>OY728157.1:167230802-177230802 GCA_963277665.1 Viscum album
AGTTCAGTGTTTCTGGACATTGGGTATACAATGTTCTAAATTGGATAATGATCTTAAAAATATCCCAAAAATATCATTTCATATGGTAGTCCTCATAGTAAAACCCATCCTAAACATTTATTCATATCCGAGGGAATGAAAAATATTAAAGGGTGATATTATATTCTCCAAAAAGTTAAATATAATAGATATCAATATTTGATCATATAAAAGTTCAACAAAAACAAAAGGATATGTTATGATGAATACAACATATGAATTTATTAACCAACCTATCATAAATTATTAACATGAGTCAGGGAATAAAGATATTATCATTTCAAAAAACATGTTCCATAAGGGTGGTAAATCATTATAAATCAATTTTGAACAATAATAAAATTCCATAAAAGTGTGGCATTATCCTAAAATTAGAAAACGATTTTATATTTCAAGGTTAAATACAATAACCAAAAACATAGTGGATTAAGACTTATCAAATATTTTCTATTATGGATAAGGATGCACCAGTTTCTCATTGTGAATTGAAACACACATATTTCCCATAATAGACCAGGACACACCTATTTACTATTGAGGATCACGATGCACTACTTTCCCAGAGTAGATCAATACCATAGACTTATTTCTAATTTTTATCTCATAAATATCAATATTTTCCCAATTAATTTGAGGGAGATATAGGTTCCAACCACTATATAATGAAGATCACATATATGAGTGCTACAAGATGATAAAACAAACATTATATCATAACCCGTGAGACAAAAAGTTCTTCATAAACATATTATCATATCATACCATATGGTAAATGGACAATTTTTTTAATCATTTAATCATTTATTCATTTCATAAATCATGGACAAAGAAGTGTGTTTAATAAGCTTTTTATCGTGGCATAATACATGGAAGATAAATGTGTTTTGTAAAATTATTCTATAATAATCATAAACCATTTAGATAATGAATAATAATTGCATCATTGGTTCACTACAAAATATTTCACTTTTTCCCACATGTGTATGTATATTGGTAAAAGTTCATTTTCAGTTTGTAAAACGTTTTACCAACACATATGTCCATGTCACTAAAATATTGGTAAAAACACTATCGCAAAATGTTATTGTGATAGATAAAATAAGTCTGTTACAATTATATTGTTACTAATAGATAATATATGTTTCGGTTAATTTGTTTAGCAACAGATTAATATGGAAGATATTTGGGTTTGTAATAATTTTCTAATACATAAAATCTATTTATAAGTTACATTAAAATATAAAATATAATTTTTTATTTCCGGTAAAATTTAATACTATGTTTATTGATCTATAATATATAATACACCTATTTTAATTATTACTCTAAAGACAGTTTTCACAAAATTAAAACTCAAGAAAAATATTTATTATATTAATAATGTAATTTAATATAAAATTAATCAATACATAGTTGATGTTGAATGATACCTAAAATTATTATAAATAAACACAAAAATGAGGATCCAGCCTTTCCCCACTAGCATGAAAATGTTTCTATCACAATCCTCTAATATTTATGCTTAATCTAATCCCCTGAACCCACACATTCTCTACCATGATAGAATATTTACTCCCGATGGCCTGATGTTAAATATCTATTTCATCTCCCACCATGTATTCCACTAGAAGAAACAAATCAAGTAAACATAGGAATATGTAAGGAACCTAAAATCATTGTTAGGTAACACATTTTACATCCATGATCTACACCACATAACCAATGTGAATACCTAAAAATCAGTGTAAAATATCGACATGAATTGAAACCAAAATATAAATAAATGATAGTAGAAAATAGAATTTACTTTTTTATCAACACAAGAATATATATTTAGAGAACTATATAAAATAAAAACCCTTCTCACCTATATTTATGGTCCTTAGAACAACCATTACCTCTCCCAAAAAAATATTCTTTTATACAAGTTCGTAGGGAAAACAAATTGGTCAAAGCACATGAACATGCCCAATAACAATGAAATCATGTATAGAAACAAGAAAAGAATTATTCCAATATGAACCCCACAAGATGAGTTTCTCTATTAATATGTGTATGTGGTCACAACCATACCATTCCAAAATTTCCACCACAACATTAATATTTCATTAAGGAATTAGCCTAATTTGAAAGAACCATGGAATACTAATGTGAATAAATATAAGACAATGACCATATTCTAATGAAAATAAAAGATAATATTCATTTCTATAAGAATAAATACCATATATATAATAGAATATCCCAAATAAATATGATTATCTTGATTAGGGGTGTCTATGAGGATAAGTGTGGGATGGGGGTATTTTATACCGGACTCGATTAAAAGAAGATGGGTCAGGTCGGGTTGGGTCGGGTCATGTTACATGTTGTCTGCCTAAAGGACTTTACCTGTAACGGGGAATGGCAGGGCAGATGGGTTATGTAACTGCTCTACAAGTGAATAATAAATTGAATATAAAGACAAGAATTAAAACTATGGTTAAAAAATACAATTTATTTCAAATGACACATCCCAATCAAAAACTGGGGTGAATAATACATAAAGAACATCAAATTTATATATTACATATGGAAGCATATCTTTAATATCATGATGGAACATAAAACACTTCATGTAAAATGGTTGAATGATATGTCATATTTTGATGTATTTGGAAATGAAATGGAATATGTAGAGGATATTTTTTAAGTGCATTTATAGTCTTTAAATTAAAAAAATGAATACAACGTATAAAAAACGGAATGCATAATGAATATTTCGAATTTCTAAAAGCTATAAATTTGATATAATAACAGTGGAATTGTGGATAAAACCATAAGTGTATTACGTTCTTGAATATTTGACCAGCTACTCCCAAACCCTATGAGATGGTGAATTCATGTCTACAATTAAATCACCAAATTATTATTTCAACAATGAAATCATTTTCTTCAACCTAAAAATTTATCAAAAAAATAAATAAGTGAAATAAAAATTACCAACTCAATATAAAATAGGACTGAAAAAATAATGAGTGAAATAAAATTGAAACAACACAATTATCAGAGGGTCTAAATATCATTAATATTGATCATATATTCACATCAAAAATCTAAAAATAGGTTGGATAGGGGGAGGAGACAACCGATATCCAATATCTCACTTAGAATATGCTCAAATGATGCATCATGAACCATGTTTTAACTCTTTCCCTGATTTATTCTATTTTTTCAATATAAATTAGATCAGAGGTAGTGACATTTTTTTCTCATGGGGAATGTGTAACATTTAGATAATTAAACAGAAATAACTAGCATAAATTAGTGGGAATACCAAAGAATAATAATTACTTACTAAAATGATAGATACCTCAAACTATCTTTAGAGAAATAAAATGTTTTTTTATGTGTGATGATCATATCTTGATCATGATAATATGAGGAAAATTCTACTATTTCTATTCAAGAACTTTCTATATACAACTAGTTTCTCCACAATCTTATCTAAAAATTTCTCTCTTCAATCCTTTAAAAAACAACAAGAAAATTATACTTTTTATTTCTTTTAAATTACAGCTAGTAAAAAATAAGATACTAAAAAATCCCAATAAATAGAACCTCATATCATAGATTTTCTACATAATAAATATGAAGACCAATAGATATTTTTGACAACCCCCACCGTAAGTGTAACATCCCAGGTAAATAAAGAATAAAGAATTTTCATATTAATTAATATTTACGAATTAAATTTTAATTTTAATTAAAAGGGGTTTCTACATTCGATAGCGTACTCGATATGCAACGATGAGTTTCATTGAAATCTTACGTTGCACACTAGTAATATAATAATATTATTTTAAATGGTACTTAACATGTAGCCGTTATACTGGCAGGAATGGATACAAATAACTAAAATATGATTATATATGTTTTTAAATGTTTTTATATTTACCCAATAAAAGATAAAGGCTTAAAATACAGAAAGAATTCAATTTTAGGCATTTATACCCTAATTTTCTCTAAGGGTTCACTTATCACCTTTTGACGGTGAAACGTCATTAAATATAGTTTTTATCAATCTTATAAATTCTATTGGACCAAATATAACTCTTCTTTAGAATCGGGACATCAAAATTTACGTTGTGTAAATTTTTGGTATCTTTCCGATAAAGTTCAATTTTTTAACGAATATTGTTAATGTTGTATTTTAATTCAAAACCTCTTTTTGATCTAATTTATTTATATGATTAGATTATTATTTGAATTGGTTTTATAGTGAAATTAGAAAATATTTTTACCATTAAATCCAATATTGGTCGTTGGAATTAATTTCACTTTGAAATCGGACTTAAACTAGTGTCAATCTTTTGATACTTATTGTTTCACAAAAACACGCTATTTGTCATGACAGCGGGAATTAATTATTAAATTAATTAATTTGACTTATATGTTTTTAATTTTTTAAAATTGACTTCATTTTTGAATTCGTAATATCAAATATCGCTTAGGGTGAATTTTTGGAATTTTTCTGAAAAACTTCAATTTTTGATGAATAGTGAAATCACTAAGTGGTACTTATAAAAACTAATTATCCATTTAAATGAAATTTTTCCACCATTTTGTATTGAATATCAAAAATCCGACATACATGGTTGTCACTAAGATGTAAAATGTGGTTCAATGAGATTAAAATAATTTTTTGGTGAATAGTAACTTATTATGTTTTTAATCGCGATTAGTGGTAATTAGTGTAGTTTAAGGTAAAAATAATGCTTTAATAAATTGAGATGAGCTTGACACATGTCCTAACCCTATTTGTTGTGTCATGGCCGACCAAGAAAACCCATGGGTCGATTTATGGGACCCCATGGAGCCACTTGGGTGAGATAATGACTTTAATGCCTTTTTTAAATAAAGGTGAAAATGACACTAACATAAATTGTTTTACTAAAACAATTTTTAAAAGGGGTTATACTAATCATATTTTTGGATATAAATATTCATTAGAAATATACAATTATTTCCTACATCATATTATTTTTTTTATAATTTTTAAGCATTAAATAAATTAAATTATTTATGACATCATGAGGATGCAGCGATGACCTCATTATTTAACGATTAAAATAAAATGGAAAGATAATGTAATATCTAAGACCTACACTTGTCCAAAAACTATTTTATGGGAATATTTCGAAGCCTTATCATCTTATATTTGAAATATATCAATGTGGGACCTTATAAATTCGAAACACTTTTGAAAATAAAATAATAGTTTAATGATTTCCAAAAGTGCCCCTCCTCTCCTCTTATAAAGGCCCCCACCTCTACCTCATTTCACACACTCCTCAAGACTTTATCTCGGCCATCCCCTGCCCATTTACTCTCTCAAAATACCTCTCCTCATCCTAGAGGATTTCCTTTGGGCAAAACCCTTTCAAAGGAAGCCTTTAGGATCAAATCAAAAGGAGTTACACTTTTAATGGTAATTCATTCTCTCATGTTAATTTGTTTTATTTTGCTTCTCCAACCCCCTAAACTATTTTTATTTACTTATTTTGTAACAACACCAGTATATTAAATATACTAGGATGTTGTTATAAGATTTATTCGAACTACACTCTCACACAAGTACATCAAATGGTTAAAGAACATACGGTTTTCGTGGATGGCGAAATTCTGACTCCCGAAACGATGATTGTTCAATACTCATCTAACACCTTCAAAGGTGGCCATTATGATGTCACTATATTTATCTATGATATATATTATGTTTATGTTTTTTTTAAGCTTCTTTATTTTTAATTTTGGGCATACCTTTATGGTTTCCATTATGGGTAAACACGATATCTTCATTTAAGGATGTGCGGACTACCGCCCCCTCAAAGTGATGTGATTCGTTAATGCCATATGTGGGACGTGCAAGGGATGGATTTAAAGTTATTATATATGATTTTATACTGGAATTATAATATACCTCTATATCATTATTATTTCTTTCAATTAAAGTATGAGATATAAATGAAAGTAGCGTTCATGCGTACGTACGGCTTACCGTCTCCATGAACGGTGCATTTCATTTCCTATCCTCAAATGTAATGTACTATTAAAAGTACTTGTTTATAATGGATATATATAATTAATTATATATCTAAATGATGAATATAATTCTGGAATTAAAATATACATACCTCTCATTTAGTGTTAATTCCATTAATATGACAAAGAAATGAAAGTAGCGTTCATGCGTACGTACGGCTTACCGTCTTGATGAACGGTGCATTTCATTTATTACCACTAAATGATTATGTAATATTATAAATACATTTATATGATGGATATATATGATATATATGATATCCAAATCAGGAATTTCATTCTGGATATAAAGAACCTTTGACCACACGAACAACATGTAATTGTAAGAAGTCCACTTTCGACTTAAGAACCAAATATCGAAAAAACAAACATTATTGACATAAATGGTTACATAATGTTTATAACATGGAAATAAGTGATATAAATGGAATAATTAACTTTAAAAAGGTTCTTAATCAAGTAGAAATTAACTCATGATTATTATTCAGGATGTTAAAGAACAATCGAGTCATGTCGGACCCAAGGTAAGGGGCTTCATCTCAATATTCTTTCATTGAGGCATATTTCGTTTTATACACAACATTCTTTTATACGGTGTATAAAACCCTTTGAATTTTACTTTTATACAAAAGGAATCTTTTTCAATGAATCGTTTTACTAAAGGACAAGAAGGAATGTTTTTTTAACGTACGCGGTGACAATGACCTTTTCCGTCGCCGCGAGTATTATTTGGTCTTTGGCATCCTCAACAAGCTGTGATGTTTTTAAAATAAAATAAATACCCTATACTCTTTTATGTATTTTGGTATTGAAAATGGTTTTGATATAGGATTCTATTATGATATATTGTGATTGAAATGTGGAAATTTTATCATTCATTTATATTGGTTTTATGTTTTATGATTTTATATTGGTACTTGGACATTTGATGGGTGGTTACGTGTTAAACCATATGACGGGTGGTACCGTGAATACCAGGACGGGTGGTTACGTTATAACCTCCAATGCATTGGGTATGGAAGTCAGCTGTATGGCTATTCCACTAAGTATGTATCGAAATTGTCCATATGGCTATTCCATTAAGTGATATGTGTGGAAGTCAACCGTATGGTTAATCCACTTAAGTATGTTTATGTCCCAAGTTACCTTTATATATGTTATGTGTTCTTTATATGGGTTTTATGGTAATCCTTTGGTTACAAAAGGTAAGTAATGATACTTTATTCAGTGATGAGTTTTCACTACTTCATGAAGGCGAAGGTATTACTTTGATAGAGTATACATGGTTTACTTGATGTTTGAAAAAGTAACAGTTTTCATTTTTTGTGTATCCCTTACTGAGCTTTTTATTTTCACACCAAGTTTTTTGAAATGTTTTTCATAGGACTTAATGTGGAATAAGGTCAAGGATGGGATCAAGGGAATGTCATGCTATATAAAACATGGAACTAGACATGTTTCTTTTTAAGAGTTTTTTTTATTATGGAATCTTCGTGGATGTGTCTACTTTGTAATCTTTTGAGATGTAATAGTTATGTTCTAATTCTCTAAAACTCTAAACCTGAAAGGATCCACAATTTGAATTATTCATTTAATTCAATATTAAGTAAGTTTTAAGTCTAGGGACTTATAGTTGGTATCAGAGGTCGGTTTAGACAACTTTAGGAGTTAGAAAATTGATAAATTATAAGTTAATTTATGATATGATTGAAATGATATAGCATTTACAGATTACCATGTTGCTTCGCCTAAGATATTTCTGTGTTCAGAATGGTTTTCTACAGAGGAAACAAAGTAGCTATGTTGGGACGACATTAGGAGGAAGAAAACCTTCCAAATCAGCAACCTGAGATGGTCGGAATCAGAACTGAACAGTTTGTTGCAGTGATGGAACAGTTGACTCAGGCTATAAATGGTGGTGGTATCCATGCACGAGATCAGCCAGATCAACCATAGAGGAACATGTCAGTGGTGGAACACATCATGAGGCAACATCCCCCATCATTCAAAGGATTTTCGGACCATGTGCAAGCTGAAGGGTGGATTAAAGCATTGGATAAGATTTTTGATGTCATGGGGTGTTCAGAACATCAAAAGGTTAGTCTTGTTGTTTACCGTTTTGAAGGTGAAGCTGATCCGTGGTGGTCGATGGTGAAAAATACCAGGGATAGTGATGAGATTGAGGATCTTCAATGGGACGAATTCAAAGGTATGTTTCGTGAGAAATATTTTCCTAAGGTGGTTCTTCTTAGGATGGAAAAACAGTTCCTAGAATTGAGGCAGGAGGATGATTCAGTGGCTGCTTATGAAACAAAGTTCACTCGATTGGCAAGGTATGCTCCGAACTTCATACGAGATCTTGATAGTAAAATAAACCATTTTTACTCAGGGTTAAAGCCAAAGTATCGAAGGGCTTTAGCTTCTCGTGAGTTCAAAAGTTATGAAAAACTTGTTCTATGTGTGGAGAAGGTGGAAATGGAGTTTGCCGATGATCAGGTGTTCTATGACAAACAACAGAATAAGAGGTCTAGTTGGAAGGAAAAGTGGAAGAATTCATCAAAGAAGCAAGGAGGTAAGAAAACTAAATATCCATCTTGCGATAAGTGTGGTAAAATGCATCCCGGAAAATTTTTATCCAAGTATAAGTGCTTTCGGTGTGGTAAGTCTAGACATATTGCTCGTAACTATAAGGAAGATGATCAAGTAGGCAATGAAAATCCAACGGTAAGATGTTTTAAGTGTAATGAAATGGGTCATTATGCAAACGAGTGTCCAACGAAGAACTCAACTGGGGGAATGCAGCCAGACTACAAGCAGAAAGGGGTGGTGAAATCCATTGCAACAACTTCAGAAGATGCTGGGCCATCGAATGAAGTGGTATCAGCTCCAGGGAGCTCAGTATTTTTCGAATATTGACTTGAGGTCGGGGTACTATCAGTTGAAATTAAAAGAAGCAGACGTTCTGAAGACTACGTTTCATACTAGATATGGCCATTATGAATTTCTAGTTATGCCTTTTGAATTAACCAATGCACCTGTTGTATCCATGGACCTTATGAATTCAATTTCTATGAGTTATTGGATATGTTTGTGTTTGTGTTTTGAGGTTTGGGAAGAGATTATGTGTGCCTTGTGATTCACAGTTGAAGAATGAGTTGTTATGTGAGGCTCATAGTTCTACGTTTTCAGTTCATCCTGGCAGTACTAAGATGTACAGAGATCTGCGAGAGTATTACTGGTGGGATGGAATGAAAAGAGATATTGTTGATTTTACTGTGATGTGTTTGACTTGTCAGCAGGTTAAAGCAGAGCGACCGTTACCTAAAGGGATGCTTCAGCCTTTACCAGTGCCAGAGTGGAAATGGGAAAACATATCCATGGACTTTGTTGTGGGATTACCGAGTACATCTCGAGGTAATAATGCAATCTGGGTTATTGTTGATCTCTTGACCAAATCTTCTCATTTCCTTGCTATACAAGATACTTTTTCTCTAGATCAACATTCCCATTTGTATCTTAAAGAGATAGTCAGGTTACATGGAGTTCCTCTCTCCATTGTATCTGGCCATGATCCCAGGTTCACTTCTAACTTTTGGAAAGGCCTTCAGAAGTCATTGGGTACTGAATTAAATTTTAGTACAGCTTTTCATCCTCAATTAGATGGGAAGTCAGAATGAAAAATTCAGACATTGGAGGATATGCTACGAGCTTGTTCGATGGATTATCAAGGAAGTTGGGACCAACATCTTTCTTTGGTTGAATTTTCATATAATAACAGTTTTCATTCTAGTATACAGATGGCACCATTTCAGGCATTATATGGGAAGCGATGTCGAACTCCAGCTTTCTGGGATGAAGTGGGTGAAAGGAAGTTGATGGGACCAGAATTGGTAGAAGAGATGGAAGAAAAGGTTCAGTTGAATCAGAAACACATGAGAACAGCTCAGAGCAGTCAGAAGAGTTATGAAGATAAACGGAGGAAGGATCTATCTTTCGAGGTAGGTGATCATGTTTTTCTCAAGGTTTCTCCATGGAAAAGTGTGATGAGATTTGATAAGAAAGGAAAGCTTAGTCCAAGGTTCATTAGACCATATGAAATTTTGGAGAAATTTGGATCAGTTGCTTACCGAGTGGCTTTACCTCCGAGTTTATCTCAGGTACACAATGTTTTTCATGTTTCAATGTTGAGGAAGTATATGCCAGTTCCATCTCATGTTTTGAGTCCAAAGGTAGTTTAGCTGGAAGAGAACCTATCTTATGAAGAACAACCAGTCCAGATTCTTGACAACAGGGAGCAGGTGTTACGGAATAAGGTGATTCATCAGGTAAATGTTTTGTGGAAAAACCATGTGATTGAAGAGGAAACGTGGGAATCTGAAAATGATATAAGGGATAAATACCCCAACTTATTTTGATAAGTGAATAAAATTGCGAGGACGCAATTCCCAAAAGGGGGGAAGGATGTAACATCCCAGGTAAATAAAGAATAAAGAATTTTCATATTAATTACTATTTATTAATTAAATATTAATTTTAATTAAAAGGGGTTTCTACATTCGATAGCGTACTCGATACGCAACGATGAGATTCATTGAAATCTTACGTTGCAAACTAGTAATATAATAATATTATTTTAGATGGTAGTTAACATGTAGCCATTGTACTGGCAGGAATGGATAGAAATAACTAAAATATGATTATATATGTTTTTAAATGTTTTTATATTTACCCAATAAAATATAAAGGCTTAAAATACAGAAAGAATTCAATTTTAGGCAGTTATTCCCTAATTTTCACTAAGGGTTCACTAATCACCTTTTGATGGAGAACTGTCATTAAATATAGTTTTTATCAATCATATAAATTATATCGGACCAAATATAACTCTTCTTTAGAATCAAGACATCAAAATTTACTTTGTGTAAATTTTTGGTATCTTTCTGATAAAGTTCATTTTTTAATGAATATTGTAAATGTTGTATTTTAATTCAAAACCTCTTTTTGATCTAATTCATTTATATGATTATATTATTATTTGAATTGGTTTTAGAGTGAAATTATAAAATATTTTTACCATTAAATCCAATAGTGGTCGTTGGAATTAATTTCACTTTGAAATCTGACTTAAACTAGTGTCAATCTTTCGATACTTATTGTTTCACAAAACACGCTATTTGTCATGACAATGGGAATTAATTATTAAATTAATTAATTTGACTTATATGTTTTGAATTTTGTAAAATGGACTTGATTTTTGAATTCTGAATATCAAATATATCTTAGGGTGAATTTTTGGAATTTTTCTGAAAAACATCAATTTTTGATGAATAGTGAAATCACTAAGTGGTACTTATAAAAACTGATTTTCCATTTAAATGAAATATTGCCACCTTTGTGTATTGAATTTCAAAAATCTGACATACATGGTTGTCACTAAGAATTAAAATGTGGTTCAATGAGATTAAAATAATTTTTTGGTGAATAGTAACTTATTAAGTTTTTAATCGCAATTAGTGGTAATTAGTGTAGTTTAAGGTAAAAATAATGCATTAATTAAATGAGATGATCTTGACACATGTCCTAACCCTATTGGTTGTGTCATGGCCGACAAAGACAACCCATGGGTCGATTTAGGGGACCCCATGGAGCCACTTGGGTGAGATAATGACTTTAATGCCTTTTATTAAATAAAGGTGAAAATGACACTAACATAAATTGTTTTATTAATACAATTTTTATAAGGGGTCATAATAATCATATTTTTGTCTATAAATATTAATTAGAAATATAAAATGATTTCCTACATAATATTATTTATTTTATAATTTTTAGACATTAAATAAATTAAATTATTTATGACATCATGATGATGCAGCGATGACCTCATTATTTAACGATTAAAATAAAATGGAAAGATAATGTAATATCTAAGACCTAAACTTGTCCAAAAACTATTGGATGGGAATATTTCGAAGCCTTATCATCTTATATTCGAACTATATCAATTTGGGACCTTTGAAATTCGAAACACTTTTGAAAATAAAATAATAGTTTCATGATTTCCAAAAGTGTCCCTCCTCTCCTCTTATAAAAGGCCCCCACCTCTACCTCATTTCACACACTCCTCAAGCCTTTGTCTCGGCCATCCCCTGCCCATTTACTCTCTCCACATCCCTCTCCTCATCTTAGAGGATTCCCTTTGGGCTAAATCCTTTCAAAGGAAGCCTTTAGGCTCAAATCAAAAGGAGTTACACTTTTAAAGATAATTCATTCTCTCATGTTCATTTGTTTTATTTTTCTTCTCCAACCCCCTAAACTCTTTTTATTTACTTATTTTTTAACAAAACCAGTATCTTCAATATACTAGGATGTTTTTATAAGATTTATTCTAACTACACTCTCACACAAGTACATAAAATGGTTAAAGAACATACGGTTTCCGTCGATGGCGAAATTCTGCCTCCCGAAACGATGATTGTTCAATACTCATCTAACACCTTCAAATGTGGCCATTAAGATGACAATATATTTATATATGATATATAATATGTTTATGTTTTCTTTAAGCTTCTGTATTCTTCATTTTGGGCATACCTTTATGGTTTCCATTATGGGTAAACACGATATCTTCATTTAAGGAAGTGCGGACTACCACCCCCTCAAAGTGATGTGATTCGTTAATGCCATACGTGGGACGTGTAAAGGATGGATTTAAAGTTATTATATATGATGTTATACTGGAATTATAATATACCTCTATATCATTATTATTTCTTTCCATTAAAGTATGAGATAGAAATGAAAGTAGCGTTCATGCGTACGTACGGCTTACCGTCGCCATGAACGGTGCATTTCATTTCCTATCCCCAAATGTAATGTACTATTATAAGTACATGGATATAATGGATATATATAATGAATGATATATTTAAATGATGAATATAATTCTGGAATTAAAGTATACATACCTCTCATTTAGTTGTAATTCCATTAATATGACAATGAAATGAAAGTAGCATTCATGCTTACGTACGGCTTACCGTCTCCATGAACGGTGCATTTCATTTCTTACCACTAAATGATTATGTAATATTATAAATACATTTATATGCTGGATATATATTATATATATGATATCCAAATCAGGAATGTCATTCTGGATATAAATAACCTTTGACCACACGAACAACATGTAATTGTAAGAAGTCCACTTTCGACTTAAGAACCAAATATCGACAAAACAAAAATTATTAACTTAAATGGTTACATAATGTTTATAACATGGCAATAAGTGATATAAAAGGAATAATGAACTTTAAAAAGGTTCTTAATCAAGTAGAAATTAACTCAAGTTTATTATTCAGGACGTTAAAGAACGATCGAGTCAAGTCGGACCCAAGGTAAGGAACTTCGTCTCAATCTCCTTTCATTGAGGCATATTTCGTTTTATACACAACATTGTTTTATACGATGTACAAAACCCTTTGACTTTTACTTTTATACAAAAGGAATCTTTTTCTACGAAGCGTTTTACTAAATGACAAGAAGGAATGTTTTTTTTAACGTACGTGGTGACAATGACCTTTTCCGTCGCCGCAAGTATTATTTGGTCTTTGGCTTCCTCAACAAGCCGTACTATTTTTAAAATAAAATAAATACCATATACTCCTTTATGTATTTTGGTATTGAAAATGGTTTTGATAAAGGATTATATTATGATATATTGTGATTGAAATGTGGAAATTTTATCATTCATTTCTATTGGTTTTATGTTTTATGATTTTATATTGGTACTTGGACATTTGACGAGTGGTTACGTGATAAACCATATGACGGGTGGTGCCATGAATACCAGGACGGGTGGTTACATTATAACCTCCAATGCATTGGTTATGGAAGTCGGCCATATGGCTATTCCATTAAGTATGTATGGAAACTGCCGTATGGCTATTCCATTAAGTGATATGTGTGGAAGTCGACCGTATGGTTATTCCACTTAAGTATGTTTATGTCCCAAGTAACCATTATATATGTTATGTGTTCTTTATATAGGTTTTATGGTAATCCTTTGGTAACAAAAAGGTAAGTAATTATACTTTATTCAGTGAAGATTTTTTACTACTTCATGATGGTGAAGGTATTACTTTGATAGAGTATACATGGTTTACTTGATGTTTGAAAAAGTAACAGTTTTCATTCTTTGTGTATCCCTTACTGAGCTTTTTATGCTCACCCCATGTTTTTTTGAAATATTTTTCATAGGACTTAATGTGGAATAAGGTCAAGGAAGGGATCAAGGGAATGTCATGATATATAAAACATGGAACTAGACATGTTTCTTTTTAAGATTCTTTTTATTATGGAAACTTAGTGGAAGTGTCTACTTTGTAATCTTTTGATATGTGATAGTTATGTTCTAATTCTCTAAAACTCTAAACCTGAAAAGATCCTCAATGTGAATTATTCATTTAATTCATTATTAAGTAAGGTTTAAGGCTAGGTCCTTAAATAACAGATTATAAAATACTAGTACCTAGAGTCTTTTTGAAGAATTTTTTTAAAAGGACTAAAACACTTCCAACTCTATCCGGTAGATAATTGTCATAACAAAAAACATTGGTGAATAATTTTATTTGAATTTTCCTACTCTACCAAATCCATATCATCGAAGATATAATTTTATGGTTTTCAAAATTTCAGGGATGAAAATAGATGAGTTGGGGTGTCGAGGATAGAGGGGTTTCATGAGGATACCTTGATAAAATGTTTTGGACAATGACATTCGATCAGGGGTGACTGCTTGGTACTCCTGAGATGGGAGGTTCAGTGAGAGGTTTCGCACAAGGATGTCGTCCAAGAATAAAGAGGGGGGTTCATGCAATGAGGGTGGTGGGGGATGATGACCGAGAACAGATAGGGGTTCTTGTGATGATTTAAATGAGGAACACCAGCAAGGATGTATGAGAGGAATGTAGAAGGGGAATAGAGGTAAGTAATGACTATGGGGAAAATGAGGTAGGGTTGGGGAAAGGGGGTCATCGTAATACCAGCCCAAAAGGCCCTTTGTGGGAGGGGCTAGGGGTGAGGGTTATGAATTTCAATATATTTCAAGTAAAAAAATAATATTGTACAATAACTATGTTTATATATATATATATTATTATAATTTTTTTGGATATTTTTATTTAAATTATGGATATTTTAATTTATCATATATTTTTATTATCAAAATAATATATTTTTAATGGGTAATATATTAAACTATATATTCATGTTTTGGTAAAATATTTAATATTTTTGAATAATATTTTGCAATAAATCTTTTTAATTGAAAGGAATTGTAGGTAATAATAATCAATAACAATATATTACTTATCGATTAATAAAAATTTGGTATTATTATGATAAACCAAAAAATATCAATGATGGTAATTGATTTGTTGGTATTGAATTACTAATATAAAAAGATATTTATGATGGTAAAAACTGTTAGTGTCTATAGTTAATATCAACAAAAATTAATATCTTTTGGAATTATTCATTTTTACTGAAAGATAAATTATCTTTCGGTAATTATCTACTGGAAGAAACCATTTTTTCTAGTGGTTCATTTCCCCATAAAATTATAATTCAAATCAAAGGATATCATTTTATATAGTGAATAATTTTTAAGGATAAATCATTTGTAATATTTCATGGCGAAGATATATTTTTTTTGAAAATCACTTTTTAAAACAAAATATTCATAGAATATTTGGGAAATCATTTTCTTTAAAAATAAATTTGAAAATTTATAATGAATGTTTTAAAAACATTTAAAACATATATTGAGGAAAATATTCTTTCCATTTCCTTTTTTGAAAATATAAATCCTTTTGAAAAAATTTTTATTTTAATATAAAGAAAAAAAACTATAAATTAATCATCAAAGAAAATAATGTTAATGATGAACAGATGTTTTATTCATGCCGTACATGCTAAAACAAATATTCTTTTTATATTTTTGGTAAAATAAAAATAATTATTGTTTGGAAAACAATATAAATAATGATTCTAAAACATTTTTATAAAATATTATATCATTTATAAAAATTTATTTTAAAAGTAATTTTAGAATAAGAAAGTAGTTTTTGAAAACCTGGTTTTAGAATATAACAAATTGCTGACCGAAGAGAGAAATAATGTAAGACTTTCTATAAAAAATTTCCCCATTTATTTTAAGTTAAAAATAGTTAAAATGGAATTATAAATTGAATATATCAGGAATACCCAAAAGATAATAAAATTCATATACATATAGAGATATTTATCATAATTTTTTTTATCAAAAAATAATTCTAAATAATACTGAAAAATAATGAGATTGTAACATAAAATAATTACCACTTTGGTGACTCTGAATCTTAATCCCTATGCAGAAAAAAATGGAAATTAAAATATTTTTGAAGAAAAAAGTTTAATGATATTTCCTGTCAAGGGGATTTAAATTTACCTCATGAATGAATAGTGGCTTACAACCAAATGTACATATAAAAGAAAGAAAAATTAAGATGTAAATACCTTATCAATTTGTTAATCTTTAAACAGTAAACCCCAAAAAAGATATATACTATAATGGATATGTAAAACCCAATATTTTCTAGGATAATAATTATAATATATAGTCATGGGATGTATATATATTGTAAAGACTCGGAATTTCCATGTTTAATTTTTTAATTAAATTGGAATTTTGCGAGTCCTTGAAAATTGACGGCGTGTGATTCTGAGGCCTGGTGTGCCTAGAATAAATTTCTGAAGTGTTTTTCGTGTACGTTCGGTAGACGTAACAGTGGGTTTTTCTAACTTTTGAACCGGTGCTCGGAATTGAAATCTGAGGGAACTGTTGAACTCGCAGTGCTGATATTCGCTTAAGAAGAGTATCACCTCAACGACAGTTGGTCGAGGGTGAAATATAGTTATTGGGTTTTTTATTGAAATAATAAAATAAAATAAATGAATATTTATTTTATTTTATCTATTATAACCACCCATATGAAAATTGGATGTGGGGACCACCACACCTTAACCTCTCATGAATGGTTATGGTGGTGGGGCCCACCCGATCCTAACCTCCCAAGAGATGTGATGGTGTGGGGACCACCCGGGACTAAAACCCTCATTTAATTGAAGAAAACCTATCAACTCCCTCATAAATGAGGGAGTGTCTCTTGACCTCCTCCACCATTATTGTTCCAAGGAACATTCCATTTAATGTGCCAACCAGGTGATTAATTATAATTTTTGAATTTTTGTTCCAAAAAAATAATAGTTTTCTTAATCTATTATTTTGGTGCTCACTTGGAAATTGGGTGGAATTGGGAGAGGAGAGAGCGTTGGATAAATATTGGGAGAAATCTCTCAACGAATAATGCTTCATCGACGAAGAACACTGACGAGGGACACCTTCAACTACAAGGTAGGGTTTTATGTATTATTTGATTAACACATCCCATGTTCTCCCCTCATTTTCTTTTGTGGGGTTGTTAATATAAATTTAAAGAGGGATTATGGGAATTTAAAATATTTTCCATGCTCATTATTGTTTATTTTCTTGGTAAATGTCATGATACCACTCTAATTCGAAGAGTTTGGGCCAAACTAACATGGACCGTCCTCTCCTTAACCCTTGTGTTTAGTTGCGGTGTTTTTCAAAATGGAGGAAGGCGACATTGGCGTTGAAGGTGACTACTGTGATGAAGGCAACGACCACGCTACATGCCGGCTCCACAACCCCTACCACCCCCGTGACACTTCGGCCGAACCGGAACTGCCGCCTCGAACTGAACCACACCGGTTGCGCTGCCCGTCTGCCGCGCCACACGCCGGCCGAACCAGCCTGAACCGCGCCGCTCCTCGGTCGTCCCACACCTCAGCTCTTGGACGGTCATGCCTCCTGGCCAAAACAGCTCCCAGATGTCGGCCCCTCCCAGCCAAACCAGCCTTACTGCGCCCTCCTGAGCCACCCCAGCAGCGCCTGCCCGTCGGCCTCCCGAGCCACCCCGGCCGTGCGAGCCCGTCGGCCTCCCGAGCCCTTGGCCAAACCGACGCCCTAGGGGCACCCCGAATGAACTGGGCCATTCCCTCACAGCGCCCAAGCCGAACCGGCCCCTCGAGGCGCCCGCCGGGCCAAGCCACCCACGCGGCGCCCTCTGGGCCGAACCGCCCTTGCGCAGACCTATGGTCGGTCCGCACCCTTATGGCCGGTCCGCGCCCTCACTGCCCTCCGTGGACCCTCGCAGCCTATTTGTATAGCCCATGTAGGCCGGGACAAACCCAACTGGCCGGGACAGACCCAACAAGTCATGTTGGGTTAGCCCAGATAGGTTCGGGCTGGGTTGGTCTGACCAGGGTGGACCAGACCCAGGCCCACTACGACCCATTTAAGCTCGTTCACCCATATCATGGGCACTGGATGTCCGTTTGATGAACCGTAAGTGGAACCCGAAGTCATGGAGCATGAAGGTTCTTTGAGTATAACCCAATAATGTTTGGGGTATAGTTGAGATATAGTCAGGTTGGATCATTCACGAATCCAACCGGGCCCCCATGACTAAATGGCTAATAACTCACAAACCGGGGGTACGATTGACGCGGCGTCTGTTGTGTTGAGACCCCTAAGATGTGGAGGACATTTGAGGTACATAATAGTGGCACTTTGGGAATGTTGGAGTATCTACCAGCTGCTTGTGGAGTGGAACCTCTCATAGACGAGCGAGTAGAGTGCGGAGACCAAGTAGCTAGCTGAGACCTAACGAATGCTGACCATTTGACTCGGAGTGAATCTACGAGCCTTATGGGGAGCGACTGGTTGTGGCGGAAGACCAATGGTGGAGGAGTAGCTAGTTTTGGATTCATATCCACATTAATCGATAGGAGGAGTACCTCAATGTGATATTAGGGGGAGATCCTGGTTGTGGCGGCAGACCCATGGTGGGAAGCGCCTCTGTGTGATGTAGCAGGCCCAGGGTAATCGATAGGAGGAGTACCTCAGTAGCCCAAAGTTAGTGGGAAGAACGCTTGGTGCCATGATAGGCCCATTGTACTCGATTGAGCCGGAGTTATCCAACAACCGATGTTTCAATAATGTGAATAAAATCCTTGTTGATATGAGTAATTACTTTTGTGTTTTTCTATTGATTGAGACAGATTACTTAATAACTTAGGTATATGTATGTGTATATACATAAGTAGGGTTATCTGTTGATTCCATTCGTTGTGGTTCATCCTTGGAGGATTTCATAGACCTTGAGGGTCTTGGGGTCACTATTGAGTATCGTTATACTCACACCATCACAGGTTATGCCCGCACCTTGTTGTGTTGGATGCAGGTGATGAACAGTGCTGATCGAGGCTGAGAGTATTAAAACAGGATGGTACCCAGAGGTGGACCATAAGGTGAGTTAGTACACGGAGGAGAATAATAGATGTGGAGTGCTAAGGAGGTTATATGTGCCTACCCTTCAGGTATGGATCCTGAAATACGACCCATCAACTATTCTTTCTTTCTTCAGTTGTACATGTACTTCTAGTTCCTTGTACTTTATAGTAGGGCTTGTATTTCTAACCCCTTTTAATTTTAAAAAATTGTTTTTTATACAGTTTACATAGTGTTTTGTATCCAGCTGTGGGCGCTGTTTTGTGTGTTTACAGGTTAAAAAGGAAATTCCTTCCCTGTTTTTGGGAAGTACGCCATTGGTTCTAGTCACCAAGCCCTGGTCTATAGATGGTGGGCTTGGGGTAGTCAAGCCATGAGCCCCAGGGGATAGGTCTTGAAAAATTTGTATTAGAGCAGTCAGTTCTTCTACAGAACATAGGACATTGATGATTATTTTCTATGATACAATAGTGTTAACTGTAGTGAGTGCGGTTTTCAGTTTAGTGAGTCTAGTGTTGGTGCGCTTGATGACGTATCCATACACCATGACCCTGACTTTTGATTTCTGACCCAGTGCATGAAAGCACTAATTGAGTGTGTTTTTTCAATATATTTATTTAATTCAGATCAATGAGGTCATCTCACCAGGTATAAATTTTTAACCATAGTTCTCCTTTTTTATTTCAATATGCCTTCACATAGACATCCTACTATATTTCCAAGATTTTTATGGATTGATATCCCACTGAGCAACAAGGCATCGGTGCAAGGCCCTTTTCCAGTGGTGGCACCCATAGTACCTTTCCCTGTTGGGCCACTAATGCCACCAAGCCCAACAGCATAGATTGAACGCCACTTGAGCGCATTGCACGAGTTACAGTGCCAGAGGCCACCTAGGTTCAGGGGAGAGATGGACCCACATATGACTAAGGATTTACAAGAGGCTGTAGTGAGGGTTTTCCGAGTGGTGGGGACACCAGCAGACCTCAAGGATATTATAGCTGCAAGCCTTCTACATGTAGTAGCAGGAAGATGGTGGAGCATGATTCTCCAGGTTCAAGACGAGATGACGCTTCTGTGGCCATACTTCGAGAGCCTGTTTTGAAGAGAGTTTTTTCTAGTGACTCTCCCTACAGTGTACATGTAGGATCTATTTCATCTACAGTAGGGAAACATGACTATATCTCAGTACTCAGTGAGGCTCACAGACCCCTCATGCTACTCCACCGATATGTGGTGGGACCCATTCTTCAGGGCTCAGACCTTCGAGCAGGGGCTTAAGAGGGATATCGAAGCTCCGATGATCTCACTCGGCATCTCGACATAGGCATGGGTGTTAGAGAGAGCCCTATTAGTGAAGAGTTTCCTTGCGGCGTAGTCTCCAACAGCGAGATTGACCACCAGTCGACACATATCATAATGTTCTGCAGCATGAAGCAGACAAATGTTGCAGAGGTCAAAGAGAACAATACCTACAGTTGGACGACCACATCACTCAGGATCGGTTGTGTGGGGCACCCGAAGCAGAGAAAAACATGTCAGGAGTGGGAAGTGTTACACATACAGTGGGTAGGGTCACATGGATCATGAGTGTCCTACCCTCCATTCGGATGATTATTAGATGGTTGAAAGAATGCCCAGGAAGAGACATAGATTCGATCATGGTGGTCTGTAGGGATCAGGAGGACATGGAAGAGGAGCTGTTCGTGCAGTAGGAGCTGGGATACTTTTTGAGAAATTACGCCCACCAACACTATGAGGTCCACCCCGACTGTAGGGAGAAGGTGGATAGGAGAGAGCTCAGCTCTAGGAAACTGATACCTACGATCATGGAACTCCATAGATGAATCGAGCTATGATCTATGTCTACTCCACCATAGCAGTAGTACTAATAGACACAGGTTCCAGTCACACTTTCATTTCCACTTCCCTTGATCGGAGCTCAATGATTCTGATGGAGCCACTAGCTTGATCCTTATGGATAGAGACTTCTATGGGAGCGGATTCGAAGATTATGCACTTGTGACGGCAGTGTGAGAATACTCTAATAGGCGAGAGCTTTAGCTGGGATCTCCTAGTAGCGTTGTCGAGGCCTTACAATGTCATCATGGGAATGGAATGGTTATCTGTAGTCCATGCTCAGATTGACTGTATTAGGAATAATGTGCGGTGTGTCCTCGCAGATGGGACTGAGTTTACCTTCACGAGAAAGAAGATATCCTTTACAGCACATGATAGACTTACTCGGAGGAGGGTGAAGCCAATCACTCATCAGTTGGCTAGCCTTACCCTCAGAGTAGTTGATGTAGAGATTCCGAGCTATCCTGTTGTTGTGGACCATTATACATATTTTTTCCCTGATGATGTCCCAAGACTACCTCCTCACAGATAGGTGGACTTTTTCATTGATTTGTACCCTTGGATGGAACCTATA
The DNA here is from genome assembly GCA_963277665.1 of Viscum album. Classification (NCBI taxonomy): domain Eukaryota; kingdom Viridiplantae; phylum Streptophyta; class Magnoliopsida; order Santalales; family Viscaceae; genus Viscum; species Viscum album. The sequence continues at coordinate 167,252,777 of OY728157.1, forward strand.
TATACTCTAGCGTATCATATGGCTCCTGTAGAGCTTCACGAGCTGCCGGTACAACTAGTGGACTTGGAGGGAAAGGGATTTATCTATCCCAGTGTTTCTCCCTGGACAGCCACAATTCTGTTCTCCAATAAGGCTGATGAGAACATGAGGCTTTGTGTTGACTACCGAAACTTGAACTAGGGGACAGTTAAGAACAAGTACCCAATCCCATGTATTGACGGCCTCGTTGATCAGTTGAAGGAGTACGGTGGTTCTCGAAGATAGACCTTTGATCAGGCTATCACCAGCTCAAAGTTCAAGTTGAGGATGTGCAGAAGATGACCTTCAGATTTCAAAACAACCACTTCAAGTTCTTAATTATGTCATTTAATGTAACCAATGCACTAGTAGGATTAATGGGACTCATGTATAGGATCTTTCAGTAATACCTCGATTGCTTTGTCGTAGTCTTCATCGAAATAATTCTGATCTACTCGACTACTGAGGAGGGGAATGTCTATCATTTTCAGGTAGTACTGGACACACCGCGAGAGCACCAACATTATGGTAATCTCTCTAAGTTCCAGTTCTGGATCCGAGTGGTTCAATTTTTGGGACATGTAATCTCGGAGGCTAGAGTTGCAGCTGGTCGAGTGAAGATTGAGGCGGTATATGCTTAGGATCCACCCAGGAGTGTGAAGAAGGTACGAAGTTTCCTGGGATTTTTTGGATTATACTAGATATTTGTGCCCAATTTATCCAGAGTAGCAACACAACTAATGGCCTTACTGAATAAGGGGAAACCATTTGTGAGGTCATAGAGATGCCAAAATAACTTTCAGGAGATGAGGTGGAGGCTCACTAGTTCGCCCATATTGAGGCTTCTAGAGGAAGGCGTAAGGTACATAGTCTACTATGACGCATCAGGGACAGGACTCGGATGTGACCTAATGCAAGAGAGGGAAGTGATCTATTATATTTTTCAGCACCCTAGACATCATAAGCAGAACTACGCTACGCATGACCTGGAGTTATCAGTAGTGGTCTTTTCCTTGAAGATGTGGCGACACTATCTGATGGGCGAGCATTTTACTATGTACTCAGATCACAAGAGTCTCAGGTATATCTTCTCCCAGAAGGACCTGAACCTGAGTCATCGACATTGTCTTGAGTTCCTTAAGGACAATGACTTCTAGAAATTCTATACTCTTGGGAAGGGGAACATTATTATAGATGCACTCAAAAGGAGATCTAGTATACAGCTTCCAGGCGAGGTGACATAGAACATGCTGCATTGTAAATATCCTTTGTGGATAGAGATGGAGAAGCTTTTCTATAGTATCTCATAGTCATACACTCAATCTTTCAGTGAGTTAGGGATGAAAAACATGGGGATGATCACTACAAGACATGACGTGCTTAGATATCCATAGGGCATGCACCTGATGAATTTTTAGAAGGTGGGGATCACATCATCCTCTTCAGAGGATGTACCATGGTACCAGTGTCACATCATGAGGAAGTTTTGTGGGAGATCTACACATCCCCTGAAGAAGTACATACAGGAGTGGCTAACATGTACCAGGATCTCCAACTACAACACTGGTGGTTGGGAATGAAGATGGTAATTGCAGAATTTGTCTCTTGGTGCCTCACTTGTCTGCAAGTAAAGGTGGAGCACCAGATACCAGTTGGCTTGATTTAGCATTTAGAGGTCCCATAGTGGATGTGGGATGGGATATCCTTGAACATCATGACATGAATTCCACGCACATCCAGGTGGAATGACTCGGTTTTGGTTATCATTGACTGACTCACCATTTTGGCACACTTCCAACCGATCAGAGAGCATGGTTCAGTAGAGAGCATGGGATGCCTCAACATGTATATGATTAGGAGGCTCCATTGAGTTACTTTGACGATTGTCTCTGATCATGATGCACGTTTCACTTCCTAGCTATGGAAGGGGTTTTATGACGAATTCAGAATGCAACTTCATTTAAGAACCGCCATCCATCCTCAGATTGATGGCCAGACTGAGCAGGCCATTCAGACCCACAAGGATATGCTCCATGCATGATTCCTTGACATTAGTCACATTGTGAAGGATCACTTACCTTTAGTGGAGTTTTCACACAACAAATATCAGTCCACTATTGGGATGACGCCTTTTGAGGCGTTATATGACTGACCTTGCAAATCACCAATGTGCTGGACTAACCCATGGGAGTCAACACTAGTGGGACCAGAGATGATTCGAGCTACCACAGAGAAGGTGCAGATCCTCCAGGAGTATATGAAGACTACATAGAGTAGGTAGAATTCATATGTCGACAAAAGAAATAGACCTCTAGAGTTCATGGATGGAGACCACTTCTTTCTACGGGTCTCACATAGATTTTGTTTAAGGATATTTGGCCCAGGACACAAGTTATATCTGAGATTCATCATACATTTCCAGGTCCTCAGAATAGTTAGTGAGGTGGCTTACCTTTTAGATCTTCCACCTCAGTTGCAATGGGTGCACGATGTCTTCCATGTATCATAGCTAAGGAGATACATGCATGACCCTTCCCAAATCATCGACCATAGGGAGTTGGGCGTCGACGATGGGGTGACTTTTATGGAGGTTCTAGTAGAGATTGAGGATCGATAGGGGTGGGTACTTTGTGGATGGTTGATATCTCTAGTGCACATTTATTTGCTACACAGGAACCTCCAAGAGGGAACATAAATGCGGGAGGCTCAGATGCATACTCAGTACCCCCACTTGTTCTCATAGTTATGAGTTATGTCTTATGGGAATAGATCCCTAAGGTGGGGAGAATGTAAAGACCCATAATTTCAAAGTAATGATTTTTAATTAAATTGGAATTTTTCTAGTCTGAAAAAATTTATGGTGCGTGATTCTGAGGCCTGGTGTTCATGGAATCAATTTCTGAAAAAAATTTCAGGTACGGTCAGTAATCATACGAGTGGGTTTTTCTAACTTTTGAACCAGTTCATAGAATTGAAATCTGAGCGCACCGATGAACTCGCAGCGCCGATATTCTATTAAGAAGACTTTCACCTCGATGACTGTTGGTCGAGGGTTAATGTTAGTTTGTGGGTTTTAATGGAAATAATAAAATAAAATAAACACATGTTTTATTTTATTTTATCTGTTATAACCAGCAATGTGTAAGTTGGAGGTGAGGACGACCACACCTTAACCTCCCATGAGAGGTTATAGTGGTGGGTCCCAACCAAACTTATCCTTCCAGGAGAGGATATAGTGTGAGGACCACCCAGGACTAAACCCGCCATTTAATTGAGGAAAACATCTCAACTCCCTCATAAATGAGGGAGAGTATCTTGACCTCCTCCACCATTATTGTCTCAACGCACATGGCATTTAATGTTCCAAGCAATTGATTAATTATCCTTTTATATTTTTTTTCCAACAAAATAATAGTTTTCTTAATCTATTTGTTGGACTCCTCATGTATTAATCATTTTTAATGATAAAAAATATCATTACTATATACAAATCTCAATAATAACTAAAAATCTTATTCATGATCACAAATCACACATATCTTATCAATCATGTGTATTTATGTTTCAAGTTAGCTTATAATTTATAATTGTTAAGTTCAATTCATTTTATGCATATTACTGTTTATGTCTAAATACAGTAATTTTCCTAAGTACAAGACACCGTGAAGCTGTAAGACAGAAACACTGAAGAACACATCGTGAAGGAGACATTGTGAAGGACATACGGTGAAGGAGACACCATGAAGGACATACCGTGAAGGAGACACCATTTTTATAACATACTCTAACACCGTTTCTTAACCATTTTTCAATATTATTTAAATAATTCTAATGGTCATATTTGATGTTTTTAATGCAGATAATGATATATAATGATAGTAGCTGGCATGTCATAAAACCGTACCTCGTACCTATGAAAAGGTAATCATTCCTATTTTCGGAGCTCATGGAATATAATTAAGAGATGCAGTAGAGAATAAGAGGAGACATACGTGATATTACAGAAAAGAAACACAGGTGCCCTATTCATAACATAAAAAAATCCTGAGCACAACTATGAAGAACACATTGGACGATCTTAAAAGAACTCTCATGCATGCAATCCAACACTACTGAAGAACACACGATGTACATTTGAATCAAGAGAATATCTTCACTCGTGAAGAACACAAGCAGAACCACGGCACTCTATTTTTCAACAGAAAAACTAGAGAAGGACTCCAAAGAATTTATACTGAATCAAAGGAGTCCAAAGCTGCACTAATAATCACAAAAACATTCTAAACTCTCTTATACTTACTCTAAGTGGTAATTTTTTTTTACATTCGAGCATCGTGGTGTACTCTATATATTTTCCACACACAATGACTCATGCAGTGAACCGGAGGATACTAAATCCTCACACCAAACTTTCTATACCTTCCTGTATCCCACTGAGGATAGTGGTAGAGGTCAAGTAGGACCTGGAAAACCTGTGTGTTGGTGTCTTTGTTTTCCCTCAAAGAAAAGTTGTAGAGGTCTTAGTACCTAGACATTCTTTGTTCTGTTTTTTACCATGATCCAGGGTGTGGATCAAATTTATATATAAAATTTGAGAGGACTAAGTCTCGGCTTGAGATTGAACCTCATGGTTATATCTGTTGAGCACTCTTTGATTAAGTTTAAGTTATTCTATATATTTTTTCCCTTTCTAATTACTTTGAGATACAATTCTATTTTAAAGACACTTTTATAGTTAATCTAGCAAGTGTTTGTAACTATTGTAAATCAGTAGATTAGTTTCAAAATCTAATTTAATCATCTGACTAAATTAACTGATACCTAGTCAATATTTGAGAACCTAATTGATCTTCTACAGTTTTACAAATTCACTACAGTTTAACTTGATTTATATATTGGGTATTTTAATAGAAATATTTTTAACAGAAATTTTAATTGGAACTTAATTCACCCCCTCCTGATTATCCACTTCAACCAAAAAAATTTATCATAGAATTAGTTTTCATTAAAGGATTTCACAGCATTCTATTTTTCAACTGTGATTTTAGTTGTATCATAAATATCTTAAATTACTATTAGTTATAAATTGTATCAATTTAAATATATTTAATAAAATCTAGCTATTGATAATAGACTAGAAGGTGATGCTACCAACAGGACACCATTAGTCAATAGTACAAACTATGCCCAGTGGAAACTTAAGATGAAAATTCACTTAGAGAGTATGGGGTTTGGCATCTGGACTGCTATAGAGACTCAATATAAAATTCCAGAAACTGAAAGAACAACATGGGATAAACCTACTAAAATAGCTCAAAATAATAACTGTAAAGCTATGAATTCCCTGTATTGTGCTCTAGGAGATGAAGAGTTTTATAGAATATCTTCTTGGAAAACTGCTTAAGATGTATGGGATACTTTGGGTGTTTCTCATGAAGTAACAACCAATGTTAATGAAATGATATTGAACACTTATACTATTAAATATGATAATTTTAAAATTAAGACTGATGAGCCTATTTTTGATATTTATCTTAGGTTTATTGAGATTTTCAACACTATTATCTCCCTTGGTAAGGCCATTCCAGCAGAGGAACAAATTATGAAAATATTGAGATGTCTGCCAGACCGATCGAGAGGCACATCTGTTTCAATAAGAGAGTCATGTGACAATGGTGCTCTGCCTATCAAAGTGATAATTGGTAAGCTGGTGATGTATGAGGAAGAAATCAAGGTGAATAAGGAAGAAGATGATGAACCTAAAAGGAAGTCAGTGGCATTTAAGTATATTGCCTCATGGTTTAAGGACAAGGGGAATGTTCACACACCGACTGAATGTTCAACAAGTGAAAGTTCAGAATTTGATAGTGATGCTGAGATGTGTCAAATAGCCAGAAGATTTAAGGAATTCTATAAGAATAAGAAATTATTCATCAAATCAAACTACAAAGGTATATAAGACAAAAAAGGTCATTGGAAAAAGTATTGGAAGAAAGCTAATAAGAGTGATGATGTTATCTTCTATGAATGCAAGAGAAAAGCTCACATTAAAACTGACTGTCCAAAATTTAAGTTCAAGAAAAAACATGACTATAAGGACCGCAAGTATAAGAATGAAATGAAAGCAACATGGAGTGCTTGAGAAGACACTTCAAGTTATTCTGATTCTGCTAAGGATTAAGATTCTCATAAAGCTAACATTTGTTTTATGAAAAACACGTCTGAGGTAACACTGGACTGTCCTGCTTTAAATTCATTCTATTCTGGAGTTGATTCTGATTCTGAATATGAAAACATGTCTAGTGAAGTATTATTTGAATATTTTAATATTCTATAAGAGACCTGTAAAGAACTTATGGACATGTACAATGTATTAAAGAAACAGCATGCTTTATCTAGCACTGTTAAATCTTCCCTTGAGATTGAAAAAGAAAAGAAGGTTCGATTACATAAAGATAATACTGAACTAAAAATGTATAATGAAAAACATAGAAAGCACTTATAAAGGATCACAAATGTAAGGAACACTCTAACTCAAATTCTTGGTAAAAAAGTTTCACCAAAGTATACTACTGGTTTGGGATACCAACCTAGACAGAGACAGTATACCAAAAATAGATTTATTCCTAAATCTGGAAAAAATTATACAAGTTTCTCTTCTGGATATTCATATGCCTCAACCAGTTACAGACATTGTTATAGATCAAAAAAATTATATTTCAAAATAAATCGATTCTGTAAATTATATGAGACCCATAAGATGAATTTGGGTACCTAGAACTTTACTTGCTAACCATTCTAGACACAAGATGATTTGGGTACCAAAATAATTTTCCATCTAAATCTATTTTTAGGGGACCTTCTTAAAGATTTCCTGTAGGAAAACATAGTAGTTGGATAGTGGATGTTCAAGGCACATGTCTGGAGATTACTCATGCTTTAAAATCTTAATTAAGGTTTGTGGATGTTGTGTCAACATTGGGGATAATTCTAAAGTAAATAGTATCGGCCTATGACAAATTGGTAACACTAACTAAGTTTTAATTTCAAAAATTTTACTTGTTTATGGATTAAAATACAACTTGTTAAGAATTTATCAGTTATGTGATGATGGATTTAATGTTAGGTTCGAAACTGATTCTTGTAATGTTTTTAATTCTAAGAATGTTTTAGTATTTTTTTCTTTGATAAATTAAAATGCTTATGCAGTTGATTTAAATTATTTAGATAAGAAAAACATTACATGTTTAAATGGTTTTCAAAAAGAGTCTTCGCTTGGGCACAAGAGGTTAGGACACTACAATATACATTATCATTGAAAATGGACTAGGAAAAACATAGTTAGAGACCTAACCAAACTTGAGTTTCCAAATGACCTAGTTTGTAATCCCTGTCAAAAGGGAAAGCTATATAATGTTTCTTTTAAATCACAGAAAGAAGATTCAACTTCTCATCCTCTCGAGTTGGTTCACATGGAATTCTTTAGACCATTTATAGTTTCTAGTTTAAATTGGAAGAACTATGTCTATGTATTAGTAGATGACTTTTCTAAATAGACTTGGGTATATTTCTTATCTCACAAAAGTGAATCTTCTTCTTACATTATTAAATACTCCATGTCTGTAGATAACCTTAGTTGACTTATGATTAAGACCTTGAGAAGTGATCATGGCTGTGAGTTTGAAAATCATGAGTTTGAGTCTTATTTCTCACACAATGTCTATAGTCACAACTGTTCTTCCCCTAGAACACCTCAACAGAGTGGTGTAGTAGAAAGAATAAATAGAACCCGTCAAGAAATTGCAAGAACAATGCTTAATGAGTATGACCTTCCTATTTACATTTGGGCTGAAGTCGTGAATACATCTTGTTATATCAAAAAATGAGTCTTAATTAGATCTGTTCATAAGAAGACCCCTTATGAGTTGTGGAACAATAGAAATACTAAGATTAGTTTCTTTAGAGTCTTTGGTTGCAAAGTCATTATTCTTAATACCAAGGATAATCTTGAAAATTTTTCTTCTAAAAGTGATGAAGGAATATTTTTAGGATATATCAATTACTAGAAAAGCCTATATAATATTTAATAAGAGAACCAAGTGTGTGGAAGAATCTATTAACATAAAATTTGATGAAACTGATCCACATGAACCTAAACCTTCTCTTGAAAATCATGAAGAAGATTTCTCTATTCTGAACCTTAATGATAAAATCAATGGACCTATTTAAAGACAAGTCGTTCTGGAAATTTACCAGAATCTGCTTCTGTTGAACCCAATCCTAGAGAAGAACCTGAAATTTCTAGTCCTACATTTACTAGATCAAATTGGATCCTAATGAATCATCCATTATATCTTGTTGTTGGTAATCTTGATAGAGGGACACATACTAAATCTTCTCATAGAAATCAGGTTGAACATCAAGCCTTTCTGTCACAGCTTGAACCTAAAAATATTGATGATGCAATCAATGATGAATTTTGGGTAATGGCTATGAAAGAATAACTTAATAAATTTTAAAGAAACAAATTTTGGAAACTTGTTGAAAGATAAAAGTAAACATTCACTATAGGCACTAAATGGGTGTTTAGAAATAAAGTAGATGAAGCTGGAAATATAATTAGAAATAGGGCTAGACTAGTTGAAAAAGGCTATAGTCAAGAAGAAGGAATTGATTATGAGGAGACTTTTGTTCCTATATCTAGATTAGAAGCCATTATAATTCTACTTGCTTATGCTGCACATCTGAATTTCAAACAATATCAAATGGATGTCAAGAGTGCATTCTTAATTGGATATATTGCTGAGGATGTTTTTATTGAACAACCCCCTTGATTTAAAAACCCTTATTTACCAAATCATATTTTTAAACATTCAAAAGCTTCATATGGTCTAAAGCAAGTTCCAAGTTCTTGTAATGAAAGATTAAGTACTTTTCTTATTTCCAAAGAATTTACAAAAGGAATATTTGATCCTAAAATTTTTATAAAACAAATGTCTAATGATGTTTTAGTTGTTCAAATCTATGTAGATGATATTATTCTTGGATCATCAAAAACATCATTATGTACTGATTATTCTGAAATGATGCAAAATGAATTTGAAATGAGTTTAATGGGTGTACTGAAATTCTTTCTTTGATTTCAAATCTTTCAAAATAATGATGTAATTTTTTTTACTAAAAGTAAATATACTATAAATATTTTAAAATGTTTTGGATTGGATAGCACTAAAAGTAGTGACACTCCCATGAGTACCACATTTAAGTTCAATCTTGATGAAGATGGAAAATCTGTTGATCAATCCACTTATAGAGGAATGATTAGAAGTCTAATCTATATAACCACTAGCCATCCTGATATTATTTTTAGAGTGTGTATGTGTTCTTGTTTTCAAGAAAACCGAAAAAATCACATTTAAATGTTGTAAAGAGAATTTTCGAATACCTCAAGCATACACCAAATCTAGGATGGTTATATCCAAAATAAAATCATTTGAAGTAGTTAGTTATTTTGATGCTAACTTTGTTGGCTGTAAGTTATTTAGAAAGATAACCATTGGAATATGTCACCTTTTAGGCAAGTCGCTATTATCATGGTGTAGTAAAAAACAAAATTCTGTTGCATTTTCTACTGCAGAAGCTGAATACATTGCTGATGGAAGTTTTTGTTCACAAATTTTGTGGATGAAACACAAATTGCTAGACTATGGATATCAATTTAGACATGTACCAATAAATTGTGACAACACAAGTGCTATTAACATTTCAAAAAATCATATGTCACATTCTACGACAAAACATATTCATGTGTGACATCACTTTTTGAGGGATCATTATCAAAAAGGTGATATCACATTTGAATTCATTGGTACTAAATATCAACATGCTGATATATTCTCTAAACCATTAAATTCTGAGAGATTAGATTACATCATACATGATCTTGGAATGATCAATCACAAATTGATATGTTACTGGTCTTACTGTATAATATTTTACTATATTTCACTTTATTGTATCATTTCATGGTTTCTCATTTACTGTCTCATGCTTACGGTCTTATAGTTAACACTTTTTGTTCACGATATGTTACTCACTTTCTCACCATGATGATCACTCATTGTCTCATCTTGACAATCACTCACTGTCTCACCGTGACAACCACTTATCATCACACCGTAATGAATACTCATTGTCTCACTGTAAACCTTATTTTTTATTTTATTTTAACCCGTATCACGTTAATTTTTATTTCACCGCTATTTCCTTTCATGCATTTTTCGTTTTTATGACTTTTGACATTCCCAATTGATAAAACACAAGGGTTTCACTCGATTCTTCACCTGAACTCTCTCCTACTCACTCTTTCTGAACCCTCTCATCCTTGAAACCCTTTTGTCCTTCTCTCTCGCCCAAACCTTCAGTGGATGCCAAGGATGAAGTATCCATCTTCTTCTACCCCTAATAAGCATAGTTGAAGAAGGAGAAAATAGCACCAAATCTTGCACTCAATGGACCCCTAAATCCAATCCTGGTAAACCGTATTATAGTTCCTGATAATTAAATCTTCCCTGAATTGCTATTGTCTAGATAATAATTGGTTTTAAAAGTGTTAAGAGAACATGGATAGAACGAATGGTTCTATAGAAAGGATAAACCTATTTACTCGAGGTTGGTATTTCAGTTTTATCAGTATATAAAGTTTTATTTTGATGCTGGTGACAGCTATGTTGTGACAAGTTGGGTAAATGGAAAAAAATGCTCTTTGTCTTCAAGGTTATGGGCTTCATACCTTAGGATTCCTGACGAATGAATTTTTGATGATTACCAGAGAGACCCTCCTTCTAAAACTGATATCATTGACCTAGAAAATGATTTGGAAACTCTAATTGGAAATGGAACCAAGAGAAGCCCCATAACTGGTGAACTGGATGGGGATACAAGACTGTTGTTCAAATTTGTTCAAAATTTGATTAGCCCGAGGAAGGGTGAATTTGGTGTCTTGAAGTATTATGATGTGTTCCTGATTCATCTGATGTAGAATTGACATAAAATAAATATGTGAAAATATATCATTCACCATATGTGTGAATTGATTAAGGTCACTTCCAAGTCTACATCTCTTTTTTACTCAAGGATGATCTGAACCATACTAGTTGCCAAAGGAGAAGTTGGACCAAATGAAGAAGTTATTATGGATTTTGAATTCTGTCTATCCAAACCTACCATAAAAATGATGAAGATCAACTAGAACCCCTAGAAGAAGGAGTGGGTTGAAGATAATGAAAATATTTATGAGATGTTCAATCCTGTTGATTATCCAAAAAGTCCAAAGGATATTACTGATCCTGGTTTCGAACCAGATGAAGTTTCTGAGTATTCAAAAGATGAAGAATAAGAGGAAGAGGTAGTTGAAGTACCTCAATAGGAAGCAGCTCCTGCTGAGAAAGAAAGGACTGTTTCCCCTGCTGTTATTCCTGCAGAAGTACATCATAGAGAGGATGTTGTTGAAAAAGAAATGATTGATGATCCTGTTATTGAGAAAGAACCCCCTACCCCTAGTGATTTGATTATCCCTGAATCTGAGAAGCAAGCCTTGTCAGAGACTGTAGTAGAAGAACTCCCTACTATCCAAGAATCTTGTATGGAAGACCATCTAGAGGAACAATCCGCTCTTGAATAATACCTTCTACTGAAGAGAGGATGGAAATAGCCTTTCAGTTGGGTAGGAAAGAAATGGATGAAGAAATTAGAGCCTATATTGTTGACCTAGATAATGTACCTGAGCCTCATGTTCCTAAAAAGGAAGCACATTTTGAGGGGGAGAAACCTCAAAATATTGAAACTGGTGAAGCTGATTCTGTTGAACCATCTCAACCAACTGAGTCATACACTGTATACACTCAGTATGAATTCCATAGCTTCTATAATGTGAGTGAATCTCAACAGGTGACTACAACTAGAATTGAAATCTCTTATTTGTTTCAATTGAAGTCAGTGACTCACCTAAACCTCAACCTAAAACTAAAACTGAATCTGAATCTGAATATGAACATGAACCACAACCAAACCCTAAACCAACCCATGTACCACTTCTTGCTCCTTCACCTTTACCCGATCAGCAACCTTCTGTCAGCAAGGATGATTTGAAAGTGTTTGTAGATTCTATCTTAGTAGGAGTTAAGAAAATTATGTCATCTCAAACTCGTATTGTGACACAACTAAGTCAGGAATATGCATCACTGCTTTTGGAAAACATTATTCTGCACATTCTTCCCAGGATGATCCCTAAAATTCAAGAAGTCAAAGTTGAAAACAAGTTGATTAGTAATGACATTGCATCACAGAATGGTATGGTTGAAAACCTCCAGAATGAACTGCATTCTAGATCAGAGCCTGGACCTATTTATACTTCTCTTGAACCTACTATTTCTATCATTTCATGTGATATTTTTTCCCAGATTCATCCCATCCTGTTATCTTTCGATGAAAATATTGGAGAAAGGCACACAAAGATGTTGAAACACATGAGAGAGATTGTGGAAAACCTGAGAAAACTTACAAAAGAATAAACGGGATATCTTCAAAATGTATTGAAATATCTCAATGTTCTGACCATAGATTTTAAGGATTCTCCTTCCACTGGTCAAACCTCTATTCCTTCTTTGGATCATTCACTGCTTAGATAGATAATAAAGGAACATATTAAAAATGCCTTCAGTGGTTTTGATTTGACTCCATTATCTGAAGTTGTTAAGAACTGTGATAGAGCACTTGACATGGTTCAAATTCATTCAAATATTGCCAATGATGCTCAGTAGGAGATCACCAAGAAGATAAATTTCTATTTCAACTGGATTTTCTCCAAAAATGATTTGACCAATCACTTTATGTATCTTGTCAAGAATCTGAGAATACCTCATGTGACTCAAGCTTTCAAAACTCATGTTCAGAAACTCACTATGTTCACCATTTTTTTGGATAAGTTCATGGAGAATAAACATGATTTTGAAAAGGAAATGCAGTATGGTGGAGAAGTTATTACAGACTTCATCAATCTTCTGAAGCCTTACCTTCATGTCCAGAGTACAACAATAGTTTCCCCATTTGCTGCCCCTCTCAGACATGGACTGTCCGCTTCAGGCTCAACTGAAACGTCAGTTGTCCAAGCTCTTACTCAGATCGGGCTAGTGATTCTTGATCATCCCCAGCCTAGATCTTCTACTGCTCCCACCTTGGCTCCCTCGATATTTTAAGATCTAACTTTACCTTCATTGTCTAGCACTTCTATTCCTTCTTCCACATTAGCAACTGCCCATATGGCTTCCTCCTCTGCTGATGATAAAGCCAAATAGAAGGCCCATCCATAAAGCCGACAAGTGACAACTCTATTTTATTGGGTTGTATTTGATTTTTATATTTCTACTGTATATTGTATTATGACCATTTTAATGACATATGCACTATTTTCCCTCTATTCCTTCTACATTTTGATAATCCCAAAAGGGGGAGAAAAAGTAATGTGTTATTCTATAACATTTTATTATCTGGGTTATCTTCTCAATAGTTTCATTTCATTTATACTTTACCAATACATGATTTTTGATCATCAAAAAGGGGGTGGTTGTTGGAGTCCTCATTTATTAATCATGTTTTAATGATCAAAAATCTCATTACTATTTACAAATCTCAATAATAACTACAAATATTATTCATGATCAAAAATCTCACATATCTTATCAATCATGTGTATTTATGTTTCAAGTTATATTATACTTTATAATGGTTAAGTTCAATTAATTTTATGCATATTAAAATTTAAGACTAAATATAGTTATTTGCCTAAGTACAAGACATTGTGATGCTGTATGACAGAATCACTGAAGCACACACCATGAAGGAGACACCGTGACGGACATACAGTGAAGGAGACACCGTGACAGACATACCGTGAAGGAGACACCATTTTCATAACAAAATATGACACAATTTCTTAACCTTTTTGTCAATATTATTTAAATAATTCTAACGGGCATATTTGATGTTTTAATACAATTAATGATATTTAATGATAGTATCTGGCATGTCAGGAAACTGTACCTCATACCTATGAAAAGGTAATAATTCCTATTGTCAGATCTGGTGGAATATAAGTAAGAGCTATAGTAGAGAATAAGAGGAGACATATACGAAGATACAGACAAGAAATGTGGGTGCTCTATGTTGAACAGAAAGAAAATCCAAAGAACAACTGTGAAGAACACATTCCACGATCATAAAAGAACTCTCATGCATTCAATCCAACACTACTAATGGACACATGAAGTATATTGGAATCAAGAGAAAATATTCACTCGTGAAGAACACAAGCAGAACCATGACACTCGGTTTTTCAACAAAAAATAGAGAATGACTCAAAATCATTTCTACTGAATCAAAGGAGTCCAGAGCTGCACTGCTAATCACAAGAGCATTATAACCTCTCTTATACTTACACTAAGTGATTATTTTGTTTACATTCAAATAGTTTTGTGTACTATTTATATTTGACACACACACTGGCTACTGCGCAGAACTGGAGGACACTAAATCCTCACACCAAACATTCTGTACCTTTCTGTGTCCCACTGAGGATAGTGGTAGAGGTCTAGTAGGACCTGGAAAACATGTGTGTTGTTGTATTTGTTTTCCCTTGAAGAACAGTCGGAGAGGTCTTAGTACCTGGACAGTCTTAGTTATTTTGTTTACCCTGATCTAGGGTGTGGATCAAATTTATATATAACATTTTAGAGGACTAAGTCTCAGCTCGAGACTGAACATATTGTGTATATCTTCTATGCATTATTAGATTAAGTTTAAACATTACTATATATTTTATATTCCGTTGCTAATTTCATTGAGATACAAATATATTTTAAAGTCACTTTGATAGTTAATCTTGCAAGTGTTTGTAACTATTGTAAATCAGTAGATTAGTTTCAAAAGCTAATTTAATCATTTGATTAAATAAACTAAGACCTAATCAATCCTTGAGAACCTAATTGAACTTTTATAGTTTTACAAATTCACTACCGTTTAACATGTTTTATAAATTCGGTATTTTAATAGAAATATTTTTAACAGAAATTTTAATTGGAATTCAATTCTCCCACATCTTGAGTATCCACTTCAACCATCATTTTGTATCAAATAATTAGTTTTTATTAATGGATTTCAAAACATTCTGTTTTTTCAACTGTGATTTTAGTTGTATCATAATGATATTCAATTACTATTAGTTATAAATTTTATCACTTTAAATATATTTTCTAAAATCTAGCTATGGATAATAGACTAGAAGGTGATGCTACCAAAAGGACACCTTTCTTCAATAGTAAAAACTATGCCTAGTGGAAACAGAAGATAAAAATTCACATAAAGAGTACTGGTTTGGACATCTGGACTACTATAGAGACTCAATATAAAATTCCAAAAACTGAAAGAACAACTTGGGATGAACCTACTAAAACAGCTCAAAATAATAATTGTAAATATATGAATTCCATGTATTGTGCTCTAGGAGATGATGAGTTTAATATAATATCTTCATGGAAAATTGATTATGAAATATGGGATACTTTTGGTGTTTCTCATGAAGGAACAACCAATGTTAAACAAATGGGATTGAACAATTATACTATTAAATATGAAAATTTTAAGAAGAAGACTAATAAAACTATTTTTGATATGTATATCAGGTTCAATGAGATTTTCAACACTATGAGTGCCCTTGGAAAGGCCCTTACAACAAAGGAGCAAATTATGAGAATATTGAGATGTATGTCAGACCGATGGAGAGGCACATCTGTTTCAATAAAAGATTCATGTGACATTAGTGCTCTGCCTGTCAATATGCTAATTGGTATGCTTATGATGTTTGAGGAAGAACTCAAGGTGAATAAAGAAGAAGATGATGAATCTAAACATAATTCAGTGGAATTTAAGTCCATTTCCTCAAGGATCAAGGATAAGGAGAAAGTTCACACACTAACTGAAAGTTCAATAAGTGAATGTTCAGATTTTGATAGCGATGCTGAGATGTCTCAAATAGCCAGAAGATTTTAGAAATTCTATAGGAAGAAGAAATTCTTCATAAAATCAAACAACAAAGGTAAATATGACAAAAAAGGTCATTGGAAAAACTATTGGAAGAATGTTTATAAGAGTGATGAAGTTATCTACTATGAATGCAAGAGAAAATGTCATATTAAAGCTGACTGTCCAAAATTGAAGTTCAAGAAAAAACATGACTATAAGGATAAAAAGTATAAGAAAGAAATGAAAGAAACTTGGAGTGTATCAAAAGACACTTCAAGAGATTCTGATTCTGCCAAGGATGAATATTCTCATAAAGCTAACATGTGTTTTATGACAAACACGTCTGAGGTAACACTGGACCCTCCTTCTTTAAATTCATACTATTCTATATATGATTCTAATTATGAATCTGAAAACATGTCTAGTGAAGAATTATTTGAATATTTTAATATTCTAGAAGAGACCTGTAATGAACTTAAGGACAAGTACAATGTCTTAATGAAACAACATGCTTTATCTAGCACTGCTAAATCTACCCTTGAGATTGAAAAAGAAAAGAATGCTTAATTACTTAAAGAAAATACTGAACTGAAAATGTATATTGAGAAACTTAGAAAGGACTTATAAAAGTTAACAAATGTAAAGAACACTATAACTCAAATTCTAGGTAAACAAGTTTAACCAAAGTATACTAATGGTTTGGGATACCAACCTGGATAGAGACAGTTTACCAAAAATAGATTTATTCCTAAATCTAGACAAAATTCTGCGTGTTCCAGTTATGGAAATTCATATGCCTCAACTAGTTACTCACATTGTTATAGATCAAACAATGTTTATATTTCAAAATCAATATATTATGTAAATTATATGAGACCCATAAGTGGAATTTGGGTACGTAAAGGTTTACTTGCTAACCTGTCTGGACCCATGAATATTTGGGTAATAAAATAATTTTCCATCTAAATCTATTTTGTAGGAGACCTTCTTATAGAGTTCCTGTAAGAAAACAAGGTACATGGATAGTGGATGTTCGAGGCACATGTCTGGAGATTACTCATGATTTAAAATCATAATAAAGGTTGATGGAGGCTATGTCAACTTTGGTGATAATTCTAATGGGAAGATCATCAGGCTATGCAAAATTGGTAACACTAACTCAGTTTTAATTTCTAAATTTTTATTTATTGATGGATTAAAATTAAACATGTTAAGCATTTCTTAGTTATGTGATGATGTATTTAATGTTATGTTTGAATGTGATTCCTGTAATGTTTTTAATTCTAAGAATGTTTTAGTATTTTCATCTTTGAGAAATTAAAATGTTTATGCAGTTGATTTAAATTCTTTAGCTAAGAAAAACATTACATGTTAAAATGATTTTCCAAAAGAGACATGGCTTGGGCACAGAAGGTTAGGACACTACAATATACATTCACTTAGAAAAATGACTAAGAAAAAACTTTGTTAGAGACCTACCCAAAATTTAGTTTCAAAATGAAAAAGTTTGTAATCCCTATCAAAAGGGAAAGAAACATAATGTTTCTTTTAAATCAAAGAATGAAATTTCAACTTCTCAACCTATATAGTTGGTTCACATGGACTTGTTTGGACCATCTAGAGTTTCTTGTTTAAATGGGAAGCACTATGTCTATTTCTTAGTAGATGAATTTTATAGATAGACCTAGGTATATTTCATATCTCACAAAAGTGAAGCTTGTTCTTAAATTATTAAATACACCATGTCTGTAGAGAACCTTAGTGGACTTAAGATTAAGACCTTGAGAAGTGATCATGGCCATGAGTTTGAAAATCCTGAGTTTGAGTCTTATTTCTGACACAATGGCTATAGTCACAACTTTTATGCACCTAGAACACCTCAACAGAATGGTGTAGTAGAAAGATGAAACAGAACACTTCAAGAAATTTAAAGAACAATACTTAATGAGTATGATCTGCCTATTTACTTTTGGGATGAAGTAGTGAATATAGCTTGTTATATCATAAATAGAGTCTTGATTAGACCTGTTCTTAAGAAGACCGCTAATGAGTTGTGGAACAATAGAAATCCCAAAGTTAGTTTCTTTAGAGTCTTTAGTTGCAAAGTCTTTATTCTTAAAACCAAGGATAATCTTGAAAAATTTTCTTCTAAAAGTGATAAAGGAATCTTTTTAAGATATTCAATTACTAGAAAAGCATATAAAATATTTAATAAGAGAACCAAGTGTGTGGAAGAATCTATTCACATCAAATTTGATGAAACAGATACACATGAACCTAAACCTTCTCTTGAAAACCTTGAGGAAGATTTCTCTATTCTTAACCATAATGATAAAATCAATGGACCTGTTGTGAAGACAAATGGTTCTGGAAATTTACTAGAATATAATCTGTTGAACCCGAACCTAGAGAAGAACCTGAAATTTCTAGTCCTACATTCACTAGATCAACTACGATCATAAAAAATCATCCATTTGATTTTGTTGTTGGTAATCTTGATAGAGGGACACATACTAAAGATTCTGTTAGAAACCAGGTTGAACATCAAGCCTTTTTGTCACAGCTTAAACCTATGAACATTGATGATGGAATCAATGATGAATTTTGGGTAATGTCTATGCAAGAAGAACTTAATAAATTTGAAATATACAAAGTTTGGAAACTTATTGAAAGATCTAATGACACATTCACCATAGGAACCAAATGGGTGTTTAGATATAAAGTAGATGAAGATGAAAATATAGTTAGAAATAGGGCTAGACTAGTTGAAAAAGGCTATAGTCAAGAAAAAGGAATTGACTATGAGGAGAATTTTGTTCCTATAGCTAGATTAGAAGCCATTAGAATTCTACATGATTATTCTGCACATCTGAATTTCAAACAATATCAAATGGATGTCAAGAGTGCATTCTTAAATGGGTATATAGCTGAGGATGTTTTTGTTGAACAACCCCCTTGATTTACAAACCCTCATTTTCCAAATCATATTTTTAAACTTTCAAAAGCTTTATATGGTCTAAAGTAAGCTCCAAGAGCTTGGTATGAAAGATTAAGTACTTTTATTATTTCCAAAGTTTTTACAAAAGGAATAGATGATCCTAACCTCTTTATAAAACGAATTTCTAATGATGTTTTAGTTGTTCAAATCTGTGTAGATGATATTAATTTTGGATCTTCAAAAACATCATTATGTACTAATTTTTTTAAAATGATGCAAAACGAATTTGAAATGAGTTTTATGAGTGAAATGAAATTCATTCAAGGATTTCAAAACTTTCAAAATAATGATGGAATTGTTTTTACTCAATGTAAATATACTAGATATCTTTTAAAATGTTTTGGATTGGATAGCACTAAAAGTAGTGACACTCCCATGAGTACCACCTGTAAGTTGGATCTGGATGAATATGGAAAATCTATTGATCAAACCACTTATAGAGGAATGATTGGAAGTCTAATATACTTAACTTATTGCCATCATGATATTATTTTTAGTGTGTGTATGTGTGCTCGTTTTCAAGAAAACCCTAAAGAATCACATTTAAATGAAGTAACGAGAATTTACAAATACCTCAAGTGTATACCCAATCGAGGTCTTTTCTATCCAAAATGACAATCATTTTAACTATTTAGTAATTATGATGCTAAATTTGCAGGCTGTAAGTTAGATAGAAAGAGCACCTTTGGAACATTTCACCTTTTCTGAAAGCCTCTAGTAACATGGTGTAGTAAAAAAATATGTTGCATTATCTACTACATAAACAGAATACATAGCTGCTGGAAGTTTTTGTGCACAAATTTTGTGGATGAAACACACATTACTAGACTATGGATATCAATTCAGACATGTACCAATAAATTGTGACAACACAAGTGCTATTAACATTTCTAAAAATCATGTTTCACATTCTAGGACAAAAAAATTTGATGTATGACATCACTTTTTGAGGAATCATTATCAAAAAGGTGATATCACATTGGAATTCATTGGTACTAAATATCAACTTGCTGAGATATTCACTAAAACATTAAATTCTGGGAGATTAGATTACATCATACATGATCATGGAATGATCAATCACAAATAGATATGTCACTGGTCTTACTATTTAATATTTTACTATATTTCACTTTATTGTTTCATGTTCATAATTTATCATTTACTGTATCATGCTTATGGTCTCATAGTTAACACTTTGTGTTCATGGTCTGTTATTCACTGTCTCACCATGACGACCACTCACTATCTCTCCTTGACAATCAATCACTGTCTCACCGTGATGACCACTTATCATTGCACTGTAACGAATACTCATTGTCTCACTGTGAACCTTATTTCTTCTTTTATTTTAACCCGTATCACGTTAATTTTTATTTCACCACTATTTCCTTTCCCGTGTTTTTTGTTTTTATGACTTTTGACATTACAAAATGATAAAACACAAGGGTTTCACTTAATTCTTCACCTGAACTCCCTCATAATCACTCTTTATGAACCCTCTCATCCTTGAAACCCTTCTGTCCTTCTCCCTCGCCTGAACCTTCAGTAGATTCCAAGGATGAAGCATCCATCTTCCTCTACCCCTGAGAAGAATAGCTCGAAGAAGAAGAAAATAGCACCGAAGATTACACCCGAAGGACCCCTAAAACCAATCCGGGTAAACCATACTATAGTTCCTGAGAAAGAAATCATCCCTGAATGGATATTTTCTAGAAAATCATTTGTTTTGAAACTGTTAAGAGAACAAGGATGGCATGAATGATTATCTAGAAAGTATAAACCTATTTACTCAAGGTTGGTATCTCAGTTTGATCTGTATGTAAAGTTTTCTTTTGATACTGGTGAAAGCTACGTTGTGAGAAGTTGGGTCAATGGACAAAAATTCTCTTTCTCTTCATGGTTATGGGCAGAATGACTTAGGATTCTTCATGAACTAATTTGTGATGAGTACCATAGAGACCCTCCTTCTACAATCGATATCTTTGACCTGGAAAATGCATTGGAAACTCTAACTAGAAATGGTACCAAGAGAAGGACCATAACTGCTGAACTAGATGGGGAGACAAGACTGTTGTTCAACTTTGGTAAAAATTTGATTAGCCCGAGGAAGGGTTACTTTGCTGTCTTGAAGTATCATGATGTTTTCTTGATTCATCTGATGTAGAATGGAACAAAAATCAATATGCGAAAATATATCATTCACCATATGTGTGAATTGATTGTGGTCACTTCCTAGTCTACGTCTCTTTTTTACTCAACGATGATCTCAACCATGCTAGTTTTCAAAGGATAAGTTGGACCAAATGAAGAAGTTATTATGGATTTTGAATTCTGCCTATCCAAACCTACCATCAAAAGGATGAAGATCAGCAGGAACCCCTAGAAGATGAAGTGGGTGGATGATAATGAAAATATTTATGAGATGTTCAATCCTGTTGATTATCCAAAAGGCCAAAGGATATTACTGATTCTGGTTTGGAACTAGATAAAGTGGCTGAGTATTCAGAAGATGAAGATGAAGAGGAAGAGGTCACTAAAGTACCTCATAAGGAAAAATCTCCTATTGAGAAAGAAAGTACGGTTGTCCCTACTATTATTCCGGATGAAATACCTCATAGAGAGGAAGTTGTTGAAAAATAAAGGACTTCTGATCCTATTCTTGAGAAAGAACCCCCTACACCTAGAGATTTGATTATCCTTGAATCTGAGCAGCAAGCCTTGACAGAGCCAGTTGCAGAAGAACTCCATACTATCCAAGAAGATATATTAGAAGACCATCCAGAGGAACAATCCACTCCTGAAATAATACCCTCTGCTGAAGAGAGGATGGAAATAACCTTTCATGTGGCAATGTAAAAAAAGGCTGAGGAAATTGGAGGTGATCCTGTTGATCTTGATAATGTACCTAGGCCTCATGTTTATGAAAAGAAAGCACATTTTGAGGGGGAGGAACCTAAAAATATTAAAACTGGTGAAGCTGAGTCTGTTGAAGCATCTCAACCAACTGAGTCATACTCTGTGTACAGTCGGTATGAATTCCATAGCTTATATAATGTGAGTGAATCTCAACAGGTGACTACAACTAGAATAGATCTCTCTTCATTGTTTCAATTGAAGTTAGTCACTCACCCTGAACCTCAACCTGAAACTAAAATTGAATCGGAATCTGAATATGAACCTGAACCTCAACCAGACCCTGAACCTCTCCAAGAACCACTTCCTCCTCCTGTACCATTAATCGATCAACAACCTTATTTCTGCAAGGATGATTTGAAAGTGTTGGGATATTCTATATTAGCTGGAGTTGAGAAAATTATGTCATCTCAAACTCGTCTTGTGACACAACTAAGTCAGGAAGATGCATCACTTCTTTTGGAAAACATTATTCTACACATTCAACCCAGGATAATCCATGAAATTAAAGAAGTCAGAGATGAAACCAAGTTTCTTAGTAATGAAATTACATCACTGAAAGTTATGGTTGAAAACCTCCAGAAAGAACTGTATTCCAGATCAGAGGCTACACCTGTTGTTACTTCTCCTGACCCTACTTTTTCCAACATTGCTTTAGATATTTTGTCCCAGATTCATCCCTTCCTGTTATCTTTTGATGAAAATATTGGAGAAAGGAAAACAAAGATGTTGTAGCACATGATAGAAATTGTGGAAAACCTGAAAAAACATACATAATAATACACAGGCTATCTTCAAAAGGTATTAAAACAGCTCAAATCTCTTACCATAGCTGTTAGGGATTCTCCATCCTCTGGTCAAACCTCTATTCCTTCATTGGATCATTCTCGGCTCAGATCGATAATAAAGGAAGAGATTAAAAATGCATTCAGTGGTTTTGATTTTACTCCTTTATCTGAAGTTGTTAAGAACAGTGATAGAGGACTTGACTTGGTTCAAATTCATTCTAATATTTCCAATGATGCTCAGTAGGATATCACCAAGAAGATAGATTTCTATTTCAACCAGATATTCTCCAAAAATTATTTGACCAATCACTTTAAGTATCTTGTCATGAATCTATGAATACCTCATGTGACTCAGGCTATCAAAACTCAAGTTCCAAAACTCACTAAGTTCACTATATGGTAGGATAAGTTCATGGAGAATAAACATGATTTTGAAAAGGAAATGTAGGATGGTAGAGAAATTATTACAGACTTCATCAATCTTTTGAAGCCTTACCTTCATGTCTAGAGTACAATAATAGTTTCTCCAGCTGCTGCCCCTCTCAGACCTGGACTGTCCGCTTTAGGCTCAACTGCCATGTCAGTTGGCCAAGCTCTTACTCAGATCAGGCCAGTGATTCTTGATCATCCCCAGCCTAGATCTTCTACTGCTCCCACCTTGGCTCCCTCAATATTCGAAGGTCTACATTTACCTTCTTTACCTACCACTTCTATGCCTTCTTCCACATTAGAAACTGCCCCTATGGCTTCCTCTTTTGTTGCTGATAAATCCAAAGAGAAGGCCCATCCATAAAGCCAACCAGTGCCTACTCATTTTGATTGGATTGTCTTTGATTTTTATATTTTTACTGTATGCTGTATTCTGAACATTTTATTGACATATTCACTATTTTCCCTCTGTTATTTCTACATTTTGATAATCCCAAAAGGGGGAGGAAAAGTTATTTGTTATTCTATAATATTTTATTATCTATTTTATCTTCTATATAGTTTCATTTCATTTATACTTTACCTATACATGATTTGTGATCATCAAAAAGGGGGAGATTGTTGGAATCCTCATGTATTAATCATGTTTTAATGATAAAAAATCTCATTAGTATTTACAAATCTCAATAACAACTACAAATCTTATTCATGATCACAAATCTCACATATCATATCAATCATTTGTATTTATGTTTCATGTTATCTTATACATTATATTGGTTAAGTTCAATTCATTTTATGCATATTACTGTTTAAGTCTAAATACAGTTATTTGCCTAAGTACAAGACACTATGAAGCTGTAAGAGAGAAACATTGAAACACACATAGTGAAGGAGACATTTTGAAGGACAT
Organism: Viscum album; assembly: GCA_963277665.1. Lineage (NCBI taxonomy): Eukaryota > Viridiplantae > Streptophyta > Magnoliopsida > Santalales > Viscaceae > Viscum > Viscum album. Next base: position 167,276,916 of record OY728157.1, read on the forward strand.
ACCGTGATGGAGACACCGTGAAGGACATACCGTGAAGGAGACACCGTTTTCGTATCAAACCGTGACACCATTTCTTAACCTATTTTTCAATATTAATTAAATAATCCTAATGGTCATATTTGATGTTTTTAATGAAATTAATGATATTCAATGATAGTTGTTGGATTGTCAGGAAACTGTACCTCGTACCTATGAAAAGGTAATAATTCATATTTCCAGAGCTCATGTAATATAAGGAAGAGCTATAATAGAAAATAAGAGGAGACATACATGATGTTACAAACAAGAAACACGAGTGCTCTGTACTGAACAGAAAGACAATCATGGGCACAACTGTGAAGACCACATTGCATGATCTTAAAAGAACTCTCATGCATGGAATCAAAACAATACTAAATAACACACGCAGTACATTGGAATCAAGATAATATCTTCACTCGTGAAGAACACAAGATGAACCACGACACTCTATTTTTCAATAGAAAAACTAGAGAAGGGCTCAAAAGAATTTTTATTGAATCAAAGGAGTCCAGAGTTGCACTGCTAATCAATAAGGAATTCTAAACTCTCTTATAATGACTCTATGTGATTATTTTGATTACTTTCGAGTAGTGTGGTGTACTCTGTATATTTTACACACACGCTGACTCCTTCGGTGAACTAGAGGACACTAAATCCTCACACCAAAATTTCTATACATTCCTATATCCCACTGAGGATAATGTTAGAGGACAAGTAGGACCTGGACTGCTTGTGTGATGTTGCCTTTGTTTTCCCACGAAGAAGAGTGGTAGAAGTATTAGTACCTGGATAGTCTTTGTACTATTGTTTACCCCGATCTAGGGTGTGGATCAAATTTATATATAAAATTGGATATGAATAAGTCTCATCTTGAGATGGAACCTTTTGGTTATATCTTTCGTGAATTCTTAGATTATGTTTAAATTATACTATATATTTTATATTCCACTGCTAATTACTTTGATATACAAATATATTTTAAAGTTACTTTGATAAATAATCTAGAAAGTGTTTGTAACTATTTTAAATCAGTAGATTAGATTCAAAAGCTAATTTAATTTTTACATTAAATTAACTAAGACCTAATCAATCTTTGAGAACCTAATTAATCTTTTATATTTTTACAATTTCAGTAAAGTTTAACTTGTTTTATAAATTGTGTATTTTAATAGAAATGTTTTTAACATAAATTTTAAATGGAACTCAATTCACCCCCCCCTCTTGAGTATCAAGTCTGTCCAACACTATTATTTTTGGTATCACTAGGAAATTGAGTGGATTTGGGAGAAGAGAGAGCTTGGGAGAAATATTGGGAGAATTCTCCGAATGAAGAACACTCCACCGACGAAGAAAGCCGATGATGGATGCCTTCGAATAGGAAGAACGAACTCCTTTGAACTTCTTCCTTAGAATCCTTCAATGTTGGGCATGCTGGTCTACAACGAATCGATGTACACCTTCTCATGCCTATGTCGACAAACAACGAACAGGGTAGAAGTTTATTCATTATTTGATTGACACATCCCATGTTCTCCCCACTTTTTCCATTGTGGTGTTTGGAATATAAATTTAACGAGGGATTGTGGGAATCGAAAATATATTCTGTGATCGTTCTTGTATATTTTATTGGTAATCCTCAGGCTACTACTCTAATGCAGAGAGTTTGGAAAAATCAAACATGGTTCGTACTCTCCGTAACTCTTCTGTTGATTTGCAGATTTTTTTGAAATGCAGAAAGGTGACAATGGAGTTGAAGGTGTCGAAGGTGACAAAGGAAATGACTGCGCTAGCCACAACATCTACAACCCGTGTCGCCCCGCGACACTCTTGCGCTCCGACCGAATAGGCTCTGCCACCCCAGGCCAAATCGTGTCACCCCAGGCTTCTGAGTCGCGCCACCCACGCCGCGCCCTGCCCCGACTCCCAGCTGCCCCCACCTCTCGGCCGAACTGGCTCTCGGATACCCGCGCCTCCTGGCCGAACCAGCCTCGTGGCACCCTCCCGAGTCACCCTGGCCGCACCTCCCCACCGGCCTTCTGAGCTGCCCCTGTCGTGCCAGACCGTTGGCCTCCCGAGTCCCCATCCAAAACCCTTCCCTTGAGGCACCCCGACTGAACCGACTCGTGCCCTCGAGGCGCCCTCCGGGCTGAGCCGCCCACGGGGTGCCCTCCGGGCCGAACCACCCTTGTGATTCCCCACCGCCGGTGATTTCCCTCGCGGGCGGTGTACACCGTCATGACTCTTTGCGGCCCCTCACGGCCTGCTGGTCTGGGCCCAGCAGGTGGGGCTGAACACAACGGGTCAGGCCGACACAAACTGGGTCGGCCCGGGTCGGTCTGACCGGGTCAGACTGGACTCATGCCTAGTACAACCCATTTACGCTCCTTCGGCCATATCTTTGGCACTGAACGTCCATTTGATGAAACATTAGTGGCGCCAGAAATATTGGAGTGTGATAGTTCGTTTGAGTATACCCCACTAGAGTTTAGGGTATATTTGGGATGCAGTCAGGTTGAATCATGCACAAATCCAACTGGGCCCCCAGGACTAAATTACTAATAAATCACAGACCAGGTGTCTGATAGATGTGAAGTCTATTTCATTGATAACCCTATGAAATGGCATAGCTTTGAGATATTTTTACATGGGACTTCATGATAGTTAGAGTATCAACCAGCAGCCTTTAGAGAATAACCTCCCGGAGAGGAGCGAGCAGAGTGAGGAGACCTAGTAGATGGCTGATACGTGAAGATTACTGACTGTTTGACTCGGAGTTACTCTACTAGCCTAGTGGGGAGTGCCTAGTTGTGGTGGCAGACCCATGGTGGAGGAGCGCCTGGTTGTGGTGGCGGACCCACGGTACTCGACAGCAGGAGTACCTCAGCAGACTATGAGGGGGAGCGCCTCGTTGTGCCAGTAGAGCCTTGGTGGGGAGTGCCTTTGTGTGGCACAGCAGACCCACGGTACATGATAAGACAACTACCTCAGCAGTACAAGTCTTGTGGGAAGTACGCTTTATGTCGCGGCATGCCCATTGTACTCGATTGAGTGTGAGTTCTCCAGCAGCTACGGTTCCGAAAATGTGAATAAAATCCTAGTTGAGTTGTGTCAGTACTTTTGTGTTTTCCTCATGATTGAGATAAATTACTTTATAACATAGTTATATGTATGGGAATATACCTATGTAGTGTTATCTGTTGTTTCCTTTCTTTGTGTTTAATCCTTGGTGGATTTGTGAGACCTTGAGGGTCTCAAAGTCCCTACTGAGTATCATTATACTCACCCCTGCATGGTCTATGCCAACCCCTTTTTGTGTTGGATGGAGATGACGGACATCTATGATCGAGGGTGAGAGTATTAGGATAGGACAATACCCAGAGATGGACCTTACGAAGAGCCATAACACAGAGGATACTAACGGACGTGGAGTACTGAGGAGGCTATCTGTACCTACCCTTCAGGTAGGAACCCTGGAGGATAACCCAACAACTGTTCTTCAATTATTCAGTTGTAATTTTACTTCCAGTTCCTTGTACATTACATTAGAGCTTGTATTTCCGACCCCTTTTACTTTTCATCATCCTTTTGTTATACTTTTTATTTATTGTTTTGTATCCAGATGTGTGCTCTTTTGTGTGCATTTACATGTTATAAAGTCAATTCCTTCCCAATTTTAGGTAATTACGCCTTTGGTGCTAGTCGCCACCCCATATCCTATGGAAGGTGGCCTTGGGGTAGTCACGACATGGGCCCCGAGGGATGGGTCACGACATATATAACCTAAAGGAAATATTTGGTGAATATGGAATGTGTCTCATGAATGTAAAAATTGAGACATAAATCCATTACATCAAGTCTCGAATTCATTCAAACATGTTATAAACTCTTGTATAATAAATATAGGTTTATTAGAAATATTATATATATATATATTGATACCATATATGATTTAATTATGATATTTTATTACCCATTTGTTAACAATTCACTGTTAAAGTCAGGTTTCGAGCAATAACTACTTAGTTTTTCATGTATGTTTTGATTGGTTATTTTTGCTCCTATTACTTTGATCAAGGTTCAAAAATCTAAATACATTTAACAACAGTATAAATATCATATATATTCAGTATATACATATTTATATTTATCTATAAAAGATAGATACAGGAAATGAAATACACCATTCCTAGAGATGGTGGGTCGTACACACGCATGAACATTATTTCCTTTTCTTGATGTATTGAAATAAATACAGGTAAATGATATATTATAATTAAATAATAATTTTATGTAATATATATAACATATTTTTATTAAAACCATCTTTATTACTTTACATGTCAATCGTGAACAAATCCATCTTTTTGTGAGATTGTAGTCTTTCATACACACAAGTGATATTATCATATTCACACAAAATGAAAATCACAAGGATATGTCTGATATAATAATTTAATGAGAATAACAATATCATAAATAACATATATAAAAAATAAATCTATAATTATATGATACTTTGATAGGTGGTAATGAAAAAAAGAACAACAACGGTTTGTGAGGCAGTTGTCCATTATACACTCGAATAGTGATTTCATATCCAATTTGATGTAAGTGTAGTTGTTTATAAGATATTATCATAAAAAAATATTATATTATATTTAATATAATTAGTTTGTTATATTGTCAGGTTATAATAATAATTGATGTATGTGGGGGATGAAATAAATCAAAAAACACTCATTAATGAATGTTACGTCTTCTATGAGAATCCTCTTTAGGTTTGGAGAAAAAGACATCATAGGTTGACATTATATTTTAAATAAGAATTCCAAGATGTGATTATGGATGTTTTAAAGGTATTTTTTAGGTATTTTATAATACAAAATGTTTTTAATGTTTGAATTGGAAAGAATAATGGATGGCCATTTATAATTGAGGTGAGTGACACACTTGTAATTTTTTAAAATGATGAATTCCTCCTACAATTTGTTCATATCGCAAGGATCCAATAATATAAAATTAAATATAATAGAAGATATGAGTTCCAAATATGGCTATAGAATGGGTTTTGGTTATGTATCAGGTAAATATTTTCAATTATCATTTTAGATTAACCCCCATGAAAACCCATTATTATCTTAACTATGAAAAACAATTTTTTCTGTTTTTTATATTAATTTGGTAAAAAAATTATGATAAACATATAAGATAATATAAATTACTTCAGATACATACATTTAAATAATTTTTCAAAATTATAATCATATAAATGGAAAATTTTATTTTAAAATTAATCTCACATACACGATGAGAAACCATATTTTTAAAGAGAAAATGTTAAAAAGGATGCAATGTTTTAATATTGAAATTCAATATGTAATTGATTCCAATAAACTAAAGAGTATTAATGGATGTAGAATTTAACTAATTTTACTTTAAAACCAATTCAAAATATTATTTATCTTTTAAAATAATTTAAACTAAATTTTTTTTAATTCCAATTTATTCATTTTCATTCTTCTTCAAAGAAAAAAAAATTCAGAAATATCTAGAAAACTGACCCTATAATAATTTTAATATAACTATTTCAAAAAATATTTAATTTTATCAAAAAAAAATTATAAAAATTTCAATATTTTTTTATTATTCTCTAAAATAAATAAACAGAATAATTTTTTAGAAAAGAGTATTTTCAAAACATATAAATAATTTACTAAAAAATTATGTACTTTTTTATCAATATGATTTAATTATATACAATCATTATAAATAAAATTAAATATTTATTTATTCCATTATATTCCAAAAATTTATATTTTAGTTAATAATAGTCTCTTTTAAATAATAATCTTAATTGTTTTCCTCGATTTGTTAAAACATGGTGTAGCATGTATCACAAGCTTAACTTAGAGTTGTGTATAACAAGATATAAACATAGTTTCACATGTAAATCATTCCAAAGTTATAGTTTCATGTAATTAAAGATAAAATAAATATTTCCAATAATGTAAAATATTTTAAATATTAAATTTATGTGAAAAAATATTTCAAAAAATCTTAGGGTTTTACATTCACAATCCATCTTTATCATATTGATTTTATGATCATGATATTTTTAATGATTATTATATAGTGATATTAAGAGATTTTATTCATTTTATTTTAACCTAGATTTGAGCATAATTAGTATTTATGGTGGTTTTATATTGATTTAAAAAATGGATAACTTCCAAAAGAACAATTTTAGATAACACTATATCACAAACATAACTTTTCAATTATTCCTCAACAATGGAATGAATTCTACAGAAAAATGTTATCACTTATTCATTTGTCTTCACAAGGTCTATGTGATCAATTTATTTCCAAAAACATCATACATAGTGAATCATCCATTTCCAAATATTGTTCTTTTTTACAAGCCTTTTCATTAGGAAGACCCTTGATAAAATCTAATATATAAGATAATATTTTATTACGAACATGATTCTGATGATATTTGATTATAGTGTTTAGGCCTAAAATTTTCTTACTAAAATATATTTACCATTCTATTTTATATATTTATTTTTCTTCTTAAAAAATATAATCCGGAATCGATTTGGTAGGTAAATAGTTATCAATATGAAAAACTTAATTTTTGATCATTAATTATTTTTAATTGAGATTTTCTCTTACATCCTGGCATCAATTTTCTCTATGTACTTTAATGTTTGGCTGAGACCTACAATTTACGTTCAATGCTGGTGGATTCTAAATTATCTATATATAGAATATAATTTTTTTTTTAAATCTAGACTCTATATATTTTTATTAAAACAACTTGATAATTAAATCCTATAAGAGAAAAATTGAATTACGATGATACCCCGTATAGAACTCATGATCGTTTAAATACCTGAGAGGGGTAAGTGGTGAATCAGTTATATTTTTTTAAGAATTAGTATTTTTAATTCAACATCTCAGGCTAGTTAATGTTTTTATCCCTCCCATATTTGTGTCATTGATCCTATTCTAGATTATGAAATAAATAATTAAACATGAACACCATGATTTAAAAGGTTTTCCTTGAATGTTGACTCATTTCTCTGATTGGTTAGTCCCCTTAAAAATAGATTATTCCACTATTTAAAGAAAATGGATTAATGGGAAAGTCTCACATTAGGATTCCATAGAGCCCCACTGTGGTCTTCAACATCCTATAAGAGGGTTTCTATAATACACTACATATTGTTACTTACTTCCAACTATACTTGTTACAATATACCATATCCCAATACTCATAGATGATCGTGACTACATAATATGATCCATAAATATAACTCTCTTGAATTATTGAGAATGAATTCAACTCCCTCTATATTCTAGTGTAGTAGGGGGTTAGCCTTTCTCTTCACCTCAATTTTATTTGATAGATTCTCAGAAATAGTTCTTATACTGCTATGAATATTATTTTCTACTCTATATGCATGTTAGTCTCATTCCTTATTCACAAGAGTCCCCTTATATAATATAGGTGTATTTTATGATTCCCAATCCTTTTACTTCATCTTCTTCTTTAAAAAACATGTGTTCATTTTTCAGGCATAATATTGTGTTACATATTCAAAAGGAATAGTATTTTCAAAAATATTTATCGATATATCAAATTTCTTCCCCTCCTTATACTCTATTTTTATTAATAGTATTTTGGGTATTTTTTTACTTATATTATATTTAAAATCATTATAATATGATAACATGTGATATTTTTTCTCAAAAATTGATGATATTTCATAGTTTTGAATCGTCATTTAAATATTCTTCTCTCCACTTCTTCAATAAAACCTTAAATTTTATTCTCTATGCGTCATCGAGAAGATGACGGACTAGAATTCTATAAGGGTTAAGTTAGTGTGGTATTATAATATTATTTACACTATGTTTATATAATTAACATAAATCAATGAACATATTTTTATCTAGGGTTTGATATCAAAAATATCTTTTGATTGTTCGTAATTTTTGTAGTTGTAGGAGGTGTCTATTGATGATCTTAAGGTAAGGTAGATGTTTTTATATTTGATTTCAGTATCTTTTTTGGGTATTGAGATTAAAACATATTTTTTATCAAGCTTGATATTTCTAATCATTCATATTGTAGAATATTTTTTCCCTATGGATTGTGATTTAGGTATCATAAAAATCATTTGGTTTGTGAACTCTTATTTTCTCTCATATCATCATGGTGTTATGATAACAACAACCTAGGGTTGAGTGAGTCAAAACCACATAAAGTTTTTCCATAAAACTCTTCTTAATTGAATAGTGTCCTTTGAAATATAAAATTATTTTTTATTTTCCCTCTATGTTTTAAGGGACTGAATATATTTTTTATTCCTTACCAAGTTATATTGATTTATTTTTTATTGATTAATATTGGGTTGACCTAGGTTATATGATATATTATTTTTTAAAGTTCAGGGAAATGATTTTTTTCTATTTATTTTCTATTTCAGGACATGTAATCCATGATATAATTTCCAATATGTGGTTATGATTATTTATATCATGATATAATGATTCTAATTATAGTATTTCATATGTGAAATGCCTATGTATGTATCGTTGGTGAATATCTTTCTTGTTATTAATATAGGACCAATGTATACACGTTTCAATATAATTACATTAACATTTATATCATTTTTGGAGGATTCTAGTTATAGTATTTCATGTATAGATATTTTGTTAAGTAGTACATTTCATATGTATGTGTCTCATAACTTTTCTGTTCAGGTTTTGGATTGATACATGTATTTCAAATACACATTGATATTTTTGTATAGAGATAAGTATATATATATATATATCAACATATGTCCCTTTATATATGAAAAAGTGCCTCTATATAGGGATGTAAATGTATATGTATATGGATATAGATTAATATATCTGTATACATCCATTCCAATGAGAAGCGGTACCTTCGAAATGAGGATGGATATATAGCTATATACACCCACCCATCCATCCATCAACCCGTCTATCCATCCATCCATCCATCTATCAGCCCATCCATACATACATACATCCATCCATCCATCAATCCATCCATCCATCCATCCATACATCCATCCATCCGTCCGTCCGTCCATCCATCCATCCATGCATACATTCGTCCATCTATCCATCCATCTATCCATCCATCTGTCCATCTATCTATCCATATATCCATCCATCCATCCATTCATGAATCCATCCGTCCATATATCCATCCATCCATCCACTCATACATACTTACATACATCCATCCATCCATACATACATACATCTATCCATCCATCCATCCATTCATCCTTACTTCCTTCCTTCTATACATCCATTAGTTCATCCGTCCATCCATATATCCACCCATATGTCCATCTATCTATCCATATTTTCATACATCCATCCATTCATCCATCCAACCATCCATCTATCCATCCATACATCCATATTAATGGATCAGTATATGAATACATGAATGTATATATTCAACAATGCACAAACACACATACAAAAAGTTGCTCTAATATAAGATGTAAGTGGATCACTCTCCTAGTGGTTCATCAATATGTGTTACGATAATGTATTTATGTATTTATAATTGATTTCCTATATACATTATTAATATTATAGTAACTAATACTATATAATTTATGTATAATCATTGAGAAAATAAGTTTTATATGCATCCAACACTTCAAATTAAATGTTACTTCTTGTTTTATGTATTTCTTCCCAAATTTATATTTCTTCTATATACACGTGGTTTTAAAAATAATATGTAGGGGTGGGGTGGTGACCACTTAATCGGTATGATATACTCGCACCCAACACATTTTTTTACCATATATATATATATATCTTGTAATATGTGTTCCATTTAAAAAAAGATATAATACATTAGGGATGATGGATACAAGAGTCAAGAGTCATGGTGATTTTGAGTTAATGGAGATCATTTTTTCCATAGATATTTTTAGAGTAATTTCGATGAATATTTTTATGACACAACTTAGAATTACTTATAATTATGTATTGTTCGCTTTACTTTTTTTATTGTATCACCATCATGAACCAATCAGAGTTATCCATCCATCAGACACTTAAGTAGGTCTAGTAAATAACTAAGGGACATTCTCGATCACCTTGGACTAGAAACCATTTTCAGGGCCTCAGAACATGATCAATGAGAATTATTTATCCCACGATAAAATAGAGGATATGTAATAACACATCCACATCAGAGTAAGAAACATAAATATAAAGATGAAACTGGAGACTGAATGATAATAAAGGAAGCATGACATACATAAGAAAAAATTACATTACTGAATAAAATTAAAATCCTCTATGAAATATAGGATAAAAAGATAACATATATAAATACAACCCAAATGTGATATAAAAATAGAACCGCTACCCTCGATCTGTATGTAACCTAGAATTACTCTCTAAGTACCAATCCAAACATCCTGAAAAACTCGTATCTCATATCAAGGGATACTAATACCAAGTATCCTAAAATGAAACCATAATATCAATATGCACGGATTGGTGTATTCAGGGTGTGAGTGAAAACAATCATAGTAGTTCATCACTGTACAGTTTGTGAAATTGTTACAAATGAAAATTAATTCTATTCTAATTTAAAAATATAAATGGAATCATGTTTTCAATCCAATAGTATAAAATTTAAAAATAATTCTCACACATTTATAAAATCATTTTATTTATATTACATGGAGACAATCATTTAAGAAACATTTGATCCCTAAAATCCCTTTAAATAAAACACCCCTTTTTAATAGTGATTGAAGGGAAAGACTGAAAAAAAAAATTAAATAACTTTAAAAACACCAAAAGAGGAGCTTTTCGTAGAAGAAATAAAATTTGGTAAACCTTGTTTTCCTATTTCAAATTAGTTTAAAAATAATCATTTTGATACCAAAACACATTTCTTTTGAATTTCAATTTCCATTAAAATTTTACAATCTAATTTTAAAGGGAATAAAACCACTACTCAAATAAGATTAAGCATGAATGGTACTTCAAATAAAAAATCCAATAAATCTAAATAGAATAAAGGCATCATAAAATAATCAATGGCAGTGTATAAAAACAATGCATTACCTCTATAATACATTAAATCATTTTATAATGGATATCAAAATTATGGGAAGCCACCTAAGAATCAATTACAATGATCTAAACTAGATACATCACCCCTTGGATAACTGTAAAACGTTTTTCATCCTTGTAAGTTTCACTAAACCAACCATAGATAAACATTTAGGGTGCACAATGTGACAATAATTCAGAAGAATCCTTCCCATTACCTCTCTCAGTCAATAATCCATTCTTAATTCCACGGGTTCATTCTATGTAAAGGGCCACCTAAAATTATCATAGCACAGTATAAACTATGTATTTCACTTATCCAGACCTCTACATAGTCTATTTGGAATCTAATGTCAGATATAAAATAGAGGTGATCAAGAGCATAAATCAATATGTAAATTTACTAAATAATGGATCACCTCTCATTCCCTCCCAATAAACATATCTACCACATTTCATTCATAACACATGAAATAACTAAGTTTCCCCTTGTTCATCAAGTTATATTAAGTAATAATAAAAATCATCCTTTGTGTCATAATACAACAAGGGGATCAAGACGGTTTCATACTTTCCCACACCATTTAGAAATCACCCAAGTGGAAAACATTCCTTAATAAAATTAAATGAAATTCCAAGTCTCTTCTCAATGGTTTTTTATTCCACATGAAATCATTATTAAAATTCATTATCTTGATATCCATTTAAATAATATTCTAAAAAATAATTCACTCAAAAACCATTTTGAATAACTATTTCAAGAATCAATGTATTTTAAATTAAAATCACCAAAATTATTAAAATACCCATCCCACTTCAAATTTGGACACAAATAGGTTCAAATTTTTTTAAAACATTAGACTATATTGAAAACTATTCTATAAAAATTTAAAAAAAAAATTTAATTTTTATACAATTGGTTTAATTCTATAGAAAAACATTTATAATTTCAAAAAAAAACATCACATTTTATTTCCCAATATAAATGGGATCTAATATCCAGAAAATCAATATTTTATTTCAAATAAATCCATAAAATAATTAACAATACATGGAATTTAAATAACCACTTTAATTCCCAATTAAAAACTTATGACAAGTGAAAACCCACTTTGGATCCCTTTAAAAAACAACCAACGGATCAAATATTTATTTAATTTATCATATATAGAATTTAGGATTTTAGTTACTCAATGGAATTTGAATTTAATAAAAATCAATGTAACACCCACCTCTATCCAATAAAACCATGGTTGATGTATTCGCCTATGAAGATGAATTCTTCAACAAGAATCTGTGGATCCACATTAAGCCCAAAACCACAAAACTCCCCTAAATAATCCATCTCGAACACCTAATACAAACTTGGACATCCTTTGGGATCATGGGATAGGGTAAATATGATTTTAAAGGGTATAGGGGAGTAATATAGGTGGAACTTTTTTTTAAGTTGAAGTTATTACCTTAAAATAATGAATAAATAAGGCTTGGATGGCATACAAATAAAATGGAATGGAGGCATGGAATTCCTATGGTGTACTTCTAGATTAGACATATAATAAAGATAAAGGAAATATGCCTTCAGGTTCTTGAGATCTTAATGGAAAATATAGAAATTAACTTTCAAGTGAATTTGGTAAACTACCATGGATATACCAAATAGTTTGTTAAACTGTGTGCTAACAATGTAGTTTGTACTACCTAATTAAAATTACATTAAATTATTTCTCATAAGAATATCACATAGTTCGTATACCTATGAACCACCCAAGCAGAATGGTGCTGCATAAACATAGATCCATGTCACTTGATTATTTTATATCTTTCATAACTTTGAACAATCTGTGTGTTAAGAAAACATAGGTAAATGAAGATCTATGCTGTTACAACTAAGAGTCTCCCCAACCATTCGTTACCCATGATGGTAAAACTATGTATATTAAAAAAAACTAGAAAATTTTCTATATAAGGGTAACCTGATAGTTTTTTAAATAATTAATATTATAAAAAATCCAAAAATCAAATCCAAAAAATGTAACAATCTAAATATCTCTAAAATTTATTAATTAAATTAATTTTAAACCATGATATAATTCCATAAGGTGTTATAATCTCCCCACCATGCCACTTTTATTTAATAGAATGTCCCATGTTAAGAGAGAATTAACTGAAATGAATCATAATCACACCGTGTGGAATAAGGAATGTTGGATATCCAACAACTAAAGTGTATCTAAGGAAGTAAACTATCCAACACTGATGATTCATTAATGTCGATACATCATGTATATACATCCATTGGATGTCTGTAAGAAAAACACATCCACCATCAATGATACAAGATAACAATACGATCGTGACAAAAATCAGTTCTCACCAATATTCAAAAATTCTATTAATAGTGTACAAAATAATTCACTCTTAATGAGACCAACCACCATGAGAACACATATTTAAGAATTCCCAGTAACACATACAAACCACCAAAGGTATTGATTCCAACATCCATAAATGAAAACAAAACTCAAGGAACCTAACATCCACAAGGATCAAGATGTTACTATTCTTAACATGAATCAAATTTATCTAGGATAATTCATGAGAATTCCATTCTAATAAATAATATTGTCTTCTACTTGAGTCACTATACACCTTGGGTAAACAAGGACATCACTCCGGGGAGATCATCCCATGATGAATCCAACAAATCTAGCACTTCTGAATTATTATCTTTCTGAAGGAAACATCAATTATAATTTCACAAGAACACACCCAAAGGTTACCCATGAACAAAATTGTGGGGAATAAGACAAAGGATGGTAACAAAAAAAGAAAACATTGGAAGCTTATATGGAATGAAACTAGAATAATGAGATCGAATACATAATCCCATTGGCTTCCATCCATGATAAATATTCCACATAATCATCATCAAAATACATTTCCATCCATAATATAATGACTAAGAATATGTTATTAACACCAAAATATGTTCTATGTTATTAAAAACTACTCAAGGTAAAGATACTATATTCCACAAAGACATCCAAAAGGCATTAATAATGAACACATTCTTAATAGAAACTCACAAATGGTGAAATACAAACATTTTTAACTAAAAAATCATATAAAGTTGATGGGTATTATCCTAAATGGACATAAATTGTAATAAATGATCGAAGCCCCATAATACACCTATATTTTGGGAAGAGTCACGAATAGAAAAGGATAGATCTAGAAAATGGAAGAACCCACATAAGGATCACCCTTATAGGAAACACTTTGACTTCCATTAAGACCCTTATAAGGGCACATATAAAATATCAAGAGATATGAGTTTAACTTTCCATGCTCCAAAAAAATAAGACCCATAATGAAGGTAATAAATAAAAATACACATTTTAAAACCCCAAGGAAATTCCTATTTCAAAAGAAATTTTGAATATCAATTTTCAAACCAATTTTAGAGTCTCACTTGTAAACCCAAATATTTTCCCAAAACACCACTATAAAATATTTCAAGCCATTACTGAGGCTCAATAGTCTCCATAATTTTTTAAAACATGGTTCAACCACCTTATTTTACTAAATAACCCCATATATATTCATATAAATGATATCAGAAATTCTTTCCACAACAATATCTAATCTATTTAAAAACCATAATTCTCTAAAAACATACATGGACATTAAAATAGATCTCAAAATTCAAAGCTTATTAACCCCCCTTTTACAAATCTAAAAATAACAATAAAATTTGCCTTTTGAAATCAATAACCCATTTTAAACCACTTTGGTAAGAAAATTATTAAAACTACACATTTTAAAAACCAATAATTTATAATTACAACATATAAAATATAAACAAATTTATTAGATAGAATATTTTCTATAAAATCTATTTTAAAACATGGATTGGTTTAAAAAAATAATATTCTTATAACCATTTTGAAGATGTTTTTTAAAACAAAACACTTCATGGAATTCCATTATTTATTTCTAAAAATAATTTTCCACAATAAAACACAAAGTCCCTAAGGGGCAATACCAATCACACCGACATAATTTTTACATCAATCTATATTCAAAGGAATAAATTTTAATAAAAAATCATTAAAAAATCCCTTATGTGACAACACACCAATTACATACACCATTATAATAAATACATTGAGATAGAGAGGAAAAATAAAAAATTCATTGGAGAAACCTCACAATGCATGCTTCAGCCATCCAGGCTAGTAAACCATGTGCCAACCATGAAAGAAAACATTGTTATTTTTTTATATCCACTCTACATGGGAAACACACAATTTACCGGACCATGTGTTCTAACATTCGAGACCTAGTTTGTTCACCACATTCACCTCAAAAACATAATCCAACCCCTAAAATCAATAATACACTTGATTAAGATTAATTCATCATACCAACATGTCAAAATCCATCAAATATATCCTTATATAATCTCAAAATTATTAATCATGCCTAAAACCCCTAGAAACGTGAGGTTTAGAGTGATAATGATATGGCCATAAACTCTGCCACACACTCCACATGAGCATTGATAGTGATCCTAGTATCCAGAATACCCCTACACCCCCAAATAACAATGGTGTATGTTTCAATACTATTTTATATGAACCTACTAAGGTAAAAAAACCATGAGGCACCTAATCCAATGCTAGACATACCCCTGACCCTTCCATCAGTGGAGACTTGGTGGGAACATTTAATGGTTCTTCAATGTTGGACTCTCATATAAAGGTGATGTGGGTTCTTCAGTCTCCATGGGAATGATATTCAGTTATAACCATCCATGACATTGAGTTCTTAGTTTGGTTTTCATGGTGGTAAGGGGGAACCTACGACTAGAAAAATTTAGTTCATGGATAAGCCATATGTTATTATTCATCATATGTCCATGGTAGAGATGAGTCACCTTCATTCTATGGATCAAGTGATAGTGGAATTAGATGAAGGACCTATGATAGTTCAAGGTACATTTTTTTATGTTATATATAGTTTTATCCTTATTTTATATAGTTGATTCTAACTCTAAATATTCATATCTTTTGGAATAGTTAAAATTTATGAACAATATCATGACTTATGTGATAGATTTAGTGATGCGACTTTGTAAGAGGAATGTGTAGTGTTTTAGATGTCCATACTATATGATAACTCCATTAAAGGTATAATTAGAGTGGGAATTCCTTATTCTAGAGATGGATCTCTTTGGCTTGAACCTCAACATGGATTGGATGGTTCACTTCAAGGAACACATCAATTGTTATCACTGGTGTGTACCTTTCACATCACCTGATGGGATTACATGTGTTTTTTCACGTGAGTGGGATCCTTGGTTAGGATGTGTTGGGACTCCACTTATAGTGTTATGAAATCCCATTTTTCAGGTCTTCTTTCTCATGCTAGAGGATGATAATGAAGGTTCCATTGATGGATTACCTCCTGTAGTGGATTAGTTCCCAAAGGTGTTTCTATATGGTTTCTATGGATTTCCTCTAGAGTAGGATGATGATTTCCCCATTGATCTGGATATAAGAATAGAACCTATATCCCTTCGATTATATCGTATGGACCCTATTGAGTTTAGTGAATAAAAGTTACAAATGGATGATTTAGAATCCAAAGGATTCATTTGGTTGAGAATCTCACCATGGGACTCCCTATTTCTCTTTGAAAATAAGACCGATTAATCTATCTAGTTGTGTATCAACTACTTAATGACAAATAATGTAATTATCTTGAAAATAACCCTTTCCCCATATTGATAAGCTCTTTTATCAACTCAATGGGGAAAAGTGGTTCTCCAAGATCGACTTTTGTTCTAGGTATCACTTTGTTAGTTTTATAGAGTTATATTTTCTGAAGATATCCATCCATTGTTGATATTCCCACTTTTAGTATTTGATAAAGCATTTTTGGTTGATGAATGCTTTAGCAATCTTCATGGCCCATACGAATATGGTGTTCCATCAGAACTTCAATTACATCATTATTTAGGTTTTTGGAAAACATCATGGTTTATTATAAACAAAGAAAGAGCATTAGTCTCAATTGGGGATCATGTTTGGAAATCTTTGAGATCACCATTTCTATGAACATATCTCCAAGTATACCTTATATATCAGGGAGGTAAGGGTTCTGGGACATGTGATTTCAAAATGTGGGGTTTCAGTGTATCCTAAGAAGATTGATGTGATGAGTGGGAACAACTGACGAATGTTTTTAAAATTAAGAGGTTTTTGGGCATGGTGGGGTATTATAGGTAGTTCATTATATATTTCTCACAGATTGATTCTTTAATTAATGCACTTACGTGGAATGTTGTAATGTTATAATGGTGTCTAAAATGGAAGGAATGATATGAGATGTTTAAGTATCATTCGACCACTACCCCGTTTTTGATTTTATAAGAATCTAAAAAGGGATAAGTGGACTTTTTTTATTCTTAATATATGATTATTTGTTGGCTGTTGATGCATGATGAACATGTGGTGGCATATGGTTCTCACCAACTCCTGCCATATGAAAATAAATACCCAAACCATAACATGGAATTGGTAGTGGTGATGTATTCCTTGAAGATGTGGAATAACTAACTATTTTGGGGTATGTGTAAAGTGTAATTAAATTATATATACCCATACTTAACATATATGGATATTACATTATTTTACATGAATATTTAGTAAATTGCAAAAACACATGCCTGAGAACCAAAATAGTTTTGTGTCTTTGGAAAATTGGAAACAAAATATACTATCTTGGTGAAATAACTTCAACATCTCCCATAAATTCCTACACCTTTAGTACTTATACCTAAAACCTTTTTTCATAACCTAGATAAAGGAAACATAAGAAAGGGGTGAGCTCATATGCTCAATAATGGTAAATAAAGAAAATTCATAGGTATAAAATGAACCAAATGGTATGAAATGTGAGAAAAAAATTTTAATATAATACCCTACATATTATATATCATAATAAATATTAATGTTTGATAATAAATGAACCATAATGAAATAATTAACAAAATCTTTGAAATAATAACTTAGGAATAAAACATTGAATTGTGGAAAACACATAATCTTATAAAAACTCTTTGTCAGGGTTGATTAACTAGGATTTTGTAACATATTAGGATTGTGACAATCATATGTGTACCTAATTAGGGATTGGGATGCCCCCTTGTGAACCCTCCTGTTTCGGTCTTGGGATACCCTCCCATGTACCCTCTTATTTTAAGCATGAGATTTTCTACTGTATACCCTCTTGTTTTGGGCATGGGATGTTCTCCCGTGTACCCTCTTGTTTTGGTCATGGGATTTCCTCCAATGTACCCTTTGAGCTCATTAATGATTTATCACTACCCAATGAATTGTAGGGAGATATATGTCTCACCCCTCACATAATGAAATCATAAATACATTTTCCACAAAACATTCATCATATCATGTCACATGAAAATATATGGGTTCTATAAGCATCAAATCATAATCCATGAATTGAAATGAGTATCATCAAAGTTTTATCACATAATAACCTATATAAAAGAGATAGGATTATTAATAAATTTATCTAAGCATAAAAAGTGAAAAGAAGAGGGTTTCAAAAACATATAACCTGTGGAAAATAAAAGGATTTAATAAACATATAACCCATGGAAGAAAAATCTATTTCACAAAAATATATCTCGTGGAAGAGAAATTGTTTTCATAAATACCATGAAATTAAGAAAAACTCATTCACATAATGGTTACAAATGTAACATTTAGATCATTTTTTATGAGGTCATTATTAACATCAATGGATGTCATCTTTGATAGAAAATAATTTTGAAACATCATTCAAAAGTTTATCTTGTGGAAAAAATTAGTTCTTCTTAGGAAAATGATTTTTCATACATAAAACCATTTAAAATAATTCATGGAAAATACCTTGAAAAATTATAAATATTTTATGAAATCATTTTGAAATAATTTTTTCTTGAAAACATATAAAATATGATTCAAAAAATTTTAAACAATTTTTCATTACCTTTTTTTTAAACTTATAAAGATATATTGAATTTTTTTTAGAACCATTTCATTTAAAATATATTGAAAACACGTAAATAAATCTTAAAAACATTTTGAAAACCATTTTCCATGAAAACATATGAATGTATATTGAAATTTTATTGAAACCCATTTTTCTTGTAAAAATATAAATGATTATTAAAAACATTTTGAAATCCATTTTTTATAAATAATTAAAAAAATTACAAAATATTAAACGTTTAAACATGAAAAGGAAGATTTATAGAAATGAGGGTGGGTAAATCATACATGTTGTATAGGGTAAAATAAATATTTCTTCTTCAAGGTACAAAACATTCAAATATGAGTTGATAAGAAAGAAAAAGGTATATTACATTTATAATTGGTTAAAAAAAGAAGGTTAAAAATTTCTTTTAATGATACTGGTAGATTAATAGAATATTTTTGTTAACCATTTTTATAAAATATTTTTTTGAAGGATCATAGATTTCTGACCGAAGAGAGGGTAAAGTCATGATTTATAAAAAAACACATTAATAATGATATTATGTTTCAAAGATTATAATAATGGTACAAATACACGATTATATTTTGAATATATAGAGGAAAATAAATTTAATGTATTATTTTGAGGGTTGGATCATAAAATTTTATCAAATAAATCAGAAAAATAAATAATCGTGAAAAGTTATGAGATTGTTTCAATAACATTTTATAATTTAGAATCATTATATTATTATCTCTATGTAATAAAATTATTTAAATTAATATTAATATATTATTAAAATTAGGTTATTCATTTTATAAAATTTTAAAATTAATTATATACACCATGAAATATTATTTAGGTGCTTAAAAACATGAGTCTCAAAGAAGGTAAATTGAGACAAAACTACTTCACCAATTTTCTATCTTTTGAAACATAAACCTCATGAAAGAAATATCATAAAATGGATATGTGAATACCGAAAAATTTATCTATAATATGAATATAATACAATAATTGTATGTATATACACCAGACAAAATTATTATGTGGTGATTAAGGCATGTATCTCATGAAAATAAATGTTCGATGAAATTACACTACCTTGTGTGTTGACTCTCATCATACTCATTCAAGATTCCTGTATAATAAATATAAGTTTATTATAAATATTTTACATAATAATATTAATATATATAATACAATTTATGGTTTTATTAATAAATTATATTACTTTTTTTAATGATCCTATGTTAAGGTTTCACTTCGGGCAATATTTTATTTGTACATCGTATGTGTCTTAATTTGTTTTATATTTGGTCCTTATTTTTATATAATTATTTAAAAAATATTAATAATTAAGTATTTTTATATTATAATAATCTATATCATAAAGAATTATGAAACGGAATATATCATTCATTGAGACGGTAATCCGTACGTATGCCTGAACTCTGTTTCTGTTTTAATTGTCATATTGAAGAAAAGAAAGAAAAGGAAATATAAGTGTATATTTATATAATATAATTACATTGTAATTATAATTATATATATAATATAATTTCACTGTACCCATCCTTAATACATTCCTTGTAGTTTGAGAACAAATCACACTTCTTTGAGGGGGTGGTAGTCCACACTTCCCCAAAACAAATTATCGTATTTACAAAAAATGGAGAGTAAAAAGATATCTATTATAAAATTAATACCAATGATTAAATACATAATATATATAATATAATATAAATATAAATATAGTGTCCATAATAATGGAAACCATGATATTTGGTAAAGGAAAAAATGAATAATCATTATTTTATGAGGTAGTTTTATCCATACACAGAAATAGTATGTTTGTTACACATTATATGGAGGTGTGTGAAAGTGTAAGCCATAATATTTAAATAAAAATACCATAGTATATTTTTGATACTTTTTTTTATATAATAATGGAAAATAAAATATTATATGGGTGGATAATAGAAATTAAACTGGAGATCTAGAGGGAATACACCGCCTCTTAATCGGGTAACGCCTTTTGGTTTGTTCCAAAAGGCATTCTTATAAGACATTATTCATATGGAAGGATTGAAGGAGTATGTTAGAGAATTTGGTAGATTGTATTAACTGTATTGGCTATCCAAAGGGGCTTGATATGTGTGAGAATTTGGTTATAGGGGGTGGTCTTTTTTATGGAAGGAAAATGAAACACTTGATGTTTTGAAAACAAGTTAGTTGTAAAACACATTTTTACCTATCAAAATCTATAAAAAACAAAAATAAATATTATAATTTAAATATAGGAATAATTCCCATAAAATGGCTATTTTAAAAGTTTCTAGGTCATGTTGGGTCTTAGATTTATGGTTTATTACATTATTAACCTTATTTTTTGAAGAGACCCTAAGATTAACGTACATAGACATTACATTACTTTTGCAGAATACTTAGTACATAACAAAAACACACACACATAAGGACCGTAATGGTTTAGTGTCTTTGGAAACTCAGAATATAATCTTCTAATCGTGGTGAAAGATCTTCAACATATCCCATAAACATCATCCTTTTTTACCTAAAACCTTTCTTTATATCCTAGGGAAAAGAAAACATAAAAGGGTGAGATCAAATGCTCAGAAAGGGTAAACAAAAGAAATATCAACCACATCATATACATAAGAACATAACTTTTGGAAATCTTAACCTGCAAAAGAAATCATAATTTCATAACATGGGATAAATCATAGTAGTGAAATGTAATTCCAATAATCATAACATAAAACATGAAACTTTTTGGAATAAACACATAATCATAGAGAATAATTTCTTATTAGTCAAGACTCATTGCCAAGACTATCTCTGTGGACAATGTCCATTTCTGAACTGAGTTCACTCCTCGTTTCAGTCCTATTTCACTGAACCAGTTTAACCTACCATTCTATCCATGTCTATCTCATGACATATAAAATCTTTACCCAATGCATTGGAGGGAGATATAGGTCCCACCCATCTCATAATGATACCATTCTTATGTGTGCCACAAAATCATAAAACTTACATCATAGCATAACCCATGTAACAAAAATGGGATTCTTAAACATCATGACATCATAAAACAATTAATATAAAATAAAGGAATTCATAAAAATAATTCCATCACAACATAATCAAATCAATGTAATACTAGGGATAGAAACAGAACCCTTTATTATCTTAGATGGAAAATAATTTTGATAAAACACTTGAACTCCATTCTTGAGGAAAATATCCTTTCTACTTCAAAAACATTTTTCTTTCTTAACATGACATACAATTTTAAACTAAAATAAGTTGATTAAAAATAATCTTTAAAATTTCTAAAGGAAGCTTCTTGGAAATAATCTTTTAAAAATCCATTCATGCTGTATAAGTTAAAAAAACATTCCTCTCATACTTTTGTCGGAAAAGTCAAAAAGTACCTCGTACGAAAAAAATGACAAAAGATTCTTTTTATATCTTTTACTAAAAACTCATTGAAGTGTAAAATTTGATATAAACTATTGTATAAGGATATAAATATTACATATTGAGGAAACATGTATGTTGATGATAAAATACAACCCAGTAAACACCAAAGTATAAACATTCTCGAATAAAAATGAGATTGTGATATTTCCCTTACCTTAGGTCTGATTTGCTTCGTAAGTGTCCGAACCTCTTGTATAATGATTTAAATAATGTCATTGACTTATTCCAGAATCATACTCATTGTTATGATATCATATATGGTTCACTTATGACTTTATTTTACCTGTTCTTTTGTAAATTCCATGTTAAAGAGCGTTTTGGGTAAAATCGTTTCATTTGTCGTCCGTGTTTTGACTTATAATTATTCATATGATTACTTAGATCATGATTACTTAATTATAGAATATAAAACATGATTTATATATATTATATATTTATAATATACATATATATAATAGATCAGTAAATGGAAAGAAAGACACTGTTCATAGAGACGGTAGGTCGTACGTACGCATGAACGCTGTTTTCGTTTCCTTATTGAGTTCAATGGAATTAGGTAGATGACATACATATATATACACATAAATCCAGTATCATTATTATGTCATATATTTCATGATTACTTATTATATATACTTTATAATCATTCATGAATGGTTAACATGGATAATGAATCTCATCACGTCGTGGAGACGGTAGTCCGTACGTACGCACGAGCGATGATATCATTCTCATGATCGTGGAATTGTATTGGAGTGTATGTATACTATTTCAGAATCAATATCATTTTGAAATAATCATATATAGTTGTTATGTACACCATTATACCCATCCAATTAAGGTGGTGGTGGAAAATAGATTACACCACGGCGTGGAGACGGTATTTCATACGTTCGCACGCGAGGTGATTTCGTTTTCCGTAGGATGGATGGATGGTGAAATAGGGTTTTTTAATACTTATAATAAAATATCAGTATATGAGTGATACTGATGTTATTACTTCATAATGAAACAACCTAAGAAGAAGAAGTGGAAGAAGAAATAAGGTTGAAAGAATCTGTAACAAACATTACCTCTTCTTTGAAGCGCCTCTTTGAGATATCCTTTTATGGCACTTAAATTGGTCTTTTAGGAAGAACTGAACCTCTAGTATGTTTCTATGGAAGTGGAGAAGATAATTTTTCAGGTTTTTGCAGACCGTGAAGGCTCAAATTGATGTGAGGAGGAGAGGGTGGTGGTGCCCTTTTATAAGGGAGGAGAGGGGCACCTTTGGAATAACTAAAAATATTATTTTATTATAAAGTCAAATTCGGATTTTAATAGCTCCAAATTGATATATTTAGAAAATAAGGTGGGGATGGGTTGAAATACTCTCATCCAATAGAATTTAGACAAGTTTATGTTCCTATTTTAACCATATCATTTAGATTTAACAATAAGTTAAATAATTTTACTTTTACTGTGTCTTCTGGTGTTCTTATACTATAAGGTTAATAAACAAACTATAAGCAGCCAAACGAACCCCAAGTTGTTTATTATTAATATATGTAACCTTATCTAAGTCATTTGTCCGAACATTAGATTTTTAGGAATAAAAGAACAATTAATAATATAATATTTGTTTTAAAAACTATTTTATGTCAATTTTGACACAATTTTGTAATTGATTTTTGTGAAAATCATAACATAATTAATAGTTCAAAAAAAGTTAATTAAATCAATAATAACATGTCAGATTAACCTATAAAATTAGTGCAAATCATAAAAACTCTCAAACTACATTTATTTGGTTATTTATAACATCAATTATGTCAATATTTAATTAAGAAGATAATTACTGCATCATCTTTGTGTCATAAATAAATTAACTTATTTAATGTCTAAAAATTAAAAATAAAATATCATTATGTAGGAAATTTTTTTAGAGTTCTAATGAATATTTATAGTCTAATTTATCTTATATATAACCCTATATTGAAAATTATTTTCTTATTAAACATTGATTTTAACTATTTCAACCCTTCTTTAAATAAATTAATAATAAATGTCCTAATCTAATCCAAGTGGGACTAAATGGTAATATTTCATTCCTAAGGTTGTTTTTGGTCAAATTACACTTATCCAATAGAATTAGGAAAATTTTATGGTAATAATAATATCATTCTTACCCTTAATTACCCTATTTACTTTTAACTGTGGTAAAAAAAGTAAAAAGTTACTATTCCCCAAAAATTATTTTCATCTCATTGAACCACATTTTACTTAATGAAATCAACCGTGTCTCTCGGATTTTTTAAAATTCCACTCACAGAAGCGGTAAAATTATGTTTTATGAAAAAATCATTTTTTTAACTACAACTTAGTGGTTTCACTATTCATCAAAAAATGAAAGTTTCCAGAAAATACCAAAAATTAGGCCTAAGATATATATTATATTATGAATTCAAAAATTATTTCCATTTTAACAAATTCAAAACTTATCAGTTTCATTAATTAATTTATAAATTAATTTCCGTCGTCAAAACAAATAGCGTGTTCTTAAAAGATAATAACTATCAAAAGATTGACAGTTGTTTATGTCTGGTTTGAATGTGAAATTAAATCCAATAACCAACATTGTATTAAATTGTAAAAATATATTCTAAATATACTTTAAAATCACTCGAATTAATAATTTATCACTATAAATTATTTCTATTAAAAAGGTTGTTTTTAATTAAAATTTAATAATTTTCACTATTCATCAGAAAATGAAATTTATCCGAAAAGTACCAAAATTTCACCCTAAGCTAATTTCGATATTCTGAATCCAAAAATGAAGTCCATTTTGAAAAATAAAATTTACAAAATTTCAAAAAGTTGTTATTACTATTCATAATGGATAGTTTTAATAATATTTTAATAGCATATTGTTGTTTAGTGAAACTTGTTATTGCGTACTACACGCGCTATCGAGGAAGGTCACGATTGCGTGCAATGCAAGGAAAGTCAAGGATGAGTGTTGTGAAAGTTCATTTTAGTGTAGCGTACAACACAAGACATTAATGAAATTAAAAAAAATATTTTTCATAAAATCTCAGGGTGTTACATTCTACCCCCCTTAAAATGAATTTCTCCCTCGAAATTCGTCTGGGTTATAAATGGTTTACTAATCAAAAGTTTCTTTAATAGAAACTGACATCATAAATAGGAATACCACAACCAATCTTTAAAAAAGAAGTATGAAACGTAATGGATACCCAAATAAACTAATCACTGGGTTTCCACGTAGGTGAAAATATGGATATGGAAGAGAAATCTAACCATCATGTTCTGATGGAGAGTGGTAGAGAACATGGCTATAGAAAATCCAGCAATCATAAAGCCAAATATTTGTGATGATCTAAGGTACAATCTAATTCATCTGATATAAGAGCACTAGGACAACCTTTTTGGTTTTCAAGATCATTTCCCTAAAGTTGATGAAATTGGAAATAGAAGAAATACTTTCGTGATTTTGGTATAGTCTCACCGTTGGTCGTTCTTTGGACAATTTCCACTTCATATCTTATAGAAATGAAGTTGAATTTTTCATTCGTGATGTGTTAGCAGATCATTTGATAGAATGATGGGTCATTCCATCTGTCTCAAACAAAAGGTTAGAAAAGTTATAAAAAAATACATAAGTCCATCTATAGTGAGATTAATCATATATGGTTCCTAAAATGGACATATACTTATTATATCATAATTCTTAATATAATAAAACTATTATCTACTAAACAGGGACTTCATGTAGGCCAGTGGTAGGCGATAAAGGCCAGTCACACTTCGGTTGTGGGTTCGATTCCCACAGCCTTGTCCGACACGATGGGTTGTTTCCCGTCCTGTAGGTTTTCCTTTTTCTAAAACTACATTACTATAACATCCCATAAATAATATCAAAAAAACTTTTATCCATAAACAATACTAACTTATGTCCAACATAATCCATTCCAATATTTAGGCTTATCCAAAATAATGTTGTCCAATCTTATATTATAGTGAAAATGATTACCAAAGATTTCATAAAACTAGCATGTTAATACCATTGTCGATCCCCATATATCATGAGATATGTCTTGTTGGTCACATTACAAACATTTGAAGGCCTTAATAATGAATACCCATTGAACCTTATTAAAAACATGAATGCTGTTAAAAGTTAACTCTTTCCACGTACTAAAATCCTCAAAATTCTATATACTCAATCCATGATATCAATTATTCCTTATATCAATCATGAGCTCATGAATACTGTGAAACATTTTATTTTCTCATTTTCCCTTAATTATGCACATATCATCTTTTCTTCCAAAAATATCTCAATCACTTTCCATGGTTATCGGTACCAAATTTTTTTTGAAAACCACAATACACCAATACATAAATATTCCAATATTCCATGATACTATATACAACATTATTTTAGAATCCCATTACACAAACACTTAATCATTCCACCACATCATTGTCATATTCAACATCACCAATAGTGATCACATGTGACTTCCCCTTGTCCTTTTCCTTAAGTGGTTGCTCATGTAGATCATCACTAACCCTTGGATTAGGGAATTTATTAACATAATGCCCCATTTCCATGCACTTGAAGCATTGAAGTATTGGTGGAGAGTTCTCTACAGTCTTTTCTTTATTCACGTCATTAGAAACCCTTTTTCCATTACTTTGACACTCAGCTGCTCAATGACCTTATTTTCCACACTTAAAACATTTTCTAGTCCCTTTAAGACAATCTCCACCATGCTTCTTTCCACACTTTGTGCATAAGGAAACATCCATCTTCTTGTCACCATTATTCTGAGATTTCCCCTTGAACTCCATATTTCGTTTCTTGTCTAAACTATGAGATGGATAAGTAACACCAACTTCCATTTATACCTTGATAGCACAATGCACAATTTCTTCATATCTACTGAAGTCTCTTATAGCTAATGCCCTTCAAAGATTTGGTTTTAATCCACTGAAAAATCGATCAACTTTACTTTCAGGTTGGATGATAAATCCATATGCATACCTTGCAACCCTTGTAAAATTCACTTCGTATATACCAACAGATTCCTCATCCTTTTTCTTTAGTTCAAGAAAATCCTTCTCCATCATTGTTCGAAGAATACGAGGGTAGTACTTATTGAAAAATAAGTTCTTGAACTCGTCCCATTCCATAGACTCAATTTCATTTCTTGGACTCGTATTCTTGACAATATTCCACCATTGATCAGCATCACCTTCCAAATGATACACTACTAAGATGACATTATCATGTTCAGAACATTGAAGAACTGAAAATATATTTTTAGTAGTACTGATCCATTGTTCAGCAACAAGTCGATCAGAAGACCCACTGAAAGAAGGTGGGCGTTGCCTCATGAAAGACTCAATAGAATATTTCTCCCTTCTCTGCTCATTTGGAAGTCCCGAATAATTCATAGCTTGTGTAAGTATAGCAATAATATTTTTCACTCCATCTCCCATAACATTCGATTGTTCAAGAGGAAAATCATTGCATTATCCATTACATTGATCAACACAGTTCCTTCGGGTTCCAGCCATCGTCTAAAACCAAAAAAGAATAGTGTGAGAGGAAAAAATAACGCTAGGGAAAACAATATAATAAAGGGGGCGTACCTTCAATATCTAACTTCTTGGGTTACCATAATTCTAGTACTATAACCTATGCTTATACTTAACCTTAGGGACATCCCTAGACATACCTTAGAAATACCTCTAGGGATCTCACTAATGTTCTCGCATCCTAGTTTCCAATGGTTGACTAAACCTTTCCACTAATTCCAACTGTAGAGACCCTAAGATTAACGTACATGGAAATTACATTACTTTTGCGGAATACTTAGTACATAAAAAAACACACACACAAAAGGACCATAATAGTTTAGTGTCTTTGGAAACTCAGAATATAATCTTCTAATCGTGGTGAAAGATCATCAACATCTCCCATAAAGATCATCCTTTTTTACCTAAAACCTTTCTTTATATCCTAGGGAAAAGAAAACATAAATGGGTGAGCTCAAATGCTCAGTACGGGTAAACAAAAGTAATATCAATCACATCATATACATAAGAACATAACATTTGGAAATCTTAACCTGCAAAAGAAATCATAATTTCATAACATGGGATAAATCATAGTAGAGAAATGTCATCCCAATAATCATCACATAAAACATGAAACATTGTGGCATACACACATAACCATAGAGAATCATTTCTTATTAGTCAAGACTCATTTCTAAGACTATCTTAGTAGACAATGTCCATTTCTGAACCGAGTTCACTCCTCGTTTCAGTCCTGTTTCACTAAACCGGTTTAACCTACCGTTCCATCCATGTTTACCTCATGAGATATAAAATCATTACCCAATGAATTGGAGGGAGATATAGGTCCCACCCATCTCATAATGATACCATTCTTATGTGTTCTACAAAATCATAAACCATACATCATAGCATAACCCATGTAACAAAAATGGGATTCTTAAACATCGTGACATCATAGAAAAATTCATATAAGATAAAGGAATTCATAAAAATAATTCCATCACAACATAATAAAATCAATTTAATACTAGGGATAGAAAAATAACCCTTTATTATCTTAGATGGAAAATAATTTTGATAAAACACTTGAACTCCATTCTTGAGGAAAATATCCTCTCTTCTTCAAAAACATTTTTATTTCTTAACATGTCATAAAATTATAAAATAAAAGATGTTGAATAAAAATAAACATGAAAACTTATAAAGGTAGATTATTGGAAATAATGTTTTAAAAATCCATTCATGCTTTATAAGTTAAAAAAAAATTCTTCTAGTACTTTTGTCAGAAAAGTCAAAAAGTACCTCGTATGAAAAAAACGACAAAAGATTCATTTCATATATTTTACTAAAAACTCACCGAAAGGTAAAATTGGATATAAACTATTATAGAAGGATATAAATATTATATATTGAGGAAACATGGATTTGGATGATAAAATACACCCCAGTAACTACCAAAATATAAACAAACTCGGATAAAAATGAGATTGTGATATTTCCCCTTACCTTAGGTCCGATTTGCTTTGTAAGTGTCCGAACCTCGAGTATATTGATTTAAATAATGTCATTGAATTATTAGATAATAATACTCATTGTTATGATATCATATATGGTTCACTTATTACTTTATTTTACCTGTTCTTTTGTAAATTTCATGTTAAAGAGCGTTTTGGGTAAAATTGTTTTATTTGTCATCCGTGTTTTGACTTGTAATTATTCATATGATAACTTAGATCATGATTAATTAATTATAGAATACAAAACATGATTTTTATATAATATATATTCATAATATAAATATATATAATAGATCAGTAAATGGAACAAAATACACCGTTCATGCAGACGGTAGGCCATACGTATGCAGGAACGCTGTTTTCATTTCCTTATTGAGTTGAATAGAATTAAGTAGATGAAATACATATATGTACACATAAATCCACTACCATTATTAGGTAATATTTTTCATGATTACTTATTATATATACTTTATAATATTTCACGAATGGTTAACGTGGAGAATGAATCTCATCACGTCATGGAGACGGTAGTCCGTACGTACGCACGAGAGATGATATCGTTCTAATGATCATGGAATTGTATTGGAGTGTATGTATACTATTTCAGAATCAATATCATTTTACAATAATCATATATAGTTATTATTTACACCATTATACCCATCCATGTAAGGTGGTGGTGTAAAATAGATTACACCACGGCGTGGAGACGGTATTCCATACGTACGCACGCGCGGTGATTTTATTTTCCGTAGGATGGATAGATGGTGAAATAGGGTTTTTTTCATACTTATAATAACATATCAGTATATGAGTGATACTAATGTTATTACTTCATAATGAAACAACCTAAGAAGAATAAGTGGAAGAAGATATAAAGTTGAAAGAATCGGTAACAGACATTACCTCTTCTTTGAAGCGCCTCTTTGAGATCACCTTTTAGGGCACTAAAATGGGTCTTTGAGGAAGACCAGAACCACTAGGATGTTTCTAGGGAAGTGGAAAAGAGAATTTGGTAGGGTTTGGCTGAGCTTGATGGCTCAAATTGGTGTGAGGATGAGAGGGAGGAGGTGCCCTTTTATAAGGGAGGAGAGGGGCCCCTTTGGAATAACTAAAAAAATTATTTTATTATAAAGTCAAATTTGGTTTTTAACCTTATCATTTATAGTTAACATTATGTAAAATTATTTTACTTTTACTGAGTCTTATTGTGTTCTTATACTAAAAGGTTAATAAACTTACTATAAGCAGCCAAACGAACCCCAAGTTGTTTATTATTAATATATATAACCTTATCTAAGTCATTTTCCCGATCATTAGATTTTCAGGAATAAAATAACAATTAACAATATATTATTTGTTTTAAAAACTATTTTATGTCAATTTTGACACTATTTAGTAATTGGTTTTTGTGAAAATCATAACAGAATTCTTAGTTCAAAATAAGTTAATTAAATCAATACTAACATGTCATATTAACCTATAAAATTAGTGTAATTCATAAAAAGTCTCAAATTAAATTTATTTGGGTATTTATAACATCAATTATGTCAATATTTCATTAATAAGATAATTATTGCATCATCTTTGTGTCATAAATAAATTAGCTTATTTAAAGTCTAAAAATTACAAATAAAATATCATTATGTAGGAATTATTTTTATATTTCTAATGAATATTTATAGTCGAATTTATATTATGTATAACCCTATATTAAAAATTATTTTCTTATTAAACTTTGGTTTTAACTATTTTAGCCCTTCTTTAAATAAATTAATAGTAAATGTTCTAATCTAATCCAAGTGGGTATAAATGGTCATATTTTATTACTAAGGTTGTTTTTGGTCGAATTACACTTATCCAATAGAATTAGGACATGTTTTAGTGTAATAATAAAATCATTTTTACCCTTAATTACCCTATTTACTTTTAACCGTGGTAAAAAAAGTAAAAACTAACTATTCACCAAAAAATATTTTCATCTCATTGAACCACATTTTACATAATTAAATCAATAGTGTCTCTCAGAGTTTTTGAAATTCCACTCACAGAAGCAGTAAAATTATGTTTTATGAAAAATTCATTTTTTTAACTACCACTTTGTGGTTTCACTATTCATCAAAAAATGAAAGTTTCCAGAAAAATACCAAAAATTAGGCCTAAACTCTATTTTATATTATGAATTAAAAAATTATGTCTATTTTACAAAATTCAAAACATATCAGTTGCATTAATTAATTTGAAAATTAATTCATGTCATCAAAACAAATAGCATGTTCTTAAGAGATAATAACTATCAAAAGATTGACAGTGGTTTATGTCTGTTTTAAATGTAAAATTACATCCAATAACCAAAATTTTATTAAATTGTAAAAATATATTCTAAATATACTTTAAAAGCAATCAAATTATTAATTTATCACTATTAATTATTTCTTTTAAAAAGGTTGTTTTTAATTAAAATTTAGTAATTTTCACTATTCATCAGAAAATGAAAGTTATCCGAAAATTACCAAAATTTCACCCAAAGCTAATTTAGATATTCCGAATCCAAAAATGAAGTACATTTTGAAAAATAAAATTTACAAAATTTAAAAAAGTGGTTATTACTATTCATAATGACTAGTTTTAATAATATTTTAATAGCATATTGTTGTTTAGTGAAACTCGTTATTTTGTACTACACACACTATCGAGGAAGGTCACGATTGCGTATAATGCAAGGCAAGTCAAGGATGTGTGTTGTGCAAGCTCCTTTTAGTGTATCTTACAACACCAGACATTAATTAAATTAAAAAGAATATTTTTCATAAAATCTCGGGGTGTTACATTTTTCTCTTAACCGTTGAAATTAATTTTAATCACTGTCACAAATTGTATTGGTAAAAAACAATGTAGACCATATTATATAATATAAATTATGATAATTAATAATAATTTATTATTATTTAAAAATTATAAATACATATGTTTCATAATTTTATTTAAAATTAATCATGTTGATGGGATGACACTGTGAGGTTTTAGCATAAAAACATCCAAAAGTTGCTATGTTTTTATATCAAATTTCATCATAAAATTGGTACGAATGGACTAAATTACATTAATTTGTAAAATTTTTATCTAATTAAACTATCAAACAAAATAAAAATATAGTTTAACCTTATAATCTAATTAGATAAAAAATCAGTTTTGATTTAAAATCTTGTTTTTTTAACAATTCATTTAAAAATGAAACATTATATAAAAATAACAAAAATTTATCCAAACGTAATTTTTAGGCTTCTACTCGAAATATAAATTTTATTTTGAGATATTAAATCTTTACAAGTTATAATATTTTTATATAAATGGGTTCACCATTAAGGCAATACAAATGAGTTAATAATAGAAATACAACTCTTTAAGAATAATATTTGGTTTGTTCTTATTTTATATCTATAACATATATTGGAGGAATATAACAAATATTTTATTATATATATATTTATATGTATCACATTAATATTACTCCCTAATTTTAATTAAGTTAATTTATTATGTTAAAAAATCTTCATTGACATAATATTTTTTTTCTTTTATATTCAATCGGTTTTCCTATTTATTTCTAATTAATTAGGAAACACTGAATTCATCATATATTTGTGTAAATGAAATATCTTCATATTTTAGTAAATAATATTTATAACAGTCAACTTAACGGCTAAGTTATATATAATAATAATAATATTT
Source organism: Viscum album (assembly GCA_963277665.1). Taxonomy (NCBI): domain Eukaryota; kingdom Viridiplantae; phylum Streptophyta; class Magnoliopsida; order Santalales; family Viscaceae; genus Viscum; species Viscum album. Next base: position 167,310,488 of record OY728157.1, read on the forward strand.
TTAATAATATATTATAGTTTGGTAATACTCGATCTTGATGGTTACATAAGCCATCGAGAAAGGACAATCGTGCATGTAATGTATCCCAACCATGTTGTTCCTTGTAATGTACACCAAGATAGCGTTGTGTTAAAGGAATTATTGACTTAGTGAAAAACAATATTATTCAATTATGAAATTAAAAATATTTAATGATTAAAGAAATTTTAAAAAAACATTTCATGCAATATCTAGGTGTTACATGGATCATAAAATTTTGGCATACATTTTCCCATAGAATAATTTGAATCTAATGAACATCCATTGGGTTGAGTACCTTTAGGGGTTCAATTTTTATATCATCTATTCCCATCATAATTTAAATGTAGAGGATGATGCTTTGAGAAGGAAAATTCCAGTGAAATCCTTGAATGTGTCTTGTGGTGAGAGGAATTTGATGAAGTAACTTTTCATAGATGCGTATAAAAGAAAATGATCATAGGGGAGGCATGCTTCTATCCGGTTTTTAGAAAACACCCTTAATACTAGAACTAATTCCTCAGTAAGAACCAAGATATGAGATATTCTATTGTTATTTGTAGTCTCTAAATAGTTTGGTGGTTCCAAAAAGTGCTCTATATCATCAGATGTAACTCTCATCTTCAAGGTTCATTTTGTGGAACTATTTTCATTATAGAATGTGGCAATGTAGGATAAACACTGGTCTCATTTGTCCATTCATAATGGTACCACCAATATGTTTTATTCCATGCATTTTATTTTTTTGGTGGATTGGTATGAGGTGAGATATATGTAACTTTTTATCGAGGTGCTATACATTCCAGTAGGATAATGATAAGCACCAGAGACCGTCCAGTTTGATTCATCCCCTAACTATTCCTACCTGGATGTGGGAATTGGTTTTCATGGATTTTAACATTGTTCAACCTTGTTAACCTCAATAAAGAACTATATAAGGATTGTGATTAAACTTATTACCATATAAACACATTTCATCTCGATTATATATCAAATAAGGTGGATGAGTTTGATAGGTTGTATGTTCATGTGATAGAGAGACTTCATGGTGTGGAATATTCTATTGTTTCAGATTGGGATCCCTTATTTACGTCCTAGTTTTGGGAGACCTTTTTAAGGAAACGAGAACTCATGTTAAGTAAGACATGTCCCAACATCGTCAATTGGATGGTCAGATAGAGTGGGAAAATACTATTCTAGAAGACATGCTCCATGCATGTGTGTTGGATTTTAGAGGCCCATGGGATAAACATTTATGGTTTGTGGATTTTATATACAAAAAACATAACAATCTACAATATGAAATTTTCCTTTGGATTATCTTTAAGGCCATCTTTGTCAGAGACCTCTATGATAAACAATAGTGGGTGAGGTTTCTCTTTTAGGAACGAGCCTTGTACAAGATACATCTAATAATGTCCAATTGATATCACAGTGGTTTTTTATACCATAGAGTACCCATAATTATGATTCCAACTAGGGGAACAGATATTTGTAATTATTAGAGGCAAATTAGGTGTTTCTAATGGTGGACCCTCAATTGGGTAACCATCATCTTGGAAATCGTAATAAACTAAAGCTGAGATATGTCAAACCATGAGTTATTACTAGAATACTTAGTAAGGTGGAATACCGATTAGATTTTCCTTTTCAGATGACATTGATTCGTGAGGTGTTCCATGTATTTTATTCAAATAATAATAACCCTGAATCGTCTCACGTATTGAATTGGGGGGAATGGGGGTTGGAATCTGATTTTTTTTTTGTGTTTGTGCGAGTATTGAAGATTTTAATTCCAAATGTAATGTTCTTTTGGGTATTTCCATACAATTAGTTTAGGTTCTTTGGCATCATGTTCATTATGATAATGAGACATGGGATGAATTTCTTGGGAAGAAGAGTGTTTCCCATTCATGTTCTCTGATCATACTTTGGGATGAATTTCTAAAGTTGGAATGTTCTCATTGTTGGGAGAATTGTCACATATGTCATTTAATTTTCAACTATTTATCTGTTTTATTTTGATCCTATTTTATCTCTCAATTTTCCAAGGTTATTTATATGATATGGTATATTTTTTCTGGACTTAAAATGGTTCATATTTGTGCATAGCTATTAGAATTTATATAACTTGTACATTAACATAATTTAGGTTGTATGATGAGGCGCATGGGAATTCACCCCCTTCTAGGAAACCATGCATTATATTTTCCTCTTGGACAGAGTTGTCACATGGTTTTTTTTAATGTTTGAAAAACCATGCATCGAAACTGTGTGGCCATCCAAATTATTAAAATGAAGGAAATTAATATTCTTCCCTTTCCTTATTTGTAAAACAAACGCCCTTTGGATCATCCCATTCAAGATCTATATCCTTAGGCACACCTCCACTATCCTCTTAGTTCCCATTAATCTCAATATTTTGGTGGTTTTAGACTTTTATATTTATGAAATCGCCATATAACTCTCTCATATTCTTTTTTGTTCCTTCTTCTTGGTCTCTTTTTCCTTTATTCCTTATGTTTTATTTCCCCATTAGTTAGGTTTACCTAATTAGGGTTCAATATTAATTTCATGTTTTAAATATTGAGGGTTTTGCTAATCTCTTTCCTTTATAGGTTCTCATTGTGGTGATATTTTGGGGTTTGACTAGTTTTTAGATTTTTACAAGATAAAGATAGGTGGATCCATGATTTTACATTATTTGATGATATTGGTATGTTTGTTGTGGGTTATAAACAGGTTATATTGATTGTTGGGGTGGTGTGAAACATAATTTAAAATGAGTTTAGTGTGCATCCGGGTTTGAATGTGATTTATTAATTAAATATAGTGGTTTATCTAAGGTGATTATATTGTTGGATGATTTCATGCGTAAAGGTCCATTCATGTGACATGGAAAATGGAACTGAGCATGAGGTAATCATTGGAAACAAGGTGGCCAGACAAGTTATAGTACGCTATATGGTCTGAAAGTGCTAATGAGTGGTTCCCTATTAGGATTGACGATGAAACACTAACTAAACATATGAGGATTATTAGAGACCAGTATACATAGGGATGTGATTCCCCTATAGTGGTTCATGCATGAGGATGATGTGGGTTTGGGTATGTATTCATCACCAAGTTAAGGGGACCAAATGACCCCACTGACCGTAGTTATTTAAGGAATACCTATGGTTCTCATGTGATGATTTGTATACCATGTATCTTGTTGTTTACATGTTCGCATCCCTTTTTAATTTCAAAGAATGTTAGTTTTAAAATGTTTTATTTTCTTTTTATTAATATAATCAGGTAGATTTATGTTATAATGTTATAGAATTAAATATATTTTGGTGGTATCCTAATGAGGATGTTGGATCAATCCCTACATACACACTTGGGTGTTTATAGACCTTGTTATGTTTGACCTAGGTAAAGGAAAGATGCTCTGCAGTGGGGAAGGTGGATCTGGTTGTTAGTGGTTCTTTGTTTGAAAGGTGATAGTTGAGGTGTCATGAGGGTGGATACCCAACTATTTCAGGGATCCTTAATAACCTATTGGTTCACCTCCACATTTTGATGTTTTTGTTTATAGTCAAATATTTAAAAATTTTAACTCATGTTTTGGTAATATCTTAAGGTTTGTTTTTTGGTTATGATGTGATTGATGATTCTTGTGGGGTTTTCAAGGTAAATTATTATTAGATAAATAATTACCTAATTTTAATTTTGATTTCTAGGCACTAGTATCAATCCTATATGGATTGGGAACACCCTTTTTGGTTTTCCATTCTCCAAGTCGGGTGTTAGATTGGATGGCATCCTAGCATGGCTCATGACAAGGTCATTATGAATCCATATAAATGTGGTCACTATGTGATAACCAGGCCACCATGGTCCCCAATTATACCTTCTTTTCTCACCATGAGGAATTTAAAACTTATCACCTCATTACATTCCATCATGATAATGCTCAAACCATACCTAGAGACTCTGGGTCAAGTGTAATCTAATCCTTGATCCAATAACTAAAATAGGTTACATTCATACATCTATATCTCAAACCTCTGCATGGTCAATCATGAGGGTCTATTGGTCTCATCCCAGTGTTCCATGACATAGCCCATAGGGAGTTTCTAGACCTAATCTTATCATGGAATGGTTTAATTTATATAAAAACCAACTAAAAAAATTGTCTATATGGTAATGGATAACCACCATATAATTATAATTGGGATACATATAAATATTTCATGACCCAACAATCTCATATATGGATAACCATCATCTAATGAGAACAAGGTCATGTAATTGTTTCATCTACTCTGTTATATCAACATGTATATCAACAACATAATCGCCATAAGGTTAGAAAAAAACAATGCTATAACCCATCAAAGAACTCACAATCTCAATATATCCATGATTAGTCCTAAACTAATATTTCATATTTTAGTACATCATATCTTTCATAACAGATCATCCAATTGGTTCTTTGGATCAAATATATTATCTAATAATCAATACTAGATCTACATCACACCATGATGTTAGAAAAAAACTAGGCTCATCTGAAACAAGACCTCATAATCTTGTTCACCATGACATGTCCTCCAGAACTTTGGTTCCCACTACCAAGGGTCCATCCAAAGCTGCTGCCCTCCATCCTGATTCAAATCTTGATGCAATGTTCTAATATTACCAATGACATGCCCTAGGTTCCGGTCACATATCTCAAGGTGATATATATCATCCCATCACCTTGAGGAATCCACTATTGAGATACTCATCTATTTTAGTAAGAATATTCCTTATCACTACACTAATTGAGTTATTAGACCACCCTTAGAAGGGTGTCTCTTAAAAGGCATGAGATGAATTATCATCTCATCTATCACCAATATGACTAATCCTCTCATACCCATATAATCGTCCCTAAGTAAAATCTATCCCCGGATACCCATTTCATATCTTATATCTTGAGACCACATAGTGATGTTTTTTTATCCCTAACGTCACTCTCACCCCATGTAAACACTATTAGATGAAATTTCCATATCAAAAATGTGCAATATTGAACATAACCAAAGCACAAAAGGATTAATTCTACCAAAAACTCTTACTAAATTTCATATCTATCAATATTTTTCTTCCCAATTCCACAAAATAAATATAGGATATCACACTTATACATAAACACCATTATGAGTTTGAATTAAAGGTTCTTACTACCTCCATTAAGGGGTTATCTCCCAATCATTGATCCCAAAAACCTCATACAATCGCATCCCTTCCTTCCACAAACTTGTACCACCACGTAATCTCCATGAACATAGTAACATCAAATCCATAACCAACCACTCCTAATACATCTGAAATGATCCCATGGAACCATCCCCGAAAAATTCCTTAACCAGTGACACCACATCAATAATCAATTTCATCAAATATTACTGAATATAATAAATAATTTTGTAAAACACATTACCTCTTCAAAAAAAGATAATATAAGGAGGGTAGATAGAATATCGAGACACCATTTATAATAGTGGATAGAATACACATAATAAGTTGTTGATTACACCATGCTTTGGTAGAATCAACCCTAAATCCCAACATGGAATCATTTCAGATTAGAGTGAAATAATGAAATAACCAATAGTAGAAGTAAAAAAAACAATTTCACCTTGAATCATATTTTAAATGAACCCCAATACACCCCCCGTTAAGAAGTATCTAATGAAAGGAAAAGGGAGTGAGATTTTTCCATAAAATAGAATCCCTTGAGCCCCCTATCAACATAATAAACAAATCATCTTGACTATTAAATTATTAGATTGAAATAACTGAAATTTAATTAGAAAAAACTCAACTACAAATATGATGGATAACCAACCATATGATGATCCTAGTCAAGGTGTTGGGTAATGGGCTAGTCCATGTTCTATTAAATATGTCTCGTCAACATGGAGATGGCCTATACTGAGGAATTTTAAAATCCCAAGATTCTAAATACATCCTATGTTTCATTCAGGATTTATCAAGGTATCCAAAAAATCTCAAAACATACCCAATAACATCACTTATGGATGATCAAAATCAAAGAATTCGAGTTCGAGTCTCATTTCAAAAAATGAGCTATCCACCTGAAGAAAATTAAAATTTCATCAGGGATTTCCAATATAAAATGACTTCTGTCATTACATGTTATGTGAATAATATAAATATAGAAAAATAAATTATATTTACAAAATCACATAAAATATAAAAAGTTATATTTCTTACAATGTAATTAAACTTTATGAACATGATCATTTAGTGCGGGTGACACTAATAATTATTCTCCCTAAAATTATATTTTCTAACACTTACATGGTTTAGGTGGACATAATATTTATCTAAACATATTTTACAGTGAATTTTGTGAGTATATTCAATAAAATACATTATTTATTACTTATAAAACAAGATAAGAAATTTAAGTTTTTTTGATGTAAATTACAACACAAAATTCAACATTGACAATGTGACATATCCATAAGAACAAAAATTTAAGATTAAATATTTTTTTATATTGGTATTATAAATTATGTGGTATTAATAATTATAAAGAAATGAAAAAATTATAATATGTCATATAAATGTAGATAATATTATTTTTAATAAATAAAATGGATAAAACATGGAAGGAATGGAATTATATCTAGATCAATATAGGGGATTGTTTTAATAAGCATAGAAATTCTATTATTGAACATCCATTAGAGAAGACTGAGGTTTCCCTATAAGAGATTGTAGAACTCTTATGAATATTGATTGAATTCTTTAGGAATAATGGTGAATTAAAGGAGAAATTAACGAAAATATTATGAGTCAAATCAGGTGTGGTCAAATATATCATTTCTCTTTATTTTATAAATTGATTTTCTCTCAAAAACCTTACTCAATATAATATTGTGGAATTTAGATAACTCTCACATTAGGAACATGGTATGGACTAGTTTCATGATTTGTTTATTTATGTCATGATTTTTTTTGATTTTTAAATAAACCACTCAATGGTGAATGTCATAACATATTTTTGTTATCTTGAGAATAAAATTACTAGATAAGAATCATGATAAGATTACATTGGTTTAAATTAACAACTACTATAGAATAATCATAAAGACAATATATATTGTTGGATGAAAATGTCATAGTTGTATTGATCAAATTGTGGTTTATAAAAACATTTTTATACTTTGAATTAGGGACTCAAATACATTTTTTTGAGAAGCTACTATCTATTATGGGATAGAAAAATTACTTAAGATGTTATGATTTATAATCAATTACATAACTGTTTATTGAAATAATTTTTATAATAAAAACCATGATAGGTCACTAAACATATCACTAAAGTTAGTTACAATATTTATATATAACAGTCCTTCCAATTACCACAAGTAAATTATATGTATTTTTATATAATTATCTAAGGTATATTTTAGAATTTTTTTTATTTTGATATGGATTAATGATACAAACTTTTGTTTATACATTTTTGAGTGATTAAGAAGAACTATACTATTACATAAAAACCCCACAATATTGGTTTTAAATTACATTTTTATTATGTATATATATCGACTTGGAGATTAATAGAGGGTCACAGACACATTACATAGGAATTTTCTTATTATTAGGTGATATTTTTTTGATTTGATAATGAATGTAAACTTTAATGGTACATGGTGAGATTTTTTTGTAAAATGGAAAAAACCCTTATTTGTTTAATATGCATATATTATTTTATCTTATTCGGGATTATTTATAGTTCAAGAATCATGTAATTTGTGTGAGGAATAATTTTATTGGTAGAAGACATTATATTTTTTAATTTTAAAGATATCCATTTTATAGTAATTATCTTTATTGATAAAATAGTAAATACCAAGAGTTATAGGATAACACACACCAATCTCGATGGACTTGAAAGTCAAATTATTTTCTAAACACTATAGAATTTTAGGGTTCATGTAGTTTATTCTATTATATCATCATTCATGAGGTTTCAATGGGTCAAGGGTCGATCCAAAACACTAATTGAAAATTAGGGAAAAGTATTTTAAAGATGGGGAATCTTGTGAAAACTGATTCATCTACACTCTTAGTGTTTCTCAGATCTCACATGGGTATATCAATTGTTATTATATTTTAGGTTCACTCTTGATGAAATTGGTTAATTTTTAAATCATTAATATCATTTCAATAGTATTATTTTATAGATATTTTATTTATTCTTTAACAATTACGATATCCTGATGTTCTATAGAATTGGATTTTATCTGTTTAATTAAATGATGATTGCTTAATTGATTTCATTAGTATTGTACGTTATTAACATTTCTCTTAATATATCTATAGTGCGTATAATTTGTAGGTATTATAATTTTATTGTATGGAACAACATTTAATCTAGAAGAATAACCCAGAATATATCATATCCTCGTTATTATTGAGGTTATTGAAAATGGTGATTGGTTTTGAAACAACCAAAACTATATGGGACAACCTCTATGGTTTTCATGAATTTGAAAAAAAGTAAAATAAAATATTGATTAAAATTATTTAAATCTAAATTTGGATATATTTTAGTGGATAATTATGATTCCATGGAAGGAATCTAATATATTTGAATATAATTCTTACAAATAATTTTTTCTATACTGTAGCTATTAAGGATTCAAAAATAGTGATGAAAATGATTCATATTCTTACATATAAATTTGAATTGAACATATCAACCATTGAGGATAACGAGTTGAATGAATTATTTAAACATCAAATATATAAATACTTGATTATATGTGAAATTATCAGTGGATGAAAATAGAATAATAAATAGATATTAGAGAAATTGGTCACTTTTAATGCTTTATAAGGCCTGAGAACAAATGAAAAAATAAAATAAAATTATGAAAAAATGTATTTAAATATAGTAAAATAGGTTATAAATTTTTATTTTATCTTATATAAAAAGGATTTACGAAATGAAATATTTTAATTAAAAAGTATGATTTTATTTAAGTATTTCAATTTGAATAGGATTTTAAATTTTTCAATGACTTTTTTAATGAAGACCCATGAGGAGGATGATAATGACCAACCCGTAAGATCATTCAAGAAAATAAAAGTGTGACTAATGATTTCAATGGATTTCATTTCCCTAAATCTAAATTAAAGGCCACATTATAAAATCAATAGATAAATATTTGAACAAAAAAGTAAGACTTATCTTGTGATGAGTAATGTAAAGAGAAAAGAAATAAAATCAAAGGATAAAGGCCTATGTACTTTGATGGTTTTATAAAAAAATTATATTTATGCATTCAGTGATTGATGATATTTTTTTTTGATAATGAAAACAAATATGATACAAAAAAATATTATTTTTATTTAATGGAATTAATATTACATATCAATATTATCATGATTCATTAGAATTGGAATTCATCATTGAAAAAAATAAATTGGATCAAAAGATGTTTAAAATGTATTACAACATTATAGGAGATATCTGAAGAAATATTAATGAAATTAATATTTTTTTTTGAAATAAATAATACCATTGATGAGAAATAATTATATGGATTTTGTAATAATAAGTGGACAATAAAATCAATGAAAATGTTAATGAATATTATAACCTCGTGAAGGAATTTAATATTTATTTTTGAGAAATCTATTGAAGTTGTAGAGGAATTTATTTAGGAATGGAAAAGGTTATAAACAACTCAATGAATCTTGATTATTATATAAAATTGAAATGGTCAAATCTCATAACCACATAGTGAATTATATATATAGGTTGTAGTGGAAATGACATGTTTAAGAGAAAAATGTTTCTCTCATAGAAAAGATTCTTGAAATTTGATTTTAGAAAATTGTATTCCTAATTTTGATATGAAAAATGGGTTTAAGATAAATTAAAAGTGTATGGTATATAATATGAGAAAAAATTCTTATAAACAAATCACAGATAAATCATTAAAATGTTATGAAAAATTTCTAAATATCACTACTGCTGAAAAGTAGATTATAATATTGTGCTTAAATATTTTACTAGTTTATGAAAACATTTCCATTTAATGTTTGTGTTGAACCCTCTAGGAATTGAGTTGCTTTATTATATTTTGATAATCCAAACTATATTCTGTTTATATCTTAAATATGTTTGATACATCTCAAATATGATTTATTATATGTTGTTACTTTCAATTAAGCTTAATAGATGTCTTTTGGATATATGTACTCTGACCTAACACATTCTGCTAATAGAATGCTTAAACAGTTTATAGCTACCGATACTGAATAGTAGCTACCATTATGAATTAGAGCTACCTATATCGAATAGAGATACCGATACGGATTTCACCGATACATCAAGATCACTGGTACTCAATGTTCACTACTACATCAAAGTCTACCGATACGGTACAACAAGTCTACCGATAGAGTTATGGTTACAAGCTCACTGGTACTCAAGTATACTGCTACATCGAAGGTGACAACTATCTATATAGAGCTATAGATATGCAAAGTCTACTGATACATCAAGGAAGCTACTGATAGGGAATTACTTCTACCGATACAAGGTAGAGCCACATCTACCGTTACAAGTCCACCACTACTGATGTGATCAAGTCTAAATTTGCAGCTACCGATACAAAGTCTACTATTATAAATGAATTCTACTGATACAGACACCTACAATAACACAAGTCTACCGATATCAAGAGCTACTGTTTCAGAGACAGAACCTGACACTGTTTAATTTCTTTATCTTTATTTAATCTAACCAACGGTCATATTAGGAATATTTTAATGCTCTATCATTTATTTAATGAAGGTTGTTGGATGTTAGGGAACCGTACCCTGTACCTGCAAAAAGTAAATCAAATTTTTCCGGTGCTCGTGCTTTAAATAAAGGAACGATGTGCTACTACAAAGTGAGGATGAATAGATGAATACATAGAGATATACATACCACGAGGTGTGATGGAAGAAAAACAGAGCGTGAATGCAAAGAGACGACTGAACTTATATGAAGAACTCATTCATTACTGCATACCAGTGAAGTGCTGAGAATGAAAACATAACACAAGAGCTTCATTGAATGTCTATACACCTATGAGTCAAGGAAACAGACGATACTCTGTTTTCCAGACAAAAACCAGAAGAGGACTCAGAGAGAATTATGATCAATCAAAAGAGTCCAGAACTGCACGAAAATCACTAGATCCATTTCTAAACTCTCAATATTTTCTATGTTATTTATCTTTTTACATATTGAGCAGTGTGTGTTATGTGTTGTATTTTACACACACACTGCCTCCTATACTCTAACTAGAGGATTTGTAAATCCTCACTCAAACTCTTGAATCCTTTATTTTCCATTGGGATAGTATTAGAGGTCGTGTGACCTGGACAACTGGTTTCTGTTGTTTTTGTTTCCCACGGATAACAGTGGTAGAGGTTGTGTGACCTGGACAGCTGGTTGCTGTTGTTTTTATTTCCCACGGATAACAGTGGTAGAGGTCGTGTGACCTGGACAGTTTTATACTGTTGTTTTTCTCCGATCCAGGGAGTGGATCACTTTTATATAAAGTTTTGAGAGGACTAAGTCTCATCTTGAGACTGAACCTCTTGGTTAAATCTGTTGTGCTTATTTATATTCAAAGTTCTTTTTTATTCTACTGCTAATTACATTAAAACCAAAACTGTTTTAAATTCACTTTTCTAATTAAACTCGCAAGTGTTTATATTAGTTACAAATCAGTAAGTTAGTTTCAAAAGTTAATAAACTCTTCTGATTTGATTAGCTGGGAAATAATCAATCCCTTGAGAACCTAACAGAACCTTTACTTTGGTATAAATTCACTACAGTTTAATTTTGTATTTTAATTGGGGATTTTAAGACAATGTTTTTTAAACAGAAATTTTAATTGGAACTCAATTCACCCCCCCCCCCTCTTGAGTGTCCACTCTGACCAACATTTAGTGTCAAAGGGTGTTTAAATACTTTTTAAAGTACTCTGTTTTTTCAACTGTGATTTTAGTTGTATTTTAATGTTCATAAAATTTCTGTTATTTCTAAATTTTTATCTCCTTAAAATATTTTCTTTATGTAAGCTAACATGGATATATAGACTTGAAGGCATTTCTACCAATATACCACCATTTTTCAATGGAACTAACTATGCTCAGTGGAAAATCAAGATGAAAATGCATTTAGCAGGCATGGGTTTTGATATTTGGACTGCTATAGAATCTAAATATAAACTTCCTGCTACTGTTAGAACAACTTGGAATGAAGCTACTAAGGCTGCATATAATAATAATTACAAAGCTATGAATGCCTTGTACTTTTCCTTAGGAGATGAGGAATTTAATAGATTATCTTCTTATAAAACTGCTTATGAAATTTGGGATACCTTACCTATTTCTCATGAAGGAACAACTAATGTTAAGGAAATGAGATTGAACACTTATACTATTAAGTATGATAATTTTAAGATGAATCCTGATGAACCCATTTCTGACATGTATCTCAGGTTTAATGAAATTATCAACACAATGATCTCTCTGGGAAAGGATGTTCCAAAAAAGGAACAACTTATGAGAATTCTAAGATGTCTACCTGAAAGATGGAGAGGAACTTCTGTCTCAATTAGAGAATTGTGTGATATTGGTGAACTGCTGGTCAAAGAATTAATTGGAAAGCTGATGATGTATGTAAAAGAACTCAAAGTGAACAAAGAAGAATAAGATGAACCAGGAAGGATGTCTGTTGCGTTCAAGACTTCAACATCAAAGAACAAGGATAAGGAGAAGCTTCTATCTATAAATGAAAGTTCAAGATGTGAAGACAGTGAAAGTGCTTCTGACAGTGAAGCTGAGATGGCTCATATTTCCGGAAGGTTTAAGAAATATTACAGGAAGAAGAATTTTTTCATAAAATCTAATTACAAAATTAAATATGACAATAAGGGTCATTGGAAAAAGGATTGGAAGAAATTTGACAAATCAGATGACGTTCCCTGCTATGAGTGCAAAAGAAAGGGACACATGAAAGCAGACTGTCCAAAGTTGAAGTACAAGAAGAGGTATGAATACAAGGAAAATAAGTTTAAGAAATCCATGAAGGCTACATGGAGTGCTTCTAAGGATAGCTCCACTAAATCTGAAATTGCTGAAACTGAACACAGAAATAAGGCAAACATTTGTTTTATGACAAACACATCTGAGGTAACATATGAAACTCCTGCTTAAAATTCATATTATTTGGAAGATGATTCTGACTCAAAAAATATGTCAAAATCTGAACTATTTGAATAATGTGATATGTTATAAGAAACCTGTAATGAGTTGAAAGATAGATACAAAGGTTTAAGGAAACAGTATGCTTTAACTGTTAAACATAAATCTGATCTTGTTATTGAAATGGAAAAGAATGATCAGTTGATTAAAGAAAACACTAAACTGAAATTATCTAATAAGCAACTTAAGGAAGACTTAGAAAAATTTACAAATGGTAAAGATACTCTTACTCAAATGATATGTAAGAAAATAGCTCCTAGATAGACTACTGGTATAGGATACCAACCTGGACAAAGGAAAATTACCAAATCTAAATTCATTCCTAAATCTGGATAGAATGTAGCTAGTTATGAAACTTCATATGCTTCAACTAGTTATATTCATAGTTATGGATCTAATAAGGCTTATCTTTCAAAATCTGTTGATTCTAGACATTTTATGAGACCCATTAGTCAAATCTGGGTACCTAAAGTTTTGTTGGCTAACCTGTCTGGACCCAAGAAAATCTGGGTACGAAAATCATTTCTTGTCTAAATCTGTTTTGTAGGGAACCTGCTTAAGGAGCTCCTGTAGAATGATCTGGTACATGGACAATGTTTGTTCAAGACATATGTCAGGAGACTTCTCATGCTTTAAAATCTTAGTTAGAATTGGTGGAGGTTTTGTCACTTTTGGTGATATCTCAAAAGGAAAAATCATCGGCTTAGGCCAGATTGGTAACACAGACTCAGTAATAATTTCTAAATTTTTATTTGTTGATGGACTTAAATATAATTTGTTAAGTATTTCTCAGTTATGTGATGATGGTTTTTATGTTAAATATGAAAACGATTCTTGCAATGTTTTTAATTCTAAAAATGTTTTAGTGTTTTTTGCTTTAATAAATGAAAATGTTTATGATGTTGATTTTAATTCATTAGCTAAGCAGAATATTACTTGTTTAAATGCTTTTCATAAAGAGTCTTGTCTTTGGAACAAACGATTAGGACAATGAAATATACATTCACTTAGAAAACTTTCTAGGAATAACTTAGTTAGAGACCTACCCAAACTTGAATTTCCAGCAGACAATGTTTGTAATCCCTGTTAAAAGGGAAAGAAACATAAATTTTATTTTAAATCAAAGCACGAAGTTTCAACTTCTCAACCTCTCAAGTTGGTTCACATGGATTTATTTGGGCATTCTAGATTTTCTAGTTTAAATGGGAAGCACTATGTCTATGTTCTTGTAGATGACTTTTCTAGATATACTTGGGTATATTTTCTAGCTCACAAAAGTGAAGCTTTTTCTTGCTTTGTAAAATATTCCATGTCTGTAGAAAACCATAGTAGACTTAATATTAAAACTCTTAGAAGTGATCATGGCCGTGAGTTTGAAAATCATGAGTTTAAATCTTACTTCTCACACAGTGGATATAGTCACAATTTCTCTGCCCCTAGGACACCCCAACAAAATGGTTTAGCAGAAAGGAGGAAGAGAACCCTGGATGAAATTGATAGGACTATGATTAATGAGTATGACCTACCGGTTTATTTTTTGCTGAAGTTGTCAATACAACTTGTTATGTTATTAATAGTGTCTTGATCAGACATGTTCTTAAGAGGACCCCTTATGAGTTATGGAACTATAGGAAACCTAAGGTTAACTACTTTAGAGTTTTTGGTTGCAAAGTCTTTATTCTTAAAACTAAAGATAATCTTGACAATTTTTCACCAAAGAGTGATGAAGGAATTTTCCTAGGATACTCTATAACTAGTAAAGCCTATAGAGTTTTCAATAAGAGAACCAAAAGTGTGGAAGAATCTGTTTCACATAAAATTTGATGAAACTGATCCACATGAGACTAAGAATTCTCTTGAAAATCATGAAGATGATCTATCTGTTTTGAACCTTAATGATAAGGACAGTGGACCTGTAATTAAAATATCCAGTTCTGGAAATTTTCCAGACCATGCTTTTGTTGATTCCCAACCTGTTGATGAACCTTAAATTTCTAGTCCTACCATTACTCGATCAACTAGAATTCTAAAGAATCATCCTTTAGATGTTGTTGTAAAAAATATTGATAGAGGGACACAGACTAGAGCTTCTCTTAGAAATCAGGTTGAACATCAAGCCTTGCTGTCACAGCTTGAACCTAAAAACATTGATGATGCTATTAATGATGAATTTTGGGTAATGGCTATGCAAGAAGAACTAAATCAATTTGAACGAAACAAAGTCTAGAAATTAGTAGAAAGACCTAAGGACACTATAACCATAGGCACAAAATGGGTGTTTAGAAACAAAGTTTATGAATCTAGAAACATCATTAGAAACAATGCTAGGCTAGTTTCACAAGGTTACAATCAAGAAGAAGGAACTGACTATGAGGAAACCATTGATCCTGTAGCTAGATTAGAGGCTATTAGGATCTTACTTTCCTTTGCATCACATCTAAATTTCAATTTATATCAAATGGATTTTAAAAGTTCTTTTTTAAATGGTTTTATTGTTGAAGATGTTTTTGTAGAACAACCACCTAGTTTTTCAAATCCTCATTTTCAGAATTATGTCATCAATCTTTCTAAAGCTTAATATGGTTTAAAACAATCTCCGAGAGCTTGGTATGAAAGGCTTTCAAACTTTCATATTTCAAAAGGATTTACAAAAGGAATTGCTGATCCCACTCTTTTTATAAAAATGATTTCAAAAGATGTTTTAATAGTACAAATCTATGTTGATGATAATATTTTTGGATCCTCTAAGAATTCTTTATGTACTGATTTTTCAGAAATAATGCAAATTGAATTTTAAATGAGCTTAATGGGAGAGCTTAAGTATTTTCATGGTTTTCATAATTTTCAAACTAATGATGGAATTATTTTAAATAAATGTAAATATACTAAGGATTTGTTAAAAAAATTTGGATTGGATAGTATTAAGGAAAGTGATATACCTATGAGTACCACCTGTAAATTGGATATTGATGAATCTGGGAAACCTGTTGGTCAAACTAATTATAGAGGTATGATTGGGCGTTTACTTTACCTTACTTCTAGTCGACCAGATATTATGTTTAGTGTATGTATGTGTGCTAGATTTGAAACTAATCCTAAAGAAACACACTTACTTATTGTTAAAAGGATTTTTAAATATCTCAAGTATACTGCAAATTTGGGTTTGTTTTATCCAAACGGACAATCATTTGACTTAATAAGTTATTCAGATGCTGATTTTGCTAGCTGTAAGTTAGATATGTGGAGAACATCTGGAACATGTCACTTACTTGGAAAATCCCTAGTATCATGGTGTAGTACGAAACAGAACTCAGTTGCATTATCTACTGTTGAAGCAGAATACATAGCTACTAGTAGTTGCTCTGCATAGATTCTGTGGAAGAAACACACTTTACTGGACTATGGATTTGATTTTAAGCATGTTTCAAATAACTGTGAGAACAATAGTGCGATTAACATCTCAAAGAATCTTGTGTCTCACTCTAGAACTAAACAAATTGATGTTAGACACCACTTTTTAAGAGATCAATGTCAAAGAGGTGATATAACAATTGAGTTTATAGGCACTGAACTTCAATTAGCTGATATTTTCACTAATCCATTATCTTCAGTAAGATTAAGTTTCCTTAGACATGAATTAGGAATGATAACTTACCCTTGAAACCATTAGGATACCTCACTGTTAGAAAATTATCACCATTAGAAAATTCTCACCGTTAAGAGACCTCACCGTTAGAAAATTCTAACCATTAAAATACCTCACCATTAGGACATCCTCACTGTTAGAAGACTTTACCGGTACAACTCGCGTTGTTTTAACTTCTGTAAAGTCAATACATTGAATTTTTTTTAATATATATATATATGATTTATTTTATTTTGGGATCCTAAATGATATTAAACCGAGTCTAGATTTCACTCAATCTCACCGCGAACTCGTCTTTTCGAATCCCTCCAACCTAACCCTCTCAATCCACAAAACCCTAAACCACAAATATGTAATGGCCCGCATCAAGAGACCTCAGGTTACAGATGGGAGTGATGAGCTGCAAGAGAAAGGATAGAAAGTATCGAATGCTAGTACCAGTGGGAGTGGAAGTGGAAGTGTAGCTCGAAGGAATCCAATAAACCTGCATCTCTCAAAGAGAGAAATTGTCATTGAGAAAGAGGTGTGCAGAATGGCTCATGGAGAGTAAGTCCATGGTTCTTAAAGTTTTAGAAGAACAAGGTTGGACTAAGTGATTCTTAAACAATAATGGACCTTATTACCCAGGGCTGGTAAAACAGTTCTACAAATTATTTCGTTTTGAAAAGTCTAAGGAAGAATTAAGAATGATTTCTTATGTGAATGGACAAGAAGTTTCTTTTACTTCAGTAGAATGGGCTGGGAACATGAGAGATGCACATGAAAGAGATTATGCGTTTTATTCAAAATTTGTACCTTCAACCAGTGATGTGTTTCAATATGAAGATTCCTTGCTGGAGCTTATAGGGAATGGGACCCCTTGAAAGGTGATTGCTGCATAGATGGTAGGAGAAGATAAGCTGTTGTTTAAATTTATTCAGCATTTTTTTAGTCCTAGAAGAGGAGTCTTTGCCACATTGAGATTCCAAGAAATATATCTGTTATATTTTCTGAAGCACAGTGTGATAATCAATCTATGTATATTGATTATGGTTCATGTGGAAGAGATGACTAGACTAAAGTCCAAATCAACTGCACTGTTTTTCTCAAAGCTGATTTCTGTGATGCTAAAAGTTAAAGAGGTTGTTGGACCTCAGGATGAGCTGGTAGTGGTTAAGAATAACTTCTGTATTACAAGAACTGTCTGTAAATACATGAAAGTCAATTGGAATCCTTGGAAGAAATCATGGGTGAATGATGATAGAAAAATCTATGACAAGTATACTCATATGGATCATCCTTCTAGACCAAAGGATGTGAGGGATCTTGGTCTTGGACCAGATGAGCTAGAACCGGTCTATAGTGATGATGATGCTGAGGAGGAAGAGACATTAGTTGATGAAGGAGGAGACCCAGACTTACCCATAGTCCTGTGCATCAAGTTATTTCTTATAGAGCAGCTAGCCCTCCAAAAGAACTACCAAAGAGAGAAACTGTCTTGAAGTAAAATGATACAGATACTACAGAAAAAGGAGAAGAAGCATTCCAGTATGATTTCAATGAATCCTCTGAGGAGGATGAGGAAATCGATTCAGATCATGATGTTAATAGTGAAAAGGAGGCTGATGGTGTAACAGATGATGAGGAAAATGTTGAAAAAGAGCTCAGTTTGAGTCCTCTAATAGATAGTACAGTCAGGACAGTTCCTGATCAGGAAGTTGTAGCAGCAACACCTATTGATGAGAGAGTCATTAATGACCCAGAACAAATGGCTATTGAATCTGCTGCAGTTGTAGAGGAAATTGCAGAATTACCTCAGGAAGAACAGTTGGAAGAGATACCTCAAGAGAATGTTACAAGTGAGGGGGAGAATCTTGCCTCAGTATCAGTTTTATATGACATTTAAGGTTGGACATCAGTTCCAGGATATATGATTCTTGGACTTTATTATGGAGATTTTGATGAGGAAGACCGAACCCAAAAGGAATAAGTTACCCTGCCCACTATAACTGAAACTGTGGCAACCAAGGAGGACCTTGAGTCCTTAAAAGATGAATTGAAAGAAGAAATAAGGGAATCAATGCAAGATATGAAGAGAAGTATGGTTGAAGAGATGAAAAGCATGGAGAAATCCCTTGAGTTATGCATTGGATATGGTGTGTCCAGTCCTGTGAAGGAAATGATGGATGAACGTAAAGTGTTCCAGACTCAGATTGAGAGTTGGACAGGATCTGTAGTTTCCTTGAGTCAATAGATTTCTTCTCTGACTACCATGCATAGCTCTCAAAATCAAGTAAACTCTGACATTCGATATATCAAAGAAGTGGTCAAATAGTTTTTGGAAGTTTTGAGGCCTTTAAAAAGTCAGTTAAAGAACATCTGAATATCTAGGATGAACATGTTCAGAAGGTCGTTAGTAGTCTGACTCAATCCTTCAAGGAGACAGTGGCTTTTTCAATGAAACCCCTTCCATCATCCAGCTCCAGTGCGAACCTCGACCAGATCTGCATTGTTATTCAATAAGAATTGGCTAAGGCTATTCCCAGTGGTGCATTAGATACTCAAATTCTTGCTACCACTAGGGAAGTTAGTAGTTTTGTTCGTGATCACCTGCGGGCAGCTACTGCTTCTCAAGAGGCAATCAAGAATAAGGTGGATGCTTATTTTGAAAATGTTTATACCAAGCACCAAATGAAAAACCATTTAAAACTCTTGATTGAGAATATGAAGTTACCTCCAGTTACCGAAGCCTTCAGAGAATAGGTTAGTAAGCTGAGGGAGCTTACTCCTTCTTTGGACAAATTCATTGAAAATAGGGATGATTTTGTGTCTGCCATGGAGAGAGGAGGAATCATTATAATGGATTTCAGAAACCCATTGCTGCCTTTCCTGCATGTGGATGCTAGACAATTGATTGTACCTCTTTCCCTTCCTACTTCTGCCTCTGGGAGTACTCCTCAATTAACTCCAGTTCAAGCCATCTGGAGCTTGACACTGATGATCACTCAGAGGTGCTCCGATTCCATATCTAGTACAGTTTCTGTAGCTGATCCACCAGTTGTGCCTTCAGCTATTCCAAAACCCTCTGCTGATCCTAATGGAAAGACACTTGTTCTAGTAGAGGATTGAGTGTTTGTAGATCTTTTTGATAGGATTCACTTGTATTTCTTTTGTTCTGATTTTATCAGTGTATCTTTTATATTAATGAAATTCCTCTTCATTCTATACATTACTGAGTTTCTATTACTTTTTCATTTATTCTCTGCTAATCTTTATCTTTTCCCTTCTACCCTTCTTTTTGTTAATCACAAAGGGGGAGAAAATGAGCAAATGAGAAAATGAGAGCAAATAAGAAATGAGACATAAGAGTAATCAAAGTGGTAGAAACAAACAAAGGGGGAATGAGAAACTGTGACTTGAGAAACAGACTTAAGAGAGAATCTTGTAGTACAACTGAAAGGGGGAGGAATATGGAAGTTTTGTTCTGAACAAAACAAAAGAAAATTTTCCTCTGAGGATAATTTCTTTTCCACTTTTTCCTTTGAACCTACTCATTTTTTTGATATCATTTTTTATATATTTTTTCTCTAATACTACTTCATTTTTTTGGAATAAGTTGTGATTATCAAAAAGGGGGAGATTGTTGAACCCTCTGGGAATTGAGTTCCTTTATTATATTTTCATAATAACAACTATATTTTATTTATATCTTAAATATGTTTGATACATTTCAAATATTCTTTATTATATTTTGTTACTTTCAATTATTCTTAATAGAAGTCTTTTGGATATATGTACTCTGACCTAACACATTCTTCCAATAGAATGCTTAAACAGTTTATAGCTACCGATACAGAACAGGAGCTATCGTTTTGACTTAGAGCTAACGATATCGAATAGAGATACCGATACGGAGTTCACCGATACATCATGTTCACTGGTACTCAAAGTTCACCACTACATCAAAGACTACCAATATGGTACAATAAGTCTACCGATAGAGTTACAGTTACAAGCTCGCCGGTACTCAAGTCTACCGCTACATCGAAGTCGACAGCTACCGATACAGAGCTACTGATATGAACATTCTACCAATACATCAAGGAAGCTACTGATAGGGAGTAACTGCTACCGATACAAGGTAGAGCCCTAGCTACCCTTACAAGTCCACCGCTACTGATGTGATCAAGTCTACAGTTGCAGCTACCAATACAAAGTCTACCGTTACAAATGATGTCTACCGATACAGACACCTACCATAACACAAGTCTACCGATATCAAGAGCTATCGTTCCAGAGACAGAACCCGACACTGCTTTAATTTCATTATCTTTATTTAATATAACCAACGGTTATATTAGGAATATTTTAATGTTCTGTCATTTATTTAATGAAGGTTGTTGGATGTCAGGGAACCGTACCTCGTACCTACAAAAAGTAAATCATATTTTTCCGGAGCTTGTGATTTAAATAAAGGAAGGATGTTCTACTACAAAGTGAGGATGAATAGAAGAATACATAGAGATATACACACCACGAGGTGTGCTGGAAGAAAAACAGAGCGTGAATGCAATGAGACGACTAAACTTACAGGAAGAACTCATTCATTACTGCATACCAGTGAAGAGCTGGGAACGGAAACATAACACAAGCGCTTCATCGACTGTCTGTACACTAGGAAGTCAAGGAAACAGATGATACTCTGTTTTCCAGAAAAAAACTAGAAGAGGACTCCGAGTGAATTATGATCAATCAAAGGAGTCCATAACTACACGAAAATCACTAGAGCCATTTCTAAACTCTAAATATTTTCTCTGTTATTTATCTTTTTACATATTGAGTAGTGTGTGTTATCTGCTGTATTTCACACACATACACTCTCTTGTACTCTAACTGGAGGATTTTTAAATCCTCACTCAAACTCTTGCATCATTTATTTCCCATTGGGATAGTGGTAGAGGTCCTGTGACCTGGACAACTGGTTGTTGTTGTTTTTGTTTCCCACGGATAATAGTGGTAGAGGCTGTGTGACCTAGACAACTGGTTGCTGTTGTTTTTGTTTCCCACAGATAAAAGTTGGAGAGGTCGTGTGACCTGGACAGTTGTATATTATTGTTTATCCCCGATCTAGGGTGTGGATCACTTTTTTCTAAAGTTTTGAGAGGACTAAGTCTCATCTTGAGACTGAACCTCTTGGTTAAATCTGTTGTACTTATTTATATTCAAAGTTCTTTTTTATTCCACTGCTAATTACGTTAAAACCAAAACTGTTTTAAAGTCACATTGATAATTAAACTCACAAGTGTTTATATTAGTTGTAAATCAGTAAGTTATTTTCAAAAATTTAATCATCTCTTCTTATTTTATTAGATGGGAAATAATCAATCCCTTGAGAACCTTACAGAACCTTTACTTTGGTATAAATTCAATATAGTTTAATTTTGTAATTTAATTGGGGATTTTAAGACAATGTTTTTTAAACAGAAATTTTAATTGGAACTCAATTTACCCCCCTCTTGAGTGTCTACTCCGACCAACAGTTTGGTATCGTTATTTTATTTTTCATGAGAATAATAAATATATATTTTGATATAACATGTATTTTGATATATAAATTAATGTTCATAATTATGTTGGAGAAAACAAAAATGTATATAGAACAAATCAACAGAATGATCGATTCTAGCTATTTATGTGAAATATCATTAATTTGTTTGAGGAAAATTTAAATATATGATATTAGGAATTATATTAATTACTATTTGAATATTCTATAGTAATATCTAAATATATGATTTAACTCTAAATACTTTCATAAAAAGAGGAGCGATCAATATAATTTAATGGTGGTTGAGGTTCAATAAAAATAAATAAAGCATGGGAATCCATTGACAGTGTATAATAGGCGCTCCTCACATATGACCATCAATAAATATTTATTATATTTCTATATATATTAATATTTAAAATAAATAATATTTGGAAATAATATATCATTAAATTTAAAACTCTTTTTTTCCAGTGATCGACATATGTTCTAGGTATTTTAAAAAAATATTTTAGGTGACTTTTAGAATTTTTTTCGAGTATAATTTATAAATTTATAATGAATTAGAGTTTCTTTTTTTGAATAAAATATTCATTTTTATCATTCATGGTGGCAATTTATTTATTTTTTCCCTCTTATTTTTATAATTCATTTGGAATTATATTGTTACTCGTTTGTGGTATTCTCATTGATGAATGATTAGAAGTATTTAATGTCATAATAATGAAATTGAAAATAACAATATTATTAGATATCATATTAAATGACTTGCTGATGAAATATTCCATGATCAATGATGAAAGGAGGTTGTATATAGTGATATGAGAATATTGAAATTATAATTTGGATGAGTACATAGAATAATATGAAATCCATATGAGGATATATAGGTTAGCCATTATTACAACTTAACTGCGTGCATTGAAGTGGTTGATGTTAGGTTAGTGACCTGGAATTGTTACTTCCCTTGTTATAATTAATCCCAATGATATACTTATATCACTACATATAATTGTTTCGTTTCATACCTAATGATAAAATTAGAATATGGATCATTAATGTTCTAAATAAGTAAAGGTATCCATTAAATATGATTAAATAATATCACAGTTATGAATTGGTCACAATATATGACATGATAATGTCAACATAGTTATAAAATTATCTATTTTGTGGTGGGTGGGTGGGGTAAGAAAAATTTTAAATACGGGGTGGTGATATTGGTATATTGGTGGAAACAATAAAGTATTACAGTAGATAAGTGGTAGTAAAAGATGATATCAAGGAACATTATTTATGGGTAGGGTATACCAATTCTTATGTTTGAATATTGTTGGAATGTCACGATAATTTTAGAATATTTATAATAAATAAGGGAATATCTCTTTTTATGAAAGGATTATATCATTATCTTTAGAAGATATATCTATTATGAAATGAGGATTCCAAAATTTACGACATGGGTAGGACCCAAAATCATCCAATATTATAAAACTACAGCATAGGGCATTGTATGAAAACTAAAATTACGTTACTACATAAATTTATTCATCACCCATAATTATAATAAACTCATAATAATCTTAATTACCATGAATATTTCAAGTGGATAATTAATCCCATGACATGAGTACCATTTTTGGATAAAATAAGGAGACATAAAAGCATACAAGAGTATTTTTTTGTGTAATTTTTATAACTTAATTGGGGTTCCCTCATATATCATGAATATAAAGTATTATATCAAAATGAAATAGATGGTTGACATGTGAGAAAGATTTATGGAACTATTCCATGAAGGAAGGGAGTGTAAGTGGAGTTGGTACAATATGATATTACACATGGAATGATATAAAGGAACATTATAAAAATGGGTTGATAATATAATCAGTATACACTCAGATGAATGTGATGTAGCTTAAGAAGAAGGATTTGGTGGGATAGTGGTTTTAATTCATCAAATAATTTATGTATAGATAATTTTATGTTGAAGATGAGGAGTATAAACCATCCCCAAAATTTAATAAATAATTCTTTCTTGCTATATTCATTTTCTACATATGTTATATAATTTCATAGAAAAATACCATCGTAGAGATATGGTGATGTTAGGAAGAGGATCATAATAGTTTTATTAGATAATTGTTATAAATAAATTTTCTATATTTTAATATTAATGCTTTAATATCAAGATCACTTGGTGTATGATATTTAGAGGTCGGTGATGTAGAAAAATAATAATTCCATCCTAATAAAAAAAGAGGTACGTGATGCTCTTTAGTATATAAATCATCGAAATCCTCATGTCATAATTCAATTATAAATATTTTTAATTTTAATTACTTAGGTTCATCCTTACAAGTAATCTTATAGGTATCTATAATGATAGGTAAGGATCGTGAGAGTGTAACAATAAATTAGTTATGGTATTAGGTGATTGTGCTTATTATATTTTAATGAACTTATGTGTGAAATTTTTTATTCCAAAACAAACTAACCCCACTTTGAAATTATGGGTCATTTGTTTCATGAATCCTTATTTTCCTATCACACAATACCTATATAATATGTTATCCTTTAATTATTACGACAATTTAGTTTTAATTTTATATAATAAAAATAAAAAAAATCTTTTACACCATTTGTTTTAATTTTTCTACGATGTTTTCATTCTGCATTCAGTCTGAAACATGTAGTTAATTTTCTGTAGAAATATTATATAGTTTTAGGGGTGTTATTATAAAATAGTTATCTTCAAACAAATTTTGAACAATTTCAAAAGAAAACATATTATTATTCATTTATATTATTTTTTATTGTGTATATATAATATAAAATTAGTAGTATTATAATTCTTATATAAATATTAATATTAAAAAACTCTTTATTTGTCTTGAATTGATGATAAGTTCATTGGTTTTGTAAGTAAATGTTCAATATGATATTATTGACTGTATATTTTGTTACATTCATACCAAATAATGAGTGATTATTTCCACAAATAATGGAAAGAGTCACGGACGATATGGGAGATAATAATATAACAATAATAAAGTATCATCATCTTTGGTACCTATTAATATTTAATATAATTCCATTGTAGGATCTACGAGATTTTTTCAAGGAATTTGTAACAAACTTTTTATATGTCCCAGTACATGGAGTATTAATGGATGAATTGAGTTTCCTATTTTTCCTTATTCTATGAAGGGTAAGGATTGGAATTAGATATTAAAATAATAAGATAACTCCTTTGGTTCCTTGTATGAAATTTATATTTTTTGTGGTTTCATACTACACAAAGGATAATCGATTTGAGAATATGGATAATCACATTTCTGAAAAAATAAAATAAACCATTTAATAAATAATATGAATGATTTAGTGACTGTTATTATCAATGTCCACATCACCCATTACCATCATCGCTTTTTAACTATTTTCTCTGTAAATTATTTACTGTTATATGAAAGAAACTGGAATATTTAATTAGAGGAGACAATTATGAAAATAATAATTTTTATAACTTAATTTAAAAATTAAACATACTATCTATAAATTCACAGAGAATTATTATATGAGGAAGATTTCTTTTAATAATGTAACTTACTTGAATAATGTAAATTATTAAATTTATTATCTTCAAATTAAGTTTCAAATCCATTTGTTAAATATTAAAATATTAATATTAAATGTAGTTATTATGGAATCTATATGAATAATGAAATTAATAGAATTAATTTTTTCATATTTGTCTCTATGTAATACTATTAAGTAGATGAGATTGGTTAAATGGGAAATTCTATAAATAAACTTTTGGTTAATTATCCTTTTTATAACTTATCAAATAGATATTAGAAGAATAATCCTAATATATATTAGAAGGAAAAAAGAAAAAACAAACAAGATAGACCATCTAAATTTCATTGACAAAGTCAATATATATTTTAAGTAAGGGATTACCAAGGAAATTATAGACCAAAACATTATGCAAAACATGATATGATAACCTAACAAAAATTATCCTTGAGAAATTGGAAAATGGTGAGAATAATATAATGATAATGAATGATTTGACTCAAAATACTCAATAATATTTTTTAGAAGTGATCCACTCATTCATATTAATAAATATATTATTAAAAAATATAAATTAATATTGGGAATTTTAAAAATGAAAATATCAAGAGGGATAAATAGAAACATAATAATATCATAGAAATAAATTCTAATAATGGAGTAATAATAATTAACCTCACATGTGGTAAAAAATGATTGAAAAGGATGATCAAAATATGGAAAATGATAAAGAGTAAGGTAGAAAAGTTTATTTTAATCCCTACCATTATAAGAAATATGAAATAAAAAGGAAAAAAAGTAAGCTCCCACTATATCAGCTAAACCAAATAAAAAATAAAGCCACGAAATTATAAATTTTTAATGCTAAAGTTAATCAATTTCAGAGTGATTACTAATTTACATCTATAACCATTAATTGAATGATATATACGATGGATAAACATATGAAATAATGTTTTAATTGGGTTTTTCAAATATTTCAAAATTAAACAATCAAAATTTGATTTTTAGAAAAATTTCCAAAGATTCCTTCTTAAGTTTTTTATTTGTAATGTAATTTGATATAATAAGGTAATAGATGAGTTTGAAAAAATTTCATTAGCTGATGAATTTTGTTAAATGATCTAGAGGGAGATGAAAAAAAATTAAAAGGATCATATAAGTTTCTAAATTCTATTTGTTTTTTCTGAAAGAAACCATCTACAAGATTTGTTGATTTTTGTTCTTGTATAAATATGATTCATTTAATTTTATATATTGAACATGAAATAATATAAATAAATACAATAATATTAGATTTAATTCTTATATATAGATCTTTAAATTATCCTATAGGTGTGGTTGAATATTTTTTAGTGTGGATAAGAATTTTGAAATTACTTTTAGACTTATTTTTACTTAAAATAGTGGAAAACATAGAGGTTCTTGTTATATTTGGGTGACAATTTTGGAAAAAACATTATATAATTAAATTTACATAATGGAAATCAACATTCCAACTCTGTGAAGATAAATAATTTCTAAATATTTTCGTGAGATATTAAAACATATTAGTTGATTGTTTTTTCTATTTAAATAGTTTATAGAGAAATTAAATTTCCATTGAAATAATAATTAAGCATTGATATATTTTATAAAGATGAAACAATTGGAGATATAAAAATATAGTACGAGGAGATTTAATTGTATCGGTTTTCTAATATAACTAGACAAGTACTTAATTTATATACCTAAGAGAAGAATCTAGTGAATGATATAGGGTGTCGAAACCATTAGTAAAAGAACCAACGTTACGACAACTAAGGCTCTAGCACATAACATTTTGTATTTTAGCCATGAAATAAAATTATAAATGTCATTTTTATAGCTAATTTGGAATAAGATAAATAATATTATTTATTGTAGCTACTGTAGAATAATAATCCCTCTAGTTCTTGGATAATATCTATAATTTTGAGAATATGTATTATCATAAACATAAATAATATTTTGATGGAATATATGGTTAATCCCACTATTGTGTGATAAAAAAATATTGAATCCAAATATTACGAAATTTATGAGTGATACAAATATCAATTTATTGGATGGTCAATTTATATATCCAATATCTGAGAGTGCAATAGGTCTGTAAAATTGACTTGGAACTAATGAAAGGTATAATAAAGGTTGTTAAAAATGAATACAATGAACAAATTTATTCAAAGAATGTTATAGGATGAGGTGTGTGTATTTATTAAAGAAAATACACTAAGATGAAATAGTAATTTGTGTCAACCATTTCTTGTTTATATGATTTAAAGTCTCATTGTACACTCACATTTTAATTTTTTTGATGCCTATATATGATATAATCATGTTTTAATTGTTTTAAAAAAAATATAAAGTTCATTAATATATATCATTTCATTTCTTATAGGAGAATAAATTTTTGGTTTGGTGGTTCTCTTAAAACATTTTATAAGTGTATGATTTAATCATTTTATGATATAATGGTAAGAACAATTGAAATCAAACTTGATGATTCCCCTATTGATAAATTATCATTTGAATAATGCATTGAATGTATTTCTAATGTACTAGAAAGAAATATAGTCAAATTTTGTTTTGAATATGGAAAATAAATTTCATTTTTAGACAGGGAATTGTTTTAGGATATAGTATTTCAAAGAATATAATTGAAAATGAAAATTATAATATTGAAGTGATACATATAATAAAACATCAAAATTCCAGGAAAGGGGATTATTATATTATTATAGAATGTTTTATTGTATAGATGACTCATCAAGGACTTATCAAGGATTGATATGACACTATATCCACTATTGGTGAAAGATGTGAAGATAAATTTTGATAAAAAAATATTGCGAGGATTTTGAAATATTATTCAATGAATTATACTCAACTAAATTAATAATATAACACGAGTAAAAGTTTCCTTTTAAAATCATTTGTGATATTTTTGATTTTATTGTAGGAGTTATTATTTTTTAGAGAGAATATAAGAGATAAAATGTGATATATTATTCCAAAAATTATACTAATTGGATCTCAATTGATTTATGATGCTATAGAAAAGGAAATATATTTTTTACATAATCATTGGAGAAATTTTGGAAACATATGATTTGAAGTAAGGTAATTTTCTATAAATATAATTCCATTTTTGAACATTTTAACTCAAATAAAAAAGTTTAAATATAGTTTATAAGATGGTTTATTCATCCATAATAATTTTAACATGAAATTAAAGCTGATATTCATTCCAAACCCCAAGTATCATATCATTTATATGGACTCTAGAATTTATTGGGAGACCATTATATGGAAAATTTGGGTGCAATGATTGATAATAAATTATTTTCCACAAAAAGAATGGAATTTCCTTGGTTTATTTATCTAAAAAATATCATATTTATAACACCCAAATATTTTTATATATGATTACCAATATATTTGATACCTTGTTAGAGATATTTCAATATGTGCAACACAAAAATATTATGAAACTGTAATATATTTAAATAAAAATATAAATATTTAGTATGGGCATTGAAGCATATTCATTAAATTAGTGATAATAAATTGGAGAATAAAATTTATAAAATATTGATATAAATGAATATATAGGTTACTTATAATACTTCTAAAATTCATTTGATATAGCTGAAATAACTAATATAGTCATTTTATGATAGAAAACATATTTTTATAAATATTTCCTTTTTTAGGATATATGAATTTATATTCAATGAAACATATTGTTAATTATGATAAAATATATTTCATAAGAATATTTGTTAGAATTAATTTAATTATTTATTGATAGTAAATATGAATCAGAGTGGTTAATATAATATAAAAAATCAATTTTCCTATAAATATTTTTCCATTCAAACACATTTTTTTTAAATCATAAATTCATATTTTTTCGAATTTTAATATGATAAAATTAACTTAATTTTTTATTTATCATGTCAATATTATCTTAAGATGAATATTTGGGTTTTTCATGGAAAGATCGATTTTAGCATGAACAGTCCAATATACCATTTATACAAATACAATGATTCGATGAAATTATTAGTATGTAAAAATGAATTATATATTTTTGAATTTATTAATAAAAAAACTTATTTAACAATGGAATTATATATGTAAACATATTTATACTAGTTTATAAATAATTAGTTGATATTTTAAAACATAGGTCACAATTTTCTCTAAAATGATTAAAAATGTATTATAAATTTACAATTTGAAAATTAAATTATATCAATTTTAGAAATTTGATTTTATTATATGGACTTAAAATTTCTAATCAATAGGTACATATTATTTCAAAGGACTATTTTATTATTCCTATAAAGGAAAAAATAATAAAGTAAAAACTAGTTACAAAAAATCATAAAATGGTAAAAGTGAAAAATATAAAGGGGATGAGTAGAAAAAATGTTTGAAAAATATGTCACATTGAATGGTTGGGTATTTAAAGACATTATTTATTACCCTATCCATCATTTATCTGTTTCTTTGTCACTTTCCTTGATAGTTATAACAACGTTTCTTTTTAATAATCATTAAAATGACTTATTATATAAAATAAGAACATTATAAAATATAGAATATCGATAGACCTAGTTTTAGTGGGGATTAGGAACATTACATAACGAATAATAACATGTAACAAACCATCTTTATTTAAAACTTCTTTTACATTACCACTATATTCCCTCATACGTAGCATTGCATGGGATAACATGAGGACATGCATTTCAAAAAGGGTAAGCTATAAATCCCAGTAAAGGATAAAAAAGGAATAACATGAAGAATACAATACGTGTTAGGAAATAGGAATATCAATGGATCATAAAGGAAACTTGACCCTAAAGCCATGATATAACATGATTATCAAAACATGGAAATGTGGAAACTACAATTAACATGGTATTAGCATGAGCTAAAGCTCATTTCACATAGAGCATGAGTAAAACATCCTTACACATTAATTAGAATGATTAAATACTCATTGCACTTGAATTATCATGTGTAAATCCTCATTTCACTTGACTTATCATGATACTAATCTTTACACAATGCATTGAAGTGCTATCAGGGAGCACCCTTCTTAAACATTTCATTTCATGCATAACTTTTCCACATGGATCACACAACATGGAATAATTGAACATAATAATTTATTCCACTAAAAAAGAATGTGGAATAAATAGATGAAACTTTTTATGCAATAAGTAAATGTGTATAAAGGTGAATACACTTGATAGATAAATAAGCATGTTACTCACTACACAATGATTTTGGTTTGGAAAATTGCGGTCTAATTTCGGCAGCATAACGGTCTGACATAAGACTTCGTAAAAAACATTATGAGAAAGAAAAGGGTGTCTCATCGTATATAAATAAAATGGACAGTAAGGGGGTCGTATGGATACATGTCCCAACATAATTAATGTAATTTACATTCATAATTGAAAATAATTGCTTGAATTGTAACATAAGAGAGAGAAATTCATTACAGAATTTAAGCATTGTAATAGGTATACCTGGAAGGTATCGATGGGAGATAATTTGGCCTCTCATAATTAAAAAATAAATATTAAAGTATTGGGGTGGTTCAAAATCATACCCCTGAGTTTATAATTGAAACTAAAAGGGCATAATAATATTAAGAATCTCGGATAAAATGAGAAAGGAAGGATTCCATTAATTGGAAGTGTGATCCCAAAGGCTTGGGAGGGTCCTGAGAGAGAATTATGAAATATTAAGGTTCCTTGGAAGTATTATTGAGAGATTAGGTCAAGTTATGATCTATTTCAAAAGGTATTTAGTTAATAAGAAGTGGGAGCTTAGGTTGGTTTATATAAGAAAAGAGAGGGATTTTTATTATTATTTAGGTTTGGGACACCACAAATTAATCTAATCAAAACCACAAACTATCCCATGTTTTTTTCACATGTTATTTTACAAATGGTAGTGTGTAACAATATTCTATAATTCCAATGGCCGAAATTCTTAAAATAATAGAGTTTCTTTTGTAGAGGTGAGTTACACTCTCAAGGAAATCAATTTAAAAAACTAAAATGTTTTATAAGTCTTGGATGGCCAACTAAGGATTTTTAAAATAAATCCACAAATATCTAAAATTACATTATTTTAATGGTAAAACATATATTGGGTTAATATAATGTTTATATGATTTTATTACATCAATATGATGTGATTATGATGTTTTAAAACCAATTATATATTTAAACGATATTTAATTTTTTCAAAAAATTTTGACTGTCTTAGAAAATTATGAAAATTTCACCGTTATATAATTTCCTCACACCAATTCCAAATATTATCTTATGTTTATCCATATAATTCTCTAAATAGGTGAATTTTCACTATTAAAATAAAAACCAACATTTATCGAAAATTCATGGGTTTTGACAAAAACGTCTTTGAAACCTTAATAAAAAATACAATTGTATTCATAAAAATTATACGATCATTTATAATAAATAAAAGGTAATATAATAATTATAGTATTTTATTAAAATATTATTTAATTTAAAATCCATTAATTTATTAAAATATATTTCGTAGTTTAATATTAATTAATAATACTATATTTTCATTAAAAATTATTTAAAATGTAACAATAATAAAATGAATGTATATTTATTATTATATATAAAAATAATGAACATAATCATAGTTCTATGGTCTTGTTACATTAACCCTTATAACACCCGCATAAGACCAAAGGTTTAGGTGTGTGATGGTGATAGACTCCTGGGGTGGCTCAGATAACATTTCTCGTGTGGTAATCTCAATCAACGTCCACTTCTCCCATAGGTAGTTTTGTTCGAGCTTAACATGTTAAAGCACAAATCGGGAATGGTCAAGAGAGAATCCCAATGATGGAAACACATTCCATGCTCTGAAAAATGGGCTTTGTATGGGTAAAGTCTTCTAGATGAGTCCATCACTTCATTTTTTCCGAGTAAATTGGATTTGTTAAAGCCCAATATTTATACTAATCATGTGATCACTGTTCAATTTCTATATAAGAAACGGTCACAATTATTAACAGTATTTTAAAATCCAATAACATAAAACCAAGGAATTGAATATGTTATATAACCATCTTACACAATAAAACATTTAATTATATCAAGACTAACTTTTATTAATAATAGTTTGGGTCGTTACAATATTCCACCCGTAATAAATTTCACCTTCAAAACTTCTTTTTCCCACACTAAAATAGATGTGGGTAACTTGGCCTCATCCCTTCTTATGATTCCCACATTTCTTCTTCAAACATCTGTTCTCGACACAACACCTTGACTAGGGGAATTGTCTTATTTCATAGAACTTCTTCTCTATGATCTAATATCATCACTAGTTTCTCCTGGTAAGAATAATCATCCTCTAAATGTACTACCCAGGAAGAGAGTACATGTGAATGGTCTAGTATGTACTTATTTAAGAGGGATACATGATATAAATCATGTACTTTGGCCATAGTAGGTGGATGTGCTAGTGGATAGGCCACAACCTATAAACAATCAAGAATATAGAAGGCGTCGAAGTACCTAGAACTTAACTTCCCTTTCATTTCAAACATCATGACCTTCTTCCACGGAGAACTGTGTAGAAAATCATGTCTCTAACTTTGACCACAATTTCTCTTCGATAGTTATCTGCATAAATCTTCTCTCAAATTTTGGATGCCTTGATATGCTGCTGAATGGTTATCACCTTCTCGACCATTTCTTTGACCATTTCAGGTCCTAGAAGATAACGCTAACCAACTCCATCCCAACATGCTAGTGTTGTGCACCTTTGCCCATAAAGGGATTCAAATGGTGCCATTCAGATGTTCGAGTGGAAAATTATACAATATGATAATTCAAATAGTGGAAGATGTTGGGACCATCCTTTTTTGAAGTCCATAGAACATGATCATAACATATCTTCAATTGTCTGAATAGTTCTCTCAGATAGTCCATTAGTTCATAACATGATAGGCCGTACTGATGTTTAGTTTAGTGCTTAGATCATGTTGGAGACTTTTCCTAAACATCGAAGTGAATCTCAGATCATGATCAGATACAATAGATAGTGGTACTCCATACAGCCTTACCACTTTTTTGATGTAAATCCGTGCAATTTGATCCATTAAGAAGTACTCTCGAATCACGATAAAGTGATCTATCTTCATAAGATGATCCAAAACAACCCATTTGTCATTGTTTCTTCCAGATGTCCTTGGAAATCCAGTGACAATGAACATGGTAGTTTTGTCCCACATTCATGTCGGTATGTGTAGTGGTTGCATCATCGCCTAAAACTTTTGTCTCTCGACCTTCACTTACTGACATACCATAAACCTTGATGTATATTCAGTAATATCCATTTTCATATTGTCCCCCCAAATTCTTTTTGGAGATCTCGATACATATTTGTGCTCTCTAAGCGAATAGATAAGTTTGATCTATGTGAGTCATTTAGAAGATTCTTATTTATCGCTGGATCAAATGGTACACATAATCGTTTCCCAAATATCACAATTCCATCCTTGTCAATGACACACTCTAAGGATTTCCCATTTTTGATAGCTTCCACCATTTTCAGAATATATACATCCTTTCATTGAGCATCCTTTATTTTCTGCATAAGGGATAGTTGAAAATCATTCGAGAAAAGATTGATTATGTTCCACACATAATGATTCCCATGTCCATCTTCATCAAATTTTAGAACATTAGATATTTTTCAATTTTAATAAATGATAGAATTGCTGGATCCTTTCTACTTAGAGGATCTGCCACCATGTTCTCTTTCCCAGGGCGATAATAGATTGGGAATTCATAGCCTTTGATCCACTCCAACCATCTTCATTGGGGTATATTCATCTATTTTTATGTGAATATATACTTGAGTCTTTTGTTATCTGTGTATATTTTCCACTTCTCCCCAAAGAGCTAATACCACCAAATTTTCGAAGCGAAGATCACTGTAGCCAAATCCAGGTCATGTGTTTGATAGTTTAGCATCTGAAAATTATATTTCCTTTATGCATAGTAAATGACTTTGTCATTTTACACAACCCACATCCCATGGCCATCATTGAAGCATCACTAAATACCACCGAATGTTATCCACTTGTGGGTAATGTGAGCATAGGCTCAGTGATATGCCTCTTTTTAAACACATGAAAGCTTTTTTCACATTCATAACTCCAATCAAACTTTACTTCCTTCTGAGTTATCTTGGTAATATGGTTGGACAATGGTGAAAAAGTTCTCACAAATCAGAGATAATATTCAGCTAACCCCCTGAAGCTACAAATATCTGTTATTAATGTTGGCCATGGACATCCCTTAATTAATGCAGTCTTAGAAGGATCCATAGATATCCCATTTTGTGGGAATATATGACCCATGAATGAGACCTAATTCAACCAAAACACACACTTTATGTGCTTTTCATAGAGATTCTTCTTTCGTAGGGTCTCTAGTATAGTTCTTAGATGCTTCTCATGATCCTCCATGGTTTTGGAGTATATTGAAATATCATCCAAATAGACTACCACAAATTTGTAGAGGAAATCTCTAAAGACAATATTCATAAATTCCATGACTATTTATGGATCATTAGTGATTTCGAAAATCAATATTATGTATTCATAGTTATCATACCTAATACAAGAAGCAGTCTTGGGGATATCATCCTTCTTCACCCGTACTTGGTAATATCTCAACCAAAAATCCACCATGGAAAAATATTGTTCTCCACCTAGATGATCTAAAATGTAATCAATTCATGGTAGAGGATACTTTTCCTTTACTGTGATTTTTTTGAGCTCTGGATAATCAATGTAAAGTACAATGACTCATCCTTCTTCTTAACGGAGAGGACTGTTGCACCCCTTGGTGAAGCACTTGGGCGTGTAAACCCTTTATCCAGATTATCCAATAGTTGTTTTCCCAACTCCTGAAGCTCCACAATAGACATTATCTACCGAGTCTTGGATATTAGAAATTACCCAGGTATAAGGTCAATTGAGAATTCAAAATCATTTCTAGGAGAAAGACCAATCAATTCCTTGGGAAACACTTCAGCAAGTTTCATCATTGTAGGCATGTATTCAAGGATGGAATCATACTTAGACTCAATAATCTGAGATAGATACACATGATCATAGGATAGTAATATCCATGCATGAGATGATTGTGCTAAATAAGATTCATCTTCCTCCTTACAGTTGTATAGAATCATGGATTAATTCTCCATAAAGAGTGTTTTTCCCTGTCATGGAAATTTATGTTGGATCTGTATTGTGAAATCCATTCCCTGCCAAGAATTGGATAAATCTTACCAGAGGAAGATTGATGAGGATCTCTGGGATTTTCAATCAACCGATTAGGACTTGGGAGGAGTTAAATTCATTAGTTGCAATTATTGGGCCATTTTCCATATTCACAGACATCTTTACTTACATGGTTTTTGGTGGTTTTGGGATTGTTCTACTAAACATTAGGGATCTAAAATAATGGGTAGAACGATAATAAAAATTTAAATTTTCTATTCATGAATGAATAACTAGAGTACCTGTCACCACATTGTTGTCAAGGTTCACTTTGGCAGTAGTGATGGAAAAATATCGCCCTTGATTCCTTGGAGGTTGTTGGGTGCCTCCAAAATCCAATGTCTTAGGGTACTGATTTGCAAGGTGCCCAGGTTATTTGCAGTTGTAGCAATGAAAAATGCATTGAGAGTCAAACAAAGCATTCCTCTCATCTGTCACAGCCGCATGTTTCTCTTGTTGGTAGTTAACGACTAGGTTCCCTTCCATTCCTCACCTAAAGCATTTCCTTATCTCCTTCAGGAAATTTCTAGGGATCTTCTTTCCACACCTTTGGCATGTGGGGTGTTGGATATTTATATCACCATTGGATTTATCCCTCAGACTTCCATATTTTAATTCCACTTTACACTTCTTATCCCCTTGATACCTATAAGATTCTTTGGTATCCATTTCGACTTTTAGGGAACATCAGACAATTTCTTCATAGCTATGAAAGTCATAGATCACCATATATTTCTGTAGGCTAGGTTTTAGCCCCCCAAAGAAGTGGTCAACCATACATTAGGGGGTAACGACAAAGCCGACGGCATATCATGAATGCCTTGTGAGGTTTTCCTCATATGCTCCAATGGATTCATCATCTGTTTTCGTAAGGTAAAGGAAGACCCTTTCCATCTTATGTCAGTGGGTGTGAGGAAAATATTAATAAAAAAATATCTTACGGAAATCCTTCCATTCCAATGCCTTGATATCCTCCTTAGGGATTGTATTTTTCGTCAATGTCCACCATTAATCAAATTCACCCTCTATATGATAAGCTTATAAAAGAACCTTCTCTTGTTCGGAACATTGAAGGATTGAGAAGATCTTTTCATTGGATTTGACCTATTGTTCGATGACTACGGGCTCAGATGATCCATTAATGTTATGTGGAATTTTTCTCATGAATCTCTTGATAGTGACTTGTTCTTTATTAGGGGTGGGGGTTGAATGTTCTTCTAGACCGACGCTTCTATTGAAGACTTTAGTTAACTTAGAGAGTATCATGGAAATGTCTGATATTTCTACTCCCATTAGAGTGGGAATCTTGTTAGAACAACCATCACATTGATCTTCGCGTTGGTTGTTATCCCAAGTACTCCTATTACTATACATTGGATAGAATAAAAGGAAAGTAAGGTGTAACACAGAAAGTGTAATC
Organism: Viscum album; assembly: GCA_963277665.1. Lineage (NCBI taxonomy): Eukaryota > Viridiplantae > Streptophyta > Magnoliopsida > Santalales > Viscaceae > Viscum > Viscum album. Next base: position 167,348,418 of record OY728157.1, read on the forward strand.
CAAAGACAAAAATTGATGACTTATAAATTACTAGTAATTTCTTAACTTATGATTCTATAGACTTTATTATATGTTTTTAATGATCTACTTTACAACATATATTCTTAGGGGAATTTTTACCTTAACGATGGTTTAGACTATGCTTCTAAATTTACCAAAGCATGTTCCCTGATAATTTCTTAACCAATAGTGCATCGAGGCCTCAGGTCATGTACCAGGATACCCTAGGTCAATCCCGAAACTCCTTGTCAGAGTTTTCACTCCTAGGTACATCTTTTCTAGAGCCACCTCTACCTCCTCATATCCAGACTGGGATATATTATCTTGATAAACCACTTACTCAATACTCACGAAAACTTAGGAATGTTTTTATTATACCTAGTCTTATCCTAAGTTGTACTAGATTTTTCTATTCTTAATCCCAAAAATTACTAAACCTATCTTCAGATGCCAACTATAATAACCCAGCTTTTATTACACACCTAAACCTGTTTTATTACATAAAATTATCACTTGATACAGGATAGAACAAAGAGAGGTCTAGTGTATTTGAGTATTAGGAACATTTCATAATGGCTTAGAACATGAAACAAAAAATATTTATTGAAAACTTTCTTTAAATGACCACTACATTCCCTCGTACTTAGCATTTCATGGGATTACCTGAGGGAATGCATAAAAATGGGTGAGCTATAAATCCCAGTAAGGGAGTAAACAAGGAATAACATGAAGAATACAATACATGTTATGAAACAGACATATCAATGGATCATAAAGGAAACGTGAACCTAAAGGCATGATATAGCATGATTATCATAACATGGAAATGTAACAACAACACTTAACATGGTATTAGAATTCGTCAAGGCTCATTGCACATTGAGTATGGGTAAAACCTCATTTAAATTGAATTATCATGAGTAAATCCTCATTTAACTTGAATTAGAATTAGTAAATCCTCAGTGAACATGATGTATCATCATACTAATCATTAAAAAATGCATTGGAGTTCTATCACGACACACCTTTCTTAATCATTTCATTTCATGCATAAGTGTGCCACATGGATCATACAACATGGAATCATTAGATATATTTATTTATTCCATGATAAATTAATTTGGAATAAAAACCTGAAACAATTTATGAAATAATTAAATATGAATAAATTTGAATACCATTTACGGTGAAATGGGAATTGAATTCACTACACAATGATTTTGGCATTTAAAATTGCGAAGAAATTTCGACAGCATAACGGCATGACATAAGTCTTTATAATAATTATTGATGAGAGTGAAAGGGATTTATCATCATATTCAAATTGAATGGAAAGTAAGGGGTGATTTATATTAATTTTCTAAAATATTTAATGGAATTTAGATTCATAATACAGAAGAATTGCTTGAATGTAAATGAGGAGAAATAAATTCCTTAAGGGATTTCACCATGGTAACAGGTGTACATGGAAGTCACATGCTAGAGAGAAAGGGTTATCTTTTCCTTCAAACATAAATATGAATGTATAAGGGAGGTGAATAATCATACCCCAACCTTTATAATTTAATGTTAGATGACATAACAATATTATGAAACAAGTATAAAATGAGAAAGGAAGGAATCCCTTACTTCGAAGTGTGATCAGATAGTCTTGGGAGGTGCTTGAGAGAGGATTATTGAGATATTAAGACACCTTGGTAGGATTATATACAGAATAGGAAAGGGTTTGGTCTAACTCCAATGTCTTTTAGTGAAGAGGAAGTTGGAGCCTGGGTGGTTTTATATTGAAAAGTAGAGGGAATTCATTATTATTTCGGATTGGGACACCACATATTAAACTAATCAAAACCACAAACTAGCCCCTGGTTTTTGCCAAAGGGGAGTGTAAAAAATATTTTATAATGCCAATGGATGAACTTATTAAAATAATATGGTTTATTTTGTGAAGGTGAGTCACACTTTCAAGGAAATCAATTTAAAAAACTTAAATGTTTCTTAAGTCTTGGAGGGTCCACTATGGATTTGTAAAATAAACAAAACAAACATAAAATAACATTTTTTAATGGTAAAACATATAATTTCCGAAAATAATGTTTATATTATTTTATTACATCACTATTGGGTCATTATGATCTCATAAAACACATTATATATTTATATGGTATTATATTTTTACCCAAAAAAATCAAGTGGCTAGTAAAATTATGAAAACTTCACTATGGGATAATTTCGACATCCTGATTCCAAAAATAATATTAATTTTAACCAAATAAATTTTTATATATTTGAAACTTTACATTTAAAATAAAAATCTACATTTATCAAAAATTCATGGGTTTTGACCAAAACTGTTTTCAACCCATAAAAAATATTACAATTGTGTTTATAAAAATTATACGATCATTTATAATTATTAAAAATTAATTTAAAATTAATAATATTTTATTAAAATATTATTTAATTAATAAATCCATTAATTTATAAAAATAGATTTCTTAGTTGAATATTAACTAAAAATATTAATTTTTCATTAAAAACTATTTAAAAAGTAATAATAATAAAACATATGTATATTATTTATTATATACAAAAATACATAACATAATCATAGTACTAAGGTCTTGTTACCTAACCCCTTAAAACACCTACATATGATAGAAGGGTAAGGCGTGTGATGATGATAGACTCTTGGGGTGCCTCGGATAACATCGCTCGGGTCGTAATCTCTACCAACTTCCACTTCTGTTTAATGCAGTTCTGTTCAAGCTTAACATGTTGAAGCTCGGCTTGAGCTTGGTCAAGAGAGAATCCAAATGATTCCACCTATATTCCAAGCTCTAAAAATGGTCTTCTTAAAAGGAAAGTATTCTGATGAGGCCATCGCTTCCTTTTTCGAAGTAATTGGATTTGTTAAAGACCTATATTTATACGAATCACGTGATCAGTGTTCACCGAATCTATTAGAATCATTCACAATTATTAACGGTATTTTAAAATACAAAAACATAAAACAATGCATGTTCATAAGTTATACATCCATCTTACATAATATGAAATTTAATTAGATCAATAGAAATTTTCATTAATAAAATATTAGGTCGTTACAAGGGCGACGTTCAATTTTTGATGTGTTTTGAGTATTTAGAAAAATTCCATCCATTTTCACTAATTAAGTGGGGAAATCCTCTCCTCACTTCCAATCGCAACAAAAACTACTTATTTTTGAAAAAAATGTATCATAAATTTTCTATAAATTCCAATATACCTTTATTAAGTTAATTTACTCTCAAAATACAATCCCTGATATATTTAACCTTCTATGGAAAAGGAGAGAAACCATGAAGTGAGGTATAAATTCCGTACCAATGCATTCTCATTTATATTTATTTTTACGACCTTATTCTTCATTAAATTAAATTATAACTTCTTAATATTATAGCATTAGTGTTAAAAATTTACTGGTTTATTTTTATAGTGATGATAAAAGCATTAACTATCTTTTCATTTTATGTTTTGAAAAAAAACTATCATTCATCTGTTGTGTAGACTATCGCCTTTACATGGAAACATGTTTAGGTTTTCTATAACACATTACAAGGATAGATCTAAAATGGAAATTAATATAATTTTTTGATATATATAATATATTTTATATTATTAAATGATGAACAATATTACTTTTTTTTCCATTGTATGGAAAATGAAATCAGCATCCATCAATACGCATGGACTACCACCTCCATGGAACGATCAATTTCTATATTTCATTTCATCATCGACTTAAAATTATATTCATTAGAATGGTAATAAGTGATAAATATGGTTTTTATGAAAATATTAGGGTTGTACATGTTTATATTAAGAAACTTATAAAAAATTTCAGTAATAAACAACTATAATAAATCTATCCATCCAAAAGATCAAATGAATAGAAAAATGAACTATTAGTACAAGTTAATAATTTAATATAATTATTATTATTCTTATAATTATTCCCAATTATGATATATAATAGTATATAAAACAAAATAATATCACTATAATTATGTTGTAATGATATTACAACTAAATCGCTTCATAATTATCTATTAATCGTGCTTTATTCTGGTTTGTGTTGGTTTAACCACCCACTAGAATAATAAGATGAATTTGTACCATGGATGAATCTGAGAGTGTAATTTATTCTAATATATGTTATAAATAATTAAATTATGGTTTCATTTTTGTTCTATATTTTTCACATTTACATTAATATCCTCAATTATTATACCAATATTCAATCATTTAAAATCACTAAAACTTTCTCATCTTCAATTTAATATTTAAATATCATAACAAAAAATCAAATATTTTGAAATTATAAAAATATAAATAATTAATAAACATCAATTATATTACCATCATGATCTTCTAATGGTATAATTTTGGAGAATATTTAATAACAACACTACTATTACAAAACTAGTTTAAAACAATCAATATTACTCACACCTATTATTGAAAGTAGATAATAACAATCTAAAATATATATAGAGAATAATTATAAATTATTTTTATAAAATTTTATTTATAAGATAAATGGTATGAAATATTTAATTAATATATTTATTTCCATGATTAAGGATCTTGGAATGCATTTGACTAAGCGGTGAAACATGGTCAGAGTTTCTTGGTCTTAATTTCAAATTCAAGAGACTTATTTTAAAATGAACACCACCAGTCTTCATATTGGGAAATTTGTATAATATATATTAAATATTCATTAAATTCATGATGTTTAACGATATATATCATTTTCATTCTTTATGTGTATTTTTATTCAGAAGATAACAAAAATGTGTGTGTTTTCTTGGTGCCTAATTTTGATTAATTGGGACATGTTATATTTTATTCACCATGTTTCCTTTTTATGATATTATATTGACTAATTATCCCATGAATGTTATATACTTTATTTAATTATAAATAATTGGATTTACTAATATTAATCAAACATTTTTCTCCAAAATTGTTTTGACTTACGTGTTACACCACTTGTAAAATATTTGGTAACTCAATTTTCATTCAATGATATGTTATAGTTATCTTAAATATATTACATATATGTTTTTTAGATTCTAATATTTGATTATATTTTTGGGTATTCTATAATTGTCAGTATTTTAACCACACAATCCATTTTTCAAATATTTCACGCTTCAAAGAGTATGTCTTCTATAAGGGTTATTGATTACTCAAATCTCATTTCATTGAGTTATAATATTTTGTCTTGAACATTACTCTCCCATGATTCGGTTATCACACCCTAATATTTGATTACTTTTTATTTTATAATCCCATTTTGGAAAATTATGTTTTAATAAAAATATGGTCTTATTAATATTTTTATAATGCATGTTATAAACAATGGTAATTTCAATGTATTAAAAAGTTTCCTTTCCTTTTATTAACAAATGTTTTAAATTTTTCTCCATATTTAGCATATATTTTTTTCTCATTTTCAAGGATTGATTATTTTAGATTCTTTTTAAAAGTGATTTTTTTCAAAATATATCACTTAAGATTTTCAAAAGTTACTTTTTAATGTGACATGTAGTTTTTTATTTAATTTTAATATTGATAATTTATTCTAAATTATTTTTTATGTTTTTATATCTATTTTTTTTCATATTAAAAAGGATTTATAGTAATTGAATTAATGTTACATGATTTACCCTCTAATAAAAACCTATATTTATATTTTTTTTGGATTGAACTTGTTTTATTAAAAAAACCCAATTTTTGAATAATTCTTGTATGATATGGGTCAAATGTTTTTTAAGATGTTTTTTTCATCTATGTAAACATTATTCTATGTTTCCTTCGTTACACTGATGATATGTTATTTTTTGTCCATAAATCTTATTTTTTTGATGCCCTATGTAATGTTCTTATCTATTAAATATATGACCTATTACTACATTTATGGAATAGGAATAAATTTTCTCCCAATGAATTTACATTGTTAGTCTCCAGTTTTACATTACTTTTATTAAAAGGTTTTCTACATGATTCTATACATCGATTGATTAGGGAAATTATTGACATAAGTGTATAGAACATCTTCAATACGGTGATAGTTCAAGGTATTTTTTCAAAGAATGATATTCCATGAATTTATTGGAGAACAGTTGAAAACCTATATATTTTTTATTTCAATATAACATGTTTATTCAATAGTCAGAAAACATGACTATATATTGTTTAACCATTTAACTTCTTTATCTAGATGGGTTGCGATAATGGAATCCCTTTTATTGAAATGGGAAAACCATTGATATTCCATATGTTGTTTTTCCAAGATGTATTATTGTTTGAAAATTTTATTATATATTTTTACTCATTATATTATTTGAAGAAGGTGTTGTGCTTAAATTAGTGATGAGTGGGTCCAATAAAAATATACCCCCTCGATGAATCACTAGGTTTCATATGCTGAACTTTCTTACATATTTTTTGTATGCCTAAAAAATTTAGAATTATATATTGACTTATTTCTTAATGTCAATAATGATTTCTTGGCTATGACATCGATGACTGGAATGAAGTATTGGTTAAGGCCTTAATTGTAAAATAATGATTTCTTGTATTACACATTCCATGACCTTGAATTTATTTACTTTGTCCATGAAATCTACTTATTTACATTTATATTCATTGAAATATTATCATATCCATTTTATTTATTAGGATATTATAATGATTACCTATTCACAACAAAATATTATTTCATGTTTGTGGGATCCAATACTTTTTGAAGGAAAATTAATTATTAAATAATTTTTTTAATCCCTTAGTGTTGCTTAATTAAAATTTTATTTAATGTATGAGGAATATAAAGGGTTGTCCAAGGGGTTTAGGACATAGAATAATGGGAAATTGTGTCATCTTGTTCATGTTTCAAGATTGGTGCATGGATAGTGGAAATCGTGCACTGAAACCATGATAGTCTGGAGGAAGGGTGAACGGTTTGTTTGAAACTGTGCAAGGGGAAAATAAAAATAGTGCGGGCTTGGATAGAGTCATTCTGCACAGTTGGAAAAAAAAAATTTCAAACTAGATAGAGCGCCCTAGGTAACCATGTGTCATAGCCCATCTTGGATAGTGGTTGTCACATGTTTGGTGCATGGTTTGGAAATCCGTGTGCTCAAACCATTCACCTCATCAAAAGTGTTCAATTACCATTTCCCCCTTCAATATTTTATATTTTCACCCAATTTGCTTCCCATTGATTCCTCCTCTAGCCCTAGTGATGAACTTGAACCCCCAAATCTTACCAAAGGTCGATTGCTTTCATTTTTAGGATGCTTGGTGAGATGTTGGTTTCATATTGAAGCTCTGGGTATGTCTAAATACCCCCTTGATTCTATTTTCCAGAATATGGATTTCAGTTTCGTTCTTCATCTTAATCAAATTCTCAAAAACTCTTTATTTACATTGGATCCAAGGTTGGGGATTTAACAGCTTATTCAATTCAGATCCATGAATATGGTTAAGATATAGATAATCTACAGATTCAAGGTAGGTTGTCAACAAGTAATATCTTATAGTCTTGAAGTTGATTTGTGCTTGTACGGTTCTTCATCTAGTTCTCTCCTGTCGTGATTTTTATTCCTTTTATATGAATTGGTAAAATAGTTAAAAATAATGAATTGAATCCCTTTTGATCCCCATGGGATGAATCAGTATTGATAAGACCGATATTAGGGCCTCCCATGGAGTGCACCAACATCCCTAATGTGTAAAATTATAACGTTGAACATGAAGTTGTTTTGATAACGTATATTCAATGATATATATATGATTAGAAGTCATATTAAATTATGAAATTCACTAAAGGTGGATATTTAAAGACTTTTCTAAGGGTATGAAGGATTATTTTGGACATTATTTGTGGGTTAAATGAATTAATGTGATTGTGGAACATGGATCATGGGAAAAATGGGAATATGTTAATGAGATAAGAAAAGAAGATGAATTGATTTTTTGATTGAGTAGTGAAATTATAATGTTTGTTAAAAGATTGAGTATGTTTAGGAATATGTTAAATGTTGTTAATTGTTAATGGAAGAAAGTGTACAAGGAATGGTAGTTGTTGTTATTAATTTATTTTGCCCAACCACAGGTTGGGTTTGACTGAGGATATAAACCCCACCCCTTGAATGCATTGGTTAGTGAGTATCAATAATGCTCTAGGACCCCAATGGATGCATTGGGTGATTACCTGGACTAAGGATCCTTAGTAGTTCGGAGGAAATTTTTTGATATTACCAATATTTATTAAACAAGGTATTTTAAATAAGATTAAAATTTTGATGTTATCCATAATTTAATAGGTAACAATATTTATTACCTTATTTATAGTGGCTTACCGACTTAGGCTATTTTACAATAAATGGAACACCTAACCCACAAAAATAAATTATTACGACGATGTTTTAGTTATATGATTATTTCATAATGGAATCTTGTTATTCCTAGTTTATTTATTATACATTAGGGCATAAATACACTATTTTTAGTCTAGATATTTTTTATATGCTGTTAGTGGTGGCCTACTCAGTTTTACATACACCCTACTTGGCCAACCATTGTATACCTGGGTAGATTTCATAGTTTCTGGTCAAGATAAGGGAAAAGAACCCTCACTAGAGGGTTGAGGTGTTATTGATATGTGCATGGATGAATATCCATTCATAGATTTAGGACCTATTTTGGGGATGATTCCCTTGGTTTTTATTTTAGGTTTTATTCACATTTGAAATTGGTTTTATAACATGGAATATTTAGTGATTGGTTGTGGGATTGTACGCAGGTATGGGAAATGGTTCGAAAATAATATTTATTGGTTATTTTATATTGTTTTATTTATTTCGTATTGTTAAATTCTATGTAATACTATATTAAATGGGAATAGTCTCCCCATGTATTTATTTAGACCCTCTTTACTAGTTGAAATCCTCTATCATATGAGGAGTTATAGTAAAAATCATTGGAAACACGGTTTTGGACATCGATTTCGTGGCCTTCATGCATGGAATGTTACATTGTGGAATTAGAGTAGTTTCTTTTCTCTATAGTGTAATTATTTGGTTCTATAACATAATAAATTATGATTTGTAATGCCTATGAAATTTTCATGTTATTGGGAGTAGAAAACGCACATACGGTGAAAACCTAAGCACATAAGGTTGGATTTTTTTGTTCTTGATGTGTCTTGTTACAGTTGAATGAAATTTCACCATTGGGTGATGGAGATATTGTGTGACAAGGTTGTTTAATGAAATATTTATCAGCGATGGACAACAAGAGGTTGTTATTTCTTTCATTATTATAGAAAAATATAGATATGGGATTAATTCATGAAGATAGGCACACATAAGATGGGTGTGTGAGACATGAAGGGTAGAATGCATTTTACCTCTTGAAAAAGTTGAAGAAAATGGTTTCCAATACAAATGATTCAAATGGGTAAAAATTAAGAATGTTAAATAATATTTAAATAATTTTTATTTATAATGGGTTGTTAATGAGATAAAATATTGTTTGTAATAAGTTTTTAAATGGGAAATGTTCCTAAAAGAAAAATATTTTCACTGTGAAAGTGGATATAGTTTAGAAAAAGGGGCGTCTAATAAAAAACACATGACTATGTTTATTTTACTAACATGTCAACCGTGAACTATGGTAGGGATGGTTAAAGGTTTCATTATATTCATGATGATATGCATTGGTATAGTGTATAAAATATGTGTGATTTATTTCTAGTAAACAACATTCTTTATGTAAACTATGAAAGCATTATGTTATGTGATTTAAGACATTTGTTTGACATTGTAGAGAAATACCACCACAATGACATGTGATAGATGGGGGTAAAAAAGGATATATCTAATAATACACCCCTATATGTTGAGAAAGATAGCCTGGTGTATGAAGGTATCACAGGAGATGAGAAATTCTGGGATAAATTTTCTCATTTAATACAGATGAATGTATGGGACCCATGGAAAGTTGTTTTGATCGTGTTTGAGCTAACATGAGAGTTGTAGATGCATTACCTTCATAACTATTCTAGAGGGGGTGGTCAATTTGAATAAAAATTATTGACGGAGTATACTAATAAAAATCATGACCACATAGAGACTCTACCCGAGAGTAGAGTCAAGGTAGCAGTCTACATGCTAAGAGGTCAGGAAAAGAGCTAGTGGGACATATTTTTTTAGACTAACAAGGTAGAGGGTATGCTATATAATAGTTTACAGGAAACATTTAGCGATCATTACGATTTGGTGACTTATGGAAGGATAAGGATTCATAATCTTTGAGGTTAACCTAGGGGGATATGTCAGTGTTGGATTATGAAGGCTGTTTCACCGACTTTCAATGTTTTATTCTATCATTGGTTGGGGTGAAGTGGTAATGGAGAGAAACATACAGGGTGGATGTAGACATAAGATGTAACAGCACAAGACTTTATGAAAAATATTCTTTTTAATTTTATTAATGTCTTGTGTTGTACGCTACACCAAAAGGTGCTTGCACAACACGCATCTTTGACTTCCCTTGCATTACACGCAATCGCAACCTTCCTCGATAGCGTGTGTAGTACGCAATACCGAGTTCACGAAACAACGATATGCTATTAAAATATTATTAAAACTAGCCGTTATAAATGGTAATAACCACTTTTTAAATTTTAGAAAATTTAGCTCTCAAAATGGACTTCATTTTTGGATTCGGAGTATCGAATTTAGCCTAAGGTGAAATTTTGGTAATTTTCGGATAACTTTCATATTCTGATGAATTGTGAAAATTACTATATTATAATTAAAAACAAATTTTTTAATTGAAATAGTTAATAGTGATAAATTATTAATTTGAGTGGTTTTAAAGTATATTTAGAATATATTTTTACAATTTAATACAATGTTGGTCATTGGTTGTAATTTCACATTTAAACCATACATAATCAAGTGTCAATCTTTTGATAGATATTGTTTCTTAAAAACACGCTATTTTTTTTAACAGCGGGATTTAATTATAAAATTAATTAATTAAACTTCTATGTTATGAATTTGGTAAAATAGACTTCATTTTTTGAATTTGGAATATGAAATATAGCTTAGGATGAAACTTTGGCATTGTTCTGAAAAACATCAATTTTTGATGAATAGTGAAACTACTAAGTGGTGGTTAAAAAACTGAATTTTTCATAAAACTTAATTTTACCGCTTCTGTGAATGAAATTTAAAAAATCCAAGAGACACGGTTGATTTCAGTAAGTAAAATGTGGTTCAATGAGATGAAAATAATTTTTGTTGAATAGTAACTTTTTACTTTTATTTACCACGGTTAAAAGTAAATAGGGTAATTAAGGGTAAGAATGATATTAATATTACCCTAACACATGTCCTAATTCTATTGGACAAGTGTATCTCAACCAAAAACAACCTTAAGTGTAAAATATTATCATTTAGGCCCACTTGGATTAGATTAGGACATTTATTATTATTTAATTCAAAGAAGAGTTAAAAGAGTTAAAGTCAAAGTATATTTACTAAAACATTTTTAATATAGGGTTGTACATAAGATAAATTCGATTGTAAATATTCATTAGAAATCTAAAAAAATTTCCTATATAATGGTATTTTATTTTTAATTTTTAGACAACAAATAATTTAATTTATTTATGACACAAAGATGATGCAGTAATTATCTTATTAATGAAATATTGACATAATTGATATTATAAATACCAAAATAAATTTAATTTGAGACTTTTTATGAATTCCACTAATTTTCTAGGTATTTATGATATATTAGTGTTGATTTAATAAACTTGTTTCGAACATATAATTCTGTTATGACTTTCATAAAAATCATATATCAAATAGTGTCAAAATTGACACAAAATAGTTTTTAAATCAAATATTATATTATTAATTTTTATTTTATTCCTAAAAATCTAAGGATCGGAAAAATGACTTAGATAAAGATATATATATTAATAATAAACAATTTGGGGTTCGTTTGGCATGTTATAGTAAGTGTATTAACCATATAGTGTAAGAAAACAAAAAGACACGGTAAAAGTTAATAACTTAAAGTTAAATCTAATTGATAAGGTTAAAATAATAACCTAAACATGTCTACATCCTATTGGTTGATTGGATTTCTACCCATCCCCACTTTATCTTCTAAATAAGACCCTTTGGAACCATTATAAACCGATTTTGACTTTAATATAAAATAATATTTTGAGATATTCCTAAGGTTCCCCTCTCCTCCCTTATAAAAGGGCACCTCCTCCCTCTCTTCCTCACAGAACATTGAGCCTTCAAGCTCGGCCAACCCCTGCCAAAATTCCTTCTCCACTTCCCTAGTATCATTCTAGAGGTCCTGTTATTCTTCAAAGACCATCCATTGTTCTTTAAGTGGAGGCTAAGAAAAGGCGCATCAAAAAAAGGTAATATCCATTACCGATCTTTTTCAATTTCTTTCTTCTTAAACATCTTCTTATTTAGTTGTGTCATGATAAAGTAATAACATCAGTATTTCTTATATACTAATATGTTATTATAAATATTAAACAACTCTAATTAACCTTCTATCCATCCTACGGAAAAAGGAAATCATCGCGCGTGCGTACGTACGGAATACCGTCTCCACACCGTGGTGTAATCTATTTTCCACCACTACCTTAATTGGATGGGTATAAAGGTGTAATGAGTAACTATATATGATTATTATAAAGTGATATTGATACTGAAATAGTATACATACACTTCAACACAATTCCACGACCACGAGAACGATATCATCGCTCGTGCGTACGTACGGACTACCGTCTCCACGACGCGATGAGATTAATTCTCAATGATTAACCATTCATGAATGATTATAAAGTATATATAATAAGTACTAATGAAATATATGACCTAATAATGAAACTGTAATTATTTATATTTATATGTATGTCATCTACATAATTCCATTCATTCAATAAGGAAACGAAAATAGCGTTCATGCGTACGTACGGACTACCGTCTCCATGAACGGTGTGTTTATTTCCATTTACTGATTTATTATATATGTATATTCTGAATATATATATAAATCACGTTTTATATTCTGGAATTAAGTAATCATGATCTAAGTAATCATATGAATAATTACAAGTTAAAAACACGAATGACAAATGAGACGATTTTACCCAAAACACTACATAAACATGAATTTACAAAAGAACGGGTAATATAAAGTCATAAGTGGACCATATATGATATAATAACAATGAATATGATTCTGGAATAAGTCAATAACATTATTAAAAACATTATACAGGATCTTCGGACACGTACAAAGCAAATCGGACCTAAGGTAAGGGAAATATCACAATCTCATTTTTATCCGAGATTGTTTATTCGTAAGTATTTATTGGGGTGTATTGTACCATCCACATCCATGTTCCCTCAATATGTAATATTGTTTCCATCCACTTACACTATTTTAAATCCAATTTTACCCTTCGGTGAGTTTTAGTAAAGAATATGAAAGGAATCTTTTGTCGTTTTTTTGTATGAGGTACTTTTTGACTTTTCCGACAAAAGTACGAAGAATGTTTTTTTAACTTATACGTCATGAATGGATTTTTAAAACATTATTTCCAAGAAGCCTCCTTTACTAGTTTTCAAGTTTATTTTTAATCAACTTTTTTTAGTTTAAAATTTAATGACATGTTAAGAAAGGAAAAGTGTTTTTGAAGTAGAAATGATATTTTCCTGAAGAATGAAGTTCATGTGTTTTATCAAAATTATTTTCCATCTAAGATAATAAAGGGTTCTATTTCTATCCATATTATTACATGGATTTGATTATGTTGTGATGGAAATATTTTTATGAATTCCTTTATCTTATATGAATTGTTTTATGATGTCATGTTGTTTAAGAATCCCATTTTTATTACATTGGTTATGCTATGATGTATGTTTTATGATTTTGTGGCACACATAAGAATGGTATCATTATGAGATGGGTGGGAACTATATCTCCCTCCAATGCATTGGGTAAAGATTTTATATCTCATGAGATAGACATGGCTGGAATGGTAGGTTATACCGGTTCAGTGAAAAAGGACTGAAACGAGGGTGGCTCGGTTCAGAAAGGGACTTTGTCCACTAAGATAGTCTTGGCAGTGAGTCTTGACTAACAAGAAATTATTCTCTATGATTATGTGTGCATGACAAAAATTTTAATGTTTTATGTTATGATTATTGTGAATACATTTCACTGCCATGAGTTATCCCAGGTTATGAAATTATGATCTCTTTTGCAGGTTAAGATTTCCAAAAGTTATGTTCTTATGTATATGATGTGATTTATATTTATTTTGTTTACCCTTACTGAGCATTTTAGCTCACCCTTTTATGTTTTCTTTTCCCCAGGATATAAAGAAAGGTTTTAGGTAAAAAAAAGGAAGATCTTTATGGGAGATATTGAAGATCTTTCACCAGGATTAGAAGATTATATTCCGAGTTTCCAAAGAAACTAAACTATTACGGTCCTTGTGTGTGTGTTTTTGTAATGTACTAAGTATTCCGCAAATGTAATGTAATGTCCACGTACGTCAAGCTTCGGGTCGTTACAGTTGGTATCAGAGGAAAGGTTTAGTCAACCTTTGGAAACTAGGATGTGATAACATTAGTGAGATCCCTAGAGATATTTCTAATGTATGTCTAGGGATGTCCCTAAGGTTAAGTATACGTATAGGTTATAGTACTAGAATTACGCTAATAATCATAGAATTAAACCTAAGATGTTAGATATTGAAGATACTCCCCCTTTATTATGTTGTTTTACCTAGCATGATTTTTTCCTCTCACAAGATTCTTTTTGTGTTTTAGTTAATGGAGGGAACCAGAAGGAATTCGGTTAACATTGAATCCAATGGAAAAATTGGTGAGTATGAGCAAAAAAATTGTGTAATTCTTAGAGAGAAAGATCTTGTGATTATGCCAAATCAGTCGTCGCGATATATGATTAACAAGGTGAAATTTAGTGGTATGCCTAATTCATCAAAGAAGAGGATGATAAACTATTATGCATGCTCGAATGTTAAGGAGCATAAAGAAAGGAAGATTGAGATTTCTAAAGAAGGGAAGAAGAACCTTGAGGAATACCTCAAATTAAGGGACCGATGTTATCTGTGTGGAGAAAAGGGTCATAGAGTGACAGACTGTTATGGAGTTCAATGTCATATTTTTGGAGAACATGGGCATTACCCAACTCAATGCCCTGACCTAAAAAGTTACTTCTAAATCAAGGAAGGACTTCTTCCAGGACAATCATTGAAGTGGATGGACTGAAGTGTTTATGTATTGGTATTCAAGAATAATGCTGTTGAGGTACTTTTATGGTGTATTGAAATATTTATGTATTGGTCTATTGTGGTCTTCAATAATTTTAAGGTATCGGTAACCATGAAAAGTGATTCAAATATTTTGGAAAGTAGATAATATGCCCATAATGAAGGGATGAGGACAAAATGAAATGTTTGACAGTATTCATGAGCTCATGATTGATATAAGGACTAAGTGATATCATGGTTTGATTATATAGAATTTTGAGGATTTTGGTATATGGAAAGTGTTAAATTTTAACTGCATTCATGTTTTCACTAAGGTATTTAAGAGAATACATGATTAAGGACATTGAATGTTTGGAATGTGACCAACAAAACATATCTTATGATATATGGGGATCGACGATGGTGTTAAATCTCTAGTAATCATTTTCACTATGTTATGAGAGTGGACTGCAGTATTATGGATAAGCCTAAAGATTGGAATGGATTATGTTGGACATAAGTTAGTATTGTTTAAGGATAATGTTTTCTCGATATTATTGATGGGATGTTATAGTAATATAGTTTTAGAAAAAGGACAACCTGCAGGACGGGCGACAACCCATCGCGTCGGACAAGGATGTGGGAATCGAACCCACAACAGAAGTGGGACTGGCCTTTATCGCCTACCACTGGCCTACAGGAAGTCCCTGTTTATTAGAAACTAGTTTTATTATATTAAGCAGTATGATATATGAAGTATAATGTCCATTTTAGGAACCATATATTATTAATCTCACTATAGATCGACTTTTGTATATAATTTTTGCTAACCTTTTGTTTGAGACAGATGGAATGACCTGTCATTCTATCACATGATCTGCTAACACTTCACGAATAACAAATTCAACTTCATTTATTTAAGAGATGAAGTGGAAATTGTTAAGGGCACGAACAACAGTGAGATTGTACCAAAATAAAGTAAGTATTTATTCTAATTCAAATTCTTTAACTTTAGGGAAACGATCTTGAAAACCAAAAATGTTGTCCTAGTGATCTTATATCTGATGAATCAGATGGTACCTTAGATCGTCACAAATTTATGGCTTTGTGATTGCTGGCTTTTCCATAGCCATGTTCTTTACCACTCTCCATCAGAACATGATGGTTAGATTTCTCTTCCATATCCATATTTTCACCTATATGGAAACCCAGTGATTAGTTTATTTGGGTAACCGTTACGTTTCATACATTTGTTTTTAAAGATTGGTTTTGATATTCCTTTTTTCGATGTGGGATTCTATTAAAGAAACTTTCGAATAGTAAGCCATTTATAACCTCGACGAATTTCGAGGGAGAAATTCATTTTAAGGGGGGTAGAATGTAACAGCCCGAGATTTTATGAAAAATATTCTTTTTAATTTTATTAATGTCTTGTGTTGTATGCTACACCAAAAGGAGCTTGCACAACATGCATCTTTGACTTGCCTTGCATTACACGCAATCGCAACCTTCCTCGATAGCGTGTGTAGTACGCACTACTGAGTTTCACAAAACAACGATATGCTATTAAAATATTATTAAAACTAGCCGTTATGAATGGTAATAACAAATTTTTAAATTTTAGAAAATTTAGCTCTCAAAATGGACTTCATTTTTGGATTCGGAGTATCGAATTTAGCCTAAGGTGAAATTTTGGTAATTTTCGGATAACTTTCATATTCTGATGAATAGTGAAAATTACTAAATTATAATTAAAAACAACTGTTTTAATCGAAATAATTAATAGTGATAAATTATTAATTTGAGTGGTTTTAAAGTATATTTAGAATATATTTTTACAATTTAATACAATGTTGGTCATTGGTTGTAATTTCACATTTAAACCAGACATAATCAAGTGTCAATCTTTTGATAGATATTGTTTCATAAAAACACACTCTTTGTTTTAACAGCGGGATTTAATTATAAAATTAATTAATTCAACTTCTACGTTATGAATTTGGTAAAATAGACTTCATTTTTGAATTTGTAATATGAAATATAGCTTAGGATGAAATTTTGGCATTGTTCTGAAAAAGATCAATTTTTTGATGAATAGTGAAACTACTAAGTGGTGGTTAAAAAACTGAATTTTTCATAAAACTTAATTTTACCGCTTCTGTGAATGGAATTTCAAAAATCCGAGAGACACGGTTGATGTCAGTAAGTAAAATGTGGTTCAATGAGCTGAAAATAATTTTTGGTGAATAGTAACTTTTTACTTTTATTTACCACGGTTAAAAGTAAATAGGGTAATTAAGGGTAAGAATGATATTAATATTACCCTAACACATGTCCTAATTCTATTAGACAAGTTTATCTCGACCAAAAACAACCTTAAGTGTAAAATATTATCATTTAGGCCCACTTGAATTAGATTAGGACATTTATTATTATTTAATTCAAAGAAGAGTTAAAAGAGTTAAAGTCAAAGTATATTTACTAAAACATTTTTAATATAGGGTTGTACATAAGATAAATTCGATTGTAAATATTCATTAGAAATCTAAAAAAATTTCCTATATAATGGTATTTTATTTTTAATTTTTAGACAACAAATAATTTAATTTATTTATGACACAAAGATGATGCAGTAATTATCTTATTAAAGAAATATTGACATAATTGATATTATAAATACCAAAATAAATGTAATTTGAGACTTTTTATGAATTCCACTAATTTTCTAGGTATTTATGATATATTAGTGTTGATTTAATAAACTTGTTTCGAACATATAATTCTGTTATGACTTTCATAAAAATCATATATCAAATAGTGTCAAAATTGACACAAAATAGTTTTTAAATCAAATATTATATTATTAATTGTTATTTTATTCCTAAAAATCTAAGGATCGGAAAAATGACTTAAATAAAGATATATATATTAATAATAAACAATTTGGGGTTCGTTTGTCATTTTATAGTAAGTGTATTAACCATATAGTGTAAGAAAACAAAAAGACACGGTAAAAGTTAAATTATTTAACTTAAAGTTAAATCTAATTGATAAGGTTAAAATAATAACCTAAACATGTCTAAATCCTATTGGCTGATAGGATTTCGACCCATCCCCACTTTATCTTGGAAATAAGACCCTTTGGAACCATTATAAACCGATTTTGAATTTAATATAAAATAATATTTTGAGATATTCCTAAGGTGCCACTCTCCTCCCTTATAAAAGGGCACCTCCTCCCTCTCTTCCTCACAGAACTTTGAGCCTTCAAGCTCGGCCAACCCCTGCCAAAATCCCTTCTCCACTTCCCTAGTATCATTCTAGAGGTCCTGTTATTCTTCAAAGACCATCCATAGTTCTTTAAGTGGAGGCTAAGAAAAGGCGCGTCAAAAAGAGGTAATATCCATTACCGATCTTTTTCAATTTCGTTCTTCTTCAACATCTTCTTCTTTAGTTGTTTCATGATAAAGTAATAAAATCAGTATTTCTTATATACTAATATGTTATTATAAATATTAAACAACTCTAATTAACCTTCTATCCATCCTACGGAAAAAGGAAATCATCACGCGTGCGTACGTACGGAATACCGTCTCCACACCGTGGTGTAATCTATTTTCCGCCACCACCTTAATTGGATGGGTATAAAGGTGTAATGAGTAACTATATATGATTATTATAAAGTGATATTGATACTGAAATAGTATACATACACTTCAACACAATTCCACGACCATGGGAACGATATCATCACTCGTGCGTACGTACGCACTACCGTCTCCACGACGCGATGAGATTCATTCTCAATGATTAAGCATTAATGAATTATTATAAAGTATATATAATAAGTACTAATGAAATATATGACCTAATAATGATACTGGAATTATTTATATTTATATGTATGTCATCTACATAATTCCATTCAATTCAATAAGGAAACGAAAATAGCGTTCATGCGTACGTACGGACTACCGTCTCCATGAACGGTTTATTTCTTTCCATTTACTGATTTATTATATATGTATATTCTGAATATATATATAAATCACGTTTTATATTCTGGAATTAAGTAATCATGATCTAAGTAATCATATTAATAATTACAAGTTAAAAACACGAACGACAAATGAGACGATTTTACCCAAAACACTACATTAACATGAATTTACAAAAGAACGGGTAATATAAAGTCATAAGTGGACCATATATGATATAATAACAATGAATATGATTCTGGAATAAGTCAATAACATTATTAAAAAAATTATACAGGAGCTTCGGACACGTACAAAGAAAATCGGACCTAAGGTAAGGGAAATATCACAATCTCATTTTTATCCGAGATTGTTTATTCGTAAGTATTTATTGGGGTGTATTGTACCATCCACATCCATATTCCCTCAATATGTAATATTGTTTCCATCCACTTACACTAGTTTAAATCCAATTTTACCCTTCGGTGAGTTTTAGTAAAGAATATGAAAGGAATCTTTTGTCATTTTTTTGTATGAGGTACTTTTTGACTTTTCCGACAAAAGTACGAAGAATGTTTTTTTAACTTATACGTCATGAATGGATTTTTAAAACATTATTTCCAAGAAGATTCCTTTACAAGTTTTCATGTTTATTTTTAATCAACTTTTTTTAGTTTAAAATTTAATGACATGTTAAGAAAGGAAAAGTGTTTTTGAAGTAGAAATGATATTTTCCTGAAGAATGAAGTTCATGTGTTTTAGCAAAATTATTTTCCATCTAAGATAATAAAGGGTTCTGTTTCTATCCCTATTATTACATGGATTTGATTATGTTGTGATGGAAATATTTTTATGAATTCCTTTATCTTATATGAATTGTTTTATGATGTCATGTTGTTTAAGAATCCCATTTTTATTACATGGGTTATGCTATGATGTATGTTTTATGATTTTGTGGCACACATAAGAATGGTATAATTATGAGATGGGTGGGACCTATATCTCCCTTCAATGCATTGGGTAAAGATTTTATATCTCATGAGATATACATGGCTGGAATGGTAGGTTATACCGGTTCAGTGAAACAGGACTGAAACGAGGGTGGCTCGGTTCAGAAAGGGACTTTGTCCACTAAGATAGTCTTGGCAGTGAGTCTTGACTAACAAGAAATGATTCTCTATGATTATGTGTGCATGACACAAATTTTAATGTTTTATGTTATGATTATTGTGAATACATTTCACTTCCATGAGTTATCCCAGGTTATGAAATTATGATCTCTTTTGCAGGTTAAGATTTCCAAAAGTTATGTTCTTATGTATATGATGTGATTTATATTTATTTTGTTTACCCTTACTGAGCATTTTAGCTCACCCTTTTATGTTTTCTTTTCCCCAGGATATAAAGAAAGGTTTTAGGTAAAAAAAAGGAAGATCTTTATGGGAGATATTGAAGATCTTTCACCAGGATTAGAAGATTATATTCCGAGTTTCCAAAGACACTAAACTATTACGGTCCTTGTGTGTGTGTTTTTGTAATGTACTAAGTATTCTGCAAATGTAATGTAATGTCCACGTACGTCAAGCTTCGGGTCGTTACAGTTGGTATCAGAGGAAAGGTTTAGTCAACCTTTGGAAACTAGGATGTGAGAACTTTAGTGAGATCCCTAGAGATATTTCTAAGGTATGTCTAGGGATGTCCCTAAGGTTAAGTATACATATAGGTTATAGTACTAGAATTACGCTAATAATCATAGAATTAAACCTAAGATGTTAGATATTGAAGATACTCCCCCTTTATTATGTTGTTTTCCCAAGCATGATTTTTGCCTCTCACAAGATTCTTTTTGTGTTTTAGTTAATGGAGGGAACCAGAAGGAATTCGGTTAACATTGAATCCAATGGAAAAATTGGTGAGTATGAGCAAAAAAATTGTGTAATTCCTAGAGAGAAAGATCTTGTGATTATGTCAAATCAGTCATCGCGATATATGATTAACAAGGTTGAATTTAGTGGTATGCCTAATTCATCAAAGAAGAGGATGATAAACTATTATGCATGCTCGAATGTTAAGGAGCATAAAGAAAGGAAGATTGAGATTTCTAAAGAAGGGAAGAAGAACCTTGAGGAATACCTCAAATTGAGGGACCGATGTTATCTGTGTGGAGAAAAGGGTCATAGAGTGACAGACTGTTATGGAGTTAAATGTCATATTTGTGGAGAACATGGGCATTACCCAACTCAATGCCCTGACCTAAAAAGTTAGTTCTAAATCAAGGAAGGACTTCTTCCAGGACAATCATTGAAGTGGATGGACTGAAGTGTTTATGTATTGGTATTCAGGAATAATGTTGTTGAGGTACTTTTATGGTGTATTGAAATATTTATGTATTAATCTATTGTGGTCTTCAATAATTTTAAGGTATCGGTAACCATGAAAAGTGATTCAAATATTTTGGAAAGTAGATAATGTGCCCACAATGAAGGGATGAGGAGAAAATGAAATGTTTGACAGTATTCATGAGCTCATGATTGATATAAGGACTAAGTGATATCATGGTTTGAGTATATAGAATTTTGAGGATTTTGGTATGTGGAAAGTGTTAAATTTTAACTGCATTCATGTTTTCACTAAGGTATTCAAGAGAATACATGATTTAGGACTTTGAATGTTTGGAATGTGACCAACAAAACATATCTTATGATATATGGGGATCGACGATGGAGTTAAATCTCTGGTAATCATTTTCACTATGTTATGAGAGTGGACTGCAGTATTATGGATAAGCCTAAAGATTGGAATGGATTATGTTGGACATAAGTTAGTATTGTTTAAGGATAAAGTTTTCTCGATATTATTGATGGGATTTTATAGTAATATAGTTTTAGAAAAAGGACAACCTGCAGGACGGGCGACAGCCCATCACGTCGGACAAGGATGTGGGAATCGAACCCACAACATAAGTGGGACTGGCCTTTATCGCCTACCACTGGCCTACAGGAAGTCCCTGTTTATTAGAAACTAGTTTTATTATATTAAGCAGTATGATATATGAAGTATAAAGTCCATTTTAGGAACCATATATTATTAATCTCACTATAGATCGACTTATGTATATAATTTTTTCTAACCTTTTGTTTGAGACAGATGGAATGACTCGTCATTCTATCACATGATCTTCTAACACTTCACGAATAACAAATTCAACTTCATTTATTTAAGAGATGAAGTGGAAATTGTTAAAGGCACGGACAACAGTGAGATTGTACCAAAATAAAGTAAGTATTTATTCTAATTCAAATTCTTTAACTTTAGGGAAACGATCTTGAAAACCAAAAATGTTGTCCTAGTGATCTTATATCTGATGAATCAGATGGTACCTTAGATCGTCACAAATTTATGGCTTTGTGATTGCTGGCTTTTCCATAGACATGTTCTTTACCACTCTCCATCAGAACATGATGGTTAGATTTCTCTTCCATATCCATATTTTCACCTATATGGAAACCCAGTGATTAGTTTATTTGGGTAACCATTACGTTTCATACATTTGTTTTTAAAGATTGGTTTTGATATAGCTTTTTACGATGTGGGTTTCTATTAAAGAAACTTTCGAATAGTAAACCTTTTATAACCTCGACGAATTTCGAGGGAGAAATTTATTTTAAGGGGGGTAGAATGTAACAGCACGAGATTTTATGAAAAATATTCTTTTTAATTTTATTAATGTCTTGTGTTGTACGCTACACCAAAAGGAGCTTGCACAACATGCATCTTTGACTTGCCCTGCATTACACGCAATCGCAACCTTCCTCGATAGCGTGTGTAGTACACACTACTGAGTTTCACAAAACAACGATATGCTATTAAAATATTACTAAAACTAGCCGTTATGAATGGTAATAACCAATTTTTAAATTTTAGAAAATTTATCTCTCAAAATGGACTTCATTTTTGGATTCGGAGTATCGAATTTAGCCTAAGGTGAAATTTTGGTAATTTTCGGATAACTTTCATATTCTGATGAATAGTGAAAATTACTAAATTATAATTAAAAACAACTTCTTTAATCAAAATAATTAATAGTGATAAATTATTAATTTGAGTGGATTTAAAGTATATTTAGAATATATTTTTACAATTTAATACAATGTTGGTCATTGGTTGTAATTTCACATTTAAACCAGACATAATCAAGTGTCAATCTTTTGATAGATATTGTTTTTTAAAAACACGCTCTTTGTTTTAACAGCGGGATTTAATTATAAAATTAATTAATTCAACTTCTATGTTATGAATTTGGTAAAATAGAATTCATTTTTGAATTTGGAATATGAAATATAGCTTAGGATGAAATTTTGGCATTGTTCTGAAAAAGATCAATTTTTGATGAATAGTGAAACTACAAAGTGGTGGTTAAAAAACTGAATTTTTCATAAAACTTAATTTTACCGCTTCTGTGAATGGAATTTCAAAAATCCGAGAGACACGGTTGATGTCAGTAAGTAAAATGTGGTTCAATGAGATGAAAATAATTTTTGGTGAATAGTAACTTTTTATTTTATTTTACCACGGTTAAAAGTAAATAGGGTAATTAAGGGTAAGAATGATATTAATATTACCCTAACACATGTCCTAATTCTATTGGACAAGTTTATCTCGACCAAAAACAACCTTAAGTGTAAAATATTATCATTTAGGCCCACTTGGATTAGATTAGGACATTTATTATTATTTAATTCAAAGAAGAGTTAAAAGAGTTAAAGTCAATGTATATTTACTAAAACATTTTTTATATAGGGTTGTACAAAAGATAAATTAGATTGTAAATATTAATTAGAAAGCTAAAAATATTTCCTATATAATGGTATTTTATTTGTAATTTTTAGACAGCAAATAATTTAATTTATTTATGACACAAAGTTGATGCAGTAATTATCTTATTAAAGAAATATTGACATAATTGATATTATAAATACCAAAATAAATGTAATTTGTGACTTTTTATGAATTACACTAATTTTATAGGTTACTATTATATATTAGTGTTGATTTAATAAACATGGTTCGAACATATAATTCTGTTATGACTTTCAGAAAAATCATATATCAAATAGTGTCAAAATTGACACAAAATAGTTTTTAAATAGAATATTATATTATTAATTGTTATTTTATTCCTAAAAATATAAGGTTCGGCCAAATGAATTAGATAAGTATATATATATTAATAATAAACAATTTGGGGTTCGTTTTGCATGTTATAGTAAGTGTATTAACCATATAGTGTAAGAAAACAAAAAGACACGGTAAAAGTTAAATTATTTAACTTAAAGTTAAATCTAATTGATAAGGTTAAAATAATAACCTAAACATGTCTAAATCCTATTGGTTGATAGTACTTCGACCCATCCCCACTTTAGCTTCGAAATAAGACCCTTTGGAACCATTATAAACCGATTTTGACTTTAATATAAAATAATATTTTGAGATATTCCTAAGGTGCCCCTCTCCTCCCTTATAAAAGGGCACCTCCTCCCTCTCTTCCTCACAGAACTTTGAGCCTTCAAGCTCGGCCAAACCCTGCCGAAATCCCTTATCCACTTCCCTAGTATCATTCTAGAGGTCATGGTAATCTTCAAAGACCATCCATAGTTCTTTAAGTGGAGGCTAAGAAAAGGCGCGTCAAAAAGAGGTAATATCCATTACCGATCTTTTTCAATTTCTTTCTTCTTAAACATCTTCTTCTTTAGTTGTTTCATGATAAAGTAATAACATCAGTATTTCTTATATACTAATATGTTATTATAAATATTAAACAACTCTAATTAACCTTCTATCCATCCTACGGAAAAAGGAAATCATCGCGCGTGCGTACGTACGGAATACCGTCTCCACGCCGTGGTGTAATCTATTTTCCACCACCACCTTAATTGGATGGGTATAAAGGTGTAACGAGTAACTATATATGATTATTATAAAGTGATATTGATACTAAAATATTATACATACACTTCAACACAATTCCACGACCATGGGAACGATATCATCGCTCGTGCGTACGTACGGACTACCGTCTCCACGACGCGATGAGATTCATTCTCAATGATTAACCATTCATGAATGATTATAATGTATATATAATAAGTACTAATGAAATATATGAACTAATAATGATACTGGAATTATTTATATTTATATGTATTTCATCTACTTAATTCCATTCAATTCAATAAGGAAACGAAAATAGCGTTCATGCGTACGTACGGACTACCGTCTCCATGAACGGCGTATTTCTTTCCATTTACTGATTTATTATATATGAATATTCTGAATATATATATAAATCAAGTTTTATATTCTGGAATTAAGTAATCATGATCTAAGTAATCATATGAATACTTACAAGTTAAAAACACGAACGACAAATGAGACGATTTTACCCAAAACGCTACATTAACATGAATTTACAAAAGAACGGGTAATATAAAGTCATAAGTGGACCATATATGATATAATAACAATGAATATGATTCTGGAATAAGTCAATAACATTATTTAAAACATTATACATGAACTTTGGACACGTACAAAGCAAATCGGACCTAAGGTAAGGGAAATATCACAATCTCATTTTTATCCGAGATTGTTTATTCGTAAGTATTTATTGGGGTGTATTTTATCATCCACATCCATGTTCCCTCAATATGTAATATTGTTTCCATCCACTTACACTAGTTTAAATCCAATTTCACCCTTCCGTGAGTTTTAGTAAAGAATATCAAAGGAATCTTTTGTCGTTTTTTTGTACGAGGTACTTTTTGACTTTTCCGACAACAGTACGAAGAATGTTTTTTTAACTTATACGTCATGAATGGATTTTTAAAACATTATTTCCAAGAAGCTTCCTTTACAAGTTTTCATGTTTATTTTTAATCAACTTCTTTTAGTTTAAAATTTAATGACATGTTAAGAAAGGAAAAATGTTTTTGAAGTAGAAAGGATATTTTCCTCAAGAATGAAGTTCAAGTGTTTTATCAAAATTATTTTCCATCTAAGATAATAAAGGGTTCTGTTTCTATCCCTATTATTACATGGATTTGATTATGTTGTGATGGAAATATTTTTATGAATTCCTTTATCTTATATGAATTGTTTTATGATGTCATGTTGTTTAAGAATCCCATTTTTATTACATGGGTTATGCTATGATGTATGTTTTATGATTTTGTGGCACACATAAGAATGGTATCATTATGAGATGGTTGGGACCTATATCAACCTCCAATGCATTGGGTAAATATTTTATATCTCATGAGATATACATGGATGGAATGGTAGGTTATACCGGTTCAGTGAAACAGGACTGAAACGAGGGTTGCTCGGTTCAGAAACGGACTTTGTCCACTAAGATAGTCTTGGCAGTGAGTCTTGAATAAAAAGAAATGATTCTCTGTGATTATGTGTGCATGACACAAAGTTTAATGTTTTAATTTATGATTATTGTGAATACATTTCACTGCCATGAGTTATCCCAGGTTATGAAATTATGATCTCTTTTGCAGGTTAAGATTTACAAAAGTTATGTTCTTATGTATATGATGTCATTTATATTTATTTTTTTTACCCTTACTGAGCATTTGAGCTCACAATTTTATGTTTTCTTTTCCCCAAGATATAAAGAAAGGTTTTAGGTAAAAAAATGCGAAGATCTTTATGGGAGATATTGAAGATCTTTCACCAGGATTAGAAGATTATATTCCGAGTTTCCAAAGACACTAAACTATTACGGTCCTTGTGTGTGTGTTTTTGTAATGTACTAAGTATTCCGCAAATGTAATTTAATGTCCATGTACGTCAAGCAACGGGTCGTTACATGAGATCAAGTCTGAAGTAATCATATTATGCTTATATAATTTTTTAAATGTGATGGATCGACCTGTTATCTTAAAGGGTAGTCTCAAAAAGGCTTCTAGAGGTGGGCAGGCAGTTTTAGATAGGGAATCCTATGGTGTGACCATTGATGATAATAATTACCATTTTGAGAGTCTCCATTAGAGAAGTGGTGAGAAGTATAGTCAGTGAGGGAACTAGTTTCTCAGGGCAGTGACCAATTCTTATGTTATCAATGAGGTTGGTCGGGACACATGTTAGGTCGGTGTCCCCGATCACTAGTTGAGTTTCTAGTGTGTGGTAGGTCGGGTAATGTGAAGAGGTTCTGTAGGGACCTTCCATATTTAAGAAATGATGGTGGGATGGGGCTAATACAGAGTGTATGAAGGAGGTTGGTTACCCCATATTAGGAAGTTAGTTAGAATTCTACTTACCTTATTGGTCAGGAAGGTTGGTGTAGTACTCTTGGGCGAGGGAATCCATACAAATCGAGTAGTGTAGCATCGGGAACTCAGACCAGAGACCATGGTAGAGGGGCTAGTCAATGTTATGCATTTGAATCTACACATGGAGGTAGAGAGGCTAGAACATTGACTTTTCTAGGTACAATCCTTGTAGATTCAATACTTTCTAGGGGTTTATTTGATAAAAGGGCCACACTTTCTTTTATTTCTCCTCAGTTTATGGTGGTGTTGGGTATAGTGGTGGAATGTATGTCTGGGGTTTAGTCAATTGAAACACCATTAATGGAAAAAAAAAATATATCCAATAATTTAAGGTCTATTATCTCATGGTTGGTGGGCTTCATTTTCATTTGGACTTTTTTGTGCTTGTGATTTTTGGTTTCGAAATAATTTTGGGGATAAATTGTCTAATATTGTACTAGCCCCAAATTGACTATTATCAACATAGGGTAATTTTTAAATTTATTTAGGGAGACACTTATGTCCATCATGGTGAATAGGATGATAGAGTAGGTCATGCGGTTCGGATTTTTCAGTAGTTGAAAGAAGTCACAACCCAAGTGTATTTTCTCATTCTTTATGCTGATGAATTTGATAAATTTTTCTTTCCAGGTATGTTGGATCAATTTCAAGATGTGTTTTCTAATGTATTTTTGGGATGTGAACTTGTTAGAGATGTTGAGTTCATGATAGTGTTTGGACCGGGAGCAGAAATGGTTACATTTTATCTATATAGAATGAAACTATAAAAACTCTTGTAGATTAAAAATCAGTTGGAAAAATTGTAAAATAACGGGTTCATTCATCCTAGTACATCACTTTGGGGATATCTAGTGTTTCATTCCATAAAGGATGAAAGATTGTTTCATTTATGTGTTAATTATAAAATGTTGAATAAGATGATGGTTATGAACAGATACCCTCTTCCTCAAATCAATCATATTTTTGACAACTAAGATGTGATTCAGTGTTCTCCAAGATTGACCCAATATTAGGGTATCATCATCTATGGGTGATACCTTTTGATATATGATGAATAACCATCAACAACATGTGTGGGTTTTATGAATCATTTTTTATTCATTTTAGATTGACCAATCCGATGGCAGTTTTTAGGGACCTAATAGACCAAATATTTTACCCATACCTAGATCGGTTTATAGTTTTCTTTACCGCTGACATCTTGGTTTACTCTAAAACTCATGATGATCATTCCAAACATTTTGAACTCATTCGGAGTACACTAAGACAGAATATGATATATTTCAAGATATCTAAGTGTCACTTCTATATCAATAGTGTGTTTTTCTTGGGGTACATAACCTTCAATGAAGGTGTGTCAGTGGACCTGAACAATGATTAGGTATTTTTTTCTTGAAAGTATCCATAGAATGTTTCATGACATCATAAGTTTTTTAGGATTGGCTGGTTATTACTGATGTTTCATCAAACACACCACCCATTTTGTATCATCCCTTTTAGGATTATCCAAGAAGATTATAATGTTTTATTGGTCAGTGGTATGTGAGAATGTATTTCAAATGTTAAAGAAGAAGTTGACTACCACAACGATTCTAATATTACCTATGTAGGTAAGTGGTATACTTTATTTTTTGATGTGTTTGGTGTGGGTCATAGGGAAGTGTTCATGCAGGATGATCATGAAATTATTTAAAGGATATGAATGTTGATGATTCATGAAATAAAATGCGCTACACACAATCATGAATTAATTATAATGGATTGTGATTTAATGTTTTGGAATCAAAATTTGTTGGGAGAATAATTCATGGTGTATACGGATCATAAATTCCTCATGTACATATTATCACTATATGATTTGATTCTTCGACAGTGAAGATGAGTTGAAAACATGCAATATTTTTAATTTGATAGGGTTACCCAATAGGAATGTGAATTAGTGTGGTGGATGAATTGAGTCAAAAGGAAAAAAAAACAAAAGGTTCATGAATTTAAATCCATCTGGGAAATGATGGATTTGTTTACTAAGATGCACTTGGAGGTGAATTATGGTCATGGTAAGATTACCCTTCCATCCTTTCAAGATGATTCCCTAATTCTGTACTAAATCAAAGAGAGACAACATGAGAATTCATATTTTTTTAAGGGAATGTCGTAATGTTAGGGATTAACTCTCTAGTTAGACAATTAGGTATGATGGGATCACTTATGATCATTGGAATTTGGCTATGCCAACGTGTATGTTTGAGGATTTGATATGATAATCTCATTCCTCAAAGTGGTCGGTGCATCCAAGGTTAGCTAATATGTATAATGTTATTTTTAGGTATTATTAGTGGTAATGGATGAGGAAAGAGTTGGCAGGTTTTGCGGCACGATTCCTTACCTATCTGTAGGTGAAGGCTAAGTATCATTGGTCATGTGGTTTATTACATCCACTAGTTAATCCAAAATTGAAATGGTATGACGTGACTATGGATTTCATAGTGGGTATTCATAGGATTCCTATAATGAATGATTTAATGCAGGTAGTTTTAGAATGGTTAACTATGGTGGCTCATTTATTACTGATACAAGAGACATTCACAATGGATCAGTTTGGTGAGATGTATGGTTGTGAAACTGTGTGGTAACATGGGGTTACACTAACTATAGTTTCCCATAACAATCCATGTTTTACATCCCATTATTGTAAGGGATTACATAAGGAATTATTCACCCATGTGTTTTATGGATTTTCATCTGTAGATGGATTGGCCGTCAAAGAGTACGATTCAAGTACTAGAGGAAATTATTAGGTCTTTTGTCCTATAATTTGGTGGATCATGGGAAAAAAATTATTTCTTTTAATTTTTTCGACAATAATAGTTACCAAGATATGATTTAGATGGAACTGTATAAAGATATAGATAGTAGACCACGTAGATATCTATTGTGTTGTATGGAAGCTAGGGAATTAGTGTTTTTTAGGATGAGTATCAAACACGAGACATCAATATAGGTTCAGTTTATTTGGAAACATATGATAACAACTAAGAGTAGGTATAAGTCATATGTGTATTTTATTAATAGACCTAGTGAGTGTGTGGGGGGTGATCATGTGTGTCTTTGGGTGTCTCCATTGTTGGGTGACCATCATTTTCAAAAATAGGGTTAGTTGGCACCCATTTTCATTGGTCATTTTGATATTATGGACAGGATGGAGTCGGTGGCATACATATTGGCTCTTAGACAATGGTATGATGGTATTAATGTTGTTTTTAATATGTCATTAATTCTTTTTTATCACTCAAACCCATATCACATGATTGATTTTGTGTATTTTGAGCATGGGGGTGATGTGTACCATGAGGAGCATCTAGTTTGTATTGTGTATCATAGTTTGAATGTCTTTAAATGCAAGATATTAACCTTGGTTTAGGATTTTTGGTAGCATGGTAATGTTCAGGAAGAAACATGGGAGAGGGATTCAGATATATAGGATGTGTTCCAAAACCTCTTCTCTTCATATTCTCAGTGATTCTTGGAAGCATAGCTCGAGGACGTGTTTTTTATAATGTGGGGAGGTTGTAAGATCCCAAACATTGTATAGGTAAGTTCATCATTAAATAGTTTCTTAAATACCATAAAGTTAGTAAATTAAAATTTTACGCAATACGTGAGGAATATCGAGGGTTTCCTAGGGGTTCATGACATGAAATAAATGGAAATCATTCCATTCTATTCGTGTTTCATGGTTTGTGCACTGTTTGTGGAATCATGCACACAAAATGTGCTAGACTAGAGGAAGGGTGTGTCATTTGGTTGAAACCATGCAATGGGGAAATCCAAACCATGTAGACTTGTATAGAAGAATTCCATATGGTTGGAACAAGATTATTCAAACAGTGCAGAGCTCCCCAACTAATCATTCAACTTATCCCCTCTTGAACAGAGACAAGTTCAACATTGGCACACATCTTGGAAAATCGTGCAACTAAACAATATTATTCATTAAATGTCATAAATTACCTTTTCCCCCTCCATATTTTATGTTTTTCACCCAATTTTTCCTCATTTCTTATTTCTCTATCCCTAGTGATTAACCTAAAACCCCATATATTCTCAAGGGTTGATCACCTTCATATATAGTCTATTTTTAGTACTTTAGGTTGGGGATCAAAGCTATTAGTAATTCTAATACTCCTCATGCTTTTTTTATCAGATGATATCTTTTGGTTTCATTCATCTTATTCAAAATCCCTAAAACACTCTTTTTCCGATGGATCATAGTTTGGGGATTCAAAGGGTTCTTGAATATGTATCTAATGCTAAGGCAAAGCAAGAATCTGTTAATGGATTTGATGTAGGAGGTCTATATATTATATAATAGGGCCTTCAATTTGTTATTTCATGTATGGTTGAGATTCTAGTTCTCTCTTATTTTGATTTTGATGCATTTGATATGAATTGGTAAAATTGTTGGAAAAATGATGAATTGAAATAGTCATGATCAATATGGGATGAATTGGGTTTGATTAGACCGATCATATGGCTACCCATGGGGTTTTCTAATATCCCAAATATGGAAAATTATGTTTTCGAACATGTAATTATTTTGATAAAGTAGATATAAATATATATATGTGTTGAAAATTTATCAAAAATTATGAAAGGAACTAATGGTGTTAGTGTCTAGACTACGATAATAGTATAAGGTATTGGTTGTGACATTGTGGGTGGGTTAAATGAATTAATGTGAATGTGATAAATGGATCAAGGGTATCAATTGGAATGTGTTAATGAGTTAAAGAATGAAGATGAATTGATGTATTAATTATCTAGTGAATATCTACTATTTTGTTAAATGATTTTGTATATTATGGAATATGGTAAAGGTGGTTCATGGTTAATGGAATAAATTGGACATGGCTCAATAATTGTGGGTATTGAAAGATTCTCGACTCCCATGGGTCATGTTGGGCTGAGGGTCTAAACCTCACTACTAAAATGCATAGTTTGGGGAGATATAATGATGTTACAATCCTCTAACGGATGCAATGAATGATTAAAAATACTGAGGCTCCAATGTAGATGTGATTTAATTGGTCTAGATTACCTAGAATGATTCACCAAGGTATGTGAAAAATGTTCGACAATGTGACGTTTCCCTATCAAGTTAGGGAACTTTATTTAGTACCTTAAGAATACTAGAT
This sequence comes from Viscum album, assembly GCA_963277665.1. Classification (NCBI taxonomy): domain Eukaryota; kingdom Viridiplantae; phylum Streptophyta; class Magnoliopsida; order Santalales; family Viscaceae; genus Viscum; species Viscum album. The sequence goes on from OY728157.1 coordinate 167,381,317, forward strand.
GATCGGCTTAGGACTTTGTTTAATAAATTGAACACCTTACCCACATAATTAAATGATGATGTTGGCAAAGTTAAATAATTATTTCCCAGTATAATCTTGTTACCCCTTATTTATTTTTTATATATTATCACATGTATACTCTCTCTGCTTAGACTGTATATTTTTTAAAAATAGTTGGTGGTGGCCTACTTAGTCGAACTCAAACCCCGCTCGGTCTGACATTGTGTACCCTGGAATATTTCATGGCTAAAGGTTAGGATAAGGAAAAATCCCCAATGCTAGAGGGTTGAGTTGGTCCCGGGATGTGCATGAGAATCCAGATATGGAGTCAGGATTAAATTTTGGCGATGCTTCTTTTGGTCATTATTTTGGATTTTCTTTACATTAGACATTGGTTTCATGACATGGAATATTTAATGGTTGGATGTGGTCTTGTACCCAATTTTGAAAAATGGTTAGAAACACCCGTTTATTGGTTATTGTTTATTGTTTCCTCTATTTAATATTTTATCTATTGTGGAATAATATAATTAAAAGGGTAGAGTCTCATCACATATTTATTTATACCCTCACTAGTAGTCAGAAATGTTTAGCTTATGAGGATGTGCTTATGGTCATTTGGAAATCGTGCTCAGTGCAATGATTAAGTGGCCATAGTTCTAGGGATGTTACAATGTTTATGTCATGATTTCCTCAGTTTTATGTTTCCCCTTAATACTTATTTGAGATCAACCCATATTACGTTCTAATTTACCTATGTTATAAAGGAAATTATTACACATGACCTATCTAACATAAAATATTGTGTGGATAATTTTTTGAAGATATTGATGATATTATCTGTATTAAGTAGTTTTTAAAGATTAAAAAAGTGTATTAGTTTTGGAAGAAATGGGATTTATTATTTTATGATTTTACATAATTATCAATACATCTAATCCAAAAAGGACTTGGGAATGTATGTAATGAATTATGTTTTTATTCTTGGTCATTATGAGATAGTTATTCTTGGGAATATAATGTTTTTACTATAAAATTACATAAAATATTTTTTTAGTCACACTATATCGAAGGGTGTGGGTTAAGGGAATCAATGTTGGTATCTGATAAGTTTTCAAATAAATATTGAGATTTGGAAAATATAATTGTAAGAGAAATTGGGAGCCTACCTTGTCATCAAGAATTGTTAACTAATTTCTGATTATAATTTCAATCGTATAGGTAATAATTTATGTCAGTTAAATTAATATTAAATATTTTATGGATTGGGATAAAAGGAATTTATTGAAACCCATCAGGATAAGTCTAAGTGATATTTATAGTTATAGGATAACATCCATAAATTTTGGTAATGTATAGATTAAGTGGTTATCCTAAAAGTTATATCCCTTTCAGGATACTATATGTGGAAGTAGGATCTTACATAGAAGTACCTAGGGGTAGTAAACATTAAAACGAAATATTGAGTATTAACTTGATCATCCCCTAGTGCATGAAAAAGAGTCAAAATATTAAATTTATTTTGATACTCTTAGTTTTAACATAAATAAATTTTCATTATAAAAAATTAAAAAGTATATAAGTGTAATGTTAACTAATACAGTTATATAGCCTATCAGAAAAATGATTATGAATAACAATGGATTGAATAATAAAATTAATTAGTTGAACTAAAAGTATCATATATTAAAAAATGTGGCATAGCATAATAAATAATCAGATTTATATATTTATATACATATTTTGAATATTATCATGGCCATTTCAGTTTTAGTATTCTATTATAATGTAATCATAATGATGAAGTTGAAAATTGTTATGTATCTAGAAACCAATATATCTTATAAAAGTGTGAGGGAACATAATTAAATGGTTGAGAATTTTAGTATAAACCTATTATGGTAGAAAATGTGAGTTTACTTTTATTACATAAGGTATTTATATTTATGTGATAATAGAAATTATATATGAAAACTCATTGTTATTTTCATTAGTGAGTGATATTTATCTATGATATTACAGTAAATTAGAAAATTTGTGGTGATTATGTGAAAAATATAAGGATTTTTTTCTTTATTATTGTTTATTTAATGGGTTGGAGTCAAATATTAAAGGGTACCAATAAACAAAAATATAGATTTTATGGAATGGTTATATTTCTGGGGATAAATATGGGAGAACACATGATCGATGGATGCATAACTCTTATGTGGAAACTTTATTTGATGTTGAGAAAATAAAGGATCATTTGATTTTGAAAAAGTAATATAGATAGTATTGATAATGCATGGATTAATAAATAATTCATGAAATTTTTATTTAAGTTTATCATATTTTTCAGAGTATGGTATAATTTTGTAGTTGTGTGATTTTATAATGTTTGAGGGTTATATAGTTTGTTAATTTCTAGATGGATATATGGTTTCACAATGGTTTATTGTATTGGAGTTTAAAAATGGATTTTGGAAAAGTATGTTATGGGGAATATATTATTTGGGTTTATACATACTTTTTTATATGATTTCATTAATGGATAATGTTCTTGGAAGATAGATAAGTAACTTCATATAGTTTGTGGGAGCATGGTAGATATTATATTAGATGTTATATCCCAATTAATGAATATGTTAAGCACAACCTCAAATATGTTCTTTAATGAGTAATTATTAAAAAATTTAATATTCATTTTATTTAATGGGAGATAATTTAACAACCCTAGAATTTAATATATGATTAACTTTAAATAATTAATTATGTTCTATAGCTTTCTCCACATGCACCACTATACTAAAACGAAACCATATTGTATTTATATAAGAATTTAAATATTAAGTATAAATATTATAACCAATTTTATCAATAATCATGAATAAATATGATTATAAAATTTATAATTTTTTTATAAAAAATATGATGATTACTTTTAATCACTATAAAATTCAATTGATATAAATAAAAAAACAAAAATGATCATTTATACCGTAGAAATGTATTTTTTTTAATATTACATTTTATTGAAATATACATTAACTATTCGAGAAAATAAAGATTCATAATGATAAAATATAGTTTATATTAATAATTGGTTAACATGAATTTAATTAGTAAATTATATGAAATATGAATGATAATGGTTGATATTTTTTTAAATATATTTTTCTTTAATTTTTTTATATTATATCTCATTTTTATTTATATTATATATTCCTAATTGTTATAAACAAAATTTTATAAAATTAACTTCATTTTTAGTCTTATCATATCAATATTTTTTGAATATTAATTTTAAATATTTTAAGAATGATTTATTTTACTGTGCATATTGTAATATATATTTTTTAAAATTTCATGATTTAAGGAAATTGTTATTATATAAGAATTTGTTATAAATTTATAAAACCTTTTAATACAAATGATATATATTATATGTGATATTATAAATATAAAAAATACATTCTAATTTATAAAACTATATTATATATTTTAAAACATAAGTCGCATTTTTCAAGAAAATTATTTTAATGAATTATAGATTTAATATTTTAAAATTCAATTATATCAATTTTATGAATTAAATCATAATAAATATATTTAAAAATTTTAATAATTAGTTCCTTAATATTTAAAAAATAACATTTTGTTCTTTTCCATAATTGAAAAACTTCTATGGTAAAAACTAGTTACAATGGTAAAAGTTAAAATGGTAAATTTGGAAAATATAATACTAAAGAGTTAAAAAAATGTTTAAAACATGTGTTCAATTTAGTGAATGATAATTTATATAAATTATATCTTACCCTATCAATTATTTATCAAATTTAGAGCTAATTAACATGGGAGTCAATTCCCATTATTCAAATGTTTTTAGTATTTTTAAAAATGCCATTCATTTTATCATAATAAAGCGGTACTCCCCTCCTCACTTCACCCACAAAATACCAACATTTTATAGCCAAAAATCATACTAAAACACATCAAAAAAATTATTATAAACCTAAAATATGTTATTTTATGCTCATAATACTATATTTCAAAGGATTAGCCTCTTTTGCAAAGGATATAATCCAATAAGCGAGCAATAAATTTCAAACCACTCCATTCACATTTGAATTTCTTTATATTTACTTATTCTTCCTCAAATTCAGTTTCAAGATATTTAAATGACAACATTAGTAACATTATTATACTAGTTTTCTATTATAATAATGTTATAATAATTAACCATCTTTCCCTTTTTTATTAATAATAATGAAACAATTATTCATGCTTTGTGCCGACTACCACCTCCACGATCAGTGTTTTTTATTTTCCTTCACCAACTTACAAGGATAAAAAAATAGAGAATTTAATATGAATGATTTATAATTATGAAATATTTTATATTATAAAATCATAAAACATATTAATTATTTCATATTTTATATTCTGAAATGATAAACTATATTAATTATTTCCCATGTTATATGGAAAATGAAAAAAAATATCCTTGTGTATGTCTAGATTACCGCCTCCATGGAATAACCAATTTACTTTTTTTTAATCACAGACATACTTGAAACATCATTAAAATATATTTTATTGGGTAAATAATATAATTATGAAATTATTAATGTTTTGGTATGTCATATTGGATATTCAATTAATAAAATGAGCAATAAATAATCGTTATAAATTCAATCGACCAAAAGATCATACTACGACAAAAAATGCTTTCATAGTAATATTTAATAATTTTATATAATTTTTAGTATTCCTAAAATTATTTAAAATGGTAATTTATAAAACTAATATACACTGATTAGAATCTTTATTGTTATGGTATATTGATATTATAAATAAATTAATTCATATTCATCAATCAATTTTTCTATGTTCTTTTTTTCATTGGTACAAGCACCCACTTGATAAGTGATATACATTTATATCATGTATGAATATGGGAATATAAATTATGGTAATATATTATATAAATAATTAAATATTGGTTTTATTTTTGTGCAATAATGGTAATTTTAAAATTCACATCACTAATTAAGATACCAACACCAGTTCATTAAAAATCACTGAAACTTTCTCATCGATGATTTTAAATATGATCATTACAGAAACAATTACCATAGAATGAAAACTAAAAATTATAATTAATTAAAATGAATAAAATGAGTTCTCATTATGATATTTTAATGTGGAAAATTTAGCGAGGAATGAATTAAAACACTACCCTTACAAAATGAGTTCAAAATGACCCAGATTACTCACACATGATATTGAAAATATAAAATAATCAACTAATATACCAATAGAATATAATTATAGAATAAGTTTTAAAAAGGATATGTGTATGAATAAGGTTCCAAAATATGATATGAATATATTTATGCTTCTTATATAAGAAATATTATTGAATTTTACTATGTAGGGAATCAAGGTAATGGTTTCGTTGTCACATTTTCAAATTCATGAAAGTTGTTTGATATAGTGCACCGTAATTGTTTATGAGGTGGGATTAAAATAAAATTAATTACACATTAAATTTAAATTAAATTAAATGGGTTGATAGATAAATATAATTTTATTTTTTTACATGGAATTCAATTCAAAGGATACTAATTTTTTAAGGGTTTTCATAGTCTCAATTATAATTCATTGAGACATGTTACATGTTATGTTCCATGATTACTTTGTATAATGGTCTTTTAATGTAATATATCAAGTATGATCTATAATTTAGTTAATGTCATCTTTGTATATATATTTCCTATAGAAAAATTTATTTCATTTTGTAGGATCCATTATTAGATATATTTTTTAGAAGTAAATGTTTTCAAAATCATTAAATTCACGTTTTTAAAAGTTACTTTTGAAAGTGACATGTAAGTTTTAATTTTCTGTCAATATTAAAAACTATTTTTTAAAACCACATTCATGCTTTCACCTCTATTTTTATTTTGATATTAAAAATTACTCACACTAAAGGGATTTATGTTACAAGAATTATCATCTAAGAAATATATATATTTGTATTTTTTTGGATTGAACTTGCAGTATTAAGAAACTCGACTCATGAACCCTTCTTTTGGGATACCATTCAACAAATTTTTTTACAATGATTATTTTCAACTATGTTATTAGACTTATACTTTTCCTTCATTTCACTAGAGTTATATTACTTAGAAACCATCCACTATATTTTTATTTATGGATTATGTAATCTTCTTATATATCAATGATATGATTCATCAATGACTTTGTGAACTGGCATAAATTTTCTTCTAATTGTTTTACATCTTGAATAAATGATTTTTGTTTTATTTTATTTTTGGGTGTTCACCATGATTCCATACATAAATGGATTGGTAAAATTATTGAATTAACTATATACCCCCTTCTATATACATTTTTAGTTTGAGGGATGTTTACGTTTAATTCTATTCAATTTATTGATTGGGGAATTATTGATAAACCATATATTAATTATTTTGATAAAGAAGTATATTCATTACTTATAAATTTGACTATGTATTTTAAACCCATCCAATTTCTATCTCCATATGAGTTTTGATCATGTTATACAATTGAATGAATTGTGGAAAAGTGTTGGTGATCGATAGGTTGTGATTCCAAAACATATGATTATTGGAAAATATTATTATTTATTATTTACTCATTATCTCACAAGATTAATGTATTAAAGAAAAAATAGTTTTGGGTGGGGAAAAACATTATATATCACTTCAATAAATCAATAGGTTACATAAGAAAAACATTATTGGGTATTTGGTACATGCCTACATAATTTTGAAAAAGTTAATTTCTATTTCCTTTATGAAAACAATGGTGTATTTGTTTGACCATGATAGAAATAATGATTTCTTGGATGAAGCATTGCTGGTAAGATCAATATTTTCAAAATTATAAATTTCATCACCACAAATTTAGTTATTGGTGTCGATGTGATATATTTATTTTCATTAATATCCATTATATATTATTCTCCTAGTCTCTATTGATTATGGCCTTATGAGGATTAATTATTCCCTCTATAATATTTATGTCATGTTTAGGTCTGATTTTATCAGTTATATTTTTTCCATTACTGAGAATTTTTAGTTCCACCTTAAAACCTTCTTATTTCCCTATGTTATAAAGAAACATATTCAAAATTATATTTATAATAATAAATATTTTATTGATAATTTGTGGGAGATTTTGAAGACTTATAATTTATTATGTAGTTTTTTATTGTAGAAAAAAATTACATTGGTTGGAAAAAACATATGCTTTTTTGTTCATGAATTTTCATAATTCTCGAAATCTATAAACGAATTTTTTTTCAGAATGTATGTAATGAAATATTTTCTTTATTTCATTTAATTATGGTACAACTATATATTAGAATTTATAGTTGGTATAGAAGAATGTATAAAAGATCTAAGAGCGTGGTTATGGGTTGTCACAATGTAATAGGAATGGTAACCAAGGAAATTTCAAGGAATAAAATGAAAATAATTAATGGTTGATATGAAATACTATTTTAGGGAGGAACCAACCTTATTGATTTAAAAAGATGATTTAATTATAATAAATTGATACTATAAGTGGAATTTCATTCCACATTCAATAATTTTCATTAATAACCATGTATTCAAAATTATTGAAATAAAAATAATTCATCCATTGTATAAAAGGATTTTTTTTCTGCCATTTTATTTATAATGATATTATATACCAAGAAAAGTTTCTAACAAGAATAAAATACATGAGATATGGGAAGAGGTTAGGAAACGACTCAAAATATAATTTTTGTGGTGTGAATTTTGATGTTTTGGGTCTCAAATATGTGATTCCATTTCAAAATTCATGTGGAAATGAATACATATTAGTTGTTTTTTCAATGTATTAGTGTGGGTAAAAGCTACTTCATTACTATAATATATGGGAGCTTCAATAGTGATATTTTTAAGAAATAACTTCTTATGTATGTATAGGGTTCCTAGATCTATTATAATTTATAATGGAAACAATTTTAAAAATAATAAATTTAGATTAATAATTTAGTGGTATAGATATATACATAATATAAGAAAAAACTATCACACTCAAACAAATAGGAAAATGTGGTTTTAAAGAAATCTTTATGTCGAATTTTGATATGATACAATGATATTTAGTAATGGATTTGTTAAAGAAATATAGGGACACATTATGAAAATATAATAATTATATAATATACCTTTGAAAATTTCTAATTAAATAATGGTGTTTTGAATTGTTTTCCCATAAACTGTTGAAATCGAAAAAATGACATTAGCTAGTGAAGATGGAGAATTTGGAATACAAGAGAGTAACAATAAATAGAAATTTTAATTTAAAAAACTATAGGAAATAATAAGGGACCCATATTAGAATATAAATATCATAAAAGATAAGTTTAAACTATTTTACGATAAAAGGATTCAGTAATCAAAACCAAAAAATGGGCTATTACCACGGTTCAAAACTATTGAAAAAGGGGCCAAAAACTGTGGCCATAGCCTATGGCCATAGTTTTTCCGAACAGTGGGAGTTATTGTTTTGTCAGATGTGTCTGACATGTGGCCTCAGTTTTAACACTGGAAATAGTTTTCATATTTCCATGATTTTTAAAACCTTATCCAGAGGTGTCTCCACTGTTAATCGTGAAGTTGACCTATGGCCACAGTTTTAATCGTGGCTATAGCTCTAGAAAACAATGGAAATACCCTAAATATAATGTGTGTATAGATATATTTGATCCCAATACCTTCATTTCACATTCCCGTGACCTAACCACTACACCACGAAGGATTTTGTGTCTATAAAAATATAATTTCTTGTAGATATTGTTAAAACCCATTGAAGTATACTAAAAACTGTCCAAATTATTCTTCTTCCTATTTTTTTGGTGGAAAATGCTTTCTCCCGTGAAAGGGTGGAAGACCTATAGCACAATTTTAAAAACTGTGGATATATCCCTTCAAAAAAAGTTCTATAGCCATGGTTTTGAAAACTATGGATATAGGCCATGAAAAAAAGACCAAGAGCCATGGTTCTAACATCGTGGTTGTATGCCACAAAACCATGGCCTCACCCATCTATATCCACGGTTTTAAAATAGTGGCTATAGGTCCGTGACCAAAGGATATTTTTTAAGTTGTGAATGGACCATTAAATAAGGAAAAAATGTTTTGCTATTTAATTAAATGATCAATATATTTCCTAGAAAACATTAATCTAGGTAATGAGGAGCAGTAATGGTCATTTGTGAAGAATGATGATCATCTATTATGAATGAGTAGATATCAAACACATTGTTTGAAGGAAGAATAGTTTCATGGAACAAATATGAAGAATATAGGTGGTGAAAGTCCCTGAAGGATCTTACAGACACACATGATAAGGAGGGTGAATCAGGTATGATCACATTACGTTACTATATACAAAATATTATTTTAATTCTATAAACCCCCTTTGGATTGAACCCATTATCCACATTAGAGTAGATAAATCCTTTTTATATTTAACCTGTAATAAAAGTATATTCAATAAAGATAAATAATTAAATATAGGTATCTTTGTTTTTATGTGGTTCAGTTTCAGTGTGAGACCACTCCTTATTATCATCAGTTTTTATCCCAAAGTAGTGATTTACCACTATGAATCTTATTATTAATCCACATGGAAGTGAAATATTATCATACTAATCTACTATCTCAAAATATTAAATAGTTTAGGAACTTCATAATATTATACATTTGAACCAATATTCATCCCACAACCTTTTTTTATATTTACACCAGACAAACTATTTTGTTCAATATTTTCTTCTCTCATTATAGAATATCAACTTGTCTATAAAGGATGTCATAGTATCATAAAACTGATCTCTTTTCTCAACATAGAAAATTTGACTTCCTTTAGAGTATTTATCCACTTCTCATGCTACTCAGCCTATAAAATATTACACTGCTTTCTGTTCATTATGAATCAGTTCACATGGTTCACACAACTAAAAAATTATTCCTTCAAACTCATCACAGTTAGCATAGGAAATAAATATTTTTCACATCTTAATCAACAGTTTCATCATGAAATATTCTTTATTATATCATTCACTTAATATAAAATAGAATAAGTATTGAAAATATACTCACTAGTCTTTTCTTCTTCTCCGTTGTTGATTCGCAGTAGATAATATATATTTAACACATTTCGAATAAATCTAATTCTTTTTATTATCTAGAGTATTAGTCATATTGGATTCTCAAAATAATCTTATTTGAGAGTATATTATTCTATTCTATCATCTTCTTATTTGTGAATATTTCAATTATTTTTTATATTATTAACCTCTTAGTTTCTAGACACCTATAAATAATAACAACCTCTATTATATATATAAATATATTATTTATCCTCAGTATTCTCAATATGACATGAAGCTAGATTAGGTAACTCCTCTAATTTCAAATATCATTAAATTAAAAATTAGAAAATATATAATTTATCATGCCCAAAAACATATTCACTAAAATATACCTTCATGATATTATTTTTGATAGACTCATTTAATATATAGCCACCTATCATCAGTGGGTTTCTAAAAATATAATTCGCATCATTTTTCCTCATTTCTGATACTCATCCCAATATATCATTTCATTTATCTTTAAATTTGATTGGATTAATGATCCTAATATTTTTTAACTCAATTAAATCCAAAATTAATATCAAAAAAACTAAAAAATATAAAACACAACAAATTATAGGGTGACACTAAGATTGAGACATCAGATTATTACATGAAATAATATATAGAACTCATATTGAGTCTGTAAATAGTAGAGAAAACTCACCAATCCTCATTCTTCCTTATTCTCCAATAAATATATTTATAAATGGATTACTCACTAATGAAAATTTTGATTACCAAATCTTAAAAAAATATATAATTTTTACCAATCTTTGATCACCCTCTTTATATCCTTGATGATCAGTTTCATAGGCTTAGATAATAGATTTAAAAATATCTATGATGTTTTAATCAGGGATGAATGGATCATACATCATCCAATTTTATTTTACCCAATGCATTATAAATTTTAGTATATTCTAGGATTTCATTATTTCATGTTACTTTAAAATTCATATGATTATTGATGTCATTTTAAATTCCTAGTTAGATACCTTTAACCATAGGACTCTAAAATCATAGTATCACTAAGCCATATGTTGAATAAAAGTTATACATTAATGATAAATTCATACAATAAAGTATGACACTTAAAATATGAGTCTTAAGGTTGTATAAAAGTATTATGTTGAAGTCATATGATTCATCTAAGTTTAAAATGATTTCTTGTATTGAAAATTAATTTCATTTTGTATGAATTTGGAGTCATATAATGTCACAAATTGATAATTGGCTAATTTCATATGACATGAAAGTACTATGGGGTTTCTAAAATCAAAAGCTAAAGCCCTGAAAAAAATTTAGAGACTTATAAAATTCTATTAAGTCATGTAGTTTTAATTTTAATCCATATTATAAATTCATATTATCGATAAATGTCATATAATTTACAAATATAGCCAATAATAAGGTTGATCTTCAAAAAAAGAAATACTTCAAAAGAGTTTGGGTCATCTTTAAATGTAATATAGGAATTATCCAAAATTTGAGATAACTTTATAATAGTTCCAATAAATTTATGGAAATATGGATAGAAGTCCACACTCATAGATATTAAATATAAAGAATTTTTTAGTGTATTAAATACATAATGTATATTATTTTGAAAATATTTACTACCTCAAACCTACTGCCACTTAAACCATTGTATAAGGTTATTATCTCACTAAAATCATCCTTAAATGTTTTTAACACTATATTTTTGGGTTTTAAAACATGAATTTGTCTTAATTATATACATTGAATAAGATTTAATCATTTTATAATAAAAATATAGATTCTTTCCAGTATATTTTTGTTTAGATTGAATTTTTTATAAAACAACCTCTCATTATTATAACATGTTAAATAAAGTGCTTCTCAAGATTCAAAACTTTTCTTGGAATTTATAAATATCACTTAAATTAACAAATCTCAGGAATAAAATTTTATTCTACACTACATATCATTCATGGGTAACAATTTCATTACCCAAAATTCATAGGAAGCCTCTTTCGATTATCTTTCCTGCATAAATATTTCTTCCATTTTCATGCTTAACGGAAGATCTAAAAAATATTACATGTCAATCATTTAAAATAAATAAAACTTTATCTTCATAGATTTAAGGTAGAATTAAGTGAAAATTTTAATATAATAACTCTTATAATCAGACACAAAAACATGTTATTTCATTTATTGGTTTGATTATTTTTCTAAATAATTATCCAATATGTCCATTGAGTATATTACTTAGTTTGTGAAATAAATTCACATAAGGAAGAGAAAAAGAATCATTAATCGAACATATATAAAAATTTAATTTATAGAAAAAAAGGAAAGAGATAATTTTACTAACCACTATATTTTTTCTTCCTCGTGAATAATTTATATATTAAAACAACTTATTTCAAGTCCTTAATTTTTAATACAATGATAATATGATAAAAATCATATGTGTGTGCAATGGAGAAGTCTAGAAACAAGAAATTTTCATATATGGATATTACATCATTTTTTATGAATATTCATTATATTACCCAAATAAACAACTGAGGATAACAATTGTTTAGTGCCTTTGGGATCTTGTAAACAAACTCTTTTATCTTAGTGAATGATATTCAATTACTCCCCCAAGTATCATTACCTTTCGTACCCCCACTTAAAATAATTCTTCATAACATGGGGAAAGGTAACATAAGAACGTTTGATCTCATATACTAAATAATGGTATATAAATTAAACATAAGAATAATAAAACACAGGGGATTAAGAACATGAATATTACATTTGATGATCATACCCAACATATCAATTATAAATAACATCAGTAATTATATAAATATTGTTAGAGAATAATACATAAATCATAAGTAATTCAAGAGTATAATCTATGAGTTCATAACACAAGAATAATATAATAAATTATGGAAGATAGATATAAAAATAAAATAATTATACATAAGTAAAGTAACATTATCATAACTTATCTAGTAAATTATTGGGTGATATACCCAGTGGGAGGGACACACGACCAAACCTAGTGGTATCACATTCCATATAGTGGAATATTTCCACTCCCAAACCATCATAATGGGAAAAGTACCTTTCTATACCATCATCACTTCCCAATCCATCCTTATTTATCTCATATGTTATAAATCATTACCAAAGGCATTGGAGTTCCATATCTATGCTCCCATAATTTAACCGAGAACAAGATCACCTGGTTCTATCTAGTCCACCCTATCATATAAGTAATAATAGTCTTATATAAATATATATGGGCCACACCATCAAATAAGTTGTAATGGGATTACCTAGTGATATCTGATCCACCCCATTGTATAAGAAATTTCCAATAACTACAACATGAATAAAGTACCAAGAGATTTTATACCATTAGAAAAAAATAAGAAAAATAATTATTATTTTATAATCTGATAAACTTGTGGAGAAAATGGGTTTTATTTAAATTTAAATTAAACATGTTATCCTCATGGAAAATAAATTAGTTATATAACAATATTTATTAAACATGATTGAAACATGTCAAATGAGATGTTTACATAAACATCATGCCATCCATACAAAAACCATTTAGAGAAATAATTTGAATGATACCCTCCGATTATATCCATGTAAATAATTTGAAAATCCAATAGATTTTATATTTGATTAAAAATTATTTTGAAAGGATCATTTATGAAATTTATTAAGTAAAATATCCTTTCCATTTTGAGACACTCATTTAAAAAATAAAACATTGTAAAGACATTTTTTTTAAATTAACATTAGAAACATATAAAAGAAGTTTTAAAATCGTTGGAAATAATATTAAATTCATTAAACATTTTCAAATTTTTATTCCTTGAAAAATAGGTTAAAATACCATTTATTTTATTTAAATAATTTTTTGAAAATGTAGTTTTTGAAGAAAACAAATTTCTATCTAAAGAGAGAAATAAAATAGGATTTCTTTAAAAACAACTATTAATTATATTAATGAACAAAGTGTGAAAAATGGTTCCATTACTTAAATATATCATGAATAACCATATTTTTTGTAAATTCATGATAATTTTTGAGAGCTATATTATGATATTTCAGCATATTAGACTTAATCATAGACTATCCTGATAAATGATGAGATTATAATATAAAAACATTAACACTCTAGAAACATTTAATTATAATACCCATGATAAGATACTATAAAATGAAACATAAAATATCATGATTATTAATATATTCATTATATAAATTTTCAAAGGTTATATACATACAACCTATGAAATAATAAATGTGCATAACATAATGTATGTCTCAAAGATGAAAAATAGAGATAAAAAACCCCGTACGAATTTGGTGACATTTTAACAGTAAACCACATGAAATAGATATCCTAAATAGATATGTAAATATAAAAAATTTTATGTATAATATTCATAAAATAAATTCATAATATAAATTCATTGGAAATATATACAAAACATAAAATAAATAGGTGGTGAATATGAGATGTGTCTCACAAAAGTAAAAAGTGTTACAAAATCTCTAAACTTAAGTTTTGACTTCCATAATACTCATTAAAACCTTATATAATAAAAATAACTCTATTATAAATATATTAAATAATCATACATATATATATAGTAACATATATATTTTTGGTATGACTACCCATTACCCATTTATTACCAATTCCATGTTAAAGTGACATTTTGCGTGAAAACCGCTTTGTTTTTCATATTTTTTTGAACATATCTTTATTAGAGCTATTAATTCTATAATATTTTCATCATATAAAAAATTAAATCATTATATAAATATCGTATATATTTATTATAGAATAATTTATAGTAATATATAATTTTTATTGATAGAAATTGAAATATATCATTTAATGAGATGGTAGTCTGTATATACACATGAACACTATTTCAATTTTCATGTTGTATTGAATTAATGAAATGTAAATGAGAGATATATATATATATATATTATAATTATATTATAATTATCATGTTATATATATATATATAATTTTTTTTATAAAACCTATATTTATTATATTCTATGTAAAGTGTGATCGAATCACATCGCATTATGAGGCAATAGTTCTTCATATACACGAGCGACGTAATAATATTCACAAAAAATGGAAAGCATGAGGGTATGTGTGATATATTAATTAAAAAATAATAATAACATCATAAATATCACCTATATATTATATAAAATGTTAATCCATTTATTATACCCAACCCTGAATATTGGTAATGAAAAAATGAACAATATCGGTTCGTGAGGCGGCAGTCCTCCGTACATACGAATGATGATTTCATATCCTTTTTCATTGATGTATTTTATTTTTTAGGTAGTATCCTAAAAATAAAATCATCTATGAATCTATATTATTATTAGTTTACTATATAATCATGTAACTATAATAATTGTAGAAGGAGGAGGAGGAAAGAAAATAATGTTGTATATTGAAGAAAATTACCCATTCTTAAAATTTTATCCTTAGGTTTGAGCTATGGTATTAGTAGGGTTGATTTTTCCTAATATATTTAATATATGACATAGTGAGGGAATTTGGAAAGTTATTTTTTTTGAGTTCGGTCAATCCAAATGTCTTTAGAGGTGTGGATAAGTAGGGATAAATAATTCAATTTTATAATAGAGGTGTAGGGGAATTATTGTAAATATGAAAAAATTATTTACTATTGGGAGGAATCACATACCTCATGTGCCTAGAAGATTAAATTATAATGGCGGGGATATATGAATTTGGTCAATAAAAACTCCAAAGTAAAAACTAAGAACATTTTTTTATCTTTTAATTCCTTTTTCCTTATGTTTACTCAATTTTACCCTTTTAGTATTGACCATGGTAACTTGTATATTTTTGTTTATCGAGTTAAATTATCATTTAAGAATAAATTTATATTTTATTATATAATCCTTGCCTACTTATTTTAAATATTATGTAAAATAAATTAAATAAAAACCATATTTATGTGTAAGATTCATTTTATTATAAACACATGTAATATGAAAAACGTCATTCTAATTTTAATCGCAGTGATTAATTTAAATTATTTCATTAATCATTATGTTAAAAAAATTAGATAAACATAATAGATAATATAAAATATTGTGATTCAAAATATGGAATCCATTATTCCAAATTCTATTCATATTACTAGAAAACTTTAAATTAAAATTCTCACAAACGCAATAAGAATGAGAGTTTTTAATAAAAAAACATTAAAAGATTCAAATGTTTTTATATAAAATTTCATTGTGGAATTGATTAAAATGACCTAAATTGTATTAATAAATTTATTATTTAACTAATTATAATTTAAAACCAGTTTTACATAAAATTTATCTTTATAAATAATTTTACAAAAAATAAATTCTTCTATTAAAATTTTGTATTTTTTATTATTCATCAAAAAATGAAACATATGAGAAAACCCCAAAATTTATACTAATTTAATTTTAATATTAAAATATATATTTTTTTAAAATAAACTCTATAATGGCCCTAAAATTAAATTTTAAATTAAGTGCACCATATAAAGGTAATAAAAATTCATTTTCGAAATAAATATAGTTTTCAGCATAAAATTGGATTTTTTTATTTATTTTATAAAAAAAACACACAATGGATGTTAAAAATTATATTTAATATATTCATTATAAATTTCATTAATATAATTCAGTAAATGTGAATTTTCATTCTATTTGAAACACACTTCTATGCATAAAATATTTTTCATGAAAAATATTTCCTTTTATTATTAAACGAGTTTCCTTTTCATTTATAATAAATTGGCCACTATTGATTAAATTATATAAGTATGTGTAAAGAATATTTTAATAATTTGTTTAATCAAATGCATACCCTCCATTCCAATGTCTAGGTGATAACTATTATATTATAATATTTTCATAATATATCATGTGTAATTTAAACATGATGTTGCTTATAGCACTATATGACATGTGCCTCCTAGAAATAAAAGTTTGATTAAAATCACTTACCCTAACACTGTCTTCATTCATATGTGTTAGAAACTCTAAGATAATAAATATTTATTTATTATAAATCATCTGAAGAAGAATTATTTTATATATAACACAATATATGATTTACTTATAACCTTTTATTAACCATTTATTAACAATTATTGGTTAAAATAACCTTTTTTGTAACAATAGCTTTTTTTTCGTATATGTTTTGGTTCGGTAGTTTTGGTCATTGTATATTGTTTACAGTTATACAATATATATAATTTTATCAATGATCTAAATTTCATAATATTCAGTATATAAATATTTATATTCATTCATAAAAGATATAGATAGAAAAATAAATCACACCGTTCATGGAGATGGTAAGTCATACAAACACATGATCACTATATTTATTACCTTGAAAGATGGAAGGTAAGAAAGGTAAATAAAAATTCAGCATTATAAAATAATTATAATTTTATATATATCATACATATTCATTAAATATATCATCATTAGTATCCATTTCAAAAATAAAATGAAAACCATGTCAAATCTCTTCGTGAAGGTGGTTGTTCGAATGTACACACATGGGAAATCATCGTTTTACAAAATATTGGGGAGTAAAATGGTATATGTGATATTATAATTAAAAAATTAAAATTATTTCATAAGTATTTTATATATACATTTAATCTTTTTTATTGTCAACTATGGTATTCGAAGATGGAAAACGAATTACATTGGTTCACGAGGTAGTATTATGTTATACACATGATCAGAAATTTAGTTTCTCATGTGATAGAAGATGAGATGAATATAAGTCATGAAATTTACATAATTAAATCTCAGTATATTTAATATAATCCTATAATTAATAATTCTTGTTTTAAAAATATTTTAAGATGTTATAAGGAAGAATAAAATGAAAACTCATGGTTTATAATTATAAATCTTCATTAGAGAACCTATTTAGGATTACACCTAAAGCCTTCCTAGGATGGTTTTATGATAAAAAATGGGACTATCAAGAACTAGGTTGCGCTACCATCTAACCTGAAACCTGACTTGGTCGACAACAACACCCGAAAGGAATTATTGATCCTCCTAGGTTAGAAAAAATTTCTTAACATCAAAGCTATTATAATAGGAAATATTTATAAAAAACCCGGATAAAATAAACTAAACAAAACCTGAAATATAATCAATAATAAATAAAAATAAATAAAAACAAAAAATTACAAATAAAATTGAATGAATCTAAGATCTAAACAAAACTAAAACCATAACACAACTGTAACAATCTCCAGATGACTTCATGGACAACACAAACCATTTTTCCAACATGATAAAAAGGAAACTAGAACCTACAAAATTGGTTGGGTATACCGATGCAATATATAACAAGTAAGATGTGAGTATAAATAGATTAATAGGAAATAACTATTAAATTGAATGATTTTCTTTAAAAAACAAATACCAAAACACTAATTTGAAATATATTTAGAAAATAGGTTTTTATCAATTTAATGATCCAACTATAGCTTCCTAGAAATTATCTTCTTAAAACAACACACGTATAAATTATATTTTGAAAACAATTTTCTATTAAAAAATTTATAGAAAAAAAATAAAGTAGATAATCTATACTAGATAATAAAGATGATTGTGATAAAAATAATTGTAACCAAACAAGAAAGAAAATGCTAATAGGTCTAGCCACCAATGTATAATAGAAGTTCAACAGAACATACAGATAGATATTCATGGGAATTTCTAAAAATATCTTGGTGGAATCCCTAAATGATCTCAGATTGGAATAACCCTCAGGTGTATAGTAAAACTCCATTGTCAATGACCAAATGGCCACTCAAAACTACCAAATGTAGTGGCATGTCCCACCTATAGTCTCAGATAATCCTAGGGGTATTAACCTCTATAACCTTTGTCATTATGAATATATCACACAAACATCTAGATAAATCCCAAAAATCCCATGATAATAGTGCATGGTGGATGGAGAGGTCCGTACTTGTGTGGATGAAACAAATAACCCACAACCACTGTGATTACCTTGCCCAAACACCAACAAAAACTATGTGATGACCCTATCCTTAGATGGTCTACTATATAGGTTCCCATTACACATCAAGCCATACAAAAGTTCCAATTGTGGCTTCATGTCACATGAGATTTCAAACCATTTTCCAAAACATTTTTAGATAACATCAATTCCTACATATTAAAAATCTTTAAAACCAATTTCATAATTACAACACAAAGTACCAACCAAACATTTACCATTTCAAATTCAAATCCATTTTAAAACAACTCAAATTTCAAAGTTTAAACACTATTTAATTTGATGGATCCAAATTGTCCTTTAAGTAATTTTGTTACCAATTCCCCTTACAAAATGAAAAATGGGATGAGAATTAAAAAAACATTTGAAACTAAATTTTGATATTATTTTGAAACCATGAAACCATTGTAAACACAAAGTGGTTTTATAAGAGACATATTAGAGGAGAAAGTCTAATTAAAAGTTGAATAAGGAGAATAAGAATATTATTTTGATATCTGGGGTTCAAGGAGAATATTTTTAAAGAAATCCATTATCATTTTTGTGCCTATACATTGGTGAACTACATGAAAAAATGGATATTCCCATATAAAATGGATCATCAATGAGAAACCATGAAATAACAATGTTTTCATTTTATGAATAACAAGGAGCCTTACAACCCATCATAAGAGACCACACATAAAAACCAAACAGCTAATGTAAACAAAACCCACAAACACAAAATTAATTTAATACTGATAACCATACTACCAAAGAATAACTAAAGATAAACACAATTTAAAGCAACCAATTTTCTATTTCAAGACAAAATATAATTTTATCAAAAATATTATGTGCATAAAAAAATTGGGATAGTTAGGAAAACCCTTTGAGAACCAATTTACATCAAATTTCAAATAATAAATTAATAAAAAATATATATACTAAAAAATCCCAAGTAAGTGTATTATCTTTATAATGTGTTTAGGAAATCTCAAGCATCAGTGGTATGTTTCATAAATGAAAATAATGGAAAAACCTACCTCAATGATGTGTGCATTCCATAAAACACCAAAAAGAAGAATATCCTAACCCAAGAGATGATCCACAAACAATATAATCAATGAAAACATCTAAATTAGACAACCTGAATGCTAGGATTCAACTAGTAGATATCCAAGCTAAAGAGGAACCATGTATAAGAAAAGGAAGAATCAAATAGGAGGAATGAGTGACTGAAACTCAAACGAACATATCATGGTACCCTGGAGGAGAAACCATGGAGGAGGGAGAGACAATGATTGGGGGTATTGAGATCCCCCTGATGCTCATAGACTAAATAATGGTGTAATGTCCTACATTGGGGTAAAAAATAGGGTGGGTTAGAATAATAATTTCATTTTTTTAATTACCTGGGAAAGTCACATGGTTTGGCCGCACATTTTGACAAACTGTGCAACAATTGGGTTCACCCTACTAGATAAGAAGGGACTCAACATGGGATAGATAAATGGTTTGAGAAACCATTAACCAACCATGTGACTTGGATCCAACAAATTATATTTCCTCTTTAAATGATTTCCACACCATTTCTCCTAACTGTAAAAAATTTGTGCCCCATGTCCCACACATCATCCTCAAGCGACATGATTTCTCGTAGTCAACACAAGACTTTTTTCAAAAACATGGACATTAAATGAAAATAAAAATATGAAAGAATATATTAAAAAATGACCTCATCCACATCATGACAAATGGCTTAACTCCAAACCATATGAATAAAACATGCATAGGCTATAGAGCCAAATGAAAACTCCAAAACAAAAAATCTCATGATCAAATCTAAACCCAACCCTCTAGAAAATGATAAAAAATTAATAAAATAAAATCCTTGGTTTGGGTGTGAAATCCCCCCCTCCCCACACACACAAAAAAACTTCACCTATAAAGTCATGTATCCACATGGAGACTGATCTAGAGCTCAAAATAAAATATGACAAAACAAAACCACCAAACTTTGGGTGACTACATTGAAAACACAGGTCACACCTGACTAACTCTAGCGAAAAACAAAAATAAAGTGCCATAAAAAATAGGAGTGTTCTCCCCACCAAAATTATCCTTATAACACCACTACTAAAACCAGTACTAAGAACTCCAACATGAAAAATCATGATCCAAGAATCATTGATGTAGGGAAATCTCATAGTGAATTCATTTAAAACAAAAAACCCATCACAATTATTAATATCCTAAAGACAAAAACATATTCTAAAATAAAAATAACCAAAATTGAATCCAAAACACTAGGAGGAAGAGTAAAAATGCAAAAAAGATCAACTAATATAATACTCACACCCATGAAGGAACATCCACTAATATTATAAAGGAGTAAGACAACCAATATTTTAAAATAAGAAAAAACATAGAAAAACAAATAAAACCACAATAGAAAAACATTTAAAATGAATCAAACCTGGTGATTAGGAAAATTATAATCCATGGTTCCCTGCACATAATAACTGTTTATTGTATAAAAAGATTCACTCTGATGCCTATGGATAGAGATTTGATGTCTTGAAACATCTACTTACCCACAGTCTGGATATGAAATCCTATAAAAAAACATCATTTCCTAGAAACTCCACTTGTATAACATCTGTAGATTACAAAAAAGACTACAATGATTGAAATAATTTGGAGGATGATGTATTCAACGCATTGATGAAAAAATCCAATTAATGAAGCAGTATAGTTGAGACGCAACAATCAATATCCACAAAAAACAATGATTATTAAAAATTAATACAGATAAAAAATCGAAAAGAATAACCAATACATCCAAATATTAAAAATCCAAAACATCTTAGATATGAACTGCCAATGGAAATAACATATCACAATATAACAAACCTCATCCATACAAATAAACAATTAAATGTTTAGAATCAATGCAGATATCAGATTATTTCAGGCATTTGAATAAAAATCCAAATCGCAAGAAACACTGAAACAAATTTGATCAAATTCAAGAGACTAATATAAACATTATACGCTTACAAGAA
Source organism: Viscum album (assembly GCA_963277665.1). Taxonomy (NCBI): domain Eukaryota; kingdom Viridiplantae; phylum Streptophyta; class Magnoliopsida; order Santalales; family Viscaceae; genus Viscum; species Viscum album. Next base: position 167,403,668 of record OY728157.1, read on the forward strand.
AAAATATCAACCTACCTCATGGAGAACGAAACCCAAACTACAACCACACACCTCGAACTCACATCGAGATATAGAATTTAAATCTGCTTCGACCATTATGTTGATCAACTCAACCCCCATGGTTTACCTTCACAACATCATCAATGTTTTCTGAAACCCTCAATTCACTACATCTCTCATTCCCTATGAACCTTAACTTCACTCAGTTTTTCCAATTAAAAAAGATGAACCCGAGCTTCTCACACCTACATCCGCCTCAATTTCTATTTGTGATCAACCTTCTAACTCATGATGATGAAGTCAAATTCATTCTATTCCTTTTTGAACCATGTTCTCCATCTCTGTGTTGAACATAGACACCCTACCTTAGTGGTGTGACCTAACCATTTTCCACAAGGACATCTAAAATCCATATTTTATTTTCATTTTTTATTAATATTATGTTTTCCCTTTTATATGTTTTATTATTATATATATATACCTATATATATAATATGTTTTATTTTTCAAATATTCTATAAATATAGTTTAATAATAATTACTATATATATATATATATATTAGATATGATTTTATTTATGTATTTTTTTATAAACATGTATAGTTTTATAAGAACCTCAAATTTTAGCATGTTATACAAATAATGAAATAATGAAATATTATTTTAATTAAAACATTGTATATAAAAAAATCAATAATTTCATCCAAATTTTATTATTATTAAATACTAAATATTTAATTATTTTTATCTTAAAATACATTTACTATTTTAAATTCCACAAATTGAAAATAGTACTTCTCAAAACAAAAATTAAAATAATTTTATTAAAAATGTTTTATTTTTTAATTATAACATAAATTTTTATAAATTTATTAATAGTAATTTCATATCTCAAAAATAATAACATGTTAAAAAATAGTATTTAATAATAACTTATATACATAAATTGTCATTATAATAATTTAACATTTCTTTGAAAATTTGTTTAATTAAATTAATGTTAACATTGAATTATTAAAAATTTTAATAAAATAGACAAATATATCTTTTATTTAAAACTCGGTGTGTTATATAGATGGAACCAAAAGACATCATGATAATACCAAATTTAATGGAAAATTTAATGATTATCCAACTGAGTGACCAAATGTTTTAGGAGATATAATATAGAATCTCATTGGTATTCTTACACATCTTTTTCTAGCTACGAATCATGTTGAACATCCTAATTAAAAATGGATGGAACGTCATTTTGTTGATTACTTAATGAGAAAACATCCATGTATAATTTCAGTGGGTCTAGTAATCCACTAGTTTCTAGGAAATGTATCCTTACCTTTAAAAAAATTCGTTCTCCCGTATTTGTATCCTGAAAAATTCATTTTGGGATTATATTATTTTGATTATGAAGCAGATCCGTGGTATAATATTATTTATTATAGGAGTAAACATGAATAAATTGACATTATAGAGCATGGTGAGTTTTAGATATTATTTTTCAATAAGTAATTTCTTTTTATTACTCATTTTAAGATGGATAAATAATTACTTAAGCTAAAGAATAAGGATGAAGAATCCATTAGTATATATGTCGATAATTTTACATGACTTGATAGGTACAATTTATATATTATCATCCAACCTAAAACTAATTTTGATAAATTCATTGGTCCCATAAAACAATGTTTCAAAAAGGTATTATCTATAATATACTTTTGTAGTTATGGATAAATATTTCAATGTTAACTGAAGTTAGAAATGGAAATTGGATATTCCCACAATTCTCATGATTTTTATAAGAAATGGAAGATTGAGACTCATGAATACATGTACAAATTCCATGGAGGAAAGAAATTATTGAAACCTATATACAAGAAATGTGAGATGAAATAAAAGGGTGAGTACTTGAATGGAACTGGGAAGTGATATAAATCATGAAAAGTGGATCATAAATATTGTGAATGTTGAAAATAAATGAATAGTCTGGTTAATGAAATGGGAGAGGAGAATATTCCAACTAATTCACCACCCACTCTCCAATGTGGATAAAGAACAGTGTGTGGGTATTATTCCAAATAAAGAATGTATATAAAGGATTATCATGTTGATTCACATCATCAAAATATTAAGTTCAAATCTAAAGGGAAATCTCTTATGATCATGACTACCAAAGTCAGTTCTGAGAATAATTTGGGGAAAGGTTTTGTTATTATCCAATATTCAGTAGCTAATGTAGTATTGGATTATATATTTACCCTATATGTTATATCTATGTAATTTTCAATGTCTAGTTATTTACCATATCAATGATTGTATATGGATAATGTCTTGAAAACTCCAAATGGTATGATGATCACATCATTTGTCTATAATTATTCTTTAATTAATGTTTGTGGGAATATACTCCCTGTATATATTTTGATTATCCATGTAGTTGAATTTAATGATATTATATGCATGTATTGGATATCTTTATATTCAACCCATATCGATTTCTAGGGGATCGAAGTCACATTTCATATTCTAAATAAAATTATGCTCATTTATCAGTGTAAGGGTGAATACAAACTTAAACTTAAAATTACTTCTATCTTGTGGGTCTAAATTATTATCCATCAAATCTATTTGATTCAAATTGATGGAGAGATACTCAAAATTTATGAAAAACATATTATTCAATTGTTTTTTAATTTCATTCCAAAATATTTATAATTTATTACATCGAGTCATGAAGTTGAATTCTTAGTAGAACACATAATTGGTTGAATGTATCTTTCGAAGACTCCTTATAGAATGGCCCAAATTGAGTTTGAATAACTAAAAAAATACCAAATAATCTTGATAATGGATTTATTCATCCAAGTGCATCACCATAGTGTACTACAATATTTATTGTTAAGAATAAATACTAATAAATGTGAATCTTCATTGATTATTGATAGAATAATAGGACCACTATCAAGAACAATTATCTTATACCCCATAATGATTATTTTTTATACAAAGTTAAGAGGAGATCAATACTTTTGTATTATTTAACTTTGGTCTGATTACTATTAGTTGACGGAACAAAAGTGAATAAATACCGAAAAACCCATCCATATAAAGTATGTACACTATGAACATATTGTAATAAATTTGGTCTTAAAAATTCCTCTATTATCATAATGGATTTAGTGAATAGATTATTTAGAGATAACATTGATCTATTGGTAGTATTATTTATTGATGTTATAATTATATATTCAATGATAAAGGAAGATCATGAATATCATTTGGTAATTCTACTAAATACCATTATTAAGGATAAGTTATATACTAAATTTAACTACTATGAACTTTGTCATATAAATGTTTCATTCTTGGGTTATATAAAATAATGTAAGGGTATTTTGATAAATCCCTCAATTATAGATGTTATTGAGAAATATATCAGACCAAATACAATTAAAGTTGCTAGGATTGGTTATTTTATAGATACAATAGATGACTTGTGAATAAAATATCAAAACTATCTAACCAAATCACAATGTTATATTTGAAGGGGTCCAAGTTACTATAGATGGATGGATGTTATGATAAATTCATGGAACTAAAGAGAAGGATTTTCTTTTCACCTGTGCAAAAATTAAACTATTGTAAAGAAAGGTTCTTAATCTATAGCCATTCATTAAATAAGGGATAATTCTAGAATATATATTATAAGGATCTAAATAGATAAAATATTCAAGGATTTTCAATGTACAGATCATGAAATATTGAAGGAGGTGTATAAATATAATCTTTATCAAATGACTGTTCAGTCATCTATCTATATGTGAAATAAAGTGGTATTGAAGGAATATTTGGAACTAGGGAAAAAGTTATTAGTGTTCCTAAATTAGGCCTTGATTATGATGGAATAAAGAGTGTGTGGAGTAGTTCATGTGATCTATATATACCAAGATTGAATAATAGGATATTATAGGGGGATCATAGTTCAACATTCTGCATTAATCCTAGAGTTATGAATACTTATAGATATTTAAAAGAGTATTTATGTTGGGATAACAAGAATAGAGATATTTATACTTTTATATCTCAATACACGATATTTCTATATATAAAGGATGAGAGAGAGAAAATTAAGGGGATGATACAACCATCACCCACAACATAATAATAATCAGAAAACATCATAGTGAATTTTTTCATCAAACTCCACAAAACATCTAAAATCCGTAATGCAATTTGGTTTGTACTCGATCACCTTACGAATTATGTAAATATAATTTCAATCAAATTTTATTTCTATATTGATCATATTTCTATGATATAAATTAATGATGTGCTAATTTTTAAAATATTCCCACATTATATTTTATTTGATAGGGACTCAAGGTTTATAATGATGTTCGGGTGAAGTATTTAGATGGCTCTGGATATAGTGCTATGTTTCCCCACTACATAAAATCCTCATATATATAGTTATTCTGGGAGAACCATTAAAATACTAGAGGTTATGTTAATATAATTTTCTATGGATATAAAATTTGGTTTGGGAACAACACCTTACTCTAGTAAAATTTTATTATAATAATAGCTTTCAATTCAGAATTCAGATGGATCATTATGAATCCTTCAATGGAAATAATTGTAGAATTTCTATTTTTTGGATATTTTTAGATAAATAATGTTATTGAGACCTAAGATAGCTGATTACATGGTATAGAAGGTTAAAAACATTTAATAGCAAGTCAAGACAGATTAGAGTCAATAGAAATGGTATGCTAATAATCATGGTGTGATATAGAATTTGAAGTCAGAGAGAATATTTTCATATGAATATATTCACCGAAAAAGATTATTATATTTGTGAATAAATTGTATCATATCCCAAGTTATATTAGACTTTTGAATTCTTTATCAATTAGTAATGTTATCTTATCACGTGGCACTTTCACTGAACCTCCATCATGTCCATGATGTGTTCTATGTATCTCTCCTGAGTAACTACATATCAGAACATTCACATGTATTGAACAGAGAGGTAATACCACTATATATGGAAATCAATTAGTTTGAGTCACCTATGAATATTTAGGTTTCTTGGGGAAAGATAAATGAAAAAAGACTATTCAACTAGTCAATGATTTTTTTTAAATCCCACCAATTTTATGAAGGAACATTTGATCCTATAAATATGATGAGGCATAAGTATACTTAGTTATCTCTATCATAATGATGGAATTTTGGGGGAGAGATTCATTATCAGTGGGTATAATGTAGCACCATGATTTTTAATAAAACTAGTACTCCACCCATGAAAATTCCCATGACTAATTAATTTTCATTCAAATCAATTGGTTATGCATCATTGATATGTTCTACTAAATATAAGGTTTATAGTAAACCAAGGATAATGAAGTGAATGGGATTCTCATGATATAATGAAATGGAGTGATGACTAGTGTTAAAATATATTTAACATTAGAGAATGAGAGAGTTGGAGATTAGAGACACATTTGAATCATTGAAAAATAAACAAATAAAATCAATAATTCATTCTAATTACAGGTAAAAGAGAATTGTTAAGAATGATTAATGATATTATAGTTTACTAAAGGATGTGTGAAAATACATAAATGTATTTATTATTTAAAATTTAATTTAACACCAACTATGAATAGAATCATAAAAAACAAATTGTAGTAGTCATTTGAAAAAAAAATCTACTCAGTTATGATGATTAAAATATCTGATTCTCCTAGTTGACATCACATGGAATATGAAGTTTAAATCATTTATTATTGCAATCAATGAAAGGAAAAATGTGATTGAATTTAACCATAACCATAAATGTATATGAAATAGAATAAAATAAATAAAATTCGAAAGAGGTAAAATATTTTAATGTCATCATAAAGGGAGATCAATATTAGATTGTAAACTTGTAACCAAATATCATATTATCCATTTTCACCCTATTATTTTGAATAACTATAATATATTATCCTAACACTATTATGTTTCATTATTACAATTAATGGAGTTAATAGAAAAAGAATTATACTCAATAATTTAATTCATTTGAATAGTGGTGTATTTTATCAATCATAATCACAAAAAAATTTCTCATAATTTAATATTAAATGGAATGAAAATTTATTTTCACCAAGGAGAAAAAATAAAACATGGATAATCAGACATTTCAAATAAGAAATAGAAATAATAAACATTGAAAAAGGTTAATTAAAATTATTACTATAACATAACAGATATTCTTTTGAAACAAAAGAAACAAAAAATATATTTTACATATCATTATTTTTTTGTAAATAAATTATGGAAACTGATATAGAAACAACATTTGATACCTGGATATATTATAATGGTCAGACTGATATATGAAGCTCCTCTATCTTACATAAATCATTCCATATGTTTTCAAGTATGATTCATTAAATGACCACTTCTGGATAGATGTTGACTATAATTATATACCCTACAGCTTTTTATCATGGTTGTTAAAAATGAAACAAGGAATAATTTACATTGTGCCATCTATAGTATTCCCAAAGGATAAGTGTGTTTGTGTAATTTTTGTTATAACTATTTACATGTGTCCTATATTGACAATTTGTTTGGATGTTGAACTAAAAATGTATAATTTAATTTTAAAATAATAGTTTCAACATCATTTCTTTGATACAATGAAAATGGGCTTGTTAATGTTAGTCACCAAATAGCATATAATTTCAGATGTTTAGATATGGAGAAAATTCTCAACTTATAGAAGTTTCTAAATTATCCAATCACCAAAAGTTATTACAATAATTTATGAGCTTCAAAATATCTCAAAAGAAGCATTCTGTTGATACATGAAAAATTAAAAAATTTAATATATAGTAATGATATAGAATATAAATTTGAATATTTATAGTCAGTCTATTAAAAAGTGTTTTTTAAATAATTGATAAGCCTGAATGAATGGAATTGAAAATAATGTTTCATTGATAAGAATAGATAATCACTAGGATTTAATATTGTTTCATCCATTACCAACTAAACCCAATGAATAAAGTCAATTCTTGAATACCAAAGTTAATAGAATCATACAATTTAAAAACATGAACTTGTAAATTCATTTGGATTTTTTCAGTTGGTCTGAGATGTAATAAAAGTGGAGTAAGAAAACAGCAAAAACTATGAATAATTTCCATGTTGTTTTTTGTTATTGTATCATTAATATAGGATTAGTAAGAACATTAACCAATGTTCTCTGTAGTTTGTTGTATTGATGAGTATCTTGTATCATACAATATTATGTAAATATATAATGTCATCAATAATACCAATGGTATAGCTGTTTAAAGTGGAAATTGTAAATCAACAAACATGTATAGTTTTCAATAGGATGTATAAAATCATTAATGTTTTCATGTTCTTATGAAATTTATTGAGATAACATTTCTTAAAAAATTGATCATTTTCTACAACCTGGAAGTAGTTGTATAAAATAGATAAATATATTATAGAATTTAAATTTATCTACATAAATTTTTGTGAAGTTAAGTCTTTGTGTAAAAAATTTTAACATACTAATCTATAATAAAATATTTTATTCCACTGTAATAGTATTAGTAATATAGAATCTATTGATAGAGGGAAGCATATGAAATAAAATGCTACTTACAATGATGTAAATTTGTAAATTCTTGACTCAGGCTTACTATGTCAAAGAGGAAGGTGATGATATTGTGTTAATATTCTCGTTAGTCATGTGACCAACTACAATTATTGAGAAAATTGTAGATCGATAATACCAAAGTTGAATAGCCTACATTATGTTCATAAAAGTACATAGAAATAAATTTAACAGATTATTAGATGATATAGTGTCATTGTTTCATGTATTTTTTATTTGTTTTTTTGTTCCATTAAACATTATCGTCGAGGTAGCAGATTGGTAAAACACTTTCAACAAAGAAGAATTTAACAATAACTAATTTATGTTAATATGAAATTTAATATATTCCTATGGTATGTTTAAATAGAACCTACCATTACTAGATAGAGGTGATAATGGAATGGGTCTTACTATATGTGTGATGTCGTTTCCTAATAGTGGTTCACATATTAGTGTACCAGACTTCTATGTATATGGAAATGAATAATTTCTAACAGATGGAAAAACTATTACTTTCGCAATTGTAATGAATACAACTAATAATAGAATGATACTTTTTAAATCAATTTAAATGCAACAGAATAGAGTACTCACAAAATTTTTTTCATTTTTGTTGCTAGTATACTATAGAACCTTCCATATCTAGAGTTGGATGTTCTTTGACTATTTGTATTGTTTTTATTTATATTTAATTGTCTAGGTGAGTAGGGAAAATATTTTACTAATAGTTAACAGAAAAGTGATTGTAAATTAGGTTGTGAAGGAAAACAAAAAATTAACTAAAGTTGTCGTTTTTTAGTATTATAATATCATAAATGATACATAAATTAATTCTACAACATAGAAACACAAAATTCCATGTTTTAAATAAAATAAGGTAGTTATACTAGTGTTAGATGATATAATGTGGTGTAAAACATAATTGTCAAATATAATATTAAATTTAGTTATATAAAATATCCCATAGTATTTCTCCATTGATTGCGGAGTAACTATACTGGAAATTTAGTATGATATTTATGCAAAGTAAATAGAGAGAGTGAGTCATAAAAAATAAATTAAACTATTAATAATCTATGAGTTATTAATTTATATATAGACAACATCAATATAGGAGGAGTTTCTAGTTTCAATCCTTTGGAAGGGAATGTTTGTCGTGATTTATTAAAAAATTGGGCATCCCAGAGAAACATAGGGTATCATTAATACCAACATAGCATGAAGAGATACCTAAATATCGATTTTTTGGAGATAGATTTGTGTTGTAGATTCCAATGCTATAATGACTGAAATAGAAGATGTTTGTGTTCAGTATCTTGAGAAAAATCATGTTTTATATGTTAGAATGTTGTTTATACATGTCCTTACTCACTGTATGCTCGAGGGAATGAGAATCCTTGGTAGAGAGGAGGACCTAGACATGGAAGATCGAAAGGCAGAGTTTCTATTTATTGAGATGCCATAGATGAAGTATATGAATGTAGAGTTTCCAGTTGTAGAGAAGTTGTAGGTGGAGGAGCCAAAAGTGTAAGAGCCAAAGGAGGATCATGCGACGGAGGAGTCATGTCTAGAGAGGGGATTCAGGGAGGGGAGAGGGAGAGGGGATTCAGGGAGGGAGGTTTTAGGGAGGGGTTTTGGAACCCTAAAGCTGAGAGAGGGGAATCGAGGATGGGATTCAAGGAGGGGAGTGAGAAGTCATTGTATATCCTGATTGGGGATGGATAGCAGGAGTTTATTGGTTTTGGTGTGAGGGATACAAAATTTGGGTGACATAGATTAATATTAAGGAGATGCATGTACAAAAACATGCCAAATTTGGTGTATATATATATTTAAAATAAATAGAATTTCATCAATAGATTGTGTTGCATGAAACACCATGTTTTAACAAATCATAATATAGTATATCTATATAATCTGCATGTTAAATTTATAGGCATGAATATTAATAACTAAATTATAATATTTATATGGTTTTCACATGTATAATAAAAATTATTTATTTATTAATTGATTATAAATGAAAATAAAAAACATTTCATTGTAATAGAAATAGTTAATTGAAGAACATGTTTTTTGTGCATAAAATTTTTATCATAGTAAATTAGATTAATGACTATTATAAAATTATTTTCCTGAAATTTCTATATTATATATTAAATATTTTTTTTTATTATTCATTTTAAATTTTTTTAATAATGGGATACAAATTTTTTAAATTTTATGCTTAAAAATATATTTTTATAAAAGATGTTTCTTCCTCTTTTGTGTACTTATTTTAAAATTAATTATTTATATTATTATAATATTTACTTCAATAAATAAAACTAATTTTTTAAATCAACATTTCAATATTGAAATATTTTTAATATTTAAAAATTTTCAGAACACATTATTATGTTTCGATAAATAGTGAAAATGTGGATTTATAATAAAAAAGTTATTTTGATTCATGCATTTTCAATGATACATATTGTTTTAAAAATTATAAAAATTAAAATTAGAAAATTATATTTTGATTAATCCAATTATTTTCATTATAATCAAATTTATGTTACTTTTTTTTATAAAAAAATTTTATACTTATAAAAACATTTCCATTGAAAAACTGAGTCTACAGGTTTAATTTTAAATTTAGTTGTATGAATTATATTATTTGAATTAGGAAAATTTGATTAAATATTTTGAAAAAAATTAATTAACTTTTTTTTTAAAATGTTATACATAATATTTTTTCATAATGAATAGTAAAAAGAGTAAAAGTTAATAACAACAGTTATGGTTAAAATGGGTTTATCAGAGGATAAACCAAAATATAAGGGTATGTTTGATGATTAAAAATGTCCAAACTATATTAAATATCCATATTTATCCCTTATCATACCCCACATTATAATATAGACGTTTGGGATAATTTTTCATTAGAATGAATTTTTTAGTTTGTATACAGTTAGGGAAATACCATGTGGTTTTAAAGGGGGTCCCCTCCCCCACATACGAAATGAAATACATTATAATCTTGTTTGCACACTTCAAGATGAATTTGGTTCAGAAAATACATACCCCAAAAAATTACACACATACATCCCCATGAAATAGAGTCCCTGACACACGCTGAACACAACTATTCTTATCTATTATTCTTTAATTATTGTTTGACCATTCAGAAGAGGTTCTGGTTGCGTTCCTATCATAAATTTTTCATTTTTTGAGTTTTCGGTGGTTTTTTTTGGCATGTTCATGGGTTTTTAACATGTGTTTGAGTAAAACCATGAAACCAGATGAGGTTGAGGTCCTTTAAAGTTTAATTTCTTCTTGCATTGTTTTCTTTACATGTCATATTCATGGTTTACCCCAAATTGTGCATTTCCTTGGAAAAATTAAGTGGGTTGAGGATAGTGTATGAGACATTTCACTTTAATTTTTCATGATTATGAGAAATCATGTGGAAACAATATAGGTAGTATCTTCAATTTTATAGATCCAAATAACACAGTAGATTCACTGTTTCTCAAACCCTATATCCAACTCGTGCGGTGTTCCCCTCTTCTCAAGTAGGGTCTACAAGGTTATCACATAGGTTTTTAAACCATGAAGTCAAATCATACAACTTGAATAGGTATTTAACGTATTTAAATTATAATTCTAAACCTACCCCTTTTTAACTCCAATTTTTTATTTTCCTCCCTTGTTCAATTTAGGTGCACAAGGGGCTCCTGAATCCCCCTCTACTTGGAACTCCCTCCTCCATGGTTTCTTCCTCAAGCTCCATACATAAGTTCCTTTGAGTTTTGTTCAATGTTTTAATCTACTATTATCTCCCAATTCTTTTTATTTGTTCATATTTGGCATGGATCCCTCTTGGAAAAACACAAGGGGGAAGGATGTCTAATGTGGGTGTTTTTTGTTGATTCATGGGAATAAGGATCATCTCTCAAGTTGGGTTCTTATATTATTTTGGAGTTCCATAGTGTGCACAAATTATTTTGGAAGGTTTCTTGATTATTATTTTTCCATAACATACCATTGATTCTAGATCTATCATAAAAAAATTTTAAAGGTAATATTCTACTAGTGATGTGTTAGTATAAATTGGGTTGGCAATTTATTGATGGAAATTTGATGTAAATTTCCTCTCAAAGAGTATTACTAACTATTCTTATATGTATATGAACAAAATATGTTTGAAAAAATTACATTTGGTATTTAAAGGGAAAATTTTTTACTCTAAATTATGTCTGGGCCTTGATAATCTTTGGTTGTTTGGTTTTCATTTTGAAAAGAATATTTTTCTGTGTGGGTTTTAGTGAATTTCATGGTTTGTTTCCTTTGTAGGGACTCATGGTAATGGTTTTAAGGATCTTTGTTATTGATAAAATGAAACCATTTATATTTCAAGGTTTCCTATAGATGTGAAATTGTATGTGTGGAGTTCTATGAATTCATGGGATCAACACATGGATAGGCACACAAATGATAATTTCATGCCTTAAAAATTTTCCACTTGAACCATGGATTTCAATGCAACATTTTTCTTTTCCTTATTCGTATTTTATTTAAACCTCCTCCAAAATGGATCTTCAAAAAAAATTTGTGTTCTTAATGTTTTCTTTGTTTTAGAAGGATACCAGAATGTTGGATCAAATTTTTCATTAAATTCATAAGTTGTTTAGATATTTGGAAGGTGTTTTGGTAACTAAATGACCAAAAGGACCATTTCAAACCTTCAAGTAAAATAGTTTTTTCACCATGATAGTTTAATTTATTTAGAAATTTATTTGGATTTGAAATGTTAATGGAATAGTTTGTAACTTGTGTTTTATTTGATAATTTATTTTTATAGTGAAGTGATATATAGGCTCATATGGTATTTCCCAATGGTTTGGAAAATAGTTTGAAAGCATATGTGACATGAAGGCCCGATTGGCACTTGTTTATGGCATGATGTGTGATTTCCACCTCTATGGTGGACCCTCTGAGGAAAAGGTCATCACAAAGGTGGTGTCAGTGTTTGATCTAGGATATCATGATGGATGAGGGTTATTGGCTTGGGCCACACAAGTGAGGATCTCTCCATTCACTATATACAATTATTACGAGATACATGAGCATCGTCTAGAGGTTAGAGAGAAGGTTTCTTAGCAATCTTGATTATACATGTTGGCACCCATAGATTGTCTTAGAGTCCATGTGGGATGTGGCACTATATTAGATAGTTTAGAGACACCAATTAGTTATTGAATGTGGAGCTACACTATATTTCGGATGGTGAGTCTGTGCTATGTACATTAAAGTATTGCATCTATATTTTTTTTAGTAATTACCCATGATTTTCTATTTGTATTTTCTATTGTATTTATATTATACATTCATGGTTAGCCCTATTAGCATTTATTTTTTTGTGTGGAACCATTTATTTTCAAAACATCCATAATTAGTTTCTGTTATGGATTCTCTAGGTGATTCTGGGATTGTTAATTGAGTTTTGGAATGGAATCCCATTTTTTAAAGATAATCTTTATGTGTGTTATTTCAAAAAGGTAATTTTTGGGATGCTATGTTTGGATATATAAATTGATAAAAGCATATTTATAAATGTATTTCTTATTAGTGTTTGTGGACTCTTTACGGAAATGAAATGTATGGATTCTTTGGTGATTATCTATTATGTTGTTAATTATCATACCCAAATTTTGTAACTCAGCATTGGTAGAATAATCTATTTTGAATGTTCACATTTATAGTTAATGATTCATTTGTATAAAGTTAGTCATTTTGTTTTTGGTTTTCAAAATTTCATGTGAAGATCATGTTAGTTACAACATGGTTTTAGTTTTTTTTTAGTTTTTATTTTTTTTATTTTCATTTGGATTATATTTATGTATTTATTAATGTTCAGTTATTTTTTGTTATGTTTTATGTTCTGTTTAGTTTATTTCACCCTAGTTTTTTTTGGGTTAAATCATTCTGACTATGATACCTTTGATGCCTAATACTTTTTTCCAGGTCGAGAGGATTAGGAATTTTGTTTGGTCCATTTTGTAGACCGGGCCAGGTGTCGGGTCGGATGGAAACCCATCCTGGCACTTGAAAAATTAGTATCAATGTTGCCCATCATTATTTGGGTAATCAAGTAGGTTGGAGATTCGGGATATTAACACTCAAGAGGTATGTACGAGAAATATTTCTTCAACACTTTCTCGTTCTGAACCTATCATTTCTAAGGCAAGTATGTTATTTGAGTCTCATTCATTGCTTTGTTTATACAGGGAATGAAAATAGATTTGAGATAGTTTTACACAATGGTCTTATTGGGAGTTGTGACCCAAGTGTTTTTATGATACATGGATAATGTTATTCTTAATAATTGATGTCTTCTTGGGGCATGGTCCACCAAACAATGTAATAGTGTATTTCATTGTTACTGTATACCTATTCTTAGTGTTCATTGTGAGTTTTTTGTATTTTTGGATTTGGATGATGTGTGAGGATTTTTAAATGATGGTTGTTTTTTGGAAATATTATTTTGAAGGGAAATTGGTTTATAATTTTGGTTTTTTTTCTTTTTAAAGATGGATTGGGTGTGTGGGTTGGTTTTGAAAATCATTTTTACTATTTGGAAAGTGGGCTTGTGGACAAGTGGTTTTTTGGATATGGATTACGTCATATCAACCAAAATTCTACTATAATTGTATTTTTTCATCAATACATTCAATAATTTATCCGGCATTTGTTTTTAACAATTGAAAAAACTCATTTATTAGTATTTAAAAACAAATTGATATACTATTGTGTCTCCATCTATGAATTAAATGATTAAATAATCATTACTATGTAATATTAACATTAAACAAGTTTCAATAAAATAATTTTTTCCAACAGAATGATAGTCTATATAACCTTCTTTCGCTACCCAATGTAATCCCTATTCAAATGTTCTCTTTTGCATGGAAAACATGGGTTGTGAATTTCTTGGGTATGGAGTTGCATGTGTTGTCCCTTATGTTTCAATTAGAGGTAAAGGATTTTTTACACATTCTTTTCAATTATATTTTTATTTTTATTAGATATATTTGTTTTTTATTTTAGGATTATATTCTCTATTTTCAAGTTTGGCGTATGAGATATATTTTCTTTTAATATATTTTACATATTAATATTATCAATTATACAAAAAGTATGAGATAAATTCCTTTCTAAACTAAAGTAATATATTTATTCTTATGCATATGGGAAATTTATATGTTATTGGTTTTTTATTCTCGATATAAATTAGTTGATTATGTTTTTTTGTAAGGGATGTTTATATTTTCAAATATTTTCCCTTTATAAATTTTTAATTGTATTTTTCATCATGTTTTATAATTTATTAGTAAGATAAATATATTTATTTCGATTTATAATTTATATTTTATGGTTATACATAATGTATTTTATCTTCATAAAGACAATTTTATTTCTTATCATTCTATTTTGAAGATTATATTTAGTTATAAATTTGATTAAGAATTTATTTGTCATGTTTGTTTCCCATAAAAGATTATAAGTTTGTGATATTATCAAATTTGGATTTTAAAGTTCTTAAATTAGAATCGACTATCTATCAATTTATTATAATGAAAATATTGATTTTTGTAAAGGGAAAAAGTATTTTTCTTTGAAATATATGAAAACATTATTTTGTTTGATATTTCAAACAAATACATGTGTTTGTTTCTTTTCTTTAAATAATTTACCATAAGAGGGTTTAAGTTTTATTCTAATGAATTGATTTTTGAAAATTATATTTTATAGGATTATAATTTTAGAATATTGATTTGATATAAGTAAATTTCAGAAATTTTATTCAAAAAATAAGTAATTAAGTCATTTCAAACATTATTTTTTATAATTTTTATATTTAAATAATTATAACCACCATTTCATGTTTTCACATGCTTAAAAGATCATGCATGTCATTTGAAAAATAAAAAATGGGAATCATATTTGGTTATGGAATTTCAAACACGAAATTGAATTTATAATTAATTTATATTCATGTACGTATGCTTTATTAATTAATATATATTTACTTTTAATGAATAAATATTTTTTAAAAAAAATTAATATTAAAGAACATTTTCGTTAATGAAAATATAGATGACTATTATACATATAATCGATAGACAAGTCGTCATGAGATTTGAATATTTATAATATTGGATTTATGTTCTTATGAATATATATATATATATATAATCATATAAACATATTATTATTTTATTCTAAATGTTTTAAGTTGAAAACCCAATGAAAGATGTATATATACGTAAATCAAGAATAGAAATATTATTTTCATAAAATCCCACACCAACATTATAAATATGGTTGGTAATTGAGGAGTGAAATCAATATCTCAACAATTTGGTAAGCCCAAGATAGCCTTCAAAGTTCTTTGTTGGCACAATGTTTTGTTTTGAAAAATCCTACGTATATGTTATTCATAAATATCACTAGAGTGATTATAAAAAAAGTATGTGTTTGTATATTCAAAATATTGATGTATTTTATATACATAAATAATTTCAATATAATTTTTAAATGTATTTTAGGAACCATTTATATGGTATTAACTAAAGAAATTTTGGAAAAATTTATCAAATATTATTTACAAAAAAAGATATTTTAAAATTTATCTCCACAATTTTTATAATCCTCTTAATAAGTAACTTAATTCTCGCCCCTTTGTTCTGAAATGTTTTTCAATGGAATCATATAAGTTCTAAATAGTTCTTCAATGATGTTTTTGTTAGCATTAAAATGCATAGTAGGAATTTAATTTTTATTTTCTACAACTCTAATAAACATAATGTCTTTTTTAACCATCCATATCCTAGACTGATAAAAGGTCTTTTTTTGTGTAATATGTTGTGCAATTATTCAGTTTCTTTTTATAAACAAAAAATTACACTATATTTTCAAGCACTGAGTCTAGAAGAGCGGTCTCGGGGTGTTATAATCCATCAACTAAAATTGAAAAGTATAGTGCGGGAAACAACACTAATAGTTGGAAAAAACATATTCTTGAATTTTTTTGGATGTCTAAATCATGACACATTATTTTAAATCTAATAAATTAAAGGTTTAACCTAGTTCATTCATGGTAATCATCATTTCAAATAATTCAAGATTATTCATAACGAGTTTTTGATATAACAATATATATCCCCTAAGAGTGTCAATCTTGGTTTGCAGCAAGACCCATTGTCATTCACCATGTGACGAATTATTCAAATACCAATTGTCCCTTTTAAAATTTATTACCACTAAGTATAATTATACCATATCAACATGTACTTGTATTATCTAAATAGGGGTTTAATTTCATAGAACCTTCCCACTCATACCTTCACAAAAATTCTTGGAAATTTTCAAATATTTTGGTTTATCCCGTTGTTTATAACTAATGTTTTCTAATCCTTGATTCCAACAATTTTAATATAACTTTATATAATACCATATATAATGATTCAGGATCTTCATACATATATAATATAAATTTTTTTTATGAATATTCAGTAAATTTCTAATGTACTCTCCCGAGGACTGAAAAGGATTATTTTTTAGAAGACTATATAAAGAATATTCTAATTTCATGACACAACATCAATGTATTCCATAAGTATATTCCCATATGTTACACTTCATTGAAATACCCTACATAAAACCATTCTTCATAACCTAGGGAAGGAAATCATAAGAATGGTTGAGGCGGGATTCTCATCAAGGGAAACATGAGAGATATCAATGGATGATAATAAAAATAATAATCTAGGGATAATGGTTTGAGATCATGAATATAACTTAAAAAAGTTCACACTCAATTTTACATGAACCTTATTCATGGGTCACAAAATACGAAATCATCATATCAAAAAACATGAATCTTAAGGGTGACAAATCATCATAAATCAATCATGAACCATAACTTCATGCCATATAAGTTTGGTACCATCATAATTATATAAACCATTTCATATGTCAATGTTGAAAATAGAGGCCATAAAATCATTAAACATTAGTAATCAACACTTGTTTTCCAGAGTGGATCAAACACATCAACTTTTTTCCCATAACGAATCAAACACATTAATTTATTTCCCATATTTATCTCATGAGATATAAAATATTACCAAATGAATTTGTGGGTTATATAATTCTATTCCCACCCATCTCATAATGAATACCATACATATGTGTGTCATTTTAATATTAAAAATTCATCATATTATCATATTATAACCTATACAAATAAAATGTGTTTCATAAACATTTCATCAATCCATAAAATCTTAACACATTGAAAATAAATGGGTTTTCATAAAAATATATTCATAATAATCATAATCCATACATATAAATAATAATCATGGTACAATTTTTTTATAATCACAAAAAAAAAACTTATGAAATACCAATTGTGTTTCTTTTTGATAAATTATAATACCATAAAAGAATCATTAAAACATTCCATCGGAAAATAACCCTTAAACATTGTAAATTAATTATTAAAATATAAATATTTTCAAAATAATAAATAAAACATTTCATTATAAAAATAAAATTAAAATTTTATAATGTAATATTAAAATTACTGAGTGTTTATTAAGTTGAACATACTATTTAAGTCATACATGTTAAAATAAATATTTTTTTTTCATATTTTTGGTAAAAAGTCTAAAAGCTAATTTATAAAATTAAAATAAATTTCTTTTTAAATTAATTTATAAATATTAAATAATGGTTGAAAATTATAAAAAAATAATATTATGATTTCAAAAATCTTCTTTAAAAAATATTTATAAAACACAGACACAGAAGAAGAATGATTTTTGGCCGAAGAGAGAAATAAAGTTAATTTTTCGAAGAAATATTTTCTCATACTTTTTAGTGATTCAAAAATAAAAATACAAGGGAAACTTTTATTTTATATAAATAACTATATGAGAAGAAAATTAATGAGTTTCAGGAGATATATATCATAATAATACATTATTTTAAACTCAATCATAAATATCATAAATAAACAATAAGATTTTAACATTAAAACATTACATATTCAGTAATTTCATAATTAAATTCATTATGAAATAAATAAAATTATATTTTCCTGTGTATAAAAATAATTTACCTAATAATAATTATAAAATAAATTAATGGTCATTATTTACACCATATAAACAAGAGAAGTGGTGAATATGGAATTTTTCTATCATAAATAAATTTGGAACGAAAATCACATACCTTATGCCTCGACATCCTTAATATGTATTCAAAACACCCATATAATAAATATAGGTTAATTATAAATAAATTCAATAAACATGAACATATATATTATAACATATATTTTTTACTTATGGCCCTTTAAGTCCCATTTATTAACCATTTTTAATTAATATCATTATTTTGAGTAATAACTACTTAGTACTTCGTGTTTGATTTGGTTATTTAGTTTTGGAACTTGTACTATGATTATAGTATCATAAGATAAATAATATTAATAATTTTATTGATTTCCTATATATTCATTATATACATGAGTCATCCATTATAACAACCCTACTGTTTGTTACACAATATTACATGTTTAATTACACATAATATATACAAAAAGATAGATGGGTCTAGTGTATTTGGGAAATTTGGTACATTACATAACAGGTTAAATCATTAAAAGAAACATCTTTATTAAATATTTCTCTAACATGACTAAAATATTCCTTTTCACTTAATGTTGCAGGGGATAACCTGAAGATATACATAATAAAGGGCTTATATATTAATCCCAGTAAGGTAATAAACATGGAATAACATGAGGAAGACAACACATATTAGAAAATAGCCGTATAAATTGATCTTAAATGTAATATGAATAATAAGTCATGATATATCAGGATAATCAAAACATTGTAAATGTTGAAACAACATAATACACTGCATCATAGATATAGGTCAAGGAAAACCCCTCCTAGAACTCATGGTGGAAAAAAATCCCATAAAGTAATTAGTTCAAACATTTATCCCAACATGACATATCATGATAATAACCATTTCACAATGTAATTATGCGCTATCGCAGTGCACAATTCATAATCATTTATTTCTCATGCTTAGGTTTTCTTCATAGATCATATAACAAGGATTCATTCAACAACATAATTTATTACATGATAATGGAATATGGAATCATACATGTAAGTCTCCAATAAATAAGTATATTTTTATAAAGTTTAATTCCCTTGATAGAAAATGAGTATTGTATTTACTACACAATTAATTTTTCATGGAATGTCACAGTGCAATTTCCGCAGCATAACGATGCCATGTAGGAATTTATAAAATGGACTGAAGAGAGATAAATGGGTCTCTCATCATTTATACATGAAATGGAATGTAATAGTTAAATGGAAATACATTACCTAACACAATTAATTGGAAATATAAGTCATAACATAATAAAGAAACTTGATGAAATAAGATAATGGAAAGAAACCTTACAGAATTTTGGCATCGTAGCAGGTGTGCATAAAGGTTATTAGATAAGGTAAATGAGAGTGACATGGGTTATAATAATTTATAAATAGAATTTATTGTAAGGTGGTTATATAATAACGAATACCAAAATAATATAATATAAATTAAAAGATATACCATTAATAGGAGTGCTTGATAAATAAGGATAGTGGGTGATGAGGTTCCCATAATTGAGTGTGTGACTCCAAACGATGGGGGGATTCTTGAAAGCTATAGGGTTCCTAGGGAGGAAAATAGGGAGTAGAATAATATTTTGGTCATTCTCTATGGAATTTGAGTGAAGATAAATTGGATCATGGGTGGGGTTATATAGGAAAATAGAGGGATTTCATTAATATTTTTTGTTTTGTACACTAAATAATAACATAATGAAAACAAAAAAACATCCCTTGGTTTCATCCAAAGGGTAGTGGTTTAAATTATTTTATATGGAAAAGAGAGATAGATAATAAAATAATTCCCTTGCTTATTTATAGGTGAGTCACTATCTCAAAGAAATAATTTTAAATTCTTAAAATATATTATAATGCATGGAGGATACAATAAGGATTTATAAAAATAATAAAAAAAATAAAAAAAATTACATTATATTAAATTGAAAACATATATTTGTATGATGATACCTTTTTATTATATGTTAAATCATTATTTGGACATTATGAAGTCATAAAACACACCATATATTTATAAGGTATTTAAGTTTTACCCAATATTTCATCAATCACAAAAATAATTGTAAAAATAACCATTATATAAATTTGATGTTTGGATTCAAAAAATAATATTCATTTTATCAAAATAATTTTCTAATTATTTTAATTTTTACTTCTAAAATAAAAATTGGAATTTATTTAAAATGACGAGATTTTTACAATAACATTTTTTTGAAGCCTTATAAATATTACATTCAACTTCATAAAAATTATATAATCATTTATATTTAATAAGGGTTCTTTAATAATAATATTTTATTAAAAATATTAATTATATAAAAAATACATGAATTCCAAAATTAACTTATTTAATTTTAATGTTAACCAAAAATAAAATTTCTGATTTAAAAATCATTATCAATAGTAAGGATACATAAGGGTCATTAAAAATATTATTTGATAAAACAAAAGAATTGAATTTGTTTTCTTTAACCATAAGACATTGATTTAAATAAAAAAGGATAATTTTATTCAAAATAGTTTGGTTTGTTACAATCTTCCCCCTTTTGAAATTTATCCTTGAGAAGTTTCTTTTCTCAAACTATAACAGATGTGGGTAACCCTGCTTTATCACCCCATCTAGTTCCTACACTTCTTCTTCAATATTATGGTTTCTCAACATCACTTTGGCTGGGGAAATTGTCTTATTTTGTTGTAATTTTCTCTATGATTGATGATATTCACTTGCTACTCTCGATATGAATGATCAATCCACATTAGAACCACCTATGGATTGAGGGCACATGATTGGTAAGGTATGAAAATTCTTAAGAGGTATACATTAAATAAATCATGTATTTGACACATGTTCAATGGGAGTATTAGTCGATAAGCCACTACTCTGATTCGATAAAGGATCTCAAAAGGACCAATGTACCTTGTACTATTATTTCCCTTCTTCCAAAATCTCATCACATTCCTCCATGTATATATGGGGAGGAATACAATGCCTCTAACATCAAACTCTAGGTCTTGTTGATGATTATCATCATAGTTCTTCTCTCACCTCAATGCATCGTTGATATGATACTAAATAGTATTATCCTTATCCACCAATTCTTTTACCATTTAAGGAACAAGAAGTTTTCATTCCCTAATTTCATCCCAATAAGTCAATGTTCTACACCTCTTCCCATAAATGGCTTCATAAGAATCTATTTGGATGATCAACATGAAACAGTTTTTGTAATATAACATGACTCATATTGGCCATAATTTTGAGGGTGATAAGAAATAATAAAGTTCATCTCAGTGTTTAGAGCATGTTAGAAAATTCCAAAAATTATATTGATGAATTTTGGATCTCGATCAGACAAAATCGATAATGGAACTTCGTGCAGCCTTACCACTTTTCTGATGAATATCCATACTAGTTGATCCAATGAGAAATCCTCTCGATTCATAATGAAGTTTGTAGTCTCTATAAGCTGATCCAAAACCCTTATAGCATTGTTTACCTTAGATGTCCTTGTTAATACAGTGAAAAATTATATGGTGATGTTTTTCCAATTCCATGTTGGTATGGGTAATGGTTACATAATCAGTTTAGACTTTTTTCATTCATCCTTTACTTTCTGACATACCAGGAACTTTGACGTATAATCAATGACCTCCTTCTTCATGTTATCCCACCAATAGTGCTCTCTGATACCTTAATACATCTTTTTGTGTCCCGGTGAATGAAGAATCTCCAAATTTATACATTATCCTATAGTTCTATATGTAACCCTATAATTGATGGAACACATAGTCTTCACCAAAATCACACAATTTAGCCTTCATAAACATTGATCTCTAAGAATTTTACTTTTCTTATAGTTTCCACATTATTATGAATTCCCACATCATCTTTTTTAGAACCCTTAAACCTTTCAAGATGATACCATTGAGATCTCATTTTCAAAATATTGATCATATTCTTTCTTTTACGATTCCCATTCTCATCCTTTTAAAATATCATAATCTTGGATCATTCTCAATTTTCATATAATTTTTCGATCCAATCTACATAGAGCATCCACCAAATTTTTCACTTTCCCATGAAGATAGTGGATTGAGCAGTAATAATCTTTGATGAGCTCTAATCATCTTCATTGGAGCTTATTCATCTCTTTATATGTAAATATATATGTAATACTTTTTTGATCTGTATGTATTTCACAATTATCCCAATAATGATAATGTTGAAAATATTTTAAAGCTAATATCACCAATTATAACACAAAATAATGTGTGGGATAATTTTTCTCATGATTTTTTAACTACCTTGAAGTGTAGGCTATGTATTGGTCATTTTTCATCAACACACAACCCAATCCCTTTTTCAAATCATCACAAAAATTTATGAAAAGTTTCCCACTTTCTGATCGTGTGAGCACATGGGAAGTGATAATACTTATTTTCAAAACCATGAATTGCTCTTATAATTCATCATTGAAAGAAAATTTTACTTCCTTCTGAGTTCGTTTTGTATTGGGGTTGACAATCATGTGAAATTTTATCTCCAATAGGATATATTATCCGGATATCCAACGAAAAATGATGATATCAATCAAATATTTCAGCCTCTTACATCCTTTAATTTCTTTTGTCTCAGAAGGATACATAGATACCCAAATTTTAGTGATTATATTCCCCAAGCATGATATTTCCATCAACCAGAACTCACACTTATTGTAATTTTCATAGAGCTTCTCCATTATAATGGAAATTATAATATTGATATGATGTTCCTCATGGTCCTCCGTTGTTTTTTAATATATATGAATATAATTAATAATGGCTACCACAAATGTGTCTAGATAATCTTTAACGAATATATTCATCATGTCCTTGAATATTTTTAGAGAATTATTGAGTCCGAATGGAATTACATTGAAATCATAGTGCTCCTATGTTATAAGAAAAGAAATCTTGGGGATATATTCCGTTTTCAACCTAACATGGTAATATCCTGACCAATGATCCAACTTGGATATGTATTGTTATTATTGTATGTTATTGAACAAGTCATTATTTCATGGAAAATGATACATTTTCTTTATCATTATCTTGTTTATCTCACTATAATGAATGCAAAGGTTCATTGACCCGTCCTTATTCTTGAAAAAGAGGATTAATTCAACCCATTGTGTAGAACTTGGGGTATTAATCCTTTATAAATATTATCATATATATTTTTCTTAAATTCGTTATGGTCAACGACAACTAGATTATATAGAGTCTTTGATATTGGAAACACACTAGGTATAAGATTTATTGAATATTAAAACTCTCATCTAGGGGGAAGAGTAGAAATTTCCTTGAGAAACACATATATTCATTCCCAAATATCGTTTATTTCAATGAAGAAGATCTATTTCTTAATCTCAATAATTTTGGCTAGATACACTTTTTCATAGGTAAATAATATCCATTCTTGAGATGACCTTACTAAAGAAGATTCAACTTCCTCATTACACTTGTATAATATTGAGTGTTAATTCTCCATATGAAGAGTGATTTCCTTATTTCTTGAATTTACATTGTAACTATATAGGTAAAGACATTCCATGCCCAGAATTGCTTCATATTCCACTAAACTAAGTATCATAAGGTTCAATAAGATGGTCAATCCACAAACGTTGATACCATAGGAGTTATATACTTAGGATTCAATAATTTCCCCATTTTCCATTTTCACCGTCGACTCTAATTCCATGATTTGTGGTTGGGTTTGGAATGTTCTACTTAAAGTTCTTGATAAGAAGGACTATGTAGAACATTGGATGATAACAATACATTTCACTATTTTGATTTTGGTTCTACTCATTAGTTCATACATACAAACATAAGAAAGGTATAATTTTTAAAATATTGAACAAGTAAATAATAATCCCTCAACATTAATGGGATAAATTATAAATTTCATTCATTTTTTAAACATATAAATTTCTAGGCTTCTATCTATGTAATCCATGATCTATTTCCAAACATATATTCTTATGGGAGATTTTGATACCTTAATAATGGTTCGAATTGAGATTATTAATTTACGAAAGAATATCCCATATGATTTTCCAACCTTGCACATAGTAAGGACCATTTTTATATACCTCATTACCCCGAGTTAAGCCCAAAACATCTTTTTGAGTTGTTACCCCTAGGTACATATGTTCTATAACCACGTCCACTTACATTATATAGGAATGGATTTATTTTCCCGACAAAACACTTAATATATACTAACCAAAATTTAGGGATGATTCTTAATAATTAGTCTTATCCCTAAATAATTATCTACAATTATATAATCCTAATGATTTCTCTATTGTTTTCTAATCCTAATCCAAAAAATAACTAAACCAATCCTCTGATACCAACTATAATAACCCTTCTCTTTATTTCGAATTAATACAGGTTTTATTACACTTAATATAACCCAAAAGATCAAGAGTTCAAGTGTATTTGAAATTTAGGTATATTACGTAACAAAGTGAAATAATAGAATCAACATATTTATTGAAAAATTATATAACATCACAAAACTTTTCCTTTATACTTAATACTGCATCAGATTACCTGAGGATATACATAAGAAAGGAGTGAGGTAAAAATCCTAGAATTGGAATAAAGAAGGCATAAATTTAAGAGGATAATACATTTTAGACAATAGGCATATAAATGTATCATAAACGTACCATGGATAATAATACATGACATAACGTGATAATTATAACATGGGAAATGTGGCAACAACTTAAAACACTACATCATAATCCTAGGTCACGTCTAATCCCGCAATGAAATCATAGGTGGAAATTTCCCATAATGGAATGTGGAATACATACATGTAAGTATCTAATCAATAAGTATATGTGAAGAATGATGAATACCTTTGATAGAAAAATGGGTATGGTATTCATTACAAAATTAATTTTTTGGAAAATAAATGTTTAATTCAAGAAGCATAATAATATCATATAGAAATTCCGAAAATGGCTTGATGGGAAATAAAATGGTATCTCATTATTTATAAATGAAATGGTAATCAATAGGTACATGTATATCTATATCCCAATAATAAAAATTATAAATATCATGTGTAACATAATAATGAAACCTAAAGAAAGAGGAGAAAGGAAAGATCCCTTAAAAAATTTCTGCATTGTTACAAGTGTTCAAAAAGGATCATAATAGAGATAAATGAGAGTGATAGGGGATCTCATAATTTATATATAAAATGGAATGTAAGGTGGGTATGGTATAACATATTCTTATAAAAGATAATGGAAATTAAATTACATAATATTAAAAGGAGTGCATGATAAAAGAGGAGAGTGGGGATGAGGTTCCCTTATTACAGTGTGTGACTCCAAAGGCTTGGGAAGGGATTCATGAAAGATTAGCGGGACATTGGGGTGACTATAGAGATTATATGGAATATTTTGGTCATTCTCCATATAGTTTGAGTGCAAATAAATGGTATCTTGTGTGGGATTATATAGAAAATTAGGGAGATTTGTTTAATATTTTTTTTCGACACTATATAACAAAATACTCAAAACCAAAAACCATCCTATGTTTTTCATAACATAGTTTCTAGAATATTGGAGTGGTTTATATTTTTTTATAATAACATGGGATGAATATAATAAAATAATTCCATTTCATTGGAGTAGGTGAGACTCACTATAATAGAAATGTTTTTTAAATATTTAAACATCTAATAAGTATTCGAGGATACATTAAAGATTTATAAAATAAATAGAATTAACATAAAATTATATTATATTAAAGGGAAAATTTATATATGTAAAAGGATACAATTTATATTATTTATTACATCATTACTGGGACATTATGATGTCACAAATCACACCATATATTTATACGGTATTTAATTTTTACCCAAAATCACGACTCTCTCTGAAAATTATGAAAAACTAACAATTAGATAAATTTGACTTCCTGATTTTAAAAATAATATTAATTTTATATAATTTTTTTAAAATATATTGTTTTTTAATTTTAATGTAAAAATGACATTTATTAAAAAATTTGGGATTTTTATAATAACATTTTTTCAACACATCTATAAATTATATTTGACTTCATAAAAATTATATGATCATCTATATTTAATAAATGTTCTTTAAAAAATATTTGGTTAAAAATAATATTTATTTAAAAAAATAAAAATTTCATTATTTCATTATTTGATTTAAAATATTAACCAAAAATACAATTTTTTCTTCAATAATTATTATCAACGATAAAGATACAAAATGGTCATCAAAAATAAATTTGGATAAAACAAAATAAGTGCATGTGTTTTCTATAACCATAAGACATATAATTAAATCAAAAAATGGAATTTTATTCATAATATTTTGGGTTGTTACATATATTAAGATAAGATATAGAAAAAATAATATCACTATTCATGGGGATTGTAAGCGGTACATATGTAAGAACGTTGCTTTAATTTTTTTGAGGAAAGGAAAAAAATAAATGAAAATTTTAATTCAATTTTCAATAATATGTTTATGTAAAATATGTTATATATATTTATGAAATATATATTTATTAAAATATTTTTTGAAATAAAATAAAAAATATATCACATTGCTTTGTGGAGGAGGTAGTCCACATATACACACAAGTGATGTTAACATTTTTCAAAAGATTTGTGGGTAAGAAGGTAAATGTGATATTATAATTAATGATGTATAAATATTTCATAAATTTAATATATAAATTAAATACATCATTATATATCATCTCGATAGATAATTATGGAAGACAAAATACTTCTTTTTGTAGGGAAATAGTCCACTATACACACAATTGACAATTTTATTCCCCTTTCATGGAAGAGGAGATATATATTGTCCAATACATTAACATAAGAAAATCTCAGTATATGGATGATAATTTTTATTATTATTTTATCATCATTGAAGCAGATTTTATGGAGGTATAAGGAGGAATAAATTTAAAGCACAATGTTATAAACTATATTTTTTCTTTATAGAACCTCTTTAATTTGGTACCAAATGAATCCTTATTATTGTTTTATGATCAAACAAAATGTTCTAGAGAATGGGGAGGGCTATAAAGAATTTTTATATTTAGGTATCTTTGAAAGAAAATTGATTTTGAATTGTGGATAGAATATGGGAGGACATGTCCTTTTATAAGTGGGGGAGGGGATCCAGTTGGAAATATTGTAAAATAATACATAATAATTATGTCATTACCCAGAAATATGCTTCCTAATGACCATAAATTTTATGTCTGGATGGTATAAGGAATAAATATGGATATAAAATAGTATTTTAACAAGTTTAATTGAATAAATACCCTTATCTCCTGGTTTCACCTTCTGAAAACCCCATTTTAACATTAACCACGGTAATTAAATTTTATAATTTATACTATTCATTATGAGAAATAATTATTTTAACCATATTAATAAATATTAATTATTATTGTTATTCCAATTTTGGATTAAATTTTACAAAATACAATTTACAAAACTAGATGAATTTAATTAAAAATTAAACTTTTTTACCCGTTGAGTAAGAAGATTTCCAATGAAATGTTATTCGTAAGAATAAAATATTTTTCATTGAAATTTTAACAATGAAAATGAATAAAATGACATAAAGTGGATTAAAATAACAATCTATAAATAATTTTACATTTATTTCATTTTTAAATATTTTTTATGTTTTTAAATGATTTACATGAAAAAGTAGTATTTAATAAAAATCTATATTTACAACATTCATTCAAATAATTATCCTTTTCCAAAAATTATCCAAAATAAAATATAAGCTAGTTTTAAATTTTTATTTAAAAAATTAATATATTTTGTTCAAATAAGTTATCTAAATTTTTAAAAAAATATTTTTAAAATAAGTGCACAAAATTGGATTATACATCTTTTCGAAAAACATATATTTTTAAGAATAAAATTGGATTTATTTTTATCTCATTATTTGAAAAATTATTAAATAAATGATAAATAAGATATTGAATATATAATATATAAATTTAAATAAAAGTAGTCACCAATAGT
Organism: Viscum album; assembly: GCA_963277665.1. Taxonomy (NCBI): domain Eukaryota; kingdom Viridiplantae; phylum Streptophyta; class Magnoliopsida; order Santalales; family Viscaceae; genus Viscum; species Viscum album. The sequence continues at coordinate 167,432,692 of OY728157.1, forward strand.
TAAATTTTTTAATTATTACAATAAAATAATTTGGGATCATAAGAACAATTTTTAATAAAAAAACTTTTCTTGATTTTGAATGATTCATATTTTCATATGTAATCAATTTAAAAACAATTTAATTGTTTATATATGTGTAAACCATTTAATTTTCATAATTCTATTATTAAAATTCATACCATCTAATTTAACTACTATTTTATAACATTATACTATATTATGGATCATTAATACATAGTGCTTCATGTAAGGTAATCTATCAAAAAAACTAAATTTATTTGAAAAAAATACTTTATAAAAATTAGGGTTGTTATAAAAGCACCAAAATAACAAGAATAAGAATAAAGGGGTTGGGGGTTACTCTAGGGGTTTAACTACTAGTGTTTAGGATCCTAACCCCAAATCAGGATCATCCTAGGATTTTAAATAAAGATAACAGAAACCCTAACCAACCTCTATTTAAACATATATAATCCTACTAATTTTATTGATACTCTATTAATTAAAACCCTAAGAGAGATAGAGATAGATATATTATAGAATCAATGTTGTGGTGGCATGGGGTTTATTTTTTCCATTATGGAAAGATGATGATTGTTTGGTGAGATGAGGTGGTGATAGTGTGGTTAATGGTGTTGAAACATACCAGAGTAGTGATGGTGTATGCGCCGTTATTGTTTCACCCCAGCATTTTGATCACTAAATATATAAAAAAAGACCATATCCTTTTGGATGGTAGTGCACATCAGGTTAGTGGGATCCATCCCACTTAGGATCCTTGTGGATGACTATCCACACATAGGCCTAGTGGTGGGATCCAGCTATCCGAGATGAACAAGGGCCTCACCCTATCATGGATTTCAGCTAGATGAAACTAATGGTTCATCTTTTATAGGATGAATATCCCCTGAAAGAATAGGATCTATCCTATTAGATAGGGTGTCCCACAAGGCATGAGAAAATCCTCTAGTATATCTCTCTTTTTATATCATGTTGACTATATGGTCTTCCCAGGAGGCAGCCTCAGCCCAGTTTCACCCAACATAACACATGAAGTGGTCATGCATGGTTCCATGTGATATAAAATACACCATATGTGTCCATGTAACTACACTAGTGGGATTATACCCCCTTTACATTATTTTAAATAGTGCACATTAGAGGTTGTTAAGTCGGTTACAGTTCTCTTATTTTTTTCTCCTAAAATTTTCATTGCGTGTTGATTTTAGGTATATAAATAGCCTATATTGAGTTTTTATTCATGTAAAACATGTTAGCCTGGTATATTTAAACATGGAGTTTTATTAAAAATCAATTTATTCAAAATTTAAAAAATTTATCTAACAGATTACATTAAATAAATTAATATTAAACCAATCATTATATTAACATATGTCGATTGAAACATTTTTTCATGGAAATTGATTAAATATTCTGAATAATTTTCAATCCAATCAAGAGAAAATTAAGATATATAGGGTTGGATATATGTAATATTTATCTATTTTCAAGTGATATATTTCTTATGATTTATATTACTGTCAAAATAAAAATATACTCATGAGTTATTGAAGCTATTCCAGAAGGATGACTTGAGATAGATATCTTTTATTATTTCAAAAGGGTTTAAATTATGCATTTATGATGATAGAAAATACAAATATAAATAATTTTTAGGACACTGAGAAAAGGTTTTTTATATTTTACAACATCTCATCATAACACCATTTCATTGTGACTATATTTACTTTATTCGCAAGAAAACAAAATGAATAAAATGTTATTTAAACTAAAGAGATCATAAGATACATTATCACTTTAATAACAAATAAATTTGAGTATATATCTCAATAAAAACATTTATTATAAAAATCATATTGGTGAAATCATATCTCCATGGAATGACTATAGATGTTTCAAATCCTTTGGTAATTTTTCTTCGAAAACAGTATGTGATAAATTTTTCATAGAATCCAATAAAACATTTATGATCTAATCATACTAATGTCGAAAACAATTTCTACAAGGAGAATGAGTAATGTGGTGAAATTAATTTGGATTATGTTTCCATAAATTAAAAAATAATATGTGTCTTATCAAAGAAATGTTAAAGGATGAATTCCTTCACCTATAATCTTCATCGAGTGTTTTTATCTCTAAAAATCTATATGAGTTCTTTTTTATTATTTTCCACTTACAATATTTTAAATTTGATACTAAAGGGGGATTATATATGAAAATCATCCATGTTATATTTTTCATAGAGGGAGTATGTATGAGGATGTGGGAAAATAAATTCATTTTAATCAAAGAAGTGATAAATTTTATAAATAAAAGTAGTGAAGGAAAATGAATAAATAATTATTGAATTTTGAGAGTATATTTTAGATGATAATGAAGAGTTATATGTTGTAAAAAAATTTATTGTTAAATTATTATTGATACTATTACAAAATGAAAATGGGTAATGAAAACATTTAAGAAATTCATGTGAGGAGAGAGAATATTTAAGCAATTCTTAATGAGTTATATATTGATACATGTTGAAATTTTAATTTTGATTGAGAATATTATGTGAAGATTTTATGCTTCATATAATATGTATATTAATAAATTTTCTTTATTACATTATATATAAAGTGAGGGATTGATAATATCATGGATAATATTTTATATTCTTAGGGAATATTAAATATCTCTTGAGAAAGCTGAGGTTACTATTTTGGAAGAGTATATAATCAAATTTTTAATTTGAATTATACCATATAATGTAAAGAATACATGATCCAATATAGTATTATTCTTTACATTGATAAATGGTGCTATCTAAAAAAATTACTCTATACTATAATATTGTGTTTAAATATCTCTCACAGTTGAAGCATACTATGATCTAGTTTCATATTGTGATGTTTAATGAGTTATGGACATTATTTCATATGGTATTTATAGTAAACATTATCATGATTTTTTTTGGGATTAATTAAAGCCTCATAGTATTAAATTAAAAAATTATATCAAGGAACTATCAAACCATGACATAGTTAACCACTTAATATGTCATATTTTTCATAAGGACTAAACAACAGGAGATATTTTTGTGGAAAATGATTTAATTTAAATCCAGGATTTACAAAATTTTACTGATAAATTCATTGGTCCCATTGGATAAAAAAAATTAATGATTTATTCAATATTTTTTGGTTTATAATAAAATTATCTTATCTTGATGTATTTATTTTATGAAATGTTCCTTCTAAAGACATTTTCTTCAATATGATCCAAATATTTTGTATTATGGTACATTTTTTATAATGGATTTACGTGGGTCATACTTTTAACCGAATTGGAGGAAGTAAATAATTTTTTTCATTGAATATGGTACTTGAATGTGTTAATATATTTCTAAAACATAAACCATTTAATGTATAAAAATAAATCAAATTATGGTTTCAATTAAACTGTTCAGTTTTATTCTGAAAATGACATCAAAATTTCATGTAGGATTAAATATTTCAATCGTTATTTTTAGATTTCTAGATGATCAAGAAGTGATTAAACATGGAAGAAATATCGTGGTATTTTAATATTTAAATATACATATTCCCTTGGATATTATGATAGATTGTTTCGCACACATCATAATGAAAATTATTTACCAGATAAAAATAATTATTATTAGGTTATGAGTGAACACTTCAATAGTTTATCAATTTTACATATGGTGGAGGAATTAAAACATTTTTTAGATCTATTTTTATTTTTTATATTATTAATTATTATTTTATCATTCATACATTGTATAGTATGTGTGAGGAATCCATTTATTATCAATATACATCACCTATAAAGAGATTAATAATTCCTATTTTATTCTAATTAACTGCACTGATAAAAAGAAAATGATCATTAGTCCTGATATGACACTGAATAATAATCAATGATAAGCCATTTTATGTTTTCAATAATCCTTTTAATAATACTTGTATCATGGTTCCTTAATTTTTTTTCTATTCATGATAATTTAATTTGTTTTAGGAATGTTTTATGAATTCACTATAAATAAGTGAAAATATATGAAAGTGGGATATGTTTCTTAGAATACACTCTCAATGTTTCTATTTCACTCTTAAAAATTAATTATATTATAATTTTAATTTTAATTTTTAGTCAGATGATAAATTATGGTTTTCATTTCATAATGTTAATAAAAATTTGTTCCCTATAACAAACTCAAATTTTAATTTTATATTACTAAATTAGGAATATTTTTTAAAATATACATTATTTATACTTATTATTATTTTAACACAAATTATTCCTTTACATTTTATGGTATTTGTTTTACATGTTGTATCAAAAGGTTATATAAGTTTCCAATTATAATGAGAAACTCATGAAACTATGAATATAATTTTAAAAATATATTTCATGGTCAAGATATTTAATATTTATGGTACATAGATGGTTTCTGACTATAAGGTTTTATTGGATTATAATAATTGAAACTTATTCTTAGAGTGTTTACAAAAGTTTATCATATGTATAAGAGATCATGAGGACTAACCTTAAAAATTAGAAGATAATTTGTTATGGGAAATATTGGATGTTTTCATCTATGAGAATATGTAATGGTCTCTCATCTTGATAATATTATCAATATATATCATTCAATCATTTAATTTTAGAAATAATGAAAACCTTGATACTTTATGATTGTGGAGAATTATCTTGCAACATGTTAGTTTTTAGTGTTGTAACATTGATTGAAAAACCAAGAATAAATTATTCTATTTTGAGTATAAAAAATCAAATATAAATGGATCTTTGTCTTAGTTTTTATTCTTGGAATAAATATATTTTCATTGTATGTGATAAAGTGTATATCCAATATTTTCAATTAAATATAAATAAACCATGAATAGATGATTAAAAAAAGTACGAATTCTATTTTATGAGATATATCAAAACAAAAAGATTATATTATCTGATAGTTTCATATGAATGGTTTTCATATCATGGATATATTCCAATCTTATTTAGGTCTAATTATGTGTTTCAAGAGAGATAAATTGTTGTGGATCTATTGTGATATAAATTTTCCTTGATTTCTAGATTCATCACTCACCAAACATTCAAGGCCTGCAAAGTTCCTTGAATTATGAGTACTAGATCAAGACTATTGAGGATTTCTTTTGATCTGGTATATATTCCTGATGACCTATTTTTTATTTTAGTAGGCTATATACATTATGTACTAACAATGAGGTGGTGATGTGCCATGTTTCTGTTCATGAGACATAGGGGATTGATAAGGGGAAAATTCAAGGACCTATTATTTAAAGATTTTCTTTCTAGGACATTGAAGTTAGAAAAGGCACTATAGTTTATTGAGACACATTATGGGTTATTTTTAGTGTTAGATTATAGAATACATTTCATAGAGATATTTCTATTTTCACTAATATATGTGGGGAATCAATCTCAAAAGGCCTATCTATTTAAGATTCATATTCATCTTAATTTATTGCATTCAGTCATAACATTAAACCTAATTATTTATTATAAGATATATAATGAGTCTCTCATTTTTTATGTTAGTAATTATATAGGAGAGTGTAGTGGGTCCCATTTATATTCATAATATTCCTAGTGGTGGAGCTATTGGTGTCTCTTATAGTGGCTAGAAAAGGAGGTCATATGAGATGTGAAATTGTTGGTGGAGGCAGTATGGGCATAAGTAAGTTCTTTAATTCCTCTTCATTGAGTCTCTACTATGATTTCCTGTTAGCTTAGGTGGTTAGTAAATTATCACTATTCATGTACTACTGATCTAAGTGAGTGCTCATTATATTGAAGGATGAAGATATTGAAGTGTTTCTATGAAAGGGATTCATATCAGACATTGGGTAGAGGATCTATGTTTTAACATGCTTATCTATCCTTGATAGGGGGCCTTGGTTGAATAATGAGGCTTTTTTTAAGATGTCCTCTCATGTATATGGATTACGATATAAAGGGTAGTAAGAGTTTCATTAACCTCACAGTTCATTACATATAGAAATTCTATCATCATGATGTTATTTCCATGGATCAATGGAATGAAAATTTTATTCTTTTTACCAGCTTCATGATGATGGGGTCAAAGGTTGTCCTATTGTAAGAGGTATGCATTTGTTTGATTTTTTTCATTATGATTCCATCATCTCATTATTTTTTATCTGTGAATGTGATATTTTTTTGAGACTTATGGTGTATTTTTTGGAAGAAATGTTTTCTCTGGATGTTAATTTAAAAAAGTGGTTTGATTTTATTTAGCGATGCATGTGATGAGTCATAGTGGTGTGGGGATATGTAAACTTTGGGTTTTTATTATATATATTTACAGCTTCAATGATATATTTGGTATGGATTAGATGGTATTATTTTTTTATTTAATTTAATTATATCAAATCAATGTTCCTTTTACCTAACATACATGGAATGATTGTATTTGTATGGATGACTGGTTTTTAGAGGTAGGAAGAGCATGAAATTATATCAGCTATTTTGGGTATATTAATGTACATGTGGTATGTATTGTTATTTTACACAAGATATTGGTAGATTAAACTAATTTCCCACTTTCATTAATCATTTTATGTATTAATTACTAGATTATTTATACTAATTTCCCCATATAAGGTAGACCAAATTCATGATTAACTTCAACTCAGGTGTGGAGACAATATTAATACCTTCATATAATTTTTACTCATTGATATGACAAGGATTGAAGTATATATTTTTTATATTGAAGTGAATGTTTTTTTATCATCCATATATCTATCATCGGGGTGTTCCTTTCTTCTATTCTAATAAGGTCGATTTTAGAATATGATTATGAATAGATATGAAATATTGAATCTTTTTATGCTAAATAAAAAGATATTATTTCCTTGTATATATGAAATGATTAACCAATTAATGGGATGAAGATGGTTCTCTAAGATTGACCTATGATTGGGTTATGATAAGTTGCAGGTTAAGGTGGAGGATATATAAAATACGGAATTTATGAGTATGTATGGTATATTAATGTTCCTTTTTCTTCAATTTGTCACATGAATGCATGAATGGTGTACATGGATCTTATCAGGTCTGTTTTTATCTCTACCTCAAATCTTATGGTATAAAGGGAGGGGGAAATATTTAGGTATATTCATAGTCATGTTAGTTTCATGTTAAGAACCAATAGATTATATTGGTATTGATTCAAACATATTAGAGATACAAAAATTTCACTATGTTTATTATCTATATTTAGGATGATTTCATCCTCAAGCATGTCATATAATATTCATGAATCAGTATTGACCTATAGTGGGAAAAAGAACCAAGAATGTATTTTAGATTTCAGGTTTCCTTGGACTAGTTATGTGTTATAAGAATTTCGATCATGTTATCCCTCACTGGGAAATACCCCTTATGTGGATTATTAGGAATGTTGTGAAATTTTAGTTGACCAATTTGTGTAAAGAGGCCTTCCATGATCTAAAATAGAGTTTTTAATATACTATATTTTTAATTATTTCAAACCTATTAAATGGTTATACCTTGTATATTGAATTATTAATTATTGGGTGAGGATCAATCTATATAAAGAGGGATAATTTTTTTTTGCATATGGTTATCATCACTTACAATTAAATTTGATAGATATTCTTCGACTTTGGTGAAATTTTCATCATCTAAACAAATCATAATATATTATGAAACATTATTTATTATAATACTCAAACGTTGGAAAGTTTTTTTGGGTTGAATACCTATATAAATTATATTTTTAAAAGGAATAAAATCTAAAAAAATTTAAATATTAGAGAATGTGATCTTACAATGAAAGCACTAGAGTGGGTTGTTTGAAAATCACATAAGTTGTGGAAGCCTATGGACTTATTTTTTGAGTGGATACTAGTTGTAATGTAGGGTAGAAAGCTATTAACCTTTATAAATTTTCTAACAATTCCACAATGAGGTTTTTTAGTTAAATCTACTCCTAATCATTATTATGATTTTTTTTGTGATTTTGGAATGGATCATGAGTAATGAACTATTTATATGATGGTATTAGCATATGTAAGTGGTATTTTAATTCCATGAAAGGGTAGAGATTCCTAAATATATATGGGAGGAGGTGAGGAAGAATTAAAATACCTAAAATTGGGATATGGATCCAATATAGACTAACAGGTATCCTAGAATTTTAATCGTCTTCTAGTGTCCTAGTGTAAATAGGGACTTCATTGGGGTGTTTAGCCCATTGCCTTACCTGAAGAGAATAAAGGTAGATCATCAATGAATGTATTAGTTATTTTAACCCCATATAGTTCTTATGTATAAGTTGAAATTGGTGAAAATGGAATTTTTTATAGGTCTTCTATGGACATTGAGTTATCGTGATTCAATATGGACCATCATGGATTGGCTGATGAAGGATTCACATTTCTGACATATCAGAGTGTTCTAGTTAGTGGATTAATTAGAAAACTTGTATGTGTGGTAGATAGTGTTGTTACATGAGACAGATATGATCATATTATCAGAATGAGATACTTATTTTATGTATATATTTTCACAAGGAGTATTTATGACTCTGGGTTCATATAAGTAGTTGAGTATAATGAATAACCCACAAACAGATAGGATTCTGAGTGAACGATCTTGATATTTGGATATATAATCAAGGGTGGAGCATGGGATGACCATCTAGACATGGCGATGTTTGGGTAATAAAATTTATAGTAGTAATATATATATATTGATATATATGAAGACATATATATTATATTTTTTCACTCAAAATAGTATTTGTTTGAGGATGGATTATCATCAATTACTGGGCCAAGATGTTTTTAATAGACTATAGAAAGGGTTTATATGATTATGAAGTGGATGATTATAACATAGAAAATTAATTATTATATACCAACCAGAGGAAGTTATTATTTGATTTTACTTAGTATTATTGAGTTTTCTTATAGGTATCAAATTAGTTAGGACATCAGTCTTTGAAGATGTAGGGGAATATAACACCATGTTCTTTATCTGTATGAGATTACAGATAAGATCAGGGTTGTATCTTAATAGTAGGAAATTAAAATAACACAACATTAAATGAATGATGTATTTCATGTTTTAAATATAAAAACTTATGATATAGACATAAAACTGACCAATGATAATTATGAGGATGAGTTAGAGGAAGATACATATTTTGAGTAATGACCAATTCATATTATGGATTCGAGTGAGATGATATCATGAGAGAAGATAATAGTTTTTGTTTTTTTGTTACAGAAACATAGGTGTATCTACAAGGAGACATAAGTGTATATATTTTATGTACAATCCATATATCATTAACTATTTAGTGAAGAAATAAATATATTATTCTCATGGATGAGAATCCCATGGGGTTGGGGGAATCAAACAACAATTGAAATTTAAGGTATTAATTCACAGATATTTTTTAAAAATATTTTATTTATGGATTATTTTTGGTATTATTGGGTAATTTTAGGTATTATTATAATTTTGAGGTGGTTTATAAGTGACATAGTATGGAAACATTCAGCAGATGGGTACCGGATCCCCAATGATGGGTCATTAGCTAAACAGTGAGTTTTGAAAAAGCCCTGTAGGTTTAGGCAGATCCACTAACTAGCCGATGTGTGTGTTTTAGGTGGATAGTGGAGCACTATGTACCCAATATATTTTGAATAAGTACTCGGTTCTATTTTTAATGTGTTTGGGGTATTTTATATAATTTTACGATGAAACCCATTTTAACCTTTATTTTATTCTTCCTAGATCCTCACAAAATAAAAGCCTCAATTTCCTATCCTCTATTATTTATAGTATCCCTCCTCTTCATATATTAACTTTTTTAAGTCCCATCAGGTTCAATTACATCCAACTAGTAATTATACTCCTCTCTTTGACCTTAGTGTTGATTTATATAAATCTAACATCCCCTTTAGTTATAAATAAATATTTGTAAGGGATTTTTTTGATTATAGGGATTTAGTAGATAGGAATTTATTTAGGAAATTTATATTGGTGAGTTAACGATCCAAATAAAGAGGTATGAAGTCTCTATCATGTTTACGTAGTATATGTGATCATAAGACTTGTTATAAATGACAGTGCACTCATTTTCATGTGAATCATCTTCCAGGGGTATCCATGTGTCAAGGTGGGATATATGTTCTATAATGGACCATGTGAAGGGTTACTATGGAATGACAGAGTAAGAATTAACTATTAATTATTGTACTAGTATGACTATGTATATTTTTCTACCATATGTTTTTATGAACAATATGGATTTCCTTGGAATTTATTTTCACATTGATGAGATTGCATTATAGAATATAGTTATGGGAGATGGATACCATCAATGATGGAGTTTTTTATAAAAGGAATGACTATATGAGTGTCTTATGAGGTGTTGATATGGATGTAGTAAATGGGTTATCCTCCCCACATTCTTGTATTAATGTTGGATTTTTTGAACATGTGGTTCATATCAAGTTGTATGGGTGATGTAATAGTGAACTTGCCGTCTATTTGTTTTGGGTTATGTTGGATATGAAATATGTAACCAAACCTTTTTGGATGGCTTTCATTCAACTCATCAGATGTGATGTCTTTGTTATTTCCTTTAGAGAACACTTCCTAAGAAATTGGTTTATGTGGGATGTATAAATGGTACCCTACCCTGAGGGTATATTTTTTATTACATGGTAGGATAGCTATGTTATTCTATAGATATTATAGTTTCCATATGGTCAATGATAATGATATATTTCTTATGATTCCAACCCCAAGGGGGTGGTTCAACTTGTGTGAGTGGTAAAAAATTTTATTCACTTAGTATATTTCAACATATGGAATTTATTATGGATCTTGTTACATATAAAAATACTCCTTCTTTCATTGAAAACATCAGTTATAGGTGTGACCAAATATTTTCATGAAAAAATTTTAATTTATTTTAAATGAATATTCAATAAATAAAATTATAATTTATTCTAAAACTATACTAGATTAGATACTTTGGAGACATGATACAAAAATATATTATTTAGGAATGTATTTCAACAACATTCATAATGTTATTGTAACTTATTACCCTTACTTTGATACAATAATTTAATAATTTCTTCATGGCATGTGGAATTCAAACATAATAAAGGGTTATCCTAGTTTCACTGAAAATGTAAAAATGGAAGACATCAATTGATGATCATTTTCAATCATATGATAAAAAAAGGGTATGATATCATGATCATAGCTTATAATGTTTACACCAAATCTATCAAAGATCATATACTTGATTCATGAAATAAAACATTATCATTTCCAAATACCAAAATCAGAAGAGTGAAAAATTAACATAAATCAATCAAGAACCATGAATCAAAATAACCAATCTATAATCATGTCATAAAAGTGTGGCACTATCATAGGCATATGCACTTTTTAATATGTTATGGATAACTACTGAGCCCATAAAATTATAATGGATCCAGCATCAAAAACCATTTAATATATCATAATAGATTAAATATCACCACCTATTTTCCATAGTGGACGAGGAATCCTTACTTGTTTCCCATAGTGGATCATATATCCACACATATTCCCCATAGTGGGTCGATCACATCATCTTGTTTCCCATAAATATCTCATCAGATATAAATAGTTACCCACTGAATTGAAAGGACATATAATTCTAGAACCACCTGTCACATAATCAAAACCATGCATATGGGTTCCATGAGTTCATAAAAAATTCATCATATAATCACAAAATTACCCATGGAAAGGAAACATGTTTCATAAACATTTTATCATTTCATTTCTGCATAACCCATTCATTATAAATGAGTATCATAAAAATTTAATCAGCATAATTATAAACCATATAGATAGATTAAAGATGGTATCATTGAATCATATATCTAGTAAATCATAATTAATATAATATTTTTTTTATCATAATTGAAATTTCCTTTAATAGATCATTGATATATTTCTTGAAGAAAATAAAATATTCATTTTGAAATCATTTATTTGAAATTAAAATAATTATTATATATATTATTAAGTCACGAAGATGCGAAATTATATTTATGTAATGTTCGTGAAAACAATTATTCCATTCACATTTTTTAGTAAAAAGTAAAAATTACATCATTATAAAACTGAACTAATGAATTATTTAATTTTTATAATAAGTAGAAAAATAAAAAAAATAAACAAAGAATAGATAAAAAAATTATTTCAAATATTTTAACGAAAACCTGGACATTGTAGAACAAAAGTTCTGAGAAAATAGCAAAACATAGTAAATTTAAATTTAAAACATTATTTTGTTCTCTTTAGTACATAATTTGAGGAAAATGAAATTAAATACATGTATCATCTATAATATACCATAAGATATTAAAAATTAATTCCATTTATCATATAATTGTTATATAATTTCCTTGATAGAAATTCAAGAATAAATAATATCGATTAAAATGGGATTGCGATGTAAATATGTTTCCTAAAGTCTTATATTTCTTAATAAAAATTCAAAAATCCCTATGGAATAATTATAGAAATATTATAAATTTATTTTTTTGTCCTTAATAAAATATATAATTACATTTATTTTTTACTAATAACATATTATCACCCATTTATTAATAATTATTTACTAAAATCCTTTTCCAGGGTGATAACTATTTTGTTTCGTGTAAGATCCAATTCAACAGTATAGAACCTTATACATTGATCAGGGTTACAAAATATATATAATTTTAATCATTTATTTAGCATCATATATAATAACTATGTACACTTTTATAAATATTCATATTAATTAGTGATTAAAAATTAATTACATCACTTCGTTGAGATAGTAGTCAGTACATATGTGGGAGAGGTGTTTCCATTTTTCAATTTACGAAATAAAATAATGAAAAATAATAATATAACTATAAATAAAATAAATTATATATATTTAATAAATCAATCATTATTTCATCAAGTGAAGTGGTGATGATTAAAAACACATCAATTCATGGAAGTAGTAGTCCAAATGTATGCAGGAGTGATGTTTTCAATTCTGATATTATAAAAATAATGTGGATAATTTCTATTCAATAATCATAATAATAGTTTATTATATCAAAGATACTTAATTAATAATTTATATTAGGTAGAGTATATTTACATGTATTAAAACAAGAAATAAAATTATAACTTCTTTATTTAGAGTTATACAACTTTGTTGAGAAACTAATTTTGGATTACACCTTAAGCATTTAAAGTATGGTCATATGGAATTAAAATAAAATATATGAAAAAAAGTAAGAAATAAATAAAGGTATTTTGGTAAATATTTATTAGATATAAAGCTCGAAATGTGTGAGATAGTGAGGAAAATAGGTTCCCTTTTATATGTGAGGGGAGTGGCACTCTTGAAATTACATAAAACAATTAAATCTATAGAAATATATTTTCTGGGAAAAGTGGAATAAAATTCTTCTATTTCAAATAAATTATGATTATGCGTTTAATTATTCTAACACAATAAAATTGGGACAAGTTTATGTGATTTTTTAAACCTCCTTTTTTTGTTTTATCTCTAATATCTCTTTTGACAATTAACAAAATATGAATGTTTTTTACTCTTTTAGGGTGAGGAATGATATCATAAAATAAACAAGTGACCCAAAAATGGAACATGGTTGATATTTTAAACTATTTTCTATTCAATTGGACAATGATGATATTTTTTATAAATTATTAATATTTTAAAAAAATATCACTTATTATAAAATCATAGTAATGTATTTTTAAAAACTATTCATCTAATTGGTCATAAATTTCATCCTGATAATGGTGGAATTAAAATATAAACTTTTAAAATATAAATATTATATTATATTTATCTAAAAGATTCATGTAACATAATAATTCAACCAAATTATATCACTTTTGTCATTTTTTATTTTTGTTCTTTTTATAAATATTTTAAAAATAATATAGTAGCATTGCGTAAGATTTTAAGATAATTATTCAATAACCAAAACAAAAATAACTATGATTAAAAAAATAATATATATATAAAATTAATATTTATTACTTAACATAACCTCTTTAAATTCTTATGATAAAATATTACATACATTAATTTCAATAGAGAGACATTTTTTTTATCCATTTCATAAAATAATATAAAGGACATAATCATATACAAATAGAAACAAGTGAAAGTATTTTCTAAAAATGTGTTGTGATAGATGAATTTTACTAAATAATAGTATGTAGAAGAATGTTATAGAATTTTTAAATCCTTGTCACAATGTCTTAACCTTGTTTTAAATATTTTAACAATACCAAGATATCAAATATTTACCAAGGTTAGTATACATTGGTATAAAATATAAAAGGGCCAAATTTAACAAATTTTAACCTTATGATTCCAAATATGGTATCAATTCTTCATGATACAATTCATATGAGTAGCATAAAAATAATTTTAAAATAATTTCATAAAACTAAAAAAGATATTGTTATAACAATTCATATTTGAATATAAAACATGATTTATTCTTATTCAATGCCATGTAAAAACCGTTATATGAATATTTTATTTTATTTATTGAAAATATTTTATTTTATATTCATTAAATTATTTTTTTATTATATATTAATGTAATTTAAAAAAAATTAGGTATGAAATTGGTTTTCAGAAAGGTATATCTATTATCCTTTAAAATATTTTATTTTCATTTAAAAATTTTTTATAACAATTGAATTTTTGTATACATATGTAAAATATAGTTATTTATAATTTATTTAGACCTATTAATACCCTAAAATATTATACACAGTTTATAAATATTAAATTAAATGATAATATTTCAATATTATATCGTTGTTCTTTTAAACTCAGTGTTTTGTGTAATGAAAATTATCAAAAAAATAAAATTGATTATAGAGATCAATATAATAAACTATGACAGTGTTATATTATACACAATTAAAATAAATTCCACCTAAAAATTAAGGGATACATTTAAGAAGTTCTTAATGATATTATTCCATCCTAATGCATCATGAATCTGAAAGGGAATGATATATCTAGGGATAATCATGACCTTTATTCCAAATCTCACTGATGATTTTATATATAACATTTCTAGTAAGTATGAGCTACCCTTTTGTTATGGTTAGTGGATATTACATTCTCTTACATCTTTTATCAAGATTTAATCCCAATAGGTTTCATTCCATAACTATATCCCAACACATTGGAGATCTACACATTCTGTCATATAGGGATTCATAATAATATATCTCAATGCATCAATGAAAGATATAGTTGTAATAAAATTTATCTATTGAAAGGTGTCGATCCCAAACACATATAAAATCCATAGAACATGAAATCAAAATATCATCTATGGTTTTAGTGGACCATTTATATTGACCATATTTCTATGGGTGATATGTATTATTAAACATAAACTACATATACAGATCATGTTAATGAATTCTACAAAATTTATAGGTAAAACACTAATACCTATTAGATAAAATTTATAGTGGTAATCTCTTCCATTTATGT
The DNA here is from genome assembly GCA_963277665.1 of Viscum album. NCBI lineage: Eukaryota > Viridiplantae > Streptophyta > Magnoliopsida > Santalales > Viscaceae > Viscum > Viscum album. Next base: position 167,448,365 of record OY728157.1, read on the forward strand.
ATTTCCTGGATGTATAACCTTGAAATATAATAAAGATAGAAATATTCTGTGATGAAAATTAATTGTTCTTGCTTCGTAATATAGTCCACTACAACCCATATAACTTTGTTCCCTTTAGTTGTTTTCAGTATTGTGATGATGAAATCCATGGTAATATACAATTTTTATTCTAGTATGGGTAATGTTTGTAACAACCACTAGACTTCCTTCTCTCCGTATTGAAATTCTGATTTACCAGGTATCAAAATTCATATTCTAAATATACATCTTCTTATCATCCCACCTATTGTTTTTTCATATTTCAATACATCTTCATGATTCTAAGATTAATCGATAGTGATGAAATAATATTTTATTCTAACAGTTCCGTATTCAATTCACATATTGTCTGGGAATATTCTGTGTTCCTAAACATTATCATTCCATAACAATATTTTTTGAACTCTTGAACATTTGTGAAATTCATTTAGAATTACACATATTCTTTCTACAAAAATTTAATCCTTGTGAGGATAGATGGTGGAACATTAATATATAAAATATATGATATATCCCATTTCATTCGGATTTAAATTTCAATATTATAAAAATCCATTTGTATTGGTTTTATTTTAATGCTCACCATGGATAAACATGCATAGTCCTTCCAACTTTGAGCTTCAATTACCATGTTCAACTTTCTGGGGTGGTAATGTATTGAGAAGTCATAATATTTAATCTATTACAACCATATAATCTTTTTAATATTAAACTCTTTCAATTTATATATGTATTTAGTTAATTTATGACCTATATATATGACACAACATTGACCATAAATTAAATTCATCCATATCATTAACGAAAAAAATTACTACTTCCACCTCCAAATCATGATTCTGGAAAATTTTATCATATTTTTAAAATTTGTGTGAGGCATATTATATAACCCAATAATTTCCCGTGATTAAAAATCCCATTCACTTGGTTTATTCATCACTATATTTTATAAGCCCATCACCACTATAGGGTAGTGTGAGTAGAGGTACTCTAACTGTAACATCCCTAGTAAATAAAGAATAATACATTTTCATATTTATTAATATTTGAGAATTGAATATTATTATTACTTTAAAGGGGTTTCTATGTTCGATAGCATACCCGATATGCAAAAAAGAGTTTCTTTGAAATCTTACGTTGCACACTAGTAATAAAATAATATTATTTTAAATGGTAGTTATCACGTAGCTGTAGTATTGGCGGGAATGAATAGAAATAACTAAAATATTATTATATATGTTTTTTAATTTTTTTTACATTTATCAAATAAAAAGTCTTAAAATAAAAAAAAGAATTTAATTTTAGGCATAAACACACTAATATTCATTAAAGGTCCACTTATCGCCTTTTCATGGAGAGCCTTATATAAATATAGTTTTTTTTCACTCTTATACATTATATTGGACCAAATAAAACTCTTCTTTATAATCGGGACATCAAAATTTACTTTGTGTAAATTTTTGGTATTTTTCCGATAAAGTTCATTTTTTAATGAATAGTGAAAAATGTTGTATTTTAATTCAAAACCTCTTTTTAATCTAATATATTTATATGATTAGATTATCTTTTCAATTGGTTTTAAAGTGAAATTAGAATATATTTTTACCATTAAATGCAATAGTGTTTGTTGGAATTAATTTCACTTAGAAATCGGACTTAAACTAGTGTCAATTTTTTGATACTTATTTTTTCATAAAAACACGTTATTTGCTCTGACAGCGCGAATTAATTATTAAATTAATTAATGCAAATTATATGTTTTGAATTTTGTAAAATAGACTTCATTTTTGAATTCGGAATATCAAATATAGCTTAGGGTGAATTTTTGGTAATTTTCTGAAAAACTTCAATTTTTTGATGAATTGTGAAACCACTAAGTGGTAATTAAAAAAACTGATTTTTCATTTAAATGAAATTTTACCACTTCTATGTTTTGAATTTCAAAAATCTGACATACATGGTTGTCATTAAGAAGTAAAATGTGGTTCAATGGGATTAAAATATTTTTTAGGTGAATAGTAACTTTTATGTTTATTAATTGCGATTAGAGGTAATTAGTGTAGTTTAAGGTATAAATAATGTTTTAATAATATGAAATGACCTAGACACATGTCCTAACCTTATTGGATGTGTCGTGTCCGACCAATAAAATCCATGGGTCAACTTGGGGTCCCCATGGAGCCACTTTGGTAGTAAAATGACATTAAAAACTTTTTATTTAATGTTAAAATAAAAATGTCACCAACATGAATTGTTTTACTAAAACAATTATTAAATGTGGTTATACAAGTCATATTTTTGACTATAAATATTCATTAGAAAGATAAAAGGATTTTATACATCATATTATTTCTTTTATAATTTTTTGACATTAAATAAATTAAATTATTTATGGCATCATGATGATGCAGTGATTACCTCATTATTTAACTATTTAAATAAAATGAAAAGATAATGTAAAATATAAGACCTACACATGTCAACAACCTATTTTATTGGTGTATTTAGAACCCTTATCACCTTATACTACTATTATATCAATTTGGTACCTTTTAAATCTGAAACTCATTTTAAAATAAAGTAACATTTCTTTACATTCCAAGAGTGCCCCTCCTGTCCTCTTATAAAAGGCCCCCACCTCTACCACCTTACCCACACTTCCAAAGACTTTGTCTCGTCCAACCCCTGCAAATTTTGTCTCTCCACATCCCTCTATAACTCTCAGAAGCCTCACATTGGGATGAAGTCTTCCTATGGAAGCCTTTGAGCTCAAATCAAAGAGAGTTACCTGATTTTAAGGTAATGTCTTCACTTGTGTTCTTTTGCTTTATTTTTCTTCTACAACCCTATAAACTCTTTTTATTCCATTATTTTGTGACAACACCAGTATATTAAATATACTAGTATTTTTCTATAACAAGTATTCGAGCTACACCTACACACACCTCCGTCTAATGGTTAGAGAACACACTATTTTTGTGGTTGGCGAATTTCTACCTCACGAAACGATGATTGTTCAATCTTCTTTTAACACTTTTAATGGTGGCCATTAAGATGTCACAATATTTATATATGATATATATTATGTTTATGTTTTCCTTAATCTTATGTATTTTTTATGTATGTCATACCTTTGTGGCTTCCATTATGGGTATACGTGATATCTTCATTTTAGGAAGTGCGGACTACCGCCCCCTCAAAGTGATTTGATTCGTTAATGCCATGCGTGGGATGTATAAAGAATGGATTTAAAGTTATTATATATGATTTATTCTATATATAAATGATGAATATAATTCTGGAATTAAAATATACATACCTCTCATTTAGTTATAATTGCATTAATATGACATAGAAATGAATGTAGCGTTCATGCATACGTACGGCTTACCGTCTCCATGAACGGTCCAATTCATTTCTTACCTATACATTATTATTTAATATTATAATTACATGTATATTTTGGATATATATGATATATAAGATATCCAAATCATGAATATCATTCTGGATATAATGAACCATTGACCACACGAACAACATGTAATTGTAAGAAGTCCACTTTCAACTTAAGAACCAAATATCGACAAAAGAAACATTATTAACTTAAATGATTAAATAATGTTTATAACATGGTAATAAGTGATATAAAAGTAATAATGAACTTGAAAAAGGTTCTTAAGCAATTAGAAATTAACTCATGTTTATTATTCAGGACATTAAAGAACGATCGAATCAAGTCGGACCCGAGGTAAGGGAACTTCTTAACCCAATTTTCGTTCATTAGGTTAATCTTATACATTCAAATTATGTCATGATATTATTTTGTAATATCTTGTATTTGTACTTTCTTTATGTGTACTTATAGTGAATACACATAATAGATCTATTTTATATAAAAAATGATCTTTTTAAGGGATCTTCTTAACCCAATTTTCGTTCTTTGGGTTAATCTCCTACTTTCAAATTATGTCATGATATTATTATGTCCTATCTTGTATTTGTACTTTATTTATGTGTACTTATAGTAAATACACATAATAAATCTATTTTATTTAAAAATTTATTTTTGTAAGGGACTTCATCTCAATCTCCATTCATTGAGGCGTATTTCGTTTTATACACAACATTCTTTTATATGGTGTATAAACCCCTTTGACTTTTACATTTATACAAAAGGAATCTTTTTCTACGAAGCGTTTTACTAAAAGGAAAAAAGGAATGATTCTTTTAATGTACGCGGTGACAATGAGCTTTTTCGCCGCCGCGAGTGTTATTTGGTCTTTTTCTCCCTCAACAAGCCGTAATGTTTTCAAAATAAAATAAATACCATATACTCTTTTACGTATTTTGGTATTGAAAATGGTTTTTATATTGTATTTGTTATGTCAATATATTTAAGTGATATATTGTGATCAATGTGTGGAAATTTTTTGTTTCCATTATATTTGATTTATGTATTATGATTTTATAATGGTACTTGGACATTTGATGGGTGCTTACGTGATAAACCATAAGACGGGTGGTGTCGTGAATACAAGGACGGGTGGTTACGTTATAATTTCCAATGCATTGGGTATGGAAGTCGGCCGTATGGATATTCCATTAAGTGATATGTGTGGAATTCGACTGTATGGTTATTCCATTTAAGTATGTTTATGTCCCAAGTTACCGTTATATGTTATGTGATCTTTATGTGGTTTTTATGGTAATCTTTTGGTTACAAAAGGGTATGTAATGATCTTTTTTTCAGTGAAGAGTTTTTACTTCTTCATAAAGGTGAAAAGTATTACTTTGATAAAGTATACATAGTTTACTTGTTGTTTTGATAAACTAACAGTTTTTATTCTTTGTGTATCCCTTACTAAGCTTTTTATGCTCACTCCACGTTTTTTATTGAAATGTTTTTCACAGTACTTAATGTGGAATAGGGTCATGGTTGGGATCAAGGGAAAGTCATACTATATAAAACATGGAACTAGAAATGTTTTTTAAGAGTTTTTATTCTATGGAAACTTAGTAGAAGTGTTTACTTTGTAATATTTTGAGATGTCATAGTTATGTCCTGATTCTCAAAAACTCTAAACCTGAAAAGATCCCCAACGTGAATTATTCATTTAATTCAATATTAAGTAAGGTTTAAGGTCAGGGCCTTATAGTTGGTATCAGAGGTCAGTTTAGACAACATTAGGAGTTAGAAAAGTGTTAAATTATACGTTAATTTATGGTATGATTGAAATGATATAGCATTTAAATATTACCATGTTGCTTTTCCTAAGATATTTATGTGTTCAAAATGGTTTTCCGTAGAGAAAACAAAGCATATATGTTGGGACGACAAGAAGAGGAAGATAACATTCCAAATCAGCAACCTGAGATGGTCGAAATCGGATTTGAATAGTTTGTTGCGGTGATGACACAGTTGACTCATGCTATAAATGGTGGTGGTATCAATGCACGAGATCAGCTAGATCAACCGAAAAGGAACATGTCAGTGGTGCAACATTTCGTGAGGCAACATCCCCCATCATATAGAGGATCATCTGACCTCATTCAAGCTGAAGGGTGGAATAAAGCACTGGAGAAGATTTTTGATGTCATGGGTTATTCAAAACATCAAAAGGTTAGTCTTGTTGTTTACCGTTTTGAAGGTCAATTTGATCAGTGGTGGTCGATGGTGACAAATATCAGGGATAGTGATGAGATTGATGATCTTCACTGGTATGAATTTAAAGGTATGATTCTTGAGAAATATTTTCCTAAGGTGGTTCGTCATAGGATTGAAAAAGAGTTCCTATAATTGAGACAGGATGATGACTCAATGGCTGCTTATGAAGAAAAGTTCACTCGATTGGCATGGTATTCTCCAAACATCATACAAGATCTTGATAGTAAAATAAACCGTTTTTACTCAAGGTTAAAAAAAATGTATCAAAGGGAATTAGCTTCCCATGAGTTCAAAAGTTATGAAAAACTTGTTCAATGTTCGGAGAAGGTGGAAATGTAGTTTGTCGATGATCAGGTGTTCTTTGACAAACAACAGAATAAGAGGTCCAGTTGGCAGGAAAAGGGGAATAATTCATCAAAGAAGCAAGGAGGTAAGAAAACAAAATTTCCATCCTGTGAGAAGTGTGTTAAAATGCATCCGGGAGAATGTTTATCCATGTCTGTTAAGTGCTTTCGGTGTGGTAATCCTGGTCATATTGCTCGTTACTATAAGGATGATGATCAAGCAGGCAATGAAAATCCAGCGGTAAGATGTTTTAAGTGTAATGAAATGGGTCATTATGAAAATGAGTGTCTAACGAAGAACTCATCTGGGGAAAAGCAGCCAGAATACAATCAGAAAGGGGTGGTGAAATCCTTTGCAACTACTTCAGCAGATGTGGGGCCACCAAATGTAGTATTATTAGGTACACTGTTTATTTGTTCAGATTATGCCAATATGTTGTTTGATTCAGGGTCTACACATTCTTTCATTTCTGAGAATATTTCTAGTAAATTGGAAATTCCATCTCAAGATATGAATCCTGAACTTATGGTAAAAACACTGGGAGGGAACGTTGAGACAAAAAGGAATTATAAGAACCTTCATATCCTTGTGTATGGAAAGAATCTACTAGCATACCTTATTGTTTTGCCTCTAGTAGAGTTTGCTGTTATTTTGGGCATGGATTGCCTTTTTGATTATCATGCTAAGATTGACTACAGAGCTAAAATGGTTTCTTTTCCAAAATATTTTCAGTTTTTGTACAATAATGAACCCTTTATTTTGATAACATATCAGGAAGTTGAGAAACTAGTAAAATATGTAAATTAATGTTCCCTTGCACATATTGTTGAAAAGAAAGGAACTATTCAGATTAATGATGTGCCCATGGTAAATGAGTATCTTGATGTTTTTCCTGATGATTTTCCTGGTATTATTCATGATCGAGAAGTTGAATTTACTATTGACTTAGTTCCTAATTCTATGCCAATTTCAAAACCCCCTTATCGAATGGCTCAAGTTGAACTTTTAGAATTAAAGAAGAAATTGCAGGAGTTATTAGATAATGGTTTCATTCGACCTAGAACATCACCATGAGGTGCTCCTGTCTTGTTTGTTAAAAAGAAAGATGGCTCAATGAGACCTTGCATTGATTATAGAGCCTTGAATTATATTACTATTAAGAAAAAGTATCCTTTGCCTCATATCGATGATTTGTTTGATCTGCTTCAGGGGGCTCAGTATTTTTCAAATATTGACATGAGGTCGGGGTACCATCAGTTGAAATTAAAATAAGCAGACGTTCCGAAGACTACGTTCGGTACTAGATATGGCCATTATAAATTTGTAGTTATGTCTTTTGGGTTATCTAATGCACATGCTGTATTCATGGACCTTATGAATAGAATTTTCCATGAGTTCTTGGATAAGTTTGTGGTTGTTTTCATTGATAATATTTTGGTGTTTTCAAAAAGTAAAGAGGAGCATGAATGTCATTTATGTGTTAACTTGCAAACCTTAAAAGAAAATAAACTGAATGGAAAATTTAGCATGCGTGAGTTTTGGTTACAAAAAATTTCTTTCCTGGATCACATTGTTTCAAAAGATGGAATAAATTTTGATCCTGCTAAAACAAAAGGTGTTGAAGAATGTACAAGACCCAAAAATGTAACTTAGATCCGTAGTTTTCTTGGTTTGGTAGGTTACAACCGAAGGTTTGTTGAAAATTTTTCATGGTTATCTAGTCCAATGACTAAGATAACTTGGAAGGGCGTTAAGTTTATCTGGAAAAATAATGTGATGATTGTTTTCAGGAGTTGAAAAAAAGTTTGGTGAATGCTCTAGTTTTGGCACTTCCTTCCAATAATGGTGGGTTTGTTATCTACAGTGATGCTTTATTGAAAGTACTTGGTTGTGTCCTTATTTAGAATGATTAGGTAATTGCATATGCTTCACCTCAATTGAAAACTCATGAGGTAAATTACCCTACACATTATTTGGAATTAGCTACTCTTGTTTTTGATATAAAAACTTGGAGGCATCACTTGTATGGAGTAAACTGTGAAATATATACTGATCAAAAAATTTTAACGTATATATTCACTCAGAAATAATTGAACAAGAGACAGAGGAGATGGCTAGAATTAATCAAGGATTATGATTGTACAATTCCTTTCCATTCGAGAAAAGCAAATAAATTGGTTGATGCTTTGAGTCGAAAAAGTAATGCTTCATTAACCATGCTATGTTTGGAACGAGGCCCTTTTGTTTTTGATTTGATGAACTTTGGAATGAAATTTGTTTGTGTAGGAAGTCCTTCTGTTTTGTTTCAGGTATCAATAAAATCTTCTCTATCAGACAGAATAAATCCAGCACAGAAGCAAGACAGTGAGTTGTAGAAAAAGGTAGAGCTGGTTCAGAATGGAAAGTTTCATGAATTCAACATTGATAATGATTGTGTTTTGAGATTTGGGAAGAGATTGTGTCTGCCTTGTGATTCATAGTTGCAGAGAGAGTTGTTATGTGAAGCTCATAGTTCTCCGTTTTCAGTTCATCCTTGAAGTACTAAGATATACAGAGATCTGCGGGAGTATTACGGGTGAGATGGAATGAAAGGAGATATTGTTGATTTTACTATGATGTGTTTGATTTTCTAGTAGGTTAAAGCAGGGTGGAAATTACCGAAAGGGATGCTTCAGCCTTTACCAGTGCCAGAGAGGAAATGGGAGAATATATCCATGGACATAATTGTGGGATTGCCGAAGACACCTTGAGGTAATAATGCAATCTGGGTTATTGTTGATCGCTTGACTAAATCTACTCATTTCCTTGATATACGAGATACTTTTTCCCTAGATCAACATTCTCGTTTGTATCTTAAAGAGATAGTCAGGTTACATGGAGTTCATATCTCCATTGTGTCTGATCGTGATCCCAGGTTTACTTCAAACATTTGGAAGGGCCTTCAGAAGTCATTTGGTACTGAATTAAATTTTAGTACAGCTTTTCATCCGCCATATGATGGGCATTCAGAACGAACAATTCAGACATTAGAGGATATTCTATGTGCTTGTTCGATGGATTATTAGGGAATTTGGGACCAACATCGTTCTATTGTTGAGTTTTCTTATAATAACAGTTTTCATTTTAGTATAGAGATGGCACCATTTAAGGAATTATATGGGAATCAGTGTCCAACTCCATATTTTTGGGATGAATTGGGTGAAAGGAAGCTGATGGGACCATAATTGGTAGAATAGATGGTAGAAAATGATCAGTTGATTTAGAAACACATGAGAACATCTCAGAGCAGACAGATAAGTTATGTGGATAACCGGTGGAAGGATCTATCATTAGAGGTAGGTGATCATGTTTTTCTGAAGGTTTCTCCATGGAAAAGTGTGATGTGATTTGGTGGGAAAGGAAAGCTGAGTCCAATGTTCATTGGACCATTTGAAATTATTGAGAATGTTGGATCAATTTCTTACCGAGTGGCTTTACCTCTGAGTTTATCTCAGGTACACAATGTTTTTCATGTTTCGATGTCGAGAAAGTATATGCCAGATTCATCTCATGTTTTGAGCCCAGAGGTAGTTCAGTTGGAAGAGAATCTCTCTTATAAAGAAAATCCAATCCAGATTCCTGACTAAAGAGAGAAAGTGTTGCGAAATAAGGTAATTCACCAAGTAAAGGTTTTGTGGAAAACCCATATGGTTTAAGAGGCAATGTGGGAATCTGAAAATGATGTGAGGGATAAATACCCCCACTTATGTTGATTATTAAATAAAATTGCGAGGACGCAATTCAAAAAAGGGGGGAAGGATGTAACATCCGAGGTAAATTAAGAATAATACATTTTCATATTTATTAATATTTTAGAATTGAATATTAATTTTTTTTTAAAGGGGTTGCTATGTTCGATAGCGTACCTCATACACAACAAAGAGTTTCTTTGAAATATTACATTGCACACTAGTAATAAAATAATATTATTTATATGATTAGATTATCTTTTGAATTGGTTTTAAAGTGAAATTAGAATATATTTTTACCATTAAATCCAATAGTGGTCGTTGGAATTAATTTCACTTAGAAATCGGACATAAACTAGGGTCAATATTTTGAAACTTATTGTTTCATAAAAACGCTATTTTCTCTGACAATGTGAATTAGTTATTAAATCAATTAATGAAAATTATATGATTTGAATTTTTTAAAATAGACATCATTTTGGAATTTGGAATATCATATATAGATTAGGGTTAATTTTTGTTATTTTTCTAAAAAACATCAATTTTTGCTGAATAGTGAAACCCCTTAGTGGTCCATAAAAAAACTAATTTTTTGTTTAAATGAAATTTTACCAACTCTGTGTTTTGAATATCGAAAATCAAACATACATGTTTGTCATTAGAAATTAAAATGTGGTTCAATGGGATTAAAATTATTTTTTAGTGAATAGTAACTTTTCTGTTTATTAATCACAATTAGAGGTAATTAGTGTAGTTTAAGGTATAAATAATGTTTTAATAATATGAAATGACCTAGACACATGTCCTACCCTTACTGGATGTGACATGGCCGACCGAGAAAATCCATGGGTCAACTTGGGGACCCCATGGAGCCACTTTGGAAGGAAAATGAAATTAAAAACATTTTATTTAATGTTAAAATAAAAATGTCACAAACATGAATAGTTTTTAATAAAACAATTTTTAAATGGGGTTATACAAGTCATATTTTTGACTATAAATATTCATTAGAAAGATAAAATGATTTCCTACATCATAGTATTTTTTTTTTTGTAAAATTTTTAGACATTAAATAAATTAAATTATTTATGACATCATGGTGATGCAGCGATTACCTCATTATTTAACGATTTAAATAAAATAAAATGATAATATAAAATCTAAGAACTACACTTGTAAAAAACCTATGGCATGGGTGGATTTCGAACCCTTATCACCTTATCCTTGAATTATATCAATGTGGGACCTTTTAAATCCGAAACTCATTTTAAAATTAAGTAACATTTCTTTACTTTCCAAGAGTGCCCCTCCTCTCCTCTTACAAAAGGCCCCCACCTCTACCACCATACCCACATTTACAAAGAATTTTGATCAGCCAAACCCTGCCAATTTTGTCTCTAGACATCCCTCTATAACTCTTAGAAGCCTCACATTTGGCATAAGCCTTCCCAAGGAATACTTTGAGCTCAAATCTAAGAGAGTTACCCGATTTTATGGTAATGCCTTCACTTGTGTTCTTTTGTTTTATTTTGCTTCTCCAACCCTCTAAAATCTTTTTATTCATTTATTTTGTGACAACAACAGTATATTCAATATACTAGCATGTTTTTATAAGAACTATTCGAGCTACACCTACACACACCTCCGTCTAATGGTTAATGAATATACTGTTTCTGTGGATGGCGAATTTCTGCCTCACAAAATGATGATTGTTCAATCCTCTATTAACACCATTAATGGTGGCCATTAAGATATAAATCTATTTATATATGATATATATTATGTTTATGTTTCCTTATTCTTCTTTATGTTTCATTTATGTCATACCTTTATGGCTTCCATTATGGGTATACGTGATATCTTTATTTTAGGAAGTGCGGACTACCGCCCCATCAAAGTGATTTGATTCGTTAATGCCATATGTGGGACGTATAAAGGATAGATTTAAAGTTATTATATATGATGTATGTTACATATGAATGATTAATATAATTCTGGAAATAAAATATACATACCTTTCATTTAGTTTTAATTCCATTATTATGACATAGAAATGAAAGTAGCGTTCATGCATACGTACGACTTACCGTCTCAATGAACAGTGCATTTCATTTCATACCTATAAATGATTATTTAATATTATAATTACATGTATATACTAGATATATATGATATATATGATATCAAAATCATGAATATAATTCTGGATATAATGAACCTTTGACCACACGAATTACATGTAATTGTAAGAAGTCCACTTTCGACTTAAGAACCAAATATCAACAAAACATTCATTATTAACTTAAATGATTACATAATGTTTATAACATGGTAATAAGTGATATAAAAGTATTAATGAAATTTAAAAATGTTCTTAAGAAAGTATAAATTAACTCAAGTTTATTATTAAGTACATTAATGAACGCTCGAGTCAAGTCGGACCCGAGGTAAGGGAACTTCTTAACCCAATTTTCGTTCTTTGGGTTATTCTTCTACTTTCAAATTATGTCATTATATTATTATGTCATATCTTGTATTTTTAATTTCTCAATGTGTACATATAGTGAATACACATAATAGATCTATTTTATTTAAAAATGATCTTTGTAAGGGAACTTCTTATCCAAATTTTCGTTCTTTGGGTTAATCTCCTACATTCAAATTATGTCCTGATATTATTATGTCGTATCTTGTACTTGTACTCTCATTATGTGTACCTATAATGAATACACATAATAGATCTATTTTATTTAAAAAATTATATTTGTAAGGGACTTCGTCTCAATCTCCTTTCATTGAGAAATATATCATTTTATACACAACTTTCTTTTATATGGTGTATAAACCCCTTTGACTTTTACATTTATAAAAAAAGAATCTTTTTCTACGAAGCATTTTACTAAAAGAAAAAAAGGAATGTTTCTTTTAACGTATGTGGTGACAATGGCCTTTTTCGCCGCCGCGAGCATTATTTGGTCTTTGACTTCCTCAACAAGTCGTAATGTTTTTAAAATGAAATAAATACCATATACTCTTTTACATATTTTGGTATTGAAAATGGTTTTTATAATGGATTTTTTATGTCTATATATTTAAGTGATATATTGTGATCATAGTGTGGAAATGTTTTGTTTACATTATATTTGTTTTATGTCTTATGATTTTATAATGGTACTTGGACATTTGACGGGTGGTTACATGATAAACCATATGACGGGTGGTGCTGTGAATACCAGGACGGGTGGTTATATTATAACCTCCAATGCATTGGGTATGGAAGTCATCCATATGGATATTCCATTAAGTTATATGTGTGGAAGTTGACCGTATGGTTATTCCATTTTAGTTTGTTTATGTCCCAAATTACCTTTATATGTTATGTGATCATTATATGGGTTTTATGGTAATATTTTGGTTACAAAAGGGTAAGTAATGATCTTTTTTCAGTGAGGAGTTTTTACTTATTAATAAAGGTGAAAAATGTTACTTTGATAAAGTATACATGGTTTACTTGTTGTTTTGATAAACTAACAGTTTTCATTCATTTTGTATCCCTTACTGAGCTTTTTATCCTCACCCCAAGTTTTTTTGAAATGTTTTTCATAGAACTTAATGTGGAATAGGGTCAAGGATGGGATCAAGGGAAAGTCATGATATATAAAACATGGAAATAGACATGTTTTTTTAAGGGTTTTTATTCTATGGAAACTTAGTAGAAGTGTCTACTTGGTAATATTTTGAGATGTAATAGTTATGTCCTAATTCTCTAAAACTCTAAACCTGAAAAGATCCTCAATGTGAATTATTCATTTAATTCAATATTAAGTAAGGTTTAAGGCTGGGGCCTTATACTATCCAACCTTATATTTATCTCCATGAAATTATCTTACCATTCACATATCCACAATAACATAACATCCTTTCATGTAAACGTGGTGATTGGACTAGATTGTTATGATAAATATGCAACATAAATTTAGAAGTATATGTATATCCTAGAGAACTATGGACTTATATAACCTTGGATAGTCTATGACATTTCTCAATATATTTCCCATTTGATGGATCCACTGATATACCTTCAATTGATATTATATTACCCATGAATGATTATTTCAAAATAAAAGATTCACACTTGATAAAATTTTCATTATAATAATGCTTTCTCATGGTGTTTAGAACAATTAAGAATTAATCATCCTTATATTTCATAATCATTGAATATATAAGTATTTAAACTATATAGACAACCACAAACTGATCAAAGTAATCTATAAATATTTTATTCATTAAATGCATAAATATAGTAGGGCCATTAGCAAGCCCAACTAGGATTAATATAAATTCCTAATTCCCATAACATATAATAAAATTTATCATATGTATATTCTCCTTATTAACCCTCAATTTATGATATAAATAACAAAAGTTCATTCATTGAAACATATTAAAATCCATGAAATATATCCAAAAAAATCATCAATATGGGGTAGAGGATACTTGTTCTTGAAAGTGATATTTTTTTTGTTTTTAATAATCAATAAAAAGATACATTAACCCATATTTTATCCAAATAAAATTTTTTTACCCCAAGGTGATGGAATATGGAATATGAATCCATTAATAAGATTCTACAATATATTCTTTTTCAATTCCATTAACTCTACTGAGCCGATTCTATAAGGATTTGTTTAAATATGTTTAGCAGCAGTTAAGAGTTGTTTTGGAAAATAAATATAATGAATCATATAAATAATAAAAAAATTATTCATGAAATAAATAAACAAACATTTCTATTTTAGCAATATACACAATGTTGAGTTTCTCCCTAAATATCTGAGAATGATACCCTTCACGAATAGGAATTAAGTGTTAGAACATTACCTTTTGTGGGGATGTACATGTAAATTTTATAGGAATATATTTTCCTTGTTTTGAGTATAATGTTTTAGGATCATAACGTGAGATTGTTTGGGTGAAAATATGAGAAACTTTTATGGAGGGGTTGTACATGGTTGGTGCATGATTTTCCCACACTTATTTCCATATCCGAACAAATTATGCAACACCAGACAAAGGGGGAATGCACTACTGGTGTACAATTTTTCAAACCATGCACCCTTTTGGAGTAACCATGAACCCAACCAAGAATATGTTCAATGTTAAGTCTCAAAAATTGGAAAAACGTTCACCCTTACCAGGGAAACCATGCGCGATTTTTCAATTAAACCTATTTTAAAAAAATATAATACTAATCCCATGTATTTACCCCAAATTGACCCCCACTCAAGCCTGAAAAATTCCACTAAATTTTGAAGGATCATAGATAGATTAAAATACCTTATAACATCCATTCATTGTTATTCAAATCCTAATATAAATATATATACATATCCTTGCATGTGATTGTCATCCCAAATGGTTTCCACTATCTTCCCCTATTATATCCCATCATTTGAAGGGATTTTATTCCCTATTTTTGTTGGATCTAGATCAATATTTATTGAATATATATCTATAATATTTTTTTCATGATATAGATTTAATGGATCTTTAGTTTTTTTAACACGATTTTAGGATTTGGATTCAGATCTCGTTCTTTATTATTGTTCTGCTTAAATTTTGGATTTCAGTTAGTGAGTTTTGTTACCATTTTTATGATAGGTGGTATTTTATTCAAATCCTTAATTCATAATCTAAATTAAATTTATGGAATCATATAATTTCAATTTGATGATTAAAAATTGAATTTAGAATATTGAATTAATTAATTTTTCAATTTAATTAATCATGGGATTGTGGAATTAATGATATTGAATAAATTTAACTATAATAATTAATTTTTGAATTTATTATAGGATATTGGGATTGTAAAATATGATAAATTAGTTTTTGAATTAATTTATTTTGAATGTTTTGATTTTCAAATTGAAACAATTGGATTAAATAATTATTGAATTAATTAGTTGAACTGATGTGATTAATTAATAGTTGAATTTATTTTTGGAATAGATGTGATTAATTAATTGTTAAATTAATTAATAGAAAAGCTGCGACTAATTAATTGTAAAAATAATTCACTGGATAAATACAATTAATGAATGATTTAATTAGTTAATTGAATGAGGTGAATAGGCAAATATTACATTGGACTAATTAATTAGTGAATTGATTAATGGGGTTTTTTCGTACATATAATATTTTAATATATATGATATTACGATATTGTGAAATATGTGTTATTGGGTTGTTTTGAAATATGTGATAATCATGTGTGGGGAATGTTAGGCTATATCAAATCCTATAGTGATAATTGAGATGATGAATGGTAAAAATGAAATTATTTTATGAATTGAGACAATGAAAAGTAATAATAGAATTAAGATATGAATTCCAATGATGAATGGTTACACTAAAAGTTAGAAATGAATTGAGATAATTAATTGTATCAGAATAATTTAGATATGAATTGAGATGATTAAATTTAAGAATGGAATTCAGATATTAATTGAGATGATGAATGGTAAAAATTTCATTCAGATATGAATTTGGATTATGAATGGTAAAAATGGAATTCAAGTCTATGATATCCCTTTGGGATTGTTCAGATTCCATCATGGTCTGAATCAGCTATTGGGAGTATAGTTGTCCTTGAGAACCCAAGGGTTATGTGGTTAAATAAAGAGTAATTGACTAAACATAAATGGATAACCTTATTGACATTGTTTATTCATTATACAACCACAGACACTATTTCTTCTGGATATTGTTTTAGACACCATTGGTAGTGACCTGCTGAGTTGGACTCACACCCTAATCTGGATGCCGGATCCATACCCAAATAAATTTCATTTTTGTAGAAAAAATATATGGAAAATGGATTATGTTAGATGGTTTTCTGAGATAAAGTAAGTATGAGGGAACAAGGATTTTTTTTGGGACCGTCTTTGGAGTTATCAGTGTCTTTAAATTTTGATTTTTGATTCTAAAACTTGAAAAAAAAATTACATGACTAGTTTTTTTACTTTAGTTATTGATATTGTATATCTAGTTTTGGTTATATTATGATACTGGTAATATTCTAGTTATTCTATCATTTGGTTAGTATCATCCTATTGTAATTTTTTAATTATTTTACACTATGGTATTACTTTTAGAAAGTGGGTATAGTCTTCCCATGCTGGATATTGGATCGTCGTTGTTACTTAGAATCCTCTGTCATACAGGGAGGCATTCCTGAGGTAATGTGACTAACCAGATCAAAGCACTGATGTGTGACACTTGGGTTATGATGTTATAAAAAAAATTTAGAGCGTTGTTTTACTTTATTTTCATTTTTATTAATCATTGTTAAATGTATATAGGAGACTAGGAAGAGTGGTCCGTGTTTTTGAGCTCATGCATTGGAGTAGCCAACCCATGTAAGGAGGAGAACCCAAGTACCCCGGGTGGGAATCATGTTATTGTTGTTCTCTATTATTGTTAAATATTATTTAACCTTGGGTGACACACATATTGTCTGATATGATTATTATTTCAAATATTTGATGATATTTGACTCATGTCCTAGTAAGTAATTATATTTGAGTATTCATGAATCATTATAGGAACTCATGATGTTTTTGTGAGATTCATCATTTTAGGATCCTACAAGAAAATAGGAATTGGGTAATTTGTTGAAATTGAACTATTTTCCTTTTATTTTTTTAATTGTAGTGATAAAACATGCCTAATGTGAAAGTGAAAATGGTGTTATATATGAAATTGATAAATGATGAAAAGTGTGAATTAATGGTTTTGTAATTAGAAAAGTGAATTTTTAGAATGAGTTCACCCTTTCTTATCCATGACCTTGACATTGGATGATTAGTGGTAGTGATAACGACATGTTTTTGACTATGTGGTGAGGTTTGGGGAATGACTTCTTATGGATTAATTTAGAAAACTCTTATGAAATGTGTTAAATTTTTGTTATGATTCCTAATACATGTGTTTGGAATTTTATAGATTTTCCATCATGATGGTAGTGGTTGAGAGGATGATAAAAGGACATGCTTGAAGATTCTCCTCTAGCAGGAGAACCAGAAATAGGCTTATAGTGCATGATATATCATTGATGTTGGAGAATCAAGAATAATATATTCTAAAAGTTGGAAGTATCTCTATTAGAATTCAATCTTGTGGGATAATAGAAAAAGGGACTAGGGGTAGGGATCAGTTATTTAAGATTCTACATGAGTTTTACGCCACTAGTGTGGTAGGTCGGACCAATATCATAAATGTTTCCCCTGACCACTAGTAGGGGAATGATACTTTGGTATGATGAGATATATATTGAAACATTGAAGAAAAAATGACATATGTATAATGATGAAGTACCTCGGAAGAATCAGAGTGTGGGAAGGAAATATTTTACCCCATATCAGGATATATGTTGGTGTTTTACTAGTAGTGGCAGTAGAGGTTGTGGACAAGTTGCTTCTATTAAAGGTCACATATATCATCATAGTGGTGTAGCTCAGGGTACATAGGTAGTTTCATACAGAAGAGGGGTAGTATTGTTTAATTCTTAATATTAAATAATCATTCAGGATTTTTCATCACTCGCATCACATAATTTTCATTTAAAAATGATTTATTCCCATCCAATTTTAATGTTTTCCTCATATCAGATATCAATATCATTGTTCGAATTTCATTAATTAAGGTTATTTTAAATTTTTTAATCATATCATTAAAAATACTAATCCAAAATATGTTTCTCTTATTTTTAGTGTTAATTAATAAATTTTCCTCAAATAATTCAACTTGATCTAAGACGAATTTTGATATATAAAGGGTCATATGTACCACAAAAAGGCCCATAAAATTTGTGATAAAAATTAGACCATCAATGATGCTATAATTTTTGGAATCAATCAATAATTCAAAATTCATTTTTTCTCCAGCATAATTATAGGGATGATACATTGTATCTTGTATAAAAAATTCCATGCCCAACTCAACAAATGAGGGGCCCAATTGATCTATAAAATTCTATGCCACCATTTTATATGGGAAGTAAAAACAACCCAACTTTCATGAGTTTTCTCTAAATGCAATTGAACAATTGGGATTGTCTTCCTTGGTGTGAATACCAAAATTTTGAATATCAGCTTTATAGAATAAATGATTCAGATTTGAGTGTTTATATCTTTACAAAATCCCATTTACATTTTAAACATTGGAAAAGTCTAGATACAAATGGAAAATAGTGCACTATTTAGTAAAATACCCATATCATTTTCTCCAAAAGTGAAATATACACCAAATTTAGAGGGAAAATCCCCAAATTTTTATCTATAATGAAAAATATTCTCAATATTATTCTATCTAAAGAGTCATATTTGTGAGATACCATGAGGGGATGATTTGGGATGCAAACAATCATGCATCATGGGTTATAAATATATACCCATCTTCCCCTTGCAAGGTGTTGGAATTTCAGATCATAAGATGATAGGATTTAATTAACATACACTTTGAAAAGTTCTAGTAGGAACTTTCAAACTCAATTTTCTTATTTAGATACCATTCCTCCATGTTTTCTTTTCATATATTTCAAGATCTTTCAATAATAATCGTGTATGTTTAATTTCATTTCAATTAAAATTTAAATCATGTTTCTTTATCACATATTTTAATTATCATATAAACTATGACATGTAATATTAATAATCATAAATTGTTTAAATCAAGTGAAAAATAATTATATTATTTCACAATTTCATTCAATCAAATGTTTTTGATTAACTCTACTCAACATTTGTGTGAGTCTTCAACACACTACTCTTATACTATACTGCCTTTTAATCTATTTTTAACTCATCATAATAAAAATCATAAAATTATTAATAACCATATTAATAGATAAGTAAATCATACATTTTTGTGTGTCAAAATTTGAGGTTGCTAACTGATTGAGAGCTTTTTCTTTTGAATTTTTCTTTAGGTTAACATTATGTATTTTAAAAAGAATGTTTCATGGATTATTGAAATGTTTTATTTAATATGATGATTTTATGGATCATTAGAACCATAAACACACTACAAAAAAAAGGTTATTTATTGATATTATATCCCTAGCTATGTTATGTCTTGGATATAATCCTTAAATATTTGTAATTATGAACAAAATAATCATGTGAAGTCGGTGTTAATTTAATGAAATATAATGAAAAGATCAATGATATCCTAATATTAAATCTCCATTAATGAAATCACACCAATATTTATCATGTTTTTAAATTATACATCATCCATCAATAAATTTAATTTCGATATATAAACAAACCCTCCATTCAAAAGATAAATAAATATAAAAGAATCAACACCGAAAATAGTAATATCACCGAGGATTTGAACATAGTGCCACTACACACATTATCATAACACCATAACTTTGAACGGTTGATAAGTGACAATCGAGCATGATTAAATTTGTTCTATTAACAAATATGGTGAAAATAATAAATGAATTTTTTTTATTTTTTTTAAAAAAATCAACAAAAAAACTGAAAAAACACAATGTGAAACCCACATTATCTTAAAAATTAAAAATGAAAATAATGAAAAACCCACCTTTATCATCCTTTTATATTTTCTATAAATTAACTATATACTCTTATACAATCTATTAGAGATTTTTGAACGATAAATTAAAAAAAAATTACTGGAAAAAGAGGAATAGTAGGCAAAATCAAATCACCCAAGACCCATTCATAGACCATCCAATTAAATAACATAATGAAAATACTAGGGAAAAAACATAAAGAAATAATTTCCCTTGATATAAATTATCAGACCCTCTGTATTCAATATCCAAATATTGAGGCTAATTTCAATCTCAAATCGAGTTTGATTCATCTTTTATGTCATTTATAGGGGTTGGACAGTGAGGATCCATATCTTCAACATAAATAGTTTAAAGTTGTGTGATATGAAATTAAGACTCATGGGGTTTTTGAGGAATGAATAAAATTTCATTAATTACCACTCTCCCAATCTGAATTTTTCATCTAAATTTTATATTACCTACCTCCTGGTTCTTTATCCACCAGGAATGAAATGAATCGAATCTTCTTAGAGAATAGATACCCTAATTCTAAATCTATTTCTATTAAAAAGAAAATAAGTGGTATATATCAATTTACTAATGAATCACTCAAGTAATTAATTATAATGGTTCAAAAATGTGGAATCATGACCACACCATCAAATCATTGACCAAATCGTTATCTAATATATTTATGAGGTTTTATTGTCAATGAATTTAACTCTCATGAATGCCACAGACCACAGTTCTCTTATTTAAGAAACTCCAGAAGCATCAGGATATCTCATAAGAAATATGTCTTCAAGCGTGCAATTATTCCATAATTTATCACATGCTTAATTAAAACATGTCAAAAATAATCAATACATAGATCCTAAATAGTTGATTGGGTGGATGAGTGAACTTTCATGCCTTATATGAAAATTTTTCGGTGGTTACCAAGGACCTAGTCTCATCTTAACCACAATCTAGTTTCCCTAGATCTATAAAATATTGTGTAATATTTACCTGACTATATCCTATAACTAATACATGACAACAACTACAAGATGATACCTCATGTTTTTCTGGTCTAACAGATCTCAACACAACAATTGTTCATCCACACACCATCCCTCAACAATCATGTCAGTTCTTTAGAAACTCCACCCAGAAAGGCTTTGATACCTTCAATTCAACCTATAAACATGGATTGAGGTATGGTAATCCCATATCTGATTCCCTTCAGTTCCCTCCTCACAATCCATACCAAATAAAATATGGTCAAGGATGTGGTAACTTCCAACATTGTTATCCTTTTTTTTCTCAGCCTCAAAGGAGAAATCATCCTCCTGCTCATCCCAGTATTCATCTTCAAAGAAATATATCTCCATCACTAATGCAATACAAGATCTTTCCCAAGAAACAAAATCAAGGAAATTACAATGTAGTACGTGCCTCTTATTTCAAGTTACTATAGGAATGTATTGTGTAAAATCATGAAACATTACCCAAATATATCCTTAAACACATTGAAACTGAAATTGGTCAACTTTTATCCCACCATAACAAGTAGCAACAATACAATTCCTCCCAAATCCCAGCTCAGCCACATCCAAACCCTAAGTGTAATTTATGTGCAATTTCACTTAGATCGAAAAAGAAAAAAACTATACCAAAGAATGGATCCAAAAATTGAACCTTTTAATTATGATATTAAAAATAAAAATCCCAATATTCAAAAAATAAATTAAATCTACTCTATCAGATATTTTCATTCCTCTACAGAACCCAATTTATTTTCCCCAATCCATCTGTAAGCCAAGGAAACACTTTTAACCTGATCTTAAACTACATGAGATGTTTAGATGTGTTGAATTAAACATTCCCCTCTTAGATACCATAAGAATATCAATTTTTATGAAATTATTTTTAATGAATTGTGTAACTATAAGAGATAATGTAGGACCATCAATAATGTTTCATCTAAGTAGTCCATAACCATGATTTTCAATGATTTAGGGACCTTTATGGTTCGATTCCAAATTGGGAGTTCCAAATATAAAGATTCACTCATAGATTTAGGAGCCTTGATAAATGTAATACCCAAATACATCTTATCCAACCTTGGTCTAGGTATGTTACATTGAATGAGTGTTGTCATCTAGTTAGCCAATTGAAGCACTACCACTCCAATGGAAATAATTGAGGATGCAATTGTCTATGTCAATAATCATATCTTCCCAACTGATTTCAATGTCCTTGAAATAGAAGGAGACACAACTTCTGGTGAATATACTCAAATTATTGGAATACCATTCCTCATGACATCAAAAACCAAAATTGCTACCAATGATTGAATATTTTCCATGGAATTTGGTGACAAATATGTCAAGTTAAATATATTTCATGTCATGTGATTCCCATTAGAGAATTATTCTGTATTTTCTATACATGATTCTAAAAGCTTCCCTAAGGTTTTATTGAAACCAAAACCATAATGTTATTATTGTTCTAAAGAATGATTATTTTGTTAAGTTTTCTTCCTCATTAACAATGTAACAAATAGAGAATTTTTTTTGACCTTTCTCATGTAAACATCAAAGATCTATAGGATCATGAAAAATCATTGAAATCTCATTCACCTCTTATATACACATATCCAACATGGATAATAATTTATAAAATGAACTATCATGATTATTTTTTTAATTCAAATAATAATATCCAAAATCATAACTTATTATACATGATTCTAAACACCCCCTAATAAGTCAAGTGAGTCCTGATCCAATGTTCTTTTCATGTCCCAATGCTAGTGATGTTTGTGATATTTTTTGCATCATTAAAAAAGTGATAACTTGTGTGGTAGTAATTGATCATTCTTTGGAAAACAACATTCATATTAATGATATAAATAAATATATAAAATATCATGTCCCCAATTATCCTCATTACTCTACATTAGCTATGGATGAAATAAATTTGTTAAAAACAACTGGGATATCATACTCTAATTTCCTGTTATCTAAACCACATAATAATAAATCATCATAAATGAATCATCTTCTTGAACTTCTAAGTATTAAAAACCACCAATTTTAGGATAGAATCATTCTTCAGGTTGAAGACTAAAGGGATGATCCCCACATTCTTTTTCTACCACCATTGACAAAAAAGAAAAAAAACGAAGGGAATATATTATCAATTGATAAATTAGGCCTCTTAAAGGATACGTTCTTATGGAAGCACAATAGAGATGAAAAAATATCATCTAAATCATCAATATATTGGTAGTTCAATACTATGATCTAACTATAAACGAAAAAATACAATGATTCATGGGAAAAACCTAGATTTTATTTTACTTTTATAAAATTTTAATTTCGTATTGTTTTTCATTAAATGAAAAATGAATTTTAATTCTTTTTTAGGTAATGTAAATTTTCCAAAGACCCACTAGAGTGAACACATTACCTAGTATTCACAAGTACATCCACTAACCAACAGCTGGATGGAGATGAAAACACACCAAATCCAAACTAAGGGTAACCTAGTTCCCTTTATCTTCTTCTTTATCTGTATGTATTCCCTCTTTATCACTCACTAAATTCTTATTTCTCTATTATTTTAATTTTTAACCACTTTTATCTTCAAACCTTTTTCCATCTTTCTATTTTTTCGGGTATTTATTTAAAACAAAAACACAAATCCAATAGATTCATAATTACTCACCCTTAAAAATTGAAACAATTTCCAACCATATTGAAGAGTAAAAATAATTTTTTTCATCACTATAATTTTATATTTTCATCATAAATTTGGTTAAAAGAATAATTTTTCAAGATAACTAAATTTCAAATGATAAATTTTTCATTTCTAAAATGATTCTTCCCTAAACATGATAAAAGATAATATGTTTATTGATATTGTCACCTAGGAATATATTTTCATATTTTTTTTGTTTTAACCCCTAATTTTTAGTCTTTATTTTTAGTACATTTGAGTTTAATATCCTAATTTTGTGTACATTAATATAATAGAGGAATTTTCAGAACAACCTATGAATTAAATATCCAAATGGCCTCTCATTACCCTTATAGTGGTCTTAATTTTGAAAGACCCATTGATAGAAAACCTGTGTCTAGATATCCACATTACAAGACCAAAACCTTGTCCAATCCTATATCTACATGGATTTTCATTAAATATTTTTTAAAATTTATTTCTGGGGGAAGGGATTTAATTTTTGTGTATTCCTTACTTGATTTTAACAACAAAATCATATGCTTGAGGGAAAAATCCATTTATGTGTGGGGGAGAGGTTGTAGTTCCGAGTTTTTTGGAATGGATTCATATTTATATAATTTCATACATGTTATAGAAAAGTGCTCAAAAAAATAAAAAATGAAAAATAAAAAAAATCATGTTCGGTCATGGGAAGGTAAAAAATCACAAATTATCAACCTTTAAATGTGTTATAACTATTTCAATTTGGGTTTTCAAGAGATCAAACATGGGTTGGAGATTATTATGAGATTTGTTTCAATATTAACATTCAAAAAAATGTGATATTAAAAAAAGATCACTTCCATAATCTTTTCATGTTTTATTGGGATACGATTTCTATTTTTGTACATATTTTATCATTTAATGCACGTAAAATTATTTCCATCTCTTATCTTCCTAATTAAATTCATGACCTTAATAATATGTATTTCTATTTCCTTCCATGTTTTATTCCAAAAAAAAATTTTATTTCTATATCCATGTTTTTGATTTATCCCTCTTTTACACTCTTTGGACATTATATTCCTACACTACCATTGCCACTGAAAACCCACCAAAATTCATCTTCATTATTGTTCTATTGATAATAGATAATAGAGGTTGAAAACACTTAAAAACTCTAAGATTTTCAATTTTGGATGGTGAATGAGTGAATCTTATTAAATTGTTTTCACCATATTGAGAAGATATATTTCTGAGTACCCATATTTTCAAAATCAAAATTTTAACATGAAAAATTGTAACACCCGAGACTTTTATGTTATATAAACCATCAAAGGATTCTTTTTCTACACAACACTTGCTTGGCTTGCTTTACACGCAATCTCGACCTTCATCGATAGCTTGCGTCGTACGTAATACCGAGTTTCACTAAACAACAATATGCTATTAAAACTAGCCGTTATGAATAGTAATAACCACTTTTTTGAAATTTTATAAATTTTATTTTTCAAAATGGACTTCATTTTTGGACTCAGAATATCAAAATTAGCCTAGGGTGAAATTTTGGTATTTTTCTGAAAACTTTCAATTTTTGATGAATAGTGAAACCACTAAGTGGTAGGTTAAAAACTGAATTTTGCATAAAACTTAATTTTACCGCTTCTGTGAATGGAATTTCAAAAATCCGACAGACACGGTTGATATCAGTAAGTAAAATGTGGTTCAATGAGATAAAAATAATTTTTTTGGTGAATAGTAACTTTTTACGATTTTTACCGCGGTTAATAGTAAATAGGGTAACTAAGGGTAAATATGATATTAATATTACCCTAAAACATGTCCTAATTCTATTGGACAAGTATAATTCGACCAAAAACAAACTTAGGAATAAAATATGACCATTTAGGCCCACTTGGATTAGATTAGGACATTTATTATTAATTTATTTAAAGAATGGTTAAAATAGTTAAAATCAAAGTTTAATAAGTAAATAATTTTTAATATAGGGTTATGCATAAGATAAATTCGATTGTAAATATTCATTAGAAAGATAAAGATATTTCCTACATGATGGTATTTTATTTGTAATTTTTATACATCAAATAATTTAATTTATTTATGACACAAAGATGATGCAGTAATTATCTTATTAATGAAATATTGACAAAATTGATAATATAAATACAAAAATAAATGTAATTTAAGACTTTTTATGAATTCCACTAATTTTCTAGGTTACTATGATATATTAATGTTGATTTAATCAACTTGGTTCGAACATATAATTCTATTATGACTTTCACAAAAATCATATATCAAATAGTGTCAAAATTGACACAAAATAGTTTTTAAATCAAATATTATATTATTAATTGTAATTTTATTCCTAAAAATCTAAGGTTCGGCCAAATGACTTAGATAAGGATATATATATTAATAATAAACAATTTGAGGTTCGTTTGGCATGTTATAGTAAGTTTATTAACCATATAGTGAAAGAAAACAAAAAGACACGGTAAAAGTTAAATTAATTAACTTAGAGTTAAATCTAATTGATAAGGTTAAAATAATACCCTAAACTTGTCTAAATCCTATTGGTTGATAGGATTTCGACCCATCACCACTTTAGCTTCGAAATAAGACCCTTTGGAACCATTATAAACCTATTTTGACTTTAATATAAAATAATATTTTGAGATATTCCTAAGGTGCCCCTCTCCTCCCTTATAAAAGGGCACCTCCTCCCCCTCCTCCTCACACCAATTTGAGCACTCAAGCTCGGCCAACCCCTGCCATTTTCTCCTCTCCACTTCCCTAGAATAATCCTAGAGGTCCTGGTCTTTTCCAAAGACCAATCTTAGTTCCTTAAGTGGAGGATTCAAAGAGGCGTTCCAAAGAAGAGGTAATATCCATTACCGATCTTTTCAATTTCTTTCTTCTTCAACTTCTTCTTCTTTAGTTGTTTCATGATAAAGTAATAACATCAGTATTACTTACATACTGATATGTTATTATAAATATGAAACAACCCTAATTCACCTTCTATCCATCCTACGGAAAAATGAAATCACCGCGCGTGCGTACGTACGGAATACCGTCTCCACGCCGTGGTGTAATCTATTTTCCACCATCACCTTACAAGGATGGGTATAATGGTGTAATGAGTAACTATATATGATTATTATTAAGTAATATTGATACTGAAATAATATATATATATACTCCAACACAATTCCACGATCATAGGAACGATATCATCACTCGTGCGTAGGTACGGAATACCGTCTCCACGATGTGATGCGACTCGTTCTACATGATCTTCATTTCATAATGATTATATAAATGAATTGAATGAATGAATATGGTATATACTACACTAATACCATTCTGGAAATGAATTATCTATAACCTAAAGATAAGAATAAGAATTTATTCAACAAAACACGCATAAGAACAAAAAGTTATAAAGACCCGAGTAACAAGTAACAATGAAATATTACTAACAAGAAGCTAATAATATTACCATATATGATATCATATCAATATGTATGATTCTGGAATAAGTCAATAACATTATTTAAAGCATTATACAGGAGCTTCGGACATGAACAAAGCAAATCGGACCTAAGGTAAGGGAAATATCACAATCTCATTTTTATCCGAGGTTGTTTATTCGTAAGTATTTACTGGGGTGTATTTTATCATCCACATCCATGTTTCCTCAATATGTAATATTGTTTCCATCCACTTGCAATAGTTTAAATCCAATTTTACCCTTAGGTGAGTTTTTAGTAAAGAATATGAAAGGAATCTTTTGTCGTTTTTCCGTACGAGGTACTTTTTGACTTTTCCGACAAAAGTACGAAGAATGTTTTTTTTAACTTATATGGCTTGAATGGATTTTTAAAACATTATTTCCAAGAAGATTCCTTTACAAGTTTTCAGGTTTATTTTTAATCAACTTCTTTTATTTTAAAGTTGTATGACATGTTATGAAAGGAAAAATGTTTTTGAAGAAGAAAGGATATTTTCCTCAAGAATTCAATTCAAGTGTTTTATCAAAATTATTTTCCATCTAAGATAATAAAGGGTTCTGTTTCTATCCATATTTTTACATTGATTTGACTATGTTGTGATGGAATTATGTTTATGAATTCCTTTATCTCATATGAATTGATTTATGATGTCATGATGTTTCAAGAATCCCATTTTTGTTATATGTGTTATGCAATGATGTATGTTTTATGATTATGTGGCACACATAAGAAAGGATTCATTATAAGATGGGTGGGACCTATATCTCCCTCCAATGCATTGGGTAATGATTTTATATCTCATGAGATAGACATGGCTGGAACGGAAGGTTATTTCGGTTCAGTGATACAGGACTGAAACGAGGAGTGAACTCGGTTCAGAAAGGGACTTTGTCCACTAAGATAGTCTTGGAAATGAGTCATGACTAACAACAAATGATTTTCCATGATTATGTGTGCATGCCAGAAAGTTTCAAGTTTTATGTTATGATTATGGGGATCTCATTTTCACTTCTATGATTTATTCCATGTTAAGATATTATGATCTCTTTTGCAGGTTTTGATTTTCATAAAGATATGATATGATTTTTATTTCCTTTATTTGCCCTTGCAGAGCATTTGAGCTCACCCTTTTATGTTTTCTTTTCCCCAGGTTAGGAAGATGGATATTAAGTAGAATATGCTAAAAGGGACCCTAGATATGATGAAATAAATGGGAGACACTGTAGAAGATTTATGAACCAGTTGTTTATGTTTCCCAGTTTCTAAAGACACTATACCTATACGGTCCTTTGTGGTTTTGTCATATGTTGTAATAAGTGTGCTTCAATTTCGAAGTATTAACAATGTATGTAAAGTATGGGTCGTTATAGTAGGTATCAGAGGAAAGGTATAGTCAACCTTTGGAAACTAGGATTTGAAAGCCTTAGTAAGAACCCTAAGGATAAGTCTAAGCATAGAACACAATTTTAGAAATGGCCATGAATAACCTAGGATAAGACCATAAGCATGAAATTTTTTTTGAATTATGTGGTTTCCTATTATAATTAGTGTTGCTCACACTATTCTTCTTGGTTTTAGTCAATGGATGGAACCCGAAGGAACCGTGTTAATGCGGAATGCGATGGGAAATGCAATGATTGTCCCCCTGAGAAACCAAACGATATGGGAGCTGGAATGCAAAATCTTGTAGCCATGCTCACACAACTTTCTCAAGCTATGAATCATGCAGGATTTCCAAACGAACAAAGGAGGGAGCAACATTCTGTTGAATCCTTCATGAGGCAGCGTCCACCTTCTTTCAGCGGGTCTACTGATCCATTAGTTACTGAACAATGGATTAGTACTACTGAAAAGATATTTTCAGTTCTTCAATGTTCTGAGCATGATAAAGTCATCCTAGCAGTGTATCGTTTGGAAGGAAATGCGGATCAATGGTGGAATCTTGTTAAGAATACGAGGCAAAGGGATGAAATTGAGTCTATGGAATGGGACGAGTTCAAGAACTTATTTTTCAATAAGTACTTCCCTCGTATTCTCCGAACAAAGATGGAGAAAGAGTTCCTTGAACTGAAGCAAAGGGATGATGAATCTGTTAGTACCTATGAAGCAAATTTTACAAGACTTGCAAGGTACGCTTCTGGTATTATTATCCAACCTGAGAGTAAGATCGATCGATTCTTTAGTGGCTTAAAACCAAGTCTTCGAAGGGCGTTATCCATAAGGGACTTCAATAGCTATGAGGAAATCGTTCGATGTGCTCTCAAAGTCGAGATGGATATTGGAGTAACCCATCAGTCACATGGGTTTGATAAGAAGAGGAAGATGGAATTCAAAGAAAAATCTAAAGAGCACACGGAAAAGAAGATGAGCTTTTCCTTATGCTCAAAGTGTGGAAAGAAACATGGAGGGAGTTTTCTTAAAGGGACAAGTAAATGTTTTAAATGTGGAAAGGGAGGTCATCGGGCATTTGAATGCCGTGATAATGGGAAGAAGATGTCTAATGATGCAAACAAAGGAAGGGATACACAGAATGAACCTACTACACTTCAATGTTTCAAGTGCAAGGAGATGGGGCATTATGCCAATCAATGCCCAAATCCAAGGGTTGATGATGATGGTCGACGTCAACAAAATCTTAAGGCTAAAGACAAAGGAAAGTCACATTCAATTTCTATCAGCGATGTGGAGTACGATAACGATGTGGTGAAAGGTACACTTACTATCCACTCTAAAGTAGCAAATGTTTTATTTGATTCTGGATCCACCCACTCTTTTATTTCTGAAGACTTTTCTAAGGGTATCACCGTATTACCTCAACAATTAGATGTTGAGTTAGCTGTGACAACACCTAATGGCACATCAATCGCATCAAAAGTTTATAATTCTTCTCCGATCGAAGTTTGTGGGAAAGTGCTTCCTGCAAATCTTGTGATCCTTCCTTTAGTGGAATTTGATGTGATTCTTGGCATGGATTGGCTTTCTCTACATGGAGCTCATATCGATTGCCAAAGAAGGGAAGTCACATTTCATATTCCAGATAAATCTACGATCGTCTATCAATGCAAGGATGAACATAACCTTCCAGTGGAAATTTCTTCCATCTTATGGGTATTGATTCCACTAAATGAAGGTTATGTATCTCAAATGGTTGGTGAGAAACTCACGATTAAGAATATGCCCATTGTACGGGAGTTTGATGATGTCTTTCCGGAGGAATTGCTGGGTCTTCCACCAAATCGTGATGTTGAGTTTTCAATAGAACTCGTACCGGGTGCTTTGCCTATTTCAAAGACACCTTATAGAATGGCCCCAATTGAGTTGCAGGAATTGAAGAAGCAACTCCAAGAGAATCTTGATAAGGGATTCATACGCCCTAGTGCGTCACCTTGGGGAGCACCTGTTCTATTTGTTAAGAAGAAAGATGGATCAATGAGACTTTGCATTGATTATCGAGAACTTAACAAGATCACTATCAAGAAAAAATATCCTCTCCCACGCATTGATGACTTATTTGACCAACTACGCGGAGCTAAATACTTTTCCAAGATTGATCTTCGTTCAGGGTATCATCAATTAAGGGTCAAAAGGGATGATATACCAAAGACAGCTTTCCGTACAAGGTATGGACACTATGAATTTATAGTGATGCCATTTGGTCTTACTAATGCCCCTGCTATCTTCATGGATCTAATGAATAGAGTCTTTAGAAACTATCTTGATCAATTTGTGGTAGTCTTTATAGACGATATTCTTGTCTATTCAAAGAGCAAGGAAGAGCATGAAGATCACTTGAGAATTATATTGAAGACCCTGAGAAAAGAGAAGCTTTATGCCAAATTTACCAAGTGTGAATTTTGGCTTCAAAAAGTTGCATTTTTGGGTCATATAATCTCAAAAGAAGGGATATCTGTGGATCCAGCAAAAACAGAGGTTATCGAAAGATGGTCAAGACCAACAACAGTAACTGAGATCCGAAGTTTTCTTGGTTTGGCTGGATATTATCGACGTTTTGTAAAAGATTTTTCACGATTATCTAATCCAATCACCAAGTTGACTCGGAAAGGAGTTAAGTTTGTCTGGATAGAGGAATGTGAAGAGAATTTCAAGTAGTTGAAAAGAAGGTTATCCAGTGCACCTGTGCTCACACTGCCTTGTAGTGGAGAAAGGTTTGTGATCTACAGTGATGCATCCAAGAAGGGATTGGGGTGTGTTCTTATGCAAAATGATATGGTGATAGCTTATGCTTCACGACAGTTGAAAATCCATGAGCAAAATTACCCAACACATGATTTGGAGTTGGCTGCGGTAATCATTGCATTAAAGATTTGGAGGCATTACCTTTATGGTGAAAGGTGTGATATTTATACTGATCATAAAAGTTTAAAGTATATTTTCACACAAAAGGAGTTGAATATGCGTCAAAGAAGATGGTTGGAGCTGATTAAGGATTATGACTGCTCAATCCATTACCACTCTGGGAAAGCAAACAAGGTGGCGGATGCATTAAGTCGACAAGACCATGCTAGTTTATCCATGATGAGGATCACAAAAGATCCAATATTTATGGATTTACAAAGGATGGATCTTGGAATTATAATGGAAGGGGAAAAATCTTATCTTTCTCAAATGAATGTTCAACCATCTATACATGTGAAGATTAAAGAGGCATAGAAAGAAGATGTCGAGTTACAAAAGAAGGTGAGAAATTTTCCTGAATTCAACCTTGATTGTGATGGGATAATAAAGTTCAGGAATCGGGTTTGTGTTCCTCCCATCCCCGAATTAAAGAAGGAGCTGCTGGATGAGGCTCATAGTTCTTCATTCTCTATTCATCCTGGAAGCACGAAGATGTATAGGGACCTGAAAGAGTACTTCTGGTGGGATGGCATGAAAAGAGATGTTGCTGAATATGTCTCTCGATGCTTGGTTTGTCAACAAGTTAAAGCTGAGAGACAGAAGTCTAAGGGGATGTTACAACCATTACCCATACCCGAATGGAAATGGGAAAACATCACTATGGACTTTGTCACAGGACTTCCTAAAACATCCAAAGGCAATAATGCTCTCTGGGTCATAGTTGATCGTCTTACAAAGTCTGAACACTTCATTGCTATTAGAGAGGATTTCTCTCTAGATCAGCTTGCCAGGATATATGTAAAGGAAGTGGTAAGATTGCATGGAGTACCACTTTCTATTATATCTGATCGAGATCCGAGATTTACCTCGAAGTTCTGGCGAAGTCTTCAGCATACTCTGGATACAGAGTTGAGTTTCATCACTGCTTATCATCCCCAGACAGACGGTCAGTCTGAGAGAACAATTCAAACCCTAGAAGATATGTTGAGAGCTTGCTCTATGGATTTCAAAGGAGGTTGGTATCAACACCTACCTTTGGTGGAATTTTCTTATAATAATAGCTTTCACTCCAGTATTCAGATGGCTCCTTATGAAGCTCTCTATGGAAAGAAATGCAGGACTCCAACTTGCTGGGATGAAGTTGGGGAAAGAAAGCTATTAGGACCTGATCTCGTTGATGAAATGGCAGAAAAGGTTAGATCTATTCAACAACACATAAGAGCAGCTCAGAGTCGATAGAAAATTTATGCCGACAACCGAAGAAAAGACCTAGAGTTTGAAGTGGGCGATAAAGTGTTCTTACGAATATCTCCCTGGAAGAGGGTTATGAGATTTGGAAAGAAGGGGAAGTTGATCCCTAGATATATCGGTACTTTTGAAATACTGGATCGTGTTGGGAAGGTAGCTTACCGATTGGCGCTTCCACCGAATCTCTCTCAAGTTCACGATGTGTTCCACGTATCTCTCCGGAGAAAGTACATACCAGATCCTTCACATGTACTCAGCTCAGAAGTTGTACCGCTGGAGCAAGATCTTTCTTATGAAGAACAGCCGATAGAGATTCTGGATCGTAGCAAAAAAGTCCTACGAAACAAGACCACTCGCTTGGTGAAAGTTTTATGGAGGAACCACCAACTTGAAAAAGCTACATGGGAGCTTGAGGATATGATGAGGGAGAAGTATCCTCATTTGTTTGTTACAAAGTGACGAATTTCGAGGGCGAAATTCTTTTTAAGGGGGGTAGAATGTAACACCCGAGACTTTTATGTTATATAAACCATCAAAGGAATATTTTTCTACACAACACTTGCTTGGCTTTCTTTACAGGCAATCGCGACCTTCCTCGATAGCTTGCGTCGTACGCAATACCGAGTTACACTAAACAACAATATGCTATTAAAACTAGCCGTTATAAATAGTAATAACCACTTTTTGAAATTTTATAAATTTTATTTTTCAAAATGGACTTCATTTTTGGACTCCGAATATCGAAATTAGCCTAGGGTGAAATTTTGGTATTTTTCTGAAAACTTTCAATTTTTGATGAATAGTGAAACCACTAAGTGGTAGGTTAAAAACTGAATTTTGCATAAAACTTAATTTTATTGCTTCTGTGAATGGAATTTCGAAAATCCGACAGACACGGTTGATATCAGTAAGTAAAATGTGGTTCAATGAGATAAAAATAATTTTTTTGTGAATAGTAACTTTTTACGATTTTTACCGCTGTTAATAGTAAATAGGGTATCTAAGGGTAAATATGATATTAATATTACCCTAACACATGTCCTAATTCTATTGGACAAGTATAATTCGACCAAAAACAAACTTAGGAATAAAATATGACCATTTAGGCCCACTTGGATTAGATTAGGACATTTATTATTAATTTATTTAAAGAAGGGTTAAAATAGTTAAAATCAATGTTTAATAAGTAAATAATTTTTAATATGGGGTTATACATAAGATAAAATCGATTGTAAATATTCATTAGAAAGATAAAAAGATTTCCTACATGATGGTATTTTATTTGTAATTTTTATACATCAAATAATTTAATTTATTTATGACACAAAGATGATGCAGTAATTATCTTATTAATGAAATATTGACAAAATTGATAATATAAATACAAAAATAAATGTAATTTAAGACTTTTTATGAATTCCACTAATTTTCTAGGTTACTATGATATATTAATGTTGATTTAATCAACTTGGTTTGAACATATAATTCTGTTATGACTTTCACAAAAATCATATATCAAATAGTGTCAAAATTGACACAAAATAGTTTTTAAATTAAATATTATATTATTAATTGTTATTTAATTCCTAAAAATCTAAAGTTCGGCCAAATGACTTATATAAGGATATATATATTAATAATAAACAATTTGGGGTTCGTTTGGCATGTTATAGTAAGTGTATTAACCGTATAGTGAAAGAAAACAAAAAGACACGGTAAAAGTTAAATTAATTAACTTAGAGTTAAATCTAATTGATAAGGTTAAAATAATACCCTAAACTTTTCTAAATTCTATTGGTTGATAGGATTTCGACCCATCACCACTTTAGCTTCGAAATAAGACCCTTTGGAACCATTATAAACCGATTTTGACTTTAATATAAAATAATATTTTGAGATATTCCTAAGGTGCCCCTCTCCTCCCTTATAAAAGGGCACCTCCTCCCCCTCCTCCTCACACCAATTTGAGCACTCAAGCTCGGCCAACCCCTGCCATTTTCTCCTCTCCACTTCCCTAGAATAATCCTAGAGGTCCTGGTCTTTTCCAAATACCAATCTTAGTTCCTTAAGTGGAGGATTCAAAGAGGCGTTCCAAAGAAGAGGTAATATCCATTACCGATCTTTTCAATTTCTTTCTTCTTCAACTTCTTCTTATTTAGTTGTTTCATGATAAAGTAATAACATCAGTATTACTTACATACTGATATGTTATTATAAATATGAAACAACCCTAATTCACCTTCTATCCATCCTACGGAAAAATGAAATCACAGCGCGTGCGTACGTACGGAATACCGTCTCCACGCCGTGGTGTAATCTATTTTCCACCATCACCTTACAAGGATGGGTATAATGGTGTAATGAGTAACTATATATGATTATTATTAAGTAATATTGATACTGAAATAATATATATATATACTCCAATACAATTCCACGATCATAGGAACGATATCATCACTCGTGCGTACGTACGGAATACCGTCTCCACGATGTGATGCGACTCGTTCTACATGATCTTCATTTCATAATGATTATATAAATGAATTGAATGAATGAATATGGTATATACTACACTAATACCATTCTGGAAATGAATTATCTATAACCTAAAGATAAGAATAAGAATTTATTCAACAAAACACGCATAAGAACAAAAAGTTATAAAGACCCGAGTAACAAGTAACAATGAAATATTACTAACAAGAAGCTAATAATATGACCATATATGATATCATATCAATATGTATGATTCTGGAATAAGTCAATAACATTATTTAAACCATTATACAGGAGCTTCGGACACGATCAAAGCAAATCGGACCTAAGGTAAGGGAAATATCACAATCTCATTTTTATCCGAGATTGTTTATTCGTAAGTATTTACTGGGGTGTATTTTATCATCCACATCCATGTTCCCTCAATATGTAATATTGTTTCCATCCACTTGCAATAGTTTAAATCCAATTTTACCCTTAGGTGAGTTTTTAGTAAAGAATATGAAAGGAATCTTTTGTCGTTTTTCCGTACGAGGTACTTTTTGACTTTTCCGACAAAAGTACGAAGAATGTTTTTTTTAACTTATATGGCTTGAATGGATTTTTAAAACATTATTTCCAAGAAGATTCCTTTACAAGTTTTCAGGTTTATTTTTAATCAACTTCTTTTATTTTAAAATTGTATGACATGTTATGAAAGGAAAAATGTTTTTGAAGAAGAAAGGATATTTTCCTCAAGAATTCAATTCAAGTGTTTTATCAAAATTATTTTCCATCTAAGATAATAAAGGGTTCTGTTTCTATCCATATTTTTACATTGATTTGACTATGTTGTGATGGAATTATGTTTATGAATTCCTTTATCTTATATGAATTTATTTATGATGTCATGATGTTTCAAGAATCCCATTTTTGTTATATGTGTTATGCGATGATGTATGTTTTATGATTATGTGGCACACATAAGAAATGATTCATTATAAGATGGGTGGGACCTATATCTCCCTCCAATGCATTGGGTAATGATTTTATATCTCATGAGATAGACATGGCTGGAACGGAAGGTTATTTCGGTTCAGTGATACAGGACTGAAACGAAGAGTGAACTCGGTTCAGAAAGGGACTTTGTCCACTAAGATAGTCTTGGAAATGAGTCATGACTAACAAGAAATGATTTTCCATGATTATGTGTGCATGCCACAAAGTTTCAAGTTTTATGTTATGATTATGGGGATCTCATTTTCACTTCTATGATTTATTCCATGTTAAGATATTATGATCTCTTTTGCAGGTTTTGATTTTCATAAAGATATGATATGATTTTTATTTCCTTTATTTGCCCTTGCTGAGCATTTGAGCTCACCCTTTTATGTTTTCTTTTCCCCAGGTCAGGAAGATGGATATTAAGTAGAATATGCTAAAAGGGACCCTAGATATGATGAAATAAATGGGAGACACTGTAGAAGATTTATGAACCAGTTGTTTATGTTTCCCAGTTTCTAAAGACACTATACCTATACGGTCCTTTGTGGTTTTGTCATATGTTGTAATAAGTGCGCTTCAATTTCGAAGTATTAACAATGTATGTAAAGTATGGGTCGTTATAAAAATGATTTCCTTTCGACACATTATTTCAGTAACTAGTTTTTGGTGGAATTATTTTTGGATGAGTTAACTATTCAAGATCCCCAGATTGGAGAAAAAAATTTATTATTTATTGGTGAGTAAAATTGATATAGTTATATTTTTATATTTTATGTACATGAAAAAATTCACATGTCTAATTGTGGGGGAGTTGTTACTACAAATTCATTCATGATTTTACATTACTCTCATGACATAATTTCCACATAAAAATGATTAATATCCATTCAACATTCATTTTTTAGAAATAAATATATATAAAGAGCATTGTTTGGATTCATTTAATTAAATTATAGTTTAACGTTTTTATCATATCATTCAATATAATAATTTAATTTATTTTATTATTCTATTATATCATTACTAATTTAATTTACTACAAATCATACAACTAGAGATTGGGAAAAGTCCGATATATAAAGGGTCATATAGACCACACAATAAGGCCCACCAAATTTGGGATGAAAACTAGACCATCCATGAAGATATAATTTTTGGGCCCAATAAAGAATTATGAATTCATTTATTATCCACTATAATTATAGGGATGAAACATTTCAATTTGTATAAAATGTTAAAGGCCCAACTCAAGCAATAAGGGGCCTAATTGATCCATGAATATCCACCCAACCATTCTATTCTTGAATAATAAATATCCCACCATTATTTACTTTTATCCCAATCCAATCAAAAAATTGAATACGAAATTTTTTGGTAAGAAATAAAATATTTAAAAGATATACATTATAAAATAAATGTTTCATATTTGAGGTCATATTTCAATCCAAAATCCCTTTCACATTATGGCCATTAAAAAAGTCTATATAAAAATGGACAAAAAACACTATTTAATAAAATAATCATTGCATTAGATCCAAAAAAACTATGGGCACAAAATTTGGAGTGTGAAATTTTCCAATCCATATCAAGAACTTTTAATATGAATATTTTATAGAATTATATCATCTAAATGGTCTTTTTTATGATTTAACATTATATGAAGATTAGGAATGAAAATAGACCACAACCCTATGCTATAAATACATCCACCACCTCTCCTTGTAAGGGGTTGGAATTTTAGAGCTTAAGATGGTATTTTATAATGATCATATCATTTACAAAGTCCTAAAAGAACATTAAATAATAAATATTTTACATGAGATACCATTCTTCCATGTTTTCTTTACACGTATATCATGTGTTTTCAATTTTAATCATGTATGTTGGTTTTCATTTAAATCAAATATTTAAAAATTTTACTTCATAATAATTTATAATTATCATAAACCCTCTATCATGAAATATTAATGTTCTTAAATTTTTTCTATCAAGTTGAATATCATTACCTTCTTTCTCTTTCTCATTCAATAAAAAGCCTTTTTTAATTCTCTTCACCATTTCTGTGTGTTCGGTTCACAAAAATTATATTGTCCTATTCTTTTTCACCTATTTTAACACGTCACCCAAAATTTCATAAACCAAATTAACAACAATATCAATATTTGAGTAAATCATCCATTAAGATGAGTCATAATTTTGGGATTTGACATTTTTGAGA
This sequence comes from Viscum album, assembly GCA_963277665.1. Lineage (NCBI taxonomy): Eukaryota > Viridiplantae > Streptophyta > Magnoliopsida > Santalales > Viscaceae > Viscum > Viscum album. The sequence goes on from OY728157.1 coordinate 167,487,291, forward strand.
TCTTTTGTTTACACATGATTCTCATCCTTGTTGGTGAGGTCTCTATAAGTGCATCAACAAGACCCAAGTTCAAAACTAGGTAGAGGAAAAAATTTAGAACTATTGCAAGATGGTTGCAGGTACTGTAGTATAACTATATAGGTACTATAACAGTTACTGTAGCATTGACTGTTCGGTACCATAGCATCCAAAACTCTTCACCTTAGGACTCCAGTTTGGGATTGGGGTCCTTAAAGACTTTGGGTCATTAAGGATTTTGGGCCACCTCATGGACTTAATGGACACCTAATATTCAGATGCAAACAATGATTCTACAAGGAACCTGCTCCAGAGGAGGATTCAAGAGTATTGTGCATTCACTATACTAGGGCTAATAGATGTGAAAAAATGAGAGGGCATGGCATTGCCATCAATATCGGGCCTGTGAATTTCTACATTGGACAGCTATCTGAACATCCACACAAATATGGGGAGTTGATTATGATATAGATGTTGGGGAGGGGCAGTTTCATGTAGCCAAAGTCTCTATGATTTTCTTAAGACATGCGGGTCCTGTAATGCCTCAAAGCCTACAAGAAATTTAATCTCTAATGAATACGGTAATTGTATGGGTTCCCCCTCTTCCCTTGAAAAAGAGTATTATCAAAATAAATAAAAAAGAAGTCCTTCATACCATTTTGGCACCATTGAAATCTTTTGTTCATTGAATACTATTTAGGTTAACATTGTGACTATTAAACATAAAATTTAATGGATTATTTACATGTTTTATTTTATGTGCAGATTCCATGCGTTATTGAATCCATTAATACACTACCATAACAAATTATTGATTGATATTAGAACCCTAGTTAAGTTAATTCTATGATTAAAGGCTTAACACATTGGAATTCTAATCAAAGTCATCTTGTTGAGTTACTGTTAACTTAATTAAATTTGAAGAAAATTTCAAGGATATCATAACCATAATACCATATAACGTCCTCACCCCAATATTTATCAGGAATTTAAATCAAATATCTACCATATATAAATTTAATTTATCTCTGCAAATAATCCCCCTATTAAAAATACAAATAAATGGAAAAAAAATTAACTCTTGAAATAGTACCATCATCATGGATTCGACCCAAGTGCCACTATACACATTAGAATAGCACCATACCATTGATCGCTCGATAGGAAATAGTTGGATGTGCTTCAATGAAGTTCATAACACACTTGTAGATAGTGTTGCTGGACCATAAACAGTTAGATATACTATTCTTGTTATAAGGCCCCAGCATTAAACCTTACTTAATCTTGAGTTATTACAAGATTACACATTGAGGATATTTTTAGGTTTAGATTTTTAGAGAATTAGATCATGAAACATTCATTACATTCCACATTTAAACAAAGTGGTTACATAAAAGACAATATTCATTCTTCCCATCAACGGAAACATATTTAAAATAAAACATGGATTCTTTCTTGACACACCCTTGACACTATCATCACATCATGTACTTTTCCCTTGACCTGTGAAAAACATTTCAAAAACATGGGATGAGCATAAAAAGCTCAGTAAGGGTTATAATAATATGGAAAGGAAACATTAGTTCATATACACATAAGAATTAAATCATACTTTACCCATAAAACATAGGCACTTTAACATACCTCATCAAACCATGAATAAATCGTAGAAATAATATGACATAAAAGTTAACTTGTGGCATTCATAACATTATTACGTAGGGAGTAACCCTCTTGGTTACGTTTGGAATACCCATCACAGTATATTCCCTAATTCTCTTCAGAGAAACCTTAACGTTTCACTCCTTCACGTTACCCAATGCATTAGAGAGCTATAACGGGCTCACCCGCCCTTAGTTTATCACGGAACCACCTGTTTTCATAACAATGCCCAAGAACCATGACATAAACGAATCACATAATACATGCATAAAGGGAACATAACATTTCCACATTTCAATCACAATATAACATTTCCGTATATTGAAATAATGAATCCATTCAAAAAGAATCTATTTCCAAAACCATTTAAAACATTTAATAAAGATATTTTTGAATCAAAGTGTCACATACCACCTTGAATCTTTTAAAATTATAAACTATTAATATCCATATAAATAAATCCTTAAAACCACTTTGAAAACATGGATATAAATATGAACAAATAATTAAAACATTTAAATCAATATTTTGGTTAAAGGGGTTCTACCAAAATTAGAGACACTTGAATGCAATAATTCAGGAATGACATTTAGTCAGAACTTTATAATATCATGAGAATAAATGGATTTATGATATAATATTCCAAAGGACAGTATATACACCATATAAGAGTGAATTGGTGCATAACAACAAAGAAGTCTCAATAGAAATGTCAAATCTGATGAAATACCTTATAAATAAGGTATCCTTAAATTAAGGATAAATCAATCTCAAAATTATGTGTGACAAATATAAATACACCCAATATAAGTGGATATTAAGTGTAAAACAATAAAAGGTCATTCACACATATACAAAGGATGACATATTCAATAACTACATGTTGAACCCAAAGAAATCGAAATTGGGTTAAGAAGTTCCCTTGATAGCCTAATGGCGTCACATCTAAATGAGTTGATGAGAGATAAAAAAAGGATATCTCATCACTTGGACACAAAATTTACATAAATAAGGATATATTAGAACATATCCCAACATACCAATATGTAAATTAAAAGACCCAACAAAACGAAGTCTTTTAAAAAGAGGAGGGTGAAAGGTTCCCTTACCGACTTGGGTATCTTTCAAAACATACACCCCATGAAAGAAGGACAATAAATCATTGATGTAAATACTCATAAACGAAATTATATTACACAAACATTAGAATAATGGGCAGTACATACACCACTAAAAGGAAATTGTGGAAAATGTAGCATAAATCTCACGGGAATAAAAGTGAGATGAAAATTCCCTTACGAAAACTCGGCAGCCTAACAGCGCCACTTAAAACATCCAAAATGGATTGATGAGATAAAATAGAGTATCCCATCATATTAAAATATAATTTACATCAAGAGGAATATATAATAAAATCCCCCAACATAACAAAGAGGAGCTTAAAAGAAGTGACAAAAAGGAGAGTACTTAAAAAGAAAGAGAGAGGTTAGATCTCTTACGAAAATTCGGCAGCCTAACGGCGCCACTCAAAACATCCAAAATGTCTTGATGAGAGATAATAGGGTCTCTCATCACATGAACATAAAAATTACAGTAATATTAATATAAAATAACATCCCAATAACAAGAAAGATTTGCTTTAAAAGGAATGACATAAAAGAGTGTACTTAAGAAGAAAGGGAGGAGTAAGATCCCTTACATTGGGTCCGAATTGACTTGATCATTCTTTAAAGTCCTGAATAATAAACTTGAGTTAATCTATACTTTCTTAAGACCCTTTTTCAAGTTCATTATTCTTTTTATACCATGTTATGAACATCATGTAATAATTTAAGTTAATAATGTTCATTTTGTCGGTATTTTGTTCTTAAGTCAAAAATAGACTTCTTACTCTTACATGTTGTTAATTTGGTCAAAGGTTCGTTATATCCAGAATGATATTAATGATTTGGAGAACATATATATCATATATATTCATCATATACATGTATTTATAATATTACATCAAATTTAGAGGTAAGAAATGAAATGCACCGTTCATAGAGACGGTAAGCCGTACGTACGCATGAACGCTACTTCCATTTCTATTTCGTATTTATGGAATGGAATCATAATGATATAATAGTATATTATAATTAAAGTATAATAAAATATATAATATCATTAAATTCATCCTTTACACATCCCACATATGGTATTAACGAATCAAATCACTTTCAGGGGCGGTAGTCCGCACTTCCTAAAATGAAGATATCGTGTTTACCCATAATGGGAACAATAATGGAATTCCATAAATGAAAAATACAGAAGCTTAAGGAAATAATAAACATATTATATATCATATATAAAAATAGTGACATCATAATGTCCACCTATTAAGGTGTTAAATGAGTATTAAACAATCATCGTTTCGGGAGGCAGAATTTCGCCATCCACGGAAACCGTATGTTCTTTAACCATTTGATGTAGTTATGTGAGAGGGTAGCTCGAATAAATATTATAACAATATCCTAGTATATTGAAGATACTGGTGTTTTTACAAAAGAAATAAATAAAAAGAGTTTAGGGGGTTGGAGAAGCAAAATAAAACAAATGAACATGAGAGAATGAATTACGTTTAAAAGTGTAACTCCTTTTGATTTGAGCCTAAAGGCTTCCTTTGAAAGGATTCTTCCCAATGGGAATCCTCTAGGATGAGTAGAGGGATGTGGAGAGTTTAAATGGGCAGGTTATGGCCGAGACAAAGACTTGAGGAGTGTGTGAAATGAGGTAGAGGTGGGGGCCTTTTATAAGAGGAGAGGAGGGGCACTTTTGCAAATCATGAAACTATTATTTTATTTTCAAAAGTGTTTCGAATTTATAAGGTCCCACATTGATATATTTAAAATATAAGATGATAAGGCTTATAAATATTCCCATCCAATAGTTTTTGGACAAGTTTAGGTCTTAGATTTTATATTATCAGTTCATTTTATTTAAATTGTTCATTAATGAGGTCATCGTTGCATCATCATGATGTCATAATTAAATTAATTTATTTAATGTATAAAAATTATAAAAAAAATATCCTGATGTAGGAAAACTTTTTATCTTTCCAAAGAGTATTTATAGACAAAATTATAAATAGTATAACCCCTTCTGAAAATTTTTTTAGTAAAAAAATTTATGTTAGTGTCATTTTCACCTTTATTTAAAAAAAGGCATTAAAGTCATTCTCTCACCCAAGAGGCTCGATAGGGTCCCCTAAATCGACCCATGGGTTGTATTTATCGGTCGTGACTCATACAATAGGCGTAGGACAAGTGTCATGGTGTTTTCATATTTTTATAATTTCATTTTTACCTTAAATTACACTAATTACCACAAATCGCGATTAATGAAAAAAATTTACTATTCACCAAAAAAATTATTTTCATCCCATTGAACCACATTTTACTTATTATTGACAACCATGTGTGTCGGATTTTCAAAATTCAAAACACAGTGATGGAAAAATTTTCATTTAAACGGAAAATCAGTTTTTATAAGTACCACTTAGTGGTTTCACTATTCATCAAAAATTGATGTTTTTCATAAAATTACCAAAAATTCACCCTAAGCTATATTTGATATTCCAAATTAAAAAATGAAGTCTATTTTACAAAATTCAAAACATATAAGTCACATTAATTAATTTAATAATTAATTCCCGCTGTCAGAGCAAATAGCGTGTTTTTATAAAACAATAAGTATCAAAAGATTGACACTAGTTTAAGTCTGATTTCAAAGTGAAATTAATTCCAACAACCACTATTGGATTTAATGGTAAAAATATATTCTAATTTCACTTTAAAACCAATTCAAAAGATAATATAATCATATAAATAAATAAGATTAAAACGTGGTTTTGAATTAAAATACAACATTTTACACTATTCATTAAAAAATGAACTTTATCAGAAAGATACCAAAAATTTACACAAAGTAAATTTTGATGTCCCAATTCTTAAGAATAGTTTTATTTGGTCCAAAATAATGTATAAGTGTGAACAAAACTATATTTAATGACGGTTCGCCATCAAAAGGCGATAAGTGAACCTTTAGTGAAAACTAGGGAATATATGCCTAAAATTGAATTCTTTCCATATTTTAAGCCATTATCTTTTATTGGATAAATGTAAAAACATTTAAAAAAATATATAATCATATTTTATTTATTAATATCCATTCCCGCCAATACAATGGCTACAAGTTAACTACCATTTAAAATAATATTTTTTTATTATTAGAGTGCAACGTAAGATTTCCAAGAAACTCGTTGTTGCGTGTTGGGTACGCCATCAAGCATAGCATCCACTTTAAAGTCATATTAATATTTTATTCACAAATATGGATAAATATGAAAATATCATATTCTTTATTTACCTGGGGTGTTACATCCTTCCCCCTTTTGGGAATTGCGTCCTCCCAATTTTAAAATTACGCTTGGAAACATCCTTGAAAGTCCCACATCGGAACAAGAGTCGGTAAAACAAACACTTTAAAATAAAGGAAGATAAGTACAGAGGTCACCCGAGTTAACCCATACTAGGACTCCATGTAGGAAAACATGGACATGGAGGAGAAAACATAGGGTCATGTTCTGATGGAGAGTGATAGAAAACATGTTTAGGAGAAAGTTAACAATAAGAAAATCACAAACATGTGATGGGTTAAACGGTGTTGGGTTCCCCAGTAGGAAAAGTAAATAGAAAACAATTTTGTTTTAAGTTACATTTTATTGAGGAATTTATTCATAAGGAAACATAATCACTTATCATGTTGACTTTCAACTTTTACCAGATTCCTTAATCAAACTCATATTTTTTCCAAAATACGAGTATTTAGGGAGACTTGTTCGCATTAAGAGTACTATAATCAACTTCTAGAGAATCACATAATCCACCAAAGAGAACTATATAGTTCCCATGTCTTTAGGATTTAACCAAAACCAAAACCAAAAAGGTTAGTACAAGGTCAGATAATCCAGAAAAGGATAACCCTTTAAAAATAAAATCTATGCTTAATCTCCAAAATCTGTCCAACAAAACCCAGAGTTCAACGAGGACCATCCGATAAACAATTTTTTCCATAAAATTATTCAAAGTAAACCAATCTAAGATTGAAACCAAAATATCTGAACGATTTAGTCACATATTCATCCAAGTTAAATCGTAACATTTATCTCCAAACAACATCAGTTTCTCCTAAAGTCTCGTATTGAAAAGTAGTTAACCTATTCACATATCCTCCATGATAGGTTAATAATTTTCATAAATAACCCAAAATCAACTTACTCTTAATTCATAAAATCATGTAACTAAAAAGAATCAGTCAAACTAACTAGGCACTTCACGTAGTCTAGTGGTAGGCGATAAATACCAGTCACACTTTGGTTGTGGGTTCGATTCCCGCAGCTTTGTCTGACGCGACGGGTTGTCACACGGTCTGTGTGTTGTCCTTTTTCCAAAACTATATAATTTTAAATCATTCCCCAAAAAGAGATAAAATAATCAAAAATGATCATAACATGTTTTAACCTCAAGTTTATCTCATGCCTTTCATTTTCCAGCATATCATATAATAACCCATAATTACCTCAAAACTAAGGATCTTATAAACTCTAATGGTTACCTTTATAATTATTACCTGAACATACACATCGATTTCTCATCTCGTACATGATGCATTACAGAAAATACCAAGGTTCATGTGGTTGACCATGACTCCTTGATATTTGGTTTAGAACAACCACGAGTTTCCTCATTGAATCCTCCATTTTATCTAGTATCTTAATCCGAGAACCACCACAGTTTCCTTCAAACCTATTGTCTCTTTTGTGCCTACTAGATCCATCCATTCACTAAAAACAGAAATGTCAGTGTGAGTATATCAACAGAACCATCATGTACTAATGAGGAAGACAAATACTAAGATATACTTACTCATTAACTTTATCTAAAACTAGGACTCTTTCTGAAATCCTAACCATTATGGTAATGCCACTTATGATTAAAGAATACCCTAACCTCTAAAGTTATCTAAACCGACCTCTGATACCAACTATAAGGACCCAGCCTTAAACCTTACTTAATCTTGAGTTATTACAGGATTACACACTGAGGATCTTTTTAGGTTTAGAGTTTTAGAGAATTAGATCATGAAACTTTCATTACATTCCACATTTAAACAAAGTGGTTACATAAAAGACAATATTCATTCTTCCCATCAATGGAATCATATTTAAAATAAAACATGGATTCTTTCTTGACACATCCTTGACACTATCATCATATCATGTACCTTCCCCTTGACCTGTGAAAAACATTTCAAAAACGTGGGATGAGCATAAAAAGCTCAGTAAGGGTTATAAAAATATGGAAAGGAAACATGAGTTCATATAAACATAAGAATGAAATCAAACTTTACCCATAAAACATAGGCACTTTAACATACCTCATCAAACCATGAATAAATCATAGAAATAATATGACATAAAATGTAATTTGAGGCATTCATAACATTCTTAATTAGGGAGTAACCCTCTTGGTTACGTTTGGAATACCCATCACAGTATATTCCCTAAATCTTTTCGGAGAAACCTTAACGTTTCACTCCTTCACGTTACCCAATGCATTGGAGAGCTATAACGGGCTCACCCTCCCTTAGTTTATCACGGAACCACCCGTTTTCATAACAATGCCCAAGAACCATAACATAAATGTATCACATAAAACATGCATAAAGGAAACATAACATTCCCACATTTCAATCACAATATAACATTTCCGTATATTGAAATAATGAATCCATTAAAAAAGAAACCATTTCCAAAACCATTTAAAACATTTAATAAAGATATTTTTGAATCAAAGTGTCCCATACCACCTTGAATCTTTTAAAATTTTAAACTATTAATATCCATATAAATAAATCTTTAAAACCACTTTGAAAACATGGATATTAATATGAACAAATAATTAAAACATTTAAATCGATATTTTGGTTAAAGGGGTTCTACCAAAATTAGATACACTTGAATGCAATAATTGAGGAATAACATTTAGTCAGAACTTTATAATATCATGATAATAAATGGATTCATGATATAATATTCCAAAGGATAGTATATACACCATATAAGAGTGAATTGGTGCATAACAACAAAGAAATATCAATAGAAATGTCAAATGTGATGAAATCCCTTATAAAGAAGGTATCCTTAAATTAAGGATAAATCAATCTCAAAATTATGTGTGAAAAATATAAATACACCCAATATAAGTGGATATTATGTGTAAAACAATAAAAGGGCATTCACACATATACAAAGGATGACATATTCAATAACTACCTGTTTAACCCAAAGAAATCGAAATTGGGTTAAGAAGTTCCCTTGACAGCCTAATAGCGTCACATAAAAATGAGTTGATGAGAGATAAAAAAAGGGTATCTCATCACTTGGAAATAAAATTTACATCAATAAGGATATATGAGAACATATCCCAACATAACAATATGTAAATTAAAAGACCCAACAAAACGAAGTCTTTTAAAAAGAGGAGGGTGAAAGGTTCCCTTACCGACTTGGGTATCTTTCAAAACATACACCCCATGAAAGAAGGACAATAAATCATTGATGTAAATACTAATAAAAGAAATTATATTACACAAAGAGTAGAATAATGTGCAGTACATACACTACTCAAAGGAAATTGTGGCAAATGTAGCATAAATCTCATGGGAATAAAGGTGAGAAGAAAAATCCCTTACGAAAACTCGGCAGCCTAACAACGCCACTTAAAACTTCCAAAATGGATTGATGAGATCAAATAAAGAATCCCATAATATTAAAATAGAATTTAAAGAAATAGGAATATAAAATAAAATCCCCCAACATAAAAAAGAGGAGCTTAAAAGAAGTGACAAAAAGGAGAGTACTTAAAAAGAAAGAGAGAGGTTAGATCTCTTACGAAAATTCGGCAGCCTAACGGCGCCACTCAAAACATTCAAAATGGCTTGATGAGAGAGAATAGGGTCTCTCATCACATGAACATAAAAATTACAGTAATATTAATATTAAATAACATCCCAATAACAAGAATGATGAGCTTTAAAAGGAATGACATAAAAGAGTGTACTTAAGAAGAAAGAGAGGAGTAAGATCCCTTACCTTGGGTCCGACTTGACTCGATCATTCTTTAACGTCCTGAATAATAAACATTAGTTAATATCTACTTGCTTAAGAACCTTTTTCAAGTTCATTATTCTTTTTATACCATGTTATGAACATCATGTAATCATTTAAGTTAATAATGTTCATTTTGTCGGTATTTGGTTCTTAAGTCAAAAATAGACTTCTTACACTTACATGTTGTCAATTTGGTCAATGGTTCGTCATATCCAGATTTATATTAATGATTTGGATAACATATATATCATATATATTCAGAATATACGTGTATTTATAATATTACATCACATTTAGAGGTAAGAAATGAAATGCACAGTTCATGGAGACGGTAAGCCGTACGTACGCATGAACGCTACTTCCATTTCTATTTCGTATTTCTGTAATGGAAAAATATTGATATAAGAGTATATTATAATTCCAGTATAATAACATATATAATATCATTAACTTTATCGTTTACACATCCCACATATGGTATTAACGAATCAAATCACTTTCAGGGGGCGGTAGTCCGCACTTCCTAAAATGAAGATATCGTGTTTACCCATAATGGAAACAATAATGGTATTCCATAAATGAAAAATACAGAAGATTAAGGAAATAATAAACATATTATATATCATATATAAAAATAGTGACATCATAATGTCCACCTTTGAAGGTTTTAAATGAGTATTGAACAATCATCGTTTCGGGAGGCAGAATTTCTCCATCCACGGAAACTGTATGTTCTTTAACCATTTGATGTAGTTGTGTGAGAGGTTAGCTCGAATAAATCTTATAACAACATCCTAGTATATTGAAGATACTGGTGTTGTTACAAAAGAAGTAAATAAAAAGAGTTTAGGGGGTTGGAGAATCAAAATAAAACAAATGAACATGAGAGAATGAATTACCTTTAAAAGTGTAACTCCTTTTGATTTGAGCCTAAAGGCATCCTTTGAAAGGATTCTGCCCAAAGGGAATCCTCTAGGATGAGGAGAGGGATGTGTAGAGAGTAAATGGGTAGGGGATGGCCGATACAATGGCTTGTGGAGTGTGTGAAATGAGGTAGAGGTGGGGTCCTTTTATAAGAGGAGAGGAGGGGCACTTTTGGAAATCATGAAACTATTATTTTATTTTCAAAAGTGTTTCGAATTTATAAGGTCCAAAATTTATATATTTCAAAGATAAGATGATAAGTCTTCGCAATATTCCCATCCAATAGTTTTTGGACAAGTGTAGCTCTTAGATTTTATATTATCGTTTCATTTTATTTAAACTGTTCATTAATGAGGTCATTGTTGCATCATCATGATGTCATAATTAAATTAATTTATTTAATGTCTAAAAATTATAAAAAAACTATCCTGATGTATAAAATCTTTTTATCTTTCCAAATAGTATTTATAGACAAAATTATGATTAGTATAACCCCTTCTAAAAATTGTTTTAGTAAAACAATTTATGTTAGTGTCATTTTCACCTTTATTTAAAAAAGGCATTAAAGTCATTATCTCACCCAAGAGGCTCCATAGGGTCCCATAAATCGACCCATGGGTTTTCTTGGTCGGCTATGACTCATACAATAGGGTTAGAACAAGTTTCATGGTGTTTTCATATTTTTATAATATCATTTTTACCTTAAATTACACTAATTACCTCTAATCGCGATTAATGAAAAAAAGTTACTATTCACCAAAAAATTATTTTCATCCCATTGAACCACATTTTACTTATTAATGACAACCATGTATGTCGGATTTTCATAATTCAAAACACAATGATGGAAAAATTTCATTTAAACGGAAAATCTGTTTTTATAAGTACCACTTAGTGGTTTCATAATTCATCAAAAATTGAAGTTTTTCAGAATATTACGAAAAATTCACCCTAATCTATATTTGATATTATGAATTCAAAAATGAAGTCTATTTTAAAAAATTCAAAACATATAAGTCACATTATTTAATTTAATAATTAATTCTTGCTGTCAGAGAAAATAGCGTTTTTTATAAAAAAAAAATAAGTATCAAAAGATTGACAGTAGTTTAAGTCTGATTTCAAAGTGATATTAATTCCAACGACCACTATTGGATTTAATGGTAAAAATATATTCTAATTTCAATTTAAAACCAATTCAAAAGATAATCTAATCATATAAATAAATTATATTAAAAAGAGTTTTTGAATTAAAATTCAATATTTTACACTATTCATTAAAAAATGAATTTTATCAGAAAGATACCAAAAATTTACACAAAGTAAATTTTGATGTCCCAATTCTTAAGAAGAGTTTTATTTGGTCCAAAATAATGTATAAGAGTGAACAAAACTATATTTAATGACGGTTCGCCATCAAAAGGCGATAAGTGAACCTTTAGTGAAAACTAGGGCATATACCCCTAAAATTGAATTCTTTCCATATTTTAAGCCTTTATCTTTTATTGGATAAATGTAAAAACATTTAAAAACATATATAATCATATTTTAGTTATTTCTATCCATTCCCACCAATACAATGGCTACAAGTTAACTACCATTTAAAATAATATTATTTTATTATTACAGTGCAACGTAAGATTCCCAAGAAACTCTTTGTTGCATGTTGTGTACGCCATCAAGCATAGCGTCCCCTTTAAAGTCAGATTAATATTTTATTCAAAAATATGGATAAATATGAAAATGTCATATTCTTTATTTACCTGGGCTGTTACACTTGTAGCTTCTATGCTATCTAGTGCCTTATTGGATACTAATGCCTCGCGTTATTTTTTATATACAAAACATGTAAATGGTTAGAGAAAGATGGTGGGGGTAGTGAGTGGGTTTATGATGATAGATACCCTGTTGGGAGTACGATCGGAAGATATATACTTATTTAAGGGGTGGTTTCTCATGTTTATAGAGTATTATTACCTATGGTATCTTTATATCATAGACATGGCAGGAATTGACATGATTTTGGGTATATATTTGTTAGAAGTATACCTTAATCACATAGATTTTTAAGTAAGTATACTGACATTACATCTCTTAAGAGGAATAGCTATATTCACCATGGAGAGTGGGATATCATAGAAGGCTGGGTGAGGGAAATTAATTAGAAACTGGGGGAGAATGCAACACATGATTCTAGTCTAATACTATTAGAAAGAGGTATAAATCATGATCTCATTCCTCTGGTAGGGGAAAGGTTTCAGTATGCATTTCTTGAATCCTTATCATGGTTTTAACCTTATAGAGACATTGAAATTACAATTTATCTCATGCCTAGGGATGAGCTAGTTTCTATTCCACTGTACAGAATGGCACCGACAGAACATCAAGCGTTAAATAATCTGCTGGAAGAATTGATTGGTATGGCGTTTATCCCTATGAGTATGTCACCTTGTGGTTCTCTAGTTTTGTTTGTAAAGAAGAATGATGAGAAACTATTCTTGTGTGTCAATTAATGGAATTTCAATTGTATGAAAGTGAATAACTCTTATCAAGTTTCCTATATAAATGATCTCTTTGATCAGTTGAGGGGAGCTTACTTCTTTCTCAAATATTGAATTTAGATCTGAGTATCATCAGTTGTGAGTATGACCTTATGATATACCAAGGACTACTTTTAGTAGTATATATGGCCTATATGTGTTTTTCATAATCCTATTTGGGTTGATTAACATACCGATAATGATTATGGACTTCATAAAATGAATCTTCCATTCACACCTGGATCAGTTTATGGTTGTGATTGTGGAAGAAATCTCAGTGTATTATAATTCCCATCATGATCATTGACAATATATTAACATCATGTTGAGTACATTGAGAGAGGATCAACAATATTCTATGACATCTATGTTTCTTGTTTTGGATTGAGGAGGTACACTTCATGGGTCACATGATCTCTGAGCAAGGCATGTTAGAGGAACCTGAGAAGGTGAATCCAGTTCTATATTTGGAGTATCCCACGATTTTTTTTGACATTCATAGATTTTGGGGGGTATCAATATATTACGATAGGTTCATCCATGAATTTCTCCCATTTGGAATCAAAACTTTACGGATAGAAAAAGTAGTGGATAAATTTTGAATGGCTGAAATCATGCGAGAATGCTCTCTAGGAGTTCAAGAAGGGTTTGAAATCATCAACAATATTGATCCTACCTAATCAAGGTGAGGATTACATGGTGTTTTTTGATACTTAGGGAATAGGTATTAAAGCAGTGTTGATTAAGGGAGATCGAGTATTTGTATATGGGTCTTTGTAGATGATACCGGATGAATGGAATTTCTAGATGTATGCATAGGAATTTACAGCATTTGTTTACAATTTGATGTGTTGGGGACATTATATATTGGGATAGAATTTTAATGTGAATTTCAACAACAATTGGTAAAATTACATCTTAAAATAATGATATTTTACTATCCAAAATTGATGTTGGGTTGATTATATTCATTCATTTCATTTTGAGTTTTCATGCACACTTGGAAAAGGAAAATAGTGTTGCTAGAACATTAAGAAATAACACTCAATCTAAGGTAGTTGAAGAGTCTATTAATGAGTAGAAGATAATGGATTTCCTAGAAGAGATGCATGGTGGGGTTCATGAGAGTTACAAATGGATGAATCTAGTATCAGTTCTAAGGAGTCTAGAATTATGAGACGGATCAAGGATAGAAAGTTTGGGGATCCATAATTTATTTCCATGAGAGAAAGAATTCAAGGTGGGGAGTGACCATCAGAATAGACTATATATGAGCATGAGACCATCTATGTCAAGAATCAGTTTATTCTTCCAATGAGAATGTGAGAGGAGATTATGTGTGTGTTTCATTCTTCAAAGTTGGTGGTACATCAAGCTGTGATTAATATGTACCATGAAATATGATGGGAGTTTTGGTGGATGGGCATGAAAAATGAGATATCCGGGTTTTGGGACACAATTTTACACCCTTCAAGAGGTGATGGATGAGTATCAATGACCCGGTGATTTAATATAGCCATTTCCCATTCTATAATAGAGTTTGGACATCATGACTATGGAATTTGTAGCTGGTATCATGAGAATTACTCAGAATAATGACGATATTTGGGTCATTGTAGACCATTTAAAAATGGTTGAACATTTCATATGACTACGGGAGACTTTGCCAATAGATCAATAGGGATAATTGTACATTCAGATTATAGTCTATGTTCATGGTGTGGCATAGAGTATTTTTTCATGTAGTGACTCACATTTTACTTCATTCTTATGGTAGGGATTGCAGAGGGTTCTTGGTTTAAAGGTATTTTTTGAATAGAACATTCCACCCATTGATAGATGAGAAGATAAAGCTTTCAATATAGGTTATTGGGGATACGATTCAGGTGTGTGTCCAAGACATTGGTGGGACCTAAGAGAATCACCTAGATTTGGTGTAGTTTTCCGATAAAAATAGTTATCAAAAAACAATAATGAATGAACAATATGATGAAATTAATGGAAGGAAATGTAGATAAAATCCATACTGGATAGAGGGAGTTGAGTCAGAACTGTTGGGATTGAGTCCCATGTAGGAGAAATCATAGGTGGTTCATATTATTCATAAATGTATAACTATGGACCAGAGTAAATAGATTTCGTATAATGATAGACATTGATGATCCCTAGAGTTTATAAAAGGATATTGTGTACTCCTTCCAGTGTTTCCTAGGTTTGGTAACTATAGGATATAAATACTGAACAAGTCGGAACCCATGTTTGTTGGACTGATTGAGGTTATAGAGTGAATCAGACTAGTGGAATTTCGATTGGATATTCCATATATGTACAGTGCCAGGAATGATGTGTTTCATGTGTCAAAACTTTATTGGTATCACCTCGATCATTTTTATGTGATCAATGTGAAATATGTTGAACTCTAAGATAATGCTTCCTTTGAGAAGCATCCATGCGTGTGTTGAACCATAGTGAAAAAGTGATGTGGGGAAAGATAGTGTCATTAGTTTTTTTATTATGGATACATAGGTGTGTACAAAATGAAAAATGGGAATGGGAAGCGGATATGTGGGATTAGTGAACTAATCATTTAGACTCAAAATCATAAAGGTTCGAGGGTCAACATATTGAGGACAATATGTTATAATGATGGGAGATTATAGGATACCAATCTATTATAGAGATGTCCCGAGCTTGTTTTTAGGTATTATATTTCATTTTTATAGTATAAATAGATTTTATCTTAACATGGGTGTTTTTGGGTGTCAATTTTAGAAACATGGAAAGGGGAGGGGATCTACCCTTAATGGATCACATGTTTTACAGATGATGCACTAAAGAATAGAAAATCATGGAACTCCAAACAAAGATGGATTTCATGACAAGTGCATCATTTGTCAAGATTTTTTCTATTCTAGGAGTAACTGTGCACCCCCATAAGAGGTACATGGTTTGGAAAATTGTCTTCCCCTTCCCAAGAAATCATGTACAACTATTTAATTAATTATATTTTTTTACATATTCATGAACCACCATATTTACCCCAAATAGGCCCCCACTCGATAGCTAATGATTCCTCTAATATTTTAGAGGATCAGGGATGGATTCCAATCCCTTATGACCTCTTTTTATTAGTATTTGATTCCTAGATTGAAGATATACTCTTATCAGACTAAGTGAGTCTCATCCTGAATGATTTCTTATCATTTTCCCGCTCTTCTCCCATCTATTTAATGGTTTTTTATTCCCTATTTTTATTGGATCTAGATCTATATTTTTTTGAATCTTGATCGTGGAGGGTTGTTTCTGAATATATATTTACGGGATATTTATTAGATCAATTTGTATTTTTGGTTTTATATTTGGATCTCATTCATTGTTGTTGTTACACTCAAATTGGGGATATTCGTTGGTGAGCAATGTCACCTTTTTCAAGGTAGGCTGTATGTTATTTAAATAAAAAAGTATTGATTTCAGTTACATTTATGTAATTTTAAAATTTCTATTGGGTAATTAGCAATTGAGTTTCATAATGTGAATTAATTAATTTTGTAAATTAAATAATTATGTGATTACAGAATTAGAGATATTGAATTGATTGAATTGGAGTAATTAATTGTTCAATAAATTATGGGATATTGGGGTTTTCAAATAATATTAATCAATTGTTTAATTAATTGATGGATAATGTTATAATTATTTAATTGAAAAAATTGGGTTATTTAGTTATTTAATTAATTAACTGAATTGATTGGATTAATTATTTGTTTATGTAATTAATGGAATTTAACCGATTAATTAGTTGTTGAATTAATTAATCGAAATTATGTGATTAATTAATTGTTGAATTTATTAATTCTATAGACCTCATTAGTTAATTATAGAATTAATTAATGAAAAGATGTGAATATGAAACTGTTCCAATGGATTAATTAATTGGTGAATTCGTTAATGGGTTTTTGTGGTACATGTGATACCGTGATATATATGGTATTGTGATGTTGTGATATATGTGATAAGGGGATATTATGAAATATGTGCTAATCATTTTTGGGACTTGGTATTATACATAACATCATATAGTGAGATTTGTGATGATGAATGGAAATAATGGTATTCAGATATTAATTGAGAAGATTAATGGTAATAATGACATTAAGATATGAATTTTGGTGATGAATGGTTATAATGGCATTAATATATGAATTGAGATGATGAATGCTAATAATTGAATTTATATATGAATTTAAAGGATGAATGGTAATAGTGGAATTTAGATTTGAATTTAGATGATGAATGGTAATAATGGAATTCTAATATAAACTCAGATAATGAAAAGTAAGTATAAAATTTAGATATATTATATCCCTTGAAGATAGTTTAGACTCCTGAAGGGGATGAAGTAACAAATTTATTGTACGAGTGTCCTCAGGAACCTGGAGGTCATATGGTTAAATAAATAGTAATTTTATAAATGTAAATAGCTTACATTATTAATTTTTTATTATCTAGGAAACTATATAGTGTATTTTTAATGGATATTATTTTAGATGCTACTTGTAGTAGTCTACTATGTTTTACTCACATATAATTTGGCAAGCTGATCAGTAATCAAATGAATTTTATGGATATACGATAGGATAAGGGAAAATTCCTTATGATAGATGGATGAGTTAGGATAGGGCATGGATAAATAAACTGTTCTTAGTGTTGGGAACTGCTTGAGTGTTATTGGTGTCTTTAATTTTATTTCCATTTTGATGCTTTAAAATTACTTGGAAGGACATAATTTTGAACAGTAGTTATAGATATCTTATTTATAGTTTTTTAATCTTGTCATACTGGTATTATTTGGGTTATTATAGTGTTTGATTAACATTATCATGTTGTTACTATATAATCATTTCCTATTGGGGCATTACTCAAATAAATAGGGTATATTATACCATTGATTGATATTAGAACCTCGATACTAGTTAGTAGCATTTGGAAAAGAATGAGGTATGCTTGAGATTATTTGATCGACCAGATCAGATAATTTGTGTGTGGAACCCGAGTTGGGATGAAAGATTGAGATACTCAAGATAGATATCATTTATATTGGTACTTTGTATAATTACTATTATTGATAACTGATCATGGTTTAATTAATAATGAGAAATTTTAATTCCCTTACTCGACAATTGATAGGGAAACTATATAATGAAATTAAATCCAATCCTAGATTCACATAAAATTTAACTAATGGGAGAATCATTGGTTTTTTAGGAAAGAAATTACCACAAATATTAATCAGAGTCGAACTATAAACCTAATTTGTGACCATTAAATCATTAAATAAATTTCATTAATGAATCAATATATTATAATTGAAGTTGTAATTTGATATCCTTAATATTTTCTTTGGTATAAAAGTTTTGGTTCGTCTAGAAAAATATAATAAATTGGTGTTTATGTAGTGGATGATAAGTATACCTTTAATAACTTCATTACAGTAACCCACATCAGTGGTTGTGATCACTTGAAATTTAAAATTTTCATTGTTATTAAGGGGTTGTTGATTCTAATAATCATAAAAAAACCTTTATATTTTTACACTAGTTGGTAATCTATCTATACAGTTTGCATCTAAATCATTAAAGTGTGGTTAGTTCATTAGTGGAATACTTTTTTTCTATATTTCATTAAATATCATATTCATCATATTTCAACATTAACGAGATTTATAACAAGCCTTTCTACATTTAATCCACATTAAAGTTCCATTGAATAAATTTTCTTGATATTTCTTCCTCTATTTATAGAATTGAATCGCTATAATATATTTCAATCATGTTATTTTATATAGTTTTCATGAGACTCTATCTATATTTTGAATCAAAACCATGGTAATGGTGGGAATATCTAATTTCTATTTATACCTTGATTGTACATCAGATTATTTCATTACAGATACTAATGTCACTTATAGGGAAATCCTTTTGGATACTTGGTTTTAGGGAACCATAGTATTGATCAATTTTTCTTTTAGGCATGACGAAAAAACAAGAAGAATAACTTGAATGTATTAAAAACATTTCCTCATATCAACCAATGGATTAATATCATTCTCTTTAAGATCAAGGAATTCATTCCTTATTCTGGTACTTATAATTTGAGGTAATTATACTCTAAAGAGTATCCTCACAAACTCCTCCCATTACATGGAGATAATTTATTACTCTTTAATAATATTCTAAATAATATCCCACCATTGATCCACTTAACCTTACAAATGATAAATAGTTAGGGCTAAATTTTCATGTTCTACGATCTAAAGAAAAAATAATAATTTAAAAATTGTATTGATCTATCACATAGCCCCAGGTGGATCAGATGTCCCATTAAGAGAAGGTGGATGTTTCCTTATGAAACACTAAATAATAAATTATTCTTACCTTTTCTCATTTGGAAGGTCAATATAATTCATATATTGAAAATGTTTTGTAAGAATAAAAAAATATTTTATAATATATACAATATCATTTGGTTTTAAGGAAGAAAATCATTGAATTTTATGTCATATTTATCGTTAAAAAAATTCCTTCATGTTCTAGTCATTTACTAAAATGACAAATCATAGTGTGATAAATAATTATTACAGTGAGAAATCACATAATCATGAAAAATAATTTATACGATGTTTTCTTTCTAAAAAAATATTATCATTGTATATCTCATGTGGTATAAACATGGACATCCTCTGTCACTATCAATTGAAACCCTTTATAATAGATCATAATGTAATTTTGACTAAACCTTGGAATATCTTCCAAGAGTGTCAAATTAGGTGGATAGTATGTGAAATTTACCGTATAATAGAATGATAGAGAATATATACTTTGACCAACTCATTTTTTTGATTATAACCACTATATGAATCTATAGATTTTCCACTTCCCCTTATTGTACCCATAAATGGATATATTTTGAGGAAATCCATATAATTTATATCTTACAAAAACAGTTGTATTATATTATATACTTAGTATTATACCATTTTATTATCCAAATTTCCCGAATCCAAATCTCTAAATATTGAAAAAACTATTCTATAATACAAACCGGTGTTTAAAAATCATTTTATACCTGAATAATAAATCATTTTTATGAATATTAAATAAATATAATTAAGATCCAAGACATAAAGTTAATAGTTTTGTGATATTGAAGATAAGATATTTATAAATATTTCCTTGGTGTAATATTTAACATTTCTCATAATGTTATTATCACTATATACCCTTCTTGACATAACCTACTTAAAACCATTAATCATACCTTGGGGTAATGAAACATAATATTGGATACTCTAATATGCTCTATAAGGGTAAACATGAGAAACATCAATCCATGATATTAGGATATGATAATGTAAGAATAATTGTATGGTATCATGAATATAACATACAATGTTTATACCCAATATATCATAAATTGTAAACTTGATTAATAGAATAATACTTTATCATTTCAAAATACATGAATCATAATAGTGAAAAATAATCATAAAATAATGATGAACCAAGACTACAAATCGATAGAATATATAAATTTCATTAATGAGTCTCACTACCATAATTT
The DNA here is from genome assembly GCA_963277665.1 of Viscum album. NCBI lineage: Eukaryota > Viridiplantae > Streptophyta > Magnoliopsida > Santalales > Viscaceae > Viscum > Viscum album. The sequence continues at coordinate 167,508,264 of OY728157.1, forward strand.
TAGAGAACACTAAAAACCCTAAAAATCTTGAAAGGGCCATAAAACACTTAGAAATCTAAACAGCCAAAGATACCCAAACAATTTCATATGTCAAGGTTTACTACTGAGACCATCATATCATAGTGGATGAGGAATCAAAATCTATTTTCAATAACATAACAAATTATAAAACGCCTCTAATTTCGTATAGGAGATCATGGATCCTTACATTTTTCATATACTTGATCATGAATCCATAATTTTAAAGGCTTATCTTAATGTTTTAACAGTGTTTTACCAATTTTTCCATTACTGAGATGACAAATAAATTCTGAGGATACTATTTACAGTGACCGAAAATAAAAGGGACCTATTTTATAAATTTTAACCTCTTGATTACTAATATGGGATCCATCATTAATTATTAAATTCATTAAAGTAGAATAATTTAACATTAAAATAATTTTCCCAAACATAACAAAACAATTTTTCAAAAAAAGTATATTTAAACATAAAAATGGAGTTATACTTATTTCACTCCTAATAAAAACCTTTATAATAATTTTAAAATATTAAATTGAATATATCTTCTTTGAATTTCATTAAAATATATAATTAAAATATATTAAACTAAATTATGAAAACACGTTGTGCACATAATGTTTTTCTTAAAAACACCTATATTTACCATTATATGATTTTATGTTAATGTGTATCAATTTTATGATCAAGGGATTTAATTTATCAGTATAAAAAAAATATTTTCCCAAAATTATATAGCTCAGTTCATACCCTCTAATCAAACAACATGGTGAAAAAAATCACATTAAATAATAATACTTCAATAGTATAACGAGAATCAGATAAACATGGAGGTGTGTATAAAGAAAGCTATCAATGAATTCAAATTTATTTGAAGTGTAATATATAATAATATATCAGGGTGTTTCATTTATGGTTAGGTTTCATAGTATTTTGGTTAGTGATGGATATATAAAATTGGGTGCATGTCTTCTTACTTGTTTATTTTTTCTCCATTTGTAGCATACACTCGCATATAACTATCATAATTATTATATTGAATCAGTGGTGGTGTCCAACTAGTTTTATTGGTCAAAATGTGTACATGAACTCTAGTGAACATGAAACAATTTCAATCAGGGACCCAAGCATGTAAAATTACAATTTCTTAAGCAAATACGTTGGTAGAGTTGGGGTACAGAAGGAAGAAATTTCTTACCATAAACCAGAGAGTCTTATAGTTGTGTCACTATTATTTTGTTTCCTTCGATTATTGTATATATTGATTTTGTAGAAACCCAAATTTTTATAAATTAAATTCCATTCTGATTCAATAATTTCTTTATTTTTTAATTTATTTATATAAAACACATCAACTTTATTTCAATTTTTTTAGTCTTGTATAAAATATTGAAATAATTTGTTTATCAACCTCAGAAGGTCATTAATCATCATAAATATTGATAATATAGTCCTTATACATTAAAAATATATATTTGTATATATTAATGTTATCATAATGTCTAGTTTACACATAAAAATTAAGGGATAACACTAATGATTAAGATTATACACTATAAATCCCACTTTGGTGAGATCTAGTGGAGGATGGAAAAATTAGGTGGGAGTGGAGAATGATCTAATCCCAGCCACTCTAGTAGCCTCAATAAGATGATTCTAGTAGAAATTATAAATAATAAATCACAGAATGACCATTTTAGTCATATTTTTTGTTTCATCATGCTTTAAAGAATCCAAATGTGGAGGATCAAGACCCAAGTAATTATGTAGGTGCAAAAACAAATTTGAGGAGGTAATCAAATCTGATTCTAATCCCATGTTTTCTGACAGCGATCCTCGACCCCATGGAAATATTATTCATAAAAGAAGAACAATAATCATCTTAGAAAACTAGGAGGTAGTCGAGAAAAGAGTCAATTTGTGTAGATAATATATTATTTTGAGAGTTTTGGTTTAAAATGGTGAAATCCCTTATAAATTCACTGATCTCACATGTAGGATCAGCGAAATCTATGGATTTGGTGAATGAAAGATGAATACAATGGGACATGGGTATTACTATGTTGTCTTCCCTTATGATAATCTCAAATGAAGAGCCCATACTTTCTGATCAACTTCCTTGAAACTTTGTTTCCTATGAATCTAAGAATAAGTCATGAATTTTTACCTGGATATGGTAAGGAACTCTCACAGAAAGGTCTGGTTATGTATTTACAAAATTAAATGACTATATTTTCATCTAGAAATTCTATGGGACATTACTTCTACCATGGGGAATCCTATTCAGATGGATAATAATACTACTAACCCAAGATTCGGTCACTGTGTGAGAATTCTGGTTGAAGTTGGCATGTCATTCCGAATTGTGGAAGAAGTTATTTTAACCACAACAAAAGACAATATCAATTTTAAGATTCAAAATTAATGGATTCCAATATTATGAAAAAAAATTATTCTTTGGTCATCTACTTTCTAAATGTAAAAAGGAGAAGTAATGATCCTTCTACAGCATGAAGGAGAATGATGATTCCAACTGTTGAAAAAATAAGGACAATAAAAAAATTTCACCTCATGACATTAATAAGAAGACCATTTCTGGTCCCTCAAATATTAATTAGATAGATGATATTTTTGTGCATGGCATGTTGGAAACTTATAAGTTTTCTCACTCTCATGATAAAATTGAGAATTTACAGGATGTGAATATCAAACTAGATGTCGACACTGGTGAAACTCCTCCTATTGATGATATTTAGGAATCTTGCAAGGACCCACATTATTCCCAACCATCCTAGGCTTTTATAAAGGTGGGGACTCCCCATTCTGATGGTTACACTAGTGAAATCACCACCCCTTCATATGATGTGGGTCTGAAAATATTGGTGACACGAAATTAATGGGATGTGAATGATAAGGTAAGTTATATAGGTCACTCAATAGAGGATATTGGAATTCGGAACTCTACAGCCATTGACCTAAAAAATTCATGTACCCAAATAGAAACCCCCTCTAATGGGCCTCATAGGCAGCATGTTGTTGTGAATTTGGGTGATACCTACACTACTATCCATAGTGTGAAGGTTTCCCCTCCAGACCTAGACCTTACTCTTATATAACCATCAAATGTTGATCAATTAGAACCCTGCATTAATAATGGATTACTGGGAGTGGAGTTGGAAGACTCTATAGATTGTCAGTATAACAGTCTTACACTTGAAAAGCCTCCACATGTGTTGTAAAAGAGAGATGTCAATGAAGAAAGGAAAAAATTCCTATAAATGTCAACACCATATGAGAGGGAATGTGTCACTCATGTGTCTCAACACATTGAATATTGTAACACCACATAAACCTTCAAACATGTCCCTAGTGAAAAAACAGGTTGAAGAAATACACTTACATGGTGATCACTTGAACCTATAAAATCCAAGAATATATTCACTCTAATTAGTACTACATTTCAATACGATGAGGATGAGGGTGTAACATCCCATTTCCATTATATAAATGGAAACATAAGAGAGGATGGGAGTATAGAGGTCCCAAAGATATATTCCTGCCAATAAAGTGTTAAAAAGATATGTAGAAATAAAAAAATTGAATGTCCATGTAAATATGGAACAAAATGAAGCACCGATGACTACAGTAAGGGAACCGAAGAAATTATGGCCTTCTATTGAAATTTTCAAGGTTTAGATATCCTCTTAATAGCCAGGTCCCTGAGGCACTAAATTATGTCTAATAAATTAAATCTCATTGGTAATGCAGAACCAAAGTTGATATTTGAAAATTTGAAATATTTCAAGTGGAATTTATTTGGTTGATAGTTTTTTTCACTAAATATATATAAAAGTTTCATGGATCAAACTTGGATGCTCAAAATGAGATCATTTCGATTTTCACGTGTAATCATTGAAAGAAATGTATTATTGCAATTCATTGTGTTTCAAGACACAATGTGATGATCACTTTTGTGTATGCTTCGAAATAATAGATTAGAATATGTGACCATTGAAAAAACATATGGGAAATATTTGGTAGTTTTTATAAAAAATGAATGGTTATGGATGATTTCAACACTTTCCCCTCACCTGATGAAAAAACTAGTGCCAATTTTAATAGTATAACATCATTTGAATTCTAACACTATATTAATCATTTAAACTTTACCGAGGTCCCAATCGATGGAGTAGACATTACTTGGAGATGGATTAATTGGAATGGTAGAAATAAAAGGATAATAGATAGATGATTTTTTCAAATAGATGATATTAGTATCACCACATTCCTATTTGGACATACCCTCCCTGAATAAAAGTCTGATCAAAACCCTATTATTGTGGAACTCTCCAACATGTTAATGTCACCTCCTCTCCATATTATTTTGAATAAAATTTTGGTTACCATACCTTGATCGATGAAAACTGTTTTGGAGTCTTCGAATCTAACAACAACAGGCATTCCACTTTATAGGCTCATGGAGAAATTGAAGCACAAAAATATTATCTTAAGGGAGTGGAGAAAAAATATAATATTATATCTATGAAATGGATATCTAGTATTATAAACATCACCATGAAAAAATTAGGAATAGGGAGAAGAATCAAAAACATCTAGATGGGGAAACAATTATTTCCCTCATGAATCTTGATGAAATTCTAACTATCAAAGAAAGTGTAGAATGGGGTCAACTGAAGGTATAATTTTTCAAGGAAGGTGATAAGAACTCCAAATTCTTCAATAAAATTCATATAGATATGAGATAAAAATCATTGAAACATTCTATTAGAATAAATGGTTAGTTATACACTTTTAATAACGATATTTTTATGGAATTTTTAGAATATTTTATTTGAATCTATAATGATAATGGATTGGACAACACATTATAGTCGGTTGAAAATATTATCCTCTATATTGATGAAAAACAGATTAAAGACATTGTTATGGTGGGAGATAGAGATTAAATTTCAAAAATCTTTTTCAGTCAATACATTGAGAGTACTGCTAGGCCTGATGGATTTACCAAAAAATTCTTTATGTCTAACTAGGTCATTCTCCATGGTTATTTGGTCACTACAGTAAGAGTGTTCTTTTCTCCTACTTTTCTTCCATTTGAAATAAACTCATACATCATTGCTCTAATTCCCAACAAGGAAAAAGAAATATATATAAAAGAATTATTTCTAGAATCCATTTGTAATCCTATTCGAAATATCATCAGAAAAAATCTAATGTCCATTTTGGGTGGAATTTTCAAATATTATATTACTCCAAACCAATACGGATTTGTTCCTAGAAGATTAATTCAAAATTTCCTCTTCATACCTACATAGAGTTTCAAGATTATGATAAATAAAAATAAGAGGGAAATTTTTCCATTAATATTGTCATTTATAAATCATTTTATACTCTTAAATGCAACATAATGTTCAATATAAAAAATATTTTTTTCTTGTCCAATACCATTGTGAGATTGAATAGATGTATTCTGTTGGGAAAAAATCCCTCAAGGTATCATTGAAGCATTTTTTAGGTGATTGTGTTTGTTGACAAAGTATACATCTGAGTAGTGATTGTTGACAAAGCTAAACAATGACATACAAGTTCTTTGACAAAGTAGACATCTGAGTAGTGATTGTTGAAAAAGCAAAACAATGACATACAAATTTGTTGACAAAGAGGATTTCATGGTGGAATGTCGAGTTCAAGAGCTGAGGTCAACTTGGTGTACAGGAAACTTGCGCGCCATATGTTTTTCAAGATTAGAAGATCAAAATATGGCTAAAGAAATAGGTTCGCTCAAGATTGGGAGTTGGTCGCGCAAGTGTCTAAAAGGAGAGAAGACTTGCGCGCCGAGACTGGGTCGCGTAGGTGACTTGCGCGCCGTCGCGCAGGGTGGACAATTTTCCTATAAATACTGGACCACCCCTCCTCATTTACCACCGGAGTTCAACTAAGAGCTCCCGTCGCGCAGGTGTGGTGGTCGCGCAAGTGGTGTGTGTGGTCGCGCAGGTGGGACTTGCGCGCCAGAGGTTGAAGTTGTGCGCCGGTGTTAGAAGTTGCGCGCCAGTTGGAAGTTGCGCGCCAATATTGGTTTGGGCGTAAAAGGAAGATATTCGCGCAAGTTTGGAGTTGAGGAAGCTTGAGTCGCGCAAGTGTCTGTGGAGGACTTGCGCGCCCATTGTGACTTGAGCGCCGATACTTGCGCGCCGAGGTAGACTTGCGCGCCAAGTATGGTTTGTTCTAGCAGTGTTTTTCGGACTGCGTGGAAGCTGGTACGTTGCCCGATACCTTCGGTGCAAAGAGATATTCATCTACGGGTGAAATCTTTACTTCAACAGAGCATCTACACACATAGGAAGATGCATTCATTCATGAAAATGAAGAGACCTACGAGTCTATAAACTGTGAGTGAATCCCTTCTGGAGCAGTGAGCTTAGGAAGAGGAAGAAGGTGATCCTCTCCACCGGCAGTGAGCCAGAGAGAGAGAAACAGGGAGTGACCCTTGGGAAAGCAGTGAGCTGACACTAAACATTGTATAGGCAGTGAGCCTGGGCATAGAAGTGATCTAGCCCGAACATTGTAATCCACAGCTAGTGAAGTCTAGTGGAATTTGGTATGAACCGGAAACTTGTCGGCGTATGCTCCTTGGATGTAGACCTTAGCGGTGAACCAAGTAAAAATCTATGTGTCTGCCTGCTTACTTCCCTGCATTGCATTCAAAGCATCATCACCAGGTATAGGAGACAAGTGATCACAGTAACCACACAAATGCACACAAAGTGACCCTTGTAACAAAGAGTCCAAGATCCAGTGGGGCAGAAAGAACTTTGAAAAAGAATATCCATACCCTGATTCACCCCCCCCCCTCTCATGGTATATAGGCCCCTATTGGCCCCAACAATTGGTATCAGAGGGATAGGTTTCTTTTATCATATTTTTTGCCTCGACTTGGTGTAGTCGATATGTGTGGTTGAAGATCTAGTTTTCTCTTATCACAATCTGCCATGGGAAAAGGAAAAGCATCAAAGAAGAATCAGAAGTCTGGTAATTTCCATCAGTGTGGAAGTGTTTTTGGAAAAAGTGTGATTCAACTAAAAGAATAAAAAAGCTTATTGAAGGATGGTCTTGGTGAATCAGATAAGGAAAAGATTGATTCACTCAATCATGATGTTGGAATTAGTGAAGTGCATGCGCATCAGAGTGATGCTGAAACAGAAGAATAAATTGAAGGAAAAATAGATATGCGAGCTGAGTTGGAGGCTGCTCTTGAGGAGATAGATGTTTGGAGAGAAAAAACAAAGAAATCCAACAAAGTTGTTCACGATGACAAACTCTATAAGTAGCAGCAGGAAGAATAGAAGTCTGAGTTGATGGAAGAAATTGAGAAACTCAATTTATCAACACGAGAGAACTCAGAATCGGTTAGTGAGTATAAGATTAAGATTGAAGAACAGAATAGGGAGATCGGTGGCTTGAATAGAAAAGTGAAAGATCAATTCAAAAGCATCGAAGAACCTAATATTCCAAGTGACGTTGGAAACACTGAAGAAGCCAAATCTAAATATATCCGGATCAAGGGATTGGAGATTAAGGTCAACAAGCTAAAAGGCTTAAATCAAAGGCTTATTGATATAGTTACTGACCTAACAGAGAAGAATGATTCACATGCTGAAGAGCTGCAGAAGATGGCTAGAATGAATGGAAAACAAAAGGCTGGTGATTATGAAGAGAGTCAAAATTCAGATGAAGCACAGAATCTTAAAGCCAGAAATAATGATCTAGCAGCATAGTTGTCTACAGAAGTTCAGAAGAATCAAAGGCTACAACAAGAGAATGCATGTTGCTCTAACTCTGTCGCTCAAGAAAAATTGAAGGTAAAGGTGCAAAATGACATGGTTGATAAGCTGACACCTGAATTGGAAGATGAGATGAGAAGAGGGAAGCTTCTCATGAGAGAACCTGATGTCCAACTTGAATCAAGGGAGACAGAGATTCAAAAGTCGGAAGAAGAGCTAGAATCAGTTAAGAAGGAATTAGTGATTTCCAATGATAGAGGAAATCCTAAAATGAAGGATGCCTTATATTTACTATTTGATCATCCTTCGACAAGTGATGATAAAATGAAGATCTGATATGCTATTTCGGAAGAGAAACAACAGAATATTTTCTTATCTCAAAGACCAGCATGTTTTGGAAAAGCTGGAATTGGATTTGATGAATCACCTCCCATGCATGATAAGAAGAGAGCCATGAACAAATCCAGAAATGGAGAAAATCATGTTGGTGCGGGAGATAGGCCTAAGAGGATAGCTACAAGAAGAAGTGATGACATGTGCTATTTCTGCGGGATTCAGGGCCACACGTCAAGCTTCTGTCTAGAGGCACAAGAATACATCTCAGGCTGTGAAAATAGATACATTACTAGATCTGAGAAGAAGAAGCGTCATGATAAATCAGAGAAGAGATTCTCTCCGAGGAAAACATTCATCAGATGCTATTTCTGTTGAAGAAAGGGTCACAAAAAGAGTATGTGTCAGGAATCACAGGAGCCCAATATCAGAAGAGGATCTCAAGGTGCATCAACATCTCGACAGAGAAGTGATGAAATGAGATATGCCTTTAATGGGAAATGTTTTATATGTTCTGATTATGGGAATTTGGCAAGACATTGATACAAGAAGAAAGTAGGAAAGGGAAAGGAACATGAAAGGAGATTCCTAACACCAGTGGTGTATAATGAGAAATCGTACACTGGGAGACAAAGTGGAAAGTTGGAGAACAGGTTTAGAGCCTCAGGGGAATCACGTGGAGCTGAACGAAAGGTGTATCAGTCACCATCTCTGTCACACTCACAACCGCTCTCTAAGAAAGAACATGACCATATCTGGAAGAAAAATAGAGGAAACACTACAGCTGTGAGTAAGGAGAATGTACATTCAGTGGAGGACCCACCGCTAATGAAAAATATGGTGGCGACTCATAAATCTGATAAAAGTCAGATAAACAAAGAATGCATTGAAAAATTTGCAAGTCCTGTGCCACAAGAAGAAGTGGAGAAAAGAGGAAGACCCTTGCAATGGTGGAAGAAGCAAAGGAAGATCGAAAGAAAAGAGATTCCTTCTCATAGAAATAATCATGGAAAATGGAATTTTGGTAGAACGTCAAAGACAGAAATGTGTACTAGTGGGTTTAAACCCCAAATGGTGAGAAAGGCTGAGCCTACGAAATCTACATATGACAAAAGGCTCAAAATGTAGGCAATGAATGCCTAGTCATATGGCCAGAACAGTTGAAGTTGTCTAGGTAGCTGGAGGAAGCAAGAAAAGAGTGTGATGCCCTCCATGAAAGAATCAATGGGTTGACCCATCAGGATCAACCACAATCCTCATCTTGAGGAGTCCAGAAGAAATCCCCTCTCCCTATGTATATAAATGTTATTAACTGATGATCCGTGTGTGTCAGGTTTTAGGGAGATACAATCCAAGGGGAAGTGGCATCTAAGGATGCGAAGTGGAGAATTGATATCCTCTAGAGTTTCAATTGATTCAAATTAGGTACTAGAGCTGAAGAACAAGGGGAGCAACAAAGCACAATAGGAAGTGATTGTGTTATTAACTTTATCTCTTGTTTCCTACACCGAGTTTCAACTCAGTAGGCTTAGAAATTTTCTTAATGGCTCAAATCTGAGTGGAAGATGAGAACAAATGATGTAGGAGGAAAAGACATGTTATGGGTCTAAACTGTTAGGCCTAACAACTGGAAGAGTTGCATAACACAGGGGGAGCATTCTATATCTTAATCAGATGCATGATCTCAATATGATATGAAGGATGAATGTTTATGCTCATGAAGAATGGTTTTTGGAAAAACAGAAACACACAGGTTTTCATGATTATCTATTTTGTTCTAACAATTTGGTATTAGCTGACTTCTTTCAGGATACAAAAAAGCTGCGAGAGAAAATCAAAGGTGTGTCAACAAAAATATGAGAGAATATGTTCAAGGAAACGACGTCATTGAACAATGACACAGAGAAAAGTAGCTGAAATAAATGAAGCCACTGAAAAATGAGTCAGTGAACAGTTTCCTGGAAAAAGTGTTGAGAAAGAAAGAAACACAGAGGGAGAAGAAGTGGCTGATGCTGATTCAAAAGAAGACACTGATTATGAACAACAAAGTGTCAAGTATGTGTCTACAAGGAAGCCAAAGAGTTGAACTGAATCTGATAGATAGAATATCATTAGTGATCATTGAGCTCCAGTTCAGACAAGAAGAATGAAATCACTGCAGCAGACATCATTACTATCACAAGTTGAGCCAAAATTCTTTGCTGATGCAGCTGGAGATGAAAACTGGGACATGCCATGAATGAAGAGATAGGTCAGAATTGAGATGAATCAGACCTGGGAGATTGTTTCGAGGCGAGATGATAAAAACTTCATCATGACAAAATGGGTCTATTTAGACAAGATGGACGAATATGGAACGATGATTCGGAACAAAGAACGACTGATGTGAAAAGGAGACTCCCAGATAGAGGGAACATATGGTGATGAGACATTTGCACCAAATTCCAAGCAGCGAGATATCAAAGTAATCCCAAGAAGATCCACATGCTCACAGTGAAAAGAATACATCAGTATATCAAGGGAAAGGTGGACTTCGGTTTGACATACAACGACAAATCTCAGACAGAGTTATTGGGATATACTGATGTAGACTGGGCCGGTTCAGCAGATAATAGAAAATCAACTTCAGGTGGTGCATTCTATCTTGGTGGATTGTGTATTTCTTGGCTAAGAAAGAAACAAGATTGCATTTCATTGAGCACCGCAGTAGCTGAGTATATTGCGGCCACTCAAGCATGCACACAGTTATTGTGGATGAAGTAGCAGCTTGAAGATATGGGAGTTGAAGTGAAGTCTCCGATTGGAATCCAGTGTGACAACTCAAGTTCTATAAATCTTAGCAAAAATCTTGTCCATCATTCCAGGACAAAGCACATTGAGATCAAGTATCATTTCATCAAGGAGAAGGTTGAGCAGGGCATCGTGAAGTTGGAGTATGTGCCTACAGAGCTACAGGTTGCAGACATTCTGACAAAGGCCTTACCCATGGAATCTTTTGAGAGGCATCAAGTGGATCTGGGAGTTCATTCGATTCCCCACACTTGAAATAGTGTGGATGTGGGACCCCCCCCCCCCCACCCCCCCTCTCCTCGAGGTATGATGTGTTTTTCCCTAATGTGCTGACTTGTTCTCTACTCTGTTACTGACTACCAAGGACTGCCTTTGGGTTAGTTGACAAAGGGGGAGAAAATAGTGATTGTTCAAGGGGGAGACAATGTGGAGATTTGATAAATCTTGAATGATATGGGGAAAAGCTGACAGGTGGAGCAGCCACATAGGGGGAGTTGAAGCCAGTTGAACGTGCTTAGCCAGAGCTTAGCTTGGACAACATAGGAAGTATGGCTAAAGAGGTGTTGAAGCTGTGAGTAGAAAGGGGGAGCGTATTGAATCTGACGATGCTAGTAGTGATCGATCAAAGAATAGATATAACGACAGCTGAGGATCATGATAAAATCAAAAGAGTGGTGTTGGATAGTGGTAAGAATATTTCCAAACCAATCATTGGTCTTCCAACAAGTCCATCAACAATTGGTATCAGTTTGGTGTCAACAGTGGATGTCAGAGATGAAGTGATTCATTGATGAACTTTTCATTTAATCTTGTTTCTCACACCGAGCAGTGCTCATCTGGGCTTAGAGTATGTGTTGAGTAAATCCTTGATCGCTATCAGAATCGCAATGAGGCGAATAGAGGCTGAAGAATCAACGACGTATCATTGTTTTGGAAGAGTTGTCAACAAACCCAAAGGGGGAGATTGTTGGGAAAAAATCCCTCAAGGTATCATTGAAGAATTTTTTAGGTGATTGTGTTTGTTAAAAAGGTATACATCTGAGTAGTGATTGTTGACAAAGCTAAACAATGACATACAAGTTTGTTGACAAAGTAGACATATGAGTAGTGATTGTTGACAAAGCAAAACAATGACATACAAATTTGTTGACAAAGAGGATTTCATTGTGGAATGTCGAGTTCAAGAGCTGAGGTCAACGATCCATGTTTGATTCAAGAACGTCGATAAAAGGAATGGATGATCCGGAGGCGGTACAAAAGAACAGATACAAGGTGGTGCCGTTTTCTAGTGTTTGCCAAATTTTTGGGCCTGAAAATCGGCAAATGAAGAAAAGTGTTTTTGGAAAAGGGACTTGCGCGTCGTGAACTTGGTGTACAGGAAACTTGCACGCCATATGTTTTTCAAGATTAAAAGATCAAAATATGGCTAAGGAAATAGGTTCGCGCAAGTTTGGGAGTTGGTCGCGCAAGTGTCTAAAAGGAGAGAAGACTTGCGCGCCGAGACTGGGTCGCGCAGGTGACTTGCGCGCCGTCGCGCAGGGTGGTCAATTTGCCTATAAATACTGGACCACCCCTCCTCATTTACCACCGGATTTCAACTCAGAGCTCCCTTCGCGCAGGTGTGGTGGTCGCGCAAGTGGTGTGTGTGGTCGCACAGGTGGGACTTGCGCGCCAGAGGTTGAAGTTGTGCGCCGGTGTTAGAAGTTGCGCGCCAATTGGCAGTTGCGCGCCAATATTGGTTTGGGCGTAAAAGGAAGAGAGTCGCGCAAGTTTGGAGTTGAGGAATCTTGAGTCGCGCAAGTGTCTGAGGAGGACTTGCGCGCCCATTGTGACTTGAGCGCCGATACTTGCGCGCCGAGGTAGACTTGCGCGCCAAGTATGGTTTGTTCTAGCAGTGTTTTTCGGACTGTGTGGAAGCTGGTACGTTGCCCGATACCTTCGGTGCAAAGAGATATTCATCTACAGGTGAAAGTTGTACTTCAACAGAGCATCTACACACATAGGAAGATGCATTCATTCATGAAAATGAAGAGACCTACAAGTCTATAAACTGTGAGTGAATCCCTTCTGAAGCAGTGAGCTTAGGGAGAGGAAGAAGGTGATCCTCTCCACCGGCAGTGAGCCAGAGAGAGAGAAACAGGGAGTGACCTTTGGGAAAGCAGTGAGCTGACCCTAAACATTGTATAGGCAGTGAGCCTGGGCATAGAAGTGATCTAGCCCGAACATCGTAATCCATAGCTAGTGAAGTCTAGTGGAATTTGGTACGAACCGGCAACTTGTCGGCGTATGCTCCTTGGATGTAGCCCTTAGCGGTGAACCATGTAAAAATCTCTGTGTCTGCCTACTTACTTCCCTGCATTGCATTCAAAGAACCATCATCAGGTAAAGGAGACAAGTGATCACAGTAACCACACAAATGCAAACAAAGTGACCCTTGTAGCAAATAGGTCAAGATCCAGTGGGGCAGAAAGAACTTTGAAAAAGAATATCCATACCCTGATTCACCCCCCCCCCCTCTCAGGGTATATAGGCCCTTATTGGCCCCAACATATTCTCTCATTAGCAAAGTTGTATGTTCCCTTTAATTGGACCCCAAAAGTATATTTTAAATGCATCAAGATAGTAATAAAATGTGACTATATCTTAGGGTTCATCATTTCAATTGTCAAGGACTATCTAATTAGGTCTATTAAAGACTATTCCTTATGTCGGAATTTTCCAAAATATAAAATGTCGGGTGGAATTTATTCAACCCCTCATACTTGCAATATGCGGATAACATCCTTCTTTTTGGGAGACTGTAAGATAAATCCATATCCAATATTTAGGATCAATTTACTCATTATGAATATTCTTATAGACAATCTATCATCTGAGTAAAATCTTTTATTGTTTTTGGAAATGGTCATTTTGTGGGAAAACAAAACCGAGTGGAAAAAAGGTTGGTGTGCAGAGGGGATCTATTCCTTTAATTTATCTTATGATTCCACTATATGGTAAAGGTGAAGAGACAACATATCAGATTGATTATAATTGGAATCATTAAAAAATTGACTAACTGGAAGGTGATTTCTATGTCACACTCTGTAAGAGTGTGTCTTGTGTACATGGTCAATACATCAATGTTTGTTTACTCCTTTTCTCTGTATAGGTGGTCTAGATGTCTCATAAAGAAGTTTTGATGAATGATCAATATTTTTATGTAGATTAGGTTTATGATTGAAATAAATATTGTCACTATTGCATGCATGGATTCCTTAAAACACCTTTATAAGGGAGGTATTGGAAACAAGGACCTGAAAATCATCAATGATGGCTTGATTGGAAAGTTCACGTGGAATATGCATACTACCAATGACCCCTCATGTGATTTTTTAATAAATTGATTCTATCGAATATTTTTGGATGGATAGCCACATAATATTGGATATTTTTTATTTCCCACAATTAAATTATTTTTCAATGAAATCAAAAAGAATACTAAGTGCCTTCTGAGAAGGCACGCTGCCCTCAACTGCTAGAGAACATGCTATCTTGAATAGCTAATTATGAAAACACAGAGTGTTCCCCTTGATAAAATAATGAATCCCATATTTGAGTTCGTGATGAAATATAACACTATCATCTTTGTTTTCATGCTAATTGTTCTAGAAGTAAAAAATTTTTCCTTCATGGATGTTGACATTATTGTGTGGAAGCCTAATGTCAATGGCCAATTTAATCCCATAGATTATTAAAAGATCATGATAGAATGCTCCACCAGAATAACATTATGGATTGATTAATTCATGGAAATGTTCATAAATATATCATGAATTGTCTTCATATGGGGATTATGGTGGAAAAAGATGCCAACTTTTTATCAGATGAGAAGAGATGGTATGTGTATTGCATCGGAAGGACCCTTATAGTTTAGCTAATGTGAAGATATTTAGAATATATTTATTGATTGAAATTATTTGAGGTCATTATAGGAATATAAAGGGTAAAATTTTGGAATATATGTCACTGTAATGAAAACCATAGAGGGTCTTCTAGTCCTCATTTGCAGTGTTGGGAAGAGTAAGAAGGTGTATCACATGCGGATGGCAGCCACTATATCCATCATTACTTCCATATGAAAGGAGTGAAACATGAAACTGTTTGAGGAGAAATTGACTTCCACTCGTTATCACATCCTATTGATGCGCTGGGATGTCTATGATACAAGGAAAATACGAGTTGGGATAATGAATAATGATATTTATGAATTGAATATTCTATGTTTATTGGGAGTTTTAAGTAAGCCCAAACAACATCTTATCCTTAAATATGTTATATGGATACCACCTATTGAAACATGTATCAAATTGAACATAGATGGTGTGGTTTCAGGCATGGAAGTACCAATGGGATGTGAAAGAAATTTTTGAATACATAATGGATTTTGAAAAAGAAATTTTCTTCATCACTATATTGGATTAGGGAATTCGAATGAATTTGGGTTGTGGGAAATGATGTACATTGTTAAACACATTATCCATAATTTGGGGAATTCCATTCAGATTGAATTAGACACGAACAATACTATTATATATCTGATGAAAAGAATGATTATTTTTCCATGGAAGCACCTACCCCATTGGTTTGAATGTTTGAATCTTGTTACTAAACATAACCTACATGTCTCACAAGCATATATAGAGGCTAAACATGTGGAAGACGCCTTGTCAAATAGTGTAGTCCTTGAATCAATCACAATGTAGGTGTTTGAAACACCGTAATATTGTACGATTCTATCAAATGATGACATGCATGGGGTGGTTAACTCAGGGATGTATAAACTCCCTAATAACACATGATATTTCACTCTTTCATACTTTTCCATTTATAAGTTTTTAAGATCAAGATCGCATGGATCCTAGAATTTCCTTGGTATAAATCCCACTTATCAACACTTCGATGCGTGATTACATCACTAGGATTTTCCCCTTACCAAGAAGAAGCTATGATTCAATTACTAAAGAATGATTGAATCAATTTATATGTTAAGTTCAAGATAACGAAGATCATTACCAAATCTAAGTTCACTGAACCTCCCTAATAATGTACCACCATCACACACGTTAAATATTTGTTTTACACTTGTGTAATAAGGGTTTCATGTATCTCAACCTTAGATGAATGAATTTATATATAACTTATTAATTACATAATGATTTTAGTTATCTATTTCATTTTTAATTTATATATTTTATTATGTAATGAGTTTGATGAAAATTATTTTTTGATATAAAGAAACCATAATTTTATTTTTTTGGATAAACAATAGTTCAAATTATTTTTTATAAATTCAATAATTTTGAATTAGATTTCTTTTTTAATTAATATTCTTATTATAGAGAATTTATTTATGTATAAGTTATAATATATTTTAATCAAGTACAATGTAATTTTTATATTGTTCAAAAATTTGTTAGAGTTGCAATAAATTATATTTCCCTGTCAAGAAAGATATTTATTTAAAAGTTTAAATACCCATATTTAAAAAATTATTTTTGAAAATTAAATATAATTTTTTAAGTAATGTTGAAATAATATAGTTTTTTAAATTTCATACATTTATAATAAAAATGAATTTTTATGTAAATTTTAATTTTGGTATAAATATATTGTATGAATTATGAAATCATAATAGCCCATAATTGATGTAATAAACATTATCAATGGACTGAATTATTAAAAATAGAATTATCCTTTAACAAAATGTATTTTTGAATTTATTTTGTTAATTTTACAAACCTACAATGAATCCTCCAAAACCTATATTATACCTAAAAATTTTAAAATTAATTGTTTATGAATATGACTAAATTACACATAATAAATGATATTGATTTAATAAATTTTTTTAACCAAATAAAGTATTGGAATCAAATTATTTAAAAAAAATCGGTTAAAACATCGGATGTTTTTTTGTTTTTGTTATTTTATAACTTAGATTCTTAAACCATTGTTTATAAATTAAAAAATATTTTAATTATATTATTTTGAAATACCATTCCAAATTCCCATTACACTTCACTCAAAACCCATTGTTTAGGAATTTACTTAATTCTTCTCTAAATACCTCCAGTGTAATTCATAATATCATTACACAATTCTCCCTACATTTAGATTTACCCTCTCAATGTAATTGATTCCCTTCATCTTCTTATCTATTAAAGTTATTTTTTTGTATTAGTCCGTTTAATTTAATTTTTTTGATATTTTAGTTAATTTTTACACATACAATTACTTTTATTAGGATTCACAGGTAATTAGAGACTAAATTTCACACTCATTAAATTCTTCCATAAACCATTTTGTACACTTGTTTTGCTACTGAAATTATCCCATTATTTTCCTTTCCAAAATTTTATGTTTTGAATACCCATGATCATTTCCAGTAAATGAAATTATACTATATGTTCCTATAAATAGTTTATTTTTGACTTTCATGAATGTTACCCACACTCTTTAATCATGGGATTAAGTGTGATGAAAAAAATTCTTATGTTATATGATCTATGTGCAACACAAATGACTTAACATGATAGGAATATGAGTTGTGGACCCAGAATAATATATCACTCCAATACAGTTGTTAATTTTTTATTCTCATGAAATACCATGTATTCTTTATGGGAGTATATCTTGAATAATACTATATCACGATGTCTCAGCAGTTATCCTTGAGTAATTATTATGATGTCATGTTTTAGGTTTCTCCCACATTATTTTTATGCCTTTATGTTATCAAGAAAAGATGATTATTATTATGATTTTCACATATCTATGTCTCCATGTTATGAATATGGACACAATTTACATTTTTCCTTAATTTTATTCTTTGATTATTATATTACATGAATTTATATCTCAAAATATTCTTATGTACTTTATAATGTTATCATGGGAATTTTTAAAAGACCATTGGAATATAAGGAAATTTTATAGAGTTTTAACTAATATCATTATATCTGTATTTCATGTTACTTTTGTATGAATCTAATTACCTTAATAAACTCTGCGTATCAGTATTTTGGTATTATATTATGTGTATAATTATGAAATATGTTATGAAAAAGTTTATTAATGATATGGGTTTCCATAGATGGTATAAGACCAAGTTCTAGTTCTTTTTTTATAGTAGGATTATAAAATATTAGTTAAAACTATAAGGATAAGACTGAATATAGGAAAGAATCTCTAAACTTTGTTAAAATATAAAGTGGATGGTTTACTATTAAAATAAAACCCATTCTAGATACTAGAATGTGGATCCAGTTGTGGAATATTTTTACCATGGGGTAATAACCTCAAAAAGTGAACATTTGTTCTTAAATTGACCATCATCTAAGGAATGAAAAAGATTCCTTATACTGCTCACCTAGACATAACATCCATCAGGACATTTTTTGGTTAATCATATTCTTTTTATAAGCCATTATGAGAAGAATAAAAATGGACTTGAAATTTAATGTTAGAAAATAGACCAAGGATAGTATATATTCAAATCTAGAAATTATTTGGTAAAAGAATAATTTTGATTCATGGGTTATACCATCAGCATCCACAGTTTCTATAATATTCCCAAACATTTACTTCCAGATGTGGTTCATTAAGAATCATGTATACATTTTTGGGTTTGATACCAATAAATGAGACCTAGTTTAAACCATTTATTACATTAAACAACAAAAATTTAATAGTGGATCATTTATATTCTCATTGTAATTTTAGGTTAATAATTTTAGTAAATGATTAAAAAAACATACATAAAATCATAGATACATAAAAAACTGGTTCCTAAAAATATGTGTCATCTCCCTTGGAGTTCTTTATATATTTTAACCTTCTTTGGAATAATGTAAATAAAACCATTACTCACATCATGGGGAAAATAAAACAAAGGAAGTGTGATATATATTTCTTAGGAAGTTAATAATAACCATTAACAATTTAATGTCACTAGCAAGCATTAAAAGGTATGATGATATAATAATCGAAGTGAATGTGTATATCAAAAGATTATTCATACCTATAAAAAATTGGATCATAAAACATGAGACATGACAAAAGGGATTAAAAAATGAATTATTTATATGAATCAACAACCATATTCCATGTGATGTTAATATTAGTCAGGTGAAACATTTAAAACTCATATAAATCATAAATAAAATGTGTCAATATCATGGATAATTATCTTCATAAAAGCCCTAAAATAACCCTTAAAAGTGGAATTGAAAATATGGCCATATTCATTGAAAATTATTTATAAAACATAATCATTACCCAGTTCATTAGAGATAAATATTAGGCTCACTTAGAATCATGATCTATATCGGGCTCACCCATCTTCAAAAAATGTATCATGCAGAATTAACATCATAAAAAAATTCTTAGAACCATTCCATAATAAATACATAGGAATGTTTTTTTAATGTATCGATAACCATTATTCTATCGTAACTTGATTTACCTATAAATAAAAAACATGCTCTATGATAATGTCATAATCCAACCAAAGAAATAATAATGATGGTATTATTACTTTATATTCCGAATGAAGTGTAAAAAAAATCAAGGGTTGTTGTTGTCTATAAATTATATATCCATAAAAATATTATTATAAACTCTCTTGATGAAATTACCTTTTCACTTTTGAAATCACTCTTCAAAAAAATTCATGAATATTAGAAAAATAATCTTATTTTAAAAAAAAACTATGGAAAGTTATAATTTAATCTTAAATGCATTGAGTGGCTGTGATAGAGGGATATTTTTTGATGTCATATTTGTTAAAATATATATTTGGTTTATAACATTGTTATAAATTAAGTTGTTTAAAAAATGACTAGATGATTCTTTTTAAGACAATTTGTAGAAATTCATGCCAGGGTAAAAAATTCATAACAATATAATTGAATATTATTAAAATAAATTCTTCAAAACATTATAGAAAACATGGAAATGCATGAAAAATGGTTTTCCAACTTAATCTAGAGAAGATGGTTGACATTTATTAATGTATATCCTAAACCATTTTGTATACCAATGAAAAAAATGATACTAAAACATTAAATTTATATAAATGACAAAAGTATAATAAAAATTAACTGCTTATATCATATACGGATTATATAATTTACTCAGTGGAAATTTAGTTATTAATAACCACAATTAATATTATATTAAAATATAAATCCCTTGCCTCTTTGGTATATTTTTAATCAAAAGTATTTGAAACAAGTTTATTATATTTGTTTTTAAATTCATGAATATCTTGAAGTAATATGTAAAAATTAATTTAGGAGTTAGTATGAACACTATATGAGGAAATCATGATTCAAGATATAAAAATTTTTCATAAAAATTATATTTAGATAAATAAATCCCTTGCAAAAATAATATACTTGAATTGGTAATTAAATAGTGGAGAGATTTCTGAAGAAAATTTTAAAACAATAAAATTGGAAATACAACATAAATATTAAATGTTATTTTTTATATAATATTGACATTTTATAATCATTTATTAAGTCATATATCTTGTTGAAAGGAAAATTAGTTTAGAAACCACTTACAATTTGGTAATTTTCAAATAGAATCCCCTTGGTAGAAATATTTTGAATAGAAAAACAAAATTACATTAATTATGAAGGATTCATGATAAAATACTAAAAAGTGTTAAATATACAAAATATATGATAAATTATATATATAACATTAAAATATTCCTCAAAGAATAAAAATTAATATGTAATCCTTTACCTCAAGACTATAATTTCCATGTATGGTCTTTAACACCATTATAATAAACTTGTAACAATTAGTCAAATTTTTTATTAAAAATTAATATTTTTATTTGTTTATCATTAAACAATTTTTTTCATTTATTTGAATGATATATCTAATTACTTAATAGTTTTATTTCATGTCTTGTGTTTTAATGTTGTTGGTTTTATAGTTTTTAAATGAATTGAATATGATGTTCATGTTAAAATTGGTAATTTTTCCATCATGAAAAGAAGAAAAATAAATACTAATTTTATTTAACAATAATTATTCTTTTAAAACGAAATATAAAATATTTTTATAATAAATTAATTATGTAATAATCTAAGAGATGGTAGGACTTATGTATGCATGTGTAACATTTCCATTTTGCAAAGAATGTGAGAGAGAAGGTATGTATTATTTTAAATATCGAAATCATGAATATATAATAAAAAATGGTTACCTCTATAAGTATTATATATATATCAAATATGTGACAAAATGTTATAATATTAATCACATCACTCCTTAGATGTGAAAATCCATATGTACACATGAATGACATTATCAATTTTTACAAGATGGAAAGGTAAGAAAAAATATGATATATTTTATTTAATAAATGATAATTCTTTAATAAATATCATATATATGTATATATATATATATTAAATACATCATTATAATTTTACATGATACGTTGTTATGGAAAACAAATTACATCGCTTCATGGTGGTGGTAGCCCACATCTAGTACGAATAATGTTTTCATTCCACATATGATGGAAAATGAGATGAAAAAGGTATTTAACATAGTCAAAAAAACATTAGTATATAATAGATAGTTATGTTATAATATCATCATGGTTCAACAATTTTTTAAGGGGTATAAATAGAATTAAATTGATAGAGGCTGGGATGGATGATTACCTCTTCTTCAGTAGACCTCATTTTGATCCCTTTTTAAGGTCCCTTAGAACTGTCAATTAAGAATACAAACACCTCTAATTAATTGATAGGAAAATTTACATGATAATTTTGTATGTTTTTTTGAGATATATATATCAAAATAGTGTAAATAAGATAAATAAGGGTTATCCTTTTTCAGGGAAGGGGATTATAATTATTGGAATTTCATAAAGTATTTAATTAATAAAAATTAATTTTCATATCAAGTAACTCAAAATGATATAATTCGAATAAATTATGACGATGGGTTGAAATATTGTAAACTAATAATTTTTTAAAATCTTTTTATTATGTTTTAACTCATATCCCTTCATTTTAACCCCTCAAGAAACCTTTTGACAATTAAGACGATATTTTTTTGTATATATGTGTCATGAATGATACTATAAAAGGAAAAATGACACATAAATTGAACATGGTTGATATTATAGATTTCATATTATTAAAATGTCTGAATATAGTATTTATATTAATTGTAATCTATTTAATAAATTATTACATTTTATAAAATATCAATAATTTTATTTTTTGAACTATTCAATTAATTTGACTTTAAATTAATAAATATAAAAATTGAAATAGAATATAAATTTTTTGAAAAAACTATTTTATATTTAACTAAAAATTCATGGTCCACATTAACTCATCCAAACAAATGTATTTGAGTATTTTGAAAAACAATTTACTGGATTTTTATACTACTTGTAGAAGAATAATATCAACATTGTGTAAGAATTTATGGTATTTATTGTATCACTTAGAACTAAAAATAACATACCATGGTAAAAAAATACATATAAAATAATTATTTATAACCAAATATAAGTTTTTTTATCCATTTCCAAAAAAATATAAAAAATATTAAAATAATGTGTGTGACATTTTTTACTTTAACTTATACTTCAAAAATTATAAGTCTTAAAATTAAAGGTAAAAGGATAATAAAGATTATATTTTGAAGTTAAGATGATTATGAAATAAATAAGATCATATAATTAAATCGAGGGAAGTTTTTAAAATAATTGTCTTCCTTATCACATTATTTTTAACCTAAATTAACCCATTTTACCATTACTATGGTAAAAAATTTACTATTGTTCATATTTAGGATGAACAAAAATTATTTTGACCTTATTTCCTAATATTAAATAGTATGATTCATAATAGTGAATCCATTTTATCAAAAAAAATTTACAAAAGTGGATGAATTTAATTTAAAATTTAATGTTCAAAATGCGATGATAAATGATTTTCTAGAAAAATACCTTTTATGTATAAAATTGTTTTAAACCTAATTCATGTATAATGTTGATTTTAATATATTTATTGGATTATGCTTAAAATTTTATCTAATTAAATTTAAAAACTATTCCAAATTATAATGTGACATTGTAATTACTTGAAGATAAATAAATTTTTCAATAAAAATCAATGTTTCTCACAAATCATTAAAGAATAATTTTTTTTGAAAATAACAAAAAACTAATCATTATATATATTTTACATTGTTGATTAGAAATATAAATAATTTTTATAAAAAAAAATTAGAAATGTTCTAGAAATTTATTATTATATTCTATCATGGAAATCAATAAAAACCATTTTTGATGAAAACATACATTCAAAAGTAAAAAATTAATTTTTTGAAAAATTGATTGCTAATTTATTAATAATTAAATAATAAATTTTTAATTAGTGGGACTGATATATATATATATATATATTTGATAATTTGTAAATCCTATTTGCACTAAAAAATTTAATGGTAATGTTAAAACTAAAGTACTTAATTATTTTTATTTCATTGAAGATTTATGCTCAATGTTCGGTTTTTTATATGATATTGAACACAATGTTCTTCTTAAAGTATCAAGATATTATCTTATAAACCTTTAATAAATTAAATACTCTCCTTTAAAACTTGATCTGGGTATTCAAGGGTATAAAATTTGAAAATTCCTTTGTTGATAACCGTCATTATGAAAATGGTTAATAAAAATTCAATTTCGTATGAGAGTGGGGAAAATAAAAGGCTCATCTTGAATAACAAGAATATGGGTTTCCCAATCTGATAACATTAGAGGGATGTTAAAATTTGATCATGGAGGAAATATTTGTTGACAAAATAATAATGGAAAGTGATAGAGAACATTGATCACAATAAATTGAATGATCAAGAGAAAGTTAGTAAACATAAAACCATAAACCAATGTGAAGTGAAAAAGACTTTTATTTCCTCATAAATGAATGTAATACGA
This sequence comes from Viscum album, assembly GCA_963277665.1. Lineage (NCBI taxonomy): Eukaryota > Viridiplantae > Streptophyta > Magnoliopsida > Santalales > Viscaceae > Viscum > Viscum album. Next base: position 167,532,240 of record OY728157.1, read on the forward strand.
TAAAATTTTTCTTTCATAATTCATTTTATGGAGTAGGAAATCCTTTACCATTGAGGTTAAGAACATAAACATATATAGTTACTTGAAAATTATAATTTCATAATTTAATTAATATTCTCTATAATCACATCATTTAATCCAAATGATAAATATTCTTTATGTAATTTTCATGCTTGATGCAATGAAATAAAATTCTATCCAATCACATAATCCACAAAAGGATAAATTTCTATTCCTCTTATATTTAGATATTAACCCAAAATGAAATTTTCAAAAAAAATTAATATAATCCTCAAAATATATAAACTATCATTCGAAAAATAAACAATAATACATAATATAAAATAATAATAATAAGGTTCAACATGGATCATTCCATAAATAAATGAGCTTATTCCCCAAATAATTTTAATAACATCAATATTGAACAAAGTTTTATGTTCAATTGTTTTCTTATACCATTCATCATTCTTCGAATGAAATGTAATAACATAATTATAAAATAATACTTCATGTTAAAACTAGGGGTTACTTATACCCAACCTAATAAAATGGCTCCCAAAATGTAAATTTTCCTCTTAAAATGTCATTAATTATAACCTAAAAAGTTGTGTCTAAGGCTTTGTACATATAATCAACATTGAAATAAAAATCCTATGATGGAATCCATAAATGTTAAGATAAACTCACATAAAAACATTATAATATCTATTGTTTTCTAAACCCTACTCTACCACCAATAGTAATAGCCCCTAACACGCACATCTAGGTCTAGTAATTTAAATAATCTATAAATTTCAGTCATTGAAACCAATAAATGTGACCCAATTTAATCAATAAATAATGTGAAACATGAAAAATAAATATATGACCAATAATGTGACAAACCAGACTAGATTCACTCAATAGTAACTGAACCCGACTCTCCACATGACCTAGCACCCCCCCAACGCTTGAGGATACTGAATAGTACCGATGGTCCATGGAGTAATAGTGGGGTGATAATAACAACATTTTCATAATGAATCACAACAATATAATCATATAAATGAATTATTTAATAATATAAAATAACTCAGCCTCTGAGAATATACATCATGTATATAAATAACTAATTAATCTCATTAGGCAGTGTCATATACAATGATTATCAGCGACTTCTATATAAAATATAGGAAATACATGGAAAAATTCCTCTAATATAAATAATGTATCAAAATATCCAAAATACATACAAGGAACCATCCCTAGATACTCTTATAATCTGTAGCCTAGTCCTATGCTCCCCTACACTTATCAATAAGAAATCAAGCACTGTCAAGCGGTCTCCTTATGTCCTTACATGCATCCATGAAATCTATGTTGATATCCATTTATGGTATAAATAGGTACAAAAATAACACTCTTTAGGATACAAAAACTATATCTATAACATTTATAATTTGTGCATATAATATGAAGTAATGTGTATATATAACTAGAGTAGAACTGAAAAAATAGAAGTGTTCTTATCCAGTCTAGTAAGTCACAATCTAATCAAGAAACTAATTCATAAATTCTATCCATAAGTAATAGAATGAATTAAAAAAATGGACTTTTCCATTTAATCATGTATTGATCCTACATGGGCCAGGATCCAAGGAGTCGGATTGTCAAAGGAAACCAAAAAATCTAAGTAAAAAAAGTAAACCAGATCCAAGGAGTAGAAATGTCAAAGGCATACTAATGGGTTGTATCCAAGGAGTATAAATGTACAAGGAATCATAATATATCAATTATACTAGTTAAACTTAATCCGTAGAGTATAAATGTCCAACTAACTCATATAAGTTATATAACCAGTATCCAAGGAGTAGAAGTGTCAAATTCATCCTAATGAGTCATGTAACTAGGATCCAAGTAGTAGTAATTTACAAGGAATTCTAATGAGTTCAATAATCTAGATCTAAGGTGTTTAATTGTCCAAGAAATTTTTTTTGTCTCATCAGATTCCAGGATTTCTATTTTCTAAGGCACCCTAAAATATCTTGTAACTTATGTAATCAGACACCTGGAGTGAGAAATGTCTATGGCATCCATGTAATTTAATTAAATGGGATATAAAGAGTTGAAATGTCCAAGTCCTACTAACATATCCATTAAAAATTTAATAATTCCATTCATAATCATATAGAATCCACAATATCAATAAAAATTATACCATTCATATAGAAATGAATTTGTTTTATAATGTTCCTATAAGCATTAATAATTCAAATTATTACCGCATTCAATTCCAAATTATAAAAGGCGAGGTCAACACAACCCAATGGTAAAATAATCATGAAAAATGTATAACCCATCCAATGGGTGGTACATGATGTGGTTTAAAACCTACAAGATTTACGAATGGGTTCATACATGGCTCAAACATGTTTTTATCATTTAACTAATTGTTCAATTAATATATAATTCATCACCCATAAATTCTGGCATGCGAGACAATATGAACAAGCTATAAACAACTGGAATTTTAGTGAAATGGTATAGAAAACATTCCTTATGACCATATATAAAAAATCATCTATTATAATCTTCTATCATAGTCTATATTAGATGAAATTGATAGAATGGATGAACACCATGAAAATATGGAACAATATACTTCAATAAAAAAGAATTGCAGATAGCTAGAGAAATAGTGAAAGGTTCAAGAGGAATGAAGAACTCACTATCATGAATCCAACAATACTAATAATTAATTAGTGCTATTTTTAATCAAGAATATGTAGATAAATCCTAAGATACATTTCCATGGAAGATCTAATATAGATAAATGAGTGGCCACCATTAGAGAAATAAGAAAAGGAGGAGGAGGGTTAAAACATAAATAAAGTAGGGGAAAATAAATATTTCCCCTCTAAATAATGGGTTTCATGGTTTGGCCTGATGTTTGGACAAACCATGAACCAACTATGCACTCTTATTATCCTCAATACTACCCTCTCATGTTCATGGTTTATGGTTAGACACACCATTAACCGACTTCACGTTTTCCCTCTATCAAGAAATATACAGCAATCACATGGAGATGTGACCTCAGTCTCCTGGTTAGGGAAAATTATGTCCCCTTTATTGGGCATTGAAATTCATAACATAGTTTTAACTAACCATGTGGTGTTGGATATATTATTCCTACTAGATGTGGATGCTACTTACTTTTTTAAAATACATGGGTGCATATCTCTATACAAGACCCATACACCCACGTTTTATTTATATCCTAACTATTAATTCCCATTATATCAAAAATATAAATTAAACTAATAATAAAAAGGTTCCATAGATCGTGGAAAATACATGATATCACAATATTTCCCCTTAAAATCAATTTATCCTCTAATTTCCCATCAATGGGTTTCCATGGATCCTTTTAGAATAACTCTATCCACTAGGCATGTGTATCTACCTCTTTCTCTAAAGCCTTATCTTTTTCATGAATGTGTTTCCACCAACACCTGAGGAATGGACCCACCTTGGAGAACCATCATTCCCTGATCATTAATAAGGATATGTGGCAACTCCAAGAACATATCTATATCTTACCCAACCACCTTGGGATGAAGAAAATTTGAATGAACAGAATGATATTGGGGAAGCTGAGATGCGTGGAGGATGAGATACATCATATAATACCTCTGAGATAACAACAACTGATAGACTACCGACATGACTAACTATAGATTCTCAAATGGTTTTATATAAGGAGACAAAATATTATCTTGTTTCTGAATGTATCTATTCCCAAGTCTAGGGGAAACTTATTAGAAAAAACAACTACGAACTTCAAACTCTAGTGGATGATGGATATGGTCAGTGTATGAAATATATCTATACTAATATATATATATATATATATATAACTTCATTATAATATTCTTAACCTAGTCTAAGATCTCCTGAAAAAGAGAAGACCTAGTTATACTACCTATCCTACCTCTAACTGAATCATATTTTTATGTCACAACTTACCCAATATAGGCTCATTATGAAGCATATTTATAGTCACTGTGAAGCAATTATTTTAGGAGAAATTAGTGAGGTGTTAGTGTTTCTCCAATGAAACTATGAAATTAATGACTCATGCTCAGATCAGGTCATCTAAAACCTATATTGTATTCTTTGAAATAAGGTTAATCTTTTGGTGATAAGTAATACTCAATAATACCTCTGAACCAAGTCCCCTATGAAATTATATCTAGAACTGTGATGTGAATGAAGGATCTGTGTTCGATACAAAAATATGTGGAACATTTTGGAGGTGTATGTTACCATGAATGTTGAAAAACCAGAGATAATCCACATAATGTTTGTCTGAAATAGTTAGAAAATGGGAAACCATTTTCAACCTGGATCTGATCACCCATAAAACCTCACTACCCTATGGTAATGTACTCAGTCATGTTAAAAAATATATGGTGAAGTTTTCAAATTTCAAATATAGAATTTTCAATGGCTGTGAAATAAAAACTGGTCACTGGTGATCCACCATCACTTGTATTCATGTTGAACACTGAGAAACAAATATCGGTATCTCTGATTTTATCTCAAGACACCAATATTTATGGAATAATTCATGATACATCTTGATAACAATTAGATGCACAAACTATATAGAGGCATATGATTCTCACATAATATCATTACAAATTTATACAAGAACCCATAATTTTCCATGGTTGTACAATATAGTATCCTCGTCAATAAGGCAACCAGGAGGTGGGTCATGACCCACTGTACTCTCTTGTAGGTTTAAACCCCCTTAATCTGAAAACTGTCTCATCCTCACCCATTCGAAAAGAGTGTAATTATTTACCAATGATGAAAAAATTGTTCCCTCGACTATCCATCAGATATAGGTGCATCTTTGAATATAGTTCCATAAGTTTCTACTCAATATCTACCCTCTAAAATTTTTATGTCTGACACCTCATTCTTAGTGCATTATCAACTATATTTCACATTCTGATCATATAAAAAAGTTCTAAGTAAAAATAATTTAGGTAATCCACCCAACATTATTCATTTGGATTAAATTCAAGAAGTTTAAAGATTATCTATATGCATTTATAGTTTGTTTACACCACAAAATACACTCCCAGAAAATAATTATTCCCACATTGTAAGTCATGAACACCAATGAAAAACTTGAGATCATGGTTTGAGTAGTAACACTTGTATTGTCTCAAATAATGATACTTTTACGATACGAAACTATCCCATGTATCATTAATTCTCCAAGCCCGATACATGGTGCACCATAATATAAAAATATAGCTTCTACTATGATATGGAATAACCAAAATCAGCACTAATGTTTGTATCCTTTTCATCTCCGAAAATGATACCTTATAGGTATCTAACCATGAAAACATCGCATTCTTATTATCCAAGCCCATATGAGGTGCTTCTAAATATTATAAGTTCTATAAGAAGCACCTATAATAACTATATTTCTCCATGAAACTCCATATATAAAATATTTTCAAGGGATTCACCCAGGAAACTATAGGTCTCACCTTATCTATGTCAATTGAAACTCATGCCTCTGAGATAACTTGACCCATGATGTGAATCTGATCCATACTTAATTGAAAATTCCTGATATTTTTAAATTACTAATTATCTCTTAGTTTATCTAATATGATCTCAATTAGTTTGGAATTTTCGTTTCAAGTATGATAAAACACCCAAATATTATTCATGAATACCACCACAAAAAACTAGATAAGGATGAAAATCTTGGTACTTCAGTTCCATGAAAACTGCTATAATGTTTGTAAGACTGAATTAAATATAAAGATACTGATATAAAACATAACTAAAATAAAAACATTTATAAAGTATGTATGTAGGTATAACATAAATATAATGATAACCCGATCTCATATAAGTCTCCGAGAAGAACTAATCTACTCAGATATGGTCAAAGATACCATCTCTATCAAGTAATGGATTTTCAATCTTAACAGCCAACATGTTCAATTTTGGGAAATATACACATAAACAAAGGGTTTCATTTGTCTTCATAGTGAAAATGATCGTTGAAATCCATAGAGAGGTATTGTGTTGTATAAGTCTATTTCCCGATAAGTCCTTTATCTAACTCTAAAACTCATGTTACATATTATTATCCATCCTATATTGGAGAATGGATAATTCTGCAGCCCTAGGAATTCAATAGATCAATAAATCTAAATATATATTAGGATGTAGTGATGAAAATTCATTAGAAAAAAATTCCCAAAAATGATCAAAAAATGGAGTAAAATAATATTGATGTGATCTCTAACTACACTAGTGAAATTTAAAAATCATCGCAATCGCCCAACACAACCCATGATTCTTAGGCCCTGATCAGCATTATTGAACATTCCATTAAACCTTGTGAATAAAAATACCACCTTATTGTGACAAGAAAGTCACCCTTTAGAGATTACATTAAACATAATAATGTTATAAAACAAGACAGTTTATCTCAAAAATGATGTCAAACCCTGTCATCTCAACGAAAAAGAGGTCCAATACAAAGTTACACCCACCTATATCAAGGGTGAACTCCCTACACTAGAATAAACTCTTAAAAATTAATCCTATTGGAATATAAAGTTCCATCAAACCACTGTAAAAATAAACATGAGCCCAAGGATATACCAAATATGTACAGATCTGAGAGAATGATATTCACCGACATTGAAAACAAAAGATACTAGTGTATAGGCTACTAGAATAGTAACTCTCATGAGAGAAGGAATTAAACCCTCATACTCACATATCGGTTGTACTGTATATATATGGCATGAACCAAGGACCAGATATATATATATATATATATATATATATAATGACTACCATGTGTAGGATTTCTCAATTTTTACTGACCATATGATTTCTAGATTCCATGACCATTACCACTCTCTCATCCTGACCTGTAACGACCAAACCCCTTATAAATAAAATTCCCATTCAGAGTTAAATGAACGTCTTATTATCTATTATGGTTATATAAAACTCACAAAATAATTTGATTTATTATATCTAATTTTTTTAAATGAACATGAAGTTTCATTACCATTGATAATATATCCATTTAACAATGATCACCTGATCAGTTTAAATATATGTTTTTAACAAATATAATTGAAACAGACAAAAGAAATAATCAAATCAACCAAGATTATACCCTATGAAGCCCATTTATTGGATCTTATGATGGAGGTAACATCATTGGGATTTCCCCTTGACCAAGCCCAAGATAATATCTAAAAACTTAAGTATGAGAATAACCATTTATGGGAGATTTCCAAGATTATCGAGAGCATGACCCAAACCATGTTCGTCGAACCACCCCATAAAAACCCACCATCATACAACTTAACCTTATATAATTTTCTGGTTTATTAATGGGATATGTATGAATTCCCTAAAAATATAAATATTCACATTATTTTATATACAATAATGAATATATTTTCATTATATTATTATATCTTTATAAATAATTTTTTTGATATAATTAAGAACAAATTGTATAAATGGTTAATTTTCAAATTCAATTAATTAATTTATGAATTAATGTATTTTTGAAATAAATTAAATTTTAATATAATAAAATTATTAAAGAATTTTTATCAAAAATAAAGATTATATTTTTTTATGAATTCAAATGTAATTTTTATAAGGCTTTAAAATCTGCTAAAATCAAAAGCATAACATTTCTTAATAAATGTCGATTTTAGTTTAAAGGAGAAAATTCATATTTTTATTAAATTATTTAGAAAAAATAAATATTATTCTTTGGAATCAGAATGTCAAAATTATCCAATGGTAAATTTTTTATAATTTCTGAGATAGTCAAATTTTGGGGTAAAAATTAAATATCATATAAATATACATTGTGTATTAGGACATTATAATGACCCAAAAGATATATAATAAATAATATTAAGGGTATAAAAGACCAGATATATGTTTTCGCTTTAATATAATGTGATTTTATGTATATTATATTAATTTTATAAAGACATTATGAAACCTCCAAAACCATTAATATATTTTAAGGTATTAAAATTATTTCTTTAAGAGTATAAATCATCTTCACATAATAAAGGGTATTTTTTTTAACTTCATCCCATGATATTATAAAATATTTATAAAAAATCCCTTTAGGATTAAACTATGGCCAAAACCGTGGGATTATTTGTGGTTTGGGTTATTTTATTATATAGAGTCCAAAACCTAAATAACAAATAAATTCTGGTATTTTCAAATATAATCCTACCCATGCTCCCATTTATCATCACTTAAACCCCCTTGGATAATGAAAATAATATTTTATTAACTCTATATAGTAATTATAAAGCACCTCCAAGCTATAAAAATCCACATACAATTATTTTAGAGTCACACAATCAAGTAAGGGGGATCTTCAACTCTCCTCTTTTTATCAAGCACTTATTTTAGTAATTTCTCTAAATTTCATATTTTTAATGTTGTGATATGTTAATTGATATCCCTTATACTATAAATTCTATTTATAAATTATAATATTCTCTTATCACTCAAATTTGTCCTTCCATAATTATTTTTTTACCCCCGTTAGAATGCAAAAAAAAAAAATAAGGGTTTTCTCACCACTCATTTTCATTCAAGAACTAATTTTATGTCATGTATATGAAATATATTTTCTTATATTGTGATATTATCTTTAATATTAACCTTACATTCCATTTAATGTATAAATTATCATATCTCCCTTTCACTCTCATTAGGTATCCCATGATCCTTTATGAACACTCATTTCCATGCCAAAATATAGTTAGGATTCTCTTTTTCATTTAGGTTTCTTCATTAAATTATTCCTTCTATTTAAAATTTATAATGTTGGGATATGTTTTTAAATGTACCTGTTACTTACAATTTTGTAACAATGTGATGAAATAGCCATTTTTCTCTCATCAACCCATTTTTATGATTCTGTAAGTGAAGTCGTTATGCTGTCGAAATATCACCATGATTTTCCATGCCAAACCAATTACATAGTGAATATCGTACCCATTTACTATCAAGGGTTACACATTTATGACCATATAATATTTAGTTTGGATTTACATGTCGGTATTGTACACTCATTTATATTGGAATATAATATAATAATGGAATAATCCTTATTGTATAATCTATGTAGAACACTTAAGCATGAGAATGTAATTAATGTGATGGATTTTACCAGAATTATATATTTCTCCAATGAAATGGGTAATGATAAGTTTTATTGTAAGTCATGTTGGGATATAGAGTGAGCCTGATTAATTTCTGGGAATTTTCCCACTGTGATTTCAAAGTAGTTATCATTGGCCTATGATTATGATGCAGTGTTTTATGTTGTTGTAATAATTATCATGTTATAAATATCTTTCGATGTCATTTATCATTGTTCATGTTTTTGATTTATACTATTTTTATTCAACATTAATATTTATATTTTATAACATGTATCACCTTATGTCATGTTTATTATTTTACTAGGATTTATAGCTCACCCCTTTCTTAAGTCCTCCCCAGGTTTTCTCATGTAGTTTAAAGAATCCATGGAATTTTAGAAGCATTTTAAAGAAGTTGTCAATAATATTGTTGTATCTGATGGTCAATATATTATTATAATTACCAAATTTATATAAACACTGGATTTTTTGATCTTTCTATTGTGTAAATTTTTTTGTAATAAATAATAAATTAATGTGTAAAATAGAGTAGGGTTTTTCAAGTTGGTATCCAAGAAAATGTTTAGTTATTTTTGGGATTAGGATTACAAAACTATAGCGAAAGCCTTAGGTAAAATAATAAATTAAATAAAAAATCCCTATATTTAGTTCAGTATAGAAAAATTTGTTTATAAATACAATACATTCAAACCTGGATATTACAAGTGGACATATTTTTGGAACATATATACCAAGGAGTGACAACTCAGACAAGTTATGTCGGGTCGGAATTAGTGTAACCTGGTACATAAAAATGGTCCTTACTATGCACCGAGTTGACACACCCATGGGATATGTTTTCTTAAATTTAAAAGATTATTACAAACCATTATTAAGGGAAGAAAACCCTCATAAGAATTTATGTTACGAAAAAGATCATGTGTAACATATATTTAAGCCAATAAATTAAATTTATTATTTGTCCCTTTAATTTCCTTGGATTCCCCTTTATGTATTTAATAGGTAAAAAATAATTGTTCCTAATTTTTTCCTTTATCCTATAAAATGGATGAAAATAGGAGGAATCTGGTAAACTATCAATGTGACAGGTAATGTGATGAATTCCCCATTGAGATGCCCGACCTGCTGGGAGTGGGAATCGTGAAATTCAAGAATAAAATCTCTCAAAAAAAATATTTTATGAGTTGAAACCTATATTAAGAGGATTTAATAGAACCTCCCCCCCTTATGATATAACATGACATAGTCAATGAAATCATGCGACATAGGCCTCCTATATTCTATGGAACATCTGAACCGTTAATCACATAAAAAATAAATCAACTCTATTAAGAAGGTATTCGCCATCATTTAATTATCCCAACATGAGAATTTTATACTATATGATTGTCATATTGAGGGAGAACATCTTAAGAAGTAGACATTGATAAAAAATACGGAGCCTGGAGAAGTGATTGAAGCAACAGAGTGAAAGGGATTCTCGAAAATGTTTTTTGATGAATATTTTACTCACACACTCTAATCTAAAATAGAAAGTTATTTCATTTCCCTTGATATGAAAAATGATTAATTTATCTAGATTTATGAGTAAAACCTCAAAATAAATTAAAAATACACCTTCAGATTTGTTGTCACCCCTAAATTAAGGGTTTACCACTTCCTTGGTGAGTTAAAAAATTGTTTATGAAAATCCTCGATGATCCATGACTTTGATAGCTGCGAGGAGATTATTTTATGTTCCCTAGAAAAATAAAATGAATATTAGTGAATATCAAGGGTATCACAGGGATGAAAAGTGTAATGTTTATATTAATTCTGGTGTCCCGATGGATAAATATAACAGTTCTAATAAATTTCAACATCCCAGTTTTCAAAGGTATATAATGTGGAACCGTAAAAATTTCCAATGGGGAATGAGGAAATGATTTAGGTGTAGGAAGGATGACACATAACAATCAATTTCTGACAGGATAACCCCACTAAGTGATGTAGGAAACAAATGCTCCGGTCAACCCTCAAAGAATTTTCCATTTCATCATGTTCAAGGAATTGTGGCACTTTTCAAACCAATGAACTAAGACAAGGGTTTTCTAAGACAAAAAACTACCTCCAAGGTAGCAAGGTATATCTTTTTCCATCACTACCACTAATGTGGATACTTATAATGATGTGGTGATAAATACTCTTGTTATTCATTCAAGAAAAGAAAAAAATAAATTTTCATAATCGTACTACAAATTCCTTTATATCATGGATGTTTAGTGGAAATATTCAAACACCACCACAATTCATGGAAGTAGAGTAGTCAGTGAAACATAAATATTGGAAAATCTTGGTATTCCATCTATATAACTCTTAACCAACCAATTTTTTTGGGATAAATTTCTTAGAGAACCTCATCGTACTCCCATTAGTGAAATTTGATGCAATTATGGGAATGGATTGATCTTCCCTATATAGTGACAAAGTAAATTTCCATGAGAAGGAGATCACTTTTTATATTTAAAATTGACCCTAGAATCTGTACATGTTCAAGGATGAGGAGAAATATTATTTATCACCACCATCTCAATAATGAATATTATTTCATTGAGTAAGATTATCTATCTCAAATGATTGATTTTATGGAAAGAACCATACTAAAATACATTACTATTATAAGGGATTCTGTTTATGTGTTTCCCAATGATGTTTTTTTAGTATTTCTCTTATACGAGAGGTTGAATTTTCAATTGATCCTATATATGGTGTGTTATCGTTATCTAAGAATCTTTATGAAGTTAATATTGTGGAACTTGATGAAATAAAGAAAAAAATACAAGTGAATCTATATAAAGGGTTAATACCCACAAGATATTAACCATGGGGTTCTCTAGTCTTCTTCTTTAAGAAGTAGGATGGGTCAATGCGCCTTTACATTAATAATCCTAACCTAAAAAAGATCATGATGAATACAAATTATCTTTTACCTCAAATATATGACTTGTTCGATTAGATACCTCAAGCATGATACTTTTTCAAGGTGCATCTCTGATCTAGATATTATCATGTATGTGTGAAGATGAAGGATATTCAAAATACCACTTTTCATATAAGGTATGTTCACTATTATTTCATAGTCATGCCCCTGATACTCACTAATTCACAAGAAATCACCATGGACAATATTAATAGAATCTCTATATACTACCTCACTATTTTTATTTAGTCCTTATATATGATATTTTAATATACTATATAATTAACGAGGGGAATGAAGAGCATATGATAAATATGCTAAATATCCTAAAAATGAGAATATTTATTCCATGTATAAAAATTGAGACTTATGGATAAAGGATGTATCTTTATTGGGGAATATCATTATAAGAAATGAGATTTCTGGGGACCCTTAAAGGTTGGATGAAACTGATGGATGGATGAGGCTAATAACTCATATCGATATCTAAGGATTCCATTGATTAGCTGGGCATTATCATCAAATTTTTAGAAATTTCTAATGGTTTTCAGACCTTCTAACAAAGATAACTCATAAGGGAGTGTTTATTTCCTATAATGATGAATGTAAAGAGAGCATCAAGATTTGAAAATGAGACTTATCATTGAACATGTGCTCACACTACCTCCTAGTGAATAGATTTTTTTGTGGTGTTTAGAAATGATTGAAATAAGGGATTGGGTTGTGTGTTATTGAATATTGGAAAATTCATATCTTACACATTAATGTAGTTTATATTTCATAAACAAATCTACCCAAAACATGATCTGGAGTTTGATGCAGTGATCTTTACTTTGAAAATCTAACAACTTTATCTCTATAGAGAGAAGTGTGAGATATATACTAATCATAAGAACCTCAAATATATATTTATATAGAGACAAATTAGTATCTACCAGTGAATATGGTTGAATATCATCATGGTTTACGACTTCTCAATCCACTACCATCATGCTAAATCAAACATGGTGGTAGATTTTCTATGTTGAAATCATCTTATATCTATATCAATTATTGAAATTGGTAAGGATCAAATTTTATTATACTTGTGAAGGTTAGACATGGGAATAAATATTGATTGAAAATGATAAGTTAATTCCCATATTATTTCTCAATCAATCATCATGTATATAATAATGGATTCTAAAAGAAATGGTGTATAAATTCAGAAGAATGTGGAAGGCATGAGAAATGGGAAATCCTTATAGTTTAAAATTTTTTATGAAGGAATTATGATATTTCATTAATGACTATGTGTTCCATAAGATCCTGAGTAAAATAATAAATTGTTTGATGATGCTCATTGTTTAACTTCTTCCATTCACCTGGTAATCAGAAAGATGTATCAAGATCTCTCTAAACACAGTTGGTGGGACAATAGGAAGAAGATGATCGTTGAATATACATCAAAGTTCATGGTATTATAAAAAGTAAAAGATGGAATGCATAATCCTTTGGGGATTATATAACCATTACTCATACCAAAATATAAATGAGAAAACAATACCGTAGACTTTGTCACCAAGCTTTTGAGACCTCAAGGGAAAACAATACTATATGGGTTGTTGTTGATTGTCTTACAAACACAACACACTTTATTTTTATTTTAGAGTATTTATAAACCAATAAAATAGCATGGATACACATAAAAGAAGTGGTAAGGATGCATGGAGTGCCTCTATTGATTGTATATAATTGAGATCCAATATTTTCCTTTGTGTTCTAGAAAAGCCTCCATCATGATCTATACACCAAGAAAAACATCAGTATTACCTATTATCCTCAAAATTTTGTCGAATATGATCAGATTATTTAGGCACTAGAATACATGTTTTGAGAATTTTTTATGGAATTGAAAGGATGATGGAACTAACATCTTCATTTGGTTGAATTCTCTTACAACAACAGTTTCAAGTCAAGCATCAAAATGGATCCCTATAAAGCCCTTTATGGGAAGAGGTATAAAATAACTACATGTTACGATTTAGTTAGGAAATAGAAACTTTTAGGGCATAAAATGGTCATGGAAATGGCGGATAAGGTTAAGACTATCCAATAACACATGAGGGGTACTTAGGGTCGATGGAACAACTATGCTGACAATCATCGATGAGAGATAGAGTTTGATGTTGGAGACATGGTATTACACTAAATATCTCTATGGAAGAAGGTTACAAGATATGGAAAGAAGGTAATGATTATTCCAAGATACATTATCCCCTTTGAGACATTTGATAGCATCAGATAAATGTCCAATCATCTAGAACCCCCACAGAACCTATCCAAAGTACATGATGTATTCCATATACCCCTCTTAATAAATTATATACCAGAATCCTTACTTGTAATCAATATAGAGGTAATAACATTGGATAATTATCTCTCTTATTAGGGGTATCCAGTAAAAACCTTTTATTTTGGTGACAATGTTATGTGAAATAAGACAATGCAGCTGGTCAAAGTGATATAGAGAAACCACCGGTTTGATGAAACAACAAGGTAATATGAAGAATTGATGAAGTATAGTTACACACATTTGTTTTAGTGTAGGAAATGAAAATTTTTAGTGAGAAATTTCTGAATCAGGGTAAATTTTAATGACCCAACCTATTATAAATAAAATTCCCCTTCTAGGTCAATTAAATGCCTTATTATGTATTATAGTCATATAAAACACCTGAAATTGGTTTTTTATTATATGTAATTGGATTTAAATGGCTATAATGTATCATTAATATAGACAATATAATTTTTGAACAATTATCACATGATTAGTTTAAATATTTGATTTTAACAAATCCAATTAACATTGAAAAAAGTGAGGACCTCATCCGTTTGGATTGTACCCTATAAATCCCATTTATCAGAGGTACCCAGGGATATAACTTCACAAGGATTTGAACATAACCAATCCAAATCTGATTTGAAGAAACAAAATCATGAGAGAAACCATTTTTTGGATATGATCATGCTCATCGAGATCATGATCCAAACCCTATTCTGTGAAACTCCCCATGAATATCCTATCATCACCCACCTTCCCTTAGAGAATTTACTATTCTTTTAATATGATAGGTATAATGACCCCATAAATAGGAATATATAAATTATTTTTTATATAATAATTAATATATTTGCATCCTATTATTGTTACTTTGTAAATGTTTTATATTTTGACATAATAAATCACAAATTTCATATTTAGATAACATTCAAATAAAATTAATGAATTTTATTAAATAATGGATTTTTGAAATCCATAATATTTTAAAAAAAATATTTCTATTAATTTTTTTATCAAATATAAATGATTATATAATTTTTATGAAGTCAAATATAATCTTTAATAAGGGTATGAAACTGTTATTATCTAAAAACTGATAATTTATTAATAAATGTGGATTTTATTTTAAAATTAAAAATAAAAAATTTTAAAAAATTATCTAGATAAAATAACTATTTTTGGAATCATAACATTTCAATTATCCAATGGGTAATTTTTTATAATTTATAAAGGTAATCAATTTCTCGAGTAAAAATTATCATTTAAATATGCATTGTGTATTACGATGTCATAATGACCCAAATGTGATGTAATAAATTATATAAAGGGTAAAATACACAAATATTTGTATTCAATTTAAAATAAATTGATTTTTTGTTTATTTAATAAATTTTAAAAATTCCTCAACAATTATCCAAACCCATTAATATATTTTAATTTTATAAAATCATTTCTTTATGTGTATGACTCACATCAAAATGAGAAAGAGATTTATTTTATTAATTTTGGCCCATATAATTTTAAAATAATGATAACAACTCCACTTTTTAATTAAAACTTGAAAAAAGAATCATGGGATGGTTTTTGGTTTTTGTTATATTTTTATGTAGATTCCAAAACCTAAATAAAAATGAAATCCCCCCTCCTTTCCTATATAAAACCACCAAGCACTGATTTATATTCACTAAAACCACTTTTACTTCTCCCATACTCTTACCTATAAACTCTATATTCATCCCATGTCTCATTAAATCTCTCAGAAATCCCCTCACAAGGTTTTTGAGTCACACACATTAACACACTCAAGTAAGGGATCTTCCACTCTCGTCTTTTTATCAAGCACTTATTTTTGTAATGTCTCTAAATGTAATTTTTTACAATGTTTGGATTTGTTATTAGATACCACATGCTTTTCATTTGATATATAAATAATTATATATTCATTTCACTCTCATTAAACCTTATATGATCCTTTATGTACACCTGTTACCCTGCAGATATTTAAATAGGGATTTCTCCCTTCTCATTTCTGTTCAAACACATCATTTATGTTATTAAAATTAAAAAAAAATCTTATTTTATTTTTATATGTTATTGCATATTACAGATAATTTAAATTTAATTTATAAATTATTTGTGTCCTCTTTATCTATCTTTATGCCTCCCCTGATCCTTTATGTACACCCGTTGCCATGCCAAAATAATGTTAGGATTATCCTCTTCATACATATTTCTTCATTACATCATGCCTTCTATTTCCAGTTTGTAATGTCGGGATACGTTTCTTCAGGTCCCAACTAATTCTCATTTGGTTTCCATTTAAATATAAAAACCTTTTTCTCTCATCATCACATTTTTATTAATCTTTAAGTGATGTTGTTATGCTGTTTAAATATCACTGTGATTTTCCATGAAAAACTAATTGTCTAGTGAATAACGTACCCATTTACAAGGGTGTTCACCTTTATATACATATACATTTTGATTAAGGATTTTAATGATTTTATTCTACACACATTTATCATTGAATAAATTATTATGATGAATTAATCCATTTGGTTTGATCTATATTGAACATATAAGCGTGAGAATGAAATAAATGAAGAGGGTGCACCCCGAATTTTGTGGTGCTCTAATGCATTGGGTAATATTTTAATATCATGATATTTCATGTTGGTATAGGGTGTGAACATGATTCATTTTATGTAATTATTCTACCATGAAGTCTTCTCGGTTTATCCTTGACCAGTATTTATGATAATGCATTTTTTGTTTTTTCTACATTCAAATATTATGATTATCTTGTTATATCTTGTCTCATTATTCATGTTCATGATTTTTACACTTTTTATTCCCCATTGATGTTTCTATTTTTTAACATTTATCACCTTATTCCATGTTTATTCCCTTAATAGGATTTATAACTCATCCCTTTCTTATGTTTGTCCCCAGGTTATCCCATGTAGTTTTAATACTCCATGGATTTTTAGAAGAACGCTAGGGATGTATTCAACAATGTTGTTGTATCCCATGTTCAAGATGTTATTCTTGGTACCTAATTACAAAATACACTATAATTATAGATATTTTTGGAAGTTTAATTTTATATAATAAATCATGAATTAATGTGTAAAAAAGAGGGGGGTTGTTATATGAACGGTTGGTCGCACTCCAGCTCCCTACACGATGAGAAGATATTGACCCCACTCTTCAATGTGGATTTAGTGCATGGCCTATCTTAATAGCTTCTAGAGGAAAGGTCTTTCAAGACCATTGTACATGGACGCAAGATAAACAAACTACTTGGTATCTACCAAAATCACTTCTCATGTATCCTTACCTCCCACACCGATGAAAGTGGACCAAACTACAAAAACCCATTATCCATATAGTATTCCCTCCATTATAGAATCAAAGAATCTCTTACTTCCACCTAACACATATCCACTAGTGTGGGAAGCTAATCTATCTTTCTCCTCCCCCATCATCCCTTGGTTTATTTCTAGTAATTAGAACTTAATTTAATATTTATTATACAATGGAAACCAAAAAATTAATTTTCCTATGATTTCATTACATAATTAAGACCATTACCAAATCTCCAATCTTTTGATAAATCTTCACCAAATATAATTGGTGTGAAATGATAGAAAAAATTAAAAAGGGATAAATTGTACATGATTATCATGAATCCCTACTCTATATTAATAAACTATCTAGTTATATTGGACCTCAATGTATTGAGATATAATTAATCATAATATGTAATTTTTAAATAAATTTGATCCATAACTTGATAGAAATCTGCCTAGGTAATCACGTACCACAATATATTGGATGAATCAAAGATCATATATTCATCGACCTTTACTAGAATATTTGGATGTATCTCAAGATTCTCTAAAATTGATAGCATGAACTCTATAAATGATTTTACATATTATGGTCCAACATCCCCAAAAAACATTGGTAGATGTAATTTCTAGAACACACACATCAACTCTTCCATAGTTGGGGCAGCTCGTGGTGCTCCCAGAATAGTATTTATGAATCGTAGGAACCCTCTTAAAGTTGGAATCAACACCCATATCTGGTAGGATAAGTGTTATAGAAGAAAGGAACTATTGTAGGTCTTATAGTTGGCCCACAGACCACCATCAAAAAAGTATGTCTATCACCACCCACCGGGCACACAATTGGAGGCCATCATTGCAGAATATCACTAAATATTAATAGTAAAAGCCTCAATAAATGTTTTATAATTAAAAAATAAAAAATACCTAAGAAATATAGGAACAATAATTCTAAAACATGAATCAAACCCCTATTCCAGTTTCTAAATCCAGATTTGGGTGATATATAAGTCATAATAAAAATCTAGAGACACTTCCTATTTCCCACTACATAGGTTAGGTATGGGTCATGTTCTCACCTATAATTTAGGGTTTCTAGTATAAAATATTTCAATTTAAATTTTTATATGAAAAACCCAAATAAATTTATATTTTCATCCCTATTTAGAAAAACCATTCATTTTAGAATAAAATTTAATTTAAATTAATTCTCATTTATATAGAAATTATCTTTTAAAGGTTATACTATATAGATCCCTAATATAAATTTATAAGGGACCATACACCTTATAAATTAACTGGTGGTTCCTATTTAATCCCATGTAGTTATTTATCAAGTCTTTATTTGTATGTTAGAACAATTTTATGGATAAATCAAAAAGCACCAAATTAAGATGCAAGAAATGCACAAAGTAGTATAAAAATGACATGGAATAATGCATGGAATATAAATTCAAAAGTGCCTATGATGCTGCATTATGAACCACTTACTTTATATAAAAGGTAAAAGGTTAAAATAAAAAATTGTATGGAACATCAAACATTAAGTAGAAAACCCAGTAGTGAAGTGAAATTTACATCATTAAGAAGACACCAAAATAGAATATCCCATCCTAGGGAATTTTGGATTCTTTTCGTTTATGTGGGTTAACTACACCCATTAATAGCTCATTAACAAATTCTTGAAACAATATAATATCCTATATAATATTACCAAATTATAGAAAAAAATAAAATAAACATCATTTGATACATCTTTGTGCCATATCCGACTTGGTTCACTCAATAATAACAAAATCTGGTTGGCTACATGGCCTCAAGCATTCCTCCCAATACACCAAAGACTATTGACTAGCAGGGAGGACGCATGGTGAAAAAATTGTGATATTATAACATCATGTCTTGAGTATAGGATAATGTTATAATCAGATCAATTAATAGTGGAAGCATATGAAATAATTGAGCTTCTGAGAATAAACATCCAACCTAAAAATTACTATGTGATCTCATCTATCAGTGTCATATCAAATGACGATCAAGGTTTGATATAAAAAATATAGGTAATACATGTCCCAATATTGAGTAAAATATATGTATCAATACTACTAAAAGACTAATAAGTAACTATCCAGAGATAGCATCATGATCCATATCCTATTCATGTTCTCCCATGCTCTTACCTAAAAATTAATCAAGCATTGTCAAGAATGAACATTATTCTATCCCTAACTAAATTAATGAAGTTTTTTCAAATACCCAATGGTGTCCTGAATAGTGTGTGACATAAGACATAGTATCCCACCACAAAGAGTGCCTATAAAAAGTCTATTATATTTATATAAGCTAAAGTAGTGTTCCATTATATTAGGATTACAAGTAAAATAGTATAAGTGATGCAATATAGTCTATCAAGACTCGTTGTGATCAAGAAATGTAATCATAAAATAAATATTTAAAATAATAAGGCATTAGAAATGGACTTCACCCTATAAAAATATATCTAAAATATGCGGACACGGCTCAATGTAGAATTGATTTCCATGGAAATCAAATAATCTATGTAAACAACAAACAAATTTCCAAGGAATACAAATGTACAAGGTATCTTAATGTGTCAAATATAAGGAGTATAAATGTAAATGGCATCCTAAAATGTCATATAAAAAAGTTAAACTAGATCCCTATAGTAGAAATGTCCAAGTCATCCATGTAAGTCATATAGGCAGTATTTGAGGAGTATAAATTTACAAGTCCTCCTAATGAGTCATGTAACTAGGTTTAAAGAGTAGTAATATCTAGTTCATCGTAATGAATAAAATAATCTAGATCCAAGGAGTATAAATTTCCATGGAATCTTTTATGATTTTTCAGATTTAATGAGTGATAATTTCCAAGGAATCCTAACATATAATGTAAATAAATTAATTGAATATGAGGACTGGGAAATGTCCATGGAATCTATGTGAGTGAATTAAATAGGATCCATGGAGTATAAATGTGAAGGGAATGAAAACATATCCATTCAAAATTCCACAATGAAGTAAAAATTAATATACAAGCCAAAGGGATTCAATAATTTATACCTTTAATATAAAAAATGAATAGTTGAAACATGGTGTGTATAACATTAACAATTCACTTTAATGGAAATTTTAATTCACAATTATTCAAGGTGATCTCATAACACCCAAGGGAGGCATAATCAAGAGAAATAGGCAGAACCCACCCCATGGGTGGTCGAGGGTGAAGTTGAAAACCTCCAACATTGAATAATGTTTTTAGAGCATGTATCAAACATGTTTTTATCATTTTAGTCAATGTTTAATTAATTAAAAAAACATCACCTAAATATCCTAGAAAAAAACACAATGAAAACAATATATAACCCACTATACATTTTGTGAAAAGTTATATCCAACCTACCTTGAGACTGTAGATAAAATGCCTTCTAGTATGTGCCACTAATTCAGACTTTATAAAATAAAATGGAATAAGGGATGGAAAAAATGAAAATAATTCATAAGATCCTACACCAAAATAGAATAACCAATAACAATGAAAATAGGAAAAGGATTTATAAGAATGAAGATCTCACTCGTTCAAATCCAATGACCTCGATGATAAAGGATGAATCTACTAGATAGGAATGATATGTAAAATCCTAGGATTGGATTTAATGGAGACTCTCAATATGAGAAAGTAGTGTCCACCACTGAAGAAGTATTGAACAAGGAGGAGGGTTAAAACATAGGTGAAGGAAAAAGGGTCTTTTCCCCTATAAATTTTTGATCACATGGTTTTTCCAAACCATGCACCAACCAACTATACTCAAAAGAAACATTTAAAGTGGAAAACCCAACACTAGTACCTTCAAACATAATTATAACCTTCAATAAATAAATTATCTTTAGGTAACCCTTAAAAGAACATTCAAAGTAGAAAACCCAACACTACTACCTTCAAACATAATTATCTGGAAAATATAATCATTACACAATACTTTAAAGAACTATACTATACTCAACCATCTCCATGAGATATATCTTGCTCACTAATAATAAGGTTCTATATCAATATCACATTGAATAAAAAAATTATACCACATTGGAAATAGAATATATAATAATTGAACTATTCATAATGTTTTTGAAACCCGTTTTTTAAGTCACCTTATAAAAATGTTTTTAAAATAATCATTGATATATCCTATTTATGGGAATGTTATAACAATTATTTTAATTAATCCTTTGGTATAGATAATTATTTTAAAATATTTTTTAATTACTTTTAATTGAGTAAGGATTTTATAAAAGGATTTTAAAACCATTAGTATTGCCTTAAACACACATCCCAATCACACAACCTCTACTCCTTCAGTCTCACTCCCATCTATATTAAACACTTTGAGTAGACTTCTTTTTAGTTCTTAGTCATGATGATCTCTCATAATTTTATGTTTTTTTTACATTCATCTTGATCATCATATTGGTGAGTTTCAAATGTGGAATCTATTTTTTGGGAATCATTTCCATTTTTCTTCTATATATAAGATACTAACCCATATAATTTTATGTTAGGATACTTATGCATTCATTAATTATGGTTATTTTATAGTATATTGTATTATTTTATTGAATAATAAATATTATTTAAGGTGATTTATTTTTTTAAATATGTTACTCGATAAATATATATAAATATATTATAGAACTATTATTTTGTTTGATATGTGAGGAAAATATATAATTAATTATTATAGTAGTTTCTTAGTATATTAGGGGTTATGAAATTATTCATTTCAATTTCATATTTCAAAAATTGAAATTATTCATTTCTGGTATTAAATATATTTGGATTTAAAATTTTATATGTGTTTTGAATATACAAATCATTCTTGTCTCACAAAAGGTTCAATATGAATGGGAGTTTTTTGTTACATAAAAAACTTTCATAAATTATGTTAATTATCTTGAAAACATATATTTATAAATGATAATTTACTTTATTTTGGAATTTATAGGTATATAATTTTTATGAATTTTGTGTTGTGGGGGGGTTTTGAGTTAGTGTTTGTTATAACCTATTGCATACTTAACACATACTAATTTTACTACTAATATAATCAAGAAATTGATCAACCTCAACTAATTCGATGATTGGTCTATAACATGTGAACATTAACCACTATATATAGCATCTTTATGTTTGATATACAATATTGTCTGTTATATTATAATTTTTATATTGAATAGTTTGTCTATAATTCTATACATATGATTTTTTTGTATTCTGTATAGTTATTACTCCTTGGTATAATGGAATTAAATATTTATATATATATATAGTATTTTTTTATCTCATGGGATAGTGGTATTAAATTTAGTTTATAGGTGATATATAGTTTAAATTATTCCTAAATATCATTTTTCCTTATCCAATTTCCTTTTCCATGATAAAATATGTTGTTTTTTATAATTATTTATTCATGTATGTTAAATTTTTATTTATTAAAAAATATAAAATTCCATTTAAAATCGATTTGATTTCAATATTAGTATATTTTTTTAAAATTATTGAAATTAAGTGAACATGTCTTGTTTCCATAATTATATTATGGGTTTGAATTCAATATTATTTAATTAATGTATGAAATTAAATATTAAATTTTTAACAAAATTGATAGAACATGTATATATGAAACTAATCATATCTCAACCGCTTTTCAAAACCTATGGCTAATTTTTTTAGATTTTTCATTTAAAAAATAGTTAAATGGAGGACTTATAAAAATAAAATGTTATAATTTTGATTGAATACCTTGGTTAAGTCATGAATAATCTATCTACCATATAATTATGTTTTGTTTTCAAATATATAATTATTTCTCATATCATAGTAGGGAGAAAAGGAAGTCTCAAAATGTTCAAAATATGAATGAGAGGAATGGATTAGAGAATTTATTAAATGAATGGATTCCACTTGTTCGTAATATTGGGGAAAATTATGCCAGTTAAGGAAGGAAATGATATGATCACACATGATTCATGTAATGGAAATGATGATGTTTATATGTTAAAAAAATTAAAGGATTCTACCATAACTATAGTGTATCGATAATGTGGTAAAATAAAAATGCTGGAATTATTTATATGACTGTTTTATAGAGAAACCCATTTAAGGAATTTCTAAAACACCCATAGATTATATTGTGTCCTTTTAAAAGTAATTATTTATATAGTATATATATATATCCACTCAAACCTTTATATATAAAGTAATTTAATTGACCAAAAATTATTAATGATTTCTTATAATATTTTAAATTATTCTAGGTGGAATCCACTAACCTATATGATTATATAAATTATAAAAATCTTTATGGAGGAAAATTTTTATTGAAATTCCATATGGAATGAAAAAAAATTTAATTTGTTTTACCTTGATTTCCAAACCCCAAAATATTTTCATGTTTTATGAAATATCTACAAATATGAAATGGAATGATATTGAGTGAAATAAGGATAATGGTGAGTTTATTTATCTGGTAGATATATTTTCATGGGTGACATTTTAGGATGTATATCCTAATTTTGTATATGTGGTGTGTAATATGAGGTTGGGTTTATCAGTTGACTATTTTAATCTACTAATTCATATTCTTACTTATTACATAAAATTTTTCATCTTTATACACATTTATAACCTTCATTCATGGATGTGTATGATAAAACCATTCACGTTCTATTGTATACTCATATGTGGATATTCTGATCCTAGTAATAATTTAAATATATACATGAAAACATTAATAAAATATTTTATGTATATTTTGAATTTTAGTGTGTTCCCATAAAATGATTTTTAAAAAGAAATATTTCAAATTAATTCTATAATTATTTGGAAGAAAAATGATTTTCTTTCTAATGAAATGTTTTCTGGATGTAGTATGAATAGAAAAATTTCCATTCCCATTTTTATATAGATAAATATATATATAATAATTAAATATATTCACAGTTTATGATTTAAGGGGAATTAAATATCCTTGTAAATGAATCATCCACATTGGACTAATCATCAAAAGTTTGATAATACATTGTAGACTGAAAAGAAACTCCAGAGTATGTCTTTAAGTGAAGTACTTTTTGGATTGTATGATTGATATTTTTTATTAAGGAAAATTATAACGAATCCTAGAATGAGTACAAATGTTTTTATTGAATCCAATTAAAAATGGAATAAGAAAGTACCTTCTCTTAGATTTCTCATTTTCAACCATATTTGATATGAAATTGCTTAAATGAAATGCTCATTATTTTTTAAAAAAATTGTCATCATTATTATAAATGTCAATTCGGAATAAAAAATAGGATTTATAATCTCAACATGACTTGGTTGATAGGGGCATCAGACTATAATTTCATCCTCTGTGTATTGGTAAAAATAGATGGAAAGTTCCATGTGTTTCTTCAGTGATGAGACGATTTGGAAAAAAATTTATAGATGTATAAGAAAATCTAAATCATCCAAATGTTTATTCAAGAGACATATTAGAATTATTAAATAAAAGAGATATGAAATTGAAATCTATATATAGTAATTATTTTAACATCCTTCTGCAAGAATTGATTCCAGTAAAAATTCTTCATTTAATGAACAATAATGTAAGATTGAACGTGATTTTATTGTTATATTTTTATATAGTTTATTGAGGTAAAAAAATTCCAAGTATTTATTGAAATAAATTCTCAATGTGGCACCAATAATTTTGTGTGAGTTTGAAAAAAATTTCCTCCATTTTTAACATGCATGTTTCATCTTACTATCCATCTTCTTACTAAAATACTTTTTAGAGGACATGTTTCTTTTCATCAGATATATAAAATAGAATGAAATATGTACACATTGAAGTATTATGTTTATAATTGGAATCATCATAATTGTGTAATTATGAATTGTTACTTGGATCAAGAGTACATGGAATTATATTCAATGTATTTTCCCTATGTGACCATTAGACATAACCAGCTAATGATAAATGAACAAGAGTATTAAGAAAAATTCACACTATTTTTACAGCACTTACCAAATCATTGGTAATTCATGGATCATTTTCATTTAATAAATTATGACTTGAAGATCGAGTGTTTGTACATGGAGATTTTTTGATTAACTATGATTTTTCATGACAATGTCAGGCACGTAAATTGAACATTTATATTTTTTCTCATTTCATTTCATTATACATATCTACTAATTTTTTATATATTTTTTATCAGGAAACAGAAAAATTTTTAAAATTGAAATCATTGTTCAATACCATTGATAATTAGAGATAATTTTTATATTATATAGTTTTCTAATTGGTTGAAATTGAATGTAGAATTAGTACAATAATAGTTAAAAAAATATTATTCATTTAATTTTAATATTCATTTATATTTTCTATATTGATTTTACATGTTGTATCTTCCATTGAATAAATATGAGCTTTGTATTTTGATCATTATTCTCTCATTCATGGATGAAAATAAATTTTGATCAAGTGATGAAAATTTATTATCATTGAATAAGTATTAAACATCAGATCACAACATGAATGTGTTATGGTAACTAGAACCATGAATTGTTATTATAGAGAATTAGATATTAGACCTCAATATGAAAAATATATCTTTTTTATATAAAATACAAATATAATATTATTAATCTCATTGTCGGGTCACTGTGTTGAAATGAATGTTTTTTGATTCAATCACCAGACATTAAACATTTATTAATGACTTTGTAATTTAAGTTATTGATATAACTCGCATTCTTGAAACTGATGAGCCGTATATTTTGGCATCATTGGTGTAAATATATTTTAAGTGAAATATCTGAGACATAAAATTAGTTTCCTTAGTGAATTAAATATAATGAAATATTTTTTGTGATGATGTGGATGATATTAACACCATCACTTCCCCATTGTCTTCGATCAGTTTATTACTAATGATGACAAAAATAGTCCAATTTTCAGAATTGATTGTGAACCTTATGTTATATTGCATAATATATTAAATCATTTATTTATGTTCACAATTCACTTAGTTTGTCTAAACATTGGGTTTTCAGCTTGGTACTTCTCAAATTAATTTATTGATGGTTTTAGATATTATGTATCCAACCTGTACCTCATGTACTTTTTCAATATATAGTGGTTTTAATTTTCTTCAAATTTCATTTCATAATATAGAATTGTACTATATTAGAACCTAAAAACCAATAAAAAATAAAATAAACCAATTATAATAAAAACCTGATGAATTGAACCATAATATTTTAAACTAACTATAATGAAAAACAATAACATTGAATTTAATGACCAAACCAAAAAAGGATGGATGGCTAAATAACCTAACAAAAATTTGAAACAAATGGACTAACAGATAAAATTGATAAATTACCTAATTAAATTTCCAAAATGAAATAAATGAACTAATAAAGAATGAATATGATAGAAATTAATATTTCATAATAAAACTTTTTCATGCATGTTTTTAAAATGATAATTAGAATGTGTTGATTTTTATATGACATGAATTTTTTGTTTTCATATTCTTTAAAAATAACATGATATGGTTATGTTTTATAATAGCATATCATTTATTTGTTTGGATAATTTTTACCCCTTAATTATGTCACATAACCTATTATTTCTTGATTGAATTAGACCATAGTTTTAAATTATAGTTAAACCCATATTTTTTCTCCAACAAATGTAATGAAAAAACATAAGACATATATAGGAAAAGGATTCATGATTATTACTACTACATGAGAGAGAGGTTCATTCCCCCTTTGGTTCCTATTATGATTATACGATTTCAAATATATATATTTTTCAATAACGTGTTATTTCATATCATTATTATTTATTTTAATTTTTATTGAGGATCCATCACCCATGATATAACTTTTCATCTAATAAACAAATGAAAATGGTGTTATGCCTGATGATTTGAGGGGGTATGAAATAATTTATACTCACACCACTTATCATACTTGATCACACACAAGTCCTTCATTAGATATATATTGTTGAAAAATTTCTTATCCCACAGTTTCTTTAGATCCACCAAGGATATTTATCTTTTATATACTATTTTCACTATATACATATGGTTCTACTCATATATCATTTCCTTATCTAATGATGGACCCACACACCATCCATATTATCCTCTCCCACTGCCTTCTATGCTATGACGTTTTCCCTATAATTCATTCTCTCAAGGATTTTATATTCATGATCATACAACTTCTACTCTGGAATATTCTGTGCCACCTATGTCAACTAGTCATCATCAAAAGACATTGAAATTTAATAATAAATATATAGAATATCCCAAATATCATAGGGATCCATCATTACCCCTTGATCAACCTAGATCAGGTATATGTATAGAGAACTAGTATATTTTTTTGATAATAATTTATTTTCATTATAATATTTTTTAATGTAATATTTGTATATTTTCATTAACCATTGTATCTACCACTATTTAGGGGATTTTGAATACAAACATGAATTAAATGTGAAACCACCCCAAACATGTTGTAGTTGAGTATAATGACAATAAACAAATAAATTTAAAAATACAAAGGTAATGCGGATGTTTCTGGAATATGTTTTCAAAGTAATTTGACGTCATTATTATCAAGACACTCTCATTGAGACACCATGAAAATGAAATGAAGGATAATTATTAGGAACAAACATGGTTTAGAATATTTATTATATTTAATTTTATATTATTTTTTTACTTATATAAATTATTATTATTTTTGAAGATTCATTATAATTTTCTAGATTGTGAGGATATGAGGAATGCATGTCAAATAGAATTATGTGTGTTATAGATAGAATATAAACATAAGTTTTATAGTGGTTCAGTTTCTAAAGTAAAAATGTATTTAGAGGCTATACCTATACTAAATGACTGTCATACAATAAAGTATCATGAATTGATAGATCCTTAAAAGAGTGATGATTTTAATGTATTAATCAAAGTTTTTATTTTTGACTAAAAATGATGGTGATTTTTATAAATAATTCATTTCTTATTATTAGATAATATTTTTTAGGAATATTTAAAAAAATGATTATATGATTTATCTACAAACTCTGGGGTGAAAAAATATTCAAAAACATGAGTGGAATCTGGTATTTTTCATTAACACATATGTTTAATTAAGTATAAATTCTAAAAAAAATTACATCATGGAATTATAAGAATCGCTAATTTTTTACTGTATCTAATATGTTGATGCCATGATTATATTACATGAAGAACACTATGGGAGTTTATTATATTAACTAGGGTAGATTATTCTACCCACTATATATTTTCCTACTTCTTGTGCCAATAACTATTCAGGTAGCACATAGATGGAAATGGATCATGAAGATGAAAAGGGATCATTAAAAGGTATTAGAGACCGAAAAAACATTCATGATGGAGCATGTAAAAAAGTAAAAATACCAGCGACAAAATTTATGAAATATATGGAAGCATTGTTTTCATTTATTCCACTAGATACTCTATGGTTTTTGATACATGAATAAAAATGATTTGTTTGACATATGATTCCTTAAACATTAGTGATTATGGTCTTAGTGGTGGTCAGGATGATGACTTTTCATATGATGGTGATAGTGATGGAAATGAAGGTATCAATGATGGTGATAGTGATAGTTTTAGTAACGGTGATGGTGATTTTGATGATTATGGTGATGATGATTACGGGGTGATGAAGATGGTGAGGAGTATGTTTGTGGTGATGTTGCTTATAGTGGATGTGATGAGAAAAAAATTGATCCTCTACATTTGGTATTCAATTTGGGACACATTATATTAGATAACTAAATAATATTACCTATATTATCAGTTATAAATGTGTATTGTAACTAGTTTAATGCATTAATGTTTTTCTTGGTTTTTCTATATTGGCTTCTAGTTGTTTTGGGGTGTGGTTGTAGATATTGGTCTCATTGTCGAGATAAGAGGTTTCATTTTCTTCCTTGTGTTAGAAGACCATACTAATAGTTTCTTAATCTATTGGAATAGTCCTATTCAAATGATTTATTGAAATAATTTTCTAATGGTAAATCTATGTTTCCTATACCAATGGTATCAAAGAAATCAATGATATATGACTTCCCCATACCTATCCACTGTGTAGTAAAGGGAACTATTTTCAAGGGTTGTAAAATTAGTTCTAAGGGCTATACCAATTGTTAAAAAATATATTCACTAGGTATATTTCGCGCAAGGATTACACATGGAATCATGAATTTTTCAACATAAAAATAATTGTTATTATTTCAAATCATTATTTACCCATTGAAAAGAAACATCTTTCAATAAAGTCTCATAGTCCATCCAGGTAAATAATAATTATGGTATTATTAAAACCTATAAATATTTTTTCAATTAAATTAGAGGGTTATTGTCATTGATGGATATAAATTTAAAAAAAATATCATTAAATACATTATTGAGGAAAAAAACTTTATAATTTTTAAATTATTTTTTAAAAAATAACAATTTACAGAAAATTTGGAAAATAATTTCATTGAAATGACAAATTGAAAGTCATTTAAGGATATTAAGAATATTGATATGTAATTATTAAGGGAAATTCCAATAATTTTGTAATCAATAAAATAGATATCTGGTTCACACCTTAGGATTAATGAACCATGTTCAAAAAATGAAATGTAATTCCCCTTTAACTTTTAGTTATGTATGGTTTATACTTTTTTGGATTATTTAATCATTGAGTGTTTAATGATGAAAATTAATTGGGAGGATACCGTTATTGGGGTTGTCAGGGTTAGTTTGTAATTTTCAGGATAAACCTGTAGTTGTTTGTGTTATTTGGGGGATTAAACAGTATGTATTAGGAGTGCACATCATGTAATGGATTAGGAGAATAATGTGAGAACAATATAAAATGTGAGAGGTTTACAAAGTGTTTATAGTGTTCACATCATGTAATGGGATGAATAACATTTTCAATAAAATTGTGATGTGTTTTTTGGAGTATATTAAATTATCGGAATGCATGAAATGTAATAGGATTACAAATCATGTAATTTTCACATATTATAGTATTTTTTGTTGGTGGTGTAAAATTGTTCATTTCATTATACCTAAATCCTACCTCTTTTGACATAGAAAATACCCTAGTTGATTTTTAATGATTGTCTTCCTTCGGGAAGGCATTGTTGAATAAATTATCACTTTTATGGTCAGATTTATTCTCTTTGAGTATTTAAACTTTATGTATCTTATTGTTTTTGTTATAGAATTGGTTTTGGCAATGGTTGTGTATATATTAGTGATCAGGTAATGTTTTCTATCAATTGTTTTAGTTTCATAGTGTTATGTGTCTTCTAATGGACATTTTCTTGGTTTTAAGAAACTATTGTTTAAAATAGACAGGCTTCTACCATGTTAAGGTTAGTGTTTCAATAAAATTGATTAATTATATAAATTTCATATAATTATTGAAAATTCAATATTATTATTAACTTATTTGAATAAATTAGGGGTTTAGATTTATATTATGGAAAGGATAATGTTTTTCAAATGGGTATTTTTTTTGAAAATTGATTTTTATGATTTGGAAATGGGTTTTCAAACATAAAAGTAAATTGTAATGAACTTGAATACATTTTATTTTATTTGGAAATGGGTTTTAAATCTCCAAAGTGGTTCATCTTGGCATTGAAAATGATTTAAAAAATTGTGATCATGTTTTTGAAAATTTATTTAGATAAATTCCCAATGGGAGCCTTGGGTGAATCTTGATGGACTTGTGATTAGAGTTCTTGTGTATTGAAACACTAGGATGTATCTTTTTGTGACATCAATTGGTATGAATTGATATCTATTGGATGCATGGTTTTCTCATTTTTTCTTGTGAGTTTCTAGTATACATATTCCCAGAGGCTATATCCCAACACAAGGTTCTTTGTTATTTTTCATTAATAAAATATCATTTATCATTTATAGTTTTCTATCACATTATTATTTTTATCATGGATTGTTTGTCATAGATTTTTTTCTGAGTTTGTATCACATAGGTTTGCATGATTTGTTATTTAATTGACGTGTATACCTCGTGTAGTATGAATAAGATTAATTATTTTTATTAGTTCAACTTTTCATATTTCTAATGTGATAATATGAAAGTAATCTATGAAAACCAAAGGAAGTAAAAGAAAATTTACAAATGATTTATAAATGGTTTCTGTTTACAAAAATTATTTGTTACACTATTTTATTAAAAGACTAGAATTGTTTCATTTTTGATATTAGTTCTTGTATAGAAACTACAGTTGTATCCTATTGTAATTTTTCTCAAATAGAAGTTCTGACAATGGGAATTATTAGAATTTTTATTTTATGATTCTTTTAAATGTAATTGAATCATTTAATATGTTGGTTTCTCTTATTTTTGTTTCTTTCAGTTCAGGTTGGTCTGGAGGTAACTATTAGTCACGTGGGATCTTGACTTACTTTCTAGTTTGTAATATTGTGGAGTTGATTATATGTGTTTATTATATCTCATATATTTATGTGTCATAGTCATGGTGTATTTATTATATTACTTCTATTAGAGAATGTTTTATATTATCCCATTTTTACCTTTATCATATGATGGGTCTGTTCGGGTGGATATGCCAGTCAAACCAGGATGGATCATTAAAATTTGGTATCAAAGAGATTTTATTCATGATGTGTCTTTGTACTGACTAGTTTGAATCCATGTAACATGTATATTGGAGTTAGGACTTTCATAATTTGGATATTAGGTGAGGAAAATGTGTCTGGCCAGCTCAGTTTTGTGACCAAAACTGAGTTTTCATGGGTGGTCATGGACTTTAACTTGGTTTGAGACTTATAAATCAATCTAATTTGAATGAAATGTATGGGAATTTTATTTAAATTGACATATTCTATTATTATGTGAGGTATTTCATGGTTGTTAAAATTTTCAAATGTTTTAAATCTTTATTATTAATTCATGAATTCAGTTCTGTTGTTTTGGAATGTGAGCGTGACTAATTGGTTTTTTTAGACAATGCCTACAACAAGATCAATTCCAAACATAATAGAAGAAGCTATGTGACCTGATCGATATGATAATTCTCTTATGGAACCTAATTTAGTAAAATATTTTATTCGTATTATTCGGACTCTGGGTCAAGTGGGTGTTAGGATCCCATGACACATAGTGGATCATGGATCTGAATTTACGAAGTAGTATCCACCCATATTTAATGGTGGAAAAGGACCCCAAGAATCAAAGGGGGGGCTTTAGATTATAAATAGGGTATTTAACTTCTTAAAGGCCACTAATTTATCTATGTGTTTTTCCAATGTATTTTCTTGAGAGATCGAGAAAGAGATATTTGAACTCGATTGTGCAATCTAGGATTCCTGAGACCCTTACCTAGGATTCCTTTATGAAAATATTTAACCATAAGCTTTCCCTAGGATATTTCAAGTTAAAATGGCCCCAAAATTTAAGACCATATAGTAGATTGAGAATATCATTATGGATTATTCTTCCCTCTTTTTTCAGTTAGTGAATCTGGAGCCAGAGCTTTTCACTAATGAGAACCTATAGGATTGGAGGTTTGAGTTAGAACTGAGGCTTGATATGCCATGGATGTTGATACCCATTTTCCTTCTATACATTGTGGAGGAACTTTATAAGGTATCTTTTTATGAGGTGGATATAACTATGAAGGCATTTTTGGATGTAGCTTCCGTTGGTTCTGTGGTTATCCATGGTGTATCTTCTGGACAAAAATGAAAGTGTAAGAGTGGTTAGTCATCTTCAATACCAGTTTCAGGGGATTCGACGAGGAAATTGAATATTTTCTTCTACTAGTGTGGAAGGAAATATCCTTATAAGACTAACTATATAGAGTATCCTATAATTTTTCATCTATTTAGATTATATATATATATATATATAATTTTTTATGTAAAGATGTCTCAGGGTAGTAGGGAAGGATCCACTCTCACCAAGTGCTATCAAGTTTATAATGATGGCTCAACTAGTGGTGGGTATAATACATAGGCCAAGGAAGAGTCTAATGTAGATTATATTATAATTATTTATGCATTAGAGTATGTTCCATGGGAATCTGTATAAGGTTCATCTATTGTTAGAGTTACGGTGATTACCACATCTTCTATGGTGCTAGGTTTATTTGATATAGGTGTTACTTATTCATTTATATCATAAAAAATAGTTGACATTTTGTGTTTACATTTTGAAATTATTCCATGATTTTTGGATATTTCCATGCATTTGGGAAACTGTGCCTCGCGTGGTATGAGATGTCCCACATGTTGGGTGATGGTAGTTGACAACGATGGGACATGGGGATTAGTAGTGCAATATCTTGAAATCTTCAACTGGATTATCGATATGGATTGGATGATCAATTTTATGGTTCAAATATACTATTATCACCATCAGGTTCAGTTATTATCTATTGATGGGTTCACTCATGATTTATATGTTGAGTGTGACTATATATTAGGAAGGGTGGGGGAAATTATTCTCTAATGTTATGGTAATCTCATTTTAGATTTTAAATAAGTTTCTTATTGAATTTGAAATATTATTTTATGGTAATAATCATGTTGTTTTATGATAATATATTGAGGTATTTATAGATGATCTCCTAGTTTTCCACTAAATATAGAGGATGATTTTACTATAGACGTATTCCTTAGTACAATACCTTCTTCTCTACCATCTTAATGCATGGCACCTATTGAGTTAGAGGAACTTATGGTCTAGACTTATCATCTAGAAGCTAAAGGATTTATTTATCCTAGTTTGTCACTATGGGGTTCACCTATCCTCTACTCTTAAAACGAATATGAGATCCTAATACTTTATATCAACTTCTAAAAGTTTGAATAGTGTGACTATTAATAAGAAATAACTTTTTCCAATAAATGATGATATCTTTGATCATGTTAGAGGGGTTCAACGATTTTATAATATTGAAATGTGGTTAGGGTATCTCCAATTGAGATTTTGAGAATAATATAGACATATTAAATTATTTATGTGTCAATATGGGTGTTTCAAATTTCTATTTATGACATTTAGTCTCACTAATGGTCTTGGGGGTTTGTGGATCTGATGAACCGAATCTTTCATTGATTCATGGACTCTTTTTTTGTTATATTCAGGGATGATATAATTTTATACTCCATGTTATAGTAGGATAATATTAATCATTGTGATATTGTTCTTGAACCCTTGAAAAAACATCGTCCATATGGTAAGATTTCCAAATGTGTTTTTTGGATCTAGGAAGTGATTTTTGGGGGTATGTGATATATGATATGGGAATCTCAATAGATCTTGTGTCACAAACCAACCCAGGTCGACCCTGAACCGGTCACCCGAGCCGGCCCGCGACATGGCCCGAGGGGCGTTCCCGATCCCCACGGGCTGGAAACTAGTGTCGGGCATCAAAATTTATCAAGTGGGAACAATTTGGCCCAAATGAAAACAAACTAAGTAGCAGAAAATAAATATAACAAAGGAAAATAAATAAAGAACAACCAACAACACTACTAACCTGACCATGACCAAAACCCCATGTGACCTTATGGGTCACTCTCAAATACCAAAACCAACATTGCTCAAGGTGAACAACTAAAGATAGAACCTGCAACAGGACTAAAAACAATAAAACACTATATAAGTGAGTATTAAAACTCAGTAGGTATGCCCGACTAATTCTATTTCCAAAGAACATACAATTATACTAAGAATTTATAAATTCCAGGTTTCCACTAAATAATATAAAAAATGGTTTCCACACACACTTTAATTTTTAAAAGAAGTAACAGTCTATCGCCCTTTTTAATTTAAAAAAAGTTTAGTGTTTGAATGAAACAGGTGCATTTCATTTTTACAACATTTTTTTTGAACAATTTAGAAATCCAAATTTTAGTTGTTAGCCAAAAGGGAAAACTACTCATAACACACAAGACACGCCAAGGGAAATGGGAAAAAATGGCACACACGAGCCAGCAACCAAACTTGACTCCTCAATCATGCGCCAAAAACAAATAAACACTAAATAAAACATGGGTCGAACCTAGGAGATCGTGAACAATCCACAACATACTATACATCTGACTCATCCAGAAGGCATGCCCTAACTCGATGACGTCATAACGCCCATACTACTACATGGTATAGCCCTGAATGGCCTAACTGAGGGGCCCAATCACCATTGTAGAAATAAATGAGTATTCCCCTACTATGGGGCCACTTTCCAGTGTGTGTTCTAAACTAGTTCTGCAATCGTTCTTAGAAAATTCACTCAATATGCTAGGTTCCCATGTCAACACAAGCAATAAAAAGGGGGTGCGTCCACAATGTAAATTAATCAGTCACGATGCACAAACATCACATACAGCTCACACAATCAACGCACACCAAATATCACCCCGAGTGGGTTTTCCAAAATAATCTATTTTATTAAAGTGCCAAATGGGCCTTCACCAATTTTAAAGTAAAACCTCATTTCTAAAAAAGCTCAAAACACTTCTTCAGATGAAATCACTTATTTTTAAAACTAGAAGTACATTTTAAATTCTATGAATTATGTTTAAAGTCCAAACGTGTATTCTTTCAATACTGGGTGTCTGATCATCATGAAAATGTTCTAAGTGTTCGGTATAAAATAAACGGCTCTTTTCACACTAGATAATAATTTTAAAATTTGTTATCTTATATTCTTTCTAATTCATTAATAATTAATAAAACAACAAGAAATTAGTAAATTCTAAATATAAACGTTAGTGCAGTGGGGGACCTACCTCGGCTCATTGTGTAACACCCCAAGATTTCATAGTGTGTTATTTCTTCAAAATAATTCAATAACTTTCACTACATGAAACACAAAGTTCAAGCACACCATGACTTAAAAAAAAATCCATTCAAAAGAGGTTATGAATAGTGTTAACTAAATTTTAAACTTTATATAATCCTTATAATTTTAGAATTCATATTATGAGTTTCTTAGACATAATGTAAGAACAAATTCATTTTCAGTATTGCACTTTTACCAAATTTTAATAGTGAACCCTTTTTAGATACTATATTTTAAACTTTTTTACTAAATGGGGACATCAATAATTTAAAATGAAACATCCCAAGCTTCCACGGTACACTAGCGTGTGTTGTACGCAACACCGAGTTCTAACACACCGTAACCAATCAAACTAGCTGTTATGAATAGTAATACCTAATTTTTGAAGTTATATATATTTTATATTTTAAAATGGACTTCATTTTTGGATTCGGAATATCAAATTTATCCTAAGGTGAAATTTTGGTACTTTTCGGATAACTTTCATATTTTGATGAATAGTGAAAATTACTAAATTTTAATTAAAAACAACTTTTTTAATCAAAATAATTAATAGTGATAAATTATGAATTTGAGTGGTTTTAAAGTATATTTAGAATATATTTTTACCATTTAATATAATGTTGGTCATTGGACATAATTTTACAATTAAACCGAACATAAACAAGTGTCAATCTTTTTATAGATATTATCTCTTAAAAACACGCTTTTTGTTTTGACAGCGGGAATTAATTTTAAATTAATTTCTTCCACTTCTGTGTTTTGAATTTAGGAAAATGGATTCCATATTTGGAATCAGGATGTTCAAATTGTTTAAATAGGTAACTTTTATTTTTAGACATTTTGAATAGTTACTGTGGTAAATATTTTATTTACGATGGTTAAAGGGTAAATCCGGTAAATAAGGGTTAAAAAATAATATTATAATAATACAAAATTACCCTAAAACGTGTCCTAACCTTATTGGTGGACACATACCCGACCATGGGGATCCTTGGGTCAATTTGGGGACCCCTTGGAGCCACTTGTATGTGGTAGGGACACATTATATTAATAAAGTTAAAATAAAAATAAAAATGGCATAAGCTTACATCTTTTAGAAGAACAATTTTTACATAGGGTTATACATGTTGGATTTTCGATTATAGATATTAAATAGAAATCTAAAAAGATTTCCTACATGATGATATTTTATTTATAATTTTTAGACATCAAATAAGTTAAATTATTAATGACACAATAATGATGCAATGTTTACCTCTTAATAAATCATTGAAATAAATAATATTATAATGATTAAAATATTATCTAAAACCTGTCCAATTCTTATTGGTTGATGTTATTTAGAATATTAGTCATCTTATCTTCGACCTCAATGATTTTTGGACCATTATAAACCGAATATAATTATATTATAAAGTAATACTTTCACTCTTTCCTAAAGAGCCCCTCCTCTCCCTTATAAAAGGAGACCACTTCTACTCATTCCTCACACCTCTCAAGCCACTTGGCTCGTCCAAACTCTGCCCAAATACGCTCCCCACATCCCTCTCCTCCTCTTTGAAGTTTCCCCTTAGGCAGAAAGCATTTCAACAAGTCCTTTGGTTCCAACCAAAGTGAGTTACCTAAATTAAAGGTAACGATTTCTCTTAAATTATTTTCATTTATTTTGCTTCTTCAACCCCCAAACTCTTTTTATTTCCTTTCTTTTGTAACAACACCAGTATCCTCAATATACTAGGATGTTGTTATAAGAAGGATTCAAACTACACATACACACAACTCCATCTAATGGATGATGAACATAATGTTTCTGTGGATGGCAAACTAACGCCTCACGAAACGATGATTGTTCAAATACATCTTACCGCCTCTCATGGTGGCCATTATGATGGCACTGTAATTAAATATGATATTAATGATATATATTCTATATATAAGCTTCTGTAATTCCATTTTATTTCATACCATTATTCGTTTCATGTTGTATATACATACGATAATTTCATTTGAGGAAGTGCGGACTACCGCCTCCTTAAAATGATATGACTCGTTCATACCACACATGGAACGTATAAAGGATGGTGTTAATGAACTTAAGTAACATATATAAAATATTATATTATACTGGAATAGTAATATACCTATGTATCATTTGGATTCGATTCTTTTAAAATAAAAATTAAATGGAAATAGCGTTCGTGCGTACGTACGGACTACCGTCTCCACGAACGCGATGAGATTCATTCTCCATCGTATCCATTCAAGTATAATTATCATTTAATGATTTAAAAATGATGTTTAAGGACTTGATATCATTCTGGATATGAATAAGATACAACAAACATGACTTATGTAACAAAACATATAAATAAAATGAGTAAGTTAACACCCGAAACGACGATAATACTAAGATATTATTATCAAATCAATATTAAAAGATCATATATGCTATCATATTAATGTATATGATTCTTGTATAATTTAGTAACAATTATTTCACTATTATACAGGAGGTTAACCTACCCCAACCAAGGAAAAGTACAAGGTAAGGGTTATTTCACAATCTCTTCATTATCCGAGGTTGTTTATATGTAATAATCTACTGGGATCTCTTTATCATCCACATCCATGTTTTCTTAAAAATGTATTTCAAAACATTTTTATTATTTTCAAGAATATGGGTTAAAGTCATTTATACCCTTTTTTGACTTTTTATAAGAGGAATCTTTCCGTTGTTTTCAAAACAAGTTCCTTTTAACCTTTTCGACAGAATTAAGGTAAGAATGTTTTTTTTAACTTATACAGTGAGTGCGGTTATTTTCCGCCATTATAAAATCTTCAAAGCTTTCCTTACAAGCTTATAAGAATATTTTCAAAGAAAATGTTTTATTTTAAATGGATCTTAAATGATTTCAAATTAAAAGGAGATATTTCTTTAAAAATAATTTTGATTTCATCAATGTCAACATCCTTTGATGGATTTTAAGATTATTTGAAGTTGATTTATTATGATACAAAACTTCTATATTGTATTGAAGGTTTTGTGATATGTTTGACTGTGGATGTGATATTTTTATACCATTCATAGTTTATGGTGAAAGTATTGGCATTTCGTATGCTAGTTTTAATACGAATGTTTATGTTATGTTTAAACCTTTTCATATGGGAATACATTGGACTTAATATGTGACGGGTGGAGCCCGCTATAGCTCCTCGATGCATCGGTAGGTCTCATGAGACAAACTAGTGTCTTGGCACAAGGCCTTGACAAAATCTAATTTGTAGTCTTGGCACGAGGCCTTGACTATGTGGTTATGATAGTCTGGCATTATGCATTCCAACATTATGAAAGTGGTTATTGATTTTTGCATGTGATTATTTGATTAGTAGAATATCCATGTGAGTAACTAAATGGCATTATTTCATTTTTACCTTTTCCATTTTATGTTGAAGTTCAAGTTTAAAAGGCTTTTGTTTTAGTAATGCATTGCCTTAAATGTTTATTCTTATTTATGAAAGTTTCCGCTATATTGTTATCCTTACTGAGCATTTGAGCTCACCCCTTTTCTATGTTTTATTTTTTCCAGGATGTGAAGAAGTAAGTTATGAATGACCTGCAGGTATTTTATGAGGGGTTAATAGTGTGGATTGTGGAGACGTTATGTTGTTGTATTAGTTTTTCATTTTATGATGTAATGTAAAACTTATGAATATATCTAGTGTTTCCAAGGCTACTAAACCAATCGGTCTTTCGAGATTTGATCTTTCTTGTGATCATGCCAATGTTATGTAATAATGAACCGACTCTGGGTAACTAGGGTCGGGGCGTTACAGTTGGTATCAGAGGAAGTTTAGTACAAACCTTGGAATCTAGATTTAGATAAACTCTGATTAGAGCACGTAGACCTAAGATGAACTTTGAGGATTAGTGTAGAAGAACTTCCTAGAATTTTGGTATTGTAGAGATTTTGTGAGTTTTCCGAGCAATACATCCCTGTCTGGATACGAGCAGGTAGAGGCGGCTCTGGCACAGATGTACCTAGGGGTAAAACCCGAAAACACCGCTTTGACCTAGACTCGAACGGGAACTGGTGCACGACAACGGGCCTTGCTGCACTCTTGGTTACGACACTCCCGGGGGATATGCTTAGGATAACTCTCATTTTATTTACAAATCATTATGAAGGGTTTATGAGTATATACATCCTCAAAGGAGATATATTTATTATTATGGATTATATCCATAAATAGTTCAATTTATGTTAAGTGTTTTATAAGTATGGGATTATGTATTTTGATTCATAAACTGATCTAGTGTATGCCATTGTTTAGAAATGGCGCCCAGTAGAAGGAATGAGAACTCCAAAAATGCACATGATCCAAAGAGAAGGAAGGATCATATCTT
Source organism: Viscum album (assembly GCA_963277665.1). Lineage (NCBI taxonomy): Eukaryota > Viridiplantae > Streptophyta > Magnoliopsida > Santalales > Viscaceae > Viscum > Viscum album. The sequence continues at coordinate 167,573,525 of OY728157.1, forward strand.
TCATGGTCTTAAGCTAGAATTTATAAGAGAAATAGTCTCCCTTGTATTATCATCATATGACGAAATAATATCATGTGTTGATAAGATAAGTAAAGAGTTTACTGAGTCCTATGGCTTTGAAGGGAAGCAAGAGAAGAAAATGATGGAAGAGAGAAAGATGGATAAAGGGAAGAGGGAAAAGAAGAATTTTCCCATATGTGGTAACTATGGAAAGAAACACCCTGGAACTTGCCTGAAAGGAATGGGAGTTTGTTATAAGTGTGGAGGAAAGGGCACAAAGTACGTGACTGCAAGGGTAAGAAAATGGTTTCAAATGTACAATGCTTCATTTGCAAGGAGTTTTGACACTACGCGAACCTATGTCCCAGTCATCAGACTATGCCGCAAATGATGTTATTGGATAATAATCAAGTTATGATACTACCACAAATGAAGAGGAATGATTAGAGTTCTCATGTTGATTATGTCAATTGAGTGTTGTATCAACAATGTACTTGTTATAATAATTATGGAGTATATAAGGATTTTACTGCAGTACTATTTCATTAAGGACTTGAGATTGTGTAGAACAAAGAAAAGTGACTCAATAGTAGGATAAATTTTTGGAAAATATATGGTTGAGAGAATGATAAACCATAATATAGTTCTGATACCGAGGTAGTGATTTTGGAATAATACATGATTGCTTTGGATAAATTACATTGGATATTCATGACTACCTTGGAACTAATTAATGATTTGTATATTGCATCATTGTTGGGGTTTAAAACATTTTTTGGATTAATGAAGTATATCCAGCATTCTATATGGAATAAGAGAGCATGAATGTAATCAATAAGGAATATGGTAATACATAATGAAGGTATTCATATCCTATTACGGGGTAAAAAAGATCTATATTATGTTTACCTTTCTTATAAATGTTGGACTGTGAGTTTGGATAGAATTATTTTGGATAGTTCTAGTTTTGATTATTTTGGATTACCATAAAAGGACAACCCGGAGGTCGGGCGGCAACCCGTCGCATCCGGCAAGGCTGCGAGACTTGAACCCGCAACCGAAGGGCGACAAGGGTGTATCACCTACCAATGGTCCAAGAGATTTCCTGGATTAAATAATGTAGTTTTTTTAAAAAAAGATCTGGTAGATGAATTATAAATTCGTTTATTTTGGAACCCTGTACGAATAGTATAAATAGAAATTTTTTACGAGTGAAAGATGAGTTTGTGGTAGAAATTTATTAATGGATAAAACTCTAATTATTAAGTAAGTATATCTCCTTATGATCTTATCCAATCTCATAAATAAATTTCTCAACATTAAGAAAAGGAACTTAGAACAAAAATGTTGTCCTAGATGGTACCTTAAATCATCACTAATTCATGGCTTTGGGATTGTTGTCCTTTTCATAGCCATGTTCTCTACCACTCTCCATCAGATAATTGATGGTTAGATTTTTCTTCCATATCCATATTTTCTTACATGGAACCCTAGTATGTGTTATTTTCGGTAATCTTCATACTTTCGACTCTTTATTTTAAATAGAGGCCTCATTAATTCATTTTTTGATGTGGGATTTCAACTAAGATATTTTGAAACGTCAAAAATGTGTTATCCTAATACCCTATGTTTTGTTGAACCGATGGTATTTCAAATCATCATAGATTGATGAGTTTAAGGACCTCAATTTTATACTTGTTTGTGATTGATGACCTCAATCACTACCTATAAATATTTACGTTTTTCCTCCAATTATGTGTCTCTAATTGCCACCAATGTTCTCCTAATCGAGATCATAATTTGGTGGTGACCCTTTCATTTCTCTTTTCCTCATATTAAGACTAAATTTTAGAAACCCAATTTCCGATGTGGGTTTTCCCACAAATATATTATCTATTTTCAACCTTTTATTTTCAAAGAACAATTTCAAATTGCGAGGACGCAATTTATTGAAGGAGGGGAGAATGTAACACCCCAAGATTTCATAGTGTGTTATTTCTTCAAAATAATTCAATAACATTCACTACATGAAACACCAAGTTCAAGCACACCATGACTTAAAAAAAATCAATTCAAAAGAGGTTATGAATAGTGTTAACTAAATTTTAAACATTATATAATCCTTATAATTTTAGAATTCATATTATGAGTTTCTTAGACATAATGTAAGAACAAATTCATTTTCAGTATTCCACTTTTACCAAATTTTAATAGTGAACCCTTTTTAGATACTATATTTTAAACTTTTTGACTAAATGGGGACATCAGTAATTTAAAATGAAACATCCCAAGCTTCCACGGTACACTAGCGTGTGTTGTACGCAACACCGAGTTCTAACACACCGTAACCAATCAAACTAGCTGTTATGAATAGTAATACCTACTTTTTGAAGTTATATATATTTTATATTTTAAAATGGACTTCATTTTTGGATTCGGAATATCAAATTTAGCCTAAGGTGAAATTTTGGTACTTTTCGGATAACTTTCATATTTTGATGAATAGTGAAAATTACTAAATTTTAATTAAAAACAACTCTTTTAATCAAAATAATTAATAGTGATAAATTATGAATTTGAGTGGTTTTAAAGTATATTTAGAATATATTTGTACCATTTAATATAATGTTGGTCATTGGACATAATTTTACAATTAAACCGAACATAAACAAGTGTCAATCTTTTTATAGTTATTATCTCTTAAAAACACGCTTTTTGTTTTGACAGCGGGAATTAATTTTAAATTAATTTCTGCCACTTCTGTGTTTTGAATTTAGGAAAATGGATTCCATATTTGGAATCATGATGTTCAAATTGTTTAAATAGGTAACTTTTATTTTTAGACATTTTGAATAGTTACTGTGGTAAATATTTTATTTACCATGGTTAAAGGGTAAATCCGGTAAATAAGGGTTAAAAAATAATATTATAATAATACAAAATTACCCTAAAACATGTCCTAACCTTATTGGTGGACACATACCCGACCATGGGCATCCTTGGGACAATTTGTGGACCCCTTGGAGCCACTTGTATGTGGTAGGGACACATTATATTAATAAAGTTAAAATAAAAATAAAAATGGCATAAGCTTACATCTTTTAGAAAAAAAAAATTTACATAGGGTTATGCATGTTGGAGTTTCGATTATAAATATTCATTAGAAAGATAAAAAGATTTCCTACATGATGATATTTTATTTATAATTTTTAGACATCAAATAAGTTAAATTATTAATGACACAATAATGATGCAATGTTTACCTCATTAATAAATCATTGAAATAAATAATATTATAATGATTAAAATATTATCTAAAACCTGTCCAATTCTTATTGTTTGATGTTATTCAGAATATTAGTCATATTATCTTCGACCTCAATGATTTTTGGACCATTATAAACCGAATATAATTATATTATAAAGTAATACTTTCACTCTTTCCTAAAGAGCCCCTCCTCTCCCTTATAAAAGGAGACCACTTCTACTCATTCCTCACACCTCTCAAGCCACTTTGCTCGTCCAAACTCTGCCCAACTAAGCTCCCCACATCCCTCTCCTCCTCCTTGAAGTTTCCCCTTAGGCAGAAAGCATTTCAACAAGTCCTTTGGTTCCAACCAAAGTGAGTTACCTAAATTAAAGGTAACGATTTCTCTTAAATTATTTTCATTTATTTTGCTTCTTCAACCCCCAAACTCTTTTTATTTCCTTTCTTTTGTAACAACACCAGTATCCTAAATATACTAGGATGTTGTTATAAGAAGGATTCAAACTACACATACACACAACTCCATCTAATGGATGATGAACATAATGTTTCTGTGGATGGCAAACTAACGCCTCACGAAACGATGATTGTTCAAATACATCTTACCGCCTCTCATGGTGGCCATTATGATGGAACTGTAATTAAATATGATATTAATGATATATATTTTATATATAAGCTTCTGTAATTCAATTTTATTTCATACCATTATTCGTTTCATGTTGTATATACATACGATAATTTCATTTGAGGATGTGCGGACTACCGCCCCCTTAAAATGATATGACTCGTTCATACCACACATGGAACGTATAAAGGATGGTGTTAATGAACTTAAGTAACATATATAAAATATTATATTATACTGGAATAGTAATATACCTATGTATCATTTGGATTCGATTCTTTTAAAATAAAAATTAAATGGAAATAGCGTTCGTGCGTACGTACGGACTACCGTCTCCACGAACGCGATGAGATTCATTCTCCATCGTATCCATTCAAGTATAATTATAATTTAATGATTTAAAAATGATGTTTAAGGACTTGATATCATTCTGGATATGAATAAGATACAACAAACATGACTTATGTAACAAAACATATAAAGAAAATGAGTAAGTTAACACCCGAAACGACGATAATACTAAGATATTATTATCAAATCAATATTAAAAGATCATATATGATATCATATTAATGTATTTGATTCTTGAATAATTTAGTAACAATTATTTCACTATTATACAGGAGGTTAACCTACCCCAACAAAGGAATAGTACAAGGTAAGGGTTATTTCACAATCTCTTCATTATCCGAGGTTGTTTATATGTAATAATCTACTGGGATCTCTTTATCATCCACATCCATGTTTTCTTAAAAATGTATTTCAAAACATTTTTATTATTTACAAGAATATGGGTTAAAGACATTTATACCCTTTTTTGACTTTTTATAAGAGGAATCTTTCCGTTGTTTTCAAAACAAGGTCCTTTTAACCTTTTCGACAGAATTAAGGTAAGAATGTTTTTTTTAACTTATACGGTGAGTGCGGTTATTTTCCGCCATTATAAAATCTTCAAAGCTTTCCTTACAAGCTTATAAGAATATTTTCAATGAAAATGTTTTATTTTAAATGGATCTTAAATGATTTCAAATTAAAAGGAGATATTTCTTTAAAAATAATTTTGATTTCATCAATGTCAACATCCTTTGATGGATTTTAAGATTATTTGAAGTTGATTTATTATGATACAAAACTTCTACATTGTATTGAAGGTTTTGTGATATGTTTGACTGTGGATGTGCTATTTTTATACCATTCATAGTTTATGGTGAAAGTATTGGCATTTCGTATGCGAGTTTTAATACGAATGTTTATGTTATGTTTAAACCTTTTCATATGGGAATGCATTGGACTTAATATGTGACGGGTGGAGCCCGCTATAGCTCCTCGATGCATAGGTAGGTCTCATGAGACAAACTAGTGTCTTGTCACAAGGCCTTGACAAAATCTTATTTGTAGTCTTGGCACGAGGCCTTGACTATGTGGTTATGATAGTCTGGCATTATGCATTCCAACATTATGAAAGTGGTTATTCATTTTTGCATGTGATTATTCGATTAGTAGAATATCCATGTGAGTAACTAAATGGCATTATTTCATTTTTACCTTTTCCATTTTATGTTGAAGTTCAAGTTTAAAAGGCTTTTGTTTTAGTAATGCATTGCCTTAAATGTTTATTCTTATTTATGAAAGTTTCCGCTATATTGTTATCCTTACTGGGCATTTGAGCTCACCCCTTTTCTATGTTTTATTTTTCCCAGGATGTGAAGAAGTAAGTTATGAATGACCTGCAGGGATTTTGTGAGGGGTTAATAGTGTGGATTGTGGAGACGTTATGTTGTTGTATTAGTTTTTCATTTTATGATGTAATGTAAAACTTATGAATATATCTAGTGTTTCCAAGGCTACTAAACCAATCGGTCTTTTGATATTTGATCTTTCTTGTGATCATGCCAATGTTATGTAATAATGCACCGACTCTGGGTAACTAGGGTCGGGGCGTTACACATTGTCCAAACACAAGGGCACGTCACACCTCGCACATACGCATAAGCACGCGCAAGCCGATGATTGCGGCAATGCTGGTTTACCACGCCAACACACTACAACCGAAAAGATAAATAAAATATGTGAACATGGACTTAAAATAATCCAAACGAACAAAAAACACAAAAGAACCACCCCGACACATTTTCAAAACACAACTACCATTATTTTTACCGTTTAATAAACCACTTTAGACTTTATATAACAACTTCCAAAAAGTGACCCACAACTTACGCACCCAAACCCATTAAAAACCCTCTTTTATAATCGAACGTACACAACGCTGCATCAAAACACAATTAACCCCACTTGCGTAGATTAATAAACTAACTATACATTTAAATAAACCATTTGAATACTTTATAAAACATCCAAAAATAGTAAAACCAAGATTCACATCAAAAAATACACAGTTTCACATAAGAAAACACTTTAAAATAAAACACACAACATCATCACACCAAAACATGACTCGCACTTAACAACCAACCCAAAAAAACATTTTACAAAATAACGCACCCATTTTCACACACAAAACATCACTGCTTTTTATAAAAACACACTTTTCAGTTTACACACACCAAAACCTATTCAAAAACATCTTTTATGACTCTCCGCACATCGATGCTAAACCAAAACACAAACTACACCACATATAATATTTATTAAACTAGTTAAATGTTTATAAAACAATTTTAATAATATTGCAAGCCACCAGTTAAATATCAGAGACAAAGCACAAAACATGAAACAATTTAATACTAACCCAAGAATATTTGCACAAAAAGTCAAACTCCCCTCAAATGATGAACAACCTCCTGAAAATTATACGAAACATTGTTCGCACCTCGACCGCACTAGTGAGGAACCAAAACAGCCCTAGACAATACCCTCAGACTAAAATTTTGGAATTAAACCCTTGCATCCAAGATTTTGATAAAAAAATAATAACAATAAAATAATAAAATAATAATAACATTAAACTCTACCAAGGGGGAAAAAGAGACTACCAAAGAGGAGGGGGATGTCGCCGAAAGAAGTCCTTACTGGCCAGGGGGACACCGGAAAAAAATAGCCAGGGAGAAATGGGGGCACGTCGGCTCAAGAAAGGAGGGACGGGATGGATGGTCGGCCGGGATGGGTGCAGGAGTGCTAGAGGTCGCGTGTAGGAGGCAGAGGCGCGGTGGGTGCTTGGCAGCGGTGAAGCTGGGTGCTGAGGAGCAGAGCAATGGTGATGTCTGGGCGAGGTTGGTGCGGAATCCGAAGGAACGGAATAGGAAAATAAATGGGGGGATGTGGAAAAGGTGGTGGTGCACGGGAGGCACTCCTACGCAGGGGGGTAAACAGGGGGCGAGTACGAAGGTGGTGCAAGCAGGATCCGGCAGCGGAGAATTGCTGTGTTGCACCGCTAGGAGGGGGAGGCTCGCACGGTGCGGTGAAGAGGCACCAGGGAGTGCGCAGTAGGGGTGCGATGTGGGGAGAACAAGGGGAAGTTAGGGAAAAGCTGGGTGCGCCTCGAGGCACACAATAAGAAACAGGGGGGTTGGCCGGTAGGGTGGTGGCGCGGGGCGGCGACGGTGACCGGTAGGGTGGTGGCGCGGGGCTGGCTGCAGTGGGAGGTGGAGGCTGGTGCGGCCGGGAGGAGGGGAGTCTGAAGGAGGAGGCGGGGCACACGGGAGAAAAAGGAGGGATAGAGATGGGGGGTGGCGGCGCAGTAGACAAAAAAACCCAAAAAGGGGGTGGTTTAGGGTTAAGGTAAAATAAATAAATAAATAAATAAATAAATAAATAATAAAAATGAGAAAACTAATAATATTAATATTTATAATAATACTAATAAATATTAATAAAATAAATAATAAATATTGTTATTATTTCGTATCCATTTCATTTTAAATAGTAATATTATCAAAAATAGAATTAGAAAAGAAAAAGCATATTTCTCCATGACGATACTATTATTATTGTTGGTAAAAAAAGAGATAATAATATTAATAATATTAACAACAACAAAATAGTATTAATATTAACTAAATGTTAATCAAAAGAAAGGTTTGACACATTACATCATCATTTTTTAAATAATTATCATAATCGGCCAATCGCGCAGTCTCCAGGACCGAATTCATGATCACCGCTAGTGATACAGGGACCGCACCCCAGCTCAAGACTCGCCAAAAACAATCAAACATCAAAAAATGTCAAACCGGGGCCCAACCAAAGCTCGTCAAAATGACATAAGACCGAGTAAATAATAAAAATGAAACAAAATGAATTGGTCTCTGCCATCAGGGTGTGACAATTCTCCCCACCATAGACATTTTCTGCCCCCAAATAGTCACCAAGCGAACAGTTGACACATGTAGTGTCCATGCCCAAACAAAACGAAAGGAAAACTTGATCCTAATAGTAATTGTTCCCAGAATATGTCAAACCCGACCAATTCAAGGAAAATCATTTCCCGAAATTGAGGGGAGAACATGAGAGGGTACTCCCCTCCACAAGAATTCACTAATACTGAAACCCATGAAACTCAAACAACCCCACCCCCTAGGGGGTAACACGGGAACTCCCAAACAAAACTCATCCCACCTTATCAACACTAACGGAACAACTCCAACAAGACTTAAACGAGAAACCTACATCAGAGAAAATATGTAAACCCGGGTCCCAAAATCCATCTTAACATCTCTACATTATCCAAACAACACCCTCGTCACAACTAGGAACCAGGAAACCCCGAACATGAACCTACGACTTCTCCACCTAAGTTGAGCCGGATAACTGAGATTTAAACGGAACACCACTACAAGGGCACCCGACATATCGGGGCACCAAGACAATGAACACCCTATAACAACACTGTTTGAAGTAAGAATTCAGAAAAATGATTTAAAACCCCCAACAATTCCAACTCCCTTAGTACAAGAGAGAAAACGCTTCCCCTAAAACTCAGAACTCTCAACATAGGACAAAACCCCCAAAAAATCACATCTCCAAATGATCACTAAAGAGTAAGTTCATCGCACTATTATCGAAAAAAATGAACTTACAATATCCAGAAAACAAGGACCAGTAAGCCCTGAATGTCTCTATTACAAGACGAAATATAGAAAACCATGCAAAGGTCTCACAAGCCTCTGACACCCTGACTGTGTGCGAGCATCACCCCGAGACCTGAGGCTGGGGCTCTGATGGAAGAAGCATCTTATACCTCATATTCAGACATGAGCATCCCCTGATCATGACTCTTTATTCGAATGAAACTTATTTCAGAACCTTTCCCATTGACCCGAACGGTCACACAATAGCAGGACATCAGAGGAATGAGACGAAATGGATTAGGATGCTCAAACCGTTAACACTGATGGAACATTAGTGAATAGTCTGAAAAACCAGAAGTCTCCTATGAAAAAAGGGATTTCTTTAGAGGAAGGTTTCTCTCGTACACCCCACTCGCGAAATGGTGAACCATTACGAATGAAGAAGGGTACTGAATTTTCCAACCACTTGCGCTTCAGATGCCGACTCCTTAAATCAACCAACACATGCCATCACATTCTCGGATATGATCAATTAGATGAATGTAGACTTCAACACCTACCACGTCATCCCAAATCCAAGCATTATGAGACATCAAACCTTCACTGGTCCAAAACAGGACCCTCAAACAAAACCAAGGCAGCACGAACTTGAACAACCTTGAGTGTTCCCAATAACCCAAAGACACTCTCTAATTCCACAAACCACACAACTGACTCTAAAGGAAATCAATCACATCGATGAACAGGAAAAACTTGATAGGGACCAGAATTGGGAATGACTCATTAACAACTTTCAAAGTCTTTTTCGGGCGGCATATTCAGAACAACACATTGGGCACAAAACCAAAACGCGGATTCAAGCCAAAACACAATGGAAATAAACACCCCATGCCGAGAAAACCGGCCTGAAAGTTAAACGAATATAAATACAATAAAAATCCTCTTTTCAAAATTCCCCATTTTCATTTAAAACATCAAAACTGCTTTATTCCCAAGACCATTTTTCAAAAACAAAAGCCATTTTTCACTGGCCATAAATCCATTTGTCAGAGAAAAATCAATTTCCAACACCCTTATATTTAAAAAACTGAACCATGGAATCCCATGAATCATCACATGTGTGTCCATCCATTGATATCCAAATTGTCCACAAACAAGTGCCCTATGCACTATTCGTTCATACCCACACACATGCGATCCCCCATAAAGAATACCAAGGGTCACACCAAGCCACCCTTTACCAACTCCACATAAACATTAACCTTCAAACCAAAGATCCTTCAATTTAAAAACCCAATTTTCCAATTTAAAACCATTTTAGATAAAACACTTTAATTTCACTATCCACGTTCATTTCCAAAAACACACATACACCAACCCGATCCAAAAAAACAGAATCCACAATGAAGCACCGAAATGAGGAACTAGAAGTCGCACTCAACCTGGATACATGGTAGTGAGCCATGCCCAGGTAAGAAGCAACAACTATGAGGAAGTCAAACCATGTACTCAGACTACACATGGGTCACTACTTTATGTGAGGTCACGACGTGACACTGGCTTGCCTCCATTGTCATTCCTTAATCCAAAACAAAAGCAGAAGACTCAAATCCCAGACTACCCTGGTGACTTGAGAATCCGTACGAGCAAGAGTTCACGACGCTCTTCCCACACTTACCTCCTGAATCCCGAGAGTCCTAATCTCATTCTACCAGACACCCAAAATTACAAGGACCTACCTCTGATACCATTTTTTCATGAACCAACCTGGGTCGACCCTGAACTGGTCACCCAAGCTGGCCCGTGACATGGCCCGAGGGGCGTTCCCAATCCCCACGGGCTGGCAACTAGTGCCAGGCATCAAAATTTAACAGGTTGGAACTATTTTCCCAAAAATAAAACAAACTAAGCAGCGGAAAATAAATAGAAAAAAGGCAAATAAATAAATAAAAACCAATAATGCTACTAACCTGACCACAACCAAAACCCCATGTGACCCCATGGGTCACTCTCCAATACCACAACCAACATTGCTCAAGGTGAAAAACTGAAGGTGGAACCTGCAAAAAGACTAAAAACAAGAAAACACTACAGGAATGAGTATTAAAACTCAGTAGGTAGGCCCGACTATTTCTATTCCCAAACCACATACCATTAAACAAATAATTTATAAATTCCAGGTTTAGAATAAATTATTTAAAATATGGTTTCCACACAGAAATTCATTTTTAAAACAAGTAACAGTCCATTGCCCTTTTTAATTTAAAACATGTTTAGTGTTTGAAAGAAACAGGCGCATTTCATTTTTACAACATTTTTGCGAATAATTTAGAAATCCAAATTTTAGTTGTTAGCCAAAATAGAAAACTACTCATAACACAAAATACATGCCAAGGGAAATGGGAAAAAATGGAACACATGAGACAGCAACTGAACTAGACTCTTCAATCGTGCGCCACACACAAATAAACACTAAATAAAACATGGGTCAAACCTAGGAGATCATGAACAATCCAGAACATACTATACATCTGACTCATCCTGAAGGCATACCCTAACTCGATGATGTCATAATGCCCATACTACTACCCGGTATGGCACTGCATGGCCTAACAGAGGGGCCCAATCCCCAAAGCAGCAATAACTCAGTATTACCCTGCTATGGGGCCACTAGCCAGTGCGTGGTCTAAACTAGTGCAGCAATCGATCTCAAAAAATTCACTCAATATACTATGTTTTCTTGTCAACACAAGAAATAAAAAGGGGGTGCGTCCACAATGTAAATTAATCAGTCATGATGCACAAACATCACATACATCTCACGCAATCAACGCACACCAAAGATCACCCCCGAGTGGGTTTTGCAAAATAATCTATTTTATTAAAGTGCCAAGTGGGCCTACACCAATTTTAAAGTAAAACCTCATTTCTCAAAAATATAAAAACACTTGGTCAAAAGAAATCACTTATCTTTAAAACTAGAAGTAAATTTTAAATTACGTGAATGATGTTAAAAGGCCACACGGGCATTCTTTCAATACTGGGTGTCCACTCATCAAGAAAATGTTTCAAGTGATCGGTATAAAGTAAACAGATCTTTTCACACCAGATAATCATTTAAAAATATAGTATCTTATATCCTTTCTAATTTATTAAAAATTTATAAAACAACAAGCAATTAATAAATTCTAAATCTAAAGGTAAGTGTAGTGGGGAACCTACCACGGCTCGTTGTCCAAACACAAGGGCGTGTCACGCCTCGCACAAACGCACAAGCATGCGCAAGCCGATTATTGTGGTAATGCGGGGCTACCCCGCCAACGCGCTGCAACCGAAAAGATATATAAAATACGTGAACAAGGAATTAAAATAATCCAAACGAACAAGCAACTCAAAAAAACCACCATGACACATTTTCAAAACACAACACGCATTATCTGTACCATTTAATATACCACTTTAGACATTATGCAACAATTTCGAAAAAAGTGTCCCATGGCTTATGCACCCAAACCCCTTCAAACCCCTCTTTTATTACTGAACGCACACGACGCTGCTTCAAAACACAATTAACCCCACTTGAGTAGATTAATCAACTAACTAAACATTTAAATAAACCATTTGAATAATTTATAAAACATCTGCAAATGGTGAAATCATGATTCACATCAAAACATACTCGGTTTCACATAAGAAAACACTTTAAAATAAAACAAACAACATCATCACACCAAAACATGACTCTCACTTAACAACTAACCCATAAAAAATTTTACAAAATAACGCACCCGTTTGCACACACAAAACATCGCTGCTTTTGCTAAAAAAACCACATTTCATTTTACAGACACCAAAACCTTTTCAAAAATATCTTTTATGACTATCCTAACATCGATGCTAAAACAAAACACAAACTGCACCACATATAATATTTATTAAACTAGTTAAAAGTTTATAAAACAATTTTAAAAACATTCCAATCCACCAGTTAAATATCACAGACAAAGCACAAAACATGAAACAATTTAATACTAACCCAAGATGATTTTCACAAAAAGGAAAACTCACCTCAAATGATGAATAACCTCCCGAAAATTGTACGAAACACTGTTCTCACCTCGAATGCATTATTGAGGAACCAAAATAGCCTTAGAAAACAACCTCAGACCAAAATTTTGTAATTAAACCCTTGCATACACGATTTGGATAATAATAATAATAAAATAATAATAAAATAAAACTCTACCATGGATGGGGACGAGACTACCGAACAGGGGGGTGATGTCACCAGAAGAAGTCCTCGCTGGCCAGAGGGATGCCAGAAAAAAATATCTAGGGATAAAGGGGGGAACGTTGGCTCGAGAAAGGAGGGACGGGCTGGATGACTGGCCCGGATGGGTGCAGGAGTGCTAGAAGTCTCATGTAGGAGGCAGAGGCATAGTGGGTGCTTGGCAGCGGTGAAGCTCGGTGCTGAGGAGCAGAGTAAGGGTGAGGTCTAGGCGAGGCTGGTGTGGAATCCGAAGGTGTGGAATAGGAAAAAAATGGGCGGTTGTGGAACATGTGGTGGTGCGACGGGAGGCACTGTTATGCAGGGGGTAAACAGGGGGTGAGTGCGGAGGTGGTGCAAGTGGGAGCTGGCGGTGGGGACTTGCTGCGTTGCACCACTAGGAGGGGGAAGCTTTCATGGTACGGTGAGGAGGAAATGGGGAGTGCGAAGAAGGGGCGCAATGCGGGGAGAACAGGGGGATGTTAGAGAGAAGGGGGGTGCGGCTTGCGGCGCACTGTAGGAAACAGGGGGGCTAGCCGGCAGGGTGGTGGGACGGGGCGGTGACGGTGACCAGTAGGGTGGTGGCACAGGGGTGGCTGTAGTGGGAGGTGGAGGCTGGCGTGGCCAGGAGGAGGGAGGCCAAAGGAGGAGGCGGGGCACATGGGAGAAATGAGAGGGATAGAGATGGGGGTGGCAGCACAGCAGACAAAAAAACGCAAAAAGGGGGCAGTTTAGAGTTAAGCTAAAATAAATAAATAAAATAAATAAATAAAATAAATAAATAAATAATGATAATAAAAATGATAAAACATAATAATATTAATATTAATAATAAAACTAAAAAATATTAATAAAACAAATAATAAAGATTTTTATTATTTCGTATCCATTTTATTTTAAATAATAATAACATCATCAATAGAATTAGAAAAAAAAGTTTCTTTCTCCATGACGATACTATTATTATTTTTGGTAAAAAAAGAGATAATAATATTAATAACAACAAAATAGTACTAACATTAACTAAATGTTAATCAAATGAATGGTTTGTCCCATTACATGATTTTTTGAATAATTATCATAATTGGTCAACTGCGTAGTCTCCAAGACCGAACGCATGATCGCCACTAGCGGTGTAGGGACTGCGCCTCGACCCGAGACCTGCCAAAAACAATCAAACTTCGAAAAATTTCAAACTGGGGCCCAAAAAAACCTCGTCAAAATGACTTAAGACCGAGTAAATAATAAAAATGAAACAAAATGAATTGGTGTCTGTCATCGGGGTGTGACATCTTTCAAAGGTACAATTGGTAATGTCCTTTAAGAATCCATGAATGTTTTTTAGTTCTAGAGATTATTGGGTTTGGCTAGTAACTATAGAGGGTTTGTTTAGAACTTCCCCAGGCTCACATCTTCAATGATAGATTTAACCCACAAGGGTATAAGGTTTTAATGGAAGGAAATTTTTTAGACATATATTGATGATTTGAAGGTGAGTTTGAATTTAGAACCAAATTTTTATTCTTATAGAACTGAGATTGAGTTATGATGTATTCTACAGTGATTTGTGTATGTGTTTGGGATGCTTCTTGATGCATGGGAAATTGGTTATGGATTATGCCTCTAACTAGTTATTTTCTTCATGATAATAACTAGCATACTCTTGATTTTTCAATGGTAGAATATATTAATGCAATCAAAATGGGGTGTTAATATCTATTTGTGGAGTGGTTTTTGGTGTATTCAGATCATAATATATTGAAATATATTTTTACCCAGAGAGATCTGAATTTATGATGGCAATGTTAAGTATAGTATCTTTAGAAGTTTTATTTTCAAATTAAGTATATCCATGAGAAATAGAATATTATTTATGATATGTTGAGTATAAAATTACTAAAACAATTCATGAAGGAGTTCGTTGAAGAGACGTCGCTGATGATTTTTTTAGATGAGTTTGAAGTGGTATATTTTGGTAGATAGGTGGTTTTCGATTTTAAAAAAATTAGCTTGTCTTTTTATGATTGATTTCAGATCGAGTAGGTTATACACACCAAGTTCTAAAACATTAGTAAATACCTTTATAATGGAGATACCATAAGGGATTAGTCTAGGTATCTGAGTAGATCTTGGTTATTCTATAGTGGGTTGGTTATTCTATTTTTGATAAGAATGGCGTCACTAGATAGTGGAAACCATGCTTGTTGGTCCACATACCTTGGGGCTACCAAGATGTATCATGACACGAGGAGACGATATTGGTTTCATGGGATGACATGGTAAATGGATAATTTTTTCCCTCAATTCATTACTTGTCAATGGGTTAAAGTGGAACACCAAAGACCTGTAGTGTTATTGAAACACTTAATTATTCTAGTATATAGGTTTTATGATATTTATATGGATTCCTCATCGATTTCCATAGACTCATATTGGAAAATATGAAATTTCAGCAATCAGTCATCTAATCATGAAATTAACACATTTCCTACAATTCAAAAAGATGACCAAAGTGTGGAATCTTGGGTAATTGTATGTTCAATTGAATGGGAAAAATGATGAGGTTCCCCCTATGGCTATATCAAATAGGGATATGGGGTTCGTGTCTAGGTCATAGTAATTTTTTTAGGAGCCGATGGGATTGTAGATTAAATTAATCAAAACATATTAACCGCATATGGATGGAATGACCGAGAGGTCAGTCCAGGTTCTTAAGGATATGATCTGGGATTTTGTTTTTGATTTTAGAGGATACTATAAAACTCATTTGATTTTGGTTGAATTTTACTCTAACAATAGTTATCATGCTTCTATAAAGATAGATCTTTTGGAGGCTTTGTATGGGTATATGGGTAGATATCCCTTGTTATTGGAATATTCGGAAGAGTGGTATTTATTTTGAAGATGTATTGTTAAATGGATAATGGAAATGGTGAAACTGATCTATAGGTATTTGAAAATTGCATTAAATCATCAAAACTCACATGCGGACCATCAATGTTGGCCACCAGAGTTTTAGTATGGTGATTGATATTTTTATAGAGTTTCACCTCTCTTGGGACATCATCTAATGGTTAAGCACTGTAATTAGGAAATATGGTTGGTGGGGCCATTTGAGATCATTGGATTACTAGGGAGAGTGGACCACCAGTTTTATTTTCTATCTTGGTTGAATTCTATATAATATTTATTTCATGTTTCCCTATTGAGGAGGATTATAACAGATCCTTCCCATATTTGTATATGGTAAGATATTGATCTTATTCCCATCACCACATTTCTATAATAGGAATTTTAAATTATGGTTCTTTGGGATAAGGTACTGTGAGGTGAAATGATCCCCCTGGTCTGAATTATTTTGTAGTGCAGATTGGATATCCATGAGATTTTGGAGTGGGACTCATTATTGTGGTATTGGTGGCCTTATTGGTTTGGGGATCTGGGATTTTAAAGGATTTATAGTGGATGAAATAATTTATGGTAGGGAGAGTTTAACATCCAATTACCTTTCTATTAGTGAAGTTTTAAGCTTTATTTTTTGTCTCCTTTTCATTGGGTGATTAATTCTAAAACTTAAATGAGAGGATGCATATAATTGAGATATAAGGTATTTGTTGAAATTTTCGAAATAAACCTATAGTTTTTTTTCTATCAGATGGGATATTACACTCCGTGTAATGAGAGTACATTCCATTAAATGGATTCTATGATGAATCCATGAATTTGATACATATTGTGATATTCGTACACAATGTATATATGGTAATGTCTTGTAATGATAAAATAACATTTTTAATAAAAAGGTGATATGATTATCAATTTATATAAGCTTCATGGAATGTATGACATGTAATGGGACTACATTCCATATAATTTAATGAGTTACAGTATTCTAGGGTGGTACATGGTGTATTTTTATTTCATTGCACCAAAAACCAATATATATCGACCCAGAGCATACCCTATGTGATCGTGGGTGACTCAATTCCTTCCAGACCACTTCATTTAGTGTTTGATCACTATTGGGGTTGGATTTCTTCTCTTTGGGCATTTAATCCTTCACTTTTTTCTTTAGTTTTTGTTATGGACATGGTTTTGGATATGGTTTTGTAATGATTAGTGATTTGGTAGTGTTTTATATTGATTCTTTTCAATTTTTTGGTGTTCCTTTCCTTACAAAGGTCGTTTTCTTAGTCTATGGACACTGCTGTCAAAATAATCAAGGTTTATACTATGTTGAGGAAGGTGTTTCTATAAAATGGATTAATTCATTGAACTCCATATCATTCCTTAAAAATTCATTTATATTTTTATTTGGTTTGAATTGATAAGTGGTTTATAATTAATTCTAGTAATGTAAGATGTTTTTAAAAAGGGTTTTTTCTTTGAAAATAGATTTTATTGATTTATAATTTGGTTTTCAAACTCAGAAGAATATCGGGTTGCCTTTGAAAATAATTTATATTATTTTGAGCATGGTTTTTATGTTTTATTTTGAAAATTACAAATTGTAAACCATGGGTGTGTCGGAAAAGTGACATGGGTTTCCATAGTGTGTGTTGAACCACAAAGAGGTAATTTTTGTGATGTTGACTAGTATGAATTAATATCTATTAGATCAATTGTATGACTACTTAAGCTTGTGAGTGTCTAGTACACATTTTCGCAGAGGTGAGATTCCAATAGGTGGTTATTTTCCATTTTTCATTTATCATTAATCATTTATCATCTCTATTTATTTATCATATGATTATATTTATCATGGATTGTTTCTAACAAATGTTTATATGAGGTGGTATCTCATAGATTTACATGGTAGGTTAATGGAAATTTGTACCTCGTGTACAATAGAAATGATTACCTATACTTATATCTTGCACAATTAATATTTATAATTTGATAATATGATTTTATTTTATGACCAAAATGGATGATGAAGAAGAAAAAATTGGAAAATTATTTATAAATGGTTTGGATTTATGAAAATTCTTTTCAAAACATTTTTTCATTAAAATATAGAATTATAAAATTCTTGATATTAAACCTTGTATAGAAACTATTGTGGTTCATTAATGGGATTTTGATCACACCGTACATGTGATTTTGGGGGGTTTTAAATGTTGTATTGTAGGATTCATGTAAGGTGAATATGCTCTTGCAGTATGCTGGTTTTGTTTGTTGCAGCTTCATTCAGTTTGAGTTAGTTCAGGGGAGACTTTTGGTCATGTGGGTCATGACATATTTTCTAGTTTAACCTATTTTGGATTTTATTGTTTTTATTTATTGTATATATATTCTATTTCAACTTTATACTCTAGCTGTATAACTTTGTCTCTTATATTCAATATGTGTTTCTATTATCGTTTTTTTACCTTTATCAAGTGAGAGTTCAGTTTGTGTGGATTGTCTTGTTGAATTGGGTTGGTTTGTTACATGAAAAGAAGACCCCTTTTAAACTATTTATAAAAATACAAAATTGAGTAAAAATGAATTAAAAAATTGTTTATTAATTAAAAAAACATTGTTGAAAATATTTTATAAAACTTGTACTAGGGTGACTATTTTTTTCAATGGGAAGTGGATAAATAAAGTTAAATTTTCATAAAAATTTTAAAATAAGTTTTTAGAACTGATTTTTAAATGGTAATAAATATACAATTTCATGAGATTATTAGAATCGAATAAAAATAGATTGTTTTTTATCTTATAAGAATCATATAATTTCTTCCATATAAATTTAATAATAAACTATCTGAATTGAAATGATATAGAAACATAAAAACATTATCTATTTGGTAAAATTTAAAAGGAAAAGTAACTGAAGATAAAAATATGATATGGCTCAATAAATCCATAGATTTCATGAAGCAATATTTCAAAAATAAATTCATTAGGTATTAAGTACACCTACAATTAAATAATTGTGCATGACATGAAAAATAACTCAATAAAATGATTTTGAGGTAAAGGAAACTTTTACAATGTCCATATCAATGAATTGATAAATATTTAATGGATCAATTTTGTGAAAAAAATTTAAATCCTTCTAAAATAGGTATAAATATGTAATTAACCAAATATAAGTCTTTTTAGACCTAAGGATGTCATATTATAATCAATGGATAAGTGATATGATATATTGAATGGAAATTGAGTTAAGAATACCATGAGCACTTAGAAACAATCAATTCACATCCACTTAGATAAAATATATTGAAAAAAATACCATGAAATATTATGGATTCATTTTATAACATGTAAAATGGATTTATATACACTATATAAAATAAATGAGTTTTTTAACATTAAAAAATTTCTCAATAATGGATAATTGAGATGAAATCCTTTATTTTGAGTCCATACTATCTATGAATTTCCATTAAATCCTATATTAAAAATATTAATTATTTATTGTTCATGAAAATTATGTAGGTTTATTAATTTATCATTAAACCATTTTATTAATTTATCTCAATGAAATATTTAAATAAATATTCATTTAAGTTTATTTCATGTGTTCTTTTACATTTGGTTAATAGATTCAAAACAAATTTAGTATGTTGAATGTTTTCAAAGAATTATTTATTCTCACAATATCTAGAATAAAAATAATTTAATAAAATTCATTTAAAATTAGTAAACGTTAAAAACCAACTAGGAAATATGGTTTTAATAAATTAATTATGTTACAATCATGATGATTGTAGGTAGTACGTACATATTAGTAAAATTTCAATTTTTCAATGAACATGAGATAAATATATTAAATATAGTTTTATCATTAAATATTATGACTATATAAAAAATATAATATTTTATCATTTAATAATTTATATATACCATTCATGTGATGTAGTGATGAAAAACAAACCATATCACTTCCTCGAGATGGTAATCAACACGTACTCATGAACCATGTTATCATTTTTCAATGGATGGAAAGGTAAGATAATTTATGATGTATGATCTTTAAAAAATATAATTATTTCACAAATTTAATATATATATATATATTCAATATTTATAAATATCCTTGAAAGGTTATTATGAAAGAAAACATAACACTTCTAGGAGATAGTTGTCCACACGTACGCATGAACAATTTATTCATCATCCATATGATAGAAAATTAGATGAAAAAGAGTTTTAATCATCTAATAATAAAATTTAAGTCTTTATTGTGTATTATTTATAATATATCATCATGTTTTATGATGATTATATGGGGGTAGAAGAAGAAATTAATTGAAATAGGTCGGGTTAGATGGTTACCTTCTCTTCGATCAACGTCCTGTAGATGCATTATTATAGACCATTTAAATGGTATCTTAATAAGTAAAATAAATCTAAATTATGGATTTATATTTTTAAAATATAATTGGTTAGGGGTTAGTCATGATAGGCAACACACAGTGGTGTATAAAAGAGGAAGCAGGGGTTTCATTTTATAAGGGATAGGATGTGCGGTAATAGAATTTCAAAAAGTGTTAAATTAATATAAATTAATTCTTATGTTAAAGTGGAAACAAGTTGGTATAATTAAAATATAAAATGATTGTAGGTCTATTTAAAGTATCTTATAATGTTTTCATATGTTTGGATTATGTTTTATCCCTTACCAATTTGTTTTAACCCCTATTAACCCATTTGAAAATTTTTATGACATCAATGGGTTTTCAATATTTAGGTGTGAAGACTGTTACTGTAAAAATAAAAATGACCCATAAATGAAAAATGATTTATATTTTAAATATTATCCCATTCAATTTTATGAGAATAATAATTTTTTATTTTCAAATCATTTAATTAAATATTTTTTTGTTATAAAATATTCTTAACATAGTTTCTTGAACTATCCATTTACTCTAAATTTAAAGTAATAATGATAAAAACAATTAAAATTTAAACCATTAATACAAATATAATATGTTATATTTATCGTTATAATTATTAGGAGAGTATAAATCCCCAAGAATTATTAATTTTATTATTTAGAAAAATATTTAATCTGTTTTTTTACTGCTTGTATAAACATTGTATCGACACTACGTAAGAATTTAAAGTAATTATTTGGTCACTAAAAATAAATATTAAACCAATGGGATAAAAAAAAAATTTATATTTAAAATAATCATTAATAATATAATATATTATTTTTATCCATTTTAAAAATTATAAATAATACTAAAAGCATGAGAGTGCGATTTTTGAGTTTATTTTTTACCCAAAAAATTATAAATGTAAAAGTTAAATATAAAGTTAAAATAGTAATATTTTAAATGTTTATTTTACTATAGATAAAATAATATACATAAAATAAATTAATTAATGTTTTTAATTGAATTAGAATCCACATAAAATTAGTAGAAACCAACCCATTTTACCTTTACCTGTGTAAACAATTTACCATAGTTAATATTCATGTTGACTGAAAATTATGTTGACCATATTATCTAAAATTATTTTTTCCAATTGAAAAAAATTGAATCCATTCTATCAAATTTAAATTAAAAATTTGTTGAATTTTTTTTAAATTTATAACCGCAAAAGGCGATAAAAAGAGTTTTATTTGGATAAATTCTTTTTAGTATAAAAATCATTTTAAATCAAATTCAAGTATAATTTTGATTTGAATTAAATTTATTATATTAGTTTAAATTATAATGAAGTAATATTATTATAACAAAATTAAAATTAAAATTTTCTTTTCATGTACATGAAAATAAAATATATTTTCAAATGAAAATCACTATTTTTCTATTCATTGAAAAATCAAAAAATTTAGAAAATTATATAAAAGTCATCTTAAGATTATTTAAATACATTGATTCAAAAAATGAAATACTTTTTATGAAATAAAATTTATAAAATTTCCATAAATTAATTATAACATATTCTTACAAAAATAAATAAAAACCTTTATTGATGAAAAAATGGTTTCAAAACATTAAATTATGTTATGGAAAAATAAATTCATATTTCCTATGAAATTATAGATAAATTTTTATTTATTAAGAACATTATGTTTATTATATAATCTATTTAATCCAATTTCTACCCACCAATTTAATTTCTAGGTTATAATGATAACATTAAAATATTAATATTTCTTGGTTCGTTTAATCATGGTGTTGTGTGTTGTATACAACAACAACCATAATTTTATTTTTAAATATCAAGATATTAATATATCCCTTTATATCATTTTTTTAAATTCTAGTCCTTAAATCTCTTCTATATTAGTCAATGGCTTGAAATTGGAGGATCCAATTCATTAACCAATGTGATGTGTACTGTAATGAAGTCAATTAGTTCTAGGATCGGGAACTTTAGGACAACACATTATTAGTTAACTCATGTTTATAAAAAAACATGTATGAGTATAAACACATAAATCTACCTAATAAAGTGACTGTTTCAATTTAGACCTTTATGTGATAAGGGTTCCCAACATTTTTCGGATATTCTAATACATTTATCCTAGAATAATGAATCAACTCCATTGAAAATATATTCAATTTCCATAAATGATATAAGTAATAGAAGGTTGAATTGACTATTTATCACATAGAGGGAGAATAAGGGAAATGGTTAACATTCATCAAGAAAACTAATCATTATGAAGAAGTATAATTGATTGAGTGAAAGTAATTCCCAATAATATTTTTATATCAAAAATATCCCCAAAATCATTGACTTAAAATGGGGAGGTATTTCATTATACTTAATAAAATGGATGATAAATCCATTAGAGAATACATGGAAAACATCACAAGACATGCATGATATGCCCCTGGCTTTATCACTGACCCAAAAATCAAAGATTACCACTTCTTTGTGGGATAAATTTGAATCTTTGAAATGATTTAGTTGTTTTAGAAATTGATAGATACAAACAAATTTTATGATATTCTCTCAAATTGGAAACAGATGACGGGGAATCTAAAGGGTCTCATGGTTCTTTATATAGGAATTATAGAAATGTGTTCAATCCTAGTGGAGTGATTTATATATTTCATGGTGGTAAAAAAGTCTAACATCCCACATATCAAATGTGAGGGAAGAAATATCTCAAAAATCCATCAAGGGAAAATGTATATGCTTTACATGTGGGAAATAAGTACACCTATCTAGGAAATTCCAATTGAAAAAATCAACTTATATGATGGAGGAAACTAATGCTCCATCCAACCATCAACCTATTTTTCAATGATTCGACTTCATGTAACAAGGTAGATTTGTAAAATATTTGACTAAGAAAATGGTATTTGATGATAACTGATGACATTAACAACCATGTCTTAAAGAGAAAGGGTTATCATATTCTATAAAAAATGTTGATGTGAATATCAATTTTTTTTATATGTACACCATTTATTTATTAAATGATAGAGAATGTAATATTCAATTATTTTTTACACATTATTTTATATCATGAAATTTGAGTATAACTATAAAAACCCCACAAAAAATTATGGAAGTCAAGTTAGATATGAAATTAAAAAATGGAATAATTATGTAATCCTAAGAATATAACCTCTCCCTTTTAAATATTTATAGGATAAATTTCGTATTTATCCTTATGATACATTCTTTAATGGATTTTTTTGATATTTGTTTTTGAATTTATTTAACTTATAAAGAGCCAAAATAAAATGTTAAGGGATGGAAATCACCCTATATATCATGAATTTTCCTTTAATTCAATATATGTGCATGGGGGAGGGAGAATCACCTTTTTAATCATTATCTCAAGCATGTATTTTATATCCTTATCAGAAAGTGAATCTTTCTAAAATGATTGAGACCATGGAATACATAATACTTAATGAAATCCCCATTATAATTGAATACACTAATTTTTTAAATAATTTTGTGGTCTTCCTCAAAGAAGAGATGTTGATTTCTCAATCAAACATATACTGATATCTTTTCCAATATTTATGAATCTATATAGAATGAACACTTTTGAACATGAAGAAATAATGAAGAAACAATAGAAGACTCTGTATAAAGCGTTTATACACCCTAGTGCATCACTATAGGGTGTGCAAGTCCTTTCTTCAAGAATAAGGATGGGACAATGTGCCACTATATTGATTATCATGATCTCACAAGATCACGATAAATACAAACATTCATCTACCTCCAAATAATGATTTAGTAAATCAATTATGAAGAAAAGCCTATTTATTTAATATGATTATTTGGTTGATATTTTATAATTTATTAGTGAAGAACGTGGATATCCCCAAATTAATTCTAGGAAAAGGTATGAGATTTTTATATTTATAGTGATTCCATTTGGACTCACTAATTCTGTAGCTATCTTAATGAAATTAATTAATAGAGTCAATACATTTTACCTTAATAAGTTTTTGGTAGTCCTAATAGATGATATTATTATCATCTGTAAATGTAAGGATGAATTTAAGGAACATTTGTATGTTTTAATTAACAACTTGTGGAAGAAATGTTTATATGTTATGTATTTCACATGTGTGTTTTTTATGGAGAAAGTAAAATAAATGGGGTATTTTGTCAGAAAAAAATGATATTTAAGGGTCCTTTGAAGAATATAAAATTGAAGGATGGCCTAGACCAACATCAGTTATAATGATTTGAAGATTCTTTGGATTTTATGGGCACTATCATTGATTTTCAAGATAAATATCATGAATTTAAATCCCACTGAACAAGATAATACATATTTGTTTGAACTTTTTAGGGCCCAATGAATGCGATGAAAGATTTAAAGAGTTATAAAAGTGAACATATATATGAATCATAAAACCCTTATGTATAAATTCAGACAAAAGGTTATCAAAATGATATAATGATTTTGGTTAGATCTGATCAACAATTATGACTGTTCAATCAAATACCATCTATGGATGGCATATAATATGGAAAATGTTATGAGTTAAAAGGATCTATAACACTATTCTTGATAATTATTTAAACAAATAAAATTATCTTATACATTCAATGGATGAAAGTGAGAATCATAATATTAAGTCAACTATCCTTTCCAAAATACTAATGAACAATCAATTTTTGAGAGGAATAAGGAATCATTAAATGAAGATGAAAATCTACAAATGAATGTAGTGAATATTCCATAGATTAACTTCTCTAAAGATGGATTCATTAGTTTTTGAACATAGATATGTGTAACCAAGAAAATATAAATAAAGCGGGAACCTTATGATGATTCACCTATCTAAACCTTCATTATTCTTTTACGAAGTAGTACGATATATAAAGATATGAAGTAAAAGTTGTAGTTGGATGACATGAAGGGGGAAATTTTAGAATTTATATATAAATTCTAGGTATGATAACAAGTAAAGTATTAATGGATTAATACTAAGGATATAATCCATAAATTACCCATACCATTATAGAAATGGTAAAATATTACAATAGATTTCATTATTGGACTCTCCGTGACATATAATTGAAAATCACTATTTGTGTGGTAGTAAACTTCCTTATAAAGTCGTCACAGTTCATTTATATCCAGGAATACTTATTTTTTTACCAATAAGAGTATATATACATAAGATATGTGGTAAGACTCCATTTAATTACACTATCTGTTGTATTTGATTGAAATATAAGGATTACCTCAATGTACTAGAAAAGACTTCCATATGTGTTTGATATAAAGATCAGTTTCAGTACTTTTTATCAACCATAGATATATGTTAAGTCTAAGTAACCTTCAAAATATTGTTTAAATTTTGAGATCATTTTCAATTGATTTATATGAATGTTGTTATAAACACCTTAACCTTGTAGAGTTATCATAAAACAATTTTTTCCATTCTAGAATTCAAATGGAACCTTAAGAGGCTCTGTATGGGAAGTGGTGTTAGACTCTAACATTCATAGAAAATGTTGGAGAGTGGCAGATGATGGGTCATGATATTATCCAAAATATCAAAATTAAATTTAAAACCATTTAGTGTTATATTAAATCCAAACAAATTTCATAGAAAAACTATGCAGACCATCATTGATGAAACCTAGGGTTTGAGATCAAAGATAAATTGTTCCTCTATTTATTACCACGTATGAAATTCATAAGGATTGAGAAGATGGAAATTCTTAGACATGGATATATTTCCCCCTTTTATATCATTGATTTCATTATCATTGTATAATATTGACTAAAACTACCACATAAACTATATCATAAATATGATACATTCCTTGTATCCCTACCGAGGAAGTACATGCCACACACCTCTCAAGTAAAGAATAATGAGGTGGTAACTTTTTATAACAATATATCATATGAGGAGAAAAAAATAATGATCTTATATTTTAGATACAATGTTATCTGAAATATAAATACTCACCTGGTCAATGTATCAAGGATGAACTAGAAGAGGCAATGAAACAAATGTACCATCTTCTGTTGTAGTGTACTAGATGATTTGTTTAGGGATAAATTTATGAATGAAGAATGTATGAATGAATCCATCCTTTTATAAATGAAATTTACTATTGAATGATTAAATTAATTATTATTTAATGCAGTAATATAAAAAAGGTAAACTATATTTCATTTGTTATTTTGGTCCATTATAATCTATAGTCATAATTTTTATTCTATGGATTAATAGATGATTAAAAATCGTAACCATTGATAATATATCTTATCTAAAGAGATAGTTAATAATATTATATATAAAGGGATATGATAAAGTCTAATTTACAAATATTGAAGAAGCAATATACTATACAAGTAATATTGTGACATACGAAGACCATTTATCGATGCTTTTGAGGGATATGGCATTACCTGTATCTTCTCCTAACAAATCCCCATATGATATTAACAATATGAGACATGATATAAACTATTTATAAAAGTAGTTCAAGATCATTAAGATAATAACCAAAACTATGTTCATCAAACTAGACCATGAAATTATCCCCATCAAAAAAATTATTCTTAGTGAATACACTGGTGTAATATTGATTTGTGTATCTAGAACCCAGTAATATGAATTTGTAGCTTTAATTTTTAATGAAATATTGATTATACTTATCACTCTCATTATTAATTTACCAATTTTATTATATAATGAGCTTCAAAAAAATTATTTTGATAAAGAAAACCCAAAATTGTGTTTTTTTGAAATATTTAATTTCAATTAAAACACAAATTTTGATAAATTAAATAATTTTTATATAAATGATATTTCCATTAAATATTATTTTCAAATATTATTTTTTATTTATAAATTATTATATAAAATAATGAAATCCTATGTAAAATTTTAAGGGTTATAATGTTATTGAAGTCATAAACAAGTATTTTCCAACAAATAATTATTTTATTTAAAACATTAAATTATTATGTTTTGAAAAAACTATTGGTAGAATTAATATTATTTGTAAAATCAATGATTGTAAATTATCCTATGGTGAATATTAAATAATTTTTCTAGATAACAGATTTTTTGGATAAAAATATATTATTGCATTAATATAGAGTATGTATTATGACAACTGGATATCATAAAAGTGATGTAATTACCATTATAAGTGGAACCCAAGATGAAAAATAGATATCACCGTTATGATAATGCGTATTTTCAGTTATTTGATTAATTTTAAAAAACAATAATGATTCCACAAAAAAAAATTTATAATTTAAATTTTAAAAACAATTCATTAAGAACATAACTCATTACCAAATCATAAAATGTATTATTTTAATACATTATGTTCTAATATAATTAATTGTTGGAATCCACCCCTATAGGGATTTTTAAAAAAACACATGTTAAAGATTTTGGTTTGGATTATTTTTATCACATAGTGTAAAAAACTATGTTTTGAAATTAAAAATGTATTCCCCTCTCTATTTATTTAAATACCCACCCAACCCCCCATTATTATTCACTAAAAACCAAATGATCACTATTTTAATCTCCCCATCCCTCTCTCAATAAATCCAAAGGGGTTCTCGGCCTAATAAGAAGTTCTTTATATGTTTTTATAAGCTACCTCTCAGGGTATGTGATTCTCTTACTTTTCCTTTTTATTCATGTAATTTATTTGTTTTAGGCATTTTATGTTTTAATATTTCATGTTATAATGTGTTTTTAGACATCCATTTACTTGCCATATTATTCCCATGTAATGAGAAAGAACATTTCACTCTCTTTAAATCCATATATAAATCATTATGTACACCCATTATGCCACAAAAATTATCAAATGATTTTCCATGCCCTACTTTTTTATTGAGTAGTCCCATCCCTATTCCAACCAAGGGGATTTTCATATATGTACCTATAATTAATTCATTTGGTAATTCCATGTATATAATGCACAATCACTAATTTTGGGATTAATCGTCAAGTAAAATTTTTTTATGTCGTAAGATCCATGTGGCACATGGACTCATGTATATGATATAAATGTAATAGGTGGGTCCTTAAAAATAGAGTCATATAATTGTTTGAGATATATATATCTCATGAGATACCATGAATTTTTCACGATAATTTTTCCTAGGAACACTATGTTGTGATGTCTCCATTGTTTTCATTGTCTTATGCTTATGATTTTGGTTTTATGTTATTTCTATATTCCTATAATTCCTTTATGTTATCATGAATTATTGTTCATGATCATGATTTTATCCTTCTAATGTCATCATGTTATTCTTATTGAATCCCATGTACATATTTTCATTATACTACAGTTTAATTATTCTTTCTAAGGGCTTAATATCTCACTGATTTCTTATGTATGTCCCCAAGAAATATCGTGTAGTTTTAGAATATCCATGGAATATACGGTCATGTTATGGTGTTTTAAATAATGTTAGTGTAACCATATTTCATGTCATTTTGTTATGTGTATTATTTACCAATGACAATAGGCCTATAAATCTTTTAGTAATATAATAATTGAATCTTTATGTAATAAATACTGAAATAAAGTGTATTGAAAATATTAGTTTTCATAGATCCTCTTCCATTAGAGATTAATTTTTACTATTGATGTATAACTTTAATGTTCCCATTTTGATATTAGATTTCACCTTAAATATATTGGTGAATTAAAATTGCGATATGATACTATTTTTCCTGAACCCCTACCTCCAAGGATACCCTTATTGGACTTTCAATTAATAATTATAGAGAATTACCCATGAGTCCCACCTCAAGTAGGCACCTCGATGGCGATTAGAACCAATGGCATACAAATATAACAATATAGAAGGCAATACTCTTTGTAAATAACAATATCGAGAGATAAAATGTATCAAAAAATCTAAATCCAAATCGAGGGCATATATATATATATATATGAACACCAAAACCCATCCAACAACGCATGTGTAAATAGAATAGATACAAATAAAATTCACGAATGTAAGTTCCCAAAAATAGAACTAAAGTAGCTACACTAGAACTATCCCAATATCCAAGCTAGTAACTTTTAGAATAGTCCTTGTAATCTTAATAAAATCCAAAAAATATATGTATATAGGTAGGTTGAAATATAAATATACTCAGTAAGAAAACCAAAGTCTCATGTTCACAAGTGGAAGGAGCATACTAATGCACATGATTGAAAATAGAATAACTAGATTTTACCTAATAGGTACACTAACAACAAACCATATCTCCCCAAGGCATGATCCCCAAATAATTCAAGAAAAAATAATACAACATATTATAAAGCACATCGATGGTTGGGTACCCTGCACTGCATTCCTAGTAATGTTTCGCTTCAACACCCCAATGGAAAACATCCTGACACTCCCACCTATTTGGAATATGCCCTATAAAATACCACCCACACACACCAAGGCCTCCCAAAACATCACAACCATACAAACCATGTTCTCACCACATATCCTACCCATACATACCATGAATCACAACACATCCCTCCCACACACACCTGGGACTCAAAACACATTGCATCTCATCCCAATGGCACCTGGGAAAACACATCACAACTCAACTGGAAGACATCAGACACCATGTCACAAATCATCCCGAAGATTCCTAGGACACCATCTCTCATCACATCCTACCCAAATAAAAAGGGACCTTCATTGCCTAAGAGAGGGAGTAGGGATGAGTAGGTGGGAAACCATCCACCCTCCAGCCATGATGTTGGGATGGAAAACCTTCACCATGAAGATGGAGGTATTCAGAATATAGTTCTCAAATTTGGTGGGGTGAATGTAGAAAACAAAAAAAAAATACATTTTTATATAAATAATACCAAATAATCAATCCCAACCTATGTGTTTATGAACAAAATCACTGACCAGCTCATGACTTCCCCACCTTCTACTACCTATAAATTTACAAAACTGCACATCAATCCACGAACCCCATTTAAAATTTCCAAAAATTTCTTTTAACCAATTATTCTTTATTAACCAAAAAATCCCAAACCATTCAAAAAATTATTAAATAATTAGATCTTCATTCCATCATTACCTGGGAAACTGAGAAACCTAGTAAAAATCATTCTAAATAAACACACTGCACATTAATTACACATCACACAATTTCATCGAGATACGAGGTTAAGATTTCTACATATTATTAATAGTGAAAAACCCATGACAATTAACACCTCTGATTCATGCTCAAATTTACCCCAAAGAAGAAGGTAGAATCGTCCTTGTAGTCTAGTTTTGGTTATAGCATCCTCAGAGACCTAAGAACTAACCTACAGACACATACATTATACAGATTGTTTTTTTCTATGAATTTTCAAACATGGTATAATTGTAGATGTGTATAAAATATCACTAACATATTTAAGTTAATTAAAATTAAGATAATGATTTGATTCTAGGTTATAACTTGTGGTGGATTGGATGAATTACTTTTTTAATGATTTGAATTTCCTATATTTGAGTTGGGTTTATTTAAGAAGAAAAAACAACATCATCACTTACTAGTTTAATACTTACACCCTTTAATACTAATCACCTATACACTTGAATGATCAAGGTTTTGAGAACTTCATGGTAAAATTTCGAATTATCACTTGAAGTGTGTGGCCTTAATTTCAACAAGGACGATGGAGTTTAAAAATCATCAAATAAAAAATCTCATTTAAAGAAGTGATTAAACATTAATGGGGTGATAAATAACATCCAATACATACACTTACTGCTCCCTTGGATCAACCCATAAGTTTATTATCTCTTCATTGATTCTATTGTTTCAATGGAAGTGGGAAGTAGACTCATGAGGGTGGAATTGAAGAAGTAAAGAAAACAATAAAAATAAAATGATCACTCTACTATTATGTGAATAATTTCACAATTTTTGGTGTGAATAAATTGACACCATGAAGAAACAATATCAATGTGAGATAGAGAAGAATATAATATTAATAGAAGAAGAACTTTTATGAAAAAACATGGATGAATTAAAACAACTTACATGTGGAGTACAAACATGAGACAACAAAATCACAGCATAACATTAAAATGATACAATGCTCAAAAGATGATCAAATCATCTACCACCACTACCTAAAATAAAAAATTTTGAAGCCTTGGGTCGATCCTACAAAAATAGAAGTCACCTAAATTAATTGTGGTGGGACTAGGTGGGTGGAAAGTAAAGAGAGAGTAGACATTTCCACCCTTAACCCAAGGTATAATCTAGCTTGCTTCCATCGAACACAGGCACCTAGAAGACCTTCTATATGGCCATATCTAAGTGGGCCATAGAAAAATAAAATTTATATTTGGATATACCCTAGACGTCTGTAAATCCTTATCCCAAAATATTTTATGTTTTACGAGATATGTGTAAAAAGGTGGGAAGTTGTTCTGGGCCTCATATTTTGGGACCGAAATTCATCTCCGATTTGTGCTGCCCTAATAACCACCATGGAGGCCGAATTATCATTGGATATTGAAGAATTCATTATTCCTATGTATTTCATCCCTTGAAATTTGGGCTACATTGGGCCATTATGTTGGGCCCCACATTCTCATCAGTGGGCTGGTGTCCAATCCACCTTCTCTAGAATTGTTTCCTTAATCACCAAATATCTCCATCTTTATTAATGAATCTAACATTGATCCTAAATGAAAAATGTTCATATTGAAGTGTAGATCAATTTCCCAAAATATAAAATTTAAATTTTGAAAATTACATTCTTTAAAAACAGATGAATCATTGGTCCTAAATTGGTGTACATTAGGCATGAAGTGCACGAATGGTGAGAATGTATGATCAAAATTAAAATTCACTAACTCAGTCCCATAAGATAAAAAATGAACATTTAATACCATTAAAAGTTAATTAACATATTTATTTTTATTGGATAATCACACCCCCCCCAACTTGATATTTCTAGTCCCGAGCAAAATGTATCTCAACAATATGAAATTCGAATTTATCCTTCCAAAAACATTTTAATACACAATTATCACCAAAAACCCTTATACCAAACAATCATGAAACCCATAAAAATATTTTAATACATGATATTTTTATAAGTACATCCCGATCAATAGAACATTGGTTTGTTCAAATTCATTGGCATATTTCATCCAATATCAATTAAGAGTGATGATATGTTGTACATCAAGTTAGACATGGGGTTTCATCTTTATTAATGAGAGAAATGATGGAAGTGATAGGTGGAATAACATTTCAATAATAAGATGAGTATTCAAATTTTTTTATATTTTTATTTGTTTTTGTTTTTGTATATATTTTTTTGAAATTTTTCCATGGTAATCGAAATTGCACTCAAAAGAGTCAACCGCTATAGTGAGACTTTGCCGATGACTCCCAAGCTCAAAGAACATAGGGAACCAAGTGAATCCTATATAATCGAGCATCATATCGAGTTAACTAAGTCAAAAAAATCAAATTACCAAAAATAGAGATAAAATTACAAACTCTGGGACATAAAATAATATATTCTCGATCCCCAAGTGTCAAAAGCCACACATTAGTTCATTTCATTTCTATACATGAAAATTTATTGTTTTTTTTAATTTTTTTTATGATTCTCATATTAAAACTAAAATAATCACCAAAAATATGTTATTTATTTGGGGGACCCCATGAACTCAAACTAATACCACACTATCCAAAGGACGTGCATTGTGAACTTTTTTTTATTTGGATGAAATTATAAACGATGAAATATCACATTGGAAAACCACACATTCCAAAATATATGATCAAAAAAGTATACAAGGATTAAAATTAGAATCTATTCATGATAAATTATTTGATATTTAGTTTCAAATTGTGTAATGTGTATTACTATGTTCAATCTTAATGGAATTTTTCCTTCCATTTACACACTTTCTTATCAAATCATTCAATTTTTTGACATAAACGATGTTTTTATTTTATCTCCCCCAACATAAAATAACACCATCCCCAATGTTTAATGAAAATAAAATTTATAAGGGGGTAGAGGTAGATAATGATAGTTCAAAAAGGAAATTGAAAATGATGACATGGATTGTTGTCACCTGATGGTTGAAGTTGAGATTCTTTCTTCTATCGGTTAGCCCCTTGATCTTGATGTCACCCTAAGAATTACCTTGTGGAAAACCCTAAAAACAAAAAAATAAAAAAACTATATATATATATAATAAAAAAGTAAAATATAATTATATATATAAAAATTATTTAATAATGAAGCACAAAAAGGCATAGGTCAGTGGTAAGTGCGTGCCCCTGTCTCCCTTCGGTCTCGGGTTCAATTCCCCGCTGCTACACCGGTTGTGATGGGGTTTGACCCACGAAGTATGAAGTGTCATTTTTTCATTAATTTTTTTTTATTTTTTTTATTTTAACCTATAAACACATAAAAATAAATCAAACTAATTATAAATTGTCTTCATTTTAAATTTCTGGGTAAAGTATTACTCAAGGATCACACCACGTGACATGGATGAATTTGGTGCTCCCCTTTCATACCCATCCATAATCATAATAGAAGAACATATCAAGAGTCTATTTTTTTAAATATAAAAATGATTAATTAATCCTATTTGAAATAAAATATTATTCTCAAGGATAAAATCCCCAGGTTGCCTCATGTGTAGGGCTTTGGTTTAATGACTCTAGCTCGACATAAGCCCATAATTATTTATGTATTTTCTCATCTATGGTTGGTTCACACAAGTTTTCATCAAATTAATTTTTTGGAATGGGTCAAAGAATGGTTTGACTCTATTACCATTAACTTTGAAGGTTTGACCATTGGTGGGATCTTAAATTTCTACATCCCCATGGAGGTACACCTTATGCACTATGTATAGACCTGACCATCTAGACCTTATCTTTCCGAGGTGTAAATGAATTTTTGAGCTATATAAGAGCATGAATTTTCTCGAATCAAAATGTTTGACTTTGACATTCGAAGATTGGTAGGCCTGAATTCTAGCATTATTGATCCTTTAATTTTCATAAACCCTTATCCTTTTTTCCTCAAGTTCTTTAAGATCTAATTTCCTTTTTGTTTTGGCCAAAGAGATGTCATAATTCATTTTCTTAATTTCCCAGAAGGCCTTATGTTCAGTCTTCAGTAGAAAATGGAATGCTTTACCATAAACTAACCTATATGAAGACATTCATAAAAAAATTTTATATGCGGTTCGAAAGGCCCAAAGAGCATCTAAGAGTTTCTCGGACCAACCTTTCCTAAAAGTATTGACAGTTTTTTCAACAATATTCTTAATCTTCACATGTTCTAACTCAGCTTGACTATTGGTTTGAGGATGGTACGCAGTGGAAATTTTATGTGAAATCCCATAATTAGAAATGAGTGAAGAGAATGGACTGTTGAATAAATGGGTTCCTCAGTCACTGATTATATACCTAGGAATTCGGAATTCATGAAATATGTTCTCTTTCAGAAATCAGATCACAACATGATGGTCATTACACTTGGTGGGAATGTCTTCAAACAATTTTGAGACATAATCAACAACTAATAGGATGTAGTGGTTTCCTCTAGAGTTTGGGAAGTGACCCATGGAATAGATTCCCCAGCAGTTAAATATTTCAATCACTATAATGGGAGTGAGTGGCATTTGATTCCTTTTTGTGATTGAACCTACTTGTTGACACTTAAGATAGCTTTGAAAAAATTTGTAGGATTCCCTTGAGAGGGTGGGCCAGAAGAGATCGCACTAAAAAATCTTAGCCGATGTTTCCTTAGAGGAAAAGTGACCTCCACATGCCTGACTATAACATAATTTATGGATAGACTCTTGTTCAGATTCTAAGACACCCCTCCAAATGAATTGGTCAGGGAAGAATATATAGAGATATGGATCATCAAAAACATAGTGACTATAATCATAAAGAAATTTCCTTTGAGCATGAGTCCCTAAGAATTTTGGAACGGCTCATGTAACTAATAAATTGTTTAGGTTAGCATACCAGGGGCAGTCACTCACAGAGTATAGGTGTTCATCAGGTAATGAATCAGACATAGAAATGTGATTTGAGTTTTCCTTGAAATTCATCCTAGAGAGGTAATCAACTAAAACATTTTCAATGTCGTTTTTATTCTTGATTGTGAGGTCAAATTCATGTATGAGAAGGACCCACCTAATCAGTCTAGCCTTATCATCTTGTTTTTGGAAGAGTTATTTTAGTGCAGAATGGTTAGTGAACATGGTGATGGGGGATCCTAAGAGGTAGGACCTAAACATCTCTAAGGAAAACGTAATTTCTAGTAACTCATTTTTAGTGGTGGTGTAGTTGATTTGGGCGTCATTTAAGGATTTTATTTCATAATAAATGACATAAGAAGTTTTATCACAATGTTTTCCTAACACATCTCTTATAGAAAAATCACTTGCATCACACATAAATTTGAAAGGAAGGTTCCAATTTGGAGATTTCATAATGGGAGGAGAGGTGAGACAGGATTTGTGGGTTCAGAATGAACCCTCACATCTTTCTATCCAAACAAACGAGGAATCCTTTATTGGGAGAGCACAAATGGGATGGTAGATTGAACTAATGTCCTTGATGAATCTTCTATAGAAACAATCATGTCCTAAGAAAAATCTCACTTCCATTATAGTTTTAGTTACCGGAAGGTGACAAATGATGTCAACCTTTTCTTTATCAACTTCAAACCCCCTACCCAAGAATAGATGGCCAAGAACTAGTCCCTCTTTAACAATGAAATGACTTTTTCCCTAGTTTAGGACAAGATTATTTTGTTCACATCTTGGAAAAAATCTCTCCACATTCCTCAGACATCCTTCAAATGTAGCCCCAAACATAAAGAATTCATCCATGAAGACCAAAAAAATCCTCTACCATGTCTGATAATATTCCCATTATGCTCCGCTGGAAGGTTCCAGGGGCATTTCATAACCCGAAGGGCATGGGTTTGAAGGAAAAGGTTATAAATGGACATGAGAATGTAGTCTTACCTTGATCCTCTAGGGATACCTCAATTTTATTATACCCTGAGTACCCATATAAAAAATAGTATAAGGCATGACCTGCCACTCTCTCAAGGACTTGGTCAATGAATGGTCAGGGGAAATAGTCTTTCTTGGTAAATGAGTTTAGCTTCCTATAATCAATGCAGACTCTCCAACCACCACTCACCCTTGTTGGAAGAATCTCTCCATCCTCATTGGTTATCACTATGATTCTAGCCTTTTTTGGAACCACTTGGATTATGCTCACCCATTCACTCTTAGATATGGGATAGATAATACTAACTTTTAACATTTTCAGAAATTCTTTTCTCACTAATTCCATGATATTAGTATTGATTTTCCATTGAGTTTGATAACATGGCTTTCAATCAGATTCCAGAATAATCCTATGAGTCTCGATAATTGGGGTAATTCCAGGAATATCAGACAGGGTCCAACCAATGGCAATCTTATGTTTCCTAAGGACATCTAAAAGAATCCTCTCATGATTGGCTTCAAGAGAAAAATAAATGACAATATTTTGTGTTTGATTGTCCCCTAGGAAGGAATAGTTAAGTGTAGTGGGAAGTTCCATCAATTCTAGATCAGGTTGGTTCAAAATTTCATTAGAATATTCGGACATTGGATCAAGATCAATTTTCTTTTCTAATGTTTTAGATATGATTGATTCCCCACATGTAGAATGTTCAGATACTAGATTGTCTTGATTAGATTTAGGGATGAAATTTTGAATGGTCTTCATGAAAGTGGTTTCCTGAAAGGTTTCACTGATTTTTAGACCTAAGAATTAATCATAAGATAAATATGAAAATGATTCAAGCCAATGAGATAAACTTCTTTCATGTGAACAAAGGAATTCATTCTCGTCCTAACTTAAATATATATGAAATATTCATTGATGTTCTATGGATTCATTAAAAATAATTCCTATCATGTTATCTTCATTAATGTCCTCGTTATATCCTATTTCTGAGCTTTCATTATAGATGTTCAAGTCTATGTTCATGTTTCAAAAGGTGATGGTCATGTTCCCATTTCGACTCAGACAACAATGTTGATTGTTGCAAGGAAAGGACGACGAAGGATGATTGGGGTTTGTTCCTTATTTACAATGTTTGGGTGGTGGTCAAGGACAATGAAGTCTGCATGGTAGATGAAGTTTTCAACCTTTACTAGGACATCCTTTAAAATCCCATTCGGAACCTAATGCTATGATAAGAAGGTTGAAGTGTGACAGACGTGGGTTGGAGCTCTTCTAGGCCTAACTAGAAGTACACAACATATGGTATGAGATTGACACTAACACCTAGTTCACACAAGGCCTTGAAAACATTTCTCTCTCCTAGTTCAACATTAATGTAAGGGAAACCCGAGTCATTCAACTTAAGAGGAAAGGTCCCTTGAATGGTGGTACTCCCATTAGCTTCCAAAAGGACCTAGTTTTTATGTGAAAATTTATTTTAAAAGTGCACAAGTCCTTAAGGTACTTTGAGTATGATGGTAGGGTTTGTATTGCATCGACAACGGGAATGATCAACATTACTTGTGAGAAGATACCACTAAATGTTTCAGTCAATTCAGGCTTGGTTTTCCCCCTCATGCATTGTGAAAATGGTGTAGGTTTTGGGTATTTTTATTGAAGAGTTGTTTCTTTGAAATTCTTATCAGTTCCCTAAGTTTGATTGTGTGTTTAATATAAATTTTCATTAGATTTTGAAGCTTCACATAGTTTTTGACTTATTTTTTGAGATTTCTCAATTGATTTTCCACTTCTTAAAACATTCATAGCCTTTAGTTGTTCATGAGTAGTTTCAATACAACATAACTCTCCCCTTGATGTTGTGGATGGTACCACATGAGTAGGGATGTATGCCTTTCTAGTTTTGATGGTATGAAGTTCTTGTTTTAGGGAAGAGACATTTTATTTCATCCTTTACATTTGTTTGAAAAGTTTTTCTAGTAGGTGTTGTGGAATAGTTTGGGTTGGTTCTTGAGAAGATTGGTTTATCCCAGGGGGATATTTTGGAGATGGGATGGTTTGTTGAAAATGGACTTGTGGATATTGGTATTTGATAGTTTTGGTTTGTAAATGGTTATGGGTGGGGTAGTTCGGATGGGGGTAAGAATTTTGTCCATATGGTTGGATAGGTTACTAGTTATCTTTCCAGTGGAAGTCTGGTTGGTCATTATACCTTGGGTTGAAGATGTTTTGGTATTGAGTCTTTTGAAAGTTCAATGAATTTACTTATACTGGGGGTCCTCCTAATAGAACATCCTAAATTTATGGAATGGTTGGGAATTTTTCTATCTTATGGTCATGTTTGAAACAAATTGTGAAAACAGGGTCTACATTTTGGATTTTATGGACTTTCCAAAGGTCTATCTCTTCAACCATTCTAGAGAGTGCTGTGAT
This sequence comes from Viscum album, assembly GCA_963277665.1. Taxonomy (NCBI): domain Eukaryota; kingdom Viridiplantae; phylum Streptophyta; class Magnoliopsida; order Santalales; family Viscaceae; genus Viscum; species Viscum album. Next base: position 167,612,595 of record OY728157.1, read on the forward strand.
TTTAGCCCTAAGGCTTTACTCTTCTATAAGTGTATGAATTCCAGTAGTTCCTTATGGATTTTCCGAATAAGGTGATATTCCCCATGTTTGGTTTTGTTTTTCAAGGATTTCTGGATACTCGTAAATATCATTTTTGGCATTGTTTTTAATGGTTCCATTACACTTCATGTCAATGAATTGTTTGTTCCCCAGACCCAACCCTTCATGGAAAATTATCACATCTTCAGGAATAGAAAACCCATGGTATAGAACCATGTTTAGAGTGTATTGGAACCTCTCTCATGCTTTATATAATAACTCTTCCCCTATTACAGAAATTTTTGTTACTCTTTTTAAGTACAATTATTTTGTGGTGGGGAAAGTATTTTCTTTTTTATAATTATCATTATAATAATTCCCAAGAGTTTATGGATGATGTTATCAAAATTTTAGACATTTTTAGCCCGATCCTTTTAAAGAAAAATGAAATATCCTCATATTAGTAGATTCTAGTTGATGTGGGGGGAACACGGTTTCAACAATGTCATTGAACTCCTTAATGTGAAGGTAGGGCTTCTCGGACTCCATTACATGGAATGTGGGAAGGTGGTCTAAGACATGGGGCTTAAAGATGTAGTTAGAATCTCCTAGGGACTTGTGTATAATTCATGAGTGGGAATTTGTCTAGGAAGGTGTGAGGTATTCATTCATAGTTTGGTCAACTATATTCCCCATGTCTCGGGCTGCCTCATTTGGGTTTCCATTTTGGTTTCCACACGGCTTTATGAGTAGGATTATTTGAAGACCTTCCATTGAAATGGGCTCAATTTTGGACTGTGTAATATCTATAAAATTATGATCTAATTGAAACCATCTTCTAGGTTCACTTGACTCCCCAACCATAGGATATTCCACCCTAACTTGACAGTCCGATTAATCCCGGGTGTAGGTGGACATGCGCCAGAAGGAAAATAATGAGAAAGGGACAAGATAAGAGATATTGGATGAGAATAGAAGAAATGGGGAGAATATAATTAGTGTTGAGATGACTTAATTGGGTCCCCAGCAATGGTTCCAATATTTTATTCACGCCCATATTTTCCCAAGAGAAGAAGGTAGAGCAGTCCTTGTAGTCTAGTTTGTGTTATTGAATACTCAGAGACCTAAAAAGTAACCTACAGACACGTACATTCAATGGATTTTTTTTGGCTATAAAGTATCCAACATGGGTTTATTTTATATGGGTTTAAGGTATCACTATCATATTTAAGTTGATTTAAATTAATATAATTATTTGATGCTAGGTTATCACTTAGGGTGGATGGGATGAATTCCTTTTTTAATTATTTAAATTTCATATATTTGATATGGGTTCATTTAAGAAGATCAAAGAACATCATCACTTTCTAGTTTAATATCAAAAATATTTTATACTAATCACATATACAGATTAATGATCATGTATCTGAGCACTTCAAGGTAATGGTTTGTATTATCGCTTGAAGTGTGTGGCCTAAAATTCAATAACGACGATGGTGTTTAAAAATAAACAAATAAAAATCTCAAGTAAATAAGTGATAAGACATTAATGAAAAAATAAATAACATCCAATCCATACCATTGATACTCCCTTGTATCAACCCATTAGAGGGTTATCCCTCCATTGATTCTATTGTTTCAATGGAAGTGGGAAGTAGACTCATGAGGGAGTAACTGAATATGTAAAGAAAACAATAAAATGAAAATGATCACTCCACCGTTGTGTGAATAATTTTACAAGGTTTAGTGTGAATAAATTCACACCTTGAGGAAAAAGTATCAAATTGATATGGAGAGGAAAATAATAATAAGATAATAATAACTTTTATTAAGAAACAAGGCTGAATTAAAACAACTTTCATGTGGAAGAAAAACTTGGGACAACAAAATCGCAGCACAACATTACAATGAATGAAACTCAAAAGATGATAAACTCCTCTACCACCACTACCTTAAATAAGATATTTTGAAGTCTTGGGTAAATCCTAAAATAGTGGAAGTCACCTCAATTAATGGTGGTGGGCCTAGGTGTCTGGAATGTTAAGAGAGAGTAGACTTTTCCTCCCTCGACCCGAGGTGGCGGCCAGCTTGATTCCACCAAACAGAGGCACCAGGAAGACCTTATAGATGGAAAAATTGGAGTAGTCCATAGAAGAATAAAACAAATCTCCAGATATCCCCTAGATGTATGAAAGGTTTCATCCCAAAATATTCTATTTTTTATGAGATATTTTAAAAATGGAGTGTTATTTTTCTGGGCCTCAGATTCTAGCACGGAATTTTATCTCAAAATTGGTCAGCCTTAATGACCACCATGGAAGCCGAATTAGCATTGGATCCTGAAAAATGACTTGTTCCTATATATGTCTTCTATCATCCCAAGAACATTGGGCTTTATGGGGCCTCTATGTTGGGCCCCACATTCTTCTTAGTGGGCTAGTTTCCAATCTACCTTATCCAGAATTGTTTCCTTTCATCTCCAAATATCCCCATATTCCATTATAAATCCTACATTGATCCCTGAATGAAAGAATTTCATATTGAAGTTTAGATAGATTTTGCAAAAAATAAAATTAAAATATGTATAATTACATTCCTTAAAACCAGATGAATCATTGGGCCAAAATTGTTGTACATTAGGCATGAAGTGCACGAATGATGAGAACAGATGTTCAAATTTAAAATTTACTAACTCTGGCCCATAAGATCAAAAATGACCATTTAATACCCTTAAAATGTAATTAAAATTTTTATTTTTATTCTCTAATAAACATCCCTTATTAAAACTCATCTTCCCATAATACCATATCAATAAAACCAACCTCCAAATTGAAACCCCATCCATAAACACATTATAGCGCACCCCGCATTGTAGCCCTACTGTATAATCATACCACACCTAGATTAGCATAACAAAAAAAACCAACCCCCAATTCACAAAAATTCCAATAAACACATCATTACAAAAACCTAAGAAAAATATATTTTTAGATTTAATAAGACATCCATTATTTAATTTAGGAGTTATCACTGAAACTGTATGATCCTAGGGTATCTATTTATTAGCTAAATCTATGTGGTCATGAAACTTTTATATATAAGCTTCTAAAAAAACCAAAGGACATTCAAGATATAAATAATTCTCTGTTCAAACAATCACCTATAACAACCACAATTTTTAGTGGGTACATACCCTATAAAGATAACAATATCAACCAGAAAAACATAAGATGATCATGCATCACTATTCCAAGCCCCTAAAAATTCATTTTAAACTGGTTCAATTTTCATTATTAGTATAGAATATACAATATTGACAAGGTAAAAATCTATATACCCAACCCATATGATGCATAATTTAGAAAGATGAAGGAGAAACCTGTATAGAAGAATGATGGTCTTCACATCCTCAATACGAAGAAACAGGGTGCACACGAAGTAGAAAATTCTCTAGGGAATCATGAAATGGTCATCATAACATGACCATATGCCTCTTATGAGAAGTGGGATTCATAATGTCCTGAAATGAGAGAAAGAAATATTTAATGAACAAGGGTAATGATATCTCATCTTTAGTATGATATTCTCTGAGCCATAGATTAAATACAAATATTAATTTTCCATTAAAGGGTGATATCTTCAAGCCCATGCATTTTTAACAATTAAAACATTATGTACTCTTAGGAAAGTAAATATATATTTTATTGTATTTTAATTGGTATAATGTCTTTCAAAATAAGGCATTAAACCATATTTACATCAATGAAGACATCAAAAGAGAAAAACTGGAAGATCTAGAAACACTATTCATGAGGCACTTCCAGAAAAGGCACCGCTGGATGAGTCATTGTTGGAAGAGGGACCATAGAGTGAGGCACCATTCGGATGAAATGATGGCCACCATCAGTGAGTCACCTCCAGGTGAGAAACTGCTAGGCAGGGCACCACCAGACGAGGCACCGCCAAATGAGGCATCGTTATATGATAACCTCTGGAGGAGACATCTTCAATGGGGAGCTTCCAAGGAAAGAAACTTCCAATGAACCATTACTGGTGTGAGATATTTCCAGGGTGACACACCACCAATGATCCACCTATACGGTGTGCTACCTCTATGGGGAGACATTGCTAGCAAGAGACCACCCTGGGGATCCACCACCTGGGAGAGACTGCCAAAAATACACAACTATAGTGAGCCACCGCTAGTGATCCACCTCTTGGGTGATCCACCACCAAGGTGATCTACCTCTAGGGTGACACACCGATGGAAAACAATAAATTTTCTAAAGTGTTGAAATAATTCAACTTGACTTACCTAGGATACCTAAAGCACTATATTTCCTACAATGTAATGGACCAAAGAGGTATGGCCCATTACATTAGACATCTCTCAAACTATTCATGCCTTAGAGAATTCATAACATACCCATATGGAAAAGAGTAAGGGTTCAAAAAAACATCCCCTAAGATACTTATCAAGGATCTATTTCTACATGAAACACTACTACCAACTAAACATGTTGATGTTAGACCAACATAGGTTGTTCGAAAGGTGGATAAGAAACCTATACACCCATGAACACCTCCTCTGAAATATTACAATAAATATTTATGGTCAGGGTTGTTGAAATGTCAATATAAATGAACAAAAAAATATTTACATGAACACAACAAACCACACCATCTAAACCCATGAATCATGGAATTCCTTCTTCTATGTCAAGATACTACCTGCTCTGGTTGGCACTGAATTTCCCGCATGGGTTTAACCACATCCAAGTTAGTACCTATCTATTCAGAATCAAGTTCTATAACCTCAATATACTAGGACAGTAATCATAAATTACACCGAACACATAAAAAACCAAATAAAACAACTCATCTCACAATAAACATGGTTCAAACATCACATCCTAATGAATAATAGAGTTTGGAAAAACTCAAAACAACTTCAGGTACTAGGCATGAATCTATGATTCTCACTAAAATTTACTATCTTCTTGTCCACCATGCCTCAAAAATACACAAACTAAAGGATTTTTTCACCCACACATCTACGTTTTCTAAAGATCCAAGATCCCTACAAGCCACTCCAAAAACATTGCATCATCCTCGATATCCAACTCTCCCCAACCAATGAAATAAGAGTCAATGGGGAGATATCAACGAATATAAGAGACATTGAAGATTTCAAGGATCCTATATAAATGCAGTGGTAGGTAAAAATGATACACCACCTCTACAACCCACCCCAACACCGTAAAGGATCCATCGAACCTTGGATAAATCTTACTCCCTCTACCAATCCTTCACTGCCCACATTGAGGAGATACCTATAAAAACACATGGTACCCAAATTAGAACTCCTAGGGCCTCCTCAGACGGTGGTAATATGATTTATTCTGGTCTCCTACTACATTCTTCCACTTGAGAACAAGATATACTATTACTATTTTTCTTTTCACCACATCAAGATGAAGAACAAGTATCCTCAACCTATGTCCAACATAATATAGAATTAAACTATCTCCCATAAAAACCTCAAATGGGGACCTCCCAATGGAAGGGTCATCACTATTATTATAAGAAAACTACACTAAGGTAAGGTGTCATTATTAAGATCCACCAAAGTACAAGATGCATTCCTACAACATGTCCTCCCACGTCTGGATAGTATGTTCCATAAACCCTTTTTTTGAATGTGGAAAGTAGTGTTGATGGGTAACCAAGTTCCAAAAGAATGCTATAATCCCCTATATACTCATAAGTTAAAAATTTCATCCTGATACCAGACAATTGACATTAGAACACTATGTAGCCACACCAATTCAGTTGTGCACCTCTTAGACAAACATCCACTGGGCTCGAGTCCATTATCAATAAGAAGAGGTCTCATTTTTATTTTCTGATCTACTATCACCCATATAACATCACAACCTTTATGAGTTTTGGGTTAAAATATGATAAAATACCTAGATATGTCATCCCATTTCCACTCAAATATATCCCAGGGTTGCAAAAAATCATCTAGAACACAATGCCCCACCTTTAACTGCTAAAAAACCAAGCACATTCCCACAAACTTTCCCATTTATAATTTCATCCTGGGAACCCAGAACTGCATACTCAAGCCATGTTTAATATTGGAAACTATTGGGTGTAACACAAATGGTGAGTTATGAAACTAAAAATGGAATCTATCATGGATGACAACCAGAAAAAAAACCTTCTAAAAAACAACATCTAGTTCAAATCACCCTCGGACAATCCATTTAGAGCATCACTATGGCCAACATGATCATGCATCTTCTATTCCTATGAGTCTTTCAACTGATAATCCTACACCTGATGTATCATATAATATTTTACCTTCATCTGAAAAATATTCTTTACCACCATCCACACTTGCATCTAAGTGCAAGAATGGAAACACCTCTATTGCTCTCCAAGAATCCGCAGATTCCTGAACCACCTCCCTCTATGAATTTTTGATCAAGTAATATTCCAAAACGTTTCCCTTTTCCTTAGTTGTAAGAGATCTCAAAATCTTATCCAGGAAGAAACTCCATCAACCTCCACTTTCATAGATTCAGGTCACATAGGGAATGGACATACATGAAACTTAAATGATCTGTGAAGAAAACAAATCACTTACCAATGAGGTAATGCCACCACAAATTCATCACAAACACAACTAATTATAACTCTAGATCATGGGTGACATAGTTAGTCTCCTGGGAAAATAACATAATAGGCTCATAAGTGATCACCTCTCACTGCTACGTTAGCACACATCCATTACCAAGATAGAAGCGTTATAGAAAATCTCAAAATAACCCCTTCTTTTTGAATCCAAAGAATTTGTTCCCTTACCAGCATCCCCTTAAAGAAACTAAAATATATTTGGCACTGATAACTAAATGAAGAATCTTTGTCCTTCCTCATAAATTCCATCAATGGGAATGAAACATGAGAAAAATCATGTACAAACGTCCAATAATATCCTACATGAAAATGGAAAATGTAAACAAAATCCATGTTATTGGGTACTGCCTATGAAAAAACTACTTCATCCTTTGACAGGCCTACAACCACACCATTATAAGAGACCAAATGCCTTAGAAAACTCCCCTATAATGTCAAAAACATACATTTGGAAAACATTCCATGGAGCTGGTGTCATTTAAGGACATGTAATATAGTTATGAAATTCTCAATGTGATGCTCATTTGCCTTTGAGTAGATTAAGATATCATTGATCAATATGATAATTAACCGGTCTAGTAAATAATGGAAGATATATTTCAAGATCCCCTTTAAAACGACCAATTCATTAATAACACCAAATATAATGAATAAAAATTCTCTATGCCCATACCTACATCTGAAGGTAGTATTTGGGATATCACCCAACTTCACCTTCAACCATTGATAACCAGACCGTAAGTCAATCTTCGAATAAAAACTCACCCCTCTCTTCTGGTCTAAATGATATTCTATTCTCCAAAGGCGGTAATGGTTTTTTCCAATCACCTGATTCGACCTTCAGTATTCTATAAACAACATCATACTCGCATCCTCCTTCATAAAGAAAAGCACTAAAGAACCCCACAGTGACACACTAGGTCAGATAATACCCTAATACATCAAATCATCTACCTAAATACTCATTTCCCAAAACCTATAATGATTCATTTGTTATGGATACATTTAAATTGTTAAAGCACTAGGCTGCAAGTCTATCCTGTAATCGACATCAAATAGAAGGGTTAGCATCAGAACCCCCTTAAAAAATCCCAAAACTCCCCAAAAACCCTAGAAAGCTCTACCATTTCATTAATCAATGATTCCACTAAAAGTTCATCCAATAAGGAAAGAATGGGCTCCACACACTGACTTCACCCCTGACAATCCCACTCACTAATGAAAACAACACGTTGACCATCCACATCCAAAAACATAACTATCCTCTATAATTATTCAATAAAATAATGTATGGAATACATCTAGTCTATGATCTTGATGACATCACAAGGATGAATCTATTGAAAGAAGAGATCCCCTTGGGACTAATGTGGTCCCATCATTTTTTTCCACCACCAAAAATATCAAGCAAATTGGTCTGTCTTCTGACTAGAGTAATCAATACCAGGTGCCCGATAAGACTCTATATATATAGTCCCATAGAATAGGATTTATTAGGTACAACAAATGAGTGAAAATATCTGGAATCAAACATCAAACAAACCAGTGTTCTAAACCAACCGATCATACATCTGACGATCTCTGGCTTTACTAGAATTGCTTCTTCTAATACGTGCAAATAAGCACGCCCAACTCATCTACCTTTATATGAATGAACACCACCATGGAAATGCTTGAGTCATAGTCCCTTAGAATGAGGAACATCTTGATGTTAACATATAACTGCTTCATCTCCCCTTGATAGAAAAAATTCCTAATTCCCCTACTTCAAGAACATCCTCACTTACCACTACTAATGAGGCTCACACTGAGCTTATCTTACTCCACAAAACTTATCTAGAGTAGGAACTACGCACTAGTTGTGAAGATTTCTGTGAACCCCAAAAAGAAAAACCTTGGACCCAACCCACATGAATATCATGGAGACTATAATGTCTAAAGGGATGAAACCGAGGGTGGCTTCCAACTAGTTGAAACCTAGAACTTATTAGCACCTTAGATGTACTACTCACAACTGTTCTACTCTAAGAACTCTTCTGAATCCTCTCTCACAGTAGAACTCCTCATGAATGCATCTGCTTGATCAACTTTTTCCTCTTCTGAACCTCCAGATATGTCAGATATGGAAAATGTGTAACTCTATTATAGATAGAAGGGTGGAGTGGCTCCTCAATATATCTCTCAAAAGACTCCAGATTAGGAATAATATATAGGGAAAAGTAAAAAAGGTCATTGAACTTGATTCCCACATCATTCATTTAAATACTACCTCACTATAAGGTGATTTGTTGTTACCCCTTCTCAGCATTCATGGTCGACAAAAGGACCTCTTTTTGGAACTCCTTTTGGAATTCAACCCATGAAAAATCTACCTCTTTCCACTCTTAAAGATACAATGTCCACTACTGATGAGAAACACCCATCATCTAACTAATAGACAAAGAGAACCTATAATTTTTCAAGATCCAAACGAAATGAAATAAATAACTATCTACCATATCCAACCATCTATATCAAAATCAGATAATCTACCATTGTATTTCCACAAAATGTTCTAATGGAAAAAGCACAACATCCTTTTACACTAGTCATCCTCCTCACCTAGATCCACCCAACGGTGATTGAGAAAATCACCCAGTTGATCCTACAATTCCTGAACCACACACGAATGATGATCGAAATCCATAGTCTAAAGGTAAAAAATGATTTCCTAAGCTTTAGTAATATTGAATTTTATTAATATTTATTTTGATTTATTTCATTCATTTTATCCATTTTAACGTTTCCAAAACAACCTAATTCATAAAAGAACACAAGTCATTATGATGCATGCACCTTTCCTTGGTCTCTACCCTATAAGAAAGTCCATATCAATTGTTCATTAAATAAGCTCAGATTCTATGCACTAGATCACGGGGGAGGGCTAAAATATCATGTTTTAACTAGTCTCTCGGGCCTATTTCATGCACCAATGGCAACTAGTACTCATTTTATACCACCCACTACATCCCTCACTATTCTTAACTCCAAAATCCATTTGATATCTCAACCATCAACACTGATACCACACTATCATGACCCCTCCTTCCATGGATACCCCTATAAATATGGAGATTAATAGAGGGAGATAATGATCCCCAAGTACCACCTTCAATAGGCCCTGAGATGGAGTCTAACACTATGGGTGTACAAATCTCACTATATGGGAGGTATTTCCCTTTATTAGAAACAAGATCAGACGAAAGGGTTTATAAACCAAAACAATCTCCATGGAAAATATATATATATATATATATATATATATATATAAGGAAACCAAAATCCATCTCACAAAGCATGTGTAAAAAGAACTGATACAAATATAAGTCCCTAAAGTAAGCACCCAAAAAAACTAAAGCAGCAACCCAGCAACTGTCCCATGGATCGATCTAGTAACGTCCAACAAAATCCACATAATATTCATGGAAAAATGAAAATAGTTTTATATATTAAGGGTGAGTATGAATGTATACTCAGTAAGAAAACCATTGTCTCTCTTCCACAACTAGAAGGAGCATACTAATGTATCTATGAGAAAATAGGAGAAATAAATTGCACCAAAATGGTAGACTAACCAAAAACCCATCCTCACTAAGTAACCGTCACTAAATAATGAATGACAATTAATATAGCATAATATAAAAAATTGATGATTGGGTACCCCACACCACTTCCCAATAATTAGCTACTCTCAAACCCCAATGGAAACATTATGGCCCTCCCACCACTTCTTAATATACAACATCTCATTCCGCCCATGCACACATGGGCCTCACAAAACATACCACATGAAAACTTGGCCCCCAAAACACATCTCGACTGCAAACAAATGGTCGTAAAAACACATCTCAACCACACTCACCTAGGCCTCAAAACACATCCCATCTCTTCCTAAAGACCCCAGGGAAAGCACATAACAAATCGCCTAAAGACACCAAGGACACCATGTCAAAACACTTAAAAAGAAACCCGTGAAACAAAATATTATCCAACCATGTCCGAAAAAACTATGTCCAACATTTCCAGGAAGAGGGGTTAGGGAAGAGCTTGTGGTCAGTCATCCATCCTCCCAAGGGGATGTTGGGAAATACAACCTCCCCAGTGATGATGGGGGTGTTCACCACATATCGCTAAATTAGAATATAGTGAGTATAAAAAGAAAAAGAAAATAATAGTGTACAAAAATAATACCAAACACACAAACCCAACCATTGGGATTTTAGAAAACACCACTAACCATCTCAGGACTTCCTCCACTTTGCTACTACCTATAAATGGACAACCCCACACATCAAGCCACAAAACCCATTTCACATTTCCAAAAATTTCATTTGTCCAATTCTATTTTATTAAAAAAGGAACTAAATCCTTTAACAAAAGTTAAATAATTATTTATTCATTCCATCACTACCTAAGAAACTAAAAAATAGTAAAAATCATTGTAAATTGACACACTTGAATTTAAATACACTTCACAATATGGCCTCTAGAAACCAGGTGAATCTTTCTTCATGTTAATAACGTGAAAAAACCAGTACCAATCACTAATTACCTTCTTTAGACTCGTCTTTCCAGAATACTATATCAGAAGAACCTAACTCAAAATCGCTAACCAATCTAGATTCCTGTCACACCACACCCCTTCTCACATCTCTACTGCATAATCATATAATGCCCATATTACCCTAACAAAAAAACCAACCCCCTGTGTACAACCATTCCTAAAAACACATCACCACACAATCAAAATTAATACATATTTTCAGCTTTAATAAGGCATCCCTTATGTAGTTCCACTTGTTAATTTAGGGGTTATCGTAGAAAATTCGTGATCCTAGGGAGTCCATTTACTAGTTTAATATACGTGGTTAACAAAAAATTATATATAATCATCAAATAGAACCAAATAACATGAAATATATAAACCATTATATAAAAAAGGACCGCAAAAATCAATTATTTTTAGTGGTTAGTTATCCAATACATATCACAATATAAACCAAAAACATGACACAAGAATAACATGCGCCAATTTTTTCATCCCCCTATATATTGATTTTAAATCAGTTATATTATCTTTATTAATTATGATTCAATGATCTTCAAAAAGAGAAACTTCTATATACCCATCCCACATGATTCGGTATTTATAAAGATGAAAGAGGAACCTACTTGGACGAAATATGATTGCAACTTCTTGGTTGCACCAAAATAGGGGCATGCATGCAGTAGGAAATTATCTAGGGAAACACGAACTGATCACCATAACCAATCCATATGAATTCTATGAGAAGAGTGATTCATCACACCCCACAGTGAGATAAATAAAAAAGTAATTAAATAGGGAAAAAATATCTCATATTTAGGAAGATCTGATATGGGTAAGGGATGAGATACATTTTTTAATTTCCCATTAAAGAATCATCCGGCCCTGACCACATGTTTTGACCAATTAAATTCCTCCTCACACTTAGAAAATTCAAAATATTATTTATCAAATTGGAATTGGTATCATGGACATCCAAATAAGGCATTAAAATCTTTTTATAAAAAACATGACATAAAAACGAAAAAACGGGAAGATCTAGAATCAATGTCCCCAAGGCACTGCCAGGCGAGCCAACACAGGATGTGGCACTGATGGATGAGGCACAATTAGGATAAGGAACTACTGGATAAGGTCCTGCTAGATAATCCACCTTCACAATGAAATTCTTACCACCATTACTGAGTCATCACTAGATAATACACGTCTATGTGAGAGACCACAAGACTAGGAACCATTCCATGAGTGACCACTGCACGAACCACCACCTACGAGCGACCAACGAGGTGAGACACTACTAACGATTCAACTACAGGGTGAGCTACTACCAGAGAGACACCACTGAGTTGAGATACAAACGGGATGAGACACCAAAAAAGATCCACTGCCAAGGTGAGCTACCGTTAGGGCCAAACATTACTAGTGAGTCACCTCCAGGGTGGGCCACCACCAGAGCGAGCTACCTCCATGGTGGGAAACAATTAGAAAACATTAAATTTTGAAAAGTTTTTAAATGAGTCATCTTGACTTATAAGGATACCTCATAAAACATATTTCTCAAAAGTAATGTACAAGAGACGTTCGAGTCAATACATTGTTATCATCATTTTTATTCGTACATTAGTAGTTACATTGTTCATGGTTATCTTTCAGCAAGAGAAAAGTATCCCTAATATATAGTTTATGAATTCATTACAAGTCATTAGCCTACTATGGATGGAAATGGATGAAGTAAACACAAAAAGTAGGATAAATTGAAGTGTTAGTGTCATTTTTTAATCTTCATCATAAATTTGTTTACCATAATTTCCTGATTTACCCTTATTGTGGTGACAATATTTTACAATGGTTACTATTCATAATGATAAAAAATAAAAGGTAACTATTTTGGAAATTAGAACCACTTTTATGTAAATATTGTCTGAATTTATAAATATTCAATTTTAGAAGTGTTACGCATTGATTTAATATTAAAATGAAAAATTCAATGAAGAAGTGTTTTTAGAAAAAAGCTTTTAAAGTATAAATTTTTATACCAAATCCAAGTATAAAATTAATTCCAAAAACTATAAAGGGATTACTTATAGTCAAAATAAACTAATGAAATTTTTTAACTAATCGAGAATATAATTTTAATTTTTGAAAACATTAAATGAAAATATTTTTTCAATAAAAAACATGTATTTATTACATTTCATTGAAAATTAAATATTTTCTTGAAAAATATGTAAATTTTATGATAAATATTTTTTTATATTCTAATTTAAATTTTTTTTCATCAATTTTATCAAATAATATATCCAAAATTTCTATAACTTAATTATAATATTTTCTCACAAAAAAAATATATTTATTTTATGAAAACGTATTTTTGAAGAGTAAAAGTGATTTATAGTACAAATTAGTGGCAGTTTACTATTAATTTAATAACTAATTTCTATTGAGTATGAAATTTTTATATATTTTATAAATAATTTAATATTACTAATACCTAAAAATATAATGGAAAGGTTACAAAATTTATTTTAATATAATAATCATTCATTGATAATTTATCCTCATTGTTGAGTTTCATATAAACTATCAAACATAGATTAATTTTTAAAATATTTATTTGTTAAATTATCCCCTTAATAAAATACATCCTTTAAATTTTTACATGAACTTGGTAATCATAGGATTAAATATTGAACGTACTTTTATTGAAATCTCACATCATAAAAAGGGTTAATAAAACATACAATGTAAAATAATGAAAGGGTGGTGTTCTAGATATATGAAATAACACACCCTAAGTAAATACATAGGTGAAAATTAGTGGGAAGTGAAACAATGAACATGGTGAGAAAATAGTTTCACATATAATGATGTAGAGAAATATAAAAAATTGATCATAAGAAATAGAATATCCTTGATAATGTTAACAATCGAAAAACCATAAACCAAAGAGGATTGAAAAATACCATTAATTCATCAAATATACAGGTAATATAATAAATTTTCTTTTTCAAGGTAATATTCCTAGTGTAGAGGAATTTATTTATTAGTTGGACTGAGAACAAAAATATATATACTTACACAACAATTATAATTTCAACCATTAATCAATATCCAAAACAATATTATCTTTTTCATTAAATTATGAGTATTCAAGAAGGTGTTTTTATGTATGAATCACTAGAACCAACTTATTATGAAACACATAATCCACAAAATGATAATAAGATACTCATACTATCTTTATTCATTTAAAAAGTCAAAATGGATAAAAAAATATTATTTTCACAATGAAAAAACCATAATATAAGTAAATAAAAAATTAATGATATAATCCCCACTAATATCACCCAAAGTCAAATATCGATCATATGAGAAATAAGTATCCTTAAAATTATTCCAAATAATATATAGGAGTTTTAAAACACAAAGATAAAAATTATTTGATCACATATTCTTTTAAGGTATATGTAAAATTTATCTCCAAATAAAATCCATCACTCTAAAACTCACATACCAAAAATTTACATTTCCTATCATATAATATCATGTATGTGATAATTATCTCTGTAAATATAATGAATCACTATAAATCCACTTTGAAATAATAGATACATCCAAAAATTTAATTCAACCATTTTTTACTCCAATATAATCCAATAATATTCAACTACCATAATCATTTAATGATCCTTAAATGACATTAATCACTTAATCACAAATTCATTTTTCAATCATACAGTTATTTGTGTGATAAAAAATACATTACCAAAATATACATAATATATATCTAAAAAAATGTTTATATAAGAAAAATCAATGATTGGGGTATCACATAGGTCAATATATGGAGTTCACCCCTATCATTCTTCTATTGTGGGTTCAAGCTCCATAGCCTTTCCGGATGTGATGGATTTTCAACCGGCCTCCATGTTTTTCTTTTAAAAAATATAAATCTAAATAATTATAGTAATGTTACAAAAAATATATGATGAAGATCCTCTTAAAAACCATGATAACATTAATAATATTTCATTTTATAAAGTCCATATTTATCCCATACATTTTCGATTTCATTTAAAAAATGTAATAACATTCTTATGAAATAATATCTCTTTTTAGACATAAGGGTTACCTATAATGATACCTAAAATAAAATATTCCAAAATATCATTAATTATCTCCAAATATCCTCACTTAAAACATAAAAAATGTGTCTAATACTTTAAACGTATGACCAACATTGAACCTATAAAACCATGATTGTATCTATAACACTTAGGATAACTTCTCCTGAAATAATCTTAATCTCCAATTTTTCAGAACCCCACTTTGATACCAACTACAATATCCCTAAACCCGCACATATATATTCAATGCTAAAAAATTAAATTCATGCATTTATGTTTTTTATACAAATAAATGTGACCCATGTTTAGTCATCCAAACTAACAAAATCAAAAGGAGATACTAGATTAGTTACATACCAAAGTAACTTTTTAGGTTTAGAGTTTCAGATAATTAAGAAAATATCTTTCAATTTATTCATTTCTAAAAGGTATACATGTTCCCAAAAAATATTTCTTTTATAAATACATTCATGATTCGATCATGGTAACATACATATTTGTAACTATGACATTACAAATATTTTTAATCATACTTAAGCCCTCTGAGAACATTAAAAAACACAGGATGAGAACAAACATTTAGGTTAAGGATATATAAATAAAAAGGGAAACCCACCAGTATATTTGAAAACAAGGAAATAATAAAAATAGTTTAACATTAATATAATAAACATGGAGCTCAAAAATGATCATTTACATAAACAATAAATAATTATTTTTCCCAAAGTTTTTCTTAATACAATTTATAAAAAATTATGAAGGAGAAATTATATACAAGGGGTGTTCATAGAAAAATTGATAACCCATGGAAATAATCTCATTAAAATTTGCCTATTTTTTACCCAAAGTAGAATAATAATTTCTTTTAAGACAAATAATATTTATATTTCCTTTTAAAATCCAACGATTTCAATGAAAAAGAATAAGAAAGAATAGGAAATTCAAAAAGGTTCCTTGGAAAATATTCTTCATAGAACCCTTATAAAAACCTTGAAATTGGAATAACTATATGGTTGGCTTTAAAAATAATTTTCTAATGAACACAATCATTAACCAATGCATTGGAGGCCTATAACTGACACACCTATATTTGGTTTATAATGTGACCAACTGTCCAAAGTTTATAATGGATCCACAATACAATGTTCAGTAATACAACCACCCATCAACATAACTAATTTCCATCGACCATTTCATGGAAGAAACACATTCCACTTTCATCATTTCATCATAAAACCATTTAAAAACAATTATAAACACTTGTGCAAAACACTTTCTAATAATGAAATAACCATTACCTTAATATATTTGAAACACGAATTCCCAAATAAAGAAAATATGGTTTTTTGTTGAATGAAATATGTAATATTACATTAAAATCCAAATATAAAATAATTATTATGGTGTTGCAGTTAATTTGTTGACATTGTATACATTAAAATAAAAAATTCATTTTTCCTCTTAAAAAGAATATCAAAAAAAATTGAAAATTTTTTACACTTTGAAAACCTTTTAAAGAGATATAAAATTTCATTTATAAATCATTTATTTATTTATACTTATATCTATTTTTTTATGAATATGGGTGTGGAATAAAAATAATTTGAAAATAAATCAATAATACTTATTTAAAAATATTTTAATTTAATGTATCCACTACCTTGAGTATAAATCATCATGTATGTTCTGTATCTTATATAATAATAAAATTATGTTATTTATTTACTTATTTAGTAATATTTTTCAATTTTATTATTCCTTTTATAATTTTATAATGAAGAACGTAATCGATTTAGATTCTGTTATATGATCAGATGATATTAAACTCATATGTCTAAAATAAATTATGTAGGTTGACTATGGTCAATGTGGTAGTTATTCCATAATAAAATAATAATAATTAAATAATTATTATTTTCATACATAAATTTTTTTAGAATAATCCTTTCAATATGTTTATGAAAAATGAACTATTCTACAATGATGAAGATGGTAGATCATACGTTTGAATGAGGAATGATTCCATTTTTCAATGATATTGATGGAAGGAATGTTAGTGACATTTTATCTATATATAATGATTATTATATCATAAATATAATATAATTTCTTTAAACACTATAATATATTTATTATCTATGTGATGTGGTTACGAGAAATGAATCGTGACGCTTCGTGGAGGTGGTAATCCACACATTTTTTGAAATGGGATTTTCATTTTTTAAAGGTTTAAAAGGTAACAAAATATATGATATACTATATTTTTATAATGATAATGATATAATTAATTACATGTATATATATATATATATTAAATAAATCATTATAACTTTCCATAATTGGCAGTGATGGAAAACGAATTAAATGAGTTCACGAGGCGATAGTCCTCCATTATCATGAATGCTAATTTTGTTTACCATTTGATAGAAGATATGATTTATATCGGTAAATACAAGAACATAATAACATATAAATATTTAGACTCTGATACTGCTATTTTTTTATCATGTTATAATAATATTTTTAGATGGTATAAAATGAAATAAAACAAAAACATTCAATAATAATCTATAACTCTTCTTCTGAAAACCTATATTTCATGAAAAATTCTGAAAGACATGTCTATATGGTTCATCAATGTAGGAGTAAAATCAATAATGACATGTCTATCAAGAACACATGGCGTGAAAGGAACCATGCAATGTACTCCTTAGCAAGGGAGGGAAGAGAAGAGGAGAAAGTTATTGTTTATAGTTGTGTTGGTTCCTTACCAAAGACATTCAACCATATTATTCTTGGTGATTCTCTTGGTCTTCACCAAATTAGGCCCCCATTATTATTTCAATGATCTAATGTACCCTGGCTCTTGTATAGTTTTCTAAAATTCTAATAAAAAAATAATTCTCAGCCAGTCAGTCATCTAATGTGGTATTTAAACCCTATATAAGACCTCGATAGTGTGTGGAGGGATTTTAGGAAGTTATTTTTATAGGTATTGAATAAAAAAGTCATTTTATGTGTTATGAAAAGATTATAAGAGGTTCCCTTTTATAAAAGAGTAGAGGTGAATTCTTGGAATTTTATAAAAAATTAAAATTATGTAAATTAACTTTCAGAGAAAAGAAATAAAACTGATATGGTTAAAATATTGGACAGTGATAGGTCACAATAATAAAAAAAATCATACATGTTTAGATAAGGCGTTTTCCCCTTATATCTTTGTTTTAATCCGCATTAACCATTTTTTAAAATTTTCCTGATAAAAATGTTTTTAAATATTTAGTAGTTATATGAATTACTATAAAAAAATTGTAACATAATTGAAATTTATTTGATATTTTAATCCATATACCAACAACATGAATAAATATATGAATTTTATGAATATTAAATCATTTCATAGAATAATATTTATTAAAAGATATTACTAATATCATTTTTCGAACAATTCAATTAATTTGAATTTTAAAAAAACAAGATAACAACGAAATTTGAATATAATAGTTTTTAATATCCCAAATAATTTATATATATATATATATATATATAAATTTTATGGAATAAAATAATTCATTCAAATTATATTACTTATAGTATTTTTTAAAACATTTTTATTAATTTTTTTATTAATTAAATAAATATTGTGTCGGAGTTGCGTAATAATTTAATGTAATTATTTTATTAAAAATTTATAAATAATTTAACATGAAAAAATAATTTACCTTTCAAAAAAACCTTTTATAACTAAAAACATTATATTTTTATCACTATGTCAAAAATTTAATGTTAATTCAATAAAGATAATGGAACATGGACATTAATTTAAATAAAATAATATAAATGTGAAAATAAATAAATATATCACTGAGTTTCCAAATTAGAAAAAATGATATAAATGTCCAAACTACACATATAAAATAAGATAATTTAAGTGTTAGTGTCATTTATTAGTCCTTATCATATTTTTTTAACCTTAATTACCAGATTCACACTTACGGTGGTGACAATTATTTAATATTATTACTATTCATAATGAATAAAAATAAAATGTAACTACATACAAATTTTAGGAATCCATTTTCTAAATAGGGGATCCATTTTAACGAATTAATTTTAGAAGTGGAAAAATTAATTTGTTTTTGAATCACAAAATAAAATAGAAAATAGTTTTTCATAAAAATTCTATTGAAAGTACAATTTTTTTAACCAAATTCCACTACAAAATTAATTATAAAAACTATAATTGAATTATATTTAATAAAAAAACTAATTAAATTATAAAACTAATCCAAATTATAATTTTACTTTTAAATTAAATTTGAATAAAATAATTTTGGAAAAAACTCATTATTTTCACAATTGAAGGAAAAAATAATACTTTTCGATAAGAATCATTTTTTTCTCAATTGAGTGATAATTTACTATCTGTTAGTGAATAAATTTCTATTTATTATTAACATTACATTTATTTCTAAAAGTTTTTAATCTTATTTATACCATCCAATTTATAAGCAAGGTTATAGTGGTGATATTTAAATAACTATATTCTTTGGTCTATTTAGGCATAATGTTTCATGGCGTATACACATATAAACACAGAGTTCCTTTTTTTTATAATTCTATGGGAGTTATAATGGATGTTATTTTTACCAATACCGATGTAATTATAATATAAAAGTAGAAATATTATTTTATCCTTGTGAAAGAATAAAATCATTCACTACTAATTGAATGCATAAATGTCCTGAGGGGGTTATTGGAATGAATTTTTAATCATTCCATCTAAAAAATCATGAATATGTTTTCGTGAGCTTGTGATTATAGTATAAATTAAAATTTAAAATTTAAAATTTGATAAAACCATTTATAAATATTACTGATGTTTTTTATATTTAAATATATATAGGATGTAAACTTGTAGTAGTAAATTAATGATAATGTTTTAGAAAATTTATTAATTGAGTGTATAGTAATTTAAGAAGGCATAAAACCCATTTCTAACTACAAGAATCTTTTTACATTATATTTTAATGAAAAATAATCAAATTATAATAATTAATTTCATAATGTATCCAATGAAAATGTTGGTTTTAACAAATATTTCAAGAAAAATATCAACGCATTTAAATAGGAATGGTAATCTAATACTACTATAAATAATTCAAAAATATAATTCAATTAGTAAAATATTAAAATTATTTTCAAGATTTTTTTTAAATTAATGAAAATTAATGTTGGTTATACTAACATGATAAAAAAATATTGTAGATAAAGTAAATTATTTTGAAAATAATAAGAGTACCCTAAATACTTAATGTATCATGTTACAAGTGAACCTTAAATATCATTATATAATTTATATAGTTTTTTCCATGGTTTCTATGAAATATTTAAATGGTGTAGATTACATAGGAAAAAATCTATTTTTTGAAGTAGAAACATGAAAATGAAATAAATAATATTTATGATATAAATATAGGTGTAAAATAAAATTAAAGAGTAATTAAGTATGATAAAAATAATTATAAATCCAATAAATATTCAAGGTGTAATATTTGTATTCTCAATAACTTATTCTTCATAAAAACCTATTTTAGTGGTTGTTTTTTTTTTTGTCAAAAATATAAGGGTACAAAATCACAATTGAATCCTTCTCATGATAACAAATCAAGGTTCAATTGAAATTTTTTTTATTTTAGAGATTTAACCATACCAAAATTTATTATTATAATACTAAAATTAATATTATAATGTGAAATATCAGTTGTTACAATCCTATTATTACATGAACCAGGAAAAATAGTTTTTTAAATAAATTCCCATGAACATTTACGTTTATAGATTTATAAAATAAAGACACAACATTAAATAATATAGCCTATGTATTTCTCATAAAAAAATACATTTTTACCCTACATTAAGAACTACCTAGTCCATAAAAATACTTCTACATTTCCTATAAATTCATCATACAATCTATTATTTCATAAAAAATAAGGTATGGATACCATGGAATGAAATAAATGATAATAAAATAATTAAATATATCAAATATGATGATCTTGAAACAAATCCATGGTAAAAAAATATAAATAATCATATATAAAATAACAATTTAATTTGTGGTGGTGGAATTAATAATTCCAAAATTTGGAAATATTTTTTTCAAGAAATTAAAAACAATCAAGTCTTTATGCCAATAAATATAGTTTTTTCAAAAACTGTACCCCTGAAAACTAAATTAATGTGAAGAAAAACACCAAATACCCATGCAAGTTTGTCACATGTCACATTCTTATGAATATAAATGCTATTGAAAGCCCCACCCAAGACTAAATTATTATAATTTATTCACCATAAGAAGGAACTAATATAATATACAAGATGCAAACAACATTCCTTAGTAATCAATTAACATCTATGTTGAAATTAAAATTATAAATATTTTCAATGTTTTCCCAATAAATAAATGGAATATATTTCTATGTAAGAATATATAAATTTAACGGCATATAATGAAATGTGAATAAGATCATGTAAATAATTTCCATATTTTATAAATAGAACTAAATGATCACAAGAAAACCAATGAAGGATGGTGATAGTTGACCAATATATAACTCAATGTTCCCTAAAGAAACTCAAACAAAATCATATAAATGAAACTATAGTTATATATATAGATAGATAGTTGAAATATTTATTATAAATTTCCTCCATTTATCTAGGGTAACATGGATGAATATTAAACCATAGAAACATCCACAAATGAATGGAAATAACCCTTATCATATGAAATATAACATGGTAGCAATGAAGTGTATTTTCATTCTATAATCAAATTAATTGAAGTGATAAATCAAAATGAGTAAATAAAGTGGAAAATATTGTTTAAAAAGGATGTGGAAGTAAAATATAATTCAATAATAATGTATTAATTACCCAACTTATAAGAATAAATTTCATTGTGAACAATCCTTACTCAATAAATGAAAATTGAGTTTGAAAAATACTTATAGATTTAGTAACACTTGGAATTAAAGGGTTTATGAAGGGATTAATGAAATAAATTGTAAATACTAAGAATTAAATATTAAAAATATATATAGAAAAATGGTATCGTTATTACACAATAAAAAATAATAATAGTTTATTAATTAGAAAAAATGCCTCAATGAATGGAAATTAATATTGAAACCCTTACATATTGGAAAAAATCAAATAAAGAACCACTGGAGGATATAATTAAAAATGATACATAAAATACACTAAATAATGATCAGAGCATGACATAATATATTTAAGGCGAAGTACCTGTACAATACAAATGAAAATTTACTCAATAATAAGAAATATGTGACAAGGGATGAAAATTGAGAGAAGAAACCCATACTACTTTGGTAACTTTTAAATCAGATTATCATATAGAATAAAATTTTAAGTAGATTTAAAAACACCTTATATTTCTAAAACATAAAATTAAAATAAATCTCTATCCAATATATTCAACATAAAATGGAAACAACTAGTGAATTGAAATAAATGTCAATAAAGAAAAATTGAGATGAAAAACACCTTACCTTTATTTCTATTTTTTGCATGTGATATAAACTTATAAATAAAAAAATAACTATCTTAATCACATATTTAATAAAAAAATTCATATATATAACCCTGAATAAATTTTATTTTTGATAAACCATTACAAATATGTTAGTTTGTCGTATTTTATTTTCTAGATTAGACGTAATTACCCTCGATTGTTTATTTTGTACTAGTTTTGTAAGAATTATGTGGATTCTTATTTATCCATTAAAATATAATCATTATGAAAAAATAATAGGTAATGGAAGGATGTTTTATAATTATTTATAATGATCTGATTTTATTAAATTTTTGTTTTAGAAATGATTTGGGACCATGAATTTGATGATGATTTTGTTTTGATATTTTATTTGGAACAAAAAATCAAACAAAATTATAGAAAATTAAATATTAATATAAAATATTAATAACCATAAAAATATTATTTTATACTTTATATATATTACAATAAGTATATAATTTTCCATAGTCCTATACTATTGAAATTTCTTACATTATTCAAGTTTGTTATTAAACTACCCCAAGTAAGAACAAGTTATAATCTATGGGTGAGTATGGAATATAAATTTATTCTATTTGCATAATATATTATAGAATAATAATTAATTATACATGTTGTTTTAGGTTGAAGAATTATATTTTAATGTATTTGGATATGTAATAAAATACTAGAGAGAAAAAATTAAATGTATTACTTTTGTGGAGGTGGTGGTTCTCTGTATGCACTGTTGATAAGTTAGTTTTCTGAAGACTGTGATGAATATTGGGAATGGTTTATAATTCCAGAATAATAATATTATTATAAATATTATATTAATATTTTAAATATAATTTTTTAACTATCTATGTATGTAGGTAATGAAAAATAAAGCATTCTATTAATGGAGGTGGTAGTCCACACGTATGCATAATGACATTATCATTTTTCAAATGGTTTTAGTAGAAGGTATAAAATATATATTAAATTGTAATTATGAAATTTTAAAATATTAAAAATACATATCTAATTTTAATTTCATGTATACAATAATATTTAGGGGGTATATGAAGAATATAATTAAGAGAGCCGGGTAGAGAACATTCCCTTAACCTTTAGCTGTTCTCCCATAGGAACACCTTAAGGATCATAATCTGGCTCATGTATAAAGGAAATCGATTCTAGGATGTGGTGATATAGTTTATGATATACTAGGGAATAGTTTTTTATTTTAATTTGTTATAATGTGTGGATAAATGGGATGAAGGTGAGCTCTTTATATACATGAATATAATGACATTTTTGTAAATACCAATTACTTTTTCACTAATGGAATGACACTTTTCATGAGTTAATGAATCCAAAGTGATACATAATTATTTTTTGGTGAGATAATGTAATGAAATAATCGAACAATAATTTTCACACATTTTTTAGACCTATTTAAATTTATTTGCCACTATAAGTTTTAATTTTACCATTTTGGTTTTTATTGTAGTAAATAATTTTTACCTAACTAATATAATTCTCAAGCCTAAAAAATAAATTTTAATTTTTATATATAATTTACATAATGACTACAAATATAAAATCCACTTTGAATAGAAAATTTCTACTTATAATATAAATTAATTTTAACATATGTTTATTTAATGCGTAAAAATTTTATTTTTGGGATAGTGTATTTTTAAAAATAAACATTAAGTTTAGTAAAAAAATTATAAAGATTCACTACATTAAATTACTAAATTAGTTTATTATTAAAAAAAGTCCAATTATATAACTTTAAAATATATTGAAAACCTAATTTCACCTGGTGAAAACTTAGTGAAAATGCCTAAAAATAGTTTTTATTATATAACTATTTCATAATATTGAAAATGTTAAAAATAAGTTCTCTAAATTCATCATATTTTTTTAAATATATAATTTCTCTCTATTAATATATTTTTTATCAGGAAATCAATTTATTAGTATAAATTTTATAAATACTTCTTGGTATAGTAATATAAAATATGGTTTTACTAAAAACTATTTCCTTCACTAATAACCTAAAAATCAATTATGTTATATAAATATCAAATATTTATCTTAATTTAACATTAAAATAATATATCCAAAAATTACGTTTATTATTTAAAATTAAAATTGCATAATTTTCTAATTTAAACATTAAATACAAACAAAAAATAATAATGAAAACAATTTTTATAGTAAAATGTCTTTCTAAAATACTAACCATTCTATTTATATTAATACCAATAAAACAGGTGTAACTATTCTATCAAAATAAACCTAGTTTTTTTCAAAATATATTTACATTCTTAAAATAAATCACATAAAAACTAATTTTTTAAGGATGTTTTTAATGAAAAAAATACTTATATTAATTATTTATCTATACTAATTAAGTTTTATCAATTCCATAGTATTAACAATTTTCGTTATTTATTACATACATATATTTCTTTATTTGGGTCCAATTATTTTTAACCCCCAATTAAACTGAAAAATTTTAAAAATTAATTATTGTTCTATGGATCATTTTGGATCGATATTGTGTTTCATACAATAAATCAAACATATTAATTATTTAACGCGAGATTGATTCTAAAAAACCATAGAATTATAATTTCCACATTAAATTAATTTCCTCTCCATAATTTTAATTACCATTTACTAATGGATATAGCCTAGGGATTTTAAAAGATAATCATGAATAATGATAAAATTACTAGAGAGATATAAACCTTACAAACATAGGAAATATTTCTATATTATAATTAGTTTGTTGCCGGATTCCAACCTTTACTAAAGATAAAACATCTTATAGTTTCATTATGACATTCCCTTAGGCTTCTCTTTATGCATTTTTTATACGAACAAAATTGTATACTATTTCCTTAACCATATTTATCACATGAAATTACATAAGGCTCATTCATTATCTTCTTTTTTTGTTTTAATAGTCAATGATATTCTTATTTTTATTCTTCATTCAAGAAATTTGGTTTGTCAAAATCAGAAAATTTTTCAATGAAGGTACTATCTTGTTATGTTTCTCATTGGTAAAATTTTTACATTGACCTTGAAATCCATTTTTAACTTGGTTCCTTATGAATTAATATACTACTTGAATAATGTATGGTAAAAAATAAGAATATTTGACTTGATAATATCATAAAATAGAAAATTATAAACATTAAAATGTATAAATCATAAATTATATATGTAATGTTTTCTTAAAAATTTTAATGTTTCAATCTTGGTTATTCATTACTTATATACTATTGTGTAATATAACCATACCACAAAGATGGTCATACATCCTTCATAATGTTTTGAAATCAGAAAATGATCAACCAAATAAAATCCCATTTAAGTGTCTTGAATGGTGTGTAGTCATAGACACACTCATCATGCACTGAGTGGAGATTGACCATATACTCAACCACTCATTTTTGTTTGATTGCCCCAAGTTGAATCTATTTTTCAATTAATTTCACATTCTAGTATCCATACTAGAATATTATTTGAAGAGAAACCATATAATATTTAAATTACTAAAATTTTCTGATATTGTGTGATACATAGAATTATTCCATGGGTTTTCACTAAAGATATCTCATCCTAATTACCAAAAAACCTAAAATTTAAAATATTACATTAACTAACATAAAATGATATCTATTACACTAAAATTATGATCAACCATAATTTATCAATCCTTGATGATATTTATAACACTTAAATTATCCTTAATTGACCACACCATATACTACTAGTTATTTTAATGATATTTTAATAAAATCTATGATATCCTAGACATTACATTCACATAATTAAAGATTTATATAAAATATTGAATTATATAAATCCCATGAACTTATAGGATTACATATTTAGAGAATTAGAATAGATCATTTCTTAATATATTCTATTTTTTAATCAAAAAATAGGCAATGTTCCACTATATTATAAAATAATTAATCAATAATAAGTATTCATCATCTCCCATAAATTCAATGCACACTATATACATCTAAACATATTATGTGTAAGAGCCGGGGGTAATGTTTTAATAAGAAGGAAAACTAAAAAACTCAATAGGAAAAATCATATACGCAAATCAATAATAGAATAAACAACCCATGAATGATATGGAATGAAATAAATCACAATCAAATAAATCCATATAACTGATCATAATAGCATGAAACAAATCTATGGTTTACAATATAGATA
This sequence comes from Viscum album, assembly GCA_963277665.1. NCBI lineage: Eukaryota > Viridiplantae > Streptophyta > Magnoliopsida > Santalales > Viscaceae > Viscum > Viscum album. Next base: position 167,639,857 of record OY728157.1, read on the forward strand.
AAAACATGAATAGTAATAATTAAATTCAATGATAATGAATGAGTAATTCTAGTATTTTTAAGGTCATATGCTAAGAAAATTCATGTTTTCATAGCCTTATGAAATGTCATCTACTTGTTATAAATAACTCATGTAAGAAATCTAAATGATAAGAAGTCATGCATTAAATACCCATTAATGTTTGTCTTGTGATACCTACAACTACATCAAGGGGATATTTAGGGCACTAACAAACACTAATTATGTCTAATGAATTCATCATATTTTCGATTAAATATGATATAAAACATATGAAAAAAAATTCCTTTGTAGTCAATTAACATCTGTATTGAAATAACATCAATATAAATTTTTTATTTTTCCCCAATCAATAAATAGATAAAATTTCGATGTTAGAATTCCTAAAAATAGAACCATATTGAGTAATGGAAATTTTGTTAAGTATATTTTTTCACAAATTGATAAAAGTAATTACATGATTATAAGTAAACTAGAGAATGAAGGTGGGTACTCAAATAATGAATATCTTAATGTTCCATAAGGAACCTCACACATAAGAATGAATATGTAATCAATAGTTATACATGTAAAAAAAACTTATAAATTTTATTAAAGATTCCCCATTCATTGTGATAATGTTTCTAAATGAAGGATCATATTAAGATTCAAAAATTAAAGTAAATCACCCTTATAAATAGAATGAAAACATGGTAGAAGTGTGGGGTACATTCATAATGTAAGGATATCTATTTGAAATGTCACATAAAAAGGAGTTTATGAAGAATAAATTCCACATAAAATGAAGTAAAATTATTAAATAATTCAATCATAATGTATGATGTACCAAAATTATAAGAATAATGTTCACTGCGAAAAAAGATTAGAAAATGATTGAAATTCGAGTTAATAAAACACTTTCAGATTTAGTACTACATGGATCAAAAGGGTTGAGTTGAAGGATTAATGAAAATGCTTATAAATACCCTAAAATAAAATAATATTAATAAATATATATATATATAAAAATAGAGAAATATGTGAACCATGTAAAATAAGAATCCACACATAACATAAAGATGTGCCTCAATGAATGGAAATACAGACAGAAACACTTTCAGCAGTAAATACATATGAATCAAAACACCTTTAAATAATATAATTTCAAATGATATATTAAATAACATGAATAATGAGAGTTTCATTATATTAAATCATAAAGGGGAATTAGATACACCATAAAAATTAAAACATGACGTATAATAAGAAATATAACTAATTGATTGAAAATTAAGATAAGAATTCCTTTTGACTTAATTATATTTTTGATTCATAATTGCATGTAATATAAAACGTGAGATGTATTTTTTAAATACATTTTATTTTTTATGAATATTATTATAAAATTAAGTCAATGGATATTATATACACCCTTAATAATAAATAATTGGTGAATATGAATCATTTATTAATATAGGAAAATTGAGATGGAAAACCCTTGCGTTTGATTCCACTTAGCCAAAAATAATATAAGATCTTATATAAAACAATATATTCCTTAAAACATATTTAAAAAACAAATTATTTCCTATAAAATATTATAAATTTTATTTATAATCTACTATTAAAAATATATTCGTAATTTATATTTTTTTCATCATCTGATGTTATTTTATTAAATTTTTTTAACAAAACATTCATTATAACAACCCGTTTTTCAACAACATAAAAATGAATTTAATAGTGAGGAATAGAAATTTTTTTAATTCACTAGAACTTTTGGGTTTAAATTTATATTAAATTAGGAGAAACATGATATAACAAAATAGTAACTTCTACACTCTGAAAATTTTGTCCCCAAAAAAGAAGGTTTTTTATATTTACACATTTGTTTCCATAAAGGCGGGCCTTATTATTTTATGAAGATCGAAAAGAGGAAAAATTTTAATTGATATATTTCTTACACATCTGTATATCATATAAAAAAATTTAAACATGGGATGATTAAATGAATCTAGTTAGTCCAGTAAAGGCATGGGGACCCCAAAAATGAATACCTTTTCCTGAATAAAACATTGAGAACAAAAATTAAACTTGTACACATATTACCATAAATTTTTATCAAATAAATAAAATTATAAGTATTTATTAACAATATTAAATCCATCATAGAGTATTTTAGAATGTGGGTTCTCATAAAAATATTTATTTAAAAGAAAAATCATTAACATTTAAAAGTTCATAAACATTCCATACCTAATGAAACAACCAATTTCCATAAATCCCATTTTTTATATCATGGTATAGGAATATTTGAGAATACTTTTGACAAACAATGTCCAATTTTCATTATACTATGTTATACTAATAAATTCAGGTTATACAATAGGAGTAACCAACTCGGTATTCTCCTTCATTTTCTCCTTAGAAGACTAAATCACTACCCAATGAAATGGAGAGCAACATTGGGTTCACTCATCATCATGAGATATATAAGGTTCATAAAATATACATTATAATAAAAAATTACTATATTATATAAAAAAATTTAAAAAAAATTCAATTTTTCATCCCAAATCTCTGGTAAAATTCATTACACCCCATAAAAAAACCATTCATTTTATAATAATCCAAAAGAAAAATATCCCTTTTCATTGAAAAATAATAAAAATTAAAAATTAATAGAAGAGTGGGAATATCAATTAATATTAAAGAATGTGTTAAATTGTAGAGAAAAACTGATAATGAATAATATACATGATGGTTGGAAGGGGAACTAAAGTCATATATATTAAAAAAACATTCTTTTTCACTTTTCTTTAAAGGTAAAAAATTACTCATATGTAAAAAATTAAAATTATTACATTTTTAACCAATTTAAAAAATATTAAATATAATAAAATTTCTATTAGTTACATTATAATCAAGAATAATAATATTCTTTAGACATTTAAGGGAACCTAGACGTATAAGGAATAGAGTTGGATGAAAAACATTAAAATATGATTTTAAAAAAACATTAACTTAAGTCCAACATAGCTTCATGAATTCTCTAACACGTGAATAATATATTTATATTATTTGTTAATAAAATTTTATATTTCCATTACTTTATTATTATTCCCTTCATTTGTATTATGAACATTTTTCATATAGTTATGAATATGTTTAAGATTAGGTTAGATGTTTTGGGGTTGTTCAGTTTATAAGCTCAAATCAATATTTATATGTTGACCACAGTCCAAGATGTTATGGTAAAAATAAATATTGAATATTAAATGTTTTATAACTATCATATTTATATATTAAATAAAATAATAAAACCAACAATTTAAGGAATTAAGGAAAAATAAATCTCAAACTAGAGATGATAGTTTATACATATGTATGAATGGCATTTTAATTTTTCCACCAAGTGAAAAATAATAAATTTATATAATATTACAATTTCATATAATAATAAATAATCTACACATGTATTATTTATTCATTAGATACATCCTTATAACCTGTTATGTAAGGATTAAATAAAAATTTGCATCGCTTTGTGATGGTGGTAGAATACATTTACACATGAGTAGCATTATCATTTTGTAATTTATAGAAGGGAAAAAATATAAGAAATAAGTTTTCAATATAGAATCATAATTATTAACAAATGATATATAAACTTATTTTATCTATATTTTTTACTATATATATGATCCTATACTGAAAAATTAAGCTTGTCGCTTTTTGGAGATGGTTTTCAACATTTACGTAAGAGAAATGTTTTCATCTATCAGTTGATGGAAAAGAGATTAAAAATTATTTTGAAATAAAAATAATAAAACTTATTTATATTAAATATAATATTTTTTTATATAATCATGTTTTTATTATATTTAAATGATGTATAACATGAAATAAACTTGAAACACTCGGTTAAAAATTATACCTCTTCTTTTGAAAACCTCCCTTGTATTACACCACATGCCTTCTAAATATTGTCTTTTTGTGTAACTAGAACATTTATGATATTTGGATTAATTCTTGGAAGATTTTTTGGTAAGTATTGTTAAATATAAATGGTTAAATTTTCATGAATAAATGTGTAGAGAAGGATCCCTATTATATGTGGGGGGATTGATGGGCTTCAAAATTTTTGAATTATTTAAATATCTTATAATTCATTATCAAATGAATGTGGACCCAAATTGACATATTTCAATAATGGGATGAGGATGATTTTTATCCACCAAAATAATAAAATTTAAATATGTTTTAATAATATTTTAAACCTTGTCTCTTTGTTTGGACCTCCCAATTAGCTCTTTTAAATATTTCACAAGTTGAAAAGTATTCTAAAGGATACTATTAATAATGAAAAAATGGAATTGAACTTTTTACCAAATTAGAAAAACCTAATTCCAATTTATAAATATTTTTTCAATATTAATTTTCCATGAGGTTTAATATAATTTCTCAAATAGAATCAAAAAAATTATTAAAAAAATGATCTTTTTATGTATAATTTTTTTATAAGAAAATAATATATAATTTTAAAGCCACTGGTTTTAGGTATTTAATTATTTAATAATTTTATTATGTATATATTATGTTATTAAATACTTCGTTTGAGTTTCATGACTTTATATATTGTGTTTGAGTGTTTTTGAAGGGTTTTTAAGGTTGTATGGTCTGACCATGGTTAGTAGAAATCATGCACTATCTCTAGTAAACAATGTCAGGAGATTCTAGGAGTGAAACAAAAGGAACACGGGTGGAACATGGTTTTGAAAAACCATGTCGGTGCCCATGTGAAACTGGTTGGGATAGAAGATCTTGGATAGTTTCTACACAAGTTCGACACATGGTTTGTCCAAAAAATTCGACAGAACCATGACACGCCTTGGGTGATGTCCTGTTATAGAGCACAATTTTCTAGACCACACTAGACAATGATGCAACCCTATGGATTTTTTCTTATATCATGTTCATGGTTTGAATACCTTTTGAAAACCCATGTGTCTCAACCATGTGATGTGCATTAAAATCTCTAAATCATAATCATTTACCTGAGTTAAGGATCCAAGAGTCTCATTTTTCTTCTCCTATAGTATATGAGAAAAATAATCATTCTCTATATGTGTTATTAGTTGTTCTTTTTGATCCAAAATTATTTTTTTAAAATCAATGTGTTTTGGATCTCTGGATTCAATGGTAAGTCTTCATTCTTTCATATCCTCTATAGACCTATTAATCTTCTATATATAACAGTTATAAGTTTCTAATATTTCATAGATAGGTCTACGTTATGTGATGTGTATGTTGACCTTATATTGTTAGTTCTACTAAATGGAATATATTTTATGTCTGGATAGATATTTTTTTGTATCATTATTTAGTTTTTTATCTTTTTAATGATGGGTATATTTTCTCTCATCTCCAATTATTATAGAACTATAATGATTATCTTTATTTACATGTTTTTATTCGATTAAAAATAAAAAAATTGAATTATTTCATGAATTAAACACAGTTCAATTGATGATTTGAGAACAAGGTAACTTGGATGAATTTTGGATAATCTCTATGATTATAATTTCAAATTGTGACTCAAAAATTATGGTTTTCGTTTGATGTAAGGATGATGTTTGATGAAATTTTTAATTAAATAAAAATTTATTTATGTGTAATTAATTGATATAGATTATGGTATTTAAATATATAGTGGTGTGTGTTCAAATTTCATTATATAAGGCCTTGTTGATATTGATTGGGTGCAGTGTTCCAAATCTATACTGGTACATTGGATTGATTACAATGTGATAATATTGTAGAGTAGTAGATATAAGTCATGGGTGTATAACTATCATTCGACATTCATATATTTTTTTGAGAGTTAAATGGATGAGTAGTGAAAGAGGATGTAAAGAAAATATAAATTGATTTAATTCAAAAATTATTCTTAAATTTTATTTCTTATGAATATTTTTTGAGACTCGCACCATTTGTTTATTAATTTTCTTATAACATTATATTTTATAAAATTTAGTAACATGTTTTCGTCCTAGTCATTTATTTTAGGACATATTTGGTGACTTAATTTATAGTGCTTTATTCACACACTGGTTGAGAACTTTGTTTCATTTTTAGAGAATTTTTCCCAAGATAAAGGAAAAAAGAAATGCTTCTTACTTCTCTTGTGATGCATCATGATATTATGGTCCTAGTGTGTATTATTAGAGCTCAAATATAGTTTAGGTCATATTTTTAATAATGAGACTTTTGTTTCATAGGGTTATGTAATCTTCTTTTCCATATTAGTTAACAAATATTGTTTCCATTGTTACACTCATATTTTATTTTATTTTATTTACTTTTGAGTTGTATTATTTATTCTTATGCATCATATAAATGGTTTTAGTCATTAATATTTTATTATGATGTTTTTTGGGTTCATAAGAAAAAAAATCCCCCCATGTTCATTTTTATCCCTTGGATTCTATTTCCGAGAATAGTTTTCATTGTGATTTGAAATAAAGACTATGTCATATCATAATCCTCTCAAGCCAATGTGTTATTGAAAGATATGTAAAATTGTATCACTTTTCTTATTACCATAATCTAGGGATGGTAGGAATGAGATAAGAATTCTTGAAATTAAAATATATAGTATAAAAATGTGTAGGTAACATTTTTAGGATGAAAAACAATTTACCATTTTGGAAAAAGTATAAAAGTATATTAAGACACTTTTATGTGTGTTGTCATCCCATTAACTTGGATTTTTCCGATGAGCATAACATATCATGAAATATTAAAAATACTTCCATCTTGGACAAAATTGATCATAATGTGTTTAATGATTCTATAAAATAGTTATAATGGTTCTTTATTATGGTGATCTGTAATATTTTTATCCTTTATTTTCATTTTAGTGATTGATAAAATCTATTTTTATTACTATAGAGAATGCAATTAGGTATAATTCATAGAAAATAGAAAATGTGGTTGGGGAAAATTTGATTGCACCTAACTCACTGGTAAACCAATATAGCTTGTCCAAATCATTTTTTGAGACTTTTAATAACTTGATTGAGGAACTCTAAAGGATTAATTTGTTTAAGTGGATCATTCTATGTAGTTTCAAAAATAGAATCTACCAACTTTAGGGGGGTAGGAAATTTAGAACCTAAAAATGATGAAGTGTGGATAAACAAGATGAACGGATATTTTGATTTCCATAGAACCCTGATGAAGATAAATGAAAAGTTATAATTCTAAATTCTGGATGATCTTTAATTCAAATGGTGGTATTTATATGACTAAGATAAATATGTTCAAGGCCTTATGTTTGAGGAATTTGATGAATTATACGTTAAATAACTCCTTCTCGAAGCCTTCAAGATAACCAGAAGAAGAATTTCATCATCTTAAATAAATAAAATATATATCTTTTATTAAAAACATATTTTATTTTTCTCCATAGTTAGGTTCTTCTATTTCCTTGAAGAAACACATCTTCGAGTTTGTTATATAATCAAATATTTTCTCGATGATAGATTCCCTTTTTGATAGGGGTTATATGGATATCTATAATAATGAAATAGTGACTGAAAGGGATATCACTAGGTACCCTACTGAATGATATATGTTTTTATATAGGAGAAACAACACAACCTCTGATCCTAAAAACAAGTGGAAGATGGACACCTATTTTCAAGTCGGAGGATCATTTTGAAACCAAACAACAAGGTATGTTTACATTCCTCCTCGACAATATACCAAGTGTTCATATTTTTAATTTGGATTATTTGGGACTATAGAGAGATATATCATGAAACCACATAAGAAAAAAAAATTTAATAATACAAAACAATTTTATCCTTTTTCTATAGTGATACAAAGTTAGTTACTTAAAATGAATCTCATAAATCTTAAAAATATCATTCCTTGATTGGAAAATAATTTCTTAATAACCCTTGTATTTTGAAAAAAATGATCCAAGTTAATTCAAAGAACATGATAATTCTTCAGTATTTAATATATATATAAGTAAAAATGAATGGTTAGTAGGTGAAAGTATTTATAGTTTTGAGAAGATGATGAAAAAATATCGATATGGTCCCTCGATAGTGTTTGGTGTGATTCTATTGAATTCTAATATCATGTATGTTTTTTTAATAAAACTTCCCAATATTTCATTTCAATTTATGTTCTGAATAATAAGTCACGTAATGTTGAAATGATGCCCCATGTCTTAAAACAACAAACACCTCTCAACCAATGAGTGTGTAAAGAATTAATGTGTGAATAATGTTCTATAATAATTGATTAAGCTGGATATAAATGGGATTATCTTTTATTGAGATGGAAATATATTATTTAATTTTTATAATGGATTGGTTGACATCATCAAAGGACCACAATAACTATTTTTCCCATAAGGATAGTTTCATATCTTTTGATGGCTTTAAGAATATCTTTAAAGGAAATTTAGATGTGAATGCATGTAGATAAGGTCTAATGGTACCATTAATTGGAACTACCTCTTTCCATTTTTTCGTGGTTGTTATGAAATTTTATTGGTCAATCACACATATATATTTCATTAACAATCTTTTACCAATTTCATGATTTCATTTCAAAAAAAAATCATTGGGTTTCTAGTAAAAATTGAAGTGGAATTTATGATTAATCTCTTGCAAGGGACCAGTACTATATCACTTCCATATTCTAGTATAGAACAATGGGAATTATGGGAATTAATTTTCTAGCTATAAGACATGTAAGTCAAGGGTTTCATGAAATTAACCATATTGGGTTAGCATGAAAATTCTCCCCAGAAAGACAACCGCATGGTGAAGTATAACAAATAAACCAAGTATCATGTATATCTAAAGAACATAAAAAAATGTGGATGAAATGAATATAAATATCCATGAGACATATAAAGTCAATTGAAACAAGAAAAACCAAAAACACAAAACATGAAAATACTAATAAAGTCTATAATTGACCATTTGAATCCACTAAACTATCATGTTATGAATAATATGAAAACAAGACAAACTTGAATGCCACATAATTACTTTCTCTTTACCTAAGTCCTACAAAAAAACATCTTTGAATTACCAATGGAAAAAATAGTATATGGGAACAAATTCCAACATGATACCATAAAATAATCCATATAAGTTCTAATATCAAGATTATTTTGTCCATATTTTTATGAAAAATTATGTTTACAAATCATTTTCATTAAATTATTTTTTAAACAGACATTTTTTTCATAAATTAGTTCCATATTCACAAAATCCATGATTATGTGAAGTATAAAATAAAATAGTTAAGAAAAAATGGATATAACATATGATGATCATGTGAGATAACTACTATTAAAATAATATCACATGATAAACCAATCCTAAATTTAAAATAATTTTATTTATGATCTAACATATTGAAATATGTTCAAGACCTAAAAGAAAATACCCAATCTAGTCATACGGTGGATCCAACAAACAAAACCTCTAGTGACATAAAAATCACTTAATTGGCATAAAACCTCTTATGGAATTATAACCAGAATGAGCTAAAATTCAATTTACGGATGAACCTAAGGTTTACGAATGTGTAATTTTATCTAAATCCATTTAAAAATAATTTCACATTTAATACAAAATTAACATCAAATCCTTTTCTATTCCTGTTTTGAAAACCCATCTTAAAACCCAAACCACCTTTGGAAGATTTTAATTAAACACTTTGTTTGAAAAAAATCATTTTTAATAAAATAACCAATTAAAAATTTATCTCTCTTCCAAAAATTCCATTCTAATAAGGAATCGTGAATTTTTAATGATTAACCCAAAGGAATTTACCAGAACATATAGAAATATTATAATTAACCCCTTATATAGAGACACATACATTAAGAAATGAGGAAACTCAATCACAACTGAAAAAATATTGGAAAAAATATGATCAACCACTGAAATACAAGGTATGATGGAAAATTACAATGGATCAATAAAAAATGCATACAGGTAATAATCTGATTCAAAAATGCATCAAATACCACTAACAAAACTAAAGACAACATATAAGAAGAAAGGAAACATAATCGAGAGAATCAGTTCTATTGTGGTATATATCAAACACAAATCAAAGAGACATGGAAGTATTGAGAGGACCAAAACATTCCCATAATCACCCTTGGAGAGCATATGGTTTGAGAGGGGCCATCACATAGAATAGAGAAATAATAAGTTTTGAAATATAATATACTGTGTTTCACTTAAATGATTCACATCCCAAATCCCAAATTCACATCATAAGTCCATCATGTTTCTTATTCACCAAAAAATATTATCCATGACATGTATTTTTTGTATGATCGAAACACAAAATAGATCATCTTAGAAGAAATGGGTTCGTGTTGTGTAAGAAATTTACGATATGAATGTGTCTAGTAGTAGGTTGATATTCTAATTTATGTAGAAACCCCTCAATACAACTCTAACACCCTTATATCCCAAAAAATAATATATTTTCATTAAAATATATAAACCTTTTCACCAAGGGTGTTACAATTATCCGACCTAAAAATATTTTTCCCCAGAAATTCCTGAAGATCCTAGACTCACAAAAAGAGAAGGTCGCTATTGCCTCGTTAATAATTACAATCCCCATGTATTTGGGATATCTTTTTTTCACTACTATAGTACAAATACCAAGGTAATTGTTTAATGATGAATTAATTATTCTTAGTGATCCATAAACATAAATATTTTCTCAACCATAGTGGTGGTGGGATTAAGATCAACATCCTACTATTGAATCCCATGGTAATGATCTAGTTGATACCTCTTCTATTGGGAAACATGAAACAATTTTTGGATTGAAATCAAACGATACTGAAAGTCTAATTGATATGACAACATTTCAAGATGATCCACGATCACAAAAGGGATAGAAAACCTATGTACCAACATAAGACTTCCTACCTAATTGATTTTTTCCTAAGAGATGTGAAATTATGTTAAAGTATGACCACATACTTAATGCTCTAGAAGATTATAATGATGGACCATATTGGATTTTTTATGACACTATTCCACGACCAGTTTCTTACAGATCATCAGTAAATTTTGTATCACTTCATAAACAAGACTTGACCTCTACAAAGACTGATATCCCAACATTTCCTATACTGAGGGAGATCTAAATGGCCTCCCATACAATGTATGAAAGGGTTCATTTTAATTTTGACATGATAACTATTATTATATTAAAACTCATCTAGACTATGTTTCTTTTACCAATAACCACCAAAATCAAGCACACACATCTTGTGCACAACCTTAATGACCTAGATACCTATCCTAGTCCATGAATACATCTACGAATGATATACTAAGCTCAATTTCAACAAGTAACCCATCAACTCTTTCAAACCATTCTAAAACATAGAGGTAAAATAAGGTTTCCTATTCAAAACAAACTTATAGTGAAACTTATGGAATCACATAAATACTTTGATATAAAATTACCTAACACATTCCACATTCAATGTCTCATATATAGGAATGTTATACACTGATTTCATGATTGGATCAATGATCACCCAAATAGAATAGTTCCAACTGGGAGTCCATGGTAAACCAATTATGAAGCCCACAAACATTTATTCCCACTCATATACTGGAATGTGTAAATGATGTATCAAAACAATAGGTATTTGGTTCACCTCATTAATTTTATGATGAGTAAGACATTATGAATCGAAATATAAAAGTGCCTATCTCATTCCCATACTCCAATACTGAATTCTTAATTAATTAAACATCATGGTAGTCCAAGGATGCATGTACCAACAGGAATGGTGTCTAATATCTGTTAACACCAACCTCATAAAAAATGGATCAAAAAAACTTCTTCAAAAACATAAAGCCCCATCAGGAGATTGATACCACATAAATGGGGTCTCTACACCATTTGGTATTTCACTAATGAAATGGCAATCAGTGTTAGGTACTCTCTCGAGATTAAATTCCTCATAAAATTAGGATTTATCCATCATTGTATAACATTACACCTGATTACTAGCTTCACCCAATCTTAAGATCATATTTGAAAAAAAAACTCATGGGAAACCAATCCTCTACTTACTCCTCTATGTATTGAGTAGGTAATTTCCTTCTCAATGCATTTTTTTCCAAATTACCTTTTTTCAGATTATAATCAATATCCAAATCAACATTATGTAGATAATCAAGCTAATATCCCTTTCTCAAAGTTAGATCCCATTTAGTGAAAATATACTCCATGATTTTGTAATCCTAATATACTATAAACCACTCTACAAATAGATATTGATGACAAGATTTTAGTGCATGTATAAATTCTTCTAACTCAAGATCATGGGTAGGGTAGGTCTTATCATGATGGAATTACTATTAAGAGCTATAGGCCACCATATATTTCCCCTACATCTAGACACACCCAAAACTAAGACAAGAAGAATCACAGAAAATAGCATAACCCAAAACATGTTTTAGATGAATCAAAAATGAATCTAAAGTTAAATTCATCAACTGTTATTAAAATTTTATCTCAAATTTTTCATTCTACTCAAACTTTAGACCCTTATGTGTTAAAGCTGTCATCGAATATACCTGCTTTGAAAAGTCTTGAATGAAAATCCTCTAATAACCATCAAACTTCAAGAATCTTTTAATATAAAACAAATTAATGGGATTCTCCAGATTAATAACCACATATATAATTTTTAGATACATTAATATTCCCTTATCAGATATAACATGCCACTAAAACATCACCTCACGGATCCAAAAAAATAACATTTGGAAATATTACCATACAAAAGAAGCCCAATCATGGTTATAATATAGTTATTAGAATGAAATGTTTGTTCCTTCTCTATGTTGGAGTACACTAGAATATAATCCATGAATATAAAAAAAGTTTCCATAAACTAATGAAATATCTAGTTTATTGAAGCCATAAATACCACAAGAGAATAAGGGAGATCGAAACGAATAAATAAAAACTCAAAATATCGAAACCAAATACCCAACTCTGTCATAGGATTTTCAACTTCTCAGAATCCCATCTATTAGTATCCCTAATGAAGGTAAATATCTAAAATCCAATGAGTCCTTATAATATGTTCAAAGAGAGAATAAATCATGGGTAATGAATAATTCTTCTTAAAGGTCACCTAGTTTAAATTATAATAATATATGTAAAATATGAGTCCCTAGTATTCTTTTTTATAATATAATACATGTTAATCCCCTGAAGACATGTTAGGATGATTAAATTTCATATCCTAATGGTCTATGAGATGGAATTAATGATCCACTAACTCATAAGGTTCCATATGATAATATAGAATAGAAATGGGAAATTTCACAACAAATAGGTCAATAGTAAGGACCTATCCCTATGGTTGTTAAAAATAAAAAACATATAGAATAAACTCAATGTGTGTTCACACAATCCTAGGAATTGGAGAACTCAAACATGGATCGACAATATAATATAACTTCTCTAACAACTAGAATGAGATCGCTTCATCATACAGAGAATATAACCCCACTCTCCTATATCTAGAATCTCAGTCACCTTAAAAGACATGAGAAAACCAATAAGATGATAGATAGTATGTGTGATGGTGATATAAAATAATATAGTTTTTAATTTTGACCATTCAAACAATTCAAATAATCAGGTCCAAGATATGAAGATCAATCCCCAAGAAGTCCCACCTCACCTCAAGGTTGTCTATCATCACTTGATATACTATGAAACTGAAACCCTATTCGACCCTATTTCCCATGTGAATTGAAATATCAATTATACACTTAATTGTTTTTGAACATAATCCTATAATTCAATCTATCACGGATTATATAAAATATTATGTATTAGCTCTAAGAAAAAAATCTATCCCAATAGAAGATGAAATAATCACCATACCTCTAACAATAGATACACCTATATCAGATTCCTCTAGTGCATAATACATTACATAATTATGTAAAATATTCGATCCTCGTTAATCTTTATTAACCACATAAAAATTCCACTTTGAATAAGAATGAGATCCACCGCCTTTTAAGCATGAGAACAAACATACGAACCCTGGTTAATAGTGGATCTGACAGTACTACCTTAGGGAATCCTTCCCAAAATTGAAATCATATAGCATGTGTGTTTTAAATGATGAAACATATTTGGATAGTCCATAAAAAAATTGGTAAGATGATGCCTTCAACATTAATAGAAAAAAAAACATATTTTTCCTTATTATGTCCCTAATATTTTTTCTAAATATAGTTATATACCTTTTTGATGCTTTTTTTAGAAAGAATACATGAACATGATATCATCTACACTAATATAATATTTCTCCAAATAGGTTCTCCTATTTATTTCAGCCTCTTCCATAGATAATCTATTGACCACCTCCAAAATATTTTTAGGAAACATGACAACCAGAATAGATTTAATAATGGTCACCATCTCTATCTCAAATTTTAAATATTTAAAATAATCATTGGTAATAATATTTGATTCCATGTGAACTAACTCAAAAAATAATGTGGAATAATCCAAGTCATTACACACCACTTAATATTATATTTGATAATTTTCGTTCATTACCACACATAATGTTTTAATATAAATCTTTTTTCGGAATATTTTCTTAATGGAATCCAAATTAATATCCTCATGCAACGTACATTTCACAATAGAGTACCGCCATCTCCATCCCATTCCCTCAATCACGTGAATGGAAAAACTCACTATAGAGTCCTTAGGTGTATTTAGAAAATTATAAATAAACTCGATCCTCAAATGTAATTCCTCTGATTCTTGGGTTCCTTTACCCACTAGATGATGGGAATATCATGTTTAGTAAATTCTGTGATATGGTCCACCACTCACTCTGAGATCTAGACACCCTCATGGATGAATGTATGAATAGTGTATATTTTATCTTCCACCAAAGGAGGACCCAATAATGGATTCACCTAAGGATCTTGTCTCACTGCTTCATCTTTCAAATATATAATATATCTTTTCAAATTAATTTCATATTAAAAACAAGACAATGATCCAATATTTTTCAATTGAATCCCAAAATTATAAGGAATAATTCTAGAAATATATTTATTTTTTGAAAAAAATAATAATTAAATGAAATTATGATTTCAAAGAAACAAATAAAGATATTTAATATTGAATAATTTCATTTAAATAAACCCAAAATAAATATTATTGAAACAACCCCAAAGACCAACTCACATTATTGGTGGAAACCCTTGACCACCCATGGTGACTCGAATTTAGACAAAGAAGTGAGTTATCCATGTACCCTCACACACTTACTATCAAAATTTCAATGTTCCTAACTTTGGACAACCAAAGACACTGAACTAATCCTAGGAAGTGTCAATATATTTCATGATGGGTATTACCATTTATAAGAAATTATAATGAACCAGTCCAAGCCAACTAGAAAATTCAACCAATATGGTCCACCACATGGTGAATTATAAAAAAAATAGAACAATTCTCTTGTACAACCAAATAAAATCAAATCTCAATATGAAAAAATATTATGTAAATATATGTGATATATAAATATTCATTCTTAATAGGTAAAACTACTTTAAAAAAACAGGAAAAATTCTAAACAAGATTCTGAATTACTATAATTACCCATCAAACCATCCCTCTATGAAGTTGATAAGAATGTGAGAGACCAAATTACTATATAATTACCCTATATTTACCTAACTTATACAAAAAACATATAAAATTGTCTAATAGAAAATTTTGGGTGTGAGAAAAAATCCAATAGGATACCACTAAATAATCTATAAAAGTTTTGATATTAAGAATGAATTTCCTCTTATTTTAAATAATCTAGTTTGGAAATTATTTTCATAAAATAGAACCATTTTTTAAATATTTTTTTTTTAAAAAAATCTGTACAACATTTATCAAATATAGTAATATCTCAAATATGAAAGAAAATAGGTGATCACCCATCGATATACCATATTATTAGACATGAAAATAACTTCATGTAATAGAAAAATTATTAAATAATATGATCACCATTTAGTCTATAAACGATGAAAATACATTCTAGTGATAAAATAAAATACCCAATACTGGCCTATGGTGGTTCAAAAAAATATAACCTCTAGGTGCATCCCTCTATGTGTGGTATGTCCATGTTAACTAAGTCCCTCCATAGGAGTTTTACATCGACCCCCCAAGTATCACTCATGAAAGACCATCAATGACTCTTAACCCCTTCAATGGAATCCTATAGGTATCCCTATTTCACTAGGAATTTTAATACACATCCTCTATGAGCCCATCCATGTAATCCACGGTTAACACACAGCTTAACATTAAGTAAGACCCCATTGATCCCATCCAAGGAATTATAATGATTCCATGTTTCAATCAAGGGACCAAGGTATAATATAAATATAATCTCATCCATGGAATTATAAATAGAGTCCATGATTCACACAATGCTATTTACCAATTAACCATAATAGGTTCAATTTAACCATTCATTAGGCATGCTAGGGTCAACACCAAAAGCATCTAAAATACATATCCCCACTAAGGGTATCTCAATATAAGAATGATCTCTAAGGCTTGGTCTATAAATAATTACATGGGAACATATATCATAATAGTCCTCTCATGTAAACTAAACAATTTCAAGGCTTTTTCATAACCTAACTCACCCGGGAAGGTTCACATTTGGAGCCAAATAATGAAAACATGCTTAACCAGCATAAGCATAACAACATATCTAGTGGAAAATCACATATCCTATATTATTATCCAATTAAATATCCATATATAATCATGGATGATCTATTTAATAGACAATTCCACTTTAAACATCCCACAAATGGGAATATGAAGCATGCCTCATAGGTTTCCTAAACCAAATAACAAAAAAGATGAAACTAAGGTGCTTACCCATGGGGAAGCCAACATTCTAGATATAAAATCTAATATGTGCTTTTAAACTCCTAATTAATTGTCCATAAAATAATAGGTAATTACAGGTTCAACTAATAAATCTTATTGACAACCCAAAAATGGGCATGCAACACTCCGACATATATAAATTGCACGACATTTAATGAAAGGTATAAGACCACCTACCATAATCTCATGCTAGATAGATCATCCGGTATAATAATTTAATTTTCTCTAGTTTGGGAGAAATCTAAAAAATAAATAAAGAACCGGATATTTGGGCATATGAGCCTAAATCCAAATAGCATAACCGATAAATGAAGATTCTTATATGGTTAAAAAGGAACAAAGGTCATACCATTGTGGATCTAATGAGATGAATGACACTCTATTAGAATGTCGGACAGAGTGGGGATCTGAAAACCAAGAATTATCTCCAAGGGGTGCTCAAATCATGACCCACTACATTATAGTGATAGAAGATAAGTATTTTCATGTTCAAAACATTTTAGGTAAAATTGACATTTTACCAAAAATATCGGGTTCGGACGGTTTACCCACATGGTTTATCAAACTATGTGATAACGATGCTTATCCCCCTAAGCATGTAAGACAAAAATAAAGAGCTTACATGCAGTCATGTGGCACAACCCTACATGGTTTTAACTAACCGTGTGGCCTCTTCTTTTCACCAAAACCTTTTGTTCTAGGCTCCTGACTAGCCTCAAAATCCTCAGAGACCTCCATGTCCCAAACATGCATTTATAGTAGGCCATATTTAAGAAATTAAACTCAAAATTGATGGAAAATACATGATCCATAACTCAGACAAGAACCGATTTCATACAATATAACAATTCAATGTTGAACC
Source organism: Viscum album (assembly GCA_963277665.1). Taxonomy (NCBI): domain Eukaryota; kingdom Viridiplantae; phylum Streptophyta; class Magnoliopsida; order Santalales; family Viscaceae; genus Viscum; species Viscum album. Next base: position 167,657,762 of record OY728157.1, read on the forward strand.
CATGTATCAAGACACCTACTTCAATCAAGGAACCCTAATCGACTTGAAAAATAGAGAGTGGAAAATAGAAGACAGACCTATGAAAGGAATGGAATGATGAAACACTGAAAATAATCTATATAAAACACATACTATTTTAAATATTATCCCCAACCTTATTCAATACCACTTCCACAGCTAATGTAAATGAAGAAGTATAATGGATTCTTATCTGAATGAAGTAGGGAAACTATGGTGGGGATATTACATCGAATGAAGAAGTCCTAAAGGAATTAAAGCATCTAAAATTTCCAAATATTATCCCTGGAAAACGTAGATTTTTGGAGGGAGTTCTGAACATCAAATGGATAAGTAATTGGGAAGTAATTATAATAAAAATAGATGGACTTGAATGATTCATGTCATGGATCCAAAATTCATAGGGTGAATTGAAAAAGTTTATTATATGATGAAAATTAAGTGTATTATATTAAATTATACATATTAATGTTTTCACAATGTGAAAAAATTTCATGTATTATACATTTCTCTACCTCATTATTTTACTCAGTAAATATTTTATATAACCGATTCACATCATGTAACCAGTTCACATTATGAATATATTTAGGAAACAATTCATAGTCTATGTATTGCAAAAGATGTCCCCAAAATTAACTCAGAATACCTTTAAGACTAAGAAAAATTAACTTCAAATTAAAATAATTTTACCATTTTACCTAGGGTGTTAATGTGCATTCAATAGAGAATTTCCTTATGGAAAGAACCAATTATTGTTTTCATGATAGTGTATATAACTCTTCTACTTTGTTTGGATTATCATACCATAAAATAAGCTACACTAAATAATCCATATCCTCTACCCATAACTAATGATATGTTTGATCACTTTAGAATCAATATGTTGTTATTTAATATTTATATTTGATCAGGGTAAAAAAATTATAGTTTAGTATCAGGATATTAAAAAATAGTTTTTTGATGCCTTTATGGTCAATATGAATATATGGTTATGATATTTGTTCTTATGAATATACCATTAGTGTTTATGGAATTTATGAATCTGATAATTTAGTGGTATATTGACCCATTTGTGGTTGTATTCATCAATGATATTTGTATGTATTCTCAGACTAAGGACAATCATGAACAAAACATGGCTATAGAGTTGGGTATCTTGCGGTAACATCACATTTATAGTAATATTACATAATGTTATTTCACGATACAATAGGTACATCTCTTTCGCCACATCATTCTTAATAGTATAGTATTTTCATATTCTAAAAATGTATATATATTTTTTATCACATGGTAATTACCAAAGAATTTTTTTGACATATGTATTTTCCATAACATTAATTAATATTACCTCTCCTTTAATAATTATTTTTCATTATATGACTCACTCATGAAATAATTTAAAAGTAATGGTTTTCTTTTCTAATGTAGTGACAAGTTCTAGAGGTACTTTCAAGATATAATTGTTTGGATTACATAAACACCTATAATTAGGTTTCAAGAGATAGGATAAGGCTATGTGGTCTATTATGATGCATCTAGATCTTGTAAGTGATGTGTTTTCTGATACGGATATAACATTATAACTAACGACTCGTGATAATTACTTGTGTCTAAGAAGAATTACCTAACACATGATTCGAAATTATCTTTTATAGGTAATACCCTTCAAACATGGAAACATTATATTTTCAGTGATAAATTCATGGTGTTCATAGATCATAAATTCTTGAATTTTTTTTTATCACAATGAGATTTGAATATGAGATAATGAATATGGATAAAATACCTTCACATATTTTACTATGACATGGTTTATACACCATTTAAGGAAAATTACTTAGATAATTAATTGAATTGTAAGTAATATAGTCAATTGGATATAGACACATTAGTACAGTGGTAGTTGATGATAGTCATAGATTATATTAATCTAGAGTGTACGGAGAAATGAGATATTTTAGTTTTATTTCAATTCATATTATTACAAATTTGATTTAGTTGAATAACAATACACATATATCTTATCGTGAATGTCTATCCATGAGTTCCAAACACAATGGTGGGGATACCATTGAGGGATGGATTATATATTGTAAATCTATGTTGTGTTTATATAATGGATTATAGTTCCTTTAAATAATTAGGAACATATTTTTTCCTACCTCAAATTTGGATGTAATATTAATCCAAAAATATTAAAAGATTTATAATTTAATGAGAAAATTGTTTTAGTGCATTCAAATGAATAAAAAATTAACGATGTATGTGTAAAAATTCCCCACTTCTCAATAGGGGAGGGCGGAGAAACCAACTGATTTTTTAAAATAAATATATATACCTATGCTGAAATTAGTTCTGATAGCTATAGATTTTGTTATAGTTCTACCAATATTGGATCAAAACATGGTTCCATATGGTTTATTATGGATATAATCATTATGTATGTTCCCTTGATCCTTATTCATGAGAATAATATGGTGGAGGACTTTTAAAAACTCTACATGTTGAATGTTTTGAAGTTTGACAACATACCAATTTAAATTATGTTAGAATATGACCCCAGGCATCCATCTCATTTTTGAATGTCCTTGCAACATGCCTTAGTAACCCATATGACCATGAGTATAACATATCATCCTTATTTGGAAGGCCAGTCAGAAAAGATAATCCTATCATTGAACGATTTTATGAGATATTTTGTTATGGATCTTGGTGGCCCAAGGGAGGATAATATTTCATTACTGGAGTTCTCATACAATAATAGTTATCCTACCACAATACATATTTCTCATTTTGAAGCATTGTATGGTCATCCTTTTCATACTACACTTTTTTGGGATGAAATCTATGATAATTGTCCTTTTTACCTTTTCATGTTCATGAGTCAATAGAGTAGATTTAGATGATCCAGGAAAGAATGAGGATGGATTAGATTCATCAAAAATCATATGCAGTTCATCATTGACAACAATTATCATTTTTGGGTGATCATATTTTTTAAGAGAGTCTCTAAGGATAATAAATCATCATTTTTCTAAGACCAACAAAACATCTTCTTGGTGCAGTGGACCTTTCAAGACACTATAGAGAATTTAAGATGTTCTTTATTGTTCGTATGTACTACTATATATAATATTAGTTCACAATTAGTTTCATATATGATATTAAAATAAATATTAGCCTAATCCTAACAATATCATATAATGGCACCTGGTTGATATTAATCCAAATACAAAATGTATTCACGTGCCAATAAGGATTTTGTATAAAAAATAGAAGAACTTTTAATGTAAATGAATTAGTATTGTATGATTCTTATGACAACGTGTTCATATTTTATAATATACATAAAAATTAGGGATGAAAATTTTTGAACTATGGCACAATGTCTTTTAAATAAGTTCTAAACTTTTTCTTTCCATGTTTGAGAAGACCAAAAGTTGGTTGATTGTAACAACCCCAGTTTTACCTACATTTGAATTTTAATATATATATATATATATTTAAGTTATAGAACAGTTAGGTAGAGTTTTTAGATTCATTTGATGGTTTTGGAGTGTTTTAAAAGTGGTTTTTAGGGAGTATTATTTGATAATGGTAAGTATAAATTGTAAACGATCTTTATTATACTGTGAAAGGAGATACTGGGAGTCCCTTGGCGGGTTCATGGTTTGTTCACAGTTTGGAGGAAACTATACAAGTTCCCATGTGAAATTGTATAGGATGTTTTATTAGGGGAAGTTTCTTGGAACATTTGGTTATGGATTTACAAACCATGCGAAAACATTGTGTGACTCTCTAGGTGTTGTTATGTGACACATGCATCATTTTTGCATAGTTTGATAAACTGTGTATCAAAACTATATGATGTATATTAAATGCCCCAAATATTAATCTGTAACCTATATTAACACACAAAGATTGTTATTTTTATTTTTCTATATTTTTCCCTAAAATTACACATTATCCCTTGGTGTCCTTGGTGGTTATTTGTTTTTCAGAAATATATTTGGTGAATCATATTTTTTGAGATGTTTTGAATAAACGATAAATATTTGTTCTTTCTTATTATCTCTTGATACATTATTATAATTTCTTGTAGAGACACATACATAATATTTCACAGATAGATATTTATTATAGGATGTGTATCTTGATGATATATTATTGAATCTATTAGAGGGAAGTGATTTTGAGGTGATATGTGGACTTGTTGAATAGTTCTTTATTTTTATCATCCATTGCGACGTAGGTCTGTTATCTCTCATCTATACATACAATATAACTTGAATCCTTATATTTATGGAAAAAAAATCATAATTTAAAAATAAAATATTGAATTTTTTCTAGATATAACCCCATTTTTATCGATGAATTGAGAACATAAGAACTTGGATGTATTTGGGAACACCTGTTTGTTTATATTATAAAATTGCGACATCAATATTATGATTATTGTAAGATGAAAGAAAGGTTTTCAATGAAATGTTTTAATGTGAATATTTGTTTTATGTGGAATTAATTGATATATATTGTGTTATTAGAATACATCGTGGTGTGTGTTAATTTAGAAGTATTAGTGGCCTTTTTGAACTAGACATGGTGATCCATGCCAAATCTATAATGGAACATGGGATTAATCTCTTTGAGATGAATTTGTGGAGGATATGATATATCCCACGAGAATGGAACTGTTATTTAGAATTAATATATATATTTGTGTGTGTGGGAGAGAGAGAGATACAGGGATGAGTATTTCAAGAGGAGAAAAAACAATGATAAATTTATTTTGTTCAATAATTATTATTAATGTATATTTCTTATGATAAATTATTATAGGAATCTGGCTATATTATTATTTAATTCTAAATTTTTATGAAATTATTTTAAATAAAATGTAATTATATGTACTTGTCCTAGTGGCATGACCTAGTATGTCTATATGTATTTTCTTCGGAGAATTATTCTCACCCCCCTTCTTGGGAACATTTCTGAATTTAAACATAGTGCTTAAAATGATAAAGGGAAAGGATATGTATCTTAATTATATAGTGATGCATCTTAATTCTTTGGGATAATCATGTAATGTTTTTTTATTGAGCTGGATTAGGTGATTCTATCTTTGATACCTCTTTATTTTTATATGGTTATGCTTTCTTTTGGATGTTGTTGGTTAATATCTCTTGTTTCTATTATTTCTCTAGTATTGTAGTTAATTGGTTTTACTTTTGAGATTTTTATCTATATCCATTCCTCAAATAAGTGGTTTTGTCATTTATATTTTTTCATGTATGTTTATTTGGTTTCTTAGGGAAAATAGACATCCAATATTCTATTAATCCCTATGAATTTATTTCCTACATTGATGTCTCGTGGATGTCACCTATGGTTAATGGAATCTCTTCCTCATATCAAGAAAATGAGTTTTAGTTGGACATTAAATTAATTAAAATTAATATATAATTAATTAAATTATTTTTAGTCAATGGGATATAATATTAATATAAAACCAATACAAAATAGAATGACTTTAATAAAATACTTTAATATTGATGAAAAAGTTAAAAAAAATTATAATTTTTCACAATTCATCTAGACATAAATAATTTAAGAAAAATATTAAAAAAATTTCCCACGATTAAATAAATAGGATGAATAAAAAATATGTCATTTCTACCAAACTCAATTTCTAAAATTTAGAAATTTTACCTTTAATAATAGTACGTGGGATATTTTTTTTGTTAAATAAAAAATATTCCATTTCACCCGAAGAAGTCTATAATCCTATTTATAAAATATCAATGAATTATAAACCATAGAAATAAATATTTATAAATCATAATATTTATTAATAAATAGGATTTAATGGTATATCCCAATATTGCACCAATAATAAATCGCATCCTCATGATAATATCCCCAAAACATCACTTCCATATATGGTGAAAAAATATACATAAAATTTCTATCATTGATACTAAAGATGATACCACTATTTTCACCATCCAAACCAAAACTTTTAAAATCAAATAGTGGATATTTTAATATTTCAATATCCATTTAGGTTTAGAGTATTATATAAGTATGAAAAACTATAAATGACATGGATTTATAAAAAATGTTTAGAAAGTTGAAAATCATATCTAACTACAAACGAATTTTCATATTTTACATTATGTCCTCATCAACATCTATATAAACCCTTTTAGACATAATTTTTCCAACCTCAATCTTTATAAAATGTTGAAAATTAATCATAATATGGGTGAGATAAAATTATATATAAGGTCAAATATAAACATTAATATTATAATTTCATCCATTAGTATAAGAATATCATAAGTATATGATGACATAATCATAGTTAATGTGTGTAACATAAGAATATTGATACCCACCAATTCCTAGATAATGAAACACAGAAACATGGAATAAATAATTAACAAAGGAAAGATTTGTCAAAATAAATAATCATAAGTTGTTTGATATCAACCTTAATAAAAGGAAACATTATTAACCCACAGAAATTATATATTAAACTTGATAGTGACTTGGGGAAATTATTATCGCATCACTCTTACAAATATAATATCCAATATAGACAAATTATATATCCAAGGTACCCAATGAAATAAAGGTAAATTGAAGACCCGCCTATCCTTGGTTTATCACGAAACCGCCCATCCTTGGTAAATAACATAACCACCATTCCTTTGTCAAAAACAGAACCACATTGTTAACCCATGGAAAATACACAAGTTCAATTACAATCTATTTTAATCATGATTAACCCTTGGAAAAAAACAAGGTTAATGAAAATTCATCTAAAACTTGATTATTCTAGAAAATTAAACGAGTTCTATAACAATCTGTTAAAAATATGATTAACCCTTGGAAAAAACAGGTTCCCCAACAATGTATTTGAAATATGATTAACATGTTGAAAAGAAATATCTTATGAAACATGTTATCTGAAATGATCATAATCCATGTGGAGAAATAATGAAGATTTTATGATTATAAATTATACAAATTCAATCACAAGTAACAACATGGGTTGTTTTTAAAAATATAAAACTTTATAAATGGAAACTCCATATAGTATAAACCAAATAAAATCACCTTAAGAACACAATGAAAACATTATAAATGAATACTAAATGGAATAAGATGTATTTATATATGTTAATGAACCTATACTAATGAAATTGTAACTTGTCATTGTGAATATTAATATGAACCTTACGAATAGTATTGCTGCAAAATGAATAGTATTCTAACCCATGGATGTATAAATAAAATTTTGGAATCTTATAAATGAATGTAGGATATAATTATAACATTGTATAAGTAAATAAATTTTTGCAAAATTATTAATTAAGTGTTTATGTTTTTTTAAGTCATAAATGTTTAATTATAACTTAGTGATTGATTAAATAATTTAAAATAAAGTGTATTTTCATAAAATGTGTTCATAAATGAATATTGTTTTTCTTATGAATTTTATATTATTTTATTAATCCTTAATTAATTTTCAAATGTTTTATAAAAGAAATTCTATTTTTATAAATTTTATTCATAAATTTTGTCATGTTAATAAAATATCCATGATTAATCTCTTCCCTCCCTCTATTTTATTTTAAAAATGAAATCATCATCTGTGATGTGTCAATTAACCAACAGCATGGATGATGTACTTTCATTTTCAATTAATTTCATAAAGGATGTTAATAAAAAAATTACTATGGTAAAAAAATATTGTAAAATTTATGTTGTAACTCTTTTTATGTTCTGTAACTAATATATATATATAATACTAAATGATAACAGAAAACGAGTTTTTTGTGATAATAAAATGTTGTAACAATCTAAATGATTATCACTAATGTTTTATCTAATGATTCAACCACTTACCATATAACCAAATCACATGTAATACAAAATACACTTCTATATGTTTATTGATAAAGTATAATTTCCATTATGGATAATCATACCAATTCTCCATGAACTTCTATACTCATTTTCAAGTGAACTGATCATGAAAACCGACAAAATAAACCCTCCCAAAAAATTAAAATAGGCTCTATAACTCATCAAAAATCCCATAAATGAACTTAATAAAACAATAATGAATAAAATAAATGTATAAATAGTTTTATAATTTTATATTAATGAATTCAATTTAATTATATATGATATTAAAGAGAATAATGTTATCAAATATAATATAAGGGAATTGTCGAAACCAAAACTATTTCTTTGAGTTTTCCCTAATTCACTCAATTTTTTGTATATATTTTTCATAAAAATCATTTATTCTTTCCTTATATTTTATTTTACAGCATATAAACATTTAGAACATTTTTTTTACAAATTCAATAATTTTTCAAAAATAAATATTCTTTCTAAAAATACATCATTTGCTTCTCTTAATATTTTTTATTCTATAATCATGATTGATGATTCTTATACCATGTATGATATTACCTATTTCATTTGGTAACCCAAATGTTTATTCATGAATTTATTATTTAATAAATGATTCCAATTCATATCCATGGGTTGTTTTATTCACCATATTGATATACATTCTATGTGGAATGAACAATAATGTAAATGTTATGATGTGATGGGTTCACCCAGAATTATATAACTCATGTAAATGAAATTATGTGATGGGTGAACCCAAAATTATATAGAGATTATATTAAATGGGTAAATTGGTGATTCTCATGAGATAATTTCAAATACGTGTTACCATGATGTTAGATTTCTTCACTAATATCTGTGCTAGTTGACCAATAAGACATGATGTTTCATTTTATGCATACAACATTCAATGCCTTTTTCTAATGCTTTCTTTCTTTATTATTATGATGATTCCATTATTATATTATCATGAGGGTGATTATTCTCACCCATGTTATATTTATTCATGTTCTTATCTATCCTATTCCTAGGATTTTAGATCACCATTTTCATTTATGTATATCCTAAAGTGATTAATTTTACAAAGGCAAATCGAAAGGCCTCTAATAATCCATGAAAGAATGAATAAAATAAAATTTTAATACAGTAAATGTTATGTATGATCTTAATTTTCCCAAGACACTAAACCATTGGATCCGGATTTTTAGAACTATTAGGTTGTTTATCTCTAAAATGATCTAATTATCACGTGCAAAAAATAAAGGTCGTTATAGTTGATATATGATAAAGTTTTAGTTAATTTGGGAATTAATATTAAATAACCTTAGTGAAAACCCTTAGTATGAGACTAAGAATATGAAATTATATAAGGTAATTTTAATAAAAAAATTTGAATCATAGAGATCCGAAATAATATTCCATTAGAATTAAATACAAAAAGGAGTAAATTATTTATTTAGGATTGGTTGACTAATGTTTTGTTCAAATATTTTATATTTTAGAGAATGGTGGGGAAATGGAGAAACCGGGAAAAAACACATATACAAGGTACAATGTAGCGATTAAGTGAATGACATTACTAATTCCTTGGTAGGTGGAGTTCAAAATTACATGGTGGTTCTTACCCAACTATCTTAGGATATGAATAATAACCTTAATAATGTATAATGTACATCTTCACCTAAGAGGTAGAACATCGATATTGAGTCTTTTATGTAGTAATGACCACCAATGTTTAGTGGATCTTTTAATCCACTAATCATGGAACAGTGAGTCAACTATATGGATAATATCTTTTCTATTATTCACTATTAAAATATTGGGACGGTGACATTGGATGTTTATCAGATAAATAGAGAGGATGACAAGTGGGGGGGGGGGGGTTGATTAAGAACACCAATTTAAAGGATGAAGTTGATGAGATGAAGTGGGAATACATTAAAATAATGTTTCTTAATAAGTATTTCCATGAAAATATTTGTATAATGATAGAGACAAAATACATAGAGGTGAATTAAAATAAACAAATCATGACCTAAAAAGATAATATTACTAGGCATTCATGTTACGGTTTGGGTTTTGTTACCATCAATTATAGAAACATTGATAGATTCTTAATGTATTAAAATAAAAAATTAAAGAGTCTAGAGAAATTCAAGACTTTAGGAGTAATGAAGATGTTGTTTGATGTGATCTCAAAGGGGTAATGGAATTTTGAGAATGGTCTCATGGCTATAGTGTTAAGAAACTAAAGATGGAGTTTCAATTTTGAGGATCTAATGAGAAAGGACAGATGGAAAAAATGTGGTAAGAAGAATTATGTGAGTTGCATCAAAATAATGGTAAAATGAAATAAGTGTGGGGGACATAGCCACCAATCTCATGAATATATAAAACTCAAGAATAAGAAGGAAAATGTGGTACATGAATGTAGTAAACCACCTATGATTCAATGATACTAATATATAGAGAAAGGGAACTATACAATCTAGTGCACTAATCCTCGAGTCCTTGAGGGTAATCCACATCATGATCCGCTAAATACAAAGGAGAAAGGGAAGGGTTATTCCACCACTACAACTATGGTGGATCCTAATAATGATGTGGTAATAGGTATGATGGTTATTAATTCAAGAATAGAGAACATACTATTTTATTCTGGTTCTACACATTCATTCAAAACAAGCATGTTTAGTAGAAAAATTCAAAGTCTACCACTAAATATGGAGGTTTAGTTATCTTTACAAACTAAAAATGGGGAAATAATTACATCCAAATTATCAAACTCATATCTGGTTAATGTTTGGGGCCTAAAACTCTCAAGAAGTATGGTCATACTACCATTAGTGTAATTTTATTCTATTTTGGACATGGTTTGAATATCTTTATTCAAATCCAACATCAATTTTCATGAGAGTGAGATCACTTTTTACACCCTAAAGAATCCTACAATTATATTTATGTGTAATGGGATGGATGAATCTTCTTCCTATACATCATCTTAAGTGTGTATATTGTTGACTAACGAGAAATCATATCATTCTCAAAATGATTGATACAAAGTATAGAAACATGCTTGAAGAAAATCCCATTGTGAGGAACTACACTGATGTGTTCTTCGAAGAGTTTCGTCGTCTTCCTCTTGATAGATAGGTTGAGTTCCCAATTGAACTTATTTCTGGATATCTACCAATATCAAAGACAACTTATATAATTCTCCTTTTTTAGACTATAATTATCTCAGTAAAATCATGGTAAATAATAAGTACCCATTACTTAGAAAGATTATTTATTTGATTTACTCTACAGGTAAAGTAGTTTTCTAAGCTGGACCATTGGTCGGGATATCACCATTTAATAGTGTGGAAGGTAGAAATTCCAAAGGATTACTTTAAAACTAGTAATGGACACTATGATTTAATAGTGATTCCAATCAAACTCACTAATTCCCCATCAATATTATTGGACTTAATGAATAGAGTATTTTAATATTACCTCGAAAAAATTTGTGATATCCATTTGATGATGATATTTTTACATACTCCAAGGGAAATAAAGAACATGAGGATCATATCAATAATATTATAAGGAAATTTTCATGGGATAAAATTTATTTAAAGTATAGTACATGGGTGTTTTGGATAGAGGACATTTCATTATTTGGTAATATCATCACATGTAAAGGAAAAAAAGTGGACCTCTTTGAAATAAAGGAATTCAAAGAGTCACTTAGGCCAATATCTTAAATGGAGATCTATAGTTTACATATACTATTTGGGTATTACTAAAAATTTGTGAAGAAATTATGATGATTTTCAATCCCACTAACAAAGAATAATTATAATGAAGATATGTTTTTCTAGGATAGTGATAGTGAATGTTAATTCAAAGAGTTAAAAAATAGGCTTATCACTCCACCAGTACACACACAACCAACAAGTGGTGAACTCATTATATTATACAACGGTGCATTCAATAAGGTATTAGGTAGTGTACTCATGAAAAATGATAAATTTATAGCCTACACCTCAAGGTAGTGGAAAATTCGTGAGAGAAACTATCCTAAACATGATATGGGGTCGGTGGCTATGATCTTCAAATTGAAAATCTAGTGTAATTATCTCTATGGGCATACATGTGACATCTATACTGATCATAAGAAGATCAAAAATATATTCACATGGAAGGATATTAATATGTTCCAATGAATATGGTTATATCTCATCATGGATTATGTCTTATCATTCCACTATCATCCTCAAAAACCAAATAAAGTAGTACATGATCTATGTAGATAGGATTATACAATAATATCAGTGATAATAATTGTAAAGGTTTCAATATTTTTAGAGATTCAAAGGATGGATATGAGAATCATTAAGAAAGGAACGTCATTAATCATTTCATGAATGACAGCTCAAACATTCATTAGGGAGAAAAAAATTTATTCTCAATGAAATGATCGGAAAATACAAAAGAAGTTGGAAGCTCTAAAAAAAGGGAAATCCACATTGTTAAAAATTGGTGACGAAGGAACTGTAATATTATGGTCATGACTACGTGTACCGTCCTTTCCAAGGATAAAGAAGGTACTTTTGAATGATTCACATAGCTCAAACTTCTCTTTTCACCCATGGATCATAAGGATGTAATGAGATATCTGATGTCACTATTAGTGCGAAAAAATGAAAAATGAGATTGTTGAATATACATAAATGTGCCTAGAATTTCATCATGTGAAGGATGAAAGACAAAATTATAAGGGGGTGATGAAACCATTATCTACACAAAAATTTAAATGGGAAAACATCACCATGGACTCTGCCACTAAAAATCCATAGACATCTATAGGACACAGTGTTATATGGGTTTTTGTGGATTATCTCACTAAGAAAACTCAAATTATCTCAATTAAATAGGACTTGTCCCTGGATCAACATTCAATTATAAATATAAGATAAGTGTTAAGTACGCATGGAGTAGCACTATCGATTATATTCAATCGAGATCCATGTTCCGCTTTGAAGATCTATAAAATTCTCAGAAATACTCTAAACACTGAGTTAAACATTAGTATGACCAATCATCCTCAAAATGATGGCCAATCTGACTGAACTATTCAGACATACGACTACATTTCGAGACAATGTTCTATAGACTTCAAAAGTGTATGGTATCAACATCTACATATGGTTGAGTTATCTTACAAAACTAGTTTCCACTCGAACATCAAAACGGACCCATATGATTCCCTTTGTGGGAAAAGAGGATAAAAACTAGCATGTTGGCATGAGGTCAGTGAACATAAGCTACTAGGGCCTCAAATGTTGAATGAAATTATGAAATGGTGAAAATTATTCAATATCACATCATGGAAACCAATTGTCGCTAGAAGAGTTCTGAATATAATCATTGATGAGACATTTATTTTAAGGTTGGAGACATGGTATTCCTCCTCATATCTCGATTTAAAAGGATCATGAGATTTTGATACATGGTATTCCAAAGGTCAAGTATCTATTTCAAAAGAAGATTTCTTTTTTTAATTATTCTATATAGTATAAACCACATAATATCACTTTGATAACACAATATAGACATTATAAATTAATAATGAATGAAATAAAAGTTATTTCTAGATGTTAAGGAATATAAACCGAAGAAATAGATACTTGACCTTAGGAATTGTAATACAACCCTTATGAATAATAAACTGGCCAAATGTGTAGTAACCCCAACCCTGATAGTATAAATAAATATTAGGCATCTTATAAATGAAATAATAAAAAATTATATAATAGTATAAGTAAATAAATGTTTTAAAAATTATAAATCAGGTGTTTTCATTTTTATAAGTCATAAATGATCAATTACAATTTAATGATTAATTAAACAATTTAAAAGAAAAAATATTTCCATAAAATGTATCCATATATTAATATTTTGTTATCTTATGAATTCTCGATAATTTTACAATACAATAATTAATTTTTCAAAGTGTCATAAAATAAAATATAAATATAATACTTATATTTTTTGAGTAAATTATTATTTTAATTGAAAATAAATTTCTCATACATAAAAAATTATTTCCATAAAATATAGTTCAGTTAAGAATTTGTAAATTCTAAAAATGGTTTGGACGATTTTTATTGAGTTTTTTAGAAAATACATTATTTTTTGGGAAAAGTAAAATATGTTATTTTATGATAAAAGAGAATTACATGAATTATTGAGTAATAGAATGTATATGGATAATGTAACCCAAAAATCACTATATCTACTTCATTAATTCAGTACATTTTGTTATAATTCTCAAAATATTCATATTATTGAGACAAAATAATAAACTAATGAATAAAATAATGAGAAAACACCTCTATCCATTCCTATAAATGACACCCCTCACCACCTATTTTCCTCACACCTTACTAGCTTTTAGAGTTGTAAAACTTATGGAAATGCCTCTTCCTATGACTCTCTCCGACATCAAGGATCACTTGGTTTCATTAAAATAAAAAAACCTAGGTTCCTTACAGAGGTTCTCACTGTGGATAATTCAAGAGGTAAAACCCACTTCTAGTCCCTTTTAATTTATTTTAATTTTCTTATCCTCCCTTCACCTAGTATACCTAAATGTGAATGATGACTTCAGTATCTTTTATATACTGTAATTATATATTGTTAGTGTTATATATGTTAATAAACTCATCCATACCACTCTTTTATTCTATAAATTCAATCATCACCTTTGGAGTGTCAACTTACTAACATCGTGGGCAAAGCACTTTCATTTTACTTTAACACATTAAATTCCATTAATAAAACTATTATAATGGTTGAAAATATTTAAAAATTTTCTTATAACCCTTTTATGTTCTGTAACTATTATATATACATAATAAAAAATGATAATAAAAATTGAGATTGTTGTGATAAATAATTGTTGTAATAATCTAAATGATTATCACTAATGTATTATCTGATTATTCATCCTCTTACTATATAACCAGATGAAATATAATAAAAAATACACTTTTTAATTTTAATTAATAACATATAATTTAAATTATGGGTTATTATACCCATTCTACATGAAATTCCATATTCATATTCAAATGAACCAATCATGAAAACCAAGAAAAAAAACACTCCCTAGTGATGATATTTTTCTATATAACTCATTCAAAATCATGTAAATAAACTTACTAGAACTATAATAAATCATATGAATTTATAAAATGTCATTAAATTTTTAAATAATTAATTGAGTTTTATATCTTTGATAATAATGAGAAGAATAATTCAAACCCAAGGTAAGGGAATTCTCAAACCCAACTCTCTTTCTATGGGTTTACCCATTTAATACATTTAATGTATGGATGTTCCTTTAATTATACTTAAATATAATTTAATTTTATTTCCATTTTCATTTATTAGATATACACATTTCCTATGTTATTTTATGAAAAAATAAAATATTTTTCTAAAATAATAATTCTTTCCAAAAATACATATATTACTTCTTAGGAGATTTTTTCTTCATCACTCACAGTTGATTATTATTATACCAAGTATGATATTCCCTATTTAATTTGGGAACCCAAATGTTTATTCATGAATTTATGATTTATGAAATGACACCTATTCCTTTCCATGGGTTATTTTATTCCCATGATTTATATAAATTCTATATGGATTCATGATAGTGTAAATGTTATGATGTGAATGGTGTGCTCAGAATGATATTGTGCATGTAAATGTTATGATGTGATGGGTGCACCCATAATAAAATAACACTTCAATTAATTAGGTAATGTGATAAATATCATAAGATAAATAGAAATATTCAAGAACATGATGCAATATCTGATCACAACTTTGTGTGGTATTTGACAACTATGACATTATGTATCATGTTTATAAATTTCCACATTCCATGCCTTTATCTAATGCTTACTCTCTTGACTGTGATGATTATCCCAATATTATATTATGATGATGATTATTATTATGATCACCCTTGTTATATTGACTTCTATTATTATATATCCTTTGTATGCTATTTTACCTCACCCATTTATTTGTTGTATATACTCTGGTGATTACTTGTACTTAGGTGAATCTAAATGCCAGTGGGAAGCTAGATTAAAACAAATTAAATAAATATTTTATTTTGTAAATGTTATGAATGGTCCTAATTTTCCCAAGACATTAAACCTTGGTATCCAATATTTGTAGCACTATTATGATACTTATCTCTAATATGATGTAATAATAAGGTAAAAAATTGACATTATATTTATGGCATTGGTGAATGGAAATTAAAATAAAATTTTATTAAAAATATTTTTTTGATAAATTAAAATTTACTTTAAAAAACATGTAAAAACTAAAAAATCATATAATAGTGAAAAGACGATTTTATTTAAAAACAACCTTGTAAACATATAAAGTTAACATCAAGTAAAATTTTAACACGATGGAGGAAAAATATGCTCATGCTATACATTTTTAAAATAAATATTCCTTTAAAAAAATTTAAAAAGGGATGCATAAAGTGAATCATTTAAAAAATGATAAGATATTTATTTTTAAAACCTCATAAAAGAAGTTAAAATATCATATAAATTTTCATTACTATATCATTTTAATTTTATAAAATAACATTTTAGAACATATTTTAGATAAAATAGGCTTAGAAGATAAAGATACAAGATCTAAAATAAAATACCCGATTGATATCACTTAAAAATAAAATTTCACGATGTTATATTTAATTAATGAAGAAAATAAAAATTATACATATTTACCACATTCATACATAGGAAATAAAAAATATATGGTTTATAAAAATAATAACACATTGGTTTCTACAAAACAATCTTGAAATATGAAATATAGAAAGAAAGTGGATTGAAACATAAAGCCTTTTCAACTTTGGTAGCTCTACAATTGTAAACCCCATGAAATAATAACATCACAAGATAAATAAAATATATTCAAAATAATGAGTTTAATTGTATAAAATATTACATGGATGTATATAACACTTGAAAATAAATATAGGGGCATATCATAAATATATATCTCAAACATAGAGAATTTGATTTGAATATCCATTATAAAAATCATACCACTGGATTTGAAAATTAATCAATGGAATGATTAGAGGTAAAAATTATAAATCCAAATAAAACAAATGTAAATAAAATAAAATATAATCAAAATTCAAAACACACATAATCATATAATATGAAATACAATTATGAATTTATATAACCCAATAAAAGGAAATTTCGTTATTAAATTATTCACCACATGGTGACTTTCATTTAAAATCCACTTTTTGAAATCAATCCAATGGAAACATAAAATAAAATATTTTTTGATGAATTAATGATTTTATATGTAATGGGTATGTATATACACAAAAAAAATAAAATATGGGAAAATATATAATATGTCTCATGGAAGTAAAATATAGAAGACAAAACCCCTTTATCTTAAGTCGGTATATTCTAGGTATGTCATTTAACTCCCATATAATAATTTTTAGTTACAATTTTTTATAAGGTATTATTTACATGATTAAAAACACATACATAAATCATTTATTTTATTACTTTTTATTGAAATATTTATATATTTAATTAGTTATATCCATGTTTGGTGTTTTGAAGACATTCAGTTCATTATTTTAAAACTGCTCCAGTTCATTGAATGTGGTAAATGTGGTCTTTGTTTAAATAATTACAAAATGAAAATCATGAAATTATTATCATATTTATTCCTCAACTATTATTTTAAAAAATAACATAATAAATGATTATGAAAAATTAACTACATTATGACTTGGACATTGTAGGTCATACATATGCATGAGTCATGTTTCCCTTTTTCAATTACTAGTAAGGAAGTAAGGTACATATTATTTAGCATTTCAATAATTATAATAACATCATATATAACATACCATTCCTTTAAATACACTTATATATATATCATTATTTTTATGTGGTGATGAAAATATAATCAATTGCTTACGGGAAGTGGTAGTCCACACATATAAGATTGACGTTATAATTTTTCATTTTATGTAGGGAAATGATATATTATCTTTTAATAATGATAATTATTCTATTAATATAATTATAATTTCATTTATATCACATATTTTCATTAAAATTGTCCTTATTATCTTCCACTTAAAGCGTTACTGAAAAACAAATCGCATCACTTTGTGAGGCGGTAGTCCGCCGCACACACAAGAGACATTATCATATTTAACATGAAATGGCGAGTAATATTTTATATGTGATATAAAAACTCCATAAGTATTAATGTAATGGCCTAAACCTCTATGGTCAATTCCATTGTAAAAATATGGGGTTTGAGGTGTTTTGGGAGGTCAAAGTGACTTATCTCCGACACATTTCCAAATTTCCAGTTTTGTGAACATTGTCATGAGCAGCCTCAAGTGAATAGTGCAACAGTAGCCATATGTGAATATTGAAACGGTGAGGTTCCAATGGTAGCCTCTTTCCTTTTCCAAATTTCAAGTTCATGAACAGTGTTTCCACAATTATGAGGTTCCAACGGTAACCTTTTTCCATTTCCAAATTTCATGTTCATGAACAGTGTTTGCAAAACGGTGAGGTTCCAAAGGAAACCTTGTTCCTTTTCCAAATTTCAGTATCATGAATAGTGTTTCCAGAATGGTGAAGATCCAATGGTATGATCTTTTCTTCTCCGATTTTTCAGTTCATGAAATGTGTTTCTAGAAGAGTGAGGTTTTAACAGTGATACACATGAACAATGTTTCTAGAATGGTGAGGTTCCAATGGTGAGGTTTCAACAGTGATACACATGAACAATATTTCTAGAATGGTGAGGTTCCAACGATGATGTTTCAACGGTGAGGTTCTCGAATAGTGTTTCTAGAATGGTGGGATTCCAATGGTGAGGTTTCAACAGTGAGATTTATAAATAGTGTTTCTATAATGGTGAGGCTTTAATGGTGAGATTCATGAATAGTGTTTCCAGAATGGTGAGGTTCCATCATTGAGGTTTCAATTGTGAGTTTCATGATCAGTGTTTCCAGAATTGTGATGTTTCAATAGTGAGGTTCATGAATACTGTTTCCAGAATGGTGAGATTCCAACGGTGATGTTCCAACAGTGAGGTTCAAGGAAACTGTTTTTTCTTGGCCCAATTTCAAGTTCATGAACAGTGTTTCCATCTTCCTACAGTTTCTCCCCTTTCATGGTACCTTTGATGTAAAATTCATTTAAAGACTTGTTTTAAAAACTCCATGGCTGATTCAAATGCTATAACTCCTATATTAATTTTTCTTAAGGCTCGGGATGCTTTTACTTGGTCCAACCATGTGGTTTAATGCAATCCACTTTCAGTGGAAAATCAATGGTATCTTAAACCGATGCTCTGTTAAATCTTCTAAAGGGAAAATATATCTTCCTTCCTAGTTATTCGTCCTTGTTCAATGATGCGAGACGATCAAACATTTCATTCCATCCAATATGGGTTGTGCAATCATACATTCCTTTTTTGATTGGTTCCCCCTTTTTTGATATAACCAAGAATTATCAATCTATCTATGATATAAGGTATGATCTATCGCCATTATTTTTGGTTCGTCTCCTCTTGTTTCTCCTTGTCCTTTTATGGAATTCTATCTCCATGTTCCTAATGGTATTTTCTTAGTTTTTGACCAATGTGGTGGTGTCTCTGCATCCTCGGGTGGATACAGTTGTCACAGGGGGAGGATATCCTAACCTGTTGTGCGGCTCGTTCTCATATAAAGAACTTCAAGAACAGTTTGAGGTAGGGTATTTGTTACTTCTCTTTTATTTAACATAAAATTGCTTATTTAGCTTGTTTTATCCCACTGTATCACAATATAATTGGCTTAATAAATATTGAAACGAGATAAATATATCGATATCGATCATATGTTATTTCTTCTGGTTTTTCAAGATAGTGTGATATCTATGCTTGAATTATTTAGATTTTCGTTCTTGATGTAAATTGGTAAAGAATGTAAATTCATAATTAATTGATAATTGTTTGGCTAAAGATAATGAGTCATGTAATTGAATCTGGGTTTTCTTGTTGTAATTTTATATTAATCAAATTGGTTCAGTAAGAATGTTTAATTAATTATGATAGCTTACTATTTATGTTTCCTGAAGTTGGAACCTATGAATAATTAATCAATTAATCCATGATGGATTGAATAACTGGTTGTTTGATAAAAGATAACTTCTTTTAGGGTACTGAGATACCCTCTTTCCTGTTTATGTGCCAAGATCCCAATTGTAATGACTTTTGATTTCCTACTTCTTGTGTTGTAATGTGATCCTAGATGGTTGTTGTGAAATGTCGGGGTAGGTAGGCCTACTGTTTATGGCATAAGTTCATTACTAGAGTGGCGAGATGCATCAGTTTATTCATATGGGTATCGGGGAGGACACAAGGGATGATGAAATGCATTGGATGTGAATGTTTCTATTCTTGCTAATTCTTATTGGTAGTTTGTCTCCTTTACATTCTCTAATGCTCAAGGCAGCTGGTCTTTCATACACTTCCTCTGAAATGGTTGAAGACACACGAGGTATTCCATGTGCTTTCTCTGTTTAGCTTCTCAAGGGAGGATGTCTCTACACTCTTGCTATAGGCAGAAAAGACTCGATGAGTAGTTCATCTACTCACCATGTTGATCCCCCTTGTGTTTAGTAGCATATAATGTTTTTCTAGAAAACCTCGGAATATGGGAAGGTAATGCTGTAAAAAAATAATTTCATACATGGTGTTAAACCTTTGGGTTGGATTTTGCTGGGGTGCAATACATAAGTTGTAATTTAATGGAATATTGAACTTTGGGTGTGACACTAATGATATAAATTTGGAAATAGTTAATGGTTAATTTTAGTTTAAATAATTAATTAACATATATTGCAAACTTATAGAAAAGGAATTAAGTAATGTATTAAATCTCTTAAAATGGTTGTGTTCTTATAAGATACCTAATTTTAGATGTCATAGCTGGGAATCCAAGAGATGTTACCTACAGTTTAGTCTAAGACTAGGTTATTCTCATAGTGTGGTCGTGAGATATAGTATATTCTGTAATTTTGGAGTTTGTATATTCTACTCTGCCCTGTTAGTTAGGGAAACTAACACACTAGGGATTCAGAGCCCTGGGGGTGTTTTTTTTCCAACATTCTGTTGGGAGGATGGATGGTTGTCCACCCCATTTGGCCCCGCTCTCTTATCATGGCAGTTACTTGTGCTAGTCGGTCCAATGGTTAGTCTTCCCCATTTATGTGTATAGATGGATATAATGTCTTGTGGTTAGTCACACAAATATATTCTGGATATAGTTTCCTATGGACTACTATAGGTGTAACGTTTATAGGGTGTGATGGATTGAGGGTCCATACTTGATGTATAGGCTATATTGGCTTGAGGTTTAATACCCGATGTATGATACATGTTATGAAAGTTATGGTGGATCCCCGAAACTACTAGGTTACTTTTTATATGTGGATGTGGTGGTTTTTTTGCACGAGGTTCATGTTGTGGTGCTTCACCCAGGTGTCTGTGGGTGAGCCTTTTTTGAGAGATATTCTTAAGACGTTCGACATTGGGTAAAAGTGCAAAACTAGTGGAGAAGTAGTAGTGGGGTACCATTGATATTATTTATTTTATTATATACTCTTTTATGATTTACATGGTGAGAGTAGTCATGGTGAGGCTAGGAACTTAGTACACACATTTATGTGACGAGTTAATTTCACTTGTGGTTCAATATGATTTATCATTATTTATTTACTTTTTCATGAGAGGACCTAGGGAGGATCCTACTGGGTATATTATTATACTCACCCTATGTATATATAAACTTTTTTAGGTCACTTGGAGAAGTTTAGAGCTCAGGCTGGTTTCTACTGGCTTGGGGTTGCAGGAGCTGGTTGGGCTTCGTGGTTGCTGTTGTTTTTTACTTTTTTTTGGGTACTTGCAGTTTTCCCATTTTAGTTGTAGTTGTTTTTCCAAACATTATATATATGTAATTGGGATTTATTTATTTTGTTTTCTATGTTTTAGTTGGTTAGTGTCTATATTATATCTCTCTTTTTCATGTGTTCTCTTATTAGGTAATGCCTCACAACTATGTGTTTACTATACCCTCGGTGCTAGTCGCCAACCCGAGGCCTACTAGAGGCATGACTCAGGGGCCATTATATTCCTTCTCACATTTCTAGCCTAGGAGGGGAACACTTTGTGGGGAGGGGGTTATGACATAGTTGTATCAGAGGTCTGATTGTGGGATAGGATGGAGTTTGGTGTTAGGCACAGGTGAGGATGCATGGGTTGGGAGGGAAAAGGTGTTAGTCAATTTTAGCAAGTCATGTAAACACTGAAGATCGGCTGAGACATAGGAATTTAGGGTTACCATTAATCTGATGTTCAAACCTTTATGTTTACAATGGCTACTAAATGGGGTGATACTAGTTGTAGTGTAGAGACTGTGTTAAAGATCTTGCATCATTCTTCCTTGTGCATGTGTTTTAATGGGTAGACCTTAAAATAGCGTCACCTAAAATGAATAAAAAAAATTAATTAATTAATGTTTAGTCGTCCATATTCCAGGTTTAAGAACACTAATGGTTTTTTATTTTACAGGTATGGATCTCGGTCGACATCCTCATCAGGTTTTCACAGAATTTGTCTAGCAGGATGAACCAGTAGATCGTTGTAGAATAAAGGTTGACGAATAAGACACATGGATATGGACACTCTGATAGTTCTACCGCCAGAGTCGGTAGAGCTAAGAGGGATATTTTTTAGATGCAGTCACAGAAGACTGTTTGGAGGAGGTTGAGATTGGATTCATTTCAATCTATGCTCGAAAGGAGTGTTGGGTGTATTTGGTTGTGATGATGCTGCATGGAGCAATAAGGAAATGGTAGTTCTTGTTTCTTGGGTATCACAAGGAGTCAGTGATCTCATGGGAGGAGTTCCGAGACATGTTTAGAGTCGAGTTTCTTCCTTCAACCGTGAAGGCATCCAGTCGGCATGAGGTTTTTAGCATTTGATACAGGAGCTCAGGTGTGCGAGAGTTTGGAATCAGTTTCAGGAACCTTTAACAATATGCTTCGGACCTGTTTTTATATGAGGAGGTTAGGGCGTGGTATTTCAAGGAGGCTTTGCATACAAAGATCCTGTTCTAGGTCAAACCATTTATGCTATTGACATATCTTGAGGTGCTAGAAAGGGTAGAGGTTGTCGAGAGGACTTTGTCCAGATCCAGATTTTCACGAGAGGGGAGTCATAATGATTCCTCATGAAGAAAATATGTGGTCTGGGGTTCCTAGTTTTTAGGGAAAAAGAGTTTTTGTTCAGTTGGGGGTAGGTCCAATCCCTCCGCATCTCTTTTTTCCAGAGGCATCATATCTTAAGAATATTCCAAGGGATAGGGCAGTAGTTATTCTTATGGTGTTCGAGGTCATCAGCAGCTATAGTGCCTGACCTTTCAGAACAGTCATCACGCACATGGTTTTCTTCTTCAGGTTCCTTCATTGAAGTAGTTTCATATGAGGTAGAAACAACATGATAAACTAGATTTAGATCAACTAAGGGTAGATGGGTCAAGCAGAGGACAACCCTATGATGCACCTCATCCTCAAAGAGTAGATCTCGAATGTGGTGGTGGTATTCATTAGGGTCATAGAGGCCGTAGAGGAAGTCATGGTCAACTTCTTTCTTTAGCGTTTCCAGCTCCAGGAGAGCCAAACATCGTTCGAGGTACCCTTTGCTTATTTTATACCTTGGTGTATGCCTTGATTGATTTCCAGAGCGACACAATCCTTCATATCACATACCCTTGTCCATGGTTTTTAAATTGGTTTAGAGAGGATTCTAGTTCCCTTGGAATTAACAACGTGAGTTGGAGGCTGAGCTAACTTGTTTTAAGTATGTAGATTTTGTGAGCTAGTTTTGGGGAAGCACAACTCTTGGGAAGATTTCCTGTGTTTATGAATACAATCATATGATTTACTCCTCAACATGGATTGCTTTTATTTAGTTTAGGATATCGTGGATTGCTTCAGGAGGTTGGTTGTGTTCTTCGACATGAATGGAGAGTCAGCAGTGTGCGTTGGCGAGCGAGACCCTAGGATGGGTTAGAGGAATGTTCCATCCTTATCATTAATTTTGGATGAGCTGATGATGAGTTATTCATAGGTTCAATAGTTTGAGTTTCCTAGGGTCATAGAAGAGTACTCTAATGTCTTTCTAGAAGAGGATGTAGCATTACCCCCTTGATGAGAGATCGATTTTTGGGATCGAGCTATAACAAGGTGCTCCTTCTATCTCTATGTCTATATATATGATGGCCCCTTCTCAGTTACAAGTGTTATGTATATAGATTTATGGTCTATTATAGTGTGGTTTTGTTTAGTCGAGTTTGTCATTGTAGGGTACACCAGTTTTGATCGTGAACAAGGTTGAGAGTAGTTGGTGGTTGTGTGTCGATTATCATCACTTAAACAAAGTGACAGTGAATAATCTTTATCCTACTCCAAGTATTGATGATTTATTCGATCAACTGAAGGATGAAAGTTGGTTCTCAAAGATAAATTTTTTGTTATGATATCATCAGATGCGTGTGAAAGATGAGGATATCCCGAAGACCACTTTCAATTGTCTTCATGGGCATTAGGAGTGAGTTTTAATGCCACTCAACAAGACAAATTATCTAATTGTGTTCATGGGATTCATGAAAGTTGTGTTCCATGAGTTCTTGGAAATGTTTTCTTTTTTTCATCAATGACATCCTTGTGTACTCCATGTCTGAGGAGGAGCATGCAGAGCATCTACACATCATTTTGGTAGTTCTTTGTCAACATCAGTTGTTTTGGAAGTTGTCAAAGTGTGAGTTTGGGCTCGATAAGTCTATTTTTAGGCCATGTTGTTTCCTATATGGGAGTAGTTATGGTTCCATTGAAGATAGAAGCAGTTGTGTCTTCATAGGCCCCCAAGACAGTGTTAGAGGTGAAATGTTTTCTTTGGTCTCGCAGGCTTTTACAAGAGGTTCTTAGATGATTTATCTTGATTTGTGACTCCTCTGATAGCTTTCACTTGGAAGGATTAAGTGTTCATATGGAATGATCAGTGTCAGGAAGCTTTTGACTATGTAAAGGAGAAGTTAGTATGTTCTCTAGTTCTTTGTCTTCCAACTGAGGGAGTTCAGTTTGATGTTTTCTATGATACTTCGCATCAAGGGTTATGTTATGTTATAATGAAGCATATATTAGTTGTTTATTATGGGTCTCAGTTGTTGCGTCCCCATGAACGTAACTATGCCACCCACGATATTAAGTTGGTAGCCATCGTGTTTGCTCTAATGTTGTGGAGACATTACCTCATTGGAGAGCACTCTTTGGTTTTCATTGATCATAAGAGTTTGAGGTATATTTTCTCCATGTGTTAGTTGAACTTACGACAGCATCAGTGGATAGAGTTATAATAGGAATAAAACATTGAAATGTCGTATACACCTAGAAAGGGGAATGTTGTAGCTAATGCGCTGATTCAGAAGTCAAGTAGTGATGTAGTGCATGAATCTGGTGAATCATAGAGAGTAATGGAAGAAATATCAGCATTAAATCATGATATTTGATATGTTGGAGTCATATGTTGTCTTTTTTACATGATGATGCAATAATCTATAGTGTAGAAGGTGGAAGAGTCCCGGTTGGTGGATCTAGAGGTAGAAGTTTGGAGAGACCTAGTTGTATGTAGTGAGGCCCCATATGGTGGGTCTGAGGATGAACAACCCCAAGTGTTGTATCATGGAAGGATATATGTCCCGTTGACGAAGCACAAGACGTTTCTCAGAGAGTTCTATAGTTCTCTTTTAGCAGTGCATCATCAGGTGATAATGATGTACCGAGCCTGGAGAAGCCAGTTTTGGTGGCCTGGTCTGAAGCATGCAGTTGTAGAGTTTTTGTCTCTATGTTTTGTCCACCAGAAGGTGATGGTCGAACACTATGTTCTTGGTGGTCTACTCCAGCCATTAGATGTTCCTCAGTGGAAATGGTAGGACTTCTTAATGGACTTTGTTACTAGTTTACCTCGATCTCAGGGAGGATATAATGATATTAGTATGGTAGTTCATTCTTTAACAAATTCATCCCACTTCACATTAGCCAATGAGTAAATATCAGTAGAAATTTGTTGAGGTAGTATCTTTAATAGGTGGTGAGACTTCATGGAGTTCCAAAAATGATCATTTCTGATCGAGATCCTTGTTTTACCTCTGGGGTGTGGAGAGGTCTCCAGAATTCTTTCGGTTCCCAGGTATGACATAGCATTTTTTTCATCCTTAGATGGACATTCAGAAAGAGGAGACCATCCCAAATCATAATGACATGTTACACTCTTGTGTCTTAGATTTTGGAGGTTCGTGAGGGAGGCACATACCCCTAATGTAGTTCTCTAACAACAATAGTTTTTACTCCACAATCGGTGTGGTTCTGTTTGAATCCTTGTATGGCTGGCCATGCCATTCTACGTTGTGCTGGACTGGGGTGGGAGATTCAGCAATTCATGGACGACAACTAGTGCAGAATATAACAGAGATTGTTCAGATGATTCGTGAGAGGATGAAGATAGTGCAGGATCGTCCGAAATCATATGTCGATCAACGGAGGAGACCCTTTGAGTTAGAATTTTGGAATCATGTGTTTCTAAAAGTGACTCCCATGCATGGGTAGTGAAGGTTTGGTCATGGGAGTAAGCTTTCTCCCCGATTTGTTGGGCCTTTCGAGGGGTTAGCTCATGCTGGATTTGTGGAATATCGAGAAGCACTTTCCCTACAGATGAGTCGGATAAACAATATCTTTCATCTGCCACAACACCATGGTTAACTTCATAATGAATCTCATGTCATTTATTGGGGAGAGATCTATGTTAATGATGATGGAACCTTTGATAAGCAACTTGTGGATACCTAAGACCACAAAGATAAGGTGTTTTGTGGGTGTTCTGTCCCCTTAGTTCGTGTCTTGTGGCCACATAGTGACATGTAGAAGAGTACCTGGGAATGTGAGTCACAGATATGTGCTCAACACCCAATGTTTTTTTTATGTTTAACCCTTTTCATGTAACGAGGTCCCCTTTTTGGTTATAGAACTTTTGTGTTTTTGAGATGGCTTTACATGGTTTCTCCTTGTGGGTTTCTCTCTTTCGAGAGGTATCTTGATGGGTGGTTGTTCAGGCTACTTATCTATTTCCTTTTAGGGTGGTTTTGAATTCTCTAGGATCAAAATGTTTTGAGAGGTATCTGATGTAATGAACCAAACTGCTGTAGTCTATTCCTTTGTGAGAATTTGGTGTTTGAGGTGTTTCTGGAGATCAAGGTGACTTATCCCTAACACCTTTTCAAATTTATAGTTCTAATATCAGTGTCAACGGTAGCCTTAGCTGAACAGTGCAACAGTATCCTTACGTGAATTGTGCAATGGTGAGGTTCTAATGGTATCCTCCTTCATTTTACAAATTTCATGTTCATGAATAGTGTTTCAATAACAGTGAGCTTCCAACGTTAACCTCATTCCTTTTCCAAATTTCATGTTCATGAATTGTGATTCCACAACAGTGAGGTTCCAACGGTAACCTGTTTCATTTTGCAAATTTCAAGTTCCTGAATAGTGTTTCCAGAACGGTGGGGATCTAACGGTAACTTCTTTCATTTTCAAAATTTCAAGATCATGAATAGTGTTTCCAGAATGGTGAGGTTCCAATGGGATCCTATTTCCTTTTCAAAATATTGATTTCATGAACAGTGTTTCCCAAATGGGGAGGTTCCAATAGTGATGATTCAATGGTGAGGTTCATGAACAGATTTTCCAGAATGGTGAGGTTCCAATGGTGTGGTTTCAATAGTGGGGTTCAAGAAAAATGTTTCCAGAATGGTGAGGTTTCAATGGTGAGGTTAATGAATATTGTTTCTAAAATAGTGAGGTTCCTATGGTTAGGTTCCAACGGTTAGGTTCGGGATCAGTGTTTTGAGAACAACGAGGTTCCAATGGTGAGTTTTCAAATGTGAAGTTCATGAATATAGTTTCCAGAACAGTGAGGTACCAACAAGGAGGTTTCAATGGTGATGTTCATGAACAACATCTCTAGAACGGTGAGCTTACAACGGTGCGGTTTCAATGGTGAGGTTCACGAATAGTTTTTTTAGAATGATGAGGCTCCAATGGTGTGGTTCATGAACAATGTTTTTTCTTTTTCAAATTCCTAGTTCATGAATAGTGTGTCCAGCTTCCTACAGTTTCACCCCTTTGACATTTACTTTGTCATAAAATGCATTTAAAGAATTTTTTTAAAGACTCTAAGGCCGAATCAAAGGCCATAACTCCTATATTTATTTTTTCTAAGGCTTGGGATTCTTTTACATGGTCAAACTGTGTTGTTTAATGTGATCCATTTTTAATGGAAAAACAAATGTATCTTAACCTGATGCTCTATTAAATCTTCTAAAGGGACAAGATATCTTCTTCCCTAGTTCTTCCTCCTTGTTCTCAGCAGTGAGAATCTCAAAAATTTCATTCCATCTAGTAGGAGTTGTGCAATCAGACTTTCCTCCTTATATTGGTTCTCCTATATTTTGACGCAACCAAGCATTATAGATCAATATTTGATATATGTTGTGATCTATCGTCGTTCTTTTGGGTTCATCTCCTCTTGTTTCTCCTTATCCATTTATGGAATTCTATCTATATGTTACTAATGGGATTTTCTAGGCTATTGACTGGTGTAGTGGTGTCTATTCATTCTCAGGTGAATACAGTTGTCATGGGGGGAGGAGATCGTAACCCGTTGTGTGGCTCATTCTCATAAAAAGAACGTCAAGAACCATTTGAGGTAGGGGTTTCGTTTCTCCTCTTTAATTTTATATTCAACTATAGAGTTATCATATTTTATCCCACTGGATCATAATTGAATTAACATAATAAATATTTGAACCGGATAAATAATTTTATATTGATCATATGTTAGTTCTTCTTGTATTTCTAGATAGTTTAATATTTATGCCTTCTTTTTTAGCTTTTTGTTCTTGATGGAAATTGGTAAATAATGTATGATGGAATTAATGGATAATTGTTTGGATAAATATAAAAAGTCATGTTAATAAATTTTGTTCTTATTTTTGTAATTTGATGTTAATCAAATTGGTGTAGTAAGCAGGTTTAATTATATGTTATTTCTTAATGTTTAGGTTTCTTAAAGTAGGAACCTACTAATAATAAATCGGTTAATCCATGATGGATTAAATAAATGGTTTTTCAATAAAATATAATTCCTTGCAGGGTTCTGAGTTACCCTCTTTCTTGATTAACGGCCAAGATCCCAATTGGTATGAAATTTTTTTCTTGCTTCATATGTTTTTATGTGATCCTGGGTGGTTTTTCTAATAGGTGGGGGTAGGGAGCCTTACTGGTTGTGGCAGCAGTAGGTTCCTAGAGTGGAATGATGCATCCTTTTATGCATGTGGGTATCAAGGAGGACACCAGGGATGATGAAATGGGTTGGATGTGAATATTTTGATTCTTGTTGATTCTTACTAGTTGTTTATCTACATTACATTCCCCACTACTCAAGGTAGCGGGTATTTCTTAACCTTAATCTAAAAGAGGTGAAGACACCTGGGTTATTCCACATTCTTTCTGTATTTACCATCTTAAGGGAGGTTGAATCTACGCACTTTCTATATATGCAAAAAACCCGACAGGTAGTTCATCTAATCATAGTGTTGAGCCCCGTTGTGTTTAGTATCGTAGAATGGTTTTATATATTGCCTAATAAAATGATAAATTAATAATGTAAATTAATAATTGAATAAATTATTCTATCATATGGAGTTACATTTTGTCGGGTAGAAATGCTATGGTTGTAATTTAAAGTAATGGTGAACTTTGGGTGTGATGCTAATGATATAAATTTAGAAATTGTTAATGGTTAATTAATGTTTAATGAATTAATTAATGTAAATTTAAACTCATAAAAAGGGAATGGTGTAATGTAATAAATCTCGGTAAATGATTGTGTTCTTATAGGATACCTAGTATTAGAAGAGGCAGCTGGGAATCTGAGAAACATTAGTTGTAGTTGAATCTAATACGAGGTTATTCCCATAGTGTGTTTTTGTGATATAGTATATTCTATACTTTTTGAGTTTCTATACGCTACTGCACCCCTTTAGTTAGGGAAACTCAAACCTCAAGGATTCTGACCCCTAAGGGGTGTTTTCCCCAACATTCTCGTGGGAGGATAGATCGCTAACATCCCCATTTTCCTCCACTCTCATATCTTCAATGTTACTTGTGATGGTAGACTCATGGGTCAGTTTTCCCCATATATGTGAGTAGAGGGTTTTAATGTAATTGGTTATTCACACACATATATTCTGGATATATTTTCATATGTACTACTATAGGTGTAACATGTATAGGATGTGATGGATTGAGGATCATTACTTGATGTATGGGATATAATGGCTTGAGGTTTAATACCCGATGCATGATACACATTATGTGAGATGTGGTGGCTCCCATAAAATACCAGTTTTTATTGCTTACATAGACATGGTGGTTTTTTTGCATGAGGTGCATGGGGATTTTTATAGGTGTTTAAGGGAAAGCCTTCCTGGAGAGAGATGCCTAGGATGTGCGACATTGGGGATAAGAGGAAAACCAATGGGGAATTAGTAATAGTGTACCCTTGATATTAGTTATTATATTATATACTCTTGTATGAGTTACTTGGTGAGAGTATCCATGGTGAGACTGGGAATATAGTATACCCATTTAGGGGAAAAGTTAGTTTCACTTGTTGTTCACTATGCTTTAGCATGCTTTCCTAAATTTTTCTTGAGAGGCTTTGGGGAGGATCTTACTAAGTAAACTGTTATACGCACCCTATTTATTTATAAACTGTTTTCAGGTCACTTGGGGTAGTATGGAGGTCAGGATTGTTTCTACAAGATCGTGGTTTTAGGAGATGTTTGGGTTTCATGGTTGCTATTGTTTTTACTTTATTTTGGGTACTTGTAGTTTTCACCTTTCTATTGTAATATTTTTTCATGAAATTACATATTTGTACTTGGTATTTCATTTATATTGTTGTCTATGTTTCAGTTGGTTGTTTTCTATCTTATCTCTCTCTTTTTCATGTGTTCTCTTAAAGGGCAATGCCTCCCATATGTGGGTTTAATATACCCTTGGTGTTAGCCACTAACCCGGGGCCTACGGGATGTGGGACTCGGAGGGGGGGGGGTCATTATCTCCCTTATAAAAATTTCATTCCATGAGGGGTACACTTTGTGGGGAGGGGGTCATGACATAGTTATATTAGAGGATTACTTGAGGGATAAGATGGAGTTTGGAGTTAGGAATTGGTTAGTTTGGATGGGTTGGTAGGGAAACAATTTCATTCAAGTTTAGAAAGTGATGTAAACACTGGAGACTGGCTGAGACATAGGAATTTGAGGCCCCCTATGATCTGATATATAGACCATTAATCTTACAATGGCTACTAAATGGGGTGATAATATTTACTATGTAGAGACCTAGGAAATAATCATTGAGAATTCTAACTTATGATTATGTTTGAATGGGTTGACCATGGGATAGGGTAGCCTAAAATTAATAAAAGAATACAATTAATTAATTTATTTAGAGTCTTCCATGTTCCTGGTTTAGGAGCTCTAATGGTTTGTTATTTTATAGGTATGGCTCCAGGTCGATGTCCTCATCTGGTTTGCACAGAATATGTCCAGCAGGTTGTTAAATTAGATCACCGCATGATAGAGGTTCACGAAGATGACACTTGGAGAAGGAAACTCTGAGACATCCAGTTCCATAGTCTATAGAAGTACGATGGCTCCATTTTAGATGTTGTCATGGAAAACTGGTATGAGAAGGTCGGGATCGTAAGTAGTTAAATCCATGCTCTGAAGGAGGACTGGGTGAATTTGGTTATGACGATGTTGCATGGAGAATTAAATAAGTGGTGGTTCTTAGTCCATGGGGATCATGAGGAGCCAACAATAACATGGGAGGTTTTCTGATACAAGTTTATAGTCAACTTTCTTTCTTTGAACATGAAGGCGTCTAGTCTCCAGGCGATTCATACCCATCAATAGGGGATATCCAGTGAGAGAGAGTTTGGAATCCGTTTCAAGATCCTTTTACGATATGATTCAGACTTGTTTTCAAATGGGGAGGGAAGGGAATGGCATTTGGAGGAGGCTTTGCATCCAGAGATCCTGCACATGTTCACCCCATTTATTGTGAAGGCATATCATGAGGTGCTAGTAAAGGAAGAGGTTATTGAGATGACTTTATCTATAATAGGATCATCACGAGAGGGGAGTCATCAAGATTCTTCATGAAGCAGAGTTGTGGTCTGGGGTTCCTAATTTTCTGGGTAGAATAGTATTCGTTCAACTGAGGGTAGGTTCCAGCCCTCCACATCACATTTATCTAGAGGTAGCAGCTCTCATGACTATACAAAGCGATCAAGCACTTTTTTTCTTGAAGTGGTAGAGGTCATCAGCAGCAAGAGTTCCCGACCTTTTAAAACTATCATCGTGCTCCAGGTTTTCCACTCCATGTTTCTCTATTGAGGCAGTACCAACAGAGGCGTGTTCGGTCTTTATAATCAATGATGGCTGAGCAAATGTTGAGTACATCAGAGGTTCAATAGATGTCGTTTACTAGGGTCGTATAAGAGTACCCTAGTGTCTTTCCAGAAGAGGTTGTAGCATTCACCCCTCGACGAGAGAATGAGTTTGGGATCGAGCTACAACCAGAAGCATCTCCAATCTCTATGTCTCTATATAGGATGTACCCCTATGAGTTACGAGATTAATGTATATAGGTTGATGGTCTATTACCATGGGTTTTTGTTCATCCAAGTGTGTCACTATGTAGCGAACCGGTTTTGTTCATGAAGAATGTTGATATTAGTTTGCGGTTGTGTATCAATTATTATTTCTTAAACAAAGTGACAGTGATGAATCACTATCCTCATCCACATATTGAGGATTTATTCTATCAACTGAACGGTGAATATTGGTTCTCAAATACCAACATTCGGTTCGGATATCATCATAAGTGTGTGAAGGATGAGGGTATCCCGAAGACTGATTTATGTTTTCATTAGGGGAATTATGAGTTCATTATAATGCCATTAAGCATGACAAAGTATCTCATTGTGTTCATGGGATTGATGAATGTTGTGTTCCGGGAGTTCTTGGACACGTTCATGGTGCTTTTCATAAATTACATACTTATGTACTCCATGTCTGAGGAGGAGCATTTCGAGCATCTACAAGCATTTTTGGGAGTTCTTCGTCCACATTAGTTGTTTGGAATGTTGTCAAAGTGTGAGTTTTGGGATTGAGCAGTCTATTTCATCGGGATTGTTGTGTCCAAGTAGGGAGTTGTTATGGATTCATCAATGATATAAATTGTTCTGTCTTTGAAAGCCCCCAAGATATTTTCAGATGTGTGAAGTTTCCTAGCTCCCGTAGGCTACTACAGGAGGTGCGTAATCAATTTCTCTCGAGTTGTGACTCCTCTGACAGCTTAAAAAAAGATGGATCAGTCATTCCAATGGACTAATTATTGTCAATAAGCTTTTGAGTATCTAAATTAGAAGTTAGAAAGTCTTCAGTTCTTTGTCTTCCTGCTGTGGGAGTTCAGTTTGATGTTTTCTATGATACATCGCATCTGTGGTTTAGAAGTGTTCCGATGGAGTAGATATCAGTTGTTTCTTATGGGTATCATTAGTTGCATGATAATTAATTAATCTATGCCACTCATGATCTTGAGTTGGTAGTTGTGGTGTTTTCTCTGAATTTGTGGAGACCTTACACATTGGCGAATGCTTTGTGGTTTTCACTGATCATAAGAGTTTGAGGTATGTTTTCTCTCAGTGTGACTTGAACTTATGATAATGTCATTGCATGGATTTTATAGAGGAATACGACTTTCAAATATCATATAAACCTTGAAAGGGTAATGTTGTAGCTGATGCATTGAGTCAGAATTCATGTAGTAATGCAGTGCATGAATCTGGTGACTCCTTGATAGTGATGGAAGAATTTTGAGTATTACATCTTGATATTGGAGAAGTTTGGGAAAAAGGTTTCCTTTTTTAGTTGACCATGCAGTCATCTCTGTTATAGAAGGTGGAAGAATCCCAGCTGGGGGATCTAGAGGAAGAGTTCTGGAGAGACCGAGTTGTTTATGACGAAGCCCCTGATAGTTGGTCTGAGGATGAACAAAATCGAGTGTTTCATCGTGGAAGTATATTTTTTCCTTTGAAGAAGCACGAGACGGTTCTCATATAGTTCCATAGTTATATTTTAGGGGTGTATCCTAGCTGGACAATGATTTTCTGATCCTTGGGAAGCCATTTTTTGTGGCCTGCCATGAAGTGTGCAGTTGCAGAGTTTGTGTCTATATGTTTGGTCTTCTAGAAGGAGAAGCCCGATCACCGTGTTCCTAGTGGTCGGATCCCGCTATTAGATGTTCCATAGTGAATGTGGGAGGGAATCATAATGGACTTTGTTACTGGTTTACCATGACCATAGGGGGGACATGATGCTATTTGGGTGGTAGTTCATCGGTTTACAAAATCATCCCACTTCATAGCGCTCAAGGAGTAAAACTCAGTGGATGTTTTGTTGAGGTATTATCTTGAGGAGGTTTTGAGAATTCATGGATTTCCAAGGAAGATTATTTCTGATCATGGTCCTCGTTTCATCTATAGGGTGTGGAGAGGTCTCCAGAAATCCTTTGATTCTCAACTATGCCTTAACACTGATTTTCATCTTTAGGCGGATGATCAAATAGAGCAAACCATCCAGACTCTTGAAGACATGTTACGCTCTTGTGTCCTGGATTTTGGAGGTTCGTGGATGAGGGACTTACCCTTAGTGGATTTTGCATACAATAATAATTTTCATTTTACCATTAGTATGGTGACATTTGAAGCCATGTATGTCTATCCTTGCTATTCATTATTTTACTGGACTGGGGTAGGAGAGTCATAAATTCTCATACCATAACTAGTGAAGAATTAAATAGATAATGTTTAGGTGATTCGTGAGGGGATGAGGACAACACGAGATGGTAATATATCATATCCCGGTCAAAGGATGAGACCCTTATAATTTTATTTTAGAGATTATGTGTTTTTGAAGGTGAATCAATGTCATGGGCAGTGATGGTTTGGTCATTGGAGAAAGCTTTCTCCCCTGTTTGTTGGGACTTTCTCGTTGTAAGCTCATGTTGGAGTTGTGGCACATTGAGTAGAACTTCCCCCACATATGAGCTGGATACACAATGTTTTCCATGTGTCATAGCTCTGTTATTATCTTCATGATAACTCTCACTACATTTATTGGGGAGAGATTGATGTTGAGGATGGTGCGAACTTTGAGGAGTGACCTTTGGAGATCCATGACCACATAGAGAACATGTTGTGCAGGCATTCTATCCCATTCGTTCGTGTCTTGTGGTGACACGGGGGCATGGATGAGAGTACATGGGAACATGAGTCACTGATATGTTCTTAGTACCCTTTTTTTGATGTCTAACTCTTTTCATGTAATGATGTCCATTTTGTGGTTATAGACCTTTCATGTTTATGAGATGGCTTTCGTTGGTTTATTCTTGTGTCATGCTCACTTTTGAGAGGTATCTCAAAGGATGGTTATTTATACTTATTTTCTGTTCCCTTTTTGGTAGGTTTTGAATTCTCGAGGATGAGAATGTTTTGAGTTGTATTTTATGTAATAGCTCAGACCTCTCTGGTCTATTCCATTGTAAAAATCTCTTGTTTGAGGTGTTTTGGGAGGTCAATGTGACTTATCCTCAACACTTTTCCAAATTTCCAGATCATTGAATACTGTCATCGGTAGCATTTTGTGAATAGTAAAATGGTAGCCTTATGGGAATAGTACAATGGTGAGGTTCCAATGGTAGCCTCTTTCCATTTCCAAATATTAATTTCATGAATAGTGCTTCCAAAATGTCGTGGTTCCAATGATATCCTCTTTCCTTTTCCAAATTTCTTGTTCATAAAAAGTGTTTCTAGAATAGTGAGGTTATAATGGTAACCTCATTCCTTTTCCAAATTTCATGTTTAGGAATAGTATTTCTAGAACGGTGAGGTTCCAATGATATCCTCTTTCATTTTCCAAATTTTGAGTTAATGAATAGTGTTTCCAAAAAACTGAGTTTCCAACGATGGGGCTTCAATGGTGAGGTTCATGAACAATGTTTCCAGAATGGTGAGGTTTCATCAGTGATGTTTCAAATGTGAGGTTAATTAATAGTGTTTCTAGAACGGTGAGGTTCTAACGTTGAGGTTTCAACAGTGAAGTTCATGAATATTGTTTCCAAAATGGTGAGGTTCTAACGGTGAGGTTTCAACGAAGAGGTTCATGAACAGTGTTTCCAGAACGGTGAGGATCCAATGGTGAGGTTTCTATGTTGAGGATCATGAACAATGTTTCCAGAATAGTGTGGTTTCAACGGTGAGGTTCATGAATAGTGTTTTTCCCTTTACAAATTTTCAGTTCGTGAACAGTTTTTCCAGCTTCCTTCAGTTTCTCCCCATTGACATTTCATTTAATGTAAAATTCATTTTAAGCCTTGTTTCAGGGACTTTTATTCTTATTCAAAAGTTGTAACTCCTATATTAATTTTTCCTAAGGCTTAGGATGCTTTTACTTGGTCATACCATGTGGTTTAATGTGATCCACATTTAATGGTATATCCAGCGTATCTTATACCACCACTCCATTAAATCTTCTAAAGAGACAAGATATTTTCCTCCCTAGTTCTTCCTCCTTTTTCTTAGCTGTGAGATATTCATACCTTTCACTCTATTCAGTAGGATTTGTGAAATCAAGCATTCGTCCTTGGGTCGGTTCCCTTCTGTTTTGATGCAACCAAGTAGTATCGATCAATCATCAATATAAGGTATGATCTATCTCCATTATTTTGGGTTAATCTCCTCATGTTTATCCTTGTCCATTTATGGAATCTATCTCCGTGTTCCTAATGGTATTTTCTTGGGTGTTGACCGGTGTGGTGGTGTCTCTGCATCCTCGGGTGGATACAGTTGTCACGAGGGGGGGGGGGGGATCAAAACCCATTGTGTGGATTGTTCTCGTATAAAGAACTTCAAGAACGATTTGAGGCAGGGGATTCGGTGATTCAATTTTATTTTACATGCAACTATATAGTTATTGCGTTTTACCCACTGGATTACAATGTAATTTACATAATAAATATTTGAACCGGATAAATAAATTGATATCGATCGAATGTTATTTCCTATTGCTTCTCTAGATAGTGTGATATTTATTATTTCCTTGTTTAGATTTTTTTTCCTCATGAAAATTGGTAAAGAACATAAAGACGGAATTAATTTACAATTTTTTTTTGCTAAAGATAATGTAGAATGTAAATGAATCTAGTTCTTCTAGTTGTAATTTGATACTAATCAAATTGTTGTAGTAATCATGTTTAATTATTTATGGTATCTTACAATTTAGGATTCTAGAAGTTGGATCATACGAATAATAAATCTATTAGTCCATGGTGGATTAATGAACTGGTTGATTGATAAATGATAATAACTTGTAGGGTTTTGAGTTACCTTCTTTCTTATTTAAGGTCCAAGAGCCCAATTGGTATGATGTTGTTTTCTTGCAGCTTGTGTTGTGATTTGAGGCTAGTTAGCTGTTGTGATATGTGGGGGAAGGGAGGCCTACTTTTTGTGGCAACATTTGACGCCTAGAATGGAAAGATGCATCATTTTAGCCATGTGGTTGTTGGGGAGGACACAAGGGATGATGAAATGGGTTGGATGTGATTGTTTGGATGCTTTCTAATTCTTATTGGTTTGCTAATCTACTTTACATTCCCTACTTCTCAAGGCAATTGGTCTTGATTACCTTCATCTAAAAGGGCTGATGAGATGTGGGGTAAGCCACGTGCTATTCATGTTTAGCTTCACAAGGGAGGATGGGTATACGCTATTGTTATAGGCAGCAATGACTCGACGGGTTGTTCATCTACTCACCGGGTTGATCATCCTTGTGTTTAGTAGAATATAATATTTTTCTATAATTCTTGGGAATATGGGAAATTTATTAAATAAATAAATAATTGATTAAATGATGTTAACCCAGGGGGTTATATTTTGCTGAGGCATAATTATGAGGTTGTAATTTAAAGGAATAGTGAACTTTGGGTGTGATGCTAATGATATAAATATAGAAATTGTTAATGGTTAATTAATGTTTAAATAATTAATTAACATAAGTTGAAATTGTTAAAAATGGAATGAAGTAATATAATAAAGATCTTGAAATGGTTGTGTGCTAATATGATACATAGTCATAGATGTGGCAGGCCTGAATTTGAGAGACGTTAGCTGGAGTTGAGTCTAATACTAGGTTATTCCCATAGTGTGGTTGTCAGATATTGTATATTCTGTAATTTTTGTGTTATATGTGCTACTCCACCCCATTAGTTAGGGCAACTGACACCTCTTGGATTCTGATCCATAGGGGGTGTTTTCCCCAACATTCTGGTGGGAGGATGGATGGTTGACTACCCCCTTTGTCCCTGCTCTCTTCTCTTGGTAGTTACTTGTGCTGGTAGGCACAGTGGTTATTTTTCCCCATATATCTGTGTAGAGGAATGTAATGGCTTGTGGTTTTTCACACAAAAATATTTTGTACATAGTTTTCAATGGAAACCTATATGTGCAAAGCATATAGTTTGTGATTGATTGAGGATCTTTACTCGGTGTATGAGCAATAATATCTTGAGGTTTAATACCTAACGTATGATACACGTTATGCGAGTTTTGGTGGCTCCAAAAAACTATCGGGTTACTTTGCCTACATGGATGTAGTGGTTTTATTGCACGAGGTGCATGTTGTGGTTCTTCTCCCAGGTGTCAGCGGGGAATTCATTTATGGAGATAGATTCTTAGGACGTGCGACATTGGGGAAAAGCAAAAAAACAATGGGTAAGTAGAAGTACAGTACCCTTGATATTATTTATTATATTATATAATCTTCTATTCATTACTTTCCAAGAGTATCTATGGTGAGGCTGGGAATATATTATATCCATTTAGGTAGTGAGTTAGTCTCACTTGTTATTCACTGTGCTTTAGCATGCGTTCATTACTTTTGCACGACAGGCTCTAGGGAGGATCCTATTGAGTATACTGTAATACTCACACTATGTATATATTAACTATTTTTCAGGTCACTTGGAGAAGGTTGGAGATTAGGCTGGATTCTACTAGCTTTGGGTTCCATGAGCTATTTGGGCTTCATGGTTGCTAATGTTTTTTCATTATTTTGGGTACTTTTAGTTTTCCTTATTCAGTTGTAGTAGTTTTTCATGACATTACATATGTGTATTTGGGATTTCATTAATATTTTAGTATATGTTGGATTTGGTTGGTTTCTATCTTATCTCTATATTTTTCATGTGTTCTCTTAGAGGTTAATGCCTCCCATTTGTGTGTTTACTATACCCTCAGTGCAAGTCGCCATCCGGGGCCAACAGGAGGTGGGACTCAGGGATCATTATCTACCTTCTCACATTGCTGGGCCAGGTGGGGTACAATTTTTGGGGTGGGGTCATGATAATAAATATGTTTCAAATATCATTTATATACTTTAAAACCATTATTACAATAATACGTGAGAGGTGGAGAAGGAAGATAAGACCATAGTTTCTGAGGTGGTGGTCCACTATACACACAAATGATGATTTCCTACCCATTTGATTGAAGGTAATATGAATTTTTGTTATTACACGAATAAAATAAAATAATAGTATATATTATATATTGATATTTTCATAGTTGAATAATATTTTGAAGTGGTGAAAAATATAAAACTAAATAATAGAGTAATGAATTATACCTCTTCTCAGACCACCTTATTAAGATTATATCAAAGGTTTTCATATAATGTATTTCTGGTAAAAAGGATTATATGATTAGGTTATTTAATTTGGAAATTTATTAGAGTATGTGTTTTCTGAGAAAAAATGGTTTTATATTTCAAAGAAGGGGAATGATTGGGTGGCCTTTTATTAGTGAGGTGAGTGTCACAATTGAATTTCTTTGGAAAAAGAAAAGGTGTACGCATATTTTTCCCATGTTATAAGGATATAAATTGAATTATTATCATGAATTATATATGATATAGTATAATTATTCCTCTATAAGAGTTTTTAAACCTTCTTTTAGGTCATTTGACCCTTATTGTTTTAGTTAAACCCCCAGTGAACCA
This sequence comes from Viscum album, assembly GCA_963277665.1. Taxonomy (NCBI): domain Eukaryota; kingdom Viridiplantae; phylum Streptophyta; class Magnoliopsida; order Santalales; family Viscaceae; genus Viscum; species Viscum album. The sequence goes on from OY728157.1 coordinate 167,698,158, forward strand.
ATTATTTCCATAACCGTGATAGTTATTTTTTTATTGTTTTCACTATTAATTATATTTGAAAATTAATATGAAATAATAAGAAAATATAAATTATTCTAACTCCAAAAATGGATTAAATTATACCAAATTAAACTCACATAAGTGGAAAAATTAAATTGAAAATTAAACCCACATACACGAAAAAAATTGGGTTTTCAGGAAGTGTATTTTTCAAGGAAAAGATGATCTTATATTATCTATATTACTAATAATAATTATTGTATAAATAATATATTAATATTTTTTATATATAATTTATACATTTAAATTAAATATTTATTCTTTAAGGGTTTTTTAAATGAATTTGAAATGGGAACCATTATGCAATTTAAAATAATTTTTTGAAAAATATCATTTTTAAACCCAATGAAAAATTTATTAAGAGATCAAAAATGATTATGACTCAACTGAAATTAATTATATTGAATATAGATAAATAAATATTATGTTATTTTGAATCATATTAAAATATATTTGAATTTAAAATTTCTTATTTTTTTTAAAAGAAAATAAATTTTTTGAAAAAATTTATTTTTCAGTACTCACTAAAAAATAAATATTTTCAAACAAATTTAAACATTTTACTCAAAGTAAATTTTTAAATTAAGAACTAAAAATTGATGTTCGCTTTTTCAATTAAATTTGACAAAATTTCAAAAAAAAAACTAATTATAATATTTCCTAATGAAAACCAATTAAATTGTTTTTGATGAAAACATATTTTTGAAGATGAAAATTAATTTTACAAAAAATGATTGATTATTTACTAAAAATATCAATCATTTTTATAATTTATGAAATATATATAAATAATAAATTTGTTAATACAATTCATATGCTCATTTTTTACTACTAGTTTATAATGGTTATATAATTTCCAGGTTATCTAAGCTCAATATTGTGCATTGAATATTCTACCAAATGTAGTTTTATTTTCTAAAATATTAGTGTTTTACATCCTCCGAATTTAATAAATTGGAACATAACAATTTCAACATTTTTTTATTAATGAAAAGTTGTACATTTAAAATAACTTTTTTAGAAACCTACATCGTAAAATGGGTTAATAAAATATCCACTTGATAAGAGATAAAAGTGTATGAAGGTCATCTATAATAACAAAAAATTAGTTTCTAAATAAGAGAACATAGGTGGGAAGTCAAGATTACGAAACTAAAGAAAATAATAATGCCCATATAACAATATTTTTTGATATAGATCATTGATCAAAATAAAAAGAATGATCATGAGAAAGATAAAAACCAAAAAACAATAAACCAAAGAGTTATGAAAACGTCATTTATTTCCTAAAAATTGATTATAGTAGAAAAAAATCACTTCAATATAATTATTTCACACAAAATATTTTATGGTCTGTCACTTTTTGAATAAATTTAACATCTTTGATAGCTTCTGTTACATGAAATATCAATCATAAACAAATGACAATATAATATAAACAATTATTATTTTAATCAGACTATTATATCCTAGACATTTAATTAGATGGTATGAACAATAATAACTATGTTATGAAATATATGTGAATTTTATATCATTACAGATTTGATTATTAATGTTTATTATTTATAGTAAAATGGATTTCGTAATTTCTATAAGTAAATATTACTCAATTTCTAGAAAAAATATAAAATTTATTTTATGAAAATAATACCATTTTTTAAATATTAATATTAAAATTTTCTTAGGGTTAGTTTTTTAGAATTTTAAGAAAAGATTTATTTTCCATGGAATTGTGAAAAAATGCTTATTTTTCTAAAATTACTATTTTGATTACATTAAAAAGTAAATTTATGATATAAATATTTTTTAAAAGTTAAATATGTATAATTTAATTTTATATAATATAATAAATTAAATTTTAATAACCTGTATACCTTATTTTGTATAAATTCACTTTTGGGCTTAAAATGTATTTTTTAATCAAATGTATTTTTTATTTTGTTTTCTAGATTAATTTTAAATTAAATTCTAAAAATTATGTTTTCCAAATTTTGAAAAATAAATGAAATATTTTTTTTCAAAATTAAAAAATTTATTGAATAGGTCTCTTAATATTTTTCAAAATTAATAATTATCTTTGTAATTTTTGTTACCATAGTTAATTGTAATTCAATTAATTAATGGTAAACATAATATGACACATATTATCAAATACCCCTAAAACATTCCGAAATACTATAGTATCAGTATGTTTCTACCTTAATTATCCATGGGTATAATTTATTACCTTTTGGATCCATTAGTTTGACATTAATACCGTTATAGTATTTTATTTAAAGAGATGTCAAACAAGCCACATTCTTGTTTTTAATAGGTATACATTTTTTATTCTGATGGTATCAGGGATTTGTTTTTAACTATACATTTTCCTTTGAAATATAAATGATTTATATTCCATATGATAATTTATTTTTTATTTTTCAGAAATAAATGATTGACCTAAATTCTTATACAACGCGAAAGTAGTCATAATTCAATTAATTGAAAAATCAAAGAAATGATATTGAAAGTATTAAAATAAATATAATTTCAGATATTAATAGTTATTAATAAATTTTATAAGTGAATATGACTTATTCTAGATGTATTTTAATTCTTCTTTCAATGTTATCTTATTTTCATGATTTTATTAATTTTAATATAATGAATAATCTCGAAATTGAAAATAATGATATTTTAGGAATATCATATTTTATTAAATTATTTTAAAATCATAAAATTAATAAATAAGAAAAAGGGAAAAATTTATGGTTGAAAATGATATCTCATGTTCATTTATATTCTATATTTATTCATTAGTCTTTATAATATTCTTGTTATTTTTTAATATTTTGAGAGTTTCCAAAAGTGCCCCTCACTTCAATTATAAAAGGGAATTCTTTTCTTCACTTGTTTTCACAACATTGATTCACATATCTCAAAGAAACTTTTCCAATTTCACTTATCAAATAATTTTATGTTATAATGGTTCTTTTACATATAAAAAACACTATATGACATATATGTAAATTTATTATGGAGATTTTATATAGAAGAGGTAATCGGCACTACCTTATCTTTCAATATTATTTCTGCATCTACTTTATATTAATGTGTTCTTTATGTCCACAATTAGTAACTTAGTATAATATATATACGTAGATTTTATTATTATTATGATACAACCATTTACATATTTTTATCTATCCTAAAAAATGTAAATGCACAGCGTGTATGTATGTATATCTTACTGTCACCAAATAGAAATTTTATTACATTCATCACAATTTTAAATAGTTGGTTATAATAATGAAAATAATGGATATATATGATAATTATAAAAAAATTAAATATAATTAATATATCATCAATATCCTTACACATTCATAATTATTTTTATGATAACATTTCTTGTGTCTACGTACATCTAACCATCTCCACGAAGTGATATGATTCATGTTCCATGCTCAATAATAATGAATGGTAATAAAACAAAATTTATTTATTAAATATGATATTTATAGGATTAATAAAATTCATTAAATGATATATCTATATCCTATTAAAAATTAATGGGACATTCCTAAAAACTCATATATGTTAATACAATTAAATTAACACCCAAATCAATGAAAATAATTAAATATTATTAAATAACATGTAGTAAAATGTTATAAAATGGTCGTATAATTAATAAATATAGATTTGGAATAATATAATGTCATTTTTAGGACCATTATATAAGAGTTTAAATCATGTTCCACTAAATAGAAGCACAAGATATGATATTTCATAAATCAATATCCATTCATTGTTGTAAACATCTAATAAATTAATTATGTCATGCTATGATTATACTGAAAATGACTTTTGATTGTATTCTCTTATATTTTCAATTTTATGGGGGAATATAGTTGATACACATTATCAATTCATTTGATTTACTCCCACATCTATGATATGATATTTATAAGGGACTTTGTCTCAAATTTTTATCATTGAGGCATATTTTGATCTTATGAACCAAAACTATTTTATGCGGTGTATATAACACCCTTATCAAATGTTATATAATGAAATTACATATTACTATAATATTTCATGTCTTATTAAATATTATCTTTTCATGCAGCATATTATTTTACAAATTACAATGTGGTAAGAGAAATCTAATTAATTTCACTTCATTAAGGTATATTTTAATATTATACACCTAATTTATTTTATATGGAATATATAATACCCATTGGATTTATTTATGATAATCATTAATTTAAAATTATATTTCTCTTAAATTTATATATTCCTTGTATCATAAATATGATTTTTTCTAAAACCTTATATAATTTTTTATATACGACGAGTACATGGAATGTTATTTGATTAACTGGTGAAATAATTTTTAATACATATCTTCTACTCAATATATAAATTTATTGATATGTAATACTGATTCATTAATTTAGATGGTCATTTTTATATATGTGAAATATTTTTATATATACAAGAAATTTGTGAGGACCCATTATATGTAGCCCCTCGATGCATATGTAGGTCTTTTGAGAAAAATAAGTTGTCCAAATTAAATGGATTTTTCATTACACATAATGATTTTATAGTATTATTAATGGTATTAATAGTATAAGTATGATGATTCCTGGGTTCATACAATCCATTAATTAATCATTTACCACATCATGATTTGAATTATTATTATCCATTATAAATTCATTATGATATTATCTATAGATTCAGATTGTGCACAAGATATTATTTAAATAGAATTTGTTTCCAATAATTTACATGGACATAATGATTATATGTTATCTTCTAATGAAAGAAAATTTATTTAATAAATGGTATGTCTGTTCTATTATTAACCTTTTTATATTGATTATGTTTCATTTATTATTTCTTCTAATGAAAGCATTTCCTTACTATATATTTGAGATCTCCCTTTTATTTGTTTTAATTCCCCCATGATATAAAGATAGAATCATTGAATATGATCAGGAAAGAACACTACTTTCTATTTTTATAAACTACATTTATTTACTGATGTATTTTGGTTACCTTATCTCTATCTAGTTCTTAAAGATTACTAAACTATTTAGTCCTTTGGGATGAAATTATGTGTATCTAATACCAATATGATAAATTTACCATTGACTTTGGGGTACTAGAGTTGGGGTTTTTTCTGTTTGCATTGGATAAAGATTAGTAAACACCTATTGAACTAGGTTTTAAAATAAAAATTTCTAAAATGATATATATAATAATATATTATAGTATTTGGGATATTTAATGCTCATTTTTTATAATAACTTCAATATAACTCACTATATACCACTATTTAGTAATGTTGTATGATCGAAAAATGGAATAAATTCGTGTGGTCAATGTAGGGATCTTCCCACAAAGCAAGGCAAGAGAGATGGCATTGGAGTTGAGAATATGATGGCCATATTAGGTCAACTAACACACTGTATGTTTAAAAACCATGCACATGTGGATCAACATGAAGATACATGACATGACACACCTATGTTTCATGGTTTTATGTGAAAGAATCCTCCATATTTGAGTGGAACTAGTTGTGCAGATGTAGCTAAAAATTTATCAAGACTTTTGAAAAGATAATTATTTACCTGGGATTCATTTCAAGGGAAAATGTTACACGTTCAATGTATTATGTTAAAGGATAGAATGATTAATGGTGATCACCGATCTACAATATTAAGTAATAATAGTAAATAAAACATATAGAGTGGAGTGATTTTAAAGTAATGTTATTTGATAGATATTTCCCATATGAACAATGAACTAAAATGAAGGGAATGTTCCTTATATTAATGAAAAATGAGGAAAAAACTATTGTGGAGTATGAAGATACCTCTAAAAGAAGATCCAGCTAGACTATATTTTATACACATTATCTAGAGAGCAATACTGATCATTTCATTTAATGACTTCATCCAAACTTCTAAGGGGCACTAATTTCCTAAACTTTTATTCATGTGATGATGTATTATAATGTGACATTAAAAAGGGAATTAATTTTAAAGATCCTATATATTCATGTGAAATCAAGAGAAAAATAAAAGGCGTGACAACCATGGGAAGGTAAAAGTACTAAATAAATATAAGTTAATAAATACATTTCAATCTTGTGAAAATTATGGGAATAAAAAACTACGGAAATTCTGAAGGGAACAATAGTGTGTCAAATGTATGGAGACACAGGTCATATTTTTCATAAATGAAATGGATAAGAAAAAATGATATTCAATGCTTCAATGGTAATGAAATTGGATATTATTCAAATAAATATCTGATGTTCCAAGGGAATCTACCACAAATGTGGTCAAGGGGATAATACCAAGCTAATTCAATCACCACTGTTGAGGTAGATGTTCTAAAATATGTTTTGGTATGTACATTAATCATATAATTTTTTAGTGAATTATTTTATTCTTGATCCATCTATTCGATTATATCTTCTTTGTTTTCTAAGAAATTACATATTTACATTTCACCTTATAAAAGGATTTTTTAGTAAATAATCTTAGTGGAAGTCTTTCTATAATAATGATCTTTTAGGTTGTTCCCATTATAAAACATAAAAATTCATTATCTGGTGACCGTGTTATCATACCTATGGTTAAATTTGATATAATTCTTGGTATTAATTTTCATTCAAAGAATGATGCAAAAAAATTATTGAAAAGAAAAATAAATCATGATTATTGTCGATATTGTGGAAATCTATACCTTTAGTGAAGATAATTCATTTTATGATTCATGTCCAAATCCACCTCTAACAGTTTTTGTGAAAGAGATTAATTTAGAGGAAGATAAGAAATATGAAATGAGTAATATATTAATTAAGGATGTGTCTAATGTTTAAGAGTACATTGATTATTTTTTAAGGACTTACCTAGTCACCGATTAGAGAAAGGGTTGAATTTTACATTTATTTAATTCTCGATGAAGTGCCTGTATCAATTAACCCCTATAGAATAGTCATTGTGGAATTAGGGGACATAACAAAACAACTTGAGGTGTTGAGTAGCAATTGACTTATTAACCCAGGATTACCCCATAAAGAACCCATATTCTCTTTGCTAATAATAAATAGATATCCTTGAGGCTATAAATTTATTATAAGGAAATCAATGCTATTACAATAAAGAAAAATTATGAGGCATGATGATTAATACTTTATCATAATTTCATTTTTACTCACTAATTCACACTCCTTTTTCATGGATCTAATTAAAATAGTGTTCAAGGAATATCATGAAAATTTTATTGTGTTATTTGTTGATGATATATTGTTGAATTATAAAATCATTAAAGACCATAAGAATCAATTTGAAATAACTATTGAAACCCATAGACAGAAATAGTTATATGGTTAATTTAGAAGGGTTTAATTATTGATTTGGTAAATATCTTTTCTTGTCCATATTTTCTCAAAGGATTGAATCTCAGTTGATCATTCAAAGACAAAGCCAATTTAATAATGGTCAACACCAATGAACATAATCGAGTTATAGAGTTTCATTATTTTAATAGGTTACGATCATCATTTCATTTATAATATAGCTTGATTGGATTTCCATTTAACCATGATTTCACATAATGGGGTCATTTTTGTATGGAATAATTAATGTGAATAAGGTTTTAAATAATTGAATAAGTGATTTTTCAATTCTCTAATTTTGACTCGAACATTAGGAAATGATCATTTTTTGATATATAAACATGAATCAAAGAATGAAATGGGTTAAGTGCATATTAAAAATGATAATGTTATTAAATATTAATAAAGGCAGTTGACGACTCATGAAAAAAATTGTACAACTCATGATCCTGTGTTAGAATCCATAATCATTGGTCATAAGATATAGAGACACAATCTATGTGGTGAAATATGTCATATATATATCCTTATCAAAAGATATTAGAACAAATATATACATAAAAATTACTCAACATGAGGAGAAGTTAATGGACTATGTTACTCATGAATTATGGTTGTTCAACACACTACCACCTAGAAATCGAAAATAAGGGAGTATATGCATTAAGAAAAAAATATCATGGAGTTATGACCCAAATGAGGATTAAGAGAGATTATATGTTCAATGAATTTAGTAAATATGGATATGGGAATTATTAAGGAAGGGGATACATCACTACCTTTTAATGTGATTGTGAATATATCTTTATTGGAAAAGATAAAAAGTTCTCAATCTAATGATGATAATATTCATAATAAAATTAAAAATGTGGATGACAGAAAATTGGAAGTATTTGACTGTGAAAATAGTGTTATGAAATATGTATAGAGGTTATGTGTTCCATAATTACCTAATATAATAATGTAACTATTGGATGATTCTCGCAGCATAAATTTCCCCATACTCAATATTAGTAAGAAGATGTATAAGGATCTAAATAGACATATTTGGTGGGATAATATGATGTGGGAAATTTCTGAGTATGTGTCATGATTCATGGTTTTTCAAAAATTAAAGGTTGAGATATATCATCCTAGAAGAGATATGAAACTTATTCTAATACCTATGTGGAAATGGTTTCACATTACAATGGACATTTTCAAAGGAAAAAATGGAATCCTTTAATAAATGTTGTGATCTGTGTTATTGTTGATCAACCTACCATATTAGTATTTTTTATTTATATAATATAACATTAACCTCCTGATATCATATCCAGATTATTTATTAGTGAATTTTTTATACTTCATGGTGTACCTAAATCAATTTTATCTCATCTATATACTTGTTTTACATCAATATTATGGAAGTGTATTCCGAATGATCTATGTATTGAACTTCATTTGAGCACCGCCTACAATCCTCAAACTGGAGGATACTCTAAAAGGAATCTTAAAACCTTAGAATACATGTTGAGATCATCATCACATGATTTTTGAATTATTTAGGATCATTATTCACCATTGGTAGTGTTTTCCTAAAATAATATTTTCCATTCTATTATTCCTATGGCATTGTATGAATCCTTATATAAAAAGAGATGTCATGCACAATATTGTTGGGTTGGATTATATGAATTAATAAAAATAGGACATAAATTTGTTGAAGAGTCAATGTAAAAGTTAAGGATGATTTAGGATCATATTGAAGAATCTAAATGTAGGAAAATAGTTATGCTGAAAATTGGAGAAAGGATTTGGAATTTCAAGTGGAAGATTGGGTATTTCTGGATGTATCTCCTTGAATGGGTTTCATATGGTTTGTTAAGAAATTGAAACTAATCCATAGGAACATGATACCATTTTAATTCTTAGAAATAATTACATCAGTAGCTTGCTATTTAGCCTTCCCTCCAACTCTCCTCAATGCTCATGATGTGTTTTATATATCAATGTTAAAGAAGTACATGCCATATCCAACACATGTAATAACATATTATGAAATAGAATTAGAACCCAATGTATCATAATATGAATATAACATAAATAATATTGATATTAGAGGTTAGTGTTTAGAAATTATATTCCTCAACTGGTAAGGGGGTATTTGAAATATCGTAAAATGGAAGAAGAAATGTGGGAACCTGAGGATGTGATGAAGAAGAACCAACCAAATATTTTTAGAAGTTAATATTCATAAAAATTTTTAGGATATAATATTTGATGTTGGATAGAATGTTTCACCCCAATATTTTAATGAATTCCCCTTTTTAGATAAATTTATTCTCATCAATATATTTTGTTACACACAACTCCTAGCTTAAACGAATTGTTATACACTAATAAAAACTATTATATTAACACTAACATTATAACATAGACATTGAATTGGTGGGTATGAACATGAATAAACATATAATAAAATATAGATTAATTTTATATTCAGTAAAAATTAATTTATTAATTTCTAGGAAACAAACACTTATTTTTTATTTAAGTCATCTTATTCTTTAATAATATTTTATCTTCAACAATGGGTTTCATTTCTTTTTTGAGTAATTATTAATAATGTTATTGAAGTTATATAAAATTTATTTTAAAAAAATAATAATATTTTTTAAAAAATCATATTAAAATTAGATAGCGGTGATTATTTTCGAATTTTCAGAAATTATTGATTTTCTAGTGAATAGTGAAAATTAAAGATTTCTATAACACTACCATTGTATTAACATTTAAAAAGTAAATTACTCAATTGAATTTGATCTAAAAGTAAAATAATTTACTTTTTAGTTTTATATAATTTAATTAATTTCTTTTTAATCATTCTTATACCTAATTTTTATATAAATACGTTTTTGGAATTGAAAATGCATTTTTTAATCAATTTTTTCGTTCTGTTTGGTGGATTAATTTTAAATTAAATTATTTTACTTTTCCATTTTTAATAGTAAAAAATTGGATTTCATATTGGTATTTATAATGTAATTTATTTAAATTGGTTCATTTTAATTTTTCTTATAATGAATAATTACCATGGTAAATGTTTTTCCCATGGTTAAGGGTAAATCATGTAATTAAGGGTAATAATAATATTATAAATATTGTAAAAATATCCTAAAACATTCCAAGATTCAATTTTATTATTAATGTTATACCATAGTCATAAATGGGAATAATTTATGATGTTTTGGATCCATTTAGTCTATATTAAGAACTTTTTAGTAACTAATTTAATGAAAAGTAAAACATGTCACACTCTTGTTTTTAATATGTATACTATTTTTATTATGATGTTATAAATTTTTGTTTTGTGACTCTAAATTTTTTTTAAAATAAATAATATTTTTATTTATCAATGTATTTTATTTGTAATTATTAGTGAATGAATAATTATTTTAAATTCTTATACTACACGGATGCATTGATTATTCAATTAATAATAAAATACAATAAATGATATCAAAAGTATTAAAATACAAATAATTTGAGAAATTAATGATGATAAACAATTTTTTTAGATGAATATGACATATTTAGGATGTATTAAAATATAGTGTTAAATGTTATATTATATTCTGGGTTTTATTAATGTCAATGTATTAAATAGTGTCAATATTGAAAATAATGATATTTTAGGAATATAATATTTTATTAAATTACATTAAAATTATAAAAGAAAATAAATAAGAACTATTGAAATAAGATATGGTCTAAAAATTCTATCCATATGCATTTATATTCCATTTTGATTTATTTGGATCAAGAATATTCTAATTATATTATAATATTTTGAGAGTTTCCAAATGTACCCCTCACTTAAATTTTGAAAGGGAAACCCTTACTTTACATATTTACACCACATTGAGCCATCTATATTGACCTAAATCATAAAATTTTACTCATAAACATACATATTTCTGTTACTATGATTCTTTTTCTTCCAACATACCCACTATAGTTCCTATACGAGAAGTTATAAAGTTGCTCCATTGTAGAAGTGTTAATCGTCTTCGACGAATCTTTCAAAATTCATTCGTTTTATACAACTCTTAATGTGATGTTTTGGATATAAAATTAATAAATAAAATGTCCAATATATTATGAGATGTTTATATATTTATTTAAAACCCATATTCCACTTTTCATACACCCTACTAAAATAAAAATAACTATGCATGTGTACATACGACTTACGGTCTCAGAACAGCTGTATAATATGTTTTCATCATCATTTTACTTGCACAGGAATAGTGATGGAAATAGCAGATATATATTTTACTTATGATATTATATATATTCATTAAAATTAATAAATCATTCATTTTTTTAAAATATTCACAATTAATTGATTGATATTATCGCAAATGCGTATGTACGACCTTCCGTCTCCACGATGCGATTTGATTTATAATACATGTTTGTAAATAATGAATGGTTATAAAAATATATTTAATGATTTAATATTATGTTTATAAAATTTATTTAATTATGTAGATGATGGATCAATATTCTATTCCCATTAAATGGGAGTTTCATGAAAACATATACATGCAGAAATAAGAGAAAACACACAAAACAATGAAAATAATGAAATATAATAAATGAAATTGTTGTAATATGTTATAAAATGTCCATATAAATAATTAATACGGTTCTTTGTAAAATTAATAACTTTATTAAAACCATTATAAATGTTTTTAAATAATTATAAACTAATGGGAAGCATGAGGTGATGGATTTATTGACTCAATTTACATTCATTGGGTTAAAATTCTACTTCATTCATTACATTATGCTTTGATTATGTGAAAAATGAATTTTTATTATATTATGTTGTATATACACTTTATTATGTGTATTTATTTTTTATACTCAAAATAAATTCATATTATTAATTCCCACTTCAATGATATGATCATTGTAAAGGACTTTGTCTTAATTTTCTTTCCTTCATGAATATTTAGATCTTAAGACCCTATAATATTTTATGAGACATATATAACTCCCCTTTGTCATGTTATATATTAAATTTATTTTTACCCATTATATTTAATGATTTGGTAAATTTTATTCTTTTATGTGGTTTACGATTAAACTTATTACAAATTGTTCAGGTAATTTATCTAAATCTCACTTCACTAACGGGTATTTTAATATTATTCACATAATTTGTTTTATAAGGGGTACATTATTCCCATTTTATTTTTTTATCATAATTCATTGAAAATTGAAATTTTCTTAAAAATCCATATTCCTTATACCATGAATATGATTATTTCCTAAACCGTATATATATTTTTATAGACATCGATGAATGGGGGAAAATGTTAAATCCATATCCTTACTCAATAATGATATTTGAAGATATGAAATACTAATTCATAAATTAAATTTATATTTTGAATATATGATAAATGCTTTTGAAATTCAAGACATGGGTGGGGCTTCGTTTTATATTGACCCTCGATGCATTAGTAGGTCTTATGGGGAAAATAAGTTAGCCAAATTAATTGAATTATTCTTTCAAAATAATGATTAAATTATCTTATAAAATTTCTTGATAGTATGGGAACCATGAATCTTGAGATCATGGAATCTAATAATTAATCACTTCACTCATCATGATTTTAATTAATATTATTCTTGTGGTTTTTTCTATGATATTATCCATGGGTTTATATTGGGGAAATGTTTTTATTTAAATGGACATTGTTTCCAATTATTTACCTGTACATTAAGATTATACCTTATCTTCTCATGATTTAAAAGTTATTGATTAAATGGAATATATTTTTAGTTATTTACCTTGCCATATTGATTATGTTTAATTCATGATATCTTCTGCTATATCTATATCCTTTCTGATCATTTGATCTCACACTTTTTTTTCATTTCCACAATAGATGAAGATTAAATACTTAAATAAGTTCAAGAATGAATATTACATTATGTTTTATGATCTAGTTTTATTTACCAATGTAATATAGGTACCATTTATATATATATTTCTTCAATATTAAGACCATATTTGGTCTTTTAGAATGTTATTCAGTGTATCCAGTACTAATGTAATAAAGTAACTACTAACATTGGGAAACTGGAGTTAGGATGGTTCAACTCTTCCTATAATTGAATAATTGTTTTACTATCTATGCTGAGATAATAATTAAATATAATTTATGAGTATAATGTCATCATTTTACCAATTTCCACCATAATCTCATCTTTTTACCTAATACGTGAGTATTCATGATGAATCTTTTTCATACCTAAATAATTTAAATCAATTTTTAGAGGACCACATATCTATAAACGGGATAATAAATATATTATACCTATATTTAGAAATTACCAACAACCAAAATGGTTAGAATAAGGTATGATGTTTGCAAAAAAGTATAAACCATCATATGATGAATTATACATTAATATCAAAAATTCAACTGAAATACAAAAATTTTGACCTAAATTATTCAGTAATAACCTCAAAATTAGGGATGGCTTTAGCCTAATTTTTTTTCTCATACCTTTCATTATTCATGGAAAACAATATGGAGATCTGTTTATTTAATATAAAATTAATCCCTCAATTAGGAATCAAATTTTCAATACTATAGTTATCTATAAAATAATTTTTTCTCATAATTACTTCAACATCCCAGATCATTTAAATAATAAAAATAATAATAGCATAAAAATATGAGTACAAAATATAAATTAATACCTCATGTAAAAACTAAATACTTATATTTACATTAACCAAATAAAACCTATCATAAAATTTCATTAATCAATTTATGATCTGTTCACCTAAGACCTCAAAGGGGTTTATACGACTTTTAACTTATGATAATACTAAATATTATAGACAGAAGATGGTATCCATAAATATAGGGATAACTATGTATTAAAAAATCCTAATTTTCATTGTTATCAAAACTATTACTCTAATAACAACTATAATAACCTCGAACCCACACTTTTAGATCTGATTCTAAAGATATAAACATTATATTTATGCCTCTGATATCGATGAAGGTGACCCAATTTTTTCCATCCAAATTGTATAATAACGAAAAGGAAATTTTGGATCACATACATTATAGTGGATATTTTAAATTTATATTTTAGAGAATTAGGAAAAACTATTAACATAATGGATTCATAAACAATTGGTTCATAAATATGAACATCATCTCCCACTATACCTATTTTTTCATTTTTGACATTAGGTCATCATCATCATCCATATTAAAAACTTCTAGACATAATTTATTTAACCTTAATCTTGATAACCTCAGGAAAATGAAATAGAATAGAGGTGGTCTCAAATAATAATTATGGTTAAACGTATGATATAATTATTTAATGTCAACATTGAGTATATGGAGAGCATAAAGTTATGACTGGATAATCAATGTGCATAAGTGAAACATAAGAATATTCATACCTATAAGTACCTATATAATAAAACATGAAAACATGGTATGAATATTTAACAAAAACTAGAGTCCTAAAAATCAATAATCCAAAGACATGTGATATCAATAATTCTTATAAGAATACTTATAAACTCATAGAAACCATAGATAAAAATTATTTGTATCTTAGGGAAATTATCATCATATCATTCATAAAAATAGAATACACAATATGTTTAACTTCTATATTTTAAGTACCCCGTGCATTTGAGGGCTATAATGGTCCCACCCATCCTCAGTTTATCATAGATCCACCCTTACATGGTTAATAAAAAAACCACTCACTTGGATTAATAGGGAACCACTCTTTATTAGTATATATTGTATTTATATGTTATTATAAACAGTTTCCAAGAACCGTATCATGAATAAAGAACATATGTAATTCATTTCATCCTAAACTCATTAAAATGACATTTATTCTTTTCAAAACATGATTAACCTATGGAAATGAAACAAGTTCTTTCTTAATCTCTTTGAAAAATGATTAACTAGTGGAAAAGAAAGAGGTTTAATAACAATCTCTTTGAAAAAAGATTAACCCATGAAATGAAACCAGATTCAACAAAATATATTTGTAAAAAATGATTGACTGATCGATAAGAAATAGGCTCCATGAAAATCTCTATG
This sequence comes from Viscum album, assembly GCA_963277665.1. Taxonomy (NCBI): domain Eukaryota; kingdom Viridiplantae; phylum Streptophyta; class Magnoliopsida; order Santalales; family Viscaceae; genus Viscum; species Viscum album. The sequence continues at coordinate 167,713,779 of OY728157.1, forward strand.
AATCCTTATTTTCTGGTTAAAAAGATAGAGTTTTCATAAAAATTTATTTGAAACATGATTAACCCATAGAAAATATTTGATTTCCAAAACAATTAAATTAAAACGTGATTAACCTGTTGAAAATAAACGGTTTCCAAAAAATTCTCATTGAAAAATGATTAAGCCATGGAAAATAAGTGAGTTTCATAACAATCAAATTGAAATATGATTAACATGTTGAAAATAAATGTTTTATAAAACAAATAACATTTAAACATGATTAACTCATGGAAATATAATGGGTTCTATATTAATATCAATGAAACAATCATAATCCATATAGAGAAGGCATGAGGATGGAATCCTTACAAAATATCCTTATTTGAGAACAAGTAACAACAAGGCTTATTTATTTTGAAGAATAGAAATACAATTAAAATATCATTAAATATATTTTTGAAGAAAATAACATTTTCATATTGAAAATCAGATTTTAAAACTAAAAAAATCCAAATTTATTTTGGAAATCATTACAACAAAAATTTCGAAACATATAAATAAAATTTCAAAGAAAATAATGGATATGATTCCAAGAAAAAGTCATCATGTTATTAATGTTAAAAATAAACATTCATTTCAAAACATTTTAAAAAACGGAGTCAAAACTGAACCATTTGTAAAATGATAAGAAATTTCCACTTCAAAATTATTATAAGGTGATAAAAGATAATGTAAAATGCATTTAAGAAATAATTTATTTTTGGAAATTAATACTTTTGAAAACATTTCTAAAAGAACTCACCAAGAAGTGAAGCATATGCTATCTAAAAAAATATGGGACAAGTACCACCTAAAAACAAATTTATTGATGCTACTTTATTATGTAAGGTAACAGAAATTAATCATATGAACCACATTCCTAGATATATGATAATATAGGTGATTTGGTTTAAGAAAATAATTTCAAATTATTTTCTTCTAAAGAAACATGTACACAAATAATCCTGATAGAAATGATATTATAACAAAAAGCCTTTATGCCTTTCGTAACACTTCAATCACAATTACCACAAAATAATAACATTAAAAGAGATATTAAATATCATTAAAAAAAGAGTTTCATGATGTAACATGTTAAATGGGAGTATATACACCTCATAAATGAATATATTTTCATATCATGATCTTATTTATCAAAGAAAGATAATTTGAGATAAATAACCGAAAAAATCATACCATTGAATTTTAGAATTAATAAATGAATAGATTTTTGGTATAAAATTTAAATCTGCATAATGAAATCAGAAATAAAATATAATATATTCAAAATGAATTACCCAGATGATCATAGAATATCAAATACAATGAATTGGAAATATAACCAAATAGAATGAAATTGAGTTATAAAATTCATAACCTCTTGGTAACATTCAAGTCAAATCCCAATGGGTGAGAAAATTATAATTTAAACATAAAATACCATGGTGTATGACTGATTCATGATATTACATGTAAAAGGGGCAGTATATGCACTACCACTATACCAAAATTGGCATTTAGTGGAACTTTTTTTAGTTAGCGGCATTTTAAACTGCCACTAAATCATGCATCGTCAATCAATTAGTGGTGTTTTTCCAAAACCGTCAATGAGTGAACTTACATCAGTTTTTCTGTTTTTTTAATTGTTATTTTTTTATATTTTTTTATTAGTTATTATTTATTATTTATTATTTATTGAAATTCAGCATTGGGTGAGATCTGAACCTTTATCCTCTTGCTTATTCTCCAAAGGATTTAACAGTCCACTAAGCTCTTCATGTGCTGAATAAATAGAATTTTGTATACTTATATATATAAATATATATATATATATATTAATTGAAAAAACAAATAATACAAAAATAATTGATATAAACTAAAAAATTATCAATCAATAATGATTAACCGATAATCAATAATTGATAATTTAAAAGTAATTATTAATATTCAATAATCACTAATTATGAATTACTAATAAATAAATAAAATATAAACGAATAATAAATATATGAATATATAATATATTAATAAATGGTGAATAATAAATAGTAGATAACAAATAGTTTATAATTAATAGTTAATAATAAATTCTAAATAGTAAATAATAAATAGTAAGTAGTAAATAGTAAATTAAAAAAAATTAATAAGTAATAAATATTAGATATATAATATGTAATATGTAATATATAATATATAATATATATATATATGTAATTTATAAATAAAAAAATAAATTAAAAATAAATTAATATATGATAAATAAATGAAATATTAATAAAAATAGGTTAACAAATAATAAATAAAAACTTCTGAATAAATAAATAATTAATATATAATGAATATATAATAAATGAGTAATTAATAATTTGTTAATAATCAATTTATTATATAATAATAAAATAATAATTTTTTAAAATATAATAAAATTATTGAATAAATAATAATAATAATGAATAAATAAATAATAAACCAATATATTGTAAATAAATAATAAAAAAATAAATATTACAAATAATAAATAATAAATAATAAATAAGTATTAATTAATAAATAAGGCATTAAGAATAAACAAATAATAACAAAATATAAAATTAATAATAAAAAATAAATTAATAAATACTGTATAAATAATGAAAATATAAATAATAAATAATGAATAAACGAATAAAAAACTAATTATAAAATAAGAAAATAAAAAATAATAAGGAATTTTAATAAAAAATAGATATATAATAACTATTAAATATTAAATATTAAACATTAAATATTAAATAAAAAATAAATATTTATTTAATAATAATTTAATAAATAAAATACATAAAATAAAAAATCAATAACAAATAAATATTAAAATAATAAATAATAAATAATAATGTAATAAAATAATAAATGGATATATATATAACAAAATTTACATTAATATATATAAAAACATATTTATATTATATTAATATATATAAACAAACTCAGATATATAATTGTATATGAATATATATATACATATGTAAATAGATCTAAATATATATACTTATATACACTTATAAGATATAAAAATATATAAACATATATTTTTGTAAATATGTACAAATTTAAATAAATATAAAAAAATATTAATAAATTCATATAAACAGATTTATATAATTGATAATAAATTTCCCAAACATGAGAAAACACAGAATTTGCAACCCCATCAAATCAATAGGAATGAAAATGAATGAAATAAAATCATAAATGACATAAGAAGCATGTAGAGACTCTTTTAAACGAAGATAAAATATCATCAAATGTGTTATATATATATATTGTATATCAGTTTTTAATTACACATATTAGAATAGAAATATAAAAATATATTTTTTTATCAATACACATGAATATTTATATATATAAATTATTTATATACATGTATATATATTCATTCAGTTTTACAGTCAATTATCTTATATTCTATATTTAATGAAAATTATATATATATTTAAAAATTCATTTTTTATCTATATAAAAAAAATATTTACATATATATGTATATATTTGCAAAATTTTAATATACACATAAATATAAATTTTTTTATTAACACACACATGTTTATATGTAAAAATTACTTTAAGGGGTATATATATACTTATTAATTCATGCTTATATGGTAAATAAATTTGATAATTATTTATTTTAAATTAAATTGAATAATAAATATTTATTTATTCATGGATTATATGTTTAAAAATAAATTTCAATTTGAATAAGTAATTATACAAGGGATTTATTAAAATTATATATAATAAAATATAGATATATTTAATTGTAAATAAAACTACATTATAAAAAATGATAAAAATTCAAAACCATAATATCAATATCAATATAATACTTGAGAATAAATTGAGTGCCCATCGAAAAAGGACAATAATAATCCCTTAAATAAGGATGAAATTCAATCTAATGTTAAAAAATTGGGATACCTCAACAAAAAACATTGTTTTGGAGGCCTTATATGATATTTTCCCTTCAAAAATGTGAATAGGGTTCTCCCTAGCCATTAAATATTATAACTTGTCACTAGCTTTGATTGGATATGTGGTATAACCCAAATGGGTGCTCAGACCAAAAGTTATGGTTGTTTGATGTTCATGTTCTATTTCCAACATTTCTTGAATCTTAATTTAATTTTAGTCTTTTAATTATTAAATAATTTAAATATAGTGTTATTTATTAAATTTAAGAAGCTTTTATTTGACTAGAAATAAAGATAAAATGGAATTCCACCTCAAAATATAAGGTCATTTGATACCGAAATTTGATTTTCAACTTACTAAAGATTTCATTTTAGTTTCAACATATTTTTTAATAATAATTTTAAATATTTATTAATCAAAATAATATAATTAATCAAATTTTTTAATAATAAACTATATAAGATAGAAAATAATAAATAATAAATAAAAATTAAATTTTTTATTTTTTTATTTTTTCCCTGTTTAATTTAGAAGAGTTTTTTTAAAACCACTGATATTTTGCGGCGGTTTAAAAAAATGCCCCTATTTCCTAAACATTTTTTAAAAAACAGCTGATAATAATAAATTTAAATTTTTTATGAAAAAATATATATTTAAAAAACATATTGTGGTAGTTTTAAAAACTACTGCTAAAAACGGACCTCTAAATATTTTCCCAAAAAAAATCAAAAGTTGTTTTTGAAAACTGCTACTAAATTTTTTTTCCTATAGTTTACACAATATAAATAAATGTTGAATATAAGATATTCCGCAATAAAATAAAATAGACATGTGATAATTCCCTTACCTCGATTCCATAATTTCGTTGTCTGTTATTTAACTCAGGTATAAATAGATTACATCAATTATTTTATTTCCTAATATCATTTTATAGGTATAACAACTTATACTTAATTCATATAATTTATTTTATTTTAATCACATATTTAAATACTTAAACAACTAAGACAAGGTCTGCTATTTCGAGGATGTTCAATTCATAATTTGATAACGGATTTTTTGTGTTGATCGTGGTCAAAAAAAAAATTAATTACTTCAACACATTTAGATTAATAATCCTCAAATAATTATAATTTCTTTATAAATTAAATATCTTTACCAATCATTAACAATGTTAATGAAAATTTAATTATGTTACAATCATTAAAATTGTAGGTAATTCGTAAACAAGAGTATCATTTCCATTTTTCAATGATCCCTATGGAAAGAAGTTATATTTTACATTATATTTATATAATGATAATAATATCATAAATATCATACTAATTATATAAATAAACTAATATATATCAATTTTTTGTTGTGGTGATGAAAAAAATTACCTCATCACTTCATGGATGTAGTAGTCCACACGTACATGAATGACACTATCATTTTTTAGTGTAAGAATGAATTTGGTATTTTAGGTTTTGGAAATGGTAACTAACTGATTAATGTAATTATTATTTCATTTATATCACATATATTAATTATAATTATCCTTATTACCTTCCATGTAAAGCCTTAGTGAGAATCAAATCACATCTATTTGTGATGTGGTAGTTTACAAGAACAAGAGCAATGTTATCATATCCCCTATTGAAAAGAAATAGAAAAGGTATATTTGATATCATAACTTCATAATTGATAATATGTTTCAAATATAAAATATATAATTTTAATACCACATTACAACAAGCTACGAGAGGTGATTATATACTACCAAATGCAGTAGTTCGCGAGGCGGTTTTCCAATGTACACATGAATAATGATTTTGTATCCTATTTGATGGAGTAGAAGATGAATTTATGTTATGAAATTAATATATAAAGATATAAATATTTAGTATATACTAGTTTTATGATATGAATTTTTTTAAAAGATTTCAGGGACATGGAATAAGAAGTAAAAAACACATAGATATGAATTTTCACTCTTCTCAGACCACCTCTTAAGGATTATGTCTAAAGTATTCCTTGATGTAATTTATGATGAAACAGTAGGTTCTATGATAATGGTATTTATGTTTTTAAATTATTTGGGTAGGTTTTAGCTGTTCCAAATGGGTTTGAAGGTGTAATTAAGAGGGGTAAGGAGATGAACTTTTATAATTGAGGTGAGTGGAATAGTAGTAATTTTTAAAAAGAAAAAGGTGTACCCACATTTTTTAGATACAATAGGTGTCCAAAATGGCTTATTACATTGATTTGTATACTATAATTTCTAAAGATATCCATTAAATTGTTTTTAGATAATATTTTTAGTCATTTTGTCACTTATCATTTTTAGATTAATCCTCAGAAAACCCATTTTTACCTTAATCATGGTAATTAATTTTCATTTCATTCATTATTCATTATGGTAAAGTAATACAAATTATAAAACATTAATTATTTTGATTAAAAATATATAATCTATTTTACCAAATTCAATTCATTAATATAGAATATTTATATTCAATATTAATAATGAAGACATGACAAAAAATGTTTTTAGGAAGTATCTTTTCTAGGAAGAGATTATTTTATATTATCTTTATGACTAATAGTAATTATTATACGAATATAAATTAATATATATTTAATTATATGCTAAAAATTTAATTACAATTACATGTATTTATTGGTTTTTTAATTTATTTAAAATGATAAACATTATGCATGTTAAAAAAATTATAATAATCTAATTTTTGAACCTAAAGAAAAACTTATACTAAAAAAATTATAAGTTGATTTAAAATAAAATAATTTTTTATGTATTAATAAATAGAACTAATTATACTTTCAATAATATTCAAAACATAATGTCATATTATAATTTCTTAAATTATTTAAAATTAATTACATTTTTTAAAAAACTTATTATGTTTTACTATTAATTAAAAGTCAATATTTTCAAAAAAAAAATATCAAAATTCCATCCAAATTAATTTTTTATATGATGATTTCATAAATTAATTTCATTTAATAGAATAATTATATAAAATGTTCTAAAAATTTATTATAATATTTTCTCATTAAAATAAATAACTTTTCTTTGAAGAAATTATATTTTTGTATAATAAAATAATCTTTCTATAAACTAATTGATTATTAACTAAAAAATTATTAATAATTTATATTGGATTTGTATTATATATATATATTTTTTTTTCTATATACCATAAATTAGTTAAATATATCAATTTCATCCAATTTAACAAGTCATTTGTAATGGTAATTTATTTCACAGGTCGTTTAAGATCGGTAGTGTATATCGAATACGATACCAAACCTAGTTTTATTTTCTTAAATATAAGGTTGTTAAAATCAGAGTTTATGTTATTATATAAATAATTGGGGTAATTTTTTACTCATATCCTTTTCTGATTCACTTATTTCTTCCTCCATCATGTGATTCTTCTACAAAAACTTAACCTGGTGAATGACATTATTTTCAATACATTTTCTCAACGATCTAGGATATAAAATTTATTTTATATTTAAAATATCATATTATAAATAATTTGCATTAAGGGTCAATTGATGATATTTGTTAGCTACATATTTTCAAAATAATGAACCCTAAAAGACATCATGTATTGAAGAAAAAATTGGACATATAACCAATCAATATGTAATTGTTCCCACTTTTTCCAAAATTATATATGGTCCAATTGACTTCCAGAATAAATTTTATTTTTTATAAAAGAACATAACACTTTTCTTGGGTATTATTTAAGAAAATAACGTCCTACAATAAAAAATATATAATTACTCTTGTTATCTACTTATGTTTTCTATCATGTCTAAGCTACCATCATATTATGCTTATAATGAGTCATACTTTTAATACATAGATATTTATACTTATTATATCCATATAAATTACATAAAAAGGAAATCCTTTTTATCATCTTAAATTTATAGTTCCTTAGGCAACATGGACACAAATAAAACTTGTTCATTAATGAACTAAATAATCTCACATCGAGTTCTTTTAAACAATCACCCTTCTTAGATGTATCACATGTAAAATATTATTTCATAACCTAGGGAATATAAACAGTAGAAAGGGTGATCTAGGATGCTCAATAGCATTAAAAAGAGAGATATAATTGATCACAAAAGAATAATATGATCATAAGAGTATAGTTAAATGAGATTAATATTTGAAAACCACTCCCTATATATCAATTATTATAACAATGAGTCCTAGAATAAAGGATGGAAGTTCATAAGACATGAATTGTAAATTAATCAATAAATATAAGCCTTAATTGTTAAACATTTTCACAACACATAAATTTTTAAGGAACAAAAATGCATAGAAAATTATTTTCATCGTAGTCAAAGAACATATCCAAGACTATCATAGTGGAATGAGTTCACTCCACAAACTATCATAGTAGATGATGTTCAATCTTGATACTATTTTTGTAGACAACATACCTTACAGAACAAGGCTCACTTTCTATTCGTGTTAGGTTTTTCTAATAATATATTAGTATTTACCTGAATCATTGGGGGGAATATTATTCTCGGCCCACCCATCACATAATAAAAATAATACATATGAGTTTCAAAATATCATAATTCTTTTATAATATCATAACTCAGGAAAAGATAATGGGTTTCATAAACAATTCATTATTTTATAACCCATGGATAATAAAGAGGCTTCATAAAACTTTTATCAATTCCAAATAGTATAACCCATGAAAAATTAATGAGTTTGATATTAGTTTAATAATAATCATAAACCATTTATATAATGAAAAGGTGTTTTATTGTTGGATCATATCTATAATAATGATTATGAAACATAAAAGTATTATATCTTATAAGAAAAATGATATTTAAAATTCCACTTGAAAAATATCCTATATAAAATAGCCTTTTTTAAATGAATTATTTTAAATCTATAAATTTTCAAAATATAATATACAAAATCTCATTGAAAATAACCTTGTAAAATTTTAATTGGTTCTTTAAATCATTCAATGGTTTTTAATTCATGAAATTATATTCATGACATACACATTAAAACAAATATTTTATTAATATATTTTGTAAAAAGTAAAAAGTGACACATATAGAAAACAAAAACAATAATCCATTGAAAAAAGTTTATTAAAAAGGTAATATTGGGTAAAAATATCTTTGATACATAATTTATTATAGTGTAATTATTTTTAGAAGACATTGATATGGGAAAAAAATTATTTCTACCCGAAGAGGGAAATAATGCCAAATTTATTTAATAATGTTGTTCTAGACAGATTATTAATTTAAAAGAGGAAAATGAATCGAAAAATATTATTCTATTGAAATAACCATATTATAATAAAATTCATGTGTTTCTCGATAGATATATTGTAATATTTCATCATCAAAAGAATAATCCTAAAAAATTCTAATAAGTAATGAGATTGTATCATATAACCTTTACCACTTTGGTATCTTTTGAATCATAAGTGCAGTGAAATAAATATCTTTACATGGATATTTAAATCACATAATTTTCATTAGAATAATAATTATTTATTTTTCCAGTGTATTATACATGCCACACAAAATAAATAATTGGATAATATGTAATGTGTCCCATGAAAATAAATGTGGGATAGAAATATCATTCCTTATGACTCAACTATCTTCATTCATTCTTTCCCTCATGTACCATAAATATAGGTTTAATATAAAATTATTCTGAAAACAAAATGATATATATCATACCATATAAGATAAACTTATACTCTTTTATCACCCATTAATTAAGAATTATTCTTCAAAATCATTGTTATGTGTAATAAAATCATTGTTTTTCATGAATGTTTTGGTTCAATATTTTTGGTATTTATACATTGATAATTGTTACATAATCTTCAAGAAAGGTAATAATGATATACATTTGACAAATATTAATTATACACACACACACACACACAAACACACACACATACATATACACACACACACATTCATATATATATATTCATCCACAAAATGTCGATATAGAAAAATTAATTACAGTATTCATGGAGAAGGTTAGTCGCATGTACTCATGAACATTGTTTTCTTTTTATCAATGATTGGAATGCATTAAATGTAAATATTAATTAATCCTTCTAGAATAAATTTTATATTTTATAAATATAATATATTCATTAGATATTTATTTATTACCCATAATTTCAAAATAAAATGAAAAATGTGTCACATTATCTCATGGAGGCGGTAGTTCAAAAGTACACAAGGGTGATGTTATCATTTTTCAGTTTATTGTACTGTAAGAAGGTTTATGTGATATTATAATTAAATATAAAAAGTTTTGTCATATATTTCATATAAATATGATATATTCATCATTGTATCTATCCTTGATTGGAGGTGATTGAAAATAATATCCCTCGTTCCTAAGGTGGTAGTCTACCATACACATGATCGACGGTTTTGTTCCCCATTTGATGGAAGAGGAGATTAATATAAGAAATTAAATTAACTAAAAAATATTTTCATATATTTTATATACATATGCTATTATATCATCATATTTTAATAATATTTTAATGTGGTATAAGAATGAATAAAATTAAAACAAATGGTTTAGGATTATACTTCTTCTTCAGAGAAACTCTTTAGGTTTCTACAAAAAACCTTCCTAGGATGATTTTATGATCAAAATATGGGATCTAGGTAATGGTTGAGTATTTATGAAATATTTTTTGCTAATATGTTCTGAAACAAAATGTTCATTAATTTTTTATAGGAGATAAGAGGATATTTCTTTCTATATGTGGGGGAGAGGATGCACTTCGAAACCACATGAAAATTTTATAAATGAACACAAAATGATATATTAATTCCCAAGAACAAATATTCAAATAAACTTATATTAAACGGTTATATAGGATAAGGTATAAATATGGCCATCAAATAGGGTTTTGGAAATTTTATTTTGAAATATTACCATTATCTTTCGGTTAAACCCCCTGGTAAACCAGTTTTAACCTCAACTTAAAAATTAAATATTACTCTTTTAACTATTTTGTAACACCCCGAGCTTCCACGATACGCTTCTCTTTCAATAATTCAATAGCTTTCATTGTACGCAAGTTCGAGTTCTAACACACTACGACTAATCAAAGTATCCGTTATTAAAGTCATACACAATTTTTAAAATTATAGAAATTTTATATTTCAAAATGGTCTTCATTTTTGTATTTGTAATATCGAAATTATCCTAAGTTGAATTTTTTGTAATTTTTTGTGAACTTCCATTTTTTATGAATAGTGAAAAATACATAAAACAACTTTTTTTTCAAAATAATTTATAATGAAAAATTATACTATTTAGTGGATTTAAAATATAATTAAAATATATTTTTACCTTTTTATCCAATGGTGTTTATTAGAATTAATTTCACTTTTAAATTGGACATAAACAATTGTCAATCTTTTGATATATATTGTTTCTTAAAAACACGCTATTTGTTGTGAAATCTGGAATTAGTTATAAAATTAATTAATGAAACTTATATTTTTGGGATTTTGTAAAATATACATCCTTTTTGAATTCGTAATATCAATTATAGCTTAGGATGAAATTTTGAAATTGTTCTGAAAAACATCAATTTTTGATGAATAGTGAAACCACTAAGTGGTAGTTAAAAAACTGATTTTTCATTTATATGAATCATTACCACTTTTGTGATTTGATTTTCAAAAATATTACATTCATTTTTTTCATTAGTAAGTAAAATGTGGTTTAATGGGATTAAAATAATTTTTGGTGAATAGTAGCTTTTAAGTTTAATTAATCGCGATTAAAGGTAATTAGTGTAATTTAAGGTAAAGATAATGTTATAATAACATGAAATTACGATTACACTTGTCCTACCCCTATTAAATGAGTCATGGAGGACCGAGACAATCCATGGGTCCACATGAGTACCCCATAGAGCCACATTGGTAGGAAAATGACATAAAAAACTTTTTATTTAATGTTAAAATAAAAATGTCACAAAAATGAGTTGTTTTACTAAAACAATTTTTAAATGGGGTTATAAAGGTCATATATTTGACTATAAATATTCATTAGAAATATAAAAATATTTAATAAATCAAGATATTTTTTTTATAATTTTTAATCATTAAATAAATTAAATTATTTATGACACCATGATGATGCATCGATTCCCTCATTAATTAACGATTTAAATAAAATGAAAAGATAACGTAAGATCTATAACATAAATTTGTCCAAAAAATATTGGATGAGAATATTTAGAACCATTATCACCTTATCCTCGAAATATATCAATGTGGGACCTTTAGAATCCGAAAAGCATTTCATAATAATATAACATTTCAATCTTTCCAAGAGTACCCCTCCTCTCCTCTTATAAAAGGCCCCCACCACTACCACCTTATTCACACCTTCAAAGCCATTTGGCTTGGCCAACCTCTGCCCAAATACTCTCTAAAATTCCCTCTCTTACTCCTAGAAGACTCACTTTGGGCAGAAGTCTTCCCAAGTAATCCTTTGAGCTCAAATAAAAAAGAGTTACTCATTTTAAAGGTAGTGTTTTCTCTTCTGTTCTTATATTTTATTTTGATTCTCCAACCCCCTAAACTCTTTTTATTCATTTATTTTGTAACAAAACCAGTATCCTCAATATACTAGGATGTATTTATAAGAAGTATTAGAGCTACACATACACAGACCTACACCTAATGGTTAAAGAACATACTGTTTCTGTGGATGGGGAATTTTTGCCTCACGAAACAATGATTGTTCAACACTCATATAACACCTTAAAATGTGGCCATTAAGATGTCACTATATTTATATATGATATATAATATGTTTTTGTTTTACTTAAGCTTATTTATTTTTCATTTATGGATACCTTTATTGTTTCCATTATGGGTAAACATGATATTTTCATTTTAGGAAGTGCGGACTACCGCCCCCTCAAAGTGATTTGAATAGTTAATGCCATATGTGGGATGTATAAAGGATGGAGTAAATGGTATTATACATTATATTATATTGTAAGTATATTATACCATTATATAATTATAATTTCCTTCCATTAAATATGAAATAGAAATGAAAGTAGCGTTCATGCGTACGTACGGCTTACCGTCTCCGTGAACGGTGCATTTCATTTCTTACCTCTAAATGTTATGTAATATTATAAATGCATCTATATACTGAATATATATGATATATATGATATCTACATCATTAATATAATTCTTGATATAATGGATATTTCACCTCATGAACAACTTGTAATTATAAAAAGTTTATTTTTGACTCAAGTATCAAAGATCGACAAAACGACCGTTATTAACTTAAATAATTACATATTATTCCTTACATGGTAACAAGTGATATAAAGGGAATAATGAACATGAAAAAGGTTATTAATAATTTAAAAATTAACTCTATTTTTTTATTCAAGAGGTTAAATAATGAACAAGTCAAGTCGGACAAGAGGTAAGGGAACTTCTTAACCCAATTTCCATTCTTTGGGTTAATCTTCTATTTTCAAATTCTGTCATGATATTATTATGTACTATCTTGTACTTATACTTTATTTATGTGTAAATATATTGAATACACATAATAGATCTATTTTATTTAAATATGTTCTTTGTAAGTGAATTTCTTAACCCAATTTCCATTCTTTGGGTTAATCTCCTACTTTCAAATTATGTCATGATATTATTATGTCCTATCTTGTATTTGTAATTTCTTTATGTGTACTTATAGTAAATACACATAATAGATATATTTTATTTTAAAAATGATCTTTGTATGGACTTCGTCTCAATCTCCTTTCATTGAGGTATATTTGGTTTTATACACAACTTTCATTTATACGGTGTATAAACCCCCTTTGACTTTTACTTTTATTCAAAAGGAATCTTTTTATACGAAGTGTTTTTACTAAACGAAAAGAGGAATGTTTTTTCTTACGTATGCAGAGACAAAAAATTCTCTGCCACCATGACTATTATATGAGTTTCGGCTTCCTCTTTAAGCCATAACTTTTTAAAAATAAAAATAAATACCATGTTTTACTTTTCTTTTATTTTAGTATTGAAAATGGTTTTTGATACTGTTTTTATTATATCAATGTGTTGTATTGATATCATGTGATTGAAGTGTGGAAATCTTATGTTTCCTTTATGCATGTTTTATGTGATACAATTATGTTATGGTTTATAATATGTTTAAACCTGTTTATAGGAGGAATGCATTAGACTTAATAAGTGACGGGTAGAGCCCGCTATAGCTCCTCGATGCATCGGTAGGTCTCATGAGAAAAACTAGTGTCTTGGCACAAGGCCTTGATAAAATATTACTTTTAGTCTTGGCACGAGGCCTTGGCTACATGGTTATGATAGTGTGGCATTATGCATTCCATCATTATGAAAGTGGTTATTGATATTGGATGTGATTATTCGACTGGTAGAATAGCCATGTCAGTAAGTAAATAACATTATTTAATTTTATTTTTTCCATATTATGCTGAAGTTCAAGTTTAAAAAGGCTTTTGTTTTAGTTATATACTTACTTAAATGTTAATGTTTATTTATGAAAGCTTCCGCAATATTTTTATAATTTCTGAGCATCGGAGCTCACCCCTTTCAATGTTTTAATATTTTCCAGGATGTGACGAATTATTTTATGAATGACCTGCAGGGATAGTCAGAAGAGGATATGAGTGTGGACTATGGAGACTTTGTTATTGTAGTTTTTTACTTTATGATTTAATGTAACATTTATGAATGTATCTGGTGTTTTCAAGGCTACTAAACTAATCGGTCTTTCGAGACTTGATCTTTTGTGATCATGAAAATGTTATTTAATAATGCACCGACTCTGGGTAACTAGGGTTGGGGCATTACAGTTGGTATTAGATCTAGTTTAGTACTAACCTTGGAAGCTATATTTAGATAAACTCTGATTAGAGTACATAGCCCGAAGACAGACTTTGAGGATTAGTATAGAAGAACTTCATAGAATTTTGGTATTATAGAGATTTTGTGAGTCTTCCGAGCAATACATCCATGTCTAGATATGAGCAGGTAGAAGCAGCTATGGCATAGATGTACCTAGGGGTAAAACCCAAAAACACTTCATTGAGCTAGACTCGGACGGGAACTGGTGCACGATAACGGGCCTTGTTGCACTCTTGGTTACGACACTCCCAGGGGATATTCATAGGATAATTCTAATTTTTACAAACCATTATGAAGGGTTTATGAGTATATACTTCCTCAAAGAAAACACTTTTATTATTCTAGATTGTATCCATAAACATTTCAATTTATGTTAAGTATTTTACAAGTTTGGAATTATTCATTTCAATTCATAAACTGGCCTAGTTTATTCCATTGTATAGAAATATAGCGCAATAGAAGGAATGTGAACTACAACAATACGTATGATCCAAAAGTAAGAAGGATCATATATTTCATGGTATTAAGCCGAAATTTAGAAGGGAAAAAGTCTCCCATGTGTTCTCAACATATGAAGAAATGGTATCATGTTTTAATAAGATAAGTAAAGAATTTTCTGATTCCTTTGGATTTGAAGGTAAGAAAGAGAAGAAAAAGATGGAAGAGAGAAATATGGATAAAGGGAAGAGGGAAAAGAAGAATTTTCAAATATGTGATAACTGTGGGAAGAAACACCTTGGAACTTACCTGAAGGGAATGGGAGTTTGTTATAAGTTTGGAGAAAAAGGACACCAAGTGCGTGACTACAAGGGTAAGAAAAAGGTTTCAAATGTACAATGATTCATCTGCAAGGAGTGGGGACACTACGCAAACCAATGTCAAAATCATCGGAGTATGCCCCAAATGATGCTATTGGATAATAATCAAGTTATTATAATACCACAGATGAGGGGGAATGATTAGAGTTCTTATGTTGTTTTTAAAGAATCACGTCATTTGAGTGTTGTATCAATAATGTACTGGTTATAAGAATAATGTGATATATAAGGATTTTACTACAGTTGTTTTTTGTTTTCATTAATGTTTTAACATGATAAAGGTAATCATATTTTTAATATGTGACAATAACAGAAACTTTACTTTATTTGGGGAATCTGATGTTACAATTGATTTTGGAATTTAGAGACCTTCTAGAGAAAGTCTGGACAAATGTATTTTGGATAACTATAAAGGTTGTAATAGATTAAGTTGAACTTTGGATAGTATTGTTTAAGGTTAAACCATTTCTAAAGATTATTTTTGGAATATTATAATACTATAGCTTTAGATAGAGGATAACCTGCAGGTTGGGGGATAACCCGTCACGTCGGACAAAGCTGCAGGAATCAAACCCACAACCATAGTGCGACAGGCCTTTATTACCTACCACTATCCTATAGGATGTCCTTGGTTATTGCAAAATAGTTTTCCTAATCTAAATTGTATCTATTAATATTTTGAACCTTGCATGATGAGGATAAATATAATATTTTTTAGTTCTATTATCTTTTTGAGTGAAAGATGAGTTTGTGGTAGAAATTAGTTGATGGATGAAACTCTACTTGTCAACATAAATATATATATACCTATATCTTATTCTATGAATAAATTAATTCCTAAACATTATTAAAGGGATATTAAATCCAAAAAAATGTTTTATCTTAATACCTTATGTCTTGTTGAACTGATAATATTTTAAATCAACATAGATTGAAGGCTTTGAGGCCTTCAATTTTACACTTGTTTGTGATTGATGACCACAATCACTCCCTACAAATATTTATGTTTTTTCTCCAATTATATGTCTTTAATGTCCACCAATGTTCCCCTTATTGAGATCATAATTTGGTGGTGACTTTTTCATTTCCCTTTCCCTCTAATTAATGCTAAATTTTATTAACCTTATTTTCGATGTGGGTTTTCCACAAAGGTATTTTCTATTTTAAACCTTTTATTTTCAAACCAAAATTTCAAATTGCGAGGATGCAATTTATTGAAGGAGGGGATAATATAACACCCCGAGCTTCCAGGATATGCTTCTCTTTCAATAATGCAATAGCTTGCATTGTACGCAAGTTCGAGTTCTAACACACCGCGACTAATCAAAGTAGCCATTATTAATAGTAATACCCACTTTTCAAAATTATCGAAATTTTATATTTCTAAATGGACTTCATTTTTGTATTCGTAATATCGAAATTATCCTAAGTTGAATTTTTTGTAATTTTCTGAGAACTTCCATTTTTTATGAATAGTGAAAAATACTTAAAAAAACTTTTTTAATCAAAATAATTTATAGTGATAAATTATACTATTGAGTGGACATAAAGTATAATTATAATATATTTTTACCATTTGATCCAATGGTGTTCATTAAAATTAATTTAACTTTGAAATTGGACATAAACAATTGTCAATCTTTTGATATATATTGTTTCTTAAAAACACGCTATTTGTTGTGATAGCACGAATTAGTTATAAAATTAATTAATGAAACTTATATGTTTGTATTTTTTCAAAATATATATCATTTTTGAATTCGGAATACCAATTATAGATTAGGGTGAAATACTGGCATTGTTCTGAAAAACATCACTTTTTGATGAAAAGTGAAACCACTAAGTGGTAGTTAAAAAACTGATTTTTCATTTAAATAAAACATTACCACTTCTGTGATTTGATTTTCAAAAATCCAACATACATGGTTTTCATTAGGATGTAAAATGTGGTTCAATGGGATTAATATAATTTTTGGTGAATAGTAACTTTTAAGTTTAATTATTCGCGATTAAAGGTAATTAGTGTAATTTAAGTTAATGATAATGTTATAATAATATGAAATGACCATTACACTTGTCCTACCCCTATTGGATGAGTCATGGCCGACCAAGACAATCCATGGGTCAACTTGGGGACCCCATGGAGCCACTTTGGTAAGAAAATGACATTATGAACTTTTTATTTAATTTTAAAATAAAAATGTCAAAAACATGAGTTGTTTTACTAAAACAATTTTTAAATGGGTTTATACAAGTAATATGTTTGACAATAAATATTCATTAGAAATCTAAAAATATTTCCTACATCATTATAGTTTTTTATAATTTTTAGACATTAAATAAATTAAATTATTTATGACACCATGATGATGCAGCGATTACCTCATTAATTAACGATTTAAATAAAATGAAAAGATAATGTACAATCTAAGGCATAAACTTGTCAAAAACCTATTGGATGAGCATATTTCGAACCCCTATCACCTTAGCCTAGGAATATATCACTGTGGGACCTTTATAATCCGAAATTAATTTCATAATAACGTAACATTTCAATCTTTCCAAGAGTGCCCCTCCTCTCCTCTTATAAAAGGCCCCCACCACTACCTCCTTATTCACACCATCAAAGCCATTTAGCTCGGCCAACCTCTGCCCAAATACTCTCCCAACTTCCATCTCTTACTCATAGAAGCATAAATTTGGGCATAAGTCTTCCCAAGGAAGCCTTTGAGGTCAAATCAAAAAGAGTTACCCGTTTTAAAGGTAGTGTTTTATCTTGTGTTCTTATGTTTTATTTTGCTTCTCCAACCCCATATCTCTTTTTAGTCATTTATTTTTTAACAACAACAGTATCCTCAATATACTATAATGTAGTTATAATAAGGATTCTAGCTACACTTACCCACACCTACATCTAATGGTTATAGAACATACTGTTTCTGTGGATGGCGAATTTCTGCCTCACGAAACGATGATTGTTCAACACTCATATAACACCTTAAAAGGTGGACATTAAGATGTAAATATATTTATATATGATATATAATATGTTTATGTTTTACTTAAGCTTCTGTATTTTTCATTTATTTCATACCTTTATGGTTTCCATTATGGGTAAACACGATATTCTCATTTTAGGAAGTGCGGACTATCGCCCACTCAAAGCAATTTGAATCGTTAATGCCATATGTGGGATGTATAAAGGATATAGTAAATGGTATTATACATTATATTATACTGTAATTATATTATACCTTTATATAATTACAATTTCCTTCCATTAAATACCAAATATAAATGAAAGTAGCGTTCATGCGTACATACGACTTACTGTCTCCATGAAAGGTAAATTTCATTTCTTACCTCTAAATGTTATGTAATATTATAAATGCATGTATATACTAGAAATATATGATATATATGATATCTATATCATGAATATAATTCTGGATATAATGGATATTTCACCACATGAACAACTTGTAATTAGAAGAAGTTTATTTTTGACTCAAGTACCAAAGATCGACAAAACGAACGTTATTAACTTAAATAATTACATAATGTTCATAACATGGTAATAAGTGATATAAAAGGAATAATGAACTTGAAAAAGGTTCTTAATAAATTAAAAATAAACTCTAGTTTATTATTCAGGAGGTTAAAGAACAAACGAGTCAAGTCAGACATGAGGTAAGGGAACTTCTTAACCCAATTTCCATTCTTTGGGTTAATCTCATATTTTCAAATTATGTAATGATATTATTATGTATTGTCTTGTATTTATAATTTATTTATGTGTACATATATTTAATACACATAATAGATCTATTTTATTTAAAAATGTTCTTTGTAAGGGAATTTCTTAACCCAATTTCCATTTTTTGGGTTAATCACCTACTTTCAAATTATGTCATGATATTATTATGTCCTATCTTATATTTGTACTTTCTTTATGTGTACATATAGTAAATACACATAATAGATCTATTTTATTTTAAAAATGATCTTTTTATGGACTTCTTCTCAATATCCTTTCATTGAGGCATATTCAGTTTTATACACAACTTTCATTTATATTGTGTATAACCCCCTTTGACTTTTACTTTTATTCAAAAGGAATATTTTTTATACGAAGCATTTTTACTAAACAAAAAAAGGAATGTTTTTTCTTAAGTATGTGGCGACAAAAAATTCACTGCCGCTATGACAATTATTTGAGTTTCAACATCCTCTATAAGCCATAACTTTTTTTAAAAGAAAAATAAATACCATGTTTTACTTTTCTTTTATTTTGGTATTGAAAATGTTTTTTGATAAAGTTTTTATTATATAAATGTGTTGTATTGATATATTATGATTTAAGTGTGGAAATATTATATTTATTTTATGCTTGTTTTATGTGATACAATTATGTTATGGTTTATGATATATTTAAACCTGTTCATATGACGAATGCATTGGACTTAATAAGTGACGGGTGGAGCCCACTATAGCTCCTCGATGCATTGGTAGGTCTCATGAGACAAAATAGTGTCTTGGCATAAGGCCTTGAAAAAATATTATTACAAGTCTTGGCATGAGGCCTTGGCTATGTGGTTATGATAGTCCGGCATTATGCATTCTATCATTATGAAAGTGGTTATTGATATTGCATGTGATTATTCAACTAGTATAATATCCGTGTGAGTAAGTAAATGGAATTATTTAATTCTATTTTTTCCATATTATGCTGAAGTTCAAGTTTAAAAAGGCTTTTGTTTTAGTCATACATTGACTTAAATGGTAATATTTATTTATAAAAGCTTCCTCAATATTGTTATCCTTACTGAGCATCTGAGCTCACCCCTTTCAATGTTTTAATATTTTCCAGGATGTGAAGATGTATTTTATGAATGACCTGTAGGGATAGTCAAAAGAGGATATGAGTGTGGACTATGGAGACTTTGTTATTGTAGTTTTTTCACATTATGATTTAATGTAATATTTATTAAGGTATCTAGTGTTTCTAAGGCTACTAAACTAATCGGTCTTTCGAGACTTGATCTTTTGTAATCATGCCAACGTTACTCAATAATGCACCGAATCTAGGTAACTGGGGTCGGGGCGTTACATATTTGCTATGAAAAAAATTAAGTGGAACTTACTGCATAATATTAATTATGAATATAGAAAAAATGGTAAGAATTTTTCAAATTAAATTCATATAATTGTTAGAATTTTAATTAAAATTAAACCCACTCATGTGATGGAAAAATTATTTTCCAAATAAAATGATTTCATAAGTTTAAAAATATTATTATATCATAATTGAAAATAAAATTGATTCCAATTTGATGAATTTTATTAATAATAATATAACTAAAGTAAAATTAAATTTAGAAAATATTAAAAAATCATTATTTTTAAAAATTTTATAAATGATTTTTTCATAGAAATATGCATTTTTTCTTTATCCATAATAAATTAATATCCTCCTAAAATTCAAGAAAAACAAATGAAGAATAATTTTAAAATTTTTTATTAATAAATTAATATTACTTTCTAAAACTTTTTTTCTAACTATTGAAAATGTAATTTAAATATATTTGTAAAAATACAAAGAAACATATTTTTTGAAAAATACAGTTTAAAAGTGTAAAACTCGATTTATTCATATACTATGCGAAAACAATTATAAGATGAATGATAAAAAAATTATTGAGTATATAATATTAATATTTAATTAAAATCATTAAAAATGGAAATTAATTTAATTTATTAATAAAAAACATTTATATGAATAAAAAATAATTTTCGGTAAATCGTTTCATTTAATTTTAATTGATTTTTTAAAAAATTTATTATAAATTAATAACAAATGAGTTTATTTTATAGATTATTAAACCGTATAATTTTCATAATTTTTTAGTCTGATTTATAACATCCAATTTATCAATTAGATTATGGTAATATACTATATAATAGTTCATTAAAACGTTGTGTTTCATAAAACCGTGCTACTGAAACAATTAAATTTGTTTGAAAACTAAATTCCTAAAATCTAATGGTGTTACATTTTACCCCCTTAAAAATAATTTCAACATCAAAATTCATTCACTTGGATATGAAATTTTATTAATTCTTTTACCATTTCATATCCTCATGTTCCTATGACGCTTATTTAATTTAGTGGTTTCAACACAAAAAAATTTCCAAGATTGTGGGTTGAGAACACATTTTCACTATGATCCAAAATCTTCAAAGTTTGTTCTTCATATAAAAGATCATGATTGAGTGATATGATGTATTATTTGAGTACAGGTGAAGGATCAAGTATGTACATACTCTGATGTTATACATGTAACATATTACATACTTTAAATAGGTATGGTGGAACTACAAAGCAATGTGAATGACCAACTTCAAACTCTTTATAACATAAGTGATTATCAACATATCTTTTCTATTGACTCTAATATTCCTGGATGTTATGTTGAATGACTGTAATTTTCTGTACAATTTCCTTATCGAGATCAAGTTTCAATAGATTTTTTTCTTTATCATAATCCTGGAATGTTGGGTTTGTAACGTTTTTTCCATAGAGAGCTTCCAAAGTAGCCATCTTAATGCTCGTGTGAAAGTTATTATTGTAATAAAACTCCACTAAATGTAGGTGTAGATACTAGCCAATGTTTAAATCCATATAATAAGATCTCATTATGTCCTCTATGTTTTGATTTTTTCTCTTTGACTAACCATCTATCTATGGATGATACATAGTGTTGAAACTACACTCTGTATCAAGTGATTACTATAGACTTCACCAAAACATCAAGGTAAATCATAGATCATGATCAGATATAATGTAACATGTTTCCCCCTTGAAACCTTTCCACTTTTTTAATATAAATTATAGAATTTTGATCTAGAGATAAATCTTATCCAATTTTGATGAATTGTGTTGAATTTATAAGGAGGTCAAAAGTAACACAAATATAATTATAACTTTTAGATAATTTGAAGTGACTAACACAAAGATCCATATTTATTTTTCCCATCTCTATTATGTTATGGGTAATGGTTGTAGCACCCTTTATATTTTTGTCTCTAAACCTCTACTCATTAACATAAAATGCATTAAGATAGAAACTCTACAATATCACTCTTCATGCCATCCCACTAGAAATACTCTTTCAATTGATTGTACATCTTTATACTTCAAGGATAAAGAAAATAAATAACTATGAGATTCTTTTTAATAACTTCCACTTCAAATATGGTATTTAGTGAATACATAGAAGGTTTTTGAACCTTTTAACTCCTTTAGGATCAAGTTAAATCATCGGAACCATTTTGACCATCTTATATTGCCCTATTTTTTAATTATAATCCTCTTTAATAATTACTCGGATATATGGTTTGACACACAGTTAGAATAGATAATATATATTCTCTTTCCTCAATATTTCTAGATCCAGCCTTTAAAAATCCATAAATACCGATTCTTTGTAATATTCATTATATATAAACTTTTATTGTCATTTCAACTAAATCATTGATAATTTTGTTTTATTTCCCTGGGTGGTAATTTATTGAATAGTCATATCCTTTAATCAGTTATAACCATCTTATCTGGAATATATTCAACTACCATAACCAACCGAGGTCAACCCTAAACGGGTCACCTGAGACGATCTCTAGCAAGGCCTAGGAGGTGTTCCTGATCCTCCTGTTCTGGTAACAAGTGCCAATGGAAACAAAAGAGTACATGAAAGAGAAGAATTTATTCTAATAATAATCAAACAAGATCCAAAGAATAGTAAAATAGTGTCCCAAATTAAGTATGATTACCAAACTAAGAATCATTTACACTTGAAATGAAAATACAATAAAATATACAACAATTCTACACAATAAATCCATAATCGTACCTCACAACCAAAACATCTACTTGTAACCTTGAAGTACACTCTACGTCCCATAACTAGCCATCACCTAAGGTGATCAATCCTGCGTTGGAACCCTCAACAGAAACTAAAAATAATAAATAACTTTCGGTATGACTATTAAAACTCAGCAGGTAAGCCAGAATAAATATATCCCCAATAAAAAACCTTCAAATAAATAAACATTTATTTTTAGGTTTGAAATAAAATATTAAAATATAGGTTTTCCTCGATTTTCAATATAATGAATATAAATCACAATTGATTGACCTAAAAATTTTAAAACAATAATCTATTCATGAGGGAGAGTTAGGTTCATTGGGAAATGGGGAGGGGAATAATATAAAATGTTAATTTTTTATTGAAGTGAAAAATCTGTGTACAATTGTTCATTAAATCATATTTCATGGAAACCATTTTAATAAAAAAACATTCTCTATTTTTCATGAAAACACAAAAATTATGATAAAATATTATGATTCCTCCCACATATGGAAATGAGACTAATGATACTAGAGCCATAGAAAAACGATAATACATAGAAACTCATTGAATAACTAAAAAATACTATACATGTGACTCATCCTAATGGATTTCCCTACTTGATAACATCATAATACCCAAATTCCATATCATTTCCCTACCTTGTCTGACTTATGGACCCGATCCCATAACTATAATAACAAGATATCCCTTGGCATGGGCTACTAGCTAGTGCATGACCTTGATTAGTGTAGGAAACATTCTCAGAATTCCACTTCACTATGGTAGGTTAATATGTTATATTCACAAAGGTGTGTTCCAAAAAAAATCTAACAAACAAACCATACAAATATGCTATCATATAAGTCACAAAAACTAGAACCACCCTGGCCACTTCAAGGATTAGTCCCTTTCCTTGAAACAATTGTCACACATGTTGATTCCTAAACTAAGGACATTCCCACATCTTCGGCTGCCGACAATGTAAGTGACTTAATCTATAAAGGGTTTTCCACTAAAACCATTTAAAATTTTCCAATCATGCCTCAAAAAACTTTCACATATCTATCCATGTTATAAATAACCACGGACAATCCATCCTAAAATCCAAAATCCACTTAGTAATCCATTTAGGAAACTTAAAAAAGTCACTTCACTTCCAAAACATGTATACGAAAGCCAACAAGGCATTTAATCTGGAACTTGCTACAAAAAATCCATTCCAACCTTTTAAAACATTTAAAACCAAATATAAATAACCTCATTTGACATAAATAAAATATTATTAAAATGATACATAATTATTTAACCACTATATAAGGTGAAATAATAATGAAAACAATGTAATTTTAAATTTATAGAGAGATATAACGGTATTTAACATCAAACAGCATTCTATCCAACATCACCTAGTCGAGAAAAATCTGTAAGGGTTTTGGGAGGCTAGAAGAACGTCAAGGAACCCTAATAAGAAAGACCCTGAAAAAACAAGTGACCCTCACAAAAAACAATCACGCAACATGGCCAGTAGGGTTAGAGAATAAGAGGAAAAGGGAGTGAAATAAATAAGAGAGAATAAAAAAACCTAACCCTTTAATTCTAGGGGGGAATCACCAAGATAGCCCCTTGAATACCTCTTGAAGGGTATTGGAAGATCCAAAATACATCATGGGTGGTTTCTAGGGTCGAGGATGGAGAATGGGGTATAAATGAGGGTTTAGGATATAAAAATTGGGGAGAGGAAAAAAGATTTTAATGACCTAGACATGCTGTATGGTTAGTCCACACAGTTTGAAAAATCGTGCGGTCACTTTGAAACCACCTTTGCTAAGATTTAGACCCACCCCATGAGAAACCCACATGCTTTGAATAACCATTAAATATCCATGGGGGAGCTACTACCTTGACCTACATCTGTAGCATGGTAACCAAGGTTGGGAGCATGGTTATCACTAATCGTGCGCTAACTGTGTGCTAGAGACTGCTCCCCAAAAAACACCCAATTTCACCAAAAACTCAAGAGGAAACTGAAGGATGAAGTTAGGAAAAAATAGGGTAAGAATATCCCAAAAATTCAACCCCCTCACACCTTGTTCTTGTGAAAAGAACTGAGTATTAAACTCAAATCAGCACCAATGATGAATTTAAAAAAACCTGACTGTGAAACTTCAACCCACCATAATGATTTCCATCCCTAGAAATCCAACAAAAATAATCAAATTATAGGAAAAACCACCACTCCTTTACAAATCAAGGATATTTAAAATGATTTAAAAATGAAGGAATCATAAAAAAGCACCAGTGAGAAAATGACTAACAAGATAAACTCGAGAGACCAAAACAGACACGCCGCTGGGTTCCACACACCCCCAAAAGCTTAACCTATTCCAGTTGATCGATCCAATAGGCATATAATATTCATGTTGCTAAATCAAGCCTTAAAACATGAACACCATAAAGATAACCAAGAGGAACATAATCCATTCACCAAAAAAACTACATCAATTCAAACCACATTTGATGAAAAACTCTATTACCATACTTCAACAAAACTGTTTGTAGAAAACCTTTTTGAACATTAAATAAAAATAATAACTTAGGATTATGTGGATCCAAACAAGACTATCCTCCACAAAAACCATATTAGGAATTAAATTTAGATACAGAATCCTGGATTTCTGAAATGACTTCCCTCTTTTATAAACGAACCAACACTCGAGATATAACTAGAATACCAACAAAAAGAGGCCATGATGGACTCCCCAACATAAGAAATTGGATAACACTGAATTCAAGGAGACCCATGATGGGTAT
This sequence comes from Viscum album, assembly GCA_963277665.1. NCBI lineage: Eukaryota > Viridiplantae > Streptophyta > Magnoliopsida > Santalales > Viscaceae > Viscum > Viscum album. Next base: position 167,740,291 of record OY728157.1, read on the forward strand.
CCCCATCATAATAATAAAAAAAACTAAATAAACATGAAAACTATCCAACACAAACCAACCCTCCCCCCCACATCATAATGATAGGGGAGAAAAACATACAACTAATGAAGAATAAACAACACAACCGACAACATAACATCAAATTTACTCACCCAGAAGAAAACAATCCAAAACAAACTCAATTTGTACAAATAGGCAACACAAGGTCCCTTTAAAGGGGAAAAATCTTGATGAGACACAAATAATAAGATTTTAGGAAAAAAACGACAACTAAACATTCTTATAACAAAGGTAAATCTCTAAAACCCAATGGGTCACCATGTGGGAATAATTTCTGCACACTTCATTCCACCAAACAGGATAACTAAAACAAAACTGCTACACCAAAGGCAAAAATTATCCCCATCTTCCTTGATGAGAGAAAAACATATACAAAATCCTTTGACCTAAATGGTTCTCTTCTGACTAAAAAATATCTTCACTTCAGGGCATATGGTTGGAGCTCTGAATAATTAAGCATCACTCAGCTCAAAATCAGGCCTTATTAACCCCCAAATAGAACACAGAGATCAAAAATACAGAAACACACTTCCATTTAAATAGAATTTTTAAAGGGTTTAACATAATCAATTCTTTTAATTTAAAAAGAATGGAACACCAAAAAAATAACACTAGACATGACCATACATCCAAAAATCATTACAGTGAGAAGGACCCTGAACTGATCCCAAAACATCGACCTATCCCTATGTATAGTCTGGGTGACATCTGAAGAGTCAGGTCTGTATCCACGACGCCTCTAGGAAACACCCCAATAGAACCATTTCAAGTTTCCCAAGAATCCACATCTGTGGCAGGGTCTTTGAGCACTCGGGAACTATGGAATATTATGGATTCACTTACCACACAAATGAAAAATCATGATATAGTTCTCTAATGGCATTTATATGAGGTGTAAAGGAAAATTAATACCTCTATTAATGCCAAAAACATCATACATCATCCCATTCTTCATACCAATATCATATTTACTACTTACAGAGACTAGAGGGAGATTAGACATCTATATCCCTCCCTCTAACTCGCCTTCAGCATGAAAGGCTTAGCTCACCAAATCGAAGAAAGTGGTTAGGATTAGCTCTGTCACATTTTTCTTTAGGTTAGGATGGATCCCAAACTCAAAATCTTGATCTTTCATGGGATCAATTTCAAAAAAATCATGATTAAACAGAACTACGTCTAAGTAGCAGCAATAGAACTCCAAAAAGGATCTAACACCATGATGTAGACTGCACATCGCCATATTCTTTCTCAGCTTTGTCATCTCAGAAAAATACTATTGGATGAATGAAGACTTAAATAACTACCTTGTAAGATCTTTCTGACTCCTTCTTTAAGACATTTACTTCCACCATTTCTAGGTTGAAACTTCAAGAATAATGGTAGAAAACATTACCATTAGCGACTTAGTAAACATAAGGAAGCTAAAGTCCCTCTTAATCCTCTTCATCAACTCCTCGAAATCAATAGTATCTTCTTGAAACTAAAATAGAGGAGGATTAAACTTCTTCAATTTAAAGAAAATGGTATATAGGTCGATCAACTGAAGTGTTTTCTAATGGTTAACCACCCAAAGCTACACGTTGAGCATCTATAAAATCAATGGGCGTAGAACATTATGAACACGGAAACAAGGAACACAATAAATACCAATCCAACAATATAGATCAACTATCTCAAACATCAAAAAAGCAACACCATTACCAAATCACAAGGGACACACAACACAACTACAAAATACCAAAACATCACATTTATCCTTAAAAACACTTTTTATAAAGGAAACGAGCCTAAAGTATTGGGAAACCACAAATGATGCCCCGTGGAACAATACACATGGAAATCCTTGTGCCATACCGAACACCTATCCACATTCTCATACATACTCATGCATGTGGTCACCCAAGGAAACACCAAAAGTAAACACCTATTATAGAGAAACATTTAACTCAAACTTCCCTTTCAAATTTCAAAGTATGTTTTCCCAGGAACCACTAACCATTTAATTGAAAACCCATTTCCAAACTTTTCTATTCAAATCTACGACATTGCAGTCATTTCAGAATGTTAAAATGCTTTCGATGATTCAGTAACCACATAATCAAAACCATATTAAAACTCCACATATATATTTTCAAAACACCTTATCCAATTAAAAAATAATTCAAAAGAACAATTAATTCATTTAAAAAAAAATTCATCAGTTCAACGCATCCCGTTAATCACTTTCTGTTTTAACACAAAAAAAATCACTTTTAAGAACCACATTTTCTAAACCATTCTTGAAGTAAGTCATCAGAGTCCATTTTTACACTCTCCAAGAAAATCCATTACCATCTTAAATTCATATTTTCACAATTACAAAATAGAAATTTTTAAAAAAATTCAAGAAACATAGATGACTCAAAATAGTTTACAAGGGGAAACTATTTTCTATTGGTGACTTGTCCATATAGTTGGTGGCCATATACTAATCACACCACCATCACAAAGAGTTATTTCAGACCTTTTCCTAAACTCCACATGGATATCTAGGCCCTAAGTTTTCATGGAGGCTACATTACAAACTCCCTCTTCATTTCCCAAAACCAAACACTCCACATGATACAAAGGACACTAACAAACCCAGAGATATTATGGTAACCCGAAGTTCAAAATGATAAAGGGTTCAGGACATCATTCATGTTTCTACTTTTTGAGCACTAAAAATACTAATCCTTCTACCTAAAAATTCCCAAATAATAAATATCACTATGAATAATAAAGTCCTATAAAGGGAAAACCACCTTCGATACAATTTTTTCATTAACCAACTGGGGTCGACACTAAATCTGTCACCTGAGTCAATCCATGGCATGGAATAAGAGGCATTCTCTATCCTCTGAGGCCAGTGATAAGCAACAATTGAATCAAAAAAGTATATGAAAGGGAATAATTTATCCCAATAATAATTATATAAAATAATAGGAATAATAAAAAACGATCCAAAAAGAAATTCAATTAACAAACTGGAAATCATTTACACTTGAAATGAAAATAAAATAAAGAAGAAGAAAATTATAAACCAAAAAATCCCAAATCGAACCACATAGCCATGACATCTCCATGTGACTCGTAGGGTCACTCTCCAACCCATAACCAACCACCACCAAAAGCAACCAAACCAAATGGTGGAACCTACCGTAGAAACTAGAAATAAGAATGAACTATTTGAGTGAGTATTAAAACCCAGTAAGTAAGCCAACAAAATTTATTCTCAGTACACATCCTTTAATAAAAGAATATTTATTTTTAGGTTATAAATACAATATATAAATATTATTTTTACACACTTATCATTATAAGTAATACAAATCAAAATCCATTTCCCTCCCAATTTGAAAACATGAATCCATTCATGGGTTATAGTTAGGTTCATAGGGAAGAGGTGGGAAGGGAAATAAATAAGAAACAATCATTTTTCATAAAAGTGAGAATCTAGATAACACTTGTCCAATTAAACATATTTCTTGAAAACCTTTTTAATAAAAACCACACTTTCACTATTTACCAATGAAACACCAAAACCATGAGAAAATATTATAATTCCACCCAATGAGGGAATAGTTACTAATAATACTATAGCTAGACAGACATGAGAATACCTATGAACTCAAAGGAGCACAAGAACATACTATACATGTGACTCATCCCAAAGGCATGCCCATCTTGATGACCACATAATGCCCAAACACCTGATCATCGCCCTACCAGACCTGACCGAGGGTCCTGATCCCTTATAAATAATAAATAAATATCCCCCTTCTATGGGCCACTATCTAGTGCATGACATAAACTAGTGTATCGAATTCCTTAATAATTTTTTTTCACTATACTAGGTTCCAATGTTCTGTTCAGAAGGGTGTGGGCCAAACAAATCCCAGTAACAAACCATACATATATAATATCATATAAATAATGCAAATAGAAACTATCACATCCTTCTCAAGGAGTAGTCCCTTACCATAAAAAAATTATCACACAAGTGGACACCAAAATAGAGGACATCCCCACCCATTTGACAACAAACATAGAATGTGACTTAATGTTTGAATGGTTTTCAACTATTACCATTTCAAAAGATCCAATCATGAATCAAAATACTTTCACATATCAAACCTTTTTATAAATAACCATGAAAAATTCATTTTAAAAACAAAAATATACTTTATAATCCATTTAAGAAAACCACAAACATCACTTCACTTCCAAAACTTGTTTACAAGAGCCAATTGGACATTTTATCTGGAACATAATTTGGAAAACCCATTACAACCATTTAAATCAATTAAAACTAAGTAGAAATAACTACATTTCACTTGAAAACTATTATAAAAATGATAAATCATAATTTAATAACTACGAAAGGTGACAAATCATGAAAACAATGTAATCATAAATTTATAGGAGAGATATAAAGAATCATACCTCAAATCGCTTCTTCTCCAACAACGCCTAGTCTGGATGACTCTATAAGGGCTTTTAGGGGAATGAAAAACCTCAAGGCACCATAATAAATAGAAACCCACCAAAAAAGTAGAAACACTAGAAAACAAATTGACCAACATGGCCACTAGGGTAAGGGAAGAAGAGAAAAATGGAGAGAAATCCAAAATGAGGAATAATGAACACTAACCTTTTCATTTTGTTGGGGATTCACCAAGAAAACCCCTTTAATCACTCTTATATGTTCTTATATTATCCAAATCCCACATAGAAGGAACCAATTTCATAGGTGGTCAAATAGGGAGGGAATGAGGGTATAGGTTATAAAAATTGGGGAGAGAGAAAGGGATTTTATTGACCTGGACTAGCCACATGGTTAGTCTATATAGTTTTTTAAACCATACAGTGAATGTGTGACCGCCTATGATGTAAAGCAGATCCACCGCATAGGAAACCCACATGGTCTGATTAACTATGTGGTATCCTTACCGTAACATCTACCTTGACCTATAGATTCTGTTGACTTATATGGGAAGGGATCATGGTTATCGCTAATCACGCAGTAACCCTATGCCATATTCTGCTCACCCAAAACACCCAATTTCACCTAAACATCAAGAGGAAACCCAAGGAGGAAGCGAGGATAATGATTAGGGGAATAAAACACCAAAATTTCAACCCCATATCACTTGGTTTATGGGAAATGAACTGAGGATCAATCCAAAACATGAACCAATGATGAATTTTAAAAAAACCTGATGTGAATATTCTCCCCACCAAAACACTTTCCTCCCTCAGAAATCCATCCCAAGGCATAAAGAAAAATATAAAACCACCACTACTTTACAACTCAAGGAGAGTTCCAAAAAATAACAAATGAAGAGATCACAAAAACAACACCTGAGAGAAAACAACAAACAAGATAAACTCCAAAGGCCAAAACAGACTCCCCACTAGGTGCCACCCACCAAAAAATCTTAAAAAATTCTAATTGAATGATCCAAAATGCATAAAAATTTCATGACACCAAAACCAACCTAAAAACACGAACAACTTAAACATAAACAAATGGAACAACCCATGAGACATGACCACAATGATTTAAAAAAAATGAGACAATTTCCCCCCTTATAACCAATAGAAATAACTTGCACCCAATATATCATAGTGTGGAAATGAGGTATGCACACCTCTTTCCACCAAAAACAATTTATAGAAATTGAATAGATACACCAAAGTATTAAATTTTCTATGTCTTCAACATTTAGAACAGAACTTAAACCAAAGAATTTAATACCATTGGGTATCTTTTAACTACACACCAACTTCACTCTAGGAACTATTACTATAGCTTAATGGATTAGAGTTTCTCCTGCTTAATTTCTAGACATTAGAATCCCCCATATAGAATATGACTAACAAAAATTTACAAACAAACTTCCATTGAAATATGTGTTTTAAAGAGTGTAGTAACATCCAACCTTACAATTGTAAGAGACAGAAACAACAAAAAATTTCACCAGAAATGACCATACATCCAATGGACATTACAATTAGAACGAACCTGAACTGATCCCAAAAAATTTCTCTATCCTTGCGAATGACCTTTGGTAATCTATGAAGAGTTGGGTTTGGGTCCAAATTACCTCTTGGAAACACCCAAACATGACCGCTTTTTTGTGTCCCAAGAATGCATAGGTGTGATAGGGTTATAGAGAACTTGGGCATAATAGACACTTACGACTGCTCTTACCACACTAATGACCCATCATTGCATTATGCCCTGAAGAGGTTGATGAGAGGTCTAAAGGCCTCTTAATCCCTTTACCAACACCACTAGAATCAGGCCACTTCCCATTCTTGTTTCAGGAATCTAAATCACTAATTCCAGAGATCATAGGGGTATTATACATCTCGATCCCTCCCGTTAACTCAACTTCGGCATGAATTTCTTGCCTCACCACATTGGAGAAAGTGGGTAGGTTGAGATTTTCCACCTTTAACAGTACTTCAAGATGGAACCCAAACCCAATATGTCTACTTTTCATGGGATCACTTGTACTGTGCCATATATCAAACAAAATTGGGTCTAAGAAGCAACAATAAAACTCTAACACTGATCTAACACCTTGTTTTATACCGCACATCTTCATTTTATTCCTCACCCTATACATCTCATAAAAATATTGTTAGATGAATGAAGGAATGAATAACTCTTAGTTAAGATCTTTCTGGGGAATACATTAAGACGTATACTTCATCCATTTCTAGGTTGGTCCTTGGAGTATAAAGGTAGAAAACATTAACTTTAGTGACTCATGAAACACATGAAAATAAATGACCCTATAAATCCTCCACATCATGTACTCCACCTTAAGAGGTTCCACAAGACCATAAAAGAGAGGAGTATTCAGCTTTTGTAATTCACGAACATATGCTATAGGTCAATCAAATTTAGTGTTCGGTAATGGTGCACAACCCGAATCTGCAACTTGAGCATCCATAAAATCATTTTGGGTATAGACACTAAGAACAAGTAAATAGATATGTTAGTCAAGACCAATCCAACCACATGGATCATCTATCTCAATTTTCACAAAAGTAACATCATTCCCCAAACACAATGGACACACCACAAGACTACAAGCTACCAAAACATCACATTTATTTTTAAAAACACTCATTTAAAAGGAATTAATCATAAAATATTTCACACACACCAATGGTGTCCCATGGATCCCTACAAAAGAATATACATGGTCCATATCAGGAACTCATCCACATTTTAAGACATATACATTCACATGTTCTATCACCAAAATCCCAAAGGTAAAACACCTTTCCAGGTTAAACATTTAACACACAATTCCCTTTCAAATTTAACAAAAACATTTCTAGAAGAACACCAAAAATTTCATTAAAAACCCTTTTCCAATATTTTAACATTAAATATAACATGTTTCATTCATTTTAAATTTTATAATTATTTATAAAATTCAATAGCCACCTAATTAAATTAATTTTCAATCTCCACACCCTTATTTTCAAAAAAAATATCACCCCATTAAAAATCATTTCCAAATAAAAATTTAACAATTTCAAAATATTTTTCATCAATTCAACACATCCCATTAAACCATTATTATCTTACCCCTAAAAATATTACTTTTCAAGAACCCCCTTTTCTAGACTATTCAAGATGGTAGATATGAAAATCCCTTCTTCGTCTCTCAAAAAAAGTAGTTACTATTTTAAATTCATCATTTCACAATTACAAAACATGACTTTTAAAAACAATTTCTAGAATTAATGAAGTCCCTAAAACTATTCACAAGGGGATACTAGTGTTAATGGGTGACTTGGTCATATGTTTGGCAGCCATATGCTAATAAAAACACCATCAAAATGAGTTATTAATGACCATGTCCCTAGATCTACATGGCTTTACTAGGTCTACGAGCTCACGAAGGACAGTTTCCCAACACCCTCTTTATTTCCGAAGACCATATAGTCTATATGAACCAAAAGACACCAAAAAAACCCGAACATCCCACTGTAACCCGAGTTTCATAATGAAAAATTATTCATGATGTTCATCATATTCCTACACCTTGAGCCCCAATAATCATATTCCTTCGACATTGGCATCCCCAAATAAGAAAGGGCATTCTGAACTACAAGTTCCTCTAAAGAGACAACCTCATCTGATAACCTTTTGTCATGAACCAACTCGGTTCGACCTTAAATCAGTCACCTGATCTGATTCGTGCAATGTCCCAAGAGGCATTCTGGATCCTCCCAAGATAGAAAAAAGCACTAACGGTTTAAATAGAGTACACAAAATGAATTGAGTTTTTCTAGTAATAATTAAAAAAGATAAGAGGAATAATAAAAGAGCATCCCAAATTAAATGTGATTACCAAACTGAGCATCATTAACACTTGAAATTAAAATTAAATTAACTAGACAACAAAGCTACACAATAAAAACTGAAGTCCAAAATCACAACCACGACATCTCAATGTCACCCTGAGGGTCACTCTCCAAGCCATAGCACACAATCTCTCAATGCAATCAAACCTGTGATAGACTATACAATAGAAAATAAAAACAATAAATAACTATAAGTGTGAGTATTAAAACCCACTAGGTAAGAAAGAATAATGAAATTCCCAATTCAAATCCTTATATTAAAGAGAAATTGATTTTTAGGTTTTAAAAACAATATATAAATATAGGGTTTCCAAAATTTTAATTATAAAGAATACAAATCACAATCCATTTCCCTCGCAATTTTAAAACATGAATCCGTTCATGGGGGAGAGTTAGGTTCATAGGGAAGTGTGGGGAAGGGATCCAAATAAGAAACATTCATTTTTCATAAAAGTGAAAACACTAAGAACAATTGTCCTTTCAAACATATTTATTGAAAATGTTTTTAATTGAAACCATACATTCTCTATTTTCCATGAAAACACCGAAACTGTGAGAAAATATTATGATTCCATTCAACATGGGAAATGATAACAATGATACTAGAACCATAGAAACCTAGGTATTCCAAGGAACTCAGACGATAACCATAACATACTATATATGTAACACATCCTAAAGTCAAGACATACTTGATGACATCATAACACCCAATCACTTGATCATTTCCCAAACTAGCCTTATTGAGGGGCCCGATCATATAGAAATAATAAAAAACTATCCCCTATTGTGGGCCACTTTCTAGTGCATGACCTAGACTAGTGTAGAAAAAATTCTCATAATTCCACTTCGCTATACTAGGTTCCCATTTTCTGTTCACAAAGTTTAGTTCCAAATAAATCCAAGTAAGAAACCATACATACATTCAATCATATAAGTCATAAAATCCAGCACCACCTTGACCTCCAAAATGGGTATTTACTTGCATTAAAATAATTATCACTCAAGTGGTGCCCCCAATCGAGGAAGTTCCCACCTCTTTGACAACCAATAAGGAAAGTGGCTTAATCCAGGAAGGGTTTTACACTAAAACCATTTCAAAAGTTCAAATTGTGCTTTATAATACATTCACTTATCAGAAATTTTTAAAAATAACCTTCAATAAACAATTTTTAAAACCCTGATCCTCTTAGGAATCTATTTATGAAACCCAAAAACATCACTTCACATCCAAAACATGTTTACAAGAGCTAACTGAGAATTTCATCAAACACTTGATGTTCAAAACCCATTCCAACCACTTAAAAAAATTAAAACCATGTATAGACACCTCACTTCACATAAAAAATTAATATAAATATGATACATCACTATTTAAAAACTAAGGAAGGTATAAAAATCAATAAAATAATGTAATCCTAAATTTAATGGATAGAAACAAACTGATACTCCCTCAAACTGCTTTCCCTCCAAAAACTCCAATCCAATAAGACTTCACAAGGGTTCTGGGAGGAAATAACAACCTTAAGGAACACTATAAAAGAAAAACCCACAAAATAGGGTAAAACATGATAAAAAATTGGCCAATATGGCCACTATTGTTTTGGAGGAATAGGAGAAGGGAGAGAAAACAAGATGGGAGAATAAAGAAACCCTACCCTTTCGATTTGGGAGGGGAATCACCAGTAAAAACCCTAAAATCCATATTTGAGGATATTGGAATTTCCAAAACACCCCATAGGAGGAGCTGGGGTTAGTGGAGGCTTTATGGGGGAAAATGATTGTTTAGGGTATAACAATTAGTGAGAGGGAAATATATTTTAATGACCTAGATATTCCACATGGTTATTCCTTACAATTTTTTGAACTCTGCAGTGACCATGCGACTGCCTCTACGGAGAAGCAAAACCACTGCATGAAAATATAACATGGTTAGAAAAATCATTAGGCAGCCATGGGGTAGCTATATCCTCAACCTAGAACATCCACATGATTACCTAGGAATGGCGCACAATTATAACTAATCGTGCATTAAACGTGCATGAAAGTATTCTCACCCAAAACAACCGATTTCCCCAAAAACTAAAGAGGAAACCCAATGAAGATGTTAGTCTAATGATAGGGGTAAAAACAACACCTAAATTCATCCCCATCACACCAGGTTCTTGATGAAATATCCAAGGATCCAACTCAAACCGAAACTAAAGATCAGTGAAATAATATTGGGTGTGACATAAACACTTTTTGTCTGAATATATACTTTAACATTTTTTGATAATTATATATATTACAACTTTCCTAATAAGTATAATGCCTCTATATATTTAATAAATATTTTTTAAAGAAAACTCCAAATCCTGAGTTGTGAATTTTACCTCATTAACAATAGATTCTCATGTCACATAATCTATAACTATGTCATTATACATGAGAATCCATACCAATACCATATTTCATTCATAAACATACATTAAAACCCATTATCCAACTTATAGTAATGTAATCACAGGTGAACTAACAAACATTCTAATAATATCCTTGAAATTTTCATCAGATTCATCTGTTTCAAAAAACATAACTCTCTTATGTGTTAACTTGGTGAGACAATTAGACATCCATGAAAAAATATCCATAAAACACTATTAAATTCCATCCAAACCAAACAAATATCAGATCTCAATCATACTCGTTGGTCTAGGAGAATGTTCAATAACTTCCATCATTGATGGGTCTATAAATATACCGTTTCTTGAGACTCTATAAAAAATAAATGAAATTATTTTTTACCAAAATTAAATCATTGTTAAATTTTCAACCATTTTTAACTTCTTTATGGACATCAACATAATTCTCAAGGGATATTCATTATATTACTCTATATTGGAATATATAATAAAATCATCAGTAAAGACTATAACATACTAATCAACGTAACATTTAATGGCTCTATTCAACAAATCTGTGAAGACAACAAGAGAATTAGTAAGACCAAATGGAAACATATCATTTTCATAGTGTCTATACCGTGTGTGGAATGTTATATTGATTATATCATTATTCATGAATCTTAAATGTTTGTGTCTACAAAATGGACAATCATGGAAATTTATGTAGCTTCATGAATTTAATCAACCAATTCATCAATACAGGGTAAAATATAATTTTTATTAATTGTGATATTGTATAGTTCCGAAGAATTAATGTAATGTAACATAAATATATTTTTCTTCTTAACAGAAAAACATGTTCACCCTAAGGTGACAAACTTAAACAAATGAATCCCTTATTAATATTATCCTAGAGATTATTTTTTAATTATCTCAACTCATTCAAGGCCATTCTATAGGGAATCATTGAAATAGTTGTAACACTATTTTGAGTACTATTGTGAAACAAAATTTATTATTTGGTGAAATTTTGGAAATTATTCTAAAAATACAATAATAAAATTCCACACAATAGGCTTATCATCGATGACAAATTTTATACAACAGTATGAGATAAACACCCATTTGGAATAGAAATCCTGACCCATTGAATGGATGTGATCTACATAGGTTGTTCATATCGATTTCCACACTAATTAATGATCATAATATTTTTTTTAATATCAAATGAGAATCCAATTCTGTTAATGATGATGTGGGATTATTATAAAGAAATCTAATCCATGCCAAACATAATGTCAAATTCAACATATAATCACTACAGTGAGATTTTCATACCCTTAAAAAATTATTCAACTAAAAATATATGGGTAGATCCATAATAAAATAAGATATTATTAGTTATTGAGTAGATTATTAGTGTTCCTTTAGAAATGTCTTTATCGTACCCCTCATTTGAAATAGGAATAACATTATATTTCCATTTGTCTCTTGGATTAAGAGCTTACTAAAGTTGATCATCATCATTAAACTTCATATTTTCATATTTTTTAGAATAATTACCATATTTATTATTGTTGAAACACTACATTATTGGTGGTACATTATTTGGAACATTATCTATATTCATATCATAAGCTGGCCTCTTCCCATCACATCGGAATTCGATTTCATGATGGAATTTCTATTTACACATTAAACATTTGACAAGCTTTATAATAAAATTTTCTTGATATTTCCTTCTAAACATCAAGAATGATTAAAATATTATCTTTTTTACTATAGTAGTTGTATATATTCCATTGAATTCAATATTTTGTTTCAAATAAAACCGTGATATTTATGGGTAACTTTGATATCAATTTCACCCTTTATAACACATTGAATTATTTTTCATTACTACAACATTCCATTATGTAAAACACTATTCATAGATTTAGTTCCATGACACTAAAAAATTAATCAAACATACTTTATGGTTGGATGATAAGACCAGAATCATACCTCAAATGTCTTAAAACAATTTATTACTAGGTACCCATAGATTCATCATCCTTATATTTTATCACAATGAATTTATTGTCCCATTTCATAAAAACAATATAATGAAGGTAGTTCTTGAAAAACATTCAATTAATCTCATCCAAATTCATTGATTCAATTTCACCACATTTCTCTATAATTATAACTATTCATAAAGGGAAACAATATTATTTTAAAAAATAATCAATAAAAATTTTAAATCGTGACATCTTATTTTAAATTAATGAAACGTTCGGCTTAACCTAGACCATTCAAAGTAATTATTCAATTCTATAATTAGGTTTTGTAATGATTTTGTAAATTTTGAAATCATATCCCTTGGTAGTCTCAAACGAAGTGTCCAGTATTACTCGTTTTCATGCACCAGGTGATGATCATGTTAATTCACAATGCACCATTTCTAGTGTTATTACCACAAGGTAAAAATATGTCAGATACATATTCACATGTAGTATTATGACACATAGGTAATTTATTGAAAACCACTCAATCTATCATTTACAAAATTTCTAGTATAATTTTTTATAATTAGACTAAACTCTCTAGGGTTCTGACCAATTATTTAATTTTTAGTTCACAAAGGATACTAATACATTCTTTGGTACTAACTATAATGATATGGGTTTTATTATAGTGGATATAATTAATTCCTATAAGATAACTCCAAAGGTGGCTACACATTTTTGGTAATTCATTACCTCTATCCCAAGTAGAATCAATTTTCCCATGAATCCCTTCAGTGGAGAACAATGCCTCACCCAAAGTTCACATATAAAAGTTCCAAAGGATTGGATTCTTCCATTACACTGATACCATATATGATTACCCAAAATTTTCATCAATATATATTGAATATTATCAAATGAATATTTTTTTCATAACAAGATGATCTATGGAAGAAACACACAGGTCGTCAGCATTTATATACATCGACATGTAAAAAATTTGTTCATTAGTACACTACATCATCTCCCACTATGTTCTTCATAATTAAAACCCTTCTAATTTTTTTAATACATAAAACAATTCTCTATAACATGGGTAAAAGAATCAAAATAATGGGTATGATTAGATTCTCAGTAAGGGTAAACAAGGGTGATATCAATGATAACATAATAATAACAATATAATAAGGGTATGCGAACATGATAATAGCATTTTAATCCCCATCCATTAATAGCAATGATCATAATCTGGGTTAGAGAATAAGTCTTCGTAGTACACACAACATGAAACATAAAATAATGAAAAAATTCTAGCCATGAGAGTATATCATTTGATTAATATATAGACTTATGGAAAATATAAAAAATATTAAATCATTCCCATTATTGTCAAGTACCATTTCCCATACAATCATAGAATAATGGGTTCCCTCCGCAACCCATTTTTATAGTCAAGGTTCCCCCCTCGACTACCATAGTGGATATATTCTCTTATTGAACTAGGTTCACTCCCCCTTCTAGTACTATTTATATTTTGATACCTTAATATTTACCCAAAGAATTAATATTTTATATAATCTCGATCCCACCCATAACATAATTAAAATAATACATATTTGTTCCATATGATCATAAAATATTCATTATATCATAACACATAATAAGGAAATATGTTTCACAAGAAAATTTCATAGAATAACCCATAAAAATGAAATGGGATTCATAATCATTTCATCAATTCATCACAGCATAAAATATTGAAAATTAATGAGTTTCCTAAATGAGTTTTCTTCATAATCATAATACATATATAGAAATAAAAATAATTGTATTATAGTGTTATATCCTTAGAAAACATTAGTAAATAACAAATCATTTCATCTAAGTTGGAATGTGATTTTTAAAATATCAGTTAAAACATTTCATAAGTAAGATAATCTTTTATGTGAAATAACTTATTTGACATTTAAAAAATTACAAAATAATAAGGAAAAATATTTCTTTGAAATGTACCTTTAAAAATGTTATAAGAACATTATAGGATCCCAACCGTTTTTAGAAGATATATCATTACCTTTTAAAGGTATTATATTTCATGACATTAAGTATAAGTAGATTGGGTCATAAATTGGGTGCATTTGGGTAAATATTGGAGATTTTTGGAAGAAGGAGAGGCTTTTCATGGTTTGTGCATGGTTAAACAGAGTGTGAATCCTAAGTTTGAAAGTGTTTCATGGTTTGTACATGGTTTACACATTGTTAAACTATGTGTGAGGTCTGGTCGCATGGTTTGTGCATGGTTAAACTATGTGTGCATCCTAAGTGTGCAATTTGGTCAATGGTTTTCATATGGTTAGTACAAACCGTGCGAGTTTTCCCATCAAACACTTCACATGGAAAATAACGTTATGAATGTTGATTTTAAATTTTTTTTGAATGCCCATATTTATCCTAAATTGACCCTAGATTAAACCTAATGGATTTATCTCATTCTTGGAGGCTCTTGAATGGTTTCCTGGCGATCTTAACCTAGTTTCTTAGTTTTCAAATCCCAGTCTTCCAATCTGAATCTCTATATGAATGTGGTTTATTCTCAAATGTTTTCCTATATCTCTTCTATTCATTTCCCTTTCTTTTGGTGAGTTTTATCCTCTATTTTTCATGATCTAGATCTCGATTTTTTGAATCCTGATCTAGTCATATTAGATCAAGATCTATATTTTTTGAATCTATTTCTACACTTCTTGGATCTAGGTATAGAATTTAGAGTTCTGTTTTAATCATGGATCTAGGAATTAAATCAAGATCTCATTCTTCATCATGTCCATGATTTTCCATATGAAAATGGATATTTTCATTGGGTGATTTGTCATCAAAAAAATGAGGAATTGAATCATGATACCATGTTGCTCATATGTTCTTATCATATTGAGGATATTTGTTGGTGGGAGTTCTTCATTACTATTATTCAGGTAGGTCGCCTAAAATTAAAATCTAATAGTTTTAATTTTTAATTATGTATATTCAAGTTGTGTAATTTCTATATTTGTTTAGCAATCAGATTTCAAAATGGAATTAATTTGATTGGTGAAATAAATAATTATGGAATTGTGAAAGTTTGAGATTTAGGGATTATTGAATGAGATAATTAATTTTAGAATTAATTATGAGTTTAGGGATTTGTGAATTTAGTAGTTAATTATGAGAATTAGTTAGAGTGTTATTAAAATGGTTTAACTAGATTAATTAATTGATAATTTAATTAACTGTAATGGATTGAATTATGAAATTGGGATTTAAGATAAATAATTTTTGAATAAATTATGCCAAGGTAGAGATTGTAGATATTGAATAATTAAGTGAAAAATTAATTATTATTGTATTGAAGTTGTTTAATGGGGATAATTAATTATATAAATATTTAATACAGTTTTTATGATTATTAAACTATTTGACATGGAAATATTAATTGAGGAATTAATTAGGGTGATTGATTTAATGGATATGGAATATTTAGATGACTATTTAATTGGGGTTATTTAATTGTTAAGGTTGGGAATAATTATTTTAGGAATTAATTAATGAGTATATTATTATTATTTAATTATTTAATTAAATAAAGGGATCGGATTAGATTAATAAAATTTGAGAATTAATTAACATAAATTGACATGAACATTTAATTGGTGAATAAATTTATTGGTATGAGTTAGATAAATTAATTTCAAAATTAATTAATGGATATTATTTAGATTAGTTTATTAGGGAATTAATTAATGGGTGTAATGTTATGACTTCTATGTTTGATTCACTAATTATAGAATTAATTAATGTGTATTATTGTGAGGGTGGAATTAAAATAATTAAATTAATTCATTGGTAAATTGATTAATGTATATTGATGGGATATGGGGGTGTTATATAAGACGTTCTAAAATGATGATATATTTATCTATATTTTAGAGAATTTGGGTCCTAGGAATCGATTTCTAAACCAATGATTAATAACAACCGATTAGATTTTGGTTGTTAAACATGGCATTAATCATAGATGATATTTTAGAGTTTAGTCATGGTGTTCTATATTGATGGTATTTTTTTAGTGATATACATGATATTCTTTACCAATGATAAAGATAAATAAATAAGATTTTGGGTGTGAGACATGGAATTAAACACCAAAGATAAATATGTATAAATGAGAATTGAATGTGTGAAATGGGTCAAACCCATTAGTCTGTATGCTAATAATGATTAATTGATTATTTTATATTTTTTCAAATATGCTTCGTGACTATTTTACTTATACAACAGCATACACATTTTATTTATTCGATTTGTTTTAAGGACCATTTGTGGTGGCCTAATGACTTGTACTCACATCATACTCAGGATACCTAATCAGTACCCGAATAGACATTGTGTTTTCCAGACAAGTTGAGGAAAAAGGCCTAATATTAGATTTTCTTAGTTATATATAGTTCATGTATTAGGGAACCATATGTGGTTCAATACCCTCTTAGAGGAATTGTCAGTGTCTTAATTTGTTTTGGGTTTTTTATATTAACATATATCATATACATAACATGTAATATCTATTGATCAGATATGATTCTAAATATCCAATTTTGTTCGTGAATATATGTTGGTATTCTATTTAGTTATGTTTATGGTTGCATTATTATTTATTATTTTCTTTTGTGTTTACTATGATAAAATAAAAAATTGGGTATATTCTCCCCATGATCTATAATAGATCCTCGCTATCTTTCAGAAGCCTCTAGTATACGGGGAGGCACTCTTGAGTTCATATGAACAACCGTCTTTTGTAAACTACATGTGGAACTTGTTCATGTATGTTATAAATATTAAAATCATTTTTCCATGATATTTGGAAATTCCATTCATGGCGTACATATTAAAACAAATATTCATTTCACATTTTTAGTAAAAAGTACAAAGTGTATCATTTGGAAAATGATAAGAACATTCCTTTTAAATAATTATTTTAAAATGAAAAATCAGTAAAAATTTATTTAATCATCAATTGTAGAGTTGTAAAAAAAAATTTGAAAATATTTTTTGAAAACTTCGACATGTAAGAAAAAAAAATCGACCAATGAAACAAATAAGGTAAATTTTATTTAAAAACATTGTTATGATATTTTCATTCCCAAAGATAAGAAAATTAATGGAATCATGTATTTTTAATAAATAATCATATTATAATATAATTAATGATTTTTTTGGGAGATAGGTCATAATATTTTATATTCTGAGTTTTAATCGAAAATAATCCTGATAAATAATGAGATTGTATCATAAAACCTTTACCTCTTTGAAACAATTGAATCATAATACCCATGGAATGAAGAACCATTTGTGGATACGTATATCTCATAATATTTATTATAATAATCTTAAAATAAATTCATGGGAAATATATACACCAACTAGAAAACAAAAACTGGGAATATGACATGTGTCCGAGAAGAATGAAAGTTGGACAAAAATCCCTTACCTCAACTCTCAACTTTATTCATAATCCTTTGAACCTCTCTTATAATAATTATGTGTTCACTATAAATTTCATAGATAAAAATATTAATATAATTCATACCATATATGGTTTTCTTATATTCTTTTATCAAACATCCATTACTTTTCTTTATTAAAATCGTTATTTTGGGTTATAATAACTTTTTTCAAGATATTTTTGGTTCAGTTATTTTTGTTATTCTATTTGGATGATGTCAACATAATACCCAAAATGTTATTTATAATAAAGATATAATATATATTTGTTATATAAAAATTTACATTAATCTATAAAAAGTAGATATAAAAAATGAATTACAATTTTCATGAAGATGATAAGTCCTATGTGCACATGAATATGGTTTTCATTTTCTGGACATGTTGAACTAAAATAAGGTAAATACTAATTAACTATTATAGAATCATTTTTATATCATATATGTCATATATATTCATTTGATATATCATTATTACCATCCATGTAAAGATAAAATGAAAAACACATCACATAGCTTCAAGGTGGTCGTGGTCCACAAGTACGCACAAGCGATGTTATCATTTTCAATGGATTTGTTTATAAGAAGGTAACTGTAATATTTTAGTTACATAATTATAATTTTTCAAAAATATCATATAAAATTTTTAAATAGATCATTATATCTATCCAAGAAAGGTGATGATGGAAAACGTATTACATCATTTTGTGAGGCGGTAGTCTGTTGTAAACACAATCGATGGTCTTATTTCCTAATTGATGGGATATGATGTGAATGTTTGTTATTCTATTATCAAAATAAAACAATTTATTTTTTATTATTATATTACTATATAAACATTATTTAGTAGGATTTTATGGAAGTTAAATAATAAATAAAATCAAAATCATTGTAAAAAATTATACATTTTATTCTAGGAACCTCAATCATTTTATACCTAAAGCATTCCTAAGATGGATTTTTGATCAATATATATATATATATCATATTAATAGATCTCATTAATTTTACTTGGTTGGTTTTTTCTGATAGAATTGGATATTTAAATGTTTACATGAGAGGAGAAGATATTCACTTTTATAAGTGGAGGTGGTGACCCACTTGGATGCATTTTAAAAAAATTCTAAATGAATACAAAATGATAAATTAACATACAAGAAAAATTCATTCAAAAGACCTTATATTATATTAATTCATTGGATAAGGTACAATTATGGCCCAAAAAAATTATTTTGACTTTTTTATTTTGAAAAAATACTTGTATATTTGGTTTTAACCCTCTGTAAAACATGTTTTATCATTAAATAAATTAATTATTTTTTACTATTTATACTATTAATTTTGAAGAAAACATAGTTTATAATATTTAATAATTTCAATTTTTATGATACCTAATATAGAATAAATTTTATTGAATTTTAATTATGAAAGTGGTATAATTTAATTCCAAATTATACACACATAGGAGATGAAAAAATATTGTTCGGAATAAAAAGTTTTCATAAGAATAAAACATTCTTATATCGAAAATCAGAATAATATACATTCTCATGATAAAAATTGTATTGATAATATTAATATAGAACTAATGTTATATACAAAGAATTTTATAAAAATAGAACTTTGTAAATTCTTTAAATGAAGTTGTGGTTTTCTAAAAAAATTAGTACTATTTAACAAATCATCAAAAAAGTTAATCATTTCAAAAAAAAATTGAAAAAAATAATGTAAGTTAATTTTGAAAATTTTATTTCTAGAAATTAATTTCACTATGATTTCTTTTATTATTTTCATAAATTACTTTTCAAATGAGTTCATAAATGGAGAAAAAGGAACTTTTTAGAAATAAACAATTTTAAAACATGAAACTAGATTTATTTATCTACCATTCCAAGAGAAATATTAGCTAAATAATATAACCATTGATTTAATATATAATATATATTTAAATTTAATTCAAAATAATTCATTTATATTGAATAATATAACTTATTAATGTATAAATATATTACATGGATAAAATCTATATTTCTTAAAAATAGTTCTTTTACTTTCAAATTATTTTTATTTTCATTTCTAATAAATTTATAAACGATGAATTGACATTGTAAATGTATAAACTATATAATTTTCATAATCTAGTTTACCCTATTAATACCAACCAATTTAATGTATAAGTTATAAAATTATACTATATTTTAGTTCATTAAAATCCATTGTTGTGTGTAATGAAAATTATCAAATAAATTTAATTTATTTCAAAAATGTATTTCATAAAATTTTGAGGTGTTACATTGAAGATTCGTATTAACCTTCTCAACCATCACATCCACAGAATGTAGTCACAATTACTTCCTTTCAGAAACTTCATTCCAATATGATGCATTTCAACACTATAATCTATATAATGCCTTAAATGGTTCGATCTATATACTGCAATACATATATTTATTATATAAAAACTCCACAAATTAAAGATATGGATACCAATATTCATAATAATACAATGTATGAGCCCAAATAATATCTTCCAAATTCTAAATTTTTCATTATGATATTCAATTAGACTATGGTTGAAAATATTTATTGCAATTTATTCCAATACCCATTGATATTTGATTACATTTCTAAATATTTCAGGTAAATCTATGATCATGATCATATAAAATAAAGAATGAGACTCAATGTAAAATGGATATCAGTTTAATATATTATAAAAATATAAACTTTTACATCAATCTTGATCTTTTTTAGTGGTACACTTATTCTTTATGATGAATACTTTTCGCTTAGGTTTAACCCTAGGGCATGTTTGGGTGAATAAATTGAGAAAAAGGGAAGAAAAGGGGAAGTCAGTGGTTGACACATAATTTTCCCTAACCATTAACAATGTCCCAAAAAATTCGGCATCCTTATATAGATTTTTTGCATGGATGGTGCATAGTTTTTTAAACTATTTCACCTAAAAGGAGAAACCATTTACCCCAAGAATATATGCATCGTTAGGTGCTCAGTTAGGTAAAACCATGCGCCCTAAGCTTCAAACTGCTTGTGTGGGAATTTTATCCCCCAAATTTCATTAAAAAATTATTAAAACCCCCTTCATATACCCCCAAACACCCTAGTTAAACCCATACTCAGTTTTTATCAATTATAGAGCCTCTCATATGGATTAAAAGGTCATTTGACCTCTGTTCATGGCATTTCAAAACCCAGTTGGAATATGTGCACCTTTTATGGCAAGTGATTTTTGACTTGACATGTTTCCCATTTATCTCACACTAATCTTTCATTATTTAAATGGGTTAATGTCCTCTATTTTTTAGTATCTAAATCTAATTTTTTTTATTATTGATAATGGATTTTTGGATATGTGACTGCATCTAAGAAATTATTTTTCATTTGACCATGTATTTATTTTTCAGATCTAGATCCTGTTCTATACCGTTATTCCTTTCAAATTTTTTATTTCCATTATGAAAAAACTCATTAGTGGATTGTGGTTGGTTGTCTATAATTCAAATCCAAGATTCCTTATTTCAATTACATGTATATATTTTCATAATTTCTATTCGGATTATTATTAATTGAGTTTATGAAATTGAAATAATTAATATGGTCAATTATTTAATTATGGAATTCAGAAATTGGGATACTAAATTGATAAGTTTTAATAATTAATTATTTAATTAATTATTAGATATTGAGATTGTTGATTGGATATAATGAGTTATTGCGATACTATGAATGTTTAATTGTAATTTAGGGACAATTAATTATCGACTAAAATGTTAAATTATTGAATTTGGATTTAGGGAAAATTAATTGTTAACTTAATTATCAGAATATTGAATTGGGACATGAGGATAATTAATTATGGAGTTAATTATCTTAATATTGAATTGTTAATTTAATAAGTAATTTCTGAATTAATTATGTGATATTTACTTATAGATGTTGGTTAATTAATTGGTGAAACAATTAATGGTATGGATGTGCTTAATTAGTTGGTGAATTGGTTAAGGTTAATGATTGGAAGAACTAATTTTTGAATTATTAATGAGGTTTAGATGATTAATTAATTTTTGAACTAATTTATGAGATAATATTTATTAATTAATTGGTAAATAAGTTAATAGATTTTAGTGTAATATGAAAATTGAGACAATGAATAGTAATAATTGGACTCATGTGTAAATTGAGACAATAAATGAAAATAATGGAATTTATGTCTAAAATTTACCTAATGAATAGTGAAAATTGAATTCATGTGTTTATTGAGAAAATTAATGTAAATAATGGAATACATGAATTATCAATGGAATAATTTTTATAGGTCACAACATTACATCAAAAGAATGTTTAGTTGAGGGAATACATATTTTATCTCTATTACTAGTCGATGTGAGGGAAATTTATCTTTAATTTTCAATAAAATTAATAAGATATTATGTATGATTTTAATAATTTATTTATCATCACATCATGATTGATTATGGAAGACACCCATTGGGATGAGCATTTATACTTTGATTTTTTTCTTGGGAAAACATAAAAATATACAACCTTGGATCACTACCAAAATTCATCATTATTACACTCCTCCAATGAAACCATTAGGATTTGAACAAGTCCCTTTTTCTGACCAATGATATTTTTTCTTTCTACTTCTAGACCAAAAAATAATGGTTAGGTGAGGAACGCAAAATTTCACCCCATGTACCAACAGATTGGTGGGTGGTTATTCCTTGACAACTCTCGGATAATAGAGGAGTGTCATAAATTCAAGGAACCCACTAGGTTGAGGCATGAAATAGGGATTTCACTTGAAGAGAACTATTTCCATGCATGAAAAAATATTTCTATAGAAAATAGAGTTTTCATGAGGTGGAAGATTGCAACCATGAATGGAATCATGAGGAAGGAGAGTGAGAGAATCCGAGTTGTCTCCACAAGTTCTATGATGACCCATTTGAGAAGGATATTCATGAAA
Source organism: Viscum album (assembly GCA_963277665.1). Classification (NCBI taxonomy): domain Eukaryota; kingdom Viridiplantae; phylum Streptophyta; class Magnoliopsida; order Santalales; family Viscaceae; genus Viscum; species Viscum album. The sequence goes on from OY728157.1 coordinate 167,763,671, forward strand.
TTCTCCAAAACATGAAGAGGGACATGAACCATAAGTGTCTAGGAAATCCAGCAACTAAAAATACATGTGATCCATCCTCTTTCATATGTACGGTGAAACTTCATGGCCATGGATGTGACAATGAATGTTGAAACGTGTGGGTTAGGGTAGAATACTGATTTCATCCACTCTAAAAACCCATCTACCAACAGAAGTATTTTGGAAGGTAGTTCCTATTAAATTTCCATGATGATGAATATTTTCTCAAATTAAGCCTAATGGAGATGTAATGATCGATCATCATCAAAGAGGAACTAACCTATAGAGTCACCAATATTCCATAAAAACGTAATGTTGAATAAAGGTAATTGTATCACTGAGAGAAGAACCCAAATCACTGCCTGGGGAGATTCCCACCCAAGATTAACATCCATGGACCAACAAAAGATTTTGAAATAAGAACACTTAATATATATATGTAACATGGACCAAGACATAGAGAAACCATCTTTATAATAGAGGAATATGTAGAAGAATTTCATATTGAGCAAGAAGAAAAAATTTGGAGCAACTAGACCCCACATATCCAACAAATCCTGAAGCACTATGAGGGAGGATTTTTTCACCCAAACTTTTACATCTAGGTTCCATATATGGAAATTTTCCACTTCATAAAAGGACATGGAGATGAATACATGAATAGGGTAATGATCTAATGATATAAAATGACAAATCCTTTGTTTGAGCGGTCAGGATCTCAGACAGAAGAGGCGAGTGAGAGGGGGTAGATAACTAAAGTGGGATCTCATAGGGGGGTCATCCTAATAATAATGCCACCACAAGATAGTGAGAATAATAATTCAGAAAGGGGAGTAGAAGTCCTAAAATAATTCCAATGATTGGGGGTCCAGTCTCTAATAGAAAATAAGGATCCAGTGCCATCAGAGGACTGATCAAAATCTCACCAACGGTCAGGGTAAATTCAAACAGCAGTGGAACATTCCACACATTATTAGAAATACCTCTAGGTACCACTTTCCCGGAAAAAATTATTTTAGGATATTTATGATAATTAGATTTTATTGAGGTTTTTTTAAATTTAGGAATTAAAATACTATTAAAATATCATTAAAATTTTATTTATCAAACTATCCATATCATTTTTAAAATAATGTTTTAAAACATAAAAGATTTCAAATATCATTTTCATTAAATTTTTTAAAAAATTATGAATTACCAAAATATTTGGAAAAAAAATTCCTGAAAAATCACCTTACTAGATTTTAAATGAATATTTAAATAAATAACGATCATGATAGAGGTAAAATTTTTACATGTCATAAGTATTAAATGAAATTTTATTTTACACTTTAATATGTTTAGAAAATTTACCTAATCTGAAAATAAAAATAATATTTCTTTAAAAAATATTGAAAAAAGTAAAAATTTGGAAAATTACTTTATAAAATCATTTCTAAAATGCTAAAATAATTTTTTAAATAATTTTTATAGAACATGGATTTATAAAAAAATAGTTTTCCCACCAAAGAGATAATTGATGTCAAATTTTCATAAAAACAATTTCGAAAAAATATTTAGTAACCATGATTGTGAAAATGGTAAAATTAGTTTAAAATATCATGAATATATATAGGAGAGTATAATTCATGATAATTATAATATTAAAACATCGAAGGATTAATCATATACAGTCATGATAAACGATGAGATTGTACAATTTATTTTCACTTTTGATAGTTTTAATGGTATCCCAATGAAAGAATAAAATTAAATGAAACGTATAATATCATGAAAATGAAGAGATTAAATATATCACATTTAAATGGGGTAGTATATAAAAATCATAAAACAAGATAAGTTTATAATGTAAAAAATGTCTCAAATGAAGAAAATTGAGACAACAAATACCTAACTTCATTGTTAACATTGAAACCATAAACTGAATGAAATTGAGAACCTAAAATGGATATGTAAATACCAAAAAATTTATGTATTATAAAAATAAAATAAATTTTTGTCTCTATCTACTGAAAAAATTATGTCTAATATATGGAATATATATCACCGAAATAAAAGTGGGACATTAAAATATGTTACATCGGGATTGACTTCTCATGATTGTTGTTTGTCTTCCTGAAAAAAAACTTATTTTAATTATTTACATGGTTAATATTATTTTTAATTTTTGTTATTAATTTTATGTCCCTTATTACAATGTTATATATTATTTCTTAATCAATTGATTTTATGTCAGATGTTTTGAACATATTTGGATTATGTGTCAATAAAGACATTAGTAGGATGAATATGGTCAAAGAGTTCATTATATATACATCTACAAAATAATAATCCTAAAATAATTATAATATTTATAAATAAATTATTCTATTAAAATAAATAACGAATTATATTTATAAAAGATGAACTAATGTTATGATCATTGAGATGATGGGTCATATGTATGCATGAGTAATGTTTCTATTATTCAATGATCGCTTTTGTAAGAAGGTAAGTAATATATTATGATTACATATTGTTAATTATATCATAAATATCATAATATTTATTCATATATACTTATATAGATCATTATTTCGATGGGGAAATTGAAAATATAATCACATCACTTTGAGGGGTGGTAGTCGATCCATCCAAGAAAGAGATTATCACTTTTTTAGTGAGTGAAAAGGTAAGAAATAAAATGTTATATTATACTTCAATAATGATAATTATTTAATGAATATAATTATCATTTACTTTATATCATATATATTAACTAAATTCTTCCTTATTTCCTTCCATTTAATGCTTTATGAAAAAAAATTCATTGCTTTATGAGGAGGTAGTCTATCATAGACATGAGTGACAGTATTGTATCCCCTGGAGAATAGAAAATTAGATGGTACATATGATATAATAACTAAAAATGAGAAATTATTTTAAAAATATCATATATATATATATATATATGATTTATAACCATAATAATACCCAACCACGAAAGGTACTAATGAAAAACAAAGGACGTCGATTCACGGGGTGACAGTCCTCCATATATACGAGTGATGATTTCATAATCCATTTGATAGGAGATGATAAATATTTAAGTTATTATATTAAAATGACACAATAATGTTTTATATAAGATGTTAATATTATTATTTGATCATGTATTATGAAGAATTGACTGAGTTTGAGGGAGAAATAAAACTAAAAAACACTCATTGAAGAACATGACCTTTTCTTTAGGTATCATTTTTAGGTTTTTAGGAAAACCATAAACGATGGATTTATGAACAAAAATATTATTATAGGATTATATTTGGGAAGTTAAAAATTTATTTTTTAATGGTTATTAATATCCAAATGTCTTGAGAGGTGTGAATAAGTGAAGGGATTGAGTTCCCATTTATAGTAGAGGAGGAGTGACATTTGTTTAAATACACAAAAGAATTAACTATTAGTGGTTAATACTTACTCATGTTGATAAAATATTTATAATAAATGGGTCTAGTAAGTAAATGATCATGAAAAAACCTCATCCACAAAATAAAAAACAATTTTTAATCTTGTTTATCCTTATATCCTAATTTTTTTAATTTTTTAATTCTTGTTTTTCATTATGTTAACTAGTTTTCTAACCTATGTAATTATCCATTAAGACTAAATTAATGTGAGAACTATTAGATAATATTAAATCAGAAATTTTAAATATTAATTCAAATTTATCCAATAATAATCTCATCTATGTTGATCATTAATATTAATACAAGCGCATATAACATCAAAAACATTGCTTTAACATTAACCATGCTAAGTGAGATTTTTTCCTATTTAAGGGTCAATATAGTAATTATAATAGAATATTTGGTCCATTAATGGGATACATTTTATATTTATTTACATTTAAACATCACTTTTAAGAATATATGAATTTTTTACTTTTAAATCATTTGTTAAAATAATATTTATCAAAAAATAACATCAATGTCAAATATGATATTGTTTATTTAAATTTCTTTTAAAAATATCTTGATAGTGATGAAATTATATATTACTATGAAAAAAATCTATTTAACATGATATATTAATCTTAATAAAATATGTTACATAAAAATTAAAACAATTTAATTCACTTTTAATATTTTTTGGTATTATTTATTTAATTTATTGCTAACTAAAAAATTAATATATTTGAGTTTCTTAATAAATTAACATAATTAACACACCTTTAAAATATTAAAATAAATTAACATGATTGAAAAAGACTAATTTATCATTAAAAATAATATTTATTAGTAAACCACTATTTTTTTTATCCCTATCCAAAATCTTTGTCAAAATTAAAAAGAAAAAAGATCATTTTTATATATTTCAATACTTATCTAATTATATATGCCACCTTCATAGAAACATGAAGAAAAAACACATAAAAATATATCCAATATTCATAATGATATAAATATGTTCATCCAATGGGTTTTTAACAAATTTTAATTTCATTTAAACATTTATATTATTATTTTAACCAGACAGTGAACCCATTTTTACCTTAACCACGATAAATAATATTTTTTTTCACTGTTCATTTTGGGCAAAAAAATTAATTTGACCTCATTTTACATTATTAAATATTCTAATTCAAAATGTGGATTAAATTTTTTCCAATTCCATTTAGTCAACTATCAAATATTCATTTAAAATTATTCTCCTATATGAGATAAGGAAGCTAGATTTTTTAGAGAAAATGTTCAAAACATTATATTATTTTTATATAAAATTTTGATATGTGAAAGATTACTATGAAATAAATTAGATTAATTGATATAAAATTTATCAAATATTACATGAAATTTAATTAATAATAAAATTTAACATTATATATTATATAAAAAAGGATTTTTTTCAATTAAAAAATCAATTTTTTCACTATTCATTTAAAAATGTATCATTTTAGAAAAATTAAAAAAATAACCCTAATATTATTTTTATATTTCAATTTCAAAAGTTTAGTTTATTTTGTAGTATTTATTGATATTTAAGGTATACATTCCATCTGGTTACCTAAAATTTATGTTCCTACTATAACCCTTGATATATCTATATAGAATCAATTGGTAGAGGGAAAGAGAGAAAGATGCAATGTTTCATAGGACTAGTATTAGGGTTCCATCAATGTGAACAAATTATACTACAATAATTTGTGGTAAAAAATCACTCTAAGAATTTTTTTCAAGAAAAATATTATTGGAATGTTTCGTTAATAATCCTCATTTATTTTAGGAGTGTTATTTGTAAAAATATATTCATTAATGTTTTTAATTTATTTTATTATTTTCAAGAGAAAAAAATATATTTTCTATGAACATAAATTATATGATTTTTAAAACTTTTTTTAGGAAAAATCCTTCCAGGGTTTAAAAAATATTTTCTTATAAGGGTATCTATTTTTATATTTGTAATGGAAATTATTTTTTTAATCATATTTTGAAGGTTTTATAATTTAATAAAATTGTTTTATAAATTAAATAAATTATTTTTTCAAGTGACAAATTTTATATTAAACTCATGGATTTCATTCAAGATTACAATTAATGTATGTCTATACACTATATTATTCATTAGCATTCCATATATGCAATGGAAATAAAATTTATTTATTTTAAATATTGAATTATAGGCGTTTCCCAATAATTATTAAAACATTTTTAGTATTTATATAGTATGTATCTTTATTTTAAGAAACCATTTTTATGTTAATTATATTTCTAAGTATTTTCTTAATTAAAAATAAATTACATAAATGTGATGTTTAAAAAAAATTATTTTTAGACTAATTATAATAAGAAATGAATTCTCTATAAAAAATTAATTTTAAAAATTTGGAACATGACTATAGATTTTAAATAAGAGGAATGGAGCGTGACACCATGAACTTAAAGAGAATTGTTTCTAAAAGAAAAATTTATATATGTAATAATCCTAGTGGTCACTTAGATTTCATATATATTTCCATGTATTTAAATCATCCATAAGAAGATATTTTTTTTCAAAAATTAGCCTTTGATTGTTCCGAGGGTAAATATATATTTATATAAATGGATGTTATATTTCAAAATAAAAGGAATTTTTCAAGATGATGAGTCATTTTATCAAAAAAATTAAAATAAATCTTTTATTGAATTTCAAAACCAGAAAAAGATATTTTGGATATATAATTTTTTATTATATAAAATTATATATATGTGATATAAATGAAAATGTTTTCAAAAGAGTTATTATAATATTTATAAAAAATGTTTTATTTATTTTTCTAAAAACCCTAAATGAGAAATTTTTTTTCTCACCACTTGTTTTTAAATTTTTATTATTGTTTTAGTGATGAGTAGAAGATCAATCATTAATTTTTTGAATAAAAGACTTTCTTCAGTGAAGTAGGGTAAGAGTTCTTAGAATTTTGTGTAAAGCCCGATCTATATTATATTTTCATTATCCTAAAAAATGATAAACCTAAAATTTCATAATGTATTTAAGTGGTCCATTTTTTGTTTCATGAGTTTGTATGTTTTGGATGGTTGAAATTGGGTCACATTTAATATTATCATGATAATAATAAAAAATGATGATTTTCCACTAGATCTAGGAGTGCAGGTCTCAGACATTAACATTTCGTATTAATGTTATTATTTAGACAACATTGAAGATTGTATAAATATTTTTTATGATGGTTCTGAAATTAGATACACATTATAAGATTGTGAGGCCATAATTTGTGTGGATGAAGGTATTTTTGTTAAACGTTATTCTATAAATAAATTGTTTATTAAGTAAGGATTCTTGTATAACTCATAGGTAAATTCATATTGGAATTATGATACAATATGGTGTGTTGTAGATGAAAAATATTCTTAAGGAGTAATTTCATTAAAATTACTTTATAAAAAACAAATATATTTTTAATTTCAAACTAGATGTTAAAATTTATCTTTTTACATATGTTATATATTAGTAACTTATTAATGAATATTTTCAGGATGGATAGAGGAAAATCACAAATAAAACTCTTAGATCTATTACAAATGATTTTATTTCAAGGATTATTATATATTTATTCCTAGATGACTTTAAAAAATTTCTAACATCCATGTTACTTGTCATCGTCTATATGAAATATCAAATATCTCTTCTGTACCCAGATATTTTTGGAGGGAAATGGTTTATTTGTGAACAAATATTATACTCATTACATTCTCATGTTTCTTCATGTTGATAGTACCATCTGGTTATTTTCAAATTATTTATTTTACCTAAAAATAAAGGATAATTTACAGATTTTGTTATAGTTAAGGATGTGGGAGACCTCCATTGATCTTATATGAATGTAATTTTATAATTATTTATATAATAAAATATAGATTATGAGTTAAAAAACTATTTTAACAATGTTTACATTAATCTAATACAAACATGATGAGTAACATTATGTTAAGAGAAATCGAATATTTTGAAAATACTGAGAGGTCCCATTGGAACTCTTAGACCCTTTCTATTTTTTATTGACATGAATAGAGAAATTGATGACTTTTTTAATGGATGATGAACTTCAAGACTGATTCTTGGGAAGTTAGATTCTGGGTTTATTTATTTTTTACTAAAGTATTTTGTGGGAACAATTCACTTAAGGGGGTGGAATGTAACATCCCAATAACTCATGTAAAAATTTATAATAAAATAGTATTGATTAAATTTCCACTTTAAAAATAAAAAAACAATAATATAAAGAAACATTTACAAAATACAAATCTTTTCTAAAAACACCATAAAATTTTGGAATACGATAATTAAAAATCATCACTTTAAAATCACTACATTAATATTATTTGAAATATTTTCTATGAAATAATATGAATTAACATTTTAAAATTCATATTTAATATATTTTAATTTGAAAATTTATACATAACATGTAATAACCCCCTCCCCTCAAGGTATACCCCTCATGGGTAGGCAATGGGAGAAGGTTGATAGTGACCCCCGAGTCCCGCCCCTAGTAGGCTCCAAGATGGAGACTAGCATCAAGGGTATAGTAAACACACAAATGGGAGGCACTACCCATTATGATAACACATGATAAAGAGATAGATAAGGAATACTACAACCAACTCCATCTTAGACAGAAATATAAAATAAATCCCAAGTACGCCTATTTAATTTCACGCAAAACTACTACAACTGTATGGAAGAACTGTAGGTTCCAACGTAAAGTAAAAACAACAGCAACCATGAAGCCCAAATAACTTTTGCAACCCCAAAATAGTTGTAATCAACGTAACCTAAAACCTACTCCAAGTGACCTGAAAAAAAAAGTTTACATATACATAGTGTGGGTATAATAGTATACTCAGTAGGGTCCTCCCCGGAGCCACTCGTGTAAAAGTAAACAAAGCTTGTTAAATCACTGTGAACAACATGTGAAACTAACTCATTACCTAAACATTTATACAATGTTCCTAGCCTTACCCTAGATACTCTCACTAAGTATCACATAACAGTATATATTATATAGTAAAGAATATCAAGGTTACCCCTCTACAACTTCCCCACTGGTTTTTCACATTGCCCCAACATCGTACATCCTAAGAATCACTCTTCAAAAAGGCTTTCCTGTAGAAACCTGGGCGTATAACCACATCACGCACCTCGTGAAAAAAACAACCACTTCCCTATAAGAAATGTAACCAGGTAGTTTTGGGGGTCCACCACAACTCACATAAAGTGTATCATACATTGTGTATTAATCTTCAAGTAGTTATATCACATACACTGAGTAAGGATCCCCAAGCCATCATAGCCTACACATGTTACATCTATAGTAGAGAATGGGAAACTATATCCAAAATATATGTGCGTGAATAATACAAATCCATTACAGTACCCTATGTGCATATATGGGGACAACTAATTGATGAAAAAAACTACCAAGATAAGAGAGTGGAGCCAATGGGGGTATTCATCCATCCATCCTCCCACCAAAATGTTGGGGAAAACACCACCCAAGGCTCAGAATTCCCAGGGTGTCAATCACTGTAACCAATATAGCGGGGTAGCATATAGGAACACATAACATACATGATATAATATTGGTCACAAAAGAACTATGGCTAAACTAAGTCTCATACTCAACTTCAGCTAATGTTTCTTAGACTCTCAGGTGCCACTTCTAAGACTAGGTATCTTATAAGAACACAACCATTTACAGAGATTTATTACAATACGTTATTCCATTTTTATTAGTTTCACATTATGTTAATTAATTATTTAATCATTAATTAACCACTAAGAATTTCATATTATATTTCATTAGTATCACACCCAAAGTTCATTGTTTATTTAAATTGATACCACAACATTGCATCCTAACAAGCTCCAAGCCCATGGGTTGACATCATTTATTAAATCATTTATTATCAGAATTATTTCTTTCCTATATTACTAGTATTTCTAGAAAAAAACATTCTATGCTACTAAACACAAGTAGGGTCAACATGGAGGGCATTTGAACTACACTTCAAGTCTTTTTCTCCTATATAATGATAATAGACCTATGATCCCTTGAGAAGATAAACACGGAAATCATGTGGGATAACCCATGCATCTTTACCCCTTTTGGACAGTGGGTAAGAAAGAACAGCTTCGTTGTGTAGTGGGGAAGGTAATGTACATAAACAACCAAAGAGATTCAGTATGCACCCAAGAATTCACATCTGACCTGCTTCATCATATTTGGTGTCCTCCATGACACTCACATGCATAAACCCATGAATATTTCCACTCTAGGAATCAACTATTGCAACAACCAATGGGACTCTCTACCCACACATATCACAATAGCCCTCCAAGATCATATAACAATACAAAAAGAAGGTAAAAAACATCATATCAACTAAACTCTTGGCCCTTAAACAAGATGAAGGGTAACTCAAAACCATACAATGAATTATCTTATAATTAAACAACTAGTTATTTAACCAATCATGAATTAATCAGTTCAGTAATAGTAAGTTCTAAATATGGGTAACCTAAACTGAAAGCTATCATAGCTGCCACAAATTAATCAAAAAAATAATTTGACATGCCTTCAAACAACAAGAACCAACATGCTTCAGGCTTTACAACCAGCTAAATTAAATATTCACATCGACATAAATCTTATTAACATCAAATTACAATAACAACAATTGATTATTTTAAATACCTATTTATCTTTTCCAAATAGTTACAATTAATCCATGTTACATTCATTCAAAATTTTCATCCAGAATGAAAAGCTAAATAAGGAATGCACAGATAGCACAGAATCTTGAAAAACAAGAGACAATGATATATGATTTATATCAATTTAGTTACCTGTTAAAGATATTTATTATGTCACTACCATTGAAATATAGTGTTCTAAAACAAGTTAACTCTATAGTTTCTTGTAAACTAAAAGAAAAGAAACAAATCCCCTACCTCAAATGGTTTTCAACATTCTTCGCTCGCGAACAGATCAAATAAGAGGATCACAATCACCTTCCCCACAACAACTACATCCACCTAATGATTTCATGACACAAAAACATAAAAAAACCAAAATAAACTCCCTTGGAACCATATAGATCAAGTTCCCTAGCATGGAAAAGGGAAAAGAGGGAAAATGGATCTATGAAAACCATGGAACGGAGGTATATCATTCCTCAGATCAAAAACGGATCAATGAAAGAAGTCAGATATCGATTCAATCATAAGAGATATCTAAAACACAATTGAGGGGTCTACTTGGTTTCCTTGGATGAGAGTAAATGGATCCTTAGTACTAGGGTTGGAAAAACCGTAGCAGGTGATATGTTTTTGAAACATACAACAGCAGGTCAGTATATGACGTGTACTTCCCAACACATCATGTACTGCATTGGGTTCGACTTAAGCTGAAAAAACTTCACCCTTGTGCATTGTTTTATTTTTATGTAACTCAAAACAATCACGTCATGTACCCCATGGTCACGTCATGTACCCCCTCTGTTACCAGATATCTACGACCAAACTTCTCCAGACTTCTTCTGAGCCTTCTCTGAGCACCCCAGTCCTCAAAAGCATACAAAGGGTTGATCCACGTGGATCTGGTCCCTTATATATGATACCTCTCAAAATATTCTCATCCATGTGAATACGAAATGAACCCATAGAGGAAACAGAAATGGGTTCTTTGAACAACCACCCCGCAAGATACCTCTCATGGATTTCACTACCATAGGAGCCCAACCATATCAAAATAACAACGCGACGCCTCGTGACAACCACATCCATCTCTTATATGCTCTCCTAGGGGAGATACTTCTCAAAAAGGGAAATCCACAACAATGAAAAAAGGAAATAATTTCATATAGTGGAATGATCTATTACCATAAAATGAACTTCATTACTAGAATCTAGTTAACCATCAAACAACTCTGGGTACTGAGGATGTATCTTTGAATCATATTCTCCGGTACTCTCCTCCACACCACCATGTTTCCTCAAGACATGAACAAAGGGGATAGAATTCCCTTGCAACACATTCAATTTGTGGTCTTGGATATCCATAGGAATCTTCTCGAAGGTCACATCATCATCAGCATCGATCTATCCTCAATCGATGATGTAATAGACATCATGAAGATAACGATGGAGCTCTAACAAATGAAAAAATCGTGTATCTGGATCATCTGCGGGGGAAGTGCTACTCGATATTCCATAACTCTAACATGGGTCAACTCCCCAAAAGGCCCAACAAACCAGGGTGAAAGCTTATTCCCCTAACCAAACCTTCACTGCCCATGACTGGGAGTCACCTTCAGAAACCTGTGATCCCTAACATCAAAATCAAAGGGTAAACTCATTTGATTAGAATATGATTTATGATGATCCTGATCTGTCACCATCCTCTCACGAATCACCGAAACCATCTCGGTTGTATTCTACACTAGTTTTGGTTCAACAATCGCTGACTCTCTGACCCCGGTCCAACACAACACAGAACGGTATGGTCAGTCATACAAGGCTTCAAATGGAGCCATACTGATGGTGGATTCAAAACTATTATTGTAAGAGAAATCCACCAAGGGTAGGCGACACATCCACAAACTTCCAAAATCTTGGACACAAAAGTGCAACATTTCTTCAAGAGTTTGGTTAGTGTTATTTTTCTTACCTTCCATCTTCATATGAAAAGTGGTGCTAAGGCATAGCTGAGAACTGAAAGCATACCATAGACCTCATCACACCCTGGAGGTAAAACGAGGATCACAGTAAAAAATGATCATCCTTGGGACTCAATTAAGTCTCACCACCTCCTCCAGATACTACCTCAACAAAACTTCCACTGATCTTGATTCCATGGTCACTATGAAGTGGGATGATTTTGTTAAATGATCAAATACCACACAAATAGCTTCATGACCTTACAAAGATCGAGGTAAACTAGTAAAAAATTATATTTAGACGTTCTACCAATTCCATTGAGGAATACCTATTGGATAGAGTAAACCACTGGGGAGACAGTGCTGAGCCTTCACCTTTTAGAAGACCTAACATCGAGACACAATGTCCACAACTACATGCTTCTGTCTAGGCCACCAAAACTGACTCCTCAATGATTGGTACATATTTTTCATGCCATGATGTACCGTTAATGGAAAACTATAGAAATCTCTATGAACCATCTCATGCATCACCAAAGGAAAGAAATCATTCCCTAATACAACACCTAGTGTTGTTCATCCTCGGACCAACCATCGGGGTTCGCACCACAAAAAACTCAGTCTCTCAAGACCTCCACCTCTAGATCCTATAACTGGGACTCTTTTATATGATGTAAAAGATATGACTGCACTATCATCTGGAAAAGACAACATATACCCCCAACATCTCCCATATCAAGGTGTAATGTTTAATGTCCTTCCATCACTCTCAAAGAATCACCAGATTCATGCACTCCATCACTACGTGACTTCCTTCTCATCAAATCATCCACAACATTTACATTTCTATGGGTATATGATATTTTGAATTTTTATTCCTATAAAAACCAATCCCCTGACACTGCCTCAAGATCAAGTCATTTTGGGAGAAAATATACCTTAGGCTATTTTGTTCAGTGAAAACCACAATGCGCTCTCCAATGAGGTAATGTCTCCAAAAATTCAGAGAAAATACCACAACCACTAACTCAGGACCATGGGTTGAAGAGTTAAATTCATGGGGACACAATTTTAAAGACCCGTAAGAAAAAACGGATCTCTGCTGCATCATAACACAACCTAACCCCAGTTTTCAATCATCATATTAAACATCAAACTGAACTCCATGTATCAGAGGAAAAAAACTGAAGCACTTAACAACTTTTTCTTCAAATACTCTAAAACTTCCCAACACCGATCAGTCCACAAAAATGTATAATATTTCATGGTTAGTTCTTTCAGAGGACCAACAACCCGAGAGAAATCGGCTAAAAACCTCCTGTAGTAGCCTGCGAGACCCAGGAAATTTTTCAACTCAGTCACTATCATGGGGGATTCCTAATAATCAATTTCTTCTATCTCTGATGGATCCACAGCTACTCCCTACTGAAAAACCACATGCCCCATGAAAGAAACTTCTCGAGCCTGAAAATCACACATCAAAAACATCCCAAACAGTTGATTTTGACAAAGAACTCCCAAAATGGAATGTAGATGTTCTGCATGATCCAACTCGTATGTAGAGTACACAAGGAGTTCGTTGCTGAAAAACACCAAGAACATGTCTAGGAACTCACAGATTATATTGTTCATTAATCCCATGAACACAACTACATAATTTTTCACACTGAATGGCATTACAATGAACTCGTAATGACCCTAAAGACAGTGGAAAGTAGTCCTCAGGATATCCTCATTCTTCACAAGAATTTGATGATATCCTAACCGTAAGTCTATCTTTGAGAACCAACTTTCACTATTGAGTTGTCATCAGCCCACAAGAGACTATAGAGATTATTCATTGTCACCTTGTTTAAGTGATGATAATCAATACACAACCACAAACTATTGTCATCCTTCTTCATGAACAAAACCGGTGCACCCCATAGGGACCCACTCGGACAAACAAAACTGCACTATAAAATACCATAAAGTTGTATATGTAGCCCTAAAAACTCATAAGGGACCCTCATATATGTTGACATAGAGATATGGGATTCTCCTAGAAGTTTCTCGATCCTACACTCAATCTCTCATCAAACGGGTAACGCTACCACCACTTCTCGAAATACATCATTATACTCTTCTATGAACCTATAAAATGCCAACTTTTGAACCTCTGAGAAACTTAGTATCAGCTCATCCATCAAGGATTATAATGATGGAACAAACCACTGATCCATCCGAGGGTCTTGCTCACCAAAAAACACCACCAGCTCTCCATCAGCATCGAAGAACATTACCTACCTTATAAAGAAATCCATGATAGACTGCACCGAATACATCCAATCCATGATGATGATGACATAATATGGTTTTTTCTATAAACATAGCATATTTTCTCAAGATTGGTGCTACCCCAACACTATCTCACAGTCTCTATATACTTCAAACAAGTATGCTTAGCCTCCAACTAGTGTAGTCAATGCATAGGGCACTAGAATACTATATTCCTCAAGTCCCAAAGAATTTAGTATGATAGGTGATATGAAGGAGTGTGTCCCTGTTATATAAAATAAGGAATACACCGAAGTAAAAAAGAAGAAAAGTGTACCTTGAATGATGCCTAGCTCACCTAGAGGTGGCAACGCTAAAGCATGAAGCTGACTGATACCTCCTCCACAACCTCTCTGACCCTGATGATGAACTCCATAATTACTGAAATCTACTCTCTAAGGACAGGGAGCATCACATGGTTATCGTCTACATTCCCCATCTACTCTCTGCATATCCATAGCATGTGCGACCTACTTATACTACCTTAGATGAAACAACTTAAACGGAGGAACCTAGACCAGAGAACCTAATGCATGATTACTTTTATAAAAGGTCAGGCACTCTTGCTTCTAATGACCTCGACCTCTATAAGAAAAACAAGTGCTTTATTCCTTGGCATAGGCCTGAGAGCTTCTGCCCCTCGAGAAACAAGATGATGAGGGCTAGGACCAGCCCCCAGCTAAACCAAAACTCTCCAGCCTAGAAAATCTGGAACAACAGACCACATCTCTAATTCTGGAGGAATCATAAAGACTCCCCTTTCATGAGAATCCAATTTGGGTCAATGTCCTTCTGATGACCTCTGCCTTCACCAGCACCTAAATATATGTCTTTAGCATCAATGGGGTGACCTAGAACAATATCTCTAGACACAAGGCCTCCTAGAAATTCATTTCCCTATCCTCCTCATATGGAAATAGGTTTGAAGAATTTCATAAAATGTTCCTAAAATAGATTCCAAGCTCTCACACACTAGATCTCCCATGTTGAAGTGTAAGAAACTATCAGAGATTGGAAACCTTCATGGAACAAGAAAGAAAGTTGACTCTGAATTTGTCTCTAAACTCATCCTATGAGATATCTAACTCCTCGTGATCCACGAGGAATAATAACAACTGTTTCCTCAGTGCTCTATACAGAATCATCACAACCAAAGGCACCTAGGGCTTTATCTGATCATAGATCGAACTGAATCCTATCTCTACCTCCTCCATCAAGTCTTCCATAACTAAATCTGAAATAGATCCCTCTTACTTCTTTATAATTTATTGCTCAAACTCATAGAGTGTTCTCCTCTAAGTGTCTTCATTGTCAACCTCTACCCTATAGTGATCTGCTGGGATAGCCTACTGGACCTCTTCTACGTGAACCTGATGAGGAAATTGATGTGGATCAAAAAAAAATATAGTTAGTTCTCCTAAACATAGAATATGGAATAATAAAAAATAATTAAATAACTTTTTTTATTCATTTTAGCTTAACATATCCCATGTTATTCCTATTGAAACACAGGTGCATTAAATAATGATGCATGATAATTTCCTATGTCTCTACCCTACAACTAGTATTACATCATTTAGTATCCATTTTGAACTTAAAGGTACAAGAATCATATCATAGGGGGTCCTAAATGCCTATGTATCATCATATCTCAAGTGTTTACACCACTTTTTAAACTTGACTAACATTGTTTCCCTACCAACCAATGCAACCTCACCCATGCCTAACACCAAAATCCATTCTATCCCTCAACCAGAGATCTAATACCACTCTGTGATGACCCCCTCCCCACTATGTGTACCCTTCCTGGGATGGAAATGTGATAAGGTAGATAGTGACCCATGAGCCCCTCCTCTTGTAGGCCCTGTTTTGGCGACTAGAAATGAGGGTATAGTAAACACAGAAATGGGAGGCATTACCCTCTAAGAGAACACATGAGAAAGAGAGAGCCAACAAACTCCAAATCAGACTGCAATATAAAATAAATACCATGTCCACATATGTATTGTCATGAAAAACCACTACAACTAAGTGGAAAAACTATAAGTAACAAAGGAAAGAAAAAATAGCAGCAACCACGAAGTCCGAAAAGCTCCTACAAACCAAATCTAGTTGTAAACAGCATGATCTCCAACTTTCTCCAAGTGACTAGAAACAATTATTTTATGTATAAATAGGTTGAGTATAACAGTATACTCAGTAGGATCCTCCCCAGATCCTCTCATGGGAAATTAATCAAAGCATATTAAAGCACAATGAACAACAAGTGAAACTAACTCCTCACCTAAACAGGTATAATATGTTCTCAGCCTCACCACGAATCCTCTTTCCAAGTGTTACACACAAGAATATATAATATATTAATGAATATCATGGGTACCACTTGTAACACCCCAAAAATTTTATATAGAGATATAATATAATAATAATAGGAATAACAACTACTGGTAGACCAAATTGTTATCATTGTAATTATTTAAATTCTGAATTTTTAACTTTTTAATAATTTTTTTACTTTATATATAAAAAATGAAAGTTATATTATAATTATATGTTAAAAATGATTAGAAAACGTTGAAATAAGGTTAATAAAAAATTGGATGATAATTAAATCTATTATAATAGTAATAGCTATGTGATAAAAAAATGAAGATAATAAAATGATATAAAACCAAAAGGTTTCATGATTGAAAAAAAGGTGATGGAATAGTAAAAAAATGCCAAAGGATATGTTAAAAAATGAGTTTTTTATAAAAAAAATGCACAAATGTGAAATTATAACAATAAAAACACAATAATAAATAAAATGATATGATTTAAAAAAACAAAATTCATGTGAGTGGAGAGACATGACGTTGTGGTAAACAAAGAAAACATTATTTTTAAAAGAGATAATGAAACTATTTAAAAATAAAAATAATTAATATTAAAGGAATGTTGAAAAAAGGGAGAAGGTATGATAAAAAAACAATTAAAAAATAAAATATATTATTATAATTACACGATTGGATAGATATGAAAATAAGAAAAATAAAAAATGATAACCCGAGAGTCTTTGTTTAATTTTGTTAAAAATAACAATAAAAATATCTTAGCTTCTTTGAGAAGCTTACCACCTGGAAATATTTCAATAAGTATAGAAAACACCCAACCTTCTTCCTATCATGCCTCAGTTTTTGTTTGGAAATTTTGAATCCCCAGAGCCATCTTTTGATGCAAACTAAGGAAAGGGTGTATTTTAGTTTTTCAAATTAGGGTTGGAATTTCTATATATGTGTATATATACATATATACGCATATATAACTCATTATTTTTTGTGTGTATATATATATTAGTCAAGGGATTATATATTAAATCATAAATCCAAAACTTATGGAAGAGATTATTTAATCTCACCTCTTATGTTGTGTGTTTTTTTATGGTTTTAATTTCAATCCATCTATTCGAGTTTTAATTTTCAAGGATATATGTATAAATTCATCCATCTACTTATTCTATTTTCATAATTTATAACATTTGAAAAGTAAAATTATGCAAAAGTATTAAATTATATTTTTGTCAATATTTTTTAATACATATATATGCATATATACATATATTTGTGTAGTTAGCATAGATTATTTTACAAACTTGTAATAAAAGGGATATTATTTACTTTTAGAATTTAGATTAAAATTGTTAAGAACTATTTTTAATTATTAATTCATTTTTTTTAATTCATGGTTGTGTAGTGAGTTTTTTATCATGTTTTGATATTATACATTAAATGAATATACTATGTTTCTTTTAAGCAAAAATGAATATACTATGTTAATAAAAATTATGTTATAATAAATCTATCACAATGTATATTATTATTTATAGTGTTTATGTTTTAACTTGATTTCATATTTATTATGCCAATGAGTATTCTCATTTATCAACATTTTCTAAAACATGAATTTTTTTTCGTAATGATGAGTATTATAAATTTAATGTTATTTGTGTATATATATAAGTACGAAATGATTATTTTCATATATATATATATATAAAGATAATATGTTTAATGTTATATGTATATATATACGTATGAAATGATTATATATATATATAAAGATAAAATGTTTATTGACATGTTGTAATATTTACTGTCATGTTTCTAGAAATGTGCATAGCATGTCCTCATGTTATATTAAAAATAAGGACATTGTATCTATATATAATCGTGGCCATGCATTTATTCATAATATTGACATACCTGACATTCATAGTAATTTAATAATTTCAATTTAAATATTATCGATTAATTCCAAAATTAATAAGTATATTGATTTAATTGCAATTGTTTTATTTAAAATTCTCTCTTTTTAGTTTTTAGGGGTGAAACATAATTATTATTTATTATTTTAATATGATCAACTATTTGTATGGATATCATGGGAATTACATGAAAGACATTTTTAATGCATGGACAGATCATGTGAAGGTTATGCTAGGTGTTTTTGTTGTAACCAAACTCACAAGTGTTTTGAATGTTAACACTCACACAAACACACACATATATGCACTTATATATTTTATAATGTGTAATTTAATGAAGATTTATGGTTTCAATGTTAAAAACTCTGGTGAAAATTTATATATAGGTAATGCAAGATTAAAACGTTTTCCAAAAGTCCAGTGCTTGATCATTGTAAATATGGAAGGTTATTGAGGAGTGAACACATCCTTCACTAATTGGGTAGGCCCAGACATCCTTCATCGATTCAAGTGGCTCAGAATAGTATTTTGTTTCCAAAAGGTTACAAACTGTTTTTAGAAAAAACACTGGAATAATTTTAAGCCAGTTTTGAGCGTATTTATTTTTCAATTATTTGCATTATTATTTTTAAGGTGTAATAAATTTCAAATGATGTTTCCAAAGGATATATATAAATATATATCAAAATGTATTTTCTAGATATAATTTTAAAAATAATTTTTTTAATGATTAATCAATGGTTTAGAACCTCTTACTGAGCATATTTTTGTGCTCACCCCTTTTTATTAAATTATTTTTCACAGGCTCAGCAGAATTTCTGAAGTCATTCACATTGCTTACAGAGTTAGTGCACACGGTGTTTTGGTTCATTTTATTTTATTTTGTTGGAACTCTGATAATTTTTAAGGTTGTATCTAATTCTCCAGATCCTAGATCAGTGAAATGTACAATGCTATGTAGTGTGTAAGGATGATTCCTTATAATTGGTATCAGAGGAACGGTCTAGACAACATTGGAGATTAGTTTTTTTTAATCTACATGTTTAATGTCCTAATTGTCTCCTAATACTAATATAGAAATTCAAAATCCTTCTTTTCTGACAAAATGAATTGCGAGGATGCAATTTTGTTGGGAGGAGAATAATGTAACACCCCAAAAATTTTAAATAGAGAGATAAGATATTAATAATAAGAATAACAATTAATGGTAGACCAAATGGTTAGAATTGTAATAATTTAAATTCAGAATTTTTAACTTTTTATTAAATTTTTTTACATTATTAATAAAAAATGAACGTTACATTATAATTATATGTTAAAAATGATTAGAAAACTTTGAAATAAGGTTATTAAAAAAGTGGATAAAAATTAACTCTATTATAATAGTAATAATTACGTGACAAAAAAATAAAGATGATAAAATTATATATAACCAAAAGGTGACAGGATTGAAAAAATGGTCCTCGAATAGTAAAAAAACGCCAAAGGATATGTTAAAAAATGAGTTTTTTTAAATCAAACCAATGTGAAATTATAACAGTAAAAACACAATAATAAATAAAAAGATATGATTGACAAAAACGAAATTCAATTGAGTGGAGATACATGACATTGTGGTAAACAAAGAAAACGTTATTTTTAAATGAGACAACAAAACTATTTAAAAATAAAAATAATTAATATTAAAGGACTGTTGAAAATGGGAGAATGAATGATGAAAAATTAATTAAAAACAAAAATATATTATTATAATTACACGATTGGATAGATATGAAAATAAGAAAAATATAAAATTATGACCCGAGAGTCTTTGTTTAATTTTTTTTTAAAAAAATATCTTAGCTTCTTTGAGAAGCATACCACCTAGAAATATTTCTATAAGTATGGAGAACGCCCAACCCTATTCCTATCAAGCCTTAGTTTCTGTTTGGAAATTCTGAAACCCTGCAACCCTCTATTGATCCAAACTAAGGTAAGGGTGTATTTTAGTTATTCAAATTATGGTTGGAAATTCTATATATGTGAACATATACATATATACTCATATATAAGTCATTATTTTCGGTAAATAAATATATATATGAGTCAAGGGATTATGTCTTAAATATTAAATCTTAAACTTATGTAAGGGATTATTTAATTTTACCTCTTATGTTTTGTATTTTTTTAGCGTTTTAATTTAAATAAATCTATTCAAGTTTTAATTTGCAAAGATATAGGTAGAAATGCATTCATCTACTTATTCTATTTTCATAATTTATAACAATTCCAAATTTTTTTATTTTTATGAAAAACTATTAAATTATATTTTTCTCAATATTTTTTTAATACATATATATGCATATATACATATATTTGTATAATTAGCATAGATTATTTTACAAAATTATAGTAAAATGGAGATTATATATTTTTAGTATTTAGATTACAATTGTAAAGAACTATTTTTAATTATTAAATCATTTTTTTAATTCATGGTTGAGTAGTGAGTTTTTTATTATGTTTTGATAGTATACATTAAATGAATATACTATGTTAATAACAATTATGTTCTAATAAATCCATCACAATGTATATTATTATTTATAATATTTATGGTTTAATTTGGTTTCAAATTTATTATACTAATGAATATTCTCATTTTTTAACATTTTCTAAAACATGATTTTTTTTTCTTGATGATGAGTATTATAAATTTCATTGTATACATATATATATAAGTATGAAATTATTATTTTCATATATATATATATAAAGATAAAATGTTTATTGACATGTTTTAATATTTATTGTCATGTTTCTAAATATTTTCATAGCATGTCCTCATGTTATATTAAAAATAAGGACGTAACATCTACATATAATCTTGGACATGAATTTATGCATAATATCGACATACCTGACATTCATATGAAATTAATAATTTCAATTTAAATATTAACAATTAATTCCAAAATTAATAAGTATATTAATTTAATTGCTATTGTTTTATTTAAAATGCCCCCTTTTTAGTTTTTATGGGTGAAACATAATTATTAATTATTATTTTAATATGATCAACTATTTGTATTGATATCATTGGAATTACATGAATGACATTTTTAATGCATGGACATATCATGCAAAGGTTATGGTAGGAGTTTTTGTTGTAACCAAACTCACAAGTGTTTTGAATGTTTACACACACACACACTCTCTCTCTCTCTCTCTCCCAAACACACACACACACACATATATATATATATATATGAACTTATATATTTTATAATGCCTAATTTAATGAAGCATTATGTTTTTAAGGTTAAAAACTCCGGTGAAAATGTATACATGGGTAAAGAAAGATTAATACATTTTCCAAAAATCCATTACATGGTCGTTGTAAATATGGATGGATATTGGGGAGTGAACCCATCCTTAGATAATTGGGTAGGCCTAGAAAGTCTTTAACGATTAAAGTTGCTCAGAATAGTGTTTTGTTTTTAGAAGTATTCATATTGTTTTCAGAAAAACACTGGAATATTTTTAAGCTAGTTTTGAGGGCATTTAATTTTCAATTATTTGCATTATAATTTTTAAGGCGTAATAAATTTCAAATGATGTTTCCAAAGGATATATATATATATATCAAAATTTGTTTTCAAGATAGAATTTTCAAAATAATTTTTTTAAGGATTTTTCGAAGGTTTTAAAACCACTTACTGAGCATATTTTTGTGCTCACCCCTTTGTATTAAATTATTTTTCACAGGCTCAGCAGAATTTTCGAAGTCGTTCTCATTACTTATGAAGTTAGTGCGCATCATGTTTTTGTTCATTTTATTTTATTTTATTGCAACTATGTTAATTTTTAGGGTTGTATCTAATTCTCCATATTCTAGATCGGTGAAATGTTCTCTACTATGTACTGTGTAAGGCTGAGTCCTAATACCCCTCAACCACTTCCCCATGAGTTTTCCCCTTTTCCCCAATGTCATACTCCCTAAGAATATCTCTCCAAAAAGGCTTTCCCACAGACACCTAGGTGTAGCACCACAACATGCACATCGTGCAACAAAACAACCACATCCACATAATAAAAGTAAATAGGTAGTTTTTAGAATCCACCACAGTTCGCATAACATGTATCACGTGTCACGTATTAATCCTCAAGTAATTATAGCCAATACACTGGGTGAGGATCCTCAAGCCATCATAGACTATATATGTTACACCTATAGTTGTCCATGAGAAACTATATCCAGATTATATGTATGTGAATAACCAGAATCCATTACATCCCTCTACACACATATATGGGTAATTCTAACTGTTTTTACTACCAACACAAGTAACTTCCAAGATATAAGTGTAGGGACAAAGGGGGTATTTAGCCATCCATCCTCCCTCCAGAATGTTGGGGAAAATAGCCACTAGGGCTCAGAATCCACAAGGTGTCAGTTTCCCTAATCGATAGGGATGGGTAGCATATAAAAACACCAAAATAAAATGATTTAATATAGATCACAACAACACTATTGGAAAAACCTAGTCTCATAATCAAATACAACTAACATCTGTCAGACTCCCAGGTGCCACTTCTAAGATTAGGTATCTTATAAGCACACCACCATTTAGAGAGAATTGTTACAATACATTATTCCACTTATTTTAGTTTCAATTTAAATTTCATTATTCCTTTAAAAATTATATAACCACTAAAAAATTTACATTATAGTTCATTTGCATCACACCCCAAGTCTATTTTTATTTAAATTGCAACCTCAGGATTTCATCCCAGCAAGCTCAAACACCATGGGTTAACATCATTTAATCAATCATTTGTTTAAATAATTATTACTTTCCTATATTCCCAAAAATCATCAAAAAACATTCTAAGCTACTAAACACAAGCGGGGTCAACATCTTGAATAGTTGAACTACACATCAAGTATTTTCCACCTATAGTAAGAGCATAGAACCATCCTACCTCGAGAAGCTAAACACAGAAAGAAAGTGGCATACCCTGAACATCATCGACCCTTTTTGAATGAGGGTAAAAATTAATATCTACATTGAGGAGTGGGGAAATTAATGTAGATAAAAAACCAACATGATTCAGTAAGCATCCAAACATTCACATCCAACTTGTTTCGTCATCTCCAGTTCATCCCCGACACCCACATGCATAAACTGATGAATCTCACCACTCCAGGAATCAACTGATGCAATAACCAATGGGCCTACCTACCCCCACATATCACAATAGCCATCCAGTAACACATCACAACACAAGAATCATGAAAAAAACATCATATCAATTGGGATCTTAGACCTTAAATAAGAAAGAGGGAAACTCATAACCCTACAATGATTATCTTTTTATCAAACAACTAGTTCTTTAATCCATCGTGAATTAACTAATTCATTAATATTTGGATATAAATATGGGTAACCTAAATTGATATCTATCATAGCTACTAGAAATTAATTAAACAATTAATTTACATTCCTTCAAACATCAAGCACTAACATGATTCAAGTTAACAACCAAATGATTTTAACATGAACATTAGCATCAATTTGATTGACATCAAATTACAACAACTAAAACCTGATTTATTTACATGCCTCATTATCTTTTTCAAATAATTACAATTAATCTATGTAACATTCTTTCCCAATTTCCATCAAGAATGAAAATCTAAACAAGGAAAGCATAGATATCACACTATCTAGCAAAACAAATGGTAATAACATACGATCAATATCAATTTATTTATCCTATTAAAATATTTATTATGTAAATTATATAATGAAATAATGGGGTTAAACATGCTTGATCTATAGTTTCTCATAAAAGAAAAGAGAATCAATGAATCCTCTAATTTAAAAGGATTCCAATGTTCTTTGCTAGAGAATGAATTAAAGCAGCTGATCATGATCGTCTTCCCCTTAACAAATGCATCCACCTAAGGATTTCATGGCACATTCGCATAGACAAAAACCAAAATAAAATCTCTTAGAACCATAGATATCAAGATATATAGTAAATAAAAGAGAAACAGTAGAAACAATATTGAAGAAAGCAAAGGAAAGGGGGTAGATCTTACCTCAGATCAAAGATGGATTGAAGATGGAAGCCCGAGATTAGTCCTAGCTGAAAAGATATCTAAAACACCATAGAGGATTATGCTAAGTCTCTTGGGAAGAGAGGAAAGGGAGACTCAGCCATAGAGTTTTAATAAATTGAGTGTATAATTTTTTTAAAACAAACATGGGTGAGATAGTTTAGGACATGTACTTCCCTGACATGCCATGTACTGCCTTGGGTTCGACTTCTGCCAAAAAAATATGTTTCCTCAGTGCGTTGTTTTATTTATTGGAACTATAACCAGTCATGTTTATTACACTGTGGTCATGTCATATACCCCTGCAGCTTCTATCTTTCTATGATCAAACTTCTATAGACTACTTCTAA
The DNA here is from genome assembly GCA_963277665.1 of Viscum album. NCBI lineage: Eukaryota > Viridiplantae > Streptophyta > Magnoliopsida > Santalales > Viscaceae > Viscum > Viscum album. The sequence goes on from OY728157.1 coordinate 167,788,904, forward strand.
GCCTTCTCTGAGCACCCCAGTCTTCGAAAGCACACAAAGGGTCGATCCAGGTAGATCTGGACCCTTACATAACAATAATTGTTTCTATATTTAAATAAATTGGATTATTATTAACACCTAGATAATATGGAAATTACTGACATAAAACATATTTAGTAATACATTAATTAGGTTTAAATTAATGTTTATTATATAATTATAAATTATTTTCAACAATTAGGTATAATATGATTAATGGTAGAAAATAATAATTATAAATTGTAATGGTAATATAAAATTTATAATAAAAATAACATATTAATTAGAAATGAATATATGTGATGTATATTAAATTATATATATATAATGATAATTTTATTGAATAATATAAATACTATTTTCAATAATATATTGATTTTAATATAAGTATATTAAATTATACAATAACATATAAAGATGATATTATCATAAATAAATTTATAAGTGAATATAATTATAATAATAAATTTAATTAATTTATATATATTTTCATTGCATAATTGTTATGAAATTAAATAAATATATTAATATGATTAATGGATTTTTTGAGTGTTAAAATTAAAACTATAAAATTTAAATCGTTTTAATAATAAAAATTGAATTCATATAAATATAAACTATGATTTTCAAACCGAGAATAAATTGAAATTGAAACTCATATAATGGTAAGTAAAATCTTGGAGAACTGTACTACATCATTGCCTAAGGTTTTCCTTAACTCATGTAATAATAATGACATAGTGCTATGATCTTATAACGGTAATTATGAGTGGTGTAAGGGTATAAATACACTTATGTATGGGTATCCCACACCACTACTACTACATAAGGGTATTCCCTCACTTATATAAATGTAGGATTCTCTATAAATGGGATCCTTGAGGGTAAAATACTCCTCATGTAAGGGTAAAATAACCCCATGTAAGAAAAACATGACCTCGTGTAAAGGTAAATTCATGTTCCCAATAATGTGTAATGGTGAAAATAATTTTTTCTATGGGTAGTCTACCTAATACTAAACCTAAAAAAAGTTCCCAAAATGAAACATCTTGTTAAAATTTTTAGGTACTCCTAAACCCCTCTTTTGTTCAGGCTTTGGATGAGTTTCATTTAGGTGTGCTTCTGGTTAAATTTTATAAAATTTTAAGACCTCCTTTTTTTTGTATAGTTGGCACACGGTTTTCCAAAACTGTGCACCCTGCTAGTGTAATCCATGAAAACCCAGGAAGTGAGGGTTTGCATAGATAGTTCATGATTCGACATACCCTACACCTACCAAGGAAAATACATGAAACCCTACTAGTATGGTGCTTGGATAGGGTTCCCAATTTGAAGAACAGTGCGACTCTTTCTAGGAAATCATTCACACAACTTTTAATTAATCTAAAAACTCATTAAACATTCCCAAACCTCCATTTTTGACATCCAATAAGACCTAAATTTTTTTATTTCATTGTCCATGGTTGAAAGGTCTCCCAAGGACCCATTTCAGTTCCTCCAAACCCTCTTCAAGGTGAATTAAAGGTTCAAAATCATCATTCAGTCATTTCCTGATAAGTTTTCCCTCCCCATTCCCTCACATACACTCTCTCTATTCTCAATTTTATTATGTTTGTTAGATCATAATGTTGTCAGATGATCTAATCCTTGTTCTTTTAATCTAGAATAAAGGTTTGATTCTAGGATCTCCTTTTTGGACATTCATTTTTTTAATTTTCCTATTGAACATGTTGTGATTCAGGATACCATGATCCTAAGGTAGGTGGTTCTGTTTAAGATTTTCCAATAGATTTAATCCTAAATTTTTTGATTTAAATTAATTTTTTACATTGTATTTTGGAATCCTAATATGATTATATTGTGATTTTTATTTACTTTGGTATGAAAAATTGGATTATCCTCCAATTATAGTGAATTGAGGTGTGACTTGGATTTCATAAAAACTGAGGGAAAATTGATTTTTGAATTTGATTTGAAGTTTTTATTTCAGAAAAAATATATTAAATTGACTTGATAGAAACTCGTTAGTTTTATCTTGGAAAAAAATATTTAATTATAATATTTCATTTGTTTTTAAAAAGGAAATTTTCATATTGGAATGGGGTAATTTTATTTTAAATACTTTTGAAATGAATTTCACATTATTGGTTTTTGTTTAACCACATGAAAACCTTGGTAGTTAGTGAGTAATTAGGGAAAAAAAGTTATTATGGGAATTGCCTAGAGATATATTGATACTTTACAACTCTAACTTAAACATATTTGGAAGATATTATCCCTAGTGGGATGTTGGTTAATCTTATATCTCTAGTGTCAGATTGACATGTGTGCACATTGCCTTCATAATCATAAGAGTGTGTGAGGATACCATAACCTTGAACTATTAAACATATTTGAAGATGACCATGTTAAAAATTTATAATTATTTTTTATATATATGCGATTTTTTTTTTAAAATTTATTACACATGAATTTTGAATTTATATAACATGTTTTATATATAAATTTAATTAAGCCATTATTTAGAAATATTTTCGATTAATTTAAATCAAAATTGTTTTTTGTTTTAAATATTATTTTGTACTTACATGACATTTTATTTTTAATTTAATGTTTTATTTGGATAATTAATATTTCATCTTAATATGGGAATTGTTTAGGGGACCCTACCGGGATTTTAGATCCCACCCTACATGTGCCTTTGGGAGTTTGTAGATTTCCTCCCCCTAAGATCGACTATGGGGAAAGCCCTACTTGGAGGTGGTAGTTATTGTTGATCATTGGGATTTCTATTGTTGTGTTCCTTTGGGACATGGGTTGTTTGCCCTATTTTCTAGAAATTTGTGGTTAAAAAATGGGTTTTAATACTAGTTTGTCTTTTTATACAGTACTCCCTATGGTGTTGTACTTTGTTCATACTGACTTTTAGCTTCTATTCATAATGATTTAGTGAAAAAAAACATTTCACATTATCTTTTAAGATTATAAGTGCTAGTCGCCAACCCATGGGGATCAATAATTCACTTTGGTCCATGTTAGGACCGGCTTGGGTATCAAGGTACTAGGGTATCCATGCAGGTTCATGAAAAAATGAATCAAAGGTGTAGGTTATGAATCTTTTCATGATGTTATTATAGAGTTGGGTAATCCTATCAGAACATAGGATGTAGTTGTTATTGAGGGTCTGGATAACTCTCACTATAATGAGTCTTATGTCACCAGGGGTGGTTTTGTAAATGTATCTTAAGGTTCAGTCCTAGTATTTTCTATGATTTTGACTTGTATAGGATGAAATCAAAATATTGTGTTTTTATCTGTTAGGATTAATTAACTTGTTTCTATCATTTCAGTTTTGAGCTATGTAATGTTCTAACATCTTCAATGTTATTTTATGATGTTGTATAGAATCATGACTATGAGAATACATGAAAATAAAATCTATGTGGAAGATTATAATGAAACATAGTGATAAAATCCTCTTGTACACCAAACCCTAGTTTATTTTATCATGTGTGTTGTCCATGATCTTGGAAAGACACCAATAGTTTCCCCCGTCCAGGCTTCAGTTTCTGAAAATTAAAGGGGAATATTTTGGAATCATTGTGGGGAGTTACTTATGCAAAATAAACTATTGTTTAAAGGCACTAATGATCATAAACTATCCAAGTATTGGTGGAGAGATATCAATCATCTGTTTGAGATCTTGGAAATGTTTGATGAAATCAATGTGAAATGTTTTACCTTCATGATAGAGGGACCTAGCAAGAGATGGTGGGAAATAATGGTGATAGATAATAATCACAAGGGATTAAAGTCGAAATAAAATAATTTTATCATCATCAACCAATTATATCTAGATTAAATAGTTTTTTCTAAGGTCATAGATTTCATCAAACTCAAGTATGCTGACAAGACCATAACAAAATATGATTATCTATTTACTGATCATTCTCAGTTTTAACATGATATAATGTCATGTCATAATATTAAGAATCAATGGTGTAATATGAGACATCAATATGATATTTTTTTCATAGGTTTTCTTACTGAAGATGCATTCTTATGTTGATGTGTTTTATATGGAATTAATGGTTCAAATGAACCTCACTGTTAATATAGGGTTCTTACAAGTTCCTTTTCCTCCCAGTGGTAGTTCTGTGGGATACCATAAAGGGAGTATTGAGGTATATTATTCTCTTGATGGTTATTTATTTTATGGTTTTCTAGAACTCCTTCAGTTTCTTGTAGAGGCCATTTTATTTGTTATAGTTGTGGAAGACTTGGGAACTCAAAATTGTTTTTACCGAGGTACCCAATATATATCATTCCAACAAGAAGATCGGGCCACTTACAGAAGTTTGGCCATGTCTATTCTACTCCATATATTGTAATGATATCATTAGATCCTAATAATATTGTTGTGTGATCATATTAATCACAACAAAATGGGTTTCAGTAATAGGAATCTAGAACAAAGCTTCTCCACATAGTGTAAGAGTCTCTAGATGAATAAGATACAGGTCCAATGAAAGTGAGAGGTATCATCACTCTAGCTTTGCCATTATTGAATACTTTAATTGATTATATTTCATCTCATTCATTTGTTTCAACCTCTGTTTTCAATCTTCTAATTCTTCATATTGATATTTTATCTTATGTTATGGATATTACTACCTGAAAATAAAATCTATGAGGAAGATTTTAATGAACCATAGTGATGAAATCCTCTTGTACACCAAACCCTAGTTGATTTTATCATGCGTGTTGTCCATGATCTGGGAAAGACCCCAATAGTTTTCCCTGTTAAGGCTTCAGTTGCTGAAACTAAAAGGGGGATATTTTAGAATCACTATGGGGAGTTACTTGTACAAAATAAACTATTGTTTAAAGGCACTAATGATCCTAAACTAGATAAGGATTGGTGTAGAGATATCGATCATCTGTTTGAGTTCTTGGAAAGTTTTGATGAAATCAATGTGAAACGTTTTACCATCATGATAGAGAGACCTAACAAGAGATAGTGTGAAATAATGGTGATAGATAAGAATCACGAGGGATTAAAGTCGAAATAAAATAATGTTATCATCATCAACCAATTATATATAGATTAAATAGTTTTTTCTAAGGTTATGGAGTTCATCAAACTCGAGTATTCTAACAAGACCATGATAAAATATGAATATCGATTTACTGATCATTCTCAGTTTTCAATTGATATTATGTTATGTTATAATATTAAGAATCAATGGTGTAATATGAGACATCAATATGATATTTTTTTCTTAGGTTTTCTTTCTGAAGCTGCATTCTTATGGTGATGTGCTTGATTTGGCATTAATGGTTGAAATGAACCTCACTATTAATTTAGGGTTGTAACGAGTTCCTTTTCCTCCCAATGGTAGTTTTGTGGGATACCATAAAGGGAGGATTAAGGAATATTATTCTATTAATGGTTATTTGTAATATGGTTTTCTAGAACTTCTATAGTTCCTTTTAGGGCCCTTTTATTTGTTATAAGTGTGAATGACTAGGGAACTCAAAATGTTTTTTATCGAGCTACCCAATATATATGCTTCCAACAAGATGATCATGCCACTTACAGAAGTTTGGTCATGTATATTCTACTCCATATATTTTAATGAGATCATTTGAGCCTAATAATATTGTTTTGTGATCATATTAATCATAACAAAATGGGTTCTAGTAATAGACATCTGGAACAAAGCTTATTCACGTTTTGTAAAAGTCTCTAGATGAAGAAGATACGGGTCCAATAAATGTGAGAGGTATCATCACTCTAGCTTTTTCATTTGTGAATACATTAACTGATTCTAGTGCATCTCATTCATTTGTTTCAACATATATTTTCAATCTCCTAATTTTTCATATTGATATTTTATCTTATGTGATTGATATTACTACACCCCTCAGAAAAAAAGGGAGGTTAGGGTCTCTATAGTGCTATTTTATTTTCCCCTTATCATATATTAAGCTTATTTGGTATTTTCTATTTCTTAAGATGAAACTGATTGACGTCATATTCGATATGTATTTCCTTATTTCTATTAAATCCTAGATTTATTTTTATCTTCTATGAGTCTCTTTTATTACTCCTCATGGGGTGTGTCATATCTTTCAAGGAGAATAGGACCCGAGGATGAGTAGATCCAAAAATTATTATCCAATGTCGGAAAAGGTAATATATGTGTAATGTTTTGATCTGTAACATGAATCCTTAATTAGTGATGTTTATCTATTGGTCAACTAGATTATCGATATATTCCATTCTGAATCCTCTGGTTTTCAACCGGTGTGTGTGGTAGAGTTTTATTTTGACATAGTGTCAGTTACCCATCCAGTATCTATTCCATCTTATGAAATAAAACTAGCAAAAATAAAAGAGTTTGAGCTTTATATGGATGTTATTTTAGATAATGTATTCATACACTTGAGTGTGTCACAATGGTTGCCTCCAATTCTATTTTCACATTAGTATGTTTGGTCACTTCACCTCTACATTGATTACCGAAAATTCCATACAGTTATGATGAAGAAAAAATATTTATTTCCAATGGTTGATGGTCTATTTGATCAAATGAAGGGGGAAAATTGGTTCTCAATGATTTTTGTTCTGTCTAGTCATCATCAGCTGAGAATAAACAAATATGAGGTTTATTAAACCATGTTTTGGAATTTTTATGACCATTATGAGTACCTTTTCATTCAATTTCGTCTAAATAATTCTATTACATTATTTATGGATATAATAAACATGATCCTCCATGAGTATCTTGATACCTTTTTTGTGAACTTTATGCATGAAATCCTTGTTTACTTTATGTCTATAGAGGATCATGTGGACCATCTAATAGAAGTTCTGGAGTTGTTAACTAATCACTGACTTTATTCCAAGCTATCAAATTTTAATTTATGGATTCTAGGAGTGAATTTTTTAAGAAAAATGGTTATGGAACATGAAATTTCATTTCATCATAAAAATGTGGTAGATGTTATGAAATAGTTTTGAGATTCAAATATTTTTTGTTATAATTGGTTATTATCATCAGTTCGTAAAGGACTTATCAAAGTTCTCTTCTAAGATAAATAATCTAACATGTAAGGGATTAAATTTTTCTTTTTATTAGAAATTATAGACTTATTTTGTTCAACTGAAACATATTTTCACTACTAAACATGTGTTGAATCTTCTAGAGCTCGAGTAGGTGTATGTGGTCATCTATGATATATCAGGTTCAGGTTTGGGATGTGTTCTTATCAATTGAAATAATGTAATTTCTTATAGATCGTAATATTTTAAGATACACAAAAATAATTACATGAACCATGACCATGAAATATTATTTGTGATTCATCCTCTTAATAATTGGTAGAATAAACTTTTTCGATAAAGGTTTACAGTGTAGTCCGATGAAAATTGCATGAGTTACATCTTCACTTAAAAAGATTTTAATCTCCACTAGCGGTGTTATATGGACTATATAAATTACATTAACTTTGAAGACATCTATATGTTGAGAAAATGAAATTTCATCCCAGATAAATTGAGTAATAAACATTTGACTTAGGCCATGAAGGAATCATTGGAAGAGTGTAACTTCGTGGATCTTTTGGCATTCTTGAATTTTGAAGTCTGGTAATCATGAGATAAGGTTAATTTGACTAGTTTTCATTTGACCTCTACTCTTATCAAGAGGATTCATTAAGAGTGACAGCTTGATGATGTATTTTTTTAATTATATAATCTCTTTATAGTGGGGAGACCTTTTTGGATTGTTAGTCCTCCACGTTGGACATTCTATGTTACCAAAATTGTATTTTGGAACCACTATCAGTAAAAAAACAATGATGGGGGGATTTTATAATTCCCAGTGAGCAGTGCACCCAGGAACCATGAAGATTTTTTTTGACAAAAAATGCTGATTTTGGTGGCTATGTATGAGATGGATAATTACTAATTTTGTCACTAATTGTTATATGTGCCAACAGTTCATGGCCAAAAATCCGAGACCTTTGGGTTCTCTTCATAAACTTCCACTATATTCTAGGATGTTTTATGAGATCTCTATGGACTTCATGGTTGTGATTCCATGTTCCTAGAAAATGAATAATATTATATGGGTTTTTATTGACATGATTATTAAATTATATCACATTATACCCATTCATGATATAAATAATGTTGGGTAGTTAGGAAATATCAATGTGAAAGATATTTCTTGTTTTTATATAGTTCCATATTATATAGTCTATGAAAGGGATACTAGTTTTATTTCTCATTTTTTGAGAGGCCTTCATGAGGCACCAGGATCAAAGATTCATTTGTGAATGTCCTACCATCTATAGACGGATTTCCATACATAAAGAGATATACAGATTCCTTAGTATATGATTAATGCCTAGGTTCCCAAATTTAGTGGATCTTTGGATGATAATTTATGTCTAGTTGATTTTTCAAGTTACAAAAGAAACAATTCCATGATCAGAATGGATCCTTATTAAGTCCATCTATGGTTGGCCTTCAAAATCATTATTCTGTTCTTCATAGATTAGTGAAGGTTCCTTGGTTGGACCTAGCATGGTTCATGAGATGAAAAAATTTGTTCAGTTGATTCATCTGTGTATATTGATGGAATAGAGTCAATATAAGTCTAATAATAATACTTTACGTAGACCATTGGCGTTTTTAGTTTATAAGAAGGTGTTCTTGAATGTTTTACCCTATTTTGGTCATTGATAGCTTTAGATGAAAGGGGGGAATTCTCCGCCTTTTAAAATACCTTTAGAGGTTTTTGAACAAGTGGGATGGGTTCCTTATTGTTTAGAAATTCTTCCACAACTAACATAACTACATAACATGCTTCTTGTTTCATAGCTCTCGAAATATCATTCAAATCCATCTCATTTTATGCGTTTGAGTGATCTTGATGTCTATCATGATTTCTTTGTGAATAAGAATCCAATCAAGATTGTTGATTTTGAAACCATGTTTTTACATGGGAGGATGATACCTTTTGTCTGATAGCTATGGAAGAATAGTTCTTTTACCCATGATACATGGGAGAGGAATGTATGGATTGGGGAGTAGTTACCTCATCTTTTTTACAATGAATCTTCATAATAGAATTTTTGGGGATATAAAGTTTTGATGGTGGAAAGGTTGTAACATCTTATTACTATTTTCAAGTACTCTTAAACCCCTATTTTGATCATTTTTTGGTTGGGTTTCATTGTGGTTCACTTCGGGTGAAGTTTTTTAATTCCTAAAGGGATATTGGGTTGTTCATATTTGGTGCACAATTTTCCAAAATGGTGCAACCTACTAGTGAAAAACTTACAATACCATGAATTAAGGGTTTTCATGGTTAGTGCACAATTATAAAAATAGTGCACACAACTAGAAGAAACCATGAAACCCTTCTAGTAGGTTCACATAACTATGCTTCAAATTTTGATAAGTCTTGGACCTTGCCCTTGAAAACATGCACATGAATTTTAGTAAATCTAAACATTATTAAATAAATTGGAAGCCCCCCATTTTGATTCCTTATCAGACCAAACTCATCCCATTTTATTATGGAAGGTTAATATGGATCCAAAAGACCCATTTTGGATCCTACAAACCCTCTCTAAGGTGTTTCAAATATAAGAAATATTTCATATGTCTTTTCCTAGTAAGTTTTTTCTCTTCTTTCATTCACTTATGATCCCTACCTATATCCCCTATAAATATTGTAAGATATCTATGTTTTGGAGGATATAATCACTCTTTTTTTAGATCATGAATCTAGGTTTGATTCTTGGATCTCCTTTACCAACATTCTTCATTGGAGATTCCCATTGTGGTTGTTCCGATTCAAGATTCCATGATCCCAAGGTAGGTGGTTCTTTTTAAGATTTAAAAATTGATTGGACCCAAATAGTTTGATTTAAATTAATTTTCATTAAATTGTATTTTGAAAACCTCACTCTAAAAAATTGGTATTTTGATTTACTTTGTCATGAAAATTAGAGAACATCCCATTAAATTTGGATGTGATTTGGATTTAATGACAATTAATGGATCTTGATTTGTTAAATTGAATTATACAAAATCTTTAAAATTGGTATTTGAAAAAAATAGCTTAAATTATTTTGATAGAAACTCATTGGTTTTATGTTGATGTAAGGAATGATTTGATTAATATCACTTTGGTTTTTAAATTGAAATTTTTATATTAAAATTATTTTATTGTATTATAAACTGTTTTGAAATAATTTTAACATTATTGCTTGTTTTTTTATCACATGGAAGCCTATAATGTTAGTGATTTATTAGGAAAAACATGAAATAATTTGTATTCCATAGAAATATATTGGACCTTTACAACTGAATCATAATAATATTAGTAGATATTAACTACAGTGGGATGTTGGTTAGTATTCATTTTCATTAGTCTGATAGACGTTTGATCACATTTCCATTGTCATAATATGAGTGTGTGAGGATACCATAACCTGGTACTATAATACCTTTTTGAAGATGACTTTGTTTCTACTTTTTTATTATTTTGATATATATATTCTATTGTTTGAAATCTATTTTATACAAGACATGTGAATTTATATAAACTATTTTAAATAAAAATATTACTAATCTGTTATTTATAAATGTTTTACATCTATTAAAATTTGAATCATAATTTTTTTAATATTATTTTTCACAACCTTAACTGTTTAGTTAAAATTGATTGTTTTACTTGGTTAATTGAAGTGGAATATTATTAAAGAATACTTGGTGAGATCCGGATGGGATTTTATCTCACAACCTACATGCGTCTTTGGAAGATTTTAGATTTTTTCCTTCTATGTTTTAGAAAGAGGAAATCACCACTTGGATGTGGTATTTTTTGTTGATCTATAATCTTTGATTTTTTGTGTTTGTTGGGACTTTTGTTGTTTATAAAATTTTTTGGTACTTTGTAATTTTTACATGGGTCTGTATACCTATTAGGATTTTGATAGAGTTGTCCCTATGGTGTTTTCTTTTGTGCATACTGACTTGTATCTATTATTTCAATTTTTTGTGAAACATTATTCCTAATATATCAGGTAGGATTCTATGTGATAGTTTCCAACCAGGGGGGATCAATAATTCCATTTGTTCCATGTCAAGAAAATCTTGGGTATTAGGGTACCATGGTATTTAGGATGGTTCGTGACCGTAAAACTCTTTTATAATGTTATTTATTTCATCCATATTTGAATCTACTGCATTATTATCATCTTTATCACATGGATCATGTAAATAAAACCAAAGGAATGTAAATATATTCAAAATATATCATGAAATTTTTGTTGACATAAATTACTAATATTAGGAAAACCTAACCTAAATATAAACAAGTCCATTTATAGTGACTTATTTTTATTCATTGATCTTCTTTGTAATAGTTAATAGTCTTCTACGAAAACCATTGAATCCTAGAAATAATTAGGATTATTGTTTTTTTATGTATTATTATATGGTGAAATTTTGGAATTCAATACCTCCTCATGATCTGGAGTGTCAACTTCTATGGTTATATTCAACTGTACAAACCTTTCTCCTATAATTTGGAAATTCGGTTTCAGTACATATGATAGTAACAAAAATCAAAATTTTATATATTATATCTATTTAAAAATGGTTTTCTAAATCTCTGGTGGATAAGGTATTATACCTTCATATAAAAACAAAACTATTTATAATCAATCAATGAAGGATATATATTTAAGGATAACATTCCTCCGGGTAACATAAAATTAAATTTACCCATAGAGCCATGGATATAACCTCAGAGTATCAAGTGGGAGATGAAAATAGGGAAAGAAATAATGTTTCATTAGATGTTTCGTAGGGTTCCACCAAGGTGATATTCTTAAAAAAATATTACTCAAAAAAATATTTTCACTAAATATCTATTTTTGAGAAACACTTCTTTAATGGAAAATTTATTCTTACAAAAAAACTATACTATGGTAATTATTTTTAAAAATACGAAATTTAATATTTTCGAGGTAGTTTTTTATTTTCAGGAGAAAAATATATTTTTTATGAACTTATAATTTAAATATTACCAAACCTATTTTGATAATGGAAAATAATGTTAGTGTTTAAAAATACATTTCTTGTAAGGGAAAATGTTTTCATTGTTTTTAAAGTAATTTGTTTTATAAATAATATTTTAAAGGTACTGTAATTTCAATAAATATATTTTAAAAAATGAAATTATTATTTCGTTGGAGAAATTTTCTTCAAAATTTGTGGATTTCATTCATAATTATATTTTATGTATGTCCATAAAATATTTTATTCATTGATACTATATATATGTAATGAAAATAATTTAAATTTACATCATGAATTATTTATTGGTTTCACCTTTGAAATTTTATATTATTTATAATATTTATAATGTATGGATTTTCCATTACAGAAATCATTGTGAAGTTTATTAGATATTAAATTACATTCCTCTTTGAAAAACATTATACAGACATGAAGTCTTTCAAAGGATATTTCTAATGAACTTATGATAATTTTAGTAATCTTTAAAAAAATTATTCATAATTTGGCACTCAGGTATATATTTTAATGACTAGGAATGAGGAATGATCTCATGTGATCTTGGAGACATTATCGCACAAGTGATTTTAACATCCTCAACATTCTTAAAGGAAACATTTTTTTAGATTTTTTTCCATGTATATTTATATTCTATTTGAAGACATTAATTCAAATTTAATGTTTTTATGTTTTATTTAAATATTTTTATTTTTCGAAATAATATTGGTTTTCAAAATAATTAGACTTTTCAATGAATGTTTTGAAAATTATCTCTTTTAGATTTTGAAAAACAAAATTACTTAATTATGGAAAACAATTGTTTATTATATCCAATTATTTATATTTGATATAAAATGATAACCTTTTTAATATTTTTTATATTATTTTTGATAAGAAGGGATTTCACAAATTTGTTTAAAAAACATTATCAAGAAATTATGTGCTCAAATTAAATTTTTAATTGATTTTAATAGTTTAAATGATGATTAAAAGTTCAATGGTTAGTTTTCTAGATTAAGTGTCTATCCTGGGTGAAATAGCATAAGGTTTCATAGAAATTTTCATAAAATCAAGCATGTATTTGGTTTTCGTAATCCTATAAAACAATTAACCCAAAAGGTAATTGAGTGTATAATTGATAAAATATTTTTCTACAATGTTGTATGTTTTGGATGGTAAAAATTTGGGTCACATTTATTGGTTTGAAGCTAGAAATATAAAAATTTTATTTTATTACTGGATATTGGAGTGAAGGACTACGGTTGTCACAAACACTCTTAGTCTAACAATATATATTTACATAAACTATTCTATTATAATATAACTCAATATCAATGTCATGATATAATAATATCATTATATGATATTTCAAAAAATAATATTGATTAGATATAATCATTTATGAGACACTCTGCAACTTTTTTATTTATGGTACATAAAAATGATATAGACTCTCAATTTTACACACACCATTCATATTTACGAAACATATTGTCTTTATTAATGAATAAAAAATTTCCCATGTAGAATTATAGAATTTAGTCATATGAGGTAATCATATACAAAATTACATAGATATATCCTCCAAATTATATATGGTAATGATAAAAAGTTTCATCAATCATTAAAAATACCTTAGATTCAATCATATATTATTGACATACTTGAATTTTTTTCTGATATTATATCATTATATTCATAAAAAATCACCAATTCTATTAGTTAAAAACATGATAAATGTTTCAAACTCTATTCTATAATTCTAAAAATAAACTATGAAATTCTTATATACATTTTTCTCATAGGTATATAAGAATATATAAAAATTATTGAAATGTAATTTGAAGTTTTTCTTCCCTCAGAGAAACCTTTTGGTGAACTACCATGAATTATATAATCACAAAGTAACTCTATCTTAGAATCACCAAAACAAGAATTGAAATTTTATTATACCAATTAAATTTTTTTATTTTATAATGGTTATAGATTTCATTATGTATATTTAGTCCAATAATAATTTTCTTATTTTATTCTTATCTAATATTCCTCAATCACCTAATAATAAACATCTCTATATTTTTTCTATCCTAAGGAATTGAATTACATGATAAAAAACAGTGATTTAATTCCATAAGAAATATGTTATATCAAATAATATTCTTATAGAAACTAGAAATATCTATTGTATGTTTTATTGAAATACATCTGGGTGAAAATATTCCAAAATATCTTATGATCTATATAAACCATAAATTTTTCACTGAGTAAATAATTCTTCCATGATTTTAGAAACACCACCACTACATAATCAAGAGTTTGTTTATTTTAGATCTTATCATATGGATATAACGTTCTATATACACACATTATAACAACGATAACTAGAAGTAAAACAAATCTAACACATTATTGCCATGTATCATAATAAATCCCCCTAATTTGTAGAAAATTTAATCTTCTGAAATGGGATACAATGGGTCAAATAAAACCAATTTTTAACATTTTATTAATATAAATAATTAACACCCAAATTCCCACAAGTATCATATGTTACCCTTTCATTAAATGTGTATGTATCCCTATAATTAATTATATATGAAAAAATATCTATATTGGAGGATTTGAATCATTTTTCTTGAGAGCATCCATAAAATCTCACAACATCTGAAAATTTTATTTTATCTCTACACTAACAAAATAATATAAAATAAATCTCATATCAAAGAAATCAAGAAATTCCCTACATTAACCGAAAATAATATAAAAATAAGGACCAACTCTTATGGAAGTGAATATAACTCCAATGATAACTATAAATAATAATTTTGTATCATAAATACCATATCCATCTTGTAAATATATAAAATAAGTATATATAAGAAATTGGTAAGAATACAAGTATTATATATAGGATATTCCTAATAAATTCATGTGGAAATTGGAATAAGATTGCTAATGCATCCAGGAATTAGTTGAAAAAAAACTCATTACCTGACTATGACCACTACCAACCATTCTTACCATGTATTACTCACAAAATCTACACACACAAATAGTAATATAATACAAAGAATATTTTTAGAGAATGGAACCCCTCACCCACTTACCCACAAAACTAGTCACCCTCATACTCCATGAGGCATAAAACATAACACCCCAATCCCCTTTATATCTACGTAGCCACATAACATAAAATCATATATTTTCATATCGTAACAAGCAATGTTTTTTATAGTGACACTACATCTTATTATATGTATAATCAATAAATAACATTAAGATCATTGTAACAAACTTAATGGTTTTTTATCATTGGGGACATGGATACATAAAAAATTGGTATGTAAGAGATATAAATCATATCTCACTTGGAGATTCACAATTAGAACCCTTGTTAGCCACACCATAATGAAAACATATAATCATATCCTATAGAAAAACAAACATAATAATGGGTTAGTATATATGCCCAGTAAGTGTAAAAAAATTAGATACCAATGATCACTAAATAATAACACGAGAATGAAGGAATGAGAACATGTACATAACATTTGAAAACCAAACCCAACATATCAGATATTATAATCCTATTTTATAGAATAAATATTATAAGGTCCTAATATATAAATTCTAAATGAATAAAATACTATGAGAAAAGATATCATAACATTGTAATAGGAAATAATTTTTTATCATACACATATAGATATAAAATTGGTTCCATAGACACTTTACAGTTCCAATACTATCATGGTGGATTGGTTTCACTCCCTATTTCATCAAATTAGAAGTCAAGGTTCACTCCAGGACTATCATGGAACCCAGATTACCTTACTAAACTTGGTTCACTATCCTATTCCATTTCTTATTATCCCATGAGATATTTATCCATCACTAATGTATTGAAGAAATATATAATTTACATCCCTCTAAACACATAATCAAAATATATTCATTTGTGTTCCATATGACCGTAAAATAATTGTCATATTATAACGAATGGAAATAAAACAAGTTTCATAAATAATTCAACATCAAATTACATGTAGAAAATTATAATGTTTCATAAAAAACTAATAATCAATATCATAAACCATATAGATAAATAATAATTATGCTATCGTTTGGTAAAATTTTAATTAATTAATAATTAATATTAAAGGATGTTGTTATTTATGAATATATTCTCTATGAGTTCTATAGAATATTTATTTAGGAAAATAAAATTTTAATTTTTAAATAATTTATATAAAAAGTATTAATTTTGAACAATATTATGGAAATAATGTTAACTGAAAACAACCATGGAATATTGTAATGTAATCACCAAATTATTGATTGGTCCTGACAATGGTAAATTATTTTCAAGCTGAGTACAACAAAACAAAAAATTCGTTCATATTTTCAGTAAAAAGTCAAAAGAACTTCATTCCAATGATTTAAAAATAATAAATTTGATTTGTTTTTGATATAAATTATAAAAGTGTTAAAAATTAAATTAAATAATCATAGGATAATAATAAATATATTCCTGAAAATATTTTAATAGAATAAAGGACATTAATGAAAATTATTTCCCACCAAAAAGAAAATAAAGTATGTTTTAATTAAAAACAACTTCCCAATCATCTGTTACCAACTAGTAGAAATTTTAAATATTACATGAAAACACATTACAAAAATAGTATAAGAAAAAGATAAGGGTTTATCAGAAATTGATCATGCAATTTTTGTTAATAGATATTCAAGCATAAATATTCCAAATTAAATTGACAACTAAAGAAAAATATCTTACTAATTTAGTAAATTTCAAATCATAATCCCCATAGAAGAATAACCACAAATGAAAAATGAAATAATTTGATCATAATTAAATTCAATATATCACATTTTAAGTTGTTTTTATGTAAAACTCATGAAATAATATAGGTTTATAACAAAATATATCTCCCAAATAAGACAATTTTATACATTAATCACTTACAAATTTAGTAATATGTGAATCAAAACATCATAGAATAAAGAAAATAGGTATTTGTAGATCCCCAAAAATTTACTTAAAATAATCTGAATATTCAATCATTGGTAGTATATACACCCAAAAAATTAAATAATTTTTTAATATGGCATATGTCTCACAGAAATGAAAGTAAGATGAGAAACTCTTACCTCAAGTTCAACATGCTTTAAAAGTAATGTAAACACTATTATAATAAATTTAAGTATATAATAATTCTATATAAATATAAATAAATTACTTAAAATATCATATATTATCCACTTATGACAATTCAGAACCCATTTATTAATATTTCATTATTGAAATTGTCATTTTCAGGTGTTAACTCTTTATTTCATTGAGATTTCAATTTGTAAGATCTGATCCTTGTATTATAATCAAGAATACATAATATTAATAATGTTATTCATGATAAAAATATCATATATATTGACTATATATATATAGAATAATTCATAAAATTTTGATTTAAAAATTATTGAAACAATTCATTGAGGCGGTAGGCCATACATACACATGAATTCTATTATTATTTTCTAAAATAAATAAATAAAGAAATATAAATATTATCTCATCATTATAGAACAATATGTATATCATAAATATCATATATATTCCTTAAATACATCCTTATTACCATCTGATCAAATAGGAAATGGAAAAAAATACATCATATCATGGACGTGGTGGTCCACACCTATGCATGAGTGACATTATAATTTTCCATTAGATGGGATGGTAAGAAGGTAGATATGATATTATTTTTATAGAAGAATAACTATTTTATAAAAATAATATATTAAAATAACACACAACATAATAAATATACATGAAATATAGTGATGCAAAATGAATTGTTTCTCTATATGGAAGTGGTAATCCAAACATATATAAAAGTGATACATTTTGTTCTCACTTGATAGAAAAAATGGTGCATAATGCTTCTTCCATAATCATAGTAAAATATAGTTATATTTATATTAATATTTTAATTATCTTACTATGAATACCATAGATTTATAAGAGGTATAAGAAGAAATAAAAGGAAAGAGGTTGGGTAGTGTAGGGACACGACCTTATAAATTACTTATTCTAGTCACTTTAAATTATAATTAGCATTTTTAAATTTCAAAAGAGTTTTTAATTTTTTATTTTAGTAGAGTTTTTCATGAATATTAAATGGAAAATCCCACAAATTATAAACTGTAAACTTCTATTCAGTATCCATTTTTCACATATAACAAAACATTTTAAAAGAAACATTTTTTATTTTTATTTCATATCTTAAAAATTTATTATTTAATTAATCATTGTCAATACCCTTCTATAAAACATAATAAAATTTTAAAACATGGAATTGAAACAAAAATATTAGTAAAGGGAATAAAAAGAAACAAATAAACCATTATTCTGTGAATACATAAAGATGTTTTTTTAAAACCTTTGGCATCAAAAAAACACGTTTCATCCCTGATATTACAATCTCTACCAAAATAAAATTTTAAAAATATTCACCATAAATATTGAAGAAAAAACAAAAGAAATTGTTTTCATTTCATTAAAAAAATTCAAAAAACGTATTCCCAATGTTATATTTTTTCACCATTGAAAAGTAGCATATACATTCTTTCAAGTATAATATCAATATACTACATTGTGAAATCATATAACTTCGATAAAACCTCATATACATAGGAACAACAAGTAGGTAACTTCATACATAATTTCTATATCACTATTACTATAACTCTTGAAAAATTGAATGATCACATAATCAACTTCCATAGACAATTCATTAGAGTGATATCACGGTCCCAGCTATTCTAGGTTTATCACAGAATCACCCATCCTTAGTTAATAATTTAATCACCCATACATTAAATATATTGGATAGAAACCTCATCATAAAAAATACCTAGAACCATAACATAATCAAAATACCTATTACCTTTGAAATTTATGACATTACACACATAAAAATATTTATTTCATCCATAAAATTTTTTTTTGGATATTTAAAAATCCATTACATTTTAAACACATTTTTGAAAACAAAATACAAATATGGGATTTGAGGTTTTATTTTGATAGTAAATGAATTCGTGTAATTTAATACAAAATAAAATAATGGTTATAATAGCAGAAATTGTTTTTCAACATATAAGTTAAAATTGAACATTCTTTTTGTTTTTTGTAATGAAAGTCAAAAAATTCCATACAAAGATAACATGTGAAAAACATTTTAAGAATGTAAAAAGAGATATAAAAATTTACATTATCATTCACTTTTTCCATAAAAATAACATCCATAAAATAATATTATAAAAAAGTGTGTGGAAGGAAAATAAATTTAATGGAAACTTTAATAGATGATTTCTTTTTAAAATAAAGTCCCTTGCCATAAGTCTGAATTATCATGTACGATCATTATCTTCATGAGTAATAAACATTTTGGTAATTATTTAATTTATTGATATCATTTATAAGGTTTTCCATTCCTTTCATTTCACTTTTTACAATGTTATTAACACTTACATGAAAATTTATGTATGTGCCAGGTGTTTTAATGATATTAAGTTCATAAGTCTAAAATGATATTGCTATGTTGACTGTGGTCAAATAGGTCATCATTGAATAAACTAAATAATAAAAACCATGATATTATTGTAATTTTTATAAACAAATAATACTTTTAAATACATTAATTAAATCTTGTATTAAAAATTAAGTACATTATAATCATAGAGATGGTTGGTCAAACGTACACATGACTACAATTTACTTTTTCAATGATCATTATATAAAGAAGGAAAGTATTATAATATCTTTAAAAATTATTATTAAATTATTTATACCATATTATTTATTTAAATAAACTTATATTTATCATCCATATGACGTGGTGATAAAAAATGAATCGTAAAGCTTCATTAATGTGGTAGTCCACACGTACAAAAGAATGGCGTTATCATTTTTAGTAAATAGAATGGAAAGTAATTAAATGATATATTATATTTTAATAATGATAAATATTTCATGAAAATAATATATATTCCATAATTGAATCATTATACCATTTTGTGAGAGGTGGTTATGGGAAACAATTACATTGGCCTTCAAGGATGTAGTCCATAGAACCCATAAATGAAGGATTTTTTTCCCATTTGATAGATTTGGTAAATTTATATATGTTATGTAATGAAAATAATAACAGATTTTTATATTTAGGATTTTATTTTAAATATTTTATCATGGATTAATAATATTTTTTGTAGGTTTAAGATTATATGAAACTATAACTTGTGGTTAAAATCAATACCTCTTCATTGGAAAATCTCATATACTTAACACCTTGAGACATATATATTGGAATTATTCACATAATAATGCCTCTATAACATAAAAAATAATTATATAACATATTTGAAAAATGGGGTTTTAAGTGTAAATAAATTAGAATATATGGTTCCCCTAAATAAGTGAGGCGTATGAAAATTTTTGAATTTAAAGAATAATTAAATTTATTTAAATTTATTTTGATGCCCAAATAGATCTAAATTGATAATATTATATATTAGGATGATTATGAGTATAATTGATTCCATAAAGTAAAATTTAGACTAGTTTGAGTTAAATATTTATCCTTATATTTTCGTTTTTACCCCAATTAACCTTTTACACACATACTATGACAACATGGTTTTATACTCATTCTGGGTCTTGATAGTTACCATAGAATGAAACAAAGACAATTAATTGACCATGATTAATATTTTAAATCATTGAATAGTAAAATTTCTGAATAGATAATTTTTATAATTTTTATATCATTTAATAAATTATTATTTTCATAAAATATCAATAATCTCAATTTTTGAACTATTCATTTACATTGATTTTAGTTATATCTAGAAAATAAATGAATTTAGAATAAAAATAATAACCCTTGGAAATGATATAATTCTGTATAATTTTTTTGGATCACATTAACACTTTCAAATTATATTAGTTCTATTATTTTAAAAATATTTATTTTATTTTTCCATTGTGTGAATAATTACCACATCAGTGATACGTAGATATTGGAGGAAATTATTCAATAAATACTAATTTTAAATAAATTACCATGATGAAGAAAATTTATTTAGTTTTAAAAATTATATTCATAGCCAAACATATACGATGTTTATCGCTATGTTAAAAACATTATAGTTATTAAAAACTAGACTTTGAAATTTTTAAATTTCCTTTACATAAATATATTAATATTCATAATCAGATAAAAATGGAAAATGATATATAACCGAATCATGGATGATTATTGATGAAACTTAATCATTCAATAAAATTAAATCATATGATAGGGTCATTTTATATCCCTTATCATATTATTTTTGGAACTTAATTTCCTATTTTTCCCTTTCTATAGTTACAAAATTACTAATGTTACTATATATAAAATCCGAGAATAAAAATAATGTATTTAACATAAATATCCATGAATTCAATATATGGAATTCATTTTTCAAAATTCAAAACACAAGAGATCCAAAATTTAATTTAGTAGTAAATTTCTAAAATGTGACAAAATATTAGTTTTTCATAAAAATGACTTTTTCAATTATAATTTTGTTATGAAAAATAAAAGAATAAAATTTATTTTAAAACCCATAATTGAATTATTTTTTTATAAAAATGTACTAATTATCTTTTAAAACAAATAAAATAAATAATTTTTTAAAAAAATAACATAGAATAAAATATTGTTTTCAATAAATGAATCATTATCGTTTCATATTCATGGAAAAAAAATTCAAAAAATTATAAAAATTCACCCTATGTCAATATTGACATGATGAATTGAAAAATTATGTTTATTATTTAAAATAAATTTCCTAAAATTTACAAAAATATAATTACAATATTTTCCCACAAAAAATCAATAAAAACCATATTGGAAGAAAACACATTTTTGAAGAACAAAATGACTTAAATAAAAATCAAGTGATTATTTAATAATAATTAATAAATTAAATTAATCATACATGGAAAATTTTATATATATCATAATTTGGATAATTCCATTACTACACACTGAATCAATGTCTATGTTGTAATGGTCATATTTAAATAATAATATTTTAGTGCTCATCTGAGCTTGGTGTTATGTATTCTACATGAAATAAAACATAGTATTCTTTTAAAATATCATGATATTATTTTTAAGTAATTTCATAGGATAATTTGGTAGTGTTTATTTGAGCTAAGTGGCTGAAAGTGGTGTAAATAAGATAAGAGAGGGATGCCCATTTTTAAGATGGAATGATGGATGATTTTAGATTTCTAGATAGATTTAAATATATTAATGTTTTAATAAATATAAATCATTACAAATGTATAGGGATTCAAAGGTTGGATAATATAAGGTCTAAATATGGAAATCTATGACTATTTAGACAAGTTTATTTGGGAATTCTATACTTATATCTTATTTTAACAACTCTGGTAATCCCGTTTTAACCTAAAACATAGTTGCCAATTATTACTATTATTAATATTAAGTATTAATGAAAAATAAGTTAAATATTTTAAAAAATATTAATTATGAGGATTTAATATATGAAATAAATTTTATCAAACTCAATTCATAGAATTCGTACAATTTAATTTAAAACTAAAGTCACAAAACATGATGAAAAGTGGTTTTAGAGAAAAAAACTTTTCTTAAATAAAAAAATATTAAACCAAATTCCAATAAAAATTGTTTAAAATGAACTTAATTTTATTATTAATAATATTAATTAATAGTTTATGTTGAAATGATTCTAATCCATAATGGAACTTTGTAAATTCATGAAAAGAAATGATAGTTTCTATCAAAAATCAACATTTTTCACCATTCATCAAATAATCAATTATTCTAGAATATTATAAACATTTCAATATAATATAAGTTTGATATGAATATTTCAAAAGTTATGTTCATTTTCACCAAAAAATTTCTAAAGGTTGTATTAATTAAAAATAAAATCCATTTTGAGGGTTTTTTCGAAGCATATAACGAATTTACAAAAAATTGATTAAATATAAATAAATAAAATTTTATTTTATTTCCCATTTATCTGTTATTAAAAATTTATTTGTTCATATAAATACAAAAAAATGAACAAATAGGTTATAATGGTATAAATTATTGTGGTTCATTTACAATAAAGGTTGTGTGTATTGTAATCTATCAAATAAATAAGACATATTTTAAGAGATATAAATCATAAAATTTCATAGTGTAACATTCAACCACCCCCCCCCCCACCACCCACCCATAAAATGATGATATCCGTTTGAATTACAATAATAATATAAAAAATATTTACAATATATAAGTTTCATCAAATTCTCACATTCCTAAGTAGATCCGTTGATTTTTCAATTCTTCTTTAGAACTCTATATAGGTGAGTAGTCCTGGTCTCTACCAATTTTTCTCTATGATAAAACGTTAACACTAGTTGTTCATTATAGGAAATTTCATTCTCCATTGGTACAACCACGAAGTTTCATCCATATAAAAGATCAGATATACCCTTCATCATAAGAGATATATGGAAAACAGCGCAAAATTTAGACAGGTTTTGTGGGAGTGGAAAGATATAAAATATCATCCCAACATGGTCAAAAAATTCAGAGGATAAATTATTAATATGGATCATCTTTTCCTTCATTCCGAATCTCATAATCTTCTTCCAAAGAGAAATTTTAAGGAATACCTTCTCACCAAATTTGAATTATATATTTCACTGATAATCCCCAGTATAATGTTTCTACCGATTCGGAGAGGCCTTGATGTGATCTTGAATGGATCTAACCATTACTAATACTTATTCAGATATATGTTGTCCCAAAATATTTCTTTCACTAATATAAAACCAAAATGTTTTAGTTATACATTTCATTACTTAGATGTTTTTTAAGGATCAATCTAAATTCTTGAGTGAATGTTATTTTTATATTATAATTCAACAATAGAATAGTGGTGATCCCAAAAAACGATGAAATATATAGAATAAGATCCCAAAAATGCAAAATGGATTGATTTTCACTCCTAGACTGACCACATATCTAATGATGATAAGTGCAATAACAAGTGTTTTCATGCCATTGTAGAATTAAAAGGGAATTGCAATTTTAGTGTTTAGTGGATGGGTCATTAATTGAAATGAACATCAAAATGTAATTTCAAGAGTTGGAAGAATTAAAATATTTTTTTACTTGGGTAAAGTTTTGATAGGTTCCATGGGAGTCCTGTAGAGTTTTGGGGGCATTGGGCCCCAACAATCCAACGTTAGAGGTTCTCCATATCGTACATTATTTTTCTAAAACCATTAGGCCCTCAACAGAAAACCATGCGGCTAGTTTTAGAGGAGTAGATGGGAAGCGCATGTCCTTCACACTGTTTACACAAACTATGCACGTATCATTCATGGTTAGTGAAAATTATGAATTACTTATGCTCTAAAAATTGCATGATAGGAGCATATTTAGGGTAACTGAATGGGACAAACTATACGAGGTGGGTTTCATAGGTAGTGGGTATTTCACGGTTGGGACACAATTTTTCTAAACAATGAAGTCAAACCATGTGACCCGGTTTTAGGGAAAATTTATTATTTTTTACTCAATGAAATTTTATATATCTTTTTTATCTATTTTCTCCTCCTCTAACCTTGTGAATCATGTCCCTTGCGTCATGGTTTTCCGCTTCCAAGTGAATATAGTCTTTATGATAACTAGTCTGTCCATCATCCAATTAAGGGGCCATATATCCCTATGTATTTTTTAGAGTAAGCTATAAATATATTTTTATTTGTTCTTCATTTTGTTTCCTATCGATTGAGTTATCATAGTGTGATATCATTTTACCTATTTTCAACATGGATGTATGTATTCTAAATTTCTTCTAAACTAGACATAATTTGACATTGATATTGGATGAGTGGAAAATCCTAAGCATAAGGTAGGTGGCTTATGTATTTTTTCACAATTTACCATTATTTAATGAATATTTTTTTTGTTATGTGTGGTGTATTTTGTCTTACGATTCTTTATAATTGATTTCATCATTTTTAATTTTCATACACACCTTATCATATTCTATTTTATTTTTTTATATGAATTAATGATGAAAATGTCAACTTTAGACACCCAATGGTTGTGCTGGATCAAGTTTAACCTTTTAAATTAATTTATTAAAATTATGGAACTCCTTATAAGAATTTAACTAAGGCTATAAATGGAATTATCACTTTTAAGTAATCATCCAAGTAATGTTAGCACCTTATATGTTCCATTTTTAGTATCATGTAATTGATTATCATTGATTGATAGTTTCTAAAATTATTTTCAAAAATTAAATTTATTTGTGATTTATATATTTGATTCTTAATATACTAAAATATGTTTTTAAGAAATAGTGCCATGTTTTTTCATAAAACACCTTCGATGAGGTTTTTATCTTCAAAATTGAAAAAATGATGTTTAGTGATTTTTTAATTCTTGGCCTTATAGAATTAATGGTTTTATTATGATTTTGATAAGGTTAGACTCTTGAAATGTGTTTTACATTCCCCTTTGGTTATTTCTAAATTGAGTTTCCCCCATTTGATAGAAATGTTTATCTGAACCAAAAACCCACCTAAGTGCTTGACCTAACTTATGAACGGGATTGACCATGTAGGTAATTCTCTAATTAGACCATGGTATCATTTAACTGCCTCATTGAACCTTAATAAATAAAATTCCATGTTTTGTTTAATTAAATGGCCTGAATTAATTTGATTATCTTTTTCATGATAGTTATTGTTCCTTAAATGTGTTTCATAGTTTAACTGAAATGGAATTTAATTGGGGCGTATGAACACAAATATTTTTATAATTTAATAAGTGTGAATTATGTGAATTAAATTAAATTATTTTGTCGAAATAAAATTTAAAGGGTAGAAATTCCATACACATTAGTTAATAATTATGTATATACTTTATCTGAATTTTTATAAATGAAATTTCTTTAGTTATAAACAGTCTTATTAAATGTAAATTATGATAGGTACTACCTCATTTATATTAAATAATATAAGTACACCATGATATAGGTAGTAAAATTATGGTAAGGGTTACGTTGATCACGGTTGAATCAGGCTCTCATACATCTGGTGTTGAGTTATGGAATCTTAAACCATTAACATCATTGGGATAGTGTAAATGACACACCACATCCCTTATTGAGTGTTGACATGACGGCGCACACACTACTATTCGAGTGTTTACGTGATGGAACTCTCAATATCTCGAGTGATGAGAATGATTTATCCTTATAATTATGATTTTTATGTCATGTTCCCTTTGTCTTGATCTTATAGACTCATTCAGAATGGTTGTAGATCACAGATTTACACCTCAGTTCAACCAGCACATAGTATTCCATATATATGGCCACTTATGTATGTATGTACATAGTTTATATAGGTGGATGAAGCATATAAATAATATATATATATATATATAATTATTAATATATATATATATATGGTTAATTTTCAAACAAATCTTTACATCCATGCTACAATGTAGGTAGATCCTCCAAGAACCCTTTAGGAATTGAGAGGGATGTTTTTTATTTATTCATTTTTTATTATTCATATTACCTAAACAATGATTTAATTATTATTCATAGCCTCTATTAAGTTGAAAAAATTATCGGTGGTAACCTACTAGAATTTATATCTCATACCCAACTCAGGAATCCATTTTATTAGAGGTACCCAAGTAGATTTTATAGTCGCAGGACCATGGGTGATTTCATGTGCAGTTTAGCTTGTACCTGGGATTTAGAAGCACCTAAATGAGCTAAAGCTTAGGAAACTCAGGGAGATAGCCTTCAGGTATTTTATAAATTTTCTTATTTATGTTTTGTACTGTGTATTGTTTCATGTAGTTGTTTGTTTCGTGTAATATGATAAACCCATGGGCTACTATGATATGAGGATATAGTCTTCACACTATCACCTCCACAGACCCTCACTTTTAGTGGGAAGCCTCTAGAATATGGGGAGGCTTGCTTGAGGCCATGGGACCTGTAACAGCCCGAGATTTTATGAAAAATATTCCTTTTAATTTTATTAACGTCTTGTCTTGTACGCTACACCAAAAGGATCTTGCACAACACACATCCTTGACTTGCCTTGCATTACACGCAATCGCAACCTTCCTCGATAGCGTGTGTAGTACGCAATACTGAGTTTCACGAAACAACGATATGCTATTAAAATATTATTAAAACTAGCCATTATGAATAGTAATAACCACTTTTTAAATTTTAGAAAATTTAGCTCTCAAAATGGACTTCATTTTTTGGATTCGGAGTATCGAATTTAGCCTAAGGTGAAATTTTGGTACTTTTCGGATAACTTTCATATTCTGATGAATAGTGAAAATTACTAAATTATAATTAAAAACAACTTTTTTAATCGAAATAATTAATAGTGATAAATTATTAATTTGAGTGGTTTTAAAGTATATTTAGAATATATTTTTACAATTTAATACAATGTTGGTCATTGGTTGTAATTTCACATTTAAACCAGACATAATCAAGTGTCAATCTTTTGATAGATATTGTTTCTTAAAAACACGTTATTTGTTTTAACAGCGGGATTTAATTATAAAATTAATTAATGCAACTTCTATGTTATGAATTTGGTAAAATAGACATCATTTTTGAATTCGGAATATGAAATATATCTTAGGATGAAATTTTGGCATTGTTCTGAAAAACATCAATTTTTGATGAATAGTGAAACTAATAAGTGTTAGTTAGAAAAACTGAATTTTTCATAAAACTTAATTTTACCGCTTATGTGAATGGAATTTCAAAAATCCGAGAGACACGGTTGATGTCAGTAAGTAAAATGTGGTTCAATGAGATGAAAATAATTTTTGGTGAATAGTAACTTTTTTCTTTTATTTACCACGGTTAAAAGTAAATAGGGTAATTAAGGGTAAGAATGATTTTAATATTACCCTAACACATGTCCTAATTCTATTGGACAAGTGTATCTCGACCAAAAACAACCTTAAGTGTAAAATATTATCATTTAGGCCCACTTGGATTAGATTAGGACATTTATTATTATTTAATTCAAAGAAGAGTTAAAAGAGTTAAAATCAAAGTTTATTTACTAAAACATTTTAATATAGGTTTTTAAATAAGATAAATTCGATTGTAAATATTCATTAGAAAGATAAAAATATTTCCTACATAATGGTATTTTATTTGTAATTTTTAGACATCAAATAATTTAATTTATTTATGACACAAAGATGATGCAGTGATTATCTTATTTATGAAATATTGACATAATTGATGTTATAAACACAAACATAAATGTAATTTGAGACTTTTTATGAATTCCACTAATTTTCTAGGTTACTATGATATATTATTGTTGATTTAATCAACTTTTTTAGAACATATAATTCTGTTATGACTTTCACAAAAATCATATATCAAATAGTGTCAAAATTGACACAAAATAGTTTTTAAATCAAATATTATATTATTAATTGTTATTTTATTCTTAAAAATCTAAGGTTCGGCCAAATGACTTATATAAGGATATATATATTAATAATAAACAATTTGGGGTTCGTTTGGCATGTTATAGTAAGATTATTAACCATATAGTGAAAGAAAACAAAAAGACACTGTAAAAGTTAAATTATTTAACTTAGAGTTAAATCTAATTGATAAGGTTAAAATAATACCCTAAACTTGTCTAAATCCTATTGGTTGATATTATTGCAACCCATCCCCACTTTATCTTCGAAATAAGACCCTTTGGAACCATTATAAACCGATTTTGACTTTAATATAAAATAATATTTTGAGATATTCCTAAGGTGCCCCTCTCCTCCCTTATAAAAGGGCACCTCCTCCCTCTCTTCCTCACACAACTTTGAGCCTTCAAGATCGGCCAAACCCTTCCAAAAGCCCTTCTCCACTTCCCTAGTATCATCCTAGAGGTCCTGGTCTTCTTCAAAGACCATCCTTAGTTCTTTACGTGGAGGCTAAGAAAAGGCGCGTCAAAAAGAGGTAATATCCATTACCGATCTTTTTCAATTTCTTTCTTCTTCAACTTCTTCTTGTTTAGTTGTTTCATGATAAAGTAATAACATCAGTATTTATTATATACTGATATATTATTATAAATATGAAACAACTCTAATTAACCTTCTATCCATCCTACGGAAAAAGGAAATCACCGCGCGTGCGTACGTACGGAATGCCGTCTCCACGCCGTAGTGTAATGTATTTTCCGCCACTACCTTAATTGGATGGGTATAAAGGTGTAATGAGTAACTATATATGATTATTATAAATTGATATTGATACTTAAATAGTATACATACACTTCAACACAATTCCACGACCATGGGAACGATATCATCGCTCGTGCGTACGTACGGACTACCGTCTCCACGACGCGATGAGATTCATTCTCAATGATTAACCATTCATGAATGATTATAAAGTATATATAATAAGTACTAATGAAATATATGACCTAATAATGATACTGGAATTATTTATATTTATATTTATGTCATCTACTTAATTCCATTCAATTCAATAAGGAAACGAAAACAGCGTTCATGCGTACGTACGGACTACCGTCTCCATGAACGGTGTATTTCATTCCATTTACTGATTTATTGTATATGTATATTCTGAATATATATATATATAAATCATGTTTTATATTCTGGAATTAAGTATTCATGATCTAAGTAATCATATGAATAATTACAAGTTCAAAACACGAACGACAAATGAGACGATTTTACCCAAAACGCTACTTTAACATGAATTTACAAAAGAACGGGTAATATAAAGTTATAAGTGGACCATATATGATATAATAACAATGAATATAATTCTGGAATAAGTCAATAACATGATTTAAATCATTATACAGGAGGTTTGGACACTTACAAAGCAAGTCGGACCTAAGGTAAGGGAAAATCTCGCAATCTCAATTTTTATCCGAGATTGTTTATACATTGAAATTTACTAGGGTGTATTTTATCATCATATTTCCTCAATATGTGATATTATTTCCATCCACCTACAATTATTTAAATCCAATTTTACCCTTCAGTTAGTTTTTAGTAAATGATATGAAAGGAATCTTTTGTCGTTTTTCGTACGAGGTACTTTTTGACTTTTTCGACAAAAGTACGAGAAGAATGTTTTTTATCTTAAACGGAATGAAAGGATTTTTACGGTTTTATAAAGCCATATTTTCATGAAGCTTCCTCCAAAATATTTCATGACTGTTTTCAATAAAATCTCTTTCTTTTAAAATTTCATGATGTTTTGTGAAAAGAAATTGATTTTGAAGAAGAAAGGATAGTTTCCTCAATAATTCAATTCAAGTGTTTTATCAAAATTATTTTCCATCTAAGATAATAAAGGGTTTTGTTTCTATCCATATTTTTACATTGATTTGACTATGTTGTGATGTAATTATGTTTATGAATTCCTTTATCTTATATGAATGGTTTTATGATGTCATGTTGTTTAAGAATCCCATTTTTATTACATGGGTTATGCAATGATGTATGATTTATGATTTTGTGGCACACATAAGAATGGTATCATTATTAGATGGGTGGAACCTATATCTCCCTCCAATGCATTGGGTAAATATTTTATATCTCATGAGATAGACATGGCTGGAATGGTAGGTTATACCAGTTCAGTAAAACAGGACTGAAACGAGGGTGACTCGATTCAGAAAGGTACTTTGTCCACTAAGATAGTCTTGGAAATGAGTCATGACTAACAAGAAATGATTCTCTATGATTATGTGTGTATGCCACAAAGTTCCATGTTTTAATTTATGATTATTGGGATTTCATTTAACTACTATGATTTATCCCATGTTATGAAATTATGCTCTCTTTTGCAGGTTAAGATTTCCAAAATGTTATGTTCTTATGAATATGATGCGATTGATATTTCTTTTGTTTACCCTTACTGAGCATTTGAGCTCACCCTTTTATGTTTAATTTTCCCCAGGATATAAAGAAAGGTTTTAGGTATTAAAAAAAGGGAAGATCTTTATGGGAGATGTTGAGGACCTTTCACCAGGATTAGAAGATTAGACTCCGAGTTTCCAAAGACACTAAACTATTACGATCCTTGTGTGTGTGTTTTTGTTATGTACTAAGTATTCCGCAAATGTAATGTAATGTCAATGTACGTCATGCTTTGGGTCTCTACAGTTGGTATAAAAGGCAAAGGAGGTAGGAATGTATCCGATCTTTGGGAACTCTCACATGTGAGCGTTGGACGAAGCATGGCTCTCCGCCCAAGGGCTTCATGCGGAAATGGATGCCACTGGGGATGGTGGTGTGTCCCGCCCAGGGAGTGTATCCACCCATGGAGTGCCCTGATAGGTGTCAATTATATTCCACTAGAAGTAATTCCAGACCGTTACAGTTGGTATCAGAGGAAAGGTTTAGTCAACCTTTGAAATCTAGGATGCAAGAACTTTAGTGAGATCCCTAGAGATATTTCTAAGGTATGTGTAGGGATGTCTCTAAGGTTAAGTATAAGTATATGTTATAGTCCTAGAATTACAGTAACGATCTTATAATTAAAACTAATATGCTAGATATTGAAGGTACTCCCCCTTTATTATGGTGTTTTCCCTAGCATGATTTTTGCCTCTCACACTATTCTTTTTGGGTTTTATACGATGGATGGAACCTGAAGGAACTGTGTTGATCAATGCAATGGACAATGCAATGATTGTCCTCCTGAACAAACAAATGTTATGGGAGATGGAGTGAAAAATCTTATTGCTATACTTACACAAGATATGAATCATTCTGGAATTCCAAATGAGCAGAGAAGGGAACAATATTCTATTGAGTCCTTCATGAGGCAACGTCCACCTTCTTTCAGTGGGTCTTCTGATCCACTTGTTGTTGAACAATGGATCAGTACCACTGAAAAGATATTTTCAGTTCTTCAATGTTCTGAGCATGATAATGTCATCTTAGCAGTATATCGTTTGGAAGGTGAAGCTGATCAGTGGTGGAATCTTATCAAGAATACGAGGCAAAGAGATGAAATTGAGTCCATGGAATGGGACGAGTTCAAGAACTTGTTTTTCAGTAAGTACTTCCCTCGTATTCTTCGAACAAAGATGGAAAAGGAGTTTCTTGAGCTGAAGCAGAAGGATGATGAATCTATTGGTATATACGAAGCAAATTTTTCAAGACTTGCAAGGTACGCTTCTCGTATTATCATCCAACCTGAAAGTAAAGTTGATCGATTTTTCAGTGGCTTAAAACCAAGTCTTCGAAGGGAATTATCTATAAGATACTTCCGTTTCTATGAAGAAATTGTGCGTTGTGCTATCAAGGTAGAAATGGAAGTTGTTGTTACATATCCATCTGATGGTTTTGACAAGAAATGAAAGATGGAGTTCAAGGAGAAATCTCAGAATAATGGTGAAAAGAAGGTGAATGTTTTCTTATGCACAAAGTGTGGAAAGAAGCATGGTGGAGATTGTCTTAAAGGGACTAGAAAATGTTTTAAGTGTGGAAAAGAAGGTCATCGAGCAGCTGAGTGTCTATGTAATGGGAAAAGGTTTTCTAATGATGTGAATAAAGCAAACACTGCAGAGAACGCACCACCGACACTTCAATGCTTCAAGTGCAAGGAAATGGGGCATTATGCTAATAAATGCCCTAATCCAAGGGTTAGTGATGATAAACATAAGCAACCACTGAAGGCAAAGGACAAAGGGAAGTCACATGCGACCACTATTGGCGATGTTGAATATGACAACGATGTGGTGGAATGATTAAGTGTTTATGTAATGGGATTCCAAAATAATATTGTATCATGGAGTATTGGAATATTTATGTATTGGTATAATGTGGTATTCAAAGTGATTGAGATATTTTTGGAAATAAGATGATATGCGCATAATTAAGGGAAAATGAGAAAATGAAATGTTTAGCAGTATTCATGAGCTCATGATTGATATAAGGACTAAGTGATATCATGGTTTGAGTATATAGAATTTTGAGGATTTTGGTGTGTGGAAAGTGTTAAATTTTAACTGCAATCATGTTTTCACTAAGGTATTCAAGAGAATACATTATTAAGGACTTTTAATGTTTGGAATGTGACAAACAAAACATATCTTATGATATATGGGGATCGACGATGGTGTTAAATTTTTGGTAATCGTTTTCACTATGTTATGAGAGTGGACTGCAGTACTATGGATAAACCTAAAGATTGGAATGGATTATGTTGGACATAAGTTAGTATTGTTTAAGGATAGAAGTTTTTTTTCTATATTATTGATGGGATGTTATAGTATTATAGTTTTAGAAAAAGGACAACCTGCAGAACGGGCGACAACCCATCGCGTCGGACAAGGCTGTGAGAATCGAACCCACAACCGAAGTGCGACTGGCCTTTATCCCCTACCACTAGACTACAGGAAGTCCCTGTTTAGTAGAAACTAGTTTTATTTTATTGAGCAGTATGATATATGAAGTATAAGTCCATTTTAGGAACCATATATGATTAATCTCACTATAGAATGACTTATGAATATTTAATAACTTTTACTAAGCTTTTGTTTGAGATAGATGGAATGACCCGTCATTCTATCACATGATCTGATAACACTTCACGAATAACAAATTCAACTTCATTTATTTAAGAGATGAAGTGGAAATTGTTCAAGGCACGAACAACAGTGAGATTGTACCAAAATGAAGTAAGTATTTATTCTAAATCAAATTTTCAACTTTAGGAAAATGATCTTGAAAACCAAAAATGTTGTCCTAGTGATCTTATACCTGATGAATGAGATGGTACCTTATATCATCACAAATATATGGATTTGTGATTACTGGCTTTTCCATAGCCATGTTCTCTACCACTCTCCATCAGAACATGATGGTTAGATTTCTCTTCCATATCCACATTTTCACCTATGTGGAATCCCAGTGATTAGTTTATTTGGGTAATCGCTACATTTCATACTTTAGTTTTTAAAGCCAAGTTTTGTTATTCTTTTTTACGATGTGGGTTTCTATTAAAGAAACTTTTGAATAGTAAACCATTTATAACCCCGACGAATTTCGAGGGCGAAATTCATTTTAAGGGGGGTAGAATGTAACAGCCTGAGATTTTATGAAAAATATTATTTTTAATTTTATTAATGTTTTGTGTTGTACGCTACACCAAAAGGATCTTGCACAACACGCATCCTTGACTTGCCTTGCATTACACGCAATCGCAACCTTCCTCGATAGCGTGTGTAGTACGCAATACTGAGTTTCACGAAACAACGATATGCTATTAAAATATTATTAAAACTAGCCATTATGAATAGTAATAACCTCTTTTTAAATTTTAGAAAATTTAGCTCTCAAAATGGACTTCATTTTTGGATTCAGAGTATCGAATTTAGCCTAAGATGAAATTTTGGTACTTTTCGGATAACTTTCATATTCTGATGAATAGTGAAAATTACTAAATTATAATTAAAAACAACTTTTTTAATCGAATAAATTAATAGTGATAAATTATTAATTTGAGTGGTTTTAAAGTATATTTAGAATATATTTTTACAATTTAATAAAATTTTGGTCATTGGTTGTAATTTCACATTTAAACCAGACATAATCAAGTGTCAATCTTTTGATAGATATTGTTTCTTAAAAACACGCTATTTGTTTTAACAACGGGATTTAATTATAAAATTAATTAATGAAACTTCTATGTTATTAATTTGGTAAAATAGACTTCATTTTTGAATTCGGAATATGAAATATAGCTTAGGATGAAATTTTGGCATTGTTCTGAAAAACATCAATTTTTGATGAATAGTGAAACTACTAAGTGGTAGTTAAAAAAACTGAATTTTTCATAAAACATAATTTTACAGCTTCTGTGAATGGAATTTCAAAAATACGAGAGACACGGTTGATTTCAGTAAGTAAAATGTGGTTCAATGAGATGATAATAATTTTTGGTGAATAGTAACTTTTTTCTTTTATTTACCACGGTTAAAAGTAAATAGGGTAATTAAGGGTAAGAATGATATTAATATTACCCTAACACATGTCCTAATTCTATTGGACAAGTTTATCTCCACCAAAAACAACTTTAAGTGTAAAATATTATCATTTAGGCCCACTTGGATTAGATTAGGACATTTATTATTATTTAATTCAAAGAAGACTTAAAAGAGTTAAAATCAAAGTTTATTTACTAAAACATTTTAATATAGGTTTTTACATAATATAAATTTGATTTTAAATATTCATTAGAAAGCTAAAAAGATTTCCTACATAATGGTATTTTATTTCTAATTTTTAGACATCAAATAATTTAATTGATTTATAACACAAAGATGATGCAGTAATTATCTTATTTATGAAATATTGACATAATTGATGTTATAAACACAAAAATAAATGTAATTTGAGACTTTTTATGAATTAAACTAATTTTATAGGTTACTATGATATATTATTGTTGATTTAATCAACTTTATTCGAACATATAATTCTGTTATGACTTTCACAAAAATCATATATCAAATAGTGTCAAAATTGACACAAAATAGTTTTTAAATCAAATATTATATTATTAATTGTTATTTTATTCTTATAAATATAAGGTTCTTCCAAATGACTTATATAAGGATATATATATTAATAATAAACAATTTGGGGTTCGTTTGGCATGTTATAGTAAGTGTATTAACCATATAGTGAAAGAAAACAAAAAGACACGGTAAAAGTTAAATTATTTAACTTAGAGTTAAATCTAATTGATAAGGTTAAAATAATACCCTAAACTTGTCTAAATCCTATTGGTTGATAGTATTTCGACCCATACCCACTTTAGCTTCGAAATAAGACCCTTTGGAACCATTATAAACCTATTTTGACTTTAATATAAAATAATATTTTGAGATATTCCTAAGGTGCCCCCTCTCCTCCCTTATAAAAGGGCACCTCCTCCCTCTCTTCCTCACACAACTTTGATCCTTCAAGCTCGGCCAACCCCTGAAAAAAGCCCTTCTCCACTTCCCTAGTATCATCCTAGAGGTCCTGGTCTTCTTCAAATACCATTCTTAGTTCTTTAAGTGGAGGCTAAGAAAAGGCGCGTCAAAAAGAGGTAATATCCATTACCGATCTTTTTCAATTTCTTTCTACTTAAACTTTTCTTCTTTAGTTGTTTCATGATAAAGTAATAACATCAGTATTTATTATATACTGATATATTATTATAAATATGAAACAACTATAATTAACCTTCTATCCATCCTACGGAAAAAGGAAATCACCGCGCGTGCGTACGTACGGAATGCCGTCTCCACGTCGTGGTGTAATCTATTTTCCTCCACCACCTTAATTGGATGGGTATAAAGGTGTAATGAGTAACTATATATGATTATTATAAAGTTATATTGATACTGAAATATTATACATACACTTCAACACAATTCCACGACCATGGGAACGATATCATCGCTCGTGCGTACGTACGGACTACCGTCTCCACGACGCGATGAGATTCATTCTCAATGATTAACCATTCATGAATGATTATAAAGTATATATAATAAGTACTAACGAAATATATGACCTAATAATGATACTGGAATTATTTATATTTATATGTATGTCATCTACTTAATTCCATTCAATTCAATAAGGAAACAAAAACTGCGTTCATGCGTACGTACGGACTACCGTCTCCATGAATGGTGTATTTCATTCCATTTACTGATTTATTATATATTTATATTCTGAATATATATATATAAATCATGTTTTATATTCTGGAATTAATTAATCATGATCTAAGTAATCATATGAATAATTACAAGTTAAAAACACGAACGACAAATGAGACGATTTTACCCAAAACGCTACTTTAACATGAATTTACAAAAGAACGGGTAATATAAAGTCATAAGTGGACCATATATGATATAATAACAATGAATATGATTCTGGAATAAGTCAATAACATGATTTAAATCATTATACAGGAGGTTCGGACACTTACAAAGCAATTCGGACCTAAGGTAAGGGAAAATCTCGCAATCTCAATTTTTATCCGAGATTGTTTATACATTGAAATTTACTGGGGTGTATTTTATCATCATGTTTCCTCAATATGTGATATTATTTCCATCCACCTACAATTATTTAAATCCAATTTTACCCTTCGGTGAGTTATTAGTAAAAGTTAAGAAAGGAATCTTTTGTCGTTTTTCGTACGAGGTACTTTTTGACTTTTCCGACAAAAGTACGAGAAGAATGTTTTTTTATCTTAAATGGCACGAAAAGATTTTTACGGTTTTATAAAGCCATATTTTCATGAAGGTTCCTCCAAAATATTTCATGACTATTTTCAATAAAATCTCATTCTTTTAAATTTTCATGATGTTTTGTGAAAAGAATTTGATTTTGAAGAAGAAAGGATATTTTCCTCAAGAATTCAATTCAAGTGTTTTATCAAAATTATTTTCCATATAAGATAATAAAGGGTTCTGTTTCTATCCATATTTTTACATTGATTTGACTACGTTTTGATGTAATTATGTTTTTGAATTCCTTTATCTTATATGAATGGTTTTATGATGTCATGTTGTTTAAGAATCCCATTTTTATTACATGGGTTATGCAATGATGTATGATTTATGATTTTGTGGCACACATAAGAATGGTATCATTATGAGATGGGTGGGACCTATATCTCCCTCCAATGCATTGGGTAAAGATTTTATATCTCATGAGATAGACATGGCTGGAATGGTAGGTTATACAGGTTCAGTAAAACAGGAATGAAACGATGGTGACTTGATTCAGAAAGGGACTTTGTCCACTAAGATAGTCTTGGAAATGAGTCATGACTAACAAGAAATGATTCTCTATTATTATGTGTGTATGCCAAAAAGTTCCATGTTTTAAGTTATGATTATTGGGATTTCATTTCACTACTATGATTTATCCCATGTTATGAAATTATGCTCTCTTTTGCAGGTTAAGATTTCCAAAATGTTATGTTCTTATGAATATGATGTGATTGATATTTCTTTTGTTTACCCTTACTGAGCATTTGATCTCACCCTTTTATGTTTACTTTTCCCCAGGATATAAAGAATGGTTTTAGGTATAAAAAAAGGGAATATCTTTATGGGAGATGTTGAAGATCTTTCACCAGGATTAGAAGATTAGACTCCGAGTTTCCAAAGACACTAAACTATTACGATCCTTGTGTGTGTGTTTTTGTTATGTACTAAGTATTCTGCAAATGTAATCTAATTTCAATGTATGTCAAGCTTCGGGTCTCTACAGGACCCATCGGTCCAACTACCAT
Organism: Viscum album; assembly: GCA_963277665.1. NCBI lineage: Eukaryota > Viridiplantae > Streptophyta > Magnoliopsida > Santalales > Viscaceae > Viscum > Viscum album. Next base: position 167,827,545 of record OY728157.1, read on the forward strand.
ATTAGTGGTGAGCCAGGTCGGGATGTTACAAAGTAGAAAAAGAGGTGTTTTTCTCTTTTCCATACTACATTGAGCTTTTAGAAAAGAGACTTGGAATGTTTTTAGACTTGTTTAATAATTGTTTCTTGGATAGATCCCCCCCATGGGTAAAATTCTAAGTTAAAAAGGCTGATTTTTTTAATGTTGTTTTCAATTATAGTTGTTTATGATTTAACCTCATTCAATTAGTGTGTTTTCATTTTCTTATTGATTCATGGAATTTATGAAATTATGCCTATGGCCTGGTACAGCAAGGATGAAGCATTTCATGCATCATATTAGGCACATAGAAATTCTCATTCCATGTATATCCCTTTCCTTGTAGAAGCATTAATATCTTGATTGCTATTTTAGATTATGTACCTTGATTAATATTCTATCATTTGGTTTCCATTAGCACACAAATCCTTATATAACATCATTAGGTGATTATATTCCATGTTTCTTGATTATTTATCATTTTTATCTATGTTTATTATTTGTAATAACATTCTTAGTTTTTTTTGATGATGTATATATTTAATTTCATGTGATAAATTTATTGGTTGTAATTAAATGGGAACCGTTATTTTGTTAAATGTTTTATGGGTGCCTTATAATTGTTAAAATGTTATTCTTGAGCCCAAACCATCTTGGTCTTTATATATATTTAGAGGATATTGTTTAAATTCAATGTATTCTAAAGATCAAATTTTAATGTGAAATGATTTCGGTTTATAGGTTCCAAATTCCAAACTATTTAGTGTATGGGATCTTTTTATAGATTGGTATAGAAAAACACATATTACTAGACCATTATATATAACCATTGTATATTTTGATATGGTGATAAATGAAAATGTTTTTTAATTTTCATTAAAAATGGGGTTTTTCTTTCAAATTAACAACTAGACCCATGTAGGTCATTTGGGTAATATTTCTTTTGAGATGAACCCTAATGGTGTTTTGGAACACTAATTGTTATGAAACATCACTTGGGCTACATTCTGATGAATCTATGATGGCTTAATGGGGCCCTCATAGTTCTCCTTATCTTTTCCAAGTTCTTTACTTATATAATTAGTACATGATGTATTGAATTAAATTTTTTATGGTTTAATTTAAATCAATGTAACATTCTGAAAGTTGAACATTATGTGGAATCTGTATTTTAAACCCTCGTGTAAGGGTTGTTTATGTATCCCTTATAGTGTCCTTAAAATGAAAACATGATCATATTCCATAGAAGAATTTTTCTTTTTAGAAAGGGATTATATGATAGCCTCTTATGCCCAGTGATTTCGGGTTGGTATTACTTATTTATGGGTTTGACGTTTTTTCATTCATAAAGGGATATCCAATGGTAGGTATCTCTTTTCGAGTTCAAATTCCATGATAATTACCATGATTTTTTCTGGCGTTTACTATTGGTTATGTGTCATTGTCCCATGTAATACTCTTAACTTATAATAACACCCTTGTTCAAATAGGTGTTCATTGTGTTTGTTACCTTGTTTCCAACATGATCATTGAGTAATGCTTAATTTTAGTAGGTTAGACGTGGCTAGGGAATGGTCATCCATTTCGTAGGATGCGATAACCTTTCTTATTCCTCCATGCTAGAAAAATTCAGACATTTTCATCCATGATAATGTCTATATATGGAAATATGACACCAATTTAAAACTTTTGTATATACCACATGATACTCATATGAATAGAGTAAACAACTTGTTGATTGTATAGGGGTTACACTATTTTATTTCTGAAACATTGGGGTAGTGTGAATTTATATCTGTAGTACACATTGAGTGGTTAAATGTAATAAAGAACCAATAGAGTTTTGTGGAATCAGTTGTTTCGACACTCCGGTTGGGTTTGCTTTGGTTTTCATACTAATGGATTTCACATGGTGATCGCAACTCAGAGAAGTGTCTCTATTGTGTTTAAAATGAATATGGCCTAGAATTCTTAGGAGGGTTTGGACTATCTCTTCTCTCATCAACTAGGAAAATCCTAAGTCAGGGAGAATCGTGTCAGTTATTGTGATTATGTGCCCTAAAATGTAGAAGAAACCCAAACTAGGAGGACCATTTGGAAATGGTCATTCTTCATTGAGTACCAGTGAGGCTTGGACGTTTTGAATCGTGTAATTTATTTCATGACAGCACGACATTGATATGGATGGATATGAATGAAACCCTTGATGAACACCATTGGTCTGGGATGGACTTCAATAGTTAAATTTTATGTTATCATGGAATGCACAAGGTGGTAAAATCCTTTGATCGATCAATGGTGACATGTCGGTAGGTGAGGACGAGTTTCTTTCATTTACTCAACCAGTAGTGGTTTGACTATTCTTCATTGGTTTTCCTCACAGGTTGAAAACTATTTAATTTTTCTTAGTGTACTCTTATGATAGAGAATAGAATTTCTCATATCTATACATTATCCTAGTTGTACTAAAATAGCATCAGTCATACATGACACTAATGTTTTAAATATGTTGGGATCAATATGTGATCTCTATCAGATATGCATGTTGTACATGTGGTTTTAATTGAGTATTTGTTACTTTGGATTGATACCTGGGTTTATGTGTAGGAATTTTTTAGATGGAATCTCGTACATCATCCTTTATCCCATTGGCTTGAGAAAAAGAGGGATGTCATTCTGGGCTTAGTAAATTTTTTAATATGGGTGACTTATCCTTGTACCAACGTCTTTTTTGTAAATATATAATACTGACTGATGTGGACTTCTCACTTGGACACCAATTCGTTAATTAGGAGGTTATCCCGAATATTTTATTAGGCTCATATTTGACATTTCGATAGTGAATATTCCAGTGGGTTGGATCTGGGTTACACCATTGTTCGTGAGGAGCCACGACGGTTTAAATGGTCAAGTGGTGATGTGATCACAAAATGTAACTAAAATTTAGCTGTGAGACTTATTGATTATCCCCATTGTGAATTTTAAATTCCATAGAGGAATTAAATGTGGATTATTTTTTCTAATGTTGACCATCTAATCTTGAAGTTTTGAGAATGATCAGCCATAGGAGGGTTGACACCTCATTCTCCATATTCAATGGATATGGTCGAGTGGAGCTATTTTAGAGGACACTATTAGGTTAAAGAAGGTGTGTTGTAAGGGTCAATAGTGTTCTTCATGGAAATCATGTGTGGCCAATTTCAGTCTGGTCAATTCGTATTCGACCCTTTCATTACAGTGAGGTTTATAATCTAACCTCAAAAGAAATTAGGTTTTCCCTATTAAAGATACCACACCGGGAGCATTGTTAGATTTATTATGGAATACTTCATAGGAAATTCCATCATTGGAAGCTCAATTTTGTAGAATTGGCCACTTATAATGTTAAAGAATAAGTTGGGGATCACCTTTGGATAGATGATTAAAAATCCAACAAAGTGATCATGTTTATAGTCAAACGCACTCGAGAAAGCTATGTTTTTGTTTTGTGTTCATAAAACAGGCATTGGATTAGGTCCTGGTATCCTACGATTCATATGATTAAGTGAATTATTGTAGGTACATTTGGATTTTGAAAATGCAACACGTCAATTTGAATGAGACGTTACAACCCTTATTGTTCATGTGATGTTTTTGTTATTCCATAATGATTATCATGGAGAGAAGTTCTATGGTTGGGTGGTTGTAATGACCTGTGTTTTTGAGATAAGGTATAATTCAATGTTAATATGAATTTAGGAATTTAGTTGATGGGATTTTATTTGAATCGGGATTCCGAATGTAATTATGAGAGTTGGAACACAATAAATGTTTATTTCTAGACTTGGTTATTGGAATGAGAGGTCCCTCATGATTCTTGTTGAGTTTTGGGGGCACCAAGTCCCAAAAATCCATTGTTAGAGGGTATGCTTCGGGTGAATAGTTTTTATAAGAACAATTGACCCTCAGTAGAAAACCATACAACATATTTCAGAGTATTGGATGTGAAGTGCATGGGTTGAGTACATTTTACCCAAAACATGATCCTATATTACAATTATAGTGCCACTTAGCTAGTACCTATTCCTTATTCATCATACGGTTGGTGAACATTTACTGTAACTATTTGGGAAAAACCAAGTGAGGTTGGTTTATTAGGTAGTGGGTGTCGAATGGTTGGCACAATGTTTGGTTACACCATGCATCTTAGTTTTTAAGGTAAATTTACCAATTTAATTTATTGAATTTTTATATTTATTTTTCCATTATTTTTTCTTTAACTTGCTACGTGAACCATATTCTTTGTATTGTGGGTTCCCTCCTCAAATCCTAATATAGGCTTTAAGATAACTACTTTATTATTCATCTGATTTGAGAACCGTTGGTCCCTAGGGATTCCTCTAAGATACCTTTTTAGTTGTTCCTCATTTAGTTTCCTCCTAATCATGTTATTTTAGTGTGATCTAATTTTCCCTATTTTCATGGTGGAGCACTATTTATTATATTTCTTCTAAACCAGACCAAATCATACCTTGATATTGAATTAATATAATGTCTTAACCATAAGTTTGGAAGTATATGGATTTTTTTCCTAACCTTAAATTGTTTTTTTTGAATTGTTTTATTATTCCTCACACCTTCTATTGTTAGGCATCACCTTAAAATTGGGTTCCACTTTTTAATTTTTATACAGATTTTATCATGCTATCTTTTATTATTGTTATTTGAATTGATGATGTCAACATCAATTATAGACACCCCTTGGTTGTTCTAGCTCAAATTTCCCCATTTTTAATTGATTGAATAAATGCCCAAAATTCTTTTTAAACATTCATACTTGGATATAAAATGAATTTTACCTTTTACGTAATTTCCTAACTAATGTTAGAACCACAAGGTTCCCTATTGAACCTTATATAATTGATTGGATTTTATTAATAGTTTCTTAAATTCTTATTTAATTTTAATTGAGTTTTGATTCTTATATTTGAATCATTATTGACTATTTGACAGTCTAATAAAAATTTTCATATTGTTTAAATAAAACCCCTCAGATAAGGTTCTATGTATTAAAAATTACACATTGATTTTTATTAAATTAAATATTTCTTGGCCTTATGTAAATAATGGTTTTTTATTCATTTGGTAATGTTATACATATGTCATACATTTTACATGGTAGCTTTTGTTCTTTAAAATTAGATTTTCCCTTCGTTGAAAAAAATGTTTATCTGAACCAAGGCACCTCCTATGTGCTTGGCCAAAGTTATGAACTATATTTCCTTATAGGTAATTTCTAAATTAAACCATGGTACATTCTAAGTGCCTCATTGAAACTTGATAAATAGAAGACCATATTTTTTTCAATTAAATGGAATGGATTAATTTTGATTAGATTATTATTGATGTTTGGTATTCCATGAATGTATTAAATGGTTTAATTGAAATGGATTTTAATTGGGTTATATGGCCATGCCTCCTGTTATAATTAAATAATATTGACTTATGTGAATTAAATTAAATTTTTTAAATGAAATTAAATGTCAAGAGTGGCAATGATACAATGTTTGTTTCATACATAAGTGTATTATTTATGAAAATTTCTATAAATGAAATGATTTTTGTTTTAAATGGGATTATTATATGTAAATATTGAGAGTGAGTACCCCATGCCTATTATTATAATATGATTATAAAATGATATAGGTAGTGGAATGATCATAATGGTCCTATTGAGCATTGAGGTATCACAAACACATACATCAGTTGTTGATTCATAGTGTCTCACACCATTTACATTATATGTATGGGGGTCAATGTGCACCACACCCCTTATTGAATGTTGACATAACTACAGACACATTATTGTTCGACTGTCTATGTGAAAACACACTAATCATATTAGGTGAAAATCATGACTTTTGCCTCTGATTATGATATCTAGAGAAAGTACCCTTTGGTTTGATCTTTGATGATCGTTCACACGGGTTTTTGATGACTGATTTATACCAATTTCCAACAAACCCATAGTATTCTATGTATATGGCCACTTACATCAGTACATACTTGGTTCATATTTGTGGATTCAATATATAACTATTATATATATAATTATTAGTATATATATATTTATATTTATCAATCAATCATCTCTTTCTAGCCATTAACCGAATAAGGTAGAGCAAGAAGGTGTCTTTGGAAACTAGTTGAGGATATTTTTTATTAATTTAGTTTTTTATTGTTATTAATATAACATGAACACTACTTTACTTATTATTCATGGACTAATTTTAGTTGTAAATAATGTGGGTGGAAACTTACTGGGATTTAAGCCTCACACACTACTCAGGCTACCATTGCACTAGGGTACCCAAGTAGAACTCATGTTTTTAGGACCATGGGTGATTACTTTTTCGTTTTAGCTTGTAACTCAATGTTAGGAGACTAGGACTAAGATGGAGCTCTGGATTCTTGTTGGTATCTCCTTTGGGATTTTCATTGTTTTCTTATTCATGTAGTATACTATGTGTTGTTTCCTATTATTGTCTTATTTTTATTAGTGGATAAACAGATTTTCTACTCTGATATGAGTCTATATTCTCCAAACTAACACCTCCTTAGACCCTCACTACTAGTCGTCAGCATCGATAAATCAAAGAGGTATTCCTAGGCCATGTGGCCCACCGGTCGGGCTATTATCATAGTGGTGATCCATTTTGGATGATATAATAAGAATTACTAAAAAAACTCTAAATCTGTATCATTCTAAATACATCACCAGAACATTATGGTAAAACTCAAAGCCCAATTAGATATAATATAATGGGGTACTCTATGAAACCATACCACTTGTATAATTTATATTCTGGAATTTTGGTCAAGGGAGAAATAATATATTATATTAAGAAATTTTGTTGACATTGTAAGGAGACTGTCGATAATGAAAATAGAATTATTTTCTTTTAGACACTTTAGGGAGTCTAATTATAAAATTCATTATGATGTATTGCCATTTAAATTCTGGTATGGGTAATAGTTTTTACATCCCCTTAGGTATCTATATTTGGTCTAAACATATATAAATTTCAATAATTGAGTTATATACTCAGTAAAATCTGTATTCGTGTTTTCCCAACAAAAATTCTCTTTCGGATTTCTCTACTTCTTAACCCTTCAATGATGAAAAATTAATGTTGAACTATGAGGTTTATTTTAATATCTATTTCAGAAAATCATGTATGGATGAGAAATATACAAGGTTATATATCTTTATCATTCCATTAAAATCAATGTTGAACTGAAGTACATTTACCACTTTATTTTATGGATCTATATCTTCCATTTTCACTTCTTTAATATTCACATAGATAACAGGTTAAACACTCATTCGAGCAAGAAAAGATTTCTCACTATCCTATACGATTTCAAAGTAAATTAGTTAAATATCCTAAAATATTAGATCATTTTTATACTTAAAATGGATTAAATTGCATGATATATTCTACTCATAGCATCTTAAACCTTTTTTTCTATCCCAAGGTGAAAATTCATTAAGAAGTCACAATCCTTAATTAAATGCATCCATCTCCTTTGATGCATATTCAGCTCTTTCTGAATGTATATATAATTCAATTTTTTATGATCTATATATATCTCACACATTTATATGTAAAGAAATTCCCACTATATATTTAATTAAAAAAATTTATAGCTAACTCTAAAACATTGGATGGATAATTTTTCACATGAGCCTTCAACTATTGTCAGTCATGAACTATCACTGTATCTTTTTTTAAGGAATCCTCCAAGGTCCATCTTTGATGCATCACTAAATATAAAAATCACTTCTACAATGAAAGTTAGTGAAAGCACTACGGTGCAGAAAATTATTTTATTTATCAATTTAAACATTTTCACATATTCATTTATACAAAAGAACTTGACACCAATCAGAGTTAACATTTTTATTGGATTAAATTTCTTTATTAAATTCCCAAAAAATATTAATGTATACACCGTTTCTTTAGATTATATGACCTTAAAAATGACATTTTATATACCTAAAATTTACACATGATATATTTTTTATTCAAACTATCCATCCTTTGGGTCTATAGAAAATTTATAAATTGATTTTCAATCTTTTTGTTACTCTCAGAATATATAAACATATTATATATAAAATCCACCTAAAACTGAACATGGTAATATCTAAAGACTCTATTCATTAAATCCATGAAGATACTGGTGGAATTAGTAAGACCAAAAAGATTCACTAAATATTCATAGTGTTCCTACCTCATAAAGATGGATTTTATGGATATATATTACCATCAAAACCTTAATTTATAGTATTCAGATCGAAGATTAATATTGATAAAATACTTTTCTCTCTGTAATTGATCAAAGAAATCATCAATATTGGGAATAAAATACATATTATTTATTGTGATCTTATTCATTTCGTGATAATAAATGTAGAGTCGCATGGATATATCATTTTTCATAAAAAAATAACTCTTGAATCCCATTATGATATACCTATCCAAATGAATTACCTATAAACATTTTCTTTTATTTTATTTTTAAATTTCAACTACTCAATAAATTCCATTATATATGGAGTTTTTTAAAATTGTTTATAACTAGTGATGAATTATATTGGAAAATCAACATCATTATTTAGAGAAAGAATAGGAAAAAAAATTTTAAATACATCAATAATCTTTTGGACAATGGGATTATTCTTTATGTGGAGATTTAAACAGACGATAAGAGATAAATACCCCTTTTGAAAATGAATGAAGACCCATGTAACATATGAAATATTCATTGGAATCCAACGTCTATCCACATAGTGATTGTCAATCGTATACTATATAAGAAGATCAAATATGATATCCTTTCCTCAGCAACTGATAAGAGATTTATATAATGAAATTAAATATATTCCAAAAAAACATCAAATTCTAATAGATAAAGAATAATCACATTTACATAAATCAAATAACTATAAAATTTAATCAGTTAAGAAATATAGACTTGAAATTAGGTAATTTTATCATCAAAATTTTTCACTACTAGTTTTACCTCTTATAATTGAGGATAGGAATGGAAACCCCTAAACACTTTTCATGATATAAATAAATTCATTTGAATAATCTAAAATAAGATACTTCATTATTTTAACCTGACTATCCTGACACCAACTTTATTTTTCTATCTTTAATCCCTTACTAAAACAAAAAAATATTTCTTCATCATCATGATTCATTAACTAATTTGATTATTCATGAAAAATATTTCATAGGATGTCTAAAGTGTGACATCCGCATTCAAATCGAAGACACCATACGTTTATCATGGCTCATCCACAGTAAACATCTATTCAAATCTATCAACATTGTTAATAAATAAAATGTGAGTTAACTAAATCATATATATAAGGATTTTATAAGTAGGTGTGTAGTCTTAAACCCAATCATCATCCACTAATGATTTTCGAGAAAATACCCAATATTCCACATTCAAAATCATTACCCCTCGGTTTTTCTTAACTGAAATTATATCCACATTATAGAATCTAGATAGGGATGTGTTTTTCTAAGAAAACTGCACTCCATTATTTACCGTAACATAACATTTTGTCCCATATATAATATTATCCAAAGTGTTTTTACCAAAATTATCACATTTTAATTTCTAAAAGTAACCAATATTTTATTTAGTGCCAACTATAGTAATACATACATTTCATAGATAGATATGAAATCATATTAGATGAATATTATTTATATAACATTATGATCCATTATAGATCCCTGATGTTTTATTGTCTTTACAAACATTGATGTATAAAAAACCTATATATGATCCTTCTAATCCACCTCCAACTTAGAAATTAAAAATAGACACACTTATTAGTAATATAATACTTATAACCATTATCTATATCTTGGGGAAAAGTAAACATAATAAATTGTGAGACAATATACTCAGTAAGGGTAACCAAAGGAGATATCCATGATAACTTAAGAATAACATACACAAATGGGTTTGTAAACTTGATATTAAAATTTTAAAAATGTACCCAAAATACCATATATTATAATAATAAATAATGGAATAAATATTTTTAGTTCATAATACATTAATAATAAATGAAAGAAATATCGAGATCCAGGTAAACATAGCATTAAAATGGGAAAAATGTTTTTTCCCTAAAAATAAGAAGAGAAAATATTTTTTTGTCAAAGTTCACCATTAAAAATATCATAGATTATTAGTTACACTCCCCATTTCATCATATCCTTATTCAATGGTTACTTTTAATATTATCATAATGGATAATACCCATTACTAAACTTGGTTCACAGCATATTCCAGTTCTTATTATCTTATGTGAAATCCATCTTTACCCAATTCATTTGTGTGTTAGATAATTATACGTCCACCTATCACAAAATCATACAAAATTAATATTTGTTCCATAATATCATAAAATATTCATAAATTCCTCATATCATAACCCATGGAAATGAAATAGGTTTCATAATAATTGCATCATTTCATAACCAATGGAAAATAAATCTGTTTCTTAAACATATCATAATCCTAATCCTAAAACAACCAAATAAATAATAATGATGGAATAACTGGATAATTTATTTATTAACTAATATGTAATAACCATGTACGTTATCATATATGAAAAAAATTTCCCAAATATTATTGATATATTTTTTTTGAGAATATCCTTTTCATTTTGAAATCACGTATTTTAAATATAAAAATTTACTAAATATTATTGAAATAATTTTATTTTAGAATAACCATTGAAATATATAAATTTTTATTCAATTTATTGAGCACACCTAATGGTGATAAATTTCATTCATTTTGAGTATGTTAAAATAAATATTTATTTCAGAATCTTAATAAAAAGTCAAATGTACATCAATTGAATATTGAAAAAAAAAGATTCATTTGAATTTATTTTTAAATTTCAAACCTTGTTAAAAATAAATATTAAAAACCATCATAGAGTAGTAAAATATTCTTGAAAACATTTTATAGAGAATATTTTCATGTTAAAAAAAGATTCCCCAATAAAGGTAAAATAAAGTATTAAATTATTTCAAAAATTCCCTATCGTTTTATATACCAAAGAGAATAAGATAATAATATTATTTTAAAATTATATTTATAATAGAGGATAAGAATAAAAAATATCATAAAATGATTATATAGTTTAATTAAAATAAAATTTAAGCATAGCAAATCCATATTAAAATGAAATTGAAACATAAAACCCTTGGTTCTTTATTATCTTTGTAATTATAATACCAATAACATAATACCTTCAAAAAAAATTTAAATAATATTTTTTATAAGGGTATTAATGATATAAAATTTCAATTCAATTTTATATACACCTTAAAAAATAATTCATGTGAATAACATAACAAACTTTACAAATAAGATAATTTCTTGTTACAAACCCTTACAACATTGGTAATCTATAAATCAAAACCAAATAAAAGATATTACTTTATATAGATACATAAATTTGCATAAATTTCATTGTAATCATCACAAAAAGAATTAATGCTCATTATATACACCTCATAAAGAAAAAATTTGGTGAATATGGAATATTTCTCATAAGAAAAATAAATGTGAGATGAGAAAACCATACCTCAAGTATGACATACATTGAATGTTCTCTAAACTCTGTTATAATATATAAAAATTTATTATAATTCTATACCATAATAAATTTTATTCTTAAAATTTCATATATGATCCACTTCAAAAAATTACACTCTAATTTTTTAATAATTCATTATTAAAATCTTCATTTCTAAGTGTTAACTATTTTTTAAAATTAAGTATCAGTTCTGTAGTTTCAGTCGATGTACTTTAATCATGGTTCAATAATATCAAAACGTTTATTTATGATATAAATGTAATATATATTCATTATAAACCTCATTATAATCATACATAAAAATTATATATAAAAAATATATTTTCGCCATTCATGTATATGATAAGTCATATGTACACATTATTGTTTTTCTCAATTGCTAATGAAATAAAGGAAAGAAAAATAAAAATTATTTTTTAATTTATAAAAATAATTATATCATTAATAAATATATATATATATATATATTAAATATATCCTTATTACCATACAAATAAATTATAAATGAAAAAAAATCACCGCAATATGCAGGTGGTAGTCCACATGTACACACGTGAGACGTTATCATTTTCTAACATATGGGAAAGTAAGAAGGTATATATGATATTATATTACGATATTATTAATTATGTCATTAATATTATATAAAAACCTTAAACCCATAATAATAACCATCCATTAATGATGGTGATGGAAAATGAATTATATCACTACGTGGAGGTGGTTGTCCACACATACACATGAGTGATACTTTCACTTCCCACTGGATGGAAAATAAGGTGTATAATGGAGGTTACATTATAATAATAATATTTAATTATATTTTATAAAATAAATTTGTTGTTTTATGATTATCACTATATATTTAGGTGAAGTATAATAATAAAGAAAATGAAATATTTATGATAGGATGATCACATCTTCTTCAGTAGACCTCTTTTAGTTCTTTTCTAAAGGAACCTTAGTATAGTATTTTAAGAATATTTGTTCCTATTATTCATTTATATGTATTTTTATAAGATAATTATTTATGGTTTTTTGACTGAGGTGGCTTATATTGGTGTAAAATATAGATTGAGGGTTTCTTTTTATAATTTGATGAGATGACATAATTAGAATTAAATAAAAAATTAAAATATGTTATTTTATTACTCAAGAAAAATTCATTGTAATAAATATGTATTAAAATTTGGGATAATATTTGGTTCAAATATTGACATATAAGACAATTTATATATATTTAAGTGTTAACATTTCCCTTATATCTCGTTTTAACCCTTGGTAAACCCATTTTAACATTAATCTTGCTACCAAATTCATGCTCTTTTTATTATTCATTATAACAAAAAATATATTGAAATTACTAAATAATCTTAATTATTATAATTAAAAATATGGAATATATTATATTAAATTTAATTCTCAAAATTGGTATAATTTAATTTAAAATTAAACCCCAAAAACATGATAAAAAGAGCTTCTCCATAGTTTTTTTAATAAGTATAAAAAAATTTATATCAAAATCCACCATAAAATTGATTCAAATATAGTTATTTAGATTATTAATAATATAAATGTTCTGATTTACTTTTAAATCCTTTCAAAAATATAAATATGAATTTTTAAATACATGAAATAAAAATACATTTTTCTATAAAATTTATTATTTTTCATTATTCATCGAATAATCGGTAATTTGTGAAAACTAAAAATATTTCACTCTAAGAAATTTTTGACATGATTATTTAAAAAATGAAGTTCAATTTTCCAAATATATTTTTTAAAATGTGGTAGAAATTATATATAAAAACAAATTTAAAGAAAATATATTTTTGAAGCATATAATGACATTACAAAAAATTTAGTACTTATTTCTCAATATAATTTCTTTATCTAAAGAATTTATAAATATTTTTAACAATGTTTTATTTCATATTAATTTTTTTAGATTAATTACTTGTTTATAATATAATACAATGTTATGATTCATTCAGACCTGGGTGTTCGTGTATAGTAAGCTATCGAAAATATCAAATTTTCTAAAAGAGAAATATTTCTTAAAATATTAGGCTTTTACTAAATAATGAAAAAAAACACAATTTCAAATCACATCCACTAGAATTTAATAATAACTAATACCTCACATCACATATCATATTTACTAAACACGACCACACCCACACATCAGAACAACCACTATATATCACTACATTACCACATCAATGTCTCATCTTCGCATCATCCCCAAAGATCCATATATAATATCCTAAAGCCTTAAAAACTTGTACTAAATTTTTAGAGTAATTATGTAATTGTGTGAGGTTCCACAAACCCACACACTGAGATCTAGTGTTAAAAACACTTTCTTTTTAAACTTGATTTAATATGTAGTGAGGTGATCTAATATAGACATATATTTATTTGACATTGTTTTCATAAAATAATCATTACATTTCACAATAAATAGAGAATACCAAGAATTAATGTTTTAGTGACTTTGAGGATTAAATAATATGATACTTATATTATGATAATTGTGAACTTTTCTATATAATTTAGCCACACTAGACTCTCTTATACAAAAATCATAAGTTATACTCAACTTTATAATATATGAAATGGAAACAAAAGGGTGGGGTGAGATCAAACACTCGGTAAATATATCTACATGAAATAGAGGTTAATATCAAAATCACATGAGAAAGAATAATCAGGGGATAAAAACGTTATTAAAAACAACATGAAACATTAATAGTTTTTCATATGTCATTGTAGAATGAATTGAAATCTCAAATTAAAAAAAATGTATAATGAAACAATTGTGTGTGATATAGAACATGATCCATGAATACTAATCATATTTATTTAAAAATATGAATTTTCATTGAAACATATAATAATAATTTATTATACGACAAACACAGTAATAGAAACAGTTTTGAGCAAAGAAATCCCATAATTATGTTGAATTTTTTTTTGAATAAAGTTATATTCATCATGTTGAAAAAACAAAATTATGAAAAAAGTTTCTCAAATATTTTTCACACAAAAAAACTATGTAAAAAACTTCACAAATCACATTAATATAACTAACCAATGGAAAATTCGGCTTAAAAATGTCTATACAAAAAACCTGTGACCAATATTTCCCATAACTCATTCACACACATAATCTATGAAAAAAATGCATGGAATATGATTACACCAGAATCCATTGAATAAATATTCCCACATAACATTCGATCAATAAACATATGAAAAAAATTACACATCAGGTTCACACCATAATCCATGGATCACATATACCTGAATCATGTTTACCCAACAATCATCTGATCAAAGATACATGCATCATGTTCATGAAAGGGATCATCATATCATACTATATTAAACTATAATCAATGTATTGGTGTGTGATATAGTACTGCACTCTTAAATCATAGATACATATGTGTAAAATTAGAAATTAATCATTCATTGCATTATAAATAATGCGTGGAAAGAAAATTTGATTTCATAACATTTCATGATGTTATCATTAAAATTGACCTCAAGAATATAATTGATTAATACCTAAAATTTGATCCCCTAAAATGATTACTTCATGAGGAAATTGAGAATATTAATCCTAAAACATTATTCTATATGTGATAAATACTGGAGAGTTAAATATAAAAATGAATAAAATACATAAATAGTTTTTGAAAATATTTATTAATATATTTTTAAAAAGAAGTAACACATTACTATAGAAAAGATAAATTTTGAGAAATTAAAATGTTCTCATAATAATAATAATTAATTGTAAATAAATATCAATATTTAAGCCTTGACTATTACATAATAGTTTTCAAAAGTATAAGTTGATTCATTTTAATGAATTTTTATTTTAAAAAGAATCTTCAATAATTGATCATTGAAAAATACATAACAGTTTCACAAAGAAAACTGATTTTTTTAGAATTTTTAATTTTATAAACAATATTCAATAATGGAGTTTCTAAAGAGACACAATGTGTATTTAATAAGAATTAAGAGTGGAAGATTAAAATATTTAATGATTTTTTATAATATTTTGAAATACCTTTGTTGAAAACCAATATTATAGTGACTCATACTTTTCATACAAACATATTTCATATTTTTAGATTAACATTGATTATATAACACAATGATCAATGATAGAGTCAATTACATCAAGTTCCTCTAGAAACATGGTTACAAACACAAATAATGTGTAATTAAACAACTTCATCTCCCACTATGTTATTCATAATAAGAGTACTTCTTAAATATAACATTCTTAAATTACCTTATTTATAATAGAAGGAAAATGAAACATAATAAATAGGGAAGTAAGATTTCTAGTCTAGGTAAGTAAGGGATATAAAAATGATCACTTAGAACTAACATGATCATAATGGTTTAAGAACAAGATAATAACATTTGAAAACATAACCATTAATGTAAAATATCATAATATTGAGTCATTGAATAAAACATGGAAGACTATAAGACATGAAACATGAAGGAATAAATGAAAAAAATTAACGAGAGCATATAATTTAAAAAAGACATTAATTTATGGCATACTCATAAGCTAGTAACTCTATGAACATGTATAAATAGAAATAGGTTAACACATTAAATTAAATATATGAAAATTTTCCCCCATATAAAATTGTAGACATGAAAACTTTTCCACAAATAATCATATTGATAAGAAATATTGGTCCATGGATAAACCTATGTATATAAAAATCAAATCCACACATAATCATATGGACATCAATGCTAGATCCACGCATAAACATAATGACATAAAAATGAGGATCATTCATAATATTATGGGCATAAAATCCAAGTCCACGGATAAAATTATGAACATGAAATGGATTCCAAGAATATCATTTTTACCTCATGTGTTATCAATATTTTCCCAATGTATTGGAGGGATTTAATGGACCCAACCATCACATAATCATAATTCATTCATAAAATTTCTACAAGATCATAATTTATTACATTGTAATATAATCTAAGGAAAATTCATAGGTTTCATAAATATTTCATTATCATCATCATAAAACATCCCGAGAAATAATAAGGATGGTATCATTGTATCATATACCTATAAATTCATAAGTATCATCAAATTACGTTATCATAGATAAAAATTCATTTAACTGATAACTAAAAAATTTGATGAGAAAAATATCCTTTATCTTAAATTAACATTTTTAATACATAAAAATTTCAAAAATATGAATGAAAAAATTTACTATGAATATAATATTAAAACATGTAATTGATGATTTAATGTATTGATTTTTCATGATGGTGGGAAATTATTTATATGTATTATATGTTAAAATAAAACGTTATTTCTAAAATTTCATAGATTATTCAAAAAGTACTATCTTTTGAAAAGTACATGAAAATTAATTCTAAATTTTTAAGAAAAATGGGGAAAAATAACTTTAAAAACGCATTATTTATATGATGAGTACATATAGTAAATAAAATGAAAGGAATGCTTTTATTTTGAAAAAATAATAATTGGATTAGAAAATTCATGAGTTTTTTAAGAGTTAAATCAAAATATTTCATCATTAGAAACATAATCATAACCAATATTGATAAAAATGATATCATAACATAAAACCCATACATCTTTGGTAACATTTTAATCATAATCTACATTAAATAAATAACCTAATATGTATATTTAAATACCAATTTAATTCTGAATAATAATAATATAAATAAATTCATAGGATGTATATAAACCGCAGAAATTAAAATATCATTGAATTTGGAATGTGACTAACAAAAAATAATCTGGGTGAAAAATATCTTTCCTCAGGTCTAATTTTTACATATGTGTTAAGAAATCCTATATTAGAATTAAATATTTGTTATAAACTCATTATATAACCATAATAAAATATATTATCCCATATATTACTTTCTTATGACCTTTTATCACCCATTTATTTATAATTATTTATTAAAATCAATGTCTATAGTGATAACTGCTTTATTTTTCACGTATATTTTTGTTTGGTGGTTTTGTTCCTTGTACATTGATTACGGTTAAATAATATCGAGAATTTTAACCATCATTTAAATATTTTTTATATTCACTATATAAATATATATAGTCACCAATAAAATTAGAGATAAAAAATGAATTATATCCTTTAGCGAGACGGTAGGCCTTATGTACGCATGATGGGAATTTTCATCTTTTGGAAAATCAAATGGGAGAAATGTAAATATTAATTCACCTCTAAGGAATTATTAATATACAATATATATAATATATAATAGGTAAATATATCCTTATTACCATCCAATTAAAATGGAAATGAAAATAAAATCACACAACTTCGGGGAGGTGATAGTCCGCAAGTACACAAGAAAAATTAATGTTTTCCAATAGATTTAAGGGTAAGAAGAAACATGTGATATTATAATTATAAAATTATAATTATTTAAATTTGTCTTATATAATTATTAAACACATCATCATAACCATCCTTTAAATATAGTGGTTAAAAATTAATTATATCGCTACGTGGAGACAGTAATCAGTAGTTACACACAAGAAACACATTCAATTCACATTTGATGGGAAAGAGGGTAGATAATTGTGATTTTATAATTCTAATATAATTTATTTATATTGAGGATACTGAATATGTTATTTTAGGAAAAACAACTTATATTTAGAGCTGATAATAAAGTAATAAAAATGAAGTGATTAGTTAAGTTGATTATATATTCTTTGAAAGAAATCCTTTAGATCGCCTATTAAAGACCATATGGTTGATATTTTGAGAATAAAAATACCTATAAAATGATTAAAAGAAAGTTTATAATTTATTTTTTTGGTTATGTTCAGGATATATGCCTCAAATTGGTTTGATGACAAAAAATATGGAGTTCCCTTTTATAATTGAGGGAGAGACCCCTTGGGATTATTTAAAATATTAAATTATAATAAATTCATACACAATAAAAAATAATCAATATATAAATAGATTAGAATAAAAGTTAGGATTTGGTTGTAACACTATAAAAAAATAGAATTCAGACCATTTTAATTGGTGTTTTAAACATTATCTACTGGACTAAGCCTTTAGTAAACTCATTTTAACCATAACTAGTATAATAAACTTTTCAATCATAAAGGGTTATAATTTTACATATATGGATATAATTGGCTCATAAATTTATAAAAAATGGAATTTCAGAAAATATATTATACACTTCATCATATTTCATGATTTTTTGGTTTTTAAATAATTTATTAAAATATTAATTTGATAAAATATTATAAATATCATTTTTGACTCTATTCATTTAATTTGACTTAAACGAAAACAAGAAAAAATTTAAATAAGAATATAATACTTCTAAATACCACTTGTGTTATATATTTGCAAAAAAATATTGTAACCCAATTAATCACTAAAATTATATTTCTTTTAATATTTTATTAATCATTCATTTTATTTTTCTATTAATTGAATTAATACTGTATTAGAATTGTGTAATTATAAAATGTAATTATTTTAATGACTGAAAATTGTAAAATAATTAACATAATAAATATAATTTCGATTTTGAAAAATTTAACATTATGATTATGTTATAAATAGTTTTTATCTTTGTGTTAACTTAAAAGAGATAATTAAAACTAAGATAGCAACACTTTGTTACTTACATTGAATAAAAATATGTAGATCATTTCCATGGAAAAGTAACCGTTAAAAAATCCATTTGAGTTCTGAAGTGATAAAATTATATGTTTTTCATAAAATAATAATTATTAATAAAAATTATAGCCTTATCAATTAGTTTTAATCCATATTAACTAAATTTACCCTTTACCACAATGATAAATATTACCATACTTATTATATATAATACCTAAAATTAAAAGAGAGATATTTAAAAAAATCTAACATCTTATTTAAAAACACTAAATCCATTTTATAAAATTTAAAACATATAATTGCTAGAAATTTATTTTAAAAATAAGCATGAAAATGCAATGAAAAATTGTTTTTGGAAAAATACATTTTTTACCATAAAACTAGATTTTTTATTAAGCCAAGATAGAAAACAAATTAAATGAATGTTCAGAAAATTGATGGAAAATATAATAAATACTATACTAAAATATCATTCACAAAAAGGATTTACTTTAATATATTAGGATAATAATATATTTCTAGCACTAAAAAAGTTTTTAGAAAAAAACATTTATTTATTTTAAATGATTTTTATTTTTTATTTCAAATTAATTATTTATAAATGATTTTATTTTATAAAATTTTAACTAAGTATTTTTTAAAAATTATTTACTCATGTTCCAATCTTCCAATTCATCATCTAGGTGATAATTATCAGATAATAATATATCATTGTCCATTTATACTCAGTGTTTCGTATATCACCAACTATATAAAAACAATTTTTGAGGAGAAATATATTCTAAGAACATTGGGTGTTAAATTATATCCACCCTAAAATGATTTACCCCATAAAAACTCATCTCTATGATATAAAAATTGGGATATCTTAGTTTAATTACATCTTCATGTTCCCAAGTAGCATATTCAAATTTCAGATTTGTCTAGAGAACATTCTCTCCGTGTACATTCCTATTTCATGTCTCATCATCTATATGATCTAAGATTTGTATATGTTTTTATTCATAAGAATACTCATTCATTAATGGTATGATCACTGAGATGAGTATGTGTGATAGAAATGGAATGTACATCCTCAAAAGAGAAATGTGGAACAAGTCATGATCTTGATAGAGGATTATTTGAATTTCTAAGATATAATGTACCACCCCTACTCAATAACGAATATAGAATGGAAAAATATATATAGGTATCATATTTACCTTATTTTAAAATATTAAAACCTTTTTTCATGGAGAAATTCAATGAAAAACCTTCTCACAAACTTGAAATTATATCACAAAATTTATTGCTGGTATGACTTTTTTTATTGAATTTAAGCTTCCCTGATGTGATATTGAATATACCTGACATTATATACAATTTACTAATCTACATCAGGTCCCAATATATTTATTTCTCTAACTTTAACATAACACATTGGAGTTTTACACATCTTTCTATATGGGGCTTTATAATGAGCCATTTGAATGCTCAAGTGAAATCTATTATTCAATGAAATCTCGGCTAAAGAAAGGTTTTTATCTCAATAACCATTGAAATCCATATAAAGAGGTCTCAAAATATACTTGGGGTTTAATTTTTATCAAACAATAAAAATTTATTTGATGACGATAGGAGATAATGAAACTCAACTTTGTATCTAGATCTAGCAGAAGACTTCACCAAAACATCAAGGTAAACTTGGGTTCCTGAACATATACAATAGAATGGGGTATTCCATGAAACCGTACAATGACATAATTTATATTATAGAGATAGTATCAATAGATAAGTCTTAAATAATTACAATTAAGGGTCATAATTGTTTTTACTAATATCTTACATCCCAAATGGAATTATATCCTGTAGATGTTTTATAGATTCTGATGAAAAATTCCATTAATATGTTTTTTCAATTTTCATTGTGGTATGGGTAATGGTAATAAAATCTCCTTGGACTCCTATATCTAATACTTAATTTTTAAAAATACTAATTACTAATATACATACTCTATAATTTCCTTGTTCAGGATTTACCATAAAAAATACACTTTTATATATCAATACATATTCATACATTAATGATGCACTAAGAATGATAAATTATGAGCCTCATCCAACAAATTATTCAAATGTCCTATAGATAGAACACATACATGATTCCCAAGCAATATCATTCCATAAAAATCAAGTTAAAATCAAAAATATTACTCATATTCTTTGGTATCTTGACATAGTTTGTCTACACCACATTAATATTTTCTTGGATAAATGGGGAACACTTATTTGAGTAAGATAATATATCTCCCATAAAATAAATATTTCAAGATCCATATTTTTTAAATATATAAATATTTGTTATCTTATAACCCGCATAATAAATCTTATAGAATTATCCTTTCCACTTAGAATATATTGTACTTTTGTTTCTTTCCAAAGGTGGTAATGTATTGAGTACCCATAATCTTTAATTACCCTAGGTTGTATTTTATTAAACATATTCAACTCTTTCTAATTGAATTTGTACTTTAAACATTTATAATCATTTTATATATCACACTTTTGTCTGTAAAGATAATCTGTCTATATATTTAATGAAAATATTATTATAGCTAACACTAAATCATGGGTTGCAAAATGTTTCTCTGTAACTATTAGTTGGTTTGAGTTATAAGTTGTCACTATATTGTTCTGCATGGGAAGGCATCCCATTTTAGAACCCTTATCATTATTACATATTATTTCATGATTTATTACATAAAATTACACATAATAAAATAAAAGATATTACTATGTCTAGTTTATTTGGGAAATAGGTATATTAAATGAAAATTAAAATAATAAATACATCATATTTATTGAAAACATCCTTACCATTCTCGTACTTAAACCTATATGGGATAAATTGGGGGCATACATGAGAATGGGTGAGATATAAATCCCAATAATGAAATAAACATTTAATAAGATGAAGAAAAGTTAATACATGTTGTATAATAGGCACATAAATGGGGTATGAAAGGAGTGATAATCATAAACATAGATAATGGTACTTGATATAGTATGATAATCATTAAGGAAACATGAGACATGTGGCAACAACTTCAAACACTACAACATAAACATATTTCAAGGTTAAATTCCAAGAAATCAAGATGGTCAATGTAGTGTAAAGGAACAAGGTTAATTACCTATCCCAAAATGACATATCATGACAGTATACCATAACCAATGCATTGGAGTTATATCTAATTCTGACCGCATGTTTCACTTTTATTTCATTCTCATGCTTTAGTGTGTCACATAGATCATAAAACATAGATTCATTAATCATTATATTCTATTACATGTTCAAGGAGTGGGGAATAAATTCATATATATCCCATATCATATATTTATATGTATATAAAGGTGAACACCCCAGATGTGAAATTGTTATGGTATTCGATACACAATTGTTTTCTCTTGGAAAATAGCGGTGAAATTTCCATAGCACAACAATGTCACTTAAAATTCATAAAATTTGTTGATGAGTGTGAAATGGGTATATAATAATTTGGTCATAAAATTTAAAGTAATAAACGCATGTAAAGACATATCAAAATATTATTTATTAGAAATTTAATGCATAAGATAATAAATAAACTTGATTATGAAAAGAACATCGTGATCCCTTACAAAATTTTGTCATGGTAACTGGTGTAAATAAAGGTTTGTGTTAGGGATTTATTGAGAGAAAAGGGGTATCACATAATTTAGATGTAAAATTGATAGTAAAGATGATATATAAGAATATATCCTTACAATAGATAGTGTTAATTAAAATTTATGACAAAAAAATATGTTCTTGAATAAAAAAGAAAATAGAGAGAGATCCCTTACTAAATTTTGGCATGGTAATGGGTGTATATAAAGGTTAACTGGAGGGGTTAATGAGATTTAAAGGGGTATATAATAATTTATAAATAAAATTTATTGTTATTAGGATATAGGGGGATATATTATAACAAGAAAAAATGAAAAGTATGACATAAAATATAAAAGAAGTGCTAGAATGAGAATGACAAGAGAGAAGTCCCTTACAAAATGTTGCTATTGTAAAGGATTAGGTAAAAGTAAAAATGAGAGAGTCATAATGATGTCCCTCTAAAATAACATAAATTTTAATGTATGGGGATGTTTATAAATGAATTATATTATTACCAATTGAAATTGTGAAGACTAATTTCAAATAATGTGCTTGAATTGAAAGGGGGAGAGAAAGGTCCCTTTCCTAGAGAGGGTGATTCCAAATGCATGGGAAGAATTTATTGATAGATTGGGAGAATCATGGGTGGAATATAGATAGGTTAGGTTATAGTAATAATGCTCTCCATGGGTTTCTAGTTAAGATAAATGGGGTATTGGGTGGGTTTATATATGTAATGATAGTGGAATGCTTTATTATTTCTCAAACATAGATTTTGGACTCTATATAATAATGTAATTAAATACACCAAGCCTTTAATGGATTTTTTCCATGGATTCTACCTAATAGAAATGGATTTAATTATTTTATAATTGTAGTCGTGGAAATTAATAATATAATACCCTTTCTGATGTGGAAGGGGGTCATGCTCTAAAAGAAATGATTTTAAAACCTTAAATATATATTAATGGTTTTGGAGGATTCATAAGAGCATTATAAAAGTAATCAAAGAAACATAAAATATAATTATTTTAAATTTTAATCAATTAATATTTCATATATATCCTTGTTAGTATTTTTTACATTTCTTTTGGTTCATTTTTATTTAATATTATACACCCTATATTTATACAATAATAATTTTTTACCTAATAATTTGACTGCCTCAATATATTATGAAACATTATACCTAAGATAATTTAAACATTATGATTCCAAAAATAACATTCATTTTAAAAAAAAAATATTTGAAATACATGTATTTTATCTTTTAAAATGGAATCAATATTTATTGATAAATTGTAGGGATTTTGACAATAACATATTTCAATCCCTTAGAAAAATTATAATTGAATTCATAAAAATAATGTGATAATTTATATTTAAAAAAATTTATTTAGTGGTAATATTTTATTAAAATTTTATTTATTAAAAAATATATATTAATTTAACAAAATAAACATCTTAATTGAATGTTAATTATAAATACAATTTTTGTTTTATTGTATAAAATGTTAATTATTATTAAAATGATTACATAATCATTTATGAAGTAAAAAAATAAGAATTAATATTATTATAATTTAATGAAAACTAAAAATAATTATTCATAATATTAGGTTTACTTTTTATCAAGTCTTTTTAAAATTATTTTTACAGTTAATTAACCCATTTTCCTTTTACCGTGGTAATAAATATTTACTATAGTTACCATACATTTTGTTCAAAAATTTAGTTGACCACATAAAATAATTTTAAATATTATGATTCTAAATATGGAATCCTATTTGTCAAAATAAATTCATAAAGATTTATTAATGTAATTTAATATAAAATCAATAGGTGTGATGGAGAGCGTTTTTCCAACTAATGTATTTTTCAAGTAAAATTTGATTATACTTTAAAACAATAACTAGTAATATTCCTTATATAAATTTATATTAATAAATAAATACAAATATATATATAAAGTATAAAGATTTTAATTAAATATTTTCATATTTTGGTTATTATATTAGATAAAAAAAATTTATTTTAAAATAATTGTTTAAAAAAAATATGTTCTTGTTCATAAAAATAAACTTTTATTATAATTGGGTATAAAGATTATTTAATTTTAATTATTTAAATTAAATATAAATAAATTAAATTTATTATACCGTGAAATTAAATTTAAATTCCAAATAAAAATAAAAACCAATACATCTATAAAAATAAAAGACAATTTAACATAAAAGGACATTTCTCACTATTCATTGAAAAATTGATATTTTTTAAAGAACCTAAAATTATAAATCTAATATAATTTTGATATCATGTAATATGAAAATTGGTTTAGTTTTATCAAGAAAAATTCTAAATGATATTTTAAATAATTATAATATTTTTTCATAATATTTGATGATCATAAAAGACATTACCAAAAAAATGATTGATTTTCAACTAAGAATTTATAATTATATTTACAAAATATTTATATATTTCCAAAATTATTCAATCTTATTAATATCTAAAAATTTAATTAAAGGGTTAAAATAGTCATATTTAAATAATCATCGTTTGTTTGGGTTCAGTGTAGTGTATTTCATATATTATCGAACATAGTTTTATGTTTTACAAACTCTAGGTATTACATTATTTCCCCTATATTAAACAGTGTCCACAAAATTTAAACATGACATTGGTTTTTTCTATTTCTATCCATCGAATAAAATAAATGGAATATTATGGATTATTCTTTTTCTACAATTAAACAAATAAATGGGAATCCAATGACATTAAATGGATAAGTTATAAATTATATATGTTTCATTAGCTTATTAATTCATTGGGTTAAATATATGTTATCCTTGATATAATTACTAACATAGACTCTTATGGTAATTTTTTGTTCTATTAAAAATTTATCATAATGAACTTGGGAATTTACCATGTAATATTCCCTAGGAGTGTCAAACTAGGTGTGCAGTATGGCCTGTTATTGTGAACAAGTTCCTGGCCGAGTCAAGCTGTAGGCGGTGTTTTTAGGTTTTACCCTTATTTACATCTATTCCAGAGCCACATCCACTTGTTTTACCCAGATAGAGATATATTTTATTGATAAACCACTTCTCTATACAAATCAAAATTTAGTGATGTTTTTTATACATAAATTTATCCCTAATACTTTCACTCCAGTTTTTTAATATTAATATAAAAAATAACTAAACACTTATATTAATACCTACTATGAAAACCATTCTCTTTATTAAAAATTAATTCATGATTTATTACATAAAATTACAAATAATATGACCTGTAATATCATGCACCTCTTCATTTTCTTGAGAAGGCGGATATGCATTACATGGCCTTTAGTGGCATCCCCAAGGTGTTGAAGGATGAAAATAATTATCAAGGGATTCATCAATAGATTGAGTAATATTTCCCCTTTAAAGATAAAATATCCCACCAATCATACCATAACAAAATACAACTACATAAATCATGATAAAAATTTAAAACAACTCAATTTAATAATATTCATATTAAAAATCAACTACAATGAGTACCAAATTAAAATACAACTTACATACAAATACACAATGGAAGAAAATACCACAAAACTCAAAGAATCCAAGATGTTCTAT
Organism: Viscum album; assembly: GCA_963277665.1. Taxonomy (NCBI): domain Eukaryota; kingdom Viridiplantae; phylum Streptophyta; class Magnoliopsida; order Santalales; family Viscaceae; genus Viscum; species Viscum album. Next base: position 167,854,275 of record OY728157.1, read on the forward strand.
GCTTCAACTCCACTTAAAAACTAAAGTATCATTATGCACCACTAAATAAGTGTGATACATTACCTTTCCATGGGTCTCAATTAGCAATATCTTCAAAATCACCAATTTTCCAATGTAGGGGTGATTAATGAAACTCATTGGGTTTTTTTCAAATGGATTCCCTACTCCTACCACTATGATAGAAAATGTTTTAACATTTTTATAAAATAATTATATAAAAAAATTGATGCATATTATAGAAATAATAATCAATATAACACCGAAATAGGTTACCATACTAAAATAGTTTTCAATTTAAAGAAACCAAAAAATATATTAAGCTATTTCACATTCCTTTTTGGCATACCCATTAAATGATTCAACAAACACCCAAATATGCATGCTTATATTGGAAGTTCCAATATCATGAGAGGTTTCATATCTATTCACTATGTAATCAAATATTAGTGAATCTCATTTTACCACAATGACAAACACCCCTTATCCAAGGTCACGTCCCTCTGTACCCCAATGGTATATGCCCCTTATTCCGGGTCGCATCAAAAGCTTGAACTCACAAAACTCATGTATAACAAAAAAATTTCAAACCAACCAATTCAAACTATTTCAATAGAATCATTGCGTTGTTGAAAATCTCTGAAACAAATAATTCTAATACATCTCAATAAAACCATACTTTTTTTGAAAAATCAAAATAAAACAATTTACAAAAATCAAATAAAATCATACTTTGAAATAAACATTATAAAATCAAGAAAACAAATAACATTAAATAACCAATTTTACTAATTCCATAATTGCACCAAAAAATCTATAAATAATCAAACCATTACTAAAGTGGGTTTCTACAATGAATTGCACAAAAATTTAATAATTAATTTCAAGAAATTTATCAAATTTGAAACTAAGACTTAATTATCTAAAAATAGTCGTCGGTACTGAATCCATCTATGCTAGGAATTATTGAGAAAATGAATAATTGCCTGAAAAAAAACACAAAACCAGGTTAAATCTCCAAAATCCCACCTTATGTCTCTACCTCTATCATTAAAATATACAAATATAACCATTATTGTAATGAATGACATTATATATATCCAAGATAGAGTAGATATCTGAAACCATGAGAGGGAATAAGGTATATCTAATAAAAACCATGAAAACCTACTATTAAAGATAACTTAACAAGGGAGTCTGACATCAACGAACTAATAGATACCTCTAAATCACTTCAGATTCAATGGGGAAATATTACACATCCTTTTGGAGGAGAAAATCGATTTAAGGTCAATTTATAGCATAAATGAGGGGTTAAAACATTGTCCTGAACCAGATCCATTTTTTAGGATCTTGTTTTTAAACCATGCATGGCTCATCACATAGTTATGAAAAATTGTGCACTAATCATGCACCAGACACTGCCTCAAGAAAGACCTCACACATTTGGCATACACAGTTATATAAAAAATGTTCCAACAATGAAAAAAAATCATTGTCCCACTATGAAAAGTTTCTCCTAGGTTCTTTCATGGTTTGGAAAAATCATGTACCTACTTGTGAACCTTTAAATTATCCTTTATCACATTATGTATGGTTTTATATTGGAGTTTCATAGTTTCCAAATACAATGCTCAAACCATGCCCCGGTAGAAATTCCTCAAAATCATTCTGAAAGGTTTCTATATTGTCTTAAACTTCTATCAAAGAATTTATATACATAAAAATAATAAATTATATGTTACATATATGAAAATAAGGGTTTTAAATTCTCCCCATCATTTGAATTCATGTCCCTAGAATGTTGAAAAGCACTGGCATCCTAGAAATGAATGGACCATTACCTGGCCATTTATTTTTTTGGTTCCCAAGTCTCTTCTTGAATCTGACCATGTTTCCAAAAAACCTGCACTAGACTGATACTTTTTCCATGAAATAATTTCCCTTTATTATACACAATATACACATTAATATGCACCAAGTAAGAATCTAGAGGAATTTTAATGTGGCCCCATTGAATCATAAGTGATCTGGATTCATTTCTTGGTGTGTTGATGATTGTTCCTGTGGTAAGTCATATTTTAGGGTAGTTTTTCAAGGTTTTTCTTATATTTACCTTCCAACCCCTATAAATATCTTAGATCTATTCCACTTAAGATCTATATATGTTTTTCAATTCTACACATGTTTATATTTAGCTTTGTTGACGATGTGGGAATAGATCTAATGTGGGGTTTTTGAAGAACCACCTGGTTTTGTTGGTGTTTTCATACAGTTAATAATTTCCTCAATAATTATCGAGGTAGGCGGCTTCACTATCAACTACTCTTCTTATAACATGAATTATTATTTTCAAATTTGTTATATTTCATAAAATTTATTGGGAAATTATTCTGGAAATCTTGGTAGAAACCCTCTTTTGGGATATTTTAAGTATTCTGTTGAATTTTTGTTAAATTTTGGAATTTTTGAAACTGGTGGTACAATGTGCTTTGTTTTCATGATTTTAAAAAATGTATTTTATAAATTATAGGTAAATATAATTATTTAGATTCCATAAATAAGGGTATTTTTTAATTGAAATTTATTGAAATTGTTTATTTTATAGGTTTTAAATAAAAGAATTTTTTTAAATGGTTTGAATTGGTTGGTTTCAAATAGTTTTTCAATCATGGGTTGAGTGAGTTTGTGATTTTGATGTGACCATGTATATAATGTGTGTACCATTAGGACACAAAGGGGTGTGGCCCTGTATAAGGGGCATGTTTCATTGAGGCATGAGTAGTTTGTCCACATTGTGACACCTTAGTGGAAGGATGGGTAACCTTTAATGTGTATGGAACTATAATGTGAAAAATGCATGTGTTGGTGTGTGGTGAATCATAGAGTTGGTATAAAAAAATAAATGTGAATTGATTTAAATTATTTTTTGGTTTTTTCCATGGAAAGTATATTAGTATGAAAACTTATTTTTATGTTAAACTGATTGTATTTGATATAAAATGGTTCAATTTTTCTATATTAATAATTAATATAAATGGGATAACATGTTCTATCCTTGTGGTGTGAGTAGGGTAATCATTTGGGGAAATCCTACTGAGTTTTATTTCATAACCATGCTTTGGCAGTTTTGTTCTTTTACATATATCGTTTATTAGCATACATGAAAACCTAAAGTATCAAACCTATTTAATTTGCATCATGATACATGGGATTTTGGGTAAGTAATGATACTCACTAGTCTTTCCAAAAATGACTTCCCTACTCACACCCCTAGGATATAACATGTAATAAAATTTATACGAACAATTTATATAACAAAATTAAATCATTTTATATTAATGAAAACAATTTTAACTCCCAAATAGGTTTTTATAATAAAATATATTCCATGTGAAAGAAACCAAACAATACTTTAAACAATTTCACATTCCTTTTTGTTATACACATTCCATTATTCGTTATAAAACCATGTAGGCATGAATATTTCCATAGTTTCGTGCTCATGAGAAGTTTCTCATCCATCCACTAAGTCATCACAAGGTAGTAAATATCCATGTTCCCAAGTGACACACTCCCTTTATTCAGGGTGACATCCCATTGTACACTAATTGTACATGACCCTTATTCAGAGTCACATCAAAATTATGAAATCACATAAATCCTGTAAGGAAAAATCATTTCAAACAAAATAATTCAAACCATTTCAATAAAACCTTTCTTTTATTCAAAATATCTTAAATAAAAAAATTCAATAAATTTTAATAAAACCATACTTTTATTCAAATAATCTCATTAAAAATTTAAAAAAAAATCAGAAAATCTATATTTTAACATAAATATTTTAAAATCAATAAATTAAATCACACTGCACAACAACATTCCACACTTCCACAATTTCACTAAAAATCAATAAAATAATCACACCTTAAATAAAGAAGGTTTATAAAAAAAATTTAAGAAAATTTTAAAATAAATTTCATTCAATTTAACCAAATTGAAACTAATACTTCAATTTATAAGAAGAGGAGTCAATAGAAAATTCATTTACCTTCGGAATTGAAGTGAAAATAAATAATGGAGAAATAAACTCCCAAACAAATGAGTCTATTCACCAGACCCACCTTAGATATCTCCCCCTATCATAAAAACCCCAAATAGAACCATGATTGGTATCAAAAACCTTATATATATCAACAACAAACTACATCTAAAAACTAGGAGGGGGGAGGTAGATCTAAGAAAAACCATGAAAATCTAACATAAAGATTGACTTATCATGGGAAGTAGTCTTAAACGCACCAAGAAACACCTTAGAATCACTTAGGATTTAATTGGGAAATATTCCTCAACCTTTAAGAGGAGAAATAATCGAGTTATTGTTGATTTGGGGGAAATTGATGTGATAAATTAGTGTCTTGACCCAAATCCACTTTTTTAGTATATAGTTTTTAAATCGTTAACTATTTTTCACACAGTAAAGAAAAATTATTTGCAAACCATGCGCCAGCCAATGCCTCAAGGAGGACCTCACCTATTTGGAAAATATGGTAAGAAAAACTGTGCACCATTCATGTAAAAGGGCACTTCCCCATATTTCATGGTTTCCCTTTGGTGGATTCAAGGTTTAGAAAAAATTTTCACCTCCATGTGTGCCTTACCCTTAGCCTACATCTCATTGTCCATGATTTAATATTGGAGTTTGATGACTTCCAAAAAACATTGTCCAACTTTTATCCTGTAGAAAATATTCAAAAAATTTCCAAATCGTTTCCAATCCTTCCTAAACTTCACCCAATTACTTTATATATTTAAAATGAAAAAATAAAGGGTCACTTACATGAAACTGGGGGTTCTACACAAACCCAAAGATAGAGAAGTATGGTGTATTTGGGAAATAGGTACATTACATAACATTTTAAAATAGGAAATAAATCATCATTATTATAAAATTCATTAACATGCATTTACTTAAAACTGCATTGGATATCTTGGGGATATATATAAGAAAGTGGGGAGCTATAAAACCAAGTAAGGGAATAAACATTTTGGGATAAGAAGAAATTAATAAATGTTATAAAATACACTTATCAATGAGGCATAAAATAAGTGATAATCCCAAAAATAAAAATGACAGATAATATATCATATTAATCATAAAGGAAACATTGGAATTGTGAAAACAACTTAATACACTACATCATAAACATAGGTTAGGGATCCCAAACAAGACATCATGATAGAAGAAGTCCCGTAAAGGAATCAGTTTCACTACCATTCCTAAAATTATTTCTTATGGGAATAAATATTACCCAATTCATTGGAGTGCTATTTATTTTTGGGTAAACCCATAACTTTAATTTCATTATAAAACTTATTTGTGCCATGTAGATCATACAAAAAATATTCATTCATCATCAAATTTTATTCCATGATCATGGTGTGTGAAATAAATACATATAAATTCCATGTCAAATAACTATATGTGTATAAAGGTAAAAACCCATTATATTAAATGGGTATAGTATTTACTATATAATTATTTTAGCATGGAAAAGGATGATGAAATTTCAACAGCATAATGATGTCACGTAAAAATTCCTAAAATGGTTTAATAAGAGAGAAAGTGGTATCTCATAATTTGGACATAAAATGTGAAGTAATACTTATATGGAAAGATATATCAGATAATTATTAATTTTAAATAGAAGCAAACTAAAATATACAAACATTAATAAATAATATTAGGTGAGGACCCATTACAAAATTTCGACATGGTAATGGGTGTACATAATGTTTAATGGGAGGGAATTAATGAGAAAAATGGGTTTATTATAATTTAGACATAAAATTCATTTTAATAGGGATTTTTTAGTACATTTTATAAAAAGATAAATTCGTATTTAATAGGAATAACAAAAAAATATGATCTTGAATAAAATGGAGAGAGGAGGATCCCTTACTGAATTTCGGCATGGTAACGAGTATACATAAATGTTCATTAGAGGGGATAAAGTGAGTGAAAGGGGTATATCATCATATATAAATAATATATTCATTAAGGTGAATATGGAAGAACATATTCCAATATGCATAAATGAAATTTTAGATACCTAATATAAAATATGTGCTTGAATGGGATTGAGAATAGAGAAGTCACTTACGAAATTTTGATATAGTAATGACTTAGGTAAAGGTAAAAATGAGAGAGTATAAATGATATATCAGTAAAATAACATCAATAGGGATGTAAGGTGATTTCTAAAATGAATAATAATATATCCTTTTGAAATTGATAATACTAATTTCAAATAAAGTGCATGAATTGAAAAGATGAGATAAGGTCCCTTACCATGAGATGGTGATTCCCAAAGGTTGGGAGGATCTTCTTAAGATCTTGGGAAAAACTTGGGAGGATTCTAGAGAGGGGTAGATAGCTTAAAAACCTGAACCATGAGTTTTTTATAAAGATCAATGGGATTTTGGGTGGTTTTATATATGAAATGAGTGGGGGATACTTTATTAATTCTCCTACTTAGGAGTTGGACTCGATAAAATAAAGTAATAAAAACCAAAAAACTTCCCACATTTTTTGACCATGGTTTCTACCAACTAAGAGTGGTTTTAATTATTTATTAGACCAGGGGATGAACTTAATAAAATAAATCCCTTTCTGATTTTGAAGTGATTCATTCTTCTAAAGAATTTAATTTAAAACCATAAAATATATGAATGGTTTTGTAGGATTCATAAATGATTTATAAAATTTTAAAATAAAAATAAATTAACATTATTTAAATTGTTAAACTATTATTTGTACATGGATAACATTTTTAGTTTTTTTTACATCACTTTTGGGTCATTATGATTCCACATTGCACACCGTATATTTATACCGTTTTTAATTTTTTCCTTAAAATTTGAGTTTCTTAGAAAATATAGAAAAAATCAAGATACGATAATTAAAACTATTTGATATCAAAAATAATATTAATTTTATAAGAATAATTTCTTAAATATGCTGATTTTATCTTTTAAAATTAAATCTACATTTATTTAGAAATGATGGGTTTTTAACAATAACACTTTTCAAACCCTTATAAAATTACATTTGATTTTATAAAAAATAAATAATCATGTATATTTAAAATTATTTATTTAATTTTAATATTTTATTTTAGTTTTATATATTTCAAAAATTTATTAATCAATCCCAATAAATTTCGTAATTGAATATTAATTAAATATATAATTTTTTTATTGTATTAAAATATATTTTTTGTTAAAAATATAACTCAATCATTTATAAATTATAAAAAATAAGGAATAAATATTATTATAATTTAAAAATAATGTAAATAAAAATATTCATGATATTAGGGTTACTTTTTTCTAGACTCATTTATCGTACTTTTAACCCAAATTATCCTATTTTCTTTTTACCATGGTAATATTTATTTTTGATAGTTACTATTATTACTACTCAAAAATTAAGTTAAACTTATTACATAATATTAATTATGGTGGTTATAACTATGGAATAAATTTTATCAAAATAAATTCACAGATATGGAAGAATTTATTTTACAATAAAACATGCATATGTAGTAGAAAGCATTTTTTATGATAAATGTATTTTCTATGGAAAATATGATTTTACTTTAACTGTATAACTAATAATATTCATTATATGAATTTAAATTCATGAATAAATATATATATATTTATTTATATATTTATAATATAAATTTTTCATTTAAAATATTTATCATTTAGGGTTATTATAATAGAGAAATGTTATGTATTTTAAAATTTTTTTTAGGAAAAATGTTTTTTTAATCAAAAAAATAGTCATCAATTAAAATCTTGTATAAATAATATTTAAATTTAATAAATTGAATTAAATTTAAATAAATAAAATCTACATTACCTGGAAATAAAATTTAAATACTAAATATAAAATTAAATAAATTTATTTATCGAAAGAAATGAAAATTTTACATAAAATAAATATTTTCCACTATTCAATGAAAATCTATATTTTCTAAAAGGTGATAAGATTTCACACTAAGTTAATTTTGATATTACGATATGAAAATTGATTTAATTTTATCAAATAAAATTTATAAATGTTATATAAAACAATTATAATATTTTTTTATAAAATTAATTGAAAATAAATTTTTATAAAAACATATTCTAAAGAAAAAAATCCATTACCAAAAAAAGTATTGATTGTTTACTATGAATTTAACAATATATTTTGGACATATATATATATATATCTCATAAATTAGTTAATCTTAATCATATATAAAAATTTAATTTAAATTCTAAAGTAGTCATATTTAAATATTCATTTTTTTGGGTTTGTTGTTGTGTATTGCATACGCTATCAAACATTTTTTTCTCTTTTAAAAACATGGGGTGTCACGTCACAGTTTCATTATCAATGAATCCTTATCAAATAAAATAAACCTTCCCCACAGAATTTTATTTTATGTACAGTTCCACTGACTAAACATCCCTTCATTTCCTGGAAATTTTATTCACATTCACCTATCCAAAAGAATGTATCTACTTTCTGAGTTATCTTTATGAATGGATTATATAGTCAAGACAATATAATTAAAAATTACTAATAATATCTTCTGCAAAAAATAAATCAATGGATATTAGACACCATGGTTGTTCAAGACCAACATTCAATAAGTTTTCTATTTTAATGATCTACTAATATACCCACACATGGGATTATTTATCTTAAGAATAAAACCTTCGAAAGCAAAAATTATAAAATGGAATTTTTTTAAAAAATATTCCCATTACCCTAGGTCGTCAGCACCATTTTAAAATGGTTTAAAACTATAAATTCATAAAATAATAAAATTCTCTTCAATATTTTATGTTACTTAACACACCATGGTAAAAGAATCCATGACATATATTTATCTAAATTTAAACACTATGAAAACATATAGAATATGCAACACTGAGCCTAAATGAATCATTATATAATATACCATTATATCATAGCTATTAAATTGGAGGATGTGAATAGTAATAAATCAATTACAAAAATTATTTTAATCTGTTAATTTTAAATAAAATAACAATCATTTTAATGAATAATAATGTTTTTAAAAAACTATATATTTTTCTAAAAAGTCGTTCAGTCGTGCATTACACAGATAATTTAAAATTAATTTTTACCATTTTTAAAAAAAATTAATTTATTAAAATTGGTTTCATTTTTTATATCTTTATATAAAAATTATATTTGGGTGAATTTGTGGTATTAATTTTTGAAATCATTCAGTTTTTAGGAATAGTGAAATATTATGATTTTTCTTCAAAACTCCATCTTTATTTAATTATTTCAAAAATATATATTTACATTTTAAATTTTCATTAATGTAAAATTAGATCATTAATAATAATATTTAACTACATTAGGTCATTTGAGTCAGTATTAATATTGAATTTTTATATTAAAACATTCAATAGTTATAAGAATTTTCTTTTTGGATACCCACTTTTATATCATTTCTGTGGGTATAATTTTAAAATATATTATTCCTCTTCTATGAGTTGAATTTTAAAGAATTGATTCCATATTTTTAATAATAATAAATCAAATAATTCTATACGCACAAATTAATATTTTTTTCATTACTAATAGTAAATGAAATAAAAATTAATTATAATTGTTAAAGTAAAAACCAATTTACCATAGGTTAAACTGAAAGGATATTTTAATAAAATTTTATAAAAAAATTAATCACTTATTGGATGGATATATTTAATTTTTTCACATATATGATTCTATAATGACACATTCTGAAGGCTTTTAGTGTGATAAAAATGTGGGTTTAATTTATTTTTTTTTCAAAACTCCCATGTGTTTCCCCTCCCGCACTTATAAAAGGTCACCCCATCTCCTCATCTATTCACACTTCCAAGTATATTTTTTTTTTCCAATACCTACCCAATTAACTTAATTAATCCACTAAACACATCTTGGAGGCCATGGGTTGAAAAAAAATCTATCCTAGGAAGGTATTTGGTGCAAACCTAAAGAAGCTGTCCAAAGAAGTGGTAATGGTCATAAATGAGCACTTTTCCATCTTACAACTACATATGTTTTTAGTAAACCATGTTTATATAAAAATAAGTATGTTAAATTTAAAATTATTTTTCATTTTAATATCCTGACATACATCCAACTCCTCTTCCATTAAATGGGAAAAAAATCATTGATCATGTGTAAGGAAGACTACCACCTAAAAACCAAGATAATTTGTCTTCCAAAAACACCTTTCACCATTGGATATAATGATGTGATTAACCAATTTATAAGATATTTATGATATTATTATTCTTATGGAATTACAATATCAAATATACAATATTAATATTTATGTCATTTAAAATTTGATAACATCACTCATGTGTAATGAGGACTACCGCCTCACAAAGCGATGTGGTTTTTTTTCACGTACTCTTTTCATGGAATGTAATATAGATACATGTAATGAATATATATGAAATTTATGATTTTATATTTATTATTTAATCTTAATATATCACTAATTATTTATCCATTCACTCGTTAATGGAATGATATCATTTCTCGTGCATGCGTACGGACTATCATCACCATGATGTGATGCAATTAATTATCTATAATATCATTAAATAATGATTATCAAAAATGTATATAATGGGTAAATATTATATTTATAACATTAATGTAATTATTAATGTTATTTATCTTTGTTAAATAATGTATAACCAAAATTGTTATGAAAAAGCGCAAATTATAGAATAATGAAGTAAACACCCAAAAAAATAAAAATAATGAAAAAATATTAGTTAAAATGGGGTAAAATGTTATAATATGATCATATATTATATTAAAAATATGATTATGGTTATGTTATAAATAAAAAAAAATTATTAAAAACAATATATATGAGGTTAAATCACGTTCTACAAAAAGGAAGTGTGAGGTAAAGAATTTCATCTCAATTTTATTTCATTGATCGTATTCCAATGTCATACAACTTATTAATTTTATATAGTGTATATAATATTCCTTTTACATTTAATATCCTTATTCATGAATAATTCATGGTATTGTATGTTTCAATTTGAATTATTTCATCCAAATTGATTTTAACATAAAATTAACCAAGTTGTAAAAATTTCATAACGCAATGTCTTTTCATTGGGTTATATTACTTCTATATTATCTATGACATTATAATACTATGTCTGTAAATAATTTTGGCCATATAATTTTTTATTTATAATTTTTAATGTTTATTTACATTTTATACATATAATCAATTTATTCTTCAACTCTCACTACAAATTTATGATCTTTGTAATGGTATAATTCACAATCTCATTATAATCAAGATTGTTTAAGCATGAATTTGAATTGAAAGAAATTATTTGACCATAATACAATATAAACCTTTCATTTTCATATCCAATTGATATTTATGGTGTTTTAAAGTAATATTACAATTGTTTCCAGCCCTTTGGAACTTATAATGATTTAGAAAATTGTTTATAATAAAATCAGACTACATTTCTATCTTCAGTAGAAAATCATTTTTACAATTCATTATTTTTATAAAAATTATTCAAAATTGTTTTAACATTCAATAAATGGTTTATTAAAATACCATTATCCATATTTATCTTTTTATATTTTTTTAATGGAATATTATTTTTATTTTCCCAACAAACCCCATCTGGATTTTACATAAAATATGAAACGAATATTTTTTAACATATACAACATGTATAGAATTATAATATATCATAACAAATCAATGTGTTAAATAATATTTTAAAATTTTCCAATGTTATTTTTAAGTAAAATTATTTTCAATTTTTTTGAATTTTTATTTTTAAAAAGGAATTTTTAAAAATAAAAATCTATTTTCTACAATAATATTTTTAAAGATATTATTTGGATTTTTATATTCATAAATAATGAAAACCCTTTATTTTTCATATATTATAATGGGGATATGTGATATTGATACCATACTTATTATTTCGATGGATAACTTATTATCATTTTGACCAAGTAAAGTATTAAAATTCAGGCACTTAATTCATTTTTTTATTCATTGACATTCCCTTCAAATATTCACTTTACTATGATCAATGGGAATTAAATTTAACCTAAAAATAAATATTATTTATCATGGATATACTTATTTATTTCAAATATATAATTTAAAGATGTGGTGTTTTATATTGAGGTTTATTTGATTGATTAGGAAAATATTGATAAATCTATATTATTTACTCAATAATGAAATTAGTTGATAGGACATATTATTCATGGATTAAATTGATTACTAAATATATTAGGAATAACTTTGACATTCAGATATGGGTGGGTCACAATCTTATATATCCCCTCGATATATAGGTTTTCTAATAATATTAATTAGTTGGTTATAATTAGTTAAATAGTTATCTAGTGTATATATCTTCCCTTCGGATTTAAATGGTCTCAAAAATATTCTTGACAATAGAGGAATCTTAATTCATGAGATCATGACATCCAATAATTATAAATTTCCTTCATTGATAATTCATTATATATTATCCATGTGATTATCATAATTATTTTATATTTTCATTCATTTCATTCTTTGTGTATTGATAAAATGTCATGTGTTTTCAAATATTTACCTTTCTATGGTGATATTCATTACCAAGGTATTGTAGTCATGTTATTGAATAAATTTTATATGTTTTAAATTATTTTCCTTATCGTATTTATTTTACCTTATCTAGTTATGATATTCATGTTACTAATTACATAAAAGGTGTTTTTAGTAATTTACCTTTCTGTGTTGATTATTGTTGTCAAATTATTTAAGTGGAATGTTTGTTTGGTTATTAATCTTACATTACTGATTCTTTATATTGATTTATGATATATTATTTTGTAATTAACCCTTACAAATAAATTAATCCCAACCTTATTTTTTCCCTTTCTAGTGAATCCATTAAGTGTAATAGGAATTATATGTAAGGATATTCATGAGGGAATAATGATATTTTTCAAAAAAAATTATTCTATAATTTTTGTTTTCAAATGTAATATAAGATATTTTTATATAACTATTTTACTAAGACTGGTAAACTATCTGGTTATTCGGGATTTCATTCATTGTATCCTATGCCAATGTAATAAATTAATACACAAACTATGCGTTACTAGAGTCATGGTTGTTATTTTTTCAATCAGAGCATGTATAATAGAACGTATGGGAACTAGATTCAGGAAAACCTAGATTACAGAACAAAACCCTAGGAAAAGAATTATGGATATGTAAGAAGAATATCCTAACATTTGGGTAATTTATAGATTTTATGTTATTTCTCTAAAATACCTCTCTATCAACATATTAAAATTAGAAATGGTTCTGGAACAAATGCACTTATGGGTAATAACTCTTAGAAGGGAGCATTAGGCTTGACAAGATCATCTTCGAGTGCACAACTATAAACATTGTTAGGAATCTGATTTTATACTCTCATGTGATATTCTATGGATAGTTCACATTTAATTACCAACCATTATGAAGGATTTGAATTTTTAGTGATAATTAATGTACTAGGTTAAAACTGAAGATTATTTTATTGAAAAAAAATGTGTCTTGATTTATATATCCTTTAAATAATTCTTTATGATTTTGTGGTTTCCCAATTTGATTACTGTTGATCATGCTATTATTTTTTTAGTGAATGGGTAGCCTTTGAAGGTATTGTGATAAAATATAATTTGAAGGCTACTATGGTGAATATGTGCAACTAAGTGGGATGATGGCTAGAGTAAAAGATATCATAATTGTTACTAATCAGTTATCCAAAAATTGGATTAACCAACTATACCCTAACCAACTCTCATACTCACCAAAGAAGATAAGGATGGAGTTCTCTAAAGGCTCAAGTGATGTGGAAATAAGGGTCACTTTCCTTCATGATAAAATGTGGAAAAATAAAACATGGAAATTATATTAAATGAATGGTAAAAATTTTTATGTGTGCAATGGAAGAGAATAAAAAAATTAATTCTTGAGGAAAAATTAATAGTATGACTGAAGGAAATAAATCTCATCATTGGGATCAATTTACAGTTCATTGTCTTAAATGTAGAGGGAATGATAATTATTCTAGTCAATGCCCTCTTCTAAAGGTTATCCCCTATACCAGGTAAGAATTTTTGTTTATATAAAATAGGTGAAGTATTTATTTATTCGGATTCAATAATTTAACTGTATAAATTTTTTTACCAATGGTATTTTGGTTATAAAAATTATGAATTATCTAATGATTTTAAAAAATTTCATAAGAATATATGTCTTCATTAACTTAAGAGTTACAAATAATATCATGTGTTTATTATTTTAATTTTGATTATATTTTGAAATTCGTAAACACCCCCATAAAAAATTGTGTGGTAATGATACGGCATGACTAACGTTTTTTTCGACAAACATTATGGGAGTGCAATATAAATGTGTCATTTGAGGAAACATACTTTTATATTTTCTGGATGTAAGTCAAAATTTATTCGTAAAAATTAATATTTATCATATAATTGATGTATTTTGAATTATAGTTCATTAAAATGTGTTAAAATTATATGAATTATAATAATATAGTTTTAGAAAATGAGAAACTCACATACTAGGTTCCAACCTATCTTGTATGGGAAGGTCCCAGGGCCTGAACCCACAACCAAAGGACGATAATGTTTTAGTACCTACCACTAGCGTACATGATGTCCTAGATAATATGTCCTTGTTTTTAGTTGAATGATTTGAAAAATGAATATTAATTATGAACTAGTGGTGTTATAGTTGAGGTTTGAATATTACTTTGTTATATTGGATAACTTCTGTTATCCATATTGGTTTTCAAAAATAGATAGATAAAGGAGGAAATATTTTTTCAAAATTTTATGGTCTTAAATTCCATTAAAAGTGATGTTTTTTTATTTAGGAATAAAAAAATAATTTTTGGATATTCATTTATTGGAGTAAGTAATAAATTTTTAATTGATTGAATTACAACCAAAGGATAAAATTGTTCTTATGAATTTACAATACATTAAGTAAGTATATTTATTTATATTTATATAGAGTAAAATAATTCCTAATATTTTAGAAAATTATATATAATGAATATTTTTCATAATACCTTTATATCCAATGAACCAATTAACCTTTTAAATCCTCACCAATTGATGGTTTTTATGTCCTTAATAATATTTTTATCATTCACTTTCTTATGATCAAGGACGTCTATCTCCCTCTATAATTATTTATAATTTTCATCCATGTAAAAAACCTTACATTCCACCAATTTTACCCTAAATAAAAACCTAGTTATGTGTTATTTTATATTTCTTTTTAACTTCTCATTCTCTCTTATCAAAATAATATTTTATATACCATTTTTATGATGTGATTTTTCAAAAATGGAATTTTAAAATATCAAATCCTTTATTTTTGAGTTCATGATGAAATTGAAAAGATGTAATTTATTTTAGGTGTGAAAAATATAATAACCTAACAAACTAATATAATAATGTTTTATATGATATATTATGTCACACACAACACCAAGATTAAAAAAACTCAAAATATATTTCTTTAAATTTATGCACTTTGATAGCTTAGGGAACACAAAAGCCAAGTCAAGAAAAATCGTAATATGTTATATGATTATCAACATGTTTTTAAATTAGTGAGTATGAATATTACCAACTATATTATGAAAATTATCATTATATATTGATTATAAATAAAATAATTATCATTTAAAAAAATGAAATTATTTCTAAACTATATTTTTTATAAACATGCTTTAGCGATGTTGTGCACACATAAAGTAAAACTATTTTTACCATTTATATAATGTGTATGTGATAAAATTAAATTTAATTAAAAATTATCATAAAGAATTATTTTTGTATTAATTTTTTTGTTTTTAAAAAATGATTCATATTTTGAGGAATTATGAAAATACCAATTTTATTGAACACTACATTTTTATTTAAATAATTCACAAGTATAAATTAAATTTAAAATATTTTACATTAAAAATAGATCTATAATATTACAATGTAACTATTTTAGTTCATTGGATCAATTTTCATATTTAATTTCTATTCAAATACCATCTATAGATAAGATATTTTCTCTTTTGAAACCCGATTTTTCATTGCTCCTGTAGGTATACTTTTAAATTGGATTCTTACACATATATGAATTAAATTTAAAAACATGGGTTCAATATTTATAATAAGACTATTTTATATTATATAATAATTTCAATATAAATTTTACCATTATGAATATTAACTGTAATAAAAATTAATTACTATGTTCATGCTAAGAACTTATTTACATGGGGGGTTAAACTGATAAAATATGTGTTAAAAATGACCAAGAAACTTTTTCAACACATATTTAGAGAAATATTTTGACCTTATAACCTATAGGGGTCTATAATCACCCCTTTTGGAGGCTTTTTCATGATGAAAATTAGTCTTTAATTAATTATTTTAAAAAAATTCATGTGTGACCTCTCACTAACTTATAAAATACCACCCGCACTCCTCCTATACACACACTTCCAATTTCATTTCTTTCAGAATGTACCAATATAAATAACTTTATTAATCCCCTAAAAAATCTTAGATACCTAGTTGTTTTCATAAATCCATCTTAGGAATGATTTCTGTGGAAACCTAAAGAAGTTGTTTGATGAAGAGGAAAATTTCTTAAAAGAATTTGTTTTTTGTTTCTTATTCCACATCTATAAAAATTGTACACAACCCATATTATATAATAAAATTATTATCTTACATATATTTATTTATTATTTTTCTAGGTTTATGAAATATATCAAACTATTAATCAATTAAAACAAAAATGAAATCTTCGATGATGTGTATTGTAGACTATCGCCTCATAAACCTATGTAATTCATTTTTTAGAAAAACCATTAAAAGATGGATATAATGATATATTTTAGAAATATATATGATATTTATGATATTATTTCACTCATGTAATTAAATCATCACATATAACTTATATATATATGTGTCTTTTAAAATACGATAATGTCGCTCGTGAGTAAGGCGGACTACTGTGTTGTGAAGCCAGGTGATTTGTTTTTACGTTCCGAATTACATAGAGTGTTATAAGGATAAATTAAATTATTATATGCTATATACATGGGATTATATTGATTCTTTAATGTTAATTTATCACTCAATTCATTTTCCTTTCACTCATTAATTAAATGATATCATGAGTCATGTGTTTGTGTGGCCTACTCTCTCCATGAAGCGATACAATTTATTTTTCATATCTATTTTTAAATAATGATTATGAAAAATGTATATAATAAGTATATATAATAATTATAATATTAATATAGTTCTTTATATCATTTATCTATAACATATACCCAAGAACCCAAACTTTCATGACAAAGCATAATGATAAAGTAAGGTAATTAACACCCGAAACAGTGAAATTTTATTAGAAAACGGGTGGTAAAATATTATTATGTGATAATATATGATATAAAAGATATGAATATGGTTTTTTATAAATTTTTAAAATAATTAAAGAGATCATATAGTATTTTAAAGCACATTAAACCAAAAATAAACATAAGGTAAAGGATTTAGCTCCAATTTTGTAATATAAAGGAATATATTAATGATATACACCTAATTTCTTTTCTATGTGTATTTAGTGACCCTTTGAAAATTAATATCATGATTACATAATAATTCATGGAATTTTATATTTCTATTTGAATTATTTCATCCAAATTTAATTTCACTAAAATGATACAGAGTGGTAAATAATTTCATAACTCAATTTTTTTATTGTGTTATATAACTTTTTCATTGCATATGACATTACAAGATTATGTTTGTAATGGAATATGACTATATAATGTTTTAATTCCATTTATTTTTTGTGGATTTATATTTTATACACATAATTGATTCATTTTTTTCATTGTTGAAACATCATGATCTTTCTGAGAGGATACATCACAATCGCATTTTAATTGGGATTCTTTATGCTTGAATATCCACTAAAGGAAATTATTTGATTATTGGATAATTAATCCATTTAATTTTATTATCCTATAGTTATTCTTGATTTTTAAATTATTTTTTCAATTTGTTACACTATTAAGTACTTCAAATAATTTAGAAAAATGTTTTTAATAAAACCCAACTTCAATTCTCTCTTTAGTTGAAAATCATTTTTCTATAAAAACAATATTTTCAAAAAATATTTAAAAACCATTATTTAAATTATAGAAATGATTTATTAATATATTTTTACCCATGATTGACTTTGTTAATATTTCTTGAAATGAATCTTCTTGTTTTTTTCAAAAATTTATTTGATTAAATTTTACTAGAAATGTGAATGGACTCTTTTTTAACATATAAGACATGCATATGATTACAATACTCCATAATAAATTGATGTTTGTTAGATTATTTTATAAGAATCAAATGTTTTTTTGAAATAAAATTATTTTCAATATGTCATTAACTTTTACATTTAAAAATCGGATTCTCAAATTGATAAATATATATTTATCATGAATTATTTTAAAGATATTCTTATTGTATTTCTATTTTTAAATGACAACAACCATTAATTTTACTTACACTCCACTAAGGATATGTAATATTTATACCATCATTATTATTTCAACAGATGTTTTATAATCATATTTTCTAAGAAAAGTATTGAAATTCATTCCATGGATCATTTTTGTAGTCATTAATTTCCATTGAAATATTTACTTTCATGTGATCATTAGATAATGAATTTACCCCAAAAACCATATTATTTATCTTGGATAAACTTATATCTTTAATGTATATTATTTATACACACGGTGTTTTAAAATGAATGCTATTTTATTGACTATAGAATTATTTATAATTTTAAATACGTTATTCAATACATATATTTATTTTTAAGGCATATTGTTCCGGAATTAAATCAATTATTTTATATATGAGGAAAGATTGGGACATGAAAAAATTCTGGGCTCCTAGTTATAGACCCCCCTCGATACATTGGTAAAATCATGAGATGAATTAATTTTCTATCCTAAGTAAAATGGGATTTTGGTGTATCCTTAACCATTAGTATTAAGCTGTCTCAGAATGTTCCTAATAGTATAGGTATCACTATGCCCGATATCATGAAATCTAAAAATTAAGTATTTTATTTATTTAGAATTTAGTTATTACTATCCATGATCTATTCGTAGTGATATTATCTTTGGATTCATTTCATTGTCATTTGATTAATTAAATTTCATGTGTT
Source organism: Viscum album (assembly GCA_963277665.1). Classification (NCBI taxonomy): domain Eukaryota; kingdom Viridiplantae; phylum Streptophyta; class Magnoliopsida; order Santalales; family Viscaceae; genus Viscum; species Viscum album. Next base: position 167,873,705 of record OY728157.1, read on the forward strand.
TTTGTTTATTTACATCACTATATTAATTATGCCTTATACAGTTAGGATGGTGAGGAAACTTATTAAATTGAATTTTTTAGTCATTTTACTTTCTATATTGATTATGCCTTATCCATTTTTTATATTCATGTTATTGATTAAATGAAATGTTTTTTCTGTTATTTACCTTTCCATATTGATTATACTTGTAAAAATTATTAAATGGAATGTGTGTTTAGATATTTACCATTACATATTGATTATGATTATAGATTCATGATATATTATATTATACATATCGTTTACTGAGTATTTTATCTCACCCCTATTTTTTTCTTTTCGTAGGAATCCATCATGTGTACTTTGAATGATATGAAAGGATATGTAAGAGGGAATAATGACATTCCTAAAAAACAAATATCTTATAATACGTGTTTTAGAATGTAATCTGAGAATTATATATATATCTACTTTTCCAAGACTAAAAAAATATTCATTTATTATGGATGCATTTCTTTGTACCTTAAACAAATGTAATAAAGTAAAACGCCTACTTTAATTTACTCGAGTAGAGGTTGTTATAAACCATCATCATGTTCTTTATTTCTCTTAAAATATATAAAAATACATATATAATGACTAAAAATAGATAAAGATAATTTCTAGATATTCTATTCATAAAATAAATGATGATTAAGGGATAATTATTTAATCAAAATGGAATTACTATAAATTCAATGTGGCTATACCTTGTTAGGAATGCTTTTTGGGTGTATCCTTTTTCAAGATCTTCAAATGATGACATTTAGAATGATTTTCAAACATAAAAAAGTATTTATATCCTTAGAGATTTTCAAAAAAGTCCCCAATACAAGGTATACGATACTTATTCTTTATTTTGATCTTGTTAGGTTCATAATAATCTGTGAAAAAATTCATTAATCTATCTTTCTTCTTAAATAAATGAACCGGTCACCCCATGGTGACTCTCTAGGTAGAATGAATCCCAATTTTATTTTATCCTAGTGTTGATTCTTAAATTTAATTAACAAAATTGGGTCTATTCTATATAGATACACTGAAATAAGTTTAGAACCATGTATGATTTCTATTGAGAACTCAAATTCATGATTTGGTGGAAGAATAGAAAATTCTGCATCAACAATATTCTATAAAATTGGCTTATCTTTGATATTGATTTTATCTCCAACCATCTGAGATAAACACTATTTTTTTAAGGAATCTACATCCATACAATAGAAACGATTTCAATTACAATTTCATATTTATCATCACACTAATAGATGATCAAAATACAGTTCAAAATATCAAAAATGACTTCCCTTCCTCATAAATTTATGTGTTATTCATTTAGATAAATCCAATACAAGATGGATATAACATCAAATTAAATTAGAGGGGGAATAATAATATTTTTAGGAAGCACATCACCAAAAAATTCAAACAGAGATGAATCATTGACTTAAGATGATATTCTCATACCATTAGGGGGTCTCACTCTTAATTTAACATCTAATCATTGGGGTGTAATTTTTTTACCCTTAGAAAATTCTTAACAAATATCAATGTGGGTAAAACCAGAGTCAAATAAGACATTGGAAGTTCTATATTTGATGCTAAGTATACATTTCACCACATCATAATCATATTCAACATCAACAATAATTATTAATTGGGATTTTTCTTTTTCTCTAAGAATAATATGTTGATGTCTTTGATCAAACTCATAAACCTTCGGGTTTGAGTAATGGATAGCATAATTCCCATAATCTTTCATTATAAGCACACGAGTGAGGGCAGAGCATTTTGTGGGGTTCTCTATCTATTAACATCATTTGATTAATTATTCCCATCATTTTCACACTTGATTTCCCAATGAACATCTTTACTAGACATAAAAATTTTACCATTTTCCTTAATGTAATTCCATCCAGGATTCCTTAAACACTTAAAGCATATATCAAGGCTCATATTAGTTTATCCATCATTTTTAGTTTTTTATTTTAATTAATTTTTTCTTTTCATATCAAAACCATGAGAGTGATAGGTAACATCAATCTCTATTTCCATCATGATGGCACATTGAAAATTTTCTTCATAACTAATAAAGTCTCTTATAGCTAATTTTATATGGAGACTTCGTTTTATGACACTAAATAATCAATAATCCTTAAATTCATCTTGAGTGATAATAGCGTAAGCATACCTTGAAAATATCATAATATTTTCCTCATTTGAAACATAGGATTTAACATTATTTTGATTTAGATCAAGGAATTACTTATCCATTTTTTTACAAATAATATATGTAATTTACTTATTAAAAAATAATATATTAAACAAATCCCACTCCATGGAGTAATTTTCATCTTATTACATCTTATTCTTCGTAACAATTCACCGTTGATTATCTTTGACTACAAAATGGTAGTCATCCAAATTGACTTTTCCTTTTTTTGAACAATGGAGAGTGGAAAATATAATTTTTTTGGTACTCATCCATTGGTTAGAAATTAGAGGAATAATGGAACAACTAAATTATGGTTAATTTTTCCTCTTGGAGGACTCAAAGAATGATGTTCCCCCCTTTTCTAAATTATAATCTAACATGGTTCATATCATGATAATGTTTGCTGAGAATAGAAATAAATTTCTTTATTCCTAATCTCATAAAATTTGGTAACTCAGGATAACAATCAATACATTTTCCAAAACAATCAACATTAACATGATTTTATTTGGTTGAATCCATTTACTAAAAAAATCATAGTGTGAGAAATAAAAATCTATAATATCTCAGATTTTCCATACATTATTCTTAAAAATAAAGGGTATTATTTTGAGACTAGGCTCTGAGATGGTGTGCAGTTCTGAGGCCCAGTAATCCCAGAAGAAATGTTTGAATTTAATTTAATAATTAAATTATGCACGCGAGCATTTTTTCTGAAAAGTGGAATAACTCTTGAACGGGTGCTCAGATCAAAAATCAAATGCCACTGTTTTGTTAAGAGCGGTGGGTTTACCCTAGAAGTGACCTAACATCGACTAGCACTGGTCGGTGGAGAAATCTAGTTTTTTTGGACGTAACTATAATAAAATATTTAGTTTAAAATATTTTATTAAATCATTGTTGTAGAATAATATCGGTGTCCTTTTTAAATAAAGGATAGTGCATGGGTCAAGGGTTACAAACCTCATAACCCTGAAACCATTGGTGGCTCTGGAGGCTCCGGAGAAAACCTCCCAATGCGGCGACGATGTTCCTGACGATTTTCGCAGATCGATCATTCTTGCGGGATGGGCTTTTGCGGGGATTTTGGGAGATTGAATCCATAATGATCTCTTATTGTTTATTTTTTTACTCTGTTTAATCCTATTAACAGTAGCATATCAACGTCGTGATGAATGACAGTGGAGGTTTGTTCCTCAAATTTGTTTCATTGGATTTCTCCCCTTTCTCTTCTTCGCATTCTTCACGTTCTCCACGGGGCGATGAACAATAGATTGTTGCACATCCATTCTACGACGCAACAATCCGAAATTGTAGATCCAACCCAGAGCGATGACACGTAGGTGCAACGACAGTTTCAACAGACGATTAGAAGTGGATCGAGAGATGTGAGTTTTCGGGTGTTTTTCTTCATATGGATCATTCTAGGTTTATGATCAGATTTAAGGAAGGAAAAAATATGTTACGGTGTTCGTATGATGAAACAAACCAACCCATGGAGTATCGGGATGTATGGATGATAGATCATGGATCCGAAAGATCAGCCGAAGCGCGAGGAAGAAGACGACATTCATGAAAAATCCCGACTACACAGCGTGTGTTCGCCGGCGGATTTACCTGGTGTGTACTCCGGGAGTACACAGGCACGGGTTGGGTACACGGCCAAGGACACGGTGTGTATACCCCTCACCGGCCTGACCCGACCAGATACACTGAATACCACGTGTGCTGGTACATGGGAAGGCAACACAGACGAAGACAGTGTACGGGCACATGGTCAGCATACACGGAGCGAGCCCAGTTTCTCGGAGACAGCGTGTGATTCTTCTACCCATTGTGTAGTTACATTCTATCCGATAAGCCGAATGACATGTGTCGTTTACACGGGAAGTAAACGGAGTCAAGGAACATGGCATGTGATTATTCTATACGCCATGTAATTGAGTTTTACACAGCTTGAACGGATGACACGGGCCGTTTACACGGGCAGTACCTGGGGTCAAGGAACACGGTATGTAACCATAATACACACCATGTAACCAATTTTTTACATGGCTTGATCCGGTTTCCTTTTGTGACTTTGTCTAGTTTTCTTAGGGTTCATCCCCTTGGTCTTTCTCATGAAGGTTTCTGGTATCATTTCTTACATATAGGAGTATGATCCCTTTAGCAGGGAATCCTGAATAGATTTGTTGGAATCCCCTTTGTGAGACATAGAGTCGTATCCTCTATTCATTCTTGGAACCCTAGGTAGAGTTCTTGGTATCAACGTGACCAACTTTACCTGGGCGCTGATCCTCTTCTTAGCGGATTATTTCAGACTGAGTTGTTGGAATCACCCCATGGTGATTGGTTGTGATCCTCATCTGAGCATCATGTTCTCAAGTACTTGTGGAGTGTGTTCTCCCGGAAATATTACTTCATGTCTCTCTCTTCAGACCTAGGAGTGTGTTCTCCTTGTTACGTGCTTAGTAGAATATTCGAGCTAGATCTTAGTGGTGGTTTCGTGATAGTTGATCGTTTATGAGTATATATAGATATTTTTGTTATATGTTCTATAGACAGATACTGTGTGGAGCTGACTATGTCTTTCCATTGTGGTATTTCCCATGTTAAATTTCCTTTGTGGTTTTGGGGTGTCCTATTAGGTATTGTTATACTCACCATTGCACGGGCTTCTTCCACATGTGTCGTGTCTTGTGCAGACGAGCGAGCCTTTGATAGGATTCTAGGTGGACTAGGACCGGACGGTGCTCAGTGAGATCATGCGGGCTGAGGTGTGTTCCTACGGCTACAGATTGCACTCCCAGTACCTTTCCTTACAGGTTGGACTTTGTTACAGACTTTATTTTTTTGGGCTTGTACTTTTGACCCCGGGTTTTACACTTGTTGTACTTTATGTTCCTTTCGTACTCTGTTGGTTGAGATTTTTATTTTATGCATGCATTTCCATTTTTAGTAGTTTTTACTTTTTAGCTTTGTGGGCTTGGAGATGTGTGTTCGTGTGTACAGGTTATAATAAATTCCTCCCATGTTAGTAGCATGCCTACTGGGTGATATTAACCATCCCCTGGCCTATTGGAGGTGGGCATGGGGAGTTGGGGCTCAGGCCCCACTGGGGCGGCTCGTGACAGAGTGGTATCAGAGTTGGTCGGTTCTACCTTAGGACCGAGAGTCTGTGAGTTGGTTTGGGGAAACAGTGTTGAGTGTTTCGAGTTCATCTTTCAGGCTAGGGACCCCAGTGTTGGTGCAGGCGGCCGACGTATCCATACACTAAGACTCTGATAACTTTCTTTTCAACTCATAACATGAGAACACTATTTTTAGGGGGAAATAATGGTACATGAATCATATAGGAATGGGTTGTGGTTTCTATGTCCTTCTTGAGTCAGCTCTCCAGATATACTCACTAACTGTGATACATCTTGTTTTATTACAGGATTCCTCTGTGATGCACACTTGCTAGTATCTAGCAGCTCGATCATGAGGATGACACCCTCAGTGATAAAGCTTCAATTCAGGGACCAGATCCCCCAGTTTTACCATCGGGTGGTGTGCCAGTTATCGCACAACCTGTAGAGCAGTGTTTAGTGCCTGCTGTACTAGTGGAGGAGGAGCGCAGGCTGAGCGCACTCCATGAGTTTTAGAGACAAATACCCATCAGGTTTTGAGGTGATCCTGACCCTCAGGCAGCAGAGGACTGGCTTGAGGCAGTGACCAGAGTCTTTAGTTTGGTCAGGACACCAGCAGACCAGATGGTGATCCTGGCAGTGAGCCTTCTACAGGGCTCGGCTGGGCGATGGTGGAGTTTGGTTATTCAGAATCATGATGGGGAGACTCTTGCATGGTCGGAGTTTGAGTATCTCTTCAGAGAAGAGTTTTCAATAATTACCCTGAGAGCAGTACGTATACATGAGCTTCTTATTCTCTAGCAGGGAACCATGATGGTGGCTGACTATTCATTGAGGTTTACCAACCTCTCATGGTACACGATGGATATGGTCAAAGATCAGTACTTCAGAGCTCGGACTTTTGAGCGAGGCTTGTGTAGATATATTCGAGCTAGCATCATCCTTATGAGCATTCCTACTTATGCTGGGGTCCTTGAGCGGGCTTTGGTGGTCGAGAGCTTCTTGGCAGAGCAAGGACAGCCGACAGTTGTCAGTAGTGAGCGAGCTAGAGCAGAGACCTCGGTAGCAGGGAACTGACGTTAGGGACCTAGGCATGGGAGACGCTTTCAGAGGAGATCCCAGGATAGGAGATCTGTCGTACATGGTTCGCAGGGCGCATCCATCTAACCTCGAGAGAGGCGATTCTACTCATGTGATGGCAGGGGACATCTCGCTTGAGATTGTCTGACCTGTCGTACTACCGACACGGGAGTAGTGGATAGACCACTTAGGCAGAGGCAATTTATAGACCAGAAAGATCCGCGGGGCAGCGGATGCGGTACAGCAACTGGGAGAGCTGCTGGAGGTGGTCGACATTTTGATCCTTTACCACCACCACCCCCAGGAGGTCCACCCAAGGTTCAGGGAGCTAGTGGAAAGAGGCAGGGATAGCTGCAGGCGGCAGAGGCGTATGACCCAGGTACTCCCGAAATGATTATAGGTACAATATGTGTCTTTTCTACTTTGGCTGTCTTACTGATAGACATAGGTTCTAGTCATTATTTTCTGGTTTCTTATCTTGTTCGAGACCTTGAGATTTCAGTTGAGCCATTGATTGGACCCTTGCACTTAGAATCACCGATTGGAGAAGATTCAGAGATCACACACCTTTGCAAACTATGTGACCAGACCCTTGGAGGCGAGAGTTTCGGTTGGAACCTCTTAGTGGTAGATTCGAGGCCTTATGATGCCATTCCTGGTATGGACTAGACATCCACAGTTCATGCCCAGTTTGACTATTTTAGGCGAAGGGTGTAGTGTGTCTGCAGTGATGGAACTAGGTTCTCTTTTTTTCGGTGAAAGAGAGACCCATAAAGCGCAAGATGGACTCGTGTATAATAAGGCACAACTGATTTCACATCATTTTCTAGCATATCCCTTGGTGCATCAGATGTTACGAGTTTCCAGTTTCCGGTAGTAGTGGCTGAGTACGAGGACGTCTTTCCGGAGGATGTCCTCGGATTACTTCCCCATCAGGTGATAGTTTTCTACATTGATTTTCAACCAGGGACAACATCGATATCAGCATTAGAATATCGGATGGCTCCTTTAGAGCTTCGTGAGATGAGGGTGCAGCTGGAACACATGCAGAAGAAGGGATTTGTAAGGCCCAACGTTTCACCCTGGGCCGCCCCAGTGCTATTTTCCAAGAGGGAAGACGAGATCTTGAGGCTATGTGTGGATTACCGGCACCTGAATCAGGTGACCGTGAAGAACTGGTATCCACTACCGAGGATTGATGACCACTTAGACCAGTTTAGAGGGGCACAATGGTTCTCAAAGGTTGATCTACGATCAGGGTATCATCAGTTGTGAGTATGGGATGAGGATGTACCGAAGATGGCTTTCAGATGTTTCAATGGTCACTATGAATACTTGGTGATGCCCTTCGGTGTGAAGAACACCCCGGAAATGTTCATGGGACTCATGAGCCAGATCTTTCAGCCCTATCTAGATCAGTTCGTAGTGGTCTTCACATTGAAGATGTGGAGACACCACCTGATGGGTGAGTGGTTTACCGTCTACTCTGATCACATGTGTCTCAGATATGTCTTTTCTCAGAAGGATCTAAATTTTAGACAAAGACGATGGCTTGAGTTATGCCAGGATTACATCTTTGAGATCGTTTACACACCTGGTAAGGGGAACATTGTGGCAGATGATCTCAGCAGAAAATCTAGTTCACAGTTGCTGGATGAGGCGACGAGGCAGTTGGCCTCCTTACAGTTGTCCTTTGTGTATAGAGATGAGGGAGGTTACATTGAATCGATGGTTGTTACCCCTCCACTCTTACAGTGACTCAGTGAAGCACAGTGTTAGGATGCTAGCTATGAGACTCTACATGATTAGATATCCACAGGTGATGCTGTTGATGGATATTCAGAAGGTGGGGAGCATGTTGTTCTCTTCAGAGGGCCAGTAGTACCCATTAAATTTCAGGAGGAGGTTATGAGTGAGTTCCATACATCTCCTTTGGTGGTGCATCTAGGCGTGGCAGAGATGTACATGGACCTCCGATGTTAGTTCTGGTGGCCAGGAATGAAGAGGAGTGTGGTAGAGTTTGTTTCTCAGTGCCTTACTTGTCAGCAAGTAAAGGCTGAGCACCAGGTGCCAACAGGTTTGACTCAGCCCCTTGAGGTGCCAGAGTGGAAGTGGGACAGGATATCCATAGACTTCGTGATGGTTTTACCACGCACGTATAGAGGACACGATGCCATCTGGGTGATCATTGATTGACCCACCAAGTCATCCCACTTCCTATCCATACAGGAGCATAGTTCAATAGAGAGATTGGGACGCCTCTACATGTAGGAGATAGTTCAACTTCAAGGAGTCCCATCCACGATCGTCTTAGATTGTGATGCTCGTTTCACATCCCGGTTGTGGAAGGGATCGCATGAAGATTTTGGGACTCAGTTACACTTGAGCACAACGTTCCATCCTTAGAAAGATGGTCAGACAGAGCAGACCATCCAGTTTCTGGAGGATATGCTTTGAGGTTGCATACCTGACTTTGGTCATATCTGGGAGGATCACCTACCACTAGTTCAATTTCTATATAACAACTGTTATCATTCCACCATTTGTATGGCACCATTCGAGGCTCTGTACGGGAGACCTTGTAGGTCCCCACTTTGCTGGACTGACCCAGAGAGTCAGCACTCATGGGCCCAGAGATGGTGAGAGCTACTATGGAGAAGGTGCAGGTCATCTAGGAGCGGGTGAAGACTGCACAGAGTCAGAAAAAGTCTTATTCCAACATAAGGTGGAGACCCTTGGAGTTCGAGGAGGGCGACCATGTGTTCATTCGGGTCTCACCTTGATGGGGATTGTGGAGATTTGGCTGAGCCGGCAAGCTATCTCCAAGGTTCATCAGCCCTTTTTAGATTCTGAGGAGAGTTTTTGAGGTGGCGTATCGCTTGGCTCTACCTCCTTAGATGAACTGGGTACACAACGTCTTCCATGTGTCGCATCTACGGAGGTACGTGAATGATCCATCGCACGTCATCAACTGGGGAGACCTGGACATCGATGATGGAGCGACCTTTGCTGAGTACCCAATGGAGATCGAGGATTGGTAGGAGAAGATCCATTGTGGTCGAGTTATTCCCTTAGTGTGTGTCTGGCGGCAGCACGAGAATCTCCAGGAGAGCACGTGGGAGAGGGAGGCTCAGATTCGTGTGCAGTACCCACATCTTTTTTAGTAGCCTTTGTTTTGGCTTTTTTGGGACATAAAAGCCCTAAGGTGGGTGTCATGTAATGTCTCGGATTTTCCATACTTTATTCTTAAAAAGAAAGGGAAATATTTCTAGACCAGGCTATGAGACAGCATGCAGTTCTGAGGCCCGGTGAGCCCCAAACAAAGGTTTGAATTTAATTTAATAATTAAATTATGTGCACGTGCGGTTTTTTTGAAAACTGGAATAACTCTTGAATGGGTGCTTGGATCAACAATATAATTACACCGTTGCGTTCAGAGAAGTGGGTTTGCCATAGAGGATACCTAACATCAACCGGAGCTGGCCGGTGGCGAAATCTGGTTTTTTTAATGTAACTGTAATAAAATATTTTATTTAAAATATTTTATTAAATCTTTTTTGTAGCGGTATATATTTATCCTTTTTAAAAAAAGTATAGCGCAGGGGTCCAGGGTTATAACCCTCATAACCCTGAAACCCTTGGCGGCTCTGGAGGCTCTGGAGAAAACCTCCTAACGCGGCGACGACATTCCTGATGATTTTTGCCGGCGACGAAGACGCGGTGACCATATCTTCACCAACGAATGTTATGGATTCCAGGTAGGATGTTTAAATTTTGATTTCTTCCCCACTCTTGATTTCACGACAAACTCAGGCTAATCAAATAATAGATTAGTCCGTGGATCAATCGTTCTTGTGGGATGGGATTTTGCAGGGATTTTGGGATATTGAATCCATGTTGATCTTTTGTTGTTGATTATTCTGCTCCATTTAATCCTATGAATGGGATCGGATCAACACTATGTCGAACGACAGCGAAGGTTCATTCCTAAAATTTGTTTCATTTGATTTCTCCCCATTCTCTTCTTCATGTTCTTCGCGTTCTCCGATGGGCGATGAACAATGAATTGTTGCACATCCGTTCTGCGATGAAAAAGTCCCAAATTGTAGATGCAACCCCAGAGTGATGTCACGGAGGTGTGATGACGGATTTGGTGGACAATTCGGAGTGGATTGAGAGATGTGATTTTTCGGGTGTTTTTCTTCGGATGGATCATTTGAGGTTTATGATCTGATTTATGGATAGAAATCACCCATTATGGTTTTTGTATGATGAAATGAACCAACCCCTCGATTATCGGGATGAATGGACGAGAGATCGTGGATTCGGAAGATCTGGGAAAGCGCGAGGAAGAAGATGGTGTTCTGGAAAAATCCTGATTACACGGTGTGTAGTATGGGCTACACGGTGTGTGTTCGTCGACGGATTTACCTAGCTTGTACTCCGGGAGTACATAGACATGGTTTGGGTACACTGACAAGGACACGGTGTGTATACCCCTCCCTGGCCAGACCCGGCCAGATACACGGGATACCCCATGTGCTGGTACACGAGCAGGTGACATAGATGGAGACCGTGTACGGGCACATGGCCAGCGTACACGGAGTGGGCCCAGGTTCTCGAACACGACATATGATTCTTCTACACGACGTGTAGTTACTTTCTATCCGACAAGAAAAATGACACAGGATGTTTACACGGGCAGTACCTAGAGTCAAGGAACACAGTGTGATTCTTCTACACGCCCTGTAGTTGAGTATTACACAACTTGAACGGATGACACGGGCTGTTTACATGGGTAGTACCCGGGGTCAAGGAACACGGCGTGTAACCATACTACATGTTGTGTAACAAATATTTTACATGGAATGAGCTGGTTTCCTTCTGTGACTTGGGATGTTTTCTTTAGGGTTCATCCCCTCGGTCTTTCTATTGAAGGTTTCAGGTATCATTTCCTACATATAGAAGTATGATCCCTTCAGCAAGACTTCCTGAATAGAGTTGTTGGAATCCCCTCTGTGATACATAGTTCCAGATCCTCTATTCCTTCCTGGAACCCTAGGTAGAGTTCTTGGTATTGATGTGACCAACTTTACTCAGGCATCGATCCTCTGCTTAGTGAATTAGTTCAGACTGAGTTGTTATAATCACCCAATGGCGATTGGTTGTGATCCTCATCTGAGAATCATGTTCTCAAGTACTTGTGGAGTGTTTTCTCCCAGAACAAGTACTCCGTGTCTCTCTCTTCAGACCTAAGAGTGTGTTATACTTGTTATGTGCTTTGGGGAATCTTCGAGCTGGATATTAGTGGTGGTTTCACGATAGTCGATCGTGTATGAGTCTATCTGGATATTCTTGTTATATGTTATGTAGAAATATACTATGTGGAGATGACAATATCATTTCGTTGTGGTATTTCCATTGTTTTATTTCTTTTGTGGTTTTAGGGTGTCCTAGTGGATATTTTTATACTCACCCATGCATAAGCTTTTCACGCACGTGTCATGTCTTGTGAAGACGAGCGAGCCTTTGATATGATTCTAGGTGGACCAGGACTGGACGGTGCTCAGTGAGATCAGGCGGTCAGAGGTGTGTTCTTATTGCTACATATTGCAATCCCAATACCTTTCATTACAGGTTGGACTTTGTTACACACTTTCTTTTGGTGGGCTTGTACTTTTGACCTAGGGTTTTACACTTGTTGTACTTTACTTTCCTGTCGTACTCTCTTGGTTAAGATTTTTAGTGTATGCATTCATTTCCATTTTTAGTAGTTTTTACATTTCATCTTTGTGGGCATGGAGATGTGTGTGCATGTGTATAGGTTTATAGGCAATTCCTCCCATGTTAGTAGCATGCCTACTAGGTGCTAGTCACCAGCCCCTAGCCTATTGGAGGCAGGCTTGTGAAGTTACGGCTCGGGCCCCACTAGGATGGGTCGTGACATAATCAGAGTTGAAAACAACATAATAATGAAAAATAATTTATTGAATATCTTAATGGATGAACCTTTATTTAAATATATGACCCCTTATATTAAAACATGGTCATCCAAGATCATTACCAAAACATTAGGTTATTATCACATGCTTTGACCTTTCCCTAGGGATGTCACTAATGGTTTTTTATCCTAGTTTCAAAAGTTTAACTAATCCTTTCTATGATTCCAGCTATTGTGACCCACACATTTCTAACATAGATATTTCCTGTTTTTATAAGTATATTCATTATTATATATAATGATCCTTGTAATAGTGATATAGTTAAAGTACCTTTAGAAACACATATATATAAAAATCTATTGCGTATGTGAACTACATCATCTCCAACTAAGTTCTTCATAACTATCACCCTTATTAAAAATATCATATATGATATATTTCTTCCTAACATGGAATAAAGAAAACATTGAAATGGATGAGCATATATTATTGTCATGGGAAAAAGGGAGATATCAATTATCACTCTGACCCAATACGAGCATGCAGGATTGAGAAAATGAGGACAAAATATAAAAACAATACCCTATATATGGAATATAAAAATCTTGAGTCTTGGAATAATACTTGGATGTTTATAAGAGATGAATCATGAATTGAAATTTTTTTATTTATATTTCACTTACTATTGTTGATATATTTTCACCATTGGATGATGAATAAGAGTTATGGTATTTGTTGTGATTTATAGTGATCCTACATTGGCCTAGTATGTTAATGAAAATTGTTATATGAATCATTATAGGGGCTGATGGATTCACGTTCCATGCATATTCCATTCCATATAGGTGAATATTTTTTCTTACATTACCTATGTGTCCTGTGATTGTTGAGTGTACCTTGGATGTGATATATTCTTGTGCTACTAACATCTATCGTAGGAAATAGAAATTGGTTTTTCAATATCTCAACATCAACCAAAATGGTTTTTTCTGATATATAATGATGATGGAATCTTAAATAACCAATGTCAATCCATGTAATATATGCACCCCTAGTTATATGAGTAGAAATTTGGTTCCAGCTATATGAGTACTTATTATAATTTATAATGGTTATTGGACTTTATAAATTGTAATGGGTAATTCATCGAATTGATGCATCGAATTTTACCCATTGGATATTGAATGTAAGGTGGTGGTTTTAATTACAAAGGTGTTGATATGAGATTATAAAGTGTATTTTACTTTATGAAATCAGGATGGTAATCGATTTGATTGAATTTATAATATTTATATAATCATACGAACAAAAAAGTAATATTTGAACTATAAATAAAATAGTTTTCAAGAAATGTGAAGGGAAAGTGAAACATAAGGAGGGTTTTACTCCATAAATTCAAATTTACGCTCCATATACTGAAATCCTTGTTAATAAAAACATAAATACATACAAATAATTTTATTTTAGTCCTAGGTAATTTGGATAGTATACATTATTTCTTGATCTAGTTTCTTTTTTCTATTCATGTTAGTTATATTATATATATTGTTTTATTTTTTAAGGAATGTTTTTGGTATTTTTAGATCTATTCCACCTTGAATTAATCGATTTATTTTCCAAGAGTTTGGAGACGACCATGATTTGTAGGCGGTGGGACATAAGCAAACAATGTGACCTCCGGTAGTTACACCTTTCACACCACCTGATATTCATGAATTATCATTGACACTCTACTTACATAGATTTTTCTAACTTTGATGTAGTTTATATAGGGTCTCCATGACCTTCACCTATGACACCCTATCTTACTCATGAGTTCCAATAGCATCATCCTCCCATATTATCAGTGGATGGTTGTCCTCATGCTACTGAGTCATTAATAGAATTAATTATATCTCTCTTTGACAATATGGAGATACTTATAGGGAGGATATTCATTCTCACTACACATAAGCTTCATGATTATTCCAAAAATTAATGGGAAGTGATTACATAGTTCTTTATTCATTAGGGCATGGGATGGGTTGATTTTCAGACCACCTTCTACGATTTATTTTTCCTAGATATGATGAGAGTTGAATTAGAAAGGGACTTCACACACCTAATATAAGGTTATATGTTTATCATCGACTTTTCAATTCATTTCACCGGGAGTCAACACATTTCAGTGCTTCATTTCATTGATGAGCTATCTTGAGTGATATTCTTTGTGGATGATCTATGATATTCCATCTTCTCTGATGTAAAATTCTTTCACCTATCTAAAATTTTTGATATTTTTAACCAAGGTATAATAACAATTTGAGTCTTGATGGAAGCTGATAGTACATGGTATAGATAGTCAATACCAACATAAAGTGGTATTTATTACAACAGTAGAAATATTAGCCTTATTTTTTCCCCTTAGATTAGTGGCGGCCAGAGTATCCACAGTAGTAACTCTGTTGTATTCCATAAATGTTGATGGTAGGGGAATGTGAGGACAATGTGAAAAATAAACCCACTAGAGTTTCGTGATTGAATCTAAATGGGTCATCATCAAATTTTTTCCAAACTATTATGCCTCTTTTTAGGGGAATAGGTCCGACAACATCACCACCTTCCAAAGAAGGATCAGTGACTCTACGTCAGGAATGATGTTGGAGTAGAACTAGACAAATCAACCGATAAGAAAGACATGGAAGTGGTTTCTAGACTTTTGATTTTACGCACCAGTAGAACAAATCAACATAGGGTAGTCCAGCTATATATGTGGGTCTTGGATCAGGAAAATTGTATGTATTATAGTAGATACCCATGAAACTGTTTATAGGACCAACTACTATATAAGGTACTATTCTAGGGACCTGAACTATTTTATTGGCATTATTATATATAGGTTCATTTCACTCTACTGTATAAATATTTATCATGGAAATTACTTGGTTTTATATTATTATTTTTGGGTGATGACTTTAGAAAAATTGTTGGGTGTATGGTCAAAGTGTATATGCTAGTACAAGGACTTTCGTCACACTATATTCTATAGTTTTGTTCGGTGTATGATTATAGTTTCATACATGGGATGCATTAGATCATTCCTTATCATGATCACATTGACTGCTGTCACCAAAGGGTTTCATTAACATCACCTGAGGGTGGTAGATATATACATAAGTGAGAATCAGATTTCCAGGATAGTCGAGTGAGACAAGAGCAACATGGGCTAGGAGGAGTGACAATCCAAATTTACAACTTTTCTTGAAAGATTGGGTGGTGTGTCTGATTGATTTTACATTAATTGTATTGTTTTAAGGATGTTTTACTGAATGCATTCTATAAAATAACTCTTGGGAGATATTTTTAGTTTACAATCATTCTCATTCATGGATTAGCTTGAGTATTGATTCCTTTATATAGGATGGAACTTACTGAGATCTAAAATATGAAGAGATAGTTGGAGGATTTAGAATCTAAGGATTTTATCTAAACCAATACATCTTCTTGGTTTTTAACATTCTTCTTCTCTATGAAGATAGATATAACCATCTATATTTTCATTAATTACAAGTGTCTAAACTAGCTTATGGTTAATAACCATCAAGTTTTTCCTATAATTGATGATAACTTCAACAAACTATGGGGATCTAGAGTGTTCTCAATGATCGGCCTAATATTTTGGTATCATTAAGAGTAAGTCAAGCCTTCATGAATACCACGTATATATTATTATAGTAGGTATGGTTTATATGAGTATCTTGTTATTTTTTTTGGTCTTATGAATGTGCATGTTGTTTTCATGTCCTTAATGAAGAGGGATTTCCACCCCAAAAAAAATTCCTTCATCATGGTTTTTATAGATGAAATAATAGTGTATTCTCATACTATTAGTGACCATGAAAAACATATTGAGATCATATTAAGTACACTTAGAGAGAAAAGGTTATTTACTAAGCTTACAAACTGTAACTTTTTTTAGTGAAAAGGACCACTTCATTGGTCATATTATCTCAAAATCAGGAAAATAATTTGACATAGAGAAGGTGATTGATATTGTATCCCAGTATTATCCCATGAAAATGTCTTATATACTGAGTTTATTGGATATATTAGGATATTAAGGGTGTTTTATAAAAAAAATATCAGGACATTCTACACCTATTACTAGTCTAACTAAGAAGGGTGTGAAGTTCTTGTGGTAAGAAGTGTATAGGTTGGCCTTCCAGATGCTTAGATAAAGACTTTAGAACCAATCCAGATTCTTCGAGATAGTAATAGAAGTCATACAGATTATTATACATTTGAAATTATTATGGGTGTTAAACTAATATTGTAGTATCATGTATTTCTATACGGGTCTCACTCGTTGAGACCAAATGGTCATAATTACCTGACACATGACATCGATCATACCACAGACATTCGTTCTTTGTGATGCTGGAAGAATTATCTAATCTGAGAGTGATTTATGCTATTTTCATAACATAATATCCTAAAATATATCATCACACATCATAAATTTATTCCAAAAAAGGGAATTTGGGTTCAATACATTCAGTATTTTCAAATTTATCTTTCTACACATGGAAAGGGAATTGAGGTAGGTGATACGCTGAACTTGAAAACTCAGAATCAATATGTTTAGGAATCCATGAATGAATAAATGTTTATGAGACCCTTTTCTAATATGCATCTAGTGGTTCTAGTGATTCAGGAACATCCTTTTCTTATATCTTTAGAATTTCTCTCTTTACTCTTAGATAAGATGAAGATAATTAATTTTTCTGAACCTATAGGTTTGTTCCAATGGGAATGTAATTTAGGTGTAGACCCACCTCCATATTCGTCAATCACTTTAGATGATATACTTCATGTCTCTATATGTAGTTGGGTTACTATATACATTAATGGGGTTCTTATGTGATAATAACATGATTCCTAGTGTGAAGTTCACCTAGTTATCTCCAAATGAATCAGGATATGCACCACTAGTGTTGTTGGCCTATTATGAAATTCCATTTTATGAGTTTTACCACCAGGTGTTCCAACTTTCAGTAGGTAAAAACATCAGACTAACATCCCAATTTCTTGTTATAACCCTTATCTATTCTAAAATATAAATGGGATGATTTCATAATGAATTTCGTGTCTGGTTTACATAGGACTCCACAAGTTAGTGGTGTGGTTTGTGTAGTCATATATAGTTTTATAACGGTATCTCAATTTGTTCTTATTAGAGATACCTTCTCAGTGGATTAACATGGAAGATTCTACATTTGTGTGATTATACACCTATATGAATCCCCATTTACTATCATTTCATCTAGTAATTCACATTAAACATTAAGGTTCTATCCAGGGTTTCAAAATGATTTGGGCATGTTTGTGATTTTATTAAATGTTTTCCTCCCTAAGACTAATAGTCTATTGGAACGGACTGTATATGTGTTGGAGTACATTCTTTGATCATGTGTCCTCAATTTTAGGAGTTATTTGGAGAAACAAATAACCCTAAGTGAGTTTATTACAATAATATCTTTTAGGAAATAATTTATATGTCTTCATATGAGTCCTTATAGGGTACTTCATATTAATAATATTTTTCATGGGTAGAGTTAGGAGGGGTAGTTCTAATAGGACCTCATAACATGTAAGACTTCAGAGAAGATACAGTTGATCAAAAAAGGGGATGGATACAAATAAGTATTGATATAAATCAAATTCCAATTACAATCTACAGCCTCTATATTTTGAGGTTGATGATCATGTTTTCTTGAGAGTATCATCGAGGATTTGGTGTAGGCAGATACAGAGGCAAGGGAAGTTATCACCTCATTTTATTGAGCCTTTCGAGATATTAGATAGAGTCGAGATGAAAACCAATTATTCAATGTTACCTCATAGGTATTTCTTCATGCATGACATCTTCTATGTTTCACATATTCAATGATATCAAGTCAGTACATCACATACTTTTGGCCCCAAGGATGTATAATTGGATGTCAATTATTATTTGGAGGAGTATCATGATCGCATCATTGATTGGAGAATGATGGATCCAAGAGAAATTTCTATCCCTTTTCTACGTTTTCTATAGAATAATGACCATGTACATTGTAAGACTTGGGAGAGGGTGGTCATTGTACATGCTTAGTGACCAGAGTTTTTCTCAGATGAGGTTTTACCACCCATGGAAGGGAAACTCAAAGATGAGTTCCATTAAAGAGGAAAGACTGTAAGAACCCAATTTATCTTTAAGGTATAAAACCATTTCATTTCATATGAATCCTTACTTTTATCCTTTTAAATGTTCCCTCTTGTTTAAGGCGGGTTTATGATTGTATGAGGATTGTTTTTATCCCATAAATTCAATATTTTGAGGAAACTGATAGGTTTCATGATTAGTATAAACTCTATCACCCAGTATTCATGGTTAGATAAATCGCACAAGGTGTTGTAGGGACCCATAGTGTTAAGTTTGTGGTATGAATACATTTTTTACCCATGAACTACATCCCATGTATGATGTGATCCCTAGGAAGTAGGGGATGTATATGTAGAGAAAGGTTAGACAAACCATTCTCCCCCCAATGTGTGGGTCATTATCCATGCATAGTTGCTTGTGTAATGTTGACACATGGTTCTTCCAACCATGAGAAAAAATGATCCTATTAAAAATTTGGAGAAATAAATCCCACCCCAATCTCTTTATATCTCAACCCCTCCTCTTTATTTATTTTTCACTGGAAGACAGAACACTCCCCTCCACTCCTTTGAGTTTATACTCTCATTCCTAATGCTATTACTTATAAGTTCTTCTCAATCCAAAATCTGAATAAAGATACATCTTTAAAATTGGATAGCCATTGGTAAGATCTCTACACCTTTATCTCCTCTCATCATTTGTATTTCTATTGATGAGTTTCTTTTGATGTGAGCTCATATACACAATGTTTATAGAGTTCTTCTGTTCTTTTGTATTCTTATGATCCAGGAAAAATAAATTTTTTATAATGCATGAGGATTCTACTATGGGCATATGGTAGGTTCTCTATGAATTTTTCCTCTGGGTCCCACATTTTTTAAACTAATTCTATTTTAAACAAGTTGGTCCCATCAGGAGTTGCTTCTAAAATTTGTATGCATTTAAATAAAATTATAATGTATATTAATATTCCCTAATGAAACCTCTTGACATCATTGGATATTGAGACCTCAATGTTATCCATCCTAATTAGGGTTTGTTATTATTTATGTCTTTAGTGACTATTGTTGGAATTTCCAAAGACACAATTTAGGTGCGCTTGACATGGAATTTGGTAAGAATATTGTTTCATCTTAATGAATGAATCATTAAATTTTTAAATGAAAAGTATATATAAATTTAGTTATAACTTGGACTTGGAAAATGTAATTGAATTGATAATTGTTTTAAGGTACCTACTTCACCATATTATACATGATGAATGTTAACTGAATGACCCTAATAAATTATAATTGTAATGATTATTACAATGAATACAATGATAAATGATATATATTTATATTTATATTAAATTTATAAGGTTCCTATTTCATATATACCTTTTACATATTTATATGAATGGTTAGAATTGATCCATCTTGGATTCCCAAGGGAATTCATTGAGTACTCAAAGAATCCCATTTCTGATTCATTAAAATAGTCGTGAAGGGCGCTACCCACCTTGGAACATCATCTTTTTATATTATAGGATTCCCAATATAATATTGTTGGATAACTTCAATTTCTCCCCAAAACATAGAATGCCTCAAGAAAACTCATTATATTCAGATTATATTCAAGGGGCATGTGATGACATAGATCATTCTTCATGTTTTGATTCATGGTTAAGCAATAATTTACTGTGTAAGTACTCCATAGACACTTTGAGAAACTTTTACAATGAAATTACATGGGGGTAACCCTTAGATTACACTTATTCCCTTATTCTAGGTGGCTACATTGTATACGAGGATATGACTTGAAATTATAAGGTCAAGGATGTCTTGGTTTCTCCATGGATCCTCTTTTATTATCATTATCTTTTAGAGAACTATTGTAAACCTTTATATTCCCCTATTATTATAAACTAAATTGTAATTATCTAAATTAATTCTTGATTAGATACATCATATGAGGCTAAATTAGGTGTGGGTTGTTTACATTTTCACCACTTAACTTTATATACCTACACACTATTACTATTTATATTCATAGCATGAAATTGTATAGATTTCATTGGTAGTGGCCTACTATGTTCATCTCACACACATTATGGGATTTCATGGGAACTCTGGCATATTATATAATCATTGGTTTAAATAAGTGTAATTTTTCCTCTTTAGACACCGACTTTATTACTTTGTATAGAATATTGGTAGTAGAAGAATGAGCCAGTGCTTAAAACTCATGGATAGTTTTTTACATTTTGGATTATTTTTTATATAATATATTTTAATATATTCCTTATTACATGTATAAATGTTTTCTTTTTTTGTATATACATTCCATCATCTGTTGTATATGATACATTTGATAGCTATTGAGGATTATTTATTTTCATTGATTCTTATTCCAGTTTCTTCTACCTTATTCATTGTTATTATGATTCAATTATTTGAACATAATTATCACTGATGTGATACACTCTGACTATAGGTAATAATATCCCCACATACACAATATATACCCTCACTAATTTTTGGAAGCCTTTTGTGTATAGGAAGACAAAATTGATTCTATGTAGCCAACCGGGTTTGGATAGTCATGGGTAAACTGTGTATATGGCATCACACAAATGATCTTAGTGTTCTTCCACTTTCTTTGAATAAACCCAAATGTTATCAAAAAAATCCATGAATTATTCTATAAAAAAATGAATTTTTTTTCATAAATATCCATGATTAACATACATGTATATTATATCATTTTTTATGAATATTTTTAACATTAAAAAAGTACATGTCCGAGTACCAAAATAGTTTATTGTGTTTGGAAACATTGAACAGACTATTGTAACTTGGGGAATGGTAATCAATGTTTCACAAAAATACATTCCCCTGTAGTAATTTTACTTAAAATCATCCTTCATGACCAAGGGAAATGAAACATTAGAAAGGGTGGGCTCAAAGTTATAGTAGGGGTTAATAAAGGAAATATATAAGCATAACATGAACATAAGGGTACAAGAACATGATCATAAAATTTGAAGATCATAACCTATATATAAAAGATTATAAACATTAGATATAAAATAATTAATGGAATTTAATAATACATTAATCATAATATAGTCAATAACATGAACAATGTGATCATATCATTGGCATAAGACATGGAATTTGGGGAAAACATGTGGACATGTACTATATTTCCCTATAAGTCAAGGCTTGTTTCCAAAAACATATTATGGAACTTAATGAGGAATACCACTACTGGACAGAACAGACAACAATCCTTACTCACAATACATTCCTTATAAGGGATCGTGATTTACCATAATCCCATAGAGAATTAGGGCACATGTTTTTCCAATTTTTTATTAGGATTCACATGTTTTCCGTTTTGGATCAACCCTTTCGACTTCTTCCCATATAAATCTTATGAGATATAAATCCTTACCAAAAATCATTTGAGGGTGATATAGGTCCCACCCATAACATAACAAAATCATACTTACATGTGAAAAAATATAATAAAACCTTCATCATATGGTGACCCATAAAAAGAGATGGTTTTCACAAACATCATATCATAAACTATGAAATGAAATGGGTATTATAAAGAACTCATCATATAATTACCTATGAAAAAGAATTATGATTCATAAAAATTTAATCAAATCATAACCCCTGAAAATAAATGGGTTTCATAAGCATATAACCCTTGGAAGAGAAAGGGGTGTCATAAACAACATTCCATCAAAACATATACCATTTAATAATGAATATAAAGGGTATTATTGGATCATATCCCTAGTAAAGAATAAATTATAAAAAAAGTATGTCATCATAGATGGTGAGGTTTTTTGAAATATTACGAGGAACATTTATTAAGGAAAATATCATTTCTTTGAAATTAATTTTCATGGGCCATTTCAAAAAATCTTTTTACTATAAAGAAACATTTACTATTTCATTTAAAAAGTTTCATGACTCCTAAAACCTTTTTAAAAAAAAATTTCTTTGTAATGCACTTTTAAAAAAATGAATATCCAGAATATTAGGAAATTATTTTTCATAATAAAAAATCATGTAATATTTAATTAAAATATTCAAAAGAATTATGTTAATAATGAAGGATTAATCCATACATGTTGACCACTCCTTTTGTGTCGTAAAAAATTATAAAATTTATTTGACCAGAAAATGGATATAAGATTCCTTTTTAAAACCATTTTTTAAATGGTAAAACATGGGTAAAAATTTTATTTAAAAATAATAGGATAATAGTAAAAAAAGAATCATTTTTTGAAAAAAAAAATTTGATGGAACACATATTTCTTACCAAAGAGGGAGTTAATGTCATATTTTCTTAACAACGCTTTCTCAATTATATTTAGTATAAAAGAGTAGAAAATGTAACTAAAATAAGAATTTATATTAAATAAAAATAGGAGAATAAAATTCATTATTTTTCATTAAATATTAATCATAAGTTTTCATCAATGAGTGAATAATAAAAAACAATCCTGATAAATGATGAGATTTTTGTAATAAACTCTTACCACTAGGTAAATTTAAATCACACTCCCAATTAAATAAAATGGAATTAAATGAAGAATAAAATATCATGGAAAGAATTATATTCATAATATAACATGTCAAAGGGTAGTTTATACATATCATAGTATAATATAGGTTCCTAACATGTCATGTGTCACAAATAAGGAAAAATAAGAAAAAATGACATTACCGATTTGGTAAATTTTGAAACATAAACCCCAAAAAGTAATGATCATAAAATTGATATTTAGATCCACATAAATTTAAATATAATAGTTATTGAATAAATACATGTTCAGTATACACACAACATATAATAAATATGAGGTGAACATGGCTTATGTCTCACAGAAAATAAAATTAAGATGAGAAAACTCTTACCTTATGTTTTGACTTTCCTTGTTACAGTTAAACCCTTTTATACAATAAATATAAGTTTATTATAAATCTTACATAGAGCTATATTATTATATAAATATAATACCATATATTATTTTATTATGTATTTATATTAACCTTTTATTGACAATTCTATGTTAATGTTGTGTTTTAGGTAATATCCATGTTGTTTTTCGAATATGTGTTGGCTTGTTAATCTTGTTCCTCTTACATAAATCCTGATTTACTTATTTTAAGAATGTTAAAAATTATTTATATATCATAAATATTAATTATATTAATATTTATAATAATCTATTAAAGATATATATATGAAATAGAATACACCATTCATGGAGACGGTAGGTCGTACGAACGCATGAGTACAGTTTATGTTTCCTGATGGTATTGAAAGAAATAAAGTGACTTACATATATGTATATATATACCAAAAAATTAGAATAGAATTATTATTTCATATATATAATATAAGTTCACTAAACCCATCCTTAACACATTCCATGTAAAATGCGAATGAATCACATCACTTAATGGAGGTGTTAGTCGCCATGTCCACAAATGAAGTTATCATATTTACAAAAAATAGAAATAAAAAAGTCTTGTTTTATATAATAATTAAATAATCATAAAACATAATATATATCATATAATAATAGATTTTCCAACATAATTTATATCCATTATAGGTGGTAAAGTGAAACAAACAACATTGTTTTGTGAGGTGGTAGTTCGTCATAGACAAGAATGGTAAGTTCATTACCATTAGATAGAAGATCATTTAAGTGTAGGGATAACATATAGAATAAAAAAATCTCAATATATTTATTATAGTTATGTTATTATATGGTAATGTAATATGAGTATTTGGGGGACTATAGAATGAAAATAAAACAAATGATATTGAGGAAGGATGTTACCTCTTCATTGGGTAACACTCATTGGTTTTCAAAAATGGGATTCCTTGGTTGGATTTTTGGACAAATAAGTGATTATAGAATGAAGGTGGATATGATGGAAGATTATTTGAGCATATTTTGGGATATCTAAATGTTATGAGTGGTTTTTATAAGGGGGTTCCTTTTAATTATGGAGGAGGAGTAGTATTCTTGTATATTTTTTAAAAAGAAATTCCACCCATATTTTCCTCTAAAAAGTGGATATAATACTGAAAACAAATTCAGGAAAATTTAGGACAGTGTTGATATATTTACCTAAAATGTACTTTTTACAAGTTTCTAGGTCATTTTTTCCATTATGTGTAAGGTTTATTCCTTTAAGAAGAAAATATTTCTCTTAATCATGGTAGTTAATTTTTATTACTATCACTTATAGTTTCTATAAAAAAACAAATTTGAACATATTTTACAATATAAGTTATTATAATTATAAATATTTAAACAATTTTTTCAAATTCTAAACAAATAAGTTTTCAAAATTAATTCAAATTTAATCCTATAGATGGGACGATAATGTGTGTTTTTAAAGAAAAAATATTCAAAAGTTTTGGTACCTTTTTATAAAACACTTCAAAGCAAATTCAATTCCAATAACAAAAATTGGATTAATGGATTTATAATTTATATATTTTAACTTAAGAACCAATAAAAATCATATATATATAAATTATATAAATATTATGTTATAATTAAAATTCAAGGTTTTTCACTATTCATCAAAAAATAAAACTCCTTAGAAAAATATAAAAAAAATAACACAAAGTAAATTTTGATATTACACATTCAAAAATGAAGTTTATTTTTTAAAATAAAACTATAAAAATGTTAAAAATAATATTTAAAATGAATTCTCCATTAAAATCTGATAAATTTATTATTATTTTTAAATTCATCTTTTTATCCGTAAAATAGTATTTATTCTTATCTTATACCTATAAAATCTATTATATGAATACAAATAATATTTATTTAATATATAATATATATATTGTATTTGAAACATTAATCAAAATGGGTTTTCTCAATTTATTGAGATAAAATATTGTTTTTACATAGAAAATATTTTTCTACGAAAAGTAATTTCTTTATTTTCCAATTGTTTTTAAGTTCACCGATATTAATTGATAACCAAATGTCTAATTTTATATAAAAATGAGAATAATATTTTCACATTTTAGTTTTTTTAATTTGTAACTTGCAATAAAATAGCCAGGTGGTAGCTATAATAATATTTTTGTAATATTATTAATAGCATCTTGTAATTCAGTAAAATTTGACCATTCATGTAACAAAAGCTATAAAAGGGACTCGGAATTGTGTGAAATAAAATAAAAAAATAGTTAGGTATATACCAAAAGATAATATAAGTGTTTCTTGAAGATTAATATTAAATTCATGTTGTGTATAGCGTAAAACACACTTTTTCATTGATATAATAAAAGCTATATTCAGGGTTGTGTGAAATGTAACATATAAAGATATTAAATTAATTTGAAAAAAATAATTCAAAAAATCACAGGGAGTTAAATTATAACTCCTTTAAAGTGAATTTAACCATCAAATCCATATGGTTTATTAATGGTTTTGTATTTGAATGTTCCCTTCTACGAAACCTGCATCATTAAAATGAATAAAAAACATCCTTTAAAAATGAAAACATGAAACATAAAAGTTACCCATAATAACACATGACTAGGATCCCAGATAAAAGAACATTGGTGGTAAGTTAAAACATTGACATATAATATAGGTATAACTACCATGTTTTAAATGAGAGTGATAGAAAACTTAGTTAGGATAAATTTTGTAATCAAAAATCTAAAATTATGTGATGATCTATGGGGACAATGATTAATAAAAAACAAAGGTACTGGGATTATTTTTTATTTTTTTCAATATTATTCTTCCTAAATTTAAATAATTTCTATAAAAATATATAATTACATGATTTTAGGAACAAAATACCTTTTTTGTGTCTAGATCAACCTCCAAATCATCTCTTATTACATGAAATGAAGGTTAATTTTTCATTCCTGAAGCATTAAGACATCATGAGATCCATAAATTGGATGATAGGTCATTCTGTTTATCTTTATCACAAAAAATAAATCTAAGGTCTTCAAATATTCATAAACAATTATATGTTTAAATAAAATTTTACCATAAACTATTCCATAAATGGTTAACCTCATAAACCTTCCGAAAGATGGAAGTTCTTAACTTCCTAAATAGTGTCACTAAATTTTCCAAAAATATCATAGCATTGATCCCCAATATATCATAAATTTTCTCTTTTTTCTATCATACCAAACATGTGAATACCTTCATCATGTATTCTCTTTAAACATTATAATAATCAAAATTACCTCAAATGTTTATTTTAAAAATGCATGTTTTCTTACTCCAAATTTTATTATATATATTCATTAAATCCAAAAATATTTTAAAGATCATCAATGATAGAATAAATGACTTTTCAACAAGCCCATAATTAGTTCCAAGGTAGTTAATACCATCCAATTTATTTATTCACAATCAATATATCTTTATCTAAAAAAATTATCTCAACATAAAGAACACATTAAGGGTTACCTTTCCTTTAATCTTGGGTTTTCCATGGACACCACCTTTACATTAAATCACATTTTTAGTCCACCTGAACGATTCAATGTATTTTCGTAAATCCATAGAGAAACAAAAATTAACCAAACACTCCATTTATAATTCACTATTCATATTATGTAATTCTTGAATCAAATTACATAAAAACATTGATTATTTCACATAATACTAAATCCATAAGAAGTATATCACATCCTATTACGTAATAAGTCTTTACATTCACATCTCATCTGTAGTATGATCATTAAAAAATATATAAACATCAGTCATACCACCTTTTTTATTCTCTTTGGGATCTTTCCACATAGGATATTGATTTTCATAATGACCATTAATTCCACCCCTATATCATTTAGAATTGGATGATTCCTTAGTGATACCAATATTCCCATCCATCGTGTTAACTGAACCCTCTATTTTTCCTTAGTTATTTGGTTTGTGTCCTTATTTTCCACAGAAAAAGCATCTTATTTTTCATCTAAGACATTCAATTATGTGATTATTTCCACATTAAAAACACAAATGAAACTAAATATTCTTTCCACCATGGTCTCCGTTACCCAATCTCCCACCGAACTCTTTCTTTCTCTCTCTTGGTGAGTCTGAGAGTTGAACAAGGTATACATTTTTAATCATGTTTAAGGAAAACTTATTAGGAATAGTTACAACATACTTCAATCTAGGGATAATCATATTTTACTGCTCATCAACAAATTATACATCTTATTCAAGGTTAATTTAGTTCTCTTTGGTTACCTCTGTTGACTAAAACTAGAATGAATAATGGGAGAATCACTTATCATATAGAAAAAAACACATAATCAAGAACAGAAATTGTTTATAGGATCTATAAATCATGACAACTACAACATTAATATATGAAAACATAGGTATATCATAGGTTATTCATAGTCATCCTAAATTTAAATCTTCCTGATGACCTATAAATAGTTTTATAATTCCCAAAGCATATCCTCTTATAGTGTCAAACCGGGTGTGAAAAAATACCTATTGTCGTACACCAGTTCCCGTTCAAGTCTAGATAAATACAGTGATTTTATGTTACCCCTATATATATCTATTCTATATCTAAATCCACTTGTAGTATCCAAATAGTGATGTATTTCTAGTAAACCACTAACAGTATCCTTTATGAAAATTCCACGAAATTTTCCTAAATATTTACACATCCTTATACTTATCCAAAGAGACAACCCATAATAAATCCTTAGAAATATAATTAGTAATATAACTAATGTTTTATCATCCTAGTTTACAATGGTTTACTAAACCATTCCTTTGATTCCAACTATAATGACCCATGCATAACATGCATGGACATTACACCACTTTTTTGAATATTCATCACATTAAAAAAGTACATGTCTAAGGACTATAATAGTTTAGTGTCTTTAGAAACATGAAACAAAATATTCTAACATGTTAAAAGATATTCAATGTCTCCCACAAATATCATACCCATTATTAATTCTAATTAAAACATTTATTCATAACATGGGGAAAGTAAACATAATAAGGGGTGAGATAGAATTTTAATTAGAGGTAAATAAATGAAATATATTATCATAACATGATGATACGTGTACAAGAACATGAGCATAAAATTTTAAGATTATACTCTTCATATCAAAGATCTTAAACATGATTCTTCTGAGAAATATGTGAAGTTCATTAGACATAAGACAATCCGGAACATAAACAATGTGATCATATCATAAGCATAAGATATATAATTTGTGCCAAACATATAAAATGTTATATCATTCCTCTTAAGTCAAGGATCATTGACCAAAATATATCAATGCACTTTATGGGGACTACACCTCATGGGTTAGAAACACCACAATCCATAGTCGTAGTACTTTCATTTTAAGGGATCAGGATTCCCCATATTCCCATAGTGGATCGGGTTTCCCTATCTTCCCATATTTTATTGATTTTCCCCATCCTCTAATAGTGGATCGGGAAAAACATGTTTCCCATTTTAGGTTAGTACAAACATGATTCCCATTTTATATCACGCTCTTCGACTTGTTTCTGATAATTATCTCGTGAGATGTAATTATTTATCCAATGAATTGGAGGGAGATACATCCCCCACCAAACACATAATGAAAACATACATACATGTGACACCAGATAATAAATATTTTATCATATCATGACCCATAAAAAGACATGGGTTTCATTAGAATAATATCATCACCCATTAAATGAAATGGGTGTCATAAACATTCCATCAAATAGTTACCTATAGAAAAGAGATATGATTCATAAAAACATCATCAGAAATTAACCCCTGAAAAGAAACATGTTTCAAAAATCATATAACCCATGTATGGGAAACTATATTAATAAATATCATCCCATCAAATTATAAACCATTCAATAATGAATATGAATAGTATTCATGGATATATCCCGATTAAAGAACACATTATGGAACAGTATGTGATCATATATAGGGAAGGATTTTGAAAGTTAATACGTAACATTTCCTATGGAAAGTAGCCTTTATTTGAAAATAATTTCATAAAACAATTTCAAAAATCCTTTTCTTATAAAGAAAGTGTTACCATATCATTTAAAATATTTTTTGAATCATAAGTCATTTTTGAGAACCGTTTTCATTGAAATTAAATAAAAAATAGTGAGTCTCTATAATATTTGGAAAATATTTTTTGATAAAAAAAAATTTAATATTTTGATGGAAGATTAAATGAAATGATTTCCATGACTATAGATAAATTTGTATATGTGGAACATTCCTTTTTTCCTAAAAGACTAAAAAAGTGCCTCACTCAGAAATTGACAGAAAGATTCATTTTGAAAACAATTTTTTTAAAAGGTGAAACATTGGTATAAATTTCTTTTAAACATGATATGATAATAGTTAACCATCATTGAAGTCTTTTTTGAAAACATGGTTTTTAACGAGCACATATTTCAAACCGAATAGGGGGATAAAGTTGGATTTTCTTAACAAAATATTTCATAATTTTATTTTGTAACAAAGAGTGGAAAATGGTTATAAAACATGATTTAATGAAGATTATCCATAATATATAAAATTAATTATTTTTATTTAAATATTTATCATAAGGTTTCATCATTGAAATCATAATCCTAAACAATCACGATAAATTATGAGATTCTTGCAATAAACTATAACCACTTGTAATCTATAAATCGCAATCCTCGTGTTATAAAATGACATAAAATGATGATTAAAATATCATGTAAATAATTATATTCATTTTATAACGTATAAAAGTTTATTTTATACACCTCATAGAAGAATATAGGTGCATAACATGCTACGTCTTTCAAAGAAGGAAAATTGGGACATAATTACATTACCGATTTAGTAACATTTAATACTTAATACCAATGAAAGAAAAATTAAAAAATTGATATGTAAATAACCATAAAATTTATTAAGTATCATATAATACGTCCATAGTATGTTTACACACCACATATAAAAAAATTCAGGTTAACATGGCATGTGTCTCCAAGAAAATAAAAGTGAGACGAGAAAACCCTTACCTTATGTCCTAGATTTAATTATACATGTTCAAACATCCTATATAAAAAATATAAGTTTTCAATAAATCTGCCAAAAAACAAAATTTTATTTAAAATTCATTATTTGTTTTTTTTATAAAAATATATTACCCATTTATTAACAATTCCATGTTAACATTATATTTTAGGTAATATGTGCATTGTTTTTTGTATATGTTTTGACATTTTATTTGTGATCATATTACATAGATCATGATTTAATTAGTACAAGAATGTAAAAAACTATTTATATATCATAAATATTAATTATATAAATATTTAAAATAATTTATAAATTATATATATATTAAATTGAATACACTATTCATTGAGATAGTAGGCCATACATATGCATGAACGTTGTTTATATTTTCATGTCGTATTGAAAGAAAGAATTTAATTGTAATATATGTATATATAAAATTAGCATTTAATTATTATGTAATATATATCATATAATTTTAATAAACTAATCCTTAATACATTCCATGTAAAGTATGAATGAATCGCATCACTTTGAAGAGGGGGTATTACGCACATACTCAAATAATGTTATTGAATTTAAAAAAATGAAATCATGATGGAATGTTTTATATATTAATTTCAGAAGCTGAAAAACATAATAAATATCATATATATAATATAAAAAATAGTCTCCATTATTATTCACAACCATTAGAGGTGGTAAAATAAAAATAAACAATATCGTTTCGTGAGTAGGTAGTTCTCCGTACACAAGAACTGTATGTTCATTACCAATTCAATGGATGTGTTTATAAGATTAGGAAAAAAACTTTGAATAAAAACAAATATGTACATTTATGATTCTTAATTTTTTATATTATCTTGTAATAAGAATATTTTATTTGGTGGATATTGAAAATAATGTAAATGAGACTCAGAAAATTTGTTACCTCTTCTTTGGGTAACTTTTCGTAGTTTTTACCAAGGGAATTCCTTGGTTGGATTTATACCCAAAAAGAGGACTCTATAATGAAGTGATGAAGTTATTACATTATTTTGGCCTATTTTGGATGATCCAAATAGATTTATTGGTGTGAATAAATGGGATGGGTGAGTGTCTTTTTATAGTGGAGGAGTAGTGGCAGTCTTCTAAATTTTTGAAAATAGAATAAAGCCCATGTTTTACAAATGAAAAGTGGCATAAATAATAGAAAAAAAACTCAATAAAAAATGAGAATATATTCAAAATATGTCCATGAAATGTATTTTGGATATTTTTGTTGGTTATTTTGACTCTTAAGTGTAAGGTTTATTCCTTCATTAATATTTTTTTCTCCTAATCACTGTAATATAATTTAATTACATTCACAAATATTTTTTAAAAAAACCTAAGTTGATCTTATTTGAAATGATATATTATTTTTGGTCCTAGTAGAATACTCAAGAGGGGGTGAATTGTGTATCTATCCAAATTTTTTGTTGAAACAACAGTTCTTTTAAAACACAAGGCTTCCCCAAATATAAAATAAAACAAAGTCTGTTTATAGGGAATTTACAAAAGTTATAAATGTTCAATTTTTTTCCCAGAAGATTTAGTAGGACTCAGTTATATTATTTTGATAATTAATATAAAATTTAAAACAAGCCTACTTGTTTAAAATAGATATAAAGAAATGTTAAACTAACTATCAGATTATTTGTAGTTTATATGAAATTTTAAATAAAACAGATTTTAAAATATAAACAAGAATGGATAGTGGAAATGAATACAAGAGATTTAGTCTCAAGATGAGACCTAATCTTCTCTACATAGTGATCACCTGCTGCCAGGAAGTTCAAATTAATAAATTGTTTTGATCAACAACCACGATCAAGGACTACAATAGCACACAGGGTTGTCCTGATACAAGTACCTCTACCACAGTTCTATGCCAGAAAAGTAGCAAATAGTTCATAGTTGACCTCTTCCATACTTAACAGTGGGATAAAAATGTGTAATAAGATTTAAAATTGAGGATATTCAGTGTCCTACAGTTATGAATCATAGATAGTGTGTGTGTGTCAAATTAATACACACACCACTCTAAAATGTAGGGAAGAAGAACCAAATAGATCTAGAAATGTAGGGTTGAGTTTATAAAGATTTATGTGTTATGTAGTGCACCTGTGGAATCCTTGTTATGCAGGAAGTTCATTTTCAGTCCTTCTCTGAAAGTTTTCTCCAAAAATAGATTGGTGTGGACTTTTTTTTATACCTTCCAGGAGAGACAATGTTCTAGCCTTTTTGTGTGAGTGGTAGTCGATGAACAACAGCATAGTTGGGATTTAGCTTTATCTCTCAAAAATATCTTTGTAAAATTTATAAGTTCATCATGTAATCTCAAGAATTGGAAAAATAATTTTTCTTCATGTATTCTGTAGGTGCATGTATTCTCTGTTATTTCCACTACTCTACTATCTCTCATGAAATTCTCTTATTATATAATTCTTGGGGGCCAAAAGGTGGTATCATCTTGTTGGGTTCACAACATCTTCGTTACTCATACCATCCTCTGAATATCAAATAGACAAAATTAAATATTGTTAGAAATATTAATTTGTATAAACATGACGATTAGTAAAACATTCAATCACATTATGAAAATATGGTAAAGTATTGAAGAAATGTTGTCATAATGAGTTGCAGGAGAGGTTCCATAGGAACGGTGTCACAAAAACTATCTCATATGATCGGTGTCTTGAGAACAGTGAGTCTTTCCTTTCCTTTGAGTAGTGTATTCAAGTGTTGTTGAACTGGTAGTGGTGGCTCCTAACTATTGATTGAGGAAGAGAGGAAGATTCTCTACCTTTTCAAAAAAAAAATGGACTAGTGTCAGTATAGAACCGAGGACTATGTCACATCGTTAGTGAGGGACAGGTGACCGTGTCATGTCCTTTGCAAAACATTGATTCACTATCTGAGAGGGATCAGTGATTTTTTATGTCCTTTTCAAAAAACAAATAATTTTTCTATATAAAACCAATAACATAGGTTCTTATGTATTTGACCAGATGTGGTGGCACATCCTTTGCAAAATATTTGGCTACTTTGTATAGAAACGGTGACTATGAATTATTCTTAGAAATATTGTAGTAATATGTCCTAGAAAAAACATAACAGTAGGGTAAGAGAAGGTAATCATATTAAAACATTAGTAAAACATGATAGAATAGTAATGGTAATTTGTTCATACATGATTTAAGCCTTAAAATGATGTGTGATTATCAAACATTAAGGAATTATATGTGATTTTCAAACAATAAGAGAGTCCAATAATCCAAGGTATCCAACAGTCTCCCCCTTTTTTATAATCACAAATCAGGGCATGAATAACAGGTGTGTGTATGAATAATAGTAAATAAATATCCTAACAAGATGAATTCATTCTCTCCCTTCCTGGATTAGTAAAAAAAATAAAGAGGAAAAAAAGAGTGAGTAAAGTTCAGGAATAAGAAATAGAAGTTATGAATTCATTATATTTAACACAATACATGATGAATAATACAAGAAAAGAAAAAAATGTTTCCCATAAAATAATTACCAGACTAGTCCTTTTCCTTCATCAAAGACTCAGTGGGTGCAAGGTCTCGAGCAGCTGGATCAGCAGGCAAAGAAACCGATGGTGCGGAATGGAAAGGTATTGCAGTAGGGACAGTAGACACAAATGAAGTTCATTACTAGAGGATTTTTTCTCAATAAAATAGGTTGAATGTTGGATAGGGATTGATAAGAAAGACACTTAGAGGTAGGCACAATAGTAGTAAAGCCAATACGAGCAGCAAGTGGAACCACTATGGCATGGATTTTCACATGTAGGTAAGGCTTAAACAGGGGGATAAACGTCTCAACAATCTCAGCACCATATGTCATGGATTTCAAAAAATCATTCTTATTCTCAATAAAGTTGTCCAACATAGAGGTAAAATCTCTGATTTTACGCATATGGTTCTTGAAGGCTTGAAAAACATGAGGTAACTTCATGTTTTCCACAAGAAATTTGAAGTTGTTACTTATATCATGTTTTGCGTACAACTTATTAAAGTACCTATAAATCTTTTCTATAATTTCATTTAAGGTAAAAGTGGAATCACAATAATAAATAGAGATTCAACTTCTTACATGCTCACTATTTTTAAACACCTGAGCTAAAGTTGCCTATATATCTTCACTGATTTCATCGGAGACTGCTGAAGCTGGAATTGACAGACTTTGAAGTTTCTTGTGGTGTTCCTTCAAAAATAGAGTCATGTTAAACTGATTGAGATGAGATATTACATTGTTCAGGGAGTCCATCATAGACTCCATGGAAGATATGTACTCTGATGACAAATTGTTGACCCCATCAACCAATTTCACTATTTCAGGAGGAGTCATGTATGTATTGGTGATAATTGACTCTACAGTAGCTATGATATTAGCTTGAATCTCTTTAAAAGAATCTCTTGCTACTGAATATACAACAGAACCAACTTGACCAACAAAATATAGCCTCAAATGGGCTATCTCAGATTTTTAATAACATAAAGCTCATCACCCAACTTTCGATTCACTTTTATAACATGGTCTAGAGAACTATTAATTATATATTGAACTGCCTCTCTCACTAAAGAAAAGATTTCCACTTTTAAATTTTATAGGTCTGTTTTGGTGATAAAGTCACTTGGAGGAGGTGATGGTTCAGTAAGGGCATGAGACATTCTATCCTCTGTATTCACATTTTTCTCCTCTATAGGGGTCACTCTAGGAGGAGCGATAAGATGTAACTAAAACATGCTTGATACATCAAGTCATTGAATAACATCCTTTAAAGGAAGCTCATCACCTTCAGATTCACGAGGGATTCTGATCTAGTTTTCCATCACATGAGGAACAGAGGGAAGAGGGAATTCAAAACTTCCATAGGAAGGACATGGTGTCCCTCTACACATACAAGGAGTTTCCCTACTATCAACAAGAGTCTATTTACTCATAATTCCAACATCAAAATCAATGGAAACATCAAAAACCAAAAAAAATATAGCTTCATTTCACTTCAAATTTCAGATCAAGTCAATAATCTCCTCACTAGGGTGTTTCTCCCACTCATATTGTGCAAGAGCATCAACAACCTGAGAAGGAACTTCATTCACTTTTCTGGCAGCTTCTTCTCCCTCAAAATTACTTTTGGCTAACTCAATATAGTCTTTCATTCATTCATAAATAGAAGGAATAACCTCTTCTGTCTCATTATCACCAACTGGTTCATTACCTTAATCAACATCCAAAATAATAGTAGTACTAATATTTCCACCAGCACCAACTTCTACAGCAGCATCAATTTGTTCTCCAATTTCCTCAGCAAATTCTTCATCAGAATATTCTTCTAGTTCATCATGTTCCAAACCAGGGTCCAAAATATTTTTTGTCCTAGAGGGATGGTCAACTAGGTTGAATTTTTCATAAAACTTGTCATCATCTATAATCCAAGACTTCATCTAGGGGTTCGAATTGATTCTCATCTTCTTGAAAA
This sequence comes from Viscum album, assembly GCA_963277665.1. NCBI lineage: Eukaryota > Viridiplantae > Streptophyta > Magnoliopsida > Santalales > Viscaceae > Viscum > Viscum album. Next base: position 167,909,891 of record OY728157.1, read on the forward strand.
TATCCTTGGACAATCAATAATCAACTTTTTCATACAATTCTCATTTCCACCAACCATTCATTTATACCTTCTCATCATAGAAATGAACCAGGAATAAAATAGAGATGTAGGTTTGGATGTGGTTTTTATCATGTCACTCGTGTGCAGTAAAATGTACTTACACAAGTTGATATTATGATTATTTATCATCAGATACATTAGAAAAGTGTCTTGATACTTCACATTATAAAATTCACCATTCGTTGGGAAGATAAAATTGTGAATGAACTTAAATAGCTATCAAGTCACACCATCCAACTCAGAAGCATTTGGTCTTCTACTAGTTCCATCTCCACGGATATCATTGAGGGTTTTTTCAATACAAAATAAATCACTGTGTTGTAGATGAAGAGACCTGAAACTTGACGTACATGGACATTACATTACTTTTTTGGAATACATAATACATAATAAGAACCAACACTCAAGGACCGTAATGGGTTAGTGTCTTTGGAAACTCTGAACAAAATCATCTAATCGTGGTGAAAGATCTTCAACATCTCCCATAAAGATCTTCCCCTTTTTTTCTTACCTTAAACCGTTATTTTAATCCTAGGGAAATAAAACATATAAAGGGTGATCTCAAATTCTCAGTAAGGGTAAGCATGGATAAAATAAAACAAATCATACATATTTGAACTTAAAAACATGAATATAGTGTTTAAACATCAAAATCTTGGGCAATGACATAAAACATGGCTTTACATAAGGCATAGATCATAAAGAAACATTAATCCTGATAAATTTTACTGGCAATAAAACGTTTAATTGTGGAAAAACATTAATCACATGATATGATTTCTATAGTAGCCAAGTCATTGCTGCCAAGACCATCTTAGTGGACAAAGTCCCTTACTGAACTGGGTTTACTTGTCGTTCCAGCCCCATATTACTAAACCAGATTTACTTGTCATTCCAGCCATGTCTATCTCATGATATATAAATCTTTACCTAATGCATTTGAGGGAGATATAGGTCCCAACCATCTCATAATTAAATCATTCTTACTTGTGCCACAACATAAACATAAATCATTCATCATAACCCAAAGAATAAAATGGGTTTCATAAACATCATCCCATCATAACATAATCCATATAAAACAAATGGATATAATTTCATCATAATAAAATTGAAACCATATAAATCATAGATACATCATACTTGAAACATAATCATACTAAATAATTTCATCTTATATGGAAAATAGTTTTGACAGAAAACTTGAAATGAATTCTTGAAGAAAATATCTTTTCTTCTTCAAAATCATTTTCGTTCCACATAATTCTATCCAATCTTAAAATAAAAGTGTTTTTTTAAAATAATCATGAAATCTTGTATAGGATGTTTCATGAAAATGAGGCACTATGAAACTGTAAAAATCCGTTCACACCGTATAAGTAAAAAATAACATTCTCCTCGTACTTTTGTCGTAAAAGTAAAAAAGTACCTCATATGGTAAAAAAATAAAGATTCCTTACATACCATGTAGTTAAAGTAAAAAAATGTTTAAAAAGGACTTTAAACATACATGAAACCATTTTTAGGAAACCTGGACATGAATGATAATAGTAACCCCAGTAAATACTTACGAATAAACAATCTCGGATTAGAACGAGATTGGAATAGTACCTTATGTCTGATATGCTTCGTACGTATCTGAACCTCTTGTATAATGATTTAAATAATGTCATTGACTTATTAATGAATCATATTAATTGTTATGATATCATATATGGTTCACTTATGACTTTATATTACCCGTTCTTTTGTAAATCCCATGTTAAAGAAACGTTTTTGGTAAAATCATCTTATTTATCGTATGTGTTTGGACATGTTGTTCTTGATGTTATTATTAATTATATCATGATTTACATACTTCCAGAATGTAAATCATGATTTATATACCATATATATTCATTATATATCCATCATATACATGTATTTATAATATTACATAACATATGGAGGTAAGAAATGAAATGCACCGTTCATAGAGACGGTATGTCGTACGTACGCATGAACGCTAGTTTCATTTCTATTTATTATTTTAATGGAATAGGTATATTATAATTAATGTATAATATCATATATAATATCATTAACTGCATCCTTTATACATCCCATTTATGGCATTGATGAATCACATCACTTTGAGGGGGCGGTAGACCACACTTCCTCAAATGAGATTATCATATTTACCGACTATGGAAACCATAAAGGCTTGATATAATTTGGATGTAAAGAAACTGAAAGAAATAATAAACCTAATATATATCATATATAAATACAGTGCCATCATAATGGCCACCAATAGAGGCAGTATGAGAAAATTGAACAGTCATCGTTTCGTGAGGCGTTAGATTGTTATCCACAGAAACATTATATTCTTCATCCATTATATGGAGGTGTGTGTAAGTGTAGTTATAATCCTTCTCATACCAACATCATAGTATTTTTAGTATACTGTTTTTGTTACAAAATAAATTTTTAATAGTATTTTAGGGGTCAGAGAAGTATAATAAAATAAAACAACTTAAGAGAAACTATTACCTTTAATTTGGGTAACTTCCTTTGGTTTGAACCAAAAGGACATCTTGAAGTGCCTGATGCCTAATGTAAGTCTTCTATGGGGAGGAGAGGGATGTAGAGAGCTTATTTGGGAAGATTATGGACGAGATAAAAAGCTTGAGAGGTGTGAGTAATTGCATATAAGTGGTCTCCTTTTATAAGGGAGAGGAGGGGCTCTTTAGGATAGTGTGAAAAAATTATTTTATTATAAACTTATCTTCGGTTTCAAGAGGTCCAAAACAAATTAATTTTGAATATAAGATGACTCATATTCTAAATAAAATTATAGAATATGAATTATATAGGTTTTGGATAATATTTTAATCATTATAATCTTATTTATTTAAATTATTTATTAATGTGGTAAATACTACATCATTATTGTTTCATAAATAATTTAATTTTTTTGATGTCTAAAAATTATCAAAAGAATACAAAAATGTAGGAAATCTTTTTAGCTTTCCAATTAATATTTATAGTCGAACAGATAATTTATATAGCCCCTAATAAAAATTAATTACTAAATGCTTTTTGTTAATGCCAATTTTTTCTTTACATTAAATTAATTAATCTAATGTGTCATTGTCTTTAATAAGTGGCTTCATGGGGTCCCAAAATCTACCCAAGGATGACAATGGTTGGTAATTACTCATCCAATAAGATTTGAAAAAGTGTTAAGGTAATTTTGAATTATTATAATATTATTTTAACCTTGAATTACCCGATTTACCTTTAATTGTGGTAAATAAAAGTAAAAAGTTACTATTCACCAAAAATTATTTTTATCTAATTGAACAACATTTTACTCCTTGATATTAACAATGTCACTTGGATTTATCAAATTAAACTCACAGAAGCGGTAAAATTTAGTTTTATGAACAATTTCAAAAGCTCCTAGGAGGTGGGAAAAAGATGGTGAAAAGTTCAATAAAATTTTTATAAATCGAAAATTATTATAAAATGATTCCAATTAATTTCATTTAACTTCTATAAGTTTTATGTATCAATTTTTACCTAAAATAAATTTAAATCAAATAAGTGGTTATTTAAATAAAATGTCGGTTTTAACCAAAAAAATCAGTGTTTTCACTATTCATCAAAAATTGAAGTTTTTCAAAAAAAATACCAAAAATTCAGACTATGATATATTTGATATTCTGAATTCAAAAATGATCTCTATTTTTTCAAATTCAAAACATAGAAGTGGAATTAATTAATTTTAAAAGTAATTCCTGTTATCAAAACAAATAGCATGTTTTTAAAAAACTATAACTATCAAAAGATCATCACTTCTTTATGTCCAATATCAAAGTGAAATTAATTACAATTACCAACATTGGTTTAAATGATAAAAATATAATCTAATTACACTTTAAAACCAATTAAAAATATAATCTATCCATATAAATTATTGCGATGAAAAATGTTGTTTTTAATTAAAATATAGCGTGTTTTTACTATTCATCAAAATATGAAAGTTATCAGAATAATATGAAAAATTTATCCAAATTAAATTTTTATATCCTGATTCCAAGGAAGAATATTATTTTGTCAAATTTAACTTATAAACATGTCAAAATCTATATTTAATGTGGGTACACCAGCAAAAGGCACAAAAAACTACATTTTTTGAAAAATACTTATTTTACTCGAAAAATTTATTTTGTTGTCATACCATGTTCTAGAAAATATGTAAGATGAATAATAATGTTATAAAACTCAAAATATAGTTAATAATATTCATAACAGCTAGTTCAAAATAATATTATTACCATATATCGTTGTTTAGTGAAACCTGGTATTGTGTACAACACACGCTACTGAGGAATGTCATGATTGTGTGTAATGCAAGCCAAGTTAGGGTTGCGTGTTGTGCAAGACTCATATGTTGTTTCGTATAACGAATCCAACCATATTTCATTTATACATGGAATATGTATATATATATACACTCAATGTTTCGTAGAATAACTACTATCAAAATTGTGTGTAACATGATCCAAGAATAGTATTGCGTATACTGCAAGCTAATACGGTGTTGCATATAGTACATGCTAATACTAGTGTAGTGTATAATAGAACACATTAATGAAATTAAAAATAATATATCTCATAAAATCTCAGGTAGTTATAGTGGAGGTCCTCTTGGATAATGTTCACAGACTCCATAAGGTAACCTTAAACATGCTTTATATAGTCTTGAGTAAAAGCTTACTCTATCACTATTTATCCATCTCCTTATCATATAATCACTATCATTATCAAAAAAAATCTAAAGATACTTGTAAAATTGTGATACCAGATTTGGATATATGAAATTTTCCTCCATAATGAACAAATCTATCCAACTATAGTCCTTTTTGAATTTCAGAACCAAGGAAATACTTTTCAACAATGAATCTAGATAGATTTTGTTCTCAAGCACAACCGCGCGGGTCACGACATTAGGGTTTTGCAGCACTTTTGGAGGAAAGATCTTAGTCATCTTTTAAGACTTTGTTCATTCAGTCTCTGATCTAGAGGGGCACTTCATCATTACCATACAACTGATTTGAGGAACTTTAGAATGAAAGACAGGTTTAGATTCAAGATAATGAGGTATTGAAAACAATTTGGTTTTGAAGAAAAATGGTTTATACATTGGGTGTTCAAGAAAACAGTACGGTTCAGGTTCAGAGAGTAAAGAGACAGAGGAGTGAAGGAGGGAATTTCAAGTAACATCTTTTATCATTTAGGAATTCTAAACTTCTTTAAACATTCACGTGAAATGTAGATGAATAAATAAATATATATTAATATAGTGAAGTAGTTAATGCATAAAAAATAATAAGGTCGTGCAACCATTTAGTCAACTCTGAACAACCGGTGAGTAAACTCTAAACAACATGTGAGTCAGTTCTAGTTCAGACCGGTGATTCGGTCACCTTGTGAAACTAGTGAGATAGTTCACCTTGGTACTTAGTAATAATTTATTATTCCTGGTTCAGGTCTAAAGTAACTCATTTTCTCAGAGTCTAAAGGTTTTCAAAATATATCAGCAGGATGATGTTTAGTTCTAATAAACTCAGTAGTAATATATCCCTTTTGTGAATAATATCTCAATATATGATGTCTAACATCAATATGGTTAGTTCTAGAATGTGAAGTAGGATTATTATAAATGTTAATAGCACTCTTATTGACACATTTTATGGGGATATGTATAAATTGAAAACCATAATCTAGTAAGGTATGTTACATTCAAAAAATATGAGAGGAACAACTACCAACAACAATGTATTCTGATTCAATAGTTGATAAAGATATAAAATTCTCTTTCTTACTACACCATGATATTAGAGACTTTTACAAAAAGTGGAACGTTCCAGAGGTGCTCTTTCAATCTTAAATTCATCCACCAAAATCAGCATCTGAATAACTAACCGAATCATAGGATTTCCATTTAGGATAGAATAGTCCTAAGTTGGTTGTATATTTGAGGAATTTGGAAATTCTTTTAACAACATTTAAATGAGATTCTTTGGGATTTTCTTGAAATCGGTCACACATACACACACTAAACATAAAATCAGGCCTACTAGTAGTTGGGTATAGAAAACTCCCAATCATTTTTCTAAGTATATTGATCAATTGACTTTCTATTTTCATAATGATCCAACTTACATGTAGAACTCATAGGTGTTTCACTAATTTTAATGCTATCAATGAAATATTGTTTTAAATGTTCTTTGGTATATTTACTTTTATTCAGAATAATACCTTCTTTATTTTGAGAAATTTGAAATCCATGAAAATACTTAGACTCTCCCATTAAACTCATTTCAATTTCACTTTACACCATTTTTGAAAAGTCATTAAACACATAATTTTTAGAAGATCCAAAAATAATATCATCAATGTATATTTTATCAATTAAAACTTCTTAAGAAATTCTCTTTATAAATAAATTAGGATCATCAATTCCTTTTTTAAAACCTTTTGAAATCATAAAATTGCTTAATCTATAATACCAATCTCTAGGATCTTGGTTTAATCTATATAATGGTTTTTATAATTTAAAAACTTGATTTAAAAAATGAGGGTTTTTAAAACTGTGGGGTTGTTCAACAAAGACAGTTTCAACTATATAACAATTTTTGACATTCATTTGATATTTTTTGAAATCCAAATGTGATTCATAGGCATGTAAGATCCTAATTTCTTTAATCCTAGCGACTAGGTAAATGTTTTAATCATAATGAATCCCTTCTTCTTGTTTATAACCACGTTTATCAAACCAATCTTTATTTCTAATTATGTTTCTAGCTTCATACACATAATTCCTAAACAACCATTTAGTGCCTATGGTCAATGTATATTTGGATCTATCTACTAATTTCCCGGATTTTTTTCTTTCAAACTGATTATGTTCTTCTTTCAAATCCATCACACAAAATTCATCATTGATTTCATCATTCACATTTTTTTGTTAATGTTGAGACAAGAAAGCTTGATGTTCGAAATGATTTCTCAAGAAAGATCTAGTTTTTGTTCATTTATCTAAATATCCAAAAATAGAATATAAAGGATGGTTTTTAAGAGTCCAAGTTAATCTAGAAAAGGTAGCACTGGATATTCTAGGATCTTCTATAGGATGAAGTTCAAGATGTCTAGAATCTGAAAATTTTATAGAACTAGAAGTTTTAACATATTCTTTAACTGGATGACCATAAGTTTTTGCATTTGTATTCTAGTTTGACATATCATCTTCAAGAGTATCTAGGGAGATCTTAAAATCATGTGGATCTGTCTCATCGAATGTAATATGAAAATATTATTCCACACATTTTTTTCTTTTATTACATACTCTATAGGATTTCCTTCTAATGGAATATCCACGAAATATTTCTACATAACTCTTAGAAGAAGATTTATCTAATTTATCCATAGTGTTAAGAATATATACTTTGAATCCAAAAACATTGAAATAACTTGCCTTTTGTTTCCTATTGATCGATAATTCATATGGGGATTTCTTAAGTATAGGTCATATCAAGACTCTATTGATTATGTAATAAAGTGTATTAACAACTTCACCCCAAAAATAAATTGGAAAATCAAATTCATTGAGAATTTTCCTAGAAATATCTTATAGGATTATATTCCTCCTTTCTACTACACAATTTTATTGAAGTGTCCTAGGGGTAGAAAACTTTTGTCGATAACCATTTTGAGTATAAAAAGATTAAAATTCTTGATTTTCAAACTCATGGCCATGATCACTTCTAAGAGATGTGATATTAAGTCCACTATATTTTTCTATAGATCTACCATACTTAGTAAAGTACTTACATGTTTTTCTTTTATGTGCTAGAAAATAGGACCATGTGTACCTAGAGAATTCATCTACAAGAACATAAACATATTGATTCCCATTTGGACTTGAGACTCTAGATGGTCCAAATAATTCCATGTTAAAAATCTTGAGAGGTTGATAAGTAGTTACTTATATATTCGGTTTGAATGTTATTTTATGTTGATTTGCCTATTGACAAGGATTGAACACTTAATTTTATAGAAACTCTATCTTCGGTAGTTCTCTAAATAATAATTTTCTATGTAAATTTTTTACTGAGTGGGTGTTACAGTGTCTTAATATCTTATGCCAAATCCAAGATTCCACTTTCAAATCACTAAGACAGGATTCATTTTTTTATGATAAATAATCTAAATTTATAGTATATGCATTATCACTTATAATGCAGTAAATATTAAACTATGTTTGGCATAAAAAAACATGGAATGAATCATTTTTAAATTTTACATTAAATACATCATCACATAATGAGATGTGATGACTAAATTATACTTCAATCAATAAACATTATGTACTTTGCAAATCAAAATGGAGTTAATGTTACCAATCATCCCTAAACCGATAATTTTTCTAATACCAGTGTCACAAAATGTGGCATGTACTCTATAAATCATGTTTATATTATTGAAGCTTGAGTGATATCATGTCATGTGACTTTACCATCCACTGTCCAAGTACCACATATTTATACAGGATCTCTTTAGGTATTTTTTCCATAAAACTGATCTAACAAGAAGTGTTTTTTGAGCCCATACTTGTCTCGGTCCAGAAATATTAGTAATAATGGATTTAGGAACCCACATTTTTCTCATAGGATTACTATAAGAATATTATAAAGATTTTGATAAAAAAACATTATTTGTTTTAAGTGAATGTAAGAATCTTGATGATGTAGATGAGCTACTTGAGTTGAAACTTATTGTACAGTTTTTATTTTTGGATAGAGCAGCATATTTTCCAGTTTTTGTTGTAAAATATATTTTGGATAAGATTATTTTTATTGGTTGATATACCAATCTAGTATTATACCTAGGATCTATCTGTTTACCAAATAATTTAGTGAGTGTGTATTTCTTATTGGTAAACTTTTCTAGATCCTTCTTTAATTGATCATTAGATAAATTTATATCATTATTTTCTTTTAGAAGATGTTCATTTTTATCTTCCTCAATAGTGAGTTCAGATTTAATATTTGTCGAGAATTCATGTTGTTTATTTAATGATTTATACAAATATTTTAGTTCATTATAGGTTTCATCTAATAGATTACAATATTAAAAGAGTTCATCAGTGGTCATCTTTTCAGATTCAGATTCGTCATTAGAATAATAATCATTATGTGTAGATTAGTAAAGGGTAACCTTTGATGTGTTTTTCAAGAAACACATGTTTGCCTTTTCCTCTTTCTCATCCTGAGAAGATTCAGATTCACTGGAACTATCCTTGAATGCACTCCAAGTGGATTTCATTTCATTCTTATATTACCTATATTTATACTCATACTTTTTTTTATATTTTATCTTTGGGCAATCTTCCTTGTCATGTCCTCTTATTTTTCAGTCCTAACAAACTACATAATCAGATTTATCAGGCTTCTTCTAATACTTTTTTCAATTGCCTTTATTTTCATATTTTCCTCTCAAGTTACGGTTTCTGAAAAATTTATTCCCCTTGTAAAATTTATTGAATCCTCTTTCCAGCTGGTCCATGTCATTATCACAGTCTTAGACTGATTCTTCATTTCATGAACTCTCAACAACAGCCTGAAATTTTTCATTATATTTTCTCTTAGAGGTAGTTGTCTTGAAAGCTACAAATTTTTTCTTTTTCTCTTGGACCTCCTGATTCACTTTTAATTATTCTTCATACATAATTAACTTTACAATGTGTTCTTTGACAAGTAATTTTTTGACGTCACATGACACTCTAATAGAGAGGGAGGTTCCTCTCCATCTATCAGGTAGGCATCAAATAATCCTTATGACTTGTTCTTTGGAAGTAACTTCTATTCCAAGAAGAATCATTTTGTTGAAAATCTCATAGAACCTGAGATACATGTCATAAATAGGCTCATAGGTTTTCTTTTTAATGTTATCATATTTAATAGTATATGTATTAAGCATCATTTCCTTAACATTGGTTATTCCATCATGAAAACCCAAAAGAGTGACCCAAATTTCATAGGTAGTATGGCATGCATAAATAAGATTAAATTCACCATCATATATGGAAAATTATAGAGAATTCATAGCTTTATAGTTGTGATTATAGGCAGCGTTAGTTAGGTCATCCCAAGTGTTCCTAGCAGTAGAAGGGATATTATATTCTTCTTCTATTAAAGACCAAATTTCAAATCCTATGATCCCTATGTACTATTTCATTTTGATTTTCCATTGTGCATATTTGGTTTCATCAAATAATTGAGGTTTTTTTGTAGTAACACCTTCCAGACTATTATCCGTAATATGATTTTTGATGGATATTGAAAGAGATTAAAATTTAAAAATAACAAAAAAAAATTAAGATCTTGAAATACAACTAAAATTGATGTTGAAAAGATAGTTAAAGTAGATGACAAAACTTTTAGAACAATAACATAACAAAGATATAAAAATTATTCAGATATCAAATTTTGGTTGGAGAAGAATACTCAAGAGGGGGTTAATTTAGTATATATCAAAATTTATGTTAAAACAATTGTTATTTTAAAACAAATGGCTTACCCAAATTTAAAATAAAACATAGTATGTTTATTTTGAATTTATAAAAGTTGTAAAGGTTCATTTTTTTCTCAGAATATTGATTAGGTCTTAGGTATATTAATATGATAATTACTATATCTTTTGAAACAAACCTACTAGTTTAAAAAAGATATAAACACTTTCTAAAAAACTATCAGAGTTTGGTTGTTTATATGAAATTGGAAAAAACAAACTGTGGAATATAAACAAGAAAGAACAGTAGAAATGAATACAAGAGGTCATGTCTAAACCAAGACCTAATACTCTCTACTTGGTGATCAATTTATACTAAGAAGTTTAAATAAATAAACAGTTCTGATCCACACCATAGATAGGGGATTACAATAGCACACAGGAATGTCCAGGTATAAGTAACTCTACCATAGTTCTATGTGGGAAAAGTAGAAAATAGGTCACACTCGACCTCTTCCACACATAACAGTGGGATAAAATGTGTAAAAAGATTTTAAAGTGTGGATATATAGTGTTTTCTAGTTATGCACTGGAGACTGTGTGTGTGTGTGTGTCAAACGGATACACACACTAATCTAAAATGTAAGTATAAAAGAACACAATAGAGATAGAAATATAGAGTTGAGTTTTTAAGTCTTTATGAGTTATGTGGTGCATCTTTGAACTCATTTTTATGCTGGAAGTGTAGTTTGAGTCCTTCTCTATAAGTTATCTCCAAAAACAAAGTGTCATGGACCTTTGGTTATTCCTTATAGGATAGATAATGTTTCAGCGTTTTGTGTGAGTGGTAGTCGATGAAGTAAAGTACAGTTGGACTTGAGATTTATCTCTCAAAAAAATCTTCGTAAAATTCTTGAGTTCATAATTTAATCACATGAATAGGAACAAGAAGTGTTCTTCATATATTCTAGAGATGCAAATGTTTCTATTATGTCCACTACTATACTTTCTCGCACGAGCTTCTCTTATTATATATTTTTTGTGGATCCAAAGGTGGTATCATCATGTTGGGTGCACAGCATCCTAGTACCTCATATATTTTTTTGAAAATCCTATAGACAACATTAAATATTGTTAAAAAAATAAATTTTTCAAAATAGAACCATTAGTAAAAATTTCAAACACTTTGGAAAAATATGGTAATGTATAGACGAAACGGTGTCACAGTGAGTTATAAGAGTGGTGCCATAGGAAATGTGTAACAAGAACTATGTCATATGGATGGTGTATTAGGAAAGATGACTCCTTCCATGACTTTGGGAAGTGTCATCTGGTGTTTTTGAACTGATAGTGGTGGAACCTAACAAGTGACTAAGGAACGGTAGCAGATTGTCTGCTTTTTCCAAAAATAATGGACCGATCTCAGTATGGAATTGGTGACTGTGTTATGGTATTAGTGAGGGACCGGTGACTATGTCACATCATTTAAGAAACATTGATACACTTTCTGAGGGGGAACGGTGACTGTTTCAAGTCCTTTACAAAAAATAAATAATCTGTCTATATATAACCAATGACTCAGGTCCTTCTGTAAGGGACCAGAAGTCATGGCACATCCTTTGAGAAATATTTGTATGCTCTGTATAGGACTGGTGACTATCAATCATACATAGAAACATTTGAGTAATCTGTCTTGGAACAAAAACATAACATTAGTTTACGATAAGGTAATCATTAGTTCACATTTGTAAAACCTGACAGAATAGGAATGATGATGTGTTTAGACATGATTTAAACCTTAAAATGATGTTTGATTATCAAAACGTAAGGATTGATATATGATTATCAAACCTTAAGAGAGTCTAATAATCTCAAGGATCCAACAATTATTATTATTCAAAACAATAAATCCATTTAGACCTATTAAAAAAGTGTATGAAATTGATTTATATTTAATCATGTATACGGGATGACAATTCTGGTTTTTAAAGTAAAAATATTCAAAACAATGGTATGTTTTTATATACAATTTCAAAGTGAAATTGAATCCAGTTACTTGTATTAGAATAATTCGTTTATAATTAGTCTAACATAACTTTAAAGACCATTAAAAACACAATTTAACTATATATATAAAATAGAAAAAAGTCTATTTTGAACTCAAATTTAGTGTTTTACTATTCATAAAATAATGAAACTTCCTTGAAAAATACCAAAAATTCACCCATAGTAAATTTTGATATTCCTATTCTAAAAATGAATTATATTTTTTCAAATAAAACATATTAAAGTTTCTAATATTCGATTTAAAATGGGTTTTTCATTAAAAGGTGATTAAATTACCTTTCAGAGAAATACATCTTTTTATTCATAATATTATATTTATTCTTATATTATAACAGTCAAATAAATCCGATGAGTATCATAAATATTTTTTGAGTATATAATATAAGAATTATATTTAAAATATTTTTCAAAAAAATTGATTTATTGAAATACAATTTTTATTGTACCTAGAAAAATATTTTTCGTAGAAATGTAATTTCCTTATTTTCAAAAAGTAATTATGTTAACTTATACTAATTAGTAACCAGTGAATTAATTTTATATACAAGTGTAAATCATATTTTCAAAATTTATATAATGTTATTCATAACTTCTATTCCAATGGATTGGTGGTAAATATAAAAATATTTTAATATTATTGTTCATAGTATCTTATAGTTAGGTAAAAATTTACCTTGCGTGTAATAAAAGATATCAAAGGGACTCAGAATTGTGTGTAATATAATCTAGATAATATTATTATGTACCACGAGAAAATATAATTGTTCCCTGTATGAGATCTTTAATTAGTGTTTCATTTAATACAATCCACACTTAGTACTTTTATATAACAAAATATATTGTATGTGTTGTGTGAAATATAAAATTTCAAAATATTAAATAAATTTGGAAAACAATAATTCAAAAAATATTATCTTGTTACACTATTCATGAAATCACTAAAAAATTTAAGAGCATTTATAATAAATTTTTCCATTAACAAACATTCATAATTTCCATACTTGATTATGAATGATATCTGATTGAAATCCTCTTATCAGACCCATAACTGATGGTACCCTGATTATAAATCAATATTATAAAACCATCAGGTTACCATGATTTGATCAAATAGGTCATCAATCCTAGAAAGAGGATACAAATTCTTAACACTCACTTAGTTATGATTTTATTAATCAATACAAATATGAAGAATTCCATTGACCATCTATGTGAAGTGAATTAGAAAATCACAAGGTGACATTCTTGGGAGAAAAAATCATTTAATCCCTAGAACCTCAAGTTAAAATTTATATTCATTTAACTCAATATCTTCTATATGATAATATGAAAAAAAATGATCAGGATCATCCCCAATTTTATGTTAATAGAAATCTGAACCTCTCTCTACAGATTTAATTCCAGAAAATTATTCTGAAATACCTCGGTGTACACATTCAAAATGACAGGAAGTTGGCCAATTTAATGCCACTCAATTACACTGTCATGGCCTGGCCCAATGGGGGTTGAGTTGTGACTCCCCAAGCCCACCTATAATAGTCTAGGGAAGGTCACTAGCACCGATTAAGCTATCAAACACATGGTAGGCCCTCTCATATGGTACATATACACCCACACCCACAAACACCTCCATGAAATAATAAAAAGATATATATAAAAACTAAAAATAACATTAATGTATAAATCTATCTGAAACCAAAGTACAATAAAATTACTAAAAGGGAAAATAAATGACCCACTAAAAGAAAATTTCAAAAGAATAATACCTAACCAGATGGAGAGGAATGTTGTAAAACTCCTACCGGTAACCTACGTGGTAAAACTCTATTAAAAACCCTAGTTAGTCCAGCTACTATGCTCTTCCTACTCCGAGTCCTAGTGAGACTCCATAAAATTATATGTGGTCTGCACAAGACAAAAAATGTTCAATAAAAGCCTATGCAAGGGTGAGTATGGAAATATTCAGTAGGAACCCCAAAACCCCAAACCAATATCAGAGAACTGATATGCATTAGTTAACTCGACCTAGCCATATGGAACCAAAATGAGAGAGAAACTTCTTGTCGAGAACATACATGGATAAACATGACTAGTCAAATCGACCTCCCAAGCATGTCAATGAAAACGACACACACCTCGGGGACTCCCAGAACATACCCTGATATACTCAGCACTGAATAAAAATCTCACGGTCCTGACCAAATAATGCCCAATGTATCCAACTCAAAATTCCAATGAAGCACTCACAATGTCCACATTAGGTTCCAACATCAAATAATTCAATAGGCTTCTTCTTGATTCACAAAGGAATAATCCTGCATCGGTGAACACATAAAGAACCCAACCATCCATCATGTCAGGTAGAACAAGAGGGGACATGCATAGACAGGTCACAGTCGATGATCCAACCTCATCAAACCCAAAGTCACTCAATAGAGAGATGGTAGTCTGTAGGAAAAACGAACTAACTGTACTATCAGATCAACTCTGGTGATGCATATCTGTAAGGTCGTGATTGACGGAAAACACCATGGAAGAAGTCACCCAGTGGATAAAACAACTCCATCTTCTCAGGTAGGGGATCCCACCTAGCGTTCACTGGGGGACACTAATATCCCTAACTGGAAACACAAAACAAAGAAAGGGGTATTTCACAACAACCTAAATCTAGTAACAATTGCCAATTATAGGATAAATGCTCATTTACATTTAGTCACGCTGATTCCAAGAACTATGTTGAGTAAAACATCATGATAGACCACAGAAGGAATAAATAGATCTTGATACACTAATAGAGTGTATGTGCATAGGGCTCACTGGGGGATCCATACATTACAAGAACAACATCCTATGTAGAGGAAGAAAGTCTTGTTTAATATTGATCGCATCCATTCCAAGAACCCTACCAGGGAAGAAAAAGGAATTCAGGGTCAGACTAGGCCTCTCGGGGATACAAAAGCTCAAAATACTCTAAGTCTCCTATCGAAGCGGATTGAGACAACTCACTTCAAAAAGTGGGGGACCACCCACGATGCACATAGGAAAATTAATGAAAGGGATGTCATAGTCTTGTGAAGAGGATTTGATACTGCAAACCCTCATTATGATAGGACCAAGGGGACTCACTCAACCCTCCAAACCTAAACATCACTAATAAATACTAGGAGGACTCACTCAAACCATCTAGTTAAGGCGTCACCTACCAATAAAACCCACACAATGATGCCTACAGACCGTACCTCCTCGGACCAAACTGTGGACACCAGCACACTCTATAAATAAAGCTACCTATGATAGGATACTCATAGGCCTGAATTCAAGTTATGAAGGACGAGATAACATATGAAGAAGATATCTAAAATATCATCAAGTAGTATTCAATGTGTAAAGGGGTCAACACGGTGTGTTATCCCTCCTAAACACCTATTTGTGTGTCATTTATATAGGGTTTTCAATCCCATGTCGATGTACACGGCATGTAGAGGTAGTACACATCATGTCCCACTTCACCTAGCCTCTGGTCCTGTTTCTCATTCACAGAAACCAGCCATCCATGTCTTTTAAACTCCATGCATCCCATACTACTTGGCATGGTCAATTTATATAGACACTTGGCCATGTGGTTTACCTAGGTCCATGTGCCTGACTCCGTGTGTGTGTACTTTATTCATGTTCTGTTACACTGTCATGTATAGTTATATGAATATCTTATCCACATACCCCAAGCCACACGATGTGGGTCACTAAACATCATGTAACCCATAGTAAATAGCCTATAGACCCTAAAATTTAATCATCACTAAATGGGAAGAACACATGGCATGTATAACTAGTTAACATATCATGTAGATAGAAAAATCAATTGTAAATTCCCTAAAAACATCCCAGATCACCCATGTTCAAATTAAAACTCAATTATTGACCCCCAAATGGTCCCTAATAGTTTTCTATAGGATCTAAAACCTTAAAAAATACATCAAAAGGCATATCGTGACAGGAATAAAAAACTAACTACCTCAAGGGAGGAAAGATGAATATTCATGTGGAGAATGATAATTGTGGCACACTAATTGTTTATCTGGGAACTATCGATGTCAAAAAAAAGACATGGGAGCACCTCCCCACCTTTCATAATCGATTGGTCTAAGGGAGGGGAAAAGTGGTAGAGGGAGATTTGGTATTCTTCATGTGCACCAAATAGGAAAAGGGGGATAGAATTATTTTTAAAAAAATTATTAATACAATATCTTTTTAACACTTTGGCCTGACTCGGTACTGACCGGACACCGACGCTGACAAAATTTATTTCTCATCTAGGGTAAATGGGATGTTTTGAATGAAACCAAGGTCTTAGAAATCTAATCTAGGTCCCATCCTAGTAGTAATTTTTATTTCAAACAAAACTATCCATGGGTGAAAAAATATATTTAGTATTTTTAACATCACCGTGTCGAGGCTCACCAACCCTCATATTCCAATGTAGAGTAAGCACCGGCCCTCAAAACTATTTTTAGAAATATTCTAATGTCTGATTGGGAAACCCCTGAGTTTCCAAATTCTCTCGATATAAGGCTTTTCATCCTCGAAAATTTAAATCCTACAAATAATAGTTTGTACTTGAGCTCTCCCTTTGGAATCCCACAACAGCAAGCTCACCAGAGATTCCTATACTATAAAAAACACACCCCAATATAAACCACAACACCATAGACCACCACAGAGGACACCATGGGTTCCCATTCTTCCCAGAATCACACACATAGGGTATCCTTAAAGTGCATCCTCACACCATCTAGATACAACCAAGTTAACATCATGAAAAAAGGAGGAACATGTTTCCTCAACTTTGATAAGAGGAAAACACCCAAATCATGACTCATGAATATAAAATTTCCTCATAGAATGACACATAAGAAACAAATGAGGAATGAAAGAGAGGTCTCACATGCCTCATAGATATCTTTTAACCCTAGATATCATTGAACCCTCAATAAGATCCAACCAAACAGATGATCTCATCATCAAACACCTAGGGCCACCATCATCAATCTACAAAGACTCTGAACAATCCCCAAATAACCTTAACGAGCTCTAAATGGTCTATTAAAACACCAAAATTTTGACAAGGAAAATAAACCACCTAAGTAACCCATCTCTCCATGGAACAGGTGAAAACACATACTATGAGAATGTTGACGCACTCCACACCTTAATGAAAAATGAATCAAGAACTAAATATCTAATCCCATGAGACCTCACAATAAAACAACAAGAATAATTTATCATCAACCAAGATAAAAATAGGGTTTCTCGAGTGTATTCACATGGTCTTACAAGCCATAAAGAACTACAACTAACACACACAATTTAAATTTAACTCATAGGTCAAAGGAACTCATCCACCACACCTCGACAATATCAACTTTAGGTGGAACTAACTCACACAAATAGTTTTTGATCATGTATAATGGAAACATATCAGTGGGGGAAGTGTCAATCCTTCATATGAATCTGAAGCCACATATAACCTCACCAAAATCTCCCCATGAATCCTTCATAAAATCAGAATCTGAGAATGTGAGAGGAATCAAGAACTACAATGTTATGCCTAGATTCTCACACTAGTTCTTACCAGGCTCTCCTACTACTAACCATTCTCATAAAAATGATCTAAACACACTAGAAGATGGGAATCATCTACCACACCTTGATAATTTTTACTTTTGGTGCCATTGACTCTCCCTCATGGTTTTCATCACATCATAAAATCATGTATTGGTGGGGGAAGGATCCCTCAACCTTTTTAATTATAATAAAAAAAGATAAACATTGAAATAGGTCTCCACTCATTCCCTAGGTCTTCCAAAAAAATCCACAAGCAAGCAATAGAAATGGAATAGTACATCCCAATTGTTTCTAAAAATCTTACTTCAGAAAGAAGAAATGACACATAACATACCATTATTCATCTGGATCCTCTGGATCAACACCCACCCACATCTTCAACCTCTCATGTCCACGTTCACCAGCTTTCTAAGCCTACCCTGGAACACCTAGGGGTGGTGGTCGTAGAATAAAATCAAAGCTCCGACCACCTCCTAACACTCGGTCTCCAATGTATTATCCACTTCTTGGTGAACCTCATTGAAAGTGTTTCCACCGCCACGGACTCCCATCGATTATTCCTCCCTCATCAATAGGGTGGGTCAGACAATCTCTCGCAAGATGTCCCTGACCATCGCAAACATAACATCCCCTCTCCTACTGCTAACTAGAACCCTAGAAGAACTCCTTGGTTAAAAACCCATGTGCCTGAGACCGATCATGTGTATTACTCCAAACATGATGGTGCCTCTTGTGTTTCATGTGTGATAACGGTGGGTCCTACTCAAACTGGACTTTAGGTGAACTCTATCTCTTAAGGTCGCAGTACATGCGCGACCCCAGCACATCAATATCCAACACCAATAGATCCATCAATGGCTCAGCCTAATAGGCTGCATCTACCTGAACTATCAATGGTGAGTTTACACACTACTCAATGGGTGGTCACTCAACCATATGCACAACTAGAGAAGAACCTACCTCATAACCATTCCCTTGTAAGGTGACATCGTCACTCGGCGGGTCATACTCCAAACCCATCTATGGGAACATTGAAAGTTTTTGTCCTGGAAAAATTATGAAACAATACCAAGACGCACCCCGTTCATATAGTATATCTGATGAGTTATCTCAAGAAGGAAAGGAAATACATAAAACTCAGTACAATATGTTGCACGTACCATTATTTTCTTATAACTAGTGTGCTGAAGTATATAGTCAAAAAGATGGTTATTAAAGTCCAAGTGAATGGATACGTCGGTCACCCGCACCAAAACTGGAGTCCCTAGCCTGAAATATGAACTCTAAACACCCTAACACTATCACTAGGAATCTCAAAACAAGATCATAGCAGGACCAAAAACACTCCAAGGTCTCAATGGTGGAACCTCCCTTTGATAACACTCGATCATGACCCAACCCAATGGGGCTTGAGTCGCGACTCTCCAAGCCCGCCTCCAATAGGCTAGGAGATGGTGACTAGTGTCGAGTAATATATCATAGATATGGGAGGCGTTAACTTAAGGTGAATATATGCGCACACCCACATACACCTACATGATATAGTGAAGAGATATTTATAAAAAATTAAATGAATATGAATTCATACATCTATCCCAAACAAGATTACATAAAAAGAAGAAAAAAGGAAAATAAAAGGCCCACGAAAAGAAAACTACCAAATCATGCAACCTAATAAGATATAAGGAAACACGGTAAAGAACCCACTATTAAGCTCTACAGTATGGATTTGGTAAAAACATTGGTCAGTTTAGATACTACCCTCTTCCTACTTCAGGTCTTGTTGGGAATTTTTCGAAGGAAATGTGGTTTACAGAAGATACAACTTGTGAAATCAAATCCCATGAAGGGGTCAGTATAAAAATTATCAGTAGGAACCACAAAAACACAAACCAAAAAGGGTGAACTAATAATAATTAGTTAACTTGAACCATCAACAGGTATCAAAAATGAGATAGAAACAATATCTTGATACAATCCTCAGCTAAACATGACTAGTCAGCTCGACATCCTTAGCATGTTAATGAAAATGACACACACCTTGGGGAATCCCAGAAAAAAGATCTGATATACTCTTCTCTGACTCCAAGTATCATGATCCCAACCATAGACTATCAACAGTAGCCAAATAAATCTTTCAACACAGCACTCGCAATGGTCATATGAGGTTCTGACTTTAAATACATCAGTCGCCTCTTTATTGAGATCAAAAGGTAGAATCCTACCTCGGAGCACACACAAAGAACCCATCCATCCATGATTAAAAAAATAATGAGAGGGGAGAATCATCGATAGATCATAGTCAATTATAAAAGCTTGAAACAACCAAGAGATTAAAATTCATTGGGAAAATGAACTAACAGAAAAACCAAGACAATCCTCTTTGTACCTATCTGTGAGGGCACACTCAACGAAAAATTCCATTGAAGAACTCCCCTTGTAACTAAAAAAACACCAACTCCTCAAGTAGGGGATTCCACCTAGTGTCCTCTAGGAGACAATAAGAACACTATCTAGAAACAATAAAAACATAAAGTGGTATCACACAAAAACTCAAATCTAGTACAACTCTCCAAGCATAGGATCAACACCCATGTAGAGTTTGTCTGGAAAATTCCAAGAACTCATCTTAGGAAAATGTCATGATAGATCGTAGAAGGAAGAAACAGATCATGATACCTAGATAGAGGATTTGAACCTAGGGATTATGAGGGGGATTTTTATCCTACTGGAACAACATCCTAGGTATAGGATAAATGTTTGGGTTAATACTGGTCCCATTGATTCCAAGAACCCTACTAGGGAATCAAAATTATGTTTGGGTCACATCAGGCCTCTTAGGGTGACACATGCTCTAAATATGATGAGTCTTCTATCGAATAGTATTGAGACAAAACACTCTAGAATGTGGGGAACCACCCATGCTACTTGTTTGAAAATTATCCATAGAGGGGTAATATTCCCATGAATAGGATTTGAAACTGAAAACCCACATAGTGATAGACCAGGGGGACTCACTCAACCCTAAAGACCTAATAGTAACCAATAAAAACCAGGGGGATGCACTCAAACCTTCTGGTAAATGCGTCGATAACCCAAATGACCCCAATAATGATTCTTGCACACCGAACCTCCTAGGAACAACCCATGGACACCATCACGTTCTATGTAGAATACTACTAAGGATAGGCCACGAGATGGCCTAAATCTGAGCTGTGAAAGAGGATATATGGGAGTAAGATGATCTCGAGGAGACCATCAAGGAGTAAAAAGTGTGTAAAAAGGTCAACATGGTTTGTGAGCCCACCTAAACACCTGATCGTGTATCGTTTCTATAGGGTTATCTAACACTTGATGAAGTAAACGAATTGTAGGGGTAATACACATCATATCCCACTTCACTTGGCCCATGTCGATATTTCTCCATTATATGCCTCAGTTATCCGTGTCCCTTACACATTATTCATCCCATAATACATGGTTTTTTCAGGTTATAATGCCACCTGGTCATTTAGTTTACCCAAGCCAATATATCAGACCTCGTGTCCATGTAATTTGGTCTTGTTATTTTATACGGTTGTGTACAATTTCATGGATACCATGACTGTTTTCCCCCAGCCAAACAATGAGGGTCACTACACAACATGAAACCCCAGGTACACAGGATGTATCACTGGTTAACACATCGTGCATATAGTAAACTCCACCATAAATTCCATACAAACAGCCCATATCTCCCCGGTTAACCCTAAAATACAGAAATCAACCCACGATGGGTCCCTTGCAGTTGTCTATGGTCTCTAAATATTTTAAACAATTCATTAAAATGGGGTTCAGGACTAAAATACAATACCTCCAACCATGAGGGAGAAACACTAAATCTTTAGGTTCATAACGATTCCTGGGCATGCTGATTCTCAATCTGGTGACAATTAGTTTAAAAAATGGGACCTGGCGGCACCTCCTCACATTGGTTTGTATGTCGGTCGAAGGGATATTAAGATTAGTAGAGGGGGATAATATCTCCTTTGTTCACACAAAATAAAAAAGGGGTAGGGGATATTCATTTTAATTTTTATTTAAATAATATCCTCTTAAACCTGATAGCCTAAATGTCACCAACAGACACCAGGGGGACACACTCAACCCTATTGGTCAAGGCGTTTCCAACCCAAAAAAACCCACATAGTTATGAATGCACACAATTTCTATTAGTCCCAAACCATGTACCCCATCATGTTCTATGCAGAAAAATAATTAGGATAGGCTAAACGCATGCCAGAATCCGAGCTATGATGGAGAAGATACGTGAGGCAGAAGATCTCACGAAGATAATCAAGGAGTACACGGTTTATAAAGGGGTCAACATGATGTGTGATCCTAACCTAAAACCTATCCATGTATCCTTTGTTCATGTTTTTTAAACCTATGTCTAATTACATGACATCTGAGGTAGTATAAGGTGTGTCTTGCTTCACCCGACACGTGGTTGTGTTTATCCTTCACACGGCCAGGCCGGCTGTATCCCTTACATGTCATGCATCCCATACTACATACTGTTACAGTGTTATACTAACATTTGTCCATGTTTTTACATTATCATGTGTATCAAACCCCATGTCCATGTACTTTGTCCATGCTCTTTTACATAGTCATGTACAGTTACACAGCTACCCTATTCGTTTACCACCAACTATATGATGAGGGTCACTACATGGTGTGTAACCCCTGGTAAACGTCATGTAGACCCAAAAAATCATCCTAAGAAAATTGGAACAACACATATAGTTTATAACTATTTAACATGCCATGTAGATGGTAACATCCAATGGAAATTCCCTATAAACGGCCCGAATCCTCCCCATTCAACCCAAAACATACAGATCAACCCATATAGGGTCACTACTAGTTTTATATGGGCTCTAAAACACTAAAACAAACCATTAAATGGTTTATTGTGACTAAAACACGAAAATTCTTACCTCAAGTGATAAAAAAACCTTTTTGTGTCAAACAACGCATGTGGAACGATAATTCTCGATCTGGTTATGATAGTCCTCAAAAATAGGACCTGGCGATACATCCTTTCCTTGGTTAAACTGTCACTCAAAGGGAGAGGAAGAGGGATGGAAGGGTTTTCTACCTCATTCATGTAAACTAAATGGGAAAATAGGGATGGGTATTTGTTTTAATTTTTATTAAAACGATATCCTCTTAACACCCCAGCTGGACTCACCTCTGACCAAACACCTCACGCCGAGAAAGTTTATGTCGTGCCTAGGGTAAATAATGTGTTTTGAAAACAATTGTGTTCTCAAAAATATGATATGAGACTCCAATATTGATTTATTCATATTAAATTGAAACTATGAATTGGTAAAAAAAATATTTAATATTTTAAACATCGTTGTACTGAGGCTAACCAGGCTTCGGATTCCTGTGCCAACTCATCGCCATGCTTTGTAAATATTTTTATAAATATTAAAAATTATAAATGGGAATACCCTAGGTCTCTACATGCATCAGAAAACATATATAATAATTTTAATGAGATTATCCCAACTTCAAGAACAAAAAGACCAGCTCTCCCAGATCTTGGATCCCACTCACCACAAAATACATGAGTAACCCCAATTGGAGTTAAAAATTGAAGATGATGATAATAAAAAATTGATTTTAGCCATAAAATAAACCATCTAATTCATTCCCTTTAAATGGTCTATGATATCAGGATCAAGGACTAGGAAATATTATATGACAACATGGTAAATTTTCATAACCCAACACTACATAAATCTAAAACCCTATTACATTCTCCTTCCTAAGGGAGTGGAAAGATCCATCATAATGAAAATTATTTTTTAGTGTAATCCCAACACATTGATCAAATTATATGATATAAAATAATTATATTAAATTGTATAAAAAAATATAGAACTATAGAAAATGAAATATGAATTGTACCTATCATTGTATTTATCCCCACTTCAGATTACTATAGTGTTTAATTTACTAAATAAAGGATTTTTCCTCAATCCCTCCCTGAGACTTCCTTTTTACCGGAGTATATAATTTTTCTTGATAATTTTTCCAACACACTTTACTACATCTAACAACACATGGTATCCTTAATTAAGGGTGTATCTATTGAAATTTACAAGGAATACTTTATAAAATATTAGTATTATTGAACATTCCATAATGATGAAAAATAATAGGTGCTTCTTGGATGTTAGTATTAATATAACAAGTTCATCAACACTGGTAGAAAACTACTTCATGTAGTCTTAAATAATCCCAAAAAACTGATCATGGCATATATTGATTACACTTTTTGTACATTATTTTCTATCAAGAAGAAAAACTTTGGTTACCCCCTACTATAACTAATGTTCCACTCCGAACTATTTTCTTGGATAATTCTACCTCATCCATAACTAAATTAACAATCCCCTAAGAAAAGTTTAGTATCAAGAGAAACCAATTTGATTGAATCTTAGGTGTTAGATACATCTCAAAAAATTTAGCATTTATGAAGTAATTATTAAAATGAACTCGAGACAAATGAACTATTTGAGATGAATGAGTAGTGTACTCCACCATAGAACAACCTTCTTGATTTAATTTAACAAACATATGATCGTTTTTAGACATAACATATTACTATATGAATAAATATTGATGGAATTTCTGAAAGGGTACTAAGTGGGGTCCTTGGGTATTTTATGTTGTGTGATGGAATCACATATTTTATATCGAGGTTCTTTAATGAAATTAGTTTATAGGCCTACCTTAATTTCCTCTATAGTGTTAACTAAGTTATAAATCCTATCAATTCACTAAATTCACAACTTGGGTTCCTAGGTTCTCTCCCACCATTAAATATTATTTCTTTTGTGTTAAAATCCAAAACATGATCAACCATTTTTTTTAGTTTCCACCACCTGATTGATCTTATGATTAAATAGTTCACATTAATATTTACAATAAAGATTGTCAATGATAGGGTTTTCTATGGAACATTACATTTGGATCATTTACTATGGTTATAAGATATAATTTTAGGAGGAATTATCTTTTCATCATAAGTTATAACACCTAATTTGATATGAAATACCTCTATGTACAAAAAAACATCATCTAGTATATTTATTAAATCCCTTAAAATAAAAGGATTTAAAACATTAGTATAAACCTAAAGAGAAACCTAATAGGGATCATCTAAATAAAACTATAATCAAGATCCATAATTGATGAAAAATCCTCTACCACTCAAGGTAATTTGAGGTCGAATACAAATAAAAACATCTAGAACACCTCCTTCACTTACCACCCAAGACCCAAAGTTTATAAATCCTATTTAGTGATATCCCCCCCCCTACAAACTAATTTCTTATGGTGCTATTTTTTAACATATCATCTCGTTTTTAACAAATATTTCACTCATATATGATTTCTACAGGGACAAAATGGAATTCTTAACTTCCATGGGTTGCCCACAAGTTTCTATGAATCAACATACAAAACCATGTGATCGATTTCACCTTCAAAAACAATAGAACATGTATCATGTATAATAAGATAAATAAAAAACCATATAACATCATTGAATAAGAGTTTTA
Organism: Viscum album; assembly: GCA_963277665.1. Lineage (NCBI taxonomy): Eukaryota > Viridiplantae > Streptophyta > Magnoliopsida > Santalales > Viscaceae > Viscum > Viscum album. Next base: position 167,935,825 of record OY728157.1, read on the forward strand.
TAACCATAACACATAATATAACTAAGTTTGTATGATATTCATGATAATAAAATTGGACCAATTTTTTATATAACCACCCATCACCACTCTAAAACCCTTCATAGAAGTGATAACAAATAATAGGGGTCACAAAGATATATAGAACACTTACATTTACATGGATCCAAAAAAACTAAGTCTTCATGTACATAATAGAATATTTGGTGTGTGATAAAAATTATTAGTAGTATACCCCCATGAATCTATAAAATGTATATCACCATTCAAAAATTATTTTTATCTTTAAAACACAATAATTTTAACAATTAATTTAATTTGGAAACATTTATTCTAAAAAATCCTTTTTTTTCCTTTCATAAATTTTTTATTAACATCTATAATAAAATGTATATAAACATTAATGGAAACATATTTGTAAATATTCAAAAATAATAAATGTATTAGGAGTTAAAAATGTGAGAAACCAAAGCATAAAACATTTTTACCGTTAGTAAAACCCAGAAAAAATCACAAAAAATGGAAGATTGGATCTGTCTTATAGAAATATGTAATAAGGAAATTCAAGAAAACCTAATATGATAAGATATGAATCCTAATAGTACTAAATATTTCTATAGTTTATTAGTATAACAACTAAAACCCTAAATGTTTCTAAACTCCTTAAGTTTTTCAAACATAGGCATGGTTCCCAATATAATATTTTTTCTCAAAAAATATGTGTAAATCATTCTGACCCTTTTAAAAACATTTCCAAATGAAATTAATTAACTTTCCCATGCATGAAACCCAATTTTAGAGTCAAAAACATCATTGAGACATTTCATTAAATACATGAGGGGATTAAAAATGTTTTGAAAGTAAAACGACTATTAAAAAAATTCAAGATACCAATAATGAATTTACATGAAGTTCTTCTCATATATATGAAACAAACCATTTTCATAATCCAAATAAAAGGATAACATGAGTAAATCAAGGCATAACATTATAATTAATCAATTTATAGAGACATATACCACATAAATAGTGGAAACATAGTTTCCTTCAAAAATGTCGTAATGAAAAGATGGGACTTAGTCTTAGGAACCCTATATCCATAAAAAATAAAATCAATTCCCCCATCCAACACCATATATTTGACTTTAAATACCTATTAGTGTTCTAATGAAATAAGGGGAAGATATATTTGGAGTAAATATTGTGAAAGGAGGTGGAATTTTGTGGAGATTCACAAATAAATTTATGAAATCCTCCTAATTGGATTGAAATTCACCAAGAGACCAATGAGAGAACCTAATAAAGTGATAGGAATGTTATGGTAGAGATAATGAGAGGTTAGGTTATGATTTGGGTTAAAAATGACCAATGGTATCGATGTAGTTTTTAAATTTTTTAAAGGATCTACATTTCATATGGTTAGGATGTATTTTTGAAAAATTGTGTGTTATCCATGAGATATATATTGCACCTTGAAAACTAAATAACACTCTAACCAAGGAATAGTTTCTTGATAATAAAAACTATTTACAATCCATGTACTAGTCTTAGGACCCAAACCCGATAATTTAAATATTTTTTATGGTAATCTCATGTGCTTGTAAAAACCTTTATCAACCTATTAAATATTAAACTTTAGTTGATAGATTCATATCGAATGGTTACTACTAATAGTTTGTAGAACATGAATTTGGAATTTTTCTCCATCAAACTCCAAAATCTGGACCCTCAACCCCAAAAAAATTCTTTAAAACCATAATAGAGAAAAAGTATTCTCAAAATAAAACCTATATGTGGCCAGAAAGGAATCACATTAACCTAATTATAATGAAACAAATGAAATTCATGAGCTCATATTTTTATTAATAGAAAAAATATATCATAATTCTTTAGACGATAAATATCAATGAAAATATGACGAAGTGGGTAAATATATTTTTTAATGATTATAAGGCCATAATCCAAAAACATGATAGGGAAACAAAATTTTATAAAAATATTATTAATGAAGTATAAAAGTCGTGAAATAGTTCAAAATATATCTCAATAATCATAAAACATTTGACCATGACATAATATTGAGTAATAATATATAACTAATGAACATAATAAAAATAGGGAATATCATTAAAATTAATAGTAAATTGTAAATGTGTAATAACATAATAAACAGCATTGAAATGTGGCACAACCGTAATCATAAGAATACCACTATGGTAAACATCGTTATGTTCATTCCTACATGAACATAATTAGTATTTCCGCACCTAAAAATGTGAGAAAACCAATTATTTCAATGCTTATGGGAAATATAATTATGTCCAAACCTAACAATATCATGGGATATAAACATAAAAAATGGATTGTAGGGTGATATAGGATCCCACACCTCATCATCCATACAAACATGTTCCATTTAAAAAAAATCATCGTCTTATCATAAATAACCAATGGAAAAATATTGGTCCTCTTAAACATTTCACAAAAATCACTTAACATGAACCTATGAAATAATATGGCCTAAAAATAATTTTTTAAAAACAAATAATATCATAATAAAATATAAAGTGTTCTAAAAAGTCACTTCTTCATAGTTAAACCTTGGATAATAAATATATGTGAAAATAAAAAATCACTCACAAAACCATATAATCATTTATATAAAATATGAAGTGAAAATTACCCTCAAAATAAATTTAAATAGGAAAGAGATTAATTTTTTAAAACATTATTATAAATAGTTTCAAGTAAATAAACCTTGAAAGGAAAAAAATAATAATAATAAATCAATAGTGTAAAATAATAAAATGAATTGCCTTTATTAGTCTTTCTATGTGGTTTTAATGAAAACTACACATCATGAAAAAAATAAAATATAGTCTTTTTTATTATATGTTATAGGAGGTATAGAAAATAGAAAATAAAAAAATATTTTAATATCATGTATTAAAATATTTTTGATAAGAAAAAAATGTAAATGAAATAGAATATTCCTTAGTTTGATTGAGAGTTATTCTTAGTAATGCAACCATTTTACATTTGAAAACCAATATCAAAGAATTGTTTATTTATGATGAAATTTAATTTCTATAGATAAAAGGGATACAAATTATAAAATATGGTAATGGTTTGATAAAATAATTATTATCTTTATATTAATGTAAATAAAATATGACACAGAGAACCATAAATTAAGTCGATGAATCCTTAAAAATAATAGAAACATTCATATAAAAACTCCTTAAAGGATAAGATTTAAAATGAAGCACTAAATACCATTAATATTTTTATAATTATGATAAAATATATTAATGGGTAATTGAATACACCATTCATAAGAAACCATTATGTATACAAATAAGTAAGCAATACGGAGTGAACATTTGAGAACAGAAATACTTGTGGTGGTCCTGATTCCTTTTGGTCAAGCCCCAAACATCCTAGATAATCAAATTATGTTTTTTATATACATTACTATGAAACATATTTTTATATATTTAATTTAATAATGACTATTTATTATCATATTCAATTTATTTACTCTATATATTTTTTCTTATGTTTGTGTGAAAATAGAATCGATGTCGGGTTATTTTGGTATTTTTAGTAATTGAAGATGAAATGTTAATACTTATTTAAAATTTTATAATAACTATAAAATAATAATAATATTATTTTATTATTAAATTATATTAAGTTTACTATTCATGATATCATAGTCATCCATGATATATTTTTATATCATATTTCATGTAGGTGGTTCGACCAAACCAAATAAGATCATATCATAATTCTATGGGTATGTATGGTTAAGAAATTGTTTTGTTTGATATAATAAAATTATAAAAGATGAATAATGATTATATATATAAATTTTTTTTATTTTTTTAAATAGATTTTTTTTCAAAGAACTAAAATCAATATGAAAATCAAAAACCACACTTCATATGGGAGTTAGTACTCACAACTCACGATCGAGCTTATTTTGTTTTTATACATGGACGTTCAAGAAATAATCACAATTTTTCAATTAATATAATTAAAATATTATATATTAATTATATATATGTCATCATATGACTATATTTATGGACTTTTTTGAAGGTTAAGAAAATGAATATATATATATGATGATTAATTAATACTCACATGGGGAACATAAACCTTCTATTAAAAGTATCCTTAGAGATTATGGTATTAGGAATGATTATGGTTACCATTTTCTAATAAACGTTATACAGTTTTCTAGGAGGAGAAATATCATAATTTTTTAAAAATAATTTCTACAATATGGGGGTGGCAGGAAGGGGTGGAAGAGTCCCCTTTTTTAAGTAATGATAAGTAAACATTTGGAGCATCCATTCCTATTCAATAATAGAATGAAAATATTCAATGGTAAAAGGTTCCAAAAGAGATGAATAATGGTTTATGGTGTGATATAAGTTCAATAAATACTCTAATACCCATCTTATCACATGTTTTAAACATTTTTCAAGAATTTTACTATATTATTTTCATGTTTTTCCAATACAGTTTTTACAACAGTAACTAGTTTTTAACTAAGTAATTTATATTTTATTAAATAATATAAGTTAAACTTTATTACAAAATATATAATTCCTAAAAAAATAAATCATAAATTTATCAAAATAAATTTATTAAATAGATAAAATTAACTTTTAAATTAAATCATTTTATATACAAAAAATTAGTTTTTTGTATAAAAACATTAAGTTAACCATAATATGATCCTAAAATTATTTAAGAATTAGTTAATATATAAATTTTTGTTAATAGAATAATATGTGATTTTTAAAATCATATTATATTCATTATTTAAAATATTATAATTTAATTTATAGAATAAATATTTCATAGTATCAAAAAAACAAATCTTTGAAATTAACAATTTCACCATTATCACTAAAATTATATTTAATTGTTGCGATATTGTTTGTTTGTCAAATAATAAAATGATCCTTTCTATATTATTTAGATCTACTAATTACCAATATATAATCAGTCTCACTAAATAATATTTCTAAAGATAACTGTTTATTAATTTTCATATTAGATAACTTAAGGTAAGGAAATTGTTTTTTAAAAACTGTACCTCTAAGCATAAAATAAATTATATTTTTATTTAATTTTTATGTAGTTTTTAAAAAGTGGTTTATTTTATTCATAAATTATAATTTAATGGATATAATATAATGGTAATATTAAATAATTTTATTATGGTAACATGATTTTAATTTTATTTTAGTGTTGCGTGTACCAAAATCTACTCATATAGTATTTAATTAAGGAAAAGTAATTACTAAAATTATGTGTTGTTAAATTATACCCACCATAAAAAGGATTTATTCATTGATATTTTAATACATAGTGGAAAAAATTGTGGTTAATTTATCATTACATACTCAAGTTCCCATGTTTCCTCTTGTAATGTATAGTTCCACCACAGAACATTGAATAGATGGTGGTCTTTTTATTCTAATACATCCCTCATAGATATAATTTTTTCATAATTTTTTCATAATATGAATGGTCATGTTCAAATTTTATAGCTTATGATCCTGGTATGTGTCATGGATCTCATATATAATTCCCCTAAATTCATAAGTCGAACAAAACATACACTTGGGAGACGGATGGAGGGAGCACTAAGTGATATAATATAAACCTGACATGATCAAGGATCCCAAAGGTAATGATGTTTCTAGGGATAAACATCCATCTATTACCAAATATCATAACCAGAGTATATGGATATTTCCAAATGATCACCATATCACCAACTTCATACTACATATCTCATCGATTATTATCTGTATAACTCTTGATTCATCTCTGTATTGATTTCATATACTAATAAATGGTTTGAACCATATCAATAATCTATTAGAAAATGTTATGACCTATCATCATCCACTATCAAAATTCATCAAATATTCTTATTTTCCTATATATTTTTCCATAAAGGGCCTCAAATGGCACCATATGAATACTAGAATGGAATATATTATTATATGATAACTCTACCATGAGATTTTTGATCCTGACTTCCTTGAAAATCCATCGAACGTGATCTCATTATATCCACTAGATATTGAATAGTCCTCTCATTCTGACTATCCATATGAATATGATAAAGAGTTTTAAAAAATAAAACATTCTCAAATTATTTTTGAATAATTCTTCAATAACTAGAGGACAACCACATTTCCAATTATATGTAGTAGAGAGTGGTACTCCATACAGCCTTACAACTTCTCATATGTATATCATAGGGAGATGGTAAAGGGATAAATATTCATTGATAGGAATAAAATTTTATGACTTGGTAATGTGAATAACCATAACCCTAATATAATTATGTACTTTAGACATTTTTGGGAGTGATATAATTAAATCGGTGGTGATGTTTTCCAATTTCCATACTAGTATGGGTAATATTTACAACATATCGTTATACTTTTTTCATTCACCCTTAACATCTTGGAATGCCAATCATTGAGATACATATTTTACATTTATCTCTACATTATATCCTACCATATGTTTTTTATATATATATACATATTCATAATTCATTGATTAATTGAGAAGGATGAGTGTAACGACCAAAAAATTCATTAATGAAAATTCATCTTGGTCTATTTAAATTTCTTCTTTTGGTTATGTAAAATGTATGAACATATTTGGTTTTATGTTTTGGATTTTAAAATAATGTTAAAAAATTTTACTATTTCTAATATAGTCATTGATCATTGACCACATGATTAGAATAAATATTGGGCTTTAACAAATCCAATTTACTCAAACAAAGGAAGCGATGGCCTCATACTGTATAATTTCCCCATATAAAGCCCATTTGTTGGAACATATAAACTTGGTGGATTCATTGGGCTTCACTCTTGATCAATCCCTAGATGATCTTGAATACATTAATCTTGAGTGGGACCTCCTACAGGAGAAGCGGAAGTTGATAGAGATTACTACTCAAGCGATGTTATCCGAGCTATCCCAATATTCTTTCACTATCGCACACCTTACCCTAAGGTCTTATGCATATTTTTTAGGGGGTTATGTAATAAGAACCTATTAATAATATTATTTACATTATTCTTGAATATTGAATATACATTCTTCTTATTATTGTTACATTGTAAATAGTTTTTAAAACACAAATAGTATTTTTAGTTAATATTCAACTTAGAAATCTATTTTGATGAATTAATTGATTTTTGAATTAAATAATATTTTAAGAAATAATTATTATTATTATTAAATTAATTTTTAATAAATATAAATTCTCTTATAATTTTATAAATTCAATTGTAATTTTTATTAATGTTTTGAAAGCTGTTTTTTGTCAAAACCCGTGAATTCTCGATAAGTGTCGATTTTTATTTTCCAAGTAAAAATTCACAAGTTTAGAAAATTATTTAGATAAAATTAATATTATTTTTGGAATCAGGATTTCTAAATTATTAAATGGTGAATTTTTCATAATTTTCTGAGAGAGTCTAATTTTTGTGTAAGAATTAAATACTGTGTAATTATATATTGTGTTTTATGACATCATAATGACCCAATAGTTTTGTAACAATATGTTTGGACATTATATGTTTTTACATTAAAATAATGTAATTTTAGTTTTATTATATTTATTTTACAAAGCTTTAGTGGACCCTTCAAGACTTATTAAACATTTTACCTTTTTAAATTGTTTTCCTAAAGAGTGTGAATCAACAACACATAAGAAACCCTATTATTTTAATAAGTTCGGCCTTTTTACTTAAAAAAATTTCTCACTCCCCTTTGGAAAAACCATGGGAAAAAACATGGGCTGGTTTTTTATTTTGATTAGTTTAATGTGTGGTGTCCCAAACCTAAATAATAAATAATTCCATCTATTTTCCTATATAAACCCACACAAACCCCCACTTTCTCTTCACTCAAAGCCATTGGAGTTCCTTTGACCTCTTACTTACTCTCTCTATAATCCTCTCAAGGAGCACCAAGATCCCAAGAGGCCTCTCTCGGGCCTCTCACAAGTCTTTGGGATCACACATCCAAGTAAGGGATTCCAACCTTTCTTATATTATCCATGTTTCTTAATATTGTTATGCCGTTTTATTTTCAATTATAAATGTTGGGGGTGATTTTTCACCACCCCTATACTGTCCTTATTATGTTTAAATGATTAAATACCCCTTTATCTCTCATCGGTTCCTTCTATATATACCTGTTACCATGCCGAAATTTCGTAAGGAATTTCTCCCTTCTCATTTAAATTCAAGCAATTATTTTGTATTATGAATCTAAATTTAATTACCTATGTTGGTATATGTATCTATATGACTCCCCTTAATTTACCTTTCATGTACATATGATGATATGACATTTTCCCTCTCATCATCAATTTTTATGAAGTCTTATGTCACACTGTTATGCTACCAAAATTGCACCGCAATTTTCCATGCCAAAGACATTGTGTAGTAAATACCATGCCCATTTCTCTATCAAGGGTATTCACCTTTATGAAAATTTAAATATTGTTTAAATAGTTTCATGTATTAATCCACACTCCTTTATCATGGAATAAATGATGATTTTTAAATAATCTTGGTTTTGTGATCCACATGGAACACTTATTCAAGAAATGTATTGATTTAGAAGGTTGTTCCCTAATATCGCTCCAATGCATTGGGTAAAGTATAGTATCAGGATACGTCTTGTGAAATGAGTGTTGACAAATGATAATTTAGGTTAAATGTGGGTTTCCTCGTTCTTTATGTGCAATGTCATCTTACTCGTGATCCATGTGTAATGATCCTTGGCTCAGGCTAATTCCATGTTAAGGGTTGTTGCCACATCTCTATGTTATGATTATGATGTTTTACCATGCCTTTATGTTCATGTTTCTATTTTGCTCAATTGATATTCCTATTGTCTAACAAGTATTTTATTACTCATGTTATTCCATGTTTATTCCCTTACTAGGCTTTATAGATCATCGTTTTCTATGCATGTCCTCATGTTATCCCATGCAATGCTAAGTATGAGAGAATGCAGTGGTGATGTAAAGGAAATTTTCAATAATTATCTTGTATTTCATGTTTTAAGTCATTATGTAGTGTTCTTAAGCCCCAAAGAAAAAATACCACTCGATTTTATATGTGGTTTAAGTGATGACTTTATGTAATAAATCATGTCTAAATGTGTAATAAATAATAGGGTTGTCATAATGAACTAGGTGCATCATCAAAACATTCCCTCTTCAATCCTAGTTTTGATGGCACACAATTTCTAGTTCCAAATATGGTAACTTTATATTTATCAAATTTGAAATCTCAAATATTATCCACCATTTTTTATATCTCTATATCATCTTATTTGGATTATTCAATTTTTATGTGGATGGAAGGTTGACCAATATGTTGGTAATGATAGGATTTCTCTCCTCCCATTATGGATTCTAGATTCAATCTCAAAAAATCTATAATGTATTATATCTTTTTTAATACTCATTAAATATATATTAGCATGGTCTTTCTTACTCAAAGCATCATCCACCTTATTTAACATCCCTATGTGGTAATGTATCAAGAATATGTAATCGTTTATTAATTAAAACCATATTTTTTAGTTTAAAATCAATTCCCTCTATGTGAATATACATTTAAAAATATTTTGTTCGGGATATATATAAACATTTTCTCCAAATAGATAATGTATCCAAATAATTAATGCATAGATAATTTTTGTCAACTCTAAATAAATCATCTGGTAATTTTACTTATGATATTTTAATTATCATTATAAATAAGAAATTACCTTATTATTCTACTTTAGTACAGAACCCAATAACATTTTCCATGCATAATTATATGTTAAAAACCCTTCCCAACTCATGGGTAATGTAAGTACAAGGCCTATGGAAAAAATTATTTATAGTTTATTAGGTCTTTCTAAAAATTAATCTCTCTAACATATATTTACTCCATTCCTAGAGATAAAGCATTTCATTACTATCTTGAATTAGAATATATAAAATTATAGAAAAATTGTATTTTTATTTAATAGTCACATTTTCAACTTCTGTTATTTCTTAGATCATTTTCCATATTATTTTTTAAAAACATAAATGAATATATAGGATTAACATTTTATTATTAAAGTGCTAAAATTAACATCTAACAGATCATAAGACCAATAAAAGGAAAAAAGTCTTTCAATGTATTTATAAATATTTTAGAAAACAAATATTGTTATCACTAGTTATTTGATTTAATACAATAATATCTAGACCTCAATAGTAACAACACTGGTTTAATATTAATATTTACCATTAAAATTGATTAACTAAAAACAATTAATCATTAAGAAAAACATAATGTAGGTCAATTATAGGCACTAAACCCTTATTGTCCTTCAATTATGGGTTCATGCACCATGCCTTTCCTGATATGATGGGTCGTCACCAGGCATGACAGTTGTCCTTTTTAAAAAACAATTTTAGTATAATTCATAGACATTTACAAAAATTTAATTCCACATAATTACCTCAAAATCAATGATTAGATAAACCTTAAAGGTTTAAAATACCTTTATAACAACATGTTTATAATTATTATATCAACTTCAGACAGATATTAATTTTTATCCTCCCTGAATCATGTGTTTTATAAAAATTTTATCATTCCATTAAATAAATTTTCGTGGTACCATTCCACACATGATTTTAAATACTTTAATAAATACTACAACATTATAATCCTTATAAATTTCATATTTATTATAACTATAATATCATTGATTAAAATAATCCTATAACATAATTTTTTAATTAATACACTAGAATAATAATCATTACAATTTGGTTGTAGTAATAGAATAAGCAAGAACTTTATCCCATCGCTTACATTGAGGTATATTCCCTTGATAATTGGGTCAGTCATTTGTATAGTTCCTCATCTCCTCGTTCTAAAAGAATTTCCTATTAGAATATTCTTTCATTCCCTTTCAATCATGACCACGGTGTATTTTTTCTCCACATATGTGGTAATAATTTTTCCATTTGAGCTTGTACCAAGGTGATTTCTTCTATAAGTACCACATGTGGAAAAATATTATTTTCAATTCTTCACATTATCCATTTTTAATCTACCATCTTCTTCTTCTCTGTATTATATTTAAAGACATAAAACATGCAGAATTATTTATCTTCCATGATATGACATGACATTATGTCTTCATAAGATAAAATTTTATATGATAATAGTTCTCTCAAATAATTGTCTTAATAGCATCAAATAAATGGTCAATCATTCTCTTTAGAATACATACAGAGCTTGTCATACTAGTTTATAAACATATAATGTTGGATTTATACATAGAAATTTTTCCTCTTCTTTTTGTCTTAGACTTAAAAACTCATATTTCATATCTATTCATTGCTCATATAAAACTTATTTTGTCAATAAGATTAACTTGAAATACTTATATTCAATGTATTCAATTTTCTCTACATCTTTAGTGTTTTGAATTAATTACCACCATTTACCCACAACTCCCAAGATATGATAAACATACATGAAACCATTCTCTATTTCTCTACTTCCCAAGTCGAGAAATATCTTTTTTAAAGAACTTATCCATATCTCAAACAATAAGGTATTTTTAGTTCCACTGAATAATGGAGGTTGTTGATGCATGAAGTGGTATATCATAATTACACTATGTGGTGGATCAGTAGGGTTCTCTATATGGGACATTTTATTACTCATAACCTGAGTTAGTTTACCCAATATGGTTATAATTTGATCAATTCCCTCTCAATATCTATATATGGCTTCACTATCTTACCTTTGGGTGAAATACCTATATCAGGTATGTGTATTGATATAGTTTTTATTCCATCTATTAGGATATATTTATATATAATGGAATACACTATATTATATCATAAAATTATGAAACATAATGTATAATCCAAATACTACTAAAACACATAGCATAAATTGAAAATTTTATTCCTAGATAATCTAAGAATCAAAAATATTGTTTCTTTATGGATATCATTTTTTAATCTCCTCCATAATGGTTTGAAAATACAATTTTATTAATCCTAACCATATCACTCAAGAGTGTCGAACTAGGTTCAAAATAAGGGTTGTTTTTAGGTAACAGGAAATGATCGGGCTAGTCTTAATGTTCCCTTTCAAGGTTATTACACATAGGTGCATCTATTCAAAAACCAGGACCACTTTTAGAATCCTTATAGTGGTGAATTTTCTATTAAAAAGACATAATATCTTACTTAAAAAACATAAGGATGTTATTTTATACATATTATAAAATTCTATCATATGGTTATGTTCCCAAATATATGTTTTCCTATAACATGTTTCCAAAGATTCTAGTAAACTTCATTTGATTCCAACAAAAGATAACCAGACCCGACTATCCTAGAGATGGTTTCTAATTTATTATATATGAATAATATACAAAGAATCACATATCTAATGATATAATATTTTTTTTATCTTCGTAAAATAGATAAATACATAAATTATAATAACAATTGAAAACATAAATTACATAGTGTATATTCATTCATAAAGCCATTATTCCATATAGTGTATCTTTCAATATTAATCACAAAAATACTTCATATTTTCCTGGGGAAAATAAAAAATAAGAAATTGGTAAGCTCATATTACTAGTATAGTTAACCATACAACAGAATCTATGAATAAATAATGTGTAATCAATATGTCAAGGTGAATTACAGAAACACATGTCATTTAATCAATAACATGATCGTAATATGGTAGTAATAAATAATAATGAAATTATTCCATATAAATAATCATGTGATCTTGAAAACAAAACAATGGATATTCATAAAATTCAAATAATCACACGGAATTTTAATAACAATATTCATAATTATGGAATGAATAATTTCATATATCTAAAATATTGTATCAATTCCTTGTTCCAATATATCTAAAAAATGGGTAAGGCCTCACCCAAAACCCAATCTAGTTTGTCTCTCTATATCTATTGATACATCAAGGAGCTATAGTGGGCCCCTCTTATCACTTATTAAGTAAAATGAATTCCTCATATGAATGTATTGACATGTAATCAACATAAACATTCTTATTTAAAAATGAACATATAAAATTTTTATACATACCATAATCAATAAAGATAGTCATAAATCGTCCATAGAAAAATGGTTAATGGTTTTAAAATTATACATCCCCATTAAAATTGATCCTAAAACACTTGGATAAATCATTATTATGGTCTTAATAAAACACATCCTCAATGTATCATAAGTAAAATAGATGGTTTATATCATTCATTAATATAAATACCATGAAAATATCCTTAAAATCATTTTTAAGAAAAATATCTATTTCATTTTAAAAATCTCTATTTAAAAAAATTTCACAAAAATATTGAAGATAATTTTAATTGAAAATATACTTTTAAAACATGAAAAATAATCCTTAAAACATTAATTTTTCATGATATTGTAAAATTATATTCATTTTGAGCACATTGTAACAAATATTCCTTGCACATTTTTGGTAGAAACCAAAAAGTATATGTTTTAAAAGAGACAGGACTATTCCATTATAAACCCTTCATAAAAATTAAAAAATGGGTAAAATTTTATTTAAGAAATCATGTTGAAAATATTAAATAAAATAAAATTATTTTATAAAAGATGGGTTTTATGAAAAAAAAAATTGACCAAATATAGAAATAAAGTCGGATATTCTTAAAAACATTTTTAAAATAATTTTAATTACCAAATAGTGAAACAAATAGTAATATTACATGAAAAAATTCATGAATAAACATTTATTAATAAAATATATTTATTTTATGATTGAAATATAAATCAATTTCCCTAAGGTATATTTGAACATAATCAATCTCAAATAATGATGAGAATATGAAATAAACCCTTACCAATTTGTTAACTTTTGAATCATAATCCCTATAAAATAAATTACATAAAATGAAACATTATATACCATAATGATAAATATATTCAAGATATAAACTATAAAAGTGGTATTATATACACCACAAAAATGAAATAAGTGGTGAAAATGGTATATATCTCATAGTAGTAAAAGTGAGACCGGAAACCCTTACCTCATGTATGATTTCCTTCATGTGTGTTAGTACCATATGTATAATTTATTAAGAATTTTATTAATATATAAAATCACCATAATAATTTTTAAAAGATCATATATTTTCCAATTATAAAATTTTATCACCCATTATTCTATAATATTTCATTATTTTCATTGTTTTGTGTGTTAATTTCCTTGTTTTCTCATACCTATTTTGTCATGAATATTCTAATTATTGTGAATCGTATATATATATATATCATATAAATAATGATAATAATGTTATAAATATAATATTTACTCAATATATACATATTTAGAACCATTTATGAATATTTTACACTAAAAATAAATCATATCGTTTTGTGGAGATGGTAGATCGTAAGTATGAACGAGTGATAATATCATTCCCTTAACAAGTGAAATGGTAATAATTGGGTTATATAATTATTTTACATAATAATAAATATAATCTCATATATATAAAAATATATTCATTAATTTTATCCTTAATACATTACTCTATAGCTTAAGTGAAAATTTTATCACATTGCTTTGCGAGGTGTTAGTCCTCCATGCACCCAAGCGACGTTAACGTATTTGAAATAGAATGGAACATAAAAAGGAATAAATGTTATTTAAATTAAAGAAGTATAAAAAATATTAAATATCATATAAATTTTTTAAATACATCATTATATTCATATTTTAAAGTTGGTTATGGAAAATGCACTACATTGGTTCATGAGGCAGTAGTCCACTAAACAGATGATCGGTGATTTAATCTCCAATTTGATCGAAGTGGTGAGGGGATAAAAATAATCATCAACATAATAACATATCAATTAATTTTATATACTATTATTATTATATTGGAAGTTTTCAAACATAATTTAGCCTTAAAAGGAAGAAATATAATGAAAGGGATTTGTTTAGATAATTACATTCCCTAAGAGAATCCTACTTTGGATATCCATATAAGGACCCTAGGGATGGTCTTTTTAGAGAATCTTAAACTCTAAAATATGTCTAATTATCTTTTTTAGATAAATTATTAGGTGTTTTTTCATATTATTTTCTTGATGGGTGTGAATAAGTGAGAGTATGGAGTGCTATTTTATATATGTGGAAAGGGAACCCTCTTGTAAATTTCATAGATGTTTTCAAAATGAATATAATATATGGAAATCATTAAGGTGAAAAAAACATAAAAATAACCTTATGATTAAATTTTTTATAGTATAAGGTATAAAAATTAACAAAAATAATATTTTTTAAATAAATTGGTCATTTTAACCCTTATCTTCTTAGTTTAACCCCATAGTAAACGCATTTTTACCTTAATCTAGACCATTAATTTTTACTATATTCATTATTAATTTTTCAATTATATTAAGTTGAAATTATTAGATAATTTAACATATTAGGATTCTAAATATATAATACATTTTTAAAAAATCAACACACAGAAGTGGAAGAATTCAATTTAAAATTATAACCACATACACGATGAAAATTTGGATCTTCAAAGAGACAATTCATATAAATATGAAATGTCGTAATATAATAAATCAATATGAACTTGATTAAAAATACATAAATTATTTAAATTTTAATATAATATTACTAATAATATTTTAAAACCACTTTAATATAATTTAAATTTGAAAATTATTTAAATGGAAGTTATTTTTTTGTAAAAATCAAGATTTTTCACTATTCATTGAAAAATGAAACATTTCAAAAAAATCCAAAAAATTAATCATAAGATAATTTTGATATTATAATTTCAAAAATAAAGTTTATTTTTTCAATTAAATTTTACAAAATGGTAAAAAATAATTTTAATTTATGTTTACAAGGTGCAATTAAACTGCCTTTTAAAAAACCCAATTTTTTAGAAAACAATTATTTCACATTGAAATTATTCATATTTTATTTCTAATGAATATTTAACCATTTAATTTATTTTAAAAAAAATTAATTCAAAAAAAATTAATAATTTAATTATTATGATTCATACCCACCAATATTACTATGATGTTATAATTTATAACTATAGATAAGAATATTTTAATACAGTATCATATTTCATTTCCACTTGGTGTTATGTGTATCATAATAAAACATAGATATTGAATTTATTTGAAAATAAATGTATCATAATGTCTCAATATACAATAATATCTTCTAATCTAATTGTTTTGTGTCATACATTTTATCAAACATGATGTTTCTATTTTAAAATCTCATGGTGTTACATTCATCCCCCATAAATAAATGTTTCTGTCATAGTTAAATATTGATATTTCTAATAAAGGTTTGTTAATTTGAAAATATTATCATTTAAAACCTACATTATAAAAAGGGTTAATAAAAATTCCCCAAAATAATATAGAAAGGTTAGTATAATGGTTATGTTGAATAACACCAAAACTAGATTCTATGTAGAAGAACATTGGGGGAAGGTGATAATATGGACATAGAAGAAAAGAGAAAATAATTGTACATATTGATAGAGATCATTGATCATAAAAAATTTAATGCTCAATGGAAAGTTATGCACCTCAAAACTGGAATTTTATTGATGATTTTAAAGATTTATATGTTCATAAAAAATAAATTTATTATAATAACAATTGTTTCAATATCATTTTCTTATAGTTGAGGAATTAATTTACCATCTACACTGAGAATATATAAGTATATACATACATGGTATATTTTTATTTCATAAGAATAATTTCTTATTTTTTTGTGCTTAAATTATTTTCAACATCATATCTTACTACAAGAAATGAATATTTAGAATAAATTTTTTATGCTGGAATCACTAAAATAAACATTTAATGGTTTATAAGATCTATAAAAGAGTTACAAGTATTTCTATCTATTTATAAATATTTTACAAAACCAATATGGTTATCCATAGTTATCTAATATAAAACATTGTCCCCAAAACCACAATAGTAACTCCATTGGTTTAACATTAATATTTATCTATAATATCGTATAACTAGAAATAATGACATACTAACAATGATATCATGTAGGTTATTGGTAGGAACTAAACCCTTACTATCATTTGTTTGTGGCTTTAAAACTTAAGGCTTTTCCATATTCAAAAGGTTTTCACTAGGAATGTGGGTTTTCCTTTTTCTAAAACCATATTAACATAATTCCCATAATGTTGCCAAATTGTAATATCCATTAATTACCTCAACATAAAATATTTGAAAAAACCATAAATAATACCAATACCTTTATAAAATCATTGTTATCTTTTTTATCTCAATATTGAGAAAATAATAAGTGTTATCCTCCCTCAATCAGGTTTTCTCCTAGAAGTTATACTTTCCACTAAATCACATTTCTTGGTAACCATCAATGCATGATTTTAAATCCCTAATGAAATACTAAAATAGTAAAATCCTTATTCATTTCATAATTCTTATAATCAAATTATAATTGATTAAAATAATCCTATAAAATAATTCTTTATTCCAAGACTGAGGAAATTAATCATTCCAATTTGATTATAGTAATATCATAATCTTGACCTTGACCCCTTATCTTATTTTGAGTAATATTACCTTTATTTTTGGGGTATTAATTTTCATAGTGACACATCTTTTTACACTGGAAGGATTGCACATTTCAATATTACCTATTTATCTTTCAATCATGATCTCAGAGGTATTTTTCTTCACACATAAAGAAAAATACTTTTCATTTTAAACATGTAATGTGAAGTTTTCTTCAACAAGTATCACATTTGAGAAAATCATTGGTTCCATTATTCCATTTATCTATTTTCTTTCAACCACTTATTTTTGTCTTGCTCCCCTATAAATACTTAAAACTTGGAGAATTATGTATATATATTTATATAACATGATATTTCTTCCACATATGATGAGATAGTTTGGTATATTAATTCCCTTTTAAGGATTATATTACGTCCATCAAATAAACTGTTAATATTTTCTTTTTAATTTTGTACATAGTCCATAGTATGCCTTGATAACCTTGTATTTTTCACATGATAATTAGAATCATTTTCTTCTTCTTTATATATTAGGAACAAGAATAGTATTTCCATTTCTGCTCTTTCTCATGAGGAATATATATTTTTAATAATAGTTCCTTGAAATCCTTCCATGGTTTTTTATTTCCTCCTCATACTTAATGTTTTGAATAAATGACCAAATTTTATTTGTTTCAATGAAGATATTATAAAAATATATGAAAACATTCTCCCTTTAAGTATATCCCAAGGACATAAAAATCAACTCTAATGAATTTATCAATTTCTCATATAAAATTGGATTCGTAGTCCCACTGAATGATGGAAGTTGCTAACGCATTAAGTAGTTTAAAATCTTTACACTATGTGGTGGATCATATAGCTACTCAATATGGGAATGTTTATTACTCATAACATGAGTTACCGTCTCCAATATCATTATAATTTGGCCATTTCCTACTCTATCCCTATCTCCATCTTCATTATCTTTCCATCGGTGGAAAATCCAACATGGTGTATGTGCATTGATACAATTCTCGTTCCTTCCATTAGATTCCATTTTTCAAAAATGTAATCCATTCGATTATATCATAACATTGTGAAAAATATTGAATAATCCCCAAAATACTGAAACTCTGAACCAAAATTGAAAATTTTATTCATATATAATCTCATAGTCATAAACATTTATTCATTGGGTATATCATTATTTTCAACTCCATAATAATGGTTTATAAATAAAAAAGTGATTCATCCTATTTAGAGCACCCAGAAGTGTCAAACTAGGTGTATACTAAGGCTTATTGTCGTGCACAAGCTGAACATATTCTCAATCCCAATACACCCTTTTAAATGTTATTGCCCCAGGGTACGTCTATTCTAAAACCACATATTCTTATAACATACATAAATTGATGTATTTTCTAGGGGAAAAACATAATTTCATCCTTAAAAAATTTTGATGTTCTTCAATACATATCCTCATTTTATATCATAGGTTTATTTTCCCGAATATATGTTTTCCAAGATAGATTTCTCTAGTATTCTTCTAAATATACATTGATACCAAATGTAGTGAAATTAAAACCAATATCCAGGAGTTAGTGTCTACTTTATTATGTCGGCATAAGATATAAAGATTTGAATCATGAAGGTTGCAATAGTCTAATAGTCCTATTAAAATAGGTACATCATTTAAATTCATATTATAAATGAATATATAAAACAGTGAAAATATTTTTTTATAACTCCATTATTCTTCATAGTTTATAACTATATATTAATCACAAAACTCTTCTTGGTTTCCTGGGTAAAATAAAATCTAATAAAAGGGTGAGATCATTGCACAGTGCGGGTAAGAGTACAATGATTTCATTAAATAAATAATTTATAATAAATATTCAAAGGTAAATAAATACAACATGGGACATTTAATCAATAACATGAGCGTAATATGTTAATAATAAATGAATATAAAATTATTCCTTATAAAAAATCACATAGTCTTTAAAACATAACAATGAATATTTTAAAAAATAAATTAATCACATAGAATATAAATAACTAAATTCATAATTATGTAATGTATAATGTTGAACATATGAAACATATCATTGATTCTTTGTTCCATGTCATCTAAATTACGGGGTATGTCTATGGTAAAACCCCAATATATTTTTCCTTATGAGACCGATAGATGCATTGAGATGTTATTGGGGGCCCACCAATCACTGACTAAGTCCAATGATTTCCAAATATGAAAGGGGTGAATAATAATCAACATAAACATTCATATAAAAAAACTAACATGTTTTAAATTTTAATAATTTCCCCAATCAATAAACATAATCACAAACCATCTAGAGTATAATGGTGAATGGTTATAGAATTTTACATCCCTATGAAAATTAGTCATAATACATCCAAAAAATAGTAAAGAATATAAAAAATATATATCCTTACCGTATCAGTATTAAAATAGAGGTTTTATGTCATTGATGAACAGAAATACCATAAAAAGATATTTAAAATCACATTTGATAAAAAATTCTTTTGCACTTGGAAAATCACTTTTTAAAAAATTAAAATATTAATTTGAAAATAAGTTTCATTGAGAATAAAAATTTAAATTATGAAATATAATAACTAAAACATTGATTTTTTATGAAGGTTTAAATTATTTTTCATGTCATATATGTTAACATATATACTCCTTTCATATTTTTATCGAATTCCAAATGGCAATTGTTTTCAAAACAATATGGATATTCCATTCAAAAAAATTAAAAATAAAAATGGATAAAAATTAATATTATAAATATTATATAAATGGTTAAAAACATTTAAAAAAATATAAAACATGTTTTAATATGAAAATGTTTTTTCTATTGAAAAGATAAGTAAAGTAAAATTTTAATAAAAATAATTTATCAATCATTTTATTTACAAAAAAGTGAAACAAATGTCCTATTACTTGAAAAAGATCTTGAATCACTATAGGTACGAAAAATATATTAATTTATTGTTATAAATGTCAAATAAATTCCCAAAGGGAAACCTAAACATAGACTTTCCCAAATAATGACAAGATTGAGAAATAAACCCTTATGTGTAACACCCCAAGATTTTAGTGAATTGTTTTTAAAATTAATTTAATCTTTTGAAATTTTTCACTTCTAGCCACACTAAAAAATTATTTTCACTATATAAAATTTTATTATCATAGATATTTGACTTTTAATTTGTTGTAAAAAATCCCAAAATGGCATATGTTACATGGAACAATAAGGCTAGCACAGATTACATGCAAGATTGACCTTCCTCGATGGCTTGTGTAACATGCACGACTAAGAGTAACCAAACTATAATATATTTTAGAAAAAATATTATAATAATGTAATATTACCAAGATTTTCTATGTATGGATATTAATAGTATTATCTAAATTAAAAAAAATTTATATAAATACGAGATGAATTTATAGGTTACCAAGTGATGAATATAGAAACTTATTTAATATAATATAAAATATTATCATAGTCACAAAGATTTTTTAAGAAACTAAAGTAAAATAACTAAAATTATTAAGTTATTTTGATGTAATAAATATTTTATAAATTAGAAATGAAATTTTTTTATATTCATCCAATATATTCTGTATACAAAAGATAAGAACAAACCAAATTTTATGCTTAAAACCCAATATTTTTATTAAGGCATTTTTTACAGCCTTTTAATGGAGAAACCAAATTAAATCCAATTTTTATAAATTAAATAGATTAAAATTGTCAAAATAAAAGTTATATTTTTAATTAAAACATAAAAATTATGGTAGGATAAGTATTTGGTATTTTTATGTAAGGTTTCAACTTTTAAGGAATAGTTAAAAAACTGGATTTTAATTCAAAATGTTTTTTCATATAATTTATTTATAAGGGTAATTTTATTTTTAGTTGGTTTAATATTTTGGTTAGATAATATTTTTACCAATTAATCCAACATAGGTCATTAGATACAATTTGATAGTGAAATTGGATATTAAAACATACCAAACTTTTGATCATTTCTACTTTAAAAACTCACAGTGTAGTCATGTCAGCGAGATTAGTTTTAAATTAATTTTCGTCACTTCTATGATTGGAATTTAAAAAAATGGATTATATATTTGGAATAAATATAATTTATTAGTTATGAAAAGGTAATAAAAAATTGAACTAAAATATAAGTGATTGTGATTAAAATTAATTACCTCGGTTAAGAGAAAAAATAGGGGAAAAGTACAAAACCTTAAATTTAAGACCCAAAACAACCTATACACATGTCAAACACCCTTTGTGTGGACATATTCAGACCCTATCATAAATTATATCAATTTTGGTCCATTATTTTATTCAATTATAACATGAAAATTTTGGTTTGAATTTTCTCATCAAATATTTATAGGAATACCACTCCTCCTCCATTATAAAAGGTCATCACCTCTGTACATTACTCACACCTATCAGAACATTTTAGTTCCTCCATGATTTTCCAAATCAGCCTCCCAAGAATCCTCCCTTATACCTTGAGTCCTCCCTTTTGTTATAAATCCTCTCAAGGAAACCTTTTGGCACAAACCAAAACTAGCTACCCATTTTAGAGGTAACATCTTCTCTCAGGCTCCCTCCCATAATTTACCTTCTCCACCAATCCATTCACTGTATTCAATTATTGTTTGAAAACCCCATTATAATACATATAAAATTATTTATTATGTAATTTATTATACTTAAACATAAACACACCTTTATCTAGGGGATATAGAACATTCTATTTCTGTGTATGGCGAACTACAACCTCATGAAACGATGATGGTTCATTTCTTATTTACCACCAATCATGGTAGTCGTTATTTCGGAAAAGCTATGTCTATATGTTATATATAATAATTATTATGTATTAATTTTTATAACACTTACTTTTTTATTTAAATTTGGTGGTAATACGATAATCTCATTTGTGGAAATGTTGACTACCGCCCCTCAAAGATATGTGATTAGTTCACACACCACATGGAATATATTTAGGATGGGTTTAATGATATTATATGATATATATATATATATATATGTGTGTGTGATATATTCATTCTAATTAGGAAAATAAATATATATACATATGTACATTACATGTGTCATTTACTTACTTTCTTTCAATATGATAATAAAAACGTAAACATCGTTCATGCATACATACATCTTACCGTCTCCATGAATGGAATATTCCATTTGGTATTTATTTGTTATATATATTATTATAACATAAAATTACTGGATATAAATGATATTTATTTCATTATTTATTTTCTAGAATCATGATATAAGTATAAAAATCAACAATATAACAAAATAAGACACATGCGAAGAACAAAGTGAATATTACCCAAAGTGAAACCTTAACATATGATCATTTTCAAGTTGGTAATATAATGCCATAATAAAAACATATATGGTATTAGATATAATAATATGTTTATTTATGTTATTTATAATAAATTTATATTTATTATTCAGGTGGTTTTAATGACTACGGTGAGATTCAAGACACAAGGTAAGGGGATTTCATCTCACTTTTAATTTCAGTGAGATACATGTTATGTTCTACACCCAAAAATTTTGTGTGGTGTATGTAGTGACCATGACTATATTATATATAATATATACATAAATTTATTGGTATTCACATGTATGTATTATTATCCTTCATTCATGGGGTTTAATATTCAATATTTACCAAATCAGTAAAATATTTTGTCTCAATTTTCCATCATTGAGACTCATGGTTTTTATGAACGTAAACTATTTTTCAAAGTGTATATAATACCATTTTTTATGATATATTATTAATCTCATTTTTTCATTAAATTTTATGTTTAATTTAATTTCCTTTTCTTTCATGGAGTGTATGATCTGAAGTTACCAAGTTATAAAAGTTTATCGAGACCATCTCATCTCTTTTCTAGACTATTTATATGCGTGCTTACATTTATTAAATCTTATGATATTTACCTCAATAGAACCCTCTAGTTATTTTATCCTATATTATTTCATGATATATTCATGTATTGGTACCATGTTCTCCTCTATGGTATATAATATTGTTAGGAAAGTGTTTTTAAGAAATCCCGACTTTATCCTCTCTTTAGTCTAAAATCAATATTTTCTATAGGGTTTTCCTTGAATATTATACCATTATCCAATAATATCTAAAAGGAATTTTTACCCTCTTCATTTAACAAGCCCCAAAAATTAATCTTCTTATAAATTTCCAAACAATTCAGTTTTTTCTAACCTTTTTACCGTATAAAACGAATGATCTTTTTCATCGTACAACATGTACATATTTAACCACCTTCATTCAATTAAAGTTTCCTTTGAATATATAAATTTTACATATTTAATAAAAAAAAATAAAATTATTTTTCAAGAAAAGAATATCTTAATTTTATTAAAACTTCTTTTATAAGTTTTCAAGGAAAATTATTTTCAAAATTTTTTCTTGCATTATTTACAAGTTTTCAAATTGTTTTCAATGAAATATATTTCAAATATATTCAATATTTTTGGTATGTTTTCAAGAAAAGTTGTATTTAAAACATTTTGACTCTCTATTTATATGTTTGCATAGTATTTTCAAAGATATTGTATTCAAATAATTTTCAATATTTCCTTAAATTTTTCTTAAATAGTTTTCAAAGAAAATGTTTTTTAAAATGTTTTGAAGCTTGTTTTAAATGGTTTCTGGGGAAACGTTTTTCAAAATGATGTCATAGGATCTCAATTTATTTTCTATAAAACTGATTTTAAAATGGTTTTATGTATTAAACATATTTATTCAAATAGAAAAGGATATTTTTCTTAAGAAACATTTTTAGAGGACATTTCAAAATTATTTTTCATCTAAGATGAGGTATCTTGATGTTACTCTTACCTTTAAAGGAAATGATAAAAAATTTCATTTAATATCATTTATATTAATAAGTTATGATTATGGTAATGGTCTTTATAAATCCCATTTCTCATTCAAGTATTATATGTATATAGAATCCGTTTCTATTTTTCGGGTTATGATTTTGATGAATTGATTATGAATCCTAAAACATTTTCCATAGATTTTGATATGTTTACATGCATATGATACCCATTTGATTTTGTGTGTGTTGATATTTTTTTTATAATATTGTTTCACATGTATGTATTATTTCATCATATGATGGGTGGGACATATATCTCCCTCCAATGAATTGGGTAAATATTTATATCTCATGAGATAAATAAGGTTGGATGAGGGTTCACATGGTTATGTAATATAGGGCTGGAATGAGGGTTACTGGGTTCAGTAATACATGGCTAGAATGGGGGTTCAACCAGATAAATAATGTAATTTTTCCACTAAGATGGTCTTTGAAGTTATGCCTTAGATACTATGGAAATAATATTATATGTTTATATGTATTCCATAATTTCATATCAAAATACTATGTTTTTCATTGATGTATTATGCTCTTTTTTTCATATGATTCAAATCTTATGAACTGCCAATTTTTATGCCATGATTTTATTTATGATATTGGGAATGCAGGGCATGATCTTCTATCTTTTTTTATCACATTCTCATACCCTTATACTCATATTTATTCTTAAATGCCTTCCTTGTTTACCCTTACTGACCATTTGATCTCATGCCTTCTATGTTTCCCTTCCCATAGGTTATGATGATATGTACTATTTTTATGTTTCCTTTCCGAGTGATATTTATATATATATTTCAATGTATTTATTTAATGATAAGTATAAGGATGATTTAACATTTAGGAAAAAGTCATGGTGTTTTCTTGAAGGATACAGTGAGTAGTTTCCTAGAAATAAATCCATGTCTAGAAACTACAAGCATATTTGGATATGGAAAACATGTACCTAGGGGTAACAACTCTGTCAAGAGGTTTCAGGCCTAACTTAGGGTAATCTGGTACCTGACATCAGGTCTTTCTTCACACCTACTTTGAAACTCCAGGGGGATAATATTGAGAAATTCCCAAACTCTTCATGAATCATCATCGAGTATTTAAATACAAGTTGGATATGAGTAACCCATGATGAACCTTGGATTTCAAACATTATGTAAGGTTTCATGATTTAGATACCCAATAATTATTATTTTTCATGACTATGTGGTTTTCTCCTATGATAATAATTACTCACACTAGGATTCTTGTTTTTTCAATTGAATGAACTAGAATAATGCTGAATGAGATGGAAGATATTCTGATGATCAGTCATGTGGGATGATCAATAGAGTTAAAGATATTGTGATCGTGCCTAATAAATTTTCCGAAATCATAATTATCAATGTTTACCTTAAACAACAATCGGACTCACCAAGGAAGAGAATTAAGTAGTTCACTAAGTGTTTGGGTAATGGAGACCGTGGAAGAAAGAATATTTGGTTTTGTTAATGTCATGTACTTTTAAATAATCACCCGAGTGAATGTATTAGAGGAACAAGAGGAATTTTTATTTTAGAAAATAAGAACACAAATAATGTGACTAAAAGGAAAAAATTAAGATTTTTGTTAACAAAATGGATGAGAATATTTTCCTCCCTAGGACCCATAGAAGGTTAATTGTTTCAAATGTGGTGAAAACAGTCATTATGAAACCCAATTTACAAATAATAATTTTCATGAAGAAAATCAACAAGGAGGTGTGATTATTGGTTACATTATTTATGATGATTATACTACAGATGTAATGTTAAGGGAAAGAAGTATTGTGAAATTTGATTAGGTGTCATTATTAATGGATTATGGATGAAGTAATCAATGTTTTTATGTTTTTTGATTCAAATGTTATGATTGATGAAATACACAAGGATTTTTCAACTTATTTTTCCTTCACTCAGTAATTACAGATTTACATTGGATTAGTTAAGTTATTTGATAACAATATGATATTTTGACAAAGAGAAGTTAAACCAAAATATGTTCATTATATTAATATAAGGTTTTATGGAAAAATATACATGGGATATGAATAAGTAAATTAGAGAGTTTTGATTACCATTTATATGTGTAAGGACTTGTTGGTAGGTGGGTTATGCTATCATTGATGAAGTTTATACCATTTTTTATTTATGGAATAGATCCAATATACATACGAATAAGGAATCATGCATGTTTTTCAAAAGGATTTATGGTAATTCAGGTTATTACCACGTTTTAAGAGAATAAATGTTGAGTACATTCGCATGTTTGGAATGTGAAAACCAAGGAAAATTTTGTGATATTCAAGGGAATCAATGTTAAGAATATTTCGTGATTGTCTTTCTAAATTATTGGATTTTAGTCTTTGAGAAGGGTTATAACGTTAAACGTTCATGAAAATTTTATGTTAAACTTTGGAGGAATTATTTATTCACTAAGTTTTATTGAAAACCTCGGTTAAAACGCTATTTATTAGTTACTATTATTTTTGGGATGCCAATTTTATATATTTTGAAAATTATATTTGTATAGTTTCAGAAAAGGGAAACATGTATGTCGGGTGAAAACCAATAATATCTGGCCAGGCCGCACGTCTTGAATCCATGACTGAAGAACGATATGGGTTTTATTTATACCACTCGCCTACGCGATTTAATTTATTGAATTAATATTTATGATGAAAGAATAGTGTTACATTTTATGTTAATAGAATAATGTGTGTTGATTTTTAAGAGAAAAATAATTAGACTTTTTATTTATTTATGGGCCTTAAGATCTATTCAGAGATTATTTTAGTTATATATTCATCAATGTTAATTTTTTGACATTCATTACATGAGTTAATAAATGTATTATAAATTTCTCAAAGCACAACTAATTATTGAAATAATTACTCAACGTTCTGAAAGTGATAAATAAATTCTTGATACCTTAAATTTTGTTAAACAAGTGGATTCTGGAAACATCCTAGATTCATGACTTGGAGGCCCTAAAAGTTACCTACATAATTCACTTTTCTATTATTGATGAAATCAATCAATATCTATAAATATTTACACTTTTCCTCCATGTTCAATCTTTACTCTCAACATATGGTCTCCTATGTGGAAACACAATTTTATGTTATTTTGG
The DNA here is from genome assembly GCA_963277665.1 of Viscum album. NCBI lineage: Eukaryota > Viridiplantae > Streptophyta > Magnoliopsida > Santalales > Viscaceae > Viscum > Viscum album. The sequence continues at coordinate 167,963,678 of OY728157.1, forward strand.
ATAACCGTTATGGTTCGAAATTTTATTTTTAAGGGAAGTTTTAGAATCTATATTGACGATGTGGGTCTTTATGATTGAAACATTCATGTATTAAAACATTGATAACCTCTATGAATTTCAAGGTATAAATTCATTATAAGGGGTAGAATTTAACACCATAATATTTTAGTTAATTTTTTATCAAATTAATTTTATATTTTTATATTTTTCACATCTCACAACATCAAAAATATGATTTCACAAATTCAAACATTCCAATCACACATATCTAACTTGTAATATGTTATGTTCAATCCCAACATGGTGTACATTACATAGAAAAATAATGTTAGCATACATTAAACACAAAATTGACCTTCCTTATTGGATTGTGTAACATGAAAAACCGTATGTAACCTAACTAAAATATATTATTAAAAAATATTATTAAAATGAAATATAGCCTAGACATTAAGTTTCTGGATATTCATATTATTAACTTAATTATGAAAATAGTTGGTGTAGAAAAATATAAGATTAATTCAAAGGTTACCTAATAATGATTATGAATAAAGATTGAATATAAAAGAAAATAATTTCATAGTCACAAATATATTTTAACTAAAAAATTAAATTAACTATAACTGTAAAGTGATATTAATGTAAGAAATATTTTTAATATTACATAAAATATTATTTTATATTCATCTAATATATTCTATAGACATAATATAATAACAACCCCGTTTTTATTCTTAAAACCTATATTTTTATGAAGGCATTCGTTTACTACCTTTTAATGTCAGACAAAAATTAAATCCAATTTTTTGGAATTTTATATATTAAATTTTTAAAAATATGCATTATATTTGTAATAAAAACATAAAAATTAGCTTAGGATAAATTTATTGTATTTTAAGGTAAGGTATCATCTTTTAATGAATAGTAAAAAATATTAAATTTTAATTCAAAACTGCATTTTCATCAAATTTATTCATAAGGATAAATTATATTTTTAATTGTTTTAATATTTTATTTAGATTATATTTTTAAAAATTAATACAATATAGGTCATTGTAACCAATTTTATTTTGAAATGGGATATACAAACTTACCAAACATTTGATCATTTTTACTTCAAAAACTTGTTGTGTCGTCCCATCACCGGGATTAATTTTAAATTAATTTCTGCAACATATAAAATTGGAATTTGAAAAAATGGATTCCATTTTTGGAATAAGTATAATTTATAATGTCTACTTAGTTCATCTCAGTTTTTGAACAAAAATACCTATGAATTTGATTAACATTAATTACATCAGTTGAGAGAAAAATTAGTATAATAAAGTACTAAACCGTAAATATAAGACCAAGAATAACCTAAAAACATATCCATAATACATTGGATATCCATATTTAGACAATATAATAAATTTCCTCTACCATGTTCCATTATTATATCCACTTTCGACATGAAAAAGTTTTGTGGAATTCTCTCTTCAAAATTTTACAAGAGTGTAACTCTTCCTCCACTAAAAAAGGCCACCACCTCTACCCATTCTTCACACCTCTAAAACCATTTAATTTAGCCCATTATCTGAACAGTTATCCTCAAATAAATCACCCCCTATATCTTCAATTCCCCCCTTTTAGAATAAATTCTCTCAAGAAAGACTTTTGGAACAAACCAAATGGAGTTACACGATTTAGAGGTAGTGTCTTCCCTCAAGCCCCTTCCCTTTATTTTCCTTCTCCACCCCTATACTATCTTTATTATATTATTTAGTGACAAAAACATTATCATACATATAATAGGATTTACTTATGCAATGTTTTCTTATTAAAATTATATGTACCTCTAACTTATAGATATCAAACATATTGTTTCTGTGTACATGTAACTACGGCCTCACGAAACAATGATTTTTCAATTCTTCTTTACCACCAATAATGGGGGGCCATTATGATGGAAAATATATTCATATATGTTATATATAATAATTATTATGTATTTATTCTTCTATATTCCTTTTTACAACACATACCTTTTTATTTCCGTTTGGTAGTAATACAATAATCTCATTTGAGGAAGTGTGGACAACCTCTCCCTCAAAGAGATGTGATTCATTCACACACCACATAAATTGTATCAAGGATGGATTTAAGGAAATTATATGATAAATATATATTATATAGTAATTATAACTTAATAATGTAATAATTATATATATATATGTGTATATATTCATTTATATATATATATATATATATATTTCATTTACATACTTTAATTTAATATGACAATAAAAATGAAAAATGCGTTCATGCGTATGTACTGTTTACTGTCTCCATGAATTGTGCATTCCATTTTGTACATATTTATTGAATATATTATTGTAATAGAAATATAATGAATATAAATTATATTTATATCATGATTTATATTATTTAATCTGGATATAATTATGATAACCAATGATAAAACAAATTAAGATACATGTTAAGAACAAAGTGAATATTACCCGAAGTGAAACCCTAACATAAGATTGTCAAAAGTGGGAAATATAATTTTATAATAAAACCATTTGTGGTATTAGATATAAAAATATATATATTTAAAAGATTTATAATAAATTTATGTTTGTTATTTAGGTAGTTTGAGTGACTATGATGAGATTCAAGATTCATGACAAGGGGATTTCATCACAATTTTAATTTCCATAAGATACATGTTATGTTCGCAAACCAAAATTTATATATGGTGTACGTACTTACCATGATTTTATTGTATTTCATTGATACTTAAATTTATGGATATTAATATTTCTATCTTATAATCCTTAATTTATGGGGTTTATATTGAAAAGTCACCAAATCAGTAAAATATTTTGTCTTAATTTTTCTTCTTTGAGAATCATGTTTTATTATGAACCTATACGCCTTTTCAAGGTTTATATAATTAACTTTTACATTTTATATCATTAATATCATTAGTTTACTTAAATTTTAAGTCTCATGTAATTTATTTTTCTTACATGGAAATAATGATCCCAATTTTCCAATTTATAAAATTTTATTATGACAATCCCATCTCTTTTCGAGATAGTTTATTTTTATGCATACTTTTATTAAATTTGATGATTTATATCTCAATAACACTCTTAATTTTCCTTATCCTCTATTATTTCATGATTTATTCATGTATTGGTACCATATTATACTCTTCGGTACATAATATAGTGAAGAAAGTGTTCTTAAGAAAGCCTGACTTTATCCTCTCTTTGGTCAGAAATATATGTTTTCTAAAAAGAGTTTCCATGAATATTATACCATTATCCTATAATATCTAAAATACATTTTTACCCATTTTTGGTTTAATAATCTCAATAAAAGAATATCCTTACCGTTCTCCAAAAAAGGAATTTATTCTAATATTTTTACCATACAAAAGGAATGTTATTTTTACCTCTTACGACATGTATCGATTTACCCATCGTCTTTCCATTAAAGCTTCATTTTCATTTTTAAAAGGATCATCATTAATAAAATGTCTTTAAAAGTATTTTTAATGAAAAATTGTTTTAAAAATGTATTTGAACATGTTTTATATATTTTCAAGAAATTTATTTTTTCAAAATCTTTTTAAAGTTCATTTATATGTATTCAAGTAAAATTGTTTTAAAAATATTATCATGCCTTATTTACATGTTAACAAAGTGTTTTAGAGGAAATTGAATTCACAATGTCTTCAATATTATTCAATAACATTTCACGGTAAAATGTTTTTAAAATGTTTTCAAGCACAATTTATAAGTTTTCAAATTATTTTAAAAAAAATCGTTTTGAAAACATTTTCATGCCTTCTTTATATGTTGTAAAATTTTTTTTGAAAAAAACTATTTTTAAAATGTTATAAAGATTATTTTAAACTTTTTAAAGGAAAAAATTTTTTCAAAAGGATTTCATATGCCTTGAAGGTATTTTCTAATAAAATGATTTTTAAATGGATTTATGTATTAAAATCATTTTTCAAATAAGAAAGGATTTTTTCCATATTAATGTTTTTAAGGATATTTCAAAATTATTTAAAAACCTAAAATGACATATACTGATGTTATTTATCCCTTCATAGGAATTGATCTTAAGGTTCAATTCATATCATTTATATTAATGAATTATTATTAATGTCATAGTATTTATGAAACCCATTTCTCCTTCAAGGGATATACATATATGAAATCCATTTCTAATTTATAGGCTATACTTTTAATGAAATGATTTTTGAAATTGGTAACTTATTCCATAGGTTCTAATATGTTTACAGGTTTATGATACCCATTTCATTTTTTGGGTTATGATATATTAATTTATGATCTTGTGGAACTCGTATATTTGATTAAATTATTTTATATGTGATAGCTATATCTCCATCCAATGCATTGGGTAAAGATTTATATCTCAAGAGATAAACATGTATAGAATGAGGGTTTACTCAGTTCAGTAATATAGAGATAAAAATTGGGGTACTCTATTAAATAATATAGTTTGTGAAAAACAGTTCACTCGGTTCGGTAATTCATTGCTGGAATGGTGGTTCACCCAGTTTAGTAAAGGACATTGTCCACTAATATTGTCTTGGAAGTGATGTCTTGTATACTATGGAAATAAAATTATATACTTATGAGTTTTCCATAATTCCATTTCTTATTCCTATGTTATGATTTCACATCTTATACTATTTATTTAATATGATTCATGTTTTGTGGACATCAAATCTTTATTCTATGATTTTGGTTATGATATTTTATATTGAGGTTTTTATCTTCAATTTTCTGGATCATGTTCTTATACCCTTATACTCATGTTTATGATTAATTTTATTCCTTGTGTACCCTTACTGAGCATTTGATCTCACCCTTTTTATGTTTCATTTCCCCTAGTTTATGATAATATGTACTATGTTTGATAAGTCTACAAAGGGTGATATTCAATAATAACCTAGTGGGAGATTATGTAGCTCATATATGTACCAGTGTTTATCTTTCCAAGTTTACAGAGGCACTATACAAACTATTATCATTGGGTGATTGTTTTTATAATGCTTTAGTATTCTGCAAAAGTTGTGTAATGTTAATGTTTTTGAAAATAAAGGGTCATAATAGTTAGTATATGAGAAAAGGTATAGTCAGACATTGGAAACAAGGATAATAAAAACATAGTGATATCCCTAGGTATATTTCTCTGTATATTTCATGGGATGCCTCTAAGTACAATTATAAGGATGAGTTAATGTTTAGGGAAAAAACATGGAAATTTGCTGAATAATAAAGTTAGTGGTTTCCTATAAATATATCCATGTATTGATAATACAAGTGGATGTGGATCTAGAATAGATATACTTGGGGGTAACAACACTGCCAAGATGTTCCAAGCCTGACTTAGGGTCATCTAGTACATGACAATGAGCCTTACTACACACCTGTTATGAAACTCTTAGTGGATATTCATTGGGAACTCACAAAGTCTTCCTGGACTATGATGAGGGATTTAAATATGATTTGTCTATTAGTATTAAAGGATGAACATAGGGTGTCATAGATTAAGTAAAGTGACATGATTATAATACCCTATAAGTACTTTTTTCATGACTATGTGGTTTTCTCTGATGAAAATTAATTCTCAAATTGTTCTTCTGGTCTTATTAAATGGTGGAAACTATATGGAATAAGACTAATGTTGAATGTGATGGATTATTTTCATATTAGAAGTCAAGTGGGATGATCACTGGATTAAAAGATGTTGGGATCAATCCTAATCAGTTTTCATGGAACATTATTAATAATTTTTACCTTAACCAACTCTCAGACTCACAAAGAAAGAGAAAGAATGAGTTAACTAAGAGTTCGAGTAGTGGATACCATGGATGAAAGGAAATTTTTTCCTTTAATTCTAGTATGTGGAAATATTCACCCAATTGAATGTCTTTGAGGAACAAGAATATGTATTGATATAGAAAATAAGGGCACAAAGAAAGTGACTCCAATGTAAAAATGAACAATTTGGTTGATGAAATGGATGAGAATATTGGCCTCCCTAAGACACCATTGAAGGATAAGTGTTTTAATTGTAGAGAAATAAGTCATTACACCACCCAATATCCCAAGTGGAATGTTTCTCAAGATAATAATCAATTTGTTGTGAGTAATAGTTACATTGTTGAAGACAATGAGAATACAAATGAAAATTTAATGGAAATAATTATCGTGTAATAGGTTAAGGTATCATTTTTAATGGATTATGGATGAAGTAATCAATGTTTTAATGATTTTAGATTCAAAAGATAGGAGTGGTGAGATACCCAATTATTTTTTTACTTATGGTTTTCCTTTCTCAGTAATTACAAGTTTACATTGGACAAGTGAAGTGATTTAATGAAAATGTTATATTTTGACTAAGAGAAGGTAACCCTTAATATGTTAATTATGTTATGATAATGTTGTATATATAAATATAATTGGGACATGAATAAGTAAATTGGATGGTGTCTATTACCAAAGAACTAATTAAGGAATTGTTTATAGGTGGTTTATGCTATCACCGATGAACATTATAGATTTTTTGGATTTGTGGAATAGATCCAATAAACATTGGAATAAGGAAGCATGCATGTTTTAAAAAATTATTTATGGTAATTTAGGTTATTAGCATGTTTCAATAGAATATATGATGAGTATATTCACATGTTTAGAATGTGACAAAAAATCACTACTTTGTGATATACATGGGAATAAATGTTAAGCTGATTTCATGATTATCTTTCTAATGTTGTAGATTTTCATCTTTCAGAAGGGTTATAAGGTTAATCGTTTGTGAAACTTTTATGTTAAACATTGGAGGAAGTATTTATGCACTAATTTTGTTCTAAAAAACATGGGTAAAATGATATTTAGTAATTAACCTTATTTTATGAATTCCCATCTTATATGTATTGTAAATTTTATTATTTTGTTTTTAGAAAAGGACATCATGTATTTCTAGTGACAACCAATCATGTTCGAAAAGGATGCGGGTCTTGAACCCAAAAACAATGGATAATAAGGGTTTCACGCCTACCCCTACCTATGTGATATCCTGGTTAATGTAATATTGTTTTTTTTAATAAATATTTATGATGAACGTGTAGTGTAAATTTTTATTTTTATATAGTAATGCATGTTTATTTTTAAGCGACAAATAATTAGAATTTTTATTCTTTGATGGGCCTTTAGATCCGTTAAAAGTGTATTTTAGTTCAATATTCAACAACAATAATTTTGAACATTCATTCCCTAAATTAATGGATGTATTAAAATTGTTTAAATCACAACCCAATAAATAAATAATTATAAAACATTATAAAAGTGAAAAAAAATATGTGTCCTAATACCTTAAATTCTAAAGAACTAATGGCTTCTAGAATCATCAAAAATTTATAAATCTAAGGCCCTAAACTTTCCCTTTATCATTCAATTTTTTCTGATAGATGACCTCAATAATTATTTATAAATATTTACATTTTTCCACCATGTCCAATATTTACTCTCAACCTATGATCACCTAAGTGGAAACCAAATTATATGCTAATTTTGGTAACAGTTATGGTTCAAAATATTCCTATTAAGGGAAGTTTTAGTGTCTATTTTTATGATTTGGGTTTCTATGATTTAAACATTCAAGTATTTAACCTTTGATAACCAAAACAAATTTTGAGGGTGATAGTCCATTTAAGGGGGGTAGAATGTAACACCCTGAGCATTTGGTGAATTTTATTCAATTTAATTTATTCTTTTGATATTTTTCACTTCCCACAACACTGAAAATAGATTTTCACTAAGTCATACGTTCCTATCACATAGATACAACTTGTTATATGTTACATGTAATCCCAACATGGTGTATGTTACACGGAAGGAAAATGTTAGGGTACATTACATGAAAGTTTGACCTTCCTTGATGGCTTGTGTAACATGCAAGACCGAGTGTAACCTAACTGTAATATATTATTAAAAAATATTATTATAATAGAATACAACCTAGCCATTAATTTTATGTATGTGTAATTTATTAGTTAAATTATGAAAATATTTCTTGTAAAAAAATATAATATAAATTTATTGGTTACAAATTAATGAGTATGAAAACTAATTGAATAAAAAGAAAAATATTTTCATAGTCACAAAGCTATTTTAGAAACGTAAATTAAATTAACTATAATTGGTAAGTGATATTAATATACTACATAGAATATATATAAAATGAATTTTTTTTATATTCATATAATATATTATATAGATATAAGATAAGAAAAACCTCATTTTATACTTAAACTCATATATTTTATTGAGGCATTTTTTACTTCCTTTTATTTGTGAACAAAATTTAAATCCTATTTTTGGATCTTTTATAGATTTAATTTCAAAAAAAAAATTCTTTGAAATAAAAACAAAAAATTAGGGTAGGGTAAATTTTTCGTATTTTTATGTATGGTTTCATCTTTTAATGAATAGTTAAAAATATTGGATTCTAATTCAAAACCTCTTTTTCATCTATTTTATTTATAAGGATATATAATATTTTTAATTTTTTTGATTGTTTAGTTAGATAGTATGTTTAAAAATTAATCCAACTAAGGAAATTGGAACCAATTTCCCATTGAAATTGGATATAAAAACATAGAAAACTTTTGATCATTTTTACTTTAAAAACCTATTGTGTCGTCCCGTCAGCAGGATTAATTTTATATAAATTTATTTCACTTATCTTATTGGAATTTAGATAAATAGATTCCATATTTATAATAAATATAAATTTTAATGTCTTATAAGGTCAATTTTTTTACCAAACATATTATTGAATGTGATTGAAATTAATTACATCAATTAAGAGAAAAAAATACGTTAATAAAGTACTAAACCTGAAATTTAAGACGCTAAACAACATAGATATGCGTACAAAACCCATTTTATAGACATATTTAGACCCTATAATAAATTTTATCTAATTTTTTATATTCTTATGCATATTAAACATGAAAAACATTTTTTGGATTCTCTCTTCAAATATTTACAAGAATACCACACCTCCTCTACTATAAAAGGCCACCACATATACCCATTCATCATACCTATAAAATATTTTATGTTCACCCAATATCGGCCCATGTAGCCTCACAAAAATCCTAAATTATACCTTGAATCCTCTCTTTGGACACAAATACTATCAAAAAAATCATTTTGGTGAAAACCAAAAGAAGTTACCTGATTTAGAGGTAATGTCTTCTCTCAAGATCCTTAAATTTATTTTTCTTTTTCACCACTCTAATTTTTTTATTACATTATTGTCTTATAAAACCAGAATCCTCAATATACTATGACTTTTCTTATTCAAATTTTTCAACCAACACATACACACACCTCCATCTAATGGATATGAAATAAACTATTTCTGTGTACGGTGAACTACTACCTCACGAAACCATGATTGTTCATTTCATCTTTAACACCAATCATAGTGAAAATTATAATGAAAAATGTATTTATATATTTTATATATAATAATTATTAATGATTTATTCTTCTTTATTACTCTTTATAACTTATACCTTTTTATTTTCATTTTGTGTGAATACGATAATCACGTTTGAGGAAGTGTGGACTACCTTCCCCTTAAAGAGATGTGATTCATTCACACACCACTTAGAATTTATTAAGGACATGTTAAATGATATTATATTATATATATATAATATATTATAGATAATTGAATAATTATATATACATTACATGTGTCATTTACTTACTTTGTTTCAATACAAAAATAAAAACAGAAACATAGTTAATGCGTACGTACAACATACCCTCTTCATGAATGGTGTATTCCATTTCGGACATATTTATTATGTATATTATTATAATATAAATATTATAGATATACATAATATTTATATTATTATTATTTACATTATTAAATCATTATATATTTATAACGACCAACAATATAACAAATCAAGACACATGCGAAGAACAAAGTGAATATTACCCAAAGTGAAACATTAACATAACATCATTAACTAGTGGGCAATATAAGGACATAATCAAACCGTATATGGTATTATATATAATAATATATTTATTTAAAATATTTATAATAAATTGACTTTTATTATATAGGTGGTTTGGATGAGTATGACGAGAGTCAAAACACAAGTTAAGGGGATTTCAACTCAATTTTAATTTTTGTGAGATACATGTTATATTTGCCGTCAACTATTTATGTGTGGTGTATTTACTTCCTATTATTGTATTATATATATGTTATAATTAAATTTATGTGTATTCACATGTCTATATTATGATCCTTCTTTCATGGGGTTTAATATTCAAATGATACCAAATCAATAAAATGTTTTTCCCAATTTTCCTTATTTAAAACTCATGTTATGTTATGAACCTATTTTTTTTTAGGAATATATACTTCAAAATTACATTTTATATCATGAATATAATTTATTTCATCACATTTTATGTTTAATTTTATTTTATTTACTTACATGGAGAGTATGATCCCAAGTTACCAATTTATGATATTTTATTAATAAAATCTCCTCTCTTTTCATGACTCTTAATGTTTATGATTCATTAAAATAAATGTTATGATAAATCTCTCAATAAAACTCATGAGTTTAGTTATCCTAATTTATTTAATGATATATTCATATATCTGTACCATGATATACTCTTTGGTATATAATTGTAACACCCCAAGATTTCATAGTGTGTTATTTCTTCAAAATAATTCAATAACTTGCACTACACACAACACCGAGTTCAATCACACCATGACTTACAAAAAAATCCATTCAAAAGAGGTTATGAATAGTATTAACTAAATTTTAAACTTTATATAATCCTTATAATTTTAGAATCCATATTATGAGTTTCTAAGATATAATGCAATAACAAATTCATTTTCAGTATTGCACTTTTATCAACTTTTAATAGTGAACCCTTTTTAAATACAATATTTTAAACTTTTTGACTAAATGGGGACATCAAAAAATTTAAATGAAACATCCCAAGCTTCCACGGTACGCTTTCCTTTGAATAATACAGTAGCGTGTGTTGTACGCAACTTCGAGTTCTAACACACACCACAACCAATCAAACTAGCCGTTATAAATAGTAATACATACTTTTTGAAATTATATATATTTTATATTTCAAAATGGACTTCATTTTTGGATTCAGAATATCGAATTTAGCCTAAGGTGAAATTTTGGTACTTTTCAGATAACTTTCATATTTTGATAAATAGTGAAAATTAATAAACTTTAATTAAAAACAACTTTTTTAAACAAAATAATTAATAGTGATAAATTATGAATTTGAGTGGTTTTAAAGTATATTTAAAATATATTTTTACAATTTAATATAATTTTGGTCATTGGAAATAATTTTACAATTAAACCGAAAATAAACAAGTGTCAATCTTTTGATAGTTATTATCACATAAAAACACGCTTTTTGTTTTGACAGCGGGAATTAATTTTAAATTAATTTCTACCACTTCTGTGATTTGAATTTAGAAAAATGGATTCCATATTTGGAATCAGGATTTCCAAATTGTGTAAATAGGTAACTTTTATTTTTAGACATTTTGAATAATTACTGTGGTAAATATTTTATTTACCATGGTTAAAGGTAAATTCGGTAAATAAGGGTTAAAAAAAATATTATAATAATACTAAATTACCCTAAAACGTGTCCTAGACTTATTTGTTGATACATGTTCGACCATAGTCATCTTTGGGTCGATTTCGGTACCCCATGGTGCCACTTGTAGGTGATAGGGACACTTTTTTTAATTAAGTTAAAATGAATACAAAAATGACACAAGCATATATCTTTTAGAAAAACAATTATTACATAGGGTTATATATGTTGGATTTTAGATTATAAATATTAATTATAAAGATAAAAATATTTCCTACATAATTATATTTTATTTATAATTTTTAGACATTAAATAATTTAATTTATTTATGACACAATGATGATGTATTAATTACTATAATAGTGAAAAATAAAAATAATTGATATTATAAATAGCCAAGTAAATATAATATGAAACTTTTAATGAATTAAACTAATTTTCTAGGATAATATAAAATATTAGGATTGATTTAATTAACTTTGTTCGATGTAATCATTCTTTTATGAGTTTTACAAAAATCAACTATTGAATAGTGTCCAAATTGACATAAAAGAGTTTTTAAAACAAATATTATATTATTAATTGATATTAAATTTTTAAAAATATAAGGTTCGTCCAAGAGACTTATATCATGATAGGTTCATCATTAATGGACCACTAGGGGGTCTCTTGGATGTATATGGTAATTTCATTAACCATATAATATAAAAATACAAAGAGACATTGTAAAAGTGAAACTAATTAACATAGAGTTAATACTTAAAGATAAGGATAATATAAGTACCCAAACCTGTATAAATTCTATTGGTTGAGTTTTGTTTCGACCTATCCCCACATTAACCTTTTAATAATTAACTTTTGAGCCATTAGAAACCGAATATGAATTTAATATAAACTAATATTTCTAGCTTTTCCAAAGGTTCCCCTCACCCCTCTTATAAAAGGGAACTCTTCCTTCTCATTTCTTCACACCTTAAAAGCTTTTTGGTTCGGCCAAACTCTACCCAAATACTCTCCCAACATCCCTAACTAAAACCTAGAGGCCTTAGTTTGATCAGAAATCCAACCTAAGGATCCCTTTTGATCAAATCAAAAGGAAGAACCTGAAGAAGAGGTAATGTTTTCACCACCCCTTTTCTTCTTCCACTTCTTCTTTCATTGTTATTACCATTCTAAAATAATAACTCTATTCTAATATATATAATGTTATGTTATTATAAATATGTTGCCACCATATTCAGTATTCTATCCACCATTTGAATAACATGTCACCATACGTGCGTACGTACAGCTTACCGTCTCCACGTCGTGGTGTAATTGTTATTCAATATAATATTATTTGGATGGGTATAATAATGATGTGTAACTCATGTAAATAATAAATATGACATGTTAATGATTCTTTATAGATGATATAACATCCACTTATATATTATTTTAATATCAAAAGAATGATATTGTCGCTCGTGCGTACGTACGGACTACCGTCTCCACGAACGCGATGAGATTCATTCTCCATCATATCCATTAAAGTATAATTATCATATGATGATTTAAAAATGATGTTTAAGGACTTGATATCATTCTGGATATGAATATGACACAACCTATCGATAACAAACACGACTTATGTAACAAAACATATATAATAAAATGAGTAAGTTAACACCCGAAACGACGATAATTAAAAGATATTATTAACAAATCAATGTTAAAAGATCATATATGATATCATATTAATATATATGACTCTTGAATAAATTAATAACAATTATTTCACCATTATACAGGAGGTTAACCTACCCCAACCAAGGAAAAGTACAAGGTAAGGGATTTTCTTATCTCACTTTCAATTCCGTGAGATTTCCAATGTTCGCCACTAAATTATTGAAAGTGGTGTATTGTGTGCTGCCATTTGATATATATTATCATGATTATCTTTATATTAATGTTATTATGTAAATCATTTTGTGGTTATTAAATTTTGTTCATACGACTCAGTTGATTACAACGTGGTAAGGGGTTTTCATCTCACTCCTTATTCCCGTGAGATTCATGCCATATTGCCACCATCACCTTTTGTGTGGTGTATGTACTACCCATAATTATATTAATTGTGTAATACACTATAATTTATGTGTATTTACATATTCATTGTATGATACCTTTTTCATGGGTTGTATGTTTCATAAGTTACCAAATTGGTAAGGGTTATTTCACAATCTCTTCATTATCCGAGGTTGTTTATACGTAATAATCTACTGGGATCTCATTATCATCCACATCCATGTTTCTTAAAAATGTATTTCAAAACATTTTTAATATTTACAAGAATATGGTTTAAAGTCATTTATACCCTTGTTTTAATTTTTATAAGTGGTTTATAAAGGAATCCGTCCGTCATTTTCCAAACAAGGAACTTTTTAACCTTTTCGACAGAATTAAGGTAAGAATGTTTTTTAACTTATACGGCGGGTGAGGTTTTTTTCCGCCGTTATAAAATCGTCGAATCTTCCCTTACAAGCTTATAAGAATATTTTCAAATTGGATGTATTATTTTATAATTACGTAACTTTTAAAATGATTTAAAAAAAAGAGATATTTCTCTAAAATAGTTTTGATTTCATCTATGTCAACATCCTTTGATAGATTTTTAAGCTTATTTGAAGTTGATTTATTATGATAAAAAACATCCCTATTTTATTGAAGGTTTTTTGATATTTTTGACTGTGGATAAGTTATTCTTATGTCACTCATGGTTTTTGTTTAAAGTATTGACACTTTATAAATTATTTTTAATCCAAATGTTTATGTTATATTTCAACATTTTATTCAGATGAATGTGTTAGACAAGTATGTTCCGGGCTGGGGACCGGTAAAAGTAAGCCCTCCGGTTTGGTCTCTGGTTATTAGAGGGACTCTGGTTTGGTATCCGGTTATTAGAGGAACTCCGGGTTGGTGTCCGGTTATTAGAGGCACTCCGGGTTGGTGTCCGATTATTAGAGGCACTCTGGGTTGGGATCCGGTTACAGTTAGCCCCAAGGTCTTGGGACGAGGCCTTGACAAAGAAATTAAAGTTCAGCATTATGCATTCCATCATTATGAAAGTGGTTATTGATTTTGCATGTGATTATTCGATTAGTAGAATATCCATGTGAATAATTAAATGGAATTATTTCATTTTATTTATTTGATACTATGTTGAAAGTTCAAGTTTGAAAGGCTTTTGTTTTAGTTATACATTGCCTTAAATGTTTACTCTTATTTATGAATGTTTCCTCTATATTGTTATCCTTGCTGGGAATTTGAGCTCACCCCTTTTCTATGTTTTATTTTTCCCAGGAAGTGAAGAAGTAAATTATGAATGACCTGTAGGGATATTATGAGGGGATAATAGTGTGGACTGTGGAGACATTATGTTGTTGTAGTAGTTTTTCATTTTATGATGTAATGTAAGACTTATGAGTATATCTAGTGTTTCCAAGGCTACTAAACCAATTGGTCTTTCGATATTTGATCTTTCTTGTGATAATTCCAATGTTATGTAATAATTCACCGACTCTGGGAAACTAGGGTCAGGGCGTTACAGTTGGTATCAGAGGAAGTTTAATACAAACCTTGGAAGCTAGATTTAGATAAACTCTGATTAGAGCACGTAGACCTAAGATGAACATTGAGGATTAGTATAGAAGAACTTCCTAGAATTTTGGTATTGTAGAGATTTTGTGAGTTTAGCGAGCAATACATCCCTGTCTAGATACGAGCAGGTAGAGGAGGCTCTGGCATAGATGTACCTAGGGGTAAAACCTGAAAACACCGCTTTGAGCTAGACTCTAACGGGAACTGGTGCACGACAACGGGCCTTGTTGCACTCTTGGTTACGACACTCCCGGGGGATATGCTTAGGATAACTCTCATTTTTTTATAAACCATTATGAAGGGTTTATGAGTATATACTTCCTCAAAGGTGACATTTTTTGGATTATGGATTATATCCATAAACTATTTAATTTATGTTATGTGTTTTACAAGTTTGGGATTAGGTATTGTTATTCATAAACTAATCTAATGTATTCCATTTAATAGAAATGGCACCTCGTAGAATGAATGAGAACTCTAGCAATGCACATGATTCAAAGAGAAAGAAGGATCGTATATTTTATGGTCTTAAGCCAGAATTTACAAGAGAAATAGTCTCCCATTTATTATCATCATATAAAGAAATAATATCATGTGTTGATAAGATAAGTAAAGATTTTACTGAGTCCTATGGCTTTGAAGGGAAGCAAGAGAAGAAAATGATGGAAGAGAGAACGATGGATAAAGGGAAGAGGGAAAATAAGAATTTTCCCATATGTGATAACTGTGGGAAGAAACACCCTGGAAATTTTCTGAAAGGAATGGGAGATTGTTATAAGTGTGGAGGAAAAGGGCACAAAGTACGTGACTGTATGGGTAAGAAAATGGTTTCAAATGTACAATGCTTCATTTTCAAAGAGTTTGGACACTACGCAAACCTATGTCCCAGTCATCAGACTATGCGGAAAATGATGTTATTGGATAATAATCAAGTTATGATACTACCACAGATGAAGAGGAATGATTAGAGTTCTTATGTTTATTATGTCAATTGAGTATTGTATCAACAATGTACTTGTTATAATAATTATAGAGTATATAAGGATTGTACTGTAGTACTATTTCATTAAGGACTTGAGATTGTGTGGAAAAAAGAAACGTGACTCAATAGAAGGATAAATTTTTGGAAAATATATGGTTGAGAGAATGATAAACCATAATATAGTTCTGATACCGAGGTAGTGATTTTGGAATAATACATGATTTTTTTGGATAAATTATATTGGATATTCTTCATTACCTTGGAACTGATTAATGATTTGTATATTCCATCATTGTTGGGGTTTAAAACATTTTTGGATTTATGAAGTATATCCAGCATTCTATATGGAATAAGGGAGCATGAATGTAATCAATAAGGAATATGGTAATTCAGGATGTTTCAGTGTATTAAAAGAATACATGATGAAGGTATTCATATGCTATTACGGGGTAAAAAGGATCTACATTATGTTTACCTTCCTTATAAATTTTGGAATGTGAGTTTGGACAGAAGTATTTTGGATAGTTCTATTTTGGATTATTTTGGATTTCCATAAAAGGACAACCCGGAGGTTGGGCGGCAACCCATCGCGTCCGGCAAGGCTACGAGACTTGAACCCGCAACCGAAGGGCGACAAGGGTGTATCACCTACCACTGGCCCACGAGATGTCTTGGATTAAATAATTTAGTTTTTTTTAAAATATCTGGTAGATGAATTATAAATTCATTTATTTTGGAACCCTGTACGAATAGTATAAATAAAAAAAAAATACGTTCTATTATCTTTTAGAGTGAAAGATGAGTTTGTGGTAAAAATTTATTAATGGATAAAACTCTAATTATAAAGTATGTATATCTCCTTATGATCTTATCCAATCTCATAAATAAATTCCTCAACATTAATAAAAGGAACTTAGAACAAAAATGTTGTCCTAGATGGTACCTTAAATCATCACTAATTTATGGCTTCGGGATTGTTGGCCTTTTCATAGCCATTTTCTCTACCACTCTCCATCAGATAATTGATGGTTAGATTTTTCTTCCATATCCATATTTTCCTACATGGAACCCTAGTATGTGTTATTTTCGGTAATCTTCATACATTCCACTCTTTATATTAAATAGAGGCCTCATTAATTCATTTTTCGATGTGGGATTTCAACTAAGATATTTTGAAACGTCAAAAATGTGTTATCCTAATACCCTATGTTTTGTTGAACCGATGGTATTTCAAATCATCATAGATTGATTAATTTAAGGACCTCAATTTTATACTTGTTTGTGATTGATGACCACAATCACTACCTATAAATATTTACGTTTTTTCTCCAATTATATGTCTTTAATTTCCACCAATGTTCTCCTAATCGAGATCATAATTTGGTGGTGACCCTTTCATTTCTCTTTTCCTCATATTAAGACTAAATTTTAGTAACCCAATTACCGATGTGGGTTTTCCCACAAATATATTTTCTATTTTCAACCTTTTATTTTCGAAGAACAATTTCAAATTGCGAGGATGCAATTTATTGAAGGAGGGGAGAATGTAACACCCCAAGATTTCATAGTGTGTTGTTTCTTCAAAATAATTCAACAACTTGCACTACACGCAACACCGAGTTCAATCACACCATGACTTAAAAAAAAGCCATTCAAAAGAGGTTATGAATAGTATTAACTAAATTATAAACTTTATATAATCCTTATAATTTTAGAATCCATATTATGAGTTTCTTAGATATAATGAAAGAACAAATTCATTTTCAGTATTGCACTTTTATCAACTTTTAATAGTGAACTCTTTTTAAATACAATATTTAAAACTTTTTGACTAAATGGGGACATCAAAAAATTTAAAATGAAACATCCCAAGCTTCCACGGTACGCTTTCCTTTGAATAATACAGTAGCGTGTGTTGTACGCAACTTCGAGTTCTAACACACACCACAACCAATCAAACTAGTCATTATAAATAGTAATACCTACTTTTTGAAATTATATATATTTTATATTTCAAAATGGACTTCATTTTTGGATTCAGAATATCGAATTTAGCTTAAGGTGAAATTTTGGTACTTTTCGGATAACTTTCATATTTTGATGAATAGTGAAAATTACTAAATTTTAATTAAAAACAACTTTTTTAAACAAAATAATTAATAGTGATAAATTATGAATTTGAGTGGTTTAAAAGTATATTTAGAATATATTTTGACCATTTAATATAATTTTGGTCATTGGACTTAATTTTACAATTAGACCGAACATAAACAAGTGTCAATCTTTTGATAGTTATTATCTCCTAAAAACACGCTTTTTGTTTTGACAGCGGGAATTAATTTTAAATTAATTTCTTCCACTTCTGTGTTTTGAATTTAAAAAAATGGATTCCATATTTGGAATCAGGATTTCCAAATTGTGTAAATAGGTAACTTTTATTTTTAGACATTTTGAATAATTACTGCGGTAAATATTTTATTTACCATGGTTAAGGGTAAATTCGGTAAATAAGGGTTAAAAAATAAAATTATAATAATACTAAATTACCCTAAAACGTGTCCTGGCCTTATTGGTTGATACATGTTCGACCATAGGAATCTTTGGGTTGATTTTGGGACCCCATGGTTCCACTTGTAGGTGATAGGGACACTTTTTTTTAATTAAGTTAAAATGAATATAAAAATGACACAAGCATATATCTTTTAGAAAAACAATTATTACATTGGGTTATATATGTTGGATTTTAGATTATAAATATTCATTAGAAATAAAAAACGATTTTCTACATAATAATATTTTATTTATTATTTTTATACATTAAATAATTTAATTTATTTATGACACAATGATGATGTAGTAATTACTATAATAGTGAAAAATTAAAATAATTCATATTATAAATAGACAAATAAATATAATATGAAACTTTTAATGAATTACACTAATTTTCTAGGATAATATGACATATTAGGATTGATTTAATTATCTTTTTTCGAAGTAATCATTCTGTTATGAGTTTCACAAAAATCAACTATTGATTAGTGTCAAAATTGACATAAAAGAGTTTTTAAAAAACATATTATATTATTAATTTATATTAAATTCCTAAAAATCTAAGGTTCGGCCAAGAGACTTATATAATGATAGTTTCATCATTAATGGACCACTTGGGGGTCGATTGGATGTATATGGTAAGTTTATTAACCATATAATATATAAATACAAAGACACATTGTAAAAGTGAAACTAATTAACTTAGAGTTAATACTTAAAGATAAGGTTAATATAAGTACCCAAACCTGTCTAAATTCTATTGGTTGAGTTTTTCTCGACCTATCCCCACCTTAACCTTTGAATAATAAACTTTGGAGCCATTATAAACCGAATATGAATTTAATATAAACTAATATTTCTAGCTTTTCCAAAGGTGCCCCTCACCCCTCTTATAAAAGAAGACTTTTACTTCTCATTTCTTCACACCTTCAAAGCCTTTTGGATCAGCAAAACTCTACCCAAGTACTCTACCAACATCCCTCACTACAACTTAGAGGACTTAGTTTGATCAGAAAGCCAACCTATGGATCCCTTTTGATCAAATCAAAAGGAAGAACTTGAAGAAGAGGTAATGTTTTCACCACCCCTTTTCAAGTTCCTATCTTCTTCCACTTCTTATTTCTTTGTTATTACCATTCTAAAATAATAACTCCAGTATCATATATATACTGTGATGTTATTATAAATATGGTACAACCATATTCAGTATTCTATCCACCATTTGAATAACATGTCACCATACGTGCGTACGTACGGCTTACCGTCTCCACGTCGTGGTGTAATTGTTATTCAATATAATATTATTTGGATGGGTATAATAATGATGTGTAACTCATGTAAATAATAAATATGACAAGTTAATTATTCTTTATATATGATATACCATCCACTTATATATTATTTTAATATCAAAAGAATGATATTGTCGCTCGTGCGTACGTACGGACTACAGTCTCCACGAACGCGATGAGATTCATTCTCCATCGTATCCATTAAAGTATAATTATCATATGATTATTTAAAATTAATTTTTAAGGACTTTATATCATTCTGGATATTAATAAGATACAACCTGTCGATAACAAACACGTCTTATGTAACAAAACATATAAAAGAAAATGAGTAAGTTAACAGCCGAAACGACGATAATTAAAAGATATTATTAACAAATCAATGTTAAAAGATCATATATGATATCATATTAATATATATGATTATTGAATAAATTAATAACAATTATTTCACCATTATACAGGAGGTTAACCTACCCCAACCAAGGAAAAGTACAAGGTAATGGATTTTCTTATCTCACTTTCAATTCCGTGAGATTTCCATTGTTCGCCACTAAATTATTGAAAGTGGTGTATTGTGTACTGCCATTTGATATATATTATCATGATTACCTTTATATTCATGTTATTATGTAAATAATTTTGTGGTTATTAAATTTTTTTCATACGACTCAGTTGATTACAACGTGGTAATGGGTTTTCATCTCACTCCTTATTCCCGTGAGATTCATGCCATATTGCCACCATCACCTTTTGTGTGGTGTATGTACTGCCCATAATTATATTATTTGTGTAATACACTCTAATTTATGTGTATTTACATATTCATTGTATGATACCTTTTTCATTGGTTGTATTTTTCAAAAGTTACCAAATTGGTAAGGGTTATTTCACAATCTCTTCATTATCCGAGGTTGTTTATACGTAATAATCTACTGGGAACTCTTTATCATCCACATCCATGTTTCTTAAAAATGTATTTCAAAACATTTTAAATATTTACATGAATATTGGTTAAAGTCATTTATACCCTTGTTTGACTTTTTATAAGTGGTTTATAAAGGAATCTTTCCGTCGTTTTCCAAACAAGGCACTTTTTAACCTTTTCGACAGAATTAAGGTAAGAATGTTTTTTTAACTTATACGGCAGGTGCGGTTATTTTCCGCCGTTATAAAATCGTTGAATCTTCCCTTACAAGCTTATAAGAATATTTTCAAATTGAATGCATTATTTTATAATTACGTTACTTTTAAAATGATTTAAAAAAAAGAGATATTTCTCTAAAATAGTTTTGATTTCATCTATGTCAACATCCTTTGATAGATTTTTAAGCTTATTTGAAGTTGATTTATTATGATACAAAACATACCTATTTTATTGAAGGTTTTTTGATATTTTTGACTGTGGATAAGTTATTCTTATGTCACTCATGGTTTTTGTTTAAAGTATTGACACTTTATAAGTTATTTTTAATCCAAATGTTTATGTTATATTTCAACCTTTCATTCAGATGAATGTGTTAGACAAGTATGTTCTGGGTTGGGGACCGGTAAAAGTAAGACCTCCGGTTTGGTCTCCGGTTATTAGAGGGACTCCGGTTTGGCCTCTGGTTATTAGAGGAACTCTAGGTTGGTGTCCGGTTATTACAGGCACTCCGGGTTGGTGTCCGGTTATTAGAGGCACTCCGGGTTGGTTTCCGGTTACAGTTAGCCCCAAGGTCTTGGGACGAGGCCTTGACAAAGAAATTAAAGTTCAGAATTATGCATTACATCATTATGAAAGTGGTTATTGATTTTTCATGTGATTATTCTATTAGTATAATATCCATTTGAATAATTAAATGGCATTATTTAATTTTATTTATGCCATACTATGTTGAAAGTTCAAGTTTGAAAGGCCTTTGTTTTAGTTATACATTGCCTTAAATGTTTACTCTTATTTATGAAAGTTTCCGCTATATTGTTATCCTTACTGGGCATTTGAGCTCTCCCCTTTTCTATGTTTTATTTTTCCCAGGAAGTGAAGAAGTAAATTATGAATGACCTGCAAGGATATTATGAGGGGATAATAGTGTGGACTGTGGAGATATTATGTTGTTGTAGTAGTTTTTCATTTTATGATGTAATGTAAGACTTATGAATATATCTAGTGTTTCCAAGGCTACTAAACCAATCGGTCTTTTGAGATTTGATCTTTCTTGTGATCATGCCAATGTTATGTAATAATGCACCGACTCTGGGTAACTAGGGTCGAGGCTTTACAATAATATAGTCAAGAAAGTGTCTTAAAAAAAGTTGGACTTTATCCTCTCTTTGTTCGGAAGTCTATGTTTTCGAAAATGGTTTCCATTAATATTATATCATTATCCTATAAGATTTTAAATACATTTTTACCCTTTTTTCATTTACAAATCTCTAAAAATTAATCTTCTTTTCACTTTTTGAATAAGTAATTTTTTATCTTTTTTTCCACACAAAAGGAATGTTCTTTTTACCTCCAACGACATGTACTGATTAAACCTCTGTCATTACATTGAACCTTCCTTTTAATATTTAAACACCCCATATTTAAAAAAAAGTTTTTAAATATCATTTTCAAAAAAATTTGTTTTCAAGAATTTTTCAAAAAAAAAATTTATGTTTTCGTAGTAAACTGTATTAAAAATGATTTCAAGCCTTATTTAAAAGCATCAAAGTGTTTTTAAAGAAATGTTTGTCAAAAATGTTTTAATATAATTTTATAATTTTTCAAATAAAATGGTTTTTAAAACCTTTTCCAACTCTATCCATAATATTTTGAAGTATTTTGAACGAAATGGTTTTTAAATCATTTTAAAGATTTATTTATATGTTTTTAAATGTTTTTTAGAAAAAAAAGGTATTTAAAAGATATTTGAAGATTATTTAATAAGTTTTCAGGGAAAAAGGTTTTGAAAATAATTTTAAAAAAAATTGAGGTATTTTATAATAAAATAATCTTCATATGATTTTTAGTATTAAAAATTATTTTTTTAAATAAGAAGGGATATTTTTCTCATGAATCATATTTAGAGGATATTTCAAAATTGTTTTCCGTATAAGATGACATTTATTAATGTTACTCATTAATTTATAGAAAATTAAATAAAGGTTACATTCATATCCTTTCTATGAATTATCGATGCTTATTTTCATGGTATTTGTTAGGTCCACAAGGCTGAGTATCCTGAGAGAAGGGTGAATCAGGGTATAACTAATTTAAAAATAAATCTCGTTCAAATCTTGTTTCACTGTTAAGAAAAACACTCTTATCTCTATTTCCCATTGCACAATGTAAAAAAAAAGTAAAGCATGCACATGACACAGAAATTTTTACATGGTTCACCACTAAGGGCTACATCCAAGGAACTTACACCGACAGGTTTTCGGTCGTACCAAATTCCACTAAACTTCACTAGCTGTGGATTACAAGGTTTGGTCATAGTCACTCTGTCCCAGGCTCACTCCCTTTACAAGTTTTAGGGTCAGCTCACTGCTTTCCCAAGGGTCACTCCCTATTTCTCTCTCTCTGGCTCACTTTTAGAGGAGAGGATAACCTTCTTTTTTTTCCTTTTCTCACTACTCTAGAAAGGATCCACTCATAGTTTATAGACCTTTAGGTCTCTTCATTATCTATAATGAATGTATCCTCTATTTTATGTGGATTCTCTATTGAATTCCAACATTCACCCATAGATGAATTTATCATTGCACCGAAGGTATCATGCAATCTTCCAGCTTTCAGGCAGCCCAAAAACTCTACAATGAATCAACCTTACTTGGTGCGCAAGTTCAACCCAGTGCGCACGTCTCAGCACACAAGTCACAACTGGCACGTAGGTCCACCTCAAACACTTGCACGAAAAAATATTATTCAACTCTAAACATTCCCGATGCACTTCCCTTTACCCCCAAACCAACATTGGAGTGCAAAAAACAACAATCTCCTTTCTTAAAATATGGCGTGCAAGTCCTACTTGCACGACACACCACCACTTGCGCGACCACCACACATGCATGACGAGAGCTCTGATTTTTCTAAGTATTGAACTACATTGAAAATGAGGTGGGGTGGTCCAGCATTTATAGGCATTTGGACACCCTACACGATGGCGTGCAAGTCTACCATTGGTGTGCAAGTCTCGGCGCGTAGGTCTCTTCCCCTTTAATTCACTTGTGAGACCCACTTCCAAACATGGGAGCCCTTCTCCCTTTCCCATAATTTTTTGTTCTTATCTTGAAAAACAACAGGTGCGCAAGTTTCCAATCTTTATATGCACCAGCATGCAAGTCCTTTCTCAGCGCGCAAGTCACCTACACGACAAACCCAATACTTGCCTGACCCTTATCCCTTTTCCATATTTTGATGATATAATCTTGAAAAAAAAATGGCGCACAAGTTTCCAAGCCTTCAAGTACACGGCATGCAAGTCAATTTTCCAAAAAACCACTTTTCTTCATTTGTCGATTTTCAGGCCCAAAAATTTGGCAAACACTGGAAAATGACGCCACCTTGTATCTGTTCATTTTGTATCCCCTCTAAATCATCCATTCCTTTTTCTGAATTCTTGAATCAAACATGGATCATTGACCACAACTCTTAAACTAGACATTACACCATGAAATCCCCTTTTTCAACAAATTTGAATGTCATGGTTTTCTTTTCAACAATCATAGCAGAGTTGTCCACTTTGTCAACAAACACAATCACGTCAAAAATGCATCAATGATACCTTGAGGTATTTTTTCCAGACAGTATTTGTTGAACCCATTTCTACTTCATGGGTTATACGTATTGGAAATATGTTTCTCTTATACGGTTTATGATTTTTATTAAATGATTTTGAAACTTGGAAATTTTTCCATAGGTTATGATATGGTTACATGTTTATGATACCCATTTCATTTCATTTGTTATGATATGTTTATTTATGATCTGTTGGAACATGTATTTATGATTTCATTATATGATGGGTGTTCCCTATATCTCCCTCCAATGCATTGGGTAAATATTTATATCTCATGAGGTAAATTGGTCTGGAATGAGGGATCACTTAGTTAAATAATATTGTGATGGAATGGAGGTTACTCAGTTTTTTAATATAGAACAGGAATGTGGATTCACTCAGTTCAGTAATACCTGGCTGGAGCGGTGGTTCACTTAGTTCTGTAAAGGACTTTGTCCACTAAGATAGTATTGGCAGAGATTCCTTAGCTACTATGAAAATCATATTACATGATTATGTGTTTTCCAAAATTTCATATCTTATTCCTCTGTTGATATTTCATATCTTATGCTCTTAATTTCATAGGATTCATGTCTTATGAACTGAAAATATTTATGTCATGATTTTGGTTATGATATTTGATATGCAAGGTATGATATTATATTTTCAAGATCATTTTATCAAACCATTATACTCATGTTTTTTCTTACATGTGTTCCTTGTTTACCCTTTCTGATAATTTGATCTCACACCTTTTATGATACTTTTTCCCAGTGTTATAATGATATATACAATGCTTGATATTTCTAATAAGGGGGAAAGTCAAGAAGAACCTAGTGGAAGATGATGTAGCTCACAGATGTACCTGTTTATATGTTTACAAGATTCCAAATGCACTATACCAACCATGGTATTTGGGTGTCTGTATATAGAAGGTTTAAAGATACATTAAAAGTTTTGTAATGTTAATGTTTTCAAAAATGAGGGTCTATATATTATTGATTTGGTAAATTCTCAATCATAATCCTAGAGAAATAAATGAAACAAGATAAAACATTAAATACTATAAATATAAATAGATTCATTATATAACATATTAAATGGTAATGATATACACAACACATTTGATATAAGTGGTGAAAATGGCATATGTCTCACTGAAGTTAAAGTGAGATGATGAACCTTACCTAATATCTGATTTACATCGTGGATATATATAACTATTGTATAATGGTTTCAATAATATTATTAATTTCTGCCAAAAAATAATTATATTTATCATTTCATATATTATCCTATTATAACATTTTAATACACATTTGTTAATAATATTTCATTATTTTAATTATTTTGGGTGTTAATTTCCTTGTTTTCCCAAGCGCATTTTGTCATGAATGTTATGATTCTAGTAAATGTTATATATATATATCATATGAAAAATTATAATAGTGTTATAAATAAAATATTTACTCACTAGATGCATCTATATAACCATTTATGAATGTTTGACCTCTTAAATGAATCACATCGCTTTTTGGAGACAGTAGGTCGTACATACACATTAGCTATGATATCATTCTCGTAATGAGTCAAAGGGTATGGAAGTGGGAGATATATTAATTTTCATGAATCAATATCATCTCAAATATAAAAAAAATTATTTAATGTTAACCTTGTTACATTCCATTTAATGTGTATGTGAAAAATGAATCACATCGTTTCGTGAGGCGATAGTTTGTCGTACAGACGAGTAACATTATCTTATACGAAAAAATACAACATAAAAAGGAATATGTTATAAAAGATTCCATAATTATAATAATATCATAAATAAAAAATAATTTTTTTAAATCCATCATTATATACATCTTTTAAATTTTTTCATGGAAAATGAACAACATCTATCTATGAGGAGGTAGTTCATCATACAAACGATCAATGATTCTATATCCCATTTATTGGATGTAGAGATGGATAAACATAATTCCATAAAATTAATAAAATTAGTTGTTTTTTATATATGGTTTTTATTATATTTTATGTGCTGAGAGATAATTGATGGTGGAAAACGAAGAAACAAAATAAACCCCTTTGTAATGAAAATTACCTTCTATAAGAGCAACCTCCTTTGGATCTCCTCTTAAAAACATTAGGGATGGTATTTTTTAAGGGAAAGAAGCTACAGAATATGAATAAAAATTTTGAGGATATATTTTATCATCTTTTGTTAAGATAATGTTCTTTATGGGTGTGAAAAAGTTATGGGATGGAGTTCCCTCTTATAAGTGGGAAAGGGGAGATTTTCGAAAATACAATGAAATTTCATAAAAGTATCCAAAAATAATAAAATAAATTACATTATAAAGTCATATAAATAACCTTAGGTTCAAATTTTAGATAATATAAGATCAAAATATTCCTGTAAAATAATATTTTGATGACTTTTTATGTCATTATAACCCTTATGCTCTTATTTAAGCCACGTAGTAAACCTATTTTTACCTTAATTGTGGAAATTAATTTTTAATGTATTCACTATTAAATTTTTTTAAAAAAATTATTTGAACTTATTAGTTAATATAAATTTTTATAATTCAAAATATGGAATCTATTTTCCCAAATTAAATTAAAAATGTTGATGAATTCCATTTAAAACTATACCCCTAGACGGGATGAAAAATAGGGCTTCAAAGAGAAAATTTTCATAAGTATAGAAGGATTTAATATCAAAATTAAATATGAAATTCAATTCAATGGACTAAGTTAGTTAAATTTTAATATAATTGAACTAATTTTACTTTAATATATATTAAAAATATAATTTAACTTTGTTAATATTTTAAATGAAAGGTTTTTTTCATAAAAATAATTTAATTTCATTATTCATCAAAAAGTGAAAAAGTTCTTAAAAATACTAATAAATAACCCTAAGATAAATTAGTTATTATTTTATAAAAAATAAATTTTATTTTTTATAATAATTTTTCTAAAATTACTGAAAATTAATTCTAAATTATGTGTGCAAAGCATGGCTAAATCTCCTTTTAGAAAAATACAGTTTTTTTAAAAAAAAAAATTTCTTCCAAATATTTCTTATTTTATTTATAATTATCATATAACCACTGAATTTATTTTATACAATTTTAAAGCATAAAATTTTCATTATTCAGTAACTAATATTAATACCGTACAACTTAATAGCTTTGTTATAATGGTCATGTTTAAATAATAATATTTTTTGAGAGTATCATGTTTTGTTTAAACCCAATGTTGGGTGTATTGAAAGCGATCAAAGAGATTGAATTTCTTTAACTAGATATGTATTGTAAAATATTCAGATGTTATATTATCTTATAGTATTATTTTTTTGTTATACATTCAATTGAACATGATTTTACTATTTTTAAAATCTTGGGTTGTTATAGTTAGTGATATTATATAATTTTATTCTCTTAAGAGTTTATAATCATTCATTCATAGATACCTTAGAACATGATAATTTGGAATATGAAATGATATTTCCTTATCATAATTTTTGATATGTTATTTATAAAGAAATATATAATCTATTACCAATATTATGTAAAATTAAACAAAAAAATAACATTTATATGTGTAGAAAGTATCTACCAAAAAATCATAATTGAATCATATTTATATATCTTAGAAGTGATCATTGTGACACTGGGGTTTTTTTGTATATTTTAAGTAAACTTTTATGAGAAATTGATTCAGAATTCTTAGATAACATGTGTGATACAAAATACTATGATGAAATAGAATCAATTATGTTAATAACAAATTTTGAAAAGAGATCAAGTGTTCAATAATTCATTATCTAGATCCACCTAATTGATATTGATTAATAATACCCTTCTATTTTACCTTAGTTTGGGATGTTGTTGTAGCCTATTGTTTTCATTTTTTATAAGGTGGGAGATTTTATTCCCACAATTCCTAAATATCTTACACTTGAAGAATTGTAGTGTGGGATGATCAGTAACAAGAACTTCTTCTATTTCAATGAATTAATTGTCATCTTAAATTTACATTGATATATATGGGAACAGAGTCCTGCTTTTAACCACTTACAACACTTCCCCAATCCCCTGGGGAAATTAGTTTGGTTATTTATCCCATATTTACTTCATATAGGGATTTATATTTTCATTACACCGCATGTCTTGTCATCATAGAATTTACAATACTCTACTTTCCTTTTTCTATATAATAATGAAATATTACATTTCCCATTTATAATTTAAGAGTAAATAAAAAAAACTATTCATAGATATCAAAGTATCTCAGAAATAATGACCTATTAAGATATGGTTTTATGGTAGTAAATAACAATCCTTTTTTAATTTTAGTATCAAAGATAAAATAAGAGTCACACATCATAGTTATTATAAAATTTTCTTCAAAAAGCCAATAGATTCATTCAATATTTTCCTAAATTGGAAGAACATCCTCTCCATTTTTTTAAAGAGTCCAAGGAAAATATTGATTGAAATAGCTTCATGAACTCTTCATATTCCATAGATTCTACTTCATCTATTTTATTTGGTAGTGTAACTCCTAAAAATTATAAAATAAGAAAATTTCATTTGATAGTATATGAGACATAGAAGACAAATCGTAAACAATATATGAAATATATTTCTTTAAATTTAATATCTTTTATATCTTGTGGAAAACGAAACCCTGAGTATAAATGTACTATAATAGAGTAAAACATTATAAACTAGCCGTTAAATTGGTGGGTATGCATCGTGAAAAATAAATTAAAAAAAAATTATACAGTTTATATTTGTAAAAAATCATTTTTCAACTATTCATTATAAATAATATAATTATTATTTAATATAAAATGATATTCCTACTCAAAAATTGTATTTTTTCTAAAAGACGTTTTACTTCTGTTTTGCACAAAATAATTTAAAATTACTTGTTTTCTAATTTTATAAAATTTATTTGAAATATATTTCAAATATATATTTATGTAAATTTAGTTAAATTATGTATATATTAAAATATATATATATATATATATATATATTAATCCACTTAAGGACATCGAAATCATTTTCATATTTATTTCTCATATAAAAAAATTGAAAACTTTGGTACATTTTCTCTTTGAAACTCTCTTTCTCATCGCTCCAATGTAATCATTTTAAAATTTAAATTTTCAACTTATATTAATTAAATTTATAAAAATGGATTACAGATTTCGAACAAAAAAAATTTATATTATCTAATAAGTTCAACTAATTTTTTGACAAATATAAATAGTGAAACTTGAAAATATTAATTATCATTATTAAGGTAATAATTGGTTTATTGGGGGGTTAAACTAAAATAATGTGTATTAAGATGACCAAAAAAAATTCTAAAATATTTTTTTGTCCATATTTAGAACTTATAATTTCAACTTCTTGATAATATTTCTTATTTTACCCTTTTGGATTGTGAAAAATGTGGGTACACATTTTTCTATTAAAAAAGTACAAGTGTGCCACTCAACTCACTTATAAAAAGCCACCCACATTTCTCTATTATTCCCATATTAAAACCCTTTTGTTTTATCCAATACCTCCCCAAATAACTTTCCAAATTCCTTAAAATCATCTTTTTATCCTTGTCTTGTTCAAAACACCATTCTATGAATACTTTATGTATAATCCAAAATAGTTGTTCTAACTAGAGATAAAATTCTCAATAATGCATTTTTGTTTTATTTATCATTCCACCCTTGTAAAATACTATAAATTCATTGTTATATAATATCAAAAATATCACCAATATAATTATATGTTATTATATTAACTTTATGAACTATATCCATCCCATCTCCCACCAAACAAGAAACAATAATGTCACTCATGTCTATAGTAGAGTACCACCCCGTGAACAAATTTGACCCGTTTTCCATAAAAACCTCTCAAGGCTAGGAATGATGATGGATATAATGTTTATATATTATATTTAAATCATAATTATACCTCTTGGTTCATTATATATTATATACATTTTTATATTCAATCCCAAAGGGGATATGATATTGTAGCTCATCTGTATGACATACTACCTCCATGTGAAGCGATGTGATTAATTTTTCACTGACGCTTTACATGGAAGGTAATAAGGATAAATTAAACACCTATATGTTATAAATATGACACAATTATGATTATAATGACATATTTATCATTATTAAATGATAATATGTCATTTTCTTTCATACCTTTTCACTAAATGGTAGATGATATCGTCGCTCGTGTACGAGTGGACTATCACCTTAATGAAGTAATGCGACTCTCTTTTCATCACCACAACACATGTATGATATATATATAAGAATATATAAAAAATAGTATGTTATTTATTATATTATGGTAATTCAATGAAGATAAAATATTACTTATAACACTTCCATAATGATCACTAAAAAACGGAAATGTTACTCATTCATATACATGAACTACTATCATCAGGATTGTAATGTAATTCATTTATCATAAACATATTTAATTATTCGTTTGAAATGTATAATTTATATATTAATAAGATAATTATACAAATATTATTTTTTATATAAGTTTAAGTAATGACCTCTTTGATTATAGTCAACCTATCAAAGTAATAATTCAAATATCATCGAAACACTAGATGTAAACATAATGGATAACTTAATTATATATATCATGGTAATAAGTGAAATAAAAGAATAAATAAAATTTTAAAAGGGTTATTAATCATTTAAATAATTTTAAAAATATTTTTTAGGAAGAAAAAGAATGTATGTTGTGAGTTAGAATGAATGTAAGGGACATCATCTAAATTTCCATTCATTAAGTCATATTGTATTGTTATACACCTAATTTTTATTATATTGTGTATATATATGCCCTTTGAAATTTAATATCATGATTTTTAAATAACTAATTTTATTTTGAGATTCAATTTGAATTATGCTATTCAATGGCAGTAGACTTAAAAGTTACCAAGTACTAAAGAAATTCATAACTCAATTTCTTTTCAATAGGTTATATTAATTCTTCTTTGCCATTAATATTTTAATATTATGTGTGTAATTACTTATAATTATCTTATGATTGATTTTGAATTGATTTATTTATATTTAAATTTGATACCACTACAAAAAGTCTTATACCAAAAAAAATTATTAATGAATAATATACATTTTGGTAAAAATGAGCATTCAAAACATATATTAAGTTTTATTGGTAATAATTTTTAATACCAACAATTATTTTACCAAAAGACATATATTTTGATATTGATTGTCACAACCCATCCTCGGGGCCCATTCCGTGACTACCCCAACCCCACCTTCCATAGGCCAGGAGCTGGCGACTATCACCAAAGCCGTAAATCCCTAAGCTGGGAAGGAATTGCTTTTATAAAAGCAAACAAACACAAGAGAGTAAGCAACAGGAAGTAAACACTAATTAAAACTGAATACAAAGGAGTGTGCTAGAAAGTAAATGGGCCAGTATACAAACCCAACTGAACAAAAATTACTCGTAGAAAATGTATAAACAGATGAAAGTAAATAGAAAATCCTGGATCATCATCCAGGGTACCTACCTGAAGGGTAGGTACACATGGACACCTCAGCACACACGTCCATCTGTCTCCTCCGTGTGCCGACTCGTCGCAAGGTCCACCTTCAGGTACTGTCTAGTCATGGTGCTCTCAGCCTTCGTTAGCTCTATCTGTCACCTACATCTAACACAATGAGGTGTGGGCATAGCCCATGCAGGGGTGAGTATAACGATACTCAATAGGGAGCCTGAGACCCGCAAGGTCTCACAAAATACACAAAGGATAAACCCTTGTAGAAAGATACAAACATGAAGTATCAACCAACCCTACTTAGGTATATGCCCATATATATACCTAAGTTATCAATCTCGTCTCGGATCCAACTCTCGAGCCTATTCGCAATCCAGTCCACACAGGAAGTAAAGTCAATGACACGATGATAATGGTTGAAAGACATGACTCAGCTCACACGGGTATACACCTTTCATATAGCGATAACGATGATCAGCTGTAGTCACTAATTCATCTAAGCTATCAAACCCACATAGGATCCTAGTACAAAAGTCGTCATTGTCGAACCCACATAGGATCCAAGTACAGAAGTCATCACTGTCGAACCCACGTAGGATCCTAGTACAGAAGTCATCACTGTCATATCCACGTAGGATCTAAGTACAGAATTCGTCACTGTCGAACCCACGTAGGATCCATGTACAAAAGTCGTCACTGTCAAACCAACTTAAGATCCTAGTACAGAAATCATCACTTTCGAACCCATGTAGGATCCAAGTACAGAATTCTTCACTATCGAAGCCAGCTCTAGGGTTCCCGCACATAGCACGCTCGATTCAGGGAGGGTCCACTCCTTGAGCAAAGGGTTTGATACATCAACTATCACGAAATCCAGCGTTGATGTATCCCAATGTTCTATTTCATAAAAAGGAACCCAACGCGACAGAAGCCACGTCAATCGGACGCCCGGTCTGAGAGTTATTAGCTTTTCCGTTCCAGGGGCTCGGTTGGATTTACACTCATTCTGAACCCGTCCGCCAACCAATGTGGTCCAATACTCACATTGAGTATTCCAAAAGGACCGTCTCGATGCGAGGATACTAGTGCCACAGACGGCGTGTCGACCAGATGCGTGGTCCAGAAGTTATTATCGTTTAAGTGAAACGGGCCCGGCCAGTCAAGCCCAGTGGGCTGGCGGGACGGCCCAACCCGGTTGGGGGTCGGCCTGGCCCGGTAGAGCACAGCCCACCCTGGGACTCTTCCTGGTGATTCCGACCAGTTTGTGGGGTCGGCCCGGCCTGGTGGAGCGCGGTCAACCCACGGTCCCGACCCGCGGTTGCGGGCCGGTTCGACTCGCCCGGCGGCGCCGCCCCTCCTTGCTGTCTGGCCGGCCGAAACTGGCCAGATTTGTCCTGCTCGAGGGGCCTGCATTTGTAGGTCGCGGTTCTTCCGCACACTCTGCCAAGAGGCACCATGGTCTTCCCAGCCCGGTCGGCAGGTGGTCGGCCGGTTCACCCTGCAAAGCGGCCCGTACAGCGGGTCGCGGTCTTCCCATAGCACGGTTCCAATGAGGCACCACTGTCCTGCAGCCTAGTCATCTACGGTCGGTCGGTTCGCTTCGTTCGAGCGTCCCGCCTCGCGGGCCGCAGTTTCCACCACATGGCTGGCACGACAGTGAAGGTCCTCCACAGCCGCAGCCCGGCCTGTCCGCGGCCTTCGGTCGCTGCCTCCTTCGTTCGTCACCGCCTCATGGTCATGGCCACTTCCTCTAGCATGGTGCAATGACACCATACCCTTCTGGCTCTGCCTCTATCACCAGATAAACCAACAAGCAATGAAGGAATGTCGAGCCGTGATGGTTTGTCTCGTGCCCTCTATATTAGATGATAACATTTGGCTAATGAAGAACCAAGGTATTCAACAAAGAATAAGGTACAATTTTATTCAATTAAAATTAATCATATCCCCTACATTGATTTCAAGAACGTTTCACGTCGATGAACCGCAGAAGACGAGATTCGTAGTAGTCGGGCATCACGGAAGACGGCGTCACGGAAGATGGGTATCATTTTTTCGACGTCGGAGGAAAAGATTATTAGTCATTGCTGATGTTCTTCATGGGCATCGCCTCCCTTCCTTGTCTGGGGCGAAGGAGGAAGAAGATGAATTTCCTCGTTGTGCCTCCTACTCCTTTAATGAGGAGGAGGAAGAAAAGAAATGGGCGTTCTTTACAGGAGAAGATGATATCCTCCAAAGAATTATTCTCCTCTCTTTTTTTCTCCCAACCAAAATTATTCCAACCCAAATAAGAGAATGTAATCTCTTCATTAAATGTTGTAAAAATAATTTTAAAATATTTCAACCCCATGAATTAATTAATTACATTATTAATTAAAATGTGGAGTCACCTTAATTAGAGGAGGTGAAATGTTTTAAAATTAAATAGAAGGATGGTGAAAGGTTTTAGGAGTTAAAGGGGGGTTTCAAGGGGAGTTGAAGAGTTTGGGTTCTTGTGGGTCCCACCACACTAAATCCTCTCATGGGTGGTTATGTGGGTTGTGGGACCCAACTCCAACTTTCTTTTGGAGATAATAACCACCACCTAAAATAAAAATTATGTAACACATAATTTTTATTTAGTTTAATAAGAAAGCCAAAAAATTAACATCTCCTCTTGACCAAATGCAACTAACGTAAAGGTCCCCGTAGGCAAATTCAGGCGCTACTAGCTCATCGATTCCCTCATATTTCAATTCCGAGCACCAGTTTAAAATATATAAAATCTTAAACGTATGTTTATTGAACATACCCGAAAAAAAAGTTCGGAACATTATTAACAGCCACCCTGGACTCATTGCGGTCAAGGTTTGGCTCTGCCTAGGTGAAACAAGGCCCAACGAACCCAACGGTACCCGCGTATTTCCAATCCAAGTTACCGTTTAAATGTTATGAATTTTACAATAAAATAATTGTCACATAATTATTTTATTTGCGGCCAAAAACTAACTTTCTCTAGTGGCCCTCGCTGACCTAAGTTAGCATATTCTTAAATAAATCGTACCCTCACAAGTTCATCGGTGGTCTCAGATTTTTAATCTGAGTTACCGTTTGTGAGTTATAAGCATTTGAAGAATAAGATAACTTTTTTTAATTATTTTATTTACGGTTATTCTATTTTCGGGTTTTCACACTGGAGGCCCGCACCGACTAAACTTAAGTCATGCCTAGGGTAAACCCACCATCCTGAGTGAAATGGTGGCCTCATATTCTTGATCTAAGAAACCGTTTAAGGGATATTACACTTTTTCAGGAAAATTTCATAGGCACATTAATTTATGCTTAACAAAACTTCAATGGATCATTCCGAGCACTCTAGGCCTCAGAATCGTGTGCCGTCCGAAACTGCAGACTTGTAAAATTCCAAAGAATTTAGGAAAGAAAATTCATGGAAATTTCTATGTCTTTAAATTACCCTCACCTCAGGGCTTCACATCCTCGTAAGCTACAACACACACTAGGGAAACAAATGGGGGTACTAAGCATGCATCTGAGCCTCTCGCTCCCATGTGCTCTCATGGAGGTTCCCGTGATACTAGTGAACGCGAAGTAGAGGAATCGACCGTCCACATAGGACTCTCTCCTTTCGATCCTCAATCTCCACTGGAACCTCCATGAAAGTTTCTCCATCATCGATATCTAGCTCCCCAAGGTCGACGATGTGGAACGGGTCATGCACGTATCTCCTCAACTGAGATACATGGAAGATGTCATGAACCCGGTGAATCTGAGGTAAAAGGGCCAAGTGGTAAGTCACCTCATATACCCTACTGAGGACCTAGAAAGGTCTAAGGTATCACGGAGATGACTTTCCTCCTCAGAGAAATCTCGATAGACTTGTCGAGGTGAGACCCATAGAAAGAAATGCTTTCCATCCTCGAACTATAGAGGTCTCTATCTCCTAGATGAATGTGGAATACCCATCATGAAGTCCATGGATATCTGATCATACTTCCACTCTGGGACCTCCAAAGGCTGAACCAAGCCTACTGGTACCTGTTGTTCCTCCTTTACTTACTGACAAGTGAGGCATTGTGAGAGAAACTATGCCAGTGCTTTCTTCATTCCCAGCCACCAGTCCTGTCGTCAGAGGTCTGGTTACATCATCGCCACTACATGATGTACCGCTAACAGAGATGTGTGGAACCACCACAACACTTCATCCTAATGTGCAACTGGTACCATGGTACATCCTCTGAAGGGAATGACGTGCTCCCCACCTTTAGAAAAATACATCAGGTTCCTACCCTGTGGATATCAGAGCACATTGCATCTCACAGTCAACGTCCCCATGTTGTGCCTACCTGACATGCTGAAGAATTGGAGGAGTGACTATGAGAGACTGCATAAAGGCTGATCTATCTCTATCCACAAGGGATATCTGCAACAGTACCAGCTACTCTATCGCCTATCCTAATATTTGAATGCCTGATCTCCTATTGTGAGAATTATCTACAATGTTCCCATTCTCAGGAGTATAGACCATCTCGAATTCATAGTCCTAGAGGAACTCAAGATATCGTTGTTATCTCAGATGCCAAAAACCATATGTGATCACTACTTGCTCATGCATCATGACACGCCTGAGTCCAGTCCCTGATGTGTCTCAGTAAACCACATACCCAACACCCTCCACTAGTAGACTCAAGATGGGTGCACTAGTCAACCTCTGCCTCAGCTCTTGAAAGCTCTGATGGCATCTCTCTGACTATACAAAGGGTTTTTCCCTTCTTCGTCAAAGATGATAGTGGTGCTGCAACTCTGGAGAAGTCTGGCATAAAGGTAAGTCTGGATAACTCTTGAGTGATCAACTGCACCCTCTTATACATGATTCCATCCTGTGCGGCCTGGTTTTTTTTCAACCAACGAAAACCCCATCCTAACATTGTAGATAAACCATAGCCTTTTTCCCTAATACATTCAATCTATGTATGAACTGTGGTTTCCTAGTCCACACCCAAATTAACGTTGTAAGGACTCGACGCTTCCACCAAGAGGTTCCAACCGAAACTCTCTTCTCAAGTGTTAGATCACACCATCGGCGTAAGTGTGATTATCGAGTCTCCTCCCAAATGTATCTCCAGATGTGAGGGTTAAGTCAATGGAGTAACCAGAAACTCTAGGTCTGGGAAAAGATTTGTGGAAGGAAGGAATGATTGGTACCTAGGTCTATTGATACAAAAGCTAGTAGGAGGCACAGACCGTACCTCAAATCATTCTTATATCCCTTGGGTCACACTCTTTGACCGCATGTAGCTACTATCTTACCCTTCCCTCGAGCTCCATGATCCTAGTGGGGACTACAATGGCGGGTGGTTGTAACATGTCGAAATGTTCACCACCTCATGCTGCTCTCCTAGATCTGCTTCCACGCCTGCTGCCCTGAAGATTCATCTGTCCTTAACACTTACTCTTATAAAAACATTTTACACGCTCATGTCTCTAAGAATGATACCAGTTTCATGCTTTCCAACTGTTAACATTCACAGGCTATATCTGCTCAGCCAATGAACATTCAACCACAAAGTTTCTCTCTAGAACCCTAACATAAGTAGGAATGCATAAAAGAAAAATTGATGGCTTGGATATCCTTAAACACACCTCGCTCAGAGGTCCAAGCGCTAAATCACTGATCGAATCATATTCATAGAGTACAAGAAAATATCAGTATACCTCAATGAATACTCAGCTACTAACATGTCGTCCTTCTGAAGCTGTATAAGCTCTAAAAAACTCTCAGCCACCTCCTCAAGCCAGTCCTTAGCCGCATGTGGGTCAGGCTCACCTCGAAACATGAGGGATATCTGGTTCTGAAACACATGTAAGGCACTAAGCCTACATGTTTCCTCTACCGGTACCACCTGTAGTGTTTGCTGACCGACGGGCAGTGATATAATTGGAACACTAGCCGAAGGTACCATCTTGGAAAATAGTCCAAGTACCGAAACTTCATCATTATGCAGACCATCCTCATGGTCACTCACTGAAAAAGATTAGTAGCTAAGATCAACATTTTCTCTACTAGTGTTTCAACTTGGTGAAAAACTCCATTAATCGCCTCCATCCAGTCCTCTACTAAATGGGAATCTGTCTCACCTCGAAACCTCACAGGCCTCTTCCACTAAAACTCATGAAATGCGCTCAGTCTTCATTCAACGTCCGCCAGTGCGGCTACTGGAATATGCTGCCCACCGGGTGGTGGTGCTGCCGTTATACCACCCGAATGTGCAAACATAGTAATAGGGCCCTGAACTGGAGCCTCGTTGCTCGGGGGGGTCATCATCGTGTACTCTCTCTTGGGAACCCTAGATGGTTGTCTTCGCAGTGGAATCCTGATAAGGAACCGGTGCGCCACGGTCAATAAGTTATACCTGGTGAGATGACTCAAAGATACCACAAATGAAAATATTGAAACACACACGCAATCAGTGTTTCCATGCACTAAGTCGGAAATCAGAGGTCAGGGTCCTAGTGTATGCATATGTTGGTCGCATCACCATCACTAGACACCCTGGACTGAAAACCATACCCAATACTCTTAACACTATTGCTTCACAGAAAATGAAGATCAGAGTCCTAAGTTCTGTGGTAGAATTGACTCCTCTGATACTAATTTATCACAACCTGTCCTCGGGGCCAATTCCATGACTACCCCAGCCCTCCTTCTGTAGGCTAGGGGCTAGCGACTGGCCCCAACGGTGTAAATCCCTAAGATGGGAAGGCACTGCCTTTATAAAAGTAAAAAAACACAACAGAGTACGCAACATGAAGTAAACACTATGTAAAACGGAATACAAAGGATTGTGCTGGAATGTAAATGGGCAAGTATACAAACCCAACTGAACAACAAGTACAAGTAGAAAAGGTACAAACAGTTGAAAGTAAATAGCAGCTCCAGGATCATCCTTCGGGGTTCCTACCTGAAGGGTAGTTACAGATGGCCACCTTAGCACTCACGTTCATCTGTCTCCACCGTGTGCGGACTCGTCGCAAGGTCCACCTCCGGGTATCATCCATTCGTGGTGCTCTCATCCTCCAACAGCATTGTCTGTCATCTGCATCCAACATAATGAGGTGTGGGAATAGCTCGTGCAGGGGTGAGTATAATGATACTCAGTAGGGACCCCGAGACCCCCAAGGTCTCAAAAAATCCACAAAGGATAAACCACCATAGAACGATACAAACACAAAGTATCAACCAACCCTACTTATATATATGCCCATACATATACCTAAGTTATCAATCTCAGCCTGGCTTCAACTCTCGAGACCAATCTCAATCCATTATACATAGGAAGTAAAGTCAATCACACAATTATAATAGTTGAAAGACATGACTCAGCTCACACAGGTATACATCTTTCGTATAGCGATAGAGATGATCAGTTGTAGTCACTAATTCATCTAAGCTGTCGAACCCAAGTAGGATCCTAGTACAGAAGTCTTCACTGTCAAACAAACATTGGATCCAAGTACAAATGTTTTCACTATCGAACCCACATAGGATCCTAGTACAGAAGTCGTCACTGTCGAACCCAAATAGGATCCAAGTACAAAAGTTGTCACTATCGAACCCATGTAGGATCCAAGTACAGAAGTCCTCACTGTAAAACCCACATAGGATCCTAGTATAGAATTCTTCACTGTCGAACCCACGTAGGATCCAAGAACAGAAGTCGTCACTATCGAAGCCAGCTCAAGGGTTCCCCCATACAGCACGCTCGATTCCGGGGGTGGGGGGGGGGGTCCACTCCTCGAGAAAAGGGGTCGATACATCAACTATCATGAATTTCATAGTTAATGTATCCCAAATTTCCATCTCATAAAAAGGAACCCAATGCGACAGAGGACGGGTCAATTGGATTCCCGGTCTAAGAGTTATTACCTTTTCTGTTCCAGGGGCCCTGTTGGATTTACGCTCGTTCCGATGTTGAAAAACAACTTTATCGATGCAAGGATCCCATTTCCATAGACAGCGCGTCGATCGGACGCGCGGTCCACAAGTTATTTACATTAAAGTGAAACGGGCCCGGCTCATTCCAATGTTGTCCAAAACTCACTTAGAGTATTGAAAAAGAACTTTATCGATGAAAAGATCCCATTTCCATAGACGACGCATCGATCAGACGCGCTGTCCGGAAGTTATTTACATTAAAGTGAAACGGGCCCGGCCCGTCAAGCCCAGTGGGATGGCGGGTCGGCCCGAGCCAGTTAGGCGGGTCCTACCCAGTTGGGGTTCGGCCCGGCCCAGTGGAGCGTGGCTCACCTAGGGACCTATGCTCGTGGGTCCGACCCATTTGGGGGGTCGGCCCGACACAATGGGGTGGGGACCCCCCACGGTCCCAGCCCGCGGTTGCGGGCCGGTTCAGCTCACCCGGTGTCACCGAGTGGCGTCGCCCCTCCTTGCTGCCCAGTCGTCCGAAGTAGGCCGGTTTTTTCGGGCTCAAGTGGCCCGTGGTTGCGGGCTGCGGTTCCTCCGCACACGGCGCCAAGAGGCGCCGCGGTCCTCCCAGCCTAGCCGACAGGCAGCTGGCCTGTTCACCCTATAAAGCGGCCCACTTAGCGGGATGCGGTCTTCCTGCAGCACGGCAGCAAGGAGGTGTCGCAGTCCTCCAGCCTGGCCGATTAGCTTCTTTTGAGTGGGCCGATGTTTCATCCATGTGGCCGGCGCGACGATGCCGGTCCTCCACCACCGCAGTCGGCCCTGGCTGCGGCCTTCAGTCGACGCCTCCTTCATTCACCACCACCTCATGGTTTTGGCCACTTCCCCCAGCACAGTGTGATGACACCGCACCCTTCCGGCTCCATCTCCATCGCCAAATAATCCAACAAGTAATGGAGGAATGTCGAGCCATGTTGGTTCGGCCCGCGCCCTCTGTATTAGATGATAATATTTGGCCAATGATGAACCAAGGTATTCAACGAAGAATGAGGTATAATTTTATTCAATTAAAATTAATCATATCCCCCTACCTTGATTTCAATAACATTGCACGTCGACGAGCCACGGAAGACGAGCGTCGCGGTAGTCGGGCGTTGCGGAAGAATGCGTCGCGTAAGACAGATATCGTTCCGTGAACATCTGTGGAAAAATTCCTTAGTTGTTGGTGATGTTCTTCATGGGTGTTGCCTCCCTTCCTTTTCTGGGTCGAAGGAGGAAGAAGATGATGTTCTTCGCTGCAGCTCCTACTCCTTTAATGCGGTGGAAGAAGAAAAGAAATGGGGGTTCTTCGCTGGAGAGGGTGATATCCTCCCAAGAATTCTTCTCCTCTATTTTGTTCTCCTAACCAAAATTATGCCAACCCAAATAAGAGAATGTAATCTCTTATTTTAATGTTGTAAAAATAATTTTAAATGATTTCAAACACACAAATTAATTAATTAATTTATTAGTTAAATTGTTGTGGCACCTTAATGAGAGGAGGTGAAAAGTTTTAAAATTCAAAAGAAGGAAGGCGAAAGGTATTATGAGTTAAAGGGGGGTTTCAAGGGGAGTTGAAGAGTTTGGTTTCTTGTGGGCCCTGCCACATGAAATCCTCTCATGGGTGGTTATGTGGGGTGTGGGCCCCTCTTCCAACTTCCTTTTGGAGATAATAACCACCACCTAAAATAAAAAATATGTAACACTTAATTTTTACTTAGTTTAATAAGAAACCCAAAACACTAACATCTCTTTTCGGCCAAAAGCAACTACAGTAAAGTTCCCCTTAAATGAATATTGGTTCTAGAGGCTCATCGGTGCACTCAGATTTCAATTCCGAGCACCAGTTCAAAAGATATAAAATCCCAAACGTACGTTTACTGAACCTACAGGAAAAAATTTCAGAAAATTATTAAAAACCACCCTAGACCCACTGCGGTCGAGGTTTGGCTCTGCCTAGGTGAAACATGGCCCAGCGAACCCAATGGTACCCTCATATTTCCAATCCTAGTTACCGTTTAAAAGTTATTAATTTTACAATAAAAAAATTGTCACTTAATTATTATATTTACAGCCAAAAACTAAATTTCGTTGGTGGCCCTCGCCGACCCAAGTTAGTATCTTCTTAAAGAAATCTTACCTTCACAAGTTCAGCGGTGGTCTCAGATTTTTAATCCGAGTAACCGTTTGTGAGTTATAAGCATTTGAAGAATAAAATTACATTTTTTAATTATTTTATTTACGGTTATGCCATTTTCGGCTTTTCAAACAGGATGCATATGCCAACTAATCTTATGTCACTCCTAGGGTAAACCCGCCATCTTGAGCGCAACGGTGGCCTCAGATTTCTGATTCAGGTTTCCATTTAAGATTTATTCTACTTTTTTAGGAAAATTGCATATGTGCGTTAATTTAAACTTAAAAAAAAATTCTACGGATCATTCCGGGCACTCTAGGCCTCGGAATCATGCGCAGTCAAAAACTACGGACTAGTAAAATTCCAAAGAATTTAAGAAAAAAAATTCCTTGAAATTTGTGGGTCTTTACATTGATCCTTAAATACTAATAATTATTTTACTATTAGTTAAATCTATTTCTTTATCAAACTAATACAAACATTTTTAATTCACATGTAAATTTGTTAGTAATGATAACTATTACCAAGAAATATTTTACCATTAATAAATATTGTTAAAATTAACCATTTAATAAATACAAAAAATTTATCATTAACAAATCAGGAGAACCAAATTTTCATTATAAATTTTATTTTTTATGACCAAAGTCAATATCCATTTTTTGAGGTCTTATTAAAAATATCTCATTAATATATATTAATGTTAAATTTTCTCTAAATATATATAGTGGTTATATTTTTTAATGTTGTTTATTTGATAATAAATTAAACAAAATTTATAAAATGAAATTTAAAACATTATTAAATTTTATATATTTACATATATGTTTGATATTATCGACATAAATGGTAATTTAATATTCATATTTAAACATAATAAAAATAATAAATTAGTCGAAATAAACAAAAAATTTATTAATTTAAATTTAATTAATAAAAAAATTAACAATAATTTGATTAATTTTATATTACTAATAATTTATATCATGTATTAAAATATTATTTTAAATTAAAATAAAAATAATATTTTTTTTTAAATTTTATACCATTCACATATATATTTATTATATCTTTAATTTAAAAATTTGAATGAAATTTGACATTCTATTTATTTTATTTTATTTTTTAAACCATCTCAAAATCCCCAACCCTAATTCACCAACTATCAGTATTTGGTCCACCCCACCCCTACCTTCTCTGGTGACCCACGACATTGTTTCCATTCATTGATGTTGATGCCACCTCCACCTTTGTGGCCCCCTGCCTCTTTTATGACCACTAATCCCCTCGGTGAACTTCGCAGCATCCTCCAACACCTGCCATCTACACCACCCACGTCCTCCACGATCCATTTAACCTCCTCTATGAAACTCCACCTATTCCATCAATATTTTATATCATTACCCTCCACACCCACCGTAATCTTTTAATGATCACTATACCATCCCCACCAGATGACCTCCACCCTCCCCGACCTTCCTCTCTCAACCCTCCACAATCCCTGGCCTTCCCCACCTAGCCTTCCCCATGTGAGGTATTCCCTAATCATTATTTGGTTTAATCGCCACCCCTCTTTCTTCATTGATATGAAAATAAATTTTAAATATATTAAATGGTGCTCATTGATATTCATGTCATTCACTATATTTTATATAAATGGCTCTAGATAAG
Organism: Viscum album; assembly: GCA_963277665.1. Lineage (NCBI taxonomy): Eukaryota > Viridiplantae > Streptophyta > Magnoliopsida > Santalales > Viscaceae > Viscum > Viscum album. Next base: position 168,007,989 of record OY728157.1, read on the forward strand.
TACCATAGGGTTCCTTTGTGGTTTTTTCAACACATATAATTTATACTATACACAATATTAGTTCCAATACATTATCATTTACATTATAAACTTTACTCGATAATAATGGATGATTAGTAGACCAACTGACCATTATGGATGAGGTCTAGGATATTTTTATGTATGGGTTTCATCAATTGTTGATAGAGGAGTTTTCTTCCTAATTCCTCTTCCTTGTAAATGTAATTGATCCCCTTAAAAGTCATGTGCATTCCAACACTTATTCTGATTGTGTTGATCCATAAATCGAGTAGAATGACCTTATCTACCATTGTTGACTAGCTAGGCTCATATTTCTATTTTGAACAAAGACATTGGATGGACACACTAGTAATATCAATAGTGGAAGATCACTTGGAATTTAATTCCAAATTTACAAAAAAAAATGTTAAAGATAAATGACTTGAAATGGAAAAAACCGATCCTTTTATTAAAACTCTTTTTAATATTTCTAATGAGGATAATAATAGTTCATTAATGATTATTTTTTTACTTGTGTTTTAACTTTCATATTTCAATACCTTTTTTGGATGAAGAAGAATGTTATAAATAATGTTGAAAAGGACTTTTAGTATTCTATTTATTCTTTGACATTGTGTATCTTGAAGATCCCTTAAATGTTTCTTAATATGCAATTGGTTATAGATTGTGCAGAGAAGCCGAGACTGCATGATTAAGGTAATATATTCAGTCCTCATTGTTGTTTTATTATTCTCAATATCATCTTACTCACATCCACCTCTTTCACATTCCATGGATTGAAATTTGTAATTTCTTAGTGTTCTCAATAACATAGACGGATGCCTCAGTCATATGTAAAATCTAAGTAGTGGATTGGTTGGTTTCAATGTAAAATTTAGATGAATTCGCTACTATATGAAATCCGGAATATATGTATTATGTGTGAAATTTAAAATCTATGTATTTTTTATGAAATATTGAATCTATAAAATCTAAAATAGGTAGATTATGTTAAATATGTTCCCTAAACTATTTCGCTTCTAGGATTATTAGTCTTCCACTTATATTGAACACACAATATCATTGGGGTTCCTTAGTGTTCCACATAGATTTAACACAAGACCTGATGTTTACTTAGATTTCACAAATGGCCTCTCTAAAATTTTGAATCTGGAATTTGCTTCAGTGTTCTCATTTCATTCACTTACCCAAGATAAAACTTCTACTTATTTTCCCTCACCTTCATTCATCCTTTATCTTGAAGGTTCACCATGCACTCCTTCTAATATCCATCCCCTCCATGGCCATGTGCATCTGGTACCAAGAAAATAGTAGAGCCCATATGATCCATATTTTTTATCCATGGTCCATAATGTTCCGCCCACTAGACTTTAATGATTTTATTTTTTTAAAATTATAATTTATGGTTCTTCATGTCTATTCAATTTCATGTTGAGAACACGATATTATTGTATTTGAATTTTAAAAAGTGCATTTCATATAAATGTGGGGCCAAAATTTATAGCCAAAGGCCATATTTGATTTTTGGTATACATTAAATTCTTTTTTTTAACAAGAATAACACTGGGATCATTATTCATTCCATCTCTAAAAAAATTTACGGTGGTATAATTTATCAATATAATATGTAGTCCAAATTTTAATTTATTTATAAATTGAATATGAAAAGAAAGAAGTGGTACGCTATTGTGGATGCATCTTTTCCAAAATTTTAGTTTAGATGATTAAAAAATATATAAGAGTATTGTGGTTTAGTATATTGATGTGTAATTTTTTTCATATTTTTTTCAATCATTGTAAGTATATAATAATTTAATTATATTCATACATAAATTATGTAGTCTAACAATACTTTTAGTATCTTTTTTAATGTCATGACATACTCATTTTTATAAATGTTGTTATTATTTTTTGATGCATGTTATAAAATGATATAAAATTGTGACAACATGCAAGATATTTTATTATAAAAGGTCTTGAGATATAATTGCATGTTCTTATATGTGCAAAGACATTATGAAATTTATGTTATCAAATGTGCATAATTTTTTACAGCAAACTCGAATCAAAGTGAAAGAAATGATATGAAGTTATATGAACATTAATTGGACATATATTTACAAATATGTTTTTGTCAAATTCATAGTTCTTATAAATATTAATTTTTTTGTTTCTGTTTTTTTAGGGTTTTGGGATAGATTTTACTACTATTAAGGATTGTTGTTCACGCTGGTTTTATTCAATTGATGTGATGGAAATATAAAATATGGTCTATTTCTTTGCTTTTGGTCACTCTTTTAAAGACATGTAAGGATACCTCCTTAAAAAATTCACCTTCCTTCAGTGTTTATACATTATTCTTGATTTTAATTATGATTCATTTATAATTGTATTTATGTGTGTTGTTTTTTGGCTACTTGAGAAGAATATATTTTAGGGAACATAGAATTCTTAGATGAGGTTTTCATGCATGAATAGTTTCTCTATGTTCAGGATTAATTGTTTTTTTCACTTTATTTCATTAATCTAGATAGATTTGTATATTGGTATCTTGGTGTTATGAATTATTATACACTCTAAAAATTTTGTGGGATTTCTTCTGGTGCTATTAATATTATTTGGTGGTACCTACTCACAAATACATAAAACACATGTATTCACAAACTTTAATAAATTAATAATTTCTTGAACGAATTAATGTAAAAATTTCTAAATATAATAAGATTAAAAATACCAAATATTCCCAATATAATATTATCATAAAAATAATTATTCATGTGACCTGTTCGGACCTTGGAAGTAAAGACATCATCCCTGTGAATTTTCATAGTTCATAAATGAATGGAAGGTGATGGTTTCTCAAATGTTAACCCATTTTAAGCCCTACAAGGACACCCAATAACAGAAGAAGTTGTAGAAATCAGTATCCCATAAACCTATTAACTTTTTCCAACATGTATGATGGATACCAGAATGCATTAAATGTTATCTATCTTCAATTTTCATCCAAATTTATCCTGTATATTCTCCAAAAACTAGTTTGTGAATGTACAAAAAAAAAATTGGTCGATACTTTCAAATGATTCCAATCAATGACTATAGGAAGAGTAAATCTTGATTACATTTTTTTAGCATACTGTGAATTAGTAGATTCCACCTCCATTTCCTCTAGATTAATAGCATTGGTGATGGGGCAATACATGCTTTCCTAAGGGTCATCAACCATCAAGGGACTTGGTTTGTTGATAATTCCATAGGATGATTATTTTTCTTTCTCACCTTTTATATGGTTTTATACTTCTTAAATAAATATGATTGAATCATATTTCAATTTTATTTCTTTTATAGGTAATTCAATGAGAAAAATCAGGTTGAGTGGAATTTAAGAATAGAAGGATGGATGGTTCATCATTTTCTAGAGTATAACACCCACTAATTGTATGGAAGTACTCTCTTCATTTGATTTTAATTTTAATAAAAATTCATGTTCATCTGGTTACCTATTGGAAACCCATTTTTTATGATGGTTGTCTATTAGTTCTGAATATTTGTATTCAAATAATCACCGCATTAAGTATTTAGAACTTTTTTATTATAAAACTACTTGGTGTCATGTAAAAATGTTGGGTATTGAGTCTAAAGTCATGTTGGTGTTGTTTTGACATGTGTTTTTCAAGGGTTTTTTTATGAAAATCATATTTAATATTAATTTTTTAAAATCATGTACACTGAAATACCGACCTGCATACTTTTAGAGCATTGTTACAAGATCATTTAATATGATCTATATAGTAAAGATAATTTCTTGCATGATTAATCTGTTCTTGTTAGATATACTCATGAGATGTAATTATAACATGAAATACTGTATTTAGATTTATTTCTCAACTATTAGTTTTGAACTTTATAGATTCATTTGTGCTAAATTTCATGTTTAATCAACTAGGATGAAAAATATACACTTTTTAGGGGAGTTATTATTTATTTATGTACCCCTTTTTTACCACTGAATTTATTAAATATGTGGCTTCCATTTTTTATACTTTATTTTTTTCAATTCATATAGATATTTTTCCCTAATTTGTGGGTATTCATTATTATTATGTGTGGTGTGGATATTTGAGCTGAAGGATGTGGCATAACATTGACTTAAGGTTCCTCAACAATACTAAAGTTAAAATGGTTTTTTTATTCTACTAGCCTACATGGGGTGATGAAAGATATTTGGTGAAAGTAACAATTCTTCTACCATCATGGGTGGTGGAGGGTTTTAGGCAAGAGATGATAGTGTTCTAGGACTAAAATCATGAGACGACATGGGTGGTGGGGGTGCATTGTCAGTAACTGAATAGATAGATATTATGTTTTTGTGTTTTTATGGTCTTATCAGGAAACATCAACTATGTATTGATTCATTTTTTATTAAATTAAATTATTAAAATAATCAATAAAATTTAGGTTTGAACATGCATGAAAATCATCAATTAATTGATAATTAAAATATGTGTATTATTTATAATGAATTAATAAATATAATATTAAATTTTAATATCAGTAAAAAAGTAAAAAATTTATTTAAAAAAACTACAAAAATATAACATATATTGGTAATATTATTACCAAATGATATATTTGTCATTTGATTCCATTTATAAATACTTTGACAAAAATGTATATAATCTATTGGTATTATTATAATAGTAACAGAATTATTTTATCTGTTGCAATAAAATTTAACGACATAGATTTTACCGAAAATTTAGTGATAAGAAATTTTTTTAAAATTCGATATTACCAGCAGATATACCCCTATTGAAAAAAAATATAAATATTTTTTATTGTAGATATAATCAATTCACTGAATAATTCTCACTTCAATATTATGATCATTCCAAGGAATTATTCCATGCTCACATTTTAATCGAGATTGTTTGTACATAAATTTCTATTGAATGAAATTTTTTGAAAATTGTTTAATAAATCATTCCATTTATTTATAATAAATTTATAATTTATTTATTCATGAAATTTTTAATTAATAGTACAATCTATCCCCTCTTTTGTAATTAAAAGTTTTTAGAAAATATTTTAATAAAATCAAACTTCTTTTCTCTCATCAATCAAAAATCCTTTTTCTTCCAAAAATGTTTTCTGAAAATGATTTTAGAAATGTTTATAATCCTTTTCCAAATAATTTATTAAATTCATTGTTACCATTTAGAATTTTTACAAAAAAATATTTGGAGTGAGCCTTATTTTAATTTTTAAAAAAGGACTGTTTCTCATAAACCAAAAAAGTGAAATAAATATTTGTTTTTAATACATGTAATTTATGAAATTTTCTACCATTATAGCCACTATATGTTTTAAAACTTAATATATAAGTTTAAAAGGTTATTTTAAAAATGAAACTAATTTCAAAATGTTTTGCAGTTTTTTATTTTACAATGTTATTTTTAAAATGAGAGGGATATTTTCCTCAAGAATGTTTTTTAAATATATTTTTTTAATTATAGTCTTCAATGAAAAAAAACCCTTTGTTTTACATATCCCCCAATGGGAATATATTTTATTAATACAATCCTTATTTATTCTCAGGGTGGTTTATTATTTTTATTAAATAGATATTGTTGACATTCACTTGATTTATTTTTTAGAACCACAAAATTTTCGTATATTATTCACTTTTCCATGATCATTGGAAATTAAATTTACCATAAATATATATATTATTTATCAGGGATATGTTTATTTCTAAAATAATATATCATTTTTACTTATTGTGTTCTAAAGATAATTTTATTTATTTATATGGTTAAATATTGATAAATATGCATTCTTTAAGGAATATAGATTTTAGATGATAAGGTTCATTTCTCATGAATTAAATTTATTATTCAATATAATATGAATTTTTTCAATATGCACAAATGGGTTGGGACAAGAATAACATATTCCATTATTTCATTAATGGGTCTCATGAGACAAATCAGTTGTCCAAGTGAGATGGGATTGTACCCTATAGTTTTAAACTGTCTTGAATAAAGATATTGAAGGTAGGGGTATCATGATAGATGATATAATAATGTCTAATAATTAAGTGATTTCTTAATTGGTAATTTCGTAATTATTATTATCCATGATATTTATTCTATGATATTATTTCACGGTGCATTTAATTCTCAGATATTGATTAAATGGAATGTTTATTCAGTTATTTACCATGCCATGTTGATTATTCTTTATTGATTCCTGATATATTCCATTGTATGTAACCATTACTGATCATTTGAGATCACCCTTATTTTTTTTCTTTTCCCTAGGATATGAAAAAAAATTATTAGAATGATTTTTCAAAGATGTAGTTCAATTTTTTTTACTTTTGTATGTTTTATTTTTTATTCCCAATGTAAAATGGATATCATTTATAAAACGGGTTCTCTAAAACAACCTAACTAATTGGTCCTTTAGGATTTCATCTTTTTTATCTTTTCAAATGTAATAAATAAGAATGGTCTCTAGGTTACTAGATTTGGGGTTATAATAGTTATTTTTACAACGATTCCACCATTGGTCTGTATCACCTTCCAACTGATAGATGACCAAGATAACCATCTCATGGTTTGAGAATAAATGAATACCAAATATATTTTATATCACATTGACCCACTATTTAGAATCTTGTTGATTAAAATACCCATTAAAAGTGGTGTGATGTCCCGGACCTAAAGGCCACATCACCGGTTCCCTGAGCTTGGTGCACCACATTGCCTCAAGCGCATCTCCCCAAACACCGAAGGATGCCGACTAGCAACAAGGGCCTAAGGTTTTCCTGTGGGGATATTATTCCCCCATTTACAATGTTTAGTATTTCATATAAATATAAACATTGGTAAATAGAAGAAGAAATAAAAGTAAAAATAAGGCATAGTGGAAAATAGAGACAATAGTAACAATTACTAAAATAAGTGGGATAACAAAAAATTATAAAACTAATGACGAAGATAAGTCATGTCCCTAGAAAACTATAAAACATGGATATAAGACAGTAGGAATAATAGGTTTCACAAAAATATAGCGTAAATGAAAGACTATCACAAGCATCTCATGCTCTGGCTCGGCCATTATCTATCAAGCACTATCCTAAATAGTAAGTAGTTAAGTGTTCAAATTATATAATTAACTTTATCAACACCTTAATTCAGGTAATATAAGTTAGGTGCCACACGACACCTAAAGAGGGTGTGAGATAAATCTTAGTGGGTCACCGCCAATTGTGTCTATAACATCTGACCCACATAATGGAAATGTAATAGTGTGAAATAATGCATATATAATGTAAATTAGTACAATTTAATTAAATACACAAGTACCTACTTAATACCATAATAGGCATTTGAATGTAACCAGTCCTTTAATTGATTATTACCAGTTTATAAAAAAGTCAAATGTTAACAATAGTAGAGGTTCCATGTTATGACAAGTAAACCTATAATAAAATTTAATAATTAAGTTCCAAGGTAATAACCAAGGCACCGTAGACCTTAAGGGTTTCGATCTCTGTAATAACGGTAGCCTGGATAAGGTTATGATTGTAATCTAAGGAGCATAATCCAATGAATTCCACAATAACATGCCTACAAATCCAAGGTGATAATCAAACGTAAAATTGAGAAAAGAAGAGGTAGATCATATGGGCTTTAACCATGGAACCTACATGTCAATGCTGGATACATGGAGTGTATCACAGGAATCCATTAATACTATGCTAGGGATCCTATAATGTCATTATGGGCATCCAATTATAGACAAGGATCGAGGTCTAGGTGGGTATCAACCTATGCAAGTTGTATACTTGAATCGGAATGGGGTTCTCGAGTGCTCATGTAATTTCTCAAAAAGAATCCAGGGCAAGCTTTAGTCAGATCACATATCTTTAATTATTATTTCATGTTATATTTCATTTGGTTCAAGCATTTTATTTCATTATTGTGATAGGTTCAAGTAGCATGCAACCTTTTAATCAAGTCATAATTAATCAATAAGCCCATATGGTTCAAGACATAACTTTCATTATTATGGAAATTCCAAGTAGCATGAAACCATTATAAATTCCAATAAATTCATATTCAATAATTATTTTTCATTCTACTACCTTCTGGTAATGTGGAAGGGGGTGCTACAGACATGCAACTGATATTTCATTCACATTTAATATTGTCAATTGGGGGAACTTATTATAGGTGGGTCAAGTGGAAGTGACATTTTACTTTCCATTCACTATTACATTATACAACAAGCATTTATGATAAATAGGACAACCATTAGTGTGGTCAATCTTGAGCACATCCTAAAAATGGCTCCAAAGATTCAAAACACTAAAAACTCAATTATGGAATATCATCCTACATGGGATGGAAGATGTTTTGGATGAATCTACTAATAACTAATCACATATATATATTAAGAGAACAATTATACAATTCTAATCATTATAATAATGACATATAAATTGAATAAATGTCACCTGATGAAATCAGTGGGGCCCACACGCCAATTCCAAAGACAATGAACATGAGGGATGAGTTATAAACCACCTACCTTAGGGTTGTATGATCCATATCCTTTTAAATTAACATATAATTTAGATTATAATAGATTATAACTGAGAAAAAATAATAAATAGTCACACATCAATATCTAGGTTAAGAGAAAGAGAGGAGAAGAAAGGATAAAAAACTCTTGATTACATACTATTTCCAATCCAATGAGACAAATTGAAGATTGATCAGATCTTGGATGGAGGAGATCTCTTAATCCCTAGGTTAGACATTTGAAATATCCAAAATGAGAGAGAAATAAATTAATCCCTCTTGATCATGAATTATGAAGTAGGATGGGTCTTAATTAGATCATAAAGGAAAAAATAATAAAATTACCCTTAAATTTTCCTGTGCACAATTTCTCCACACGGTTTGAACAACCATGTGAAAATCATGCACTATTACCTGGAGAGAATATTAAATTATACATTTAGGTTGTATGGTTATGTTCCAACTTTTGCATAAGGTTATTCCCAAAAATATACCATCTTCATAGTTAAGCAAATTGTGCACCAACCATTCAAAAACCATGTGACTTGGAAAGTTTCCCGAAAAGATGGGTTCCAGTCTCGAAATAAGCCTTAGACACCCATAAGACCATTTTTAACTCATTAGGTATCCATATTAAGTCCAATATAAATAATTATACTGAAATTTAAAGGATCCATACCTGAGTGAAAATACGGTTCTTACAAGTGGTTTGATGTAGCTTTATGAATGAATCAATGGAAATTTTCTCCTTCCTGTGTTCAGAAGCTCCGCCTAATTTTTTTCTTTCATAAAGCTTGAGATAATTGGGGGACTGTTACCTCATGTTTGTTCATCCTAGACTCAATCTCAATAGGTTTTCTATTTTTATAATCTTCACATTTTTCATTACACCCATTGTCAACTTAGATATTTTTATTTTCTAGAATTTCTTTGAATAATGTAAAACAAGTAATGAGTATTCCTTAATTGATGAACATTCAGATAAAAAAAATATAAAATTATAAAGGTGATTTGTTAAATTATGTCTATAAGTTAAACTATGAGTCTATAGGTTTCAGTCTTGGTTATGAATTGTTATTTTTATAACAGAAATATTTATAAATTCATATCCTTAATAATGGTTCATGTATATAATGTAAATTAACTAAACAATATCCCATGGGCATTTCAAATTAGGTGTGCAGATAAGTTTTTTTTAATGCATATGGTGAAAATAGAGTTAATACTCAATACACCAATTTCTAAGTTACTACCCATAGGTACATCTATGACAGACCATACATTCAGTTTTACTAACATGACATGACTTAAAATTCTATGTTAACAACTCAATTTATACATTACAAAATTTTGTGGTGATAAACTTTACTTATAATTATCCCTTGTACATATCCCATGAATATTCTATAAGGTTATCCAAACTAATTCCATCAATAACTAAACTAATCTCTAAAAATTATTAAACCCTAATTAGATACCCACTATAGAGATAAAATCTAATGATAACTTAAATAGTACAATAATTTCATGATTTTCATAATACATCTCAAAAATAATCTCACAACCCAAAGGGAAAAAGGATTATTTTCATAGATATTATATTTATGAACACTTTATTTTATAACACATTCAAACATTACAATATAACTATTTCCCTATAGAAACATTTCTAAATTTTTCACTTGGTATATCATCATCACAATATAGGAAATGGGAAATATAAGAAATGGGTGAGCTCAGATGATTAGTAAGGGAAAACATATCATAATTTATTATATCTAAACATTAATAATAAGATGTATAAGTAGATAAATATACTATTAAAATATATTAAATTGATATTATAAAATATGATATAGAAACATAAGTTCATAAAAATATCATTAAGTATGTATAAAAGTTATAACATGGATCAAAACACTTTTCAATGGTCATAAAATATGTGAGAATGACATGGAAGTATGAAATACATTAAAATTCATGCATAATCATGAAAACATGTATTATCATGAAAATTAAAATAATCATGGAAATGTGGAATAACATGATTGAAAAATTTAAAATTTGCAAAACCATTATACCCAGACCCATGTGAATCAAATAATCATGTAGACACTTGAAAATGTGACCAAACCAATTATACCCATGCCTATATGAAGAAACACATTTTTTACACTCCTATTCATATCCTGATATATAAACATAATCCAATGAATTTTATGGGGATATATTACCCAATATGTCATCATCCTTACATATGTGAACCACTTAAAATCAAATATCATCATATCTTAATTAACCAATGGAATAAGAAAGGGTTTATTGAAAAATTTGAAAACATCATGTATCCTAAAATTAAGAATCATAAGATATAAAAATTATCATTTTATAAAATTAATCATATCATAATAAAATATATAGTTTTATCAACACTAAAAAACATGAGAAAATATCCTTGTTGGAAAAATAGAAGTGAAAATAAAAAAGTTTTTGCAAAACCTTTTAAACATTGTTATAAAATGTGAAGTAAAAATTAATTTCTACAACATAATTGAGAAGGGAAAGAGAATAAAATTGAAAAAATAATATAAATATTTAAAAATAATTAATCCATGAAAATATACCAAAAAATTAGAGATAATAAATATAGAGTGGTAAAATGTAAAAATGAAATCCTTTATTGATAGTTTTCGGATGTTTTAAAGAAAATACCACATTAGAAAATATAAAAAATATTTTCCTTTTTAAAATATATAAATTTAAATAAATTTAATAAAAAATAAAAAAAATGGATTTTATTAAATAGATTCAACTGTAATATTTTTCTATTTTAAAAAATATAAATTCAACTGCAATGTTTTTCCCTTAACAAGAATATAATAATACCAATTCAAATTAAAATTTTATAATAATACAAAACCTTTAGTTTCCCAACCAAAAAATAATTTAATAAAAGTCAATATTTTCTTTTAAAAAATGATTTTCAATATCCTACAATTTAATATGGATGTAAAAACCCTATAATAGGTCATTATCAAATTTTCCACATTTAACTATAAATATTTCTTGACTCATACATGATGAGTGTATATGGTACTATCCAAAAAAGTATATAAATATGTACTAACCCATATAAGATAAGAAAATATGGGATCATTCACATCTGAATCAAAATATAGGATCAGTTAAAATGTGAAGAGAATTTGGGGCACCACCCTCACTAGGAATTTTACATGTGGTCCCACATTATGTATTAGAAAGTCATACCAGGGTGATTAGGTGAGGGGACCATATTTAATAATACTAATAATCTAATGTGACAATTATATGATTTCTTATCGTCCTTCTTAGGTGGTGACCCTAAGATTTTTCCCCATTTGACGATCATTATATGCATCATGTGATTGTCATAAAGAGTATATGTGATGATCATGGGATATCCCCACACATTTATTGTATGATGAGCCAAATATTCTTACTTGAGGAGCCAAGTATCGGATGCCCTAGGTGATATGCCCAGGAAGCCTTATATAATGGGGATATGTTTCCATGCATCAAGGACATTAGATTCCTCAAATAATAAATATGCTCCACCTTATGTGACAAAAATAGGATTACCTAGGTGATGATCATAGGATTATGTATACATTGAGAGAAAGTTTACTCATGGTAATCATAGGATGACTTATGTTTTCTAAACGAGAGGCTTTATGACACAAGTATAATATTCTCTCAAAACCTAAAATCTATAACATATTTTTTAATAAAATTTTTTAACAGAATAATAATTAGCTCTAACCTTAGGTATTAACCTTTTCATGTTTTTTGGTGTCATAATTAACTAGTTTATACTTGAATATGGAGCAAGGAACAAGATTCTTGAACATGTATCAAATATGTAAGAGATACCCAATCTAGGTGTCATCTCTAAGAAAAAATAGATGGAATAAAGATTCGATGTCCAATTAACTAATTACAATAAATGATTTGACATCATCAACCCTAGTTGTAAAGGACACCCACCTTCATAATGTGGGAATTTAGGGAACATTATTGCAACTAGTATAAGGATGTAATCCGATGGGAATTTTCTCCATAGAGGAAGTGTCAAAAAAACACCCATAATTTTCTCATTTTATAGTATGTTATAATGCGGTTTTGAAAATGAATAATGGAGGAAGAAGGTTGAGATTGGTCACTATAATTTTACCATTCCCCTCATCGGAATAATCCACACATCTAAAATAAAATTCACAGCCACTAACCTCTTCCATAATAACATCACAGAGCTTCCACAAAACTCAATCACCCACTCCACCTACCCTTTATTTCTTCATCAAATTCGATGGCATTGTAGTGAAATGGTGGGGGTATTATGATAATAGTGCACATTACCTATAATTAAGACATTAAGGTGTTTCATATTAGGGTGAAAATGAAGTGTCATTTATATTGGTAATTGGTGGGGTTATAGGTAGTGATTTCTCTAGTTGTTGTGAAATAATGAGGTGGGATGAGGTTGGTTAGAGATTAGTCCATAACTATCCAATCCTTTAGGATCAAACATCGGCACACATGTGAAGTGGTGGTTGGGGTGTGATGAGAAAGTGGGCCTCCCCAAATCTAGCCCACTGACATTGTTCTTTGGTTTTGATGAATAGTATGGTCTCTACTATGACATCCAGCCTTTTTATTACATAAGTTTTCATTACATTGAACAAATGGAGAGTCCTTTAAAGTTGAGTTTCTGTGAAAGAAGGTAAATAATACATGAAAACACAAAACATTATTATATTAAACTAAAAATGATTCTTCAAGGTTCATACTAAGTACATTTATTTCATCTCATAACCTGGGGGCATACATCAAAGGAAAGGGTGAGCATAAGGCCCAATAAGGGAAAGAAAGGGAAACAGTTTACATGTGATCTTGAAGAATTTCAATAAGAACAAGAAGAATATCATTGTGGCATGAAAAAGATAACAAGAAGACTATCATAAATAAAATAATATGAATAATATCTTTGAAATGTGTCTATAACAGTTATTTTATACCTTCACAAGCATATTACCAAGGATTTTCACACAGTTTTCATAAAAATTACAGAGGTTATTCCCTAAGGTATAGTAAAACATTTCATATTTAGAGATAAAATTATTCACCTAATGCATTGAAAGATATCAAGAATCACCATTAATATGTCTTAATTAATGTGACAAACATATATCATAATAAAATATTTCACAAATAACCCATCGATAATAAAATAAATGGGTTTCATATGAAAATAATGGCTTTAAAAAGAAAACTCATTATAGAAAAGATATTTATGTCATTATAAATGAGATAAAAAGTAATATGGATTTCATGTATATTAATCCAATGATAAAAACACATAATTTTATAATCTAGGTGAATACCCTAGAAAAATAAATAGTTTTGGGTATTCTAAAAAGAAAATAAGATAATTTCATTAGAAAAATAGAAAAAATATGAGAAGAAATTATGGCATCATAATGGGTGAGAAATATGGATTTAGAAAAAATTAAAAAGAGAGGTTACAAGGGGTTTATATTAATAAATGACTCTAAATAAAGTAAAGGGGTGAAATAAAATGGACATAATAACATGACATGTAAATTCAAAATACATACCACATAAAAAAAGGAAACTTAAAAGGAAACAAAAAGTTGAGATTTTCTTTTAAATTGAAGACTAACTCCTAAAACCTGATGATTGGGACCTTGAAGGATTTAGGACACCATGTTAGAACTCATTGGGAGGTAAAAATATTATATCATCATGGATGATTAATTTTAAGTGAATGTAAATGAATAAATGTGTGGGTATTTATAGAAAAATAAGATTTTTTTTCTAATAATTTCCTTGGACTCCTAGGTATTGGAAAATTAAAAACCATGGGATTTAACAATTTATTGGATACATGGTACACCTATTATGTTATTATAATAGACAAGAGTCAATAATAATTATATATTACATATTACATCATTATGATGTCATTAAAAATACTGAAAAACTCAAGCGTATTTTTACTCTTTACTGAAAAACCAAATATTTTTGAAAATTCTCATAAATTCAAGATAACCTAATTTCAATGAGATGATTTCAAAAATTATGTTTATTTTATAACAATAATTCTATATGTACTATACATTTAAATTTTAAATATAAAAAACCTTAATTAATAAAAATAATAGCTGATTGATTATACATAGTAAAATGCATAGCAAAATTTCTAACACTTGAAAAAAATCATTAAATTTAAATAACATTTTTTTATCCATGATATTTCCTTGAAATAACTATTAATAATAATATCTTTGTTTATTTTAAATATGTATTTATTTTTTGAAAAGTATAGTTTTTTTTTGAAAAATGAATGTATAAAATTCATCATATTTTTAAGAAAAACTATTCTCAAAACAGAATTGATGGATAAAAAATTTAATACAAATTGATTTCACATTAAATAATTATGTAATTGAAACATAACCCCTTTTATAACATTCATAAGAACTAATGGTGAGGTGTGAGATGGTGATAAATTCTTGGGGCGACTCAGACAACATTACCTGATAAGTAATTTCCACTAATATGAACTTCTCCCATAGGCGATTTTATTCAAGCTTAACATATTGAACTTCCTATTGGCCTTGGTTAATATCAAAGACTAGTGACTCTACCTCCCTCCCAAGTTCTAAAAAATGGAATTCATACGGCATGACTCTACTAAATGAGGTCATCAAATATTCTTTATGCATCAATTTTCCTTTGTCATTTATATAAATATACAATAATTATAACGTAAAAATCATTATTAATATTATATTTTCCAACAGTCATGTTGACCAATGTTCATAATGAACAACAGTCATAATTGACCAATAATAATATAATGGTTGAAACTTGGTGGTCAAATTTCAAATTATAATCACTTCATTATTAAACATATATATTTAGGTTGTGTATAAAATAATATAACACACATTTTTTGGAAGCAAATATTATTATAAAAGTTTAGGTCTTTACATTCTTCCCCACTTAATAAATTTCATCCTTGAAATTTCAACAAGTTCCATCGATTTAGAAATGGTGAGGGTATTTCAACCTCATTTTTTCCTATGGTTACCATGTGGAATCTTCATATTTATGGTTCCTACAAACACTTAAATGAAATGGGTAGTCTTGTTTAGTAGAACCTCTTCTCTATGGTCCAAGATATCTACCGATGGATCCTCATAAGAGAGGTAAAATTCATGTTATACCACTTCAGGATTCAGTACATATGAAGGTTCAGGTATATAATTACTCAATATAGATACATGTAATACATCAAGAACTTGAGAATGATTTAGTGGAAATTAAATCTAATAGGATATTTCTTCTATGCAATCATGGATTTCATAAGGGATAATGTACTTGGGGATGAGCTTCCCATTCTTCCCAAACCGCATGACTCTATTCCAAGGTGAAATTCAAAAGCAGACATTATCGCCAAAATCAAACACCAAGTCCCTTCGATAGTTTTCAGAAAAGATCTTTTTCTGAATTTGAGAAGCATTTTTGTGTTGTTCAATGGAATGGAACCTTTTATGTCATATCTTGCACAAGTACTGGCCCAAGAAGCTTTCTCTCACCATATTTTTCCCAATAATTATGATTACTACATCGCTTCTCATATAGAACTTCATAGGGTTACATTTTAATACTCTAATAGAATTTATTCTAGTATAAGAACTCAAATAATGGGACATGATGATCTCATCCACATTTAAATTCCATTGAGCATGTTCTCATTATGTCCTCAACTGTTTGAATAGTTCTTTTAGACTGGCAATCAATTAGAAGGTTATAGGCCATTCTGAAATTAAATTTAGTATTTAGAGCATATTGAATACCTCTATATAATTATATTTTCAAACATGTATTATGATCATAAATAATAGAAATTGTAACTCCATAAAAACTTACCACTTTCATTACTTATATCTTGGTGAGTTGGTCAAGATAGAAATATTCCTAAATAGAAATAAAATGGGTAGTCTTGGTGAGACAGTCCACTATAACCCATTTCACATTGGTTCTGTTAGATGCTTTTGGGAGATCAGTGATGAATTACATAGTGACATTATCTAACTTTAATGATTGTATGGGTAGTGGTTTTAAAACAACATTCGGAATTTTTTCCCCTAAATTCACTTATTGACACACCAGGAACCTTGTAGTGTATTCACCAATATCTCTTTTTAGGTTATCCCACTAATAATGATAAAAAAGGTCGAAATATTTTTTTTACTTCCATGATGTATAGATAATGTAGATCTATGTGCTTCATCCATCAACTCCTTCTTTATTTTTGGAATATAAGGAACACATATCCTTGTACATAATTTCAGTACAAATTCTTGATCAATATTTAACTCAGGTAACTTACAAGTCTTCAAAGCCTCAACCTACTTCTGTAACAAAGGATTTTTTTGAGATTCCATGGTTTTCTCTTGTAATGATGGTTGAGAAATAATTTGGGATAGGGTTGATGATGTTTCTTTATGTATGATTCCCATGTATAATTTTAATTGGTCTTTAATCAAAGGATCTCCTTGAATCCTCTTTATCTCTAACACAATAGGTTCTTTCCAACTTAATGAATCTGTAACATTTTTTTTCTATTTTCGAGTGATAATGAATTGAACAATCATAGTCATTAAGAAGTTATAACCATCTCCTTTGTCTCATGATCAATTAATTTTGTGTGAAGTTATACTTCAAACATTGATGGTATGTGTAAATATCACATTTTTTCCTATACATATAGTGCCATCATATCTATATAAAAACAAACCCATAGCCATCTCCAAGTCATTCATAGAATAGATTCTTAAATGAGGCTTAAATTATTGAGATGCATAAGAAATCACTTTATCAATTTGATTGAGGACTTACCACATCCCTTTTAGATATGCATCACTAAAAATAATGAATCCTTCTATACTCAAGAATAGAGTTAACATATGTGTGGTAACCAATATCTTCTTTAACTCTTGTAAATATTATTCACACACCTTTTTTCATATGATCTTGTCCCCTTTTCGAGTTAACATAATTAGTGGATTATAAAGTCATGAAATGTTCTCCACAAACATCATATAATATCCTGATAATCCAAGAAAACTACAAACTTTAGTTACTATTTTTGGATGAGTCTAGTCCTCAACTGAGATTCCTTCAATGGTTACAATGTGGCCCAAGGAAGAAACTATTTATAATCAAAAATTACATTTTATGAACATTCTAAATAACCACTACATCCTCAGAGTTTGAAATATAACCCTTAAATGATCCTCATAATCCTTAGGACTTTTGGAATATATCATAATATCACCAATAGAAAGTACCACAATGTAATCAAGGTATTCCTTTATGAATTAATTAAACAAATCAATCAATATATCAGGAGAATTAGTCAAGATAGGGGGAATAAAAACAAACTCACAATTCTCATATCTTGATCAGAATGTGTTATTTGAATTATGTTCTTTCTTCACCCTCAATTGATGATATCCATATCTGCTGGGAAAAAATCCCTCAAGGTAACATTGTAGTATTTTTGGGATGATTGTGTCTATAGACAAGGAAGGTTTTCATGGAGAATTGTCGAGTTCCAGAGAATTTTTTGACAATCCGTGTTGACAAAGAACGATGACAAAGGAAATGATGGTCTGGAGGTAGTACAAAAGAGCAGTACAAGGTGGCGTTGTTTCCTAGTGTTTGCCAAATTTTTGGGGTCCAAACTATGGAGTTTGGTGAGCATCGTGAAAATAAGATTTCCATGATGATCATATTTTTATATGGTAGAGGCATGAGTTTCGTGAAGATGGGATGCATGGATTGGATTTTGCGAAGACCAGAAAAATGGAGGCGGTGATGCTTCACGATTACCTCAACAATTTGCGAACGGTAGAGTTGAAGCGCATCACGGAGGGGAAGGGCTTTGCGAGGGAGCTTTGCAGTGAAGGAACGAAGGAATTTTTGATGGTGATGCTCCGTGATTACAGCGAGCTCTGCGATCGGAAAATTATTGTGGTGCTTCACGATTTAGATAGAATTCTGACAGAAACTTCGGAGCTTCATGATTTGAGATGACGTGGCGTTGACTTCGCGAGGAAGGGTTGAGGGTCGGTGGAATCGCCTATAAATATAGGTCGACACCCTCAAGATAAGGATAGATAATTTTTAGAGAAAATCATTTTCTCTCGGTTCGTGAAGGTAGTTCACATAGCCTGTGTGCTTTGCAAAAGAAGAGCTTCGCGGTGGCTATTGTAGCTTCGCGAAAGTTGTGTGCTCCGTGTTGGCTCAGTGAGCTTCGCGAGGGAAGTTGCTTTGAGATGACTTGAGCTTCACAAAGTCCTAATAATTGAAAAGGCTTGATCATTGTGACGGCCTGAGCTCCATGAAATTGTGAGCTTCGTGAAAAGAAGGAGCTTCCCGAAGGCTTGTTTGAGCTTTGTGAAATTGGGAGCCTCACGAAGTATGGTGCTTTGCGAAGGTGTTTCTAAAGGAATTTCCTAGTGATTAAGAGGAAAAGGGGTGTTCATTAGTGGATGAAGTTGGACTTTAATAGAGAATCTATCAACATTTGAGGATGTGTGCATTCATGAAAATGAAGAGACCTATAGGTCTATAAACTGTGAGTGGATCACTTCCAAGTGCAGTGAGAATAGGAAGAGGAAAAAGGTGATCCTCTCTACTGGCAGTGAGCCAAAGAGAGATAAACTGGGAGTGACCCTTGGGGAAGCAGTGAGCTAACCCAAAACATTGTAAAAGGAAGTGAGCCTGGTCATAGAAGTGATCTAGCCCGAACATTGTATCCACATCTAGTGAAGAATAGTGGAATTTGGTACGACCGGCAACTTGTCGGCGTATACTCCTTGGACGTAGCCCAGTGAGGGTGAACCAAGTAAAAATCTATGTGCCTGCTTGTTTGCTTCCCTGCATTGCATTCAAAGCATCATCATTTGATAAAGAAGTAAATAAGTGATCATAGTTTACACACAAGAGAAAACAAAGTGACCCTTGTAATAAAGAGGTCAAGATCTAGTGGGGAAGGAAGAATTTTTAAAAAGAATATCCATACCCTGATTCACCCCCCCTCTTAGGGTATATAGGCCCATATTGGTCCTAACAAATGGTATCAGAGGGCTGGTTTCCTTTTTCAGATTTTTTTTCTTCGACTTGGTGTAGTCGATATGTGTGGTTGAAGATACAGTTTGCTCTTATCTCAGTATGCCATGGGAAACAGAAAAGCATCAAAGAAGAATCAGAAGTCAGGTAATTTCCCTTACTGTGGAAGTGTGTATAGAAAAACTGTGATTCAGTTAAAGGAATCAAACAGCTTACCGAAAGAAGGTCTGGATGAATCTGATAGGGAAAAGATTGATTCACTCAATCATGATGTGGTAATAAGTGAAGTACTCAAACATCAAAGTGATACCAAAACAAATGATGAAGTAGAAGTTTCAAGAAGGAGGCCAGTAGTAGATGTTGTCAACAAGACAAAGATATTGGATTGGAAGTTGGATGAAGAAGTCAAATCTAAAGATATCCAGATCAAAGTATTGGAGATTGAGGTCAACAAGATAAGAGTCTTAAATAAAAGGCTTATTGATGTGGTTACTAGCCTAGAGGAGAATAATGATTCTCAAGGTGATAAACCACATGAAATGGAAAGAATGAATGGAAAAAAGGCTGGTGGTTGTGAAGAAAATCAAAATTCTAATGAAGTTCAAAATATGAAATCCAGAATTGATGATCTAGCTACACAGCTGTCTGAGATAGTTTTGAAGAATCAAAGGATACAACAAGATAATGTATGTTGTTCAGATTCTGTTGAAGAAGAAAAATTGAAAGTGAAGGAGAAAAGTGACATGGTGGAAAAGCTCACACAGGAACAAGAAGATGAGATGAGTAGCGGAACGAATCTCAGAAGAGAACTAAATGCCCAAATTGAATCAAGGGATATGAAGATTCAAAAGTTGGAAGAATATCTAGAATCAATGAAGAAGGAAGTGGATAAAACCAATGCTAAAGTAAATCCCAAAATGAAGGATTCCTTACACATGATATTTGATTATCCTTTGACAGGTGACGATGAAATGAAAAGAAAATTTTCTATTTCTGAAAAGAGGCAAGAAAAAATTTTCTTAGCTCAAATACCATACAATCTGGGAACAACTAGAATCGAATTTGATAAATCCCCTCACATTCAAGATAGAAAGAGATCTTTAAACAGTTCCATATGTGAAAGAAATCATATAGGTGCTGGAGATTGGCCTAAGAGGACAGTTATAAAAAGTTGTGATGGCATGTGCTATTTCTGCAGGATTCACGGCCACACGTCAATCTTCTATTTAGAGGCTCATGAATACATATCAGGCTGTGAAAATAGAAACTTTTTTGAATCTGAGAATAAGAAGAAGCGTCCTAAGAAATCAGAGAGTAGAGTCTCTCAAAGGAAAGCATTCATAAAATGCTATTACTATGGAAGAATGGAATACACCATGAATATGTGTTAGGAAGCTTAGAAGCTCAATGTCAGATGAAGATCTCTAGATACATCAACATCTTAACATAGAAATGATGAAATGAGGTATGTCTTTGATGGAAGATGTTTCATATGTTCTGACCATGGGAATTTGGCCAGACAGTGCAGCAAGAAGAAAGAAGGGAAGGAAAAGAAACCCAGAAAAGGGAATTTCGACTCCAGAGATGCATAATGAAAAATTATACACTGGAAGACAAAGTGGTAAGGTGAATAATTATATTAGAGTCCCAGGGGAATCACATGGAGCTGAACGAAAGGTGTAACTATCACCTCCTCTGTCACACTCACAACCACCCTCTAAGAAAGAACATGAACATATCAGGAAGAAAAAGGGAGGAACCACAATAGTTGTGAGTAAGGAGAATCTATGTTTAGTGCAAGACCCACAACCACTAAAAAATAGGGTGGCGACTCATAAATCTGATAAAAGGCAGATAAATAAAGAATGTGTTGAAAAATTCACAAGTCATGTGTCATGGAGATGACTGGAAGAAAAATGAAAATCCCTGCAATGGTGGAAGAAACAAGGGAATATGAAAAGCAAGGAGATTCTTGCTCAAAGAAATAATCAAGTAAAATGGAATTTTGGAAGAACCTCAAAGAAAGAAATGTGTACTAGTGGGTCTATACCCCAAGTGATGAGAAAGGTCAGGCCTACAATATATACATATCAGAAAAAGGCTCAGCATGTGGGTAATGAATGCTTAGTCATATGGCCAGAGCATTTTATGTTTGCCAGGTAGCTGGAGGAAGCTAGAAAAGAGTGTGACGCACTCCAAGAAATAATCAAAGGGTTGAACCATTAGGATCAACCAATACCCTTGTCTTGAGGATTCGTGAAATGCCCCTCTCCCTATGTATATAAATTATATTAACTAATGAATCAAGTGTTTCAGGTTTTAGGGAGATACGATCCAAGGGGAATTAGCATCTAAAGATGCAAAGTGGAGAGGTGATATACTCCATAGATTAAAGTGATTCAAATTAGGTGACATAGTTAAAGAAGAAACAGAGCATCATAACATAATAGGAAGTGATTGTGTTATTAACTTTATCTCTTGTTTCCTACACTAAGTTCCAACTTAGTAGGCGTAGAGATTTTTTGAGTGGCTGAATTTCAAGTGGAAGATGAGAATAGATGATGAAGGAGAAGAAGAATTATTATGGGTCTATACAGTCAGGCCTAACCCCAGGAAGTGTTGCATAACATAGGGGGAGCATTCAATAACAAAATCAGATGCAAGATCCATTAATGAAATAAATGAATGACTCGACTCATGTTTCATCTATGGGGGGAAGACATATTCCAGGGTAAGTATCAATAATCAAGCATTTCCTGCTTATTTATTTTTCTCTAACAATGTAGTATCAGCTGACTATTTTCCGGATACCAAGAAGCTACGAGAGAGTATCAAAAATGTTTCCACAAAAATCTGAGAAAATAAGTTCAAAGAAATGATGTCATTGAACAACGACATAGTGAAAAAATTTCTGTTAAAAGTGATGAAGTGGTAAGAGACTCAGGGAGATCAGAAGTGGCTGAATTTGATTCAGAATAAGATATTGATGGTGAGTATGATGATGTAAACTCCTTATCTGCACAGAAGCCAAAGAGTCGAGCTAAAATTGACAGGCATAACATCATCAATAATTTTTTAGCTCCAATTCAGACAAGGAAAATGAAATCACTACAGCAGTCATCTTTTCTATCTCAGGTTGAGCCGAAATTCTTTAATGATGTAGTTTAAGATTATAAATGGGTTCATGCCATGAATGAAGAGCTAAATAAGATTGAGAATAATCAGACGTAGGAGATTGTTTTGAGGCTAGTAGATAAGAACATCATCAGTATTAAATGGGTCTTTCACAACAAGATGAATGAAGATGGAATGGTGATTCGAAACAAAGAACTACCGGTGTTCAAAGGATACTCCCAGATTGAGGGCATTAAAGATGATGAGACATTTTCACCGATTGCAAGGCTGGAGACAATCATATTATTCATAGCCATTGCAGTGCAACGGAAATTCAAGGTCTTCCAAATGGATGTCAAATCTGTATTCATGAATTTGATTCTGGAGTAAGGAGTGTATATCGGGAAATTATATGGTTTTCTCATTCATGAGGATGAGAACAAGGTTTATCAGCTGAAGAAGAAATTACATGGGCTGAAACAAGCACTGAGAGAATAGTATTCAATGCTGAATTAATATTTATAGAATATCTGATTCAAATGAAGCATAGTGAAGGTGGTTTTCAGAAATATGAAGAGAAGGTTATAATGAGATTTGGAATTGAATATTCCAAGGAGACAATGTCTCCTATTTCTACCTGGATGAAATCATCAAAAGATGACAGTGGAAGGGTAGTTAATTTCACTAAAAACAGGCAGATTATCAAGAGTTTCTTGTACATGAATGCAACAAAGACTGAAATTGTATTCGCCACATGCCAAGTAGCGAGATATCAGAATAATCCCAAGGAAAGCCACATGCTTTTACTGAAATGAATACTTCGGTATATCGAGGGCACGATGGATTTCGTCTTGACATATAATGGAAAATCGCAGTCGGAATTATTGGGATATTTTGATGTAGATTGGGTTGGTTCAGCGGATGACAGGACGTCAACGTCAGGTGGTGAATTCTATCTTGGTGGATTGTGCATTTCTTGGCCTAGCAAGAAGAAAGATTGCATTTCATTGAGCACCGCGGAAGCTGAGTATATTGCGGCCACTCAAGCATGCATACAGTTATTGTGGATGAAGCAACAGTTTGGAGATATGGGAGTTGAAGTGAAGTCTCCGATCGGAATCCAGTGTGATAACTCAAGTGCTATCAATCTTAGAAAAAAATCTAGTTCGTCACTCAAGGACAAAGCACATTGAGATCAAATATCATTTCATCAAGGAGAAGGTGGAGCAAGGCATTGTGAAGTTGGAGTATGAGCCTACCGAGCTACAAGTTGCAGACATTCTGACAAAGGCCTTACCCAAGGAAGATTTTGAGAGGCATCTACTGGCTCTGGAAGTTCAGTTGACTCCCCACACTTAAAAGAGTGTGGATGTAGAACACACCCCTCTCTCTCCCCGAGCTATGGTGTGTTTTTCTCTACTGTGCTAATGGGTTTTCTTACTAATGTCTCAGACTGCAGAGGAGTGCCCTTTGGGTTCGTTGACAAAGGGGGAGAAATAGTGACTCCTCAATGGGTAGAAACTATGGATTTTAAAGGGAGAAAAATTTCTTTGTCAAAGACATGGGGAGAAGCTAACAGGTGGAGCAGCCAGATAGGGGGGTTGAAGGAGAAGACATATTAGTGGTATTAAAATCTGACGATGCTTGAAGTGATCGATCAAAGCCTAGATATCACGATAGCTGGGGTTCATGATAAAAGCAGAACAGTGGTGTTGGAATGGTGAGGGAAGGTTTCCAGCTATCACCAATTGGGATCGGTGTGGTTCAACAATTGGTATCATTTTAATAATTGGTATCAGGTTGGAATCGGCAATTGGTGTTTGTCATGAAGTGACTCATTGATTAACTTTTCATACTACTATTGTTTCTCATGCTGAGCATTTCTCATGTAGGATTAGAGTATGTGTTAAGTAAATCCTTGAATGCTATCAGAATCACAAGAGGTGAATGGTGGTAGCAGCTGGAAGAAGACTCAGTGAGGTATCAACAAGCAGAAAATCATTCTGAGAAGAGTTTTGAAGAATTGTCAACAAACCCAAAGGGGGAGATTGTTGGGAAAAAATCCCTCAAGGTAACATTGCAGTATTTTGGGTTGATTGTGTTTATTGAAAAACAGGTTTTCATGGAGAATTGTCGACTTCCAGAGAATTTGTTGAAAATCTATGTTGACAAAGAATTATGACGAATGAAAGGACATTCTGGAGGCGGTACAAAAGAGTAGTACAAGGTGACGCCGTTTCCCAGTGTTTGCCAAATTTTTGGGGTCCAAAAATTGGAGTTTGGTGAGCATCACAAAAATAGGATTTCCATGAAGATCATATTTTTATAAAGAAAAGGCATGAGTTTCTAGAAGATGGGATGCATGGATTCTATTTCACGAAGACCAGAAAAAAAGAGGAGGTGATGCTTCGCGATTACGTCAAAGCTTCGCAAACGGCAGAGTTGATGTGCATCGAGGCGGTGAAGGGATTTGCGAGGGAGCTTCGCGGAGAAGGCGTGAAGGAATTTTGACGGTGTTGCTCCGCGATTACAATGAGCTCCACGATCGAAAAATTGCCTTGGTGCATCACGATTTAGACAGAATTTTGGCGGAAACATCTGAGCTTCACGATTTGAGATGATGTGGGGTTGACTTCGCGCAGAAGGGTCGAGGGTCCATGGAATCGCCTAAAAATACAGGTTGAGCCCCTCGAGAGAAGGAGGGAGAATTTTTAGAGAGAATCATTTTCTCTCGGTTAAAGAAGGTAGTTCGTGTAGACTGTGTGCTTCGCGAAAGAAGAGCCTCGCGGAGGCTTTTGTAGCTCTGCGAAAGTCATGTGCTCTATGTTGGTTCAGTGATCATCACGAGGGAAGTCACTTTGCGATGACTTGAGATTCGTGAAGGACTAAGAATTGATAAGGCTTGAGATTTGCGATGGTCTGAGCTCCGCGAAATTGTGAGCTTCGCGAAAAGGAAGGAGCTTCGCGAAGGCTTGTTTGAGCTTCATGAAATTGGGAGCCTCGCGAAGTAAGGTGCTTTGCAAAGGTGTTTCCAAAAGAATTTACCAGTGTTTAAGAGGAAAATGTGTAATCATAAGTGGATGAAAGTTGGAATTTAACATAGAATCTATCAACAGTGGAGGATGTGTGCATTCATTCAAATGAAGAGACCTATATGTCTATAAACTGTGAGTGGATCCCTTCCAAGTACAGTGAGCATAGGAAGATGAAAAAGGTGATCCTCTCCACCAGCAGTGAGCCAGAGAGAGAGAAACAGGGAGTGATCCTTGGGAAAGCAGTGAGCTGACCCTAAACATTGTAAAGGCAGTGAGCCTGGGCATAGAAGTGATCTAGCCTGAACTTTGTATCCACATCTACTGAAGAATAGTGAAATTTGGTATGACTGACAACTTGTCGGCGTATACTCCTTGGACGTAGCCCAGTGGGGGTGAACCAAGTAAAAATATATGTGTTGGCATGTTTGCTTCCATGCCTTTCATTCAAAGCATCATCATTATATAAAGAAGTAAAGAAGTGATCATAGTTTACACACAAGATCAAACAAAGTGACCCTTGTAATAAAGAGGACAAGATCTAGTGGGGCAGGAATAATTTTGAAAAAGAATATCCATACCCCGATTCACCCCCCTCTCAGGGTATATTGGCCCCTATTGGTCCTAAAAATATCAAAGATAAATATTGAAAAAAATTGAGCCCCATGAAGTCGGTGAAATAAATCATCAAATCATGTAAGTGGTTACTTTTTTCACTTTGATCCCGTTAAGTCATCTGTAATCAATGCATATGTTCATTAATATATCCTTCTTATTTAAAAATATAACATGATCTCCCTAAGAAGACACACTTGGTTAAATAAACCCATTCTCCAAAAGATCTTAGATTTATGTCTTTATTTCCTCTAGCTCCAAATTTTGAATTCTATATAGGGTATTTCAAATCTTCATGTAACCAAGCATCAGCGCAATGGATAACTCTACCTCTCTTTCTAAGGGAGGTTCAAGTAACTCCTCTTGAAATATATCGATTTATTCTTGAATGATGGGGAAATTATCTATTTTTATACATTAATTTACTTCTTCATCTTCAATGATAATTTCCATAAATAAGGATATGGTATGTGATTATGGATAAAAAAGTGGTTAAGATATCTCTTCCGTGAAAATAAATGTAGATTTTCTATTCAAGACTACTAATATTTCCTTAATTCTGAATTTGATTTTATAATTTTACATTGAGAGACAGTTCATACCTAGTATAATTTCTAATTACAACATAGTAATTACAACTAGAATTGTGATGATATTGTGCTCGCCAAAGTGTATACTAGAGTTTCAATACATTTTTTATTCTTTAATAATCCCTATAAGATTCTTGATTGATAACTCTAATTCTAGTAGTTCTAGGATTGATTATATATTCATTGAAAACATTGAGGAAATAATGGAATGTACAGAATCAAAATAAAATAAAGTACATTCTAGATTTTAGAGGGAAAATTCAGTACCTTCCACCACATCATTTGGAGCTTCAACTTCATACATCATGATATCCAAAGAATGAACTTAATCCCTTATCCTATGTGTAGGTTGATGGTGATTCCCCTCCATTAACTTCATATGTGGATAGTGATTGGAAAAGTTCCTAAGTATTCCACACTTAAAGAATTGGACTTTAGGTAAGGCAGTCACCATCTTCCCTTTCCAATTATTGTTGAGGGGATGAGGCTTCACCTCACTGTGATTGTCCCAAGAAATACTACCTTCTCTTTCATAGTTTTAATATTTCCCTCTCCCAAGAAATCAATTCCCCAAATGCTTCTACCCACATTTGTGTTATGTGGAAAGTTACACTTCCTTTCCTCCTCTTCCATAATCAAACACCTCCCAATTTTTGACTCAAAATATATCTTATTTTAATTCGATCTATTTGACCAATACATCTCTTTGAACACTAATAAAACTTTCATTCCACTCCTCATGATCTCCTCATAGTTTTCATAGTCTTGGTTGGATATATTCTTCCATAGAATGGGTCCTAGTATTCTAAAGAATCTATCAACCTTATGATTAGGATCTATAAAAAATATATAGGTGTAATGGGAAAGTCTTGTGAAGTTCATCTCATAGATTCCCATAGATTCATTCTTCTTATTCTTATTAAGCTTTAGGAATTCCTTCTCCATTTTTGTTCACTTTGAACGGGGGGAAATATTTTTTGAAAAATGGTCCCCTGAACTAATCCAACTCCATAGATTCAATATCCTCTCTTGGATTCATGTTTTAATTAGTTTCCACCACTCTCCATCTTCTCCCACTATGTGTTACAAAGATATGGGGACTTTCGCTTGTTCTGAGTAATAGAGTAAAAAATGATATCTTCTATAGAGCTTATCCATTGTTTATAAATCAATGGGTCGGTAGATCCACTTAATTAAGGCAGTCATTGACACATAAAGGAATAAATGGAAAGTTTTTTACTTTGAGGTGAATCCAGTATCTCATATTTATTCAAGTTACTACTCATAACATGAGTCAATTGATTCATTATTCTCATGACGATTTCCATTGTGTCTTCCATCAAAAGGTCATTAGCGCCTGGTCCTTTGTGCTCAATATTTATGAAATTTAACTTATTTCCTACTATTTTATAAAATAATAAATACTTTTTGAGAAAATTGTTTCCTTTAATAATCTTATAATTCTAAATAAATTTCATATCATAAAACATCATGCTTAAATATGTTATTCTTTAACAATAACCACATTTTATATTAATCCTTTATAATGGTTCATAAAAATCTTGTGATTAACTAAACATATCATTTGAGATTATAAAACTAGGAGTGTAGCAAGGTCTGTTCTCATGTACCAGGTTACACCATGTTAGGCCTGACACACCTTTTCAAATTTCTTACCCCTAGGTACATTTTTTTGAGAGCCACATCCATTGTCCCTATCCAGAGAAAGATTTCTTTTCTAAAAAACAACTTATGTAATATGTCACTAAAATACCGTGATGTTTTTCTTATATTTAAACATTCTTATAGGGTTCATCTTAAAATTTTCAAATCCTAATTTCCAAATATAACTAAACCATACTATGATACCAACTATAACATCTCACCTTTTTATTATTTAACTTTTCACTACATTATAAAAACAGAGGATCTTTAAATGTTTAGTTTCTTGAAAAAAGGTACTTAATAAATGAAAACTTACAACATTATTTTATTCCACTCATAACACTTTTCCAAGGTTCATAGTAAGTAAATTTGTTGCATCTCATAACCTGGGGACATACATCAAAGGAAAAGGTGAGCATAAGGCCCAATAAGGGAAAGTAATGAACTAGTATACATGTGATCATGAGGAAATTCAATAAGAACATGAAGAATAGTATTGTTTAATGAAAAATAGAACATGAAAAGTATTATAAAATAAAAAAACATGAATCGTAACTTGGAATAGTGGCTAAAAATTATATTTAGATAGTCATAAGAAAATCCCCATCTTCTTTCATTGATGTTTCATAAACATTACTAAGTTTATTTACCAATGTATCGTAAAATGTGTCATATCTAGAGATTAATTTTTTTACACAGTAAATTAGAGTGGTATAATGGTGTACACTTAATATGCATTAATTAATATGAGCTATATATATAATAATAAAACATAACCTGAAGAATATATGTAGAATAAAATAAATGGGTTTTATATCAAAATAATTTCTTTATAAAGAATGGTGCTTAAAGACAATATATTTATGTCAATATAAACCCACTAAAAAAGAAGGTGGGTTTAATGTATGTTAATACTAGAAAATAACTATAATTTTTGATATTTTCATGAATACCCCTAGAAGATAAAGAGGTTTTCATATTCCTAAAATAAAATAAGAGAATTAAATGAGAAAAAAACTGAAAAATTTTGTGAAGAAAATATGGCATCCTAATGGGTGAAAGACATGGTCTTAAAAAAATTTAGAAAGAGAGGGTACAAGGGTGTACCATTAATAGAAGAAACTAAATATAGTAAATGGATAGACTAATAAAGGATAGAAGAACATAGATTGAAAATTTCAAATACATGTCACATTAAAAGGAAATATTAAAGGAAAAAAGAGAAGTTGAGATTTCTTTTACCATGAAGATTAACGTGAAAAACACAAATATTGGGACTTTGGGGTACTAAAGAAGTCTTGAGTGGAATCCTTGAAAGTTAAAAATATCATATAACAATGGATGATGAATCTTAATTGAATGTCAATAGATAAATTAGTGTTAATTTATATCCAAATAGGAGGATTTGTTTAATAAATTACTTAGACACATATGTAGTTGTAAATTCAAAACCGTGAGATTTCCCATGGTATTGGATACATAGGAAACCAATTATGTTATTATAATCCACAATATTCTACCAGTACTTTATGTTACATAATATATCATTACAATGACATTGAACATATCGAAAAAACTCAACTATGTTTATATAATTCATTGAAAGACCAAATATTTTAGAGAATTGTCATAAATTCACCATATCCTAATTTATATTAATTTATTTAAAAAATGATTTAAATTTTATCATAATAATTCTATAAGTATGATAAACTTAACTTTTAAATATAAAAATCATTATTTTCTAAAAATAATAGCAGATAGAAATTACGTATAAAAAGTTATAGTATAATTCTTGACACTTGAAAAAAATAAAATTATACTATCATTTAAATTTAAATTGTTTTGTTTATATCATATCATTTCATTGAAATAATTGTTATTCATAATATTTTAGTTTATTATAAATATTTATATCGTTTTTAAAAAAGGACAATTTCTGTCCGAAAAAATCAATTAATCAAATTCATCATATTTTAAATAAAAACTATTCTCAAAATAGTATTATGGGGATATAAATTTTATTTATACAATGGGATTATTCATTAAGTAACAAATACTCGACCCATAACCCATTATAACTCTTTTATACGACCTAGGGGTGAGGTGTGTGATGGTGATAGATTATTAGGGAGGCTTAGATATTATTCCTAGAGTGGTAATTTCTACTAACTTGAACCTCACCCATTAGGGATTTCATTCAATCTTAACATGTTGAAACTTTCTTGGAATTGGACAAGAGTGAATAATAGTTATGATACCTCCATACCAAGTTCTAAATAATGAGATTCATACACAATGACTCTAGTGGATGAGGTCATCGAATATTCTTTCTGCATTATTTTTTCCTTTTTCATTTATACTTATAAATAATAATTATAATGTTAAAATCATTATTAAGGGTATAGTTTCCAATGGCCATATTGACAAATGATCAAAATTTACCAATGGACATATAACAGTCGAAACAAGATGGTCCAATTTAAAATTATACTCCTTTCATTATTAAACAGATATATTTATATTGAGTATAAAATAATATTAAACACAATTTCAGTAAACAAATATTATTCAAAACATTCGGGTCATTGCTCATATTGTATAGTCCTTCCCATAAGTACTAACCACAAATTATAGGATTTATGACTTACCTAGCTAGGTAGCCCCACAAACATGCCATGTTTGAGGGTACCATATTAGTGAAGTATTTCTGATCCAACCAAAGATGTTGAAAATTTTGAAGTTTGCATCAAAACCATATGCCTAATAGGGAAACATTCATGCACCCCTACTCACCACATGGTATACCCAAGGACACCACATTACCCAATTTCCACTTATGTATTTTTCATTGGTTTTATATATTATACTAGTTTCAGAAAATAAAATAGTCTATATTGAGTACTATATCATGTATATCACAATAATATATTTAAATTATTCATTATAAGTATATAGAAATGTATGAAAATAATATATGTGATTTATCTTTGTAGGGTTGATGTTGGGGTTTGAGCATGATGAGTGGGGCATACCTTAGGGTTTGGTACACCCTTTTTTACCTATAGGTGAAGGATATTTGGTCTATTTTTGGTTTATAATGTTTTTTACTAACCCATATACATGGGGTGTGGGTATTCTACCTTTTGATCATGTATTTGGTACTCCCTTACTCTCAGTATAGTGTGGGTCCTCTTAACGGTCATATTAATTTTTTACTCCCCAGTTGAAATTTTATGAAACATCAGGCCAAGGATACCTCATTTTATTACTTTTCATTAATAATATGGGGACCTCCATTAAGGTTTCATTACTCCCTCCCTTGGTTATTATAATGGCGATGTCTGGGTCCCCCATTACATTAAGTGAGATTATGTGTGTAAAGAAATTAAATATCATGGAGTATATCCCTGAAAGATACTTATTATACATGTGTAGTAAAATGTGGTACTTTTTTCCTACTTCCCTAACAATAATTCATATCTAGGATTCCATTTTAATGATTTTCTTACCTTTTGTGGTTATGCTTCAACTATGTGTTTGTTGAGTAGCTAAAAGAAAATATTCATTATTGTGAGGTTTTTGGGGTTCACTATTTGGTATGTATATACCCATGTTTATATAAGAATTTTTCCCACCTGTATAAAGTATTACATAAATGATATGATGTATAGTTGTGATCTAAGAGGTCATAGTATTTCCATAGTTAGATCATAGTGGTATATGGAGTTGAGAGTAGTGAAATACTTTAATATTAGTTTCTAGTTCATTGAAGAGGTCATCATTCAAAGTTTATTTAGGTTGTTTTCAATTTGTGTTTGCTAAAAGTATATCCCCCCATTAATTTATGTTATAGACATTTGGTTCTCATTTTTGGATCTTAGTATATAATAAGAATTTATGCCTATTCTAGATGTATATTTGTTTTATATTTCATTATTTTTATCCTAAATAGAGATTAGTGGTTATCTATAGGTATACTTTACTAAGGCCTCTTATCGTATGAATCATTACTAATTATTGATAGTCACCATTTAATAGCCAATTGAAGGAGGGATAGGGTCATAGAGTCATATTTCAACTAATATAGGTGGGGGGATAATTATTTCATATGTAATTAATTATTTAGTTTTTAGAATATTAAGGCTAATAAATAGAGTCTGATTAGTATTTTCATCCACTACCGAGTCCTATTTGGAAATAGATTTGGTTAACTATAGAATTTGTTATTGGGCTTATAAGACCACCTTAGGTGAATAATACAATATTTTTTATTATTGCTCATTTGATGAAGTTATTCTATTGCATACCTATTAAAGAGATTGTTCCTATTAAAGAGCTGGAAGATTGTATGTGTGGGATATAGGACATCTTCACGGAATAATAATGATTATAGTATTACATTTGGATTCTATTATTAGTTTATAATTTTTTAGTAGGTTATATAGTCGCAATTGGAAACTTAGTTGAAACATAGTACAAAAAATCATCATCAAGTCTATGGAAAGTCTGAGTACATGGTCTATGTTTTAGAGAACATGATTTGAGAATGTGTCATGGATTTTGGTATATCTTGGGAGATTTTCCTTATTCTAGAATAATATACCTACAAAAATAATTATCAATAATAATGTGAAGTGGAAAAATTAAGGGAAAAGTATAGAAGACTGTGTTGATATCCTTTTTGTTGGAAAAAGGTGAGAGAATCATCAATGGTTGGGAATGGACTCATATAAGAGACGCCATAGAATATTTAATTATCCAAGAAGAGTTTTTTCAACCCATAAAAGAAAACATTTATCAAATAATAGCTAACAATGTATTCAACTATAGTTTGAGGTATGAAATAATGCTTTTTGAGGGTGTCACCTCTGTTAGGAAACTAAGAGTTATGGATATTGGAGATGTTATCTCCCCAATTCATGCGTCCATTTGATATTGTAAATATGATCAATATAGTGAAATCTTGACTAGTGAATCCTCGAAGATAAAATTTTATAATTATATATTTCATGTTACATCTTATATAAAAATATATTTTATATTTTATATTTAAGAGATAATTTCATTGGTTTATAGGGCATCAGAAATGTTTTCATATTTTTCATGTTGAGTCTAGGCTGAGTGCATCCTGTAGGACATTTTAACTCCATAAAAATCTATTTATGGGGTAAATATATCACTGGTCGTAAGCCATAAAATGGATTAATAAAAAATCCATTTATTATATAAGATCATACTTTTGGGTATAAAATGGTCTCTTTAGATAAAATTAAACTGAAGCAAAGTGACCTTCAGTGGATTTAGATTTTTGGAGTTCAATGCCATAAAATTTAGAATTATGACATAAAACCATCATGACCAATGGGTTTTTTCATGATGAACATCTAAAAATTCTATAATTTGATGCTCAGGTATCTATGTCAAACCCTAGGCACTTATTCTAGGTGATTATGGGTGTCTCCTCCTCGATATCACTTCATTCAATGCTTGATCTTTTCCAAGGTTACACTACAACTCTCTCAATAAGAGGATTTTAGCTTATACATTATCGTTGGTTGTGTTAGTAATGTTGGGATGCATTTATAGGATTAATTTTTCAAATGTTTATTCATTAGTTATCCATCTATATCCATTGTGTGGTCTTCTTCCAAAGGCTTACCCTTATATTGGTTTTGATGTGGAATGTGTGGTTCTTGATGTAGGTATGAATTATCCTCTCTACTGAACCTTGTTACAATGTAATGTGATTCTAATGTTTTAAAATCAATTATAGGTCCTCCAATATCTTTCGGTGTTCCTTATTATGGATTTGGATCTTTTTTAATTACGTGTTAGGACTCAACATTGAGGATGGTGGTTCCAAATCTAGCATATATTAGATGAACATTAATTGATATCATATTATAAATTTTTTTATAAATAAACCACCATGGGTAATATAATTATGTGTGTGAACATTTTTTTGTGAAATTATGTTTTTCCTCTAGGTTTGGTAAAATAATAGGTGTTTTCAAAGTATTTTTAAGTGGATTTATGAAATGGTTTTCATATAGGGTTTTAAATGATGTGATTTTAGAAATGTTTAACATTATAAGCCTTAGGTACATAGGTGGATAGTGTAGCAATAGGCCTCATCCATTGATATTGTAGGGGGTTAATTCATGGGGTTTTCATCTAATATCATGGTAAGGTTTCTTAGTGACTTGTCAGAAATTGTTGGGGGTTAATTTTATGGAGTATTCAACTTATCCCAATATTTGATACATATGTATAGGGACTTCTTTTGAATGATTGTCTATGTTTGGGTATGATTGATCTGGCCATAATTTCATATGGTGATCCTTGGTTCAATATACATATGTTTTGGTTTCTAATATTTTTTCTTTTATTAACTACTTTTTTATATGTGATATGCTTTCAAACTGTTTTACTAATATTATTTAAAATTGTGGAAAAGGTGAAATGTTTTACTATGGATTTGATATAAAAATTATTTAACCATTTTTCATTACTTTTTTATTTAAATCTGAGCATGTGAATATTATTTTACAAAGACTTGGTATGAAAATCCTAGGTTTCATACTACTGAGACTGTTTTTCTCACACCCATCACACAACTTCATAATTTTGTAGAGCTTTTTTGTGTTTTTATGTAGAAAACAAATATTCCTCAGTGAGGTAGTGAGGCTCATGTCAATTGGATTTGATTATATTTTGTGTATATGGTGGGTCATTTCCCACATATCACATCAAGTTTTTGTTGTTGGTTATGCTATTATTTTTGGTTTATGTTAGTCTTGAACCTTTTGTTTTTATCTGGTTTTTGAGTTTTATTGCTATTTATATTTATCTATGGTTATGGAATGTATTTCTTTTACATTTATTTGGATGTGTATTTATTTCATGTATCTTGATTCGGGTTGGATGAAATCGGTCCCTCTAGTTTGTGTTTGATGCCCAAATTCTAGTCATCTTCCTCTGTGAATCGACAACAACCTTCAAGTTTATGGAGGATTAGGTTTGGTACTAGTTTTTGATAGTATTTTGGGTCATTTTATTATTCATTAGTGTCATATGTGTTCTATCCATAGGATCCCATATCTTAGTATGTCTTATAGACTGAAAATAAAATTTTCAGAACTATAGAGATAGGTTTAAGTGAGTGTCTAGCCATATAATTTCATGATGATCCTCTTGTTAACAAGGTATTTCTAGATGTGTTTGCCTTTTATATTGGGTTTTTATCTGAATAATAGTTTTTATTATATTTTCCGAGTTTAAACTGAGTTTATTCTATTTTATTTCTTTGTTATTTTTTTCTTGGATATAGTAATATCCATATATGACATCTTAGAAGTGTTCCACTAAAGGGTTCATTATCTATGAATCTTAAGGGAATACACCTAGATATCATAATCTTATCATTCCTATCATTCATATAGTTTTTTCCAAGGACTATAATGTTCCTTGAATTTAGGAACATGATGTTGAGTCATATCCATGAGTTGTAAGAGATAGAGATCGATCATGGTAGTTCTTATGTTAGAATCCCAATCTATTAAGGATATTAATTAACCCTATAAGTGGAGTAATTAAAGGAAAATATTCATCATATCTCCAACATCCTAGATACACCTCTGTCAATCATAGTATATTGCACAATTTTCGGGGTTGAGGGTCCCAGAAAGTGGTGCTGGGATTTCATGGTAATGGTGGATTGATACCTGGGATTATAATGGAATGGTTTCAAGACTCCATTCTACTTGAAGTTATTACTTATTTCTTATATGATGGAAAATTATCTGGAGTTCCTATCCTTTTAGTATATAGATCAATTGGTTTTGGATTACACTATCCAGTTTGTAGAGCTGCTTTGTTTTTCTACAGAGGTTGTGAAAATTGATCGGTTGAAGATTAGAAGTACCTTTAGGGTTTGTGACTAGATATATGATAACATGAGTATATATTAAATCTATGTACCTATTCTAAATGGTTCATTAATATATTATTTCAGATATGGATATCATGGTAAATATTGGTTACAAGGCCCCCTCTCTTCCACCTAAGGGCAGTTTTAGTAGCACTCTAGGGAAGAATAAGAAGTTTCAAAAATATTGAAGGGGTGATGGAGGTGGTTCTCATTTGTGGAAATATTATTAACAATAAATTATATCAACTAGTGTTCCCATAACCTTCTATTAGTTTTATAAGGTTGGGCACATGAATCATACTTTTCCAATACCTCTAAATATTTCAAATTCTTAAGGACGTTATGGCCATCTACTTACATTCTATCGGGCCATGTCTATGCCACATTATGGAAAGGGGTCTTTATCTGTATTGAAAACTTCCTCACTTTTAGATTCATTAATGTATATATGTATCTATCCATAGGTCTCAAGTGTGAAGAACCTTCATTTAGTGGATGAGTTTACAATTGTGGTTGATGATGGACTAATGTTGGTGAGAGGAACAATTTTTGTTTTATCTTCTATAGAAACTAATTTATTCTATATTATTCACTCCCACTCATTTATATCTTCCAATTTTATTTATTTTGATAAATTTTAAAAGGATTTGTTAAAAAAAATTGGATATATAACTTTCACTTAGAAATAGGTAAGATATAGGGTTTCAATGTCGGTCTTGTTCACAATTGATAGTTACCATGAGTTAGTCTAGTATTTTCTTTTTTATGATTTGGATTTGTTTAAAATCATCATCAAGAACGATTGGATAATTCATTACATTTTTGAGATTGATAATTATTATTATTTTGTCTCATTACTCATTTTCTATTATAGCTATCAATTATTTCATGGAATGTGGGATCCAATGTATGCCCACCTTGGACCTCCGCTCCAAAATCACTAATTTTTGTTTCCCATCATTGTAGTTGAGACTGATGATGTTTCCTCTATTGAAGATCTTCAAATTTTTTGTACATGACATTCCTTATATATTTTGATACGACTTACCTTTTATTACTATAGAATAGGGTGTAGAGTTTATAGTTTAGATTGTGCAAGGTATGTAGCTAATCTTGATACCCTTTTATCATATGGTACCTGTTAGATGGAGGAGCTCAAGATCTGGTTGGATAACCTAAGAGAGAAAGGTTTTTTCCATCCCAAGGTTTCACTGTAGGAATTCCATATTCTCTTTTCCAAGAAGCATGATTTTTTTTCAATGTTTTTTGTACACTATAGAAAGTTAAACTAGGTGATGGTTAAGAATAATTGTCATTTTAAATGTGTGGATGGCTTTTTTGATTACTTAAAGTATGAGAAGTGGTTTTTGAAAATTGATCTTAGGTTTGGATATCATCCTCTTAATATTTTGGAGTCTGTTATACCATATTTGGATTTTAGTAGAAAGTACGTCCATTATGAATATATTTTGATACATTTTGGTATGATGAAAAATCTTGAAGATTTTATGGATTTGATTAATTAGATATTAAATTCATATCTCGATAGCCTTATTGTTATTGTGGATGATATCTTGATTTATTTGAGATTTGAGAATAATAATAAGTAACATCTGAATCTATTTTTGGAAATTATGATGTTCTAATAACCATATAAGAATAGTTTTAAATGTAGTTTTGAGATTAAGGAAAGAAATTTCTTAGAGAATATGATTTCTGAGCATGGACCCACAATCCATCCTAAAAAGGTGAAGACTATCTTGAAATGGTAGGATCCATGCAACTTTTTTTAGATTAAAAGATTCATGGTAATTTTAAGATAATATCAGTGGTTCCTCTAGGATATCTCTACATTTCCATAATAATAAACCTATCTTACCATGAAGGTAGTAAAGTTTAAATGGGATGTAAAATGTAAGACTTCATTAAATTATTTGAAAATTATTCTAACATTAGCTTCTATTATGATCATACCAAATCCATGTAAAATTTAGGTGGTATACAGTGATGTTTACAATGTTCATATAGGTTCTCTGATTATTTTGGATGACTACACTATGGACTATGGTTCTCATTAGCTTTGAAATCAAAATAATAATTAACCCACTCAAAATTTAGAGTATTCTGCATTTATTCATGTGCTTAATTTTTGGAAGTATTATATTTTTGTAGATAGTTTCACAATATTTTCAAAAAATAATATTCTGAGTTATATCTCTTATGATAATGACTTGAATCTCATATAGATGTGGTTAGTAGAGTACCTTCAAATGCTCTCAATGGGAACGTTCTATCATAATCTATCTTGGAATTGATGGAAGAGATGAATTATAAGGAATCATTTCTAATTTATATCTATAAAATCCGGAGTATGAATCATATATGGTTTCAGATAGTGTTAAAATATCCTCATATT
Source organism: Viscum album (assembly GCA_963277665.1). Classification (NCBI taxonomy): domain Eukaryota; kingdom Viridiplantae; phylum Streptophyta; class Magnoliopsida; order Santalales; family Viscaceae; genus Viscum; species Viscum album. Next base: position 168,047,174 of record OY728157.1, read on the forward strand.
TCATTGATACTATTCTCTAGGGTCAATTAAATGATAAAGAGTTTAGAGGGATTGGGGAATCCCATATATTGGCGAGACCATTTTCAGTTGTTCTCTCTCTTATAATGGCATTATCTATATCTAGAATAAGTTTATCATCCCAATATTTATGAGAAATTTAGTTTTTCATTATTTTCCTGGTTCTATATTAGATGTTCATCCAAGCATCTTGAAAATTTTATTATAAAATGAGAATTAATTTCTAGTGGATGGGTATGAAGAGGGACATCACTGGTTCTTCTCTATGTATTTCACATTCAAATAAATAATGATAGAGAATTTTAACCCTTATAATCTAATCTAGACTCTTCTAGTGATGGTTTGGAAGTGTGATAAGGTGTATATAGACATTGTTATTGGTTTTTCATGTACTACCTAAGAGAAAAATTATATGGGAGTGGTTATAGGTCATTTGAAAAAATAAAGTAATTTTATTCAAATCAATTATCCCTATAAGGTAGAATATATTTTCATGGTGTATGTGTAAGATATTGTGAGGTTATATAGGTTTCCATATACATTTTTTCAGATAGGGATCCTAGGTTTACTTCCATATTCGTAAATATTATCCATGAGACAATGGAGACTTAGGTTTCGTTGAGTATAACTTGTCATCCATAAATGCATTATCTTATGGAGTGAGCTATTCAGATCTTGGAGGATATTTTTTTCACTTAAATATTTAATTTTAGTGGATCATGGGATACAAAACTGGTAATTTTTTAGTTTTATTATAACAAAAGCTAGCAGTTGCAAATTTGAATGGCACCCATAGAGGATTCAGGGGAAGACCACATATCTGTTGGGAGGAGGTTAGGGAGGCCACTCTTGTTAGACAGAAACTCATTTCAGAGGTATAAAAAGGGATTCAATATATAAATTGGTATCCTGATTCATCATAGAGTTTTCAAAAATTGTATGTAGATCATCAAACTATTCATTGGGAGTTTTCCATTGGTGACTGTGTTTTATTAAATCTTCTCCTTGATTGGGTCACCGTCAGATTAGGAAATAAGATAAGATGGATCTAAGATATGTTAGAACATGTTGGGTCACTGTCCATCTTGGTATAGTCTCTTATCAGTTGGAATTGGTGACTTGTTTGAAAGTCATACATGATTTTTTTTTTCATATATCAGTGCCCAAGAAGTACCATCCTGGTCTCTCTCCTCTTTTGAGTTGCTAAGATACCAAGTTGGAGCCATATGTTTTAGTTGTGGAGAAACAAGTGGATATTCTTTATTCTTAGGTGAAATTATTTTTTGGGGTATCTAATTTTGTCTTCATAGTGTTTTAGATATATAGATCAGATTTTCATGAGACTTGTGAGATTAAATCTCTTATGAGGGAGTACTAGCCTCATCTACTTTTAGATCACCCATCTTTCACATGACTTCCTAAGGATGTAAAGTCCTATAGTGAGGAGATGGTAACATTATAGATCTAATATATTCTTTATTTCATGTATAATATTTATTTTATCAATTTCTTATGGAATCGAGAATTTTTTAGAGTGTTCTAGTAGAGGCTGGGCTGGGTGCATCTCACATGTCATTTTTATAGAGTTAAAACCTATTTACAACATAAAATTGACATGGGGAACAATCTATGAAACAATATTGTAAAATAACACAATTTATGCAATAAGACAATATTTTATATCATAAAATGGGTTCTTGGGATAAAATTGATCTGAATAAATGTGATTTTTAATGAGTGTGGGTTTTAGAAGGATTACACAATAAAATTTTAACTTACAACGTAAACCCTTTATGCTATGTGGGTTTTATGGCACTTCACCAATTTAAATTATATATTTTTATTTGTAGGTATCTCCCTATAACAATAAGATCATCTTCTAGATTATTTTGTGTGTATCATGCTCTTCTAAATTTATTATTTCCACACTCAATTTTCAGATGGGTTGCACTAATTATCTGTCAGTAAGTGTCCCTTCTTCTCCATCATTTCAAATGGTCAAAAAAATAGTGTTGGGCTACATTTATAGTATATATTGACCATGTGTTTATTGTTTCTTAATAATTCTAGATATTTTGTGTGGTCTTCTTCCAGATTTTGAAATTTTCTTGGTTTTTTTGAATAATGCATTGGTCTTAAGGGAATGAATGGCCTAACCTCTCTACCAACCCTTTTTTATAAGGAATACAACTATTATTTTTGAGAATTGATTATAGGGAATTTATTTTTCATTATATATACCTTCTTGTGGTTGTAGATCTCATCACCTTTTTTCTGTGTGACTTGATTTTGAGGTAGGTGGTTTTTTCTCAATCCTATGTTGTATTTACCTTTATTTCTCTGGTTGTGTATATTTTTTTAAAAATAAATCATCATGATTTATTTATTTATGTTATTTTAAATGAGTTTTTAAGAGACATGGTTCTCCCATTGTTTTGGTAAAATAAAATGTATTTTTAAATGGGTTTATGAAATTCTTTTCATTGGTTTCTTTTGATGAAATGATTTGGAAAATGTAGCATAAGGAAATCCTTGGGTACATAGATAGAAGGTGTAGAATCATTCCTCATATATTCATATTATTAGGGGGTTTATTCATCCGGTGTTATTCTTCTCTCTAGGCTAAGTGTTATAGGAACTATTACTACACTGTTGGGGGTTCACCTTATAGGGTGTTCCTCTAATCCTTGGATTGGATTAATAATTTTAATGAATTTATGTTCATCACTATTTAAATTTAGGTACGAGTGATCTAGCTAGCCTAGGATTTTATGATTTTTTTGTGATTTAACTACGCTTAATTTTTTATTATTTTTTATTTGACTAACATATTTGACACATGTGATGTGATTTCAAATTATTCTACAATGTTTTCATATAATTGTGGAATAGGGGGGATATTTACCATGATTTTTATTTAAAAAATATTTATCCATTTTTCATTCATTGTTTTATTTAAAATATGATATTGTTCATATTTTTTCAAAGAGACTTGATATGGAACCCCTTAGTGGGATCCTTCTCCTCATTTTTATCTCACAGCCATCACACCCCTTTAGTTGTGTGTATACGATATATTTTCTCTTGATGCAAGAAAACGAAAGGTGTTATAGTGAGGTTTTAAGGTTCATGTTAGTTTGGTTTGGGTAGTTGGTGGGGAGATGGTGGGGAATTTAGTACATATAACGTCATGTAGTGGTTTTTGGTTTTAGTTATTATTTATAGTTTCTTTCATACATGTACCTTTAGTTTTTATCTAGTTGTTAGGTTGTATAATAATAGTCGTTTCTATTTGTTTATTTTATATATTTATTTTAGTTTTCCTCAATTTTTTCATTTCAGAATGTTTATATGTCATGTTTATTCATTCATGATGGGGGAAATCATACACTATGGTTTGTGTCTAATCCCTGAGTGTTGTTCACCAGCCTGTGGGGATCGGGAACACCATTTGGGTATGTGGCGGATCAGATTAAGTACTAGATTTTTATGGTATTTGGGTTAAATTCATTACATTAAATGTATTTAAACCATGTAGATACAAGATAAACCTATCTCATGTGATTAACAATAATGATGTGATGTTAAAAATTGATATTCTATTAGAGGAGTGGAATCTATATAACAAGTGATAATATACTTTTTATGGAGATAATCACCCTAGTTTGTGTTTTTTAGAAACACATATGTATTCAGGATGATAGTTTAGATCATGAGGAAAACATGAAATCATAATTTATATAAATTTTCAACAATAAGGATCAATGACATGTCTAAAATAACAGAATTGGTGTAGTGTAGTGTTTGTAATGAAAAATGTACACTAGTGTGACACATAAACCATTACTTTACATTATTATTCTATTTATTAATTTATTTATATCCCTTTTCTTGATTTTCTATTTGAATTTACATTTTTTAGGGAATAATATAGGTATCAATGCATTACATGTGAATTCCCAATGATAATTGAAAACCAAAGTGAATAACCATTCAGATGCCTATAATTTATTATATAGGGGACAAATTTATCCCATACTTATGGCTTGTTGTGCACCAAAACCAATCCATAGCAACTAGGTCATCTAGATCATTCCATATAGGTTTTTGTAAAACATGAGGATTACCCAAGTAATAAAATAAATATAAATTTACCATTTATACTTTAATCAAATTAAATACATATAGGTTCTCCTAAATCCCCTAGTCATTCACTTATGATATGGAAAACCTACCCTATAAATTCCCCTCTATCAAAATTTATCTACCATGGATTTATTTCTCTTATATTGGTGAATTATTAAGGTAATCACATCCAAGTATTATCATATTCTCTCCACCGCTTATTTACCCTCTTTGTTTTGACCAAGTGATGTCATATAATCCTATTACTCCCATATCCTAAATTTGTAGGGGTATTTTATTATTATTTGGCTTCTTTGGTCTCCTTTATATCATATTCACCTCTTTAGGTGTTTTGGTAGTGAGGATAGTTAGAGCGATGAATCCATGGTATGTTTACTCCATGAATAATTCATTGATATTGGAAAAAATATTTTTTTTTATTTTAAATACATGTTTTATAAATTGTATGAATCATATTTATCATGTCTAATAATGTTTACCGACATAATATTTTCTTCCATGGACATAATTGAATGAAAAAAGTATTTTTCTTTGAATTGAAGGTCCGAATTAAATTTTTAAATCCAATAAAAACCTAGTTATTGAATTCATAACTCATTAGTTCATAAATATTGGTTTTCAAAATTATAAAATGTGTCTTTGTTTTCATATAATATAAAAAAAATATTAATTCAATTATTATGGGTTTTCATGGACTCTTTTTAATGGTTATTTCAATATTTATGTCTTATGAGTTGATTTGATGATGATTATATTTTTTAGTTTTCAAAAATGGATTCATAAATAGGTTTCAAAAATGAAATTAATAAGGTCTAATTGGGACCTTTAAAAGTATTTTTTGAATATGATAATCCTATAAAACAAGAAACTTTATATTATGATAAAATTTATGAAATGGTGATGCTTAAGGGTATGTTTCCCATAAATGGGTGGTAATGAATTGTTTATTTTTTATAAAAATATGTTATTTATATAGAGATTTTTTGGAGGTGAGGGTTATATTTCTGCTAGTTAATAATTATTACATTTTTATGTGATAGTTGTGTGATCCCCGCTACTTTCATGTCATCAAAAACTGCAAGTAGCTAAGATGGTTGTCTAAGTGAACATTTTTCACAAGTTTAGTATCACACTCAGTTTAGTAGCCCTGATAGTAGATTTTATATAATTTGATGATTTTCTCCTTGTTTAGTCAAGGTGGGGTAATTTTAATAGTAATGGAAGGTTATATGATATCTTGCATTGGTCTATATTGTTTTTTTTTACTGTCCTATATTTTCCCAAGGGCTCGTAGGTGTCCCATGAAGATATTGATTTTTGTTGTTATTGTGATGTTATATATTTTCCCTATTAGGGTCTTGGTTTTTATAAGGAAATTATTTTCCCTTATTCTTATAATAATGGGTAATTATATATGTTATTCAACTATTATCATTAACATCATATGTATACATTTCCTTTATGTTTTTTATATTAGTTTGAAAATAAAATTTTATGATCTTTTTCTTGAAAATTTTGAAAAGGATCCTACTTGAGACTTTTTATAGTGAAAATGAAAAACATAATTTTATTGTTATTTCAAACTAACATGAAATATTATTATTTTTAATGGGTATACATAATTTATAATAAGGATACCAACTAGGAACATTTTTCTCACACATATTATATTATATGTTTATCAAGATAACTTCTTGGGTTTGACTTTTTATATCTATATTCTATTTCAAAATGTTCCAAAAAGTGGTAACATTTTTTTAAAATAAGTGTATAGTTTGGTAGAGTTTAGTTTTTTATTTTGACATTTTCTATCATATGTGGTGTCCTAGTTAGCTTAATATTCTTTTGTATTCTCTTTACTGGTATTCATTTCCTTGTTTGATTTTAAGATATTCCCTATTATTTTTGTTTGTTTTAAATTATTATTCTGTGAAATTGTTATTTATTTTGTTCTATTTTAGGATTCCATGTTATTTTTTACTACATTTTTTTATTTTTGTAGCAAACCAGTTTATGGAATGTTCAAAATAAACTATTGGGTGGGTTTCTATAATTATTTTATTCATTAAGGTGTAAAGGTAATTCCAAGGTGTGTTTATTGATGATCAAGAAATAGTTTCCTTAACATAGTTTGTTGGGAATTACCTTTAGGCAATATTATAAACTAAAACAGGTGCCTGATTCAAAGGTATCCCAGGAATGTTCATGAAAAAATGGCATCATATCCTAATATCTATTTTAGATATATGGCTTGTATAATCTATGAGTTTCAGAATTCAAGGTGTATATCAGAATGACTATTTCGCAAACACATTTCTCATTCAAGTCTTTAGTTTATGGTGTTATTCAGGATGAATTTGATCCTTTTATATATATTTTTTTGAAATTTTTATTTTTGATTTCGTATTTCATTAATTGGATTAAATATTTATGTGTTTTGAATAAATTATTTTATTTTAAGTAGAATTGTAAATTTGGTCCAGGGTCATATGGTTTACATTCCATGTCGTAGAAACCCAGGCACATCTCGTGAAGACCTGTTTGGGTAACTTTTAATGGTTCTCACATGGTTAGTAAGAAAAATTTTTAAACCAAATGGATAAACTCTACATAGTATTAAATTTTATATATCATTTTGAATTTTTCTTTCTTATAGGATTTGAGTTGATTTATTATTTCCTGTGACTTATTTATGATGTATAGAGAAGTTTCTTATCAGTTACTCTTACTAATTTGGTTGAGTTCATTTTAGAATTATAATGCATTTTTTATGGGTGTTTCTAAATTAATTATACTTTTTTAAAATGGGGAAATGTTTGAAAATGTTATAATTCATTCAAAATGTGTCATGAAAATAAATTTGAAATATTTTAAAAAATATTTTAGATTGTGAATGTTTTAAAAATTGTATTTTCTTATTGGAAATACAATATTAAATATTAAATTAATAAAATAAATGTTTAATGAGAGGATTACTATTAATATAGTTATTAGGGTTTAAATGGGTTATTATTAATAAATATATCAATATTTAATTATTAGTTAATATTTTAAAAAAAATGATTTTGGATTATTATTTTATTTCCTATGCTTTTTATTTTAAAGTATTCCCCCACCAAGTCTTTATGGTTACCTATAAGAAATATGTATTTATTTCTTCACAGATAAATACTGTAGTTGATAAAATTTTATCCATGTTCATTGATCTTTTTAGTCTTTTTTTGAGTACTATTAACTATCCTCTACTATTTCAACATAGGGATTGGGTTCAGATGATTTAAAAATAAAACCCTTCTAATTTGCTTGTGTAGTATGAGTCACAATTTGAAATTGTAGGATTATTAGATATTGAAAGGATATTCATCCTTAATGATCATTATGCACCTCTTAAGATAAATTTTATAACCTTTATACTGGAAGGATGAAAATTGAAATTGTGTAAGTTCATTAATTATACTAATCCATTAATGGACCATTCACGGGATACTTTCAAATACAAGGACATTCAGTAGTAATAACTAAATATAGTGAAATTATAGAGGGAAATTATATTACATTTAGTTTATTAAGGTAGTATATCAGTATTGGAGAATTATAACAATTTGTTTAAGCTGGTGTCATACCTTCCCAACCTAGATTTAGAAAAATTGTTAAAGTACTTTTGTAAGATGTATCTAATAAAATATTTTATTGGCAATTTATTTTCTTGTAATTGACCCTTATGAGGACATAGTGAATCTATCCATAGAAATTTAGGCTAGAATAGATGGAATGAAATTTTTATTTAATGTATAACCTATTAACAGGAGTAGGAGAGTAATTATAGTAAAGGGAATGGGATGTTGGAAAATTATGACTGTGGTGGTTTTCTCATCAACAATTTTTTTAATTTTTCACTTCATTGTCTTCTATAAGTGAGCCGTTAAGGATGCATCAGTGTGAGAAGATAGTACATAAAAATATTATTTTTAATTGATACACATAAGATGGGAAATCTATACTTATTTCCTTATATGATTCTCATGTTTATTCTATTTACCCTGATGTTGATCTGGAGATAATTTAAGGTATAGATTTTATTTGATTGTATTTTCATGTTTGAATTTTTATTATACTCAATTTATCATTGGTAAAAGAGTGTGGGGATATATATAACTTGTTAATGGTTGTATTTTTTATTGATAACTGCAAATTTGGTAATTGTTTTTTAGAATTATTTTGTTATTAATTTATTTTAATTGGATGACAGGGTTCTTCCATGTAGAGTCAATTTCTATTTTAAATTATAAATACTTCATTAATTCTTTAGAGTGATTTTGAGTTAGAGGATTGTGGTTTTAAAAAAAATTAGTATGGTGGGTAGTTTAAAATAGGTGATCATTTTGTAAAATTATAAATTTATTTGACCTTGGGTGGGATTATATTTCTTATGATAAAATAGTGATGTTTGTTTATATACCAGTCTTGTAAATATTGATCAACACTATTATCCAAAATAATAATATAAAAAATTAATTTATAACTATAAATATATTTTTTTTTTGGAAATATGAGAAGTTATTTTTAGTTCTTCCCATATAATTTATTACAATCCAGGGTGTTCCTTAGTTTAAGATCACAGTTTTAGAACCATCCTTTTCGTGTTATGATTCATCATTTATCTAGTTTTAGGTCTCTCAAGGATTTTGTTCATGATATTTAATGGTTATTATTTTATGATGGGAATTATGTACTTTTGGAATGCTCAAATTCAATAATAGTGAAAGGTTACTTGATTATTGGTAGTGGTCTTAATCAATCTCAATGATCCTCTATTTCTTCTACCTTTTATTTGAAATAGATATTAGGACTTACTTTATTAATTTATCAACTACTTATATTAAGACATTATATTATAGAAGTTATTATTGTGGGGAGGTTTGTGTCTCCCTGCACATTATTTTTATAAAATATTTTGTTTCTTTATTGATTTTCATTATTTTCCTTGAGTTCTAGGTCGAATTTACTTGGATTTTGGAATAATTAGGATTTGACGGATGGTTACATGTCATCTACATGGTTAGAAAGAACCATGTTGTCAACATTAATTAATTACAAAGGGATTATATTATCACATGATAATAGGAAACTATATATTATAGTAGTACGGTATCTCCCAGGTAATTCATTTATATTTTATATCAGCAGTGCCTAGTTTTGTAAAATTTTAATCCAAACTATAAAACATACCGAGGAACATAAAATATGTGTTGTTATTATTTTTTACTTTCTCTATTTTAACCAATTTTGGGTTTACCACTCCAACCATGTTATTCCCTTTGATCATTACATACCTATCCTATCAATTCAGCTCATTCATAATCCATCCCTCATGGATTTATTCCTCTTGTAGTGGTGATTTATTAAGGTAATTCAATCAAAATATTCTCTTACACTCTTTACTTATTTTTCAAATATTATTTTTCCCTAAAGATATAATATAAATCTATTTTTTCTTATTATTTTAATTTTAATATAATTTTTTTATTTTTATATGATTTATTGTGGTCTTCTTGGTTTTTTCTTAACCCCTTTTGTTGATTTAGAACTTTATCTATTTATATAGATGAATATGAAGTAGTTTTTCCTCATACTTTGTTTTTTAACTATAAATCCTTGATTTAATGTGATTTTAAATAATTATTTTTTTATTTTATTAATATTCGAAAGCATGTCATGTAGTTTTTACCAAATAAACATTGTTATCCTTATATTTCATTGAAATAAAAACAATTCCCCTTTAATTTCAAGAAGTAAATTTGATTTAGACATCCCATAAACACCTACTATTTTTTTAATTTTACATTATATCTTCAATATTGGTATTTCAAATTATGAATGGAATTTCTATTTCCAAAAAATAATTAAAATAAATTCAAAAGGTATGGGTGTTATTACAATTTATTTAATGAGATATAAATATTTATTTATTATGATTTAGTTTGATGAGGATTATGATTTTCTTCAAAGTATTTTCATAGTTTTTTTAAAGAAATGATATTCATAATGATTAGTGTTCACCATTAAATTGTTTTTCTAAATATAATATTTTCATGAAACATTCCTCATTGTGTTTTCGTAAAATTTATCTAATTTTTATGTTCATGTGATTGTTTCCCCAACATGGTAAGTTATGTATTGTCTATTTATTCATGATGAATAGCGTGGTTTCTTTGAAGGGTGTTCATTGGTGAGGGTGAGATTTATATTGTTTTATTTTTATAAATATATTTTAATATCATAGTTTTTTATCACATCAAATTATATTTTATGGGAAACCATGGGTGGATGATTTATAATTCTTGATTCACATACTACAATATTTTGTTATCACACTATTTATTGTGGCCCCAATAATGAAATTTCTCTTTTATAGTATTTATCCATTTTTTGGAACATCAAGAGTAATAAAAAGTTTGAGGAAAGGATGGTTGATATTTGACATCATTATATATTGGTTATGTGTTAAACTTATCAAACATTATCCAAATCTATCGTAGGTATTCAAATATAATTTTTATTTAATTACTCTTGCGACATTTTATGATTACCCAATTGTGGTCTACAGTTGTTTTAAGACATGTTTTTTCTTTTATTCTTCTAGCAATGGGTTAATTCAAAGGATGTTCAAGTTGTTATCTTTCAAATGATATAGATACTTTTCCTCAAAATATTCATTGAATAATTTTAAGGAAAATATATACATACACTATCTTGATGAAAAGTTTTCAAAAGGAAACCACTTGATAATTATTTTGGTGAAAATTTAGACTTTTGATTTTATTTTTTTTTCAAACTAAATTTAAATGATTATATTTTTAAAAGGTATTCATTTGTTATGGGGATTATACTTACTAGGTTAATTTTCCCACACCTATCACAGTACATGCGTAGTATATTATTTTATTGGGTGTGACTATTGATTTCTAGGTTGTAGTTCAAGAGGCTACCAGAAATTGTAATGTTGGACTAACTCACATAGATATTTGGGTAGAGTTTATTCCATTATTATGATATTCTCTATCATATATGTTGAAATTTTCATCTTACCCTAATTTAGTATTATCTTTAATTGTATTTTTTAGTATCTATTATGTATGGTTGTTTCTTAAGAATATTCTTAGTTTTGATTTACTATTTTTAGTGAGGATTATTTATCTTGTTCTATTTTACATTTCTTCATTATTTCTTAGTTATATATTTTTTTCTTATAGAATCCCAATATATAGAATGGCCACATTAAATCTCATATATAGGTCCCTTATATTTTATTTAGTTACAGAATAAATATATCCCAAGGTATGTTTCTTGATACACATGAACTAGTTTTTATCCTATTGGGATTAAGAACGATCAACATATCTTATCATCCACTAGTATGGGTTATCAAGTGATGAGATATTAGAGTTATTTAGGGAAAATAAAAGGGTGATTGTCATTTATTTTACATAATTACATGTGTAATTTTGAAGGTTTGGACTATTGGAATGGTTGATGGATGTTTGGGGTTATAATTAAATGGTAAAATATTGGTAGTAGAAATATGTAAAAATCATTGATACCACCGTGTACCATATTTTTAATATAGGGTACTCAATGGTGAGATAAAATGGGTTTTTCTCCAAACTGGACTATTGAATGCTCGATGGACCACAAACATGTATCTAGTGGACACCAAGTACCCTGTAATGTGAACTCACAATATTATGGCATCGAAAAAAATTAAAAATTTAAAATTAGATTAATATCATTATTATAAGGTTCTCGACATTTGGTCCCCCTCTATAGAAGTCTACATGACCATAATTTCCATATTCCTAATTTTTTCTGTTATTAGTAATTTGTCTTGCTTATTCACTGTTTAATTCAAGCAACATTCATTTAATTATATGGAAACCAATAATATTTACCTTCCTTAAACTTATACTATGGGTTTTTTTATCACACACTAATTTTTAGAAATTAATTATTTTTGAATAAAGTAAATTCTTTCAATAGATTTTGTTATATTCAAAAAATTAGATTGTTCAATATAATTTGTTATCTGAAACACTATGTTTACATTATGTTACATACAACAATGAAATTAAATAAACCACGATATATTATTAAAAGTATTATTTTAATATAACTCTTATAAGCTAGAAATTAAGAATATTGATAATAATAAAAATAAATAATATTAAAATATTATGTATAATGTTTTTATGTAAAAAACATATTAGTGACAACAATAATATATTTTTATAAAATGTATTTATATGTTTTAAAAATACTATTTTATAAAAAAATCCTCTTTTGAAGAATAATAAAATTAATTTTTCAATGTTTAAGAGAATGAATCTATCAAAATAATAAAAAACTGAAACCAAAATTTTGAAATTATCATAGGGTTATTTTGGGTATGTTTTTTTAAAAATTAATTTTCTAGTGAATATTGAATAATGTTAGTTTTTATTAAAACATTCAATTTAATTTAAAAAATTTATTAGGATATTTTTTTTAAAATTGGGATTATAATAAAATATATATCACTCAATTTAGTTCAATTTAATCATTTTTATATTGAATTTTGATATAAAATCCTTTTAAACTTTTTAACAATTTCTCTTCCAAAAACCACTTTCTCATCACGTCTGTGAGTTTATTATTTAATTTAATTTTTCCACTTATATGAATGGAATTATGAAAATGGATTCTATATTGGTAGTCATTATAATTCATATTATCTAATAAGTTTAACATTATTTTTTACCGAAATAAATTCTAATAAGAGAAAAATTATTTATCGTGGTTAATGTAAGAATGGGTTCACTAAGAGAAGTTAAAAAATAATGATAAGGGTTAAAAATCATCAAAATCTTTTCCAAAACCCAAAAAATATTCATATTTTTTCCTTATATATTGTAATATAGAATATGTCACCCTTAAAATCAATTTGGAATGATAAAAATTTCGGTATTCCTTTTAAAAAAATACATGTCTGTCACTCACCTCACATATAAAGGGAGCCCTTTTTTCTCTCCTCATAACACTTCAAAAACCTTTAATATCAAACAATACATTTCCTAATAAAATTTTTAATTCCTTCATACCATCCTAGAAGCCTTATTTGTGTCAAAATCCTACCTGATAATCCTTTTGGTTCAAACCAAAAGGAGTTGTCTGAAGAAGATGTAACATCCCAAACCAACTGTTTTATTTTATTTTTTCCCCCACCTCCTTCAAATATTATTAAACCATGATTATATAATATACATAGTTTAATAAATATAAATATCTATCTTTTGTGAATTTAATGACCTAAAACCATCTTCTCTACTATCAAATGGGTTGTGAAATCATTATTCGTGTGCACAACAGACTACCACCTTGTGAATCGATGTTATTTTTTTCCCATCACCATCTCCCTAAGCTGGTTATAATGATGAATTAAATGTTTATATATGATATTTATGATATTATTATACTTATTGAATAATTTTATCACATTTAACTACATATTTTCCATTCATTGAGAATATAATCATGTCACTCATGCTTATAGTGCACTACCATCTCACGAAGTGATGTGATTAATTCATGAATTACATGGATGGTAATAAAGATAATTTTATTGAAAATATGTAAAATATATCGAATAAATTTGATTATATAATGGTAATATTATATTTAAATTTATTTTTTTTATTCCTATTAATAAAATGGTAACATTGTTCACGCATACGTATGATATATCGCCAACATAAACAGTGTGTTTCATTTCATATTTGTAAATATGATGGATTAATATAAAAAAAATTTATTTAATATACATTATATTAATATCATGGTTAAAATTATGTATATTATGTAACACTTTTTAAATTAAAAGGACCAAAAATAAGAAATCAAAACATATTTGAAAATCAAAGTAATTATTTCCATAAACAGGACATTAACATAAAATTATTATAAAATGAGTAATAATAGGTCATAAAATTTTATATATGGTATGATATATATAATTCTCCCTATTTAATATATTTATAATAGAATTATTTTTATTATATATTAGTTTTGAAGGTTTACAAATGATTTCAACACTTAAGGTAAGGTATTTCTATCTTACTTTTATTTTCTATAAGACACAAGACATATTCAACACATGATTCTATTATATGTAATATATAATTACCATTAATGCAATTTGTGATTACTATACATAAAATTATGGGAATTAAAATATCCATTTTTTATCTATCGTGGATGGGGTTTATATTTCAGAAGTTACCAAAGTAATAAGGTGGTTTTGTCTCAATTTTTCTTCTTTTACAAATTTGTTATGGTATGTACCTATATTATTTTATGAAATGTATTTACTATCAATTTTTCATGTTATTTATTAAATATAATTATTTAAATGAAATTTAAAATCTCATTTTATTTTATTCTTTATCATTTATTAAGATCCAAAATATTACTAATGTGTTCAGGGATTTCTATATCACTTTTATTTTTTATGAGACACATGCCAAATTAACCACCAATTTATTTTATATGGAGCATATAATACCCATAAATCTATTTTATGATTATTTTTCTAAAAATTTTATGGATTTAGAGAACGATTTTAGGATCTATCTTTCATGGTGTTTATAGTTCAATATATTACCAAAGTGGTTAGATAATTTTTCCTCAATCTTTCTTCCTTGAGAAAAATGTTTTGTTATTCACCAATAATCTTTAATGAGGTGTATATACAACCCCTTTTAAATTTATTGTCATAAATATATTTATTCTCCTAATATTTTGTAATTATTTTAATGTTATTATTTCATGGGTCTTACAATTCAGTTTTACCAAAGTGGACAAGATTTTATTTTATAATCTTACTGTTCTTTAGGATTGTTCAAGATTATTTTTCAAATGACCAAATTTTATAATAAATCTATCAAAAAACACATTTATTTTCTTCTTTTATGGGTTTTTCAAGAGAATATATGTTTCCCATAATTTTCTTTTATCAATGTACTAAATATTTTAAAAACAATTAAGAAAAATTGCATTTTTTCTCTCTTTGGTCAAAAAAAGTGTTTTCTCTTCCAAACCCTATTTTCTAAAAGTATTATTAAAATATTTAACATTATAAAAATTATTTATTAAATAATTTTTCCCCATGTATCACTTCTTTATAAAACAAATTGACAGTAATATTCATGTATTTTTTCTAAACAATCCTTATTCATATTTTACTACAAATGTGAAAGGAATATTTATTTTAATGTATACAGAATGAACAGAATGATTCCCCATTATGAAAAATAATTTATTTTTATCATCCATTATAGTATTACAAGGTTATTTTAAATAAATGTTTTTTAAAAATTTTTTATTCTCAAAAAAGTTTTTTTCCAAACCGAAAGAATATTTTCCACAAGATATGATTTAAATTATTTTTAAAGGTACCGTTATCCATTTTTATGGTTATTTTAAAAGAAAATGTTTTTAAAATTTTAATTGGTTTATAATTTTTTTTCTTAATTCTAAAAGTTTTTTTACTCAATAAATATTTTAAAATATTTTAAAATATTACTTTATACATTTTCATGTATATTTTTAAAAAAAATATTTGGAAAATGTTTTACATATCAAATAGTGTTTTTAGTGGAAAGAATATATTCCACATGAAATTTTTTAAATTATTTTTAAATATTACCTTATAATATTTCAAATATTATTTTTAAATAAAATTGTTTCCAAAATGTATTATGAATTTTTTATTTTAAAAAGTTATTATAAAAAAAATTATTTTTCTCAAGAAATGTTTAAATTTACTTTTAATGAATCATTTATAAGTTATCAAAGTGTATTTTGATAGAAAAGTATTTCCAAAATTCTTTATGAATTTTTAGTTTTGAAAAGTGACTTTGAAGAAAAAATGTTATTCCCCTAGGTAAATGTTCTAAGGGTCTTTTAAATATCATGTTCTATTTAATATGTCATATATTGATATTATTAATGACTTTCTAGGGATATTATCCTCAGATACCATTCCTATAAATTATCTAAATAGTATATTTTCAAAATATAATGATTTTTATATAACATGTTCCACTTCCATGGGTTATACAATGAATAAATTTTTCAGAAACATGTTTCTTTTCATAGGTTATCATATTATGAAATGATGAAATGTTTATAAAACCTATCTCTTTTCCACAAGTTATGATATAATTAAATGTTTATAAAATACCTTCCATTTCATGGTTTATTATATGATGAATTTTTGTGATATTATTCACATATATGTGATTTAAATTATATGATAGGTATAAACTATATCTCCCTCTAATGTATTGCGTAATGATTTAAATCTCATGAGATAAATAGACTGGAATGGGGAGTGAACTGAGTTTAGTAATGGAATTTTACTATAATCATAGTATTGGGAGTGAATCTTGACTAATATAATAGTGTAGAGAGTGAAATTATTTCACTATGATATCCTTGGAAATGATCCTTTATAACTATTGAAATAATTTTTAATGTTTATGTGTATACAAAAATCTATGTCTTATGTATGTGTAATGCTCTCATGGCTCATGCTCTTATATTCCATTATGATTCATGTATTATAAACATCCATTTTTATTCCATGACTCTTGTTTATGATCTATGATATGTAGGGTATGGTTTTCAAATGTTAAGATCTTGTTCTCATACCCTAATTCTCATGTCATGTTTATTTGATCATTGATATCTCACTTTCTTACCCTTACTGAGCATATGAGCTCACCATTTCTTATGTTTCCTTTCTATAGTTTATGAATAATTGTTTTAACTAGGGATTGTTTCTGAAGAGTTCTAAAGGGGGAGATATTTATGGGAGATGTGGAATATATTTCACCAAATTACACAATTGTATACATAGTTCCAAAAACACAAAATTATTTTGGTCCTCAGGAATTTGTTTGTGTAATGTATTGAATATTCATATAAAAAATAGTAATATCTATGTATAAAAATTCAGGTATAATATAGTTTTTATCAAAATGCAGAACTAGTTAACCTTTAGAAACTATGATGATTAAACATTAGAGAGATTCCTAATATATTTTTTATAAATATTTGATAACTAATAATTACAATGGATAAAAATAAGGTTTCATAGATTATAACTAATGTGTCATGATTTAGAAATCCAAAATGTAGTTTTTAAGGGTTATTTTGTATCCCACTGTGATTATTATTTCTTACACTCTGATTTTTTTTAGTCAATGGTTTGAACCTGATAGAATAGTGTTAATACTGATTATGATAGTCAACGATAGGATTTTCTTCCTAAGAAGTAAAATTTTACGGGATATAGAACCCAAATCTCATTTGTATGCTGTCATAGAAATCTCAATCCATGAATCCTATTGATATTGCAATAAGATAATGAGGGAAAAATTCAGTTCAGTCCTTGATAAGTCAACATCCACCTTCCTATGGTGAATCTACTAATCTATTAATTTTGTATAATGGATTAGAAGAACAGAAAAGATATTTTCAGTTCTCCAGTTTTTGAAACATGGAAAAGTAATTTTGGAAATCAATCATTTTGAAGGAGGAGTATATTAAAAGTTATATATGATCAAATATACAAGGGAATGTGATGAAATCGATTCCATGTGTTGATAATATTTATAGAAGAAAAGTGAATAAGTAATTTCCTCTTATTCCTTATAGAAATATGGATGAGGAGTTATTGAGCCAAATAAAAAATATGATGAATATGTTGGTACATATAAGAAAAAGTTTACAAGACCTCTGAGGTATGATTCTAGTATTATCACTTTATTTAAAATTAAGGTTGATCAATACTGTAGTGTCTTAAAACCATGTTCCCAAAGGGAATTATCCTTGAGAAACATAAATAACTATTAATAGATTGTATGATTTTCTATCAAATTGGAAATAGATGTTGGATTTATGTAGCAATATCATTGTTTTGAAAATAACAGAAAATTTTAATTTAAAGAAAAATATAAAAAATATGGATAGAATAATATGATATTTCTATTGGCATCTATGTGTGGGAATAAATATAGAGGACACTGATTTAAGGGAACTAGTAAATTGTTTATGTGTGGAAGGTAAGGGAATAGTGAAATTGAATGCTGGAGTTGTGGGAAGAATTTAGGTAATGATCCAAATAAAGATAAATATCTATAGAATAAATCACCCAAACTATAGTTTTTCACGTGCAAGGTGTTTTGGAATTATGTGAATCAGTTCCCAAATACATGGGATAATTTGGATGATAAGTTAAAATTTCCTATGAAGGAAAACCCTAAAGGGAAATCTTATGTAATCAAAATGGATATAGTGGATGATGATTATTAGAGCACATTATCATCCCTTACTTAGTTCGAAATTTCATTTTTTATTTGGAATAAATGGCCCCTTTAAAAATATTATTTTTCAAGCTTTAGTAAAATTTCATGTGATTTTGACAATTTATTATCTCCCTATATAAGGATTTTTTAGTAGTTAAATATCATTTAATCGTCTATCAGTCTATGAATAAACCCAATCATTTAACAAAAATGTGTTTATATAAGTTATGTATTATTTAAGGAATACGTAGTGAATTTTATTTTGGAAGATTATAGGTATACTTGGAATATTAACTTAAGAGTTATAGATATGATCATGGGTTTATGAATTTAGGGTTGAATAAAAATTAAAATCAATTTACACCCTTTTTAGGTTTTATGTTATTTAAGTTTATCAAGATTAAAGATATTTTAAGAACAAATTAGGTAAATTCGGCCCATCGTTTTTGTGTATGTTTTAATGAAAATTTTTTTAAAAGGAATACCTTTACTCTTTGTCGGCATATGATTAAATGTATTAGTAACTTTTAGGGTTTATCTTATCTTTCATGTTGTTGTAATTATGGGTTGTAGTAAATCTCATTATAAAGTTAGAAAATATCATTTTTATAAGTGTATATTTATCTCTATATACTCTATCCATAATATATATTAATAAAGTGGATAGAATTCATGGATTACCTTATTCAACTATATTTGAACAGCATCCAAATTTTACCTCAATGTTTTGGTAAATTCTTATAAAATATCATGATATGGAGTTGAGTTTCCACACTGTGTATCATTCTAATACATATGGTCATCCTGAGATAACAATTCAAAACCTAGAGTATACACTAAGATCTTGTTCTCTGAATTTCAATTGGGGTTTAGATCAAAACCTTGTTCAAGATTATTTTTCATACAATAATATGTTTCCCTCGAGAATATATATGCATCCTTATGAAACCCTCTATTAAAATAAGTTCCAGGATCTATTTTTCTAGAATGTAATGGTGGAATGAAATATAGTGGGACTTGATAATGGTAAATAAATATAAGAGAAGTTAAGATCCATTGAATATTTCATTAATGCATCATAGAGCTAGTAGAAAACTTATGGTAATAATCTCTACTGTGATCTATAATTTGAAGTTGGTGACATGATTTTTCTAAGAATTTCTCCATGGAAGAAGGTAATGAGATTTAGAAAGAATGGAAAACTATGCCCTAGGAATATCAGTCCCATTGATATTATTGACCATATTGTGAAATTAGTCTATTGGTTTTCATTTCTTCAAAACCACTCTCACGTCCAGGATGTGTTACATGTATCTCTCCTAAGTACATACCAAGACCTTCACATGTACTAAAATAATAGAATCTACCATAAGAGAATGATATTTCATATTAGGAACACCTAGTGTTAGTTATTGATCTTATAGAGAGAGTTTTAAGAATCAATAAAACTCACATTGTCAATGTTTTTTATTGAAACCACCATTTTAAGAAATCTATACGGGAACTTTAGGATATGATGCGGTAGAAGTATCCTAATTTATTGTATCAGAGTGACCAATTTTGAAGAAAAAATTAATTTGGGGGGTTAAAATATAACACCCTGAGTTTTTTTGATTTATTTTCTTTCAAATAAAAAAATTCAATGTATTATGTTACACGTAATGATGAGTTTTATTTGATAGCTTACTTTACACACAACACCGGGTATATCTTGTGTTAAACGTGACATTGAATTTTAACAAATCATGATATGTAATTATTATTATTATTTAAATGAACATGTTATACCCTATATATTAAACATAGTTACATAAATATTAATATCTACTTTTGAAATATTAAGGATAATAATTTTATATAATGAATACATATTGATAAAAAATAAGGAATTTTGAGAATAGACATTACATTGTTTGAAAATACAATTTTTTTAAATTATTTCTATTTTTGAAAAATAATAAAATTAATTTTTAAAACATTTGAAAAATTATTTTTTAGAATAAACATAATTTTTAAAATTCTCTTGTAAAAATTAGCTTCAGGTGAAATTTTAGGATTTTTTCTGAAAGGATTAATTTTTCAATGAATAGTTATAAATAATGTTTTTTATTGGAAATTGAAAATTCCTTTAAATATTTAATTAGGTTAATTTATATTTTAAAATGGATTTAAATTTAAAACTACTTAATTTTTATATCAAATATTCCAATTTATTCAATTGTAATCATTTGCATATTAAATTTTGATATAAAAACGTTTTAAACATTTTAACATTTTCTATTTGTAAACTCCCTTTCTCGTCGCCTCTATGGGTTTAATTTTAAATTAAATTTTTACAATTTTTGAACTGAATTTATAAAAATGGATTCCTTTTTTGTAATAATCATAATTTATATCATCTACTAATGTCAACTTAATTTTTGACCAAGACGGATAGTAAAAAAATTAAAAATTATTAACCCCAATTAAGATAAAAATGAGTTTACCAAAGGGTAAAAAAAGTGATAAATATTAAAATAATACACAAACCATTTCTAACTCCCATTTTCTGTCCCTATTTTGACCTTATATCTTCTTGTATCTATAATGGTCCAGTTTTCATTCTTTTTGTCCGATCTTGACCTTTCATGAAGGTACGTCCATTTTAAAAATGTTTTTGGGTTAAACTCTATTTTTTGGTTAAATAAGTGGTTATCAAGGTCATGAGGGGTTATGGGATTATTTCTGAGGTGAAGGACACAAAAGGAGGAGGAAAGTGGCCGAACAATTTGTAGCACACGGTTGACGCATGGTTAGTGTAAACCATGCACCTGACCCCGGAAACAGTGTGGCATGAGAGCTATTCTGGATAGAGGGGCAGTGCATAGTTACTGCATAGTGTGCTAAACTATGTGTGTATCCCTATGTAATTGTAAAACCCAACTTACCTTAGATATTGGATTGCTCTTGGTTTGGTCCTGGTTTGGAAAATTGTGCGGTTAAACCCTACGCCCCATTACAAGTTGAAAATTTTACAGTTTCTTCATCTCATGATTTTTAGATCCTAACAATATTTTTCCTCCCATTTGACCCCATATAACCTATATGGAAAACCATACACCCGATATCCCTTCATGTAAAATTCTCCTTTGATTATTGTGATTTTGGAGTGGTTTTGGTAACGAATTAAAGATCAAGGTGAGTTTAACACTCCTCTTTGCTCTATTTTTCAAATTATGGCTTATATAATCTCTCCACATATTTTGATGCTCTAAAACCATTATGCTTCCATCATATTTTAGGTTTGGCCTCTATCTAGTGTTTAAGTTCAAATCAAGGGTGGAGGTTGAGAAATATTTCATCAATGACCATGAGGTATGTGTTCTTTATGATTTTTCCCATATTATTATTCTTTTATATACTTATACGGTTGTGTCAATGTGTTTTCTTGTGAAATTTATTTATTACTTATTTTTAAAATTATTTGGGACTTATATTGAGGTGTGAAATTCTTCATAGACCATGTGGCTTCATTGGTGAGTAATACTGAACCTTGGACTACCCATAGGGTAGGCCGAACCCATGTAAATGGTGAATAAAATTGGTAAACATTGAGATAAAGGATTTATGGGAGAAAACAGGTAGTAAAAATGTAATTGGTATTTTATTAGGTTCAATGGATTAATTTAAATAAATATTTATTGGATTTTGTAAATGCTAAAGTGTTTTTTAAATTTTTTTATGGTGTGTTTTGGTTCTTTGACTAAATTAAAGATTTATTGATGGAAATGACATTATGAAATGAGGGAAAGGACCCCTTTTGTGAAAATATATTAATGATTGTTTTGGATGGTTAAAATGGAAATAAAATCCTTAGGGAATTTCTTCGTTTTCCAAATTGGACTTGTGTTTTAAAGGCTGGTTTCAATATGTTTTCAATGAATATTTAGAATTGTGTTTGTTGCCATCAAGTAGTTATAAAGGTCCAGGGGGAGTATAGTAACTGAAGTGACATGAGGGTTTGTAATATAGATCCCATAAAGTTATGTTTTCATGTTAAAATTATTATGAAATTAACTAAATAAAAAATTACTTAGTTGAGGATATAGAATAAGGGGGTGTTTGTCATGATGTGAAAATAGGTTAAATTGGACTAATGTGAATGTGTGAATGGATTGTGGCCCATACTAGAAATTTATAAGTTGTTAATACATGGGAAATGATTAATGGGTTAAGTTAGTTAACATATGGAAATTGATTAATATGTTAAATGGGTTAATTTATATGGAATAGTGAATGTGCCTAATGATTTTAGGCATAAGGAATTGGAATTGGGGTAAATGATTATGTAATATAAATAGAAACACATTTTAATGGGTAATGGAATATTAATAACTCTCAAGTTTATTTATATGGATAATGATTCCTATTTTTATTGATTGTTGAATGGATTGGGATATGGTATATCTAGTAAAAGGATAAATAATCATGTGAACATGTCTTGGTAGTGGGATAAAGGATTAAGGCTCCTCTTAGAGGTCGTGTTGGACTGATTCTCTAAATCCATCCAGGAATTATTGGGTTAGGAAGTCAGACTGATACTTTATAACCCTAATGGTTTCATTTTGTGAGACTACCAGAACTAAGGCACCAAGATATGATTTATGTAATTAGGGGATGTGATGTGGAACTGAGGCACTATTCTTCCCAACATAATGTCATGGTGTGTGTTGGGATATCGAACTGAGGCTCTATGATTCCCAAACACATAGAAATGGCTTGGTCACCAGACTGAGGCTCTTGTGTATATTGATAATTCTGATTAGTTTATTCTTTGTGAGTATAAGTGTATTTAACCCCATATTCTTGATAAATATTCGAATTAGTCTATTGATTAAATGATGTAAATTCCTAAGCCATCAAATTTGAGAAGAATATTAATTTATTAAACAAGATAACATAAGTGATGAAATGGTAATAATGATTAATATGAATTAAATGAATATGATAGCTAATGGGTATGTGATGAGTTTCGAGTAGTTAAATCCCATATGGTTAAATGTGTGTGTTACCCTTTGTTTCTTCGTTTAAAATCCTAGTGTTACCTGATTTAGTTTCACTGATTGGTTGATTTTAGGGAACTTAATATGTAAATGGATTAAAAATAATTAGTTAAATGGTTTCCATGTTACTTTATTATTTATTAAACTTGTTACATTCATACACCTTTTAACAGAATGGATATTTCTTTAAACATCATTATTGGTTGCCTAATAAGTTGTACTCACACTCTGATCGGGCCGCCATGGAACTTGGGTACTGGAGAAGATGCTGATTTTTTTAGGAAAAATTTTAGGATAGGAACCTTGTATTGGTTTTGCTTGGGATGATGGGTTAGAGCATGGATTTCAGGACTGGGTTGGGACTTAGATCTGGTTTACAATCTTTTGATTATTTTGTACTTGGTTTACATTGTATGACTTCTTGACATGTAGTGTTTTCATTAGATTTTGTTATAGAATATATATGTGGTTAATTATTTGTTTTTGTTTCTTATTGTCCATTTATAGTTCTTATAGTTATTTTATCTATTTTTGTTACTTATGTTGTTGATTATCTTTGATAAGTGGTTGTTGTATCTCGGGTTTCTCTTTAGACCCGCATTACTAGTTAGAAACCTTTAGAATATGGGGAGGTGTGTCTGTGCTCATGTGATGACCTGTCTTGGGGAATCGGTTATAGTGTCTTTTGTTCCAAAGATGCTATAAAGTTTTAGCAGATCAGGTTGTATTTTTACATACTATTTTGGAATGGTAGACAAGAGACTAAGATCTTATCAAGACTTCATAATGAGCTGGTGCATGGGAGCCTAGATACCCATATAAGAGGGAAACCCCAAGTTTCTAGGGATGGGAAATGATGTTATGTTTAAGTATTTTACAGTTGGGTAATATTTCCACCTTGTGTGGCATACTTGGATCTGATTTTACTTATTTATGAGGATGCATCTCAGGCCCTATCATGAAAATAGAGGGTCATTTATTTCATGCATTATTCTTGGAACATATGATTGACAGGTCATCCATATATATCATGTGATTGACTTGCGAGTTAAATGATGATGAACCAAATGGGTATAAAAATTGAAATCAAATTAAATAATGGGTGTTTAAAATTTGATTGAAAAGATTTTTTTAGAAACTTAAATCATTCAATTTATAAAAGGGACATGTTTTGAAATCATATATTGATAAAATTGAGATTTTTAAAATTATGGGTAACAAAATGGTTTTTGAAAGTTCAATTTCATGAATTTTGAAAATCAAAAGATTAAAAAGATAACTCATGGGTTTAAATAGAAATATATAACTAAGAATATAAATGAGAAAATGATATAAATCTTAGGGACACTAGTGGTAATTATTCCTCTTATTGGTTGTTGAGATCTTGTATGGATGTTTTGGGCAGTGAGAGTGCCATCATTTGAGACCTCATGTTGCGGTATGTGAGATCTTATTTAGTTGGATGTGTTGGTTAAATGAAATTTTGTTTTTTATGTCCTTGGTTACATTGTGACCTTAAAGATTTTAAATTTAATCTTTTAATGTTAATGTGGTAACTTTTGTGAGTTGTGTTTTGAACCGTAGAGTGGGTGTTTGGTTCATGGTTACAGTGTACAAGTGTGAGTATCCTCATTATAGGACCAAGATTAAATGGTTATTTGGTTATTTAGGTTTACTTTGTTTGGAATGGGGGTAGGATGACCGCCATTAACATCCATATGTTTAAGGTTTTTTGTGTATGGGCTAGAGATGTCTAGTAACCATTTCTTGGTGTGACTCCAGTTTGGGGAGTTTTTATCGTTTGGATCTTGAGTATGACATATGATATAGATAGGTTAAGGTGTTAGTGGTTATGGGTTTGTGTGGTATAAGTAGATTCTTCAGGGGTGATATCGATGAATGGTGGTTACCCCCATGTTTTGTGAATTTTTAATAATTATTCCTTATATTTTCTTTAAGGAAGAACTAGGGTGCTTACATTTGGTTATAAGATTGGTTGTAAAAGGAAATATCATTTAGAGACCTGGCCTAGTGATTTGATGTGGTTAGATACGAAAACCAATGTTGACATTGGAAAGACAAGGAAACTTTGAACTAAGAATGGATGAGTGCTTTTGTTATTGGGAACACCCGAGGAAGGTTGGTCGCATGTTTGGGCTGTTTATTGTAGTTATTTTTGTGGGCTGAGAGGTTGAGAAATCCTTGGGTCGGATGAAGCTTCTAGATAAGGATACATGAATGGTTAGTATGAGCATGATATGGGTTTGGTGTTTGGTCATAGGAAAGTGTGAGTCCTCAATGGTTTTGAAAAAGTGTCGAGTGATGGGAACATGTCAGGAGTACATGATTTCATTTAGATATGTGTCTTGTGGGATAGTTGTGAATGCATTTTTTCTCCATGTAATCAAAGACGAATGGCCCTCATAGTGAGGTAAACTGGTTAGTTTCGACTAGTGGAGTGAATTTTTGTGTTTCATTCGTGGTCATCAAGATTGTTCAAGAAGAATTCAAGTGAGGTAATGATAACAGTTCCAAAAAAATGTTGGATCACAACTAATCAGTAAAGGGTTTTGAGTTGGTGGTGTGTTTGGTTAAAAATGCAATTGAGTTTTGGTGTTCTAGTGTGGGTGAAGCATTTTCGTTTAGGGAAACCTTAGAACTTCAAAATATTGAGGTTTCCTATGAGAGATAGGTTATGATGGTGGTTGATATTTTGTTTTGGTGACCATCAACCACTTCTTATAGTACTTTTCTATTGATTATCATCCCCAATATCATGAAATCATCATTGTTTCATTGAAAATGATTTGGATTTATGACTAGTGAATTGCGTGTGTTTTGGAAGGATGTGGAACATCCTAAAGAATACGCACGAGGAGCGGTATATGTGCATGAGTCGTATGATGTGAGAGTACACCATCAGTTAATTGTGGAAGAGGTATTTGGAATGGACTAATGGTTGATGAATTCTTTGGGTGTCATTCTCTGAAGTCTTGAACGAGTTGAGGGTGATGTTTTTTTCATAATAGTGGAAGATAGACTACTGCATTCATGTTTTTCTATTTCGAATGTGTTTAAGGGTGCACCATGAAGGTTGCGATTTCTTGAGGAAAGAGGTTTTAATGATTCTCTTAAGATGGGAAATTTCATGTTAATTCTTGGTTTGTGAACACATAACTAAAAAGTGGATGTGGTGCCATCAAAAAGTGAATGGAAATCCATTAAGGTAAATTTTTGGTTCCCTTGGGAAAATATGAGTTAGCCTCATGTGTGATGATTAGTCAAGTATACCGATGGCTTCAATCTCAGGCTAGTATAGAAGGTAATCAGTTTGGTCACATCGAAGTTGGGTTGAGGGGAGATATGTATAATTAAAATGGTTTTAAGAGTATAGAATTTCATGATGGATAATTTGTATTGGTTGTTAAATATGACTTCGGTGCGTGTGTGAAGATTATGGTGGTATTACTTCAGTGAAAAAAGGAATCGTGGCTAGGTAAAGTGGAAATGTACCAATAACAGAGGTTGGGAATCAACTGAGTGAGTCAACTACGAATGACCACACTCAGATGGTAAAAAATTGATGGATGTGGGGGGATGTGATCTACCTCTTGTTAATTATGGAAGGATCACCACATTTCAGTAATGAGAATACTCTATGAGGAACAACCAATTTACCCTTATATGATCATTGATAGTGGACTGGTCCAATCCTGGTTATTTATATGGAAGGAAAGAATGTGAATGTGTGATGAAAATCATGTGGAAATTTGAGTATGATGAGTGATAAAACATTTCAAGTTTGTTTTGAAAGCCATTTTGAGATTCTATGGGCCGATTTTTCAAATATAGTAGTGCCCAATACCAAAAAATGGTGTTTAAGGGTTAAAAGTATGGTGGGGAGTACCATAGTGGTAAAATGTCCAGTTAGTGGTATAAATGGCAGGTTGAGTTGGATGGACTCATTAGGGATCCATCTTGGTCAAATGGTGTCGTTTAGGGGTGTTGGATTGTGATTTGACCAGTTAAGTGCCTTGATATGAAGAATATGTTTGGGTTTTGGTTTCTGAATATTCAAAATGAACTGAGGTTGTTGGGCCACATACTATGCAGAGGATTAGATCGAGAGTGTTTCTGTTGACTCTCCATGGGTAATATATTGCCTTATCGGTGTTCTTTTATGAAATAATCATGTAATGTTGACTAAACCTTATCTTATTCTTGGTATGAGTAATGGTTAGTTTATGTGGATGTGTCCTCAGGGAGCATTGGGTTGTGATTGTGAATCTTAGTGAGGGAAATTTTTTCGGGGTAGGATGTTTTATTTGATCTGAGAATTATTATGACATGGATGAGTTCAATTAGGAACTTGTAAAATGACAGTTTATTGGTGGTTACATGGTATGACTATTTTGGTCTTGATCACATGGGAATGCATCGAAGTTTAGCTCGAGGATAGTATTTTATATGTTGGGGAGGTTTTAAGATCCCAAACTTTCATGAAGGTACATACTTATTAAAAAAATTGGTTAAACTCTATTTTATGAATAAATAATTGGTTCTCAAGTTCCCCATAAATTCTGGGAGTGTTCTGGGGGTGTAGGACATGAAAGGTGGTGGAATGTTTCCAAACACTACATAGAACACGGTTAACACATAGTTAGTGCAAATTATGGTCATTAACAAGGAAACTGTACAAAATAGGATCCATTCCAGATAGAGGGATAGTGCACAGTTACCATATAGTTTTCTAAACTATATGGGTATCCCCAGGTAACCGTGCAACCCAGCTTTCCTTATTTATTAGATTATACACAATTTGTAAAAACATGTGGGTAAACCACGAACCCCAATAAAAGTTAAAAAAATTATATTTTTTTTCTATATTATTATTTTTATATCCCCACCTAATTTTTCCTCTCATTTTTCCCCTTCTACCCTAGGTGATGAACTAGTTTCCCCCTCTCCCACCATGGATGATTCTTCTTCAATTATTGGTAATTTGGAGAATCATTGTGTGAATCGAAGATCCAAGTAATTATAACACTCCACTTTCCTACATTTCTCATATTAGGGATTGTATAATATCCCCTCTTATTTTTAATCTCTAAAACCATCACTCTCCATTAGATTATAGTTTTGGAATTTAGCAAGTGTTTTATTTCTAATCATTGTTAGAGATTAAGAAATTTTTCATCAACGATCTAGATTTAGGTGGTATTTAATAAATTTTACATACTCTTGATGTTATATATTCATAAGTAGTTGTGATAATGAGTTTCCTTGTTGCATTTATTTATCCTTGACATTTGAAAGTTCTTTATGCCTTGGATTGTGGTGAAAAATCCTTTATGGACCACATGGGTTCATTAGTGAGTGAGAATGAACTTAGGACTACGCATGGGGTTTGATGAAACCATGTCAATGGTGAGTAAAAATTATAACCATTGAGAAAGGGAGTTATGGGAGAAAATCAGTAGAAAAAGTGTAGTTGGTATGTTATTTGGGTCAATGAGCTAATTGAAATAAATATATGTTAAATTTTGTAAATTCGTAAGTGGTTTTGGAATGGTTTTGTTACTGTGTTTTGGAAAATTTTCTTGATTAAAGATTTAATAATGTAAAATGATGTTTTGAAGTGAGGGAAAGTCCCTCTTTTTGTGAAAATGGTTTAATGGTTGTTTTATGTTTAAAATGGAAATAAAATCCTTGAGGCATGTCTTATTTTTTCAAATGGGAAGACCTGTGCTTTCAAGGGTGGTTACAAAATGTTTTCAATGAGTATTTAGAATTGTTTTTATTGCTGTGATGTATTTATAATGATCTGGTGGGACCATAGTAATTAAAGGTATGTGAGGGTTAGTAGAATAGAACCCATATAATTATTATAAAATGTTAACATGATTATGAAATGAACTAAATGAAGAATGGGATTAGTTCATTATATAGAGTAAGGGGGTTTGGCATGATGTGGAAATGGGTTAAATTGGATTAATGAGAACGTGTTAATGGATTGTTATTAGTACTTGAAACGCATGGGTGGTTAATACATGGGAAATGATGAATGGGTTAAGTGGGTTAATAGATATAAATTTCGGAATGTGTTAAATTGGTTAATTTAAGGGTATTGCTGAATATGATTTAGGATTTTAGGCATAAGGAATGGGAATTGGGCTAATTGGATATGTAATATAATGGAAAAAGGTTTTAATGTGTCATGGAATATTTTTAATACTCAATTTGATTTTTATGAACTATGATTACTATTTGTATTGATTGTTCTTGTATTGTGACATGGTATATGTGGTAAATGGATAAATAATCACATGCGCATGTCTTGGTGGTGGGATAAAGGATTGTGGAACCTCCCACAAGTTGTGTTGAACTTATGCTCTAACCCCACAATGTAATTCATGGGTTAGGGAGTAAGATTGATGGAAAATGACCCTAATGGTTTCATTTTATGAGACTACCAGGAATGAGGCACCAAGGTATCCGTTATGTAATAGAGGGTTGGGATTTCATATTGAGGATCTACGCTTTGCCACTTATGTTTACTGTGTGGGTTGGGATGTCAAACTAAGGCTATATTCTTCCCAGACACATAGAAATATCTTGTTCACTAGACCAAGGCTCCAGGGTATGTTGATAATTATGATTAGTAAATGATTTGTGAGTAGCAGTGTATGTAACCCCTTATGCTTGTTAAATATATGGGTTATCCCTTTGAGTAAATGATGTAAATTACTAACCCATAGAACAAGAGATAAGGATGAATTTATTCATAAAGATAGCATAAGTGATGAAATGGTAATAATAATGAAAATGGATTAATTTAATATGATATATAATGGGTATCTGATGAGTTGTGAGTAGAAAAATATCTTATGGTTAATTGTGTGTGTTACCCATTGTGACTCTTCTTAAAATCTAAATTTGAACTGAGTTAGTTTCATTGATGGGATGATTCTTGGGAACATAATGTGTAAATTTATATTAAATAATTATTTAAATTATTTCCTTGTAACTTGTTTATTTATTACTTTGGTAACATACATACACATTTTTATAGGTTGGATATTACTTTAAACATCTTTGTTGGTGGCCTAGTATATTGTACTCATGCCCTACTCTGTCCCCCATGGAATTAGGGTACCTATGAAGATGCATCTTATTTCATAAATAGGTTTAGTACATGAACTTGGTGTTGGTTGTTCTTAGGATAATGGGTTGGAGAATAGAGTTCAAGACCGGGTCGGAACTCATATCTGTGTTTAGAGTCTTTTAAATTTTGGGGTCTTTGTTTTCATTGTATGACTGCTTGACATGTAGTGTTTTAATTAGATTTTTTTATATAAAATGTACATGGTAATTTATTGGTTTTTGTTTCATATTGACCATTTATTTTTCTTGTCGTTATTTTATTTATTTTTGTAACTTATGTTGTGGATTCACTCTAATAAGAGGGTATAGTATCCCCATGTTCATCTTTAGACCCATGCTACTAGTTAGCAGCCTCTAGAATACAGGGAGTCATGCCTATTTTCATGTGAATACCTAGCTCAAGGATCCAGTTATAGTGGCTTCTGGGCCAGAGATGTTACACTTTTATAGTTATAAAACCCTAGGTAAAAAAGTTTCTTTTTAAAAATTACAAGTGTGGCACTCTCCTTACTTATAAAAGGCCATCCCACCTCCTCTCATCTTAGCACTTACAAAACCATTTTTTCAACCAATAATTCCTCAAATGACATCATTAATTACCTCATATGATCTTAGAATCATTTTTTCATCATAAATCCAACCTATCAATTCTTATGGTGTAGACCAAAAGTAGTTGTTTGAAAAAGATGTAATGTCCCTAACCAAGAATTTTATTTTAATTTTTCATACACATCCTTCAGTTATTATGAAAAATTGATGGTATAAAAACATCAGTTTATTATGAACATTGATATTTTGTTATGTTATGTTCATGGCCAACAACTATCTCCTATTCCTTAAAATAGTTACAAAATCATCATTCGTGTGTATGGCGGACTACCACCTCATGAACAGATGTTATTCATTTCCCCCCCTAGCTCTCACATTTGGATATAATAATGTATTAAATTTTTATATATGATATTTTTTATAATATAATACTTTTATAATTTTTATATTCATTATACCATAATACATTCCATTCTTTGGTAATACGATAACATCACTCATGTGAACGGCGGACTACCTCCTCTTGAAGTGTTGTGATTCATTCATGATATAAATGGAATGTAAAAATGATGGTTTTGATGAATATATGTGATATATATATGTGTGAAAAAAAATTGGAAAGGTAGTATTTTATTTACCTTTTATTCTTACAATCTAATGAGAAAATGGAAACATGGGTCATGTGTATGTACGACCGACTATCTCCATGAATGATGTATTTCATTTTCTATAACTAAATATTGTGGATTAATCTATTCAAATTTATGATAAATATATATGGTATTTACATAATTTTTAACATCCTATATATTATGGAACCATGATCATACTAATATGAACAATAATAGTTACTCAAAATATAAATGAAAAACAAAGCAGTTATTCCCCAAAACGTGAATTTAACATGGAATTGTTAATAACTGTGTAATAAAAGGTTATCCTAAAATCATATTTGGTTTTATTTATATAATTATTCTTATTTAATCTATTTATAATAAACTTATATTTAATATATAGTATTTTTGAACATGTATGAAGGAATTCGGGACTTAAAGTAAGGGATTTATATCTCACCTTTATTTTCTATGAGACACTAGCCATACTCATCATCAGTTTCATTAATTTGGTTCATATAATTACCATGAATTTATTTTATCATTATTATATGTAAAATTATGGGTACATAAAAATCCATTTTTGGATTTCTATTTCTCAAGGTTTACGGTTAAAAAGTTTCAAAAGAAGTAAGGAATTTTTATCTCAATTTACCTTATTTGAGACTTATGTTATGGTACGCCCATATATTATTTTATGAAGTGTATATTTTATCCGATTAAATTTTTATTTCATAAAAATAATTAGTTTAATGATACTTAATATTCTATTTTATATGATACTTTTTGGGGGCTTACGATCCAAAAGAGTACTAAAGTAGTAGGGGATTTTACTCTCACTTTTATTTTCTATAAGACACATGAAATATTCACCACCTATTTATTTTAAGTTTTGTATCTAATGATTATGAATGTATTATATAGTTATTATGATGAAAATTATTTGGATTTATATATACATTTTAGGATCTCTCTTTTATAGAGTTTATGGTTCAAGAGGCTACCAACGCAGTATGGTATTTTTGTCTCAACTTTTCTTTCGTGAGACATTTGATATATTATGAACCTGTATTCTTCTACGATTTATAGAAATCCCGTTTGTCATATAATATCATGTATATATTTATTATTAATATATTTTATGTTTCATTTAATTTTATTCTTTCATGGGGATTACAATTCAACGACACCAAGGTGGTAAAGATTTTATGTTACAATATCATAGTTTATCAGGATTATTTCTGATAATTATTTAGATGATAAAATCATCTAATCCAACTATCAAGAAACAAATTATTTTTTTATCCTATTTTTATGTCATGATAATACATTTCTTCCATTCATTTTCCTCTATTTATGTAGTAAATATATCATAAGAATGTTTTTATTAAAAATCGTCTTCATTTATTTCCTTGGTCGAAAAAAAAATTCTTCCAAATCCATTTTTTTAAAGTGTTTTCAAAAATATTTTTAGCATTCTAAAAATTATTTATTAAGTAATTTTTTACCCAAGTTTGAAATTTTTTTTAAAAAATTATATTATTCTCTAATTAATTTTCCAAAAAAATATTGTTTGCGTTTAAAATAAAATGTGAATGGAATCTTCGTTTTAATGTATGTGGAATGAATGGAATTATCTGCTGTAAGGACAAATTATTTATTTGAATATTATTATGTAATATTATAAGTTTATTTTAAAATAAATTTACTTTAAAGATATTTTTTGTTTTAAAAAGTTGTTTTTCAATGGTGAAATGATATTTTCTTTAATAAAAGTTATAAATTTTTTTTAAAGATTCCTTAATAGGTTTTAAATATTATTTTCATAGATAACTGTTTTATATTTTAAAACTTTTTTTCCTTTAAAATCTGAAATTTTATATTCCTAAATAAAATTAAATTATTTTTAAATATTCCCGTATAATTTTTCATGGTTATTTTCAAAGAAAATAAGTTTCAAGATTTTTAATATCTTAAGAGGTGTTTTTTTTTTCAAAGAAGAATGGGTATTTTTCTTAATAATTGTTTTAAATGATTTTTAAATATTAATTTATTTGTTTTCAATATTTATTTTCAAGTACAGGGATTTTCAATTTTTATGAATTTTTAGTATTAAAATTTAATTTTCAAAGAAATTTTATTTTCCCCAAAAATGTTTTATTGTTTTCAAAAGAAAATTTATAAGTTATCAAATATTATTTTTAATGAAAATGATTTCATAAATTCATTGTGAAATTTTTAGAAAAAAATAGTTGAAAATAAAATTTATTTTTCTTAAGAAATGTTACAATTGTATTTTCGAAATCATTTTATATCTAATTTGAAAGTTCATTATATCAATTATGTCGTGATGGGGATATGATATAAGGATTCCATTCTTATTATTTCTCTGAAAGGTTTATATGTATGATGGAATTATGTTCATGAATTATTTTTCTCCACCATAGGTTATACCATGAAGAAATTATTATGAAACCTACTTTTATTCATTGGTTATGCTATGATTAAAGGAATTTATAATGAAACATGTCACCCTTCCAAAATTAATGAAATAGTGAAAATTTTATGAAACCTTTTCCATTTCATGATTTTTGAAATGATTAATGTTTCATTATCTTATAGAACACATATGTATGATTTTCATTATGTGATAGCTGGGTCTTATATATCAATCCAATGTATTGGGTAAATATTTACATCTAAATATATAATTAGGACCCTATTGGGGAGAGAAACCAAATAAATAAGGGACTCCATTTACTATGGTAGTCTTTATATTGAACCTTGACTACTACTATAGTTTGGGGAGTGAGCCCACTATAACAAACAACTGTTTAGCGGCGGTTCTAGGAACCGTCGTGAAACATTGTTTTTTTTAATAGCCCGACTCTTCCCCCACCCCAACCCTCCTCACCCTATTTCACCTAGCCCCCCGCTTCCCCAACGACCCCAGCCCCCCGCG
This sequence comes from Viscum album, assembly GCA_963277665.1. Taxonomy (NCBI): domain Eukaryota; kingdom Viridiplantae; phylum Streptophyta; class Magnoliopsida; order Santalales; family Viscaceae; genus Viscum; species Viscum album. Next base: position 168,082,071 of record OY728157.1, read on the forward strand.
ACCCCCGGCGACCCTGACGCTCTCCCTCTATTAGTGGTCTGTAAAGCTTCTAAGGTAAGAGTCTTGTATTTTTTTTCATTTTCCTCCTCTTTTATCTTTACCCTCATGATTTCATGATTTCATTGGTCATATTTATTTTTATAAGGATTCATGTGAATCACATTTTGGTGCAGTTAATTATTTTGTAATCATTTCATCATCATTGGGGAGAATTTATACTACATGTAGTTGTAAAAGGAGGATTGAGATTTTTTTCATTTATGGAGGTATTATTCAGCGACTAAATGAATGTAATGAATTATATTAATAGAAATTTATTGGTAAGTGGTAGGAAACACATGTTTTTCCACATTTAATGTTCTTTTTAGGAGAGATTCATTATTCCTTTTCTAAAAATTATGGGTTTGGGGAGTCTAGTTTTTGTTATAGTTGATATGGTTTCAGAACCCCTATTGAGTGATTGTTATATATAACCATTTATTAAATAGATAATCACTTATATATGGATAATGAATCTATTTTCTATAGGATATTATATTTTATTATAATTCCCTTAAAAGTAATAAAGTGAATGTTATTCATGACCTTGTTGGTTAAATTGAAAAGAAATATGTGAAAAGTGGTTTTTATGTGTTTGTGTGAGGAGATATGGTTGTGATTTACAGCTGTTGTGAAGTGAATGTGGTTGTGGTGTGTGGTGGTGGAAATCATGGGCTTGCTATCATGAAAATGTGCATTAGTTTGGTGATGTGTTTTGACTGTTTTTCAACATGTATGAAATTAAATATTGATGATCAAATTGGAATAAAAAAATTGGTTGAATTTTCCAATGTGTTGGAATGATTAATACATACATAAATTTAAATTGGATGTCTATATTAATTTTTTATTTTTAAATATAAAATAAATGGGAAAGATAAATGAATTTTGTTGGTTACTATAAAATTAGAGAATTGGATTAATATGAAAAGAAATGATGAAAGTGATGTGGTTTTGGTGTCTTCCTTGGGTTGTGTAATGCATATTGAAAAGGAAGTGAAGATGGAGGAGGTTCTAAGGCCATTTGGTGATTTTGTGAGAAGTGAAATAATCTATGTTATGAACCCATTGGTTGGAATTGTGTGTGTGACTACTATATATTGTATTTTCATTTTTCTTTCTATATTCACCCCACCCATACTGAGCAGCATTTTCCAACAGTAAAATGATTTTGGGGGTATTTCTCTAATCATCCTAGATGTTGAGGATGTATGGTTAGATACCTCTTATTCCCTAGTCTCTCTTCCAAGTAAGGTTCTTTTCCATGGGATGTTAAGTATAGAATCAAAAAGTGTATTAGGTATAATGTTTTATGTGATGATGTAGTGGTTCAGGGTGGGGATCATGTATAGTATCAGCAGGGAGTGCTATTTACTTCCTTTATTCTAATTATACCCTACTATTATGGTCATGAAAATAGTTGATATGGGATATTATGGACTATGTTTCATCCAGGGGTATGTGATAGCCAGTTTCATGCAAGGTGATTGGAATGATGGAGTTTTTCAAGTGTCTTAGGGTATGATTATACAAATGAGGTGGGAGAACGAGGACATATGATGTTGGGGTGTGAGACTAGAAACTACTTGAGAATTTTTTTGGGGTACCCCTTTTCCATATTCTTATTATTTTGTTATTTTACTTTGGTGCATTATCTAGTGAGTATTCATGCATCATTATAGTCACATAGGAATGTATATATTGACATTAATTCTTTATGGTAGGTATATATTTATTTCATGTTCTATGTTCATTCCTTTATGATGTGTTTTGATAAACCTATTGTATCTGATAAATGATTTATTCTCCCAAGCCTTTAATATTGGGAAATGGATTTGTTTTTTGTGAATAAATATTATGGAACCCTTCACCTTTGTAATGATTACTAAAAGATGAATCGAGTCATAGTAAAGAACAAGCTTCAAAAATGTAATCATGGTTTGCGCCTAGACACCCATCCCATAAAGCCAGAGCATTTACATCACAATTTATCCCCCTATTAACCTATTTCAACTCCTCTCCAATCTTTATGTTCCAAATGACGTTCACACTTATTGGAGGTGGTATTTCATAATTACTTACAAAAATGGTGTTTTAAAACAAAAAGTAAAACTGGTTTCATTAGTGTGTTCCTTGTTTAATTTATACTTTTTTTTATTTTATTATTAATTTCATATAGAATAATTAGGCTTTATTTTGAGTATTTAATTGATATAGTTCATTTAGATGTTATTATTGTCCACTGTAATTTTCAAAATGGATTATTTAGTTCTTCTTCTGACCTAGAATACGTGTTGATTTTTTGATGTTAAATAATTTTCAATCTCAGACACCATCATAGGATTCATGAATCACTATCTTCCTTCATTAATTGTTTTTAAAGGGTCAGTGGAAGTAGTTAGGTAGTTGGATCAAATTGAGGTGATCCTCAATTATCTTAGGGAACCTGATACTTTGTGTGTGAGAATTTTTTAGAACTGGATTTATAGTTTCAGTAGAGTCTTGTGGGGGTCAGTGGTACCTTCTTAACTTCATGAATGTATGAATTGGAATCTCATCAATATTTATTTTTTAATAGTTATTTCCTAAGGGAATGAATGTAGAGAAATAGACTGAGCTCATGAGACTTTTTATTAGTGATAGATCAGTATAGGAGTATGTCAAAAACCTTTCAAGGTTTGTTATATATTCTCCAAAGATAGGGGTCATCAATTATGAGAGAGATCATTTCTTTGGTGATGGTCTTCACCCAGACCTTGGTACATCTCTAATTTCTTTGGGCATAACATCCATTTTGGAGGTTGTCACTAGGGACATGTGAATGGAAGCTAAATATTCGGGGAAATCTATGGTTGTTCATTCATTAGTTTTATTAGGTATGAAACAAATTAATAGTGGGAATGAAGAGAATCCAACGTGCAAGGAGTAGAGGCAGGATGAACCATAACATGATGAAAAGGCCCATTCTTATAGAAAGAGTTCATCCTTTTTTTGCTTCCAGTTTAGGGACTTTGAGGAATTTTGAGACCCATTTCTTGATATATCCTTGAATTTTCTCTATTATGGAAATTTTGTTCATCATTATTTGTTTTTGATGATGGGGTTATAGAATATGTCTCATGTTTGATTCCTTGTTTTTTGTGTAGGCACATTGTGATATACATGGATAAAAGCTGGATCACATTACTGAGGAACACACCTCAGTATGTTAAGGGTTTGAATGAGTTTTTAGATTTTGGAACTTCGAATCAATCCGTTGAAGGGAGAATAAAATTTCCATGTCATAAATGTAAATTTAGAACATGGTTGAAGAGAGATGAGTTTTATGAACATTTAATACTGAAGTAATTCCCTTCTCAATATTTGTGTTGGATTTTTCATGGAGAATCGAACGTTACATAAAGATTGAGCACTGATTTTAATCCGCATAATGAGGTCCCAAGTTCGTCGACAATGTAAAATTAAATGCATAACCTAATAAATGATGAATTCGACACTGTAAGACACCACTATCAGCATCAAAACATATCAGAACAACCAGAAGAGGGTTCTACAAATTTCAACGTGACAAGTGATGTTTTTGAGACTGTAACACAGGCAGATCAAGATTTTCATATATCATTGGATCCTCCTCTCGATTTTGTGGAGCCAAATGTAAGAGAAAACTTCACTAAGGAAAATTCATTTCATTATTTAGTTGATGATGGAAATCAAGAGTTGTATAGTGGGTGTCTGAAATATTCAAAGCATTCATTTTTGCTGAAGTTGTACCATATCAAATGTTTGTGTGGAATTACAAATAAGGCAATGTCCATGATATTGGAATTTATTCGTGATGCATTTCCTGAATAAAAAATCTCAAAATATTTTTATGATATGAAAAAGGTTGTTAACAAGCTTGGTCTGAATTATACAAAAATACATTCGTGTCCCAATGATTGTATGATTTATTGGGGAGAGGATTCAAGTAGACAGAATTGCAAGAAATGTTCTTCTTCTAGATGGCAGACAAAGGGTGATGTTGGAAGTCTGAATGAAAATAATTTCATGGAGAAAAAGAAAAGGATCACACCTGCAAATGTTTTGTGTTACTTTCCTTTGAAGCCTCGGTTGCAAAGATTATTCATGTCATTGAAAACCTCAGAACACATGAAGTTTCATTCTGTAGATAATAAAAATGATGGGTTAATGAGACATCCACAAGATTCCCAATCATGGAAGACATTTGATTCATTACATCTCGATTTATTAGCTGATCCTAGGAATGTTCGATTGGGATTGGCTGCCAATGGATTCAACCCATTTGGGACTTTGAGTACCAATTATAGCATTTGGCCAGTTGTTTTGATCCCTTTTAATCTGCCTCTGTGGATGTGTATGCAACAAAAATATTTTATCCTTTTGATGATTATTCCTACAAAAAAATGCCTGGAAATGATATTGATGTATACTTGCAGCCTTTTATTGACAAATTGTAGGAGTTATGGAGAAACGGTGTTGATACATTTGATGCTTCTTCTAAAACAATGTTCAAAATGCATACTGCTTTAATGTGGACCATTAGTTAATTCCCTGGGCTTGGGAATTTATCGGTTGGAACACTTACACGGGTTTGGATTGTCCCGTTTGTAACATTGATTTTGAGCCCAAACGGCTACCTCACAGTAGAAAATGGTGCTTCTTATGTCATCGAAGATTTCTCGATTCATCTCATAGATTTCGGCTGAAAAGATCAAAATTTAATGGTTCCATTGATCGTAGACCACCTTCAATGTTGTTAAATGGTTTTGAAATATTGACATAGCTTGAAAATGTTGAAACATAATTTTTGAAGGTTCATCATTTGAATGATAGCAGAAAACGGGTCCAAAGTGCATCGTCAAGAGAAACCGGAATGCAACAATGGAAGAAAAAAAGTATATTCTTCAAACTTCCGTATTGGGAATTTAATTTGTTGTGGAATAATTATGATGTGATGCATATTGAGAAGAATGTATGTGACAAATTGATTTTCACATTGCTTAATGAGCATGGAAAGTGGAAGGATCATCTTAATGCTCGTAAAGACTTACAATCAATGAACATAAAACGCGATCTATGGTCAGATATGAATGAAAAGTATCCTCCAGAAATTTTTTCAATGAAAAATATGGATAAAGATACATTCCTTCGAATGTTAAAGAATGTTAAGGTATCTTATGGGTATTCAAGTAACATCTCGAGGTGTGTTGACTTGAAGAATCGTGAGTTACATGGATTTAAAAGCCACGATTCACATATTTTGTAACAACAGTTACTACCATTGGCATTGCGTAAATTGTTACCTAAAAAATTACTACTCTTGTACTCTAGTTCTGCACATTTTTTAGAAAACTATGTTATAAATATCTACATCCATTTCAGCTTGACTACCTCTAGGAGAGGTTTGTATTGACCCTTTGCTCAATGGAGATGATCTTTTCTCCGTCCTTTTTTACTGTAATAATGCATTTAACTGTGCATTTGGTTGAGGAAGCTAAATTATGTGGTCCCTTTCATTATCTATGGATGTATCCAATTGATAGTTACTTTATTTATATGTTTTCCAGTTAAGTAAACAATTTTTGGTACTTAATTAAATGCATAATTATGTTTATTTTATTTTACAGATATTATTGGAATTTGAAATCATATGTGAGAAATAAAGCTAAACCAGAAGGCTCAATTGCTGAAGGCTATATGGATGAGGAGTGTCTTACCTTTTGTTCTCAATACTTGGATGATATTGAGACAATATTTAATCGAGTTAGACGTGTTGACGACACATCGACTCAATCTCAAATACATCACAAATCCAAAATATTTCCTTCTATTGGCCGATCAGATGGGAGGACCTCAAATTTGACAATGATTGAATTGGAATTATTAGAGGCACATAGATATGTGCTGCTGAATAGTTAAATTGCAGATCCATTTATTAAAGAGTTGAGGATACAAACAAAAAGACGAATGAGAGGCCGAACATGAAATTAGAAAGATATAACGAAAGATGTTAATAAAGAGCTTATATAATGGTTTGCACGACGTGTAAGTTCATAAATATTGCAATAAATAAAAATATCAGTTTGACACGTACATTTTGTAAATCTAATAAAGTATATTTATTTTTTCAGATCATGAATACTAATACTCGAGCAGAGGTGTCAGAAGATTTGAAGTTTCTTGCTAGAGGTCCTCTAAAAGAAGTTAGAAAGTTTGATGCTTATAATGTGAATGGCTTTAGATTTCGTACAGTCGATCGAGAAGTGGGTTTGAGAACACAGAATATTTATATATTTACATTTTCTAAATTAGAATACTATGGAAAGCTACATGATATTATTGAATTAAACTACCACAGACATTTTTCGGTTGTTTTATTCAAATTAAAATGGGTTGATATTATCAGAGGTGTTAAAAGAGATTCCTTGCAATTTACTTCTGTGAACTTCTCTCTCTTGATGGATGTTGGTGATCGTGAACTGCATGATCCATATATCTTAGCATCGCAAGAAAAACGGTATATTATGTGAATGATGTTGTCGATGAAGGGTGTATTGTAGTCGCTAATGTAATACAAAGAGATTTGTATGATATGGGTGATGAAGTGGAAAATTTGACCTCTGAAATTGAATTTAATTAGCAAGAGGAAGCAGAATTATTTCTCTATCGTGATATTGAAACTATTAGTCTAGCAAGCATGAATGAAGTTGATGAAGCAATGGAGCAGGAAACAGACATGATTGAAGGGGAAAATGATTGTATGTACAATTATTTATTTATTCATAAACCACTTGTTTCATTTCTGCAGTCATTCATTATCATTGTTATATATATTTTGTCTGTTAGTACTCCATCTATTATCATTTTTAATTTTTTTCTGCATAATTTTTTCGAAAAATATATTCTGAACTTAATTTTATTTTATTAAATGACATGAATGCCATGGAAGAAGTGGTACATTATTTCATCCAGTTCTGCAATAGATAACTATCCATCTGGCTCCCTCCCCAGGACATTTGAGGCACCAACTGCTGACACCCATGCACCATCTTCCCCTGAACCACCTCTCACACCATATGTGGATGTCCCAGTAGAGGCTGAGTCGTCGACTCCCCCTTCAGGAGCCTCAGTAGTGGGGCAGCGATGCGCCCCTTCCAATTCATCCCAGACATACTGGAGCGTCACTATCATAGGTACAAATTTTAATTAAATAAATTTATTTCATTTTTTTATACTAATTGTTTGCACATTGAATATGACAAAAATTAAACCATGGAGAAAAACATAAAAATTTCAGATGTTTGGAATCTGAATGGAGAGAAGATTGTTGTGCCCTTTGATTCTTATGGGGTCCCTACGGATGATGTCGCAGGGTTACTTGGCCAGATTCTAGGCCAGCTAGCAGCGGAGCCCATTTCCTTTCCCATTTCATATGACGATTGGAGACATATGCCTCTAAGCTGGAAAAATTAAGTGTTTGATTCTCAAATCAAGGTAAATTTATTACATTATGGTTTAATTGAATGTCATGTTACTAATATGTTCAAAATGAATTTCTGTATACATATGTTCTTCCGCTTTACCGTTGCTGATGTGACAGCACGGAAGTGGACGTTGAAAAATATAGGTAAGAAGTGGAAAGATTTTAAATAGATATTGTGTTATGATGTCAATGATGCTTCACTGACCGTGCTGCAAATGTATGAGAAGCTACCCAGTGGGGTACTGAAAGAGCAGTGGAAAGTGTTTGTTGGCAGGCATCGGGATCAGAAGAGGATTGTATTGAAATATATATATTATTATATTATCATCATTTTACATTTATACATGTATATGAAAAGGACATGACATTCAATACATCAGTATTAAATTTTATTTTATTTATTTCAGGATCTCTCAAGACAGAATGCGTCAAACCGAGCGAAGCAAGTCATCCAGCACACTGCGGGCTCAAAAAGTTTTTCTAGAAGTCGAATGACATTGGTAATCTATTAATTAGATTAAATATTTATAAGACAATATTATCTATTTAATATATTGAATTTTTTATTTATCTTTGATTAATGCAGTCACAGAGTTTAGGCCATGAGGCATCCAGAACTGAACTGTGGTTGTATGTTCACAAGAAATTAGATGGATGTTTTGTTAATGAGGCTGCTAAAGAAGTTAGGGTATTAAGTCAATTTTAAATCATAATAACTTATTATCATATTTTACTGAGTTAATATATATTGATATTTGATTCATAGGTCAAAATTAAAGAACTATGAGATGCCAATCCTGCGCCTTCCTAATTTGTCTCCCAGGATGACCCGGTTGCTAAAGTCCTTGGGAAGAAGCATCCTAGGAGAGTGTGCGGGATGGGTTTGGGACCCGTGCCATCTGAGGTTTTTAGCAGGCCACTAGGGATAGCTGCTGCATCTACTCCTGACTTTAGTCCGCCCATACCCAGAGATGCTAAGAAAGAGAATGTTTCTTTACATAACACAGTTCACCAGCAGGGGGATCAGATATCTGCATTGCAGAAAGAGTTGACTGAAATACGTCAGCAGATGAGCAGATATTCCCCCAGTGGGAGTGTATCGATTGGTGGTATGCAGGTAAATCACATAAAATCAAAATCATTTAGTTTTCTAACATTCATTGGTTTTTTGTTTTAATATAAATATGTAACCGTATTTAATTTTCAATATAATGTTCTTATAGGTGACAGAACAAAGTGGAAATAAAGGTGGAGAGGATGAAAATGCATCATCAGACCCAGAGTAGTTGTATTGTTGATGTGTTGAACAAAAATGGAAACAATTGGTTTGTATATATAACATTTGTGGCACATAGTTTCCACCACACATTTTCATGTCCTAAAATTTCATTGATTTCTCATGATTCTTTTTATGCATTTTATTGATTTTTTATGTTTCCTTTTATGTCTTTATTTCTTGGGTGTGGTATATATCATTCCATTTAGGTCTATGTTTGAATTGCTAGTCGAGATTTTGGATGAATAAGAGTTAAACCCATTGTTGATGTGGGTGAAACAGTTGCATGTAGTAGAGTTTTATGCAACAATAGTTATCACTATACCATTAGAATGGACATTTTATGAAATTTATGGAAGGTCGTGTTGTTAAGAATTTATTCTAGATAGGAATTGGGAAGGCAGGTGTTATTGGCCAAGAGTTAGTGCAGAGAACAACAGAGAATTTTGATATCATGCAAGATATGATGAATACAGCTCTGGGTATAAAAGGTTTAGTAAGGTGAGAAATCTCTCTTCCATGTTCATTATACCTTTCTAAGTGTTTGGGTGAGTTGGTGTGGTGGCATATCAGCTGGAATTTACAACTCATTTGGGGAGGATCCATGATGTTTTCCAAGACACCTAGATCTATTAGTATCTACATGATACCTCTCACCTCTGATACTTGGGAGAGCCGGATGTTGAGAATGATGCAATGTTCACTGAAAAACTGTTAATAATCGAGGATCATAAGGATAAAGTGCTCTGTGGATGGATGATTCATTTGGATCACGTGTTGTGGAGGAATGTTTTCCATGAGGAAAGTACTAGGGAGTAAGAATAGAATATGCATTCCCCGTACACTAATCTGTTTTGAGTTGATGTTCTGATCATTACTTTGGTGTTTTAATTTTTTAATTTTCATTGAAGTTATATCTGACCATGTTTTTCAATAAGATATGTTGTATCCTTAAATGCAGGAAATATCTCTCTAATCCATGTGTCTAGATGGTGTGACCATATGTGATTATATGGTTGTTAGGTGTAGTGTGGGGCCTTGGGGATTAGACAATTGTTTTGGATAAATATAACTATTGAGGAGGGGTTCTGGGATATTGAGGTTTTCATTCTAGCTTTAGAACAAATCATGGTGGTTTATACCTGAAAGTTATGTTACAGGGTGGTTGTTCAAACCACTCTCTTCTTGGGTAATTTTTCATTCTATAGGGAGAGGCTGTTTTGAGAGCTATATGATGTAATGGAGTAAACCTCTTAGATAAATTACATTGTGAAAATTCAGTGATTAGGTTGTTCTAGGGGATGTTTTTCACTCATTCCAGAAGTTTTTCAAAAATAGAGTTTTTAACTATCTATGAATCAGCCTATCAATGAGTCAGGTTTTCAGTGAATCATTCTATCAGTGAATCAATGATTTGGTGTCGGTGAGTCAAGGGTGTCAGTGTCGATCAGTCATGGGCGTCATTTTCAGTTCCATTGTGTTGGTTCCAGGGCATCGGCATAAGGGTATTTCTCACATGGAATCAGTTCTAGGGCATCGATGCTAGGGTGTTGGTACTAGGGTGACAATGTCATGGCATCGAAGATAGGGTATCAATGAGCCACCCATCAGTGAGTCATTTCATATTTTCCCCAGACATCCCAGTCTCTCCCTTATGATTTTCTTTTAACAAAAAATATGTTACCTATTGAGTTTGACTTCGCTTAAATCTTTTTCCACTGTATTCAAGGAGAATTATTGTTTCTCCAAACCATAATCACCCTTAAATTTTTAAAAACCAAATTAACGATACGTGGTGTTGACCACAACACGTATTTCAAGTATTTTGAAGTCACCTCTCTAATTTTATAGTTATATGTTTTCAAAAAACTGAGTTTGATGCTATGTTTGGGTGTTTTTAAGAGTTTTATGAAGGATATTTTTTATATATTTAATTTCATAATGTCCTCGAGGATTTGATATATTACAATATCATGGTCAATCTATGATCTTTTTTATCCATCACATTGAAATTATATCCCTTGTTATTAGGATCTCGCTCATTCTTAAGCAAAGATCCTCTAATTTCTAGGGGATTCTTTTCCTTCTCCCATGGTGTGGAAAGATTCCTTCCTCCTTAGAAGGGGTTATAGTACATTTACTATTTCTACTTGTTATCTTTTTTTATCATTCTGAATTGTTGTGGATGTGTTCCTTATAAAAAACATGGCAATTGGTGGTCTTTTCTTACACACTATGAATATTTTTATTGGTTATAATTCTGGGGAAAAATGTTGTAATGTGGAAACTGATTAATCATGTAAAAATGGTTAATTAAATGGATGCTCTAGGAATAAGAACCATTATGTGATACCCCAGTAAAAAAACATAATTCAAGAACAGTGTTGGATAAATCTTAATTTACCTCTGTTCGATGGGTGTGGTCATGTAGTGTGTGTTATGGTTGGGTTTTATGGTTTATGTGGAATGTTTGTGAATTGAAACGATAGTTCTATCTATGTTTGTGGGACTGATTTTTGAATGGAAGAACTTTTAGGCAGTTGAACTACCTTTGGTTGTACTGTGTCCATCAGACAGGCTTCTCTATGGGGACTGCAATGTGACATTGGTGGTGTTGTGTAGTGGGACAATAAGAATGGTTTTCATTCATTTTTGAGTTGGTTAGGGATTTTATTTTTTGGTAGTAATGGAATATATACTCTTAATCCCTTAAATAAATGAATAGAACGTGGTTGAATAAAAAGTGGCTAGATTATTCTTTGGAAGTATTTGTTGTGTGGGTTTTCATATAGCGGTAGCAACAAAAGTGTTACTATTGGGTTTTTTATTGTTTGGTTGAAACCTATATGTTGGGATACTGTTTGATTATCTATATGTATATGAACTTATTTTTTTTTGTGATTTATATACACACCCAACCGTTATTTACAACCATATTGTTTTTTGTGATTTCAGGTTTTATTTGTTTTTCAGGGCAGTGGTGCAGTAGAAGAATAGAATTATTTTTTTTATTCTGGGCATCTTTTTGCAGTGGTTTTAACCGTCGCTACATGCATTTTAGCGGCGGTTTCGTAGCGGTTATAACCGCTGCTAAATAAGAGCATCGTGGATGCCTCATTCAGTGGTGGTTACTGTGACTTTAGCGGCGGTTTGACGACTGCTAGAATTTGAGTTTATTCGCGGCGGTTATAACCGCCGTGAATAAAGTGATATCCAGGGCTTGTAAACCCACCACTAAATTCAAAAAAACCACCGCGAAATGAGGCAGCGACGAAGCTTTCCTGAAACAGCCACTAAATGAAAATAACCACCTCTAATAGATTGGTTACGCCCTTTTACGTGGCGGTTTCTATAAACTTCCACCAAAAAAGTAGTGACAGTTTAAACCGCTTCTAAACGCAAAAAAACTGCCGCTAAACGGTGATTATGTTGTAGTGACCCATTCCACAATGATATCTTGGTAAGGATCCTTGAAAACTATGGAAATTACTTTATATGATTATTTTTATACCAAAAATTTATGTCTTATTCCAATTTTTTCTCTCATGGATCATGTTTTTTAATTAAATTATGTTTCATGTCTTATGAACAACCATGATTTATTACATGAATCAATTTTATGACCTATGATATATAGGGTATGGTTTTCAAATGTTAAGATCATGTTATCATACCATTGTTCATTTTTTGTACTTATATAAATCACAGATCCTTTTATTTATGGACTTTGGGATTAAAATTAATTTTTCCTTTCTTCTAAGATGGTAGAGATATGGCTATGTCAAAGTTTGGCCTAGATAAGTGTAATTTTTTTAAATGACAACTCATCTAGAAAAAAAATTGATATGTTGAATATCATGCACTTGAGTAAATCAAATCGGGAAAAAGGGTTCTTGGTAAGGGGTGAATATAAGAGTAAAAGGATGGATATATTATAGGTATAGGGATGACTGTGGGAGAAGCATTGGTAATGAGATAATTTTAGTGAAGGGTCTCAATAAGGTGGGTTAAATAACTCAAGTCTAAGGATTCCTACTCTATAATAGAGAAGAATTAGCATTTCTTCTAAATAAATATCTCCTATAGAGGGGTGGTAACCTTTATTCTTTCATCTTGACCTTTGAAATCAAGAGTAAGATGAGGAATCTAAAGTTCAATGAATAAAAATATAAACATTCTATTCAAATACATATCGGCGAAGATTCTTCTCAAAAAATGATCAATAACACTTTTAATCACTTTTATGTCACATGCATCTTACTAAGAATAATTTTTAAAATCTATAATGTTTTATGGAGCATGATTCTGAAATATATAAATTTTAATTACTATTTTCTTTGAGAAATTATCCAAAATAACTTTTATTTAATCTCTTAAAAAATTTTAAAATAAATTCTATTTCAAGGAATATAAAATTTGAGGAGGAGAAGCTGTAACAGGAGAAGGACAATTTTAACTAGAATATGATTATTTCCATATGTTATTCAACAACATTTGATCAAGATTCAACATTATATCATTCATTCCATATGAAATTATCTTACTAGGGTCTCAAACTCTAAATCAAGTGATTTATGTTATCAATCATTAGAAATAACTTCGGTTGAATATAATAAATAACTAGAGAAAAATTCTTCATGATTTATTATTTTATATAAGTTTTAACTAAAGATTCAAAACATAGATATATTTATTTAATTACATCGAAAAATTCAGCTTGTAACTCCCCAAAATCCAATTTGGAAACAAAATATGATATAGGTGTGGGGGGAGAGGGTACAATTTGTTTAGGAGCTATAAATATTTAAAATATTTCTTCTAATAGAAGGACTTCCTAACTAATAGAAGACATCATACCAGCTTCCAAGAATTCACCTACCTTAGCAATTGATTCTCTTTTATCATATTCCAAATCACCATGCTCAAAAACATTAATCCCAAACAATTGATTATCTTATGAATCAGTATTTTCAATTATATTTTCTAGATTATATTGAAAGATATATTTTAATACTTATATGATATTTTAATAGTAACAACTATAGGTAACACTAGACTTGGAGAAGAGGGTTTAATCAAATCACCAAGATTAATATGATCTAAAATAGATCCCTTAGGATTCTTGGATAAAATATATATGGTTGATCCACCATATCCAGGTTGAATTCTCCAATTATGGTAATCATCATATTTTGAACTTTATTTTCCCCCTTAAAGGATGATTTCCTTTCAATAGAATTTATAGTATATCCAATCACTATACTTTCTATACATTAAATATCTAAATGACTGGAATTATCATAAGGAATATCTTTTGAACAGCTTTCTTAACTACCTTATTCTTCACTAGATTCATCATCTTCATATTCAGAATCCATATCAGAAAGATAATCTATAACCACAATACCATCATCATAATCAACATAAACTTCGATTTCCACATAAGGAAGATGTATATATAATTTAATAGAGAAAAAGGAAATGGATTTAGAATAGTATATTTCTATATCAACTAAATCATGAGAGTATCTTTCTACTTAATAAGACATTATAGCTTCATCATTCAAATCCACTATATTCTATTCTATTTTAGTATCCAAAATACATTCATTCTCTTCAAACTATTATTCAAAAACTTCATCTATTTTTGGGCCTAGTTTTGATTTATCCTTGGGTATCATTGGTTTTTACACTACACTAAAATTTTCATATATATTTCAATTATCAACAACCAATATTCTGATCCATTAATTCAAATTAATCCTTATCCACTAGAAAACATTTACATTCATATAAACACCACCAAAGCCTATTGAATTTTCCTACCCCTGAGTAACAAGTCCCTTGAAATAAAAAACAAATTCAAATAAACTTAGGATGTGGCAATAAAGTATACTTGTAAAATATCTTTTACAATTATTCCATATTTCATATCATATTCTTATGTAGGATAACTTGTACCCTAATTTTCATTAAGTATATAAAGAAAATATCTTTATGTATTAGGATACTAATATATCCTATTTCATGTCAGATTAAATTTTGGAATCTCTTTACAATTATCTAATATTCATCGGTGAACTCTAAAATAGTAGGTCTTTGAGGGGCTCCATTACCAGTTCGATCTGTGATAAATTTTTCATAATTCAAAGGTATATGAAAACTATAGTAATAACCCTATATAATCCAATTTATGAGATATATTAAAAAATATTTCCCAATGAATGGAAGAAATAATTAAACTCTATCCATTCATAAATGTCCTGGTGACATTTTTTATCACTAATTTCTAGCATCATGTTCAAATATAACACCTTCACTAACCTTAGCTAAGATGGTTGGTTTTATTCACTTAACCAAAAATCCAAAAAAATATTCTAAGTTTAATTACAAAATATAGACTTATTTTATCTCAACCATTCATAAGTTACTTATATTTTCGTAAAGATTAATCAAGAAGAGTAATGTGTATTATTAGTTTTGGAAAGTGTATTGGATGAAGTTTTCTTTCTATTTGAGGAATATTAACATACAGAAGATGAAAATGATAAATGTCTCTTCACCCTAACCATATTTGACAAAGATTAAATTTTTTAAAGTATATATATTGATATATGTAAAAAATCAAAATATATATATACAAAATCAAATGGGTTTATGATTTTGAGAGGGAAAATTTTTTTGAATTTTGATTTATAGAAAATGTAAACTCATTTAGGAATTTCAACAGTAACTTAGTGGTATCATAGGAATTAATATGAATGTTTAATTAGACAGTAATATAATCTTGAGTGACCATGAGAAATATCTTATGATATCTTTATTAACCATGATCATTGTAACATTTTTAGGCTACATTGTATCTTGACCTACCACATGAGTAAATCATCACGAAAAATTTTTATATTATGGTATCTAGAAACAAATACATTACCAAGATTTGTGGAATCTTTTAAAATAATTGTATCTTAACCTACCACCTAACATGTCCTTAAAACTCACTTATTCCTTTCAGTCATTTCTGACATTTAAATAAAGAACAAGTAGATGAATCTTAAAATGAGGAAATAATAATTAAACGTAACTAATCATACCTAACTCGTGTTATATATAATTTAATATTTAAATGATCATAGTTTTTGTAAAAGTATCGTCATGTTGATGCTCATTACCTATGAATTCATGATTGATATCCCCTTATTAGAAATAGCCTCTCAAAAAGTTATGTCTTATATAAACTTTTTCTGTTCCATAATGAGATTCATTATTTTATAAATTTTAATAACACTTTTATTATCAAATTATATATATATGTGTGAAAATTTATAACCCTAGTTTAGTAATTTTTTTTTCATCCATATAATTTTTGAACAACAACTACTTATAGTTATATACAAATCTTATGTAGTATACAATGTAAAAAAGAATTTATTTTTTTACTTTACTAAAAAAATAGAGACCTACATAAAAATTGACATCTTCAAGATTTGTTTTTTCTCTCTTACATAAAACAACTAAAGTTTAAATTCTAATTAATAACTCAAATAACGTATTCCTATGTAATATATCCAAATTTGGTTGTATTTTTAAGCTATTTTAAACATCATTTGGTTGTACTTAAATCAGATTCTTTAGGGTTTGTTTGAAAACATGAATACATAAACACACTAAAAATTATATCAATAAAACTATCTTTTATTTATAGTAAACTCATAATAATACCTCTACTTGTATTTTAGTTAACTATTTTTCCAATTTCATCCAAATCGAGTTCACAGCTTATACTCATTGGAGTCACACTTTTATTTTTGATACGAAAAGAAAAAAAATTTAATAAATCATTTATATACTTAATTTGGTTTTAAATAATTATATCATTATTTTGAAATATATTTAAAAAAATGAACAATTTAAATTATCCAATTAAACTAATTTTAAATTAATTTTAAATAATATTTAAAAATATAACACATAAGTAATTTTTAGATGAACCAAAAATAATATCATTGCCATAATTTGTACAAATAAATCATAATTTTATAAAAAAAACTCGGATCAACAATAAATTTAAGAAATTTATTTCAAATAATAAACATGTTAATTCTGTCATACCAATATATAGGATCCTATTTTAAACAATAATGTTCTTTTTAATATATATAATCATGACATGGTAAGTGATGGTGTGTGAAAATCCATGGGGTTCTTCAAAAAAATAATCTCCAATAATATAACCATTGTGGAATTTACTATTGAAATTTTTTATGAAGTTTTCCATTTATATGTGCTTCATAATCTAGTAGTATTCTAATGTTTTCAAATATTTCTACTTGTGAAAGGATCTCTTCATAATAAATACTTCCACTTTAATATAACCTTATGAAACCAACCTATACTTATTTCAATGTATAGTTCCAAACTCATTAACTTTGTTTCTATACACCCATTTAGTGATAATAGTTAAGTTGTATTTAGGTATCTAAACTTTTTTTAAATCATAATTTCTTTCAAAATAACTCAATTATTCTTAAAAACAAATTACCAAATATTAATCATTAATTATTTAAATATTTTTATTAGGTTCTAGCTATGAAAAAAAAGATTTATATTTAACATATTTTATAAGAGAATATATTTTTTGAGTTCCTCTATTAATACCACCAACTAAAACACCTATGGGGTGATACTTATGGTTCCTAATGGATCTAGAAATAAAAGTTAAGAGATCATTAAATTATTATTCAAGGTCAAGTAGGTCAAGATGGTCGTTACTAGGATATTTATAAAATAATTCTATGGTATAGTCATACGTATTAGAGGTGCTATTAATATTCATATATTTCATATCACCTCAAGGTTTTCTAAAATAGTTTTAATTTCATGTGGATCTATATCATCCAAAGTTACAAGAAAAGATATGAAAAAAATATTGTGTTACTTGTTTAAAAATATATATGCTTGATTGGTGGTTGAATGACCTATGGAAATTACTTAAAAACTCATTGGAAAAAAAATTCTAGATATTATTTTGTATTTAGAATATTGCTTTACAACTGAAAACTATAAATTAATTTAGCATTGGTTTTCTAAAATTCAATAGTTCATATAGAGTAATATATAATATTGTTCAAATCAAAACCCTATTGAATACATAAAAATTTATAATTACAAATTCATACAGAATATAAATAGGCCAGTTAGACTCACTAAGTATAGACCTATAAATTTGTTGAAGTTTTAGTTTCTTCTTTCAACATCATCATTTTTTTATGTCCGAGTTGTTGAAAAATTATTATTAAATCCATATTATGAACATAAATATTCAAAGGAATAATTATAAAATGCATATACATGATCACTTATTAATATTGTACTGGTATGTCTACTATATTTATCTACATATTTTTCATAATTAAAAAAATATGAAGAAGCTTCTCTCGAGTGACCTAGAAATGTACCCATGTGTATCTTGAATAGTCAAAAAAAATCATATACGAATTAGGTTTTATACTTAAACTAGGTGATATAGAAAAACCAAATTAATCTATGTGGAATAATTATAGTAGATGATAGTTTGATACCTCATTCTTTTTTTTTAAATAAATATTGTGTTTCTTTACCTTTTGACAGGGATTGAAAAAAATTTATTTTAGAAATTATACTCTCGATAGATCCTTAACTAATCCTTTTATAATAATATATATCAAAGGGTGTATATTATAGTTTTGTAATTTCAAATTACACAACTATGACTCTATATGAAAATCACTTAATCATGAAATGTTTTTAAAAAAAATTAATATAGATTAACAATATAAACATTATAATTTTTTAAAGAAGTAAACCTTAAAACAACATTGAAATAATAATATTTATAATAATTATTATCATATTTAAAATGATATTAATACCCATATAATTGACATATACTAATAATATTGTATTTGAATCCATAAAAAATAAAACATTATAAATTAGAATGGTTTCAAAGTTAAAAATTTGTTCAGGTACAATTATTTTTCCTTCTTCATTATCATCGTATGTGACATGTCTTCAATCTAATTTTTTTAATGTCCTAAAACAAGATTTTTCTCTAGTTATGTGTATATAAAATGAACTATTTATATACCATAAAATTTTCAAGAGATCTTTAGAAACATTCCTATACATGATCAAATAAAAAATTATTTTTTACACTTATTTTCCTTAGTCAAAAATGGAAAAATTAAAATCCTTTAAAATCCACAATTGTTTTTCATGCTCATTCAAAACAAAATTAAAATATTTAGAAAAAAATATCTAATTCATTCAAAAATAAAGAAAATAAGTTTCATAGCTATAATTCTTTTTAGTTTTAATGATTATGGTCTTATTTTTTGAACATGGATGAAATCGTTTTTTATAAAACATCATTTTCTTATATGTACATTAATTCAAGTATTGTGTTTAGAAGGTTACTAACATCACAAAATCATATTTTATGTGATAGTTCCATTTGAAAATTATTTTAAATACTTTAATATTATATAATTTTCTAATTTAAAATATATATTCTCTTTTAAAATCTTGGAATTATTTTTTTTCAATAAAATGGTCATTCTTAGTATTGGTAGATAAATAATTCAACTTTTTCAAAGAATTATATTTATCATTATGTTCATTCATGGTGTCTTGAACAAAATAGAATTATTCAAAATATCTTTTATTATACATTTCACCCTAATCTAAAACATTTTTATCAGATAAAGAAAATGTAATAGTAGTATTTTTTACCTCATATAGAGTGGTAATAAAAAACTACTTTCCCACTTCATTTTTTTCTTTTCTGAATTAGAATCATTTGACCTATCCTCATATGCACTCGAGGGTTCCTTCACTACTTTATTTTCATAATTATCTTTATCATTTCACTTATTGTTATATTTAATGTTTGGATGGTCATCTTTAATATGTCCATTACTCTTTCATTTATTGAAGGTAATTTACCAAGATCCATTTTTACTCTAGTCTTTTTTCAATTTACTTTTTTTCATACATTACATTATAATTTGTATTTTTGAATAATTTTAATATTTTTATTGAATATATTAAATATTTATTCTTGAGGATGAATTTCCTCATCACTTTCATATTCATACTTATCTCTACATGAATTATCACTTATTTTTAATTTTCATTTGGACACAAATGTAATGAAAATACAATTTTCATATTAAATTTATAATCTCCATTATCGACCTTTAATTCACCTTCATACATCATCATCATTATAATAAATTCTTAATGATTAACATTCTAATGTTACATGATTATCTAATTTAAATAGTTTTTCTTCTCAACCAATCATGTATGTATCACAGTAATCATAGAACTGGTTTTTAATTCATTGGTTCTCCAAGTACCTTCATAGTGTTCCTGAAATCTTTAAATTTTCAATATATTTTAGAGATTTAATTATCGGTTTCCATATTGAATGATTCATAACTCATAATATATATATATATATATATTTGTATATTTAATCTCATTTTTTATCAATGGATGTGATTTCATGAGAAATATTTAAATTATCCCATATCTGAAAAGTTGTATTACGTTTAGATATTTTATTAAAAATCGTTAAAAAATAAAAAATAAAAAATTTATAGCATTCTAATTACCATCATAAGAATATTTAGTTATTTTATCTCTTTTCTTTCTATTATTATTAGTTTTTTTAGTTATAATTTATAGTTCCCCAAATATCAAATCTCAAAAATTCAATATAGATTTTCATTTTTGTTTTCCATTGTAAATAGTTACTTACATTAAAAAAAGAAGGTTTATTTGTATGATTACCTTATTGTATAACATCAATAATTATAAAGTAAATTAATATAAATTTAATATCTTTCATTTATGAGTTTATTAAGATAAAAAATTAAAATAAATATAGTAAAAATTTGGAGTAAATAAGATATTTTAATGTGATATGATACCATCTATTGGTCCATGGGTAATGCTCAAGAGGGTGGGTGAATTTATATTCAAAAATTAAAATATCCCTCTTTGAAAACTATAAATCGAAATCTCCCCAATTTATAATACTAACTGTGTTTATAGAAATAGTTGATATATATAATTTTATAATTTAAAATAAATTATAAAAGGCTTGATAAAAGCCTTGTTAAAAAACACTAAAATTATTTTAACTTTTAAAATACTATAATTATGTAAAGCACAATATATATATAACACATGTAAAATAAAACTATTAGAGAATATTTTAGTAATTTGTTTTAGAAAACTACTTAGTTAAAATCAAAAGTTATAAATAATTTTACAGTGTAGTTAAAAAATAAATAGTTAAATAAAAATAACTCACTAATAAATGAACAATTGATTAGCTCCAAGTTAGATATTAGTGCTCTATATTTAATAATAATTCACTGGCAATCACATTTATCAAAACCTAATAAATAGGTCCAAAATATGGATTAGGGTTTTATAAAATCAACATCTCACACATAAGTCTATGCTAAAAAAATCCACTTCCATAGTTATATGTGGGATATTAGATGAAAATTAATAATACAAGGTGTATCAAAGTTCTCCTCGATGTAGTATAGAATAACTACTTACAATAATAAATAATCACATTAAAAAATAATAAAGTGATAGAGTAAATTAATAATTCTAAGTTTGATGTTGTTGAATCTTTGATCAATCTTTTTTTTATCAGTAAGGCTCTTCTGCATGTATAATTATCTGATAGGATATGGAATGAAATTTTCAATTAGTTTGGCCTTATTTTGAATGTTTTAAACTTTTTCTAGAAAATATGGTATCATAGGTGAGTGAAATTTTCAGATTAAATAACCAATATGTCACTTACATATTCTTTTTACATGAGGTAGGCATCTGTGTATTTAAAATTATTCATCAAAAATTGCTCTTTGAGGAATAATTATCCTCAAACATGAATATCATAATTTCTCTTAAGATTCTATTAAACTCAAAAACTATGTTTTGGGTTTTTTGAAATTTTTACATAGAAACTTTGTCAATCATGGTCGATGTAGAGTCTCTCTATGATAACTTCACTATTCCAAATAGTATATGACTGTATATGTCTAGTAGCTTCCAAAAAAAGAGAAATATCAAGTTGTGTATTGTTTGTCAATGCTTCATAATGTGGTCACCTTGTCGAAACATATAGTTGATAGGATTATATCTTATGATCAATTCAACTTTCAATGTGTAGTTTCTTGATTTCATTCATAAAATTTATTGGAAAGTTAATCATTTGGTTACACAAATTCCATTATATTTGCACTTTAATACTTAAATAAATTTTTACTTCCTGTAATTTTCATTGAAAATAATTATTATCATCAATTTAAGAATTTATTTCATCGATTAACATTATAATATAGTCGATCTAGCATTGGGATAAATTTATTCACATTCAATTCAATGGTTATACAACCTATTGGATTAACTTGTGTCCGATAAATTTATTTTTACATTGTCTCCAAAACATAGATGTATTTTACTTTTCAGATATGGTCACTTCATTTGGTTGGTAGTCAGTCTTCATGTGATAACATTTTATAACATAAGATAACTTCTAAACATAAACAATTTTTACATTTTTTCGAGAATAATAGTTTACTATCACAAAACAAAAAAATTATTATAAAAATATATGAATTATATGATATCATTAATTTATAGAATTATTTAACTAATCCAACATACAAATTTTGAACCACATAAATTCTATTTTTATTATTATTCTGTATAGGTGTGAGTTTAATAATTTATTTTATGTGTTTTTATGTGTCTCATTTATAGATGATCTCCTAAGATCATGGAGATTTGGAATTATAAATTGATGATCGGTTTCTTTATTTATTTATTGACAAAGGGTATCACTAATTTTCTAACTTCCATCCTTACTCCATAAGTTGAGGTTCCAAACTATTGTGGCCTTGGCATAATAAATGGTATCAAATATTATCTTTGAAGAATAATTTTGGTGAGGTACGTTTATTTTACATTTTTTCAATGGGATTTTACAAATTTGGAAGTAATGTTGTGAGAATATTTCATGGTACGAATCGACCAATTTTATGTGTTATATTTTAGATTATGGAAGATACAAATTTAATATTATATATTTTAGAGAGATATGGAAGTTCTATTTAATGATAAAAACAATATGTAGGAGGAAAGGTATAAATGTAAAGAACTAAATGAAAATAACTTATGGTTTCTTGGATGATGTTATACTAAAATGCGGCCTTCAAAATCCAAGAGGATAAAAAACTATGAAATTAATATACACTCTAACAAAAATATTTGTTAAGAGTACCACAATGAACAATGTGTTTTGGATGTAGATACTCTATATCCTGAATATGGTGGTGGAATATTAGTTTAATGCCATGTAAATAAAATCAATATGGTTTGGAGTCCACTTGAATTGGTCAGGAGGAAATTAAATGAGCAAGGGTGGGAATTGATCCTCTTTTCATTGCTTCTAAAATCTTGGGATGCATTGGTTATCATAGGGAGTTGCTCAAGTCATAATACTAATCATATGTTTGAGGACATACATGATCTCAAACCAAATGAAGATATTATATATAATTAGGTAAAAACCGTGGACCATTTTTTTAGTGTATAAGGTATAGGTAGCTCAACTCATCAAAGATTTTAGAAGAAGAGCTTACAGAAAAGGGTCAAGATCCAATTAATATTGTCTATGACTAGAACAAATTAAAGAAGAAATGTAGAGAAATAGAAAAAAATTCATGAATTTCAACTTATGGTTGTTATTATAAAAATATTTTATTTGAGGAAATAATTTTCTTTATATGTGTCTCTGGTATATTGGCGTCATGTATTATTGATTCTAAGGTTCATTTTGATAAACCCCATAGAGGGGTATCATAAGTAACTATAAATATTGAATAATCAGAAATTTTTAATTTATGGATGATGAAACCCTAAAAATTATTAGAATAAAATATTGAAATTTTTAAATTAGAAAAAAAATACATAATGGAGTTTTCATGGGAATGTCACAAATTATGATTATAGAATAATCTATTTTAAATATTTCAATATCATGATGTGGGTTTCTAAATAGATTTTCCAACGGGGTATGGAATTTCCAAAGGGGATTCTAGAAGGTGTCCAAAGGTGTCAAAGACAAAACAAAATTACCTTATTATAAATTTAGAAGGTGAAAAGCCTTCAAATATACAAATTTAGGAATATTGAAATCATGTATTGATCATCTTGGTCACATGGAATAGATCGGGATGAAAGTCACAACTACTAATGTAATGTCTAAACTCAATCATTTAGTCTCTTATGAATTTAAAGATTGTATTTTTATGAATAAATGGAAGATAAAATTCAACACATATGGTAAAACACCAAAGAAATATATGTTTGAACATTGAATATGGATATATGGGGACTGGATTATATTTTTTCTCACAAAGATTCATTTTAATATATTACCCTCATTAGTAATGAAACATAGAATTTTTCGGTGTTATTTTTCAATCTTATCTTCAATATCTTCACAAAGTTCATTAGAGAAAAAAATATAATTTAAAAAGTATCTAATTAAATATTTAATTGATTCAGATCTGATGATAATAGATAGTGTTGAAATTGAGAGTTCAAAATATTTTTCTATCAGAAATGGATTATTTTTTAGAAGATGATTCATATAACACTCAAATAAAATGAGATTTTCAAATGGATTAAACATAATAAAAATGATTGATCACAAATAATGAATCTATATTATAGTTTATTAATGGAATTTTGGTGGGAATTGGTTAACTATGAAACATACGTCACTAATTTAAATCTTTCCATGACACTAGGGTATATTCTTCCAAAAGTTTTTTTGGATAGAAAATTGGTCAATGTGTCCCACCTAAATAACATTTGAATTATCGCATATGTCTAAGATGATTTTACTTATATGTAAAATGTGTAATAAAATCATCATGCATATTTCATTTTAGGTTATGGGGGTCATGAATTTGGATTTTAAATATTGCGTAATAGGGAAATTTATTAGAATTCTAAATGTTCACTTAAATTAAAGTTTGATTTGGAAGGATCAAAACATAGTAGAAGATAAAACTGGGAATAATGAATTAGTGGAACCCACCAAGGATAATCTGGATATATTTTAAGAATATTTTAAAGGTCTACAATGAACTCATGTTTTGGAAATACATGATTTTATAGAAAGATGTTGGATTCTTTTCGTATTTCCAAGACCCAATATACCCAAAAGATCAAGTACTACAGAATCTCATGGTATAGTTGTTAATAATTAAATTTCAGAACAAGTAAAAAACTCAATATTTTAGGTGGTCTACTAGATTCAAAATACCACTATATAGGTTCATCTCTTATCTGCATTAAAAAATTATTATGGGTGGTGAAGAACTAAAAATATTAGATGTAGTGGAAAGTCTCAGTGACATGAGATTGAGAGAGATATAAACAAAGAAATAGATCAAGTCTTTTTTATGTTTTTTGAACAAGGTAGTAAATAAAATATTATTGGGAAAATAAGATTTAGGAATAAAAATGATATATTAGTTAAAGTAAGAAGCTGAAGAAGGGAAGTGACACAAGTAAATGTTAGTTGTGAAAGGAATTTAACATAACAAAAGAGCATATTACTCAAAAATGTGTTCTATAGTTGTTATTCACACAAAAATATTTAAATTAATGACATTTAACTAAAAAAATGAATAGATTCAAGATATATAACAATGGTTACATATTAATTTATTCAAAATATAATTTCAACTTAGATTTTTAGAGAATTATTAAAAGCACTCTTATATATCAAACCCTAAAAAAAATAAAGTGTACACTTTTGTTCAATATCTATTTTTTATAAAAAAACGGTATTCTTAAATTTAATCTCTTATTTTATTCAAAACTCATTTGTTTCATTATGGATGAATCCATGTAGAGAAATGATATACCTTTTTATTGTTTCTATTAATCATTTTTCCCTATTATTTTTTTAATGTAGGATGAACAGAAAAATATTTATAAGAGATACAAATTGTAATAACCACATTAGTCCATTTTGAAAATAATTAAATCCCATAATTAATTATTCATTTTAACTAATAAAATTTCTACTAAAATAATCATTTAAACACTTAATATATCAAAATCACTTCCCAAAAATCTTTATAAAACATATAATTAAAAATATTAAAGAACAAAACATAATCATGAGGTTTTCTTGTAAAACATGTGTAATCATGAAAGAAAATCTTCAAAATCATAACTTTTACCCTTAAAATGACCAAAATCATTCCTTTAATCATAAGATCTAATTTTAACTGATGAAAAAACATCTCAAAAAATCATTTTCAATAATAATAAAAATATTTTAGGTAACTTGGGATATTATATTTATATCACTATTAAAATCACTCTTATAAGAGATCATAAAAATGGAATAACTTTATCAGTTAATTATAATATATATTCCCAAGATAACATTATCACTACCAAATGAATTTGATAACTCTATCAGGATCACACGTTATCATGAATATTGTATAAAGACAATTTAATTCATATAACACAAATAATCTTTCATTTTCATCATCAAATATAATAAAATATTATATTTAACATATATATATATGAACTATCTGTAATTATGTATAAATAATGATTAATATCATTTTTCTTTAAAATAATATTTAAACAAAACTTCTTAAAAGAATCTGAAATTGGATATTAATTTAAAAAACCATGATAAATTCTATAGAAAAATTTTTAATAATAACATCCATGATGGTGGGAAACTTTTCTCATTACATATAATTTTAAAAGAAAATATTTTTCAATTCATTAAAAATGTATGAATAAACCTGTTTGGAAAATGTTTAAAATTATACTTTAATAAAATTCATAAAGAAAGTAAAACATGGATTAAAATGACTATTAATAAAAATTTCATTATATTAATCATAAAGATAAAATATTTTAAATAACATGGACATGGATGAAAATTATAATGAAAATATTTAAAACATTTAAAATAAGGTTTTAAAGGGAAACTTCTAACGTCGAGTCTAAATCACAATGTACATACTTTAAATACTATACAATAAACATAAAATAATTTTTTACTTTATTAGTAAACTTTTTTTGTTTATTCCTTTGTTATTATCACATTTATTTAATTTACTACCATTTCTTATATAGTTACCAAACTTGTTAACTTCACGTCAGATGTTTTGAGGTCGTTCAGTTCATAATCCGGTTATAATATTTGTTGGTTGACCAAGGTCAAAGGGGTCATTTTTTCAATATAAAAAATATTTTTCCATGTATAATTATATTTTTTATACATTAAATAAAATTTTAAAACTATTTATAAAAGAAATACATGAAAAATGATTCACATCTTTTTAAAGAGGTGGTGATTCACATGTTTGTACAACTGATGTTACCATTATTAAAAATATGGAAGAGTGAGAATATAAGTCATATATTATCACTAGAAAAACATAATTATGTATATAATATCTTATATATTAATTAAATTTTTCATAATAAAAATCTTCTGGAGTTGGTGATGAAAAATGAAGCACATCGCTTCGTGGAGGTGGCTGTTAACACGTAGGTCTGAGCGATGTTTCCATTTCCCATATGCTGGAAATAGATATAAAAATAGGGTTATAAATAAACATAATAATATTTAAATATATTTATGATGTTTATGTTATCATATCAGAATTTTTGTATAATACTTGAAGGGGTTGGGAGAATAAATAAATATAAAGACACTCGGTTAAGAGTTTTACCTCATCCAAGGAAATCCTCATTTGGCACACACCTTATGCCTTCTAGTTTGGTATTTTTGTGAAACCATGAACTATAGGATATTTTGTGGAAAATTAGGAAATTATTTTTATATTTATCTGTTAATATATATGGATCAAATTATGTGAATAAGATAGGAGAGGTGGTGCCCATTTATAAGTTACTGAGGTCACACTCTAATAATTTTCCAATGTTTTAAAATAATATAATGACTTATTCATTATAATTTTTCTCTAAATATATCCTAATTAAAATCTAGGATAGTAATGTTTGAAATAAAATCATCCAATAATATTTGAGATATGATTGTTTGGCCACATCACTTAGCTTTTTCCTTAATTTCCTTTTTTACCCATTACTGTGGTAACTAGTTTTTACAATGGTTACTACTTTTTATGATGAAAATTGAGTTTGAGGACATAAAAAAATTTAAACAATTTATTCAGAATATTAAAACCATTATTCATGATTCAATTTTTAGAAGAAATATATATATTTATTATCAATATGCAAATAGTAAAGAAAACATTTTTTTAGAAAAATTATTTTTTTATCAGAAAAATGATTTTATGATAAAATAAAATATAATGTTTATTTATATGTTATTAATTGAATTAAATTAAATCAAAGTATAATTATTTTAATTTATAAAAATTCAAGGAATAAAAAAGACTTGTAAATAATTGATTAAAAAAAGAAACTAGAAAAAAATAATTGAGTTAAATGATTCCATGAATTTCTAATGTGTTAAAAAGAGATTTATAATATAAAAATGTTACATTAAAATTAATTATATTACTTATTAAATATATATTTATTCCTAAAAAAAATTCATAATCCCTAAATTTATTTTTTATCAGGATAATTTCAGAAAAGTGAGAATACTTACAAAATCAGTATTTTCACTATTCACATAAAAATCAATTTTTTTTAAAAAAACCCATGAAAATTATATTAATATTATTTTTAAGTGGTGATTTTGACAATGATACCCGTTTAATCAATTATAATTTCTAAACTTGGCATACATTAATAAAAATATCTAAGCACAATGTTCAACAAAACAAATTTTTGAAGAAAATTTATTTTTGAAAAGTAAAATAGATCATATTAAATCCTTGACTGATAAAAAAATGAAATTAATTTAATTTAATTTGATTGAATATATAAGATAATAATTTCATTATAATAATTTATCAATATTTATTAATTTAATGTATTATGATAAAAATAATTGTTCACATAAAAACCACTTTATGAAAAATGTATCTTTTACCATCAAAAGATTTTATCATTATTTATATCCAATTTATTATAAATATATGATTGAATATTGATTTTATTTAAAGAATAAATTGTACAAATATTTAATAATATGGTTATTCATATTAACACGCAACAAAAAATGGATATGTTATAACATTCATATTTAAATGATAATATTTCTCTATTATGGTGTTGTTGATTTAAAATTAGTGTTGCATATAACAGACAAAGAAATTTTGAAATGAAAGTGCTCAGAATGGTTGTAGATAAAATAGTAAAAATAAAAAATTATATATATATAAATAACTTTTGTTTTTATAGATTTTTAGTAGGAAATATTCATAGGAAAAAAAGAACGATTCAAGGAATATGGAAGAATTATAGTGGGAAACCTCAAACGAAGTTTATATGGTCTAAATAAAGCACCCAAACAATGTTACTAGAAGTTTAAATACTTCATGGAAAAATTAAATTTCATATAGTTCAATATAAATCATCAATTTTATTTTAAGGTTCTGGATAAAGGAATCTTCATCTTACTTCTCTTTTATGTGGATGATATATTTATAGAAGGTCTGGACATTACGAAAATTGAATATTTAATGTTAAATTTTTCAGAAATGTTTTAGATGAAGGATATTTGGGAAACCAAATATATTTTGGGTCTAATAATTTAAATTTACTAGAATCAAGGAACATTGATGTTTTATCAGTCATATTACGTCATGAAGATAGTGGAAGGGTTCAGAATTTTTGGATCTAAATCTATCTCTACCCCATTAGTCAGATATTTTCATCTATAAAAATATAAATAAAACATAATGTATTATGGAGATAAATACATAAAAAGGGTTCCATATTCATGATAGGTTATAAGATTGATTTATTACATGGAACATAAAAGTTTAAAGATTTCTCTAGTAATAATACTTTTTAGGAGGTTTATGGAAAATCTAGAAAAGGGGAAAAGGGAAGTGGTAAGGTGGATAATCAAGTATCTAAATTTTTTAAATACAGGCCTAATGATTTAGTATGGTTTATATGATTCAATCGTATGATAATGTGAAATTTTTAGGATATTTGTACACATATATAAGTACCATTTTCTTTGCGTTTACCAATAGATTAATTTGTATATGTTAATTCTCTACACTATAGTTGGTAATTTCACTTTTGGTCATGCAAGAAAAGTATTTTTAGCAAATGTAATATGGGAAGTAGATGATATGAGTGGGGTTTTAGATGTGGAACTCTAATGGAAATTAGAGAATAAAACATCATTATATGACACTCATAGTTTAATCTATCTTGTAAAGAATCAAATGTTTCACTCACAAACAAAACACATTCATTTGTAGTATCACTTCATATGCACTATTTTGCAAAATATATTGTTAGAGCTACAAAATATCAACAAAGATTAAAATATAAAATATATACTAAGAGTGGTTATAACCTAGTAGATTATGTGGCGTTGATGTACCTCAGTGGGGCTTATATGATCAAGATGAAAGAAATGTATATTCAGTGAATAATAGTGTGTTACAAAGATAGTTTGGAATTATCTAAGTGATCTGATTGACTTTATGAAGCTGAGAAATAAATTCTAAATTGGAACTTTATTATGTTTTATATGATAACTATTTTTTTCATAATTCAATATATAATTCTAAAGGACTGGTTTTAGATGTTATATTTTGGAACTGGATGGTGGGATTTAAATTGAACTTATTCTAGAACTATATGTAAGTGAAATCAATGGTCAAAATAGATTCTAGATGTTGTAAAGGTGGAAGAAGTGAGTGTAATTACATTTGAGTTACTTTTTTAGTGCGTATAAATATATCAACATTTAAAAATGATATGTGATATTATTTACTATTATTTCTAAGATGGAAACAGATTGCATGCACTATTCATTGATGATTGTATGTTGAAGAGGTTTGTTTTATTTCTAGCTAGAGGTGGTCGTGATTAAGAAGAGTTTCATTAATGAAGATTAAAAGGTGGTGACACCAAATCAACTAGTTGGACCTATCTATTTATAGGTGAATGGGTTCACTTGTTCAAATATCTTAAAATATTTTAATATTTTTCTTCCTCTTTTAGTACTAATAATATTATATATGTTTCTCCCATGGTGTATAACAATTTTTGAACCATGTAAATCCACTTTTTGTTTTTCTATATGGGTGTGAGATTATTATATAATTTTATATGTATTTTTAATTATATAAGATATAATATGATCAATTAAATCTAATGTGACATGTTGAGACATAGTCTCTTTGTCCCAACATTGGCATTGTGTATCACCTATTTTGGAACATCCAATCTGGTTTTTCAAGTTGAGTTTCTTGAAGGAATTTTTTAAAATCTGAGGATTCATCACAACACCTTTCACCCATTTTGTTATTATAGAAATAAAATATTGAACTATATTTTATATTATACTGATAACCCAATCACCTATATTATTATTATAATTACAGTGATACTATATTCACCCATGTTATTATTAAGATTATGGTGACTATACCTTCACATTGGTTCATTATTAAGATTATGGGGATGACTTATTTTCCAATATATCTATGATTATTGTGAGGAATCATTAACCTATGTTATCTATTACGGTGATAACCCACTCATCACAGTTATTATTATTATTGGTAATAACCCATTCACCCATGGAAAGTTATTATGAGTGGTGATAACCCATTCACCCATACTCATGTTATTAGTGATGAAAATCTATTCAACCATGTTATTATTATTAGTGGTGATAACTCACTCATCCATATTATTATTATGAGAGATAATACCCTAATAAATTATTCTTATTTTTTGGGTGGTGGTAACCCATTCACCTATGTCTATTATTTTGAGTGGTGAAAACCTATTCACCCACATGTTGGGATCAGACTACTGGAGTGTCTTCCTATCTCAACACTATCCAATGTCGGAATACTCATTCATTTAGGTGGATCCTAGGAACTCAATTATGAAATTATGGTTATATTAATGATATTTTTACAACCATGTCAAAATATTAAATAACTAATGTCAAAAAAATTATTTAGGGACACCATTGGTGGTGGCCAACTAATTATATTTACTACACATTACACAAGCACATTGGTGGGTGTGTAAACATCATGGTTAGAGATAAAGGTATTATAAATGACTCAATGGACATGGGATGGGATAGATATGGTTTTTTCAGAATATTATATGGGATTAGGTGAGTCCTTATACTCATTGTTTGTTCATTTTTCCATTTTTTGTTAATTATGTAATTTATTTTTCATATGATCAACCCGATTAGAAATATTCCACAAGATAAATTACTTATGTGATAAGGAAACATGTTTGTTATATAATGTGATATGTTTTTATGGTTTTATTAATATTTTAATATTTATATTATTATACTATATTAAAGATGACAGTTTTTTATTATTTATCTATTATTTAAACTTATTTGATAAAGTTTTTAACCTCAACATGATATTGATAGACCCATACTACTATTTGGGGACCTCTGGTTTACTAGGAGGTTCACCTTAGGTTATATAATGACCCTTATTGAGTACTATTTGAATTTATTGGGGTGATTCTATTATAAAATTCCTAAGCTATAGTGATAAATAAAGGTATCCATCTCCCAAATAATGTTTTTCTGACTTAAATTTCATTGAATTAATTTATATATTAATTGAAAGATACAATACATAGGGTGTTCTATAATAAAAACCATAGAAAATATAGAGGAATATTTTATAAGTTTATGTGAAGGAAATTATAGTAAGAATATTTAGATTGTCTAAAAATATGAAAAAATAATAATTTAAAAGTATGATGTCAAAGATAGATAAAATGTTTTACAATAATTTTTCTCTTATTCCTTATATATATCATTAACTCAAGTGATATTAGGGATTCTTTTAATTATTTCTTATCTTTGTAAGGTTATCCTTAATGAATTAAAACTTTATTTCATCTATAATTGTGTGTCAAAGGAGTTAAACATAAGATTAGGTACACATATATAAGTAAAACGTTTTTTCAATAATGATTCTGGTTTAAAAATTGGTAATAGGGAATGATTTTTCATCATATTCAACACTTTTTATCAAGGTTAATGAAGGTTTATTTTGTAATATGAATTTATTATTTCATTAAAGTTATAATATTTATTTAATATGACTTAAATTTTAAAAACTATAAAACATTAAGCCTTAGAGATGTGACATTAATGAAAAAATTGGAAATAATAAATGGATATTTAGATCTAAAAATATTCCCTTAATAAGTGAGATTTTATATTCATGGAATGAATCAATAAATAATTGGTATTATATATTTTAATAGGATATTAAAATGTTTTTTTATATAATACTTATCATTTGGGAAGGTGTTGGAATTAAGGAGGAACTCATTCTTAGATTAGTTAAATACTATAATGATTTTTACAAGTAAAATCAGAAATTAAATAACCAAAAATGGTATCAAAATACTAGTATAAAGATTTTAAATTGGTTATATAAATATTAATATGGATGGTAAGGGTTATATTTATAAATATTCATTGGTAATATTAGTTTAAAAGTTTAATATAAGTGAAATATTTGATTTTAAAATTGTCCACATTTTTTCATATATTTATTATTACTAAGATAGGATTATAGTTGAGGATTATGATTATTATTACTAATTAAGATTCATTAATTTTTTCTAAATATATATTTTTATATGAGTTAAAAGTGAACTCTTATTACCCTACAGTGGTGTTAATGGATGTGGAATTTAATTTTGAAAAAAATCAAGTATAAAAATACATATGTGTATGGATCAAGAAGAATAATATATGACTCTATTATTCCTCTTTATATATATATCTTGAAAAATATAGATGAAAAGGATTTTAATTTATTATTATTGATACATTTGGAGAAAAATAATAGGGAAAGATTCATTTTTCATAGGCATATCAAGATAATATGATATTTGTTCAATTTTGAAGATCAGTTCTCTTGAAAAGGATCAATTATATTGTGGTTCTTAATGAAATGGTTTTGATTCTGATGTGTAGAAATGTGATGAACATTATATTAAATCTCATTAAATGTATTTGATCATATATGACCAATATTATAAGAGGTTTCTTATAGATATAAGTAAATAAATCATTTCTTAATGTTATCTTATTATATATATTAAATATTGAGTAAACATTTTGGAGTTCATTGAGAATTATATCTGAATTTTTAGTGTATGGGATATTAGTTTACAAATATTAATATATAAGATACCCCATGCTTATAAAATTAGTTAAGATCATCTAATTATTAGTGAGTAGTGAGAGAAATGAAGCAGGAGTGACCCTTGGGCGAGCAATGATAAATCCATATATTTTGTATATAATGTTATCCATTACATAGATTTCACATGCCCAAAATTTCTATCAATATATTGGTTTGTGAGTCTTGGTATATCAGCACATAGTTAATTTTATAATCCTTTATTATATCCCATTTTATTTTACCATGTAAATATTGATATTTTTCACATTTTTTCTATTTGGATTTCATTATATTAGTATATTAACGGTGAAAAAAAAACATTTCTATTAACCTGGGAATATTATCCATATGAATTTAATTAGTTAAAGTAAATGATGAATTTTATGGACAACCTGATTCACCCACACCCCTCACTCTCAGTGTGGTTTTGGAACTATGGAACCAATAATCAAAAAGACCCATATATCCTTATTTACATTATTATAGGCCTCAAAAAATGATGATAAAACCCAATAACACTATATACATGGAGATATTATATAAAAATATTTTCTGTATTTTTTTCATAGTTCTAAACCATGACAATAGGATTATTTTCTAGTAGTTTTACTTTATTTATGTTATCACTTGGATTCATAATTTATCACTACATATAGGTGATTTATTTAACATGGTTATCTAGTTAAGATAGTAAGGTATCATATTAGTTGGTAAATGTGATTGATATAATAATTTAGTATTGTTTGCATTATATTATTATCATTTTATCATTATATTGTAATGTTTAAGGAAGTATATGGAATGTAAATATTGTATGTTTTATTATAAATTAATTCATCAAGTGTTATATCCTAGAGTTAGGGAATTTTTTAATCCATATAAACATTATATATATGGGAATATAATATCTATTTAGATGTTATGTAAGATGATATTTTAATATAAGTTTTATTCTAAAAAAATTAATATATTTAATATTATGATGAGGTTAGGTCGATTTGGATATAAGAAGAGGTTATTATATGTAATGTTACAATGATTATTAGGTGATTCATTATTAATTTAAGAGGATTTGATATATAAAATTTTGTGAATTTGATATGAGGAAGGATAAACAGTTGTATGAATTTGTTATTGAGGTAGAGATTCTATTTTTTCTTGATTATCTAAAAACCCAGATCTAGAAAAATTTTTGTGTATTTGTTTAAACATTTAAAGTATAAATTAATTATCTATGATTATTTAATTGAATTGAATGTTTTGTTTCTTATATTAGAAATTATGGTGTTATATATGTTAAGGGATGGGACCTAAATTTATGCTTGTTATGATTATATCATCGTGTCATTTTTTTATTTTTAATAATCGATGACATGGTATTATATATTCTCTTTCCAACCACCACCTTAGTTAGACATAAAAATATCCAATGTTCATGTATTATAAAATTCTAGTTTAACCTTAACACTTGTTTACAATTTAATGGTTTTATATAAATATATCTTGTTTTTTCAAATGTTTTATTTAATCCTAGAAATATTTTGTCTCTTCACATAAGTTTCATTCTATCAACATTTTTACTTATAATATGTTTTATTCTATAGGGATAATTTATTCTTCCATAGGTAGATTCAGCGGGAAGTGAGTTATAGTGGACCTATTAATAATATTATTGTTTTAAAAATGATATCACATATATATGATATACATTTATTATAGGGGATTATGATTTTGGTTTTATATAAAGTGTTAGGCTTATCTTGGGATGGGAGAGATTATCTATTCTTTTATTTTTTTAAGGATTGTGTATACTTCTTCTATATTTGAAACAACGTTTATATGGAGGAACAGACTAATTTTTATAAAATTGTCACCACTATAGTGTTCTTTTAATATTTTTGTGATCATGGTCGAGGTTATTCTAGTCTATATTAAATAAGAGAAAGAGGTATTTGGCTGGAGTTGATAGAGTTGTATTTTTATTTCTTTTAGCATTTAATATATTGAGAAATGTCTCATTTTATTAATTGTTATAGGGATTCCATTATTTTTTTATTATATAACATAGTATATAGTTGTTAGTATTTTGTTATTTTGTTATGATGATCCATTGATGTTGATGGTGCTGCATAGTTATTATTAAATAAAATGGTAATGACTCTTACAAAGTAAATTTGATAACATTAGTGCTAGTTACCCCATAGTAGCATATTAGATGCAGGATATAAGGGCTACTCTCACACTTTATATGTTAGGAGTAGTATTAGTAGTGTCTTGATTTGATGGAATAGTATTAGAGAAATGATTTGGAATAATTTTTCAAAATTTACTCGTTAGGATTTTATTGTTATGGTAATTGATTAGTATATTAGAACATTAGGTGGATTGTATACTAGAAACCCCAGTATAGAGTGAAAAGGGAAATAAATTCCTATTATAAGGCCTTAATTCGATGATAACTATACCTGAGGAATTATTTAATAGTTTATGCTGTTTATTTAGAATGTTATTATCTCGTGTTTTAATAGGTCCTCATGATTGGGAATTCCATGTTCATTTTTTATAGATGTTAAGAGATGATTTAGTAGTAAAATAGTCCCATATTCGTGGTTTTAGGACATCTTATTGAACCATATTGATATGTTGGATTTTTAAGGCACTCATGTGTTCAAATGGTGGATAATAAGAGGCCTTATAAAGTATTTCATCAAAATATTAATAAAATAATTAGATATAGTAAGATATTTAACCAGTATGAGTTTTAATGATAGAGCTTCCTGAGATATAATGGGGATATTATCAATTAATCAATATAGCTTTTGTGGAAGTGGTTTGATATTAATATTTAAAATAATTTTTATGGTGGATGGTCATTATATAATTATAGCTATTTTTTTACTATTTGTAGTATCTTGATGCTGTAGGATTATCAATCTGGGTGATTGATATGTATTGTAATTTTTATGTGATCGATTACAATGGAAGTTTAGAAGAGGGGTTCTTTCATCGAATTATAGGGTCAATTAGAAATAGGTGTTATAGTTCATTATATAATAAAGGTTTAGTGTGTGAATATTTTATGTTTATTTCTTGATATTATTATGATATTAAATTGATTTCCTGGATAATGTGGTGATAAAATCATGCAATTATTAGAGAGGATTGTACAAAACTAATAATTGTCAAATTAATACATTCACCTTGAGGACCCATAGATATGTGATGATAAAATTAGAGGTTATTTGGAATATTTTATATTAGATAGATAGGTTTTAAATAGATATGGAGAAGAAATAAGTATTTTGATTTTCAGGACATTCTATATTTTAATATATGTATAAACACCATAATCAATATTTTTCTTCTCTTTCTATATCTATTTGTTTTTAAAGAAACATTATCCATGGGAAAGGTTAAAATGTGATATAATATATCTTTGGTGGTCGTGGGAATCTAAATTTCTTATTTTCAACATTCCAAGGCAGCCATAAAGGGCTTTGAATTATAGAAATTAATGGACAACCTTGCTTTTACACACCATCATACTAGTAGTAGCCTCTAAGATGGTATCTATAAGAGTAGTTTAGATGAGTTATTATGACCCCTATGTAACATGGCACTAATTTAGGAAAAATTATTTTTTATATAACCTTAAGGACCTTAAGTAGAAAAAGTTATTGGTGGTTATAAATAAGAGAGGCAGTGATGTGGAGGATCTTTATTTCGATTTTCTTATGAAATAGTGTTCACTTATTTGTAGGGAATAGAGGTAATTGGGGGTTCAAATACCTTTATTTAACCCTATAATGAATATTGATATATATTGTAACTTTCTAATATTTTATTTTTCATTCATTATTCTTGGTATTGGGATTAAAGTTTGAGAGACCTCAGGGGACCTTAGTTATATCTACCCCCATGAGAGGTTAAAGAATCTTATTTGAAGTTTTTAATTATTGTTAGATAATTATAAAAATATTTTAATTGATTTTAGTGTTGATGTTATAATATATTCAAATATAGTATGTCATCCTTAGCCAGAATTAGTTGTACTATGGGCGAGCCTTTATAAATATCTATTGATATTTGATTATTTTTATTAACAATAAAGATAATCATCTTGATTGACATAGTTAGTAGGATTATTGGATGAACATATAATATGTATATCTTGTTACATATTAGATGAAATATTTGATTTGGTTTTTAGTAGATATATGTATAAGATATTTTTTTAGACCTATGGAAGACTATTTTTATTTTTTATTAGAAAATTTGTGACTCTAACTCCTCATAATGAGATAGAATGTATCATATACATCAAATCAAATTATTCATTTATAAATATTTCCCCTCCAAAAATGTAACCAATAAATCATTGAGATGTTAATATTAAAATTTAATATTTTATGAAAAAAAATGTATTCATCATACTATGTATCACATGGGAACCCTAACTTTTTTTTATGGAAGAATAATGGATGATTGAGTTTTTGAATTAATCATCATTATATAAATCAATTAATTATGAACAATCTATATCATTTTCTAAGTATTAAGGAAATTTTAAAAAAATTAAGTGGAGATAGATGGGTTTATAAGGATAATATATGTTATGGATATCATTGGATGATAATGAAGAAGAAAGATAATTCAAAGATGAAATTCAATGTAGGAATATGATTTTTGATTTGGTAGGGGAATCCTATGGAATTTAAAATATACTTCTTGTGTTTATTGAATTATTATTTAGTGTAATTCATCCAAAACATTATAAGTTTATAGAAGTGATCAATGAAAATATCATAATATATTTCATGTTAGAGGAATTATATAGAGAACAATTGATAACTATGTCTAGAAACTATTTTTTAGCATTTGTTGGATGTTCCCATTTCCATATATATGTTTTAGTTAAATGATGTTTAATTTATTAACCATATTTTTTCATAAGAGGGTTTTTTTTATGGATCCATTGAGATCATGGAAACATTCTCCTGGGAGATACTGGAGAATGTGTTAGAGGTGTGTATTTTTCAAGGTTGTGTGGGTTAATGTAGGTGGTTTGGCTCAAAATATTCATAGATTGTAACTTCAATAATTGTTTTTTCCAATAATAATTATTTCTTTTCATACATATATAAATGTAAGTCTTATTTTGAGTTTCAATGGGAGAATTTATTTTAGGATCATATTATCTGAATCCCTAAAAGAGTAATGTTTAAAGTCAACTATGATTAATCTCGTCTTAGATTGGAAAATATGTTAACAAAAGATATGTAAATCATATCACATAGGTCCTAGTAGTTTTTTACTCATTATTATAATTATTACACCCATTAAATTGATCTTTTAATTATGGTTTTTGTTTTATGAAACTATGAATACATTATATATTGGGTTAACAGTTTTCCGCCTTTATCAATTACAAGATTATATGATATATATTCCAAAAAATAGTTTTTAACCTACATCAATAACGATAAGTGGAATTATTATTTGATTATTATTTTAAAAATTATATAGTCTATGGAAATTTAATGTAGTAGTTAATATATTTACCAGGAGGACCCATTAAAACACATCGAGATTTTGTGAAAATTTTCTTGAATTAATTTGATCATTTGATGTATTTCATTTTAGGAAACAGTGAAAATATTTTCTTTATTAAATCACTAATTCAAACAATCCTTTCTCATGTAACTGACTTGTATTGCGCTACATGAAACACTTATATGGTTTATGTTACATGTAACACTGAGTTTCTTCACAACATCATTTTATTACTATAATTATATTACATAGATAATTATAACCAAGACA
Source organism: Viscum album (assembly GCA_963277665.1). Taxonomy (NCBI): domain Eukaryota; kingdom Viridiplantae; phylum Streptophyta; class Magnoliopsida; order Santalales; family Viscaceae; genus Viscum; species Viscum album. Next base: position 168,122,170 of record OY728157.1, read on the forward strand.
TTAAGATTTGTAATATTAATAGTAATAACTAATTTTAAAATATTTTTTATAATGGTTTTATATAAGTTAAACATGTTTATAACGAAATATATAATTTTTGGTAATGTCCTTATATGTTTGAAAATACTATTTTCCCAAATAAACTACTTTTAATGTCCTTCTATAAAAATAATGAAATTAATTTTAAATAAATTTATAAAATTAATTTGATAAAACAAAATAAATTTTTTAACTTTTAATTTTGAAATTATTATAGGGTGAATTTTTTGGATTTTTCTAAAAAATCCATTTTTGATGAATAGTGAAAAATACTGAATTTTAATTCAAAACTACATTTTCAACTAATTTTTTTATAAGGTTGAATTATATATTAATTTAGTTTCAAATTTTAAATAGATAATATTTTTATAAATAAACCCAAATGGGAAATTTTATCAATTTTACTATGAAATTTAATGTAAAAACATAGAAAACATTTGGATGTTTTTACTTTAAAACCTCATATTGTCGACCCGACTGCACATTTGAATATAAATTAATTTACGACACATTTTATATTAAAATTTGGAAAAATATATTTAATATTTGTAATCATAGTAATTCCTAATTTCTAATTAGGTCAACTTAGTTTTTGACGAAAAATATTAGTGAAATTAATTAAAATTAATTATTACAATTATGGTAAGATTAATCTTAAAAAAACATTAAACATTAATCTTAACGGCCCAAAAAACCTAGAAAGGTTTCCAAGGTATATTTTATATCCATATTTCTAACCTATATTATATTTTATTTATTTTATTCATTATTAGATCAGCATGAAACATGGGAAATTTGGGTGGAATTCTCTCTTAAAATTTTTAAAAGAGTGCCACTCCCCATCCACTATAAAAAGGACTCCTCTCCATCCACTTCCTCACACCTCTTAAACCCAATATTTTCATCCATGATCAACTCAATACCCTCATCAATAGACCTAATTTCTTCCATAATTCCTAAATTTTTTAATAAATCCATCTAAGGAATCCCTTTGGCGCAAACCAAAAGGAGATACCTGACTAAGAGGTAATATTCTTCCTCGAGTTCTTTAATTTTATTTCAATTCTCCACTACCTCATCACTTATTATTCCACGATTTCATAACAACACCAGTATCATAAATATTATAGGATATTGTTTTCTAATATTTAATCCTACACTTACACACACTTTCATCAAATTAGTAACAAATATGCAATTCACTTTTATTGTGATCTACCACCGCACGAAACGATGATAGTTCATTTTTCCTTTACCACCTATCAAGGTAGAAATTATTATGGAAAATATATTTATATATGTTATATATTATATTTATTATTTCATAAAGATTCTATAATAATTTTACAACACATATCTATATACTTTCCATTTTTTGCAAATAAGATAATTTTGATTGAGGAAGCATGGACTATTGCCCCCCAAAGTGGTGTAATTCATTCACACACAACATGGAATGTATTTAGGATGGGTTCAGTGAACTTATATGATATATATGGAAAACAATTTACAAAAATATTGATATATATATATATACATATATTTCATATATTTCATATACCTTCTTTCTTTCAATACAACTATTAAATGGACACAGTGTTCACACATACATATAGCATACTGTTTCCATGAATAGTTTACTCAATTTCATTATTCTATATTCTATATAATGTTATAATAAAAATATACTAATTATAAATTATATTTATATCATAGTTTAAATTCTCTAAATCATTATATAAGTATAATGACCAAAAATATAATAAATTATAACACATGTGAAAAACAAAAAAAAATATTATTGAAGTCAAACCTTAACCTCAAATTTTTAACAACCGGGTAATTTAAGGTCACAATAAAACCATATTTTTTATTATATATAACCATAATTTTCTATATAATATTTATATGTGACTTACATTTATTATAAAGGAAACTTGTATGAGTATGAAGAGATTCAAAATACAAAGTAAGGGGATTTCACCTCACTTTTTATTTCTATGACGTACACGATTTATTCACCACCAATTTATTTTTTCCAGTATGTATACTACCCATGTATGTATTCAATGATTCTTATAATTAAATTTATTGGTATTTACAAATATATTCTATGATCTATATTTCATGGTGTTTACCTTTCAAAAGATACTAAATCGGTGAGACTGTTTTGTCTCAATTTTCCTTTTTTAAGAAACATGTTCTATTATAAACCTATCTTATTTTTCAAGGTGTATATAATTCCATTTGAAATTTTATATCTTGAATATTATTTATTTAATGATATTTTAATATTCATTTAATTTAATTTTCTTACATAGAGAGTATTATCCCATGTTTACATGTGGTATGAGTTTATTGAAACAATATCATTGTTTATCAAGATTATTTAATATTATGATTCCTTTATTGAAATATTATGATAAATATATCAAGAATATTAATTAGTTTCCATTGTATTTTTTTCATTCAAGGTATCTTTGTTTATTAGTACCATTTTTTCCCTCTTTGTTACTTAATATAATTAATAAAATATTTTTAATAAAAATCCGACTGTATTTCTCTCTTTGGTTAGAAATCTATTTTATTAAGGAACCATGTTTTAAAAAATTCTTTTCACAATGTTTTCAAGATTCATTTATAAGTTTTCATTGAAAATTATTTTCAAAATGTTTTCAAGCATCTTTCTTATGTTTTCAAGGAATGTTTTTTAAAAAATACTTTCTTTCTTCTTTTATAAGTTTCAAGGAAAATTTCCTTCAAAATGTTTTCAATATTCTTTTATATGTTTTTTGAGGAAAATATTTAACAGAATTTTTTCAATATTATTTTATAAGTTTTCAAAAAAAATAATTTTCAAAATTTATTCAAGATTTTTTTATAATTTATCATATAAAAGGGTTTCCAGTATTATTTCAATCCTTAATTATATGTTTTCAATGTATGTTTAAATAAATAGTTTTCAAAACATTTTCAATGTCTTATTATAAGTTTTCAAGGAAAATGGTTTTCAAATTTTTTTCAAGATCTCTTTATATGTTTTCAAAAAAAATTCTTCCCAATGGTTATCAAATATTTATTTATAAGATTTAAAGATTATTTTTATCAAAATAATTTCAAAACGTTTTAATGTGTTAAAGATCCTTTTTCCCAATAATAATGGATATTTTCGTCAAGAAGTGTTTTAAATATATATTTCCAAGTTATTTTTCATCTAATAAGAAATATGTTGATGTTACTCAAGCCCTTATATGAAATTATCCAAATGTTTCAATCATATTATTTCGTTAATGGTTTATTTTATGATGGAATGATACTTATGACACCCACTTATATTCCATGGGATATATTATTTTGAAAGTCACTTCCCTTCATGGGTTATGACTTGATAAATTGATTATGAAACATTTATTTTTCATAGGTTAGGATATGATTATATTTTTATGATACTCCTTTCATTTTATGGGTTATGATATGATTATTTATGATCTTATGGAACATGTACTTATTATTTAATTATGATATGGGTGGTACCTATATCTTTATCCAATGCATTGGGTAAATATTTATATCCCATGATATAGTCATGGCTGGAATGAGAAACTAACTCTATTCAGTATTATAGGTCTAAAATGGGGAGTGAACTCGTTTGAGTAATACAGGGCTCGAATAGGGAGTGAACCTGGTTCATTAAATGACTATATCCCCTAAGATGGTCTTGGAAGAAATGCCTTGACTACTTTGTAAAATCATTATATATTCTTATGTGTCTTACACAATTCCATTTTTTGTTTATATGTTATTACTTCATGAATTACTTTATTGATTTACTTATGATTCATGTTTTATTAAAAACCAAGATTTATGCCATGATTCATGTTTCTGATATTTGATATTCTGGGTATGATATTCCATTTTCAAAATTAGGTTTTCATAACCATATTCTAATTATTATGATTATATATCTCCCTTTTTACCCTTTCTGATCATCTGAGGTCACCTATTTTTATGTTTCCTACCCCACGTTATGAAGATATGTATTATGTATGATGTGTTTAAGAAGGGTGTTATTCATGAAGAACATGGAGGGAGATAATGTATCTCATTTATGTACCAGTTTTTATGTTCTCATCTTCCCAAAGGCACTAGACTAGTACAGTCCTTAGGAGTGTGTTTGTATAATGTTTTATGTACTCATTAGATGTTAGGAAATATTCACATCTGAAAAAAGATTTTTACTATAGTTAGTATCATATCAAAGGTTTAGTTAACCTTTGGATGCACATATGGGAAAACCTCAGTGATAACCCTAAGGACATGTCTAAAGATAAGTATAAGGATTAGGAAAAGTAAAAGAAAATGTCCTGGAAATTTGGTAAAGATTATAGTGAGTGGTTTCATTTTAATAAATTCATGTATATATACTATAAGTGGATTTTTGTATATAATAGATCAACCTAGGGGTGAAAACTCTGACAAGATGTTCTGAGCCTGACTAAAGGAAATATGGTGCATGAAAATGGGCCTTATTATGCACCTGGTTTGAAACATCTAGGGGATATGTTTTGGGTATTCAAAAACTCTTTATGAACCATCATGAAGTATTTAAATATAGGTTGGAAATGAATAAACTATAATGAAACCATGGTTCCATATATTAAGAAGGTTTCATGATTTAGACATCTAATTAGTAATTTCTTTTATGAACGAGTGGTTTTCTAAAATGATATATAATGATCATACTATGCTTCTATTTTTATTCAATATTAGGAACCAGAATAAAATAGATTAACATTGAATGTTATGGAAAAATTTCATAACGATCAGTCAAGTGGGAGATCACTAGGGTGAAATATGTTGTGATCTTTTCTAATTAGTCTTCACGGAACATGATTAATAACAAGTACCTTAACCAACTATCAGACTCACTAAGGAATATAAACAAGGGGTTCACTGAAAGTTTGGGTAATATATACCATGGAGGAAATAAAATTTGTTTTACATTGTGTCAAGAATGTAGAAAGAATTGCCTAATTGAGTGTCTTAGACTAATAAGATGATGTTCTGAATATGGAAAAGAAATACACAAAGAATGTGACTTCAATGTAAAAATAAAGAGTTTGGTTAATGAAATGGATGTGAATACTGGCCTCAATAAGGAACCATCAAAGGTTAGTTGTTTTATGTGTGGAATAAATAGTCATTATACAACTCAATGCCCCAATAAGAAATTTTCTGGAATAGAATTAGCAAGGTGGTGCGAGTAATGGTTATATTTCTAATGAGGATGAGACTAAAAATGAAATGTGAAATGAAAGATATATTATGTAATAGGATGTGGTATAATTTTTATTCCTTACAAATGAAGTGGAATAATCAATGTTTTTATGTATTCGGGATTCAAGAATTATGTTATATGAATGGTGAAATAAACAAGGATTGTACAGTTTATATTTTTTGGAAAGGATTTAAAATATTATGTGGAATTTTTCTGATTTACTAGGAAAGTTATTTAATGACTAGGTGGCATTTATAACTAGGGAAGATAAGCCCTTATATGTTTCTTATGTTATGATACTGTTTTATGTATATAGATATGTGAGATATGAATAAGTAAATTGAAAGGTACTAATTACCTTGGAACTAATTAAGGACTTGTTGACAAGTACTAAATGATATCATAGATTAATTTTGAACCATTTTAGATGTATGTAATATATCTAGTATAAATATAATAAGGAATAATGCATGTTTTCCAAAATAGATTATGGTAACTCAGGTTGTAACCGTGTTCCAAGAGAATTTACCATAAGGGTATTAACATGTTTTGAATGTGACAACCAAGAGATACTTTTTGATATATGGGGGTCAATGTTAAGATGATTTCATGACCCTATTTCTAAGTTTTTGTATTATTATATTTTTAAGGGTTATAAGGTTAACCATTCATCTAAATTTTAAGTTAAATTTTTGAGGAAGTATTTATGTTTTGAGATTGTATTGAAAACCTTGGTTAAAAGGATATTTAGTGATTAACCTTATTTCAAGGATGTCTATATTATTTATTTTGAAAATTATATTAGTGTGGTTTTAGAAAAGGATATCATGTATGTTAGGTGACAACTAATGATGTTCAAAAAATTTGTATGTCTAGAACCCTTGACTAAATGATGATAAGGGTTTCATGTCTACCACTGGCTTGTGTGATGTCCTGGTTGACATATTATTATTTTTTATGAGTAAATATTTATGATGAAACAATAGTGTTACTTTTTATGTTAATAGGTTAATGAATTAAACATATTGATTTTGAAGTGTTTTTATTGACAAATAGTTATTCCTTTAATTATATTAAGATCTTTAAGAACTGTTATAAGTGTATTTTAGTGCTTCAAGCATCAAAGTCCATTTCTAGACATCCATTTCTTGAAGTGATTGATGAATTATAAATAGATAAAAGAACCACTAAAGAATGAAAATTTTTATAGAAATATATCATGTAATTTTATTTCCTTGTATTCTTGGTCAGTAAAATAATTAATCAACATTAGGATAATGATAAAAAAATGTGATATCCTAATACCTTAATTTGTGTTGAAAAGGTTTCCTTGTAAATCATCACAGATTTATGACTTGTGAGGCCCTAAATTTTTTTTTAATTATTCCCTTGTTTCTAATTGATGGCCTCAATCACTCCCTAAAAATATTTACATTTTCCTCTCTTTCCAATATTCACTCCCAACCTATGTTCTCATATATGGAAACCTAGTTATATGTTACTTTGGGTAACAATTATGGTTCCAAAATTCCATTTTTAAAAGAATTTTTATTATTCATTTTTATGATATAGGTTTCTATGAAATGGACTTTTAGGTATCAAACCTTTGATAACCAGAATAAATTTCAATGGAGAAATTCATTTTAAGGGGGTAGAATGTAACACCCTGAGATTTTGTGAAATTATTTTTGAATTAATTGATGTTTTGATATTTTTCATTTCAAACAACACAGAATATAATTTCTTTTATATTAAATCACTGGGTAAAATAGTCCTTTTACATGGCACAAACTTGGCTTGTGCTACATATAACACCAACTTGGAATACGTTACACGCAAATTGAGTATTATGAAACATAATTTTATAGTTGTAATTATTTAAACAAGATAATTATAACCTAGAAGTTGAACTTAGTAATATTACTAGTAATAACTACTTTTAAAATATTTTTTATAATGGTTTTATATAAATAAAATGTATTGATAATGAAATATATAATTATTGGTAAAGTCCTTATATTTTTAAAAATACTATTTTCTCTAATGAACTCCATTTAATATACTACTATGAAAAATAATAAAATTAATTTAAGATAAATTTAGAAATTTAATTTAATAAATTTAACATTATTTTGGAATTTTAAATTTTTAAATTATATTAGGGTGATTTTTTTTATTTTTCAGAGAAACTTCATTTTTGGATGAATATTAAAAATTAAGGAATTTTAATTCAAGACTTCTTTTTCATTTAATTTATTTACAAGTATAAATTATATTTTATTTTTTTTAAAGTAATTTTATATTATACATTTATAAATGAACCCAATTTGGGTCATTATAATCAATTCCACTATGAAATTTAATATAAAAACATAGAAAATATCATAACATTTTTATGTTAAAAGTAGCATTGTCGACCCAAATGTGGGATTAAATTTAAAATAATTTCTTCCAATTTTGTGATTGGAAAATGAGAAAATAGATTCCATATTTTGAATGGGAATAATTTATAACGTATAATAAGTTCAAATTAATTTTTTAACAAAAATATTAGTGAAAGTATTTAAAATTAATTACAAAAATTAAGGTAAGATTAAGCTTATTAAGGGACTAAACATTAATCTTAAGGAACCAAACGACCTAAACACGTGTGAAATAGCCATTTTCTAGACATATTTTGACCCTATTATACCTTTTCTTGAATTTGGTCCATTATTTGATCCACCATCAACATGAAAAACTTGGGTGTAATTCTATCTTCAAATATTTACAAGAGTGTCACTCCTCCTCCACTATAAAATGGCCTCTTCTCCTCCCACTTCCTCACACCACAAAAACCACTTAGGTTAGTCCAAAATGTATCCAATATACTCATAAAACTCCCATATTTACTCCTTGAATCCTCACTTTAGGCCTAAATCCTTCCCAAGTAATCTCTTTGGGGAAACCAAAAGGAGTTTCCTGAATAAGAGGTAACATTCCTCCTCGAGTTCGTTTATATTATTTCAATTACCCACCCCTAAACACTTATTATACAATTTTTTATAAAAAATCAGTACCCTAAATATACTAAAAAAAATTATGATATGGTTTCAAACTATAATTACATACACTTCCATCTAATGGGTAACAAACAAATTTTTTATGTATACGGTGAACTATCGCCTCACAAAATGATGATTGTTAACTTTTCCTTTACAACCTCTCATGGTCGAAATTATGATGCAAAATAAATCTATTTATCTTATTTATTATATTTATTATAAATTTAATATTATTTAATCTTTTAAAAAAATATATCTTTATACTTTCTATTTTGTGTATATATGATAATTTCGTTTGACAAAGTGTGGACTACCGGCCCCTAAAAACAATGTGATTCATTCACACACTACCTGGAATGTATTAAGGATGGGCTTAGTTAAATCATAGTATATATATAATATAATAATACTAACTTAATAATTATATATATACATATATAGAAATATATGTAATTTACCTTCTTTCTTTCAATACGACTATTAATCGAAAACGGCGTTCACACGTGCATATGACATACCGCCTCAATGAATGGTATATTCCATTTCTTAATTTTATATTATATAATTTATTATAATTAAAATATAATTAAAATAAATTATATTTATATAATTGTTTACATTATGGAAATAATAATATAATTATAATTACTAAATATATAATAAATTAAGACACATGGGAAGAACAAAGTGGATATTACCTGAAGTGAAATGTTAACATAGCATTGTTAACAAGCCTGTAATATAAGATCATAATGAAACCATATATGGTATTAGATATAAGAATTATCTTCTATAAAATATGTCTAGTAGAATTAAATTTATTATATCCGAATCTTGTATAAGTACGAAGAGAGTCCAGATAAAAGGTAAGGGGATTTCATATCCCTTTTTATTTCACTAAGATGCATGTTTTATTCAACACCCATTCCTTTTGTGTGGGGTGTATACTAACCATGTATGTATTCAATGATTATTATAATTAAAATCATGGGTTTTTACATATCCATTATATGATCTTTAATTTTGGGGGTTAATGTTTCAAAAGATACCAAATCAGTAATAGGGTTTTGTCTCAATTTTCCTTCTTTGAGACACATGTCTTATTATGAACCCACAGAGTTTTTCGCGATTTATATACTTCCATTTGAAATATTATATATTGAATATAATTCATTTAATGATATTTTAATCTTAATTTAAATTCATTTTCTTACATGGAGAGTATTATCCCAAGTTAACATGTGGTAAGTGTTTGTTGAAACAATATCTTCATTTATCAAGATAGTTTTGGATTATGATTCATTTTTTGAAATCTTATTATCCATATATCCAGAACACTCATTAGTTTAATTATCATATATTTATTCAAGTTATATCGATGTATTATTACCATTTTTCTCTCATTTTTACTAATGATAATTATGAAAAAAAATTAAAAAAATATTATTGTATTTCTCCCTTCATCAGAAATCTATTTTATTTAAAAATCATGTTTTCAAAAATGATTCTCAAAATGAATTCAATAATCCTTTTTAAGTTTTCAATGAAATTTGTTTTCAAAATGTTTTCAATATTCTTTTATAATTTTTCTAGTAATGTTTTTTACCAAATATTTTCAATATTCTTTTATAAGTTTTCAAGGAAAACTGATTTCATTATTTTTTCAACCTTTTTTTATATGTTTTCATGAAAAATTGTTTAAAAAATGTTTTCAAGATTCTATTAAAAGTTTTTAAGGAAAATGGTTTTCAAATTTTTTTCTAACTTATTTTATAGGTTTTAAATGAATAAAGTTTTCAAAATTAATTCAATCCTTATTTAGAAGTTTGAAAATTATTTTCAAAGAAATGTTTTTCAAAAAAATCAAACTCCATTTATAAGTTTTCTTGGAAAATGGTTTTCAAAATGTTTTCAAGATCTAATTATCTATTTTCAAAGAAAAATATTTCCAAAAGGTTTTTAAATCTTTTTCAATAATATTTCACTTTTTTTCAAAAAAATGTTTTTTAAAAAAAAATTAAAGGGAATTTTTTCAAAGATGAAATGAAATTTTTCTTGAAAAATGTTTTCAAAATATATTTACAAGTTATTTACCATATAAGATGACATTTTATGATGTTACTCGCATCCTTATAAGAAATGATTCAAATGTTTGGTTCATATTCTTTCTTGAATGTTTTATATTTTGATTTAATGATTCTTATGACATGAGTCTCTCTTCCATGGGTTATATACTTTTGAAACCTGATTCTTTTCATGAGTTATGCTTGGGTGAAATGATTATGAAACCCGTATTATTTCAAAAGCTAATATATGATTACATGTTATGATACCCATTTCATTTTGTATGTTATGATATGATTATTTATGATCTTATGGATCAAATATGTGTTATTTTATTATTATATGGGTGAGACCTGTATCTCCCTCTAATTAATTGGGTGAAGATTTATATCTCATGAGAGAGACATGGCTGGAAAAATAAATGAACTCAGTTCATAATTATAGGGATATAATGAGGAGTGTACTCGTTTCAATAACACAATTCTAGAATGGGGAGTGAACCCAGTTAAGTAAAAGACGTTTTCCACTAAGATTGCCATGTTAGTAATTCCTTGACTACTATGGAAATCATAATATGTGATTATGTGTCTACCAAAATTCTATGTTTTATTCTTATGTTATGATTTCATGGCTTATGTTCTTTATTTCATTATGATTCATATCTGATAAACTACCATGATTTATGCATTGATTCATGTTTATGATCTTTAATCTGTTGGGTTTGATCTTTTATTTTCAAGATCATGTTCTCATACCCTTATGATTAGGATTAGGCTTACAAATATCCTTTGTTTATACTTACTAAGCATTATAGATCACCCCATTTTATATTTACTTCCCACATGTTATGAATATATATATTATGTTTGATTTGTCTATGAAGGTTTCTAGTCATGAAGAACATAGTTGGAGATAATGTATCTCCTTTATGTACCATTGTTTAAGTTTCCATGTTTCCAAATCTACTAGAATAGTATCGACTTTGGGTGCCTGTTTGTATAATGTTTTTAGTATTCTTCAAAAGTTGTGAAATGTAAATGTATGAAAAATAGAGGGTTATTATACCTACGGGGATATTTATGAGGGATATAGTGAATAGTGAAAGATAAAGGAAATTTTCTCAACTATTAGATTATATTTTGATGAGGTAAATAGTTTATTTTTTATATTAAATTATTGTACACTCTCCCATATTTTAGTATATAAAAAACTATTACCTGAGAGACTAGTAGGTCATAGTAGGATAAAATGAAAAGATATGGTGAATTTTCATTAAAAAAAATAAAAACAATTCTATAAAATAAAATAAATTATCCTATAAGTAACAGATTTAAGTATAAAAAATCAAATTACAGTGATCATAGAAGAAATCAAATTTTTTGTGAATTGTAAAATAAATTGTCAAAATTCAATGGAATAAATTGATAATTTAATTTAGTAATATCTCATGAATAATACTATATATATTCACCCATAATTAATTCCATGGAGGGTAATATATGTCCCTTGAAATTGAAATCAATCTAGAAACCAAATAAGTTTGAAATATCCTTGGTTTTAATAGAAACCATGAAATCAAAAACACTCACCTTAATAGTGGTGAGAACCTAAATAAGAAGATAAACAAGTTTGGGTTTTCTTTTTACAAACCAATTATAATTAAATACACACTTTATATAAGATATGAACAATATGAAAGATAAATACAGGAATATAGAGATGGATATATGATAGAAAAATAGAATTATGAAATTAAATCAAGATAGAAAAATTATCAAATATAAGAGGAAAAAAGATACATATTGAAGAAGATGAATCCTAGTTTCCTATTTTTTATTTATAATTGAAGTTAAATTGAGAATATTATGAAATAGTTCATCATGGATTAATCAATAACATTTTTTTAAATATTCATTTTTTAGTTGAGATCTAAGCCTCACGTAATTACTGTTTATAGTCTCAATTTTTTTTGGTGTAGGATTGAGTCAATTAAATCCATTAAATAGTTGAATTAATACATTTAGACTATCATTTAATGATCCTTTGACTCTTCTAGATCTAATCCACTAGCTTGTTGGATGATTCCACTAGCTAGCTAGTAAAAAACCAATAAATTTCTAGGTTACATTATAATCCACTAGGAATATAGTGTGTTGTATAGTTTTTTTGGTGTTTCCTTTTTTACTATCGTATGGTTAGTGACTTTTTATATAGTAGTCAGTGGGTTAAGACTAGTTAGGACTTCAAACCATCCCTCCTCCTTTCTATGGATGTCTTTATTTATATCAATTACTTTTATTGATAATGTTGAAATACTATTTCCAAATTAACACTCAAAATGATGGTCAGAAATACTATAAGTGATCCGGGATAAAGGTTAGATAATTCTACTCCATTCAAATTATTTTGAATAGTGTTACCTAAAAAATGGAATAATAAATAGGTAACTATTCAAAAAAATTAAAATTTCAAAAAATATATAAATTTTATGATATTTTTGGATATTAACTATATTATGATTCAAAAAAGAAAAATATTTATCATGAAGATACTTATAAAAGGAAATTTATTTCTTTTAAACAAAAAAACTTCATCTTACCACTTAATCTTCTGATTCTGAATAATAAATATATTGGAGAGATCAAGTAGTATAGGTTACCCAATTATGAATAAAAATTTTATACTCAAGAAAAATCAATAATAATTTCCCTCCGAATAAAGGAATAAAAAAGTAGTAATGGAGATAATGATGTTGTGTATTATAAATGAAGAAAATAAGGTAACATCAAAGTAAACATTTCAATAATCAGAATTGATATCAAAAAGACATAACACTACAATGAAAGTAAAGTAAATAAAATGGTTTCCTGATGCTGGTATAATTTGAACATAAATTCTAGTTTTGAGATTGATTATATGAAATAGTTATAAAACATATGTTTAATGGCTTCATAAAAATTGAATTTACTATTTTATTATTCTTCCTCTTTTGAATATGATTCAAACCCCTCTAAAGTTGAGTTAAGTAAATCGATTGGTAGATTCAATAATAAGGTAAAAGATATTTCTAGTTTATTCAAAATAATAAATTTAAACATAACTAAGATTTTACTAATATTGAAAAATTGGGAAATAATCCCTCAGATTCAAATGAAAAATTAAGCACTTGGAAATAATTCAACATAAAAATATTAAATTAATGGATTATAAAACAAAATGTGATAACGTTAGAAAAATTAATTTTCATTTTTTTATGGAAGAAAACAATAATCATAGAAATGAAATTGAATGGTTGAAAGGATATCAATCAACATTGTTTCAAGAGATAAATGGTTATAATAAAATTTTGAGTTTAAATAAGATAAAAAAATTGGACTTGGTTATCATGTCATTTTACCCAAAATGTATAAAACATTATTTGTTGAAGGTTTATGTGGAAAAAAATTGAACGTGTTGTCATTACATGTCAACTTGATAGTGATTTAAAGAATAATTTTTAGTCTAGGGAAGACCCTAAGTCATCTCTCACGGAGCGTTGATAGGTTTTGAGTGTGTATTTTTAATAAGAAGAATAGAAAATGGGGTTGTTGTGAAAATAGTTTCAAGAAAGTAACGTAATTTAAAGAGTTATCATGTTGAAAGACCAAGTGGACTATGAAAAATATGAGATAAATATGTGATCATTGCTAAGTTACTACATCAATAGATATTCACTCATTATAAATTGATTATTAGGTTTTAGTATATTCCTTTTGTTTAGGGTTAACCAAGATCTTGGGTACTAACAAGCCTCTTAAAATGATGTGATTATAACTAAATAGTGAAATAACAATCATTTAGTCAAGTTGCATCCCCTTTTCATGCTTTAGGTTTGTAAAATAGCATTTAAATCTAAAATGTTTGAGAAAGAAAAGGGTTTTAATATTGTCTAATCGGAAGAACACAAGACACACACTTAAAATTGCACACTAACCGGTTGTGAAATAAAAATTGTTTCAATTCAATAAATCAAAACATGTTAAGATACATATGAAAGAAAAATTCAAACCACAATATACAGAAAACCAGTAGATAATTATATGTCGGAAATCCCTCTTCATGTGTGTATCTCCTTCGCAATGATCACCAACCGCTTAGCTTGACATCAGAAGGAGGAGGAATCTCGGTAGGAACTCCTTCTTCATTATTGATCCCCATATAAGGATAGGGGCCTCCAAAAATTCTAGGATGTGGAGGAGACTCATCTAGGACTCCAAAATGGCATAGTTATACTTCTTTTCCGAACTTACAAATGAGGTTCCCATGGAACCTTTTTATATCTAAAAGGGGACATGGTTTTGAGCACGCAGTTTTTGAGACACAAATTGTTTCTCAGTTTTGGAATAGTGGAAAAACATATCAGGACATTACCAAAAGAAAAGAGTTTTTTAAGGCCTCTTTAATGTCTCCATATTAAATTTGGTGGCCATTAGACAACTGGATTGGGAGATATGGTCAAAAGACTGAAATAGACCTTTGAATTCGGGCAGATTCATTCACCACGACAGAATGGTTTGTATGGGCCACCATATGGCCGAATTGGGTTTTTGTTCCTTGATAAGAGTTCTTTAACATGATTTTTTGGAGCAAACCAAAAAGTTTCAACCAATTTGGATGAAATTAACTCTCTTAATTCTCAAAAAAGTGGATATATGTCCATGAGTTGCCATGCAGTTTGGCCCATTTTTCTTCTGAATGATCTTCGGACCTCCAAATCACCCCCACCTTCAATGAAAATATCAAAAAAAGTATAATTTCCCTTTTTCATAGTGATAAAATTAATTAATTAAATAAAACATGATGTTAAATTTATTATAAATTTTCAATATTCATTACAAAACTAGTTTAAAACAGTGGTGTAAGGTTGGAATTGAATAGTGAATCACTATGTGATCACACCCCCACACCTAAACTTTTTCAGTCCTGAGAGAAGTCACATATTCAAAAAAAATGATGCATGTATATATTTTTGACATCATAAATATTTAACATTTGATGAAATTTTAATTCATTAATTTAATGTGATCAATGCATGAACCACACTAAGGAGTTATCCGTAGTGAAAATGGAAAAAGATGTCTCATAAATCATATCACAATGAAATTCAAAGAGATTCATGACACAAAATTGACCATGGAATTAAAAATTAAACCATTCCTCTAACTCTTCTTATGTGTGTGTGAAAACCATTCCATTCTATTTTTTCCTCTTTCTATCTAATACATATAGGTTATTTTAACATTATTCAACTTTATTTATTTTCCCACTGAACCTACCCTACATCCTTTGCAATCATATTTCAAGACCCACTCACTTACGCGTTCCTAGAATTCAAACCATAAGTTCCTGACCTAGTTATCCCCATATGTCTCACATTTCATCACTCCCCTCATTTATTATTTTTGTTTTTTAGAATTTTCATTTGGATAAAATCTCACACTCATCTCTCAACCCTTGTTTGATCTCCTCACGACACTAATTGTAATAGTTATAACAAGATCAAAGGTTGAGGAGGAGTGGTTTTGGACCTGCCCAAGACACAACCCAATTTTTTTAGGGCGTACAATATTTAAACATTAGCTACACACACATAGGTCAATCTAGTATAGTAATGAAACAGATTGGATAAGGAATGAATGTTTGGAAATATCATTTAAAGCTGAAAAATATTAACCTAACATATATTTACATTATATTAAGTAAGAAATATTAACAATGTGTTTTGGTGAAAAAATGTGTGGAGATATTAGTGACACATTTTTTCCAAAAACTACTCACACATGGGGCATAAATCATATCAATGGTTTCACAGTGATAAAACTATTTATATCATTGAAAGAAAACCAATTCACTAAAAATCACTGCCTGATAATAAATTCATACAAACATTAAATCCATAACAGAGACAGGTTTTTCATCAAATGTTAAATCAACATGGAATGAAAAATTTCAACATTCATTTTCAGTAACTTCAATGATTTGGTGACCATAAGGGGGGGGAGTAAAAATACCATAAAGAAGGAAAAAAATAGAAGAAAG
This sequence comes from Viscum album, assembly GCA_963277665.1. Taxonomy (NCBI): domain Eukaryota; kingdom Viridiplantae; phylum Streptophyta; class Magnoliopsida; order Santalales; family Viscaceae; genus Viscum; species Viscum album. The sequence continues at coordinate 168,138,673 of OY728157.1, forward strand.
AATAAAGAAAATTAAAATCATAATGAACCCAAAATGATGGGGAAAATTGAAAATACCATAAAGAAGGATAAAAAAATAATTAATAGAGACAATGAAAATCGTAATTAACATAGAAAGATGGGGAAAATTGAAAATACCATAAAAAAGGTGAAAAAGAGAATAAATAATAAAGACAATAAAAATCTTAATGAACCCAGAAATGTATCCATCCCCCCACCTAGAATAGGTAGTGTCCTCACTGTAATAATTGAGAAAGTGAGATGGAAGGATAAAACCTGGTGTGTTTCACTTGTATGTTTCTTCCTGAACATGGAGTTCCTCGATCCGTAACTCCAGAAGGGCTTCATGGAAGTGCTTTAGCTACGGCTCATTACGAGTGAAGGTTTTTATGGTTTCATCATTTTGAACCTGAACAAAACCAAATAGAGATACATAAATTACAGTGTATGGGCCAAACCAGCGAGAACTAAGCTTACCTAGATAAAACTTCATCCTTGCATTATAACGGAGGAACTTCTTCCCAATGTGGAACTGAAGATGAAGGATAAGACATTCGTGGGATGCCTTGGTTCACTCCTTATAAATCCTGGAGTTTTCTTATGCATCTCTTCTCATTTCCTATATCTTCTAAATATACAACTTCCTTTGAGAACTTGCACCAAAAATACTAGAGTTAAGTTGTTTGATGGCCCAGTAGGACCAGTACTCAATCTCAATAAGCAAGTCACAACTCTTTCTAAACACAAACGGATTGGGTGACATTCCAATGGGAGTTTTGAAAGTAGTATAGTATTCCCATAATGAATCATCAGGATGAAGACACAAATCTTTTCGATTGGGTTGAACCATTGTTTATAGAATCTATTTTACAGCTCTATCTAACACCTTGGCTTGAACATTGGTCTATGGGTGATATGCAATAGACACTTTATAACTGACCCCATACTGACTCAAAAGTGATTTCACTATTCGGTTGAAAAAATGATAACCCTGGTCACTAATGATGAACCTAGGTAATCCAAACCTACAAAAGATGTATGTTCTCAAAAATCCCACAACTGTTTTGGAATCATCTATTCCTGAGGCTCGGGCCTCCAACCATTTTGAAACATAATCGACCACCATAAGAATGTACAAGTTTTCAATGGAATTGGGAAATGGTCCCATAAATTCAATTCCCTAAACATCAAAAATGTCATGAAAGAGAAATGGTTGTTGTGGAATTTCATTTCTTTTAGAGACATTCACCATTCTTTGACAATGAGGAAAATATTTTCAAAAATAATGGGCATCCTAGAAAAAGTGTTGGCCAAAAGAGACCAGAGTCAAGAACCATCTGAGCAGTCCATTGAGGACCAAAGTGGCCCCCACAAGCAAGAGTGCGGTAGAATATAAGGATAGACTGATACTCACTATCGGGAACACAACACCTACGTATATGATCACTAAATATACACCAGAGGTAGGGGGCATCCCAAATTTACCAACGATAATCATGTTTTAGACAAATGGCATGGTTTTTATGAAAATCATTAGGAATGCAAGATTCTAGGAAATAATTTATAATTTCAGCATACCAAGTAATAGCATCTTGCACTTGGTACAATTTCTCATCAGTAAACATATCATTTATAGGAATACAGGGGGATGAGTCAAGGTCTAAGGATGGGGGAATCCTACTGATATGGTCAGCCACAACATTCTCTACTCCTTTTTATCTCGAATTTCTAAATTGAATTTCTGAAGGTGGAGCTCTAAAAATGAGACATGGTTTGGATTCTGGTTTCTTAAGGAGATACCGAAGGGATACATAGTCTGAGAACACAATGACTTTAGACCCAAAAAGGTATGACCAGAATTTGTCCAAGGAAAACACAATAGCAAGGAATTATTTTTCAGTTGTGGTGTAGTTTGCTTGGGCAGGGTCCAATGTACGTGAGGCATAGTCTATGACATGTGGAGCTCAGTTGAACCTTTGTGATAATACTTCCACAAATATATATTTAGAGTCATCACACATTATCTCAAATGGGAAATCCCACCATGGTGGCCAGATTATGAGTGTGATATCAAATTCCATTTTAACTTATTAAAATATTTTTCACACTCTTTATAAAAAAGAAATCCTTTTTCTTTTTGGAGTAATCAGTAGAGGGGGAGTGCAATTTTACTAAATTCATGAATGAAACAACGGTAAAATATAGCATGACCAAGGAAAGACCGCACATCCCATACATTTTTGGGGAATGGCAAGGATGAAATGACATCCACTTTTGATTTATCTACTTGGATACCATCCCAAAAAATGACATGCCCCAAAACTATACCTTGTCACACCATGAAATGGAATTTCTCAAAATTTAATACAAGATTCCTTTCAACACAGTGACATAGGACTGGAATAATAATACTTAAAAATTAATCAAAAGATGGTCCATAAACAGTGAAATCATTCATGAAAACTTCCATGAAATTCTCCTAGTAATCTGAAAAAATACTAACCATACATAACTGAAAATTACTTGGAGCATTACATAGACCAAATGGAATCCTCCTATATAAAAATTTTCCAAAAGGGAAAGTGAAGGTGGTCTTTTCCTTATCGTCATGGGAAATATGAATATGAAAGTATCCGGAATAACCATCAAGGAAATAATAGTAGGACTTTCCGGATATCCTCTCTATTATTTGGTCAATGAATGGCAAAGGGAAATTGTCCCTCCTAGGGTGTTGGTTTAGTCGATGATAGTCTATAGAGACACGCTAACTATTATGCATACGAGTTAAAACCAATTCATTGTTTTTATTTTTTACTACTGTAAGGCCGGTTTTTTTAGGAACTACTTGAATAGGACTAACCCATTCGCTGTCAGAGATGGGGTAAATGATTCTAGCAGCCAATAATTTTGTCATCTCCTTTTTCACAACTTCTAAAAGGTTTTGGTTCACCCGATGTTGTTCTTGCCTCATTGGTTTAGCCTCATCATTTAATAAAACATGATATAGGAGAATTGATTTGCTAATACCATGAATGTCAGCAAGTTTTTATCCTAAATCTTGTTTATACTCACTCAAAAGATCAAGTAGTCACAATTCATGCTCAGTAGGGACTGAACTTGCAATGATGGTGGGTAACTTGTTTCCATTCTCAAGATATGAATATTTTAAATCATGAGGTGGTTATGTGAGTTTCAATTCAGGTTTATTTTGGATTTATAGAAGTGTGGGTGAAAGTGAGAGGTCACCGATCTTATCTTACTGGTAAATGGTATCATCCTTAGATGAGGAATGATATTTTACAAGCTTACCATTATCATCGATGGTCATTGGGTCCTCAGTGTTCAAGAAATAATTAATCAATAAACATGAATGAAAGTTTTCTAGATCACTACAACAATTAGTGCATGAATCATTTTCTAGAATTTTTATCAATGATGAAAACACAGAAAGGTGATCATGGGAATGAAATGAAGTTTTCTCAAGGGGAGGGAGTACATCTAGAGAATTAACAGAGAGATGAATGTTATTCTGAGGGTTGCTTCATGTAATGAAGGATTTTTAAGTGGGAAATGTCAACAACATACTCAATATATAATGTACTATTGTGGATATTAATTGTGGTATTCATAGTTTTTAAGAAGGGTATTCCCAATATAATCATGAAATGTTCATTCATCCTATCATCCTTCATTTTAAGCACATAAAAACAGTATGAAAAATTAAATTTTGAACCCTCACAGGAACATCCTCTGACACACCATAGGGGTGTGTGGTACTCCAGTCAGCCAGTTGAACAACAATTTCTATGGGATTCAATTCCCTGAACTGCAATGCATAGAAAATGGAGTGAGGCATCACAATTATAGAGTCACTAAAATCAAGCATAGCATTTGAAAAATAATAATCCCTTATGGTTCACAGAATTGAGAATGTTCCAAGATCATTGCACTGGGTGGGAAGTTATGGATTTATCAACGTTGAAACATTCTTCTTTAGGCTCACCTTCTCACTACCACTAAGTCACCTATGGTGTGTACACATCTCTTTTAGAAATTTGGTGTATCATTGAATTTGCTTCACGTCATCAATCAAGGGGATGTTAACCTGAACTTTTTAGAAAGATTCAAATATTTCTTTATCAAGTTCAGTTTTCATTTTTTGGTTGGGTGGCCCTTTGGGGAAATGGAAGAGGAATGGTTAGGCTAGATGACTCATCAAAATACACACTCTTTCCTTCAGAAGGGACATTTTCAGGATAAGGATTTTCAATATTTGGAACATTATTAATGGTTGGGATGGAAGTTTCTTCAATAGGGGATGAATCTAATAGAGGATTCATCTATTTTCCACTCAAATGGTGATTCCACTAACATTTACTTTATCTCTAGTGTAGGATACTAGTTGAGATGGTAGTTTTCCTAACCGGTTACTTTAAATTTCACCCGCTGAGTTAGCTAGTTGGCTTAATTAGGTTTTTAGGTCTTGTGTGGCTGCTTGGGTGGTTTTTTGGAATTGGAGATTGTTGGCAGCCATTTGTTTCATCATATCTTCTAGTCTTGGCTCGGTTTTGGGAGGGGCATTTTGAAAGGCCTTTGGGGCGGTTGAGGATTTCTAGGTAGTGGTGGTGAATGGAAACATTTCCTTTGTTGGTTCCATAATTGATGAGGCTATTTTGAATACCCCATTGCCTATAATCTTGGTTTTATTTCCACCTAGAGTTGGATGGATAGTATGGTTCTTCTCTAAAGGGTTGGTTATAGGGGTGTCCTGGGAAGATTTCCTCACAACTCTCAGAAGTTTCTCCCAATTGGGTGCATTGGTTAGAATAATGGTCGTCTAACGAGTAGATTCCACAATGAATGGGATGAGGAGATTGAGATTTCCCTTAGGAAAGAGTGAGTTGTCGTAATAGGGTACTTACCTCTTTAAACTTTGTGTCCAAATTCTTCTCAAATTTAGTACTTTTCACCTCATGGACCCCTCAAAGGGTTACATTGGACCTTGTACCAAATTTTTGAGTTTTTTTCTGCTACGTTCTCAATTAGGGTTCTTGCAGCAATTGGGGTCTTATCTACTAGTTCACCACCTGCAGCAGCATCAATCATGTTACGATCAATTAAAATTAAACCTTCATAAAAATATTGTATTAAAATTTGATCACTTATTTGGTGGTGTGGACAACTTCAACATAATCTTATAAATGTTTCCCAATATTCATGATGTTTTCCCCTTGATATTGTATTATACAACATATTTATTTCCTTATTGTTTCAGTTCGAGAGAATGAGAAATATATTTCAAGAAAAAGTTTTTTCATGTCTTCCCAACCTCTTATTGGGGAATTAACATAATAAAGCCAGCCTATTGTTGTATATTTTAATGAAAAAGATAATTATCTTTTAAAGACCCATAATTTCTATGTAAATTGTTTTTAATTATATGGGAATTTTACAAGTCTTCGAAAATTGACGGCACGTGATTCTAAGTCTCGGTGTGCTCGGAATGAATTTATGAACATTTTTTCAGGTACGTTCAGTAAACGTGCGAGTAGGTTTTTCTAACTTTTGAACCTATTCTTGGAATTCAAATATGAGGAAACTTTTTAAATCGCAGCACTGGTATCCTCTTAAAGAGACCTTTACCTCGACCGTAGTTGGTCGAGGGTGAAATATAGATTTTCACTTTTTCATGGCAAGAAAAAAATATAAAGAATAAACTTCTATTTTATTTTTGTTGAAACCTCTCATGTGAATGTTATGGAGGTGGGGACCACTGAGCTTAAAACCTCCCAATTTAAATTCTAGTGGTGGGGACCACTCGAACCCACTTTAATGGATAAAACCTCTTAAATTTCCCTCTTTTAATAGAAGATAACTCTTGGAATTCCTCTAAATTTATTATGCCAATGTGGTACAATTAATTGTGCCAATGTAAATTAAATTGATAGGCTTAATTTAATAAGATGACACCTCTCATTGTTCCGTGTTGGAAATTGTTGGCAAATGACGAAGCATGGGATAGCTTGGAGAAACACGTCTCCAACGAAGATCTTCTCCTCTAAATGAATAATGTTATCTTCATCAAATAACATTATTTGGATCCAAGAAAGAGGAAGAAGCATGAGCCCGACTTCAGAAGTGTGTTGCAGAGGCGATGATCGTTGGCACCCTCTTCACCTTTAATATTTTCATCTTGCGACACATCAACTAACCTTTGAGGTAGGGTTTGATGCTTTAAATGCCTCCCTTACCCATTCTTGATGTTCTTTAGGATTCAAAAGTTGTGAACCTCTTGCTACTGCTCTAACGCGGAGGGTGCGGGCCAAACGAACATATCCCGACCTCCCTGCAATCCCTTGTGGTTTTTTTGATGAAATATTTGAGAATGAGGAAGATGGAAACCCGAGGTCGGCTGCACGATGGGGGCGGAAGCATGTGTCTGTGTCACCCGGCAAAAAAGTGGTCGCGGCTTGTGCCACGGCGACGAAGGGAGGACGGTCGGCCGAGCCGGCCACCGGCAAAGGCACAACATGCGACTGTGCCATGCGAAGAGAACGGCTGACCATCCGGAAAGTCGTGGTGGACTACCACACTAGGGCCACCCCGCAGCACCATGGGTTTCCCAGCACATTTTGAGATGGACCCAGTCGGCTGGGCTTCCCAGTAGGTCGGGCCGACCTGAACCGGGCCGGGTCAGACTGGTCCCAGACCAGTTTCGACCCTATACGTACTTTTTCCCATAACTTTGGTATCGGGCGTCCGTTGGACGAACTGTCTGCGGCGTTAGAAATCTTGTAGTGATGCAGTCCCTTTGGTATACCCCACTAGATATTTAGATAATTTGGGGTATGGTTAGGTTGGATCGAGAACGAATCCGATTGGGCCCTTGGGACTAAAAGGATAATAACTTACAGACCGGACGTCTGATTGATGCACCTTCTTTTGTGTTGAGACCCCTATGACATGGTGGTCCTTTGGGATATGTATTAATGGGAATTAGTGATAGTTAGAGTATCAACCAATGGATTGAGAAGCGGACCCTCCCGGAGACCAGCAAGCTTAGTGCAGGAACCCTATATTTGGTTGTGACAATGTACTAGGATCCTATTTGGGGATGACGATATACTGATGATGTACTAGGATAATGTGTGGTTATAATGACGTAATGATGATGTACTAGGATCCTGCGTGGGTATGAGGACGTACTGACGATGTACTAGCATCGTGTGTGTGTTTGACGACGTACTGACGATGTTCTAGGATCCTGTGTGGTTCTGACGATTTACAGATGATGTACTGGGATCATGTGTGGGTCTGACGATGTAATGAAGATGTACTAGGATCCTATGTGTGTCTGACAACATACTGACGATTTACTAGGATCCTTTGTGGGTCTAACGATGTACTGACGATATACTAGGATCATGTGTGGGTCTAAATACATACTGACGATGTACTAGTATCTTGTGTGGGCCTGACAATGTACTGACGATTTACTAGGATCCTGTGTGGGTCTGATGGTGTACTAGGATCTTGTATGGGTCTGACGAGGTACTAGGATCCTGTGTGGGTCTGACGATGTACTACGATCCTCTGTAGGTCTGATGATGATTTAGTATCCTTCATGGGTCTGCCTCTTAACAGAGTAAGATGAATTAGTGTTTACATATAATCATCTCTACTAATGTACCTAAGTTATACATGGTGTGAGCTGAGTCCATAACTATGTGGTACTTTCCTTTGTGGTAATATCTTAGTGTTATTCTTCTATGTGGCATAAATGTGTGGTACTTACCTTCGTGGTACTTCATCCTTTGTGGAATAATTGTGCTTGGGCTTTTGAGTTGGACTCTATGTTTCCTCTAGATTGAGATGGGCATACTTGATAACTTAGGTATATGTGTGGGAATATACCTAAGTAGGGTTGTTAGTCGGTTTCATGGTTTGTGTTTTATCCTTTGTGGATTTTGTGATACCTTGAGGGTCATGGGGTCCCAACTGAGTATCTTTATACTCACCCCTACATGGTATATGCCCACACCTTGTTGTGTTTGGTGAAGATGATGGACTACAATGGCTGAGGAAGAGGGTACCAGGACTGGACAGTGCCCGAAGGTGGACCATATGGCGTGTCGGTACACAGAGGAGATGGGAGAATGTGGAGTGTTGAGGAGGCGATCTGTACCAACCCTTCTAGTTGGAACCTCAGAGGATGACCCAGTAGTTGCTTTTCCCTTTATTCGATTGTATTTTATTTCAGTTGTACTTGTACCTTTACTATTGGGCTTGTATTCTATCCCCTCTAACTTTTAGCACTCTTTTTGATATACAATTTTAATTGTGTTCGTATCTCTTTGTGTACTTGGTTGCATGTTTCTACAAATTATAAATTCAATTCCTTCCCTATTTTAGAGAATACGCCTTTCTGTGCTAGTTGTCAGCCCCTAGCCTATGGAAGGTGAGCTTGGGGTAGTCACGGCACGAGCCCCGGGGGACGGGTCATGACAAATTGGTATCAGGGGAGTTTGTTCTACCATAGAACATTGGACTCTGATATTTTTAACGGCAGTAGTGCTTAATGTAGTGAGTGTGGTTATCAGTTTAGGGAATCTAGTGTTGGTGTGGCGGCCAACGTATCCATACACCAGGACCCTGACTTCTGATTTTCGACTCAGTGCATGAAAACACCGATTGCGTGTATGTTTCAAGAGTTTTCTTTGTGATCTCTTTGAGTCAGCTCACAAAGTATAACTTATTTATAGTGGGTCACTTGTTTCTTTTTAGGATTCCTCCACGCAAATAGCCAGCTAGGGTTCCGGGTATAGTACGCTCTGATAACCCACCGAGCGACGATGCCTCGGTGCATCACCCCTTTCCAGTAGAGGCACCAGCGGTACCATTACCCATTGGGCCACTGATTCCACTCGCCCTAGCAATAGAGGGTGCATGATACTTGAGTGATTTTTATGAGTTCTAGTGACTGAGTCCACCAAGGGTCAGGGAAGATATGGGCCCACAGGTGGCTGAGGATTGGATGGAGGCCATAGTGAGAGTCTTCCAACTGGTAGGGACACCAACTGATCTCATGGAGATCCTTGTCGCCAGCCTTCTATCGGCAGCAGAAGATAGATGGTGTAGCTTGATGCTCCAGGTTCATGATGAGGTGACGCTTCTCTGGGTAGACTTCAAGAGCCTGTTTCGGGCAGAGTTTGTCCCAGTGACTTTTCGTGCAGTGCGCATATAGAAAATTCTTCATTTTCTACAGGGCAGTATGACTATGGCTCAGTACTCAGCGAGTTTCACCAACTTCTCATGCTACTCCACTAATATTTTGTAGGACCCATTCATCAGATTCCGGACCTTCAATCAAGGACTTAGTCATTAGATCAAGGCTTCAATGATTTCTCTCAGCATCCCGACGCAGGTGGGGGTGTTAGAGCGAGTCCTCTTAGTGGCATGTTTTCTTGCAGAGTAGTCACCAGCAGCAAGACCCACCACCAGATGTCATGTAGCAGAGCCTTATGCAGCTAGAAGTAGATAGATGTCATAGAGATTCAAGAGGACCAGACCTATAGGTGGACGACCGCATGATTCAGGGTCATTTGTGTGGGGAACAAGAGATAGATTCAATCATGCATGGAACATGCAGTGTTTCAAATGCGACGGGCAAGGTCACATGACTCGTGACTTCCCGACCCACCATACATATGATCAGAAGATGGTCTAAGGACCAACCAGGAAGATACAAAGGTTCAACTGAGGAGGTTTACTGGGAGCATGTGGACATGGAATAGGACCTATTCATGCAGCTGATAGTGGGCGATGATTCGAGATGTTACCACCACCACCAACAAGAGGTCAACCCCAACTACAAGTAGCAGGAGGACATGGGAGATCTCAGCTCTAGGAAGATGAGGCCTATGATCACGGCACTCTGGAGATGATACGAGGTACGATCTGTGTCTACTACACCTTAGCTCCAGAACATATAGACACAGGTTCCAGTCATTGTTTTATTGTCACACCATCATTCGGAGCTCGAAGATTCCGACGAATCCATTGGCTGGATCATTATGGCTAGAGAATCTTACAGAAGAGTATTCGATGATTACACACTAGTGCTAGTAGTGTGAGCTTACTCTAGGAGGTGAGAGCTTGAGTTGGGATCTCATACTAGTGGCGTTGTGGCCTTACGACGTCATCTTGGGTATGGACTGGTTATCTATAGTCCATGCTCAGATTGACTGTATTAGGGGCAAAGTGTTGTGAGTCTGCATAGATGGGACCAGTTTTACCTTTATTGACGAGAAGGGATCCTTTAAAGAATAGGATGTACTTACCCAGAGGAGAGTGCAGCCAATCACTATTCAGTTGGCTATACTTACCCTCGGAGCGATTAATGTGGAGAGTACGAGATATCCTGTAGTGGTGGACCAGTATGCAGATGTTTTCCATGATGATGTTCCGGGTCTACCTTCATGCAGATAGGTGGACATGTACATTAAATTGTACCCAGGGATGACACTGATTTCTAAACCAGTGTATCGGATGGCTCCCACAGAGCCTCGTGAGCAGCAGTTATAGCTAGAGGACTTTTAGGTGAAAGGGTTCATCTGGCCCAGTGTTTCTCCTTGGGCAGCCCAGATTTCGTTTTCCAAGAAGGAAGATAGAAGCTTGAGACTTTGTGTTGACTATCGGTGCTTGAAACAGGTGACTGTGAAGAACAAGTACCCACTCCTGACGATTTATGACCTCTTCAATCAGCTGAAGGGAGCACAGTGGTTCTCAAAGATAGACCTCATATCAGGCTATAACCAGCTCATAGTGCAAGCCGAGGATGTGCAGAAGAAAGGTTTCAAGTGTTGGTATGGACATTATGAGTTCTTGGTTATGCCCTTCAGCATGACCAGCACTCCAGTAGTGTTCATCTGACTCGTAGATAGGATCTTTCATCCATACCTTGATCGCTTTGTATTATTCTTCATCGATGACATTCTGGTCTACTCGGCTACTGAGGAGGAGAAAACCTATCATTTACATATAGTTCTAGACACACTTCGAGAGCACCATCTTTATGGTAATTTCTCAAAGTGCCAGTTCTAGATCTAATAGGTTCAATTTTTAGGACACATCACCTTAGAGGCTGGAGTTTCAATGGATATAGAAAATATCTAGGTGATGGTTGGGAGCCGCCCAGAAGTTTTATGGGGGTACGGAGTTTCCTGGATTTGGTTGGATACGATCGTAGGTTTATGCAAGATTTCTCCAGAGTTGCAGTACCTTTATCAGTGTTGAAAAAGAAGGGGCAACCCTTCATGTGGTCAGAGAGATGTATAAAGAGTTATCAGGAGCTGAGGAAGAGGCTGAATAGTTCCCCTATCTTGATGCTTGCAGAGGTGGTCATTGGGTACGCAGTTTACTGAAATTCATCAGGGACCGGAATCAGATGTTTCCTAATGTAGGAGCGAGTATTTATAGCATATGGTTCTCGATATCAGAGTCATCATGAGAAGAACTACGCTACGCATGCCCGGGAATTAGTAGTAGTGCTTTTCTCCTTGAATATGTAGAGACATTACTTGATGGGTGAGTGTTTTATAGTCTCCTCAGATGACAAGAGTCTCAGGTATATATTCTCTTAGAAGGATCCAAACCTGAGACAGTGACGTTGGCTGGAGTTCCTCCAGGACTATAACTTTGAGATAGTATATACTTCTGGTAAGGGAAACGTTGTAGCAGATGAACTCAGCATGAGATCTGGTATACAGCTGCTAGGTGAGCCGACAGAGCATCTAGTCGTTTTGTAGAAATCCTTTTTGGATTGGGATGTAGCATCTTTTTTTCAGTCTCTTATAGTCACTCCCCCACTTATTCAGCGATTCAGGGAGGTGCAGTGTGGGGATTCTGACTGCGAGGCTCAACTTACTCATATATCCATAGGACATGCACCTGATGGATTTTCTAAAGATAGAGAGCATTTCATCCTCTTCATAGGATGTACCATGGTATCAGTGTCACTTCGGGAGGAAGTGTTGACAGAGTTCCACACATCCCCTCTAGCGGTACATCTAGGAGTGGAAAATATGTACCAAGATCTCTGACGATAGCACTGGTGGCTGGGAATGAAGGAAGAATTAGTCGAGTTTGTCTCTCGGTGCCTCACTTTTCAGCAAGTGAAGGCAGAGCATCAGGTATCAGTAAGCTTGGTTTAGCCTTTAAAGGTCCTATAGTGGAAGTGGGATAGGAAATCCATAGATTTTGTGATATGACTTCAACGTACATCCATATGTCATGATTCTATATGGGTGATCATTGACCGGCTCACCAAGTCGGCCAACTTCCTACCGATCAGAGAGTATGGTTCAGTAGAGAGCTTGGGACGCCTTTATGTGCTGGAGATTGTACAGATACATGGAGTACCCTCGGTGATTGTCTCCTATCATGATACATATTTCACTTCCCAATTATGGAAGGGGTTTTAAGAGGCTTTCAGGACGCATCTTCATTTGAGCACCGTCTTCCATCCTCAGATTGATGGCCAGACATAGCAGACCATTCAGATCCTTAAGGACATGTTGTGTGCTTGCGTCCTTGACTTTGGTTGCACCTAAGAGGATCAATTTCTTTTGGTGGAGTTTTCATACAAAAACTGCTATCACTCCACCATTGGGATGGCACTTTTTGAGGCATTGTACAACTGACCTTACAGATAGCCTTTGTGCTGGACTGACCTAGGGGAGTCTGCACTCGTGGGACCAGGGATGGTATGGGCTACCATAGAGAAGGTGCGGACCATCCAAGAGAGGATGAAGACTGTACAGAGAGGAAAAATTCTTATGCTAATAGGAAACAGAGACCTCTAGAGTTCGAGGATGGAGACCATGTCTTTTTACAAGTCTCACAACGATGAGGTTTGCGGAGATTTGGTCGGGGTGTAAATGTAATGCCCTGACCCCAGTTACCCAGAGTCGGTGCATTATTACATAACTTTGGCATGATCACAAGAAAGGTCAAATCTTGAAATACTGATTGGTTTAGTATCCTTGGAAACACTAGATATATTCATAAGTCTTACATTACATCATAAAGTGAAAAACTACTACAACAACATATTGTCTCCATATTCCACACTCATATCCCCATATAATATCCCTGCAGGTCATTCATAATTTACTTCTTCACTTCCTGGGAAAAATAAAACATAGAAAAGGGGTGATCTCAAATGCCCAGTAAGGATAACAATATAGCGGAAGCATTCATAAATAAGAATAAACATTTAAGGAAATGTATAACTAAAACAAAAGCCTTTTAAACATGAACTTCAACATAGTATGGAAAAAGTAAAATGAAATAATGCCATTTACTTATTCACATGGATATTCTACTAATCTAATAATCACATGCAATATCAATAACCACTTTCATAATGATGGAATGCATAATGCCAGACTATCATAACCACATAGCAAAGGCCTCATGCCAAGACTACAAATAAGATTTTTCCAAGGCCTTGTGCCAAGACACTAGTTTGTATCATGTGACCTACTGATGCATCGTGGAGCTAGAGCAGGCTCCACCCATCACATATTAAGTCCAATGTATTCCCTTATGAAAAGGATTAAACATAACATAAACATTCGTATTAAAACTAGCATACGAAATGGAAATACTTTCACCATAAACTATGAATGGTATAAAAATTGTACATCCACAGTCAAACATATCACAAAACCTTCAATACAATATGAAAGTTTTGTATCATAATAAATCAACTTCAAATAAGCATAAAATCCATCAAAGGATGTTGACATAGATGAAATAAAAACTATTTTTAGAGAAATATCTCTTTCTATTTTGAAATAATTTAATATTCATATATTTATAAAATAAAACATTTTCTTTGAAAATATTCTTATAATATTGTAAGGGAAGCTTCGACGATTTTATAACGGCGGAAAATAACTGCACCCGCCGTATAAGTTTAAAAAACATTCTTACCTTAATTCTGTCGAAAAGGTTAAAAAGCACCTTGTTTGGAAAACAACGGAAAGATTCCTTTATAAAACTCTTACAAAAAGTCAAGAAAGGGTATAAATGACTTTAACCCATATTCTTTTAAATAGTAAAAATGTTTTGAAATACATTTTTAAGAAATATGGATGTGGATAATAAAGAGATCCCAGTGGATTATTACGTATAAACAACCTCGGATAATGAAGAGATTGTGAAATAACCCTTACCTTGTAATTTTCCTTGGTTGGGGTAGGTTAACCTCCTGTATAATGGTGAAATAATTGTTATTAAATTATACAAGAATCATAAACATTCATATGATATGATATATGATCTTTTAACATTGCTTTGTTAATAATATCTTTGTATTATCGTCATTTTGGGTGTTAACTTACTCATTTTCTTTTATATGTTTTGTTACATAATCCATGTTTGTCATGGATAGGTTGTATATTATTCATATACAGAATTATATAAAGTCCATTAACATAATTTTTAAATCATCAAATGATAGTTATACTTGAATGGATACGATGGAGAATGAATCTCATCGCGTTCGTGGAGACGGTAGTCCGTACGTACGCACGAGCGACAATATCATTCTTTTGATATTAAAATAACATATAAATGGATGGTATATCATATATACAGAATAATTAACATGTTATATTTATTATTGAAATGAGTTACACAACATTATTATACCCATTCAAATAATAATATATTGAATAACAATTACACCACGACGTGGAGACGGTAAGTTGTACGTACGCACGTATGGTGACATGTTATTCAAAGGATTGATAGAATACTGAATATGGTTGTACCATATTTATAATAACATCACAGTATATATATGATAATGGAGTTATTATTTTAGAATGGTAACATCAAAGGAAGAAGAAGTGGAAGAAGAAAGGAACTTGGAAAAGGGTGGTGAAATCATTACCTCTTCTTCGGGTTCTTCCTTTTGATTTGATCAAAAGGGCTCCATAGATTGGCTTTCTGATCAAACTAAGTCCTCTAGGTTGTAGTTAGGGAAGTTTGGAGAGTATTTGGGAAGAGTTTCGCCGAACCAAAGGGCTTTGAAGGTGTGATGAAATTAGATGTAGGAGTGCCCTTTTATAAGAGGGGTGAGGGGAACCTTTGGAAAAGCTAGAAATATTAATTTATAATAAATTCATATTCGGTTTCTAATGGCTCCGAAGTTTATTATTTAAATGTTAAGGTGGGGATGGGTTGAAAACAACTTAACTAATAGAATTTAGATAGGTTTTTGTTACAATATTAACCTTATCTTTAAGTATTAACTCTAAGTTAATTTGTTTCACTTTTACAATGTCTCTTTGTATTTTTATATTATATGGTTAATAAACATACAATATACATCCAAGAGACCCCCAAGTGGTCCATTAATGATATAAATATCATGATATAAGTCTTTTGGCCGAACCTTATATTTTTAGGAATTTAATATCAATTAATAATATAATATTTGTTTTAAAAACTCTTTTATGTCAATTTTGACACTATTCAACAGTTGATTTTTTTGAAACTCATAATAGATTGATTACTTCTAAAAAAGTTAATTAAATCAATCCTAATATGTCATATTATCCTAGAAAATTAGTTTAATTCATTAAAAGTCTCAAATTATATTTATTTGGGTATTTATAATATCAATAATTTTAATTGTTCACTATTATGGTAATTTATGCATCATAATTGTGTCATAAATAAATTAAATTATTTAATGTCTAAAAATTATAAATAAAATATCATTATATAGGAAAGTGTTTTATCTTTCTAATGAATATTTATAGTCTAAAATCCAACAAATATAACCCTTTGTAAAAATTGTTTTTCTAAAAGATTTATGCTTGTGTCATTTTTGTATTCATTTTAACTTAATTAAAATTAAGTGTCCCTATCACCTACATGTGGCTTCATGGGGTCCCAAAATCGACCCAAAGATGACTATGGTCGAACATGTATCAACCAATAAGTCTAGGACACGTTTTAGGGTAATTTAGTATTATTATAATATTATTTTTTAACCTTTATTTACCAGATTTACCCTTAACCATGGTAAATAAAATATTTACAGAAGTAATTATTCAAAATGTCTAAAAATAAAAGTTACCTATTTACACAATTTGACCATCTTGATTCTAAATAAGGAATAAATTTTTCCAAATTCAAAACATAGAAGTGGCAGAAATTAATTTAAAATTAATTCTCGTTGTTAAAACAAAAAGCGTGTTTTTAAGAGATAGTAACTATCAAGAGATTGACACTTGTTTTTGTCCGGTTTAATTGTAAAATTATGTACAATGACCAACATTGTATTAAATGGTAAAAATATATTCTAAATATACTTTAAAACCACTCAAATTTATAATTTATCACTACTAATTATTTTGATTAAAAAAAGTTGTTTTTATTTGAAATTAAGTAATTTTCACTATTCATCAAAATATTAAAGTTATCCGAAAAGTACCAAATTTTCACCTTAATATAAATTCGATATTAAAAATCCAAAAATGAAGTCCATTTTGAAATATAAAATATATATAATTTCAAAATGTAGGTATTAATATTCATAACGGCTAGTTTGATTGGTTATGGTGTGTTAGAACTCGGTGTTGCGTACAACACACGCTATCACATTATTCATAGAGAAGCGTACCATAGAAGCTTGGGGTGTTACAGGAAAGTTATCTCTGAGGTTCATTGGACCCTTCCCGGTCCTTAGTAGAGTCGGTGAGGTGTCTTACCGCTTATCTCTTCCCCTTCAATTCCATCGAGTGCACGATGTCTTCCACGTATCCCAGCTGAGGAGATACGTTCACGACCATTCTCACATCATCGACCACGGTGAGCTGGATGTCAAAGATGGGGTGACTTTTACAGAGGTTCTAGTAAGGATTTAGGATCGACAGGAGCAGGTTCTTCATGCGCAGTTGATACCTCTGGTGCATATTCACTAGTAGTATGGAAACCTCCAAGATTGCACATGGGAGCGGGAGGCTCATATTCTTGCTCAGTACCCAAACTTGTTTTACTAGTTTTGTGATGTGGCTTTTCGGGACGCAAATCCCTGAGGTGGGGAGAATGTAAAGACCCAGAATTTTTATTTAATTTTTATTTAATTATATGGGAATTTTATGAGTCTACAAAAATTTATGGTACATGATTTTGAATCCCAGTGTGCCCGGAATGAATTTCTGAACTTTTTTTTGTGTACGGTAAGTAAACTTGAGAGAGGGTTTTGTAAATTTTGAGCCAGTGCGTGGAATTAAAATATGAGGACACCATTGAACTCACAAAACTGATATTCAATTAAGGAGTCCTTTACCCCGACCGTAGTAGTTCAAGAGTGAAAGATAGTTTTTTACATTTTCATGGAAATAAAAAAAATAAACTTTTATTTTATTCTTGTTGAAACCACCCATTTGTATGTTATGGAGGTGGGGACCACTGAGCTTAAAACCTCCCAATTTGAGTTATATTGGTGGGGACCACCTGAACCCACTTTAATGGAGAAAACCTCTTAAACTCCCCTTATTTAATGGGAGATAACTCTTGGACTTTGTCGAAATTTATTATGCCAACATGGTACAATTAATTGTGCCAAAAATTAATTGTGCCCACGTAAATTATATTGATAGACTTAATTTTATAATTTGGTACCTTTAATTTTTTGGGATGGAAATTTTTTCAAATGGGAGAAGCTTGGAAGAGCTTGGTGAAACTCATCCTCAGTGAAGAACTTCTCCTTCAAACAAATAATGTTATCTCTATCAAAATAACGTTCTTCAGATCCAAGAAAGTGGACAAAACACGAGCCTGACTTCAGTAGCATGTTGTGGAGGTGATGATCGTTGGAACCCTCTTCTCCTTCTCCATTTTCATCTCGTGACACATCAATAAACCTTTGAGGTGGGGTTTGATGTTTTAAATACCTCCCTTACCCATTCTTGATGTTCTTCATGATTCAAAAGTTGTGAACCGCTTCCTACCGCTCAAACGCAGAGGGTTCGGGACAAACAAACATAGACCGACCTCTCTAAAATCTCTTGAGGTTTTATTGATGAAATATTTGCGACAAAGGAAGATGAAAACCGGAGGCCGGTCGTACGACGGGGGCAGTTGTGTGCATCTGCACCGCCTGACGAACAAGGGTTCGTGGCTTGTGTCACGACGACGAAGGGAAAACGGCCGGCGCAGCGGGCCGCCGGCGAAGCCGCAGCGCACAACCATGCCGCACGGAGAGAACGGATGGCCATCCACACAGCCTCGGTGGACAGCCGCACCCCGGCCTCCCCACCACATTGAGGCGCCCCGCCGCACCGCGGTCGCACCGCGGCCACCCCGCACTGTGGGCCGACCGAGCCGGGCCGCGAGGCTGGGCCACCCAGCGTGGGTCGGGCTAGACACAGTGGGCCAGGACAACCCGAACGGACCGGGTCAACTCAGGTTGGTTCGGGCCAGGTCGGACTGGTCATGGACCAGTTTCGACACTATACGTACTCTTGGCCATAACTTTGGCACCGGACATTCATTTCGCAAACCGTCTGCGACACTATAAAACATGGAGCGAGAAGGTCCCTTTGGTAAACCCCAATATATATTTGGATAAAGTTAGGGTATGGTCGAGTTGGATCGAGCACAAATCCAACAAGGACCTCGAGACTAAAAGGCTAATAACTTACAGACTGGGCGTATGATTGACGGATCATCTATTGCGTTGAGACACCTATGACATGGAAATCCTTTGGGATTCTTCTTCGTGGGACTTCATGATAGTTGGAGTATAGAATAGCATCTTGAGGAGTGTACCCTCCTAGATAAAAGCGAGCTTAGCACAAGAACCCCATTGCTAGTTGTGACGATGTACTAGGATCCTGTGTGGGTATGACGACATACTAACAATGTACTAAGATCCTATGTGGGTCTGACGACATACTGATGATGTACTAGGATCCTGTGTGGGTCTGAAGACATACTGATGATGTACTAGTATCCTCTATGGGTCTAACGACGTACTGACGATGTACTAGGATCCAGTGTGGCTCAGATGGCGTATTGTCGATGTACTAGGATTCTTGGTGGGTCTGACGACGTACTGACGATCCACTAGGATCATGTGTGGGTATGACGATTTACTAGGATCCTATGTGGGTCTGATGACGTACTGACAATGTACTAGGATCCTGTGTGAATCTGATGACGTACTAAGATCCTGTGTGGGTATGACGATGTACTAGGATCCTGTGTGGGTCTGACGAGGTACTAGAATCCTGTGTGGGTATGATGATTTACTATGATCCTTTATGGGTCTGATGATGATTTAAGATCCTTCGTGGGTCTGCCTCTTAACAGAGTGTGAATAATTAGTAGTTACATCTGATCATCTCTACTACTGTACCTAAGTTATACATGGTGTGAGCTGAGTCAGTACCTATGTGGTACTTTACATTGTGGTAATATCTTGGTGGTATTCTTCTGTGTGGCGTACATGTTTGGTACTTAACTTCGTGGTACTCCTTCCTTTTCGGACCAGTTGAGCTTGGGCTTTTGAGTTGGACTCTATGTTTCCTCATGATTGATATGGGTATACTTGGTAAGTTATGTAACACCCCGACCCATGTTATCCAGAGTCGGTGTATTATTACATAACATTTGCATGATCATAAAAGATCAAGTCTCGAAAGACCGATTAGTTTAGTAGCCTTGGAAGTACTAGATACATTAATAAGGTTTACATTACATCATAAAATGGAAAACTATAACAACACTATTTCCATAGAAAATACTGAGATCCCATAGACTATCCCTATAGGTCATTTATAATATACTTCTTCACATCCTGGGAAAAATAAAACATAGAAAGTGGTGAGGTCAGATGCTCAGTAAGGATAACAATACAGTGGAAAATTTCA
Source organism: Viscum album (assembly GCA_963277665.1). Taxonomy (NCBI): domain Eukaryota; kingdom Viridiplantae; phylum Streptophyta; class Magnoliopsida; order Santalales; family Viscaceae; genus Viscum; species Viscum album. The sequence goes on from OY728157.1 coordinate 168,158,630, forward strand.
TAAATAAGCATAAACATTTAAGGCAATGTATAGAACTAAAACAAAAGACTTTTCAACCTAAACTTCATCATAATATGGAAAATATAAATCAAAATAATTCCATTTACTTACTAACATGGATATTCTACTAGTCGAATAATCACATGCAATATTAATAGCCACTTTCATAATTATGGAATGCATAATGCCAGACTTTCATAACCACATAGTCAAGACCTTATGCCAATACTACAAATAAAATTTTTTCAAGGCCTTGTTCTAAGACACAAGTTTTTTTTCATGAGACCTACTGATGCATTGAGGAGCTATAGCGGGCTCCACCCGTTATATACTAAGTCCAATGCATTCCTCATATGAAAAGTTTTAAATATAACATAAATATTCGTATTAAAACTAGAATACAAAATATCAATACATTATCCATAAACCATGAATGTTATGAAATAAAACATCCACAGTCAAACATATCACAAAACCTTCAATGCAATATGGATGTTTTTTATCATAATAAATCAACTTCAAACAAACTTAAAATCCATCAAAGGATGTTGACATAGATGAAATCAACACCTTTTTAGAGAAATATATCGTTCTATTTTAAAATCATTTAAAACTAACAAAATTATAAAAGAAAACATTTATATTTCAAAATATTCTTATAAGCTTGTAAGGGAAGGTTCAATGATGTTATAACAGTGGAAAATATTTGCACCCGCCGTATAAGTTAAAAAACATTCTTACCTTAAATTTGTTGAAAATGTCAAAATGTACCTTGTTTGGAAAAGGACAGAAGGATTCCTTTATAAAAATCTTATAAAAGTAAAAAAGGGTATAAATGACTTTAACCCATAGTCTAGTAAATATTAAGAATGTTTTGAAATACATTTTTATGAAACATGGATGTGGATGATAAAGAGGTCGCAGTAGATAATTACGTATAAACAACCTCGGATAAAGAAGAGATTGTGAAATAAACCCTTACATTGTACTTTTCCTTGGTTGAGGGTAGTTTAACCTCTTGTATAATAGTTAAATAATTGATATTAAATTATAAAATAATCATATACAAAAATATTATATCATATAACATATTCTAATATTTCATTTTTAATAATATTTTATTATTGTCGCCGTTTCGGGTGTTCACTTACTCGTTTTCTTTTATATGGTTTATAACATAAGCCATGTTTGTTATAGATACGTTGTATATAATTCATATCCAGAATTATATCAAGTCCTTAAACATTATTTTTAATCATCAAATAAAAATTATTCTTGAATGGATATGATGGGGAATGAATCTCATCGGGTTCGTCGAGACGGTAATCAGAACGTACGCACGAGCGACAATATCATTCTTTTGATATTAAAATCTTATATAATTGGATGGTATATCATATATACATAATCATTATCATGTTATATTTATTATTTCCATAAATTATACATTTATTATACACATCCAAATAATAATGTATTGAATAACAACTACACCACAACGGGGAGACTGTAAGTTGTACGTACGCACGTATAGTGACATGTCATTCAAAGGATGGATAGAATAATGAATATGGTTGTAACATATTTATAATAACATCATAGTATATAGAAGATACTGTAGTTATTATTTTATAATGGTAACAACATGGAAAGAATAAGTTGAAAAAGAAAAGAACCTGAAAGATGTGATGAAATATTTACCTTTTCTTCGGGTTCTTCCTTTTGATTTGATCAAAAGGGCTCCTTAATTTGGCTTTCTGACTAAAAAAAGGCCTCTAGGATGCATTTAGGTAAGTTTAGAGGATATTTAGTCAGGGTTTGTCCGAGCCAAAAGGCTTTTAAGGTGTTAATTTGAGAGAAAGGGAATTTCCCTTTTATAAGTGGGGTGAGGGGCACCTTAGGAAAAGCTAGAAATATTATTTTATAATAAAATCATTTTTGGTTTCTAATGGATCCAAAGTGGATTATTTATAGTATAAGGAGAGTATGGGTAGAAATCCACTCAACCTATAGGTTTTAGATAGGTTTATAACACTATATTAACTTTATATTTTAGATTTAACTCTTAGTTAGTTAATTTTACATTTACCATGTCTCTTTGTATTTTTATATTATATGGTTAATAAAAATACTATATACTTCAAAGAGAACCCCAAGTGGTTCATTAATGATACACCTATCAATATATAACTCCTTTGGCCAAACCGTAGATTTTTAATAATATAATATTAATTAATAATATAATATTTTTTTTAAAATTCTTTTATGTCAATTTTGACACTATTTGGTATTTTGTTTTTTTAAATTCATAACAGCATTATTACTTCACAAAAAATTCATTTAATCAACCCTAACATGTCATAGTAGTCTAGAAAATTATTTTAATTCATTAAAAGTCTCAAATTAAATTTATTTGGGTTTTTAAAATATCAATTATTTTAATATTTCATTAATAAGATAATTACTGTATCACCATTGTGTCATAAATAAATTAAATTATTTAATGTCTAAAAATTATAAATAAAATAAAATTATGTAGGAAATATTTTTATCTTTTTAATGAATATTTATAAACGAATTTATCTTCTGTACATCCTTATATTAAATTTTTTTTACTTATTAACCATTTATTTTAACTCTTTTAACTCTTCTTTAAATAAATTAATAATAAGTGTCCTAATCTAATAAAAGTGGACCAAAGAGGTTCATATTTTATTTCTAAGATTATTTTTGTTTGAATTATACTTATCCAATATTATTAGGACATGTGTTAGGGTAATATTAATATCATTTTTACCTTTAATTACCCTATTTACTTTTAACCGTGGTAATAAAAGTAAAAAAGTTACTATTCACCAAAAATTATTTTCATCTTATTGAACCACATTTTACTCCTTGATATTAACTGTGTCTCTCGGATTTTCAAAATTCAACTCATATAAGTGGTAAAATTAAGTTTTTTGTTTAAATTGGAAAATGCTCCTAGGAGGTATGTAAAAGACGGTGAAAAGTTCAATAAAATTTTATATATCTAATATTATTACAAAATGACTCCAATGAATTGCATTGAACATATATAGGTATTATGTATCTATTTTGACCGAAAATAAATTGAAATAAAACAATTAATTATTTAAATAAAAAATCGGTTTTAAACTATAACTCAGTGTTTTTCACTATTCATCAAAAATTGAAAATTCGTAATGCCCATACCTAGTTCGAAATGATGTTTTTGGAATATCTTCCTTTTTCACACACAACTGATGATATCCAGATCAAATGTCAATCTTTGAAAATTATTTAGATCTATGATGTTGGTCTATTAAAACATCAATGCGAGGTAGGGGATACTTGTTCTTTATTTTTATAGCATTGATCTCCTTGTAGTCAATACACAACCTCATAGATCCATCTTTCTTCTTAAAAAAGGATAGGGGCTCCCCATGGAGAAAAACTAGGGTGAATAAATCCCCTATAACTCAATTCCTCTAGTTGTTTCTTTAGTTCCACTAATTCCATAGTGTCTATTTTATAAGGGGTATTCAATATGGGCCTTGATCTATGAATTAAACAATGGAAAACTCAATTTCTCATTCCGGAGGATGTCCAGGAAAATCTTCTGGAAACACATGAACATGTTCTTTTAAAATAGGTACATCCTCTATTTGAACATTCATTTCCTCACCCACAGTTACTTCATTCTCTTCCTCCCCAATAATTGAATTTAGTTGATCTACTGGGATTGGATCTAGATAAGAATTAGGTGGTGATGATTCTGCTCTAAAGATAAGGTGTTCTTTATCATCGTCATCAAAAATATTAACCTCCTTCTTCTTATAATAAATTTTTCCATCATGGTGTAAAAGCCAATCCATACTGAGGATTATATCAAATTCAATCATGGGTATGACGATGAGATCATCAGATAAATATCATTTATATGCCCTAATGGGGACTGATTCACAAAACATTGTTGCAATGATACTTCCCTTAGGAGTTTTTACTGACAACTCCCTTGTTAAATAAAATTGGAAATATCTAATTTTCTTAGCAAATTGGGAAGATATGAAATAATGAAATGATCTAGAATCAAATAAAGCATTGGCTATACTAAAGGAAACTATTAGATTACATGCCCCCACGTCTTTCAGAGCTTCAACTTTAGTAGTAGTGATCTCATAAGCTTGGCCTTGATCCCTTGTCCTTTTTTGAGGTAAGTTTTCCTAAAGATTAGGAAATTCATTTGAATAATGTCCCATATCTCTCATATTGTATCATTGAACATTGGTATCTTCTTTCATCACCTTACAATCACGAGCTTGGTGGCCTTTTTCACCACAATTATAATAGACTCCCATTCCCTTCAAGCAAGTACCATGGTGTTTCTTCCCGTATTTACTGAAGGATGGATATTCAACTTTTTTCTTATTCCTGTTAATTCCATTTCCAGAGTGATCAGCAGATCTCTTCTTCTATTAATTTTCTTTAATGTCGTAAGACATAGAGAATTCCTTTTCTGTATTGATAGCACATGAGAAAATATCTCTGTACGATGAGAAGGATTGTGAGACTAATTCTCGATGGAGAAATGGTTTTAACCCATCAAAGAAATGATCAATATTACTTCTTGTGTTATGTATATAATATGCATCATGCCTTTCTAACCTTGTAAAGTTAGACTCATACTTTGCAACATTCTCGTCCTCTTTTTTCCTCAAACTCAGAAATTGTCTTTCCATATCCGCTCAATGGTCATGAGGAAAGTATTCTTATACGAAAATCACTTTAAACACCCTCTATTCCATATTTGATACTTCATCATCTTCCTTCATGTTTTGAATCAATTACCACCATTGATCAGCATCTCTAGTGAGGCAACAAAATTCAATGAAAACTTTTTCCCTTTCGCTACACCCCAAGGTGTGGAATATTTTCTCTAAAAAAATTTCCATTCCTCAACTACTAGTGGATTTGTACCCCCATTGAATGTTGGTGTTTGTTTCCTCATGAAGCGATCTAACATTGATCCTCCATGTTGCGGATCAGGGTGCTCCATACGGGTATGGTTATTATTCATAACCTGAGTGAGTTGTCCCAGTATGGTGATAAGCTGATCAGCACCAGTTGTATCACCATCTCCACTATAATTATATTGAGCACGAGGGAAATCCCTACATGGAGTGTGTGCATTGATATGGTTTTCATTCCTTCCACTAGGTACCATTTCTAAACAATGGCATAATCTAGATTAGTTTATGAATTGAAATACATAATTCCAAACATGAAAAACACTTAACCAAAATTGAATAGTTTATGGATATAATCCATAATGATAAATATGTTTTCTTTGATGAAGTATATACCCATAAACCCTTCATAATGGTTTGTAAAGAAAATGAGAATTATCCTAAACATATCCCTCGGGAGTGTCGTAACCAAGAGTGCAGCAAGGCCCATTGTCATGCACCACTTCCCGTTCGATTCTAGCTCAAAGTGGTCTTTTCGATTTTTACCCCTAGGTACATCTGTACCACATCCACCTCTACCTTCATGTATCCAGACAGGTATGTATTTCTCGGAAAACTCACAAAATCTCTACATTACCAAAATTCTAGTAAGTTCTTCTATTCTAACCCTCAAAATCTATCTTAGGGCAATGTGCTCAAATCGAAGTTTATCTAAATCTAGATTCCAAGGATTGTACTAAACTTTCTCTGATACCAACTATTACGCATCCACCAAAGTTACCCAAAGTCGGTGCATTATTACATAACATTTTCATGATAAAAAACGATCATGTCACGAAAACCGATTAGTTTAGTAGCCTTGTAAGTACTAGATACATTCATAAGGTTTACATTACATCCTAAAATGGAAAACTACAACAACACTGTTTCTATAGAAAACACTGAGATCCCGTAGACTATTTCTACAGGTCAATCATAATATACTTCTTCGTATCCTGGGAAAAATAAAACATAGAAAGGGGTGAGCTCAGATGCCCAGTAAGGATAAAAATATAGCCGAAACTTTTATAAATAAGCATAAACATTTAAGGCAATGTATAAGACTAAAAAAATCCTTTTAAACATAAACACCATCATAATATGGAAATGATAAATCAAATTAATTCCATTTACTTACTCACATAAATATTCTACTAGTCTAATAATCATATGCAATATCAATAGCCACTTTCATAATGATGGAAGGCATAATGCCAGACTTTCATAACCACATAGTCAAGGCCTTGTTCCAAGACTACAAATAAGATTTTGTCAAGGCCTTGTGAAAAGACACTAGTTTGTCTCATGAGACCTACTGATGCATCGAGGAGCTATAACGGGCTCCACCCATCACTTACGAAGTCCAATGCATTCCTCATATAAAAAATTTTAAACATAACATAAACATTCGTCTTGAAACTGGAAAACTAAATGTTACTAATTTATCCATAAACCATGAATGGTATGAAATAACACATCCAATTTCAAATATATCACAAAACCTTCAATAAAATATGGAAGTTTTTTATCATAATAAATCAACATAAAACAGACTTAAAATCCATCCATGGATGTTGACATAGATGAAATCAAAACCTTTTTAGAGAAATATCTCTTTCTATTTTGAAATCATTAAAAACTCACGTAATATTAAAATAAAACATTTATATTTGAAAATATTCTTATAAGATTGTAAGGGAATATTCTATGATGTTATAACGGTGGAAACTAGATGGACCCACTGTATAAGTTAAAAAAACATTCTTACCTTATATTTGTTGAAAATGTTAAAAAGTAACTTGTTTGGAAAACGACGAAAAGACTTCTTTATAAATATCTTATAAAAATCAAACAAGGGTATAAATGACTTTAACCCATAGTCTAGTAAATATTAAGAATGTTTTGAAATACATTTTTAAGATACATGGATGTGGATGATAAAGAAGTCCCAGTAGATAATTACGTATAAACAACCTCGGATAATGAAGAGATTGTGAAATAAACTCTTACATTGTACTTTTCCTTTTTCAAGGGTTGGTTAACCTCCTATATAATAGTCAAATAATTGTTATTAAATTATAAAAGAATAATATACATATATATGATATCATATATGATCTTCTAATATTGCTTTGTTAATAATATTTTAGTATTGAAGGACCCCGGGACACCCTGAGAGGGGAGGAGTGAATCAGGGTGACAACTTTTTCTTTTAATGTGATGGATCTTGTTCCCATGCTGGTAGGAACTTGTTGAACCTGTATGATGAATATGATCAGAAATCAAACATTCACATGCACAGAGAAGACACAGAACATTTTACTTGGTTCACCACTAAGGGCTACGTCCAAGGATCATATGCCGACAGGTTATCGGTCATACCTAATTCCACTAAACTTCACTAGATGTGGATTAAAAAGGTTTGGGTATAGTCACTCTATCCCAAGCTCACTTCCTTTACAAAGGTTTAGAGATATCTCACTGCTTCCCTCAGGTCACTCCCGTTGACTCCCCCTGGCTCACAGCCGTTGGTGAAGTCCCGCTCAGTTTATAGATGTGAAGGTCTCTTCATCATTGCTAAATGATTGCATCCTCTGTTGTGTGTAGATGCTCTGTTGAAGTCCAAATTTCACTGGTAGACTAATCTCACTTTTCACCGAAGGTATCAAAAAAAACGTTCGGCTTTCGTGCAGCTCCAAAAAGGACTGGGGTACTTCAACCTCACATGGCGCGCTTCTCCAAGACCGGCGCACAAGTTTCAAGACCGGCGCACAAGTCACTTGTGCGGTACAAATTCGGCGCACAGGTGACACCAACCCACTTGTGTGACACTGCCTCCTCAACTCTAGACTTGCGCGACTCAACACCTTTAACTCCCAAACCACTTTGGGCGTGCATCCAACAACCGGCGCGCAGCCTCTACTTGCGTGGCCGAACCACCACTTGCGTGACTCAACCACTTGCGCAACGAGAGCTTGAAAAATATCTAAGTCTTGAACTTCATTAAAAATGAGTAGGAGTGGTCCCCTATTTATAGGCAAACTGGACCCCATGTGTAGTGGCACGCAAGTTATCTCACGGCGCGCAAGTCCCAGCGTGCATCTCCAACCACCCTAGCCTCTGTCATGCTACTCACTTGAACGACCACACCAATACTTGTGCGACCCTATTTTTATATTTTGAAGCTCTATTCTTGAAGAAAAATAGGGGAACAACTTTCCAACCTCCTAGGTATTAGCGCGGAAGTCCTTTCTCGGCACGCAAGTCACTTGCGCGACCAGCCCAAAACCTGCGCGGCCCTTATCCCTTTGAAATTTTTCCATATTTAGATCTTGAAAAACATATGGCAGGCATGTTTCCTCTCCTTTTAGTACACGGCGTGCAAGTCTCTTTGCCAAAAACACTTTTCTCCATTTGTCGATTTTCAGGCCCAAAAAAATGGCAAACACTGGAGGATAATGCCACATTCAATACTATAATCCACTTGACTTGTATGAGCACTTTGCTGGCACACAATCTGAACATCCTTTGGGGATTGAAAACAAAAACAAACCATAGTCCAATTCATGAAACGATGACCATGGTTCCAACAATCTCCCCCTTTAGGTTTTTTTCCAATCAGAAAATAAATTCAATAGATCGTCATCTACATGTAAACACAAAAACTCAAGAATCAACTCAGCCAACACTCTAAGTCTACGTGAGAAATGCTTAGTGTAGAAAACAAGAGAGAAAGATTTCATTGGGTTACCATGTTTTGGAATTCACAATGATGCCTAAGAAGCATTACATGACCAATGTATTCCTTCTAATCTTTATCATCACAGAAGCATTACATGCCCGAACATGCCTAAATTTATTCCTTTCTCCCCCATTGATAAGAAACCCAAAGACCGGTAATGTGTTCATTGTTTAGCTCAAACCATACTCTCCCTGGATAGTATCTCCCCCATAAACCCGCATCACAGCCATAAACAGATGAAAACCGTTATCATAAATGGGGAGAGGGGAATTGTGTAACTTCCTTATGCACTGGGAGGTGGCTGAACACTGAGGTTCAACCAATGCTTCTCAAACATAGCCATTGACAGTGGCTTAGTCAGAATATCTACCACTTGCTCATCAGTTCCCACATGCTCCATTATAATCACTCCTTAATCAACTTTTTATTTGATAAAGTGATACCTGATTTCAATATGTTTTGTATAAGAATGTTGAATAGGATTATTCATAAGATCAATTTCGCTCTTGTTATCATAGTAAATGACCATTCATTTCTCTACCTCATCACCAATATCTGCTAGATGTTGTTTCATCCATAGAAATTGAGTGAATGCCTTCGTGGCAGAGATATACTCAGCTTCAGCAGTACTAAGAGTAATACATTCTTGTTTCTTGCCCAACCAGCCAACACATTTATTCCCAATATAGAAAGCACCACCACTGGTGGATTTTATGTCCATAATGTCACCCGACCAGTCAGCATTAGAAAATACTGACAATTCACAGACTCTTCCTGCAGCAAAGTATAACCCACAATTGTGAGTACCTTGAATATACCTCATGATTCGTTTTACTGATGCCATATGTTCTTCCTTTGGATTACTCTGAAAGCGGGCTGCAAGACATGTGGAAAATACAATATCTGGTCGTGTCGCTATCTGGTATAGTAGGATCCCAATGATCCTCCTATACATAGTGGGCTCTACAAATTCCTCATATTCATGCTTTCCAAGTTTAGTTCCAACTACAATCAGAGTTGACATTGGTTTGGAGTATTTCATATTAAACTTCTTCAGCAGCTCTCTTGCATAAATTTTCCCGATAAATGAAAGTGTATTCGTTCTTTTGAATCACCTGCAGCCCCAAGAAATATGTGAGCTCCCCAATCATAGACATTTCAAATTCTGATTTCATGTGATTGGAAAATTCGTCCACTGATTCCTACCTGCTGCCACAAAATATGATATCATCAACGTAGACTATAACCATGAATTGATCTTTTGGAGAATTATTCACATAGAGATTGTGATCGACTCCTCCTAATTTAAATTCCTTCTTCTTGAGATATGAATCCAATAGAGAGTACCACGCTCGTGGTGACTACTTCAAACCATATATAGATTTCTTCAGTTTGCAGAACATTGTTTCATCAGTACCTAGAACAAAACCCACTAGTTGTTCAATGTAGACTTCTTCTTCGAGTACATCATTCAATAATGATGTCTTGACATCCATTTTATATACTTTATATTCTCTTTGGAGTTCCATGGAATGGAAAAGCCTGATTGACTCCAGTCTAGCCACTAGAGCAAAGGTTTCTTCAACATCAATGCTTTCAATATGGGAGTATCCTTTACATACCAGTCGTGCCTTGATTTTTATGACACTTCCATGCTCTTCAAACGTTTTTTTGAAGATCCATTTGGTACCAATCACATTGTGACCTTCGGGTCTCTAGAAAAGATGCCATGTCTAATTCTTGTCAATCTGATCTAGTTCTTCATTCGTGGCTTTCACCCAAGATTCATCCTTTGTAGCTTCTTTGAATGAGGATGGCTCCACAACTGATAGAAATGCAGATTGTGTGTTATTCCTCATCCATATTGTTTGAGTGGGTGCACTCCTGTCCCCAATTATGTTGGATGGATCAGTCTCAGCTCTTCGATTTCTCCTGCGAGGTTCAGTTTCATTCTCTTCAGCCATAGATTATTCTTCAGATTCATCTTCTGAGTCAACGTCATGATGTGACTGCTGAGTGTTTTGTACAACTTCCTTTATTTCTATATTTTTATTTTCTCTACGTTCACTTTCTTCCTCACTTTTTATCACATCATCATATGACGTCCTTGAAGCATTTGTGGTTTTCTCTTCAATTATCTTAACATCACTGCTGTCCACAATCCTTCCTAAACGCGTGTTGAAACATTTGTAGGATTTTTTGTTCATTGAGTAACTGAGGAAAATTCCTTCATCTGTATTGCCGCCATACTTCCCTTGATTTCAATCTTTGTTCCTGATGAAGAATTTAGTTTCAAAGACATGAAAGTATTTTAAAGAGGGATTCCTTCAATGCCACAATTCAAATGGTGTCTTCATCTCACCCATATAAATTCTTGTTCGATTCTAAATATACACTACAGCTTGAACAGCCTCTTTCCAGTAATGTTGTGGAATACGACTCTCAATCAGCATAGTTCATTCCATGTTGTTCACATGTCGATTCCAACGTTCAACAACTCCATTTTGTTGTGGAGTTCTCACAGCAGCTACCTCATGCTCTATCCCATGCTTCCTCAGATAAATTTCAAATTCAATGGATGTGTATTCTCCTCCATTTTCAGATTACAACACTTTGATTGTTCATCCAGTATCATTCTCAGAAATTCGCCGATATGTTTTCATGCAGTCAAGGACATGTCATTTCCTGCGAATGACTATCACACATATCATTCTAATATAATCATCTATGAAAAGGAAAAAGTACCTTTCTTGATGAGTTCCAGCAACATTTATCAGCCAACATACATCTGTATGAATTAGATCAAGATGGTGATATACCCTTTTCTTCTTTGGCCGATATGAACTAGAGACCATCTTCCCACGAATACAAGCATCACAAGACTTTTCACGCTCACACTTCAGGTTGGTATTGTCCATGACAATCCTCAATTTTGATATTTTCTCCATGACTTCTTGATTGATGTGTCCCAGTCTCCGATGCCACAAATTGTTTTATTCTTCAACCATCATGTAAAAGAAATTTTCTTCACTCTCAACCTGATACAAGTTTCCTTCTATTATGCATCCCTTCATAAGCGAATTGCATGTCTTTCCCTTGATATCGAAGCCTTTCTGATTAAAAGTAACTATAATTCCTAAGTCACAGAGTTGACTCACACTGAGTAGATTTTGACGTAGGCCATCTACGTAAAGGACATCAGTCTTCTTTAGTTCTCCATTAGCTAATTCAATACTTCCACTCCCTTTGATTTTCAGAGCTCCATCATTACCAAATCGTACTATAACATCAACCTTCCTTTTGATATCCGTTAACAAGCTGACATTACCTATCATATGAGATGAAAAACCGCTATCCAGAATCCAGGTACTGTTGTTCTTTGTAGCTTTGAGGGCCACCTCTGCAGGGTTGGATTTCTCAAACTTCTTCTTTTCCTTTAAAGAGACATTGGATTGAGTATAGATTACTGATGGCCTTTCAATTATCTCTTCTGCATACCCAAGTTCTTCATAGTTGAAATCTTCTTTGAGAGGAGAAAATATATTTAAAAGAGAAACATTGTCTTATTGATGAGACTTGACTTCTCTTGAACTTAGGTATAAGGTGTCCATTTCCCTTCTATGCCTGTAATTAGAAGACTTATGACCAATGTTAGAATAATGAAAACAATATCCACAGAAATTGTTTCTTCTATAAGAATTAGGGTATGAATTTTTTCTCCTTTGTTGAACTCCTATATCTTCTCCATTCAGATAGCTTCTTGCCTCTACGCAATAAGACATGGTATGGCCCAGATAGCCACAGAACTAAAACTTCTTGAGATAAAATCTCTTCTCACTTGAATTTCACCTTGTACCTTCTTCTTTGGGAGAATAGTTAGAATGTCTGTCATTTCTGAATGTTTGATGATAAATTTCAGTTCTCCTTTTAGTTTGGATTGAGGGTTCCTTTTTCATCACTTTAGGTAATGTTTCAACATGTTCAACTTTAATTTTATCTTTCTTTTTTTTCTTTTCACTTCCAGTAGTTGATTTCTTACCTTCACAGCCTATTCCACTCTTTCCCATGCAAGCGGGTCTTTGATCACTCAAGATTTTTCTAACCCCATCTAAACCACACTTGGCTCTTTCCAGTAATTCTTCATCTGAGAATCTTCCAAACTATATTTTCTTCCTTGATTATTTTGGAATTGATTCTGTCTCAAGTTTACTCCTAAGTGTAACAAATTCCTCCTCAAGACCCTCAGCAGTATTGGATTTTTCTTCTAGTATGGAGGTGAGGTCATTGATGACCTTTTCCTACTCTTCAATTCTCATCTTCAGATCCACTACATCATTATTGATTTCAATTATTTTAGATTGTACCTTCCGAAATTCTTTCAGTCATTCAATTTCATCTTCAAGTTGATCAATGTATTCAGTTGATTCTTCTACAATTGATTTCCACTTATTGCAACTCTTACATTTAGTCTTAAGCTTACTAATAGCATCCTTAAGTTGCATCTCAGGATCTGCACAAGTTTTTAACTATTTTTCTCCACCAGTATCTTCTGAATTTTTGAAAGTGGCCATCATGAATGCATGGTTCCCAGTTTTTAATTCTAGTTCTTCTTCATCACAGAATTCATTATCATCTTCTTCCTCATCATAGAAAAAACTATTCCTTTTCATTTCCTTTCTAGATTTGAAGTCTCCCTTTTTAAAAAACCTTCTCTAAGGCTTCTCGAATATTTCAACTTCACAATTTTCATCATTGATCTTTCTTAAGCAATGCGAGGAAATGTGCCCAACTTTTTCACAACGAAAACATGCAATAGGTAACTTCCCTTGGAATTTCCCTTTTCCCTTCTGTAACTTCTTTGCAATGAGAGAAATAATTAATTTTTCTTTTTCAGCTTCACCACTACTATCTTTTTTAATTTTTAGTTTATCCATGGCCTTAAATTACATTTCCTTTCTCACACGAGTCGTAGCATCTTCTGTTTTGATTGTCATGCTACCAAGGTACTTAGAAGTTCATCCAGAGAAAGTCTTGAAACATCTCTTTCCTCAAGGGATGATACCTTTACATTGTACAGGGGTGGAATTCTTCTTAGTATTTTCTTCACAATGCCAACGTCTTTCATTTATTTTCCTAGGCCCCGAATTTCTCCAACTACCTCAGTTATTCAATTAAAGGAGTCTGCATTCACATCAGGATGCATCTTCAAATCATCGAACCTATTGTGCAGCACTTATAGTTTTTCCTCCTTCACATTGTTATCTCCTTCATAAATATTCTTGATTTTATCCCACATGGATTTTTCTGAGGTGAAATTCCTCACATTTAGGTAGATCTGATCAGAAAGGGCTGCGGTGAGTGAATTTTGTGCTTTAGCATCTATATTAAGAATTTTATGATCTATGTCAGTCATAGCCAGGCATGTTAGATCAGTGAATTGTATTCCTTGCACATTAGAAAATAGAACTTCCATTACAAGAGATCTTACATGAGATCTCATTTTGTTCTTCCAGTTCTGGAAATTACTTCCATCGAAGTGAGGGACTCCCCTGACATTGACTGCATTCTACGTGACGACAAAGGACAAATTCAACACCAGAAACCTTTACGCTCTGATACCACTTGAAGGACCCCAGGACACCCTGAGAGGGGAGGGGTGAATCAGGGTGACAACTTTTTCTTTTAATTTGATTCATCTTGTTCCCACGCTGGTTGGAACTTTTTGAACATGTATGATGAATAAGATCAGAAAGCAAACATTCACATGAACAGAGAAGACATAGGACTTTTTACTTTGTTCACCACTAAGGGCTACGTCCAAGGAGCATACGCCGATAGGTTTTCAGTCGTACCTAATTCCAGTAAACTTCACTAGATGTGGATTACAACGGTTCGGGCACAGTCACTCTGTCCCTGGCTCACTACCGTTACAAAGGTTTAGGGATAGCTCATTTCTTCCCTCAGGTCACTCCCATTGACTCCCCCTGGCTCACAGCCATTGGAGAAGTCCCACTCAATTTATATATGTGAAGGTCTCTTCAACATTACTAAATGAATGCATCCTCTGTTGTGTGTAGATGCTCTGTTGATGTCCAACTTTCACTTGTAGACTAATCTCACTTTTCACCAAAGGTATTAGGCAATCATTCGGCTTTCGTGCAGTTCCAAAAAGGATGGCCGTACTTCAACCTCACTTGGTATGCTTCTCCATGAACGACGTGTATGTTTCAAGACCAGTGCACAATTCACTTGCATGATACAAATTCGGCGCACAGGTGACACCAACCAACATGCGCGACACTGCCTCCTTCAACTCCAAACTTGTGCGACTCAGCACCTTTAACTCCCAAACCACTTTGGACGTGCAGCTAACAACCAGCGTGCATCCTCTACTTGTGCAGCCCAAAAACCACTTGGGTGACTCGACCACTTGAGCAAAGAGAGCTCGGAAAATCTCTAAGTCTTGAAATTAGTTATAAATGAGGAGGGTTGGTCCTCTATTTATAGGCAAACTGGACCCCCTTCGAGGAGGCATGCAAGTGTCCTCACGGCGCGCAACTCCCGACCCGCAACTCCAACTACCCTATCCTCTTTCGTTCTACTCACTTGTGCGACCACACAAATACTTCCACAAACATATTTCCTTTTCCATATTTTGAAGCTCTGATCTCAAAGAACAACAGGCGCGCAACTTTACAGCCTCCTAGGTATCGGCACGCAAGTCACGTGCGCGACCAGCCCAAAACCTAAGCAGGACTTACTCCTTTTCCATTTTTCTATGTTATGATCTTGAAAAACAAATGGCATTCAAGTTTCCTCTCCTTTTATTACACGGAGCGCAAGTCTCTTTTCCAAAAAAACACTTTTCTCCATTTGTCGATTTTCAGGCCCAAACATTTGGCAAACACTGGAAGATGGTGCCACCTTCAATACTGTAATCTGTTTGACCTGTGTGAGCACTTTTTTGGCACACACTCTAAAATTCCTCTGAGTATTGACAACAAACACAAACCATACTCTATTTAATGCAATGATGACCATGGTTCCAGCAAGTATTAGCATCGTTTCGGGTGTTCACTTACTCATTTTATTTTATATGTTTTGTTACATAAGTCATTTTTTTTATGGATAGGATGTATATTATTCATATCCAAGATGATATCAAGTCCTTAAAAATTATTTTTAATCATCAAATTAAAATTATTCTTGAATGGATACGATGGGGAATGAATCTCATCACATTCGTGGAGACGATAATCCGTACGTACGCACGAGAAACAATATCATTCTTTTGATATTAAAATCTTAAATAATTGGATGGAATATCATATATACAGAATCATTATCATGTTATATTTATTATTTACATCAATTATACATTTATTATACCCATCCAAATAATAATGTATTGAATAACAACTACACCACAACATGGAGAGGGTAAGCAGTATGTACGCACGTATGGTGACATGTCATTCAAAGGATGGATAAAATAATGAATATGGCTGTACCATATTTATAATAACATCACAGTATATATAATATACTGGATTTATTATTTTAGAATGGAAACAACGAGAAAAGAAGATGTGGAAGAAGAAAATAACTTGAAAGAGTTGATGAAATATTTACCTCTTCTTCGGGTTATTCCTTTTGATTTGATCAAAATGGAACAATAAGTTGGATTTCATACTAAATGAATGCCTCTAGGATGAAGTGAAGAAAGATGAGAGGATATTTGGGTAGGGTTCATCCGAGTGAAAAGGCTTTGAAGGTGTGAATTTGAGAGAAGGGGAAGTTCCCTTTTATAAGAGGGGAGAGGGGAACCTTAGGAAAAGATGGAAATATTATTTTATAATAAAATAATGTTCGGTTTCTAATGGCTCCAAAGTGGATTATTTAAATTATAAGGTGGGGATGGGTCGAAAAAAACTCAAAAAATAGGTTTTAGATAGGTTAGTGTCACTACATTAAATTTATCTTTTAGATTTAACTCCTAGTTAAATAGTTTGACATTTACCATGTCTCTTTGTATTTTTATACTATAGGGTTAATAAATGTACTATATACTTCCAAGAGAACCCCAAGTGGTTCATTAATGAAAAAAATATAATTATATAAGTCTTTTTTAAGAAACTTATATTTTTAGGAATATAATATCAATTAATAAAATAATATTTTTTTTAAAAACTCTTTTATGTCAATTTTGACACTATTTGGTATTTTGTTTTTTTTAAATTCATAACAACGTTATTACATCAAAAATTAATTAATTTAATAAACCCTAACATGACATAGTAAACTATAAAATTATTTTAATTCATTAAAAGTCTCAAATTACCTTTATTTGGGTATTTAAAATATCAATTATTTTAAAATTTCATTAATAAGGTAATTACTGCATCCCCATTGTGTCATACATAAATTAAATTATTTAAAATCTAAAAATTATAAATAAAATATCATTATGTGGGAAATATTTTTTTATTTATATGTAATATTTATAATTGAATTTATCTTATCTATTACCCTATATTAAAAATGTTTAATTATTAAACGTTTATTTTAACTCTTTTAACTCTTCTTTAAATAAAATAATAATAAGTGTCCTAATCTAATCTAAGTGGACCAAAGTGGTTCATATTTTATTCCTAAGGTTTTTTTGGTCTAATTACACTTATCCAATAAAATTAGGACATGTGTTAGGGTAATATTAACATCATTTTTACCTTTAATTACCCTATTTACTTTTAACTGTGGTAAATAAAAGTAAAAAGTTACTATTCACCAAATACTATTTTCATCTTATTGAACCACATTTTACTTCTTAATATTAACAATGTCTCTTTGATTTTTGAAATTCAACTCACAGAAGTAGTAAAATAAATTTTTATGTAAATTAGCAAATGCTCCTAAGAGGTGGGTAAAAGACAGTGAAAAGTTCAATAAAATCTTATATATCTAATATTATTAAAAAATGACTCCAATGAATTACATTGAACATATATATGTATTATGTATCTATTTTGACCAAAAATAGATTTAAATAAAATAATTAATTATTTAAATAAAAATTTGGTTTTAAACTATAACTCAGGGTTTTTCACTATTCATCAAAAATTGAAAGTTTTTAGAAAAATACCAAAAACTCACCCTAAGCTAATTTTGATATTATGAATCCAAAAATGAAGTCCATTTTGAAAGATAAAATTTATAAAATTTTAAAAAGTGGGTATGACTATTCATAACGGCCAGTTTCATTGGTTATGGTGTGTTAGAACTCGAAGTTGTATATAACACACGCTACTATGTATTTCAAAGAGAAGCGTACCGTGGATGTTTGGGGTGTTAAAACTTAGTTATATATACTGGAATATACCTAAGTATGGTTGTTATTCGATTTCATGCTTTGGGGTTTATCCTTTGTGGATTTTGTGAGACCTTGAGGGTCACGGGGTCCCAACTGAGTATCGTTATACTCACCCCTGCACTGGCTATGCCCGCACCTTGTTGTGTTTGGTGCAGATGACGGACAGTGCTGAATGAGGATGATTGTATCAGGACTGGATGGTGCCTAGAGGTGGACCATACGGTGTGTCGGTATGCAAAGGATACAGACAGATGTGGAGTTCTGAGGAGGCGATCTGTACCTACCCTTCAGGTAGGAACCTCGGAGGATGACCCAACAGCTGTGTTTCTCTTTATCCAATTGTATTTTATTTCAGTTGTACATGTACCTTTACTGTTGGTCTTGTATTTTTGCCCCTCATACTTTCAACATTCTTTTTTCTACACAGTTTTACTTGTGTTCGTATCTTGCTGTGTTCTTTGTTCTGTGTTTTTACAGGTTATAAAGGCAATGCCTTTCTGGTTTTAGGGAATACGCCTTTCGGTGCTAGTCACCAGTCCCTGGCCTATGGAAGGTGGGCTTGGGGTAGTCACGGAACGGGCCTCAGGGGACGGTTTGTGACAGCTCTAAGCTTTACATGTTCCTCATCCGAATTAGAAGGTTTTAATTTTGAACAAACAGTGTGAAATTATTCTAAATTGTTAGGTGGGTCCTCTCAAATAAGTCCATGGAATCATGGTAATAAATGAATTAAACCAGATTTTAGATCAAAATTGGGTGCCTCAACTTGGAATTGAATGTAAGTGGGATGGATATCGACATCAGATGAGGATAGATATTTTAGTGTTCTATTGTTTTCATTCATGTTATACAATTTTATTTTAGTTTTGATGTTGGTTCCAGAATAAGAAGATGAAGGATCAATAAGAGTGTTATTTTTTTGTGTGTCCTCCTTCAAAGGGTTCTCTTGTGCATCTTGGGGTAGCTGTCATAAGATCCTCTCCGTTCCAGGTACGAAAGGTGGTAAATATCACAGATTAGAACACATCATGAACAAAATCTAATCAAGAAATAAATTCCAACACAAAAAAATTATAGGTAAAGGTACAATATAAAAAAAATAAATATTCACAAAATTTACATAAAATCTTATAAAAAACGCACTAAAAACCAAAGTGCTCTACAGAAACGGCGCCAAAATTTAACATATTGTCATGAAAAATCAAATTTATAGTGATTTAAAGAATATTTTATAGTCTAGGTGATCCCTCAAAGAGCGTTGATTG
The DNA here is from genome assembly GCA_963277665.1 of Viscum album. Taxonomy (NCBI): domain Eukaryota; kingdom Viridiplantae; phylum Streptophyta; class Magnoliopsida; order Santalales; family Viscaceae; genus Viscum; species Viscum album. The sequence continues at coordinate 168,178,013 of OY728157.1, forward strand.
GTTTTGAGTGTGTATTTTTAATAAGATTAACAAATAATGGGGGTGATTGTGAAAACAGTTTCAAGAAAGTAACTTAATTTAAATACATATAAAGTTGAAAGGCCAAGTGGACTATGACAAATATGAGATAAATAATTGATCATTTCTAAGTTACTATAGAACTTGAATAGTTCTTCATTCTTAATTTATTATTATGTTTTAGTGTAATCCTTTCGTTGATGGTTAACAAAGATCTTGGGTACCCACAAGACTCTTAAAATGATGCGATTAGAACTAAATATTGACATAAAAATCATGTACTCATGTTAAATACCCTTAGCATGCTTTAAGGATTGTAAAGGAACATTGAAATCTCAAAATTTTTGGAAATAAAAGGGTTCTTATGTTGTCCAATCATAACAACACAAGATGCGCACTTAAAATCGCACACTAATCAATTATGAAATAAAAAGTGTTTCAATTCAGTGCATCAAAACAAGTTAAGATACATATTAAATAAAAATTCAAACCACAATATACACCAAACCAGCAGATAATTATGGTTCGTAACTCCCTATTCAAGTGTGTATCCCCCTTGCAATGATCACTCACCGCTTAGCTCGACAACGGGAGGAGGACGAAGCTCGGGTGGAACTCCTTCTTCATTATTGATCCCCCTATGAGGATCGGGGCCTACAGAACTTCTAGGATGAGGAGGATGCTCCTATAAGAATTCAAAATGGTAGATATTTTCTTCTTGGATGAACGTACAAATGAGGTCCCATGGTGCTATTTTATATCCAAAATGGGACATGATTTTGAGCACCCTGTTTTTGTGATACCAATTTTATCTCAGTTTTGGAATATTAGAAAGCCATATCATGATTTGACCAAATGAGAAGAGTTATATTCAAGCCTCTTTAATGTCCCCCTATATAATGTGGTGTCCATTAGACAAATAGATAGGGGGATATGTTTAGAATACCGAAATAAACATTTGAATTCAGGCAGATTCTATCCTCTGGATAGAATGGTTTTTATGGGCCACCATATGGCCTAATTTGGTTTTGGTTCCTGGATAATAGTTGTATAACATGATGTTTTGGAGTGGACCATAAAGTTTAATCCCCTTTGGATGAAAATAACTCTCTTAATTCTCAAAAAAGTGGATAGATGTCCATGGGATGCCACGCAGTTTGGCCCATTTTTCTTCCGGATGATCTTCGAGCATCTAAATCACCTCCACCTTTAATGAAAATATCCAAACAACTATAATTTCCCTTCTTAATAGTGATAAAAATTAATGCATTAAATAAAACAATAAGTTAAATTTATTATTATATTTTTAATATTCATTACAAAACTAGTTTAATACAGCAGTGTAACGGTGGAATTGAATAGTGATTCATTATACGATCACGTATCTATGGTTACATGTTTTAGAGTTCAATTGAAATGTAATTATGAAAATGTATACTCTTTGAGATTTTCATAGTCTCTTCATCAAACTATGTCATTTATCTCGAAAACATTTTCTTCTAGATTTCATGTTCATGCATGTTTCAAATATATATGGAATCTGAAAATTTATATTCTAATCCTCTAGGACCCAAATTGTCCTAGGTATTAAATAATTTTTAATCAATTTTTTTAAGAAGTTTGTCTTGGAATAATAAAAAATGATATGTGTTATATGTCCATTGGATGTTCATAACATATGAAAAGTGATATCTCAAATATTTTATATTTTAACAAATGTGATGGTGGTAATGTTATTTTCAGTAATAACTCAAAATGAAAAGTAAAATATTTTGGGGACGATGGAATTTAAAATTCGTTTTTTATTTCAATTTATTTATTTATTTTGATGGATTAAAACATAATTTTATATTTATTTTACAATTTTGTTGTGAAAATATTGATGTAACATTTAGGAATAAAAAATATATTATTTTTAAATAATAATATATCTTGTTTTATATATCAAAGAGAGGAAAATATTTATTCAGTTGATTTATCTGAGTTGACTAATAAGAATTTTGAATGAATAAATGTTGTAAAATATTACAATGTTTTTATATGTAGAAGATCGAACCAGGAAAATTTCCTTTTGTTTTACAATATTTTCAAAAAGAACAAGTACTTTGGTCTACCTAATTTGAAACTTGATATAACTTATGTATGTAATTCAAGTTTAAATGGTATTTAGCACGAGGATTCTTATAAATATGTTACGAATGTATTCATATTTTTCATTTGGATTTATTTTCGACCTAAGAAAGCTTCTAGTCTTACAGGAAAAAGAATACCATTGTTATTGTTGATGATTATATTATATATAAATGGACATATTTCCTTCCACATAAAATAGAGACTTTATCTAAATTTATTACCTACTGTAAAATGGATCAAAATGAAAAATATTATCTAGTTTTATCAATTATCAGTGATCTGGGTTGTGAGTTTTCAAATCATAAATACAATAAAATATATAAAGATAATGGTTATAATCATAATTTTTCAACTTCTAGAACCCCAAAACAAAATAGTGTCAACGATAAGAAAAATAGGACTTTAAAATAAATATCTAGGGTAAGGTTAAATGAATATTTATTACCAACATCATTATATGAATCAGCTATTAACACATTATTTCTTATTTTTAATCAAAATATATTTATTATATATTTAAATAAAATAATTTATGAAATATAGAAACAAGGGAAACCAATAATTGGTTATTTATATGTTTTTAGTTACAAGGTATATTTTATTAATAAAAAATATTCATTTTAAAAATTCAATTAACAATATGATTAATGTAGTTTTCTTGGTAAATATATTTATAATAAGGAATAAATTGTTTATAAGTAAATAACATTAGTAGTGGAAGTATTTTTTAAATATTTACCTCATCATGAAATTAATATTTTTGAAAGGGATCTAAAAATTGCATTTTTAAATAAGTATATTTCAAAAAATTATATTTTAACTCCTAGGTTTTGAATTTGAATCTAAACTAGACCATATTTTTAAACATTCAAAATCACTTTATGCTTTGAAGGAAGCTCCTCAAGATTGGTATGAGAGTTTGTTATTGTTTTCATTAAATAATGGTTTGGAAAAGGTAAATTTTAATCAAAATCTATTCATTAAAATTTAACCAATAAATATTTTAATTTTTATATGTATATTGATGATATTATATTTTTATTTTTAGGTGACTACCATTTTAATTAATTTTAAAATTTAAATTATTCTGAGTTTGACATGAGTCTCTTGGGTGAACTTCGGTTCTTTTTAGGAATAAGAATACTTAAAAGGATAGAAGTTATTTTTATTAATCAATTGAAATATTCTTATTAATTAATTTGAAAATTTTTCCATAAGGGTTTTAAAATCAAAATATTCAAAATAGTACTTATTAAAATCATTATTTTGATGATTTTTTAAAACCATGTTATAATAATATGTTTAGATCAACGATTGCGAGCTTAATTTATTTGATAATATCAATACAATATTTGATATTTTTAGTGTGCATATATTATAGATTAGAATCCAATAATAAAGAAACTAATTTAAAAGTAGTTAGAAGAGTAATTAAGTATGTAAAAGGATCTATGAATCTCATATTATTTTATCTTACACAAACTTTTGTTGAACTAACTAGTTTATCATATAAATATTGTGTGGCCTAAAATTAAATAGAAAACAAAAAACAATTATTTTCACTTTCTTGGTAAATTTTTAGTTTCATATAGTTTTAAGAAACACACTTTTCACTAGTGCAGAAAATGTTTTTTACGTCGGTTATTTTTTATTATTTACGTCGGTTTTTAGGCGACGTTAATACGGACGACGTTATAAATAACGTTTTTTACGTCGGTTATTTAAAACTGACGTAATATCCCTAACTTCACGGTGGTTATCACGTCGGTTCATATAATAACCGACGTGATAAATATGCGCGGGGGGCTTTATCACGTCGGTTATTCCCTAAACCGACGTGATAAAACGCCTGGGATATCGTTTATCACGTCGGTTATGTCATAACCGACGTGATAAACCCTTCCCCTGGCCTATTACCACGTCGGTTATTTAGGAAACCGACGTGATAAAATCTTTAGCATTTGGACCTCTAGGAAGATCATCCTCATCAAACTCCACGGCTATCCTCTCCTCCTTCGTACGGGCAAGTGATAATTTTGGTAAACGTGTGCACCCACGCTTACCAACCTTTGAACTCTTTTTCGTAATAGGAGCATGTGAATGTTCCTCCCCAGATGTATGACCAATATGCTCATCTCCAGAATCATGTGGCTGATCAACTGATCGATCTGTCATTTTCCTTCAAATCAAAAAAACAAACATTAGTTCACAAATAGAAAAGTGTACTAAATTACATAATAGTGAACATCGGTAATATGATAAGCATGTTAAACAATGATAAACATGGTAAACACAGGCAAAATGTTGCCAAGGAGTTGGCATAAGAAAGCTGAAAAGTGGACTCACTGATGCCACCGGCCGGCCGCTGGCTCACCACCGGCCGGCCGGTGGAGCAGACAGCCTTCCTCTGTCTGGACCACCGGCCGGCCGCTGGATCACCACCGGCTGGCCGGTGGACCAGACAGAGAGCCTTCCTCTCTGTCTAAACCACCGGCCGGCCGCTGGCTCCTCACCGGCCGGCCGCTGGTGATCCAGACAGAGAGGAAGGCTCTCTGTCTGGTCCACCGGGCGGCCGGTGGTGATCCAGCGGCCGGCCGGTGGACCAGACAGCCTTCCTCTCTGTTTGAACCACCGGCCGGCCGCTGGCTCAACACCGACCGGCCACTGGTGATCCAGACAGAGAGGCTCTCTCTCTGTCTGGACCACCGGCCGGCCGCTGGCTCAGCACCGGCCGGCCGGTGGACCAGACAGAGAGCCTTCCTCTCTGTCTGAACCACCGGCCGGCCGCTGGCTCAACACCGGCCGGCCGGTGGACCAGACAGAGAGCCTTGTTGCAAATTGAATTGAAAAAATAACACAACCTCATTATAGTCTTTCTGACACGGATGGGCAATATTCCACGCAGTGCAACTGGTAGAATTTGTTGCATCATGACATGACAATCATGTGATTTCATACCTATCAACTTCAAGTCTTTCAATGAGACAAAATTTTTTACATTTGAAGAATAACCTTGAGGCACTTTGATATCATGAAGACACTGACAGAAGCTACTTTTCTCCCTCTTCGATAATGTATGACAAGCCGGGGGAAGAAATGTTCGTCTTCCTTTAGGAGTGGGAGCTAACTCTAAACGTATTCCCATTGACAGTAGGTCTAACCTTGCATTCAACCCATCTTTTGTCTTTCCTTTAATATCTATCAATGTTCCGATCAAAGAATCACAGATATTCTTCTCCACGTGCATGACATCAATATTATGTTTGACTTCATGATACCTCCAATATGGTAGCTCAAAAAATATTGACCTTTTCTTCCAAATATGTCTATCATTACCAGATTTCTGTGTCTTTCCCAATGTCACATCAAGGTTTTTCACCCTCTCAAAATACAATTCTGGGGATAAAGGTTGAGGTGCAGTATCAAATTCTTGTGAGCCATTGAATGCCTTTTTTAGTCTTCTATAAGGGTGATCCATAGGCAAAAACTTTCGATGACCCATGTACACTGTTTTCCTCCCATGATGCAATTGACAATATGACGTCTGTTGTTCGCAAATTGGACATGCTTTATGCCCTTTAACACTGTATCCAGACAAATTTCCATATGCTGGGAAGTCATTTATAGTGAATAGAAGCACTGCATGCAGTTGAAAATATTCCATTTTATAAGAATCATACACCCTAATACCATCAGCCCATAAAAGTTTCAAATCATCAATCAGCGGTGACAAGTATACATCAATATCATTGCCGGGTTGCTTTGGACCAGAGATCATGATACTCAACATGAAATATTTGCGCTTCATACAAACTTCAGGAGAGAGGTTGTAAATTACCAATAAAACAGGCCATGAACTATGTGTGCTACTGAGGGTTCGGTATGGATTCATTCCATCTGTGCACAAGCCTAGTCTCAGATTTCTAATTTCATTTCCAAATTTAGGGTACTGGGCATCAATTTTCTTCCATTGTGGACAATCAGCTGGATGACGTATTTTTCCATCACATACCCGCTCATCAGCATGCCATCTTAACCTTTTTGCATCATGTGAATTAGCAAATAAACGTTTGAAACGAGGAATTATAGAAAGATACCAAAATACCTTTGAAGGGAGCTTTGTAATCTCTACATCAGCTTGTGATTTTTCTTTCACCTTATACTGTGATGTCCCACATTTGGGACACTCTTTCAGAAATTCATATTCCTTCCTATATATAATGCAGTCATTCGGACATGCATGTATTTTCCTGTATCCCAATCCCATCGGGCATAATATTTTTTTGGCCTTATAATGTGAATCTGGAAGATCGTTATCTTTTGGAAGAATGTCTTTCATCAATTGTAGCAGCTCTGTAAAACTTCTGTCACTCCATCCATGTTTCGCCTTCAGGTTAATCAATCTTAACACCGCCGACAAAACCGTAAAATCTGTACAACCAGGATATAATGGTTTTTCGGCATCACCATATAGACGTGCAACTCTCGGTTCTATCTCAATTTGTTCTGCTACAATATCGCGAATCATTTCATCAATTCCATCGGAGTTACCATCTTGCGATTCATTATCATCAGTGACATTCTGTCCAGTTTCGCCATGCCAAATCCAAGGGTTGTAACTCGGATTGAAACAATGACAAATCAGATGATCTTTTATCTCTCTACTTTTCAACTTCTTCATATTCAGACATTTCAGGCATGGACAGAAAAAAATGTCACTACTTGGAACATTTCGTTTAGCAAATTCCAAAAAGGCATCAACACCTTCCTCATATTCATTGCTCATTCGATGTGCCGTAATCCAACTTCGACTCATTATTACCTATAAAAAATAGCAAAAATATATATATTTTTTAGATAAGACAAATATATGTTTATATGAAAAAAATCATAATTTGAATATAACAATTTTGAAATATAAAACAAATCGATGTGTAAACCCCCCTGGACACCCCCCGACCCCTCTGGACAGCCCCCCACCCCTCCTGGACACAACCCCCCACCCCCGACCTGCTTGGACACCCCCCTGGACACCCCCCAACCCTCTGGACAGCCCCCCCACCCCTCCTAAACACCACCCCCACCCCCTACCCCCTTGGACACCCCCCTGGACACCCCCAACGCCCACCCACACCCTTGGACAGCCCCCCACACCCACCCACCCCCTTGTAAACCCCCCTGGACACCCCCTGACCCCTCTGGACAGCCCCCCACCCCTCCTGGACACCACCCCCCACCCCCTACCCCCTTGGACACCCCCCTAGACATCCCCCAACCCTCTGGGCAGCCCCCCCACCCACCCGGACAACCCCAAATACCCTCTGGAGAGGCCGCCACCCACTTGGACAGCCCCCCACACCCATCCACCCCCTTGGACAGCCCCCCACACCCATCCACCCCCTTGGACACCCCCCTGGACACCCCACCGACCCCTCTGGACAGGCCGCCACCCCCCTTGGACAGCCCCCCACACCCACCCATCCCCTTGGACACCACCCTGGACACCCCCCGACCCCTCTAGAAAGCACCCCCACCCCTCCTGGACACAACCCCCCACCCCCGACCTGCTTGGACACCCCCCAACCCTCTGGACAGCCCCCCCACCCCTCCTAAACACCACCACCCACCCCCTACCCCTTGGACACCCCCCTGGACACCCCCCAACACCCACCCACGCCCTTGGACAGCCCCCCACACCCATCCACCCCCTTGGACAGCCCCCCACACCCATCCACCCCCTTGGACACCCCCCTGGACACCCCACCGACCCCTCTGGACAGACCGCCACCCCCTTGGACAGCCCCCCACACCCACCCATCCCCTTGGACACCACCCTGGACACCCCCCGACCCCTCTAGAAAACACCCCCACCCCTCCTGGACACAACCCCCCACCCCCGACCTGCTTGGACACCCCCCTGGACACCCCCCAACCCTCTGGACAGCCCCCCCACCCCTCCTAAACACCACCACCCACCCCCTACCCCCTTGGACACCCCCCTGGACACCCCCCAACACCCACCCACGCCCTTGGACAGCCCCCCACACCCACCCACCCCCTTGTAAACCCCCCTGGACACCCCCGACCCCTCTGGACAGCCCCTCGCCCCTCCTGGACACCACCCCCCACCCCCTACCCCCTTGGACACCCCCCTGGACATCCCCCAACCCTCTGGACAGCCCCCCCACCCACCCGGACAACCCCAAATACCCTCTGGAGAGGCCGCCACCCACGTGGACAGCCCCCCACACCCATCCACCCCCTTGGACACCCCCCTGGACACCCCACCGACCCCTCTGGACAGGCCGCCACCCCCTTGGACAGCCCCCCACACCCACCCATCCCCTTGGACACCACCCTGGACACCCCCCGACCCCTCTGGACAGCCCCCGACCCCTCTAGAAAGCACCCCCACCCCTCCTGGACACAACCCCCCACCCCCGACCTGCTTGGACACCCCCCTGGACACCCCCCAACCCTCTGGACAGCCCCCCCACCCCTCCTGGACACCACCCCCCACCCCCTACCCCCTTGGACACCCCCCTGGACACCCCCCAACACCCACCCACACCCTTGGACAGCCCCCCACACCCACCCACCCCCTTGTAAACCCCCCTGGACACCCCCCGACCCCAAATCCATGCACCTATGCCATGGTTGTGTGTGAATAAAGTAGTAACAACTGTAAAAGGGCAACCCATCCAAATGGACACGCCCCAACCCTCTCGGGGATTTATAGAAAACGATGAAAAATTAGTGAAATCATAAAATTACTCAATATTGCAAGTCGAACAAATAGATCTAGGGATGATAAATAAGATTATGGTGCCAAAACGAGTTAAAAGGGTTCGCAATCGAAGAATCTTAGCTAGTTTCAACAAAAAAATCACAACACATATATATTTACTATCCGCGAAAAAAAAACGAACGAGTGGGAGGATTACCTGAGTGCTGCGAGTTTAGATGATTGATCCGAGGAGATTAAATATGAGAAACGATGATCGCAAAACGAATCTAAACCAACGAAATGGACGAGCCGATTCGGGTTTACGCGCGAGAGAGACGAGTCGCGACTGTCGAAGGTAAACTCGCGAATGACAATCCACGGGTCTGGGTAAATTTTTAATTGAGTTATCACGTCTGTTATTCAATAACCGACGTGATAATTGTTTTAAAAACATTCATAACGTCGGTTATTTCAATAACCGACGTAAAAAACTTCCTCCGATTCATTGTTTACGTCGGTTATTATATAACCGACGTAAAAAATGGCTCAAAATCCGCGTTTTTTTACGTCGGTTATGGAATAACCGACGTCAAAAACATCTGCGGATTCTTTTTTTACTTCGGTTATTTTATAACCGACGTCAAAAAGCCTTCAAAAACTGCGTTTGTTACGTCGGTTATTCAATAACCGACGTGAAAGGGCCTTCGAAAACCGCGTTTTTTACGTCGGTTATAAAAATAACCGACGTAAAAAACGAAGCCGCGAGATTAATAACGTCGGTTATTTGTATAACCGACGTTAAATGTGTACCGAACACAGGTTTTTACGTCGGTTAAGAAATAACCGACGTAAAAAACCTCGTTTTACATATTATGACGTCGGTTTTATATAACCGACGTAAAAAATGGTGACGTAAAAAACGTTTTCTGCACTAGTGTTTGTGGCTTTATCAACTATGGAGAGTTTGTATGCTATTGTTTTTTCTTGTTTTTCATGGTCTTTATGCATAATATAATATTTTTTTCCTCTTTTTTAATTATAAAAGGATCTAGATTTATTATGATAATACTTATTCAATTTATATATTTAAATTTAATTTTCCTCATTATAGGAATAAACACAATGATATCAAACATCAATTTCTTATATATCATTCTCAAAAAAGAGAATATAATTATAGAATATATTTCCAATGAAAATCTATTCGCTGACATATTTACTAAAACTCTAGGTTTAGCTAATTTTTAAAAAAAATTAAATTAGTATGATAGAAATAAATAATCTATTTGAGTGATGTAAAAATATTTTTCAGAATATTTCATTAATTATTTTACTTCTAGACCAATGCATATTGAACTATTATATGATTTCATAAAATATTATTTATAAGTTTATTTAAACATAATTAATGTAATCTATCCTAAAATATTAATTTAATATCTTTAAATATTCTCATCGATTCAAAATACTTCTAAAATATATTTAAATGGGGATTTAATCAATAATATATTATCCCAAATGCATAAATTTAGGGGGGATAACAAATTATGTAACTTCGTGGTTATTTTCATTTCTACAAATCTATTCCTATTTTAGAAGGAAGATATACTCACATATGACTATTTATATATTAAAATGTGGAACATTTTTTTACATTAATCTTTTTAATTAACTTCAAAATGGGGTATAAATTTTGATCTTTAATTAATTATAAAAAATGTGTAGAATATTAAAGTTCATCATTGATAGAAATTAATTATTTAGGTTTTGAAAATTACAATACTTATTAGTTACATAATTATAATTTACTATGGATTTTATTTCAATAATTTATTCCCTCCTAGATGATTTTATACATGTATTTTTTTATACTATTTGAAATAAATTTTATTGTTTATAATTTATTATTATACATCACCATTCTGGATTGATCGTTGAGAGGGGTGGTGAATCAGTGGGTTTCATTAGTGAATTTTTTTATTTTTCTTAAAACTCTTAAACTTGTTGAGGTTCTTGATCTAATAATTTATATATAATATCCTCAACTTGTTTTTAGAAATAATAAGAGGTAGAAAAACATTGATTATTTATAATGTTCAATACAAAAACAAAATCCTTTCCATGTTGGTTATACCCCCAACATAGATTATTTAATTACTTATTTTAGGATTAAATTTTCACATGAAACAACTGTTTCTACACCCAAATAATATTTCCTTTATTTATCCCACTTTCTACTCCCCAAAAATCAACTCTTCTTCCATAGTAGTCTATCCCCCCCAACTATCCTACATGTATTTTCTTCCTTATCAAATTGTTAGACACCCCGAACATGAACCTCTTAAATAACTGGTTCGACACCCCATTAAAAATATCTTGTTTTGTTTTCTAGGGGTTTATATATATATATACCAATATTTTTTTTATTCATGGATTCTTCTACACCACATGGCATATATCATCCTCTACAAGCTCATTAGATCAACCTTCTCATGTACAACCTTAAGCTCTATAAAAACTTCTTATAATAATATTATTAGTATTGTAACTACTTCACATTAGATATTTAATTATCAGGTTATTTTTATGTTACAGAATACTTGGACCTAATATTATTCTCCAACAAGATTCTTACTGCTTATCCCTCTTATCAGTTAATAAATGTTTGACTAGATATCTCCTTCGGATGTTGAAGCTCTGGACATAAATCAAACATGTAAATATGATGCATACAATTTATTCAATATAATTTTATAAAATAGTATAATTACCCAAAATCATTATGATTCACCTTTGAATTATCAAATAAATCCATTCATACATACACTAATGCATAGTTCATGAAATTTCCATATAACGTTTTTTTATTGTTGTTTTTGTTTTTTCTCCTCAACATTGTTTAATATCCATATTCAATTTTATATTTATATTTTAATATAAATATTATTCTATGAAACTTTATCATACCCACAATCATCTTATTTTATTTTCCTACCAAATGGTTTAAGTGATTCAATACATAAACATACAGTACATGGCATGAATGTACTTCATGCAATGTTTGTCTCCTATCTTATTTGCATAAGTTTTCAGAACAAGATAGGTCATTCATTTTTAATTCTTCATGTTAAATTCCATGAAATAATAGTTATATGTATAAATGATGTCTTAGTCACATTTCATGGAAGGATCAAAAAATATCTCACTCTCTTTTCTCATTACATTAAACAAAATAAATCCAATATTAAAAACATGCAGTGGGTCGATCCTATTCATCTAAACAATGTATCAAGATACTTAAAGTTTATTTAGGTTACTCTATACCCATGAAATATCCATCATTTATTCATGAAATCCTAGTAAGTAATAGGCTTTTCTTCTGATTTATATGAATAATTCACAGGCGGTCTTCTCATATTAATGAACAAGTCATGGTGGTTTCTATCTACTTCACATTAATGATTATTTGGGTTATAAATAACATTCGATACGAAATACATAGATGCTTTATAATTTAAGGAATGATATCCCTTAAAAAATATTCCAACACTGGCATATGAAACCCACATCCCATACTCTGTATTTATAGATATCTTCTCCACCACCTCTTTACTAGATTTTATATCAAGTCTAAGATTCATAAATGTTTATATCATATTTTCTATTAGGAAATTAAAATTATAAAAATCTGAAATTATTTTTTTGATGTCCAAGATTCACTTTATTGGATTCATGGTGGAGATCTAATTTTCATGTGGTGCATGAGTCATCTTACTTACAAAAAAATCATGTGACAACTTGGGGTACAACCAATGGGAAAATGATAAAGGGTTCATCCAACAGAAGTTGTCCAAGATGGAAGCTTCCTGCATATGCTATTTTTAATGTCATGTTGCATTGGTTTTCCACGCTGATTCATGTGATCGATGATTTTCATGTCATGACTTCTTCTTCTTCATTATTTTAAATATATTATTTGAATTATCACATTCATAAAAGTCAATAATTTCATTCATGGACTCAGGTATATTAATATATTTTTGATCTTAGGTTGTCATGTGATCATGAGAAGACCCCTTAAAATGTAGAATGTTGAAGATGATTTAAGTCATGATTGTATCTCATGGATTCACATAATTAGACAAGTCCACTTGTATGAGTATGTTTTTAAGAAGAGGAATATGTTTCTCATATCTCTCATATCACATCACTCTTATACTCATTTATCTGATACTTAATAATAGAATTTCATTCCTTTACCGATAAACTATAACTAATGGGATCTATTTCGGATTCTTGTTGGCACTTCCCTGTTCTGGTTCCCCTCCTCTTTCATCCCTTTATACACATTTTTTTCACCTCTAATTCATGTGTTCACCTCCGTCTACACACTACGTTATCTCATGATCACCCCTTCAATGTTATATGCATTCCTATTTACTTTTCTAATAAGTATGGATCGGTCGAACTACCTTCCAGGTGTTTGACCACGCAGGTCCCTTATTTGTTTGAGGTGGCCTTTTAGTTGGCCAAGGTTTGGCCAAATTTTTTGATAAGGGACCACCAAAAAATATTTTATATAATTATAGTTATAAAATAAAATACCAATCCATTCTCAAATATGAATTATTGGTATTACATTATTCTCCACAAGGTATTTTCAATATCATCTTCTCCAATATTTTTTAAACAATGTGTAAACCTCATCACAATTGACACGTGTCTTCGAGAACTTAAAGAACAGTCCACAATATTCACAATTAAATTTACACTATTTCATGGACTTATTTACCCGAATTCTTGGAGTTAGTACACTCTCATTCTTTTTTCCTTAAAACATGTAACCCTCATAAAAACCTATGGAATTACGAGGATGCTTTATCATTCATGAAATCTAATATGTGAGCATTAGAAGTTACTTGTCTATGGATTTCTCATATATTGACTTTATATCTACTAATATTAAATACAACATTATTTATTAAATATTTAAATTATTCTCTTTAATTAACCCATTTTTATTTTTTACTGATACTTCTTCACTTTATAGAAGAAATATTACTCTCCCCATTGTTGACAACAAATTAAAAGGCACACTTTGAATTTTCTCATCCCATCAAACTTCCCCACTTCTCCATCATCATTTCAGAAATTATCTTTAGCCACCTATAAGATAAAAATTATATCACGTGTTTTTTCATAAAATTGATCCTTTATATAGAAAACTATAATTATATGCGGGTAAACCCTTTATAGAAAATAAGATTTTATAACCAAGGTGATCAATGATATCCATTATACATCATGTGATATAAAACTCAGATAATGTATATCGTCATGTTTTTGGGATACTATAATAATCAAACCTTAATATATATTCATCATCAACTCATCTAAACACACATCAAAAAGTTCAAGTGAAACAAGATATATATCACCATTATTAGCTTAATATTAACTTTCCATTGATAATAAATATCAATTTATTTAGAGTAGGGATGTGGGGTATATTTTCATAACCAATCTTCCAATTTTAAAAATATATTCAAAAGATACACATTCTATGTTTAGTGATGATTAAACACCTTTAACTCATTAATTATCCCCACCAATGTTTACATCCATCTCTATCAATTAACTAAATTTTAGAATACATCCATATATATAATGGAATCATGACGAACCTTTTTTTCTTTACGGATTTCATTCATGATGAGGTATTCTCCTTAACTAGAGCCATTCTTTTATTTCAATATAATCATGGAATGATTTATTTAGAAACTTATTTATTTTTTGAGTGTCATTTGTTTTATTATCTTTTTTCTTCCCTAGAACATAACCTTTGTGTGTGTGATTCCTTTTTCAATATCACTCTTATAGATCTTTAAGATTCTAGTAGTGGAATACTTCTCAATAACAATCACCTCAATTTGTTAATCCAGTTTAATTAAATTATCATTAACATTTTTTTAATATTATTCCAATTATTTATCCAATTTCAATTTATTTGGTTAAAAAACGAGGCACTTTATCCTGAAATTATTTTTATTATAAAAATCATCACATAACTTAAAATTGTTTTTAAATAAAAACCCCATCCCTTTCACAACATTGGGAATCTCAATTGGTAGTCTTGTCATCAGTATTTTAGATATACGACCTTGTTACTCAGATATTCCAAAAACTTCCTCTAAGAATTCATATTTGTTTTTAATATAAGATTGGACGGATTTGTAGTCACTTCTTTTCTTCTTTGATAATATATTCTCATTTGTCCACCATGACTACCACTTCATTCGTGCATGTTTCCTAGAAATTAAATATTATGCCATTAAGAGTAGGATTCATTTCTATAACATTTACAATACCAATAAAAACCTATAAAATTATATCTTCCACTATGAAGTGTATTATATCCAGATATGTTTTTCATTTTACTTATTCAAAATGAGACTTCTTTTTAATAGGTAAGTTATTTTCTTGACATATTTATTTTTCCCTTTTATTTATAGAAATATATCTCACATATATTCTAGGTTTAAGAGGGTTTATATTTAATATTTTCACCTGTATTTATTTCCTTTTAATTATATTTTCTCCCCCAAAATGTAGTCATTTTTTCATGAATTTTCATGTTATCTAAACATTCAATTTCATTATTCCGAAACTTCTTGTTAAACTCACAATATAAAATAAATCTTCTTCTCTTCTTCTCTAGTGTAGTTTTTATAGATTTTAAATATTGTAATCATTACTGATTTTGAGTGGAACCACCACTCTTATAAACACATCTTGTGAAATGTCCCTTTATTCATCTATTCTCATCCACAATTGATGTATTGGGTTTATGGGTATTTTTTACCACCCATAATTTCCCAGAATTGTTTTCATAAATTAGATGAGAAATTAAAATAGAATAATTATATAAGAATTTCATTAGGTTATGGGATACCTTCTTCTTGGATGATTTTTCCATCTGGTTATAGGATGGTTTCATGATCTTCTGGGAGTGACGACCCTCAATTTAAACTTTTTTATGACACCTCGTTTTCTAGTAATATGGGAATTTTTAGCTTGTGGTGAATCATGTTTATTCAATCTCACCTACAACACTAAAAAGTTAATGTTGAGGAATTTATTCTCATACTCAAAAAATATCAACATATCTTCTCAAGACTCCTTTAGATTCTTTATTTTTTCTTTGGAAATTTATCTTGAGTCTTGTAAAAATTCTCAATCAGCATTAATTTTTTTAATATAACCAACAATTGAGTAGCATTGACATCCCTAGAAATTTTTTATAATTTCAAATGTCTATGTAAATATTTTATAAAAAAAATATCTAAGTAATATTTATCCCAAACATTTATATAATTGTTCAATAGTTTCAATATATATTTCATTGCAAAGAGATACTAATTCATCATTTTCTTCCAAAAGTATTGTGGGAGGGTTTCGTATGAAAACCATTTTAGTTAACTCCTCTTAAATTAAATTATCCTATTCTTTCATATATTATTTTGAATCATGAATATCATTTATAGTTCAAAAAAATAATTTACCATATATCTGAGAATACACATCTGGTGTTCTTTGAGTTCAAAATTAAAATCACTAAGTGATATATTATTATCAGGACTTAAACATGTTTTATTAAAATAATAATAATCAAAATAATTATTATATATAGTGATTATATGATTACATTTCTTTAGTGGTGTCTCTGAATTTATTATTACATTACTCTCTAGCTTAGTTTCCAGTATTTTCTTCTAGTCCTTTTATGTCTTTGTAGAAATATCTGGATTTTTATCTTTATGATTAATTTTATTTTTCTCCATCTAAGGAACCAAAAATATTTCATACATTTTAAAATTAATAAAATATATCTTTGTTATTTTTATGTAACCTAAAATTTATACCTATTTTAGATCCCCATGTCGAATTGTCCACTAAGAATGGGTGAATTGGTGGTTTACTTTTATGAATTGATTTACTTTAAGTGAACCACTTATACATGTTATGGTTATTGATCCACTTAGTGATATATAATAGCCTCAGATAATATATATAAATAATAAGATATAGAATAACATGTGATATTTATAAGGTTAAGTACAAGTCC
The DNA here is from genome assembly GCA_963277665.1 of Viscum album. Lineage (NCBI taxonomy): Eukaryota > Viridiplantae > Streptophyta > Magnoliopsida > Santalales > Viscaceae > Viscum > Viscum album. The sequence continues at coordinate 168,195,016 of OY728157.1, forward strand.
ATACTCTTTTCCATCTTGGTTATCCCCCCAAACATTGATTTTTAAATATCTTCTTTTAAGGATTACAAGAAGATAGTAAGTAACTAGTTTTGCACCCCAATAATCATTCCTCAATTTAACCATGGTTCTACTCCCCAAAAACAAAAAAAAAATCCTTCCAAAATGGGTTATACCCCCCAAATATCCTTCTTGTATCCTCTTCCTTCTTGGATAGTTAGATACCCTGGCCTCGAGGCTCCTCAGTAATCAGTTTGACGTCACAGTCACCATCTCATTCTTATTTTAGGTGTTGATCCATAGATAGTAAGATCTGTTTATACTACTAATTTCTTCTAAATCACATGAAATTGATCTTCTTCCACAATATCATTGTATTAACCTTTCTTGTGTATGAATTTAATATCCTCAACAGCTTCATGGAATAATATTGTTTGTCTTAAAACTCCTTTACACTAGATGTCAAATAATCTAATTGTTTTCAGGATAATGAATACTCGAACCTAAAATTATTCCCCTATAATTGTATTATGGATTATATCTCTTCTAAATTATTAAATGATTGAGAATATATCAAATTTTCATAATGATGTTTTCAACATCAATCTAATGTGTGCATGTGATGCACATAATTTATTAAATATTATTTTATGCAATAATGTAATTACACAAACTTGGTATAATCCACTTTCAAATTCTCATCTCAATTCATATATGAACACAATAATTCATAGTTTGTAAACAATATATATAATGGTTTGTTATTTTTTTCTCCTCAATTCTGTTTAATATCCTTATAACTACCTTGTATATTTTAATATCAAATTTATTCTTTGAAAATAGATAAGACCCTAAATCATATTCTCATATTTTTCTACCAAATGATTAATGTGTTTTAATACATACGCATAGGGTGCATGGAATACAAGTACTGCATAGAACATTTTCCTCTTATCTTCTTTTCATAAGTGATGAGTCCAAGATATGTCACTTGTTTTGTATTTTTCAAGATCATTGCATTTACATAATAGGTATATGTATACATGATATCTTAGTTCCATTTCATGGAAGTATCATAAGATGTCTCACTCTCTTTCCTCCTTTTATGAAACCAAAATCTTAATATATACAAAATATGTAGTTTCTTGATCATATTAATGATAGGATCATTCATAGATCCTAAATTTTTCTTTAAGTAACTCAGGACACATAAAATCTCCATTATTTATTCATGAAATCCAAGTAGGATCATGGGTTTCTTCTTCATGTGAACTAATCATGCAACATCTTCTCCTTTACATGAATAAAGCTCATGGGCTTCCTTTTAATTCATGTGAATGATTATTTTGTTTCTTATTCACATGCCCAATAGAAATAAATACATTCACTATTTTTTTAAGAAATGAGAGTTCTCAAAAAATATTTGAATGGTAGCATATAATACCCAAATACCTACCTCTATATTTATAGGTATCTTCTCTAACACCTCTTCCCAAAATTTAATACCTATTCATAGAATCCTAAATAATTTGATATCTCAATGTGTATAATGAATTTAAAATTATAAAAATGTCACTAGCTTTATGAAATCATGAAAAGTAAATTGATCGACATTATAGTGGAGCTCTCAGGTGCTTGGGGCTCATGAGTCTTTTTACTTCCAAAAACATCTTCTGAAACCATGGGGGTCAAATGATTATAATTTAATAAAGGGTTAATGAAATGTAGGTTTTATATGATGGAATAATATAGTATACCATATTTTTTACATGATGTCACGATGATTTTATATACGTTTTCTTGCAATCGATACTTTTCATGTGATGCAATATTCTTCTTGATTTTGAACAAATTATTTGAATTATCATATTCATACAGGATAATGACTACATGTATAACCAAGGTTTAATCGAGATGATGTTGACTATCGGTTATCTCATGATTTCACACAAATCCCTTCAATGTTCTAATGTTGAAGATGATTTAAGTCTTGAACAAACATTGTAGATTCATTTTATTGAATGGTTGTACTTATATGAGTATATTTTAAGTTTAGGAATAGCTTCTATGTATCTCTCACATCACATCACTTTTTCACTCATCTATCCTTTTGTTAATAATGAAATTTTCTCCATTCATGATGCATATAACAGTAATGGGGTATATTTTTGATTCTCACCACCACCGAACCATTATGACACCCCTACTATTTCATGCCTCCACACATAGTGGAGTCCCCTCTAATCTATGTGTGTGACACCATGTGCACACTATGCACTCCCCAGTGTTCTCTTTATGGGTTTTATTTCTATCCACTCACCTTCTAACCATGGATGGATAGGATGACCTGAATCCCACATGGTTGAAAACATTGGTCCCATATTTAGTTGGAGTGGGTCGTTAGTTTCCCAAATTTTTTGATAATGTGCCATAAAATAATAATTATAATAATTAAAATTATATAATATAATTCCAAAATATTATAAAATATTTGTTATTAATATCAAATTCTTCACCCCTGAGGTCTTATCAATATCATCTTTTAAAATATGTTTTAAACAATGTGTCTTCCTCGGAACAATTGAATCATGTATTTTTTCACTTGAAGAAGAGTCCAACAATCTTCACAATGAAATTTCAACTATGTCTTGAACTTCATAACCTAAATTATTGAAGCTAGCAGCCTCACATTCATTTACTTATATCATGGTAGAATCTTAACAATCTATGGACTTCATGGGATTTACCAATAATGAAAACCAATACCTTAGAATCATGAGTTCATCATATTTGAATTCATCATACATTGAAAATATAATATACTAATAGTAAATACAACATTCATTTGTCAATATTTCACTTGTTTTCTTCAATATCCCACTTTATATTCTTTATCGATACTTCTTCAATTTATAAACTCAATATTTTTCTCCCCCATATTGAAAATAAATGAAAAGTTATAAAGGGGGTTTTATCATCACATAAAACTTACCCTCTAAAAAATAATTATTCTAGGCCTTATATTTATCCACTTATAAGATAAGGATGAAATCACATGTTTTTTACTATGTAGGGATCCTTTAGTTATACAAATTTGTTTCAATATAAGAAAATGCTTTGTAAAAAACAATAGTTCATAACCAAGGTGATAAATGTTTTCCATTGTACATCATGTGATATTATACTCATAGAACTCAGATCAACATGTTTTAGGGATGCTAAATAATCAAATCCAGTAATATATTCCTCAAGCACTAATCTCATCAAACATCAAAAAGTTCAAGAGAAAAAATATAGATCCCCCTTATTAGATTAATATCAACTCCCTATAGATAATAATTATATATTTATTTAGAGTAGGGATGTGTGTGTGGTTTTCATAACTGGTATTGCAATTTTAAAAAGATATTCAAAAGATCTACATTTAATGTGTAGTGAATATTTAACAGTTTTGACTCATAAATTCCCTCCCTTAAGGGATACATCCATATATTTCAATTCCATGTTTGTTAGTATAAAATCATACTTATAAGAGAATGAATATGATCCTTTTTGTTCTTTAGAAGTATAATTCAGGTTGAGAGCATCATCCCAAATAGGGACTTTTTTCCTTCAATCTCAAGAAGGAAATATGTCTTTTTACTATTCATTATATTTTGTATCTCATTTGTTAGGTTAACTTGTTTCTTCCCTTGAAGTTATTATTTATGTGGAATACATTTTCCTATATCATCCTTATAGATCCACAAGTTTCTAGTGTAGAAAAACACCTCATCAACATTCACCTCACTTTCTGATGCCACTTTTATTCCTTTATCTTTATCATTTTTTCACCATCTTTTAATTTTTTAATGAATTTAAATTGATTTGGTAAAAAAATGGGCACTTTATCTGGAAATTCTTTATATTATAAAAATATTCACATGACTTACCACTATTTTTCTAATAAAACCAATAACCCTTCATAATAGAGGGAATATATCTTGTTTTTCTTATCATTAATTTCCTATTTATATTCCCCTCCTTCTTAAAATTAGAAAAAACATTTTCTAAGCGTTTATATTAGTTTTTATTGGAATCTTGGTTGGATTTATGGTCACTTATATTCATATTTGATAATCTATTGCATTTTCTTCACCATAAATCCCTCTTGATTCATGCATATTTATTTGAAATGACATGTTATTCAAGTTAGATTAGTATTTATCTGTACAACCTTCATAGCACTAGTAAACACATCTAAAAAATATCTTCCATCTAGAAATTTATTCTACCCAGACACTTTTTATTATTGTACTTCTTCAAACTGAGCCTTATTTTTCTCCTGGGGAGAAGTAGTGATTTTGTTGACATATTTCAAGCTCTATTTGAGGTAGGAAAAGATATATCACTTATCTTCTTATTGCATTTAGGTTAATATTTATTTTTTAACATATATTAGTTTCATTTTCTTTATATTTTCTCCCGCTAAATGTAGTCCTTGTGTTATTTTCATGAATTTTCATGTTATGAAATTATTCCCATTTATTATTCCCAAACATATAGTAACACAGAAAATAGACTATAAATATTTTTATCTTATCTCTCGTGTAGTCTATCTAGATTTAACATATTTTAAACCTTGATAATTTTGAGTGGAACCACCACCATTTTAGACACTTGTAAGGGAATAACTCTATTCACAACATTTCACATCCACCCTTGGTGCAGTGGGATTTAGAGTATTTTTCACCATCCATAATTTTCCCGAATTGTTTTTAGAAACTGAATAAGAAATTGAAACATTAATATTATATAAAAAAGTTTCTAGGTTATGGGATACCTTCTTCTTGTTGGATGTTACCGTTTTGTTAGAGTCTAGTATCACTCTCTTCTTAGAGTCATGACTCTAAATTCAAGCTTGGGTGACATAATCTTTGTTTCCATTAATATGGGAATTTTCATATTATGGTGATCCATGATTCTTTAATATCACCTCTGGATCTAAAAACATCATGTTTATGGAGTTACTCTCATTCTAAATTTATCTCAACATACATTCTCAATCCTCCTTTAGATTCTTTATTTTCTTCTTCCTACATTTTTATTTACTCTTATATATAATTTTCAAGAACCTTTACATTGTTTTGTTTAAAATATAATTGATAATAATTGAAATCCATAATACTTTATATAATTTTTCAAGATCATGAAAATATTTTATAAAAACAATATCAAATAAATAATTCTCATAAACATTTATTTATAATTTCTTAATAGTTTAAAAATATCATTCATTAAAAAGATATATCATTTCATCATTTTCTATCACATGTTTTGTGAGATTTCTTCATATGTTATCCATTTTAGCTAATTCATCCTCCATTTAATAATAATATTCATCCATATATAATTTTTCATCATGGATACCCTTGATAGTTCCAAAAAAATAATTTACAACTTTTCTAGGAACATTCTTAAGATAGTCTTTGAGTTAAAAATTAAGGTCACTAAGTGATAAATCATCATCATAGCTTAAAATATATTCATTAAAAGAATAATAATAAAAATAATTATTATAAATAGTTCCACAATTATTACCTTCCTTTAGTGATGTATCTCCCTTTACTATTAGATTATTCTTTTTCTTCATTGCCAGTACTTTCTTCTTGTTCTTCAATGTCTTTATAAAAATATCTATATTTTATCCCCAAGTGTAAGTTTTTTTTTATCCATCATAGGTTTCACAAAATTTTATAAAATTATACACTTAACAAAAGAAATCATGGATCTTTAGAGTTAACCTATCTTTGATACCAATTGTAGAGCCCAATGTCGGATTAACCCCTGAGAGGGGGGGGATAATTGGTTAAATTTAATGAATTATTTTTCTTTAAATGAAACTTATTGAAAATTGTAAGTTTTTAAATACACTAAATTATATACCACAACCTCACCTCATATGTAGAAGTAATAAGAGAGAGATATACACAATATATTTACAAGGTTTGATAAAAAATACTTACTCCTTATAATCTTGGTTATCCCCTACCCTCAATATGGATTCTTTACTAACTTCATTTCAGTGCTACAAAGTCACATGGGGGGATACTATTCTAAACCCAAGTAAGCATTCCTCTAGTTAACCCTACATCTATTCCCCAAAAATCAACTCATCGTCCATATTTGTTTATACCCCCAAAATGTATTTCTTTTCTCTTATTCCTTCTTGACTGGGTAGAAACCCCAACCATGAGCCTATTTAGAAATATTTTTGATAACCTATTTATAATATAAATATTTTTTGTGTGTTTATTCATAGAGATTAAAATACTTTACTACTATTGGTTTTTTTCACCACTTGAAATAGATATTCATCCATTATTTTATTCAATCAATCATGCTCATGTAAAACTTCATTATATTAAATAGATTCTTGGATAGTTATATTGGTCTTGAAAATCCTTCACACCATATCTTGAACGAATTAGTTCTTCTCAACTTACTGAATACTCAAATATCAAAGTTTTATAACACAATTTTATTCTACATTTTTTCTCTTCTCACTTGTAATCATCTTGGGAAGGTATCTCCTACTAATGATCACATTGCTAGAATTAATCAAATGTGTAAAAGTGATGCACAAAGTTTCATTATTATTATTTTATGTAATAGAGGACTTTCACAAAAATAGTATAATTATTATTGAAATTCTCAAATCAATTCATGCACACATATAATAATGAATTTTTCATGGAAATTTTTTATTTATTTTTTTTCTCCTAGATTGTTTTTAATATATCTCTTCATGATTCCATACATATTTCAATATAAAGTCCATTATTTTCCAATAATTTTAAAATTGAATATTATAATAAACATTTAAAACCAAATAGTTTAACTATTTTAATTCATACATATTGGGTTCATGGAATAAATGAACTTCATGCAATGTTCTTATCCTCTCTTCTTCACATATATGATGGGTGAAAGATAGGTTGTGTGGAATTTAATCTTCAAGTATTTTCCCTTGGTATAGTATGTATATATATATTCATGATATATTATTTCCATCACATGATAGGATAGTACGATGCCTCACTCTACCTATTCCTTACATGAAATAGAATGCTTCACATATAAAAAACAAACAGTGGATCAATACTCTTCAAAGAGAGAGTATATATAAGTCCACAATGTTTCTTTATTTATATCTAGCCACATAGAATCTATTTTCTTTATGAAATATAATTCACGCTCATAGGTTAATTCAACTTTAAGGGAAAAAATATTGTTGGGTCTTCTCCTCCACATGAATAAAGCATGTCGGCTCTCTTATTATTCAAATAAATGATTATGAAAAGTATTAATCATATTACTAATAAAAAAAATTTATACTCTATTATTATTGAAACAAATTATCTCAAAGAAATAATTGAAAAAAAATACATAAAATCCTCATCCCTATCTATATATTTATTTACAAGCTTCTCCATCAATTCTCATATTGATTTTATGGTAATTCCTTGATTATTAAATTCTTAGAGATATCAATGTATCTCAGGTATTTTTAATGATAAAAATATTGTAAAGACTCATAAATTTCAAGGAAATTTTTTTTCTTAATTCTATAGAATTTTATGAGTCTATGGTTTTTTACGGCACCTGATTCTGAGGCCCGGTGTTCCCAGAATCAATTTCTAAAGTTTTGTCCAGGTACATTTAGTAAACGTATGTGCGAGTTTTTCTATCTTATGAACCGGTGCTCGGAATTGAAATATGAGTGCACTGATGAACTCGTAGCACTAGTATTCACTTAAGGGGTCCCATACCATAGTTGTGTTTTCTTAGGAGAAGAAGATAAATTTTGGGAATTTATAATAAATTAAATACAATTTTTGTACACAATTTTATATATGTTTGGTGGTTAATTCCTACAAGTATGAGTTAGAGGTGGGGTCCACACCCACATAACCTCTCATAAGAAGATAATGTGTGGTGGGGCCCACACGATCCCCAAACCCTTTAACTTCCCTTAAACTCCCATTTAGCTCCCCCTTCATTAAATTTGACAACACCTCTTATTTATTTTAGTGGAGCCTCTCCACCTGCCTCTCATTAAGTATTCCAACTCTTGAGATTAATTAATGCCATTTAATTTATCTAGTTTGAATTAATTTGAATTGCATGGCAATGTTTTATATTGGGGGAAGCCTTTTTATTATTTTGGTTTGGGAAATATTTGGTGTTGGAACCTATAGAGAATTAGAGGGGAGCTCCATCCTTCCTACGAAGAACAACCAAAGAATGACGATCATCTCCTTTGAGCTTCGGCCATGTCAAAGGAGAAGGATCCACCCGCAAGGAACACCGACGACATGTCATCCTTGGCTCTTTTTTCTCCAACGTCAATGATTTGACGCCACCTCCTCGCGAATCCATCTACGAACGAACTTTATTTCGATGTAGGGGCTTTGTATAATTCTACGTGAATAAATTATCTCATTCATGTTGAATCTGTTGGAATGTCTTAGGCCAACTGCTACCGCCTAACGCGGAGGATGTGGGTCGAACGAACATGGCCTGACGACCCTCCGGTGTTTCCTATTTTTTTTATTCACGATGGAGGCGTGTTGGAAGGGACGAGGACGAGCGAATTTGGCTGCCACGTGCCAGCCACGTGCGGAAGAACAGCGGCCGGCAACCGCGGTCCGCTCGGCCAAAGAAGAACTGTCCAGTCATAGTCAGCCGGGCTGGTGGAACCTCGGCACCCCATGGTGCCGCAATGTGGAGGACCACGGCCCATGCTCCGCGGGCTTCTTCGATGGGTGAACCGACCTGCTCGTCGGCCGACTGGGTTGGTGGAGGCCACGGCACCCGCAGGTGCCGTGCGGGAGGACAGCGACCTACCCATGCGGGCCACTCACGCCGGGAAGACCGGACGGCTTCGGACAGCCAGAAAAAAGGGCGGATCCACTCGGTATCGCTGATTCAGGAAGTCCCCCCCCCTGCACCGCATCGGTCGGCCCGCTGGCTGAGCCACGGCCAACAGCTGGTCGGGTCGCGCCAGTCGGGCCGAGCCGCGCCCACCGGGCTAGGCCGCATGCCACAGGCCAGACCCTGCCCCATCGGGTTGAGCCGCACATTATCGGGCCGGACCGACCCCTTAAACGGGTCGGACCTATTGAGTCAGGACACGCAGACCCACCATCCCACTAGGCTTGACGGGCTGGCCCCATTTCACTTAAACATGAATAACGTTAAGATCACGCGTCTTATCGATGCGCCGTTTGCGGCACTAGGATCCTCATGAAAAGATGGTCCTTCTTAATATATTCTAAGTGAGTTTTGGATTACTTTGGAAAACGTTTCGGTTTGGAACGAGCGTAATTCCATCTGGGCACTTGGAACAGAAAAGCCAATAACTCTCAGACCGGGCATCCGATTGACGCACCTTCTGTCACGTTGGGTTCCTATTAACAAGAAAGAACTTCAGGATACATCTACTCTATACTTCGTGATAGTTGATGTATCGACCCCTTGTCTTGAGGAACATACCCTCCTGGAATCGAGCGTGTTGTGTGCGGGAACCCTAGAGTTGGCTGCGACTGCGACCACTACCATATTGGGATCCTCCATGGGATCAACGATGATGACAACAGTACTTGGATCCTCCATGGGTTCGGCAGTGATGACTACTGTAATTAGATCCTCTGTGGGTTTGGCAGTCATGATTTCTGTACTTGGATCCTCTATGGGTTCGGCAGCGACAAATTCTGTACTAGGATCATACGTGGGTTTGGCAGAGGAGATGATTAAGAGGCTACATCTAATCATCTCCACACCTCTTCATGAGTTTTATACCTGTTTGAGCTGAGTCTTGACATTCAATGATTATCATCATTGTGATTGATTTCTTTCCTGTTTGGACTGAGTTGTGCTTGGGCTCGAGATTTTGGAACCAAACTGAGATTGACAACTTAGGTATATGTATGGGCATATACCTAGGTAGGGTTGGTAGATACTTCGTGATTGTATCTCTCTTCTGTGGTTTATCCTTCATGGATTCTAGGAGACCTTTGCGGGTCTCGGGGCCCCTACTGAGTATCGTATACTCACCCTTGCATGGTATTTTCACACACTACGTTGTGTTGGATGGAGATGATGGAGAGCACTGATCGAGGTGGAGACTTGAGGAGCTGGACAGTACCTGGAGGTGGACCACTAGACGATATGTACACACAGCAGACGGACGGACCCGAGGTGCCGAGGAGACCATCTATACCCACCCTTCAGTTGGGATACCCGGAGGATGACTCAATGGTTGCTCCTTTACCTTATTGCTATTGTACTAGTTTTTCAGTTGTACTCTACTTACTGTTGGTCTTGTATTTCTGGCCCCCTTCTTTTCAGCACTAACTTTTGTATTTCAGTATTACTTAGTGCTTACTTCTGTTGCATACTCTGTTGTGTTTGTTTACTATTATAAATGCAATGCCTTCCCTTTGTATTGGGATTTACGCCTTTGGTGCTAGTCTCCAGCCCCTGGCCTATGGAAGGCGGGCTTGGGGTAGTCACGAAATAGGCCTCGAGGATGGGTTGTGACAAATATGATCTTATTCATGTGATTTTGAAGATTCTCTTGATCATTTTTATGGTGGATCTCTCACATTCATTCATTTCATGCTTCTTTTTACTTACAAAAAAAATCTATTTAATGCATTAGTGGTTAAATTATCAACAAATGATGAATGGTTCCTGTGATGGAAGTTATCGAAGATAAAATCTTCTGATGTAAACTTTTTTATGTGATGTCATTGTGATTTTCAGCAAGTATTCAAATAATGATGATTTTAAAGAGACCCATTATTCTTCTAATTATTTAATGCATTATTAAAATTATCACATGCACGCAAGATAATGACTTCATTCATATCCCCTGATTGATCAAACTGGTGTCAATCATAAGATATATTGACATCACATGTAGATCTATTCAATGGTCGAGGGTTGAAGATTATAAAAGTATCGATCAAAAAATACAAATTCACATGATCCGATGCATCTTCTTATATGTGTATGTTTTAAAATGAAGGAACAATGTCCATATATCTCATTCCATAGGTATCTATTGTTCTCATTTGGTCTCCACTTAATAGTAAAATTTACTTTATTCATCAGTTATCTATTAGTAATGAGGTCTTCTACCAATTCCTATTAGCACTAACCTGTTTTGGCACTCACACACTGTCATGCTTCCCCACATGGTGGTTCCACTTCAACTATATGTCACTTCCTTTGTGTTCACACTATGTTCCCACACATGTTCACTTTGAGGGGACTATGATTTTCTTCTCATCTGCCGTAAATAGATGGCTAGATCGACCTTCATCCTATATGGTTGACCACCTAAGTCCAACATATGGTTGAGGTGGGTCATTGATTGTCCATGATTTGTCCTAAATTTCTGATAAAGTCTCACCAAAAAATACTTATAATAATTATAATTATAAAATATAATAAAAATATATTATCAAATATATATTATAAATATAAAACTCTTATTAACTAAATTATTCTCAAAATAATCTTCTTCCACATTCTATAAACAATGTAAAATACTTAGAACAATTAACACACATCTTTGATCACTTTAAGAACAATCCCAAAATCATAATAATTAAATTTCCACTATGTCTTGAGCTTCATTACTTGAATTATTAAGGCTAGTACCCACAAATTAATTTGTATTATATCATGGAAGAATCCCAAAAACATATGTACTAACATGGATTATTTATCAATCATTGAGTCCAATGCCTTAAAATCACCATTTCCTCATCCATGACTTTTCATATATTGAATATATGATATAATGACAACAAACACAACATTCACTATTCAATGTTTCACTTATTCTCATCAATTACTATTTATGTTCATGTTTCTTTATGTATTTTGATTAAAATATTTTAAACTCACATATACTTTATGTGTTCAAGTTGTTTTTTCATATAATATTGTTAATTCTAGGATCAACCATGAGGGTCTGGTGAGTGTGATTTTCATATAACCATGAGATAATCAAGTGCATGAAAAAAAAGTAATTATAAGTCTTAACTAACCACATAATTATGGATCGAGTGTATGAAAAGTAGATATATTTTTTATAATTCTTGAATTAACTAAATGATGAAATTCGATCGGCCACAACTTTTGAATCGAAAACACGTTGTAAAAATAATAGATCACACATTGTAAAACAGATCAACCACACATTATAAATCAGATTGATTACACATTAAAAAATCAATCAAATTAATTTTTAAGCTTGTCATCCATACAAGAAAAATAAAAAATTTATATAGGTGGAATAAATTTATTTTAAAATAACTATTATTAACACAACAAAAAATAAGTTTTAGAAAAATTCCTTTTAATAATAAAATAGAATTTTCACTGTAATCATGTATAGTATTGATTATTATAAATTTTATTTATTTATTAATAATAAAATGAGATTTATTTGAATTTAAAATTAATCCAAACTAATTCATTACTATTTATTACCTAATCAATGGAAAAGGATCAAAACTATCTTTTTTACTACTATAAATTATCAATTTGGTTCCATAATGTCAAGCATAGGTTTCTATTGTCAAATTACAACATTAAAATTATCAATTATCTCCTTTATACGTATTTATTTGAGACAAAAGTTTTATTAATTTTTAGGTTATTCACATATCATGATAGTCTAGTAAAAATCAAAGTATTTGTAAAAATGGGTTTTTCACTATTCACCTAAAAATAAACCAATTTAGAAAAATTCCAAAAAAATCACTCTAATATAATTTTTACATGATGAATAAATAAATAAAGTTAATTCTTTAACTTTAAAATTCTAAAATATATAAATATAACTTTTAAATAAAACAATATAATACATGAAAAAGTAATTTATTTAAAATAAAACATATTTGTTTTAAATTTAAGAACTATATCAATGTTTCATATATTGATAAAAATTATCAAAATAAATAGTAAAATGAATTAACATGAAAAAATTATTTAACAATAAAATAATTATTTTTATATCATGAACATAAGAAATTATCTTAACAAAACTTACTGATCCTTAAAATAAAATAACCCTTATGAAATGAAGTTAGTATAATAATAATATATGTATTATAAGTAACTAATTGATTATATAATATATTCTAAGAATTAATATAATAATATATGTGTGTCTATGGAATATATTAAAATTCATAGTCATGAATAATAATAAACTATAAAAGAGATATACTATTAAAAATTCCTAGGTTGTATCATTCTAACCCTTTACAAGAAATTGTGTGCTTTTCATTTCTTACTCCCTTAAAAAATAACAATACTTTATAACTATAAAAAAACTATATCTAGATACTGAGATCATAAAACTTACTTCATAAACCTTTAACCAATTTTTTTTCTTATTCATTAATAATTCCTTCCAATAATCAGATATATTATTCATGTACTGTGATTTTTCAACCTAAATATTTTAATGTTTCATATTTTGATAAAGATAATAACTGTTAAAAAACCTTTAATCCCATATATGGGTAAGATTCACATTCCATGTATTTAGTTATAATAGCATATTACATTGATAAAACATTATTCATACAATACATTTGATCTCCTTCTTGCCCTCTACTCTTGCATTCCCTAGATCCTCTCCAGGTCAGATTTGGAGCATGGGAATCATTGAGGTTTTGGGTAGTGGTTTGGTGGACGACAGATTTCCAGGAATTACCAGAGCTGGTTCTTCTTCCTATGGTTTCAATCCAAAGCTCCCTTTTGGGTTTTTTCCTGCTTTAAATTTTTCTTGTTCAGTTTTTTCTCTGGTTTCAGATCTTTTTCTATGTTCAGTTCAGGGTTTCAACCTCGTTTCCCTCTTCCTGGTTCCATACGGGGTGTGATTCTATTTATGTTGGGGTGCAGATTGAGTTGTATTTTCTGTTTTGCAGGTAATGGTTCATCAATGTTTTTTATGGGGATTCAGATGGGGTTTTTCTCGGTCATGGATTTCTATGGAAGTCCTGGCCACTCGAACTCCTCTTTGGACTCTATATCCACTGCTCCCTTCTAAGTCGGCCGGGTGTGGTGTTTCCTTAGAGGATTTGGGTTGTGTTGTGCATTGTGGTGGGGGGTTCCAGGTAGCCTGGACAGAGTTCAGACGATGGAGGGACCTTAGTTTGGTTGGGTTATGTTTTAATGGTGACAGCGCTTATGGTGGTGGATCAGCATTTTTGACTGTCATGATGAGGTAGGTTCTGTGAAATAGCGGCGATGGTGTTTGGTGCCAGGTAGTGGACATTGGAGAACAGGCCGATGAGACGATGGTGATTTTTTCGTCTATGATGGTGGATGCTGGAGGAGATCGACGACGATATGTTTTGATGTGGACTAGGTGGCTAACGCATTCGGTGTGTGACTTGAGGCAGGGTGGTGGACTCGAGGCGACGCATGGATCAAGACAACAAGAAGGTGATGCCTTGGTTTTTGAATTTTGAAAATTGTGGCTTTTGGATGGTTACAGTTGCTGTAAGGATTTTGAATTTTGAATTTTGTTTACATTTTTAAATTTCTTTGAAGTGTATTGGTCGTCATGTTGGGTATGTAAGGGTGGTTTGTGGATGTTTTGTTTGGTTCCCACTTTTCCAAAAAGTGGATTCTTAAAAAATAAAAAAAGTGGATTGTGGTAAAACATTTCACTATCAACTAAGAATATTTATAAGGATTTAGTTCACCATTTTCATACTATTTACCTGATTACCACCTATTTATATGAAATATTGAGTAAATAGGTAAAATTCACAATAATTATAACTCCTATTAAAACCCATAAAACACTAAACAAATTGATATTTTTGACATTTTGGGTATAAAAAAATTCTCAGACCATTAAATTTTTTATTATCGTGAATTTATACATATTTTGAAATCTATCAATTATTATATTCAGGATTTTGAGTTTTTATGAGTTAATAAACTCTATATCCCCCTTTTTTAAACACAAAATTTGTTCCTTATAGAATAAAATTCAAGAGTGAACAATGCCCTCTATAAACATGGTTTCAAAACTATATAAGATATATCAATATTACCTTCATGGTTGAGAATAAAATTCACTACATATCCTTCCAATCTGGTAAAATTTTCTTCATAAATAGCCACAAATGCCTCTTCTTTTTTCTTCAACTATAGAAAATTCCTTTCCATTCTAAATCAAAGCATTTTTGGAAAAAAATGAAAAATAGATCACTAAATTTCATTTATTCCATGGAATTAGTATCATTATTATCCTTTATATTCTTAATCAATGACCAGAATCATTTAGCATAACCTTCAAGTAGATATATATAATGAGTTACATTATGATTCTCTGAACAACCCAAAACATATAATATATTTTACAAAGAATTTTTTCGTCCTTCCATTACTACTAGATCTAAGGTTCCAGCAAAATACAGAGGATGATATCACATAAAATGATCCACTATTGACATGTTCCCCAATATACAATTTTATGTCAAACTTATATAGGTACCCTATATATCATATATTAATTGAGTTAATGATGATGAAATTCGATTATCTCTAACTCCATTAATTCCGGGTAAATGATTTCAAAAGATAGGGTCCTCTTGTTTCCCTCCTACATCATCCAACTTATTACCACTTCCAAATACAATTATAAAAACGTAGATCATATTATATAGCATGGAAACCATTAGATTAATCAAAAAATCTATCAAGATAATATAACTATAAATAATAATCCCAAAATTTTCTCTCATAACCTCTAATGTTATTTAAACCCTTCTATGATACCAACTGAGATGCCCTAAAACTAAGCACCCAGATCTGGTGGTAAAACATTTTTTTAAATATTTTATTAATAATAACTATAATATTAATAATGTAACTAACCAATATTTACCTAATTTTAAGCAATTATTTCATTTTCCTATATTCCCATGAAATGTTACGTCTATAATGTTACAGAATTAGGAAGACCATTACATTATAAAATATACACTTCTGCATGGGGTATATTTTACCCCACAAAATAGGTTCCTAAATTGAAACTGATGTTTCTCTAATAAATCACATTATTCATTTCAAAATTAGCCTTTGTAACTAAAGGATTGTACATTCTAGAGTTCCCACACAACTATAAATCCTATCAAATCATTTTAAAATGTGGGATGAGAATATAAATATTTTTAAAGGATATAAAATATTGAAAACATGTTATTTCTATAAAAAATATGACAATCCATGATTATGTTTACATTTTTAAAAATTAAACATTGATCTCAAATAATTTCTTACTTACACATGAAATAAACATCAATGAATAAAACTGTTTATAAAATATATCAGAAGAAAGAATAATAGAAAAAAATCACCATGAAGGTTATTTGGTACGTCATATTAATATCATTATTTAAATGGAATAAAATTTATAGTAATTATATCATCATTCATAGTGTAATAATGTAACTAGTTTATTCAAACATCATAAATATATAAGGAAATAAAATAGTCGGTTATTTCCAACATTATATATCTTGATAATAAATCCTAAATCAATGAATTATAGGGATATATCATACCAATACATCAATATATATATATAATTTACAAGAAATATAACATTAATAAAACACAAATTTCCTTTCACTTTATTATAAAAATTCATAAAAATTTTATTTCAACCCATAGTCATTAGCACTTATCATTGTCACATAAAAAAGAATAAATATGCATTTCATTGATAATTATTTAAATTGAAAAATTAAAAGAATAATGGGAATTGATTTTACATTATAAAATTCTGAAATTTTAAAAAAGAATATCTATAAAGAATAAACATAAATGAAGGTGGGAAATATAAATCATGTAATAAATATTAAATAAACATTATTTTAACATCATTTTAATGATAGTTAAAAATTAATCATTTAAAATTGTTGAAAACGTTCTGTTTAGAATCTTTGTAAAAAAATTCAAGGATAAAAAAATTAAAAATCATTAAACTATAAATAATAAAATTATTGAAACTAAATAATAATATGTATATGGATGATAATTATTTGATAAAAAATGTTAATGAAGAAGTAGCTCACCTCAAGTCCTAGCTATTTTCATATGTCCTCTAACCTCCTAGGTAATAAATTTATATTAATTATTTACATGTAAAAGAACCTTTTTCATTTTCATTATCATATTATTATTACATTTATTTCTTTAATTATTATGTTTTCTTTATGTACTAAATTGACACTGTTCACGTTGGTCGTTTTGGGATCATTCGGTGCATAATATATAAAATGGATTTGGAATCCCATAAATATTAAAACTTCCTTGTCCAATGGTTTAATAATTTCTATATATATCTAGATATAATGTTTTTATAATTATAAAATAAAAGAGTTTAATAAGTTATGAAATAGTTACTTTTTTGTGAATATTCCTTGATAACCTTCCTTTAATTAAAAATGATTTTTAACTTTAATTAAATTATTATGATGGATATTTTACCATTAATAAAGTTTTATAAGTATTTAATAATTTTTTTGAAATAGTTTTGGGTTCCCACAGTCATTTTATGGAACTTACGGTGATGGTTTATACATAGTACTTAAAATGTCAATGTATTTCATATTTATTTCTAAAAAAGAATTGATTTTTTCTAACAATTTTACGTATTTATATTACCATTATATAATCATGATAAAATATAAAATTTATTTTCCTTACATTAAATTATTAGTATTTAATTTTTCTTAATCATTCATCGTACAAAAATTGTAACATCATTCATGTATGTGGTAAAAAAACCCAACAATAACGTGTTATAAAGACAGAATGAGTTGGAATATATTATTTTATTGTAATAATATCAATTTTAAAGAAGTTAAATAAATTTAAAAATATTTTATTAAAACTATAAATAATACTCATGAAGATATAAAGAATGATTACAAATGAAAGTGAATGATGAAAAGTTGTTACTTACAAAGTATCTTGGTATGCTCTTTTTAGAAAGATAAATTTCACGATGACTATTTATTATTAATATTTATAAGATAATTGACATGTTTAATTTAAATAACCTTAATAATGTTATAAATTTAATATAAATTCCATAAATAAATTATTATAGCCATCTATGTAAGGAAATGATGAAAAATGCAATACATCACTCATGGAGGTGATAATCTCCATGTCATATGAGAGACATTTTCATTTTCCAATGGATGGGAGAATGGTAGATAATGGTAATTACATGAAAATATTTAAATTTAAATAAACTAATTATAGTTATTTCATTATATTATTATGGTTATATTGGATTTTTTAGTGGTGGAAAGTTTTTGAAAGAACTTGGTTATAGAAATTACCACTTCCTTGGATATCCTATTTTAAGCCTCTTATTAGGACTTCTTATATTGGTCTTTTAGGAATAAAAAACACTATTATGTAAGAATGAGAGTATTGGAAGTATTGTTCATGTATATATTAAGTTAAAGTTCTCATGTTGTATACATAAGTCAGGTGTTGAGGGGATATTTTTATAAGTGAAAGGTGTGGCAATTTTTTAAATACTCATAATCATAGAATAAAATAAATTCCATTTTACAACAAAAGGGAAAAATTTATCCAAATTTTAAATATAGGATATGGTAGGTTGATATTCCGCTTAAAAATAAATTATTTATAGTTTTATAGGATATTTAAGTTATTACACCTTAACATAACCCCCTCTTTAATGTTTTAACATTTTCTATGGTAACGAATTTTTACCATGGTAAATTATTTTAATGAATAAAAATTAAATTAGAATTATTTCAAAAAAATGAACATTTTGATTAAAAATATGAAATAAATTTCATAAGATTAATTTCATAGTTTTGTTAAAAATAAATTTTAATACAATAACGCTTAACACAATGAAAAATGGTTTTCATACAAATGAGTTTTTAAGTATAAGAATGAATTTTCACAATAATAATTTTTAGTATCGATTCTCATGAAGTTGATAAGTTTATAAATTAAAAATTTTGGTTATGTTACTTTAAAACTAATCCAAAACCAAATGGTTCTTTTTGAATACTTAATCAAAGATAAATGATCAAAAAAATACTTTTTACTAGACTAAATCATCACTCTGGTTACAGAATATCAAGAAATGGATTCTAAATTTAGAATGATACATTTAAATACATTATTTTACTCCTTAAATATATATTCTATAAATAAAAAAGTTTTATAAAATTTTATATCATGCTTATATCCTGATAATTTATTAAAATTCATAGTATTTGTTAAAATTGTATTTTCACTATTCATATAAAAGAAAAATATTTTAGAAAACCCTAAAAATCACCATAAGTTAATCTTGATATCCTGAATGAAAAAAAAATTGTTTCTATAAAATTTAATTCCTATAATTTATAAATTTATCCTTTAAATAAAATCTTATAATTCATAGAAAATAGTTCATTTAACATAAAACCAATTGGTTTCAAATGAAAAAATATATCATTCTTCCATATATTTATAAAATTAGTATTCATAATAAATGTCAATATAAATTAACATTATTAATATATCTTTAAATAAAACAAATTATTTAATGGTTTAAAAATAATTAATCATGTTAAAGAAGTTTGCATAGCCTTTAAAACAAACCACCCTTATGAGATAAAGTAAACATAATAACAATATATGTGTTATGGGTATACGATTGATTATATAATATCTGGGTAATCATAGGTTATCATCCATAAACCCTATCCTAAGAGGGTGGTATGGAAATAATAGAAGAACTAGATATTCACAAGGTTGATGAAGGGATTACTCTCTAGATATCACTAATAGATCAATTATAGACAAAATCATCACTAACAAATGATATGATCTTTGTGGTAGGGATAATTCCTTCAATTACATTTTATTTACTAAAATTTTATATTGAATTTACTTCATTTGAATTATAAACCATCCTGATTCACTGAATTTTATATGTGAATTATCTCCATAAATTCTAGGAAATTTTTATAATCTTCATCGTTAGCGAATCCACACCCATAAAATGGTGGTTGGGCCTTCACACCGATAAGAAAATATTATGTCTAATGAATTCTCTTCTCATTCATGCAATTTTATTCATGGTTTCACCTCTGTTCTTCACCATGGTGGGAAGTTTTATTGAAAATATCCTAGATAATTGAATGATTAGAATCATTTAGTATGATGAAATAGTTTGGGCATGAAAATGGAAATCATAAAGAAAATAGGTATTAATAGTGGTTTTTTAAAAATATGATTTAGTTTCAATAGACAATCATTGATTCACAATAGTTCAATAAACCTCCACATTTTTGTGAGTCGTATATTAATTATAGGTTCATTGTTATTAGTATGGGTCCTATAAAACAAATGTTAATACATAATCGGCAGTGGTGTTAAATTTGTTGCTAAAAATGTTAAAAACATTTAACTGTTTATTTTTTTTCTAAACTATAAGTGGTTATAATTAAAACTAATAATTTGTCTGTAGTTTAGTAGTATGTATAGGAGGTTTCTTATTGAGTAAAATTGGTTAAAATTTCCAATATTTACATACTACTGGTTTTTTAATTAGTAGTTGTTTAAACCACCACTAATAACAAAAAATCAGAAGAAAGAATAAAGCTTCTTAATTTGATATTGCCTTCAATAAAAATTCAAAAATACACACATTGTATATAATTCAATAATTTTAGTAATCAAAAAAATATAACATAAAAAATAAAATTACTAAATACATAATATCATAATATTTTTTAAATATAAAACATATTTTTTAAATTTATATGATAATAAATCATCATATATATGTTTTCATTTCAATTATAACATATGAATAGTGAAATTTAACCACAATGGTACTATCTTAAGTCAGGATCATTGGACCTAGATGATCTACTCTCTTGATTTTCCTATTGTATACTAACTAAGGGAAGGATGATTTTTTTCTCCCTGTATAGTGAATTTTTTAACAGGATTCCTACCAAAAATATGTTTATATTATTAAATTTTGAATTACTTTTAATAAATTAATTTCAATGTTCTATGAAAGCATAAAATACCTTATGTGAATTTGAATGACTCATTTCCATAAAGAACATTAACTAGTCCTAAAGTATCCCTTGGGGTAATTTTTCATACATTTGAAAAAGACTCAAGGAAGTTCCATCGAAATCACACCACATCCTATAATTAACTTCGTAATAATTTTTCAAAAACTCCTTAAAGTTCACTTATGCACAACCACACCATTCATGTACTGATACAAACTCTTATTAATTAAAATTCCTCTTGATCCAATTAAATGTATTTCAATGTAAAATGGGTATATATACTTTCTTGGTTTTATACCTTTTGGATTTCAAAATACCGTTAACAATTAGCACCTCTTATAATATAATTTTTGAATAGTGATCACATGATTAGTATAAATATATGGCTTTAAAAATCCAATTTACTCAAAAAAAGGAACTGATGTCCTCATCCAGTATGATTACTCCTTACAAAGCCCATTTTTTCAGAGAACAGAAATGAGGTGGTATCATTGGGATTTTCTCTTGACGAATACCAATACGATCTTAAACGTGTTAAGCTCGAACAAAACCACCTACGGGAGAAGTGGATGTTGATAGAGATTACCACCTGAGCTATGTTATCTAAGCCACCCCAAGAGTCTATCTCCATCGCAAACCTTACCCTTTGGTCATATGTTGGTGTAATAAGGGGTTATGTAACAAGACCCTAGCACTATGATTATGTGCATTATTTTTATATAGAATAAAGAATATACATTCATTTTATTATTGTTACTTTGTAAATGGTTTTTAAAACACAAATAGTATTTTTAGTTAATGTTAAATTATATAATATATACTGATGAATTAATGGAATTTTCAATTAAAAAATATTTTAATAAAATATTATTACTAAAATAATTTTTATTAAATATGAATGATTGTATATTTTTTTAATACAATTGTGATTTTTATTAGGGTTTGAAAGCTATTTTTATCAAAACCCAAGAATTTTCGATAAATATTTATTTTTATTTTAAAAGTAAAAAATTAAAATGTTTACAAAATTATTTAGATAAAATAAATATATTTTTTGGAATCAGGATGTCAAAATCATCCAAAGGTAAATTTTGCATAATTTTCTGAGACAGTCGAATTTTTGGGTAATAATTAAATATTGTTTAATTATATAATGTCTTTTATCACATCCTAATGACGCAATAGTTATTTAATAAAATACGATAAATGATATTTTAGCCAAATATATGTTTTAAAATTAAAATAATGTGATTTTAGGTCTGTTTGATTTACTTTAAAAAGCTTTAGTGTACCCTCCAAGTCTTATAAAACATTTTAACATTTTACATTGATTTCCTTGAGAGTGTCACTCAACTCCACATAAGCAAGCCTAATATTTTAAGAATTTTGGAAATTGGTCTTATAAATTAATTTTTTTCCCCTCCCCTTTATATAAAACCATGGGAAAAACCATGGTTTGGTTTGTGTTTTTTATTTGTTTAATGTGTGGTGTCCAAAACCAAATTAATAAATAATTCCCTCTCTTTTCCTATATAAACCCATCCAAGTTCCCACTTAATATTCACTAAAATCATTTGGATCTTAACCAAACTCTTCCCTCCTTTCTCTATAATCCTCCCAAGGCTCCATAATCTCCCAATAATCCTCTCTCAAGCTTCTCCCACGCCTTTGGGATCACACTTCCATGAAAGGGATCTCTTCTTTTCTCATTTTTATCCAAATTTATTTTTGTTATTATGACGTTTTAATTTCAATTAAAATTATTGGAGTATTATTTAGAACCTCCCCTATACTTAAATATTTATGTTTGAATGATTATATACCCCCTTTTTCTCTCATTAATGCCTCCCATGTACAGTCATTACCATGTAGAAATTCGGTATGGGGTTTCTCTCTCCTTGTTTACATTCATGAAATTATTTTTTATTATGAATCTAAATTCCATTAAATATATTGGTAAAAGTATATATATGACCCCATTACTTTATATTTCATGTAAATATGATTAGACACCCCTCCATCTCTCATCAACCATTTTTATAAATTCTTATGTCATGTTGTTATGCTCCCGAAATTGCACCTTGATTTTCTAAGCCAAAGTCATTGTGTAGTGAATACCATGCCCATTTCTATATCGAGGGTATTAACCTCTATGAACATTTACTTATTTATTATTGAGTTTCATGTATTAATTCCACATTACATTATGTTGTAGTAAATTTTTATGTTTAATTAATCCATGTTATATGATCTATGTATCACACTAATTCAAGAAATGAAATGATTGAGAAGGGTGTGCCCCGATGGCACTCTAATGTATTGGGTAAATATTAGTATCATGATATGTCAAGTGAAATGAGGTTTTACTCATGATAATTCAAGTATAATGAGTTTGTAATCATGCTCCATGTGCAATGATCCTTGTCTCGTGCTAAAATCATGTTAAATATTGTTGTCACATTTCCATGTTATCATAGTCATGCTATATCATGTCTTTATGTTCATGTTTCTCTAATGATCTATTGATATGCTTAATACTGAAAATGTATTTTATTCTTCATGTTATTCTTTTTTACTCCCTTTCTGAGATTTATAGCTCACCCATTTTCTTATGCATGTCCTCAGGTTGTCCAATGCAATGCTAAGTACGGAGGAATGTGTGTGGTCATGTAAGAGATGTTTTCAATAAAGATGTGTTTTTTATGTTCTAAGTTGTTATGTAATGTTTCTAATCCCGAAAGACAGTACACCTCTCTATACTCAGAGTTGTTTTAAGTGCAAATTTATGTAATAAATTATGTTTATGTGAGAAATAATGAGCAGGATTGTTGTAGTTGGTATCAAAGGATAGGTTTAGTTATTTTTGGGATCATGATTAGAAAACCCTACTAAAATACTTATAGATAAGTCTAAGTATGATAAAAAAACATCCCTAAATTTTGGTGAGTATTGAGTAATTGGTTTATCAAGAAAATACATCCATCTTTGGATACGATATTGTAGAGGTGGCTCTAGAACAGATGTATCTAGGGGTAAAACCTGAAAACACCACATTGAGCTAGACTCGAATGGGAACCGGTGCACAACAATGATCCTTGTTGCACTCTTTGTTACGACACTCCCTAGGGATATGCTTTGGAAAATTTATAAGCATAGTACGAACCATTTTTTAGTGAATAAAAAAATTACCCTAAAACTATATGTTGGGAAGTAGATCATGGATAACATATATTAAAGCCTATAAGTTCCTAAGATAATGAAATAAAAGTTATTTATAAGTCATAAATTTTTGTCTTTGGATTAACCTTTATGTGTTACCCCTGACATTCCTTTTATTCCAGTCAATGGCCGGTAATATGAGGACTCGGGCTAACAACCGATGTGAAGATCAATGTGACGACTGTTCTAATGAGATTCCTAATCTGATGGGATTGGGAATCACGAATGTTTTCACAATACTCTCTCAGTTAACACATGTTTTGAATAGAAACAAAGGTCAAGAGGAAAATTCAACCCCCCCTAAGAAATAAAAAGTCACAATCGAGAAATTAATGAGACAAAGGCTCCCTACTTTTAATGGATCATCTAATTCATCAATTGTTAAACAATGGATCAACTCCATTGAAAAAAATCTTCTCAATCCTTCAATGTTTTGAACAAAACAAGGTTCTTCTAGATACTTATCGTAAGTAAGGTGAAGCAGATCCATGGTGGACATTGATCAAAAATATGAAGTCTTAGGAAGAGATAGAGGCATTTTAATGGAAGGATTTCCAAATAATGTTTTTCAATAAATATTTTCCACGCACCCCCTGACATAATATAGAAATATAATTCCTTTCTCTCAAGAAAAAAGGCGACGAATCCATTGGAGAATACTTAGAAAAATTCACAAGGCTTACACAATATACATCTAGTTTAGTCATTACTCTTGAATTCAAGGTTGACCACATCTTTGGTGGGATAAAACATAGCCTACAGAAATCCCTAGTGATATTTGACTTTGAGATAAATGAGGAAATTGTCTAATGTACCCTCAAAGTCAACATAAAAATCAGTGAATATCAGGGGTATCATGAGGATAAAAAGTATAAGGTCGAATTTAATTTTGGTAGTCTGATAGATAAATATGACGGTGCTAAGAAAATCCAGCACCCCACTTGCCAAAGGTTTGGAAAGAAGCACCCCATAAATTTCCTAAAGGGGATGAGAAAATGATTTAGGTGTAGAAGAGAAGGGAATTTTCCAATTAACTACTGACAAGAAAAACCCACAGCTGTGATAGAGGAGAGGAATGCTCCATTTGACCCTCAACGCATTTTTCATTTCTTCAAATGAAAAGAACTAGGTCACTTTGCAAACCAGTGCCCTAAGTCAAGGGTTTTAGGAGGCAACCAACAACCTCCAAGGAAGAAAGGTCAAGATTTTTCCATCATTACTGCCAAAGTGAAGCACAACAATGAAGTGGTGACAGGTATTCTAGTTATTCATTCAAGAATATAGAACTTACTTTTTTTATTCTGGTTTTATTCATTCTTTTATATCCCAAATTTTTATTAGAACAATCCCAACACCACCACAAATCATGGAACTAAAGATGTCAGTGAGTAAGGAAAATGGGAAAATCATGGTATCCATTGAATATAACTCCTCACCAGTCATAATTTGTGGATTTAACTTCTCGTCGAACCACTTCATACTCTCTTTGGTTGAATTTTATGAAATTCTTGGAATGGATTGGCTTTCCTTATATAGAGCCTACATAAATTACCATGAGAGGGAAATCACGCTCCATTCAGTGAATCAACCCTCAATTATGTACAAGTGAAAGGATGAAGATGAAACTTCTTTAGCACCATCATCTCGAACGTGGATATTAATTCCCTATGATCATGCATATCTTGCTCAGATGATTGAGTCTAAGGAAGCTACCATCCTTAAAGATGTGCCTATTGTGAGGGAATTTGCTGAAGTGTTTCCTGGAGAATTGCATGATCTTCCTCCTAGAAGAGATGTTGAATTCTCAATCGATCTTATACCTGGGGCATTGCCAATATCCAAAACATCGTATAGAATGGTTGTTGTGGATCTTGAGAAGTTAAAAAAACTGCAAGAGAATATGGAAAAAGGTTTTATTCACCCAAGTTCTTTACCATGGGGTGAACTAGTCGTCTTCATCAAGAATAAAGATGATTCAATTCCCCTTTTCATTGATTATCATGAGCTCAGAAAAATTACGATAAAGAACAAGTATCTTATGAAACGAATTGATGACTTATTTGATCAGCTATATGGAGCATAATCCTTCTCCAGGTGGATTTGAAGTCGGGATATTACCATGTAAGGGTGAAGAAGGAGGATATCCCCAAGTCTACTTTTCCTACAAGATACGGGCACTATTAATTCAAAGTAATGCCTTTCAGACTCACTAATGCTTCAGAAATATTCATGTACTTGATGAATATAGTCTCTAGATATTACCTTGAAAAAAAATTGTAGTATTTAAAGATGATATTCTAATATACTCCAAAACCTAGGAGGAGCATGAGGAGAATCTAAGAACTATACTAGAGACCTTTCGGAAGGATAGTCTCTATGAAAAGTACAGTAATTGTGAGTTCTAGTTGAATGAGGTCTCATTATTAGGTAATAACATCAAAATCAATGGGATATATATGGATCCATCCAAGACAGCAACAATTGAGGGATTTTCGAGGCCAACATCGATGACTGATATCCATAGCTTCTAGGGGTTAGCTGGATATTATTGCTGATTTGTGAGAAATTTCTCATGATTGTTAAACCCTCTTACCATGCTAACTTGGAAGGAAGTAATGTTTTCTTGGAGTGATTAATGAAAAGAGAGCTTTATGGTGTTTAAAACAGGCTTATCACTATTCTCGTGCTCAAATTAACCACAAGTGGAGAACTTTTTGTGGTATTTAGTGATGCTTCAAAGAAGGGATTGGGTTATGTGTTGATGAAAAATGAAAAATTCATTACCTATGATTCAAGGCAATTTAATGTTCATGAGGAAAACTATACAACACATGATCTAGAGTTGGCTGTATTAATATTCTCTTTGAAATTTTGGTGAAATTACCTTTTTGGGGAGAATTTTGAAATATAAACGGATCACAAAAGCCTCAATTATATATTCACACAGAAAGAGTAGAACATCCACCAATGAAGATGGTTGAGTATTTTCAAATACTATGACTACTCAATCCATTACCACCCTAGGAAGAAACAATGTTGTAGATTCTCTAAGAAGAAAGGACCCAACAATTCTATCATTGATGAGAATTTAAAAGGATCCAATATTCTTAGATTTTATGAAGATAGACATGGGTATCATAAAGAAGGGAACATCATAAATCCTTTCACAAATTAATTCTCAACCATCTCTTTTGAAAGGTTAAAGGATGATCAAAAGGATTGTGTGGGAGTTCAGAAGAAGTTGGAAACTATTAGAAGAGGGAAATCTTGAGAGTTCAATGTTAATGAAGAAAAAATTGTGAGATTTGGGTCAAGACTATGTGTTCCATCAAATCCAGATTTAATAAAAGAACTATCAGATGATGAGCATAGTTCGAATTTCTCCATTAAACTATGAAATACAAAGATGTATTGAGATCTAAGAGATAATTATTGGTTGGATAACAAGAAGAAATAGATATTTGAGTATACATCAAAGTGCATGGTATTTTAGAAAGTGAAGGTAGACAGGCTGAAGTCTAAGGGGATGATAAAACCATTACCCATACCCACATGAAAATGGGATAACATATCCAGAGAATTTGTCACTGGACATCCAAAGACATCCAAAGGAAACAATTCTATCTTGGTTGTTATGGATCGTCTTACAAATACTGCACACTTCATTATAATTTTGGAGGATTTATCATTGGATAACTGGCACGGATATATAAATATTAAATGTCATAAGGATACATGGAGTATAAAAATCTATTGTATCTGATCGGGATCCAAGATTCAACACTATGTTTTGGAAGAGTCTTCAACATGCTCTAGATATTGAGCAGAACTTCAGTATGACTTATCATCCTCCAACTAATGGTTAATCTGAGTGGACTATCCAAACACTTGAGAGCATGTTGAGAGCATACTCAATGGACTTCAAAAGAGGATGGTATCAACATCTTCCTCTTCTTGTGTTCTATTACTAAAAAAGTTTCCACTATAGCATCCAAATGGATCCTTATTAAGCCTTGTATGAGAAGAGGTGTAGAACACCAGCATGTTGGGATAAGTTGGAGATAAAAAACTCTTAGGTCCAAAAATGGTTGAAGAAATGGTACAGGAGGTTAAGACCATCCAGTAGCACATTAAAGCTACTCAAATTTGACAAAAGAGAAATATTGATAATCATCGATGATACCTAGAGTTTGATGACGGAGAGATGGTATTCCTCTACATATCACGGTGGAAGAGAATTATGAGATTTCAGAAGAAGGGAAAGCTTATTCCAACGTACATCGGCCCTTTTGAGATCCTTGATCATATTATAGTAGTGGCCTATCGAGTAGAACTCCCACCGAACCTATCTCAAGTACCTGATGTATTCATTATATCACTCTTGAGGAATTATATACCTAACCCATCGCATGTACTAAATCCAGAGGCAGTACCATTGGAGAATAACCTCTCTTATAAAGATATGTCAGTTAAGATATTAGATCCTAGGGGAAAAGTTCTATTAAATAATACAATTCCCCTCATCAAGGTGTTGTGGAAAAACAACAAGTTTGAAGAACAAATGTGGGAATCAGAGGAAGTGATGAATCAGAGTTACCCGCTTCTATTTTAGTGTTGGAAAAGAAACTTTCAAGGGAGAAATTTATTAAGGGGGGAAGATTTTAATGCCCCAAACATGTATTAATGAAAAACTATCTTGATCCAACTAAATTTCTTGCTATGTAAAAGGTTTATATGCACTTCCCTGGTGTTATGACTTTTTGATTTCAAAATATGATTAAAAATCATCACCATTTCTAATATAGCTACTGAACAATGATCACATGATTAATATAAATAAAGGTCTTTAAAAAATCCAATTTACTCAGAAAAAGGAAGTGATGGCCTCATCCAGTAGAATTTCCCTGTACGAAGCCCATTTTTTAGAGCTTAAAAAGAAGGTGTCATCATTGGGCTTCACTCTTGACCAATCCCAAGATGAGCTTCAATATGTTAATCTCGAATGGAACTACCTACAAGATATGTGTAAGTTGATAGAGATTACCAGCCGATCGATAGTATCTGAGCCACCTCAAGAGTATGTCACCATCGCACACCTTACCCTTTGGTCATACGCATGTGTTATAATGGGTTATGTAACAATACCCTAGCACTATGATTATGTACATTATTTTTGTATATAATAAATAATACATATTCATTTTATTATTGTTACTTTGTAAATAGTTTTTAAATCACAAATAATATTTTTAGTTAATATTAAATTAAGAAATCTATACTAATGAATTAATGGATTTTTGAATTAAATATTATTTTAATAAAATATTGTTAATAAATTAATTTTTATTAAATTTAAATGATTGTATAATTTTTATGAATACAATTTTGATTTTTATTATGGTTTGAAAGTCGTTTTTATCAAAACCCATGAATTTTTTATAAATTTTGGTTTTTATTTTAAAAGTAAAAAATCACATAGTTAGAAAATTATTTAGATAAAATAAATATTATTTTTTAAAATCAAGACGTCATAATTATCCAAGAGTAAATTTTTTATAATTTTCTAAGACAGTCCAATTTTTGTGTAAAAGATAAATATCATTTAATTATATAATGTGTTTTGTGATATCTTCATGATCCAATAGTGAAGTAATAAAATACTATAAATTTCATGTTCATACAATATATGTTTTAACATTAAAATAATTTTATTTTAGGTTTTTTTGATTTACTTTACAAAGCTTTAGTGGACCCTCCACGACATGTAAAACATTTTAACTTATTAAATTGATTTCTTAGATAGTGTGACTCACCTCCACATAAGAAAGCATAATATTTTAAGATGTTCATCCATTGGCCTTAAAAACAATGTTTTCCACTCCCCTTTGAAAAAAACCATGTGAAAAAATCATGGGATGGTTTGTGGTTTTGATTAGTTTAATGTGTGGTGTCCCAAACCTAAATATTAAATAATTCCCTCTCTTTTCCTATATAAAACCACCCAATAACCCACTTCCTCTTCACTCAAAGACTTTGGATCTCAACAAAAATAATTCCTCCTATCTCTAGAATCCTACCAATTCACCCCACTCTCTTAATAAGCCTCTATCAAGCCTCTCCCAAGACTTAGGCATCACACTTCCAAGTAATGAAATTCTTCCTTTCTCATTTTTATCCAAATTTCTTTATGTTGGTATGCCCTTTTATTTTCAATTAAAAATGATTTGGTATTCTTTGGAACCTCCAATATACATTCATATTTATCTTTTAATTATTATAGACCCCATTTCTCTCTCATTAATGTCTCCAATGTACACTCGTTACCATGCTGAAATTCTGTAAGGGATTTCTCTCTCCTCGTTTACATTCAAGAAATTATTTTATATTATGAATCGAAATTCCAGTACATATATCATAACATGTATCAATATTACCCCTTGATATCCATTTCATTTCCATATGATGACAAATACCTTCCTCTCTCATCAGCCATTTTTATTAATTCTTATGTCACGTTGTTATGCTACTGAAATTGCACCACAATTTTCCAAGCCAAAGTCATTGTGTAGTGAATACCATGACCATTTCTCTATCAATACTATTCACCTTTATGAACATTTACATATTGATCATAGATTTTCATGTATTAATTTAAAATTCCTTTATCTTGGAATAGATAATAATTTTTAATGAATCCATATTATATGATCCATGTGGCACACTTATGCATGAAATTTAATGATTAAGATGGGTGCACCCAGAGAGTGCTCCATGCATTGGGTAGAGATTAGTATCACGATAAGTCATGTGAAATTAGGGTTTAATCATTGTAATTAAAGTTCAATGGGGTTTTACTCATGCTACATAAGAAATGATCCTTAGATCATGTTAAAATCATGTTAAATATCGTTGCCACATTTCCATGTTATGATAATCATGTTATATCATGTCTTTATATTCATGTTTCTATTATGATCCATTAATTTGCCTATTTCCTAAAATTTATTGTATTATTATTATGGATTTTTACTCCATTACTGGGCTTTATAACTCACCCCTTTTCTTATTCATGTCCTCAGGTTATCCCATGCAATTCTAAGTATGAAGGAATGTGTGTGGTCATGTAAGAGAAGTTTTTAATAAAGATGTGTATTTTATGTTATAAGTTGTTATGTGGTGTTCCTAATCCTCAAATACACTATAAATCTCAATCCCCATAGTCATATTAAGTGCAAGTTTATGTAATAAATTATGCTTAAGTGTGAAATAAATAGTAGGTTTGTTATAATTCATGTAAAAATGGAAAGGTGTCTGCATATTAGATATGAAAAGAAATAATTACATAAGATTATAATATTAGATAAAAAACTATAAATATAATTTTATCTTACATTCTATTGTCTACCAAAATCCATTATTCCAATTTATTTAAGTATGCATCTTATAATGATATATAATGGGAAATTATATCATCTCATATGCTAAATTTCCCATGATCTCTCCATATAATCTTTTTTCATCATTTGTAAGCACCTAAAATATGTTAAATTAAATAACTAATTTAAAATTTCCCAACATCCAAAATTTGATGTATTCATGATCATTTATATGTTATTACTATCTAAATCTTCTCAATAATTATACTTAATAATTGGTAACTGATTTAATATTTTTTTTAAATTAAAAATTATATAACAATATTTTTCTACCTTAAATACAACCATGATGGTAACTGTAGAACTGTATGCATTTTTTGTGACTACTTATCAAATGCTCTATTTGATCCCAAGATCATACCTTTGGTAAAAGGTTATGCACTAATTGTAGGGAGTGTTCCTGATGAATATGGGAGTATAAAAAATGGAATTAAATGATGTAAAAGGTGATATCAGAATAAGGTAGTGTGCTAATGAAAGTGGGACCATGTCAGACGGGCTCCCCAATAGCTCATTAGCTATGGAAGATCAACACTTATCTTTAAATAGTATTATATTTAGAATTACTACGTGAAAAAAGAATATAAAACAAGTTATAACATGATATATATTATAAAATAAGAATTTGTTTTGAAAATGTTGTGTATGGATCAATTGAATTCATGTATTCTAAATAAAAAAATAAAATATAAGTTAAATGTGGTATGAAAATTTAACCTATTAATTCATTATCGACCATATTATTACCATCCTATACTATTAGAAATATTTAATCATCTTCAAAATCCCATAGAAGACCATTTTTTCAATATCATCATGGAAACATTGATCAATATTTAAGTGTTGATGGGATTCAATGTCACAAAACCATTATTCAATATCATCACCCATATCATACAGGTCACTCAATTTGATATAAACTAAAATGATACACACATCATTGACTCTATCATATGCATAATATACCATTTTATCTTGTGAAGACAAAATATATAGTTCTTGTTATTTATTCTCACCAGTATCAATCAACCAAGATAAATAAACATATGTATATTATAATAATTATCTTCTTACACTTTTATAAATATCAACCTATATACATTTGAATAACATAATCTAAAATATTCCATAATGATTTAATTTGATAATATTATCTAACATTATATAGTATCCAAGGACTCTGAATTTTATTAAAATACAACTCTTTTTTTATTTCAAACCTTCTTAGTAAAAAACTATATGAAACTAAAATCATTTAATATTATAATCATTTAATCATCTAAACTAGTCCAATCGTCATTGATCCTAATATTTAAAATCATCTATAAAAACATCTTGATTAAAAACATTCATGATCCAAATGTATAAACAAAAATATTTATTAATTTTTATGTATAATTATATATATATATATATATATATATTATTGATATGAAATTTATTGTGTTCTTACATGAGATAAAAACCAATAAATATATTTTTTATTAATGGATTTTATTATCCCATTCCTTTTTTTACTCTAAAGTCACATATTTTTTTTGTCTATAATTATTCTATAAAGGGGTCTATAATAACTCTATTGAGTAGCACATATATATAAATTCTTATATCAATTATATTTTTGTTAATGAAAGTGATGATATTTTCTCAACTTGATGACTTGAAATTTGAAATTTTGATGATTTACATTAGTAAAAAATTGATCTTTTTTCTCATCAACATGTATAACTCAATTGAATCATGACTCAATTTTATCTCAATACCTAAAAAAGGTTACATACTCTTCCTTTATATAAAATTCAACAATAGATCCCTCTAGTTGAGCTTTATTTCTCAAATAATACATCAATTGACCAATATAACAATTGAAAAATGTAACATATCATAACAAAACACAGATATAATTAGTTTAAAATTTTAATTTAGTTCCCATAAAAAAGTATGATGGAAATACCTCTATATGGGATATATCTTACGTTAATGTATGAGCCCTATAACTTTAACCTCCTTGGTCAAATTTCCAGTTCGATGAATCATCAAAATGGAAAATCATGGGGGAAATCATGACCAAATGAAAAAATATCATTAAAATTTATATATTATCATTTTTAATTTCAATGAGGTTTAATTTTTTCTTAAAATTATTTCTTTGTAATGTAAACAATTCAATTACAACTATAGGTAATTTATCTAGTAAAAATTTAAACAAGGTCAAAGTTAATAATTTATCTATAAAAATATATGAGTCATGGTTTTAAGTCCATGTGACATATAATGTTTCAAGTCAACAATTCATAAAATGTTACCTGAATATATATTAGATACTTCCATATTTTCTATTCTTTGAGGAAAATATATTTTTTAATTTTTTTAATACAAAATAGTATTTCTAGATAATTTCCATTAACATTTCCCACATATCGTGATTTATATTCATTTCTTCCAAGCCCTTATGATTATTAATATGATTTTTTGGTTTTCCCTGGTCATTAAATATTTAGAAAACCAAATTATCACATATATTCTTTTTAATGTTCATAACATTGAGATTATGAAATGATTTCTGAATTTGATAAAACTTTGGTTGTGGCCTAAATTCATTTTTTCCATCAATGCTCAACTTTTTAAATTGATATATATGAGAAGTATCCACGAATTGAGAACAAAACATGAAATTCCACTCTTTGGTATATGAAATTATTTTTGGGTTGAAGTAAAATTTATATAGTAGATATTCCTAACTGGTGTGACTGTTCTAACCAAAAATGTTTCTGAATCTATGAAAATCACTAATCATCCACATTAAGGAAATAGATATTTTAAAAATCTTGTATATTGATACATCATATATATCTACACCATTGTCTCATAAATCATGTAATTATTTTATAAAAGGATTAAGGTATTATTTTATTTTATTTTTATGCATCTTATTTCTTTTAATGATCATTGATTAAAAAAATATGCATACACATCCATGGAGGTATGTTGTAAGGGATTAAAATAATAGGATATATGATATAAATCATACTTTGAGTCCTGAATGGATTAAATCCATTACTAGACAATCCAAAATAAAAATTCATTTGATTTTAAAAGAAATTTGGATATAAATAATCAAATTATTTTCATGATTTAAAATCTTTATGATTTCATATAAACTAATCATTATTATTTCCCATAATATAACACTTTATTTTCTCTTCTATTTTAGAAGACAAGAACGATCTTTTTATTCACGGTTTTAATGAAAAGTAGCCTAAAATAATTGATTCAGTTTTACTTCTCTTCATATTCATAGTATACATTTATACTTTTATCATGATATACTAATTTCCATCTAGAATTTTATAATATTCTATACTCTTCTCTATCTAAATATTATACTGAATGTAGCATGAATAAATTGTTATATGAATGTATCTCTAAATAATTGATACTATTTTTTCTAACAACTTTCTTTATCTAATAAAATGATTGAAGTGCCTCATCATGAACAAATTCATCATGCAGAAACTCCAATATCATCCAAATTTATTTATCTTTAATTACACATAAGAACATAATATATTATAACTTCATTAGGAAGGAAATTTTCATATCTTTGATAAATATTATAGCCCTCAGTTCATCATTAATTTCTTACACAGATACAAAAAAGTTAATTTTTTATAAAACTCATAGAACCTAACAAAAAATTTAATATTTAGTAATCTTGAGTGACAAACCCACACAAACAATCCATATGTTCAAGATTAATTAAATAAATTTAAATAATAATTGTTTTATTGTTTTAAGAAATAGATAAAAAAAATAGTGAAGTAAAGAATGGTTTTGAAATCCTGAGATGAGGCATGTCAGGTTTAGTGATTTTCAAGTTTGTGTGCTATGAATTCAATTAATTATAGGCTTATTCATATTTGGTGTCGGAATTGGGTTAGTAGGGATCCTTTCTAGGGTTACCCTATGTTAATCCTATGATTTCATCGTTGTAATGGTTATCTACTAGGTGCAATCACAGAACTAGAAGACCCAAAACCATATTTAAACATAACTAACCTAGATTTCATAATATTCATACACAAAATACACCAATTAATTGATTAAATGAAATAAACATTATTGAATATTATGTAATGGTCATGAAAATAAAAAAAGAAGAAAATTGGATTTGATAAATGGTTTTACAATAATACAAAACAAGAATAATAATAATAAATAATCAATGAAAACACTTCCCCCTACAATTAAATTACCTATAACATAAAAGTATACTTTCTCATGCTAAGCATGATGAGAAAGAGTAGCATGGATACCCAAGAGGGATTTTAGGTGAAGAACATTGGAGAATCATGGCTCCATTGGTGCATGTATTATATATAAGTGGTTCATTTCTCCCCCTCATTCATAGAAATATCTTCTATATAGTTGAGGGAATATTTTTATAAGACCTCCCATAAAAACATTGGTCGCCAATTCATTTATGTTTTTCTTTCCAAATACTATCACGATGTGCAAATTTTACACGATTTGTAATCAATTTCATTAGTGTTTTTTTAAATCTATCTCTATCATGAAATTTCTTGTCTTGTATATTGTACATTTTATGTAATTGTTTTTTACTATGTGTAATGACTTCACAACTTTTCTTAAGCAGCAGCTTCTTTTTTCTCCTTAATATAACCTCAGTTTTTTACAAATATATATACTATCCTACCATAAAACATAAAAAAAGTTAATTTTTTCACAAATTTTATTGAATAATAATTTAAATACATAAATTTATGTATTAAAACGTCATAAAATACATCCAAGAAATATAGATATCAACAACCTTCATAAAACTATGTATTTATATCTTCTAGTAATTTATAAAAATAATTTCATTTTTTGGTTAACTTCTCTATTATATAAGTCTATATAAAATTTTTAATAGATTCAATTTACATGTTATAAGATTTTTCATCTTGTTCTACATTTCACAAAACATCGTTAATCAAGTTTGGAATTTAATTCTCCACTATTGGGGTTATAGGTTTTTTATTCTAATGATGGTCACACATTTGACTTTGAATAATGTTCATTACCCCATGAAAAATTTATATAACATATATACTGTGAAAAAAATTCAATATCAAGTTCTCTTAAACATCATCTATTTTCAACCATCATCATAAATTTAAATTTGGTCATATATGTTTTATTCTTAGTTCTTCTTATAAATTTGAGATTTCATAATCTAAAAATGACTTCTACCCCATAACAAATTGAGATGTATTTCAGGGTAAATTAATCCAATTTTTATCTATTCTTATCATAATAATAAATATACATATAAAAAACATAATTAATAATAATTAAATAAAATCATGTTAGAAATAAAACACAATATTTATGGAATAATGAAAACATTAATATATAGTAAAAAATTTGCATTTTGAAAAAATTGACTGAGAACATATCATAAAATAAATTATAATTATAATCAATTGATGTTATCGTCATCATCATTCATTATTTACTGGAAAAATAAGAGATGAAAAAGTAGAAATAACACTAAAGAGAAAATTCCTAAGGGGGACTGAAATAATGGAGACCAAGGGGATCCCCTCGTGTAACAATTACACCCTCCGGTTTCAACTGTTTGGGGTTGTAAAAACATGTTGTTCCTGAACCCTGCACCGCAAGCACGACTAAGTAGTATTCCACTTTGTTTCCCTCACTCCATATGTGTCTTAGTCGAATGTTGTTAGAGAGGAGGGTGTGGAACTTCTTTATGGGGTAAGATATTGACTAGGGGAATTTACATTTCCATGAATAATTTTGAAAAGAGTTAGGGAGTCTGTCTCTGCTTCTTCAATGGTGATACCGCCTTTCCCACAAAGAGTGAGGCCGGAGAAAAATGTGATAGCTTCCTGATCAAGAGATGAACATATTCCATGGAAGGCCATGAATTTCATCACCATGCATCCCTAGGAGTCCTAGACCACACCACTATCCCTCATGTCACCCAAAATACAAGATCCATCTCTATAGAGCTTTAGACCCGAGTGAGGAGGCTGCCACCTAACCCAATGACCCCTGATAAAACCGGATGGGTGACAATCTTGAGAGTATGGGAAGATGATCTAAAGGGAATCTGCATCCCACCAATTATCTAAGCACCTAGTTTGATCGAGAAGAAGGTTGCAGGCATGGGCGAAGATGAATTTTCTAGATGATCCAACACCCTTGAACCTAGCTTTGCTCCTAGCATGCCAGATGCACCACACGCCAACATGGAGAATAAAGGATCTAGCGGTGCACTTTACTACCTTATCTCCCAATCCATGAAACCATTAAGAAAAAAAGGGGGATCAAGCAGGGGATGTATATGAACATAATTGAAGCCAACAAGAGAATATCAGACCTCTCGTGTACATTCACCTTCAAAGAAAAGGTGTTCACTTCTCTCTTCACCGGGTTCTTTACAGCACATGCACCTAGAAAAAAAAGGGACACCAAATTTTTTAATGTTTTCATAAGTGGAGATAGCATTATGCTTGATTCTCTAAGTAAGAAACTTATATTTCATAGGTATTTTTTTGTTCCAGAGAAGGACATTCCATTGATTGTCTTGCATTTGAGGCATAAGTGCATGATGATAATCCTTGGAGGAGAAGTTGTCCGCATGGGAGGGTCTGAAAACGCACTTTTCAGGTGCCACGGATATATCAATGTGGCAAAATGTTTTCAGTTGGTTCTTGTTGATAACTATCTCGATGAAATATGGAAATTTTTTGGCCTCTTCGTATGTAATGTTGTACGCTAAACAGCCAAGGAAGCCAAGGAAATCACCAAGCCATTTGTCGTGCCAAAAGGATACTTTGTCTTCCCCAATGACCCATCAAACATGGGGGATAACAGCAGATAAAAGGGGAAGAATCATAGACATAAAGGGGGATTAATGCATTAAAATTCAGCATTTTTTCTGCCAAGGGTAAACCCATGGTCCTTCCCCATAAGTTCCTATGTTCATGAAGCTCCGAGACCATTTTAGCATGAAGACAAATAATGGTATCAGTGAGGATCTGAACACTGATCCCCACTTCTTGGATGGGCTTCTCCATTTTCCCCCATGAAGCTCATGCATGATTTCCCTCTTCCTAAGCATCCTAGATAAAGTATCCAAGAACCTTTTCAATTTTTAAAATGACTTCTTTGGGAACTTTGACTCAACAAATATCATGAATAGAGGAGTCAAGAAGAACACTATTAACCAGGTTGATGTGACCTCTAAAAGAGTGGTACTTGTTTTTCAGTTGATAATTCTCTTAGTGATCCGACACATGATGAGGTCAAAATCGTGGATTCGGAGTTGATGGGGAGATATAGAGGCACCGAGATAAATCATAGGCCATCACCCCTGTTGGATTCCTAGAATATCATAAATGCAGGAAATGTGAGAGGGGGTCCATCCTCATGAGATGAAGAGGTTGCTTTTATGTTTGTTGGTAGCTTTTTCACTCCAATGGAAGTGCACCTCCAAGGCATTGGTCAACCCTTGGATGGATTTCCTAGAAGCGTTCAGAAAGATGAGGGTATCATCGAAAAACATGAGGTGAGAGATGGTTGGAGATCTTCCCTTTCTTTTATATGGGAGTATCTTGTCTCTTGATAAACATTGGTGAATGAGGAAACTGAGGATTTATTGAGAGAGGATAAATAGGGTTGGAGAGAGAGAATCTCCCAACCTTAATCCCCTTTTATCCTTAATGAAACCTTGAGATTTTTCCATGAAGTGAATAGCTATCCATGTAGAACTGAAACACTGGAAGAAAATATCAGTAACCTAGGGGTAGAATCTCATACCAAAGAGGACCTTTTTGATGAATCCTCATTAGATGCAATCAAATTTCTTGTTTGTACCAAGCTTAAGAACTAGGTTACAGCCATGCTCCTTGGTGTTTATGTCTTGGATCATTTCTTGCGCCAAGGCAACAACACCCTAAATCGTGTGACACCTCAGGAAGACGTGTTGTTCCAAAGAGATCCAGCGGGGTAAGTTCACCTTGAGTTTGGTATTAAGAATACTTTCCATGAACTTTTAAGGGACGTTTCAAAGGCTAACTAGATGATAGTGATGGATGGAGGAGGGGTGACTCATTTTGGGGAGGAGGACCAGGGACGTGGCACATGCCACTCTGGGGAGACATCCTCCTTAGAATATTTCCTTAATATCTTCAATAAGGTCCTACTTGATGACCTCCCAGGTGTATCTATAAGAGGAACCTAGAAAACTATCAAGATCTAAAGCGCTATCTACTTTGAGCTGCATAATTGCATCGTGAACTACATCTTCTTTCGGTAATGCCTCCATTTTCTCACTACTCTGGGGAGAGACTTGGGAAGCAATGGTACCTAGAAATCCAGCTTCACCACCCAAACAACTGTTATGCATGAAAGGGTTTTGTCCCTCCAAAAGATTTTTTAAGTGAGAGTGAGTGGGAATCCCCACCACTTCTCTATCATTCAAGAACTAACCATCTTGTATCGAGATGTTGGGGAGAAATAGGTGTTCCATTTCTTTGATACATGCATGAAAAAAATCTGTGTTATGTTCCCCTTCCTCTAACCATCTGATCCTATCATTCTCCATAACTAGCTACTCCTGGCGAAGGATCGATTCAGCAAGAGAATAATTTTTCATTGAAAGCTCTTCAAAGGTCTGATCATCCAAGGAAACCTCCAAATTTTGTTCGAGATAATCAATCTTCTGCATGGAATCATCTGTATCATTGTCCGGTGTAGAGAGTATGATAGACCATTCATGAATTTTTCATATTATTTTTCTAATTTTTTTGTGAAATTACACCCATATCCTCCCCTGGGATGGCACATGCCATGTCTCTCTAACAACTTTGTGAAAACCTAGGAAACTAGCCTAGTGCTGAAGGTAGCGAAAGTGGTCCCATCTCCCTTGAGCTGTTGAAAAGTTAAAGAGGATTGGGGAATGTTTGGAGAGTCTGAGAACCATGTGGGTGACTTGGGTATCGGGGTAGAGAGATATGGCATGCATGTTTTCTATGCACCGGTCGATACAGCTCCATGAGCGGTGAAGGCCTATTTGATTATTCCACCACATGAATTTTTTTCCATTGAATCCAAGATCCATAAGTCAATTGTTAGCCATGAATTTAGAAAAGGTAATTCTAGAATTCCTAAGAAAGGGTCATCTCCCCTTATTTTTCCTCTAGGTTCAAAATGGCATTAAAGTCCCCTCTGAGGAACTAGGGGTAGCTTCTATGGTTAAGGTGAGAAAGATCATGCCAAATAACCTCGTAGTGATGAGAATCACAGCTCCCATAGATAAAATATACAAATAACAATCATTTTCAATAAGTGAACTTTGTGGTAACATGTTGATCGTCAGAGTGAATGATACCAACTAAAATGTTTCGATTCCAGAAGAACCAAATATGATTGTTTATTTTCTCGGAATGCATATACTCATGCATTGAGAACCTTTTGTTGAACTCAGAAATACATGAGTAGTTTTTCTTTTCCTTTATAAAAGAAATGATACTTAACATGTTTTTTTAAACAAGAGGCAAGAGGAAGTATGTTTTCTCTTGAGCCCCAAGGCTATGGGAAATCCATAATATCAAAGGAATCATTGGGTGGGGAGCGTCCCAGCACTCTCCCTATAACTCTTGGACTTAGAGGAGCTGGCAGGGGAGATATCCATCATCTTTTTAGCTTGACCCCTATTGCACAAACCTTCACTGCAAGGGGGGTCGCACAGGAGGGGTGGGGGTTTTATATCTCAAGGTGGACAAGGTTCTTGCTCGCATCGTGAGTAAGGGGAACTAAGTTTAAGATTTTCAGACTCTCAGGCAAGGGGCGCGAGAGAAGAGGGACGAGGAGGCAGAGAAATAAGGGGAGGGGAAGGAGGGAGAGGAGGGGGTGAAGGAGGGAAAAAATGGAGGAGGGGAAAGAGAGAATTTGGGGAAGAGATATAGCCCATAGGGTTTGGAGGATGCCTCATAATAGAGAGAATTCTGGAAAAAATAGGCCACATGATCCACTTAAACAATGAAAGGTCGAGGCCGATGAGGAGCATTGGGAAGGAAGGGAAAGGTTGGAAGAGAGCCTTATACACACTCATGGAGATCCTCGAGAGGGATGCATCTTGGGGGAGATCTCTAAGGGTAACCTTAGGATTAAGTAATGGAATCCCACTCGAGGATGGAGCTTGAGAGTCTTCACTACATTGAATGTGTCCAGTCGATGATCCACCTCCCTGAGCCTCAACATTAGAACCACAAATACCGTCCCAAAGTCGGTTCCTACACACTAGTATACAGTGGACTTAAAGGTAGTAGGAAGATAAAAACCTTGAATACACCGGGAAAGAGATGGTTTGCAACCACATGAAAGAGTATGTCGCTCATAGGGAGATGGATTTAGGAGGAGGGATCAAGATGTCTATTTCCATGCAGATCTGTGAAACTAATGCATCAGAGCATCTACGGGTGTGCTCATCAGAGCAATGGAATCCCTCCATTGCATCCCTAATGATCTTCAAGAAACTCGCATTCTGAAAGGGGAAAGGAAGTCCAGGAAGCCAAACCCAAACCACAACCGAGGGGCATTCCTTCCCCTTATGGACATGAAGATACCATCAGGTAAGATTGAAACGCCACCTACCAAAGGAATGAGGAGCTCTTCACCTGGCATGGACGAAGTTGATTTCTGAGTTGAGAATAATGAATAAGGCATTCTGATGGATCAGAAAGAATTATTCTAGACAGATAAATCCCCAATATCCGACGAAACTCAAGAAGTCCAAGAGATGAGGTTTCTCAGAACCAAAACTAGCCACCAGTGTCAACTTGAGGTAGGCCTCTGATTCCACAAAGGCGGCCATCTGGACCTCCATGAAAAGAGATATGTCTACTCTTGATACTGACGATGTAGGAGGGGCCATCGCTAGAAAGTACAGCTGGGATGATCTGAAATCAAAAGATTAGAGAGCATCTTTGAGGGACAGACCACTTAAGGGGACACCACAAGTGGAGTCGGGATCGGCCTGCGACCAAGGGTCAAGAACAAACCTGTTCGAGCCAGATTCATAAAATATATATATTTACCTACATGAATCCTAAATGTGCTTCTATTTTCATTTTTTCCCTTTGTACTTTAATTATATTTTTTAAGACAATTTTATTTTAAATATTGTTTATATCCATGAAGAATAAATAGTAAAAATAAGAAACATTTATATAATGTGTGATGACAAAAATATGTTGAAATTAAAATTTCATGATATTAAATGAATAATTAAACACAAAAAAAAATCATAAGTTTTATTCAATAATCAAATAATTAATAAAAAAACTAAATATAAAAAACTAAAAAAAACATAAAAGATATAATTTTGGTATATATCTTTTCTAAATATGTGTGTGGGAGCAGGTGTTTTTTCTAACTATATATATGTATATTTTATATATATTTTGTTTCTAAAACAAATCTAAATATTTATATATATATTCTTTATATAAATAGAATATATATATATATATATTCTATATATATCTTGTTTGTGTGTGTGTTATATGTAAATAACTTTTTTGAATATATATTTGTATATGTTCTTTGTTAATAT
Organism: Viscum album; assembly: GCA_963277665.1. Lineage (NCBI taxonomy): Eukaryota > Viridiplantae > Streptophyta > Magnoliopsida > Santalales > Viscaceae > Viscum > Viscum album. The sequence continues at coordinate 168,238,485 of OY728157.1, forward strand.
ATATAATTATTAAAAACAAGTATATGATATATATATATATATATATAAACTAGAAATAATTAATGTATATATTATTCATATAAAAAACATGTTTGTGATAAATTCATTTTTGTTTTACTTGTACCGTATTTAATTTATTGGTTTTGTTTTAATAGTATTCTATAATGAATAAAGTTTTCCATACCAAATTTATCCCATTTTAAAGAGGTAATTACTCATATGTGTAGGTAAAAATACAAAATCAGTACTCACTATAAGGGGAGGACATTCTCAAAGAATATTGGAGGGGAGAAAGTTGAGGATTAGAGGAAATCATTGAGGGGAAGAAACTATCAAGGTGTCATCAAGAGGGTAGGATGTAAGAGGAAGATTTTCTAGAGAAGAGGATATTTTCAGAGGGTTGACATGAAGGGTGGATGTTATGGAGTGCGGGATATAGTTGAATGGTCTCCACATGGGAGGTTATGAAGGCAGGATAAAAGATTAGGGATGGATCCATGATTGGAATAATAAAGGGGGTTATGCAGCTAAAATAAAATATTTTTGGTTTTAAAAACCCACTTAGAAATAGTTATTTCACGGATATTATTTAAAACACCATTTATTATAATTAATTAGTTGTGGTTTTATTTACACTGCCACTTATAAATGGTTGAAAATTATATTTTTTCTAATTATAGGTTCTTTAATATAACCGATTACCATATACCACCACCAATATATTATTTTTCAATAGTGGGAGATAGGGGCATGTAGAATTTTCAATTGGTGATGGAGATTCATTATTTTTTGTGGTGTTGTAGGATCTTAAAGGGAAACTTCACTTGATGTTGTGAAGGTCCTCCGCTGCATATTCTATAAGATGAGAGGGTTTCCATGGTTCGGTAGTTATGATAGTAGGGGTTATGAATCCCTTGATGAAAACAATTATTATACATGGCATAGTTTCAAGTATGATTTTGAAATGTTGAAATAGTAATCATTGATAGTAAGGTGAGGTACTCCCTCCACTGAAACATTTACATAAAAATGGAGTGGATCCACATTTTATGTTTCTATATGTTGTTTTTATGCTGCAGAGGCTAATAAGTTTGTATACTAAAATACTTGTGACTACTCACGCACTACTTGGTTTCCTTAAGGATGAAACTTAAAAATGAGAATTAATTCAGACCTTATGACACATTAGGTACACTGGGATCCCCTTGTTTCTTATGAGATAAAAACCTCCATAGGTTGGATTATAGATTATTATAATTTTTTTATCTCCCAATGAAACCCAATTATAAGTTATATATGGATTTTGTGACCTCATCCCAGCTACTCTATAATTACAAATTTTGATCTATATTTTTATTTTTCTTTCCTTTTTGGTTTTTCCGTGCCCTATTTAATATGTTTATACTCACTACTACACAATATTTGTTCTGAAATGTGTTGTGTCTATACAAAAAAATCTTTTTTTGAAGTATACTAGGTGGACGTAGATTTGGTGTGGCTTGTTTAGAGTTAAAACTTGATATTTCTTTGTATAACATTATAGACTTTGATGGTGGTGGTGACCATTGTATTTATAGTCCAATACAGTTGTATTATCTATGTGGAAGGGCTATCCCTTATTCTGTATTCATTTGTTTTAGGGACCTTGTCTGATATAAAGTTCATTTATTTGTTTATGTGTTGGTGTAATTACCATGTGATTTATCCGGTATTAATTTTATAAATTTTGGTTATATATATATATACATAATTTTTTATTTTCTTGTTTTTTCTATGTTGTAAATTTTTTAATATTGTAGGTTGATATATACTATGTCCAAACATTATGTGTGAAATGCCTACTCGATGATAGTGACCATCGCATATCCTATTAGAGAAAGGCTTGGGGTAGCATGCTCTACATAATGATTGCCTATGATGGAACCTAATGTGGTAGGTCATTCTAGAGTGGAATCAAAGTTTATGAGCCCTTAAGACATAGTTTATATTTACTTTTCATGTGAGAACTAGTTTCACAATTGAGGGAATTAATGTTAATGTATTATTTAGTATTTAAATTAGGCTACGGATATTATCATATGCGTGAAAACCAATGTATCCTTTTAAAAATTACATGATAACCCTATTATTCAACACATAGATCTAATGAATTGATTCTGTTTTATAATAAAGTAGTTGTTTACATAATATAGTGGTCAATTTTTATAGTTCAAGTCCCTCCAATTTTATCTCATCCAGATTTGATCCAATCTTATCAAATAAATCATACTACCCATTGATAGACAAAATATGTGTAGATGCAGGGTTGTGATGGGTTTTGACTATGATTAGGCTTATATCTATCAATTAAGGAGTGATGAGGTGTTGTTTATGTGACTTGGTTGAGAGTTATTATTTCCCTTTAAACTAAGTTAGTTTATTTCCCCATTACGGTCAGTGAAAATGTTATTATAGATTGTATGGTAGTTTATTATAAGTAAGAAAAGGCTACATGTAGTATAAATATACTATTTTTGTTCTTATGATATAGGCATTGGGAATTTATGAGGAATTATAGATCCTCATGAAATAGAGGTTTATCTAGAGTTTGAGATACGTTTTTTCATTCAGTTCAAACTCTCACTGACCGGAAAGATATTGTAGAATTTTACTCCCTATATAGTATAATGTTATGTCAGTGGTTAAATTTTTCTTGAACATATGATGGGAATTCTCTAATTGGGTTGAGTTACATCCCTTATTTAATTGGGATTTATATATATATATATACTAGAACCTTCACATGACTTCATTATTATGTTAGAGCGTGAATTGTAGTAAAAAGACACTATGATACATTCCTTTAACAAGTTATGAAATGGACTTTTTTCAGATTAGTGGTTCAAGGAGATAAAATTGGTATGGATTTATATCTTGGGCGGTGCACTAATGCAACACAACCTATGTGAGAGTTCCATGACTGGGGTTTTTTTATTGATTTTTATTTTAATTGATACACCCTAGATGTTGAAGTAGGGTATCTTTTCTTGGGGTAATGAGAGAAGTGATGTCGGTGAACCTCCTCATTAAAGTTTATGCTGATATTTATGAACTCGCCATTATAGGCCTAGTTTCATATTAAAAATTTGTTTGTTAAATAATTCGGTGCTACAAGAGAAGTTATGGAGGATGACACATTGATCTAATCTCATAATCACTACCATTTATTAGTTCCTTTTAACCTTAGGGTGTAGATATTTAGTGTTTTCATAATATTGTGTGATAGATGGATATGGTTTAGAATATATAGTTGAAGTATAAAGTAAAAAACATTACTCATGGACCCCTGTACAAGATAATGCATACATGAACTATTCCTCCAACAGAAAATGTTTAAGAGTTATTATTCCAATGGACCCTCTGGATAGAAATCAGTCTGCAAGATAATTTCCACTGATGAAGAACCTCATTAATTCACCCATTATTATAAATTGAGATTATCATTAGTGTAGAAGGTGGTCATATAATATATTACTTCATGGAAGATATAAGACTTAATTGAGCTAACTATGGTATGGATTGGTTATCAATTTAAATTACTTCCCGAAGACACACAATTGAGTTAATGATGTAAGGTGTGCATTCTCTTGTGATTGATATCCCCTTGAATATTCATATTAGAACCCACCCTTAAGAATTTATATCTATATACACATCAGGTTGTATGTGTGGTTCATAATTCACTTCCTTTGAATGTAGAGGAATGCATGAATGCATTCATAGGGTGCTTCAAGAGTATCCCTTGATGAGAGACTAATGTATGCATTGATTTTTGTTTTGGAGACGAAATTTAATTATTACTATGTATAAAGATGAATTATCTTGTCGTTTTCTTGAGATCCATGTGTTGAACCTTTCATGTTTTGGTTCGTGATGCTTAATAAGGATATATTAGATTCATAAAATCTTTTCTTTGATGTATGTTAATGATAAGGTATAGAAGTGTATTCTATTTAAAATGTTTTATATTATGGGTGTGGATGAGATCATAGTTCTGTAATAGTAGTGTGGTGGTTGATGATCTTAATAATGGACTTTTTTTTCAATTAATAGAAAAGCCACTTTAATAGTTAACCTTGAAGTGATATTTTTTTTGGGAGATGGAGACATTTATCAACTTAGAATAATGGTTGTTGCCCAATTCTCTTTCCTTATATAAGAGAGGATAAAGGTGGTGATGGAGATTTAGAGGTCTTGTGTGAACATATATTCTCAACAAGTGAACCTATAGGGTTTTCCTAAATAGAGAAAATATTTCACTTCCTTTGGTGGATACAATTTCTCATTTATGGTTCATATTAAATGTCATGATAGGAATCTTGAGAGGACCTCGAAAATGAATATCATAAATCTATTTGGTGTGTCTAGTAGAACATTTTAGATGTTCCCATCACATGTATTCTCTTTTAATTTGGTGGTTGAGTAGGTTTTCTCTTGAGGTTGTGATTTTTGATCACTCTAGATTTGAAAGGTGTTATCTTGGGTTATGGAGTCTAAAAAGAAAGTTCATGTATGTGGTATGGATCATCCACTTTAGACTGTAGAATATTGGACCACCAAAATGGGATTAGTGAGCGTCATTTAGTTGTTATAGGTTAGTGTTGTGTCATTAGTCTTCATGATTGAGTAACAACTACACAACTAATATGTTTTCAATGGTTGTTAAGGACCTGTTAAATATAGAAATACATTTGTAGAGGTTATCGAAATATATTTGAAGAGGAAGAGTAAGAATTTCTATGTTTCCTTTGTTCCATAAACTAGAGATATTTTTTCTCTCATATTATTGGTATAAATTAACAGAGACTGATGTTGATACTAAATTGCATGATACACTATTGATCTATTGGTGTTAGTATAAAGTCATTATGAAGTTATCATTATTGTAATGATTTGTAGATGCACTATACTTTTACAGATTCCATCAAGAATTGTCTTAATGATTCAGAGAGCACTTCCATAAGAGGAAATCATGAAAAGAACCATTTTGATGTGGATTTTAGTGGATCATTGTTTCATCTCATATGGCATAGTTTCTTTGAATTTGAGTACATAAGCATATCCAAACTTAAGTAAAATTGATTTAAATTTATCCTCAATTTTTTTAAGAATATATAGAAATTATAACTCTTTTTGTTAAATATAATTTTCCCTTCATGGGTGGTGGTGTACGGAGTTCGTCTAAGGATTGGGCCTCCAAATACAAAGGGATTATATTATTTTATATACAATATTGTTTTTTTAGATTCCAAATATAGTATCTCTAGTTTTCTATTTTTTAGGGACTAAAAGGTTTAAAGGGGGTAGGTTTTAGTCATCCTTATTTTTCCCAGGTGAGACAAACCTTGATTTTGAGTTTTAGGATCTCTGGAACTCTACATGGGTAAAATGTTAATTTTAACCTTGTTAAAAACCTCTAAAAAATTATTGGTTTTTCTTATCTTATGGAATGATGTTTACCCATGAGATGAGTTTCAAAAAAAACTCAATCCAATTTATTTTAAGGTATATTTTATTTTTTTATTTAAATAAATAAATATCTTGTATGAAAGAATAGTGACATATCTTCTAAAGAGGTGCTTAGATGTAAATTTAAGTGTTTTGGTTATACCCAAAATTTTGGTTTTCCTAGGGAGAGGTGTAACACTTGTTCATATTTGGGGCCCCATAAGTGACCTAATATGTGGAAAATAAGTAATTAACTAATTAGTGGAATATATCCATGAAACCTAATTATCATTATTTATTCTTCCTAAAAAATCTCACTAGGGTTATCCACCATATTCACTAGCTTTTAGAGAGAGATGGATAGAGATCATGGGATAACTGAAGATCTATGAGGCCGAGGAATGGATTATTCCCTAAAGACAACTAGATAAGTAGGTGAGAATAGAATCATTACCGGTAAATGATCTAGGACTTTAGGTGGTGATATTTCATTTGTTATCTGCTCATATTTAAAATATTATCATGATATTTTTCTACTAGATTTTTTAAATTATAATTACTAAATTATTTCAATCATTGAATATTAAATGATCATTATCTACCTGAATTATATACTAATTTTCTTCTATTATTAATTTTTTGGTGAATCCGTGCTTGGTAATTAGATGTTCAGCCTTCACACTAACAACCAATAAATCTATATATAGATTTAAATTCCCATTATTCTTGGATTTTTGAAAATTTTATCAATGGCATTTTCCATGGCTAGTAGTTCGATTGGAAATATACTTCATCATCGAATAGTAGGATTCTGGGTTTGAAAGAAACCAGTTTGGACACAACATTAGAGATTGTGGGATGTGAAATATTAAATGGGATGTGGTGCTCAATTTTGATTCACGATAGTATGAGATACTTATTCTAAGTGATGTTTGGAGATTCTTGAGGATTGTTTCAATCTATTTCTAATTGTTTTTTCTATAAAAAGAAACTGGAAAAAGGATATCAAATCTATGATTGGGTTATTGTGGCTTGAGGATGAAATTTTAGGCATGATTGGAGGTTAAATAAGAGGGAAGGGTGTGGATATTGTTGATTTATAGAATTACTTTTTGAATACATGATCGCATGAAATGTACTTATGACCTATGTAATGTGTATCTCCCTTTTATTAGTATCTAGGGTTTTGAGGAAGTAAAGTATCACATGGAATGTACCATAAGTATACACACATTGTAACTCTAATATGAATAGCTTAGAATTTATATGGAGTACATAATAAGATTTTTTTCACTGCGTAAAAGACATATGATTTAGAACCATGCATCATGTATCCAAGGTTGTGAATTACTCATCCAACCAGACATGATGGGTAAGCTAAATAAACATGCACTTCATGTTCCCAACAAGTGACATGATAGGTATGTTAATGCCAATTTGGATTAGGTTTTTTTATTACATGATGACTGTAGTTGTAGGAATTATATTCCTTGTACATCAATTAACAAACTATGTTATAGACCAAAACAAGCCCTGTGATTTTAATTACATGAAAACACTACCCTAAGTGGCTACACATCGTGTACCCCTATTTTATATGTTGTGTACCTTTCCATCCTTGATGGATTTACATAACTATAGTAACATCCTGATATTTTTATTAAATATTTATCTTTAAATAACTTTATTTCTTTTATAGCTTGTGTTTCATGCAACACTAGTTTAACTGAATCATGTCTTACTATTAAAATTTATTATTTTAACATGACTATAACCTAGATGTTGAATTAGAAGGTATGAATAGTAATAAATATATTATAAAATATATGTGAATGGTATATTCAATATAAATTTATTTATTAATCCTTAGGAAATAAACACTTATATTGTTTAGTAAAGTTATTTAGACTAGAAAAAAAATTATTTCAAGAACAATTTTGTGTAAAAATTGAGAAACCACACAAGTCAAAAAAAAGTTTTGTTAGAAATATAAAGAACTCATAAAGTTATTAAAGATGAGACTAATATTATTGGAATTAAATTCCCCATATATCTCCCAATGAAGTGAAGTTACCTAAAAAAATTAATAATTTTTTATAAGATCATCGAAATGATTGGGCATATTATCCCATGTCTCAATATATTCCTCTAAATTGATATTTCTTTAGTTAAAGACTCAAGACAAAATGTGGTCTTCTTTTTTGAACGACATCATTTGGTCCTCATTGATTCTAACTCTAGTTATTTCCTCACATGTTCCCATGACCTCATCCTCTTGTGTATTGATTATGAATATTTCTTCACACCTTTCTTTATTGGAGTTTAAATTTTGATCCAACTATAACGCTTTCTCTTTTTTCATTTCCCTTTTTAGTCTATTAATGTATACAGCATAAACTAGTTTCTAGTTTATCCTAATGAATCTTTATTTAGGCACCATGTTAACCCAACTTGGAGCTTTCTCACTTAGTTCTTGAATATCCACTTCAAAAAATGTCCATTCAACCACCCCTATTCATATCCCATCTTTTGTTCCTTTGATTGATGATCTGGTTATACCAGTTTCATGTAAATTTTAGTAATCCTTGTGGGGACTTTATATTTTCCCCATAATGATATAAAAAATTACCCAATAAAAGGTTACCTTGCTTACCCTTCCTTGAGCTAGACCCAACTGACATGTTCCTATGGGGGTCTTTGTCATCATCTGTCATTGTTGAGATTAAATGTCTTTATCACTCTGCTTGTTATCCCTAATGTACCTTGACATGGCATTCTTCTTCTTCCATCTTGGTATAAAATTATTCCACCCTTAATAATCAAAAAAAATCATGCTAATTTCCTTTCGAGTATGTCATGATATATTAGAGATGGATTGAGATTGAAGTATCCTAATGACCAGTAGATCCCCATTATTGAAAATTTGTTTCATTTTGAACAGGAGATACCTAAATTTAGGAGGATGGACTTGAAACATAAGTCCTACAATAATTATCCTTAGAACCAGAAACTTTTCTAAGTTCATATCCACTGACTATGGCTCATGGTATCCACAAATAAGGGAGAATCCTTATTATGAATCAATATATCCTCATCAGCGGCCTTCTCTACTAGATTTTTAGTGACCAAATCGCATTTGAAAATATCAAATATATCATAAACCTTCATGTTTGTGTTATTTTATCCTTTCTCTTTCAGAAGAAGATGATTTTTAGATATTCCTTCAACAAAAAAATTTCTAACAGAAATAGTATAAAAAGAACCAAACTCAATATGAGCAACTTAATCAAACTCCACACTATAAATCTTTAAATATCAATGAAAAATAGAGGAAAATTTTTCCAAAAATTGGTATGATATGAAGTAATATTTTCATGTCTCAAAGTCTATTTATTTAGTAAAATGAAACTCCTCCCCAACCATAATCCACACCGATTCAATAGTAATTTTATGAATTTAAACGTCAATGAAGATACGTGGGGATATACGGTGACAACCCAATTTTTTTGACAATATGAGCACAAAAAATTGCTAACCAAGTTTCCAATAAAATGGATAATTAGGAGATTTTGGAAAGAAAGGGGGAGTTCAGGAAATCTTACCCCAAGAGACATAGTCGTAGAATCATCTTTCAAATGGAAATCATAATACTGTCAAAATAGGTAAAATTGGTATATTGTTCATGTCTAAGGACCATTGTACCAAGAAAGGATGAGGTCCTACTCTTATGAAAAACAACCCATAATATGTCGATTATCAAGAATCCTAACAGTCTCTCAGTCCTGTAATTCCCAAGATCTGAACACTAACCAGTCAAAGGTTTCAACAGATCGTTGATGATGTCGTGAAGTGAGCCACCAATGTCAAATTTAGATAATTTAAATCTTTGGTAAACTCTGAGAATAAAATCGATGGTTGAGGGAATCCAATGAGAAGATATGTAAATTTAGGGCTTACTAAGATTATGGGGAATTGTGGAAGGGAATCTTGGTTGTAGAATAGGGAAAATGATAGTCGAGACACTAAGTAAAGAAGTACCCCCCCCCCTTCAATGGGGGGATGGAGCTATGTCATGGTCATTTTCACTTATGTAATCATTTAATATGAAGCCATATCTACCCAATCCTCTCCTAGTAAAGTCATTTTATACTCTAAAAAAAATTCAAACAGAAGTTTTTTATTTATATCTATGAGAAAAGATAAATAATTAATTTTAAAACATTTAAAAATATATTTAAAAAAATAAACTAAATTTTTTAATTCATCCTGTCAAAATTATCTTAAGATATATTTTTGATAATTTCTGAAAATTTTGATAATTTTCTAAAAATTTTGAATTTTTAATAAATAGTGAAAAATACTCATTTCTATTGAAAACTATATTTTATTTTAAAGAGTTTACAAAAATAAAATTATATTTTGGATTATTTTTAAAATTTAATCAGATAATTTTAATCTATTTTTGTTCTTCTAAATTAATTTTACATGTGTATTTAGTATAAAAGTATTTTATACTTAAAAAGGGAATTTTTCATAAAAAATTGTTTTTTATTACCTTTTTTAGGTTAAATATTAAATTAAATTCTAGCGCATCTATGTGTTGAAATTTTAAAAATAGATTCATTGTTTTTAAATAGTGGTTCAAAATTTATTAAATATAACCCTTTTATTTTTTTCAAAATGAATAGTAATCTTAGTAATTTTTCTTACCCCTTTTAAGGGTAAATTTGGTAATTAAGGGAAAAATAGTATTATAAGGATTAAAAAATGACCCTAAAAATTGGTAAAATTATATTATATGAGAAATTTTAGAACATAATAATAAATTGGTCTAATTTATGACCTTTTTAAGCCACTTGGTTTACATTAACTCCCTTATGGTATTTTATTTAAAGAAAAGTCAAAGAAGTCGCACTTTTGTTTTAAATAAGTATATCATTTTTAATATGTGGTTATCCAAAAGTTATTTTGGACCAAAAATAGTATTTTGAAATATAATATATTTATTTTCTTCATAATAATTTATTTTTAAATTTGATGTAATGAATAGTTACCTTAAAGCTTACACAACAATGATGTTATAATTATTAAATTAATTGAAAAATAAATTAACTGATAATAAAAAAATTAAAATAAATAAAATTTAAGATGTTTAATGTGATCCAAGAATTATGTATATAGAATTAAAATTATTTGGGTATAATAAAATATTTCTTTCTAATTCTACAAGTTCTTTTAATGTTTTAAAATTGAAAGTAATGAATAGTATCAAAATTGACTATTATGATATTATTTGGGATTAATATATTATAAAATTCATTTAAATAAATTTTTTAAATATGAATATAGGAGATAACATATGGTCTAATATGTCATACATTTTGAATTTATAGGCTATTTGAAATTATTTTTCTCTAGAATAGTGTTATTATATTTTATTCTTTTGAGAAATTTCTAATGTTCCCATCTCATCAATTATAAAAGGACATATTTTACCTCACTTAATTTCAAATAATTGAGCCTTATATAATGAGAATACTCTTGAAAATTATCTTCAAAACTTTCCAATACACATTATATAGGTTCTGACCTTCTCAAAATACAAACCTTAGAGCCCTTTAGAGGAGATCTAAATGGGACATTTTGAAGAAGAGGTAACTGCTCTAACTGATCACTTTATTTTTATAATATTATTTAACTACTGTAAATCTATGATAATTATCATAAAATAATAATTTCAAAATATTAAATATATAAAAAATTATTATAATTATGAAAACACCAATATACACTCTCTTTCCAGTCAAAAAAACAAGAAGTGAAAATATCGCTTTAGCGTACGTATAACTCACCATCTCTGTGTAGATATACCATTCATTTTTCAAAACCAACTTTTATGGATGGGTATTATGATGGTTTTAATGTTTATATTTGATATTTATGATATAATTATACTTATTTAATGATAATACCATGTCTAAATTCCTACCATCTAATCTTTTAAGAAGTGATAATGTCACTCGTCCATACGTATCGACTACCATCTCCATGATGTGATGTGATTTATTTTTCAGTTATATTTCAAAATGATGGTAATAAGGATTAATTAATGTAATATATATTATATATATGACATAATAATTATTATGTAATGTTAAATTATTATTCAATTCTATTTCACTTCATTAGTCGAAAAATAAAAATAGTGTTCATGCGTATGTACAGCCTATCATCTCCATGAATGGTGTTATTCATTTTTCTATCTATAATTTTTATGAATGATTATAAATATGTTTAAAATGAATATATATTATGATTAAAAAATTATTAACATCCTGTAAATGATGTTACCAAGATCAAAGTATAAGGACTGGGGCTGCTAAACCGAAACATGCTTGGAAAACAATGTAGATATCACCCAGAATAGTGAGTTTAATAACAAATTATTAATAAATATGTGATAGATGATATAAATAAATCCTAACTTATATGATATATATATGTTTGTGGAATAAATTTATAATAAATCCATATTTATTACAAAGGAGGTTTTAACAAGAATGATGAAAGGTGATACTTGTGATAAGGGATTATTTCACAATCGCATCATTATTCAAGGTCGTTTATGTTTAAGTATCTAGGAAGGAATATTTATCATACATTTACATGTTTTATAAAAAAATAAAAATGTTTTTAATATTTTCTTATAATTAATTGAAATCATTTTTAACCTTTTTTACATTTTTAAAGTAATCTTTTTTCATTTTTGAAACAAGGTTATTTAGGATTTTTATAAAAAAAATGCAGAAGTAATAATTTTTTTAACTAACATGTCAGGAGAATCATTTCATACCTTCCTAAAACCTTAACTCTTAAAATATTACTATACAATATTATATGGTTCTTTTCAAAAAAATAGTTTCCTTTATAATTATGTGAATTTTAAAATAAATGATTTCAAAATTGAAATGATATTTTCCTCAAAAAATAATTTCATGAAATATTTCAAAATCATTTTCTATTTAAGAGAACATAGTTTGAGGCTAATTATGATTTAATGAGGATATGATCCAAGGATACAATCCTTATCCTTTCTCAAAAATGGTTTATGTTTATGATTTCAATATTCTTATGAATCTCTTTTCTTTTCCAAGAGTTTTATTATTAAGAAATGTTTATGAAACCCATTTGTTTTTATGGTTTATGATATGAATAATGATTTATATTGTTGTGGAAAAAATATGTATGGTATTCATTATGTGATGGGTGATACCTATATCTCCATTTGATGCAATGGGTATTGGTTTATATCAATTGAGATAGATAGAACATGAATAGGGAGTGAACTCAGTTCAGTAAGGTATTTTTTCAACTATGATAGTATTGGGAGTGAACCTTGACTACTATTATGGTTTGGGGAGTGAAACCATTCTACAATGATTGCCTTGTAAAAGTTACTTAACTACTAAGGAAATTATTTTCTTTGCTTATGTGTAGTCCACAATTCCAAGTCTTATGTTATTTTTTCATTGATCATGTTCTTTTAGGATTCATGTATTATGAACTGCCAATATTTATTCTATGACTCAAAATTATCATTTTCGATATGTAGCATATAATTTTCCAATGTTATGATGATGTTTTTACACCCTCATTCTCATGTTATGATTGTTATTTCCCTTGTTTATCTTTTTTGAGCAACTAATATTACCCTTTTTTAAGTATCTTTTCACTAGGATATGAAAACGGTATTAAGTATGATATTTAAAAAAGGGTTTAAGTTATTAAGGAATATGTGGGGGGAAATGTAGATATTTTATGTAGTTTTTTATGTCTCTATTTTTCAAAATATAGTATACCTATATGGTTCTGGCATGCATTTTTTATTTTTTTGAAAATTCATCTAAAAATATGTAATATTACTATATAAAAATCATGAGTTGTTATAACTACTTATTGGAGTTGGTGGCCTAGAACCAACTACTTTTTACTTTATTCATTAATAAATACTTTATCACATATTTATTGTTCTTCTATGTGACAATGCATGTGATAATGTCCTAAGGACAGCTATTGCCTTAAAGGATCATAGAAGATCACTACTATGATGAGAAACCGGAAGTGCCATAACACTATTCTTAAATATATGTTCTACGTCCGTATAATGTTATTTGAGGGACACAAATAATATAGGCCATTAGGGGTGAGGACTCGTAAAACCTTGAGGCACCTTCTAGTGGCGTGCGCCCTTGGTAATATCCAAGAGGATGTTATGAGAACGAGACCCACCAGTAGGAAATATACATTTCATAGTGTCATTGGATGTTCCTATCTATGGATGTGTGTATTGGTCCTTAGACTTTATGATTATTATTAATGCGTATTACAACTCATGCACTTATATGTATTGACAAAAACTATGACTACACACTGTTCACAACGAGGTAGGATACGTTGGGTGCGTCACGAGTGATACTGCATTAATAGTTAATGTGAGAAAAGATTTGTATCTTCTGTTCCATAATAGAATTAGATATATCTATCCCTTTGATGGAATTTATATAGCCAAAATAAATCCATGTCCATGGTAAGGAATGGGTGAGTTCAATTCCGGAAAATCAAAGAAAGAATAATCGAGAACATGGGTTGATGGCACTAGCATGCAACCCGCTTGATTTGAGATATCGTGACAAAAGAATTATATTATACAATAAGTGTTTGTATGAGGTGACATGTCATTGCGGCATTAACGTATATCTCTATGGGTGCCTTGGCGTGTTCCTAGACTCTATCCTTGGACTTTAGGCAGGCTCCGCCTAATGCCACTAAGAAAGAGGCCTAGAGGGTCACACACTAAGTGTGTCCATGTATCTCATTTAAATATTAATTTAACAAGTTAAATAAAGATTATTCCAAACTGTGGTTTAATAATTATTTAAGGATTCCAGATTTCATTTATTTAAACACTAGTTATTTGAGAGAATATATTTTGGGCAAAATAATATATATTTATTAGAGAGTAATGTAGTTACATTTATTTAAGAAATAAATAGAAACTACTCAATGTCTAATAAGTGTGGTACAGGAAATAAAGAAAAATGGAAAACAAGATAAACACATCGTGTACATTGAATGTACACATCATGTATTTTTCATGGAAAACGAGTACATGTTGTGTATTAATGATTACACATCATGTTGTTTTTCCATTCTGGATTTTGTGGAAATAATATCCTTTTATTAAATGATATTTATTATAATCAGTGTGGCCACATGTCAAAGAATTAATCCTTCAACATGGTGGTTTTCAATAAGAGTTAATGAAATATATAAAACATGTAACATGTTTATGTATTTTCATAAATCTATAACCTCAAACCTGATTATAAATATCCTCACAACCCCAACACTTTTCCAGAGAGAATCGTTGTGCACAACAATTCTGGAGAGTTATCTCAAGGCCAAAAGAACTCCTTCCTACCAGAACGCTCTCAAGACTGAGAGAGATCCACCACCATCGGATCAAGGTGATTGAAGGAGGAAAATGAAAGTGAAGGTTCTTCCACACTAGCACCCAGAGATCCCTTCAGCTATGTCCAGAGATACTTGGAGCACGTGTGGATCACCGCTAGAGAAATCCTGCACTTGGATTCTATGACACAACGATGGATCATATTGGATCATGACTGAAGACATCAACGAAGAAAGAATTCCATAAAGGTAATTATTTTCAATTAATTAAATTAATTATAACCAACATATTATGATCCTATCTTTATGGTTTCAAGACTCTCTCTTTTGTTTTTCCTTCTTTGTTCTATTCTGAAGATCCAACATTTTACATAGTGACAGATCTCGAACTGATCGTGGTTAATGCTATAATTAAAGTTGGGTAAACCCACCAATGTGCTTTCTCTGTGCCCGGAACCTACAAGTGGTATCAGAGGGGTCATATTGTTGATTATAATTTTTTTAGTTTTTCATTGGTGATTGACACGTTTAATAATTTAGTTGTTTCAATTCAAGTTAATCGTTCATTAAAATATGAATCACGAGATCTGTTCCTCCCCTCTCATTTCTTGTTCACCTTACAGAAACAAATTTTTCTTTTAATTTTGATTAAAATAAAATAGAGAAACTCATCCGGTGGTGCCAAAAATTAATGGTTATACAACACCAGAATACACGGCGTGTATTAAGAAGTATACACCATGTATTCTAGGTTCAATGCATCGGTCTGGTCTGCCAAATCAGGTCGTGTATTGGATCCTATCTAAGTCATTTATGACATCGTGTGTTGACTAGGAACTGGTGTCACACGGTTTCCAGATTACACTCCGTGTGGTCCAACTGAACACGGCGTGTAGTCCCTTCAGGCTATGATTGGACCGTGTACCCCATACATAGCTTGCTCGGCTGGAAACCTTGTAACGTGGATACTACATGGCGTGTGTCCAACTGGACACACTGTGTACTCATAAAATTTCCAGAGTACATATACACACCATGTCCCCAGGCATGTACTTCAGATAGACGGTGAACAAAATTACACGCTGTGTAGTTGGAACTACAGGCCGTGTACTCATCCAAATTATGCAGGTTTATTAAAATTTATTATTATATTATACAAACCCTTGAGACATGTACCATAGTGTGGGCATAAATATGGGGCACAACACATGATAGGTGTTTTATATATGTGTGTTTAATTTAACATATGTGTAATAAACAATAATTCACTGGGTTTCCTCCAAGGTACAAGTTATATACAAGGATAATTTTAATTTTTTTCAAATTATGATGGATGAGAATCTCAAGGAAATTCAGAAAAGGGTTTATGATAAAAGGATCGATTAATTAAAGATAATTAATTGATTCGAGCATGATTTATCTTAAATAATAATGATTAAATAATTTAATGTTAGTTTTATTAATTTGTAATATCATTGCATGTATAGATGAACATCATCTAGACCAAGACCTTTGTATGTGAATTGTTTCTTTTGATTATTTAAATTAAATTTGTTAGTCTGCGAGTCTTCTCCTCATTAATATGTAGGGCATGTGCGCCCAAGGATTATTTTATGTAAAATCTCCTTTTACCCCTCCCCTATAGTGAGATAAATTCATATGTAATGGATGAAACTCCCAATCTAGTGGAGGCGGCTCAAGTTAGGAGCCATGGAGAAACCAATCCATGGAGATACAAAGGTGGATAGGTGGAAAGCTGTAAACATGAACTGGAAAGGTTCAATGTGTTTCTCCCCTAGGTCTTGGGTTATTTTATCAACCTCTAGATAAACTAACCAATAGGAAAGCTCATGATCATACCATTTATTTTATTTCTATTATTTGTTTGGTTTAAATTTATTGTGGGTGTGTTTTCACGATCACACAATTAATGAATTAAACAACCAATCAAGATGTTACTAAAATAAGGCCAACTTATGTGTAAATATTATCTTATACATGGTCAATAACTTAAGTATATCCAACTTAATATTAACAAGAATTTAATCAATGATAATAAATTCGAAATTTATGTATAAAGATAAAATTCTTCGAAGAAATATTAAGTCAGTATAGACTTCCATAATCTTGGTTAGAATCGAACCGTAGTTCAAAGTGCTTGACCAACCCTAGTTAGGGTGCTTTCAATTATCATGGAATTATAATTCAATGTTTTTGGTTGACTTGAGTTGGTTCGCATCAAGGGTTTACTACCACAACAGGACTTGGTGTGACCAAGAGGCAAAGGTTGAGGAAATCCCAAACAAAAGGATTTCAATATTGGGGAGTCCACTCAGCGGATCATGGAGCTATGAGTTAATGCATTTGGCATTTGTAATACCTACCTAAAACCCTTCAAGTTGCTTAACTAACCCTAGTTGGGGTAATGTGAAGGGCAATATGGATCCTTTACACTAGAATATTTAGGAAATAGAATATTCTGAAGTCAATGGTGAGGGATATTGGATATCGATAAAATAGTGGGAGACAAATAAGTATTAATTTATTTATTTTTCTTAGTTTTTATAATAAAGTACTAAAACCTTTTCTCATATTAATTTTTAGAAACGGAAAGAAAAATTACTTCCAAAATATCATTACAAACCATACTCGAGAAGGAAAACCTTCTCACCAGCACCAATTTCCAAGAGTGGTAGAGGTGTTTACGCATCATCCTTCTCCACGAAAGGAAATTGTATGTGTTGGAAGAGCGTGTTCTAGTTCTGCCTGGGAAAGAGGCCAGTGATGAGAAACTATCTCTCTATATGAAACACATGGATGATTCCACATATGTCATATGTTTCATGCTATAATCCATGTCTAATGAGATCTTAATGTAACATAAAAACATAGATGCATATAGAATGATGTCTCACCTTAAGGATCTCTACCAAGAGAAGGCGAGATAGGAGAGATATAAGATCTACAACACTTTGTTTACAACTATGCTCAGAAATTCTATGCCAGATGGCCCTCATGTATTCAATCTCATTTGCTACATTTAATGTTTGGACATCTTTGGGATTAAGTTATCGAATGACTTACATACAGATCTCATCCTATCATCACTACCCAAGACCTTCTCTAGCTTTATTGTCAACTACAACATGAGGAATAATGAGAAGAGTCTATCGGAACTTCTGACCATGATTCTCCAGGTAGATAAGGACATGGGGAATGACAAAACCACATTCCTTATGGTGAATAAGAAAAGGAAGGACAAGGAAAAGGGGACAAAGACTTATAAATGGTCTGAAGCCCCTAAGCATCGTCCCTCCAAGAAGGGGAAGATTCAGAGGCAGGGAAAGGAATAGAAGGTGGTGTGTTTTTCATGTGGTAAGCAAGGCCACTAGAAGAGGAACTACACCTAGAAGTATGGGGACGCAAAAGGTGTGTTCGTTATTGAGTGTAATATTTCTATTTCTACTCATTGGGTATTAGATATAGCTTGTGGGGATAACATCTATATTCAAATGTAGAAACCAAGTAGATTTAGAAAGATTTCTATAAGAGAGGTGAATCTTTGAGCTGCTAATGGTGCAAGGATAGATGCATTGGCTAATGGCGATTACCACCTCTCATTTCCAACTGGGATGATTTTGGTTTTACATAACTGTTATTATGTGCCTAGTTTTACCTACAACATAATTTTTGTATCTTGTTTTGATATGGATCGATTTATTTTCAAGTTTGAAAATAAGGGTTGTATTTTTTATAAGAACAATGTATGTTATGGAATGGAACATTTAAATAATGGTTTGTATGTATTAAATTACAAAAACCAAGTGTTGTCAATATATAATGAAACAAACTCACATGACTTGTAAATCACCCAGTTGGGGCATCACCGTTTCGGTCATGTAAACGAGAAGCGTTTGACAAAGCTCTCCCAAGATGGCTATTTAGACTCTACTGAGCTAAAACCACTTGATAGATGTCATACATATTTACAAGGTAAAATGATCAAGACGCCTTTCATTGGATAGGGTGAAAGGTCCACAGAGCTTCTAGGATTGGTACACACAGATGTATGTGGACCATTTCCTATAGAAGCTAGAGGTAGATATTTTTACTTCATTACTTTTACTGATGATTTGAGTAGATATGGCTATGTTTACTTAATGATGTATAAGTCAGAATCCTTATATAAATTTATGGAAATTAAGAATGATGTAGAGAATCATCTTGGTAAGAAAATAAAGAAACATTGATCGGATCAAGTTGTAGAATATCTGAAACAAGAGTTCATCGATATTCTAAGGGATTCTGGGATTCTATCTCAGCTCACTCCTCCTTATACACTATAGTAGAATGGTGTTAGTGAAAGGAGGAACTGCACCTTGTTGGACATGGTGAGGTCGATGATGAGTCATGTTGATCTTCCATTGTCGTTCAGGGGATATTCATTACAAACTGTAGCATACAAATTAAACCAAGTACCAACTTAGACGACAAATGGAATTCCCTTCAAGTTATTGATTGGAAAGAAACCCATTTTTTGCATACACGTGTATGGGTATGCGATGCTTCTTTTAAGGCCTTCTCAGGCAAAAAACTAGCACCCCGGGGCATGAGTTGTATCTTTATTGTATATACCAAGGAAACTAAAGGATATTACCCATATAACCCTCAAGACAAGAATGTGATTGTCGCTAGACAATCCATCTTTCTTGAGAGGGAGCACATCCTCAAAAAGGATAGTGGGATCTAGATTGACTTCGATGAAGTTGATGCTCAAGATACAGAGGAGTTGGTATAGGAACTAGTTCCACAGGTCCCCATGGAAGAGGTTCCAGAAACACAAGTACTACGTAGAACCTCAATATAGGTAAGGGAGCTAGAGAGATTTGGTTTTCTAGTCACTGAGGATAGTGAATCATTATTGTTGGACAATGATGATCCTCTCTCCTACAACAAAGTAGTAGAAAGCTCAGAAGCTGCAAGATGGCTAGAAGGTATGAATTATGAGATGGATTCCACGTATCAGAACCAAGTTTGGGTTCTGGTCGATGATCCAGTTGATGTAAAGCATGTTGGATGCAAATGGGTATTAAAGAGAAAAATGGACATGGAAGGTCAAATAAGCACCTATAAGGCAAGGATAGTGGCTAAAATATTCAGACATCATCAAGGAATTTACTATGATGAAACATTCTCTCCAGTTTCCATGTTTAAATCTATTAGAATCATACTTTACATAGAATCTTACCATGACTACGAGATTTGGAAGATGGATTTCAAAATAGAATTCCTTCATGGGAACCTTTAGGAAGATGTCTATTAGACACAACCAGAAGGGTTTGTGACACCAGGTGAAACCAAATGGGTTTTCAAGTTGCAGAAATCCATTTATGGATTAAATCAATCATCCATGTCATGGAACATTCGATTTGATGAAGCCATAAAGGAATTTGGTTTCATTAAGAACGAATGTGAGCCATGTGTTTATAAGTGGTTTAATGGAAATGTGATCATTATCCTAGTAGTATATGTTGAAGACATATTGCTCATTGGAAGCGATGTACCAGTATTACAGTTTGTTAAGGAATGGTTGAACAAGTGTTTCTCCAAAAAGGACTTGGGTGAAGCAGCCTACATTCTAGGGATCAATATCATTAGTGATAGATTCGAGACGCTACTTGGACTAAGTCAAGGTACATACATTGACCATATGCTAAATATATTTAGTATGGAACAATCTAAGAGGGGATTCGTTCTAGTGTCACATGGACTACATCTTTCTAAGAAAATATTTCCTCAGACACAACAAGAGAAAGATAGAATGAGTAAGATCCCATACGCTTCAGCTATAAGATCTATCATGTATGTCATATTATGTTCCAGTCTTGATGTTGCCTATGCACTAAGCATGGTAGAAAGATATCAAGAAGATCTAGGAGAACAGCATTGGACTGTTGTTAAGACATTCCTTAACTATTTGATAAGAACTAAAGATATGTTCCTGGTGTATGAAGGAGAGGAAGAGCTTGTTATCAGAGGGTATGTTGATGCTAGTTTTCAGATAGATTAGAACAATCTGAAGTCACAATCCGGATATGTTTTCTGACTCTATGGAGGAGTTGTAAGCTGGAAGAGTTCAAAGTAGCCAGTTTTCATGGATTCTATAGTGGGTTCTAAATATATAGCGGCTTCTGATGCTACCAAGGAAGCCATCTGGACTCAAAACATTGTCCAGGAGCTTGATGTGTTACCTAGTAGAAAATATCCTATCACGTTGTATTGTGATAATACTGCAGGAGTGGACCATTAAAAAGAACCAAGGTCACATCAAAGTAAAACACACATACTCTGTAAGTATAACCTCTTGAGGGATTTGTATCAAATGTGTGAAGTTGTAGTGAGAAGAGTGTCCAGGTAAGAGAACATGGTGGACCCCATGATTAAAGGCCTATCTCAGTATAAGCATGAATATCATGTGAGAGCTAGTGGGTTAAAGGTTGTTAGCAGTTGGCTCTAGTCCAAGTGAGAGTCTGTTGGAGTTGGTGACCTAGAACCAACTACTTTTTACATTATTCATTAATAAATACCTTATCACATATTGATTGTCCTTCTGCGTGACAATGCATGTGATAATGTCCTAAGGAGATCTGTTACATTAATGGGTCATAGTGAATCCCTACTATGATGAGAACCCCGAAGTGACATAATAATGTTCTTGAATATATGTTCTATGGCCGGATGATGTTATTTGAGGGAAACAAATAATACAGTCCATTAGGGGTGAGAACTCATAAAACTTTGAGGCACCATCTCATGGTGTGTGCACTTGGTAATATACTAGAGGATATTATAATAACAAGACCCGGCAGTAGGAAATCCACATTTCATAGTGTCATTGGATGTTCCTATCTAAGGATGTGTGTATTGGTCCTTAGACTTTAAGATTATTATTACTGGGTATTACAACTCATTCACTTAGATGTATTGATGAAAACTGTGACGACACACTATTCGAGGTGAGGTAGGATACGTTGGGTGAATGACGAGTGATACTGCATTAACAGATAATGAGAGAAAGTATTTGTCTCTTCTGTTTCATAATGGAAGTAGATATATCAGCCCTTTTGATGGAATTGATATATCCTAAATAAATTCACGGTCATGGTAAGGAATGGGAGAGTTCAATTCTGGAAAATCAAAGAAAGAATAATCGAGCACATGGGTTGATGGCACTAGCATGCAACCCGCTTGATTAGAGATATCATGACAAATGGATTATATTACATGGTAAGAGTTTGTATGAGGTGACACGTCATTGCGATGTTAACTTATTTCTCTATGGGTGCCTTGGTGTGTTTCTAGAAGCTAACCTTGTACTTTAGGAAGGCTCTGCCTAATTCCACTGAGAAAGAGGCCTAGAGGGTCACACACTAAGTGTGTCCATTTATCTCAATTAAATATTAATTTAACAAGTTAAATAAAGATTATTCCTGACTGCGGTTTAATAATTATTTAAGGATGCCTGATCACATTTATTTTCAACACTAGTAATTAGAGAGAATATATCATGGGAAAAATAATATGTATTTATTAGCGAGTAATGCAGTTACATTTATTTAAGAAACAAATAGCCATTACTCAAGGTCTAATAAATGTGGTGGATGAAATAAAGAAAAATGAAAAAAAGATAAACACGTTGTGTACATTGAATGTACACATCATGTAGTTTTCATGGAAAATGAGTACACACTGTGTATTAATGATTACACATCATGTAGTTTTTCTAGTAGGGATTTTGAGGAAGTAATATCATTTTATTAAATGATATTTATTATAATTAGCATGGGCGCATGTCAAGAAATTAATCATTCGACATGGGGGTTTTCAATAAGAGTTAATGAAATAAATAAAACGCGTAACACGTTAATTTATTATCATAACTCTATAACCTAAAACCCAATTATAAATATCCTCACAACTCCAACACATTTTTAGAAATCAGAGTTGTGCACAACAATTCTGGAGAGTTATCTCAAGGCCGAAAGAACTCCTTCCTCCAAGAACACTCTCAAGACCGAGAGAGATCCACCACCACCGGATCAAGGCGATCGAAGGCGGATATCTCAAGAAAAGGTTCTTCCATGCTATCACCCAGAGATCCCTTCAGTGACATCCAGAGATACGTGGAGCACGTGTGTATCACCTCTTGAGGAATCCTACACTTGGATTCTACAATTCAATGACGGATCACATCGGATCGTGACCAGAGACATCAAAGAAGAAATAATTTCATCAAGGTAATTCTTGTCAAATAATTAAATTAATTATAACCAACATATGATGATCTTATCTCTACGGTTCTGGGACTCCCTATTTTGTTTTTCGTTATTCATTCTATTCTAAAGATCCGGAGTTTTACATCATTATGGATATCGTATTGATCATTGTTAACAAAAATATTTAAGTTGGGAAAACCCACCAACCCACTTCCGCTGCACCCAGAACATACACTACTAACCTTATACTAAGATTTGGGTACATGAGTAGGTAATCTTGAATAATTTTCTACACAGAACATGATGGTTTATCCCTCTTTGGAATCAAAGGTTATACATGAATAATTCTAAGAAATTTATCTCTTTAAACTAATATTTGGGATTGATCATGATGTTCATAGTACACATGGTGTATATAACTCCCCTATATATATGTTGATGACATGGAATGGTTCCTCTACATTATTAATAGATTTTGGTTCTCAATCACATGATTAGGATGAGAGTTCTCAAGATCAGTCATGGGTTTGATACTCCCTTGGCTGTGAAAAGGTTTCAGTGCCCCAAATCCTTGATAATTTTAGAAAGTATGGTACTTTTACAAGGTGAAAGTCCTCTCTCCATGAAGTTTGGCACTCCCTTATTTTATGTAAATCACTCAAAATTCCTTAGGCCCTCCACTATAGATTCTATGAGCCATGTTGTTTTCCATATCCAAATATTCAATATATTAAGGGTTAAGACTCCCTTGACTAAAAAATATTCTTGGATAAGGTGAAGGTACCATAGTATATTTTTATAATGATGACACAGTAACAATAGATAATAAGTTATGGTACTCCCTTAACTAACACAAATAATTTGGTGGGGATTGGGTCCCCCTTTGTGGTTTATCGCGGATATGTGAATAGTATAAAGGAAAATAAAATCAGATTCTTTAATCATGTGACACCTCAAGCACCCCTTGGTTTCTTTTAGGATCTGACCAAAAGTTATTCAACTGAAATCAGACCATGTAATCCCTTTGGTACTCTAATCATCCCTATTTTCCCATGGGATTAGAACTTTCATGGATTGAAGATGAAATATTTAATGCATATTTATATCATTGTGACTTATAGTTTTAGATTGCATCTAGATTCTCACATATTATAAATTTTGATTGGACTCATTTCTTTATCTTTCCTTATTGGCTTTAGTGTGTCCTATTAAGTATGTTTATACTCACCTCTACATAGGATTAATTCCTATATATGTTTTTTTATGAAATGATATATTTTCAAAGTATTTGGTGACATTTTAATATTTCTAAACTACAAATAATGTATCTTGAGAGATGACCTTAGAGTCATTTATCAAGTATCCTATCATTTTTCTCACTATTTCATTCATATATTATATTATTTTTCAATTTAATGTATTTTATTAAAATTGAAATCAGGTGTGGTTGTTCTGTGGTGGATTCTATAAAAATAAAGCTATAAAAACCTACATGAGTGTTAATGGAAAATAGTTCAATCCCATGTTTGGATAACATGGGTCATTCACTATCAAACAATTTATTCAAAATTAATTTTATGGTATACTCGATATCATTCATTTACCACTAAATATAGAATAAATTTAATGTTTTAGTGCTCTTTTGGAAATCAATTAAGCTCAACATGCCTCACTAACCATATGGTTTAAAATGATGATTATTCCATGATCATAGATATACCACCAAAATCTACCTAATAATGCCATACATTTTTCATGTATCAACACACCTAATGACATCATGTATTGAAAGAACGGTGATAAGGGGGGATAAATGATTAGTCAATATTTGAATGAAATTGATGGAGATACTAATAGAAAATGATAAATCATTAAAAAATACCTTGTCACACCTACTAACTCATCAAGATATAACTAAAACATAAAAAATAAGATAAGGGGCTTTGGAATTCCATGGAAACAACACCTTGGACATAGCCTCTATTTAATACTCCATCATCATGGATCTTTAGAAGGAATGGTAGTATAACACAATTAAATAGAGAAAAAAAAGATATGTGATTCATTGGAAATAATATATTATATTAAAATACATTATAATATTATATTAGAAATAAAATAGAAGAAAAATATGACCTATCATGTCAATGGTTGAAGACCAAGTTTCTAACCCGTTGCAAATAGGGAGTGGAAATATTTATACAGACAATATGAGTATGACAGGTATAAGGACACTTCCTTAAAAAATATATGTTCTACTTATTTTAAAACTATAAATAACTTAAACTATTCAGCGATATATTTGGTTTGGAGTTTTATAGAATTAATACAAGTTCTTATATAGTAAACCCACACTTGAAAAGTGTACACTTCTATATAGTATCCATTTTTTCCTAAAACAAATGTCTTTAAAATAGAATACTATTTCTTTACTTGATAAATCTCCACAATTTTCACCTTGATCTCATTCTTTTACATACACTTCCTTAAACCCTATGAAAACATTTTAAAAATTTTGATGAGCGCAAAATATCAGAATATGACATAAAATAAGGAAAGAATTTATTCTGTTGAAAACATGAAAACCCATGTAATTTTTTTCATAAAGTTATATTTTTAACCCTTAAGAAGTAATAAATACTTTAAATTGAAAATTAACACATTGATTACTAATTTTCAAATCAGAAGATTACCATAAAACGTATAGTAAGAATATATAACACATAATGTATATTGGGAAATAATCATACTTATCATTAATATAAATGGAATAACCATTTTTTCGACTTCCATACATGTCACTCTTAAAAATGGAATAACCATATGTTAAACTTCCACATGCAATGCATTGGATGGATATTATGGACCCACCCATACTTATTTTATCATAGAACCAATTTTCATTTGTTCATCATTTAACCGCCCTTCAAATTTACAAGAACCAATATATAATCATAAAACATAAAATCTTGATATTTTAAAAATGTCACTCATAAATTTCATTTTCACTCAAAAGAAAACTTCTCAAGTTATTAAAATATTAAATCGATTTTTAAAACCCATTTTAAATACAAGAAATACCCCAAATGGAAAATATTGGTTTATTTTTCTTTTAAAAACATGAAGACATATAGAGTAATCTAAATGTCAAATAATGGTCATGGAGACAGAGATCTTGTTGTCACCATATATGTTAAAAAACAATATTCCTTTTGTAATTTTTTAAGGAAAGTCAAAAATTACATATAGAAAACGTAAAATGATAAATTTTTCAAACCGTTTAATTAAATTATAAGAGAAATAAAATTTCCTTTATAATCCTTTTATATCCATATAAATATATATATTAAATAATATCAATAATATTGAATTTGAAATAAAATATTTAAACACTGAAAGTGTCCCATACCACTTTGAAACATTTGAATCATAAGTCCCATTTTAACAAAATATTAAATAACATGAGAATAAATGAATTCATGATATGAAATTTAAAATTTTTTGTATATACACCTCATAAAAAAGGTGGGTATATAATATCAAAATATTCCTCAATGAAAGAAGATTGAGATGAAGTCCCTTACCTTAAGTCTGAATCACCATGTACAATCTTTATATTCCAGAATAATAAATTTAGATTAATTATTTACTTTATTTAAAACTATTTTAAATTGTATTAGTCTTTTCAAGAGACTTATTATCATGTTATAACAACTTCTAAATTATTTAATTTTACATTGGTCATTTTGACGATATTCGGTACATGAGTCAAAAATGACTATGGTATGATGTCTATAGTCAAAGTGGTCATTAGTCCATCATATCTAAAATAATATTCATGAAATTATTATCATTTTTATAGATCAATTATACTTTTTAATCCATCAATTATATATGTAGATGATAAATTAACTATGTTACAATCAAAGAAACGGTAAGTCATATGTATGCACGAGTAAAGTTCCCATTTTTCAATGATCATTATGGAAAGGAGGTAAGTATTGTTTTATATTTAAATAATAATAATTATATAATTAATATTTTATTAATCATTTAACTATACTTATACATTTTTTGACTATTTTTTATTCCTTAGCTTTTGTTTTTAACCCTTTTTTAACTCTTTTAACTCTTACCGTGACCACTTGGACTTTTACTATTTAAGGGTTAAAATGGTTTCTACAAAATTATAAAAGAACCATAAATGAATAACTGGTAAATTATAAACCTTATCCCAAAAATTGTTTCAAATTTTATATATTTCATAATTTTATATCATTTCATAAAATACTTTTTTTTAAATATCATTATTGTCAATTTTGACACTATTCAGTACATTAACTTTTAAAAATATCAATAAAAAATATAAATTTGAAAAAAAAACTTCTAATACATAAATAATATGTAAAATACATCTATAAAATTAGTTAATTATTCTATTTATATCAAATTTTATTTATTTTAGTATTTTTAATAACATTTATTTGATATTTCCATTAATAAAATAATTTCTCCATCAACGTTGTGTAAATATTTAAAGTAAATATGTCTTCACTAAAAATTAATAATAAATCTCCAAAATTAATACAAACATTTTATATTTCCAAATAATATTTATGGTCTAATATATATTCATCAAGACCATATATTAAAAACTTTATTGTTTTTAAAGGCTTTAGTGTGATAAGTTTTACTTTTCATAAAATAAAATACTATAATGGTTTTATAGTCATCCATGTTCCTCCAATAGGTCATAAATTTGTAAAAAAGATGATTCATATCAAAACTAAAACATAAAAAATATTAAAAGTTTTATGGTAATTTTCTAAAACTTATCGTAATTTTTTTTACCCTTACTTACCTGATTTACCCTTAACTATGGTAATAAAAATTACTAAATTATTATTCGTATGTTCCAAAAATAAAATGATAATGTTTAATAAATTTTGAACTTATATTTCCAAAAATGGAATAAATTTTTCAAAATTAAAAACATATACTTGACAAAAACTAATTTAAAATAAATTCCGTAGGTAGGGTGAGAAAGAGGGTTTTTTAAGTGAAAATGTTCAAAAGTTTAAAATGTTTTTATATCCAAATTCAATATTAAAATGATTATAATGAAATAAATTGGATTATTTTCTATATATTTTTTCTATTTATTCTTTAAAACCAATTTAAAATATAATTTTACATTATAATTTAATTAGACGAAAAGTGGGTTTTCAACTAAAATGCTGTATTTTTTACTATTCATCAAAAAATAAAACTTATCTGAAAAATACCAAAAAAATCGCCCTCATGTAATTTTTACATTATGATTTCAAAAATGAATTTTATTTTTCAAAATAAAATTTATAAAGCTATCAAAATTAATTTTTAAATCAAGTATATCGTTAAAAGGTAAAAAAAATTGCAATTTAAAAAAAATACACTTATTTATGCTTAAAATTGGATTTCTTCTTATTTTATGCCTATGAAACTTATTGTATGAATTTTAAAAAAAAATTATTTCATTTATAAATTATAAATTAAATTAATTTAATTCACTAATAGGTATTAATTTAATTTATTAATATCAAATACCTTTGTTGGAATAGAAATAGATTTTCATAAAAACACATCCTTTTTATTATATTAGTTATTATTTTCATTTCTAATTAATTAGTAACCAAAAATTCATTAAATAAACATTTTTAAACAATTTTTTAATAATATAGTTAATTTTATTCATTCTTCCAATTCCATAGGCTAGGTGATAACTATCATATTAAATATTAATAGTGTATTATTGTTCAATAAAACATTGTCTTACGTGTAACACATGTTATCAAATAAACTCAATGTTGTATGAAACTAAATATAAACATGGTATTACATATAAAAAAAGGTAAACTATTAATTTTTTTTAATGAAATTTATCAAATACTTTGAATTAATTTGAAAGAAGACATCTATAAGAATCTCAAGATATTACATCTTACACCCCCTAAAAATGAATTTTCCCCTTGAAATTCATGTTGGATATAAAAGGATTAATATTTTTATAATTAATTTATTGAAACCCATATAATTTAAATTAAATAAAGATAATAAAACTTAAATAGGAAAAGTGGGAAAGGAAAATTTCACCTAAAGATACATATAATTAGGAGTCCACATAGGGATAACATTAGTGGGAAATTATAAGATGTGTTTGGAAGGGAAAACTAATTCCCATGGATTAATTGAGAGTGATTGAGAACATAGTAAATATGATGTTAATGAAAACAAAACCATCATCCAAATACGTGAGTAAAAGTTCATTGATATCATCATAAATGATGGTGGTAGGATGTCATTTTATTTCAATATCCTTCTCCTAAATTTGAACTATTATTTCACCATATTGACTAAAAACATAATGAAATATACATACTTAATAAGAAAAAATTCATCCTTTAAAAAATTTCAACCACAATATCATTTTTTTGTCCAGATGATAAGTATTCAAGATGAATTTTTTATACCTGAAACTAAAATAAAATATTAAAGGACACTTAACCATAAAATGGATGAAAAGTTATTCCTCATATATTTATAAATTAACTAAAACCAAAATGGTTAGGATAAGATAAGATAATTAAAAAGATTGATAAATCTTAAAAATAATATAAACTAATTTAAATATCTAAAACTAAACAGTAATACCCAATGATCAAAAAAGATCATTCGATAAATAATTGTACTTAAAATTCATCAAAATAGTCTAAACTAAGATGGAAACCCAAAATTTTTATGTAATTGATCATATAATATTCCCTGATAAATTTAACATTTTTATCCTAACATAAAAATCACTCTTAATGTATCTTTCCAAAAATTTATCCTCTTAAATCACATAATCTCAAAGTAAGATAACCATTTACACAAAAAATCAGAATCACCATAATTCAATAACAAAATCATATATGACTCAAAATATAATTCAAACATTAATTATAAAATAAAATAACTTAATAAAATAAATTTCAGAAAAATTGTGTAAATATTACAAAATAACCTTAATCTAATAATCACAAAATCAATTTTACATCTCATTGTTATCTCTCTTATAAAACATGTGTTCCCAAATTATAACTACCCATAATTACCTCAAAATAAGATACCATATAAACTATAAAGTCTTATAATATATTTAAACTTATTTCTACCTGAATTCAACACATTCTTACTAAATTAGCCTTTTTTATATCACAAACATAAGGGTTACATATACATCAAACATTTATTAAAACCCCAGGAATTTCTCTCAAATATTATCACATTTTCACTACACAACTTTTCATAGGTATCTATTTCACCTAACATATATTTCCAAATTTTTAATAAAAAAACATAAAACATAATATTCTTTAGGTGTTTCATGATTTTCAGAATATTGATAAAATACCAATACATTATATTTTTTAAAATCTATTCATAAACACATCCATTGTCTTATGCCATAATACTTTATTCTTATAAATCAAGATATATAATATTTCCTTATGATTTAATATTATACAATTATGATTTGTACTTAGATCATAATAAAGTAACTCATACCATAAATCTAGACATCAAGGTCTTCCTTTATTCTATTGATTTCCCATTTATCTTTCAGCAGAAAGTACAAATCTCCCGAAATTAAATAGTTATGAAATTGATTGTATTCATCTTATTTAATGATGTAGATTATTCTGTTATTTGAAATAAAATAAGATAAATACCATGATACATATAAATTTTGGAGAAATCAAAAATTGTTGGATAGATTAAATAGTTTCTTTCATGTGATTTGGATGCTCAAAAGGCATTCAAGATCATATGAAGAATCTTTTTCCAGGATAGTGATGATTAAATCATCTGGAATGGATAAGAAGGTTATTTTATATCCTTATCCTTCCATCATGAAAAAATATCTATAATATGTAGAGAATAGAAACATTAAAATAATAAATGAATTATTTCATCTGAAAATGAAGATAATACTCGTCGAATTTCTTTAATACACTATCTTTCAAATAATTTATAACTAATTTGATTACCCTTCCAAATGTAATCTGCAAAAATATCATTAACCACTATAAAATAAATCAATTAAAATCTAAAAATATGAATCCAATACCTTTAATTTATAATAAACATTAAACTTTTAAACCCGTGATGAAATAAGTAAGTCTTAATAAAACTTCATAATAAAACATCCAAATCTCTAAAGTTATCTAAACCCTATTTTGATATCAGCTATAATAATTCAGCATTAAACAATAAATATTATAGTTATTTTAAAACTATAAATAACATTATTTTCCTTAATATATTTTTAGTTTTTAGTTTTATAGAATTGTTAAAAACTCTTACATAGTAAACCCATACATTATAAGTGAAAACTTCTATATAGTATCCATTTTTCTTTAAAATAAAAGTCTTTAAAATAAAATAATATTTCTTTTTAGGATAAATCTTCACAATTTTACCCTTTATCACATCCTTGTACAAACTCTTCCTTAAAACATATTAAAAACATTTTAAAACATGGGATGATCACAAAATCTTTGAAAGGGACATAAAAAAAGAAAATCGTTCATCTTGTGAAAACATGAAAACTTTATCATAAAGTAATAATTTTCTACCTTAGAGGTAAAAAATACTTTACTTTTAAAATAATCCCATTGATTAGCCTTTTTGTAATCATAAGATTATCCAAAAAAACAAACAAAAATTATAGATAAAAAATAAATTTATCTTGGTACATAATTATACTTATCATTCATATAAATGTAAAAACCATGTGGTTTACTTCCATACATGTCACTCTTATAAATGGAATAACCATACGGTCAACTTCTATACCCAATGCCTTGGAGATATATCACACACCCACCCATCGTTAGTTTATTATAGAACCACCATTATTTGGTTTATGACGTAATGACTCATCAAATTCCCAAGTACCATTATATAATCATAACACATAAAATATTTCAATTTGCAACATGCCACACATAAAATTTCATCTTCACTCAAAAGAAAATGTTTCCAGTTATTTTAATAATCAAACCATTTTTAAAACCCATTTTCAATAAAAAGACCCCCCAAAATTGGAAATAAGGGTTAATTTTATTTAAAAAAATTAAGACTTTTACATTAATCCAAATATCATATTATGTTTGCAATAGTGGAGAAGTTGTTTTCACCGTATACATTAAAAAGAACATTCATTTTTTCATTTTGTAAATAAAGTCCAAAGTTCCATACATAAAATGTAAAAATTTTCCTTTTGCAAAACAATTGAGTGAAATTAAAATGGATATAAAATTTTATTTATAATCCTTTTCTATCCATATAAATAAACATATAAAATAATATCAAGTATATTTATTTTGAAATAAAATCATTAAACATTCAAATTGTCTTATAGCATTTTGAAACATTTAAATCATAATACCCATTTTAACAAAA
This sequence comes from Viscum album, assembly GCA_963277665.1. Classification (NCBI taxonomy): domain Eukaryota; kingdom Viridiplantae; phylum Streptophyta; class Magnoliopsida; order Santalales; family Viscaceae; genus Viscum; species Viscum album. Next base: position 168,271,205 of record OY728157.1, read on the forward strand.
CATTAAAAAACAATATAATAAAGAAATTCATGATATAATATGTAATAATGGATGTATATACACCTCATAAAATAAATAGGGTGTATAAAATAAAAATATTCCTCAATGGAAGGAGATTGAGACAAAGTCTCTTACCTTGAGTTTGACTCATCACGAACAGTCTTTATATTCCTGAATAATAAATTTAAGTTAATTATTTAATTTAATGATAAACTTTTATAAGTTTATTATTCCTTTTATATCACTTATTATCATATTATAATAACTTCTTAATTATTTAAGTTCATGTTAGACGTTTTTAAAATATTCGATAATTGATACCAAAATGGATTTGGTATGAAGTATATAGTCAAAGTGGTCATTATTCCATCATCTCCCAAATAATATTCATGAAAAGATTATCATTTTTTTAAATAAATTATAGTTTTAAATCTATCCATTAAATATGGATTTGAAAAATGAACTACATTACGATCATGGAGACAGTAAGTCATACGTACGTAGGAGTAAGATTTCTATTTTTCAATAGTCATTATGGAATAGAGGTAAGTGTAGTTTTATCATTAGAAAATAATAATTATATAATTAAAATAATATCAATAATTTTAATATACTAAAATATATCATTCATGTGATGTGGTGATGAAAAACAAATCACATCACTTCATGGAGGTGATAAATCACATTTACGCACGAACGAGGTTATCATTTCTCTGTGCATCAAAAGGTAAGAAAACAATGGCATATTATATTTTCATAATGATAAATATTTTATTTATATCTTATATAAAAAATAATTACATAATTATAAAAATTATTGAGATATTATGATAGAAAATGAATTATATCGGTTCGTGAGGTGCTAGTCTGTCATATAAATGAACAATAACTTATTTTCCAATTTGATGGAATTTAAGATTTGTTTAGGTGATGATATTAAAAAAATAATATATTATTATATATAGGATAATTTATTTATTATTTTATAATGGTTAAAAAATATTTTAAGGATGTGGAAGAAGAAATTAAACATAAAAACTTAATTAAAAAAGATATAGCTTCTTTAGAAATTATTCGTTTCTTAACACCTTAATACTATTAAGGGTTGTGTTCTACTTAAACCAATACCTCTAAACTGTTGGTAGAGATTCTAGTAAGGTATTTTGATATTTTCTAAACCATAATGGTTTTGAAGTGTGAATAAATGAGAATAATTGGTGCCCTTTTATAAGAGTGGGGAGGGACACTCTTGGAATTTCTCAAAATATTAAATTAAAACAAATTACTTTTCAATAAAAATGGATCAAAAAAATATTACTTTATAATATAAGATTTTTTTGTCTAAATTATCACATAAAATAAAAATTATAAAAAAAATACTATTTTTTAATCCATGTCTTTTGGTTTTAACCCTTATTTAACTCATTTAACTCTTGTTGTGACAACTTAGAATTTTACTCTTTGAGGGTTAATATAGAAACTATGAAATGTGAAATAAACCATAAATGAATCATTTATGATATTTTAAACCATATAAAAATAATTTATATTAATTTTATATTTTCCAAAAAGTTATATAATTTAATAAAATATTATTTTATTTTAAAATATCATTTATGTTAATTTTGACAATATTCAATACTTTGATTTTTTAAAATATCAATAAAAAAATTAACATATAACCAAATATTCTAAAAAACTAATATATAAAATTATTCATAAAAATTAGGGGATGATATTAATTAAGTAATTATATTAATTTTAATATTTATAACAACATTTATATTATATTTACATTAATAAAATAATTACTACATTAGCATTATATAAGAATTTAATGTAATTATTTTCTCACAAAAAATTAAAAATAAATTTCCTTATAAAATATTAATATTTTATCTTTCTGAAAAAATATTTATTTTTTAATATATATTATGGATGACCACATATTGAAAATCTTCTACTTATTAAAAATATTAGTGTGACAAGTTTGACTTTTGTTAAACTAAAATACTAAAATTTGATTAAATTCATCCAATTGGATCAATGAGGTAAAACATTTGTCCCATGAATTATATTGGTCAAAAATCACTCATAAAATAAAATTATAAATAATTTAGGGTAATTTTCTAATCCTTAAGAATTATTTGTACCATTAATTATCTGATTTAACCTTAACCATGGTAATAAAAATTACTAAGTTTACTATTCATATTGTCCAAAAATAAAATGGATCTATTTACTAAATTTATAACATATGATTCAAAATATTGAATCCATTTTTCCAAATTCAAATCACATAAGTGGCTAAAATTAATTTAAAATTAATCTCGTAGATGGGGTAAGAAAGTAGGTTTTTGAAGTGAAAATGTTCAAATGATTTAAATGTTTTTATATCGAATTTCAATATGAAAATGATTCCAATGAACTAAATTGTTTTAATATATGTATAATTGATCTAATTATACTTTGAAACCATTTTAAAAATAATTTAACATTATAAATTATTTAGATGAAAATTCGGTTTTCACTTAAAATGTGTTATTTTTTACTATTCATCAAAAAATGTTGCTTATCAGAAAAATACCAAAAATTCACCAATAATATAGTTTTTAAATTATTATTTAAAATATTAATTTTATTCTGTTAAATAGAATTTATAAAATTTTCATAATTTTCTTTTAAAACAACTCTTCCATTAAAAGGAGGTAAACCCGCCTTTTAGAAAAATACAGTTTTTTTTATTCTTAAAATTAGATATGTTCTTATTTTATTCTTATAAAACATATTGGATGAATTTAAAAACATTTTATTAATTATATGATATATAAATTTCATTAATACAATTCACTAATAGTGATTAATTTTATTTATTAATATCTAATGCTTTTATGGGCATAAAAATAGTATTTCATAAAAACGCATCATTTATATTCAATTGGTTTTTATTGTAATTTCTAATTAATTGTTAAGAAATTAATTCATTATATAAATGTTGGTAAACCATATTTTCATAATTTATTTAATATTATTCATTCCCACCATTCTAATGGCTAGATTATAACTATCATGTTAGATTTTAATAGTGTATTATTATTCTATAAAACTTGGTCTTGCGTGTGACACACATTATCAATGAAATTAGATGTTGTGTTAAAGGGTAGATAAAAATGGTGTTGTTTATAATGAAATATAAAATATTAATTTATTGTAATTTAAGTTATCAATTATTTTAAATTAATATCGGAGAATATATTTCTTAAAATCTTAGGTTTTTATAATATCCTAAATGTAATTGTCCCATAATTTCATGATTTATAGAAATTATTACATTACATTCATTCCAAATGCCATTTTGTTTTATAATTTTAGAGAAACAATACACATTATTGATTAATAAATTCTATATCTTCTATAGATAATGTAAATTTTCTCTATTATATAAGAATCTATATAATCCATAATAATTCCTCCAAATCTCCTATAAATTCTCCACAAATTCCATTCTTCTAGTCATATCATGTTTAATAATTTTTAATATAGCCTAGTGATATGGAAAAAAATAATCATTACATAAAATTCTCAATAAGGGTAAACATAATGGATAACATTCATAGATCATAAGTGATCATGAGATGTGAAAAAATTATATAGAAGTAATATTAAATATAAAATAATTCCGTAATAAAATGAAAAGAACGAATAATATATTCTGGGATAACAACAAAAATAAATTGACCACAAGGATAATAATAACTGGTTCCTTATTGATAAATTACATAATTTTGGATATCCAATTCCTTTCTATAAACCAATATATCATGATCTTAGAAATCATTATCTTACCATCAAGGTCATGTGTCTAGGAAACATTTTGTTCTATGAAAATATACAACAAAATAATAAAGCTAACTTCTCTCATGAGACCTACTAATGCATCAAGGGGTTATTCTGGGCCTTACTAACCTCTAATTACATCCAATGCATTCATCATATAAATGAATGAATAATTTATTCATTATTTAACCAACATTCCTTAGAAATCATTAAAAATTTATATTGCAATAACAAGTATATGAATTTTTAATTTTCTACAATAAATTAATGGAATATCATTATTTGTAAGAATCCACCAAACAAAACCATTTAGAGTAAGGTGAATATGGTGAAGTCAATAACATACCAAATTAATTGATATATGGAATCTAGGTGAATAGACTTTTTTGGAAAAAATACCTCCTAGTGGTTCTTTTGGGTTGATTGTGTTTGTTGAAAATATTTAATGTTGTTAATGAAAGATGGTTGTTAAAGGAGGTGTGAAGAGTGAAGTATGAGATGTTAGATCTTATAGAAGCATTACATGTCTGATCTCAAGGAATCGTGACATTTATGATCTCACATAAGTGTGAGATGTTTAATCCAATAGAAGTGTGACATGTCTGATCTCATGGAAGCACAAAATGTATGATTTCTCGAAAGTGCAAATTGTATGGTCACATGGATGCTTGATATTTTGATCTCACAAAATTGAAAGATGTATAATCTCACAGAATAATGAAATATATAATATCGATGAAGTTTGAAATGTATTATTTTGTAGACCATGATTCTTTTCTCTTATAGAGTCTGAATGTCTTAACTGATCTCATTAAGCATGAGTGTTTGAACAGATAACACAAAGTTTGAATTTATGAATTGATCTCATGGAGAAAAATATCTGAACTAATTTCATGAAGCACCGCATGTTTTTTAAAATATCTAACATTGGTATCATGTGAATCACCTAAAGAAATCACATTATTGTCAGATGATATTGAGAAGAGATCATGCATAGCACATGAAGATAAAGTATGATAGTCATAGGATCTTGTAATGGGGTCACATGAAGCCCTAGAAGACAATGGAACTTCCCACATGATTGTCTTCAGATCTCATGATGGGATCTTATAAAGAACATGATTGTTAGTGGATCTCATAATGGGATCCTAGAAATCATTAGAATACAATGTCAATGACCATATTATTTTAATTGGATACTGTGATGGGATCATGCACAACACTCAATGAAAATGATTATGATCATACGATTCACTTGAAACATGTACTATGTGATCATGTGAAGTGATCCTGTGAGAGGAATGATATGAATTGTTGAGTCGGTGGATAAAATGGATTTCAATGATTTGAAAGTTAAGGAATTGTAAATTTTCCTATAAATACCCAATGACCCTTCCATAATAGGTGAAAAAAATTCTAAAAATATTCATCTAAATAAATTTCTAGAGAATTATTTACATGTGATGTGAAGGAGAATATGTGATTGACATTGAGTAAGTGTTTTTCATAATTAGAATATAGTCTTGTACTAGAATCTTGTGATTTTTGTAATTAGAAGAAGGCCTCATAAAAAAATGTCATGAAGTGAATTATGTGTATGGTTTTTACATGTATAGTCATATTGTTGATATTTCATGATTTTCATGAACTAGAAAAGATCTTTTGATATATATGAACAAAAAAATATCACATGATTTGCATGAACTGAATAAGATCACTTGATTTTCATGAACTAACAAGGTCTCGTGATCTTCATGAACAGAATAAGATCTCACAATCAATATAAAATTAATAAGATCTTTAAATCTGTATGATCTCAATAAGATCTCACAATCCGCATAAACTAAACAAATTCTCACAATTCGGTTGATCTGAATTAGTTCTCATGATCTGCATGAATTGAACCAGATCACACAAATGGGTTGTGGGCCAAGATCTCATGGAAGGGTTTTCATGTTAGGATCTTTAGGAAGGGCTACATAATAGGATCTCATGCAAAGGGTTACACACAAGGATCTCACACAAAGGGTTCTTTGCTAGGATCTCGCAAAAGGGGTCTCAACCTGAGATATCACATAGGGGTTGTATTTTAGGATCTTGTTTAATGATATATGAACTATAATTTCCCTATGATAAATATTATTTTCATATCTAAATTTAGAAGAATAATAATCATAAAAAGATATAGGAACCAAACCATTGGACAATACTTTTATAATGATTGTATTCACTGTTATATCAATGCTAGTGAAAAGATGAATTGGAATCACTAGAGATCCTGTCAAAGATAGAGTTTTTAATTGTTGTTTCTATAGAAAAGATAAGTTTTTCTAGGTGTTTGGAAAGTGGAAGTGATACATCATTCATTTTAGCATAAGTAAAAAAGTATCCCAAAAATAAATTCAACAGAAAATCTACCTATAATTGAGGAATCATTAAATATTTTTGATTATGGGACCAACCATCCCATAAACTATATATGAATCCTTTCTAGAGAAGTGAGAAAAGGGGGAGGAAGAAGTTGATCATTTCCACTAATATTGATCCATCGAAGGAAATGTTGAGAGGGTAACCCTTTTAAAGTAGTGAGTTGTCCCTAAATCATGTAAGTATGTAATCCTAGGCATAGAAGTGATCTATCCCAAAACTAGTATTGTAAGTGAGATTTAGTAGATTTGGTACATTGGCACATTTCCTTTTTATTATCTTTGAACATATCCCAGTGAGGGTAAACCAAGTAAAAATATGTGTGTCCTTGTACTTAATTTCTTGATTCATATTATATGCATCATCATTAGATAATTTTTAGAATGGAAAATATCAATATAAAGACTAATGAGAAAAATAAGTCACCCTCATAATAAAGAGTTCAAGATCTAATGGGTAAGGAAGAAATTTAAAAATAATATACACACCTAGATTCACCCCACCCCCACCCCCACCCCCACACCCCTCAGGGTATCTAAACCCCTTTTATTATTAATAGTTGGTATTAATGCATAGGTTTATTTTATTATATATTTTTCTCTAAAAAGGTTTATTATAATTTTGGAAGTAAAGATTCAATTTTCTCATATCTAATTGTGAAATGGAAAAGGTAAGAAATTCATAGAAGAATCAGAAGTCTGGTAGTTTTCCTTAGTGTGGAAGCTTCTATAGAAAGAGTGTAATTCAGTTTAAGGAAATGAACAATGTACTGAAGAAATGTATGGATTAATTAAACTGTAAAAATATTTATGCATTTAATAATAATTTAGGAATGAGTGAAGAACCAATTATTCCAATTGATTTCAGAAATACTTTTGATGAATAAATTCCAATAAAGTCAAAAGTGGAATATAACCATGTAATAATGGAATTTAAAAAGAAATTGAAAGAAGATATTAAGTCTAAATATATCAGGATCCAAGTGAATAAAATTCAAGTAAAAACGATAAAAGATTTAAATATACTTGTTGAAGTGGATAGATATCTAAGGGATACTAATGATTTCAAATATAAAGAACTAAAAAAAGTCAAAGTTTATGAAATTGGAAAAAATATGAACTCATAAAAAATTTATAATTTTAAATCTATAAATGGTGATCATGTTATACAACTTTTAGAACCGGTACATTACAATAAAATTCTATAATAAAATCATGGGTTCATTAAATAATCTTTTTCTTAGAAAATTTTTAAAATGAAGTAGAAAAGTGACGTGATGGATAATTTTTCATGTACATTGGAAGATGAGTTGAGTTGTGCGAATAATATCAAGAGAGAACTTAATTATAAAGGATGATTTTTATTTATTATTTTACTATCCTTCAGCTGTTAATAATGAAATGAAAAATAAAATATTTTACTTTAGAGGAAAAACATAAAATGATTTTATCAACCCAAAGGACATGATTTTTGGGAAAACATGGTATTTTATATGATGAATTGTCTCTAATACAAGAGAGTAAGATATCTGTGAATAGTTCCAAAAATAGGAAAATTTATATTGGTGTTGGAGAAAGACCTAAACAAGTTGTAACATTAATTAATGAAAAAATGTTCTATTTTTGTGGGGTGTATGGCCATATTTAATTTTTTTTCCCTTTGGGTATTTGTAATATATTTTATACTTTGAATATAGAAATATTATTTAATATGAGAATAATAAGCTTCTTGAAAATTTAGAAAAAAAACATTTCTCAGAAGAATTCGGACATCTAATTCTATTATTATGGAACACTAGGACACACCATGAGTATGTTTCAAGAATATCAATTTCTCAATGTCATAAGAATAACATAGGCTACATCAACATCTTATCCAAAAAATAATGATAATAGGTATGATTTTAATAGGATTTGTTTTATATGTTCTAATCATGATAATTTTTCAAGATATTATAGTTGGAGGAAATTAGGGAAGGAAAAGTAACTCAAAAGGGGATCCCCAACACCAGTGGTGTATAACAAAAAATAATATACTATAAAAACAACCTTTTATGTTGAAAATTGGGTTTACATCCTCAAAGGAAACCTAATGGGATCAACGAAATGTGTACCAAAGACCACTCTTTTTACACTCACCTAAACATGGTTATAATTTATATGAACAAACTTTAAAGAAAAATTGAGGATATGCCATAGTTTTTAAGTAAAAATAATTTACATTCCATGGAAGATTCACTTCCTTCAAGAAAGGGTATGGTGACTCAGATAACTGATAAAATAATTATGAATAAAGAATGACTTTATAAATTCATGTGTCATTCCAGAAGGTAATATAAATAGACCTCTAATAGAGGATGAAGCAAGAGAATATGACTAGGGTAAATATTTCTTATCCAATAATTAATAATAATGAATGGAATAATGGTGGATCATTAAATAAGGAAATTTTTACTAGTGGGTTTAAACCCCAAATTTTGAAAAATGAAAAGCCTATAGAATCGACATATGAGAATATTATTGAGTATGCGGGTAAAGAATGTCTAGTTATAGGTCTATAACAATTGATGTTGGTTGGGAAGTTAGAATAATAATAGAAACAATATAATTATTTCAAGGAAAATAGTAAAGGATTGTTCTATAAGGATCAACCATAATCATCTCCTTTAGGATTATAGATATTCCCTTCTCTATTTTTATTAAATGATTCCAATATCTATAGGAATTTGTGCAAGGAAAGGGGAGAGATAGAATTCATGTGGTGTGTATGCTGAAAGGGATGAGTTCATAAGTTCAATAGAGATGCATGCGATAAGAAGAATAAAACTCTTGAAAATCACATATGGTATCAAATTCAACAAGTGGTGCTACACAACAACCATATTTAACAAATATATATATATAAGTTGTGTTCTTTGGAAAATAAAGATTATATGATGAAGAGACTGATGTGAAACTAAATATCTATTAAATCAATATATGAATAATCCATTATTTTAAAGTAACAATGAATATTAAACCATTGGTATTAGTTATTAGTTCAAGTGGAATTTTTACACAAAGATAATATATATTGTAAGAGAAGAAAAATAACTCATGTAATTCAATTTTATTTGGTTTTTTCTAAGAAAGGGGTATCATCATACTATTTTTTGAATACAAGGAATCTATAATAGAAAATCAACAGCGTTTCCTACAAGTGGTCTCCTTATTCTAAAGATTAATTATATATTTGTATTCATCCCAATAATCAGTATTAATGATTTATATCATTCTAAATATAGATGTTTTTAGGGAGATGTGGTGACAAGAACATTAGGCAATGCAGCCTTATCTAAAAAGAGATTCCATTAATGAATTGAGTAAATTCATGCCATTTAAATCCATGTAAGTGAGTGAGTGACATGGACATAATTAGTGTTTATTGTATTAAGCTATTATTTCTTACAAACAGTTCTAAATTATTAGAATTAGAGGATCTTTCGATTTCTCAATTCCAAGTAGTAATTTCACATACTAAAAGTCATTCAGTAGTGTGTAACAATAAAGAAGAATATGACTCTGATCTTGAAAAGTGATAAACGAATCAAATTATCAATCTAAAGATTATAAATGGATTTGAAGGTGAAATTGAAAATATTTGGCATAGCCATTTGGTATTCAGATGTCAATCTATGGTGTCTCATGGACTAAAAATAAGTGCACGAAAAAGGGGTAGAGTAATTTCTAATTATCATTATTTCTTTATATAAATGAATAATGTGTGTCCCCTCATGATTTTATTGATTATCAACAATATTATGCATAGAAATAATTTACTAGTGGAAATTCTGTTAATAAATTAAAGAATACACCTATTATAATTATTTGAGAAAGCGGGATATTTAAGGGAAGTCTCTGATCGGTATTTATTATGGTAATTCAAGTTCTATAAATATTAGAAAAAATATAGTCCATATTTCTATATAAAAGTACATTGAAATAAAATATCACCTCTTAATTATGGATTTAAAGCATAGGATTTATAATTTATAGTATGTTTTGACAAATATATTGGTTATAGAAATTATAATTAAGGCCTTAACCAAAGAAGAGTTTGAACATAATTGACTGGTTTTTAGAGTTAAATAAACTCCCCACACTTAAACAATGTGGATGTGGGAGCCCCTCTTACAAAGGTATGGTGTTTTTACATATATACTGATATTTTTTCTTTACTATATTATAGGACACAAAGGAGTGATCTTTGGGTTCATTGACAAAAATGGAAAAAAGAATTAATCAAGACATGGGGAGAAGCTGATAGAGGGAGTAGAAAAATAGGGGGAGTTTTAAATCTGACGATGTTGAAACTAGTCTATCAATGAATAAGAATAATGAAAACGAGTTTCCTTTTTTCTCAATATACAAGTAGAAGACATGTTCTAGTTAAAAATTGATCTCAAAGGCTGATCATGTTCTATATTTTGGTATCGAGAAGGTTTTGGAATGTTTGAGAATGAAGTGATTCATTGATAAACCTTTCATAATAATAATATTTCTCAAGATGATCATTACTCATGTTGGATTATAATACATGTAAAGGAAATACTTGATCACTATATAGGGTTGTATAAGGTAAATGTTTTTACATGTTCAAGGCTTGTCAATAATTTGGTTGTTGAAGAATATATGTTTTTTCAACAAACCTAAAAAAGGATATTGTTGGAAAAAATACCTCTAGGTGGTACTTTTTGGTTGATTGTGTTTATTAAAAAGGATTGAGGTTATTGACTAAGGATGGTTTTAAAATGAGGCATAAAAAGTGAATCATGTGATGTCTGATCTCATGAAAGTGCAAGATTTATGATCTCATAGAATAGTGACACATTTGATCTCATGGAAGTGAGAAATGTCTCATCTCATGGAAGGGTGATATGTCTGATCTTCCAAAAGTGTCAAATTACTGATCTCATGGAAGTGTGAAATTTCTAATCTCAAAAAAGCACATAATTTATAATCTTGAAAAACCATTAAATGTTTGTTATCATAAAAACATTAAATTTTGGATTTATTGAATCACAAATGTTTGATCTCTCATAGTGTGAATGACTGAACTAATCTCATAGATCATGAATGTTTGAACTAATATCACATAGCACAAATTTCTAAACTAATCTCATGGGGCATGAATTCATGAACTGATCTAGAGAACCACCACATTATTTTTAGGATATATTGTATTCATATCATGTGAAGCACTTAAAGACACCACATGATTGTCAAAGTATATCATGAAGATATAGTGTAAATTACATGAAAAAAATCATGATTTTCAAAGGACATTGTGATAGGTTCATAATAATAATTGGAAGACAATGGAACTAGACACATGGTTTTCTTTAGATATTTTTATGGGTTCCTAAAAAGTTCTTTATCATCAATGGATCTCATAACGGGATCTCATGAAGCATTGGAAGACAATGTGACTCACTGCATTATTTCCAGTGGTTCCTATGATGGGATCATGTGACACACTCAAATACAATAATGATGATCATGTGAAGAACATGTGATATGAAGAAGGTGATCATGTGAAGCAGTCATAAAAAGTATGAGATATGGATTTTGATGTGGTGGAGCAGAATTATGTCTATGATTTGTAGATTTAAGGTGGTGCACATTTTTCTATAAATACCCAAAAACCCATAAAGAATAGGTGATAGAGTTTTACTTAAAATATTCATCTAAATAAAATTTTAAAGAAGGAGTTTCACATGATTTGATGGAGAATACACAATTGACGTAGCATTATTGTATCACATGATTAGAATGAAGTCTTGCACTAGAATCTTATGATGTTCATAATTTGAAGAATGTATCATGAAAGGATATCACAAAGATGTCTCATGAATTGAATTATGTGTAGGGTTTTTATGCACATTATAATACCTATTTATATCTCGTGATCTTCATGAATTGAAAATGGTCTCATGATATGAATGAAAAAAAAATATCTCCTGATTCACATGAACTGAATGATATTTTTTGATCCACATGATCTGAAAAGGGAATCAAGATCCACATGAATTGAAAAAATCTCATGATCCACATGAATTGAATAAGATCTCATGATTTTCATGATCTAAATAAGATCTCACGGTCTATATGAACAGAATAGGATCTCACGATCATCATGGTCTGAACTAGGTCTCGTAGTCTACATGAACTGATTAGGATCTCACACAATGGTTACACATCAAGATCTTATTCAAGGGTTCTCATAGTAGAATCTCGTGCAAGGGTTACACGTCGGGATCTCATGAAAATGGTTATCCTCTGGGATCTAATGCAAAGGGTTACACCCCAAGATCTTGTGTAAGGGGTCTCGCGCTAGGATATCATGTAAGGTTTGTATGTTAGGATCTTGTTCAAGTAGATACACACCAGGATTACCTTGTGATAGTTATCATTGTTGAATTTGAATTCAGCTGAAGAATAATACAAAAAAGGATCTGAAACATTTTAAAATACTTTTATAAGGATTTTATTAACTGTGACATCCAATCCATTGAAAAGAATAATTTAAATCCATTGTTGATCCTTCAAAAATATTGAGTTTTTAATTGTTTTATCTACAAAAAAGATAACATTTGTATAGGTGTCTAGAAAGTAGAGGTTCTACATCAAGTAATTTTCACCGAATTGAAGGAGAATCCCAAAAATAACTTCAATAGAGCTTCTACTTACTATTGATTATACATTCGATATTGTTGATGACCTATATGTCTAAAAACTATATATGAATCCAATCTGGAGTAGTGAGAAAATGAAGATAATGAAGGTGATCCTTTACAATGATAGTGATCTATCAAAGGAAAGATTGAGGAAGTGACCCTTGGAAAGAATTGAGCTATCTCTAAATCTTTTTGAGAAGTAATCCTTGCATTAAAGTGATATATCCTGAACCTTGTATGGGGACTGATATTTAGTTGATTTGGTACATTGGAACCCTTTGTTTTTTTACTCCTTAAGTGTAGCCCAGTTAGGGTGAACCAATTAAAAATTTGTGTATCATTGTGCTTTCTTTATTTATTTACATTCAATGCATCATTATCAGATAACCATGGAAATGAAAAGGTTAATATATAGACTAAATAGAAAAATGTGTGACCCTCATAACAAAGAGGTCAATATTCAGTGGGGAAATAAGAAGTTTTAAAATAATATAAATACCCTAATTACCTCCACCCCCCCCCCCCCTCTAAGGGTATATAATCCCCTTTTGTTCCTAAAAAACTTAAATCAATGTAATGAAATATAGAGTGTTCAAAAAATAGAGTATTAGAATAAAAAATTCTTTATAAAATAATCAATTATTAGGTAAGAAGAAGGTAGTGATAGACCATTTATCTAATAGAAAACAACATTTCCTAAGCCCTAAAATACAATCAAAGGATAGTAAAATGATGGTGTGGTTATAGGAATAAAAATCATACAAATTATCAAAATGGTTTATCATTCAAAAACAATCTTGATTTGAAATTAAGATGGAAAATGAAAAAATTGTGTTTATGGTAACCTAAGAATCAAAAGAACATAATATGGTTATAGTGAAATAGACATTTAAATATCATGAAATGAAATATATTAATCATAATTGAAGGTAATATGGTCATGAATATATCATATAAAACAAATTATGATGTTCAATATCAAGCATGTCTCATTGAATTAAAAATAGAAACAAATAAACCCTACCTTTAGTCTATGCTTAGTAAAATTTGATCTAACCCTCTGTATAAAAAAATAACTACCAAAACCAGTTAATTCAAAAAAATATTCCAATCTATAAAATTTAAAAAAATACTCTATAATAGTACATTACAATTATATGTTACTCAATTATAGTTAATTTATATCATCAGGTTTTGGGAAATTTTGACTATTTGTTTTGTATGACTACCATAGGGATGGAGTTGATTCTTACAGATTGGTTTAGTGTTTATCATTCATAGATTGACCAAGATACTATAATAATAGTTTTTTAATGATTCAACATATCCCATTTTCATTTTATGAATTATAAAAGTTTGGTTTCAGAAAATGTAAAATTTTAAGAACTAGTTTTAACGAGTTTAACGATTGTATTGTGCCATATAAACAAATATATTAAATATAATAACACATTTATTAAATAATTTTAACAAAATGTAAATAAATTATTATTATATGGTATTATCATTATATAATATTACTTAATAATTCATGGATATAAATATTACAACATTGTTTACATAGGTGGTAAAACCAAACAAAATAGAAGTGTGTTATAATGATTTGATGAGTAATGAATTATTTTTCTTTAATGATAATAATCATTTTAGATAATATTAAATATTAAAATAATATAATATATCTTTAATAAATTATTTGTTTGATCAATAAATTAAGGGTGGTGATGAAAAAATAAATTCATCTTCCATGGAGGCGTTAGTCCGCACTTACGCACGATTAACGCTCCCATTTCTCAACGAATGTGATGAAATGAAGGTATATGATGAATTATAATTTAATAATTATTATTATGAAATTGGAATAATATATATTCCTTAAATACATATTTTTATCAACCATGATATGTGGTGACAAAAACTGAGCCACATCTCCTCATAAAGGGAGTAGTTTGCACGTATGCAAGATCGATGTTGTTTTGTTTTTCTTATTAAAATGAAAGGACTGAATGATGGTTGATAAATTAATATAAAAACATTCAATTATATAATGATACTTATTTTATTATATTAATTTTTATATCAAAATTATATAAGGAAATATAAAAAACAAAATACTATGGATTAAGAAATAATCATATGGAGAACTTGATACTTCTCTGGGAGATCTCCTTGGAAATAGAGGCAGTAGGATAACTAATTAAGGAAATGGTTTGGGAATATGATATTTTAATCTAAGAGAATAAAATTTAAAATTTTTAGGAGTAAAATGGAAGTTATAGTTTCACAATGGATTAGTGGAATATATCCCCTTTTATAAGTAAATAGGAGGGTAATTTTGGAATTTCTCATTACATTTCAATGATGGAATGACACAATTCAATGTTAAATGGAATAAAACTTAAAATTAATGAATTTAAGGGTGATATTTGGTTCAATAGATTTTGAAAAATGAATTTACGCATATTTTTTAAACATTTTTTGAATCATTTACCATTACCATTGTACACATTACCATTTTATTTTCTACCTTGGTAATAAGATTTTAAATTTGTACTTTATGTTTTACAAAAAATATAAAATAACCCCTTTGGAGAAATTTTGGTATTATGAGAAAAAATTTAATCTCCATATAACCTAATTAAATTTCTCAATAAGTGAAAATGACATTTAAATTAAAACATTTAATATATTGAAAAACTATTTCAGTAGAATAATGATTTTTTAACCATTAAGTGTTCTTAATCTTATATAGAATTAATTAAAAACTATATGAGGGATAATATTTTTTTATTTATGTTAAAAAATAAAATAATATACATTTTAAAAAATATATTAACTTAATTTTTAGGATTAAAATTACACAACATTAATAAAAAAATTCGTTGAAAATAATCATTCAAGCATTATCATGGTCAATAACTTTAAAATTAGTAAACATACTTTTCTAAAAAAAATAAAATTATTAAATAATAAGAAAATTTTGATCTAAAATATGAAATATTTTTTTTCAGATTTAATTTATATAAATGATTGAAATTAATCATTAATATAAGAGAATAAAAATAGTTTTAGACTAGAATATTACTTAAGTTTACAAAAATGATAAAGATGCTTTTTCAAATTCCAAATGGTATTTTTAAATGGAATATTTTATTTAATAAATATGTATATATTTATGGAAAAAAATATAAATAACATTTAATTCACTCTTGTATTATGATAATTACATAAAAGTTATGGTATTAGAAAAATCTGTATATTTCACTATTCACCTAAAAATCAATTAATTTAGAAAAAATATTAAAAAAATAACACCATTATAATATTTTTATTATTAATAAAATAATGAGGTTAATTTGGTCAAATTAAAATTCTAAATTTTAAATTTAAGATAAAAATATAATTAATACTATTTTCTTTTGAAAATAAAAAATATTTTAACTATTCTTGCTTTTTTATGATCAATTAAAAACATGATTGGTATTTATATATTTTTCATATAAATAATATATATTATAATTAATATATTTAATTTATTTAAATATATCATATAAAAATTAAATTATTAGAAATAAAATACATTTTTAGGAATAAAATGATCATTTTTATTTTATCAAAGCAATAGTAAATATGGTTATTTTATTTAAAAATAAAAAATAAAAATGTTTAAAATAAATGTGATAAATAAATTACTAAATTAATAATTACTTGTTTATATATTCATGTATTATAGTTAGATAACCTATATATATCCATGTAATATCTATTCATAAGGTAAGCTCTTATGGAAGTTGCGGGTGGTGATTCAATTTGCGTGGATCTCATGGAAATTTCTGCAATATTTAACTTCTATCTTATATAATTTCACTCATATAATAATTGTTGAAGTTTTTAGTGGACCTAGTATAGGTAAAACCTTATTTTTTCCACTACATTTAAATTTTTGGAAAAAAAATTATTCAAAATGAAAACTCCCAAAACATGACACCATTTAATATACATTCTTTATTGATTTTATAATATGGTTACTTTTATTTATACTAGAATAATCAATGGATATGTTATAAAGATAATATTATAAAAATTGAATCATGGTTTCATTTTAGTCTGTTGATACATGTGTACAATTTTATTGAAGATATTAGGTTTTGAATAAAAACATAATTTAAAATCCTCGGGAATTACATTCTCACCCCCCCTCCAAATAGATAAATTATATCCTAATAATTATTAATTATTACTTTCTAGTGTAAATGGATAAGGTTACAGAAAAGATAGACACAAACCATTATATAACTTCAAGAGATATATCGACCATACAAACATGGAAACATATCTTTTTCATCCTAATAGAATGAATCCTAATATTTAGTTTTTCTATATCTATTTGATTTAAGACTTTATAATTATCTGATATCAATACCCAAATTATATAATTTCCTTCTAAAGGGAGTTCATAATTATCCTTGTATTATTGGAATATTTTAGTTTGATATGAAATCTGGTCTCCTTATTCTAAATAATTTTTCCTTAAATTAGAGAGAACAAATTGTTTTCCAAAATTGCATTAAATTTATCAAAATGTAGAATAATATGATTTGAATAAAGTACATTCATATAAACATATACTTGGGATTCAATAATTATACCACTATAATTTATTTATAATTAATTTTATATATAGTAATAATTTTCTTGATTTTATGTTCAAATAGAACATTCGAGGTATAAAGGAGTGGGTTGGACAAAAAAATATATTAAACTCATAATTATTGATTGGATGGTCAGTGACCCTCACCCAACATCATTTTCAAAATCCACTTTAGTAGTTTTTGTTGTGTAGGATTTATATTAATCCCTTTTTCTTGAAAATTTTGGATGCATATCATCCTTGTTATCCATTGGATTAGGGTATTGACTTGGATAATACCTAGTATTCTCACATTTAAGAGAGTGAATTTCCAATGGTACTTTAGGATGAACTACTTTTTCCTTTCACCATACAGACTAAACTATTTATATTTCCTCATTAATTATTTTCTCTATATCCTCATTTCCCTTGCATAAAACATATTCTATTTCTTTGAAGTAATTTTTATTAGTTCCTATTCCCATATTTTTAACATATAGGAAATTGAAAATTCGTTCCATTTTAATATTTTTAGCTCAAAAATCTATGATAATCCATTCTTATATTTTTTTTTGAACTCAACTATATTTATTTTTTTAATAGAAAATCATGATAGCTAGTTTGAAATTATTATAATATTTCACACTCTAATTCTTATCTCATTTGGTTGATAATTGGGACAATCTCTATATTTCTTAGAAAACCCATCATTTTCCATATTTCTTAAATATATATCCATTACTGAAATAAAATGAGTTAACATGAGTAAGGAACAATTTCCATCATAATAGAATTTTGAAATATACAACCTCGGGATGTCCTACACTATAACACAATCATGTTAGCTTACAGTTCTTTTTTGTTCAAACTATATCAATATTGGTTGAACCTATTTTTCTTTAGTATTTGTTATTTAAATTTAATAAACTTAATAAATAATATCACTAACCTTCCATTTACTTTATTACAATATTCTATACATAAAAATAACTGAAAATTATGCTCCCAGTATTTAACAAACCTATTATCCATAAAATCACATATCAATAAATATAATCCTTAACTTATGAATATCATCATTTTATTCTAGGTTATATATGTTCATTAACATATTATTTTATCTAACCAATATATTTAAATACTTTATAATGGTTCATAAATAGAATTTTATTAACCAAAGTATATCCCACGGGAGTTTCTAGCCATGTCTGTAATCTTCATACCACTAATCGTGCACCAAGTGAAGATCAATTTAATACTCAACTATCCAATTTAAATGTGATTATCCATAGGGGTATCAATGTCACAGATATATCCATTTTCCAATATCTTGATATATAATTAATTTCTTAAAGAACCACATATTCTCTACATTAGAAAAAAATAGGATGGTTTTCTATAATAGAATTATTCCTTGGGTTTTCACTAATTTTCTCTCATCCAAATTCCCAATAAACATAAAATATCTAGTATTACCTCAACTAACCTTAAGGGTTATCTATAACTATGAAATTGTGATCATAATGAACTTATTAACCATTAATGACATTTATACATATTGAGTTATCCTCAATTGATAACACACTAACCTCTAAAATTATTTAAACTCTACTTTGATACCAATTGTGATATCCAAGATGTAATCATCTCATAATTATATGATTTATAAAATATAATAAATTATATACATTCCCATGAAATTTTAGGTTTATAATTTTATAGAATTATGACACATAATTAACTAATAAATACTATTTCATTCTCAATTAATGGAAAAAATTTTACACTGTATAAGAAACTATTCAATATATAATAAGACTTTATCATCTTCCTTATATTCTTGACACATGTTATTCATCTAGAAATATTATGTGCAATATCATTCCTCCTAAACTGGGTAAATGGAAACACAATATGGGTGATCTCAAAATCCTCTTAAGGATAAACATAAGAGATAAAAATCATAGATAACAACTGACCATAATATAAATATAAATAATATGGAATGGATGGATAATCAAAAATTATTTCATAATAGAATGAAACTAAAAGCATAATACATTTGTGGATAAAATTTAAAATAAATATATCACATGTATAAAAATAATTGGATAATTATAAATGAATTCCATAATGTAAGATAGAAAATTCCATGCCCTAAACCAAGACATCATGATCTTAGATATCAATATCTTACCATCAAGGTCTTGGGTCTAGACTATATTTTGTTCTGTGATGGCATACACCAAAATAACCAATCTCGTTTGTCTCATTAAACCTACTAATACATAAAGTGTATATTTAGGGACCTAACTATTAATAATTAAGTAAAATTAATTTATAATATGAAGGTATGAATAAGAAATAAAATATGTAACCAAAATTCCGTATTAATTAAAAATTTATATTTGAATAATAAGTATAAAAATTTTCAATATTTCTCTGATGAATAAATCAAAATTATTTATATGTAATAATCCCTCAAACTAATGAAATATATAGTAGGGGGTATATATTTAAGTCAATATTTTCCTCAATCAATTTAAATAAAGATTCTAGGTGAACACCCTTAAATCTAGTGAAGAAAATATAGTATGTTCATAGTGGAAATGAATTAGAAGAAAATTATGTCTATAAGTATTAAATGATTAGGCAAGATGAAGGAATATATAGATAATTTCCATAATAAAGAATAACATTTCCTAAAAACCAAAACAATAACCATAGGAGAAGAAAATTATGGAGGGTTTTAGAAATAAATAGCATAAAAATTTCCCAAATGGATTATCTTTCAAAAATGATCCTGATTAGAAATTGAGATTGAATATAAAGACCATACAGTTTTGGTAACATAAGAACAAAAAAAACCTAAGATGTTTACCATGAAATGGGAATCCTAATATCATAAAATTAATGCTATTAAGTATACTTAAATTAAATAGGGTACTCAATACAGCATATAAAATAAATTATGGTGTGTAATATCAAACATATCACATGTAATTAAAAATAGAGACAAATAACCCTTACCTTGTGTTACTGGTTAATAGAATGTTCTCTAACCCCTTGTATAGAAAACAATATATATCTAAATAACTGAATTAAAAAAATATTCATATATATAACCTTTTATGCACTTATTTTATAACAATAAATTAAAAATATAATACTTAGTTATATTTTAATTCAATCATCGTGCCTTAGAAAATTTTGATGGTTTGTTTCATACAAGTATCATGGTGAATGGGTTGATTATTACTTATTGGATAAATTAAATAAAACACATATCATCCAATATAATAATTTCATGGTGTTTTATTTATTCTATGTATATCCTTTTCATTTTTTGAATGATAATGGTAGTATTTGTGAAAATATATATTGTAAAAATAAGTTCCAACATGTTTAACTATTGAAAGGTTATATATTAATAACTATATTAAATATATATTAAATCATTAAAAATCATTAAAAATTTTAAATACAATATTATTACGTGATATTATCATTATATATGTTTATTAATAATTTGTTTCATAGATATTATTGCATCATTCACATTTCTAGTAAAACTAACCCAAATGGAAGCATATTATAATGATTAAATGAGTAAATAATTGTTATTATGTAATGATAAAATAAATTTTAAAGAAGATTATTAATGTTATAAATTTAGAATATATTAAACAAGTTCATTATTAGAAACATCTGTGATGTTTAGTGATGAAGAATAAAATTTTTCATTCATGGAGGTGGTAGTCCACATGTACACCCATGATTAACAGTTCCATTTATCAACGAATGGGATGAAATGAAGTTATATGATAAATTATTATTTCAAAATAATATCTCTAATATAGGAAACATATTCATTCATAAAATTCATTTATTTTACTATATATGATATGTGATGATGAAAAACTAATTGCATCGCTATGTAGAGGGGGTAGTATGAATGTACGCATGATTGATGTTGTTTTTTTCTTTAGGAATGATAAAGGATTGAATAATAGTTGATAAATTAATATAAAAAAATCAATATATTAATAATTTTGATTTCATTATACTATGGTGGCTAAAAAAAAATTAAGAGGGATGTTAATAATAAAAACAAAAGACTAAGAAATAATCATGTTGAGAAATGTATATTTCTCTTTCAAATATACTTAGAAATATATGCATTTGGATAAGTAATTGAGACTACAGGCTTATGAAAATTGGAGTGTATTATATGTGGAAAATAATTGTACAGTTTAAAGAGTAAATTCTAAGTGATATTTTTAGCATGAAGTGTTGGATATGATCAACTTTTTTTTGAATAAAATTGTAATTTTAGAATTATGTATTATATTTATTGAGGAAATGACACTATTCAAGGTTTAATGGTTCCAAAAGTTGTAAATAATTATGCTTTTTGTGAAATATTACAAAAAAAATCTTTATAAAACTAAATTAATATTCATAAAATCTAATTAAATCTATAAATAAGTTAATATTATCTTTTAAGTTAAAGTATTTAATATATATATAATAGTTTTTAAAGATAGAATATTATTTTAACCATTAATTTTTATTAATGTTATATAAAATTAATTACCAATTAAATTAGTGATAATATATTTTATATCTATAAAAATAATTTTATATCCATTATATAAAATAGATTGACTTGATTTGTTAGATAAAAATTACACAATATTAATAAATAATTCCTTTAAAATAACCATTTCCTCATTATCATGGTCATTAAATTTAATCTTAGTAATCATACATTCATGAATAAAAATAATTAAAATAATTACGTAATATTAAAACATAGATATAAAATATGTAATTCATCTTTTAGATTTAATTTCTAAAATTATTCAAATATAATATTTAATATACATGAATAAAAACAACTTTTAGAGTACAATATCACTCATTATTCCAAAAAGATAAATGTGGGTTTTATAAATTCAGCATAGTTTTTTAAATGATTAATTTTTATTTATAAATATTTTTTACGTAAAAAAAGTTTCAAAAACTTTAAATTAATTATTATATTATAATAATTTCATAAAAGTAACGGTATTATCAAAATCGGTATTTTTTATAATTCACATAAAAATAAATTAATTTAGTAAAAATATCAAAAAATTTCCCTAAGATAATATTTTTATTATAAATTATAAAATAAAGAAAAAATTAAGTTCAATTTATAAAATTTTACTTTAAAATAAAAATATAATGAATTCTGTATTTTGTCAGAAAAAAACAACCTTGATTATTCTTAAATTTATTTACTATCAATTACTAACTAGATTGGTGTTAATATATTATTTATATCTACAAAATATATTATCTATAAATATAATTTTAGAAATAAAATACATTTTCAGAATAAAATGGTCTTGTTAATTTTATAAATACATTAGAAAACAAACGTTTTTAAGTCAAAATGATAAATACATAAAATACATGTGATAAATAAATTATTACATTAATAATTACATGCTTTTATTGTACAAATTTCTAGTTACATTACTTATCAAGGCCTATATAAAATATATTTTTATAAGGTAATATCTGGTGGAATTCATAGGTGGTGAATCAACAAATAAGGATATCATTGATATTTCTATGATCTAGGACTTCTATTGAATATAGTTTTACTCATACTATAATTATTGATGTTTGGATGAGCTTTGGTTTTAGTAAAACTCTTGTAACCCCCATTTAATTCTAAGCATTTATAAATTATCTTTAAAGGTTAGGCTCCCACTACTTGATTCCATTCCATGTACTTTATCTATTAAATTTTTAATATAAAAACATTCGTTATACCAGCTTACAAAATAGATACATTATAACAAGAACTCTATAAAAATTATACCTTGCTTTTGTTTTAGTTTAGTTTTGTGTGTGGAAAAAACTAATGATTATATTAAGTTTTAAAGTAAATACCAATTTAAAATCTCATGTTGTTACAAGGGGAACCATTAGGAATATTTATACTCACATGGAATCCTTCCATGAATCTTAACTAAAAAGTAAATTCTTCTAAGTAGAACCATTCTCTATCCTTCTCCAGTTTTATTTTTCCCACATGATACTTTAACCTCTTTATATTGGATTAAGATCGCATATATCACTCAATTAACCTATTCTTGATTGTTTTAGGCAATACAATAAAAAATACGTTCATTTTTTAATGATTCAAGTGACAAGTCCATATAGAAATATATGGGATCAATTGATTATATGAAATTGAGAAAGTAAAAGAACTCTTCTTTTTGGAAAATTATAATATCTTAAATGATATTTTCTATGAAAATTTCTCTTGTTGGATTCTATAAAACCTTATGTATCGATTTTTCATGGTTAAAAATATTACATGTGTTCTGTTCTTCTACAATTATTTTACATTTCATGGTTTTCTCTGGAGGTACTAAGTAATACTATCTCATTATAGAATTAATTACTTATAGTTTGTCCTATGGAAAATACCTTATATTAACATACTAGATATAATTTTATTATAAAATAAGAGGGTTTTCAATATTAAGTGAGTGTTATGTATGGTGGTATAATCTTACATGAGGTTCACCATGGACCATATTTAGTTTTATATGAGGTACTTCCCAATAAAAGTATTCTTACACAAGCACTAGTGAGGTTTTTTATTCTAATGTGATGGGTGTGATGGTTGATTTAATATTATATTATATTAAGTAGATCGGGTTAATAGCATGAAATTCTTAGGATTTAAATTTAATCTCACATATTGTAGCTCCCACCTATGTATCCTAAATTTAGGTTCTATTGAGACTAATTTATTTCATGAAAGACTTCCAATTTTCCTTAATCACTACAAGAATATCTCTTCCTCACGTAGAAGTAACTCCAAACCTATAAAAATATTAAAAACTCATTTTTATAAATATGGTTATTATAAATTAATCAAAAAAATAATATTTTTATCGTTAAAAACCAGTTTTATGAAATTTTTAATTTAAATACATTATTTACACAATCAAAATAAAAAGTTTTTATTTAAAATATTCAAAGAAAATATTTTAATATTAATTATAATAAAAAATACACTAAAAATATAAAAAATATGAATTGGTCAATTCCCCCACACTTTAATTATTCATTTTCTTTAAGGAATGACTCTCAACAGTTATATTCATTCTGAATCCACTTCATCTCATGTTAAATCATCCACCAATGAATTTATTTTGTTGAGTATTTAATTGAATCATAATATTAACATGGATTTATACTTTTAAATTAACTCTTATTAAAATTTATCAACATGGTTCCTAATTTCACAAAAAAAATATTCATCATAAAAGAACTTAATAGATAAATTATTTTTCTTCTTTTTAATTTAATTTTAGTATTCGCCATCCCTTACATCTCTCTCCATAACCAGGAACTTATTCACACACTTTTTATTTAATTTCATATAACTTATTCAGTGATTCATTCTAAAATGGAACTAGTAATTCTAAAAAAACATACACCCCCTAAGGCTATTTTTGATAGCAGTAAGTAGGGTTTAGAAAACTTGATCATAAATTTTTCAGACTCTATTAAATGGAATTTATATTTCACACAATCAATATTATTTTGGACGTTTTGTGAGATTTAAATTTTGATCCCAACCACTCAAACTACTCTAATTGAAATTAACTTATGTAATTAGTTGTTTATTAATGATTCCTAGGAATTATACTATTGTTTAACAAGTGATCCACACAAAAATACTTTTTTTATCCAGAATTTTTTATTAAAATGTTATCCACTTAAGTTATTTTTCAATTAATATTCATTTCTGAATTTTCAAAGAATAGATTCTATATATTTAAAAAATTAATTATTTCTCTTAGAGAACTCAAGAATAGAATTATTTCAAGTAGAGGAAAAATTAAAAACCAATTATTTAAATATAAAAAATAACAAAATTAAAAACAATAAAATATATATAATAAGTTTGAAATTACCCCACATGTGAAATTCACTATCCTATTTTAATTCCCAAAACATAAAATATTGGTAAATTATAAAAAGTTTTATAGAGAGATAATTCATCTTTATATGGATCTAGTGGCCTCAAATATGCTTTTATCTAGTGGTTTTCTACAACATATAGAAAAAAACATATATGGGTATTTTTATTCAATGAAAAAATAGTAAAGGTAGGGAGACATTTTTCCCCCAAGGGGTGCCATTTTTTTTACCATAAATTCGATTGTTTTTTTATTACTATAATCTATGATTATATTATGATTTTGTTATACAAACCACCATAACTTATTTATCTCAACGTATTTGAGTAGACGCTAATGGTGAAAACCCCCAAACAGTACCCACCCCTATAATAGTATAATAAAATTGGGAATATATTGTGGAAGGAACGATAAAAAATTGTAGAGGTAATTTGTATTCTGATGCAGTGTCCTCCTTCAATGGATAACCTAAATGATTTATAGGTTGTATCCATTCTATCACATTTCATGGGAATCCATTATTCCTATAGACTTTTTCTTCTTCAAAAACTACTTCTTTATGGGATACTACATCATTATACAAGTCCATATTTGTTGGTATCAAATTTTCATTTGTAGTATAATAGGAATTATTAAATAGTTCTCATTGAATAAGATAAAAACTATATGAATTAGAATCTATATCCCTCTTATTTTTTGTAATTAACCAACTTTGATTACACAACTATTTCTATCCTAAATTGGTCCTCACACTAGATGAAATGTCTTCTCGATACCCATAGGATGGAGAAACATTCTTAATAATCAAAACAACCATTTTGGTATTATTTAGTGAAGAAGAACATGTAATAATGTGATAAAATATATATAATAATATATGTATTCCAAAAAAATAGTATAGAAGATACAACATTAGGAAAAACAAGTTTCATGATACAAAAAAAAATATTAAAATGGCTAAGTCCCAACCCCATGTGACATAAAGTCACCTAAATAATATAATTCCATATTTTGTAACAAACATATCACCAACCTATGATGCCTTACCATTTCCTGCATCATACAAAACAAGATCTATATACACCCAAAGTTATATACAAGGTATGAGAAAAAGAGTCATGTCTGATCCCACTAAGTGATTATTAAGAAGATGTTATAAAATAATACAATTATGTTAATGTAAACATATATAATGAATTAGATATAGTTTAAAATAATTGAATTGGAAACATCTAATAATCACACCTTTCACAATCAGTATAACATACCAACAACCCAGTTTTCAAGGCACTTTTTTAGTAATTCCAAACATATCATTCAAATATTATCGACATAGAAAACAAGTCAAGGGTTATTAATAATTCCATTCCAATGAGGATCCTCATAAAAATATCATGATTATAATCCTTCCTAGTGTGTTATTTACCTAATGATAATATTTCTATGGGTGAGACTACCCTGCTGAGAGTGTTTTTTGCCAAAAAATTTGAAAGTTGGTGAACACATCCCGCTAACAGAAAATGTCTAGTGGGAAACAATACATACCCAAGATACGTTCCTTCCTCTTTATTAATCACATTCAGGTTAACCCAGTCAAAATCATGAAAATTACTTTTTATCTTTGAAACCATACAAATCATTCCTAAAAACCATTTCCGTCAACAATATTAAGGGAGAATTCCCTTTCCAAAAAACATCTCCAAAAAACCAAAATTTATTATAACATTTCACATGTATTTAAATATCTATTTCTGGTATATGGACATAAAACCACATTTCTCAACCATTTATAAATAAATATCATAGAGAAAGTAAGCAGGGTTTTTATAATAAATATTAATCATGAAATGACGTACCCTGAAACACTTGGAATAACAACTCCCATGGTTACACAATAATTCAAGATGTGTTGTGGGTCTTAATAATCATGAATGGATCCTAAATAAATAATTACCAAATAATAATATATATAACATCATATCCAGAACAACAATAGAGACAGAATTCACTAACCAAAATTATTCTCAAATAATTCACAACAATCAATAGAGATCAAAACAATAAAACCCAATTTTTCAATGGATATATAATAAGGCCAATTTGATCAAGTGACAATACCTATATCTATATTAAAAATCCTTGAACGAAGGTTTTAATCAATGATTTAAGATTGAATCTAGAAAATCAACAAAGAATTATAAATAACGGGAACATCCCTTCGAAAAACTATATCAAATGTCCAAAGATCCATTGAAAACCACCACTAAGAGGTAAAGAATATACAAAATATATAAGTAATGATTACTTGGTTAAGATCCAATTAAAACTGAGTATAAATGAGAGAAATTAGATGATTTTGAGGTCTTGAAAAAAGAATTTTGTGAAATTAAATCATGTTACATGATTTGGTAGCACGGATTGAATAATTTTGCACTAACCATGCCTTTGTTTCTAGTTTTATAGAATAAAAATGCGGTTTGGTCACATAATTTTATAAACCATGCTCCAACCATGAAAACCCCTACTATATCAAATCACATGGTAAGTAGGGAAGGCTTTATGGTTTGGAAAAATAGTGCACCCTCCTCTAGAAGTCCAATATAAGAAGAATGGTTTTCTTGGAAAACCCACATGGCTTTCCCCAAACACATTCTAGATGATCATAGGACTATAAAACCCTAAAAAACTATAAAAAATATCCAAAATGACCAGAAGAAATAACCACAATAAATATTTAAAAAAAATTAAAGTACTTAAAAGAATAATAGGTGGTGTTTTAATTCTCCCCACCATATTTCTTTCTTCCCCTAGAAATCTAAGTAAAAGAAGGTTGAACCCCAAAGATATGAGACCCTTGATCCATTATTAAAGAATATTTCTCCCAAGTCTCATGAAAATCAGAACCATACTTCCAAATAACATGAACCAAAGTTGTAAACTTCCAGTGTAGAACCATCACTTTAGAATCAAAAACTAGAATGGTTTCTTATCCATATACATATCAAGTTTTATGTTGAGGTTTTCACAATTTAGAACATGGAACAAGTATAGAAAATAGTTCTTGATTTGGGATACATGAAAACCATCATGGATAAAAGAAAACTAAGGTGGTATATCTTAGAGATACTCCACATTTATAATTTTAATAAAAATATTAAATATCCCCTTATACTAGGGGAGCTTCCTTTTATTTCTAAATTATTGGTGTAAAAAATGAGATCTTTTCAAGGAAACAAGATCACCAACTAAAAAATAAAATGGAAAGAATCATTGACCTATATAACACTCATAATTTATTTGATCCACCACCAATCACTAATAAACCAATTGGATATGCACCATTTTCTCCTAAACCATACTCAGTCAGAGAAAGAAGCATCTCAGACCTCATAAAAATAAATAGAAGAGATACAAGGATGACTGAAAAAATATTTGAAAGGTTTCATTCTAATGGAAGACTAGAAAAAAAATTTATAATAAAATTAAAACAACCCCAAATATATATCCCATGATCTTCTAAATTATAAGACATAGAAAATAATAATATATTATAGAATATGGTTATACCTTTCTATCTTCCCATCCATCAGCAGATGATATGATTTCATAAACCTAACCTAAGTTCTCATTTCCTACTAAAGTACCTTACAAATCCATTAGGTAAAATGAGGGGTCCTCATCTAAGAAAATGGCCACATAAATTCTATGTGGCCTTACAATATCTTTCATATACAAATTTCCCATGTCATCCGCATTAGTGGTGTCATGAGTCCGTATGAATGGAGATAAATTTTTCAACATACCAATCCCCACCAATATAGAATTATTACCTTATGGAGTTCAAGTTAAACCAATATTTTAATACATAGAAATTTCAGTCCACTTACATATTATCATAGGAATAGTTTGAAGGAAACAAGAAGGATTCTAGTGTCAAACTTAATATGTGTGCATATATAACATTGAGGAATAAATTCATCTATGTCTGGTTTTATATCAAGATACCAAAATTGATCCTTCATAACATAAAAATTATTTTTATCTCCAAGGTATAAATCCCAAAAATAATGGTTAAAAAATCCCAATACAATGTTTCTTGTGGAAAAAGGATTCACATATTGGATCCTTAAGTAAAGGATACCCTCTGATGAAAGAGACCACTCCCTAATGGTCTCCCCCACTAAATAAAGATTATATAATACTTCATAAATCATCATACTATAATTTTTTATGACTAATCATAAAAATAAGTGATGATTTCATATGAAAACCCTCCATAACCATACCAGAATCCTCTTCTCTAACTCTCATGTACATATAAGAAAAAACTCACCTAAATTTACTCTCAACCTTTACCTTCTTTACATCTTGATAAGGTATAAACTTACTAAGACTTTCATTAATTACATTATCTTTTCTATGTGTATAGAAAATTTCAAAGTCTAACAACTATATGCATTCAAGTGAAAATCTATGTTGATGGTTCAAATATTTTTTATAAAAGTTATACCATAAAACTTTATGTCTAGGTTATATGAAAAAACATTCCATGAAAAGATATTAATTACAATTTTTGAGGACATGAACAACTGTTTCACATTCTAAATAATGATTTGGATCATTCCTCTCATGAGGTTTAATCTAATGTGCACTATAAGGCTCTACATTATCCCCAAACCTAAGCCTGAGGCATCAGATTAAACCACATATCCCTAACCAGACTCTAGTAAATTTATAATTTTTCTTGAGGTTAAACACCACTTTAACTCAACAAAGGATGTCTGATACTTCAAATCTTGTAAGAACATCACCCCCTTTTAGGTGATATCATTCAAAGGAGACTCAAACTTTGAGAATTTCTTTATAAACTGCTAATAATAATCTACAAAACCCAAGAAACATTGAATCTAAAAGAAATTTTGGGGTTCTTCCCTTGACAAGATAGCCACCAACTTTTTAGGATCAACTGAGATACCATGTTTCAAGATCAAGTTTCCCAAGAACTTAATTTCACATATCCATAATTAACACTTTGATAATTTATTATAAAGATTGTGATCCCTTATAATTTCAAAAACATGACTTGACTAACACACATGGTTTTATTAATTCTAAGAGTACACCATGATGACATCCATAATGATTATAATAAAAGTGTCAATATAATGGTGTAAAATATGATACATACAATCCATAAAGTCATCAGGTAAATTAGTAATTCCAAAAAAAATCACAAGTTACTATAAATGCATATAACTTCTTCTAAAAGAGATATTTAGAATGTATAACTCCCTGATTATAAGTTAGTGCAATCCAAACAGAATATAAATTTTATAAAACCACTTTTCCCATTTAAACTAATTAAAAAATCCTCAATACCAAGCATGGTATATTAGTTCTTTAACGTTACTCAATTGATCTTCTGATAATTGATTCATAAATTAAGATTTCAATCAGAATTTATTGAAAAAAAAAACATGGGGGTTCCCAATGTGATGAACATGGATGTATAAATCTCTTAGATTGGAAATCATACAACTCAATTTTCAATTCTATTATTTCATCTGGATATATATGGTAAGTTTATATAGATATTATTTGAGCTCTGATTGCTGACCCAATCAAGAAATATACCTCATATTCTGATGCAAAACCCAAAATATCATTCAAAAACTCCTCCAGAAACTAATTGACTACTATAGGAAATCTACCACTTATAGATATTATTCCATTTTAGCTACAGAAAAAACATTTTGTACTAAGATATAGAAGATATGGACCAAATAAACTGGAACATAGATTCCATTATCTTTCAAATAAATGGGGTCTCCCATCGAAATCAGTGAAAAAACCCACCAATGATAAAAATATATCTGGTACTTGTGAGTAACCAACCAATCAACCATGACAATCACATACAAGAGGTCAGATTCAATAAACATGAAATCCCATACTAGTTATATATTTCACAAAAGGAAATATCATATAGAATAATGGAAATCATGGTCCCTCTTCTATCCTAAAGGCATCACCAAATCTATAATGAATGGAATGAGTGATTCTAGAAGTTTTAGAAGATCCACCATTATAAAATATTCAAAGGATTCAGAGGAATTTGTATCAAATAAATTAGAGTATAAGGTAGAATAAATTGAATTGGTACCTCTCACAATCATTGGACCTGAATTATCTTCTACTAGAAACTCTTCAACTACATGTAATTACATGTTTCTATAGGTATGAGGTTAGAACCCAATAGTCTATAAGTAATATTACTACATTATAGATTCTTTAGGTGTTGTTGAGGCTCTATTAGAGAAAGAAGAATATAGATCCCAACAATACTTCTTCAAGTGACCTTGGTACCCACAAAAGATGCAATCCATGGGATCCATAGGGAAGAAGTGTTTTGTGTTTCTGATATGGATACATTGATAACATTTCAATCTACTATACACTAATGATGGTTTTTAGAGATATATATGATAAGAATACCCAAACATTCCCCTTAAGAAACTCATTCTTCATTATATTTTAATTATAAAACCCATTAGAGCTACTACCATCAGAAAACATTAACCCTGGTTATCCATGACTTAACCTCCTGGTTATGTTCATTCATCAATATACTATCCACCACCTCAATATTAGTGGTCATATTTAACATAAAAAATGTGATTTGGTATCATCATGAATACCCATATGGAACCTATAAACCTTTATCTTTTCATTATATTCAACCTCTAAATAAAACACATTTATCTTTGTGAAATGTTTAATGCACTCAATCAATGATCAATTCCCATTATCATATTTGAGAAACTCCTTGGATTTCACCATGGTCATAGAATCTAGGTAGAACTAATCATTAAATATGGCCTTAAATTATTTCAACTAAAATCGCTCATGCTTCTTAGACAAGACAACTAAGTCTCACCACCTTCTACTCGGACCTCCAAGCATGAATATAATACACTATAATTTGACTGAGTAATGATCCTCTAGGAAATAAAATAACCTCTGAAGATTTCTCTTCCAATCCTCCACCTCCTAAGGTTAATTAATCCCTCGTAAAGATGTTATTTTATGGTGAAGAAAATCTTGGGCATGGTTTTGGTTCTCATCACTTTCTGGTTCTTCCTCCCAAGTATGTACAAGGGATAGTGCCACACCATGGTCCATAGCTCAGACCATGCGCAAAATTGATTCAATCATATTCTAATATACTAGTGGATCTCCCTACCATGGTTTTACTAAGGAAACATCCCAAAGAAAATATAGATGTCTTATGGGGGTATGGGACTACACATCAATATATATAGTCAAAAGAACATGAGATACAAGATTAAATTATATTTTATAATGAGAAAATTTAACTAGAATTATTATGAGATATAAAAAGGAAATAATATTCTCAATACACTTCAAATCACAAATGACACATTTTCTGCTAACCTATAGTGATTTAAGGCTCATCACAATAAGATATATCCAATAAATAGGTCACAAAATGTCCCTTATTTACCAACATTCCTATCTTCTGTCTACTAAGACGTCGTAAAATACATATCGGTAATAGAAAAAAATAAATAATATCATCCTTTAATACCAATTTTTGGTAAACAATCCTGTATTACCTAACTATCTATAACCCAAACCGGTATTGGCATGGTTTGGAGGGAATTCCAGACTCCCATGGTTTGGTGATAAGCACCTGGGAATCAAGAACAAACATTTGGGATCAATTTAGACACATATAACCAATAACAATGTGATAAAAGATACATAATAACACCTGTATTCTAGAAAAAGACAATAGTAGAAAATATAAATTGTCTGGAAAAACAAGTTCCAAGTTAAAAAAAACCAAAGTTTTCAAAATGGATAATTCCCAACTCTATGGGACATAATTTCAACTCCAGACTCTCACACCCTACTAATGAAAAACTTTATCTCGTCCTTGAAGAACTTTTCTCTTGATTGTATAAAAACAAATCTATATACACCTAATTGTGTATATACAGTGTGAGAAAATTCGCACAGTAAGATCCAACCAAGTGTTTCACAGGTATTCCTTATAAAATAAACCAATTATGATTAGGTAAACATATATAATATATGAGATATTGTTTTACATAGTTCCATTTAAAACATGGATAAATCACCCATGTCATAATTAGTAAATCATACCAATAACCTACTTTTCATGGAATTTCCAAAATCATTCCAAA
This sequence comes from Viscum album, assembly GCA_963277665.1. NCBI lineage: Eukaryota > Viridiplantae > Streptophyta > Magnoliopsida > Santalales > Viscaceae > Viscum > Viscum album. The sequence continues at coordinate 168,305,042 of OY728157.1, forward strand.
CATACTTTTCAAGGATTACCAATAGAGAAAAAATATTTGATTATTAATAATTATATATCAATGATGATCGTCATAACTATTTCCGGATTTTTAGTCCCTTGGTGTACACATTTCCTTACCAAAACATGTCTAGGGGTAATACTACGATCCCAAGAGTGGATCCTTAAAACAACTTAGGCAACCTAGTACACACATTACCCTAAAATAATAGTTTTATGTGGAAATAGTCTATTCTTGAGGATGGATCATTACCTCATCATCGATCACATTTTGGGTTTACCATATTAAAATTTTTTAAAAGAACATTTCATCTTACAAACCATACAAATAATACTTTAAAACCATTTCCATTGACACTAAAGGAGAATCCATTTTCCTAAAATGTTACCAACATTGCCACATTTTATCAAAATATTTTTAATTACTTTTAGAACCATTTTAAAATCCATTTCCAATATATTACCATACAAAAAAAATTTAAACCTTTAGAAATCAACATCATATATAATGAATGTGATGTTTGTAAAATAATTTCAAATACTGAAAGCACCTACAATTAAAAACATATATTAATAATACCCACAGTTTCACATCTACCCGAGATGATTTTAGATTACTAGGAATATAAAATGGGTCTTAAATCAATAATTCCGAAAAAATAATAATCTCTAATACATTATCTATATAACAATTGGTGATATAAAAATTCAATTATGACAAATATTCTTGAATAACACTCAATGACCAACAGATACCTAGATAAAAAAACCAAAATATGGAATGGAACTATGATAAAACCAATTATATCAAGTCAAAAACCTTATATCCATCATCAATATCACTGATCTATGTTCTCAGTCAATGAGAGAATATAGTATCTTTAATATCAATGAATAATGTCAAATAATGGGAACATGCCTTTGAAAAACAATATCCATTACCCAGATATCCATTGAAAACCACCACTGAGAGTTAAGGAATATCTAAAATTACTAAGTGAAGTTTATTAGGTTGATATCATCTTCCATTGGAATATAAATGAGAGATAATGTATGAGTTTCATGTCTTGAAAAGAAAATTTAGATAAATTTATAAACATATCAAAGTTTGGCAGTATAGTTTAACGAACTATGAACCCCTTTCTAGGATACTGAAAGAGAAACATGGTTTGGTTATATGTTATGACAAACCCATCACCAAATATGTGAGAATATAATAGTAGATACACTCCCATTAGTTGATCAGTTTCATGTGTTTGTTTTTCCTTAATGGCCTTAGAGATGAATTATTCAATTTGAGATAGGGGAGGATTTTACATTGTAACTTACACCACTCTAGGTTCATTTTAAATGTTGGGATAGAGGAGAGAATGTTTTTTCCCTCACCTATATGTGAATAAAACTTTTAGGGTGCACTCTTATAACTTTGTAAGATCTTTGTCCAAGTATTTAAGATATTGTTCCTTAATGTCCTACTTAAGATCCTCAATGACCTCTTTGAATATATCATTTAAAAATATTAATATTCAAAATCCTCTCACCTATTTATATAATAATATTCAATAAAGTAGAGGGTAATTCAAACATGTATTAAATTTTTTTTAGATTTTAATATTTAATTGAAATTAATAAAATATATACATTTTGAATAATAAAGAGTGTGTAATCAACCTATATCCCCATAAAGGACGCCAAGATGTGATGAAAAAAATCTTGTTGAAAGATTTTATGGCACTTTAATATTTATAAACTCTTACGAATTATTCTATGGAGTAAACCTCAATACCATATCTCTAGGGTCTTAGACTATTTCTCACCATTGTATTCACTAATTATATTTTTAGTCATTTTAACATATTTTTATGTAAATGAAATAATGTGTGGGTATTGTGTATTGGTGTTCATAAAAATAAATAAAGTAGTAAGAACATATAAAATTGTTAGTGGGAAATGGGTCATTCCTAGGTTCAACTAATATGACCCCTTCATTATCCAAAAAAATATTCGGAATTCATTTGATAGTATAATCAATATCATTCCTAGACCACCAATATCAACATAAATTTGAGGATTGCTGCTATTTTTTAAATCTCTTGGGTGTACCTCACTACAAAAAATACATGGTGTCAAGATGTGAATATTTCATGATTGTTGACATACCCCCACTTTCCACATGATTCTATTGTACATCATTCATTTCTAAAACCACCTCATACCATTATTATTTAAATGAATTGGGATAAGGTGGGAGAAATTATGATTTGATGGTAGCATAAATCTTATAGGGATTCCAATAGAAAATGTAAAATCAGTAAAAAAATCCCACAAAATACATTCTACCTCATCATAAGTGAATAAAAAAACAATAATTCAAGATAAGGGACATGGGAATACCAAGGTAACCTCCACTTGGTAATATCCCGAGTTTAATCGTACATCCTCATAAACCTTAACAAGGAATATTGAGAAAACATAAAGGAAGATAAAGATTAAGGAAAAGTGAGTGACTTGAGATAAATCGTTATACTAAAATGTATAATAAAATTATATAATATAGAAAGTATATTAAAAACATATGCTACTGGAACAATGGTGAAAGGAAAATTAGACAAAACCTTACTAAGGGGAAATGAGATTGTTTATATAATCATAAGGGGAACCCTTTTTAGTGAAATAAGTAAAGGTCACAATAATACTAATCATATGTGCTACAAGATGACCAATCAAAATATGATTTATAAATCCAAAAGAAATTCAAAAATTTTAGAAGCTTAGAGGAAAATAAAATCTATAGAATTTTACATCCTAATTAACTAGGTATACTAGAAGTAGGTATTCACTACACTCTAATCAGTAAAAAAGTAATCCTGACATAAAAACCTCAGTAAAAATAATACAATTACTTAAACAAAAATTTTAAAACATGAAGAGGTAATTCCAGAAAGCAAGGAAAGACCACAATGTTTTAATGTTCTTTGGAATTTTTACCTACGTGCATGGGGGTGTAAGAACCCGGATCTTCGTTTCAGGTATGTTTTTCCTTTTCTAGTCGTTTTTTGAAAAAATGATGAAAATCTAGAAATTTTCAAAATACAGGTTGTGTACTTTAAAAGTACACGCCGTGTAATTTGATGTCGATCCAGGCCATCTGATGGCCATGTCTGGGCCACACACACTATGTGTACGGGTGATGTGGAGACCTCTTAAAGAAGAGTACAGAAAGGCCAAGTACATGTTGTGTACCCCAGAAGTACATGTTGTGTACTTTTTTTTCTTCATTAAATTCACTGGGGTCGCGCCTCATAGAAGGAATTTCTTCTTCTCAGGTTCTTCAACCGAGAGAACTCGTATGGCCACGAACATTCTCCAAGCCCCTAATCCTATGTCTGTTTGCTGAATCTACCGTCGTCAATTGCATTGGAACCGCAACAGTGAGCTCTTCCTTCTTCTTGAGTTTCATTCCATGATTTTCCCTCTTTGTCAAGATATCTTGGGTTGAACATTTTATGAATTTTTGTAAAATCTATGCCGTTATAAGGAGAATCAAGCCTCGTGGTCAATGTATATTGATCTCCTAGCATCCAGGTAGGTGTTTTGTGGCCTACCTTTCAAATTCTTTGAGTTTTATGCGCAAATTCCACCAATAACCATGAACGGCGTATTGCGTGTTTACATTTTTTCCCTTGTTGTTTTTCTGCCTTTCTTGTATGCTTGTGTAGAGGTAATTTGATCTTTTTTTAGGATAACTTGTTGCACTTGTATGTTTTTTCATTCCTTGTTCTGTTTACGACCTTTGGGTCTTGTTAGACTTTGGTCGTTATACCTATTTTCCATGCCTTGTGACCGTAGGATGGAATGATATTCTTGGCATACTTTTTGCTGTAGACTGATTATCCAAGTAGCTCTATAGGTGTACTTTGGTTATCCAAGTAGCTCTATACGCGTAATGTGTCCTTATAGCATCATTATGCACTAACTGGCATGGGTTTTTGAGAACCTGGTGCTATAGACTATTTGGGATAGACCTAGTGAGATTCACAGAGAGTCTTGGATATTATAGACTACAAGGGATAGACCGAGTGAGCTTCCCAGAGAGTCTTGGACATTATATACTAGATGGGATAGAGTGAGTGAGCTTCACAGAGAGTCTTGGATATTATAGAATACAGGAGGTTAAACTGAGTGAGCTTCCTCAGATAGTCTTTACTTTGTTTGAATTTCTTTAAAACCTTTACAGGCTAGAGAAGGAATTGACTGAGTGAGATTCCTTAGTGAGTCTGTGATAGACTTGATACTATAGAAGGAATTGATTGTGTGGTCTTCCTTAGAGAGATTCTAGACCTTGGGGCTATAAGAGGGTTAGACCGTGTGATCTTCCTCAGAGAGTCCCTAACTACCCTAGACTATAAGGGGTATTGAATGAGCGAGCTTCCCTAGAGAGTATTTCAATTTTGTATGACCAATCTAGAGGGGTTAGGATGAGTGCACTACCCAGAGGGTTGTGGGTACTTCTTGGATAGGACCGGAGGGGTTGGCTGTGAGTACTTCCTAGAGGGGTTCCTGTTCTGGTTAGTTTTTTGCTTCATTGCTACTTGTTGTTCTGGGGATTGATTACTGTTGTATACCATCCTGTTACTGCTTATTGTTTACTACCTTCTGTTTACTGTACTGTTTACTGCTTACTATACTAATACCTTCCATATGCTCACTAACTGTGAGGCACAGATCATCGGGTGGTTTCCTACTGGGATTTATTCTCACACCCTATTTGGTTCATGCTTTTGGGCCCAAACAGACTATTTTCTTATAGGTATAGACAAGGGAAATCACCCTTTTACTTCTAGTACTTGATTTCTTTGGATAAGGAGAGCATGGGACCAAGATTAGGCTTGCGATGCTGAGGAGCTATTTATCTTTTCTTTTGTACTTTTTTTGGTATTGTTTGTATTTCCGGCATTATGACTTGTTTGGCTGTTTTCCTAGATATTTATTATGCATCATATAATTTATATACATATATGCTCCAGTGGTTTGTTTTTTTAGTCTTTCGCTGTTTACTTGTGCACTGTTGTTGGATATGACTGCTTCCTCTATTGCATGTTTTTTTTTCTGTTATGTACTCCGCCAATGAGGGCATAGTTTCGCCACTATCACACCCAAGTCCCTCACTGCTAGTCGGCAGCCTCTAGCGTTTAGGGAAATGTGCTTGAGGCCATGTGACCAACCGGGTATGGGGCACCTCTGGGTGGCTTCTAGAATCGGGATGTTACAAAGTGGTATCAGAAGAGTTATTTTCTCTTGATTTACTGTTTGGGGCCTTTATCCAGGGATAGGATGGATTCAGTACTTGGTAATAAGTTTTTCTTGGGAGTAGCTAACCCGTGTACAAGGAAATACCAATCTACCTCCTTTATTGCAGTTTTCTAGTTTTGAGATTTTACAGTTGATATGATTTCACCTAGAGTGATTCACATACCTTGTGTTGTTATTGTTCTTTCTATTGCAGTTCTATTTCTGTCACAACCCAATGAGATGAGTGTATTCCATCTCATGCATCATATAGGCACTTGTTATAAATCACATGCAATGAATTCTTTCCATGCTATCTAGGGCGCATTAGCGATTGCATGTTGTTGTGATAGAAGTAGTGTAGATTATTCATGTTTTTGTGATAAGTGCTTTGATAGAACCCTTGTTGTTTGATATAGAGAAATTTTTGTTTTTTACCTTGCTTAAATAAACACCAAATTTTGGTTCTTGAGGTGTTATGGGCCCTCATGAATCAGAACATGTTGGATCATTGACTTGTTTCCCCTGTATATGATATGTAGGATATGCCAAGCTTTCATTCGCAGGGAGTATGGGCCCTCATGGATCGGAATTTGGAACCTCCATGCTTGTTTTTCAGTCTTTTCTAGGCATCGGTGCAGTTTCTGAGATAATTCCTAGAAAAACCCAGAATACCCTTTGTGTACTTGATTACATGCCGTGTAGTATTAAACATGTGTCACTGACTGTGTGAGCAGAAACACGGGGTAGTGAAAAAGTTTTCAAAACACAATGTGTACAATAGTTACACGCCGTGTAGTAGTGAGCCGTGTAACCAGCCGTGTCACTAACAACACGGGTCGGGGAAGCTCATGTAGTACACGCCGTGTTGGGTATGAACAAGCCATGTAGTCTTGTTCTAGGTACCCATATGTGTCACGAACAACACGGGACGGTGTTATCTCCCCTATACATGCTGTGTTTGTTTAGAATTTTTTGTTTAAGGGTCACCTGTGTATCCATCCGTGTAACAAACAACAAGGGTCACTGAAACCTTGTCTAGTACACGTCATGTCCTTCATGAACACGCTGTGTAGTCTAGGGTTAAGAAGACTATGTGGGTTAGCCGTGTGAAGAGACTCGGGCAGAATACTGAAGTCAAAGTACACACCGTGTTTGGGGACAACACGTTGTGTAGTATGCGGTGTTACACGACCAGCTGTGGAAAAGTACACGCCCATGTGTCTGGATTAAGAGGACACGCCGTGTAGTTTTATATATGTCATGTAGTCGTGTTTTGTAGAACTTGTTTGTTTTTTTCTCCTATTCCCATTTTGTACTCTTGTGTTCTCAGTCCTTGATATTCCTGATCTAAGGTGTTATTTTGTTCTTTCACAGCTATGCCATTGAGACGTCCTCCGATTGTACGTCAGCTACAAGACGGTGATCAAACACCGGATATGGCCGATCAGGAACCTCTTACAGATCCTCCTGTTCTTCTATCCTTGGCACCAGCAGTTATACCCATTACAGGTGCTGATGTCTAGTTCAGGGAGGACTTCCTGAGGATGATATAGACCTTTCAGGGAGTTCCTCCTCCTGTCCCATCGATGGCTGAGTTGACGCAGGTTTTCCAGCAGCAGCATCCTCCTTCTTTATCAGGGGATGGAGGACCCCAGGCTGCAGAGTCGTGGTTAAAGTCCATGATAATGATCTTCGAGCATCTTGAGATACCTCCAGAAAAAAGGGTAAAGCATGATACTTATATGCTCTGAGACACCGCCAAGTGGTGTTGGAAGGTGATCTCACAGTCAGGGCGCCAGTAGAGTATGACATGGGATGAGTTTCGGCGCATATTCTATGATTACTTCTATCCAAATAAATTGAGGGCTGACCAAGCCTGGGAGTTTATGAGCCTCGAGCAGGGTACTCTCTCTGTTATGGAGTACTCATCTCTTTTTAGCGAACTGCAGTGCTTCACACTGATTTCAGCAGGTGATGAGTTGTTCCTTTCTAGTAAATTTGAGGATGGTCATAGACAGGAGATCCGTTCCCAGGTGAATATAATCAGGTTGACTTAGATATCCTCTATCGTCAACTAGGCGTTGATCTCTTAGCGTAATTTGAGGGATTCTGGGGCAGTGAGCTAGGGCGTTTTGACACCCAGAGTCAGTGTTCCTTCCACTAATAGCAGGTAATGCCGCAGGGAGTCTACTCGAGGAGATTAGGGTAGGCGGAATGTATCTTCGGAAGCTAGGTTGTATGCTACCAGTGTGGTAGGAGTGGGAATACTATACCTTAGTGTCATAGAGACCCGATGGAGTGCCAATCTTGTGGCAAGATGGGCCATCTTCAGCATTTTTATCAGATCTTCTCGCCTACAGCTGGTGGTAGGGGTTCTTCTATGACTTCATGTATAGGAGATGTATCACCAGTTTCTCACCAGTCTGGGAACTGGAGTTATTCAAGCCGTTCGGGCCTAGGTGGAGGTCGCGGCCGTGGTGGTTAGTCACTAGGTTACTAGCGACAACAGAGTGGATCAGCTCAGAGTGGTTAGCCAGGGGAATAGGGTCGCGGTTCAGGACAGACATTCACTGTGGAGTAGACCTATCAGGAGCAGGATCCCGACCCTTCTATAGTTCGAGGTACGATCTTAGTAGCCTCGATTTTATCTTTAGCTCTTTTCGATACTGGTGCTTCGCATAGCTTTATTTCTGTTGTTGTTGAGGAGAGCCTTGGGCTCTGTATCTTTTCATCTGCCGACATGTTGACTCTTGATACACTGTTGGGAACGAGGACATCTAGCGTACGCCATTGCAGAGAGTTCCCTCTTGAGGTTGCAGGGTGTCACTTCTTATGGGATATCTATATCCTAGATATGACAGGCTATGATGTCATTCTCTGTATGGACTGGTTGGTTCCCCTTCAGGAACTCGTCAATTGCTATCGCTGCAGGGTGAGTTTCATATCACCATAGGGTGGATCTTTTCTTCATAGAGGCGAGTGGGATTTTTAGGCGGGTAGAGCTAGACCAAGTCCTCATGGGCTAGGAGGAGTTACAGCTCAGAATGACAGTCTTTATTATTATGACCAGGGGACTTCACAGTTAGACTTTCCTCCAGTGGTGGATCATTTCAGGGATGTCTTTCCAGAGGACTTTCCAGGTTTGCCTCCGGAGCGTGAGGTAGAATTTTATATTGAGCTCATTCCAAGAGCGGCATCGGTGTCCATTCCTCCTTATAGGATGGCTACACCTGAGTTGCAAGAGATCAAGAAGTAGTTGAAGGAGTTTCAGGAAAAGGGTTTCATATGACCTAGTACTTCTCCTTGGGGTTATCCTGTCCTGTTTGCGAAGAAGTCAGACGGCATCTTTAGGCTTTGTGTGGATTATCGAAAGTTGAATGAGTTGAAAGTCAAGAACCAATATCCCTTGTCGAGGATCGATGACCTCTTTGATCAGCTTTGAGGAGCCCGAGTGTTCTCGAAGATTGATTTGAGGTCTGGTTATCATCAGTTGCATGTTAGACCCTCAGATATACCTCTTACAACCTTTAGGAGCAGGTACGGTCTATACGAGTATACAGTCATGTCGTTCATTCTCACGAGCGCGCCAGCAGTTTTCATGGTGCTGATGAACCGAGTGTTCCATCCATACTTGGATTCCTTCATGGTGGTTTTCGTGGATGAAATCTTGGTGTACTCTCACACTCGACATGACCATGCTTCCCATCTTGATATCGTTCTGAGTACACTAAGGGACCAATAGTTATATGCTAAGCTCTCGAAATGAAACTTTTGGATGGATCAGATTCACTTCTTGGGTCAAGTTATCTCAAATACAGGAGTATCAGTAGACCCAGAGAAAGTGAGAGCTGTAGTTTCCTGGGAGAATCCAAAGAATACCTTTGGGGTGCAGAGTTTCCTAGGGCTGGCTGGATACTACAGGCGTTTCATATAGGACTTTTCATGCCTTGCAGAACTGCTGACAAGTCTATCCAAGAAAGGGGCGAAGTTCTTATGGTCAGAGTCTTGTGATACATCCATTCAGAAGCTGAAAGGGAGGTTGACTTCAGCACCGATACTAGTATTTACAGAGCCAGAAAATATCTATAGTCTACTATGATGCTTCAGGTGTGGGACTAAGATTTGTGCTTATACAGGTATATGGAGTCATTGCGTACGGGTCTTGGTGGTTAAGGCTACACGAGAGGAACTACCCAATGCACGATCTGGAGTTGGCAGATGTTGTCCATGCCTTACGCTGTTGGAGACATTACCTTCTAGGAGAGAACTTTGTGGTGTTTACCAAACACAATAGTATCAAGTACATCTTCACTCAGCGTGATCTGAATTTGAGACAGCGCAGGTGGGTCGAGTATCTTTAGTCCTTCGACTTTTAGCTTGCCTATACTCTGGGAAAGGGAAACATAGTGGATGATGTGTTGAGTAGGAGAACTCGTATTTAGGCAGTCCAGGATGCTAGCAGTGATTGGAAGCTTATGGATCTGTTCTTTGAGATTCACTTGGAGGTGCACGACAGACAGGGACAAACTTTTCTATCTTCTATAGTTGTTACCTCTATCCTTCTTGATCAGGTACAGATGAGGAAACTATCAGACCTAGAAGGCCTAGTCCTGCAGGAGAGTGTGTCATAAGAGGACCCTCTTCCTGGATAGACAGTGGGTGAGGATGATATCTTTCATTTCCAGAGATGCGTATGGGTATTAGTAAACATACGCGAGGAGCTGATGTGGGACTTTCATTCTTCAGTTTGGGTAGTTCATCCTAGCGTCACCAAGATGTATCATGATCTACACTGCCATTACTGGTGGCCAGGTATGAAGAGAGATGTTGCTGATTTTTTCATGAGATGTTCTACTTTTCAGTAGGTGAAAACAGAGAATCAGCGACCAGCAGAGCTTTTGCAGTAGTTACCCATCCCTAAGTGGAAGTCGAACGATTTCATGATGGACTTCGTGACCGGGTTACCGAGGTCGCCTCGAGGGAGTGATGATGTTTGGGTTTTCATCGATAGGCTTACGAAGGTTTCTCACTTCTTGTCAATCAATAAGGCCTTCAGTGTTAATGACATGGGAAGAATATACATCCAAGATATTGTACGTCTGCATGGAGTTCCACACTCCATTGTTTCAGACAGGGATGCGCATTTTACTTCTCGGTTCTGGCAGGGGCTTCAGAAGGGTTTCTGTACACAGTTACTTTTGAGTACAGCATACCATCCCTAGACAGATGGACAGTCTGAGCGTATGATCCAAGTGCTTGAGGATATTCTCTGAGCTTGCATTCTAGACTTTGGAGGTTCTTGGGAGAAGCATATCCCTCTTTTTGAGTTTTCCTATAACAACAGTTTTCAGGTGACTGTTCATATGGCACCTTAAGAGGCTTTGTACGGTAGCCCATGTCTATCACCATTGTGCTAGCTGGAGGCAAAAGAGGCAGATTTTCTGGGACCACATCATGTTTAGGAGACCTTAGAGTATATAGAGTTGATTCGGAAGAGGATGGCTACAGAACAGTCTCGACGGAAGTCTTATGCTGATCAGTGGAGACGACCTCTGGAGTTTGAGGTTGGGGATCAGGTTTTCCTGCATGTCGCGCTGAGGTTGGGACACAAGAGGATTCGGAAATAGTGTATGCTTTCACTGTGTTACGTCGGGCCATTTGAGGTGTTGGAGAGAGTTGGGCTGGTTTCTTATCGGTTTTAGTTACCTCATATGTACAGGGCTATGCACAAATTCTTCCATGTTTCTCATCTCTAATGTTACTTTTTAGACCTGTCTCGTGTCTTTCAACCTGAGGAGGTTGAGGTTTAATTGGATGCATCATTTGAGGAGCATCCTATCCAGATTTTTGATCGTAGTACGAATGTTCTCCATGGCCAGACTCTTCCTCTGGTATGAGTGTTATGGAAGCATGGCCGATTATAGGATGAGACCTGGGAGAGGGAGGCTGATGTATGATCGTAGTGGCCGGAGCTGTTCAGAGTTTCTTCTTCTACGCCTCACTAGAGAAATTCGGGGATGAATTTATTTAAGGGGGAAAGTTTGTTAAAACTCGGATCTTCGTTTCATGTATGTTTTTCCTTTTCAGGTCATTTTTGAGAAAAAGAGGAAATCTAGAAATTTTCAAAATACACGTTGTGTACTTTATAAGTACACGCCGTGTACTTTGATGTCGCGTCAGGCCGTGTGATGGCCATGTCTAGGCCACACACACAGTGTGTAGGGGCGATGTAGAGGCCGATTAAATCAGCGTATGGAAAGGCCAATTACATGTCGTGTACCCAATAATTACACACCGTGTACTTTCTTTTTTTCATTAAACGAATCGGGGTAACACCTCATCGACGGAAACGTCTTTTTCTCCAGGTTCTTCGATTGAGAGCGCCCATACAGCCGCGAACCTCCTCCGTGCCCCCGAACCTCCGTCTATTTTCTGAATCGACCATCATCGATTGCTTTGGAACCGTAGTGGTGTGCTCTTCCTTCTTCATGAGTTACATTCCATGATTTTCCCTTTTCCTCAAGATATTGTGGGTTGAACGTTTTATGAATTTTCATATATCTACGTTTTTATAAGGATAATCAAGCCTCATGGTCAAATTATATTGATCTCCTGGAATCTAGGTAGGTGGTTTGTACCATACCTTTCGAAGTCTTTGAGTTTTATGAGAAAATTCCACCAATACCCGTCAATGGGGTATTGCGTGTTTACCTTTTTTCCCCTATTGTTTTCCTGCCATGCTTGTATGCTTGTGTAGAGGTAATTTGATCTTGTGTGAGGATAATTTGTTGCGCTTGGATGTTTTTCCATGCCTTGTTCTGTTTACGAACTTTGGGTCTTGTTAGCCTTTGGCCGTTATACCTGTTTTCCATGCCTTGTGACCATAGGATGGAATGATATTCTTGACATTCTTGTTGTTGTAGACTAATTAGCCAAGTAGCTCTATAGGTGTAATTTGGTTATCCAAGTATCTATATAGGTGTACTGTGGACTTATAGCATTATTATGCACTGATTTGCATGGGACCCTCAAAACTTGGTGCTATAGACTTTAAGGGATAGACCAAGTGAGCTTCCCAGAGAGTGTTGGATATTATGGACTATAAGGGATAGATCGAGTGAGCTTCCCAGAGAGTATTGGACATTATAGACTATAGGGGATAGAATGAGTGAGCTTCCCAGAGAGTCTTGGATATTATAGACTACAGGATAGTAGATCGAGTGAGCTTCCTCAAAGAGTCTTTACTTTGTTTGAATTTGTTTAAAACATTTCTAGGATAGAGAAGGAATTGACTGAGTGAGCTTCCTTAGAGAGTCTGTGATATACCTGAGACTATAGGAAGAATTGACCGAGTGAGCTTCCTCAGAGAGTTTGTAGACCTTGGGGCTATAAGAGGGTTAGACCGCATGATCTTCCTCAGAGAGTCCCTGACTACCCTAGACTATAAGGGGAATTGACCAAGCTAGCTTCCCTAGAGAGTCTTACAATTCTATATGACCAAACCAAAACGGTTAAACTGAGTGCACTACCCAGAGGGTCATGGGTACTTCTTGGGAAGGACTAGAGGGGTTGGCTGCGAGTACTTCTGAGAGGGGTTGGCTGCGAGTACTTCTGAGAGGGGTTCCTGTTTTAGTTAGTTGTTTGCTTCATTTCTACTTATTGTTCTGTGGATTGATTACTGTTGTATACCATCCTGTTACTACTTACTGTTTACTGCCTGGTGTTTACTGTACTGTTTACTACTTACTATACTATTACCTGCCATATGCTCACTGACTGTGAGGCATAGTTATTCGAGTGGTTTCCTACTGGGATTTAGTCTCACACCATGTTTGGGCCATGCTTTTGGTCCCAAACAGACTATGTTGTTGTAGGTATAGACAAGGGAAAGCGCCCTTCGACATATGGTACATGATTGCTTTGGAGAAGGAGAGCATGGGACCATTCTTAGGCTTGCGATGTTGAGAAGCTGTTTATCTTTTCTTTTGTACTTGTTTTGGTACTGTTTGTATTTCCGGCATTGTGACATGTTTGTCTATTTTCCTAGATATGTATTATGCATCATATCATATATATACATATGTGCTCTAGTGGTTTGTTGTTTTAGTATTCCTCTTTTTACTTGTTCATTGTTGTTGGATGTTACTGCTTCTGCTATTGCATGTTTTGTTTTCTTCCACTGTGTACTCTTCCAATGAGGGAATAGTTTCCCCAATATCACACCTAAGGCCCTTGCTACTAGTCAGCAGCCTCTGGCATTTGGGGAAATGCACTTGAGGCCATGTGACCAACTGGGTAAGGGGCGCCTCTGGGTGGCTTGTGGAATCGGGACATTACAAAGTGGTATCAGAGGAGTTATTTTCTCTTGATTTACTATTTGAGGCCTTTAGTCAGGGATAGGATGAATTCGGTACTTGGTAATAATTTGTGCCTGAGAGTAGCTAACCCATGTATAAGGAAAATCCAATGTACCTTGTTTATTGTATTTTTCTGGTTTTGATATTTTACGGTTGATACGATTTCACCAAGAGTGATTCGCATGCCTTGTGTTTTTATTGTTGTTGCTATTGTGGTTCTATTTCTATCGCTACCTGATGAGATGAGGGCATGCCATCTCATGCATCATATAGGCACTTATTATAAATCACATGCCATGAATTTTTTCCATGACATCTTGGGTGAATTCACGATTGCATGTTGTTGTGATAGAGGTTGTGTAGATTATTCATACTTTTGTGATAGATGCTTTGATAGAATCCCTTGTGTTTGATATAGAGAAATTGTTGTGTTGTACCTTGCTTAAATGAAAGCCAAATTTTTTTCTTTAGGTGTTATGGGCCCTCATGAATCGGAACTTGGTAGATCATTGACTTTTTTCCCTTTTATATGATATGTAGGAGATTACAAGCTTTGATTCACGGGGATTATGGGCCCTCACGGATCGAAATTTGGCACCTTCATGGTTGTTTTTCAGTGTTTTCTGGGCTTCGGTGCAGTTTCTGAGCTACTGCCTGGAAAAAACCAGAATACATGGCATGTACTTAATTACACGCCGTGTAGTATTAAACTGTTTCATTGACTATGTCAGCAGAAACACGGGGTGGTGAGAAAGTTTTCAGAAACACGCTGTGTACCCGGACGTTCCACAAACAACAGGCATCGGGGAAGCTCGTGTAGTACATGCCGTGTTGGGTACGAATACGATGTGTAGTCTTGTTCTAGGTACCTAGTCGTCTCATGAACAACACGGGATAGTTTTATCTCTCCTATACACACCGTGTTTATTCGGAACACGCCGTGTAAGGCTCAGCCATGTAGCAGGCCATGTAACTAACAACACGGGTCGCTAAAACCTTGTCTAGTACAAGTCGTTTCCATTATGAACACACCGTGTAGTATAGGGTTAAAAAAATAGTGTGGGTTAGTTGTGTGAAGAGACTCGGGTAGAAGACTGAAGTGAAAGTACACACTGTGTGTGGGGAAAACACGCCATGTAGTCTGGGGTGTTACACGACCAGCTCTGGAAAAGTAAACACCCATGTGTCTAACTTAAGAGGACACGCCGTGTTGTTTTATACACATCGTGTAGTCGTGTTTTGTAGAACTTGTTTTTTTCTCCTGTTCCAATTTTTTACTCTTGTGTTCTCAGTCCTTGATATTCCTAATCTAAGGTGCTCTTTTGTTTTTTTCAGAGCTATGCCATAGAGATGTCCTCTGGTTGTACGTCAGCTGTCAGATAGTGATCAAACACCGAATATGGCCGATCAGGAACCTCCTACAGATCCTCATGTTGTGTGAGCCTTGGAACCAACAGTTATACCCATTGCAGGCGCCGATGCGCAGTTCAGGGAGGACTTCCTGAAGATGATGCAGACCTTTCAGGGAGCGCTGCCTCCTGCCCCGTAGATGGCCGAGTTGATGTGGGTTTTCCAATAGCAGCATCCTCCTACTTTCTCAGGGGATGGAGGACCCCAGGCAGCAGAGTCATGGTTAGAGGCCACGCTGATGATCTTCGACCATCTAGAGATACCTCTAGAGAAAAGGGTAAAGCTTGCTACTTATATACTATGAAACACCACCAAGAGGTGGTGGGAGGTGATCTCACAGTCAGGGCGCCAGCAGAGTATGAATTGGGATGATTTTCGACGCATCTTCTATGATTTCTTATATCCAGAGACCTTGAGGGCCGACCGATCCTGGAATTTTATGAGTCTCAAGCAGGGTACCCTCTCTGTTATGGAGTACTCGTCTCGTTTTACCGAACTGCAGCGCTTCACGCCGATTTCAGCAGGTGATGAGTTGTTCCTTGCTAGGAAATTTGAGGATGTTCTCAGGCAGGAGATTCATTCCCAGGTGAATATATTCAGGTTGACTTAGATATCCTCTATCATCAACCAGGTGCTGATCTTTGAGAACAATCTAAGGGATTTTGGGGCAATGAGCCAGGGCGGTTCGACACCCAGAGTTAGTTTTCCTTCCACTGATAGCAGAAAATGTTGTAGGGAGACTGCTCGAGGAGATCAGGGTAGGTGGAATGTATCTTGGGGTATCCAGTTTTTATGCTACCAGTGTGGTAGGAGTGGGCATACTAGGCCTCAGTGTCAGAGAGACCCGATGGAGTGCCGATCTTGTGGCAAGATGGTCCATCTTCAGCATTTTTGTCAGATCTTCTCACCTGCATCTGGTGGTAGGGGTTCTTCTATGACCCTGCATGTAGAAGATGTATCGCCAGTTTCTCACCAGTTTTGGAATAGGAGTTCTTCCAGCCATTCGTGCTGAGGTGGAGGTCGTGGACAGGGTGGTTAGTCACCAGGTTACCAGTGGTAGCAGAGTGGATCAGCTCAGAGTGGTCAGCTCGGGGCACAGGGCCACGGTTCAGGCCAGACATTCGCTGTGGAGTAGACCCATCAGGAGTTGGATCCCGTCCCTTCTACAATTCGAGTTATGATCTTAGTATCCTTAGTTTTATCTTCATATCTTTTTGATACTGGGCTTCGCATATCTTTATTTCTATTGCTGTTGTGGGGAGCCTTAGGCTCTATATCTTTTCGTCTGCCAACTTGTTGACTCTTGATACACCGTTGGGAACGAGGACATCTAGCGTACATCAGTGCAGAGAGCGCCCTCTTGAGGTTGTAGGGTGTCACTTCTTATGTGATCTCAATGTCCTAGATATGATAGGCTATGATGTCATTCTTAGTATGGATTGGTTGGTTCCCCTTCAAACAGTCGTCGATTGCTATCACTACAGGGTGAGTTTCGTATCACAAGAGGGTGGATCTTTTCTTCATAGAGGCGAGTGGGATGTCCAGGTGGGTAGAGTTGGACTAGAGCATCATGGGCTATGATGAGTTACGGCCAAGATTTAGTCTTTATCTGGATGACCAAGGGACTTCACAATTAGACTTTCCTCCTGTGGTGGACCGTTTCAGGGATGTCTTTCCAGATGAATTTTCAGGTTTGCCTCCGGATCGTGAGGTATACTTTTATATTGAGCTCATTCCAGGAGTGGAATCGGTGTCCATTCCTCCTTATAGGATGGATACACCTAAGTTACAAGAGCTCAAGAAGCAATTGGAGGAGTTGCAGGCAAAGGGTTTCATCCGACCCAGTACTTCTCCTTGGGGTTCTCCTGTCATGTTTCCGAAGAAGGAATACGGCACCCTTAGGCTTTGCGTGGATTATCGGAAGTTGAACCAGTTGAAGGTCAAGAACCGATATCCCTTTCTGAGGATCGATGACCTCTTTGATCAGCTTTGAGGATCCCGAGTGTTCTCAAAGATTTATTTGAGGTCTGTTTATCATTAGTTGCGCATTAGACCATCAGATATATGTATTACATCTTTTAGGAGCAGGTACAGTTTATACGCGTATACGGTCATTTCGTTCGGTCTCACGAGCACGCCAGTAGTTTTTATGGCGCTGAAGAACCGAGTGTTCCATCCATACTTGGATTCCTTCATGGTGGTTTTTGTGGACGAAATCTTGGTGTACTCTCACACTCGACACAACCATGTTACCCATCTTGAGATCGTTCTAAGTACACTGAGGGAGAATCATTTATATGTTAATCTCTCGAAATTCCACTTTTGGATAGATCAGATTCACTTCTTGGGTCACGTTATCTCTGAGACAAGAGTATCA
Organism: Viscum album; assembly: GCA_963277665.1. Classification (NCBI taxonomy): domain Eukaryota; kingdom Viridiplantae; phylum Streptophyta; class Magnoliopsida; order Santalales; family Viscaceae; genus Viscum; species Viscum album. Next base: position 168,322,477 of record OY728157.1, read on the forward strand.
GTAGACCCAGAAAAAGTGAGAGCTGTAGTTTCCTGGCAGCATCCGAAGAATGTCTTTGAGGTGTGGAGTTTCCTAGGGTTGGATGGATACTACAGGCATTTCATACAGGACTTTTCACGCCTTGAAGTACTGCTGATAGGTCTGAACAAGAAAGGGTCGAAGTTATTAAGGTCATATTCTTGTGTGACAGCCATTCAAGAGATAAAAGGTAGGTTGACGTCAGCACTGATACTAGTCTTTCCAGAGCTAGGAAAGAGCTATATAGTCTACTATGATACTTAAGGTGTCAGACTGGGAGTTGTGCTTATGTAGGGAGATGCAGTCATTGCATACAAGTCTCGGCAGTTAAGGCCACACGAGACGAACTACCTGAAGCACAATCTGGATTTAGAAGTTGATGTCCATGTATTATGTTGTTAGAGACATTACCTTTAGAGAGATCACTTTGTGGTGTTTACTGACCACAAGAGTCTCAAATATATCTTCACACAGCATGATTTGAATCTAAGACAGTGTAGGTCGGTCGAGTATCTTCAGTCCTTCGACTTTGAGCTTGCCTATATGCCCCAAAAGGGCAACGCATTAGCTGATGCGTTGAGCAGGAGAACTGAGATTCTGGCAGTCCAGGTGGCCAGCAGTGAGTGGCAGCTTATGGCTCTGTTCTCTGAGATGCACTTTTAGGTGCACGACAGGCAGGGATAGACATTTCTATCTTCTGTAGCTGTTAACTCTACACTTCTTGATCAGGTACGGATGAGGAAACTATCAGACTCAGAAGACATATTCTTGAGGGAGAGTGTGTCTGGAGAGGACCCTCTTCCTGGATGGACAGTGGGCGAGGATGAGATATTTCATTTATAGGGACGTGTATAGGTGCCAATAGACATATGCGAGGAGATGATACGGGACTTTCATTCCTCTGTTTGGTCAGTTCATCATGGAATCACCAAGATGTATTGTGATCTACACCACCATTACTGGTGGCTAGGTATGAAGAGAGATGTTGCTTGTTTTGTCATGAGATGTTCTACTTGTCAGCAGGTGAAAGCGAAGCATCAGCAACCAACAGGGCTTTTACAGTAGTTACCCATCCCTGATTGGAAGTGGAACAATGTCGTGATGGACTTCGTGACTGGGTAATCGAGGTCTCCTCGAGGGAGTGATGTTGTTTGGGTTGTTGTCGACAGGCTTACGAAGGTTGTTCACTTCTTGCCGATCAAGGAGGCCTTCAGTGTTGATGAGATGGGGCAGTTGTACATCTGAGATATTGTACGTCTGCATAGAGTTCCACACCCCATTGTTTCTATAACACCCCAAGCTTCCACGGTACGCTTCTCTTTCAATAATGCAATAGCTTGAATTGTACGCAAGTTCGAGATTCTAACACACCGCGACCAATCAAAGTAGCCGTTATGAATAGTAATACCCACTTTTTGAAATTTTATAAATTTTATTAATCAAATTTGACTTAATTTTTGGATTTGGAATATCAAAATTATCCTAATTTGAATTTTTCGTTTTTTTCTGAGAACTTCCAATTTTCTACGAATAGAAAAAAATACTTAAAAACAACCTTTTTAATCAAAACAATTTATAGTGATAAATTATACTATTGAGTGGTTTTAAAGTATAATTAGAATAGAAATTTACCATTTTATCCAATGGTGGTCATTATAATTAATTTCACTTTCAAATTAGACATAAACAATCGTCAATGTTTTGATAGATATTATTTCTTAAAAACACGCTATTTGTTTGTACAGAGGGAATTAACTATATAATTTATTAATGAAACCTCTATGTTTTGAATTTGGTAAAATGGAAATCATTTTTTAATTTGAAATATAAAATATATAATAGGGTGAATTTTTGGTATTTTTCTGATAATGTTCATTTTTTAATGAATAGTGAAAATGTTGTATTTTAATTCAAAACTGACTTTTCATCCAATTTATTTATATATTTAGATTTTCATTTTTATTGTTTTTAAAGTATAATTGAATTTTTTTATCAATTAATACAATTTTTTTAATTGGTAGTAATTTCACTTTTCAATTGGAAGTAAAAACAAGTCAATCTTTTGATAGATTTTACTTCTTAAAAACTCATCTTTGGTTTTGACAACGAGAATTATTTTTAAATTAATTACTTCAATTTATGTGATTGGAATTTGGTAAAATATATTCCATATTTTGAATCATAAGGTCCAAATTATTTAATTAAGACACTTTTGTTTTTTGACATTATGAATAGTAACGATAGTAATTATCTTTAATTACAGTGATTAATTAGTAATCGGGTAGTTAAGGGTAATAAAATAATATTGTAATAATAAAAAATGACCCCAAAATGTGTCCTAATGCTACTGGTTATGTCATGGCCGACCATGGGATGCCTTGTTCCAAACTTTGGGACCCTAGGGAATCACATTTGGGTGATAGTGACATTTTATTATATTATTTTTTTAAAGGGATAGTATAACCAAAGTATATATCACCCAAGTAAAAAAAAATTAGTTTTGTCTGTGTAAATGATATATTAGACTATAAATTTTCATTGGAAAGATAAAAATATTTCATACATCATGATATTTTCTTATAATTTTTATACATTAAATAAATTAAATTTTTCATGACACCATGATGATGCAGCGATTACCTCATTAATTAACGATTTAAATAAAATGAACAGATAATGTAAAATATAAGACTTAAACATGTAAAAATCCTATTGGATGAGTATATTTAGAACCCTTATCACCTTATCCTCGAAATATATAATTTTGGGACCTTTAAAATCCGAAAATCATTATATAATAATGTAACATTTCAATCTTTCTAAAAGAGCCCCTCCTCTCCTCTTATAAAAGTCCCCCACCTCTAACACCTTACCCACACCTCTCAAGCCATTGGCTTGGACAAACTCCTCACATTTTATCTCTCCACATCCCTCTCTTCATCATAGAAGCCTTACCTTAGGCAGAAAGCTCTTCAAGAAACCCTTTTGTTTCAAACCAAGAGGAGTTACCCGATTTAAAGGTAATGTCTTCACTTGTGTTATTTTGTTCTATTTTGATTCTCCAACCCCCTAAACTCGTTTTATTAATATATTTTGTAACAACACCATTATCTTCAATATACTAGGATGTTTTTATGAGATGTATTTGATTTAAAATTACATACACCTCCATCTAATGGTTAAAGAACATATTGTTTCTTTGGTTGTCGAATTACTGCCTCATGAAATGATGATTGTTCAATCTTCTTTTAACACCTTTAATGGTGGACATTAAGATGTAAATCTATTTACATATAATATATATTATGTTTATTTTTTCATTATTATTCTGTATTTTTCATTTATGTCATACCTTTATGGTTTCCATTATGGGTAAACGCGATATCTTCATTTTAGGAAGTGCGGACAACTGCCCCCTCAAAGTGATTTGATTCATTAATGCCATATGTGGGTCATATAAAGGATGTATTTTATGATGTTATATATGATATTATACTGGAATTATAATATACCTTTATATAATTATGATTTCATTCCATTTAATACGAAATATAAATGAAAGTAGCGTTCATGCGTATGTATGGCTTACCGTCTCCATGAACAGTGCATTTCATTTCTTACCTCTAAATGTTATGTAATATTATAAATGAATGTATACATTGGATATATATGATATATATTATATCTACATCATTAATATAATTCTGGATATAATGGATATTTTACCACATGAACAACTTTTAATTATAAGGAGTTTATTTTTGACTCAAGTACCAAAGATCGACAAAACGACCGTTATTAACTTAAATAATTATGTAATCTTCATAACATGGTAATAAGTTATATAAAAGGAATAATGAACTTTAAAAATGTTCTTAATCAAGTATAAATTAACTCTAGTTTATTATTCAGGAGGTTAAAGAACGATCAAGTCAAGTCGGAAATGAGGTAAGGAAATTCATCTCAATCTCATTTCATTGAGACATATTTTGTTTTATACACAACTTTCTTTTATACGGTGTATAAACCCCTTTTAATTTTACATTTATTAAAAAGGAATATTTTTTATAGGAATCGTTTTACTAAACGACAAAAATGAATGTTTTTTTGTCTTACGTATGTGGCGACAACGACTTCTTCGCCGCCATGACCATTATTTGAGTTTCAGCTTCCTCTACAAGCCATAACTTATTTTAAAATGAAAATTAAATACCAATTTTTACTTTTCTTTTATTTTGGTATTGAAAATGGTTTTATTATATCAATGTTTTGTATTTATATCTTGTGATTTAAATGTGGAAATGTTATGTTTCCTTTATTCATGTTTTATGTGATATGATTATGTTATGTTTATGATATTTTAAACCTTTTCATATAAGGAATGCATTGGACTTAGTATGTGAAAGGTGGAGCCCACTATAGATCCTCGATGCATTGGTAGGTCTCATGAGATGAACTAGTGTCTTGGAATAAGGCCTTGACAAAATATTATTTGCAGTCTTGGCATGAGGCCTTGGCTATGTGGTTATGATAGTCTGTCATTATGCATTACATCATTATGAATGTGGTTATTGATATTGCATGTGATTATTCGACTAGTAGAATATCCATGTGAATAAGTAAGTGGCATTATTTCATTTTACTTTTTCCATATTATGCTGAAGTTAAAGTTTAAAAGGCTTTTGTTTTAGTTATACATTGCCTTAAATGTTTATGTTTATTTATGAAAGTTTTCGCTATATTGTTATCCTTACTGAGCATCTGAGCTCACCCCTTTCTATTTTTTATTTTTACCAGGATGTGAAGAAATATTTTATGACTGACCTGCAGGGATATTATGAAGGGGATATGAGTGTGGAATATGGAGACTATGTTATTGTAGTTTTACACTTTATGATGTAATGTAACATTTATGAATGTATCTAGTGATTCCAAGGCAACTAAACTAATCGATATTCCTAGAATTGATCTTTTGTGATCATGCCAATGTTACGTAATAATGCACCGACTTTGGGTAACTGGGGTTGGGGCATTACAGTTTCAGACAGGGATGCGCATTTTAATTCTCGGTTCTGGTAGGGGCTTCAGAAGGCTTTGGGTACACAGGTACTTTTGAGTATAGCATACCATCCCCAGACAGATGGCCAGTCCGAGCGTATGATCCAGGTGATTGAGCATATGATTCGAGCTTGCATTATAACTTTGGAGGTTATTTGGAGAAGCATTTCCCTCTTGTGTATTTTTCCTATAACAACAGTTTTCATGAGACTATTCAGATGGAACCTTACGAGGCTTTGTACGGTAGGCCATGCTGATCACCTTTGTGCTGGCTGGAGGCAGGAGAGGTAGCTTTGCTGGGACCTCATCTTGTTCAGGAGACCTCAGAGTATATAGAGTTGATTCATAAGAGGATGGCTACAGCACAGTCTGGACAGAAGTCTTATGTTGATCAGCGGAGACGACCTCTAGAGTTCGAGTTCGGGGATCAGTTTTTCCTGCGTGTCGCATCGAGGTTGGGACACAAGAGGATTCGGAGATTGGGTAATCTTTCACCACAATACGTCAGGTCATTTGAGGTGTTGGAGAGAGTTGGGATGGTTGCCTATCGGCTGTATTTACCTCATAGGAACTGGGCTATGCACGACGTCTTCCATGTTTCTCAGCTCCGACGTTACTTTTCAGACATGTCTCATGTCTTTCATCCTGAGGAGGTTGAGCTTGAAGTAGATGTGTCGTTTGAGGATCATCCTATCCATATTGTCGATCATAGTATGAAGGTTCTTCGTGGCTGGACTGTTCCTCTGGTACGAGTGATGTGGTAGCACGGGCGAGTACAGGACGAGACCTGGGAGAGGGAGGCCGATATACGATCATAGTGGCCGGAGCTGTTCAGAGTTTCTTCTTCTACACCTCACTAGGGAAATTCGGGGATGAATTTATTTAAGGGGGAAAGTTTTTAAAAACTCATATCTTTATTTTAGGTATGCTTTTCATTTTTTTTTGGTCGTTTTTGAGAAAAAGAGGAAAATCTGAAAATTTTCAAAATACACGTCGTGTACTTTATATGTACACGCCATGTACTTTGATGTCACGCCAGGCCGTGTGCTGGTCATGCACGGGCCAAACACACGGTGTGTAGAGGAGATGTGGAGGCTTCTTAAAGCAGAGTATGGAAAATCCAAGTACACGCCATGTACCCCAAAAGTACCCGTCGTGTACTTTCTTTTTTTCATTAAATGCACTGGGGTCGCGCCACATCGATGGAAACATCTTCTTCTCCAAGTTCTTCGACCGAGAGCGCCCGTACGGCCGCAAATGTCCTCCAAGCCTCAAAGCCTCTGTCTGTTTGCCGAATTGACCATCATCAATTGTGTTGGAACCACAGTGATGAGCTCTTCCTTCTTCTTGAGTTTTATTCCTTGATTTTCCCTCTTTCTCAAGATATCGTGGGTTGAACGTTTTATGAGTTTTCATAGATCTACACCATTCAAAGGAGAATCAATACTCGTGTTCAAATTATATTGATCTTATAGAATCCAGGTAGGTGGTTTGTGCCTTAACTTTCAAAGTCTTTGAGTTTTATGCGCAAATTCCACCAATACCCATGAATGGGGTACTGTGTGTTTACCTTTTTTCCCCTGTTGTTTTCCAGCCTTTCTTGTAAGCTTGTGTAGAGGAAATTTGATCTTGTGTGAGGATAATTTATTGCTCTTTGATGTTTTTCCATGCCTTGTTCTATTTGCGACCTTTGGTTATTGTTATCCATTGGTTGTTGTAACTGTTTTCCATGCCTTGCGACTGTAGGATGGAATGATATTCTTGAAATGCTTGTTGTTGTAGACTGATTAGCCAAGTATTTCTATAGGTTTACTTTGGTTAGCCAAGTATCTCTATAGGTGTATTGTTCCCTTATAGAATTATTATGCACTGACTGGCATGGGACCGTGAGAACCTGGTGCTATAGACTATAAGGGATAGACCGAGTGATCTTCCCAAAGAGTCTTAGATATTATAGACTACAAGGGATAGACCGACTGAGCTTCCCAGAGATTCTTGGACATTATAGACTAGAGGGGATAGACTAAGTGAGCTTCCCAGAGAGTCTTGGATATTCTAGACTATAGGAGGGTAGACCGAGTGAGCTTCCTCAGAGAGTCTTTACTTTGTTTGAATTTCATTAAAACCTTTCCAAGCTAGAGAATGAATTGACTGAGTGAGCTTCCTTAGAGAGTGTGTGATAGACCTGAGACTATTGGAGGAATTGATCGAGTGAGCTTCCTCATAGAGTTTCTAGAACTTGGGTCTATAAGAGGGTTAGACCACGTTATCTTCATCAGAGAGTCCCTGACTACCCTATACTATAAGGGTAATTGACTGAGCGAGCTTCCCTAGGGAGTCTTACAATTTCATATGACCAAACCAGAGGGCTTAGGCTGAGTGCACTTCCCAGAGGGTTGTGGGTACTTTTTTAATAGAACCAGAGGGGTTGGTAGCGAGTACTTTTGAGAGGGGTTCCTGTTTTGGTTAGCTATTTGCTTCATTGATACTTGTTGTTCTGTGGATTGATTACTGTTGTATACCATCCTGTTACTTCTTACTATTTACTGCCTGCTGTTTACTATACTATTTACTACTTACTGTACTATTACCTACCATATGCTCAATGACTGTGAGGCACAGATCTTCGGGTGGTTTCCTACTAGTATTTAGTCTTACACCTTGTTTGGGGAATTCTTTTGGGCCCAAACAGACTATGTTTCTATAGGTATAGACAAGGAAAAGCGCCCTTCGACTTCTAGTACTTGATTGCTTTGGATCAATAGAGCATGGTACCAAGATTAGGCTTGTGATGCTGAGGAGCTGTTTATCTTTCCTTTTGTACTTGTTTTGGTATTGTTTGTATTTCCAGCATTGTGACATGTTTGGTTGTTTTCCTAGATATGTATTATGCATCATATCATATATATACATATGTGCTCCAGTGGTTTTTTGTTTTAGTCTTTCGATGTTTACTTGTGCATTATTGTTGGATATTAATGCTTCCGTTATTGCATGTTTTGTTTTCTTCCACTATGTACTCTACCAAAAAGGGCATAGTTTTCCCACTATCACACCCAAGGCTCTTGCTACTAGTCGGCAGCCACTGGCATTTGGGGAAATGTGCTTCAGGCCATGTGACCAACTGGGTACGGGGTGCCTCTGGGTGGCTTCTGAAAATGGGATGTTACAGGGGGAAACCAAAATGCTACTTTATTTACTACATCCAAAATAGGATAGGTTTAAAAACATATTAAAAAGACATTTAATTCTCACTAACTTCTCATCACTCTAACAGACACCCAGTTGGACCCCTATTAGCACCTTGTCTCTTAAAACATTTCCATACTTTATACTGAAGTTCCCACATAATTAAATAAAAATCACATCTAATAAAATAAGTTAAAACTAATTTCTTAAAAATGATATATATAACCTAATAAGTAGTTTTACCAACATGGTGAAACATTATATTTACAAAACTTCTAAACCATCCAACACTCCACTATAAAACTATAGGTAGATGCAAAATTCTGATTGACCTAATACATTAGAGAAGATATTTTATCTCTAAATTTACATAAATTATAAATTTCATCCACTAAAATAAATTCAAATCAATGTAATTATGATCCCCTAAAATTAGGTGCTTTTAAATTATGATACTTAGAACCAATATTCACATACCATAAATCTCCCACTTGAATACATGTTCCAAGGAAAACCTTAGTAACAATCTAACAATTTTCTTTTCTCCTTTCACCCTATCCCTACTAAGGATAGATATTACATTAAACTTTTATGAACTAATAATTTTGTAAATATGTCTACAGGATTTTGGTTTCATACTAACTTTTGTAGCTCCAACTCCTTTTCCTCCATAAAATTTCTGGTAAATTGATACTTTAAGTCAATATTCTTTGTGATTGTAAGGAATGTAATATTTTTACCCAAGTTGATAACACTTTAGTATTTATAATAATGTACTACTCCTTCATGAATCCCTCTAAGATATTGTAATAATATTTTCAACCATACCATATCTTTCTCAGCTTTGGTTTCCACTACACACTCTACTTCCATTGTTCCCACTTTAAGGGTCTTCTAAAGTTGTGACATCCAACTAACCAATGCTCCTATATATGTAAACATGAAATTTAATGTACTATTTTGAGTATCTAAATCTCCATATGTTTTTGAGTCCAAAAATACTTGTAATGGATATTCCTCCCCAAAACAAAGGGTTTCATCTTCTAATCCATCAAAATACCAAAAGAACCACTTCACAGCCTTCAAGTGAACCTTCCCTAGATTCAACATGTACTAACTCAAAAATCCCATTCCATGATTATTTTCCATCTAAGTGAATACCATTTCATACATAAAACTTATGATTGATGGTTCCTATAGAACTTTCTCCATGCACTTGGCCTCAAATTCAATTTATGTCACATGTGACTTGGAAAACATGATGTGAGTGGTAATAGGGGTTGAGATTGTACTTCTTCTAGTTATCCCATACCTTCCAATGATCTTCTAGACAAAATATTTCTTAAAAAAAGAAGAGTCTCAATTTTTTTAATATTATTGATTTTTATCTCCCAGACTATTCTTTTGAAACCAAGATCTTTCATTTAAAATATTTAAGACATATCATGCTTTAATGTTCAGATTTTCTAAACTTATGATCCAGCAATTAGTATGTCATCATGATAGAATCCAATAGAATATAACATCCTAATTGGGGATGAATCAGGTTATATGTAATTATTTCTTATATGAGTATCTTGTTCTGTCGCCTTGAGGAAAAATTTCATACCTCTCTTTCTTTCCCCTCAATGAGAGATGAAAGTAGTAAATAACACAAAAAAAATATTTGGTTCACCCATACTTGGCTACATCATAAGTGCATGAATGACATTGTGCATGTTTAATAAATTTAATAAAATCTCAAAAATTAAAGTATAATTCTAATAATCCCTACTAAACCTCTTGGTTCACTATCACAAACAATTAGATAACTCACTACCCCCACCCCCCTCAATAGGGAACTCACCGCTCCAATTGTTGGATCTTCCTTCTTCACCTGATGGTGATATGAAAAAACACCTATAATAGAGCTTCTATTCAGAATAATGATGTAAATTTCTAGTAATAATGAGACTCATATAATTAATCATTCTTTGACCTTAAAATTTCTATATGTTATCTGGATCAATACCTCTGGAAATCGTCTCTAGAAAAAGACTTCTTCTCTCCTTTGTTTTTATCTCTTTATTTTCACAGCATCACTTTATTCCTCTTTTTATGAACAAGATATGGGATTTATTATTCTATAAATAGTATTTTTTTCAATAGTACCCTATGTTTAGTGGAGTCATATGAGTAATTAAATATGAATTAATCACTAGGGGTTTGCACTCATAACACCCTTTGACTAAAATAGTCAATTGACATAAAACCATCAGACTATGGCATGGTATGATGTAATACTGCGTAGCACCTTGAATTGTGTGGTATAGAGACCTATTCTATAGTGGAATCAATAAATATTGAAATATATCTCCACTATTCTAAAAAAAATTACAACATAGAGACCAATTGTTTACCAGATCCACTTGTCCAAGATAATTAAATCCCTTTAACTCCTCTCATAACTGCTAATAATTCTACTATGAAGACTTCATAAGGAGTGGGTTGTGACAAGGATACACTTACTATGTAATACCATCCTATAGAATATAAACCCCCTTGAATCATTCCTATTATAAATTTTTAATAGATAATTCATTTTTTAGTCATCTTAATGCTATTTTTGAAGATATACGAGGTCTTGGTAAAGACCTCAATGAGGAAAAGATTACGAAAAGAATCCTGAGAATTCTCCCTCTACGTTTCAAAGAAAACGTTTTATTTCAAAAATACAAATATCTCAAATAAATTTCTATTAATAAATTTTATAGTGCTTTCATTCCCAAGTAAATGAGAAATAAAGACAATGATTCGATAGTAAAGTAAAACACTCGTAGGTGGACTTTATTTTCAGGAAGAAACTCTCAATCATGGAAAATTTAGAAGCTAACTAATTTGATAAGATATTTTAGTTTTTTTCCTCAAATATTAAAATAGTAAAATTAAGGTTTAAGTTTAATATACCTTTTACTTGTTTCAAGTGTGTAAATTTGGGACATCTCACAGCCAAACTTCTCAAAAAATATCAATAATATGATAGTAAAGATAATCATATTAAGAAATTGAAAATAGATTATTCAAATTATTACCAATGGAGATCCTTTAAAAGAATAAATATTCTCTCCAAATAAAAATATACTTCTATGGAATATGAGGTGTAATAAGTTAAAAACTATAAAGAAGAAGGAGTTTTTATGGATATTGAACAATGGTAAATAAATTGTGATAGTGATGATGAGAATGATGTATTTGTTGGTAGGGTTTATCTATAGCTGAAACTTTATGCATCACTTGAATAACTCAATGTGTGGAGATGAAAGACTAAGATGGACAATGCAGTAGTTTATAAATCCAAGATCTTCATGTTTCTAAAAGTAGAATAAAAGTTATAACTAAAGTCTAAAATTAAAAATATCATATTTGGAAGCTCAAAAAATTGAGATAAGGAAGTTTATATGAAGATTTAAATTGATGAAAAAATATGAATCATTAATGGTTGGGATAAAACTATCAATGATAAAGTAAGGATAGTTGAGGATCTGAATTAAAAGGTTATGAATAGGTGGTAGAAGTGTAAAGATAAAGAATGATAAATAACACCTAGAAAGATGAAAAATAAATATAAATCTTCATCTAGTAAGCCCACTAGAATTCATGAGGATGAATTCATAACTGTCACTCAATTTTAGTGATTAAAAAGTAAGGTAAATTCTATGGTTATAAAAAATCATAAGAGCCAACTCCCTAAGAGAAGGTAGATATTAACAAAACTATAAAGGAATTAAAACATGTGTCCAAGGATAACTCTAATAAAAAAAGAGTTAGATTATTTTTTCATGGAACGGTGGGACACACTTACCATTTTTGCTATGTTTCTCAAACATCCATCCGAGAGAAAAATAATTCCAAAAGGTAAAGCATAATTTCCAATTATTCTTTTTGTTTTTCATTGATATTTTTTTGTTTTGAAGACTATGGTAATAATATAATTTATTATTCTTGAAGAATGAAATAAGTTTCATTGATAATACCTAAAATTTGGTGAAAATAAATACTAGAAACATTGTCTAAAAGTGTATAAATCCATAACATATTTTTAGTTTTTTAATAAGAAGAATATGAGACTGAATATATAGTCATTATAGAGGCACACTCATCACTAAATGGGGTGCTAAATTAAAGTCTATAGAAGGATAATATTTATTATATGTATGCATATGTTTCATTTATTGAAACTATTTTATTATTTCTAGCCATAAAAATTTAGAATAGATTTAAAATATGTAAATTTTTTGTTAAATACTCCTTATTGAATGGTGTTCTTTACAAGGTAGTTTATATTGAAAAACAAGATGGGTTTCTCATGAATGAAGATTAATTAACGGTATATCGTCTGTAGAAGGCCTTTTATGGCCTCAAGTAAGAAACACTGACATGGTATTACAAATTAGATGATGCTTAAATAATATAAGGTTTTATAAAAAATGATTTCACCACAATCTATAAATCAGGAATAAAAATAAACAGTTGTTGAGGGTTATTATCTATGTTGATGGAATAATATTTGGGGTCTCAGATGATGACCAATACAAATAGTTTTTATAACTCATGATGTGAGAATATGAGATGTATCTAATTGGTTAAATATTATTTTTTCTTATATTACAGGTATTTCAAAGAGTGTATGGATATTTATCTCACAAAATAAATATTCCATAGAGGTTGTAAGAATATTTCAAATAGAGGAATCATTGAATGTGGTAACTTTGGAAAATACAAGACTGAAATTATCAAATGATGAGCTAGGAAACAAGGTTAATGTTACCCTGTATCGATAAATTATTTTATATATTCTCAATTCGAAATATAATCAACTGGATGTATTATTTTCCACTTATTAAGACACTAATTTACAAAAGTATCTCAGGGAGATCCGCATGAATTTTTTGAAAATAATTCTTTGATAAATTCATAATATGACTGACTATAGGAAACTATGTCACAATAAAGGAACCTCTAATTTAGTGGGATTCAATAATGCACATTGGGATAGTTTTTTAGATGAATAAAAGTAAACTTATGGTGGTGCATTCTACCTTAAAAGTTTATGTATTTCATGGAAAATGGAGAAGAAGGATTTTATACCATTGAACACCATGCAGGCTGAGTGCGCTATTTATACTAAAGATTGGACCTAATTTATATTGATGAAAAAACAACTTGAATATGTTGTTGTTGAGGTGATTTCCCACATTAAAATTATGTGTGATAACTAAAGTAAAATCAAACATATCAAAGCTCTTATCCAACATTCATGAAAAATGGAAATTGATATTAAGTTTCATTTCATAAAGGAGAAAGTGGAGAAAGGAGTTGTAGTTTTGAAATATTTATTAACAAAAGATCATGTTGTAGATATCTAGAAAAATTCCCTACCCAATGTTGATTTTGAGAATCATCGGTTGGATATTGAAGTCCAACCATCTCCATCTACTTAATTGATTCTGAGAAGAATCCCTACTTCACATAGTTGCTTCATTAAAAACGTTATGTTTTCTTACCATATTTTATTGGTTTTATAATACAATATTTTTAATTTTTCAAAGTAGTGAAATATTTTGTTTTATTTTTAAATGGGGGTTCTATTTATATTAGGAAAAAGAAGAGGAAATGGGGATAGTATGTCAAGATAAAATCATGGGTATTTTTCTATCATATCCTATGGATAAATGATAAATGATTCAAAAGATATCATGACAAACTTATCATTAATTTCTTGTTTCACACATTGATCATTGATCACATGGGAATAGAACTTATTATTATTGAATCTTGGATAAAATTTTAATATAGTTATGAATGGAGTGTTTAGAGAATTGTTTTCAAACCCAAAGGGGAGATTCATGTCCAAAATCCCTTTTGAAGTGTGTGAGTTTTGTTTTTGTTGACAATGTCTATAAGAAAAGTTGTGTGAAGATAAATTCAAATGGATTTTTTATTTTTTAGGTCACCAATCCATCACCTATATACTACACTATATCCCAAATTTTTGTGCCAAAAAAAAATTAGTCTGACCATAGATTATCCAACCAATCTTGCTCAAACCCTAATATATGAGAGAATGATCAATAACGTAGGGGAAAAACCAAGGCAATTAGCCATGGAGGCACCCGAGTAAGGGTGCATGTTAGTTCGAATGCGAATTAGAGTATTGTTCTATGTTATAGAGGTGGTAGTGTGGGGGAAGTGGTCCATAGCATAGGGCGGTACCATGGAGAAGGTCAAAAACAGACCTCATTACTTGCATCTGGACGGTCAGTAAAAAATGGAATTATATATGTTGTGAGAATTATAAAGTCAAGTTGAATATGAGACTGATGTTTTTCAATCTATATCACAGCTTCAGTAATCATAGATTAGAGTGTGGTATCAATGGATTACTTAGATAACATGATTTTTGGGGTGTCCACACCATAACACTTGTGCAATGTGGTATCCCTCATTGGATGAGAAAGAGTCCATATTGTAACAATTCCTTGTGATATAGAGTATCCAAAATTGGAAGAGGAGAATATTCAAGGGGTTTTCTGTTATATTGGAGTCTATTACATGTAATAAGAGTCTAAATTATATCCCACTTCTTGTGAATTCTCTACATTTCAATTATTGTTAGTTTTGAGAGGAGTTAAGGTGAGTTACATCTCCAGGAGAATTGGATCAAGTAAACAAACGGCATTCATGTAGTTATGTTGTTGAAAAAGACATATATATATTTGAGAGTCTCATGATTCACCCATATCATGGATTCCAATTCCATATAATATAAGTTGTTACACTATAGTACCTCATACCATTCCTTATCTTGGTGGTTTTCGGTATGCTAACTATTTCATTCAGAGGGTATTGTGAGTTAAAACCCCCAGTAGTCAATTTATATTTCATGGTTTATGATGACCCCATTAAACACTTGGTAAAAATTGAAAAAATCATATTTATTAAAGAATTAATACCATCCCACATATTGACAAAAAATAGGAAGAAAAAGATGCTGTAAAAATACATAGAGAAAAGCACAAGATAGAAGAACCGTTTTTCTAGAGTGTATTTCTAGAGGTATAGATCCAGAAACCATTAATAAGATTGAAGTTATAATAAGGAGTAATTATAGTAGTCTTGTTCTCACTGTGATAACTCAGGCTACAGCGTAGCTAGAAAAAATCTAGTCCCACATTAGGCTTGACTCTGGAATTATCACAACATATATACTTCTCAATTTCACTGATTAGCTAGATACAAGTAACAGGATCCACTCTCAGCCTCCTCTAGGGTTCCTCCATATTCCATGGACCACTACCTATATGTTTATACCTCTATGGTGTGGAAAACTTTTCTCATGCACACATCAATCCTTGTACTCCCTTTCTCTAGTACCTTTATTGTTGGCAAGCTTGGCGGATTCCCCTATGTTATTGATCTTTCTCCCACAAATTAATGGTTGAGAAATATTGGTTGCATAAACTATGGTTGGCCTAATTTTTGAAACACAAAAACCAAGGATGTGGAATAGTATCTAGAATATGGCCTTTGACCTCTCAAAGCAATAAAACATATGAATTTATCACTAAATATCTTTCCTTTTAAACCTTTTCAACAAACAAAAAACTCACACACTTATACAGGAATTTTGGAAAAACATCCACCATAAAAATAAATATAATGAATTTTCCATCATCCCATTGCAAATGATAACAATACTGAACTACATTACACATGTTGAACCCTTCCTATGATATGGACAAATCAATTTTTTGATTCCACTGTGATTTTTCTTTCTTCTATCCCTAAAAATGTTTCATCAATTTACATACCAAATCTTGATCCCCATCTTTAGGTACACCAATTAGTAATTTCATATAAATATCCTTCTTAAAATCACCATTAAGGAATTCGGTCTTAACATCCATGTTCTATATATATATATTCTGATTCCACCTAACAGAGCCTTTTTCTGATGGTGTAATATTAAACTACTAATGGTAATATTTATGTTAAATCAACTCCTTCCTTTTATTAAGACGTCGTTCACTACTAACCATGATTTGTATTTTTTCTAACATAAGCTTATTTTATCCCCAATAAACCCACATGTTCTCAAGTTCCCATTTACCCACTTTTTCTCAACTTATTCTCAAGTTCCTCATTCATGGTTGACTCCTACATATTAGAGTTACTAAGTGAAGTTTCCTCCTCCAAATTTTCTTATTCTCTTTCATCTTTTAGAAGTATAAAGTTTATATCATCCCCATATCATTGAACATGTATCTTGGTTACAATTATCCTCCTCAATTGAATTGTCTATGTTGAACTTCTTGAATATTTTGATTCCTAAAATTATAGTATACTCAGTTCTATAACACATACATCTAGTAGTCCCAATAAAGAACCAACTATTCTTGAACTTTCTGGTACTTCTCACAGTCTTACATCTAGACTTGAGTTCTCCAGTTTTTATAAACTATCAGTAATCCGGTCAAATTCTGTTTCAATAGTTTATTATCCATCAAAATTCTACTCCACCAAGTTTTAATACTTCCTTAAAACCGTATCATTATAGATAAAATCCATTATTTTGATGAACTAATTCATTTCATCATCTCAAAAAAGTTATCCAAAACATTCATATCTATAGAAAACTAGAAAATACATTTTGTATTTAGATTAAAGTATTTCATGGTCCTTATATTTTACATGCATATAAGATAAACTAATAAAGTCTTTAATTTTTTGAACATCTAATAATTTTTCAAACCATGGATCTTCTAAAAGTTTCTACGAAACTGCTATTGTTGGACTTCTATTTATGCGATAAGTTATTGTGTTGATTTCCTATGACAAATCACCTTAAGAATTCTTGAATGAAACCTCATTATTCTATATTTCACTATGAAATTATGATTATTCCTTTTAGTTAATTTTTTCTTCTATAAAGATATGGGAACTAACTTCTTATTACTTATCCCTTAATTCTTTCAAAAATTCCAAAAGTTTCATTTATTGTACTCACTACCATTTTCATTTCTGATTAACATAAATTTCTAACCACATTCACTTAATGAAAACACTTTCCACTAAAAACACATAAAATACATCAAATTTTTTTAGGAAGTAAATCCATAATTTTATTATAGAATAATCAACAAAAGTTATAAAGTAGACGCAACCATAGTTGGATTGAACATGGGTAGGTCCCCAAACATCTTAGTGTATATGCTCTAACTTTATATTCCTAAGATTATGATTATCTAAGTCAAAGGAGACTCCTTTTTTATTTCTTAACACATATAATTAACACATTAAAATTTATATGTAATCATTATTTAGTATTCCCTTATCCTTAAAAATATTTATGTTCTTCCCACAAAGGTTACCAAACCTATAGTTCCATACTTTTAGATCATTAGAAGTTGAACTTTCAATCCCTACATACCAATCTAAATTTTCCATCATGTAAAGAGTTTAATCCTTTCCGCCTTTTTCATTCACCATGGATCCCTATGTAAAATTATATAACCCATTTTGAAAGTTGGTTCCATTTCCAACAGCATCCAATTTCCCAATGGAAATTAGATTCCTCCTATGTCTAGAGATGTCATGAACTTTTGATATCATCAATAATCCTCTATTTTTAATTTGAATATTGAAATATCCCTTTACAATAACTTCTTGGTCTTCACCATACACCATATGGGATTTCCAAAACTACTCAGATACATTGTTTAACATGCATATTTGATCTCCAGCTGAATGGAGAGATTCTCTAGATTCAACCACCCAACCTTATACCAGTGTGTTATCACATATCAACAAAACATAATAAACTTAATTTGTATCGAATGAATCTAAAAAACCAAAAGTCAGTGTACTTCTAAGGTTCTCTAAATAACTTGTTCAATGCTTCTTGAAATTTTCTTTATTACCAAATTTCCATCATATAGGACCAAGAACATCCAACTTTCCTTGACTCTTCTATATTTTCCTTTCTTAATATTTATCTTTAATTGTAATCATTTGATAAACCTAGTTCAAATGGGGTGAATGACCACTTTTATCAGTATTAATTACACTATTGGAAATAAAATGAACTTTCCTTCACTTAATTTATTCTATGAGTATAATATTTTTGATATCAACAAATAAAATATATACATTTACATTAGATTAACTAACTATAGTAACCATTGAATCCAAAATTTATGGAAAAAAATATAAAATAATAATTTCTCATACATCACTAGAAAAAAGTTATCGTTACTGATTAAAGCTACCCATGAATCATGTTGATGTCATTAATATGATCTTATGTTGATCTTTCATCGGATAACCTCAATCCTAACAACCATCACAACATGAAAACCATGTTTGAGGTCATCAATTTTTCATACATGTCTACCAACATGTTCAAAACATATACTGTAGTCTTTTTATCCAAAATTTTGAATGCAACATTCCTTTCTAAATAAATTATTTTCCATGAAAGTTATTTCTTATCTAATTACTGCAATTTATGATTATCCATCATTACTAAATTGACACCTAAAAGGGGACCTCCATGACTTTCTAGATTAGATAGTATCCTATTATCATTCTCTAGAAACCAAAGTCTATTCCATCAAATTTATTCATTTAGATCATTCCTTTATCTGATTCCATGTGTGATTAGACTATTGTGTTTTATAATGATCTTTAGAAACCCTTATATAATATCACTTAATTCGAGATTAATAAATGGTCACATGAAATATCGATTTCATGTACTATCAGAAGAACAGGAATAGTATGATTGACAGATCCATCAGAAATTCACACATTGCAGTAGCATAAAAGAATACCGAATATAAAAATGATAACATTCCCCTTGAATTATTTTATCAGTAGTAGGTATTAATTGAATCAAACTCACCACACAAATTCATCCTTTAATATACACCTCATTAAAAATAATAAATGTACTAAAACAATAATTGTAAAACATGAAAAGGAAATTCAGGGAAGAAAATAAAGAATACACATTTTTAATGTTCTTCACACTTTTATCCTACAAGCATAGAGGAAACCACTAATTATTTATTTATTATAACCAAAATATTATAGCTGGAAAAGTTTATTACAATTATAATTAATCCTCATAAACTTCTACACTCTCCATCAAACACTTAGTTAAACCACTATTAGCACCTTTCATTTTTACACTTTTCCAAAAATTTTGTTGAAGGTTCCATAAACATAAATACTACGAAAAATGGTTCAAAAATTTTAATTTATCATCCCAACCTAGGATTCACTAAAAATATGACCTGATCTAATGTTTAATGTGACCTCAAGCATGTCTCCCCATATACCATAGTATTCTAACTATTAGTGAGGGTCTAATTACTATACGGTGGGGAGAATATACCCACAGGATCAGTAAAAAGTAAAACATAGAAAATGAAAGAATAATATAAATAGTGTAAGATAAATAAATACAATACTTATGATAATAATAAATAATAATAAAACCCAATAAACATCCATGCATTAACATTATGAGTCATAAATACAAGTAATCAATATATATCTAGTAAATCCTATAACAGTTATAGACATACTATAATAAATAAATAAAATACTCTAACACTTATTGGTAGACCGATTACATACTCATCCCTTAGCCCCATGTCAATTCCTAATCCATAGATAAAAGCATCATAGATAATGGTCTAGTTCTTAACCTAGAAATAAGAGTTTTTTCTAGATACCAATTGGTGGATTGAACATGGTGTGGGATAAACTCGGTAGGGAACCACCAAAAGTGTCTAATTTAATACATTCCATGAGTATAAAATAATATAGTGATCATGTATAATAAGAAAATAGTAAATAATAAGTATAATCAATTTTGTATCAGGTTCATCAAAAGAAACTTGGCCAACCATACTTGCTTCGTCCAAATCCCAGAATTTTTCTAAACATAAGACCTAGTATGGTACAAGTAAGACCTATAGATATGATTCCAGGAATACATGTTTATCACTAGATATATGGGACGTAAGGAGAAACCAAGGCATCTATATATAATAATATAATAAGGGTCATAAAACTTTAATGACATTATAATTTAGAAATTAAGGTAAATCGCTTAGTAATCAAGCATAATATAATATCATATGACCTATGAGCCTATCCAAGGCATTCAGAATCGAAATAAAAGTGTCTCCCAAGGATTGATATATTTTCATTTAACCTGTGATCCCGTCCAAAGAATTGTTTTCAAGAATATAGGTTTCACTCAGGGTGAATATCAATCTCAAACATCCTATGAGCCTATATAGGGCATTCTATATTAGGAATCCAGGTGTCACTCAAGGTGTATGTAATCTCAGTCAACTTATAAGACCATACAAATAATTCCATATCAATAATCCAATTACTGTATAATGCATAATATTATTTCATCTAACCAATGTTCCCAACCAAGTAATTCCATATAATGAACTCAAGTATTTCATAAGTCACATATATGAAATAGGACATTACTTTTAATAATTAAATATTGTCCATGGGAAATATCCATTCCATGTAACAAATAAAAATAATTTATTTTAATATTCAATACCCATTAAGTAAGTAAGAAATACCATGTAATTATATATGTCATTTAAAAAATTCAACAAGGTCCAAAAGACATGGTTCTAATAGTCATTTTATCTTTATTTCATTTACAATAATTTGTCACCATTAATGATTAAACCCACTATAAAAATGGTTCGATAAATAAGGCATGATGAATAATGACATATTCAATACATATCTTGTTTAAAATGTATATATTTAACTATAACCTTTTAAATAGTTAATATAGTGCCCCTCAATAGTGGTTTTATAATAGAATGGTGGAAATTTTTCCATGCCATTTTATTTAATTCAATTAAAACATCACGTTGTTAAGGGGTAATTATAAACACCTCAAAAGGTAATTTAAAGAATAAGTCGTTCATTATACTGATAATAACTTAAAATTACACAACATAGGGGTGGTTTAAGTTTATTTAAACAACCTAAAAATATGTAATTAGTTCATAAGGAAAAAAACTCATAATATTAGCAATTTATTTAATCAATTTTACATTTTTGGATGTGATGCATAGAATGTGCAATACACGGCACAACCTCTCATTTTATGAAGGACATAAATTTAAGTAAGAGGAATATAGACCATATACCTTATTATTAGGAAGATTTACTCATCTATAATCATGATTTGATCTAGCTATAATGCAATAAATTATAATAATATAAAAATTCCCTAAAAATAGGGCATATCAGCTCACATAGAGATTGCATCTGGGATGATGAGACAATATAAGAAAAGAAGGTAGCGGAGTCCAAGTCTTACCGAGAGCAATCCAACATGACAAATGGAATTTTATTCGGATACCATACAAATTAGATCCTAACATACCTAGTTTTAAGAAAAAATGGAGCTCTCACTCTGCTTCTATTGTGTGAGAAAGTAAAGGGTTGATCCCCTTTTTATTAAAATAGTAGTTGGATACCTTTACATCATAAAACTAGGTTTTATGCTATAAAATCCATTTCTTTATGCCTATTAAATCTATTTTATAGATAAAAATTATGTTTTACTCCATAAGAAGATCTGACAAAGGGGGTTTCTACTTTCCAAAACATTTATACTATAGATAATATATTCATGATGTAAATGGATGAATCCTATATCCAAACATCCTTTGAAATATTAATTCACCTTGAACCTTCCCTGGGTCACTCCTAACCCCAAAAAAATATTTAACCCCATCAAAAAACAACACTTCAAAAATATATAACTCTTGGAATTACATTTCTAATATTGGTTTGAAAGTTTTTTCTATCAACCAAATAAAATTCTAAAGTTCCATTGAAATTTTCATCCAGTCTAAAACAAAGGATATTACAACATCCCCACAATATAAAGTATCATCCTTGGGAATCATTAGGTAGAAATGAAATCCCAACTGACCTACTAAGGTTTTTAATTCTTTTTCAAGTGTTCGCATTGTTTTTTCAAATGTCCAATGCACCTCTAATCACTAATTAAAACATACAGTACTCAAACCGATAAAACGAAATCCAATGATCATAACCACCAAAAAAGTATAATACAACACTCACAAGATCCCATACACTATAATACATGATCAAATCATTATCCATTCGTCAATTGGCCTCTGTTGGTTCCCACTAAAGGTTCTAACTTGAATAGCTAATTTCGAGTCATATTACTCCCACCATCTTAATTTCCTACAAAAACACACCCTTAGTGTTCTAGTTATAATACTATCAAGATCTACAACTCACAACATCTAATAACATATGAGGAGAAGACATTAGTTCATTGATTTAATCAAAATGGTTGGATACCAATCTACACAGCCTAAACTGAATGCCCCATATTTTCCTTAAAAAATCTCAGGAACCCTTCTCACACCTCCAATATAATCACACAATAGGTTAGTCGTGGTACCTAATTAACTACATACAACTACTTAATATAAATTTATGTTTATCCATCTATGGCGGACTATTTTTTAGGATTCATGGATCAATAGATGATGTATCACCAAACTAGATTTTGGAACCTTTAATCCAAGTTACCTCGATATTGCATTGATAATGCGCACCAAATCTTGTAATCTGACTTTTGATGGCTTCTCATTCCAAACTGATCATTTATGTACCATGACACAACAAAAAATAGGTGTATATTCGATCCAAAATCCTTAGATCATGGTAAGTTGACCATCAAATGAGCCTAACTAAATTCTGAGGTAACCTCATTATAAAATAATAGATTCTAAGTATCTCATATAAGGAAATCCACACTTTGGAGTTATCAAGTGAAAATTGGATACATACCTAAGACATCTTCACATCAAAACCACTAACTGGGCCCAATAGTGGTGTCTCAACTAATGGTCAAATAAAATAATTGGATGGTGTCTATAAGTACATCCAACACATTCCTACTCAGTAATCCAAGTGTCACTTGGGATAATCCACACCTTTATAGGGATCTTGGTCCATAGACAATATGAATAATAAAACAACCAATAGATTACCTAGAATTTACTGATAAATCCATTCATAATTTCTTAATTTAATCAATGATATAAAAATCTAATCAAAAATCTCTGATTCGTCATAAAATCCTTTGAACCTTACTCACAAGCGGGTCACCCATCAATGATTGACAGCTTGCTCCCCAACATAGGAGAATTCATGTTGTCAAACTAATGAAAAAAACCGGATTACATCATTGCCCATGCTCCATCCATCCTTGAACATAACAACCAATATGGATGAGAATGTGTTCATTCTCAATAACTAATGTAAACATCAGCATCACCCCTTCTCAATTCTCAAGAATATTTCTCATAGAGTTAGCTAAAATTAAATTAAAACCTAGTTTCACCAACCTCAAAATTCCATAGGTGTGATCCCCACCTTATGGATTACCATATGTCACTCCTCGAGTGTAATCCCATGGATTATCTTCTTCAATAATAAAATATATTTTATTTTAATTTACTTCCCATAGAATATTTTATTATCAATTCTCTCCCAACATAATCAGGATAATATCTTGGTATTGGTCATTATTATCTCAAAACTATCAGTGTAGGTACACCTCTGATACCAATTGTAGGACCGAAATAATTATGTAGATTCTCAATATACAGGAGGGGGTAAATTTTACCCTTTAAAAATTCCTTTGGAACCTTTAAAGTTTGATATAAAACTTTCATTTTCAACATTAGGGAAAACTAGGTTTAACAAAGTTAAACAATGTAAATTCACAAAACCTCTTAGTTTTACAAAATTTCTAGATTCCAGAAATATGGTTCCAAAAATGAAAATTAAGAAAAGTTTACAAGGAAAAAGTTTCTACCTTAAAGTGTATAGAATCTTAATAATAAAAGTATACAAGTACAAGAAAGTATAAGATAATTATACTTTCCTTATTAATCAAAATGAAGCGGAAAACAAACTTAAAACTATACAAGTAACAAGTATGAAATATTTTAACCCAAAGAGTAGGGTATCCAACAACCTAGGATAATGGTCCCTTGGTTTATACTTTCAAGAAAGTCTATCTTACCCACACCAGGGTAATCCCTCGATAGGAATATCATATTCTATCTTGCTATCTCCGCAATCCCTCAAACTTTAAGGTAGTTGTCACCTCTGTCTTCCTTATCAAGGATGTTGTCAAACTTTAAGGTACTCATCACCTATGTCTTCCTATCCCAAAAATACCTCAATTGTACACAGAAACAATTGGAGTTGCACGAAGTAATCTAAACAAGATGTTTAATACACACAAGGCATGAGAGTATCTCTGTCTAGAAATCACTTCAGCAGCATATAATCTCTATAGTTCTAGAATAGTCAGTTGTGTTTTGAGCTAGTTAAAATGATCTCCTATTTATAGGAATTTATCCAATGGTCGACTCCCTCCTCCAATGGTCATATTTTTCCTTGAATTTCAGAGGTACATGTACATGTGTCACTTAAACAATGGATAGTTAGAAACAGAATGTACGACATCATTTCATAACTATAACAAGGGTAAGTAAAATATGGTTGCTGGACCAATTCTATTTTTTTGAGTCTAAGGAAAAATAAAGTTTAGAGTCGAAGGAAAAAATATTTTGAATCTATATTTTATGAATATTCGGATTCTGTTTTTCAAGGAATTCAGAATCATAATTCTATAGACTTCGAATTCTGAATTTTAAGTAATTCGGAACCTGAATTCAGGGGAATTCGAAGTCTAAATTCTAAGGAATTCAGAACCAGAATTCTGGGGAATTCTAAGTCTGAATTATAAGGAATTTAGAACCTGAATTATAAGGAATTTAGAGTCTGAATTCTAAGAAATTCGGAGTCTGGATTCTAAGGAATTCGGATTCTGAATTCTGAGGAATTTGGAACCTGAATTCTGAGGAATTCAGAACCTAAATTTCAAATAATTCGGAATATGAATTTTAGAGAATTCGGAATATGAATTTCAGAGAATTTGGAATGTGAATTTATGAGAATTCAGAATCTGAATTTCAGAGAATTCAGAATCTGAATTTTAGAGAATTCAGAATCTGAATTCCAAATAATTCAGAATCTGAATTTCAGAGCATTCAATATCTGAATTTCAGAGAATTCGGAAACTGAATTTCATAGAATTCAGAATCTAAATTTTAGAGAATTCATAATATTAATTTCATAGAATTTGGAATCTGAATATCATATAATTCGGAATTTGAATTCATAACCTGAAAACAAAATAATTTATATCAATGTATTTATAGGATTCCAAAGATTTAGAAATGAAACTAAATCTTACACTTAGAAATAAAAATAGTTAGGTTTTGTGAAACTAAATCATGAAAAATGAAAACAAATATAGGGAGAAAATTTCCTTGGGAAGGAAAATTTTCCTTAAAAAGATAAATCTTATGGGAAATGAAATTTTCCTTGAGATAGAGTGTTTGTGATTTTCAAAACATGAAAAAATGAAAAAGTCATAAAAAAATTTATTAACTCAACAATCATAACACTAAGATGTTACATCAGGGATTCAATAAATGGGTGTTTATTGATATCTTATATTAAAACTCATTTAAAAATATGATTTAACTTACTTTAACAACCCATAAGACCATTCCTCCTAACCATTCATTTCTAGGTCCAACTACAGGTCTATTATCTCATGGTACCTCTTTCATTTTCAAATTATCTATCATCATAGGGTAACTTCCTTCAAAGAACACAAATCATCAGGTCACCATGCCTATAAACATCAAGCTAAAATGGTCAATCCCCATCCTATACCTAGACACTCTCCAACATTATATATCTAAAGTTACCATTAATAGGAAATAAGAACCAAACTCTCCATATGCAAAGGGTGTACATCCAATACCACTTGGTTCATGTCCTTACTCACTCTCCTGTGATTCATCCATAAATCTATTCAATCTCACCATGCTACCTAGCACCTCAATTTTAAACTCATCAGAAGCTCCCTTGGAACTCCTCTTCTAAATTAGGAACCCACCTGTGCTATAATTTATCAAATGGTCACTCATCTCATGGTGTAATTTTAGAGTTTAAAGCATTAACTGAACAACCACTGGTTAATTAGTCAAGGAATTTGAATAGTCTTTCCCATGATATCCAGTCTTGATACCCAAGAACTCAAGGTTATTTTTCAAAAATCACAAGCATCATATGCCTAAATTGAAAAACCTAAGAACCTACCTTGAATAGGTATTCCACAAACATAAAAATAGCTCACCATCTCATAGGAATCCATAAACCCCCTTCCAACCTCTCTCATGGGTGGCCTCGATCAAAAAAAATTTTGTTAACCCATTAGGTTCACTGTCAAAACTAAGGGCATCTAGGTCTCCCACATATCCCTAATAATCAAAGCTCAAATAGGGATACTAGGTATTTCCACCTAGACCTATGGTATCTCATATAATAATCATATCCAACTTAGGGGACTCTATCATACTACATCTAATGTTTCTATAAACCCTTTTAAAGAGGTAAAAATGAGTGCATGTAAGTAATCCTCGACCTGTAAGGGTTTGAACCCATCAATACGGTATCACAGGATCACCTTACAACATTATCCAACCAGGACCTAATCCTTTTCAAGAATCCTTGTAGGGTATTTCTCATTGTATGGTTACAATTTCAATGAAAAAGTATAAAAGATGAAACTCATTATGTATCTGAATATGGTATTACCCCTTGAGGTTAAACCAACTAGAAAACCACCGACCTACCTAGGGGTTGTTGTTTCATCTTTTAAGAGTACTACCCAACCCAATCATATCAAAATAGAAGCACCAAATATGCTTAGGATCATAGTTCAAAATCCCTACTGATTTCCCATTTCCAAGGGTGATAACACAACGGGGATAACCTATCATTTAACATAAGGTGTTTAATTATTAGACTAGATTCATGCCTAAAAGGTCACTAGGTTCTACCTTCTAACCTCTGGGTTTATAGAAATAGTATAAAAGAAGACAACTAAGACCAATGGGAAACACTCATGTTCTCATTCAATGTAACTCAAGGATAATTCTAAACTAATCCTTTCCTAAGGTTTCATCACTATCAAGGAAACCAAAAGGTTTTAAATAAACCATTTCATTAATTTAAAATTTATTACACCTCTGTAAAGAGGCTCATAAATATATAATTTCAAAAAATATTTATAAGGAAATAATTTCAAAAATATAATTATCACTTTATCCAGATGACACCATGAGGCATTTGGAAAAATTATACTGTAATTTCCCTTTAATCTGTAATTTAGCCAAATGTTCTCACAAAAGGTCTTAGTTAAAGACAATTTCAATTCCATGATATAGAGTAAAACACCCATTAGGTTGGAATTGTAATTTTAATTAATTGATTCCTCATAATAACAAATCTCAAAAGTAGATAAGAGTGGATTTATCAATTAAAGGGTGATTTTTACATAGTATTCCACCATAAATTTATATATAACATCTTATAAGTGGCTATTAACACTTTAAATTACCATCCCATTTAGCATAACCATACCCCCCAATGGGGTTAAGTTCCAAGGAATAAAAGAATAAGGTGGCCTATGGCGGTATTATAATTTTATTCAAAATTTTAAAACACCCATAGAGGGTTTATCACATAAGAATATAGTGTTATGGATCATCTATAAGGGACTATCTAAGAATATGTGAATTCAATATTTTGGGTATTCATTCCCAAGTCATAGAGGTACTACCTTCATAAAATAAATAATTTTATGTAACAGTTTCCAATTTACCATATCCATGGTTCAGTAAGATTCATCATTATTCCTAAATTAGAAAGGTAATTTAATTTATAAGTTACAATTGATAATCATGTAACTACAAATAGGTTTTTACCTTCGGTCATAGAATTTAATAAGTTCATATATTATGGTTTGATGATATTTGTCACTATTTACAATTTATAAAGTCTCATACTCTCTATAAACTTTTTTTGTAACTGATTTAATAATAACCACTAGAATTTCATCCCATTAAAGTCATATTCCATCATTCAAACTTTTCATAGTTGGTTAGATAAGGTTCCAACATCAAACTATATGGGAGAAACCATTTAGGTTGATTTAGACACTTTAATAACCAATTATATACATCATAACTATAACAAAGAAATCTATAAAATATCAAGGAATAATAGTAGACATGAAAATATAATATATAAAAAGATAATTTAGGTGAATGTAAAAGAATAACATAGCAGGGTATACAAATAATCATGTTATATTATTATACAATCCATATCCATAATAATTTAAAAAAATGGGGTTGAAGACTCTTTTTGTTATTAAAAAAATAAATCATTCTATATAGGGAGAGGGAGAAACATTACATAGAAAATAGTCCCAATGCCAAGTGACCCAAATTTCAAGCCCGGGGACCCATTACAGTTTCATGCCTACATCACCACCTATGTCACCATCTACTAGAATCATGTCTGCATCGCTACCTACATGTTTCAATCATGAATCATTATATATTCCATAAAACTCCCCAAGGGTATTTCTAATATTTGAACCTTAGTCTTTTGGATGTAGGTTTATGGGGTTTATACTCTGGAACCTCCCCAACATCAAGGTATATCTATAATATATTAGGTATTCAAGAAATTAGATTTACATGGCATGGAATATGAATGGAAGGTGAATCTCTATGTTGTTAGGATGATTCATATAATAATATTTTCATTCCATACTGGGACAAGGGTAAAAATACAAAAATCAGAAAGTATTTGAAATACACAAAATCACTCAAGGTGAAATAATAATCAATTGTGATAATGAAAAAAATGAACAATAGTCCCATCCCTGAAAACTTTATCTTTCCCCCATGTGTGGGTTGTACAGACCCAGACACGGGATATTTAACAAGTTCCCACACATTCCTATTCTCATATCTACCAATTAAAATAGTAAAATGAAGGAAAAAAATCTATGATACCACTTTGTTACATCTGGAACCCAAAACCACTAAAACAATGTCCCAAGATAGTGCACTAAGTTAACTCAGGCATGTCTCCCCGTACAGATTTTTCCGACTAGTTTTGATGATATAATAAGAGTAAGGTGGGGATATTATACCCTCTAGATCAGTAATAAAAAAATAGTGGTAATAAAGGAATAATATCAATAAGGTAATACCATGAAATCTCATATAGACAATAATAAAAAATAACCCATCAAAATGCAAACAAAATCCATACATGAACATGCTAAGTCATAAATACATGAAGTCAACATACAGTTGGTAAAACCTATTGAAGGACTAGAAGAAACATAATAAATAAATAAAATACACCAACTTCTATAGGAATATCGAGCATATGATTTCCCCTTATCCCCATGTATAGTCATATCCTCTAGAGAAAAACAACACAGAGAACCATCTAGTTCTTAGCTTACAAATAAGAGTTATCTCTAGGTACCAATTAGAATCCCAAATAGGGTTTCAAATAAACTTAGTTGGACCCCACCAATTTATTATAATGAAATCCAACCCATGAGTATAACATAAATCAGTTTGAAGGTATTCTAAAAAAATAATTAAATAATAATGTAATCAAGTCAAGATAAGGTTCCGCAATAGACACATGGATGACCATACCTACTTTGGCCTAAGATAGAATGTCTCTTAACATAAGTCTTGGTATAGTAAAATTAAAACCCATGGATATAATCTCATGAATCCATTTGTAATACAAGTCAAGTATGAATGAAGGTGGAACCAAGGAATCCCTATAAAATAATATAATATGGATTCTATAAGTTTAATGGAATTATGATTTAGAAATTAAGGTAAATCATTTATTAATAATACATAAAAAAATATCATATGACCTATGAGATTTTCCAAGGCATTACAAATTGGTGCCCAAGTGCCTCCCAAGGCTTTATAAGATTTCATTTAACCTATAATCACATCTAAATCATTTTATATTAGTAATACAAGTATCTCATAGGGTGTACACGAATCTCAAATATCCTATGATCCCATCCAAGGCATTCTAAATCAAGAATCCAAGTATATCTCAAGCCGTATATAATCTTAGTTATCCTATGATCCCATAAAAGGAATTTTTTATCATAAATCCAAGTATCACTTAATGAGAAATTTAATTTCATCCAACCTAAAATCAAATCCATGGCATTTTTTATAAGGAATCAAATTATCTTCCAAGGAACATATATAAAGTTAGAATTTACATTCAATAATTATATATATTCCATAGAAAATATCAATTCCATGTAACAACTAAGCATAATTTGTTTCATTTTTCAATTCCCTTTAATGATGTAATAAATTCCATGTATGTATAAATTTCATTTAAAAGAATTCAACAATGTCCATAAGACATGGTTCTGCCATTTATTTTCCCTTTATTTCATTTAAAATTATTCATCACCACTAATAAGTCAACCCACCTTATAAGGTGGTTTTGGTAAATAGGGCATGATTAGTAATGATGTGTTCAAGCTATAAAATGTTTAAAATATCTTCATTTAATTATTCCATTTTCGAAAGGAAATGTAGCATACCAAAAAGGCAGTTTTATTATAGAACATAGATAATATTTTCATGTAATTTTATTTAATTCAATTTAAATATCTCTTTAATAAGGGGTAATTAAACACACCTTTAAAGGTAATTTAAAGTGTAATAATAGCACTATACTCATAAAAATTTAAGTAACACACCCAAAAGGGTGTTTTAAATCGATATGAAAAACCCCAAATATGAAATTAGGTCACAAGTACCAACTAACTCATGGTATTAGCAACTTATTTAATAAATTTCACATTTTTTATGAGACGTATGGAAGGTCTGGTGCACTGCACAATGTAGTATTTTATAAATAATGAAAACATAAGGTAAATTAGTATATACCACCTATATTATTCTTATTATGATTCACCCCTCTATTATCAGGCTTCAATTTTAGATGGAATGATATAAATTAGAAGAATAGACAAACACCATAAAAATATGGTATATCAGCTCACATGGATATTGCATCTGATATAGAGTGATAAACATAGAAAAGAACATAGAGGAGTCTAAATCATACTAAGATGAATCCAATAGGATTAATGGTCTTTAATTTGGACACTGAATGAAGGGTACCCCACTATACCTTGGTTAAAGGATAAAGGGATATCTCACTCCACCTTTATTGTGTGAGAAAAGAAAATTTTGATTGCATTTTTAATAAAAACTAGGTTTGGAAACTTTTTTGGTGTAAAACCCATATTTATGTCATAAAATCCACATCTCCCTACCCAAGAAGTCTGGTTTGTGGTATAAAATGAAGTTTTACACCACAAGAACCTTTGAAAGCGGGGGTCTCTATAGTATGGAATGATTACATTATAAATGATGTGTTTATAGTGTAAATTGATATAGCCTATATCCACGCACCCTTAGTATTATCCGATTCACTCTGAACCCTCCAAAAGTCACTCTTTAACATTGTAACACCTAAAACCCTATCGAAAAATAATAATTTGAATTGTTCTAACGCTTCAAATTACATTAAAAAGCTCAGTTTGAAATTTGATTCATCCACAAAATGAAATTATCAAGTTCCTTTCAAATTTCCAGACACTCTAAAACATGTGATTTCAAATTAAACATTCTCTCTTGAAAACCTAGATTCATAGACATAAATTCCAGAGTAGGTTCTCCAACCTGGTGACCCATTATCTTTTTTCAACTTCTGAACCTCACAATGATCCACTATAGAAAATTTGGTTGATGAAATCTTATGAGGGACCTACTTCCATTGAAGTAGATCCACTTACACTACATTTACATTAAATCCAACTTCCATCTGTTGAGTAATATTCTGATGAACGTAATTTCAATGATTGAAATTTTGGTGCTCTGAACTTATGAGGCTTAGAACTAGGCTTTATATCCCATCAAGCTTCTTGAATATTTATCCTCACCTAGATTTATTCTAAAAAGATCAACTATGAATTAAGATTATTCTATATAGAACCATTCTGAATCCATCTATGTTTTTTTGTTTTCCGCCCAAGATCTCATCTCTTATAGATCTTAGATAAATACCATTTGGACCATTCAATTGATCCTTTGCAAATTTATTCATGTAGTCCAAGGTAGTATATTCTTTTTTTAAGGTTTTAGGCATGGATTCCATTTAAAAATAAATGGGATCGATGAATTGGGTATAGATAAGTAGGATTAGAAACTATTCTTTTTAATAAAAAACTATAATATATTATTTTAATTTGGATGATAAATTTACTTTAATGGGTTTCTGAATAAAATTATATATCAATTATTCATCATTAATAATCATAATGGAGTGGATCCCTAGTGAAATTACCATATGAATGAGGGTTTTCTCATAGAGGTACTTAGTGTCTCTATCTCATTAAATAAGTACTTATGTATCATCAATTCCATGGAAAATATCATTTTTGAATATATAGGAAGTAATTGTATTATAAGTAGATGGTAGTTTTAATCTAATGTGAGTGGTAGGCATGGATATTTAATCTTATGCAAGTTTTATCATCTCCCATTTTTAATCTAGTGTAAGGGATTTTTGAATGATTTATTTTTGTACAAGAACTAATGAAACTTTTAAATTTTACATGATAGGTTCAATGTTTGGTTTAATCTTATCAGAGGTTGATCATCTCATTTTAATATCATGTAGGTTCTGGGATTTTTATTTAACATCACATATCACCTCTCTCGAGTGGTTGTTTTGATGTGAGGTTCCACTGAGCCTATTTTATATCACATGACCCTTCCCCTTTGATTTAATCACATGTGGCGCCAAGTTTACTCACATATAATGAACTATGAATCTAAAAAAATAAAAATTTAATTTCATATATATAAAGATTCTAAATTTATCAAATAATAGTTTTTGTCAATTTTCATATTAATAACTTTAATTAAACTATAAAACTAAAATGTGTTTAATTAGAATATTCTAATATATATTTATATTAATTATAATAAAAATATATAAAAATATGGATTTATAATCTGGGAATATCATTCAAATTTTGTATGAGGTATGGGTGGATGTGGAACAATTGAGTCTTATTTAGAGTTCACTCTTTGTGGTACATCATTAATCTTGGTTGTTCATGATGATTTTGGTTAAGTTTGCAGTCAGAGATCAATCAAGGTGTCCTTAATGTGGGGAGGAGATATCCCTTTTTACATGTTATTTGGATTTGGATTCTATGTTTTATATACAATTCATATCATATTTATCATATATGGTAGTTTACTTATAATGTGATTCCTGATACATGCATTTTATATAGTTAAATTCATTATATTAATTCTATAGATTTTGTTGGTTATTTTTTGAATTGTAGATATATGTATGTTATAAAATGATATGGGCTATGACCTCCCATTTTGTGTGATATTCCCACTTATTACTAGTCACCATCCCAAAACCTATTAAAGAAGAGATTAGAGTGGCATGATCAGCTTTCTATTAGCTTGGATAGGGCCCAAGAGAGATGGGTCGGGTCAAAAAATATTAAGCTATGATCTTAAATCTACTAGTGAGAGAAGACTTATTTAGTTGTATCAGTTAGATGATATAATAGGGAAGTATTATGAGTATTATTAAATTTATAAAGATAGTACTATATAGTTATATGATAACTTGATCCAAAAGGATGAATTTAAATTTTTGGAAAAGGTTTTATTTTTTCACTATTGATTGAAACTTTTTCTTGTAATATTAGCATCCTAATGAACTGAATTGTTTTATATTTCTTGAATAGTATCCAATGGTGTTGTGAATTAGGTGATTTTTTAAAATAGACTAGTTATAGTTAATGATCATCGGATTAAATAAGAAAAATAATGGAAGCTTGATGGAGTGGTTTTTGTTTACTATTTTGATATTTGAATGAACATTCTTACTAAAGACTTTTTATCTTATGCTTCTTGGGAGGAAAATAACATTTATTCTTTTATTATTTTTTTATTATATTCATTATTTTAATTACTAAAAATAAAAATTAGTCATTATTATCTTATTTTAATTTTTACTCAACTATAGATCTTGTTTTATATAGTGAATGTAGTTGGTATTTATATTAAATTATATGATTTAAATAGATTGGTATCCACCACTATTATCAAAAGTTTCTTCTATTTTCTACCTAATTCATTATACCTTATTAACAATATTTTTGAACTCTTATGAGATATCTATTTTTTCTATATTTGGGGATTCCCTACAACACATAACATTTTTTAAACCTATTTGTATTATTATTTAATTACAATATTTCAATTTAATGAAATTTAGGTTTTTTAATGCAGTTTTGTAATTGGAGAAACCGAGATGGAAATAAATGAATAAAGAAATGTTATTATTATGAATAATTTTTATCTAAAAAATTATAATCAATTAATGGAATACCAATTCTCATATTTTAGTTGGTTCTCGTCTTTAATAAATATTTTAATCAATGATTACTTACTCACTACTTAATATCAACCCTCTTAGTGGGTCTTATACATGTTATCATATTGGTCAAAGTGAATAATATTTATGGAATTTAAAAAGAATATTTCCACCTTTAGATTAAAAAATTAGGTAAATAACAAGATATAAGTGTGGGGAAGGGGTATTTATTTATTTTTAATTTTTTTCTACATTTTATTATTTTCTAACCACTAAAAGTTCATAAAAAATCAAGATTACTTCCCATCAACTAATTAGTTTCATGAATGAAAATAGTATGTTTATGGATACCTTAGTTCTAATTTTTATGTTATTGAGAAATTAATTGTTTATTTATCTTTATGGATTATACATAGTAATTTTTCATTTGATATCTTACTCTAAATAATTCATTTTGATTAAAACTCATTAATATATTTTGTATTTAAAAAAATGATGTGTTTTTATGAGAATAAAAAATTAAATTTATATTTTTTAGAACTCTTAAAAATGAAACTTTGAACCATGATTTGAGTCTTGATTGTTTGAGAAAATAAAAAATTGGTGATTAATTTTACATCATCAACCAATAATATTTTTATTATTTTTATTTCCAACTATAAAAAAGAAAAAATTAGTATTTTTATTTAAAAATATATTTTTTCCACATAAATAAAATCAAATTTTTTTAATTCATTTGTATTAGGTGATAAGTAGTTTAATTTCATGGTTGGTTTTAAAATAATAGTTTCATATATATATATTTTCTTTATACAATTTTATTGAATCTTATAAAAATATTGAATATTGGAGAGTGATTAATCTTACTTCCTAATAGAAGTTAAATGGTACCTATGATCAAATTAACTATGAGTCTTAGAGATATGTTCATTTGATAGTCTATGATAATAAAACAATAATTCATTAAATAATAAATTGAGTGGGATTAAATTTTTGGGACAATAATTTTAATGTAAGAGGTTTTAATAATGATTAAAAGGTGAATGTAAAAGTAAAATCATGGAATGGAGGACAAATATTTTAAATTCATGTCATTTTCATAAGATTTTAATATTAATTTAAAAATAATGAAGTTAAATTGATCTTTTAGTTTTTATTGATTTATTGTTAATATTTTTTTCTACTATTTAAATTTCAAGTTTACATGATTAATTTCAAAATTATTCATTTTCATGAAATATTGACTTAGTTTTTTCTCAACACTTTCTTGTTAAATAAGATTTTTTGGATTTTTTTAGAACATATAATTAATTCAGTATGGGGGAATTTAGTGTGGCTCTATTTTACATGTAATCTATAAATTATTTTAGCTTCTTTTTAATCTTTTTTATTCACAATTTTAACACAAACTTATTAATTAGATGATTTTTTTAATTTTTTATTAAAATAGAAAATTGAAGTATTTTTGTATGAAAAATTAATTTTGTGTACTTAAAATAATATATATTACTTACTTAAATTTTATAATATTATATTAAAATAATTTAAAAATATTTTTTATAATAAATTTTAATGTTTTATTTTTTATAATAATGTGAAAATTTTTTAATAAAAATATTTATTTTAAAACAAATATTTGAGGTTTATACATAAATGGTTTTAATTTTTTTTTGTTAAAAAAATAAATTTTGGATATTTTTAAATATTAGGCTATATATTTTTACTAAATTTTATTAATAAATCCTTTAAAATATTTATGTTTCAAGTTTTATAGCTATGATACTTTCTAATCACCATATTTTGTCAGTTTTGAGAAATGAAACTACTAATATGTAAGTATTAATTAAGGGTTCTCTAAACTATGTAAATGATTCACCAATGAGACAATATATTAATTAATCCAATAAAAAGTTTCATTAAGGGATCAAAAAAATCACATGATGGTTACTACCAACCTATATAAGTGTATCACATAATTGGATAAGTGTGTTAAATCTCCTGGGTAAGATTAAATTAATTGTTCATGTTAGTCTAATAGAAAGTTTCTGGTGTTTCATTCATCACCAGGATTCATCATCAAAAAATAAAACAAGTTTTTTAAGAATTATTCAACTTTATATTATAATAATTAATAGATATTTTTTTATGAATCACATACAATGGAATTAATACCCAATCAAAAGGAAAAAATGGATTTAAATCCAACATAAGGATCACACAGTGACCAATTCTAATACATTTCTATAAATCAATGATTGTGAAGAATAATGGATTTATGTCTAGATTTTTTATGTTTTTTAGACTTTTTAAGTAAATTTTTTCTACTATAGTGGAATCAAATATAAGTAAAAATTCATCAATTCTTTGATAACTCACGAGTAACTATCTAATAATGCTAATATAGGTCTGATCCAAATCCATTGTTCCTTAAGATAATGTTTATCACAAATTATAGATGAGTAGATTTAATGATGATCACAGTGGAATCGATATGTACAATGGTCAAAGTGTTTTGGTTTAAATACCTTTAATATTTTTGAATTAGAGATACATTGATGACTTAGAAGTCTAATTGTAAATTGGGAGACTTGGGAGGTATCTAGAAAGGTTGTGAAACTAAAATTTATATCTAAATCTAGTGGGAGTATATGATGTTTCAAACGATTTTTTTTCATAGTGAAAAGAAGAGGTAAAAAAGGTTCTTAAGAGCTTGAGAACCATGAAAAACTGATGACCTGGATTGAAGTTTGACAATAGAAGATGATTTGAGGAGTCATTTTGTTTTAACCAATTAAAATCGATGGTTAATGAAATGGGTGTCCCAAACTCAAAGGAATATTATGGGATTGAATATTGAGTACTAGGATAATATTGAAGAGTAGGTACACTGAGTATGAACGGGAATAAATATAACCATTTAAAGGAATTTAAATTTTGACCAAGATCTAAGAATATGGATTTTAAAGAGAGAGAGAGAGAGAGAGATAGGAACCAATTTATCGCCAAGGAAGGAGACATTGTCAAAGGGTATTTCCACCAAGATTGGATATTAAAGAGAATCAGATAGTCCTAAATGGGATAATATTCTTCTTCTTTACTCCTAACTCTTATTCATTGTTATTTTTTTTACAAATATTGAACTAAAATATGAAATTATTTATATGTAATATGTTTTGTGACTAAATATTTATAAATTGAATGAGTTAATAAATATGAAATATTTTTTCTATTCTTTTATTTTTAGTTCATGAATTCTTAATTGATTTTTATTATTATTTCTTTAATTAAATTATTTTGTAAATATTGGATGATGTATTAACAAATGAAATTCAGTACTATCCAATTTTCATTAAATTATTATTTTATGAAGAATTGGATTTCAATTTCTGATTTTGGGTTTAATTGAAGAAATGGAATGTTAACATTTAACTTCAATATCTTTTAATCATAAATGAAATAATTTCATCGTATAATAAAATATTGAATGATCAATTATAATGAATATAAAAAATATACTTTCATAAATTATTTGATAAATCTAACTCTTACTTTATATATTTTTTTATTCTCATGATATTTTATCTATATAAAAAATTATATATTATACAATAAAATTTCAATAATCCCTAAAATATATTGTAAATATTTTCTTTATAAATGTTTTATATATTCATGAAATATATGTATATATATATATATACAACGGTTAATTAATTTATCTAGTTGCATCAATCCCAACTCCCCTTAAATATTCATTTATTATAATAATCTCTTCATTATATCTTGTATTCTTGCAATATTTTTTAACTTGTCACTTGATCATTTTTGTTTTTAATTATTAATCATTCAAAAAATCATTTTTCCACATCTTAATCACAAAAAAATAAAATTGATTATTCCTTGTTTTATTTTATAATGGAAAAATTAATTTTAATCCAATGAATACTCATCACTTTCTATATGGTTTTACCCTTCATCTATATGCTAATATAATAGGGTGAATTTTTTAAATAGTATTTTAATATGCATCAATAATTATATGAAATAATTCATCTATATATATATATGATGAGTATAATTATGGTGAGATTGGATATGTAAAAAAATATATAAGTAAATCCTATATTATTTATTTTATATTTCATTTATAGAAACTTTAGTATACTTTATAAACATTGACATGATGGTTCCTGTAACACCCCATGTTTTTATGAATAAATTTTTTTACTGAATTAAATTTCTTTGATGACTTTCATTACACACTACACCAAGTTATTCTTGCTTTATATGAAATAAAAAGTTAAAATTTCCCTATATTTAATAATTTTATTAGCTTCTGGTACATGAAAAACTATTTTTGACTTGTTTTGCACACAATGCTGAGTTCATTCGATGGCTTTTGTTACACAGAAGACTGAGTTTTACAGAAATACAATATACTATTAATATTATTTTTAAAATATTATTATTATTAACTCCTAGATATTACAATTTAAAATATGAAAAAGATTAACTAAAATTTTAAACTATGGTTTATACATGTTTATAAAATTATTTCTTTGGTTATCAATTAATTAGAAATGAAAATAAAAATAAATTGAATATATAGGATGTCTTTTTAAGAAAAGAACCATTTTTATGAACATAACGGAATTTTATCTTAATAAATTAAATAATCAATATTTGTGAGAGATATTAATTAATTTTATATATAATAAATTAAACCAAATTTATTTATAATCATCCAATAATTTTTGAAAGGCATAAAATGAGAACAAATATAATTTTACGCATAAAAACTGTATTTTTCTAAAAGGTTTTTTACCACCTTTTAATGGAAGACTTGTTTTAAAACTAATTTTTAAAACTTTTATAATTTTTATTTTAAAAAATAAACAAAAGTTTTGAAATAGTAATATCAAAATTTACTTTGGCTATATTTTTTGTATTTTTCTGAGAAGTTTTACTTACAAATTAATAATAAAAAATACTAAATTTTAATAGAATAATTTTTTCATTTAATTTATTTACATCGAAAAATTATAATTTATTTGAATTTAAATAATATTTAGATAAATTATAAATAAATTATTCCCACTTAGTTCATTGGAATCAATTTAAAATTTAAATTGGATATAAAAACATTTCAAACTTTTGAAAATTTTCTGTTTAAAAAACTCATTCTCATTGTATATGTGAGATTAATTTTAAATTAATTTATAACGCTTATGTGATGATAATTTAAAAAATTGGATTAATTATTTTAGAATAAAAATAATTTATAATGTAAAATAAGGTCAAATTGGTTTTTTAATTAAAATAATAGTGAAATCATTTAAAATTAATTATAGTGATTAAGAGAAAATTGATTTTACTTAGTGGTTTAACATTAAGCACAGGGGGGAAATGACCTAGAAACTTGTGAAAAATAAATTGTTTTCCTATATTTTGACCATATACCCCCTTTTATATAATTTTTTTCATTATTTTTCACACATTATGTAATTATGACATCTCAATAGTGTTTACATTTTTTTATTTACAAGAAGTCACTCCTATACTATAAAAGGGAACTCACTCTCTCACTTATTCATACCTCTCAACACCATTGGATCATCCAAAACCTTCTAAAATAATCTCCCTAATTTCCTCATATCATCCTATTAGCCTCTAATTTTTTAAAAATAAAACCAATTAAGTTCTTTGGTTCAAACCAAAAGGGGTTACCCGAAAAAGAGATAGGGTTCTACAAATGAGCACTTTTGTTTTATTTCTGTCTACACCCATTATATTATTTTTATATCAAGATTATATAATAACCTAAGTATATTAAATATAATTATTTTACATTATTTTATGTTTATTACCTACACCTTCATATACTTACATAAAATGGGATATGTGATCATCGTTCTTGTGTACGGCGGACTACCACATCATAAATCGATGTTGTTCATTCTTCAATTTCCACCTCTCAGGGTTATGAATAATGATGTAAATAATATTTTTATATAATATATATAAATATATTATTTTTATGATGTTTCTATTCTTATGGAATTAATATATTACACATACCTTCATTCTTTACATTTATTGAGAATTTGATAACATCTAGTGTAGGTGTGTAGACTATCGCCTCCTTAAAGCGACGTGATTTGATCAGAAATTACATGGAATGCATTAAGGATGGGTTTAATTAAAATAATAAATATATATATAGAATAATATTTATAAATTAATTATGATATATATATATACATATTTCATTTAATTTCTTTCTTTCAAAATGACAACAAAATGGAAACAACATTCATGTGTACATACGGTCTACCGTCTCATTGAATGGTGTATCTCATTTTCTATTTATATAATTTATAAGTTATTATCAATACATATATACTGAATATATATGATATTTATATAATTTTTTACATTCTAGATATAAAAAAACTTCATCAAAGGAAAAGGACCCAAAAATAACAAGTAAAAACATATACAAAAAAAGGAGATATTTCCTGAAATGTAACTTTAAAATGGAATTGTTAATAAATATATAATATAATTTAATAATAAAATCATATATTTTATGATATATAATAATATGGTTCTTTTTTATATGTATAATAAACTTATATTTATTATACATGATGTTTGAACATGTAGGAAGAAATTCAACACTTAAGGTAATAAATTTCACATCTCACTTTTATTTCTGTGAGATAAATAAATATTGACCACTTATTCTTGTTGTATGGTGTATATAATACCCTATTAAATGTTACATAATTAACTTCCTTTATTTATTTTATTCAATGTTTTAATTGATTTTATTCTTTCATGGATCTCATGATTCAAAAGTAACTTGGTAGTAACGGGATTTCCAGTCTCACTTTTATTTATACAAGAACTTATTATATATTCACCACTCATTTATTTTGTGTGCTATATATAATTAACATGAATTTATTATATGATTATAATAAGTAAATTTATGGGTATTTACATATCCATTTTATTATCTCTCTTTCATGGGGTTTGAGGTTCAAAAGTTACCAAATTAGTAATGTAATTTTGCCTCAATTTTCCTTCTTTGAGACACATGTTATGTTATGCACCTAAATTATTTTACAAGGTGTATATAATTACATTTGAAATTTTTTATCATGAATATCCTTTTTTAATTATATTTTAATCTTCATTTAATGTTATTCTCTAATGGGGGTATTATTATTCGAAGTTACCAAAGTGGTAAGAGTTTATTGCTACAATATCAATGTTTATCAGGACTATTTATTATTATGATTCCATTTATGAAATATTATGATCCATATCTCAATAAGTCACATTAATTTTATTATCCTATATTTATTCATGATATATTAATTTAAATCTACCATATTATCACTCTTTTTTACACAAGATAATTAAGTAAATATTTTTAAGAAAATTTGAATTTATTTCTCTCATCAGTCAGAAATTGGTTTTATTCAAAAACCATATTTTATAAAAATGTTTTCAAAAAAAAAATTTTAAATGATA
Source organism: Viscum album (assembly GCA_963277665.1). Lineage (NCBI taxonomy): Eukaryota > Viridiplantae > Streptophyta > Magnoliopsida > Santalales > Viscaceae > Viscum > Viscum album. Next base: position 168,364,867 of record OY728157.1, read on the forward strand.
TTTTAAGATAATTTTTAGGGAATAGTATTTTAAAAATTTTATAGGTTTTAATAAGTGTTTTAAATTATTTTAAAATATTTTTTATAAGTTTTCAAGGTTAATTTCAAAGAAAAATGTTTTCAATTTTTTTTGATTTAAAAATAAATTTTTTAAATATGATAGGATACTTTACTAAAGAAATTTTTTAAATTATTTTTAAAATATTACTTTATATGTTTTCAAATAAAAATATTTTGAAAATTTTTAGTTTATTTAAGATTTATTTCTAATGAAAGGTTGTTTTATTTAATAAATTCTCCAAGTGATGTTTCAAAATTCTTCTACACATTTATTTTAATGGTTTATGTTTAAAATAATAAAAAATTTATGAAACCCATTTCTCTTACATGGGATATAACATATTAAAATTGTTATGAAACCTGTATCTTTTCAAATACTATTCTATGATGAAATGATTATGAAATCTGTCACTTTTCATAGGTTGTGATATTATGAAATTTTTATTATACCCATTTTATTTCATGGGTTATGATATTATAAATATTTATGATATTTTAGCACACATATGTATTATTTCATTATTTTATGGGTGGGACCTATATATACCTTCAATAAATTAGGTAATGATGGATGTATCTTAAGTATATATATTATTCATGAATCAAATTACATGTTCAAAATTTTATAAGTGAACCTTATTACCTTTTAACAATGTTATGTGTGACCCTGGTTACATGTTCACAATGTTATGTGTTAACCTAATTACATGTTCACAATGTTATGACTGAGCCTGATTACATGTTCACAATGTTATGTGTGAACCTATTTACATGTTCAAAATGTTATGAGTGAACCTCATTATGTGTTAAAAATGTTCTGTATAAAACTGATTACATGTTCAAAATGTTATGTGCGAACATGATTACATGTTCACAATGTTAATAGTGAACCTAATTATATGTTCACGATGTTATTTGTGAATGATATTACATGTTCACAATGTTATGTATGAAACTGATTACATGTTCACAATGTTATGTGTTAACCTGATTACATGTTCACACTTTTATGCATAGACTTTTCTATAAGGTCCATAATGATATATTTGGACCTAGTTTTATGATCATAAGTTTATGCAAAGGACTAATTTCATTTCCTCAATATAGTGAGTAAACCTGTTTTTATTTATACATGTTCACAATGTTATAAGATGATGTGTCTGCCACAAGTATATCTCTTGTGCCAATGTTATGCTCACAAGACCCATTCTCTTTGATTTACTTATGAGTCATGTCTTATGAACTGTCAATATTTGTTACATGACTCTTGATTATGATCTTTGATATGAAGGGTATGATATTTTAAAGTTATGATTGCGTTCTCATACTCTTATTCTCATGATTATTATTATGCATCTTTCTTGTTTACCTTTATTGAGCTTTAAATCTCACCCTTTATTATGTTTTCTTTCCCCGTGTTATGAAGAAAGGTTTTAAGTAGGAGTACTAAAGGGGAAGATATTTAATGGATATGTTGAAGATATTTCATCATGTTAGAAGAATGTGTTCCATGTTTCCAAAGATACTAAACTATTATGGTCCCCAAGAATTCATTTTTTTAATGTGCTAAATATTCATCTAAAATGATATAATATACATATATGTTAAGACTATGTCAATATAGTTGGTACAAAAGGAAAGGTTTAGTAAAACTTTGGAAGCTATGATGAGAAAAAATTAGTGAGATCTCTATGGATATTTCTAAGGTTATGTCTAGGGATTTATCTAAGGATGAGTCTAAGGATGAGTCACAGTTTAAGAAATTTTCACTGAATTTTGGTTAATGATTGAGATTTTGGTTTAAATAAAATTATATCCCTTTTTAGATACTACAACTAGATGTCGTAGAGGAAACGAAAGATGTTTTGACTATAGAAAAAAATGACAGAAAACAAGTAACCACAAATGAACAAATGAAAAGTTTAGTTAACTAAAAGGATGAGAATAACGGCCTCCCAAATGTATCAATAACTATCAAATGATTTAAATGTGTAACATATGTGAATTATGAAAATCAATATCTTAAAGGAAAATTTCATGAATAAAATTAGTAAGGTTATAAGATTAATGATTTTATTTCAGATAATAAGAAGCCACAAGCGACATATGAAAGGTATTTTCTGTTCTAATAATATTGTTTATAAGAATGATTAAAATGAGTTTTATGTATGATAATACATGATTCATATTTCATATTTTAGGATATGGTTATTAAGGAATAATATGAATAAGCCTAGTAATGCCTTGAGAAAGAATCTGGGTGATTTAAGTGTATATGTATTAGAATTAAAGATTTATATTATATGAAACATGAAGTATATGTTCATTAAGGGTTATCACATATATATTGAATGGTTTCTATGACCTAGAAAGGTCATTTTATGGAAAGGTGATATTGTGATCAAGGGAAGGTAACCCTTAATTTGTTTTGAATGTTGAGAAAATTGTGGTTAGCATGGATAAAAAGATGATTAATATATATAAAGTAAATTAGATAGTATTAATGACCTCAGAACTGATAAAGGGTTTACTGAAAAAGTGTTTTATGTGATATTTAATTAGGTTTCAACATTTTTGGATTTAAGGAATATATGCAATAATTTTTTTATATAATGAATAAATAATCATGTATTTTTTTAATATGGTGTTATGGTATTGTTGGTTATTACCATGTTTCAATAGAATACATGGTGAAGGTATTCACATTTTGGGTATGTGACAACCAAGAGATACTTTATGATAAACGGGGGATCAATGTTAAGTTTATTTTAATAAATTTAGTGACCTTATTTCCAATGTTATGGACATTCATCATTCTTAAGGGTTATATAAATAACCATTTATCGAATTGTTCAAGTTTAACTTTGGATGAGTTTTTGGATATTAACATATTACTTCACTATATGTGGATTTAGACATATTTAATAACATGTAATAAAATTTTGTTAATTATACCTAGAGATATATGGAATGAATTATTGGTCTATCTATGTGTCTTATGATCCATTACTACTTTGGGGATAAAAAATTCACTTTCATTTCTAAGAGTAAGTAAAAAAGTGGAAATTGATCAAGGAACAACAAAAGGGTGATATTGTGCTTATGAATGGGAATGAAATAATGTAATTATATCTTCTCATGAAAATTATTAAACTTTAAAAAAAGTGTATTAAAATAAAATTGTGTCCAGTTATAATAATTTTTTATGATATCAATGGCCTTTTTCAAGCCTATTGGGTTTATGGAATTGTGATCATTAACATTGTCATAACCATTTTCTCTATCACTCTCCATCAGAATAATATAGTTAGTTTTATTTTCTATGTCCATGTTTTCACTTTCCACCTATGTTATCCTATGTGGAAACATAGTTATGAGTTACTTGGGTAACCATTATGTTTTTAAATTTATATTTTTAAAGGAAGTTTTAGTATTAATTTTTACAATTTGGGTTTCTATGAAAGGAACTTTCATGTATTAAACCATTGATAACCCATACAAATTTCAAGGGATAAATTCATTTTAAGGGGGTAGAATGTAACACCTCGAGTTTTTATAAATTAATTTTTTTCTAATAAATAAACTTTCACTTATGGATTTCATTACACACTCTGTTTGTATTGTGTTACACAAAATGATGAGTTTCTTCGATAGCCTTCGTTACACACAATACCAAGTTTTACCAATCTAAAATATAGTATTAATATTATAATTAAAATATTATTATAGTTATCACCTAACCATTGGAATGGAAAATATGAATAATCTTAACTAAATTATCAAAATATGGTTTTAAAAAGTTTATAAAATTAATTTTTGGTTATCAATTAATTATAAATGAAAATAAAACCATATTGAATATAAAGGGTGTGTTTTTACGAAATGAACTATTTTTATACCCACAAAGTTGTTTTATCATAATAAATTAAATTAATCACTACTAGTGATATATATTAATGAGTTTTTTATATTATAAATTTGAGAAAATATTTTTAAATTCATCCATTTATTTTTATTGGAAAAAAAATAAGAACAAATCCAATTTTAGTCATAAAAAAAATTATTTTTCTAAAAGGCGGTTTTGTCACCTTTTAATAGAAGACTTGTTTTAAAACTAATTAATGACACTTTTATAATTATTATTTGAGAAACTAATCTTAATTTTTTAAATTTTAATATCAAAATTTAATTTTGGTGAATTTTTTCTATTTTTATGAGTAATTTTATTATTTGATAAATAGTGAAAAATACTACATTTTAATTGAAAACTATTTTTAGTTAAATTTATTTGCATAGATAAATTATATTTTTTTGTATTTAAATAATATTTCGATAAATTTTATATAAATTAATACAATTTAGGTTATTTTAATCAATTTCAAATTTAAATTTGATATAAAAACATTTCAATCTTTTGAACATCTTAACTTTAGAAACATGCTTTCTCATTATATTTGTGGGATTAATTTTAAATTAATTTCTTTAACTTTTGTGATTGAAATTTAGAAAAATGGATTCCATATTTTTAATAAGAATAATTTATAATGTCTGTAAAGTTTAAATTTGTTTTTTACCCAAAATATTAGTGAAATTAATTAAAAATAATTATATTCATTAAGAGAAAAACGAGTTTACTTAGTAGTTAAAATTTAAACTTATGGGAGAAAATGAACTAGAAACTTTTACAAAAGGAATTTAATGAACATATTTAGAACATATATTCCCCTTTTATCTAATTTGGTTCACTATTAGAGGAAAAATATATTAATAATACCTCTCAATAGTGATTAGCCTTTTGTATTTATATAAACGTCACTACTCCTCCACTATAAAATGGAACTCACCCCCTCACTTCTTCACACATCTCAAGCCCTTTTACTCATCTAAAACCTAACCAAATAATATCCCAATTTTTACTGCTATCATACTATAAGACTCAATTTTGGCATAAATCAAACCAATGAAGTCCTTTAGTTCAAACCAAAAGGAGTTACCCGAAGAAGAGGTAACGTTCTTTGAATGAGTACTTTTGTTTTATTTCATTCTCAAACCATTAAATTATTATTATATCAATATTATATAATCACCTAATTTAAATAAATATAATGATATTTTTTTAAAATTTAATGGTTAAACCAATTCCTTCACACACTTATATCAAATGGGATATATAGTCATCATTTTTGTGTACGATGAACTACAACCTCACGAACTGATGTTGTCCGTTCTTCCATTACCACATATAATGGTTGGTAATAATGATGTAAGTACTATTTTTATATTATATATATGATATATTTATGCATATTTACATATTATATAACACATACCATCATTATTTCCATTTTTATAATATGATAACATCATTTTTGGATGTGTGGACTACTGCCTCCTCAAACCGATGTGATTCATTCAAACATTGCACAAAATATATTAAGGATGGGCTTAATAAATATATGTGATATATATGTCATAATAATACCACTGTAATTATGATATATATATATATATATAATTTAATTTCTTTCTTTCAATATGACAAGAAAACAAAAACAACATTCATGTGTAAGTACGATCTACCGTCTCCATGAACGGTGTATGTCATTTTCTATTTATATATTTTACATATTACTATAAATACATATATAATTAATATTTATTATATTTATATCATGTTTTACATTTTGGAGATAATAATATCATCATCAAATAAAAATGACCAAAAGACAACAAGTCAAAACATATACGAAAAAGAAAGCGCATATTACCCGAAACATAACTTTAACATGGAATTGTTAATAAATGGGTAATATAAAGTTATAATAAAATCATATATGGTAAGATATAAAATAATATGGTTCTATGTTATATTTATAATAAAAATATATTTATTTTACATAAGGTTTTAATGTATATGAATAAATTCAAGACTTAAGGTAAAGGATTTCTCGTCTCACTTTTATTTCTATGAGATGTATGATATATTCACTAATTACTATTGTTTTGGGGTGTATATACTTACATATAAAATTTTATATCATGAATTTACTTTATTTAATGATATTAAAAGTTTCAATTGATGTTATTATTTGATGGTTCTCATAATTCAAAATTTACTCAAGTAGTAAGGGGATTTTTACTCTCACTTTTATTTCTGTAAGAATTATGCCATATTCACTGATCGTTTATTTTTATGGTGTATATACTAGCCATAAATTAATTATGTGATCATTATCCTTAAATTTATGGTTATTTACATAACCATTTTATTATCTCTCTTTCATCGTGTTTTTTGTTCAAAAGTTTCCAAATCGGTAAATTAATTTTGCCTCAATTTTCCTTCTTTGAGACACATGATATATTAGGAACCTTAATTATTTAATGATGTGTATATAATACCCTTTAAAAAATTTATCATTAATATCCTAATTTTAATTATATTTTATGATTCATGTAATTTTATTATCTCATGACTATTATGATTCAAAGTTACCAAGTTGTAAGATTTTATTGCTACAATCTCATTATTTATCGAGATTATTTAAGATTGTAATTGAATTGATAAAATTATATGATCCATATATCAATAAACCTAATTAATTTTATTCTCATTTATTTATTCCTGAAATATTCATTTAATTTTTCCATATTTGGTACTCAAGATAATTAAGAAAAAAAATCATAAAATTCAACCTCATTTCTCTCTTTGGTAAAAAATATTTTTTATTCAAAAACGATGTTTTTGGAAAATATTTTCAAAAAAAATTACATTTTCCTTTAATATAATTTCAAAAAAAATAGTATTTTTAAAAAAATTATAGGTTTCAAGAAGAGTTTTTAATGATTTTAAAATTTTCCTTTATAATTTTTCATGATTATTTTCAAAGAAAAACGTTTTCAAAATATTATATAAATTAAAAAGTTTTTTTTTCAAATATGAAAGGTTATTATTTTTATGAAATGTTTCGAATTATTTTTTAAATATTTATTAATATGTTCTCAAAGTGTTTTCAACAAAAAGTATTTTGTAAAAGTGTTATGTCTTAAACAAATATTATTAATGAACGGTTATTATCCTTAAAAAATTATCAAAGTAATCTTTCAAAATTATTCTCCATCTAAGATAAAATCCTTTGATATAGTTTATTATTTACTAAATATATGATACAAGGACACAATTATTATTCGTTATTTTAATGGTTTATTTTTAATATCAAAATTTTTTCATGAAACCTGTTTCTCTTCCATGGGTTATACCATGTTAAAATTATTATGAAACTCGCTTCTTTTCACTAGTTATTCTATGGTGAAATGATTATTAAACCTATATATTTTCACATGTTATTATATGATGAAATTTTTATAATAACCATTTTATTTCATGGGTTATGATATTATAAATTTTTATGATCTTTTAGCACACATATGTATGATTTAATTATTTGATAGGTGGAACCTATATATCCCTATAATGAATTGGGTAATGATGGATAACTAATGAGTATATATGTTATGTGTGAACCTAATTACATGTTTATAATGTTATGAGTAAACCATATTACATGTTCCCAATGTTATTAATGAACCTGATTACATGTTAACAATGCTATACATGAACCTGATTAAATGTTCACAATGTTATGAGTGAACCTGATTACATGTTCACAATGTTATGCATGAACCTAATTACATGTTCACAATGTTATGAGTGAACCTTATTACAATTTCACAATGTTCTGTTTAAACCTGATTAATTGTTCACAATTTTATGTGTGAACCATATTATATGTTCACAATGTTATGAGTGCACCTTATTACATGATCACAATTTTATGCATAAACCTTATTATATGTTCACAAAGTTATGCATGAACCTAATTACATCTTCACAATTTTATGTGTGAACCTAATTAAATGTTCAAAATGTTATGCATCAACATATTTTTCATGTTCATAATGATATGTGTGTACCTGGTTTCATGTCTATAAGTTAAGGTGGCGGCCTGATTTCATGTCCTTAACTTAATTATTGAACCAGTTTTTATTTATACATGTTCCCAATCTTATAAGATGATATGTATGCCACTATTCTATGTCTTATGACAATTTTATTCTCATATGGACTATGTCCTCTCATTGACTTATGATTCTTGTCTTATGGACTACTGATATTTATTCCATAACTCTTGATCATGATCTTTTATATGTAGGGTATAATCTTCTAATTTTATGATCACATTCAAATACAATTATTCTCAAGATTATTCTAATATATATCCCTTTTTTACCCTTACTAAGAATTTGAACTCACCCCTTTATTATGTTTCCTTTCCCTTGGTTATGATGAAAGGTTTTAAGTAGATGTTTTAAAGGGAAATATCATTAAGGGAGATCATGAAGATCTTTCACCATGTAATAATAATGTGATCCAAGTTTCTAAAGATACTAAACTATTATAGTCCTCATGAATGTACTTTTGTAATATACTTAATATTCATCAAATATGATGTACTATCCATGTGTGTTAGGCCTATGTCTCTATGGTTCATAAGTAAAAACCATCTATATATTGTGGAATACTTACCACCAATTTATCATTTCTAGATTTCTAGAATTATTTGAAGGTTATGTTAGACTATATTATCTTATATCATTATGTGGATATTAGGATTCAAGGATGTTTCATTTTTATTTCTTCTAGCATTGAGTATATCCAGGATTGTCTCTCAGTATTTTCTTCTATTTTAGTTCCTTTTTTAATTATATTTCATTCTTTTAATATATTATTTTTATATTATTTTGTTTCAGTGATGGTTTTATGATGTTTATATTTTTGTTTAGTTGTTCTGAAATAAAAAAATTAAATCCTCTAATTAAGTTAGTTTTATTCCCTTTTTTTCCTTGTTGACCTATAGCCTATTGAATTTAGGATTTAGGAGTCACTCTTGATCTCGTTTCCAACCCAATAGGATTTTTAATGGGGATGGTATGTGATAGTATCTTATTATATTTCATATTTACTCCCTACATTCACTCCCAATAACACTTATTTAATTCATGTCTTGTAATATATGAAAGTGTAAGGGTGTGATTATAAGTGGTTGAGTTGGAGTATCTTGACAAGTAGGTAAGCACTATATCTAGGGGTGGGGATATTTTAACATTGAATTGTCCATGAATATTTTGTTTATTTTTTAATACTTATCAATAAAAATTATACCCATAATGGGAAATCCTTTTAATTGATTATCTATACAAAACGGCATGGGTTATATATGATATTTCATTGTGATATGTTATTAGTTAAGGTTATCTTTATAATATGATTCTATATGTCTAACTTTTTATTGTAATTTTTTATTTTTTCCCATTTTTTATTTATCTATACTTAATTAATGGCATTGTATCACCATGATATAGATCATACCCTCACTACTAGTTGGTAACCTTTGTTGTTAGGGGAGTTATTCATAAGGTTATGGGATAACTCCACTCAAGTAATGGGATAGGCATGGTAATGGGGGAATTGAAAAAATGGTATCAAACTTGTTTATTATTAATTTAATAAATTTGTAAATATTTAATATAGATATATTGATTATAAATTCTGATGTAATCCATACTTGTTCCTGGCTAGCACATGTACTGTGGAAGTTAAAGTTTACAGGGAGTATAATATAATTATTGTTGATTTTTCCTATTGCAGTATTGTTATTTTTTGAAGTATTAAGTTATGAGTTATGGGTTATATATTTACTCTTATCTCAATATGGTAATAGGTTAAGGGTATATGCATTAGACTTGGAAATTAGGTTCAAAAAACAGGTTCATGGCTATATAAGAATATGGAAAATATAGTTTTAGTTATTTAAAACATGAACAATAATTTATCTAATGATTTCATGAATAAGTTATTAGTATTTAATTAATCAATTAAAATCAATAGGGTTATTTTGAGTGTTATTTATTATCTTTTTTATGATTTTGGTGTGGAAATATAAATGAGGTGAGGATAAGAACCCATGAATGGGTAGTGTATTCATGTGAATTCCTTGGTTGAAAGGTCCCTAATTTCAAAAACCCTTTCCTTTTTATTTCATAAGGTTTAATGAGTTCAAGAGGGTTCCTAGAGTATTTTACCTCTTATTTTTATCTATTTTTATTCTCACATTCGCTTGAATATCCATGAGGAATTATTTTTATTTTTAAAGCCACTTTTTTGTTCAGGTGGTAAGATGGTTGGTCATGTGGTCATTTAGATTGATCACTTGTTTCCTACATGCAGTCAGTTGTTTGTTCATGTGGTAGGTTTTTTGGTTTTGCAGTCAGTTGGAATGCTCACATTTTTCCCTTAATGAGGTTAGTTTTTTTTTGTGTTGTAGGTTGGTTGGTCATGTGGTCAGTTGGCATGGTTATATGTTTCCTTCATGCAGTTAGTTGTTTACTCATGTGGTAAGTTGTTTAGTCATAAAGTTATTTGGCATGGTCACTCATTTACTTTATGCATCCACTAGATTTTTCATTTTTTAATATATTTTTTCATTCGTTTGATTAGCATAGTCACCTATTATCATCATGTAGTCATTTTTTTGTTCCTATGTTTGGTTGGTTTTTCAAATGGTTGGTTGGAACAATCACTTGTTTCCTTTGTATGATCAGTTGTTTATTCGTACAAGAGGTTGGTTGGTGTATCTAGTTCATGAATTTTCCAAATTTCTAAAATAAAGAGTTTTCCCTATAATACCCCTAAAGTTAAGAATAGGAATTTTTAATGTAAATATGTTTTTAAATCTATAATTAAGGTTATTTAAGGGACACTTAAAAGAGTATAATTATATACTTGAATTTCCTTGTTGATCAAGGTTTCTAATGAGTCCTTCTATGGGGAATTTAATTAGATCTGCGATAATGGTTAATTGAAATACATCCTATGATCTAAAATCCCAATGGTTTTATATCTTTAATTCTAAAATTATGTTATTTCCTTCATTATTTCATAATTATATTCACTTGAGAATGAAATTTTTAGATCCCTTACTTTAGATTCATGGAACCCTACTGTGGTTGGTTTGATTTCATCCTATGGTGATCTCATCCTATGCGTGAAACCCCTATTTTAGTGTAGTAAATAATGTGAGGACTATTTCTTCTAGGTAGGGTATCCTCATTATATCATTAATTTATGTGAATTTATGGGGCTTCATACTTTTACATTCCTTTTTGTTGATGTTTAGGGTCATCTAATTGAATATAATGAATTGGATTAAGTTGAAATTGATGTGAATGGGGAAACATTTCATGTTTTTCAAAATTGATGATATTTTGAATGATATTATACATTCTTGATGAGATTACTAAAATCATGACTATTAGAAACATTTCTAGTGTTTTAGTTGATAAAATTATGAGTCCCTTGTTATATTATTGTTTTATATCATCCTAAATAAAATGATAAGAATTTATATATGGATAATGAATTGTTTTCCCATAATAATATATAATTTTTTTAAGAGTACCCTTGTTAAATAATAAAGCAAAGTAATTTATTCCCTTGAACCCTAATTATGGTAAGTTTTTAAATTCATTGTTTGATTGTACATGTGGTTATGATCATTTTGTTTTCTTTAATTTTGTGGGTTTTTATGATATAATGGTGGTGGTCAGTTGGGTGGTGAAATGTGTGGGGAAGTGATTTAATGGTTCGTTGGAATGTGATGTGTTTCATTGTAGTTTTTTGTGAATTTTTCATGAAATTTAGTGGCCTTAGTGAGATGGTTTGTAATATATGGTGTTTTAAAAATGGTTTATGTGATATGGGAAATTTATTCTATGGTGTGTTTTTGTTAGTTTCTTAGTTATCTATTGAATAAATTATTATATTGAGAAAAATAAGAAGTCATTGATTGTTAAATGAATAAGAACGGGATAGAACTAATTTGTGTAAATTGGATTAAATAAATGGAATGATAAATTAAGAAGTTGTGTAAATATGAATAAATGAGGTAGTAAATGGGAGTTACTGAAAAATAATTAAATTTGGAAAAATGTGGAACTTGTAATTATAAGTTGAATTGTGTGGTTATGTGTGGTGGTTATATGGTGTCACCCATATAGTGGTGGAATAAGTTTTAATCTATGTTGTAAAGTTAAAGGGTGGTGATGTAGAGTACTCTAGTGCAGTTGATGTCAATTAATAGGTTTTTAATTATGTTATATTTTCTTTCATGTGCTTTATATTATGTATATATTCACCCCACCTAAGTTAGATAACCTTAAAAGCACGCAAATTTTTTGGGTTTTGGGTGTTTTCCCTCATATCTATATTGGTGGTTATACAGATGGAAATATACACCCTCTTTATAGCTCTTCATTCAGTAATTATGATACATGTTGGTGATAGATATTACTCAATAATGATACGGATTGGTGTTATATATTACCAAATTTTTATGAGGATTTAATATGTGGTGGGGGTCATGTGTGGTGGTGGGAGGGAACAAGGTTTTTCTCATTCATCTTCATGATACCCTATCTCTCTAGATATGTGATGAGGTTGAGGAGTGTGATGAAATTGCAATGTGTGATAAGTTTGTGATGTGATGATCACTAATGATAGAAACTCTATGTGGTTGGGATGGTTGGGTATACATCCTTACCCATATTAGAGATGGATGGTTATGTGATGTGATATGTATAGAAGGGATAGGAGAACATGACATTTTATGTTGGGGTGTGAGAGTGGAAAATATATGGGCAAGTGGATGTGGGGTTCCAATTATTCATTTTCATTTAATACAGTGATAATATGTTGGATGTGTGATCTAGTGAGAAATCAATGGTGACACTGGGACTGGTTAGTTAATCAGTTTAGGTGCAGTTTGGTTCCATTGTTTGTGCATTGAAGCATTAATATTCTCTTAGCACATGTTCACGTGAGACCATGGGTGTGATCCTATTGAGTATAGATTCTATTCTCATTATAAATATATCTAAACTTCTTTTCAACTTTACAGAATGACATTGGAGACTGAGATGAACATTACTAGCTTGGGTTTTTGAGCATTAATTGAATTCCCACCATTGGACTTGTATTTTGGTATTAACTTGGAGACTTTTATTTGTATTTTTTTGACATTGTTCATGCATTGTGGGATGTTTTTTGTTTACTTTTTATTTTTTTATAAATTTTTAGGTGGTTTTTTATCTTATCTCCTGATCCTTTATTATTATAGAGTATAATTTCTTCCATATGTATTATTTTTATACCTTCAATTCTTGTCTCCAACCTAGGGCCTACTAGAGTAGGACATGGGGGTAATTATCTATCCTCCTCTATTGGAAGCCTATGATGGGTATATTTGGAGGAATGAGTAATTATATAGTGGTATGAATGGTTTTTGTTGAGCGATAGGATGGATTTTAGAGTTATTCACTATGTAAATTGCATGGTTTGGTAGTCCACTTAGTGCATGACATAAGTCAGGGATTCTTGCTAGGACGCTGGATTTTAGGGGTCCCTCTGATCTAATGAAATTACTATGAGTTTTTTTTATGACCAAGTGAGGTAGAATATTTAGTAATATAGAGATCTATTAGAGGTACATGCATCATTCTTAGTTTTATTCATGTCTGAATTGGGTGATTTTGGGAAATTAAAATAAATTTCTTAAATAAACCTTGATGAAAATTCCATGCTACTAGGTTTATTATTTCTTCTTTCTATTCATGAATAGATTCTAGTCTTTATATATGAGTATCTTAGGTATTATAGATTTATAAGGATGAATTTCTTGATCACTGGATGATCAAAATGAAAAATGATAATTAGGTATGGTAGAGGAATTTGTGTGACTCTCATCAATAGATCTTGGGGAAGTATGAGGGTATAACCTGTGATTTGGAGAAAAACCACTTCTTATAGGTTCTTGAGATCACTTTCAATCTTATTCAAGCTCAGGATGAGTTTTTTTTGTCTTTATCAATTATCTAGATTTAATGATTTCTGTGTCAGTGGTGGATGCTATATCATGTTGACTGAAAGGAGGTGGATGTTTTTTGAATTAATTTCAAAACAAGTTATGCTTTTAATTATTATTATCAATGATTAAGACATCAAATAGTTATGAGTTTCTATTTCTTTAGAAGGGGAACATGAATTTTCCTAAGTTTGAGACAATGTTTTAGGACCTTATATACCTTACCTCTAATTTGTTCCCAGATGAGGATTTTATAGTAGGGATTTTGGAGGATCCATTATGCCCAGAAATCAGGTATGTGGTCACCTTATTTACTCTCCCTAAATATATGTAGGTATAGAAGAAAGTGGAGGCTATAAATTGGTTTATTTATCAATGAGGTGTCACTAAAGAGAGTGAAAAGTATGGCTTAATGAGGAGAAGATATTTAGGTTGTGGGTAACAGATGTTTAGGGAGTCGTGGTTTTGAAAAGTGGGGAACTGGCAGTAGAGGATCCCTTCACATACTTCATAGACTGGGGAATTATAATCACCTTTCAAGTCCTTTCCATTTCCATGAAATTTCATTGTGGTACATTATAGTGACCCTATCCTTTTACACGTATATTTACATGATTTTAAGCCGAATTATACATCAGAGTACAATCCAACGATCATAAAGTCTAGTGTTTTGGAACACTACGTACACAATCAATCATTTTAAAAAAACATTTTATTTAAAATAAAAAATGATCTCCTATCTTCCACTGTGATCATACATCTATATAGGATACCCTAGGGAACACATGAACAAAGGGATGAGCTAAAAATCCTAGTAAGGAAGTATACATGAGAATAAGGCTATAGCACATGGTTTAGAAGGAATGACATAATGATAAAAAATGAATGGAATATATGGAATCATAACAAATAAACATGAGATCATATAAACATGGAATCATAGTAATGTGGCAGAAACATAAAACATGACTTTAGTATGAGTTAAGGCTAACTGCCAAGATCATTTCACATAGTAGCATAAGCCAAGGCTAACTATCAAGACCGTCACACATAACATCTCATGAGACTTAACCTTACCCAATGAATTAGAACATTATCTGGGTGCACCCATATTAACATGTTCATGAATATTATTTCCACAAAAACAATCATACATAATCAATCATAATTATACATAATAAAACCCATGGAGAGAAAAGTGTATCACATTCATGTCATAATGCATAGTAAATGGGTGTATCATAAAACTTCCCATGAGAGAAATGAATTAAAAAATACATGTACATTAATAATATAAAATAGGTATATGGTATGGTAATTTATTTAAAACATAAGTGACAACATGTAAGAAGAGTATTTAGTAAATTATTAGCATTAAAACATTTTAGAGCGATTTTAAGGAAAATACTAAAGAGAATTTACAATCAAAAAGGGAAAGATATTTTATATAAAAACAGATGTGAAATAATAAGGTTTTCATTATTAAAATATTTATCTTATAAAGACAATGGTGTCATAAAATAGAGGATAGAGTTCACATGAAATTGGGTAATAATTTGGGATGTTCCCTCAAAATAAGTTTTATTCTCAGGAAGAATTAAGTAGGGAATCACTTAAAAAACATGTATATCACTGAAAGATAATAGGGATAGATATTGAAACATGATATTGGAGCATAAAAATAGTATTTAGAATTTTTACATAAAAATAAAGGATAACTTTATTTGGGTAAAAATATTTTTGGAGCAACCCGAAGGAATAAAAGTGGTTTGGGTGGAATCTTTTACCTTAAGTCTGATGGTGTACTCCATATGATATTAATGACCTAAACAAAAAATTTAGGTTCATTAATTAATAATTACATAAAATATTCTATTTAAAAATTATTTATTAAAACATTTTTTAGTTCATTCATAACCTTTTTATTGGTTATGAGGTTCAATTTCATTGTTCAGGTCCGTTTGTTTCCTTGGTTCTAATGATTGGTTCACTTATATTTGTGTTCAGAGAATCATGTAAAATGGGGATAGTTGTACAGTATTGGAGTTATATTATAATATTGAATATCTATAAGGCTACATGGTTTTAAATTCAATTTGGTTATTCGGATTGAGGATGAATCATTATATTCATTGTTTACTGATAATTGTTTGGATTAATTGACGGTTTTTTACCACAAGGAATATGTTTTGTTTTAAAAACAAAAAACATGTGTAAAAAGGGATTATAGTACCATAGATGAGACATAATACATATATCATGGTCTGGTTCAACCATGAAAATGGTTTCATGACTAGAATTGAATATGATATTGGAAATTGAAAACCCATCGACCTTGAATGTGGTAAGTTAGCACATCTCAGATGGTGTTTCATTTTAGTATAAAAGAAAAGGGAAAAGAGAGATGATGATGAATTATTCATTTATAATAAAAACATTTTAGTAAATTTATGTTAGTAGATTAATCACAAAATTTGGTTGAAATGATATGAGGAAATAAAAATAAAAGATATGAACTTAAAAATGAAAGAAAAGTTAAGAAATCCCTTATAAAAATCGGCATCCTAATGGTGTAGCTTAAAATTTCATAAAATGAATTGATGAGAGGAAATAGGGTATCTTATAAAATTAAAAAACCAAATTACGGTAATAGGGATACATAAAATCAAACCCTAACATATATAAATGGAAATTCAAAGGGATAATATAAAATAAGTGTTGACTAAAAGAAGAGGGTGAAAGGTTCTCTTACCTTGTAGAGTAACTCCTAAAACATGAAGGTTGGGTCCTTGGGGGCTTGAGGACACCTTGGGAGGGATAATAGGGAGGTAAAACCACCAGATATTTGAGGATTATGGATATGGAATGAAATAAAACAAAGGAAATATTGGGCATTTATAGTAAAAGAGAGATAGTTTTTTATTAATTTCAAAGGACACCTCAATAGTGGTTTTTGCAAAACCGTGGGATTTCCCATGGTATTTGCCCATGGTATTAACCAAATAGGACACCTAAAATATTATTTTATTATAAACAAGTAATCCATCATTTTTTATTAATTTTTACGTCATTATTATGTCATCAAACATACCAAAACTCAAAATAGTGTTTTTACTATTCATGAAAAATTTAAGTATTTTAGAAAAATCCTAAAAATTTACCATAACCATTTTTCAATGTTTAGAATTCCAAAATGAACTCTGTTTTTTGAAAATATTTTTCAAAATATTTTTAATTTAATTTTTAAATAAAATTATAATTTATTCAGTAAAAACATTATTAAAACTATGACTCATTTTATAACACCTTGAAAAATTAATCAATGTCCCATAAAATTATATTATAACCAAAAGAAAATAAAGTAAAAATTTATTATTAAATTTTATTAATATACATTTCCATTTTAAATTATTAAATTAATCATAAAATTTTATATAAAATGTTTTTGGCACACAAAAATACAAATTCTTATACTATGATCATTTTTCAGTTTTATGATGTCTAAATTGTATTTGTGCCTTCATGGGTGAAGTTTCCATTTTTTTGGCTGATTTTCTATTCATTACTATTCATAACTATTCATAAAGGTATACTATTATTCATAAGGGTTTGTTACTATTCATCAAAAATAATGTTTGTCTTATCAGACTCCAAATCACTTATTGATCACAATTGTAGATGATTGTTTTTCAAAATTAAAAACACACAAGTGAAAAATTAATGTTTAAGGGTCACATAGTACTTAGTAGTTCATTGTGTTGTGACTTCATGTTATTATATGACATAATTATAAGAAGGGATTCCATTAAAAATGTTGTGTCGTTACATTCTTCCCCACCTTAATAAATGTTTCCCTCAAAATTTCAGTTTACATTCTAGGCTAAAAATATGTGCGGGTTCATTTCTGTCATTGCTTCCTCCAGTTCCCATGTTGCCTCTTTTTACTTATGGTTCCACCATAGAACCTTGACCAGGTGAGTAGTTTTGTTACATAGAACTTTATCTCTAACATCCAATATCTTCACTAGTTTCTTCTCTTAAGAAAGATCATCATCTAACTATACCACCTCTAAAGAGAGTACATGTGAAGAGTCTGGTATGTATTTCTTAAAGAGGGATACATGAAATACATAGTGTGATTTAGACATAGTAGGTGTAAGTTCCAGTCAATAGGCCACATCCCCAATAAGATCAAGAATCTCAAAGGGGCCAATGTTCCTGGGACTTAGCTTCCATTTCTTCCCAAACCTCATAACCTTCTTTCATGGAGATACATAGATAAATACCATGTCTCCAACTTTGAACTCAAGGTATTATTGACAATTGTCTACATACCTCTTCTATCAACTTTGGGATTCCTTCAAATGTTGCTTAATGTTTTTCACCTTCTCCATTATTTCTTCGACCATTTCAGGTCCTAGCAGTATACGCTCACCAACTTCATCCCAACACGTTAGTGTTCTCCAGCTTTTCCCATAAAGGGATTTATATGGTGCTATTCAGATGCTCGAGTGGAAACTATTGTTTTAGGAGAATTAAACTAGTGGAATATGTTGGTATCATCCTCCTTTGAAGTCCAAAGAACATGATCTCATTATATCTTTCAGTGTCTGAATAGTTTTCTTATATTGGCCATCAGTTTGAGGATGATAGGTCGTACTAAAGTTCAATTCAGTGCTTAAAGCATATTGTAGACTTTTCCAGAACTTCTCAGTGAATCTTAGATGAAGATCGGATATAATAGATAGTGGTACTCCATGAATCCTTAACACTTATTTGATATATATCCATGAAAGTTTATCCAATGATAATTCCTCTCAAATCATGATAAAGTGAGATGTCTTTGTAAGATGATCCACAATGACCCATATAGCATTGTTTCCTCTGGATGTCCTTGGAAGTCCAGTGACAAAGTCCATAGTTATGTTCTCCCACTTCCATGTTGGTATGGGTAGTGGTTTCATCATCCCCTTATACTTTTATCTTTCATCCTTCACTTATTGACATACCAGTCACTTTGATGTATATTCTATAATATCCCTTTTCATATTGTCCAACCAAAAGTTATCTCGGAGATCTTGATACATCTTTGTGCTCCCTGGGGGAATACTGATGGTTGAGCTATGTGTGTCATTCAAAAGATCCTTCTTTATATCTATATCGGATGGTACAAATAATCATTATCCAAATCTTACATGTCCTTCCTAATCAATTTTAAAATTAGAGGATTTCCCATTTCTGAAAGCTTCTACCCTTTTCTGAATTTCCACATCTTTTTCTTGAGCATCCTTTATTTTCTTTATGAGGTATGGTTGAGAAATCATTTGATAAAGGATTGATGATGTTCCTCCCTTAATGATTCCCATGTCCATTGTTTAAAAATCTAAGAATATTAGATCATTTTCAATTATCATCATTGATAAAGAGGCATGATTCTTTCTACTTAGTGCATCTTCCACCTTGTTTTCCATACAAGGATGGTAGTGGATTGAGCAGTCATAATCCTTTATGAGCTCTATCCATTGATTTTGGCACATATTAATCTCTTTTTGTGTGAATATATATTTGAGACTCTTGTGATTAGTATATATCTCACACTTCTCCCCATAGAGATAATGCATCTAGATTTTTAATGCAAAGATCATAGTAGCCAACTATAGATCATGCATGGGATTGTTTAACTCATGGATTTCTAGCTGCCTTGAGACGTTATCTATCACTTTATCATTTTTCATCAGCACACATCCTAATGCATTCTTAGAATCATCACTATACACTACAAAAAGTTCTCCACTTGTTTGGAGTGTGAGTACTGGCATAGTGATGAGCCTCTTTTTCAATTCCTTTAAATAGTCTTCACATTTCCAAGTCTAGAAAAACTTTACTCGATTCCATTTCATCTTGATCATTAGGTTTGAAAATACTAAAAATTTCTTCAAAAATCATCGATAATACCTAGCTAGACCCAGAAATCTACAGATCTCCGTTACAGATGTCAGCCTGGGCCACTCTTCAATTGTCTTTGTATAAGAAGGGTCCATAGATACCCCTTTTCTGGTGATAACATTCCCTAAAAATGATACTTCATCCATCCATAACTCACATTTACTATACTTTGCATACAAATTATCCCTTTTAAATGTTTTTAACATTGTAATCAAATTCTCCTCATGTTCCTCCTTGCTATTGGAGTATATCATAATATCATCAATAAAGACTACCACAAAGTTGTCGAGGTAATCTCTAAAGACTCTATTCATTAAATCCATGAAAATTTCTAGAGCATTATTGAGTCTAAAGGGCATCACTATGAACTCATAATGTTCATACCTCATTTGAAAGGGAGTCTGGGTGATATCTTCCTTCCTCGCATTTAATTGGTGATATCCCAACCAAAGTTCCACCAAAGATATTCAAACAAGTCATATATCTATGGTAGGGGATACTTGTTATTTATCATGATTTTATTGATCTCACGATAATAAATGAAGAAGCACATTGATCCATCTTTATTCTTGATGAAGAGGATGGGTGCACCCCATGGTGATGCACTAGGGGGTATAAAACCCTTCTCTAGATTCTCTTGTAACTGCTTCTTCAGCTCTTCTAGCTCTACGGTGTCCATTCCGTAATGTGTCTTTGATAAAGGTAGAGATCCAGGAATAATTTCAATTGAGAACTCAACCTCTTGGTCAGGAGGAAGACCAGGGAACTATTTAGGGAATACACTAGTGTAATCCCTCGTGATGGGAATTTCTTCAAGCATGATTCTATCCTTTGTATCAATCATTTGCTCTAGATATGATTTCTCATAAGTAATAAATATCCACACTTGAGATGATGATTTTAAAGTATATTCATCTTCCTCCTTACAATTTTAATGAATTAGAAGATGCTTAGGGATATGAAGAGTGATCTCCCTTTCTTGAAAGTTGATGTCGTCTTTGTATAAAGATAGTCAATACATGCACAGCATAGAATCTAACTCCACTAAAAGAATAACGACAAGATTTTCTAGGAGGTTCAATCCACAAAAATTAACCTAGGAGGAGTTATAAATCATGGACACAATGATTTCCCCATTCGTTGTTCTCACAGATAGCTTTTCCTCCAAATTTTGATGTGGTGCTTGAATAGTTTTACTAAACTTGGAAGATATGAAATAATGTGTTGAACTAAAATCAAATAGTACATTCACTATTCTTAAATGAATAAATAGCATAACTTTCCCCACATCATAATTCGGCACCACCTTAGCAGTAGTGATAGCATAATCCCTTCCTTGTTGCCTTGGAGGTTGTTGTTGGTTTCCACTGAAAACCCTTGGCTTAGGAAATTTTTTTTCATAATTTCCTTGCTCCTTGTAGTTATAGCACTGAACCATTAGCTGATTATTGATCTGAACCTTCCTTTATTCTTCCAAATTAGTAGTATTTTTCATATCCCTTCAGTAGTTCTTGGCCAGATGACCCAGCTTTCCAAATTTGAAGCAATTCTTGGTTCCCTTTAGATAGTTCTCGGGATGGTTCTTCCAAAAACATTTACAAGTGGGATATTCAGGCTTATTTCCATCATGGGATTTATTTGTTGAACCACCCATGTTGTTATCCATTTTCTAATTCTTTTCACTGGGCCCACGAGACCACTGAGATTCTATAATCTCCAATTCATCCTTGAGGGCACAACAGACAATCTCCTCATAACTGTCAAAGTCTCAGATCTCCAACACCTTCCGTAGACTCAACTTTAGCCCACTAAATAATAGATCCACCTTCCTTTTAGTGTTAAGGAAAAATCTAGAGTTATACCTTGCAAGCCTTGTAAGGTTTTATTCATACGCCTCGATGGACTCATCTTCTTTCTTCTTGAGTCCAAGTAACTCTCTTTCCATCTTGAGATAAAGGGTTGGAAGAAATATTTATTGAAAAACATCCTCTTGAATTGCTCCCAATCCATGGAATCAATTTCCTCTTGGGAATTTGTGTTCTTGATCAGTGTCCACCACTGATTAGCTTCCCCATCAAAATGGTAGACCGTTATTACAACTTTATCTTCTTCTGAGCACCAGAGGATGGAGAATATATTTTTAATGGAGTTAATCTACTGTTCCATGAGGAGGGGATCAGAAGATTTTCTAAACATAGGTGGCCTTTTCTACAGGAAAGATTCTATGTAAACTTTCTCTTCCCTTATAGGAGAATGGAGTTACA
Source organism: Viscum album (assembly GCA_963277665.1). NCBI lineage: Eukaryota > Viridiplantae > Streptophyta > Magnoliopsida > Santalales > Viscaceae > Viscum > Viscum album. The sequence continues at coordinate 168,387,112 of OY728157.1, forward strand.
CATGATTCAAGTTATTATTCATAACTTGAACTAGTTATAAAGTACTATCATGAAATTTTGATCAACCATTCTTGTCATATTAGGCATATCATTAGGGAAATCCTCACATTTCCTATCACATTGGTTATTGGAATATGTTCTTATATTTCCTTCCATTAACTAAGAAAAAGGTCATACAATTAGAGGGATTTAATACTAATCTGTTGAGCATAAAAAAGAAACTTTGAACATAACAGGATAAACTTTTAAAGGAAAATTATATCCTAACTTGTGATTCCTTGAGTTTAAATCTATGTTATCATCAATCTTAACTTATATTTTTATGGGATTTTTTTATTCCATTAATAATGCATTGTAATAAGCTCATGAATTTATCAATACATATCCCCTAGGAGTGTCAATACCAAGAGTGCATCAAGGCCCGTTGTTGTGTACCAGGATACCCCAGGTAAAACCTAAAACTCTTTGTCAGATTTTTCACTCCTAGGTACATCTATGCTAGAGCTGCCTTGACTTGAATGTATCTAGATAGGGACGTATTTTCTTGATAAACCTCTTATTATTTACTTACCAAACTTTTAGGTATGTTTTCTTATATTTAGTCTCATCATTAAGGTTCTCACTATGGTTCTCTATTGATAATATCCAAAAATAACTAGACATAGCCTTTGATACTAACTATAGTGACCCTATCTTTTTACACATAACATTACATGATTTTAATCATAATTATACATCAGAATACAATAAAAGGATCATAAAGTCTACTGTCTTCGAAGACTAGGTACATAATCAATAATTATAAAAAAAAAAATTTATTTAAACTCCAAAATGAGCTCCAATCTTCCATTGTGCTCATAAATCTTCATAGGATACCCTGGGGAACACATGAATAAAGGGATGAGATAAAATCCCAGTAAGGTAGTATACATGAGAATAAGGCTTTAGAACATGGGTTAGAATGCATGACATAATGATAACAAAAGCATGGAAAATATGGAATCATAAAATATAAACATGGGATCATATAATCATAGAATCATAGTAATGTTTAAGAAACAAAAAACATGACTTTAGTATGATTCAAGGCTAATCTCTAACATCGTTTCACATAGTAAAACAAGCAAAGGCTAATCGCCAAGACCGTCGCACATAAAGTCCCATGAGACTTAACTTTACCCAGTGCATTGGAGAGAGCACCCATATTAACATGTTCATGAATATGATTTCCAAAAAAATAATCACACATAACCAATCATTACTAGACATAAGGGAGCCCATGGAGAGAAATGGTTATCACATTCACATCATAAAGCATAATAAATGGTCATATCATAAAAGTGTCCATGAGAGAAAGAAATTAAAACATACATGCACATTAACAAGATAAAATAGGAATATAGCATGGTAAGTGATGTAAAACAGAAGTCAAAACACTTAATAAGAGTATTTATGAAATTCTTAGCATTAAAACATTTTAGATCATTTTTAAGGAAAATACTTAAGAGAATTTACAATAGAAAATGGAAAAATTATAAGGGTGTGTTACTATTCATTACTATTCATAAAGGTATGATACTATTCATAAGGGTGTGTTAATATTCATCAAAAATTATGTTTTCCTTATCAGACTCCAAATCAATTACTGATCGCAATTGTAGATGACTGTTTTTCAAAATTAAAAACACACAAGTGAAAAACTTATTTTTAAAGTCACATAGTACTTAGTAGTTCATTGTGTTGTAAATTCATTTTATTATATGACATAATGATAATAATGGATTCCATTGAAAACAATGGGTCATTACATACATGGACATAAATGGGATCAGTTTCCAACAAATCAGGGAGGCCCGTTTCATATAGGAATCAAGCACTTTTTATGAAATAATAGAAGTTTCCTCTGAGATCGTTTCAGCATCAGGGATTTTCGATGATTTTTCAGCTACCAAGGGTATGTGTAATTTTAATGGGTATCATTATGTTAGTTCCCATCATTATGTACCTCTTATAATTAACATGCATGGAATTTTACATGAGAGAGGCAATGGATATGGGCATGGAAAGATGCACACAATGGAGGTGGCAATGCAAATAGGGATAAAGGTTTTCCATGGTATAGTCAATTTATTATCTACCCTTGTGTGTTGAATATTTGATTAAGTATCCTTACACTCCATTTTTATCATAATTTGGTTCATTCCTTGGGACTGGTTTTGGAGAGACTCTTTGTTCCTCTGGTGTAATCTACACTTTTTTGGAGGTCAGGCTGTTTTGTTTTATGTGTGTCCAGAATGTAGATTAGTGATGGGAAACACCAGTCGGTGTAAGATTCCTTTATTCTACAGATATATCCATATGATGTTATCCTTTTCATGGTATGTCTTTACTTCATTCATTAATTCGTCAAATATTTTTAGAGGATATTTTTTTATTTGTATAGATAATGAGTGGTGCTCTTTGGTGAGATGGGTTATCAGATGGGTGGTAGGAAATTAGTGCCTCTTTTGTATCATTTGGAAGAGTTTTTAATGGTTGATTAGTAAGGGGATATTCCAAGATTATTTGAGTAATTCCACAATTTTTTCTTTGATGAGTTTATGAAACTTTCCACTTTTTGTGATGTCGATTTTATGATAGATTTTGAACAGGGTCAGTCTTCAATTTTGATGGATCCTTATCGAATGGTGCCTATAGAGTTGTGAAATTTGTTTATTAAGGTTAATGATCTGATGTTTAGGGTTTTATATCAACCTATTATGTCTCCTTGGGGTGATCTAGTGTTTTTCACCAAGAATTTGGATGGTAGTTTGATGTTGTGTGTAGACTGCCTTTATTTGAATCAGGAAACAATCAAGGACTATAACCCTCTTCTAAGGATCAATAATTTTTTTGACCAGTTGAAGGGATCCATATAGTTTTTTATTATATAATTTTAGTATGCATACCACAAAATTATAGTGATATATGAGGATATTATAATGATTGACTTGAGGTGAAGATATTGGCACTTCGAGTTAGTGTTCATGCCAATCGGTGTAATGAACGCATCATCTGTGTTCATGGATCTCATTAACTCTAAATTCCATGATTTCCTAGACTTCTTCATAATCGTTTTCATCGATGATAACTTAATATATTCTAAGTCATAGGATGAGAATTTCGAACATATTAGTGTTTTCTTGCTAGTCCTTTGACACCACCTGATAAATGAGAATATTTCCAAGTGAAAGTTATAAACACAAAAAATGTATTTCCTTGGATATGTGGTGCCTCATTATCATGTTTCCATGGACCCATATATTATCGAGGTAATTTTTTCTTGGGAATTACCCAAGAAAGTCACATAGTTTCATAGTTTCCTTGATCATTCATGCTATTATAGGAGGTTTGTGTCCAATTTCTCTTTGATTGTAGAACCATTGATAAATTTACTAGAAAGGAACAGAATTTTGTATAAACTAATCTATTCCTTGTAGTGTTTGGTTTCCAACAAAATAATTTGATCAGTTTTCTGATTCTTCATTTTTCAGAGGTGGTTGTGGTGTTTATTTTTTTTACGACACATCCCTTCTAGGATTGGGATGTTTCCTGATGTAGTAGAGGTTTGTGATCTCTTAAGAGTCTTGAATGTTAATTCCCCACAAGAATAACTATTTCACCCATGATTTGGAGTTAGAAATCATTGTGTTTCCACTAAATTTGTAGTGGTATTATCTCATCATTGAGAACTTTCTAGTTTTCATGGACCACAAGAGAAATAAATATGTCTTCTCTAATAGGATTTGAATCTACACTAGCATACATTGGTGGAGTTTCTCCATTATTATAATTTTAATATATCTTACACCCTGATAAAGTGGAATGTTACTGTCTATGTGGTGAGTCAGAAGCCTCAAGAAGATGTGTCTTCAGAGCCTATAGATGTCTATAAAGGGATGTAGGAGCTAGTGAAAATTCATATTGACATGGGGGAGAGTAGTGGATGAGTTTTTATTTATTATATGATCATGGATTCATCCTTGATATAGGATTTGGAAGAGTATCAGTGGGAAAATATAGAGATAGATGTGATGAATTCTTGTGTTGGCCTTGGTGATTATCCTGATAGATGTTTGGAGGACAGTAAAAACTAGATTTTATTCTTAGAGAGGTTGTTTGTTATATTAGAAATGCATCTGGGATTTATTTATGAGATTCACAGGACACCTTTAGTAGTATATTTTTTCATGACTAATATGTATCCTAGCTTTAGGAGATAACATTGGTGGTTAGGGATGAAATGGATAGTGGTAGTATTTGTGGTTCGGCATCTAGTTTATCGATTGGTGAAAGATGAACACCATGTTCCTGGAGGTTTTTTATAGCCCTTGGGTGTTACTAGGTGGAAATAGAAGGAAATAACAATGGATTTAATCACTGTGTAACCTTGGGATTAGGGATAAAGTGACGCAGTTTGGATGATATTGGACTAGTTAACAAATTTTTCTCATTTTTTGAAAATACATGAATCGATTGGTGTGTATGTCTTAGAGAGGCAATGTATGGATGATAGGGTTATTCTTAATGGGGTATTTAGAACCATAATCCTTATTTTTCTTCATGATTCTATAGGGTATTTTATCATGTATTTGGATCCATGTTGTTCCTTATCACTATTTTTCACCCTTAAATAGATGGTAATATGGAGTGGATCGTCCAAATTATAGATGATATGTTGTGAGATTTCATCTTAGATTTTCGAAAATTAGCAGTAAAGTAATTTAATTTGGTTCATTCTTCCTACAACAACAGCTATCACTCATCCATTAGAATTACTTCATTTCAGGTGTTTTATGGGTAGTCATGTTGGTCTCTATTATGCTAGATGGAATTTGGGGAGTCATTTATTCTTGGTCCTCATGTGGTATAGAGCATGACCAAGAAGATCTAGGTGGTTCTAGAATGGGTGAGGGAGGTGTGGGACCTTTGAAAGGCCTATGATAATTATATAATGAGGTCCAATGTAATTAATGTTGGAAATAAGTTTTTTTAGAGTGTCCCCTCATTGGGGTAGAATAGATTTGGTAGAGGTTGTAATTTTTCTCCTTAGTTCATTGATCTGTTTGAGGTTTTGGGGAATGTTGGAAAGGTGTATTATTGGTCAGCACTGCCACTATGTCTGGATAGGATCCACAATGTCTTCCAGGTGTCCTAGATTCATTAATATCTTCATAATGACTCCCACTTCATTGAATATGGAGACTTGAATATCAAGGATGACATGAAAAACATAGAGAAACTAGTAGAGATATAGGATCATCGAGTGAAAGTGTTTTATGTGCTAACAATACCCTTGGTTCATGTTTTATGGATGTATTGTGCCTTTGAGAAGATTAATTGAGATCATGATAAATTTATTCATTCCCAAAACATAGAGTTTTTTTTATTGTTTCACTGTTCTTTTTTTCATTTGATAATGTGATGTTTGAACCTTGATTATTTTTGAGATTATTTTTCTTCTCTTATTGGTGATGTTTGTTATGAATTCAATTATATTAATATAGGAAAGCCCCTTTATAATCAAGATTATTTATTTTTACTACAATAAAACCATACATGTGAAGTTCCACCCAAAATCGGGACAATCATGATGTGGATGTTGAGTTTATTTATTTTATATGATTGGGGTAGTGTTGTATGATGTTTAAGGTGGTGTGGTTATTCTCTTGATGGAGAATATAGATTTATTTTTTTGGTATGTTATATTTAATTTTTGTCTTGGTTTTATGTTTTTTATTGGTGGTAGTGTTTTAGGTATAACGAGATCCCTGAGTAATATCTCAGAGGATGGTTTTTCAAATCATTCCCTGTCATTTTAAATTTGGTTTTAAATTATCAAGGAATAGAATTTTTTTATAGGTATCTAATGTAAGGTCTAAAATTTATGAAATCATTTCCTTTCTATTTTCTAACTCTTGTTGGAGTGAATATGGTTCCCAGATTCTTTTCCCACTTGGTTTTTCTAATTTTATTATCATAGTAACTTAACTAATCCTAAGGCTTGATTTTTCTTTATATGGTAGCTTTCTTGTTCATACGGTAGGATAGTTGGTCATTAATTTGGTTATCATGGTCACTTGTTTTCTTCATGTGGTCATTTTATTATTTTTAGGTAGTTTGGTTGGTCGTGCAGTCGATTGGATAAGTAAATTTTTTCTTTCATGTAGTCATTTGTTTTTTAGTGTGGTAGATTGGTTGGTTATGTGTTCAGTTTGAATAATATCTTGTTTCATTCATGTGTTCATTGATTTATTCATGTGCCAGGTTGGTATGTCGTACGATCATTTGTAATAATCACTTATTTCCTTTAGTGGTCACTTATTTGTTCATGTGATAGAATGATTGGTTGTGTGGTCAGTTATCAAGGTCACTTATTTCTTCCATGTGGTCAATTATTTGTTTGTGCTACATGTTAGTTAGTTGTTCAGTCATTTGGCATGGTCACCTACTTCCATCATACAGTCAATTGTTTGTTCATGTGGTAAATTTATTGGTGTTCTCAATTCAGGACATAGAAAAAATTCTAATTTTTTTATTTTTCCACATAATACCTCTACAGTTGAGAATATGAATTTTTAACAGAAATGTGGTTTTAAAGATATATTTAAGGAAATTAAAATTATTTTTAGATTAGTATAGTTGTGTAATTTAATTCACTTGATGAAGAAGGTTGTTAATGGGTCCTTCCAAGTGGAATTTAATGAGATCTTCAATCATGGTTAAATAAAATCTAACATGTGATCTGAAATCCTTATAGTTTTGTATCTTTGATTAAGAAATAAAGATATTTCCTTTGATAATTCTTAATTTTCATCTATCAATATAATATTTTATAGTTCTCTCCCTTGGAGTTGGGTAATCCTATTATATTTGGTTTGATTTATTTCTATGTTGATATCATTCTATGCACACAACCACTATTTTGGTGTATAAAAGAATGTGAGGCTTCTTTCATCCAGGTAGGGAATCCTCATTCTATCCTTAAATTATTTTCTTGTGTGGGAATTTCATGATTTTTACTTCCATTGAGTATATATTAAGTGTTTAATTTATGAAGATAATGAATTGTATCAATCTGAAATTGATCGAATGGGGAGAAATCACATGTTTTACTACATTTGTGATATTTCTAATGAGATTATACATGATTGATTCCATTATTAAAAATTGTGGTCATTGGAATCCTTATTTGTTATTTAGTTTAAAAAATTATGAGTCTCTTAATGATTGATTATTTTATATCACCCTAAATAAAGGATAATAATGTATATATGGATAATGAATTTTTTACCCACGGAAATATAGAATTTTTATGAGAATTACCATGATTAATAATGAAGTAAAATAATGTAATCCCCTAAAACCAAATTATAATAAGTTGTGGAAGATATGTTATAATGATATGTTTGGATGTACTAGTTTTTTTACCTTTTGTTTTTTGGGTTGTTGTGTGGTAATAGTGGTGACCAGTTGAGAGGTGAATTGTTTGGAGTAGCGATGTGATGGTTGGTTGGTTAGGGATGTGTTGTGTGGTGGTTGTATTCTCTGATGGTTTTGAAGTGTGTCGGTCATGATGAGATGTCATTGTAGATGTAGTGTGATGGAAATAGTTCAGGTAAGATATTAGAGATGTTTTGTGGTGTGTTTTTTTTAGTTTCTCGATTATCCATGGAATAAATTACAATTTCGGGGGAAAAAATGGCATGGGTTGGTAAATGAATAAAATTGGGTTAGAATTGATGTGTGTAAATTGGTTTAAATTAATTGAACAATTAATGAATGGAATGTGTAAATGTGAATAACTTAATTAATAAATAGGAATTAGTGGAAACTCATAAAATATAGAAAATAGAGTAACTTTTAATTAGAAGTGGAATTGTGTGTTTATGTGTGGTTTTTGTGTGGTGAGAAGCATTTTTGGTGGTAGTGATTGTGAATTATATTGTAAGGTGTAGGGGTGGTGATGTGGTTTATGAAAGTGCATTTAATGTGAACCCATGGGTTCATTATTGTGTACTATATATATAATGTACTTTATGTTATTTTTATATGTTCCCAACCCAATTTATATAACCTTTCCTATGACAAAATGTTTTGGATTCTAGGTTTTCCCCCAATGTCTAGTTTGATGGTGATGTGGATGACTGGTACCCTCTCTTCCCTACTCTTCCTTTAGTATAAATGATACGGGTTGGTGTTGTAGATTATGCGATGATGATATGAGTTGGTCTTAGATACTAACCAGTGGTGATGATGATGTGATATGTTGTGTGTGTCATGTGTGGTGGGAGGAGGTCACAGGGTTGATTTCCTTTGCATTCATGATACTCTACTGCCTTGGAAATGTGATGAGGTTGTGATGTGTGATGAGGTTGTGATGTGATAATGTGTTAGTACCTGACCTTAATCATTACTTATTCTAGTTTTTTAAACTATAATTCACCTTAATAAAATTTCTAGGATATTTTTGGTTTATAATTTTAGAGGATTAGGAAAAACTCTTAGAAAGTAAACCTAGACATTACAAGTGGACACTTACACTCGGTATATATTTTTTACACTAAATAAAAGTCATTAAAACAAAACATGATTTATTTTCTTAATAAATCCTTAAAATATTCATCTTGACCTCATCCTTGTCCCTAATCATCCTTAATACCTATGAAAAAAATTTAAAACATGGGATGATCACAAAAACCCCAATAAGGAACATAAAAATAGAAATTATTTTAGTTCAGTGAAAAAAATGAAAACCCATGAAAAGTTTACATTTATCATAATTGTGACTAAGAGGATTAGATAAATAATTTCCATATGAAAATAACATACACTTGTTTCTCAAATAAAACATTAAAACTCATATAAAGAAAATAAAAACTTTTTTTCGAAACATAGAGCATTATATTTCTTGCCCGTTTTAAACTTGTGTCAAAATTAACTTGAGCCTAGACAAATCCATAGGATAAAACCTTGTGTAACTCCTTAATTATTTCCTTAAAAATTTAAGGTATGTTACCCAATAAATTAGGGTTATATATGGGCACACCCATAATTTAAGCTATAACAGGCTCACCTATAACTCTCTAGGATTCCCCATTGTATAAGTTGTAATGGGATCACATGACCCTAATTGGGTACACCCATTTTTATTGTATAATGAAAAAGTACCATATCATGAATAAAAAAATATTATTGCACAATTTCATTATAAAACATTTCTTAAAGTCATAAAAAACCACTTATGGATATCAAAATACTATATTCTTTTAAAAACACCTTTTAAAATAAAAAAATGTACATATCATAAAGAAACCATTTTATTTAAAAATAACTACAAAAACTTTTAAATAAAACACAAAATAATTAAAGTTTCATTAAGGAAGGAATATATTCTCATTTATTATAATTAAGAAAACATTCCTTTTGAATTTTATAAAAAACATTGAAATAGAAACTTTAAAAAAAGATTCTTTTTAAAATAAATTCTGTTACATAAAACCTAAAAAAATATTATTTCTTGACAAAATTTGAGACAAATAAAAAATAAATTATTTTTAAAACATTCATGTACATATAAATAAATTCACAAAAAAAATATTTGAAAAATATGTACATAAAAGAGAAATATTTAGAAAATAAATCTTTAAAACATTTAAAATAAGTTTTTTAGTCAAAGAGTTCCTTACCTTGAGTCTGAATCATCATGTACATTCTTTATATTACAGAATAATGAACTTATATAAAGTATTTAATTTATTGAGAACGTTTTTTAATTTTATTATTCCTTTTATATAACATATTTCCATGATATAACAATTAATTAATTATTTTAGTTCATGTCGGATTTTGAAGATAATCAGTTCAAAAGTACAGAGTGACTTAGGTAGGTTGACTATAGTAAAAGAGATAATCATTGAATCATATTAATAATAATATTAATGAAATAATAATAACTTTTAAACATTAATTATACTTTTAAATATAACTATAGAATATTTTTATGAAAAATGAACTATGTTACAATCATGGAGACAGTGGGTCATACGTACACATGGGTAACGTTTCCATTATTCAACAATCATTATGAAAAGAAAGTAAATATTATATTATCTTTCCATAATAATCATAATATAATATATATCATATAACTTATTTAAATATATGTATATATATCATTCATTTTGTTTTGTGATGAAAAATGAATCATGTCGCTTCATGTTGGTGGTAGTCTACATGTACGCCCAAACGACATTATCATTTTTCTGTTCAAGGAAAGATAAGAATGAAAATAATATATTATATTTTTTCATAATGAAAAAATATATCATGAATATAAAATATAAAAATTAATTATATCATTATAACCAATCTTAAGAGACGTTGATGGAAAATGAATTGCATCGGTTCACGAGGCGGTAATCTGCCCTACACATGAACAATGAATTATTTTACCATTTGATGGTAGTGGAAATGGATATAGGTCATTCAAAAAAATATAATAACATAATTTTATATATATTATAATGTATTTATTATTTTATAATGGTTTAATAATCCTTGAGTAATGTGTAATAGTAAACAAAACAGAAACGCTTGATTAAAAATGATACCTCTTCTTTGAACAATCTCATTTTCTTAACACCTTAAGACCACTAAGGTTGGTGTTATGCCTAAAACAAGACCTCAAAAATGTATGGAGTGATTCTAGGAATATATTCTTATAGTCATTTCATGAATATAAATTGTTTTTAAGTGTTTTTAAATGATATTAAGATGTTTCCATTTATAAGAGAGGGGATGCGAACTCTTAGAATTTATTAAAATATTAAAATATAATAAGACTATTGTAGAGACAAGAAACTTAAAAATGGAAAAAAAGGATATGGGGGGATATTTTAGACCATATATTACCCCCTATATTATAATTTAACACTTTTATTATTTTTAAATAATTTAATAAAATATTGATTTCATAAAATACCATTATTATTAAATTTGATACTATTCATTACATTAACTTAAAAACATCCAGAAAACAAGTAAAATTTGAAAAAAAAATATTTTATTATATCCTATATGTGTAAATATTGTCTATTAAATTAATTTATCACATTATTTATATTAAATTATATTTGTTTTAATATTTTTTTATAATCATTAATTTGATTTTTCAAAAAAAAGAATAATTATTTTATCAACATTGTACAAGAATTTAATGTAATTATTTATTCCCTAAAAGTTAAAAATAAATTACCATGATGAATAAAAATGTTTTATATTTTTGAAGGAATATTTATATTTGGATATATATTCGGGAAAGAACCATTTTAAATAATTACACTAATTGAAAACAAGAGTGTAAGATGTTTGACTTTTCATAAAATAAAATACTATAAATATCATAATATTATCAATGTGGTTAAAAATGGTTTTAAATTAGACCTTTGGATTATTATGATCTATATACACTCAAAAAATAATTTTAGGGAAGTTTTTGGGTCATTTAATTGTTTTAATCATTTTAATTTTAGATTTTTTAACATCATTTTATCGATTTTTCTTCTGCTTACACAAGCACTGCGTTAGTGTTACATAAGAATTTAATGTTCTTATTTCATGTATAAAAATTCAAAAAACATATCATAAAAATAAATTAATTTTTATAAATATAATCTTTTATATTCATTCATTATGTATATTAACTCATATCCATGTCAATAAAGCTTTTTTAATTTGATAATTTGACTTTTCTTACCTTAAGTAAGCATTCACAATCATTTGGATAAGATTCTTGTTATATAACTAAAAAAATATAAACTATTAGACAAAATCGTAATTTATATATTATATTTAATACAAATTTCATGAAAAGACTTTATATATCTCAATTATTAGCTATAAGACATTGAATTTGACTTTTCTAATGTCGCGCAAGCACTACATCGGCACTGAAAATGATTTTCATAATTATCATGAAATAAATTATAATTTTCATGATATGAATTATTTTTATATTATATTTATATTATAATATCATAAAAATTTATTTACATAATTTTAATAAATTTTTATATCATAATTATGTCTTAAGGATATCATAAAAAATATTGTATTTTATGAAAACTATATTTTTTCCTATTCACCAAAAATTTAATATTTTCAGAAAATTATCATAATTTCACCATAGAATAATCTTGATATCATAATTTAAATAAATTAAGTTCATTTTATCGAATACATTTTTTAAAACATTAATAAATTATTTATAATATTCATTCATAAAAAGTAATAAAATTCATTTTTAAGGGAAAAATATTTTTTGAAGAATAAAATGACTTTACTAAAAATCTAGTACATATTTAAAAAACAATAATTGATACATTAGAAATTATTAGTACCGTTATATATTTCATATATCAATTATTCATATTCATTCTCCCCAAATTAACACTTATTTTATAATAGTCACATTTAAATAATAATATTTAGTTGTTCATCTTAGCCTAATGTGGCATAACTTGTACGCTATGAAACATAGTGTTTTCTTTTAAATATATCTGGTTGTTACATTCCCCACCCCTTAATAAATTTCTTCCTTGTAATTTGAACTTGATAATGGTGACCAAGGTTTTCCTTTTCAAAGTAACATTATTAAAACCCACATCGTAAAAGGAAGCAACAATGCTTTTTTTAAAGAATGAATGGAAAGTATGAAGGTTACCTAAGATAACACAAACTAGGTTTACATATAATAAAACATGGACATTTGAAGATAAAATATAACACCAAAGGGCTGATATAGAATGATATAAAACATGGTCAAGAGAAATTTTACAATCACAAAATCATAAATCTGTGATGGGTTAAACGGCCATTGCTTCCTCAATAAGAAAAGTAAATGAATAACATTTTTATTTAAAAATAATTTTCCTAGATTTGAGTATTTCTATTTCCATATATAATAAGAACATAGGGAGATATGCTTACTTGAAATTGTGGTTTCATCAATTAATTAATTTCCACCACAATATCATCTTTTTCTCTAAATGATGAGTATTCAATATGAATCTTCCATTCCTAGATCCTCAAAATCAACTTATATAGATCAAAAAATACAAAAAATAATAAATATATATTCCTCCTTTATTAAGTTATTATCCAAAACCAAAAAAATTCATACAATATAAGATAATTCTATAAAAATAATAAACCTTTATATAATGAAAAACTACTTTAATCTCTAAAATTCAACAGTAATACACAAAATTCAACACTGATCATTCAAAAAATTACTATCCTTAAAATTCCTTAAACATTTTCTAGAATAATATTAAAACTCAAAAATCAGAAGGATTTGATCACATATAATTCCAATATAAGTTTAACATTTATCCCCAAATAACATCAATGACTCTTAAAGTCTCATTCCAAAATGTAATTTCCCTAATAAGATAATATCCAAGACAAGATAACAATTTCCATAAATAACCTCAATCATCATAAATCCATAATAAAATCATATATTATTCTAAAATATAATTAAAACTTTATTCCTCAAATAAAATCCCATAGTATTTTTTGTACCTTAATCATATAAGCTTCCCAAAATAGTGAACATCTTTTGAAATAACATTAATCACTTAACACCAAATCATTTTCCAATCCCATTTCAAACTATTAGATGAAACATATGCTCCCAAAATGAACTTCACCTTTATCCATTAGATATTTTAAATAAATAAAATCAATTTCATACTAATTTGTACATCATGTATGTCAATGGTAAGCAATACACCCTTGTTTCCCTTTAGTTGTTGCTTCAATACCCACAACCTTATCGAATGTGACGGGTTGTCACCCAGTCCATGGTTTGTCCTCACTTTAAAACTATATAACTATTATTGAATTCCTAGAATTATGATTAAAGTATTCAAAATTAACATTAATAAATTCATCCTTGGAGGGAATGTTTTAACCTCAAAGGTTATCGCATTACTTTTATTTTGAATCCCAAAAATAAATAACCTTTAATTAACTCAAAAATAAATGTCTCCATAAACATCCTTAGTGGACTAAAAATTTCAAAACATAAAGCCTAGAAGGGGGTTTATAATAAATTGAACTTATGGTCAACTATATAATTATAAACCACTGATGATATCCATAACTATTAAGAATACCTCATCTGAAAACATCATAATCTCCAAAGTTATCTACACACTCCTATGATACCAAATATAAGAACATGGACTAAAGAATTAAATGTTATAGTGATTTAAAACTATAATTCACTTTCTTAAAATTTCTAGGTTCTTTTTAGTTTAGAGTTTTAGAGGATTCAGAAAAACTTTTACAATGTAAAACCATAAATTATAAGTGGACACTTGTACTCAGTATCTATTTTTTCTACCAAAAAAGTATTTAAAATAAAAAATTCTTTCTTTTATTTATAATCATTCACAACTTTAATATTTACCTCATACATATCTATACTTATCCTTAAAACCTATTTAAAAAATCTAAAAACATGGTAGGGGCATAATAATCTCATTAAGGGACAAAAAAATTAGAATTCTATTAGTTTAGGGGAAAACATGAATTCCCCTTAAAATATTACCTTTATCAAAATATTCATTGAGAGTCTGAAATAAATCATTTCCATATGAAAATCACACACACAATTTTTTTCTAAAAGAAAACATTAAAACTCATAACAATAAAATAAAAAAAAATTAGAAATATATATCATCACAATCATAAACCATTTTAAACCTATATCAGAAATAAATAGAGCACATTTAAATGCATAAGAAAAACTTATTTCCCTAAAAATTGAAGGTTCATTACCCAATTAATTGGATTTTTATCTAGTTTTACCCATATTTTAATCTATAAAAATCCCACCCAACACTATCTAGGTGAACCCATTATATAATCTATAATGGTATCACTCGGTGCTATCTAGGCACACACATTTCTTATATATAATTTTCAAGAACCATATCATGAATAAAAAAAGGTATGATTGAATTTTTTTATGATTAAATATCTAAAAAACTATTTTAAAGTCATAAAAATCACATTTGGATTTCAAAATACCCTTTTCTTTTAGAAACAACTTTTAAACTCAAACAATTGCACACATCATAAAGAATCCATTTTATTTAAAATGGAATACAAAAAATTATTAAGTAAAATTAAAATTATTATATTTTCATGGATGTGGTAAAATATAATCATGTCTTATAAGTAAAAAAAATTCCTTTTTACTATTGTAGAAAAATTAAAAGAGGATATTTAAAAGGGGTTTTCTAAATAAACCTTAACTAAAACTTTAAAAAGATTTCTTTTTAAAAAAAATTAGAGAAATTTGGAAAATTAAATTTTTTAAAAAATATTCATGTATATATAAATAAATTCACCAAAAAAAATTCAAAACATGGACATAAAAGAGGAATATTTATAAAATAAATCTTTAAAACTTTTAAAACGGTATTTTTTTAGTCAAAGAGTCACTTACCTTGAGTATGAATCCTCACATATATTCTTTATATTCATGAATAATAAACTTATGTCAATTATTTAATTTCTTTATAACCTTTTTCAAGTTTACTATTCTTTTTATATCACTTATTACCCTGATATAAAAATTAATCAATTATTTTAGTTCACATCGGTAATTTTGGTGATATTCAGTTCATCAGTCCCGAATGACTTTGGTATGTTAAATATGGACAAAGATATCAGAATTGAATCTAATAAATAATAATATTAAAGGAAAAATTTTTAATTTTAAACATTAATTATACTTTTAAATTTATCCAGGAAATAATTTTATGCCAAATGAACTACGTTACAATCATGGAGACGATAGGTCGTACGTACACATGAGTAACCTTTCCAGGTTTCAATGATAATTATAGAAAGAAAGAAAGTATTATATTATATTTACATAATTATAATAATATAATATATATGTATATATAATATTAATTATTTAAATCGTTATATATATCATTCATGTGATGTTGTTATGAAAAACAAATCACATCGCTTCATGGAGGTGGTAGTCCACACATACGCATGAACGACGTTATCTTTTTTTTTGGGAATAAAATGGTAATAACATAAATAATATATTATATTTTTATAAATACAAATATGTCATTAATATCATATATAAAAAATAATTCTATCATTATAACCACTCTTGAGAGTCGTTTATAGAAAACTAATTCCATCGGTTCACGAAGAGGTAGCATGTTGTACACACGGATGATGAATTTTTTTCTCATTTGATTAAATTAGAGATGAATATAGGTTATGAACCGAAAATAACAACAAATAATTATATGGATGATACTATAGTTATTATTTGATAACCGTTTATTAAGGTATGAGGGATATGTAATAATAAACAAAATAGAAACACAATATTAAAATTTATATATCTTCTTCGAACAATCTCCTTTTCTTAACAACTTTAGACTACTAAGGGTGGGGTTATTCATAAACAAATACCTCTATAATTTGGTTAAGGATAATAGTAAGGTATTTCAAAAGTGTTTTATTTAACCAAAAATGTTTTTAATTATGATTAAATGAGAATAATATGTTCCCTTTTATAAGAGAGGGGATGGGAACTGATGGAATTACAAAAAATATTAAAATATAATAAGACTATTCAAGATCCAAAATATTTAAAATGTACTATTAATTAATAGGGGGAGGGGCAGGATCTTTCTTTTCAGGAAGTAGTACCCAAGAGGTGCCCTTTTCTACCCATCATCGACGCCTCTCCAAAGGTACCTGGAATCTGCAACGGACATCCTGTTGTCCTGGCTTCATCCAAGTAATTCTTTGAAGCTTCGTCGCTTCTTTCCACAGACCTGGTCGCAAATTTCACTCATCCTAGACCTCCGGTTGAGGTGTTTGAGAGGTATGTGAATCAGGAATGGGGTTTAGGTCGCCGTGCGGTTGTCGGACTCCTTGGGCCACGTCAAATTCTTGTTTCTCTCGCGAATGAAGATGACATGGCACTGGCCTGGTCTCATACAAGAAGATCCGTTAGAGGGTTTACATTCCAGTTACATCGCTGGACATTTGATTTAAACATGAATCATGACTCTTCTTCGTCGGCAATCTGGATTCAACTTCCTGGGTTACCGCTACCCTTTCAGAATCTTTCCCTCCTTCGATCAATAGGTAATTCTTTAGGTCGTTTCCTCTGTGCGGATTGGAAGACCGATTCCATAGTGCACCCAATTGTTGCGCGCATCTGTGTTGAAATGGATCTCTCCCGTCCTCCACCCGACAATGTATGGATTGTTATTGAAGGTCAATACAGGTGCGTGAAAAGTATCTTCTATGAATCTCAGTCCTTGTTCTGTTCCTTCTACCATAGATAGGGCCACCGTGTTGATGAGTTCCGCAAAAGGGCTTCGGCGGTTGTGGCTGATACTTCTTCGGTGAGTAAGGGTGACTCAGGTCAGGTGGAGGGTGATGGAGCCGGTTTTGGAAATGGCTCTGAGCCTGTTGCGCACAAACTGAGGTCACAGGAGGTGCCTTCGGATACCAGTGATCATATTGAGGCACTTCGGGGTGTCCAGGAGTAGGGGTCTCCTTACCAACCTGGGGTGGGGTTCCCCAGTCCTTCTAATTCTTCGGCGATGGTTTATACTGGCTCGGGGAGGGTGAGTCCTGCAGGTCCAGTTTTGAAGGAGGCATCAAAAGTTTCAGAACATCAGGTGGATGCATTTTTTGAAGGTCCCAAGAAGGATCTGGGTGGTTTTCAGGCATCTAGGAGCATGGGGAATGAGGGTCGGGGTCTTGCGGTTCGGGCTTTGGCGAGGCCCTCCCTGCCTACAGGTGAGCCTACCAGATTTGAGGCCACCTGTGTTCCGGTTAGGGGCTAGGAGGAGAAGAATACTCAGCCTCAATATATGGGCAGGGGTTTTGATCAACCTGCTTTTCTGAAGGGATCAGGAGTTGGGGAAGCTTGTGTCATGGGGAATGAAGGGGGCAGTGGGGTAGGGCCTGCTCTAGGTAGCGCCCCTATCCAACTAATAGGGAATGTATTAAAGGTGTGGGCCCAGACCAACCTTGGAGAGGAAGGGGGTTGGGGTCTGCCTTTCTGCCAGTGGTTATCTCTCCAGTCCGGACTCTAGTAGTCTTGAGCAATAGGTACGAAAGGCTAGCTGAGGAGGAACCCAGAATTGTATCATCTTCCCTGGTTGAGGAAGAGTGTGATGATGGTGGAGGGTAATATGAACACGACGTGGTCCATAGAAGTTTCTCAAAAGCAGAATCTGGATCGAGGATTATTAGGAGGAAGAGAAGAATGAGGGGTAGGAAGGATTACTCCTCCTTACCTCCTCCTATGAAGACCCTGTCAACAAAGAAACTTTTGGTTGAGAAGATGGACAAGGAGATCAGGTGTCACCTAAAGTCTCCTAGACATCCTAATCTCTCTTTCGATTTAGTTTTTAGTTCAGGTGATGTGGTGTCAGAGCAGTTGTTATTTCTCAATGCCTCAGAAGAGGATGCAGCCAAGATGATGTGTAGGAATCTTGACGTGGATCTTAATGAGGAGCAGTATATTTGGGTTGACAAACAGGACACAATCCTGGTTGGAGGTTTCAATAAGGGGTTGATCAGACTTGAGGAGTATATGTAGGTCTGGAATAAACTGACTTCTTCCTTTGAAGACATGATAAGGGGGGATCCACTTCTGCAGGTATCTAATTTATCCTAGAGATTGTTTAGAGACACTTAATCTAGTAGAATTAAACTGGTTTTCAATGACTCTATTTTACTTATTTCCTAACTTATGCTTTGTTAAGTTACCGACCTTATTGTGTGAGGAATGTTGAAGGGTCAGTTCGGCTCAGATGGGATAGAGCATGCTGCTTCTTCGTCTACAGGCCATTTGGGATGTGGTTGATATAGAGGGATGGCTTTCCATCGGGAGGGACCATGCTTGCATGGGATCGCTGAGTGGTCCTTCTTTGGAGTTAGCAGTTGCTGCTTATGCTTGGGTGAGGTTGAATCTGATCTTTTGTTTCTCGTTGTTTGGTGCTTGTTAAAACTTATGGTTTCTCACTTTTACCTCAAAAGTGTGTTTCTTAATAAAAAAATAATTTTCAATCAGTCAATATTTTTTTATTTTTAAATAATTTTATAAATTATTATTTCCATAAAATAACATTATGGTCAAATGTGATACTATTAATTGCATTGACTTAAATTCATCAAGAACATAAGTAAAATTAGAAGAAAAAAACGTTTTATTATATCCTTATAATTTAAATTAAAAATATATAATTCTTTTATAACATTATTTATATCAAATTATATTTACTTAAATATATTTTTTTATCATTAATTTTATTTTTCCAAAAAATGAATAATTACTCTATAAGTGTTGTTCAAGCATTTAAGGTAATTATTTATTCCCCAAAATTAAATATAAATTAGAATTATAATGATAAATATTTTATAATTCAAAGGACTAATTATAGTTTAATATATATTTTGGATAAAACATTATTAAAAGTATTTTACTTATAAAAAATTGGAGTGTGACATGTTTTAATGTTCATTAAATTAAATAATATAAAGTTCATAATATTATCCAAGTGGATCCAAATAGTTATAAATTAAACCTTTTGATGATTATGGTCAAAATATATGCAAATAATATGATTTATTAAAGTTTTTTGGGTCATTTAATGGTTCTTATCATTTTAATTTTAGAGTTTTTAAAATCATTTTATTCATTTTTCTTCTTACATAAGCATTGTGTCAGTGTTTCATAATCATTTAAGGTACTTATTTCATGTATAAAAATTAAAAATAAATTAATTATGCTAAATATAATCCTTTATATTCTTTCATTATGTATATTTACTCATATACATGTCAAGAAAATTTATTTAATTTGTTATTATCACTTTTCTAGCCTTGCGCAAGCATTGTAAAATAATTTGAATAAGATTCTTGTTATATAACTCCAAAATTAGAAATTATCAGAAAAAATAATCAATTATATATGAAAAAAAATCTTTTAAATACTTTTTATTTATCAATTATTAGTTATAAGACACTGAATTTGGCTTTTCTGGTCCTATGCAAGCACCACGTCAGCACTGAAAATGATTTTCATATTTATCATGAAATAAATTAGATTTTACATGTTATAAATTATTTTTGTATAATATTTATATTATAATATCATGAATTATTCATTAAATAATTTTAATAAATTTTTATATCATAATTATGTCTTCAAGATATCATAAAATATACTGTATTTTATATATAAATATATATTTTTTACTATTCACCAAAAAATATAACTTTTTTAGATAATTCTCCAAATTTCACCATAGACTAATTTTGATATGATAATTTCAAAAATAAAGTTTATTTTATAAAATAAATTTTTTAAAAATTACAAAAATTAATTATAATATTCATTTATTAAAATCAATAAAATTCATTTTTGAGGAAAACATATTTTTTAAAAGAATAAACTAACTTCACTAAAAATCTAGTACTTATTTAAAAATAATTAATTAAAACATTGTAAATGAGTAGGACCATTATATATTTCATAAATTAGTTATTCATAATCATTCTCACCAAATTAATGTCTAGGTTATAATGGTTGCATTTAAATAATAATATTTAGTTATTCGTTTAATCTCGATGTGGAGTATCTTGGACACTATTCAATATAGTGTTTTATTTAAAAAATATGATAATTTTACATGATTAATGATTATAGAATTATATTCTAAACCCTATTATAGGTTGTAATATGTAGGGATCAATCCCAACCAACATTATAGATGGCTGGTTATGTGATTTGATATGTATGGAAGGGATGGGATCATAAGGTGTTTGACGTCAGGGAGTGAGAGAGGAAAATTTAAGGGGAATTGGTTGTGGGGAACCTATAATTTGTGTTATTTTTATACTATGTTACAATATTATATTTGTGGTTTGATGAGTGGTCCATGTTGAGGTTGGGACTAGTCAATTGATCTGTTTAGGTGCATGATGGTTATTCTGTTTATTTATTAGGGAATTAGTATGCTCTTTTCACATCTGAACTTGAGAACTTAGGTATGATCCTACTTAGTATACATGTTATTCTCACCCTATATATATATATATATATATATATATATATTTCAGGTTTCCTAGAGGAATTTGGGGACTGATCTAGACATTACAATACTAGGATTTATATCTAGTGTTGATTCATCATTGTATGGATGGTCTTATAGTATTGTCTTGAATAACTTTATTTGTATTTATTGAAATTTTTTATGTATTATGAGATGGTTTTAATTTCATTTTTAATTTGAGTTAGAGTTTCTTGGTAGTTTTTTACCCTATATTTGGGTCCTATATTTTTATAAAGGGTAATGTCTTCATTATGTGATAAATTTATACCCTCGGTTCTTATTTCCAACCTAAGGTCTACATGAGGTAGGACATGGGGGTCATTATCTATTTTCATTCATTATCATCCTAATATGGGTACCTTTTTATAAAGGGGTTCATGAAATTGGGTGTGTATAGGTTTAGAAGCATAAATTGTTTTTTTATATCATATGTTGATATACATGATATTTATGGTTAGTTGGGTTATTTCTTTAAACCCATAAATGATTAAATAGGACTCATGGTGGAATGAGATGATTGTTTTAATAGGGTAATACCAAAATTTATTGATACAATATTTAGTATTGAGATTTCTTACATGATAATTTTTAAAATTTTGGGTTTATATTTTAATATATTTTTTAATATGATGATATCCAATTGATATATGGAAGGGTGAGGCTAAGCATACTCTGGTTATGGCCCTAGAGGGCCAAGATAATAATATGCTCATAGAGGTATTAATCTAAGTTATTCAAGTAGTGGAGAGACTAATTCATAAATTTTATTCCATGATAGAACATCTAAATAGGGACTTCTTAATGCATCCCCCCACCATCTTCCTGGTAGATTGTGTGCTACTTGGTGGAGTGGATTGGGTCAAGAAGATCATGTATTATTTTAAGTTGATTGATACAATAATTAAGAAGAAGTTTGATTTTGGTACCTTTACATTATATATCTCAGTTAGAAAGCTTTGTAATATCCTGGTGTAAGACAATAAGTAAGAGTGAGTGTCTTATAAGGTATTTAAGACTCTCTACATTGAGAAGTTTTTTTTAGATTTACTGAAGCTAGAAAAAATATAGTAATTTATAAAGCTATAGCTAAGAGATATTTTAATGATAGGTTAATAATTTTTTTCTCAAATTTTCTATTATTTTCATCAATGTTTGGTGTATATGAGGCCATAAAATCTAGTGATTCTGAAATTATCTTGTAACCAATAATTCATATTCATCTGATATTTTAAATCTCTATGACTTATTCTAATGTGGTGAACAAGGATCAAAATGATGATAAAGTGACTTATAGAGATCAAGGACCCTGGATGTTGGAACCCTTTAGTTTCTGTTAGAATAAATAATCATGCAATAATAAGAGTAAACTTAATATAGTAAACTAGGGTAATAGAATATAAGGAATACAGAGCTAGGGTTTGTAACTTCCTTTATAAGAAATAGCTACTCGTGTTTTATTTTAAGGTGTTATTAAATGAAACATTAAATTTGAGTTTCATGGTGTAGTGAAGGAGTGTCTTATGAGTGGATATATAGGATATCTATGAAGTTACTACAAGTGGGTGATTTATCTATATAGTAGATGATGCATATGAAAAAATTACACATCCATGGAATGGTTAAGAATATTGTTATAAAGTTTTGTAGGGTATCATTTTTATAATCAAGATATGATGGTAGATATGGTTCATAAGTATCACCACAATAGCATGAGATTGATATACAACCCAGTCAAACTTTAAGAGGTAAGGATACAAATAATGGTTCTAGTCATCTATTCATATTAAAATAGGGAGCATCGAATAATGGTAAGGGACCATCTATTATATGATATAATATTTTGGTCATGTCTACGTTTGTTGGAAATTTATTTAATAAATCTGTGACAAACAAATCATGTCATCACATATGGTAAGATATTTTGGTTTTATTTTAATGTTATTTATGGTTTAATTGACCACTAAAACTATTTTGGGAAATAGGTTTGAGGGCATCAGAAAGTGTCTAATATATTCTATTCTAGTGAATGTATGGGAAATTTGTGGAGTTTTCTAATTCTTAATGTTTTAAAATTTTGTGGTATTTTCATCATTGGAGCATTGAATTTATTATAGGAACACATTTAATGCTACCAAAATAGGGTTTTATTTACATATTTGGGGGGTATTTGTTTTACATTTGTGTGGGGTTTGGATTTACAAGAAGTTCATGCTGGGATTGAACTCTGGCATTAAGGCATTACCACTTCACATATGGATAGTCTTATTTTGGGAGATAATGAAGAGATAGAGTATCCTATATTTATTATATTTTATGATCAACTTCGAAATGTATTTATAAATGATTTTTGAGTTTTTATATATAATAGGAATTTCAAGATCACTATCGACCTTGTGTTAAGTGAAGAGTCTATGTTGATACTGTTATATCATATGAAAATGGTTAAAATAAGGGATTTTTATGTCTTAATTGAAGACCTTGAGATAAATATATTTATTATATAGATATTATCCTCTTATATTACTCTAGTTTTATTTTCAATGAAGGATTATTCGAGTTTGATATTGAGTGAAAATTATTAAACATTGAATATGGTGAGAATCTATAACAATAATCCATTAAAATGTATTAATGATATGATCTATTGGTTTAGAGGAGAATAAAGGTTTTCTAATATTGATATATGCCTAAGATATCATCATCTTAGTGTGATAGATATTGATATTCCATGGGATACATTCAGGACTCAACATGGATTTTATATGTTTTTAGTGATTTCATATAGAATTATGAAAGAACGAATAGTTTTTACGACCCTAATGAAGAAAATTTTCCATCCATATATTTAATTATCAATTGTATCTTTTTTATAACATATTGGTTCTATTTTAGATATAGGAGGTGTATAGGAGGCACCATGAGACTGTAATAAGAACATTATGTGAGCATTGACTATATTCTAATCTCTTTAAGTTTCAATTATATATCTAAAGCATAAAATTATTAAGGAAATTTATATTTTAGTGTGGTATCTTAATATATCCTGAGAATAAATTTTCAATTATTTCTTAGGGAAACCCCTATAATTTGACTGAAATCATGATTTTCCTTAAGATAATTGGATATTATCTTGATTTCTCCTAATTGGAAGCACTCATAAAGGCCCTAAACAAGAAATTTTTAAACTTTTATTGTGCTTATCAATGTTATATATATTTTTATGTGTTGATATGAAGACTCGTATTTATAATAATATTTATTTTACTTTAGTCAAATAAGAATTACATTATATATTGTGATGCATGTAGGATTTTCATGGGAGGAGTTTTGATGTAGGATGATTGGGTTATAAATTATGGATCTTGATAACTTATTACACATTATAATAACTACTTGAAACGTGATTTGGAGTTAGATTCAATAGTACATGTTCTAAATATTTTTTTCCATTATCTCTTTAGTGAGAGTTATGTGGCCTATACATACAAAAATAGATTGAAATAAGTATTTTCAAAAAGAAACCTAGGTCTTAAGTATAAGAGATGGTTTTAGTACCTGTATTTATTTAACATTGAGATATTGTATACCAATGGAAATAGTAATTTAGTGTTTTATTCACTTTAAAGGAATGAGCATGTGCATTTAATTCACGATTTGAAGAAAGAGAAGTATATTTTGTGTCTTTTCTCAAATTTAAATTTCTTTTATGACAATGTATCATGGGATTATTATATTTTTTTCTCTAAGAGTAAAATCATTAAAATTAGATTGGGTAAATAATATTCGTGATTTTCACTCTAAATTAAAAATTATATAAGAGAGATAATATAGTGTATAGAACATTATTATTAATACTTGATGTTTTTTGTAAGCCATATATGTTATTATAATGGTGGTAGTACCAAAGGGTATGATAGTGGAGGCTATTTTAGAATTCCCAAGCCTTATGACAGTTTTTTAACCTCAAGTTTAAAATATATTTTTTGGAATGTGACATTAATTTTTTTGGTTGATTGTGAAGAGAGATCTAGAAGGATAAATTTTAAGGTGTCTCGCATATTATAAATTAAAGGATGTGCATCATATACTCACCAATTTGATATAATAACTTCTTATTCCTATGTATAAATATGTTTAAGGAATTATTTACTTCCTAAAAAACATATGAGGTTTCCTAGAGGTAGGGAAATTGTGTGGGTAATTATAAAAATATTAAAGAAGTTAGAATATATTCTTCTTATACAAGAGGCTCAATAAGTAAATGAGTTGGGTAAATTATATGTTTGACATACAGTTATACTGCATGGAGTGATGATGAGTATAGTGTTATATTGAGATATGAGGTTTCTTTCAAAATTATTTTAGGGAGTTTAGTGAGAGTTTTAAAATAAGTTAAAGGTAATTTCATTATATCTCACACAAATGAATGACTTATCATATTGGACTATTAGAATTTTGGAGGATATATTGTTTGTGTGTGTGTGTCATAAATTTCAATGATGCATGAGAGGATCGTTTTTATTTTTAATTGTTTAAATAAAAAAATTATTAAATAATATAAGTGGGACCATTTGAAACTCCATATGATATGTGTAACAACTATTCCTTGTAGGCACTCTAGTTTCCTAAAATATACATGTTTTCTCCTCAATGAGGCCCACCCACATGCCCAAATGGGTTATAAAACTAATGAATATCCACACAAGATAAAACATTATCTTTATAGTGTGATTTTTCCTCACTTACACACACCCCAAGAAACTTCCTATGAGGTCACCCATCTTGGTCACTACTCTAAGTTAAAAATCATTGAATTTGTAGTACTAATAATATAGGCTTCTAAAAATAAATATTCACCTTGTTGAAATAGGTGGTAACATTTAACCTTTTAAACATTTAACATTCTAGGGTGTTACATTAACCCCTCCTCCCCCACCCCACCCTTTAGAGAACAATGTCCTCATTGTGAACCCTACCTATCATCCTAGGTAGTTCCACCACACTTCCATCTGGGTTCCTAATTTAATACCAATGTAATAACAAGTCCCAATAGCAACCCTAGTTTCCCTAAAAACATGTGTTTTCCCCTCCATGGGGCCCACCAACATGCCTAAATACTTCACTAGACTAATGATATTCCCCATATGCAAGCACTTGATATTTCAGTTTTTTTATCCTTAATTATACACACCCAAGGAAACTTCTCAAACATTTACCCATCCTGATCACTACTTGAGGCCAAACCTCTTTCACTTTGTATTTATAATAAGTTAGTCTCTCAAAAATAAAGGTAAACTATGTTAAAATTGGTCGTAACATTTATCATTTTAACCCTTTATCGTTCTAGGGTGTTACAGTAGGTTATATCATTTTTATTTATACAGGATACTAGTTAAAGAGTTATTAATACAAAGATAATGTTTAATTTAGCATAATATAAATTGTGTATAGATGATATAGAGATGTTTGAGTATAGATCAAAGAAAAAAGTGTCCTTGAAAATACTATAGATATCAATAATTGGAGTTTAAAAGCAGTGATAATATTTTCTTATAGGTTTTTCCTTAATTAGGATTTTAACATTTTATGAGGTAGTTAAAGTTAGTGTTATGTTTTAGGGGCCATTTTGAGATTCTATATAGAGTTTGTATAGTTTCATTTAAAATGGTGTTTCCTCCTTTTAACATTGTGATACATTAATATTTTAATATATATCAAATAAAGAAATATGATTTTAAATATTCACATGTCATCAATTGTGATGGGGTGTATTTATATTTAAATTTCACATTTTAGGAGATAATAGTGTGTATCATGTATTTTGTTAGAATATATTTCAAGATAAAAAATTTCCTTCATATATGACATAATGGAAGAAAATTTTTATCCATGAGGTTACCTTGGAGAAGGTGGTGGATAAGTGATCTTATAGGTTGTAATTATTAAATAAGGATTCATGATGGTGGTTTTTTGGTATGGAAAACCCTACGATGAGGAATTTTTATTAAAGTATGTTTTTTGTATAATTTTGAATTTCTTCATAGAAATTAGGAATTAAATTTTTAGATGTTTTTATATAAAATTCGTAATTTTTGAGGTTGGATGTAGAGTTTTTATGATAAATATAGGGGGTATAAGAGGTACCATCCAGTACCTAATAGAGCTCACTGGGTACCTAGTGATCCTATAAATGGGTAGACTAAGCCCCCACCTTGGCCATCAGGTGGTTGGTTCCATAGCCATGGGTAGTAGGCAGAAGGCCACTGAGTACCCAATGGTTTATGAGTTTAGATTCCATAAATGCAATTTTTTGTAATTTTTATGATATATTTAATAAATATCTCATACTTTATTCTTATATAGATATAGACATAATATGGTTTATGTCTTATTCCATCAATACTACTTATTCTTCTTCTTGAGATACACTTCTCTATGGTATTAGATCGAAACATTATTAGTGGAATAGATCTTATCAAGTTAAAGACAATTACATGCTCCCTTAAATAATTATATCTTTTTATTTTTTTTTAAATACACTTTTAAATCACAAATTTGGGAGTTTATGATAGGAATTATGATATCTATTAATTAAAACTAATTATACTATAACATTCAACGAGAAGTTTCCTTTGATAAAATTTGAGGTTTTCACTAATATATTATATTGATTATTTTTTTATTTATGTTATATGGGAATGGTAAGTCATGAATAAGAGACTTTAATGGGAACTAAGAGGATTAAGGATTGATTAATAATATAGGTATAGAATATTAGTAATGTTTCACATTTAACACATACAAAAATAGGACAATGGGGTCACTCCACAAATGTGTTTCCTTGTGTAGAAGATGATATAATTATATAAGGGTCCTAGAATGGGTATATTTGGGCATGATGAATGGTGAGGTGGCTCATAAGTTTATCATGAATATGATATATAATATTCCAAGGATATATTATTTTTTTGACTACCAAGTGATTGATTTACCTTTGTATTTGATAAATAGAAAATTTAAACTATGGAATGAGGAAAATATGATCATTTGAGTGGTTATTTATGAATATGTGAGCTATTCCAAGGATGTTCATTCTTAAAGTAGGTTATGTTTGTATTGGAGATTCATGAGATATAATGGGTTATATCCAAAGGATAGGGAATAAGGATATGCAATTTTATCTAATCATTTCTATTTTTTCAAACATATAATCTGTTTTAGTGTGGGTTGATACTCAAAAAAAATGGGTTTGTTTGAGTTTTGGTATAACCACGGTGTGGATTATTACTCAAGATAGGGGTTTAATTTTAAATCATAGAACCCTATGATGTGTATTGTCTCTATGGATAGGGGACCAACATAAGTCATGTTACCCAAATAGTGTGAGTAAATTTCTCAATATAGAGGGTCGGTTCATATGTCACGGAGCCACATAATATGGGATTTTACTTAGGTTGATATAAGTTGTAGTATCCTTATGATATATAATTTAATAAATATTACTCAGAATATAGTGGAAGATTTTATAACTTGGAACCTGAATTTTTATATTGTTGCTCAAGATAGGGGCTTGATTTTATGTCATGGAGCTCTCAGTGTGGAATATTATATATTGTGCTTATATAGGTGAGTTTCACCAACATTGGATGAAGTGGGTTATATTAGGATCATTTTTAGTTTTTTAGTGTTACTGGTTTTCATACTAAATGATCATTCAATCACAAATATACATTATGGAATATATTAGGGAACAATTACTAAAGTCTTAATCAATTTTATACTAAACATGAACACCCCTGCAACAATAATTTCATTATATGACCATAAATGTTTTCCATGGTTTTGAAAATCATGGTAGCAGGTATATTTTACCATGGTTTCAAAAAATGTGGCAATATATGGGACTTATGACCATCATTTTTCAAAATATAGTCATAATTGATTTTGTATTTGTATTTATAGTCATATTTTTTACAATCATGGTCATAAGTAGCTACATCCACGCTTTTTAAAATTCATGGTTGTAACATTTCCAAAAAAATATTTAAAAAATATATATTAATAATATTATTAATAAATTAATAATTAATAAAGTAGTAATTGGTCTTCATTATTATACATTTAATAACAATTTTATGACAATAAATAATAACTAATTAATATTTAATAATTTATAATAGGTAAGTATAAAATAAGTAATAGGATTATAGAATATAAATAAAATATTTCAATGTGGGGTACTAGTTAGAGTGCTTCCTATAATTTGAATAGGTTTTGTGTTCAAA
The DNA here is from genome assembly GCA_963277665.1 of Viscum album. Taxonomy (NCBI): domain Eukaryota; kingdom Viridiplantae; phylum Streptophyta; class Magnoliopsida; order Santalales; family Viscaceae; genus Viscum; species Viscum album. The sequence goes on from OY728157.1 coordinate 168,416,633, forward strand.
ACCCAAAATAATTTATTTTTTTATATATTAGTTTATTTCCATGGTTTTAAACCCCCAAAGTGCAAGGTTTCAAATCCATATCTATAGAATATATTGGCTACAGTTTCCCAAATCTATGGTAAAAGGTTAAATATGACCATAGTTTCAAAAATTGTGACTATAGGGTACCTAATGTGATTCCCTCTACAAAAAAATAATAAAATCCATGAAAATAGGGAAATTTTACTTATTTTAATGGTTTTATGGGATATTTCTATGGTTTTGAATCATGTTTATAGTCTAAATTTATAGTTACCCCTTATGTATATGAAAAATCCATTATCCAAGATATAGAAAATAAAAAAGTGTATGATGATAGTTGATTGAGCTAGATTATTTTAACATAGAGGTGGGGATGGAGCTATAGGTTAGGTATTTGACATTGAAGCCACCATGTATACTTCTATTCATTTTTTTGCACTTACATGTATATAATAGATCCAAAATAAGTTAAATTATTTATATTAACCTATATGATATTCCATGGGTTTAATGTCATATTTTAGTGACATGCTATTGGGTATAGTTGGTTCTATAATGTGATTCCATATGTATACTCTGCTGATATTATTGATAGATGTTTCCGTATTTGTATTATTTATTGCTAATTTATTAGTGGTATATTTTCCTATGATATGGATTTGGGCCTCATCATTAGTTATAAACCATTGGGGTATTAAGAGGAAAGCCTAAGGTTATATGATGACCTTGTCTTAGATTTCATGGTGTTCATAGACTATTGGGATGTTTCACTATCACTATGCTTAACATATACTTTCTAAACACAACTTAAAATATTATTATGATATTATTTTGTTGTAACTCAACCCAAATATATTTTTCAAATTAAATTCGTAATAAAATATGACCATCTATAAAATTATAACAATATTCCAAAACCAACATGGTCATTAAAACACTATATATTGAGAAAAAATTCATAACTAAACTTTAACCTCTAGTTCAACCACCATATATTCTTTCATGGATCTATAATCCACCAATAATGAAAAAGTAACTCTTATTTTTACCTATATCATGACTAAAAAAACAGGCATGTACACTATAATATGCCTAAAGAGATTCATTAAATGACTTATTAGGTCTTCCCCAATGGATCCCATTCACTCTCATACATGAGTAATCGTAAATAAAAAATATTATTGAAATGTTTTAAATTAAAAAAACTTTTAAAAAATCATTATTTCATTGAAAACATTTTAAAATTAAATATTTTACATAACATGGAAGAATATAAATCAATTTTCAATACTTAATTAAAAAAATACCAATATTCATAATCAAAACCCATAACATATTAACAAAAAACATTACAAAACACACATTTTATTATCATAGTCCCATAATATAATAAAATATCCCTCTAGGAATTTTTAGGGTAAAACTCTTCAAGGGAAGACACTATATACTGATTGAATCCCAATTGAAAAGATTTTTCATCTTTCTATCAAATCACATGGAAATATTCACCACTCATTCATACACCCGCACTCAAACACTTATATAACTAGTAACCCATATCAAAAGACTACAAATAATATACCTACAACCTTGATCATAGAAATTTTATCAAGAATTTGAATACATGACCAATAGATATTTTCAAAATATATTAATAGGCCAATAAAGTAAATATACCATCATTTATTTAAAAATAATCAAAGACCATTTTCTATGATAAATATCAAAGCTATCACCTTCAATAAAATCCTAGAAACTCATTTAAAAAAGACATTTTTTTAAATAAATTTTAGGTAATCCAATACATTTTAAATAGTTATTGAAACACAACCCACCATAGAAAATAATTTAGAAAATCCTTTATTTAAAATAAAACCTTAACATCATAAGTACATGATGGGTGTATAAAACCATATTTTTTCATAAAACCATGATTTTATAAAAATGATTTTTTTAAAACCTATAATCCATGATTTTATATAAATAATGTATAAAAATAGTGATTTTAGATAAGTTCATCAATACATTGATCAAATGTCGATTTATGAAACCAATGAGAGATAATACTTGAAATATGATAGAAATAACCCAACATGTGACTGCCTAGAACATTATGGATCATTAAATTTCATGATTTGTATGTTAGAGGTATCAAGAAGATATTAAAAAAATGTTAGGGGGTGGAGTTGTAGGTTTTTCTAGAGGAGTTTTTCCATGGTGTGGTATTATGTGCCATGCCATGAGAGGATATTTTGAAAGATGAGTTATAGAAAAAAGACATGTTGTTGTGTCATGGTGAGTGTTCTATGAGATTTAAAGAATTATCTATTTCATTATAGGGATTTTGGTCATGGAATTGAATTTATAGTAATTTTTTGTAGTATTTTGAAGTGTATTTTGGTAAAGTAAGGACACTTATAATCTACATGGAATGAATATTATAAAAGTTTAATGAATCTTATGATGTTGTATTTTCTTAATTTTGGGTCACAACATGGGGGTTCATTCATGGAATGAGATTCACTAGAAATTTTGGTATTTTTTTCATGTATTAGAGTCATGTTTCATCAATATAATTCTTGTAATGGTGTTTAAGAGGCTATTTTTATGGGTTTTATAGTTTAAGGGTCATGGTGTTCCCATCTCTATCACAGAGGAAATACCTGGAGATCAATTTTTAGTCACTCTACATTAGGTATTGTTGAAATAAGGTTCATTGGTCAAAGTTTAACCCTTACTCAGTCATATAAAAATTTAAAAGTTGACCAAATTTAATACTAAGAATATATGGGATAGACTACATGTTTTTAGAAGGAAGTTTGAGATATCCTCACTACGGTGTGACCATGGAATGTCTCACGGTGATGAAATTTTTTATTTCCCAAGTATAAATTAGAGAGATAATATGAATCCCATTCTATTTTCATTCTTTCTCTCAAAGTTGTGTGACCCTGAGTTTATTTTTGGAAGACCTTTTACTACCCTTTCTCACACTTGATCATTGTCTTTAATGGATATTTTTTTCACAATTTGGTTAAAGTTTCTTTTCTTTATCTCTTGGGTTAAATCCATGTTATTTATCTATGAAGTTTGGTGAAATGGATTGTATTTGGTATTTTTTCCATTAATTCATGATTATAATTTGAATCATTGTTTTTAAGGTTTATTGGGGTTTACCTCATGCAGTTTTAAAACTCTGATTATCTCTACCCTTCTTATTGTTGTGTAGTGGTTGTTAAAGCATCGATTTAGGTATGAGATTCAAGAAATATCATTATTTATGTATGAATTATGAAATTTTTTTGCTCTTTATTTCTTTGTGTGGATGGTTTGGATTGGATAAATAATGATAATAAACTATAATAAAGAAAATCAATGGGAACTGATTATTCATATGGGTCTACATATTTATATGACTTGTTTATGTATTTATTGTTTTTTTTAATATTTTTTCTATAAAAATTTTACTATTGAGATATGTATTGAATTATTTCTATTATTTAAATAATAAAATCCCTTATAAGAAAAAGTAATAACATAAATATGATAAATAAAATATTTTCATGGCATTTGGTATTGAAGTGATATTTCTTATGAAAAAATAGGGATTGTTGAAGTTCTAGTTGATATAATTTGTTATTGTTTGGCTTTATTATATCGTTTAGTTTTTTTGTGATTGTGTGGTTGAGGTGGTGCATGGTTAAGGAAATTTTTAGGATGATTTTTTTTGTTACATAATATGGTTATGATAGTCATAACATGGTTTTCAAGAGGAGAGGTTGTTAGTGATGTAAAGCAATGGTATAGTGGATTATGTTAAAAGTGGAAGTGATGTGTTTGTATTGAGGTGTTTTTTATTGATATGTGTAGAGGTTTTGTGGTGGTTTTTTAGTTTATGTGGGGTTGTTTTTATAGTTTCTTAGTAGTAATGGAATGTGATTGGTAACAATGAAAATTTTAAATGGTGATAGATAAGAATGGTTTTTCATTAAATAGAAAACTAAATTGAATAGTAAATTTAATATGGATTGTAATAGTTAATATAAAAAATATATATGATTTGATTATATGGAAAATTTTTCTTTTTTTTTTAAGGGATCTATTTTTTAGTGAGGTAGTTGGTAGTGATGGCAGTGTGTTCTGGTGAAAATTGGTGGTGATTATAGGCTATGGTATTTATCTTAAGGTATAAACCTTATAGTTTGATCATGTGTGTGGTTTTATAATTATTTTATTTTATTTATATTCCTTTATCCACTACACCCATGTTATATACCCTTAACAATGCCCAAATATTTTGGGTTCTAAGTGTTTTTCTTATCTTCTAGGTTAGAAAGGTAATTGATGTCTTATTACTACTATCTTTCTCTCTTAGCTTAATATATGTGGTATGGGCTACGAAAGATATGGTAGAATAGTTATGTGGATGGGTTATTGATTCTTAGTGAGGTTCATGAATAGTATATGGAGATCATGAGTTCGAACTTATCCATGTCCATGATTCCCTACAAATTAGGATATTTGATGAGGTTGTAATGTGCAATAGAGATGTGATACATAGTTGTGGTTATGCTTATGGTACAAGTAATATTTGTTATAGTAAGATTCTTGAACCATACACGGGTTGGATTTGGTAGGGTTTTAGTCCGACCTAGATAATATGTGATGAGATTCATATGGTGTGTTGCGGAATGTCAGTGGAAGTGATAGAGCACAAGACATTTGATGTTGGGGAATGAGAGTGATAGACCAATGGGGAAGTTGTTGTGAGTAACCCATTTTCTATATTATTTAATTATTATGTTATTATAAATAGATTCAAAATTGGGATAGTTAGCCTTGGTATGGATGGGTGATAGTCTATTTGGTAGGTTCTTGTTGGTTCTTTAGTTTATTCACTAAAGTATTAGTATGATTCTTCAACATTTTCACAATAATTGTTGGGGAGGATTCTACTATGTATATGTTAATACTCACCCCTATATATATATATATTAAATATTTCTATGAGGTATTTTGTGACTGAACTAGATCGTATCTACTTGGAGCTTAGGGTTTTTATTAGTATTTCTACTTTGGATTTCACATTGGGTACTTATCTTTAGACATTTTTATTTATATGGTGTGTCGTGAATTTTTATTTATTATGGGATAGTGTCTTTTATTTTATATTATGGTGTTGATAAAGGGATTTTTTATTATTTTACTGGGATACATAAGGTTAATTACTCATATTTTTTTAGTATACCCTCTATAGTAGTCACGAACCTGAATCTTATTAGTGGTGGGTCTTGGGGTTCACTCATGTATTCACTGTAGGGCCATAAAGGGTTCCTAGTGGGATTCAAACATGAAAAAGTGGTATCATACTTATGTAATGGAGATATGATGGAATTTAGAGTTATGGACTGGTGGTAATTTCATAGGTTTGGTAGGGAAATAATATAGTCAAACTTAGTGTGTGAAGTAGAAAAGAAGACCAGCTAAGATATAGGATATTAAGGCCATATGTGATCCGATGGAAGGGCCATAATATTATTAAAAAAATTAGGAAATATAATGTTAATTATATGATAGATAACTTGGATAGGTTCATACATCATTCTTGTTTTCAATTGTGATACAATTTGGGTGATTTAGGGTATATTTAAATGAATTAAATTAAAAATGGATCTGCTTAAATAAATTTCATGCTACGATAACAAAGAGTTTTTTCCTTTTTTGCATAGATTCTTATTTTTCATATTTCTTGTGTTGTTCAATTTGGTTAGGTTTAGTAATATAATTTGGTTAATTATTTGAGGATTTATCTAGTTTAAAAGGATGAGGGTTGTAGGAAGACGTTGTATGAGTTATAGTGTTATGGGTTACCAAAGTGTGAGGGGAGTGACTCTGATATAGTGATAGAGTGTTATATGGAGGAGAATAATATTTACTTTAATTTTTATCTAATATAAGGGAGAGTATAATATTATATCGTGGTAATTATTATATTAATTTTATCATGTTAGTGTTAGATCCTTTTTTCTTTGGGAGTGGAAGGAGTTTGATGTCTCTTGGAATAATTTACTTAAGAAATTTCATGCAGATTTCCTACCATCGATGATAAAGGGAATGAAGAAGTAGGAATTTATATTCCTTCTACAAGGGATGTTGATAATGTAAGAACTTGGGATTATATTTAAACACCACTTTGGTTTCTCTCCAAATATTTTCTTTGATGAGGATTTTAGGGCTCAGTGATTAGAGGAGGTGTTTCATCCCATTATTCATTATGAATTCGCCCCATTTATGCTCTTATGTATTTTGTGGTGAAAAATATATATAAGGTAATTATGAGAATTAAAATTATTCTATGATTATCTTAATAGGTAAATCGCTATATTTATTTAAGGATAAGGTTTTTTAGTAGAGGATCCCATGTTTTTAGGATATTAGGGATTTGATATCTAAAGAGTTATACTTGGTAGTTTTATTCTATTTTTATGGAGTTATTGATTCTAATGCATCCATTATGGTCTCTATTATGGTTTATTTTAATTTTTGAGGTCATGTCTATTATAAATATTAGTTTCCAACCATTTTTAGTGATTTTTATGGTGTATATGGTCAAATATTTTTCATATTTAGTTGTTGTTTCACCAAAGTTCATATCAATGTCAAGGAAAATAAGATTATATTATTTCTATAAAAGATAGAGTTAATAGAGGGTAGCCCAATATTGTCCCCCACTCTCAGAGGAATAAGGATGAGTGTGTTCATGGAGGTGGTTGTTAGTAGTGGGGAAGAGGGGATATATTTGGATAGTTTTATATAGTAGAGGTTTCGACACAAATGGGATAAAATAATTTAGGTACCATATTCTTATCATATACCTTGGATTATGAATTATAGGATTCTAGATCATTGAACTCCTCCATATGAACCACTATAGTATGTGCCTTAGGACTCAACGTGGAGAGGCTTCTAGTTCCCCTGGTCTTGACTATTCTAGTTGGAGTTTAGGAGAGATTTCTTGGTATTTTTTGTGGCTGTGAGCTAATAATGGGGTAGAAAATTCATGAGGTGATTTATTTTTACTATATATAATACCCTATAATGTCATCCTCAGTGTTGTATTATTGTATTTCTTTTATGTGGTCATCAATTATTTCTGGAGGAGAGTGGTGTTCTATGATGAGGAGGTCCAATGTGTGGTTATCATTGATGAGAGGGGTTATTATATGGGTAATAGGAATTTGAGGACCTTTTTTTATAGATGATACTGTTATCATTAAATCTAGTGTAATCATAGGTGGTTGAGTTTTTATGAGTCATCAGGTAGTTTTTGAATATCCTCCTGAAGGGGGTTTTCACCCTACCCCATTAATAAGACATCGAGTTTGGTAAATAGTTGTAGTTAGGTGTCTCCCTAATTTTGATGCATCCTTATCAAATATCACGTGTTTATCCTCATGGACTGAAGATTCAAATTGATGATTTGATGAAGAAGGATTTCATCTAACCCATTGTATCACCATGGGGTGTTTTGGTATTATTAACCAAGATGGTATAATGTGGTCTAAGGTTGTGTATAGAATACTAATAGATGAATTAGGTTGTAGTCAAGAACCATTACACCATTTCACGGATTGATGGAATGTTTAACCAGTTTAAGGGAGCTAGCATGTTTCCAAATATTGATGTATAGTATGGGTAAAACTAGATGAGTGTAAAGGATGAGAATACCCCAAAATACTACTTTCTATTGTCATTATGAGATATTATAGTATGTAGTTATGTCATTCATGGTAACATATTCCCCCATTTGTTTTCATGGGACTCATGAATTATGTGTTTCATTAAATCTTGGATCAGTTCATCATATTGGTCATCAATTATATTATCATATACTCAATGAAAAAGGATGAACATAGTGAGAATTCTAGGGCTATTTTCAAGTCCTTTAGCATCATAAGATCAATTTAATATCATATAAGTGTAATTTTTGGATGCGTGAGGTGAATTTTTTGGGAATGTGGTGTCTTAGTAGGGAGTGGTAGTCGATCCATCAAAGATCAAGGTAGTTTTTTATTGAGAGGCACCTAATAATTTTGTATCGGTTTATAGATTCCATATAATTTTGGGATATTATAATAGTATTTTATCTATATTCTCAAATACATAAACCCTATTGAAATAATTTACTATGATATACAAGAATTTTATATGTGATGGTTATTGTCAAGCAGCTTTTGACTACCTAAAGTGGAAGTTGATCAGTGCTCTAATAATTCTCTTTCCAGAGGAGGGAGTAATGTTTGAGTTTTTCTATAATAATTTTAATATAATTCTAGGTTGAATCTGGATGTAGAAGAGGAAAGTGATCTTGTATAGTTATAGGCAGGTACACCCCCTCCCCCACAGGCCTAACTATGCAACACATGATTTGGAGTTAGCAGCAATGCTATTTTTTTAAAGTTGTGGAAACATTACCTCAATAGTGAAATTTTTTTGATCTTTATAGATCATAATATATTTGAGGTATATTTTCACTCAATGGATCTCGAATCTACATTAGTAGTGGTGGATGGATTTTCTAAAGAACTATAGCTTCGAGATCTCCTACCCAATAGGGAAAGAGAATGTGGTTTTTGATTAGCAAAGTAAAAAATTCATGGATACATATTGTTTAGGAGTTAAGATATTATTGGAGAGTGATGAAGGATCTTGCAGTGATGCATATTGATGAATGGGACATTCGTAGTAGAGTTTTATTATTTCAGATAGTACTGTGGTTTTATTTGATGTAGTAGGTGTAGGAGTCTTAGTGGGGATACTCAAAGGTAGATGTGATATGATATCATTTATTTTATGGTGATTCTCTTGAGGAATGTTCATAGGATAATTTACATTAGATATTTTTTTAGGAGATATTGTTTGTTATATTTTTGATTCACAATGAGTTCCTCCAGGAGTTTTATATCACATATTTTGTACTAAATATTGGTGTATCTAAGATGTATCATGCCCTAAGGAGTCGTATTTGGTGTCCTCGGATAAATTATTTTATATTATAGTTTATATCATGATGTTGATCCTATTAGTAGGTAAATTCATGGAATTTAATTTCTAGTGGTTTATTATATTAATTGGATATCCCCAGGTGAAAGTGTGATGATATCTCAATAAGTATCATTAGTGGTTTACCTAGAGATGAATGAGGGTATGATGTTATTGGGGTGACCATGGATCAATTATAAAGTTATCCCATTTCCTAGTAATCAAGTATTCTTATTTTCTGGATATTTTAGTAAGGTAGAATGTGGATGAAATTGTGAGGCTTTATTAGTAGCAAGGACCGAAATCTCTGATTGGGATCCTCACTTTACCTCATGAGCCAGGGGATGAATAAAATATATTTTTGGATCTTAGATACACCTTAGTACAAAATTCCATTCCTAATTGGATGAGTATAAAGATAAAACCATTTATATTATTAAAGATATGTTTCATACATGAGTCTAGGATTTTGGTGGTTCATGGGTGAAGCACCTTCCTTTGGTTTAGTTTCCTTATAATAACAGTTATCACTATTAGACTGGAATGACTCTATTCAAGAATTTTAATATGAATCCCAGCAGTTCTCCATTTTGGTGGATAGAGATAGTAGAGTTAGTGTACCTTTGTCTGGATGTTATATAGAGCACAATAGAGAAGTTTCAGACAATTCAATAGTGGATAAAGGTGGCACAGGACCATCAAAAATCTTATGGTGATTGGAGTATGATACATCTAGAGTGTTAGGTTGGGGATCATGTGTTTTTTAGGGTTTTTTTCATCAATTAGAGTGGAGTTTCGTGTAAAAGAGTAAGAATTTACCCATCTTATTATCCTTTTTTAGGGTTGGGGGTATTTAGTAGCAGTGGAATATCAGTTAGTTCTTCCCCTACAACTAAACTAGATTCTTGTTATCTTTAATGTGGTGAATCTTTATCGATATCTACAAAACAATTTTATTGTTATTTAATGAGGATAGTTGGATATATATGATGATGCATCATTCAGGGATCTGATGATTGATATCTGAAACTAGATTGAGAATGTGACATTTAGATTACTTATTCCCTTTGTTCACATTTTATAGATGCATAATGTCATGGAGGAAAGTACATGGTAATGTAAGTCATAAAGTAATGATTAGTATCCCAATATATTTTTATATTTTTTACTATAATGTTTGATATGAATGGTCATGCTAAATTATTATAGAAATTTATTCTCTTATGCTACAATATATCATGTCAATTCCATTATTTATATTTTATACGTATGTCTCAATGGAATAGTTTGGCTGGTATATTTTTGTTTCAATCTATGTTTGGTTTTGATTCTAGAGGATGGGGATTTTTTATAGGTATCAAATGTAATGTCCCATGCCTTTTTATCCCATTAATTTTCATGATTTGTATGTAAGATGCATCGAGGAGATATTGAATGAAATGAAGTGGTATTGAAGCTATAGGTTTATCTAAAAGATTTTGCTCATGGAATTTCTATATGTTTTATACCATGATAGGTTGGTTAGAAAATATTATTTTCAATATAGAGGTATGTCACAGTCTTGTTGTGTTATCCATGAGAGTTGTGGTTTTCTATATTTTACAGTAGAGAGTGTGTCCATTATGTGAGGTTAATAGTCATTAAATGTTTTGTCTTATAGAGTATTTTGGTAATTAATGACTCTTATGATCTACAGGGAATGAAACTTATATAAATTATATGACCCTTATGATGTTTCCTTTACTGTTTTTTGAGTCATGACATAGGGGTTTAGTTATGGAATGAGAGTGTATATGCAGTTTTTGAGATTTTCTAGGTATGGGATCCATGGTGGGTCCCAAAATTTTTTTTGATGTAGCATAAAATTATGATTTTGGTGGTTCTATGTAATTCCCATCACTATCAAGAAGTGAGGACCTATAGGTTTATTTTTAGTGGCTCTACCTTAGGTGTCATCGCACCAAATTTTTTGTCAAAGCGTGACCCTTTTTATGTCATTTTGGATTTGGAATGTTGATAGAGTCTATGAGAATAGATATATAGGGGATATTAATTGTGATTTTTGGGGTAAGTAAAAGATATCCTCATCGCGGTGTGATGATGGCATGTTGTCTGATTACATAATGCTTTTATACCATGTATAAACTCAAGATATCCTCCTGATCCCACTCTTTTTCTATTATATCTCTTAACCTTGGGAGAACCTATGTGTTTTTTGGGATACCATTCAATTATATTCAACATCTTTTACCCTTTGATTTATTAGAACTTGTGCTCATGATTTGAGGTGAGTTCCCCTTCCTTATCCCTCAGGTTCCATACATGTTCATTGTTTGGGAAGGATACAGAAGTGAATTTATTTTGGTTTTGTAGACCTTGAGTGATTTTTGTGATGGTAATAATTATATGTTTGGTTTATTGGGTTTTCCCTGACATAGTTTTTTTATTTTTATCATCTCTTACTTTATTATTGTTACACGGTGGCTATAAAATAATTAATTAAGATAGGGGATTTGAGTACTCTCTTCATGTGTGAATTATTAAAGTTGTATGATCTTTATTTATTTTTTTATTTTGTATGGATTGGATGAATAAATATAATGAACCTGAAAACAAATCTATGAGAGGGGATGATATTTAGGGTTTTACTTATTTCTATCACTTGTTTATGTGTTTATTGACTACATAATGTTGGTTTTGATAATATTTTATTATTTTGATGTATCTTGTGTTGTTTTTGTGATTCAAATGATATAATCAGCCTTCATAAAAGTTTAATAACATAAATATAGTAAATAAACTAGTTTCTTGAAATATAATATTGAAGTGTTATTTTCTGTGAAAAGTAAGATATTGTGGAATTATTTATCTAGTTAATTTTTTATTGTGTGGATTAATCATTTTTTTGAGTTTATATTATTTTGATTGTGTGGTCATATTGGTGGATAGTTTTGGTTGGATTTCGGATAAAGAAATGTGTTGTGTGTAAGGTCTATAAAAAACCAGGACTTTTGAATTGAAAATTCAAGAAAAATTATTTATTTTGGGTTTTTGAAGTGGGATTTATTTGAGAACCAGTGTTCAAATTGATATTTATATTCATGGTATATATCAAAGAGATTTTTTCCAATATGTATTGGGTATGATATGTGATCTAGTGACTGAGTGAGTGATTTAGTGAGTGTCTGGTGCCCTTTGTCTTATCCCTATGAAAAAATACCTATGAAATACCCAAGGTGGGTGTTTTTATATCATGGTGACACATGTGGGTTTTTCTTATTGAAAAGGGATAGGGTAAAATGATTTGGTTGAATGTTTCATAGGTTATGGTGCATGGTGTATGGTGAATGGTGTGTGGGTCATGGTAACTAGTTAGTACATCCCATCATAACACACCAAGCTTGCTAATTTTAGTGGGTGTGTGGTGTGGGTGTGTGCTACTAGTCAGAAATGTAGAATAAGGGAGGAGCCACACAATGGGTATAGGTGTGTTGGGCTCCTCAGGGGGTACTAGGGTGTGAACTATTATGTATTTTATGTCATGGTTCATTAAATTTTAGTTCTTCCACGTATAAAATCTTTTGTGGTATCACACTTTTTCCCCTTTGATTATTTTTGGTTTTTAACCAATTTTTCTTCATCTCTCATGTGTTAAAATCCAAGGGAGATACTCCCACTTTATTCCTCCAATATCCTTTAATAAAGGGAGGGTTTTCATTGTGATTTAGGAAAATATTTTAGGTGAGAACCATTGTTTCATTTATTCTTGTTCTTCCCTTTGTTTCTCCTTAAAAATTTGGGTGAGCTGATTAGGGTTCTTGTGGTGATTCAATTTAATCATGGTGTAATATCCCCATTGTGATGTGGATCTTGTGTGTGATGGGTATAGGATGTACCAATATGATTATCACATGTAGTTTATTGTCATTTCATTGAAGGTACCTCCCTGTATGAATTTATTCAAAGATCATGATTAAATTAAATTATTTTGGAAATTGAAATGATGTCACATATTATGGATTTTTCCTAGGATGATGGTGAGAGTGAATCATGGACCTTCAATGAGTGGTTAGTCATGAATTCAAAACAATGAGGTTTCCTAGTAAGCTTTTAGAAAAAATTTCCTATTCAGGATATTTTGAATAATTATTTTTATTTGATTAATTAATTATAATTTCATTATATTTAATTTAATTTGATTTTTTAGAGTGAGTTAGGACCTCATAATTATATAAAATAGTTGGATGTACTTGGTTGAACTTAGGTTAGATTTATCTAACTATAATTAAAGGGAATAACTCTATTTGAAGTAGGTGATCATTGAGTATACCCCTTTTTCATTATAAATTTTATTTATAAGTAATGTTATATATATGGTCTCACAACAATTGGATATCGACCCCTTTTAATCAAATAAATATTTTAATTTAAATGTAATTCCAATGAATTAATTAATTAATGTTTCAAGTCCATGAAATACCTTTTGCACTGGCTTGATGCCTCATTCACCACGGTTAAGGCCCTAACAATAATTATATTAATTGAGATAAACATTCCATGAGGGGTGAGATGTTAATAATTTTATTGAATATATAGTCCATTAGTTTATTTTCCCTAGATTCCTCCTTATAGATGAGAGTGTTGGATTGGTAATGAGTGCCCTAAGTATAGTAAGATAAAGTTTAGGAGATTTTGGGTAATGTTTTTTCATAATGTTATTCTAGAGAGTACACCCATTGGGTTTAGATGAGGTTGAGGTGGTACACATGATTATTATTCATGGTGATATTGTTTATGGTTTGCTGAGTGGTTGTGTTCAAGATGAGGGCATATGGACTCAATGAATCAATCTGTAAATGATTTATAAAGAGTTTTTATAAGATAAGAAATGTCTCACTATTGTGATAAGTGATGTAGGAGATAGATCAGGGGGTGGTAATGTAGTTGACCTGAGGTTGTTCATTGGTTATATTTTCAAGGAGGCATGATAATGGAATGCTTAATTGCTTGGTGACCTAGATTTTTTATGTGGATGAGAGGTGGTTCTTTTATAATGATAATGACACTTTGGAAGGCATAATGTTATGACATGAAAGTGGAGAGCATATATTGAGAGGAGAGACACAAATATGATGTTATAACCTATTTAGGATATATTTTAGGAGCTTTATAATTAAATATATATGGTTGTGAGTTAATCATAGTTTATTGGTGGGTGTCACACTCATTTCAGATGGAAATTTGGAAAGATCAATGGATGATGTTTCTAATAATACAAGAATTAGTGGTGTTTAAGGTTTTATGTAATAGTAAGGTGTGAGTGGTATATTCATGTCTATTCATTATAATATTATATTTTAATTGATTGAAGAAAATGTAGTGTCTCAAAATAGATGGGTGTGGGTAAGCATCTTCTCAATGTTTTGATGATGGTTATGAGAGGTAGCTTTAGTTTTAATAAATAGTGCACCTCATGTTTAGAGTTGTGTAGTGGAAGATCGAATTTAATTATAGAGTGAAATAGGATGATTCAATTAGAAATTTATGATTGGGATAGTTCTAGGTTGTAAAATCCTAGGTCTCTTCAAGTTATTAATTTTGGGGAAAAATTTATTTTCTGAGTTTGGTGAGGGGTTCTCTTTGAGAATCAAGGATCGTATCGAGGTTCTAGATGTTTAGAAATATCTATATGATGTTTTCATTTGTGTAACGATACTTGGGAGGTATTAAAGGTTCCTTTGGTAGCTAGGGATTTGGTTCAAGAGGTTTGAGAGGATCCTAGAAAGCCTAAAGGCTCACCACACCCACCCTTACACCATGGATCCCTTAGTCTTGTTATTTTTGCTGACCATAGGGATGTTTACAACATTGATATAACCATAGTGCTAAGGGGTGAAACTAATGTGAAAAGGATGGGATTAATTTTAACATGGTTCCCCCCTTACCCATTTGGTCTAGGTGTGGTGGTAGACTAGGGAATCTGAAAATGGAATCTATCATGTCATAGGGGAGCAGGGGCGCCCATTTTGAGGAACCATGGGACCATGAAACAATAGTGCATGGAATGGTGTAATAGATTCCTTTGGAGTTCACCTATCTATAATGTAGAAGGATTGAGGGCCTACATCATGTTCCATGTCATATCGAGCTCCTCAGGGGCTACTTGGGAATTCAAAATAGTGTATTGAAACTTGTGGTGCATTGTTTTGGGTTCTTCCCTCGTGTAAAAATTTTGTGAAGTTCCTATTTTACCATTTTTTATAATTAAGGGCTTAGGGTCTATTTTTATTTTCCTCAATCATTTATGATCAACCTATAAGGATTTACTCTTTTGTATCCTTTAATAACTCTTCATTTTTTGGGGTTTTGTTTGGTTATTCTAGGTGAGATATTCTCTTACTTCCCCCACCTTGTTCTTTCTCTTGGTTCCACTTTCGATTTAGGTAATTTAGCTAGGGTTTTGAGAGGTGATTTCACCGAATCATGATGGAATCATACCATTATAATGGTTATTTGGCATGGAAATATTTATCCTTGAGAGTTATTGGTTTGAATATTTAGTGAAATAAGGAAGTAGTATTTATAGGAGGTAATGTGAAAGTTAGAATAGTAGCCCGACCATTGAGAATAGTGACTTGCCCATTGGGAATAGTAACATGACTGTTAGAATGTTAATTTTACCTAAAAATAATAAATTATGATATTAATAATATCTATAATTATTAATTTATCTAAATATAAATATTATAATGAAAAAAAATATCATAACTAAAAAACTCAAAGAAAATATAGGCACATTTTTAATAAAATCTATTTCAAAGTATTTTGTAAAAGTCATAATTTTAAATTAAAAATTATAATTAAATATTTTATAAATCTATTTTTATAAAATAGAAATCATTTTTTAAATCAAAACAGAAAAATTATCCAAGGGTTTTTTTGGTAATTTTATGAAACACTTCAGTTTTCATGTGAATAGTAAAAAATCAGTTTTTCACGTAACTGGTGTATCTAAAATTACATCATTCATGATTTAATAATAATATTAACCTTTATAGAACTTGAGTTTAGGCCATGAAATATTTTATTTTATAAATTATCCATTAAAATATAATAAACATAATTTCCAAACCTAAAAATAACATTCCAAAACCTGAAGTTGGAAGTGATTTCTTAAAATAACAATTTCCCTTTTTTCACTTTCCTTTATAATAAATTAATAAATTTGATTTATAAAGGGGATTAAAAGTATTAAAACCTTTAAATTATATTTATATAAGATTTATATTGTCAAAAGGTCACTATTACAAGGTTTACCTAGGATATAATATTTTATTCAATATTTTTTCCTAAAATTATCCCTCTCCACAAGTATAAATAACCCCACTCCCTCCCCTTAGAAAACCACTCCTTACATCCATTCCAAATCTTAAGATCTACCCAAATCCTCCCTCTCAATCTCCTTATAGTACTTAGGTACATTCTTGATAAATTGAACTCCGACCCCCAAGGGAGTTATAGTGTCATACAAGAGAAGCTACACTAAGGAGATAGTAAGTCTCTATTATCTCTTCCCTCATTTATTATTCTTTTTTCTTCTTTTTCCCTTTTATTTTCAGAAAATATATACTATAGAATTAATTATAATGTAATTTAAAATTACATTAAGGTTTTTAACCTAGTTTAATTATCATATTTATGGAAAATATTAATGTCATACTTCCCTCTTCCGCTCTTTCGACAACGTCCCGTTTAAGGTCGGTTAACCACCTACAGAGAC
The DNA here is from genome assembly GCA_963277665.1 of Viscum album. NCBI lineage: Eukaryota > Viridiplantae > Streptophyta > Magnoliopsida > Santalales > Viscaceae > Viscum > Viscum album. The sequence continues at coordinate 168,433,476 of OY728157.1, forward strand.
ATTTCCAACACAATGCCTATAACCACCTTAATAGATGTATAGTATTAATTATATATAATATATAATTAATTAATTACATTTATTATAATATTCTATATTTTATCATACTTTACTATAAATGCCTTTAAACGAAAATAGAGAACTCAAAGAGAAACAGAAACTTTTTAAGAAAAAAATGATATCAAAACGCTCCAATTTCATCAATGAAAATTAAGAAATATAATTCAATTCTTATAATTGATAAATATTTTTATAAATAACTATATTTAATTTCTATATCAATTTTTTAATAAATATAAGTTTATTATTTAGTAGGCATAAAAACAAAGAAATAAAGTGGGAATTAAGTTAAGGGGATTCTTGAACTCAACTCATTTTATTTGGGTTATCCCTCTTTCACAAAATATTTTTTATGAATACTCCTATAATGTTCCTTAAATTTCATTTTACTATTATTATTTTTTTCTTTCAAGGGATATAAATTATTCTATCTTTATTTTATAAAAAATAAAAAAATTCCAAAAGAAATCTTCTTTCAAAAACACATATTTGACTCCTCTTGAGTTATTTCTTCTTTGATCAAAAATGATGATTCTTATACCAAATATGTTCTTTACCATTTTCCATTTTGGAACACCAATTTATTCATTAAATAATGATTGATAAAATAATTATGAAACCCATTCCTTTACATCGTTTACTTCATGAATTTTATTGATATACATTATATGTGGCATGCATGATTATGTAAGTGTCATGATGTGATGGATGGGACTGTAATTATATATTCCTCCAATGCATTGGGTAATGTGATATATATCATGATATTATGTGTATTATGCATGAAAATTATTCTATATTTTTTCATAATTTTTGGTCGGATTGGACACTCAAGAGGGGGGGTGAATTGAGTACCCATTCAAATTTCTGTTTTAATACTTTGTCTTAAAAGCCCCAAAATAAAATACTAAATTAAACTGTAGTGAATTTATATCAAACTAAGGGTTCGGTTGGCTTCTCAAGGGATTGATTATTTCCCAGTTAATCAAAACAGAAAGGTTGATTAACTTTTGAAACCAACTTACTGATTTACAACTAATATAAACACTTGCGAATTTAATTATCAAAGTGACTTTAAAACAGTTTTGGTTTTAAAGAAATTAGCAGCGGAATAAAGAATAACTTTTAAAGATATAGCACACCAGATATAACTAAGAGGTTCAGTCTCAAGCTGAGACTTAGTCCTCTCAAAAATTTGTATAAAGGTGATCCACACCCTGGATCGGGGATTACAACAGTTTACATCTGTCCAGGTCCAAGACCTCTACCACCGTTATTCGTGGGAACAGAAACAACAGAAACCAGCTGTCCAGGTCACATGACCTCTACCACTATCCCAGTGGGAAATAAAGGAAGTAAGAGATTTGAGTAAGGATTTACAAATCCTCTATTTAAGTCACAGGAGACAGTGTGTGTGAAAAATACAGCAGATAACACACACTGCTCAATATGTAAAAGATAAATCAGAGAGAAAATATTTAGAGTTTAGAATTGGCTCTAGTGATTGTCGTGCAGTTCTGGACTCCTTTGATTGATCAGAATTTGCTCTGAGTCCTCTTCTGTTTTTTGTCTGGAAAACAGAGTATCGTCTGTTTCCTTGACTTCCAGGTTCATAGATAGAGAAGAAGTAGTCGATGAAGTTCTTGTTTTATGTTCTCATTCTCAGCTCTTCACTGGTTAGCATTGATGAAAGAGTTCCTCGTGTAAGTTCAGTCGTCTCTTTTCAATCACATTTGGTTGTTCTTTCAGCACACCTTCTGGTCTATATCTCATGTATTCGTCTATATGCCTCTCTCTTTTAGTATTACATCCTTCCTTTATTTAAAGAACGTGCTCCGAAAAAAGATGATTTACTTTTGCAAGTACGAGGTATGGTTCCCTGACATCCAACAGCACACATTAAATAAATTTCAGTGTATTAAAATATACCTGATATGACTGTTGGTTAGATTAAACAAAGATAAAGAAATTAAAGTAGTGTCAGGTTCTGTCTCTGGAACGGTAGCTCTTGATATCGGTAGACTTGTGTTATAGTGGGTGTATGTAGGTCTGAGTATCGGTAGGCATTTGTAACGGTAGTCTTGTCTGTCGGTAGACTTGATGCATCGATAGTGGTGGACTTGTAACAGTAGCGGTGGATCTGCCATTACCAGTAGCGGTAACTCTATATCGGTAGTTGTGGCTCTGCCTTGTAACGGTAGTGGTAGCTCTCTATCGGTAGTTATGGCTCTGCCTTGTAACGGTAGCTATTTTGTTCTGACGATAGCTACTGTCTAACGGTTTCTCTACTCTGTATCGGTAGCTAGTTTGTAACGGTAGCTAAAAACTGTCTGAGCATTCACTTGGAAGAATGAGTTAAGTCATAGTAAACATATATCTAATAATTCAAAAGACTTAATTTAATCATAGTGAAAGTAACAACGTATATTAAAGTATATTTGGAATGTATTAAGCATAATCAAGATATAAAGAAAGAATGGTTGGGATTATCAAAACACAATAAAGCAACTTAATTCCATAGGGTTCAACAATCTCCCCCTTTTTGATAATCACAACTTATGCCAAAATAAAGTAATATCAAAGAGAAAAAATCAAAGTATGATATCAATAGTATAATATCAGAGAGGAAAAAAAATAATAAATCTAAGGAATTGATATCAAAAAAATAGTATCAGAGGAAAAAAAATATGAAAACAGGAATATATCAAGAAATAATGTAGTATCAGAGGAAAGCACAAGAAAGATTCTTTGGTTTGCATATTCCTCCCCCTATCAATTTAACTACAGGATTTTCCTCCAAAGTAATGATTTTCTCCCCCTTTGTCCCCTTAGGTGAACAACATTCTCTTTCTCTCTCTCTGGGTACAGGTTTCCAATAATTTCTCCCCCTTTGTGATTAACAAAAAGGAGGGTATCAAAGAAAAGAGAAGGACTAGGAAAAAAAATATACAGTGTAAAATAGTCAGTGAAGAGAGGAATTAAGTATTTGATTGATAAGCAAAAGATACATTTGGGAAAATCAGAAAAGTAAAAAAAATACAATAAATCCCATAAAAAATGGCTAGAATCACTCAATCATCCTCTTAAATAGGTGTCTTTCCCTTGGGATCAGCAGAGGGTGAAGAGGTAGAGTCAGAAGGCTTGGGAATTCCTGAAAGAACCATTGGTGGATCAGCAACTGATACAGTACCAGATCTATAATCTGTCTCTCTCTGAGGGATCAAAGGTGTCAATCTCTTGATGGCTTGAACTGGAGTCAGTTTAGGAGTACTCCCAGAGGCAGATGGTGGAAAGGTAGGTGTTACAATAACTGGACGAGTATCCACATGTAGGAAAGGCAGCAAGAGATTACTGAAATCCATGATGTTGCTTCCACCTCTCTCCATAGCAGATACAAAATCATCTCTTTTCTCAATAAACTTAGCTAAAGCAGGAGTGAGCTCCCTGAGCTTACTAACCTGTTCTCTGAATGCTTGGGTAACTGGAGGTAGCTTCATATTCTCAATCAAAATCTTGAAATGGTTTGTCATTTGGTGCTTGGTATAAACTTTTTCAAAATAAGCATCCACCTTATTTTTTATTTCCTCTTGAGAAGCAGTAGCTGCCCGCAGGTGATCACGAACAAAACTACTAACTTCCCTAGTGGTAGCAAGAATCTGAGTATTTGATGCACCACTAGGACTGGCCTTATCCAATTCTTCCTGAAAAATAGTGCATATTTGGTCAAGGTTCACACTTGTGCTGGATGAGGGAAGAGGTTTCATTTAGAAGGCCATTGTTTCCTTGAAAGAGTGAGTCAGTCTACTAACCACCTTCTGAACAAGTTCATCTTGACTGTTCAGATGTTCTTTAACTGAATTCTTAAAGGCCTCAAAAACTTCCACAAACTGTTTGACCACTTCTTTGATATATCGAATGTTAGTGTGCACTTGGGTTTGAGAACTGTTCAAAGCAGTCAATGAGGCAATTGATTGTCTAAGAGAAACTACAGCTCCTGTCCAACTCTCAATCTGAGTGTGGCACACCTTAAGTTTATCCACCATTTCTTTCACAGGACTGGACACACTACATCCAATGGATAACTCAAGGGATTGCTCCACACTTTTCATCACTTCAACCAAACTTTTCTTCATATCTTCCACTAATTCTTTTATTGCTTCTATCAATTTGGATTTTAAAGACTTAAGGTCCTCCTTGGTTGCCACATTGTCATCCATAGTGGGTAAGGTAAATGATTCCTTTTGGGGTTGGTCTTCCTCATCAGAATCTCCATAAGAAAGTCCCAGAATCATATATCCGGGATCTGATGTCCAACCTTTAATGTCATATGATACTGATACTGATCCAATATTCTCTCCCTCACTTGGAACAATTTCCTTAGGTATCTCTTCCAACTCTTCTTCCTGAGGTAATTCTGCAATTTCCTCTACAATTACAGCAGATTCAGTAGCCATTTGTTCTGAGTCATTAATGACTCTCTCATCAACAGGTGCTGCTGCTATGTCTTCCTGATCAGGCACTATCCTAACTGTACTGACTATTAGAGGACTCAAACTGAGCTCTTTTTCAACATTTTCCTCATCATTTGCTTCATCATCAGCCTCATTTTCTCTATGATCAGATTCGGTTGTCTCATCCTCCTCAGAGGTGTCCTTGACAACATATTGGCATGATTCTTCTCCTTCTTTTGTAGTCTTTGAATCATTGTCTTTCAAGACAGTTTCTCTATTTGGTAGTGCTTTTGGAGGGCTAGCTGCTCCATAAGAAATAAATTGTTGCACAGGACTAAGGGGTAAGTCTGGGTCTCCTCCTTCCTCAACTGAAGTCTCTTCCTCCTCAGCTTCATCATCACTGTATATTGGTTCTGGATCATCTGGTCCAAGACCAGGATCTCTCACATCCTTTGGTCTAGACGAATGATCCACAGGAGTGAACTTCTCATAAATTTTTCCATCATCATTTGCCCATGATTTCTTCCAAGGATTCCAGCTGACTTTCATGTATTTACAGATAGTTCTTGTAATACAAAAGTTATCCTTAACCACTACCATCTCATCCTGAGGTCCAGTTATCTCCTTCACTTTCAGCATCACAGAATGTTTCTTTGAGAAAGACAAGGCATTTGATTTTGACTTCGGTCTAGTCATCTCTTCCACTTGAACCATAATCAATCTACATAGATTGATTCTCACATTGTGCTTCAGCAAATGTAACAGATATATGTCTTGGAATCTCAAAGTGGTAAAGTCTCCTCTTCTCGGACTAACAACATGCTGAATAAATTTAAATAACAGCTTATCTTCTCCTGCCATCTCTGCAGCAATCACCTTTCTAGGGGTCTCATTCCCTGTGAGTTCCAGCAAAGCATCTTCATATTGAAACACTTTATTGGTCGAAGGTATAGACTTGGAATAATAAGTAAAATCTCCCTCATGAGGGACTCTTAGGTTCTCAGCCCATTCTTCTGAAGTAAACGATACTTCCTGCCCATTCACATATGAAACCATTCTGCTTTCTTCTTCATGCTTTTCAAAATGAACGAATTCGTAGAACTGTTTCACCAGTCCTGGATAATAAGTTTTGTTGTTGTTCGCAAATCATTCTAGCCAACCTTGTTCTTCTAACACTCTAAGAACCAACGACTTGCTTTCCATAAGCCATTCTGCACACACCTCTTTTTCAACAACTATCTCGTGCTTCGATAGGTGTGGGTTTACTGGTCTTCTCTGAGCTATACTTCCACTGCCACTTCCACCGGCATTAGTACTATCTACTTTTTGTCTCTTCGCTGTCGGCGCTTCATTTCCATCAGTCATCTGAGGTCTCTTGACGTGGGCCATTACAGATTTGAGGCTAGGGTTCTGAAGGTCGAGAGGTTTAGGTTTAGGAGAGTTCAAGCAGACAGGTTCGTGGTGAGATTGAGTGAGTCTAGTTCGAGTTTTAATATCATTTAGGATTCATCAATCACATAAATCATAAATAAAATAAAATGGTTCGATGACTCGGATTTACATAATAATATAGCGCGCAAATGTACCGGTAAAGTCTTCTAACGGTAAGGTCTCCCTAACGGTGAGGTATCCCTAATGGTGAGGTATCCCTAATTGTGAGGTCTCCCTAACGGTGAGGTCTCCCTAACGGTGAGGTCTACCTAACAGTGAGGTCTCCCTAATGGTGAGGTCTCCCTAACGGTGAGGTCTACCTAACGGTGAGGTCTCCCTAACGGTGAGGTCTCCCTAACGGTGAGGTCTACCTAACGGTGAGGTCTACTTAATGGTGAGGTCTCCCTATAACAGTTTCAAGGGTAAGTTATCATTCCTAATTCATGTTTGATGAAACTTAATCTTTCTTAACTTAAAGTCTTAGTGAAAATATCAGCTAATTGAAGTTTAGTGCCTATGAACTCAAGTGTTATATCACCTCTTTGATAATGATCTCTTAGAAAATGGTGTCTAACATCAATATGTTTAGTTCTAGAGTGAGACACAGGATTCCTAGAGATATTAATCGCACTAGTGTTGTCACAGTTGATTGAAACATGTTTAAAGTCAAATCCATAATCCAGTAGTGTGTGTTTCATCCATAGAATCTGTGCACAACAGCTACCAGCAGCGATGTATTCTGCTTCAGCAGTAGACAATGCAACTGAGTTCTGTTTCTTACTACACCATGATACTAGGGATTTTCCAAGTAAGTTACATGTTCCAGATGTGCTCTTCCTATCTAACTTACAGCCAGCAAAATCAGCATCTGAATAACTTATTAAGTCAAATGATTGTCCTTTTGGATAAAACAAGCCTAAATTTACAGTATACTTAAGATATTTAAAAATCCTTTTAACAGTAAGCAAGTGTGATTCTTTAGGATTATCTTGAAATCTAGCACACATACATACACTGAACATAATATCTGGTCGACTAGTAGTAAGATAAAGTAAACTCCCAATCATGCCTCTGTAATAAGTTTGATCAACTGGTTTCCCAGATTCATCAACATCCAATTTACAGGTGGTATTCATAGGTATATCACTTTCTTTAATACTATCCAAACCAAAAAGTTTTAATAAATCCTTAGTATATTTACTTCGATTTAAAATAATTCCATCTTTAGTTTGAATTTTTTGAAAACCAAGAAAATACTTATGCTCTCCCATTAAGCTCATTTCAAATTCATTTTGCATAACCTTTGAAAAATCAGTACACAAAGAATTTTTAGAAGATCCCAAAATAATATCATCAACATAGATTTGTACTATTAATACATCTTTTGAAATCCTTTTTATAAAAAGAGTGGAATCAGCCATTCCTTTTGTAAATCCTTTTGAAATAAGAAAGTTTTAAATTCTTTCATACCAAGCTCTTGGAGCTTGTTTTAAACCATATAAATCTTTAGAAAGTTTAAAAACATGATTTTGAAAATGAGGATTTGAAAAACCAGGCGGTTGTTCTACAAAAACATCTTCAACAATAAAACCATTTAAAAAAGCACTTTTCACATCCATTTGATATAACTTGAAATTCAGATGTGATGCATAGGCAAGTAAGATCCTAATAGACTCTAATCTAGCTACAGGTGCAAAGGTTTCCTCATAGTCAATTCCTTCTTCTTGATTGTAACCTTGTGCAACTAGCCTAGCTTTGTTTCTAATGATGTTTCCAGATTCATCAACTTTGTTTCTAAACACCCATTTTGTGCCTATGGTGATAGTGTCCTTAGGTCTTTCTACTAATTTCCAGACTTTGTTTCTTTCAAATTGATTTAGTTCCTCTTGCATAGCCATTACCCAAAATTCATCATTGATGGAATCATTGACATTCTTAGGTTCTAACTGTGACAAGAAGGCTTGATGTTCAACCTGATTTCTAAGAGAAGCTCTAGTCTGTGTTCCTCTATCTAGATTTCCTACAACAGAATCTAAAGGATGGTTCTTTAGAATCCTAGTTGGTCTTGAAAAGGTAGGGCTAGAGATTTCAGGTTCATCAACAGGTTGGGGTTCAACAGAAGCAGGTTCTGGAAAATTTCCCGAACTAGACGTTTTAACTATAGGTCCACTTTTTTTATCATTAAGGTTCAAACCAGAGAGATCATCCTCAATATTTTCAAGAGAGGTGTTAGGTTCATGTGGATCAGTTTCATCAAATTTGATGTGAACAGATTATTCCACACATTTGGTTCTCTTATTAAAGACTCTATAGGCTTTACTAGAAATAGAGTAACCTAGGAAAATTCATTCTTCACTCTTGGATGCAAACTTGTCAAGATTATCATTAGTATTAAGAATAAAGACTTTGGAGCCAAAAACTTTGAAGTAGTTAACCTTAGGTTTCCTATGGTTCCACAACTCATAAGGGGTTCTCTTAATAACGGGTCTAATCAAGACTCTATTAATAACATAACAAGTTGTATTTACAGCTTCAGTCCAAAAATAAACAGGTAGGTCATACTCATTAAGCATAGTTCTAGCAATTTCTTGTAGGGTTCTATTCCTCCTTTCTACTACACCATTCTGTTGAGGTGTCCTAGGGGAAGAGAAATTGTGATTATAGCCATTGTTTGAGCAGTAAGATTAAAACTCATGATTTTCAAACTCACGGCCATGATCACTTCTCAGAGTTTTAATCTTAAATCCACTAAGGTTTTCTAGAGACTTGGAGTATTTTACAAAGCAAGAACAAGCTTCACTTTTGTGAGCTAGAAAATATACCCAAGTATATCTAGAATAGTCATCTACAAGAACATAGACATAATGCTTCCCATTTAAACTAGAAACTCTAGAAGGTCCAAATAAATCCATGTGAACCAACTCGAGAGGTTGAGAAGTTGACACTTCCTTCTTTGATTTAAAAGAAACTTTATGTTGCTTTCCCTTTTGACAGGGATTACAAACTTTGTCTGCTGGAAATTCAAGTTTGGGTAGGTCTCTAACTAAGTTCTTCCTAGCATGTTTTCTAATTGAATGCACATTGGAGTGTCCTAATCTTTTGTGCCAAAGCCAAGACTCTTTATGAAAAGCATTTAAACAAGTAATATTTTGCTTAGCTAAATAATTTAAATCAATAGCATAAACATTTTCATTTCTTAAAGAAGCAAACACTAAAACATTTTTAGAATTGAAAACATTGCAAGAATCATTTTCAAATTTAACATAAAAACCATCATCACATAACTGAGAAGTACTTAACAAATTGTATTTAAGTCCATCAATAAATAAAACTTTAGAAATTAATACTGAGTCAGTGTTACCAATCTGGCCTAAGCCAATGATTTTCCCTTTAGAATTATCACCAAAGGTGACAAAACCTCCATCAACTCTGACCAAGCTTTTAAAGCATGAGAAGTCTCCTGACATATGTCTTGAACATCCACTGTCCAAGTACCAGGTCTTTTTACAGGAGCTCTTTAAGCAGGTTTCCTACAAAACAGATTTAAACAGGAAATGATTTTGGTACCCAGATTTTCTTGGGTCCAGATAGGTTAGCAAATAGCACTTTAGGTGCCCATATTTGTCTAATGGGTCTCATAAAATTTCTAGAATCAACAGATTTTGAAAGATATACCTTATTAGATCTATAACTATGAATATAACTAGTTGAAGCATATGAAGTTCCAGAGCTAGCTACATTCTGTCCAGATTTAGGAATGAATCTAGTTTTGGTAATTTTCCTTTGTCCAGGTTGGTATCCTATACCAGTAGTGTATCTAGGTGCAATTTGCTTATATAGCATTTGAGTAAGAGTATCTTTACCATTGGTAAATTTCTCTAAATCTTTCTTGAGTTGCTCATTAGATAATTTTAGTTCAGTATTCTCTTTAAGAAACTGAGCATTCTTTTCCATTTCAATATCAAGATCAGATTTATGTTTAACAATTAAAGCATACTGTTTCTTCAAACCTTTGTATTTGTCTTTCAGCTCCTTACAGGTTTCTTCTAACATATCACAATATTCAAACAGTTCAGATTTAGACATGTTATCAGAGTCAGTATCATCTCCAGAATAATATGAATTAGAAGCAGGAGTTTCTGATGTTACCTCAGAATTATTTGTCATAAAACACATGTTCACCTTGTTTCTGTGTTCAGTTTCAGAAACTTCAAATTCACTAGAGCTATCCTCAGAAGCACTCCAAGTAGCCTTCATGGCTTTCTTATACTTTTCATCCTTGTATTCATACTTCTTCTTGTATTTCAGCTTTGGACAGTCTGCTTTTATGTGTCCTTTCCTTTTGCACTCATAACAGACAACTTCATCTGATTTATCAGGCTTCTTCTAATCCTTTTTGCAATGTCATTTGTTGTCATACTTACCTTTGTAGTTTGACTTTCTGAAAAACTTCTTCTTCCTATAAAATTTCTTAAACCTTCTAGCAATGTGAGCCATCTCAGCATCACTGTCAGAATCACTCTCACTGTCTTCACAGCTTGAACTTTCATTGATAGCTTGAAGATTTTCCTTATCCTTATTCTTTGAGGTTGTAGTTTTGAAGGCAATAGACTTCCTTCTAGGTTCATCATCTTCTTCTTTGTTAACCTTGAGTTCTTCTTCATACATCATCAACTTGCCAATTAGTTCCTTGACTGGTAGTTCTCCAATGTCACATAATTCTCTAATTGAGACAGAAGTTCCCCTCCATCTTTCAGGTAGACATCTCAGAATTCTCATAATTTGTTCCTTTGATGGAACATCCTTTCCTAGAGAAGTCATTGTGTTGACAATTTCATTAAACCTGAGATACATGTCAGAAATGGGTTCATCAGGCTTCATTTTAAAATTATCATACTTAATAGTATAAGTGTTCAATCTCAATTCCTTAACATTAGTTGTTCCTTCATGAGAAACAGCTAAGGTATCCCAAATTTCATATGCAGTTTTACAAGCAGATATTCTATTAAATTCCTCATCTCCTAGAGCACAGTACAAATCATTCATAGCTTTACAATTATTTTATTTTATTTATCTTATTTTATTTATTTATTTTATTTATTTATTTATTTAATTCTGTATTTATTATTTTCTTTATTTCATATTTATTTTATTTATTATTTTTTTATTTCGTATTTATTTTATTTATTTATTTATCCATGCATGCACATCCCATGCACATGCACAAACATACCCATGCAATATAAATAAATTCTGCGTTTGGTGAGATTTGAACCCCTAACCTCTTGCATATTTTCCAAAGACTTTACCACTCTAGTAAGCTCGTCATGTGTTTAATAAACAGAATTTAATATACTTATATATATTAATTGAAAAAACAAATAATACATAAATAATAAATATAAACTCAATAATAATAAATAATAAATAATAAATAATAAATAAGGAATAATAAATAAGGAATAATAAATATAAATATTAAATAATAAATAAAAATAAATAATAAATAATAAATAAATATAAATAATAAATAATAAATAAATATAAATAATAAATAATTAATAATTAATAATAAATAATAAATAATAAATAAATATAAATAATAAATAATAAATAAATATAAATAATAAATAATAAATAAATATAAATAATAAATAATAAATAATAAATAATAAATAAATATAAATAATAAATAATAAATAATAAATGATAAATAGAAAATAATAAATAATAAATAAATAAAATAAATAAATAATAAATAATAAATTAATATAAATAATAAATAATAAATAAATATAAATAAATATAAATAAATATAAATAATAAATAAATATAAATAAATATAAATAATAAATAAATATAAATAATAAATAATAAATAATAAATAAATAATAAATAATAAATAAATATAAATAATAATTAAAAATAAATAATAAATAAATATAAATAATAAATAATAAATAAATATAAATATAAATAATAAATAATAAATAATAAATAATAAATAAATATAAATAATAAATAATAAATAGAAAATAATAAATAATAAATAAATATAAATAATAAATAATAAATAATAAATAAATATAAATAATAAATAATAAATAGAAAATAATAAATAATAAATAAATATAAATAATAAATAATAAATAACAAATAAATATAAATAATAAATAAATATAAATATAAATAATAAATAAATATAAATAATAAATAAATATAAATATAAATAATAAATAAATATAAATAATAAATAATAAATAATAAATAATAAATAAATATAAATAATAAATATAAATAAATAAATAATATAAATAATAAATATAAATAATAAATATAAATAATAAATAATAAATAATAAATAAATATAAATATAAATAATAAATAAATAAAAATAATAAATAATAAATAATAAATAAATATAAATAATAAATAATAAATAATAAATAATAAATAATAAATAAATATAAATAATAAATATAAATAAATAAATAATATAAATAATAAATATAAATAATAAATATAAATATAAATAATAAATAATAAATAATAAATAAATAGAAATATAAATAATAAATAAATATAAATAATAAATAAAAAATAAATATAAATAAAAAATAACAAATAATAAATAAATATAAATAATAAATAATAAATAAATATAAGTATAAATAATAAATAAATATAAATAATAAATAATAAATAAATATAAATAATAAATAATAAATAGAAAATAATAAATAATAAATAAATATAAATAATAAATAATAAATAATAAATAATAAATAAATATAAATAATAAATAATAAATAATAAATAATAAATAATAAATAAATATAAATATAAATAATAAATAAATATAAATAATAAATAATAAATAATAAATAATAAATAATAAATAATAAATAATAAATAAATATAAATAATAAATAATAAATAGAAAATAATAAATAATAAATAAATATAAATAATAATTAATAAATAATAAATAAATAATAAATAAATATAAATAATAAATAATAAATAAATATAAATAATAAATAAATATAAATAATAAATAATAAATAAATAATAAATAATAAATAAATATAAATAATAAATAATAAATAATAAATAAATATAAATATAAATATAAATATAAATAATAAATAAATATAAATAATAAATAATAAATAAAAATAAATAATAAATAATAAATAATAAATAATAAATAATAATAAATAAATAAATATAAATAATAAACAAAAATAAATAATAAATAAATATAAATAATAAATAATAAATAATAAATAATAAATAATAAATAATAAATAACCAGTTACAAATAATAGATAATAAATTAATGTATATTATAAATAATAAATAATAAATAATAAAGGAAACACATGAAAAAGTATGAAAAGACGTGATAAGGGATGAAAAATCATGAAAACGCATGAAAAAGGATGGAGAAGCATATGAAGAATGAGGCATTAGAAAAAATGAGAATGCATGAAAACTCGTGACAACTCTGGAAAACTCCTTAATAATTCAACATAATCATCATAATAACCCATAAAAAACCATTAATAAAGATAAAAAGTCATGGAAACCCAAATAAACAGTAATAAATGGAGCTACCATTAAAACCCATCAAAATGGTCATAAAGAAACAAAAACATTGGACTCACATTAACGGAGATAACTTATGATCCGAGAGTCCGTTTTAGATCTGTGACCTGTCAAATCAAAGATCCTGAAACGCTCTTCAACCTAAAAGGTGAAAGAGTCTGAATGGACATACGGATCGAAAGTTATGACCATTTAAAAAAAGCTGACGGAGAATGGGTGCTAGAAACGAGACACTGAAAAACATAACAAACCTGATACCCACTAAAAAGGCCATAACATATGATCTAGGAGTGCATGTGGGCGCTGCGACAAGTCAAACTGATGCTCATGGAACGAGCTATGATCTGGAAGGTGGAGGAGGCCAAACTGACACGCGGATCTAAAGTTAGGTCTGTTTGAAGACAAGTTCGACGGGACACCAGTGACGGAAATCGGGTTTTAAAGTCTTTCGGAGGGGTTTTTGGGGTTTAAAAACCTGACAGAAGCTTGCTTGTGTCGAATCAGTGCGTAGCTCTCTTCACTGTCTTTGATTTGATATGTGGTAGAGCCCAAACGAACACCCGGAGCGAAAGTTATGGCCGTTTGAAGTTGGAGAACTTTTTTCAACTTTTTTATAACTCTAATATCTTCCACACATTAGACTGTCTCACTGTTTTGATTATATGTGCCTCTAGATCTCTTCATGTGCTTCGATTTTACTGGTCGTGGCGCTTCAACAGACTCCCGGATCAAAAGTTATGGTCGTTTAAGTGATTTCGGGGTTTCTCACGTTTTTTTACTTTTTTCATTTCATTTAGCGGCGGTTTTACTGAAACCACCGCTATTTCACGGCAGTTTTTTAAAAAACCGCTGCTAATCCTCGAATAAAATAAAAATAAAAAAAAAATTAAAAAAAATTTGTCGTTTAGCGGCGGTTTTTTCACAGTGGTTCTTAAAACCGCCGCGAAATGACGGCCCGAAAACACGTTTCGCGGCGGTTTTCTTGTAGTGAATGAATTTTCATCTTGATTTTCCACTGAGCATAGTTGGTGCCATTGAAAAAGGGTGGTATATTGGTAGCTACACCTTTAACTCTATTGTCCATGATAAATGAATTAAATCAAAGATTTTAAAGAGATAAGAATTTAGAAATAAAAGAAATTTTAAGAACTTTAAAATACAACTAAAATCAAAGTTGAATAACAGAGTACTTTAGAAAATATTTTAACAGCCTCTGATACCAAATGTTGGTCAGAGTGGATACTCAATATGGGGGGGTGAATTGAGTACCCATTCAAATTTCTGTTTTAATACTTTGTCTTAAAAGCCCCCAAATAAAATACTAAATTAAACTGTAGTGAATTTATATCAAAGTAAGGGTTCGGTTAGGTTCTCAAGGGATTGATTATTTCCCAGTTAATCAAAACAGAAAGGTTGATTAACTTTTGAAACTAACTTACTGATTTACAACTAATATAAACACTTGCGAATTTAATTATCAAAGTGACTTTAAAACAGTTTTGGTTTTAAAGAAATTAGCAGCGGAATAAAGAATAACTTTGAAAGATATAGCACACTAGATATAACCAAGAGGTTCAGTCTCAAGCCGAGACTTATTCTTCTCAAAAATTTGTATAAAGGTGATCCACACCCTGGATCGGGGATTACAATAGTTTACACCTATCCAGGTCCAAGACCTCTACCACTGTTATTCGTGGGAACAGAAACAACAGCAACCAGCTGTCCAGGTCACACGACCTCTACCACTATCCCAGTGGGAAATAAATGAAGTAAGAGAGTTGAGTAAGGATTTACAAATCCTCCAGTTAAGTCACATGAGACAGTGTGTGTTAAAAATACAGCAGATAACACACACTGCTCAATATGTAAAAGAAAAATCACAGAGAAAATATTTAGAGTTTAGAAATGGCTCTAGTGATTGTCATGCAGTTCTGGACTCCTTTGATTGATCAGAATTCGCTCTGAGTCCTCTTCTGGTTTTTGTCTGGAAAACAGAGTATCATTTGTTTCCTTGACTTCCAGGTTCATAGATAGAGAAGAAGTATTCAATGAAGTTCTTGTTTTATGTTCTCGTTCTCATCTCTTCACTAGTTAGCATTGATGAAAGAGTTCCTCGTGTACGTTCAGTCGTCTCTTTGCATTCACACTTGGTTGTTCTTTCAGCACACCTTCTGGTCTGTATCTCGTGTATTCGTCTATATGCCTCTCTCTTTTAGTATTACATCCTTCCTTTATTTAAAGCACGTGCTCTGGAAAAAGATGATTTATTTTTGAAAGTACGAGGTACGGTTCCCTGACATCCAACAGCACACATTAGATAAATGTCAGTGTATTAAAATATACCTGATATGACCGTTGGTTAGATTAAACAAAGATAAAGAAATTAAATTAGTGTCGGGTTCTGTCTCTGGAACGGTAACTCTTGATATCGGTAGACATGTGTTACAGTGGGTGTCTATAGGTCTGAGTATCGGTAGACATTTGTAACAGTAGTCTTGTCTGTCGGTAGACTTGATGTATCAGTAGCGGTGGACTTGTAAAAGTAGCGGTGGCTCTGCCTTTACCAGTAGTGGTAACTCTATATCGGTAGTTGTGGCTCTGCCTTGTAACGGTAGCGGTAGCTCTCTATCGGTAGTTGTGGCTCTTCCTTGTAACGGTAGCGATAGCTCTCTATCGGTAGTTGTGGCTCTGCCTTGTAACGGTAGCTATTTTGTTCTGATGGTAGCTACTGTCTAACAGTTGCTCTACTCTGTATCGGTAGCTACTTTGTAACGGTAGCTAAAAACGGTCTGAGCATTTACTTGGCAGAATGAGTTAAGTCATAGTAAACATATATCTGATAATTCAAAAGACTTAATTTAATCATAGTGAAAGTAACAACGTATATTAAAGTATATTTGGAATGTATTAAGCATAATCAATATATAAAGAAAGAATGGTTGGGATTATCAAAACACAATAAAGCAACTTAATTCTAGAGGGTTCAACAATAATGATGATGTTATGATTTTTCACATATGTTCTGCGTGAACATTATGCTATCTTTGTTCACAGCTATGTATGGTATTTGACCACTAAGACATGATGTTTCATTATTATGAATTTTTACATTCCATGCCTTCATCTGTTATTTCCCTCATTATTTTGATGATTATCCTATTATTATATTATGATGATGGTGATTATGTTCACTCTAATTATATTGATGCATGTCCTTTATTCATCATCCTACTAGATTTTTAGTTCAGTCGTTTCATTGATGTATACCTTCAGGTGATTACTTGTAAAAAGAAGAATGTAAGGGCCACTATTAAGATAGAGAAGAAGGAATTAAATAGTGTTTATGTTTTATTATGTAAAATTTATCTATAAGCCTAATTTTCCCAAGACACTAAACCCTTGGATCATGGATTTGTAATGTTATTATGTTGTTTATCTTCAAAATTATGTAATAGTTATTTAAGAAAAAAGTAGGGTCACTATAAGTCTCTAGAAAATTTGGTAATTTTATGTTTTTGTAACACCATTATTATTATTATTTGTATACTAAAGGACTTGTTTTATTCATCTATATTGTTGGGATGGGCACACATTGACTTAATATTCAACATGGACCACTCATCTTTATAAATGGATTTGTGGTGGCACCTTGGTTTAAAGAGTTTAAGTAGCCCTATTTATGGATTGTTTGGATGCATGCATTGTATTTTAAAATAAAAAGTATTTCCTTTTAAAATTTTATTTTAAAAAAGGATTTCACTCAAGTGGAATTTCAAATACAATGTGATTATTTGTGAAAGGGTTTTGAAATCTTATTTCAAAACATAAATTGAATTTTCTATGAATTTTTCAAATGATTTTGGATAAGGTCCTGGAATGAGTAAAATATGGCATGTGATCCCAATTATAAGCTCATATAAAATTAATTCTAACTAGGTTTTGAAATAAGAATCCCAAAGTTATTTAATTTTATTTTTTATAGTGTGTTTCGCCTCATGAGGACAATGCCATGTTTTCTAAATCAAGAGTGATTTTGTATAATCCCCTTATTTTTATTTCCATTTATAAAAATTATTGCATATTCATTCATGATTTTGCATGTTTTCCTATGATGTTGGGTGTTATCAAAGTGGTTGGTTGATCTGAATGGATGTGAAAGACCTATAAATGGTAGATATTGTTCTAAAGGACAATAGTGATTGTTGAGATATGTTATGTATGGGAAAAAGTGTTAGAACCGACAGATGGAAATCGGATCAAGGAATCCATGTAGGATGATCATATTTTGGATGATATTTTAGAGCCTTAGTGAATGCACATTACTATTTATATCATGGAGGTGGTGTGTATTATATATGGTTGTTAATGTTTATAGGTGTTTCCTAAGAGTCAAATTGATGGTGTGATCCAGATATGGATATCATAGTGATGATAGTTCATGTGATTGAGAGGTAACTCTGAGCTAAGTGGGATAGGTTTGGGTAGAGGTCCAACCTGACTTATTATTTTATTTGTGTTATGATCAGTATGGGATGCATTTTCTAACAAGATATATATATATGTGTGTGTGTGGGATTCTTTGGAATAACTCCTTAGATCTGGTCATCATGTCTACAACTTGAGATATATGTATATACATAGGATACCTTGAAATATCTCCTTAGATTTGTAATTTGATCTTAATATTGTTTTAGAATACCTTAGAAACACTCCTTGGATTTAGATGTGTTATTTGTTTATAATTACTTGGGCATTATCATTAGATTTAGATATACTATAAATTTTGAATTCTTTGTACATGCTCCTTAGATTCAGATGTTATATTGGTTTGGAATTCTTAGGACAACCTCCTTGTATTTAAATGTACTACCATGGGATACCTAGGAATTTATTGTAGGATTCAACCAGCGATCTTGATATGACTAGATTTCCTATTACTTTCAATTTGGAATCATTTATGGAACTGATATTGGTTAGTGTGGTATGTCATATTCTTAGAGATACTCAGGTACTAGTTGAAGAACATATAATATTTGGGTATTGGTTTTGATACAAGACTTGATCGCCCTAATTGGTTGGTGTAATATGTTTAGAGACACTCTAGCATCATCCAAAGTATGTACATCTACGACTCAAGGTATCCTTGCAGGCACCCGATGACCAAACATGTATGTTTGATGTGCTAGCATGTTATTTTTCTGGGTGAGTGTGTTTCATGATAAATAATTAACTCTTTATATATGTATTGGATGCATAACCACTTGATCATAGCATCACTAAATATTTTTGAGGCGTTAGGGACTCTTAATATGTCTTTGGACTCACCCTTACCCACATACATGAAATGGGTTTTAATGTATGTGGGTAGACCTTCATGTTTTATCTAAATACATATGTTTCACTTAGAGATAGACATTGTATAGTTAAAGTAGATTATAGATGCCAATGATTCAGTAGGATCATTATGTGAGTTCATCTATAGTTCATTTTATATTTTTAGTATTGTTAATTATATAATGTCTAGTGTTCCATTAATTATTTATATGATATTGAAATTTATATATGTTTCTAATCTGTTATGTCTTACTATATCATGTAGATATATTTACTACTTTCTATTCTGAACTAAGGGGGCATGTAGGCTCTCTAATTTATGTCTATAGATTTTTTGAGATGTCTGCTATATGGATAGGTCAAGATTAATTTTTAGTATAATATAGCATTAACCATTGGGATTTGTATTATATGTAATTGTCTACCCATTACTATCTTAATCCCTCTTCATTGGTCAGTATCCTTTAAATTGTGGTGAGTCACACTAGAGGTCAAGTAGTGTTCTCACATAAGAATTATTTGGGAGTACTAGGATGAAGCATTACAAAGTAGTATTAAGGCATTTTTTTATGGTATATTGTTAGTTAGATGTGGATTAATATTTTCAAGATTTGGAAGGTAAGAAAAGTGGATTCTTACCCAGCATGACATCAATTGAAACCCATGTTTCTAGGGAATGTATAGTTCTAGTACTAGAAAATATAGGATGATTTAGGAATTGTTTTTGACCTATACTTATAATTTAGGATGGATAAGAATCGATATGATTTGTTGGACTCGTCCAAGATCTAGTTATTTGTTAATGCATCGTGATTGTGGCATGCTTAGGGGCACGATACACATGCATGTGAGCAGTGTTTTTTGATAGGTTTCCTCTTCAGAATATATAATTAATTGAATCAAATTACAATATAATTGTTTTTTCCAAAATATATTATAATTTTTACTGTATTAAGATAGATAAGAGGTATTGTTTTGATTGATTTTGATTTTGATTAATTGGGTTCCATCGGGAAATGGTTTTTAGGACGAATAGTTTTTACTAAAAAACCTAGTTTTAAATGAAAAACTCATGCTATGACATAAGGTGTGTGTCCAATGGATTTAAAATTATGTTTATTTAAAATAGATATTGTATATGATGATTTTAAAATTGTTTTCTATTTTCATATTTTAGGAAATATAAGGAAAATGGGTTTTGGAAAATGGATTTCATGTGGCTTTTGAAACTAGATTTTGAAATGGATTTTGAAATTTGTATTTTTTTTTTTTGAAAAAGGACTTACTATATATGGGATATTAATATTTTAGTGTTGATTAAAATACCTTTGATGTTAAGGGGTGTTTTGAAAACTTGGGTGTGTTTTAGTGTGTGTAAAGATATTTGAGTGGGTTTTTTAAAAGAAGAAATTGGTACCTATATAAATCATGGATGCATATATTTTGATGTGGTTCGGTTGGGAATAACCTAGATTCTTGAATTATGTGATTATATTAAGGATCATATTTTTTGGGATATATTTTTAAAATTGGGGGTGTGGACCTATTTTTTCAGATAATGGGGAAGAAACTAGTGCCTTTGTAAATTGTATTTTCTTGGTTTTCTATGATATAATGGGATGACCAGAGTGTTAGATCATTTGTTTAGTAGGTGTGATGAAAATTTTTAGCATATATTTTCATGTATATATCTCATGATATAAACTATGTTTTTGGGATAGATTAGCCATATATGAGTTAGTGGATTCATGGATTAGACCCCTTGACATGAATTGTGATGATTTTTTAGGTTAGACCACTTAGTGTGTGTTTTTAATAGATGATTCATATAGTTGGGACCACAATTAAATATAATTTAACCCTTTTAGTGAAGTATTATTATGGGAATCACCATAAGCTAGGATGAATTGGTTATTGATAATTAGGTGGTTTGATATTGATGATTGTGGTTAATAAACATCTTGGAACTTAGTGGATAGTTTTTTTTGTTAATTCTTGTGTATGAGTGGGTTGATCATGATAATTCATTAAATTTAATGATGTATAGTGACCTAGGTGATAAGGATTAGGTGTTTTGGTTTAGTGAGGAAACTATAAGTATAGCCCTATGGAGGGAAGTATCTTATCAGTTGTGAGTGTACAACCCTTGTGTCATAATGGTCATGGGTGTAATGAAACTAATCAGTGGATGATTGAGAAAATAGTGGGATAATGGTGAGTTTAGAACCAATTTTGGTAATTTAGGTGCCGTTTTGGTAAGGGTCCATGTGTTAGTGATGGACTTGAAATGGTGGTAGCATGTTATAAAGGTGATTCAAATCATATATGTGTTGGTGATCATGGTTAGAGTGTGACACATAGATAGTTTGACTAAATATACAACCATTTAATTATAATGGTAGTTGGGTTTTAACTCTAGTGTTGGTGTTTGGATGGTTTAGTGATTCATATGGATGTTAATACATCATGATCAGCTTTGGTGAGGTGGTGATACATTGGTAGATGAGGTCGGGAATTTTTTAGGAAGTCTACATGAATAGGGATAACAAATGATCCTGCTGGAATAGATGTGATGAAGTGGAATCAGCATCAGGATAATCATTTAGGATAAATTTGAGGTGGTTTTAGAATCAATCTAGGATTCTTAGGGGAAATCAATTTTATCCTAGTGTAGTGGTTAGAGTTGTATAGCGGAAGCGTGTTTGGATTTATGGGATAGAACACAGCAATTTGAATGAGAATTAATGATTATGGGAGGTTGAGGGTTATGTTTAAATACCATTAGAAGATTCTCAATTATTAGAAATGATGTGTTTTAAAGGTTATAAAACCCTAGATTTTTTGAGTTATTTATTTTTGTGGAAATTTAAATTTTCAATTTTGGTGAGGGTTCACTTTAATAATCATGGTTTGAATTTGGATTCTAGGTGTTTGGAAATATCCAAAAAATGTTATAAAATGTGTAACAAGCCTTAGGTTATATTTTGAGTGATAGAAAATCTTGGGAGAAGGTTTGAAAATCTTGGGAGGATCATAGTGATCTTGATGTCTCTCCATGCCCTCCCCTAGACTATGGTTACCCTAGTCTGGTCATTTTAGCTTACCATGGGAATGCTCCATTTCATAGATCTTGTCATGGTTCAAGGGGTGAAACCTTTACAAAACATTGAGGAGGACCCTCACCATAGTTTCCCATTATCCATTTGTTATAGGTGTGTTGGTGGCATGGGGAAACTGAAATGGAATCAACCATGCCATAGGGGAGTTGGGGGGCATTTTAGGCTCCATGAGGAGCACCGCACTATAGTTCATGGAATGGTGTGATAGGGTACTTATAATTTCACATGTCTAAATTAGATAAGGGGTGAGTGCCATAATTTTGGTCCTCGATGTGTCAAGATCTTCATGTCCTACCTAGGAAATCACCATAGTATAGTGAAATCCATGGTGCATGATGTTTTGGTCTCCCATGGTGTAAAAACTTAATGTAGTTGCCTTTTTTCTATTTAAATAATTAAGTAATTGGGACCCTTTTTTCTCATCCTCCATCATGCATGACCAACCTATGAGGATCACCTCTCTTGTATACTTTGATACCCTCTCTACTGCAAATATGTCATTTATCAGCACTAGAAAAGGGCATTAACTGTGCTAGAAAATCGATGTTAATCAAGACGAAGATAAAGGGGGTACCTTTCACCAGTGCTTAGAAAAGTGTTGATAAAGACTCCTTTTATCAGCACTAAAAAAACACTGATAAAAGAGGTCTCTTTATCAGTGCTAAAAAAAGTGATGATAAAAAGGTCCTTTATCAGCGCTTTTTTAGTGCTGATAAAAGTAAAAAAATTAAAATAATAAAATATTTGGGGAGCTTTTAACAACACTTGACCCCCCCCCCCCCCATTTATCAGCTCTAGGCGGACCCCCTCCCACTCTCTCGCACGCTTTACTTGCTTGCGCATCCCGCACTTTCCCACGCGCCCCTCCCTACTTCCACCTGAACTCGAACTCGAGACCTCCCCATAGCGCGCCTACACCTTTACTACTAAGCTATTTAGTTTTTTTCTCTAATTAATGATATATCTATTTATTTATATATGTATATATATATATAGTTATATTTATTCATATATTAATATAGATTCATATTAATATAAATATATTTAGTGATATTATTACATATATATTTATTCATATATTAATATATATATATATATATATATTCGTATATTAATATATATATATATTTAGATTTATATTAATATATAGTTATATTTATTAGTATATTAATATAGATTCATATTAATATAAATATATTTAGTTATATTAATACATATATTTTTATTCATATATTTTTATATACATATTTATTCAATATTAATTTATATTTATATTTATATATATTTATATTTTTAGTTATAATTTTTTATCTATATATTTATTTGTATATTAATATATATTTATAAGATTAGTTTTAAATATATTTATAAAAAAATTTATGTGCATTTATAAATAAATAAATGCATACATACATACATATATACAACACACACACACACACATATATATATATATATATTTACGAATAAATACATATATATATATATATATATGTATTTGAAAATCCATAGAATGTTAAAACGACCATAACTTCTAATCCATAAGTCTGTTTTAACTCCACAACTAGTCAAATCGAATAAAATAAAATAATAGTTGATATGATATGTGGTAAATTCCTAGAAGACATCTGGATCAGAAGTTACATCTGTTTGAATGTTAAAAAATCAGGGTATCCCAACTAAAAACTCAGTTTTAGAGGCCTTATGGTCCTTTTTGGGCCTTAAAAAATGTAACATAAGGTTCCCTTTAGTCACTATCATTTAGATCTCATCACAAGATTCGATTTGATATGATGTAGAGCTCAAATGGACACCCGGATCAAAATTTAGGGTCATTTGAAGTTTGAGTTACATTTTAAACTTATTTTAGATCTTTTATTAATTTTTTTGATTTTTTGTGTCTTCAAATTATTATTAAATAATTATTAATTGATGATAATTAGCATGTTATTAATTAATAATATTTTTTAAAATAATTTAAAACTGTTTTCACTAAATTTCTTATATATTAAATGCAATAGTCTATTTATACTTATCAAAAACATATTTAAAAAATATATATTATATTTATATAAATATAAATATACTTATATAATAATATATTATTTTCCATGAATTTTTTTTTGAAATATAAACTTTATCTGTGCTATGAAAAATCACTGATAAATCCCCCCTCCCTTTATCAGCACTACTAAAAAAACACTCACAAAGGGGTCCCCTTTAATAGTGCTAAAAAAGCGCTGATAAAGGGGGCCTTTATTGGCGCTAAAAAAAGCCCTGATAAAGGGTTCCTTTTAACATTGCTTTTTTAGCACTGTTAAAAGTTCCCTTTATCAGCACTTTTTTTTAGCATTGATAAAGGGTGGTGCTGAAGAAACCCAGTTTTGTGGTAGTACCTTGGGTTTAGGGTAATTTTTTATAACATTTTGATAAAGATTTGAGGTAATATCCTATCCTCCTTTCCCCCTTGTTCTTCCTCTTTGATTCCGTTTTCATTTAACTATTTTGGTTAGAGTTATGAGAGATTATTCCACTATAGATCATGGTAAAATCATCCTATTATATTGGGTCTTAAGAATTTTTTATCTAAGGGATGTCGGAGAGGTTGTAACACATCATTTTGTGCCATTTCAATAATGTTACATTACTCTATGGATTTTTCTATTTTTTAACATAAATTAAATTAAATTGGATATTGTATGTATGTATTGTATTAGGTTTTTTTACTGGGATAATTTCATGAGCTCATAATAGACCTTTCATGAGGTTTTAGTCATCGTTTTAGTTCGATGAGGTTTCCAGATGAGATATTAGGCAATTGTTCCTATTTTTTAAAATTGAATAATTAATTATTCCCTATTATAATTAATTAATTTTGGAGAAAATTAATTATAAAATTTTATAATTAATTTATTTAAGTATTGTGGTGTGAGCTAGGATCTCATTTGGTATGGTGAAAGTCATTTGGGCTTGGAAGAGCATGGACCGAAGCTATCAGACTATAGTTAAAAGGAAAATCAATCATTTGTGGTAGGTGGCCTTAAATTTTCTAATCCTATTTCAGATTTTGTAATTTTATGTCTATGTTCCACCATTATTATTATTTCCTAAAATATGCATCACTTTTTTAATTCCATCATAAGGTTGGGGTGGGCTCTCATCGGTCTAATATTTAACATCGACTGCATATCTTTCTAAATGGTTTAATGGTGGTTCCTTGGTCAAATAAGTGTTAGTGGATCTCTTTATATATATTTTTGAGACACGAATTGGATTTTCAGATAAAAATGGATTTTGGTTTAAGATGTGATTTAAAAGGGGTTTTGGATCATGTATAATTTTAAAGACAATGTGGTGATTTACAAAAGGGTTTTGAAATGGTATTCCAAAATGGAAATAAAATTTTCAAAATAATATTTTGATGTGATTTTTGATATGTTACTTTCATGAGTAAATGATAGAAAGTGATGTCTATTCTAAAGGATTGAAAATATTATCTGAATGGATTTTAAAAGGTGAATCCTGAAGGGATTTTCTTGGCTCATTTTTTATTTATTTGACCTCGTGTGGTAAATTCCATGTTATCAAGAGCATGATTTATTTTTTATTTGTCCCTTATTGTGATTGGATTTTGTACTAATTGTTTCATGTTCATACATGATGGGGAATGTTGGACTATTATTTTGGGTTGTATAAAAGTAGCTTCTTGATCCAGATAGATGTGATAGACCCTTAGAGGGTAAATATGGGTCTGATAGACCCTTATAATTGTTTAGAGATGGTGTCACTAGAATAAAACATTGTGGATGATATATAGAAATATTATTAAGGAACCCGTATAGGGTGATCATGTTATGGATGACCTAGGGGACCCTTATAGGGTGACTCAGTTGTATGTAGACCCTATAGAGGGTGTGTGTTAGATATGGGTGTTGATGATTATAGGATTTTCCATAGAATAAAATTGATAGTCCATGATTGATATTGATTTCATAGTGATGATAGTACATGCATTTGAGAGGCCGACCTGGGCTAAGTGTGATGGGCTTGGGAAGAAGGAAAACTGATGTTATAATTTTATTTATAGGATGATCATGGTGGGATTAATTTCCCACTAAGATGTATATAGATGCATGTAATTCTCTAGAATATCTCATTGTATTTGGTATCTATGATATTGAATTTAAATGTATTTAAATACATGGTATAAATTGGACTTGATACTTGGATCCATCCACTATTCCGGATATCGGATTGGAATTCCTTGGACACGATACTTTGATTTGAATGCGTTCTCATTTTATAATGTCATAGATATTCTCATTAAATTCAAATGACTTATTAGTTTGGATTTATTTGTAAATACTCCTTGTATTTGGATGTTCTACAATGTGATTCATAGGAATTGTTCCTGGGATCCAACCGTTGAGCCTGATATAGTTGGATTTCCTCAAAGTTTCTTCTAGGAATTGGTTGTGGGCCTGATATTTATTGGTGTGAATTTTAACAAGCATATAAAACTTTATAAATATCTAAGAAATGTATTATATATGGTTACTAGTTTCAATGAAATACTTGGTCCCCTTGAGTGGTTGTGTAACCTATTTAGATACACTCTAACATTGGCTGAAGTGGAAATGGTTGGGGCTCAAGGTGCCCTGGAAGGCAACCAAATACCTAAATAGTGTTTTTTATATTCTATAATGTTATGTTTATAGTTGGGTGTGTTATGTGAGTATTAATTCACTCTTTATTTATATATTTCATGCACATCCAATTGATCGAAGAAACACTCAATATTGTTGAGGAGTTGTGGATTTCTACTAGGTTGTTCGACTCACCCCCTACATGTGTACATTGAATGGGTTTTTATGTATGTAGGTAGAGATTTTTTTCTCTTAAATTAATCTTATCTGTTTTATTTGGATACATTTTACAAGTCTTAAATATCATGGACGTTAGGGACTCAAAGGTATGATTATGTTAATTGGGCCAGAGGCTGGTTTATCTTTTTAATACTTTGAAGCATGTATGGGCCAGTTTGTCATTATTTATTTATGATGATTCCATGACTATATGACACTTATACATTAGTTTTTTATATATCATATAGATAGATTTACTTCTTTTTATTCTAGACTATGGGGGCTTAGTCATCTCCCTTTTTTATGACTACAGGTGTTTGAAATGTCGGTTATGTGGATGGGTCATGCTGAAATTTTGGTATAATTAAGAATGACTCCTTTGGATTCATATTTGAGTCCATAGTATCTCCATGATAATTTTAGACGCTTTTATCTAATCAATATCCTTTTTAATAAGGGTAATCATGCATGAGGTCAGGTAACATTCCCACATGGGCACTATTTGAGTGGTTCGATCAGGGGAATTATAGATGCAAATGGTTGAAAGGTTTTTTATTCTTCTTAAGGATGAAAAGTGTTATCTTGGGAATGTTGTAATACCTTGGGTCCTTTTAGGTTGGAAATTCTATAATAAATTTGAATTTTTTGTTTCTAGAGTGGAATATTTGAGAATCAGAGTTTGGATTGAGATTTTGATTCTTATGACATCTCAAGGAAAATATTTTTCATAAGGATTATGAATTGGGAGAAGTTTTGGTGCTTGGGTGAGAACTTGGGTGAGCATGTGTAGACCTTAGGCTTTTACCTATGAAAAATTTTTGGATTTGGTTACCTATAACCAAATTATGTGTACTTTATGATAGAATATATTCATTTTTTTTAATATTAGTAAACTTATTATCACATCAAGATTGTTCTTATGTGTAACATAGTATGTGATAATGTCCTAAGAGTATTTATCACACTGATGGGTTATTAAAGTTCCCTATTATGATGATAACCTAGATGTTTCACTACAATATTTGTAAATATATGTTCTATAGCTGGATGAAACCATTTTAGGGACACAAATGATACGGGCTATCAGGTGTGTAGATTGATAGGACTTTGAGGAAGATTCACATGGTGTACTCCCTTGGTAATATCAAGTGTAGGATATTATGAGAATAAGACCTTCCATTATAAAATCTACATTTATATGTATTATTGTATGTTCCTATCTGTGGATTTTTTTTATTTATCCTTATACTTTAATATTATTATTAATGAGTATTATAGGTCTTGTACTTTGATATACTGATGAAAACAATGATGAAATATGTTTGTGAGAAGGTAGTATATGTTGGGTTCATCATGAATAATATTTCATTAATGAAAAATATGAAAAAAAAATTGTCCCTTATATTCTTTAACAGAAGTTGATAACTCATACCCTTTGATGGAAATGATATATCCTAAATAAATCCATGTCCATTTTTTCTATATAAAAGTTATATTTTCAAAAAAACAAAGAAAGAGACATCAAGAACATAGGTTGATAGCACCAGCATGCAACCTATTTGATTGGAGATATTAGTATAAAGGGATTATATTACATATTAATAATTCGTATGAGGTATTATGTCATTGGGGCACAAAATTCATTATATATGGGTTCTTTGTCTTGTTTCTAGATTCTAACCTTGGACTTAAGGTTTTCTCACCTAATTCCTCTAATAAAGAGGCCTAGAATCACACACTAAGTATATCCAAAATCTCTATTAAATAAGATATTATTATTTTTTATTTAAAAGTTGAATAAATATTATTCCCTCCCTTGGTTTAATAATTGTTCATGTTTGATTGATAGAATATATTTCTTCACCAGTTATTCAAGAGAATATTATGTAAGAAGAATAATTAATAAAAATTTATTTTCTATTTAGTGAATATGATATTTATTTATTTATTGGTGAATAATTCATTGAAATTTATTTATAAAATATATATTCTTTATTCAAGGCTTTAAAAATATTTTGGAAGAATGGAAGATGTAGTTTAATGGTCTGGTGAGAAATAATATATATTGGATATGATTTGAATAAATAATATTTAATTTAATTTCTGAGTTTAGAACATGTCAAGAAATAATATTATTATTATTATAGATATATCATTCCACATGGATTAGGGAAATCATAAATAATGCATGAGAAATTATTATTTTCTAACCCTAGCAGTATATAAACTCAATTATATTATTTTTCTAAAAAAAGAAAATTCATTTTTGGTGTGTTTAATGAGATATGGATATAATCCTCTCAAAGACATAGAGATCTCCCTCTCCAAGAACTCTCTCAAAAATATAGAGAGATCATTCTCCACCACCACTCTCATGTTAAGAGAGATCCAAGAGAACCCTTCCTCAAATTGGTTCTCGAGGTGATCAAAGGTGAAAGATGAAAGCATTAGGCTTTATTTTCCTAGAACCCATAGATTCCTATGATGATGTTTAGAGGTTCATGGGAAACATGTGGATTACTACTGGAGGGAATATATAATTGATTCCTATAACACAACTAAAAAATGATGTAGAGATGTTGTCAGATCCATCAATGAAGAAAGAATTTCTCACAAGGTAATTCTTTAATTTCTTAAATTAATTGTAAATAATATGTGAATATCTTTCACTTTGGTTCCAAAAATTATCTATTATAAATATTCCTTGATTCAATTATGCTGAACACAGTGCTTATAATTGTTTAAATCTAATATTAATCACCAATCATGATAAAAAGATAAGTTAGGAATTCCCCATATGACACTTCTGCTATGCACAGAACCTTCAAATGGTATCAGAGGGTTCGTAAAATAATTTTTAATTATTTAAGGATCATTTATTGATTTATGAATTTGTCATTTGTTTTCAATTCCAGTTTAATCATTCTTTAATCTGAATAGTGATATTTACTTTCTTCCCCTTCATTTCTCATAAATATAATCAATTTAATTAATTTTAAGAATGAAATAAATTTGAAGATCTCATCCACAGGGGCCAATGAGTCTGGCTAGAAAACACAAGAGTACACATCATGTAACCCAAAGGTACACGTTGTGTACTAGTATTTAATGCACCATGAATCAATTCGGGATTAATTCAAGGTGTGTGTATTTATTACAAATGGTAAATTTAATTACAAACCATGTGTTGACCAAGATATCCTAGTATATGATAATCCAAAGTACATACCATGTAACTTATATAAAAGATGTGTATTCCTTTATTCATGTATGGTATATGTAACTTTCTATATGGGATACATGACTAGTGGTTGTGTAATTAAAATTCCACACACTCTGTAGCCCATGTACATGTCATGTAATCTAATTATCTCATGGAATTGTTACACACTGAGACCCTAGAATGAGATATAGGTATATGGTGAGAATAATATATTCCATGTATACTAAAATATACACATTGTGTACTTTTATTAAATTACCCATGACTAAAAAATAATTCTTTACACTGTAAAAACCTTATCCACATGTGTTTTGTATGTTCATTAAGTTGATAGTACATTCCATGTGATGGGTTATATATATATATATATAATTTATGTGTAATGTTCAGATATACATATCATGTATAAGTCATATTACAGTTATTAATCTACATGCATTAAATCATAAAACTCTATGTATATACAATGTGTTTTCTGTGGTCATTAAGTCGATAGTACGCACCAAGAAATTATGTGATAATCCATGTATTACACTTCTACTTCTTGTTAGAGAAAATATAAATGAATATAATACACATTTGGTAGTTCGGACGAGTACTCATTGTGTTTCCTCTAAGGTATATTTTTGTACACTATTAATTTAAAAAAAAATTATTTAATTTGTTTAAAATTATGACAGATGGGAATATCATGAAAACTTGGGTGAGAATTAAGATAAAAAATGATTAATTAAAGAAGATAATTATTTCATTGGAGTGCGAATTATATTAAATAAGAAGGATTAGAATTGAATACTAATTTTATTAAATGTGTAATTAATTACTTGCATGTGGGTGATCATGAGCATAAACTAGAACTTTGTATGTGATTGGTTTCTTTTAATTTATTATTAAATTAAATTTTTGATTTTTGTGTCATCTCTCTTATTATTATGTAAGGACCTATGTTCCCATGGTTTCTTATATATAAACCTCTTAAAAATCCTTTGGTTCCCCTCACTTTTTTGTGAGTAAAAGCATATGTAATGGATGGAGCTCCCAATTTAGTGGTGACAGTTCAAGTTTAGAGCAAAGGAAAAACCAATCTAAGAGTGAAACATAGGTAGACAGGTGGAAAGATTCAAAACAAACCATAAATTTTACAATGTGTTTTTCCCCTAGGTTGACAGTTAATTTTTAATCTACTGGATAAACTAACCATTTGTAAAAGGTCATGATCATAAAATTTTATTATTTTATGTCATTAAGTTTCATGGTTATTTCATTGTGGATTTTTTCTCAAGATCACATTAATGAATTAACAAGAATGAATGATAGAACTAAAATAAATTGTCTTATACATAAAAATTATATAATACATGGTTAATCACTTAAGTAAATCCACTTAATATTAATAAGAATGTAGTAAAGATAATAATTTTCAATTTATTCATAAAAATAAAATCACTTAATTGTATATATTAATTTGGTATAGACTTCCACTACATCAGTTAAAATCAAACCATAGTTCAAAGTGCTTGACTGACCAAAAATGGGGTGCTTTCAAATATTGGGGAATTATAACTTGATGTTTTGGGTTGAATTAACTTAGTTCACATCAGGGGTTGACTACCAAAGTAGGACTTGGTGTAACTGAGATTAAAAGGTTTAGGAAATCCAATTTAAGGATTTAAATATTATGGATTCCACTCAACAGATCAAGGAACTGTGAGTTAATGAATTTGGAATTTGGAATGCTTATTTAAAACCCTTAAAATTGTTTTACCAACCAAACTTAGGGTGATTTTAAGGGGAATATGGATCCTTTACACTATAATGTCCAAGAAACCGGATATTCTGAAGTCAATGGTGATGGATATTGAGTTTTTATAAAATAGTGGGAGATTAATAAATATAATAATTATTTATTTATCCAAATTTTATCAGAAAAAAAAAGTACTAAAATTATGATCATCATATTAGTAGAAACATAAATAAAAATGAGTTTATAAATATCACTATGATCCATAATTGTAAAGTATAACTTTCTTATGGGAACAAATTTCCAAGAGTGGCTAAGGAACTTATGCATTATCCTATTCCATGAAAGGAAATTGTATGTACTGGAAGAACTTGTTCCTGATGTCCTTTGTAATGAGGCTAGTCAGTAAGAGTTATCTTTATATGATAAATATTTAAATGATTCCATAGATATTTAGTGTTTCATTCTATCATCCATGAACAATGATCTTCTGATGAAACATGAGTACATGGATGCATATAGCATGATGTCTCACATTTAGGATCATTATCAAGAGAAGTAAAGAAAAGAGAGATATGAGATCTACAATTCTCTTTTACAACTAAACTTGGAAAGTATATGCCAACTAGGCCTCATATAGTGAATCTTATTGGCTATATTAAACACTTGGAAATATTAGGGATTAAATTATCAGATGAGTTGTGCATTGATCTCATACTTTCCTCACAAGCCATGACCTTATCTAATTTTATTATTAATTATAATATGATAAATAATGAGAAGATTATTTTGGAACTTATTACACTTATTCTTTGAATAGATTAAGACATGGGGTATAACAAAACTGTATTTATTATAGTGAATTACAAAAATAAGAATAAGGTTAAGGGTCCCAAGACTCATAATAATTCTAAATATCCCAAGAACCTTCCATCCATAAAGAGGAAGATCCAGTGGTAGGGAAAGGAAAATAGGCAGTGTGTTTTTTATGGGACAAGCAAGTCCACTAGAAGAGGAATTTCAACTATAAGAGAGGGGAAGCTAAAGTTTCATTCATTATTGAGTGTAATAATTCAATATCTATACATTTGGTATTATATATAGTTTTTGGTGCTCAAATATGTATCCATATAGAGGAACTATATTGATTCTGAAATATTTATAGAGTAGAGGTAGATTTACAAGCTACCAATGGTGTGATTATGGCTGCTCTATCCATTGGATACTAACACCTTTCATTTCCAACAGTAATGATATTGGTTTTAAGATATTTTTATTATATATAAAAAATTACCAAGAACATATTTTTTGTATCCTTTCAAGATACATATGGTTTTATTTTCAAATTTTTAAAAAAGTTTTTTCTTTTATAAAGACAACATATTTTTTGGTATGGAACATTTAAATAATGGTATTTATGTATTAAATTACAAAAACCATGTATTGGAAAAAGATAATGAATCATGTTCACACAAATCATACAAAACCCATCAATGGAATCACGATCTTGTTCATGAAAATGAAAATTATTTGACAATGCACTGTCAAGATGATTATTTAGAATATTTTTAGATAAAACCACCTAAACAATTCCATGATTTTTTATAAAGGAAAATAGACAAAACACCATTTGGTAGATAGGATTAAAGGGACATGGATCATCTAGGATTGGTACATACTGATGTGTGTGGACCATTTATAGTAGAATCTATATGTGGGTATTCTTAATTCATTACTTTTACTGATGAATTGAGTAAATGATACTATATCTACTTGATGAGGTATAATCCCAAAGTCCTTTGATAAATTAAAATAATTAAATAATGAATTAGAGACTCAAATTGTAAATAAGAAAAATAATAATCGATTGGATCAAGGTGTTCGATATCTTAACCAATATTTTATCGACTTTCTATAGGAGTTTTTTATTCTATCTCAACTCACTAAACCTTACACACCACAGTGGAATGGATTTAGTGAAAGGAGTAACTATGTTTTTTTAGACATGGTAAGTTCAATGATGAGTCATGAAGATATCCCATTATACTTTTGGGGATATTCATTAAAAACTATGGCATACACACTAAACTGAGTACCAACTAAAGTGGAAAATGGAATTCCATTTGATTTATGGTGTGGAAAGAAACTTTTTTTGTTGCATACACATGTATGGGGATGCGATGTGTTTTTTAATTCCTTTATAGGAAATAAAATAGAACTCCAGGGCACAAAGTGTACCTTTATAGGGTATCCTAAGGAAAAAATGGATACTACCTACACAACCCCTTTGAAAAGAAAGTGATTGTCACCAGAAAATCCATATTTATTAATAGGGAGAAAATACTCAATGAGGATAGTGTGAGAAATATTGACTTAAATGAAGTTGATTCTTAAGATATAAAAGAGTGGGTATAAGAATAGAATTCATAGGACCCCATAGAATAAGTAGTTCCTGAAGCACAAGTACTATGTAGGAGTACTAGAGAGGTAAGGGGGCCAGAAAGATATGGTTTTCTAGTCACCAAATATGGTGACCCATTTTTGGTTGACAATGATGAACTTAACTCCTAAAAAGACATGTAGATATCTCATAAGTTGTGATATTGAAATAATCCATGAATTATGAAGTGGATTCCATTTATAATAACCAAGTTTGGGTTTTGGTCAATGTTCTAGTTGATGTAAATCCCATAAGGTGAAATGGGTTTTCAAGAGAAAATTGGACATGAAAGGTAAGGTAAATACCTATAAATAAAGACTAGTGGATAAAGGTTTTAAATTGAATTAAGGAATTGACTATGATGAAACATGTTCACCAGTTACCATGTTTAAATACATCAAAAATAACTTTTATAGAAGCTTACCATGACTATTAAATTTAGAAGATGGATTCCAAAAGATCTTTCCTTAATGAGAAGCTTCATAATGATATTTATATGACACAACCAAAAGGGTTT
The DNA here is from genome assembly GCA_963277665.1 of Viscum album. Classification (NCBI taxonomy): domain Eukaryota; kingdom Viridiplantae; phylum Streptophyta; class Magnoliopsida; order Santalales; family Viscaceae; genus Viscum; species Viscum album. The sequence continues at coordinate 168,468,268 of OY728157.1, forward strand.
GTGACTCCGGGTGATGCTAAAATGAGATGCAAGTTTCATAGATCCATTTATGGATTGAAAAAATTATCTAGGTCATAGAAAATTTGATTTGATGAAGCTATAAAATAATTTTGTTTCATTAAGAATAAATATGATCCATGTGTTTATAAGATGTTTAGTGGGAATGTGGTCATTATCCTAATAGTGTAAGTTGATTACATATTACTAATTGGAAATGACAAACCAATCTTACATTCTATTAATGAATGGTTAAACAAGTGTTTCTTCATCTAAGAATTAGTAGAGGTAGCCTATATTCTAAGGTTCTAAATCATTCATGATAGATTCAAGAGGCTACTTGGAATAATTCAAAGTAATTATATTAACCAGATACTAAATAGATTTATTATGGAATAATGAAATAGAGAATTAGTTCCAGTGTCACATGGTATACATCTTTTTAAGAAAAATTTTCCTCATACACAATAAGAGACATAAATAATTATTAAGATATAATATTCTTTGGTTATATGATCAATCATATATTTTGTAAGAACCCGGGTTTTTATAATGGGTCAAAATCCCGACTCTGTTTGAATTTTTTGACTTGTTCCTGAGAGAACTGGGAAAATATGGGAAGTTCTGGAAATTTACAGACTACACGCCATGTACACTAAAGTACATTCCGTGTATGGGTTGGGTGAGTACTGGCCATGTTCTTGCCGAGTACATGTCGTGTGATGACCGAGTAGGAATTTCTTACTACACGGTGTGTAGTTATAGACACATCATGTACCCTTGACCATGTGGAGGCAATACATGGAGTGTAGGCATGTTGGCTGGGTAGAATGTTTTTAGCATGTACACATCGTGTACTATTTGTACACACTGTGTAGAGGGGCTTTGTATGGGGATATACATGGTGCGTTGTGGATGTCAACTGAGTAAAGAGGTACACACCGTGTATCATAGGTACACGTCGTGTAGTAAGTCGGCAATTCCTTCGTGAAATATCAGCCGCCTTATGAACAGTAAAATGATACACAATGTGTAGTTATAAGTACATGTCGTGTAATTCATTTTTTTCACTAAAATGGGTAGTAGCCTCATGTCGTGTAATTCATTTTTTTCACTAAAATGGGTAGTAGCCTCATTATGAGGCAGAAACTCAACCCTTCAACAGGTTTGAGCGGGGAGAGTTGGCTGGAGCTTGTTTTTGCTCCTGATAGTCCGTCTGAACTCTGTTTTGATCACCGTGAGATGTGTTGGAACCCTCTCGGTAAGGCCTTGATTCATCTTGAGTCGTTTTTCTTTATTTCTGTTCTAGATCAAGTTATATGGGTTTGAGAGGCTTTGATCCTTTTGTATATCTACCGCATTTTAGACTTAATTTGGTTCTTTTATCAGAGGATTATCATCATACAAGTCTTAGGTATGTGGTGCATACCTCTTTTTGTGTTTTCGTAGACTTTTGGGTGGTGTGGCCTTTGGCTCATTTTTAGGTATTTTTTAGTGAGACCCTAATTTACCTACTATTTCCTGTTTAACTATTATTTGACCTATGGGATGCCTTTGGGTATTCCATGTTACCTGTTTTTCTTGAGCAGGGTCGGGCAAGTGGTCGTTGCTCCTCGAGTCATTTTGGTCGGGGAATTCCAAAATGGTTATAATTGTTTTGTATCATTTAAACTATTGATTATAGTTTATTAAACTTGGATATGAATTTTTGGAGACCCTAAAGACCTCAGTGATGGTATGGGACAGTACTTTCTTAGTGTAATCCAACAGTTTAGATTGTTTTGTATCTTTATGTGTTCTATTTAAATATGTTATATCTGTAATTGTTGAATTGAATATGTTGGAACCTTTGGGTTGTGTTGGGAATGGATTGGATATTCTTGAGTGATGTTGATCATAGGTTAGGCTTGTCCAGGGTTACGTTGGGTGGTTTTGACCATGGGATTGGGCGTCATGGGTGTCGGTTTGCGGCAGGATGACTATTAGGTTGGGTATTTCCCAGGTCACTGGGATAGAGAGACCATCAGACTTGAGAGGCATGGTCACAGGGACACGAGGTGTTAGAGGTGTTGTAGATTGGGTACTATTTTGGTGATTACCACTCACCCGGAACAATGAGTATTGTGCACACAGAGAGACTCCATGATGAGGTGTTTTTGACCACTCATGTTGGTAGGGGCCCCTGTTAGTTGTGGTTTAGGTACTATTGGTTTGTGGATTCTTGTCATATGAAGCCACGTGGGAGGTGAGAAGCCTTCAGAAGATAGTGTTGAGGATATCGGGTTGGGGGAAGAGGCTCACTGTTATTTTGAGGGAAGACATCACTGTCCCTCTGGTTACTTTATTTTGGGGGAAAACATCATTGTCCCTCTGGTTACTTTATTTTGAGGTCTGACATCACTGTCCCTCCGGATACTTTATTTGAGGGCATACATCGTTGTCCCTCCAGTTACTTATTTGAGGACAGGTGTTGTTGTTCCTCCGGGTTACTATTTCTTGGGCGTGCCTTTGGGAAATCGGTACTTGAGACGTGGTGTCAGGGGGGACATGGTGTTAGGTTACATGACAGAGATTCTATCGTTGGCCGAAGCAGGTGACACTCCATAGTGGCTAATAAGCACCAGTGGGTTTGTGTTTATTTGTTCATCGTATTGTTTACTATTTTCCATATAACTGCATGTATGATTAAACACTTATATTAGGTACGCACCTTTGGGTGATATCCTACTGAGATTCGTCTCACACCCTACATGGGCCCTTCAGAAAACGTCCATATTTTATGAATTTACGTGCAGGAAAGAGGTCAGCTTTAGGAGTTAGACTACATTATCTATTTCATGAAGATGGTATGGACCTTGAGGTCTTTCCTATATGGAGTTTACCTTGTTTTGCTTTATTTCTTGTATCATCATGCTTACTTGTTTTGTAGATACAATTGGTTAGCCATTGGAACCCTTTTTACATATGGATATGTATGACCTTCTTTGGATGCATGTTTTTTTACAGTGGTAGTTACAAGTGTTCAACATGTTGTTGTGTTTACTTTCTGTTTCTATTGTTATATTTTTTTCTTCCTTTGTTTATTGATATTGATTGTGCTTCCACTTTGCGGGTTTGGTTTGAGTCTACTGAGTCATTATTCCACTTCATATTTATTATTATATTCAGACCAGTACCATTGTTATCCTCCAAGAAGGTATATCCTCACCAATATACCTATAAATACCCTCTCTGTTAGTCTGAAGCCTTTGGAGTTCGGGGTGGTGCACCTAAGGTAGTAACACCTGACCCGTTTAGCACTGTTCGAGTGGTTGTTCGGGTCCAGGATGTTACAAAGTGGTATCAGAGAAGTTATTGATAGGTATTTAGTAGAATTTTTTTCACTATCTACTAATGATACTGATACTTCTCTTTTATTTTCGACTAGTTTTACTATTTGGGATATGCTATACTATAGATAGGTTGTTACTGGAAACTGGGTTTCTAGCTTGTTCTTGGGTGCTAGTAGCCCCAGGTACGAGGGATGAAACAAGTTTCCATGGGTGGGAATTATTGTTTGCTTTTTCTCAGATTACAGTTTATATGATTTCCAACTTGGTGGATCACTTGGTGTGTGAGGTTCTTGATTGTGGTAAGTAACCCTTGACTTGGTGTGGTAAGGGAGAGTTGGACCTTGGATTGGTATGGAAAGGCTTGTTTGCTTGGTTTTTGATAGGCACATTTTAGGGTATTTCATTTTCATAACTTCATGTATGCTTTGTGATGTGACAATACCATGTGAATAATTTCAATTAACATGTATTGTATGCTTTGAAATGTGAATAGGTGAAATTCCTGATATAATTTCTTGTTGAATTGCAATGTGTTATGTCAGTCTTTGTATAATTGTAGAATTGCATGTGGCAGGGTATTTGGGTATGGATCTTGTAAGAGCAGGAAGATACTATGGTTGTGGTGATTTTGATCACCAGGATTGGGCGACTTAGTCATCGTTTGAGGAAATTTTAGTTGTCAGGATGGGCATGGCCCGAGGTACTTTTGATACTTGGCTCTATTAAGGGCGGGTAATGAGGCCATGAGGCTGGGATGCCATGGGGCGTGGTTGTAGTAGGGGAGAGTAAGGTTAGTAGTTATGCGCTACCTTTTACTGATTTTTTTATCTACATTATATATGTATATATAGTTATGTATGTGGGTTGTCTGACCATTTATGGTATTCATTGGGTTTCTTTTTGGGAAACTCAGATGGAGCGTCAGAAGGGAGATGGTACAGTATCGCAAGAGCAGGATCAGGTTTCGAATCTGGTACATGTAGAGCAGAAGATACAGGTACAGGCTCATGGACAGGATCAAGTTCAGGATTTAGTGCAGGTAGGACAGTAGCTGGGTTTGGTAGCGTCCGGACCATGGATTGATGAGAAGCTCTGAGCTATCATGGTACGTGTCTTACAGGGGATCGATAGAGGTGTGTGGGGTACAGATCCATCTATGGAATATCTGACATGGTAGTTCCAGTTGCAGCACCCGCCACTTTTTCAGGGTGAGGGTGGTCTGCAGGCGGCTGAGAACTAAATAGAGAGCATGCAGATGATCTTCGAGTAGCTCAAGACTCCTCCAGGGAGGAGGGTCAAGCTGGTGATGTACATGCTGCAAAGACCAGCAAAGATCTGGTGGGATGTGCAGGTTCAGGCTCACAAGCATGAGGGAATAGCATGGAAAGACTTAAAGGACAAGTTTTTCGAGCACTTCTACCCATAGAAACTGAGATTAGAGAGAGATAGGTAGTTCTTGAGCCTTTATCAAGTAGACATGTATGTCATGGACTATGCAGCTACTTTTACTGAGTTGTCTCACTTTGCACCTGGTATGGTAACCAATGACGCAGAAAGGGTGAGGCGCTTCGAGGATGGTTTGTGACATGCCATTAAGATCCAGGTGAATATCGTCAGGATGGGTTCATTCTCAGAGGCGGTGAATCAAGCGCTCATAGCAGAGGGAAACTAGTGGGATATGCCCGAGGTTGGTCAGGGAAAGACTTCAAGTGATGGTTCGGATAGCAGGAAGTGATGATGGGATGAGTTTCAGTATGGTCGTCAGGTCGGGGACTCAGTTAGACTACCTTGTAGCAGCTCTTCAATGGTTTGATTTCATTGTGGACAACTGGGACATGTTTGGACTCAATGTGATAGACCTCCTAATGAGTGCTGGGTATGTGGAACGTTCGGGCATCTGGAGAGGTTCTGCAGGTAGCCTTCTTAGATAGCTGGCAGGCAGGGACCAGGACAGACGGTGGCATCTAAAGTTGGTTCAGGTTCGGTACCCGGAGATGTTGGTCGAGGTTCAGCTACATGTGGAGGACATGACAGAGACAGTGGGACCCAGCTGAGGTGTCAGTGGCCGGTGGCTAGAGTAGTACCACAAGGAGGTCAGGCATCAGGTAGTTGTACTTTAGGCCAGGTTCATGCCGTGGAGTTGCTAGAGGCTGAACAGGCTAGTAAGCCGACGATGGTTAGAGGTACACCACGGGTGTGGCCATGATTTCCATGTTTTTCTTTTGGCATGACCTATAGAATCATGTTCGTTTTGAGTGCATGAGATGCACAGGATCTATGTGGACTGACTAGATGTTGGTCAGTTGGATTGGCTCCATATCGAGTGCATTATATATTTATATATATGTATGATATGTGTAGCATTAGAGGCATTGAGGATACAGGTTACTTGAGGTGCCATGGGCATCGGGGCATCAAGGATGTGGGTTACTTGAGGTGTTGTGGGCATCTAGGATGTAGGTTACTTGAGCTGCTTCGGGAATTGGGGCATCGAGGATGCCAGTTACTTGAGGTCCATGGAATCAGGTTTTATTTGAGCATCCATGAGATACATGGCCTTGTGGAGGTGGACATCGATGTGGTGCGGGATGTGTTGGGTGTCGGAAATGACACGGGAGAACCAATGAGGCACAGGGGTGAAAATGTGTCGCGTGAGGACCATGATTCTGAAAACAGGTTAGTGAATCCTTATTTTTGTTGAGTTTTGTTGGGTTGAGACTGATTTAGGCAATTCCTAAGGTGGGGAGCCCCCTTGAGGAATTTTTCCATAACCCTTGAGACTGGGGAATTTCAAGTTATTTTAATCAGGGTGGTATGTTCGGTGCCATATCTAGGTTTCATTTGATAGCTCGGAGGTGAGCTATGTTAAGGTGGGGAGATTGTAAGAACCCATGTTTTTTGAACGGGTCAAAATCCCGACCCTATTTAAATTTTTTGACTTGTTACTGAGAGAACTGGGAAAATCTGGGTAGTTTTGGAAATTTCCAGACTACATGTCGTGTACTCTAAAGTACAAGACGTGTATAATTGGGTGAGTACCGGTTTTGTGCTCACCCGAGGACATGTCGTGTGATGACTATGTAAGAACTTCTTACTATACGGCGTGTAGTTATAGACACGTTGTGTACCCTTGATCGTGTTGAGGCCATACATGGCGTGTAGGCCTATTGGCTGGGTATAATGTTTTTATCATAGACATTTCATGTAGAAGGGTCGTGTATGGGGATATAGATGGTATGTTGGGGATGTCAGCCAAGTAAAGAGGTACACACCGTGTACCATAGGTACAAGCCGTGTAGTAAGTCTGTAAGTCCTCGGCGAAATATCAACCACCTTATGAATAGTAAAATGATACATAGTGTGTAGTTATAAGTACAAGCCGTTTACTTTCTTTTTTTCTCTAAAATGGGCAGTAGCCTCGTTTTGAGGCCGAAACTCAACCCTTCGACGGGTTTGAGCGGGGAGAGCTGGTCGGAGCTCATTTTTTCTCCTGATTGTTCATTCGAACTCTGTTTCGATCACTGTTAGATGCATTATAACCCCCTCGGTAAGGCCTTGATTCTTATTGATCTGTTTTTCTTGATTTCTGTTCTAGAGAGATTTATAGGGGTTTAAGTAGATTTGACCCATTTGTAGATCTACTGCATTTTAGACCTAATTGGAGGCTGTTATTGGAGGAGTATCATCGTACAAGTCTTAGGTAGGTGGTGCATACCTATTTTTGTGTTTTTGCATACTTTTGGGTGGTTCAGCCTTTGGCGCGTTTTTAGGTATATTTGAGCGAGACCCTAATTTGCCTGTTATTTCCTGTTTAACTATTATTTGACCTATGGGATACATTTGGGTATGCTCTATTACTTGTTTTGCTTGAGCGGGGCTGGGTAAGTGGTTGTTTCTCATCAGGGCATTTTGGTCGAGGAATGCCAAAATTGTTATAATTGTTTTGTATCATTTAAATTGTTGAGTATATTTTATTGAACATGGATATGAATTTTCAGAGACCTTAAAGACCTCAGTGCTGGTATGGGACACCACTTGCTTAGTACAATCCAACTATTTAGATTGTTTTGCATGTTTATGTGTTCTATTTAAATATGTTATTTATGTAATTGCTGAATTGCATATGTTGGAATCTTTGGGTTGTGTTGGGCATGGCCCGGATATTCTTGAGTGATGCTGATCACTGGTTGGGCTTGTCCTTGGCTACATTGGGTGATTTTGACCATGATTGGGTGTCATGGGTGTCTATTTGAGGCAGGATGACTGTCAAGTTGGGCATGGCTCGGGTTACTAGGATGGCGAGACCATCAGACTTGAGTGGAATGGTCGTATGGACACGAGGTGTCAGAGGTGTTGTGGCTTGGGTACTATTTTGGTTATTATCGCTCACCCAAAACTATGAGTAGTGTGTACATAGATAGAATCTATGATTGGGGGTTTTGACAACTCGTGGGGGTAGAGGCCCCCATTAGTTGTGGTTTAGGTACTAATGGTTTGGTGGTGTTTGTCGTAGGAATCCATGTGGGAGGTGAGGAGACTTCTGGGGATAGCATTGAGGCTATATGGTTGGGGGCCGAGGCTCACCGTTATTTTGGGGGTAGGAATCATTGTCCCACCAGTTACTTTATTTTGAGGTCAGACATCATTGTCCCCCAAGTTACTTTATTTTTAGGGCAGACATCGTTGTCCCTTCGGTTACATTATTTGAGGGCAGACATCGTTATCCCTCTAGTTACTTATTTGAGGACAGGTGTTGTTGTTCCTCTGGGTTACAATTTTTGGGTGTGCCTTTGGGACGTCGGTACTTTAGACACGGTGTTAGGGAGAACATAGTGTTGGGTTACATGATAGATAATCTGGTGTTGGCCGAAACAGGTGACACTTCATGGTGGCTGCTGAGAACCAGGGGGTTTGTTTTTATTTGTGTGTTGTACTGTTTACTATGTTCCTTATAACTACATGCCTTATTAAACACTTATATTAGGTACGCACCTTTGGGGTGGTATCCTACTGAGATTTGTCTCACACCCTATATGAGCCCTTCGGGACGCGTGTTGATTTTATAAATTTACGTGTAGGAAAGAGGTCAGCTTCAAAAGGTGGACAACATTAGCTATTGCATGGAGATGGTATGGACCTTGAGGTCTTCCCTATCTAGAGTTTACCTTGTTTTTCTTTATTTTCTGTATCATCATGCTTACTTTTTTTTAGCTACAGTTGGTTATCCATTGGAACCCTTTTCACATATGGATATGTATGACCTGCTTTGGATGCATTTTTTTGTATATAGTGGTAGTTACAAGTGTTCAACATGATGTTGTGTTTCCTTTTTGCTACTATTGTTATATTTATTACTTCAACTATTTATTGATATTGATTGTGATTCCACTCTACGGGTCTAGTTCGAGTCTATTGAGTTGTTATTCCATTGTATCTTTATTATTTTACTCGGACCAATACCATTATTATCCTCTAAGAGGGTATAGCCTCCCCACTATACCTATAAACACCCTTGCTGCTAGTCAGCAGCCTTTGGAATTTGGGGAGGTGCACCTAAGGTAGTAACACCCGATCCATTTAGCACTGTTTCGGTGGATGATCAGGTCTAGGACATTACATATTCCATGTTATATACTAGACTTGATTTTTCCTATACATTGAGCATGGTAGGAATATATCAACCTAATCTAGGAGAACAAAAATGGTCTGATGTTAGGGATATCCTTAAGTATATGATAAGAACAAAGGATATAATCTTAGTATATGAATGAGATGAGGATCTAGTCATCATGGGCTATATTGATGTTAATTTTAAAATAGATTAGAATGATCTAAAGTCGTACTCAGGATATGTTTTTTGTCCCAACATGGGATTTCTAACTTGCAAACATCCTAAGAAACTAGTTTTTGGTTTTTTTATAATACATTCTAAGTATATATAATTTTTTATGTAACCAAAAAATTCATTTGGATACAAAATTTTTCCTCGTTTATTGATGTGATACCTAGAAGTGAAGACCCCATGATAGTTTATTGTGATAATACTATAGTGGTGGCTCTTGAAAAAGAGCCAAGGTCACACCAACGGACAAAGAATTTTCCCTGAAAGTATCACCTCTTAAGGTATTTTTCTCAAAGGTGTGAAGTTGTAGTATATAGATCATCCATATATTAAAATGTGGTTAACCCCTATACTAAAGGCTTATCTCAGCAGAATCATGAGTATCATCTAAGAGCTAACATACTGAGGGTTGTTAGCAGTTGTCTCTGGTGAAAGTGGGGGTTTCTTGGAGTTAATCCCTAGAACCAATTTTTTTGTAGTTTATGATAAATTGTATTAATTTTTTAAAAAATTAAAAACTAATTATCACAAAATGATTTTTATTCCTTGTAACATAGTATATGATAATGTTCTATGAGTATTCTTTGCACTGAAAGGTCATAGTAATTTCCAACTATGATGAGAACCCAAAAGAACCATGAATATATTCTTAAATATATGTTCTATAAGTAGATTAAATCATTTGTGGGAAAAAAATGATATGGGCTATCAGGGGTTGATACTCATATCACTTTGAGGCACATTCTCATGGTGTACGCCCTTGGTAATATCTAGTGTAGGATATTATTAGAAGGAGACTTTCCAGTAGGAAATACAAATTTATATGTATCATTGGATGTTCCTATATGTGGATGTGTGTATTCATCCTTAGAATTTAATGTTATTTTTAATGAGTATTATAAGTTACCTACTTTTATGTTTTGATAAAAACTGTGATGACATATGTTCATGTCGAGGTAAGATACGTTGGGTGCGTCATGAGTAATATTTCATTAATGAAAAATGTGAGAAAGGATTTTTCCATTATATTCTTTAATTTAAGTTGATATATTAGTCCCTTTTATGTGAATTATATAGCCTAAATAAATCCATGTTCATGGTGTTCTATAGGAAAGTTTGATTTTTAAAAAATCAAAGGAAGAGACATCGAGTACATAGGTTGATGGAACCAGCATGCAACATGGTTGATTAGATATGTTGTGATAAATGAATTATATTACACAGTATTCATTCATATGATGTACTATGTCATTTTTTCATTAAATTATTTATCTCTAGGTTCCTTGGCATGTTTCTCGATGCTAACCTTGGACTTTAGGCTACTACACCTAATGCCACTGAGAAAGTGGTCTAGAGGGTTACACACTAAATGAATCCAGGATTTAATTTAAATAACATGTAATTATTATTTATTTAACAAGATGAACAATTTTATCCAAGAAAGGGTGTTTTGAGAGGTATTCATTTCCCTCAAGTATTATATTCATAATTCCTATATGGTTACTTGATATTTGGCCTCAGACTCTATGTGTATTTCTAGAGATGATTTAAGTGTGATGTACTACATGCAAAGATATAATAATATTCATGTGATTACTTAGATATTTTCTTTGGATCTATCCTTCATTCCTAATATATAATATTGATGGGTGGGACCCCCCCCCCCCAATGTGATATGTGAGATGTATGTGAGGGAAAAACTACCATCTAATTTGAAATATGATATGGATAGGAGGGATTTGTTCCACCCCCCCCCTAAGGGATATATACATGAGGTGATTTGAGATAGATGCACTTCCCCCTGAGTGATCAGTATACTAGTGGATTCCTAGGACTTGCTTCTAAGATCTGGTTGTTGATCCTAATAATATTATATTGATAAGTAATTACTCTTAGTAATTATTCATGGTCTTGAAATTGGTTTATACAATGTCATTAAATTCTCATAGTCACTCTAAAAAAAGTTGAAGTAGGTTTAGGTTGATCCCAATTGTCGTGTTAGAACCAGAAGATCAACAGGGTTATTTTTTATGCTTTTTCACTATATTCATTTATTCATATAAGGATTTAAAATTCACATAAAAATAATTTATTTATTATTTATGGTTTTGTGTTGGTAGTTCCATACTGAGTTTTACTCACACCCTAATTAGGTATCCATGGAACTTGGGTACCTAAGAAGACTCCACTATTCACAGGTTCAGGTTGGGTAGGGGCCTGAGATTAGATCATTTAATTAGAAAGGCTTGGATGAAATTAACTGATGGATGAGGTGTGGATAAATAATATAATAGAGTCCTCATACATTTTACTTATTTTTTTAGTTTATTGTGATCTCCCTGTTAGGTTATCATTCATGGTATTTTGGCATAACATGATTCTGTATGAAAAATTTCTTCCACATGACATTTACTATATCATATTCTGTTTTATAACTTCTATGTATTCTAATGTGTTATTATAGATGTTGTTTATTTATTTATTTTTTAATGCTTGTTTTGATAAGGGTGTATAGTATCTCTATGTTAATACCCTATACCCACACTGCTAGTAGGAAACCTCTGGAATATGAAGAGGTTTATCTAAGGACATGTAGTGACCTAGAACAATTACTATAGAGTGAACCAAGGATATAATATCATAGGGTTTTAAGCATACTTTATATGGTTTTCAATAGAAAATAGGGTTTTTGATTTGGAATGATTGTACAGTGGATTGTGTGGAAAGTATAATGAATGTGTTTTTATTTAGGTATTTTTTCATGAGATGCGTAGATGTTTTTCAATGGTTGTTTACTTGATGTGGGGTTTTTTATAATTTTTTTGTATCAATGGAATGTGATTGGTTATAATGAAAATGGTAAATGGGTGTTAGTTGATAATTTTTTATCATTATATATAAAAATGAATTGTGTAATGAATGTAATATGGTTTTTAATGGATTGAATTTTTTAAAAGACTGATTTAAATGGGAAATTTTTTATGGTTGTGGTGGTTTTTTTATGTGGAATAGGGATGGTTTTTGGTGAGATAGATAAAAGAGATGTTTGTGCATAGTATTGATAGAGTGGTGATGATTTTGGGTTGTGATAGTGTTTTTTTGTGTGAACTTTATAGGTTTATATTGTGTGGGGGTTTTATTTTTATTTTATTTTCTTATGATTTATTTTTTAACCTCACCCAAATCAGAAAACCTTAATAATTAACAAATGATTTGAGTTTGGAATGTTTTCTCAAACATGTATGTTAGCGGGTGAATAGATAGCTGACTACTCACTCTTATCTACTCTTATATATAGGTGTAGTATTGGGTATGATGGCTCACAGTATACTGGTTATGTGTATAGGGTGATGATACTTGGTGGGGGTTGTGCATGGTAGGATGAGGGCATTAGGTTGATGTCCTTTATGTTCAAAATACTCGACTGAGTTAGATTTGCGATAAGGATGTGATGTGTGGGGGGGTATGTGACATATAGTTATGGTTATAGTTATAATATAGAATACATTATTTCTAATGAGATTGTTTCTACCTTTATAGGTTGGGGTATGTAGGTTTGTGGTTTGACCCATATCAAATTCAAATAGATTAGTATTGGGTGTTGTGTCATGGTTTTGGAAGGTATGGGAGAACTGTAAGTTTGATTTTGGGGTATGAGAGTGATAACCAAATGATGAAGAAGTTGTGAGTTACCCTTTTGAAATATTCTTTCATTGTTATTTTCTTATACTTTGATGTGTTATTGGGTTAAATGGTGGGTGATAGTTTCCATGGTAGGTTCTTGTTGGTTTCATTGTTTATTCTATGAAGAATTAGAATACTGGTTTCACATTTTCATGAGATATCTTGAGGAATATCCTAATAAGTATACATTTATGGTAAACCTTATATATATATATCCTTTTTAGAGGTTTTTAAGGGGATTTGGTGACCAATTTGGATAGTACTAGCATTAATCGTAGGGTTTTTTGAGGTGTTTCTTCTTAAAAGTTTACTTTTGGTACTTTACTTTACAAACTTGAATTTGTATGACATATCATTAACTATGGTTTATTATGGAATGGTGTTTATTTGTGGATTTATTATTAGGATCATAGGATATATATGAGCATAATTCCTCTCATTTTCATGATTATACTCTTAGTGTTAGTTTCCAACCCAGGGCCTATTAGAGGTAGGCCCTGGTGGTCACTCTCATTTTCACTACAGGCCTAGGAGGGTTTCCCAATGGGGGAAGTTCATAACCCAAAATTCCCTTAATGATATCTATTGATTTGGTCAAAGATATTTTAGTATAATTAATTATTCTATAAGAAGGTGACAGTGGATTGAAAACTTAAATTTTGAGATTTTTTGTGAATGAATTTCCAACATGGTTTATAAATCATGACACAAAGAATTTTGAGGTATCTAGAAAATTTTACAATTCATAGATAGTTCCTTTTACACTTTATTAATCTTTCTAGAAATTTTTTTTGAGCGGATAACTATTTCTTCAAACGTGGTATGTTTTTTAGAATAGTTTTAAAATCAGGTTTGATCAAAAATCACCTCCCGACATAAATTTTCATCCCAAAACACCCAAAACTCAAATGATAAAACACATACCAATTTTGAATATATTATAGGTACTTTTTCAATTTGGATACCCACTTAACTTAATTTTGAAATTTAATTATTTAATTATGATGCACAAACAAATAAGAGTTTAAAACTCATGATTTTATAATATTTTTCATTTCCGAAAATAAAATTATCATTTACACATTCCATAATATAATAAAAAAATAATTTACTAAGAAAAATATGAAAATATAAACCTATTTTTAAGAATAATTCGTTTCTTAAGAACTTATTAAATTCAGTTGATATCACAATACAATCATACACATCTTCGAACAAAAAAAGGATTCCGGAATTTTAAACATTTTAAAAGGTTTAATATTGGGAAAAAATACTTTAATATGACTCAGTTATTTAAATTGTTATAATTTTATAACTCTACCTTTGGATTTGGTTTTACATATATATTTTTTTATTGTTAACTTTTATTTTATCACTATTTTTAATTCTTATTATTTCTAAATATTCGTCTACATATTTGACCCCATTTTTAATCTTAAGGTCCCAAAATAACATAACAAATTTGTGTTAATTTAGGGTAAGGGATTCCTTACCATACATCATAGTAACCATTAATGAAGTGTATGAAATATCCGAAGATGACATAAGAATTATTGTTTCATCCTCATTATAAAACATTACATATATGTTGGATTGGTCTAATATAATTTCATTTAATACATTAATAATACTTCAAACAATATTTCCAAATTACATTTTAAAATAGTAAAATTTAATTTTTTTTAGATTCTATAATATCAAAACATGATCATGTATACTTTTTATAGATTAAGTTATATTGTAAAATAGTGGGATCTTTATCTCGTTCATTAAAAACCTTGTCTCACGAATATTATAGAGCTGCAACTACCAAAGGTATCTCGTGCATGCTATAAGAAAGTGAAAAGAAACCTGGTGGACTAGATACTCAACCACGCAACCATGCTCCAAACCCCAACCAACCTGTACCTTGTCTCATAAATAAAATTGTAACAAACTATGATTTTTTTCAAGAATATCATAAGGTCCCTCAAAGCATGTAACAACACTTTTAAACTTTGGTTCAGAGTGGTAAAATATTTTTTATTTCCAATAATACCATCAACAAGCCCCTTTTTATAACATAGAACAAAATTTAATACACCAGAGATTAAATACATTATCACTTTTGAGTTTTTCTACCTTGGATTTAGTGAAAGCCTTAATAGTCATAAAAACTAACTCAGATATAAATTATCAGGGTTCGTGAATAGTTATTTAAAAACATAAAGCTCTCAATTGAATATATTAAATTCATTTTAAAATTATTATGAAACAATATTTAAAATATTTATTAATAAAAAATATTAAAATGAATATATAACTAATTTTAGGTACTATCATATGAAAATTATAAATGAAAAAAAAACAAATGATGAGGTAATTAAATGTATACTTATTTTGATTTATCTTGGAATTACATGCATGATAAAAATACCAAAATGTAACTACTTTTCCATGAAAAATAAAACCTAAAATATTTGACAAAAATAAAAGAAAACATATAATCCAAATTATTCATATCCCTTTTCATAATAAAGACTAGATTCAATCCTTAGTTTAAAGAATAGGTGTTCACTTTTTGTGGGATGAATTTAACTCTACACACCTATATATATCATAGAAAGATATAAAATGATATTAATAAAAAAGGTGAAAATAATAAAATTATATCTTTAGTACCAAAGATCTATTTATTCACTAAATTTTTAAAATTATATCCTCCTCCATGAACAAATCCAAGTCATGGCGCATGAGTAAAAATCACATCAATGGATACAAAGTTGCATGTAATGAGTATCTGTAATGGTGAGATTATATAAATGAAAAAAAGTAGAGATTTATAAATCATCATGGAACCAAACCGAATGAGTGTAATATTATAAAGTTCAAACCTTATTGATAAAATGAAATAAAATTTGATGAGTGGGATGCTAGGAAAGCACCAATGTCATGAGATTATAATAGAACCAACAAAATTAAAATTCATTAGACCATAAAAAGTTTGTGAATATTAAAACAAAGTGAGAAAAACTAAAATTCGAAAAGTACACTTCCCTCTAACTGAGTGTATCGAAAGTAAAAATTCAAAAAAAAATAATCTCTGCACTAATAAAAAATTCAATACACCTTATCAAAAAAACAAAAAAAAATAGAAATTCAAGAAGAATAAGTATATAAAGGTGTGAAGAGAATATAAGAGATTAAAATTCTTCAAAAAAGTTTGTATATGTTCATGGGAGAAACAATGTGGATTTATTTTCATTTACTAGAATTAAAAATATTACATTCAACTAAAAAAGTAGTAAATTATTTTTCCTTACAAAGTATTACAACTTTGTAAACCTTCGATAAACTATATATAATCAGGTTTCACTATACATTCCACATGTACACTATGCATGTACTTGACCTCAATAATTTAGACCAGTCCCCACTCCCCTTTATAAGAAGCTCGGCCAGTCATTTAGGACACACCACCCTCCCATATTCATGGAGAGTGTCCATATGAAATGTAACTTTTGATTACTAGTAACTTTATTGACCTTGAAAACTTATATGGGTAAACTTATAAAGTATTATTATGAGATATTTCCTTCTATATAATTCACTGAACATTCCCAACCTCCCTTTATTTCATTGATATAATGAACTACTTATGGTCCTACTACCATGGAAGAGATGAAATTTCACCCTCTACACACTGAATCTATCCCCCTACCACTGACCATATTTTTGGTAAATGTAAATTCAATTCATGAAATTCAAATAACTTAAAACTATAATTAACATTCCAATAATATTTTACTTGAAGACTTTATTCAGGGAAATGCTTAAGGAATCCCTCTAGAAACCTTCCTTAATTTCTCCTTCTATAGTACAAAGTGTACCTCTATTGTCCTTTTATTCACCCAATCATTAATAAGGCATGATGAAACCTCATACTTTATAAAAATATTGTTTTAGTGAATATATCTGCTAGATTTTGGCTACCATATATCTTTTATAGATATAAAACTTTCTCCTCAAGCATGATATTGAAAAAGTGTTACTTTGGGTTGATATACTTTGTACTTTCATAGAAAATCATATTTTTAAACAAGTGAATCACACTTTCGTTATCACGAAAAAGGGTCACTCCTTTATAAATTCTTCCCAATTATTTTTGAAATTGATTCAACTAAGTCATTGTATTCCAACTAAATCATTTCCTTCCTTGATTCCATTATATCTACATACTCTGATTTCATTTTAATCAATGTAATGATCTTCTTTATTCAAAACATATAACTACCTTGTTTTTCTCCATATATAAATATGAATTCAGTTATGATATTATATTTATCTGAAACTCCAGTGAATTTCAATTTCATAAAACCTCATAATGGATTTTTCTCCCTAAAACAAAGATCATAATATTCCATTCATTTCAAATACCAAAGGATCCAGTTAAATTATTCCCAATGTTACTTACAATAGTTTTACATAAATCAACTTACAACTCCCACAATATAATAAATATCAATATGGGTACAAGATTAAAGAATACACTAAGCTTCGGATAGCTAAAAAGTATAGAAATATATCTATGTATTGGCGATCTTATTCCACTATTGGTTCTTATTATTTGGAAAATTTCATGTTTCCTTCAGTAGGAGTAGAGACTATCTTACATATGGTTATTCTAAACATTTCAATGATCTTAAATATGTTTTCCTTCAATGATATCACTAATGTATTAGCCTTCCCATACCTTTCAATCCTCTTTCCCAAGATTTTATTATCCATCATCATGTCCTTCATTTCAAAACTACTAGAAAATTTATACTTAAATTTTCATATATTTATTTAATTTTTTTTAACCGGTATCATTCCATCAAAATAAAAAATAAATCTAATGAAATTATAATCATATCATTACATCTGTTAATAGAAGTGATCAGCATTTCATCTACCAAATCCTTCTTCTTACATAAATGAGTAAAATTTAAAATTCTACTATTACAATGCTTTCAATAAGTCATAAAATATTTTCTTCAATTTACATATCAAATTATATAATTCATCTACCATGAAACCTATAGGATGCTTCATGTGAATTTCATACTCCAACTCACCATGATGGAAATTTGTCTTGTTGTCCATCTACTCTAAGTATAGGTCTTCTGATGATACCATACTTATCATTATATAGAGGGTTGAATTTTTATCTACCAATGATAATATTTTTTAGAAATAATTTAAAGACCCTGAAATTTCAAAGAAATTTTTTTCTTAATTTCTTTGGAATTTTATGAATGCGCAGTTTCTGACAGCACCTGATTCCGAGGCCCGGTGTGCCTGGAATCAATTTCCGAAGATTAGCTCGGGTACGTTCAGTAAACGAACTAGTGGGTTTTTTTATCTTATGAACCAATGCTCGGAATCGAAATCTAAGGGCACCGATGAAACCACAGTGCTGGTTTTTGCGTAGGAAGACTTTTCTTAGAGTTGCGTTTTCTTGGGATGTGATGTCATAAATGTGAGGAATAAAAATATAGTTGTTTTATAATTATATTTTTATTACGCCACAAGTGGTTTATGAGTTATGGGAAAGGAAGTTGTGAGGAAGTGGGGTGGGTCCCACATGATCCCCCGCCTCCTTAAATTTCCTAACACCCCATTAAATACCCTCTCCCTCTTTAATACATGTCAACCCCTCAAGTTTATGAGGAACCTTCCCTCCCTCTCTTTAATTAAATGCCAACGTGTTTAATTAATGAGGATCCTTCCTCCCTTTTAATGTTCCACGACAACGGATTAATTGAGTGAGGCCCTATGTCATAAATCCCCCATTTATGACTTGCGTGCCAACGACGGACCCACCACTCCTATTTAAAGGAGGCCAAGGGGAGGAGTTCTGAACGGCTTCTTCAAGCGGCGGAATGCTGGCAGCGAAGCACGACACCCAGCACTTGGAGAGTTTTCCTCTCACTCCAATAAAGAATGAAGAATGTCGATGCCACCCTCGGCTTTATCCTTCCCAACGTTGACGGAACGACGCCCGTCAACCGCGATGCCGTCTACCGTGACACCGACGAACACCTTCTTCGAGGTAGGGAATTAATTTGAGAATGATATCTTTTCCCATGGATGTTTCCCTTTAAAACAAAGAACACGGATCAACTCAATATTAAGTTGATCTGCGAAAGAATATGTTTGCAGGTTGGGAATATTTGATTGCGGGGAAAAACGTAGGGGTTTGACTTTGTGTTCGTGAATATTCTTTTTCCATCTAACGTTAAATTCTTTAGCTGCTTGTTATCGAATTAACGGGAGGGGTCCGGTCCGCACGAACACGGCCGAACCTCCTCCCCCTTTTTTTGATGTACTCGTTACGGCTCGAACGAAGGTGGCGCGGTGCAACGGCACTGCGCGGGAACGCGGCGAAGGAGAATGGCGCCGTCGCGCCACGTCGTTGAGGCCGAAAGAAGTCGTGGCGGAGGGGCGTGGTGTCGTCGCGCCGCCCCGGAGAATCACGAAGGGCCGCGGCCAGGGGGCGCCGCGGAGGAGGGGCGCGGTGCTGTCGCATCGCGCCGGTCAGACAAGATCGCGGCCTAAGGCCGCAGCGGTGCAGGGAGGGGCGGCCGGAACCACCGGTCACCGGCGCATGGAAGGCAGGACCCACGGGGGTCTCGCAGTGGCTCATCGGCCGGCCAATTCGGCCGGCCGGTTTCAGAAATTTCGGGGGTCGTAACCCCCGACTGGCAAGAGGCGGGCCCCCCCATGCGGGGGCAATTTCTTCTTTCACGAGGGGGCAGCGCCCCCACCCCCCTTCCGTGACTGCTCGGCCCGCGCCGAGCCGCCCACGCCGGGCTACCTGCACCGGGCCAGGTTGCGCCCTAATGGGCTGGACCCGGGTCGGGTCGACCCGGTTCAGGCCGACCCAGGGGGTATTGGGCCGGGTCGGACCGGGCCCAAACCCCCTGTTTTCGGACAGTTCCATTCAAACGCTCATAGCTTGGGCTACGAACCTCTGATAGACGCACCGATAGTTGCATTGGAATCCTTGGATCAAGATGATCATTTTGGTATATTACACTCAAGGTTTCAGAGAACCTTGGGTATGGCCAGGTTGGTTCGAACACGAAACCAACCGGGCCCTCGGAGCGGAAACGCCTATAACTTGAGCTTCGGACATCCGATTGACGTGCCGTCGACTTTATTGGATTCCTCTTTGTGAGACAGACCTTTTCTCTTACTCTGATCAAGCTTTGGATGCAGCTAGAGTATGGACAAGTTTCATTGTACCTGAAATCCAACCGGGCCCCTAGAATGGAAAAGCCAATAACTTTTAGACCGGACGTCCGTTTGACGAATCGTCAGCGGCGTTGGAGATCACGTTGGGAAACGGTCCCTATGTGTATACCCTATATGAGTTCGGGGTAGAGTTGAGATACTGTCGGGTTGGTTCGTACACAAAACCAACCGGGCCCCTCGGACGAAAAGGCTAATAACTCACAGAACAGGCGTTTGATTGACGCATCATCTGTTGCGTTGAGACCCCTATGGAGAGGCGGTCCTTTGAGATGCTTCTTCATGGGACTTTTTGATACTTGGAGTATCGACCTGTAGCTCGTGGAGCGGACCCTCCCAGAGACGAGCATACAGAGTACGGAGACCGGGTAGCTGGCTGAGACCTGATGACTGCTTGTCCGATTTGATTCGGAGTGACTTGCATAGCCCAGTGGGAGCACTACTTCGTGAGGTGGCAGACCCATGGCGGAGGAGCACTACTTTGTGAGGTGGCAGACCCATGGTACTCGACAGGACGATTACCTCTCTAGGCTATGAGGGGGAGCACTACTATGTGAGGTGGCAGACCCATGGCGGAGGAGCACTACTTTGTGAGGTGGCAGACCCATGGTACTCGACTGGAGGAGTACCTCAGCAGTCTTAGGTTAGTGAGCAGTACCTCGGAGTCGTGACAGTATCACTGTACTCATCAGAGACAGAGCTCTTCAGCAGTTACGGTTTCGATAATGAAAATCCTGGTTTGAGCTGAGTCATTGACCTTTGTGTTTTCCTCATGATTGATATGGGTTACTAGATAACTTACGTATATGTATGGGAATATACCTAAGTAGTGGTTATCTGTAGACTTCATATCTGTGTGATACCTCATGGCTGAGATGGGTTACATGCTAACTTAGGTATAAGTATGGGATTATACCTAAGTAAATGTTATCTGTTGATAACTTTCATTGTGATTATCCTTGTTGTATTTAATGAGACCTTGAGGGTCTCGGGGTCCCTAATGAGTATCATATACTCACCCCTTCACAGGCTTTTCCCGCACCTCGTTGTGTTGGTTGCAGACGACGGACATCACTGATCGTGGTTGAGGCTTGTAGAGTTGGACGGTACCTGGAGGTGGATATCACGATGAGCCGGTACCCAGAGGTGGATTTCATGACAAGTCGGTACCCGGAGGTGGATCTCACGATGATTCGGTACCCCGAGGAGATGGATAGATGTGGAGCGCTAAGGAGGACATCTGTACCTACCCTTTAGGTAAGAACCCGGAGGACGATCCAGGAACTACTTGTCACCTTTCAGCTGTTGGCCTTTGAGTTGTAATTTGCTTTTAGTTGTAGATGTATCTTTCTTTTGGGCTTGTATTTCCAGCCCCTCGTACATTCAGCACGTTTTTTATACTTCTTTACTTAGTATAGCTTCTTCTTGTACAATGTTTGTGTGTGCTTTCATTTATTAAAGGCAATGCCTTCCCTTTTTATTGGGATTTACGTCTTTGGTGCTAGTCGCCAGCACCTGGCCTATGGAAGGCAGACTTGGGGTAGTCACGGCACGGGCCCAAGGACAGGTCGTGACAAATTGGTATCAGAGGAGTCGGTTATACCGCATAACTCAGGACTCTAATCTTTCCTTTCTGTGAAGAAATACTCTTAAGGGTACCGAGTGTGGTCTTCAGTTCAGGGAGTCCAGTGTTGGTGCGGCGGCCGACGTATCTATACACCAGGACCCTGACTACTGATTTCTGACTTTGTGCACAAAAACACTGATTGCGTGTAGGTTTCCAAGAGTTTTAAATTCAGATCAAACCAAGTCATCTCACCAGGTATAAATCGTTGACTGTGTTGCATCTGTTCAGGATGTCTCCATGCAGACAGTCAGTTGGAGTTCTGAGATAGTGCACGATGACAGCCCACCGAGCGATGAGGCTCTGGTGCGGGGCCCTTTTTACTGTATTGGCACCCTCGGGTGGTGTACCAGCAGTACCACCACATGTTGGGAAACGAATTATACTATCCATATTATCAGACGGTGCATGCCAGCAGAGCGCGTTGCACGATTTTCAGCAGTAGAGGCCTCCGAGGTTATGAGGCGAGGCAGATTCCCCGACAGTAGAGGACTGGCTGGAGGATATTGCTAGAGTTTTCCGCCTAGCTATTACATCAGTAGAGTGGATGGTGTACTTGGCTAATAATTTTTTCCAGTGAGTGACCATGAGGATGGTCCGCATAGTGACGAGGCTTTGGTATGTGGACCGATGCCTGAGATAGTGCCTTCGGGGAGTGTTTCAGCTATACATCACTACCTGTTGGTCAGCAGTTACAACCGGCGGTACCGGTAGGTGACACATGTAGACTTACTACCTTACACTTGTTCCAACATCAGATACCCTCAGGTTCCGAGGCAAGCCCTACTCACAGGCGGCTGAGGATTGGCTTGAGGAGGTGGCTGAGAGTTTTCTAGAGCTTATACAGCTTCGGCAGGATGACATGTCGGTAGGTGAGAATTCATCGGGGCGTACCAAACCATTCATGGTACTCGATGAATACGATGTGATCGGTGCTTCAGGGATCGGACTTCCGAGTGAGGTATATTTAAATACATCTGAGCCAGAACCTTTTCTCTATGCATTCCTATTTATTCTAGGGTTCTAGAAAGAACCTTTGGGGTTGAGAATTCTTTTGCTAAATGGATGCAGTCAGTGAAGGTTAGCAGTGGGAAATCAGGAAACTGGCGCTAGCCTCAGAGACTTGGGCATGTAAAATATTTCAAGTAGAGGAAGTAAAAAAGTAAAGATGAATCTTCAAGGCGGAATATGTGGAAGAAGAGATAGGAGAGCAGCATGGGGTGGTGAACATTTTGACATGTTGCAACCAACCGCCTTTGATATCCCCGCTGGGCTTAGGGAGATGGAGGGCGGGTGAAAGAGTGGATGCATGCGGTCAATGAGTGAGACTAAAAGGCTCTATGGATGATTCTAAGTACAGAATATGTCTTCTAATAGCTTCCGGAACAACAAGACATTGATACGAATCATCCCTTCCTTCCATGAATCTTGTCCCAGACCTAGAGTTTTCGGTTAAGCCGTTGACTTGACCCTCACGTCTGGAGATACCTTTGGGAGGAGACTCGATAATCACACTTATGTTGACGGTGTGATCTGGTCATTGAGGCGAGATTTTCGGTTGGAACCTCTTGGTAGCAGCGTCGAGGCCTTACGACGTTAGTTTGAGTATGGACTGGGCAATCACAGTTCATACAAAAATTGACGGTATTAGGCAAAACGGTTGTGGTCTATCTACAACATCGGGATGGATTTTCCTTGGTCCACGAAAAGGAAACCCCATGCAGCACAGGATAAACTCTTGCATAGGAGGGTGTGGCCGATCACTCTTAGGTCGACCAACCTTACCCTCGTGGCAGTAGGAGTTTTGAGTTTCAGTTCTAATCAGGAAATGGAGGCCTCTAGAGTTTGAGGATGGAAACCATGTTCTTATATAGGTCTCACCTCGATGAGGTTTACAGAGAAGTGTATGGGGTGAAAAGTTATATATGAGGTTCAATGGACCCTTCTATGTCCTTAGTAGGGTAGGTGAGGTGGTTTACCGCTTGAACTTTCCACCTCAGTTGCACCGGGTGCATGATATCATCCACATACCTCAGCTGAGGAGATACGTGCATGATCCTCCACACATCATCGACCACGGGGTGGTTGGACGTCGATGATGGGGTGACTTTCACAGAGGTTTTAGTGGAGAACATGGATTGATAGGAGCGGGTCCTATGCGGATGGTCGATTCCTCAGGTACGCTTTCACTGGCGGCACGGGGACCTCCAGGAGAGCACATGGGAGCAGAAGGCTCAGATGCGTGCTCAGTACCACTTTTGTTTCCCTAGTTTGTGTTGTAGATTTATGGGGACGTAAAGCCCTGAGGTGGGAGTAATTTAAAGACCCAGAAATTTCAAAGAAATCCTTTTCTTAATTTATTTGTAATTTTATGAGTGCGCAGTTTCTGAAGGCACCTGATTCTGAGGCCCGGTGTGCCCGGAATCAATTTCCGAAGATTAGCTCGGGTACGTTCAGTGAACGAACGAGCAGGTTTTTCTATCTTTTGAACCAGTGCTCGGAATCGAAATCTAAGGGCACCGATCAAACTGCAGCGCCAGTTTTTGCTTAGGAATACTTTTCCTGGAGTTGCGTTTGCTCGAGATGTGATGTTATAAATGTGAGGAATAAAAATATAGTTGTTTTACAATTACATTTTTATTACGCCACAAGTGGTTTATGAGTTATGGGAAAGGAATTTGTGAGGAAGTGGGGTAGGGACAACATGAGCCCCCACCTTCTTAAATTTCCTAACACCCCATTAAACACCCTATCCCTCTTTAATACATGTCAACCCCTCAAGTTTATGAGGAACCTTCCCTCCCTCTCTTTAATTAAATTCCAATGTGTTTAATTAATGAGGATCCTTCCTCCCTTTTAATGTTCCACTGCAGCGGATTAATTGAGTGGGGCCCTATGTCATAAATCCCCCATTTATGACTTGTATGCCAAAGACGAACTCACAACTCCTATTTAAAGGAGGCTAGCAGGAGGAGTTCTGGACGGCTTCTTCAAGCGGCAGAACGCTGGCAGCAAAGCATGGCGCCCAGCACTTGGAGAGTTTTCCTCTTCCTCCAATGAAGAACGAAGAACGTCGATGCCACCCTCAGCTTTATCCTTCCCTACATTGACGGAACGATTCCCATCAACTGCGACACCGTCTACCGCGACATCGACAAACTCCTTCTTCGAGGTATGGAATTAATTTGAGAATGATATCTTTTCCCATGGATGTTTCCCTTTAAAACAAAGATCGTGGATCAACTCAATATTATGTTGATCCGTGAAATAATATGTTTGCGGGTTGGGAATATTTTATTGCAAGGAAAACATAGGGGTTTGGCTTTGTGTTCGTGAATATTCTTCTGTCATCCAACGTTAAATTATTTAGCCGCTTGTTATCGAATTAACGGGAGGGGGTTGGTCCACACGAACACGGCCGACCCTCCTCCCCCTTTGTTGATGTACTCGTTGCGGCTCGAACGAAGGTGTCGCGGTGCAACGGCACCATGCAGGAATGAGGAGGAATGCGGCGAAGGAGCACGGCACCGTCGCGCCGCGTCGTTGAGGCCAAAAGAAGTCGTGGCTGGAGTCGGGTCGCGGTAGAGGGGTGAGGCAACGTCGCGCCGTGCCGGTTGGACAAGACTGCGGCCTAAGGGTGCGGCGGTGCAGGGAGGGACGGCCGGAACCACCGGCCGCCGGTGCATGGAAGATTGGACCCGCGGGGGTCCCACGGTGGCTCACCGACCGGCCAATTTGGCCGGCCGGTTTCAGAAATTCCAGGGGTCGTAACCCCCGGCTGGCAAGAGGCGCCCCCCCCCCCCCCATGCGGGGGCCGTTTCTTCTTTCACAAGGAATTAGTGCCCCCCCCCCCCCTTTCCGCTACCGCTCGGCCGGCACCGAGCCGCCCCGCTCGACCAGCGCCAAGCCACCCAGGCCGGACCGGCCGCACCGGGCCCGACCGCCCGCGCCGGGCCGGGCCGCGCCGCACCAGCCAGTTGGGCCGGGCTACGCCCTAATGGGCCGTACTCGGACACGGGTCGGGTCGACCCGGTTCAGGCCGCCCCAGGGGGTATTGGGTCGAGTCGGACCGGGCCCAAACCCCCTATTTTCGGAAAGTTCCATTCAAACACCCATAACTTGGGATACGGACCTCCGATCGACGCACCATCAGTTGCATTGGGATCCTTGGATCGAGACGAACGTTTTTGTATATTACGCTTAAGGTTTCGGAGAACCTTGTGTATGGCTGGATTGGTTTGAACACGAAACCAACTGGGCCCTCAGAGCAGAAACGCCTATAACTTGAGCTCCGAACGTCTGATTGACGTGTCTTTGACTTTGTTGGATTCCTCTTAGTGAAACGGACCTTTTGGCTTACTCCGATCATGGTTTGGATGCAGATGGAGTATGGCCAGGTTGGATTGTACCCGAAATCAAACCGGTCCCCTAGAACGGAAAAGCCGATAACCTTCAGACCGGACGTCTGTTTGACGAATCGTCAGCATCATTGGTGATCACGTTGAGAAACGGTCCTTATGAGTATACCCTATGTGAGTTCGGGGTACAGTTGAGATACGGTCGGGTTGGTTCGTACACGAAACCAACCAGGCCCCGGGGACGAAAACGCTAATAACTAACAGACCGGGCATTTGATTGACGCGTCGTCTGTTGCGTTGAGACCCCTATGGCGAGGCGGTCCTTTGAGATACTTCTTCGTGGGACTTTGTGATACTTGGAGTATCAACCTGTAGCTCATGGAACAGACCCTCTCGGAGACAAGCGTATGGAGTACGGAGACCGGGTAGCTGGCTGAGACCTGATGACTTCTTGTCCGATTCGATTCGGAGTGACCTGCATAGCCCAGTGGGGAGCACTACTTCGTGAGTTGGCAGGCCCATGGTGGAGGAGCACTACTTTGTGAGGTGGCAGACCTGCAGTACTCGACCGGAGGAGTACCTCTGTAGGCTATGAGGGGGAGCACTACTGTGTGAGGTGGCATACCCATGGCAGAGGAGCACTACTTTGTGAGGTGGTAGACCCGCGGTACTCGATAGGAGGAGTACCTCTGTAGTCTTAGGTTAGTGAGCAGTACCTCGGAGTCTTGATAGGATCATTGTACTTGTCAGAGATGGAGCTCTTCAGCAGTTACGGTTTCGATAATGAAAATCCCAGTTAGAGATGAGTCATTGACCTTTGTGTTTTCCTCATTATTGAGATGGGTTACCAGATAACTTAAATGTATGTATGGGCATATACCTAAGTAGTGGTTATCCGTCGACTTCATATCTATGTGATACCTCATGGCTGAGATGGGTTACTTGGTAACTTAGGTATAAGTATGGGATTATACCTAAGTAAGGGTTATCTATTGAGAAGTTTCTTTGTGATTATCCATGTTGGATTTAGTGATACCTTGAGGGTCTTGGGGTCCCTACTGAGTATCATATACTCACCCCTGCATGGGCTTTGCCCGCACCTCATTGTGTTGGTTGCAGACGACGGACATCACTGGTCGTGGTTGAGGCTTGTAGAGCTGGACAGTACCCGGAGGTGGATCTCACGACGATCCGGTACCTGGAGGTGGATCTCATGACGAGTCGATACCCAGAGGTGGATCTCACGACGAGTCGTTACCCGGAGGAGACGAACAAACGTGGAGTTCTGAGGAGGACATTTGTACCTACCCTTCAGGTAGGAACCCGGAGGACGATCCAGGAGCTACTTGTCACCTTTCAGTTGTTGTCCTTTGAGTTGTACTTTACTTTCAGTTGTATTTGTATCTTTCTTTTGGGCTTGTATTTCCATCCCCTCGTACTTTCAGCACATTTGTTATACTACTTTACTTAGTGTAGCTCCTTCTTGTACTCTGTTTGTGTGTGCTTTCGTTTCGTAAAGGCAATTCCTTCCCTTTTTATTGGTATTTACGCCTTTGGTGCTAGTCACCAGCTCCTGGCCTATGGAAGATGGGCTTGGGGTAGTCACGGCACGGGCCTGAGGACAGGTTGTGACAAATAAACTCCTTACCTCTATTGAAAATATTTTACTATCAACTGTGATTTGAATCTTTTTTTTCACTAGCTTCTTCTTTCAATCAGTAAACCCATTCATTCGTTAGTGCTTTTTTCCTTTCATAAGTTCAACTATATCCCAAGTTCTATTGAACATAAATGAATCCATATCTTCATTCATAGAAAAATCCCACTATTTTGAGTAACGGTTAAATATCGCTTCTTCTATACATTTAAGTTCTCTATAATTTATTAAATTATAGAATTCATTTCAAGAACAAACATTTTAATTGGTATCTAGATTCTAGTTGATCTCCTCAAATGAATTGGATTCTCTGAACTACTCAAATCGTCTCTATATACCAGTGTATGTAATTTTGGTACACTCAAAACCATAGATAAAACTTCCAATGCTCCCACTTTAGTTTTATCTACTCTAGGGATTTTTGGATGATCTTATATTATCCTTTCTCATAAAATTATGGAACTTTTAGCTATCACATTTAAGTTCTCTAGAGGTTGCGAACATCTGGTAACCTTACTCTGATTAACCTAGACTTCAACAGTAAATTTTTCCTAAACTTACTTATTTTAAATGTTTTAGTCTTTCCATATAATTTTATCATTAAATATATCATCTTTCAACCTGTTTACTTGTTGTGTATCATTATCCCATAGACTATATTTAAAAAATCTATCTCTGGATCTAATGAAAAACAACATTTTAGATTTTTCTTCAAGTTTATCTTTATCCCTAACATTTACATGTACATATTATAAACTACCAAATATTATAGGATAATTAACTTTTTTGTTTTCTATACCATAATGTCTCCATCATTTTCTACCCAGATCCTAATTTTGAGCTTCTATTGATGAGATATGTTTTTTTGTTCACTGCCTCTACCCAAAATGCCTTAGGCATTCTAGAGTGAAACCTCATACACAAAGATTTATTTATTAAAGTAATATTAATTCTATGAATATCTTTATTATGATGTGGAGTTTTGGGAACCATAATCACATGCCTTATTCCAATATTTTGGTAAAAGTTTTAGAATTTGTGTCTAATGTACTCATCATCATTATCTGTCTAGATGTACTTTATCTTCAAGATGCATTCACTTTCCACAATGTATTTCTATTGAAAAGAACCTAAAATACATCTTACTTATACTTTAAGAAGTAAGTTCACACTTTTCTAGTATCATCATAAATGAATGTAAGAAAGTAAAGTGAATCTCTATATGACTAGACTTGGGTAGGTCCCCAAACATCTAAGTGAACAATTTCCGATTTCTAATTCTTGGGATTCCATCCATATAAGTTGAGGGATATTCGCCTTTTATTTACTAACATATAACTTTCACACTTTCCAATTTTCATTTGATCAATATTTGGTATACCTTTTTGTGATAAAAATCTCATATTCTTCTCATAGAGTTGAGAAAAACTACAATTCCAAACTTCTAGATCATCAAAATCTATACTTATGAAAACTACACCCCATATCAATTTTTGGTCAAGTAAATTGTATTGTTCTTTACTCCATATGAAACTATCATATATAATTGGGTAAACATCCATAACCTACTGAAAAAAATATTCTAAAAACCTACTTTAATGAGTTTCCCAATGGAAATAAGATTTTTACATAATCAAGTAATGTGGTGAACTTCTATTAGTTTCAATAATACCATGTTCTTCATATGGATATTGACCTATTATTTTCAAAAAACTTCCAGTGCTTCATTATCCTCTAGATGAACTTTTCCAAACATCCTATATATATAACTTATTATGAATATTTGATCATATATTGAATTAAAATATACCCTAAAGTCAATCACCCAATATTCTACCAAAGTATTCACACTCAGTAAGTAATTTTTACTCCCTTTTGATAAACTAACAGAATTAAAACTATCATGGGTTAATGATTTGATATTTATTATCCTTACCACTATTATAATTCTTATTTATATGTTCCTTCTTCCCACAACTCCTTCATGTGGGAGATAGGCCATCTAAATTTATTTGACTCCTTTCTCAAGACTTACCATTGGAATATTTATTTGGATAGGCTTGTTTCTATTAAGGTGGTCATCCTCTTATTATAGTTTTAATTACATTTATGGTAGGCCCTTGAGCTTACCTTCATCTAAGATCCTTATTCAAGATAAAATATAAGATATCATCAAACACAAAATCTATTTTTCCTCTAGAGTTACTAACCATATAAAACATAGTATCCTAACTTTATAGAAGAGAATATAATAAAAGTAGCACCCATTCATCATCGGTAAATGTTACCTTCAAATATTTGATCCTCCCATAGATAATAATTAAATCATTCACATAATCAACCACTCGTCTTCCTTATGATATACTTAACCTAAAAAATAATTTAATATGAAAAAAAAATTATAATTCATTGGATTTTCATACATATCATCCAAATCCTTTATAAAAATTGTTGTAGTTTTTTTCTCCTGAATATTAAAAAGAAACATTTCATGCCAAAGAATTTCTTACCATCACAAAGTACTTTCAATCCAAATTTTTCCATTTCAAATTCTCCATTGATTCAAGGTTTACCTTTTAATGGTACTTCAAGATATTTCTTGATGAGATAATCTTCCATCTACATCCTCTATAATCCAGAACTGGTTGCATTGAACTTATCAATCTAGATCTTCCATTCATATGACAATATGCATATGTTATTACTAGTGTGTTGATTAGGAACTGAAAAACCATGCTCTGATACAACTTTTTGGGATAATATTAATCTCTTAATATTCCAATAGAACCACCATAATTCCAATAATTCATATAACTGGAAGTTCGTGTATAGTAGAATGAAGTTGAAAAAAACTGAACCACTAAATGTACACATCCCATTAAATAAGTGTATTGGAATTAGGAATCCAAAGAACCCTACCCACCACACTAATTCGGCCTTTCATACACCTTATTATAAAAAATAAACATTTAATGAAATAGAAATTAAATCAATATAAGTACAAAAAATAAGTAAAAGAACATAAGAGGTTAATATACTTTGGAAAATTTATCATATATTCATGAGAGAAATAGTATGTATTTATTTTCATTAACAATAATTAAAAATATTAAATTAAATTGAAATATTATTCAATAATTTTTCATTATAGAGGATTAACATACTGTAAAACTTTGATGTACTATACATAATCAGGTTTATCAATAAATTTCGCTGGTACACTATGCATGTACTTGATCTCAAAAAATCTCATTGGTCTCCACTCCCTTTTATAGGAAATTTAGTTGGTCATCTAGGTCACACTGCCTTCCTAAATTCATGGAGAGCCTTCATATGGAATGTCATTATTGATTACTAGTAAATTTATTAACCTCAATCACTTGCATTGTTAAACATATAAAGTCTTCATATGAGTGAATTACTTCTAGAGAATTCAGAAGAAAAAAAATATAAATCATCCTTAATTTCATCTATAGAAAGAACTACCAATGGTCCTACTTCAATAGAATAGATAAAATTTTATTATCTTCACACTACTTCTGGACCCCTACCACTGACCATATTTCTAATAAACAAGAATCTTGTGCATAAACTTCAGATAACCTGAAATTAGGCTTCATATCCTAACATGGGGGGCTTGGGGTACATAATGATGAGGTAGACATGTTTATAAAACTTCCTTTATCAATTGGTTTATTCTAGTAACATATAAGACTAAAGGCACCAATGATACAAAGAAAACATATAAGTTAGTGATATTTCCATGAGTGAAAGGTTGTGACACCCTAATATTTTATCAAGTATTTTCCTTCAAATAAATACTATGTTAAATATCTTGTACCATACACAAAAAAAACTAAAACTAACAAAGATATATTTTACAATGCAACATAAATGATAATACATCATAAAAAAATATGAAATGTCATTAAGAAATGAATAAAACGTCATGTGAATAAAAAAATAGTTAAAATGATTTATTTTAATTAAGTATCATTATTATTGTTTTGTAGAATAATTTCATGAATTAAAATACCAATGAATTTAATATATTTAATTATTATATGATAAATAAATAAATTTAATGGGAGGTGATTAAAATAATTTAATTTTTTTTTAAAAATAATTTTATAAAACAATTTTTTTATGTGATGTGTATTTTTATTAAATTGAACACCTTTAAAGGATTATTATAATAAAATGTTGTAATTTGAAAAAAAAAGGTTAAAAATTAAATTGTCTATTGATATGAAATAATATTAAGATCACATAAAGTTTAAAGTCATTTTCCTATAAAGAATAATTTTTCATTATATTTTAATTTTTAATTAAATGTTAAATAAAAAAATTAATTTTTAATTTTAAAAAAAATATATTTTTTATATAAATCATGTTAAAATTATTCTATGGAAAATATTTTTAATTTATCTAAAAAAATTATTTTTCATGAATAGTAAAAAAAAATATTTTTTATAAATACCACAACTTTTATGCCATAATAATCACATTTTCCTGAATTAAATTTTTATGAAATATTTTTCTCAACTAAATATTTTTATAGGGATTAAAATAAAGTATTTAAAAATAATATTTCATATTTATAAACCTATTATTGACAATTTTGGAATCTATGTTGTATTTTATTCTAAGAGAACTATTTTTGGTTATTTTCATTTAACTAAATATTAACATGATTCCATTCATCTTTTTCTTGGTTTAAGATCAAAATAACCATCCTTTTTTAATAATTAAATAATAAATATCATGGTTATAAATGATATAGAAAATAACTTTCCTAAATAATTATTTTTATGCTTAAAAATCCATTTTTCTAAAATTGTTTTTATTTCATAATGTGTAATTATATTGAAGGTAAATTTTATCAAATTTAGAAATTTAATTAAATAAAATAGATTTAATATTTTTAATTATAATAATAAATATTATTTAATAATTAAAATTCAATTTTAGGGAGTAAAAATAAGTTACTAGGGATAAAACATAGTCACAATAGTAAAGGATAAAATGAGGTAAAGGTGTTAAATCAAGGGATAACTTCAAAAATATCCCAAAAAAATATAAAAATGGGTGTATGAGGTATTTTTTGACCTTAAATTTTCTTATCCTCACTAATTATCAAATTTATATCCACTTTCCTACAAAATGACTTCTCTTTTTATATTAAAAACCCGATATTTACAAATAAAATAAAGTCACTCCTCTCACTTATAAAAGGACCCCTTCACCACCCCACTTATCCTCAAATCATAATTCTCTAATATTGACCAAAGTTTTCCAAAAAACCTCTCTAAAACTCTTATCCACTTAATATAGGATCATTTCTAATAAAAATACATCCCTTTGAAGGAACAATTCACCTAATAAAGGGGTAATCCTAAGAAGTAAGGTGAGAACATATAATTAATATTTCATTTCTATTTTCTTCTTCTACATTTTCCAAATATATTATACCAGTACTAATATAATGACATTAATATATTTAGTATACTCAAATGTTTTTATTATAATTCAGTACTCTTTATCTACCTTCCTCTAATCTTTTCTTAAAAAGTGAATATCGCCTATATTATGGTCGGTTCATTGCCTCCATGGTGGAAGTATTTCATTTTTTTCACCACCTTACATGGTTAGTTTCATAAATGTATTTAACATAAAGATGAAATATTTATGAAATTATTATTATTTTGGAAATATATATTGTGAATGATATTAATTATATTAACAACAAATTATCTTAGTAATTTTAACCACCCAAAAATGTGTTTACCGAGAAATATTTCATGATTTAAATATATTTTGAAGAACCTATTGAATTGTATAAATTTTATACTAATTAAAAGGTCAATAATAAATAACTCTACAATTATTGGTATTATTAAACTATAATGACCCATGTATTTTTAGGATTTTATTTTTAGATGAAATCTATATTTTTTATCTTGTGAGTGGTGCATTATGAGAACTAGAAATAATATTTGGAATCGGAATGTTTATAAACCTTTAAAAGGTTATTTTGGATGAGATTTAAGGTTTGGGTGGTCTCCTGAGTGTTCAGGGTGATGTTGGAGAAGGTTTGGGTGGATAGGATTCTAAAAAATAATATTTATAGGCTATTCATAGTATGAAAAGTTATTCACATCTTGAATGAAATTCATAGGGTGCCTTCAAGCCAAGAAAAGGGGATAAATAAGGATGGAATCAAGTATTTCAAGGAGTAATCCATTTTTGATGTCATGAAAGGTGTATGGATGGCTTAATTTTTACAAGGTTTAGTTTGGCCTTTTTCTAAGTTGGGGGTTTCATGATTTTTGGGGAGAGGGGACTCAAGAGAGAAAATTTCTTGGTTGATTCTCCTCTCCCACACCTCTCCTTTAATCCCCTCTAACTGGGGGTGATTCATGTATTTTATAATGGTGATATTGGTTATGTTATTATTTCTTTCCATAACTCTTCCTTTTGTTTATAACGCTTTGATTTGGCACATTTCTTTTAGGGTTTTAGTGTTGATTCCACTTGATCAAATGGAATTGGATGATTTTAATAGTAACTTTTCTAGGAAAGGGTAGACGAGAACCTGAGATGATGTATGCACACCTAACCATGTAATTTCAGAAAATTTATATACCCATATTAATTTTTTTAGGTTTTTTGAGTTAAATTTAATTTTTTTTTCAATTAATTAGGTTTATATGTTGTAAATTTTAAACAAAATGGTATCTGGGATATGTTATGGACCATCTTCAGGTGGATGGTCACAATTTTTGTGCGACAAGAATGCCCATAAATTATTTTTAAATTAATTTCATATTTTTATATTAAATTAAATTATTAATTGTAAATGTTTTATAATGAATTATTGGAATCATGTGATGTGAGACAGGTTCTCAAGAGTGTGTATGAGGCTCGGTAGTCTTGAATTTGTCTTAGAAAAGTTTGTTGAGGGGTTAACTTAGGTATTAAGGTAAGTGGTCCCTTTAATAAAAAACCATATTTTTTTTATGAATGATATTGCCTGAATTAATAATGCACGGGGTTTGGGTATGGGTTTTAGGGACCAAGAGTTCCCTAGATAGATGAAATAGGATATTTTTATTTCTTATATGCCCTGAGTAAGTGATTTATTGCACATTGATGTATTAGGATCATGTGAAGAATATTTCACCAAGGGTTGAGGGTAAAATATGAGGTTATGTGAGCCCTTGTATGGGTCTAGGGGTAGGATTTGAGTTATATGAACATCCCCAGTGGTTCCATGTGGCTATTCGGTGGGAATAAGAGACTAGGGGCTGGTAATGACAAGCGAGATGACCATATTTATTATTTTTGGAGGTAAGAACCCTCATGATGGTGGATTGGACTCTCAACATATTCCTTGAGAAAGATGAGCCCTATAGGGATAGATGAGTATGACAGAGGGGGGTTTCCTCTGAGTGATGGGTTGAGGTGTTTCCCATAAAATATGTGTAAAAAACCCAAGTTGGGGTCATGGTATTAGTTCAGGAATTGGTAGTGGGATACCAAGGGGGTTTGGTTTGGGAATTGGACCCCTAATGTTAGGGTTAGGGTCATGTAGAACCTGATGGCTTGGGACAATCCATGGGTATTAGGATTAGGAGTGATGAGAAACTTTAATGAGGATGTGTACTATCCCTATGGATCTGGATTAGTGTGACCCTTAAGGTTATTGTGTCACCTAGGGGTGATGGATGCTAGCTGATATCAACTAGAAGATATTAGGATAAGTCTGAAATACCTTAAAGGATTCCCTAATTGGAAATATTAGATGTGTTGTAATTTAAGAGGATTTTCTATGACAAGGATTAGAGATGTGATACTGAGTTGGTGAGCTATGTAGTAGGTTAAATACCTAATAGTGACTTCTTTTGTGTTCTGGGATAGGTGATGAATCTCGATGTTGGGGGTGGATTTTAAGGCCTTTACATTATTTCAGTGACATGGCATGGGTGGGAATTCCATGGTATGTTGGAGTCTATGATGAGTATGTGATGTCTAGGCTAACCATGAATAAGATGGTGTAGCTTTGAATTGAATTTTCCTCACTATAAGTGAGATATTTTTTGAAGGTTCTTTCCCTAAAAGAGATGGTTTGTCTAAGAAGAGGTTGGGTCATTAATGGGTGATATGGTTGGCTTGAACATGATGGGTATTCCATGAGTGAGATGGCTAGACTCAAGGATTAACAAATAAAATATGCATGAGTGATATGGGGTCTAGGATGTGTTATGATACAGGATTGGATGAATTGACCTTCATGAGTAAAATAATGTCTAGATCATGATGTGATTGTATGAATAGACCCTACCTTGATTGATAAGGTATAGATATATCCCTTAACATGTGACCTTCCTAGTGATAGGGGTTAGTTATTATTCTTAGTATGGGTCCCTAATCTAAGGGAGTGGCAGTTGGTACTTGAGCCATACTCTACCATTATCCTTAAGAAGTGGGTCGGTATGTATGGAACGAGCTGAATGGATTTTTGAATGACATTAAAGTAGGTATGGTTGATAATTATGGTGTCTTTCTTATCACATGATTTCATGGTGGGATTGAATATATCATCTTGTTTCATGGTATCCTAGTTAATAGATAAAAAATCTATAATCAAGTTTATTTATGTATTTTCTTTACTCATGAATACACACACATATAAAAGCGTATATTATGGGTTCTTAGTGAGACCCTTTTCAATTTTATTCTCCCACCCAACATTGTAATCTTAGTGTGTGTGTGTGTGTGTAACTAAAGTTTTATTTCATGTTCATCACTGGTTGTGTAGAGGATCAAGCAAGATCATATAAACGGGTATTGAAGATTGGGATGAGGCCTAGGGATAGTAGTTAGTCTAGTGTGCATATTTTTGGTCTTTTGTTTATTTTTTATTTGTGGATTGGACAAGTGGGTGATTAGTGTATTTTTTTTATTACATCATCATATATGATATTGGATGTGTTTATTCTTTCCAAATAATCTAAAATGAATATTTATTGGTTTCTTATCATTATTGGTTGTTGTGATATCAATGGCATAGTATCCTCAATGCATGTTTTAGGCCCTCACTATTTTTCAAAATCCTCTAGAATATGGGGAGTCACACTTGATTCCATATAGAACCATGACCCAGGACACTATTGGGTGGGTCCATAGAATAGGGTATTATAAAGTGGTATTAGAGATTTTTTTGTCTTACTATTTGAGGAGATAGTAGACAGGTGATTTAGGAATGTGTTGGATCCTATAATGGATATCAAATGAGTGTATTTATAACATATTTTATGATATTAATACCATTTTAATAGGGTATGGGAATTCTATTTATGGTTTTTAATGTTATGGTTTTATGATTTCATCTGTGAACTCATATTTTTTAACGTTATTATTTATCAAGGTTTTGGACCTCGGATCATTGGTAAGAGGAATGTATACATTCATAATTCTAGGAACATAGGATTCACATGACATGTTTGTTCTTGACTATATTTTTTATATGATGATAGTTTTAGTGGATTAAAGTGTCATACAATAAATTATACATTGTTTTCCCATATAACTTGTTGGTGGAATTTTACTTAGCTAAACCACAGTGTATTTTCTTTTGATGGTATGTAATTTGGATCTTATGGTGGGAGGGTCTCCAATGATGAAAATATAGTCCCTTCATTAGGTGATGTATGGAGACCCATCATGGGTCATTATAGGAATTAATTCCCTAGTAATATCTTGATGATGGAATGATATGTATGAGGGGTGATATGAGTATGGATGTGGGTCTCCTAAAGGATGCGAATTTGGTTACATAAAGTTTCAACAACAACCTATATAGTGTTTTCCCATATATCTACTTTGTGGGATTCTACTTAACCAAACCTGGTAGTTTTTAAAGGCATGAGAAATGCCTTGGGATTTTGGTATGTGAATATTGAGGTCGGTTTTGAAGGGTAGGATAAGTTGGGTATCTTAACTAGTAGATTCTAAATATTATTGTGATATCATGGTGGGAGCATGGGTGGATTCTTATGGGTTGTAATGACACTCATGTGGTGGGTTTCCATGTGTTTATCCTTATATTGAGTGATATTTCTTTTTATTTTGGTGAGATTGACATGAAGTGGGGCATGGTTAGTTGGTTAGGAGCATGAGTCTTACTAATAAGGGATGTGAATCATGGTAGTGTGAGTTTTGTTGTATGATAAAATATATGAGAGTCTAAAAAATATGGTTTGGGTGAAATCTTGTGGAATAATGGTTGAGCATATGTGAGAGGGGTCTCAATGAATCGCTCTTCTTAAGGTGAAGAGTTTTTATTGCCATGGATTTTTGGGAAAAATACTTGGTGTGTGAGGAAATTTGTGTGTTGTATACATAGTTTTGATTGAGTTTTAGATCATTGAATAGTTCATGTGCAAGTATCTTGAGAATGGATCAAGGTATAGATGGACCAAAGATATGATTTAGGGGTATTGTGGTGGTGAGACACTCACAGGAATGGTAGCTCGAGGTTTGGTGAGTGGGGATACATCCCTCTATAGTAGTAGGTGACTTCTTAAATGGATTGGGATATCATGATATGTTTGATTTGAGTGGATTCCTTGGCATGAACTATCCAGTAGGCATGGTGTATAAGGTTTATGGGATATGAGCATGGATTAGGAGGAGTTACACATGTATGGAACTAGGTCTCATTTATGTTTCCCTCAAGGAGAAGTATAATGGAATCCATATATTGGGGATCACACCATTAGTTTCTAGATAATATCATCCCTAGTAGGT
This sequence comes from Viscum album, assembly GCA_963277665.1. NCBI lineage: Eukaryota > Viridiplantae > Streptophyta > Magnoliopsida > Santalales > Viscaceae > Viscum > Viscum album. The sequence goes on from OY728157.1 coordinate 168,506,849, forward strand.
CAGGGATGGATAGTTTTGATGTTTTTCATTGGGTATTAGGTATGAGTGGGGAGGTTACATTCAGTCATCACATGCGATAATGTTTAGAGTGTGGGCCATAGATTTTGTCATTTGGGTTGGAAAGGTAATGATAATGAAACTCATATGTTGGGGAGTATAATATTGGTCATAGGTGAATGACCATCATGTTGAAAAGGTCTTGTATTTGGTGATACTTATCAGTATATAGTCATGATGGAACTAGTGTGTTGGTAACAAATAAGATATAATGATATCTAGTTCCTTGGGTAATAATATATTTAAAGTTTGTATGTGGTGGAGGCTAGAGTTGGTGCATTAGAAATAATCTTCATGTGCTCTTGTAATGATATGAGTGTGAGTAAGATTAGTGGTGCACTGATGCTCAAGGTAAGAGCATGAAGACCAAAGTAGATAATTTGTGATCCAAAAATAGAATTACACTAAAAGTTGGGTTCATACTTCAATGTGATTATTAGATGGTCTCATGAATGATTTGGGAATTAATTCATCATGGTTTACTTATGGGTTGGAGATATTTGTCTGATGTGGTTAGAGGATTAGACTAGGAGTTTTGGAGAAAATTTGGTGGATCTAGTCTTAGTTTTTTATTACTGTAGTAGGATCGAGTTGAGATTTTAGGGGTGGAAATTTTTGGTTTGTTGGTGAAATAATTACTAGGATAGGTCGAAAGATATAGTTTGATTAATACCATGACTTCTTAGAGATGAGAAGCATTAATGTGGGGAGTTTTTAATGACCTATCGATTTTTGGGTCATTATTTTGAGAAATAATTTAAACTTATTTATTTGGTGGGTGGTTATTTTTTATAACTGGGAATCATAATAAGAACCTAAATGATTATACACCCTTAAAATGTGTTTTTGGAAAGGTTTTAAGGCTTAGTTAGTGACATGGGTTTTCAATAGGGCATCAAAGAATGGTTTCATAGACGTTTTTCTAAAAAAACTAGTTATATTCCATTCATTTTATGAAATTTTATTAACATCATGAATAGAATTCATTGGTTTCCTTCTAGATTTTAAAAGGGGTGGCTGAGAATAGACTCAAGAATTTTATGGAATGAACCATTTTTTACATTACGAAATGTGTCTGGGTGGATTATTTTTTTACTAGGGGTAGTTCATTATTTTTTCTAATTAGGGGTTTCATGATTTTATAAGATATTGGACTCAAGAGAGGCCATTTATTATCCAATTATCTCCTACTATCCCTCTCATTTTATATCCATTGAGCATAGGGGATTCTGAGTGTATTTCAATGGAGATCTAAAGTATGTTCATCTATTTTTACCTCTTCCTTACCTTCATTCATAAATATATGATTTGGTAAAAAAATTAGTGTTTCAGTGCTGATTCTTCCAGATCATATTAGAATCGGTTAATTTTAATGTGGGTTTTTCTTAGCTTATATCTAAGAGGACCTGAGATAATGACTGCATGTCGTTGTGTGTTGCTTCAATTAAGGTACATCATCATATGAATTTATTTATTTATTTTTAGTTAAATAAAATTATTTCATAATCAACCAAGTATTTTTTATTAGGTTTTTTATCTATAATGGTTCTAGGGATGTACCATGGACCTTCTTTAGGTGGTTGTTCACTATTTGAGTGTAATGAGAACACCTGGTGAATATTTAAGAAAATTATTCCTATTTGGAATTAAATTATATAATTATTTATAAATGTGTTATATTTAATTATGGATTTCATGTAATATAAGATAGGTACCCGAAATAATGGATGAGGCTTGGTGGGATTAAATAAGTCTTGATGGAGGGTAGTGATGGGTTAACTCAAGTATTGAGGTATGTTTCCTTCATAACAAAAAACCATATATTTTTTTATGAATGAGATTTTATGTCTTCATACTTCATAGTGTTTGGTAATGGGGTTTTGGGACTAAGGGTTCCATGGGTAGATGAAATAGAAGATAATTAGGCCTCATATTCATTGAGTGAGTGATTTATAGCACTTGGTTGATTTGGGATCATCTGAAAACTATGTCACCAATGGGAGAAGGTTATGGCTAAGGTAGGGTGAGACCTTGGATAGATCTAGGGGTACAAGGTGAGTAATAGGAATAGACTAGGTTGTTCTCTATTTCTATTCAGTATGAATGAGTTGATTGGGGTTGGGAATGACCAAAAACATGGCCAAACATCTCATGTTTTGTGGTAAGGACCCTCTTGAAAGAGGAGTGGAATATTGAATGTGCCTTTAGTAGTATGATCCCTCTGTGGATGGATGTGTGTGATAGAGAGGGGTTTCCTATAAGTGATGGGTTTGGGGATATCTCTTAAGATATGTGTGACATGACCCGGGTTAGGGTTGCGAGAGTCATTAAGAACTAATAATTGTGACGCCAATGGGGTTTTAGATGTGAATTCGACCCTTCATTTTTAGTCTAGGTCCAGGTAATACAAGATGGAATGGGATGGTCCCAATGTAATATGACCATGAGTGATGAGATACTTTGAAAAACATTTGTACTAACACCATGGGGTCTAGATTAGTGTGAGTTGTCAGGTTGTGTTGTCACCTAGGGGTGATGAAAATGAGATGATAGTGAAAATAATATACTATAGTGGGTCTAAGGGACCTTATTAGATACTCTTATGGGTGATATAATATGCACTGTGATGTGGGGGATGGTTTAGATCTAGGACTGTAGATGTGATAACAAGCGAGAGATTTGTGTGATGTGATACAAACTTGTTTGTGACTACTTCTATGTGTGATGTGTTAAGTGATGTATATCTATGTGGGGGGTTGAACCTCAAGCCTTTCCTCTATATTACTTAGATATCACATGTGGTACTTTTAAGGTGAGGTTGATTCCTTAATGAGTATGTGAATTTTGGGACAACTATGAGTTAGATGGTGTGTTGTGGGGCCGACTTGACCTCACTATGAGTGAGATGGAATTAGTGGGCCTAAACATGAATGAAATGGTCAGGATTAGATGATAGAGATAATATTTTCCACATTTTTTGTATTAATTTAAATTGTTTTAATCCTCCCAAGTTATCAATTTGATCTTGTATGGATCAATTTTGGATTTATGATGAGTTTTGAGAAAAATTGTGAAAAGTGATTAATTATGGATTTTTATAGATTTTTATGTCAATGGTATTTTTGTAATTTACTGAAAAATATAATTCCAAATTGAGTGAATATTTTTTTAGAATAATTATTTGATTTCATTAAACTTTTTCTTCTGGACCATGGGATGATTCTAGAATCTAGAGGCCTTAAAAATCAACGAAGTTGAACAATTTTATGGGTGGACATTATAGACCTCACCACTATAAGGGAAGCCCATATCTTCTTATAGACCACCAATAGAGGTTATTCCACCTATACTAGAACAAAAACACATTTTCACGTGTCTAAAATTAATTTTAGGGAGTATTTAATTCATTAAGGATTCCATTGGATGTTATACTTTTAGAGGAAGCTTACTGGAACCTTCATCCATAAAATGTAACACTCGATAAAAAAATTCATAACTCCTAAATCCCATTGAAAAATGAGATGAAATTTTAAGAGTATATATGAAAGAAAATGGAGAACAACTTTCATGAATGTTTTCATGTGTTAAATGTCCAATTAATAGGTCCAAAACGTATAAACTTTTAGAGGACATAAATCTTCCTATAAAAGGAGAGGAGATCCTACCTCTCAAATCATTCCAATCCATCCCATTCCATCTGGGACACAATGGATAGGAGACTTTATCATTCTTTATTTTTAGTTTTAGTTTTATTTTTAGTTTTATTTTCTTATGTAATGTATAAATCCTTTTTATATTAAAGTGTTCCCCTTTCTTCTTCCACCTATTTTCTCTTCCAATGTTAATATTGTTATCACTCTTCCATATTTCCATCATGATATTTATGAAATTTACCATAGAAAGTGACTAACTCGACGCTTGGACCTAGAGTATTTTTTTCATGGTATTCTTCATTATTGCGCTTTAAATTGAAATTTTTTTAAATCTATTTGTGGTGGAGGAAGGAATATTGCACGGGTGAAATGGTCGTCCACCACAACACTATTTTTAAATCCATTTCTTTTCCTTGATTAATTCATTTTCCTTCCCTTCTCTTAGGAAAACCCTTCATACAGTGGTGTTGGGGTTTCTATAAGGGATGAAACGGCATACGATGGATCCGGGGCTTTTTGGGATAGCATTCTCAGTTGAGGTGTTATCCTAGTTGACTATTGGAGGAGGTGTGGTTTGGTGTGTCGAATCCATGTTAAAATCACACACTCTTTAAATGCAAGTAAATTTATTCATTAATGATGTTTTATAAAATGAATTATTAAATTGAATTTAAACAATAAATATATAATGAATGAACTCATGTTATCCAACCCTAGGCCCAAGTTCTTTCTTCCCTAATTTCATTATGTCAGCATCTTAGTCTTCATTTAGATTTTAAATTATTCATTTCATTATTTTAATTGTTATTTTTCCAAAAAAACCAAAAAAAATGTTTTTAATAAATATTAAAAAACAAAAATAATTAGATTGGGTGAATTAGAATAAGTGATTGAACTGACTGAACGCTGATCAAGTAAGATGACACTAGTCATCCTCTGTGTTGCATTAGGAAAATAAATTTATTTTTCCACACCCTTTGATAGGCGTGCAGTGCTAGATGAGGTTGGATCATAAAGTAGTTATATGGTTTTCTTCAGTTCATTGGGAATTTCATGAGTGGTATGGTTGGACTTGAGGATCGGATGGTAGGACCTCCATGAGTGATATGGGGTCTAGGATGTATATTTATATAGGGTAGGATAATGGGACCACCATGAGTAAAATGGGGTTTGAATCATGATGTGACCGTATATATAAACCCTAACTTGAGTGATAAGTTAGAGGTTAAGACTTTGAAATGCGCATTTCCTAGTAAGAGGGGTTGTTCATGACACTTAGTACAGGACCCTACTCTGAGGGATAAATGGTCAGTACATGGGTGATGCTCTACCCTGAGTCTAAAGTTGCATACTAGTATGTGTGTAATGAGGTGACTAGATTCTATCATGTCCATAAAGTAGGTATGGCCAGGAATTGTGGTGTATTGGTTAGAATACGGTGGTCTAAGGGTGTGACTATATAATTAGCTATTGTAGTGTCTTGGAAAGTGCATAAAAACTTTAAAATCATTTTTATTTATATATTTCCATTATTTTTGTATAAACACACATATGAAGGTATATATTAGGGTTTCTTGGTTAAGCCCTACTAAGGTTTATATTCACACCCTTTATGGGTATCTTAGTGTGTGTGCATACCTTATGCTTGTTTTCAAGTTCAGTACAATTTGTGTTGTGGATTGGTCTAGGGAATCTTGATGGGTATAAAAGATTAGGATGATGCCAAAGTATTTAAGTAGGTACAATGTGTGTATTTTTTTTATTTTTTTTATTTTTTTTAATTGGGGATCTTCCCTATGGGTGATCTCTGTATGTTTTGTATGATAGCATCATGTATGATATTGGATGTGTTTCTTATTATTATTTTATTATTTTGTGGATGTGACTTGGTTATTTATTATTATTTATTTATGTAATATGAAGGTAATAGTCTCCCAAATGCATATTTTAGGCTCCCAACACTAGTCAAAAACTACTAGAATACAGGAGGATTACTTGAGTCAATGTAGCACCTTGACCAAGGATACTATCGGGTGGGTCCATAGGCTAGGGAATTATAGAAATTATTCAATTACTTCTTTGATCATGGTCAATGTACTAAATAAACTTTAGAAAAATTGACCAGAAAACAAAAAGTGTCTAATGTTAACAAAAACTATATAATAAAAAATGAAAAATGATAATAAACGGACCTTAATAAAATAAATATATAATAAAAATTTTCTGAACCAATTATTTAATAAAATTAATTTTTTTATTTATAATTTTAAATGCATTTACAAAGTGATTCATCGCTTAAGGTAAGGGTTTTATTCCAAGTGTCAATTCTTTTCATGTTTTTTTATTCTACTTATTATCTTCTCTCCTGTGTATCAAATATGAAATCCAGAAATGAATACTTTAATCTATTACATTCATTTATGATGAATTGATGGTTTATTTCCCTCCCTTATAGAACTATAGTTAACACACTTTGTTTTTTTAAAGGTCCCTTTACCACACTTTTTCATTCTTAGAGCTATATTATGTATCACTATTTATCCCCCTAACTTCCTCTTTCCATATTACTAAGATGATAATTTCATGATCTATATTTTTCATATATTTAATATTTTTGGAGATATACATGTATTTATAATTCCCTTCGTACTATTTATTAAATTCAAACCCAAAAAATATTATAAGGGAATATTTATACTATATTCCTCTATAAGTTTCTTCCATTATAAATATACACATTTTCAAGGTTCTATTATTGAGTCATTTTATTAATAAAATAACTTTTTATAAGCCTTTTATTCCCATAACAATATGGTTATATAAAGTAACTCATTTCCATCTTTGTATAAAAACATCAACAAAAGTTATAAAAATATGTTCCAAGATTTCACTTCTATTTTATTCTCTATTATTATAAATATTCATTTTTAAAAGAAATTAATTTTATTAAGAATTTTAAATAATACTTAATTATTCAATAATTTAATTTTCTTAAATCCTATTCAATTTCATGTCTTCTTGTGAATTATTTTCATCTATTATAATACTCATTCATGTTTCATTATTTATAATGATGTATTTACTTAAATAGTATTATTCACATAAATGGATACCATGTAAATTAATCCTTTGATTCATTATCCATGTGTGGTGTAATGGAAATGAAATATCTATCATAGAAATGGTAAATCACTACCTATTCCTTACCTAATCATCCACTATGTAGAAATATAACCTTTCTTACAATTAATTTCCTATATGAATACCCTATATTAAATTATTTTGATTGATGGGTGTTCTCCATGATAGTTATACATTTTTTGATTTGGGAAAATTTTTACTAAATAATATACCCTTTATCTATAATATGTAAATACATTATACTTCATTATTTTAATTAAATGGTATTTTCCAAGATAGTTAATTAATTTAATTGGATACCCATTTAATTTCCATGGGTTTATCATGTAATTTTTATTGATGGATTTATGTATGTTTACTATATATGTAACACATATGAGTTCTCAAATAATTATGAGATGGGTGGGCCTAGAATTATACATCCCTCCAATACATTGAGTAATGTTTTCATCTCATGAGATACCATGTATAGTGTGTAGGTAGTTAACCTAATACACTATGTTATGTAATATTGGTAGTGATACTTGGTTTATGATTATGGTTCCATGTTTTATTTTTTTATACATTATTATGATTCCATGGTCCTATGATATCTACCTCTTTATTCCAAAATCCTAATGTTACGATTCATGACTTATGATCTATGTATTATTGGTTATGATTTTTTTATGATATGCTCATGTACATTGATTATGTTATTATAACCACTATTTTTTCTTATACATGCTTATCTTATTTAGTTGTTATTGCTTAGGTTTACCCTAACTAAGTTTTATCTCACCACTTATTATGTTTCCATTTCAACAGGATATGAATAAGAGTAAAACATATGATATGTCTATATGGGTATTATGTGTGTAGAATTGTATGGGATATGCTAAATACTTGTTGTAAATTAAGGAATCCTTCATTTAGTGGTAATAATGTCCATTTTATGGGAAACATGTAATAACCTTGACTCTGATAACCCTGATCCAATGTCTTACTTTATTACATTGGTGTATGATACAATGAAATGCATCCTAAGGAACCGAATAGTATAGTAGTATTGGTAAACTAGATATAGATATAATTAGAATATTAATTTAGAAAACCCAAATTACAAAATATTTTTTTTAGAATAACATTATTCCCTCTAGCATATCCTTTCATATCATTCATAGTACATTTCTTGGATTCTTAGGAAAGGAAAAAAAGTATGGTTGAGCTCAAATTCTCTATAAGATATAAGTATAAGGGAATATATCATGAATTAATAATCATAATCAATTTGGAAAGTTAAATAACTAAACACACATGAAATTTAAATAATTTGACTAGCATAATAAATATGGAAAGGTAAATAACTAAAAACACATTCTATTTAATCAATAACATGACTATCATAATTGGATAAGGCATAATCAATATATAAAGGTAAATAACTAAAAATACATGTCATTTAATCAATAAACTGAGAATTAATTGCATCTGTAGATAATATATTTCTAAAAATCTCATGAATAATAATAATTGAATTTTCAATGAATGAAATTATTAATTATTGGACAACAAGATCTCAGGAATCATGATACATGTACTCTCAAAACCTTTCTTGAGATAGTTTAATACTAATGGGTAGGTATACACTATAAACCCATTTAACGAAGTCTAACCAATGGATTCATCTCATGAGACTACCAACTCATTAAGGGGCTATCAATAACTAGGCCTCACTTATATCTATATGTCCAAATCATTCATTGTGTATTTCATAATCTATTTAATTAAGGAACAATATGTTTTATCAAAAAATATCCATATTAAGTAAAGAATAAGGATCTATCAATATTTCCCCATTAAATGATATAACTTCAAATGTAAAATAATGTATACAGAAATGATATATAGTAAATAAATAATTATATACATGATAAATAATATGAATATTTAGGGAAATTTAAGTTCCAATGATCACAGGATAGTTAATGGTTCAAGAGAAAGTTAATGACTACAAAAATGAATCAAGAAAGTGAATGTCAATAATTTTGTTGCTCAAAATGATCATAAACAATCCATATAGAGAATAATAATGGTATCAATATGACATATCCCCAGTAGAGTATAATTAAAATAAAGGTTTTTCCATTCATGAAAATAAATACCATAATAATATCTTTAAAACATTCTTGATGAAAATATTCTTTTTATTTTGAAAATAAAATTTTTAAAACTGAAAGTTTACAAAACATTTCAAAAATACATTTATTTGAAAAAAAATATTTTAAAACTGTAAAATATTCTTTAAAAAATCATTGGAAATGTGGAAAGGAAATTATATACATGTTGTATAAGTTAAAAATGATTTGTTTCACATTTTCCCTAAAATACTAATAGGCATTGTTTGGAAAACAACATAAATGTTCCTTTCAAATAATTTTGAAAAAAAATAAAACATTGGTAAAAATGTCTTAATAAATCATTTATAAAATTATAAACTATTTTTGAAAACATTTTCTAAATACATGGATTTTTAATAAAAAGGATTTTCAAATAAATATAGAAATGAAGTTATATTTTATTAAAAAAAATATCAATCATTTTATGTTCCAAAGAGTGGTAAAAATGGTACTATTACATGAAAATAGCACGAATAACTATATTAGATGAAAATGAAGGGTTTTATTATACAATGATAAAATAATTTCCTTCAATGTAAATTCAAGCATAAACATTCTTCATTAAAATGAGATTATGAAATAAACCCTTAAAAGATCATAAAATTGCAGTGATAATTAACTAATGAATCAATTATGTGTATAAAATTTAAATCCACATAAAAAATAGAAAATAAAACATAATATATTCAAAATACTTTACACACATAATCTTATAATGTCAAAGGCATTGAAGAAGTGATATAACTCAATGATTAGAAATTGAGTTATGAAATTATTTACCACTTGATAACTTTTAATTCAAAATTCATTTAGATGAAATAATTCAGAATTAAAATTAAAATACAATTAATTATTAATTATTCATTATATTACATATAAAATGGACATTATATACACCAAATAAAATAAATTAGATGAATAAAATTATAGTATTCCTAAATTAAATGAAATTGTTATGAAATCCCTTACCTCACACTTTATTCTAGTTGAACATGATTTAAACCCAATTAAAATGGTTTAATCATTGTATTTATTTATAAAATACTCATATTAATATTTATAATATCATATATTATCCTATTATATCATTTTATCATTCATTTTCTAATAATATTTCATTATTTTTATTATTTCAGTTGTTAATTTCCTTGTTTTTTCATTCTTTATTTATCATGAAAGTCGTGTTACTTGAGTATATTATATAGATTAATCATCCATATAATTATATTAATGTTATAAATATCATATTTACTCATTATATAAATTTTTTATAATCATTCTTGAAGGATATACATGGAAAATGAATCGCATCGCTTCATGGAGACAGTAGGTCGTATGTATGCACGATCAGTAAACTCATTCCATTAACGTGTAAAATAATAAGAAATTGGATGATATATAAATCTTAAATATTCAATATAATCTCATATATATCACATATACTCATAAAATTTATCATTATTACTTTCCATGTAAAGCGTAAGTGAAAAATGAATCACATTGTTTCACAGGGTGGTAGTCCACTATACACAAGAGCAGCATTATCATATTTTTAAAAAAATAGAAATTAATAATTTATATGTGATATTATAATTATATAAGTATATTAATATCATAAATATCATATAAATATGTTAAATCAATCATTATATCCATCCTTGAATGGAGCTAATGGAAAATGAATTACATCGTCTCGCCAGAAGGCAGCCCACTGTACACATGATCAAAAGTTTTGTTTCCCATTTGATGGAATAAGATAAGTATATTGGTCATTCCCTGAACATAATAACATAAAGTAATATGTAATATACTTAGGATATTATATAATCATGGTTTAATAATATTTTAAGGATGTGTAAGAAGAAACAAAATAAAAACACTCGTTTAAAAACGTTACCTATTTTTCAGACAACTTCTTTAGATTTGACCCAAAATACTTCCTAGGATTGATTTATGATAAAAACAAGGGATATAGTATTTTATTATTTGGGTAATGAAGTTATTTGTTTTAGGTGTGTCCTTTTATAAGTGGGGGAGTAGACACGCATAGAATTTTTGAAAATATTCAATTTCACCCATATTGTTATCATTCCACAAGCCTCAAAATGGGTAATTATAAACACTTAGAGGTTATATAGTATACATAAGTCCATAAAATGTGATTTTTAAAAAAAAATTAGGTCATTTTAACCCTTATCTTATTAGTTTTACCCCTCGTAAATCAGTTTTTACTGTAACCATGGTAATTAATTTTTATTTATTTTACTATTAATAATGGTAAAAAATTAATTTGAAATTATTATATAATATAAATTATGATAATTAAAAAAATTGGAATACATTTTTATAAATTCAATTCATATAAGTGGAAGATTCCAATTTAAATTATACATATAGATGTGATGAAAAATAAGGTTTCCAAAATGAAAATTCTTATAAGTATAGAAGCTTTTAATATCTAAATTTAATATGAAATTGATTATAATTACCTAAACTAGTTAAATTTTAATATAATTAAACTAATTTTACTATAAAACCATTTTAAAATTTAATTTAACCTTGTGAATTATTTAAATAAAAATTAATTTTTCAATATAAATCAGTATTTTTCATTATTTATCAAAAAATGAAACATTTCAATAATATTATGAAAATTCAACCTAATATAATTTTTAAATGCTGAAATAAAATATGAATTTCATTTTATCAAATAAATTTTATAAAACTGGTAAAATTTAATTTTTAAATTATGTTCACAAAGAGTGAATAAACTGCCTTTTTGAGAAAAAAATATTATTTTTCAGAAAACATTTTTTTTGTGAAATGGTTCTTATTTTATTTATAATCAATATATAACTATAATTTTCATAATTTTTTTATTACTATTAACACCCACGAATATAATATCTAGGTTATAATTCTATATTATATTATGGTTCATTTATATTCGGGGTTACGTGTTCTGTAAGCTGTCGAGGAGATTAAATTTAAAGAAATATAGTTTGTGGGTTGTTTAAGCTCAGTGTTGTATGTCATATATGTTATCCAATACAATGTTATTATTTTATAATTTCATGGTGTTGTATTATCCCCACCTTAAATAAATTTCAACCTTAAAATTTTATCTTGCACTCATTAATCATTGGTTTAATGTTTGAAAGTTATTTTGTTGAAAACCCACATTTTAAAAAAAATTAATAAAATATCCTCTCATTAAGGGAGAAAGGGAAGTATAAAGGTCACATGAAATAACACATAAATAGGTTTATAATTATGATAACAGTGGTGGAATGTGAAGATATGGACATAAAATAAAAGTGTAAATAATTATAGAGAGTGATAGAGGTCATTGATCACAGAAAAGTGAATGATAAATGGAAAGTTAAGGACCTAAAAACCATAAATATGTGATGATTTAAAAGACCTCTTGATCCATCAGATATGAAGGTAATAGGATAACATTTTTGTTTCAAGATAATTTTCCTAAGGTTGAGTAATTATTTTACAATATAATAATATAAGAAAATATAATTACTTGATACATTTTTATTTTATAAGAACAATTTTTATCCATTGTGTGTGCTTCAAAAAAATTTAAATTAATATCTTACTCCATGAAATAAATATCCAAAAATGAATTATGTTATTCCTGGAGTTAAAAAATTATTTTTAACAGATTTTAATATCCATAAAATATTTATAAGTATTTTCATATATCATTAACTATTTTTTAAAACTAATATGGTTAGCATAAGTTATTCAATATAATACATTGATCTCTAAACCTAAATAGTAACACCACTAGTTCATCATTAATATTTACTCACTAAATAATATAAATAAAAACAATGAAATATTAACTAAGACATCACATATTCCATTGGTAGTCTTTAAACTCTTATCATCCTTCGGTTGTGGGTTTAAGCCTTACGACCTTGCTGTATACAACGGGTTGTCACCTGGCATGCAATTTTTCTATTTTCTAAAACTATATTAATATAATTCCAATAATGTTCCCAATTTTTGATGACCCATAATTACTAAAACATCAAAGATATGATAAACCTTAAAGTTTAACAACACCTTTAATAATATATCCAAATAAATGTAAAGGTATTCTTCCTCAAATAACTCTTCTATATACTAAACCAATATGTTGTATTCTCATAAATGTTTTCCAAAAATATCTTTAATCATGTTATATCCTTCCCACAAAATTTTTCAAAAGGGATGTTTAATACTTTGAACTTATGATAAACCTTAGAATCAAAAATCCATGATGATATCAGTAACTATTTAGTTAATGAAGACATATATGCTTACAAAATTTTACACAATGCTTATGTGATTCATAATTATTATAACCAAAATACCATTGGTAAAAAAAACTTCTACAATTTAATTCATGAATACCAATAAATAAATACTTCATCTATTTTATTTCAACATATTTCCTTCCATGGTATAGGGGTTGACCTTTAGTAGAGTGAATTGACTCAGATAATTCCTAGGTTCCCCATATGTAAGACAATAAAGTACAAATGGATACATAAGATGACATTTATTTCCTTCCATCATAATATTCATTTTTCCTTATAAATTCATTTATTTATTCCCTTCTTTTCCACATATAAAATTTTTTCCTATTCCTCTTAGAAACTTTCCTAGGTGCCTCATTCCATGTTTTTTATATGAAAAACATTTCGCCTTCTTTCCTCCATCACTCAAGATCTTAAAGAACTTTTTCCTTCTATTTTTTAGTGAGTAAAATATTTGGTTAAGGTTTATATGGTTAATCATATTTCAGGATAACTGATTTGGAATAATCATGATCTCTTTTAATTTAGTCATAATCCCATTTGGTTGCCCATATTTACCATATTTTACTTCATATTAAATATTAAAACAATTCCTTCAAGTTCTAGTCATTGACTAAACCAAAAAGAATAGTGTGAGAAACAATAATCATAGTGGAAAATCACATAATCATGAAGAATTATTTATAGGTGTCTAAATCATAAAACCTTCATTTAAATCTAAGAAACCTTATGTTTAACCTAGGTCTTACATTTTCATCATCTATTCAAATATTTTATAATTGTTAGAAAATAATTTTTTAATTATCTATAGCATGGCCCTCAGAAGTGTCACACTAGGTGCATAGTAATGCTTGTTTTCTTACACCAGGTGATGATTGGGTCAAGCCCAATGCACCATTTTCAGAGTTAATACCCATAGGTACATATATGTTAGAACCATGTACACTTTTAGTATCTATATAGGGAAGTATTTTTAGGAAAACCCACATAATCTCTACCATACCAAAACTTTAGGATGTTATTCTATACTTATCCTCAAACTCTATTATAGGGTTATGATCCCTAATGTATGTTTTCCTAAATCTAGTTCCTAAGGTCTCTATTAAACTTGATCTAATACCAACTATAACAACCCTAACTCTAGTAACCTGGATCTAATGTATTATATTATTATATGGGAATCAGATATAAAAAAAGCATCATGGCGGACCAAATAGTTCAGCAGTCTTGGTAAACTAGATACATACATAATTAACATATTGCATTTGAAAACACAAATTAAAACATATTTTTTTTCAATAATATCATTATTCCTTCTAGAATAGACTTACATATCATTCATAGTACACTTCATGGATTATTGGATAATGAAAAAATAAGGGTGGATTTAAATTCTCAATAAATGTTAAGTATAGTGTGAGCAATCATGAATTTGTAAGCATAATCAATACAGAAAGGTAAATAGAAAAATACACATTTCATTTAAATAGTTTTACTTTAATGATAAATATATATTGGTCAATATCTATAAACACATTAAATTTAATCAAAAACATGATTATCATAATTGGATAAGGAATAATAAAAATGTAAAGATAAATAATTGAAAACGTATTCCATTTTATCAATAAACTTATAATGAAATACATCCAGATATAATATCATTGAAAAAATATCATGGATATTAATAACTGAATTATAAATGAAGGAAACATTTAATTATTGTACTTCATGACCTCATGCATCATGATACCTCTACTATTAAGGCATTTCTCAAGACAGTTTAAAAATTATTTTTAGGTATATATCAGAAACCCATTTATCTAAGGCTAGCCAACTAATTTGTCTCATGAGACTATCGATGTATTCTGGTTCTTTTTATAAATGTTCCCCACCCATATATTTATGTCCAAATCATTCTTCATATATTAAATAATAAATTTAATCCATGTAAAATATGTCTTATAAACAAATATCCATATTGAGTAAAGAATACAGATTTATCCATATTTCCCCAATCAATAAAATAACTTTCAATGTAAAACACTATATTTATAAATGATATATAGTAAATATATAAGTATATCCATGATAAATAATATTAATATTTATGGGATATTTAATGTCTAATTATTATAGGAAATTGAATATTTCAAAGGAAAGTTAATGACAACAAATATGATTCATGAAAATGAATTTTAATAATTTCATTGGTCAAAATTATCATAAAACATCCCTATGAATAATAATTATGATATCAATATGACATATCACCAATTTATTATATTTAAATTAAAGTTTTTTTATTGCTTATGAATAAAAATAACATTGGAATATCTTTAAAAACATTCTTAAGGAAAATATCCTTTTCATTTTTAAATTCACAATTTTAAAACTAAAATTTTCCAAAACATTTTCAAAATAAATTTATTTGAAAATATAATTGGAAACTTATAACATAATCTTTAAAACATTTAGTGGTTAGTATAGAAGGAAATTCCAAAAATTTCATAAAATTTAAAAAATATTCCATTCATATTTTTAGAAAAATCTAAATGGGCCTTGTTTGGAAAACAACATGAAGATTCCTTTAAAAAAAATTAAAAAATAAAACATGGTTAAAAATGTATTAATAAATTATTTGGATAATGTTAAAAGAAAATTGAAAAGATTTTATGAAAACTTGGATTTGGAAGAAAAAATATTTTCGATCCAAGAGAGAAATAAAGTCGAGTTTTATTAAAAACACTTTTATCAATCATTTTAAGTGCCAAAAGTTAGAAAATGGTAATATTACTTGAAAAAGTCATAAAAATCATATGGGAATAAATTTAAAGTGGATTATTATCCAATTATAAAATAATTTACATCAATATAAATTCAAGCATAAGCAATCCTAATTAAAATGAGATTGTGAAATAAACCCTTACAGAGATTATAATGTTGTGGTGAGAATTAACCAATGAATAAATTATTTGTATAAAATGTAAATCCAAATAAAAAATTTGAAATATAATATATAATATATTCAAAATTATTTACACACATAATCTTAGAATGTTAAGGACAGTGAAGAATTAATATACCCCAATGAAAAGAAATTGAATTTAGAAATTCTTTACCACTTGGTAAATTTTAAGTCAAGGCACCTTTAGATGAAATAATTCAAATATAACTTAAAATACCATTATTTATTAAGTAACAATGATATTAAATGTCATATTGGTAGTATATACACTATATAAAATAAATTAGGATTATAACATTATAATATGCCTTGATGAAATGAAATTGAGATGAAATCCCTTATCTCGTGATTCTTCTTGGTTGAATGTTACTTAAACTCATTTATAAAAGTTTTAAGCATTTTTTTAATTTATAAAAAACCATATTAATATTTATTATATCATATATTATCCTCTAATGATGTTTTACCACCTATTTTCTCATAATATTTCATTTTTGTCATTGTTTTGGGTGTTAATTTCCATATTTTCTCATTCATGGTTTATCATGATAGTTCTAGTTCTTGGGTATATGATATAGATTTATAATATACATAATTATATTAATATTATAAATTTAATCTTGATTCATTATATACATTTTTTAGAATCATTATTGAAGGATATACATGGAAAATGAATCGCATCACTTCATGGAGAAGGTGGGTCATACGTACACACGAATGATTATATCATTCCATTAACGAGTAGAAGGATAATTAGTTATGTGATATATTAATCCTAAATAATAAATATAATCTCATATATATCATATATATTCATTAAAATTATCCTTATTACTTTCCATGTAAAGCATAAGTGAAAAACGAATCACATCGCCTTGCGGGACGGTAGTCCGCCGTACACATGAGAAATTTTATTATATTTTAAATGGAATGAAAAGTAAGAAGGTAAATGTGATATTATAATTAAATAATTATAATAATATCATTAATATCATATATGTGTGTTAAATCTATGGGTATATCCATCCTTGAAATGTGGTGATTGAAAACGAATTACATCGGTTCACGAGACGGTAGTCCACCATACACTTGATCGAAAGTTTCATTTCCCATTTGATGGAAGAGGATATGGATATAGGTCATGTACTAAATCATAATAAAAACCATTTATGGGATAATTTCAAGCTCATCAAGATTCGGCCCAAACCATGTTTGTTGAACTACACCAATAAAATATCACTATTACGCACCTTACCCTTAGGGAATTCACTAGTATAATAAATGGATATGTATCTAAACCCTAACATCATGAGTTTAAATATTTTATTTTCTACTAAATAATGATTATATTTATTCCTTATTTATTTTACTATATAAATGAGTAAATAATGAATATGATGAGACTCGAATTGTATTTGTGTGTAATAATCAATTTCAATTAAGACATTCCTTTTGAAGAATTAATGAATTTTAAAAATAAATTATTTTTTAATAAATTATAATTATTAAATAATATTTATTAATTATATTTAATAATATAGTATTAAAAAGTCAAAAAATATTATAAGGTTGAGAAAAATGATATTATAAAAAAATAGTATTTTTCAATAAATAGGGATTTTGATTTAAAAATAGAAAATCTTATATTTAGAAATTTTTTGAATAAAATAAATATCAATTTTAGATTAATTTTATTAAAATTATTTAACAATTAATTTTTCTTAATATTCTTAGATAGTCAAATCTTTTAGTAAAAATTAAATAAGGTATAAACATATGGTATGTTTTATGACATCATAATGACCCAAAAGTGATGTAATATATATCAAAAAATGTTTACATGACCAAATATAAATTTTAAATTTAATTTAATTTTTTTAGGTTATTTAATTTATTTTATAAATACTTTTTGAATCTTATAAAACCTATATTAGATTTTAAGGTTTTAAAATCAATTCTTTGTAAACATGGCTCACTTCAACATCACTAAGTGTAATATTTTAATGTTTTAGGTTCATGGAATTGTAAAATAATTAAACCCACTTTTATTTGGTATAAACAATGGGAAAAACCATGGTAATTTTTGTGTGTTTTATTACATTATTATATAGAGTCCAAAACTTAAGTTTAGTAAATAATATAGAACTCCTGTCTCTTTTCCTATAAAAACCCACCAAAGATCCCATTTATCTTCACTCAAAAACCTTTTAGAACATAGTTACTCTGACCTTACCTCACTAAAACACTCACAAGGTTCCAAAAATCTCTCAATAATCTCCTCCCAAGATTTTGGGAACACCCTCCCACGGTAAGGGACCTCTCTCTCTTCTTTTCAATTGAACCAACTTCTTTGTATTTATCCTTTTTAATCTTAATTAGTTATATTTTCATGCCTTTATAAATGTATCTTTACTATTAAATTGATCTCATTAAAATGAAATCTCATTTAATCCCCCTATTTATAAAATTTACCTAAGTTGTTACTATGTCGAAATTTAGTAAGTGGTCCTCTCATTCTTATCTTTATTCAAGAACGTCCTTTGTGTTATGAATTTTTTTCATTTTCTCATTTTAGGGTATATTCTCACACATACCTATTAAATACATTAAAATTTCCAAGTTATTATAGACCCATTTCACTCTCATTAATCCCACCCATGATTCGTTATGTACCCCCATTATGCAGCCGAAGGTATCCTACGATTCTTTCATGCCCAACTTTTATTCAAGCACCATTTTTTCATATGCCTTTTAATTCCAAATTTTTTACTTTTTTTTATTATGTTCTTACATATCCCTATTACTTCCATTATGATGAAAAACTATTGATATATCCCTTTCACTCTCATTAATCCCTCCTATGAACCATTATGCGTCCTCATTATGCTGCCGAAATTGTCCTGCGATTTTCCATGCAAAACATTTGTGAAGTGTATACTCTTAACCATTTCCACTCAAGGGTATTCACCAAATTGTACCTATAATTAATTGATAGGGGAATTTTATATATCTAACCCATATTACCTAATATTATTATTAAATTTTATGAAATATATTCTTATGTTATATGATCTGTGTTTCTCACTTATGCATGTTCATGGTATGATTATGATGGATGTGCCCAGATAATGCTCTAATGTATTGGGTAATATTTTTTTCTCTTGATATTCCATGTACGGTTCATGGTAGGTTATCCTAATAATTTTATGTTGTGATGTCTTGGTAATTAAAATTAACTTATACTTATGATTTCATGTTTATTTTTGTTTCCACGCTCCCATATTTCTTTTATGCTATCATCTTACATCATGACTCATTTTTCTTGATTATGATTCTCACCTCCTATGTTACATTTTTATGCCTATTGGATCACATGTATTGCTTAACCCTATACCATGGTTTGTTTATTACCTTACTATTATTTAGATCTCACCACTCTAATATGTATGTCCCCAGGTTATCCCATGAAATTTTATAAGGGTGGTGAAAATTTAAGAGCATGTTAAGGAAGGTGACATTTATGATCAATTGCCTAATTTTGGAGTTGCATTGTTTATTAAAGGAATATGTTTTGTATGGAATTATAAGAATTAAATATAATCACTCTTAGAACAACTAAATTTGAGTAAATATAAACATAATAAACCATAAAAAAATGGTGTGGATGAATTCATAGCTTGAAGAAATTAGGGTGAATGTATCATACCCTATTGACCCAAATTAAAGGTAAATACTCTAAGAGGGAGTGTGAATCAAGGTATGTCTACTTATTTAAACAACCCTCACCAAGGATATTTTTCCAATATCAGTTAGAAAACCTCTCACCATCATGATAGATATGAAGTGATAAACTAAGTAAATAAGGAAAAAGTAATTTTTACTTGGTCCACCCAAACTAAGATAATTCAAGGATAATATAATGGTATGTTTTGATATACCATAATCACTAAGTTTACTTATTTTTTCTTACAATTTGGATCTCCTGAACTAACCATCCAGGTTTTCAACCCACATAAAAGTAGAGAACTCACTATTATTAGTTACTCAAAAATATCACTACTCCTCCAAGAGAAACAATCTATATCATCCATAAACTAAGAATAAGATCACACTCTCAATGGTGTACCAATCATCTCCACTGTTATCCACGTGATGAACTCCAAGAATCTGTAGCAATATATAAACTTTGTTCTTCCTTGTTTATTCTCTCTAACTTCCCAACATCGATCCAGAATCTATCTCTTTTTTCTTAAGATATTCCTTCTCTATTTTTTAGATAAATATGTCTCTATGTTCATGAGAGAACCCCCCAAGTCCCCCCCTTCATTGATCATTAATTCGCATTAATTAAGATGATAAAATTCATCCAATTAGGCCTTCAAATCTGATTCAAAATATAACATGAAAATATCTCATATTATTTCTAAAATATAATAAATTTGAATTCTTGAAATCTACGAAATCATCTACATTACATAATAACCCTTATTTTCATAGATAAATTCCCTTATTCACTTGAAAACTATAAAATTATGTTACCTTAAATTTTGACACCTCCATGGTGTGGTAAACTTATCCATGATTCAAATATCTCCACATTAAATAATTAGGGATCAGAATCTATAAAAAACATCATGGTAAAAAAACTCAGGGTTCTCTTTTGATTAACTAACCATGGTTATAGCCTCCTTCAATAGCAATGTACCCTTATCCTTGGAAGAACGCTAGAAATCACCCCTTCTACTTCATAGTGAAACCACACTAAATATGAAATTATCACCATTTGAGCATTATTGAATCAATATTATGTGTATATAATTTAATCACATTAAATTTGAATTATTTTGTAACACCATCTTGCACAGTAAAATCCATTCTCTATAATTATCATACTTAGAACATGTTACTCTATCATGGTTTTATCGCATCACGACCTACCTCTTTATGATGTGATGCATTAGAAACTTGATCTATTATATCCTTAATTTATTCATAAATATCCTCATCTTCACCAAACATAGATACATTATGGTATGGTCTATACCAATATAATACAACTATTCCTTTATCCAAAAAACTTTAATCTATCATGAGATATGTTATAGAGTGACTTAGGATATTTTAACATCATTTTTTGTCCAATATAAATAAATATAATAGATTCTATTTTTATCTAAAACACCATGGTATAACTTATCCATTATTATTTTTAATTATCACCACAAAATCATTATCAACAAACACAGCCTAAAAATACTTCAATAGATTTTCATTAACCTTCCTATTTATATTTATTGACCATGCATTCAAAACTGGTTCAAGACATATGTATTTTAAAACTTTATAACTATCCATAAACACATTTTAAAACATATTACCTTGAAATAGAATGTTGATTATGTTTTAATAATTAACTCTAATCCCATATGATTCAAGATAGTTGTGAGAAGCAAGATTTAAATGAAAATTTCCTCCTTAAAACACTTCATTGGTCTATATTCTACTCAAAATTTTCCAACCAAGATTCTCCCCTTGAATAGACATTCAAGTAATCTCCCCCTTTATGAAGATTAATCATGGGATAACTCCACCTTTTTCAATTTAGAGATAATAATTATATCTATCTCTAACATGAATCAAGGATAAATTTTCTAAATAAAATCATAGGCAACTTATCCCCATTTTTTCAATGATCCAAAAGCGAATTTCTATGAAAATTCATAAGAGAGTGTTATAAATTTAAATAAGTAATTAAATATAATCAACATACCTTCATACAAATATAAAATTCTATAAGTCAATGTTAATACCTCTTCTAAACTATCTAGTTGGTCATAGATGGTTGGACTCTAATGTCCAACTGATTCCTATCAAAATAATCGTTATTTGGTTCCTTTTTCATGATGTGAACAACTTGATTTTGATTTAACATGTACTCCAACATAACCATACCTTTATCAACCTTATCTTAGATAAAATGAAAATTTATCTTGATGATTTTTTTTCCTAAATGATGGATACTATTTTTATTAAGATTGGTAGTATCAGAGTTATCACACTTGATTGAAATAGGAGAGTTTGTATCAACTCTAACATCCTCAAGTTATTGATTATCTACCAAATTTTAGCACATTCCTGGGTATATACAATATACTTAGATTCTATAGTTCTTCTTGAAATGTGGTTTGACTTATTTCTTGACCAATAAATACACAAACCTCTAATATAAAATGAACCGTTTAATTTCCACTCTCAATCATCCATTGAACTAGCCTAATACATATCTATAAATGCCAATAATTTCTATATTGATGTTTTATTAAAAAATGGTATGAAATCGACCATGATTTTGATATAATAAATAATCATATTTACATCTACAAAGTGACTATCTTTTGGATATATTTGGTTCCATGTGTCTTCACAAGTGAAAATCAAAATTTCGGGTCGTTTCATTATTATGTATAATAGGCTTCAAATTATTTGACTATATTCTATCACATCGAACTTTTTTCATTTTCATCACTAGATAACTTCATAAAGGTAGCTAATGATGTTGTAATATTCTGGGAATCCTCTATTGTAAACCTCCATATAATCTTTTTGGAATATTTTTATTGTGAAATAAATATCCACTACTTTCTTAGGTCACCTATAAACCAAAAAAATATGTGTTCATCAATCAAGGACATCTAAAACTTTCAACCCATTAATTCTATAAAAAACATGCATTGTTATTTATTTGATCCTATAAAAAACTATATCATCAAAATAAATGAGCACTAATGTCCTTTTAAATTTTAATTAATGATATAGATATTCTTATCAACTTTTCATCTCCAAATTCAAATTTTCTCAAGTGTTGATCAGTCCTATAATACCATGATTTTGATGATTTTTTAGCCCATAAAATGCCTTCTTCAACTATCATACTTAACTCTTATATTAATATATATAAGAAAATCATTCATTTTCTTGATTTACACTCATTCGTCAAGGAATATATAAAAGAATAATTATTTATATCTATCAAGAACACTTCGATTTTTCTTTTTATTTCCATTTCCAAGAATAGTGTATATCATGAACTAACCTGAATAACCTGCTAAATTGGGACTTGAGTCGAATCTGACATACCTCGAAGAGAGTTCCAAATCTCCACAGTCTATCTACTAGTGTTTGTTCATCAAAAATGATCAATAGGTAATGATTTATCTATAATAATAACCAAATAATAAATGGAAATTTAATAAGAAACCCTAAATAGTATCAAGAGTAAAGTAGCACAAAATAGATAAGAATCTATAGACATCACAAAACCCAAAGATAAAATCATAACATGATCTCCTTATTACAAGTGTATCGCAACCTCCACTTTTCACCACCAACTCCCAAGGTACCACTATTAAGAACACCCACTACCTCTAAGTAATTATTTCCCTTTTCCTGTACATATAAAAATAAAGTCTACAAACACCTAGAGGCAAAATTAGGGTGTGAAAAAAACTAGCCCAGTGGTATCCCACCAAACATTCCACGATAATTCCATATCAAATAAACAAAATATGAACAATTTTAAAGAAAACATGTAATGGTAATATTTTCACAATTCATAATAAATCATGCTTTTTTATCATTTTAATGGTAATTATAAAGAAGGTACAAATAGTCGATTACATTAAAATAGGCATGAATAAATCATTTCTATAAAAAATACATGAATAACTCATTTCATGAACATTATCATGTAATAAATTCATTTTCAAACATATAACCATGGTTATAAGACTTGGGGTTAGTTATATCACATCATGAGGTTCCATATATTCTTAGTAAAATATATATCTTAGTGTGAACACATCTGTAAATCTCAATCCTTGTGAGAATATTATTTCACCCCAATGAATGAACATCATTCCCTAATTAAGTTTAGTTAAAGTTTTCCTCATCAATAGATTGTCTGGTAGAGCTAATACATTCTTAAAGTTCATATTTGGGACAAAATACCCAGGATCCCATGTGTATTAAGGAACTCAATAAAGGGGAAAATCATTCATATCAAATTATTTTCATAAATCATCATTCAAGCAACCCAATATAATATTTCATCATTCCATTTCATTTAAAAAACAAATGTCAAATGGTTTTCATCAAAAACCATTCATTTCAAAACAATTCATTTCATTTCAAATTCATAAAACATTTCATGCTTCCATTTCTCAAGAATTGTCATTAATTCCAATATTTAAATCATTATTTTAATTTAAATCATATTTTGGAAATCAAAACTTTATTTATAAATTCAACTACTAAAGAGGTTCAACACACACCATGCCATTTTGGAAACATTTTTCAAGGACCACAGACCATGATTTAAAATCAATTAGAAGACTATTTCAAATAAATCAATCAATAATGGTTTCAATTGATTTTAATTTCATTATGAAACTTCTTACCTCAATAATGGTATCATTAAACACCCAATATGAAAACCATAACTGGTGAAAATGAAGGATCCAAAAATATTCATGCATAGTAATCAAGTAAATCCAACCACTATTTTCCTTACACTAATCTCATGGTAAGAAAGAACAGGAACTAAGCTGATGGGAATGAATTACCTTTTACAAAAGTTGGAACTCCCAAAACCCCCTACCAGGAATAAATTCAATCTCAAATATTGGAAAAATAAAGGAGAACGACCTTTTTCAAAGAGGTAAAATGTGTTAAGAGACATGTGAAAACCCTCTATAAATGTTTTATGTGGATGGAATAATCGGCCTGGAAAACCAAGAACCATTGAGAATTTCAAAAAAAATGAAACCCCTTCCACCATGCCCAGGTTTTTTAGACCATGATGTGGTTCCCTCATCCAGAAGACAGGCCATGGGGACTAGTCAGGGCCTGGTGTAAAAATCTAGTCAGTTTTGGACCACTATTTCCTCTTCCATGACCATGGTGAAGCTTGTTGGTCGTGACATATAGGACAACCGCCTGAAAGCTACACCTATGACAACACCCTTCATAGGTAATGGTGATTTTTCTATTTTAATTAGGGGTTAAAAAAAGACACCACAGCCTATACCACAGTCGTGGTGCTTTCTATTTTTCACCAAAAAGACTAAAACCCTCCATTTTAAGCCACCATACACCTATAAATCTTCCAAAACCAAAAAAAAACTTAAGTCTCAAAGAAAATAAGGTAAACTATAGAATATAAAAAAAATCATAATGTTACAACTCTCCCCATGATAAAATATATCTTCACCCAAAAATGATCATCAAGAAGAAAAGTCCACAAAGAGGTGAGGCCACTACCCTCTCATCATTGTCTCATTCTCCCACATCTAATGAGTATTTAAACCATGTTTTCATAGAACCTAGAACAAATGTATATAATTCCCATATAGAACCATTACTTTATAATCAACAATCTGAACAACATACTCAATAATCATCATATCAGGTTCCACATCAAGGTCCTACCAATTCAAAGCATTAAATGAGTCTAAAATATATTTCTTGAGTTGTGAAATGTGAAACATATCATGTATTGAAGTAATTTTATATGGAAAGTATAAATGGTGAACCACCTTCCTAATCCACTCAACGACCTAAAAATTTCTCACATACCTCAGTGGAAAATTCCATCACTTTCTATGGCATTGGAGACCCAAGAAAGGTGAGACATTCAAGAACACCTGGTCACTAACCAAGATCTTCAAAGGAAGTCAATGATGATCCCCATATGATTTATGCAGGCTCTGATTTGTTACCATCCTATGATGAATCATATAGACCATTTCCATCATCTC
This sequence comes from Viscum album, assembly GCA_963277665.1. Taxonomy (NCBI): domain Eukaryota; kingdom Viridiplantae; phylum Streptophyta; class Magnoliopsida; order Santalales; family Viscaceae; genus Viscum; species Viscum album. Next base: position 168,532,964 of record OY728157.1, read on the forward strand.
TTGGACCAAGTTATGTCCCACTAGGGAATCATCACCAATATCCAACCAAAAGGAGTGAATTTACATGGATGGACATATAATACCTCAAAGGGTTCCATTTTAATTGAAATATTGTAGCTATTTTTGTATGAAAGTTCAACCATCCCAAAATGGAAATCCCATACTCCTACAAATTAAACAAAAAAAGCATAGATAATGTCTTCAAGAATATCTATATATCATTCTATCTGACCATTCATTTATAGATAATATGTTGTGCTCAACTAGACTTTGGATCCCATCACACCCTGAAGTCAACTCTAGAACTGATATGTTAACTAATGTCCCTATCAAATGAAATATAGAACACCATTTAATTTTAAAATCTTATAAATATAAAGATCTATCAAATATTCATCTTTATTGGTATCATGAATAAGGATAAAGTAAGAAGATTTGGTTAATCGGTCAATCATCACCCAAATCACATTATTTCCTTGATAAGTACACAATAAACAAATAATTAAGTCCATCATGATCTCATCCCATTTCTATGTCAACATGGTGTGGTTCTAATGTAGACCCGAAGGCTTCTAATTCTCATCATTGATCTGTTGATAGGTATGATAATAGGAAACAAAATTAGTGATTTCCAATTTCATACATGGGCACAAAAATTGACACCTCATATCATAAAACATATTTTTCATTCCTGTTTGAACCACCCACAAGTAATGAAGAAAATACCCCATAATAATCTTTCTCATAGGTGATGGAATAATATAATGTTTCCTGCAGCAAGGGATTCCCACTGGATATAAAGTTCATTCACTGATGGTCTCCCCACAATATAAATAATTATTGATTCTATGGAACTCGTCATAAAGCTTATTCTCCTAGAGGATCATATCAAAAAGAGATTATGTCAACTAAACACTCACTAGATAAAATTCAATCTCATCCTATAAAACTTCCAAATATCCAAAATACATACAAGCAAAGAGCTCCTGGAGATTCCACTCCTCTAAAGAATCCTTCATAGCCTGGGATAGAAACTTACAGCTAATAGAATTAGTAAAAAAAATTCCCTTCCCAGGGTTATAGGAAATTTCAAAGTTGAAATATTGTAGGTACTCCACCTATCATCGCTATCAGAGATTCAAATATTTTTTAGAAATGATATAAATCAAGATATTTTGTTCATAGTAAATGGTAAACCTTTCCCTAAAAATTTAGTGTCACCAAATCTTAAGATCTCGCATCACATATGAAATCTATAGATCATGTGTGGGATAGTTTTTCTCATGTATACAAAAATAATGAGAACCATAAGACACCACATGATCAACCTTTATGATAACATTTCATAAAACATCCTAAATAATCATAAAATACCAAATAACACTTCTCAACCTATGGAAGAGTTAGCACTAGAGCTGAAGTCTGATGTAAATTCAACTCATATAAGGAAGTATGAAGATTAGATTCCCAAAATAACTTCAATCCCTTTATGTTGAGATAATTAAATAGAGAAGAAATCTTGGATAAATTTTTCAAAAACAATTTATAATAACCTACCAAACCTAAGAATCTCTTAATATCAAATTCATTCCATGGTTCCTCCCATTACATAATAGCTTTGAAAATTTTAGGATCAATTGAAATACCATGTTATGAGACCCAATTCCCCAATAAATTTACCTCCTAAATCCATAATTAGTAATTTGATAGCTTGTATTGTTTTTTATTATTCCTAAATATATTCACAACTACTCTCAAAATAAGTACATTATTCTCCTCAATTTTTGAATAAAACAAGATGTCATCCATGAATACCATATTAAAAGAGTTGTGATACTGGTGTAAAATATTATCCAATGGCACTATAAACATAGGAGTGTTTTTTAGACCAAATTGTATAAAAATAAATGAATAGTGGCTATACCTACTCCAAAAAAATAGTATTTGGGATATTAGACTCCCTGAACCTAAGATGGTGGTAACCAGGATGAAGATCAATTTGGTAGAACCACTTATCCTCTTTTAGTTGACCAAATAAGCCATAGATGATGGGAAATGGATACTTATTCTTGACCATAATCTGATTTATCTTTTAGTAACGATGTCACAACCCATCCTCGGGGCCCATGTTGTGACTACCCCATGCATGCCTTCCATAGGTCAGGGGTTGGCGACTAGCACCAAAGGTGTAATTCCGATAAAAAGGGAAGGCACTGCCTTTAATAAGTAAATAAAAACAACAGAGTATGCAACTAGAAGTAAACACTAAGTAAAATTGTATATAGAAGAAAGTGTTGAAAGGGAAAGGGGCCAGAAATACAAGGCCAACAGTAAAGTACAAACAACTGAAAAGCTAGTACAACTACAGAAAGGTAAAACAGCAACTACTGAGTCATCCTCCGAGAATCCAACCTGAAGGGAGGGTACAGATGGCTTCCTCATCACCCCAGGTCTGTCCGTATGCTCCGTGTACGTCTTGCCAAGTGGTCCACCTCCGGGTATCGTCCAACTCTACAACTCTCTACCTCGATCAGTGATGTCCGTCATCTTCAACCAACACAATGAAGTGTGGGCATAGCCCGTGCAGGGGTGAGTATAACGATACTCAGTATGGACCCTGAGACCCTCGTAGGTCTCCCAGAATCCACGAAGGATAAACCACATAAGAAAGATACAATCATGAAGTATCAACCAATCCTACTTAGGTATATTCCCATACATATAACTATGTTACCAATCACAGTTCGGCTCTAAATCTCGATCCCAAGCACAACCCAGTCCACACATGAAGTAAAGTCAATCACATTGGTGATAAATTATTGAAATTCAAGACTCAGCTCACACAGGTATACATCTTTCATAGAGAGATAGAGTTGATCAGATGTAGTCACTAATTCGTCTAAGCTTTTGGACCCACACAGGATACAGGACCAGCTAAGTTGTCGGACCCACACAGGATACAGGACCAGCTACTCTGTCGGACCCACACAGGGTACAGGAATAGAAGTCAGAACTGTCGAACCCACAAAGGATTCCAGTACAGTAGTCATTAATGTCGAACCCATAGAGGATTCCGGTACAGTAGTCATTGTTGTCGAACCCACATAGGATTTCGGTATAGTAGTCTTCGTTGTCAACCCTAGGGAGGATTCTGGTACAGTAGTCATCGTTGTCAAACCCACGGAGGATTCCGGTATAGTAGTCGTTGCAGCCAGCTCTAGGGTTTCAGCACACAGCACGCTCAATTCCAGGAGGGTCCACTCCTCGAGTCAAGTGTCGATACATCAAATATAATGAAGTCTTGAGTTGATGTATACCGTAGTTTCGTCTCATCATAAGGAACCCAACGCGACAGACGGCGCGTCAATTGGACGCCCGGTCTAAGAGTTATTGGCATTTCCGTTACAGGGGCCCGGTTGGATTTACGCTTGATCCAAACCCATCCTTTTTTCAAAGTTCTCCAAAACTCACTTAGAGTATTGTAAAAGGACCTCCTCTTCATGAGGGAACCAGTTTCGTAGATGGCACATCGTTCGGATGTGCGGTCTTGAAGATATTCAGATTTAAGTGAAGTCAGGCTCGGCCCGTCAACCCCAGTGGGTTGTGGCGGGTTGGCCCGACCCGGCTTGGCGGGTCCCACCTGGATGGGGGTCGGCCTGGCCCGATTTGGCGGGTCTGACCCAGCTGGGGGGTTGGCCCGGCCTGGTGGAGTACGGCCCATGCTGTGGGCCGGTCCTGTTCCCCCGGAGGCACCGCCTTCCCTTGCCCGGCAGGCCATAGCTGGCCGGTTCTTCCCGGCGTGCGCAGCCCGCACAGCGGCCCGTGGTTCTTCCCATGCAGTGCCAAGAGCTGTCGCGGTTCTTCAGCCTAGCCGGAAGGTGGCCGGCTGGTTCGCCCAGCAGAGCGGCCCGCAGTTGTGGGTCGTGGTCTTCTCCACTGCGCGGCGCCTGCGGTCATCACGGTCCTCCAGCTCGGCCGGCTGTAGCCAGTCGGTTCTTTCAGCCCAGCTGGCATGAGGCTGGTCGGTTATCCTCCAACCGAGCGGCCCACGGATTCGGGTCGTGGTCTCCATCCAAGCGGTGCCTTCGTGCGCCGCGACTCCTTCTTGCGGACAGGCCGGATCGGCCAGCCAGTTGTCCCGCAGTCCGGGCAACCCGAGCGGCCACCGGTCTTCTCCGCCGCGTGGTTCTTCTCCAGTACGGTGCAACGGCAGTGTGCCCTTTTGACTTCGCCTCCGACTTCAATCAACTATAACCAATGGAGGGACATCGGTCCGTGTTGGTTCGGCTTGGGCCCTCCGTATTAGATGATATCATTTGGGCAATGACGAACCAAGGCATTCATCAAAGAACGAGGGTATAATTTTATTCATTTAAAATTAATCAAATCCCCCTACCTCGATTTTTAGTACATTGTCTAAGGCATGATAAAAGAATTTTAATACGTCGTTGAAGGTTGCGCCCGTCACACGCCGCAGATTCCAAGCTCAAGAGTCGTCCTCGTTCTTCGTTGGTGATGGTGCGTTCTTCATTGGAGAGAATAGTGTTCTTCCAAGAGTTCTTCCCAATGAAAGTTAATCCAAAATAATTGAGATAGTTCTCTATTATATTTATGGCACAACAACTCAAGAGTTGTCTTTCATTAATTGTGATAACACATAGATTAATTGCAGAGGGATGGATTCAAAATGATTTGAATTAAATTGAATTAATTCTCTTCATTAATGGTGGAGAGTTGGCAAGAATAAAACCATGGAAGTCCAAGAGTTTAAAGGGGTTTCAAGGGGAGTTGAGGGGTTTGAGCTTGTGTGGGCCCCACCACATTATATCCTCCCATGGGAGGTTATGTGGGGGTGGGCCCCACCTCCAACTTCCCTTTTGAGAAAATAACCACCACCCAAATAAAAATTATGTTACACGTAAATTTTTATTTAATTTTGAGAATCCCCAAAAATTAACTTCCACTCCCGATAAAACGCAACTGTAGTAAAGGTATCCTTAAGCGAATACCGGCGCTGCGAGTTCATCGGTGTCCTCATATTTCAATTCTGAGCACCGGTTCAAAAGATATAAAATTGTGCACATACGTTCACTAAACGTACCGGAACAAAACTTCATAAATTGATTCCAGGCACACCGGGCCTCGGAATCAAGTGCTGTCAGAAACTGCGGACTCATGAAATTCCCATGTATTTATGAAAAAAATCTCACAAGATTTCCAAGTCTTTAAATTCTCCCCACCTCAGGGCTTTACATCCCTGAAATCTACAACACACACTAAGGAAACAAATGGGGGTACTGAGCACGCATCTGAGGCTCCCGCTCCCATATGCTCTCCAGGAGGTTCCCGTACTGCCCGCGAACGCACCCCAGAGGAATCGACCATCCACACTATACATGCTCCTGTTGATCCTCAATCTCCACTGGAACCTCTGTGAATGTTGCCCCATCATCGATGTCCAGCTCCCCATGGTTGATGATGTGATACGGTTCATGCACGTATCTCCTCAGCTAAGATACATGGAAGACGTCGTGCACCCAGTGTAACTATGGTGGAAGATCCAAGCAGTAAGCCACCTCACCTCTCCTACTGAGGACCTGAAAAGGTCCGATGAATCGCAGAGATCACTTTCCGCCTCGTCCAAATCTCTGTAGACCTCGTCGAGGTGATACCCGTAAGAAGACGTGGTTGCCATCCTCGAACTCCAGTGGTCTTAGTCTCCTATCAGCATAGGAATTCTGTCTGCTCAGTGTAGTCTTTATCTGCTCCTAGATGATCTGCACCTTCTCCATCGTAGGTTGTACCATATCTATTCCTACAAGTGCTGACTCCCCTGGGTCATTCCAGTACAGTGGCGATCTGCAAGGTCGGTCGTAAAGTGCCTCGTAAGGTTCCATCCTGATGGTGGAGTGGTAGTTATTTTTATACGCAAACTTTACCAAGGGTAAGTGATCCTCTCAGCTACGACCAAAGTCGAGGACACATGCATGGAGCATGTCCTCGAGAGTTTGAATGGTCCTCTCAGTCTGGCCATCCGTCTGAGGATGGAAGGCGGTGCTCAAATGAAGCTGCATCCTGAAGGCCTCCTGCAACCCCTTCCATAGTCCGGAAGTGAATCGGGCATCTCAATCGGAGATGATCATCGATGGTACACCATGAAGTCGTACGATCTCCTGAACATAGAGGTTTCCCAGGATCTCTACTAAGCCCTGCACTCTGATCGGTAGGAAGTGGGCCGACTTGGTGAGTCAGTCGACGATCACCGAGATAGATTTGTGTCCCCTGGATGTACGTGTAAGCCCCATCATGAAATCTATGGATATCCCATCCCACTTCCACTCTAGGACCTCTAAGGGATGAACCAGGCCTACTGGAACCTGGTTCTCTGCCTTCACTTGCTGACAAGTGAGGCATCCTGAGACAAAATATGCTAGCGCCTTCTTCATACCCGGCCACCAGTGCTGTTGTCTGAGGTCCTGATGCATCTTCGCCACTCATGGATATACCACTAGAGGGGAAGTGTGGAACTCCCTCAACACCTCCTCTTGTAGTGCAACGGGTACCATGGTACGTCCTCTGAAAAGGATGACGCGATACCCACCTTTAGAAAACCCATAAAGTGTCTTCCCTATGGATATCTGAGTACGTCATGTCTCATAGTCAACGTCCCCATGTTGTGCCTCTCTGACTTGCCGAAGAAGTGGAGGAGTGACTGTGAGAGAATATAGAAAAGTTTCTTCATCTCTATCCACAAAGGATATATGCAACGTGGCCAGCTACTCTGTCGCCTCTCCTAGAAGCCGAATGCCTGATCTTCTGCTAAGAGAATCTACTATTCCCCTTTCCAAGAGTATAGATTATCTCGAAGTCATAGTCCTGGAGGAACTCAAGCCATCATCGATGTCTCAGGTTCAAGTCCTTCTGCGGGAAAATGTACCTAAGACTCTGGTGGTCAGAGTAGATTGTAAAACGCTCGCCCATCAGATAGTGTCGCCACATCTTCAAGGAGAATACCACTGCTACTAACTCCAGGTCATGGGTAGCGTAGTTCTGCTCGTGTTGTCTCAACTGCCGAGATCCATATGCTATCACTGCTCGCTCCTACATCAGGACACACCCAAGTCTGGTCCCTAATGCATGACAGTAAGTTATATACCCTACGCCCTCCTTTGGTAGCCTCAAGATGAGCGCACTGGTCAATATATACCTCAGCTCCTGAAATCTCTTCTGGAATATATCTGACCACATGAAGGGTTGCCCCTTATTTGTCAAGGCTGATAGTGGTGCTGCAAATCTGGAGAAGTTTGGAACAATCTTTTGATAGTATCCAGCCAAAGCAGACGTCCCTTCCCCTTTGGGGGTAATCCTAGAAACATCTTTTGAAAATATGTCCCCATGTAGTATCACTCCTGTTTGGAACTGAAAACTCAGAGTTCATACTGCCATGAGGGTAAGGTTGTCCGATTCAAGAGTGATCGGTTTCACCCTCTTATGCATGAGTTTAACATGTGCTGCATGGGTTTCTTTTTTTTCACCGACTAAGGAAAATCTCATCCCAACATTTTAGATAAACCACAACCTTTTTTCCTAATAGAGTCAATCTGTGTATGAACTGTGGTTGCCCAGTCCATACCCAAACTAACGTCGTAAGGCCTCGACGCTGCCACCAAGAGGTTCCAACCGAAACTCTCACCTCAAGGGTCAGATCACACCATCGGCGTATGAGTGATTATCGAGTATCCTCCCAAAGGAATCTCCATATGTGAGGGTCAAGTCAATGGTTTAACTGGAAACTCTAGGTCTGGGACAAGATTCGTGGAAGGAAGAAATGATTGGGACCTATGTCTATTGATACGGTAGCTAGTAGTAGACATAGTCCGTACCTCAAATCATTCCTAAAGTCCTTGGGTCACACTCCTTGACCACATGCATCTATTCTATTCCCCTTACCTCAAACTCCCTGATCCTAGTGGGGATTATAGAGGTGGGTGTTTGTAACAGTCAAAATTTTCACCACCTCATACTGCTCTCCTAGCTTTGCTTCCATGTCTGTTGCCCTACAGATTCATCTATCTTTAACACTTCCTCTTCTAGAAACATTTTACATGATCAAGTCTCTGAGACTGGATCCAGTTTCATGATTTGCAACTACTAACATTCACTGGTTGTATCCGCTCAGCCAATGAACATTCAACCACAAAGTATCTCTCTAGCACCCTAACATAAGTATGAATGCATAGAGGAAGAAGTGTTGGCTCGTATATCCTTAAACACACCTCGCTCAGAGGTCCGAGCTCTAAAGCACTAATCGTATCATATTCATTAAGTAACAAGAAATATCAGTATGCCTCGATGAATACTCAGCTACCGACACGTCGTCCTGTCGAAGTTGTATAAGCTCTAGAAAACTCTTAGCCGCATCCTCAAGCCAGTCCTCAGCCGCCTGTGGGTCGGACTCACCTCGGAACTTTAGGGATATCTAGTGCTGAAACACATGTAAGGCACTAAGCCTACAAGTGTCCTCTACCGGTACCGCCGGTAGTGTCTGTTGACCAACAGGCAGTGATATAGTTCACACACTACCCAAAGGTACCATCTCAGAAAACGGTCCAAGTACCGAAACCTCATCACTATGCAGACCATCCTCATGTAACTCACTGAAAAATATTAGTATCTAAGATCAAAATATGCTCTACTAGTGTCTCATCTAGGCTGAAAACTCCAGTAATCGCCTCCATCCAGTCCTCTACTGCCTGGGAATTTGTCTCACCTCGAAACCTCAGAGGCCTCTGCCACTGGAACTCGTGAAACACGCTTAGTCGGTGTGCACCATCCTCTAATGCGGTTGGTGGAATCTATTGCCCAATGGATGGCGGTGTTGCTGGTACACCACCCGAAGGTGCCAACATAGTAAGAGGACTCTAAACCAGAGCCTCATTGCTCGGTGGGCCATTGTCGTGTACTCTCTCGTAAACTCTAGATGGTTGTCTATGCAGCGGAATCCTGATAAGGAACAGATGCGCCACAGTCAATAAGTTATACCTGGTGAACTGACTCAAAGAGTTCACAAGAAGACTCTTGAAAACACACTCGCAATCAGTGTTTTGTGCACTGAGTCGGAGATTAGAATTCAGAGTCCTAGTGTATGGATATGTCGGTCGCCGCACCAACACCAGTTTCCCTAAACTGATAACCACACCCAAAACACTTAACAATTTTTTCGTTAAAAGAATCAAAGTCGAAGTTCTGTGGTAGAACCGACTCCTCTAAGACCAATTTGTCACGACTCGCCCTCAGGGCTCATGTCGTGACTACCCCATGCCCGCCTTCCATAGGCTAGGGGATGGCGACTAGCACCAAAGGCGTAATCCCGATAAAAAGGGAAGTTATTGCCTTTAATAAGTAAAAAAATAGATTATGCAACTAGAAGTAAACACTAAGTAAAACTGTATGCAGAATAAGGTGTTGAAAGAAAAAGGGGACAGAAATACAAGCCCAAAAGTAAAGTACAAACAACTGAAAAGCTAGTACAACTGTAGAAAGGTAAAACAATAACTATTGAGTCATCCTTCGGGAATCCCACCTAAAGGGTGGGTACAGATGGCCTCATCAACACCCCAGGTCTGTCCGTTCGCTCCGTGTACGTCTCTTCAAGTGGTCCACTGAAGCGGCCGGAGGTCGTCACAGCCCTCAAAATTACATTTATTACTCCTACACTAGTACAGCAGTGCATGGATGATCCACAGAGAAGGAAGACGAGTGATTGCTAAGGTTTTTGAATTTTAAACCCCCAGTGTTGTCAGTAGTGGGGAAAACATCTTTTTACTTTTTATATTTTTTTATTTTATTGATGAAATGGAAATAGGATGATAAAACGTTAATAATTTTTTTAAAAAAAGAAACTAAAGTTAATACTAAGTACTACAAATAAACTAGAGAAAATACAGTATACTAATACTAACCAGTAAGACAAGGAACATCAATCAACAAAGTACTCGGAAATTCTAAACTACTGGTATGAATGGATATTCTCTCCACAACTTACAATCGAATCAAACCTCAAGAAATATTGAAGAGTTTCCCTCGCCAAAAAACTCAACATTCAGAGGATTGAGTCTTGGATTTCTCCACACCAAAACTTAATCAAACTACAACAAAGTTTTAAGATAACATTTGGAAAATATCTTGCCATAAATTTCCAAAGTTTAAATTGTTAATGATTTGAAAAATGCATTAAATATCAACCTATCCAGTCGACATTGAAGTTTGAATTATAAACAAAGAAGTGTGAATGATCAAAGATTAGAAACAGAATCAATATCGCCAATTGATTCTAATTTCTTAAAAAGATAAGATAATGAAGGTTAATAGATCATAACCATAAGGTTTCAAAAATCCCAAGCTAAGAAAATTAAAACTATGATCACATTGATTAAGGTAGTGAAAACAAATGAGGACAGAGTAAAAAGAATAATAGATAGAGGGAAGAATAACTCCCCAAGCACAACTCTGCTTCTAGGCTCCTTTATCTCCTGCTCTGCTATCTCCCAGGAGTCTCCGCTCTCTAAAGATATGGCATGGAATCAGATTGAGAGTCTCCAACCTTGTCTGATGTGATTGTGGAATGAAGAATGAATCAACCTCCTCAAAATCTACTACCTGCTCTATTTCTGTATCCTCCGTCACCTGCTACAAGTCACCGAACATTTTCCCCTAACTTCAGAAGTCCCTCAGTTGTTCACCGCACATGTGCGTTCTTTCATGAAAGGAACTTTGCACTAGTATTTCCCTCATAACTAACTCCATGTGAGTTAGTTAGATGAATATGGATGTGTTTAAGTCCCTTGAATGAACCTTCACAAGAAACATGCACAAAACAATGAATAAATAATTATTCATAATTAAAAACATTATTTTATTGAATGTCATAAAATATTTAATAATATAATTATTAATTATGTTATTGATTTTAAGTTATTACTTGTTAATTATAAAATTTTTTAATTAAGAAAATTAAATCATTTACTAATTTTAGTTAATTGGATTAGCTTATTTAAGTTTATAATAAATTTTTAAGTATTTAATTCTAAGAAATAATTATTTAGTATGCCACATTAAATTATAACTAATTAATATTTAATTAAGAAATTCAAAATTATTAGTTTAGATTAGTTAATGTTTTATTATAGTTAATTAAATTATTAAATCTATTTTATAAATTAGTTATTTTATATTGAATATTTATTTATAATTGAAATTGTTTAACATGAAGTTATTTTTAATTTAGGTTTTAATTTTAGTTAGTTTTTTTATATTAGTTTAGTTTTTAGTTTTTTTTATTTTTTAACTCCTCCCAAACTGGCGCAAAGCAGGAAGGACTTATTCCCCAAACCGCGGTGGTGCACAACAGGGGAAGTAGGGTTCGTGGTTTCATCTCCAAGCCATGGAGATGTGGCTCCCATGCAACAGCTCGGCTACCCCAACTCCTGCCACAGCAGTCGGCTCGTGATTCTCCCTCAATAGCATCCTCATCTCCTCATCCAATTCAAAATAGTCCAAAAATCATCACACTGAAACTGCCATCAGAATCTTCAGATGAATATCTGATTAATGGTCTTCGACAGCAGATATCCAACTCATCATCGACGACCATCTTCTTTCCGAAAATGGTTGGCTTCATCCTTGGGAGGAAGTATCTTCACCTGCAGCTTCGTGGTTCAAATAGCACAAGAAAACCTTCTACAAAGCAGCGATAAGGGTTCCGTGAAAAGATATTGTACAGCGAGGGTGTGGCGGACAACAGATTGACCTTGGTTCAACCTCTCTAGTAGTGGCAGTACTCCTCTACTTCAATCGAAGTTATTCGGGTTTGATTCCAAATTCGGTGAAGAGTTGTGTTTAGGGTAGAATTAGTTCTTTGAAATTTTAAAATCTAATTTGTGGTGAGTGGAGAAAATATGTGATGTTCGATTCTATTTTTGTGCGAAGAAGGTACTGATACAAGTCATGGGTAGAAGCAGGGGAGTAGTGGCGAAGGAAGAAGAGTGGCCTGAAACTAGAGTGGAACCATGAAAAATGAAACGGGTGAAAACGGTGCGTCCGTGAAGTGGTGTCATGGTGAGACAGTGAAGAATATCACGGTGGGTCAATGATGAATCTAGTGCATGGTGAACCGGTGGAAAAGGTTACGGTTCCAGGGGTTATGGTGAGACCGTAAAGAGGATTTAAGGTGGTTGTGTTGCCATAAAAGGAAAACGGTGAGACAGTAACAGACACGGTGCGTGGAGACATTATGACCGTGACCGAGATGAAACTGTGAACCTGCAAAATAAACAGACAAAATAAAAAAAATGAAACTTAAATAAAACTGAATGAAATAATTAATAATAACTAAAAATTAATTAAAACATATGAAAATAAAGTTACTCATAAATTTAAATAAACTTTTTAAAACCAAATTAACTTAAGATAAATTATTAATAACTTTAATTTTCATAACTAAAATTATTACTATAATAAAAATTGAATTCAGAAACAATTAAATTATTAAAAGTTAATAATAAAATTTAAACAATTATAAAACAAAATAAAATTAATGATTTTATATCAAAATAAATTAATTAAATAGATAATTAATTTATCATCTTTTTGAATAGTTGGGTTGGATTAAAAATTTAAATTATAAAGCTTGAATAAACTTAGTTTGTTTAGAACATTAAATTTGTAATTAATGAATTATTAAAGACAAATGATAATTAGATTTTATTAATTATTTTTTTTGATACATGCAATGTTAAATTAAGACTTCATTATCTAAGTGAAAATGTAGAATTAATTAATTAGCTAATTACTGTTAAATTATTAACTGTGCAGACAAAACCGTCAGAGTAAATAAAAATTCACAAGACTATAAAATTAAAGCAAGATATAAATTAATTATTTTAAAGCTTATAATACATGATTAATTATAAAATTTTATTAGTTATTAAATTTAATAATAAAAAATAAAAAAGATCCATTATTTACTAAAAAGTGTTAAAATAAATAATTAAATTGATAAAAATTAATTAAAAATATGTGGAAAACATGTGTTTTTAAAGCCACATCATCCACCTTTGGGTACCATCGAGCTCTACAACTCTCTACCTCAATAAATTTTGTCCGTCATCTGCAACCAACACAACGAAGTGTGGGCATAGCCCGTGTAGGGGTGAGTATAACGATACTCAGTAGGGACCCCGAGACCCCCATAGGTCTCCCAGAATCCACAAATGATAAACCACAGAAGAAAGATACAATCACGAAGTATCAACAAACCCTACTTAGGTATATGCCCATACATATACCTAAGTTACCAATCATAGTTCGGCTCCAACTCTCGAGCCCAAGCACAACCCATCCTACACAGGAAGTAAAGTCAATCACATCGATGATAAATGATTGAAAGTCAAGACTCATCTCACACAGGTATACATATTTCGTAGAGAGATAGAGATGATCAGATGTAGTCACTGATTCATCTAAGTAGTCAGACCCATATAGGATACAGGACCAGCTAAGCTGTCGAACCCACAAAGGATATAGGACCAGCTTCTCTTTCTAACCCACACAGGATACAGGAACAGAAGTCAGAACAGTCGAACCCACACAGGATTTCAGTACAGTAGCCATTATTGTCGAACCCATAGAGGATTCTGGTACAGTAGTTATAGATCTCGAACCCATGGAATATGCCGGTACATTAGTCTTCATTGTCGAACCCATGAAGATTCTGGTACAGTTGTCGTCGTTGTTGAACCCAAGGAGGATTCTGGTACAGTAGTCATCACAGCCAGCTCTAGGTTTCCCACACATAGCACGCTCGATTCTGGAAGGTTCCACTCCTCGAGTCAAGTTTTGATACATAAAATATTACTAAGTACTAAGTTTATGTCTCCTGTAGTTTTGTCTCATCATAAGGAACCCAACGCGACAGACGGCGTGTCATTCGGACACCCGGTCTGAGAGTTATTGGTATTTCTGTTCCAGGGGCCCAGTTGGATTTACGCTCGATCCAAACCTGGCTATTTTCCAAATTTGTCCAAAACTTACTTAGAGTATCACAAAAGGACCGACTTGTCGCGAGGGACCCAGTTCCACAGACGGCGCGTCATTCAGACATACGGTCTTGAAGATATTCGCATTTAAGCGAAGTCAGGCCCGCCCCGTCAAGCCTAGTGGGCTGTGGCGGGTCGGCCCGACCCGGCTTGGCGAGTCCGACCCAGCTGGGGGTCAGGCCGGCCCGGTTTGGCGAATCTGACCCAGCTGGGGGGTCGGCCCGGCCCGTTGGGGCGTGGATCCACCTTTGCTTTCCCGGTCGGCCGTAGCCGGCCGGTTTTTCCCGGCACACGCGATCTGCAAAGCAGCCCACAGTTCTTCCCACGCAGTACCAAGCGGCACCTCATTTCTTTATCCCGGCCAAGAGGCACCTGACCGGTTCACCCAGCAGAGAGGCCCGTGGTTGCGGGCTGCGGTCTTCTCCACCATGCGGCGCATGCGGGTGTCGTGGTCCTCCAACCCGGCCGGCATGAGGCCGTCCGGTTCTTCTCCGGCCGAGCAGACCATGGATACCGGCTGTAGTCTTCCTCCACGTGGTGCCTTCGTGCGTCGCGGATCCTACTCGTGGACCGGCTGGATCGGCCGTCCGATTATCCCACGGCCGGGCGGCCCGAGCGGCCGCTGGTCTTCTTCGCCGCGTGGTTCTTCTCCGGCGCGGTGTGACGGCACCGCACCCTTTCGACTTCACCTCCAACGTCAATAATCTATAACCAATGAAGGGATGTCGGGCCATGTTGGTTCAGCCCACGCCCTTCTTATTAGATGATATCATTTGGCCAATGACAAACCAAGGCATTCATTGAAGAATGAGGGTATAATTTTATTCATTTAAAATTAATCAAATCCCCCTACCTCGATTTGTAGTACGTTGTCGAAGGCGCGGAAAAAGAATTTGAAGACGTCATCGAAGGTTGTTCCCATCACATGCCGCAGATTCTAGGCTCAAGCGTCGTCCTCATTCTTCGTCGGTGACGGTGCATTCTTCGTTGGAGAGAATAGTGTTCTTCCATGAGTTCTTATGAATGAAAGTTAAGCCAAAATAATAGAGATAGTTCTCTATTATATTTTTGGCACAAAAACTCAAGATTTTTCTTTCATTAATTGTGACAACACATAGATTAATTGCGGAGGGACAGATTCAAAAATATTTGAATTAAATTGAATTAATTCTCTTCATTAATGGTATAGATTTGGAAAGAATAAAACCATGGAAGTATAAGAGTTTAAAGGGGTTTCAAGGGGAGTTGATGGGTTTGAGCTTGTGTGGGCCCCACCACATAATATCCTCCCATGGGAGGTTATGTGTGGGTGGGCCCCACCTCCAACTTCCCTTCGGAGAAAATAACCACCATCCAAATAAAAATTATGTTACACATAAATTTTTATTTAATTTTGAGAATCCCCAAAAATTAACTTCCACTCCCGATAAAATGCAACTGTGATAAAGGTATCCTTAAGTAAATACCGGCTTTGTGAGTTCATCGGTGTCCTCAGATTTCAATTCCCAGCACTGGTTCAAAATATATAAAATCCCACACGTATGTTCACTGAACGTACCCGAAAAAAACTTCAGAAATTGATTCCGGGAACACCGGGCCTCAGAATCAAGTGCTGTCAGAAACTGCAGACTCGTGAAATTCCCATGTATTTACGAAAAAAAATCAAAGGATTTCCGAGTCTTTATAGATGAAGTCACAAGAGAAGGTTTCCATCGAACATCTTGTAAAAAAGCAATAGTGCTTCCCAAGGTGACACAATGGGTCAAATGAATCCTTTGGACATAAAATCATCCAATTAGGTCCTTAGTTCCTTTATTTTATCTAGTTCTATATGGTAGGAGGTAATATATACTAGATGAGTACCTATAAAAAAGTTTATGGAGAAATATACCACTATCTCTTGTGGTAGGCTTGAAAATTTTGAGGGTTACACATCTGAAAATTCAAAAAATACTAGATAAATTTCACTATAAGAGTATTCCTAATATAGTTCAATAGTAAACAAGGATGTTAACCTACCCAACTCTAGAAGAGGGAGTCTGTCACAGCTAGACCTCAGGTGTCATTCTCTTAGGAAAACATATAACTCTTTATTGAGGTAAGTAAAGTACACATGTCGATGATAACAGTCAATCCATGATTTATGAGAAACCAACTAATCCATTCCCAGAATGTAATCCAAGGTATTCATATCAAGAACCAAAAAGTCACAAATGATATTGATTTCAGAAAGATAGAAGGCACAAGAGGGGCATTAGAGACCCTAATCTCTCTTCATCCTGATAGGTGTTGTTATATCCATCACATAACTCATTATCTCCCATATAAGATCCAATAGATCCATAGTGTGAGTTGATATGAAAGAATGAGAGGAACCAATATCAAATAATGTAATCACTAAAGATGAATCAATATAAGTGGTACCTCTCACTATCATCAGATCCACATTAACTATCACTAAAGATTCATCCACTATGTAAAGTTTATTCATTCCTTATGCCTATGGATGGAACCCCATTGTTCTTAAATCATCTTATAGTTTTGTAGTTCCTCTCAATATTAACGATCTTTTTCCACTATGTGGGGAAGAAAAAACATTAAAAACCCTATGAAAGTGACCTAAACATGCATATAACATACAAATATTTAGTTTCTACAAGCAATAACACTTTGAGTAACCAATATTTTCACATTGGAAACAAGTCAGTGGGCCTTTACTAGAAATTGTAGTATATTTGGAGGGATCGTGTTGTTGAGGACCTCCACCACTCTTTCCACTATGATTCTCATTTCTATTTTTCTTCCCCTTAAAGGAAGTGATAAAACCTTCACTATGAGTCGGAGGAACTCTAGTCAACCCTGAATTTACATCAAGGTAAATTTTCACCATCAGATCCCTTCCATATCACCAATATATGAGGTAATATTCAACAAAAATACTTGGGATTAGATATTTTATTGAAGACCCTTCTCAAACATTAGGGCCTTTTGCTTCTCATTTGACACTACCTCAAGTGAAAACTGAGAAATTTTAGAAAAACGATTGGTGGAATGGGAATCCACCCTCAATAAATGAACTCCCTTCCCTCATCAAGTTTATTTATAATTTTCTTAATCAATTCACTTCTAGGTTGACCTAATATATTCCTAGAATACATATATTAAACCAACTACCTAGGATCCCATGTTCTTAAAATAAATCAATCAAGTTTAAAATCATTCATCTAAAATAGGTTTCATTAATCATCATTAAAGCATACCCAAATAATATTTCATTATACCATTTCATTTCAAAAATCAATTTCAAATTTTTTTCTTTAAAACTCATTCCTTTTTAAAATAATTCATTTTATTCCAAATTCAAAAAACATTTCACACCTTTATTTCTTAAAAATCATAACCAAATTCATTATTACAATAATTCCTTCAATTCAAATCATTTTCTTAAAATAAATACTTTATTTGAAAATCCATAACCACAGAGGTTCAACACACACCATTCCATTTTGGAAACATTTATCAATGATCTCAAATCATGCTTTAAAAATCAATTAGAAATCCATTTAAAATAATGAAATAAACAATGGTTTAAATTGATAGTAATTGCATTAATAACCTACTTAACTAAATAATGGTATCATAAACACCCAAGAAAAAAACTAAAACCCATGACATTGAATATTATTCACTAATTCTTTCACAACAATCAAGTAAAACCAGCCTTTATATCCCATACACTGATCTCCCAACAAGAAAGAAAAAGAATCAAGATTAAAGGAATGAATCCCATTATAAAAGATTTGGAAATCCTAAAAACCCCTTCTAATAACACATTAAATCTAAAATATAATCCAAATTAAGGTTAACTACCATTTTTAAAATAGGTAAAATAAATTAAGAGATAAATTAAAAACATCTATTAAAGTTGTATATGGCTGGAGTAACTACCATGGAAAACCAAGAACCATCAGGAATTTAAAAAAAAATACAAACCCTCGCTACCGAACCCTAGTTATTCCCATTATGTCTTGGTGGCCTCATCAAAAATATAGTCCAAATGGACTCGCCACATCCTTGTGTCAAAAACTAGGCCAGTTTTATAAAAGTCCAAGATTTTATGATATATTTCTCTTTAAATAAATGTATTTAATGGATTGATTTACACATAACACAAAGTTTAGATGAACTATTAAAACCTATTAAAATAATATTATATCATTTTTTAAATCATCAGGTCAAAATTATCTTAGGTTGAATTTTTTGTTTTTTTCAAAAAAAAATTATTTTCCTGTGAATAGTGAAAATACTGAATTTTGTAAAACTTTCAATAATTTCCTTTAAATAAATAAATTTAAAAAGTTAAATTATATTTCATATTTGGTATTAATGTGATATAAGATCCATTTTACTTATATTAGGATCTTTATTATATATAAGTTTGATATAAGTCTATTTTTAAGCTTAAAAACACATTTTTCATAAAACTATTTTTCATCACATTTTGAGAAAAAAAAATTAATTTATGAAAATTATAGGAATTAAATCTGATAAAATGGATTCCATATTTGGAATCATGATTTTCAAATTTGGTAAATAGGTCCATTTTATTTTTAAGCATTATGATAGTAATTGTGGTAAAAATTTTCACCTCAGTTAAGGGTAAATTGGGAAATTAAGGTTAAAAATAATGGTATAAGGAATTAAAAATATTTAAAACACTTTTGTTTATTTTATCAGATGATTATATTTTATCCATAATCATAAAAAATTCTAAAATATTGACTTTCATTGTCATTTAGATTTGATTGTGACCTTTGTAATATTTAAGTAATAGATAAAGTCAAAAATATCACTCTCTTTCATTATTATATATAATATTTTGTGATCAGGATAAAAAAAACTTATGTTTAATTTAAATATTTATTTTAAATATTAATTATTTTTTATCATGGTAATTTTTTTATTTTTAGTAATTGATTAATTACTTTAAATGCTTATGCAACGCCGATGTTGTATTTATTCAATTAATAAAAAATTATAATAAATGATTTTAAAAATATTAAAATTAATAAAATTTAGATTAATTATAGTAATATATGAATTTTATAGAAACATATAACGTATTAGTGATTTTTTAAATGATTATATTCAAATTCCATAATTTTATTGATCCTTTTAAAGTCAAATTAAATTAATAGTTTCAAAAATGATGTTATTGATATTTTATGAAAATAATATTTTATTAAATTATTTAAAAATTATAAAAATATTAAAATAGGACAGGGGTAATTTATGGTCTAAAATTTCATCACTTATCCATTTATGGTCCAATTTTTATTTTATTGTAACTTTTTTTGCTCTTATAGTGTAAAAACATTCATTATCACAGTTATTTTCAGAAATATTAACAGGGGTTAAAACAAAGATATTGGGATTAAAGAATCACCTAAACTTATATAATTTTTGTTTTTTGAGAAACTTTAATCTCATACTAAAATTATATATTAATTATATCAATTTTGGATCCATTTTGGACATAAAAAATAACTTTTATTAATTTAATAGTTTAATAAATTCCAAGAATGTCCCTCCCCTCACTTATAAAAGGACACCACTTATCTATTTTATTTACTCCACTTTGAGAAACCTATATCAAAAAAACCTACCAGGTTATCTTTACAAAATCATTAGACACGTTGTATAGGTACTTTTATTCCCAAAATACCAACCCTAGTGTTTCTAAGAAGATATCCAAAGGAGGTTTCACTAAGAGAATGTAATCATCTTAATCAAGATCTTTTTTTTACTAATTCATTTACAGCCCTAAATCATGTCATAAAAATTAAAATATAATAAAATAAATATCTTACATATAATTAGATGTTATTTTTTTTATTTAATAATATTTATCCAACTACGTCTCTATCAAATAGAAAACAAATCTATCGCTCGTGTGTATGGCGGACTGTCACCTCATGAACCGATATAATTTTTTCTCCCTCGACACCTCACATGGATAGTAATAATGATGTAAATAATGAATATAAATGATATTTATGTCAAAATTATTATTATTCAATTATAATATCATAACTACCTTTTGAATTTCCAATCCATTGGAAGATGATAACATCGCTTGTGCGTACGTGTGGACTGACACCACCATAAAGTGATGTGATTCATTTTTCATTTTCACTTTACATGGATGGTGATAAGAGTAGATTTAATTAATATATATGATATAAAAATTATTCTGAAAATTTTAATTATTATTTACATTTCTTTCACTTCATCTGTCGAAAAGTAAAAATAGCATTCATGCGTACATACGGCCTATTGTCTCCATGAATGGTCTAATTCATTTTTCTATATTTATATTTTATGGGTGATTATAAATATATATAATATTTATATATATAATATAATTTTTTAAATGATTTAGTAATGATAAATATGCAAGTACGGATACTACTTAATCAAAAGATACATGAAAAATAAAGTTGTTAACATCTGAAATAAAGTTTATAATACATAATTATTAACAAATAGGTGATAAAATGTTGTAAATGGATCATATATGATATTATAAATTTTAATATGGTTATTTTTTTAAGTATAATAAATTAAAATTTATTATAAAGTATGTTAGAGACCCTATGAGGCAATTCAAACTTGAGGTAAGGGATTTTATCTTAATTTCCACTCCACTGAGATATATTTGGTATTATGAACATATTTATTTTTATGTTGTGTATATATTGCTACTTTTATGTATTTAACATGAATATATATTTATTAATTATTATTAAAGTTTCGATTATATTTTATTCTTTAAAGGGGTTATAGTTTGAATGTTAACAAAGAGCTAAGAATTTATTTTAAAATATCATTTTATGGGATTCATCTCATTTTCATTGAAGGTATCATATAATATATCCTTCATAAACTACATATATTTTCTTATAATTTTTATATTTAATAATTTTATATGATTTCTTATAAATTTTCATTTATTTATAACTTTAACCATGAAAATAAATTTTTAAAATAAAAATTTATCATATTTATCTTTTGATTAGATATATTTTTCATTCATGTCTATATTTTTCAAAATTTTATTGCAGAAGTACTTATTTACTTAAATTATTTATTAAGAAAATTTTATTTTATACTTGAATTTTTAAAAGGTTTGAAAGAAATATTTATAATTTTTTCCAAAATGTTTGTATTTGACTTTCTTTATAAATAGTCAAATAGAATTTTTTTTAATGTATACGGCATTAACAGATTTTCCCACTACCAAAACCATTTTATGATCTTTTAGATTCTTAAAAAAGATTTAAATTTTTTACAAATAAAAATCTTCAATGAAATATTATTTTAATGTTTCTCTTTCATTTTCCTTTATTCTACAAAGTACATTATTTTATATTTCTAATAAATTGATGGTCGTATTTTATCTCTTAATAATTTTGTGGTCATTAAATTTCTCTTGAAACATTCACTTTCATATGATTATTTTTAATTGGGAATTACATTTATATTAAATATTCATATTCTTTGTGTAACATCCACTAATCCAAAAATATATCATGTGGCCAAAAATGGTTGGTTATGAGAACACAAGAGCGCCTCCATGTACAGTAGAGGATATCAAATTATAGCAAGGGTGTGATATGTGTAGTGGTGAGACTATACCTCTTGGTTATGGAGTTACAACATAGTGGAATAATTCAATAATAATAAATAAATATTAGAGTGTGGAAACAATAGAAACAAAATGATAAAGTAGAAACCAACAAATAATCCAATAGAATAATCTAATAAATAATAAATAAATAATGTAATGATGGGATAGAATGTAACTAAATGTCATTCTATAAGTAATAAAAAATAAGAGACCGGTATACTGAAAAAAGGACTCAAAATTCCCCAGTCCTGAACCCCATGTGAGTCCCATATCCAAACTCCATTCCATCTAACAAGAAAACAACCAATAGTAAGGTCTTTTTTCCTTGTCCAAATCTGCATCCTTGTAATCTACTCAGGTGCCAAACAGAGGCCCGAATAGGGTGGGAATATAAATCAGTAGGTTGACACCACCATGTATAAGAATAGAATGTATTATAATAAGTGTATTCAATAATATAATAAATAAGTTCATTAATTAATTAAAAAATTAAATTATTACCACAACAACCGGCTTTGACACCCTGTCAGAATGTCTATGAGCATGTCTCAAAACCATGCCTAATATAACCACATAACTATAGTAAAACATAACCTACCTCAGTGTTATATCAGAATTTCTATGATCAAGTCTTACAACCATTCCAACCATAACCTTATAATCAAGGTATCAATCACACAAATCTAGGTCAAACCTACTAGATATGAATTTCAGTATTTAATTAGGGTTGATCTTGCTATATAATCATTTCAGCATGTGTCACTAGGCCTATCCATCTAGATAATCATTTCATAATTTAACATTGGTCATATCCCTCTATATAATCATTTCATCGTGTATCATTGGGCCAAGCCCACTATATAATCATTACATCATGAGTCACTAGGTAAAGACCACTGTATAAGCATTTCAGCATGATTCACTAGGCTAACCCTCTATATAATAATTTTAGCATTTAATCACAACACAAGTCACAACAATAAGTATATCATAATATCACATCATATGTACCAATGGTTAATTATGAAAATTACCATTCATCTTTAAATTACACATTTCATAAAAATGCTCTAATTCTTTATTTAATTTATTCGACTTATGATATTTTGGTTCAATTTGTATTATTGTACATGCTTAACAATTATCAACCCAACTTTTAAGGTTTATATCCCCTAACTTTAACTGTTGATCAAAAAATGCTTCCAATAGAATACACTCATGAGGAAGAGGGAACCAAGTCACAACCACCTACATGGGGATCAATTTCACAAACGAGAGGTATGGAATCAAGGGAGGCACTCCAAAATCACCTCGAAGGTTTTCCTAGGTTGAGAGGAGAATTCTATACACGAGTTAAAATTAAATTCAACTACACAACATACTTTAAAACATCAGGTTGGTGAATTACATAGTATGTAATATAATTAGACATCATGTAAATTTTTTTAGTGGGATACATTGAAAAACTCTTCGCCTTGTCTGAATATTAAAATCACCTGAACATTACTTGTTTTTTAATCCATTTACATGATGTGTAAATGTTCTGCATATATTTTTTCATCCCATTTTCCTTATAAAAAAATTGAACCCACTTTATATCTTCTCAACTTACTAGAACCCATGGTAACACTTAACCCATTTATATCTAAACTTCATTAATTCAAAAAAGCATGCATATCTGGACTTTAAGTCATTTTCCCCAAAAAAGGATCTCCACATGGATCCTATCGAGTCTTTTTCAAGTTTCCTCATAACCTAATATTGTTTTTATTCAACCGACTAGTCATCCATGAAGAAAACACAACCACCAAGGTTTAAATATGAGTCAAAAATCAACCAAAATAAGTTTAGTGAAAAAATCATAGAGATGTGTACCTTGAAAATATAGGATCATACAACCTCCCCACCATATAACAGTTCATCCTTGAGATTCTCTAAGAATCATTGTGGGGTCTTAGTGAAAAATTCTAGCCACTATGCTCTCATATCAGACTCCCTCTCTTATGTCTCCTCCTAAACTCACTCATGATGCCACTACACTTGAACCAATGGTATAGTCCTAGCCTAGAGATACTTATCACTACAGTATAAAATCCATATTGGATTCTCCTCAAAGGACGCATCAACACTAAGCTCGACATCTTCTAAGTCTATCACGTGAGAAGGTTTTGGATAATATATCTGAATCTATGAAACATATAACACATCATGCATGGAATTTTAGTGTTTTGGAAGGGCTAAATTTTACACCACTAAACCGACTATATACACTATATCAAATGGCCTGATACAGTTGGGTACTATCTTTTCTTGTTTTCAGATATGATGTTGTCCCAATATAGGTGACACCCGAAGGAAAACATGATAACCAAATTTGAATTCCAAAGGTCATATCTGTTGGTCAGCATATGATTTCTTCCTACTTTGTGTGGTCACAAAATATTTTATGGTCAACTGAACTTGCTTAGAATTATCATGCACAAAACTAGGCCTAATAAGCGTTGATTCACCTGCCTCCTACCAAAAAAGATTTGAATGGAACATCCTTCCATACAAATCCTCAAAGGTTTCCATTTGGACGGTTTCCTGGAAGATTTTATTATATGAAAACTCTATGAATTTCATATGATTCTTCTATGAACCACCAAAATCCATAACATAGGCTCGTAACATATCCTCCAAAACCTAAATATTCCTCTCATATTAACCATCAGTCTAAGGATGATATGTTGTACTCAAAAGAACCTATGGTCTCAGAGCCATCTGAATACCCTATTAGAAACATGATGTGAAATAATGATCTCTATCTGAAAAGATACTCTTCAGAACACCATGTAGCGAACTACATTGCGCGTGTAGAGACTTCCTTGATCAACAACTATAAATGTCTACTTGATAGGAAATAATTGGGTTACCTTTTTTAGTTGATCCAAAATCACCCATATAATATCATTCTTATAGGTTTTCAATGGTATTCCTATTACAAAATCCATAGTGACATCATCCCATTTCCACTTATGAATTGGAAAAGGTTGCAAAATCATGGTTTGCCTATGATTCTCTAATTTCACTTGATGATAACTGAAACATATCACAAAAAATCATCTTATCTCTTATTTCATTACTAACAACCATTATTATCTACAGATATCACGATTTATCTTTATCAAACCAGGATGTACCAACCATCTAAAATCTTGAAACTCTTTCATCATCTCTTCATGAAAACAGTAGGAACCCATACTTATCCATGGAAAAGAATAGAATTTCCACTACCAAGAGACCATCCCAATGGTGTATCCCCACCATATAAGATGTCTCTCAGAACTAAGACCTCTATATCACATAATTACTCAGTCTTAATCTACTCCAAAATCATAGGTATAATAGATTTCAAGGCCATATCTACTCATATCCATGACTCGTGAACATATATATGCATGTCTACAAAGAGTAACATTACCCTCCACTCATCAAAAGCCTCTCATACTACCTCTTTCTGTATCATTTATATCAATGCATTGGTAACGACATTTCCTTTTCTTGGTGTATAATCCAACTCAAAGTTAAAATACTATCAATGCTTAACCCACCTCCTATGTTGAAGGCTCAAGTCCCACTAATAAAAGATGTACCTAAGGCTCTTGTAGTCCATGTATATCTCAAACCTCTTACCCATGAGATAATTTCTCCAGTATCTTGGGGCGTATACCAATGCTGATAACTCCAAATAGTGAGTAGGATAATTCCTATCAAGCATTCTTATCTATTTGAAGCCATAAAAAACCACTCGATCCTCCTATATTATAACTGCTCTGAGTCCAATTCTATATGCATCACAGTACACAGTATATGTTTTATCCATAATAGGTAAATCGAGGATATGTTGTGAGGTAATCCTTCTTTTCTTCTCTTGAAAATATATCTCACAATAATATGACCAAAAAAACATCACCCCTTTCTTAGACATCCCTGACATTGGTGCTTCCAAATCGAAGAAGTCTTGGATAATGTTTTGATAATAACCTACTAAACCCAGAAAGCTCCAAATCTCAAAGTCATTATTGTGATGGTCCCAAGATACCACGGATGAAACTTTATTTGGGTCCACTGACACTCCTACCTCTGAGATGACTTATCCCAAGAAGTTCACTATATCAATCCATAAATTTCATTTTGTTATCTAAGTGTAAATTCATTTTTATATCAATGAAATTAGGATAATATAATGTTTTTGGAAAGAACATATACTGACTAGGAGTAAATTAATATTTCATTGATAAAAACTACCACAAACTGATTCAGAAAAGGATGAAATATCTGATTCATCAAGTCCATGAATACCTCCAATGCATTGGTCAAACCAAATAGTATCACTACAAACTCATACATGTCATATCTTCTCCTAAAAGCGGTATAAGGTCTGTATGATGGTATCACCCTCAACTAATGGTATCCTAATCTCAAATATATCTTGGAGAAGATCATAGAACCTATCATCTAATCGAATATATTGTTGATGCATGGAAAAGGATATAAGTTCTTGATTTTCATATGGTTCAACCTCTGATAATCCACACACAAAATAAAATCCCCATCAGACTTATTGGAAAAGAGAACTAGATAACCCCTAAGGATATGTACTCTATTTTATGAAACTTTTATCTTACATATCTTCCAACTGTAATTTCAACTCTTGAATCTCTACTGGTGTCATTCTATACGGTGGGATAGAAACTGGCTCTGCTCCCAATACCCACTCAATCGTAAACAAGATCTCTTGATCTAGTGGTAATCTATAGAAATTGTTAGGAAAATAGCATGAAAATGGTCTACCACTAGAGGAAAAAATCATACTATATTCTACCATCATCTAGAGAAAGACAGGCTATTTGAGTCTTGAGACAATCTAATCTGCACTGAATTGGTCATGCATGATCATCCTAAAGATCCCACTCACCTTAGTGAGAATAACTATCTCCTTATAGAGATAAAAAGGTAACTCTCCTCTAGTAATAGTCTATATGATCCTATTATAGAACTATCCAATATTTACCCAAAATTAAATCAAATACTATCATCTCCAACACAAATAGTTCCCAAAAGAAACTGTAACCACCAATCTCTAGAGAACATGCATTGAAAAGTTTTATATTCTTTGACCACACTCCCAACAGTGTGTTGATGGTCAAAACACCATCCAATATTACCAATTTCAATCCCAAACCATTTACAAAAAGAGTGGATATAAATTAATGTGATTCTCCTGTATCAAAAAAACACAAGCAAGGGTAGATGATACCAAAATCATACATCTAACAGTATATAGTACAACATCCACAATAGCTAGATTATTCTACATAACATAAAGCTGGTCAGCCCCTCTTCCTTAGGATTCAACCTGAATCTCTTAATCCATATATTTTTCCTACTACTTCCATCCTGGAATTGGGGTACCACATCCCTTGTATCAACCAAAACATATTTTGGAACTCTAGTTGCCTATATGTTGATGCATAGCTGAGTCCTTCTCAGACTTTGGTACCTTCCCTGTTCCCCTACTACTACTCAGCTATTTTATATCCCTATAAAACCAATTTAGGTGGCCTAATATTCCACCATAATGCAACTCCAAAGTGGGGTATAAAAACTAAGGCCATTTGTATCCCATCTTGCCACACTGATTGTAGTGTAATGGAACATAGTCCTCTGATGGTTTTCCACTGACCTGACTGCTCTGACCGCTACTACCCTAGAAAAAATTTCATATCAATGCTTTGTTTCACTATAAGAATATTTCATAATTTTCCCTACTGAAATAGTATGGATGCTGCTTGGGGCCTCTCTCAAATTCAATTTTTTGATGGGTGCCTGATTCATCACGTCTACAAAACTACTTAGATGTAACACGTTTACATATGACCTCATATCATAGTGAATAACATCCTAAAAATATCTCCCTAGATATCTCATCATCTACCAAATATGGCACAAAGTGCTGCAAGTCGGTGAAATGTTCACCATAGTCTATCACAGACAATACATCTTACATCAGGTGTATGAACTCATGAGCCTTATCATACCTCAATGTATCAAGAGAGAAATGGATCAGAAACTTCCTCTCAAATTCTTTCTAGGTTAACTCCTCCTACTACCCTACTAGGTCTAGAATGTCCCACCAACACTTGGATACTCCATGAAGCATATACGTATCAATATTTACCCTCCTATCTGTAGGTGTCTCTATATGCTTAAAGATCATATGGAATGACTTTATCTAGAAATCATCTTCCTTGGGGAATCCCTCCCCATTAAACGTAGGCAGATGCTTCAGCTGAAACCATATCATCAACTCATACATCAAATGAATAGTGTGAAAGGTCTCCATTTCCATGGAACCCATGACCCTCAAGAAGTTATCATGAATTTGAACATTCATCTAATTCTCAGTAACTATAGGAATCTCTGTTTCAGCTATGTTAGGATCATGATGATTTCCACTCTCCAGACACTCACTCAAATATGATGAAGAATTTTCTATACAAGATAAACACATTCCTTAGAACACTGGATATAATAAATTCAACTTCAACAAGTGACAACAATATAGAACCACTGACTCATGGTCTCTCTAAACATGAATTACAAGTATTTTAACATGAAATAGTAATTCATTTATTTTATTTATCAAGTATAATATATATCTCATATCACATTTCAATATGTAAGTATATATCACATGAAAAATAAATATGTACCTATCATAAACAATTAACATCGATATATATCCCTATGTTCCTATTATGATTCATACTCATCCTGCACCATACTGGGCCATGAGTATAAATCTAAAAAACCAATAACATCATAAAACCATAACTGCACACATAATTTGATTCACTCAGGGTAAAATAAAATCACCTATAACTATAACATAGTACAAACACAGAAATCCCCCCTAGGAACTTTGATTTTCCCATATACATGGGTTAGATACTTCCATGCACAATATCATTGCCAAGTACTAACACATCCTAGTATTATTTCTATCTTTTCCAAATAATAAAGAAATAGAAGAAAAAAAGTGTACCTCTGATACCACTTTGTAACATCCCCTAATCTAAAACTCTCTCACATGAACAGAAAGGGTTGGTGATAAGACATCAAGAACACCTCCCTATATGCCAGAGGCTGTCAACTAGTAGTGGGGGTGTTATATGTATAGTGGGGAGACTATATCCCCTTGTTACATAGTTACAACTCATTGGAATAATCCAATAACAATACATAATTGTCAGAGTGAGGAAATAATTGAAACAAAATGATATAGCTGAAACCAACTAATAATCCAATTGAATAATCCAATAAATAATAAAGTAATAGTATAATGATGTGATGGAATTTAAATAACTATCATTCTAGAAGTAATAAAAAATAAAATACTATCAGAATCAATAGAAGACTCAAAATTTCTTGGTCACAAACCTAATATCGGTCCCATATCCAAACTCCGTCCTATCCAGTAAGAAAATAATCAACCGGAAGGTCCTTTACCCTTTTCCAGACCTACATCCATGTAATCTTCTTGGTTACCAAATTGTGGCCTAAATAGGGTGTGACTATAAATTAATAGGTCAACACCATCGTGTCTAATCATTAATAGTTTGATAATAAGTGTATAAAATAATAAAATAAACAAGTGCATTAATTAATTAAATAATTAAATTAATACCACATCAATATACTTCAGCATTATGCCATAATGTCTCTGAGCATGTCTTACAACCACACCAACCATAACCACATAATTATGGTAAAACACAACCCGCTTTGGTGTCATGCCGGAATGTCTCTAATGATGTCTTACAACCATGCCAACCATAACCTTATAACCAAGGTATAAATCACACAAATCTAGTTCAAACCTACTATATAATAATGTAATCATTTAATCAGGTTTGATCCCTCTATATAAGAATTTTAGTATGTGTCACTAGGTCTATCCCACTATATAATCATTTAAGCATGTATAACTGGGAATATCCAGCTGTATAATCATTTCAGCATGTATCTATCGGACAATCCCACTATATAACCATTTTAGCATGAGACACTAGGCCAATTCCCTATATAAGCATGTCATCATTTAATAACAACACAAGTCACAGTAATAAGGATATCACAATATCACATCATATGGACCAATGGTTAATTATGAAAATTAAAATTCATCTTTAAATTACACATTTCATATATCAATTCTTCATAACCAATAACATTCCAGTTATCTCAATAAACAAGCCAATCCAAGAAGAAACTCTATCAAGAAAACACCCACAATTCATGTCATTTTGAACATACTTTAAGCTATTAAACAATTAATTTATATTAAAGGGTTCTCTCACCCGAACAGTTGCCACGATCAAGGATAATAATCAATTGGATTCAAAGGGACTCCAAGGAATATTCTAATTCATCGTTTAATTTATTCGACATATGATATTTTGGTGCAATTTTTTGTATTGCACATACTTAACAATTATCAAACCAAAGGGTTAAGGATTAGACCCCCTACCTTTAACTTCCAATCAAACAATGCTTCTAAGGGAAAACACCCATGAGGAATAAGGTTTTGATTATCACAATAAGGATCCAAAATCAAAAATAGTCAATGTCAAAACCAATAATGAACATATTCAAGAGATTATAGCACAAAGTTTGGAGAAACAAGGGAGAGAAGAGGGAACCAAGGAAGAACCACATACCTAAGGATATATTGCATAAAAAAATGTTTGGAATCAAGGGAGGTACTCCAAAATTATCTATAATGTTCACCTAGGTCAAAAAAAGAAAGTTTAATATGGGTTAGAAATAAAATTCAGCAGCATGTCATACATTAAAACTACAGGTTGGGGAATTACATGGCATATAATATAGTAACACATTAGGTAATTATTTTTAGTGGGATAAGATAAAAAACCCATTGCCTAGGTTGAATATTAAAATCTCGTGAACATTACATGATGTGTAATCCATTTACATGGCATTTAAATGTTCTTCAAATGGTTTTTCATATCATTTTATTTATAAAACAACCTGAACCCCATTTAAAGCTTCTCAAATTACCATAAATCATTGTAAAACTTAAACCATTTATACCCAGACTCCATTAATTCAAAAAAGAATACATATTTTGAATTTAAGTCGTTTTCCCCAAAAAAGGCTCTCTATGTAGATCCTCTCTAGTTTTTCTCAAGTTTCCTCACAACCTAATATTGTGTTTATTCAACCGAATAGTCATCCACAATGAAAACACAACCACCAAGGTTTAAAAATAATAATAATTTTAATGAAAAACTCAGAGAGAGATGTACCTAGAAATTATAGGATATTACACTTTGTATCATGAATACTCTTTCTAACTAAACTATATAGAATTTATATATACAGTTTTTTATGAATTTTTTTTGATTTACTAGGGAAATATTGATATTTTATATCCTTTACTCAATGAAGATATTTATTAATAAGACATTTTATTTAGGAATTAAATTTATCATTAAATATATGAGTAATGCATTGTACATGTAGTGACATGTGGGGGCCAGTTATACATAGCCCCTAGATGCATCGATGGGTCTCATGAGGCAAATTAGTTATCCAAATTAAATGGTTTTTTAGTGTATATCTACCCATCAATTAAAAAATCTTGGCACAAGGCTTTGATAGTATAGATATCATGATGTATGAGATCATGACATCAATTATTAATCATTTCCTTCATTGAGAATTTATTTATTATTATATACAACATTATTTCATTGATACTATCCATGGATGCATTTTTTGTTCAACTTATTGATTAAATGGAATGTTTCTTTAGTTATTTGTATTTCCATATTGATTATTCCTTATTAATTCATGATATCACTATACATAAACCTTACTAAGAATATAATATCACCCTTTATTTTTTTCTCTCTCCAAGATATGAAGAATGGTATTATGAATAATATCAAGGATGTGAAAAGGTTTTTTCTATGTATTTTATATTTACAATTTAATATGGGAATAATGTATATATATTGTTCTTAAAAACTACTAAATTGATCAATAATGCATGATGATATCCCTTTTATCTTGTACCAATGTAATAAATTAAATAATGATTATGGTTTACTAGAGTTGTGGTTTCTATATTTTTTCCCCACCATGTTCATGGTGAGTATTTTTGTCTTAGGAACATAGGTAAACCACCAAAAGGCAACATGATGCACTGGGAATTTTTCTCTAACCATTTTAGGTAGGGTCTCAATGGTACACTATAACATATACTACGACTATGGTGTTTCTTGTTTTTCAAAAAATAAACTAAAAACCCCCTTTTAATCCACCATTTATATCTAATGATTCTAAAACTAAAAAAATAATTAAGTTTCAATGAAAATAATGTAAAAAAAATAATGTACTATAAAGAAAATTTTGGGATGTTATAGTATAATATTTTCCAAATGGGATATGGGGGTAAATGTATCATTGACATTAATACCTTTGATTTGGGATTATCCTTTTCACTATATCCATTATTTTTTCTAAATAAAATTATTTGCATACTTGAGTTTAATATAGAATACCCACTTGGTTTTTATGACATATATTTCTTCAGTACTTGAAATAGTTTACCATGTTTGATTCTTCATGATTTGGTTAAGCTCATCATACATTTCTTTAACCCAATTATTCTCTTTAATAAATTATTTTAAACAATTTTTCACTTCTTGAGACATGAATGATATTTATTATAGAGTCCCCATCCTTCTAGTTTTCACTAGAGTTGTTTAGTAACCAATGATGATGTTATATTCATTGATTTCATCCATACTTATTTATATTATCATAACTATTTAACTTTCCTCATTTTCCCCATTATCGTTGACTTATTCTAAATACAGTTTAGTTTCATTTTCTCCCCTTGGGAGGATCACTTAAACAACACATTACACCTCATTTTCATCACTATTTTTCTATGAAATTTGCTCACTTGATTGAGAGTTCTACTCTTTTTTCACAACAGTGGCATATTGACTTTCAATGGTTTTTTAAATACTTTTGTTGTAACACTTTTATTATTTTATCTTAGATGAGTAAACTAGAAAAGTAATTACATCACTATGATTTTACAAATTTTATTTTTTCATATAATTAAGAATAAATATCTACTTATAAAATTTTGAAAGTATTTTAATGTTGGAATCTTCCCATACCACATATCATAAGGGATCTTATCTTAATCTAGACATAAAAAAGTTATATTATATATATATAATGATATAAGAACTACCTTTTTCCATAATTTCTCTAGTATAAATTTATTAATGATCATCGTTTGTTCCATGTTGTTAATGATTGGGTTCCACCTCTCAATGACAGCGTTTTATTAAGGATTCCTCGCTATTGAGACTTGGTGTCTTATCACATACTTTTTAATATATTCCTCTATTTTATTAGTGGAAAATTTTTTTCCATTATCAATCTATAATTTCAGAATTTTTAGTCCAAGAATATTCGTCACTAATCTATGATAACATATAACACACTTTAATAATTCATATTTCTAAGAGATCACCATTAGCCATGTCATCCAATTATAATAATCTTTGAATAGAACTTAATACCTTTTTCATCCATGGATTTGGGTAATATTGTACCCCAAACATCTATGTACACAAACTAAATAAATCTCTTATATTCCTTATCCTTCAGTTTTTATGTATTCCCAATGATGTTTTCATTTTGAAAAGTATCACATGTGTGAGTGAGATCGAATGAGTGTTTAGGGATACAAGAGATCCTTTATTATTCACAAAATCTTGAAAGTAATTTTGGATCAAGTGTCCACGACTTTTTTTCTATGACTTTTTCTATTTTTTTCATAGATATAAAACACATGTATTCTTCTCCACCAATTAGATAGAGATGACCCTTTATGTTATTTAATTACATCACAATTATTCCATCTCTTATGTTTACTTTTGTGTCCTTATTATTGAAATTTAGTATGTTACCTGAGTCACATAATTCTCTTATATTTAGAAAATTATGTCCAAGTCCTTTTACCACCAATATATCCATGCACCTTAAGTCTTTACCTTTGATTTTTGCTCTTAAATTTCCAATGATATTCAAACCTTCATAATTTCAAAATTGAACTGAACCTTCTTTTTCATACTTGATACTCAAGAAAAGATCTTTATTTACCATCATATATAAATTAAATATATTGTTGAGGATAGCTCAATCTATTTTTTTAAAGAAATTTATGTTACATTGGCCTTCTTAGATTTTTCTTTCTTGATAATTTTCTACCACCTCACTTCCTTTGGTAGTGAATAATTTGTTCCACCTACAACTTTATAAGATAATACTTAACTTCCATGGATAAAAATTTATTATGAGTTTTATCCTACCTAATAATGATTCTAACCACTAATATCTTTCTTTATGGGTCTTCTTTATTACATATATTTATACCTATGATGATCAATTCACAACTTTGTTTCTATAACCTTCACACTAAAAATAATATCCATTAAAACCATGTTGAATGTGGAAATTTATTCTTTTCTGTTTTTATTGATCAAGTGCCTTGAAGTTCCTATTTTCTATAGAGAACATATATTATGTGTTCCCTATATTTCCAAAATAATAGCATCATATTTATGGATCATTATTGAATGTCTTTGGTAAAAAACTTGTGGTTATTTGGGTATTTTATGATTCACCCAAATTAACCTTATTCTATGGATTGAGTGTCTATAGACTTGCATCAATCATAAAAACCTTTTTAATATGATAATCCCCTCAAAAAAATCCTTTTTTAACATTTCACTTACAGTAAATTAATCAATTTTCCTATTTAATTCCCTTATTACCCCTTAACTTCATCAATGGAATCTATACTTAAAAATATAAATGTTATGTATGGAGTTAGATTATCTCTTACTAATTGAGATTTTGTCACATATTCGTGAATTTTTCTTCAAGTTCCTTAATTAACATGAAATATTCCCATACATAATTGATTAAAATTTTAATAATCTAGTCCAACTCTTAAATTTTGATCTTACACTCAATCTTATTCTTTTAGATTTCATAATTTATATATTTTATCCATTCAATTTCAGCCTTCAACTCAAACTTCTATTATTCTTACTATAGTATATAATGTTTGAAATTATTTACCACTTTATTCTATTTCTTTGTTTTATCTCACAAAATATTAATTTCTACAAGATAATATTCTAATTAAACCTTTAAATAAACTCATTCCTAAAATTCAATGCTTTAATTATCATTGTACTTCATTTTTGGTTTGTTTATTACACCTACAAGAACTTTACCATTAAGTTATTTACAATCCTCATTTTTTTTCTAGTTCTGCATCTTCTTAGAAAACATCTTCTTATGAAAGAAAGTTTGTATTTTTGAATAATTTATACTATTAAATCCTCTTTACCTTTATTCCCTTAGATGATTTATTCTTGATTAATTCATCTTCATCGTCATCTAAGAATTTTTTTAGACACTTTGGAGTGACATGGACACATTTTCCACACCAAAAGTGAGTAAATAGAAGCTTACCTTTTAATTTTTTTTTTACCATTTTGAGGTTTAATAAAAGGAAATAAATAAGCTCATAAACTTCTACATCTTCATGGTTATCCTTCAATTTTATTTTCTTTATTTAATTAAATACAAATTTCATAGAGTTATTCATATACAAGGACTCATTTTCATTGTTCATCATCTATTATGTAATGATAGTTTTAGGAATATTATCCAACATCACCTCCTTTAGGTATTTTTCTTTGAGTACTAATACCTTTTCATTTAAATATGGTGGAAATTATCTTAGGATCCTCCTCATGATATTTATATCATTAATTATTTCTCTAAGTTCACATATTTCCTCTATAATCACATTCACCTAGCCAAAAAAATGGATCAACAAACTCATTTTGGTGCATCCTCAAGTCCTAATTCTTATTTCATAGAACATATAATTTTTCTTCATGTACCTTAGAATCACCTTCATAAATTTTGATATGTTTTTCTTGCTTGGATTTTTAGGATTTACATGAGATAAAATTTGTGTGGATTTCATTATACAAAGAACCGCCTAACACATTGACTCCTTTGGCATCAACATTAATCTCCCATTGATCTTTATATAAAAATGATCTAGTTTCTAAGGTGACTAAGACCCCATGTATGGAAACCATATAGACATACTTTCCCAATTCTCAAAAAAAATCCATCTAATTTTTCCATAATTTAAAATTATTAGTGTTGAATATTGGAACTCCCTTACAGTTGATGATTGATATTATGGCTTCAAAGATAGAAAACTCCATTCAAAACTTTCATCTATGATACCACTTATTGATTCCATGAAAGGTAAA
Organism: Viscum album; assembly: GCA_963277665.1. NCBI lineage: Eukaryota > Viridiplantae > Streptophyta > Magnoliopsida > Santalales > Viscaceae > Viscum > Viscum album. The sequence goes on from OY728157.1 coordinate 168,569,212, forward strand.
TAACTTAATATGGTTTTTTAATTAGGGTGTGTTAATTTCTTTAAATGATCCTCACCAATGATCTTGTTCCACCTTTAGTAGGAACACCTCTCTCCCTCATGACAGATATTAAGTGATAAAACATGTTAAGTGGGACAAAAGAAATTTTTACTTGGTTCACAAAAACTAGAATAATTCAAGGATCATACAATGATAATGTGGTGATATACCAGAATCACTAAATTCAGTTATTATATCATAAAATTTAGAGTTTACACACTCAACCTCAAGCTTTACAATACTCATAAATGTAGAGAACTCAATGCTCTCAATCACTCAAAAGGTTAATTGTTCTTCCAAGTAAAGTTGTCTCAAATTTCCATGAACCAAGAAAGATATTACACCATAAAGGGTTTATCGATCAAATCAAACTTTATCCATATGATGAAATCCAAAAACCTCTTAAAAGATAGAATCTTGGATATCCCTTTTTTATTCTCTCTAACTTACCATCATATATCTGAAATATCACTCTTTTTTTCAATATCTTCAGTATACTTTTTTAAGATAAAGATATATCTTTATTCATGAGAGAAAATATAAGTTTCATCTTTATTGATCATCAATTAACCTTAATTAAGATAGGAAAATTCATCAAATTAAGCATTCAAATAGTCAAAATTCACCTTGAAAAGATCCCATAATATTCTTAAAATATAGGAACTTTGACTTTTGAAAGTCTATTATCTCCACTTCATTGTGGTGTGACCCTTATATTTATAGTGTAATTACATTATTCCTTTCAAAACACTAAAACTATGTTACATAAAATTTTAACACCTCTTTAGAATGATCACCTTATTTATGCACAGATACCTTTACCTCTAATAATTGTGGCTCATAATTCACCAAAAAACTTCATAATGAAAAACTTGATGTTATATTTTGACTAGATATCCATGGTGTAGGCATCCTTCTTCATAACAATAATATTCTCTTAGTAAGAACACCATAAATCACTCATTTTTATTCATGACACAACTACATTGATTGTGTCATGAACACCATTTAAGAATTCATGGATCATTCTTATATGGTTATGATTTAATCACATATAAGATGAATTATGTAATGACACTAACTTCCACAAATCAAACCATTCCTCATAATAACCATCCTTAGAATAGGTTATTATGCCCTAGATCTAATGCAACATGACCTAACTCTTTTTAGTGTGGTGCATTAGAAACATAATATTCCACATCCATGATTTATTATTAAATATCCTTATTTTCACTTAACATATATTCATTGTGTCTTAGTATCCACCTATGCAACACAAACATTCCTTTAAACAAAAAAATTAATTTGATGTGAGGTGTGTTATGGAATGACATAGGATATTGCAGCATGGTTTTTATCCTATAGAAATAACTACTATATATACTTCTATCTTCTTCCAAAACTACATGTTATGACTTCTTTATCATTATTTTAAAGTCTTACCACACCAATATTGTCAACAAAAAGAACCCAAAATTACTCCAAGGGTTTTTTTTAACATGGACATTGATGATTTGGTGTGATAATTAAATTTCTATATATTTGGCAAAGAATCTGGAATAATATTTAATGTCGAATCATATTTATATTAAGTTTTGTTTCATTAAGGATAAAGTGGAATATGATGATATTTCATTGGAGTATGTTTTAATGGAGTAGTATTTCGTGGATATCATAACAAATCCATTAATGAAGGATAATTTTCAACGATTGAGAGTGTTGTTGGGGATTCATTATATCTAAAAATCCTAGTAATTTTTCTAGTTTATTTTCTCTCTTTAATTCCTTTATATTTGTGGATAAAGGGTGAGAATACAAAGAATCTATTTTTTCAAAGGGTGGATTCTAGTTTCTTTTTTAGGTATTGATTTTGGCGGATATTTGAGGTGTTAGTAGATTAATATTTTAGAAGATATAATGTGTTTATTTTTATGTTTACAATAAATACAAATGGTGGTATTGAATAACCCATAGGGGGCTATTAAATATTACTTAGAGTTTGGGAAGTTGATGAGTCTTGGAGATCCCTCATGAAGTGACATGATAGAGGAGTAGTTGTGAGTCATTTTCAATCGATACATGGTCAATATAATATTTTTCTTTACACTTAGAGGTTAGAGAACTCTCAAAAACAAAATTCTGTTATATGGTGTGGTTCTTATATTACATTCACATTAGATGTGTATTATGACTTGTTTCTTTAGGAAATTAATTAATGGTTTTTTAAGGTGCTTTTATGTTGTATTCATTGAAAACATGTTCATAGATGAATTGGAGGAAATTTTAATATTTGATTGAATTCAAAGGAATAAAGTTATATTAAATTGCAGTCAATCATAGTGTGAAGGGAAATGTTGAACTATTAAGGTAAAATGTTAGAATCATATTTAGTCTTACATGGTAGAGACACATCATAGCCCGAAGCGTTTCCTCATGAGGATGCACTTGATGAATTTTAAGAATATAGGTACACTGTGAATAGGCCCCATGAAATTTTAGTGTTATGCTCTCTAAGGGAGCTGAATGAATTCGAATTATATGTCAATTGACCATGACACAATGGTGTCAACTCCACAATATACTAGAGCATGAAAATTCTATGTAGTGATAGAATTTTAGAGAAAAGAGATGTCATATGGTAAGACTTCATGTCACACTACAATTTCATTTAAGATATATGGATCCATTTGAGAATTTGGAAATATATAAAATCTATATATTTTAGTTATTCTTGTCACTCCATAAGCAACACCACCATGTCGTGATAGGTGAGTTGTTTATAAATAGATTTGATCTAAATATAATGAAAAGGTGATAAAACATTGAGATAATTATAGATCCATTCCATGGATTATTACAATGATTCTTTGGTTGGGGAAAATAAAAATTAAAAGTGTGCACACTTGATCCAAATTCTGAAGTCACCTAAGGTCGAGAAGCAAAATCAATCAACTTGTTAACGCATGTATTTCTTTAATGTACTTGGATTTTAGAACCATATTCATGCTTCATTCCTTGATTTTATTGATAATAAGATAAGAATATATATAGAAGGATTACAAAAAATGTTCACTAGGGATTAACCGATTGATAAAAAATTGAGTGAACCTTATTAGAACCCTTGCATCATATGAGTTCTTTCTTACTCTATCTCTCATCATCAAATCGTTTCTTTTTAAATCTAGTCACACTAACTAGTGAAGAACCACTAAAAACAGGATTATAAATAACCCCTTTATTATTGATTTTTAAATAGCATAGATGATGTTGTGTTTTTATTATCAATTGTTATAAAACACTGATATATGTTTGGATTTATTTTAACTTTTTTTAAACACTTATAAAGGTCGTGCAACATACACCCTTTATAAGAACTAAAAAAAGTGATAATTAAGGGGTATCATTTATTAGTAAAAAAATTGGTTTTGTTAAAGGATACCCTTTATCAGTGTTTTTTTGCTGATAAAGGGTGCCCCATCATACGCCTGTTATCATCACTAAATCAAGAATTGTTAAATTATATCTTTTTCAGTGGTTCTTGTTAGTGCTAATAAAAGTTACTCTTTAAAAAAACTATATATATTATTAAATATCATATTTTAATATATGATTATACTTGTATTGATATAAATTTAATATATTTTCTTAAATATGATTTATATAATACAAAATATGTATTTACTTTTAATATATAATTAACTTAATTAAATATGAATAATAAAATAGTTAATAACTAATATTAATTAAAAAGTTGATAATAAAAAAATTAATTGATTAATTAATATCCTAAGAGGAATTTAAAATAGAACATAAAATTCAAAAGGATATAAATTTTGATCTGAGTGACCATTTAGGATTTATGACCTATCAATTTGAATCTTGTGATGAGATCCATGACTTTTGGTATTTAGGGGACCTGGTACTCAATTTTCTCTTGGTCAAAAGAGACCCAAAAGGACTCAAAAACTGTTTTTTAAGTTATGGTTCCCTAATTTTATAACTTTTAATGCAACTTTTATTTCAAGTAAGATGTTATTCTTATTTTTTTAGATTATTAATTTATAGTTTAGTTTTACTTTCATATTGATATAATGGTGTTAAAAGTTTACCATTTTTAATATTATAGTGTTATTTATAAATAAATATATAAATATATAAACATATTTTCATATATATTTATATAAAAAAATAATTATATAAATAAATATTTAAACATATGAATGTATAAGAATACTTAGATATAAAATTTATGTTGAAATATAAAATTAATATATATATATATAAATATACAAATTTATTTATATATATATATTAATATATATAATATTTATATATTAATATGTTAATAAAAAATATATATATTTGTGTATATTTATTAAAATATATAAAAATAATTATTAATATATATATATATATATTAAAATAGGTATATATTAAAAAAATATACCTATATATATAAATAAAAAATATATTATTTTTCAATAAATAAAATGTTAGGAATTTGAAGTCTCATTTCAAATTCTAATATATACTTTTAGAAAAAGAAACTCTGAAAGTTACATTTTGGATTTATGATGATGGTAGAAGGAGGAGTCTTCCAAAAGGAGGGTCAAAAAGTTTTGTTCTAGAATTAGGTGTACATATATTCAAGGTTTTAAAGATAGATGATTGAAAGTGACGGTAATGTATAAAGGTCATTGATGATATGTGTAAAGGTCATTCATTTTATATTTTTCAAAAAATGAAGATATATAAGAGTATTTAGATTAAATTTAAGTGTAACTTATTTATTTTATTAGATTATAGCAATCAAGGAAAAGGCACTTATATGAAATTAGAGGTGTCCCCGAAAAATGGTGTGGTACCCATGATTATCATAGGTTGGTGGAACCGTTTGACGATCCATGTAATGACCCAAAACTTTATCAATGAAAATTCCCTTCCTATAATTATGTTATGTAGTATAAATAACATAAACATCACATAGAGAAAACAATAAAAACTTTATAAATAAAAAATGAATGAAATAATGGGTATTCCAATAATTTAAGGAACATATACCAATTGAATAGTAACTTGACCTTCATAATAGTAATGTGACCCTTATGAATAGTAAACCGGCCAATAAAATAGTGAACTCACTTATGAAAGTATAAATAAAATTTAGGCATCTTATAAATAAAAATATGATATAATTATATCATAGTATAAGTAAATAAATGTTTTAAAATTTATTAATTAAGTGTATGTATTTTTGTAATTTATAAATATTTAATTATAATTTTATAATTAATATAATGATTTAAAAGGAAATTTATTTTCATAAAATATACTCATAAATTAATATTTTTTTTCTTATTGTTATATGATACTTTTATGAGACCCTAATTAATTTTTCAAATTATTATAAAATCAATTATAAATTAAAAATTGGTAGTTTTTAAGTAAATGATGATTTTAATTAAAAATAAATTTATCATGTTTAGAAAATTATTTTCATAAAATATATTTCATTTTTTAATTCTACACATCGAAAAATGTTTACGCTGAATTTTTTTATTTTTCTGAAATACGTGAATTTTTTCTGAATAGTAAAATAGGGTAATTTACAGTATATATACATTATAATTTAAATACACTATTACTTGAGTCATCATTGATGTAAGCATCATAATATCAAATTATTATTATCTATTTAGTTTATTTATTCATGTAATCATCATTATTTCTTATCTTGAGGCAAAATAATAAACTAATGAATAAAATAATGATAAAACACCCCGCTCCTCCCCAATAAATACCACCCCTCAACACCTCTTCTCCTCACACCTTTAAAGCCTTGATCATTTTTCAATTTCTAATAAAATATCTTCCCAATACACTCCCCCACATCCAAGATTCTTTGGTATCATAAAAATAGAAAAACCTTTTCCCTAATGAGGTTCTCAAGGAGGAGGAATTCAAGAGGTAAAATACACTTTCTATTCTTTTAATTTATTTTCATGTTCTTTTCTTTATCTTATTCTATCCTCACCTAACCTAATACAAGTTTAATAATAACTATAGTAACTTATATATATTGAAATTTTATTATGATAACAGAACAATCCATAATCAAACATATTCTCCACTCCCTTTTATTATAAAAAAGGAAACATCATCTGTGAGGTGTTGTTTTATCACCTTCAAGGAAGAAAATTTTTCATTTTCCTTCAACACCTTCAAATATGGTAATAAAACCATTATAATGGTTGAAAAAATTTATAAAATTTATTATATAACATTTTTTATGTTTTGGAACTAATATATTTACATAATACTGAATGATAAAACAAAACGAGTTCATTGTGGTCGAAACCCGCCAAAATTAACCCAAATGATTATCTTTAACTATTTATCTAATTATTCATCCTCATTACATGTAACCAAATGATATATAATAATAATTTTAACTATTTAAGATAATTAATAACATATAATTTCAATTCTAGATAATTACCCCCACTTTATGTGATCTTCCATACTTGTATACAAGTGAACTGATCATGAAAACCAAGAAAAAGAACACTCCCGAATGATGAAATTAAACTTTATAACTCATAAAAAAAGGAAAAAATTAACTTAGTAATATTATACTAGATAAAATACATGTATTAAAGGTTATTAATTAATTAATTAATTAATGGAATTAATTTTATTATCTAATACTTTAAGATCAAGTGGAGAACTTCGGACATAAGGTTAGGGATTCTTTCCAAACCTTCATTCTTCCTTCAGGTTGTGTTTTATCTCTTATTATCCCAATGTAACTCTTATTTATTTTAATTTAATCCTTATAAATTCTATTTTTATGTTAAAAAATCATTTATCTAGATCATATAATCCTTATTTTATGGGTAAATACATGTTTTAAAAAGGGTCTCTTCTCAACTCCTCCTGATAAGAAAACCTGATTCAAGGGAACTTCCCGATTTCATACCCATTTTCAAGTGCTCTTAATAATATGATTTAAGACACCATTATTTTTCTAAAATCACTCATTTAATCATGAAAAACTATCTTGGTTCGTTTTTTGTTTTATACAAACAATTATTCCTTGTCTATTTTAAATAATCGTTAATATTTTCTTTAAACCACACTAAAATGTTTCATTTATAAAGTTTATTAAACACTAATTTTATATGTATTCACTTTATTTTGACATCACTTATCATGAAATATGAATATTTTACCTTATTAAAGTCCATTTATTATTTAAATCTTTTCTTTAATGGACACTATTATGATATTCCCTTATTTTATTCCATTTTACATGATTATTATACCCAATTACTTCCATGGGTAACCCTTATGTTTTTATATGATTCCTTACGTATGATTCCTAATGTGGTGAACATATTAATTAAAATTTTATAATGGTTTTTCTCAAATAGAACTCCAATTCATTGGTTAATGTTTAGTATCATGAGACATCATGTTAGGATAGAGAGTGAGCTTGATTTCTTTATGGGAATTTGTCTATCATGTCTTGGAATCTATCCTTGACTCATGTTTATGTAATGTTATATATTGTTTCCACAATCCTATTATTTCATGGTTATATGTTCCCATGTTATACATGTTATTCTTCCTTATGTTTATTCTTATTTCATACCTTTATGTCATCATGTTATTCCTTCTAACCCATGTGTTATGTTTTATTCCTATTGTTATTTCCATACTGAGATTTTTAGCTCATCCCTTTTGTTCTTGTATTCCCCAAGTTATCCTATGTTGGTATAAGGGCTCAAATGGAGTTAGGATCTCATTATAAAGATTAAATAGAAGATTTTTTTATTTTGGTTTCATGATGTTTTATTATGTACCTAATCATTCAATATACTAGACTTTGAGATCATTTAATTGTAATTTTATATTTAATTATACTTAAAATCAAGTAATAATATGTGTAAAAGGATATGGTCTCTATAGTTGGTATCATATCTAGATTTAGTAATTTTTTGGATTAGTATTAGAAAAATCTAGTGATAACCTTATATGTAAGACTAAGTATAAGAAACTATCCATAAATTGTTGTTAATACATAGTAAGTGGTTTATTAAGAAAATATATCCATGTTTGGATAATACAAGTGGACTTGGTTCTAGAATAGATAGACCTAGGGGTAACAACTTCAACAAGGTGTCCCAGGCTAGACTCGGAGTAACCCGGTACATAAAAATGGGATTTACTATGCACCTAGTTTGACACTCCCAAAGGATATGCTTTGGTAAATTCATAATCTCATTACAAACCATTATTAAAGGAAAAAATACCCATAAGTGTATATTTCAGAAAATAGATCTTAGATAACCTAGATTGAAACCTAGGAATCACAATTTAGGATATATTTTTCCTTTACAAACTTATATTTTTATTTTCAAAGTTTATTTTTACATTCTTATTAGGTAAGTATTTAAGTCCCCTAATTGCACTTTTTTTCTTAGTTAATGGTTGTAAATATAAGAACACTTCCAAAAATCAATGTGATAGGCAATGTGACGATTGCACTAATAAAATTCCAAATATTATGGGAACAGATACTCAAAATTTTATGACAGTACTTGGATAGCTAGATCAAGTTATGAATAATAACTTGAATTATATAGAATGACCTCTTTCTATTAAAAAAGATAAAGTTTTCATCAAATCCTTCATGCGGAAAAGGCCTCACATGTTTAGTGGATCTTTTGATACCCTCCTCACAAAACAATGGATTAACTCCATTGAAAAGATATTATTTTTCCTCCAGTGCTTAGAAGAAGATAAATTTGTGATGGTGTTATATCATTTTGATGGGAAAGTTTATCAGTGGTGGACAATGATCAAGAACACAAAGTCCAAAGAAGAAATCGATTTAATGGATTTGGAGGAATTTAAGAAAATATTTTTCAATAAATATTTTAATGAACCCTCCATCTCAATATGGAGAGGTAACTCTTCAAACTAAAGTATAAGGAAGATGATTCTATTGATTCGTATAAGGAAAACTTCACAAGGCTTACAAGATATGCCTCTGTCTTTTTCATGAACATTGAAAGCAAGGTGGATCTCTTTGTTAGAATACTAAAGTTGAGTCTATGAAAATCATTGGTGATTCAAGAATTTGAAAGTCATGAGGATATTTTACATTGTGACCTTAAGGTTGAAATGGCTATTGGAGACTCCCAGTGGTCTCGTGGGCTCAGTGAAAAAAAGAGTAAAACGGAGTTTAATATGGGTGTATCAAAAGATAAATCCCATGATGGAAAGAAGACTCAACATCCCATATGTCAAAAGTGTGGGAAGAAGCATCCTAGAAACTACTTAAAGGGAACCAAGAGGTACTTCAAATGTGTAAGAGAGGGGAATATAGCTAATAACTATTGAAGGGATATGAATAATCCCACTAATGTGGAAGAATAAAGGAATCTTTATATCAATACTTGATTTTTAGTGTAGTGTTTCAACTGTAAGGAACATGGGAATTATGAAATCAATTTCCCTAAGCCAAGGGTTATTAGAGGAAATAAACAACAACAACCTCCAAGGAAATAAGGAAGGTCATATGCTATCATTATTATGGAGGTGGAGCCCGATAATGATGTGGTGAAAGGTGCACCGGTTATTCATTAAAGTATAGAGAATGTACTATTTGATTCTGGTTCTATGCATTATTTTATATCTTACAAGTTTATTAGAACTATTTAATCACCACCTCAAAATTTGGAGGTTGAGTTATCTTTAAGAACTAAAAATGGAGAAATTATTGCATCTGAATTTTACAACTCCTCCCCAGTTAATGTTTGGGGACTGAACCTCCTAGAAAATATTTTCATACTCCCTTTGGTAGAGTTTAATGCTATATTGGGCATGGATTGACTATATTTATATAAATCTAACATCAAATGTTGGTAAATAATGTCACTCTTCACATCCTGAAGCATCCTCAAATTCTACACATGTGTAAGGATGAAGATAAATCTCCTTTATAATCATCATCTCAATTGTGCATATTGCTGCTTTATGATCAATAATATCTTTATAAAATGATTGAGAAAAAAGAGAGAATCATGCTCGAAGACATGCCCATTGTTAGGGACTATAGTGATGTATTCCCTGAAGAATTGTTTTGTCTTCCTCCTGATCCAAAGTTTTAGTTCTCAATTGAACATATTCATGGATCTTTACCTATATCAAAGACACATTATAGAATGGCCACCGTTGATCTAGAAGAACTAAATAAGTAGTTACAAGAGAATCTGGAAAAGGGTTTTATACACTTAAGTGATTCACCATGGGGTGTGCCAGTCCTCTTTTTAAAGAAGAAGGATGGATCAATGCACCTATACATTGATTATCATGAACTCAAATAAATCACGGTAAAGAACAAGTATCCCCTACAATATATGGATGACTTGTTTGATCAGATATATGGGGCTAGTTATTTCTCTAAGGTGGACCTTTGGTCAGGATATCATCAATTAAATGTGATAAAGGAAGATATTCCCAAGACTACCTTTTGAATAAGGTATGGAAACTGTGATTTCATATTGATTACCTTCGGACTCACTAATTATCTAGTAATTTTCATGGATTTAATGAATAGAGTATTTAGGTATTACCTTAATAGATTTGAGGTAGTCTTTAATTATGATATTCTAGTATACTCCAAGAGTAAGGAGGAGAATTATGAGCATTTGACTATTGTACTAAATAAATTGTGAAGGAATAAACTATATGAAAAGTATAGAAAATGTGAGTTCTGGATAGAGGATGTATCATTATTGAGGAATTTTATCACCAGTAAAGGGACATCTGTAGACTCTTCTAATACAAAAAAAATCGAAGAGTGGCCAGGACAACATCTATAATTGTGATCTATAGTTTACTTGGTCTAGTTGGGTATTACTGATGATTTGTTAATAAATTCTCATGAATTTCAAACCCACTAACCAAGATGACTCGGAAGGGAGAAAAAAAAATTGGACTAGTGAATGTAAAGACTACTTTAACAAGTTGAAAAATAGGCTTATCACTGCACAAGTTCTCACACTACTAAAAAGTGGGGAAATCTTTGTGGTATATTATGATTCTTCAAAGAAGGTATTGGGTTGTTTACTAATAAAAATGATAAATTGATAGCATATACCTCAAGTAAGTTGAACATTAATGAATCAAACTATCCCACACATGATCTAGAGTTGGAAGATGTGATCTTCGCATTAAAAATATAGCGGCATTATCTTTACGGAGAGAAGTGTGAGATATATACTGATAACAAGAGTATCAAATATATATTCACAAAGAAGGAGATTAATATGCACCAATGAATATGGTTAGATCTCATCAAGGATTATGACTTCTCAATCCACTATCATCCTTGTAAAGTGAATAAAGTGTCATATACTCTAAGTAAAAAGGATCATGCATCTTTATCAATGATGAGAATTGAGAAGGGTCTAATATTATTAGAATTTAAAGGGATGGACATGGGAAAAATTAAGTAAGTAACATCATCAATAATTTCTCAAATGATTTCTCAACAATCCCTTATGAATAAAATAAAGTATTATCAAATAAATCATGTGGAAATTCAAAAAAAGGTGAAATATATGAGAAAGGAAAAATCCTCAGAATTTAAAATTGATGAGGAAGGAGTTATAAGATTTGGGACACGACAATGTGTACATTTCTATCAAAAGATAAAGAAGGATATTTTGAATTATTCACATAGCTTGACCTTATCTATTCACTCATAGAGCATAAAGATGTATTGAGATATCCGAGGGAAATTCTGGTGGGACAATATGAAAAAGAAGATTGTTGGATATACACCAAAGTTCCTAGTATGTCAGTAAGTAAAGTATGAAAGGAAAAAGTCTAAGGGGATGATACAACCATTACCCATGCCAGTATGGAAGTGGGAAAATATCACCATGGACTTTGTAACCAGAATTTTGAAGACATACAGACGAAATAATGCTATATGGGTTATTGTGGATCATCTCACAAAGGCATCTCACTTTATCATAATTCAAGAGTAATTCTCACTTGATCAACTTGAATAGATATACATTAGAGAAGTGGTAGGGCTTCATGGAGTACCACAATCAATTGTATCAAATTGAGATACAAGTTTCACCTTAAAGTTTTATAAAAGTATCCAACATGCTCCGAACACTAAGTTAAAATTCAATACAGACTATCATCCTCAAACTAATTTCCAATCTGAGTGAACTATTCAGACACTAGAATACATGTTTAGAGTGTGTTATATGGACTTAAAGGGAGTATGGGACCAACATCTTCCACTAGAAAAATTCTCCTACAACAATAGTTTCCACTCGAACATACAAATGGCTTCATATAAATCCCTTTATGAGAAAATATGTAGAACACCAACATGCTGGTATGAAGTGGATGAATGTAAGCTACTAGGACTTGAAATACTTGAATAAATGGTGGGAAATGTAAAAATGATTCATCATCACATCAAGGAAGCCCAAAGTCGATAGAAGATATATGAATAAAATCATCAACAGGACATGAATTTTAAGTTTGGAGACATGGTATTCTTCCACATATCTATATGGAAGAGAATCATGATATTGGAGAAGAAAATAAAGTTAAGTATCAGGTACATTGACCCCTTTGATATTCTTGATCATGTCGGGTTTGTGGCCTATTGACTAGAACTTTCACTTGTCATGTCTCAAGTACATTATGTATCCTATATATCCCTCTTGAGGAAGTACATACCAGATCCTTCATATGTACTAAATTTAGAGGTGGTACAATTAGAAAATGATCTCTCATATGAGGAGCATCCAGTGAAGATCTTATACTGTCTAGATAAAGTTATACACAATAGAAATACCCACCTGGTTAAAGTACTATGGTGGAACTATAAGTATGAAAAGGCAACATGGGAACCGAATGAGGCGAAGAAGGAGAAATACCCTCATTTTTTCACCATTGTATGTATAATGAAATTTCGAGGGTGAAATTTCATGAGGGGGAAAAATGTAACGACCCAAAATTTTATCAATGAAAATTCCCTTCTTATAATTATGTTATATAGTATAAATAACTTAAAAATCACATAGATAACACAATACAAACTTTATAAATGAATAATGAATGAAATAAGAGGTATTTATATAAGTTAAATAACATATACCAATGTAATAATAACTTGATATTTGGAATAGTAATGTGACCCTTATGAATAATAAACCATATAATAGAATAGTAACCTCACCAATAAATATATAAAAAAAATCTAGGAATATTATAAATGAAAATATGATATAATTATATCATAGTATAAGTAAATAAATTTTTAAAAAATTATTAATTATGTGTAGATATTTTTTTCAATCTTGAATATTTAATTACAATTTTATAATTAATATAATGATTTAAAAGAAAATTTATTTTCATGAAATGTACTCATAAATTAATTTTTTTTGTCTTATGATTATAGGATAATTTTATTAGACCCTAATTAATTTTTCAAAGTGTATCATTTATAATTTTTAAATTGGTATTTTTCAAGTAAATGATGATTTTAATTAAAAATTAAATTTCTCATATTTAGAAAAAAAATCATAAAAAGAATTTTATTTTTGAATTATACACATCAAAAAATGGTTTGATTTAATTTTTGTGATTTTTCTAAATTACTTAAATTTTTGTGAATAGTAAAATATGGTAATTTACGATATATATATATATATATTATAAGTTAAATACACTATTCATTGAGTCATAAATAATTTAAGAACCATAATATCAAATTATCCTTATATATTTACTTCATTTATTCATATAATAATCACTATTTCTACTCTTAGGGAAAAATAATAAATTAATGAATAAAATAATGAGAAAACACCCCTCTCCTCCCCTATAAATACCACCCCTCAACACCTCTTATCCTCACACATATCTAGCTTTGATCCTTGTCAAAATTATACTAAAATCTCTTCCCAATACCCTCCCCCATGCCCGCGATCCTTTTTTCTCATCAAAATACCAAAACCTTTTCTCTAAAGATGTTCTCAAAGAGGAGAAATTCAAGAGGTAAAATCCTCTTTCTATTCTTTTAATTTATTTTCAAATTTTTTCTTTTTATTATTCTATCCTCACCTCACCTCATCAAATTTTCATGATAAATACATTAACATATATATATAACTTAATGTTATTATGCTAATGGAATAATCCATAATCAAACCTCTTCTCCTATCCCTTTTATTCTAAAAAGGGAAACGTTGTCTGTGAGGTTTTGTTTTATCGCCTTCAAGGAAAAAAACTTTAAATTTTCCTTCACCACCTTTAAATATGGTAATAAAACCATTATAATGGTTTAAAAAGATTATAAAATGTATGATATAACCTTTTTTTATGTTCTGGAACTAACATATTTACATAATAATAAATGATAAAACAAAATGAGTTCATTGTGGTCGAAAACTGCCAAAATTAACCCAAAAGATTATCTTTAACTATTTATCTAATGATTAATCCTAATTCCATATAGTAAAATGATATATAAGAACAATTTAACCTATATAATATCATTAATAACATATTATTTCAATTTTGGATAATTACCCCACTTTACATGATCTTTCATACATGTATACAAGTGAATCGATCATTAAAACCAAGAAAATGAACTCTCCTCAATGATGAAATTAAACTTTTTAACTCATCAAAAAGTCCAATAATGAACTTAATAATATTATAATAAATCAAATACATGCATAAAAGGTTCTTAATTAATTAATTAATGAACTTAATTTTATTATCTAGGACTTTAAAATCAAGTGCAGAACCGTTTTGGACATATGGTAAGGGATTCTTTCTGAACCTCCATTTTTCTTTCAGGTTACACTTTATCTATCTTTATCCCAATGTAACTCTTATTAAATTTTATTTAATCCTTAATTATGTTTATATATTCCAAAATCATTTATCTATATTATATAATCCTTATTTTATGGGGAAATACATATTTTAAAAGGAGTCTCTTCTCAATTTTTTCGGATAAGCAAACCTGATTCAAGGGAACTTCCTAATTTCGTACTAATTTTCAAGTGCTCTTAATAATATGATTTAATCCACAATTATTTTTATAAAATCAATCATTTCATCATGAAAAACTATCTTGGTTCATTTTTTGTTTTATACAAACAATTATGCCTTGTCTGTTTTAAAGAATCTTTAATATTTTCCTTAAACCGCACTAAAATGTTTTATTTATAAAGTTTCTTAAACACTAATTTTACATGTATTAAATTTAGTTTTAAATAAATTATAAATATATATTACTATTTTACCTTATTAATTTCCATGTTGAATTTAAATCCTTTCTTTCATGGACACCATTATGATATTCCCTTATGTTATGCCTTTTGACGTGATTACACTACCTAATTCCTTTCATGGGTAACCCTTATGTTTATGTTTCATTACTTGTATAGGATTATTCATGTGGAACACATATTCATAAACATTTTATTTTGGGATTGACCAGATATTTCTTCAATTCATTGGGTAATGTTTAGTCTCATGGGACTTTATGTTGGGAAAGGGAGTGAACCAAATTCCTTTATGGGACTTTGTCCACCATGTCTTGGAAGCTAGACTTGACTTGTGTTTATGTCATGTTATATATTGTTTCCACATTACTATGATGTCATGTTTATATTTTCCCATGTTATAAATGTTATTCTTCCTTATCTTTATTCATTTTTAATGCCTTTATCTCATCATGTTATGCCTTCTAACCCATGTGCTATGTTTCATTCCTATGTTTATTCCCTTACTGGGATTTTTAGATCATCCCTTTTGTTTATATATTCCCCAAGTTATCATATACTAATATAAGGTCTTAAATAGAGTTATAAGATCATTATCAATATTAAATAATATATTTTTTTTATTTTTTTCATGATTTTTAATTATGTACCTAATCTTCCAAAACACTAGACTTTATGATCCTTGGCTTGTAATTTGATGTTTAATTATGCTTAAAATCATATAATAATATGTGTAAAATGCTAGGGTCACTATAGTCCAAGCCCCACTATAATGTGGGTTGGGACCACTTTCACATGTGTGATCCAATTATTAGTGATTTTTTTTATGATTTTTCAGTTATGATTGTAATATTATAAATTCTATTAAATAAAAGGTGCAGTAGTCTTCTCCCATGGATGTAAGACTATCATTCGAACCATGAAAATCCTTTTAATTTATTTATTGATTTAATTTTTTATTGAATTATTATTTCATGTGTCATGAGTTTGTTTGATTATATAAGTGATTCGACTTGGTGAGGTGATTTAGGGTTCATTTGACTACCTAAGTTATAGTACATCGACATCAATGGATTCTTCTAGTTTAGGTAGTTTCTAGTTAATTATTTCAAAAATTGAAGTTCTTGTGGTTTTACTATCGATAAAATATTTCCTAAATCCCAACAAGTGGTATCATAAAATTTGGTTCTTCAAGGATTAGTAGCACACTTGGAAGCAACCTCAAGTAACATTCTTATCATGAAGTTATTTCAATTATATGAAAGTTAACTATATCAAAAGGTATGTGTTAGCACCTCATTATGTTAATACTCATAAATCATGATTATTATGATTTTAATGATATTAATGTTTTATGATAATACATTATTTTTTAGAGACCATTATTTATGAATATCTATCATCGGTTCAAAGAGATATATTGTTGGTTTTGATAGTCTACCATTAAGTAAATTGGATCTTCCAGTGGATTACATCTACTGCCATAGTTGTTCTATTACTAGTGATGTGCTACCATCATAGTTGTGATAAGGTTAGAGTTGTGATACCACCAAAGTTATGCTACCACCAGATCTATGCTACCACTAGATTTGTGTTACTGCTAGACCAAATCTACAGCTTGACTCAATCTACTATTGATCATATCTACTGTTAGTTCAGATGATCTACCATTGACAGTTATACCATTGGACCATGCTAACATTATCCTAATCTACCATTAGTATATACTACCATTAGATATGATCCTAGACCAATATGTTACTATTTTTATTTATCATTCTAATTTAATTCCTCCAATAGGTGTTTTAAGGAATTAAATGCAGACAATCTCGCATGGATTTATTAATCATTATTCTTAAACCACTCCATGGATGCATTGAATACAAAATCAAAGGTTTCATCATTTAGTGATTAGAATGAGGATCTAGTTTATCTTTATTATTATTATCTAATGGATAATTGGACCTATAAATATATATGTTTTTAATAACTCCCTCTTGCATATGTCTGAAGAGCTGCTAACTGATAGTAGAGCTGATATATATGTAAGTGTGAAAGTTTTGAATATATATAAGATAAAGAACCTTTTATACACTTAATAAATAAATATATGTAGATTTTTTTAGAGCATATATAGATAGAAAACAAAACTCTATGACACTTTGTTTTCTAACAATTTCATAGAAACTTGTTTGATCTTCTCACCAAGTCAAATACAAGGACCCTCGAGGATCTAAAGATATTTAGACTGAGAAACACTACATTTTTTCATATCTTCTTATTTTTATCTCTATTTTATAATTTACTTTTGATTAGTGTGTTGTATTTCTCAATTTATTTGTACAAATTGTCTTCTATACTTTAGTTGGAATGTTCTTAACACACTCTCTATACTCTATCTATTTTATATACCCATGGTAACTATAAAAGCGGTCATGTGTAGCCTTTATTGTATTTATTCCCATATATAACAATGTAAGAGGCTTTGATCCTGGATAGATTGTGTGATATTATTTGTAAAACTGAATCCTAATTATGGATTTAATTATTATTATAATAAACTTCTTGGCAATGGGTGATTTACAAGTGGAGAGTATTAAGTATCAGCTTGAGACTAAACCCCTTATTTTATTCTGTTGTGTGATATTTTAGTTTTTTTTTATTTCAAGTTATAACTACATTTTTTATTTAAATCTGTAAACAAAACTTCTACTTTGATAGTTAGTATTAACCTTTGTTTATATAAAGGGTTTCATTAAGTAATATAATTTAAAAAGTTAAATTAATTTCAAATATTATTTTAATTGGTCCCTAATACCACTTTGATATATTTTATGAAATATAAAACTTATATAATTATAATTTTTTGATTAACTTGTCATTTTTAATTAACTTGTGTGACTTTGTTTTAAATTATTTTTAACAAAAAAATTATTGGGAACTCAATTCACCCCTCTATTGAGTTACTTACTCTAACCAACAATTTGAAATTAGAATAAGGTAATGACCAGATAGAAAATTTTTACAAGAAGGAATTTGGTTTTTAGAGGATGTATATGAAAGACTATCTTATTTAGAAGGACTAGGAAGTTTCATTGATCAAATTCAAACTAGAAGTAGTGGAGAAAGACAAATGTGAAAAGGTAAATAGAATAGTGCTTGGATTTATTTGTATTTAATTGGAATAGAATATTTCATATGAAATTTGGGAATTGAATGTCATAGTATAATGAATGGAAGATCTGGTGGACAATTATGAAAATTTTATGGCTATGAACAAAGTGTTTAGATATAATGGTTTTAACAACCTTGACCCCATTAGCTCAGATTCGGTGGTTATTTTATTACAATGGAATAGATAAAAGATATCACATCACCAAGGATAGATTAGTTTAGTAATATTGAATAACTATATACATACGTGGTTCCCTTATTAAATTTTTAATTAAACATAGAACATAACAAATGAAAATAAACTACTTCATTGACACTTATTCAAATATTTCATCTTCATAACCTGGGGAAGAAAGAAAAATAAAAGGGTGAGACAAATAATTTGTATGGGTTATATATAGTATAAACATGAATCAATAATAAGTAAATCGTAATCAATAAGGAATAATTAAAATGGAAAGGTAAATTACTAAAAAACACATTCCATTTACTCATAAACTCAAAATGAAAATGAATCCATAGATTTTTTCATAGTAAAAATATCATGGATATTAATGACTAAAATCTTAATTAATGAAATGATAAATTATTATACATCATGTATCTAAAACATTAACCACTACCATCAAGACATTTCACAAGATTTTTTAATTCTTTGGGTAGAAACCCATCTGATTCTATTGGGAAACAAATGTGAAGGGTTTTTCACCAACTATTTTGTCTCATGAGACCTGTCAATGCATCGAGGGTATATATAATATCGGGCCTCATCCATCACTATAAGTCCAAAGAATTATTCATACATAGATTTAATTCATGAATAATATTTCTTATCAAAATATATTTATTGAGTAGAGGATACATATTTATCAATA
Source organism: Viscum album (assembly GCA_963277665.1). Taxonomy (NCBI): domain Eukaryota; kingdom Viridiplantae; phylum Streptophyta; class Magnoliopsida; order Santalales; family Viscaceae; genus Viscum; species Viscum album. The sequence continues at coordinate 168,588,653 of OY728157.1, forward strand.
TTTCATCTGTTAAAATAACATTCAAAGTAAACATTGTATGTAAAAATAGTATACAGATTACCCAATAATCATATACATGATACAATAAATATGTATATTTAAGAGAAATATAATATAAAATGAAAAATTATCTCAAATGGGTAGTATATACGCCACATAAAAATTATTATTTATACAATACCAAGTAAGTCTCAATGAAATGGAAATTGAGATAAATTCCCTTACCTTATTTCCAAAATCATTCTACACTTATACTTAATTTCTCATATAATAAAATTAGATTCGTACCCACGGGGCATGGGTGAGTTGGTGAGCGGCGGTGGAGTTCTGACCCCAAAGTCCCAGGTTTGAGTCCTCGCAAGGCAACGTGAACTATATGCCTTTATCACCTCTCATGCGCCCCTCTACCTCGTGTGGAACTGTCCTGAAAGCTCGGGTGTCGTTACACCTGAGACTGTGGCTAGGGGAGTACATAAAGGCACTCGGTGGTGGGTGACAGCCCACCTATACCATGTAACCCCTTGGGCCTGAAAACCCTGTGTACTTTAGCCCATGGAGCATGGGTGAGTTGGTGAGAAGTGGTGGCGTCCTGACCCTGAGGTCACAGGTTCAAGTCCTCGCAAGGAAACACACACTATATACCTTTATCACCTCTCATGGTCCCCTCTACCCCGTGTGGAACTGGCCTAAAATCCTGGGTGTTGTTACACCTGGAACTGCGGTTGAGGGAGTACATAATGGTGCTTGATGGTGGGTGACGGTCCACCTATACCATGTAACCCCTGGGGCCTGAAAACCCAGTGTACTTTTTTTTTGCCCACAGGGCATGGGTGAGTTGGTGAGTGGCGGTGACGTCCTGACCCCGAGGTCCCAGGTTCAAGTCCTCACAAGGCAACATGCACTATATGCCTTTATCACCTCTCATGGGTCCCTCTACCCCGTGTGTAACTGTCCTAAAATCCTGAGTGTCGTTACACCTGGGACTGCGGCTGGGGGAGTATATAAAGGCACTCGGTGGTGGGTGACGGCCCACCTATACCGTGTAACCCCTTGGACCTGAAAACCCAGTGTGCTTTTTTCATACCGCTTCGGTGGTGGCATAGTGGGGGTGGTCGAGGGCCATATAAACGGAGTTCGGTGAGGTCTAGGGTTTGATTCCTGGGAGCCCGCTCTTGGGGAAATTTCCGCCTCCCATGTACCGCTCATCTTGTCGAGTCACCCGGTGTCTCACTGGGTGGGCAGAAAGGGCGCACTTCACCTGGCTGACAGATTATTATGCCAAACCATCATTGATCGAGGTATAATCCCATGGGGAGGCTCTATCATCTCAGCTGACAATGGCTCCTCCCCGGCTGAGGCTTCTCCGGATGACTTCTTCATTGGGAGGGGGGTTCCTGGGTGTGGAGGGTTCGAAAAGGCCACTCCTGGGAATTCCCTTTTTAATCTAAAAAAATTAGATTCGTTAATTACTTAATAATGAAGATATTTAAAATTTAATTGATTTATTATAATTTTATTAAGTTCATTTATGGACATTTTTATGAGTTATAATGTATAATTTTGTTATTCTCGGAGCGTTCATTTCATGGTTTTATGGTTGGTTCCCTTGTGTATAATTATGGGAGTTCTTATCAAATGGAATAAAAACTATAGAAGTGGAATGTAATGATATTAATATAATTCCTGGATTTTAAATGGTCCTTTTATATCATTTGGTTATATTTTATAAGGATGAATCATTAGATAAAACATTAATGAAAAATGATTAGTTTATTTTGGAGGTTTTTACGACCATCATGAACTAGTATTGTTTTATTTAATATTATATTTATATACTGGTTTTAGAACATCAAATAAGTTTTAATAAACATATTATAATATTTTTTAACCATAAAATGGTTTTATAACCATCTTTGAAGGCGGTAATGAAAAACAAAAATGAGTCATCCACAAAGGCGGTGTATCAACACCTCACAGATGATGTTTACATTTTTAGAATAAAAGGAGAAGAGAAGAGAATTGATGATGGATATTAGATTAACATGATAAAATTACAGTATATATATCATAATTAGGTTTACATTCTACTTTTTATAGGGGAGGTGATGAGAGGATAAGAAAATAAAATAAATTAAAAGAGAAAGAAGGAGGATTTTACCTCTCGAATATCGTCTCCTTGGGAACCTCCTTAAGACACTTGGATTTGGTCTTTTGGTAAGACCATATGGTCTTTTATCTGTAAAAGAGTCTTGGGAAGGTATTTAGTCATAATTTAAACAATATTAAAGTCTTATAAGGTTTTAGGAGAAGGCGTGGTGAAGGGTGGTATTTATAGTGGGAGGTGAGTAATGTTTTTTATTATTTTATTCATTTGTTTATTATTTTGGATCAAAACTATAAATAGTGTTGATTATTTTGACTAAGTATAGTAACTAGTGCATTTTATTTCAAAATAATGGTTGATTAAATCATACATGACTCAAAAATTCATGTATTTGAATTAAAATGTTAAATACCGAAAATTACCGTATTTCACTACTCACTAAAAATTCAATTATTTCAGAAAAAACCAAAAAACACTCTAACCATTTTTTGACATGTAGATTTAAAAAATGGACTCCATTTTTTGAAAAAAGTTTTCTAAATATGATAAATTTAATTTTTAATTAGAATCATCATTTATTTGAAAAATACTGATTTTAATATTATAATTAATTTTATGACATTTTGATAAATTAATTATGGTCTTATAAAATTATATTATAATTATAATATAAAAAAATATTAATTTATGAATATATTTTATGAAAATAAATTTTCTTTTAAACCTTTATATTAATTATAAAATTTTAAATAAACATTTACATTTCACAAAAATATCAACACTTAATTTATCATTTTTAAAACATTTATTTAGTGATTCTATGATATAAATATATAATATTTTCATTTATGAAATGCATAAATTTTATTTATACTTTCATAGGTGATATTGTTATTCTAATGGATGGTTTAATATTCTTAATGGTCACATTACTATTTCAATAGTCACGTTAATATTTAATAATATATCATGGTTCGTTTAAGCTCGGTGTTGCATGTAATGTAAGCTAATGAATCAATTAAATTTATTTAAGAAGATACATACTATAAAATATTGGGGTGTTATAAAGGTTATTCAGTATGATTATTTCATAAGAAAGACCTATGTCTAATCATTTTAATGATTTTAACATGATTTAGAGTCAATTTGAATCAGTTATTGTAAAGTTTTCCAAAGATGTTTGGGATATACTTTTGTTATCATCCTACCAAAATCATGGGATGAAATGGTAACTATCAAAAGTAATTCTTGATCAAAATATGAGATTGTGATTGAGGATGTTAGGGGGATTATTCTGAATGAAGATCTCATATTAAGATAATTTCAAATACCTACTATAAGTGCATTCAATGCAAAAAGTAGAGGATGGTCTACCCAACAAAAAAGGTCAAAATAAACTAAAAGATATCTTTAAGGAAATAAGTTGCAGTAAATTGATTAGACACACTCCCACTTGTTTTCACTGGATAAAAGAGGGAACATGAAAAAATATGTTAGGGATTGTAGGTATAATTCAAAATGAGTTCTTCTGGAAGTTCAAGTTTTGTTAATGATATAGCTTATGGTCGCTATAGTTTATTAATGAGGGTAAATGTTTCGATGGAATAAAGTACAATTGGTTTCGAATCATCAATTCATTCAATGATGGGTATGGGATACATGAAGAATTATATATCCTAAAGTTTTATCAATGTTTACTTAGCTAATGATGAAGTATGTGAGATCATGGGGAGATTTTATGCTAGAGTCTGAATGAGGAATAAAAGATTATAGAATTTATATGGAGTTTGGAACATACCATTTTTATAGAATAACTTAATTTTTATAACATATCTACATAAAGTAGTATTTTAGAACCAACTTCAAAAATGTGGTATGGAATATTACTCGGGGTTCTATGTACATGTATATAGGTGTAAAGTATGGGACATTTTATATAGTGGGAAAAATAAATGAAGAAAAAATTATTGGAATAATAACTTTTGAAAGTTTAGAGTTATGGAATTTACATCTTGAAAACCTTAGTGAAAAGAACATATGAATTCTTGGGGAAAATGTTTTACTAAATCTTGATCATATGGAGTTCAAAAGTTGTGAGAGTTTTATATTAAGGATACAGAATAATGTTTCATTCAATATGAATGGAAGGTCATCAAAAAGATTGAATTTAAAACTCATTCACACTGCTGTTTGGGGGATTACACAAGTTCATTCTTAAATAGGTTCATTATGCTTCATCACCTGCATTAATGATTCAACAAGAAAAGTATGTTTTTTCTTCCTTAAACACAAATCCTATGTGTTAAAATTGTTTTCTATATGGAATTACCCATTGGAAAAAGATTTTTGATGTAATTTGATATTCTTAATGTCTGGTAATGGTGGTGAATACAGTATCAAGGGTTTCAAGAACCTTTCCTGGAGAAAAGGAATTGAGATTGAAAAAACTATACCTAGAACACCAGAGTATAATAGAATAAAAATTAATGAATCAGATGTTAATGGAGAATTAATGTATCATGATACATAATTCAAGAATATCCAAGCAAATTTAGGAAGAAGTGTTTAATTTCATTGAGTTCCTGGTTAATAGTAGTCCTTCTGTACTATTAGGGCTGGAGATTCTGGAGTATCTTTGGTCTAAAAAACTGGGGGATGTTAGCCATATCAAAGTTTTCAAAATTTAATCCTATGTCCATGTATATTCCAATTATTAGAAAAAAACTTTAATCTAAGCCTCAAACATGTTTTCTTTACTGGAAATGAAAATGAAAATTTTGGTTTCTGAATTTTTATGGTGAGAAATGGAAGATAATTGGAAGATAAAATGTTCTCCTTGATGATAAGGCCTCATGGAATGACTATAAATTAGTGGAAAAGTAAGTTGGGAAAAATATTCAATTTATCAGATCCAAGTTTATTTGAACATAAGTTCTAGAATAAAATCAGTTTTGTAAAGTTCAAGAGGAACCAAAATTCTAAAGGTTACAATCAGGATAGTATAATATGTACCATAGTTATTGATAACTATTAAATATTAGGATACAAATCCAAAATATAGTGTTTTGTAAGTTTTAATTCTAGAAAGAGAAGAGTTATAGTTTGAATTATATAGATATACCAAATTTATATGAGTATTTTAGTGCTTCAGAATAGATATTAATTATTTTATTCTTATAGATAAATCACAAACTAAGATCATAAAAGAAGAAACTAGTCTTATTGATTTCAAAATGTGGGAGTTAGTGTGATAGAAGAGATGGATTTTTTGGATGAAAAGGGAACCTAGAAGCTAACAAATTTACCACAGGGAATAAAGAATTATAGAAAAAATGTTTCTTTTATTTGAATTAAGAATTTTATGGTAGGAAGAGGTATGATTCTAGTCTGGTTGTAAAAGGATTTTAGTAGAAATAATGAGTGGACTTCTCTAAAATATTTTCAATAGTATTTAAACACACTACTGTATAGATGGTGTTAAGTTTGGTTTCTTTAGAAAATTTTCACCTATAGCAGATGGATATAAAGAAAATATTTATTCATAGTGATTTAGAGGAATATATTTACATGATGAAACCAGGTGGTTACAAGGATAATCAGGATAAGGGATTTCTATATAAGCTAAAGAGAAGTATATATGTGGATTTAAGTATGAACCAAGGTAGTGGAACCAAAATTTTAATGTTTTCATAGTAGATAAAGGTTTCAACTATAGTAACTTGGATCATTGTTTCTATTAGTAGAAATTTGAAGAAAATATTTTTATCATCCTACTCTTGTATGTAAATGACATACTCCTAGAAGGTCCAAAAATTAAACAAATTCATGAGATGAAGAGTAGATTTTATGAAAGATTTAAGATAAAATATCATTGTGCATCCAATAAAATATTTTGAATAAGGATTTAGAGATATATAAAAGCCATAATTTTTTTTTATCAAAGTGATTAAATCCAAAAGGTCATAAAGAGATTTAAAATAACATGATGTAAACCTGTTTCAATCCCATTTGATGGAAACTTTAGACTATCCAAAGTTAAATCACTAAAAACAAAATATTAGTTCAGGTACATGGAGAAAGTTCCATTTTCATTAGTGTTAGGATTCTTGATGTACACCATGGCATGTACAATATTGGATATTTATTTTTCAGTGGGATTTGTTATCCAGTTCATGGAGAGTGCCAGGAGGTCATGAAGTGGATTATTTAGTATCTAAAAGGATTAAAAGATATATCCTTATGTTTTATAATGGATGATCCATTTTAAGGGTATGTAAACAGAGACTCTATAAGGGATATAGACACACTAAATATTTCCACGGGAAATGTGTATATACTCAAAGGAATGGTAGTTAGTTGGGTGTAAATTTTGCAGTAAGTGGTAAAATTTTCTACAATGTAAGATGAATATATAGTCACAATATAAGTAAGGAGAAACTAAGATAATTAAATTGTTTGTTTTAGAAGCTCATAATGGGTTAAGAAGGTGGATTTCTATTCTATGGTAGTCAAATTGAAATTCACTTGACAAAAAATGTAGTCTTTTTTCTTTTGAACTAAACATGTCAGACTAAAATACTATTTCATCTAGAAATGATGGATGATAAAGTGTTAGAACTATGAAATATGTCTAAAAGATAGAATATAACTTACATGTTCACCAAGGTTTTAATCCAAGAAATTATGAGGCAACATTGTGACTCAATGGGACTAGGATAATAAGAAGGTGGTGGAAAAACTATTGCTAATGTATAAGATAGGGAATTGGGTTTTTTCATAAGTTTTGGTGGTTTCTATGGTTTTCTTGAAAGTATTATTTATGGGGGAGATTTTTAGGAATGTGAATTATGAATTAAAAATATCATTCATGTGTATAGAAGTAGAAACTTTAGAAGTTACATTTCATCCTGATGAAGACATTGGTAGTGGAATTATATTTGAGACAAGGTCTAGAAGTTATGTTTCAGAATTGGGTGTATATATGGTAACGTTATGGAATATGGATGAATGAAGTTATGAAAATACATAAAGGTCACTAATAATGATATATAAAGGTCATTAATCATATTTTTTCTGAAAAGGATGATATTTAAGAGTATTTAGATAGAACTTAATAGTAACATGTTTGGTTTACTATAAGATAGTTATAGGTGTAGAGGCGCCTAAAGGAAATTAGAGGTGGATAAGGTAAATGATGGGACCCCTGTGATTATCGAAGGTCATTGGAATCGATTGAATGTCTTGGCCCCACTTTAAGGTGGGGTGAAACCACTTGTACATGTGCAATGAAATAATTAGTGATCTTGTTGGTTGAATTTTAAATTTTGATTGTAATATTGTAACATTAGATAAATAAAATGTGAAACATTTTTCTCTCATGGATGTAGGATAAATGTATGAACCAACTAATTTCATATCATTTCATTATTACTTTAATTTTTATTGAATTTTTATTTCTTGTGTATTGACTTTTTTAAGTGTGCGGGTGGTTCAAAATAGTGTGATGATTTAGGGTGTGTCTGAATTCCTAAATTTTGGTGCATCAACTTCAAGGAACTCTTCCAATTTAGAGAGTTTCTAGGTCTTTTTTCCACACTTTGATGTTTAGGTGGTTTAACTTCCAGTAATCAGTGTTTCTATTCCCAATAAAAAATTGTGTGGTGTAGTGGTAAGGTTTTTGGTTGGGAATATAAAGGGAGGGAGTTTAAATTTAAACAAATTCAAATTAATTCCTAATTTCATGTGTATGGGGTTGTGTGTGTGTGAGTTACAAGTGTGCATCCTCAAGATATGGTGATGGTGCAGTATATTTTTTACTCAAAAATTTTTAAAAATATTTTTAAAGGATTTATCATTACTAAAACTTGAGTTATAAATGATAGTTTTTATCAAGGATAATTTTAAGAACTGATAAAAATATTAACCCATTTATCAGCACTTGAAAATTTATGATAAAGGTTTTTTTAGTACTGATAAAATAGGGTTTTATATTATTGAAAGAAAAATGATTTTGAGATTTTTTGTTTTGGTAACCACTAATTCAGTATCATATCTCAGTGGTTTGGTTTTCTCTTACATGGTCCTCAAACCCATTTTTATTTTCAAAATATAATCTTTATGGTTAATGGGAACCTCATAATACCATTACTGGATACCAAAAGAAAAACATCACAAAACACAAGTTCAACTAGAATGTGAAATTACAAAAAAAACCCCCATCCAAACTCCACTGAATTCAAATTTCAAAAAAATCATGCCACCGCCTCAGGCCTCAAACTGTGAGGTTATTCATTCATTGAGCCTTGCACCCTGATGCACCTAATCACCATCATCGTCAAAAAATTCACCGGTGAGAAAACCACCAGAAACTAGACTTCATCACCACCAGAACTACTTCAGGCAAGTCCACTCATCACCCAAAAAAATGAAATCCAAAAAAATTGTTTACCAACTGAAAAAACATCATTTCCTTCCAAATTAGGGAAACATCATTATTGATCGCTACCATGAACTCTAGCTCCATCTGAAGGAACAACACTCCTGAAGTCTATATGAAGTAGAACTGTCACCACCAGAGAAACTGAAACCAATTGAAGAAGGAAACCAACACAGAAACCCCTAAAACGCCATCAATGGGTCAGCCTAATCTCCCAAAACTCTCCTGAACACCATTGAAACAGACTGATATGGGTTCTAGAATGAAGAATCTGGAAGCAACAACAGAATCTAAACCACACTCGGCCTTTTACAGGGGGAACGACCATAGAAACAAACACAAAAAAGCAAAATACGAATCTTCCTTCATATACCTATCATGATACCAAATCACTCTCAACTCCATAACACTAGAACAATATAGGGTTAGGCATTTTGGGAGAGGAAAACAAGAGTAGAAGGGAGATTATGAAGGACCTCACTACCAAGGAACCTAAAAGTGAGAGTAAGAAAAAGAGGATGCCTAGAAGACTGATGAGAAAACAAAATAAAGAGAAACTCAATATGAGACCAATTCTAAGGGGGGAGGAATAAAATGACCATAAAAAAGGAGAGAATAGAATGAAACTAGAATAATGATATAAAGGGAGGAGGGAGGACCATAAAAGAGAAGGGGGTAATGCCCTAGAAAATTCTTGCTCCTTTTATTAGCACCAATTTTTTCAGCACTTGAAAAACACAGAGAAATGGTATTTTTTAGCTATGATAAGAGATGGTTTTATAATAGTGAAATAAAAAATAGAGTTTTTATTTTTATAACCACCAATTAACCTCCCCTTTAAATGATGGCCTACTCTTACATGGAGCTTTCAACAAACACACATAGAAAAAATATGATAATCTAACAGAATCCATTTGATGAAACTTAATCAATTGTTATGATTCATTGGGAATATAAAGAACATACTAAATGTAACAACCCAAACTATAGTAACATATAGGTAGTTTTTACTTTATAATAATGGAATAAGATAAAAGAAATTTCATCCCAAATTACCTATTAGTTTATCAATCTTGAATAACTATATACATATATGATTCCCATTTTTACTTTGAAAATAAAATATAAAACATAGTAATAGGAAACATTCAACATCCTTGAAATTTTTCAAAAAATTCTTATTCATATCACAGGGAAAGGGAAAAAATAAAGTTGATCTCAAATACTTAGTAAAGGTCATGTATAAAATAAGCCTTCATGAGTAAATAAGGCATAAATGATATGGAAATGTAGATAACTAAAAACACAAGTCATTTAATCAATAAATTGATCTTGAAATGCATCCATAAATAATTTCAATGAAATAATCTCATGGATAATAATAAGTAAATTATAAATAAAGGAAATGTATAATATTGGGTGACAACATCTCAGAAATGATGAAATATTTACTATCAAGGTCTTGCACCAAGACAGTTTAATTGATGGGTTGGTATGCACTAAAAAGTTATTTAATAAGTTTGGACAAATAGTTTGTTTCGGGAGACCTGTTGATGCTTGAGGGGATATCAATAATCGATCCCCACTTATCACTACATGTCCAGTAAATTCCTCATATACTAATGGATCAACTCAATTCATAAATAATATTCCTTATAAATAAATTTATGAATTGAGTAAAGAATGTGAAATATCAACATTTCCCTATTCAATCAAATAACTTTCAAAGTAAAACATTGTATATAGAAATGGTATTAAATTTAGGAAATAATAATATCCATTGTAAAAATAATATGGATATTCAAGATAAATTCAATGTCCAATGATCACAAGAAAGTGAATGTTTCAAAATAAAGTTAAAAACCAAAAAATTAATGAGAGATAATATAGATATTGAGATAACTTCATGAATTTTAGATAATAAAATAAAATGTAATTGAAATGCTAAATAATATTTTATAAAAGAGTTTTATTTTTAAAATCATTGAAAATGTGTTAAAGAAACTAAAAGAGTTTAAAATAGTTATAGTGGTGGTAGAATATGTTAACACCATATACATTAAAATAAACATTCCTTTTGACTTTTATAGAGAAAGTAAAAAAATGAAAATTTAGAAAAATATTAGAAATATTTTATTCAAACCTTTTAAAAATTAAAGGAAAACTAAAAATTTCTTAAATAAATTGTTTGAGTAAATAAAAATAACTTTTGAAAAGAAATTGAAAAATATAGACATTAAAAAAAATATATCCAATCAAAAAGAAATAAGATTAGTTTTTCATTTAAACACTTTTTTCATGATTAAAGTGAAAAAAAAGAGAGAAAATTTTGCAAGAAAATATGAATACTAATTAAATATATAAAGGATAATAAAATATATGTATTTTATAAAGTATGCACTATAATATTCCTTCAATGAAATTAAAGGCAATACCAAGAATTTTATTAATAAAATAAATTCTGACCACTCTGGTAACTTTTCAATTAGTACCCCCTGAAAGTGTAAAATTGAATTGAAATATTAATGATCGTGAATAAATATATATATTCATTTTAAATAAATAAAAGGGGAATTATATACACCACATAAAAAATAAACATGTTCATAATACCAAATATATTTCAATGGAGTCGAAATTGAGATGAAATCCATTACCCCGTGCTTCCAGTTTATTAAACATAATTTAAGATAATTTATAATGGTTTTAAAAAATTATTAAAATTTATAACAAAACCATATTCATATTTATAATATCATATATGATCCACTTATAATAACTTATCATCTGTTCATTGACAATATTTTATTATTACCATTATTTTGAGTGTTAACTACTTCATTTTCATATGCATGTTTCATCGGGGATGTTTCGGTTCTTATGAATATGTTATATTTGCATTATCTATGGAATTATATTAATATTATAAATATCACATTTATTTATTAGATACATTTTTATAATAATTCTTTAAAGGTGGATAAAGAAAATGAATTCCATCGCTTTGTGGAGATGGTAGGTCGTACATACGCATGGGCATCGTTATCATTTCCTTAATGGATGAATGGGTAAATAATTAGATGATATGTTAAATTTTATGAATCAATTTTATGATATAGGTATCATATATATTCATTATTTATATCATTATAATTATCCATGTGATTCAGTGATGGAAAAAATTACATCAGTTCGTGAGGTTGTAGTCCACCAGACACACGAATGATGGTTTTGTTTCCCATATGATAGAAAAAAATATGGATAAATATTATTCTATAAACATAATAAAATATAAATATATTATATATAATGGTGTTATTATATTTTAATTTTTATAATATAATTTATGGTGCTAAAATAAGAAGTTAAAAAAGAGCTTTGTTAATACAATTACCTTATTTTGGAGAAACCTCCTTTGGATCTCTTATTAAATACATTAGGATTCATCTTTTGGGAATACAAAAAGCTTTATAATGTCAATAAGTATATTATGGATATTTTGTTTCAGGTTTTAGTCAAGATAAATGTCTTAATAGTTTTGAATTATTAAGGGGATGAGATCTTCTTTTATAATTGAGGTGAGTGACACACTTGAAATTTTTCGAAGTTTTAATATATTATTAAGTAACTTTAGTATAAAAATGGCACCAAAAAGAATAATATTAGAATTTTATAAGTTTAATATCTAAATAAAACCAACCAATTTTGTTTTAAAATCTTTTTAGTTCATTTTAACCCTTATCTTTTTAGATTAATCCCCCAGTAAACTCATTTTAACCTTTACTATAGTGATAAATTTTTACTGTTTTTAATATTAATTATAAAAAAATAAATTTTAATAATTAAAAAAATTGAAAATTATAATTCCAAATATATTATATATTTTATAAAATTCAATTAAAATTAGTTTCATAATTTAATTTAAAAATAAACCCACAAAACATGATGAAAAATGATTTTTCAAGAAATACATTTTTCAAGAATAAGATGATCTTACATTAACTATGTGGATAATAATCCTCATTATATAGATTTAAAATACTATAGTTATATATATAATCTATAAATTTCATTTAAATAATTCATTATTAAATAATATTTTAATTAATTAAAATTAAAAGACATTATCCAATTAAAAAAAAATCTGATAAATGTCTATTTTAACCTCCAAATGATCTTATATTTATTTATATTAAATTGATAATCAACACATGGTTAATTATATCTATTATAACACATTATTATAAATAAATAAATTTTGAATAGATAAATAATATATTTTCAATCATTCATAAAAGCTTATTTCTAAGAGAGAATTTCAATAACTCATTCTAGGCTTATTTTGACCTAGTCAATTTAAAATAGATATGAATACTATTAAATGATAATTTTTTCCATGTAATATTAAAATTTTAATTGTATTATAGTTTTATCAAAATAAAATTTCCAATTATTATAATTTAATCTCGGTTGTTACATTATTCCCTCCTATAAAAAATTTTTCCTCAGAATTTTCTTTGATATTACTTTCTAAACAAATGAGGGTGGTTCTTCTTCATAACATCCTCTAGTTCCCATATTTCTTACTATATTAGATGATTTATCCAAAGTACCTATAACTATTGAGTTGTCTAATTTCTCAACACTTGTTCTCTATACATCTTGAGTAATTTCTATAAAAATATGTATTTCAGAATCTTATGATATGTGTATATCACACATCCTTCTCTATAGAGATAATTTCTTCATATATTCAAAGAAAATATTACAGATTCCAAATCAAGATCATGAGTTGTATAGTTCTATTCATGATTTTTTAAATACCTTTATGTATAGGTAATAACTTTATCATTCTATAAAAGGATGCAACCAAGTCCATTATTTTATGAATCACTATATATCACAAATCCATCATTTTCTGATGGTAGAGTCAAAATCAGAGCATTGACCAATATCCTCTTCAAATATTTAAAACATTCTTCATATTACTTCATCCATGTGAACTTAACCCCTTTATTTTTAAGTTTGGTTAACAGGTTATCCAATTGGGAAAAAATTTGAACAAATCACTGATAGTAACCTTCAAAAACCAATGAAACTATGTACCTCGGTTATGTTCATTGGTGTAGTCTATTATTTTAATGCCTTTGTCTTCACAGGATCAACTGATATTCCATACTTGGAGACAATATGTCCAAGAAAAGAAACATTATGAATCCAAAATTCACACTTATTAAATTTATTGTATAACACTTTTCCATTAAGAGTTTCAATAATGATCTTCAAGTGATTAGCATGGTCCTCATAACTTTTAGTGTACACCATGATATAATCAATAAATACCACAAAAAATATCAAGATATTCCTTGAATACTTTTTTCATTGGATCCAAAAAAATAGAGGGTGCATTGTTCAATACAAAATGCATTACTATAAAATCGTAATGAGTATACCTCATACAAAATGTTTTCTTCAGAATATATTCCTTCTTTACTCACAATTGATGATACCCAGAATAAAGTTCAATCTTTGAAAAATATTGAGTTTTGTGAAGTTGATTGAATAATTCATCAATTTGAGGAAAATGATACTTTTTATTTATCATAATATCATTGATTTACCTATAATAAATTCATATTCTTATATATCCATCTTTCTTCTTAATGAAAAGAACAGGGTCTCCCCAAGGTGAAACACTAGGGTGTATAAATAATTTACCGCATAAATCCTCTAGTTGTTTATTTAACTCCACTAATTAAATAGTCTTGATTCTATAGGGAGTATTTTATATAGGTATTATATCAGGGATTAAATTAATAGAAAACTATACTTCATGTTCTGGTGGATGTCCAGGTAATTTCTCAAGAAATACATCAATTTATTCTTATACAATAGGTACATCATCAACTTAAAGATTACCTTTTCTATATTTATATTGTGTCAATTATTATTTCTCAAAAATATCATATATAATAGCTATTATGGGTGGATCTAAATATGAACCATTTGATGAAGTCTCCCCACTAAATATAAGTAATTTCATATCTTTGTCATGAACCACAATTTCTTTCTCTTTGTAATATATATTTGTATTATATTTTGAAATTCATTCTATACCAAGGATTATATCAAATTCAACCATATTTATAATAAAACATTCTTGAAATAGGGCATGTTTATTTCCATAATGGGAATTAACTAACACATCCTTATTGTGGTGATATTCCCACTATGATTTTTGACTAACAACTCCCTTTTTAAGGTGTTAGGAAATTATCTAATTTTCTTGGTAAAAATAGAAGATATAAAATAGTGTATGATCCCATAATAAATTAAATAATTATCTATATCTGATTCTATAATTAATGTACCTTCCACAACATCTTTAGTAACATTAAACTCAACTATAGTGATCACATAATCTTGGTCTTCTCCCCTTAGCCTCTTCTATGGTAGATTCCCTTGATACTTGAGATATTAGTTTGAATAATATATCATTTCTTTATAGTTAAAGTATAGGATAATAGTGGTATCTTTATTCTCCCTACAATTATTATTTATATGAACCTTATCTCTTAACTTATAATAAACTTCCATGCCCTTCAATCATTTTACTAAATGTTTATTTCCATAATTTTCACATGATGGAAATCGCTTCATTTTATTCTTCTTATTTAACACATTCCCTTTTCTTGGTGCTCAGATGAACTCTTATTTTCTTAATTTCCCTTAAATATATAGGATCTATAAAATACATACTCTATTTTTATGTCACATAATATTATTTCATCATATGATGAATGTTTTTTAGAATCCAGTGCCCTTTAAAGACTTGGATTAATCTCTTAAAAGAAATGGTCAATGTTTTTTTACATATTACATATGTAATCCATAACATAACAATCTAATATTTTAAAGGTATACTCATACTCTAAAACACTTTCTTCTTCATTTTTCTTTAAACTGGGGAACTTTCTCTTCATTTCAGTTTGTTTCTCACAAAGGGAATATTTTTCAAAGAATGTTACTTTAAAATATCTCCATTATATATGTTCTATTTATTCTTCCTCCCTAGTATTATAGATCAAAACCATCATTTATCAGAATCACATTAAATAAAATACATTGTCAACATAACCTTTCCCTTTCATTACATCACAAGGCCAGAAATATCTTTTCAAGGGACTTGATCTATTCCTCATATGCCACTAGATTAACAGTTCCACTAAAATATTGAGGCTTATCTCACATGAAACAATCCAAAATAGGTGAATCATTCCATGGAACATCATTTTACTCTATATATTAAATTTTATTAGTCATAAATTGGGTTAACTTTTCTAATATGGACATGATATGCTCAGCTCCAACACTAATGGTTTTGGATTTCTCAGTGGGGAATTTTCTTCATTGTCCATGATTATTGATACCATTAATAGATTATATCATAATATTATTAATTTTAAATCATAATATATAATTCTAAATTTGGTGTAACACTTAACATAAATTAAAAATTTATGCATTGTTAATCTTGGAATCATAAACTTAGTTTCTTTTGGAATATATTTAAATCATAGAAAATATTTTTCAAATATTTCATAATGGTTTGTAAAGAAAATATGAATTTAGAAAATAATATCCCTTGGGAGTGTCAAACAAAGTGTGCAGTAATGGCTCACTCACCATGCATCAAAATTATAGGCGATATATACTCAACCAACTTTTTTGAATTTATTTCCCCTTAATGCATCTATATCAAAACCTCGTCCACTTATAGTATCCATAAAAGGATTTATTTCTAGGAAAACCACATAATATTTACCTTACCAAAACTTTTATGATATTTTTCTATAATTATACATATCCTTGAAGTCTGTCATATGGTTATGTTCCATAATCTATGTTTTCCTAAATCTAATTATCAATGTTAATACTAAATATTCTCTAATACCAACTGTAACAACCCAAAATCTAGTAACCCAAAGATGGTGTTTACTTTATTATAATGGAATAAGATATAAGTGATCACATTCCAAATAAATTGAAAGTTTTCCAGTCTTGAAGAAATAAATACATACATGATTCCCATTTTTACATTGGAAATAAAATATAAAACATAGTAATAGAAAACATTTGGCATCCTTGAACTTATTCAAATAATTCTTAAATATATCCTAGGTAAAGGAAAAAAAATAATTATGATCTCAAATAATTAGTAAATTTTATATACATCAAGAGATATCATGAGTAAATAAGGAATAAATAGTATGGTAAGGTAGATAATTGAAAACACAATCCATTTAATCAATAACTTAAGCTTGAAATGCATCCATGGATAATATTAATAAAATAATATCATGGAAAATAATAATTGAATTCCCAATGAAGGAAATTCATAATATTTGATTTCATGATCACATGAATTATGATATCTTTAATATCAAGTATTTTTACAAAGATAGTCTAATCTATGGGTATGTATACACCAAAAAACTATTTAATAAGTTTGGACAACTGGTTTGTCTCACGATACACGTCAATACATTGAGGGGCTATCTATAATCGAGCTTCACCCATCACTACATGTCCAATTCATTACTCCTATATTGAATGATCAATTAAATTCATAAACAATATGCATTATCAATAAATTATTGTATTGAGTAAAGAATACATAATATCCATATTTCCTCAGTCAATCAAATAATTTTCAAAGTAAAACATCATATGAAGAAAGGGTATTTATCTTAGGAAATAATAATATCCATGATATAATGAATATGTATTTTTAATATAAATTCAATGTCCAATTATCACAAGAAAGTTAATGTTTTAAGAGAAAGTTAATGATCACAAAATTAAAGATATATAATATTGATTTTGTGATAATTTCATGCCTTTTAGAGAAAAAAAGAAAATATTAGAGAAATGATAAAATAATATTTCATAAAATATTTTTCTATATATAATCATTTAAAACTTATAAATAAGCTAAAATATCATAAAATTGTTATGATGATAGGAAAATATATTAACACTATATACGTTAGAAGAAACATTCCTTTTGACTTTTATAAAGAAATTCAAAAATGAGCCTTTAATAAAACATTAGAAATATTTCATTAAAACCTTAAAAAATTCAATTATAACTTAAAATGTTCTTAATAAACGTTTTAGTAAATAAAAATGAATTTTGAAAAATATGGGCATGGAAGAAAATATATCTGATAAAAAATAAATAAGATTGGTTTTTATTTTAAACATTTATTTGCTTGATTCAAGTTCCAAAGAGAAGAAAAGTTGGAAGAAAATATTAAAACTATTTAAATATACATAGGATAAGAAAAATATATGGATTTTATAAAGGATTTATTATACTATTCCTTCAGTGCAAATAAAGTCAATCCCAAAAATGAGATTAATAAAATAAATTCTTACATATTTGGTGACATTTCAATTGGTACCCCTTGAAAGTGTAAACATGAATTGAAAAATTAATGATCATGAATGAATATATATTATTTTTAAATAAATCAAAGGGGTATTATATACATCACATAAAAAATAAACATTTTCATAATACTAAATATGTTTTAATGGACTGAAAATTGTGATGAAATCCCTTACCTCACAGTTCCACTTTGTTGAACATGATTTAACCTCCTATATAATGGTTTTAGACTATTTATTAATTTATAAAAAAACCATATTCATATTTATAATACCTTATATGATCCAATTATAACATCTTATCACCCATTCATTGAAAATATTTCATTATTACCATCATTTCAGGTGTTAACTGCTTCGTTTTCTTATGCATTTTTTATCATAGATGTTCTGGTTCTTGCATATAGGATATAGTTTCATCATATAAATAATGATAATAATGTTATAATTATGATATTTATTTATAATATACATTTTTATAATAATTTTTTATATTTGGACAAGTAAAATGAATCGCATCGCTTCGTGGAGACGATAGGTCATACATATGCACAAGCGATGTTATCATTTCTTTAATGGGTAAAAGGGTAAGGAAGTAGATAATATATTAAATTTATGGAATAAATATTATTTCATATTTATCATATATATTCATTAGTGTCATCATTATGACTATCCATGTGATTTGGTTATGGAAAACAAATTACATCAGTTCGTGAGGCGGTAGTCCTCCGTACACACGATCGATAGTTTTGTTTTCAATTTTATGTAGAAGAAGATGGATAAATATTATTCCACAAAAATAATAAAATATTAGTATATGGGGTATTTTGATGTTAATATATTGTAATTTTTAGGATATAATTGAAGCTAGTAAAATAGGTAGTAAAAAAGAAAGAGATTAATTTAAATAATTACCTTTTCTTAGAGAAATATCATTTGGATCTCTTATCAAGGACCCTAGGTTTGGTATTTTGAGAAGACCAATAACTCTAGAAAATTACTGAGGATATTTGGGATATATTTTTATAGTTTTTTGGAAATATAAATGTCTCAATAGGTGTGAATAAGTGAGGTGAGAAGGTGACCTTTTATAATTGAGGTGAGTGGCACACTTGTAATTTTTTAAAGTTTTAAATTATTATTATGTTATTTTCTTTGAAAAATGGCTCCAAAATAACTAATATTATAAGTTAATAAGTTTATGTTCAAAATAAAACCAACCAATTTAGTTTTATAATGTTTTTAGTTCATTTTAGCCCTTATCTTTTTAGGTTAACACCCAATAAATCCATTTTAACCTTAACTGCTCTGACTAATTTTTACTATTTTTACTATTCATTATGACCAAAAGTAAAAGTGGAATAATTATAAAAATTTTAAATCCTAATTATAAATATGGAATAAATTTTATCCAATTCATTTCACATAATTTTAGTGATTTAATTTAAAAATAAACATGCAAAACTTGATGTAAAATGATTTTTTAATAAATACATGTTTCAAGCATAAGATGATCTTACATCAACTAGGTGACTAGTAATCATCATTATATAGATTTAAAATCCTATATTTAGATATTTAATCTATAAATTTAAATTAAATAATTCATTATTAAAGACTCATAATAGAAAAAATGGATTATTTGTGAAGGGGTATTTACGACGGGACTCTTTCACAAATGGCATTTTTTTGCGACGGACTGTCGCAAAAAAACTATATTTTGCGACAAGATTCCCTCCCATAACAAATAGTTTCTTATTGGATTATTTAAATAGGTATTTTATATGGTCCAAGTGACTCATCGTAAATACTTTTTTCAATAGGACTACATCCCGTCTCAAATAAGTTAACAAAATTAAAAAATATCAAAAATATCAAAAAAAATATAAAAAAAATTAAAATATGTAATAAATAATATTTTAAACATTTTAAATAATTAAAATATTACAAAAAAATATTTACATTAAAATTTTAACATAATAAATGTGGACATCACTTTGGAGTTGGAGGGGGAGGGGGAGGGTCATCTAGAAGAAAAGTGGGAGGGAACTCCATCCCTACACCCTAAGTAAGTCATCTCATGTACTCTATCATCTAATCATGCTTCTTATAGTATTTTCATTGCATCTCATCATGTTGTTATTAGTGTTATTGACAAAGCTCTTCCCACTTCCTATGCATGGCATCTATAACCTCACTTTGAGCTCGCGACTGCTCCTCATACTGTGAGGCTGATGATGGAAACTCTCTATGATATCCCCTTAATATAGACTTCAACCATGTAGAAGTATCATAATAACTACCATATGTAAATAAAGAACTGATACCAACCACTCGGCCCTTCTCAAAATCATACTGAGTCATTTTCATCCATGTTGCATCATCAAATCATATTGTACCAGTGGCATGACTCACAATCTCAGCCTAACTCTCATCCTATGTCTAAGAATTCACAGTCTCATATGACTCATTCAATTAAAATTTGAAATTAAAATAGTTAAAATATTATTTTTAGTTAATTTTAAAACTCAAAAAAACTATACTAACCATAATCTAATATTGGCGACCACCTATAAGCTCTATAATGATAGGATCATTGTAAATCCTCTTATAAACATTAGACTCTATAATATCACGATTCTCAACTACCTATATGAGTATAAAATAAACATTTTACATTTAAAGTTATATAAATTATTAAAAAAAGTACTTACCATATGTCGTTGATGAGTATTAAATGTATGACTATCAACTCGATGCATCACCTCCTGACTCCCCTAGTTCTTCTGACCTGATAATTCCCTCCTATGAAAACTATCTCTCATCCAGTATGAACATAATCCATCCCAAACCTGAGATGAGATGTAATTCAGTCAGTGAGTTCATCAAGACCAATTAAAATCCATGACTTCCACTTTCTTTATAGTTTTTCTCCTCAGATTATGCCAAAACTGATGACAATAAGCACCCATAAAGACCTGTTGGGCCTCCCAAATAGAAGTCTACATACTATAATCAGAGGGATACCATAAACCCTAAAAATAATTAATAATAGCAAGTTAATTATTAAATATATTTCAAATTAACTATTACTTGTTTACATACCATCTAATGATCAAACATACGGTGTCAAATGTCAATAGAAATCTAATCCCACATCACCCATGCTCTAAAAAATAGTTCAAAAAAATAGAAATCCCATATCTAACAGCTATATGTGTAAAGATGTGAAAAAAATAGAAAAAATATCAAAAAATTAGTATATAAATAAATTAATGAAAAATAATGAGAACTAACTAAAATACACAACTAAACATACATCTTCATGCATATATCAAACTCAAGGTGTGGACATCGCTTGAGAATATGGTCAAGAATCATCAATATCTCAATCCCCCAACCCCTCCAATTTGATGATGAATTTCTAGGAACTTGATGGTCAGATGATAAAGCATCAGGCTCATCACCACATAGTATAACCTCCTCAAGGATATGGAAGATATCATCATAAGTCTCATCATCCATATGAAACATGAAAATAATATTGTCATAAAATAATTGAAAATGGGTATTATATATATATATATATTGACTATAACTAATAATAAATTGTGTTTTTCTTAATTTTCATCCTCATCTTCATATACAACGGTGTCAATATTCTTATCTGGATTCTTAGTATCATTAATTTCCATATCATTTTTAGCTTCATAATCACTTGTTAATTCAAATTCATTTGTTACATCATCATCATCATCACCACCATTGACCTGTAACTATGGGGTGTCATCATCGATATTCATGTCTCTTCATTGAAAAGATGTATTTAGAGTTGTCTCTTAAAAATTTTTAATTCCTTTCACTTAAATAGAACCACATTAACTTTTCATAAATTGATTTTAATGGTATTTCATTTTTATAATGCTACACCAAAAATTAAATCTATTGAAGTAGCATAGTGATTGGCATAATATATTTTGGTGTGCTTAATGAGACAATAAAAATGGTTCATTTAGTAAAATAAGACTATTATATTTGATATCAACAATTCCAGAGTGCGGATGAATATAAAAGCCTCTATCAGTATCAAACCAATGACATTTAAACATCATTATATAATTATATCCCAGATACTACAGCTCAATTATTTCATCCATCATGCCATAAAAGTAAACTTTACTTTCTCCATGATGATATCCTCTCAAGAAAACACCACTATTCATTGTTTTTTATTCACCATATGCATGTTTATGAAATCTAAAACCATTCACCACTTATGAATTATAATATTTAACCATTTTTTTATGGTGGTTTACTCAATACATACAATAAATTTTCAATTTTATTATCATGTTGTGATACCTTAAAAATTGAAAAAAAAATATAACAAATAATAAATTTATTTCATATGTTAAACCATAAACAATATACTTTACCTGTATTTGAAACCAATAGGAAAAACTATGTTTTCAACATTATTCAAGAGAAACTGTTGTAATTTATAGAAATTGTTTCTTGATATAATCAACATATAATCTAAAATTAAAAAAATTTATTTATTTTTTAAAAAAATTAAAGAATATGTGGTATTAGCACTCACTATAAAAAGTGTTTCATTTCTTTACAATTGATTAGAACATATGTATGAGCCCTGTATTGTTCATCAACTAAAATCTATCTTTCATTAAATCCACCAAATCTAAGTTCATGCTGATTAAAAACTGATAATTGAATGTTTTTTATATCATCAAAATTTCCCTCATTATGACCCATTCAGTTGTGTTTTGAAGGATATTCATGTTGGAAATAATGGGAGCATAAATAATAAATTTCTTCAAGTAAATAAGCTTTAATAATTGACCCTTCAATAGATGATTTGTTACATACATTTTTCTTCAATTTCTAATTACATCTCTCATATGGATACATCCATTAGAAATATATTTTCCCTAAACATTTTTCTTCATGTAGAAAATGTAATATCAAATATTCCATTGAATCAAAGAAAGATAGTGGAAAAAATTCCAGTTTACATAAAATTAATAAAATATCTTCTTGAAATCTACTAAGTGCATCATAGTCTTTTGTCTCCACAAAAATGTCTCAGAAAAAATATGATATTTCTATTAGTGCATACCAAATCGATGAATTCAAAAAACCTAGAAATCTAATTGATAAAATTATTTCCAATATAACATGAAAATCAAGACTTTTTAATCTAGTAATATGACTACTTGTGAAACATCTAGATAAATTGGAAACATAACCATCCAATATTCTCAAATCTGTAATCCACTGAAAAAATAATAAACAATTTTCTTTGGAAAGTGATTAAGCCTCTTTTGGCTTCATTAACTTTTTTGATCTATCATTTTCAAACAACTCAATTTTTGGTCTTCTGAAAATTTGGGCAAGATCTAATTATGTCTTTCCATTATCTTTGTTCTTACCAGGTGTGTCTATGACTATATAAAATATATTATCAAAATAGTTCCTCTCAATATTCATGGTATTAAACATGTGATGAACTAACAAATGAGACTAATATGGAAGATCCCAAAAAATACTTCATTTAATAAAATTGTGATCTTTCTTAAATACATCTATTTTTTGTTGGTTTATAATCAGTCTGAAGGTAATGTGAGGTAATGAAGAGACAATATATTTTAAATCAATACCTGAGATCATTTATGGAGGTCCATCTCTTTTAGTTTTACCTTTTCTGAAAGGATTTTTGTTCCTTCATAAAGGATAATCAATATGAATAATTTTTTGATGACAATTGAAAAAACAAGGTTTTATCCCATTAACAAGAATAAACAATTTTTTATCACTTATAAAGTATGAACATGATTTTGGACCATGTGTACTCTAGCCAGATAACATAT
This sequence comes from Viscum album, assembly GCA_963277665.1. Lineage (NCBI taxonomy): Eukaryota > Viridiplantae > Streptophyta > Magnoliopsida > Santalales > Viscaceae > Viscum > Viscum album. The sequence continues at coordinate 168,612,537 of OY728157.1, forward strand.
CATATACTAGGAAGTCACTAATTGTCCACATTAATGTATATCTTTCATTAGGAAATTTTGTTTTGCAACAACATAATATGTACTGACACCATTACTCCACAATAAATTTAACTTGTCAATCAATGTCTTCAAATAAACATTGATATTATTTTTTGGATGTCCTAGACTTAATAAGGTCAAAAATATATGTGTCTCATTCATCAACATCAAAGTAGGTAATTTATATGGATTTATAAATATGGTCCAACAAAAATATTGACTACCGTAAGAACCAAGTGGATAGAAACCATTAGTAGAAAGACTCAATCACATGTTTCGAGCTTCTAAATCAAAATACTGATATACCTAGTCAAAATGTTTCCATGAATCACCATCACATGGATAATTTAAACTTTTACCAATTGAAATATTGGTTTTATGTCATGACATCAATGATGATATGTTTTGAGACATAAATAAACGCTGAAATTTGGGTGTAAGAAGGAAATACCTCAAATATTTAACAAGAATCAATCCATACATCCCTATTTGAGTCTCTTTGTACCTTGATTTTCCATATATAAGATAACTAACTAATGACTCATTTTCACCAAAATATAAGATGAAATAATTTGAACATGCATAAATATTCTGATAACCAAGACCCAAATTATGAACTATCTTCTTTCTCTCACAGAAATTTATAAGCAACACATTTCCTTCAGGTAATAGTGCTTTAACCAAAGAGAATATATGATCAAGATATTTATTTGACATTTCATTGTTTGATTTAATAGCCATAAATTTTTCAACCACTTCAAATTTTTTTATCTTATAACCATGATATAAAGCATCCTCAGTAGATTTCATCAACTTATAAAATAGAGATGGTTATAACTTAGTATTAAAATCAATATTATCCTAAGTTATAGTTTGTTGAAAAGATGGACCAGAAACATTATATACTAAATTTTGAAACTGCGATGGATCTAGAAACAAATTATTAATATCTTATTTGGAACTAAGTTCACCAAGTTGATACCAAAAAACATAATCTTTTTTAAAACAAAAATGAAATATATGATCCTCAATTTTGACAAATTTTTCAAACCTCATCATATCACATTTCTTATATAGACACTTAATTTTCCCTTCTAAAACAAATTCTGGTTTTGATGATGTAAATGACAAAAAATATTTAAACCCTCAATATATATAAAATTTATACAATAACCATTTGAATTCCTATGATGAATCATCTAATCATGATCATGTAATAAAGACTGTTGTCGACTTCTTTATTCCATATTTGTATAAAAAATATAAAATAAAATAAAAAAATGTTTATGATTAATTTTATATAAGAAACAATATTATCTAAAAAAGATTAGAAGATTAAAAATATATAATTTACATGTAAATATTATCAATTTTATATATTTACCATTGATTTTTACTAATTACTGCTTATTTTTACTAATTATCATTAATTAGTGCTAATTACAGGTAATTTTTACTAATTAAAACTAATTTTTACTGATAACTGTTATTTTTTAGTAATCATAGTTAATTACCATAAATTAGTGATATTTACCATAAATTATTACTAATTACCACTATGTTTTACTAGTCACCGCTAATTTTTTGTAATTACCGCTAATTTTTGGTAATTACCGCTAAGTTTTTGTAATTACCTCTAATTTTTTATAATTATCACTAATTTTTAGTAATTATTGCTAATATTTAGTAATTACAGCTATTTTTTACTAATTACCGCTATTTTTTATTAATTACTGCTAATTTTTACTAATTACTGCTTGTTTTTACTAATTACCACTATTTTTTACTAATTACTACTAATTTTTACTAAGTACCACTAATTATTTCTAATTTTTACTAAGTAGGGATAATTATTACTAATTTTTACTAAGTACCGCTAATTATCACTAATTTTTAGTAATTACCAATAATTACTATAAATTTTTACTAATTTCCACTAATTATTATTAATATCTATGATTATTACTAATTATCGCTAATTATTACAAATTACCACTAATTTTTACTAAGTGTCACTTATTTTTACTAAGTACCGCTAATTTTTACTAAGTGTCATGAACCAAGCCGGGACACTATCCAACCTGGTGTCAAACTCGGTCCACAATAAGGCTCGAAGGGAATTCTCGATCCCCACGGGATGGTACAAGTGCATGGGTATCATAAACAATACATGGGAATGATTTACCCAAAATAATAAACATAAAACAACCAAAAATTTAAATAAAATGAATCTGAAAATACACAATCAAAAAATCCTCAAGTCATCACTAGATTTAAAGTTTATAATTCACCTCAAAACCCAAATAGGACTACAATGGAAAGAAAACTAAAACTTCATCCCAAACCTCCATACCACAAGAGGATCAACATCCTCAAGCCGCCACCACCAAGATTCACACTGAAATCCACTACAAACTCAATCAGTCAATACTAGACATATTTCCTTTACTTGGAAAAAACACTCAATAAGGTCTACATACACCCAAAGGTGTGTGCAAGGTGTGATCCAAAGCCTATTAGGAATCCACCTAATAAAGTGGTTCCATTCCAAAACATGTAAAAGGTGATCTAACATGCACATTTAAATTAACACATTTAAAACATTTCTGGGAAAACATTTGTGAGTGAACATTTTAAAGAAAATAAAACACTTACAAAGGAATTCAATATATATCCATTTTCTTAAAAGACAAAAGGATTTCTATAAGTACACACAAACACACATCCACGCACAAGAGGTCCATTGTATGCCGACGGATGACACCCCATTATTTAAGGTAAAGCACCATGGGTAAATCCCCTAGGTTTAATCCAGCTCGAGTGAGACCCTAGAACCTCGTGCCTTGGTGGAAGGTGGTATAGTAACCAAAACTGTCAGCGACCTCATGCACAATTCACTAGAGATGAGAAATATCCAATGTTCTAGTAGCGATCATCCATCATCGTAGTTTTTTTAGTGTTGTAAACATCAATCCAGTTAAGTAAAACTGGGACAATCCACTTCTGTATCACTAGCGCACTAGTTATAGTCCACCCACCTAGATACTTGGGGTTCCCTTGTGCTCGAGTTAAAGATCACATGTCATGCATACCACCACTTTAATAAAAAAAAGGAGAAATATTTAAAGGGGATCACCCTTCTTTATAAAACAACTCATTTACCATTTTACACACACCAAAGAAAAACCCCTTTAAAATACCTTTACCATCACTTACATAATTTTCAAATTTCCCTTTCATAACACAAGAGAAACACACAATTAAAACCAAACAAGTCAATGGGCCAAGCCCCCTTCATAAATCCACTCATACTCTAAAACCATTTTTAAAACAATATTTTCATCATTCAAACATTTCAAAATTAATAATCAAATTCATAAAAAGGTTAACATGCCCAAAATGATCCATTTTCCATCAAAAATCCCTTTTTAAACATGCACTCATCTCAAGTGCATTTGAAAATACATTTCTCACCTTCGAAACAACCCCTAAACCCCTTTTTTAAAACATTACATTATAACACACACAAAACATAGCCATTTCCTTTGTTAAAGTTCATTTATAACCTATAAACACACCAAACACTTCAAAGACACCATTCACACCACATAATTAAACCAAAGAACACATTTTAAAACTCAATCAAACATATTAAATTCATCTAATAATGTTTGGGAATGAAACAACCTACCTCACATTGAGAAATTTCTGTAAAATGATGTGAATCCCCATCCACACCTAGACCGCACCATAAGGAGGCAAGAAGGAACCCAAATCATGACTATTGAGCCAAATAGATCCAGATCCAAACCCCAAAATAAAACTCTAGACACTGGAAAAAAGAAACCCCCAAGTAAGAGAACCAAAACCCTAAAATAGATGGAGAATATAGGGAGAGAAATACTTACCCTCGAAGTATCTGGACCAAAACCATCAAGTGAAGGGATATTTTGGGGATCCATGGAAAGTGGATGAGTCCCCTAGGGTGTTAAAGACTAAGAGGAATTATAGAGAGGGGTAAGAGGGTTAAAATTAGGAGAAAAAGAAACCTGAAACCCTAATTTTTAATGATTTATCAGGTCGCACGGTTAGTCCACACGGTTTGAAAAACCATGTGGTGATCATGTGACCATCTCTATCAAGGAGAGGACCTACTGCATGGTCATGTCACATGGTCTGACTAACCATGGGGTAGCCTTGCAGTCACTACTATCTCACTGAGACACTACTACATGGTTACATGGACCAAGGCGCACGGTTACTCCTAACCGTGCACCAACCGTGCACCCTAAGCTTCCTAGCCAAATTTTTTCATAATTTTCTCCAAAAATCACAGGGTAACCCAAAGAAGGAGGATAGATAAAGGACAAAAGGAAATAATACACAAAATATTTAAACCCACCACACCCAGTTCTTGAGATAAATGGCTAAGAAGCCAACCCGAACCAAAACAAAGGAAAATTGTCAAACCCATGTGTGACAATTCTCCCCACCATAATGCTTCCCACCCCTAGAAATCCACCCCAAGGTTGTTTATAAAACAAGACCCAGTACTCCTCAACTCAAGGATAAGACCGATGAACAAAAAATTAGGTGAGGTAAGGACACTATCAAAAAAGAATAAGACTTAAAAATTAAATTTAACAGGCCCAGAATGGAATCCTCACTAATTGTCACTCACCCCTGAAAGCTAGGACACCTCTAGTTGATCTCTCTAAGGAAAAAAACTCTCACATCCTACAATCCAACTTGTTAGACCAAAACACCTTGGATATTACCCAATGAAACCCATAATACATGTTTGGGATAAGAAAACATGATTGAACCATATCCTAGAGGACACTTCCATAATCTTAGTTCAACACAACCATTGGGTGCGCTTCAATCCAAACATTTACTCGATGATGGAGCTTGGGGTTAGATGCCTCTTAAAGAGACTACCTGCCACCAACCCAACACCAAGAATGAAACTGAATTACTAACATGGGGGGACCAAATGGATTCCCCACCATAAGGAATGGGATAAAACTAGGTTACTTCAGAGGTAACTCAACGAGACCCACAGTGGGTCTCATTACCATAATAACCAATCATCATATCTAATCAGAACAAACCAACATGGTAAACCCGATTTGGGATAACTAGGAAAAATTCCACACAAACCAAATCTTTCACCACCTGGCAAAAGAAACTTTAAACTAGATGAAAGACACTATGAAGTTCACTACTCCCATAGAAATTACCATCCTCAGATTATCCTAAATCAAAATCAAAACTGAAATCAACTCACAAGGATGTACATATATGGGAAACCACACAGAAATTCATATCCATAAGGATTCAAAGACCTAGGTCCATGGAAACTAGAAAATCACACCTTATTCTAACTAAGGAGGAATATTTCCACTCATGTGGTTCACAAGAAAGAAAAGGGTCCTCATGTCCCTTTCTACCAAACAAGTCCACTCAAAACGGAACAGCTACAAAAGTGTCTTAAACTATCTCTATTTCTTACACTAGAGACAGAAGCTAGACCATTTCCCTTCACACCCCCTAGGGGTTCCTGACTACGTGCCATCTTTACTTTGAGGCCTATGGCTAGATCCCTGATGTTTGAAGCATTTCCTGCCTCGCAGTCAGGCATTAAAACTACCAAATGGAACTTCTCCTTCTAGTGCCACACACAACCATACCACAATTAGATAGCACTAGTAAGACACACACTTCCCCATACTCACTTGGTTTCAACATGACACTTCACCATGAAGAGAACTTAAAGGATCAACCCTTTAACCCCAAACAATAAACAAAAAAATAATGGTTACTTGGAATCCACCTTCATTTAGAACAGATAATTTTAGGAATTCCCAAAATAGGAACACACTTTTGTTAAAACAGAAGCTCTTGAAAGGTTACTCAACATCCACCATTGCATCTAAGAGAGAACATAACTCTACAAGATTCCCCCAGACATTACCCTTAAACATTATAAAAATAGTAACCTTAAACCGAGTCCCAAGTAGCTTACGATTCCTACATACGGCCATAACAGCCTCTTACGACCAGACTTTCCACACAGGCAGCCTAGCATGAACCCTTGATTTGAAGAGACTAATGAGAGGTCCAAAGACCCTTTCAGACATGGACAGCACCAACAACCCAGACTGCTTTAACCATTCCTTATTGGGATTCCCTTCACCACTCTCAAATAGGACCTTCAGACATGATGGTTTCAAACTTCACCTTTGATGACTCAAGTAACTTAAAAAAATTAAGGTCTATTTCAACCTTCTATAACCACTCTCCCACTGCAAGAATATTTTCTTAACTGAAAAGGGGGAGAGGTTGGATCAATTTAAGAAGATTTAGAGGAAATTTATTATGTTGATCCACTGGAGGGTTTTCTAATGGTGAATCACCCACAACCGCACTTCAAACGTGCATTAATTATTTATATGGGTGTGCACTAGCCAAGAAGGAAGACCAAGAACCCAATAAAACTGGTCCATTGTCCAAGATGTACCACAAGTGAACACCAAGCGTATAAATGGAACCACCGCAAGGGATTCCTAAAGCACTTTTCAGGAAAAAACCCACTAACCACATATTTTCACCCCAAATTACCAACAATAACTCAAACTCATGACACAAGTCAACCAGAAAGGATTATTAGCTCAAAACGCAATGCAAGAAACATTACCTAAATACAAAATACACACCATGCAATCAAAGGTTATTAAAAAACCAAATTTTCCTTAAAAATCATTTGTAAAAATAAACAAGGTTGATGGGTTGCACATTCACCAATGGTATCCCATGGGCCTCTGTCATGACCCGTCCCCTGGGACCTATGTCATGACTACCCTAAGCCCTCCTTCCATAGGCTAGGGGCTGGAGACTAGCACCGAAGGATTAATTCCCTAAAACCAGGAAGGCATTGCCTTTATAACTTGTGAACACACACAACCAAGCACACAGCTGGATATGAACATAAGGTAAAACTAAATAGTAAATAGAGTGAGTACAGTAAGTAAAAAAGGGTCCAGAATACAAGCCCAACTAGAAAGTACAGGAAAACTGAAAAGTACAAGTAAACTGGAACATCTCCTGTGATCATCCTCCAAGGATCCTACCTGAAGGATAGGTACAGATCTCGAACGGTTGTCTCTGCAGTACACCTCATCTAAGGTCTACCCTGAGTTACATCTAGTTTCGGTACCCTTGTCCTCAGTCAGCGTTGTCCATCGTCTACACCAAACACAACAAGGTGTGGGCATATCCCGTGTAGGGGTGAGTATAATGATACTCAGTAGGGACCCTAATACCCTCAAGGTCTCGCAAAATCCACAAAGGATAAACCACAAAGAATGAAATCAACTGAAAACCCTACTTAGGTATATGCCCATACATATACCTAAGTTATCAAGTATACCCATCTCAATCATGAAAAAACATAGAGTCCAACTCAAAATCAAAAGCTCAACTGTTCAACAAAGGAAGGTGTACCATGAAGGTAAGTACCACATAGGTATTCCACACATAATAATACCACCAAGGTATTACCACAAAGGAAAGTACCACACAAGTACGGGCTCAGCTCACACCAGGTATAACTTAGGTACAGAAGTATAGATGATTAGATGTAACTAATGAATCGTCTTACTCTGTTAATAGGTAGACCCATGAAGGATCCTAAATCATCATCAGACCCACAGAGGATCATAGTACATCGTCAGACCCATGCAGGATCCTAGTACATCGTCAATACATCGTCAGAACCACACAGGATCCTAGTAAATCTTCAGTCCGTCATCAGACCCACAAAGGATCCTAGTACATCTCCAGGACGTCATCAGAACCACACAGGATCCTATTAAATCTCCAGTACCTTGTCAGACCCACACAGGATCCTAGTACATCTCCAGTACGTCGTCAGACACACACAAGATCCTAGTACATCTCCTGTACATCGTTAGAACCACACAGGATCCTAGTACATCTCCAGTACATTGTCAGACCCAAACAGGATCCTATTACATCTTCAGTACATCGTCAGACCCACACAGGATCCTAGTACATCTCCAGTACATCGTCATACCCACACAGGATCCTAGTACATCACCAGTACGTCGTCACATCCAGCTACTAGGTTTCCGCACTAAGTTTCCTCGTCTCTGGGAGGGTCCTCTCCTCAAGCCACTAGTCGATACTCCAACTTCCACTAAGTCCCATGAAGAAGTATCCAAAAGTACTACCATGTCATAGGGGTCTCAACGCAACAGATGGTGCGTCAATCAGATGCCCGTTCTGTAAGTTATTAGCCTTTTAATCTTGAGGGCCCAGTTGGATTCGTGCTCAATCCAACCCAACCATATCCCAACTTTATCCAAATCTCAAGTGGGTAGACCAAAGGGACCATCTCTCTCTAGGGTTTCTGGCGCTGCAGATGGTTCGTCAAACAGACGTTTGATGCTAAAGTTATGGCCAAAAGAGGGTAAATGGGTCGAAGTGGGTCTGGGTCCGGTTCGACCCGGTCGGAATGACCCAGCCCGACCCGGACTGGGATGACCTGGTTTGGGTCAACCCGGCCCGAACGTCTGGGTTCGATCCGGCCCGCACTGGGTTGCCCGGCCTAGGTGGCGCGGTGGGGCCGTAGGGTGGCACGAGGTGACGCGGAGAGCGCGAGGGCTGCGAGGGGCCGCGGAGGCTGAGGGGGTTGCGAGGGTCGTGAGGCCGCGGGGGCCACGGGAGCCTCGGGTTCCATGGAGGCCACGGGGGCCGCGAGGACCGCGGGGGCCCCGGCGGTCGCGGGTTCCGCAGAGGCCGTGGGGCCGCGGAGGCTGCAGAGGCCATGGGGGCCGCGGAGGCCGCGGGGGCCGCCGCGGGTCCACGGAGGCCACGGAGGCCGCGGGGGCCACGGAGGTCGCGGGGGCCGTGGCGGAAGCGGGGGCCAAGGAGGCCGCGGGGGCAACGGCGGCCGCGGGGGCTGCTGGGTGGCGGCGGTCGTGGAGGTCGTGGGGAAGCGGTGGTCGCAGAGGCCACGGGGCGGCGGAGGTCGCTGGCGGTGTGAGGTTCGCGGTGCGGCGGTTCGCCTCAATTGGCCGGATAGCTAGTCGTCCTCTCCGTGTGGCGCGGTCGCGCACCGCACCTTCGTCAGTGGCTGGTTCAGTCGGCCTCTCTCTGTTCACTGTCGTGACACAAGCCGCCTTCTTCCATCGCGAAGAACACACCATTCATGAAGAACAGCAGAGGGGTCGGGCCATGTTTGTTTGGCCCGCACCCTCCACGTTAGAGCGGTAGAAAGTGGTCCAAGGGAGATGATTCAATGTGTGAGGAAAATTAACATTGATCAATTTAAAATACACCCCTACCTCGTTTGTTTTTTGACATTGATGAGGTGGGAAGGACGGTCGTCGATTGAAGACGTCCCACGTTGGAGGATTTCCCAAGGAAGAAGTTGAAGACATTGAAGAACATCGGCATTCTTCATTTGGAGAAGCCTTCTTTGTGGAAGAGTTCTTTGTTGTAGAAGTGTAATCCTCCCAAAAGCTCTTCCCTTCTCCTTCGCCAAAAACTTTCCCCCAATCCCCACCAAAAATGAAATATCCAACATCATATAATATGTTATCTATTTAGTTTGTTGGCATAATTTCAAATTGGCTAAATTAATTAATTGATGAGTGGGTATAATTAATCAAAGGGGGGTGGCACAATTAAAGTGGGGGGAGTTCAAGAGGTTTCTCCCCATTAAGAGGGGAGTTCATGGGGGTTTTAGTCTCGAGTGGTCCCCACCACCATAACTCATGTGGGAGGTTTTAGTTCAGGTGGTCCCCACCTTTTAAAAATCCACATGGGAGGTTTAGGCACAGGTGGTCCCTACCACCATAACCCATGTTGAGGGGTTTCTAAAATAAAATTGTTAGACATTTTTATTTTATTTTATTCTTTCACGAAAATCACAAAAAAAAGATCTTTCACTCTTGACCCACTGCGGTCAAGGAGAAGGTCCCCTTAAGTGAATATCAGTGTTGCGAGTTCAACGATTCCCTCGGATTTCAATTATGAGCCCCGGTTCAAAAGTTACAAAAACTCGCTCACCCGTTTACTGAACGTACCCCAAAAAAGTTCAAAAATTCATTTCAGGCACACCAGGCCTCGGAATCACATGCCGTCAATTTTCATGGACTCGTAAAATTCTCATATATTTAAAAAAAATACATGGAAATTCCTGGTCTTTACATTCTCCCCACCTCAGGGCTTTCATCCCCATAAGCCACAACTCAAACTAAGGGAACAAGTGGGGTTACTGAGCACGCATCTGAGCCTCCCGATCCCATGTGCTCTCTTAGAGGTTCTCATGATGCCAATGAATGCGCACCAGAGGTATCGACCGCCCACAAAGGACCCACTCCTGTCGATCCTCAATATATTCTAGAACCTCTATAAAAGTCGCCCCATCGTCGACGTCCATCTTGCCATGGTCGATGATGTGAGAAGGGTTGTGCACGTATCTCCTCAGTTAGGATATGTGGAAGATGTCATGCACCCAGTGCAATTGAGGTGGAAGAGCTAAGTGGTAATCCACCTCACCAACTCTGCTGAGGACCTGAAAGGGTCCAATGAACCTCAGAGATAACTTACCACCTCTGCCAAATCTCCGCAAACCTCATCAGGGTGAGAACTGTAGGAAGACGTGGTCACCATCCTCGAACTCTAGAGGTCTCTGTCTCTTGCAGGCATAAGACTTTTTCTTACTCTGTGTAGTCTTCATCCGCTCCTAGATGATCTGTATTATCTCTGTGGTAGCTTGTACCATCTCTGGTTCCACTTGTGCTGACTTCCCTGGGTCAGTCCAACACAAAGGTGATCTGCAAGGTCTCTCGTACAACGCCTCAAAAGGTGTCATCCCAATGGTCAAGTCATATCTGTTTTTGTATGAAAAATCCACAAAAGGAAAGTGATCCTACCAGTTGCGACCGAAGTCTAGGACACAAGCACGCAACATGTCCTCGAGAGTCTGAATGGTCTGCTCATTCTAGCCATCCGTCTGAGGATGGAAGGCGGTGCTCAAACGAAGCTGCATCCCGAAATCCCCCTGCAACCCCTTCCATAGCTGGGAAGTGAAATGTGTATCACAATCGGAGACAATCGTCGAGGTTACTTCATGTAGCCGCACAATCTCCTGCATATAGAGGCGTCCCAAGCTCTCTACTGAACCCTGCTCTCTGATCGGTAGGAAGTGGGCCGACTTGGTGAGTCGTTCGACGATCACCCAGATAGAATTTTGACCTGTGGATGTACGTGGAATTCCTGTAAAAAATTCCATAGATATCCCATCCCACTTCCACTCTATGACCTATAAGGCTGAACCAAACCTGCTAGTACATGATGCTCCGCCTTCACTTGCTGAAAATTGAGGCACCGAGAGAGAAACTCTACTACTGCTTTCTTCATTCCCAACCACCAGTGCTGTTGTCGAAGATCCTGGTACATCTTCGCCACTCTTGGATTTACCACTAGAGGGGATGTGTGGAACTCCCTCAACACTTCCTCCTGAAGCGACACTGGTACAATGGTATGTGATTTGAAGAGAATGATGTGCTCCCCACCTTCATAAAATCCATCAGGTGCCTGTCCTGTGGATATCTGAGCACGTCGAGTCTCGCAATCTACATCCCCACGTTGCGCCTCCCTAAATCACTGAATAAGTGGGGGAGTAACTGTAAGAGACTGAAGGAAGGCTTCTTCATCTCATTCCACAAAGGATATCTACAAATGATAGGCATGTTCCTCCTTGGTAGTCGAGTAGATCAGAATGTCATCAATGAATACTACCACAAAGTGATCAAGGTATGGATGAAAGATTTGGTTCATGAGTCCCATGAACACTACTGGAGTGTTGGTTATGCCAAATGGCATAACCAATAACTCGTAATGGTCATACCGACGTCATAAGACCATCTTATGCACATCCTCGTCCCGTAATCTGAGATGGTGATAGCCTGATCTGAGGTCTATCTTCGAGAACCACCGTGCTCCCTTCAGCTAATCAAAGAGGTCATCAATCCTTGGGAGTAGGTACTTGTTCTTTATGGTCACCTGTTTCAGGCGTCGATAGTCAACACAAAGCCTCAAGCTTCCATCTTCCTTCTTGGCAAACAAAATTGGGGTTGCCCAAGGATAAAAATTGGGCCAAATGAACCCCTTCCCTTGTAAGTCCTCCAGCTGTACCCACAGCTCACGAAGATCTGTGGGAGCCATCCGATATACTGGTGTAGATATCGGTGTCATCCTGGGGTACAAGTAAATGTAAAATTCCACCTCTCTGTGAGTATGTAGACCCAGAACATCATTAGGGAAGACATCTGCATACTAGTTCACCACTACAGGATAACTCGAACTCTCTACATCAATCGCTTTGAGGGTAAGGCTATCCAACTGATGTGTAATCGGCTACACCCTCCTTCAGGTAATTCCATCATGTGTTGCAAAGGCTCCCTTCTCACTGGTGAAGTTAATCATGGTCTCATATGTGCAGAAACACTGCAATTTGCACCTAATACAGTCAATATGAGCATGGACTGTAGATAACCAGTCCATAACCAAGATGACGTCGTAAGGCCTCGACACCGCTACTAGAAGATCTCAGCCGAAGCTCTCGCTTCCTAAAGTAATCTCACACTAATGGAACCAATGTATAATCATCGAATCTTCTCTCATAGGAGTCTATAGACATAAGGATCGAGCTAACGGCTCCATCAGAATCTCTGAGCTCTGAACGAGGGCAGTAGCAATAAAATAATGATTGGAACCTATGTCTATAAGTACTGTAGATAAGGTGGAGTAGACACAGATTGTACCTTGTATCATCTCTGGAGAGTCGTGATCGTAGGCCTCAGCTTCTTGGAGATAAGTTCACCCTTTTCCTCCTGCTCCATGTGGTCGGGGTGGATCACCTGGTGGTGGTGGTGGTAACATCTCGAATCGTCTCCCACCACCAGCTACACGTCCATCTCCTCTTCCATGTCCACCTGCTCCCTGTGGACCTCCTCGATCAAACTTATGTCTCTACCTGGGTGGTCCCTCGACTATCTGTTGATCATCTGTACAGTGGTTCGGGTAGTCACGAACTATGTAACCCTGCTCGCCGCATGTGAAACACTATATGTTCCTCGCATGACTAGCTTTGTCTCTGGTACCCTACACAACCGATCCTGAGTCATGCAGTCATCCACCAGTATGTCTGGTCCTCTTGGACCTCTATGACATCTATCTATTTCCAGCTGCAGAAGTCTCTGCTACATGATGCCCGGTGGTGGGTCTCACTGCTGGTGACTGATCAACAATAAAACTCTTCACTATGATGGCTCACTCTAGCACCCCTGCATACGTCGGGATGCTGAGTGAGATCATCAAAGCCCTAATCTCTCACCTGAGTCCCTACTCAATGGTCTGGGCCCTGAAGAATGGGTCTCGCACCATATCAGTGGAGTAGCATGAGAGGTCAATGAACCTCACTGAGTACTGAGCCACAGTCATGTTGCCCTTCTACAGATGGAGAAACTCATGTATGCGCACTGGTCGAAGAGTCACTGGGACAAACTCTGCCCAAAATAGGGTCTCGAAGTCTGACCAGAGAAGCATCACATCATCGTGAAATTGGAGCATCAAGCTCCATCATCTGTCTGTTTCTTCCTGTAGAAGACTGGCGGCAAGGATCACCATGAGATCAGCTGGTATCCCTACCAGTCGGAAGACTCTCACTATGGCCTCCAGCCAATCCTCAGCCGCATGTGGGTTCATCTCTCCCCTGAACCTGGGTGGCCTCTGGCTCTGGAACTCGTGTAACATGCTCAAGAGGCGTGAACCCTCTACTACGAGGGCTGGTGGAATCGGTGGCCCAATGGGTAATGGTACTGATGGTGCCTCCGCTAGTGCCTCTACTGGAAGAGGGCCCTGCACCGAGGCCTCGTCGCTCGGTGGGCTATCAGTGTGGACTATATCTGGATCCCTAGCTGGCTGTCAGCGTGGAGGCATCCTAAAAATAAACGGGTGCGCTACGGTAAATATGTTATACCTAGTGAGCTGAATCAAAGAGTTCACAAAGAAGACTCTTGAAAACACACACGTAATCAGTGTTTTCATGCACTGAGTCAGAAATTAGATGTTAGGGTCCTGGTGTATGGATACATCGGCCGCTGCACCAACATTGGATTCCCTAAACTAATAACCACGCTCACTACACTTAACACTATTTCCATTAAAAAGATCAAAGTAATATGTTCTACAATAGAACCGACTCCTCTGATACCAATTTGTCACAACCCATCCCCCAGGGCCCGTGCTGTGATTACCCCAAGCCCGCATTTCATAGGCTAGGGGCTGGAGACTAGCACTGAAGGCGTAATTCCCTAAAATTGGGAAGGCATTTCCTTTATAACCTGTGAACACACACAACCAAGCACAGAGCTAGATATGAACACAAGGTAAAACTGAATAGTAAATAGAGTGAGTAAAGTAAGTAAAAAGGGGGCTAGAATATAAGCCCGACTAGAAAGTACAAAAAAACTGAAAAATACAATTAAACTAGAAAATATCTTATGATCATCCGCCAAGGATCCTACCTGAAGGGTAGGTATAGCTCTCGAACGGTCGTCTCTACGGTATGCCTCGTCTAAGGTCCACCCCGATCTACCTCCAGTCCTGTTACCCTCGTCCTCAGTCAGCGTTGTTCATCATCTGCACCAAACACAACAAGGTACGGGCATAACCCGTGCAGGGGTGAGTATAATGATACTCAGTAGGGACCATGAGACCCTCAAGGTATCACAAAATCCAAAAAGGATAAACCACAAAGCATGAAATCAACTGACAACCCTACTTTGGTATATTCCCATATATATACCTAAGTTATCAAGTTTGCACATCTCAATCATGAGGAAACACAGAGTCCAACTCAAATGCCCAAGCTCAACTGTTCCACAAAGGAAGGTGTACCAAAAAGGTAAGTACCACACAGGTACGCCACACATAAGAATACCACCAAGGTATTACTAAAAAGGAAAGTACCACACAGGTATGGACTCTGCTCACACCAGGTATAACTTAGGTATAGAAGTAGAGATGATTAGATGTAACTACTGAATCATCTTACTCTGTTAAGAGGCAGACCCACGAAGGATCCTAAATCATCATCAGAACCACAGAGGATCGTAGTACATCATCAGACCCACACAGGATTCTAGTACATTTTCAGTACGTTGTCGGACCCACAAAGGATCCTAGTATATCTCTAGTACATCGTCAGACCCACACAGGACCATAGTACATCTCCAATACATCTTCAGACCCACACAGGATCCTAGTACATCTTTATTACGCCGTCATACCCATGCAAGATCCTAGTACATCTCCAGTACGTCGTCAGACCCAAACAGGATCCTAGTACATCTCCAGTACATCTTCATACTAACACAAGATCCTAGTACATCGTCATACCCACACAGGATCCTAGTACATCTCCAGTACGTTGTCAAACCCACACAGGATCCTGGTATATCTCCAGTATGTCATCACAGCCAGCTACTAGGTTCCCGCACTAAGATTGATCGTCTCTGGGAGGATCCGCTCCTCAATCCACTGGTCGATACTCCAACTTCCACGAAGTCCCATGAATAATTATCCCAAAGGAACGCCTTTTCATATGGGTCTCAATGCAACATACGGTGCGTCAATCGTACGCCCGGTCTATAAGTTATTAGCCTTTTAGTCCCATGGTCCCGGTTGGATTCATGCTCGATCCAACCCAACTGTATCCCAATTTTATCCAAATCTCAAGTGGGGTATACCAAAAGGATTGTCTTGCTCTAGGGTTTTTGGCGCCGTAGACGATTCGTTAAATGGACATTCAGTGCCAAAGTTATGGCCAAAAGAGTGTAAATGGGTCGAAGTGGGTCCGATTCTGGTCCGACCCAATTGGACCGACCCAGCCCGACCCAGCCTGGGCCAACCTAGTTTGGGTCGACCCAGCCCGACCTGCTGAGTCCAGCCTGGCCCGCATTGGGCGGCCCATCCTGGGCGGCGCGGTGTGGCCGCGGGGCAACACGGAGGCCACGAGGGTCGTGAGGGGTCGTGAAGGCTATGGGGGCCACGAGGGCCGCAAGGCGGTGGTGGTCGCGGGGGCCACGGAGGCGGCGGGGCGGCATAGGCCGCGGGGGCCGTCGAGGCAGCGGGGCGGTGGAGGCCGAGGGGGCCGCGGAGGTGGCGGGGTGGCAGAGGTCGCGGCGGCCGCGGAGGCCACAGGGCGGCGAAGGCCGCGGCTGCCGCGAAGGTCGTGGAGCGGCGGAGGCCGGGGGAGGCGGAGGCCACAGCGGCCGCGGGGTAGCAGTGGCCATGAAAGTCGTGGGGCGGAGGAGGCCTCAGAGGCCATGGGCGGCGCAAGGGCCGCAGTGCGGCGGTCCAACGTGGAGGGCCAGATGGCCAGTCGTCCTCTCCGTGCGGCGCGTTCTGGCGTCGCACCTTCGTCGGCGGCCGGTTCGATCGGCCGCTCTCCGTTCGCTGTTGTGACATGAGTCACATTCTTCCATCGCGAATAACACAGCATTAATGAAAAACGGTGGAGGGTTCGGTCCATGTTTGTTTACCCTTCACCCTCTGCATTAGAGCGGTAGCAAGTGGCTCAAGGGATATGATTCAATGTGTGAGGAAAATTAACATTGATCAATTTCAAATACACCCATACCTCGTTTGTTTGTCGACATAGATGAGGAGGGAAGGACGGTCGTTGATTGAATATATCCTACGTTGGAGGATATCCTAAGGAATAATTCGAATACATTGGAGAATGTTGGAATTCTTCGTTTGGAGAAGCGTTCTTCGTGGAAGAAGTTCTTCGTTAGAGAAGTGTAATCCCTCCAAAAGCTCTACCCTTCTCCTTTGCCAAAAAATTTCCCCCAATCCCCACCAAAAATGAATTAGCCAACATAATAGAATATGTTATCTATTTAGTTTGTTGGTATAATTTCAAATTGTCTTAATTAATTAATTGATGATTTGGCATAATTAATCAAAGGGGGTGTTGCAATTAAAGTGGGGGGAGTTCAAGAGGTTTCTCCCCATTAAGAGGGGAGTTCAAGGGGGTTTTAGTCTCAGGTGGTCCCCACCACTATAACCCATGTGGGAGGTTTTAGTTCAGGTTGTACCCACCTTTGAAACATCCACATGAGAGGTTTAGGATTGGGTGGTCCCTACCAACATAACCCATGTTGAGGGGTTTCTAAAAAAAATGTTAGAGATTTTTATTTTATTTAATTCTTTCACAAAAAACATAAAAAAGATATTTAACTCTCGACCCACTGCGATCAAGGTGAAGGTCCCCTTAAGCGAATACCAGTGCTGCGAGTTCAACGATGCCCTCAAATTTCAATTTCAAGCACCAGCTTAAAAGTTACAAAACCACACTCACACGTTTACTGAACGTACCCAAAAAAAAGTTCATAAATTCATTATGGGAACACCGGGCCTCGGAATCACGCGCCTTCAATTTTCACAGACTCATAAAATTCCCATATATTTAAAAAACAATTACCTGGAAATTCCAGGTCTTTATAGCCTCACACATGCATGTTCTCGTGCCAACCGGGCACCAATTTCACCTTACACATATAACACATGCATATGGTCACCCATGAAAATACCAATGGTTAGAACAAAAATTCTTTCCATTTTCCAAAACAAACATTCAACCTACATCCTCAACTTTCTCATTTTAAATTTCACAAAATCTCTTCAAAACACATTCAGTTTCACAACAACCCCATTTTATTAATAACCATTTAATTAGAACTCATTTTTTCTCATTTAAAACAAGTTTCCAAAACCATTTTAAAACTAGTACCCCATTTTCCAACAGCAAGTTTTCCCATAAATCCCAAAATTTGATTATTAAAATTCAATATCATTGAAATCATTCTCATTTTTACACAAAAATCATTTTGTGAAAGTATACATTTCTAAGATTCACTTTAAATTCATTCTAAAAGGTCGTTTCCCACCTTTACAAAGTCGAATCATCTATACTTTAAAATTAAGCTTCCAAGATTCCAAAATAAAGAGACATAGGATGATGTAAGAGGAAACTAATGTTGATGGGTGGATCAAACATATGTTTGGAATCCATACGCCAGTCAAACCACCATTACAGAGAGTGTTTTAGGACAATGTCCCCAGATCCACATGGCTTTCTAGGCCCTGTGAGCTCACTGAGACCATTGACCCAACTCTCATTTAATTTCCCAAATATAGAACAACCACAATGACCAAAAGACTAAGATGAAGCTTGACTTCCCCTGGTGACTTGAGTCTCATCACAAGGTGTGTTGATCAGGCACCGCACTCACAACCAGAACATCAAGTCCTAACAATCCTAGCTCCTGTATACCCAGACTCTTCCCCAAGGTACAAGACTAAAAAGAGTATAACCTACCTTTGATACCATTTTTTCATGAACCAAGCTAGGATGAAATCCAACCTGGCACCCTACTCAGTGCTCAATAAGGCCCAAATGGCATTCCTAATCCCCATGAGCTGGCACAAGTGCCCATGTATCATAAATAATACATGGGAATGATTTACCTGAAACAATTAACATAAAATAACCAACAATTTAAATAAAAGTAATTTGAAAATACAAAACTAAACAAGACTTAAGACATCACTAGATTTAAATTTTACAATTCATCTCAAAAACCTAAATAGGACTACAATGAAAAGAAAACTAAAGCTTCATCCCAAACTTCTATGCCGCAAGAGGAGAAACATCCTCAAGCCACCACCACCAAGATTCACACCTAAATCCACTAGAAACTCAATCGTTCAACACTAAACGTCTTGAATTTACCTAGAACAAACATGTAATAAGGTCTACATACACCCAAAGGTGTATTCAGGGTGTGATCAAAATCCCAGTAGAAAGCCACCCAAGAAAGAGGTTCCATGAAAAAACATGTAAAAGATAATCTAACATGCTCATTTAAATTAATTCCTTTAAAACATTGCTAGGAAAACATTTATGAGTAAACATTTTAAAGAAAAGAAAATTCTTACAAAAGAGGCCAATATATAGCCATTTACTTGAAAGACAAATGGATTTCTAGAATTACACACACACACACATCCACACATAAGAGGTACACCATATGCCGACAAATTGCACCCCATCATATAAGGTATAGCACTATGGGTAAATACTATAGGGTTAATCTATCTCAATTGAGACCCTAGAACCTCATTCCTCAGTGGAAGGTGGTATAGTAACTATAACCATCAACTTCCTCATGCATGATCCACTAGAGAGGAGAAACATCCAATGTTCTAGTGGCAATCATCCATCATCATAGTTTTTTTAGTGTTGTAAACATCCTAAGTGAAACCGAGACAAGTCACTTCTATATCACTAGAGAACTAGTTCTATTCCACACACCTAGATATTTAGGGTCCCCTTGTGCTCGATTTAAATTTCACATGTCAAACATACCACTACTTTCACAACAAAGGCCAAAAATTTTTAGGGGATCACCCTTCTTTATAAAACAACCCATTTACCATTTTACACACACCAAAGAAAAACACCTTTCAAATACCTTTACCATCACTTACATAATTCCCAAATTTCCCTTTCATAACACAATAGAAACGCGCAATTAAAACTAAACAAGTCAATGGGCCAATCCTCCTTCATAAACCCACTAAAACTCTAAAACCATTTTTAAAACAATGTTTTTAATCATTCAAAAATTTCACAATTTATACTCAAATTCATAATGAGTCTAACATGACCAAAATTATCCATTTTCCATTGAAAAATCCCTTTTTAAATATGCATGTTCCTCAAGTGCATTTGAAAATACATTTTGCACCTTCCAAATAACCCCTAAAACCCTTTTTTGAAACATTACATTATAACACACACAAAACATAGCCATTTACTTTATTAAAGTTTATTTATAACCTATAAACACACCAACTAATTCAAATAGATCGTTATCATCACATAATCAAACCAAATAACACATTTATAAACTCAAAAAAACATATTAAATTCATATAATAATGTTAGGTCATGGAACCACCAACCTCACATGGAGAAACTTCTAGAAAATGATGTGAAAACCCATCCACACATCTACCTCACAATAATAAGGTAAGAAGGAACCCTAATCATAAGGATTGATCCCAATGGATCAAGATCCAACCCCCAAAATAAAACCCTGGATGCTGGAAAAAGAAACTCCCAAGGAAGAGAACCAAAACCCTAAAATAGAGTAAGAATAGAGGGAGAGAAAGACTTACCTGGATGTTTCTCGAAATATCCGGACCAAAACCACCAAGGGAAGGGTGATTTGGGGGATCCATGGAAGGTGGAGGAGGCCCCTAAGGAGGGTGAGACCGATAGGGATGAGAGAGAGAGGGATGAGAGGGTTAAAAATTGGGAGAGAGAGAAAAACATGAAAATCTAATTTTTAATGAGCTAGAAGGTCGCACAATTAGTATGCATGGTTTGAAAAATCATGTGGTGATCATGAGATTGTATCTACTGAGGAGAGGACCTACACACAGGCATGTCGAACAGTCTGAATAACCATGTGGTAGCCATGTAGTCGCTACTGTCTCGCCCAGACACTACCGCACATTTACTCATAACCATGTTCCAATCGTGTACCTTAAACTTCTTAGCCCAATTTTTTTCACTTTTCTCAAAAACTCAAATTGGAACCCAAATAAGGAGGATAGATCAAACAAAAAAGGAAATAATACTCCTAAAATTTAAACTCGCCACACCTGGTTCCTGAGAGAAATGGCTGAGAACCCAACCCAAACCGAAACAAAGGCAAATTTTTAAACCTGGGTGTGACACTAAGTATCGTTAATTACCACTATTTTTTACTAAATACTGCTAATTACTGCTAATTTTTACTAAGTACCGTTGATTAGTGTTATTTTTTAGTAATTAGCGTTAATTTTTAGTAATTACCCCTAATTTTTAGTAATCATCGCTAATTTTTACTAATTACCACTAATTTTTGGTAATTACCACTAATTTTTACTAAGTACAACTAATTTTTACTAATTATCACTATTTTTTACTAATTACCACTAATTTTTAATAATTACCTCTAATTATGGCTAATTTTTACAATTTACCACTAATTATTATAAATTACCGCTAATTATTTATATTTACCACTAATATTTACTATGTACTACTAATTATCATAAATTTTTGCTAAATACTGCTAATTATCACTAATTTTAAGTAATTACTGGTAATTTTCACTAATTACTGCTAATTACTACTAATTACTACTAATTATTACTAATTACCCCTAATTATTACTAATTACCGCTATTTTTTAGTAATTGACACCATTTTTTACTAAGTGCCGCTTATTTTTACTAAGTACCACTAATTATTCATAATTTTTACCAAGTACCGCTAATTACTGCTAATTTTTACTAAGTACTGTTAATTGTTTCTAATTCTTTAGTAATTACCGCTAATTACTGCAAATTTTTAGCAATTATCGCTATTTTTTACTAATTACTGCTAATTTTTAGTATTTACCGCTAATTTATAGTAATTAACGCTAGTTTTTTGTAATTACAGGTAATTTTTACTAAGTACCGCTAATTTTTACTAATTACTACTAATTTTTACTAATTATCGCTAATTTTTTTGTAATTATCAGTATTTTTTACTAATTATTGCTAATTATTTGTAATTACCTCTAATTATCGCTAATTTTTACTAATTATTGCAAATTATTACTAATTACCCTTAATTTTTACTAATTACACTAATTTTTAGTAATTGCCTCTAATTATTGCTAATTTTTACTAATTACTGCTAATTATTAATAATTACTGCTAATTTTTACTAATTACTGCTAAGTTTTAGTAATTTCTTCTAACTATCACTATTTTTTTCAAATTACCACTAATTTTTTCTAAGTACCGCTATTTATCACTAATTTTTACTAAGTACCGTTAATAACCACTAATTTTTAGTAATTATCGCTAATTTTTAGTAATTGCCTCTAATTATCGCTATTTTTTACTAATTACCGCTAATTATTACTAATTACCGCTACTTTTTTACAAATTACTACTAAGTTTTAGTAATTACCTCCAATTATCGCTAATTTTTACAAATTACTGCTAATTATTACAAATTACTGCTAATTATTACTATTTGCCACTAATTTTTAGAAAATATCGCTAATTTTTAATAGTTATCGCTAAATTTTAGTAATTATGACTAATTTCTAATAATCACTATCAATTTCTAATAATTACCGCTAATTTCTAATAATTACCATTGATTTCTAATAATTACCGTGGATTTCTAATAATTAGTGCTCATTTCTAATAATTATCGCTGATTTTTACTAATTATCGCTAATTTGTACTCATTACTGCAAAATTTTACCAATTGTTTTAAAATTATTTATATTTACATTTAATTATTAAAAATTGGTATTATTTACTATAAATTATTAATTAATATAAATTAATACAAACTACTTTAAAATATTATTATTTATTACTAAGATCTATAAATTATTACTGAGTTCTGTTAATTCCCACTCGTTTTTGTTAATTTTTACAAATTCTCACTTATTACCGCTAATTCTTACTAATTATCAGGTTTTTTATTCTAATTATCACTAATTTCTAATAATTACTGCTAATTTATAATAATTATTGTCAATTACTCATAATTAAAACTACATACTAATAATTAAACCTAATTACTACTAATTTAAACTAATTACTTCTAATTAAAAATAATTATTAACAATTAAAACTAAATACTACTAATTGAAAATAATTACTACTATTTAAAACTAATTACTGAAAAATAAAACTAAGTAATTCTAATTTAAACTAATTAATGCTAATTATTAATAATAATTACTAATATAAAAAAATAATTAAAAAAATAAAAGCATTAAATAAATACCTTAAAACTAAACTTCTTATCGGATGCAAAGCTGAAAATTTGTTTCCCTGTAAAATTTAAAACTTTAAAAAGTTTAAGGATAATAAGAGGAAAGTAGAAGAAGAGAAGAGAGTTCAAAGGAGGATAGAATGAAAAGAAATCAGGTGGGGGATTATATAGGTTAGATTATTAACGATGAGACTAGTTACGACGGGTTCCCTATCGCAAATAGTCTTAGTTGTGATGAGATTTGTCGCAAATAGTGCCCGTAATTAATAATTCTATTGGTGATTAAAAAGGTATTTGTGACGTGTCCCGTCGCAAATTCTCTTCCACCGACAATTTTTTTGCGACAGGAATTAATTCCTATTGAAAATAACAATAAAAATGGAAGGTATTTGCGATAGGGGGTATGTTTTTGTTTCAAATACCTTTCCCATGGTTTGGCGTGCAAGCCGTACCAAAGGTATTTGCGACAGACCGATTTTCCCATCGCAAATAATTTTTTATTAAGAACTATTTGTGATGGGTGATGATCCCGTCATAAAATCCCCTTCTTCTTGTAGTGACTATTTTAATTAATTAAAATGGAAAGTCATTATACATTTAAAAAAAAAATTTGAAAAATATCTCTTTTTACCGCCAAATGATATTATCTATATTTTCTATAAAATTGGTTATTGTTAGGAAGTTTCATTCAGCGTCTGTAGCCTTCAATGGGGGTGGGCTGCCCACCCCCACTGATCCCTCCACCTACCATGTTGGACTGCCTATAAAAGGGCAGTGCACTCCCCCCCCCCCATAGGATTACTATGTATGAAGGGAGATACAAAAATCTTTAATAAAATAATTATCTTTCCTTTATGCTCATTTTTCTCCACTATTATACATTTACTCCTTTTAGTTTTTGTTTTCACAACACATTATTAGCACAAATGCTCAAAAGGGGAGAAAGCATTGAAATGGATTGCATAAATGGGGTAGATATTTTCATACCGAATAGTGTAACAACACACACAATTCTTAAGAATAAAAAATATTTTTATGATTTTAAACCAGCAAGATCAATTGTGAATACTATATTTGGTCCTACATATCTGATAGAAGATACTGGTAAAGTGAGTTTTTTTTACCTAATGGGACAAAAAAAATATAAGAGATGCATTGTTTTTTCCAAAGTCCAAAAGAAACTTGTTAAGTTTTAATAATATATACCAACATGGGTATGATACCCAAACTATATCTGATAGAAATGAAAAGTAAATATCCATTACCATTAATAAATATGGTAAGAGTTATGTTCAATAAATTTACTAAAATCATCATCTGGATTTCATTATACATATATAAGTGTAATTGAAACACATATGCTAATGAAGAATGGACCGCAAATCATTAATTTGTGGCATGACTGATTAGGGCATCAAAGTTCATGAATGATGCAAAAAATAATTGAAAGTTATCATAGACATTCAATAAAGGTCCATAAGATCTCTCTAATAATAAAAAATTCATGTGAGGCTTGTTCGCTTGAAAAGCTCATTGTGAGACCATCTCCAGCTAAAATTAAGACTGAAATGTCAGTCTTTTTTGAACAAATTCAAGGGGGTATATGTGGACCAATTCATCCATCGTGTGGGCCATTTAAATATTTTATGGTATTAATTGATGCATCTAGCAAATGGTCACACATATGTTTTCTTTCAACATGTAATGTAGCATTTTCATGATTTCTTGCTCAAATAATTAAATTGAGAGCACAATTCCCTGATCATGTCATCAAGAAATAAAGGCTTGATAATGTTAATGATTGTTGTGTGGCAATGGGGATTACTTTGGGGCATCAAATCACCCATGTACATATGAAAAATGGTTTAGCTGAATCGCTGATAAAATGTCTCTAACTTATTGTTATAACATTAATAATGAGAACAAAGTTGTCGAGCTCCGTATGGAGCCATGCAATATTGCATGCCTCGGCATTAATTCACATCATTCCAAGTGCATATCATAAAAATCTTCCACTCTAATTGAAATTTAGCCAAGAGCCTGACATCTCCCACTTAAGAATCTGTGGTTGTGTAGTATATGTACCAATTGCTCACCCACTAAGTACCAAGATGAGACCTCAAAGGAGGTTAGAAATATATATAGGATATGAATCCTCATCAATCATTAGATATTTTGAACCACAAACCGGTGATGTATTCACAACATGTTTTGTTGGTTTTCACTTCAATGAAGAAGTATTCTCATCATTAGGGGGAGAAAATAAAAAAAGTGAGGATATTTTTTGGAATGTGTAAATGTTATATTTTCTTGATCCTCCCACCCGGTAGTGTGAGATAAAAGTGAAAAGGATTTTACATTTTCAAGAACTAGAAAATCAATTATCTGATTCATTTATTGATTCAAAGAGTGTGACTAAATCACATGTACCAACTGTAAATGCACTAGCTATAATTGATTTCTTGAAGACACAATTACATAATGATGTTGTAGAAATCTCAAAAACACACCTGAAACATGGAAGACCAATTGGTTCTATGGATAGAAATCCTTGGAAAATAAAAGGAAATGAGTATAATTGGAAACCCCGTTATAGAGGCGTGTGTTCTAGAAGAAACATGTAATTTAAGTGTTTAAATAAACACATGATGATAATCATAAAGATAATTCATATGATATACACAACCCTAAAGTTTTTGAAAATAATGAAATATCTCTTAATTATTCTATTACAGGTGATATATGGAATCAAAGTAATGTGGAAAATATTGATGAAATATTTTCATATTTTGTGTCACATGACATAGAGAATGAATACCATGAACCAAGGTCTGTTATGGAATGTAATAAACAACCCAATTGGAATAAATGGAAAGATGCAATGCAAGTTGAATTAAATTCACTTAATATGTGAAAGGTTTTGGGACATGTCATGCTCACACCAGAAGATGTAAATCCTATTGGATATAAATGGGTTTTTTTGCATAAGCATAATGATAAAAACAAGATTGTAAGATACAAAGTTTGTCTTGTTGCAAAAGGTTTTTCTCAGAGACCTGAAATTGATTATTAAGAGACATATTCTCTTGTTATAAATTCTATTACTTTTCAACATCTAATTAGTCTTTCAGTATCTGAAATGACTAATATGCATCTTATGGATGTTTTTGCAACTTATTTATATGGGTCACTTGGTAGTAGTATATATATGAGAATCCCTAAAGGATTCATATTACCCAAAGTATTGAAATCAAAACTCAAAGACCTATATTCAATTAAATTTCAGACCTATATAGATTAAAATAATATGGGCATATGTGGTATAATCATTTGAGAAAATATTTGTTAAATAAATGGTGTGTAAATAACCCTATATGCCAATGTGTTTTTATTAAGAAAAAAATATCTAGATATGAAATCATTGTTATCTATGTCAATGGTTTAAATATCATCAAAACACTAGAAGAGATCAATGAATCAATGAGAAACTTAAAGGATAAATTTGAAATGAAAGACTTGGGAGAAAACAAGTATTGCCTTGGATTACAAATTGAACATATGCCAAGTGGTATATTTTTGCAGCAATGAAATTACACTGAAAATGACTTTAAATGATTTAATATGAATATAGTAAATCCTTTAAGTACTTCAATGGTTGATATGTCTTTAAATACTAAGAAAGATTAATTTCGACCTTGTGAAGAAAATAAGGAATTGGTTGGTCCATAAGTATCATACCTCAGTGTTCTCGGAGCACTAATGTATTTCTCTAATTGTATTTGTCTCGATATATCTTTTTCTACTAATTTATTGAAAAGATTTAGTTTAGATCCTACATGAAGACAATGTAATTGAATTAAACATATTTTTTGTTATCTTTGTGGCCCTATTGATTTGTGTTTATTCTAGTCTAATAAATTAGAAAAGAAGAAGATCGGTTTTGTAGATGCATGTTATTTATCATATATGTATAATGTGTGATCACAAACTGGTTATGTTTTCATGGTTGGAGGTACTTCCATGTCTTGGAGATCACAAAAGCATACACTTGTTGCAGCATCTTCAAACCATGAAGAAGTAATAACATTATATAAAGCATGTTGAGAATGTGTTTGGTTGTGGTTTATGACTCAATGCATTAGAGTGGAAAGTGGATTGCCTATGATGGAAGCCAAACAATATTGTTAGAAGAAAATATGGTGTGCATCACACAATTAAAGGAAGGATTCATCAAAAATGATCGAACAAAACACCTGAAATTTTTCTCATTCACACAAGATGTAATGAAGAATGGAGATATCAACTTGGAATATGTTCGATCCAGCGAAAACATTGTTGGTTAATTTACAAAGGAATTTTCAACTGTTAACTTTAAAAAGACTGTACATAATATAGGGATATGTAGAATGAAAAATTTGTATTTTTTTTATGAAATGTAACCTTCATAGGGAGTCTACGTGAGTGTACTTTTTTTCTTTATTCTAGTTTTTATCTCACTGGGTTTTTTTGGAAAAGGTTTTTAATGAGACAATATCAAAACATGTATGACATTGGTATAGGTGTGCATCCCAAGGGGAAGTGTTAGGCAGCTACATTCAGTGGTTTCGGCCTATTGATGTTCATGTGATGGTATTGGTGTGATTGGATTCTGCTATTGGTGATCTGTTTTGGATGATTTTGCTATTGGTATTGGGTGAATCTGCATTTTTGATTTACGGAGATTTGTGTGATAGTTCTGTTTTGGTGGATTGGTTTTAGTGGAGGATAAAATGAAGGCGTTTTGGTGAAGGAGTTATTGATATATCATTTATCTTTGATCTTGTGGAATGGTTTTTTTAATGGAAGCATTTGGGGGTTTTGAGTAAGAATCACATAATGATTTCTGCATCAGAATGGTTCAAGGGTTGCTTCTTTCAGACATTCTACAAGGAAATGCTTCGGAAGAGGATCAGAGCAGGTATCTTTCACCATGTATGGCTATTAGAATTCAGAAGTTTGAAATGGTATGGCGTTGCCATCGGTATTAGGCTCGTGCATTGTTACACGGGACAGCTTGCTGAGCAGTCCTGCAATGGTGGAGGCTTGTCATAATGATGTTGAGGTGGGGAGGGGTATTCCTTAGTAGTCTTGTTCTGAGATGATTGCGGCCCTTTTGACCTTAGATTTTTGTTTATATCTTTGTCTTTGAAGTCTGTGAGGTTTCCCCCCTTTACCCTTAAAAGCAAGTTTATCCAAAAATGAATTAAAAATTTAGGCCTTCTGTAACATCCCGGACCCGGGTTCCACGCAACGGGTGCCCCGAGCCCGGTTCGCCACGTGACCTCAAGCGCATTTCCCCAAACTTCAGAGGCTGCCGACTAGAAGCGAGGGTCCAGGTCTGATAGTGGGGAAACTATGCCCTCATTTGTCAAAGTGTAGCGCATCGGAATTTAAATAAAACATACAACGACAGCGGAAGCAGTAAACATACACAACTGAATAAACTACAGCAGTGGATATAACCAACAGTATAGAAGTGATAATGCTACATGTTTCAAGTTCTAAGAAAACAGCCAAAACATGTTATACATCAATGCAGTACAACAAATATCAGAGTACAACAAAACAAAGCAAAACAACTGGCAGCGGCATCACGAGCCTAGGCTCGGTCTCATGCCCTCCTCCTCCACGGCCATAGTCAAGTACATGTATAGGGACTCTTGCCCCTATCTACACCTGCAGAAACGTAATCTGTTTGGGCCGAAAAGCATGACCCAAACAGGGTGTGAGAATTATATCTTAGTAGGCACCCACCAAAGGCCTGTGCCCAACTGCGTATAAGCATGCATCAACAGTGTGCAGTAGTAAAATGCAATAAACTAAGCAGTACTCAAAAATAACTAACTTAACAGTTAAGTTTCCATTTTATTATTCATTTAATTTATTTAATTTAGTAACATTCTTGTGCTCAAAAGAACCAATCCCTCAGGCCATACAAAACCGTGCCCTCAGGAAAAAATAGTAACCACGCCCTCAGGTTTTCCCTCAGGCCATATAAAATCCAACCCGCAGGTATTGCCCTCAGGTGTAATAGAAATTTCCCTCAGGTGTAGGAAGTGTCACCCTCAGGCACAGAAGTCAAGCCCTCAGGCACGAAAGGTTTCCCTCAGGCGAAATAGAATGTCGCCCTCAGGCTAAAACAGTCACGCCCTCAGGCTAATCACAACAACGCCCTCAAGCTAAATACAACAATGCCCTCAGGCTAAACAGGTAATCGGGCCAAGCCCAACAGGTAAACAAGCAATAACAAGAAATTCCTCTCAAGGAAATTCTACAATTACTACTTTGAAGTCATACCCTCGAGTATCCTGGCCAAACGGCTAAACAGTGGAACACACCCCCGGGGTGGTTCTGGATCCAAGAAACGATCCCAACCATCATTTTATTATAAAAATTAAATACCTAATCAATTCTAGGAATTAAATATAGAAACGGCCTCAGCCACATGACACCCCAACATGGGTTCGTGGCACAAAAATGTACAAAAACGCACGACAGTTGGAAAATAAATACTAAGCCACCTACCTTATACTCCAACGAACGTTATACCCGAACGCCGCCTTCAAAAATGCCCAAGAACGGCATAGATATGACGAAGAACAAAACCCATTCAAACGTAAATAATTTTCCCTCATGAAAGAATTGGTAAGAACGGTACTAGGAGAGTAGAGGGCTTACCCGTGCGGTTCCAACGGGATCGTCCGAGGTAGAAACCGATTCCAGACGAACCCCCGGTGGATCTTCAAAGGTCCAGCCGTCCTCCTTGGCTCCAAAATGGCTCAAACGCATCCTCTGCCAAATGAGAAGGCTACTACCTATTTTAAGCCAAAAAAATAAAGTACACGACGTGTACTTATGAGTACACGGCGTATGCTTCTTTCATTTAACTGTTCATTTGGCGGCACCGCCACACTGTTCATCCGTCGACCTGAGTACACGGCATTTACTCCTGAGTAAACAGCGTGTATTGTCACCCAGCTGGCGGCGACTCCACCGCCTTACTATTTAAGCCTGCTGACTGACTACACGGTGTGTAAGGTACCACTACACGTCGTGTAGTCGGTTCCTACACCCCTCGTCGCTGACATGGCTACACGCCCTGTGTACTCATCCCAACATGGCCAAAAGTACACGACGTGTGGAAAAAGTACACGGTGTGTAGTTCCAAAATTTAGTATTTTTTCCCATTTTCCATATTTTCTCAAAAACACTTAAGGAAAAGGAAAAATAAGAAGCCCGTACCTCAAAAATAAGAACCGTGTTCTTACAAACTTCCCCCCTTACAGCAATTCGTCCCCGAATTTCCCTTCCCAGGGTGGCGAAGATAAAGCTCAGAACAGCTCTGTCCACTGAGCACGTACGTCGGCCTCCCGCTCGCAGGTCTCGTCCTGCACTCGGTCATGCTGCCATAGCACCCGTACGAGAGGAACTGACCGACCTCGGAGAACCTTCATGCTCCTGTTAACGATACGGATCGGATGCTCCTCAAAGGACGCATCATGCTGAAGCTCAACCTCTCCTGGATGAAAGGTGTGAGACGGGTCTGAATGGTAGGGACGCAACTGAGACACGTGGAAGACGTCATACATGGCTCGGTACCGCTGCGGTAACTACAACCGATAGGCAACCAGCCCGACTCTCTCCAGAATCTCGAATGGCCCCACATACCTCGATGAATGATTACCCTGTCTCCTGATCCGTTTGTGTCCCAGCCTCGGTGAAACATGTTGAAAAACCTGATCCCCGACCACGAACTCCAAAGGTCTTCTGCAGCGATCAGCATAAGACTTCTGACGAGACTGTGCAGTATCCATCCGCTTCTGAATCCACTGGACCTGCTCAGATGTCTCCTGCATGAGTTGTGGCCCTAGTAAAGCTATCTCATCTGCCTCTAACCAGCACAAAGGTGATCGGCATGGACTACCATATAAAGCCTCGTATGGTGCCATCTCAATAGTCGCCTGAAAACTATTGTTATAGGCAAACTCGACTAAGGGTATATGCTTCTCCCAAGAGCCCCCAAAGTCTAGGACGCATGCGCGCAGCATGTCCTCTAGCACCTGTATCGTCCGCTCTGACTGGCCATCTGTCTGAGGGTGGTATGCTGTGCTCAAAAGCACCTGTGTACCCAGCGCCCTCTGAAAACTCTACCAGAAATGAGACGTAAAGCGGGCATCCCTATCAGAAATGATAGAACGAGGGACCCCATGAAGACGTACGATCTCTCGGATATACTGCCTTCTGATCTCATCAACACCGAATGTCTCCTTGATCGGAAAAAAGTGAGCTACCTTCGTGAGTCTATCCACAACAACCCACACGGCGGAATTGCCTCGAGGTGACCTCAGAAATATCGTCACGAAATCCATCGCGACATCATCCCATTTCCACTCTGTAATGGGCAACTGTTGTAACCGCTCGGCTAGCCTATGGTGCTCTGCCTTCACCTACTGACAGGTGGAACACCTCGTAACAAAACCAGCTATCTCTCTCTTCATACCCAGCCACTAGTACTGACGCCTCAAGTCACGGTACATCTTGGTAACCCCGGGATGAACTGCCCAAGTTGAAGCATGAAACTCCTGCATCAGCTCCTCGCGTGTATCCCCTGGAACCCATACACATCCATGGAAACGCAAAACCTCATCATCGCCTATCATCCAACCAGGAGGAGGGTCCTCACTTTCCATCGACTCCCGTAGAACTAGGCCTTCTGAATTCGATAGTTGTCTCATCCTCACTCTGTCCAGGAGGGTAGACGTCACAGCTAAAGAGGAAAGATAAGTCTGCCCCTGACTGTCGTGCACCTCCAAATGCATCTCAGAGAACAAAGACATGAGCTCCCACTCACCACTGGCCTCCTGCACTTCCTGTATCTGAGTCTTCCTACTCAGTGCATCAGTTACTGCATTACCTTTACCAGGTGTATAGGCAAGCTCAAAATCGAAGGACTGTAGGTACTCAACCAACCTTCTCTACCTCAGATTCAGGTCGCGCTGAGTAAAGATATACCTTAGGCTTTTGTGGTCGGTGAAAACTACAAAATTTTCTCCCAACAGATAATGTCTCCAACAGTGCAACGCATGCACAACTGCAGCCAACTCGAGATCATGTGTCAGGTAATTCCTCTCATGTGGCCTCAACTGTCGAGATCCATACGCAAAAACTCGGTTGCCCTGCATCAAAACAGATCCCAGCCCAATCCCTGATGCATTACAGTAAACTGTATAGCTCTTCCCCTGCTCTGGGAGTATCAGGATCGGTGCTGATGTCAACCTTCCCTTCAGGTCCTGAAAAGCTGTCTCGCAAGCTTATGACCAAATGAACTTCACATCCTTCTTAGTCAGACCTGTCAATGGTGTTGCTAAGCGGGAGAAGTCTTGTATTAAGTGTCTATAGTAACCATCCAGCCCTAAGAAACTCTGTATCTCAAACACGTTCTTAGGTTGTTCCCAAGAAACTACTGATCTCACCTTCTCCGAGTCTAATGCAACTCCTGCCTCTGAGATGATATGACCCAGGAAGTGAATCTGGTCCATCCAAAAGTGGCACTTCGAGAGATTAGCATATAGCCAATGCTCTCTCAGTGTACTCAATACGATCTCAATATGGGTGGCATGGTCGTGTCGAGTGTGAGAGTACACCAGGATGTCGTCCACGAATACCACTACAAAAGAATCAAGATACGGATGGAACACACGATTCATCAGAGCCATGAAAACCACTAGCACGTTCGTGAGTCCGAACAGCATAACCAAGTACTCATACAGACCATATCTGCTCCGAAAAGTTGTAAGCGATATATCTGATGGTCTCACGCGCAGCTGATGATATCCGGATCTCAAGTCAATCTTCGAGAACACTTGTGCTCCATGAAGTTGATCAAAAAGATCATCAACCCTCGGCAAGGGATATCGGTTCTTAACCGTCAACTGGTTCAGCTTCCGATAATCCACACAAAGTCTGAGGGTATCGTCTGCCTTTTTCGCAAAAAGGACCGGATAACCCCAAGGAGAAGTACTGGGTCGGATAAATCTCTTTTCTTGTAAATCCTCTAACTGCCTCTTGATCTCCTGCAACTTAGGCGTGGCCATCCTATAAGGAGGAATGGACACCGGTGCTGCTCCTAGTACTATCTCGATAGAGAAATCCACCTCACGCACCGGAGGTAGACCTGAAAAGTCATCCGGGAAGACATCCCTGAAACGATCAACAACTGGAGGGAAATCCGTCTGACAAGTCCCCTGGTCATCTAGATATAAACTCGCAATCTGGGCTGTGACTCCACCTCGCCCATGATGCTCTGGTCCAGCTCGAATCGCCTGAACATCCCACTCGCCCTTGTATAGAAACTCTCCGCCCTCTGGTGACGTGAAACTCACCCTGCGACGATAGCAGTCTGCAAAGGCTCTAAAGGGAACCAACCAGTCCATCCCGAGAATGAAATCATATCTCTTCATCTCCAAGACATAGAGGTCCCAAAGGAAGTGACACCCTCCAACCTCAAGGGGGCACTCCTTGCACTGACACACACCAGCCATTCTAGTCCCCAACAGAGTGTCTAGAGTCATGATATCAGAAGAAGAAGAAACACTGAGCCCAAGGCTCTCCACAATGGGTACAGATATGAAACTATGTGTAGCACCCGTATCGAAAAGTACTGAAGACAAGACAGAAGCTACTAGAATAGTACCTCTGACTATAGAAGGTTCAGGATCCTGCTCCTGCTGGGTCTGTTGCACTGCATATGTCTGCCCAGTGTCGCGGCCCTGCGACACAGCCTGGCTACCCTGAGTTGTCCCGCCCTGCTGCCTCTGCGATCCTAGTGTCTGGCTACCACGGCCATGACCACCATCTCGGCCTGCAGGCCCTGACGTATTCTAGTTCCCCGACTGGTAAGAAGTCACTGGTCCTGCTCCCGTACGTGGAGTCTGCACAGAACCCCTCTCACTAGCCACTGGTAGAAACGCCCTACAAAAGCGCTGCAGATGACCCATCTTGCCGCAAGCTCGGCACTCCACTGGGTCTCGTGGACACTGTGGCCTCTTGTTCCCCTCTCTGCCACACTGGTAGCACCTGATCGGGCCACCTGAAGAAGCTGACTAGCTGGTACTGCCACCCTGAGAGAAGTCCATCTGTCTCTTCCTCTTGCCAGTAGAAATAGTAACAGTAACTGGTGCTAAACCGTCCTGTCCCACACCACTAGATTCTCGTAGGTTCCTCTCAGAAATTAGCGTCTGGTTTACAATAGCGTGTACTGAAGGCAACCTGAAAACATTCACCAGCGCTCGGATGTCATACCGAAGACCATCCTCAAAATGTCTGGATCTCAACGTCTCATCACCCACCAGCACGGGTGCAATATGCCGAAGCTCCGTAAAATGAGAAGAATAGTTCATCACCGACATAGCGCCCTGCTGCAGATTCATGAACTCTCGAGCTCTATCTGCCCTCAGCGTCTTTGGAAAGAGGAAGTCATAGAAGACTTCCTGAAAATCTTCTCACTCCATGTCTCTATGATGCTCTGACACCACCTCTTGGCGGAATCACACAGCATGTAAGTCGCGAGCTTGACCCTCTGCCCTGGAGGCGTCTCCAAGTGCTCGAAAATAGTCTGCATCGATCCTAGCCAAGACTCCACAGCCTGTGGGCCGCCATCTCCTGAAAACGTGGGCGGATGCTGCTGCTGGAAGATATGTGTCAGCTCAGCCATAGATGTGGCAGCCTGTGGTGCTCCCTGAAAGGTCTGCATGAACCGCATAAAGCCTTCACGGAACTGCGCCTTAGCACCTGTATCCGGTATAGCAGCTGGCGCCGCATCTGGCATTGTTGGTGGATCAACTGGTAGCCATTGGCCCACCATCTCCGGAGTATAATCGTCGCCGCTCTCCTGGAGAAAAACTCGCGGTCGTCTAGGCGGAATGACACTACAAGGTCAAAAGCACGCCTCAGATTCAAGATTATTAAGACTAAAGCGAAGGAATCACAAAAGAACAAGAGGAAGAAGGCATTTCAAAATTTTCAAAACAAGACTACACGGCGTGTACACTGACTACACGGCGTGTACTTGACTTCTCTTCCCCTGCCTGGGTCCTTACACACGGCTAAGCCACACGGCTTCCGTCGAACATAACTACACGGCGTGTATAATATCTACACGGCGTGTATGGTGTTATTTTCCCACTGCCCGTGTTGTCTGTGACACGGCCGACTACTCGGCCCGACACTACATGGCGTGTTACACCCGCACACGGCGTGTACACCACCATGTTTCCCAGCCACACGGCTAACTCCACACGGTCTGTCCTCGGACAAGACTACACGGCGTGTCCCACAGGTACGCGGCGTATTCAGGGAGAGGTGACACCGGCCCGTGTTGTTAGCTACACGGCCGAGTCCCCAGGTCACACTACACGGCGTGTCTATAATTGACACGGCGTGTTCTGTCAAGGAGTTCACCGACCCGTGTTGTTAGTTACACGGCCGGACTCCGGGTCATACTACACGGCATGTCCATTCGGTACACGGTGTGTTTTACCCAAGCCTTTCCCTACCCCGTGTCGCCGCCCACACGGTTTGTGACACAGGAAGAGACTACACAGCGTGTACTCAGGGTACACGGCGTGTACTCAAAAAGTTCATTTTTCTTCCCGAACAGAAGAGCATACACGGCGTGTATAAAAATACTACACGGCGTGTATACTGGGTTTCCTGATAGTATGCCTCAGAAAATTTTCCGGAACCCAGAAAATACCGTAAAACAACACCTAAGTGTCAAATTCCGACCCGTGGGGGCCCATACTCCCCACGAATCAAAGTTTGACATCTTATATGTGTTATAACCAATAAACAGTCAATGATCCACCAAATTCTGGTCAATGGGGGATCATACTCCCCAAAAACCAAAGTTTGGAGTCCATTCTATAAACAGGCTCACATAAAATTACCCTATCAAAGAGCAGGTATTTATCAAGTAGCTCTCACAACAGCATGCTTTTCTAGCACAACAACTATCACATTTACATGCGAATTTCTAATGCGCCTACATGGTATGGAAACTATGCATGGCATGTGATTTCTAGCATGTGCCTATATGATGCATGAGACGACATACCTTCATCTCATCGGGTTGCAACTAAATGGAACCCATAGATAAATTATAAACAGCACAATCTCAAAGTGCGTCACCCAACGGTGAAAATCAGATCAACTGTAAATTACAAAATCAGTAAAATTACAACACGAGGTAATTTGGATTTTCCCTGTACATGGGTTAGCTACGCCCGGGCACAGCTTATTACCAACTACCATTCGTCATATCTCTGACTACGGCTCCAAATAGTAAGTCAAAGAAAAGGAACCGCCTTTGACACCACTTTGTAACATCCCGAACCCGGGTGCCACGCAACGGGTGCCCCGAGCCCGGTTTGTCACGTGACCTCAAGCGCATTTTCCCAAACGCCAGAGGCTGCTGACTGATAGCGAGGGCCCAGGTCTGATAGTGGGGAAATTATGCCCTCATTTGTCAAAGTGTAGCGCAGTAGAATTTAAATAAAACATACAACGATAGCGGAAGCAGTAAACATACACAATTGAATAAACTACAGCAGTGGATATAACCAACAGTATAGAAGTGATGATGCTACATGTTTCAAGTTCTAAGAAAACAGCCAAAACATGTTATACATCAATACAGTACAACAAAGAGCAGATTACAGCAAAACAAAGCAAAACAGCTGGCAGCGGCATCGCGAGCCTAGGCTCGGTCACATGCCCTCCTCCTCCACGGCCACAGTCAAGTACTTGTATAGGGACTCTTGCCCCTATCTACACCTGCAGAAACGTAATTTGTTTGGGCCGAAAAGATTGACCCAAACAGGGTGTGAGAAGTATATCTCAGTAGGCACCCACCAAAGACTTGTGTCTAACTGCGTATAAGCATGCATCAATAGTGTGCAGTAGTAAAATGCAATAAACTAAGCAGTACTCAAAAGTAACTAACTTAACAGTTAAATTGCCATTTTATTATTCATTCAATTTATTTAATTTAGTAACATTCTTGTGCTCAGCAGCACCAAGCCCTCAGGCCATACAGAACCGTGCCCTCGGGCTAAAATAGTAATCATGCCCTCAGATTTGCCCTCAGGCCATACAGAATACAACCCGCAGGTATTGCCCTCACGCGTAACAGAAATTGCCCTCAAGCGTAGGAAATGTCGCCCTCAGGCACAGAAGTCAAGCCCTCAGGCACGAAAGGTTGCCCTCAGGTGAAATAGAATGTCGCCCTCAGGCTAAAACAGTCACGCCATCAGGCTAATCACAACAACGCCCTCAGGCTAAATACAACAATGCCATCAGGCTAAACAGGTAATCGGGTCAAGCCCAATAGGTAAACAAGCAGTAACAAGCAATTCCTCTCAAGGCAATTCTACAATTACTACTTTGAAGGCATACCCTCGGGTATCCTGACCAAACGGCTAAACAGTGGAACACACACCCGGGGTGGTTCTGGATCCAAGCAACGATCCCAACCAGCATTTTATTATCACAATTAAATACCTAATCAATTCTAGGCATTAAATATAGCAACGACATCAGCCACACGACACCCCAACATGGGTTCGTGGCACAAAAAACGCACAAAAACGCACGACAGTTGGAAAATAAGCACTAAGCCACCTACCTTATACTCCAACGAACGTTATACTCGAACGTCGCCTTCAGAAACGCCCAAGAACGATGTAGATCTGACGAAGAACAAAACTCATTCAAACGTAAATAACTTTCCCTCAGGAAAGAATTGGTAAGAACGGTACCAGGAGAGGAGAGGGCTTACCCGTGCGGTTCCAACGGGACCGTCCGAGGCGGAAACCGATTCCAGACGAACTCCCGGCGGATCTTCAAAGGTTTGGTCGTCCTCCTTGGCTCCAAAATGGCTCAAACACCTCCTCTGCCAAATGAGGAGGCTACTGTCTGTTTTAAGCTGAAAAAACAAAGTACACGGCGTGTATTTCTGAGTACACGGCGTGTACTTTCATTTAACTGTTCATTTGGCGGCACCGCCACACTGTTCATCCGTCGACCTGAGTACACGACATGTACTCCTGAGTACACGGCGTGTACTGTCGCCCAGCTGGCGGCGACTCCACCGCCTTACTATTTAAGCCTGCCGACTGACTACACGGCGTGTAAGGTGCCACTACACGACGTGTAGTCGATTCCTACACCCTTCGTCGCCGACATGGCTACACGCCCCGTGTACTCATCCCAACACGGCCAAAAGTACACGGCGTGTGGAAAAAGTACACGGCGTGTAGTTCCAAAATTTAGGATTTTTCCTCATTTTCCATATTTTCTCAAAAACACTTAAGGAAAAGGAAAAAGAAGAAGCCCGTACCTCAAAAATAAGAACCGGGTTCTTACACCTTCGGGCCATTCAGTCCAATTATTCATAAATGTTTAATTCTAAAGGAAAATTTCAATAATTCATTTTATCCTTATTTTGACCTAATAAGTTCAAAATCGATATTTATCCTATCAAATTAGAATCTTTGGGTCATGAAATATTAAAATGTGTATTATATTATAGTTTTATTAAAATTAAATGTTCACTTACAATAATTGATACTCGGGTGTTACACTAAAGGATCAAGCGGGCCAAGAGGTACAAATGAGTATTGGAGTCCAAAACATGAACAATATGACACATTCTCATGGGGTTGCTTGTACAAAGTTCACGATTGAGACAGCCCATTGTAAATTCAACATTCTAAAATAATAAAAATATCAAATGTCCCTCAAGATACATAAAATATGATAAATATAATTTATTTTAATTTACAAATAATACCATAATGCAAATGTGACACCTAAGTTGTTGGATTTGGATCCCCAAACCCAATCTTTTAAGAAACCAAAGTTGCCATTGAGCTGAAAACATGGATCTTAACCATTTTAACAAAATAATTTTCTAAATATATATTCCAACAAATTTTTAATAAAGAAAACTGTTTTAAGCTGCCTCAGATTAACTGGAATTCATTAAATTCTCAAAATATATTCCAAATATAACAGGAATATAGAAAAAAATATCGAGTGCACAAAAAAAAAAAAAAAAGCCAAATCGTTAATTGCGAGAATCCAACGTTAAGAACCTGAAATCATGACCCAATTAAAAATCAATCCCCCAGGAAAAATACAACACAAATCACGTTTTGGTGTCCTAAATCATGCTACTGGAAGGGCCACCAGTCCTCACCAGTCCCCCAATTCTCCGGCCCTGCGTCCCACGCCCATTGGCAGCTCTGCTCCGGACCCCCGCCGCCGAATCCATGTCTGCCGCTAAGGTACCCGCCGGGGCTCACCAGGGGTTCCGGGAACGGATCGCTGCCGACGACCTCCATGTGGGGCGCCTGGACGTAGTAATCAGAATCCGGGAGGGCGACTCCGGCGAGGGGGAAGCTCTTGTAGTCGGCGACCTCCGGCAGAGGCGCGACCCCCTGGCAGAGGGAATCGGAGGAGGATGCCCCGGCGTCGCGGCTGTCCTCCGTCGCGGCGTATGGGAGGGCGGCGTTGGCGTGGATGCGGTCGAGGAGGCGGGGGACCCAGAAGCGGCGGACGGCGTCGTGGAACTGGAGGCTGTTGACGTCGCACTTGAGGCGCCTGGCCTGCTTCTGGACGCGGGTGCGCCAGTAGTTCTTGATCTCGTTGTCGGTCCGCCCCGGGAGGTGCTGCGCGATCTTGGACCAGCGGTTGCCCCACTGGGCGTGGAGGTGGAGGATGAGGAGCTGCTCCTCCACGGTGATGTTCCCCCGCCGCACGTCCGGCCGGAGATAATTCATCCACCGCAACCGGCAGCTCTTCCCCGTCCGCCGCAGCCCTGTGAGCAGGGGAAAGAAACCCCCAATCAACGGATGAGCACCAAAAACAGAGCACCGGAAATGGAGATGATGACGGCGACTGGACATGGAGGAGGAGAAAGGAAAGTGGAGAAGAAAAGGAAGACTCACCGGCGCGGGTGGCGAGTTGGTTCCAGCGGCCTTCGCCGTGGACGGAGATATAATTGATGAGGGTTAAGTCTTCTTCCTCTGTCCATGGCCCCCGGCGCAGCTCCATCGGGTCTTCTTCGTTGCCGTTGTTGTCAATCGCCGACGAGGACGAGGACGAGGAGCTGCCGCTGCAGACCCTCCCCTTCCCTTCTTCCATGGCTGTATAAGTATAATCGATATCCTCTTTAGGCGAGAGAAAATTTCTGTAAACAGAGGAGAGAGAGAGATTGCAGAAGACAGAGGGAGGAGAAGAGACGTGGGGGGGTTGATATAGGAAGGAGAGGATGGAGATGGGTTTGAAGAAAAGGTGGCATGGGCATGTGACATAAATTATCCCACTCAATTAATTTGGACTACTGATTAATATAATCACCAACTCCATGGTTTTAATGATTTTTTTCCTAAAAAAAATTATTTATTTTTTAAAAACTATTTAAGGTGACAACATTTTATTAAATTGTTATTATTCTAATAAAAATTGGGTACAACCGTGAAAACAGACACAATAAATAAAATATAGATAAACCGTTCGTACGAGGACTGGACCCCGCAACCACACCCCAAACCCCTCGCCGCCTTTACCACCCTAGTCGAGCACGGGGGGACGCGTTATTATTCCAATGCACAAAACAGAGAATCAAACATTTATATAATACAAAACATATTAGTTCCATGAAAAATTGGGAGTTGATAAGAAACGGGAATGAAATGTTGCCATGAGAATCAAAAAATGATATTCCTCTTTGAAATTAAAGGCTACATAACATATATGCTCATTTTGGCACGCTTGTTGTGGTTACAAATTAAATTGTTTGATTTTTTTTATGCCACGTTTATCCCGTGTTGCATTTTGATGTTCAATTTTTCATGCATGATTGTTTTATGAGTTTAATTATGCAGTTAGGTGGCTTGGGTTTCACTTGGTGCCATCGTTTAATCCTAAATGTGTTTCCTTTTTTTCTTACATGCATAATCACACATCAGTCCTTTACCTGATGTTTTATTCTCACTACCACAAAAACAACTTTACGCAGCGTTATAATTTAATACCACTAAAAAAACGCCGATAAAGGTACCATCTTTATCAATATTTTTTTAGCGCTATTAAAGGGACACTATTTATCAGTGTTTTTTTATAAGCGCTGATAAAGATCTCCGCTTTGTCAATGTTTTTTTTCTAGCGTTGATGAAGGTTATATTAAAAAAAACCATTACAAATAATATATCGATATAAATATAATATATATTTTTAAATATGTTTTATATAAGGCTCAATAGACATTTACACATAATATATTAGATATTTAGTGAAAACGACTTATAAAACAATTAAAAAATTATTTTAATTAATAATATGATAATTATTATCAAGTAATAGTCATCTAATACCAATTTGAAAATAAAAAAATAAAAAAATAATAAAAGATCTAAAATAAGTTGAAAACAAACGTCAAACTTAAAACAATCATAAATTTTGATCTGAATGTTCGTTTGGGCTCTACCACATACCAAATTGAAGTTTGTGACGACCTCTATGCCCTGATGATAGAGGGGAATCATCTGTCACATTTCTAAGGTAAAAAAGCCCCAAAGCCTCCAAAACAAAGTTTTTAGTCAGGGTACCCCAATTTTTTAACATTCGATGGATTTTTCAAGCTCGTTTAAGGAGGTCTTTTTGCCCTTTTCCAACGAGGGCTACATTTATTCACGAGACTTACATTTATATTGATATTATGACTATGAAATTTTATTATTTTTTACAATGTACTATTATTTATAATCAAATATATAATAATATATACATATTTTTTATATATTCAAACATAAAAATTTAATTTTATAAATAAATAATTAAACGTTTTTACATATAAAATATATTTCTCAATATATAAACCTTATCTAAATAAAAACTAATATCCATTTTATTTAAAATAAAAAAGTATGAATATTTATATACATATACAATTAATGTATATATAATGTTTATATATATATATATATATATATTTGTGCGTGTGTGTTGATGAACAAATATATATTTATCTATATATTCTAATATATGTATATAAATATTAATATATAATATGTGTAAATAAATATAAATATGTATAATTATATTTATAGATGTGCACACACACATACACTACAAAAAACAGCTTATACCAACAGAAATTTATTGACATATGATATATCTGTTGGTAAAAATGAGCAATTTCAACAGATAATAAATTTTATTGGTATAGATTTTAAGTGCCAACACTTGTTTTTACCAATAGTTATATCTGATGATATTGATCGTTTAACACCAACAAATCTTTTACCAATAGTTAAATCTATTGCTTTATCACATCAATACTAACATTTTTTTACCAAAAAATAAATCTATTGCTATTAATTGTTATTACCAACAAATTTTTTACCATTATAAAAATTTGTTGCAATAAATTATCCAATAACATAATATATTTTACAAAGAAAAGAATATATATATATATATATATATATTATTTTCAATAAATGTTATAAATTATAAATATTTTAATAAAATCATATAATCATATGTTTTCATTGACACGTTATATGTTTATGATATATAGTGTGTGTGTGTGTGTGTGTGTGTGTGTGTGTGTGTGTATGATATAAAATTATTGAAAAATGATTATAATTTTTGGATACTTGAATAAGAACGAATGTAGTAAAAACTAAAAAAATAGTCACGTATATATGATTTCACTATATATAAATAATATAATTTTTTATTCAGAATATATATAAATTAAAAACCTTTTTCATTATATATAAATTTATTATACATCGTTATATTTTTTAAATTATACCAAAAATACGACACTCTCTTCCCTAAATTAAAAGTCTCGAGCCACAGTGATCATATCACCATTACTGTGTCTTCCATTGTCACACCAAACCTAATTAATTTCATTTTTTTGGAAAAAAATGTTGTTGTTGTTGTTCTTATTATTATTATTATTATTATTATTGTTATTATTATTATTATTGTTATTATTATTATTATTATATTTTATTTTTAATTTTTTTCATTTCTGTTCTCTCTCCCCCACGTCGACACACCCCATCCCACTTCCTGTTTGTGTTGCATGCACCAGCTAGGAGGAACCCCATCAATGCGCGCCACCCTCCTCCTTCGGCCATGGAATCTAGTCGTCTCTTCTTCTGATTTCGCACGCCGGTAAGCATTCCTTCTCCTTCGATCTCTTATTATTCTCCTTTCACTGTGATTTTCCCTTTCTTCCTTGCGATGCGCATGACCCATGTGTACCCTAATCTGATTGCAAATATGCAATGGCCATCTACTTCGATGTCTACGTTCTTCTCGCTGAATCACTCTGCTCTCCATCGTCACATCCTCCCCCGCCGTCGGTGTCGCGCTCAGCCCCCTAGGTGAGGAGTTTGATGTTCAGAGCCCTCATCTGGAGTAGCCTCATGGAATCGATGGTGTTTGGCCACTGCTATCATTCTCAGATTCCCCATCCCCACTGCTATCATATCCAGATATGCCCGACCTAAAGATTTATCCGCTTTGACAGGAGGTTCCTCATCCCCAGTACACTTCAGGTGATCCAATAATTCCATCACTAATCATGATCTCTAATATGTTGTTTCCCCTTGTTGACATTTGGTGTAACCTAATGGATTTGGAATTCATTATTCAAGAATGATACAACCAGAGTTCTTCAAGAAAAAAATTCCATGAAGAAGATCCAAACAAGAATTAAAAAAAGAATTTGACTCAGAAGATGTCACCTCTGGTTTTCACTCTCTCATAACTGCAATTAGTTTATCCAAGATTGAAACTCCATCTCCCCTGCTCACTACTCTCACTCTCTCTGTAAAGAAGCTTTTCTAGTTAGGAATTTTTTGTTAAATGAATCAGAAATTATTTTTAAATACACCTTCAAGAGGTACCTCAATTTCACAGCCTCTCGATTTATCATTAGACAAAGACACATGACTTCTGTCACTGTTCTTATTCTCCCCAATAGAGACTTTTTATAATCCCCTAAAACTTGCTCCTACAGGTAATTCCATATAATCAAGGATCTAAACATATTTCTAGCTTGATTTCAATCTCCAGAAAATTGTGGGTTTAGCTTCTGTGCTTCGGTTCACTTCCAATTCTAAAACAATCACCCCCCAAATTCGTCAAAATATCCCCATTTTCAATTGGAATTTCTCCCTCCCCCCCCAATTATTTCTTTTAAT
Organism: Viscum album; assembly: GCA_963277665.1. Taxonomy (NCBI): domain Eukaryota; kingdom Viridiplantae; phylum Streptophyta; class Magnoliopsida; order Santalales; family Viscaceae; genus Viscum; species Viscum album. The sequence continues at coordinate 168,656,913 of OY728157.1, forward strand.
TGTTTGCTTATCTCAGCAATAGAGGTATCCAACACCATCATTTGTTATATTAGACTACCAATATCAAACCAATCAACTTCAGACTCAGGTACCCTTTCCCAATCATTTGGAGTATTGATTCCTTGATAATCCATTTCTAGAAATACATTGAGCACACACGATTCATCATCTTTTATACAAATGGACACAATAATCAGTATAGTGTAGACCTGAATATGTATACTGAAAAATTGAAACAAGCAATGATCTAGCAAACCCAGTCTTCAACTTGACTCATATTCTCATCATAGATCCATATCAGAAGCTGATTCGATTCAGCTGTGGTATAATGACTTAGTCATATACCTGATACGCCATACCTTCACAAGATCTATATGAGAAAATTATATTCTTCAAGCTATCGAATACCAGGTCAATGAATCAGCAACTGAGTTTCCATTATCCTGATAATGTCTATGAAAATCTCTTCAATTTCCTTTCAGTTCGTCTTCGCCCAGCTTAAATCTTCAACTGGTTCACCATTGGTCTTCACCTAAGATACATTTGAGGCATCTTTGTTATAAAATCCTTCCAGTTTTCTAGATCTCTACCTCTTCGATGCATCTTAGACTTATTGATTTGACCACGACCTTGACAATCGAGTTTATTCGACCGTGATTAGTTAATATTCCTACCCTAGTGGATGTCCTTGTTGGATTCACACCCCCATTCCGTTGAATTTTTCTGGATGTTGGGTTTTGTTCATTTTCTATGTTTTTGTGGGTCTTGTTCGAGTCATCAACTGTAGTTCTTTGATGGTTCGGTTAGTTCAATGCTCTCTGAAAGCGCTGCTGTTTCTCATTCTGACATTGAGCAGTCTGTTCAGAATTCAGTGCCATCAATCGGAAGTGGTGCCACCACTCCATAAGGTGAGGTCCAATCCACAAACTGATACAAAGACATCATCTTTATTCTTTTTTAGATAAGGTGAAACAACATCATTCTCTTTCCAGTTTTTGGAGCCTGATCTTCTATTATATACTGCTTATGTGTTATGTTCCCCACATACACGTGTTGAACAATAATGATAATGGAATAATAATCACTCGCCTATCTTCCCCTGCTTGATGTTGGCTTCCTTAGAGATTTTTTTAATGTTCTAGGAAGTTTGAAACCTTTCTATATTTCTATGATTTTGGTGTGATGATCTCTGTTTGTGTAGTTTTTATGTTTTTTGTTGAGGCTGCTCAAAGGTTCAGGTTTTTCCGAGTGAGGAAGCCACATCAAGATCCACTATAGGGATTGAAATTTGGTCTTTAGGTTGGATTCCCTTCTTTTCCATGATTCATATGGTATTTTTGGGTTTATATGCATGCTAACCAGTCTAGGATGTGATTCTTCTTCACGGAATTCAATGCCCTTAATAGAAATCTATTGGGATGATGAGAGTTGTTGTCTGATCTGTGGTGACTTGGTTTCTTCTCTTTTAGAATTTCTGCTCTTTAAGAATTGTTTCTAGTCTAACATATGGGATGTGGATTGACTGGAATGGTACAGTTTATTGGATATTATGAGTAATCTTTTTTTGGAGAATGGTTGCGATGCTTGAAACAATGACCTTGCGATGCTTAAAACGGTGACCTTTCTTTCTCTCCGATATGTGTGATATGTGTGTTAATGTCATGTATACATGAAATCTCTTTCAATTCCTTGATGGTGATATTGCACCTTGTGTACGCACTGCAACATGCATTTTCCTTAATAAAATTTTCAGGGGTGTGGGGTGGTAAACCAACTCATGTCTCATATGGTTTGGACTAGATTATAGAATTTTGAGTTATGTGTAACTCTTAATTGAAGTTAATGCCATTCTAAATGGTTTTTGGTCACATGTTAGATAATATTCTTATTAATTTTATAACATGCATTTTTATTTTCATTTGTTGTCATCACTAGATATCTTCTGTTAATGTGGTCACTTGTATTTTTTTTGGCATCCATCAATTCTTCTTGTTGTGATCACTTGCTATTTCTATATCACGCATTATAGAAATTGTTTTGGTATTCGTTATATATTTCTATTGTGGTCAAGGTAGATAATTTTATGGTTTTTTGTACTAGTTAGATTATCTTATGTTTGTTGTTTCCAGTGGTTAGATTATCCTCTTGTTGTGATCACGGGATGATAGTTTTTTATCATGTGATATTATTTTTATATCATGCGTTTAAATGAAAACTATTTTCCAATTGTTTTGTTTGTGATCAGAAGGTTGCTCATGATGGTGCATGTCTAAAGTGGAGGGAGCAGGGATAGGTTCTACTTCAAACATAGAAGGGTGGTCCACTATAGTCAAAGGGATGATGGTGAAGTTGTGCATGTCTTGATCCACTATAGTAGATAATAGCTAATGTGATGTTATGGGGATTCGACGACAGTGACGTCTCATGTTTGAAATAAATAGATTGCTGATGACATTTCATTGAGTTCCATGTAAAGTCCTTTCGTGTTTGGATATGTTTAAACATGATTGTAATATGATTCTTGAAGCTTCTTATCTTTTCATGAAGTTTGAACATGTATTTAAATTATATTGGAACTTGTTTCTCAAATAAAGTCTCCTTTTTTGGTGTTTTATGTAATCTAATTTTGTAATTATTATATAATAAATATAATAATATATTATATATAATTATATTAATAAATATAATATAAAATTTTAACAATAAATATTGGAATACCAACATTTACAGTATAATTTACAAAAAAATATTAATTTTTGATATTGTTTATAAATGTTAATAATATTACCAATAGATATATTAGTCATATTAATCTGTTGCTAAACATTTTTACCAGCATATATATTATCTGTTGGTATTATTATAATTGCAACAAAATCATTTTATCTATCCCAATAACATTTAGTGACAAAGTTTTTACCAACAGTTTAGTGACATGACATTTTTTGTTAGTAAAACGTTTTACCAACAAAAAATGCACTTTTACCAACTGATATACCCATGTTGGAAAAAACTATTTTTTTTGTAGTGATATATGTATGTATGTATTTATAAACACACACACACACACAACAAATTTTATATATGTATTTAAATATATATAAATATATATAATATATATATATGGATAAAAAAATGTAACGAAATATATATAAATATATAAATATATCATAAAATGCAAAACAAAATAATATAGGTGAGTGGAAGAGCTGTGGATGCATGAGGAGGAGGTCTCATGTTTGAAACCCAGCAAAGACAAGGGCACGCGGATGGGGGGGGGGGGTAGCATTGCTAAAGGGGGGTAGGGAAGGCTAGCGCTGTTATGGGGGGGGGGGGGGGGTTGAGCACTGATAGGGGGGGGGGGGTCCACCCTCTGATTTGTAGAAAAAAATTCTTTGTAAAAAATTATTTTTTGACCTTTATCGACGTTTTTTTAGCGCTGATAAAAGGGGTCTTTTAACAGCGTTTAAAAAAAGGGCTAATAGGGGTCCTTTAACATCGTTTTTTTAGGGCTGATAAAAGAGACCCCTTTTAATAACGCCTTTATTATCAATGCTTTTTAGCACTGTTAAAACTCTATTCTGTAGTAGTGTCTTATGCCACTAATCGTGTTAATCTGATGTAGTGTGGACGTGTTTCTTCTTTTATAGGGATATCCACCATTATCCATCCAACGACCCGAAGTCCTGCATTTTTTTTTTAAATTATAGATCACCCCCCTTTTAAGGGAATAAGGGGGAAACCCAGACATCATGAACATAGGACATACCACAACCCGAAGGTCAAACAGATAAAACAGACAAACAACATGGAGCAGCCCCACCTCAGCAAATGATCGCGATGAAGCCCTTCATCTTTGAATAGAAGTTCAACAAGCAAGTGTCCTGTGTCAAAGCACAGTCCCAATCTGATGACTGACACCATACCCTCTCAAAAAACCAGATCTGAAAAGCTCCGTAAAGATGAACTGCCAGCTCTGAAACATCTTTTGGAGCTGTACCATGTGGTCAAATCCTGCTGCACAAAAGCCCTCCACCATCTTTGAATCCATCAAACAAGCAGCCATCCATCCAAATTCCAGAACCAAAACGAGATCAAACCATCATGCATTCAACCAGCACAGAGCCCAAGCGCCAGAGCTAAAACCAGAAGCACCCCACTATAGCCACGGGAATCCTAGAACCACATCTACAAAAAATCGAATAAGAAGACGATCCAAGGATAATGAAGTCAGTTCTTCATCACCCAGTACGGGAAGAGCCAACAAAACCTCGAGGGAAGGTCTCAGTTGAGGGCATATGAGCAAATCAGAGCCAGCAACGCCTCTACGGGATAGAGCCAGACAAATCAATACCATAGAAGAACCCTCAGCAGATTCTTAATCGACTGAACCGCGGACAACAGAGGAACCAAATAGGAAAAGGAACACCGAAGAAGACTCCGATGCAAGGAATCCACCAAAGCAATACACAAAAAAAAAAAAGAAAACCAACCAGGAAAATAAACCCAAACAGAGACCTCCCCCCTTCGCGCCACTCTGGGGCCGACGTTGAGCCTCTCAGAACTAGAGCCAACACCCACAACTGCCAAACCCTAACCCGCCATCACTCCGCCTGCCCAGATTTGAATCCATCACCCGCCGAGATGAGACAACGACAAAAACTGAGCCACCGAGAAACACCGAGGAAGGGGACGATGATGTCGAGCCACTAGGAACGCCGAGGAGGGAAGGGTGCGAAGCCGAGGAAGAAACCCTAGCCCGCGAGGGAAAGGATACGCCGCCGCTCTGAGGCTCCTCAACTATAATCCCAATTCTATGTACCTAATGGATATCCACCATTGATTGCAGTGATCTAATGACCGTGGTGGGGGATTCATGTGTTTCTTAAGATGTGTTTCTTCACTCTTTGATTTTTGGCATCACTATCATAGATCGTGTTTTATCCAACGCTGAATTTTATCAGTACAAAACATAAAACACAGATAAAAGGGTATCATTTATTAGTGCTAGCTAAAAACTTTGATAAAGATAACTTTTATTACTGCTAATAAAAGTACACCCTTTATCAACACATTTTTAGTCGTGATAAAGGTGGATCATTACCAATGCTTTTCTTAGGAATGATAAAAACTTTTAATAAAAAATTTCTTAATATATATATAATTATCATATTTATATTCAAAAATTAATGTTTATTTATCTACATTAATTAAAAAATGCATCTATATAACTAATATAAATATGATTTTAATATATATATTTTAATAATCCAAACAATTGTTTAAATATAAATGATGTATTATTAATATGTGATATTTGAAATTATATATTTATATCAATGTCTATGTGCATATATGTGTATGCATTATGTTGTGTGTGTGTGTTTTGTCTATGTGTGTATATATATGTTGTGTGTATACAGATGTATACATTTGTATGTGTATGTGCACGTGTACATGGGATGTATACACATATATATAACATGTGTACATGTGTATGTATGACATATACTTATTTCACATTTGATGTATATTTTTTTCATTTTTGAAATATTATTTTTGGAATTTAATCTTTTTTATACATATTTAATTTTTACGAAGTATTATTTTTAATATATTTTAATTTATATAACTGGTATTTATTCAATTTTATTTATTAAGTTTTAATATTTTCAAAATGTTTGAAATTTATATAATTAAGTTATTTAAATTCAATTTTTAAAATTTTCTTTATTTCTGTAAGTGTTTAAAATCCATGTTATTAATCTTATATGAATTCATTTTTTAAAATAGTTTTGACTATTAAATTATATTTCTTCTTTTTTAATATTGATTTCATTTAATATTATTTATTTATTTTTAGTATTTATTTATTTTTATATTTGTTGGAATTTAATCATTTTGTAATATTTATTTATACATATATTTATTTACTATACATGTAATATTATCAATATGTTTATAATTTATATGAATAATATTCATTTTTTATTAAGTTTTAACATTTAAAATATATTTGAAATTTATATAATTGATCTATTTAAATGATTTTTTAATAATTTTTTAATTTAAATAATTAATTATAAAATTATAAATATATATAATGTTTTAAAAAAAGTATTTATAAAATTATAGATTATGGGTTTCAACAAGTCTCTCGAGAGCTCTCATGGCGGTGATTCAGATGGAGACTGAAACCTATTTTGCACGATAATGTTTCCTCACGAAGGAGAATATCAACCTTAATAAGGATCTTAGAAAAATGACTGAACCATGCTTTCTCAGTTTCTTTATCAAATTTGATTGGGATTACCACTGCTGAGGCATGTCCCACACGATCTTCAGATACCAGAAGAACCAACTTAATCTTTTTATCTGAAACTAGACCTAATCAATTGTGTTCTTGATCTTTGAGGGGTTAAAGAAAGGATCCATGTACTGGATCCGAAGAGTGCTAGGCTTGAGGGACACCATCCCGCACCCCCATGCACTAGACTTAAGACTTTATGAAGGAAAAATAATGTGAAATAACCCCTTACATATTGAGGTCAAACTCCAATCATCAAAACCCAAATTTGCGAGAGCCGGCTGTGAATCCCCTAGATCTTCCATGGTCTTTCAGGCAAGAAAGGTGTAAACCGAGCGACAATTGAATACCGACAGAATCTTAACAGATCTTGAAAACGCTAATGCAAATCGGGGCTTTAACAACACTAATTATTGGGTTTTATCAGTGCTTCAAAAGTGATGATATTGCAAGTGATGTTAAAAGGGGGGTTTTAATAGTGCTAAAAGAACGCTGTTAAATGTACCCTTAAACAGTTATAAAAAAGTGCTATTAAAGGCACCCATGATTTCTCAGTTTCTTTATCAAATTTGGTTGGGATTCCCACCGTTGAGGCAATGTCCCACAGAATCTTCAGATGCCAGAAGAACCACCTTAATCCTTTTATCTGAAACTAGACCTAAACAATTATGTTCTTGATCTTTGAGGGGTTAAAGAAAGGATCCAGGTCTTGGATTCAAAGAGTGCTAGGCTTTAGGGACACCATCCCACTATTGGTGCTCGGAACCCAGTACCGCAATGGAAGTCGTTGCAGAAAACACAAGAGAAGAAGATTCACCCGAAGGCCATTTATCACCTGAAGAAATTTTATAACGCACCCAAAGGATTTCTCTTTCTTGACACACCTATACCCTTGAACATACCATTTTTGTTGTACTGCCGATCAGCCAAACCAGGACACACTACTTGATATCTACAACCAAGAGGACTTTCGATACATGGCACCATCATGAATCTCTTTGCACGCCATCTTTGACGATTCTCTCTCCATCACTGCACCCCATCATCTTCGGACACACGCTTTCATTCACCGTCGTTGACACGCTATCATCGTCGTCATCATCGCCTCTACTTCATTCGTATTCATCATATCTTCATATGATTTACCGCAAATGCGGCAACCCATTCTCAGTTCTCTCTTGGCGGCTACATCTTTGCTAGCCCATATCTCCAATCAATGCAGTCAACATTCATTATTCCATCAATTATTATTTTGAATAACTCTTCATTAATTTTGGGAGAAAACCCTCCATTAATATTGAGAAAATCCATCCATTAATAATTTTCTCTGTCCTCAATATTTAAAATTTAAATAAAAAAATCCTAACAATCTCCACCTTGATTAAAAATTAAAATACCCCACATTCATCTCCACCATATGGGTCAATTTGATCGCCGACTCCACCAAACTCTGAATGTCACCCAATGAATGAAACACATCACATGACACCTGCGACCAAGAAGACTTTCAATATTACAACAACACCGCTGATACCGCTGTCATTTTCCGATGACATCTGAGTCCTTGATAAGCTGCTCCACTAGATGCTTGCCACCGTGTTCTACAACCAGGCACTTAAACCAATCCCTTTTATACCACTATTGGGGCTCGGGACACGCCGCTTGATATCTGCAACCAAGAGGACTTTCAATACATGGCACCATCATGAATCTCTTTGCATGCCGTCTTTGACAATTCTCCCTCCATCATCGCACGCCATCATCTTCGCACACACGCTTTCATTCGTCGTTGTTGACATGCCATCATCGCCATCATCATCGCCTATGCTTCATTCATATTCATCATCTCTTCACATGATTTACCGCAAATGCGACAACCCCTTCTTGGTTCTCTCTTGGTGAATACATCTTTTCCAGTCTATATCTCTAATTAATGCGGTCAACATTCATTATTCCATTAATTAATATTGGGAATAACTCTTCATTAATGTTAGGATAAAATCCTACATTAATGTTGAGAAAATCCCTCTATTAATAATTTTCTCTGTCCTCAATATTTAAATTTTAAATAAATAAATCCCAACACCCACACCCCCATGCCCTAGATTTAAGACTTTTCGAAGGAAAAACAATATGAAAGAACCCCTTACCCATTGAGGTTAAGCTCTAATCATCAAAACCCCAAATTTGAGAGAGATGACTGTGAAGCCCCTCGATCTTCCATGGTCTTTTAGGCAAGGAAGGTGTAACCTGAGCAGTGATCGAATATTGACAGACCCTTAACATATCTTACAAATACTACTACAAATCAGGGTTTTATCAATGCTAATTATTAGGTTTTACCAGTGCTTCAAAAGTGATGATATTGCAAGAGATGTTAAAAGGAGGGTTTTTAACAGCGCTAAAAAAACACTATTAAAGGCACCCTTTAACACCGTTTTTTTATCACCGTTAAAGTTCGGCTTTTAACGACGCTAAAAAAAGCATTGTAAAAAATATGAAAAAATTATTATTTTTTCACACACCCCGACACCCCCTTTCTTATTGCTTACAAGCCATTTATTAGTGCTTCCCACTACCCCATCCTCCATCACTCACCCCACACCACTTCCTCAGTGCTAGAAGGCTACCACATATACCTACACATGCCTGGATTTGATCTCATGACCTCACTTATGCGACTGAATGTTGTTTACCACTATGTCATGCATATTTTGTTGTATATTTGATGACTTCTCAATTTATTTTTATATATTGTTAAATTTATGATATTTCTATATTCAATTATATTTATTTTAAATATATTATATATTAATATTCATTTATGCATATTAGAATATATATATATATATGTTTATTAATACACACACATATGTATATATAAAAATTATATGTACATATTATTGCACTTTTATAAGTTAAATAAAATGGATAATTTTTTACTTTAAATAAAATTAACGATAAATATTTATTTTGTATATTTAAAAATACATTTTTATGTAAATATGTTGATATATGTATATATACATGTTATTTATTATAAGTAAATGTAAGAAAATATGCATATATTTAATTATAAATAAAACAACATTGTGAAAAATGATAAAATTTCAAAATCATAATATCAATATTAATGTAAGATCTGAGAATAAATTCAATATCCACTGAAAAAAGACAAAAAGACCCCCTTGAAAAAGGATAAAAATCCATCGAATGTTAAAAAATCGGGGTACCCCGACTAAAAATTAAATTTTGGAGGCAATCTGGGTCTTTTTTGACATCAAAAAATAGCAATTGAGGTAACCCGGTCAACATGGAATAGATCTTGTCATAGAATTCGTTTTGATATGTGATAGAGCCCAAACAAACATCCAGATCAAAAGTTATGGTCATTTTAGGTTCGACTTATGTTTTCAACTTATTTTAGATCTTTTATTAATTTTTTTATTTTTATTATATTCAAATTGTTATTAAATGACTATTAATCAATAATAATTATCAAATTATTAATTAAAAATAAATTTTCAATTATTTTATAAGTCATTTTCACTAAATATCTTGTGTATTAAATGTAAATGATTATTTATCCTTATCTAAAACATATTTAACAAATATATATTATATTTGTACAAATATAAATATATTTATATAAATATATTTTTTTAATGAAATATAGTTTTTTTAAAATACACCCTTTATCAGTGCTAGTAAAAAAATGCTCATAGGGGGGGGGTCTTTATTAATGCTTCTAAAAAAGCACTGATATAGACCCCCCCCTTTATCAGCTTTTTTTTACAAGCACTGATAAAGGCCCCCTCATTCATCAATGTTTTTTTAGAAGTACTGATAATGACCCCCTTTATTAGTTCTTTTTTACTAGCACTGATAAAGGAGGCCTTTATTAGCTTTTTAGCACTGTTAAAACCCCCTTAAACAATGCTTTTTCTAGCACTGAAAATGAGGTCTTTAACAACGATTTTATGTGAGAAGCTTTTGAATTAGGGATTCCAATAATAGCTCTATTCAAAGAGATTGCATCTGCATTCTACTTTGAATTATAGACAAACACCTCACGCATATCAAAGAAACAATCCATATCGAAACCAATCGTAATGAAACCCTATTCTCCATGAGGAGATAGAGAGAGATGCTCCCGATATGCAACCATTTTTTCTTTATATTTAAACACTACTTTTATAGGTATATATATACATATTAATGCATTTTTATAAAGAAAATAAAATGGATAATTTTTTTTAAATAAAATGAATAATAAATATTCATTTAAATTTGGTTTATATATTTTAAAATACATTTTTATGTAAATATTTTTAAATATGTATTTATACAATTGTTTTATTATAAGTAAATATAGGGAAATATGCATATATTTAATTATAAATAAAACTACATTATGAAAAATGATAAAAATTCAAAAAAATAATATCAATATGAATGTAAGCTCTGGGAATAAGTTCAGTCTCTACTGAAAAAAGACAATAAGACCCCCTTATACGAGCCTAAAATTCCATCAAATGTTAAAAAATTGGGATACCCCAACTAAAAACACAATTTTAGAGGCCTTATGAGACTTTTTGGTTCCAAAAAAAGTGACTGAGGTTCCCCTAGGTCACTAAGGAATAAATCTCTTCATAGGATTTGATTTGATATGTGGTAGATCCTAAATGGACACCCAGATCAAAAGTTATGGATGTTTGGAATTCAAGTAATGTTTTTAACTTATCTTAGACCATTCATTAATTCATTTGATTTTCATGTCATCCAATTGTTATTAAATGACTAATACTCGATAATAATTAGAAAATTATTAATTAATAATATTTTTAATTATTTTATAATTAATTTTCACTAAATATCTTATATATTAAGTGTAAATTTGTATTTAGACTAATCTAAATCATATTTTAAAAATATATTATTTTTAATGAAATATAATTTTTTATGAAATATACCCTTTATCAGTGCTAGAAAAAAAAACGTTGATAAAGGGAGGTCGTTATCAGTGTTAGTAAAAAAATGATTCATTTATCATCAATTTTTTAGTAGTGCTGGTAAAGGGCCACCCTTTATCAATGTTTTTTTATTAGCACTAATAAAATACCCCTTTGTCTGCATTCTTTTTAGTGATAATAAAGATACCCCCTTTATCAGTGCTAAAAAAAGCACTGATAAAGTCCCACTTTATCAAAACTTTTTCTGGCATTGAGAAAGGGGGTCTTTATTAGTGCTTTTAGCTAGCACTGGATAAACCTAGATTTTTAGTAATGAGGAGAGTAACCCTAGTTTCCGAAAGATCTAGTAAATTACTTTACTTCACGTTAGGGTTTTTTTTGATCATAGATGCATCTCAATTAGTTGAGGTTATTTCTACTGTTTGTTTCTATATAATGAGTTGTATCAGAAGGCCTATAGTCTCAGGTCACTTTACTTGAAACCAAGTTCGTTTCATATTAATGAGTGGTCTATATAATTTGATCCATTCTCTGTTAGGAACTATAACAACCCAATGTTTTCAATGGAATCCATTCTTATAATTATGTCATATAATAATATGGAGTCACAACACAATGAACTACTAAGTACTATGTGACCTTTAAACATAAGTTTCTCACTTGTGTGTTTTTAATTTCAAAAAATGGTAATCTAAAATTGTGATTAGTAAGTGATTTGAAGTCTGATAAGACAAAAATAAATTTTTATGAATATTAACATATCCTTATGAATAGTAGCTTACCTTTATGAATAGTAATGAATAGAAAATCGGCAAAAAAAATAGAAAATTCACCCATGAATGTACAAATACAATTTATACATCTTAAAAGTGAAAAAATGATCATAGTATAAGAATTGGTATTTTTGTATGTCAAAAATATTTTATTTAAAATTTTATGTTTAATTTAATAATTTAAAATGGAAATTTATTTTTATAAGATTTAATCATAAATTTTTACTTTATTGTAATATGGTTATAAGAAAATTTTATGGGACTTTTATTAATTTTTCAAGGTGTTATAAAATAGGTTATAGTTTTAATGTTGATTTTGTTGAATAAATTATGATTTTATTTAAAAATTAAATTAAACTTATTTATAAAATTATTTTCAAAAAATGGAGTTCATTTTTTAATTCTAAATTTTGAAAAATGGTTAGGGTGAATTTTTGGGATTTTTCTAAAATACATGATTTTTTCGTGAGTAATAAAAATACAGTTATGAGTTTTCGGTATTTTTGATGACATCATAATGATGTAATAATTAATAAAAATTTCTTATTGACTTGTGTACATTAAAATAAGATATTAGGTGTCCCATTTGGATAATACCATGGGAAAGCCCATGGTTTTACAAAAACCACAAATGAGGTGTCTTTTTAAATTAATAAAAAAATCTCTCTCTTTTACTATAAATAATCACTCATCCATTCGTTTTATTTCATTCTAAATACCTACTACTCTAATATCTGGTGTTTTTACCTCCCTAATATTACTACCAAGGTTTCCTCAATCCCCCAAGGTCCCAACCTTCAAGTTTTAGGAGCTACTCCACAAGGTAAGGGAACCTTTCACCCTCCTCTTTTTGTCAACACTTCTTTTATGTTATCTCTTTAAATTTCCATTCTCATATGTCGGGGTTTGATATTTTGTATCACTATTAATGTCCTTTTGTTTTCCATATGATGAGATACCATCTTCTCTCTCATCAATTCATTTTATGAAATTTTAAGTGACGCCGTTAGACTGCCGAATTTTCATAAGTGATCTCTAAACTTTTCTTTCATTTTCAAGTTCATCTCTTTTATTTTTCTTTCCTCATCTCATTTTATCAAAATTTTGTGATGATTTCAGAATCTTACATGTACTAGATTTTTTCATGATAAAGAAATAATTATTCATCATCTATCCTTTCTTTTTTTATATATATACTAAAATGAAAATACCATATGAGATGTGCTAATTTACCACATTCATACACGATGGGTTTTCAATTTCTGTTATTGTCTTCAATTCTGGTCATTAAACCATTTTCATGGTTTAACCAGACCATAATATATGTATTATGTCTCATCTATGGTTCCATAATCCTTTTGTACACAAGGTTTTTATTTATAAAACAAAACATGTTCCTGGTGGTCAAAAAACCGCCAATTAACCCAAACGATTATCATTAAATAATTTATATAATTATTCATCTTCATGCCAAGTAACCAAATTAAATTTACAATAATTTAACCTCATGGTTTTTCACTAATAAAATATAACTCTAATTCTGTACAATCATCCCCATTTTACAAGATTCTTCGAACATGAATATAAGTGAATCGATCATTAGAACCAAGGAAACAACCGACTCGAACAATGAAATTGAACCTCGTAACCAATCAAAAGGTTATGAATGAACTCAAATAAATTTAACTAAATCATTTTAATATACAATAGGTTATTTAATTATTAATTAATGAACTTAATTTGATTATTCAGGTCATTAATATCAAGTGGAGAACACCATCAGACTTAAGGTAATGGATTCTACCCGAACCACCTTTATTCCTTCGGATTTCTCTATATTTCTTTCTACCCAAAAGAAGTTGTCTTTTAATTTTATGAAAAACTTATAAATTATGTTTATATAGTCCAAAAACGTGTTTCAATATCAATCCATCATTCACCTTTGGGGATATACATGTTTTTAAGTGATTCCCTCCTTAATTCTCCCTGGTAAGCAAACCTATTTTAAGGGAACATCCCGAATTCTTACCCAATTTCAAGTGAACCCTATACTATGTTTTAAGACACCATTGTATTTATAAAATCAGTCTTTTTATTATTAAAACATTCTTGGTTCAATTCTGGTTTTATACAAAATATTTTGCTCCTTTTTATTTTAAAACCTCTATAGTATTTTCCTTAAAACCGCACAAAAATGTTTTAATGCTAATGTTTCTCAAAAACATTTCTTATATGTTGTCACTTATGTTTGACATTACTTACCATACTATATGAATATTTTACCTTATGAAATTCCATGTATGTTCTAATCTATTTCTCTCATGGACACTTTCACGATACACCCATTGGTTTTTCTTTATGTTATGATTGTGGTACCCAATTCGTTCCATGGGTCCCCTTATGTTTATGTATGGTTGATTATGTATGATTATTCATGTGGAAAGAATATTCATGAAAATTTTGAGATGGGTGTTCCTAGATAGTGCTCTAATGCATTGGTTAAAGTTAAGTCTCATGAGATGTTATGTGTAATGGTCTTGGAGGTTAGCCTTGGATTGTGCTACTATAGGAAACGATCTTGGCGGTTAGCCTTGACTCATACTAAAGTCATGTGTTATGTTTCTACCACATTTATATGATTCCATGTTTATATGATTCCATGTTTATATGATTCCATGTTTATATGATTCCATGTTTATATTTTATGATTCCATATTTTCCATGCTTTTTATATCATTATTCCATGCCTCCTAACTCATGTGCTTAAGATTTATTCTTATGTTCATTCCCTTACTGGGCTTTTTAGCTCATCTCTTTGTTCATGTGTTTCCCCAGGATATCCTATGAGTATGTATGACCACAATAAAAGCGAGGATATCAATATGGATATTAAATAAAGAAGTTTTTTATCCCCATTTTACAATATTCTCCGAACTTGAATATAAGTGAACCGATCATTAGAACTAAGGAAACAAATGGAACCGAACAGTGAAATTGAACCTTGTAACCAATAAAAAGGTTATGAATGAACTAAATCAGGTTTTACTAAATAATTTTTATATATAATAGGTTCTGTAATTATTAATTAATTAACTTAATTTGATTATTCAGGTCATTAATATCAAGTGGAGAACACCATCAGACTTAAGGTAAGAGATTCTACCCGAACCACCTTTATTCCTTCGGATTGCTCTATCTTTATTTCTACCCAAAAGAAGTTGTCTTTTATTTTTATGAACAACTTATAAATTTTTTTTATATGGTCCAAACATATGTTTCAATATCCATCCCTCAATCACCTTCTGGGATATACATGTTTTTAAGTGATTCCCTCTTTAATTCTTCCCGATAAGCAAACCTATTTTAAGGGAACATCCCGAATTCTTACCCAATTTCAAGTGCACCCTATCCTATGTTTTAAGATAACATAGTCTTTATAAAATAAGTATTTTTATTATGAAAATATTCTTTGTTAAATTCTGGTTTTATATAAAATATTTTCATCTTTTATATTTTAAAATCTCTATAGTATTTCCCTTAAAACCACACAAAAATGTTTTAATGCTATTGTATCTCAAAAAAAATTTCTTATATTTTTTCACTTATGTTTTACATAAATTACCATGTTATATGCCTATTTTTCTTTATAAAATTCCTTGTATGTTCTAATACCTTTCTTCATGTACACTTTCGTGATACGTTCATTGGTTATGGTTTATGTCATGATTGTGGTGCCCAATTCTTTCCATGGGTACCCTTATGTTTATGTATGGTTGATTATGAATGATTATTTATGTGGTAACCATATTAATGAAAATATTGAGATGGGTGCACCCATATAGCACTCCAATTCATTGTGTAAAGTTAAGTCTCATGAGATGTTATGTGCAATGGTCTTAGCGGTTAGCCTTGGCTTGTGCTACTATGGGAAATGATCTTGGCAGTTAGCCTTGACTCATACTAAAGTCATGTGTTATGTTGCCTCCACATTTATATGATTCCAAGTTTATATGATCCCATGTTTATATGTTATAATTCCATATGTTCCATGATTTTTATATCATTATGGAATGCCTCCTAACTCATGTGATTAAGTTTTATTCTTATGTTCATTCCCTTACTGGGATTTTTAGCTCATTCATTTGTTCATGTGTTTCCCCAAGATATCCTATGCAGATGTATGAGCACAATCAAAGTTAGGATCTCATTATGAAGATTAAATAAAGAAGTTTTTTTTATCCCCATGTTTTATGTTTTATGTACCTAGTTTTCAAAGACACCGGACTTCATGATCCTTGGCTTGTACTATGATGTATATTTATACTTAAAATCATGTAATGTTATATGTAAAAGGCTAGGGTTTCTCTATTTTAAAAGCTCTATAATATTTTCCTTAAAACCGAACAAAAATGTTTTAATGCTAATATTTCTCAAAAACATTTCTTATATATTTTCACTTATGTTTGAAATCACTTACCATGTTATATTCCTATTTTACCTTATGAACGTCCATGTATGTTCTAATCCCTTTCTCTCATGGACACTTTCATGATGCACCCATTGGTTTTGCTTTATGTTATGATTATGGTACCCAATTCATTCCATGAGTACCCTTCTATTTATGCATGGTTGATTATGTATGATTCTTCATGTGGAAAGAATATTCATGAAAATGTTGAGATGGGTGTGCCCAGATAGCACTCCAATGCATTGGGTAAAGTTAAGTCTCATGAGATGTTATGTGCAACAGTCTTAGCGGTTAGCCTTAGCATGTGCTACTATAGGAAACAATCTTGGCAGTTAGCCTTGACTCGTACTAAATTCATGTGTTATATTTCTACCACATTTATATGATTACTTTTTTATATGATCCCATGTTTATATGTTATTATTCCATATGTTCTATGCTTTTTATATCATTATGTCATGCCTCCTAAATCATGTGCTTAAAATTTATTCTTATGTTCATTCCCTTACTGGGATTTTTATCTCATCCCTTTGTTAATGTGTTTCCCCAAGATATCCTATGTAGATGTATGAGCACAATCAAAGTTTTGAGATCATTATGAAGATTAAATAAAGAATTTTTTTTATCCCCATGTTTTATGTTTTATGTACCTAGTTTTCAAAGACACTAGAATTCACAATCCTTGGATTATACTTTGATGTATATTTATGCTTAAAATCATGTAATATTATATGTAAAAGGATAGGGTTGATATAATTGGTATCATAGGATGGTCTAGTTATTTTTGGAGATTAGGAATAGAGTACTTTAGTTGGAACCTTAAGGATGAGACAATTTATAAGAAAACATCCCTAAATTTTGGTAAGTATGGAGTAAGTGGTTTATCAAGAAAATAGATCCATGTATGGATACAAACAGGAAGAGGTGGATCTGAAATAGATGTACCCAGGAGTGAAAACTCTGACAAGGAGTTTTGGGCTTGACCCAGGGTATCCTGGTATACGACAACGGGCCTTGCTGCAATCTTGGTATTGAAACTCCTGGGGGATATTCTTTGGTAATTCATGAGTTTGGTACACACTATTATTAAGAAAAAAAACCCATAAGAATATAAGATAAGAAATAAATCAAGGATAAATTAGATTAAAACATAGGGAATCACAAGTTAGTATATACATCCCCTTTAAAAGATTATCCTTTTATGTTGAAAATTTTCCTTTTTATGTTTAATAACTAAGTATTCAAGCCCTATAATTCTAAATTATTTTTTTAGTTAATGGAGGGAAATAGAAGAAAACATTACAACAATTAATATGAAAGGGAATATGAAGAATGTCCAAATAATATGCATGATATGATGGGAACAGGTGCTCAAAACATCATGACAATACTTTCTTAGCTGGCTCAAGTTATGAATAATAAATTGAATCATGTGGAACACCCTCCTCATACAAGAAGAGAGAAAGTTGTCATAGAATCCTTCATACAAAAAAGGCCTCCCATGTTTAGCATATCTTTTGATCCCCTCCTCATAGAACAGTTTATTAAATCCATTGAAAAGATATTCTCTGTCCTCCAGTGCTCAGAAGAAGAGAAAGTTGTACTGGAAGTCTATCATTTTGATGGTGAAGCAGATCAGTGGTAGACACTGATCAAGAATACAAAGTCTCAAGAAAAAATTGATTTCATAGATTGGGAGGAATTCAAGAGGATGTTTTTCAATAAATATTTTCCTTGAACCCTCCATATCAAGATAGAAATAGAGTTCCTTAGACTCAGGTAGAAGGAAGATGAGTCCATTGGGGTGTATGAAGCAAACTACGTATGAAGAAAACATTACAAGGCTTCCAAGGTACACCTATAGCTTTGTCATGAACACTGAAATCAAGGTGGATCACTTCTTTAGTGGGTTAAAGTTGATTCTACAGAAGGTGTTGGTGATTCGAGGTTTGGATAGTTATGAGGAGATTGTTCGTTGTGCCCTCAAGGTTGAAATGGAGATTGGAGACTCTTAGTGGTCTTGTGGGCCCGGTGAAAAGAAGCAAAAAATGGAGAAAAAAATGGGTGGTTCAAAAAATAAATCCCATGATGGAAAGAAGCCCGAATATCCCACTTGTAAAAGTTGTGGGAAGAAGAATCATGAGAACTGTTTAAAGGGAACCAAGAATTTCTTTAAATGTGGAAAGTTTGGTCATCTGGCTAAAAACTACCGAAGGGATATGAAAAATATGGCTAACATGGAAGAAAATAGGAAGGTTCAGATCAATTCTCAGCCAGTGGAGCAGTGTTACAACTAAAAGGATCATGGGAATTATGCAAACAATTTCCCTAAGCCAAGGGTTGTTAGAGTAAATCAACAAAAACCTCCAAGGAAACAAGAAAGGGCTTATTCTATCACTACTGCTGAGGTGGAGCTGGACAACAATGTGGTGACATGTACACTAGTTATTCATTCAAGAATAGAAAATATACTATTTGATTCTGGTTCTAAGCATTATTTTATATCTTGAAATTTTAGTAAAACTATTCCACCACCACCTCAAAATTTAGAGGAAAATTTATCTGTGAGAACAAAGAACGGGGAAATTAATGCGTCCATGGTTTATAAATCCTCCCCGGTTAACGTTTTTGGACTGAACCTCCCAGAAAATACCATCATACTTCCTTTAATAGATTTCAACGTAATATTGGGCATGGATTGGCTATATTTATATAAGGCCAACATCAACTTTTGGGAAAGGGAGATCACTCTTCACATCCCAAAGAATCCTATGATTCTTTACAAGTGTAAGGAGGAAGATGAATCTACTTTAGAATCATTGTCTCAAGCGTGGATATTATTTCCTTATGAGCAAGAATATATAGCTCAAATGATTGAGACAAAGGAGAGAATCATGCTTGAAGACATGCCCATTGTAAGGGATTATACTAATTTATTCCCTGAAGAGTTGTCTAGTCTTCCTCTTATCCAAGAGGTTGAGTTCTCAATTGAACTTATCCCTGAATATCTGCCTATCTCAAAGAAACCTTATATAATAGCCACCATAGAGCTGGAAGAGATGAAGAATAAGTTACAAGAGAATATAGAGAAGGGTTTTTTATGTCCAAGTGCTTCACCGTGGGGTGTGCCAGTTCTATTCATCAAGAATAAGGATGGATCAATGCACCTATGCATTGATTATCATAATCTCAATAAAATTATGATAAAGAACAAGTATCCCCTTCCACAGATAGATGACTTGTTAGATCAGCTTTGTGGGTCCTGTTATTTCTCTAAGGTGGACCTTCGGTCGGGATATCACCAATTAAAGGTGAGGAAGGTATATATTCCCAAGACTCCATTTCGAACGAGGTATGGACACTATGAGTTCATATTGATGCCCTTCGGACTCACTAATGATCCATCAATTTTCATATATTTAATGAATAGAGTCTTTAGATATTACCTCGACAATTTTGTGGTAGTATTTATTGATGATATTCTGATATACTCCAAAAGAAAGGAAGAACATGAGGAGCATTTGAATAATGTGTTAAAGACTTTGAAAAGGGAGAAGTTGTATGCAAAATATAGTAAATGTGAGTTCTGGATGGAGGAAGTTTCATTCTGGGGGCATGTTATCACCAGCAAAGAGATATCTGTGGACCATTCCAAGACAAAGGCAATTGAAGAGTGGCCTAGGCCAACTTCTGTAATGAATATCCATAGCTTTCTGGGTCTAGATGGGTATTATTAATGATCTGTGAAGAACTTTTCACGATTCTCAAACCCAATGACCAAGATGACACGGAAGGGAGTAAAGTTTTTCTGGACTCAAGAATGTGAAGACTATTCAAAGGAGTTGAAAAAGAGGCTAATCAAAACGCTAATAATCACACTCCCAGCAAGTGGAGAACTTTTTGTGGTGTATAGTGATGATTATAAGAAGGTATTAGGTTTTTTGCTGATGCAGAATGATAAAGTGATATCCTACACCTCAAGGCAGCTGAAAATTCATGAACAAAACTATCCAACACATGATCTGGAGTTGGCGGTGGTGATCTTTGCATTGAAAATATGGTGGCATTACCTCTATGGGGCGAAGTGTGAGATATATACATACCACATTAGTCTCAAATATATATTCACACAAAAAGAGCTTAATATACTCCAACGAAGATGGATAAAGCTCATCAAGGGTTATGATTTCTCAATCCACTACCATCCTGGTAAGGCAAATAAGGTGGCAGATTCTCTAAGTAGAAAGGATCATGCATCTTTATCAATGGTGAGAATTGAAAAAGATCCGATCTTCTTATATTTTAAGAGGATGGACATGAAAATCATTAAGGGAGGAACATCATCAATCCTTTATCAAATGATTTCTCAACCATCTCTCATGGAGAAAATAAAGGATGATCAAAGAAAAGATATGGAACTTTTGAAAAGGGTAGAAGCTATCAGAAGTGGAAAAACCTCTGAGTTCATGATTAATTAGGAAGGATTTGTAAGATTTTTGTCACGATTATGTGTACTATCTGATCCAGAGACAAAGAAGGAGATTTTTAATGACACACATAGATCAACCTTCTCTATCCACCCAGGGAGCACAAAGATGTATTGAGATCTCTGAGAGAAATTTTGATGAGAAAATATGAAAAGGGAGATTGATGAATATACATAAAAGTGCCTGATATGTCAAAAATTGAAGGCTGAAAGATAGAAGTCTAAGGGATGATTCAACCACTACCCATACCAACATGGAAGTGGGAGAAAATTACCATAGACTTTGTCACTAGACTTCCAAGGACATCTAGAGGAAACAATGATATATGGGTCATTGTGGATCGTCTTACGAAGACATCTCACTTTATCACGATTCGAGAGGAATTATCATTTGATAAACTTGAATAGATATATATCAAATAAGTGGTAAGGCTACATGGAGTAACACTATCTGTTGTATCCGATTGTGATCTGAGGTTCACCTCGAAGTTCTGGAAAAATCTTCAACATGCTCTAAGCACTGAACTGAACTTCAGTACGACCTATCATACTAAAACTAATATCCAATATGAGAGAACTATTCAGACACTAAAAGATATGTTGATAGAATGTTCTATGGAATTCAAAGGAGTATGGGACCAACATCTTCTATTGGTCAAATTCTCCTACAACAACAGTTTCCACTCGAGCATCTTAATGACACCATATGAATCCCTTTATGGGAAAAGGTGTAGAACAATGGTGTGTTGGGATGAAGTCAGTGAGCGTAAGTTGCTAGGACCTGAAATGGTTGAAGAAATAGTAGAGAAGGTGAAAACCATTCGACATCACATCAAGGCAGCCCAAAGTCAACAAAAGAGTTATGTAGACAAACTTCGATGAGACCCTGAGTTCAAAGTGGGATACATGGTATTTCTATGCATATCTCTGTGGAAGAAGGTCATGAGGTTTGGAAAGAAAGGAAAGCTAAGTCCTAGGTACATCGGCCCCTTTGAGATCCTGAATCGAGTCGGAGCTGTGGCCTATTGACTGGCACTTCCACCTACCATGGACAAAGTACATGATGTATTTCATGTATCCCTCTTAAGGAAGTACATACCAGACTCTTTACATGTACTCTCTTCAGAGGTGGTACAGTTGGAGGATGACCTTTCATACGAGGAGTATCCAGTGAAGATCTTGGATCATAGAGATAAAGTTCTACGTAACAAGACTACTCACCTGGTCAAGGTACTATGATGGAACCATAAGTATGAAGAGGCAACATGGGAACTGGAGGGTGCAATGAAGGAAAAGTACCCACACCTGTTTTTGGCCTAGAATGTAAACTGAAATTTTGAGGGTGAAATTTCTTAAGGGGGAAGAATGTAACAACCCAAAGTTTTCAATGGAATCACTTCTTATAATTATGTCATATAATAACATGGAGTCACAACACAATGAACTACTAAGTACTATGTGGCCTTTAAACATAAGTTTTTCACTTGTGTGTTTTTAATTTCAAAAAACGGTCATCTGCAATTGTGATCAGTAAGTGATTTGGAGTCTGTTAAGACAAAAATAATTTTTGATGAATAGTAACATACCCTTATGAATAGTAGCATACCTTTATGAATAGTAATTAATAGAAAATAGGCCAAAAAATAGAAACTTCACCCATTAATGTACAAATATAATTTATACATCTTAAAAGTGAAAAAACGATCATAGTATAAGAATTGGTATTTTTGTATGTCAAAAATACTTTATTTACAATTTTTTGTTTAATTTAATAATTTAAAATGGAAATTTATTTTCATAAAATTTAATAATAAATTTTTAATTTATTGTCTTATGATTATAATATAATTTTATGGGACCTTGATTAATTTTTCAAGGTGTTATAAAATGAGTTCTAGTTTTGATGTTGATTTTGTTGAATAAATTATGATTTTATTTAAAAATTAAATTAAAATTATTTAGAAAATTATTTTTAAAAAATAGAGTTCATTTTTTAATTCTACATGTTAAAAAATGGTTAGGGTGAATTTTTAGTATTTTTCTAAAATACATGATTTTTCATGAATAGTAAAAATATAGTTATGAGTTTTCGGTATTTTTGATGACATCATAATGATGTAATAATTAATAAAAATTTATTGTTGACTTATTTGAAGTAAAATAAGATATTAGGTGTCCCAAGTGTCTAATACCATGGGAAAACACCATGGGAAAGCCCATGGTTTTACAAAAACCACCAATGAGGTGTCTTTTTAAATTAACAAAAAATTCTCTCTCTTTTACTATAAATACCCACTCATCCATTTGTTTTATTTAATTAAAAATACCTCCTACTATAATGTTTGGTGTTTTTACCTCCCTTGTATCCCTCCCAAGGTGTCCTCAAGCCCCCAAGGTCCCAATCTTCAAGTTTTAGGAGCTACTTTACAAGGTAAGGGAACCTTTCACCCTCCTCTTTTTGTCAACACTTCTTTTATGTTATCTCTTTAAATTTACATTCTAATATGTTGGGGTTTGATATTTTGTATCACTATTACTTTCCTTTTTTTCCATATTATGAGATACCATATTCACTCTCATAAATTCATTTTATGAAATTTTAAGTGACTCCGTTAGGCTGCTGAATTTTCATAAGAGATCTCTAAACTTTTCATTCATTTTCAAGTTAATCTCTTTTATTTTTCTTTACAAATATCATTTTATCCAAATTTTGTGATGAATACATCACCTTACATGTATTGGATTGTTTTAATGATAAATAAATAATTATTCATCATCTATCCTTTATTTTTTTAAATATACTAAATTGAAAATACCATCCGAGATGTGCTAATTTACCACATTCATGGACGATGGGTTTTCAATTTCTGCTATTGTCTTCAATTATGGACATGAAACCATTTTAATGGTTTAAAAAGACCATAATATATGTATTATGTCTCATATATGGTTCTGTAATCCTTTTGTTCACAAGGTTTTGATTTATAAAACAAAAAAATTTCCTGGTGGTCAAAAACCGCCAATTAACCCAAACAGTTATCATTAAATAATTTATATAATGATTAATCTTCATGCCAAGTAACCAAATGAAATTTAAAATAATTTAAACTCATATTTTTTCACTAATAACATATAAATCCAATTCTGGAAAATCATCCCCATTTTACAAGATTCTTTGAACATAAATATAAGTGAACCGATCATTAGAACCAAGGAAACAAATGGACCCAAACAATGAAATTGAACCTCATAACCAATAAAAAGGTTATGAATGAACTCAAACTGGTTTAAATAAATCATTTTAATATATAATAGGTTCTTTAATTATTAATTAATGAACTTAATTTGATTATTCAGGTCATTAATATCAAGTGGAGAACACCATCGAACTTAAGGTAAGGGATTCTACCCGAACCACCTTTATTCCTTCGGGTTGATCTATCATTCTTTCTACCCAAAAGAAGTTGCCTTTTTATTTTTATTAAAAACTTCTAAATTATGTTTATATGGTCTAAACACATGTTTCAAGATCAATCCCTCATTCAACTTCGGGGATATACATGTTTTTAAGTGATTCCCTCCTTAATTCTCCCCGGTAAGCAAACCTATTTTAAAGGAACATCCCAAATTATTACCCAATTTCAAGTGCACCATATCCTATGTTTTAATCAACCATTGTATTTATAAAATCATTATTTTTTATTATGAAAACCTTCTTGGTTCAATTATGGTTTTATATAAAATATTGTCCTCTTTTCTATTTTAAAATCTCTATAGTATTTTTCTTAAAACTGCACAAAAATGTTTTAATGCTAATGTTTCTAAAAAACATTTATTATATGTTGTCACTTATGTTTGAAATCACTTACCATTTTATATGACTATTTTACCTTATTAACATCCATGTATGTTCTAATCCATTTCTCTCATGGACACTTTCATGATACGCCCATTGGTTTTTCTTTATGTCATGATTGTGGTACCCAATTCTTTCCATGGGTACCCTTATGTTTATGCATGGTTGATTTTGTATGATTATTCATGTGGAAAGCATATTCCTGAAAATGTTAAGATGGGTGTGCCCAGATATTACTCCAATGCATTGGGTAAAGTTAAGTCTCATGATATGTTATGTGCAACGGTCTTAGCGGTTAGCCTTGGCTTGTGCTACTATAGGAAACAATCTTGGCGGTTAGCATTGAATAGTACTAAAGTCATGTGTTATGTTGATTACACATTTATATGCTTCCACATTTATATGATCACATGTTTATATGTTATTATTCCATATGTTCCATGCTTTTTATATCATTATGTCATGCCTCCTAACTCATGTTCTTAAGCTTTATTCTTATGTTCATTCCCTTACTGGGATTTTTAGCTCATCCCTTTGTTAATGTGTTTCCCTAGGATATCCTATGAAGATGTATGAGCACAATAAAAGTTAGGAGCTCATTATGGAGATTAAATAAAGAAGTTTTTTTATCCCCATGTTATATGTTTTATGTACCTAGTTTTCAAAGACACTAGACTTCACGATCCTTGGCTTGTACTCTGATGTATATTTATGCTTAAAATCATGTAATATTATATGTAAAAGGCTAGGGTTTCTATAGGAACACCTATGCACAAGTGTGGATTAGGATTTATGGTATGCCTTGAATCTTATGGCATATGAAAATTTTATATGACATAGCAGCCATAGTTGGTGTTCCCATTAAAATGGTTTGGGAAATGAAATTATTTATATATGGACACTTTTCTTGGGTCCTGGTTGAGATTGATCTCAGTTGCACAATAATTGAAAAAGTTGTTTTGTCAATACACAAAGGCAAAATCAATTCGAGGATTCAATATGTTGGGGGGGGGGGGTGCTACGCTGTGCAAGGCAGTCTCCATCAAAATAGCTAGGATCCATTGGGTATAATTAGGTTTGAATAATCCCAAAATACGAAATCAGAAAATTATGTTTATTATAAACATGAATATATTCGTAAAACAAATTACATTAAGCATAATTAAAATGATTTAATAGTGAATATTTCATAAACCAGTAGTGGATACTACATCAATTCAAGTTACAATTTATTCTCATAAACATCTAATATATATTTTGAGAACTGACAACATATTCCAATACATAAATAATCATTTCAACAAACAAGAATTATAGGGCAGTAGAAAATAGAGACAAACCCAAGCACAATGATACTTAAACAACTTCTTTATCACCAAATAAATTCAAAACATATTTGAAAATAAATTCTAGAAACAGACATTTTACATTAACCAGGTCAAACGAAAAAATTAGAAATTAGTAAAATAGACATAGAGATTTACGTGCTTCGGCAAATTAGCCTACGTTCACGGGGCAGAATCATTGGGGCTTTTCTAATATGAAAAATGAAGGAATTACAATGAATTCTAATTAAAAAATCATCACATATAAGGATGAAAAAACAATTAAAAAACACATGTACTAGGCCAAGACCCACTTACCTGGGGTTCGGCTTCACCTGGTGGAACCCTTCATCCCGCATTTGTCCTGGTCAAGTCCTCTAGGATTGACATCATAGTCCAGATATGTTATGGTTATACAAGATCTAAAATAGTCACCATCTAGCCTCTAATGTGACTTCAACGGACCAAGAAACAGACCACAATAGGACCTCAAAGGATATCCACCAGTGTTGTCCAGCATACCAAGAACCAGACCACAATAGGAACTCGAAGCATCTCCACCAGTGATGTCCAGCAGACCCTGATAGTGGTTCCAACATACCGATGGAGTATGAATTCTATACAATTCACCTCTGAAGAAGATCCTTCGACGCTCCCGTGATGAAGAAACCTGTCGTCCGAGAAGCGTTGTCTCTGACCAGATCTGGTACGAATCGAAGGTGAAACCCAAGACTGCTGACACTGCCATGGACGTCATTTCCCTACACCTGTTTTAACGCCACAACGATGACACTGCCATCAAAGAAGAAAACCAATGCCGCTGTGACACTTGGAGAATCTTGAACCAATCTGAAATTCGGGATCCCTTACATTGCTGGAATAATTCGCTCTGTGCCAGCATAAGATCCTGCTTTGCGTCAACAGATGAAGCCCCTCTTGCCGTCTGAAGAAACTGTTCTTGGCGCTGGAAGAAACCCCCTTACCCCACTAGAGATTTCACCTCGCACCACTAGATATTTCACATGAAAGCCCAAATTAATTACACAATGCCTAAAATAGAGGATTACATGCGTACGGTGAAGCACGCAGAGGGGGTTCGTGAAATCTAACTTTGTAAAAATTTCTAAAAAAATTTCATATTTAAAATAATAAATTTAATTACAAAAAAAAACATAAAATGAAAATTCATAATTCTCCACATTGGTAATTAAAATTCATGAACAATTTTAATATGAAACAACCTTAAAAAACCCCACCTTTAAAGTTAAACTTCTGACCACATGATGATTTTGCACCACCTACCATCATTAATTTGGGCATCACATCCTAAACAGGAAAAAAACCTAAAAGGGTAAAACCCAAACTGCCCCCTTACATGCATCAACGCGACACATGCCGTAAAAATTAATGAAATTCTAAACTACTTCTAACACTAGGAAAAACAAACATCTCAGAAAATTCATAAAGAATCTAACTCAAAAAACCAGTAAAATCATGCAAATAGAAGCAATAAAATTAACATTGAGAAATCAAACATAACAAAGAAAATATAGTCTCCAAATGAATCTATCAGACCCAGAAAACCTTCCACCTAAGGATAAAACATTACCTAGAACCGTGAAACAGAGGAAGACACCTCCTAACCTCAACTGCTGTATAACCCATACAACCCCGGTCCTAGAGGAAACTCGAAACCAAGAGAAAAATCCCAGCAAGCAAGGGTATCCCGCTATCGACCTAGGGAAAACTCATCCTAGTCTATCCCGATGACATCAAGCACCTAATTTCTAGGTACCCATCCAATGTTGTCAAAGAGATACCAGCAGTACCGTTATGAAGTTTGGTGGTTATCCATAAATCCTCCCCATGAACCTTTTTCTCCAACCACTGCCCAACACATTACTATCCTCATACCTAGTTACCTCTAAGAAGACCAACCCTCCTAGGACATGGAAAAGGAAAACCCAGAGTTGAACCCACAACTCTGCCACACTGAAGCACACTAGATAAAAGCACAACCTAAAACAAGCCAATAAGAGAGGTTCCTCAAAATCGGGTATCACTGCAAAACTCACGCAGTCCCTAGAGTCATAAGGGAAAACTCTAAGCCTACAAGAACACCAGTGATCCAAGGGCAGCCCGCTACCAACTAAGAAATCCCATCATAGTCTAGCCCTAATGAAATCTAGGAACCACCTAACATCACTAAAGAGATCCCGATAGAACCTCCATGAAGCCAAATCATCACCGAACCTATTCACATGAAACTATCACTTTTAACACTGCCTAGGACAAATCACCACTCACAACGGGTCACAACTTAGAGACACCAGAACAAAACTAGGACACACTAGATGAAAAAACTTGATCTAACTACCAGCTCACTCTCCTAAGGCTAAAGGCAGGACTAGAAGACCAAACAAACTGACCGAACCTACCACAAACCTTACTGATAACCAAGACACTCTCACCCAATACAACCTCATACTAACCCCTTTCTAACCCAGAACAAGAGACACACATAGGTAGAAACTACCAAGAGGAATATATGGGGTTCCGATAGAAAAAAAGAATAGGTAAATAACAAGGGAAAAAAATAAAACATGTTGCAAAGAGAGTAAACGACCAATACTGAACAAAAATAAAAAATCATGCTGCACATGTAAAATCTTCCAACTAAATAACTTAAATAAATGAATAATTCAATTCCAAATTTTGACGATACAAAATTATACCCAATTAAGCTCTGATAACACTTATTGGGGGGCCTGCACTGCGCAAGGCAGTCTCCCATCGAAATATCCCAGATCCATTGAGTATAATTAGGTTTTCATAATCCCAAAATACAGAATCAAAAAATTATGTTTATTATAAACATGAATATATTCATAATTTTTTTTCCAATAAGAAAAATTAAAATTATTTATCAGTGAATATTTCAAAAACCAGTAGTGGGTACTATATCAATTCAAGTTTCAATTTATTCTCATAAACATCCAATATATATTTTCAGAACTAACAACATATTCCAATACATAAAGAATCATTTCAACAAATAAGAATTATAGGTAAATAGAAAACAGAGACAAATCCAAGCACAACGATGCTCAAAAAACTTCTTTATAGTCAAATAAATTCAAAACAGATTTGAAAATAATTTCCAGAAGTGGGCATTCAGCATTAACCAGGTCAAAAAGATTTGAAAAGCAATAAAATGGACACAGAGATTTATGTGCTTTGGCCAATTGGCCTATGTGAACGGGGAAGAATCATCAGGGTTTTTCCACTATGAAAATTAAAGGAATTACAATGAATGATAATTAAAAAAGCATCACATATAAGGATGAAAAAACAATTAACAAACACATGTACTAGGCCGAGACCCCCCTTACTAGGGGTTTGGATCCACCTAGTGGAACCCTTCATCCTGCAGTAGTCCTGGTCAAGTCCTCCAGGATTGACATTGCAATCCAAATATGTTGTGGCTGTCTAAGATCTCAAATAGTCACCATCCAGCCTCTGGTGTGACTTCAGCATACCAAGAACCAGACTGCAATAGGACCTCAAAGGATATCCACCAACGTTATCCAGTAGACCAAGAACCATAACACAATAGGTCCTCGAAGCATCTCGACCAGTGTTGTAACACCCCAGGTAAATAAAGAATATGACATTTTCATATTTATCCATATTTGTGAATAAAATATTAATATGACTTTAAAGGGGATGCTATGCTCGATGGCGTACCCAACACGCAACAACGAGTTTCTTGGGAATCTTACGTTGCACTCTAATAATAAAATAATACTATTTTAAATGACAGTTAACATGTAGCCATTGTATTAGAGGGAATGGATATAAATAACTAAAATATGAATATATATGTTTTTTTAAATGTTTTTACATCTATCCAAAGGCTTAAAATATGGAAAGAATTCAATTTTAGGCTTTTATAACCTAATTTTCACTAAAGGTTCACTTATCGCCTTCTGATGGAGAACTGTCATTAAATATAGTTTTGATCACTCTTATAAATTCTTTTGGACCAAATAAAACTCTTCTTTAGAATTGGGACATCAAATTTTACTTTGTGTAAATTTTTGGTATTTTTCCGATAAAGTTCATTTTTTAATAAATAGTGTAAAATGTTGTATTTTAATTCAAAACCTCTTTTTTATCTAATTTATTTATATGATTAGATTATCATTTGAATTGTTTTTAAAGTGAAATTAGAAAATATTTTTACCATTAAATCCAATAGTGGTTGTTGGAATTTATTTCACTTTGAAATCGGACTTAAACTAGTGTCAATCTTTTGATACTTATTGTTTCATAAAAACACGCTATTTTCTCTGACAGCGGGAATTAATTATTAAATTATTTAATGTGACTTATATGTTTTGAATTTTGTAAAATATACTTCATTTTCGAATTCTGAATATCAAATATAGCTCAGGGTGAATTTTTGGGATTTTTCTGAAAAACTTCAATTTTTGATGAATAGTGAAACCACTAAGTGGTACTTATAAAAACTGATTTTTCCGTTTAAATGAAATTTTGCCATATTTGTGTTTTGAATTTCAAAAATCCGACATACATGATTGTAATTAAGAAGTAAAATGTGGTTCAATGGGATAAAAATAATTTTTTGGTGAATAGTAACTTATTAAGTTTTTAATCGCGATTAGTGGTAATTAGTGTAGTTTAAGGTAAAAATAATGCTTTAATAAAATAATATGAGCTTGACACATGTCCTACCCTCTTTGGTTGTGTCATGGACGACCAAGAAAAGCCATGAGTCAACTTGGGGACCCCATGGAGACACTTTGGTTGGGAAATGACATAAATAACTTTTTATTTAATGTAAAAGTCAAAATGACACAAACATCATATGTTTTACGAAAACAATTTTTACATGGGGTTATAATGATCAGATTTTTGATTATAAATAGTCATTGGAAAGATAGAAATATTTCCTACATCATAGTAATTTTTTTATAATTTTTAGACATTAAATAAATTAAAATATATATGACATAATAATGATGCAGCGATACCATCATTATTTGAAGATTTAAATAAAATGGAAAGATAATGTAAAATCTATGAACTACACATGTCCAAAACTTATTGTATGGGTATATTTAGAACCCTTATCACCTTATCCACAAATTATATCAATATGGGCCCTTTTAAAACCGAAACACATTTTCAAATAAAGTAATATTTCTTTACTAAAAGTGCCCCTCCTCTCCTCTTATAAAAGGCCCCCACCTCTACCTCATTTCACACACTCCTCAAGCCTTTGGATCGGCCAAAACCTGACCATTTACTCTCTCCACATCTCTCTCCTCATCCTAGAGGATTCCCTTTGGGAATAATCCTTTCAAAGGAAGCCTTTAGGCTCAAATCAAAAAGAGATACACTTTTAAAGGTAAATCATTCTCTCATGTTCATTTGTTTTATTTTGCTTCTCCAACCCCCTAAACTCTTTTTATTTACTTCTTTTGTAACAACAACAGTATCTTAAATATAATAGGATGTTTTTATAAGATTTATTCGAGCTACACTCTCACACAACTACATCAAATGGTTAAAGAACATACGGTTTCCGTGGATGGCGAAATTCTGCCTCCCGAAACGATGATTGTTCAATACTCATTTAACAACTTCAAAGGTGGCCATTATGATGTAACTATTTTTATATATGATATATAATATGTTTATGTTTTCCTTAAGCTTATTTTTTTTTTCATTTTGGGAATACCTTTATGGTTTCCATTATGGGTAAACGCGATATCTTCATTTAAGAAAGTGCGGACTACCGCCCCCTCAAAGTGATTTGATTCGTTAAATACCATATGTGGGACGTATAAAGTATGGAACTATGATATTATATATGATATTATACTATAATTATAATATACATTTATATCATTATTATTCCATTCTATAAAATATGAAATAGAAATGAAAGTAGCGTTCATGCGTACGTACGGCTTACCGTCTCCATGAACGGTGCATTTCATTTCTTACCTCTAAATGATTATGTAATGTTATAAATGCATGAATGTACTGGATATATATGACATATATGATATCCAAATCATGAATATAATTCTGGATATAATAAACATTTGACCACACGAACAACATGTAATTGTAAGAAGTCCACTTTCAACTTAAGAACCAAATATCAACAAAACAAACATTATTAACTTAAATGTTTACATAATGTTTATAACATGGAAATAAGTGATCTAATAGGAATAATGAACTAGAAAAAGGTTCTTAATAAAGTGTAAATTAACTCAAGTTTATTATTCAGGACGTTAAAGAATGATCGAGTCAAGTCGGACCCGAGGTAAGGGATCCTACTCCTCTCTTTCTTTTTAAGTACACACTTTTATGTCGTTCCTTTTAAAGCTCATATTTATTGTTATTGGTATGATATTTTATATTAAATTTACTGTAATTATTATGTTCATGTGATGAGAGACCCTATTCTCTCTCATCAATCTATTTTGGTAGTTTTAAGTGGCGCCGATAGGCTGCCGAATTTTCATAAGAGATCTAACCTCTCTCTTTCTCCTTAAGTACTCCCCTTTATGTCACTTCTTTTAAGCTCCTATTTGTTATGATGGGGGATTTTCTTTCATATTAATCTTTCTGTACATTTTGTTTTAATGTGATTAGGTACCCTATTTGATCTCATCAATCCATTTTTGGAAGTTCTATGTGGCGCCGTTAGGATGCCGAGTTTTCGTAAGGTATTTTTCATCTCACATTTATTCCCATGAGATTTATGCTACATTTTCCACAATTTCTTTGAGTGGTGTATGTACTGCCATTATTCTACAATTTTTGTAATATACTTTCCTTTATGAGTATTTACATCAATGATTTATTGTCCTTCTTTCATGGGGTGTATGTTTTGAAAGATACCCAAGTCGGTAAGGGAACCTTTCACCCTCCTCTTTTTTAAAAGACTTCTTTTGTTGGGTCTTTTAATTTACATATTGTTATGTTGGGATATGTTCTCATATATCCTTATTGATGTAAATTTTATGTCCAAGTGATGAGATACACTTTTTATCTCTCATCAACTCTTTTTGAAGTGACGCCGTTAGGCTGTCAAGGGAACTTTTTAACCCAATTTCGATTTCTTTGGGTTCAACATGTAGTCATTGAATATGTCATCCATTGAATATGTGTGAATGACATTTTATTTTTTTACACTCAATATCCACTTATATTGGGTGTATTTATATTTGTCACACATATTTTTGAGATTGATTTTTCCTTAATTTAAGGATACCTTCTTTATAAGGGATTTCATCACATTTGACATTTCTATTGAGGGTTCATTGTTGTTTTGCACCAATTCACTCTTATATGGTGTATATACTGTCCTTTAGAGTATTATATTACGAATCCATTTATTCTCATGATATTATAATGTTCTGACTAAATGTTATTCCTCAATTATTGTATTCAAGTGTCTCTAATTTTGGTAAAACCCCTTTAACCAAAATATCGTTTTAAATGTTTTAATTATTTGTTCTTATTAATATCCATGTTTTCAAAATGGTTTTAAGGATTTATTTATATGGATATTAATGGTTTAAAATTTTAAGCTTCAAGGTGGTATGGGACACTTTGATTCAAAAATCTCCTTATTAAATGTTTTAAATGGTTTTGGAAATGGTTTCTTTTGAACGGATTCATTATTTCAATATACTAAAATGTTATATTGTGATTGACATGTGGAAATGTTATGTTTCCTTTGTGCATGTTTTATGTGATACGTTTATGTTATGGTTCTTGGGAATTGTTATGAAAACGAGTGGTTCCGTGATAAACTAAGGGCGGGTGAGCCCGATATAGCTCTCCAATGCATTGGGTAACGCGAAGGAGTGAAACGATAAGGTTTCTCCGAAGAGATTTAGGGAATATACTGTGATGGGTATTCCAAACGTAACCAAGAGGGTTACTCCCTATGTAAGAATGTTATGAATGCCTCAAGTTACCTTTATGTATTATGATTTCTATGATTTATTCATGATTTGATGAGGTATGTTAAAGTGCCTAAGTTTTATGGGTAAAGTATGATTTCATTCTTATGTATATATGAACTCATGTTTCCTTTCCATATTTTTATAACCCTTACTGAGCTTTTTATGCTCATCCCAAGTTTTTGAAATGTTTTTCACAGGTCAAGGGAAAGGTATATGATGTGATGATAGTGTCAAGGATGTGTCAAGAAAGAATCCATGTTTTATTTTAAATAGGTTTCCGTTGATGGGAAGAATGAATATTGTCTTTTATGTAACCACTTTGTTTAAATGTGGAATGTAATGCAAGTTTCATGATCTAATTCTCTAAAACTCTAAACCTTAAAAGATCCTCAATGTGTAATCTTGTAATAACTCAAGATTAAGTAAGGTTTAAGGTTGGGGCCTTATAGTTGGTATCAAAGGTCGGTTTAGATAACTTTAGAGGTTAGGGTATTCTTTAAGCATAAGTGACATTACCATAATGGTTAGGATTTCAGAAAGAGTCCCAGTTTTAGATAAATTGAATGAGTAAGTATATCTTAGTGTTTATCTTACTCATTAGTACATGATGGTTTTGTTGATATACTCACACTGACCTTTTTGGTTTTAGTAAATGGCTGGATCTAGCAGGCACCAAAGTAACAGTGGATGTGAAGGAAACTGTGACAGTTTTTGAGCAAGCAACTGAATGATATGGGAGCTGCAATGAGAACTCTTTTGATTATCCTCAACCAACTATCTGGAGTCATTATTGACCACCTAAACCTTAGATATTTCTCTAAGGCATCATATATGCAAGAAACAAATCCCTACGGAAGTACAGGTAATAATCATAAAGGTAAGTGTGTTAAAAAACCTATGTGTCAAAGATGTGGAAGGAAACACCTAGGAAAATGTTTCAAAGGGACAGAAATATTCTATAGATGTGGAAATGAAGGTCATAAAGCAAGAACCTGCCATGGAAAAAGGAAGCATCCAGTTGACTCGAGGAAAGGGAAATAAGTTCTTTCTAAGGGATCAATTGAATGTTTTAAATGTGGTGTGCATGGTCATTATGCAAACACATGTCCTATGAAGAAGTTTCGTGAATGGGGTCACCAAGATCGTACCAATATTCGTTTACCAATACCTAATGCCATTCCGATTGAGGATGAATAAACTGACAATGACCAATCAAAGGTATGTACTATTTCATGACTATTGTTTTCTTATTTTGGAATCTTAGGATATGATTCATGATTTTGTTTGTAGGAAAGAGGTATTTCGGAATAAGTTGGAAAGGAATGGATAATGGACCATGAAGAATGTTGAATGAGTAAGATGTCAACATATAAGGGCTTCAAGAGTTAGGGTGAAATTTTTAAGAGTATTAAGTCTCTTTTGATGATGGGGTTACATTAGAAGACTTTTTATATTATGTGTAACCCTGATGTTTAATATAGGCAAATTTTATTCAAGTAATAGTTATCTTTTCTTTTGTGGACATAGTTATAAAGAACCATTTGGGTTTATATGATCCTTACTTTTTAGGTAATTATGGGTTACTATATGTTATGATTGAAGTGAAAGGCATGAGATAAAATTGAGGTTAAATTATGTTATGGTTATTTTTGATGATTTTATCCCTTTTTGGGTAATGATTTGATAATTATATAGTTTTGGAAAAAGGACAACACGCAGACCATGTGACAACCCGTCGCGTCGGACAATGCTGCGGGAATCGAACCCACAACCAAAGTGCGACTAGTATTTATCGCCTACCACTGGACTACGTGAAGTCCCTGGTTAGTTTGACTGATTCTTTTTAGTTATATGATTTTATGAATTAAGAGTAAGTTGATTTTGGGTTATCAATGAAAATGATTAACCTATCATGGAGGATATGTGATTAGGTTAATTACTTTTCAATGCGAGACTTTAAGAGCAACTGATTTTGTTTGGAGATAAATGTTAAGATTTAACTTGGAAGACTATGTGACTAAATCCTTCAAATATTTGGGTTTCAATCTTAGATTGTTTTACTTTGAATAATTTTATGGGCAAATTGTTTATCTAATGGTCCTCGTTGATCTTTGGGTTTTGTTGGACAAATTTTGGAGATTAATCATAGATTTTCTTTTTATAAATGGTTATCCTTTTCTGGATTATCTGATCTTGTACTAGCCTTTTTGGTTTTGGTTTTGGATAAAGTCTAGAGACATGGGGAGTATATAGTTCTCTTTTGTGGATTAGGTGATTCTCTAGAAGTTGATTATAGTACTCTTAATGGGAACAAGTCTTCCTAAATACTCTTCTTTTGGAGAAAATATGATTTTGTGTAAGGAATCTAATAAAAGTTGAAAGTCAACATGATAAGTGATTATGCTTCCTTATGAATAAATTCCTCAATAAAAAGTAACTTAAAACAAAATGTTGTCTATTAACTTTTCCTACTGGGGAATCGAATACCGTTTAACCCATCACAAGTTTGTGATTTTCTCGTGGTTAACTTTTTCCTAAACATGTTTTCTATCACTCTCTATCAGAACACGACCCTTTGTTTTTCCCTCCATGTCCATATTTTCATACTTGGAATCCTAGTATGGGTTAACTCGGGTGACCTTTGTACTTATCTTTCTTTATTTTAAAGTGATTGTTTTACCGACTCTTCTCCGATGTGGGACTTTCAAGGATGTTTCCAAGCACAATTTTAAAAATTGCGAGGACGTAATTCCCAAAAGGGAGGAAGGATGTAACACCCCAGGTAAATAAAGAATATGACATTTTCATATTTATCCATATTTTTGAATAAAATATTAATATGACTTTAAAGGGGATGCTATGCTCGATGGCGTACCCAACACGCAACAACGAGTTTCTTGGGAATCTTACGTTGCACTCTAATAATAAAATAATACTATTTTAAATGGAAGTTAACATGTAGCTGTTGTATTGGAGGGAATGGATATAAATAACTAAAATATGAATATATATGTTTTTTTAAATGTTTTTATATCTATCCAAAGGCTTAAAATACGGAAAGAATTCAATTTTAGGCTTTTATAACCTAATTTTCACTAAAGGTTCACTTATCGCCTTCTGATGGAGAACTGTCATTAAATATAGTTTTGATCACTCTTATACATTCTTTTGGACCAAATAAAACTATTCTTTAGAATCGGGACATCAAATTTTACTTTGTGTAAATTTTTGGTATTTTTCCGATAAAGTTCATTTTTTAATGAATAGTGTAAAATGTTGTATTTTAATTCAAAACCTCTTTTTTATCTAATTTATTTATATGATTAGATTATCATTTGAATTGTTTTTAAAGTTAAATTAGAAAATATTTTTACCATTAAATCCAATAGTGGTTGTTGGAATTTATTTCACTTTGAAATCGGACTTAAACTAGTGTCAATCTTTTGATACTTATTGTTTCATAAAAACACGCTATTTTCTCTGACAGCGGGAATTAATTATTAAATTAATTAATGTGACTTATATGTTTTGAATTTTGTAAAATAGACTTCATTTTAGAATTAGGAATATCAAATATAGCTCAGGGTGAATTTTTGGGATTTTTCTGAAAAACTTCAATTTTTGATGAATAGTGAAACCACTAAGTGGTACTTATAAAAACTGATTTTTCCATTTAAATGAAATTTTGCCATCTTTGTGTTTTGAATTTCAAAAATCCTACATACATGGTTGTAATTAAGAAGTAAAATGTGGTTCAATGAGATAAAAATAATTTTTTGGTGAATAGTAACTTATTAAGTTTTTAATCGCGATTAGTGGTAATTAGTGTAGTTTAAGGTAAAAATAATGCTTTAATAAATTAAGATGAGCTTGAAACATGTCCTACCCTCTTTGGTTGTGTCATGG
This sequence comes from Viscum album, assembly GCA_963277665.1. Classification (NCBI taxonomy): domain Eukaryota; kingdom Viridiplantae; phylum Streptophyta; class Magnoliopsida; order Santalales; family Viscaceae; genus Viscum; species Viscum album. The sequence continues at coordinate 168,695,025 of OY728157.1, forward strand.
CCGACCAAGACAAGCCATGGGTCAACTTGGGGACCCCATGGAGACACTTTGGTTGGGAAATGACATAAATAACTTTTTATTTAATGTAAAAGTCAAAATGACACAAACATCATATGTTTTACGAAAACAATTTTTACATGGGGTTATAATGATCATATTTTTTATTATAAATAGTCATTGGAAATATAAAAATATTTCCTACATCATAGTAATTTTTTTATAATTTTTAGACATTAAATAAATTAAAATATATATGACATAATAATGATGCAGCGATGACATCATTATTTGAAGATTTAAATAAAATGGAAAGATAATGTAAAATCTATGAACTACACATGTACAAAACTTATTGGATGGGTATATTTAGAACCCTTATCACCTTATACACTAATTATATCAATATGGGCCCTTTTAAAACCGAAACACATTTTCAAATAAAGTAATATTTCTTTACTTTCCAAAAGTGCCCCTCCTCTCCTCTTATAAAAGGACCCCACCTCTACCTCATTTCACACACTCCTCAAGCCTTTGGCTCGGGCAAACCCTGCCCATTTACTCTCTCCACATCCCTCTACTCATCCTAGAGGATTCCCTTTGGGCAGAATCCTTTCAAAGGAAGCCTTTAGGCTCAAATTAAAAAGAGATACACTTTTAAAGGTAAATCATTCTCTCATGTTCATTTGTTTTATTTTGCTTCTCCAACCCCCTAAACTCTTTTTATTTACTTCTTTTGTAACAAAACCAGTATCTTCAATATAATAGGATGTTTTTATAAGATTTATTCGAGCTACACTCTCACAAAACTACATCAAATGGTTAAAGAACATACGGTTTCCGTGGATGGCGAAATTCTGCCTCCCGAAACGATGATTGTTCAATACTCATTTAACACCTTCAAAGGTGGCCATTATGATGTAACTATTTTTATATATGATATATAATATGTTTATGTTTTCCTTAAGCTTCTGTTTTTTTTTCATTTTGGGAATACCTTTATGGTTTCCATTATGGGTAAACGCGATATCTTCATTTAAGGAAGTGCAGACTACCGCCCCCTCAAAGTGATTTGATTCGTTAAATACCATATGTGGGACGTATAAAAGATGTAACTATGATATTATATATGATATTATACTATAATTATAATATACCTTTATATAATTATTATTCCATTCTATAAAATATGAAATAGAAATGAAAGTAGCGTTCATGCGTACGTACGGCTTACCGTCTCCATGAACGGTGCATTTCATTTCTTACCTCTAAATGATTATGTAATGTTATAAATGCATGAATGTACTGGATATATATGACATATATTATATCCAAATCATGAATATAATTCTGGATATAATAAACATTTGACCACACGAACAACATGTAATTGTAAGAAGTCCACTTTCGACTTAAGAACCAAATATTGACAAAACAAACATTATTAACTTAAATGTTTACATAATGTTTATAAAATGGAAATAAGTGATATAATAGGAATAATGAACTATAAAAAGGTTCTTAATAAATTGGAAATTAACTCAAGTTTATTATTCAGGACGTTAAAGAACGATCGAGTCAAGTCGGACCCGAGGTAAGGGATCCTACTCCTCTCTTTCTTTTTAAGTACACACTTTTATGTCGTTCCTTTTAAAGCTCATCTTTCTTGTTATTGGTATGATATTTTATATTACATTTACTGTAATTATTATTTTCATGTGATGAGAGACCCTATTCTCTCTCATCAATCTATTTTGGACGTTTTAAGTGGCGCCGATAGGCTGCCGAATTTTCATAAGAGATCTAACCTCTCTCTTTCTCCTTAAGTACTCCCCTTTATGTCACTTCTTTTAAGCTCCTATTTGTTATGATGGGGGATGTTCTTTCATATTTCTCTTTCTGTACATTTTGTTGTAATGTGATGAGGTACCCTATTTGATCTCATCAATCCATTTTTGGAAGTTCTATGTGGCGCCGTTAGGATGCCGAGTTTTCGTAAGGTATTTTTCATCTCACATTTATTCCCATGAGATTTATGCTACATTTGCCACAATTTCTTTGAGTGGTGTATGTACTGCCATTATTCTACAATTTGTGTAATATACTTTACTTTATGAGTATTTACATCAATGATTTATTGTCCTTCTTTCATGGGGTGTATGTTTTGAAAGATACCCAAGTCCGTAAGGGAACCTTTCACCCTCCTCTTTTTTAAAAGACTTCTTTTGTTGGGTCTTTTAATTTACATATTGTTATGTTGGGATATGTTCTCATATATCCTTATTGATGTAAATTTTATTTCCAAGTGATGATATACACTTTTTATCTCTCATCAACTCTTTTTGAAGTGACGCCGTTAGGCTGTCAAGGGAACTTTTTAACCCAATTTCGATTTCTTTGGGTTCAACATGTAGTCATTGAATATGTCATCCATTGAATATGTGTGAATGACATTTTATTTTTTTACACTTAATATCCTCTTATATTGGGTGTATTTATATTTGTCACACATATTTTTGAGATTGATTTGTCCTTAATTTAAGGATACCTTCTTTATAAGGGATTTCATCACATTTGACATTTCTATTGAGGGTTCATTGTTGTTTTGCACCAATTCACTCTTATATAGTGTATATACTGTCCTTTAGAGTATTATATCATGAATCTATTTATTCTCATGATATTATAATGTTATGACTAAATGTTATTCCTCAATTATTGTATTCAAGTGTCTCTAATTTTGGTAAAACCCCTTTAACCAAAATATCGTTTTAAATGTTTTAATTATTTGTTCTTATTAATATCCATGTTTTCAAAATGGTTTTAAGGATTTATTTATATGGATATTAATGGTTTAAAATTTTAAGCTTCAAGGTGGTATGGGACAATTTGATTCAAAAATCTCCTTATTAAATGTTTTAAATGGTTTTGGAAATGGTTTCTTTTGAACGGATTCATTATTTCAATATACTAAAATGTTATATTGTGATTGACATGTGGAAATGTTATGTTTCCTTTGTGCATATTTTATGTGATACGTTTATGTTATGGTTCTTGGGCATTGTTATGAAAACGGGTGGTTCCGTGATAAACTAAGGGCGGGTGAGCCCGATATAGCTCTCCAATGCATTGGGTAACGCGAAGGAGTGAAACTATATGGTTTCTCCGAAGAGATTTAGGGAATATACTGTGATGGGTATTCCAAACGTAACCAAGAGGGTTACTCCCTACGTAAGAATGTTATGAATGCCTCAAGTTACCTTTATGTCTTATGATTTCTATGATTTATTCATGATTTGATGAGGTATGTGAAAGTGCCTAAGTTTTATGGGTAAAGTATGATTTCATTCTTATGTATATATGAACTCATGTTTCCTTTCCATATTTTTATAACCCTTACTGAGCTTTTTATGCTCATCCCAAGTTTTTGAAATGTTTTTCACAGGTCAAGGGAAAGGTACATGATGTGATGATAGTGTCAAGGATGTGTCAAGAAAGAATCCGTGTTTTATTTTAAATAGGTTTACGTTGATGGGAAGAATGAATATTGTCTTTTATGTAACCACTTTGTTTAAATGTGTAATGTAATGCAAGTTTCATGATCTAATTCTCTAAAACTCTAAACCTGAAAAGATCCTCAATGTGTAATCTTGTAATAACTCAAGATTAAGTAAGGTTTAAGGTTGGGGCCTTATAAGTGTTATCCAACAGACCCTGATAGTGACTCTAGCATACTGATGGCGTACGACTCCTGGACAATGCACCTCCAAATAAGATCCTTCAACACTCCCCTGATAAAGAAACCCGTCATCTAAGAAGCATCGTACCTGACCAAATCTTGTATGAATCAAAGATATAACCCTAGACTGCTGACACCACCATGGACATCATTGCCCTCCGCATGTTTCAACACCACAATGATGACATCGCTTCTGAAGAAGAAAACAAACTCCGCCATGACACTTGGAGAATCTCAGTCCGATCTGAAATTCAGGATCCCTTATGTTGTCAGAAGAAGTCACTCCGTGCCAGCATAATAAACTAGTTCGTGTTGAAGGATGAAGCCCCTCTTTCCATCCGAAAAAACCGTTCTTACCACCGGAAGAAACCCCCTTACGCCGTTGGAGCTTTCACCTCGTGCTGCTGGAGATTTTGCCTACAAGCCCTAATTGAAGCCAAAATTCCCAAATTGGAGGAGGCCACACGTACGGTGGATCATGCATGGGTGGTTCATGAAATCCAATTGTGTAATAATTTATAAAAAAATGGAATATTTAAAACATTCAATTTAATTATAAAAAAAAACATAAATTGAAATTCACACAATATGATAAATTTATACTATTTTGTGAGTCTTGCTATGTGGTTGGACATAGAAAAGAGAAATTATTTAAATTACCGAAATGTAAATCTTGTTTCATGATTGGGAATTTAGAGCATGATTTCATAAGAATAGGATAATCAAGTAATGGTCTACATAATTCCCATTCAGGGTGTTCTATGGGTCATAATCCACTGAGGAGTAAGGAACTTGTTGTAGGGGATGTTACTAGTGATAATATTGTGAAGAATAAAGCTACTGCTATTGAATCTAAAGGTGGGAAGACTGTTGGAAATTATAATGATATAGAGAAGGGATTTCTATTGGGGGTAGTCTTCTATTCTGAGGGGAACCAAGTAGCTACAAACTTACCTTTGCATGCTGCTAGGCAGAGGTGATGGCTCTTGGACTAAGGAGGTTGGTTCATAACCATTTCCCTCGACTGCAGATAAAGATAATATTACAAATGGAATTCAAGTTGAAAGTGATGGGAAAAATGAGGTTGAAGTTGATATTCAAGGGTAGGTAGATCAATATTTATAGGAAGAGTGGAGGATTATCTAATCTAAGTCCCAAAGGGTAAGAAAAACGTGGATGTTGAAGTGGATCACAATGGTGGGTATGGACAAGACCAGGAGGTAGTAGGTGATCAGGCTGCAGGCAAGATTTCTTTGCCTGGGCAGGAGTCTACTGCAGAGAAAAACCCAGGTAAATGAGTCCTATGACTATGCGAGTTGAGGGATTCACTGAATCTCCCTTGATCTAGGTTCAACAAAAGGTAAGCATAGTTAGTCTAATGGATATTTTAAATTGGTCCAATAGTAGAGAGTTCTTCCTTGTGTAATTTGGAAACATCCATGGAAGTATCTAAGGTGAGGTTAGAGGTGAGGGCTCGGTCATTCAAGAGGGAGGTGAGGTGGGGCGACAAGCTAGTGATGGATAGTGGGAAATAGTGGAAAGGAGTCTGCACCTTAGGAGCATCAGGCTTATGATGAACAATATGAAGTGGTGGAGAATGATACTATGCCCCTAGAACATGGGTTCAGTTTGAATGATCAGGGCGATCCTTGGTTTACTCCTAAATGATGGAGGGGACGTCACCCTCGAGACCATGAAAAACATTAATTTTGTTTGTTTGTTTTTCTTTTATAGTGTGAAATGGGATGATAGAATATGTTATATGTGTTTGGTGGTTCATGTGTTTGTGCTTGTTTTCCATCCCTTTGTTCTATATTTACTATTTTATTAATAAAGTTTTTGGGGGCCATGGGGTTAACCCATGGTTCGCATCATTTTCAAGATTTATAAAATTATAAATAAATAAATAAATAAATATTTAAAAAATTATATAATTATAATAAATATGTTTAAATAATAAATATATTTATTATATTTATAATTATATATATTTATAAATTGATATATATATATATATAATTATATAATTATATAAATATATATAATTATATAAATATATTTACAATTATATACAAATATTTACCTGGGTAAGGATGACGTACGATGCTCGGTTGGTTCCAGGATAGGTGTGGTGTGGTGCCCAACATAATTGCATAACCCGATATCCTTTTATGTCGACTAGGGGTTGCTCAAGTGGTACCGTGTAAGGAAAACACTCCCTGACAATGAAACTGGCTCAAGTTCAAGTCCTGTCACACTTGAATTTAGCTAGGGAAGGATAACGCCTAGTGTTGGGTTAGGCCCAGGACAAGCATTGTGTGGTGCCCGACATAACCGCGTTACACAATATCCTTTTGCAGCTTGGGTTTGGCCTAATGGTTAAGGTGCACTGTTAGACTGCATTAGAGGTTCAAACCCTACTCTCCCCTATTTAAGGGAATTATTGTTGGACTGCTATATTTTGGGGTTAGTGACATGGGGACGATTTGAATCCTTATATTAGTGGGGGACCTACTCAACAGTGGGGTTGTGGATGTGTGGCCTCCCCAATAGTGAAGACAGGTCTTACGGTGGAGCACAAGGCTAGAAACAGGGCCAATATTGCCGGGGAGAGTAGCGATAAGTGCAGTATCAGTGTGTGATGAACACAAGCGATGGTGAAATTTGAGGGGGCTATATCGGGGATTGGCTTTGACAACATCGGGAGTCTAGGCATAGTAGGGTGATGCAACTAGGCGATGCTGGTGCTCGACAGCGGTGAACCGACTATAGCGGCGATGAATGAGATGCTCTGTCAGTTGGTTGAGACAAGGAGATGGTGAACACTCCAATGACTATGGTGTATGCATGGGACTATGGTGACGACAAGGAGGCTCAATGCATACCTAGGGTTTGTTCTCGCATTATCCTTTGAGGGGCTTCTTTGCAACTATCTTTCATGGTGCAGGCCTTGGCAGTGGGAGAGCGCAATAGACGACCCACTCAGATGAATACATAGGCTTTTCTCGGATGGTGAAATCTAGTTTCCATGATGGGATGTAGCCAATGGTTGGTGTGTTTATTAGTTTGGAGGTAGGGTGATAATAGGGCTTTGATGGGACTGACAAGCGATTGACCAACTTCGGGAGTGCTAGCGGTGGTCGGCTCCGCAATGGATGACCGACAATGGTTTCTCTTGAGGAAGATCTCACTGTTGTCAGATTAATGGATGTGTGGGGGCCTTCAGGTGAATTTTTATAAGGATTATGTTTGACCTTAACACCATATTTCACTACGGACCTATGAGCCGCATATTGTGGGGCCTACGTATAAGGCCCCAACCTTAAACATTACATAATATTGAGTTTAGTCAAGAATTTACTTGCATTCACATTGATGATATTTTTAGGTTTATATTTTTAGAGAATTAGGCCATCATTATTACATAACATCCCATAATCATATAAGAGGATACTACCAAAAGAGTATCCATTTTTTTTCAAAATATAAAACTTTTAAAATAAAACATGATTTCTTTTCTTGATAAAAATATTCTTGACTTCTTATTTTCTTTTACCCATCCTTATACCATATGGAAAACATTTGAAAAACTTGGGATGAGCACAAAAATCTAAGTAAGGAATATAAAACAAGGAACGAAATCGTTAGTTCATTAATATTTTAAACTCAAGAAAACATTTTCAAAAAATCATAATTTTCACCTATAAAAACATAAGTTCTTTAACATACCTCATGAAATCATAGGATTCCTGAAAATTATTCTTAGAAATAATAAATCATAAAGGTAACTTGTGGAATCCATATCATGCTTAAATTTTAGCTTTCACAACTACATAGGGAGTAACCTTTATAGTTACGTTTGGAATACCCATCACAATATATTCTCTAAATCTCTTAGGAAAAAACTTATCGTTTAACTCTGTCTGATTACCCAACACATTGGAGAGTTATCACAGGATCACCCTCCCTATTTTTATCATAGAACCACTCATATACATAAGCAATTTCCAAAAACCATAACATATTCATAACACATAAAACAAACTTAAAGGAACAATAACATTTCCACTTTGAAATCACATTTCATCTTTACAAGCCGCACACTCATAAATGAAAGCACATTATTTTAAAATAAAATGGTAAAATTGTAAATTAAACATCAAAACATAATAGTGACATGAAATCTAGAAATTCTATTCATGTCATATATGTTAAAAAACATTCTAAGTTATTTAAATAATCAATCTATTTTTAAAACACAATTAAAACATATAAAAATAATATTTTTGAATCAAAGTGTATCATACCACTTTGAATCTTTTTAAAGGAATTATCATTTTAAAAAATTCATGTCCATATAAATAAATCCTTAAAACCATTTTAAAACCATAGATATTAATGAAAAATATTTAGAACAATAAATCTTTTAAAGATTTAAAATGATGTTTTAGTTAAAAAGTCCCTTACAAAGATCATTTTGTTAATAAAATAGATCAATTATATGTTTTCACTATAAATAAACATAAAACAAGAAGAAATAAAATATAAGATATTCATAATTTACTTCACACATAAGATTTGAATGAAATAATCAAGAATTATAAGTTTAACCCAAAGAATGGAAATTGGGTTAATAAATTCTCTTACCTTAGGTATGACTTGTCTCATACGTTCTTTATATTCCTGAATAATAAATATAGGTTAATTTATACTTTATTGAGAACATTTTTAAAGTTTATTATTCATTTTATATCACTTATTATCATGTTATAACAATTAGATAATTATTTAAGTTCATATCGTATGTTTTGTTGATATTCAGTTCTTGAGTTGAAAATGAACTTGGTATGATGTCAATAGTACATGTGGTCATAATTCCATTATCTCTAGAATATAAAATATGATATAAATATCTTATATATTCATTATATAATTATTTATAATATTATTTTAAGACAAACTAAAAACACCATTCATGGAGACAATATGTCATACATACGCATGAATGCTGTTTTAATTTTTTTCTTGTCGTATTGAAAGAGAAAAATTAAATAAAATTTATATAAATATATATAAATATATAATTTAATTACAGTAGAATTAATATTTCATTTATATTATTATGTTTACTAAAACAATAATTAATACATTTCATGTAATGTGTGAACTAATCACATCATTTTGAGGAGGCGGTAGTCCACACGTCCCCAAACAAAGTTATCATATAATAACAATATGGAAAGCATGAACGTATGTTTAATTTAACATTTATAGAATGTGAAATAGGTTATAATATAAATATTTAAATATTATTTAACCTGAAAAATAATTTTAAGACCAGCCATGAAGGCGTTAATGGAAAAGGAACAAAAACATTATTCACAGAGGTGATTAACCAGCATAAATTAGACAATAATTTCATTTCTTTGAATAAAAGGAGGTAATAAAAGAAATAGATATGATATATTCCATTAGAAACATAAAACTATAGTATGTACATGATTATGGAGTTACCATTCATTTATGGATGAAGGAGGCGAGGAGAAAGTAGAAAAAGAAAAAAAAATAAGATAGGTGCTTTGGGAAAATTACCCCTTGAATATCCCCTCCTTGAAAGACCCTTGAGGACCTTGGATTTGGTCTTTTGGTGAGAAAAAAATCACTTGAATATGGGGAGAGTGAGGAGGATAGGTGTGGTCAGATATTTTAGGAGCTATAAGGATTTGTGGGTCTAAATAGGGTGGTGGATATGTGGTATTTATACTTGAGGAGAGGTGGGTTCAAGTGATTAATTTATTGACTATTTTATATTAAAATATAACCATATAGAGGTGGAATTAAATTACATGACTCTAGCTTGTAATTAATGTTTTATAGTCTTGTTAGGGTAGATACATACCTCAACCACCCTTTAAATTTTGTATTTTTTAGGTATGTTAAGTTTTTAACTTTTAATTTTAACCCTTGTTAAAAGTTTACTTTTACTAGGGTAAATAGTTTTTTTTACCATGGTAATTTTTTTTACCTAAAAGTAAAATTGACCTTATAACCTAATTTGGATCTTCAAATTAAAAACATGAAATTCATTTTACCTAATTCAATTCAAAAAATTTGGAAAATTGGATTTAAAGTTAATTCCGCAGACAAAACTCAAAAATGGGTTTTTAAAGAGAAACGTTCAAAAGTTTGAAATGTTTTTATATCTAATTTAAATTTGAAATTGATTCCAATGAACAAAATTGGATTAAATTATAAAAACATAATATAAATATACTTTAAAACCATTTGAAATAATAATATAAAAATTTAATTAAATTAGATGAAAAAGTTGTTTTGAATTAAAATATAGTATTTTTCACTATTCATTAAAATATGAATCTTATCAGAAAAATACAAAAAATTCCACCAAAGTAAATTTTGATTTCCCTCTTCTAAATAAGAAACTTATTTTGTCAAATATAATTAATAAAAGTTTCAAAAAACTATATTTAAAAAAGGTTTTCTATTAAAAGGCGGTAAAACTACCTTTTAAAAATAGTAGAGATTTTATACCTAAAATTAGATTTATTCTTATTTTAGGTCCATAAAATTTATTGGAAGAAAGTAAAAATAGTTAATAAATATATTTAAACATAATATACTTTTTTCTGTTCATTCCCATCAATACTACGACTATACGATAATTACCATTTAAAATAATAATATTAATAATGTATTATTATTTTTGTATAACTCAGTATTGTGTGCGACAGAAGATTTCGGAGAAACCCATTATTGAGTGCTGGGTATTCTATTAGACATAAAATCCCCTTTAAAGTAAAATTAATATCTAATCCATAAATATTAATAGATATGAAAATGTATTATTCTGTAATTACCTAAGATGTTACATCCTTCCCCCATTTTGAAAATTGCATCCTCAAAATTTTATTACCTTATCAAATAAGTGGGGTTATTTCTTAATCATAGAATTTTCAGATTCACATGTTTCTTCTTCAACCATATAGTTTTTCTATAAAACCTTAACCTGATTAATCACTTTATTTTGCAGCACTTTCTCTTTGCGGTCAAAAATCTGGACTGGCTATTCCTTATAAGAAATATTTTCTTCCAAATGAACTACTTATGGACTCAAAACATGAGATGAATCCATAGTATACTTTCCTAACATTGAAACATGAAAAAAATTGTGTATGTGGGATAAAATATGAGGTAAAACCACTCACTAGGCAGATCCAACCTTTTCCAGGATTTTATAGGGTCCAATGAACTGTGGACTCAGTTTTACCTTCTTACCAAAACACATCACACTTTTTCATGAAGAAACTTTGAGAAAGACATGATCACCTACCACAAAATAAAGATCCTTCCTCCGGTTATTTGTATAAATTTTCTACCCGCTTTGAGTTATCCTCATGTGCTTCTAAATCAATTGAACTTTTTCTGTCATATCTTCTACCAATTATGGTCTCATCAATTTCCTTTCACCTACTTCATCCCAAAAAGCTAGAGTTTGACACCACCTTCCATATAATGCCTCAAATGGTGTCATCTATGTCACACCCTGACCGTAGATGTCATTATTTTACTTCTTTCTTTGTCCTGATTTAAAATTTTCTAGGTTGGTTTTCAGTTGGGTGGTGACCCGTGGGGTCACGTGGAGGTATGTTGGTTGTGTAGTTTTGCTTGTATGTTTTGTTTAGTTTCTATTCTTTTACTATTTCTGGTTTTCTTTTGGGCCAAATCGTTCCCACCTGTTTACTTTTGATGCCCGACACTAGTTTCCATCCCAGGGGGATCAGGAAAGCCCCTCGGGACTTTCCGCTGATCGGCTCGGGTGACCGGTTCAGGGTCGACCCAGGTTGGTTTGTGAAAAAATGGTATCAGAGGTGGTTCTTGTTATTTGGATTGTCTGGTAGGTGGAGATTAGGACTGTCGGGATTCAAGAGGTAGGTACTAGAAGGACTTCATGAACCCTCGCCCGTTCCGCACCTCGAGTCGCCAGGGGTAGTCCGGGAATTGTGTCTTTGTCTCTTTCTGGTTTGTCTTGGATTGAGAGATGACAACGGAGGCAAGCCGATGTTACGTCGTGATTTCACATGGAGTAGTGACCCATGTGGAGTCTGAGTACACGGTTTGAATTCCTCCTTGTGGTCGACTCTGGCTTGGGACATGGCCCACTACCATGTCGCTAGGTTGAGCGTGACTACTAGTCCCTCACTCCAGTGGTTGATGCAAATTTGGATGCTGCTTTTGTTTTGGTCTGTGTAAGTACGTTGTTGGAAATGAAAAAGGTTTTTGAAAAAAAATTTGGACTGGTTTCTTTTAAAGGACTTTAAATATATGAAATGGGTTTTAAAATTGAAATCTCTTGATTTGGAAATATGTTGTTTGCTTGGAGTTGGTTCAGAATGATTTGGGGTGAAACCTCGGTTCCTCTTTATGAACGTTTGCACATGTGTGAGAATGCATGGAAAATGCGTGTTGGTGCGAGTATGAATGGACAGTGGATAAAGACATGTGCAACGGTTCATGGGATTACCTGGGCATGTGTTTGAAATTAAAGGCTTGACCTTGTTTTCTAAATTGGTTTTAAAGGGGAAATGGTTTTGGAAAGTTTTTGGTTTGAAAGTGGATTGGTTTTGGAAAGTAGTATTGAAAAAGGGTGGTTTTATAATCTAAAATAAAAAGGGGATTTTAAAAAGGAGATCTTATTTTGGGTTGTGTTCGTATTTGTTTGGTCTTTGTGCTGACTGTTTTTGATGAAGGCGCTTTTATTGAAGTTGCTTCGATTTGATATTGGTTTTGGATTTGTGTTTTATATGTCGCTCAGGAAATGCCGCCCAGAAAGGTCTTTAAGGACTCTGATAGGTCATGCCCAGTTTTTGATCCTCCCCAGACTTTGCCTATTCTCCATGGTGATCAGGGTCTGTTAGAGGCAGTGAAATGGCTCGAGGAAGTGGAGCGTGTCTTTAGAATGTTGGGAACTCCCGATAATGTTAAGGTTCGTGCAATTATGGGGTTGTTTGAGGGTCCATCTTTGGACCAGTGGAAGATGGTTACCCCACCGTCAACGCAAGGTGAAATGACGTGGGATGTCTTTAAAACAGTTTTCATCCAATGGTTTGTACCTGAGGAAGTGAAGCTGGACAAAAAGAGAGAGCTTGTGCATATTCAACAAGGCCAACAGACGGTGAAGGCATATGTTGACCATTTCAAGGAACTGATTTCCTTTTCTCCAGAGGTAGCGTTGAATGAGCTCATGAAGGCCTCTCTTTTCACTGGGGGTCTTCGTCCAGAGATCAAGGAGCGAGTCCTCCATTCTAAAGACCATAGTTTCGAGAAGTTGGTAGAGGAAGCATTCTTGGCTGAGCTGGTTTCCGGTGTGCAGGTGGTTAATACTTCAGCGTCCCCTGTTGTTCATAAGAGTTCCCCCTCTGGTGAGGAAAAGGCGCCAGAGATACCTGTTCTTAAGGAGTTATCCCCTTTGGTCCCAGCTTTCAGTTCATCAGATTTTTCAATGGTATGCTATCAGTGTGGTCGTTTCGGGCATTTAAAGCAGTCTTGTCGCAACCCTTCGAAGACGTGTCATCGCTGCGGCTGTCTGGGTCATCTGGAGAAGTTTTGCAAGAAGCATCGCTTGAAGAGGACGCTGTGATTGGAGAGTGTCAGTACCTGACTGTGAGGTAGAAGATGCTTCAGCCATCAGAGCCCCAGCCTCAGGTCTTGGGGTGAAGCTCGCGCACAGTCAGGAGTTCCCAGGGGTGTGAAGCTTTGGTTCGAGTTTCACATTTCGTGTTGACGGTGGAGAAATTAAAAAAAAACCCTTTTCATATTTGTTTTCCTGCTATTAAAGTTCCAACAACGTTGTAAATGCGTTGTTTTTCTATAAAGTGACGATGGACTTGCTCTATGATAATCTAAGAGGACTTGTCGTGTGAATGTAATATTCTGAATCGGGTGTCCTTCCTAAAAGTGTGTTTGACCCTCGTGTGGATTGACCTCGTTTTAGTTATGTTGTCGATGTGGTTATGTTTTGTGGACTTCAATGGATCATGTCTCCAATTTGATGCAGGTTAAGTTTTTTCTATGGGTTCTCCCGGGTGTTGAAGTTGTTGACTCTAGTCGTGGGTTCAATGTTTTGACGAAGGGTTGTTTTTCACTCATGCTATAAGAGTTGGTTTAAACCAATTGGGAGTTCCCACATCGACCCCCCCTTTCCCAGGGTTTTCTATTTAGATGGTCAAATTTTCTGCACAAGTTGAGCTCTTGTGGTGGGGAGAACCCCTTTGTGTTCTCCCATCAACCTTGGATCTCAGTTTTTTATTGAATCGGTCGGGTGTGACCTGTGTGGAGTAAGGTCATCCTGATAATCTCAGTTCTCTTCAGTTCCTTTAGTTCTGTTTGGGCATAGACTTGAATTTTGGCTGACTTTTGGCTTGGTGACTTTCTGGGGGCAGAAAGTGTCTGTGGTGGGGAGAATTGTCACACCCCGACCATAGATGTCATTATTTTACTTCTTTCTTGGTCCCGATTTAAAATTTTCGTGGTTTGATTGTGTTGGCGGTTTTGCGCTGGTGCGCGGTCATCGCATCGCTAGCGGTGACCGTGCGTTCGGCCCGGGTGACTATGTGTTCACCCGACATTTTAAGTATTAAAATTTTTATGTTAACATTTTATTATTATTACCATTTAAATTGTGTTATCATTATTGTAGTATTTTTATATATGTTTATATATGTGTATAGTAATGTATATATATATATATGTCTATATATGTATATATATATGCTTATATAAGTTTATGTCTATATATGTTTATATATAAATGTTTATTGCATTTACGTTTATATGTTTATAGGTATATATATATATCTATATATGTATAAATATATATATGTGTGTTATTTTTAAATGATTTTATTATTTTAAATATTTGATCAGAATAATTATTATTATAATTAACTAATTTTTACTTATTATTATAATTTATCATATTATTATTATTATTATTATTTCCTTTTTCATTATTTTATTATTATTATTATTATTATTATTATCATATATATATATATATATATCATAAATCTAAAACTATCCCAAGCCCTAGCCCGCGGCCTCTCTTTCTCCCCCCCATTTCTTCTTTTTTTTCACGCAGCCTCCTTCTTCTGCGTGTCGCGCCGCCTACCCCCTCCCTGCCCATTGCCGTCTCGACCTCACCCAGCTCCAGCGTGCTCCCCCTCCGGCGCAACTCCCCGCTCCCACAGTCGGCTCCCGCTCCGCCTCGGCCACCGCTCCGGCGCACAGTCCGTCGCACCGGCTCGCCGCCCCCGCGCGACCCCCGTTCTGCGCCAGCATCCTCCCACACCCCCTGTCCGGTGACGACCCCCCCGGCCTCCGTCACGCCCGACTCCCGCCGTCCCGGCCTCCCTTCTCTTCGGCCGTCCCGGCTCCCTCCGCCGTCCCAGCTCCCTTCGGCGTTCCGGACCCCCCCTTCCGCCGCACTGACCTCCTCCGACCCGGCCGCCGCCTTCCGCTCACCGGCCACCTCGTCCCGCTCCGGCCAGCGGTGCCTTCGCCCTACTCCCAGTGGCCCGCACACCCCTAATTCCTCCTTCTGATCCGACTTTTCCCTCACCAGCGATCCGAACACCCTGCTCGGTGCCTTTTCCTTTCCCCGATGTGGATGCATCCCTCTTTGCCAGCAATCACATCCTTACATGGTATATTTATTTACTTGTTCTTTTATCTATTTACTTGTCTGTTTGGTTATTTATTTGTTTATGTGTTTTTGTTGTTAGATTAATTACATCATGTGGAAATTGTCGATTCTTCCTTGTTTGGATAATTGTTTCACCAGGTTGTTTGAGTTGATGTGTTTTGTGGCTAGTTAATTTGGTGCGAATTTAATTTTTATAAATGATGCGAATTTGTTTCTATTTGGTTCATTGGGAGTTTTAATTGTTAGTGTTATGTTTGAGGTGGTGTTGGTGTACGTATTCTTTTTGAAGACTCACCTTGGGCTTTTTATCAGCGCCAATGTTTTGTGCAGTTGTGTTTTGAAAGTGTTGTGGTGCAGTTGACTTTTTGGTGGTGTCAAGAGTGTGTTTAGTCTTAAAATTGGTTTTGTAATAGTGTTGATGGCTCCAGTGATGTTTTGAAAATGTGTCTAGGTGATTCTTTCGCATTGTTGCTCGTTTGGGGTGTTTTAAGGCTATGTTGGTGTAATTTCAGTTTTTGTGTTTATTGCAGCGCGTTGGCGAGATAACCTCACGATACTGTGGTCATCAATGTGCGTGTGTTTGTGCGTTTGTGCGAGGTGAGACACACTGTGCGTTTGGATTTCAAGCTGAGGTAGGTCTCCCATTGCACTCACCTTTAAATTTAGAATTTTATTTATTCCTTATCTTTTCATTGAGTTTCAGTAAGTTTAAAAGTATTATTAAGTAGTTATTTAGAGTGTGGTGATCTGCTGATAAAAGCTGTTTAAATTATAGCGTTTCATTGAAAGTGTTTTTCTTGGTTACAATTGTGTGCTTCCATGGTAATATTGCTAAATGGTTCTTTATGAAATGTGAAATTGTGTTTTGAAATGTTTTTGGTGTGTATAAATTAGTAGGTGTATTGTTTATGGAAAAGGTGTTTCTTAGAACCTTGATTAGAAGAAATGCCGTATGACCTTTAAACTTGATTTTGAAAACTTTCAGTGTGGTTCTTGGTTGTTGAAAAATATTTTCCTTTGACGCGTGATTAAAAGTTTGGATTTCATTTGAGAAATATTATTACTTCAAAAAGTGATAAAAGGCCCGTTTGGCTCTTGATAAAAGTGGGGTGTGTTTGGATATTGGAAAATGATTCTACTTGTGAAACCAGTGTGTTTCAGGTTTAACATGCTGATTTGAGTTTCTTAAATAAAGTTTTAAGTGTGTTTTTGGTTTTCAATGAAATGACATGTGTCATATCCCTTTAGAAATGCTTTAGTATTAAATGGTCAAAATGTAAATGATATGACGGCCCGATTGGCACTTTATTAAATGTGAAGTGATTATACATATGTATATAATGTACATACTTATGGGGCATCTCTATAGAGGGACTTCCCTTCGAGGGTTGTCATGTAGCGGTGTCCGTGTAAGGGGTTGGAAAGTGCGGTGCGACGAGTCATGCATGCGAGGGCCTCCCACTTACATAGTGTTATTAAAACTACTGTGGGTTCCTGGGCGTCTTTTAGAGAATCGAGTGACGGTTGCTGGCTAACCCCGATTAGACAGGTTAGTCCCCCCTTGGTAGGTAAGGCCTTGTGGGGCATGCCACTGGTTGGCTGTTAGGGCGGCCAGTTGGTTATTGACTATGGAGTACCATGTCGACAGGTAGTCTGAACCCGAGTATGTCCAGGGGTTTTCTAGGGATGTTTAGGATCACCCATGGTTTCTTGTTTTTCCTTGCTTGCTTACTTTCAGTTGTCCTTTACAGCTCATACTATTCTACTTTGTGAAAAAAAAAATGGTTTTCAAATGAAAATGATTTATTCTCTTTGTGAAAATAAAAATTGAAGATGTAACATTTTCTTTCCATTTTAGAATGAGTTTGGCACTAATGAAAAGGAGTCCAACTTTTGGAAATAAATAAGTGAAATGATTCGTGTTTTGATTTCAAGTAAAATATTCTGAAAAAAACATACTTTTATACATTGTAAATTAAACATGGAATTTATAGATTCTTTATTTATTGGAAGTGCTTTGGTAATAGTTGTTGGGCTCACCTACTGAGTACTTTTTGTGCTCACGCCTATCTTTTATCTTCTCAGTTGTAGGTTCCTTTGTGTATAGGGTTTCCCTGGTTTAGTCGCTCAGTGTTGGACCGAGGTTGGCTTTCAGTTGGGTGGTGACCCGTGGGGTCACGTGGAGGTACGTTGGTTGTGTATTTTTGCTTGTATGTTTTGTTTAGTTTCTATTCTTTTACTGTTTCTGGTTTTCTTTTGGGCCAAATCGTTCCCACCTGTTTACTTTTGATGCCCGACACTAGTTTCCATCCCGGGGGGATCAGGAACGCCCCTCGGGACTTGCCGCAGACCAGCTCGGGTGACCGGTTTAGAGTCGACCCGGACTGGTTCGTGACAATCTATATACTGGAATGAAAACTGTTATTATAAGAAAAGTCGACCAAATAAAGATGTTGATCACAACTTCCCTAGTAATCCATTGAACAAACATGTAGCATATCCTCCAATGTCTGATTTGTTCGTTCTATCTATCTATTTGATTGAGGATGAAAAACTCTACTAAAATTTAATTCAACTTCCAAAGACTTCTGAAGGTCTTTGCAAAAATTAAACAAGAACCTAAAATCACGATCAGATATGATGGAGAGAGGAACTCCATGTAACCTGACTATCTCTTTAATATATAAATAATAAAGTTGATCTAGAGATAGAGTATCTCTAATAAGAATAAAATAAAAATATTTAGTCAGTTGATCAATAAAATATGATAAATATCAAATGTCTCTCAAGAGACATGAAATATGACAAATATAATTTATTTTAATTTTCAAATAAGACCATAATGCACTTAAGTTGTCCAATTTGAATTCCCAAACCAAATATTTTAAGAAACCATAGTTACCGAAAGAGTTGAAGCCAACTTAAAAACTTAGATCACTGAATTGAGATGGGATGAGGGAAAACCCCAATCACTTAAACCTCAATAGATTGAGCTGAAAACATGGATATTAACTATTTTGACAAAATAATTTTCTAAATCTATAGTATAACAAATTTTTAAGAAAGAAAATAGTTTTAAGCTGCCCCAAATTAACTGTAATTTATTAAATCCACAAAATATATTTTAAATATTCCAAATATAACAGGAATATATATAAAATATCGAGTAAAAAAAACAAATAAATGTCATCCATCGTTAATTGTGAGAATCCAATGTTAAGAACCTGAAATCATGACCTAATTAAAAACCAATCCCCGTTTAAAAAAGAAAACAGGAAAAATACAAGACAAATCACGTTTTGGTGTCCTAAATCATTCTAATTGAAGGTCCACCAGTCCTCACCAGTCCCCCAATTCTCCAGCCCTGCGTACCACGCCCATTGGCAGTTATTCTCCGGACCCCCGCCGCCGAATCCATGTCTGCTGCTAAGGTACCCTCCGGGGCTGACCAGGGTTTCCGGGAACGGATCGCTGCCGACGACCTCCAAGTGGGGCACCTGGATGTAATAATCAGAATCCGGGAGGGTGACTCTGGCGTATCATTATTATTCTAATACACAAAACAGTGAATCAGACATTTATATAATAAAAAACATATTATTCCCTTGAAAAACTAAGTTAATAAGGGAATGAAATGATTTTTCTCTTTGAAATTAAAGCCTACATAACATATATGTTGATTTCAGCACGCTTTTTGTGGTTACAAATTAAATTGTTTGATTTTTTTGATGCCATGTTTGTCCCACGTTGCATGTTGATGTTGTATTTTTCATGAATGATTGGTTTTCAGGTTTTATTATGCAATTAGGTGGCTTGTGTTTCTCTTGGTGCCTTCGTTTAATGATAAGTGTATTTTATTTTTTCCTTACATGCATAATTTCACATGAGTCATTTGCTCGATGTTTTATTATTACGCAACTGAGCGTGTTAATCTGATGTATTGTGGGCAAGTTTCTTCTTTTATAGGGATATCCACCATTAATTGTAGTGATATAAAGACCATAGAGGGGGATTCATGTGTTTCTTCAGATGTGGTTCTTCACTCTTGGATTTGGCCATCACTACCATATATCACGTTTTATCCAGCGTTAACTTTTATCAGTATAAAACATAAAGTGCTAATAAAAAAATAACTTTTATCGTCACTAACTAAAATCACTGATAAAGATAAATTTTAATATCACTGATAAAATTAACCCCTTTATCAGCACATTTTTTATCACTAATAAAGGTGTCTCTTTACAAAGTAATGATAAAAATTTTTAATAAAAAATTCTTAATATATATATATATATATATTTATCATATTTATATTAAAAAATTAATGTTTATTTATATACATTAATTACAAAATAAATCTATATGATTAATATAAATATGATTTTAATATATATAATTTAATTATTCAAACAATTATATAAATATAAATGATGTATTATTAGTATGTGATATTTAAACTTATATATTTATATCAATGTCTGTGTGCATATATGTGTATTCATTATGTTGTCTGTGTGTGTTTTATCTATGTATATATATATATATATATATGTATGTTATGTGTGTACATATGTATACATGTGTATGTATATGTGCACATGTACGTGAGATGTATACACATATATATAACATGTGTACATGTGTATGTATGACATGTACTTATTTAACATTTGATGTATATTTTTTCGTTTTTGATATATTATTTTTGGAATTTATTCTTTTTTTATACATATTTAAATTTTATTAAGTATTATTTTTAATATGTTTTAGTTTATATGATTTTTATTTATTCAATTTTATTTATTAAGTTGTAATATTTTTAAAATGATCAAAATTTATATAATTAAGTTATTTAAATGCATTTTTTTAATATTTCCTTCATTTCTATACATGTTTATAATTCATGTAATTAATCTTATATGAATTCATTTTTTAAAATAGTTTTTTCTATTAAATTCAAATTATTATTTTTTAATATTTCTTTCATTTAATATTATTTATTCATTTATAATATTTATTGATTTTTATATTTGTTGGAATTTAATCATTTTTTAATATTTATTTACTATACATGTAATATTTTCAACATATTTGTAATTTATATGAATAATATTCATTTTTTATTAAGTTTTAACATTTAAAACATGTTTGAAATTTATATAACTAATCTATTTAAAATTTTTTTTAATAATTTTTTAATTTAAATAATTAATTATAAAATTATAAATATATATATATATATATATATTTTAAAAAGTATTTATAAAATTATAGATTATGGGTTTCGACAGGTCTCTCGGGAGCTCCCATGACAACGATTCAGATGGAGACAAAACCCTATTTTTGCATGGTGGTGTTTCCTCACGAAGGAGATTTCGATCTTCAGAAGATTCTTGAGGGCTATAAATGGGATTTTAACGAGAGTACCTTGGAATTTCAATATCTTTTACATGGAAAGAAGGATAAAGTGGAAGATAGAGTTGTGAGGCACACCCCTAGCTTCTTTCAAAGATTCATCCATGTGAAGAGTAATCAAGAAGGGTACAATTGTGAATGTAATGGCGAACTCGAATGCAATCACTGAAAGACTTGAAATTTGAAAATTTTCTATTATCGCTCAACTAGTCCTTCCAAAAGGCACTACTACAAATTTTTCTTTTAACAGTGCTAAAAAAGGATTTTATCAGCACTAAAAAAGTGCTCATAAAGACACCCTTTAACAATGTTAAAAAAACACTGAAAAATAGGGCCTTTATCAGCGCTTATTTTTAAGAATTGATAAAGCTTGAAAAGATTTATTTTTGTTTAGAGATTGCTAAAAAAGTGATTTATCAATGCTAAAAAAGCACTGATAAGCAAGTGATGTTAAAAGGATGACTTTATCAGTGCTTAATAAAAACACTAATAAAAGCACCCTTTAACTCCGTTAAAAAAACAATAATAAATGGGGCCTTTACAACGCTTGTTTTTAAGCGCTGATAAAGGGTAATTTTTTTTGTTTGTTTGGAGATCTCTGATACCCCTTTGTCAACACTTCCTCCACCCATTTATTAGCGCTTTATGAAATTCTAGAATATTGTCGACCCACCGCGCATGCTTGGATTTGATCCAGACACCTCTCCTTTAGAACTTTAATGCCTTTATCACTGCACCAAGATGTTTTGTTGTCTATATTATGATATTTCTATTTATTTATATATATTTACACATATATATATATATTATCCATATATTTATATAATTATTTTTAAATACATCTATAGAATATATGTTTGAGTTTGATGTATATATGCTTATATTTAAATAAATATATTATATATTAATATTCATTTACATATATGAGAATATAATATAAATATATATCTATTTATTAATACACAATATGCATATATAAACATTATATATACATAAACACTATATATATATATTTGTATAATTATATATATTCACATATTTTTATAATGTAAAAAATGTTATATATATTTTTAACATCGATCATGATATCAGAGATTCTTTAGTGCTGATAAAACCCTTTTTAGCGCTATTAAAGAGAATATTTGTAGTAGTGCACACATATATTAACACACAAAAGTATACATTTATATTTCTCACATATACGTACAAATATTTACATAATATGTATTTATTTACATATTTTATAATATACATATAAATATATATTTGTTTATTAACACACATGTTTATATATAAATTCAAAATGGACCAGTCATGAATTTGGAAACCAAACTCATGACTCAAAATTTATTATAAAAAGTAAACAAATAAGGAAAGGAAAAGAGAATACCACACAAGACATAAAATGCCCACATCAAATAAGAGAAGCTATAGATAAAAAGTCAATCCCTACAAATGACTTTGGATCCCAAGTTCCCAGGATATCTTCCTCTTCCCTTTGGATGTCGACCTCTCCGTTATGTCCTGAATCTTTGTGGGGGCTCAAATTCCTCATCTAGTGATGATTCAGAGAGGTCCTTTGGAATGAATCAAATCCTGAATTTCCAAGATAGACCATGAATTTCAATCTCTGAATTGGATCTAAATCCATATTCAATGTTAATTGATAACAACTTATGAACAGTTAAATAATCATTAAAACTGAAAACATCTGGCTCCATCATAGAGTAAATTATTTCAAGTTGCGAAAAAACTATTCTGTAATTTACTTACTGAGGCCTTTAGTGGGTCTTTCACCTTCCTGGTCCTCTAGAGGTATGATACTAGAGTTCTTTGCCCGTGAAATGTCATATTCCTCAACCGAGTCATTTCCAAAAGAGGCATATGAATTTTTCATTAGATCAGTAAAATGGGATGGATAAGCCCACTCCACATTCTCAAAACCATCAATGCTTCTATTTGAGAGACTGATAATTAGAAGTTTGACCTACGAGTCAGCCTTCATTTGGGATGTCATAGACTGATATTGAGACTCATTTATTTTGAATTTTCGAGGGATGACCAGTTGGAAACCCTCATTATCCACAAGTGTTTTCTTACCCTTTATGAGAGACTCTTACTTAACCATTATTACCTATGTGTTAGGACCATCACAAACCTATGATTGATCTAATGGAGGCTCACTCTTTTCATTGGGATTTAAGTCCATTTGGAAATCACTTAAGGGGGTTTTAAACTTAGCTCACAAAGGATCCTTAACATCTATCTTTTGTTTGACCTTTTTAGCTCTTGTA
Source organism: Viscum album (assembly GCA_963277665.1). Classification (NCBI taxonomy): domain Eukaryota; kingdom Viridiplantae; phylum Streptophyta; class Magnoliopsida; order Santalales; family Viscaceae; genus Viscum; species Viscum album. The sequence goes on from OY728157.1 coordinate 168,718,192, forward strand.
GAGATCATCTATTCATGAATGAGTTTTCAATCAACAACCTCTTTTGCAGCTACCTCATCATATGATTTGGCCTCATCTTCCAATCCCTATTTAGTTGCATCTATATTAAGCCCTTGTGTGCCCAAGATGTGAGGTAGACACATGAGATACATCCTTTCCATTTATTAAAGACCTGCATACTTACCTTCATTTTCAATGACCCTGACAACATCCCTGGATGAAGTCTCCATAGACTACCCATCATCTTTATCTTCATTGTTTACCCAAGATCCTTGAGAATGATCCTACCGAGGAGGGGTCCATCCAGTGCCCTACATTCCAGTAGAACATATGATGTTCACTCCCTCAGAGGCAGCCAAACAATGCTCCTCTTTACACTGGGTCATTTTGCACGATGGAATCTCCCACCATTTGACAACCTTAGTGGGATGACTCACCCATTGCAGAAGAAGGGCCCTATGATCTAATGTTATGGATTTTAGAAACCTATCCAGCTCTAGTAGGGGTATTCCTAGAGGCATATGCTTTCCCAACCATGAAAGAGGTTTCCTCTGCCTGAAATGGTTTCTTAAGATTGTAGTGGTCAAACAAGTGGCCTGTTTTTTTACAATTTGTACATTTCATATTCATGAGAAAATTATCAAAAAAATGCCCAATATTCCCACACTTGGAATAAAAATCAGGTAGATTCTCAGGAACAATTGATATCTCAATTCTAAACTCACCAAACACTAAAATAACTATATTGATAAAGGGGAAAAGAATATCAACCTAAATAAGGATCTTAAAAAAAATGACCAAACAGTGCTTTCTCAGTTTCTTTATCAAATTTGATTGGGATTCCTACCATTGGGGAAATGTCACACAGGATCTTCAGATTCTAAAAGAACTATCTTAATCCTTTCATCCAAAACTAGACCTGATCAATTGTGTTTTTGATCTTTGAAGGGTTCAAGAAAGGATCCTAGTCCTGTATCCAAAGAGTGCTATGATTGAGGGAAACCATCCCGCACCCCCATGCCCTATATTTAAGACTTTATAAAGGAAAAAAAATGTGAAAGAACCCCTTACATATTGAGGTCAATCTCTAATAATCAAAACCCAAAATTTGAGAGAGCCGACTATGAAGCCCCTCGATCTTCCATGGTATTTCAGGCAAGAAAGGTGTAACCTGAGCAGTGATCGATTGCTGACATGCCCTTAACCGATCTTGCAAAAACTAATGAAAATTAGGGATTTAACAATGCTATTTATAGTGTTTTATCAGTGCTTCAAAAAAACTGATATTGCGAGCGATGTTGGGGGGGGGGGGGTTAACAACGTTAAAAAACGTGCTATTAAAGGCACCTTTAACAACACTAAAAAAATGATGTTAAAGACACCGTTTATCAGTGCTATTAAAGGGTTCCTTTAACATCACTTTTTTAGCACTGTTAAAGGTTTGCTTTTAACAGTGCTAAAAAAGCATTGTTAAAAATATGAAAAAATATTTTTTTTCATGCACCCTCGACACCCCCTTTCTCAGCTCTTATAGACCATTTCTTAGAACTTTCCAGTACCCCATTCTCTATCATGCACCCCACCCCCTTCCTCATCACCATTAGGCTACCACAAATACATGTGCATGCATGAATTTGATCCCATGACCTCCCTTATGCGAATGAATTCTATTTACAACTATGTCATGCGTATTTTGTTGTATATTTAATGAATTTTCTATTTATTTGTATATATTGTTAAATTTGTGATATATCTATATTCAATTATTTTTATTTTAAATATATTATATATTACTATTCATTTTTGTATATTAGAATATAAATAAATATATATATGTTTATTAATACACACATATGTATATATAAAAATTATGTATACATATTATTTTATTTTTATAAGTTAAATAAAATGGATAAATTTTACTTTAAATAAAATTATTGATAAATATTTGTTTTTTATATTTAAAAATAAATTTTTACGTAAATATGTTGATATATGTATCTATACATGTGATTTATTATAAGTAAATATAAGAAAATATGGATATATTTAATTATAAATAAAAAAACATTGTGAAAAACGATAAAATTTCAAAACCATAATATAAATATGAATTTAATATATGAGAATAAATCCAGTCTCTACCGAAAAAAGATAATAAAACCCTCCTAAATGAGGATAAAAATCAATCAAATATTAAAAAATCAGGGTACCCCAACTAAAAAATCAGTTTTGGAGGCTTTTTGGGTCTCTTTTGACATAAAAAATAATGACTAGGGTACCCCCAATCAACATGGTGTAGATATCATCATATGATATGATTTGATATGTGGTAGATCCATAAAGACACCCAGATCAAAAGTTATGAACATTTTAAGTTCGACTTTTGTTTTCAACTTATTTTAGATCTTTTATCAATTTTTTGATTTTTATTATATTCAAATTTTTATTAAATGACTATTACTCGATAATAATTATCAAATTATTAATTAAAAAGATTTTTTAATTATTTTATAATCCGTTTCACTAAATATCTTATATATTAAGTGTAAATGATTATTTATCCTTATCTAAAATATATTTAATATATATATATATATAATATTTATACTAATATAAATATATTTATATATTAATATATTATTTTTAATGAATTATATATATATTTTGAAATACACCCTTTATCAGTACTATTAAAAAACCACTGATGGGGGGGGGGGAGAGGGGGGGGGGGTCTTTATCAGTGCTTCTAAAAAAATTGATATAGACCCTCCCCCCTTTATCAGTGCTTTTTTAGAAGTGCTAATAAAGACCCCCATTTATGAGCTCTTTTTTACTAGTGCTGATAGGGGGGGGGGATTTATCAACATTGATAAAGGTACTCCTTTAACAATGCTTTTTCTAGCACTAACAAATGAGGTCTTTAAGATCACTTTTAGTTAGTGCTGTTAAATCCATAGCGCTGAATAAACTCAATTTTGTATAAGTGAAAATCACATGATCAACCTCAGCAAAGTCTAGAGTTCCTTTTTTTGTCATCTAGCTTGAAGGATTTTTAACATTGAATACAAATCGACCCTTCTTAGCTTTTTTGACCTCAGTGATTTGAGCTTCTTCCCTTATGTGATAATATTTTTAATCAGGGATTCCAATAACAGATCTATTCGAAGAAATTGCATCTACCTTCTGCTTTGGATTATAGAAAAACACCCCACACAGATCAAAGAAACAATCCATATTGAAACCCATCGCGATGAAGCCCTATTTTCCATGAGGAGATAGAGAGAGATGCTCAAGATCTACAACCATTTTTTTCTTTATATATAAACATTACTTGTATAGGTATATATATACATATTAATGCATTTTTATAAGGAAAATAAAATGGATAATTTTTTATTTTAAATAAAATTAATAATAAATATTTATTTACATTTGGTTTATATATTTGAAAATACATTTTTACGTAAATATGTTTAAATATATATTTATATATTTAATTTATTATAAGTAAAAATAAGAAAATATGCATATATTTAATTATAAATGAAACTACATTATGAAAAACAATAAAAATTCAAAAAAATAATATCAATATGAATGTAAGTACTAGGAATAAATTTAGTCTCCATTGAAAAAAGACAATAATTCCCCCTTAAACGAGGATGGAATTCCATCGAATGTTAAAAAATCGAGATACCACAAATAAAAACTTAGTTTTGGAGGCCTTATGGGTCTTTTTGGCTTCAAAAGAAAGTGGACCAGGTCCCCTAGGTCATTAAGGCATAAATCTCTTCACAAGATTTGATTTGATATGCAGTAGATCCCAAATATACACCCAGATCAAAAGTCATGGACGTTTGAATTTTAAGTCATGTTTTCAACTTATCTTAGACCATTCATTAATTCATTTAATTTTTATGCTATCCAATTATTATTAAATGACTATTAATCGATAATAACTAACGAATTATTAATTGATAATATTTTTTAATTATTTTATAATCCATTTTCACTAAATATCTTATATATTAAGTGTAAATGCGTGTTTGGACTAATCTAAATCATATTTTAAAATATATATTATATTTATATCAATATCAATATATTTATATATTAGTATATTATTTTTAATGAAATATATATTTTTATGAAATATACCCTTTATCCGTGCTAGGAAAAAAGTGCTAATAAAGGGGAGTCTTTATAAGTGTTAGTAAAAAAGTGCTTTATCAGCGATATTTTATTAGCACTGATAAAAGGACCCATTTATCAACATTTCTTTAGTAGCACTGATAAAGGGTCCCCCTTTATCAATATTTTTTATTAGCGCAGATAATAAACCCTTTTATTTGCATTATTTTTAGCACTGATAAATATCCCCCTTTATGAGTGCTAAAAATTCGAATAAAGGCCTACTTTATCAGTAATTTTTCTAGAACTGATAAAGGGGGCCTTTATCATCGCTTTTAGCTGGCGCTAGATAAACCCAGATATTTAGTAGTGAGAAGAGTAACCCTAGTGTATGTAATATCTAGTAAATCTGGTCACTTATCTTTGTTTTTTGATTGGAAATGCACCTCAATTGGTTAAGGTTATTTCCACTATTAATTTCTATCTAACAAGTTGTATTAGAAGGCCTGGAGTCTCAGGTCACTTTACCTGAAACCAAGTTCATTTAATATCCATGATTGGTCTATATAATTTGACCCATTATCTGTTTGGAAAACCTATGCACAAGTGTGGATTAGGATTTATGGTATACCTGGGATCCTATATCTTCTAAAAATTTTATATGACATAGCAGTCATGGTTGGTGTTCCCATTCGAATGGATATGGAAATGGAATTAGTTAGAAATGGACACTTTTCGAGGGTCATGGTTGAGATTGATCTTAGTTTTACAATAATTAACAATGTTATTTTTCAACACACAATGAAGACAAGAATTTCAGGATTGAATATAATAAATTTCCACTATTTTGTGAGTCTTGCGATGTGGTTGGACATAACAAGGATAATTCTTTAAATTACTAAAATGTAGAACTTGTTTCATGATGGGGAATATAACAACCCTTCTCATTAGTACACATTAATATAATATTTAATTACAAAAAATTACACTTAATACAATCTAAAGGATCAATAAGTCTAGTGTCTTTGGGAATTAAGTACGTTGCATTACAACTTTAAACATGAATTACAACATTTTTATTGAAAACTTCTTTGACATTCTTGAGCTTAAAATTGCATTGGATAACCTGGGGAAAATACATAATAAAGGGGTGATCCATAAATCTGAGTAAGGGAATAAACATGCCATAAAATTAAGATAATAATACATATTATAAAAGTCATATCAATGAAGCATAACGGAACATGGATAATAAGGTATGATATAGCATGATAATCATAACATAGAAAATGTGGAAACAACTTAAAATACTACATCATAGGTCAAGGATAAACAACAAAGACTTCATGGTTGATAAAGTCCCATAAATTAATCAGGTACACCCCTATCCCAACATGACGTATCATGATACTAAACATTACCCAATGCATTGACGTGCTATATAATTTATGGAACACCCCTCACTTTCATTTCATTCTCATGCTTAAGTGTGCCACATAAATCATGAAACATGGATTCATTAATCCTCATAATTTATTCCATTATCAAGGAGTGTGAAATACATACATGTAAATCCACAATAAAAAGTTATATGTGCATAAAAGTGAACATCCTTGATAGGAAATGGGGATGGTATTCACTACATAGTTGGTTTGGAATGTAAAATCACGGTGAAAATTCGGCAGCATAACAATGTTACTTAAAAGTACATAAAATGGGTTGATGAGAGATAAATGAGTATATTATCATTTTAAAATGAAGTGTAAAGTAATAGGTACATGTAAGTACATGTCCACACATTTATAATTAGAAAAATATGGCATACGATAATAAACAAGCTTGAAGAAAAAGGGAAAGGAATGAATGCTTATGAAATTTTGGCATGATAATGAGTGTAAATGAGAGGGATCAATGAGAGAGAAAGATGTATATCATAATTTATACATAATAATTGAAGTATTATTAATGTGAGAAATAATATCCCATCATTATTAATTAAAAATAAAAGGGAGTAACAAGATAAATAAACTTTGATAAAAAATGAGAAAGGAAAGAACCCTTATGAAATTTTGGCATGAAAACAGGTATTCTTAGGAGGTATTAATGAGAGATAAAGGGGTATCTCATCATCTATAAATAATAATGGAATTATGGGGGAGGTTATAAAATATACCCCATCATTAATAAATTAAAAATAAAAGGGTATAACATAGAAGATATTCTTGAATAAAAGTGAGAAAGAGAGAATCCCTTACCTTAAGAGTATGACACCAAAAGATTGAAAAAGGATTCTTGAGAGCTTGGGGTAACCTTTAGAGGATTATATAGAGATTAGGGTAGAGTAAATTCGTTCTAAAAGTATTTTTATTGAAGATAAGTGGGATCTTGTGTGGGTTTATATAAGAAAAGAGATGGATCTCTTTAATATTTAGGTTTTGGAATCTACAAAATAAAATATTTCAAACCAAAAACCTTCACTTGGTTTTTGCCCATGTTTTTTGCCAAAGTGGAGATTTTTTAATTATTTTATTAGGAAAATGGATGAAATTATTAAAATATTACCCTTTATTATGGGTAGGTGAGTCACATTTTTAAAGAAATGAATTTAAAATCATAAAATACATTATATGTTTTGGAGGATTCATAAAGGATTAATAAAATTAATTAAATAAACTTAAAATTACATCATTTTAAGGTTAAAACATATATTTGTTGAATATACCCATTATAGTATTTATTACATCATTTTTGGGTCATTATTATGTCATAAAACACACTGTATATTTATACGATATTTAATTTTTACCCGAATATTCGACTGTCTCATAAATTTATAAAAAAATTACCATTGGATAATTTCGAAGTTATGATTCCAAAAATAATATTCATTTTATCTAAATAATTTTTAAATATTTTCATTTTTACTTTTAAAATAAGATTTGACATTTATTGAAAAATGATGATTTTTTGACAATAACAAATTTTGAACCCTTATAAAAAGTACATTTTAATTCATAAAAATTATACGACCATTTATAATTAATAAAACTTATTTAATAATAAAATTTTATTAAAATACCATTTATTTCAAAAACCCATTAATTCATCAAAATAAATCCCTTAATTGGATTTGAATATTACTCAAAAATACAATTTGTGTTTAATTGAATCAAAATCAGAATCATTTATAAAGTAAAAATAAAAATGAAAATAAATTAATTATTATATAAAAAAATAAATATTCATATTATTAATGTCTTAATATATATACATTTATTACACCAGTGTACGCCCTAAGAGTAAGCTGCGTGACGGTGAGACTTTCATGGGGGCGTTTGAAAAACATGGTTTGGTCCATGATCTCGATGAGCTTGAAATTCTCCCATAAACTATTTCACTCATGATTAAGTTGTTGTATATTATCTTTTTATTGGTCAAGGAAAAATCCTAGTGATTCTATCTCCCTCAAAAACTCTGATAAATCGGCTTCATAGGGTACAATCTTACTGGACGAGGCCATAACATCCTTTGTTTTTGTCAATTGTATTTTTTAAAGCCCTATATTTATATTAATCATGTGATCACTGTTTAACGACTATATCAACAATGGAAATATTCCTAAAAGTCTTTTAAATACAAAGATATAACTAATAAAGTGCATGTTTTTTCTATAACCATATCACATAGTAAGACATTTAATTAAAATCACAAAGAGAAACTTCATTTATAACAGTTTGGGTCATTACAGTCTTCCCCCTTTGAGAAATTTCTCCCTCAAAATTTTCATTTCACCCCCTTAAAACAGATGAGGGTAATTATATCTCATCACTTTCTCCAGTTCCCACATTCCTTCTTCAAACTTGTGGTTTCTCCACAACACTTTAACAAGGTTCATTGTCTTTTTTCCGTAGAACTTTGTCTCTATGATCTAAGATCTTCACAAGATGCTCCTCATAGGAAAGATCATTCCCCAATGGTACCACATCTGGATTGAGTACATTTGAGGGGTTAGGTATGCACTTCCTCAATAGTGATACATTGAATACATCATGAACTCGAGATAGGTTAGTGGGAGTGCAAGTCTTTAGGCCACCGCTCCGATGCAATCAAGGATCTCAAAGGGGTCGATGTATCTTGGAATAAGATTTACATTCTTTCCAAATCTCATAACTTTCTTCCACAGAGATATGTAGAGGAATACCATGTCTCTAACATCAAAAACTAGGTCTCATCGACGATTGTCAAAATAGCTCTTTTGTCGACTCTGAGAAACCTTGATGTGATAATGAATGGTCTTAACCTTTTCCACCATTTCCTCATCCATTTTAGGACCTAGTAGTTTTTGTTCCCCAAATCAATCCTAGCATGCAGGTGCCCTGCTCCTCTTCACATAAAGGGCTTTATAGGGAGCCATTTGGATTATCACGTGGAAACTATTGTTGTAAGAGAACTCCACCATATGAAGATGTTGATCCCATCCTCCTTTAAAGTCCATTAAGAATGCTCTCAACATGTCCTCAAGTATCTGGATAGTCTGCTCATATTGGACATAATTTTGAGGGTGATAGGTCATGCTGAAGTTCAACTCAGTATTTAGAGCATGTTGTAGACTATTCCAGAACTTAGAGGTGGATCTTGGATCTTTATTAGTTACAATTGATAGTGGTAATCCATGTAGCCTGACCACTTCCTTGATATATATCCATGCAAGTAGATCCAGTGAGAATTCCTATCATATCACAATGAAGTGTTCAGTTTTTGTAAGATGATCTACCACAACTCATATAGAATTATTCCCTTTTGATGTATTTGGGAGATCAGTGACAAAGTCCATGGCGATGTTTTTCCATTTATATGTAGGTATGGGTAATTTTTGCATCATCCCATTGAATTTTTTCCTTTCCACTTTCACTTGCTGACATAAAATACATCTTGATGTATATTCTATTATCTCCTCCTTCATATTGTCCCACCAATAGTGTTCTCAGATATCTCAATAAATATTTGTGCTTCCTGAGTGGATGGAGAAGGTTGAGCTATGTGCATCATCCAAAAACTCATTCGTTAACTTAAGATTTGATGGTACACATAGTCCTGAACAAAATATCACACAAAATTCATCATTAACATTGAACTATGTGGATTTAACTTTCCTTATAGCTTCCACTTTCTTCTGAATTACCACATTAACTCTTTGAGTATCCTTTAACCTCCTGATCAATCATTTGTGAAAGGATTGATGGTGTTCCTTCATTTATGATTCTCATGTCTATCCTTTCCAAATCTAATAATATTGGATCCCTCTCAATTATTATCAATGATAGAATTGCTAGATCCTTTCTACTTAGAGAATCTTCCACTTTATTCACTTTCCTAGGATAATAGTGAATTGAGTAGTCATAGTCTTTGATCAGTTGTAACCATCTTCATTGGTGAATCTTTATTTCTTTTTGTGTGAATATATACTTGAGACTTTTTTGATCTGTATATATTTCACACTTCTCTCCAAAGAGATAATGCCACCAAATTTTTAAAGTTAAAATCACTACAGCCAACTACAAATCATGTGTTGGGTAGTTCTGTTCATGAACCTTCAACTTCCTTGAAGCATAGACAATGACTTTATAATTTTTCATCAACACACACTGCAGACCCTTATTTGAAGCATCACTGAATACCATGAAAATCTCTCCAATTTTGGGTAGTGTGAGTACACACATAGTGGTAAGCCTCCTTTTCAACTCCTTGAATCTTTCTTCACATTCATCATTCAAAGAAAAATTAACTCCCTTCCAAGTTAGTTTTGTGAGAGGGTTTAACAATCATGAGAAATTTCTCACAAATTAGTGATAATAACCAGCTAACCCAAGGAAACTATAGATATCTGTGATAGATTTTGGCCTCAACCATCCTTAAATTGCTTCTATTTTTTAAGGGTCTATAGATATCTCATTTCTTGTGATGATATGCCCCAAGAAATATACTTCCTTCAACCAGAAATCACATTTCCTATACTTGGCATAAATATTTTCCTTTCACAAGGTCTTTTGAACAGTATTAAAATTCTCCACATGATCCGATTTACTTTTGGTGTATATTAGAATATCATCTATAAATACTACCAATTTTTTTCGAGGTAATATATAAAGACTCTATTCATCCAGTCCATAAAGATTGTTGGAGTATTAGTGAGTCTAAAAGGCATTACTGTGAATTCATAGTGCCCGTACCTTATACGAAAATAAGTCTTGGGGATATCCTCCTTCTTTACCCTAACTTGGTAATATCCCAACCACAAGTCCACCTTGGAAAAGTATTATGATCCACATAGATGATCGAACAAGTCATAAATATGAGGCATACGATTCCTGTTATTTATCATGATCTTGTCAAGCTTATGATAATCGATGCAAAGGCGCATTAACCCTTCCTTCTTCTTGACAAAGAGGACTGGTGCACCCAATGGAGAATCACTTGGGCATATGGATCCTTTATCTAGATTATTCTATAGTTGTTTGTTCATCTCCTCAAGTTCCACAATAACCATTCTATATAGAGTCCTGTATAATGGTAATACCCCAGGTATATGCTCGATTAAAAATTAAATATCTCGGCTAGGAGGAAGACCAGAAAATTCCTCAAGAAACACATCAGCTGATTCCATCACAATGGGCATATATTTAAGGGAGATTATTTACTTAGACTCAATCATTTGATCTAGATAAACTTGGTCATAGGGAAATAATATCCATGATTGATATGATTGTGGTAAAGAAGATTCATCCTTCTCCTTGCATTTGTATAGAATCGATGGACAATTCTCAATACTGAGAGTGATTTCCTTCTCACTTAAATTTATGTTGGATATATATAGGGAAAGACAATCCATGCCCAGAATTGCATCAAATTCCACCAAAGGGAGTGTGATAAGGTTTTCTAGGAAATTTATTCCACAAACTTTGAAAGGGGAGGAGTTATATACTTGGTATGTAATAATTTCCCCATTTTCCATTTTCACCAACATCTCTACTTCCATACTTTTTGGTGGTATTTGAATAGTTCTACTAAACTTTCGCGATATAAAGAAATGCATATAACCATAATAAAAAAGTAAGTTCAATATTCTTTAATGAATAACTATAATACCTATCACCATTTCATTGTTTCTATTCACTTCAGTGGTAGTGATGGAAAAATATCACCCTTGCTTCCTTGGAGATTGTTGGTCGTCTCCGAAAACCCTTGGGTTGGTGCATTGGTTTTCAAAATGCCCTAATTCCTTGAATTTTTAGCAATAAACAATACACTGAGGGTTGACCGAAGCGTTCCTTTCCTCCTTTGTAGTAGAAAGTTTCTTCTATCGGAAATCGTTGGCTACGTTCCCTTCCTTCCCACATCTAAATCATTTCCTCATCCCCCTTGGGCAATTTTTGAGGAGCTTCTTTCTGTACCTTTGACAAGTGGGGTGTTGGAATTTCATGGTACCATTATATCTCTATTTCAGTCTGCCAGAATCGATCTCCACTTTCTACTTCTTATCCCCATGATACCCCTGAGATTGTCTGATCTCCATTTCAACTTTAAGGGCACATTGGACAATTTTCTCATAGCTACCAAAGTCATGGATCACCAAGGATTTCTGTAACTTAGGTTTTATCCCACCAAATAAGTGGTCAAACTTTCATTTAGGGGTAACAAAAAATTTGAAGGTGTATTGTGCAATCCTTGTGAAGTTTTAATCATATGCCTCGATAGATTCATTGTCCTTTTTCTTGAGGGAAAGGAAATCCATTTCCATTTGAAGTCGTAGGGTATGAGGAAAATATTTATTGAAAAACATTTTTCGGAAATCCATCCTTCCCATAACCTCGATATCTTTCTCAAGATTCATATTTTTTATCATTGTATACCATTGATCAGCTTCACCCTCTATATGATAAATATCCAAAAGAACCATCTCTTGTTCAGAGCATTGAAGGATGGAGAAAATCTTCTCAATGAAGTTGATCCATTGTTTGGTGATTAAGGGGTTAGATGATTTATTGAAATTAGGAGGCTTTTGTCACATGAAGCTCTTGATTTTAGATTGTTATGTTTTGGGGGGATTTGGACACTCCTCCTGATCAAGGTTTTTATTCAAAACTTGAGTCACATGAGAGAGTATCATCATGAAGTGTGCGATTCCTAATCCCATCAAGTTGGGAATCTCATTGGGGGAAGTCATCACATTGCTTTTCACATTGATTGTTTACCTGATTCCTCCTATTTTTGGCCCTTGTATAGAATAAAAGGAAAATTAAGTATGAGTATATTTATCTTTTAAACACATAAATGGGAATTTAATGACATTAAAGGGATAAATTATAACTTACATGTATTTAATTAACTTATGGATTTCTAGGATTCAATATTTGTTATCCATGATCTATTTCTTAACATATACTCCCATGTGAATTTTTTTACTCCCTTAACAATGGTTTGTAATTAGATTATGAATTAGCAAAGAATAAACCCCAGGAGTGTCAAACTAGGTGCACAGTAAGACCCATTTTCATGTACTAGGTTACCCTGAGTTCGGCCCAGAACACCTTATCAGATTTGTTACTCTTAGGTACATCTATGCCATAACCACATAAACTTGTAGTATCCATACATGGATGTATTTTCTTGATAAAACACTTAATCTATACTCAACAAAATTTTAGGGATGTAATCTTATACTTAGTATTATCTATAAGGGTTTTTCTAGAGTTTTCTAATCCTAATGCAAAAAATAACTAAAATTTTCCTCTAATACCAACTATAACAACCATTATATTTATTACAAATTAATAAAAGGTTTAATTAAATAAAATTACAATTAATAAAACCCAAAATATTGGTAATTATAGTGTATTTTGGAATTAGGTACATTTCATTAAAACTTTAAACATGAATTACAACATCTTTATTGAAAACTTCTTTAACATGCTTGAGCTTAAAACTGTATTGGATAAATTCGGGAAAATATATAAGAAAGAGGTGATCCATAAAGCCCAATAAGGGAATAAAAATGGAATAAAATGAAGATAATAATACATGTTAGAAAATTAATATACATGATCCATAAAGGAACATTAATAATAAGGCATGATATATCATGTTAATCATAACATGGAAAATGTGACAACAACTTAAAACACTGCATCATAGGTCAAACCTAAACCGCCAAGACTTCATGGTCGACAAAGCACCATAAATTAATCAGGTAAAACCATGTACCAACATTATTTATCATGATACTAAACATTACCCAATGCATTGGAACGCTATATAATTCCAGGCGCATCCGTCACTTTCATTCCATTATCATACTTAAGTGTGCCACATAGATCATGAAACATGGAATAATTCATCATCATAATTTATTCCATGATTAAGGAGTGTATAATACATATATTTAAGTCCCAAATAAAAAGGTATATATTCATTAAAGTGAAAACCCTTTTTATTAAATGGGTATGGTATTCACTACACATTTGGCCTGGTATGGAAAATCACGGTGAAAATTTGGAAGCATAATGACGTCACTTAAAAGTTCATAAAATTGATTGATGAGAGAGAAATGGGTCTATTATAATTTATAAATGAATTATATAGTAATATAGACCTTTAAGGACATTTACAAACATTTATAATTAGAAAAATAAGGCATATAATAATAAACAATCTTGAATAAAAAGGGAAAGTATGGGATGCTTATGAAATTTCGGCATGGTAATGGGTGTACATGGGAGGGATAAATGAGAGATAAAGGGGTATATAATCATTTATAAATAATAAGTAAAGTATGGAGAAGGTTAAAAATTATACCCCATCATTAATAATTGAAAATAAAAGGAAATAACAAGATAAAGAAACTTTGATAAAAAATGAGAAAGGAAAGAACCCTTACAAAATTTCGGCATGGTAACAGATGTTCTTAGGAGGGATTAATGAGAGAGAAAGGGGTATATAATAATTTAGAAATAATAATATAATTATGGGGGATGTTTGAAAACATACCCCATCATTATAAAATTAAAAATAAAAGGGTATAACCTAGAAGAGATTCTTGAATAAAAGTGAGAAAGAGAGGATCCCTTACCTTAAGAGTATGACACCAAAAACATAAAGAGGGATTATTGAGAACCTGAGGAACATTTGGAGGATTATAGAGAGAGTATTTCATATTAATTTCATGATAAAATTATTTTTAGTGAATATAAGTGGGATATTGGATGGATTTATATAGGAAAAGTGAGGGATTTCTTTAATATTTAGGTTTTGGACTCTATAAAAAAATATTTCAAAACTCAAACCTTAACATGGGTTTTACCATGGTTTTTTCAAAATTGGAGAGGATTTAATTATTTTATTAGGAAAATGGATAAAGTTATGAAAATATTACCCTTGATTATGTGGAGGTGAGTCAATTTTTTAAAGAAATGAATTTAAAATCATAAAATACATTATACGTTTTGGAGGATCCATAAAGGCTTAATAAAATTAATAAAATAAACTTAAAATCAAATTATTTTAATGGAAGAACATATATTTGTCCAAATATACCAAATATAGTATTTATTACATCATTTTTGGTTCATTATGATGTCATAAAACACACAATATATTTATACGGTATTTAATTTTTACTTAAAAATTCGACTGTCTCAGAAAATTATGAAAAATTCACCATTGGATAATTTAGATGTTATGATTCCATAAATAATTTTCATTTTATCTAAATAATTTTTTTAATATATTCATTTTCACTTTTAAAATAATATTTGACATTTATTGAAAAGTGCTTGGTTTTTGGCAATAACAGTTTTTGAACCCTTATAAAAAGTACATTTTACTTCATAAAAATTATATGACCATTTATAATTAATAAATCTTATTTAATAATAAAATTTTATTAAAATAATATTTATTTCAAAAATCCATTAATTCATCAAAATAAACCCCTTTATTAAATTTGAACATTACTCGAAAATACAATTTGTGTTTAATTGAATCAAAATAAAAATAATTTTTAAAGTAGAAATAAAAATGAAAATAAATTAATTATTATATAAAACATAAATATTAATATTATTAAGTTCTTGATACATATCTATTTATTACACTGTCTTATACCCTAAGAGTAAGGTGTGCAATGGTGGGAATTTCATGGGGGTGTTCGACAAACATAGTTTGGGCTGTGATCTCGATGAGCTTGAAATTCTTCCATTAAAGGTTTAACTCATACTTAAGTTATTGGATCTCAGCTTGAGAATGGTAAATGGAAAATACCAGTGATTCTATCTCCCTTAGAAGCTCGGATAAATGGGCTTCATAGGGTATAATCCTATTGGATGAGGAAATCACTTCCTTTTTTTGTGTCAATTGGATTTGTTAAAGCTTTATATTTCTATTAATCATGTGATCACTGTTTAATAGCTATATTAACAATGGTAATATTATTAATAGTCTTTTAAATCCAAATATATAACTAAGGAAGTTCATGTGTTTTCTATAACCATATTACACAGTAAGACATTTAATTAAAATCACAAATATAAACTTCATTTATAACATTTTGGGTCATTAAAAGGAATATGTAGAATAGTTATATAAGAAAATGAAAATAAATTAACAGTCCACATAATTCCCATTCAGGGGGTTCTATGGGGTATGATACACCAAGGAGTAAGATTACTGTTGTAGAGGATATCACTGGTGATAAGCCGATGAAGAATAAAGCTACTGCTGTTGAATCTGAAGGTGGGAAGGCTACTGGAAATTATGATGAGATATAGAAGGGATTGTTATTGAGGTAATATTCTATTACAAATGGATATAAGAAGCAACATAATTACCTCATCATGCTATTGGGTATAGGTTATGGATCTTGGGCTAAGAAGGTTAGTTCACAACCTTTTTCCTTGGCTGAAGACAAATACAATATTACAAATGGAATTAAAGTTGAAGGTGATGGGAAAATTGATGTTGAAGTTGATATTCAAGGGGAGGTAGATCAATAATTATGGGAAGAGTAGAGGATTATCTCCTCTAACTCCTTCATGGGTAAGAAAAAAGTGGGAGTTGAAGTGGCTCAAAATGGTGGGCATGGACAGGACCAGGAGGTGGCAGGTGAACAGGATACATGAAATTTTGCTTTTCCTGGGAAGACCTCTAATATAACGACCCATACTTTACATACATTGTTAATACTTCAAAATTGAAGCACACTTATTACAACATATGAAAAAACCACAAAGGACCGTATAGGTATAGTGTCTTTAGAAACTGGGAAACATAAACAACTGGTTCATAAATCTTCTATAGTGTCTCCCATTTATTTCATCATATCTAGGGTCCCTTTTAGCATATTCTACTTAATATCCATCTTCCTGACCTTGGGAAAAGAAAACATAAAAGGGTGAGCTCAAATGCTCAGCAAGGGAAAATAATGGAAATAAAAATCATATCATATCTTTTTGAAAATCATAACCTGCAAAAGAGATCATAATATCTTAACATGGAACAAATCATAGAAGTGAAAATGAGATCCCCATAATAATAACATGAAACTTGAAATCTTTGTGGCATGCACACATAATCATGGAAAATCATTTCTTGTTAGTCATGACTCATTGCCAAGACTATCTTAGTGGACAAAGTCCCTTTCTGAACCGAGTCACCCTCGTTCCAGTCCTGTTTCACTGAACCGGTATAACCTACCGTTCCATCCATGTCTATCTCATGAGATATAAAATCTTTACCCAATGCATTGGAGGGAGATATAGGTCCCACCCATCTTATAATGAATCCTTTCTTATGTGTTCCACATAATCATAAAACATACATCATCGCATAACACATGTAACAAAAATGGGATTCTTGAAACATCATGACATCATAAATCAATTCATATAAGATAAAGGAATTCATAAAAATAATTCCATCACAACATGATCAAATCAATGTAATAATAGGGATAAAAACAGAACCCTTTATTATCTTAGATGGAAAATAATTTTGATAAAACACTTGAACTCCATTCTTGAGGAAAATATCCTTTCTTCTTCAAAAACGTTTTTCCTTTCATAAAATGTCATACAACTTTAAAATAAAAGAAGTTGATTAAAAATAAACTTGAAAACTTGTAAAGGAAGATTCTTGGAAATAATTTTTTAAAAATCCATTCATGCCGTATAAGTTAAAAAAAACATTCTTCGTACTTTTGTCGGAAAAGTCAAAAAGTACCTCGTACGACAAAAGATTCCTTTCATACATATTAATAAAAACTCACCGAAGGGTAAAAATGGATTTAAAAAATTGTAGGTGGATGGAAATAATATTACATATTGATGAAACATGGATGTGGATAATAAAATACACCCCCAGTAAATACTTACGAATAAACAATCTCAGATAAAAATGAGATTGTGATATTTCCCTTACCTTAGGTCCGATTTGATTTGTACGTGTCCAAAGCTCCTGTATAATGGTTTAAATAATGTTATTGACTTATTCCAGAATCATACATATTGATATGATATCATATATGGTCATATTCTTAGCTTCTTGTTAGTAATATTTCATTGTTACTTGTTACTCGGGTCTTTATTGCCTTTTGTTCTTATGCGTGTTTTGCCGAATAAATTCTTATTCTTATTTTAAGGTTATAGATACCTTATATACAGAATGGTATTAGTGTAAAATATATCATATTTATTCATTCAATTCATTTATATAATTATTATGTAATGATGATCATGTAGAACGAGTCGCTTCACATCGTGGAGACGGTATTCCGTACGTACGCACGAGTGATGATATCGTTCCTATGATCGTGGAATTTTATTGGAGTATATATATATATATTATTTCAGTATCAATATTACTTTATAATAATCATAAATAGTTACTCATTACACCATTATACCCATCCTTGTAAAGTGATGGTGGAAAATAGATTACACCACAGCGTGGAGACGGTATTCCGTACGTACGCACGCGCGGTGATTTAATTTTTCCGTAGGATGGATAGAAGGTGAATTAGGGTTGTTTAATATTTATAATAACATATAAGTATGTATGTAATACTGATGTTATTAATTTATCATGAAACAACTAAAGGAGAAGAAGTTGAAGAAGAAATAAATTGAAAAGATCGGTAACAGATATTACCTCTTCTTTGGAACGCCTCTTTGAATCCTCCACTTAGGGAACTCAGATTGGTCTTTGAAGAAGACCAGGACCTCTAGGATTATTCTAGGGAAGTGGAGAGGAGAAAATGTCAGGGGTTGGCCGAGCTTGAGTGCTCAATTTGGTGTGAGGAGGAGGGGGAGGAGGTGCCCTTTTATAAGGGAGGAGAGGGACACCTTAGGAATATCTCAAAATATTATTTTATATTAAAGTCAAAATCGGTTTATAATGGTTCCAAAGGGTTTTATTTCGAAGCTAAAGTGGGTAAGGGTAGAAATCCTATCAACCAATAGGATTTATACAAGTTTAGGGTATTATTTTAACCTTATCAATTAGATTTAACTCTAAGTTAAATAATTTAACTTTTACCATGTCTTTTTGTTTTCTTTCACTATATGGTTAATAAACTTACTATAACATGCCAAACGAACCCCAAATTGTTTATTATTAATATATATATCCTTATCTAAGTAATTTGGCCGAACCTTAGATTTTTAGGAATAAAATAACAATTAATAATATAATATTTGATTTAAAAACTATTTTGTGTCAATTTTGACACTATTTGATATATGATTTTTGTGAAAGTCATAACAGAATTATATGTTCGAACAAAGTTGATTAAATCAACACTAATATATCATAGTAACCTAGAAAATTTGTGTAATTCATAAAAAGTCTCAAATTACATTTATTTTGGTGTTTATAACATCAATTATGTCAATATTTCATAAATAAGATAATTACTGCATCATAATTGTGTCATAAATAAATTAAATTATTTAATGTCTAAAAATTATAAATAAAATACCATTATTTAGAAAATCTTTTTATATTTATAATGAATATTTATAGTCTAATTTATATTATGTATAACCCCATAATAAAAATGATTTTCTTATTAAACTTTGATTTTTACTATTTTAACCCTTCTTTAAATAAATTAATAATAAATGTCCTAATCTAACCCAAGTGGGCCTAAATGGTCATATTTTATTCCTAAGTTTGTTTTTGGTCGAATTAAACTTATCCAATAGAATTAGGACATGTGTTAGGGTAATAGTAATATCATTATTACCCTTAGTTACCCTATTTACTATTAACCGCGGTAAAAAAAGTAAAAAGTTACTATTCACCAAAAAATTATTTTTATCTCATTGAACCAAATTTTACTTACTGATATCAACCGTGTCTGTTGGATTTTCGAAATTCCATTCACAGAAGCGGTAAAATTAAGTTTTATGCAAAATTCAGTTTTTAACCTACCACTTAGTGGTTTCACTATTCATCAAAAATTGAAAGTTTTCAAAAAAATACCAAAATTTCACCCTAGGCTAATTTAGGTATTCCGAATCCAAAAATGAAGTCCATTTTAAAAAATAAAATTTATAAAATTTCAAAAAGTGGTTATTACTATTCATAACGGCTAGTTTTAATAATATTTTAATAGCATATCGTTGTTTAGTGAAACTCGGTATTGCGTACGACGCAAGCTATCGAGGAAGGTCGCGATTGCGTGTAAAGTAAGCCAAACTAGTATGTAGTGAAAGATTGCTTTGATGATATATATAAAAAACAAAATATTACTCATAAAAATCTCGGGTGTTACATTCTACCCCCCTTAAAAAGAATTTCGCCCTCGAAATTCGTCACTTTGTAACAAACATATGAGGATACTTCTCCCTCATCATATCCTCAAGCTCCCATGTAGCTTCTTCAAGTTGGTGGTTCCTCCATAAAACTTTCACCAAGCGAGTGGTCTTGTTTCGTAGGACTTTTTCACTACGATCCAGAATCTCTATCGGCTGTTCTTCATAAGAAAGATCTTGCTCCAGCTGTACAACTTCTGAGCTGAGTACATGTAAAGGATCAGGTATGTACTTTCTCAGGAGAGATACATGGAACACATCGTGAACTTGAGAGAGATTCAGTGGAAGCGCCAATCGGTAAGCTACCTTCCCAACACGATCCAGTATTTTGAAAGGACCGATATATCTAGGGCTCAACTTCCCCTTCTTTCCAAATCTCATAACCCTCTTCCAGGGAGATATTCGTAAGAACACTTTATCACCCACTTCAAACTCTAGGTCTTTTCTTTGGTTGTCGTTATAACTTTTCTGTCGACTCTGAGCTGCTCTTATGTGTTGTTGAATAGATCTAACCTTTTCTGCCATTTCATCAACGAGATCAGGTCCTAACAGCTTTCTTTCCCCAACTTCATCCCAGCAAGTTGGAGTCCTGCATTTCTTTCCATAGAGAGCTTCATAAGGAGCCATCTGAATACTGGAGTGAAAGCTATTATTATAAGAAAATTCCACCAAAGGTAGGTGTTTATCCCAACCTCCTTTGAAATCCATAGAGCAAGCTCTCAACATATCTTCTAGGGTTTGAATTGTTCTCTCAGACTGACCGTCTGTCTGGGGATGATAAGTAGTGCTGAAACTCAACTCTGTATCCAGAGTATACTGAAGACTTTTCCAGAACTTCGAGGTAAATCTCAGATCCCAATCAGATATAATAGAAAGTGGTACTCCATGAAATCTTACCACTTCCTTTACATATATCCTGGCAAGCTGATCTAGAGAGAAATCCTCTCTAATAGCAATGAAGTGTGCAGACTTTGTAAGACGATCAACTATGACCCAAATAGCATTATTGCCTTTGGATGTTTTAGGAAGTCCTGTGACAAAGTCCATAGTTATGTTTTCCCATTTCCATTCGGGTATGGGTAATGGTTGTAACATCCCCTTAGACTTCTGTCTCTCAGCTTTAACTTGTTGACAAACCAAGCATCGAGAGACATATTCAGCAACATCTCTTTTCATGCCATCCCACCAGAAGTACTCTTTCAGGTCTCTATACATCTTCGTGCTTCCAGGATGAATAGAGAATGAAGAACTATGAGCCTCATCCAGCAGCTCCTTCTTTAATTCGGGGATGGGAGGAACACAAACCCGATTCCTGAACTTTATTATCCCATCACAATCAAGGTTGAATTCAGGAACATTTCTCACCTTCTTTTGTAACTCGACAACTTATTTCTGTGCCTCCTTAATCTTCGCATGTATAGATGGTTGAACATTCATTTGAGAAAGATAAGATTTTTCCCCTTCCATTATAATTCCAAGATCCATCCTTTGTAAATCCATAAATATTGGATCCTTTGTGATCCTCATCATGGATAAACTAGCATGGTCTTGTCGACTTAATGCATCTGCCACCTTGTTTGCTTTCCCAGGGTGGTAATGGATTGAGCAGTCGTAATCCTTAATCAGCTCCAACCATCTTCTTTGACGCATATTCAACTCCTTTTGTGTGAAAATATACTTTAAACTTTTATGATCAGTATAAATATCACACCTTTCACCATAAAGGTAATGCCTCTAAATCTTTAATGCAAAGATTACCGCAGCCAACTCCAAATCATGAGTTGGGTAATTTTGCTCATGGATTTTCAACTGTCGTGAGGCATAAGATATCACCATATCATTTTGCATAAGAACACACCCCAATTCCTTCTTGGATGCATCACTGTAGATCACAAACCTTTCTCCACTACAAGGCAGTGTGAGCACATGTGCACTGGATAACCTTCTTTTCAACTCCTTGAAATTCTCTTCACATTCCTCTGTCCAAACAAACTTAACTCCTTTCCCAGTCAACTTGGTGAGTGGATTAGATAATCATGAAAAATCCTTTACAAAACGTCGATAATATCCATCCAAACCAAGAAAACTTCGGATCTCAGTTACTGTTGTTGGTCTTGACCATCTTTCGATAACCTCTGTTTTTGCTGGATCCACAGATATCCCCTCTTTTGAGATTATGTGACCCAAAAATGCAACTTTTTGAAGCCAAAATTCACACTTGGTAAATTTGGAATAAAGCTTCTCCTTTATCAGGGTCTTCAATATAATTCTCAAGTGATCTTCATGCTCTTCCTTGCTCTTTGAATAGATAAGAATATCGTCTATAAAAACTACCACAAATTGATCAAGATAGTCTCCAAAGACTCTATTAATTAGATCCATGAAGATAGCAGGGGCATTAGTAAGACCAAATGGCATCACTATAAATTCATAGTGTCCATACCTTGTACGGAAAGCCGTCTTTGGTATATCCTCCCTTTTGACCCTTAATTGATGATACCCTGAACGAAGATCAATCTTGGAAAAGTATTGAGCTCCGCGTAGTTGGTCAAATAAGTCATCAATGCGTGGGAGAGGATATTTTTTCTTGATAGTGATCTTGTTAAGTTCTCGATAATCAATGCAGAGTCTCATTGATCCATCTTTCTTCTTAACAAATAGAACAGGTGCTCCCCAAGGTGACGCACTAGGGCGTATGAATCCCTTATCAAGATTCTCTTGGAGTTGCTTCTTCAATTCCTGCAACTCAATTGGAGACATTCTATAAGGTGTCTTTGAAATTCGCAAAGCGCCCGGTACGAGTTCTATTGAAAACTCAACTTCACTATTTGGTGGAAGACCCGGTAATTCCTCCGGAAATACATCATCAAACTCCCGTACAATGGGAATATTCTTAATCGTGAGTTTCTCACCAACCATTTGAGACAAATAACCTTCGTTTAGTGGAATCAATACCCATAAGATGGAAGAAATTTCCACTGGAAGGTTATGTTCATCCTTGCATTGATAGACGATCGTAGATTGATCTAGAATATGAAATGTGACTTCCCTTCTTTGGCAATTGATATGAGCTCCATGTAGAGAAAGCCAATCCATGCCAAGAATCACATCAAATTCCACTAAAGGAAGGATCACAAGATTTGCAGGAAGCACTTTCCCACAAACTTCGATCGGAGAAGAATTATAAACTTTTGATGCGACTGTTGTGCCATTAGGTGTTGTCACAGCTAACTCAACATCTAATTGTTGAGGTAGTACAGTGATACCCTTAGAAAATTTTTCAGAAATAAAAGAGTGGGTGGATCCAGAATCAAATAAAACATTTGCTACTTTAGAGTGGATGGTAAGTGTACCTTTCACCACTTCGTTATCGTACTCCACATTGCTGATAGAAATTGCATGTGACTTTCCTTTGTCTTTAGCCTTAAGATTTTTTTGACGTCGACCATCATCATCAACCCTTGGATTTGGGCATTGATTGCCATAATGCCCCATCTCCTTGCACTTGAAACATTGAAGTGTAGTAGGTTCATTATGTGTATCCCTTCCTTTGTTTGCATCATTAGACATCTTCTTCCCATTATCGCGGCATTCAAATGCCCGATGACCTTCCTTTCCACATTTAAAACATTTACTTGTCCCTTTAAGACAACTCCCTCCATGTTTCTTTCCACACTTTGAGCATAAGGGAAATTTCATCTTCTTTTCAGTGTGCTCTTTAGATTTTCCTTTGAATTCCATCTTCCTCTTCTTATCAAACCCATGCGACTGATGGGTTACTCCAATCTCCATCTCGACTTTGAGAGCACATCGAACGATTTCCTCGTAGCTATTGAAGTCCCTTATGGCTAACGCCCTTCGAAGACTTGGTTTTATGCCACTAAAGAATCGATCGATCTTACTCTCAGGTTGGATAATAATACCAAAAGCGTACCTTGCAAGTCTTGTAAAATTTGCTTCATAGGTACCAACAGATTCATCATCCCTTTGCTTCAGTTCAAGAAACTCTTTCTCCATCTTTGTTCGGAGAATACGAGGGAAGTACTTATTGAAAAATAAGTTCTTGAACTCATCCCATTCCATAGACTCAATTTCATCCCTTTGCCTCGTATTCTTAATAAGATTCCACCATTGATCAGCATCTCCTTCCAAATGATACACTACTAGGATGACTTTATCATGTTCAGAACATTGAAGAACTGAAAATATCTTTTCAGTAGTACTAATCCATTGTTCAACAACTAATGGATCAGTAGACCCACTGAAAGAAGGTGAACGCTGCCTCATGAAGGATTCAACAGAATGTTGCTCCTTCCTTTGCTCGTTTGGAAGTCCTGCATGATTCATAGCTTGAGAAAGTTGTGTGAGCATGGCTACAAGATTTTGCATTCCAGCTCCCATATCGTTTGGTTGCTCAGGGGGACAATCATTGCATTGCCCATCACATTCCGCATTAACACGGCTCCTTCGGGTTCCAGCCATTGACTAAAACCAAGAAGAATAGTGTGAGCAACACTAATTATAATAGGAAAACCACATAATCAAAGATAAAATTTCACACTTAAGGTTTTATCCTAGGGTATTCATGGCCATTTCTAAAACACTAAGATTATGTTCTATGCTTAGACTTATCCTTAGGGTTCTTACTAAGGCTTTCACATCCTAGTTTCCAAAGTTTGACTATACCTTTCCTCTGATACCAACTATAATGACCCATACTTTACATACATTGTTAATACTTCAAAATTGAAGCACACTTATTACAACATATGACAAAACCACAAAGGACCGTATAGGTATAGTGTCTTTAGAAACTGGGAAACATAAACAACTGGTTCATAAATGTTCTACAGTGTCTCCCATTTATTTCATCATATCTAGGGTCCCTTTTAGCATATTCTACTTAATATCCATCTTCCTGACCTGGGGAAAAGAAAACATAAAAGGGTGAGCTCAAATGCTCAGCAAGGGCAAATAATGGAAATAAAAATCATATCATATCTTTTTTGAAAATCATAACCTGCAAAAGAGATCATAATATCTTAACATGGAAAAAATCATAGAAGTGAAAATGAGATCCCCATAATCATAACATGAAACTTGAAATCTTTGTGGCATGCACACATAAACATGGAAAATCATTTCTTGTTAGTCATGACTCATTGCCAAGACTATCTTAGTGGACAAAGTCCCTTTCTGAACCGAGTCACCCTCGTTCCAGTCCTGTTTCACTGAACCGGTATAACCTACCGTTCCAGCCATGTCTATCTCATGAGATATAAAATCTTTACCCAATGCATTGGAGGGAGATATAGGTCCCACCCATCTTATAATGAATCCTTTCTTATGTGTGCCACATAATCATAAAACATACATCATCGCATAACACATGTAACAAAAATGGGATTCTTGAAACATCATGACATCATAAATCAATTCATATAAGATAAAGGAATTCATAAAAATAATTCCATCAAAACATGATCAAATCAATGTAATAATAGGGATAAAAACAGAACGCTTTATTATCTTAGATGGAAAATAATTTTGATAAAACACTTGAACTCCATTCTTGAGGAAAATATTCTTTCTTCTTCAAAAACGTTTTTCCTTTCATAACATGTCATACAACTTTAAAATAAAAGAAGTTGATTAAAAATAAACTTGAAAACTTGTAAAGTAAGCTTCTTGGAAATAATGTTTTAAAAATCCATTCATGCCGTATAAGTTAAAAAAAACATTCTTCGTACTTTTGTCGGAAAAGTCAAAAAGTACCTCGTACGACAAAAGATTCCTTTCATACATATTACTAAAAACTCACCGAAGGGTAAAAATGGATTTAAACAATTGTAGGTGGATGGAAATAATATTACATATTGATGAAACATGGATGTGGATGATAAAATACACCCCCAGTAAATACTTATGAATAAACAATCTCGGATAAAAATGAGATTGTGATATTTCCCTTACTTTAGGTCCGATTTGCTTTGTACATGTCAGAAGCTCCTGTATAATGGTTTAAATAATGTTATTGACTTATTACAGAATCATACATATTGATATGATATCATATATGGTCATATTATTAGCTTCTTGTTAGTAATATTTCATTGTTACTTGTTACTCGGGTCTTTATTGCCTTTTGTTCTTATGCGTGTTTTTCCGAATAAATTATTATTCTTATTTTAAGGTTATAGATACCTTATATACAGAATGGTATTAGTGTAACATATATCATATTTATTAATTCAATTCATTTATATAATTATTATGTAATGATGATCATGTAGAACGAGTCGCTTCACATCGTGGAGACGGTATTCCGTACGTACGCACGAGTGATGATATCGTTCCTATGATCGTGGAATTGTATTCGAGTATATATATATATTATTTCAGTATCAATATTACTTTATAATAATCATAAATAGTTACTCATTACACCATTATACCCATCCTTGTAAAGTGATGGTGGAAAATAGATTACACCACGGCGTGGAGACGGTATTCCGTACGTACGCACGCGCGGTGATTTCATTTTTCCGTAGGATGGATAGAAGGTGAATTAGGGTTGTTTCATAATTATAATAAAATATCAGTATGTAAGTAATACTGATGTTATTACTTTATCATGAAACAACTAAAGGAGAATATGTTGAAGAAGAAAGAAATTGAAAAGATCGGTAACAGATATTACCTCTTCTTTGGAACGCCTCTTTGAATCCTCCACTTAGGGAACTAAGATTGTTCTTTGAAGAAGACCAGGACCTCTAGGATTATTCTAGGGAAGTGTAGAGGAGAAAATGGCAGGGGTTGGACGAGCTTGAGTGCTCAATTTGGTGTGAGGAGGAGGGGGAGTAGGTGCCCATTTATAAGGGAGGAGAGGGGCACCTTAGGAATATCTCAAAATATTATTTTATATTAAAGTCAAAATCGGTTTATAATGGTTCCAAAGGGTCTTATTTCGAAGCTAAAGTGGGTAAGGGTCGAAATACTATCAACCAATAGGATTTATACAAGTTTAGGGTATTATTTTAACCTTATCAATTAGATTTAACTCTAAGCTAAATAATTTAACTTTTACCATGTCTTTTTGTTTTCTTTCACTATATGGTTAATAAACTTACTATAACATGCCAAAAAAACCCCAAATTGTTTATTATTAATATATATATCCTTATATAAGTAATTTGGCCGAACCTTAGATTTTCAGGAATAAAATAACAATTAATAATATAATATTTTATTTAAAAACTATTTTGTGTCAATTTTGACACTATTTGATATATGATTTTTGTGAAAGTCATAACAGAATTATATGTTCGAACCAAGTTTATTAAATCAACACTAATATATCATAGTAACCTAGAAAATTTGTGTAATTCATAAAAAGTCTCAAATTACATTTATTTTGGTGTTTATAACATCAATTATGTCAATATTTCATAAATAAGATAATTACTTCATCATAATTGTGTCATAAATAAATTAAATTATTTAATGTCTAAAAATTATAAATAAAATACCATTATGTAGGAAATCATTTTATCTTTCTAATGAATATTTATAGTCTAATTTATCTTATGTATAACCCCATATTAAAAATGATTTGCTTATTAAACTTTGATTTTAACTATTTTAACCCTTCTTTAAATAAATTAATAATAAATGTCCTAATCTAACCCAAGTGGGCCTAAATGGTCATATTTTATTCCTAAGTTTGTTTCTGGTCGAATTAAACTTATCCAATATAATTAGGACATGTGTTAGGGTAATAGTAATATCATTTTTACCCTTAGTTACCCTATTTACTATTAACCGCAGTAAAAAAGTAAAAAGTTACTATTCACCAAAAAATTATTTTTATCTCATTGAACCACATTTTACTTACTCATATCAACCGTGTCTGTCGGATTTTCGAAATTCCATTCACAGAAGCAGTAAAATTAAGTTTTATGCAAAATTCAGTTTTTAACCTACCACTTAGTGGTTTCACTATTCATCAAAAATTGAAAGTTTTCAGAAAAATACCAAAATTTTACCCTAGGCTAATTTCGGTATTCCGAATCCAAAAATGAAGTCCATTTAAAAAAATAAAATTTATAAAATTTCAAAAAGTGGTTATTACTATTCATAACGGCTAGTTTTAATAATATTTTAATAGCATATCGTTGTTTAGTGAAACTCAGTATTGCGTACGACGCAAGCTATTGAGGAAGGTCGCGATTGCGTGTAAAGTAAGCCAAGCTAGTATGTAGTGAAAGATTCCTTTGATGATATATATAAAAAACAAAATATTACTCATAAAAATATCGGGTGTTACATCTAATGTAGAGGAAAACCTAGGGAAACGACTCCTAGGATGATGTGTGTTAAGGGATCCATGGAATATCCCTTGAACCAGGTTCAACTTAAGGTAAGAGTAGTTAGTTTAACCAATATTTTAAATTGGTCTAATAGTATGGAGTTCTTACTTGGGGAATTTGGAAATGTCCATGGAAGTATTAGAGGTTCAGGTAGTGGTGAGTGCTCAGTAATTCAAGAGGGAGGTGAGGTGGGTTAGTAGCCTGGTTATGGACAATGGGAAATAGTGGAAAGGATCATGCACCTCAGAAGTGGTGGAGAATGAGACCACACCCCAGTAACATGGGGTCAGTTGGGATGATTATGGTGACCCTTGGTTTTCTCCTAAATAGAGGAGGGGATGTCACCCTTGTGACCGTGGAAAGCATTAATTTTGTTTGTTTGTTGTGCTTTTGTAGTGTGAAATGGGATGGCTGAATATGTCATCTGTGTTTGGTGACACATGTGTTTTTGATTATTTTTTATCCCTTTGTTCTATCTTTAATATTTTATTAATAATTTTTTTGGGGCCATGGGGTTAACCCATGGTTTTCACCGTTTTCATTATTTATAAAATTATAAATAAATATATATTTAAAAAATTAAAAAATTATAATAAATATGTTTAAATAATAAATATATTTATTATATTTATAATTATATATATTCATAAATTGATATATATATATATATAATTATATAAATATATATTATATAAATATATAACTATATAATTATATAAATATATATTATATAAATATATAACTATATAATTATATAAATATATCTATAATTATATACAAATATTTAGTTAGGGAAGGATGACGCATGGTGCTGGGTTGGTTCCGAGATAGGTGTGGTGTGGTTCCCAACATAACCACATAACCTAATATCCTTATGCCGACCAGGGGTTGCTCAAGTGGTACTGTGTAAGGCAGACACACCCTAACAACGAATCAAGCTTAGTTTTGAGTCCCGTCATACTCAAATTTAGTTGGGGAAGGATGATGTATGGTGTTGGGCTGGGCCCAGGTCAGGTGTGCTGTGGCACTCGGCATAACCGCGTTACATTATATCCTTTTACATCTTGGGTTTGGCCTAGTGGTTAAGGCTCCCTATTAGACTACATAATGGTTTCAAACCCCGCTCGCCCCTATTTTGGGAAATTATCATTAGACTACTGGATTTTGGGGTCGGTGACATGGGGATGATTTTTGGCCTATAGCAGTGGCCCCCCGATTGATAGTGTGGTTTTGGATGTGTGGCCTCCTTGACAAAGGAGGTGGGTCTTGCGTTGGAGCACAAGGATAGAAATGGGGATGACAGAGCTGGGGAGAGTAGCGATAAGCGTGGTATTAGTGTGAGTTGAATGTAAGAGGCGGTGTAGTTTGAGGGGGCTATGTCAGGGACTGGCTTCAATAGCATCGGGTGGCTAGGCATAGTAGGGCGATGCGACCAAGAGATTCTAGTGCTCAGAAACGGTGAACCAATTTTAGCGGTGATGAATGAGATGCTATGTAAATCAGTTGAGATAAGGTGATGGTGAACAATCAATTGACTATGATGTGGCCGTAGACCTATGGTGACAACAAGTAGGCTCAATGCATACCTGGGGTGCATTCCCGCATCATCCTTCGAGTGGATACTTTTCAGTTTTCGTTCATCATACAAGCCTTGGACTCAGGCATGATGTAACATCCCCCTACTTCTCATTGTCTTAAGAAGAAGGAATGATGTTACTTGGCCTTAAGAAACATCCCCAAGACACCAAAGGTTGACAATAAATGAAGAAGGGCTTCAATACATGTGTGGGATGATTTTACATTTAATAATAAGACAACTAACCAAACAATCTATAATGAACAACCAACTATATGATGCATGATCACAATGAAAGACAACTCAACATTCATTTATCAAAATCATGATAAAATCAAGTACCATAGAGGAAGACTACAATATCAAAGTAAATATTGAGAGACAACTAACAAAACTCCAAGACAACAAAAAGACTCCATGCTCCACAAGATCCATGCTCCAACTTTACCAAACAACCCAAGTATCATGAAGTAGTACTAAAGACGTGTTATACTTTACCTTTTCCCATGTCCCAGTAGATGACATCTACAAAAGCACCAAAGAAAAAAGGAAGGGGTGAGTACCAAAACTTAGTAGGTTTTCCCCAATGACTTCCATACTCACGCCATTAGGGTAGAAGTTTTGGAAACTTTTATATAAAATAGTTTATATAAAAGAATTTCCAAAACAATTTATAACTAAATATAAACAAGTTGTAAAATAGTTTATAAAAAAATAACATCAGGTTCCATGTCACCTAATTTTTCTAGAAAAATCTATTTTCAATAAAACCACCAAACCAGGCTTTAAAATTATTTCAAAAATTTAATTTGGCATAGCCATTCCACTTCTCATATTCACACCACCAACCATGAAAGAATAAATATGAAAGCTTCATACTCATGAGCAACCTCTCGTCAAACTAACATGTCATCATAAGGTAATTATTTCCCATGTTCCATTGCCCCTTTGGCATTGAGTACAAGGTTATATTTCAACCAAGCCTTGTAAATGCAATATGAACACCCATACCAATTATTCCCAAAAACTATTCCAATACCAACAATCCAACCATTTAAATAAAACAATATTTTTATTGAAAAACTTTCTCCAAAAAACCATTTATAAAATCTAGAAAATAATTATTTTAAAATCACAATTTTGAAATCAAGAAACTAAATCACTTTGCACAACAACTCACCAAAATTCCACAATTTCACCAAAAACCATAAATCATCACTAAAGAGGATTTATATCATTATTTTCACCAATATATCACAATAAATTTCAATTAATTAAATCTATTTGAAACCAATCTAATCAGTTCTAACAAGAGCGGTCGAGAGTGAATCCACCTACCTCGAGAGTTTTGGTGAAAATAATAAACGATATGAAAAAAATCCCAAAAATGGGTTGAATCTCCACAAAACCATCTTAAATATCTTCCCATATCATATAAAAACCCAAATATAAACTTATTTGGCATCCATAACCTTAGATCTACCCACAATAGGTGTGGATATAATAAAATGAGAGTAAGGGTAAGTAGATCTAAGAAAACACAGTAAGAACGATGAATAATTAAGACTTCCTGCAAGAATCAGGCTTCAACGCACCAAGGGATGGATCCAGATCAATTCCAATTAACCAAGGAGAGGTTATCTAACCTTTCAGAGACCAAAATCCTAAGTTAGGTCCATTTTGGGGGAAAAATAATAGGTTAAAAGAAAAAACTTGTTCGATCCACTTTTTATGGAGGTGGTTTTGACCCGCACACGGTTTAGTCTCATGGTTAGACAAACCATGCACTAACCATGCATTAGACACTGCCTTGAGGATGACTCTCAAATAGTCTACTCTCAAGGTATCCAAACCACACACCAACCGTGCCGAAGCCATTTCCTCAAAATGAACAAAGCCCATTTTCAAAGAACATGGTTTATCCTTGGATTTCACATGGTTTGGACAAACCATGCACAACCTGTGCGCATCCCATTTATCCCTTATCTCACTATGAATGGTTTCTTGAAAGTGTTGCATGGTTTCCAAAAACTATGCACCACCCGTGCACCTATAGGAAAGCCCCAAAAACATTCCAAAAGGTCTCCAAACCTTCTCAAACTTAACCCATATACGTTACATACTTAAAATACATAAAGGAAGGGTTACATACTAGAAACTGGGGTTACTAAATTCTCCCCGCAATTGGTCTTTCCATACATGGAGAGTAGAAAATCATCATTGCCCTGAAAGTGTTCTGACCATTTCTCTTTCATTTCCTTCTCACTTTCCAATGTCTCTTACTAAATCTGACCATGTTTCCACAAAACCCGCACTAGACCGATAATTATCTTACACAAGACTTTATCTTTCCTATCCACAATCCACACCGGGATATTTTCCAACGAAGCATCCAGATCTAGGTCAAAATGATCCCATATGATCACATGGTCAGGATTAGGCTGATACTTTTTTAATTGAGACACATGAAACACATTGTGCACTGCACTAAACCGTGGTGTAAAATCCAACCAATATGCCACCTATCCAACCCATTCCTGTATCTAAAAAGGGATTATGTATAGAGGATATAACTTTCCCTAATTCCCAAAATTAATATGTCCAATCCTTGTATAAATCTTCAAGAAAACATGATCACTCACCACAAATGACAACGACCATCAATGATGGTCCATATACAATTTATGATGACTCTAAGATGCCTCCATTCTCTTTCTGATCAACTGAATATTCTTTATTATTTCTTAAACATGGTTCAACCCAACTATTGAAGTATCACCTATTCCCACCCAACAAAGTGGAGAATGAAAAGGATTCCCATAAAATGATTCAAAAAGAGCCATATGTATCGAGGCCTGATAGTTATTGTTATACGAGAACTCCACTAAGGGTATGTGCTCTTCCCATGAGACACCAACATCCATTAAACAAGCCCAAAACATGTCTTACAACATTAGTATCATCCTTTTTTATTTCCCATCCGTATGAGGATGATACACCGTACTCATAGTCAACTGAGTCCCAAGGGATTTCTATAAGGATTTCCATAAATGAGATGTGAAACTCATATCCCTATCCGATACAATTGAAATTGGTATGCCATGTCTCTTTACCACTTATTGGATATAGATATTGGATAGATCCTCCACCATATGAGTTTCATGAATAGGGATGAAATGAGCCAACTTGGTAAGCCAGTACACTATCACCCATATGACATCGTGTTTCCGAACTGTTTTTGGGAGACCTATTACAAAATACATAGCTATCTACTCCCATTTACACACTTAAATAGTTAAGGAATACAACATCCCTAATGTTCACTGATGCTATGCCTTAACTTGCTAACAAGTTAAACATTTTGAAACAAACTCATCCACTTTCTGTTTCATACCAATCCACCAAAACTATGCTTTTAACTCCATATACATATTCCGTATTCCCGGATGAACAACCTATATCGAATGGTGTTAATCATGAAGAAGTTTTTCTTAACAATCCATAGGTACAACCATCTGATTTCTGAACTACAACACTAAACTCTCATCTAGCAGTCATCCCTTAATGGTCTCCCCACCATTGAGTTTTGAACTCATATCCACACATTCTGCATCGTATGTCTGTGATTATTTAACCATATTTTCCATATCAGGAACTATGGAAACTGAAAATAAAACCACAACATCACCTTGGTCTTCACATTCCACATAAATATTGGATAGGACTAACATAAACTACCACTCCTCTAAAGCTTCTTTTTTCAATTGAACACATGAATTTCTGCTTAATGCATCAACCACCAAATTTTCTTTTCTCGGTGTATACTTTAAGTCAAAGTTAAAGATTTGAAGATACTCCATCCATCTTCTTTGCCTAGAATTAAAATCTCATTGTGAGAAAATATGTTTCAAGATACTATGATCCGTGAACACAAAAAATTTCACACCAAAGAGATAATGACACCAAGTCTTCAAGGCATGAATAACTCCAGCCAACTCCAAATCGTGTGTTGGGTAATTCTTATCATGAACCCTCAACTACCTTGATCCATAAGCTACAACATGATCTACTTGCATGAGAATTCACCCAAACCTAGATCCCGAAGCATCACAGTACAACACATACCCTTTTCTTAATTCTAACAGTATCAAGATAGGTGCTGATGTAAGGCAAACTTTTAGCTCTTTAAAATATTTATAGCATTCCTCAGTCCATTGGAATGAAACATTCTTCTTTTTCAAAGCTATCATTAGTGAGGATAGCTATGAAAATTCACAAAAAAAGCATCGGTAATAATGAGCTAGACCAAGAAAGCTCTGTATCTCAAAGACATTATTTAGAGGTTGTCAAGAGATAATAAATTATATCTTTTATGGATCAACATAAACACATTTTTCACAAATTACATGGCCAAGAAATCATACCTATTGTTCCAAAAAATTACACTTTGATAATTTGGCATACAAATGATGGTCTCTTAAGATTTACAACACTGTTTCCGAGTATTTCTCATGCTCAAACCTTGTCCTTGAATACACCAATATGTCATCCACAAACACCACAACAAAATAATCTAGATATCTCTGAAATATCTGATTTATCAATTCCATAAATACTACTGGTGCATTCATAAGACCAAAATACATTACCATATATTCATAATGGAAATATCTTTTTTTGAAAGCTATTTTTGGAATATCCTCCTTCCAAACTCGCAATTGATGATATCTTGATCACATGACAATTTTAGAGAACCACTGAGATACCCTAAATTGATCAAACAGATCATAAATGTGTGGAAGTGGATATCTTTTTTTTATCATAACTTGTTTAAGATTATGATAATAGACACAAAGCTAAATAGTTCTATTTTATTTATTTATGAAAAAAATCGGTGCTGCCCACAGAGATGTTTTTGGATGAATGTAACCCTTTATTTACTATTCTTTCAAATACACTTTTAGATCCCTCAATTCTATTGGTGTCATCCTATAAGATAGAAGTGATATAGGACTGGTCCTTAGGAGGAGATCAATTGTAAACTCCATTTATCTTACTGGTGGTAACCCTGAGAAATTATCAAGAAAAACATCTGGAAATTGATCCATGATTGCTGGAAAACTATTATCCACATTATTTTCCATCAATTCCAAATTCAATGAAACCAATTGGTAATATATTGTTCCCACTCCTAGTGCTAACAAACCCATTTCACCTATCTTTAAAAACCTTTCTCCTATGAAGAGATGTTCAATTCTATCCTTGGTCTCAAAACTAACTATTATTTTATAACAGTTGATGTGAGCCTTGAATGTTTTCAACCAATCCATAACTATGATTACATCATAGACATCCATATCCAAAACCGAGAAGTCCCATTTTAGCTCATCTCTAATAATATTTATAGAACATGCTTTACACACAAAGGCTCAACATTTTCTTTTACCAAGACGAGTTTGAAGTTTTATCACAGAAGACATCATCTCAAGTTTTAAACTTAGTAAATCAAAAACACGAGAATAAATTAAGTAATGAGATGCACTAGTATCAAACAACACTTGCATAAGTGTATAATTCAAAATAATCGTACCTATAATTGTAGATGGTCTAGCCTAATCATCTATAATCACCCACTTAGATCCATATAATTTCATCGTCACTAAAATTTTCTCCTTGTTTCATTGATTAGACTTCCCTTATTGAAGAGTCATGGTATTCCTAGAATCACCATGGATCACTCTGCTCTAATGCTGAGATTGATTTTGTTTCCCTCATCCTATCGAAGCATACGACGCCTGTGACACCTGAGAAGTGTCTCGAGAACCTGACCTTAGAGCACCGTGACAATAGAACTTAAGATGTCCCATCTTGTTACAATTATGGTATGATCTTGGTGGTGATGTAAACTCCCACTTCATGTGGTCGAATGAGCCACATTGGAAACATCCCACTTTTTTCGTGGGTTTCAGAGGAATATTTACTAATCCAGCTATCTGATTCTGATTCCCGTTCCCTCTTTGGAAGTAGGTTTCCCTCTTCCACTTGGATATAGAATTAGAGTTTCCACCAGTTCTTGTGGGTATCAACATACTTCCTCATCCAATATCTCCTGATATGTCTCTTTCATCCACCGTTCTCTATTGACCATCTCTGTATAGTCGGTAATACACAACACAACAATTTTCGAGCAAATATCATTCCTTATCCTCGATTAAAATATACGTGCTTTCAAGGCCACACTAGCAGAAACTTCGGGTACAATGCACACTAAATTCAGGAATTTAGCTACATAATATGTGATAAAGATATTTTTTTATTTCGGACTTAAGAATTCTATTATTCTCTGGATCTTGAAAGTGTGAGGATAGAATTGTTTGTTGAACAATTCCTCAAAATACTCCCAACCAAGGTATTGATCCTCTTTAGCATGCATGACTAGTTCCCACCACTGGTGTGAAAGATCCTCAAGAATATATGTTTCTAGTTTGAATTTTATCTCTGCTGGTGTACCAATGAAATCAATGATACAATTCATCCTATTCAGCCATTTTTCTACTCTTTCTGGTTCCGAATCACCCTGAAAGATGGGTAGATTCTATTTCTGGAACCGAACAAAATGATCCACTTGTCTTAGCTTATCCCTTTAGTTCCCTGTTTCCATAGATTTAAATGCTTTCACGATACTATGAACCGATTGTTGGTTCACCTATGGCTCAGGTGAAACCAAATTCTCCGTAGATTCTTCCAATTGGTTTCTATGACGCTTACCAGGTGTCATTTTTTAATCAAAAAACAACTTCTATAAGTCTCACTCTCTAGAAACTGAAGGATTATCATTTCAAATTTTACCACATAAACTATCACAACATTTATTTCCAAATCAACCTTTTCCAAATTCAACCATTTTTGAAAAATCTTTACTTGATTTTGAAAATAAAACCATTTTCAAAATATAAAAACCATTCTCTTTTCAAAGGCTTTCATTTGAAAAAAATTTCAATAATTTTAAAAAATCTGCACATTGCATCAAATCATATATCATTACTCAAAATAAAATATGCAATCCTATTGGGAAGTCATTACTATAATGCATGTCATGATAATCTCATTGGATAAACCCATGACATTGAGATTGAAAATCCTATAAGTGTCTCCAAAAAACTTATGTACCCAACTCCCTGGTAACTTGAAGTTCAACATAAAAATGTTAGATATGTCTTTTTATGCTCTACATTTCAAGTATTGAAAATCCTTCTCCTTTTTAAGATCACAACCCAAGGAATATACATGAATAAATTCAACTCCAAAATCAATAAAACCAATGACTACTTGTTCTACAAGGAAAGGAACAAGATGATACCATTTTTCTAAAATATGCTTTCGAACAAAAAACTAATACCATTTATAAAATCCCCCTACTTTTCATTGGTTTGAGAAGGAGGAAGGATTCTACTTGGTCTTAAGTGACATACCCAAGACGCTAAAGGCTAGAAATAAATACCTAAGGGCTTCAATACATGAAGGGGATGATTTTCCCTTTAATAATAAAACAACTAACCAAAAAATCCATAACTAACAACCCACTACATGATGCACGATCACAATTAAAGACAACTCAACATTAATTTATCAAAATCATGCTAAAATAAAGTACCATAGCGGAAGATTGCAATATCAAAGTAAATAGCAGAAGAAAACCAACAAAAGTCCAAGACAACCACAAGTCTCCACGCTCCACAAGCTCCATGCTCTAAATTCACCAAAAAACTTAGGTATCACGAAGTAGTGATAAAGACATGTGGTGCTTTACCTTTTCCCATTTCCCGATAGATGACATCTGTAAAAGCACCAAAGTTCCAAGGTAGGGGTGAGTACTAAAACTCAGTAGGGTTTCCCCAATGAATTCCCAACTCATGCCACTAGGATATAAGAGTTAGAAACATTTATATAAAATAGTTTATATAAAACAATTTCCAAAATTGTTTATAACTAAATATAAAAAAGTTCTAAAATAGTTTATAACAAAATAACATCAAGTTCCATGTCACCCAATTTTTCCAGAAAAATCTATTTTTTAAGAAAACCACCAAACCATTATTTAAAACCATTTCACATGTTTCATTTGGCATTACCATTCCACTTCTCATATTCACACCACCAACCATGCATGCATCAATATGAAAGTTTCATATTCATTAGCGGTATCTCTTCAATATACCATGTTATCATAAGGTAATTATTCCCATGTTCCATTACACCTTTGGAACTGAGTAAAAGGTCATATTTCAACCAAACCTCATAAATGAAACATGAACACCCGTACCAATTATGTCCAAAAACTATTCCAATAACAACAAGACAAAAACATTTCAATAAAATAATCTTTTTATTGAAAACATTTCTCCAACAAACCATTTCAAAAATCCAGCAAATAATTATTTTAAAATCACCATTTTAAAATCAATAAACTAAATCACTTTGCACAATAATTGACCAAAATTCCCAAATTTAACCAAAAAATATAAATAATCATTAAATATGATTTATATCATGCTTTGCACCATGTTTTAATAATCAATTTCAATCAATTAAATCAATTTGAAACTAATCGAGTCAATTCTAGAAAGAGGAGTCAAAAGTGAAGCCACCTACCTCAAGTGTTTTGGAAAAAATGATAAACAACATGAAAAACATCCAAAAAATGGGTTGAATCTCCATGAACCCACCTTAGATATCTTCCCCTATCGTAAAAAACCCAAATTTAAACTTATTTGGCATTAAAAACCTTATATCTACCCACAACAGGTGTATATCTAAGAAAACGAGAGTAAGGGTAAGTAGATCTAAGAAAACACATCAAGAATGATGAAGAATTAAGCCTTACCACAAGAATCGGGCTTCAACACACCAAGGGATGGCTTCAGATCACTTCCAATTCACCTGGGAGAGGTTATCCAACCTTTGAGAGGCAAAAATCCCAATTTAGGTCCATTTTGGGGGAAAATGAATAGGTTAAAGGCAAAAACATGTTAGATCCACTTTTTAAGAAGGTGGTTTTGACCTGTGCATGGTTTAGTCACACGATTAGACAAACCGTGCACTAATAATGTGTTTTCCACTCTCTTGAGGATGACACTCGCATGGTCTACTTACATAATATCCCAATTGTGTTCCAACCATGACGAAGACACTACCTCAAAATGACCAAAGCCCTTTCTCAAATCACATGACCCCTCAGATGACAACAGATTTTTTGTCCCGATGAAAAAAACTATATTCCATGATGGGATGTAGCCAATAGTTGGTGTGTCGAATAATTTAGAGGTAGGAAAATTGTGGGGCTTTGATGGGGTTGACAAGAGGCAGACCAACTTCAGGAGTGCTGGCGGAGGCCGGCTCTGCAACGGATGACCGACGATGGCTACTCTTGAGGGAAATATTTCTATTGTCAGATGAATGGATGCAAAGAGGCCTTTGGGTGGATTTTTATAGGGATAATGTTGGATATTTATACCATATTTCACTATGGTCCTATGAGTCAAATATTGTGGGGACTACGATACTTATACTGAAGTGGTCCATGGGCCTGTATATAATAATCAAATAAAAGTCTTGATGAGTGGGTTATTCCTGGGGGGAGCTATAACTCTCCCTTTCAGCCTGTGGGTATGGTGTGTGTATGTTTCATTGTAATTTTACCCCCAATAAATAATATATATAATTATAATTATAAATAAATAAAAATATTTAAATAATTATAAAATTATAATAAACTTATTTATATAATAAATATATTTATTATATTTATAACTATTTATATTTATATACTAATAAATAATTATATAAATATATAAATATATAAATATATATAATTATATAAAAATATTTATAGAAATATTTATTTATAATTATAATTAAAAATAAATAAATAAATAAATATATATTTAAATTATTATAAAAATTATAATAAATATATCTGATTTAAATTAAAAGAGGGGATGATGAAGAGCCTCTCTCTCTAGGTTTTAATGGGGATTGCTCTAGTAAACCAATAAAGATCTGTGATGAAATTGTTGGTCATTTAGAGTTTTTTGAAGCCTATGACCTCCACTATTAGGTTAAATCTGATGAAAAAATAGGTGGTGATCTATTGGTGGTTAGATCTACCCCTAAATGTCACACTGATGGTGGTAGACTTTGGTATGGTCAGAAGATGACAATGAATAGGTGGCAGCGAGGCAATGAGGATTTGGAACCAAAATCTGGCATGGTTTGGAGATGTCGGCATGCGATGTTTGAGGTTGACACAGGTTTGGGTAGATTTTTTGAGATATATGGTGATGGAGGTCAATCTATACTGATGAAGAATCGACAGGGAAGATGGGTGGCATATCACCGACAACATCGGGTGTGGGTGATGGTGGAGGCCCAACTCGAAGGCATGAATAGTGATGTGGCAACATTTCAGGTCTGGGTTTCCGGTGGTGATGACTGCCCGATGGTGGGGGTGATGTTGCGAGTGTGGGATCCCAGTGGCGGCCGAACGTGGTTGGAGGTGGCCGGAGCCCTACCTATCGACATGGTTGGAGATCTGGTTTTGATCGGCGGTCGACACACAGAGGTGTTGGTGCTTCCAGTGACGATGCACAGGGCGATCTTGACCAGGAAGCCACCTGAGTTTAGTTTCCGATGAGGATTGTGGGCCGAGGGTGACCACATGCAGTTGAGTCATCCTTGGAATGCAAGATAATTTGTGCTGCAATAGGTGTGGCTTAATTGATGAGTGGAAACTGATGTCGTGTGGATCCCAGTTGATGGGGATACTATCGACATTGACCTATTTATGGAACTCGATGGGCCTTCAAATTGGCTTGTGCTCAGACCAGATCCATGGTTTGGCAACCTACATGTTGCAATGAGAAATTGGCCCCATGGGGTGCAAAAAATTAGTTTGTTGGGATGGATTTCATTTTGAAGGTTCTATGATGTCGCAAAGAAGGGGCTTACATGCCATGTGTGTAATTATGGATAGGATCTTTTTGTTGTTGTTTTGGGTGGTTTGGTCATGACACTTTTATGTTGTGGTGGTGCTTGTTGTGCCACATTTTTTTTACAGTGTACTTTTATTTTTATTAATAAATTTTTAGGGCTGAGAATGCTCGGTACGTGAAGTTTCTTGGTATAATAAATATATTTAAATCATAAATATATTTATTATATTTAAAATTATATATATATATATATTTAATTTTATAAATATACATAATTATATATATATAATTATATAAATATATATAATTGTATAACTATATTTATAATTATATATAAATACTTTTTAAATATATTTATTTATAATTACAATTATAAATAAATAAATAAATATTTAAATAATAAATATTTTCATTATATTTATAATTATATATATATATATATATAAATATATTTATAATTATATACAAATATTTATAAATATATTTATTTATAATTATAATTAAAAATAAATAAATATATTTAAATAATTAAAAAATTATAATAAATATATTTAAATAATAAATAAATTTAAATAATAAATAAATAAATATATTATATTTATAATCATATATATTTATATATTAATAAATGTATATATATATAATTATTTAAATATATATAATTATATAAATATTTACAAAGCTGGTCTAGATAGAAGCCGAAACTCCTGACCATTTATTAAAAATGAATAAAAGATAAAAAACAAATGAGAAGAAATATGAGGTCAATCAAGGGAAATCCCACATCCATAAGAAAAAAACAACAAATCAAGCATCACCATAATCATGATAAGAGTCATGATCAGAATCTTCAACATCATCGACAAATTCCCACTCAGAATGTGAATTCCTCTGGTTAAAGAGTGCAATGTACTTCTCATTAATATTCATATGTTATGGGGTGGGCCTGGAAGATGTAGAAGAAACACACCATCCATGACCATGAGTTGCATCATCCCAGCCACATCCCCAGCCTTGACCCTTTGGATGCCTACCCCATCTCTAAGTTTGCTGATGAAGAATTACATTATGTTCACCCTTTTCAGCATCATAAATATCTTTAGATGCATGAATTGCATCATCATTAAGAGAATAAAGTACCTTAAAACTGTTAACATTAGTGACATTCATTGAC
This sequence comes from Viscum album, assembly GCA_963277665.1. Classification (NCBI taxonomy): domain Eukaryota; kingdom Viridiplantae; phylum Streptophyta; class Magnoliopsida; order Santalales; family Viscaceae; genus Viscum; species Viscum album. The sequence goes on from OY728157.1 coordinate 168,760,302, forward strand.
CGATCAATTTTCTACTCATAAACTTTAGGTGATTCATGTTGAAATCTAGTTTCCTTAAAATCGTTTGGAAACCTTCATTATCCACTTTTTACTTACCCTTATGACATCTAGAGACCATTTTATCATGCTCAATGATCTTATTAGCCATGGATTGCGCAACTACTTCCCTCTCAATGAGTTCCATTCTATAAGACAGAGAAGATGCATCAATAATCTCACTGTTTTTTTGAACATTCTGAGTTGGTATCCCCAAAAAATCCTCACTCACATTGAGTTCTTTATTAGTGACAATGTCCAACCAGATATTCTTTCTATCAGAGAACTGCACATATGATGCACTAGTACTAAGAGGGGTTTTCCTTAGCTGCCCAAAATATATGCCTCTGGTGTTCTTCCCAAGAAAAACATTTTTGGAAGGATCATTTCATGACTATCCAGAAGCTCCATCATTATCATTCAAATCAAAGGCATGTTGAGCATTATCATACACTACATTACCATAAGTAGGAGATATTCTCAGCTTCCCAGAGCGCTGAACAGGTTTATCACATCCTATAATAATATCAGCATTATCACTCTCAATCTAACCATCATCCACACCTTCAACATTCTACACAAAAAAAAAAACATTGGGAACAATAGAAACAGGTTGAAGATCATCTCCTGCAATAACAACAAAATCATCTCCCAGCTTCCCAGAATTCCCAACTTCAACATTCAAAATAGAAGAGGTTGGAACATCCTGTACCATAAAACCATAAATAGGGATGATCCCCAACTACCCATAGTTCCCAGGATATTCATTGTAATGAACACCACCATGCTCACCACCAATAGCATCCTGAGCAGGAAGTGCATTACCAACCAGTTGAATAACAGAATTACAGCACAACTGCCTAGAATTACCACCATCTGCATTTTGATCCAGCAAAATAGAACAAACTGATTTTTTACCTCCCTTTAAGAAGGTCCTCTTGTCATAACCATGTACAAAAAAAAACATCACAGACAACCAACCTTATACAACTTGCTCAGTCATCTCCTATATCACTTCATTCCACACAGAATTTTGGAATATTCTCATAAACTATCTTTAATTCAAACTCCTCCTCATTAGTAGATAGAAAAACACGATAAAAAAGAGATGAAATTAAATAAATTTCAACCAAGAATTATGAAAAATATCCATACATGGCATCTGTAGTCTCTTTATCCATCTTGATGGGGAGACCAAGTGACATAACAATTTCATGGAGAATTCTTGGATGCCAAAGAATCCAATGTAAACTATAGACCTTAACCCAAACTTGCGTTAAATAACTCCCAACATTCATTGGATCAAACCTCATATCCCATTACTTAACATGAGAAAAATTAGGTTTTAGGGAAAGAGAACTGAATCCCCATGCCCTCGACTTCATCTCCTCATAATATAAAAGAAAGTAAAATAATCCACACTCTAAAGATACGCATCTCCAGTTAGAGAAACCCCAAATCCCCGAAAGATGTTCAACCAAATCGTCTACATTCAGTGGAATGGAACCTCTAAGAAAAATGAGGTTCACGATAATTGAATTTTTACTAGATTCATGACTCTTTGATACTACTGATTGATCTACATTGACATGGGAAACACACCCCTTACGACGAATCGCAAAAGAGACTGATCCTTTGTAGAGAGAAAATGATCATTTCACCACACCATAATCAACCTCATCGCGAAGGTGCTTCTTTAACACCAATCCAACACCAAAAGTCTTGAAGGCATCAAACAACCCCTACGGAAGAAGTAAATCTCCCATGGGAAGAGAGGAAGAAGAAGGAAAATTAGGGAAATTCTAGTCGCCATCGAATTGCTGGAGAGAGAGAGGCTCCTGACCACCATTTATTTATAATTATCATTATATAAATATATATAAATATATAAATATATTTATAATTATATACAAATATTTTTAAATATATTTATTTTAATTATAATTATATATATATTTATATAATTATATAATTATAATAAATATATTTAAATAATAAATATATTTATTATATTTATAAAAATATATATAATTATATATATATATATATATATATATATATATTAGGTTCTTAGGGGTACAAGTACTTTAAACATACACACAACACACACATAGGTCGAAAAGACAGGTCATAGCCCCTCAAGGGATTACCCACCCATCAAACCTTATTTATTCAGTACATGACACAAAGACCCAATGAGCATGAAGCCCATTACATAACCCAAAATCCCACAAATGGGTCTGAAGGCCTAGTGCAACGTCATGCCCACATCATGCCTGTGTAATCGTTTGTCTGCATCACCACCTGTCTACATCATGCCTGTGTCACTGCCTACAGTAGAAATTTGTTCCCACCCGGATTTGAACCCAGATCTGATGCATGATTACGAGAGCCTTTACCACTCGGGTAAGACCCCAACTGCTATATATATATATAAATATATTTATAATTATATACAAAAATTTATAAATATATTTATTTATAATTATAATTATAATTAAATAAATATATATTTAAATAATTATAAAATTATAAAAAATATATTTAAATAAGAAATATATTTATTATATCTATAAATATATATATTTATATATTAATATATATATATATTTATATAAATATATTTAAAATTATATATAAATACATTTTTAAATATATTTATTTATAATTATAATTATTCGGGTGACCGGTTTAGGGTCGACCCGGGCTGGTTCGTGACAATCTATATACTGGAATGAAAACTGTTATTATAAGAAAAGTCGACCAAATAAAGATGTTGATCACAAATTCCATAGTAATCCATTGAACAAACACGTAGCATATCCTCCAATGTCTGAATTGGTCGTTCTATCTGTCTATTTGATTGAGGATGAAAAACTCTACTAAAATTTAATTCAACTTCCAAAGACTTCTGAAGGTCTTTGCAAAAATTAAACAAGAACCCGAGATCACGATCAGATATGATGGAGAGAGGAACTCCATGCAACCTGACTATCTCTTTAATATATAAATAATGAAGTTGATCTAGAGATAGATTATCTCTAATAAGAATAAAATAAAAAGATTTAGTCAGTTGATCAATAAAATATGATAAATATCAAATGTCTCTCAAGAGACATGAAATATGACAAATATAATTTATTTTAATTTGCAAATAAGACCATAATGCACCTAAGTTGTCCAATTTTAATTCCCAAATGCAATCTTTTAAGAAACCATAGTTACCGAAAGAGTTGAATCCAACTTAAAAACATGGATCACTAAATTGAGATGGGATGACGGAATACCCAAATCACTTGAACCTCAATAGATTGAGATGAAAACATGGATATTAGCCATTTTGACAAAATAATTTTCTAAATCTATAGTCTAACAAATTTTTAATAAAGAAAATAGTTTTAAGCTGCCCCAAATTAACTGTAATTCATTAAATCCACAAAATATATTTTAAATATTCCAAATATAACAGGAATATATATAAAATATTGAGTGAAAAAAATAAATGTCATCCATCATTAATTGTGAGAATCCAAAGTTAATAACCTGAAATCATGACCTAATTAAAAACCAATCCCTGTTTAAAAAAGAAAACAGGAAAAATACAAGACAAATCACGTTTTGGTGTCCTAAATCATTCTACTTGAAGGGCCACCAGTACTCACCAGTCCCCCAATTCTCCAGCCCTGCGTCCCACACCCATTGGCAGCTATGCTCTGGACCCCCGCCGCCGAATCCATGTCTGCTACTAAGGTACCCTCCAGGGCTGACCAGGGGTTTCGGGAACGGATCGCTGCTGACAACCTCCAAGTGGGGCACCTGGACGTAATAATCAGAATCCGGGAGGGCGACTATAGCGTATCATTATTATTCTAATACACAAAACAGTGAATCATACATTTATATAATACAAAACATATTATTCCCTTGAAAAACTAAGTTAATAAGGGAATGAAATGATTTTTCTCTTTGAAATTAAAGCCTACATAACATATATGTTTATTTCAGCACACTTGTTGTGGTTACAAATTAAATTGTTTGATTTTTTTTGATGCCATGTTTGTCCCACATTGCATGTTGATCTTTTATTTTTCATACATGATTGGTTTTCAAGTTTTATTATACAATTAGGTGCCTTGTGTTTCTCTTGGTGCCTTCGTTTAATGATAAGTGTATTTTATTTTTTCCTTACATGCATAATTGCACATGAGTCATTTGCTCGACGTTTTATTATTACGCCACTGAGCGTGTTAATATGATGTAGTGTGGGTAGGTTTCTTTTTTTATAGGGATATCCACCATTGATTGCAGTGATATAAAGATCATAGAGGGGGATTCATGTGTTTCTTCAGATTTGGTTCTTCACTCTTGGATTTGGGCATCACTATCATAGATCAAGTTTTATCCAGCGTTAACTTTTATCAGTATAAAACATAGAGCGCTAATAAAAAAAATAACTTTTATCGTCACTAACTAAAATCACTGATAAAGATAAATTTTAATATCACTGATAAAATTAACCTCTTTATCAGCACATTTTTTATCACTAATAAAGGTGTCTCTTTACAAAGTAATGATAAAAAATTTTAATAAAAAAATTCTTAATATATATATATTTATCATATTTATATTAAAAAATTAATGTTTATTTATATACATTAATTAAAAAAAATAAATGTATATGATTAATATAAATATGATTTTAATATATATAATTTAATTATTCAAACAATTATATAAATATAAATGATGCATTATTAGTATGTGATATTTAAACTTATATATTTATATCAATGTCTGTGTGCATATATGTGTATTCATTATGTTGTCTGTGTGTGTTTTATCTATGTATATATATATATATATATGTATGTTATGTGTGTACATATGTATACATGTGTATGTATATGTGCACATGTATGTGAGATGTATACACATATATATAACATGTGTACATGTGTATGTATGACATGTACTTATTTAACATTTGATGTATATTTTTTCGTTTTTGATATAATATTTTTGGAATTTATTCTTTTTTTATACATATTTAAATTTTATTAAGTATTATTTTTAATATGTTTTAATTTATATGATTATTATTTATTCAATTTTATTTATTAAGTTGTAATATTTTTAAAATGTTCAAAATTTATATAATTAAGTTGTTTAAATGCATTTTTTTAATATTTACTTCATTTCTATACATGTTTATAATTCATGTAATTGATCTTATATGAATTCATTTTTTAAAATAGTTTTTCCTATTAAATTCAATTTATTCTTTTTTAATATTGCTTTCATTTAATATTTTTTATTCATTAATAATATTTTTTGATTTTTATATTTGTTGGAATTTAATCATTTTGTAATATTTATTTACTATACATGTAATATTTTCAATATATTTGTAATTTATATGAATAATATTCATTTTTTATTATGTTTTACCATTTAAAACATGTTTGAAATTTATATAACTAATCTATTTAAACAATTTTTTTAATAATTTTTTAATTTAAATAATTAATTATAAAATTATTAATATATATATATATTTTTAAAAAAGTATTTATAAAATTATAGATTATGGGTTTCGACAGGTCTCTCGGGAGCTCCCATGGCAACGATTCAGATGGAGACATAACCCTATTTTTGCATGATGGTGTTTTCTCACGAAGGAGATTTCGATCTTCAGAAGATTCTTGAGGGTTATAAATGGAATTTTAAAGAGAGTACCTTGGAATTTCAATCTCTTTTACATGGAAATAAGGATGAAGTGGAAGCTAGAGTTGTGAGGCACACCCCTTAGCTTCTTTCAAAGATTCAGCCATGTGAAGAGTAATCAAGAAGGGTATAATTGTGAATGTAATGGCGAACTCAAATGCAATCACCGAAAGACTTGAAATTTTCAAATTTTCTATTATCGCTCGACTAGTCCTTCCAAAAGGCACTACTGCAAATTTTTCTTTTAACAGTGCTAAAAAAGGATTTTATCAGCACTAAAAAAGTGCTCATAAAGACACCCTTTAACAATGTTAAAAAAACACTGAAAAATAGGGCCTTTATCAGCGCTTATTTTTAAGCACTGATAAAGCTTGAAAAGATTTATTTTTGTTTAGAGATCGCTAAAAAAGGGCTTTATCAACACTAAAAAAGCACTGATAAGCAAGTGATGTTAAAGGGATGATTTTATCGGTGCTCAAGAAAAACACTAATAAAAGCACCCTTTAACTCCATTAAAAAAACACTAATAAATGGGGCGTTTACAACGCTTGTTTTTAAGCGCTAATAAAGGGTAATTTTGTTTGTTTGTTTGGAGATCTCCGATACCCCTTTGTCAACACATCCTCCACCCATTTATCAGCGCTTTATGACATTCTAGAATATTTTCGACCCGCCGCGCATGCTTGGATTTGATCCAGACACCTCTCCTTTAGAACTTTAATGCCTTTATCACCGCACCAAGATGTTTTGTTATCTATTTTATGATATTTCTATTTATTTATTGATATTTACATATATATATATATATATTATCCATATATTTATATAATTATTTTTAAATACATATATAGAATATATGTTTGAGTGTGATGTATATATACTTATATTTATTTAAATATATTATATATTAATATTCATTTACATATATGAGAATATAATATAAATATATATCTATTTATTAATACACAATATGCATATATAAACATTATATATACATAAACACTATATATATATATTTGTATAATTATATATATTCATATATTTTTATAATGTAAAAAATGTTATATATTTTTTTAACATCGATCATGATATCATAGATTCTTTAGTGCTGATAAAACCCTTTTTAGCGCTATTAAAGAGAATATTTGTAGTAGTGCACACATATATTAACACACAAAAGTATACATTTATATTTCTCACATATACGTACAAATATTTACATAATATATATTTATTTACATATTTTAGAATATACATATAAATATATATTTTTTTATTAACACACATGTTTATATATAAATTCAAAACAGACCAGTCATGAATTTGGAAACCAAACTCGTGACTCAAAATTTATTATAAAAAGTAAACAAATAAGGAAAGGAAAAGAGAATACCACACAATACATAAAATGCCCACATCAAATAAGAGAAGCTATAGATAAAAATTCAATCCCTACAAATGACTTTGGATCCCAAGTTCCCAGGATATCTTCCTCTGCCCTTTGGATGTCGACCTCTCCGTTATGTCCCGACTCTTTGTGGGGGCTCAAATTCCTCATCTAGTGATGATTCAGAGAGGTCCTTTGGAATGAATCAAATCCTGAATTTCCAAGATAGACCATGAATGTCTATCTCTGAATTGGATCTAAATCTATATTCAATGTTAATTGATAACAACTTCTGAATAGTTAAATAATCATTAAAACTGAAAACATCTGGATCCATCATAGAATAAATGATTTCAAGTTGTGAAAAAACTATTCTGTCATTTCCTTACTGAGGCCTTTAGTGGGTCTTTCACCTTCCTAGTCCTCTAGAGGTATGATACTAGAGTTCTTTTCCCATGAAATGTCATATTCCTCAAACGAGTCCTTTTCAAAAGAGGCATATGAATTTTTCACTAGATTAGTAAAATGGGATGGATAAGCCCACTCCAAATTCTCAAAACCATCAATGCTCCTGTTTGAGGGACTGATAATTAGAAGTTTGAACTACGGGTCAGCCTTCATATGGGATGTCATAGGCTAATATTGAGACTCATTTATTTTGAATTTTCAAGGGATGACCAGTTGGAAACCCTCATTATCCACAAGTGTTTTCTTAACCTTTATGAGAGACTCTTACTTAACCATTATTCCCTATATGTTAGTCCCATCACACACCTATGATTGATCTAATGGAGGATCACTATTTTCATTGGGATTTAAGTCCATTTGGAAATCACTTAAGGGGGTTTTAAACTTAGCTCACAAAGGATCCTTAACATCTATCTTTTGTTTGACCTTTTTAGCTCTTGTAGCGATCATCTATTCATGAATGAGTTTTCAATCAACAACCTCTTTTTCAGCTACCTCATCATATGATTTGGCCTCATCTGCCAATCCCTCTTTAGTTGCATCCAGATCAAGCCCTTGTGTGCCCAAGATGTGAGGTAGACACATGAGATACATCCTTTCCATTTATCAAAGACCTGCATACTTACCTTCATTTTCAATGCCCTTGACAACATCCCTGGATGAAGTCTCCATAGACTACCCATCCTCTTTATCTTCATTGTTTACCCAAGATCCTTGATCATGATCCTACTGAGGAGGGGTCCATCTAGTGCCCTACATTCCTGTAGAACATATGATGTTGACTCCCTCAGAGGCAACCAAACAATGCTCCCCTTTACACTGGGTCATTTTGCACGATGGAATCTCCCACCATTTGACAAACTTAGTGGGATAAATCACCCATTGGAGAAGAAGGGCCCTATGATCTAATGTTATGGATTTTAGAAACCTATCCAGATCTAGTAGGGGTATTCCTAGAGGCATATGCTTTCCCAACCATGAAAGAGGTTTCCTCTGCCTGAAATGGTTTCTTAAGATTGTAGTGGTCAAAAAAGTGGCCTGTTTTTTTTACAATTTGTACATTTCATATTCACGAGACAATTATAATAGAGATGCCCAATATTCCCACACTTGGAATAAAAATCAGGTATATTCTCAAGAACAGTTGATATCTCAATTCTAAACTCACCAACCACCAAAATAACTATATTGATAAAGGAGAAAAGAATATCAACCTCAATAAGGATCTTAAAAAAATGACCAAACTGTGCTTTCTCAGTTTCTTTATCAAATTTGATTGAGATTCCAACCATTGGGGAAATGTCCCACAGGATCTTCAGATTCTAAAAGAACCATCTTAATCCTTTTATCCAAAACGAGACCTGATCAATTGTGTTTTTGATCTTTGAGGGCTTCAAGAAAGGATCCTAGTCTTGTATCCAAAGAGTGATATGCTTGAGGGACACCATACCGCACCCCCCATGACCTATATTTAATACTTTCTAAAGGAAAAACAATGTGAAAGAACCCCTTAAATATTGAGGTCAAGCTCTAATAATCAAAACCCCAAATTTGAGAGAGCCGACTATGAAGCCCCTCGATCTTCCATGGTATTTCAGGAAAGAAAGGTGTAACCCGAGCAGTGATCGATTGTTGACAAGCCCTTAACCGATCTTGCAAACACTAATGCAAATTAGGGATTTAACAATTCTATTTATAGTGTTTTATCAGTGCTTCAAAATAACTGATATTGCGAGTGATGTTGGGGGGGGGGGTTAACAATGTTAAAAAAAGTGCTGTTAAAGGCACCTTTAACAACACTAAAAAAATGATGTTAAAGACACCCTTTATCAGTGCTATTAAAGGGTTCCTTTAACATCACTTTTTTTAGCACTGTTAAAGGTTGTCTTTTAATAGTGCTAAAAAAGAATTGTTAAAAATATAAGAAAATATTTCTTTTCATGCACCCTCGACACCCCCTTTCTCAGCTCTTATAGACCATTTCTTAGAAATTTCCAGTACCCCATCCTATATCATGCACCCCATCCCTTTCCTCAGCACCATTAGGCTACCAAAAATACCTGCGCATGCATGAATTTGATCCCAGGACCTCCCTTATGCGAATGAATGCTATTTACCACTATATCATGCGTATTTTGTTGTATATTTAATGAATTTTCTATTTATTTATATATATTGTTAAATTTGTGATATATCTATATCCAATTATTTTTATTTTAAATATATTATTACTATTCATTTATGTATATTAGAATATAAATAAATATATATATGTTTATTAATACACACATATGTATATATAAAAATTATGTATACATATTATTTTATTTTTATAAGTTAAATAAAATGGATAAATTTTTACTTTAAATAAAATTATTGATAAATATTTGTTTTTTATATTTAAAAATAAATTTTTTACGTAAATATGTTGATATATGTATCTATACATGTGATTTATTATAAGTAAATATAAGAAAATATGATATATTTAATTATAAATAAAAAAACATTGTGAAAAACGATAAAATTTCAAAACCATAATATCAATATGAATGTAATATATGAGAATAAATCCAGTCTCTACCGAAAAAAGATAATAAAACCCTCTTAAATGAGGATGAAAATCAATCAAATATTAAAAAATCAGGGTACCCCAACTAAAAAATCAGTTTTGGAGGCCTTTTGGGTCTTTTTTGACATAAAAAAATAATGACTAGGGTACCCCCAATCAACATGGTGTATATATCATCATAGGATTTTATTTGATATGTGGTAGAGCCCAAAAGACACCCAGATCAAAAGTTATGGCTATTTTAAGTTCGACTTTTGTTTTCAACTTATTTTAGATCTTTTATCAATTTTTTGATTTTTATTATATTCAAATTTTTATTAAATGACTATTACTCGATAATAATTACAAAATTATTAATTAAAAACATTTTTTAATTATTTTATAAGTCTTTTCACTAAATATCTTATATATTAAGTGTAAATGCTCATTTAGCCTTATCTAAAACATATTTAATATATATATATATATATATTATATTTATACTAATATAAATATATTTATATATTAATATATTATTTTTAATGAAATATATATATATATTTTGAAATACACCCTTTATCAGTACTATTAAAAAACCACTGATGGAGGGGGGGTCTTTATCAGTGCTTCTAAAAAAAATTGATATAGACCCTCCCCCCTTTATCAGGGATTTTTTAGAACTGCTGATAAAGACCCCCATTTATAAGCTCTTTTTTACTAGTGCTGATAGGGGGGGGGGGAGCTTTATTAGCACTGATAAAGGTACTCCTTTAACAATGATTTTTCTATCACTAACAAATGAGGTCTTTAAGAGCACTTTTAGCTAGTGCTGTTAAATCCAAGTGCTGAATAAACTCAATTTTGTAGTAGTGAAAATCGCATGATCAACCTCAGCAAAGTCTAGAGTTCCTTTTTTTGTCATCTAGCTTGAAGTATTTTTAACATTGAAGACAAATCGACCCTTCTTAGCTTTTTTGACCTCAGTGATTTGAGCTTCTTCCCTTACGTGATAATATTTTGAATCAGGGATTCCAATAACAACTCTATTCGAAGAAATTGCATCTGCCTTCTGCTTTGGATTATAGAAAAATACCCCACATAGATCAAAGAAAAAATACATATTGAAACCCATTGCGTTGAAGCCCTATTTTCCATGAGGAGATAGAGAGAGATGCTCTAGATCCACAACCATTTTTTCTTTATATATAAACATTACTTGTATAGGTATATATATACATATTAATGCATTTTTATAAGGAAAATAAAATGGATAATTTTTTATTTTAAATAAAATGAATAATAAATATTTATTTACATTTGGTTTATATATTTGAAAATACATTTTTACGTAAATATGTTTAAATATATATTTATAAATTTAATTTATTATAAGTAAAAATAAGAAAATATGCATATATTTAATTATAAATAAAACTACATTATGAAAAATGATAAAAATTCAAAAAAATAATATCAATATGAATGTAAGCACTAGGAGAAAATTTAGTCTCCATTGAAAAAAGACAATAATTCCCCCTTAAACAAGGATGAAATTCCATTGAATGTTAAAAAATCGAGATATGCCAAATAAAAACTTAGTTTTGGAGGCCTTATGGGTCTTTCTGGCTTCAAAATAAAGTGGACTAGGTCCCCCTAGGTCACTAAGGCATAAATCTCTTCACAAGATTTGATTTGATATGTGGTAGATCCCAAATATACACCCAGATCAAAAGTCATGGACGTTTGAATTTCAAGTCATGTTTTCAACTTATCTTAGACCATTCATTAATTCATTTAATTTTTATGCTATCTAATTGTTATTAAATGACTATTACTCGATAATAACTAATGAATTATTAATTAATAATATTTTTTAATTATTTTATAATCCATTTTCACTAAATATCTTATATATTAAGTGTAAATGCGTGTTTGGACTAATCTAAATCATATTTTAAAATATATATTATATTTATATCAATATCAATATATTTATATATTAGTATATTATTTTTAATGAAATATATATTTTTATGAAATATACCCTTTATTAGTGCTAGAAAAAAAGTGCTAATAAAGGGGAGTCTTTATAAGTGTTAGTAAAAAAGTGCTTTATCAGCGCTATTTTATTAGCACTGATAAAAGGACCCATTTATCAATTTTTTTTAGTAGCACTAATAAAGGGTCCCCCTTTATCAGTATTTTTTTATTAGTGCAGATAATAAACCCCTTTATTTGCATTATTTTTAGCACTGATAAATATCCCCCTTTATGAGTGCTAAAAATGCTAATAAAGTCCTACTTTATCAGTAATTTTTCTAGCACTGATAAAGGGGGACTTTATCATCGCTTTTAGCTGGCGCTAGATAAACCCAGATATTTAGTAGTGAGGAGAGTAACCCTAGTGTTTGTAAGATCTAGTAAATCTGGTCACTTATCTTTGTTTTTTTTGATTGGAAATGCATCTCAATTGGTTAAGGTTATTTACACTATTCATTTCTATCTAAAAAGTTGTATCAGAAGGCCTAGAGTATCAGGTCACTTTACTTGAAACCAAGTTCATTTCATATCCATGATTGGTCTATATAATTTGACCCATTCTCTGTTTGGAAAACCTGTGCACAAGTGTGGATTAGGATTTATTATATACCTGGGATCCTATGGATTCTAAAAATTTTATATGACATAGTATTCATGGTTGGTGTTCCCATTCGAATGGATATGGAAATGGAATTAGTTAGAAATGGACACTTTTCTAGGGTCATGGTTGAGATTGATCTTAGTTTTACAATAATTAACAATGTTATTTTTCAACACACAATGAAGACAAGAATTTGAGGATTGAATATAATAAATTTCCACTATTTTTTGAGTCTTGCGATGTGGTTGGACATAACAATGATAATGCTTTAAATTACTAAAATGTAGATCTTGTTTCATGATGGGGAATATAACAACCCTTCTCATTAGTACACATTATTATAATATTTAATTACATAAAATTACACTTAATACAATCTAAAGGATCAATAATTCTAGTGTCTTTGGGAATTAAATATGTTGCATTACAACTTTAAACATGAATTACAACATTTTTATTGAAAACTTCTTTGACATGCTTGAGCTTAAAACTGCATTGGATAAACTGGGGAAAATACATAATAAAGGGGTGATCCATAAAGAAGAGTAAGGGAATAAACATGTCATAACATGAAGATAACAATACATTTTATAAAAGTCATATCAATGAAGCATAAAGGAACGTGGATAATAAGGTATGATATAGCATGATAATCATAACATAGAAAATGTGGAAAAAACTTAAAATACTGCATCATAGGTCAAGGATAAACAATAAAGACTTCATGGTTGATAAAGTCCCATAAAGTAATCAGGTACAACCCTATCCCAACATGACGTATCATGATACTAAACATTACCCAATGCATTGACGTACTATATAATTTATGGAACACCCCTCACTTTCATTTCATTCTCATGCTTAAGTGTGCCACATAAATCATGAAACATGGATTCATTAATCCTCATAATTTATTCCATTATCAAGGAGTGTGAAATACATACATGTAAATCCCCAATAAAAAGGTATATGTGCATAAAAGTGAACATACTTGATAGGAAATGGGTATGGTATTCACTACATAGTTGGTTTGGCATGTAAAATCAAGGTGAAAATTTGGCAGCATAACAACATTACTTAAAAGTAAATAAAATGTATTGATGAGAGATAAATGAGTATCTTATCATTTTAAAATGAAGTTTAAAGTAATAGGTACATGTAAGGACATTTACACACATTTATAATTAGAAAAATAATGCATACGATAATAAACAAGCTTGAAGAAAAAGGGAAAGGAATGAATGCTTATGAAATTTTAGCATGATAACGAGTGTAAATGAGAGGGATCAATGAGAGATAAAAAGGTATATCATAATTTATACATAATAAGTGAAGTATGAGGAATGTGAGAAATCATATCCCATCATTATTAATTAAAAATAAAAGGTAATAAAAAGATAAATAAACTTTGATAAAAAATGAGAAAGGAAAGAACCCTTATGAAATTTTGGCATGATAACAGCTGTTCTTAGGAGGTCTTAATGAGAGATAAAGGGGTATCTAATCATCTATAAATAATAATGTAATTATGTGGGAGGTTATAAAATATACCCCATCATTAAGAAATTAAAAATAAAAGGGTATAACATAGAAGATATTCTTGAATAAAAGTGAGAAAGAGAGAATCCATTACCTTAAGAGTATGACGGAAAAAGATTGAAAAAGGATTCTTGAGAGATTGGGGGCACCTTGAGAGGATTATATAGAGATTAGGGTAGAGTAAATTCGTTATACAAGGATTTTTATTGAAGATAAGTTGGATCTTGTGTGGGTTTATATAAGAAAAGAGATGGATTTCTTTAATATTTAGGTTTTGGAATCTACAAAATAAAATATTTCAAACCAAAAACCTTCACATGGTTTTTGCCCATGTTTTTTTCCAAAGTGGAGATTTTTTAATTATTTTATTAGGAAAATGGATGAAACTATTAAAATATTACCCTTTATTATGGGTAGGTGAGTCACATTTTTAAAGAAATGAATTTAAAATCATAAAATACATTATATGTTTTGGAGGATTCATAAAGGCTTAATAAAATTAATTAAATAAACTTAAAATCACATTATTTTAATGTTAAACCATATATTTGTTTGAATATACCCATTATAGTATTTATTACATTATTTTTGGGTCATTATTATGTCATAAAACACACCGTATATTTATACGATATTTAATTTTTACCTGAATATTCGACTGTCTCATAAATTTATAAAAAAATTACCATTGGATAATTTAGAAGTTATGATTCCAAAAATAATATTCATTTTGTCTAAATAACTTTTAAATATTTTCATTTTTACTTTTAAAATAATATTTGACATTTATTGAAAAATGATGATTTTTTGACAATAACAATTTTTGAACCCTTATAAAAAGTACATTTTAATTCATAAAAATTATATGACCATTTATAATTAATAAAACTTATTTAATAATAAAATTTTATTAAAATAACATTTATTTCAAAAATACATTAGTTCATCAAAATAAATCCCTTAATTGGATTTGAATATTACTCAAAAATACAATTTGTGTTTAATTGAATCAAAATCAAAATAATTTATAAAGTAACAATAAAAATGAAAATAAATTAATTATTCTATAAAAATACATATTAATATTATTAATGTCTTAATACATATCCATTTATTACACCAGTGTACACCCTAAGACTAAGGTGCGTGATGGTGAGACTTTCATGGGGGCGTTTGAAAAACATGGTTTGGTCCGTGATCTCGATGAGCTTGAAATTCTCCCGTAAACGATTTCACTCATGATTAAGTTATTGGATATTAGATTTTTATTAGTCAAGGAAAAGTCCTAGTGATTCTATCTCCCTCGAAAACTCCGATAAATGGGCTTTATAGGGTACAATCTTACTGGATGAGGCCATAACTTCCTTTGTTTTTGTCAATTGGATTTTTTAAAGCCCTATATTTATATTAATCTTGTGATCACTGTTTAACGACTATATAAACAATTTAAATATTCATAAAAGTCTTTTAAATCCAAATATATAACTAATAAAGTGCATGTTTTTTCTATAACCATATTACATAGTAAGAAATTTAATTAAAATCACAAAGAGAAACTTCATTTATAACAGTTTGGGTCATTACAATCTTCCCCCATTGAGAAATTTCTCCCTCAAAATTTTCATTTCACCCCCTTAAAACAAATGAGGGTAATTCTATCTCATCACTTTCTCCAGTTCCCACATTCCTTCTTCAAACTTGTGGTTTCTCCACAACACTTTAACAAGGTGCATTGTCTTTTTTCCGTAGAACTTTGTCTCTATGATCTAAGATCTTCACATGATGCTCCTCATAGGAAAGATCATTCCCCAATGGTACCACATCTGGATTGAGTACATTTGAGGGGTTAGGTATGAACTTCCTCAATAGTGATACATTGAATACATCATGAACTCGAGATAGGTTAGGTGGGAGTGAAAGTCTTTAGGCCACCGCTCCGATGCGATCAAGGATCTCAAAGGGGTCGATGTATCTTGGAATAAGATTTACATTATTTCCAAATATCATAACTTTCTTCCACAGAGATATGTAGAGGAATACAATGTCTCTAACATCAAAAACTAGGTCTCATCGACGATTGTCAAAATAGCTCTTTTGTCGACTCTGAGCAACCTTGATGTGATACTGAATGGTCTTAACATTTTCCACCATTTCCTCATCCATTTTAGGACCTAGTAGTTTTTGTTCCACAAATTCATCCTAGCATGTAGGTGCCCTGCTCCTCTTCACATAAAGGGCTTCATAGGGAGCCATTTGGGTTATCACGTGGAAACTATTGTTGTAAGAGAACTCCACCATAGGAAGATGTTGATCCCATCCTCCTTTAAAGTCCATTAAGAATTCTCTCAAAATTTCCTCAAGTATCTGGATAGTATGCTCATATTGGCCATAATTTTGAGGGTGACAGGTCATGCTGAAGTTCAACTCAGTATTTAGAGAATGTTGGAGACTCTTCTAGAACTTAGAGGTGAATCTTGGATCTTTATTAGTTACAATTGATAGTGGTAATCCATGTAGCCTGACCAATTCCTTGATATATATCCATGCAAGTAGATCCAGTGAGAATTCCTATCATATCACAATGAAGTGTTTGGTATCTGTAAGACGATCTACCACAACCCATATAGAATTATTCCCTTTTGATGTATTTGGAAGATCAGTGACAAAGTACATGGTGATTTTTTTCCATTTATATGTAGGTATGGGTAATGTTTGCATCATCCCATTGATTTTTTTCCTTTCCACTTTCACTTGCTGACATAAAATACATCTTGATGTATATTCTATTATCTCCTCCTTCATATTTTCCCACCAATAGTGTTCTCAGATATCTCAATAAATCTTTGTGCTTCCTGAGTGGATGGAGAAGGTTGAGCTATGTGCATCATCCAAAAACTCCTTCTTTAACTTAGTATTTTATGGTAAACATAGTCTTGAACAAAATATCACACAAAATTCATCATTAACATTGAACTATGTGGATTTCCCTTTCCTTATAGCTTCCACTTTCTTCTGAATTACCACATTAACTCTTTGAGTATCCTTTAACCTCCTCAACAATCATTTTTGAAAGGATTGATGGTGTTCCTTCATTTATGATTCTCATGTCTATCCTTTCCAAATCTAAGAATATTGGATCCCTCTCAATTCTTATCAATGATAGAATTGCTGGATCCTTTCTATTTAGAGAATCTTCCACTTTATTCACTTTCCTAGGATAATAGTGAATTGAGTAGTCACAGTCTTTGATCAGTTGTAACCATCTTCATTGGTGCATGTTTATTTATTTTTGTGTGAATATATAATTGATACTTTTGTGATCTATATATATTTCAAACTTCTCTCCAAAGAGATAATGCCACCAAATTTTTAAAGTGAAAATCACTACAGCCAACTACAAATCATGTGTTGGGTAGTTCTGTTCATGAACCTTCAACTTCCTTAAATCATAGACAATGACTTTATCATTTTCCATCAACACACACTGCAAACCTTTATCTGAAGCATCACTAAATACCATGAAAATCTCTACAATTTTGGGTAGCGTGAGTAAAAGCATAGTGGTAAGCCTCCTTTTCAACTCCTTGAATCTTTCTTCACATTAATCATTCAAAGAAAACTTAACTCCCTTCCAAGTTAGTTTTGTGAGAGGGTTTAACAATCATGAGAAATTTCTCATGAATTAGTGATAATACCTAGCTAACCTAAGGAAACTATAGATATCCTTCATAGATGTTTGCTTCAACCATCCTTCAATTGCTTCTTTTTTTGAAGGGTCTATATATATCTAATTTCTTGTGATGATATGCCCCAAGAAATATACTTCCTTCAACCAGAAATCACATTTCCTATACTTGGCATAAATATTTTCCTTTCACAAGGTCTTTAGCACAGTATTCAAATGCTCCACATGCTCCGCTTTACTTTTGGTGTATATTAGAATATCATCTATAAATACTACCAATTTTTTTTGAGGTAATATCTAAAGACTCTATTCATCCAGTCCATAAAGATTGTTGGAGTATTAGTGAGTATGAAAGGCATTACTATGAATTCATAGTGCCCGTACCTTATACGAAAATAAGTCTTGGGGATATCCTCCTTATTTACCCTAACTTGGTAATATCCCGAACACAAATACACTCTGAAAAAGTATTATGATCCACATAGATGATCGAAAAAGTCATCAATATGAGGCATATGATTCCTGTTATTTATCATGATCTTGTCGAGCTTATGATAATCGATGAAAAGGTGCATTAACCCTTCCTTCTTCTTGAAAAAAGAGGAATGGTACACCCAATGGAGAAGAACTTGGGCATATGGATCCTTTATCTAGATTCTTCTATAGTTGTTTCTTCATCTCCTAAAGTTCCACAATAACCATTCTATATAGAGTCCTGGATAATGGTAATACCCCAGGTATATGCTCAATTAAAAATTAAATATCTCGGCTAGGAGGAAGACCAGAAAATTCCTCAGGAAACACATCAGCTGATTCCATCACAATGGGCATATCTTTAAGGGAGATTATTTCCTTAGACTCAATCATTTGAGCTAGATACACTTGGTCATAGGGAAATAATATCCATGATTGATATGACAGTGGTAAAGAAGATTCATCCTTCTCCTTGCATTTGTATAGAATCAGAGGACAATTCTCAATACTGAGAGTGATTTCCTTATCACTTAAATTTATGTTGGATCTATATAGGGAAAGCCAATCCATGCCCAGAATTGCATAAAATTCCACCAAAGGGAGTGTGATAAGGTTTTCTAGGAAATGTATTCCACAAACTTTGAAAGGGGAGGAGTTATATACTTAGTATGTAATAATTTCCCCATTTTCCAATTTCACCAACATCTCTACTTCCATAATTTTTGGTGGTGTTTGAATAGTTCTACTAAACTTTTGTGATATAAAGAAATGCATATAACCATAATAAAAAAGTAAGTTCGCTATTCTTGAATGAATAACTATAATACCTATCAACACTTCATTGTTTCTATTCACTTCAGTGGTAGTGATGGAAAAAGATCACCCTTGCTGCCTTGGAGATTTTTGGTCGTCTCCGAAAACCCTTGGGTTAGTGCATTGGTTTTCAAAATGCCCTGATTCCTTGAATTTTTAGCAATAAACAATACACTGAGGGTTGACCGAAGCGTTCCTTTCCTCCATCGTAGTAGAAAGTTTCTTCTATCAACAATCATTGGCTACATTCCCTTCCTTCCCACATCTAAATCATTTCCTCATCCCCCTTAGGCAATTTTTGAGGAGCTTCTTTCTGTACCTTTGACAAGTGGGGTGTTGGAATTTCATGGTACCATTATATCTCTATTTCAGTCTTCCAGAATCGATCTCTACTTTATGCTTCTTATCCCCATTATACCCCTGAGATTCTCTGATCTCCATTTCAACTTTAAGGGCACATTGGACAATTTTCTCATAGCTACCAAAGTCATGGATCACTAAGGATTTCTGTAACTTAGGTTTTATCCCACCAAAGAAGTGGTCAAACTTGCATTTAGGGGTAACACAAAATTTGAAGGCGTATTGTGCAAGCCTTGTGAAGTTTTCCTCATATGGATTGATAGATTAATTGTCCTTTTTCTTGAGGGAAAGGAAATCCATTTCCATTTGAAGTCGTTGGGTATGAGGAAAATATTTATTGAAAAACATTTTTCAGAAATCCATCCATCCCATCACCTCGATATATTTCTCAGGATTCATATTTTTTATCATTGTATACCATTGATCAGCTTCACCCTCTATATGATAAATATCCAAAATAACCATCTCTTGTTCAGAGCATTGAAAGATGGATAATATCTTCTCAATGAAGTTGATCCATTGTTTGGTGATTAAGGGGTTAGATGATCTATTGAAATTAGGAGGCTTTTGTCACATGAAGCTCTCGATTTTAGCTTGTTATGTTTTGGGGGGATTTGGACACTCCTCCTGATCTAGGTTTTTATTCAAAACTTGAGTCAGATGAGAGAGTATCATCATGAAGTGTGCGATTACTACTCCCATCAAGTTGGGCATCTCATTGGGGGCAGTCATCACATTGCTTTTCACATTGATTGTTTACCCGATTACTCCTATTTTTGGACCTTGTATAGAATAAAAAGAAAATTAAGTATGATTATATTTATCTTTTAAACACATAAATGGTAATTTAATGACATTAAAGGGATAAATTATAACTTACATGTATTTAATTAACTTATGGATTTCTAGGATTCAGTATTTGTTATCCATGATCTATTTCTTAACATATAATCCCATGTGAATTTTTTTACTCTTTTAGCAATGGTTTGTAATTAGATTATGAATTACCAAAGAATAACCCCCAGGAGTGTCAAACTAGGTGCGCAGTAAGACCCGTTTTCATGTACTAGGTTACCCTGAGTCAGGCCCAGAACACCTTATCAGATTTGTTACTCCTAGGTACATTTATGCCATAACCACATAAACTTGTAGTATCCATACATGGATGTATTTTCTTGATAAAACACTTAATCTATACTCACCAAAATTTTATGGATGTAATCTTATACTTAGTATTATCTATAAGGGGTTTTCTAGAGTTTTCTAATCCTAATGTAAAAAATAACTAAAATTTTCCTCTAATACCAACTATAAAAACCATTATCTTTATTACACATTAATACAAGGTTTAATTAAATAAAATTACAATTAATAAAACCCAAAATAATGGTAATTATAGTGTCTTTTGGAATTAGGTACATTGAATTACAACTTTAAGCATGAATTACAACATCTTTATTGAAAACTTCTTTAACATGCTTGAGCTTAAAACTGCATTGGATAACTTGGGGAAAATACATAAGAAAGAGGTGATCCATAAAGCCCAATAAGGGAATAAAAATGGAATAACATGAAGATAATAATACATGTTAGAAAATTAATATACATGATCCATAAAAGAACATGAATAATAAGGCATGATATATCATGATAATCATAACATGGAAAATGTGACAACTTAAAACACTGCATCATAGGTCAAACCTAAACCGCCAAGACTTCATGGTGGAAAAATCACCATAAAGTAATCAGGTAAACCCATGTACCAACATGATTTATCATGATACTAAACATTACCCAATTCATTGGAATGCTATATAATTCCAGGCGCATCCGTCACTTTCATTCCATTATCATACTTAAGTGTGCCACATAGATCATGAAACATGGATTAATTCATAATCATAATTTATTCCATGATTAAGGAGTGTAGAATACATATATTCAAGTCCCAAATAAAAAGGTATATATACATTAAAGTTAACACCCTTTTTATTAAATGGGAATGGTATTCACTACACATTTCGCCTGACATGGAAAATCACGGTGAAAATTTGGAAGCATAATGACGTCACTTAAAAGTTCATAAAATTGATTGATGAGAGAGAAATGGGTCTATTATCATTTGTAAATGAATTAGATAGTAATAGAGACCTGTAAGGACATTTCCAAAAATTTATAATTAGAAAAATAAGGCATATAATAATAAACAATCTTGAAGAAAAAGGGAAAGTAAGGGATGCTTATGAAATTTCGGCATGGTAATGGGTGTACATGGGAGGGATCAATGAGAGATAAAGGGGTATATAATCATTTATAAATAATAAGGAAAGTATTAAGAAGGTTAAAAATCATACCCCATCATTAATAATTGAAAATAAAAGGAAATAACAAGATAAAGAAACTTTGATAAAAAATGAGAAAAGAAAGAACCCTTACAAAATTTCGGCATGGTAACAGATGTTATTAGGAGAGATTAATGAGATATAAAGGGGTATATAATAATTTAGAAATAGTAATGTAATTATGGGGGATGTGTGAAAATATACCCCATCATTATAAAATTAAAAATAAAAGGGTATAACCTAGAATAGATTCTTGAATAAAAGTGAGAAAGAGTGGATCCCTTACCTTAAGAGCATGACACTAAAAACTTAAAGGGGGATTATTGAGAGCCTGAGGAACATTGGGAGGATTATAGAGAAATGATGTCATTTTAAGTTCATGATAAAATGATTTTTAGTGAATATAATTGGTATCTTGGGTGGATTTATATAGGAAAAGTGAGGGATTTCTTTAATATTTAGGTTTTGGACTCTATAAAAAAATATTTCAAAACTCAAACCTTAACATGGTTTTTCCCATGGTTTTTTAAAAATTGGAGAGGATTTAATTATTTTATTAGTAAAAGGGACAAACTTATGAAAATACGACCCTTTATTATGTGGAGGTGAGTCAAATTTTTAAAGAAATGAATTTAAAATCATAAAATACATTATATGTTTTGGAGGATCCATAAAGGCTTAATAAAATTAATAAAATAAAATTAAAATCAAATTATTTTAATGGAATAACATATATTTGTCCAAATATACCAAATATAGTATTTATTACATCATTTTTGTTTCATTATTATGTCATAAAACACACAATATATTTATATGGTATTTAATTTTTACTTGAAAATTCGACTGTCTCAGAAAATTATGAAAAATTCACCATTGGATAATTTAGATGTTATGATTCCATAAATAATATTAATTTTATCTAAATAATTTTTTAATATATTCATTTTCACTTTTAAAATAATATTTGACATTTATTGAAAAGTGCTTGGTTTTTGGAAATAATAGTTTTTTAACCCTTATAAAAAGTACATTTTACTTCATAAAAATTATATGAAAATTTATGATTAATAAACCTTATTTAATAATAAAATTTTATTAAAATAATATTTATTTCAAAAATCCATTAATTCATCAAAATAAATCCCTTAATTAAATTTGAACATTACTCGAAAATACAATTTGTGTTTAATTGAATCAAAATAAAAATAATTTTTTAAAGTAGAAAAAAAAAATAATTATTATATAAAACATACATATTAATATTATTAAGTTATTTATACATATCTATTTATTACACTGGATTACACCCTAAGAGTAAGGTGTGCAATGGTGGGAATTTCATGGGGGTGTTCGACAAACATAGTTTGGGATGTGATCTCTATGAGCTTGAAATTCTTCCATTAAAGGTTTCACTCATACTTAAGTTATTGGATCTCAGCTTGAGAATGGTCAATGGAAAATACCAGTGATTCTATCTCCCTTAGAAGATCTGATAAATGGGCTTCATAGGGTATAATCCTATTGGATGAGTAAATCACTTACTTTTTTTGTGTCAATTGGATTTGTTAAAGATTTTTATTTCTATTAATCATGTGATCACTGTTTAATATCTATATTAATAATGGTAATATTATTAATAGTCTTTTAAATCCAAATATATAACTAAGTAAGTGCATGTGTTTTCTATAACCATATTACATAGTAAGACATTTAATTAAAATCATAAAGATAAACTTCATTTATAACATTTTGGGTCATTACAAGGCATATGTAGAATAGTTATATAAGAAAATGAAAATAAATTAATAGTCCACATAATTCCCATTAAGGGGGTTCTATGGGGTATGATACACCAAGGAGTAAGATTATTGTTGTAGGGGATATCACTGGTGATAAGCTGATGAAGAATAAATCTACTGCTGTTGAATCTGAAGGTGGGAAGGCTAATGAAAATTATGATGATATAGAGAAGGGATTTTTATTGAGGTAATACTCTATTACAAATGGATCTAAGAAGCAAATGAATTACCTCATTATGATATTGGATATAGGTTATGGATCTTGGGATAAGGAGGTTAGTTCATAACCTTTTTCCTTGGCTGAAGACAAATACAATATTACAAATGGAATTTTAGTTGAAGGTGATGGGAAAACTGATGTTGAAGTTGATATTCAAGGGGAGGTAGATAAATAATTATGGGAATAGTAGAGTATTATCCCCTCTAACTCCTTCATGGGTAAGAAAAAAATGGGAGTTGAAGTGGCTCACAATGGTGGGCATGGATAGGACCAAGAGGTGGCAGGTGATTAGGCTAGAGGAAATTTTGCTTTGCCTGGGCAGACCTCTAATGCAGAGGAAAACCTGGGGAAACGACTCCTAGGATGATGTGTGTTGAGGGATCCATGGAATATCCCTTGAACTAGGTTCAACTTAATGTAAGCTTAGTTAGTTTAACCAATATTTTAAATTGGTCTAATAGTATGGAGTTCTTACTTGGGGAATTTGGAAATGTCCATGGACGTATTCGAGGTTCAGGTAGTGGTGAGTGCTCAGTAATTCAAGAGGGAGGTGAGGTGGGTTAGCAGCCTAGTTATGGACAATGGGAAATAGTGGAAAGGATCCTGTACCTTAAGATCATTAGGTTTATGATGAATAAGATGAAGTGGTGGAGAATGAGACCGCACCCCAGTAACATGGGGTCAATTGGGATGATCGGGGTGACCCTTAGTTTTCTCCTAAATAGAGGAGGGGATGTCACCCTTGTGACCGTGGAAAGCATTAATTTTGTTTGTTTGTTGTGCATTTTTAGTGTGAAATGGGATGGCCGAATATGTCATCTGTGTTTGGTGGCACATGCGTTTTTTATTGTTTTTTATCCCTTTGTTCTATCTTTAATATTTTATTAATAATTTTTTTGGGGCCACGGGGTTAACCCATGGTTCACACCGTTTTCATTATTTATAAAATTATAAATAAATAAATATATATATATATTTAAAAAATTAAAAAATTATAATAAATATGTTTAAATAATAAATATATTTATTATATTTATAATTATATATATTCATAAATTGATATATATATATATAATTATATAAATATATATTATATAAATATATAACTATATAATTATATAAATATATATTATATAAATATGTAACTATATAATTATATAAATATAAATATATATATAATTATATACAAATATTTAGTTAGGGAAGGATGACGCATGGTGCTGGGTTGGTTCCGGGATAGGTGTGGTGTGGTTCCCAACATAACCACATAACCTAATATCCTTATGCCGACCAGGGGTTGTTCAAGTGGTACTGTGTAAGGAAGAAACACCCTAACAACGGATCAAGCTTAGGTTTGAGTCCCATCATACTCAAATTTAGTTGGGGAAGGATTATGTGTGGTGTTGGGCTGGGCCCAGGTCCGGTGTGGTGTGGCACTCGACATAACCACGTTACATTATATCCTTTTACAGCTTGGGTTTGACCTAGTGGTTAAGGCTCCCTATTAGACTACATAATGGGTTCAAACCCCGCTCGCCCCTATTTTGGGAAATTATCATTGGACTACCGGATTTTGGGGTCGGTGACATGGGGATGATTTTTGGCCAGTAGCAGTGGGCCCCCGATTGATAGTGTGGTTTTGGATGTGTGGCCTCCTCGACAAAGGAGGTGGGTCTTGCTTTGGAGAACAAAGATTGAAATGGGGATGAGAGAGCTGGGGAGAGTAGCGATAAGCATGGTATTAGTGTGAGATGAAAGTAAGAGGTAGTGTAGTTTTTGGGGTCCATGTCGGGGACTGGCTTCGATAGCATCGAGAGGCTAGGCATAGTAGGGCGATGCGACCAAGCAATGCTAGTGCTCAGAAATGGTGAACCAATTTTAGCGGTGATGAATGAGATGCTATGGAAATCAGTTGAGATAAGGTAATGGTGAACAATTAATTGACTATGATGTGGACGTAGACCTATGGTGACAAAAAGTAGGCTCAATGCATCCTTGGGGTGCATTCCCACATCATCCTATGAGTGGATACTTTTCAGTTGTCATTCATCATACAAGCCTTGGCCTCAGGCATGCTGTAACATCCCCCTACTTATCATTATCTTAAGAAGAAGGAAGGATGTTACTTGGCCTTAAGAAACATCCCCAAGACACCAAAGGCTGACAATAAATGAATAAGGGCTTCAATACATGTGTGGGATGATTTTACCTTTAATAATAAAACAACTAACCAAACAATCCATAATGAACAACCAACTATATGATGCATGATCACAATGAAAGACAACTCAACATTCATTTATCAAAATCATGCTAAAATCAAGTACCACATAGGAAGACTACAATATCAAAGTAAATATTGAGAGACAACTAAAAAAACTCTAAGACAACAAAAAGACTCCATGCTCCACAAGATCCATGCTCCAACTTTACCAAACAACCCAAGTATCATGAAGTAGTACTAAAGACGTGTTATACTTTAACTTTTCCCATGTTCTAGTAGATGACATCTACAAAAGCACCAAAGAAAAAAAGGTAGGGGTGAGTACTAAAACTCAGTAGGTTTTCCCCAATGACTTCCATACTCACGCCATTAGGGTAGAAGTTTTGGAAACATTTATATAAAATAGTTTATATAAAAAAATTTCCAAAACAATTTATAACTAAATATAAACAAGTTCTAAAATAGTTTATAAAAAAATGACATCAAGTTCCATGTCACCTAATTTTTCTAGAAAAATCTATTTTCAATAAAACCACCAAACCAGGCTTTAAAATTATTTTAAAAATTTAATTTGGCATAGCCATTCCACTTCTCATATTCACACCACCAACAATGAAAGAATCAATATGAAAGTTTCATACTCATGAGTAGCCTCTCATCGAACTAACATGTCATCATAAGGTAATTATTTTCCATGTTCCATTGCCCCTTTGGCATTGAGTAGAAGGTTATATTTCAACCAAGCCTTGTAAATGCAATATGAACACCCATACCAATTATGCCCAAAAACTATTCCAATACCAACAATCCAAAACCATTTAAATAAAAAAATATTTTTATTGAAAACCTTTCTCCAACAAACCATTTAAAAAATCTAGAAAATAATTATTTTAAAATCACAATTTTAAAATCAAGAAACTAAATCACTTTACACAACAATTCACCAAAATTCAACAATTTCACCAAAAACCATAAATTATCACTAAAGAGGATTTATATCATGCTTTTCAACAAGATATCACAATCAATTTCAAACAATTAAATCAATTTGAAACCAATATAATCAATTATAACAAGAGCGGTCGAGAGTGAATCCACCTACCTCGAGAGTTTTGGTGAAAATAATAAATGATATGAAAAACATCCCAAAAATGGGTTGAATCTCCACAAAACCATCTTAAATATCTTCCCATATCATATAAAAACCCAAATCTAAACTTATTTGGAATCCATAACCTTAGATATACCCATAGTAGGTGTGGATATAATAAAATGAGAGTAAGGGTAAGTAGATCTAAGAAAACACAGCAAGAACGATGAATAATTAAGACTTCCTGCAAGAATCAGGCTTTAACGCACCAAGGGATGGATCCAGATCAATTACAATTAACCAGGGAGAGGTTATCTAACCTTTCAGAGACAAAAATCCTATGTTAGGTCCATTTTGGGGGAAAAATATTAGGTTAAAAGCAAAAATGTGTTCGATCCACTTTTTATGGAGGTGGTTTTGAACCGCGCATGGTTTAGTCTCATGGTTAGACAAACCATGCACTAACCATGCATTAGAAACTACCTTGAGGATGACTCTCGAATAGTCTACTCTCAAGGTATCCAAACCGTGCACCAACTGTGCCGAAGCCACTACCTCAAAATGAACAAATCCCCTTTTCAAAGCACATGGTTTCTCCTTGGATTTCACATGGTTTGGACAAACCATGCACAACCTGTGCGCATCCACTTTATCCCTTATCTCACTATGAATGGTTTCTTGAAAGTGTTTCATGGTTTCCAAAAACTATGCACCACCCGTGCACCTATAGGAAAGCCCCAAAAACATTCCAAAAGGTCTCCAAACCTTCTCAAACTTAACCCATATACTTTACATACTTAAAATACATAAAGGAAGGGTTACTTAATAGAAACTAGGGTTAATAAATTCTCCCCACAATTGGTCTTTCCATAAATGGAGAGTAGAAAATCATCATTGCCCTGAAAGTGTTTTGACCATTTCTCTTTCATTTCCTTCTCACGTTCCAAAGTCTCTTCCTAAATCTGACCATGTTTCCAAAAAACCCGCACTAGACCGATGATTTTTTTACACAAGACTTTCTCTTTCCTATCCACAATCCACACCGGGATATTTACCAACAAAGCATCCAGATCTAGGTCAAAATGATCCCATCTGATCACATGGTCAGGATTAGGCTGATACTTTTTAAATTGAGACACATGAAACACATTGTGCACCACACTAAACCGTGGTGGCAAATCCAACCAATATGCCACCTATCCAACCCATTCATGTATCTAAAAAGGGATTATGTATCTAGGAGATAACTTTCCCTAATTCCCAAAATGAAGATGTCCAATCCTTGGATAAATCTTCAAGAAAACACGATCACTCACCAAAAATGACAACGACCGTCAATGATGGTCCATATACAATTTCTGACGACTCTAAGATGCCTCCATTCTCTTTCTGATCAACTGAATCTTCTTTATTATTTATTAATCATGGGTCGGACCAACTATTGAAGTATCACCTATTCCCACCCAACAAAGTGGAGAATGAAAAGGATTCCCATACAATGATTCAAAATGATCCATATGTATCAAGGCCTGATAGTTATTGTTATACGAGAACTCCACTAAGGGTATGTTCTCTTCCCATGAGACACCAACATCCATTAAACAAGCCGAAAACATGTCTTACAACATTTGTATCATCCTTTTTTATTTCCCATCTGTATGAGGATGATACACCGTACTCATAGTCAACTGATCCCCAAGGGATTTCTATAAGGATTTCCATAAATGAGACGTGAAACTCATATCCCTATCCGATATAATTGAAATTGGTATGCCATGTCTCTTTACCACTTATTGGATATAGATCTTGGATAGATCCTCCACCATATGAGTTTCATGAATAAGGATGAAATGAGCCAACTTGGTAATCCAGTACACTATCACCCATATGACATCGTGTTTCCGAACTGTTTTTGGGAGACCTATTACAAAATACATAGATATATACTCCCATTTCCTCACTGAAATAGTTAAGGACTACAACATTCCTAATGTTCACTGATGCTATGCCTTAACTTGCTAACAAGTTAAACATTTTGAAACAAACTCATCCACTTTCTGTTTCATACCAATCCACCAAAGCTATGCTTTTAACTCCATATACATATTCTATATTCCCGGATGAACAACCTATATCGAATGGTGTTAATCATGAAGAAGTTTTTCCTGACAATCCATAGGTACAACCATCTGATTTCTGAACTACAACACTAAACTCTCATCTAGCAGTCATCCCTTAATGGTCTCCCCACCATTGAGTTTTGAACTCATATCCACATATTCTGCATCATATGTCTGTGATTATTTAACCATATTTACCATATTAGGAACTATGGAAACTGAAAATAAAACCGCAACATCACCTTGGTCTTCACATTCCACATGCATATCAGATAGGACTGACATAAACTGCCACTCCTCTAAAGCTTCTTTTTTCAACTGAACATATGAATTTCTGCTTAATGCATCATCCACCGAATTTTCTTTTCTCAGTGAATACTTCAAGTCAAAGTTAAAGATTTGAAGATACTCCATCCATCTTCTTTGCCTAGAATTCAAATCTCATTGTGAGAAAATATGTTTCAAGATCCTATGATATGTGAACACAAAAAATTTCACACCAAAGAGATAATGACACCAAGTCTTCAAGGCATGAATAACTGCAGCGAACTCCAAATTGTGTGTTGGGTAATTATTATCATGCACCCTCAAATACCTTGATCCATAAGCTACAACATGATCTACTTGCATGAGAATTCACCCAAACCTAGATCCCGAAGCATCACAGTACACCACATACCCTTTTCCTAATTCTAACAGTATCAAGATAAGTGCTGATGTAAGGCAAAATTTTAGCTCTTTAAAAGATTTATAGCATTCCTCAGTCCATTGGAATGAAACATTCTTCTTTTTCAAAGCTATCATTGGTGAGGATAGCTATGAAAAGTCACAAAAAAAGAATCGGTAATAACGAGCTAGACCAAGAAAGCTCTGTATCTCAAAGACATTATTTGGAGGTTGTCAAGAGATAATAAATTATATCTTTTATGGATCAACATAAACACATTTTTCACAAATCACATGGCCAATAAATCATTCCTATTGTTCCAAAAAATCACACTTTGATAATTTGGCATACAAATGATTGTATCTTAAGATTTAAAACACTGTTTCCAAGTATTGATCATGCTCAAACCTTGTCCTTGAATACACCAATATGTCACCCACAAACAAAACAACAAAATAATCTAGATATCTCTGAAATATCTGATTTATCAATTCCATAAATACTTCTGGTGCATTCGTAAGACCAAAAGACATTACCATATATTAATAATAGAAATATCTTTTTTTGAAAGCTATTTTCGGAATATCCTCCTTCTAAACTCGCAATTGATGATATCTTGATCACAAGATAATTTTAGAGAACCACTGAGATCCCCTAAATTGATCAAACAGATCATAAATGTGTGGAAGTGGATATCTTTTTTTTTCATAACTTGTTTAAGATTATGATAATCGACACAAAGCTAAAGAGTTATATTTTATTTATTTATGAACAAAATTAGTGCTACCCACAGAGATGTGTTTGGATGAATGTAACCCTTTCTTTACAGTTCTTTCAAATACACTTTTAGATCCCTCAATTCTATTGTTGTCATCCTATAAGATAGAAGTTATATATGACTGGTCCTTATGAGGAGATCAATTGTAAACTCCATTTATCTTACTGGTGGTAACCCTGAGAAATTATCAGGAAAAACATCTGGAAATTGATCCATGATTGCTGGAAAACTATTATCCCCATTATTTTCCATCAATTCCAAATTCAATGCAACCAATTGGTAATAGATTGTTCCCACTCCTAGTGCTAACAAGACCGTTTCACCTATCTTTAAAAAACTTTCTCCTATGAAGAGATGTTCGATGCTATCCTTGGTATCAAAACTAACTATTATTTTACAATAGTTGATGTGAGCCTTGAATGTTTTCAACCAATAAATACCTATGATTACATCATATATATCCATCTCCAAAATTGAGAAGTCCCATTTTAGATCATCTCTAATAATAGTTATAGAACATGCTTTACACACAAAGGCTCGAAATTTTCTTTTACCAAGACGAGTTTGAAGTTTTATCACAGAAGACATCATCTCAAGTTTTAAACTTAGTAAATAAAAAACACAAGAATAAATGAAGGAATGAGATGCACCAGTATCAAATAAAACTTACATAAGGGTAGAATTCAAAAAAATCATACCTATCATTGTAGATGGTCTAGCCTGATCATCTATAATCACCCACTTAGATCCATATAATTTCATCATCACTAAACTTTTCTCCTTGTTTCATTGATTAGATTCCCCTTATTGAAGAGTCATGGTATTCCTAGAATCAACATGGATCACTCTGCTCTGCTGCTGAGATTGATTTTGTTTCCCTCGTCCCATCGAAGCATACGACGCCTGCGACACCTGAGAAGTGTCTCGAGAACCTGTCCTTAGAGCACCGTGACAATAGCACTTAAGATGTCCCATCTTGTTACAATTATGGTATGATCTTGGTGGTGATGTACACTCCCACTTCATGTGGTCGAATGAGACACATTGAAAACATCCCACTTTTGCCGTGGGTTTCAGAGGAAGATTTACTAATCCAGCTATCTGATTCTGATTCACGTTCCCTCTCTGGAAGTAGGTTTCCCTCTTCCACTTGGATATAGAATTAGAGTTTCCACCAGTTCTTGTGGGTATCAATATACTTCCTCATCCAATATCTCCTGATATGTCTCTTTCATCCACGGTTCTCTATTGACCATCTCTGTATAGTCGGTAATACACAACACAACAATTTTCGAGCGAATATCATTCCTTAGCCTCGATTAAAAGATACGTGCCTTCAAGGCCACACTAGCAGAAAATTGAGGTACAAAGCACACTAAATTCATTAATTTAGCTGCATAATATGTGATAAAGAGATTTTCTTATTTCAGACTTAAGAATTCTATTATTCTCTGGATCTTGAAAGTGTAAGGATAGAATTTTTTGTTGAACAATTCCTCAAAATACTCCCAACCAAGGTCTTGATCCTCTTTAGCATGCACGACTAGTTCCCACCACTGGTGTGAAAGATCCTCAAGAATATATGTTTCTAGTTTGAATT
This sequence comes from Viscum album, assembly GCA_963277665.1. Lineage (NCBI taxonomy): Eukaryota > Viridiplantae > Streptophyta > Magnoliopsida > Santalales > Viscaceae > Viscum > Viscum album. The sequence goes on from OY728157.1 coordinate 168,792,826, forward strand.
TTATCTCTGCTGGTGTACCAATGAAATCAAAGATACAATTCATCTTATTCAGCCATTTTTCTACTCTTTCTGGTTTAGAATCACCCTGAAAGATGGGTAGATTCTATTTCTGGAACCGAACAAAATGATCCACTTGTCTTAGATCATCCCTTTAGTTCCCTGTTTCTATATATTTAAATGCTTGGATGATACTATGAACTGATTGTTGGTTCACCTGTGGCTCAGGTGCAACCAAATTCTCCGTAGCTTCTTCCAATTGGTTTTTATGACGCTTACCAGGTCTCATTTTTTAAACAAAAAACAACTTCTATAAGTCTCACTCTTTAGAAATTGAAGGATTATAATTTCAAATTTTACCACATAAACTATCACAACATTTATTTCCAAATCAACCTTTTCCAAATTCAACCATTTTTGAAAAATCTTTACTTGATTTTGAAAATCAAACCATTTTCAAAATATAAAAACCATTCTCTTTTCAAAGTCTTTCATTTGAAAACAATTTCAATAATTTTAAAAAATCTTCACATTACATCAAATCATATATCATTACTCAAAATAAAATATGCAATCCTATTGGGAAGTCATTCCTCTAATGAATGTCATGATCATCTCATTGGATAAACCCATGACATTGAGATTTAAAATCCTATAAGTGTCTCCAAAAAAATTATGTTCCCAAATCCCTGGTAACTTGAAGTTCAACATAAAAAGGTTAGCTACATCTTTTTATGCTCTACATTTCAAGTCTTGAAAATCCTTCTCCTTTTTAAGATCACAACCCAAGGAATAAACATGAATAAATTCAACTCCAAAATCAATAAAACCAATGACTACTTGTTCTACAAGGAAAGGAACAAGATGATACCATTTTTCTAAAATATTCTTTTGAACAAAAAAACTGATACCATTTATAAAATACCCTTACTTTTCATTGGTTTGAGAAGGAGGAAGGATTCTACTTGGTCTTAAGTGACATACCCAAGACGCTAAAGGATGGAAATAAATACCTAAGGGCTTCAATACATGTAGGGGATGATTTTCCCTTTAATAATAAAACAACTAACCAAAAAATCCATAACTAAAAACCCACTACATGATGCACGATCACAATTAAAGACACCTTAACATTCATTTATCAAAATCATGAAACAATAAAGTACCATAGCAGAAGACTGCAATATCCAAGTAAATAGCAGAAGACAACCAACAAAACTCCAAGACAACCACAAGACTCCACGCTCCACAAGATCCATGCTCTAAATTCACCAAAAAACTTAGGTATCATGAAGTAGTGATAAAGATATGTGGTACTTTACCTTTTCCCATTTCCCGATAGATGACATCTGTAAAAGAACCAAAGTTCCAAGGTAGGGGTGAGTACTAAAACTCAGTAGGTTTTCCCCAATGAATTCCCAACTCATGCCACTAGGATATTAGAGTTAGAAACATTTATATAAAATAGTTTATATAAAACAATTTCCAAAATTGTTTATAACTAAATATAAAAAATTTCTAAAATAGTTTATAACAAAATAACATCAAGTTCCATGTCACCCAATTTTTCCAAAAAAATCTATTTTTCAAGAAAACCACCAAACCATTATTTAAAACCATTTCACATGTTTCATTTGGAATTACCATTCCACTTCTCATATTCACACCACCAACCATGCATGCATCAATATGAAATTTTCTTATTCATTAGAGGTCTCTCTTCAATCTACCATGTTATCATAAGGTAATTATTCCCATGTTCCATTACACCTTTGGCACTGAGTACAAGGTCATATTTCAACCAAGCCTTATAAATGAAACATGAACACCTGTACCAATTATGTCCAAAAACTATTCCAATAACAACAAGACAAAAACATTTCAATAAAATAATATTTTTATTGAAAACCTTTCTCCAACAAACCATTTCAAAAATCCAGCAAAGAATTATTTTAAAATCACAATTTTAAAATCAATAAACTAAATCACTTTGTGCATAATAATTGACCAAAATTCCCAAATTTAACCAAAAAATATAAATAATCACTAAATAGGATTTATATCATGCTTTGCACCATGTTTTAATAATCAATTTCAATCAATTAAATCAATTTGAAACTAATCGAGTCAATTCTAGAAAGAGGAGTCAAAAGTGAAGCCACCTACCTCGAGTGTTTTGGAAAAAATGATAAACAACATGAAAAACATCCAAAAAATGGGTTGAATCTCCATGAACCCGCCTTAGATATCTTCCCCTATCGTAAAGAAACCCAAATTTAAACTTATTTGGAATCCAAAACCTTATATCTACCCACAAAAGGTGTATCTCTAAGAAAATGAGAGTAAGGGTAAGTAGATCTAAGAAAACACATCAAGAATGATGAAGAATGAAGCCTTACCATAAGAATCGGGCTTCAACACACCAAGGGATGGATTCAGATCACTTCCAATTCACATGGGAGAGGTTATCCAACCCTTGAGAGACAAAAATCCTAATTTAGGTCCATTTTGGGGGAAAATGAATAGGTTAAAGGCAAAAACATGTTAGATCCACTTTTTAAGGAGGTGGTTTTGACCTGTGCATGGTTTAGTCACATGGTTAGACAAACCGTGCGCTAATCATGTGTTTTACACTTTCTTGAGGATGACCCTTGCATGGTATACTCGCATAATATCCCAACCGTGTTCCAACCATGCCGAAGACACTACCTCAAAATGACCAAAGCCCTTTCTCAAATCACATGACCCCTCAGATGACAACAGATTTTTTGTCCCGATGAAAAAATCTAGCTTCCATGATGGGATTTATCCAATAGTTGGTGTGTCGAATAATTTAGAGGTAGGGAAATTGTGGGGCTTTGATGGGTCTGACAAGAGGCAGACCAACTTCGGGAGTGCTGGCGGAGGCCGGCTCTGCAACGGATGACCGACGATGGATACTCTTGAGGGAAATCTTGCTGCTGTCAGATGAATGGATGAAAAGAGGCCTTTGGGTGGATTTTGATAGGGATAATGTTGGAGTTTTATACCATATTTAACTATGGTCCTATGAGTCAAATATTGTGGGGACTACGAGTCTTATACTGAAGTGGTCCATGGGCCTGTATATAATAATCAAATAAAAGTCTTGATGAGTGGGTTATTCCTAGGGGGAGCTATAACTCTCCCTTTCAGCCTGTGGGTATGGTATGTGTATGTTTCATTGTAATTTTACCCCCAATAAAAAAAATATAATTATAATTATAAATAAATAAAAATATTTAAATAATTATAAAATTATAATAAATGTATTTATATAATAAATATATTTATTATATTTATAACTATATATATTTATATACTAATAAATAATTATATAAATATATAAATATATAAATATAAATATATATAATTATATAAAAATATTTATAAAAATATTTATTTATAATTATAATTAAAAATAAATAAATAAATAAATATATATTTAAATTATTATAAAAATTATAATAAATATATCTGATTTAAATTAAAAGAGGTGATGATGAAGAGCCTCGCCCTCTAGGTTTTAATGGGGATTGCTCTAGTAAACCAATAAAGATCTGTGATGAAATTGTTGGTCATTTTGAGTTTTTTGAAGCCTATGACCTCCACTATTAGGTTAAATCTGATGAAAAAATAGGCGGTGATCTATTGGTGGTTAGATCTACCCCTAAATGTCACACTGATGGCGGTAGAATTTGGTATGGTCAGAAGACGATAGTGAATAGGTGGCGGCGAGGCAATGTGGATTTGGAACCAAAATCTGGTATGGTTGGGAGATGTTGGCATGTGATGTTTGCGGTTGACATAGGTTTGGGAAGATTGTTTGAGATCTATGGTGATGGAGGTCAATCTACGCTGATGACGAATCGATAGGGAAGATAGGTGGCATATCACCGACAACATTGGGTGTGGGTGATGGTGGAGGCCCAACTCGAAGGCAGGGATGGTGATGTGGCAGCGTTTCAGGTCTGGGTTTCCGGTGGTGATGACTGCCCGATGGTGGGGGTGACGTTGCGAGTGTGGGATCCCAGTGGCGGCCGAACGTGGTTTGAGGTGGTCGGAGCCCTACCCATCGGCATGGTTGGAGATCTGGTTCTGATCGGCGGTCGACACACAGAGGTGTTGGTGCTTCCAGTGATGATGCACATGGCGATCTTGACCAGGAAGCCACCTGAGTTTGGTTGCCGATGAGGATTGTGGGCTGAGGGTGACATCAGACAGTTGAGTAGTCCTTGGAATGCAAGATAATTTGTGCTGCAATAGGTGTGGCTTAATTGATGGGTGGAAATTGATGTCGTGTGGATCCCAGTTGATGGGGATACAATCGACATTGACCTATTTATGGCACTCGATGGGCCTTCAAATTGGCTTGTGCTTGGACTAGATCCGTGGTTTGGAAACCTACAGGTTGCAATGAGAAATTGGCCCCATGGGGTGCAAAAAATTGGTTTGTTGGGATGGATTTCATTTTGAAGGTGCTATGATGTCGCAAAGAAGGGGCTTACGGGCTATGTGTGTAATTATGGATAGGATCTTTTTGTTGTTGTTTTGGGTGGTTTGGTCATGACACTTTTATGTTGTGGTGGTGCTTGTTGTGCCACATGTTTTTTACAGTGTACTTTTATTTTTATTTATAGATTTTTAGGGTCGAGTATGCTCGGTACGTGAAGTTTCTTGGCATAATAAATATATTTAAATCATAAATATACTTATTATATTTACAATTATATATATATATATATATTTTATTTTATAAATATACATAATTATATATATATAATTATATAAATATATATAATTGTATAACTATATTTATAATTATATATAAATAATTTTTAAATATATTTATTTATAATTACAATTATAAATAAATAAATATATATTTAAATAATAAATATTTTCATTATATTTATAATTATATAAATATAAATATATAAATATATTTATAATTATATACAAATATTTATAAATAAATTTATTTATAATTATAATTAAAAATAAATAAATAAATTTAAATAATTAAAAAATTATAATAAATAAATTTAAATAATAAATAAATTTAAATAATAAATAAATTTAAATAATAAATAAATAAATATATTATATTTATAATCATATATATTTATATATTAATAAATTTATATATATAATTATTTAAATATATATAATTATATAAATATTTACAAAGCTGGTCTAGCTAGAAGCTGAAACTCCTGACCATTTATTAAAATTGAAGAAAAGATAAAAAACACATGAGAAGAAATATGAGGTCAATCAAGGTAAATCCCACATCCTTAAGCAAAAAACAACAAATCAAGCATCACCATAATCATGATAAGAGTCATTATCAGAATCTTCAACATCATCGACAAATTCCCACTCCGAATGTGAATTCGTCTGGTTAAAGAGTGCAATGTACTTCTCATTAATATCCATATGTTATGGGGTGAGCCTGGAAGATGTATAAGAAACACACCATCCTTTCCCTTGAGTTGCATCTTCCCAGCCACATCCCCAGCCTTGACCCTTTGGATGCCTAACCCATCTCTAAGTTTGCTGATGCAGAATTACATTATGTTCACCCTTTTTAGCATCAGACATATCTTTAGATGCATGAATTGCATCATCATTAAGAGAATAAAGTACCTTAAAACTGTTAACATTAGTGACATTCATTGACCTATCAATTTTTTATTCATAAACTTTAGGTGATTCATGTTGAAATATAGTTTTCCTTAAAATCATTTGGAAACCTTCATTATCCACTTTTTACTTACCCTTATGACATCTAGAGACCATTTTATCATGCTTGATGATCTTATTAGCCATGGATTGCACAACTACTTCCCTCTCAATGAGTTCCATTATATATGATAGAGAAGATGCATCAATAATATCACTGGTTTTTTGAACATTCAGAGTTGGTATCCCCAAACAATCCTCACTCAAATTGATTTCTTTATTAGTGACAATGTCTAACCAGATATTCTTTCTATCAGAGAACTACACATATGATGCACTAGCACTAAGAGGGGTTGTCCTTAGCTACCCAAAATATATGCCTCTGGTGTTCTGCCCAAGAAAAACATTTTTGGAAGGAGCATTTCATGACTGTCCAAAAGCTCCATCATTATCATTCAAATCAAAGGCATGTTGAGCATTATCATACACTGCATTACCATAAGCAGGATATATTATCATCTTCCCAGAGCGCTGAATAGGTTGATCACATCCTATAATAATATCAAAATTATCACTCTCAATCTAACCATCATCCACACCTTCAACATTCTGCACAAAAGAACATTGGGAACAATAGAAATAGGTTGAAGATCATCTCCTACACTAACAACAAAATCATCTCCCAGATACCCAGAATTCCCAACTTCAACATTCAAAATAAAAGAGGTTGGAACATCCTGTACTATAAAACCATAAATAGGGATGATCCCCAACTACCCATAGTTCCCAGGCTATTCATTTTAATGAACACCACCATGCTCACCACCAATAACATCCTAAACAGGAAGTGCATTACCAACCAGTTGAATAGCAGAATTACAACACAACTTCCTAGAATTAGCACCATCTGCATTTTGATCCAGCAAACTAGAACAAACTGATTTCTTACCTCCCTTTAAGAAGGTACTCTTGTCATAACCATGTATAAAAAAAACATCACAGACAACCAACCTTATACAGCTTTCTCAGTCATCTCCTATATCACTTTATTCCACACAGAATTTTGGAATCTTCTCATAACTATCTTTAATTCAAACTCCTACTCATCAGTAGATAGAAAAACACGATCAAAAAGAGATGAAATTAAATAAATTTCAACCAAGAATTATGAAAAATATCCATACATGGCATCTGTAGTCTCTTTATCCATCTTGATGGGGAGACCAAGTGACATAACAATTTCATGGAGAATTCTTGGATGCCAAAGCATCCAATGTAAACTGTAGACCTTAACCCAAACCTGCGCTAAATAACTCCCAATATTCATGGGATCAAACCTCATATCCCATTCCTTAACATGAGAAAAATCAGGCTTTATGGAAAGAGAACTGAAGCCCCATGCCCTCGACTTCATCTCCTCATAATATAAAAGAAAGTAAAATAATCCACACTCTAAAGATACGCATCTCCAGTTAGAGAAAACCCAAATCCCCGAAAGATGTTCAACCAAATCTTCTTCATTCAGTGGAATGGAACCTCTAAGAAAAATGATGTTAACGATAATTGAATTTTTACTAGATTCATGACTCTTTGATACTGCTGATTGATCTACATTGACTTGGGAAACACACCCCTTACGAAGAATTGCAAAAGCGACTGATCCTTTATAGAGAGAAAATGATCATTTCACCACACCATAATCAACCTCATCACGAAGGTGCTTCTTTAACACCAATCCAACACCGAAAGTCTTGAAGGCATCAAACAACCCCTATGGAAGAAGTAAATCTTCCATGGGAAGAGAGGAAGAAGGAAAATTAGGGAAATCTTAGTCGCCATCGAATTACTGGAGAGAGAGGCTCCTGATCGCCATTTCTTTATAATTATCATTATATAAATATATATAAATATATTTATAATTATATACAAATATTTTTAAATATATTTATTTTAATTATAATTATATATATATTTATATAATTATAAAATTATAATAAATATATTTAAATAATAAATATATTTATTATATTTATAATTATATATATATCTATATATTAATAAATAAATAAATAAATAAATAAATATATATATATATATATATTAGGTTCTTAGGGGTACAAGTACTTTAAACATACACAAAACACACACATAGGTCGAAAATACAAGTCATAGCCCCTCAAGGGATAACCCACCCATCAAACCTTATTTATTCAGTACATGACAAAAAGACCCAATGAGCCTGAAGCCCATTACATAACCCAAAATCCCACAAACAGGTCTGAAGGCCAAGTGCAACGTCATGCCCACATCATGCCTGTGTAATCGTTTTTTGGCATCACCACCTGCCTGCATCATGCCTGTGTCACTGCCTACAGTAGAAATTTGTTCCCACCCAGATTTGAACCCAGATTTGATGCATGATTACGAGAGCCTTTATCACTCGGGTAAGCCCCCAACTGCTATATATATATATAAATATATTTATAATTATATACAAAAATTTATAAATATATTTATTTATAATTATAATTATAATTAAATAAATATATATTTAATTAATTATAAAATTATAATAAATATATTTAAATAATAAATATATTTATTATATCTATAAATATATTTATTATATCTATATATATATATATTTATATATTAATATATATATATTTATATAAATATATATAATTATATAAATATATTTATAATTATATATAAATACATTTTTAAATATATTTATTTATAATTACAATTATATATATATATATATATATTTAAATAAAAATAAAATTATCATAAATATATTTATTATGTTTATAATTATATATATTTATATATGAATAAATATATATAATTATATAAATATATATAATATTATAAATATATATAATTATATAAAAATATTTATAATTATATAAAAATATTTTTAAATATAAAGTTAGGGTCAGAACATTTTTATTGAAAGAAAAATAGACAAAACAGATGGAGGATGAGGTCAAAGATAGCAGACTGCCCTCATTCAAAAAAGTCAAATACCTAGTTTTTTTTGTAGCTTCAAGCTCATGCTCTTTATCCCAAACAACATTCCAATTGATGCATCCACATCCATGGCCTTGACCTCTAGTATGACACCCTCTCCAAGTTTTTTCTTGCTGCCAAAGGCTTTCAATATCACTGTTATCCGAGTCAGATTTCCCATCATCAGATTGTGTCTCCACTCTCTTAGATGAGCAATCAAGAATGGAAGCCTCATGGTCTTTCCCTATAATTTTTGGGATCTTATATTCTAGGACCCCACCATGCTTCACATCATTCATAGGATCAAGCACATAAAAATATTTATGGGTATCCACCTGTGCCTTACCCAAAGAAACAGGTGATACATGAGAACCCACATCCATTTGGGGCTTGTTCTTTGAATGCACCGGGGACCCAGGCTGCATCCCCAAGGAGGAAGAAACAAGCCCTGTAGCATCATTATGGATCTCACTATCATTTTTGGGAGGTAAGTGCATTTTCCAAACATTTGTGGAATCTCAAATCTCATCCAACATTCCAGGCACACCTGTTAAAACAAAACCAACCTGCATAGTCTCTTATGAGAAAGGTCTAGAATCAACATTTCTAGATTCCATAGAGTATAAATGATCTCCATAAACTACAATAACACACTCATGTAAACGGGAAAATCTAGTACCATTCACCCCACCTTTGGGGTGATCCAACATGGTAGCAACAACCTAGTTATCTAGAGGAGACACAACCTTTTTCTCAAAATTTCTGTGAATCCTAGGTGAAGCATTGACAATAGGGGAAAGATAAGCTTCTTCTATGCCTCCTTATGAATAAAAAACAACATCTGAGGAATGAGGGTCCTCCATGGACTCCCCTACAGAAACATTCATATCGATAGAATGAATCTCAAACCTTTCTATCACATCGTCAAGGGCCAATAAACCACTAGTAGGTGAGGTCCTTGCTACCAAATAATTCAATGAACCAAACTTTTATAAATATAATTCCCATTATAATTTAATTAAATGTCTTATTATATAATATGGTTATAGAAAATAAATTCACTTCATTTGTTTTATTATATCCTATTAGATTTAAAACACTATTAAGCATCATTACTATTGATAATATAGTTATTGAACAATGATCACATGATTAGTATAAATATAGGGTTTTAACAAATCCAATTGACACATACAAAATAAGTGATGAGCTAAACTGGTAGGATCATACCCTATGAATCCCATTTATTGGTGATTCTGAGGGAGATAACATTATTGGGATATTACCTTGACCAATCCAAATCTAAGATCCAAAAAATTAAGCATGAGCGAAACCGTTTAAGAGAGAAGTTCAAGCTCATCTAGATCACGACCCAAACCATGTATGTCAAACCACCGCATGAAAGTCTCATCATCACACACCATACCCTTAGGGAGTTTTCAAGTGTATTAAAGGGATATGTATCAATTCCATAGTAATATGAATATTTATATTGTATTTTCAATAGAATAATTTTCATATTTTCTTTTTATTGTTACTTTATAAATGATTTTGATTTTTATACAATAAAACAAAAATTGTATTTTTAACTAGTATTCAATTTGAATTAAGACATTTATTTTGATGAATTAATGGATTTTTGAAATACATAATATTTTAATAATATTTTATTATTAAATAATTTTTACTAAATATAAATGACCATATAATTTTTATGAAGTTAAATGTAATTTTATAAGGGTTAAAAAACTATTATTGTCAAAAAAACATAGTATTTCTCAATAAATGTTGATTATTATTTTAAAATTAAAATTAAAAATATTTAGAAAATTATTCAGATAAAATGAATATTATTTTTTTAATTATAACTTCAAAATTATCCAATGGTTAATTTTTCATAATTTTCTGAGACAGTCGAATTTTCGTGTAAAACTTAAATACTGTATAAATATATGATGTGTATTATGACATCATAATGAAAAAATTGAAATAATAAATACTATAAAGGGTATCCATGACCAAATATATGTTTTACCTTTAAAATAATTTAATTTTATGTTTAATTTATTAATTTTATAAAGCCTTTATGAATCCTCTAAAACTTATAATATATTTTAATGTTTTAAAATTATTTCTTAAGAGTATGACTCACTTACACATCAGTAAGGGTATTATTTTATTAATTTCATCCCTTGGACCTATAAAATAATGAAAAATAATCCCCTTTTATAGAAATCATGGGCAAAAACCATGGCAATGTTTGTGGTTTTGGTTATTTTATTATATTGAGTCCAAAACCTAGGTTTGATAAATGATAAAGAATCCCCTACTCATTTCCTAAATAAACCCACCCAGGCTCCCATTTATCTTCACTAAAAATCCTTGGATCACATCCTTACTCTTACATAATATCTATCGAGTCATACCAAGGTTCCACATTCTATCAATAATATCCTCCCAAGAATTTGGAATCACACTCTCAAGGTAAGGGATCTCCCACTCTTCTCTTTTTATCAAGCAACTCTTTTATATTAGGTATCTTAATTTCCAATTCCTAATATTTGGATATATTCTTCCATATCTCCCATAGTTTCCATTTTATTTTTAAATAATGAGATACCCCTTTCACTCTCATTAATCCCTTCCATGAACCATTATGTACACTAGTTACTATGATGAAATTTAGAAAATGATCTCTCACTATCCATTTTTATCAAGCACCTATTTTATGTTATGTATTTTAATTTCCATTTGTTCATGATGGTATATGTTATTCTATACCCTCTTACCATCCATTTTATTTATAAATAATTATATACCCCCTTCACTCTCATTAATTCCTCCCATGAACCTTTATGTACTCCCGTTACCATGATGAAATTTAGTAAGAGATCCTCTCCTTCTCCTCTTTATTCAAGTATCTTCTTTATCATATGTATTTTGTCATCATTTCCTAATGTTGGTATATGTTCTTCTATATACCCCTTACTATCCATTTTATGTCTAAATTATGAGATACCCATTTCACTCTCATCAATCCCTCCCACAAAAATTTATACTCCCATGTTATGCAGTTGAAATTTTACCACAATTTTTTATACCAAACAATTGTGTAGTGAATATCCATACCCATTTCCTATAAAGGGTGTTCATATTTATGAACATATACTTATTTATTTGGACTTACATGTATTTATTACACACTCATTTATCATTTAATTAAATATAATGATGAATAAATCCATGTTGTTTGATTTATGTTGCACACTTAAGCATGAGAATGAAATGAAAGTGACTGGTGCGCCTAGAATTATATAGCACTCCAATGCATTGGGAAATGTTTAGTCTCATGAGATGTCATGTTGGTATAAGGAGTAAACTCAATTATTTTATGGTACTTTTTCCATAATTATTTCTTGGTAGTTAGGCTTGAACTATGTTTATGATGCAACATTTTAAGTTGTTGCCAAATTTCCCATGTTACCTTTATGATTATCATGTTATATCATGCATTATTATTCATGTTTATGATCCTGAATACTTTTTATTCCCCATTAATAAGCCTATTGTCCAATATGTTTTTATTTATTCATATTGTTCCATGTTTATTCCCTTACCGGGCGTTATAGATCACCCCTTTCCTATTTATGTCCCCAGGTTATCCTGTGAAATTTTAAAATCCATGGAATAATATGATAACATCAAGGAAGTTTTCTATAATGTCGATATAATCCATGTTTTAAGTTTTTATGAAATGTACCTAATTAGAAAATACACTACTCTTATTGATATTTCGGGTTTTATTATGTGTAATCTTATGTAATAAATCATAAATAAATGTGCAATAAAGAGAAAGGTTGTTATAGTTGGTATTAAAGGAAAAGTTTATTTATTTTTGGGATTAGGATTAGAAAACTCTAGTGAAAGACTTAGGGATAAAACTAAGTATAAGAAAACATCACTAAATTTTAGTAAGTATAGATTAAGTGGTTTATCAAGAAAATACATCCCTATATAGATACTACAAGTTTATTTGGCTATAGCATAGATGTACATAGGGGTAAAACCCAAAAACACTGTGTTAAGCTAGACTCGACTGGGAACTAGTGCATGAAAATGGGCCTTGCTGCATACCTAGTTTGACACTCCCGGGAGACATGCTTTGGTAAATTTATAATCTCATTACGAACCATTATTAAGAGAAAAAAAATCCCATATGGGATTATGTTTGGAAATAGACCATGGATAACATATATTTAAGCCTATAAATTCATAAGTTAAGAAATTAATGTCATTTATAAGTCATCCCTCATTGAATTCCAATTTATGTGTTTAATAGATTGAAAATCCATAAGTCTATTTTAGATAAAGTAAATGTTCATAACTAGAAATAAAAAGTGAAAGGTTGGGTTATTTTCCATATTTTTATACACTCCTTCATATCACAAAAGTTTAGTAGAACTATTCAAACACCACCACAAATCATGGAAATAGAGTTATCAGTGAAAATAAAAAATGGAGTACTTATTTCATTCTAATTATATAAATCCTCCCCTGTCAAAATTTTCAGGTTGAACATCCCAGAAAACCTTTTCATAATTACTTTGGTATAATTTCATGCAATTATGGGTATGGATTAGATTTCACTATATAGATCCAACATAAATTATCGTAATAAGGAAATCACTCTTTGTATTGCGAATCATACTTCGATTCTATACAAGTTCAAGGAGGAGGTTGAATCTTCTTTAGCACCAACATCTAAATCATGGATATTATTTCCATATGAGAAACCATATATTTCTCAAATTATTGAGTCTAAGGAAATAATCATCCTTGAAGACATGCCCATTATGAGGGAATACACTAATGTGTTTTCAGAAGAATTTCCTAGTCTTCCTCCTAGCTGAGAGGTTGAATTTTTAATCGATATTATACCTGGGTTGTTACAATTATCCAAGAATCTGTATAGAATGGTTGTTGTGGAACTTGAGTAGATGAAGAAACAACTACGTAAGAATCTAAATAATGGATTCATATTCCCAAGTTCTTTACCATGGGGTGCACCAATCCTCTTCGTCAGGATGAAGGATGGGGAAATGCACCTTTACATTGATTATCATGAACTCAAAAAAATCATGATAAACAAAAAGTATATTCTACCATAGATTGATGAATTTTTCATTCATCTATGTGGAGCACAATAATTCTCCAAGGTGGATCTATGATCGATATATTACCAAGTTAGGGTGAAGGAGGATATCCCCAAAACTACTTTTTGTACAAGGTTAGAGCATTATGAGTTCATAGTAATGCCATTCAGACTCTCTAATTCTCTAGAAATATTCATGGACTTGATGAATAAATTCTTTAGAGATTACCGTGACTAATTTGTGTTAGTATTTTATAGATTATATTCTAATATACTCCAAAATCAAGGAGGATCACGAGGAGCATATGAGCACTATGCTAAAGACCTTATGAAAGGAGAAGATTTATGAAAAGTACAACAAAATTGAGTTATTGTTGAAGGAAGTCTCATTATTAGGGAATATTATCACATTTAATGGGATATATTCAAAGATATAATAAATTAAAGGATGGTCGAAGCCAACATATGTGATAGAAATCCATAGTTTCCTTGGATTATCTGGGTACTATCATCTATTTGTGAGAAATTTCTCACAATTTTTGAACCCTCTAACCAAGATAACTTATAAGGGAGTCATGTTTTCTTAGAATGATGAATGTGAAGAGATATTAAAGGAGTTGAAAAGGTGGTTTATCAATTCACCTGTACTCACACTACCCAAAAGTGAACTTTTTGTGGTATTCAACAATGCTTCAATGATGAGCTTGGGATGTGTATTAATGAAAAATGACAAATTCATAGCCTATGCTTCAAGGAAGTTGAAAGTTCACAAACAAAAATACCCAATGCATGATCAAGAGTTGGATAAAATTATATTATCTTTAAAAATTTGGTGGTATTATCTATTTGGGGAGATGTGTGAAGTATATACACATCATAAAAACCTCAAGTATATATTCACACATAAAGAGATGAATATAAACCAACAAATATAGTTAGAGATGATCAAGGAATATGAATTCTTAATTAATTACCATCCTATTAAAGTGAATAAAGTAGAAGACACTCTAAGTATAAAGGTTAAAAAATTCTATCATTGATGAGAACTAAGAGGGATCCAATCTTATTAGATTTGAAAAGGATGTACATGGTAATCATAAAGGAAAGAACATCATAAATACTTTCATAAATGATTGATTAACCTTCAATTTTAAAAAGGATAAAGGATTCTTAAAGAAATGATATGGGAACTATAAATAAAGTGGAAACTATAAGAAAAGGTAAATCTCTGAAGTTCAATGTTAACGAAGAAGGTGTTGTGAGATTTGGATCACGACTATGTGTACCAAAAAATACTAAATTAAATACGGATTTATTGGATGATGCATATTGTTTGACTTTATCTATTAATCTAGGAATGAAAAAGATGTATTGATATATTCGATAGCACTATTTATGGGACAATATGAAGAAGGAGATCATGGAATATGCATCAAGATGCCTTGTATGTCAGCAAGTGAAGGCGGAAAGAAAAAAATCCAAGGGGATGATGAAACCATTACACATACCTACATGGAAATGGGAAAAAATTAGCATGGACTTTATTACTAGTTTTATAAATATATCAAGAGGAAATAATTCTATATGGGTTATGGTAGATCATCTTAAGAAGACTGCTCACTTCATTGTAATTTGAGAGAACTTCTCACTCAATCAACTTGAAAGGATATACATTAGATAAGTAGTGAGGATTCATGGAACACCACTATTGATTTTATCTGATTAAGATTCAATATTTACCTCTAAATTTTGGAAGAGTCTTCAACATGCTTTAAATAATGAGTTGAAATTCCTCATGACTTATCACCCTAAAACTGATGTCCAATCTAAGTGGACTATCCGTACAATTGAAGATATGTTGAGAGAATTCTCAATTGAATTTAAAGGAGGATGAGATCAACATATTCCTCTAGTCAAGTTCTCACACAATAATAGTTTTTAATCATGAATAAAAATGAATACCTATGAATCCCTTTATGAGAATAGTGTAGAACACCTGTATGTTGGGATGAATTTGGGGAACACAAACTTCAAGGTCTTGAAATGGTCAAGGAAATGGTGGAAAAGGTCAATACCATTCAGGATCACATCAAGGCTTCTTAGAGTCGATAAAAGAGTTATGTTTATAAACATCGACAAGAACTAGAGTTTGATGTTGGATACATATTATTACTCCTCATATCTACATGAAATAAAGTCATGAAATTTGAGAAGAATGAAAAGATTAGTCCAAGATACATCGACCTCTTTGTGATTGTTGATCGCATCAGAGTGGTGGCCTATCGACTAACACTCCCACCTAACCTATCTCAAGTATATGATTTATTCCATGTATCACTCTAGATAAAGTAACTACAATACCCCTCACATGTACTCAATCAATAGGTGGTACCATTGGATAATTATCTTTCATATGAGGAGAAACCAATGAAGATCTTAGATCATAGAGAAAAATTTGTATGAAATAAGAAAACACACCTGGTCAAAGTATTGTGGAGAAATCACAAGTTTAAAGAAGTGATGTGGGAACTATAGGAGGTGATGAAATATATTTATCCTCATCTTTTTTAGTGTGGGAAATTAAAATTTTTAGGGTAAAATTTATAAAGGGGGAAAATTATAAAAACATGAAATTTCATAAATAAAATTCCCCTTCTAATTTATTTAAATGTCTTATTATATAATATTTTTATAGAAAAAACATTCACTTAATTGGTTTTATTAAACCATATTGGATTTAAAATACCATTAAGAATCATCAATGTTGATAATATAACTATTTACTAATGATCAAATGATTAGTATAAATATAAAGTTTTAACAAATCCAATTGACACAAAGGAAGTGATGCCATAACTAGTAGGATCGTACCCTATGAATCCAATTTATTAGAGCATATGATGGAGTTAAAATCACTAGTATTTTCTCTTTCCCAATCCCTACTTGAGATAAAACAACTTAAGCATGAGATAAAATGTTTATGGTAGAAGTTCAATCTCATCGAGATCAAAGCCCAAACCATGTACGTCGAACCACCCCATGAAAGTCTCACTATCACGAACCTTACCCTTAGGGAATTTGTGTGTGTATTAAATGGATATGTATAAAGGCCATATTAATATGAATCCTTATATTTTATTTTCAATATAATAATATTCATATTTTCTTCTTATTATTACTTTATAAATTATTTTGATTTTTATACAATAAAACACAAATTGTATTTTTAAATATTATTCAATTTCAATTAAGATGTTTATTTTGATGTATTAATGGATTTTTGAAATAAATAATATTTTAATAAAATATTATTATGAAGTAATTTTTATTAAATATAAATTATCATATAATTTTTAGGAAGTCAAATGTAAATTTTATAAGGGTTTGAAAACTCTCATTGTCAAAAAACCAATCATTTATCAATAAATGTAGATTATTATTTTAAAAGTGAAAATAAAAAAATTTATAAAATTATTTAGATAAAATGAATATTATTTTTATAATTATAATTTCAAAATTATCCAATGGTGAATTTTTCATAATTTTCTAAGAGAGTTTAATTTTTAGGTAAAAATTAAATATCGTATAAATATAAGATGTGTATTATGACATAATAATAGAAAAAGGTAATGTAATAAATATTATAAAGGGTATCCACGACCAAATATATTTTTCCCTTTAAAATAATGTAATTTTATGTTTATTTGATTAATTTTATAAAGCCTTTATGAATCATCCAAAACCTATAATATATTTTATGGTTTTAAAATCATTTCTTTAAGAGTATGGCCCACTTACACATCATCAAGGGTATTATTTTATTAAGTTAGGCCCTTAGACTTATAAAATAACAAAAAAATTCCCTTTGTAAGAAACCATGGAAAATAACCAAGGTAATGTTTTTGGTTTTGGTTATTTTATTATATAGAGTTCAAAACCTGAGTTTGTGAAATGATAAAGAATTCCCCACTCATTTTCTATATAAACCCACAAAATCTACCATTTATCTTCACTAAAAATACTTGGAGCACATAATTACTCTTATATCCCATATCTAGAGTCCTCTCAAGGTTCTTGTAAACTATCAAGAAGCTCCTCTCAAGCATTTGGAATCACACTCTCAAGGTAAGGGATCTCCCTCTCTCCTCTTTTATCAAGAACCTATTTTATGTTATGTATCTTAATTTCAAATTCCTAATTATAGGATATGTTCTTAAATATACCACATACTATCTATTTTATGTTTAAATTATGATATAACACTTTAAATCTCATTAATCCTACCCATGAACTATTATGTACACCAGTTACCATCATGGAATTTATTAAGGGATATCTCACCCTCTTTTTTTATCAAGCAACTATTTTATGTTATGTCATTTAATTTCAATTTATTCATGTTGGGACATGTTCTTACATATCCTATTACTATAAATTTTATTTATAAATTATTAGATACCCCTTTCACTCTCATTAATTCCTCCCATGAACCTTTATATACACCTGTTACCATGCTGAAATTTATTAAGGGATTATCTCATTCTCATATTTATTCAAGTATCTTATTTATCATATGTCTTTTATCTTTATTTCCTAAAACTAGTATATGTTATTAAATATCACCCTTACTGTCCATTTTATATCTAAATTATGAGATAACCTTTTCACTCTCATCAAGACCTCCCATGGATATTTATATGCCCCCATTATGGTGCCAAAATTTCACCGTAATTTTCCATGCCAAACAACTGTGTAGTGAATACCCATACCCATTTTCTATTAAGGCTATTCAAATTTATGCACTTATACTTATTTATTGGTACTTACATGTATTTATTCCACACTCCTTGATCATGGAAGAAAATATAATGATGAACGAATCTATATTGTATGATCTATGTGGCACACTTAAGCATGAGAATGAAATGAAAGTGACAGGTGCACCTGAAATTATATATCACTCTAATGGATTGGGTAATGTTTAGTATACTGAGAAATCATGTTGGGATAAGGAGTAAACCTGATCCATTTATGGGAATTTTTCTATCATGATGTCTTGGAATTTATCCTTGACCTATGTTTAT
The DNA here is from genome assembly GCA_963277665.1 of Viscum album. NCBI lineage: Eukaryota > Viridiplantae > Streptophyta > Magnoliopsida > Santalales > Viscaceae > Viscum > Viscum album. The sequence goes on from OY728157.1 coordinate 168,811,777, forward strand.
GGTGCAATGTTTTAAGTTTTTGTCACATTTCCCATTTTACCATTACGATTATCATTTTATATCATGCTTTATTATTCATGTTTATGATCCTCACTCCCTTTTATACCCCATTTATAACCCTATTGTATAAAATGTATTATTGTATTCATGTTATTCCATGTTTATTCCCTTATTGAGATTTATAATTTAGCCCTTTTTTTTATTTATGTCCCTAGGTTATCCCATGCAGTTTTAAAATCCATGTAATAATATGAGGATGTAAAGGAATTTTTCTATAATGTCGATGTACCCCATGTTTTAATTTTTTTTAAATGTACCTAATTCCAAAATAAACTAGACCTATTGATATTATGGGTTGTATTATGTATAATCTTATGTAATAAATCATGAATTAATGTGTAATAAAGAGAAGAGTCATTATAAAGAAGCTCTATCCAAATTCATAGAAGAAGTGATATGATTCATGTATTGTTCTAGAGAATTGTTAACCATTATCTCCTTACCTTTATTTTTATTAAAAGATAGTATTTTATCTTGATGAATCTCAAAAATTAACCTACGATTGAGTAACTACTTTATATTGATTATCAATAGAAATTTAATCTTATATTTCCAACCCCACACCCTTAAAGGATAAACTTGCATTAGGAAATCACCCCTAATTCTCTTCCTCCTCATCAATATTATCCCAATATTTACTATGATTATCCAAATGAGTTTATGTAAATTCTGATTTAAATTTAGAATTCATATGATTAGACTATTTGATGAGACCAAGAGCTTGTTTAGTAGACAAAGGAACTCCATGATTATTAGAAATCTAAATGAAATATGGTTTAAAATCATGAGGCGAAGACTAAAAATCAGACTTCTTCTAATGATTCCCCTTGCCTTATCCATTAAATTAATCTTATGTTTTCTATGAAACATCATATTTATTCATACATATCACTAGATTACTTATATTCATGATTGATGTTACACTATTGTATAAAGTTGAAACTCGATTTTATTCTTATGAATACAATATTTAAACTTATGTAAGTAAATTATCTATTATGGATATTATATATTCAACAAAAAATTAGAGATACTCTTAATAACAATTGAAAATAATTTTTAGTATTTTGTATCTAAACAATTTTAAATATTTATTTTCAACACAAAATAATAGAACTTATATCTAGCCATTTAAAATATTATTCCATCCAATATAATCATCTAAAATTTATCTCAAATGAATTGATCCTCCTATCAGAAATTGATAAAAAGAATATAACATCATCATACATGGGACTGAAAATATCTGACTTTGTATTTTTTATCATTACTACTCATTATTTTTATTTAAAATCTTTTGATGATATCCCCCATAATTAGTATATGAACTAAAATGAAAAGAAATTATTTTATATTTTTTACAATAATAATGTCAAAGGTTTTCTGTAAAGAAATTTTATCACTCTTCTCCAAGAAATTGGTAATAAATCAATCACATAAATGTGTATAAAATCTAGAACAATATAGAAAATAAGAGAGTTAAAATTATATGTCAAATATATCCATAAATGAATTCATTAAAGGTTAAAAATTTTCAATGAAAAAATTCATGATTTTTTTTAAAAGGTTTATAGAGAGAATTTTGAAAATTATATTATAAAAATTCATGTAAAATCCAGTTACTCCCCCTACAACATATATCTCCTACATTATATCAAGGAAAAAGTTATTTAAAGTGGTATAAATGTATTAGAAATATTGGTCAGTCTTGTCAAGGAAGGGTTTCACACTCATATGTTATCCCAATCACTCATAAGTATAAGTTGGGATAGGTTTTTTTTGAGAATATTAGTAGCATGTTTGTTTCATAAAAAAATAATGAACATTTAATTTCATCCTCAATATTCTACTACAAGAAATAGTATTCTATTTAAATATACTTTTAACATGAATTATTTAATACATTAGTGTATAAATATATTTATATTTTATTACCAGAACAAATATTTATTAGTCCCTGTGGACTATGCAGTTTCCTATAGAGGGGTTTGAATCATGGGTGACCAAATTTTTACTAATTACATTCAACTTAATATTTTTCTTCCTTTATATCGATCAATTTTTTTATCTATTTGGATTCATGGATCATTGATGCATTCTATCCAGAAATACACCCCCATGAAATTTAGATTATATAAAGGAAACAAAACACATAGTGTTTTACATGGTTTGTCCACAATTTGGGAAACCTACATCTATCCATGTTTGGTTATTATCCCGATACACAAATTTTAACTATTCCCATAAGTGTTACAATGTGGAAAGTTATTATCATTTTTTGATAATCAAGATTAAATATGAACTCTAAAACCATAATATTATGCATGTATTTATGATATTTTCTAAAATGTCTATGTTTTTTATTTTTATATCATAAATGTATAGTAATTATACTACAATATGCGGTGGATTGTATTTTGAAAAAAACTAATTTTTTCCCTCTTTATGAATTATTTTGATTAGGTTTTTGAAATACCAATCAAAACAAATATCAAAGTAAACGTACTTTATGGAGCAGAAATATAATATTTATATAACATGGAAAGTATAGTGGAAATAAAGTAATAATTATTTTATAAATTACCAATGAAAGAGTTATATAAATTGAAATTTAAAAAATCATTATTACAAAAAAAGAAGAATTATCTTAATGGTAATTTAGGAATGAATAAAACTTATTTATAAAATAAATCATAATTTATTGGTTATAAAACCAAATACTCATTTGAAAGGATATTATTAAAATATCACTTTTATGCCAAAGTGAAAGGTACATCTATTAATATAATTTGTGATATCCATGAAATTAGATCTATCATAAGGTATCCTTTTTTTAGCGATTAATGCATGGATATATCTTCCTTACCCTAGATTCCCTCAGTCAGTCTAATAAAAAATTCCGACTTAAATAATCCAAATCTCTGTTTACCCACTATATTGACCGATAGCTCATTATTTCCACTACAACAACTTTAATATTAGTATATATTTAGTATCCTATATATATATTATAATACATTTTAATCCCTAAAAAAACCATCGGTAACACTGTCATTACAACAAGAAAATTATGATCTTTACAAGGAAAACCTCAAAATGGTAGCTCGTAGATAAATTGACCATCAAGAAGAGATTATACTGATTGAAAGATCTCTTAGCAAAAAGAAATTAAAAATATTAAAAATAATAAAAAAATTCATAAATATTGATCTAGATGATCATTCATGTAGTTATAATGCTCATGGTGCGACATTATTTATAGACATTATTGTAAAAAACTTCAGTGTTCAAATTCCAAAAAACTCAGTCTATTGTAACTAAATTAGAGAATATTTAACATATTACTATGTCACTAAATTGAATATATATCTAAAAATTAATTTAAATAGAACCACTATAGTAACATGTGAAACTAGTGAAGGTAATTTGGAAGTTTTTATTCTAGTTAAAAGTTTTACATGAAAAAAATAAACTATCACTATTATAGATTTTTTTAGGTTTTTGGAAATTCATTTGTTGGTTTTATATACTAAAAATAATTAAATATAAAAACAATAAATTTATGTTATATTAAATACTAAATTATGAGTCTCATGGTTTTCAAAATAAGTACATTAATTTGATTCAATGACTTAACAATCTACAACTTTTAGAAAAATAAAAACACACAATGAAAAATTATTAATGATCAAAATTAATCCCTATATATCTTTAGATAAATAAATTTGATTCGCCCTTTATATAATTATTCCCCTTTGTAAAATTATCCCCATTTTTAAAAAATAATAGATAATTAATTCTCTATAAAAAAAATTTATTTTGTATGTTTCTTCCCCTTTGTTCTTTGAAAAAAGAAAATATGATTGAAATTAATTTTTTATATAGGTTGAAAAAAAATTGAAATTAATATATAGAAAAAAATAAGATGATGGAAAAAAACCAATATCGTTCAATAATATCATCAATAAAAATTAAGAAAGTATATAAATAAAAAGAATGTTAAGAAATTTATATCAATAAGAAAAAATCCTACTGATTAGGTTAAAATGTTAGAATCCATTAGATGTTCAATAAATCATTAATTCTTAATTAATTTGTCTATCACTTGATTTATCTTTTTGATTTAATTATTATTTTTTTCATTTAGATATCCATTCTATAATTTTAAGTTTTCCTCAAACTCAATTATCATCAATAAAAGTTAGTCTCAAATTTTTTTCAAAGCCTAACACTACTAATCCACTTTCACTTATAATAGATTGATCATAAATCTTCTATATTCAATATAATTATTTTGAGATACTACTCACAACATTAGTTCATTTATAACAGCTAATGAAATTTCAACTTTCTCTTTCAACTATTTCATAATAGTTTCATGATCATGATCTTTTTTTATATATATTATCACAATTAATGATGAAGAATATAGTCTTTCATACAATAGAATTGATGTATTTTTCCTATGATTTTATGCATCTTTTAAATTATCTAAACTTATAGTTATAAGTATTACACAATCCCTTAACTATAGTCAATTTACATTTAACTTCAGCAAAAAAAAATCAATTGAACAACATTTCCACTAATATTATTACGGGGGTGTGAATTGGATCATCAAGATATTTAACTTTTTACATAGCTCTAGTATCATCTCAATCACTTTTTTCATCCTCATTTGTTTACCAAAGGATCAAATTATCTTCGGATCAAATAATCATGTTGTATCTAAATCTTTATATGGCAACATGTCATATAGATATATTTTATTCTCATTTTCTTTAGAAAAAACATTATAAACATCATCAAATTTAACTATCTTTGGAGAATAGTTCACAATTTAAATTGGATATTCATTATATATATTTAGATCATCGATTGTTCTTTTATAGGAATCAAATGAAGTAAAACTAGAACTAAAACTTTCTTCTGAAGAGTACAACTTTTTATTTTTTTTGGAAGGGGATAATGTTACAATAATAGATGTGTGAAGAGAACATTCAATAGAATATAAATCTTTATATAAATATTTCTTGTTTGTGGATTTATTTTTTTTCTCATCATGCTTCTCAATAATAACTTATTTTTATATAGGACCTATGGGTGATTCCATGACTACAACAGATGGTGTAAGAGCTACTTCAAAGGGAGAACTTCGGCTAACTAAATATAAAATGTATGAACATATGATTATTTCTCAACCATATTTCCTATAAGAGTATGTGATGATGATAAACTTTAGTACTTTTCTTAATAACCTAAAGGAAGAAATTTTTCCTTTTCTTTTAAAATATAGATTTCTTTTTAAAGGTTATTCAACAAGAACACTTTCTTTGATTGTAATGCCTATAAGAATAGTTTTTTCAAATTGGGAATGCTTGAAAATAAGAGAATATTGAATCTTATTAATTTATTCAACCAAAATCCGGCCAATTTCCTTTATTAAGGACTTTTACTAATATTTATCTTAGCTAAAGAAAGGTTTTACAACATCGCTTTCTTCCTTTTGTATCTTGGCTTCATTAGTATTCCCTTTTGAAAATCCACTATGATTCCCAATTAAATTTATAATTTATTCATCTGAAGTAAATATTTTTATCTTTAATGAATGATATTTTTGTTTTACATATGTTTTATAAGGTTTATCCTTTTCCATATCTTTGATATCTTGTTATACAGAAGTTGTTATGACCTGAGATTTTAGACCCATTAAATTAGTACTATCTTCAATGACTTGTGTCACACTCAACACTAAACTAACACAATAAAAAATAAAAATGAACCATGATAAATTAAAATTTCATTAATAATATAATCATTAGTAGATAAAATGATAATAACCAATTAAAATAATTATATAGTTTTATTATCTATGATTAATATTTTAAAAAGGATACCTTTTTGAAGAACTATTTTAAAAAACAGAATAGTATATTAACTTAATAAATTAAATTTAACACATTTAAAATATTATTATAATATGTAATATTTTTATTTTTAAACTATTATTTCATTTTAAATTATTTATAATTTTATAAGAAATATGATTAAAGACAATTGAATTTCAGGAAACCATTTTTCAAATAAAAACTTATTTTATTTATATTCTGTACTTCTATTTAGATAACTAAATTTATATATTTTATAATTTTATTCTGATGAAAATGACATCCATATTTAATTTATAATTTTAAAATTAACTTAAGGTAAATTTTTCATATTTATTTTTAAAGATTGTTTTTTTGTGAATAGAGAAAAATAACCCTTTTTATAAAAAACAATAATTTTTTGACATTATTATTATACAAGTATGAATTTTAAATTCATCAAAACATTTTATAAGACCAAATATGGATTTTATAATAGGATATATAATTATAATTTACAAACCCGTATTTGATATTTTTTGAACGTACGTTATATTCTTCAAAAAAATATTAATATATCATATATTTAGACCTTTAAACACCATTATGATGAATTTTATAAATTGAATAAAAAATGGATTTCATATTTTGAATTATTAGTTCCAAATTATATAATAAGGACCATTTTATTTTTGATTATAAAGGATAAATTACCTAGTAAAAAACGAGTTATCGTTTTGAATAAGAAGATGGTAAACATGAGTAACCTAAAAGGTAAAGAGACTAAAATGAGAAAAACATTTTTTTTATTGGGTGGTTGATGCGTGGATAAAAATTTTATATTACCTAATAAATTATTTATCCATTTTTGATCCATTTTCTTTGATATTGACTTCCCATTATTTAAATATTTTGGGTATTTATAAAAATGTCATCCCCTTTAACATATTATATGGGAACTTCTATCATTAGTTTAATTCACACCGAAAATCCACATAGTTTAGATCCATATCTACAAAAAACTATTATTAATATTACTAGGAACCTTAAAGATTCTTTTGTCTTCTTAAAAGAGCATCCCTCAAGGGATTATCCCCCTTCTCAAATGAGTAATCCAAGAAGTGTTGTATAAATTCTTATCCTCTCTTTCTCATTTCTATTTATTTTGTTCATTTCTTCTTCATTGAATTCAACTACTTAATCTTAAAATGATTAAATCATGATCAAAATTATAGAGGTTTTTCATTATAATGAATCTATAATAAATAACCACATTCCTTTTACATTAAGAAAAATAAAAACGTGAACCATGTGTGTGTGCAGACTACCACTACTAGGAAGTAATGTTTTCATTGTAATTCACCACAAAAAATTCATGGTTTAAAAAAGGGAATTTAAAATATATATATATGGGGACATTACCTTATTTAATATTCTAAAATGATAATTCATATTAATCCTCATTCCCATTCCATGGATAACAAAAGAATCATCCATGCATATGTGTGGATTACCCTCTCCATAAAATGGTGTGTTCCAATTTTCATTACTTCCAGGGATAGATTTATGAATGATTTTAAAGGATTAATATTATTATTTTTAATTATTAATTATATTTAAATAAAAATTTAATATCCTCTAAATTATAATAACAATAAACAATCAATATAAAATTAACCATCTTAAACAAGAGAACTAAGAGGAAAAACAATTTATTAATACTATACAATTGTTTCATGTTCATTACATCTTTAAATAATTTTATTATGATGATATAACACTCTAATAAAAAAACAAATTATAATTACTATATTTTTATAATAATATTTCATCTAAATTATCTAATAATCATTCATTATTCATAATGTATTCATGTTTGGGTTGGCTTGACCACCTACTTCTCTAATGCTATAAAATGAGATCATGAATGATTATGAAAATATAATTAGTGGTTTAATATGATATAAATAATTAAATAAATAAATTTCTGGGTTATGTAAGGTTTATAGAAGAATTTAATTTATTAACAAATAAAACACCCTTTATGGGTTACGAATCAACAAAATATTTTTATTGTCAATTTCATCATTCAGGATAAAGACTACAAAACTCATGAAAGTAAATTTAAACTTCATAAATAATTATAAATATTTCATTACAGTAAATTTAAAAATTATTTAAGCATAAAATTTGAAATAATATTGAATACTTACACCACTCAAATAAAGAAATTATAAACCATTATAATTATAAACACTGAATGTGGGAAAATAGGTAAAAAATAACTAATATATATGTATACGAATGGAATGACAATCACTAAGGACTATAAATGATTATATTTATATTATTATCAAATTTTAATTGTCATTAAAACCCTATTTTTGATTTAAATTATAAGTCTTATTATGTTAAAGTATAAATTTTATATGAAATATGACCCTTACTAATGTTTTTAGGCATATGTAAGTGTAAAGTGGGTTTCCAAGACTCTCATAATGGAAAAAATATTGTAATAGTTGGTTCCCTAGACCAAAATTAAATAGTAATTTTCAATTACCATATCATGGATACAATGAGTTATACATAAATCACACATACCGTAATATTTTAGAGGTTCCCTATAACGAGATCCACAAGATACTATGACATCAATATTAAAAAAATCTACTATGGTATAGATAAATCATGATAACTGGACATAGATGATGTTTGAGTATCAGGTGCTGGGGGCTCAAATGCATTATGAATTCTTCTCATGAAGTTTGAACTTGGTGATCTCGAGTATAGTGGATCATGAGGAATGACATATGAATATGAACATTTAATATTTCTGGTGTCAATGGTAGTTATTATATGCAAACACATGTAATGGTCTCCCAAAATTAGATTATTATCAGTGTATACTATTTGATCACGTACTTTGATGCATGAAAAGAACTATGTCAATGAAGTTGTAGTGAGGTATCTTGTTTTGGGTGCATCATTGGTAGTATGAATTTGAATGGATTATTATGAAATAATTAATTTCTTCTGATATGAAGAGATATATCCAAACCATTTGATCAGGATGAGTGTACCTTTATTGAACCCATGGATATTGTATAAGAAGGTAAGTCCATTTAGTAAAGTCAAAAAATAATAAATAAAGAAAGGATGGTGACACAAAGTGTGTGTCCTAATTTATGAGATATCATGATACAAAGAGATAATATTACACAGATTATGATCATAGAATGGTTTTCATTGCTATGACTACTCATTATCGCTTTATGGGTCTTGATGGGTTGCTAGAATCTACTCCTGGTATATGAATAGTATTTATTGCTATTGAGATAAGGTCCTAGAAGGTCACTCACAATAGCATATTCAAAAGTCTATCCTATTAGGATGAATAAGAATACATGTCATAGTGGGACCCACCATGTGGTCCAAGAGGTGTTTGAGAATTAATGATCACCAAATAATAAATAAATTCATTATTATTTGAGCCAATAATATATGGAGTTGAATTTATTTATTAAATTATTCACGAGGTATTAATTTAATACATGGAACAATGTTATACGAACAGATATAATTTTAATATTCAAGGATCATTTTATATTTGTGATAATGACAAGCGAGGTTAATGGACAACTTTTATCATGTAATATATTTATTATATTAAAATTAAGTGATAAAAATATAAATGATATTTATGACTCTGTAAAGCAGTCATAAGATGTCATTTATAGTGACTAATAAATATTAGGGGGTTAGCCCACTCTTGGGAGAATTTATCTTTCCCTCATCTACTCGTCTTGTTGGGTCATCCAATTCTAAGATGGGTGGGCAGAAGGGCACAACCTGCCTATGCTGACAGATTGCTATGTCAAACCATCGCTAATTGGGTTTTCCTCCCATGGGATGATCTTCTATATCAGCTGTAAATGACTCTTTCCCAGCTGTGGCTCTCTCTGGAGCGAACTCTTCACATGGAGGGGGTTCCCTGGTGTAGAGAGTTCGAAAAATCCAATCCTTGTGATTCCCTTTTTAAGAAGAATATTTGGTAGTTAGAGCACCCTTTCTAGGTAATTTTACAACTCACTATATATAATAGGAGAGTGGTTATGATATATAAATATTCACTTTGAGTTTATAATATTCTCTTTATCCTCTACCTCTTCATATATAGAGACTCCCTTATTCCAAGATATCAATCACAATTCATCATAGATCATTAGAATATTGTTGTAGTGACCATTAGGTTTTTTAAGAAATCATCAAATATCTACATTTTCACCCAAAAATCAATGATTGACTTTTCAGTAGGCTTTTGAAGTGTGTTTAGATGATCTAGATGGGATCAAATTCGATTCCTCCTAAAATTGATCACTAGTAATGAGAAAATGTCAAGCATGGATTAAGATCAGAAGAAGTATTTTAAATTTTATGTTTTCTTACTTAAAATTCATAACATGGGATCCTTGGTCCTTTACTTGGGCTGCATTGCACCGATGATGATTTATTTATATCGATAATGAGAGAAAAAAATTTAAATCTGTGGCCCATCATCTTCGGCTGCATGCTACATTTTCAAGAATTAGTATCAGAGCAATCACATGAAATTTTAATCCTATGAAAAATTAAATTTTCATTAAATTTTGATGAGTGACACGTTACAAAATCAATACTATATATGATGTTTCAATCTAAAAAAATTTGTCCTGATTATGTTCAAATGTTTTAATATGGATGAAAATCATGTTTTTGGTGTTAGTTGTCAATGAAAACATATATTTATATGTTTTTTATTCTAACTGATGTTAAGGGTGTGAGTATTTTTCTAGTAAACCTAATCACCAACCGAATTAAGGTAACATGAATATTGTTTTCCAGTGAGATATTATTTTAAAAAAGTTAAGGAATAATTTTTTAAAAATAATATTTTTTTGAAAAGCATACGTAATAGGATTGTGAATAAATAAATAAAAATTCCACTAAGGGGGTGGGGAGGCTATCCATGTTAAGCAAAAAAAAAAACTAACCTAGTTTTCCAAATTTGGAATGGAGGGGTAATGGGTGTGTGGATAATTCCACATAGTAAAAAATATAAATGGTTTCCAAAGGTGTGTCTCCACTACTTTTGGAATGAAAAAAATGATAAATATTTTTAAGCTGAAAAATTGGTGCTTTCACACCCCCTTTCACCATTGCACATAGTGCTGACACTATGATGACATGTCACCTCCCAAACCTCTTATCTATATGATAGTATGCAACCTCCACACTCAGTTTTACCCCACCATCTTGGCCTCCCCTCTCGCTACTTGTTTCCAATAATTGACCAACACCACCTTGGCCTACCCCAAAGACCTCACATTTCCCAGAAGCGTTCCGCTAGACACTCCACTACATTAAAATTATTCCCTCTAAATGAGCCAAATACAAGTGATGATTTTATATATATTGGTATATAAATATAAATAAATAAATATATATATATATTTCTAAATATGATATTTTTTTGAAATATTTAACTAAAAAATTGGGACCAAGTGATGATTTTAATTGAATTAATATTTTTAACAAAATTAGTTTAATTCAAATAACTCCTTCAACATATATTTATTAAAAAAATAGTTTTTTTCTAATTTAATTGTGTGTTGACTGATATTGAGAAAATGAATGACCCATGTGTGTTTGAATTTAGTTTATTTAATTATTAATTATAATTACATTCGATGTTTGTAATTATTTATTTATTTAGACAGTCTACACATCATCAATATTCTTCATTATATGTATAAGGGTATGTGCACCCAGATAAAATTTATTTATCTATATTATGTATTCCTAAGACCCCCTTGAATTTTTGTGAGTATTTTTGTATTATGATGAATATTAATTAAGATGTGTACCTCACCAAGATGAGGTGGTATTCTAGATGAGATGGTGATATATTGGACTGGGGTGCGAGCTACAATACTAATCAAGGACTGACTCAAATATTATACCCCATAGACCACAATTGATCTGTTTAGTATAAACAAATCAAAAAATATCAAATAATAATGATCTATAATGTAGTTAATTTAATTTATGCATTGTTTTTCATTTTATGAATTTTCGAGATTACATAATCACATTTAATAGTAAACATAATACTGTATAGATTAAATCAATTTATGACCTGATATATGTTTTTCTATTTATTATATATTTATTTGTGAGTGTGATCACATATAACATTCATAACATATAGAAAATTATTTCCTTAATAAAATAATAAAAAAAGCCTCAAATAAAATATTATGTCAAAAAATCCTTTTATCATTTGAATTTGAACACAACTAGATGTATGAGGTTCTCATGAGCCCTAGTTGTGGGTTCCTACTACTACTAATAGAGAGTTATTATTAGAGTGATGAATTGAGTTAAATAATAATGTTTGAAACAAAGTATCCATATATTTTTTGTTGTATATTTACAAGAAAAGTATTGAGTAAATCATGTTTATTATTTTAGAAGGTATGACTTCACAAAACATATCATGGAGCCTTGAGATAATATGGTTGGCCAGTCAAATTACAACCTTGAAAATCTCTGAGTAGTGGCGTAGCTATAGTTTGTAGACTATTAGAAGTGGTTTCAATTATTCTTTCCACTAGAATAATAGAGTGTCTTGTCATTCTGGATATTGTAGTGAGGGTAACTAGGGTCCAATAAAATAGTGAATACATTTAATGATTTAAATAATCAGTAATTTCTAATCAATAATCAAGATAAATGTTCTTTTCCACTAGTGATTATTATTTTTTTAAATGAAAAATAATAAAACAAGTTTGTTATGATTAATTTTGTTCAAAGAACATGTCCAACAATGAATGATTTTTCCATAGTAGTACATAAACTTTCACACAGTACAACAATATTAGAAATTGAAGGCGCTGGAGCCCCTAATACCTATTGAGCGACCTTAGGATGATATAGTGAGAAAGATGCTTATAAGAGACTCATATATGACACATTTTATGTTTAAATCATAATTCTATCATCAACATTTGATGTGATTTGTGGATATAACATCGGCACATGAGTGATTTTACATGTTTTCTCATCTTCATGAAGTATTTGAGGAGAAAGTGAACATTGATATGAATGGGATCATAATTACACTAGATATGTGTAAATCAGAAAGATGGATCACAATATTTATATACATAACATTATAATATCTTTTTCATCCAATTAACATGGATTCATTTAATATTAAAAATGAATATAATAGAGAAAAAAATTTAATACATTTTAGGTACGGTTAAAAAAGTAAATACGAACTTAAGGATAGTCTTAGTTCTTATGGTAGACCACTTCAAAGACAAGGTGAAAAGTATAATGGAAAGTGTGATGACAAAGGCACCATCACAACATCCTTGAATGAAAATAGGTTGGCCATCATATATGAGGTTATTCTATTAAAAAAAGTATATGAAATTCTAAAATCTATGAACTGATTTAAAGAATCAAGCAATCACTTATTATTCTAATATAGTCATCAATTGTATGCAATGTTTATATAATATTTATTGGGTATTAAATAAAATATGCACTACTAAAAAAATGTTTTCAATAGTGATGGTTTTTATCAGTGTTAGAAAAAAAATGCTGATAAATGACATCTTTATCATCCCTAAAGAAAGCACTGATAAATTTAACTCTTTATGAGTGCTTATTTTTAGCACTGATAAATGGTACCCTTTATCAGTGCTTTATTTTTAGCACTAATAAAGGGCACCCTTTATCAATACTATATTTTTAGAGATCATAAAGGAAACCTTTATCAGAACTTTTTATCACTAATAAAGGTCTGAATAAATAAAATGAAATAATTAAATAAATAAAAAATAAAAAATGAGTTTATTAAAAAAATATTACAATTTTTATTAATTAAATAATTATTGATAAAAATGAATAAATTTATTGTACTATATATAAATAATAAATACTAATAAATAGTATGTATTAAATATACAGATAAATGCAAAATGAAAATTAAACAAATTAAAAATAAAAATAAGTTAATTGAGAAAAATATTAAACATTTTATTAATTAGATGATTATTGATAATGTTAATAAATAGTATATATTAAATATATAGATATAATTTAATGTATATAAATATGATTTATATAATAAAAAATATTATTTATGCTTGACATTAAATAGTAATATTTTTAGTGAATAATGGTTTGTAATTAAAAATTAATATAAATTAAAAATACAGACAAATTTCATCGAGTAATGGACATAATTGTACACCATTTGATTTTTCAATTTATAACATAGATCAAATGTATTATATTGATTTCACACATACTAATTAATGAATTTTTATATACATATGCACACACACGAATATTTTTTTGGAATTTAATAAATTTATATTATTTATTATATATATATTTATTTACTATGTTATAATATTTTCAATATGTATTCATATTTATTTCAATATATATCCTTTTTCTAATGATTTATGATAATAAAACTTATCCAAATTTTCAGTATTTTCATCATGTTTAATTAATCAATTTTACTCATTTTTAACATGCATAAACTTAAGATTAAATATTCATTAATAATGTTAAAAATACATTTATAAAAAAATATTTATAAATAAATATATTTTTAAATGTATATTTACTATTTTATACTTTTATAATTATAAATAAACAAATAATATTTGTTATAAATAAATAATTATAAAATTATAATAAATTTATTTAAATAATGAATATATTTACTATTTTATATATATATATATATATATATATGTATAATTATATAATTATATATAATGATATAAATATTATTTTTTAAAAGTATTTATATAATTATAAATAAATAATTATATATTCAAAGAATTATAATATTATTATTTTATAAAAAGTATTATTATAAGTATTATAATTATATATAATAATTATACTTTTTTAAAATTATTATTTTTAAAAAAATTATTATAAGTATTTATCATTGATTTTTTAGCGCTAATAAAAATAGAGATTTATCAGTGCTAAAAAAGTGTTGATAAAGATTCATTTTATCAGTGCTTATTAACTTAGCGCTGATAAATGTGTTATGATTTATTTTAAGAGTCCTAACAATCCTGAACCAGTTCACGATATCTGAAGCTCTCTAAAAAAGTGACCTATTGCTGATGCTCCTCGTTGTTGGATCAAAGCTTGAATGTAGGATAGAATAAAGTCTCCAACTATTCCAAGGCTTGAATCTTATTCTCAAGCGATTCAAAGGTTGAACGCAACCACGACTCGAATGAAATCTAGGTTTTTTGATATCTCTAATTTTCCTCGATTATCCACTAAACCTTCTCATCCCACATCCATGTATCCAAAAAATTTTAGTTTCACTATCCTATAATAAAACAACTCAAAATTTATTGTTTTTTAGATATATTGAAGTATCGTCTTCCCCAATATCATGTTGGTCTCATTGGGACAACATTGGTACTGTGCGACTTGAAATATATCAAACCTAGTGTTGGGTCATGTTTTTGTGAGGTATAATAGGCTCACAATACCAATATTTTATGACATATACCTCTTTGAAATCATAATATTTTGAAAAATTCATCCATATAGTGGTAAATATTGCAATTAGTTTGGAATATTACATTGAAAATCACTTGGATAATGACATATTTGACATCATTGGGGTCTTATATTATGTTATGAAACAATTGGCACTGAGAGGGTTGAGTGTGGAGAAACCGAAATATAGGGTTATCCCCTTCTATTTGAAAGGTAATTCTATATTTTGTTTCCAAAAAATGGATGATGAAATATATGACACATGGGAACAACTTTATAATGATTTTTTTATGAAATTGTTTCCTAGGATAATGAGCACTGAAATATGGTGTAAAATTAATGGATTTATTTAGGATAATTGTGAACTATTTTATGAGTCTTGGGATAAATTTAGGGGTCACTTATGAAATGTAATAATCAAATGATTCTGATGAATCTATAAAATTAGATGAGAAAAAGAATCATATATGTTTGATTTATTATTTTATTTATTTAACTACATATTGACAAAATATAACATTTTCAGTTTTTATTTTTGAAATATTTTAATTTGAATTAAAATAATACGACTTAAATTCTAGGAAAAGAAATATAAAAGTGGTTTAAGGTTTTATAATCCTTGGACTATATGATACAGGAAAAAATGATTTTGAGATAAAATGTTATTAATATCTTGATTTTGGATATTGAAATATAGTCAGAAAATAAACAATTTTAATGAGTCATTTTCTAGAAAAAACCACACCATCATGATGTTTAAGAAAAAAAATATTGTTTCATTATGTGGTGTAGAAGAAGAGTACATTATCGATAGAATTTATTGTTCTCAATCCTTTAGGATTGATCAAATTATTTCTAAACTTTATATTTTCATTAAAAAGAAACTTTTTTAACTAGAAAAGTTTTATATTATTTAATATTTAAAGAATATTTTAAATCATTCAAGAATAAATCTTATACCACTAGAGTTAAATAATTTTGATAAAATAAAATATTAACATCGATTGATGTAAATTTAGTAAATAGGTTTTAATAGAATATATTTTGTTGAAATAAGAATTATTTTTCATGGATAAAATCATTACACCTTTAGAATCACACTTCAAGTCAACTTTATTAGTTTGGATTTAATAATTTAATGACATGCTATGTTCACTGTGGATTCTTAATTCAATTGAATTTTATGTTTTACTAATATAAAATTAAATCCATTTTTATGTCCTTCTAGTGGTAATATGATTCCCCACAGATGTGACCATCTCAATTACATGACATAAAAAAAAGTTTCATTACAATACATTTCCATGACCTTTTATGTTAAGAGTTTTAAAAAATTAGGACAAAATATTAACAAAAAAACTCATGTATTTTTTAAACTAATGGACATTTTTGGAACAATATATGCAAAAAATTGATCCATAAGGATCCTTTATGTTCTTATTCAAATCAAGATCCTCATGTCACATTGTTTATATTTGGATCAATCTCCTCATTAATAGATTTGATCCAATTATCATACTTTTTAGCCTCTCCAAATGATTTAGGATTTACTTGGAAAAAATGAGGTTTTTTGTAGAGTCTTAATCCTTCAAGTTTTCACTAAAAATTTCCAATCACCAATTGCATTTTATTCATTGATTTCAGCCTTGCTTGTATTTCTTGTATTTGATAAAAATTTATCCATCATTGAAATTATAACCCACTCATTACTGCTTCTTAAAATTCACTTCATTTATTTCATCACACATATAATAAAAACACTATGTATGTTTTACTTTAATACATCTAAAAATAGACCATTATTTAATATTTCCTTTTTTTCCACCCTCAGAAATCTCTGATTACTATCCATGTAATTTTCACAAATGGGAGAAATTTACCTTTGATAATGAATATCTTATGTATATTTATTTATTTATTATAAAAAATGAATATTTTATAAACCCAATAGGATATATATTTTTTCTATCATATGATTAAAATCTTTAATCTAATGTATCTTATTTTATCCTCATCCTCCTCACTCATTTATTGATTGTTTGGTGAGATCTATTTTCATTTTTTATCATCATTATTACTTTACCATCAGCATATCCCTATAATCAACAATGTTTTCATAGTAAAATAATTATACATAGAATTAATGTATTGTTTAATACTTATGTTTAATTTATTTATTTTCAGTATTAATCATATAATAATTTTTTTCATGTACAATTGGATTTTTTTTTGAGTTACGGTGGTTTGTTCAAATATTATCATGCTCATGAGGGATTGGACTTCGAGCCTATAACTGAGATAATGATAATAATGAAATGCATCAAGAATGCATAAAACCATCATAAAAAGGTGAATTTATACTAGTTATTTAATTAATTTTATCATCATTTTATCTACCATTTGTAAGTTAATTTCCTTATCATTTTTATCTAATACTTATTTAGTTTTTTTCACTGATCTTTTTGGAAGTCATATTTTTCTTTCAACTATCTACAATAAGAAAAAAAGAGATAAAATGACTCTTTCTACCAATTTATCCATGTTTTCTATATTCATTACCATTATTTGTCGAACTACCAACACTGCATATTGATTTGATGTTATTAGCTAAAAAACCTTTCTCTTTGTTGAAAGCCTCTAGTCTTCTGAGTTTCAAAAATGAGAAAGGTTTTTTTGGATAAGAACATTGAGTCAATATATAGTGTTGGTAGTTCAACATATAAATAAAATAGAAACATTGTAAAATTGGCAGTTAGAATTTTTTTAATACTTTAGTATGTGTATGAATCATCCACACCTCAGCCTAACACATGGTGTGACCGATATGAATCAAAGTGCTTTTTTTTATTTAAAATTGACATTAATTTTAGTAAAATATAAAACTGACATACTCAAAATTGAGAAAAAATATTTTTTTTGTTTTTATACTTTAGGTAAATTATCCATAAGTTATTTTAGATATATAGGAATCCACCACACCTCAATTCGTTGCTTGGTGTAACTACTATAAATCAATGTGTCCGTTATGAGTTTAAAATCGACAGATTAGTTAAAAAAATCCCACTCAATGAAAATAAAGAAAACATGATTATATTTTTGTGATAATTTAGGAAATATATAAGTCATTTTTTACATGTAGGAATTAGTCTCATGCCAAACCGATACAATATATGACCAGTAGAGGTCAAAGTGGATGTTTCTAGTTTAAAATGACATTTTAGTAAATAAAAAAAGTGACATACTAAAAATCAAGAAAACACATTCATATTTTTTTAATAATTTATAAAAATGATCCATAATTCATTTAAGACGTGTAGGAATTAGTTGTACCTCAATCTGATACACAGTGTGACCGCTATGACTCAATGTGTCCATTATCAGTTTAAAATCAACTGTTTAGTTCAAAAAATGTCACTCACTAAAAATAAATCAAATTCACTCCGATTTTATTGATAATTTAGGAAAAAGATGAATAATTCATTTTTTATGTGTACAAATTTTCCTCACATCAAACTGATACACGATGTGATCGGTATAGGTCAAAGTGGATGTTTCTAGTTTAAATCAACATTTTAGTAAAAAAAAAACAAGTAACATACTCAAAACTGAGAAAATGAATTCAGATTGTTTTTATACTTTAAGAAAATGATCAATAATTCATTTTAGATGTGTATAAATTTGCCGTACCTCAATCCGACACATGGTGTGGCTGGTATTACTCCAAGTGCATCTTCTTATTTAAAAATGACATCAATTTTAATAAAAAGGGAAAGTGATATACTCAAAACGGAGAAAATTCATTTATATTGTTTTGATACTTTAAGAAAATGATCCATAAGTTATTTGAGACACGTAGGAATCATCCGTACCTCAATTAAATGCACGGTGTGACCAGTATGACTCCAAGTGTGTCTTTTTTATTTTAAAAGGACATCAATTTTAATAAAAAGGACAACTGACCTACTCAAAAATGAGAAAATAGATTCACATTGTTTTGATACTTTAGGGAAATGATCCATAAGTCATTTTTGATGTGTAGGAATTATCCACACCTCAATATGATACACATTATGCTTGGTATGACTCAATGTGTCCGTTATTGGTTTAAAATTGGCAGTTTAGTTCAAAAAATGTCACTCTTTATAAACCAATCAAACATGATCATAATTTCATAATAATTTATAAAATTTATTCACAATTCATTTGTGATGTGTATTAATTGGTATCACATCAAAATGATACATTATGTGAGTGGTTTGAGTCATAGTGTGTGTTTCTAGTTTAAAATGACATTTTAGTTAAAAAGATAAGTGACGTAATCAAAACCGAGTAAACATATTCATATTCTTTTGATACTTTAGGAAAATAATCAATAAGTCATTATAGATGTGTATAAATTATAAGAACCTCAATAAAATTTACGGTGTGACCTATATGACTCCAAGTGCATCTTTTTATTTAAAATTGACATCAATTTTAGTAAAAAGGACAACTCACCTACTCAAAACTGATAAAACACTTTTTTATTGTTTTTATACTTCAAGAAAATGATACATAAGTAAATTTTGAAGTTTAGGAATTAGTCTCACCTCAATTTGATACATGATGTGTCCGGTATGACTCGATGTGTATGTTATCTGTTTGAAATCAACATTTTAGTTTAAAAAGTGTCACTCACTGAAAACAAAGAAAACATGCTCAGATTGTATTTATAATTTAGTAAAACAATTCAAAAGTCATTTGCGATGTGTAGGAATTATTATCATGTCTAACTGACACACGATGTGACTATTATGAGTCAAAGTGCGTGTTTCCAATTTAAAATTACATTTTAGTAAAAAAGACAAGCGATGTACTCAAAACTAAGAAAACACAATCGGATTGTTTTGATACTTTAGAAAAATGATCCATAATTCATTTGAGATGTGTAAGAATTAGCCTCATTTCAATCCAATGCACATTGTGACTAGTATGACTCCAATTGTGTTTTTCAATATATAAATATCATTTTAGTTTAAAACGTGCATCACATCACCAAAATCGAGAAAACAAGCCTAGATTGTAATATGTTAATTTAAATTTTGTATTCGTACATGATTTTTCTGATTTCATGGTGTTTTTGGTGCTGTGGTGGGTTGTTACAGTACACTGTGCTAGTGACACCATATTCTATTACAACACACTTCAGTATGCCCTTTTATCAGTGCTTTTACAAGAAACGATAAATGGTTCTTTATCAGTGCTTCTAAAAGCACTGATAAAAGACTCGGGCTTTTAATCTTGCCATAATAGTTAGTGCTTCTTTAGCACTGATAAATCCCATTTTTAGTGATATTAAAGGCCTATTTTTTAGTAGTGATGCCTGTAAAATATGTTTATTCGAATACAATAACCATGTAAGTATGTAAACATTATAAAAAATAAGTTTTATTATCCAAGATTCAAATAAATGGTGGTTTCTAAGTCAATGGTGGGAAGTACACAACTTCTAATTACCATGTAAATGATTCTTCTTGAACTTTTGTTAATTGGTACCAAAACAATAATCTCATGTTTTTATTGGACATAAGGAGACATTATTCCTTCTTAGGGATGAATGATGTTTGATATGTATAATACTCAACTAATAGTTCATTAATTCTTGAATCATTGGGAACACATGATGAATATAAAATGTATGTCTCTAATACCTAGATGTAGAAAGATAATTATTTTTTTTAAAAAAATAATCTTTTTCTAAGGATACTCCTAGCATGGTTTTATAATCTTTTGGGTTAAATACCTTAGGTTTTATGAACACATTTACTTATTTATTTTTTTTAAAAATAAATCTTTATAAATAAATATAATCCTCAAATCTTTTATAATTAGTTAAGTTAGAGAGAGTGGACTATTAAAAGGTTAATCTTGTAGTAAATATACTTCATAAGAATCCTTTTAGAGTTTAAGGAACTTGAAAGAGAAAAATGGAATATGAATGTTCATAATATATGAGTTGATTCATTCCAATGTACTAGAAAATATCTTGAAAAAGCATTCATTGATCAATATAATGTAACATGAAGTAATCCTAAAAAAATATTACCTTATTCACATAAAAAATATGATTTTAGTTAGGAAGGTCGATGATGAGTCTTAAATGAATATATTAATCAATATAATGTTATTTGGATAAAATTCTAGATGAAAATTTCATTATACACATTAGAGTAATAATGTAGTTAAAAGGAAAATCAATTTTTTAGAATCATATACATTGGGAGAACATCCATTTTTTGAAACATGATTCAAAAATATTGACATTATCCCATAACCACATCCCAACTATAATAAAAAATTGATATCATATGAGTTATAATATTATAAAAATCCATTATTTCATAAGATCATCAATTTAGATGCATGGAGTTTATTAGAAAATAAAAAATCTGCATCAAGGAAAACAAAATATTGATTCAATGTAATTATCCTAAAGATTCCATAATATGTTAAAAATATCCATGAGATTGAAAGTATTTATAAAATTGATAGCCTAAATATATAAAAAAGGGTGAACATCTATATTTTAGATAGTGGGAGAAATATTGACTTGGGTTTAGTCAATGCCTAAGATACACAAGTGGTTGGAATAAGAACAAGTTCTATAAGAGAAAGTGGAAGTGGAATGTTCTGGAGAAACATACCGTGTTAAAAGGAAAAAACCATGTTAATGATTTTATATTCACAATAGCCAGTGATAATTTATTCATTGAGAATAATAGATCCTATAAATAAGAAGTAAATGGTTATAAGATAAAATTGAAAAGATCAATTAAAATTTAATAATGGATTCTATCTATCAAAGTACGATGGATTAACATTTTCAATACTGTGGTGGGTATTCAATTGATATTATACACATATGGTTCAAGTGTGGAAAAAATAAGGTTCGAATGGTAATACCAAGTGGTCATTCCTAAATCGATTAGAATTTTACATGACAACTAATTTCTATGATCATTGAATTAGGAATTGGATGTTAGGAACACCAATCATAAAATGAATTTATAAAACAAAACTAAAAAGGGTTGTGAACACCATTTAATACCAATAATGGGTGCAATTCACTGAAATACAATGTTGTATTTATGTAAGAAACAAGTTAATAGTATAATCATTTGGTATGGATTGATGCTACGAGTCTGCAAGTGGTTAGTGAGAGCTCTAATATTTCCAAGTAAAATATATTTTATAAAATATGGGAAAAACTATTGATCTGACATATAGTTAAGACTAGAATAAAAGTAACTCTAAAAATATTAACATCAAGTAGTAACCTAAGTTATAGGGGACATGATCTACTAAGGTAGATATAATGGTCTTACACATAGGAAATAATATATATACTAACATGGAATTTAAATATACATGTCGGAATAATTTGAGAGATAATTGTTACCAATGTAACATTGAATAAATATCTATAAGGATACATGAAAGTGGCATAGGAGGAGATTAATATGGGGAGTATAATTTTATATGATTATGTGAGGGATCAAAAAAATATTACATGATATTTACAAGAAATGATATTGCTGACATAAGCATTATGGAAGGAAAATATCAATTATATCAAGGATAAATGCAATGGATGTAGTCAGAACTATCCAATTTTACCCGAGAAAGTACAAAAGATAGACACATTTTATGTGGAGAGGTGAGGAAACTAGTTATAAGGGGATAAAAACTAGTCTTATTATATATAAATATGATATAATATCATAGTTATGCTAATTTAATGAGAAAAGACAAGGTCAATCACACTATTGGTATCCATGTCTACCTATATCGATTTCATTGTGGTATCTAACACAACTAAAGAATAAGTGTAAAATGTGCAATGATTTGTTATAGTTCTTAGAATCAGACATAGTATGTAAAATTTAATCATAATATTATTATAATAATTTTATTACTGGTACAATCCATGATGTCAATATTTGATAGTGTTGAAAGAGGTATATACTCGAGGATATAATCTATTGAGGAGTTTTACTTAAGGAGGTGAAGTTATAGATAGATGTGTTTCCACGCAATGGAGACATGATAAACACATGTCTAAAGCATAAATAAGAAGAAACATGATTTTATCATGTGAGAGCTAATAAGTTTTTTTATAAAGTTGGATCTAGTATAAGTGTGAGTGTTGTAATAATTTTTTACCTAATCACAAATTAAATATTACTTTTCTATTACCATATCATAGATACGAGCAGTTATACATGATTCACACTTACCATTATAGTGTTGATATTTCTGTGTTTACTATTTATATAATAATTTCCTTAGATTAGTTTTAATATCAAAAGGTCCTTTCAGTTTCAATGCTAAAATGACAACCTCAAGATACTATGAAATTAATCTTAAACAAATATCCTATATTGTAGATATATCATACTAACTGGATAAAGATGATGTCAGAATATCAGCTATTGGGGGATCATTAACATTGATACTTCTTCTCATGATATTCACATTTGGTGATCTTGAGTAGATGGGATCATGAGGGATAACTTGCTAATAGAAACAACATATGTTTCAGGTGTCATTAGTAGTTCATATCCATAAATAGGTGTAATAGGTTCCTTACTAGAGATTATTATCAATGTATACTATTTGATCAAAAAATTTTAATCAAGGAGAAAATAGTGCAAATGAATTCATAGTGAGATATCTTGCATTGGGCGTATAATTAGTAGTATTTAATTGTTTGGATAATCAAAAAATAATTTTTCATTTCTTATTGGAAAATATATCTTAGGGACAATAAATTAGGATGTTTGTACCTTTACTAAAACCATGGTCATAGTAGAAGAAGTTATTTTTTAGTAAGGTCAAAAAATAATAAAGCAATAATGTATTATGACACAAAATGCACATCCTTCTTAATGTGATATCATGAAAAAATGCTATTATATTTCATGACATGTGCTCATATGAAGTATTCCATTTCCATACCTACTACTTATTATTTAGGGGCCTTTATTAGTTGCAAGAATCTACTACTAGTCTATGAACAATATTCACTACTATCAAGATAAGCAGCTAGAGGGACACACACAATAACATATTCAAAAGCCTACCATTTTGATGAATTGGAATATAGGACATCTTGGGACCCACCATGATTTCTAAGAGGGGTATAAGAACAAACGATCACCAATGAATAAATAAATTCATTAATATTTGATCAATGAAAAATTATCATTTAATTTATTTATTAAAAGTATTTATGATTTTTTAATTGAATACATGGAAGAAATATTATACTAAAAAATATCATTTTAATATTCAATGTTCATTTAATATTTTTCAGCATATAAAGTTAAGTTAATGGATAAATTTTATCACATAATAAATTTATTATATTAAAAGTAAGTGAAAAAATATAAATGATATTTATGACTCAGTAAAGCAGTCTTATGATGTCATTTATTACGAGTAATAAATATTCAGGTACCAAGATTCTTTTCAAAGTAATTTTATACATCACTATATATAGGAGGATATTGGATCTCTCATGTAACTATTTACTATGAGTTTATGAAATCCTATCTCTCCTCTATCACTTTCTAGAGAGATATTCTATCATTCTAAGTGCTCAATCATAGTTCTTCTTCCCAGATCAATGGAATTGTGTTTCATTGATCATCAGGATGTCGATGGTGTCGTTAAATCTTTGTGCTAGAATCTGGAATTTGATGATCGACACTCCCATGAAATTTTTATGAATGTGTAGATAATCTAGAGGGGATACAATTATATTTCTTCTAGAAAATATCACTAGCAATGAGTAAATGTTTAGAGTGGATTCATATTGAAAGAGGTATTTTTCAGTTTATGTTTTTGTGCTTAAAATTAATCACATGAGATATTAGTGATTTTACTGGGGCTTTTCTTCATAGGTGAAGATGTAGTTACATTAATCATCAGTAAAACCAGCCAATCAACTTCCACTTCATACCGTGGTACTAATAAAAAAACTTTTCAATAATTTGTGTAAGGGTATGTTTGGTTTTAACTTTTTTATATAAGTGTAAGGGAGATTTCCATGCACTATGTAAGGGTAAAAAAGAAATTAAATATGGGGAAATACTTTTTATATGTACTTTGTAGGGGTAAACAAGATCTATGTAAGGGTAAACCCCAATGAAAATGGGTAACCTTATGCTACATAAGGGAATATCCTGTATTGCATAAGGTTATAAGACTACATGTGTGAGGTTAACAAGATAGTTCATGCACTATGTAAGGGAATTTAATTCACTGTGTAATGGTAACCCCCAAATTCTATTAGCTATGTAAGTGTAAGGAATGACCTATGTAAAGGTATCCTTATATTTCCAAAGGCTGTGTAAGGGTGCCACAAGTGATGCATAATGGTTAGGTGAGCTAAGTAATGGAAACAAATCCTTTTAAAAGGATGAATAAGGGTAACCCTTTACACTTATATGAAACACATGTACTGTATAAGGGTACACCATATTACCCTTACACACCACCCTTCTTGGGATATATTTTATTTTCACCCCTGTTTTTCATTTCTTCATTCATAGCTCAAACCTATAACACATTTGAATGATTTTTAAATTACAAAACTCATGGGAGAAATAATTTTGATTAATTTTACATTAAATCAAATATTTATTAATATTTAATCACTCCATATCCAAGATCCTCTTCAAATGTGAATTAAATGGTATGTTTAATTTTGTGTTTCCAAATACTATGAACTATAATTCCATGTGTTTTAGAAACACCTAAACCATTATTTCCATTGGTTTTATGATTATTCCCTTGTTTCTAGGAATCTTATATATTCTTTATCATTGAAATATGAAGTATTCTTCAAGTATTTTTTCCCTTTACCAATTTGACAGAACATCACCCACTCTCCTTAATTCGGGGTGATGTGTTTTAAAATGATAAAACCATGTATTTTTTCTATAAAAACTTTTCATGTTCATTTTTTGAAATATGATTTTTTGAGAAATTGATGGATTAAACCATTAAAAAAAATGACCCAGAATTATAAAAGTATGATTGAAAATAATTATCACATTCATATCTAAAATTATTCTAGATAGATAGAGTACTATGGTTAGGGATTATATAATTATTCTATTATGAAGAAATTTATATTATATATATATTGAAATAATTTTATATTTTGAAAATTATCAAGGAGAGAGAATATATTATCACATGTGGAAACTTAATTATTTTGGAAAAAAAGTTTTTGTAATTTTATCTAGGAATACTTGGTTAGTGTTTTGAGCTAATGAATATATGGATGTGATTTGGGTGGTGATTCCCATATTAACCTTGATGTTCTTCATTAATTAATTTGAGGTAGGATGTTTCATACCTTATAATAATATTTTATATAAATTTTCTCCTTGGTATATTTATTGTGTTATAATCCCTTATTTACCATGAATGATTCCAATTTCATGCGGGTGTGTGTAGCCTTTGATACCCGTTAGTACATTTTATTCCATGATGGTTTTTATAATGTATCTCTATGTTTGATGATGATCACATGTATTTACATTGATACATTATTATCATGATGATATTATTTCCTTATAGGATCTACCATATTATGTATGCTACTATTATTTTGAAGGTATTGTTCTTGGTTATTAGAATAGGTGTAAATATATGATATGATTCTTCCTTATAAGTGTAATTTTCATAACTCGATATGATTTTTATGATGGGCCTAAGTACATGGTTTAGATACAATGATTCCATACAATTCCATGTTGAGGATAAACCTGGTGGCCAAGTATCAAGTTTCTTGGTTCCTAATGATTTTAAAGTAGTGCGCTCAATGCCTAATAATTTATGAGAAACATTCCATAATTGAGGCCCAGGAAGGCAAAGTCATGTGTATGAACAATTTTATGTGGTTTTTAGGCAATACATTCTCTATAGCTAAGGATAATTTTGGCTACATTCAATTACCCCTCATTATTAATCTAGTATGGGGCTGAAGTAGTTATGATATGAGGGTTGTGACTTCTTGTTTAGTGAAGGAACACTCAATACATGAGCGTGTGTTGTTATTCCTCATTAAACATTTATTATTATTATGGAATACACTTGTTGCACATTATCACATTTTTTAAAGACGCATCGCTGGTTTCTTACTGAGTTTTATTTATCAAACCATGAACATCTATCCTAATGTATGTGAATTTTTTTGGTATAGGGGTCCGAGTAATGGAAATGGCCCATGAATGGTGGAAAAGCAGAAGAGCATGAAGTTGGCGGCGTACCAAGATAGACTTTAGAGTACACATTTGTATTATTATTAATTTATGTGCTGGGTTTTTACTCTTGTTTGGATTTCCACATTGGATGACCTAATTATTGTATGACATGTATGCCATATTTTAGTTTAATCAAAATGAATTTTATTGATTATCACATTATTTATTATTTATTATTTTTTATATGACATGATACTGAGGGTATATTATCACAACTAACAAATTTTGGCTACTAATGCACATTTATAACCTATTGCATACAGGGAGGCGCAAATGAGGTCATATGTCACTCTTGTTTATACCTAGTGTTTTGGTTTGAGATGGTAAAATATTTATGAACATGGTTTTTGGATATGTAATTATAAAACTAATTTAACTATTTAGGATATTTTGTGAAAATTCATAATGAACCAAGACCAAGGTAATCATTTTCATTTCAAATTCCTCTCTTTGATATTTTTTTATCATTTACCTAATTTAATTTATGTAGTGTATATAATACCTCATTTAGTTATTATATAATGATATACATTTTATTAAGGGTAATTTATTTTAAAATTCAACCACTCTCTTTCCATAGATTTTTATTTAAATTCTCCCCACGTTCTAAGTGTTTTTGTTAACTAAATTCCTATTGATTGAGTTATAATTTTTCTTCATAAATATATTTAATATAAGGGGGTAAATTACACCCTATGATTGTATTATGTTATATTTTATATTTAATTAATTCATTTTATATTTTCCCTACATAATCCCCTTTTCAAATGTTTCTTACTTGATAAAATAGGTTGTTTATAGGGAACCTTGGTATCTGAAATCACTTTCTATGAATTATATGGTATCTTTTGAACTTAAAACTTCAATATTATCTTAATTAATTGATTTAAAATTATAAATGATCTTATCTTTATTATTTATTTGAATAATGTAAATTTTTATTCAAGGCCTCCAACTTGATGTTTCTATGACCTAAAAATATAACGTTATCATGAATAAACAACTATCTCTAAATTATCTATTTGATTCAAGTATATATTTTTTCATTGTCTCCAATTTTATCCTATCTTTTTAGGAAATATAATATGTATTATTTTCTATGATTTAAATAATTCTCTTTACCCCTTTCTAAAATGGGAAATATATTACCTTTTTTTTATGATGTGGGTATTCATTTTTTTCCAAAATGGTTTCCATCATTTCAAAATAAAGTATTTTTATCTTTCTCCCAACATTTATTTTGAAAAAATTTATTATATTTAATTGAATAATTTATTGAAGATTATTTTTCAAAGGTATTTATTTTGAATCTTTTCACTTCTCCTTTTTGAAAATAACCTTTGAATGTGACATGTAAACTCATCACTATTCAAATAACATGAAGTTGATCTATTTTACCATTTTCCATGGGAACCCATCTTTCCAAAATCATTGTCAATTTAATTGGAACATTATTTCAACAATTTAATGTTTTCTAAAATAATTTTTTTATCCAAGATATAAAAAATATATATTTTAAAATGTTTTCAAAATTTAAAGTATATTTATTATTTTCAATGTTATTTTTCAAAAACTCCATAAAAATATTTTTTATCTAATTCATTGTCCTTCTAAATTTCTTATTCTTAATTTATTTTTTTGATTGTAACCCACCATATTATTTTTATGGATAGATTATTCAAAAACGTTATCTTTTTTAAAAATAATCTATCATTATATATGTCTTTCCAAATAAGTTTTGGTGTATAAATATAATTTTTCTTCCATTTTATTTATTCTATGAGTACAATATTTTTGAATCCTATGTATGATAGGAGTTCACCTAGATTAAAATCATCAATTTATTTTAGAAACTTATTTCATTAACTTTATACGTTTTATCTATATGTTGAAAATACCATAATATTTATTATCTCTATGGAATGGTACTTACATAGAAATTTACTTGATGACATTGTATACTCATTTATTTCCCATGGGTTTATCATGTAATTATTATTTATGGAATTATGAATGATTTACTTATGGGAATCCATTTGAAAATTATGTAAAACCCATGTTTGACATGATTATTTATGATGTATTGAATGAATCCCATTTTCTTTATATGGGTCATTTATGCTCTAAATATAAAATTATTATCATTGGAAGGTTTTATAAAAACCATTATTATTTATGGGTATAAATGATGTGATTTTTAAACATATTCTTGGGGAATACATGTCTATAGTTAATCATTAGGTGAAGGGAGGGCCCTATATAGCCATCTAATACATTGGGTAAAACTTTACATCTCAATATAGAATTGTGAAATGAGTAGTGATTCTCAATCAAAAAAGAAAATAAGTTGTGATTCCTAATCCAATAATGGAAACAATATAGTGATGATAGATCCACCATGGGAAACATGTAATTGAAGGATGATCCATTAAGGGAAGCAAGTTATGATACCTCACCCAATATGTTATGATTTTAATACTTATAGACATCCCACAATTCTCATGTATTCCTTGTTTTTAAGTGATAAATAATTTTTATGATTTATTATTATGTTATTATATGATTTATAATATATGTTTTACTGGGTATAACTTTCTTATAAATCCTTATTATACGTATTTATCATTTGATACTCCCTTAATATCCTTGATTGATTATCACATATGTTTAAATTTATCAAGAATCTATGACCACACCATTCTCATGTTTCAATTTCCTAAGTTATGAAGATATTAAAAGAATGAATGGTTGATAATAGTTACTTATATAGAGAACTAATGGGAGATGTTTAAATTTTTTTATAAACTAATAATTTTATTATATAGTAGGATTTTTTTATTATTTATAAAATGGAAGTAGTTTTTTCCTAATTTACTAAAATTTTATACATAATAGGTCATTGAAATTAATTAAAATGAAATATTTTCTTTATTTCATGTAATATAGATCATCACATGGAAGGGTCTTCACATTCACGAATCTAATAACCTTAACTTATTTTTATTCTTCTTCATAGGGGATTTATCTAAATAAGGAGCACCAATTTTTTTCTCTTTCATAAAATATAAACTTCATGATATGAACCACATATTTCAACTTATTTTTAGATATCAAATACTTCAAAAACTAAGGATTTATATAATCTTTTTCATTGACATCATAAGTAAATCTCAAACTCGATATTTTCTTAGAATTGATTAGGTTATATTTTTTCCTATCTAGATGAGATTGTTTGTCAACATTATCACACATTAGAAACTTTATAATAATTTGATTCAACATCTGAACATACAATAAAATATTCATCCCAACTAATCTATTCTTAATAACATCAATATAAGACTAGATAAACTTAAAAATATTAATCTTTCTAAAACATACATGGAAATATATCAAGTAAACATCTGGTATCTTGATTATATTCTTATCCCTCTTATAGTAGAAAATATATAATCCAATAATACCAGATTATATATTTAGGATTTAGATGCATCGTCATATGAAATATCTCACTAATCAAAAAAAGTTTTTATTCATATTTAGATTTGGAAAACATTGAATTTTCTTTTGAAAATTTTTGGGATATAAATATGGACACTTCCTCAAATGGTAATTCATGTAACTAAGAATATTTTTAGGGTATAAGTAAAATTTTGAAGGAAAATAAAAAATTTACCTTCATAACACCATCCTCTTCTTAGAAATTCAGAGATCCATAATATTCAGGGATCAAAAATGGATAATAAAACAAAATTTATTCTATTAGAGAAACAAGTATTCTCCAGACTTGAAATATGAAAAAAAATTCAATATGAAATCATAATTCTCAAAAATATAATAGTTGATCAGCCTTCTAGTCTTTATTTTCCTAGTCACAAGTACATCTGACCATGGGATTATTATTTTAGAAGAATAACTTTTCAATCTAAAAAATTAAAAGAGCCATACTATAGATTCACAATAAATTTGTTCAATAAAACCAGGTTCCACCAGTTTATATTGGTAACATGGGAATTCAAAGAGTCATAATAGATTTTATTGATGAAATGACTTAGATTTGATTGCTTTGAAACATAAGATATTATATTTATTAATAAAGGAATAACATTTAAATATAAAATTATATTAAAAATTAACAAAGACCTTAGATTTCAGATAAATAAACAATATTTTTTAATTTAGTTAAATAAAGAATAATTTGAAATTTAAGTAAATGAACAATATTTACTAATAATATGATAAATAAAAACATTTGGTAAATATCTGTTGAACTGAAAATATTTTCATAATAAATTGTACATTTCCTTTCGTTTATGAATTTCATGATCTTATTCTTTTAATTATTATTCTATAAATGTTTTACTAATTATTTATGTTCTTTATAAAATTAAAAATTGTTTAAAATTTATCTATAAATAATGAATAAAACTATCCCCCTAAATAAAAGGAAAAAATACAATGTTTTTAGAGAAATTAAAGTAATAGATTTAAAATAATGAAATATAGAAATAATAGAGCCACTGGTAATAGGTGTTCGGATACTGGTGAAAAATGATTCAAGCCTTCAAGATTATACTTTAGGATGATAAAACTCCTTGTATATAGATGAGTTTTAAAGAAATATATTTGGGGCCCATACTTGTTTTCCCTTCAAATATTCATAGTAAAAAACCTCTTTTTAGATAAATACATGATGTCATCAAAAGGATTTAAATCTCTTAAGTGTTTTTTTTCATCCAATGACCACTTTTTTGACACATAATACAAAATTTTTCTTGATTTTTAATAGAAGATTATTTTTAGTATATTAAAATACTAGTGGATTTACTATGAAATCCAAATGAAGTTATGTTCACTCTCAACTGACTTAATATATTCTCAAATTCATTTCTTCCTATTGTAAACATAGCTAACAATTTATTTAGACATTCAATATGTAATTTAAACTTGTAAAACTTGCTATTATTAGGTGGAAATTATTTATTATTTTCTTTATTCTATGAATTTTCATTCTTTAAGTTATCAAATTTTGGATGATATTTTAATGATTTAGCTCCCCTTCCTTCCTTTTAATTTTACCAATTAGATTCATGATTTTCTTCGACGATATTTCCAACATAGAAATAATTTTATAATTTTTTTTCTTAATTAATTATGTTTATCTTTAATATTTATAAAAACTTATTTTCCTTATGTAGTTCCATTTTTTATATAATTGTATATATAATGTTTGTGATACATATCATCACATTTGGTCATATAATATTACATCTCATTATGTGTTTCAAGAACCTTTTAATCATCATGAAAATATAGTAAACATTTACTGTGATTCACACTTGAAATTTTTGAATCTTAGAATCATTTAGAATCTGGATTCAACATTGTATGGTCTTAGACAATAGGTTTTTACATAAAATAGTTTTTATTTTTAGATAATGTAGCATAAAAACTTGTAACTTTTCTAATTTCCTAAATATCTTCTGATGAACTATCAGAAGTAGTTTCACCGCCACTATAAATCTAACTATCTATTGAGTTTTAAAATTTATTCTATTTATTTTTATAATAAATTCTATAATGTTTCTTATCCTTCATTTTAATTTCATGATAATTTTTTTGAATATTACCAAGTCATATATATTCATAGAAAGTAGGTTCATTTGAATCCTTCTTATCAAAATTATCCTTTTTATCTTTTCTATATTCCAAATAATCTATTTTGAAATTATAGTTCTTGAACATACTTGATTTGAAGTTAGTTGGTTCATAATCAGTAATTTATCATTCACTATAATATGATGATTTATTATATTGTTTTAAAAAATATATCGATGATATGTAAAAGGAAAAGGTACTGCCCTTATCTTATTTTCCTTTTTAGTATCCATTTATAATATTCTTTCATACTAAATTCTTGATCAAATTATTTCATCATGATATAATTTTGTAATATGCATTATATTATATACAAATGTTCTTTTTTTATTCCCACATTATTGATAAAATTTCTTTGACGTTTTAAATATGTTGATAATAAATCAATTACTTTTATCAAAGGGACTTTAAATTGTTGAATATATTCATGAATCTATAATTTATTTGAGCTAATGATTCATCATGTAGGAAATTAAATACTTGATATGTAACGCCCCGACCCTAGTTACCCAGAGTCGGTGCATTACTTCGTAACATTGGCATGATCACAAAAGATCAAGTCTCGAAAGACCAATTAGTTTAGTAGCCTTGGAAACACTAGATACATTCATAAATGTTACATTACATCATAAATTTAAAATCTACAATAACAAAGTCTCCATAGCCCACACTCATATCCTCTTCTGACTATCCTTGCAGGTCATTCATAAAATACTTCTTCACATCATGGAAAATATTAAAACATTGAAAGGGGTGAGCTCATATGTTCAGTAAGGATAACAATATTGCGGAAGCTTTCATAAATAAACATAGACATTTAAGGCAATGTATGACTAAAACAAAAGCCTTTTAAACTTGAACATCAACATAATATGGCAAAAGTAAAATGAGATAATGCCATTTACTTCTTCACATGGATATTCTACTGGTCAAATAATCACATGCAATATCAATAACCACTTTCATAATGATGGAATGCATAATGCCAGACTATCATAACCATGTAGTCAAGGCTTCGTGCCAAGACCACAAATAAGATTTTGTCAAGGCCTCGTGCCAAGACACAAGTTTGTCTCATGAGACCTGCTGATGCATCGAGGATCTATAGCGAGCTCCACCCGTCACTTATTAAGTCCAATGCATTCCTCATATGAATAGGTTTAAACATATCATAAACCATAACATAATCGTATCACATAAAACATGCATAAAGGAAACATAACATTTCCACATTTCAATCACAAGATATCAATACAACACATTGATATAATAAAAACTCTTTCAAAACCATTTTAAATACCAAAATAAAAGAAAGTTAAAACTTTGTATTTATTTTTCTTTAAAAAAAATGATGGCTTGCAGAGGAAGACGAAACTCAAATAATGGTCACGGCGGTGGAGAAGTCGTTGTCGCCGCATAAGTATGAAAAGGAAAACATTCCCTTTTTGTATTTTAGTAAAACTCTTCGTATAAAAAATATTCCTTTTGAATAAACATAAAAGTCAAAGGGGTTTATACACCGTATAAAAGAAAGTTGCGTATAAAACCAAATATGCCTCAATGAAAGGATATTGAGACGAAGTCCTTAAAAAGATCATTTTTAAAATAAAATAGATCTATTATGTGTATTCACCATAAGTACACATAAATAAAGTACAAATACAAGATAGGACATAATAATATCATGACATAATTTGAAAGTAGGATATTAACCCAAAGAATGGAAATTGGGATAAGAAGTTCCCTTACCTCGTGTCCAACTTGACTCGATCGTTCTTTAATATCCTGAATAATAAACTAGAGTTAATTTATAGTTTCTTAAAAACCTTTTCAAGTTTCTTATTCCTTTAATATCACTTATTACCATGTTATGAACATTATGTAATTATTTAAGTTAATAACGGTCGTTTTGTCGATCTTTGGTACTTGAGTCAAAAATAAACTTCTTATAATTACAAGTTGTTCATGTGGTGAAATATCCATTATATCCAGAATTATATTCATGATATAGATATCATATATCTCATATATATCCAGTATATACATACATTTATAATATTCCATAACGTTTAGAGGTAAGAAATGAAATGCACCGTTCATGGAGACGGTAAGCCGTACGTACGCATGAACACTACTTTCATTTCTATTTAGTATTTAATGGAATGAAATCATAATGATATAAAGGTATAATATAATTCCAGTATAATATAGTGTATAATACCATTTACTCCATCCTTTATACATCCCACATATGGTATTAACGATTCAAATCACTTTGAGGGGGCGGTAGTCCGCACTTCCTAAAATGAAAATACCGCGTTTACCCATAATGGAAATCATAAAGGTATGACATAAATGAAAAATACAGAAGCTTAAGTAAAATATAAACGTATTATATATCATATATAAATACAGTGACATATTAATGGCCACCTTTGAAGGTGTTATAAGATTGTTGAACAATCGTCGTTTCGTGAGGCAGAAATTCGCCATCCACCGAAACCGTATGTTCTTTAACCATTAGATGTAGGTGTGTGTAAGTGTAGCTCGAATACTTTTTATAAAAACATACTAGTATATTGAGGATACTGGTGTTGTTACAAAAGAAATGAATAAAAAGAGTTTAGGGGGTTGGAGAAGAAAAATAAAATAAAACAACATTAGAGAAGACATTACCTCAAAATCGGGTAACTCTTTTTGATTTGAGCCAAAGGATTCCTTGGGAAGAGTTCTGCCCAATGTGAGGCTTCTAGGAGTAAGAGGGGGAATTTGGGAGAGTATTTGGGCAGAGGTTGGCCGAGCCAAATTGCTTTAAAGTGTGAATGAGGTGGTAGAGGTGGGGGCCTTTTATAAGAGGAGAGGAGGGGCACTCTTGGAAAGTAAGGGAATTTTACATTATTATACAATGATTTTCGGATTCTAAAGGTCCCACCCTTATATTATTCATGGATAAGGTGATAAGGATTCTAAATATACCCATGCAATAGTCTTTGGACAAGTTTAAGCCTTGGATTGTACATTATCTTTTCATTTTATTAAAATCGTTAAATAATGAGGTCATCGCTGCATCATAATGATGTCATAAATAATTTAATTTATTTAATGTATAAAAATTATAAAAAAAATACTATGATGTAGGAAATCTTTGTATCTTTCCAATGACTATTTATAGTCAAAAATATGACTTGTATAACCCCATGTAAAAATTGTTTTAGTAAAACATTTCATGTTTGTGTCATTTTTTTACTTTAACATTAAATAAAAGGTATTTATGTCATTTTCTAACTAAAGTGGCTCCATGGGGTCCCCAAGTTTACCCATGGATTTTATTGGTCGGCCATGGCACATCCAATGAGGTTAGGACATGTGTCAAGCTCATCTTATATTATTAAAACATTATTTTTACCTTAAACTACACTAATTACCTCTAATCGCGATTAAGAACTTAAAAGTTACGATTCAACAAAAATTATTTTAATCTCATTGAACCACATTTTACTTTTTAATGACAACCATGTATGTCGGATTTTTGAAAATCAAATCACAGAAGTGGTAATATTTCATTTAAACGAAAAATCAGTTATTTAACTACCACTTAGTGGTTTCACTATTCATCAAAAATTGAAGTTTTTCAGAACGATGCCAAAATTTCACCCTAAGCTATAATTGATATTCCGAATTCAAAAATGATGAATATTTTAAAAAATTCCAAACATATAAGTTGAATTAATTAATTTTATAATTAATTCCCACTATCACAACAAATAGCGTGTTTTTAAGAAACATTTTATATCAAAAGATTGGCAATTGTTTATGTCCAATTTCAATGTTAAATTAATTCTAATGACCACCATTGGATAAAATGGTAAAAATATATTCTAATTATACTTTAAAACCACTAAATAGTATAATTTATCACTATAAATTATTTTGATTAAAGAAGTTGTTTTTAAGTATTTTTCACTATTCATAAAAAATTAGAAGTTCTCAGAAAAATACCAAAAATTCAACATAGGCTAATTTCGATATTCCGAATCCAAAAATGAAGTCCATTTTGAAATATAAAATTTCTATAATTTTAAAAAGTGGTTATTACTATTCATAACGGCTACTTTGATTAGTCTCGGTGTTTTAGAACTCGAAGTTGCGTACAATGCAAGCTATTGCATTATTGAATGAGAAGCGTATTGTGGAAGCTCGGGGTGTTACATTCTCCCCTCCTTCAATAAATTGCGTCCTCGTAATTTGAAATTTTTCTTGGAAAATAAAAGGTTGAAAATAGAAAATACCTTTGTGGAAAACCCACATCGGAAATAAGATTAATAAAATTTAGCCTTAATAAGAGGGAAAGGGAAATGAAAAAGTCACCACCCAATTATGATCTCGATTAGGAGAACATTGGTGGCAATTAGAGACATATAATTGGAGGAAAAACGTAAATATTTGTAGGGAGTGATTGAGGTCATCAATCACAATCAACTGTCAAATTGAGGGCCTCAAATCCTTCAATCTATATTGATTTAAAATATCATCAGTTCAACAAGACATAAGGTATTAGGATAACACATTTTTTGTTTTAATATCCCTTTACTAAAGTTTAAGAATTAATTTATTCATTGAATAAGAGATAGGTATATATATATTTCTGCTTGACAATTAGAGTTTCAACCTTCAACTCATCTTTCACTCAAAAAGATAATAGAACTCAAAAATATTATACTTATCCTAATTGTATAAGGTTCCAAATGTTAACACATACCATTTAGATTAGTAAAATTATTTTTTAATAACCAGGGACTTCCTGTAGGCTAGTGGTAGGAAATAAAGGCCTGTCGCACTATGGTTGTTGGTTCGATTCCTGTAGCTTTGTCCGACGCGACGGGTTATGCCCCACCCTACAAGTTTTACTTTTCCTAAAACTATAGTTTTATAATATTCCAAAAATAATCTTCATAAATTTTTTTAACCTCAAACAATACTATCCAAAGATCAACTTAATCCACTCCAACCTTTATAGTTATCCAAAATACCTCTGTTCAGACTTTCTCTAAAAGGTATCTTAATTCCAAAATCAATTTATCAGATTCCCCAAACAAAGTAAAGTTTCTCTTATTGTCACATAATAAAAATATGATTACCTTTATCATATTAAAACCTTAATGAAATCAACAAGTACTGCAGTACAATCCTTATATATATATATATATATCACATTATTCTAATAACCAGAATATAATCCATGAGTCCAAAAGCACCAATACATTAATTATTCTGCTTCAACTGTAGTAACAACATAAGATTTTCCTTGATCCCTTGGCCTTTTCTGAGGTAAGTTTCCCTGAAGCTTAGGACATTCATTTGCATAATGCCCCATTTCTCTACAATTGTAGCATTCAACATTGATAGCCTCTTTCTTTCCCTTGCAATCACGAGCCTGGTGACCTTTTTCTCCACATTTATAACAAACTCCCATTCCTTTTAGGAATGCACTGGGGTGATTCTTCCCATAATTATCACATAATGGAAAATACTTCTTTCCCTTTTTCCCTTTATCTGTATCTTGTTCCACCGTTCTCTTCTTCTCTTGCTTTACTTTGTTGTCATAAGACTTAGAGAATTCATTTTATATCTTGATAGCACATGAGACAATATCTTAGTATGTTGAGAAAGATTGTGATACTAAAGCTCTACGGAGAAATGGTTTTAACCCATCAAAGAAATGATCAATCTTACCTCTTGGGTTACGTATATAATCTGCAGCATACCTTGACAACCTTGTAAATTTGGCCTCATACTTTGCAACATTCTCATCCTCCTTTTGTCTCAGACTCAGAAATTGCCTTTCCATATCTGCTCGATGGTCATGAGGAAAGTATTTTTCTAAGAAAAGCTCTTTGAACTCCCTCCATTCCATATTCGATACGTCATCATCTTCCTTTGTATTTTGAATCAATGACCACCATTGATCAGCATATCCAGTGAGGCGGTAAACTTCCATGATAACCTTCTCCCTTTCACTACTCCCCAAGGCATGGAATATTTTCTCTAAGGAGTTTATCCATTGCTCAGCTACTAACAGATTTGTACCCCCATTAAATGTTGGTGGTTGTTGCCTCATGAAGCGGTCTAACATTGATCCTCCACGTTGTGGATCAGGGTGATCCATATGAGTAAGGTTATTATTCATAACTTGAGTGTGTTGTCCCAGTATGGTAATAAGTTGATCAGCACCAGTTGTATCTCCAGATCCACAATAATTTTCTTGAACAGGAGGGAAATACCTACATGGAGTGCGTGCATTGATACGGTTTCCATTCCTTCCACTAGGCACCATTTCTAAACAATGGCATAAACTAGATTAGTTTATGAATTAAAATACATAATTCCATATTTGTAAAACACTTTACATAAATTGAACTATTTATGGATATAATCCATAATCATAAAAGGAATGTTTTCTTTGAGGAAGTATATAATCATAACCCTTCATAGTGGTTTGTAAAGAAAATGAGAATTATCCTAAGCATATCCCCCAGGAGTGTCGTAACCAAGAGTGCAGCAAGGCCCGTTGTCGTGCACCAGTTCCCATTCGAGTCTAGCTCAAAGCGGTGTTTTTGGGTTTTACCCCTAGGTACATCTGTGCTAGAGCCTCATCTACCTGCTCGTATCCATACAAGGATGTATTGCTCGGAAAACTCACAAAATCTCTATAATACCAAAATTCTAGGAAGTTCTTCTATACTAATCCTTAAAGTCTATCTTCGGGCTATGTGCTCTAATCAGAGTTTATCTAAATCTAGCTTCCAAGGTTAGTACTAAACTGCCTCTGATACCAACTGTAACGCCCCGACCCCAGTTACCCAGAGTCGGTGCATTACTTCGTAACATTGGCATGATCACAAAAGATCAATTCTCGAAATACCGATTAGTTTAGTAGCCTTGGAAACACTAGATACATTCATAAATGTTACATTACATCATAAATTAAAAATATACAATAACAAAGTCTCCATAGCCCACACTCATATCCTCTTCTGACTATCCTTGCAGGACATTCATAAAATACTTCTTCACATCCTGGAAAATATTAAAACATTGAAAGGGGTGAGCTCAGATGCTCAGTAAGGATAACAATATTGCGGAAGCTTTTATAAATAAACATATACATTTAAGGCAATGTATGACTAAAACAAAAGACTTTTAAACTTGAACATCAACATAATATGGAAAAAGTAAAATGAGATAATGCCATTTACTTCTTCACATGGATATTCTACTGGTCGAATAATCACATGCAATATCAATAACCACTTTCATAATGATGGAATGCATAATGCCAGACTATCATAACCACATAGTCAAGGCCTCGTGCCAATACCACACATAAGATTTTGTCAAGGCCTCGTGCCAAGACACTAGTTTGTCTCATGAGACCTGCCGATGCATCGAGGAGATATAGAGGGCTCCACCCGTCACTTATTAAGTCCAATGTATTCCTCATATGAATAGGTTTAAACATATCATAAACCATAACATAATCGTATCACATAAAACATGCATAAAGGAAACATAACATTTCCACATTTCAATCACAAGATATCAATACAACACATTGATATAATAAAAACTCTTTCAAAACCATTTTCAATACCAAAATAAAAGAAAGTTAAAACTTTGTATTTATTTTTCTTTAAAAAAATGATGGCTTGTAGAGGAAGCCGAAACTCAAATAATGGTCACAGCGGCGGAGAAGTCATTGTCGCCGCATAAGTACGGAAAGGAAAACATTCCATTTTTGTTGTTTAGTAAAATTCTTCGTATAAAAAATATTCCTTTTGAATAAACGTAAAAGTCAAAGGGGTTTATACACCGTATAAAAGAAAGTTGTGTATAAAACCAAATATGCCTCAATGAAAGGAGATTGAGACGAAGTCCTTAAAAAGATCATTTTTAAAATAAAATAGATCTATTATGTGTATTCACCATAAGTACACATAAAGAAAGTGCAAATACAAGATAGGACATAATAATATCATGACATAATTTGAAAGTAGGAGATTAACCCATTGAATGGAAATTGGGTTAAGAAGTTCCCTTACCTCGTGTCTGACTTGACTCGATCGTTCTTTAATATCCTGAATAATATACTAGAGTTAATTTATAGTTTCTTAATAACCTTTTCAAGTTTCTTATTCCTCTAATATCACTTATTACCATGTTATGAACATTATGTAATTATTTAAGTTAATAACGGTCATTTTGTCGATCTTTGGTACTTGAGTCAAAAATAAACTTCTTATAATTACAAGTTGTTCATGTGGTGAAATATCCATTATATCCAGAATTATATTCATGATATATATATCATATATATCATATATATCCAGTATATACATACATTTATAATATTTCATAACGTTTAGAGGTAAGAAATGAAATGCACCGTTCATGGAGACGGTAAGCCGTACGTACGCATGAACGCTAATTTCATTTCTATTTCGTATTTAATGGAATGAAATCATAATGATATAAATGTATAATATAATTACAGTATAATATAGTGTATAATACCATTTACTCCATCCTTTATACATCCCACATATGATATTAATGATTCAAATCACTTTGAGGGGGCGGTAGTCCGCACTTCCTAAAATGAAAATATCGCGTTTACCCATAATAGAAATCATAAAGGTATGCCATAAATGAAAAATACATAAGCTTAAGTAAAACATAAACATATTATATATCATATATAAATATAGTGACATCTTAATGGCCACCTTTGAAGGTGTTATAAGAGTGTTGAACAATCATCGTTTCGTGAGACAGAAATTCACCATCCACAGAAACCGTATGTTCTTTAACCATTAGATGTAGGTGTGTGTAAGTGTAGCTCGAATAATTATTATAACAACATCCTAGTATATTTAGGATACTGATGTTGTTACAAAATAAATGAATAAAAATAGTTTAGGGGGTTGGAGAAGAAAAATAAAACAAAACAACATTAGAGAAGACATTACCTCAAAATCGGGTAACTCTTTTTGATTTGAGCCAAAGGATTCCTTGGGAAGAGTTCTGCCCAAAGTGAGGCTTCTAGGAGTAAGAGGGGGAAGTTGGGAGAGTATTTGGGCAGATGTTGGCAGAGCCAAATGGCTTGAAAGTGTGAATGAGGTGGTAGAGGTGGGGGCCTTTTATAAGAGGAGAGGAGGGGCACTCTTGGAAAGTAAGGGAATTTTACATTATTATACAATGCTTTTCAGATTATAAAGGTCCCACACTTATATAATTCGTGGATAAGGTGATACGGGTTCGAAATATACCCATTCAATAGTCTTTTTACAAGTTTAAGCCTTGGATTGTACATTATCTTTTCATTTTATTAAAATCGTTAAATAATGAGGTCATCGCTGCATTATAATGATGTCATAAATAATTTAATTTATTTAATGTCTAAAAATTATAAAAAAAATACTATGATGTAGGAAATCTTTTTATCTTTCCAATTACTATTTATAGTCAAAAATATGACTTGTATAACCCCATGTAAAAATTGTTTTAGTAAAACATTTCATGTTTGTGTCATTTTTTTACTTTAACATTAAATAAAAGGTATTTATGTCATTTTCTAACTAAAGTGGCTCCATGGGGTCCCCAAGTTGACCCATGGATTTTCTTGGTCGTCCATGGCACATCTAATGAGGGTAGGACAGGTGTCAAGCTCATCTCATATTATTAAAACATTATTTTTACCTTAAACAACACTAATTACCTCTAATCGCGATTAAGAACTTAAAAGTTACTATTCAACAAAAATTATTTTAATCTCATTGAACCACATTTTACTTCTTAATGACAACCATGTATGTCGGATTTTTGAAAATCAAATCACAAAAGTCGTAATATTTCATTTAAACGAAAAATCAGTTATTTAACTACCACTTAGTGGTTTCACTATTCATCAAAAATTGAAGTTTTTCAGAACAATGCCAAAATTTCACCCTAAGATATAATTGATATTCCAAATTCAAAAATGATGTCTATTTTAAAAAATTCCAAACATATAAGTTGCATTAATTAATTTTATAATTAATTCCCACTGTCACAACAAATAGCGTGTTTTTAAGAAATAATTTATAT
The DNA here is from genome assembly GCA_963277665.1 of Viscum album. NCBI lineage: Eukaryota > Viridiplantae > Streptophyta > Magnoliopsida > Santalales > Viscaceae > Viscum > Viscum album. The sequence goes on from OY728157.1 coordinate 168,855,419, forward strand.
CAAAAGATTGGCAATTGTTTATGTCCAATTTCAATGTTAAATTAATTCTAATGACCACCATTGGATAAAATGGTAAAAATATATTCTAATTATACTTTAAAACCACTAAATAGTGTAATTTATCACTATAAATTATTTTGATTAAAAAAGTTGTTTTTAAGTATTTTTCACTATTCATAAAAAATTAGAAGTTCTCAGAAAAATACCAAAAATTCAACATAGGCTAATTTCGATATTCCGAATCCAAAAATGAATTCCATTTTGAGATATAAAATTTCTATAATTTTAAAAAGTGGTTATTACTATTCATAACGGCTACTTTGATTAGTCGCGGTGTTTTAGAACTCGAAGTTGCGTACAATGCAAGCTATTGCATTATTGAATGAGAAGCGTATTGTGGAAGCTCGGGGTGTTACATGATAAATATCTCTAAATATTGTTCTTTTAGTTTTAGGATCTTTTGAGGTTTAATAACGAGTAACTTCATGTTTGTTTATAAAGTACATAAGCCATTTTTCATGGAGATACTTGACTATAATTTTTTATTCTATTTAGATCATAATAGATTATTTATATCACTGAAATTAAATTGGAAATCCTTTTTTATACTTTTGAAAATATAGTAATTTTTTTCTTTGATATTTCATACTTACTAGTGACCATTAAAAAATTATCAATAGTTGTATTAATTCAAAATGTCTATATGTGATCACACCATCATTAAAAATAACTTTCATGAAATAAATTATATATATTTGGATTTATATTATTGATTAATCCAAAAAATATTTTTTCCCAAAAAAATTATCTATACACTATTAGTTAAAGAAAAATTAAAAAAGAAAAATTACTCAAGTAATATAAAATATCAAGTTTAGTATTAAATGTAGAAATAAATATTTAATAAAAAATATTGAATAATAAATGTTTGGTAAATACTATTCAAGAGGGGGGGGGGGGTGAATCGTATTTTCGAAAACTAACTATTTATATAATCTGTGTTATTTTTATTGGTTTTTTGAAATAATGATATGTTAAAAAATTAATGTAAAAAAATTATATAGTGAAAATATAAACTGTATATAACATAACATTTTCATTGGAATTAAATTAATCAATATTTTTTAAATTATAGATGAATAGTTATATCGATGGGAAATAAATCAGACTATATTATAGTGAGATATGAAAGAATTATCTTAATAGTAATTTAGGAAAAAATGTTGATAGAGATTAAAATTAACCCAAATCATTGGTTAGAAAACCAAATTCTATATTAAAATGATAATATTAAAACCACATTTTCTGGTCAAATTGAAAGGAATATCTATAGACCTTATAAAAGGTATCCATGACTTTAAACCTTTTATAAGGAATCCTCCTCTTAAATCCTAAGACCTAACTATGACTTCCTTACCCTAGAAGCCATTTATTAGTCTGCTTAGAAATTCTTGCTTCAAAAACATGAAAGATGGTTTAACCATTACATTGAGTGGTAGATCAGTGATTTTCCTATAAAATATGAGGGCTTGGTATACTTGATACATTTACCAATATCTATTTTATGTCTTATAATCCAAAAAGATCACTTAATAATGTTTTCATTAGCATAATGTTTTAAAAAATGAGACTAAGAGCTTAAGAAAAAACTCACAACTATAACCCTTTTCAAAAGTGATCAAAAATAAAAAATAATACTGATAAGAAGTTCTCTTAGTAATAATAAATTTTAAAGAATCAAAAAATTAATATATTTCAGAATGATTGGCCTAGATGATAATTCTAGTACATATGTTTTCTAGGGTGAAACTTTTTTTATTAAAATCACTATAACAAATTTTGATGGTTATATTTAATAAAACTCAAAGTCAGTTATAACTGAATTAGAAAAAACATTACCATATTATGATGGTTTTTAATGTAGATTTATCTACATATTATTTGAAATAAAAATGCTATAGTGATTTGTGAAAGAAGTGAATGTAATATGGAATTTTTTATTCAGGTTACCAGTTTTACATGAAAACATTAAAAAATTGGCATTATAGACTTTTTCATGTTATCAACTATTCATTTATCAGTTTTATATACAAAAAATTATCAATGATAAAAATATAAAATTTATGTTTCATAAATTAATAAATAATGTTTTTATCCATTTTCAAAATAAGTGGAGTAATGTGAGAAATTGAATCAATAGTTTATACTAAAACCATCATTTTTCATGGGTTCTCCTCGAATATCCCCATGGACTGATATTAGACTATTTGGTAAACCTACACAATACTCGGTATGTAGTTCAATATGTTCCATTATTATATGAATAAATTGTACAGATTTCATTGAAAACATATTTAACATTTGGAACTTTTTTGAGTAGACACTGATGTTAGTTTTGTACAAGACTTTATAGTCACCTGAATCAAGAGACTCTAAAAAAATCATTTAAACCAAATGTTCTAGATTTCCCAAACTTAAAAACTTTCCAAAAATTATGATGATTATATTTCATCAACTCCCTCCATTACTTTAACCTTATCAATAGTAATACTATTTTGTATGTTTCTGCAAAGAAACTGAGAATAAGCCTAGATCCTTTTATATACTCAAACATCCCAAATAAATTTTGTGATTTTAAATCTTCTAAATCCAAGTATATACATGATTACAGTTCAAATACCTTAAAAAATGTTCTAAAATATTGTATTCTTTAAAACATTCATAAAACTTGGCATCAACTCCAATTTGAAACATTCCTAAAATCTTGGATTGAATATTGATATTTCCTTAATGAATTGAAGGACATTGAATGGATAACTCAAACTCATCATAGTGGTTTTGAATTTATAATGTTTGTGTGAATTTACTAAGTATATTATAATTATGTTTCATCTATAGATTCCACTTATAATCCTAAATTAAATGGAATTTAATATCAATCAATCATTTCTTTATGGTTCTATATTTTCCAAAACCATAACTCAAATATTGGAAACCTTTATAAACCTATACTTTTCATACATAGTTTTTAAATCTTAATAGATAAATATTTATTAAATAACATAATGATCCATTCCATAATATCATAGTTCTAGTGCCTTTAGAAACTTGTACACATAAATAACTAGTTCATTAATTATCGATATATTCTCCCCATAATTTATTTATATCTAAAACCCTTATTAGACATATCATATATAAAACCAATGTTTATAACCTGGGAAGAGAACATAATAATGGTTGAGGTCAGAAGATTAGTAAGGGTGAACAAGATATATATAAATAATCAAACAAGAATAAAATGATCATAGGGGTATGATATTAACATTTTAAAACTATACTATGAATATCATAGATCATAATCTTGAGTCATGCGATAAATCTTTAGAGATTATGGAATGAATCATAAATAAATCCAAGAAAATGAGCCATGAGGTCATAAAATTTTCATAATAAAAACATTTTTGAGTTCATAAAAGAATAGAAAAAATTATTTCAAGGTTACCCACAAATAAATTCATAAAATTTTAGGATTGGGATTACCACCCATGTACCTAATTTGAGATTGTAATACACTCATGTTTACCTGCATTAGGGCTTGGGATAACCTCTCATGTACCCTTTGAGACCATAAAACATTAATCATTAACCAATGAATTATAGGGATATATAAGTTGAACATGTGTCATAATGAAAATCATACAAATGGGTGCCAAAACATCATAAATAAATGATCATATTAGATCTCATGAAAATAATTGAATTTCATAATCATTTTTATCATAATATAACTCATGGAAAAGAAATAGGATTCATAAACATCATCCCATTATAAACATAAACCATCCATAAAAAGAATAAGGATGCTATAATTATATCATATCCATATTTAATCTTATTTAACATAAAAGGATTTCATCTTAGATGGAAAATTATTTTGAAAGATCACTTGAAATAATTTTTAAGGAAAATAACTTTTCCATTTTGAAATCACTTCCATTTTTTAAAAAATATATTAAATTATAAATGAAAAAATTTTCTTTGAAAATAAACATGTAAAAATTTAAAGAAATATTTAAATAATTTAGGGTTCACGAGTATGGTAAAAATTTATCATTCGTTATACATTATAAAAACATTCCTTTCATATTTTTGTTGAAAAAGTCATAAAGTACCTCTTTTGGAAATTGAAAAAAATATTCTTTAAAAAAACTATAAAAATTAATTCATAGGTAAAAATGTCTTTAAAAAATTGTAAGAGAATATAATTTTTTTTAATAAAATTTTATAAAAGATAGTCAGGGAATAAAAATATTACCCTATGAAGTCTTAAATATAAACAATCTCGAATAATGATTAGATTATGAAATAAACCCTTACCCATTAGTTTTATTTGGAATAATATGCCCCATGAAAGAATAAAATTTATATGGATATGTATATCCCATAATTTAGATGGAAATAATTATAAAATACATTCATAGGAAGTATATGAACCACATAAAAATATAATGTTGTGTATAAGTCATATGTCCCACAAAAATAGAAGTGAGAAGAAAATCCATTGCCTTTGGTCCGACTTCTTTGGAACATGTTAGAACCACCTATATAACAAATATAGATTATATATATATATATATATATATATATTTATGAACCATAATAATATATATCATTCTATATATGATTTACTTATATCCTTTTTATTTCCCATTTGTTATCAATTCTTTATTAAAATCACTTTTCTAGGTGATATCTACTTCATTTTTTCCCGTATGATTTGGTTTGGTAGTTTTGGTCCTTGTACTTTGACCATGGTTACATCATATAAATAATTTTAATAATAATATAAATATCATAGATATTTATTATATATATGTCTTGAATAATTTATAAAAGTTATAGATAGAGAAATGAATTACAGCGTTCATGGTGATGATAGACAGTACTCACGCATGAACACCATTTTCATTTTTCGACGGATGAAATAAATAAATATAAACAATAGTCCAAAATTTCTAGAATCATAATTATATAATATATATATTATATATGAATCAAATATCTCCATATTACCTTATAAATAATATATAAATGAAAATCTAATCACATATATTCATGGAGGAGGTAGTCGACACATATGCATGGGCGATGTTATCATTTTCCAAAGGTTCAGAAGCTAAGATAGGAGATATGATATTTCAATTATATAATAATAATTATTTCATAAATATCATATATAAATATTAAATCAATCATAATACCCATAAATAAAATATGATGATGATTTTTTTGTATCGGTACATGAAGACCGTAAGCTATACATACACACGAGCGATACTTTTACTTCTTGTCTACGGGGTTAGAGGTTATATAATGGTTTTTTCATAATCATAATAAAATTTAATAATATTTAGGATACTTAAGATATTATTTTATGATAAATATCATTTTTAGGAGGTAAATAAGAGTATAAAAATAAAGTGATTAGTTTGGGAAAATACCTCCTATTAGAAAAGACCCCATTAGGTCTCCTCTAAAAGGTTACAAGGTTTGTATTTTGGGAAAAAAATCTAGAATGTGTATAGAGAAGTGGAGAAGATAATTTCTTAGAGTATGGTAGAGATATAATGCTCAACATGGTGTAATGAAGGGATGGATGAGGTTCTGTTTTATAATTGAGGTGAGAGGCACTGTTGAAATTTCTCAAAAGATTAAAATATAATTAGACATTTCTAGAGAAAAATGATTATTAATGGACTATGAATGCATAAGATATAAAATTTTAGACCCTATATTATCCTATTTTATCTTATTTAATATTTTAATGATTTTAAAATAATTTAATAAAATATTATTTTTATAAAATATTATTATTGTTAATTTTGAAACTATTAAATACATTGACATTAATAACATTAATGAAAACTCATAGAATTCAAACCAATTATTTTTAAACATCATGAAAATGTCATGGTTATATATAGAATTCATATATCAAATTAATTTTATAAAATTTTAATATTTTTAGTATTTTTAATATCATGTATTTTATTTTTCCCTTAATCAAATAATTACTTTATCACCATTTTGAAAGAATTTAGAGAAATTATTTAATCAGTAAAATTTAAAAATAAATTACCATGATTAAGATAAATCTTTGAAATTTAAAAATAAATTTTATAGTCAAACATATAATCTGGTTAACATCACATTAAAAATATTACACTTATTAAAACTAAGAGTGTGACATGTTTAAATTTTATTGAAATAAAAACTATAAAGGTCATAATATCATCCAAATTTCTAAAAAAGGTAATATTACCAAAAGTTGGAGGAGTATGAAAAATATTAACCATTAAAAAAATATTTAGGCAAGTTTTGGGGTAATTTAATAGTACTTCTCATTTTATTTCTAATCTAAATTACCCGATTCACCATCATAGTGGTAATAAAATCACTATACTTACTGTTCATATTGAAAAAAATAAAAGTGACCTATTTACTAACTTTGGACCTAATGATTATAATTATGGAATATATTTTTTATGATTTTAAAAATAGATGTGGTATAATTTATGTAATGTTCTGGACCTTCCGACTCGTTACCTTGTCAAAAATTTGATATTTGAGGTGTCTAGGGGTAGTCCGGGGTGTTTTTGTGACATGTGAGTCATCCTAATGGTGATCCAATTCAATAGTTTTCCAAATTTTTATTTTTCCAATGGTGACTCATCATATCAGTGATTTTTCTGGTGGAAACTCATCTGGAGATGACTCGTTTGTTAGTGACTCGTTCGGTGGTGACTCGTCCGGTGGTGACTCGTCCGATGGTGACTCGTCTGGCGGTGAATCATCTGGAGGTGAATAGTATGGAGGTGACTCGTATGGCAGTGACTCATCTGGAGGTGAATAATCTATAAGTCATCCGTCTGGTAGTCACCTGTCTGGCGGTCACCCGTTTGGCGGTCACCCGTCTGGCGGTCACCCATCTGAAGATCACCCATCTGGCAGTCACCTGTCTAGTGGTGACTCCTCTAGCGGTGACTCATCTGACGGTGACATGTCTGATGTTGACTTGTATGATAGTGACTCCTCTGGAATAGACTCCTTTGTTGGTGACTCATTTGTAAGTGACTCATCTGTTGGTGACTCATTTCAATAGTTTTCTATTTTTTCATAAATTTCTAGTTTTTCCAGTTTTGTCATTTTTACGTCTGTTTTTATGAGAAATGAGTTTGATGACTTAATTAATGATTTTAAGGCCTTTTCAAAATGGAACAATCATATTTTTATTTTTTTTATAAAACTCCATAATCCTTATAAATGTTTAAAATGCATGGTCTTTATGAGATCATATTTAATGGAAATTCAAAATTGTATCTAATCCCGAACAATCAGGATCTGAAAATTCTAAAGAAAACATCATTACATCTCTCTTTTGGTCTATATTTCTCTTAAGAACAGAAGTTCCAAATCCTTCCTTGGATTTGATTAACCTGGTTACTATAGTTAATTCGTGTTTTCCCCAGAGAGTTTCCTGCTATATGCGCACCTCTATTTTTGGCGTAACAAGGCTGTGCCAATCTTCTTTCTTCCAGGTAGGATTTCATTCTTCTTTATTGATTGTGTATCATGTAGGATTGGTATATAAATTTTTATCCTTGTTGATATATTTGATTATGAATTAAGAAAGATAATATAATTTATCTAAAATAAATGTAATGGTCCATGGGCACATGACGCTTGATCTTACTTTTTTACTTATTTTTTTTGATGTTGTGAGTTGTATGGGATAATTACCCATTAAAAATCATGGATGTAAGTGTTCCTTCCTTATGATTATATATTTTTAACTATAGAATGTATGTTTTTGGTTTCTAAAGAACAAGTAATATGTAATTGAATAATTATGTATAGTCGGTTAATGAATTAAATTCCTTAGGATTTAATGGCTTGTGTGAAACACCCTTAATTATCAATGTGAAATTGAATAAGAGATACCTTTATAAATATGAATATATGTTGTGCTGTGGTGTGTGAAATGACATGTGTGGGGGGTATTGGATGAGATGTGGTTATGCAGTGGGGATATGGTGGAAGATGGATTTGGACTTGGATTTTGGGATTTTGTTTCACTGTATTACTTATTGTATTTTGTGCTGTGTTAGTTACACAGTTGGTATGGATAGAGAAATTAATAATAACCATGTACTATAATTATTACATGATAATTATTTAAACGATATGTTTAATGGATGATTTGATAACGGGATTTATAAACAAATCAAAATACATGTTTAATGGAATGGGTTAAAAATAGAGAATATAAAAAATGACCTAATGATAGTTAGAGACTAAAATATAAATTATGGAATGTATTTTTATTGTTTGGTGTTATGAATTTAGAGGTGTCAATAGATTGGGGAAGTCATGAGTAGGTTGGTGTTTTGTTTGTAAACCCATAGGTTGGGTTTGTGCACCTTTTTATCTCTCTCTATGTACACACACACTATATTTTCTTAATTTATATACGCACCCCATCCATGTCGAGAAATATGTGTCGAAACCTACATAGTCACGTGGGAGGGTGCCTTTTCCAACATCCTGGTGGGAGGATGGATGGATGTCCACCCACTCTTCCATTATCCCTCTTCTAGGCGATAATGGACCAGGAGTCTTTGGGCGAGTTGTGATGTTGTGTCCCAAGTGTCTTTAGGATGAGTTATGATGTGGAGTACCTTGTATCTTTGGGATGAGTTGTGGTGTGCCATCTTAGGTGTCTTTGGGATGATATGTGTTATGATGGCCTAGGTGTGTGTATTTAGGATAATATGTTTTGTGATGTGCTAGGTGTGTGTAGGAATAATGTGATGTCATGTGTGTCCAAGTTGTGTGCGTGTAAGATGTGATGTGATATATTCGGAATAGGTGGCAGCGCCATGATGTTTTCCCTTGGGGTGTGAGATCAGATAATAAATGGGAAAGTGTTTCACAATACCATATAATTTATTTTATTTATATTATATTATATTACTTTGATGCGTTATTTGGTGAGTGAGCATTAGAGAGGTTGGGGTTACGATTAGTCTACCTATTAGGTGCTGTTTGGTTCTATTATTTTCTCAGGGGTGAATTAGTATAACCCTTCCAATTGTGCATGAGAGACTTGGGTTTTCCTACTGATCATACCTGTATGCTCACCATATTTATATAAAAACTATTTTCAGGTTTCTAGGAGGATTACATGGACCTTGCTGGGCATTACTAGCTTAGACCATTGGACAATTACTATGTTGCTTCTCTAGTTTTATTGTTGTGTATTTACTTTAAAGAATTTTATTTGTATTAGTTTTTTACACATGAATTATGGGTTGTTTTTTATTTTTCTTATATATATATATATCATGGAGTTTATTTTAGTTTATTTATTCTATCTCTTGATCTTGTTTCCTTAAAAAGAGTAATGCATCCCATATTGTGAGATTTGTACACCCTTGGTGCAAGTCACCAACTCAGGGCCAACTGAAGTAGGGACTTTGGGGTAATTATCCATCTCCCCTCATTATGGTTTATTTTTTGAGAGGGGGTCATGAAATTTTAATTTGAAATTAATCCCTCAAAACACAATATAAAACCATTTTCTTGAAAAATGCATTTTTATGAAAAAAAGTACTTATACCAAAATTAGGCGAAATAATGATTAAAATGCAATTAATTAAAAAATATCTAACTAATTAAATCATAATTTAATTTTATATAAAATTAAAATAAAAAATAAATCTTTTAATATAAATAAAATGATAGTAATATAAATATCAGTATTTTTCATTATTCACTAGAAAATTAATATTTTTAGGCAATTCTCAAAAAACATCATATGATAATTTTAACTAGAAGAATTCATAAATGAGATTTATTTTATAAAATAAATTTTATAAATTTTATATAAATTAATTTTAATATTTACTCATATAAAGAGAAAAAACCATTATTAAAGAAAATAGATTTTTGAAGAATAATACGACATTACTGAAAAATTGAGTGATTATTTAGAGATAATTTACCGAAAATTTATATTTATTAGAATTTTTTTAAATATTTTATAGTTTTTTTAATAATATTAATACACTCTAAATTCAAGTCTAGGTTATAACTACCACATTAAATAATAATATTTTAATATTATATCATAGTTTTTTTGAACTTGTTGTTGTGTAACGCATGCCATCAAAGAACTAAAATTAGTTAAAGAGAAATATTTTATAAAATATCAGAGCGTTACATTCCACACCCTTTAATAAATTTCATCCTTACAATTTGAAGTTTTTTCTTAGTAATAGATGGTTTAACATTTGATAATTACTTTCTGGAAACCGACATCATAAAAAGAGTTAATAAAAATCCTTCTTCAAAAGTGAGAAAGGGATGTATGAATGTAATATTGGATAACAAATACCAGGTTAGAAAAGGGGGAAATTAGTGTGAAATGATGATATTTATGTGGAAAAAAGTAATTTTCAGAGATCATTGATCAAAATAAATTGAATGATCTTGAGAAAGTCAACAATCACAAAACTATAATCCACAGATGTGGAAAAGACCATTAATTATTCAAAAATGGAGGTTGTAGGAATTTTTTTCTCCAGATCCTTTTCTATGATATATGGCATTAATTTACCATCTATTTTAGGAACATAATGAAATATACACACTTAAAAAATGGAATTGCATATTATAATCAATTTCCACCATAATCTCGTTTTTTTTCTCAAAACGATGAGTATTCATGATGATTTTTCCATGCCTGAAGCACTAATATCATATTCTAAGGGATGATATAATCTACAAAAGGATAAAAATTTACTCCTCCTATTTTTAGATACTAAAAAAAATGGATGGCATAAGTTATCCAATATGGATTAATAAATTAATTTCTAAAACATTAAAAATAATGTGCAATGTTTAACATAACCCAATACTAAAGTAGCTAATTTTAAAACACCTACATATTATGACTGACCAAATTACAAACCCAAAAATCTATAAGTAAAGCCACTAGGATCCCAAAATCAACACTAGATTACTTTTAAAAAGTATCTCTTAATGTTACCTAACTATTGTATGAACACCATGGTCATATATTCTCCTAAGACATGATAATAACCTGAATTACAATAAAACCATAATTAAAATATGAATTATTCAAAAAATAAACATTATCTTTATTCTTAAAATGAAATCTCATATTATTGAATACATTTAATAATTCAAAAACTCAATAAACTTCATCAAATATGAACTAAATCACTTTGTTTTCAAATCACTAAACAAATTCCATGGCCATCAATGAAATAAATTAAACATCCATTATATATTTATCCTAACTAGTAATTATTATCCACACAATAGACCTATATTAAGGGTTTTCCTTCCTTATTCTCTTTTTCTCATAAAATACCACCTTAACATTATATCACTTTTCTTGGTCTTTAGTTCCGTTCATTACATTCTTACAAATAATTTAAGAAAAATGCCTTCAGAATAATCTCTATATATTTCATGATTCTTATAATACACCATTTAGTTAATAAATATCACATCCTAATACATACATAATTCAATCATTCCACATTATTATCAGACCATTAACTAGGATTAATCATTTTATTCCTAAGAATCTCATTCCTTTTATATATCATTTGTTGTCTCCTTATCATAAATAGTAAATCATTTAGTTATACAACCTTATTGATCCTATTCATGAGATTTCACCCTATGATGTTGATTTTAATAATGCCCATACATTCCACATTTAAAACATTTATCTATTGACAATTCTTTAGGGAGACAAATATTCCCTTCTATTTCATTAAATTAAATTTCTATTTTTCCTTGGAAATTACTTATTCTATGTCCTTATTTTACACACTCTAAATATTTTCCTATTTCTCTAAGGAATTATTTTGACTTATTATTCCCAAATTATAGAAATTTAGACAACTAAATATTATTCCCTCTATTATTTTCATGGAACAAAATATTTCTCTTATTAGGTGTGATATGAATCTCATAAATGTTAAGCTTCTTAATCTTATAATGAGATTGATGGTTAGAAATGATTACATGGTTTTATAGTTTGAATCCCATTCCATTTGTCTTTTAATGAGGAAAATTATTCATTTTTTCATCATATTCAACATTAATATTAATCCTCATTGTTCAAATAAAATACTAAAACCAAAAAACATAGTTTGAGAAACATTAATCACAGAGGAAATAAGGATAATAATGAATAATTACTTGCAGTATTCTTAAATAATGACAACTTATTTTCAATCTATAACACCTTAATTTTAAACTAGTTTATTTGTGATCATTATCTATTTAAATCCTTCATGATGGTTCGTAATGAGTTTGTGAATTTCAAAAAAATATCCCTCTAGAGTGTCAAACTAGTTGTGTAGAAAGACTCATTGTCTGACACCAAGTGAAAATTAAATTAATGTAAATATACTCTTTTTGGGGCTATTAATCCTATGTGAAAATATTCTATAGGAAAAACCAATTATAGTATCCATATAGTTATTTTTTCTCAGAAAATGAAACTCTTACCTTGAAATTCACTAAGGATGTTCTCATATATATAAGATTATTCTAAGGTTTCTTACTAATGTTTTCCCATCCTTGTTTCCAAATTTTAACTAAAACATTCTTATATACTATCTATATAGACCCATGATTTTCACAAACACACACACATATATTTATTGTCTTAATATACCAAGCATCATTACATAAAATAATGATTCACACTAGAATTATATAGGTCTACTTCCTTTGGAAACTTGGATACAAAAAACAAATGGTTAATAAATGAATGAAATATTCTCCCCAAAAATTTCATCATATTTAACACCGTTATTAGAATTATCATGCATAAAACTATTATTCATAACATGGGAAAAAACTTAATAAAGGTTGAGCTCAGATTCCTAGTAAGGGTAAATAAGGGAGATACCAATAATTAAAAGTGGATAATATGAGCATAAGGGTATTAGGGTAACATTTTAATACTATACCCTACATATAGTGGATCATAATATTGATTGATGGAATAAATCTAGGTAGTTTATAAAGCATGAATCATAAAAAAGTCAAAGAAAACGAGGCATGGGATCAAAAAATTGGCCTAGAACAAATATTTTGGAATACATAGAAGCCTAGATTTTTTTTTCAAGGATACCCATGCAGACATTAATAACATGTTATTCTGGTATAACCACTTGTGTACCTACTTAAATATTGAGATAACCTCCCTTTTTCCCTCTTTGGGGCTTGGGATAACCTCACATATACCCTTTGAGATCATAAAACATTAATAATTACCCAATTAATTAGAGGGAGATATATGTATGACCTGTCACATAATAAAAATCATACATATGCATCCAAAAAGATCATAAAGCATTCATTATATCACAACAAATAAAAATAATGGGGTTTTATAATGTTTTTCATCATAACATAACTGATAGAAAAGAAATGGGATTCATAGACATCATGCCATTATAAACATAAACCATACAAAGAAATAATAATGATGGTATCCTTGGATAAAACAACTATTAAATCTTAAGAAACACCAATGGATGCCATATTATATGGAAAATGATTTTGAAAGATCACTTGGAATAATTTTTGAGTAAAATAACTTTTCCATTTTGAAGTCACTTTTTTTAATATGAAAAATTATAAAAGAAAACTTATTCTGTTAAAATAAACTTTTAAACATGTAATTAAATACTCAGTTCATTAATATGTATTGATGGTTGGAAAATATACTTATTCTGTACAGGTTAAAAAACATTGCCTCATATTTTTGTTGAAAATGTCACAAAGTGGCCCGTTTGGAAAATGACAAAAAGATTATTTTCAAACAATTTTATAAAGAGTAAAAAATGGGTAAAAATTAATTTAAACAATTATACAAGAATAGTATATTATTTTTGGGAAATAGTTTTATAAAACATGGTCCTGGAAGAAAAATATTCCCTTGTGGAAACATACACATAAACAATTCAGAATAATGATGAGATTATGAAATAAAACATTACCGCTTTAGAAAATTTTCAATCATAAGCCTCATGAAATAAATAAAATTTTAAGGATATGTATATCACATAATTTTTATAATATTAATTATAAAATACATTCCTATAAATTATATATAAAAAAAAAGAAACAAGTAGTGTATGAGGCATGTGTCCCTCAAAAATAAATATGAGATGAAAATACCTAACCATAGACCAAACTTCCTTTGCACATGATGGGAGATCATGTATAGTAAATATGTATTTATTTAGTATTTATTAAATAAAAATAATCATATATATCATACTATATGTGATTTACTTGTAGCTTTTATCACATGTTTGATATAATTTCTTTATTAAAATCACTGTTCTCGGTGATATCTACTTAATTTCTCACATATGTTTTGGTTTGGTAATTTTGGTCTGTATACTTTGATCATGGTTACATAATATCCATAATTATAATAATGATATAAATATAATATATATTCATTATATACACTTTTTGACTCATTTATAAATTTTATAAATAAAAAAATGAATTTCACCGTTCCTGGAGATAGTATGCCATACATACACATGCACATTGTTTTTTGATTTTTTATAGATGGAATGAGAGAATAATAAATAATAATTCAACCTTTATAGAATCTTTATTATATCACATATATCATATATACTCATCACATACATCCTTTATACTATCCAAATATTATATAAATGAAAAATAAATCAATCGCTTCATCGAGGTGGTAGTTCACACATACACATGAAGAACATTATCATTTTTAACTATTTAGAAGATAAGAAGGTAGATATGATATTTTCATTCTAGAAACATAATTATGTAATAACTATAATATATAAATATTAAAACCATCATAATACCCATCCATATAATATGGTGATGAAAAATGAATTGCATCTCTACGTGGAGATGGTAAGCCATACATACGCATGATCAATACTTTGAATTATTATTTTACGGGAAATATGGTGTATAATGGTGTTTCAATAATCATAATAAAATTTAATAATATTGCGGATAATAAATATATTATTTTATTCTGAATATAATACATATATTATAGGTAAACAAGAGTATAAAATGATAATGTTTTGATAGGGTGATTACTACTTGTTCGAAATTACTACTTTATAGCTTATATAAAGGGTTATAGGGTTGGTATTTTGGGAAGAGAAACAAAACTATATTTTTAAGGTAAGTGGAGAAGATAATTTTTTAGAGTATGTGTTGGGACCACTTTGTGTATAAGTTTTATTTGTTGTCAACTGGTGTCAATAATGGTAAAAATGAAGAAGGAACTCCAAAGTGAATGGAGATTTATTGAAGTGAAGATGCCTGGAGAATTGTTACGGATTTATATAATTATATGCCACACTTGGTCAATTATCCATGTTGATAAAAATCAAACAATTGATGCACTGATCTTGAAAGTTAAAAGAACTTGTATCATGTGTGATACAACATTTACAGCATTGAAGTAGCATCCTTTTGAGGATTATTGAAGTAATTTGGATTTGATAATCCAAAAAGGAAAGGAGGAATAAGTATGTTGAAGAAGAGTCTTAGAATTTAAGGTGGCCATGCATGATCTTTGTTTGTGTTTAATGATGGTCGCTAATTTTTTTGAATACTAAGTTTTCTACCAAGTATTTTTATGTGGCTTACTTAAAATATGGGGCTATCCCATGAGCTAGCTACCTAGCCTCAACCCGAGGCAGATGCGGGACCACAGGGGTCGACCAAACCCATGGGGAAGCTAAGGAAAAGACAGTCCACAAGAGGCACATGGGGGCCGTGTATAAGCCCCCAGGGTGTGCATAGTGGGCGCTAGGTGTTCACCCGATGGGGCAGAGTGGGAACTAAGAGCATTCCCACAGAGACCTGGTGCAGGGAGACATCGAAGTGGGGAGAGGAGAATTCTAAGTGGTTGGATAAGGAGTTGATTGATAAACCACAAGAAACCTATGTCTCCTATTAGATGTGGGATGATTTTTAAAAAACATAGATGTAACTCTGCCATCCATCCAATCCCATGTCTCGCTCTACTGTATGATCAGCCATGAAATTCAACCATCCAAATATCCACCAATTATCTGATCTCACACCTTGAAAAATTGAGTTAGATCCGTTCGATCCTCCTGTGGTATTTGAAGAACCGCACCGTTGTATTCAACCTCCTACGATCTCCGACACCACTTCATATGTCCAGAGATAATGGATGATCACATCCAAACCACTATTCCTCATTATTTTGACACCTTGAGGATCGTCAGATCGAACTGATACTATGATTACAATCTATATCTTAAATTCATGTGATATATCAAAGAAGAAGGATCGGCCAAGGAAAACATAGTTTCTGAGGACACATGGATTAGAGTGTAGAGATAAAATGAGACACTTGCGATCTTAAATGAACACATACTATTTGAAGGGAGAAGGGCCCACATTCGAAAAAAGGAAACATGCCCCAAGTATCTACATATCTTCACCTACGGGTTTGAAGATTTCAAAACACTGGATATCCCAAGTATTCAAAGCTGTGATCTCCATGGATTTTCACATGGATGTCTAATGTGGAAGATAATTTTCCCTTTCCTATAAAAGGAGGAGTCCGAGGTGAAGAACAGTCCTACTCCCTAATACCAGAGAGCTCTTGTTTTCGAAAAACAGAGAATCTACCTACACATCACTTCATAAAGAGAAAGAAGAGCACCATGAGTCTTCAAGGCTCTACGAAGGAGAGTTCCCAAAAGCTTTCAATAGGTGCTATGGACCCTTGAATAAATTCATGAAGAACCGACACTCGAACACGCGATAGGTTTTGTAAAACCCTCGCTGTGATTCGTGAAGGCCACACCCTCATGAGCCAGTGGTTGAGCCTTAGTCTAATCACTATGTTTTTTGAAGAGGCATATCCGTGATACTTGTGCATAAAGAAGAACTGTGAATCTCACGGCCTTCCCAAAGGTGAGAATCTTCCTATTTGCACGTTCATCCCATTTTTTGTAGGTTTTATATTTTTAGTGAAGAAGGATGGGGCAGTACGTGTTGCATGAAACTTTGTGCATTGTTTAAATAAGCCCGAGGCCTTGAAGAAGGAGTTTGTACAAAGAAAGGGTCATACCCATTCGAGTTTGAAGAAGACCACACATACAACACATGCACTTATGTGTATGATGTAAAGGCATCCGAACCAAGTGAAAAGAGAAGGAGAGAAGAAGAAAAAGAAGATAAAGGAAGAGGCAGTGTTTGTTTTACCTATTAGGGTTCTCGCACAAGAATAAGAAGAGGTGAGTGCATGCATTCATGCATGAACATGCATACGTAAAGATGCTTAAATAAAATAATCAAACAAGTGTGTGCACATGTGTAAAGAATAAGAAGAAACAATGGGAATAGAGGTTCAATATAAAAATCCATATGCATGATCACATTCATTCATGAATAAGAGAGAAGAATTGATTTTGATGATTCCAGGTAAGCTGATATTCATTTTCTGAATAATCACATTGGTGTATGTGATTCTAGCTAAAGAGAGAAGAAGTATGGTGCTGTTGTTTTTGAACTAGAGAAGAAGAGAAAGAAATAAGAGAATTGCTCACCTACTGCTTTGAAAGTAATCAACTGAAGAGCACTAAAGAAAACCAAGGGTAGAACCAACCTTTTGAATAAGGAAGAAGACTGTCTTCATAGGAGTATAAAGAACCAGCTATAGGCTGCAAGTTGGACTAGGCTATCACCAGTCCAAGGAATAGGATTATTTTCTACCCCCTCCAAAGTGTAGGGACTCACACCGGCTAGAGGATTGTTTTCCTAGCCACTACACTATAACAACATATCACATTATAGAGGATAATTCATGTACTAGTCATCACCATGCATGAAAAGGGTGTAACTTCTCTTATTAAGTGGTGAACCTTGTAAAAATATCATGTGAATATTTTTACTGCTTTCTATTATTTCATGCGACAAGGATAATATAATAAGAGAATCAAGATCCTAACTGGTCAAAAGGTATAGGGATAAAAAGTTGGAATTGGTTTAAAAATTCCCCAACACTGATTCACCCCCTATCAGTGTTAGGTATATCTCAAACTGGTCCTCTCAATTGGTATGAGAGGTACAAGTTAACCTCTATTGGATTCTCTATAGTGAAGTTATTCTCTTTTGAAGATTTGAGTTTTTTTCCTGAGTTATCAATGAAGTTCACTTTCAGTGAAGATTCAATTATCTCTAAGAAAAAGGATATATCTACCAAGACCATGATGAATAGGAAAAAGAAAGAGAAGAGAAAGTTGAAGAAGAAGTCCCTCTTATCTAAAGAAGAGGAAGCATCTGATTCTCTTTATCTGGCTGACATTGAAGACACACCAGACTTGGAAAGTAATGATAAGGTGGTTCAAGTTCCCACCAAGAATATGGATAACCTTCCTACATCAACTGATCAAGAGGTACGTGTTATTATATTTGGAAATTATTCTCATGATTAAAATTCTATCACAAGTGGTGATGATCAATCTACAACATCTCAACAAATATCAATTGATAGATTAAGAATGATTCTATATGGTATCCCTGAAGAAAGTACATCCCTAGTTTGTTGAGTATTTCAATGCATGTGAGAAAATATCACTTAGTTGGATGAAGAAACTTATGTTTTGGAAAAAGTCTTACAAGAAAAAATTGTTGAATGTTTAAAGATATCCAAACATATTGGATCCTTTGAAGCAACAAATATGGGAATTGAAGTAAGTTCTTCAAAGTGGCTCAATGATGTTGAAGAAAAAGAGGGAGTAAACAAGACTCTAGAAGATAAGTTCCCTGCACTAGAAGATTATCTAAAAAAGAGCAATAAAGTCAAGGAGGTATCTTTGGATGAAGACTCCAAGAAGTTCGAAGAACTTGAATCTCTGTTTCAAAACAAAGTAATGATTCATGAAGATGAAGTTGAAATATTAAAGAAGGATTGTGAAGAGAATATGACTATTATTGAATACCATGAAGTCATTCTCAACATGAGATGTCTAGAATTAGAATCTGAGTTGACCAATCTTGAGAAGACACATATTGAGTCTCCAAAAAATAAGGAAACAATTGATGTTAGTACTCAATTATCATTGGAGGATTATACTGTCAAAATACCTTCAAAATGTGATAAGAAGATCATGGATTCACTCATTGATCTATCACAAGCAGCTGAAAAAGTGAAGGTACCATCCATACCAACTTGTACTCATGTTTCTAAAATTGTTCCTACAAAAAAGTACAGGTTGGAAGAAAAATTATAAACAAGTATGGATGAAGAAAAGTGAGGAGATCCCTACCACCATTACTAGGGTGGATATAAAGAAGAGTGGGGAAGATATATCCGCATAGAAATCACAATAATTCAAGAAGAATACTCAACAAACTTATAAGGAAGCTGTCAAGAAGTCAAGGTTTGTTGGTCAATGCTGGTGCTATAATAGATTTAGGTATTGTGCATTGGATTGTTGGTACAATACCTTAAATGTAAAACCACATAAAAATCCCATATCAAGGTGAAAAAATCTAGAGAAAAAGAATCAACATCCACAGATCTAGAAGCATTTGTATACTATAAATAGATTTGGAATGTTAGATAACATTTGTGATGTATGTAATAGGAGTGTTCACATGAATGGTGCATGTTCATTTGAATAGGTACACAAAGATGATAATAAAAGAATATCACAGGAGCTGACTAAGAAAGAAGAAGCATCCTTGGGAAGTAGTTATAAAAATGTTGGAAAATAAAACACTCCCAAGAAGAATCTTAGGAGAAAAGTTGAGAAGTTCTTGGATTATATATCCAAGAAGGTGAATGGCAGTTCATAAAAAAGAACTACTAACAAGGATTAAACTCAAAATAATCCATGTATAAGATCCAATATTGATGCCTCAATCCCTAATGACATATTGGTGGTTTATCCAAAAGATTTGTAAAGAATGAGAAAGATAGGAGATGAACAAGCTAAGGATAGTGCTAACATCAAAAAGAAAATTCTACATGATGATAAAGAAGTTATATGTGTAAGGTGAAACAAGGATGATCATACTGTTAGAAAATGCTTTGAATTTATTCCATCCAAACAATAATTCCTCAAGAAGATGAATGTTACACCAGAAGATTCTAGTTCTTTGAAATCTCTTAAAGAGAGAAGACTCTCGCACAAAGAAATGGAAGATGTACTGAGATCCACACAATCACAATCAACATTGAAAATCAGTTGTAAAGGTGTGAAGAATGGATAATCTTGGTTGAGGAGATTATCTCAAACTTGTTGTTTACATTGATGGATCAAGGAGGATCCACCTTATTCCCTTAAATATTTGTGTATTGTATTTGTTCTTATAATACAGAGAATTGAAGGTGAAACAAGATCTCAGGGGGAGAACCTGAGATTCAGTGATGATATCTGTTCCCATGAGGGGGAGACATATAAAGATGCTACCAGAGTCATTATCTCATTCAGTATCAACATAAGTTGGTATAAAATTAAATTACTCTAAAGATTTTTGGAAGTTCACGTCATTGGAAAAGGTATTACATTTCTTAATATCTTATCCTTGGTTACTAAGAATAAAGATATTTTTATAAAGGGGGAGTAACTATGACAGTCGGTGATATAAGAAGAGTGAAAGTGCCCTAATGCCACTTATCCTTCCAATTGCACTTGAATGATTCTGATCCTTTTGTTGGAGAGAGTGCAAGAGTTTCAGGTTGATTATTTCATATCACACTTATTATCCTAAGCCTAGAATGAAAGTGGAGATCCCTTGAAGACAATTGTATGAGTTCTCATCTCATGAGGTGTAATGTTCAGTGGGTAATGGGAAACTTTATTGTCTAAATAAAATCCTCTTGTTTTCTACACAGAGCATTGCTCAAGTAGACTTAGAGTGAAATGATTGATGGTACATTGATTAAGTATGGAATGATACCCTCTCTACCATGAAATTTGTATTTCTTATCAATAAGTGGGAGAGAAGTGAGATGAGAGAAGTAACTGGAGAGATAAGATTCTCATTTTAACATTGACACATTCATTTCAGGAGAAGTCTTAAGGTGTCGACAACAAAATACAAAGGGGGATATTGTTGGGACCACTTTGTGTATATGTTTTATTTATTTTAAATTGGTGTCAATAATGGTCAAAATGAATAAGGAATTATAAAGTGAATGGATATTGATTTAAGTGAAGATTCCTGGAGAATTATTATGGATTCATATCATTGGATTCCATGCTTGGGCAATTCTACATGTTGATCAAAATCAGATGATTGATGACTTGATCTTGAAAGTTAAAGAACTTGTATCATGTGTGATACAAATTTTACAAAATTGAAGTAGAATCATTTTAACGATGATTGAAGTACTTGGGATTTGATAATCCAAAAAGGAAAGGAGGAATAAGTAGGATGAAGAAGAGGCTTGGACTTTAAGGTGTCCATACATGAGGTTAGTTTGTGTTTAATGATGGCCATGAATTTTTCTTCATACTCAGTTTTCTACCAAGTATTTTTATGTGGCTTACATAAAAAATGGGGATAACCCATGATCTAGAGACACAACCTCAACCTAAGGCACATGTGGGACTATAGGGGTCGACCATGCCCATGGGGAAGTCAAGGCAGAGCTAGTCCGCACGAGGCGCATGGGGGCTGTGTATAAGCCCCCAGGTGTGCATAGTGGGTTCTAGGTGTGTTCTTGAGGAGGTAGAGTGGGCGCTAAGAGCACACCCACAAAGAACCAGTGTGGGGAAACACTGGAGGGGGGAGAGGATAATTTTGAGAGGTTGGCAAGGGGAGTTGATTGATAAACCATGAGAAGCCCGCGTCTTCAATTCAATGTGGGATGCGTTTTAAAAAACAAAGATGTAATCTCCACCTTCCATCCAATCCCGCGTCTCACTCTACCATTCGATCAGCTTCAGCATTCGATCATCTAAATCTCCACCGCTCATCTGATCTCATGCCCTGTGCATTTGAGTTAGAGCCGTCCGATCCACCCACTGTATTTGAAGAACCACACCATTTTCTTCAACCTCCTATGATATCCGACACCACTGATTATCGTCTGAGCTAATGGATGATCACATACGAACCACTATGCCTTATTATTTTAACACCCTGATGATCTTCAAATCAAACCAATACCATGAATGCAATCTACGTCTTGCATCCATGTGATATATCGAAGAAGAAGGATAAGACGATGCAAAAAGATTTGATAAGGCCACATGTATTTGAGTGTGGAGATAAAATGAGATACTCACGATCTTAAATGCACATGATCTGTTTGAAGGGACAAGGGTCCGTATTCAGAAAAATGAAACATGATGAAAGTATCGACATATCTTCACTCGTAGGTTTGAAGATTTCAAAACACTGGATATCCTGAGCATTCAAAGCTGCGATCTCCATGTATTTTCAAACGGATCTTGAACACGGAAGAGAAGTTTCCCTTGCCTATAAAATGAGGAGCCCAAGACGAAGAGCAGTGCTTCTCCCACATAATCTAGAGCTCCTGTTTTTAAAAAATAGAGCATCTCCTTATACATCACTTTGCGAAGAGCAAGAAGAGCATCGAGAGTATTTAAGGCTCCACAAAGGAGAGTTCCCACAAGTATTCAATAGGTCATACACACCCTCTAATAGATTTGTGAAGAACTGACACTCTAACACATGATAGGTTTTGTAAAACCCTCACTATGCTTCATGCATGGCACACCATCATGAGCCAGTGATTGAGCCTTAGTATAATCACTATGTTTTGCGAATTGGAAGATCTATGCTTCTGGTGCATGAAGAAGAACCGTGAATCTCATGGCCTTCCTAAAGGTGAGAACCCTCCTATTTTCATATTAATCCCATTGTTTTTAGGGGTTTGAGTTATGGTGAATAACGATGGGGTAGTACATGTTTCATGCACCTATGTGCATTATTTGAAGAAGCCCGAGACCTTGAATAAGGAGTTTTCAAAAAGGAAGGGTCATACCCATTCAGGTTTGAAGATGAGCACACATGCAACACATACAATTATGTGTATGATGTAAAGGAATCGAAACTAAGTGAAAAGTGAAGGAGAGAAGAATAAAAATAAGATAAAGGAAGAGGCAGTGTGTGTTTTAATCATTAGGGTTGTCACACAAGAAGAAGAATAGGTGAGTACATGAATGCATGCATGCACATTCATAGGTAAAGACACTTAAATAAAAGAATCAAACAAGTGTGTGCATGTGTGTAAAGAATAATAAGAAAGAAAGGTAAGAAAGGTTCAATCTAAAAATCCATATGCATGATCACATGCATTCATTAACAAGATAGAAGAATTGATTCTGATGATGCCAAGTAAGCTGATATTTATTTCTTGAATAATCACATTGGTGTATGTGATTCTAGATAAATAAATAAGAAGTCTAGTTCAATTTATTTTTCACTAGAGAATAAGAGAAAGAAAGAATAGAATTTCTTGCCTACTAATTTGCAAGTAATAAAGTGAGGAGCACTAAAGAAGACCAAGAGTAGAACCTACCTTTTGAAGAAAGAAGAAGACTGTCTTCATAGACAGTATAAAGAACCAG
This sequence comes from Viscum album, assembly GCA_963277665.1. Lineage (NCBI taxonomy): Eukaryota > Viridiplantae > Streptophyta > Magnoliopsida > Santalales > Viscaceae > Viscum > Viscum album. Next base: position 168,879,151 of record OY728157.1, read on the forward strand.
CTACAGTCTAAAAGTTAGACTAGGGTATCACTAGTCTAGGGAAGAGGATTTTTTCCCACCCCCTCCAAAGTGTAGGGACTCACGCTGGCCAGAGGATTGTTTTCATAGCCACTCCACTGTAATAACATATCACATTATAGTAGAGAATCCATGTACTAGTCATCACCATGCATGGAAAGGATGTAGATGCTCTTATTGAGTGGTGAACCTTGTAAAAATATCGTGTGCATATTTTTACTACTTTATATTATTGCATGCGATAGGGAAAAGAGAATAAGAGAATCCAGATCCTAACAGGTCAAGAGGTATAGGGATAAAAAGTTGGAATTGGTTTAAAAAGTCTCTAACACTGATTCCCCCCTCTCAGTGTTAGGTATATCCCAAACTAGTCCTCTTAGTATGGACAAGATATATGGATCAAATTGATGTAATAATTTGAGAGAGGAGGAACCCTTTTATAATTGAGGTTATTGACACTTTTTTAATTTCTTGAATGATTAAAATAAAATCATAATTCTATAGATAAAAATTATTCAAAATGGAATATAAATATACAAGGGTGAAATTTTAGATCATATATGATCCCTTTTTCCCTTATTTAATATTTTTATGTTTGTAAAATAATTTAATAAAGTATTATTTTCATAAAATTTCATTCTTTTGAATTTTGACAATATTCACTAAATTGACTTTCATAACATTATTAAAACAATTTGAATTCCATTCATTTATTTTAAAACATACCAAAAAATTCATTGTAATCTAATTTTTTTTGTATCACATTATTTACCTCAAATTATAATACTTTAAATATTTTTAATATCATTTATTTTAATTTCCTATTAATTAAATATTTCCTATGTCAGTGTTGTTCAAGCACTTAAGGAAATTATTTATTAGCTAAGAATTAAAAAAATATATATGATGATGATAAAAATTTTGATTTAAAAATAATATTTAGAGCTGTACATATCCTTTGGGTATTCATATATTAATAATGTTATAGTTATTAAAAATAAGAGTTTGACATGCTTGATTTTTCATGAAATAAATTACTATAAAGGTCATAATATCATTAAAATGTCCAAAAAGGTCATATAATAGAAACTTGTACGAGTGTGGACAAATATAACCCATAAAATAAAATTTAGGCATGTTTTTGGGTCATTTAATAGTCATTATAATTTTATTTTTAATCCAAATTACTTGATTTAACCTTATAGTGGTAATAAAATACTAAAGTTACTTATAGTGGTGGGAAAAGGAATTATATATGTATATGTTAAAATAAAGTATTCTATTCATAACATGATTAACTCATGGAAAATCATTGGGTTTCATGAAAATCCATTTAGAAAACAATAATCCATTTATAGAAAGAATAAATATGGTATCATTATTAAATATACCCAGTGAAGAATAAGTGACATGAAGTGTTTTTATCATTGATGAATGGAAATACCATTAAAATACCATTAATTATATTTAGGAAAATATACTTTTCAATTTGAAAATTATTTTTAAAAACTAAAAATTATACAAATATTTTTAGATATATTTTCATTGAAAATATCCTTGTATATATACAAAGGAATATTAAAATCAAATAATGGTCATGATGGAGGTAAAATATATTCATGATGTTGATGTATAAAATAAATATTATATTAAAATTTTTTGTAAAAGGAGTCAAAAGTGACCCATATGGAAAATTTTAAGAAATTTAAAATTTTAATCAATTTAAAATAAGTTAAAATATCATTTATTTTGTTAAAAAAATATTTCTAAAGACATTTTAGAAAACAAGGATATGGAAGAGAAAGAATCTTGATCTATAAGAAGAGACAAGATCAACATCACTTAGAAATGAATTTATTGATGTTTATTTAATAAATAAGTGAGGAAATAAATATTAAACATTTAAACCACAATAAAAATCACAGTAGAGGAAAAGATATGTGGTTAATCAAAATAAGACCTTATTATCTCCACTTAAGGAACCTTGAACATAAACAATCCTGAAAAGAAAATTGATCGCAACATAAAGCCTTTTCCAATTTGGTAACTCTTCAATCATACTATCATGGAAGAATATTTTCAAATAAAAAATTAAATATCATGAACATAAGAAGATTCATATAATAGAAACTTGTACGAGTGTGGACAAATATAACCCATAAAAAAAAATTAGGCATGTTTTTTGGGTCATTTAATAGTCATTATAATTTTATTTTTAATCTAAATTACTTGATTTACCCTTATAGTGGTAATAAAATACTAAAGTTACTTATAGTGGTGGGAAAAGGCATTATATATGTATATGTTAAAATAAAGTATTCCATTCATAACATGATTAACTCATGGAAAATCACTGGGTTTCATGAAAATCCATTTAGAAAACAATAATCCATTTATAGAAAGAATAAATATGGTATCATTATTAAATATACCCAGTGAAGCATAAGTGACATAAAGTGTTTTTATCATTGATGAATGGAAATACCATTAAAATACCATTAATTATTTTTAGGAAAATATACTTTTCAATTTGAAAATTATTTTTAAAAACTAAAAATTATACAAAAATTTTTAGAAATATTTTCATTGAAAATATCCTTGTATATATATAAAGGAATATTAAAATCAAATAATGGTCACGATGGAGGTAAAATCTATTCATGATGTTGATGTAAAAAATAAATATTATATTAAAAATTTTTGTAAAAGGAGTAAAAAGTGACCCATATGGAAAATGTTAAGAAATTTAAAATTTTAATCAATTTAAAATAAGTTAAAATATCATTTATTTTGTTAAAAAAATATTTCTGAAGACATTTTAGAAAACATGGATATGGAAGAGAAAGAATCTTGATCTATAAGAAGAGACAAGATCAACATCAATTAGAAATTAATTTATTGATGTTTATTTAATAAATAAGTGAGGAAATAAATATTAAACATTTAAACCACAATAAAAATCATAGTAGAGGAAAAGATATGTGGTTAATCAAAATAAGACCTTATTATCTCCAACTAAGGAACCTTGAACATAAACAATCCTGAAAAGAAATTTGATCGCAACATAAAGCCTTTTCCACTTTGGTAACTCTTCAATCATACTATCATGGAAGAATAATTTCAAATAAAAAATTAAATATCATGAACATAAGAAGATTCATGATATATCATGTAAAAGTGGATGAATATTCACCTGATAAAATAAGTTAGGTTATTAACATCAACATATGTCCCAACAAAAGAGAAGTTGAGATGAATAACCCTTATGAATACTATATCATCGAATTTATAATTAATCAATTGAGTGATTATGTGTACAAAAAAATCTAAAAAAATAATATGTAAATATAGAATAAAACAATTTAGAGATTAATTCACACACAATGATGTTATGATAAAGTAAATTAAGAAGAGTTATAACCCAAAAAAAAACCCTTTATAACTTGGTAAATATCAAGTAAAATAACCTTGGATAAAATAATTAAAATTAAAATTTAAAATATATTGAATTATGAAGTATTTATGATATAACATGTGAAATTTTAGTATATAAACAATATAAAAGAAATTAGTTGTATAAAAATTAATTATTCCTTAATTAAAAGAAACTGAGATGAAATCCCTTGCCTCTAGTATAGTCTTTATATATATTTCCTTATACACTTATATAATTGACCAATTTCAATCAATGGATTTATTAAGATAATTGTACTAGATTAATATATTATCCTTAATCCATTCCTATCATTTATTAAAATGATATATTTAATTAAATAATCAGACTTCACTTTGGGTTATTTGAGTATCTTTGGTACAAAATTTCAAAATGGTTTCGGTATGTTGACTGTGGTAAAAAAGTTCATGTCTCAACATATCTTAAATAATAATAATGAAGTAATTATCATATATATATATAAATTGTACTTTTAAATCCAACCATTAAATATGGCTGTATAGTTGAACTACTAAACAATCCTAAAATTGTTGGCCGTATGTACACATGAGTGACATTTCCATTTTTCAATAATATTTATAGAATAAAGATATGAATTATTATATATTTATAGAATTATGAAAATATAATAAATATCTTATTATTTATTTAAATACAATTATATATTTCATTAATGATATGAGGTGATGAAAAATGAATCATATTGTTTCCATGCATGTGGTAGTCCACACGTATGCACGAACGACGTTATCATTTTTCAGTGATTGGAAAGGTAAGAAAATAAGTGTAATATTATCTTTAAAAAATGATAAATATGTAATATATATATATATATATATTAAATCCAACTTTATAACTAGTTTTGAGAAGTGGTGATGGAAAGTGAATTACATGGGTTCACAATGTGGTTGTCTGATGTACATATGAACGTTGGATTCGTCTCCCATTTTATGGGAGAGGAGTCAGATATAGATTATTAAAAATAATAATAAAATGTTAATATATTGAATATATTGAATTTATAATATCATCATGGTTAGATAATATATAAAGGAGTTTTAAGAAAAATAAAATGAACACTCTCATTTAAGAAATATACCATTTCTTAGGACAACCACCTTTGCTTTACACCTGATGACCTATAAGATTGGTATCATGAAAAAAGGCTTCTAAATTGTAAGGAGGGATGTTATTAAGGTATTTTTAAAGATATTGGATGAAACTAATTGATTTTAAAGTTACATGAAATGTGTAGAAGAGTCTCCCTTTTACGATAGTGGGGAGGTACACTTTTGGAATTTCATTAAATATTAAATTAATATAAACTAATTTTGATGTTCAAATGACTCTAAACTTATAATATTTGAATATTACAGGAGTATAATTATAAATAATCATGTAAAATAATATTTTGACAAATTTAGATCACATTTTTACCATTATAGTTTTGTCTTAACCCCCATTAACTCTATTGACAATTATCATGATAACATGTTCTTTTACTCTTTCAGGGTCATTATAGATACTATAAATATAATAAAGAACCATAAATAGAACATGGTTAATATTTTAAACTATATATTAATAAATTGGGAAAATATATGATGTTTATGAGTTTTATGTAATTTATTAAATTATTTTTTTAATAAAATATAAATAATTTCAATTTTAGAACTATTCATTTATATTGACTTTTATGACTTCTAGAAGAAAAATTAAATAATAATAAAATATATTAATACATACTTATATTATTATTATCAATAAAATTATTTCAATTGTTTAATTTATTAAAATTATATTAATTATAATATTTTTAATATCATTTATTTCATTTTCTATTATTTGAATAATTATATTATTAGTGTAGTCTAAGAATTTTAAGTAATTATATATTTTTTAAAAATTAAAAATAAATTAACTAGATGTAGATAAATCTATTATATTTTCAAAAAAAAAAATTATAAATAAAAATATCACATGGTTATCAACATGTTAAAAATAATATAGTTTTTTTAAAAAAATGTGTGACAAGTTTGGATTTTCTTTACACAAAATATTTTAAATTCTATAATCACATCCAAATAGAAAATGTGTCATATATCAAAATATTGGATGATCAGGGAATAAATTTACTCATTAAATAAAACTACAGAATTTTTTAGGCTCATCTATAGACCTTATTATTTTATTTTATCATTTATTACTTAATTTACCCTTTACCGTGGTAACACAAATTACTAAGGTTACTATTTATATTGAAAAAATGAAAAATACCTTTTTAAAAAAATTGAACCCACTGATTCCAAATATGGAATCCATTTTACAAAATTTGAAACATAAAAGTGGTATAATTTAATTTAAAAATAAATTGAAAAAATATAACAAAAGTAATTTTTTAGAAAAATTCCCTCTCAAGTATAAAATGTTTTTTATATTGAATTTAAGTATAAAATCTATTTAAAAACCATATTTAAATTAATATAAATCAAAATAAAAAAAATTAAATTTTAAAACTAAAAAATATATAATTTTAATTTGTAAATAATATAAAATAAAATATAGCAGTCAATAAAAATCAATATTTTTCACTATTCAATAAAAAATCAATCTTTTTAGAAAAATAATTTTTTTAGAAAAATATAAGTTTGATATTTTAATTTAAAAAATGTTTTTTTTCATCAAATATGATTTCTAAAAGTTCTAAAAATTATTTATATTGTTCTCTCATAAAAAGATATAAAATAAATTTTTTAAGAAAACATATATTTGAAGAATAAAATGGATTTACAAAACAATTGAATTATTATTTCAGATGTAAAAATATATAATTTTTTATTTATTAGAAAATATATATATATATATATATATATTAAAAATCTGGGAATCCAATTCATTTAAGCCAAGGTTTTAACGTTTATATTTAAATAATAATATTTCATCTTGGAATTATGCTCTGTTTTGCATATTTTTTTGGCTATCAAAATTTATATTTCTTTTCATAATCTTGTGATATTACATTCAACCCTAATAAAAAATTTCTTTCCCAAAATTTTGAACTTGATCTTTGTAATCAAAGGTTGAAATTTTAAAATATCATTTTTAAAATCCCACATCATTAAAAGGGTTAATTAAACACCCACTTATAAGTATAGAAAGGGAAGTATGAAGGTCATCTGGTGTAACACATACTAGGTTTCCAAATAGGAAAAAATTAATGAGAAGTGAAAATATTGATAATAAGGAAAGAAATAATTTCCATATAATAATGGAGAGACACAATGATAATTTATCATAAGAAATTAAATGGTCATGATAAATTTAATGACCACAAAACCAAAAACAAAAGAGGTCTGAAAAGGGTATTAATTCATTAGAGGAGAAAATATGGTTACTTGACAAGTATGCATACATCCTCTAATCAATTTTCACTAAAATATTCTCTTCTGATCTAAATGATGGGTATTAAAGATGATATTTTTTCATAAATCAATAAAATAAAATTCTAATGAATCAAAAAGATTCATAAGAGAATAAAAATACATTCCTCAATTTGTTAGGCATTAACCTGTGACATCCCGGACCTAGATTCCACTTAATAGGTTCCCCGAGCCCGGTGGGTCACATGGGCTCAAGCACATCTCCCCAAACACCAGAGGTTTCCAACTAGTAGTAAGGGTATAGGGTGCGTTCATGGGGGGACTATGCCCTTATTACCAGAGTGTAGAATAGTGGATAAATATAAATAAAGGTAAATAGTAGAAGCAATACAAATAAAAAAATGGACAACAGAAATAGACAGGGATAACAATAACTATAATAACTGGAATAACATAAAATAACTAATGACGATATGTCAAGTATCTGGTAATATGGAAAACATGGATACAAAGTATCAAACATACATGAAAAAACCAATGTAGAAAAAGAAAATAAATAAACTATCCCAAGAATCCTGAGCTATAGCTCAGTCATCTATTATCAACTCCATCATAGAACAATAAGAAATCAAGTGTTTGAAGCATTATGTTTCCCTTTATCAACACCTGCATATATGTAATCTACCTCGGGTACCAAATGTCTCTTAGAGAGGGTGTGAGACAAATCTCAGTGGGCCACCACCAACTGTGTCTATAACATTCATCCCATGTAATAAAAATAGAACAATGTGCAAGCATGCATATATAAATTAAACTAGAACAATGTAACTAATTACCCAAGTACCTACTTCAGCCCTTAGCTAGTGTTTGAACATGTTACTAGTTCATCATTTGATTGTTACCTATTTATAAATAAGTTACATGTTATCAATAGTTAAGGTTACAATATGTAACAAGGAAACCTGTATTAGTATTTAATAATGAATTTCCAAGGTAATAACTAAGGCAATGTAGAACTCAAGGGTCACAAAATCATTAATGACTATAGCCTAGCTAAGGGTAAGAGTGTAATCCAAGGTGCATAGTCTAATAAATTCCAAAATAATAAACCTACCAAGTCTAAGGAGTTCATCCAAGGTAAAATAGGGATACGCAATGACTAGGCCCAATGGGATTTAACCATGGAACCTAATTATCAATGATAGATCCAAGGAGTGTATCCAAGGCATCCTATAATGTTATTGACGGGATGTCAGGGTGTTATACTAGGCATCCAAGAATATATAGGGATAATGTTTTAGGTGGGTCTCAACCAAAGAAATCCACACCCTTCAATCAGAATGGGGTTCCCAAGTGCTCAGGGTATTCCCCAAGAAATCCAAGGTGAGGTTGAGTCAGGCCACTCCTATTTTATAATGAATTCATATATTATTACATTTGGTTTAATCCTTTCCTTTAATCAGCGTGATAATTCCAAGTAGCATGCAAACCTTTAATCAAGTCACAATTAATCGATAAATGAATTTGGTTCAAGCCTTTCCTTTTCATTAGTATGGCAAGGAAAAGTAGCATGAAACCATTCATTTAATCCATTTAATGAATTTTAAAAGATCAAGGTTCACTCATCCACCTTCCATTAACATGTTAAGGGGTGTTATTTATATGAAACCTATTATTCAATTACATTTAAAAAAACTCCAAGTCATATACTTTGTGTACTTTCAAATTTCCATTTCACATTTAATTATCAAATTGAAGTACTTGCATTAGGTAGGTCAAGTGGTGAGAATTTGTGGTACTTTCCATTATTAAATTCAAAATTTAAATTATGAAAATTAATATATAAAATCTTACCCTTAGAAAGGTTAATCCAAGGCACACCCAAACAGCGGATCAAACATGTAAAAACACTAAAACGACAATTATGAAAAAACAACATTCATGAGATGGATGAAGTTGTGGGAATAACCACTAATAACTAATAACATATTTAGAAATAAAATAACCATAAAATTATAATGATTTTAATAATGGTATATAAATTCAATAAACGACACCCAATAAAATTGACGGCCCCTTCACATAATTTCCAAAATCAATGAACATGAGGGATGAGTTATATACCACCCACCTTAAGATCATAAGACTCTCCTCATCCAGGAATATCCCATAATTCTACTTGGAATGAAGTATATCTGAAAAAAAGTAAAAAATACTTGCAGCTTGATAACTAGATCTAGAGAAAGAGAGATGAAGAACGACTCAAACATACTTGAGTACTTACTATTGTGTATCAAACGTGATAAACATAAGCTCAAACGGATCCCAGATGAAGGATATATCTTGATCACTAGGTTAGGATTTAAAAAACTCCAAAATTAGAGAAATGGAGGTGAATACCACTAGATATCATATTAAGGAATAATTATGGGCTTAATTAGACCATTAAGGGTAAAATAGAAAAATTACCCAAAAATTAGCCTTTGAACAGTTTGGATACATGATTTACCAAACTGTGCTCAGAACATGCATGGGTACCTAGAGAAAGGGGAATATTGCATGGTTAGGCCACATGGTTAGGAAAACCATGCACCAACCATGAAAAATGGCTCCTCCCGAAGATGCAAACCTTCTGCATGGGTAGATCTAACCATGCAGACTACCCGCACAAATTCCTATTACTGTGTGACATGCCCACGTTTTTCCAAAAGAGGGGTTGTAGGCTCTGAACAAGCTCCAGACACCCTCGAGACCTTCACTAACTCATTTGTAATCCATATTAGGTTCAAAATAATGAATTAGTATGAAATTTAAAGGATCCATACCTGAGTGAAAATTGGGTTCTTACAGTCTTCCCCCCTTAAAAGAACTCATCCTTGAGTTCACCTTCCAAGGATGGATAAACACTGTCTGAGAAAAACTCTAGCCACTGGGAATGTACATCAGCCTCAAACTCCCAAGTCTCATTTTGTACAGGACCGTGCTGCTATAACACCCATACCAAAGGGACAGACCAGCCTTGGTGAACCTTGGTGCTTTGGTTAACAATGAACACTAAATACTCCTAAAAGGTAGAATTTAAATCTAAATAAAATTCCTTAGGATCATAAGTGTGTGATGAGTCAAAATGGTACTGGAAAAACTATGAAACATTGAAGAGATCTTGCATGGCATGGTACCTCTAAGGTAGCAACAACCGATGGACTACCTAACTGACTCTCTCCCAAATATCAAACATACCTACACAACTAAGTGATAGCTTCCCTTGACTAAATATCCATATATTCCCTAGCCTGGGAAATACTGACAAGAAAACATGATCCCCAACCTCGAACTCTAGAGGTCGCCGACAGTGATCAACATAATATTTCTATATAGTCTGAGACATAATAATATAATTTTTGATTAATTGAATCTTCTCTAAAGTCTCCTGTATGAGACGGGGACCTAGTAGGGCTTCCTTGCCTACCTTTATCTAGAATAGGGGTGAACAAAACATTCTACCATATAAGTCATCAAAACGACCCATATGAATTGTCTCCTAAGATCTGTTATTATAGGAAAACTTGACGAGAGGGATATGCTTCCCACAAGAACCAATGAGATCAAGGAAACATGCTAATATCATGTCCTCTAGAACCTGTATCATCCGTTATGACTTCCCATCAAACTAAGGGAGAGAAGATATGCTTTGAAGCACCTGTGTACCCATAGATTTCTGCAAACCCTCCCAGAACCATGATGTAAAACGAGATTCCCTATATGAAATGATAGTACAGGGGACCTCATATAGTCACATGATATCATGGACATAGAGTATTCCCAACCCATCAACTGAGAAAGTCTCTTGAATAGGAATGAAGTGATCAAATTTCTTTAGTCTAACAATGAAAACCCATACAACATTGCTACCTCTAGGTGACCTAGGTAACCCAACTACAAAGTTGGTGGAAACATATTACAATTTCCATTACAGGATTGGAAGCGGCTGTAACAAGTATGTAGGTCTCTAGTTCTCCACCATCACCCGATGAAATGTGGAACACCTAGTGATAAAGCCTTCCATCTATGGTTTCATCCCAAGACACCAATACTATCCTCGCATATCTCAATACGTTTTAGAGATGCTTGGATGAACTTCCCACTAAGAAGCATGGGACTCTTGCATCAACTCCTCTATCATATCTGTAAGAACCTAAACACAACCATGAATACACAAGATTTTTTCTCTTTCTATAGACCAATATAGAGGTGGGTTATCTCCTGATATACTCCCATGGAGAACCAATCCCTCAGGATCCGAAAATTTTCCACCCTTCACCTTATCATGGAGGTAAGAGTAAACTATCAAGGATGATAGGTAAGACTACTCATGAATATTATGAAACTCTAGATGAATCTAAAAAAAGAGGTCTATTAACTTCTATTCATCACTAGCTTCCCGTACGACCTATTCCTAAGTTTTCTGACTCAACAGATCAGCGAATACATTGACATTCCTAGGCATATAGGTAAGATAAAAATAAAGGGACTATAGATATTCAACCCATATCCTCTTTATGAGGTTCAAGTCACACTGTGTAAAGATATATTTTATGATCTTGTGGTCCGTGTATAGGACAAAGCACTCACTGAATAGATAGTGTATCTAGTAATGTAAGGCATGGACAACTGCTACTAGATCAAGGTCATGCATGAGGTAATTTATTTTCTGAGGCCTGAAATGCCAAGATCTGTACACAACTAGTCTATTCTTACGCATTAACACAGCTCCTAGGATGATGCCTGATTCATCATAAAAGATTATATAACCTTTTCCAATCTCTGGAAGAATAATAATAGGTGCCAATACAAGCCTCCCTTTAATATCTTGAAAGAATTTCTCACATGTTTTTGACCACAGGAACTTAACTACCTTCTCTGTAATCCTAGTAAGAGGTGATTCAAGGCATGAGAAGTCTTGTATGAAATTCTTGTAATATCCAGCCATCCCCAAGAAAGTCCATATATCAAGAACGTTCTTTGGTTGCTCCCAGTAAACCACCAAAATCACCTTCTATGGGTCAACAGAGACTCATAATTTTGAGATAATATGACCCAAGAAGTAAAATTTGTTGATCTAGAAGTGGAACTTATAATTCTTAGCAGAAAGATGATTCTCTCTCAGTATAATCAGAACTATCTCAAGGTGATTGTCATGGTCACTATGAGTGTGAGAATACACCAATATTTCATCCACAAAAACTATGAAAAAAGAATCCAAATAGGGGTGGAACATTCTATTCATCAGAGCCATGAAAATAGCGGGTGCATTCTTATGAAGGAATGTCATAAAAAGGTACTCATACAAACCATACCTAATATGAAAGGCTGTACGAGGTATGTTTGATGTCCTGACTCGCACCTGATGATAGCTCGATCTCAGGTAAATCATAGAAAAGACCCTAGATCCTTACATCTGGTCAAAGAGATCATCTATTTAAGGTAGTGGATACTGGTTCTTCACCATAATATGGTTCAACCATCTGTAATCCATGTATAGACATAAGGTTACATCTGCCTTCTTGGTGAAAAGCATGATAGAACGCCAAGAGGATGTATTGGGCCATATAAAAACTTTGGACTCTAAATCGACTAACTTTAGCTTGAGCTCCTGAAGCTCTATAGGTCACATATTATATGGAGGAATGGACATTGGAGCTACTCCTATAACATGATCAATCATAAAATTTACCTATCTCTTAGGAGGCAAGACCAAAAAGTCATCAGGGAAAACATTCCTGAAATGATCTACTACTGGAGGAAATTCAACTTGGACTTAGCCCTGACCCTCTATGGAGAGATTGGAAATCTGGGAGGTCACTCCTCCTAGCCCATGATGATCTAGTCATTCTCTACCAGCCTGAACATCCCATTCACCCTTACGTAGATAACTACTATCCTCTGGTGATGTGAAAAATACCCTATGGAGATAGTAGTCTACAAAATTATGATACTGAACCAACCAATCCATCCTAAGAATGTCATCAAAGCTTTTCATCTCAAGAAATAAGAGGTTCTATAAGAAAGGGAAACTTCCTACATCAAAGGGAAAATCCCTACATTGGCATATGCCCTCTGACCACACTCTTAACTGTGTATCTAGGGTCATTACACCATAGTAATACTGTATCTCCAATCTAAGACATTCCATGATAGATACAAAGATAATAGATTTTAAAGTAATTGTATCAAATAAAGTAGATACTATAGTAGATGCCATTAGAATAATACCTCGTACTATAGATAGTTGTGTAGCTTGATCCTCAGGTATTGGTTGTAAATTATGCTTTTGGGTTGATACAAAATCCCATGGAATAGCTAGACTACCATGATCAAAAATAATTTGCTGGAATTGCTGGTGATCAGGGGTCTAGCTACCATGACCATGGCCTCCTCCTCACCCAGTCCTGCTGGTGCTATTCTAACTCCCCGCCTGACATAGATTAAAAGAACCCACTCAAAAAGGTGGAGCTATCACTGATCCTTTTACACTCAAATCTAGTGGAAAAGTCCCGCTAAATCTCTGAAGATTCCCTATACAACCACAAGCCTGACACTCTATTGTGTCTATATCAAAATGAGGCTTCAGGTTCCCCTGTCATCCACACTAATGACACACCATGGAGTTATCAAAATGGGTACTCTGGTTTTCAATACATCGATGAGAAAATTTTAGGGAATATTTCCTACCACTAGGAGAACTACTGTCTTGCTGTATCCCTGATCCTCTATGCCCAAATCTATTACCGTCCCTGAGGTTGTGCATAGTGATAAGAGCCCGATTGACCCTTTCATAAAAATTAGGTAGGAGATAAACATTAACCTACATACGGAGGGTGTACACAAGCCCATCCTCGAATCTTCTAGCATGTGAAAGCTCCTAACCATCTAAAAGCGGTGAAAAGAAATGTAAATCAGTGAAATGCATTAAATATTCAATAACTTACATAGAACCGTGATTGATATGCATGAACTATTAGGATATATGAGATCTCAGTGTTTGAGGAAATAACTGATCATAGAATGCATCCGGAAAATCATCCTAGACCATGCTAGGATAGCGACCATACAAGTTAATAACATCCCACCAATGCTTAGACAAATCCCGAAGCATGTATGTGGCAAGCTTGACCCTCTTCTCCAGAGGCATTTCTAGATTCTCAAAGATAGTTAGGGTGAATTCTAGCTAAGAATTAGTATCCTGCAGACCACCATCCCTCGAAAAGGTGGAAGGATGCTACAGTTGGAACTCATGATTCAAACCATCCATCTTAGGATCATATCACGGTTCCCCATGGATGGAATACATCAGTTCTAGGAAACTATCACAAACTTGGGAATCAGTTCCTGGATCAGGTACTTATGGTGGTGCCCTAAGTGGAAATCCTGGTGATAATAATGGAAGCTCAAGGACCACCACGTTTGTAGCATGGTCATCGCCACATTCCCAGCATACGACACGAGGACTTAGATGCATCATTGGTCTACAAATGCCAATCACACACCTTGGAACAAAATTAGAAGCATAAAGATAGCATCACTAGCAGAAGCTAAACATAAGAAAACTCACTACCCAAGGAATACTACCCCAAATACCCACTTAGATGACTAGGTATTGATAAGTTCTTAGATATTAGATTCAGGGGTTCCGATAGATGCAGGGTCAATAGTACCTTACCTAATCATTTATTGGAAACCATTTCATTTTATTTTATATTTAATTACTAGTTTCACTCCTTTAACTTTCATAAACATGACAATACGGGATAAGGAAATGCAACCATTCAACTTTTAATCTTTAATTTTCTTATAACTTGTAACAAAGTTACTTTAAAATGAGTTTTCCATCCCATTGAATCAGGGTCCATTCAACTTATCATTGAGATTAACACCCACTTGAATTTTTAATAAAAGGATTTATTCGGTAAATTAATCATTACATACCTTGAGGGCCCATAACACCTCATGAATTGAAATAGGAAACCACTCAATCATATCCCATAGCATCACAAGAAATATATAAACAAGGAAAGGCTCACTCATCAATCACATGCATAACGGAAAATGAAAAGTAGCGAAATGAACCTATATGGAATGGAAATATGCATGACATGCGAATAATAGGTTCCTATATGATGCATGTATAATGATCCTTACCCTCAAATCATTGGGCCAAGGATAAAATGAAATTCTCAATAAGAATAATAATCAATAACACCACACAACATGTGCATCACCAAAAGGTGAAATGATATCAACTATAATAGAAAAAATAGATCAACAATTGTATTTCATGCAACTCGACCTTTACTCTGAACATGGGTTCACGATGCTCAAGAATGGATTATGAACAAGTTCCGAGAATTCCTAATCTCTAATCTATTTTCTACAAATAGTAAATCAAGAAAATAACCTTCTTTGATACCAAATTGTGATGTCCCAGACCCGAATGCCACTTAATAGGTTCCCTGAGCACGGTGGGCCACATGACCTCAAGCGAATCTCCCCAAATGCTAGAGGCTGAAGACTAGCAGTGAGGGCCTAGGGTGTGTCCATGGGGAGTTTATTCCCTCATTACCAGAGTTTAGCACAATTGATAAATATAAATAAAGGTAAATAATAGAAGAAATAAAATTAAACATAAAGAATAATAGAAATAGTCAATGATAAAAATAACAGTAATAACTGGAATAACATACAACAAATGATGATGATATGTCATGTATATAGTAATATATAAAAAATAGATACAAAGAAGAAAAAATACATGCAAAATCCAATGTTTCAAAATAAAATACATAAACCATCCCAAGAATCTTGAGATACATCTTGGTCATCTACTACCAGCTCCATCCCAGCGCAGAAAGCAATCAAATTTTTAAAGCACTAAGCTTCCCTTTATCAACACCTACATACATGTAATCTGCCCTAGGTACCAAAAGGAACCCAAAGAGGGTGTAAGATAAATCTCAGTGGGCCACAACTAATGATGTCTATAACATCTGGCATGTGTAATGGAAATGTAATAGTGTACAAGTATGCATATATAATGTAAAACCGAATAATGTAACTAAATACCCAAGTACCCTCTTCATCCCTCAGCTAGTGTCTGAACATGAAACCAGTTCATTATTTGATTGTTACCAGTTTATAAATAAGTCACATGTTAGCAATAATGAAGGTTCCAAGATGTAATAAGGAAACCTGTATTGATATTTAATAATAAAGTTCTAAGGTAACAACAAAGGAAACACATACCTCAAGGGTAACTAACTCAGTAACGAATGTATCCTAGCTAAGGTTAAGAGTGTAATCGAAGGATCATAGTCCAATTAATTCCAAAATAAGACACCTATTGAGTGCAAGGAGTTCATCCAAGATAAAATAGGGATAAACAATGACTAGGCCCAGGGGTATTTAACCATCCCACTTACTTGTCAATGATGGATTCAAAGAGTATATCCAAGTCATCATATAATATTATTGAAGGGATCCTACGGTGTCATATTGGGCATCCAAGGGTAGAAAAGGATTGAGTTTTAGGTGGGTATTAACCAAATCAAGTTGCATCCTTGAATTGAAATTGGATTCCTCGAGTGGTCAAGGCATTCCCTAGGGAATACAATGTGAGCTCGAGTCAAGATAATCCTATTTGATCATGAAGAAATATATTATTCCATTCAGTTCAATCATTTTCTTTCATTAGTGTGATAAGGCTAAGTTGCATGAAACCCTTTAATCAAGTCATAATTAATTGATAAATCCATTTGGTTCAATCCTTTCCTTTAATTAGTGTGACACGTCCAAGTATCATGCAACAATTCATTTAATACATTTAAGGAATTTTAAAAGATCAAGGTTCACTTTGATACCTTTCATTAACATGGTAAGGGATGTTACCGATACACAACCTATTATTCAATTATATTTAAAAAAAATCCAAGTCATATACTTAGTATACTTGATAATTTCCATTTCACATTTAATTATAAAATTTAAGAACTTACGTTAGGTGGATCAATTGGTGACCATAAATGGTACTTTCCATTATGTAATTTATAATTTAAATCAATACATTTAATATAGAAATGATTTACCTTAGAAAGTTCAATCCAAGGCACACCCAAACGGCGAGTCAAACATGTCAAAACACTAAAAGGACAATCTTGGAAAAACATCTTACAGGGTATTGATGGATTTTTGGGTGTAACCACTAATAACTAATCACATATTTGGAAAGAAAATAACCATAGAATTCTAATTATTATAAGAATGAAATATAAATTCAATAAAGATCACCCGATCAAATCAACATGCCCCACACATAATTTCTAAAATCAATAAACTTGAGGGATGAGTTATAGACCACCCACCTTAGGCTTGTATGAATCTACTCATCTAGTATTATCATCTAATTCATCTTAGAATAGAGTATATTTGAGAAAAATGTAAAAATACTTACACCTAGATAACTAGGTCGAGAAAAATATAGACGAAGAACAACTCAAGTAGATTAGATTCCTTACCGTTGTGCATCCAACATGATGAAAGAAAGCTCGAATAGATCTTGGATGAAGGAGATCTATCAGTCCTTAGGTTAGGCCTTCAAAAAGATCAAAAATTAGGGAAATTTAGGTGAATCCTGCTAGAAATATGATTTGGGAAGAAGGAGGGGCTTAATTAGACCATTAAGGGTAAAATTGTAAAATTACCCAAAAGATACCTTGTGTATGGTTTGAAAGCACGATTTTCCAAACCGTGCACAAAACCTACACAAGTACCTAGAGAATGGGGTATAATATATGGTTAGGCCACTTGATTAGGTAAACCATGCGCCAACCATACGAGATGGCTCTTCCTGAAGATGCAAAACTTTAGTATGGTTAGATCTAACCGTGTGACCTTCTCGTACAATTTTCTATGACCATTTGACTGTCCCAAATTTTCCCAAAGGATGGTTTATGGTCTTGAAATAAGCCTTAGACACCCTCAAGACCTTCACTAAATCATTAAGCATCCATATTAGGTCCAAAATAAATAATTAAACTGAAATTTATAGGATCTATATATGAGTGAAAAATCGGGTTCTTACATAACGAAAAAATAAATATTTTTTCATAAGGTATGATTATTCAAAAAATGTATAAACCTTTATTTTAAGAAATAATACATTAATTTATAAAATTGAATAATAATACCTAATTTCATATAAAATAATTCCATAAATAACTATCCTTAAAATCCTTCAAAATATTCATAACTAATATTGAATCCCAAAAATTAGATAGATTTGATCACATATTTTTCCAAGGTAAATTTTAAATTTATCTCAAATTAATATTATTCACTCATAAATTCATTTAGAAAAGAAATTTATATACAATAATCATATAATCTCCATGATATGGTAGTCATTTCAAAAAATAAACTAAATCAACATAAATCCACATTATGATCATATATGCTTCCAAAATATAATTAAAACTTGAATCCTAAAATTATTCTTCATGTTAAAATTAAGGATTATATATACCACAAACCAATAAAATGCCTCTCAAAATTTCATTAGTCACCTCTAAATTCCATCACTTAAAACTTCAAAGGGTGTGTCTATGAATTTGAAAATTTGATCAACCTTAAACTTATAGACCCATAATGATATGCATAACTATTAGGATAACATCACATGAATTCAACCAAATATCCA
This sequence comes from Viscum album, assembly GCA_963277665.1. Lineage (NCBI taxonomy): Eukaryota > Viridiplantae > Streptophyta > Magnoliopsida > Santalales > Viscaceae > Viscum > Viscum album. Next base: position 168,897,752 of record OY728157.1, read on the forward strand.
AATTTATTTAAAACCTTTTTTGTTTCCAATTGTAATATCCCTAAACCCAAAATCCTAGATCTGGTGTTAAAAACATAATTTTTACATTTTTATGGATTTGATACTAATAAACCTGACACAATTTTTCCCATCCAAACATTACAAGAAAAAAAGAAATATTATGGAACTTACATATCCAATTACCTTTTAGTTTTTGAGTTTTAGTGAATTAGGAAAAAATTGTACATAAACAATACTTATGAATTAAAGATAGTATTTATTCCACTATACCCATATTTTCAGATTCCGTATTAAGTATTCATAATCTCCCATGACTTTATGCTCATACGAAACCTTTATAGTCAAAAATAATTTTTCATAATTATTCATAACATAGGGAAAAGTAAATATAAGAATAGTGAGATAAAATGCTTAGTAAGGGTAAAATTAAGAATAATAAACTGAATTTTATAAGTTAGGGTAAGATGAGAATAAGGGCATGATGACATAATCCAAGTTCATGAGAATATGATAAGATAATTCATACCAATAAATACCTGGATCATCAATCATGAAACATAGAATACAAATTTAAAATAGTACAAGGGTCATAAGAATCAATAGTCATGAGTAATGTGATGTCAAAATTGATCAACAAAAATATTTCTAACCCATATAAAGAATAATGAAAATGTGTTGGTACATTGGGACATCATCATCGTAGAACCCTTAGAGAACCCTTATAAATGGAATAACCATACAACCAACATCCAATATAATTCTCCATAGAACATAATCACTACCCAATGTATTCGAGTGATATATAGGTGAAACTATCATATAAACTATGTCAAGCTCACCCATGTGCTAAAATGGTGTTCAAACCTTCATAAACAATGTCCAAGAACCATATCATGAATAAAACCGTATAAAAACTCTTTCAAACCCATCTAAAAAATACTTTCAAAGGTAAAAATACCCTTTCCTTTTAAAATCACATTTTTACAATGTAAATCACCCAAAATGAGGGAAGGAGTGGTTTTATTTAAAGAAAAATAAAATATTATAAAGGAATATAAATAAAAAATATTGGTTATGGCAGCAAGAATATCCATTATCATTGTATACATTAAAATGGAGCATTACTTTCATAAATTTATTAGCCCATAGAAAAGAAATGGATTCCATGAAATTATATTTTCAATAATCATAATATATCTAGATAAAAAATTAGTATGGTATCATTAAAAAATATAACTATTGAATTATATGTAACATAAAGTGATGTTGATGTTGATGAATTGAAATAGCATTAAGATATCATTAACAAAATTCTTGAGGAAAATATTTTTTTTCACATTGAAAACCACTTTAATGTTCTAAAAGTTAAAAAATATTATGAAAACCATTTATTTAAAAATAACCCTGCAAAATTATATATGAATCAGGAATAAAAATAATGGTCTTTATATAGGGAAAATATGATCATGTTGTATATGTAAAAAATAAATATTCTTCAGTTTTTTTTGTAAAATGATTCATAGGTGACCCATTTGAAAAAATGTTATGAAATTTCCATTTTAAAACAATTTAGAATAATAAAAAGTTCATGTAAAATAACTTTTTGAAATAATTTTTTTAGTAAACAATATTTTGATTTTTTTAGATAACATGAATTTTGAAGACAAATATTCACTATCTAAAAAAAGATACATGATCATAATTACTTACAAATGACTATCTTGATGTTCCTTTAGTAAATAAGGGATAATATTGAAATTAAGAATTTAAACCAATTTCAAAAATAGAGTATAATAATTGATATTATATTCTAGAAAATCAAATCATATGCTCTCCCTAAAGGAAACTTGAATGTGAGGAATCCCAAAAGAAAAATAGATTGAAATATAAAGCTATTCCCACTTTGGTAACTCTTAAATTGTAAGACCATGAGTGAATATCGTCAAATGATACATTATATTGAAATATAATAATTATATTTATGATATATCATGTCAAAGGGTAATAATATGAAACTCAAGATATAATTTAGGTGCTTAACATCAATATATGTCCCATAGAAATAGAATTTGAAACTAATAAACCTTACAATTACCATATCATTGAATTGAGAATTAATTAATTGATAGATTTTGAGTAAAATTTTTAAATGTACAAAAATAAATTTTAAATATAAAATAAAACAATTTTGATATTAATTCACACATAACAATGGTATAAGAAAAGCAATGAAGAAGAGTTATAACCCAACGAAAGAAAATTGAGTTAGAAAACCCTTTACTACTTGGTACCTTTGAAGTAAAATAATCTTGAATAAAAAAATTAAAATTAAAATTTAAAATATCATGAATTATGAATGATTCATGATATAACATGTAAAAGGAAAATATATACACTATATAAATGAAATTAAGTGTATACCAATAAAATATGCCTTAATGAAAAGAATTTGTGACAGGATCCCTACCCAAGTTCATAATTTCTATACATATACTTCAAAAATTGTATAATAGACTCTTATCAATTTTTTTTTATTTCTTAAAAACATTTTAATTGATTAATATTTTATTATTAGACCATTTTTTGATTTATTATAGTGACCTATTTAATTATATAATCAATTAATCCCATGATGGGTTCAATGCATAATTTCAAAATGGATTCAGTATGTTTGTTGAGGTAAAAGTGGTCAATGTGCCATGATATCCAAAATAATAATAATAAAATAATTATATTTTTTATAAATTAATTTAAATTTTAAATAGGAATAATAAATATGGTAATGAATAGTGAACTTTGTTACAAAAATGGAGACAGTATACCATACTTACACATGACTAAAATTTCCAATTTTTATAAATCATTATGAAAATAAAGTAAATGTTATTATATATTTATAGATTTATAAAAATATAAAAAATATATTATTATTTATTTAAACACATGTATATATATCATCTATGTGATGCGTTGATGAAAAAACATACCATTTCGCTTCATGGAAGTGGTAATCTACATGTATGCACTAACGATGTTATCATTTTTTCATGATTGGATGGTTATGGAAATAGGTGTTATGTTACCCTTAAAAAATAATAAATATGTCATTAATATCATATATATACATTAAATATATCATTACAACTAGTTGTGATACTTGGTAATGGAAAACAAATTAATTCAATTCACGAGGCGGTAGTATGCCATATACAAAAATGATGGTTTTATTTTACATTTGGTGAAATATGAGATGGATATAAGTTATTAAATAAACATAATAAAATCTAAGAATATGATATATATAAATTTTATTATATCATCATTTTCATAGACGATTTTATGGGGCATGAGAAAAAATAAAATGAAAAAAATTGTTTAATAACTATACACCTTCTTCAGAAAAACTCTTTTTCTTTACACCTTATGACATCTAAGATTTATATTATGTCCAAAATAAGGCCTCTATAAATTTTGGAGGGATTTTATACAATTATTTTGGAATATATTTTATGATCTAAATGGGGGTATAAATGCGATGAAATGAGAAAAAGATGTTCTATTTTATAAGAGAGGGGAAGGGCACTCTTGGATTTTTTTAAATATTAAATTAATTTAAATTAATTTTTACTTGAAAATGGATCCAAATTTATAAAATTATTAGATAATATGATGATAATTTATATTTATCTCATAAAATAATATTTTTACATGTTTGGATTATATATTAACCTTATTATTTTGTTTTCACCCCTATGAACCCTTTTGACAATTACTACGACAATAAGGTTTTTTTGAACTTTGTGGGTCATGATAATTAAAATTAATTGAAAAGGGTACATTTAATAAATTTTAAACCAAATCCTAATATATTTTACGATGATAATATTTTTATGAATTCTATATCATTAAATAGAAATATTATTTTCATAAAATATCAATAAAGTCAATTTTAAAACATATCATTTACTTTGAATTTTATTACATAAGAAATGAAATTCTATTAAATTAATTTTATACATCCCTAAAATTTTATATTTATCTTTAAAATTCATTATTCACTATAATTATTTAAAATTATTCCAATTTTTTTATTTTTAATATTATTTATAAAATCTCTCCATTATCGGAATAATTACAGCATCAACACTGTGTAAGAATTTAAATTAATTAATTATCAAATAAAATTTAAATATAAGATACCCTGACTAAGATAAATATTTTATATATAAAAATAATATTTATAAATTAAAATATCTTATGGTTATCCCCCTGTTAAAAATTTTATAGTTTTTAAAAACAAGAGTGAGAAATTTTTTACTCTTCTTTAGATAAAATATTATAAAGCTCATAATAACTTAAAATTTTAAATTAATAGAAATAAAACCGAATCAAGGATTATTATGGAAGAAATAAACTCATTAAATGCAATTAAGAAAAGTGTAATGGCCATTTTTTTGGACCTTAACATTTAATTTTTAACTTTAATTGCATGATTTACCATTTACCATGGTAAGAATTATTACTAAGGTTTATATTCATGTTTAAGAAAATAAAAGGAACATATTTTAAAATTTTAAAACCCATGATTAAAAATATTAAATTTAATTTTAAAATTTCAAGACAAAAAAGAGGAATAATTTGATTTAAAATTAAATTGACAAAACATGATGAAAAATAGTTTTTTGGAAAAATTTATTTTCCAGAATAAATTTTTTATACTAAATTCAAGTATAAAATTCATTTAAAAAACCATATTTGGATTATTTTAAATCAAAATTAAACTAATTTAATTTTAAAAAGAAATGAAAATATATTTTTCCTTTGTAAATACCATAAATTAAAATATAATTTTCATTAATAATCAGTATTTATCATTATTTACTGAAGAATTAATCTTTTCAAAAAAATTCAAAAATTTTCATCCAAGGATAATTATTATATTATTATTTAAAAAATATTTTTTATTTTATGAAATAAAATTTCTAAAATTTCTAGAAATTAATTATATTATTCACTCAGAAAAAGAAACAATTTTTTTGAATAAAACATTACTTTGAAGAAGAAATCCGCTTTACTAAAAAATAGAGTGATTATTTATAAAGAAACAGTAAATAAATTTGTATTGATTAGAATCATTATATATATTTCAAAAATTAGTTAATACCATCTATACATGCCTATTAATCATGTAGGTTATAATGGTCATATAGAAAAAATAATATCTCACTATTCAATTATGCTCAGTGTTGCAAAGATTAACATTATATCAAAGATAATTCTTATTTTTAAACTATTTGGATATTAGTGCCGGAATGATTTTAGGATGTCAAGGCAGTTGAAAACCATAGTGGAAGGACATTCACTATGTGAATAGGTCATTTATATCATAAATTACTTACAATAGGTGTTTCAATCCATGTAAAAGGGAAAGGGGTTGAATGAGAGGGATAGACCAAAAATTCAAGTCATGACTATATGGGTGACTCGGTGGTGTATGATATCATTTTTTATAAGTTTATGGGTTTCTAATATAGAACCCTTATCATGTTTTTTTTAGAGGATTCACTCACTAGGGAGGCCAAACCTCCCTCGTCTTCTTAATTTTCCATAGATCAAGGTCATGTTTTGTGGCTCATCACACCAAATAAAGTTAGGATCTCCTCATACATTTCTATTAACTACCTATTTATTTGAATGAAGGGGTTTCTAATGAATAGTTTTTCTGGATCATGGAGAAATAATTATACCTGAAGCTTATTTAATATATGGATCATAGAGGATTCCCTAAGAGGCCATAAATAAGTTTTCTTTCTTCCATTAATACATGGTATTTCATTGCATGATTTTATTTATTTTTTACTATAATTTAGTTAAAATTTTCCATCTATTTAGGTTCATAATTTGGGTGTTTGTGGTGACCCAAATCATGGATGTGCCCAAAGTAAAATGTACATGATTACTCATAATTTAGATAGGTTTACAAACTTAGTGTGTTTATAAATTACTGTATAATTTTTGATAAATTGAGATAAATAAATTAGTAAATTAATAAATTTATTAACTTTTATGGATGAGATAGTCTCTCGGGTGATGCATCAGACTGGTAAGATCATGGATAAGCATGAAAACACCTCAGAAACAACTACTAAGATTTGTAAAACTTAACGCGAAAAGATTATATTGAGGTAGGTGGTCTTTAAAATCACATATATCCTTTACTTACCTTCTAGGTTTATGTTGTAAAGTTTTCACATGTTTTTTGAGTTTTGACCATAGAGTTAAATTTCTTTATTTTTAATTATTTTATCTTGATCCTCAATGGAAGGATGTTCCAGTTACAAAACATTTTTGAGGACTTAAACTTGGAAACTAACTAATTAAATGATATATTATTGAAGATAATATATGGGTTTGGTAGTTGAAATGTACCTCAAATGGAATTGGAATATGTGTCTAAGAAAATGAAAATGTTAAATTTTATTTAGAAATTATTATATAAGGTAGTTTATAAAATAGAAATTTGAAATGTAATTCATGAATTGTTTATTTATTTTGGAATTTAGTATTCAGAATTGGTATTTTTGAAAAACTATTAAAATTGATAATTTCCCTGGAGATTGAGAAAATGGTTTTGGAAGTATTCTGGGTAATGGTAATTGGATTTTTTTTGAATTATAAATATTAAATGGTTCCTTTGGATTACAAATATTTATTTTTTATAATGAATTTTAATGGTTAATACAATTGGGAACATGGAAACATGGTTGATTTTTTCTTTGATGGATAAAACTGGGTTGAACATAGTGCCTGAGAGGATGTTGGTGTGATGGTTAACCCAAGGTGAACATGACACCCATGTGGATGATAATTGTGATGGTAAAAAATAAGTTTAAATTAGTACCTAGGAGGATTATTTTTTATGGTCAAACTCTGGTTATACAGTCCCCCTTAGAGGATGTAGGTTTTAATAGTTAAACCTATGGGGAACACAACCCCTAGGTGGACATGATTATGTTCGATGAACCTGGGATAAACATAAACCCCAAGTGGATTTGTTTAGATATATATGGGTATATTCCCTTAGTCAGAGTTGGTAAACATACTCATTTTGAAATATTCCAAAAAACCTTATAATTAGTTGAAGTAGGTATATACTATTCCCAAGGAGAATCTATCCCCTATGTTAAATATCTTCTTATATATCCATTTTAAATGATTAATGGTTTCGATTGAAATTGTTTACTTTATTCACTTATCCATAAACATGAAAAAATAAAAAATATTTGGAGACAGCACTGGTGGTGGACTACTAATCAGTACTCAAACCATATATTGGATCCCCTGACACTTGGATCCCTAAGAAGACACCACTCTTATTCATAGATATAGGTTTCAGGAAAGACTGGATGATGATGCAGGTTATTGGCTCCCATGGTATGGGTTGAATGATGGATCCAAATAGGATCTCAGACAAGTTGGCGATGAGTTGTTAGTATTAATTTTACTTATTTACTTTTTAGTATAGTTTTTTCATGACCCATCCATATGATATCTATTTATTATGTTTTATTGTTCATAGAGTTAGACATTATGGGAAATTACAAAGTGGTATCAAATCATTTATTTTTTTATTAAAAATAGGGAATGTTAGAAAAGAGACTAAGATGACATCATATCTATGTGATGGGCTTATACTTGGGTGTTTCATCCCTACACACTATAAAAATAAATGGTGACTATAATGGGAATTATTGTTCTTGATTTGTGATTTTAAAGTTGACATATTTCAAAATTTAGTGGTGTAAATGGGAGTGATGCTATTGAATTATGGTCTTTAATCCTGTCCATTATGGAAAGATGGTCATTATATTCATGTATTATTCTAGGAATAAGGGATTTATATGTCATTTTTATGCTTCCTGTAATTGATATTTTCCTTAAACTCACATGTTATGGTGTTTTATTTTCTTTTTTTGGTTTATCTAGCTAGTAATTTATATACTCATATAGTTTTAAATTATTTTTAGGTGTTTGTATTTAATGTGTTTGAAGATATTTATATGGTTTATATACAAGTGTATGGTGGGATTCAACATGACCAAAACCTCATGAAAAGTTAGGAAAATAGGTCGGTATAAATGAAATATTAATTTAATAGTTTTCTATAAATTATGTTTCAGTAAGAAACTTATATGGTGTTTTCCCACATAACATATGAGTGTTATTTTATATTGAAAATCCATGAAATACATGATCTATTAGTGTTGATAATTATAAAATGTTGGGTAATTGAAGGTTTTAAAATGTGAATCCTTGGGTATTAAATTATGGAGTTTTAAATATAGTGAAATGAAAACTAATAGATATTTTAGGGATAATAGTGATGAGTATACCTAATTTTTATGACTTATCTTTGTGCATTGGTATATTGGGGTTAGATATAGGACCCATTTAGTGATAACCTTGGGTTTGAGTTTTGGGAAATTTATGAGTTTTGAATGTGACCTTGAGGTGGTGAGAAGTCACCTTGTACTATAGATATATTGTGACCCTCTAAGGTTACTAAAAATTTTGGTTATGCAAGACCCTGAATAGGTTTCTCTCTTTATAGTGTCAATTATAGTGGGTTTGTATCGATAGGTGTGAGGAACCTTGAGTAAGTAGTGGGATTTTTTGTGTTACACAATGTGAGTCTTAGAATCGGTATAGGAATTCACCCCTGAGTAGTGGCTAGTGAGACTCCCATTTAGGGGTGATTGGTGTGAGATCCCATTCTTCTTTAGAGTGTATCTTAGATCAATGTTGAGTCGGTATGTTTTTTGAGGCATGGATAGATGACCCTTCTTGTGGGATCAATGTTTGAGTGGAGCTATTGAGGTTTTGGAAAAGGAATGGTTATGCATTGGATCTTTTATCAGGGGAGGAAAACTGAGTGCTTGTGTTTTAGTTTAAATCTAGTTTTTGAGGTCTAGAATCATTTGTATGTTTTTACTTCCTTTTCTAATTAAACTTCAATACAATAATTAGTGTTAAACCTGGGTGGATTAATATAGGGATGAAAAAGTATGGATAACCACTTTTGATCTTAGAACATTACTCAAGATTATCGGTGGTGATGTAGTTATTCTTGACTCATGTGATGAGTAATTTCAGTTGAATGTAAGAATCAAGTATTTCTATAAATCAGACTCACATTCCATGAGGCATGGTCAAATGCTTTTATGAATGTATGAGCCTAGTATTTATAATTAATGAATCATTGTACCTTGAGTCAAGTTGGTAAATTATCAAAGGGTAGTGTGAAAACCTAAGGATTTCATGAGAATATGGTGTCCATAACATGTTAAAGATTCTCAATACAGTTTGGGTTATGTGATGTGGTGGAATGGGAGTGAGAAAATTTTTATTTTCAATGAGATCATAGTGATTTATGTGGTCTATGCATGGTTCCTTTTAGGCCTTTTATTGATGAATCATTCCACAAAATGTTCATTGAAATTAATTTGGGTCCTCTAGAATTTAAATTGTTTATATTGTGGTAGTTCTAAGAATAATGTTGTCCATGAATTATTAGAAGTGATTTGTGAGGTTATAGTTGGTTCTGGTTAATAATATCCTCTCAAAGAGAGGTTAACTAGGATTTGGTGATATTTTGGTGGGTAGTAAGTGATAGGGTATTTTTTTTGGATTTAGAGATATCCATATAGTAATAAGAGACATCATGGAGGGATTAGATAATAGTGAAACTAATGATCACATTTGACACCAAGAAAGATGTTATAGGTCATGTATGTTTTGAGAATGGATCAAAAGATAAGGATATGATGTTTTCGGTTTAAAAATTTGAGGTTGTTCTTGAGGAGCAGTATTATTGAATCCATATGGTATTGAGTGAACCATTGTATATCAAATGGTGAGTTCCTAATTATGGGTCAAATATTGGTGAATGCCATTTTTTCCATACTTTGATGCTGGGAACAATCAAGGGTCTTATTTTTATTTTTTTTCTTTAGGTGAGAGAAAGATTCCCATATCTAATATTTGAGTTTGTATATGAATGGGGTTTGGTATCTCATAGTATACAACTAATATAAAGAAGCAATGATAATGACAATCCTATGGTGGTGAGTGATGTATCAACCATGGATGTGTGATCCCATGTTGGTGGGGGTATGGGTCATATTTGGACCAATCATTGGATGGTCGAGGTAGATGATGGATTATGGTGAGTAGATGAATCACATTATATATAGTCCCTTGTAAATAAAATATTTGAGTTCTAGTACTAAGTTAGATTAAATGTGTTGGAATCAAGATCAAGGTCATCTTTATGTGATCTGAGGGTGATTCATGGGGTTATCCATGATTCGTGAGATGGGTTAGGTGGTGAACCTATTCAATTTCATATTTTAGGGGGTGAAGCCCTATTTCAAAAAATGTTTTGAGGGAGAAATCAATACTTCAAATGACTCAATGAGTTAATGAAATGATTAAATTACATGAAGGAGTTTTTGTGGGAGAAAATGAATGTAAATAACAAAGATCTAGTTCCATGGATTATAGTATCAACAAGGCCTTTCATGTAGGTCATTAGAAGAAATGTCAGGATGGTTGTAGGTGTGATAATGGCATGTCATCTGGTGTATCCATGTCTTTCAAGAAGATTCATCTAGAGGAGGTATGACTGGAGTACTAGAATGATATTGAATTTTATGAACTAGTAATTTCATTAGTTACATAATTTAAGATAAGATAGGTTGTTTTAGGTATTCTATGGGGCTATTTAGTTGAATAAATATTCCATGTGTAATGATTTTTTAAAATTTCCACATTCGTTTAGGCTTGAGATAATGTGGTGAACATTGGTGCTAGTGTTGGATTGGTTTTTCCAGAGATTATTGAATACTGGTATCAGAAAACACATCAGGGGAATCATTGGAAGACTGATGTCATGCTTAGATAGGAAAATTAAACAATGGAGAGAACTCAGTGACTCTAAAATTTACATGTGAGTTAACTTCTATGATGGGGATCACCATGATCCAAAAGATGAATCCTTAGTGAAATTTTGGTGCCTCAGTATGGATGATTGTAATGGGTTCCATCTTGATACATTGGTAGTTGTGATAGGTAATGGCTTAGGTTTTGGTACATGAGCACCATAGTTTTGAGGTTCCACTCACGAAGAGTAGTAAGAGTTTAAGAATTAAAAATGCTATTTGAATAGGAAGTGGAAATTGATATTGGTCATTATTTTTGGTTAGAGGGTCATCAATAATTATTAGATATTAATTGTGCTATGGTGGGTAGATTGTAATATTTCATTTCATGTTGGGTTATAAAATTTTGTGTGATTTTTATGTTTCTATATGGTGGATTGATGATTTGGAGATCCATGACCCAGAATGAGTTTTTAAGAATATGAACATCTTTATCAGGTGTTTTCTGACTTTTCCTAAGGTGATGAGAAGATATTGGGTGTTTGGAAGGATACTAAAATGAGTTTGGGATGGATTAGAATGAAAAAAAACATAGTTATAGGTTATTCATGACATGAATTGGTTATTCATGCAGTGAATTACACTCACATGGCGATTCGTGCTGTGAATGGGGAAAAAGGGTTAAACTATGGGGATGGATTGAATAATCACGACATGAATGAATTAGTCACAATGTGATGCATGAGGGACAATTTTTTATAAGAATTAGTTGGTTTTAAAAAATATAATTCACTATGAGTTTCTTTGTTCATAGGTCACACACATAGGGGAGTTTGAACCTCCACCCTCTACTTCATTCTCCTTAGGTATGTGTTGGTTCATATTGGTTCACCACATAGAATAATGGTAGGATCTAAAAATATCATCATTTTCTTCCCCCTAATCTGATATAAATTTGAAAATGTAGGGTTTTTGAGGGGAAATTTCTGAGGATCATGAAGAAATCATTATTCTCAAAGGGCTTTAATATGCTGGTTGTATAGGATTCCCTAAGAGGCTATAAATAACTATTCATTATTATTATGATACAAGAAGTTTATTTGTAAAAGTTTCTTTATATTTTCCACCAATTTTAGGTGAAAATGGAATTTGTTTCAAGTTTATATTTTGGGGATTTTATATTTCCTAAGATTAGGGATCTACCTGAAGTAAAATATTATCAGTTTCTTGTGATTCTGGTTCAATTAGACTAGCCAATTTTTTAGCACCATATATTCCATTATTGGTAAATTGATTTAAATGAATGAATTAATTTAATAATGTTAATGGATAATATAGGTTCTTAGGTGATTCCTAGAGCTTGGATGAGCTTGGAGAGGCATTTAATGGTATTGAATGAAGTTTTCAGCTATTGGAAAATAAAAATAAAAATATTCAATTGAGGTAAATTGACCCTAAATTCACCCAAAGTCTATACTTACATTATAAGTTCCTATGATTATGTGTTTATTGTTTTTATGAGTGATGAAAATAGAACTAAATGACATTGTATTTAATTATAAACTACTTTACTTAACACCCTTCACATTCCTTGAACCTGAAGGGATGATGGTTTATAATGTAACACTATAGTAATGACTTGACCATAGGAATTGACTCATTAAATAGTGTTTTCATGAAAATGGTAATTGGTTTTGGTACTTGAAATGAACCTCGAATGGAATTAGAATTAGAGTCTTAGAAAAGGGACTTGAAACATTATTTTGAAAAGGAAAGTTCTATTGGGGTTTGAAATGGAAATAAAAAATATTATTCAAATCATGTGTCAGTATTATTAAAATTAGTATTTAAAAATAGTTTTTTTAAATGAAATTGAAAATGGTAGTTGTACATGAGATGATAAATTTTTTTTTGAGTGTTTTGGATATTGGGAATTGGAAATTTTTTTGAATCATAAATTTTAAATGGTCCCTTATGAATTAAATTATTTATTTTTTGTATTTCTATGTGATGGTTAAACCCAAGGTGAACATTACCACTGGGTGGATGCTAGTTGTGATTGTCAAACCTATCTTGAATAAGACCTTATGTGGATGGTGGATGTAATAGTTAAAAACATGTTTAACATGGCCCTCAAGTGGATTCTATTTGTGATAGTTAAACCCGGGGAGAACATAATACCTTGTGAGAGGCAAGTTTTTATTGGTTAAATCCATGGAGAAAAGGACCCTTGGGTGGACACGACAGCGCTTTATGGACCATGGATGAACTCACCCCCATGCATATTTTCATGGAAGAGGATAGGTATATTATCATGGTTTTAGATAATTGGCATGATCATCTTGAAAATATCAGAGACACCTTGACACTGGACAAGGTAGGTATATACCATTATCAAGGTTAAACTACCCCAAAATTTCATTATTTTTTATGCAACCAGTTTAAATGTTTAATAATTTTAATTGTAATTTTATACCTTGATCACTTATTCATGTACTTTTATGGACTAGTTATATTTAGAGTAACCATTAGTGCTGGCCTAATAAGAGGTACAAACACCCTTATCATTCCAACATTGTACTTGGTTACACAAGTAGACTCTATTCCTCTTCTTGGGTACATGTTTCTGTTAGGTCCCTATGTAGATTCATGTTATTGGATTCATAGGGAGGGGTTAGAGATGGGACCCGGTAGAAATGGGGATGAGTTAGGGATTTTCACTTATCTTTAGTTTCATTTATTTATTTATATTACATATTATGTATGATTATCCCATTGTTGATATATTTGGTATGTATGTCGCATTAATTTATTATTTCATTTAGAGTTATATTTTTTTTATTTTACACCATTGTGATATTCTTCTGTATGTGTATCTGATTTATTTTAATCATGTTTATATTTTACTCTGTGGTAAAAAGATAATAGTCTCCCCATGGTAACCTCATAGAACCTCACCAATAATCTATAGTATCTGGCATATGAGGATGCATAACTAAGATATTGTGGAGAACATGTCAAGTTATTATTTATAGCGTGATCCACACCATCTCATTGCACCATTAAACCAAATTACCGATCACCATAGACTATGCTCCATCCAATGCCGAACAAAAGGACTCGACATGGATGTCTTACATATAAAATAGTTATGAAATGAAATATAAATTACTCCTAGTCTCTAGCTCATATAAAGGACATCATCATTATTCATTTAAAATTTATATATTTTGGTTCATTACTCCCTCATGTGGCCAATGGTGGTATCCCTATAATATATATTTAATTATATTTATTCTGGAAGGAAACCTTAATCAGTTCGATCAATACACACATTTCACTCCTCCTAAACCACACTCATAACTATAAGATCCTATCACCACATCATCCATAGTATTATCATCTACACCAAGGGGTCACCCCTCCAATCTAATTCCAAATACAACCCCCACTACATGAGAATTTATCATTTTATCAAATCCCGAGGAACCAATATAGTAAGAATCTCATTGAGTTCTACAATCTCCAACCCACACATGGACCTTGATAAAACCATAATTTTGTAGTGCTACATATAATCTTTAAACCCAATCATTTTACACATCGGTTCTAATGGTGTATTCTTGCATATAAACTATTCAAAAAATAATAAATTTTGGTAGGAATTGTATACCATCCTATATAGGCTCACACACATAAACCAAAAAACCATGAACATGGAATTTTAGTATATTCAAGTTAGATTTTACCTTGTATCTCATCATGAAAATCAGACATTTTCAAATATTATTTTACTCTGACATGACCACATATCAATATGAATTTTTTTTAATAAATTTATCATATCTACTCATGTTATTAGTGTTCTCCTGATTTTCATCCAGAATCAATAGAGCAAATCATACTACTGGTCCTACTCTCGAATCCTTTCTTGGATACCAAAGACAAAATCACTTTAAGTGATCATCATTTCAAAAAAAAAAATCATGACATGCCTATATTGGTAGCACCCCATGTAAACCATTCTCAAAACTTAAAGATCTTAACTATTAAACTAGACTATATGGAACTTATATGTTTATTTAACCCCTCTCTTGGGTCACCTTCACATGACATGAATTAATATAAGTAGGGGAATACATCCTAATTCTCAATCAAAAATCTCCGCTCACCAAGGTCCCGATCCAGTCTGAAGACACTAGTATCTCTAGAATAATCTTGGGGTCTTATCTTATTCACTTCATATCACATGGGAAATAAAAATATATTCCCATTTTTAACATCACCTACAAACTCTTGGTAAAACTACCCATTCATGGTAATATTTTATTATAAATGTATTGGGAATCACATGTTAATTCGTCATCCCACTAATGGCTTTGATTATCACTGAGAAACCATAAACGAGACTACTCCCTCAAGAATCAAAATGTTATCTTCCAATACATGAACACACGCACACACACACACACACATAATAGTTCCATCATAGATGATCAGTGCTGAGTGACCACAACCCATAGTTTGATTTTTTATAATGTCCTTACCAGTCTATATAGAAAAAACCTTATAAGTTGTTATTGAATGTCAATATATCCATAAATATTTTGTAACCACACCCAATGAGTTTATCACTAAGGAATAAAGTGAATATTCCAATATATAAGGGTCACTATACATCTATTACATTGAGGTATTTTTTCATTGTCATCACTAAGTATCTCTAAATAGAATCCATAATATTTTTCCATTAATAAATATTGGTGATAATAATCATAATAAATTATAAGACCTAAGATTAATATATATAGAATATATTGCATGATACGTCTCTTGTAAATGGAATAAGAGTAAATAGTATAGTAAGTCATATCTTTACAATGGGAAAAGAGCTAAAAATTCCTAATCAACTGTAAATATGAACATATTATGCCTCACATGAGATGAAATTATTCAACTAGAACACGAAAAAATATAACATCAATCATAAGCACATGGTAACTTGGACAATGTACAGATAAATGTATTCATGACACATGAGTCTAATATAGATCAGAAGCTCTAACACATTCCTATATCACTTGTATACTAACCCAAAAAATAATAATACAATAGATGGAATATTATGATATAACTTTATAACACCCCCACATCAGTTGACTATAAGAATAAATGAATTAGTTCTCTATGTGTCCTCAAGAACACCTCCACACACAGTAGAGACCTTTGACTAACACTGATGGTATAAGATGCGATAGTGTGAATAATATACCCTTATATTAGAGTAGAAATAACATCAAAAACAAAAAAAAGAACATTCTTTAAAATAAGTGAACATCAAAGTGTATGGAAGAAATAGATAAATATAAACCATGAAAATAAATGGATTCATTCATTAAAACATATATATAGACTGGATTCCCATTGAGATGATCCTATGAAAAAACTAAAATAGAAAACCAAAATATACTGAAGCTCTATTACTTCCCAAATCCTTACCTCATCCCATTCGGCTATCCTATTTGAGAAATCCTTCTCGGTAAATATACCTTGGGAATTCATAAACCATAAACCAAAAAAAAGTGAAGTCTTATTATATACCCAAGTGAAATGGACACCTAATCATAGAGTGAGTACATAACTCAGTAGGGAACCATGAATAAGGTCTCTTACATTGACATTAAATACAGTGATATGTGTATGTGACATACTAAGTAGAATAAAAAATGTATAACCATGGAAAAAAAGAATAATTAAATAAACAACCATCAATCCTCAACGAAGTGTGAAACATGGTATTGACTATACATGATTTTTCTAGCGTTGTATGTTTCTGTACGATGTACCATAATCTTGTATATAAAAATATGGTCACACCAGATCCAAAAAATAAGTAAATGGTCCAAAAAAATATAACAATAATGGGTATGAAAGATCAAATGACTATGTCTATGGTCCCCCTAATATATAATAATAATGGAAACATCATATCCTTATAATCAAATCTTGGTCCCCCAACCATATCAAAGTAATAAGCACACCAGATCCATAGAATAACATCAAGGTCACCCAATACTAATGACAACCTTGTGCATACCAAATCATGGAATCACATAA
This sequence comes from Viscum album, assembly GCA_963277665.1. Lineage (NCBI taxonomy): Eukaryota > Viridiplantae > Streptophyta > Magnoliopsida > Santalales > Viscaceae > Viscum > Viscum album. Next base: position 168,914,809 of record OY728157.1, read on the forward strand.
AGGTCCCCAATAGTAAAAATAGAAACGTTCATACCAGACCATAGAATCAGATCAATGTAACCCTTCAATAATAATTACAACATAAGTTCCATATCTTCAAATATAATCAATTTCCCCGAATAATAATAATAATAATGGTCTCATTTATTAAATTTTATAATATTTCTGTTTATATTTTAAATCAATTATTAGATATTACATTATGTCCTAATAAGATTTAGTAAATCAAATAATAATTAACCAAAAGTTATCCATGGGTAAAATTAATCACTCAGGGGTGACACATCCCTCAGTCTCAACCAAAACATAATACAACAACCCCATAGTCCTTAGCTCTCCAGGTATTTTCTATGGTCTATGGTGGCATTGACGGTTGACCCTTACTAGTCTATCACCTTTAATAATCCAGGGGAGAACAATATACTAAAGAACATATTTAGGTCATGTATATTCATTCAGTTCATACTCATGTAATATATCTTTAGGGATTTAAGGCATATCAAAATCCTATAATACCTACTAGGGAAAATTACCTAAATTTATAACTCATCCCTACTCAAGTGGTATACATACACCTTTTTTAACACACTAAGTTTTTATGAATTATTATTATTTGAATAAATTAAATTTACATGATATATTTTGTTACATGAAATACCTTGTTAAGTTATCATTACACACAACACATATTTATGGTTACGCTACACCTGACATTAGGTTAGCTTATGTTACACACGACACTCAGTTTTACCAAAACCACGATATATTATTTAAAATAAACCGTTATAACCTAGATATTAAACATAGTGATATGAATAGCAATAAATAATTTTTAAATATTAATTATTATGGTTTTATAAAAATTTATCATATTGATAAAAAGTGTTCTTGATTTTCAGTACAGTCTTTATATGCTTTGAAACTACTATTTTCTCAAAAAAAATGATTTCTATTAATTTTTGTGAACATAAATAAAATTATTTTCCCACGCTTTTTAGAAAATTAATTTCATTTAATAAACTTCATTTTTCAAATTATCATGTAAAAATTATCTAAGGTTGAAATTTTGGTATTTTTCTAAAAAGTTTTATTTTTAATTAATAGTGAAAATACTAAATTTTAATTAAAAAATGTCTATTAATTTAATTTATTTTTAATGATAAATTTTATTTTAAATATTTTTAATGTAATATTAGTTCAATTATACATCCATTAATAAAATTTATGAAATTTTAACCAATTTCATTTTGAATTTTTATATAAAACCATTGTAAAATTTTGAACATTTTATCTTTAAAAAGAGACTTTCTCATCACATCTGTGAGATTAATTTTAAATTAAAATTTTCCACATATGTGATCGTAATTTTTAAAAATTAATTCCATATTTTAAATAAGAATAATTTATATTATATAATAATGTAAAATGAATTTCTTACGATAATGAATATTGAAAATAGTTAAAATTAATTACCATGATTATGGTAAAAATGTGTTTATTGGGGGTTAATCTTAACATATTAGTGTTAAAAATTACCCATAACATGTCCAAAACCAATTTTATGACCTTATTTAAAGATTACCTCTTCTATTATTGATATATTTCTATTATTGGTTCCCGTTTACATGAAAAAAATGTGGGTGAAATTCTCCCTTTTCAAAGAATTACATGTGTTCCACTCACCTCACTTATAAAAGGCCACCATCTTTTACCTAGTCTTAACAACATAAAAACATTTTGTTTTAGAAAAAACTTTCAAAAATAGCTTACAAAATTCTATCATCTCATCATATAATCATTTTTTGGACATAAATCAAATATAGGATGGAAGTTGGTACAATCCTAAGGCGGATACTCGAAGAATAGGTAACATACATCAACATGAATTTTTTTTATTTCATCCTCCACATCCTTAAATTATTATTATAACATTATGATATAAAATAATTATTATCTACCATATAATTATATTTTTTTTATTATAATATCCTACAATAATCTCCACTTCCATCATATGGGTTACCAATTCATCGTTTGTGTGTAAGGCGAACTACCGCCTCGTGAACTGATGACATTGATTTTTTCATTACAACCTTTAATTATTGCACATAATGATATATTTATTATTTATATATGACATATATGATTTAATTATGATTCTAGAATTATTATATCATATATACAAACATGATTTCTATTTCTTGGGATTACGTCAATGTCGCCCGTGTGTATGAAAAATTATCGCCACACAAAGCGATTAATCCATTCAATATTTAAATGGAAGGTTATAAGGATGATTTTAATGAACATATTTGAAATATATGGCATAAAATTATTTTTTAAAGAAAATACATCATTTAAATTTCTTTCAATAAATCCATCAAGAAAATTGAATCAACGTTCATGCGTACGTATGACCTACCATTTCCATGAACAATGTATTTTATTTTTTGAAAATAAATTTTATTAATAAAAAATAAATACATATATACTGAATATATGTTATATTAATATCATGGTTAAAATTCATGAGATTATGAAATCATTATCTACATAAGCAGACAAAAATAATAAGTCAAAACATTCATGAAAAACAATGTATTTATTTTTAATAACATGACTTTTACATGTAATTGTTAATAAATGGGTAATAAAAGGCCATAAGAAGATAATATTTTTTATGATATATATGAATATGGTTATGTAATATATGTTTAATAAATTTATATTTATTATCAAGGAGTTTTGAAAATGTATGATTGAATTTAATACTTAAGGTACGATATTTCTCTCTCACGTTTATTTTTATTTTGAGAGACAAGTCATATTCACCACATGTTTCTTTTATATGATGTATATAAATCCCATGAATTTATTTTTTGATTATTATACTGAAAATTATAGGGTTTTAAATATCTATTTTAGGAAATCTCTTTTATGGGTTTTACTGTTCAAAAGTTACCAAACAGGTAAGGGTTTTTTTGTCTCAATTTTCATTTTTTGAGATATACGTTATGTTATGCATCTGTATTATTTCTTGAAGTGTATATATAGAGCATTAAACATATAATATAATGAAATTTCATATCCTTGTGTTATTTTATGTTATATTTTATGTTATTAATTCATGGTCCTTTCGATTCAACGATACCAGAGTGGTAATGATTTGATGTTACAATATCATCATTTTTATGGATTATTTATGCTTATGGTTCCAATGATAAAATATTATGATCCATATCCTAAGAAAATAATGATTTTTTTCCCTTTTAAATTCATAATGTTTTTAAGAAATAATACAATTTTAACACTCTTTGTTACTTAAAATAAATGAGTAAATGTTTTTATGAAAATACAAATTTATTTCTCTCTTTCATTAGAAATCTATTTTTTTCCAAAACCATGTTTTCTAAAAAAAATTTCATATTTATTATTATTATATTATTATTTTGAAAATAAATTTTTACCAATTTTTGAATTTATTACGATTTTTTTGAAAGGAGTCTTCTTGATGTTTTCTAAATAATGCTCGTTTGGATTTTATTGAAAATATTAATGGAATCTTTATTTTAATGTATACGACATGAATAAAACATACTGTAATTATAACCAATAATTTATTAAAATGTTCTATCATAAATTATCATGGTTATTTTCAATGAAAATAATTTTCAAAATGATTTATGTTTTCCAAAGTTTTTTTTCAAATCTAAAAGGATATTTGCAAGGGAATAGAGATTTAAGCCCATTATATTGATGGAAATATGGTGATTGATGTGCCCAGGGAAATTAAAGAGTTGTTTGGTGGATTAAGGGTGGATAATTGAGGTGTTTTAGAGGAATTTGGGGTGATTTATACAATGATTGTATATCCCTACATTAGATCACCAACAATGGATAATTCTGGAGGTAGAACACCAACAGTAGAACATGTATATAGACCACGAAAGAAAGATCATTTAGGCGATGGATCACCAATGAAATATATCTCGATATTGATCACCCACATCAGATAATTTAGTAGGTAAATCACTAATGGTAGATATATGGAAGGATACCACAAACTGTAGATCATCTTGGCAGTAGATACCAAATAATAGATCATTCTAGCATTAGACCTCTCGTGGTAGATCAACAATGGTAGATCATTTTGACCGTAGATCACCAATGGTAGATCTATAATAGTAGATAAATAATGGTAGATAATTCTTTTGGTTGATCACTAATAGTAGATATCTGGTAGTAAACCACAAATAGTAGATAATTCTTACTGTAGATCACTAATGGTAGATCTATGGTAGTAGATTACCAACAGTAGATCATCATGGCTGTAGATCATCAATGATAGATCATTATGGAGATAGATCACCAATGAAATATCTCTGGAGTTAGATCACAAATGGTATATCATCATGGATGTAGATCAACAATGGTAGATCTATGGAGGTAGATCACCAATGGTAGATCATTCTGGAGGTAGATCCCAATGGTAGATCTATAGTGAATCTGTTTTCTAAAAAAATTATCATTTTCCATCTTAGTGTTTTGTTGATTAAAAATGGTTTAAATGCCTTAATTTATGAGTTTTAATGAAATTATAATGGATCATAATTATATCCTCTATTTATAAAAATCATGGAGCCTTTTTAAATTGTCATATTGTGTGGATTTGATGAGATCCCCCTTAAATAGTATGTTAAACTACATATAATCCCATTGGTTTTGGATTTGATATTTCTAATGTGAAAATACTTTCTTCATTCATTCTATATTTATTTCTCTTGAGATGATAGGTTATAGAAGATTTTATCTTCGAGTCCTGAATACCTGTTGCTAGTGTTGATTCAAGTTCTTCCTTAGAGGTAGTTTTCTCCTTTGAGTGCACCCCTATTTATAGTGCAATGATTCATGAAAGGATTCTTATTACATGTCAATAATTAAATCATTTAATATTTAAGTGTATCATATGAGGAGGAGTAATTATTTATATTAATGAAGAAATGGTTTTATGGAAATTTAAAATGATAAATGAACTGGTTAAACAAATTTCATAATGGCTAGGGTAATGCAAGAATGTTTTTACAGTTTGACATGGTTTTGTTACTAAAATTTCAAGGGATAAATGTATAATAAAAATTATGGTTGTTCGGGTAATTAATTATGTTGTTATGATGTGATTTTCGGAATGAATTTTTTGTGGTAAGTATCATCACCTAAAATTATTTTTCTCATTACATATACTACATTGATGAATTAGATTCCCTAGATTTTATGGTTTTTGTGACAACACCCTTAAATGAATAAGTTGAATTGAATAAAATACACTATGACTCATCAGAAAAATGATATGTGTTTGTGAAATAATATGTGTGTTGTGGTTTGGTTGTGTTGATACGAGGCTCAGACCATGGTTATGTTGTGATGTGTGTAAAGTAGGGCCATTCTAGTGGTTGTGTTACGGTTGTGCTGTGGGGTAGTGAAACTGGAGTTTAGCAGGTTGTTATGTGGAAGTCATGCAGACTATTTCTATGAAATGATATGTTTTTATAGTTTCTTGATTATTATTATAATGAACATGTTTTGGATAATGGGATGGAAATAATAAAATGAATATGAATAAACTTTAACAGAATGTGTGTTTAAATGGTGGGTTGTTTAATATAAATTAAATGGGATAAAAATAGTGGAATTAAATTAGTGTTAGAATGAAATTGGATTATAATACAAAAAATTTAAAATGGATTAATTTGAAATGGGGTTTGGATGATGTCTTGTGGTTTATTGTGTGGTTTTGTGCTTTTATAAGTGGAATAAAAGGTTTCAGATGTTGTGAGGTGATTTGGTGACATTGTGATATAGTTAGTTCCTTGGTTATATACCCTTAGGATTGGTCTTGTGTGTTTTATATTATATTAAAACCATTTCATATTCCCTTTGATTACTATAAAATCCCAACCCACATCGATCACCAAGATCTAACACCCATATATAATGGGGGTTTTATTCCCAAAAATATTGGTGGGAGGATGGATGGATGGATCCCCAGTCTTCCCCTCACACTCTTGTAGGTGATGGTGACATGAAGGGCCTATGATAGAAAAAAGTCAAAAGTGCCACTGTCTATATGTGATGTAAGGAGGTGTGATGGTCCCGATGTCATCTAGTGATATGTTATGTGATAAATTACCATAGGGGTCATTCATGGTAGGAGGAGGTCATGAAGTTGATATCCATCATGTTCACGTTACCCTACTACACTGGTTATGAAATGAGATGTGATGTTATGGTCCAAGATTCTTTGAGTGTGAAGTGATTTGACAAGATGATCTAGGTTTTTTTGGGTAAGATGTGATGTGGTTTTCTGTTATGTTATAATAAAGGGGTGGGAGTGACAATATTTTCATCATTTGGGTGTGAGATAGAGGAAAATCCAAGGTAAAGAGGTGTGGGGTACCCTTTATCAACATTATTCTTATTATATTATTATACTTGAATTTTTTATTTGGTGAGAAATCCTTGGTGAGATTAGGATTTGCCTAGTTGACACGATTAGGTGTTGTAGGTTCTTCTATTATCTCCCAGGTGCATTATTATGTTCTTTTCATATGTGTATGAAGGGCTTTGGTATTCTCACTGAGTATACTTGTATGATTAATCTACATATATAAAACTGTTATCTGGTTTTCTAGTAGGTCTTCGTGGACTGTACTGGGCAATAATAGATCAGAACATCTGAGATTTTGTTGTGTCACTGCCTTAACTATTATTTTATGACATTAATTTAGAGACTTTTATCCATATAATTTTTATTTATATAAGCATTATGGTATGTTTTTTTTTCACTTTATATTATATCAATGATGTTATTCCAATTTATTTATCCTATATATTGATATTTTTTTTTATTATAGAGGTTAATGCCTCCCATTTATGATATTTTTATACCCTCGGTTCTAGTTACCAATCTGGGGACAACTAGAGGTGGGACTTGGGGGACATTATCTCTCTTACTTTATTATAGCATATTTAGAGGGAGGGGGTTGTGAAATATTTTTATTAGAGGTTTTGGATTAGGGATAAGATATAGTTCAGAGTTAGGGACAATGAGGCTTATATGGGTTTTATAGGTAAACAATGTCAATTATCCTTGGTGAGTGACATAGTTCATGGAAGAATGGCTAGGACATGAGATTTTATCTCCACCTATGATATGATATAAGGAATATGATATTACCAAATGACCAAGTGAGGTGGCACTACCTTTATGGTAGATTCCTAGGAGAGGTACATGCACCATGATTCATAGGTCTTGTGATTTAATAAAGTAGTTTCAATAATTTAATGAAATTAATAAAATTATTCATGGAATTTTGGGTGTTTTTCTTTGACCATGACCTTTATTTGGTTGATAATAAACTATTATTTTTCAATGAATTAAATTTATATCCTAGAATAAAAGAGTAAAATGATGGTTAACTAGCTCAGGTTTTTTTGAATTGTTTTGAGTCTTTAATGTGTGTTTCATTTACTTTCATATCACGATTCGTAGTGAATTTATTTTTTTCCCTTTGTTAAAAGGTATATCATTCCATATTTTTTTCCTAATTTTTTCAATTTATAGAGAATAACACTTATTGTAATTTGTTTTAAACAACTATTTAATTTCAAAAACCCCTATAAAGCATGTTACCTCGAGTAGATTTCACATTGTTATAATAAAATTATTTTTAAGGCCATTTATTAAATAACTCTAGTTGACATGTGAGTTAATATTCCATGCGATTCTTTTCACTGGTAACTAATCCTTATCATATTTAATTAACATGTTGTAAAACTTGGATTTGAACATTTAAATTATGATATTTCTGGAAAATGATCATCTTGATTATTGATAATTCCTTTGAATTGAAAAACCTTGATAAAAATAACTTGATCCTTATTTTGGCATGATTAAAGTTCTACGGTATTGATATAACCATATTTTGTAAGTATATGTTAGGGTGGAAATTTTTGTGACATTTATTTCTAAATTTTAAAAAATGATAATCATAATTTATGGTAACCTATTGAGATATAATATGTTTTAAATGAATAAAATTATTAATATTTTGACTAATAATAATCAATAGTTATGGAATAAATTTTACTCACATATTAATTCTTGAGTATTTTTTTATAAGAATCATGCCTAAAGTTGAAATTATTTTTGTGGTGACTGTAGAAATTATACTATTTGAGACTTGTGCATGTAGCATGTTAAATATATTGTATTTAGATGTGGAAGTAGAATCATGTTACAATAATTTCAATATATAAACATGTTTTTCTGAGTAATAAAATTATTAAATAATGTTTAGTTCAAGCATGATAAAACACAAAACATAGTAATATAACATGTGCATTTTTATTATTGTGATCAGATAACCTGATTTATTTTGAGATTTTTGAATAATTTAGTGTGTATAATGGGATATTTAATTTTTTTTCATTAAAATAGCATGTTATCATTTTCAAATTAAGTTGGAAGTATTTTTCCTCAATAAAAATATTAATCTAGAATGTCTTGTTTAATCATATTAAACATAATGTATGAGATGACGTGTGTGATGTTTAGTCTTTAACATGGCCTCATGTTGGAACTATTAATTTTTTTGACATGGTTTTCCACTGAAAATGACTTGTAAATTTTTATTCTTATTTTGGGATACATTATTTTCATTTCATTGATGTGTTGATATGAATTTCTAAAAATTACAGTTTTTGTAAACCAATATTATGCTATGATTATCAAGGATTACGTGGTAATTGTTGAGAATGATTTATTAATATCATTATTTATTAAAATTATAGTCACTTATATATTGTTACTGAACTAGTTAACCATGTAAAATTTGATATTTTGTGAGAATACCCATAAAAAATAAGGAGGTTAAGTAATGTAAGACCTTAAATAATTGTAGAATCCAGAATGAATTGCTACTATGTGTGGTTATTCTTTTCATGTTTCCTTGTGAGATGTGTGATTTATCAGAAGCATAAAGTATATGAATTTGTGAAACCTGATCCCTAATCATGATTCCTTATACTTTTATGTGATTACAACTATGTGGGTGAGTTAGTGTCACCCAAAGTGGATAATAACTTGACACGGGAGAGGTAAACACTTGATTTTGTGATGGGACATTGATGTGTGATTATAGTGGTCATCTTTGTTTATAGAAGTTTAGAGGATGATATAGAGTAGTTCGTTATGTGGAAATGGTGTTTTTTTGTGTATGTAAAGTTTTAAGTGTTGCTAGTGGTTGTGTTGTGTAGTGGTGGTGATTTGTGGTGGATTAAATGTGTGCCTATTGTGGTGCTATGGCTTGTGCTGTGTTGTGAATTGATTTTATTTATGGTATCTCTCACCTTCCCTAAAATTATTAATCATATAACTTTGGTAATAAAATAAAATATTTGTTTTTAAAATCATAAAATTTATGAATATGGTCTTTCCTCCTACACAAAAATATTGTTATGAAGGAAGTGATGGAAATTTTTGACCACTCTAGTGTTGGTTGGGTTTTTTGGGAATGATCTTATCTTGATGGTACATGTTATGCTGTTAATCATATGGATATTAGGAAACAAATTCTTGAATCAATATTTGTTATATTATGACACATTTAAAAACCATATAGCGGAGTCATTTCCAACCAAAGTGGACAATATGATGTTTTAGTGGATGAGTTCTTTTGATTTGTTTTCTTTTGACATCTCTATCTATACTTAACATAGTGAATGTGATGAATGGATAATGTTGTATGATGTTGATATATGAATCTTTAAATTAATGACATTCACCTATGGTAAATTGATATTGGGAATTTTTATTCCTTTATAGCGTTTTCAATAGTGTTCACTTGATAAGTATGTTTGATAATGAAGTTGTAAATAGTTTTAAAACAAGATAAAATGGGTTGTTCCAACTTTATTATTTTTTTTATGTTTAATTTCAGATTATAAATTTGATACTCCTGACCAATGATTTTAAATTTCACTGTTTGTGTGATGAAAACATAGGATAATAGCTATTTTTTTAAAATAAATTATAGATTTCACAGAAAATACAACCGAGATTAAATAATAATTAGAAGCATAATTTTTATAAATTGAAATGGGTGTGAAATGTTTTAGGATTTTAGTTGGGATGATATGAAATAAGAGGTATGATTTTTTGAACCAAGACTTTTAATGTTTATTTTTGAAATAAATGGTATGGAATTTTGAAATAAAACATCTCTTTAAAGGCTTTAAATATATTGGGTTAAAAAAATTAATGACATAAAATGAAAAGTTATTTTGTGAAGTGTTTTTGTTATAGATTAAAAAAGCTATAAATTATGAGTGATTTTGAGAGTCATGTACTTGCGAATGATAAATTTAGTAGAATAGATTTTTTTTCTCATAATTAATTTATATGCATTGCGTGCTAGTTTATTTTTGGTTATCTCAGCGATATTTCTAGGGAATGCGAGTATTGTATGAATTCTCAATATTAAAAGTTGCATAATTTTTGGTTCTGGGATGAATTATTTGATCTCTTTATGATATATGAGATTTATTTTCTCCCTTATTATAATTCTTTATTAATTGCATTACTCCTATTTAAGAGGTTTTTCTCCCAAGATATTGTTTAGTTTTTTGTCTATCTTTACATTATTTTCCTATTGGTTGTTTTGTTTCAAATGTAATGAGATATATGACAGTTATATTTGGGGATGATTATTCATACCATTTTTATCTTTCCTTCTAGGATGGATTTGAATTATCAAGGTTAATAATAATTTGAGAGGTATATGATGTAATGGCATAAACCTTATGGCCTAATACATGGTAGGAAATATAGTGATTTAGGTATCCATGTCAATTCTAGAGGTGTTTGGTTGAGTAAGGGAGGAGTATTGAGGTTTTTTGGAGGTAAAAGCGATGTTTTAGGGAATGAATATTGAACAAGAAGGTATATCACCAATGGTTGATTATTTTTGAGGTAGATCACCAATGGTAGATCATTATGGAGGTAGATCACCAATGTTAGATATATGGTCCACTAAAAAAACTAGCTTTTATCAAAAGAAAATTAGTGACAAATAATATATGTTTTGGTGAAAATGATTAATTCCAATAGATATTTGATTTTTTCAGTATTAATTTTAATTACCAACATTTGTTTTTACTGATAGGTGTATCTGTTGGTATTAACTATTCAATACCAACAAATATTTTACTAACAATTAAATATGTCATCTTTTCATTTTAATACTAACATTTTTTTACCAACACATGAATCTGTTATTAATAACTATTATTACCAATAAATTTTTTACCATTAGAAAAATTTGTTCCAATAAATTGTTTTATAATCAAATGTTATACAAACAACTAAATATATATATGTATAAAAAATAATTTTTTAATAAAAATATATATATAGAATTAAAGTAACTATTAAATGAGTTTTTTTTGGAATGAATACGTACATACATACAAACACACACACACACACACACACACACACATATATCATGTGTGTATCTATTAACACGTTACCTGAGTTTTTTGGACGTCACACCCGATTAACACCCAACATACTAATGATGTAAAAAAATTAAGGGTATTAGTGTTAGTACGAAGGACCCATTATAGATATATTTTAAATATTATCATCCATCTTAAAAAAACACATATGACTAAATTTGTAATCCATTCTAAATAAATTTTAAAAAATATTTTTAACAAATATTTGAATCAAATACACAAAAATCAATTTTAAAATATTAGCATTAATAATTGTTTTAAAATATATTTTCAATAATAATAGAGATAGTTAAAGAATTAAAATAGTGTATTAACCCTAATGATACTTCAGAAACCCTATCCCACCTCCCTCATCACCCTTTTTTCCTCCCCACTTCTCACCCTCCCCATCCCGCCTCCCCTTTCCCACCTCCCCATCCCATCCCCATCACACCTCCCCCATCCCACATCTCCACTTCTCCCCCATCATACCTCCCATGTTCTACCTCACTATCCTGCCTCCCCATCCCATCCCTGTCACAACTCCCCCATCCCGCATCTCTACTTCTCCCCCATCCCACCTCCCCTGTCCCGCCTCTTTATCCTGCCTCCTCGTCCCATCCCCATCTAGCCTCTCCTATTACACCTCCCCAATTTTTCCCCTCCCTATCCCGCCTCCCCGTTATGCCTCCCCATCTCATCCCCATCCCGTCTCCCCTTCTCATCCCCATACCGACTCCCCCATCCCATCCCTGTCCCACCCTCCCCGACCTTCCTCCTCGACCCCCTCCATCCCTGACCTTCACCGCTCGACCTAAAACCATCACCCACCTTCCCCACCTAGCCTTCCCCATGCAAGGTATGCCCTAATCTTTATTTGGTTTAATCACCATCTCTATTTTTTGTTAATCACCATATTCATTTGGTTTAATCTTCATTAATTATGTTGTTAAATGTAAAAATTTTATAATAACAACCTTGCAACCAAGTGCAAGAAATGTTGTCAAATTATATTACTTATGTGTGGTATGTGGTGCAGGAATCGAAGTGAAATGTATTTAATAGTAAATCCTCTAATATTTTTGGGGTTTCAATTCAAAGAATATTTTCAGCAACCTTCATGTTATTCACTGGTTGTTTTTTTTTCTATCATTGAACAATATTTATTGTCAAATATTAATTTCTTTACAAATGTGCTATTCAATGTACATGTTGTATGTATTGTTGATCAGTCTACTGTGTTTTTTTATCATACATCATGTCGCCTGTTTATTTTAAAAAGTTTGATTGCGACTTGTTTGATTATCCTATATCTGCAAAAACATTTAGTTTAAATAGTGTGATAAGGGATTTCAGGATCAACAACAACATTATTACCAATTCTAGGCCATTATTAGCCTGCTGCTCATCAATATTCTCCTTTTGGTGGAGGTTTGAGTAATCGGATTTGATGTTCATCTCCTCCTATCACAACACACGGGCCATTGATTAGCTCCAATGGAAAATCCCCTCAAGAAAACTCAATGGGGAAAACATCACTTCCATATGATCTCCTTTCTATAAACTATTCTCCTTTACCAGCTCCTAGATGGCACATGTGCCCATATCATCCAATGGGGTTCCCATGCCTTATAACACCATTTTGGAAAGGCTTTCAACAACCTCCAAAATCTTCAATTCCATTTGATACTGTTTCTGAGCCGTCTCAAGTATCCATGGTTCGTTAATCTATTTTTTTTCTAGAATTATTTATTTTTTCTCATTTTATTGTTTACTTGAATTTCACTACCATATCTTCCTTATATATTTTTTTTCATAGAGGGACCAACTATAAAGAGTCCAATGAACGCTAAAAAGAAAATTAGAATATTTCAAGATACTACGATCTTGTTAAGATTTCATGGATTCATAAAAAATCCTGTAGGAATTTTATATAACTGATTATAAATTTCTATATAAATCATTTGAAATGAACTTTATTATGAAATGTTGATGATTTAAATTTATAGTAGTTAATCTGATAAAGATTATTTGGTATATCTCAATACATGCAAGGCCTTCTTCCTCCTTCAAAAACATATGGATGTAATCTTCTAGAACTCCTGAATTCTCTTTGGTCTACACAGAATTAATATATCTCAATGCATGAAATGCCTTATTGTTCTTTCTATTATTTTTTGAAAAGTTAAAGTATGGTCAGTACAATGCATATCACCCTTTTTATTATGCAGTGAAAAATTGCTTCAGCATGTTCCCTTACATGGTTTACACTGGCAGCGAGGTAAATGGTCATAGTAACTTTTGTAAACCATGATAGTTATAGATTATGGTTACGATTTAAATGATTATAGGGGACAAGGTTTACCCCACTTACAGTGTAAACCATGTCAAAAGTGATAGCTTTTGGTTATGGTTTACATTGGTTATGGGGATACCAGTGTAAACCATGACAGTGATAGCTTATGGTTTACAAAAGTTATTTCATTTACTATATTCATAAATGCTTTTGTAATTTGATTCAACATGTTCATTGAAATGGTTTACACTATGTAAATGGTCATAGTAACTTTTCTATTATTCGCTGCAGCATGTTCCTTGACCATGGTGTGAATATTGTGTAAATGGTTAGTGTAGTGCATATCACCCTTACTCCTCTCTCTAATATTATTCCGACCTGGAATTATTGATCTAAAATTTATATCTTGTAAAATTCTAACTCAACTAGGTTGAAGTTTTTTAAATGTTTAAAATTTTTCCTGCATCAATTTGAAGAATATGATCTGTATATGATTCATTTGGAATCTTTGGTTTTAGTAAGTCTTGTTGTTAGTGTTGTAGTTTTTTTCTATGTCATGTTTCAGTTTTCCTAAAATGAATTCACTATTGGTTATAGATTTCATGTGGTGTTTGAATGGTTATACTAATGTCCATAAGTGGAGGCTGTAGTTTTATGTGGAGTTTGAATTCAAGATTTAAGTTCACAGCTGATGTATTTGGTTTTTTCATGCAGGAGCTACAAGGATTTCCTTGGTGTGGTTGTAGCCGGTTTTGCATTGGAGTGTTCCTTTTGAAGCTTAGCAGTTGTCTAGGGTCAGTTTGAAACCTGATGGATGGATGTATGATTATATTAATAGCTATATTAAGGTATAAAATATTATAATTTAATGATCGTTCTTATGGCAGTGATACTGGGTTTCTTGTCCCGATGAATCCTCTAATCTTATTCTAGTATGATGCCAAATTTGGGTTATTTTTTCTTGATGATAATTGTTATTTGGATTCTGAATCCATGTGATGATAAAGGCATATAAAGGGAGAGTTATCTATTTTACCTTAGGACTGTGGGTATTTGATCATCGTTGCAACATAGAATCCTAAGGTGGATATGGCATTTGTATATGTTTTGGGTCTGCAGGAGAAGGGAGTTTTTTCCCACTTAAAGTCATCATGGTTTATAGGATTCACCATTATTTTATCTTGTTTATTTTATTGAATAATCTTGAAGATACCCGACTCCGAGTATCATCTTATCATCTTGGATGTTTTTGGTCTTAGTTTTGATATGTTAAGAGAGGTGCGAGGTGAGTTGGATAGAATGTTGATTGTATTTTTGTAACTGTTTCTCTTGATGTTTTTGTAATTTATTGATAATATAAATCTATGAAATAGATGGTGGAGGAGTGTTTGATTTATTTCTGATGATAAGGATGGAAGGAAGATACTGGGGTCCATTATGTTGTTCTTTATGTGGGTTTTTAGTGATTCTATGATACTGTTATGGTGTCTCAGAATTGGAAAGTTTCAAGCTCCAGTTCACTGCACTTAGCTTGGTTAGCATTGTATTCTTTAAGTCCAGCATATTTTTTATCTATAATCTGGTTTTTAACACATTTTTCAAAAATAATTGACATTATAAAGATGGTTTCTCTTTTTTAAGAGTCTGTTTCACATGCAGGTATTGCAATACTTACCAAAATGGAAGTCTTTCTTTCACACAATCCCCTACAATTTAAAATAAATGAAATTGAATTTTGATTGAATGCTGATATCCCATTGGTATATTGATATCTATAGTTGGAAAGTGTGAAGTTAAAGTTTATAGGAGCGTGAGAGAAATATATTTTCTCTATTAATCACTACTAAAACAATTGATGTTGAAAGATAATGGATGAATGTTAGAGGAGTGTAAGATTCAGCTTGGGTTTATAATTTTTTTTGAATAGGTTGAGTTTTTGTTTCGAATACATCTTGAAGTAATACTTGAGTTTGTATTTTTTTCTATGTTATTTTGATTATAAGTTGGTGAATTACTGCTTTTCTACAGAATTATTATTGAAGTAGGTTGATGTTGGAAGACTATGGATGTATTCTAGAGGAGTATGACAAGCAGCTTTGGCCTTCCAGCATGGTGGTGGATCAGGATGTTGATGAGACTACTAGAAACTCCTCTATTAAGTTAAACCTTCTTTTATATGGAGCTAGTCGCTAGAGTTGGAGGTGACTAGATGGCATGCATGGGCTACTGACATGGTTGGGGCACTAAATCTGGTGCTGACTAGATGACATGGATGGATCTCTTGGAGGGGGGGGGGGGGTGGATCCTAATGGTGGATCTAGTGTGTGTGTGGGGGGATTAGGGGATCCAACGTTTTGTATAAACCATTTCATTATTAATATAATTGATTTTTTTTCTATGTTTGAACATTTGTTAAAATATTGTCTGGTTTAATAATTAAAACCTATGTAATATATATGATAAAATAATAAATATAATACGAAATTTTACTAATAATAAAAAATTATAATTTTTATTCAAATGTAATTTACAAAAAAATTTATATTATATGTTGGTAATTCTATTACCAACAGATAAATTTGTCACCATAACATGTTTCTAAACACTTTAACCAACATATATATTATCTGTTGGTATAATTATAATTGCAAGAGAACAATTTTATCAGCCGCAAAAACATTTAACGATAGAGTTTTTACCAACAGTTTAGTGACATGGACATATATGTTGGTAAAACGTTTTACCAATAGAAAATTCACTTTTACCAATAGATATATCCCCATTGGAAAAAGTGACATATTTTTTAGTGGTCGTAGATCACCAAAAAAAGATCATTATAGAATTAGATAACCAAAGGTAGATCTCTAGGGGTAGATCACCAATGGTAGATCATTTTTTTGGTAGATCAAAAATGGTAGATATCTCATGCTATACCATCAATGGTATATCTTCCTAGTAGTGGATCACCAATGGTAGATCATTCTAGCGGTAGATCACTAATGATAGATCTCTAGTGGTCAATCACCAATGACAGAACATTTAGGCGGTAGATCATTAATGGTAGATCTCTAGTAGTTAATCACCAGTGGTAGATCATTCTAGTGGTATATCACTAATGGTAGATCTATGATGATAAGTTACTAATAGAGGATCATCCCAGTGGAAGATCACAAAAGGTAGACCATTTCGGTGGTAGATCACAAATAGTGAATATATGGAGGTATATAAAAAATGGTTTATCATCCTGGTGTTAGATCACCAACGATAGATATTGGGTGGTAGATCACCAACAATAGATCATTCTTGTGACAAATCCCAATGCTAGATCTATAGTGAATCTAGTTTTCCATAAATCTCTTGTTTTTACCTTTTGGGGTTTTCTTTGATGAAAAACGTTTTCAATGACTTAATTAATGGTTATTATAGAAAATTTAAAGGAGTATAATTATATCATATCATTATAAAAATTCTGGAGCCTTTTTAAATGGTCATACTTCATGGATTTGATGACATCCAACTTAAATGGTCAATTATAAATTTTTATAATCATACTAGTTTTTGATATTATATTTCTAAATAAATGATCCTTCCTTACTTATTTTTTAATTTATTCCTCTTGATATGAGAGGTTCCAAAGGCGTTTCTATCTGATTTGTGGAGCCCTATTGTTGGTGTTGGTTTGAGTAATTCCCTAGAGGTGGTTTTTGTGTGTGCACAAAACTCCTATTTCTGGTATAGTGATTAAGGTAAATATTCTTCTTTAATATATGGAATTCCTTTATTTATTCTTTACGTGTATCATGAGGGGTGGGGTTATTATGTTTATCTATGCCAAAAGTTTTGCATCTAAATTAACTTATATAAATGAATTGGTTAAAAAAAATTAATAAGTAGAAGGGAAATTCAAGAAAGTTTCTAAAATTTTGATATGTTTTTTTATTGAAATTGTATTGGGTAAATTTCTACTGAAAATTATTTTTATTGGGTGTCCTTGACTATCCTTTTATAACATGATTTTTGTTTTGCATGTTGTGTAATCATTTCCATCACCTAAAATGTAATTGGATAATTATGTATAATTGGTTAATGAATTTGATTCCTTGATACCTTATGGATGTGTGATAATACCCTTAAATATAGAATTTTAATTGAATAAAATCCCCTAGGACTAAAATGAAAAATGATATTTGTTTATGGAAGAAGATGTGGGTTGTGTTGATGCGAGGCTTAGATAGTGACTATGTTGTGATGTGTGTACAACGAGGATGCGATGGTGGTTGTGGTATGATTGTGTAGCAGGGATGGAAAATTGGAGGATGGAATCCTAGTATGTGTAAGTCATGCTATTTGTTACTATGATATGATTTGTTTAGATAGCTTCTAAATCTATTATTGGAATCAACATGGTTTGGCTAATGAGATGGAAATAATAAAATGAATTGGAATAAACAGTAATAAGACGAGTGTCTAAATGCAGGGATGTTAAATATAAATTAAATGGTATATAAATAATGGAATTAATTGGGTGTTTGAATGAAATTAGATTATAATGTGAAATATGGAAATTGATTAATTTTAAAGGGTTTTTGTATGGTGTCTTGTGGATTGTTTTTTGGGTTTGTTTATTTAGAAGTGCCAGTAGATGTTTTGGAGGTTGTGAAGTGATGTGGTGACATTATGATATGGTTAGTTCCTTGGTTTTTAACCCTTAGTATTTAACTTGTTTGTTTGATATTATATATAAATACCATTTTATATTCCATTTTATTTCTATACATTCCCCACCCACGTTGAGAACCTTCTTATGACACCCATATATATATATATTGAGGGTGGGGGTGGGGGTGGGTGGGTGGGTATTTTCTCAATATCCCAATGGGAGGATGGATCATTAGCTACCCACTCTTCCCCTCTATCTCTTCCAAGTGATGGTGACATGCATGGTATATGATGGCCAGAAGTAAAAAGTTCCATTATATAGATGTGATGTGATGAGATGTTACAGACTATGTGTGTTTGGGTGAGATATGACAAGATGACATATTCTTAGGGTCGTTCATGTTTGGTGGAGGGAATGACGTTGATTTCCTTCATGTTAATGATACCGAACTGCACTAGTTATGATATTTTATGTGATGTGAAGGCCCATGTGTCATTAGGTGGTATGTGACGTGATATGATGGTCTATATGTTTGCAGGTGAGATGTGATGTCATGTACTATAATGTTATATGTGGGGGTTGGATCTCTAGGATGTCTGTTATTAGGGTGTGAGAGTAGAAAATCAGTGGTAAATCGGTGAGGGGTACCATTTATCAATATCCTTCATATTATATTATTATTCATGGATGCATTAGTTGGAAGGTGATCCTTGGTGAGGTTGGAGTTTTTAAAGTTTTCCCGATTGGGTAATGTTGGTTCTATTTTTTTTCTCACAGGTTTAGTAGTATATTCTTTTGACATGCGTATGATAGAATTTGGTTTCCCAACTGAGTATACTTGTATGTTTACACAACTCATATAACAATTTTTTCAGGTTTTTTCGAAGGACTTCGTAGACCATGATCAAAATTACTATTTAGGACCTTTGGATCTATTGATGGGTCATCACATTAGCTTTTATTTTGTGACATTCATTTGGAGAATTATATCTGTATCTATTTTATTTATACATGTATTATGGGATTTTTTTTACCTTTTATATAATGTCATGGTGTTTCATGCAACTCATTTTTTCTATATATCGATCCTATTTTATTATGGAGGTTAACACCTCCAATTTATGATATTTTCATACACTTGGTTCTAGTATCCAAATTGGGGACTACTAGAGGTGGGAATCGAGGTACATTAGATGTCTTCCTTAATTGTAGTATCTTTGGTGGGAGAGGGATGTGAAAAAGTAGTATTCGATGTTTTGGTTAATGGATTGGATGGCGTTCAGAGTTAGGTATAGTGAGGATTGCATGGGTTGGTGTGGAAATGTTGTTATTTGACCTTAGTGTATGAAATAGGTTAGGGAAGACCAGCTAGGACATTAGATTTAATCCCCCCATAATCTGATGCAAGGAATTTGAGATTACCCAATGACTAATTTATGTAGACCTGATTGCAGGGTAGAGTCCTAGTATATGTACGTGTATCATGGTTTATTTCACTTTTGATTGAATTAATTTGTTTTAGGAAGCTAAGAAAATTAATTAATTAAATCATATAACTTTGTGTCCATTTCTTAGACTATTCCCATGTAGTGGTTGTTGATAAATTTTTATTGTTTGATTAATTAATTTTATATCCTATAAGAAAAGAGTAAAATGATGGATAACTAGCCATATATTTTTATTTGAAACCTTTTTAAAGATTTAATGAGTTGTTTCCTGGCCTGTTATAGAATGATTCCTAATGAATCAAATTTTTTCTCCTTCTTATAAATTTATATCAAGCCATATTTTTTCCCAATGATTGAAATTATTAGATAATCATTATTAGTGTATTTTGTTTTTGAACAACTATTAAAATTTGAAAACTCTTATGAAGAATGTAACATCTAGTAGATTTACCAATGTCATGATAAAATGAATTATTTTCAATCCTTTATTAGAAGTATTATAGTTTCGATGATAGTTTATATTCCATGTGTTTCATTCCATTCATAACATATCATAAGCATGTGTCATGAAATTATTGTAAATTTTTTTTTGGACATTTAAATTTTAAAATTTTAGAAAAAATAAAATCCCCAATTTTTTTATAATTCCTTTGAATTTGGAAACCTGGACAAGAATAATGTTGAAAACAGTTGTGTGCAAACTAAGTAAATTATAGTATTTGAGACATGACCATTTAGAATGTTTAATATGTTGTATTTAAATATGGAAGAAGAATAATGTTAAAATTGCTGAAATATATAATAATGTTTTCCTATAAAATTAAATTATGAAATAATATTTAGTTTGAGCAGGATAAAACATGAAACATAGTAATACAATATGTGTAGTTTTAAACTTATGATCAAATATGATGTCTAATTTTAAGAGTTCTGAAACATATTGTTTATATAATGGGGTATTTAAATTTTCTAAAATAACCTAGAATGAAGTTTAATTCAAAATAAGTGTTTTTTAAATTAATCATGATAAAATTATCTTAGGGTGAATTTTTAGGGTTTTTCTAAATGGTTTTATTTTTTGATGAATAATGAAAATTCTAAATTTTAATTGAAAACTATCATTTAATTTAATTTATTTAGAAATTTAAATTGTATTTTAGAATGGTTTTAATGTAAAATTAGTTCAATTATACACCAATTCAACCAATTTAGTTTATTTTAATCAATTTTATTTTAATTTTTTATATAAAAACTTTGTAAAAATTTGAACATTTTATCTTTTAAAACTTACTTCTTCATTGCATATGCGAGATTAATTTTAAATTAAAATTTTCCACAACTGTGAAATGAATTTAGAAAAATTAATTAAATATTTTTAATCATAATAATTTATATTATCTAATTTTTTCAATATATTGTTTGACTATAATTATTATTGAAAAATAGAAAATTAATTTCCATGATTAAGCTAAAATGTGCTTACTGGGGGGGGGGGGTAACTTAAAAGATAAGTGTTAGAAATGATCCAAAACCTATACAACACCCATTTTATAGTAATATTTCAACCTTATGACTTTTATTATTGATATTGGTATATTACCAGATCCTATTTACATGAAAATAACATTGGTGTAATTCTCCCTTTTCAAAAAATTACAACTGTTCCAATGGACTCACTTATAAAAGGACACCCATATCTCTTATTCAAAACTTCAAAACCATTAATTCATCCAATACCTACCCAAATAACTTCAAAATATCTATACTATAATCCTATTATCATTAGTTTGTATATAAAGAAAACCAAGGAAGGATTTTTCTCCAATCCTAAGGAGGATACCCAAAGAAGAGGCATTGTTATTGAACAAGTGTTTTTTATTTTATTTCTTACTTGACATCCTTAAATTTTTATTATATCATGATGATATAATAACCTCATTATCTTCAATATAATTATATTTTTTATGATAATGGAAAGACTTAAAACTATATCCACTCCCATCGAATGATTTATGAAATCATCGTTTGTGTATATGATGGACTACCGCCTCTTGAATCGATGTTATTTGTTTTTGCATCACCACCTATAATAGAGGGAAATAATGATAGATTTGTTTTTTATATATGGTATTTATGATATTATTATGTATATAGAATTATTATATCACATATTCCTTCATGATTTCCATTTTGTGGGAATACAATAACGTCGCTCATGCGTACGACGAACTACCGCCTCACAAAGAAATGTGATTCATTCATGATTTACATGGATGGTTATAAGGATGAGATTATTGAAAATATTTTATATATATGAAATTAAAATGATTATATAATGATAATATTACATGTTACTTTCTTTTTTTCAATCCAACATGAAAATGGAAACATCATTCAGGCATTTTTATGACCTACCGTCTCCATGATATTTATTTTATGTTTAAAATTTTAAATATTTTTAAACCATGATCTATATAGGAGGAAAAAATAACATGTCAAGATATACTTTAAAAACAAAGCATTTATTTCCTGAAACATGAATTTTACATAGAATTGTTAATAAATGTGAATAAAAGGTCATAAGAAAACCATATATGGTATGATATATATAAATAATATTCTATAATAGATTTATAATAAACTTATATTTGTTATATATGAGGTTTTAAAGTGTATGATGGAAGTTAAGAGTTAGGGAAAGGGATTTCTATCTCACTTTTAATTTTCTTGTTATACACATGTCTTATCACCATGTTTTTCTTTTATGTGGTTTATATATTTCCCATAAATGTATTTTTTTTATGATTATCTTGAAAATTATGGGTATTTTCACATCCATTTTTTGATATATCTTCCATGGTATTTATGGTTCAAAAGTTACCAAAGATATAACATATTTTTGCCTCAATTTTTCTTCTTTGAGACGTATGTCATGTTATGTAGCTATATTTTTTTAATGAGGTGTATATGAATCTGCTTTGACATGTAATATAGTGTGTTTATTTATCCTCATAAAATTTTAGGTTCAATTTTTTGATATTCCTTCATGTGTCTTATGATTCAAACATACCAATGTGGTAATTATTATTTTTACAATATCATCATTTATTAGGATAATTTATAATTATGTTTCCAATGATAAAATATTATGATCTATCTCTCAATAAACTCATGATATTTATTCAAACTTGTTTATTCAATATGTCTTCATGAAATAAGACCATTTTCCCACTCCTTGGTACTTAAAATAATTGTGAAAATGTTTTTTATGACAATCTGACTGTATCTCTCTCTTTGGTCAGAAATCCATTTTGTTCCAAAATACTTGTTTCTAAAAAAATTTTGAATTTTTTTATTATCTTCTTATTTTAAAGATACTTTTTACCTATGTTTTAATTTTTTACAAATTTGTTTTAAAGAAATATTCATGTCATTTTCAAGCAATGTCCATTTTTAGTTTACTATAAATGTTAAAGAAATATTTGTTCTATTGTTTATGGAATAAAGAAAAATTATTGTCATAATGAACAATAATTTCTTTAAATATTACATTGTATTTTTTATGGTTATTTTCAATGAATATAAATTTCAAATTATTTATGTTGGGATTTTTTTTCCAAAATGGAAAGGATATTTTCCTATAGTGATTTTTTAAATGATAGATAAATATAATTTTCCCTATAAAATGAAATATGTTGATGTTACCTATTTATTATTTGGGATTTAATCCAATTATACCATTATTATTCTCTTCCAAATGGTTTATGTTTACGATGTTATGATCATTATCAAACATGTATATATTCTACGGGTTATACCATTATAAAATTCTCACGAAACTTGTCTTTTTTTTCCATGGGTTATGATTTTATGAAATGATGAAATTATTTTGAAACCATTGTATTTTCTACAGGTCATGATATGATGAAATGTTTATAGAACTCATTTCATTTCATGGTTTATTATATGGTGAATATTTGATGATCTTATGAAAAATATAAATACTGTTTTCATTATGAGATGTGAGGGACCTATATCTCCCTCTAATACATTGGGTAAAGATTTATAACTCATGAGATAAAAATGATTGGAATGAGGATTGAGCCCAGTTAAGTAAAGGAATTTCTCTATTACGATGAACTCAAGAGTGAATCTTTATTAATATGATTATTTTGGGAGTGAACCTATTCCACTATGGTATCCTTGTAAATGATAATTTACTAATATGGAAATTGGTTTATATTATTATGTGTGTTCTAAAATACTATGTCTTGTTCCAATGATATTACCTCAGGGATCATGTCCTATAAACTTCCTAACATTATTCCATGACTCAATATTTTGTTCATTGATATTTAGGGTATGGTTAGAAAATGTTCTTTTCATGTTATCAGACCCATAAGTATATGTTATGATTACATGTCTCCCTAGTTCACCCTTACATAGAATATAAGATAACTCTTTCTTATTTTTCCTTTCCCTTGGTTATTAATAAATGTATTACATATGATTTGTCTAAGAAGGATGATAATCTTGAATATCATAGTCGGATATGATGTAGTTTACCTATGGAAAAGTTTATTTTGTTTCAATGTTTCCTAAGACACTATGCTATTATAGTCCTCAGGTTTGTGTCTGTGTAATGTTATTAATATTCATAAAAAATAATGTAATATCTTTGATTGATAAGGTTAGGTCTCTATACCTTTTATATCCATAATATTTACACAATTGTTTACTTGGAACCTCTCATGAGTTTCATATAACCCAAGGTACATGGTTACAAATATACTTTTGGCCATTGATAGACAGAATTTCCATCTAGTTCACTAAGGAACTCCCTAGAACCTATTAAATTATGCATTCCATGTAGGGAAATATATTTAATTTAACATAAATTAATTCTTAGTAGAATAAATTTTTAATTCCAGGGTTAATCTCTATAATAGTGAGACCATATATCACATGTCATATCAAAAGAAGAAATAAACTACATAATCTATATAGTAATTCTTAGTGTACACCTACCCGAATACTACCTCCAATAGGCTAGGGGATTGTGACTAGAGCCATGAAGGCATATCACACACATGGGAGGCATTAGTCTAAAGTATATTTATGCATGAACACATCTCTAAGACCATACAATGCTTAAATGTAAAACAACTAATAACAATTCATTTATACATCTATAATCCCACAAAAAAAGTATGAAAAAAGAAATGTAAAGTGAAAAAAGAGGCCAAATACAATCCCAACCAAAAATGGTATGTAAAGTATCACCTGCTCAAATGGATGGGACTACTGTCAAATGAAACACCAGTATACACCTCATTATGTCTAGCCCAACTAGCTCCACCTGATACTAGTCCACCAAAGAATCTATAAAAATGTCTATCATCTACATAAGACATTACACTTATGGGAAGATCCTATACAGGGGTGAGTATATCAATACCTAGTAAAACACCCCAAAATAACCAAACACAAAAGAATCAAGAGAAATAGTTAGGTCTACATAAGTATATGTCTACAACACATATAACAAGAATATCTAGATATGGTTAATGAAGACACAAAATCATAATGTAAGGATCAAAACTGTTAAGAAAACATCAGATCCCTATTATAATGCTTCACACAACACTCATCCGGGACAATACACACCAAGAGCTATACTACCACTGATGATACTAATCCTAGAGGACATGCTTGTTAGTTTTTGACATAAAGGAAACTAAGAGGGTTCATATGAGATACACAATCAACTATACCTCATTAGATATACCATATATCTATACAAATATAGGGGGTCAATGACCAGGGCTCACTGGGGGGACACTATACCATACTAGAAACATCCTCCTAGAAAGGGGATCAATGGATGTGTAAATATAAGTCATTCCCATACAAAAAAACCCCACCAAGGGAATATATGAAGGATATGAGGATATCTCCAAGCATCTTTGAGGGACACATGCGATAAGACGTTGAGGGGTAAAGTAGAGGGGGACTGAGGAAACTCACACCATAATAAGGGAAGTCAACCAAACTACAATGGTCGACCACAAGATGTCGAGGGGTCAGCTTCTATAATGAGAAAGAGATGCCACACCGAACCCTCATAAGAATGGACAAGGGGAACACACTAAACTGATATTATTTTAGTGTTTATGATATAATTGTCTCACTAACATCACCTCACATCGTATCTGTGATTCCAAAATGAAGGTAATCACCACATTCTAGGTTGTAAAGGTTGAACTACTCGAGCAACCGCATATGAGTCTAGTGAAATATAGATGTGTGCTTGAATCTCATCATCAGTCTGATTTGATTAAACATAAATCCATTGACATTTCACCATAAATGACCATGAATTTCAAAAAATATTGCATCAAAGCATTCCTCATAGAAAAACACTTGGGATAGACTATTTACATTCACAAAATGGACACCAAGTGAAAAATTCACAGATCACCATGTAATGCATGTACGATGATTCATGGGCCCCACCCATGATTCTAAATTAAACAACCGATATTGTTCTCAAGTTTTTTGGCCTCAATATTAGGTTCATGAAACTTTAGATGATTCATCAATCCAACTCCGAGTGAATAAGATATGCTA
The DNA here is from genome assembly GCA_963277665.1 of Viscum album. Lineage (NCBI taxonomy): Eukaryota > Viridiplantae > Streptophyta > Magnoliopsida > Santalales > Viscaceae > Viscum > Viscum album. The sequence continues at coordinate 168,941,399 of OY728157.1, forward strand.
GATACTATATTTCACAATAACAACAACAACAAAAACAAAAACAATAATATTGTTGGGTGCTTTGTGGACCTGATACATGAGCCTGAATTAAGTATCCAACATTGTTCATGAAATGTTCATATCAATGTCAGAATGAAATTTCCACAGATGGTGCATAAATCTGACGCTGTATAGAGGAGATATATCTGATAAACAATTAATCCTATTATTATTATTATTATTATTATTATATTTTTTATTATTAAATTTTATTACTTTTTTCCCATGCCCTCTCTCCTCTATCGGGTACAATAGGAGGGGGTAGGGTTTCAGCCACCGCTAGCCTCCACAGGGAGGAATAAGCCATTTCTCACCAGCCTAGGCCACTGTTTCCACTCACTTGAGCTGGCTAGCTACTCGCCTCACCGATCACCACTGCCTAGACCGCCTGTTTCTTCCGACCTAGAAAAATAGGCCCCACTCACAGGGGGGTTGTTCGTGCCACTCTCTATACACTGATAAAGTCAGATCTACTAAAAAATCTAGATCTGCTTCCCATCATGATTGATACTACAGATTCCAATCAGATTAAGAATTGTTGTCAGTGCTCATTGGATTCTAGCCACATCTACTCCTTGATGATCATCCAAGACTCATCATGCCTCCAGTTTGCAATTGAAAAAAAACCCTGATCCAACCTTCGTTCTATTTTTGATCCCCTGTCAACCTGTATCGGACATAGATTGTGCTATAAATCCTGAATTTGTATATGCGAAATTGTTCCATTGCATCATGGATCAGTTGTTTAATTATTTATTATCATATATTTATCGAATCATCATTCAAATGAGACAAAAAAATGAATTCATGATGAAAGAAGATTAAAAGAACAATAAAAAAATTGAGGAATGAACCTTATCCATTGTTTGGGTTGGTCACAATTTGATTTTGTTAGAACATCGAATGAAGATCAATCATTAAGCAACTAGTTAATATCAATTTCACCCCAAGGAATATAAACCACAATCTTCAAATCAACCTTCAATCCAGAAATCAATATTTTTATAAGGATTAACTCACGTTCATCATGGGATAATAAAATGGGGATAAAAATACACAAAAAAAATCCTGCCTTGATTTGGATCGATAACTAATGAAGAAAAAAGATGTATAATTGTCATTGGTGCGATCCTTGAATTTCGTTGCACACTGGTTGTCGATGTTTTCTCCGGTTATCATTCTTCAATGGAATTGACTCCAAAAACTCTCTAACAGATCCTCTAAATCTCATGGGTTGTGAGTTTAACTATTATATTTTTTCTCCATAATCACAAATTTAAAGGAGATGTTATGTTTCAACATCAAAAAATAAAATAAATAAATAATTTTTATTTATTTTATTAATTTTACACCCTTAGTTATTTTTTCACAAATTCCCTTTTCCGAAAAAGTTTATGACGCGCCTAGGGAAAAATATACATTTTGAATTAAATAGTGCTATTAGATTTATGACATGCACCTCTATTTAAGATTTATTATGCATTTTCAGCAAACCTAAATGTGTGTGATATTTAATATATTAAATATATTTCAAAAATTAATTTTGGGCACACTAAGCCTTGGAATCTCACACTGTCTTAGTTCATAGCTCTAAAATTATTCCAGGAAATATTATAAAGTCTAACATTCAAAAAAATCAAAAATTAAAGTATTCCCTCCATCAATGATTTTCAACCCCAAAAATCAACACTAAGAAAAAGGTAAGGATACTGAGATCTAAAATGGGTCTCTCACTCAAATGAGATCTGCCAATGATTTCTTATGATATCAAAAAACATGCTCGTAAAGAAAACAGTCATCCACAAAGGGTCTTTCTACTACCAGTTCTCAACATCACCGGTTTCATGAAAAGGAAACTCCACTCCTATAACCCAACTCACCCAAGTTGATATCGTACAATGAGTCGTGTACATACATATATTTCCATGACATTTGGAGAACACCAAGAAACCCAAAACAACTGTGGCTTTGGGTTTAAGTGGGACACCACCTCACTAACCCGACACTACAGTATGAAATGAGAGGGCATAAGATTTCTAGATATTTTCTACCACCCTGGCTAAGAATTCGTAACCCTAGAAATAAAAAATACTCTATTTTTAATCCACTAAGAACACATGATGTTTATCGGGAAGTCATAATCCTTCCCTAGATGAACTACACACTTTTACAATGAACACTAGAACCCAAACTAGGACTCAAGCACTATTACCCACCAGCTTTGACCAATATAATAGTTTCCTATGAGCTACCTCATGAATGGAGTAAAAAAGGAACTACTCTAGGGGTTTAGTGAAATCATCATGATATATAAACCCCACCTACGGTTGATGATCCCCCCATTTATGGCTCAAAATAGACATGAAAACTCAAAGCATGTTTACCAGACCCTTAATGATTCACTTTTACTAGTTTAGATGGATGGGGTAAAACATTATTCCCAACTGCAACTAAGCCCCCAAAGGGTTATCACATACTCTATCTAATCATTCCTTGAAGTAAGAATCATAGTATAGAACGATCGTTGAGGGAATTCCAAAAATCATAACTACCTCCTCCATGAACAAGTGTCCTGACCTCTCCAAAATGATTTGGCAGTCATGACGCATAAATAGCTGAAAAAACAATAGTTTAACTTAGAAAATTTCTGCAAATACCTTATATTACAAACTAATTTCAAGAGATCCTGGCATATCGTCACCTCTACTAGATGTACTGCTAAGGGAATAAAACCTTCTTAGCACCAATTCTCGCATTGTGAACGGAATCACCAACCATTGTGAAAAAAAGGATGATGTGATTCCATCCTTCAAGGAACATCAATTAGGAATGTATCAAGTTGATACCTGATCACAAAATATTTACCATTTTATATTCCCATATGGTGCCTCCCTAACTCACTAATGATGTGATGGGGTAAAAACTATAGATTGGAGGCACACTAGACCATCCTCACCCATAAGGGGTCAAATACAAAGAGGTAATTAACTCTATCATCTTTCTCAATAATAGAGGACAAAACATTCTTCTGTGAGCCTATAATTCCACAACCATACCCTGTGCATCTCTCAAGATCATGCTACCTCATCCTTTGTAGGATCCCCAATCACACCCATGTTTGAGAAGACATATTATGAGGACTATCTCCATGAGATATACCATAAAAATAGAAATTCTAGATCATGTCTAGAAGCATCATCCTATGTCTCCTATTCTCCCACTCTAATGTAGAGGACATGAGGGTACCATCATAGAATACTACCATAATACAATCTAAGAAAAGTAAAGGATATGGCTTGTAAGTCTTGTGAACTCCAACCTCTTGGAACTCATTCTTCCCCGTCCAATATATTACCATAATCAGGGCTTGATACAACACCACAGTGCATCAAAAACTTCAATTAAACAAGACATAGAAACTCATCACCAGCACAAGGATCTGTCGATTCCCCATATAACCCTGGAGAAGTATCTCCACCTGGACCACCATTAGTGAGGGGTGTCATCTAAGGAGAACATTCACACCATAAGTTCATGCCTATCCTCCACCACCCAAGAAAATTTTCTATCACACCATGTAACCTAGGTGATATCTTACTCTAAAACTCATTATGGAATCTCAAAATAGGTGTGTCATATTCCACCATATCCAATTTCTACTCCATGGAGAACATAGTCTGTAAGTGCAACCATTAAATCAATCGATACCCACACACTCTAGAAACCCAAACCATTACCTCAAGTCAAACCTCTACTGCCTAAGGTTCTATCAAATCATGGAACCTTAGTGTTCCCCATCACTAGAACTCATGTACCATTCCAATTATACATGTACCATCTTTTTTTCCTATTGGAGAAACCAGCTGATCAATATGCAGACGATCATATGACTAATCCACAGAAATATCCTGGTGCTGCTTAAAAGGGGTATCACTTCTTGGTTCCCACCTAGATAAGAACAACTAATGAGTGGGACCTTCATTTGAAACATCATAAATCATTTGTTCCTTATCATAGAACTATCTAGTAATCCTACATGGCTATCATCTTTGTGGCATCTTGAATATTATCAAGATGTACCACAATTAATTAGTATATCTTGAGAACTATCTTAAGAAGGATATGGAAATAACAACCATTACTATATGATACATGTATCAATGTTTTCTCTACAAATAGACTCTATATATATTCAGTCTAGAAGAATATTATCAAGGTACTGGTGAATAGATACATTGTCCACCACACCAACACTGGACACCCTAGCCTAAGATCCATAATCAAAACACTTTAACAATGTTTACCTACTTCCCAAACCAAACTACACATCTAGAAAAAATAAAATCCAAACTTTGATCCTAAACAGAGTTAGTGTCATAAAACTTCAGGTTGGGTACTGGCTCTAATACCATTCTATCATGAACTGACCCAATGGGGTCCAAGATTCCAATATAACAAGCTTGACTTCAATAGGATATGGTCTACCGACTAGAACTAAGAAGGAATATCACACACATGGGAGGTATTATCCTAATGTACCTATATGAACAGACACATCTACAAGCCCAGACAATGATAAAATGTAATAAAATAGATAACAATACATGAATACAACAATAATACCACAAAAAGAGTATGAAAAAAGGACCAAAAAGTGTCAAAAAAGGGACAAATAAAAGCCCAACTAAAACTGGTAAGTAATGTATCACCTTATCAAATGTAGGGGACTGATTTCAAATAGAATACCAATATAAACCTATGTATTTCTAGACCAAATAGCTGAACCTAATCCTAGTCAACCTAGGACTCTAAAAAAAGTTATGTCATCTTCTTAAGACACAACACTTGTGGGTAGATCCCTATGCGGGTGAGTATAACAATATCTAGTAGGACACCCTAAAATAACCAAGATAAAATAATATAGAGAAATAGTAATCTATACACATGTATATGTCTACAAGCATATAATAGGAATATCTAGATATAATCAATAAATACACATAGTCTCAAGGTAAAGATCACAATTGTAAATCCATCCTAGTAATCCTTCTTGAATGTTTCACACAATGATCGGCTGGGAGAACACACTCCATGAGGTATAATGTCACTGAAGAGACTCATCCTAGTGGTCACAATAATTAGGTGTCAACCCAAAGGAAACTGAGAGGGATTATCTAAGATAAAAACTCAGCCAGACTACACCTCATCAGAAATACCAAATCTTAATACATAAATAGGGGTTCAATGTCTAGGGATCAATATGGGTACACTAGACCCAACTGGAAACATCCTCATTGATAGGGGATCAATGCCTGTGTAAATATAGGTGATGCCAATACCAACACACCCCACATATGAAATACACAAATGATATTAGGATTTCTATGGGCCTCTTAGAGGGATACATGCTCCAAGCTATTAAGGGGTATAATCAAAGTGGATTGAGGAAACATTTTCCAAAAGAAGGGAACTCACCCATACTTCACTGATAAAAAAGAACATATCGAGGGGTTAATCTATATGATGAGAAACAAATGACTCACCTAACCCTAATTGGAATGGACCTGGGAAAACACTCAACTGATACTATTTAAGAATTTCTAATAGAATCATCTCACATAAATCACCTCAAGTCTTATCTATGATTCCAAAATGATGGTCATGACTGCGTTCAATGTGGGAAAATTTTATAGGGTCGACTACTCAAGCACTCACATATGAGTCTGGAGAAAACTAGAAGAGCGTACATAGACCATAAATGGTTTTATGGGATTAAACATAAATTCATTTATATTTGAATGATAATGACCATTAAGGGCCAAAAGGATCACACCATAGTGATTCATTCAGAAAGACATTAGAGATAGATTATTTACATTCTCCAAATGGACACCAGATGAAAAAGTTACATTTCACCATATAACGCACAAATGGTAATTAATCACCCCTATGATTCTAAATTAAACACCCAATATTTGTTTCAAAACATCTTACTCAATATCAGGGTCGTGATTCCATAGATGATTTGTCAATCTGACACCATATGGAGAAGATATGTTGAATACTATATTCTGAAACAACAACAACAATAACAAAAACAATAATATTGGTATTTTCATAGAACCAAGTAGAGAACCCATATTAAATATCGAACATTGGTCTTGAGATATTATTCTCAATTTTAGGATCAAAATTCCATAGATGGAATGTCAATGTGACATCGTACAGAGGACATACATTCAAGATCAACAACAACAACACTCCTAATAATAATAATAATAATCATAAAAATAAAATATAATTATTATATTTATTATTACTATATTTTATTAATTCTTACCACTACCTATCTCTCATATATGATGTGTAATGGAGCGGGTAGGTTTTCATCCACCACTGGACACCATAGGATGGAAGCTGCCACTGCTTACTAGCTCGGGCTGTCACCACCACCCACCGAATCTGCCTAGCTACTCGCCTCAATAGCCGCCACCTCGTAAACCATTGTTTGATACCATCCTAGACCACCAAAAATTGTTCATGGGGGGGGGGGGGTGGGTGGGTGGAGGGCACTCACCAGCTGTTGAAGAAATATGGATCCCCTACTAAAGAAAGATCTATCACCAATCACATTAGAGAATGTGGATCCTTGTCTGATCAAGACTTGTTGTTGGTGCTTACCAAATTTTGGTCACATATTCTACTCAGGGATCTTCCATGTTGCATCGTTATTTCACTTTAAAATATAAAAAAACCATTGATCTCTAATTAGATCCATTTTTTATCTCCATTCAAACTATATTGCACCTCGATTATGCTGTCAATCCTGAACCCATATCCATAGAATCATTCTGTTGCATCAATGATTGGTTGTTTATGATTTATTATCCTATATTTAGAAAATTAATAATCAAATGAGACAAATACGATGAACACATAGATAATTATGAATAAAATAAAGACAAAAAAGATGAGGAATGAACCTCAACCATTATTTGGGTTAGCCTCGATTCATTTCAATTAGTACATCGAATGAAGATACATCATTAATCATTCGGTTAATAAATTCCACCCCAAAGAAGATAAATAAAATTTTTCAAATCAATGATCAATATACAAATCAATATTGTTTAATTATTGACTCACATTCATCAGGAGATAATAAAATAGGCATTGAAATCCACAAAAGACTTTCTACCTTGATTTCAATCAATCATTGATGAAGAAAAAAGCAACATCATTATTGTTGGCGAGATCCTTGAATTTAGTCATGCACCGGTTTTTGATATTTGATTAGGCTATCATTCATCAACATAACCTTATACATGGTCTCTATAATGGATAAATTAAATCTCAAGGGTTATGTGGCTAACCCTGATATTCTTTTCCATATTATCATATTTAAAGGATAAGTTAGGTCACTGCATCAACAAAAAAATTAAATTAAATTATTAATTTTACTCATTTTACTACCCCAATGATTTTTTCACAAACTCCCCTCTATTGAAAAAGGATACATTAGACCTAAGGTAAAATATGTTTTCTAAACTCAATAGTTCCCTCATAATTTAGATCTGGACATTTGTTTAAGACTTATTCCCAATTTTCAAGAAAAATGCTTGTGCATGATATTTAATATATATTGTATATTTCAATAATTAATTATAAGAACACGAGTCCTTATAATATCATGTTTTATTAGTGCCTACCTCTAGAAACATTCCTATAAATACTCTAACTTCATACACGCCAAAAACTAGGACATTATGAAGGGGGTTTTTGGTCAAGATTAAATGTGTTAAATGGGTTATAACATGTAAATAGTAAATAATCCAAATGGTTAAATAAGCATGTGAACATGATTAAGTGGTATGTGTCTGGTATTGGGATGAGGTTATAATACAATAGGTTGGGCTAGACTAAGAAACTATAACCGACACCAATATTTTATTCATTAGGGTATTAGACTTGGGCTCTATGCCCCTAACGAATTCATGTGATATGAGTACCTAGACCAAGGATTCGAGGAATGATGTTAATTATTATATTATATTGTGAAGTTATTTTCCCCATGAATTAGGGAACTTGAGCCCACTCATATTTTTTAGTTTAATAGCATAGGGCAAAGTGAATTTGATGAATATGGATAACACTTGAAACTAAAGGTGTAAGTGGTTAATCTTAATATTTTAAAAGGAAGAAACTTGATTTGAATTTTTTTTACCCCATTTTGTTTATTGAATCTTCGTATACACTATTTATTTAGACTTGTTATTTTTTAGACACCATTAGTGGTGGCCTATTGAGTTATAATCACACTCTTCTTAGGTCTACATCGTGTACCCAATAAGACTTCACAATTGCAGGCCAGGACAAAGGAAAATGAAATATTCTAGATGGTTGATTTTAAGATTGATGATATGCATGGATGAGGGAACTAGACTTATTTTCGGGGCCCATTTTTGGGGATTCTTCAACTTGTCCTTATTTTGAGTTTTATTAACAAATGGAACTATAAGACTTGACATGTTATATTTATTATTGGTAGTTGTCATGTACCCATTTTTGGGAAATTCTGTTGAGAAATCATGGTTACTATTAATGTTTTTTTCTTTACATATTATTTAATCCATTTTCTATTAATATGGTAATAATGGTTTAGTATCCCCATGTGTTCCATTAGACCCTTATTTCAAGTTGGAAACCTCTATAATATGTGGAGGCACACATTAGGACACATAGTGAAAGGGCTTCAGGAACATGTTATATTGGAACTTGGGACAAGGAGTTATATCATCAAAAAGAGTCAATTGAAAAGAAAAAGTGGTTTGAAAAATGTGTCTCATATTCATCATTTTTTAGTTCGAGTTAATAAGGATTAGATATGGGAGACAAAACATTATGGTTCATATTTGAGAGATCTAGAGGTTTTAGGAAAGGGAAATCAATTCACACAAAATATATCAAAAGGATAGAGGAGATATAAGGGAACATACTTGTGTATATTTAGATAAAAATTCATATCTTATTTAAATAATTTATGGAATGAAATAATAATAAACTTAAATGAAATACCACTAAAATATTTGCATGGAAAATTATATTTAAACAGACATGGTAGGTCTGCTAATAGTGGATTGGGGGAAAATAATATTGTAACATCCCTCCCCATATAATTGGTTTGAGAGGGCAGGGGAATGTGACTTGGCCTTAAGCGATGTTCCCAAGGTGCCAAAGGCTGGAATTAAATACCAAGGGCTTCAAGAATAAATTGGGGAATGATTTTACCTTGAGATAAAACCAATCAACCATACAATCCACTATCAACAAACTACATGATACGTGTCAACAAGACAACCAAACCCATACATTACCAAATGGAAACCAATTGTTCCATAAAGAATCCCAAAGACCAAAAAACCCAAACACAAATCAGAGTACCAAGAAGAATACTATAACAAGACACCAGAAGAACTAGGATTACATCCATAGCTCCACACCAAGCTCCATGATCCAAGCACCACAACATCACCAAAGCATCATGCTGAACCACAAGAAAAATGGGATGCCTTACTCTTACCTATGTCCCAGAAGACAACATATGCAAATCAGCAGAGTTACAAAGTATGGTGTGAGTACAAATACTCAGTAGGTATTCCCCAAATGACTTTCCAACACACACCACTAGGACAAAACCATTATCACATTTATATAAAGAATTTTATATAAAACATTAAATAGTTCAACAAAAACTAATAATCTAAACACACCCTCACCAAGCCACCATTTCCCAAACCGTGAACCCAAGGGAAAACCAAAAAACCATTCCATAAGCCATTTTGGAAATTCCCGTTATCACAAAAAATCCAATCTTAGAAAACAACACACAACAAGGCAACCAAAACGGTGGAGCTTCCATCCAACCCGTTCATTACATTTAAAACTGGTGGTGCTTCCCAACCATTATCTATAATGGTGGTTCTTCCAACCACTATTCATCACCTTTTATAGCGGGACTTCCCACCCACTTCTAAACAACCAACACAAGCCATAAAACTTAATCAACCAACAGGAACAATGCACCAATGTTACACAATAAGCACACAACCATTTCCAACAAATGCCTATTCACTTCAACACATCACCAATTTATTGAAAAAACCCTTTAACCAACTTTCCATGCCCAACCATATTTCAATAAACAACATCTTTATTGAAAACAATATTTCAAAAAAAAAAAATTTCTCATAATTATCCACTAGCAATTTTAAAATCAACATTTTAAAATCACACAACAAAGCCCCTTTTTGCAACAATAACCCATTTCCCCACAAATCCCCCAAATCATCACCAAATGGATTTAAAACAAGATTCACATATCATTATCAAAATTAATTTTATGAAAAAAAATTAATTATATAGAAAACCACTAGTTCTAACCAAATGGAGTCGATATAGAAGCCACCTACCTTTAGGGTTTCGACTAATTTGACCCACAGACAACTGTACCCCAAATCCAGGTAAATGATCCACCAAAACCGCTCTAGATCTCCTTCCCTATCATAAAAAAGCCTTAAAATTAACACCCAAGGAAACAAAAACCCTATATCTATACAAAACATATGTATAGATGGAAAACCAAGGGAGAGAGAAAAGTAGATCTAGAGAAAACCACAAAGAACTAAGTAAGGAGACTTACTAGAGAAGAATCAGATGAACCACACCAAGAAAACCCTTCAATTTACTTCCAAAACGAGTGGAAGAGCAGCCATAACCCTTGAGAAGAGAAAATCCTAACTGAGGATTGTGTGGGAGAGAGTTTGGGTGTTTTTAGGGCAATCCCAACAAATCTCAATTTTTTTTAAAAACATTTTTACGGGCCACACGGTTAGCTCGCACGGTTAGAAAAACGGTGCACCTACCGTGCGCCAGCTGCTACCTCGAAGGGGTACCTCGCACGACTCTCCCTACATGGTTAGAAAAACCATGCATAAGCCATGCATATACCACTGCCTGCATAGTTCATCTTGCATGATTTATCTTTACGTGATCAAACCGTGTGGCCTTCAAAAGGCCTCCAAAGTTTCCCAAAACCTTCCCAAACTATCCCAAACTCATCCAAACTCATCCCAATAAATTTAAACACCTAAAAAGGAATTAATAAAAGATTTATAACTCAAACTAGGGGTGATAAATTCTCTTAACCATTGGGATTTCCTTCCTTAGAAAGCAGATATCCATCTCTTTGTTGAAAGAGCTCGGGCCATTACTTGACCATTTCTTTCTCCTGCTCCAAAGTATCCTCCTGAATCTGACCATGCTGCCATAAAACCCAAACTAAATCGATGCTTTTACCATGCAAAACTTTCTCTTGCCTATCCACAATCCGCACTAGCACTTGCATGAAGGAAGCTTCTAGTTCTAGCTCAACATGATCCCAATGAATCACATGGTCACGATCCGAATGATACTTATTCCACTATGACACATGAAAAAAATTGTGTACCGCAGTAAACTATGATGGAGAAGCCAACCGATAATCAACCTCTCTGATCTGGTTAAGTATCTTAAAAGGCCGAATATACTTTGGAGATAATTTACCCTGCTTTCCAAACTGATGATGTCCCAACCTAGGAGATATTTTCAAAAACCCATGTTACCCACCTCAAATGACAATGTTCATCAATGATGGTCTTTATATGATTTCTGAGGACTTTAGGCTATCACCATCCTTTTTATGATTAACTTAATATTATACATAGTCTCTTGGATAAGGCTCAGTCTGATCATCAATGTCTCTCCCATTTCCACCCAATATAATGGAGAACGACATGGGTTCCCATATAATGACTCAAATAGATCCATATGTATTGAAGCATGATAACTGTTATTATCGGAGAACTCCAAAAATGGTAAGTGCTCCTCCCATGAACCACCAAAATACATCACACAAGGCCTTAACATATACCCCAAGGTTTGAATCGTCCTCTCGGATTGGCCATCCGTTTGAGGATGATACACTATGTTTATCATCAACTGTCTCCCAAGGTCTTGCTGCAAGGATTTATAAAAATGATATGTGAAAATGGGATCTCTATATGATACAATCGAAAATAGAACACCATTAATCTTTACCACTTCTCAGATATAGATTTTGGATAGATCCTCCACTGTATGATATTTATGAATTGGATTGAAATGGGCCGACTTTATGAACCGATCCACAATCACCCATATGGAATCGTGTTTCTTGACCATTCTCAGAAGACCTAACACAAAATCCATTGCTATCTACTCCCATTTCCACACTAGGATAAGTAAAGATAGAAACACACCTGATAGACACTGATTCTTTTCCTTGACTTACTGACAAGTCAAGCATCTCTAGACAAACCCAGCCACATCCCTTCTCATACCAGGCCACCAAAACCGTGCATTGAACACCTTGTACATTTTATGAATTCCAAGATGGATAGACCACCTGGAATGATGATAATCCCTGAGAATTTCCTCCTAAAAATCCACTAGTACCACCCTCCAATTCAAAAAAACACAAGACTGAATTTCCATTCAGTTTGTAGCCCTAAATGGTCTCCCCACCATTGAGTTTCGACCTTATTGCCACACATTTGGAATCAGATTCCTATTCCTATTTAACTAAACTTTTCAAGTCAGGAATCAATGAAATCGAAAAGAAGACCAATCTGTCACCCTAATCCTCACATTACAACCGTATGTAGTCTATGAACGACATCAACTGCCATTGATTTGATGCCTTTTTCACCACCTGAGCATATGATTTCTTACTTAAAGCATCCTCCAGTGAATTTCCCTTAACTGGTGTGTACATTAAGTTGAGATCATACATCTGGAGATATTCTATCTATCTCCTTTACCTCAAATTCAAATATTTTTGTGAGAATATATGTTTTAAGATCTTATGATTGTAAACATTGTGAATTTATCACCGAAGAGATAATGAAACCAAATTTTTAAATCATGAACCACTGCTGCCAACTCAAAATCATGTGTTGGGTAGTTCTTCTCAAGAAACCTTAACAACCTCTATCTTTTCTATATCAACTGAAACAACCTTCTAAGAAATAACATGTCCAATGAAATCAACCTCCTTTATCCAAAAGTCACACTTTGAAAATTTTTCATACAACCGATGGTCCCTCAAGATCAAAAACACTATCGCCAAGTGCTGCTCATACTATACCCTTGTCCTCGAATACACTAGTATATCATCCAAAAATACCACCACAAAATAATCCATATATATATGTATGAAATATCTGATTCATCAATGCCATGAACATTGCTGGTGCATTCGTTAGACCAAAGGGCATAACCACATGCTCATAATGGCCATATCTACTTTTGAAAGCTATTTTCAGAATATTATCCTTCCTCACCCACAAATGGTGATACCCTGACCTCAAGTAAATCTTGGAGAACCACTAAGCTCCCCTTAACTAGACAAAAAATAATCAATGTGTGGAATTGGATATCAATTATTTATCGTAACCTGATTAAGTATACTATAATCAACACAGAGCCGTAAGGTTTCATTTTCCTTTTTAACAAACAAAACTGGCACTGCCCATGGGGATGTGATAGTCCGGATGAACCCTTTGTTTTCTAACTCTTCAAACTGCACCTTTAATTCCAACAATTTTTTTTGTTTCCATTCAATAATGTAGAAGTGAGAAAGGACTGGTCCCCAGAATGAGATCTATTTTAAACTCCACTTCTCTCACAGGTGGAAACCCTAGGAATTTTTTAGGAAATACGTCCATAACTATTTCACAACCACTAGAAAAAAACTCTACTCAACACCTTTTAGTGATGACAATGATAGGGCCTCTAACTGATATAAGATTGTGCCAACAGTTGGTTCCAAAAAATTTGTTGCACCCAACTTGTCATTCTTCTCCCCTCTAAAGAGATGTATAATGCCATAATCTATCAAAAAACTAACCATTAATGCATATAAATCGATGTTAGACTTAAACAATTCAAACCAACCCATTCCTAGGATTATATCATTAGAATCCATCTCAAGCATCAAGAAATCCCACATTAATTCAATACTTTCCACAACTAAGAAACACACTCTATAGAGGAAAGCTTGAAATTCTCTTTGACCTAGAGGAGTTTGTAGTTTCAAAACAGAAGGAATTATTTACACTATTAATCCCAACAAATCAACGATACGATAAGAAATTAAATAATGCAAAGCAACCATATCAAACTAAGATTTAATCAATGTTGAATGTAAAAGAATCATACCTCGTACTGTGGATGGTCTCGACTGATCATCCATCACAACCTACTCAGCTCCAAACAACTACTTACTTGCCATGCTATGATCTTTATTACCCTGATGAGGATTCGTGGTGTTCCTAGAATCACCATGACTAAATTTAGTCTGTTGTTGAGAGGTATGTTGCTTCCCCCATCCCGTCGATGCATAAGAACCCTACTACCCCTGAGGAGTGTCATAGACACCTGACCTCAGATAATTCCAACAATAATTCTACAGATTCCCCATCTTCTTACAATTATGACATTCTCGAGTTTGTGTCATACAATCCCTCTTGATGTGGGTCATAGAACCACATTGAAAACATCCTTGCTTACTCTGACGCTTTGGAGTAAGATTTAGAGATCCTACTATCGAATTTTGAACTGTACTCCCACCCTAAAAATAAGTTTCCCTCTTTGACTTGAACCCAACTTTCGAGTTCCCACTATTCCCTATGGGTACCAACATACTTACCCCACCAGTATACCCCAAAATATCCCACTCAGCCACCATATCTCTATGAACCATTTCTATGTAATTATCTATACACAACACTGCTATCTTGGAGAAAATTTCCTGGTTCAACCCAACTTCAAAAATTCATGCCTTCAACTATGTAATACCCACCTCCTCCAGTGCAAACTGCACTAAGTTTGTAAAATTATCCGTATGTTCTATCACCGCCATGTTCCCTTGCTTCAAATGGAAGAAATCCATTTTATGATGAATTATAAATGTATAAGGGTCAAATTGTTTATTAAACAATTATTTAAAACCATCCCATGTCACACTTTGGTCCATCCCATCTTGGACCACCAGCTCCCACCATTGAAGGGAAATATCTTCCAACATATATGTGGATAACTTCACTTTCATCTATGCCGATGTTCCCAATAAGTCAAATATCCTATTCATTCTATTTAGCCATGATTCAACCCTTTATAACTCTGAATCACCCTTAATGATGGGTGGATTCTTCCTTTGAAACTAAACTTCATGATCCACATGCCCTGGTTCGTCCTCTTTATTCCCACTTTCCACATCTTGGAAAGCTTACACTATACTCTGCACTAGTTGATGGTTCACCTCAGGCTCAAGTGAAACCACATTTCTAGAAGCATTGTCAGGTTGGTCTATACGACACTTACCCGATGCCATTTCTATCAATACAAAAGCAACCACAAGTCCCACTCTGTTAACAAGAAAGGGTGTACAATTTTCGAATTAAATTACATAACAACTACCACAACCAAGCTTTCTAAAAGTTCACATTTCCCATGTTGCACTATTCTAAAAAATCCACCATGCTTTGAAAATCAACCCATTTTCAAAATACAACGAATTTTTATGGTTCAAACCCTTCTGTTTGAAACCCAATTCATAATTTTTGTGAAATCCACACATTCATACCGCACCATAAATCATTATACCCCAAAGAAACATGCATCCTAGTGAGAAGTAATTTCTACAAGGCATGCCATCTTTATCTCATTGGCGACACCCACAATAATGAGATATCCAATGCCAATAAGTGTCTCCAAATACTTATGTACCTAACTCCCTATTAACTTGAAGTTCAGCATAAAATGGTTAGAAATATCCATTTATTATATACATTCCATGTTTTGACAATCCCACACCTTGCTACTATCCTGACTCAAGGAATAGACCAAGAATGAATGTCAACATCAAGACCAAAAATCAAGGCCAAAGGACCAAACAACTGTTCTCAATTGAGAGCCAAGGACCGAACAAACTGATACCATTTGTAACATCCTGCCCCATCTCATTGGATTGAGAGGGAGGGAGAATGCTACTTGGCCTTAAGCGGTGTTCCCAAGGAACCAAAGGCTGGAAATAAATACCGAGGGCTTTGAGAATAAATTGGGGAATGATTTTCCCTTGAGATAAAACCAACCAACAAAACAATCCATTATCAACAAACTACATGATGCTTTTCAACAAAACAACCACACCCATACATTACCAAAAGACAACCAATTGTTCCATAACAAATCCCAATGACCAAAACAGACAAACACAAATCAGAGTACCAAGTGGAATACTACAACAAGACTTTAGAATAACTAGGACACCATCCATATCTCCACACAAAGCTCCATGCTCTAAGCACCCCAACATCACCAAAGCATCATGCTGAACCGCAAGAAAAATGAGATGCCTTACTCTTACCCGTGTCGTATAACACAACATCTGCAAAGCACCAATGTTCCAAATTATGGGGTGAGTACAAATAATCAGTAGGTTTTCCCCAAATGACTTCCCTACACATGCCACAAGGATAAAATCTTTAGAAAATTTATATAAAGTAGTTTATATAAAACATTAAATAGTTCAAAAATTACTAATAATCCAAACACACCCTTACCAAGTCATATTTTTCCAAACCATGCAACCCAAGGTAAAACCAAAGAACCATTCCATATTCCATTTCACCATTTCTCATTATCATAAAAAATTACTTCTTACAAAACAACACACAACAAGGCAACCAAAACGGTGGAGCTTCCGTCCAACCCGTTGACTACATTTCTAACTAGTGGTGCTTCCCAACCACCATCCATAATGGTGGTCCTTCCAACCACTATCCATCACCTTTTATAGTGACACTTCCCTCCCACTTCCACAAAACCAATACAATCACTAACACTTAATCAACCCACAAGCACAAAGCACCAAGGACGCACAATAAGCACACAACCATTTCCAACACTTGCCAATTCACTTTAATAAATCACCCATTTATTGAAAACACCCTTTAACCAACTTTACATGAAAAACCACATTTCAATAAACAACATATTTTTTGAAAAAAATATTTTTAAAAACATTTTTTTCATAATTATCCACTAATGAATTTAAAATCAATATTTTAAAATCATACAACAAAGCTCCTTTTTGCAACAATAACCCATTTTCCCCAAATACCTCAAATCATAACCAAATGGATTTCCAAAAGGATTCACACATCATTATCACAATTAACATCAAGAAAAACAAATTAATTGTAGATAAAAACACTAATTATAACCAAGTGGAGAAGAGAGAGAATACACCTACCTTTAGGGTTCCAACGAATTCGACCCACACACAACTGTACCCCAATCTCGGAAAACAATCCACTAAAACCACTCTAGATCTAATTCCCTATCATCAAAAAGCCTTAAAATCTACATACATGGAAACAAAAACCCTATATCTACACAAAAAATTTTATAGATATAGAAAACCAAGAGAGAGAGGAAAAAATAGATCTTGAGAAAACAACAAAGAACTAAGCGATGAGATTTAACAGAGAAGAATCGGTTCAACCACACCAAGAAAACCATTTGATTTGCTTCCAAAATAAGTGGGATAGCACCACCAACCCTTTAGAGGAGAAAATACTGAGTGAAAATCGAGTGAGAGAGAGTTTGGGTGTTTTTAGGACAATCCTGATTAATCCCAGATTAAAAAAAACATTTTTACGGGCTCACACAGTTAGAAAAACCGTGCGCTAACAGTGCGCCTACTGCCACCACTAAGGGGCACATCGCATGGACCAACCCCCATAATTAGACAAACTGTGTGCAAGCTATGCATATCACACTACCCGCACAATTCATATCACACAGTTTCTCCTAACCGTACTCAAAATGTGCGGCTTTAAAAAGGCCTCCAATGTTTTCCAAAACCTTCCCAAACTCTCCCAAACTCATCCAAAATCATACCAACAACTTTAAACACATAAAAAGGAATTAATAAAGGCTACATACATCAAACCAGAGTGTTAAAAATATCATGGTTGGAATACTGTCCATGACATCATGGTAGGTATTCTAACCGCATATTTAAAATAGTCATGGTAATATTATTGACAGTGCGTGTAAATAATCATGGTGAGTTTACTAGCCACATAGCCCAAAACTAATGGTTGGCATACTAAATGTGTGAATCCTAATTCATATTTAATTCTTGAAAAACTTATAATACACAAGATAAAAAAAACATAAATAAATTCAATAGATGATTAAAAAAATTAGGGATAATTTATCATACACGGTTCTTGTATGATATTGTTGATTTCCACAAGATTCATTGATTTTATAAAAATATCAACAAGTTGATATTATGTATTAATGAAATCAATAATTATATCCCATTTTTGAAAATTATCTATAAAATTTGATGTCTTATATGAATGTAATTTATTCATTATTGTGATATTGTATTCCTAGAAATATTGATCACAATTGTATTATCAAAATTTTTAGGGACATGTTATAATTGATATCTATAGTACATTAATGTATGTTTCAACCATATAATTTCTGAACTGAAACTCCTTATAGCTATGTTCTCAAATTCATCAATGGATAATGTAATGAAATTCTATTTCTTACAACACATGAATTTGGAGACTTACCTAAAAGTGAAATTTTCTATAATATATTTTTATATATAACATAAAACAAAATAAATCAATATATGAATTACTAAATAAATCAAATTCTTGTCCTATGGAATAAAATAATATTTTTTTTTGTATTTTTGAACAGTTAGAAAATTATTTTCATAGCTAGTGAATGTGACACTTTTTTATTTTCTTGAAAATGGTCACCCACCGACACCCACTAAACATTATATCAACCCGACAACCAATTAAGTACAGTAAGATCCCAATCACACCTTTTAATATTTTTGAATTTTTTTTCCAATTTCAACATGTTCCAACCTATAACTAGTACTCATGGGAGTATCACTACCTTGAGTACAATCCACACATTTTATTTTCAAAATAACTTTAGTGTACTTACTTTGATTGAAAATAATTCCATATTTATTTTAAAAAATATGAAAATCATGAAAGAATTTATGATAACCCATCAATCTCATTTAAAATTCACTTTTCATATTTTTTGAAATTTCAGTGCACAAATAATTTAATGATGATCCAAAAATAATATCAACAATATATATTTGTATCATTAAAAAATCTTTTAAAATTATCTAAATAAATAATATTTAGTCCACCATATCATTATTAAAACCTTTTTGAAATTAAGAAAAATGATAATCCAATCATAAAAAGCTAGTGGAGATTTTTTAGACCATATAATATTTGTTTTAATTTTAAAAAATTATTTTGAAAGTGTGGGTTTTGAAATCCAGAGGATTTTCAAAAAAAAATCCTTAATTATATAACCATTTAAGAGTGCACTCATGACATTCATTTGATATAGTATGAAATCAAAATGTGCTTCATAGGCAAGAAACATTATAATTTCATCAAGTCTTGCTACTAGTGAGAAGATTTTATCATAGTCAAAACCTTCTTATTGAATATATCCTCGTAGAGAAAATATATATTTGTTTCCAACTATCTTTCCTGACTTATCAACCATTTTTTATAAACAAAAGTTTAGTGGAAATAGTTCAATAATCCTTGGTTATTTAAACTAGTTTTGATAATATATTTCATTCAAACTATTTATGTTATTATTAAATTGACATTACCCCTAATTAAACATTAATTGAATTCTTTATTTTATTAGGTTTATAATCTGATAATAAATCTTAATCTTCACCATGGTTTCTAATAGAATCTATAATATGAGTTCCTTTATCTGGGTATCCTATAATTGCATATATGGAATGCTATATATGGGTTCTCACAGCTCTAGGAATATAAGTGTTTGTTACCTTAGTTTTATTTATAGGTTCTGGTTCATGTTGTTTATATGTACTAGGTGGGTTTTCTATAGGTGTTTTGGAAGAATTATAATGATATTTTTCATTTATGTCCAAACTAGAAAGATCATCCTCCAATTACCCTAATGGGGTGTTAGGATAATGAGGATATCTTTCATTAGACATGAAATGTATAGATTCTTCCAAAATATTGGTCCTTTAATTGAATATTCTATATGATTTACTATTTGTAGAATATTAATAGAAAATTCATTCATCAATTTGAATGATTTTTTGTAAATACTCTTTTGTTTTGATTATAAAAATACAATAAACAAAAATTATAAAATAATTAACCTATGGATTTCAAACATTCTATAATTCATAGGAGGTATTAATTAAAAGTGATATAATAAGAATTATATTAATTATTTGTAAAGATATTTTCATAGATTCTACACAAAAATAGATACAAAATTCATACTCATTGCGTATGGTCAGAGAAATTTTATAAAGGGTTCTATTTATTATTTCTACTACACCATTATGTTGTGGGGTTCTAGGAGTAGGAAATTTGTGACTATAACTATGTTTTGAGTATAATGATTCAAAATCTTTATTTTTAAAACTCACAACCATGATCAATTATTAAGGTCTTAATTATTAGTCCAATATGATTTTATATAGATTTAGTATATGTAGAAAAACAAGAAGGATCTTTATTTATATGAGTAAGGGAAGACAAACATGAATATCGTGAATAATGATCCATTATAAAATAGGAAAAATGTTTTACAACTAAACTGAATTCTATAGAAGGTCAAAAAAGTAAATTTGAACTAACTCTAATGGTTGTGAATTTGAAACATATTTCTTTTGTTCAAATGATATATAATTTTTATTTTCCATTTTGATAGTGATTACAAAATTTGTATGTTGGGATTTTCAGTTTGTGTGGATACTTAACCAAACCTTTTCTATTTATCTTTTTATGTTATTGAATATTACTATAGTTCACTCCCCAATTCTGATTCCATGATTCTTTGTGAATTCTCTTAAATAAGAAATATTATTAGAAAGTAAAAAATTTAAATCTACAACATATACATTATCATTTTGCATAGGTGTAAAACTACTGCTTGTTTTCTAAAAAATAAATTTCAAGTATTTTTTTAAATCATAAAAACAAAACTGGCATCTCATAATTGTGAAATGATAATGAGATTATAATTCAATACATCTATAAATAAAAAAATTAAAATTAAAATTTTAAAGAGTTACCAATTTGGATAATCTGAATTATCTTCCCTTTTGGCATTGTTACCAAAATTGAAAAGTCCATAATCCACATTGATTAGGTTCATGAAACTTAAGTACTATCTAGTCATATGGTTGGAACATTAATTATCCATATAGCATAATTTCTTACTGAAAATCTTCAAACATGTTTCCTAAAAATTAGTTTTAAATAAAAAATATTTTGGAAACCATTTTTTCTTAGGTTTAGATATATTACTAATATGTTCCTTAGGAATAAATAATTTTTTATTAGTATCCTATAATAAGAACATAGAGATTCATAATTTAAAACATTATTAGGTCCAACAGAATAATAAATAGTAACAAAGCTATTAGAATAGAAACATGGAAAAAATTTATTCTTATATATTTGCCTATGTACAGGTTGATATACAATTCAATTATTTTATTTTGAAGTTTTTTATATACCAAGAATCTTGGTATGAGTTTTTCATCAATTAGTAAATATATTAAGATATTTACTTAATTTCCCATTAGATAAACTTATGATAATTATTTTCTTTAGTAGTTGATCATTTCTATTATTTTCATCTATATGATTTGTTTTAAAGTGAGTAGAAATGGAATCTTGATTCTTTAATATTTTATATTTATCATTTAATTCATTAAACATATATTCCAGCATTCTAAAATATTCAAATAATTCATCATTGGTCAAATTTTCATCAATTTTTTTAGTTTCTATATGAATATAAGAATGTATAGAAGATTCATAAGATACATTAATACCTTATATCTATATGTCAGAAAATACATATTAGATTTTTCATTTCTCTCTTCTCTACTTGAGAGTCTGAATTTCATGAACTATCCTTATATTCATTCCATGTATCCTTCATAGAATTTTTATATTTTCTTACCTTTTATTCATGTTTATTCTTTTATTTGACCTTGGGATAGTATGATTTTATTTTCACCTTCCTCTTAGACCCATACAAGTTTAATTCATTTATATAATCATCCTTTCTACATTATTTTTTCCAATTCCATCTATAATTATATTTACCATTGAATTTTGGTTTCTTGAAAAATATTTCTTTTCTAAATAAATTTTGAATCATTTATCTAGGTATTCCATTTCATAGTCTCTGTGTGATAATGATTCTTCATCACATGAGATTTCACCTTTGATCTTATCCATAAGCTAAGATGAAGAACTCATAAAGTCTACTAACTTTTTTTTGTTCACCCACTTCCTCTTTGTTCATATGTATTTATTCTTCTTACATCATGAGAATTTTAGTTATCACTTTTATTATAATAGTTCAAATATCGTAGGATTCTATGACAAACATATATACTCCTCTCTTTCCATCAGAAAGGTATCTTAGTAGACGCATCACCTGATCTATGTTAGTAATCTATTTCCCAAATTTGTGAATCAGGTTAAAAATATCATTGAACCTAAGATACAAATAAAAAATGGATTCAGAAGGCTTCATTTGAAAAGAAACACATTTCATATTATATGTGTCTAAATAAATTTCATTAATATTAAAATTTCCTTTATGGGAAACAAAAGGTGTATCCTAAATATAATAAATAGTAGTACATAAAGTTATTATATTAAATTAATCTTCTCTTAAAGAATAATATAAATCATTCATTTCTTTAAAGTTACAAAATACAATTCCTTATTTTAATCAATCAAAAACTCTCAATAAGATTGATGTTTTTCATATATATCTTCAATTATAGTCTAGATATCAAATCCCATGATCTCTAAATGAATTTTCATTTTGATTTTCATATGAACATAATTTACTCCATTAAAATAAGGAGGCTAATTAGGGATATTTCCTTCTTATTAATGATTATCCATAAAGAATTAAATTTAGATAAAATAAAAATTATTGATATTTAAATAAAATTAGATTATTGTAAAAAATATTTTTAGATGGCTATGATACCAATTTTTTGTCCTTGTGGAAAACTCAAGAGTGGGGGGGGGGGGTGGTTGAATTGAGTTTTTGAAATAAATTTTATGTTTAAAAATAATTTAAAATCTAAATCTACCAATTTTATAAAATATCCCAATTAACAAAAAAATTAGAAATATATAATTTGATCATTGGAAAATGATATCCAAAGATCGATCGTATATCAATTAAAATATTTTGAAAAAATACATTAAATTTTGAAACTAATCTTCCCATATAAAATAAAGTAATTAAAAAACTTGTTTAAGTTAACTATCTGAGTATATATTTTTTATTAAACTACCAACGTGATCTAATTTTATTTGAATATAATGAAAAAATAGATAGATATAACAATAAATATATAACAAGGGGTTTGTTCTCAAGCTGAGACATAATCCCATGCAATAGGAAATAACATACTTCCAAGTAGTTTAGTTTTTAAATAGACTAACCCACAACATATATTAGGTTTTATGGATGATAGTACAGAAGGATTTATTGGAATAGAGCCACTTTTGTAGTTATACATGGGACAAAAACACAATACTAGGTCACACATGAACTCCTCAACAGTTGGTTGTTGGAATAAAAATGAAAATATTTGACGGAGTGTCAAGAACTATCCATATTTACCCAGGATACAGTGTTTTACAAATAAAAAAACAAATAAAAAATATATCTTGAAAATAAATCATAAATAGAAAGATAAAGAGATATGATATAAGGACATTTTATGCAGATCGATCTGAATAACTTCAGTTGTCCAGTTTCCTCTAAATTTTTATTTGGAAGCAACTTAAATAACATTCATAGAAGGTTTATGAAAATAGATTGTCATGTAGATTTTTCAATGAGTTTTATTTTCGTCATAGGTTCATATATAGAATCCTATTTTATTCTTTATAAGAGCATGGTTCCACAACACCTTTCACAACATTTGATTTTCTTCTTAGAAAGATCATGATCTAAAAGTATCCATTGGAGAAGATTCAATGTAGTATCCAATGAACTAAAGATTCATTTAGTTCATCAAAAGCATGCTAATGGATATTTGAAATGCTACACTACTATGATATACACAATAATATATCTTCACATAAAACATTCTTAGTTGTTAAATAAAGTTAATATGGTTGGTTTTCATGGTCTATTGATATGATAGGGTGTCATAGTTTATTCATGCCTTCATACAGTCTGTTTATTTTTTCATGTTGTATAAATTTATCTTCATGAAGTTACTAAAATAATAGACACTATTAGTGTATAAATTAATGAAAATTGTACATACATTAGAACATAAAATTTATTTATTCATTCAGTAGGTATTTTACTTCGCATAACCACTTAAATGAATTTTACAGTTAGGTATTTTATATATGAAGTAAGGATATACTCAATGCATACTAGGATCGACATCAATGCATGGTAGGTTCATTAATTTGAAATAATTTTCTCATATTAATAAAGTTAGGTAGTTTTTTCACAAGGTTAGGTGATGTATAAAATATGATAATGTGACACGGTCCCATAACTTTCAGGGTCTATTCAAAGTCTTTACAAGATAAGGTGGCATGGTACGGTACAAACATATCCATTTTCACATTAAAAAAAACCCATTTACTAATTAGAAAAATGAAATTCATTAATAAAATTATAAACATGAATTGGGATAATTAAAATAAAGAGGTATTGATCTAGTCCAACATTATACTCACCACTTCATGGGATCTGAAACACATATCATGCCATATGAAGAAGAAATGCCATTCATTTGAGTCCAAGGTAGACTAGGAGTATATGGAGCTTAGTTATGATAGATGGACCTCATATGGATCTAAAATAATCTTTTCAATGGCTTCTCCCATGTTTTTATTTTGTTGGGTTCTTATTAATTTTTTATGGGATTGTATTTTTTCTATTATAGTTATGTTATAAAACATATTGTGATATGAGTTGGGATAAATGTTATGAATTCATTTATGGAATGAGTTGTTTATCTTTTCAAAATATATTAGTGTATGGATATGTGTTAAATCATGTAGTTACATTAGGACAATGTCTCCTAGGTATGTGTTATACCTACTAAATGATATTCACCACCCCTAGCCTATTGAAGTCATGCTGGAGGCATCATTCTTAGTATACCTCTGACCTTGTGCGTCTCTATGGGATGAGTTTTGTTATAGTGGTGTCATAGTAGGTCCTATTAAGACCGAATTTTAGATTCTATCTATATGTGAGGTTTGTTTTGGGAATTTGGAAATAGTGTTAATGTGTCTCAAACTTGGATTTTAGTCCATAGAATATATTGTTAGTGTGGTGACTGACATATCCATTTTCTAGAACATTGATAACCTTTTTTTTGAATCATCACAAGTTAAAACTGATTGCAGGGAAAACATTGGAACATAGATCATATAAGAATGAGTTGTGGTTTCCAAGTCCTTATTTAGTTAGCTCCCAAGATAATCTATTTTGAACATGGTGTGTCTTTGCTATTGAAAAATGCGTCTATCATGGAAGCTATATTGGATTATATAGAAGAGCCATTTTTAGGATCCTATTAGTGACGATGATTTAGTTTATAGACATATTTTGGAGGTTGTTCCTCTAGCTACATACTGATTGATATCTCCACCCGTTTAGTAGCATGCTGACTTGCCTCCAGTTGTTTTAGTGGATTCCCCTAATTAGGATGAGAAGAATTTGGTTCTAGTGGTATTTGTAGAAGGGTAACTTATATTGAGTATGATTCTTTATTTTTGAAATCATATAATGCCATGTTTTTTTGATTATCTAGACACACCTCCTAAAATAGAATATGATTGGAAGAATCATTTGGTGAAAGTATTCTTGTTGGTTAAGACCCCTCTTGATGGAAATATTGTTGGTGAGAATTCTACAGAGAAATATAGAGTTTTGTTAGAGTACCATATTGGTGATGTTTGAGGTGAATTTTGGTATGTAAGGTAGAGGGAAGCATCCCTCATTGAGATTTTTTCTTCATATGTTAATTAAAATCGTGGCAGCAAGTTATTTCTCCAAAAAGGGATAATTTTGAGGTGCGTAGGGGTGAGTTCTTTTGAATTTGGTGTTTTAGGTAATTCCAGTGTTCTAAGGTGTCAAATGGATCCCTATTTGTGGATAAAAGGAAGAAAATGAGAAAGATATATTAATTTAGTATGTTCTTATGATTCAGAGTTTCCATGTGCATTCTTTGGTGTGACTTGTTCCTTATCTACTCCATTTAAATATTTAGTACATAGTCAAAAGAATAATTTACCAAAATATATCACCTTTCTAGACATAGGGATAAGATTAGATCCATATTTATCATTCCTTATTTTCAGAGGCTAGTACAAAGAATGTTCTGTGATCAATCATTTCTACTGAAAGTGTGACCAAACTCTGAGAGGAGAGAGAGCATCTCATACAACCTTTTAGTTGTAATTGTGAGAAACTATGACATTTCCATTAGTATGGAATAGCTATCTATAATCAATGATTAGTTGGAAGTTACCAATGAGGGTTACACTGTACTTGATTCAGAGGGATGAAATTTCTATTAACCGTTGGGAAAGAATCTGAGGAAGAGAAAGATGAGATCCTGTGTAATATGTAACTAATAATTTTATTTCCGTTGGCCAGTATGACCCATGGAGTGGTGGATGATATGAGATTTTAGTTTCATATAATGATTTAGAATCATGAGGACACCTTACCCAAGTATGTTCTTGGATTCTCTCCCCAAAAAATGTTTTTTGTATAGAACTACACCCCAGGATGACACAATATCTGTCCTGGCATATCAGATATCCATGTTTGGTTGTGAGAGATAAAATTTCAATTATAGAATCAATATACCTAGAGATTGGATAAAACCAGTGTGTTCCCCTAGGTATCTCGGTGTTTTTCTCCAAGAAGGTATATGAGAGCATATAGTTAAGTGAGGGATAACGTATTCTGATCTAGGTGACAATCACGAAGGAGTTTCCAACCCTAGAATTGATGAATTATCCAACCCGTGTTTAGGGGAGAAGTGGTTCTTATATATTGAACTTAGCATATTTTATCACCACCTGGAGGTTAAAGAGGATGGTATGTCAAAGGTATATTTTTAAATCCTCTACGAATACCTTGGGAACTTAGTGATACCTTTAGGAATTTTGAAAGCTTTAGCAGTGTTTTTGAGACTTATGAACTTGATCATTCAACCTATTATTGATCCATTTATGGTAGTATTCATTGATTATACCCTAGTGTACTCAGAATCAATGTAGGATCATGTGAGAAATTTGAGTATGGTTCTGAACATACTTCTTGAGTACCGTCTTTATGAGAATCTTCTGAAGTGTTAGTATTGGTTTTGAGAGGTCCACCTCTTAGGATGTATATTCTCAAACCTGTGAGTGATAGTAGTCCTAACAATGGTTTAGATAGATCTTTCATGGGATCCACCCAAGTTAATGGTCATTTTAGAAAATTATCATAACTAGGTTATTTATTTTCTATTTTTGAGGGATGTAACAGACTAGTTGGACTTCATAAAGTTGTCCATTATGGATGAGGATAGTGAATTGTAGCTCGAGTAAATGTTTTTAACCCTTATGATTGTTCATCATGTTAGGTATTCACAACTTGTGGAATTCAATTATGGGATCTTACATGACTAAATATCCACTATAAATGTTCATGATGAATTTTATGAAGGTGGCGAGCATGTCATTCTTGTTTGATGATGGATGATGATACCATTCACTCTATGAGAGGAGGTGAAGAGGAGGTTTCATTATTTTCTTTAGTAGTATATTTATGAGATGTCAGGATGTATTAGGATCCTTTAGCATCAAGTTGGGTGACCAAGGATATTGCTACATATAATTGATTTTACCTCTTAATGTTTCACCTACCAATAGGTGAATAAATAGGTGATTATATGGAAGTAAAAAATGGGATTCTATATTTATATATTTCATGATGGGTTTTCACAATAAGTGGGAGGTAAAAATTCTATATATGTGATAATATATGGACTAACCTTGTTAGCCTACTTATTATCCATTCTAGGGAAGAGCTTAGTGTAATTTTTGAGACACCATCGCATGAAGGAAGTAAATATAGATTCATAGAGTCCCCCAATGACCATTTTTATAATTTTCTTATTTATTCATGTCATAGTTATGGATAGGATGTAGGAGGAATTTTTGAATCAGTGGAACTTTATTATGGTTTTTATCTTAAATAGATGGTCTTGAAAGGTATACCATTCACCTTCTGGAAAACATGCTTCTGGTTTGCAAGTTAGTTTTGGTCGTAGGTAGGAGAATAATCTAAAAGTGGTGGTGTTTTTGTATCACTACTTATACCAATAAACCAATTTTGAAGCACCATTTTATTAAATATTGGGACACCCTAAAATTCATTGGTACATTGGTCAAAGAAAAGGGATAAACACTTATATGGACTAGAGTTGGTGTGAGTGATGGTTTCAAAGGATCCTTTCATCTTAGGGTGAATGTCGACTACCCAGATTTATCAAGAGTCCTTTTCAGACCAATGATGAAGGAATTTCCATTCTATAAAGAGATAATGTTTTCAAAGAGATATCATCTCATTGAGGATTGTGGAAATTTATCCAGGGAGAAAGTCTATCTCTGATATTATTTGTACATTTTTGAAACTATGTTGTGGAATACCACTTAGAACTACCATCACAGTTAGACCTGATAGAGGATATTTTCCATGTGTTGTAGTTGAGTAGATATGTGTATAACCCATTGCACAATATCAATCAGGGTGAGCTGGACATTGAGGGTGGATTTACCTAATGAGGTTTCTGATCATGTTTGAGAATATATAAGAGAATGCCCTATGTGGAAAGGTTTTTTTCTTTGGAGAATTCCTTTTGGAAGCATAAGGTCCACCAAGAGAGATCATGGGAGTGGGATATCTAGGTGCGAGCTTAGTATCTTCACTTATGAGCAGGTTTCCTATTTTTGTGATAAATATTCTTGAAGCTTTGGAGAATATAGAGACTCTAATATTTCTATGTAACACTTTGGAATATTTCAAGGAATATTTTAAGAGAGACGTGTAGAGTTAGTGCAGAATACTGGGGTCCAGAGGGGTTGAGATAGGATATATTAAAAATATAAAAATATAATATATCACACATGGAATTTTTTAGAAATACTGGAATTTTTCCCAAGAGGAGTTCCGTATGAGATATATAAGACTGTAATTAAATATAGAATCCATTCTTACTTTTGGAATGATATATCCAATGTGCGCATCATTTGTTTTTGTTAAAAAGTGGTCATGATAGGATTTATAAATAAATAAATAAATATATTTTTTAAATTTCAATGACCTAGATGCCCTCATTTTAATTGCTGTTATGAGAAAATCCTAGGTTTAGGTAAAAACAAATATTTGGATAGGGTGAAATCAAGTGTTGAGTGCATTGGAGGATAGTTGTATGATCATGTAAAATGATCAGAGTACCATGAGGATTGTCATGATCAATGGATTTCTTAGACATTGTTAACATAATTGAAGAAGAATCATTCTTCTTTAGTGATGGATCAAACCCTAAGGTACTGTATTTTATTTATTTGGTTTATCCCTATATTTTTTTATACCAAGTTGAATGAAAATATATCTTTCAAACAATTGATTTTTGGTTTAATTATGATTTACTATTGAGCATTTCTTTCCTTGTAATTTTGGTTTTTTTATCCTTGTTCATTCCTCTTCATTCATCACCTTCATAGTAGGTAATAAAGGCCCACCCAAAAATAGATAAGGATTGTTCCTCACATTTTTGTTTTGTGCATTCCTTTATATAGTCTATACATGATCATCATTATTATTCCATTTAGTAGGATGTTTTAAATTCACCTGGTAAATTATCATTGAATAATCATTCATTAGATAAACATATCCATACCATGGATTTGAGTTCATGATTAATGGAATTATCACAGTGTTCCAATGATGGTTAGGATCTGGGATAGATTATAGGTCCTTTTTTCATGGGTTTTGGATATGCGATAGTGTGGTTCCATATGAATCTATTTTTGGAAAAATTTGCTGCTAGATTCTAGCCACCTATAACGTCTCAGGCATGGTCAGACAAAGATCGTGGATATAAAGGTGTGATTCATGGATGAATCCATGGTGGTGGTGGAATGAATGAAATGTGTTGAGCATGAATGTTTTTTCGGAAAATATCAATAGACCTAGCATGTTTTTCAAGAAAAAAGTGATTTATTTCCCTCTATGTGGTGGCTTGGGGTTTGTATTGAGTTAAATATCACATGCTGTGAGGGCCTCCCACATGCCATGTGACACCTATATAGCCACCTCAGGATTATAACAACCCAATATTTTAATACATAGATAATTTATCTTTTTAGATGAATATTAATTACATTACAAAATCACACACACCTATGGATCATAAAGGTATAATTCCTTTGTGAACATGGAAAAACAATAAAATGGTTCATAAAATATCTACTTCATCACCCTCCTATTTTCTCATAATCAGCTTACTTATTGATATATCATACATAATACATTTCAATATATCTTCATCAAGGGAAATATAATAAAATGGTGAGCTCATATTCTTAGTTAGGGTAAAAAAGAAAATATAAAGAATTATATAAATGTGAATGAGAATAAAGGCATAATAACATGAACATATTATGAAAACCCAACCCCATAAATCCCAAAGTCAGTGCCTTCATAACATGATGTGATTTTTTTACAAAAAAATGCACTAATAAACTAAAAATCATGTCCCATACAGAGGATCAAATTCGGTCCAGGTTCAGGAAACCAAGCAATTCTTGTCAAGCTTCTTCAATTAAAAACTATCACCTGAAAAATTTATTCCAAAAATGTAGGGGGAGAATACAAATGACAAGTAAGGGGTTTTAAAATAACATAATAGACCAATATTACTTTTGAAAACATTATTTTAAACTTTCCATAAAACATTTCTCATAAAGAAAAGCTGTAACCCATTTAACATATCATAAAAGTGCTCAATTAAAAACATGCTAATAGAATTAAAAGGATACACGATTTAATTATAAAATAATTCATGATCGAAATATGATGGATATGATCAATATACAAGAGGGTGGGGGAGGGTGAATTTTATAATTTAAAAAATTCCTTTGAAACTATTAAAAATGGTAATGTTTAACAATGTTAAACAAGATAAATTCACAAGACTTCTTAGTTATAAGAACTTGATTGATTCCGGAAATATTGTTCTGGAAATGAAGATTAAGAAAAGTTTACAAGGACAAAGATTCTACCTCAAAGCATATAGAATCTTACTAATTAGAGTATAAGTATAAGAAGATTATAATTTCCTTATTAATCAAAATTCAGCGGAAAATAAACTTGAAACAATACAAGTAACAAGTATGAAATCTTTTTAACCCAAAGAGTAGGGTATCCAATAACCTTGTATAAAGGTCCCTTGATTTATACTTTCAAAAAAGACTATCTTACCCACACCAGATTAAGCCCTTAGTAAAAATATCAGAGTCTGTCTTTCTATCTCTGGAATCCCTCAAACTTCAAGGCAGTCAGAACCTCTGTCTTTCTTACCAAATAAGTCCTCAAACTTTAAGGTAGTCGACACCTCTATCTTCCTATCCCCACAAGTCCTCAATTGTACACAACAACAATCAGAGTCACACAAAGCAATATGAACAAGATGTTCTGTACACACAAAGCATTAAATTCTCTCTCTAGAAATAAATTTAGCAGCATGTAATCTCCAGATTGATCAAAGTATGTTGAGATAATTCAAATAAGCTCCTATTTATAGGCACATCTTCAACGGTCGGCTCCCTCCTCCAACGGTCATATTTTTCCTTGAATTTCGAAGGGACCTGTACAAGTGTCACTCAAACAACGGCTAGTTTGTAACAGATTGCATGACATTGTTTTATAACTCAAACAAGAGTAATTAAAATATAGTTTCTCAACTAAATCTAATTTTCTATAGTCTAAGGAAATAAATTTCAGATTCTAGTAACATTAGGATTCTATATCATATGGATATTCAGATAATGATTTTCAAGGAGTTCAGAATCAGAATTATGAGGACTTCAGAGTCTGAATTCAGAGTAATTCAGAACCTGAATTCTGAGGAATTCAGAGTCTGAATTATGAGGAATTCAGAGTCTGAATTCTAAGGAATTAGGAACCAGAATTCTGAGGAATTCAGAGTGTGAATTCTAAGGAATTCAGAGTCTGAATTCTAAGGAACTATGAGTCTGAATTCTAAGGAATTCGGAGTCTGAATTCTAAGGAATTCGGAGTATGAATTCTAAGGAATCCAGAGTCTGAATTCTAAGGAATTCAGAGTCTAAATACTAAGGAATTTGGTGTCTTAATTATAAGGAATCCAGTGTCGTAATTTTAAGGAATTAGTAGTCTGAATTCTAAGGAATTCAGAGTCTGAATTTCAGAGAATTTGGAGTCTGAATTTCAGAGAATTCAGAGTCTGAATTTCAGAGAATTCAGAGTCTGAATTTTAGAGAATTCTGAACCAAAATTTGGATCCTAGAACAGAATACCCTATATCTATGTATATATATAATTCTAAGGTTTTAGATATGAAACCGAATTTTATACTTTAGGAATAAAAAGAGTTAGATTTACAAAAACTAAAATAAGAACAATGAAAATCATGGTAAGGATAAATTTCCTTGTGGAAGGAAAACTTTCCTTTTTAAGATAAAAACTTATAGAGATAAAATTTCCATGTGATAAAGTGTTTGTGATTTTGAAAACATAGAGGAATGAAAAAGTCATAAAAACGCATTATTGAACCAATAATCTCCCCATTTTTGGAAAGCAAAAACATCCTATCTAAAAAGAATATAAAGACTTTGAAATTTCTATGATCTTACAAAAAAACTTATCTCTCTTTACTTAAGGATCATAGTGAATACGAATAACTTGTTAAGTAAAAAGTTATCTTTTGAATTCTATATTTTGTTTTGGAAATCACAAATGTCTTTCTAATTGTACTAACCTTGTCAATCGTATCGTACTTACCTTGTCAATCGTATTGTAATGACCTTGTCAGTCGTATCGTACTGACCTTGTCAATCATATCATACTGACCTTGTCAATCGTATTGTACTGACTCTGTCAAACGTATCATACTGATTCTGTCAATTGTATTATACTAACCTTGTCAATCATATCGTACTGACTCTGTCAATCATATCGTACTGACTCTATCAGTTGTATCGTACTGAATCTGCTATTCATACTTTCATTACTTGTTTTGGTACTTAGTCAAAAACTCTTGTTTCATATTAATCGTACTATTGTTTATCATCTTCATATATCTTGTTTTAACCAATACGATGTCGTTGAGTTAGTTACAAACTAATCAAAATGATGTCGTTCTTTCTGTTTCAATATGACAGTTATAATGACAGGTGTCCAAGTCACTCCAAGTTTTTTGGAGAAATATGACCATTGGAGGCAACATGACCGTTGGAACCCAAGGACTATAAATAAAAGGTCATTTGAAGCTGAAAGAGAGACTTTTGGAACAACTGTGATACATTACTATCAAGTTATAGAGAGAGACACTGTGACTTCTCTCATCTGCTTTGTGCGTTCGATCATCATATCAATGGATTTCAAGTGATTGAAAGACAGAGGTGCTGCTTACCTACAAAATCGAGGGCTGCTGGGGATAGGCAGACGGACGGTCCGATCATCGTATTGAGGGCTGCCGGGGATAGGCAGACGGACGGTCCGATCATCGTATCGAGGGCTGCCGGGGATAGGCAAATAGACATTCTGATCATCGTATCGAGGGCTTACCAAGGTGTTGGTGAGACAGACCTTTTATCCTAGGTGAAAGGATAACCCTTCTCTTTGGGTCAAAATAATTGTAATACTTTTATTTTTCCACTGCTGCTTGTATTAGAAAGGAATTTGTATTGTTTCCTTTCTTCTTTACATATTCAATTGTAATTTTTTCAATTACAATCATTCTATTACATATTGTATTGATTGATTCTATACGCTTTAAGGTAGAATCATTCATCTTTATATTACTATGATTATTGTGTTCATATCGAATACAATTGTTTTACTTTTCATTAGTATTACATTACATCATATCTTTTATATTCAATAAAATTGTGGGTGTTTGTATTTTTAGTAAGTTTAAGAATTTTTTAATCTCTTAAGTGTTTAAATACAAAAGTTTTTAAACCTACAATTCACCCCCCTCTTGTATTGTTCCATCTAATATACAAATACATCTACATATTTGATCCAACAATTGGTATCAGAGGAGGTTTTCCACTTATTTGTATTACTTGTTCTATTTTTACTGACTACACTAACGTGTGGAGTGGAAAAGTTTTTTGCTTTATTAGATGGGAGGAATGAATATTAGGTCAATAGACAATCTGAATCCTTCTAGACCACCTATCTTTGATGGGAATTATTATGAGTAATGGAGAGATTGTATGAAGACTTTTGTGATCAATATTGGCATAGAAAATTTTATTATGCTTATTGGAGGTTACAAAATTCCTGAAAAAGAAGTTAGTACTTTCACTAACAAAGAAAAGCAAGAATATTAACTGAATTACAAGGTACGCAATAATTTATTATGATCTATGACTAGGAATATATACAGTCATATATCTTCATGTGAAGCAGCCAACTGTATTTGGAATAAATTAGAAGTCACTCATTTTGGTACATCCAAGGTTATAGAAACAATAAGAGCAATGCTTCGAGCAGAGTATCATGGATTTGTTTTTCCTTATGGAGATCCAGTATGTAAAGTGTAACAAAGGTTTATGACAATTGTCAACAGTCTTCAATCCATGGGTGAAAAAGGCCTTGATGATGAAGCTCTAGTAGATAAAATTATAGATATAATGCCAAATTAATGTGAGTCAAAAAGGACAGCTATTGATGAAAATAGAAAAGTTTCCCAGATTACTCTTGATGAACTCTTTGGAACTCTTCTACAACACGAGACAAGAATGAAGAGAGATGCTGATTTCAACAAGAAGAAGAATGGGAATGGAAGTGTAGCCTTTACATCTAAAGCTAAAACACCTAAAATGCTTACAAGATCCAAAGCCAAGAAAGTAGTTATATCTGACTCAAGTGATTGTGATCTTTTTGATAATGAGCTAGCCAATCTTGCTCGAAGGATAAACAATATTTTGGGAATGAAATACTTCCAATATAGATTCAAAAAGAAAGATAGGAAGGATAAGAAAGATTCAAAGGTAACTTGTTATGAATGTAAGAAAGTAGGACATATAAGGCCTGATTGTCCTTTACTAAAGAGAAAAGATAGAAAGGATAAACACTCTGAAAGAAACAAGAAAATGTTTTACAAGACAAAGACAAAGAAAGTATTGAAGGAAAATGATTTGTGGAGTGAAAGTGGTAGTGATTCTTCAGATGATTCTTCAGAATATGAGTCCTCAGGTCAGAAAAATATTGGACTTATAGCCAGACTACCAATTAATGATCATTGTCTCATGGAAAAGGTCAATAGTGCTGAAGCTATTACAAATGTCTCTTTAAATACAAATTATACTGATAATAGATATTATGAATCTTCAAATGATGAATCTTCATCATCAGAAGATGATACATTACCTTCTTTTGAAGAAGTGTCTAGATTTGATAAATTACTCGAAAATGAAAATTCCAAACTCAAGAAGAATCTTGAGAAAGAAAATTCTAGAATTACAATTTTGACTAAATAAGTGTCAGATCTTTCTAAGGATCTTGATGTGAAAACTTATGATTATGAAAGTATTTTAAAAACCCTTGATAAAGTCAAATCTGATAAGGATAAACTTTCTAAGGATCTAGAAAATGTGATTTCAACGAAAAATGTTTTTGAGCCTAACTCTAGTTCAAAATCAAATCTTTTAGAAAATAAAAGCATAGTTTCAAAACTAAAGTAAGAAAATTTTTCCTTAAAGAAATGTTTGTCAAACTTTACTCATGTAAAGGAAAACTTTGACAAGATGTATTCTCAAATTAGACCATTGAGAAATCGTTCTGGTCTTGGTTATACTCATTCCAAACCTATTTTTAGTAATAAATATTTTATTCCACAAAAAACATCTCTTTTTGTTCTAAGTGCCAATGTGGTGGAAACTGGAGAAGAGAGCATTCTCTCAATAAAACTCAATCTTTAGGATTTAATAAATCTCATTTTGTAAAACAGATGTGGATTCCTAAATTTTTTTTATCTAACCATTCTGGATCCAAACAAGTTTGGATTCCGAAAAACTAATTGTGTCTATTTCAGGAAAATGAGAAGTGTACCAATAAGAATATTTGGTACATGGATAGTGGTTGTTCTCGACACATGATCAGAAACAAAGATCTCTTTGAAAAGGTTATAAAAAAAAGGTGGAAAAGTTACCTTTAGAGACAATGCTCAAGGAAAGATTGTTGTTATTGGTAATATCGTTTTTCTTGGAAAATTTCTTATTTCAAATGTCTTGTTTGTTAAAGGTCTTAGGCACAATCTCATCAGCATAAGTCAATTATGTGATGACAGTTACCTTGTGAATTTTAGAAATGATAAGTGTATAGTTCACAAATCCAAGGATGAGTTCATTCTATCTGCCCATAGGCAAGAGAATGTTTACACTATTAACTTAGAAGACCTTAGGAGCCAAAATTTACCCTTTTAAGTGTAATAGAAGACCAATCCTGGCTATGGAATAGAATACTAGGACACTGTAATATGAGAAACATTAGTAAACTTTCAAATAAAAGACTTATGAAGGGACTACCGGACCTTAGATATGATTCTTCAAAAGTCTGTGATCCTTGTCAATTTGGAAAGAAACATAAAACTAGCTTTAAATCAATTAATGAAGTTTTAACCTCTAATGCATTACAGCTAGTGCATATGGATCTTTTTGGTCCCACACAAATTGGAAGCATTGGAGGCAAATACTATGTATTTGTTTTAGTTGATGACTTTACAAGATTCACATGGGTCTATTTTCTTACAAAGAAATCTGAAGCCTTTTCCTATTTCAAAACTTTTAGAGCCCAAGTTAAAAATGAGAAAAACCTACCATTGATAACTATTCATAGTGATCATGGTGGTGAATTTCAAAATTCAGATTTTGAAACTTTTTGTAGTAAGAAAGGTATTACTCACAATTTCTCAGCTCCAAGAACTCCTCAGAAAAATGGTGTTGTTGAAAGAAGAAATCATATTCTTCAGCAAATTACTAGAACCATGTTGAGTGAATAATTAATTGTTAAGCACTTCTAGGCTGAAGCTGTTAGTACTACCTGTTATACTATAAACCGTGTTTTAACTAGACCATTTCTTAATAAAACCCCTTATGAGTTATGGAATGGGCAAAAACCTAAAGTTTCATACTTCAAAGTTTTTGGGAGCAAAGTATTCATTCTGAATACAAAAGATAATCTACACAAATTTGCACCAAAATCTGATGAAGGAATATTTCTAGGTTACTCCACAACCACTAAGGCTTATAGAGTTTTCAATAAAAATACTTGTACTGTTGAGGAAACAGTACATGTGAAATTTGTTGAATCTGATCCTTTTGTTTTTAAATCATCCCAACCTATATCCTCAGATGTGTTTTCAAAAACTAATTATTAAAACTTGATAGAAGATCCTTCTAATAAGGAAAATATTCAAGAAGATACTTCTGAAACATTTACAAAAGAAGATTTTCTACCATTTGTTGATGAACAGGTTTTACAAAACCCAAATCAATTGTTTCTTAGGAATCATCCCAGTGATAACATCATTGGTGACGTAAATCAACCTGTAAGGACAAGAAACTCCTTAAGAAATGAAATAGAACATCTTTCTTTTCTTTCCCAATTTGAACCAAAAAGTCCAAGTGAGGCCTTAAGTGATGATGATTGGATCAAAGCAATGCAAGATGAACTAAATGAATTTGAGAGGAATCAAGTCTGGACTTTAGTTGAAAGACCTAAAGAAACAACTGTAATTGGTGTAAAATGGGTTTTCAGAAACAAATGTGAAGAAAATGGAATCATTGTTCGAAATAAAGCAAGACTTGTTGCTAAGGGCTATAATCAACAAGAGGGAATAGACTATAAAGAAACATATGCTCCTGTAGCTATACTTGAATCTATTCGCATTCTATTAGCCTTTGCAGCATACTTTAATTTCAAACTATTTCAAATGGATGTAAAATGTGCTTTTCTAAATGGTTTTGTTCAAGAAGAAGTTTTTGTCGAACAACCTCCTGGTTTTCTAGACCCAAAACATCCTGATCATGTTTTTAAACTTACCAAGGCTCTATATGGTCTTAAACAAGCCCCTAGAGCATGGTATGATAGACTTACATGATTTCTTTTACAAAAAAATTATACAAAAGGTACAGTAGATCCAACCCTTTTTATAAAAATAGAAAATAAAGATGTCTTGATTGTTCAAATCTATGTTGATGACATCATATTCGGATCAACTCAGAAATCTTTAACTGATTCTTTTGCTAATTTAATGAAATATAAGTTTGAAATGAGTATGATGGGTGAGTTAACATTCTTTTTAGGTTTTCAAATTTCTCAAAATCCAAAAGGAACATACCTATCTCAACATAAGTATATAAAATATTTACTCAAAAATTATGGATATGACAAAACTAAAAGTATTAGCACTCCAATTGGTACCTCAAATACACTTGATATTGATGAAATTGGGAAACAAGTAGATCAAACAATCTTTAGAGGTATGATAGGAAGTTTTCTATACATGACAGCTAGATGACCAAACTTAATGTTTTCTGTATACTTATGTGCGAGATATCAATCTAATCCAAAAGAGTCTCATTTAAAATCCGTAAAGTGAATCTTTAGGTATTTAAAAGGCACTATGGATTTAGGTGTTTTTTACTCTTATAGGAATGATTTTATTTTAAAAAGTTTTTCAGATTCTGACTTTGGAGGTTGTAGAATGGATAAAAAAAGTACTTCTGGAATATGTCATTTCTTAGGAGATTATCTGGTTTCTTGGTCCTGCAAGAAACAACACTCAGTAGCACTATCCACTGCTGAAGCTGAATATGTAGCAGCTGAAAGTTTCTGTGCTGAAGTATTGTGGATGGAACACACACTCACTGACTATGTATTGAGTTTCTCCAAAACTCAAATTCTATGTGATAATACTAGTGCCATAACTCTTAGTAATAACCCAGCACATCACTCTCGTAAAAAACACATAGATTTTAGGCATCACTTTCTTAGGGATCACACACAAAATGGAGATATTATTCTACAATTTATCAGAATGCAAGAACAACTTGCTGACATTTTTACAAAACCATTACCTTCCGATAGGTTTGAGTTTACAAAATAGAAGCTAAGAATGATTACATTAAAATAATCATTCATATCCACTTCCTGTTTTACTTTTCTCCTTACAACAAACAACTCCCTTTGAAAGGGGGAGGACATTTCTTACTATGTTTTTTTCTTACTATGTTTCTTTTTATCTTATGATATTTAATTATTTACTCTCCTGGTATGTATTTTTGTTTTTCTATTTATCGTATTGACAGTTTTATCGTATCATTTACTTTTCTGTTCATCGTATTGACCGATCATGGTAATGAATTTCTTTTCCATCGTATGGACCAATCATGGTAATGAATTTCTTTTCCATTGTATCGACCGATCATGGTAATGAATTTCTTTTCCATCATATCGACCGATCATGGTAATGAATTTCTTTTCCATCATATTGTCTGATGATGGTATTGTTTTTTGTTTTCCATTAGCTTTTCAGTTCATAGTAACAAGATTGTTTTCCATTAGCTTGTCAGTTCATGGTAAAAAGATTGTTTTCCATCGTCTTTTCAGTTCATGGTAACAAGATTGTTTTCCATAGGCTTGTCAGTTCATGGTAACGATATTGTTTTCCATCGGCTTGTTAGTTCATGGTAACAAGATTGTTTTCCATCAGCTTTTCAGTTCATGGTAACAAGATTTTTTTCCATCGGCTTTTCAGTTCATGGTAACAGGATTGTTTTCCATCGGCTTGTCAGTTCATGGTAACAATATTGTTTTACATCGGCTTGTCAGTTCATGGAAACAAGATTTTTTTCCATCGGATTGTCAGTTCATGGTAACAAGATTGTTTTCCATCGGCTTGTCAGTTCATGGTAACAATATTGTTTTCCATCGGCTTGTTAGTTAATGGTAAAAAATTTGTTTTCCATCAGTATGATGATTTTTTTTCATCGTACGATTGTGTTTTTTAGCTCTCTAAAACCAACAATTACCTTACGTTCTCCAGCAGGTACTTTCCATTTTTTTAAATTTTTTTTCTCATTTTTATCCTAAGCATTGATTTTTTTTACCCTCTAATATTGACCGTAGAAGATCAATGGTCACCCCTATATCGCCTATAAATATCCCCCCCTCCCCAAACCCACATTGGTTTTTCAGGTTTTGAGGCAAAGCTCTGCTCCACTGGTTTTAAATCATCATACGATCTTTCATTGGCAGCACATGTATGTCTCAGTCCTCTGCTAATACTCCCGCCGAAATGTCTTCAAAGACTTTTTCAGAGAAAGACTTTTTCAGAGAAAGGTTAGTTTCTTGGGACTTTTTTGATTCGTATGATTCCACAATCAGAAGAATCATTCTATTTCAAGGATGGGAGCATTTATGTGTTGAAAGAGCTGTTTCTCAAGATCCAGTTCTCTTTGATGAAGTCAATCAGTTCTATAAAACCATATCTTTCGACAAAGACATGACTATCAATTTTTCTGTGTATGATAGAAAGTTGTCTATATCTGTGAAACAAGCGGCTCATTTTCTGAATGTCCCAATATAAGGGGATTCTTTCTGTCCATATCATAAACTACCAGAGGAAGTCAGTACGTTTAATATAGAAAGTGCTGAGAAGTCTTTGTTTGTTATAAATTAATAGAAGAGAAAAGTGGCTCATCTTTCTCCGGAAAATCGGTTTGTGACTTTATGGATGCAAGGTTTTCTTATCCCAAGGAAAGCGGATAGGGAAACTCTAAAAGATTCTGATATTTTTATGCTTGACTATCTTGTAAATATGAGAAAAGTAAATCTCATGGGGTATGTTTTTGAAACCATTAGGAATGTCAAGAAAGGAGGGATTAAGTCCCAAATGATTATGTATCCAGCCATCCTTACTAAGTTTATTCTTGAGAGCATGAAGTTTTGCAACATTCCTTTGAAAGGAAACCTAATAGATCTGAAGCCATCTTGGATTAGTAAGAGTACGATTAAAAATATGAATGTTTGTTTTGATCCAAATTCAAAACTTTTTATAAGAGATGTAGAAGCTGAATCGACTCAAAATCAATCGGCACCTGTGCCAGCCAATGAAATTCCTTCTTTTGTTGTTCCTCAAAAGTCTGACCCGCAAACCAGCTCAAAGCCAAAGAAGAATCCTAAGTACAGTAAGGAGGTTGTAGAAAAATGTAGAAAAAATAAGGAACAGAGAAAGGAAGGTGATCCAAAGTTTGGACTTGATCTAACCGAAGCCTTTTCTGAGAGATTAAGGGTTGAGGATACCCTTCAGGCTGAAAATAAGAAGAAGGTTCTTTTGAAAAGAAAAGCACAGGAGTTTGATGCTTCAAATCTCTTGAAAGCAGTCGAGGAAGCTAGTGCTCAACTTACCACAGAAGTGCATCAAGAGCCTATCATACAGAGCCTTCCTGAGAAAGAAAAAGGAAAACAAATGATGGAAGAGATAGAAGAAGCGGAAGAGGAGGAAGGAGATTTTATTTTATAATTCCTTCAGACTTTGAAGAAGAGCTGGGAGGAATCGGTTCAAAAGATGAGTGAAGGTGTTCAACAAACCCCTCATGCCGATCAAGCACCTTTTGAAACTTCTGAAACTCCAGATAAAACACCCCCTCAAGTAAAGAAATGTTCTCAATCTTCTCATACTTAAAAAGTTGTTGTCATCAGTAACAAAGTATAAGAAGAAAGAAAAGATAAAGAAAGAGAAAAAGGAAAACAACCAGTTGTTGACTCAATCTGATCAAATGAATTTCCTTCGTATGATGAGGATACTGATTCAGAACATAAAATCTCTCTCAAGAAGAGTGATTATATTATCCATGTTTTGAGAAGGGTTGAAAAGACCATTCCTTACTTTCCCTGGATGGAAGGGAAAATTGATTTCATTACTGACAATCAGAAAAAGAAGTTTGGTTCTGTAAGAGAGTTGAGAAAGAAAGTTTTGTCAGTTGAAGCCGATTTGAAAGTTATTTCTGAAACCTCGGCTGCTCATAAGAAATCTTGCAACAGGATGACCAAGTGGTCATATAAAACAGAAATCTTGGTGAATGACCATGAGATAGCAATTGAAGACATAAGAAGGTTATCAAAAGATCTTTCTATTGCCTTTAATAAGATTGACAAAAAAACAGTTGAAAGGTTGAATCAGATAACTCATGGAGCCGATATTCCTTCAGTGAAATAATTGCAAGAGAGAATGAATGCTTATCAGTCTTAATTCTCAAAGGTTTCATCTTTCAAGGATGAAATGGTTTTGATAAAGAAACAAAATTCTGTGTTATCCAAAGATAACAAGAATCTGCAAGACAGAATTGATACCCTTGAGGAAGTAATCAGAGTTCAGGAGGAGACTATCAAGAATCAAGATCAGATTTTTGCGGACCAACAAGAACTTCTCAGAACTCAGGGTGATTCAATTTCTGAAGACAAGAAAGAAATCAAGAAGATGAAATCTGTTCTTCATGAGCTCATAAAGAAGGAAAAATAAATAGAAAACAAATGAGTGTTGTTTTTTGTTTTTCTTTTCTTTTGGAACCTGTCTTTGTTTGGTAATAAATTTTATTTTTTTTCTTTTGTCCTGCAAATTATTTTCTCTAACCCTTTCAAGAAACTCAAAGTGACCCCATTCTTTTGGTAAATCACAAAGGGGGAGAATGTTTTATAAAGGGGGAGAAAGTTTTACAAAGGGATATTGGTTTAAACAAATACTTCTAAATCAAGGAAAATCTATGAATACAATCCTTAGGAAAGTATAAACCTAAGGGGGAGTTAGTTGTATTCAAATTCATATTCAGAAGAGTTTCCAAAAACTCATGGGGAGATAAGTATTTCTTGTTATATTTACTTTGTGTGTTGTGCTTTCCAAAAATGGGGAGATTGTTAAGTCAAAAGTTCTCTTTTGACTTCTATATTTTGTTTTGGAAATCACAAATGTCTTTTTAATTGTACTAACCTTGTCAATCATATTGTACTGACCTTGTCAATCGTATCGTACTGACCTTGTCAATCGTATCATACTAACCTTGTCAATCGTATCGTACTGTCCTTGTCAATCGTATCGTACTGACTCTATCAAACGTATCATACTGATTCTGTCAATCGTATCATATTGACCTTGTCAATCATATCGTACTGACTCTATCAATCATATTGTACTGACTCTATCAGTTGTATCGTACTGAATCTTCTATTCATACTTTCATTACTTGTTTTGGTACTTAGTCAAAAACGCTTGTTTCATATTAATCATACTACTGTTTATCATCTTCATATATCTTGTTTTAACCAATATGATTTCGTTGAGTTAGTTACAAACTAATCAAAACGATGTAGTGTTTTCGGCTTCAATATGACCGTTATAATGCCAGGTGTCCAAGTCCCTCTGAGTTTTTCTGAGAAATATGACCGTTGGAGGAAACATGACCATTGGAACCTGAGGCCTATAAATAAGAGGTCATTTGAAGATGAAAGAGAGACTTTTGGAACAACTGTGACACTCTACTATCAAGTTCTAGAGAGAGACACTATG
This sequence comes from Viscum album, assembly GCA_963277665.1. NCBI lineage: Eukaryota > Viridiplantae > Streptophyta > Magnoliopsida > Santalales > Viscaceae > Viscum > Viscum album. The sequence goes on from OY728157.1 coordinate 168,985,572, forward strand.
ACTTCTCTCATCTTCTTTGTCTGTCCGATCATCATATCGAGGGCTTTCAACTGATTGAAAGACAGAGGTGCCGATTACCTACAAAATCGAGGGCTTCCGGGGATAGGCAGACGGACGGTCCGATCATCGTATCGAGGGCTGTCGGGGATAGACAGACGAACATTTCGATCATTGTATCGAGGGCTTACCAAGGTGTTGGTGAGACAGACCTTTTATCCTAGGTGAAAGGATAACCCTTCTCTTTGGGTCAAAAGAATTGTAATACTTTTACTTTTCCACTGCTGCTTGTATTAGAAAGGAATTTGTATTTTTTCCTTTCTTCTTTACATATTCAATTGTAATTGTTTCAATTACAATCATTCTATTACATATTGTATTGATTGATTCTATACGCTTTAAGGTAGAATCATTCATCTTTATATTACTCTGATTATTGTGTTCATCTCGAATACAATTATTTTACTTTTCATTAGTATTACATTACATCATATCTTTTATATTCAATACAATTGTGGGTGTTTGTATTTGTATTAAGTTTAAGACTTTTTTAATCTCTTAAGTGTTTAAATACAGAAGTTTTTAAACCTACAATTCACCTCCCCTCTTTTATTTTTCCATCTAATATACAAATAAATCTACATATTCGATCCAACATAACTCCCCCTTAGGCTTTGGAAACCCTAAGGATCATATTCTTGATTTCATAAATGAGATTTTACATTTTCTTGCATAAACAAATCTTCATGATGAAAACTCCCCCTTGGATGAATTCCCCCTTACTTAGTAAAATTTATTATTTACTTAGTATTCTTTTTCACATTCCTTTCTCCCCCTTTGTGATTTTCAAAAAGGAATAAAGGAAACAGAAAAGAAATTTGGTACCTGAAATATTAGTACTAAACAACAACAAAAATATGAAGTGAAACAAGAATTTCATTAAGATTAGAAGAAATTGTACAACAGGAAAATACAACAAAATATCTAATTTAGAAAATATTATCCTTCCTTCTCCTTCGACATCAACTTATTCACAATAGTATTCATCTTCTTGAGTTCCTTGTGATCCTCTTCTACACGCTTGAGTAATTGAATTTAGCTTCCCATTCAAATCCTTAACGTCTTGCTTCCAAGAAGTCTGTTCCAGAGTTAGATTTTCCTAAAAACTATAAGTGAGATCCTTGATCTTCATATATTTGGTGTCAGAAGCATCCTTGACACTTTCATGAAATTCATCAAATATTCTCATCTCTTTTGTTGTCTTCCTTGACTAGCTCGTCATCTTTTTTCATGACTTTCTCTGATCCTCATAGCTAATGAGAAAAGTCTTGAAGCCTTCCATGAGTTTGACACACTTATCCTTTACCATGGTTACTACATCCTATTTTTGATTTAATGAATGCAGAAGCATATGGAATCTCAAGTCTATATTGGGAAATATTAGAATAGTCCCAACAAGATTTTCCAAAGACTGAACTACAAAGTCATGTCCAAGAGAGAATGATTCTGAATCTAAGACTTTGGTTGGTGAGGATTCTTTTTCTAATTCATCAGCCTTCCTCTTCGATGAACCACCAACTTATTTCTTCTTTACCACAACTTTGGTAGGTGTATCCATAACCACCTATTTTCCCTTATCATCCTTCAGAATGACTTCTTCTTGATTGGGTGATTCATGTTCACTATCTGATAGCTGAACAATTTTATCTTCATCAACTTCTTCCTTATCCACTCCTACCTAAACATCCCCTGGGTGAATGAAATCATGATTGATACTTTCATTTTTAGAAAACTTATTCACTTCTTCCTCACCCTTCTCATCTTTTCTTTGGGTAGAAAGTTTTGAAGACTTGGCTTCATAAGTTCAGATTGATAACTTCTCAGAAGGGATTTACTTCTCATGATATTCCTCTACTTGATTTAATACATCTTTGGTATCACCACTTCCTTATTATTATTCTTATTCTTATTCTACTTCTTGTTCTTCAACTACTACTTCTTGATGTTTTTCTGGAATTACAAACTTCTTTCCCGGAGTCTCAGGAAGTGATTATTGTAGAAATGATTTCGGTACCTGAACTTATTCAAAAGCTTTACCGGCTGCTTTGAGAAGAGATTGGACTATATCAGCTTCCAATATCTTCTTCTTTTTATTATTCTCTTTCTATTGCTTCTCAAGATCTTCAGAAACCTTTTCTTTCAAAGCCTTTGCCTCAGAAGGATCCAATCCAAAACTAGGCTCCCCTGCTTTCTTGTTCTTCTTATCTTCTCTCCACTTTGCAGCCACTTCATCAGTATACGTCTTTTGATTCTTAGTCTTCGGTGGTGATGACTAAATTTCCTTATCCACCAGAGATTTTCCTTTCTCTTCTGGTTCATTGACCTTCCTTTTGATTCAACGTTTCGTAGAAATTTCAACCACTTCCAGAATTTTTGATAGAGCTTCCACTTTTTCTTCTAAAAAATAATGAAATTCTCCAGATTGACTATTGAATCCAATCTTAATCCTCCTTGGAGTATCATCACTCAAAATCATCAACATACAATTTCTCGGCTTAGAACTGCAAAAAATCTTGAAAGAATTAAGAAAAAGAATAATTATCTTTGAAAGAATGGATGGATACATGATAATCTAAGACTTCAAATTCCCATTCTTAATATTTTCCATCATAATCAAGATATACTTTACCAGGTTAATATTTCTGAGTTTCACCAAGAGATGAAATATATACATAACAATCTTCTTTAGAGTATCCTTATCTCCTTTTCTTGGTATGAAAAACCCTTGAACCCACAACTCAAGAATCTGAAGGTTTTTAGATAGATGTACTATCTTCAGAGTCTTCACCTCTGAAAGACCAAGGAAAGATAGAGATTTTTCCTTATCAAAGGAACCTGATACATCGGGTTGTTTGTGAGTACAAAACTCAGCTTCCCTTTCAAAAGGAATACCAATTAGACTGGCTGCCTTTCTATAAGAAACAGAATATGTCTTCCTGTAACTCTTGAAAGAAAATTTATCTCTTCCTCCTTCATTGAAAAAATATACTGTCTTGTAGAATTCAACCAGTAACTCTGGATACACCGGGTCCTGTGCTTTTGGTTTCGATATGAAAACACTATCCCACCCATTCAGCTTAATATTATTATAGATAATGGAATCATACTTAGAAAATAAATTCATATGAACTAACCTTTCTCTGTAAATGTGCCATTCAGAGATTTCCTTTACATACAATATTTTTTTCTAAGACAAAGCATCAGTAGACATTCAGAACTGAGGAAACCTTGAAGATTCAGAACAACCTTAAGTAGGAAGGGAAAAGCTTCAGCATGCAAGAGCTTGGATTTTGATGTAGGACAAGATATCCGAGGTTCTTTATATAGGTGATAGAGGTGATAGTTCACCTTCCATGATTGATCCAATGGCTGAACACTTTCTGAACAGATCTGACAGTTGAAAAGATAACCGTAGAATAAAATTTGGTCCAATCCGATCTTTTGAGGATTTTAGAAAAACAATTGGATTTAAGGAAAAAATTAAAATGAATATTAAATTTTTTGATTAAAACATAATAAAATACCAGCAAGTAAAAAGTTTGATTACAAAACTATAGGGAAATAAATCAAACCTTTCGGATTTCTTAGAGAAATTATTCATAATGAGGAAAATTCTTCTTAAAGAATATTTGGATACGAAAATTTTAAACAACAAAAAGTTTGACTATGAAAATTTTTAGGCTACACATATTTTAAACTATGAAAATTTACTACAACTAAAGATTTCTATAACGAAAAATTTTCATTATGAAAAATTTCTATTACGAAAAATTTTCATTATGAAAAATTTTCATTCTAACTAACAAGCAGATGTACTCCCCCTATGAAAAGGAGTTTCTTACTGTAAGGAGATAGGTTTCAACAAGAATTTAATATTGAATATTACCTTATGGTTATCATTCCTAAATTCTATTTAATGTATTAAAATCTATCAAATGGTAATGATTTTTTGAAAATATCAGTAAGTTGATCTTGTGTTCTGATAAATTAAAGAATGATATCTCTTTTTTGTGTGTGATCCCTAAGAAAGTGATGCCTAATATCTATGTGTTTTGCACAAGAGTTATGTGCATGGTTTTTAATTAAGGAAATGAAACCAGTATTATCACATAAAATTTGTGTTTTGGTAAAACTCATACCATAGTCTATGAGTGTGTGTTGCATCCACAACACTTGAGCACAACAACTTCCAGCTGCTACATATTCAGCTTCAACAGTGGAAAGTTCTACTGAGTGTTTCTTTTTTGCATGACCAAGAAACTAATGAATCTCCTAAGAAATGAAAAGTTTTGGATGTACCTTTCCTATATTCTACATCCACCAAAGTCAGCATCTGAAAAACATTTTAAAATAGAATCACTTCCAGAAGTATAAAAGACTCCTAGATCCAAGGTTCCCTTTAAGTAGCAAAAAATGATTTTCAGTGCCTTTAAATGAGATTCCTTAGGATTATATTGATATCTTGAACATAAGCAGACTAAAAACATTAATTCTAGACGAATAGCTATCAAGTAAAGTAGACTTCCTATCATACCTCTAAAATATGTTTGATCTACTAGTTTCCCAGCATCATCAAGATCAAGTGAATTTGATGTACCAATTGGAGTACTTATACTCTTAGTGTTGTCATATCCCTACTTTTTAAGAAGATCTTTAATATACTTATGTTGGGATATATAGATTCCTTCTAGTTTTTGAGAAATTTGAAAACCAAGGAAAAATGTTAACTCACCCATCATATTCATTTCGAACTCAGATTTCATTAGATTCGCAAAGAAATTAGTTAAATATTTTTGAGTTTAACCAAATATAATGTCATCAACATAAATCTGAACAATGAAAACATTTTTCTTATCTTTCTTTATAAAAAGGGTTGGATCAACATTTCCCTTAACACAATTGTTTTGAAGCAAAAATCCTGTAATTTTATCATACTAGGCTCTCAGGGCTTGTTTAAGTCCATATAAATAATTGGTTAGTTTAAAAACATGTTCAAGATGTTTTGTATCTTCAAAACTAGGAGGTTGTTCAACAAAAACTTCCTATTGAACATAACTATTAAGGAAATCACAATTAACATCCATTTGAAAAAGTTTTAAATTAAATAATGCTGTAAAGGAATGTAGAATATGAATAGATTTAAGTCTGGATACTGGAGAATAGGTTTCTTCATTGTCTATTCTTTCTTATTGATTATATCCTTTAGCAACCAATATTGATTTATTTCTTACTATGATTCCATTTTCATCACACTTATTTCTAAAGACCCATTTTACTCCAATAACATAAGTTTCCTTAGGTATTTCAACCAAGGTCCATACTTTATTCCTTTTGCATTCATTTAGCTCATCTTGCATAGATTTTATCCAATCATCATCACCTAAAGCTTCATCAGTGCTTTTTTGTTCTAATTGGGAAAGGAATTCTATATGTTCTACTTCATTTATTAAGGAACTTCTAGTCTTTACAGGTTTATTTACATCACTAATGATACTATCACTAAGATGATTCTTTCGAAACAACTGATTTGGGGTTTGTAAAACCTGTTCATCAACGTATGGTAGGAAGTCTTCTGGGGTAAATACTTCAGAAATATTTTCTTGGACATTTTCCTTATCGGAAGGATCTTCTATCAAGGGTTTGTAATCAGTTTTTCAAAACACATCTAAGGATGTAGGTTGAGGTTGTTTAAAAACAAAATGATCACTTTCATCAAATTTAACATATACTATTTCTTCAATAGTACAAGTGTTTTTATTGAAAACTCTATAGGCCTTAGAGGTTGTGGAGTAGCCTGAGAAAATTCCTTTATCATATTTTGGTGTGAATTTGTGGAGATTATATTTAGTATTCAGAATGAATACCTTGAAACCAAAAACCTTGAAGTAGGAAAGTCTAGGTTTTATACCATTCCATAACTCATAAGGAGTTTTATTAAGAAAAGGTCTAATCAAAACATGATTTATAGTATAGCAAGAATTACTTACAGCTTCCACCAAAAAATGTTTGGCTACCGAATATTCACTCAACATGGTTCTAGTTATCTCTTGAAGAATTCTATTTCTTATTTCAACAACACCATTTTGTTGAGGAGTTCTCGGTGCTGAGAATTTATGAGTAATTCCTTTTCTACTATAAAAGGTTTCAAAATCAGAATTTTGAAATTCTCCTCCATGATCACTATGGATAGTTACCAATGGAAGGTTTTTATCATTTTTAACTTGGGCTCTAAAAATTTTTAAATAATAAAAATATTCATATTTATTTTCTAGAAAATAGACCCATGTAAATCTAGTGTAATAATCAAATATGATAAATACATAATATTTTTCTCCAATGCTTCCAGTTTTTGTTAGACCAAAAAGATCAATACGCACTAACTGTAATGCATCAGTAGTTGAGACTTCACCTATTGATTTAAAACTTGATTTATGTTTCTTTCCATATTGACAAGGATCACAAACTTTTGAAGAATCAAATCTAAGCTCTGGTAGATCCTTAACTAGTCTTTTCTTAGAGAGTTTTCATAGGTTCCTAAGGTTACAGTGTCCTAACCTCCTATGACATAACCAAGAATGGTCTTCCATTGCACTAATACAAGGTAGATCTTGGCTCCTAAGGTCTTCTATGTTTACTGTGTATAAATTCTCTTGCCTATGGGCAGAAAGAATAAACTTTTCCTTATAATTGTGTACTAAACATTAGTCATTCCTAAAATTCATAAGGTAAACTTCATCACATAATTGACTTATTCTAATAAGGTTGTGCTTAAGACCCTTAACAAATAAAACATTCGAAATCAAAGTTTTTACAAGAAGAACAATGTTACCAATACCAATAATTTCTCCCTGAGTATTATCTCTAAAAATTACTTTTCAAACCTTCATCTTGATAATCTTTTCAAAGAAGTTTTTGTTACCAGTCATGTTCCGGGAACATCCACTATCCATGTACCATGTATTTCTATTGGTACTATCTTTACTTTCATGAAAACAATAGTGTTAGGCTTTCATAACCCACACTTTCTTGGATCCAGAAAATTAAAAAATCAAAATTTTAGGAATCCAATTTTTCTTTGAAAAACAAGCCTTATGAAAACCTAAAGACTGAGTTTAGTTTAGGGAATAATTTTTTCCCAATTCCCACAACATTGAAATTTAGTGTATAATGGAGCACTTTGAAAAAAAAATAATTGTTACTAAAAATCAGTTTTGAATGAGTATAACAAAAACTAGAATTAGTCCTTAGAGGTCGAATTTGGGAAGATATCATATAAAAATTTTCCTTACCTAAGGTAAAGTTTGACAAACACTTTCTCAAGGAAAATATTTCTGACTTCATCTTAATAACTATGTTTTTATCCTAAAAAATGTTAGTTTTAATCACTAGAGATAGTCTCTAAAACATTTTTCTTAGAAATAAATTTTTCTAGATCCTTAGAAATTTTATCCTTCTCAGAATTAACTACCTCAAGAATTTTTGAAATACTTTCAAAATAAAGGGTTTTCTTATCAAGATATTTAAAAGATATGATATTTATTTAGTAATAATTTAAATTATATAAATTTCCTTATCAATCTTTTTCTTGACTTTAGTATTTTGATTCTCAAGGAGCTTAGAAAACCTAGAAACTTATTCATAAGTAGGTAAAGTATTATATTTATCAGAAGAAGATTTTTCATCCAAGGATTCATAATATTTACTATCTCTATAATTAGAATTCATGGATACATTGGTTATGTATTCAGAATTTTGTACCTTAGCCATAAAACAATTATTTTCAATAGGTATCTTGGCTAATAAACCAAGATTCTTCTCACCAGAAGATTCGTACTCTGAGGATTATTCAAAAGAGTCACCACCACTGAAACTTTAGGTGTCATTTGATTTTAATACTTTCTTAGATTTAGACTTGCAGTACTTCTTTCTATTCCTCTCAGAATGATTTTCCTTTCTGTCTTTTCTCTTAAGCATATGACAATCTGGCCTTATATTCCCTGCTCTCTTACATTCATAGCAAGTGACTTTAGAGTCTTTATTGTCCTTTCTTTCTTTATTCTTATATCTATACTGAAAGTATTTCTTCCCAACTATCTTGTTCATCTTTCGAGCAAGATTAGCTAGTTCATTCTCAGAATGTTCACTTTCACTTGATTCAGATAAAATAGTGACCTTCTTTGATTTAGATCTTGTAACTCTCTCAGTAGTCTTGGATTTCATATGATTTGAAGTATTTGTAAAAGAAAATCTTCCATTCCCATTATTCTTTTTAACATTTTCATCATATCTTTTCATTCTAGTCTCATGTTGAAGGAGAGTTCCAAAAACCTCATCAATAGTAATCTGTGAGATTTTACTATTCTCATCTATAGATGCCCTCTTTGATTCCCACTCATTAGGCATGATGTCTCTAATTTTTTCCACGAGTGCCTAATTATCTAAACCTTTTTCACCCATAGATTATAAACTGTTAACTGTGGTCATAAAACTTTGTTGTACCTTACACAATAGTGCTCCATAAGTAAAGAAAAAACCTTGATATTCAGCTTTGAGCATATCTCTTCTAGTTTTGATAACTTTGGAGTTCCAAAATTAGTGACCTCTAATTTCTTCCAAATACAATTTTCAACTTCACAAGAAGAAATCTGGATATATATATATTCCTGGTCATGGAACACAACAAAGTATTTCATACCTTATAGTTAAGTTGATATTCTAACTTTTCTTGATTTTTAAAAGTTCTAACTTCCTTATCAAGAATCTTGTAATCTCCAGTAAGCATGAAAAAGTTGTCCACTCCAGTATTAATGAAAAAAGTCCTCATACAATCTCTCCAATATTCATAATCATTCCCATCAAATACAGGTGTTCTAGTAAGATTAAGATTTTCAATCGAACCACAAATCATTCCTACCATCTCAAATAAAATATTGTTCCACACAAACTTGTTAATAATAAAATTTTGTAAACAAGGGTAAAAATATCCTAAGCATTGAAAATATATAATAATGAAAACCTGAGAAAGAAAACTTATATGTGAATATAGGTATTTCAGAGACTCCTCTGATACCAATTGTAGGATCGAAATATGATGTAGATGCTCAATTTATAAGAGGGGGGGGGGGTGAATTGTATACTTCAAAAAATTCCTTTGGAACTTTGAAAGATGGTAATGTTTGACAAAGTTAAACAAGATAAATTCACAAGACCTATTAGTTCTACAAACTTGCTTGATTCCGGAAATATGGTTCTGAAAATAAAACTTAAGAAAAGTTTACAAGGAAAAAGATTATACCTCAAAGCATATAGAATCCTACTAATCAGAGTACAAGTATAAGAAAGTATAAGAAGATTATACTTTCCTTATTAATCAAAATTTAGTGGAAAACAAACTTGAAATAATACAAGTAACAATTATGAAATATTTTTTACCCAAAGAGTTGGGTATCCAACAACCTTGGATAAAGGTCCCTTGATTTATACTTTCAAAAAAGTCTATCTTACCCATACTTGGGTAAGACCTCGATATGAATATCGAATTCTGTCTTGCTATCCCCGCAAGCCCTTGAACTTCAAGGTTTTTGGAACCTGTTTTTTTCTTACCGAGGAATTCCTCAAACTTTAAGGTAGTCGACACCTCTGTATTTATATCCCCAGAAGACCTTGATTGTACATGGAAACAATCGAAGTCGCACGAAGCAGTCTGAACAAGATGTTTAGTACTCACAAAGCATTAAAGTCTCTCTCTAGAAATCACTTCAGAAACATGTAATCTCTAGATTGATCAACGTGTGTTGAGCTCGTTCAAATGAGCTCCTATTTATAGGCACATCTTGAACGATTGACTACCTCCTCCAATGGTTATATTTTTCTTTGAATTTCGGAGGGACCTATACACATGTTACTCAAACAACGGTTAGTTAGTAACATAATTCACAACATCATTTTATAACTCAAACAAGAGTAAGTTAAATATGGTTTCTCAACCAAATCTAAATTTCTAGAGTTTATGGAAAATAAAGTTCCGAGTCTAAGAACATTTGGATTATATATTATATTGATATTCAGATTCTTCTTTTCAGGGAATTTAGAATCATAATTTTTAGGAATTTGGAGTCTGAATTCTGGGGAATTCCGAACCTGAATTATGAGGAATTCGGAGTCTGAATTTTAAGGAATTAGGAACCTAAATTCTGAGGGATTAGGAGTCTGAATTATAAGGAATTCGGAGTCTGAATTATAAGGATTTAAGATTCTGAATTGTAAGGAATTAGGAGTCTGAATTATAAGGAATTCGAAGTATGAATTATAAGGAATTCGAAGTCTGAATTCTAAGGAATTCAGAGTCTGAATTATAAGGAATTCGGAGTCCGAATTCTAAGGAATTCAGAGTCACAATTCTAAGGAATTCAGAGTCGGAATTTTAGAGAATTAAGATTCTGAATTTTAGAGAATTCGTAGTCTGAATTTCAGAGAATTCAGAGTCTGAATTTCAGAGAATTCAGAGTCTGAATTTCAGAGAATTTAGTGTCTGAATTTCAGATAATTCAGAGTCTTAATTTCAGAGAATTCAGAACTTGAATTCGGATCTTGAAAATAGAATAATCTATATCTACGTATTTATAGAATTCCGAGGTTTTAGATATGAAACAAAATTTAAAAATTAGGAATAAAATGAGTTATATTTATAGAAACTAAAATAAGAACAATGAAAAACATGGCAAGGATAAATTTCCTTGGGGAAGGAAAATTTTCCTTATTAAGATAAAAACTTATTGAGAGAAATTTTCCTTGTGATAAACTTTTTGTAATTTTCAAAACATAGAGTAATGGAAAAGTCATAAGGAAACCTTATTGACTCAATAAAGATATTCTAAGCATGTATGACATATGAATATGTGGGAACAAATTAAACAGCTAAGATTAATGAATAATCAGAGTTGCATATAAAGGTAATAAATTCAACTTCATACACGAAATACTAATTCACTGAGTGAATATATCTTTCCATAAGGATTTAATTTTCTGATACTTATAAGTACTGGATCTTAACCATGGATATTCTACTAGTAAAATATCCATTTGGTTAATTAATTATCATACACAAAATGAGGGAACATATACCGTAAGACCCTTTCAAGACCTAGTGTCAAGACTCTAAATGTCAATGGCCTCATACCATGACCTGATTGTCTCATGAGAAATATCGATGCATATATGGGCTTTCATTATCTGGCCCCCAACCCATTATGCTGAGTCTATACATTCCTCATATGCCATAAAGGGTTGTATATTCAAAATGTCCCATACCACTTTGAATATTTAATTTTTTCATTTCATTTTATTCAAGGTGTCCCATACCACCTTAGATAATTAAATTCATAATTCCTTGAAAGTTCATAAAGATTTAAATTACATTCATTAGAATATATATATATATATATATATATATATATATATATATATAATGATTCTGGCACAAGACTAAGAACTGCATGGTTAAGTCATTAAATGGAAAGTAAGTTAAGAGTACTTGTGTTGACAACTAATACACAAAAGAAACACAAATTTTGTCACATATAATGATAAATTCTAAATCTATATTAATCAATTACATATTGGAATTTCTTAGGAATTAATAATAAAAGGTAAACAAAACATTTCATGTGTTTTTTTAATCTTGCATATGATCAACCATTTATTTATAAAAATTATTTTTTATAACACACCATAATGCCAAAATTAGAAAGCAAGAGACTCAACCACAATCAATACCAAAATAATGATAACACCCATATGACTTAAAATTAGCAGGGGTTCTTGAGTTTTAAAACCATTGAGTGAAATTAAAAGGTTTACTTATTAAAATACTTGTATATGTACATATATGAATATGTAAACATGAATATACCACATGTATAATAGAGTACATTAATGGGTCTTTGCACAAAATTAGTTGCCACTTACTTACTAATCAAAGAAACCATTAATCATAGAAGATTCATGTTGAAGGATTTACAACAGGTCCAGGAGGCGAGGAACACAAAGTATATCATTATATAATACATATATACTGTATATATATATATATATATATGAAAATATAACAAAATTATATTTCATCATTGAACCTCAAAGTATTGAAGACTTGAAACCGAACCTCAAGGATATTCCTTTAAAACCGTATGGTTATATATATATATAAGAACATACATAATCAGGTAAAAAGTTTTATACAAAATATAGTTCTTCACATTTTGGAGTTCTTAAATTAACTTTGAAGCTCAAGTTTAGAAATCTTAATTCTAGACATAAGGGGTTTATGTAAAACTTAGGGGATATATATATATATATGTTACCAATTTTGTATATATGGTATGAAAATAAGTTTTCATGAGGTAATTATGCTTAAGGTCTACTAATACCCTATAAACTCGAAATCCTGAAGCTTTGAATCAAGTATAGAAGGGTTCAAACTCAAACCGCGAGATTCATATATATATATATATAGACAAGTGATCATAAATATACAACTTAAACTCAACATGAAATACAATATAAATCCCTTACTATAGCTCGATGAGGTAGAGGGGCTCGGAAGAACTCGTTGAAGCTTGCTGGATGTTTGAGTGTGGAAGATCCGAGGGGTTCTTTGGGGTGAAAAAATGGTTTCTTAAATAAACTATATTATTATAGTATTTTGTAGAATAAAATAAGGACACTTGCAAAGGATCCGAGGCTTATAAGGCTTATAAAAATACTAGGGGTCGGTCCTTGTGGAAACTGCGTGAGGGGAGGGGGACCAGTGACTGTCAAGGGTGAAGAAAATGGTGCAAAATAGGTTGTACAGGTTACTGGTGCAGTGCATGCTGTGGGGAAGAAGAAGGTGCTATGATAAGAAAGTCGGAAGAAGATTGGATGGCCAGGATCAGATCCAGCCTTGATCCGATGGTTGGGGAACGTCCACAGTTGAAAAAAAGTTGGGCGTATCAGATTAAATCTGAGTTTGATCGGATGTCCCTGGATCGATGTAGTGTTTTAAAAATATCAGATGACTGAGATTAGATATGAGATTTGATTGGATGACACAAAAAACACGCAGTGATAACCGTGGCCACTAATAATTGAGCTTTAGATCAGAATTGACGGTACAGATCGTGCGCAACATGATCCAACGACCCAGATCTTCTTTCGCCTGAAAATCCTCATCCCACATCGAAACAGAGAGACAATCAGGACCCCTTTATAAGTATAAGCCTCCGAAAAATGGATCAAAAAAAAAACACAACACACACATAGGGATCCTTATACATGGCCACCCGCCCCCCTCATAGGCCTCAACCTACCCCTGCCTCGCCATGGCCTCGCGCCCACAGTGACACGTTCATGCGCCCATGTGATCCTGTGGTCCCTTGCTCATATGTACCCTTCAGAAATACTAGGACCACGCTCGGGACAACCCTAGCTGTGGCTGAGTGCCGGGCTCAGCCACCTAGTGTGAGCTGCCTCCCTTGGCCCAGCTAATGGGCTGGCCCTAGTGGGCCTATTTTTTTTATAAAAAAAATCGAATATTTCAAAGTTATAAAGTCTTAAAGAAATTAATACATTTATTATAACTATATAAAAATTATATTTTTAAAAATGAATTTTATTTAAACATTAAAAGGTTAATGAATACAAACTATACTTTTTCTTGGCTAAAAGTATTACTAAAATTATTTATAAACACTTAACCTTTAACATACAAAGTTATAATTTGAAATTTAATATACCCACATGAAAATTCTCATACTAGTATTATAGATTTAAAAACTTGGTTTAGTCAAAAATATAGTTTAATTAAAATGAAATTAAACATAGTTAATAACATTGTTTAAGCATTATAAATTAAAATGTTTACAATATATTTGCAAAATGTTTTTAATTCCTTATTAAATTTCAAAATCACTTAAGTGTAAATCAATATATTACACCATGTACTTTTAATGTTCATGATTAGGGGTGGTTTTATAATTTTCAATTCATAACTTAATTATTTGGAAAACTAAATTACACTCACATGTTTTCAATTAATTCACCAAAAGGCCAACGACTATAATTATAGCCCTTGGAATTCAACAGTCATTCATGGAAACAGTCAAGTTTATACCTTATAAAACCATGCCTTAGGGTGTCCTAAATTCAAGGCAATTAAAGAATATGGTTCCCGTCATACCATTGGTGCTTATTACGGCTGAAGTGGTCTTGGCCATACTAATGTTTGTTATGATGGATACTAAGCACCCATAATACCTTCTTGGGGTTCTTGTTTTTTTGGGTTGTTTCCCTATAATTTTGATAGGGTTTTTAAAAGGTATTTTTGGGTAGAATGTTTTCTTGTGATCTGGATACATTGTAAACACTTCAATGTATTTTTTAAATGAAAATCCCTGTGTTTATCTTATAAATTTTGGTCAGTTACAAGAAATTTAAACAAAACAAAAGAATAATATTATCATTATACGAGACACAAGTTTTGGGACGTTACAATATTCCCACTACAAAGAATTGAGTCCTCGCAATTCATTTCACATAACCTTGTTAAAATACTCACTTACAAACTTCACCACATCCTCCATCATGGAGGGTCCTCTGATGTGGCCGCTTGAATTCCCATATTGGTGTTCAACTCCTATACTTCCCTGGCCCAAACACCCCTTGGGTAGAAAGAGTTTAACTCAAGCATAGTAAATTTAGGCTTCTATAGTGTGGCTCAGATGGTGGAATGTTTGGAGATGTCAGAATGGACAACGTCTCTAAGGAATCAACAGACTATCTCCCAATTGAGAGCATCTAAGTTATAGACATGGTAATATAAGTTGAAACTGAGGGGTTGGTACATGTATGATGCATAAAGGTTTCCCTCTAATATAGCCTCTTGAAATATTACTCTAGCTGTGAAGTTCTGGGAATGAGTGAAACATAGGAAAATCCCTTCATGGTATTTTCCCCTTCACCTATACTCAGGTAGTTGGACCATGGCTATGTGGTGGTATATGTAAGAATTCCCTTGGCAGGAGAGGAGAATGTTTGGACTGTTTGATATATCGTAAAGTTTCTGGCACATTTTTCACAAGCTTGCGAAAGGCAGGAACTCTTCCTCACTAGTTTTGACCAAGATGGTATCTAGTATCTCGATAGGGAGTGATAAGATGTGAGTCTGTCTTTCCATCTAAAAACGTTTATGAAAGTCCAATCGGTGAAACCCATCCAAAAGTATAAACAAGGAAAAAATAGCATAAACAAGTGATAACAAGTTGTATTCTCATATAACCACTAGTACATAAAAAGGAAAGGGATAATGGTTTCCCCATATCCCTAATACACGAATCCCCAAAACAAGTTCAAAACTCTCTATTAACCTAAACCATATGAAACCCGAGCAGTCTGGTTCGATCTCGTGGGTGTACTTGTGTTTTCTCCAGAGTCTGGAAGGTGGGGTGTGTAGCTGAGAGACATCAATATGTACTTGATGTTTGTATACAGAATGTGAGGATTCAAATTCAAGGATGTCGAAGTCCATTACTTGAACATAATGGCCATAGGACAAGACATGACACATACACATTGCAAGGAGGTCTCCCGCTCATGAAACTTCTTGGAAATTTATAAGGGACTAGATACCCTCCGCTGTGGTGAAGAATCTAGAAAGTCCCTTATAGTAAATTCCCTATCGTGCGTAGGATAAAAATTGGGTTTTCATTATAAAGATATAGCCCAAACCTGCTCCTCGGTGGATTTGTAGTACTTAGGGAGAGTTGGATACATCATAGAGGTGTTTGCATGCAATACTTATATGAGCATAGTTTATAAAATTTTCATGGATGGCTATGGAAATTATGGTTTCTAGGGCCTCATTGGGAAGAGATAGAAGAATAGTACCTTTGTTTTCCATCTGAAAATTAGGAAAATCCTCATATTTAGTAATTCTTAAGTAAATTTTTATTTGTTTAAGTTATGGTTTTCTAGAGTTATCTAAACTGAATCCTCTGATACCAACTGTGAAAACCTGACCCTAAAATTCATGGAGTCAGTGCCTTCATAAGATGATGTGATTTTTTTTTACAGAAACATGCACTGATAAACAACACCTAATGTCCCATACAGAGGACCGAATTCGATTCAGTTTCTCGGAAACCATGCACTTCTTGTGAATCTTCTTCAATTGAAAACTGTCACCAAAAAAATTTATTTCAAAAATGTAGGGTGAGCATACGAATGCCTAGTAATGGGTTTCAAAATAAAATAATAAACCAATATTACTTTTTAAAACATTCTTTAAAACTTTCCAAAAAACATTTCTCTTAAAGAAAAGCTATAACCCATGTAACATATCATAAAATTGCTCAATTAAAAACATGATAACAAAATTACAAGGATACTAGATTCAATTATAGGAATTCTCATTTGGATTAATAAATAAAAGAAATTCTAAACATGTATGAAATATGAATATGTAATCACGTATTAAACAACTAAGAGTAATGAATAATCCGAGTTGCGCATAATGGTAATAACTTCAATTTCATACACTGAATAGTAATTCAATGAGTGCATATGTCATGCCATAAGAATTCAATTTTCTGATACTCATAAGTACTGGCTCTTAACAATGGATATTCTACTAGTTGAATATCCATTTGGTTAATTAATTATCATACACATAATGAGGGAACATATACCGTAAGACCCTGCCAAGACCTCGTGGAAAGACTCTAAAATGTCAATGGCCGCATGCCATGACCTGATTGTCTCATGAAAACTATCAATGCATTGAGGGGCTTTCATTAACTGGTCTCCAACCTGATATACCGAGTCTATACATTCTTCATATTCCACAAAGGGTCGTATATTCAAAATATCCCATACCACTTTGAATATTTAATTTTATCATTTCATTTTATTCAAGGTGTCCCATACCACCTTGAATAATTAAATTCATAATTCCTTGAAAGGTCATAAAGATTTAAATTACATTCACAAGAATTTATAAATATATAATGATTCTGGCACAAGGCTAAGAACTGCATGGTTAAGTCATTAAATGGAAAGTAAGCTAAGAGTACTTGTGTTGAAAACTAATACACAAAAGAAATAAAAATTTGGTCACATATAATGATAAATTATAAAAACATATCAATAAATTACATATTGGAATTTCTTTTGAATGCATAATAAAAGCTAAACCAAACATTTCATGTGGGTTTTTTTAATCTTGCAGATGCTCAACCATTTATTGCTAAAAATTATTTTGTATAATACACCATAATTCCAAAATTAGAAATCAAGAGACTAAACCACAATCAATACCAAAAACCCGATAACACCCATATGACTTAAAATTAGGAGGTCTTCTTGAGTTTAAAAACCATATAGTGAAATTAAAAGGTTTACTTATTAAAATACTTGTATATGTACTTATATGTTTATGTAAACATGAATATCCCACATGTATAATAGAGTACATTAATGGGTCTTACCACAAAATTAGTTTCCACTTACTTACTTATCAAAGCAACCATTAATCATATAAGTTTCATGTTGAAGGATATACAACTAGTCTAGGAGGGGAGGAACACAAATTATATCATTATATAAGATGTATATACTGTATATATATATATATATATATATATATATATGAAAATATAAAAAAATTCTATTTTATCCTTGAACCTCAAAGTATAGAAGACTTGAAACTGAACCTCAAGGAGGTTCCTTTAAAACTGTATGGTTATACATTTATATATAAGAACATACATAATCGGATAAAAAGTTTTATACAAAATACATTTCTTCGCATTCTGAAGATCTTAAATTAACTTTGAATCTCAAGTTTAGAAATATTAATTCTTGACATAAGGGGTTTATGTAAAACTGAGGGTTTATGTATATATACGTAATCAATTATGTATATATGGTATGAAAATAAGTTTTCATGAGGTAATTATGCTTCAGTTATACTAATACCCTATAAAATCAAATTCCTGAAGCATTGAATTGGGTACAGAAGGGTTCAAACTCAAACTGAGATATGCATATATATATATATATAAGTGATAATAAATATACAAATTCAACTCAATGAGCAAGAAAATATAAATCCCTTACTCCAGCTCGAGGAGGAAGAGGGGATCAGGAGAATTCTCTGAATCTTGCTAGAATTTTGAGTACGGAAGATCCGAGGGGTTATTTGGTGTGAAAAAATTGTTTCTTAAATAAACTATATTATACTAGTCTTTTATAGAAAAAAATAAGGATACTTATAAAGGATCAGAGGCTTATATGTCTTATAAAAATACTAGGGGTTGGTCCTTGTGGAAACCGTGTGAGAGGAGGGGGACAAGCGGTTGTCAAGGGTGAAGAAAACGATGAAAAATATGGTGGATAGGTTTCTGTTGTTGTGCATGCCTCAAGGAAGGAGATTATGCTATGAGAAGAAATCCTAAAGAAGATTGGACGGTCAGGATCAGATCTGGCCATGATATGATGGTCGAGGCGTGTCCATAGTTTAAAAAAAGTTGGGCGGCTCAGATTAAATCCGAGTTGGATTGGATGGCCCTGGATCAAAGCGGTGTTTTAAAAATATCGAATGGTCGATATTAGATCTGAGGTTTGATCGAATGGCACGAAAAACACGGAGTGATAACCATGGACACTGATAATCGAGTGTCAGATCAGAATTGACGGCCCAGATCATGCACAACGCGATCCAATGACCCAGATCCTATTTCGCCCAAAAATCCTCGTCCCACATCGAAACAGAGAGATGCTCATGGCCCCTTTATAAGCCCCATCCACTGAAAAATGGCTCAAAAAAAACACAACACACATATATGGAGCCTTATACACGGGCTCCCGCCCCCCGTAGGCCTCGGCCTACCCCTACCTCACCGTGGCCTCATGTCCACGATGGCACGCTAATGTGATCCTATACTCCTATGCTGCTGTGATTCTGTGTGCCCTTCATGGAGACTTGGACCATGCTCATCCCGACCCTAGCTGAGGCTGAGGGCTAGCCTCAACCACCTAGCGCGAGCTGCCTCCCTTGGCTCAGCTAAAGGGATGGCCCTAGTGGGCCTATTTTTTTTTAAAGTCCAATATTTCAAAGTTATAAAGTCTTAAAGAAATTAATACATTTATTAAAACTATATTGAAATTATATTTCTAAAAATGACTTTTGTTTAAACATTAAAAGGTTAATGAATACAAATTATACTTTGTCTTGGATAAAATTATTTATAAACACTAAAATTTTAACATACAAAGTTATAATTTGAAATTTAATATACGCACATGAAAATTTTTATTCTATTATTATAGAAGTCAAAACATGGTTTAATAAAAAACATAGTTTAATTAAAAAGAAATTAAACATAGTTTAAAACAATGTTTAAGCATTAAAAATGAAAATTTTTACAATATATTTGAAAAGTGTTTTTAATTAATCATTACATTTCAAAATCACTTAAGTGTAAATCAAAATATTATACCATGTCCTTTTAATGTTCATGATTAGGGGTGGTTTTATAATTTTCAATCCATAAATTAATTATTTAGAAAACTAAATTACACTTACATGTTTTCAATTAATTCACCAAAAGTCCAACGACTATAATTATAGTCGTTGGAATTCAACAGTCACTCAAGGAAAAAGTCAAGTTTATGCCTTATAAAACCATGCCTTTGGGTATCCTAAATTCAACACAATTGAAGAAAATGGATCTCATCATACCATTGGGGCTTAGAACGGCTACAGTGGTCTTGTCCATACTAATGGTTTTTAATAGGTATTTTTGGGTATAATGGTTTCTTGTGATCTGGATACATTGTAAATACTTCAGTGTATTATTTAAATGAAAAGCCTTGTATTTATCTAATAAATTTTGTTCAGTTACAATAAATTAAAAAAAACAAAATAATAATATTATCATTATATGAGACAAAAGTTTTGGGGTGTTACACATATAATAGTTGAAAATTATACACTACAATTCAAAGACCATAATATTGAGTCATTATATAAATCATGGACGATCATAAGTCATGAATAGTTATATACCATGATCCAAGGGTGAATAACAGTTACATATGACATGTAATTATGGAATAAATATAAGAATAGAAATTCATTTCTTTAGTAGTCATGCCTATTTTGCAAGACTATCCTAGTGGAATTGGTTACCTCCCCAAAAAATTATTTTATTCAAGGTAAACTCCCACAAAACTGTTGGTGGAAAATGTCCCCTAATAAAATGGGATCACTCCCAATTTGATTCATGTTTATCTTATGCAATATCATTCATTACCTAATGCATTAGTGAGAGATATAGGTCCCAACCATCACATAATGAAAACCATACATATATCTTCCACAAGATCATAAAACTTAAATTATATCATACCTAATGAATTGAAATTAGTTCCTTTAAAATTTAATATTATAATAATTATTGGAAAAGATAATCAGTTTAACATTTAATAAAAGAATAACCCATTAAAAAAATTAGCGGGTTTCATAAGAATTTTATTATGGTATAACCCACGAAATTGAAGTGGGTTTCATAAACATAATATCATGATAAAAAATTTATATTCAGAATAAGAATGGCAGCCTTGGTTCATATCTCCAGTTGGGAATAAATTATATCAAAGTATTTCATCTTAGATGGAGAATAATTTTGAAAGATAAATCTCATTGAATTTTTTTTGAGGAAAATAAAATTTATTAAAAAATATTTTTCAAACATAAATAATTTTGGAAATAATTTTATTTCGGAATAATATAAATAATATAAAATATTATTTAAATAACGTTTATTTCATGTTGTTTGAAAATTCCATACATGTCATACACGTTAAAACAAATACTCATTTTATATTTTTGTTAAAATCTAAATGAGATTTTTTTTTGGAAAATGACATGTAGATTACATTAAAAATATTTTTTTAGAAATCTAAAATTGGGTAATAATTTCATTGATAAATATTTTGATGGATGTTGAAAATATTTTTGAATTTATTTTTATGGAACATGGTTTTGAAAAAACAAACGAGTTTTCATCCGAAGAGAGAAATAAAGATGATTTTTTAAAACAATTACTTTGAAATAATGATTATATAAAGAGAGAAAAATGAAGGGAAAACACATAATATCATTTCATAACAATAGGAGATGAAAATTAAGGATTTTATTTAGAGATTTATTATACAATTTTTTTATTGGAAATATAATAATAAACAATCCTGATAAGTGATGAGATTGTAGCATAAAATCATTACCACTTCTGTAACATTGAATTATAAGAACCAAGAATAAATAACATTAAATAAAACACAAAATATCACAAGAATAAATTAATTAGTGATATAACATATCAAATGGGTTGTATATACTCCTCATAAAAGAAGGTGGGTGTATAACATTATATATTTCTCAAGGAAGGAAAATTCAAACGAAAACCCCTAACCGATTCGATAACCTTTGAACCATAAACCTGAAGAGAGAGGGATAATAGAATGAATATATAATTATTAATAATTTTTAGTATAAGAAGTATAAATTAAATTCATATTCAATATATACACCACAAAAAAGAAATAAGTTGTTGTATAGGGAATGTCTCCCACAGAAATAAATGTAAGATGAAAATATCTTACCTAAAGTATTGAATTTCATCATTTGTGTTGGAACCTAATATATAATAAATATGGATATGTTATAAATTTATTCCATTACCATAATAATATATATAATATAATATATTAATTATTTATAATATCAAATCACCTATTTAGTTTTGAATGTTTTCATTAAAAACACTATTCTGGGTGATAAGTAATTCATTTTCAAGCATTTTTCAGTTTGACAGTATCGGTCCTTATACTTTGATCATGTTCCCATAATTTCCCAAAATCTTAATAATTTTAAAATAATCCTATATATATATATAAATATTCATTATATGAATATTTATAATTATGAATAAAAAGTAGAGATAGAAAATGAATTACATCGTTCATGGAGATAGTAAACCATATGTCCGCATGAACATTGTTTCCATTTTTAGAATGATGGTATGAAAAAATGTAATTAATAATTAACTATAAAAGAGTATTATTATATCATATATATCATATATATTCATAAAATTTATACTCATTACCATCCATGAGAAATATAAATGAAAAAACAATCACATCACATCATGGATATGGTAATCTGTACATTCGAACAAGAAACATAAACATTTTACAAAATAATAGATATTAATAAATGAAATTATCATTTAATAAGTTTAATTATTTCATAAATATTATATGGTAATAGTATACCCATCATAATAATCATTCGTTAATTATGGTTATGAAAAATGATTTGTGTCTCTACATGGCGATGGTAAGCTGTACACACACATGAGTGATACTTTCATTTCATGTTTGAAGGGAAAGAGGGTTTATAATTGTGTTTTAATAACAATAATAACATCTAATAACAATTAGGATACAAAAATTAGTATTTTATGACAAATATAAAATATTTATATGGGGTGGGAAAGAATATAGAAGAAACTGTTTGTTTTAAAGTGATTACGTCTTCTTAGAAAGAACTCCTTTAAATCTAATCTTATGGACTCTATAGATGTAATTTTTAGAAGACAAACACATATAGAATTTTATTAGAAAAGTGGATAAGATAATTTTATAGATTATATTCTTGAAAAATGGTCAATTTAGTGTAATTTAGTTAATGAATAAGTTCCCTTTTACAATTTAGGTGAGGGTCACTTTTGGAATGTCTCAATAGATTAAATTAATATAAATTTATATGTAACTACATGTGGATAAAAACAGAATTATTTAAAATATAGGATGATTATAGGTCAAAATACTCTCATAAAGTAATTTTATGACAAAATTAGGTCACATTTTTACACTTATTATTTGGTTCTAAGCACTCATTAACCCGTTTTAAACTTACCACTACAATAAGGAATTTTACTCTTTGGGGGTCAATAAAGTTTCCATAAATGGAAAAGACCAATAAATCGACAATTTCAGAAATCATAAACCATATAATAATTACTTTTCATAATATGATATTTTTATGAATTCTATATAATTTAACAAAATATTATTTATCTTAAAATATCAAAAATATCAACTTTTTGAACTATTCATTTCATTAAAATTAATATTATAAATATAACAATTATATTTTGAACTAAATAACTAACTATGTAGCTAACATATACTGGTATTCTAGAAAATTCATGGATCACCTTAATTATCTCAAAATTTAAAACCATTAATATTTTTAATATCATTTATTTTATTTTTCTATTAATTGAATAATTAATGCATTAGTGTTGTGTTAGAATTTAAAGTAATTATATAGTTTCTAAAAATTATACATAAATTAAAATCATGGAAATAATTTCATTTGGAACAAAATTAATTTTATTATTTGTTTATAAGTATTTTTTATCCTCATGTGAACACATAAATGATATTTTAAACTAAGAGAGTGACATTTTTTCAATTCCTTTGGTTTTAATAATATATAATACATTTTCAAGGAAATGTTTCAATTAAATAACTAAATTTAAATCCTTAGGTGTTAAGGGTTGAATTTAATTCATCCAATAAAAATTTGGATGAATTATTATTGACTTATTAATTAATTTTAATCAAAATTAAACCAATTTACCCTTTACTGAGGTAATAATTTTTTCCACAGTTACTATTAATATTGATAAAAAATAAAATGGTCCTAATTACCAAATTTGAAAATCTTGATTCTAAATATTATATTTATTTTATCTAATACAATACCTATAAATGGAATAAATTAATTCTTTTTTATTTGATAAAAAATGTTACATGGACTACATTAAAAAAATATAAAGCCAAATACATTATTTACTCATATCCTATGGTTAGAAAAATAGTTGATGAATGTGTATAAAATTTTACCAAGTAAATTTTTATAAATTCCATTAAAATTATACAACCATAAGGATTAATTTGATATTTTGATATAAAATTCATTGTATAGATAAAATATTTTTTCTAAAAAAATTTCACATTTATTTTAGAATAATTTTATTATTGTAATCACTTGATAGATAATGAAATTATTTTATAAATTTATAAACCATATATTTCTCATAATTTCATTATTACAATTCATACCCACCAATCTAATGGCTAGGAGATGACAAACACATAATATTTTAATAATGTTACTTGGTTCGTTTAAGCTCATTTTTGCATATAATGCTAGGTACCGATGAAATAAAAATATTTATGTGGAAATATTATATAAAAATTTAATGGTGTTACATTCAAACACCCTTAAAATGAATTTCTATCTCAAAATTCAGCATATGGATATTAACATATGAGGATAATTCTTTAACAAATCTGATTTTTCCATTTATTAGTTTAGAATATTATATGGATTATTTTTAGAGATAGTTACATAGATGACATGAGATTCCTAGGATCGGTGATCCCATAATTAATTTTAGAAATATACTAAATTTATTAAATATCACTCATGTTACACTTTCCAAAAAATGTGGAGTAACTCCCAAACGGGGACTTAGAGCATAAATATAAAGCTGTTGTTGTGCTTAGAGAATGAGTTTTAACATATTCCTGTCATATCCTTGAAGCGAGTTAGATGCTCGAGTTGGTCCTGGTCATGGGTGGACATTTAAATAAATTATTTAATTTAAAATAATTGATTTAATTAAATTTTTGTGAGCTTATTGGTCTATAAATATGATGTTTTGGAAAAATCCAAGGGTTATTCATATAATTTGGATCATTGAGAGAGATAATTGGATGATCGTTCTTATAGAATGACAATTAGATCTAGGAACATCGATTGGTGTGCAATGAATTACAAGTATCTCATTAATGAATGTGACATAGATTCATTATTCATCAGTTCTAAATCCATATCATGGTATGATGTTTATTTAATGTAGGTTCACACCCAATTTATTATTACTATAATGTATGCGAATCAATAAAGTAACGAATTTATTTACGGATGGAGCGTATTGCAGGTATATGTTAGATTATCCAGGCCTAGGGAATTTTATTTAATGATTATATTATATCTATTCCTTCATCATTATAATAGATAAAAATCAATGTAAACACAAACATTGGACAAGTTCCATTATTCATGATTGTGTTTTATGCATTCCTCCCCTCGTTCTTTTCTCATTCATCGTTGGTATTCATTTTGGTTAGTGGTTCAATAAAAACCTTGTAGTAAATTGTTGTGCACCCGTTTCTTAGCATAATGGATTGATATTGTAGATTTGAGTTCTGATTAAGGATGAGGTTAGGATATGATGATGGATTAGAAGTCTAAGATCATGGATTGGGCATGCATCACTGATGAGGCCTGATGGGGAGTGTTTCCCAATCATCAAATACAGGACAAATCTATCCAATGTTGGAGAAGGGTTTTTTTCAACCTTAGATCCAGGACTAATTGTGTTTTTCAAGGTGTAATTAAAGGTATTGGAGGATTGAAGTAAGAGGCATGAAAAATTTCATGATTTCATTGAAAAACCTAAAAAAATAGTGTGTAGTCATATGAACACACACCATGTAGTACCATATGTCTGTCACTAGAGTTTTCATTCAGAGATGAGTATGATATGCCATGTGACTCATGTCACATGCCGTGCGACCCTTCCCATCCAGCATATTTTTTTATAGGTTATAGAGGCCTCGAAGGCCATGTGGAGTTACATGCCATTTGGGACATTCCACACACATTGTATACCCTAATTGGTTGATATTCATGTAAAAGAGGTACAAGCTTAAGAGATCCTGTATCCCCACACACTGTTTTTGGTAGTCCATAGGCCCTTTACTCAGACAAAGACATGGGAATGGGCCATGTTAATTGGGTAGAACCCACTGATGAAGGGAAATTACATAGACTTTTAGTACACATCATGTAATTATTCAAATATGGCATGGACCCCTATCCACGACTTCTTTCATAAGTTTTATTAGAGTATATTTTATTGATTGTTTCTAGGATGGATGTTTTATAATTTCATCTAATGCAAAGTATGGTGATCCCCTATGAGAAAATTCAGTCTCGGGTAGAGTTTTTAGAGTTCATTTCTGAGGCCCAAAGTGATATCCTCTATCATCAAATTTTACTTAGGTGGGTTTCTTGCAATCATCACTACTAACACCACATGTACGCTGATCCACTACTTAGTAGGTTAATATAGATATAGTTGTTGCAATACACCATGACCCTGGTTGTGATCCCCACCTATTTATCGATCTGTTTAGGCTTCCATCGTGTACTTCATATGGTGAGACCTGATGATAAAAAAATATTAGATGGGTTGAATCAACACAATATGACTAGTGGAGTGTGTTGTCACAAATGAGTGTTATATGGATCCATTGAGCAAGAATCCTAGGCTAGTAATATAATTGCTATCTTAGTTGAGAATGTGTATCTACTATGGGTTTATCTAAATGTTCCTATTATACATGTCATTTACATATCCCTTTGATGACCTGAGTATTACACTTGATGTTATATTCTGACTATGGGATGTCCAACTAGGTATTGCTGTACTCACCCCAACGTGGGAATTTCTTGTACATGTCGTGTCTTATGTGTATAATATAAATCTATTACTTTAGACAATTTTTTGTTCTCATGGATTATATTATTCAATTAATTTATGATTAATGTGTCACAAACTTGTAATATTTATTCCATTACTGAATATTATGATCATTGATATATCATGTATGGTTTTAAAATGTTATCATCATTTCTTCATACCCTTATGCTAATGTTATTCTTATGTGATATTAGATATCCCCTTGTTTACACATACTACACAAATGAGATCACCCTTTATTATGATTCCCTTTATCATGTTACGAAGAATGGTTTTATATATTAAAATTGAAACAACCTGAACTTTTAAAAATAAAATTTCCCTTGTGATTTAATTAAATGTCTTATAATTCAATATGGTTATAGAAAAAACATGCACTTATTTTTTTTATCAAATTATATCGAATTTAAAAGACCATTAAGTATCATTACTATTGATAACATAGTCATTGAATTTTGATCACTTGATTAGTTTAGATATATGGTTACAAAAAATATAATTGACATAAAAAAAGGATGTGGTGGCCCCATCTAGTACGATCATACCCTATGTATCCCATTTATTGGAGCATCCGAGGTAGATAACATCACTGAGATTTTATGTTCACAAAGCCCAATATGAGATCTAACAACATATGCCTGAGAAAAACCATTTATGGGAGATGATTAAGATTATAGAGACCACGACACAAACCATGTTCATCGTACAACCCCATGAAAGTCTCACCATTACAAAAGTTACTCTTTGATAATTTTATGGTGTATTAAAGTTATATATATATATATCAAGACCCTAGCAATATGAGTATCAACATTTATTTTTATAAGATAATGGATTTATTTTGAAACTAATATTGTTACTTTATAATGTTTTTTTATTTTGATATAATAAAACAGAAACACTATTTTTGGGTAATATTCAAATTCAATTAAAGGATTGTATTTTGATGAATTAATAGATTATTGAAATATATAATATTTTAATAAAATATTATTATTAAATAATTTTTATTAAATATAAATGGCCATATTATTTTTTATGAAGTCAAATTTAATTTTTATAAGGGGTCGAAAACTGTTATTGTAAGAAAACCCATCATTTCTTAATAAATGTTGATATTATATTAACAGTGAAAAAAAACATTTATAAAAACATTTAGATAAAATTATTATTATATTTTAGATTCAAAAGGTCAAAATTATCAAATAGTGAATTTTTCATAATTTTCTAAGATAACCAAATTTTCTGTTAAAATTAAGTTCTGTAAAAATATATTTTGTGTATTATAACATCATAATAAACCAAAAGTGATGTAATAAATAATATACAGTGTATCCATGAAAAAATATATTTTTCTATTTAATATAATTATATTTTATGTCTATTTAATTAATTTAATAAATCCATTATGAATCTTCTAAAAACTAATAATATATTTTATGGTTTTAAAATCATTTCTATAAGAGAATGACTCCCATCCACATAAGCACAAGACTTATTTAATTAATTATAGTAATTTTCCATATAAAATAATTAAAAAAAATCCATTTTGTAGAAATATTCAGAAAAAACCATAGGATTCTATTTTGTTTTAATTATTTTATTATATAGAGTCCAAAACCTAAGTTTGAGAAATAATAAAGAAATACCCACTCATTTCCTATATAATCCCACCCAAACTCCCATTTATCTTCTCTGAATATCCATGGAGCATGTCCTTACTCTTCTCAACCCTCTCTAGAGTCCTACCATGCAGCCCTCATGTTATCAAGAAGCTCCTCCCAAGCATTTGGAGTCAGACAACCAAGTATGTTATCCTCACCTTCTCTTCCTTATTCTAGTTAAATTATTATCTAATACTTTATATTAAAAATTCCTAATTTTGGGATATGGATTATAATTTACCTATTAATACCAATTTATTTTCAAAATAATGAGATACCCATTTCACTCTCATCAACCCATTTTAGGAACTGTTATGTGACATTGTTATGCTGTCAGAATTTCACCGGGATTTTTCCACGCCCAAAAAATTGTGTAGTGAATACAATTACCATTTCCTATCAAGTATGTTCACCCTTATACACTTATAATATGTTCACATGGGACTTTCATGTATGTATTCTACACTCCATGATTGTGGAATTAAATATTATGATGAATGAATCCTTGTTTTATGGTCTATGTGGCACACAAAAGTATGAGAATGAATTGAAAGTGACGGGTGTGACCGGAATTATATAGCTCTCCAATGAATTGGGAAATGTTTAGGCTTATGAAATATCATGTTGGGATAGAAACTAACCTTGATTCCTTTATGGTAATTATTCCATCATGATTAATTGGATGTTATCCATGACCTATTTTTAGGATGTAATGGTTTAAGTTGTTTCCACATTTCTGAGGTTATGATTATAATGATATGTCATGATTCTTTGTTTATGTTTATGATTCTTAATAATTTTATTTTCCATTTATATTTCTATTGTATCATATGTATTATCATCTTTATGTTATTTCGTGTCTATTCCCTTATTGGTCTTTATAACTCACCCCTTTCTTATGTATGTCCCTATGTAATCCCGTGCCGTTTTATGTAAGATCATGCTAAGGATGTTTTCAATAAAGTTTTTGATTTTCCTATTTAAACTGTTTTGTAATTTACCTATTTCTAAAATAAAATATACTTATTGATATTTTAGTTTGTATTAATATTAATATTATATAATAAATCATGTATTAATATTTAATAATGATAAGGGTTTTTATAGTTGGTATTGGAGGAAATGTTTAGTTATTTTTGGGATTAGGATTATAAAACCCTAGCAAAAGCCTTCGGGAAAAAATAAGTATACAAAAAAATCCCACAATTTTTTTAAGCATAGAGTTAGTGGTTTATCAAGAAAATAAATTCCTATCTGGACACTACAAGTGGATGAGGTTCTGGAATAATTATACATAGGGGTAAAAACTCCGACAAGGTGTGTTGAGACTGACTCGACATAACCTAGAACACAATAATGGGCTTTACTACACACTTGGTTTGACATTTTTAGGGGATATTCTTTGGTAAATCCATATGATCATTATAAAACATTATTAAGGGAACAAAAAAAATATCCATAAGAGCATGTTATAGGAAATAGATAATGGATAACATATAATGAAGTCTAGAAATTCATAATGTATGAAAAAACATCCCCTAATTTTCCCTTTATTATAGAAAATGGCCAGAAATATGAGAAATAGGGTAAACAATCAATGCGGCGTGGAATGCGATGACTACCCCATCGGGATGCCCAACCACATGGGAGCAGGAATAAAATACATTGTGAAAATACTCTCTCAACTGACTGATGTTCTCAATAGAATCCTAGATCAAGAGGAGGGTCCAAATACCCTTAATAATGGAAATGTTGAAATTGAGCCCTTTATGTGAGAAATACCTCCAACTTTCAATTGATTATATGATCCCTTTATCATGGAATATTGGATCAACTCCACTAATAGGAGATTCTCCATCCTTTAATATTCTGAAAAAGAGAATTTTCTAATGGGTTTTTATTGTATGGAGGGAGAAGCTGATCAGTGGTGGAAATTTATCAAGAATATGACGCCTAATGATGATAGCGAATTGATCAGGTGGAAGGAGTTATGGAAAATGTACTTCGATAATTTTTTCCCCACACTATCAGACTTAAAATGGAAAGGGATATCCTTCCATCAAGTAAAAAATATGATGAATCTCTTGAAATATATGGGGAAAACTTCTTAAGACATTCATGATAAACCATTGGTATTGTCTTTACTTCTAAATGTAAGTTTGTTCACTTCTTTGGTTGTCTAAAACATAGTATATGAGAAGCCCTAGTGATCCGTGACATTTATTACAGTGAGGATATTGTCCAATGTAACCTCAAAGTTGAAGCAGAGATTGGTGAATCACAAGGGTTTCACTGGGATAAGAATCATAAATTAGAGTTTAATTACAGTGGTCTGATGAATATATCTACTGGTGCCAAGAAATTTCAACATCTCACTTGGCAATGGTGTGGAAAGAAGCACCCCAAAAATTTACTAATGGGAGAGAGGAAATGATTTAGTTGTAGGAAGGAAGGTAACCTAGCTAGAGATTTTCGATAGGTGAAACACACTAATGAGATTGAGGAAATGAATTTTATATTCAACCCCAATGCATTGATCATTTCTTTAACAACAATGAACCATGGAACTTTTCAAATCAATGCACTAATCTAGGGGTTTTTATGACAACCAAAAACCTCCAAGGTAGAAAATGAGAGCATTTTCCATCACAAACACTATGGTGGATCCCAAAAATGATGTGGTGGCATGTGTGATAATTATTCCTTCAAGGATAGTGAATTTACTTTTAAATTATAGTTCTATGCTTTCTATCATATCACTAAACATTTGTAAAACTATTCAAATAAAACCATAGATCATAGAAGTCATGTTATCTATATAAATAGAAAATGGGGAAATTATTGCATCCTGAGTATACAACTCCTCTACTGTCATAATTTGTGGGATGAACTTCCTAATGATACTTTTGATACTCCCTTTAGTGGAATTTGATGCAATTTTGGACATGGAATGGATTTACCTATTTAGAGGAAACATAAATTTATGTGAGAATGAAATCATTATCCATAATATTTAATTGACCCTAGATTCTGTACAAGTGCAAGGAGGAGGTTGAATATTTATTAGGACCAACATATAAATCATCGTTATTATTTCCCTATGAAAAATAATATATAGCTCAAATGATTCAGTATATGGGAAGAATAATCCTTGAATACATGATCATCATGAGGGAATACACTGATGTGTTTCTTGAGGAATTGCATAGCCTTCCTCCTAGTCGAAATGTTGAATATTCAATCGAGATTATACCTTGGGTGTAATCATTATTCTTGACTCTATACAGAATGGATTTTGTCAAACATGAGTATCAGAAGAAACAATTATAAGATAATATTGAAAAAGGGTTCATACTCCCAACTGATTCACCATGGGGTACAAACATCCTCTTCATCAAGAAGAAGGATGGGTCAATGATAATTTTCATTGATTATATAAGGCCCCAACTTTAAACAATACATAATATTAAGTTAAGTCAATAATTTGACTTTTAATTCACATCAAGGATATTTTCATGTTTGGAGCTTTAGTGAATAAGGCTATAACTTATACATAAAAACTTGAATATTACAAGTAGAAACTTCTACTCACTATCCACTTTTTTTAAAAAAAAACATTTTAAAACAAAACAAGACATCATTTCATGTTTTAACAACATAACTTTTCCTTGATCCCATCCCCGACTCTATTCTTCCATATATCCTGTGAATTTTTTTTCAAAAATTGGGACGAGCATAAAAATATCAGTGAGGGGTACATAAAGAAAGAAAAATTTTATAATTGGGATAACATGAAAAAAATTAATACTTTATTATAAATTAATAATTTTCACCTTTAAGAAGTAGAAAAAACACTTTACTGAATATAATCACATTACTTACCCGTTTTGTAACTAAAATATTACCATAAAGAACATGAAAAACAAAATATAACATATAAAGGTAACTTGGGACATAAACATACATAAATTTAATAACCATACAATCGACTTCCAAGAATATCACTAAATGGAATAGCCATACGACTGACTTCCATACCCAATTAATTAGAGGTTATAACGTAACCACCCATCCTTGATTTATCATAGAACCACCCATCATTTGGTTTAGCACGTAATCACCCATCATCCGTTTATCATATAACCACCTGTAAAATGTTCAAGTACCATTATATAATCATAAAACATAAAACAAACATAAAGTAAATATAGAATTTCCACACTATAACCACAAGAGATCATTTTATAATATAGAAATATTCAACCCATTTATAAAATAGTTTAAGACTTTCAATAAAGATAATTTTGAATAAAAGAGTCCCATACCACTTTGAAACTTTTGAATTAAATTATCATTTCAAAAATTCATGTCCATTTTAATAAATTATTAAAAACTATTTTGAAAACATGGGAATTAAATAGAGGATTATAAATGAAAACATTTAAAATGATGTTTTAGTTAATGAGTCCCCTACCACTTGAGAAACACTTGAATAAAAATAATTAAGGAATAAAATAAAACAAAAATTTAAATATCACAAGAATATACTAATTCATGATATAAAGAGTCAAAAGGGTTGTATATACACATTATAGGATAATAAATGTAAATGAAAACAAGATATGCCTTAATGAAAGGTGATTGAGATGAAATCTTTTACAAAGATGAATTTGTAAATAAAATAGATCGATAATGTCTATTAACTATAAGTACACATAAATAAAGTATAAATACAATATAGGATATCAAAATTCAATTCTCACATAGTCCTTGCATGAAATAATCAAGAAGTAGAAAATTAACACAAAGAATGGAAATTGGATTAATAAGTTCCCTTACCTTGAGCCCGATTCGTCACGTATGTTCCTTGTTCTTCCTGAATAATAAAATTAAGTTAATTTATACTTTCTTAAGAAAAATTTTAAATTTTATTATTCCTTTTATATCACTTATTACCATGTTATAAAAATTACATAATTATTTAAGTTAATATCATCCGTTTTGTAGATATTGGGTACTTAAGTCGAAAATGATCATATTATAATTAAAAATTTTCCATGTGGTCAAAAGTAAATTTTCACCAGAATAGTATTCAAGATTTAAATATCATATATATCTAGTATATATGTATTTATAATATTCCATAAAATTTTGAGATAAGAAATTAAATGCACCATTAATGGAGACGGTAAGCCCAACGTATGCATGAATGCTACTTTCATTTCTTTTTCATATTAAAAAGAATCAAAACTAAATTATGAACATGTATATTATAATTCTAGTATAATATAATATTTTATATTCATTACATAATTTAATTAATTCTATTCTTTATACATTCCATGTATGGTATGAACAAGTCATATCACTTTGAGAGGGTGGTAGTCCGCACTTCCTAAAATGAAATTATAATATTTACATATCATGAAAAGCATAAAGGTATGTTTGTAAATAAATATTACAGTATCATAGAGAAAATATAAATATAATATAAATCATATATAAATAGATTTCCATCATAATTTCCACCATGAGAGGTGGTGGGGGAAAATCGAACAATCCTCGTTTCGTGATGCAATAGTTCACCCTACACAGAAACAATATGTTCGTATCCATTAGATGGAGGTGTGTGTAAGTGTAATTAGAATAATTATCATAAAAAACATCCTAGTATATTTAAGATACTTATGTTTTTATAAAATAATGGAATAAAGAGAGTTTAGGGGGTTGGATAAGGAATATAATTGAAAGAATCTTGAGAGAAGACATTACCTCAAATCGGGTAACTCCTTTTGATTTAAGCTGAAAGGATTTCTTGAATTGCCTTATGACTAAGGTGAGGATTCTAGGAGGAATATAGAGATGTTGGGAGCTTTTTTGGGTAGAGTTTGGACTATACAAGTTTCTTTATAGGTGTGATTAAGGTTTATAGGTGATTCCTTTTCATAAGAGGTAGGAGAGGCTCTTTAAGAAGATATTGCAATATTATTTAATTGTAGAATTTTTTTTGGTTTCAAATGGTCCCAAAGTAATTTTTTTCTAAGATAATATTATTTTAGGTCAAAAATATCTCAATAAATAGATTTTATATAGGTTTAGGTCAGAAATTTAACCTTATATTTTAGCTTTAACCCTTATTTAACTAATTTAACTCTTTCCATGTCTTCTTCTATATTCATACTATATGGTTAATATAGTTACTGTAAAATGCCAATATAAACCCAAGTGGTTAATTAATGACATTTTCAGCACTATATAAGTCATTTTTCCAAATTTTATATTCTCAAGACTATTATATCATTTAAAAAAATAGTATTTTAAAAAAAACCCATTTATGTAAATTTTTATACTATTCATATCATGATTTTTAAAATATCTATAAAAACTTTATTATTCAGAAAAAACTTCATTCATTCAAAGATAAAAAGTCATAATAATCACTAAAATTCTTGGATGGCATAAAAATTTTCAAAATGAATTTATTTTTATATTTATAATTTCATTTATTTAAATCATTAACTAATAAGGTAATCACTATATCATCATTGTGTCAAAAATAAATTTATTTATTTGATGTCTAGAAATTATAAATGAAATACCATGATATAGGAAATATTTTTATAGTTTTAATGACTATTTATTGTCCAAAATATCACTTATATAACCCCATATAAAAACATTTTTTTCTAAAAGATACATGTTTATGTTACATTTTCCTTTACTTTAAATTAATTCTCTTAAAATGTCATATTCACATAAAAGTGGCTATATGGGGTCGCAAAATCGACCCAAGGATGACTGTGGTTGTAAATATCTCATCCAATAGGATTGGGACACATGTTAGGGTAGTTTAATAATATTATAATATTATTATTTTTACCCTTATTTACCTGATTTACCCTTTAACTATAGTAAATAAAATAATTACTAAAGTTACTATTCATAATGTCTAAAAATAAAATGTACCTATTTAAAAAACATATATCTCATAATTCCAAATATTGAATCCATTTTTCTTATTTATAAACACATAAGTTTCAGTAATTAATTTAAAATTAATTTTTTTTGTTGAAACCAAAAAGCGGGGTTTTAAGAAGTAATAACTATCAAACGATTGACATGTGTTTAT
Organism: Viscum album; assembly: GCA_963277665.1. Taxonomy (NCBI): domain Eukaryota; kingdom Viridiplantae; phylum Streptophyta; class Magnoliopsida; order Santalales; family Viscaceae; genus Viscum; species Viscum album. The sequence continues at coordinate 169,021,148 of OY728157.1, forward strand.
GTCCAATTTAAATGTGAAATTACTTAAAATAACCATAATTGTACTAAATGATCAAAATATAATCCAATTCAAATTTAAAACCAATTAAATTAATAATATAAATATATTAATAAATTAGATGAAAATATAGTTTTGAATAAAAATGTAGTATTTTCACTATTCATAAAAATATGAATTTTATCAGAAAAATACTAAAATTTCATCAAAAGTAAATTTGATCTTATGATTCTATAGAAGATTATTATTTTGTTAAATTGAACATATAAAAGTGACAAAAAATATATTTAAAAAGAGTTCACTATCAAAAGGCGGTAAAAGAACGTTTTAAAAATATTTGAGTATTTCATACTTAAAATTGGATTCATTCTTATTTGAAGCCTCTAATATTCATTAGATAAATTTAAAAACATTTAATAAATATGGTAAATCATAATATAGTAAGTTATGTACATTACCAGCAATACAATGGCTATGTGTTAACTTCCATTTAAAATATTATTATTATTATATTATTTTTCGGTATAACTCAATGTTGTGTGAAACATACAATTTCATAGAAATATGTTGTTGTGTGTTGAGTAACATATCATACAAAGTGTTATATTCAACATAAAATTAATATTCTTATTCATAAATATTAATAGATATGAAAATGTATCATTCTATAAATACCTGGGTCGTTATATCCTTCCCCCTTTTTTGGAAATTTCATCCTCGCATTTTTAAAATTGGGCTTGGAAACTACATTAAAGGTACCACATCAGAAAGAGAATCAATAAAACTATAACTTTTAAAGAATGAAGGAGAAGTATAAAGACCACCTAAGATAACCCAAACTAGGATTCCATGTAGGAAAAGTAAACAGACACCATTTTTTATTTTAAGTTTCTTTTTAAAAAGTTATAGAATTTATTAATGATATTGACTAAGAACATAAGGAAATATACTTACTTTTCAAGTAGAGTTTCCTACATTAATAAATTTCTACCAAAAACTCATATTTTCTCCAAACGATGAGTATTCATGATGACATGGTCACACCTGAAGTGCTAGAATCAACTTCTTGAGAATCACATAATCCAGAAAAGATGAACTATATATTTCTCCTGTCTTTAGACATTAACCAAAATAAAAATGGTTAGTATGAGATCATATAATCCCCAAATAGGATAATCCTTTATAAAAATAAATGCTACTCTTAATCTATAAAATTCTCCAAAAAATACCCAAAGTTCAACAAGGACTATTCAATAAACAACTTTTTTTAAAATTCTTCAAAATAATAAAAACTAATATTGAAACCCAAAACTTAGAATGACTTAATCACATAGTTTTACACATTAAATCTTAACATTTATCTCCAAATAACATTTACTACTCTTAAAGTATCATACTGAAGTGTAATTAACCTAATAACATTATCTCTATGATATTTTAATCATTTCCATAAATAACCAAAATCATCAATGTACATAATAAAAATATAGATTCTTACCAAATAAAATTTCAACCATTACTCAATAATTGAGATCCCATAGTATTCTATTTTCCTTAGTCATATAGTGTTCCCAAAAGAGATAACATCTTCCAAAATAACCTTTATCACTTAATCACCAAATCATTTTCCTATATTAAGGATATCCATTTGATAAACCATAAGTTCCCAAAATCATTTTATTCTTGATCCATAAAATCATTTAACTAAAAATAATTATTCATATTAACTAGGGACTTCACGTAGTCTAGTGGTAGGCGATAAATCCTAGTCTCACTTTGGTTGTTGGTTCGATTCCTGCAGTTTTGTCTGATACGACGGGTTTTCACACGGTCCGCGTATTATCCTTTTTCAAAAACTGATTAATTCTAATAACATTAACAAAATGAGATAATTTTTTAAACATATTCAAAACATGTTTTAACATCAAAGGTTATTTTATACCTCACATTTTTCATCCCAAAAACTAATAACCAATAATTTACTAAAAAACAAAAGATCACATGAACCCCTAAGGTTATCCATTATGTCAACAAAAGAAAAGATAATTGTTAATTGAATAACATTTTCACATATCAAACTTTAGGGTTACACATACTATAAAAAGTCTTCCAAAGTAATCATATCATTAATACATTTAAACATATCACCATCCGTAGATCCAACATAACTCTTAAATTCCTTAAATTTAGACATCTTAATCATTGAAAATTTTTCATGATCCTTTATCCACGTTTTTCCATCTTATTCTTTTACACATATTTCCTACAAACAAAATCATTCATAATTTCCTAATCTTTCGGTAATGTCAAAACATGAGATAATTTCTCATCTTCAATTGGAATGGTATTAGGAATTAGTAAACATATATTTGTACAATATTTCTGATCCCATTCCCAAACCTTCTTTGTAGGACATCTATTTGTATAATTACCTTTCCAAACACATTTAGAACATTAAATTGATCATTCAGAAAGAACTTATTTCCCTTTCTTGGAGTCAACTGGACGCTTTCTTTTTCCATGGAAGATTATTGCTTTGATACCTTCATTACCACATCTAAAACATCTTCCAATCAATTTTAAGAATTTTCCTAGGTGTTTCTTTCCATATCCTTGACACATAGGTTTTTTAATATACTTACCTTTATGATTATTTCATGAACTTTCATTGGGGTTCGTTTCTCGCATATATGATGCCTTAGAAAAATCACCAAGGTTCAAGTGATAAATCATGACTCCCAATAGTTGGTTAAGGATAACCACAAGATTTCTTATTTCATCTCCCATTTAATTTGGTCCCTCATTCAGAAAAGCACCATAGTTTCCTTCACAACTATTGTTACTTTGGTGCCTTCTAGATCCATCCATTTACTCTAAAACCGAAAAGGTCAGTGTGAGTATATCAGTAAAATCATCATATATTATCTTATGATGAGGGTAAACATTAAGATATACTTATTCATGTTATCTTAAACCCATTCAATTAATCTAAAATAACTATGAATCTTTATAATACACTAACCATTATGGTTATTTAACTTATGATTTAATAACACACGAACCACTAAAGTTATCTAAACCGACCTATAATACCAACTATAAGGCCCTAGCCTTTAACATTACATAATATTGAATTAAGTTAATAATTCAAATTGAAGATCTTTTCAGGTTTAGTGCTTTAGATAATTAGGTCATAACTTATACATAACATATTGAATATTACATGTAGACACTTCTACTCACTATCTTTTTTAATAAAACAAAATCTCTTTAAAATTAAAAAATAACATCATTTCATGTTTTATCAAAATAATTTTTCCTTGATTTCACCCTTGAATCTATTCTTCTTTATGTTCTGTGAAAAATATTTCAAAACTTGGGATGAGCATAAAAAGTTCAGTAAGGGATACAAATTGAAAGAAAACTTTTAGTTTTTCCAAAACATGTAAACCATGATGACTTTCTCATAAATCAATAATTTTCACCTTTCAGAAGTAGAAAAAACGCATAACTGAATATAAGATCATTACTTACCCTTTTTTTAACTAGATGATTACCATAAATCTAATAAAAATCAACATATAGATTATAAAGGTAACTTGGGAAATAAATATACTTAAATGGAATAACCATACGGTCGAATTCCACACATTTAAATAAATGGAATAGCCATACGAGCGAATTCCATATACAATGCATTGGAGGTTATAATGTCACAATATATTCTTGGTTTATCACATAACCACCCATTAAATGTCTAAGTACCATTACATAATCATAACTTCTAAAATATTGAAAATATCAACATTTTAGTAATAAAATTTAATTTGAAATCACAAGATATCATTTCAAGTTATTTAAATACTCAATACATTTCAAAAACCATTTTCAATACCAAAACACCCAAAAAGGGAATAAGAGATTTGTTTTTATTTTAAAAACATTAATGCTTATAGAGGAAGCCAAATAACGATTACGGCGGTGGAGAGTTCATTGTCACTACAAACATTAAAAACATTCCTTTTTTCATTTAGTAAAACACTTTGTAGATAAAAGATTCCCTTTGGATGAATATAAAATTATAAGGGGTTTGTTATACACCGTGTAAAAGAAGGAGGTGTATATTATTAAAGGATGCATCAATGAAAGGAGATTGAGACGAAATCCCTTATGAAAATTTGGCATCCTAACAACGTCACATTAAAATTTAGAAAATGTGTTGATTGGAGGGAAAAAGGTATCTCAACAATTGGACATAAAATTTACAGAAATAAAGATATAGAAGAACATATTCCAAAATAGTAAAATTTAAAATAACATAAAATAAGTCTTTGACTAAAAGAGGAGGGGGAAAGATTCCAATACCTTGAGTCTGACTCGTCACGTATGTTCCTATTTCTTCCAGAATAATAAACTTAAGTTAATTTATACTTTATTTTGACCATTTCAATTTTATGATACCTTTTATATCTCTGATTACCATGTTATAAAAATTACATAATTTTTTATATCAGATTTTTTGTCGATATTTAGTACTTTAGTCAAAAATGAACTTGTTATAATTACAAATTGTCCATGTGGTCAAAAGTTCATTATCTACAGAATCATATTCATGATTTAAATATCACATATATATGGTATATATATATTTATATCCAATATATATGTATTTATAATAGTCCATAACATTTGGAGATAAGAAATGAAATGCACCGTTCATGGAGACGGTAAGCCGTACGTACGCATGAATGCTACTTTCATTTATTTTTCATATTTAAAGGAATTAAAAATAAATGATACAAAATTAAATTATAATGAAATTATAATATAATATTTTATATAAATTACATAATTTTATTAATTCCATTCTTTATATGTTCCATGTATGGCATGAATGAGTCATATCACTTTGAGTGGGCGGTAGTCCGCACTTCCTCAAATGAAATTATCGTATTTACACATCATGAAATGCATAAAGGTATGTTTGTAAATAAAAATTACAGTATAATAAATACAATGTAAATATATTTCATATATAAATATAGTTACTTCATAATGGAAACCATGATAGGTGGTAGTGGAAAATCGAACAATCATCGTTTCGTGAGGCAGTAGTTCGCTGTAAACAGAAACAATATTTTCATATCCATTAGATGAAGGTGTGTGTAGGTGTAGTACTAATAATTATAATAATAACATACTAGTATATTTATGATACTGGTTTTGTTATAAAATAATAGAATAAAGAGATTTTAGGGGTTTGAAGAAGGAAAATAAATGAAAGAAGCTTAAGAGAATACATTACCTCAAATCAGGTAACTCCTTTTGATTTAAGCTAAAAGGATTTCTTGAATTGTCTTCTTCTGAGGGTAAGACTTATAGAAGTAATATAGGGATATTGGAAGATTATTTGGTAAGATTTTGGACCATCCAAGGGGCTTGAGATTTGTTAGTAAGGGGTTAGAGGAGGTGGCCTTTCATAAGAGGGAGGAGGGGTACATTAAGAATATCTTGAAATATTATTTTATTATAAACCGAATTTAGGTTTCAAAATGTCAAAAACTCATTTAATTCTAATATAAGATGATTATTTTTCTAAATCCTCTCAAACAATTGTTTTTTTACAAGTTTTGGTTCAAAGTTTAACCTTATCTTTTATCTTTAACCCTTAGTTAAATAATGTAGCTCTTATCATGTCTTCCTATATATTCATACTATAAGGTTAATATAGTTACCATAAAATATCAATAGAACCTCAAGTGGTTTTATAATGAATTTTTTAACATTATATAATTCATTTGGAAGATTATTATATTATTAGGACTATTATATAATTTAATAAAATATTTTTTTAAAAATCATTTATGTCAATTTCTATACTATTCATATCATGAATTTTTAAAAAACCATAACTACTTTATTATTTATAAAAACTTCATTAATTAAAATATAAAAAGTCATAATCATCCATAAAATTCTTGTATGGGAAAAAATTTTCAAAATAAATTTAATTTAATATTTATAATCTCATCTATTTAAATCATTCATTAGTAAGGTAATCCCTACATCATAATTGTGTCATAAATTAATTAATTTATTTTATGTTTAAAAATTAAAAATAAAATACCATGATGTAGGAAATATTTTTATCTTTATGATATATATTTATAGTAAAAAATATCACTTATATAACCCCATTTAAAAATTGTTTTACCGAAAGATACATGTTTTTGTTACATTTTTCTTTACTTTAAACTAATTTTTATAAAATGTCATTTTCACATCAAAGTGGCTCCATGGGGTCCCAAAATCGACACAAGGATGACCATGGTCAGAAATATCTCATAAAATAGGATTAGGGAACACGTTATGGAAGTTTAATATTATTAGAATATTATTTTGTTACCCTTATTTACCATATTTACCCTTTAACGATGGTAAGTAAAATAATTACTGGAGTTACTATTCATAAAATCAAAAAATAAAAGGTATATATTTACAAATTTTGGACCTCATGATTCCAAATATGGAATCCATTTTTCTAAATTCAAAATACAAAAGTTTCTGTAATTAATTTAAAATTAATTCCAGTTGCCAAAACTAAAAAGTAGGTTTTTAATAAGTAATAACTATCAAAAGATTGACATCCTTTTATGTCCAATTTCAAAGTGAAATTACATCCAATGTTCATAATTGGATAAAATGATAAAAATATAATCTAATAATACTTTAAAAAAAAAATTAAAATTACAATATAACTATATTAATAAATTATATTAAAAGACAATTTTGAATTAAAATGCTGTATTTTTTACTATTCATAAATATATGTTTTTTTAGAAAAATACCAAAATTTCCTCCAAAGTAAAATTTCATGTCCCGCTTCAAAATAAGAATTTTTTTGTCAAATTTTACATATAAAAGTAACAAAAACTATATTTAAAAAGGGTTTTCTATCCAACGGTAGTAAAATTGTATTTTTAGAAAAATCCTTATTTTATCTGAAAAATTGAATTTGTTCTTATATCATATCTTGAAAACATATAAGATGAATTTAAAAAATTAAATTGAATATATATCATATATTTTTTATAAAATAAAAATCCAAAAAGAGTGATATGAAGACACAATTATTCTCTTTTAAATAGTTTTTCATAAAAACACATCCTTTATATTTAATTGGCTTTTATTTTCATTTGTAATAAATTTGGTACCAATAAATAATTATTTAAACATGTGTAAAACATATTTCAAAATTCAGTTGATACTATTCATTTTCTATTTTCCAATGGCTAGGCATTAAATACCATTTAAAATAATAATAATATTATTGTATTATATTTTGGTATAACTCAAAGTTGTGTGCAACGTAAGATTTCAGAGAAACCCGCTGTTGCATTTCAAATACACTATCCGAAGAAGCATCCCCTTTAATGTAAAATTAATATCTTATTCATAATTATTAATAGAAAAAAATGTATTATTCTATAAATATCTGGGTTGTTACTGTAATGGATATTGGGTGTATATCATGAGAAGGTTTTACATTGTGAAGGGTCACATAACTTGAGGAGTGGTTGCACGTCATGAGTTATTTTAAGGTCAAATTTGAATTCGAGGTGACTGATTTTTCAGCATACTAGAAAACCGTGGATTTCACAAAGTGTAAAGGAATTACATGTCATGTAATTTCTTGAGTAGGGATTTTTAAGGTGCCAATCATGTTTTTAGTGCCTATTTGGCCTCCAGTTCTCCCTTACTCTTGACCGAGGGTTCATCTCTGATGATTTTTGGAGACATCATTCCTTCCCAATTGATCAGTTTGATGTTTGATAATTTTTATTGTTGTGGGGAATCTTTCAAGGTGAGTGGAATTTATGCTTATTCATTTACATTGATTGCGGTAGTGCCCTTGGGTTACATTATTAGATTCATTGGTCTGATTTAATGATTCTTCATATCTTCTTCTAGATCCATTATACTATCTCATTTTGAAGGCCTTTCCTTTGTTGGTTGTGGTACGATGGGTGTTTGTTCTTGAGGTATGTGGGTTTTATCCTTTTCATCGACCCCTTGTTTCAAAATTGAATCTATCATGAGATATACATTGTAATCTATGGTCTTTGTAGATATATTTGGGTTTTCATTGTTGGTGGACACCATTCCAGGCGTGTGTGACCCAATATTTGAGGTAGGTGGTTCTATCTATAACTTATATTGATGAATATTATTGTTCTTATTTTATAAACTGATTTATAAAATAAATTAGCATGATTTCTTATTGTGTTGAAAATAGTTTTTAAAGAAAAAATGTTTTCCCTCGTTATTGATAATTAGATACAAAATGGGTATTTTCAAACCATTGAAATGTGAAGTGCCCGGATCAGTGTGAATCACTGAGAGGGGGAGGGGGTGAATCAGTGATCCTTTAAAACTTTTTACTAATTGATTCTTTATCAATTAAACCTCTATGGCTTGTTAAGGCCTCGATCCACTCTTCTTGTATCTCTCAGCCTTTCCTCGAGTGATGCAGTAAATGTAAAGGCACATGATACAAGGATTTACAAGGTTCGGCACCAAAGGCCTAAGTCCTTGCCATGTTGGTTATACGCCCCAACATGGTTTCTCCCATTATAATCTGTTAGTATTACAATGGTCGATACAGAGTCCCACTGTATCTCTCCTGAGTCCCACAGGAGGGTCTTTATACTGTGTCCCACAGTGTTACCAGAGTCCCACTGGCCTTCTCTAGAATCCCATTGAAGACTTCTTCCACCCTGAGTCTCACAGGGGGTTTCTCCTGGATGCTCGAGTCGCACGAGTAGCTCTTCTTCTCTTTAAGCTTCTTCAAGTATCTTCAGCAGTCTGGTATAAAGACTGCTGGCCTTGCTCTGTACCTCTGATCACTTGAGTTGATCAGGTCTTCTCGTCCTTCTCAGGCTTTATCTCCTTCTTCTAAGGATGACCTGGCCTTCTCTCTTCAAGAAAATTCAACAACCTCTGAAAAGGTCTGTTGGTCTTGCTCAGCAACTTCTGATCACTTCTGTTGATCAGGCTCTTCTCAATTACTGAATACTCAGGCAGCTGATGTCTTTAACTTCAGTCTGGCTTTAGTCTCACTTCAAATCATCTTCATGCACTGAGTGCATGGCATCTCTGCATCCTCATGCACTGACTGCATGGCTTCTCAACATACTTCAAGAACTCTTGGTCTTGGACACCTCAAATGCACACAGCCTGATTTATCTCTGTTCACATGTGCATGTGCATGGATTCATGCATGCACTCCTCTTCTTTCTTCTCTTGGTGCAGTAAACCCTCAAAGGGTGTAATTACCTTGAGCACACACACCTTCTCACTCACACACTTTGTTCAATTTGTTTACACACATAAATGTGTGTTGTTATTTAGTGTTAGAGTCTTTCACATCTTCTAAGTGTATACACTTTTAGTGCACACACTAGGTTAGGCCTTCACTTGTTAAGCACACACAAATTCTTCACTTTGCACACACACTTGAATGAGTTCTTCTTTGTTGTGGCCTATACTTCATTTCTTGCACACACCCAAGGCTACAGACTCTTTGTTATTTTGCACACACAAGCTGTAGGTATGGAATGGCCTTCCTCCTTTGCACACACACAAATCTTGGTGTAGTTCTTTGTGCAAGCCTCGGCCAATTCCTTCTTTGTGCACACACTTAGCCAAAGGCACTTCCACTTGTCTTGCACATAAAACCCGAACCCCTACTGCCTCGTTTAGCTTCTCCTATCTCAAAAAGGGCTCACAAGTCCAATGGGTACAAGCGGCCACCTCTTCTTCTCCCACTTCCGCGTAGGTGAACTTGGTGCAACCAGGTGCGCAAGTGCTTAGAGCACAATGACGCGCAGGGTGAAGACACCTCGGGCGCGCAAGGGTGCGCTGGCCACGGGGCGCGCAAGTACCTCCTGCCGCACACGTGAGGCGAACATGGGACCTTTCCTTCTTCTTTCGCACAAGGGGTGCGCGAAAGGAACCTCACGGAGCCAAGGGGTGGCTCCGGGCTTCTCTGCCGCGTAGGGGGCGCGCAGGATGTTCTTCGCGAGGCAAGGCACTCGCGGGACTCCCGTTTCTCAAAGGATCAGCAAGCGAACAGAGAGCCTCTGCCTCTCTTTTTATAGGCAAAGGGATGCCTCATATCTTCCGCGGGATATAAATCCGAATTCCTGAAATTCTTGGGTTTTCATGTTTCTTCAAATTTTGATTTTCTCCTCTGTTTCACGCGGGTTGCATTTTTATTTTCCTCCTTCACGTGCATGCATTTCCGAACGCATGCATGGCCTCTTTAATACTTTTCCATGCATAGCACGAACACAAGAAGCCTCGGAAACTCCGTTTGCCTCGGCTGAAGTCTAAAATCCTCCATTCATCACGTGCATGCATATTTTATTGCATGGTTGTGTTCAGTAGGGTCATACGAGCCGAATGGAGCCTTCGGTTTGATCGGAGGTGGCTGGGAACTCAAAAACATCGCTCGGAGGCGCCACTGGTTCAGCGGGGACGTCGGGTGGCCTTCGGCTGAGCTCAAGGAAGGAGACAGATGGGGAGCCATCGGATCGGGCAATCAAATAATCTTCAATGGCCTGGATCTGAACGGGAGCGGCGCGATGAGATGTGCGGCGCAGATCGTCCGCGAGATCAGATGGATGGCCACGATTTGCTCCGCGGCAAAAATGCGCGTCCCACATAGAATTGGCTGCCGATTTTTCCGCGTTTTATCACCCAAGCGCTCCCTACAGCCGCTCAGTTGAACTTCCCCCCTCACGGTGCCGCCCCGTACCGTGTTCTCTCTGCGGGCGCGCTCTTGTGCCCACCTCTGCTCCCTGCGGGCGCGCCACTGGCGCCCACTATGCACACACGGGCGCTCTCCTCGCACTCACGCTGCGCGGGCTTCATCACCGCGTGGCCTCGGGGCTTATACACGGCCCCGACCTCTCTTGGGCTGGCCCCATGGGATCCCCTTGGGCGTGGTGACCTAGTCCCACATGTGCCTTGGGTTGAACCCTTAAGGCTGGCCCTTGGTGGCTTCCTTTTTCCTAGAGTAGAGACTTAGGGACTTTGTATAAAAAAAAAGTAACCCAAGTTCAAATGCCAAATGCCACTTCTACCTCTAAGCCATTTCTTCTTCTATATTTCTTCTCTTCTAATACATATTCTCCATCTTCTTCATTAGAATTCACCAATCCTCCTTAACATATAATCTAGACTTAGGAGGTGGAATTCCCGAAGGTTCATTATCAACCGAATCACTTGGATCAATTATTTCTTCAATGTGTTTCATTGATCCAATCAGAGATCAAATTGGAACTTCTTCTATTTCACATGCACTAAGTAATAGTGCATGGACTTCATTAATCCCCATCATCCACTTAGTAGTTGTGGATGGATCATCTTCATCTCCTAATGCATTGTTAAGACAATTCATGGTCTTCAGACATTGTGGTGACATTGTATCCAGTTGATACAAGTTCATTGAACTTAAAGATCAGCTCAACAATCATCAGATGTAATGATGATGCTCCATCATCATCCATTCTTCAAGTGGTGTAACTTAGTATCATCTTGATATAAGTATTAAAACATTGAGATCAGTTCTACAATCGTCTGATATAGATAGAGAATGTTTCAACCACAACATCCTATGTCACTTAGTGAATCTCCTAAGTGACATGCATCTTAGTACCATGGCCATTCTCCTTTCCTCACCAACACCATCACATCCTTTGTCATTCACATCTTGACATTCCTTGACATCCATTCATCTTATGACAACATCATGCCTCATTGACAACAAATGCAACACAGTTCACCTCAAAATGGATTTGTGAAATGGTTTTAAAAGAATTGGAATGAATTGTGAAAATGAGAACATGGGTTACCATTGGTTCTTAGGTGTAAGGTTTAGCTTGAGTCCATCATCCATATTTTTTTGCTTGTTGAGAATTTTTCTCATGGGTATTTCTTACGTTTCCAAGGTCCGTTGTTCTAGGGGACTTATATTCACATTGTTAGGGGGGTTTACTCAGGGGAGTTTCCTATTTTTCCTAGGCCTGTGTTCAAGGAACTGTATTGTGAATCTAATTGATTGTGGTATGGGTTATCTTCTATTCTGACATATTGTGATACTTGATGTGGATACCTATGCTTCATTTTGTGTTTCTTGGCATTGTTATTTTATCCTTGATAATCTTGTTTACTCTTGATGAAGATGATATAGAAAATGTTCTTGAAAATTATATACCTTCTTTTTTTAGAATTGTGAAAAGGGAAATTTTAACCATGTTTTCTATAAAAATTGTTTATCTTTTTATCATGCCATGTTTTATTTGAAATGAGAATACATTAATTCTTATATAGGGACTTATTATGGAACACTTGGATGGGATCCTATTGATCCAGTTATCTCACACCATACACACCTCTTCTATGGTGCGTAGTCCTTTTTATGTATTCTAATGTAGGAAAAGTCAGGGCACCATAGTGAGGTAGTGAGGTTTCACATCAGTTGAGTTGGGTAGATGATAGTGAGATTTTGTGAGTTCAAACGCACTATCACATGATGTACCTGTTTGTTTTTGGGAATTTGAAGTTGGACTTATAACTTGGAGATTTTGGATAATTTTACAGTTTTGTTTCTTCTATATTCTTATAGTTATGACATATATTTATTATCTTTCCATTGTTCCTTCATGCTCTGTGTATATATATGACATGTTTTTGTTCTGTTTGGGAGAAATTATTCCCTCTGGTTTCTTATTCGATGCTGAGGTTCTTATCAGCAACCTTTGGGGATTTAGAACACCCTTCGGATGTGTGATAGAATGGGTTAGGATCTAGGTTTGAGGGTAACCAGGGTCGAATCCTTACAATCAGATGTAATTTTCCAAGATTTAATCCTTTTATACAGACATTTAAATTTTATATGTAACACCCTGAGATTTTAAAAGAATATATTTCCATTTAATAACATATATGAAACATGAAACTGATCTTAGATGATAATATAAAACCCCAATACCAACTGATATATATTTTTTAATAAATTCAACATCTTCGATAACATGAAATAAACACAACATCAGGTGTAAACGAAACACTATAATCTATTAATTTTTTTTAAAACATGACCATTATGACCGAGACATTAAGTTGGTGGGTATGAATATAACTAATAAAATTATGAAAATTATGTTTTTCTTTTGATTATAAATAAAATCAAATTCATTTAAGAGAAAAATAATTTTTTTTTTCTGAAAAAATATATTTTTCTCAAGCTAAAGTGTAATTAACCTAATCACATATTATTTGTGATAAGTTAAAATTTTTTATAAATAATCCAAATCTCTATATGTCCACAATAAAAACATATATTTTTCCAAAATAAAATTTCAACCATAAATCCACAAATCAAATCCCATAGTATTCAGTTTTCTTTAGGCATATAGTGTTACCAAAAGAGATAACGTCTTCCAAAATAATCTTTATCACTTAATCATGAAATAATTTTCTATACTAATGATATCCATTTGATAAAACATAAGTTACCAAAATCAACCTTTTCATGATCTATAAAATAATTTAACTAAAAATAATAAGTCATACTAACCAGATAATTCACGTTGTGTAGTAGTAGGCGATAAATCCTAGTCGTACTTTAATTGTGGGTTCGATTTCTGCAGCTTTGTCCGATGCAAAGAGTTGTCACACGGTCTGCATGTTGTCCTTTTTGAAAAATAGTATAATTCTAATAACTTTAAAAAAATGTGATAAAATCCTTAAAAACATCCATAACATGTTTTAAACTCAAAGGTTATCTCATACCTCAAATTTTCATCCCAAAAAGTAATAACCTGTAATTACCTCAAATTCAGGGTTCATATAAACCCTAACAGTTCTTTATAACTATATACAAAAAATAAAACAAAATTCTTCCTAAATAAACATTTTTGTATAAAAAACATCAGGGTTACAAATACTATAAGTCTTCCAAAGTCACCCTATCAACAAAAGAGCATTAATACTTTTAAACATTTTGTCACCCAGATGTCTAACATAGCTCTTGAATTTCTAAAATTTAGACATCTTAATCATTGAACTTTCCTTATGATCTTTTGTCTGCTTTTTTCTATATTATTCTTTTATACTTATTTTCTATAAAAAAATCATGAATAATGTCCTACAATTTTAGTAATGTCAAAACACGATCTAAGAAATAATCTATACATTTCATAGGTCATTTTTAGTTTCCTCATCTTCAATTGGAATGGAATTAGGAATTGGTAAACATATATTTGTACGATCCTTCTGATCCCATTCCTGAAACTTCTTCATAAGATATCTATTTTTATAATGACCATGCACACCACATTTAAAACATTGAATTGATCCTTCAGAAAGAAATTCTTTCCCTTTCCTGGAGTCGACTGGATGCTTCCATTTTCCATGGTGGGTTATTGCTTTATGACTGTAACGCCCCGACCCCAATTACCCAGAGTCGGTGCATTAGTTACATAACATTGGCATGATCACGAGAAAGATCAAGTCTCGAAAGACCGATTAGTTTAGTAGACTTGGAATAACTAGATACATCCATAAATTTATACATTACATCATAAAAAAAACATCTTGTCTTCATATACCCTCATACTATCCCTGCATGTCATTCATAAATTACTTCTTCATAATCCTGGAAAAAATTTAAAACATTGAAAGGGGTGAGCTCAGATGCTCAGTAAGGATAACATTATAGAAGAAGCTTTCATAAATAAGCATAAACACTTAAGTCAATTTATAACTAAAACAAAAGCCTTTTAAACTTGAACTTCAGCATAAAATGGCAAAGGTAAAATGAAATAATGCCATTTACTTACTCACATGGATATTCTACTAGTCGAATGATCACATGCAATATCAATATCCACTTTCATAATGATGGAATGCATAATGCCAGACTATTATAACCACATAGCCAAGGCCTCGTGCCAAGACTACAATTAAGATTTTACCAAGGCCTTGTGCCAAGACACTAGTTTGTCTCATGAGACCTACCGATGCATCAAGGAGCTATAGCGGGCTCCACCCGTCACTTATTAAGTCCAATTCATTCCTCATATGAATTGGTTTAAGCATAAAATAAACATTCGTATTAAAACTAGCATACAAAATGTCAATACTTTAACCACAAACCATGAATGGTATAAAAATAGAACATCCACAGTCAAACATAACTCATTTGATACAATATGGAAGATTGTATTGTATCACATTAACCTCAATCATGAATAATGAAGGATGTTGACATAGATGAAAATAATCATCAAAACTATTTGAGGGAAATATCCCCCTTTTCTTGAAATCATTTAAAAGTCACACTATTTGTCAAGAAGCCATTGAAAAGTAGATTTTTCAATCAAAGTGTCCCATACCACTTTGAAACTTTTAAAATGAGTTTTAATTTTAAAACTTTAATGTCCATATAAATAAATCCTTAAAACCATTTTTTAAAACATGGACATTAATGAGCAAGATTTAGAAGAATAAGTCTTTAAAACATTTTAAAATGGTATTTTGGTTAGAGATTCTAACCAAAAGAGAGACACTTGAGTACAAATAATTGAGGTAATCAAAACTTTGTAATATCATGAGAATAAAGGGATTCATGATATACTATGTCAAAGTACATTATATACACCACATAAAAGTGATTTGGTGTATATCAACAAAGAAGTCCCAATTGAATGTAAATTGAGATGAAATCTCTCATAAAGGTCGTATCCTTAGGTTAAGGATAAATCAATGACATAATTATGTGTGAAAATATAAATACACTATATAATATTGAATATTCAGTGTAAAACAATCAAAGGATATTCACACATATTCTTGTAGAAACAACACCAACGAATTGGATGTTTAACTCAACAAATGGTGAAAGAGTTAAAATTACTCTTATCAAATTCATATTAATGAATTGAGAATTATCAATAGAGTGATTATGTGTATCAAAAGTATATCCACAGGAAGGGGAGTGGAAATTATGACATAATCAAATGAATAGTGATTCCACACATAATCTTGGAGTAATATAATCAATGAAATATACGTAAAGCCGAATGAGTGGAAATTGAAATGTCAAATTCCCTTATCGATTTGGTAACTTACGAAACATACAACTATGAAAGAAGGATCATACCATGACTATGTAAGTACCCATAAATTAATTTATATTACACAATGAATACAATCATGGGTAGTACACATACACCACATGTAATAATTAAGTGGTGAACAATGGAATTCTCACGAAATTAAGAGTGAGATAAGAAACTCCTTACCACGTTAATCAACTGAGTCGTATGGCCAAAAGTTAATAACCACCAAAATTATTTACAGAATAACATGAATATAAAGAGAATCATGATAATATATATCAAATGGCCGTACACAATACACCACTTTCAATAATTTAGTGGCGAACAATGGAAATCTCACGGAGTTGAAAGTGAGATAAGAAAATCCCTTACCTTGAACTTTCCCTTAGTCGATGGTATGTTAACCTCCTGTATAATAATTAAAACATTGTTATTAAATTATACAATAATAATATACATCAATATGATATCATATATGATCTTTTAACATTGCTTTATTAATAATATCTTAGTATTATCGTCATTTCGGGTGATAATCGATTCGTTCTTCTTAAATGTTTGGTTATGTAAGACATGTTTGTAATGGATAGATTATATATTATTCATAATAAGAATGATATTAACATTATTTTTAACCCTAAAATGAGAATAAGACTTGAATGGATACGATGGAGGATGGATCCCACCGTGTTCGTGGAGACGGTAGTCCGTACGTACGAACGAATGCTACTTCCATTTAATTTTTCATTTTAAAAGAATTGAATCCAAATGATACATAGGTATATTATTATTCCAGTATAATATAATATTTTATATATGTTACTTATGTTCATTAACACCATTCTTTATACGTTCCATGTGTGGTATGAACGAGTCATATCATTTTAAGGGGGCGGTAGTCCGCACTTCCTCAAATGAAATTATCGTATGTATATACAACATGAAACGAATAATGGTATGAAATAAAATGGAATTATAGAATCTTATATATAAAATATGTATCATTAATATCACACTTAATTACAGTGCCATCATAATGGCCACCATGAGAGGCGGTAAGATGTATTTGAACAATCATTGTTTCGTGAGGTGTTAGTTTGCCATTCACAGAAACATTATGTTCATCATCCATTAGATGGAGGTGTGTGTATGTGTAGTTCGAATCCTTCTTATAAAAACATCTTAGTATATTGAGGATACTTTTGTTGTTACAAAAGAAAGGAAATAAAAAGATTTTGGGGGTTGGAGAAGCAAAATAAATGAAAATAATTTAAGAGAAATCGTTACCTTTAATTTAGGTAACTCACTTTGGTTGGAACCAAAGGACTTCTTGAAATGCTTTCTGCCTAAGGGGAAGCTTCAAGGAGGAGGAGAGGGATTTGGGGAGATTATTTGGGCCGATTTTGGATGATCAAAGTGTCTTGAGAGGTGTGAGGAATGAGTAGAAGTGGTCTCCTTTTATAAGGGAGAGGAGGGGCTCTTTAGGAAAGAGTGAAAGTATTACTTTATAATATAATTAAATTCGGTTTATAATGGTCCAAAAATAATTGAGGTCGAAGATAAGATGAATAATATTCTAAATAACAGCAACCAATAAGAATTGGATAGGTTTTAGATAATATTTTAATCATTATAATCTTATTTATTTAAATGATTTATTAATGAGGTAAACATTGCATCATTATTGTGTCATTAATAATTTAAATTATTTGATGTCTAAAAATTATAAATAAAATATAATTATGTAGTAAATCGTTTTATCTTTCTAAGGAATATTTATAATCGAAAATCCAACATGTATAACCCTATGTAAAAATTGTTCTTCTAAAAGATGT
This sequence comes from Viscum album, assembly GCA_963277665.1. Classification (NCBI taxonomy): domain Eukaryota; kingdom Viridiplantae; phylum Streptophyta; class Magnoliopsida; order Santalales; family Viscaceae; genus Viscum; species Viscum album. The sequence continues at coordinate 169,039,170 of OY728157.1, forward strand.
AAGCTTATTCCATTTTTATTTTTATTTTAACTTTATTAATATAATGTGTCCCTACCACATACAAGTGGCTCCAAGGAGTCCCCAAATCGACCCAAGGATGCCCATCGTCGGGTATGTGTCCACCAATAAGGTTAGGACACGTTTTAGGGTAATTTTGTATTATTATAATATTATTTTCTAACCCTTATTTACCAGATTTACCCTTAACCGTGGTAAATAAAATATTTACCACAATAATTATTCAAAATGTCTAAAAATAAAAGTTACCTATTTACACAATTTGGACATCCTGATTCCAAATATGGAATCCATTTTTCTAAATTCAAGACACAGAAGTGGCAGAAATTAATTTAAAATTAATTCCCGCTGTCAAAACAAAAAGCATGTTTTTAAGAGGTAATAACTATCAAAAGATTGACACTTGTTTATGTTCGGTTTAACTGTAAAATTATGTCCAATGACCAACATTATATTAAATGGTAAAAATATATTCTAAATATACTTTAAAACCACTCAAATTCACAATTTATCACTATTAATTATTTTGATTAAAAAAGTTGTTTTTAATTAAAATTTAGTAATTTTCACTATTCATCAAAATATGAAAGTTATCCGAAAAGTACCAAAATTTCACCTTAGGCTAAATTCAATATTATGAATCCAAAAATGAAGTCCATTTTAAAATATAAAATATATATAATTTCAAAATTTAGGTATTACTATTCATAACGGCTAGTTTGATTGGTTGTGGCGTGTGTTAAAACTCAAGGTTGCGTACAACACACGCTACTATTTTATTCAAAGGAAAGCGTACCGTGGAAGCTTGGGATGTTTCATTTTAAATTTTTTGATGTCCCAATTTATTCAGATAGTTTAAAATATTTTATTTAAAAAGGTTTCACTATTAAAAGTTGATAAAAGTGCAATACTGAAAATGAATCTGTTCTTGCATTATGACTAAGAAACTCATAATAGGGATTCTAAAATTATAAGGATTATATAAAGTTCAAAATGTAGTTAATACTATTCATGACCTCTTTTAATGGCTTTTTTTTGTACGTCATGGTGTGATTGAACTCGGTGTTGCGTGTAGTGCAAGTTATTGAATTATTTTTAAGAAATAACACACTATGAAATCCTGGGGTGTTACATTCTCCCCTCCTTCAATAAATTGCGTCCTCACAATTTGAAATTGTTCTTCGAAAATAAAAGGTTGAAAGTAGAAAATATATTTGTGGGAAAACCCACATCGGAAATTGGGTTACTAAAATTTAGTCTTAATATAAAGAAAAGAGAAATGAAAGGGTCACCACCAAATTATGATCTCGATTAGGAGAACATTGGTGGCAATTAGAGACATATATTTGGAGGAAAAACGTAAATATTTATAGGTAGTGATTGAGGTCATCAATCACAAACAAGTATAAAATTGAGGTCCATAAACTCATCAATATATGATGATTTGAAATACCATCGGTCCAAGAAAACATAGGGTATTGGGATAACACATTTTTGACGTTTCAAAATATCTTAGTTGAAATCCCACATCGAAAAATGAATTAATGAGGCCTCTATTTAAAATAAAGAGTGGAAAGTATGAAGATTACCGAAAATAACACATACTAGGGTTCCATGTAGGAAAATATGGATATGGAAGAGAAATCTAACCATCAATTATCTGATGGAGAGTGGTAGAGAACATGGCTATGAAAAGGCCAACAATCCCAAAGCCATAAATTAGTGATGATTTAATGTACCATCTAGGACAACATTTTTTTTAAAGTTACATTACATAAGGAAGAGGAATTCATTTATGATATTGACTAAGAACATTATGAGATATACTTAAATTTTAAGTAGATTTTCATTCTTTAATAAATTTCCACCACTAACTCAATTTTTTTTAAACGATGAGTATTCAAGAAGACTAGGTCACACTGGAAGAACTAGAATAAACTTCTATAGAATCACATGATCCATGTAGGATAAACCATATATTTACATTGTCTTTGAAGATTAATCAAAACCAAAATGGTTAGTGAATGATCTAATGATCCCCCAAAAGGATATTCATTGAGATAAATATGCACTAATATTAATTTCTAAAATTAAACCAACAATACCCCAAAGTTAAATAGATACCATTAAATAACGAATTGTCCTTACAATCCTTTAATATAATCCAAACTAATATTGAAACCCAAAACATAGAAGAATTTGATTATGTAGTCTCCCATGTTACATTGTATCTCCAAATGACATCAAATACTCTTAAAGTCACATACTTAAAAGTAATTAACATCATCACATATTCTCTGTTATAGGTTAATCATTTCCATAAATAACCCCAAATCACTATAAATCAACAATAAAAACGTAGATAAAAATCCACCATTACTCTACAAATGAAACCTCATTGTATTCTATTTTCCTCGGGCATATAGTGTTCCTAACAAAACGAACATCTTCCAAAATAACATTTATCACTTAATCACCAAATCATTTTCCTATACCAAGGGTATTCATTTGATAAGACATAAGAACCCAAATCATCTTATTATTGATCAATAAAATCATTTAACAAAAAAAATAGTCACACTAACCAGGGACTTCACGTAGTCCAGTGGTAGGCGATAAATCCCAATCGCACTTTGGTTGTGGGTTCAATTCCCACAGCTTTGTCCGACGCGATGGGTTGTCACACGGTCTACATGTTGTCCTTTTTCAAAAACTATATTTTATAATATTACCAAAATGAGATAAATTCCTCAAAATAACATAATTTAACCACAAATGTTATATCATAGTTTGCATTTTCATCCCAAATTATAATAACTTATCATTTTCTCAAACCCCAATGATCATATAAAACCAAATGGTTATTTATACCTATATCCACAAGAGAAGAGACAATTCTTCCTCAAATATCATTCTCACATGGCAAACTGCGGGGTTACAAATACAAGAGAAAATTATTCCAAAGTAAACCCATCAACAAGGAGTGCTAATACTTTTTAAATTTTTCTCCAACCATTTATTTCCACATAGCTTCTTCTTTGACCAAGAAAATATCCTATAGAATAGGACATTCACTCGGGTAATGTCCAGGTCCCCTACATTAACGGAAAATGACTGTAAATGGACTCTTGGGACCATTTTTATCTTCTTCCATAGTACTCTTCATTTTTCTTCGGCAATTCTTCACTTTATGTCCTTCCTTACCGCACGTAAAACATTTCGTTGTCCCATTGAGACACTTTCCTGGGTGTCTCTTTCCACATTTCCTGCATGATGAAAATTGAGGTTTCTTTTCTCCATGGTCTCCATTGCTGGAGATCTTATCATTTATCACCTTTCTCTTCCTTGTTGAGTCTGGGAGTTGGTTAATATATATGTTGTTGATCATATTTTTGGAAAACTGATTTGGCATAAAGACGATATCTTTTACGCCTATCAACATTCCATTTTGTTGCTCATCGCCACCACCGTTCCCACCTTGTACATCATTCTCAAAGTCACTATGACTTCCTTGGAATCCAGCCATTGACTAAAACCAGAAAGCATTGTGTGAGTAATAGTTGTCGTAAAATCATTTAGAGATTAAAATGTCACCATATTCTCAATTTCAAACATATTAGGATTAACCAAGGTCATTTACTCTCATCTTATGTATATATTACATAAATCGTTTTGTAAAGAAAATGTAAATTATCCTAAGCATATCCCCCGGGAGTGTCGTAACCAAGAGTGCAGCAAGGCCCGTTGTCGTGCACCAGTTCCCGTTAGAGTCTAGCTCAAAGCAGTGTTTTCGAGTTTTACCCCTAGGTACATCTGTGCCAGAGCCGCCTCTACCTGCTCGTATCCAGACAGGGATGTATTGCTAGGAAAACTCACAAAATCTCTACAATACCAAAATTCTAGGAAGTTCTTTTATACTAATCCTCAAAGTTCATCTTAGGTCTGCGTGCTCTAATCAGAGTTTATCTAAATCTAGCTACCAAGGTTTGTACTAAACTTCCTCTGATACCAACTGTAACGCCCCGACCCCAGTTACCCAGAGTCGGTGCATTAGTTACATAACATTGGCATGATCACGAGAAATATCAAGTCTCGAAAGACCGATTAGTTTAGTAGCCTTGGAATAACTAGATACATCCATAAATTTATACATTAAATCATAAAAAAAACATCTTGTCTTCATATCCCCTCATACTATCCCTGCAGGTCATTCATAAATTACTTCTTCATAATCCTGGGAAAAATATAAAACATTGAAAGGGGTGAGCTCAGATGCTCAGTAAGGATAACATTATAGCAGAAGCTTTCATAAATAAGCATAAACACTTAAGGCAATTTATAACTAAAACAAAAGCCTTTTAAACTTGAACTTCAGCATAAAATGGCAAAGGTAAAATGAAATAATGCCATTTACTTACTGACATGGATATTCTACTAGTCGAATGATCACATGCAATATCAATATCCACTTTCATAATGATGGAATGCATAATGCCAGACTATTATAACCACATAGCCAAGGCCTCGTGCCAAGACTACAATTAAGATTTTGCCAAGGCCTTGTGCCAAGACACTAGTTTGTCTCATGAGACCTACCGATGCATCGAGGAGATATAGCGGGCTCCACCCGTCACTTATTAAGTCCAATGCATTCCTCATATGAATAGGTTTAAGTATAAAATAAACATTCGTATTAAAACTAGCATATGAAATGTCAATACTTTAACCACAAACCATGAATGGTATAAAAATAGAACATCCACAGTCAAACATAACTCATTTGATACAATATGGAAGATTTTATTGTATCACATTAACCTCAATCATGAATAATGAAGGATGTTGACATATATGAAAATAATCATCAAAACTATTTGAGGGAAATATCCCCCTTTTCTTGAAATCATTTAAAAGTCACACTATTTGTCAAGAAGCCATTTAAAAGTATATTTTTGAATCAAAGTGTCCCATACCACTTTGAAACTTTTAAAAGGAGTTTTAATTTTAAAACTTTAATGTCCATATAAATAAATCCTTAAAACCATTTTTTAAAACATGGACATTAATGAGAAAGATTTAGAAGAATAAGTCTTTAAAACATTTTAAAATGGTATTTTGGTTAGAGATTCTAACCAAAAGAGAGACACTTGAGTACAATTAATTAAGGTAATAAAAACTTTGTAATATCATGAGAATAAAGGGATTCATGATATACTATGTCAAAGTACATTATATACACCACATAAAAGTGATTTGGTGTATATCAAAAAAGAAGTCCCAATTGAATGTAAATTGAGATGAAATCTATCATAAAGGTCGTATCCTTAGGTTATGGATAAATCAATGACATAATTATGTGTGAAAATATAAACAAACTATATAATATTGAATATTCAGTGTAAAACAATCAAAGGATATTCACACATATTCTTGTAGAAACAACACCAACGAATTGGATGTTTAACTCAACAAATAGTGAAAGAGTTAAAATTACTCTTATCAAATTCATATTAATGACTTGAGAATTATCAATAGAGTTATTATGTGTATCGAAAGTATATCCACAGGAAGGGGAGTAGAAATTATGACATAATCAAATGAATAGTGATTCCACACATAATCTTGGAGTAATATAATCAATGAAATATGCGTAAAGCCGAATGAGTGGAAATTGAAATGTCAAATTCCCTTATCGATTTGGTAACTTACGAAACATACAACTATGAAAGAAGGATCATACCATGACTATGTAAGTACCCATAAATTAATGTATATTACACAATGAATACAATCATGGGCAGTACACATACACCACATGTAATAATTAAGTGGTGAACAATGGAATTCTCACGAAATTAAGAGTGAGATAAGAAACTCCTTACCACGTTAATCAACTGAGTCGTATGGACAAAAGTTAATAACCACCAAAATTATTTACAGAGTAAAATGAATATAAAGAGAATCATGATAATATATATCAAATGGCCGTACACAATACACCACTTTCAATAATTTAGTGGCGAACAATGGAAGTCTCACAGAGTTGAAAGTGAGATAAGAAAATCCCTTACCTTGAACTCTCCCTTAGTCGATGGTATGTTAACCTCATGTATAATAATTAAAACCTTTTTATTAAATTATACAATAATAATATACATCAATATGATATCATATATGATCTTTTAACATTTCTTTATTAATAATATCTTAGTATTATCGTCATTTCGGGTGATAATCGATTCGTTATTCTTAAATGTTTGGTTACGTAAGACATGTTTGTAATGGATAGATTATATCTTATTCATAATCAGAATGATATTAACATTATTTTTAACCCTAAAATGAGAATAAGACTTGAATGGATACGATGGAGGATGGATCTCACCGTGTTCGTGGAGACGGTAGTCCGTACGTACGCACGAACGCTACTTCCATTTAATTTTTCATTTTAAAAGAATTGAATCCAAATGATACATAGGTATATTATTATTCCAGTATAATATAATATTTTATATATGTTACTTATGTTCATTAACACCATTCTTTATACGTTCCATGTGTGGTATGAACGAGTCATATCATTTTAAGGGGGCGGTAGTCCGCACTTCCTCAAATGAAATTATCGTATGTATATACAACATGAAACGAATAATGGTATGAAATAAAATGGAATTACAGAAGCTTATATATAAAATATGTATCATTAATATCACACCTAATTACAGTGCCATCATAATGGCCACCATGAGAGGCGGTAAGATGTATTTGAACAATCATCGTTTCGTGAGGCGTTAGTTTGCCATTCACAGAAACATTATGTTCATCATCCATTAGATGGAGGTGTGTGTATGTGTAGTTAAAATCCTTCTTAGAAAAACATATTAGTATATTGATGATACTTTTGTTGTTACAAAATAAAGGAAATAAAAAGAGTTTGGGGGTTGGAGAAGCAAAATAAATGAAAATAATTTAAGAGAAATCGTTACCTTTAATTTAGGTAACTCACTTTGGTTGGAACCAAAGGACTTCTTGAAATGCTTTCTGACTAAGGGGAAGCTTCAAGGAGGAGGAGAGGGATGTGGGGAGCTTATTTGGGAAGAGTTTGGATGATCCAAGTTTCTTGAGATGTGTGAGGAATGAGTAGAAGTGGTCTCCTTTTATAAGGGAGAGGAGGGGCTCTTTAGGAAAGAGTGAAAGTATTAATTTATAATATAAATAAATTCGGTTTATAATGGTCCAAAAATAATTGAGGTCGAAGATAAGATAACTCATATTCTAAATAACATCAACCAATAAGAATTGGACAGGTTTTAGATAATATTTTAATCATTATAATCTTATTTATTTAAATGATTTATTAATGAGGTAAACATTGCATCATTATTGTGTCATTAATAATTTAAATTATTTGATGTATAAAAATTATAAATAAAATATCATTATGTATGAAATCGTTTTATATTTCTAATTAATATTTATAATCGAAAATCCAACATGTATAACCCTATGTAAAAATTATTCTTCTAAAAGATGTAAGCTTATGCCATTTTTATTTTTATTTTAACTTTATTAATATAATGTGTCCCTACCACATACAAGTGGCTCCAAGGGGTCCCCAAATAGACCCAAGGATGCCCATGGTCGGGTATGTGTCCACCAATAAGGTTAGGACACGTTTTATGGTAATTTTGTATTATTATAATATTATTTTTTAACCCTTATTTACCGGATTTACCCTTAACCATGGTAAATAAAATATTTACCACAGTAATTATTCAAAATGTCTAAAAATAAAAGTTACCTATTTACACAATTTGGACATCCTGATTCCAAATATGGAATCCATTTTTCTAAATTCAAAACACAGAAGTGGCAGAAATTAATTTAAAATTAATTCCCGCTGTCAAAACAAAAATCGTGTTTTTAAGAGGTAATAACTATCAAAAGATTGACACTTGTTTATGTTCGGTTTAATTGTAAAATTATGTCCAATGACCAAAATTATATTAAATGGTAAAAATATATTCTAAATATACTTTAAAACCACTCAAATTCACAATTTATCACTATTAATTATTTTGATTAAAAAAGTTGTTTTTAATAAAAATTTAGTAATTTTCACTATTCATCAAAATATGAAAGTTATCCGAAAAGTACCAAAATTTCACCTTAGGCTAAATTCAATATTCCAAATCCAAAAATGAAGTCCATTTTAAAATATAAAATATATATAATTTCAAAATTTAGGTATTACAATTCATAACGGCTAGTTTGATTGGTTGTGGCGTGTGTTAAAACTCAAGGTTGCGTACAACACACGCTACTATTTTATTCAAAGGAAAGCGTACCGTGGAAGCTTGGGATGTTTCATTTTAAATTTTTTGATGTCCCAATTTATTCAGATAGTTTAAAATATTTTATTTAAAAAGGTTTCACTATTAAAAGTTGATAAAAGTGCAATACTGAAAATGAATCTGTTCTTGCATTATGACTAAGAAACTCATAATAGGGATTCTAAAATTATAAGGATTATATAAAGTTCAAAATGTAGTTAATACTATTCATGACCTCTTTTAATGGCTTTTTTGTACGTCATGGTGTGATTGAACTCGGTGTTGCGTGTAGTGCAAATTATTGAATTATTTTTAAGAAATAACACACTATGAAATCCTGGGGTGTTACAATGACCTTCATTACCAAATTTGAAACATCTTCCCATACCTTTGAAGCATTTTACTAGGTGTTTATTTCCACATCCTTTACTCATAGGTTTTTGAATATACTCACCTTTATGATTATTACCTAAACATCCATTGGGATTCATTTCTTTCATATATGATGCCTTATGAAAATCACCAAGGTTCAATTGGCCAATCATGATTCCAGATATTTGGTTAAGAATAACCAAAAGAGTTCTCATTGAAGCTCCCATTTCAATCGGTTGCTCATTCATAAAACCACCAGAGTTTCCTTCACATCCATTGTTACATTGGTGCCTACTAGATCCAACCATTTACTAAAACCAAAAAGATCAATGTGATTATATTAGTAAAATCATCATATACTATCGTATGAGGAGGGTAAACACTAAGATATACTTATTCATGTTATCTTAAACTCATTAAATTTATCTAAAATAACTATAAATCTTTCTAATATGCTAAACATTATGGTTATGTAACTTATTATTAAATAACACCCTAAACTCTGAAGTTATCTAAACCAACATCTGATACCAACTATAATGCCCCATCCTTACACATTACATAATCTTGAGTTAGTTTAATAATTTTACTTTTAATTCACATCGAGGATATTTTATGGTTTAGAGTTTTAGAGAATTAGGTCATAAATTATACATAAAAAATTGAATATTACAAGTAGAAACTTCTACTCACTATCCATTTTTTTCCATAAAACAAATAAATTTTAAAATTAAACGTGACATTGTTTCATGTATTAACAACATAACTTTTCCTTGATCCCAGCCTTTACTCTATTCTTCATTATATCCTGTGAAAAACATTTAAAAACTTTGGATGAGCATAAAAAGCTCAGTAAGTGATATATAAAGAAATAAAACTGTTAGACTTGGTATAACATTAAAACCATGAATACTTTATTATAAAGTTATACTTTTCACCTGTAAGAAGTATAAAAAACTTCACTGAATATAAGCTCATTTATTACCATTTTTATAGCCAAAATATTACCATAAATCCTATAAAATAAACATATAACATATAAAGGAAACTTGGGACAAAAATATAATTAAATGGAATAACCATATGGTCAACTTCCATACATATCACTATATGTAATATCCATACGACCGACTTCCATACCCAATGCATTGGAGGTTATAACGTAACCAACCATCCTTGGTTTATCACGGAACCACCCGTCATTTGGTTTATCACGTAACCACCCATCATTGGTTTATCAAAAAACCTCCTGTCAAATGTCTAAGTACCATTATTTAATAATAAATCCTAAAATAAGCATAAAGTAATTATAACATTTCCCCACTATAACTGCAAGAGATCATTTTAAGATCTTGAAATATTCAACCCATTTCCAAAAACATTTAAAACATTAAACAAAGAGAATTTTGATTAAAAGTGTCACATACTACTTCGAAACTTTTTAACTAAATTATAATTTCAAAACATTCATATCCATTTTAATAAATTCTAAAAAACCATTTTGAAAGCATGGACATGAAATAGAAAGTTTTAAAGGAAAAAATTTAAAATGATGTTTTAGTTAAAGAGTCCCTTACAACCTGAGAAACAATTGAATAAAAATAATTATGGAATAAAATTAAACATAACTTTAAATATCATTATAATATACTAATTAATTCTATAAATAATAAAAAGGGTTTTATATACACAAAATATGATAATAAATGTGTATGACAACAAGATATTCCTTAATGAAAATAGATTGAGATGAAATACCTTACAAAGATCATTTTGTAAATAAAATTGATCGATAATGTGTATTCACAATAAGTATAGACAAACCAAGTATAACTACCAGATATGATATCAAAATTCATTTCTCATATAGTCATAGCACGACATAATCAAGAAGTTTAAAATTAACCCAAATAATTGAAATTGATTTAAAAAGTTCCCTTACCTTGAGTTGGATTCGTTACGTATGTTCCTTGTTCTTCATGAATAATAAAATTAAGTTAATTTATAATTTATTATAAATATTTTTCAATTTTATTAATCCTTTCATATCACTTATTACCACAATTTAAAAATTATATAATTATTTATGTTAATATCTGTCGTTTTGTCGATATTGGGTACTTAAGTCGAAAATTATATTGTTATGATTACAAATAATCCATGTGGTCAAAAGTAAATTATCTAAAAAATAGTATTCATGATTTAAATATCATATATATCTAGTATATATTTATTTATAATAGTCTATAACATTTTTAGATAATAAATTAAATGCATTTTTTATGGAGATGGTAAGCCGTACGTACACATGAACACTGCTTTCATTTCTTTTTCATATTTAAAGGAATTAAAACTAAATGATACATATGTAAATTAAAATTATAGTATAATATAATATTTTATATATGTTACATAATTTCATTAATCCCATCCTTTATACGTTTCATGTTTGGCATGAACGAGTCATATCACTTTGAGGGGGCAGAAGTCCGCACTTCCTCAAATGAAATTATCGTATTTACACATCATGTAAAGAATAAAGGTATGTTTGTAAATAAAAATTACAGTATCATATAGACAATATAAATATAATATATATCATATATAAATACAGTTCCATCATAATGGCCACCATGAGAGGTGGTGGGGGAAAATTGAACAATCATCGTTTCAAGAGGCGGTAGTTCGCCGCACACAGAAACAATATGTTCATATCCATTAGATTGAGGTGTGTGTAAGTTTAGTTATAATACTTCTCATAAAAACATCATATTATATTTAATATACTAGTTTTGTTATAAAATAATGTAATAAATATATTTTAGGGTGTTGGAGAAGGAAATTAAATGAAAGAATATTGAGAGAAGACATTACCTCAAATCGAGTAACTCCATTTGATTTAAGATAAAAGGCTTTCTTGAATTTCGTTATGACAAAGGTGAGGCTTCTAGGATGAATATAGGGATGTTGGGAGCTTATTTAAGTAGAGTTTGGACAAGAAAAGAGGCTTGAGAGTTGTGATTAAGGGTTAGAGGTGATTCCCTTTTATAAGAGGGAGGAGGGGGCACTTTTGGAAGGTATTGAAATATTATTTTATTATTAATAGATTTTTAATTTTAACTGGTCCAAAATTAATTTTTTTTCGAATATAAGATTATTTTGGGTCTAAAACCTCTCAACAATAGGTTTTAGACAGGTCTAGGTCACAAATTTAACCTTATTGTTTTAGCTTTAACCCTTAGTTAACTAATTTACCTCTTAGCATGTCTTCTCGTATATTTATACTATATGGTTAATCATGTTACTATGAAAATCCAATAGAACCTAAAGTGGTTATTTAGTGAAATTTTCATCATTATATAATTAATTTTTCCAAATATTTTATTTTAGGACTATTATATCTTTTAATAAAATAGTATTTGTTTTAAAAACCATTTTTGTCAATTTTTATACTATTCATATCATGATTTTTTTAAAAAACTATAACAACTTGATTATTTCTAAAAACCATAATTAATTCAAATAAAAAAATTCATACTAATCCCTAAAATTCTTGTATGTCATAAAAAGATTCAAAATAAATTTATTTTGATATTTATAATCTCATTTATTTAAATCTTTCATTAAGAAGGTAGTCACTATATCAACATTATGTCATAAATAAATTTATTTATTTGTTATCTAAAAATTATAAAAAAATACCATGATGTTGGAAATATTTTTAGATTTATAATGACTATTTATAGTCTAAAATATCATTTATATACCCCCATATAATTTTTTTTAGTAAAAGATACATGTTTATGTTACATTTTCCTTTAAAATAATTCTTATAAAATGTCATTTTCACATCAAAGTGGCTCCGTGGTCTCCCAAAACTGAACCAAGGATGCCCATGGTCGGACAAATCTCAACCAATAGGATTATGACACATGTTAGGGTAGTTTAATATTGTTATAATATTATTTTTTTACCCTTATTTACCAAATTTACCTTTTAACCATGGTAAATAAAATAATTACTCAAGTTAATATTCATAATGTATAAAAATAAAAGGTACCTATTTAAAAAATTTGGACCTCCTTATTCCAAATATGGAATACATTTTTATGAATTCAAAACAACGAAATTTTAGTAATTAATTTAAAATTAATTCCCGTTATCGAAACCAAAAAGTTGGTTTTTAAGAAGTAATAACTATCAAAAGATTGACATATGTTTATGTATAATTTAAAAGTAAAATTACTTCCAATGAAAATAATTGGATTAAATGATAGAAATATAATCCAATAAAACATTAAAAAAAATTAAAATAATAATCTAACTATATGAATAAATTAGATGAAAAGGATGTTTTGAATTAAAATGCAGTTTTTTTCACTATTCCTAAAAATATGAATTTTATCAGAAAAATACGAAAATTTCATGAAAAATAAATTTGTTGTTCTGATTCTATAGAATATGTTTATTTTTTCAAATAGAACATATAAAAGTGAAAAAAAACTAGATTTAAAATGGGTTCTCTATCAAAAGGAAGTAAAACAACCTTTAAAAAATATTAGAGTTTTTCAAGCTTAAAATCAGATTAATTATTATTTGAAGCCTATAATATTCATTATATAAATGTAAAAACATTTAATAAATATTAAAAATCATAATATAGTTAGTTATGTTCATTCCCGACAATGCAACGACTATGCGTTAATAGCCATTTAAAAGAATAATTTTATTATATTATTTTTTGGTATAACTCAATGTTGTGTGCAACGTAAGATTTTGTAGAAACCTATTGTTGCATGTCGAGTACGCTATCATAAAAAGTGTCCTATTTAATATAACATTAATATCTTATTCATAAATATTAATAGATATTAAAGTTTATCATTCTATAAATACCTGGGTCGTTATAGATTATAATTATCTCAATAAGATAATGATAAAGAACAAGTATACACTGCCACATATTGATGAGTTGTTCGATAATCTATATGGAGTGCAACAATTATCTATTTATGATATGTGGTTGGGATATTACCAAGTTAGGGTGAGGAAAGAGGATACTCCCAAGACTTCATTTCATATGAGGTATGTGCACTATGAGTTAATAGTGATGCCTTTAGGGTTCAATAATTATCTAAAACCATTCATGGAATTTATTAATTGAGTCTTTATATATTACCTTAAAAAATATATGGTTTTCTTTATAGTTTATATATTAATATAATCCAATACCAAGGAGGTTCATGAGGAGCATATGAGCACTTTACTAAAAGCCTTGTGAAATGAGAAGCTTTATGAAAGGTAATTTTTTTTGAGTTATGGTTGAAGGAAGTCACATTAATTTGAGAAATCATCATAGGAAATGGGATAACTGTAGACCTTCCAAAGATAGAAGAAATTGAATGATGGCCGAGGAAAATATCTATGACAAATGTCTGCGGAATCCTTGGTTAAACTGGGAATTATCGTCCATTTGTGATAAGTTTCTAATTATTGCTAAACCCTATAACCAAGATAATGAGGAAAGAAGTTATGTTTTAATAGAATTAGTAGTGTGAATAGAGATTCAAGGAATTAAAAAAGAGTCATATCACTACTCCTATAATCACACTACCCATAAGCCTAAAGTGTATATTCAAACAGAAAGAGTTGAATATGCACCAATAAAGATGGTTAGAACTGATCAATGACTATGAATTCTAAATCCACTAATATCTTGGTAAAGTGAATAAAGTAGAAATTGATCTATGTAGGAAGGATTAAAAAAATTATATGATTGATGAAAATTGAGAGATATCCGATATTATTATATTTTTGAAGGATGGATATGGGAATCATAAAGGCAGGAACATAATCAATCCTTTCACAAATTTCTGCTGAACCATCCCTTCTACAAGGGATAAAGTAAGCCCAAATAGATGGTGTAAGAATTTAAAAGAAATTATAAACTATAAGAAATGATAAACCCTCAATGTTCAATGTTAATGATAAAGGAGTTGAGATATTTGGGTCAAGACTATGTACACCATCATGTCCTGAGTTAAATAAGGAGTTGTTGTATGATGACCATAGCTCAACCTTTTCCATACTCTAAGGAAACAAAAATATGTATCTAGATCTCAATGTAAACTATTGGTGGGAAAATATGAAGAAAGATATTTTGAAATATACATCATGATGTCTTGTCCTTCAGAAAGTGAATTATAAAATGAAATAATCCAAGGGGATGATGCATCCATTAAACATTCCTATATGGAAATGGGAAAACACCACTATGTAATTTGTCACTACTCTACCAAAGTCATCAAGAGTGAGTAATTTTATATGGGTTATGATGGATCGTCTTACAAAGACAGAACACTTAATTGCGATTTGTGAGGATTTCTTAGTGGATAAACTTTAAAAAATATACATCATAGAAGTGGTAATGTCTCATGGAGTAGCACTATAAATTTTATGCGATTAAGATCTAATATTCACCTATAAGTTTTGGAGGAGTCTCCATCAATATATGAATACTTACTTAAACAATAGAACGAACTATCACCCTCAAAATGATGCCCAATAAGAGCAAACTATCTATAAACTTTAGAATATGTTGAGAGCATACTTAATTGACTTCAAAAGATGATGTGATCAATATATTCCTATGTTTGATTCCTTTTACAACAGTAGTTTTCACTCTACAATCCAAATGGATCCCTATAAATCCTTTTATAGGAATAGGTAAAGAACACATGCATGTTTGGATGATTTTAAGGTATTAAAAATATTAGTTATTGAGATGGTTGAGGAATTGGTGGAAACGTTTAAGACCATTCCACAGAACATCAAGGCTTATCAGACCTGAAAGAAGACCTATTCAGACAATTATCGATGAGATCTGGAGTTTGATGTTGGAGACATGGAATATATCCTCATATCTTCATGGATGAAATTGATGTGAGTTTTGAATAAGGGAAGGCTTATTAAAGGATATATCATCCCCTTTGAGATCTTTGATCACATTTCAGTGGTGACCTACCAACTTGAAATGTCACTAAAGATATCAAAAGTACATTATGTATTCTATGTATTCCTATTGAGGGTGAACACAGTATACCCCTCACATGTACTCAATCCAAAGGTGGTACCATTGGAGACTGATCTTTTATATGAAGAGTATCCAGTGAATATCTTAGATCATAAGACAAATTTCTATGAAATAAAGCAGTTTACCTTATCAAAGTGTTGTAGGGAAACCAAAAGTTTGATAATTGAGATGGGAACTAGAGTAGGTGATGAAATATAGTTGCACTAATTTGTTTTAGTGAGGGAAATTAAATTTTCTTGGTCAAATTTTCTTAAAGGGGGAATATCGTAATGACCCAAACAGATACAAAAAAAATATACATTGTGAATTAACTATATGTCTCATTATATAATATGATATTAGAAAAAATGTACACTTATTTGGTTTTATTATATTCTATCCTATTTAATATAGCTGTAAGAAAAAATATTGTTGATAATATAGATATTTAATAGTGATCACATGATTAGTAAAAATATAGGATTTTAACAAATCGAGTTGACATAGACAAAAAAATTGATGGCCCTAACCAGTACGATTGTACCCTATGAATCTAATTTAATGGAGATTAAAAGATAGATATCATCCCTATGATTTTACCTTGACCAATCCCAAGATGATATCCACTAACTTAAGTATTAATGAAACCATTAATGGGAGAAGTTTAAGATCATTAGGATCACATCTCAAACCATGTTTGCAGAACCACCCCATGAAAGTCTCACCATCCCAAACCTTACACTTGGGGAATTTGCAGGTGTATTAAAGGGATATGTATCCCGAACCTAGTGATATGAGTATATAAAAAAATTTTAATAGAAGAATGGATATATTTTTGTCCCATAATTTCTAATTTATCAATGATTTTTATATTGATAAAATAAAACACAAATAATATTTTTGGTTAATTTTAAAATTCAATTAATTTTTTTGATGAATTAATGAATTTTAGTAATAAATGTTTTTTAATTTTTTTTTAAAATTATTTTTATTGAATATAATTTATCATATAGTTTTATATGATGTCAAATGTAATTTTTATAATGGTTTGAAAACTATTTTTGTAAAAAAACATTTCTTAATAAATATTGATTTTATTTTAAATGTGAAAATTAAAATATTTATTAAAATATTTAGAATAAAATAATATTATTTTTGTAATTATAATTTTGAAATTACCCATGGAAATTTTTTCATAATTTTCTGAAACAAGAAAATTTTTGGTTAAAAATTAAATATCATGTAAATATATTTTATGTATTATGATATAAAATGGACCAAAAGTGATGTAATAAATACTATAAAAGGTATCCAAGACCAAATATACGTTTTCTATTTATAATAATTATATTTGTAGCTTATTTTATTAATTTAATAAATCCATTATTAATCCTTGAAAAATCATGAATATATTATAACGTTTTGAAATCATTTTTTTTAAGATTATGACTCACCTCCACATTGGAGAACAAATTATTTTTTTTTGTTCATCCACTATACATATAAAATAATGAAATCCACTCCCATTTTTTATAATTCTGGTAGGAAAACCATGTGATGGTTTTTGGTTTTGGTTATTTTATTATATTGAGTCTCAAAACTATGTTTGAGAAATAATAAGAAAAATCCAAACTCATTTCCTATATAAACCAACCAAAGATCCCATTTCTATTCACTCAAAATTATTTTAGCACATAATTAAACTGACATAACATACCTAGATTCCTCCCACAGTTCCCCAAATCTCTCATTAAATTCCTCCTACGAATTTGGAGTCACACACTAAAGAAAGGGATCCTCATCTTCTATTCCTTATTGATGTTACATTATTATCTTATGCCTTATATTTCCAATTAATAATGTTGAAATATATATATTCCATGTTTCGAAAACAATCCATTTCATTTCCAAATTATTATATAACCTTTTATCTCTCACAAACCCATTTTATTAATTTTTATGTGACGTTCTTATGCTATTGAAATTTCATCGCGATTTTCCATGCCAAAATAACTGTGTAGTGAATACCATACCCATTTCCTATCAATGGTGTTCACCTTTATAAACTTATAATTATTTATATTGGGAATTACATGTGTGTATTAAACACCCCTTCACCATGGAATTAAATATGATGATGAATTAACTCATGTTGTAGGATCTATTCGACACACATAAGAATGAGAAAGAAATGAAAGTGATGGGTGTGCTCAAAATTATATAGCACTCCAATTCATTGGGTATAGTCTCATGAGATTTCATTTTGAGATAGGTAATGAAATAGAATCCTTTATGGAACTTTTCCCATTATGATTTCTTACCATTTGGCTTTGAACTATGGCTATGATTTAGTGTTTTAAGTTGTTTCCTTATTTCCCATGTTTTAATTACCATGCTATGTCTTGCCTCTTGGCTTATGTTTGTGATTCTTATTCCTTTTATTGTTCATTTATATGTCTATTGTGAAACATTTATTATCTTCTTTAAGTTATTCCATGTTTATTCCATTACTTAAATTTATAGCTCTCCCCATTCT
The DNA here is from genome assembly GCA_963277665.1 of Viscum album. Lineage (NCBI taxonomy): Eukaryota > Viridiplantae > Streptophyta > Magnoliopsida > Santalales > Viscaceae > Viscum > Viscum album. The sequence continues at coordinate 169,057,501 of OY728157.1, forward strand.
TATGTATTCCCCTAGGTAATACCACGTTGTTAAAAGTGAGACAATATTAAGGAATTTTTCAATAATGATGTTGTTTTTCATATTTAAATTTTCATGTAATGTCCCTATTTCCAAAATATAGTATACTTCTAAATATTTTTGGTTATATTAAGTGTATTATTATGTAATAAATCATGAATTAATATGTAATAAATATAAGGGTTGTTATAATAATTATAATAATGTTACTTCTTATAAAAAACATAGTGGGAGTTTATGAAGTTCACTTAGTATTGAGTTTTTTATGTACCCATGTTTCTAAATACATTAGGACTATAGGATTTTGTTGTAGATAATATTATTTTGTAAGGAATATTCATCAATTAAAATGAAATATCAATTTTATGAAAAGTTTGGTTTGTTATGGATTGCAATAGATGAATGTTTACATAATATTTGGAAACCAGTATAACAGAAATTTAGTGAGAATTCTAGGAATAATGAAAAGTAAAGGAAATATCCTAGAATTTAGTGAAGGATAGAGTTATTGGTTTCCATGAAATTAAATCCATATCTTTATAATAAAAGTAGATGTAGATATGTAATTATTGTACCTATGGTTTATTACTCTAAAAAGGGCACATTGGTATTTGAATCGATTGTCACTTGATGCAAAATAATGGGCCTTTCTGCTCACCTAGTTTGAAACTCCTAGATGATATTTTTTTGGAATTAAAAAACTATTTTTGATACATCATGATGTATTTGAATAGATAATGGCCATTAATTGACAATATTTAACCTACAGAATGATGGATGGAAAATAATGTTTCATTAATTAGATATTATTTTAATCATTGTTCTAGATTATGTGGTGTCCCACTATGAATATTTTTTCTCAGGAAATGATTTTGTTTTTAGTCGATGGATATAACCCAAAAGAGTCTTGTTAGTGATGAATGTGATGGAAAATTAAATTATTTTCATCCTATGAAACCAAAAGTTACGCAATGTGGGATGAAAAATATCATTCATTTTCTCACACATATTTATTCATATATAAATCATGATGAACATATAGATAATAAAATGAAGGAAGAAAATTCGTTTTAGTTCTTAATAACTAAAATGAAACCTTATTTTAAAGGGTCTCCAGATCCACTAGATTATGAGAAAATGGTCAGTACCAATAAAAATATATAATCAATGAGTTTTCCATTACATGTATCATTTATTCTCATCTTATGTTTGACAATGATATTCAATTGGTTTACATAAAATTTAAAGTTACAGTGAATTTAAGCTCACAATTCCTTTATAAAAATTTCCTAAGTTATAAAAAATATGTTTAGTAATATAATTATTGATGTGATTCATTTGTGTGACAATGTATAAATAATGTGGAAAATATAAAACTAGTTATAATTGGGTAAAAATCACATAGTGACATGGTTATTTTATGTAGGTGTTTTCCCTAATTCTAAAAACATTTAAACTAAATGTCCCATCAGTGTATAATTAATCAAATATTTATATTTGTTTTTTGTATTTTTTGGATGGATAAATTTTAGTATTTTTATGTATATAAATCTTATAAATGTTAATTTTTTGTTTTTAAAAATGGAACCAAGAGTGTGAGTTTGGGGATATTATAGTTGTAATACAAGTAGGGTTTTGATAACAATATTTATTGTGATGTTTTCTGGTGAAGTTAATTTAGAGATATAGATACCATTATAGGATTATTTGCTTTAGGAAGATCATACGTTCATGGGAATAGAAACCACTTGTATGTTTTTAAGTGTTGGTATTTTAAGGAAATTAATGATATTTTGAGAGGTGTTTTATTGGGTAAATGTATATGTAACAATTTGGTTTAAAATGAAAGATAATTTTGGAATAATGAAATTTCATTTTTGGGGATGTAATCTGAATTATAGGATGAATATTTTTAGTTGTAAACATTCATTATTTTATAGGATATTGAGCTTAATTGGGAATGAGAGTTATTGATTTATTGAATAATCAATTTTGATGACTATTTTTATTTAGGAAATTTCAATGCTAAATTTATTATTTAATTATATGAATGTATAATAATTTTTATTGTTATCTTAACTTGTGATAAACAGTTTTTATTTATTAATGAAATGAGGAATATATTTTTTCCTCATCTAGATTCAATTATCTATTAAAATTTCTTGCTCTAGGAAAAATAAATATTCATTTTTGATACTCATCACTTGAAATTTAGAATAAGATAGATATAGAAACATTATAAAACATGAGACCGAGGGATGAATTTTTTTTAAGGATTTGAATAAAATTAATTAAGAGGATCCATCACCTTTTGATAAATTACCTTTAAAATTAAATTATTTTCCTATATTACAATAATTTCTATTGAATTTATATCTTTTTTTACCCATCATTGGTTATAATTTTGGGGTAATTTACTTTCTAATAATCATTTACATTCTTGTTAGAAATATTATGTTTCACAATATATTATCATTTTGATATTAACACTATCCTATATGTTTATATAATCACTTTATGTTAATTTTATTCTATTTTTTAGTCAAGATATCTTTAATTAAATATATCATTCAAATTTCTCTTACCCTCAAATCTAAAGGATATTTTTAACCAATTTTATGATGTTGGTTTTTAGAAAAAGAATTTTCAAATATTAAACCTTTTAAATTACCAATATTTAAATAAAATTAGGATGAAACAATTTATATAAAGGGGATAATGTCCTACTCTATGATTTCTAAACAACAATTTGTTTAATAGAATATACGAAACACAATACTGAATTTTAGAGACTATAAAACATTATTATTATTTAAATAAGGCCATTATTTTTTTGTTGAATTAGTGGATAAAGATTAGATTATCTAAATATTTAAATATAAATATAATGTTCTACTCAATACATATTTATTGATTAATTATTTGGAAATAAGAACTCATTTTATAAAATTATCTTTTTCTTCAAAAATATATTTTCATAAAAAATAATTTGTATTTATTTTTTTATTGAATATATTAATTAATGTTTTCCTTAGATAGAATTTTAATTTGAATAAAATAATAATATTTTTTAATTAATCATATCAATTTAATTCTATAATGAAATTTTGATATTTTTTCTGAAACCATTATATTTTTAATGAATAATGAAAATAATGATTTTATAGAAAACTATTTTTTCTTTTAATTTTTTTAAAAATTACCACTTTTCTTTTAGTTAGTTATAAGGTCTTGTTAAATAATTATGAATAAATATAATCTAGTTAATTCTATTTAAGTCAACAATATGGTTAATTTTTATATAAAAACAATTTGATACATATTAATGTATTTTTCTGGAGAATCATTTTTCATCGCATTTTAATTTTTATTTTAAAAGTTTTTTCCCTAGTTAAATTAATTGACATGATAAAATGGATTTCATATTTTTAGTCACCAAGTATAATTTTTTTAATAGGATAACATTATTTTTTTCAGAATGAATAATAACCAGAGTAAAATTTATGACACTAGTAAAGGTTAAACTGGGTTAACTATTGATAAAAATAATGCGAAATGACATTTAAATCTCACTAAAAAATGATTAAGATATTTTGGAAGAGTATATTTCGACCAATCCTAACATATATTTGTAAATAAGGTATTTTGGTGTTTTTTTGCTTTGATAAAGGCAATTATTTAACTCTAGGTTATTAATCATTCCCAAATATCACTTTCTTACTTTTAATATCTCAAAAAGTTATCACGTGGATAAAAACAAGTTATAAAATGTTATAAATGATAATATTTAATATTAATAAATGAAATTTATTATTTTATTTTGTTTTTAAATTTATCTATGAAATAATTAACTTAAATGCTCAAACAAACTTGAAAACATTTATTTTTTATTTGTGGAATAATCATTTAGTGATTTAGAAAAAACATTGAGTAATATTATATATGTAGGAAATGGTTTTCTATAAATTTTACAAAAAAATGTAATTTAATATTGATGTTTGGAAGTTTAATATTTTAACTAAATTAATATCCTAATTATTTTAATGTTAAAAACTTGAATAGTTCTGAAATGGACTTCAATGGTACCTTATGTTAAATTTTTTTATTAAATGATTTAAAATTAATTAAAATATAATATATAGGAAATTTAATTGGATATTTAAGATAATATAAACCATTTTACACATATGGTTCATTTTTTCTTTTATTTCAGCTTTCAAGGACCCTAACATTTAAAATCATCTTATCAAGGTAAAGATTATATATGGTAAAATGTGGCTAAAAATAATTTATAAGTATCAAGAAATTATTTAAAGCTGTAAAAATTTTATTAGATGAAATAATTTTAAGTTATATATCCTAGATATTAAATGTACTAAATTTGTGTTATATGAACTTAAAAATTAATTTATATTAATTGAATATTTTTTGTAATTCCACGGGTGGGCAGTTCCCTCACTTTAAAAAGGGTGAAACATCTCTTATCTTCCTCACACACCCGGAACTAAATAACTTTAATAACTACTAAAAACAATCTAATACAGTCACATATAAAAATTATATAATTTTTGGTAATTTAAAAGGCAATCACTATGCTCCATAAAGAGCGAACCAAGTTAGGTTAAAAATAAGAGGTAATCATCATAACTGAGAGTTTTAATATAAAATATTCTTCTACATCCTTCAGTTATATCTTAACCATTACAATATAATTAATTCATTATATCTCATATATTATCATGTTATTATTATAATTTCATAATCTTATCCATATATTTTCCCATCAAATAGGAAACAAAACCATTGTTTATGTGTACGTGGCACTACTACCTCACAAAATGACATATTTTATTTCTCATCACTAAATCTCATTGATAGATATAATGATTAGTTAAATTAATATAAATGATATTAATAAAATAATATTGATTTTTAAATATTATATATCATTTATATTCAAACCATTTTATTCATTAAAAACAAAATCATCACATGTGTGTACGTCTGGACTACATTCTACACTATATAATAAACTTTGTTTTTCCAAAAACCACTACTTAGGAATGGTCATGGGGATAGGTTTGAGGAAATTATTTTATTTATTTCAACTGATAAGGACTTTTTAAATTCAATATTTTATTTTTTATTTTTTTCTTTTCAATCCTTGTAAAAGTAAAAACATCGTGTGTGTGTGTGTGTGTATGTGTAGACTGCCACCTTATGAGATGATGTATTTTATTTTTCTTTCATATTTTTCATCAATTAATCCAAAATTATATTTAACGTGAAAATATTAAAATTAAGAACGAATTAATATTCAATATATTATTTATTGATCAACCCTTTGACCATGGGATGATAATCAAATCCATTTTGAAATTATGTATAAAACGACAACAAAAACATGAAATCCATTTAACTGATTACGTAATGAAATAATTCATATAAATAAATTAAATAAATGGTTTAATAATAATTTAATAAAAATATAAGTGGTTATTAAATAATTAAATAATTATTATACTTTTATCTGATAGGTGTTTAAGTACATATATAGCTTGTTGTAACTCCACGTAAAGGGTTTCATAATTCATTTTTCATTATTTGGGTTAAAAAGCTTATTCATTACTTTTTTATTCTATGAATATATGTGAATTTATTGATAAATTGTTTTATATTTTATTTCTTATTTTATTATATGTATTTAAACGTGTTAACATAATCAATTATTATATTAGTTATCAAATCAAATATTATGATCTTTGTAGGGGTTTCCTTGTGTCAATCTAATTTTCTTGAGATATATTTGATGTTTAGCACCATGATATCTTTGTAAGGTGTAACTAATACCCCATGAATAATTTTTTAAAAATTATTCAATTTAATTTATATGATTTACAAATCCATTTCTTTTTTATTCTTTTAATGACATTTTATTCAAAAGATAAAAATGTGGTGAAGGATTTTTATTAAAATCAAATTTCTTTTCATGTCTGTTTATGTTCAAGTTGAATTTAGAAATTTTTTTATAATCACAAATTATTGAACCACATCCCTATTATTTTCATACAATTATATCCATGGTTTATTTTATTTCCTATTATTTTCCACTCTTTTCTATAGAAGGATATCAATATAACATTTTGAGGGGAAAACATAACTTATTTCTCTTTTTGGTCATGGATAGTTTCTCATAAATATCCTTGATAATTAATATCTATTCATGAATATTATTTGGTATGAAAAAAATATTTTTTAAAACAATTATTTGATAAATTTTAAATTTCTTTAAATGGATTAAATTGAATCTTTTTATCAGTTTCAAAATATGGTACATTTCTTTTTTATCGTATATATAAAAATTATGGTTGTTTTAAAAATTCAAAAATGAATAGATTTTATCCCCATAATAAATATTATGTTCAATAAATTATAATTCACTAGTTTTATTTTATATATTTCAAAAAAATATTTTCTTTTCAATTTTCATTTAATGTTTATCTATATCCTTATAAAAAGAAATTGATATATTCCCCATTTTTGATGAATTGTCTTAGATAATATTTTAAATGTATTTTTTATCTCTGGAAATATCCTTTATATTTTTCTTATACTCTAATGGGGTATGATATAATGAAATAATAATTATTCTTTAAATATCTGAATTATGTTTATTTAATTTTTTTATTGAACCAATATAATATTCACAAGTTATTTAAGATAAAAAATAATTATGTATTTTTATCAAGGGTGTGATGTGGAGATGTGAAATCTTATAAATGATTTATTTATTGTGTGGTAGTAATAAATATGTATGTATGGTTTATGGGGTTTTATATTATAAACCATGTATATGTGGTTAAGTTATAAAACAAATATAGATATTATAATTATAAATCAAGGACCAGAGGGTTTATTTTCCCACTAAATTTTTTTGGGTAATGCGATATAGTTAACTAGTGGTAATTTACTCCTATGAGATTCAAGATTTTAACTATTTGATGTATCTCCTTAGAGATATTAGAATTATCCTGTTTCTATTGATTACATGTCAACTTTTTCATGTTTTAAGATACACACACAATTTTTCAATTCACACAACAATTTTCATGATATGATTTCATGTATGATTATTTTTACATGGATCCTAATATTTAATTTTTGTGATTATTATATTTATTGGGGACTATATTCCTTTTATCATGATTTATGATATAGGCTATGATGGGTTTGAATTATTTTCTATAACTATAATTCATTTTGAATATGATCTCATGACCTTATAATCCTCTTACTCTCAGAAATGATATTAAATTTTTATTTCCAAATGTTAATACATAATGATAATTTGTGATCACACTTCATATGTTTTATTTCCCTATGTTTTATAAAAAGCATGTTAAGTTTTATATTTCATAAAGGGTTACATGTGGGTGATTGTGAAAAATTAATGTAAACTAAGAAAACATGGGTATAATGGTAAACAATTATCATATAAGAGACAAGTGTATTATAATGTATGATTTTATCCAAATTCTAAAAAATTTGAAACTAAATGTTAAATGGGTATTTATGTGATCCCATTTTTTATTTTGATATGTTATGATTCTTTTGACTAAAATTGGGTCTCATTTACTAGTATCAATGATATAAATATAAACATTATATTTTTTGAACTAGATCTCAAAGTGTTGGTTTATGGCTATTATATTGTTCATCGATGATTTTATGATCCTTTATTCTATCCAACTTGTGGATCCCTTTGGATATTTAATATTCCCTATTTTTCAAGGTATTCAGTTTCATGAAATTCATTTATTCTCTATATTATGAATTATTTAAATTATAAATTGGGTTTTAAAAGTTCTTTGGTAATGATCAATGATTTTATTAATCATGGTTGTTTTGAATATTAAAATTAAATCGATTAACCCTTGTTTTCTAAAAAAATGGTATTCAATGTATATTATAAATGGTGTAAATTTTTTTGATTATATATTTATAGATGTGAAAATACTTTTAAATTATTATGGTTATTAAAAATAGTAATCCCATGGGTGGTCATTGTTGAGGCTGTAAGCTACTTGTAGGATTCACCTCTAACTGATCGGCTTATTTCTAAAGGATAAATTTGTAGACCAAGTGGAAGAATTTGTTTTAGGTAGGGATTCACTTTTGAGAGTGCACTCTTACCAACTAGGACCATTGATGTTGCATAATGGATACACTAGGTGGACTTTGATCACAATAATCATATGATTATCCTTTCTACTGTGAACATAATTTACCCTTGTTATGATCTATAGGTTGAAAATCTTTGTAATGTATATTTGAAATGTGTAAATAAAATGATTATTATTAGAAATCATTGAAATATGGATTAATTTGAAAAAAATCATGTTATGAACAAGGTGTATTTCTATGTTTAATATTGGTTTGTGAAAAATTTTATATCCATATTTATCATTATTTATTTAATTATATTTTTTATATTATAAAGACTTCTTATAAAACACATTTCCCGATCTTACTGGTCTTGTTTTTCATATATCATATGTATAACTTTGGGTGTATATAGATATTTTTATATGATGCAAGTAATGAAATGGTGTCTAAGGGTGGTTGAATGTTTTTTCAATATTTCCAGGGTGTAGGGTTCAACTGGTGAATATATATCATGTAGAGATATTTTATTCTTATACTTGTTTACTTTGTTTTGGTTTGTGGGTTTGAAACTTTTTTCCCTTCTCCATGTCTATTTTATAGCATTTATCTGTATTGAAATGGTATTATTATCTTCATATATGTCATTATTGTTTAGGATATTTTATATAAAATTTTATCCCAAAGATGGTTTTGATGGTTAGGTAATTTTTGTTAGTCCATCTAGATTATGAATGCCCTTTAGGCTATATTAGGGATGGCTCATGTTCTTGAATTGTTGGTTGATCTTGGTTGGTTCATTGAAAATTTGTTTCAAAGGGAGGTTTTTTATTCATTATCATTAGTATGCATATTGGGATATTTTTCTAGATAAAAGATTGGATTGTTTAAACATAAGAGGTAGTTTTTGAGTGAGTTCATAGAAATTTATCATCATGAAAGGCCTTATCATAAAATTAATGGAAGAGAAACTCGACCTTTTAGGATATGAAGATATTTAATTTCAAATTTTTTCGATGTCCGTCTATGATTCCTATTGTTTTTACTTGATGTTCTTTTCAGTTCATTGTTTCAATGTTCTCATTCTACTTTGTCAAATTTTTTTAGTACCATTCCCCTATAAGACATCTCAATAATATTTTTTGGGGGTGTTTTAGATGAACCTCAACAGGGAAACCCTCTAGTTGATCCAAATCTTATGAAATAATTTGTGTTCATAGATAGAGTGATGGACCATAATGCAACACCTACCCCTACTCAGGATAGAGAGGAGAGACCTTGAAGGTATACAGATAATTATCATTCCTAAGATATTCTTTTCATAAATACACTATATCTCTAGGGTATGAGACATCTTTCAGAGGCATATTATTTTTTTATATAATACTAAAACACTCTTTGATGTCATAGAGACCCCAAATCTTATCATGGTGAGTATTATATATTCATTATTGAAGTACTTAGTAGAATATTGTGGGACCTAGTAGTCCTATAAAATAAAAAAAGGGGTCTAATAAAACCTAGGTACTTATAAAATAATTTATTCTAATTTTGGAATTCAATTGTCAAATTCATTATAAATATATAATAAAATAAGTGGTATTTATAGAAATTAATAAAATTAAACTGATGGAATGGTAAATAAACTATTAGTAATAGTAATTTATCCAAAATAATAGTAACATCACCAAAGAAATTATAAATTAAATATAGACATATTATAATTAAAAATATGATATATTTATATCCTTGAAAAAGTAAATAATTTTTTTGAAAATTTTAAATTAAGTTCTGGTATTTTGTGAGTCATAAATATTTAATTAAAATTTATTTATTAATATAATTATTGAAGAGAAAATATATTTTAGTAAAATAGATTTATATTTTTTTTTCTTATGGTTATAAGATAATTTTATGATACTTTAATTAATTTTTCAATGTGTAATAAAATCAATTATTTTTTTAAAACTGATATTTTTTTAATACATTATTATTTTAATCAAAAAATAAAATTTCTCTAACTTATAAAATTATTCTCATAAAATGGAGTTCATATTTAAATTCTAAAGATTGAAAAATGATTAGGGTGATTTTTTTTATTTTTCTAAAATACATGAATTTTTGGTGAATAATGAAATACACTTATTTACGATATAAGCTAAATACACGATTTATTGAGTCATATATGATTTAACTCTGATGTAAGCCCAAAATATCTAAATCTCATTCATTTTTTAATATATTAAGTTATAATTCTGAAACCATTCATAGTCTTGAGCCAAAATAATAAACTAAAGAATATAATAATGAGAAAACACCCCTATTCTCCACTATAAATACCACCCTTACCCTCTCTTCTACTCAAACCTAAAATCCATGTGTATTGTTTAATTTATTCTAAATTCACATACCAAGACTCTTACCCACATCCAATACCTTATGTTCTTACCAAAATTCCAAAACCAAGGGCCTTAAGGTGGATCTCAAGGAGGAGAATTCAAGAGGAAAAACCCCCTTTCGTTTTCTTTTATTTTGTGTAAATTATTTTTCTTTTTTTATAATCTCATAACCTCCCCTTATCCAAGTGTCATAAAAAGTCTATTATCTTATATAAAATAAAATTTTAGCATTTTTATGGAAAAATTCATCATCTAATTTCTTCTCCTCTCCCTTGTATTCTAAAATAAAAACATCTTCCTTTATAGGTCAATTTATTGGCATCATGGATGATACACATACATTTTTCATTATCACATTAAAGTCTAGTAAAAAAACCCTTAATATGGTCAATTAATATTTTATTATACATATTATATGTTATTTAATGTTTTTGAACCAATATATAAATATGATATTGACTAAAATAATATAAGTCCGTGATGATCATAAAAATTACCAAAGTAAATTAAATAAGTCTCATCAATGTTTTATCTAATGATTCATCATCATATCACAGAAAATTCATAAATGGTATAATTTAAAATTTATGGAAAAATATTAACAACATTTCATTCCACTTATGGATTTTTTATTCCATTCAACAAGAAAATCTATAATAAACCAACCATGGAAACCATAAAATAAAAGCACCCAAAACAATGAAAATAATAAAATGTTTTTAATAAATGGATGGAAATATATGATAATAGTATTATATAAGTAATTATAAATATTTATATGGCTTTTAAATATATTAACAACACTATGTTAACCATTATACAAAACGTATTAACATGTTTTAAGTAAGACGAACCCGAGGTAAGTGAATTCTTAACACAATTTCAATTCTTTTTGTTAAAATTATACTTCATTTTTCTTTAAAGATATTGAGGCACATAGGCCTCTTTATTGAATCAAAATAAAGGTAGCAAGATACAGAGGAATAAAAAATAGAGGTAAAGGACAGAAAGAACACCTTTAGGCCATTTTAGACCGAGTGTTCATATTGTTATGAGGGGAGCGTCCACCCCGCCCACGAGGATGTTGCCCTCTTCTCCCAGTTTTGGCCCGCGTCCATGGTCCCCCTCCATCATCAGGAAATTCAGCATCATTAGCCTCTACCATCTCATCCAATCCACATGCACGAACATCGCTTTTAACCTCTTCCTCGCTACTAACTGATGCAAGCAGCTCAAAAGAATTACGGGTACTTACCTTTACAAGACGTTTGTCTCTCATGCTTCGAGCATTGTCATTCTCTAGAGACTTCAAGAATGAAGTCCTATTGACAACCCATTCTGATCACCCATCCCCCTTTTGATTGAGAGTCTACGGAACAATCTTTTTGATGATCCTATCAACTGTCAGAAAGTCATCAGTGGCAGTCAGGTACTTGCCTGTGCACTGGACAAGAGTAGCATTTTTTGGAAAATCCAGCCTGCTCTTGCCCGATCCAGATTGGGGGTCTTCTACCCTCTATTCGGGTTTGTCATGGGCATGATTATTTGTGCTCGTGCTCTAGATAGATGCAGCATCTTGAGAGCCAGAAGGGACCTGCCAACACTTACCAGGTCCAGAATTTTGAGGGTCTTCCATCCTCAATTCAGCTGTGTCCTGTCCCGAGGCATCGGGGATTGAGGATGAAGTTGCTGCTTCTTTTGAAGCCATTAGTCTTGGAGGATTCTGGTCTCCAGGAGAATTCAATGATTTAGAAACAGATTTTCTGCAATTTAGAACAGGACCATGTTTACTTTTGTTTAGAGGAGCATAACGAACATTTATGGATGAAGCCCCTTCTAATTTGGTCTTCCCCTTACGACTAGAAGAAACCAAATTCTTCTCTTGCCACAAATTGAAGTCCACCTCATTTTGAGCAGAAATTTCCATGTATACTTGGATACCAGTTGACTAATCACCCTCATCATCATCCATGATGTCTTTAGTCAAGGCATCCTTGAATGAAAAACCAGTGCGGAGACCATCCTCTGCTATATCAGCCCAAGAAACCTTGGATTTATCAACTTCCAGAACCGGTGGAACCAGGATATTAGTTCTTTCAGGCAATTCAGTGGGAACAATCATGTCATCTGTACAACCGTCAATTTCTGAAATAGGTGCACTGCTTTCTTGAGAAGTTCCTAAGTTGACATGTGAACCAGCCTACCCATTGATAGGATTAGGATTAATGGAAACATGGACCTAAACTGCATTAACAGTTTCAGCATGCTGGGTTATTGCTTTACTAGACCTTCTACAACTCTAAGAGTCATGTCCTTTTCTTTGATAGTTTGGACATAGAAGATCACTTCTACAATTATCCCTTGAGTGGCCAATTATATGGAAGGCATCAAAAAAGGGGTGCTTCTTCTCATATTCGATTCTGAGAGTTATTTCATCCTGAGGTGTGGATAGCACAACTTTTTCAATCAGTGTTGAGATTAGATCAACTTCAATTAAAATCCTAGTGAAGTGACCGTAGATGACCAACTCAGTGGTGGTATCCATCCTTATGGGAGTTCCTATTGCAGAAACAATATCGTACAAAATTTCTGGATGCCATAAAACCTAATTTAATCCATGTACATTGATCCATATTGGTGCACAAGTTTCTTTAGAATCATTGAAGTTGAATCTTAGGTTCCATTCATGAAAACGCATGATACCCAGTTGAAGGTTAATTGATCCAGAACTCCACGCTCAGTTTTTCAATTCCGTAGAGGGGAATAGAGGATGGAAGAAACCCCTCCCAACAGAAACACATTTTATGTCTGAAAACCCTTAAATTCTAGCTAGACGATCAACTAGATCTATCACCTTCCATGGATTCATGCCTTTTGATAATGAGATACGAGAGAGAAACAAATTAAACTTATACTTCATTGATTAGGTTATACTAATATTATTTGTGAAATGAACATTGTTTTTGTTATGTTTTATTATTTCTATATATAGTGTATACACACATTCCATTCTTATTACTAATTATCACTTCAATTATATGATATTATTAATGAAACTTTCTTTAAAAATCATCTTTTAAATTTCTATTTTTACAAAATTGAAGAGGAATGTTTTTATGAAAGTATTATTATTTTATGACTATGGTTATTTTGAATTGTTTAGGATGAAGGGTGATACTTATATATCTGTTCAATTCATTGGGTATGTTTATGTTGGAGGTTGAACATATGGTTACTCCAAGTGTAACCATGATGGTCACACCATAAGGTAGTCATGGGGGTTAAATTATATGGTAACCTTGAGGCTTACAATGTAAGGCTTCCATGAGGGTTAAAAATCATATGGAAGTAGAGAGGGTTGAAATCGTAAGTATGTAATGCCCCATATTAGGTTTATAGTATTATTTATGTTTACTTTTTTTAATGGATATCTCATTTTTTAAAGTGTAACTATATGATGATTTTTTTTGAGAGGCATGTCTTTGTGAAAATTATTTCATATGTTTATAAGAATTCTTGTACTAGTAGTTTTTTTCCTTATTTCTATGTCCCTTAATAATCTGTTTGTGCTCATCCCATGTTCAAAAAAAATCACAAGTGTTCTGGATGGGTAATACAGAACGAGAGTCCAAGATTAAATTTATGATTACCTTTCATAAAAAGAGTTCATGTTCTTATTAAAAACTCCTATGTTATTAATAAATTGATATTTTTTTTAGTATTATACACTTTTTATGATTATGGGTTGATATGTATAAATTATTGACAAATTATCTAAAACTCTATAACTATAAATTATCATTACTTACATAATATTGTAACCCTCCTAGGTAACAAATGATTTGTAACCCTCACAACTACCATACAATGTCACCCTTTTTATGAAAATATTTCATGTTCTTATTAAACACTTTTGTATTATGGAATAAATAGACACTATTTTTGTATTAAACACTTTTTATTCTTATGAATTGATATGTATGAATTATTTTCTAATTATCTAACACTGTAAACAAGAAATGATATTTGGGAATATGATAAGGGTTTTTCGATTGGACTAATACGATACTTTAATGTTTAAGGATTGGTCTTTATAGTTGGTATCAATGCATGGATTAGATAACATTAAGTGTTATTATGATATTAATATAATACCATATATTGTTTTACCTTATTTTTATTTTGAAATGATGTATAATTATAAGACTACCATATTGCATAATCTAAGATATTTCTGTTCATAATGGTTTTCCATATAAGAAATAGGGAAGATGGAGTAGGAAGACTGTGAGAGGATGATATCATTATGAATCCAAAACCTAGAATAGTGGGAATTGGAAGAAAACAATTTTTGAAAGTAATGAATTAGTTTACACAAAATATAAAAGATGGTGGAATCCATGAAAGAGAACATATAGAGCCACGAAAAAGGAATATTCCAATAGTGGAACATTTTTAAGGAAAAACCCTCCTAATTTTAGTGTATCTTCTAACCCAGTGGTGGATTAAGAATCGATGAAATCACATAAAATGATATTTTATGTCATGGGGTGTTCTAATAATCAAATTATTAGTCTTTTGATTTATCATTTTGAATGTGAAGATGATCAGTTGCAGTCAATAGTAAAGAATATTAGGTATTTTAAGGAGATTTATGCCTTCGAATGGAATCAATTTAAGAATTTATTCATTAAAAAATATTTTCCTTAAGTTTATTCAACTTAATATGGAAAATAAAATCCTATAATTGAAGAAAAAGGAGGAGGATTTAGTGTTTATGTATGAAATGACTGGCATGTTACTCTCCAAATCTTATTTGGGATCTTAATGGAAAAATCAATTATTTTTACTCTGGAATAAAGCTTGGATATCAAATGGAATTGGACTCCCATTAATTCAAAAGTTATGAGAAACGTTTCTGATGCGATGATAGGGTAGAATTGGTGTTTTTTTGATGATCACATGCACTTTAAAAACAAGCAGAATAAGAGGTCCAGATAGAAATCAATGGGTAAGAATCAATCAAGTAAATATGATGGTAATAAAGTCCAGTTTCCATTTTGTGAAAATTATGTTAAAAATCCCCCTAGGGAATTAATTAACAAATTTGGGAAGTGTTTTTGATGTGTTAAGTTTGTAAATATGTCAGAATAATGTAATAAAAAAAATCTTAGTGATAATATGTTTAATTATGATAAGAAAACTGTAATATTTATTATATGTGGTGAGATGGGGTATTATGAAAATGCCTTCCCAACGAAAGATATCACTATTGGAAATCCCACTTTTACCAATGCTTATATCCCAATGGTTGAGATAAACTGTTGGGAATGGCTGTCTTTACCAACGATTTTCTTAAAACCATTGGCATATAAGATTTTGTAAAGATTTTTACCAATGGTTTGTAAAACTCTTTGTATAGGCCTTAGTATAGGCACTTTTACTAACGATTATCAATAACCATTGGTATATGTTTGATTTTTACCAAAGCTTTGTGTGAACCGTTGGTATAGGCCTCAAAGTTTTCCTCCTTTTACCAACGGTTTATAGAAAACGTTGGTATAGGCCTTACTATACATACATTTCCAACAGTTTTCAAAAACTGCTGGGAAAGTTTTTCCCTAAATGCAGATCGGGCATCTAGTTCCCCCTCCACTCAAATACAGGTCCCCCTCCATTCGATTGGTGTCCTAAATCGAATCCCCCTCTTCCCCATCCTACCAAACTTCTTCCACTGATTGATCCATCTTCAATCAGGGAAATTTTTTCTTCTACACTTCAAATATGTAAGTGATACCTTGGTTTTGTTGTTCTGCATCTATTTTTTATACCTTTGTTTTGTTGTTCTACAACTATTTTTTTCTCTTTTGATTTGGTAGAAAGGAGAGATCCGTGGACATTAATCATGGTTGTGGGTGTTCATTTAGGATGTAATATAGTATGCCTTTATTTTACATGATATATCCAATATTATTATTGATTTATGTTCAATTTGATTATCTTTGACAAATTATGTTGTTTAATAAGTTGTTTTTAAGGGTTATAATAATGACTATATGGTATAAGGGTTCACATAGTTTGTATGGGGGTTCACATGGTTTGTATAAGGGTTCACATGGTGTCTAAGATAATCTAGTGTACAGGGAATGTATATAGAGTACCTAACTTGTATAGCCATGTAAATATACATGGCCAATCCCTTATGGTGAAAAGTTTGTTTGGCCAAATGGGGTGCTGAAAACATGCCATTTAAAAATGCCTTTGTTTCATGGGTATTCCCATATGATGTGTTGGCCATACTATAGAGTGTGTAGTGATTAGCTCACCCAAAACAGTTTCATCCCTGAAATCCAAGACTACATGGTTAAATGGAATAACCCATGTTCTAATGACATGCCTAACCTGATTTCTAACTCACCTCACCTAAACATAAACTAGAACACTGGATAAATGCAAGAACTCATCATAAACATACACTATAACATTGGTTAAATGGAATAACCCATCCTTCTCAATAAATTCCGTATACATATAGACAAAACACCATTATTCATGAACATCCCTATAATTCATAGGCATTTCAAAAAAAACATATCCGTTAAATGTCATGAAATTCTAGTAGGAACTGATATAAAGTTTTCATGTTTATAGGTGGAAGCTTCTTAGCTTTGGATAATGTATTCTAATAACTATAGGGTGGAAACCCATTCAGTTTTTTGAGGTCTACCCAAC
Source organism: Viscum album (assembly GCA_963277665.1). Lineage (NCBI taxonomy): Eukaryota > Viridiplantae > Streptophyta > Magnoliopsida > Santalales > Viscaceae > Viscum > Viscum album. The sequence goes on from OY728157.1 coordinate 169,074,813, forward strand.
TCCACACATGAAAAATAAGATCATTATACATCAATAAAACCAATGTAAATATATAAATAGTGATTCATATTGGTATCATTAATATATTTTCTTTGGAATTCTTCATCCATTAGGGTGTTCTCTCGATACCTCCCTTATTGGATTTCAAATTCAATTATCCTCATTTAACACCAGTTTGAGGCATCTCTTCATTTACAATTATGTGTTGGTTATAAGATATTCTGAAATCTTTATCTTCTATATGAGTTTGGGATATTTAATTAGAAATTTTAAAACCCTCCATAAAAATTCTACTTCTAACACTTTAGTTTTCTTTTCTAAAGCCACCTATTTAATTTTAGAACAGTCCGAAGAGTCTTATTACACATGAAAACTTGATTTTTTTCATCCTTGAAGGTCATGAACAACATTGATATTGAAAAAAACATGTCATAATTTTTATCATTTGGATTAGAAGCATAATATTTTTGTTTGTTTGAAGAAGAAAAAAAATCATATTTAAGGTATTTTTAATTTCAATTTCATGTTTTCAGGGTTGGGAGGGGAAGTGTGTAGGTGGGGTGGGGGATGGGGTGGAGGTGGGGGGCAATCTAGGTGGGGGGGGGGGATGGGCTGTCTAGGTGGGTTCATGGTTGTCCAAGTGTCACAACCATTATTTAATTATGAGGTAATTTTAATATTTTTTTGGTATTTTATTTTTCCCTTGTATTTACTTCAGTGTTTTTAGAGAAAATATAGTATTTTTAATCAACAATATGTGGTTCATGGTTGGAACACATTTCATTGAAACTATGCCACATCCCAAGGGAAACTGGGTTCCCAAGACAACATTTTTGATGTGTACGAGTCAACCCCACCTCAATCTGATGAACGGTGTGGCCGGTGTCACTTAAAGTGTCTCACTTTTATTTGTAACGGACAACATTTTAAGTGAAAACAACTGACATATGAAAAAATGATCACACACATTTGGAATGTGTTGATAATTTAAGACAATGATCCACGGGTCATTTTTGATGTGTACGAGTCAACCCCACCTCGATCTGATGCACGTTGTGGCTAGTGCCACTCAGAGTGTCTCACTTTTATTTGGAATGGACTAGATTTTAAGTGAAAAAAATAAATGGAATACGGAAAATACACCAAACGCATTCGAATTGTGTTGATACTTTAGAACAATGATCCATGGATCATTTGTGACAGGTACAAGTCAACCCTGCCTCAATTCGAGGCACGGTGTGACTGATATCACTCAAAGTTTCTCACTTTTGTATGAAATGGACAACATTTTAAGTGAAAACAACAACTGGCATATGGAAAACCGACCAATCTCATTAATAATGTGTTGATACTTTATCACAATGATATATGGGTCATTTTGGACATGTACTAGTCAACCCCACCTCAATATAAGGCACAGTGTGACCGATATCACTCAAAGTGTCTATCTTTTATTTGAAATGGACAACATTTTATGTGAAAACAACTTGCATATAGAAAAAAAATCAAACACATTCAGATTGTGTTGATAATTTAGGACAATGTTCCATGGGTTATTTTTGATGTGTACGAGTCAACCCCACCTCAATATGATGCATGGTGTGGCCGGTACCACTCAAAGTGTCTGACTTTTATTTGAAATGGATAGGATTTTATGTGAAAACAACATTTGGCATACAGAAAACCAACCAAACGCATTCAGATTGTGTTGATACTTTATTCAAACGATCCATGAATCATTTGTGAGAGGTAAGAGTCAACTTTGCATCAATTCGAGTTACGGTGTGACCGGTATCACTCAAAGTGTCTCACTTTTGATTGGAATGGACAACATTTTAAGTGAAAACAACAACTGGCATATGGAAAACTGATCAAACGCATTTTTATTGTGTATACACATTAACACAATGATCTATGGGTCATTTTTGACGTGTACGAGTCAACCTCGCCTCAATCGGAGGCATGTTGTGATCGGTATCACTTAAAGTGTCTCTCTTTTATTTGAAATGGACATGATTTTAAGTGAAAACAACAACTTGCATACAGAGAACTGAACAAACGATTTCAGATTGTATTGATACTTTAGGAAAATGATACATGTTTCATTTGTGATGTGTACGAGTCAACCCGCCACCATCCGAGGCACGGTGTGGCCGGTATCACTCTAAGTGTATCAATTTTTTTTAAATGAACAACATTTTAAGTGAATACAACAACTGACATACGGAAAACTAACCAAACATATTTGGATTGTGTTGATACTTTAGGACAACGATAAATTGGTCATTTTTCACATATATGAGTCAACCTCGCCTCAATCCGAGGCACTATGTGGTGGAATCTTACTCTGATCAATAGATCGCACCATACTTGTACCATTTAGTGTTCATAGCCTTAAGAACATTAATATTATTCTCACTAAGTTCAATAAACTTATAGTTACATTCTTCTAGACCATCACAAGTTGAACTTATGATCATTTCAGTTCTGCCTGAATTTTAAATCAAGTAAAGAGTTCTATACTTTACTCCTTTTGTAACCACCCTGGAACCATGGGTCAGTTTTCATACCCCATTTCCAAATTTAGTTTCATAGCATGCATCATCAAACCTTCTCTTTAGATTTAGAAAGAATAAAACCACTCCCAAGTAAAATCCACTTTCAAACATTTTTCATTTTATATATACATTGCTTTTGATTAAGGATAGATCATATTTGGGTGTTCTTTCATTGTCAAAAGATCTTATTATGATCCTAAAAAACCTAACAATTCCAAAAATTGATGGGTTTTATTTCACAATATCAGGAAAGTGTAGCAAGGGAATATGCTTCCACTTGTCAAAGTCCTACGGTAGGATGTTTGGGTTAAAGAGGGTATTTGGGGCATGATTCAGTTGGATCCAATTTTTTTTGAGGATGTTATGTGTCGTCACTTTTATACTCACAATTAAGAATGAGAGGGTCTCATCAATTATTTTTATCATTTAATAAATAATGACGCCCTTACATTGACCAGTAGTACAACATTTATAACTGTAACGCATCCTGGAAGGGGACTGTTTTTTTCAACCTCATATGCATCATGGCACACTATGGATCAGACACATGTTCAACATCCACTTATTCAACCAATTTGGACATGATAACTATGAATATAAAAACCAATACCAAAGTATATTATGTTACTACCACTAAATAGTCTACCAACAAATCCATTACCATTCACCCAATATATAACATTAACACCCCTACCTCCTTCATCTTCCTTCTTAGAATATCAAAACTGACATTTCCTTTACAAAGAACATATTCCATTTCAAATTTGAACATGTACATGTATTTTATCCAACACATCTAAAAATGATTTAGTTCACATTAGAATAAATTATATTACTATGAAATTTAGTTTGTATATATAACATGTCTCTAATCAAAGAGGTGGTTTCTCTGAAATTTACACTCATCAACGATTATCGCAAACTCTTTTTCATGAGTTGGGTAGTTTCACTGATGGGGTCATAAGTGATGAGACTCCTATGAAAATTACTTCTCACCATATATTATAAAAAATAAAATTTCAATGAAAAATGCATCACAATTTCAAACTCTTATTCAACTCTAATAAGTATTTATCAGACTATTCTATCTATTAGAATTTTATGGGGAGGTGGGGGGGGGCTGTGCTGGTTGGGGGGGGGTCGTGCATGGGTGAGGTGAATTACTACTGGAAGAGTGGTTGTCATATGAAGATTGAAATGGGTGTAAATAATTTTTGAGTTGTTGAAACAATTATTCAACTCTACTGGAAGATTGTTGTCATATGAAGATTGAAATATGGAATTGTAGTAAATGACATGGTTGGAAGAGTTTGATGGTTTTATGTGTTTTTTGTGCTAGTCCAGGTGTTTTTATGCTATTTTAAGTCTGTTTGTATGTTTTTTTGTGCTACTTTTTATACAGGTGTATATTGGAGGGGCTGCTGTGCAATAGTTCATGAAATACACAATACCAAAGGTTTTAAACTATTGGTATAATTTGAGAATTTTTTTTACCAAGAGTTTCAATAAACCGTTGGTAAAAAACTATCCCAATGGTTTAAAAACTATTGGCTTAGTGTTTAGTCTTCAATATATACCAATGGTTCATTGAAACGGTTGGTAAAAATGCTAAACCAACTGTTTACAACCATTGGTTTATAATAAAATCATGGTCTTCTCAATGATTAGGGTAAACATATACCAATTGTTAGCCTACAACTGTTGGTAAATCAATACGTATAGTGTACTATACCAACGGTTTAGATCAAACCATTGGTATAGGGCTTTCCTCATGGCTTACTTCCCTATGGTTTGGAAAACCATTACTATAGGCTATACCAATGATTTTCAAGCCTATACCAACAGTTTAGAACCATTGGTATAACCTTTATTTCCAATTGTGTATGAATGATGGAAAGAATCTAGATTATAAGTTGAAAGGTGTAGTGAGATTATTTGGGACTACGTTAGTAGATATCGGGCCATCCAATGATGTTGTATCAGGTACTATATTTGTTTACTAAAATTTTTCTAATGTATTTTATGATACAACATCTACACAATACTTTATTTATGAAACAACATCTACACCATACTTTTTAGTTAATGTATATCCACATAAAACAATTCACCATTATACAGGTTGCTAACTAAGATAACAGGAAAAGGCTTAAAATTTATTTGGACTAAAGAATGTGATGTTTGTTTTTAGGAACTGAAGAAGATATTGGTTAATACTCTAGTTTTGGACCTTTATTTATGAAATATTTAATTATTCATCCATAATGATGCTTAATTGAAGGGAATTGGTTGTGTTATGATGTATAATGATCTGGTAATTTCTTAAGCTTCAAGACAACTAAAACCTTATGAGTTTAATTATACCACACACGATTTGGAATCAGTATTTGTGGTTTTTTGAATTTAAAATTTGATGGTATAATTTATATATATCCTAATGTAAAATATATACTAACCATAAAAGTATGAAGTATGTATTCACATAAAAGAATTTAAACACGAGTCATATAAGATGGATTCAAATGATAAAGGACTATGATGGAACAATCAATTTCCATCCCGGAAAATCAAATAATGTGGAATACTCCTTAAGTTTAAAACATCACGCTTATTTAACAATGTTACATTTGGGAAACACCTATTGATTAATGATTTTATGAATTTTGTCTTAAAATTTTTTGACGCAAGAAATTCTAATTTTTTTCCAGTTTTCAGTGCAGTCCCCTCTTTTAGGAAGAATTATGAAATCGTAGAAGGAAGATGGTGAGTTATATAAAATGTATAACTGGTAAAAAAGGGTATGTTTCCTAAATATATTGTTGATAAAGATTTTTATTGAGATTTGGGAAGAGATTATGTGTGCCATATTATTCACAGTTGAAGAAAGAGTTGTTAATTGATGCTCATAGTTATCGGTTTTCAGTTCATCATGGGACCACAAAGATATACATATATCATTAGGAGTATTACTGGTGGGATGAAATGAAAAGAGTTTTTTCAAATTTTACCATGAAATGTTTTACTTGTTAACAGGTTAGAGTAGAGAGGAAATTTCCAAAGGGGGTGGTTTAGCCTTTTCTAGTGCTAGAGTGGAAATTGGAAAATATATCCATAGGCTTCATGGTGGGACTACCAAAGACATCTCAAGGAAACAATGAGATTTTCATTATTACTGAATAAATGTCTAAATATTCACATTTAATTTCTATTTGAGATATTATGAATTTTTATCATATTTTTAGACTCTACGTCAAAGATATTGTTAGGTTACATGGGGTTCCTCCTTCTATTATATCCGATTGTGATCCCAGGTTCACATAGAAATTTTTGAAAGACCTTCAGAATTTGTTGGGGACTGAATTTAATTTTAGTATAACATTTCATCCTCAATATAATAGATAAACCAAGAGAAAAATTCATACATTTGATGACATGATTCTATCTTGTTTAATTGATTACCAGGGAATTTGATATCATCATATTTCTTTATTTGGGTTTTTATAATCATAGCTATAATTCCAGTATACAGATTGCACCTTTTGAGAAATTATGTAGAACGTGATGTCAAAATACATATTTTTAGGATTATTTAGGGTAAATAAAGTTTATGGGACCATAAATAGTAGAGTAAGTGTATGAAAAAGTAAATATTATTAATCACCACATGAGGAAATCTCAAAGTAGGATGAAAATTAATGTAGATAATAAAAGGAAAGTGTTTTCATTCTTGGTAGGTGATCTTGTTTTTCATAGAATATCACCATGTAAAAGTTTTATGCATTTCGGTAAGAATGAATAATTATGTTAATGGTTCATTGGTCCTTTTGAAACCTTGGAGAAAGTTGGACCATTTTCCTATCGAGTAGGTTTTCCTCAAATTTTGACTTAGTTACATAATGTATTTCATGTTTCGATGTTGGGAAGGTATATCCTAGATTAAGCTCATGTTTTCATCCCAGAAGTAGTTCATTTGGAAGATAACATTTATTATGAAGAAAAAACTATTGAAATTCTTGATCGTAGAGAGAAATTAGTGCAAAATAAGGTAATTCACTATGTTAAAGTTTTTTGGAGAAACTATATGGTTGAAGAAGAAACATGGGAATATGAAATTGCTATGAGGTAAAGGTACCCTCACTTATTTAATAAGTAAATAAAAATAAAAAGTATAAAATTTCCTTAAGGTGGGGAGAATGTAACAACCTAGGTACTTATAAAATAATATCTTTTCATTTTGGAATTAAATATTCAAATTCATTATAATTTTATAATGAAAGAAGTGATAATTATAAAAATTATATAATTTAAACCGATGGAATAGTAACATGACCATTAGGATTAGTAATCTAGAAAATTGAATATTAACATCACCTAATAAATTATAAATAAAATCTATCCATCTTATATGTTAAAATATGATATATTTATATCATTGAACAAGTAAATATTTTTTTTTGAAAATTATAAATTAAGTGTTGGTGTTATGTGAGACATAAAATTTTAACTAAACTTTTATAAATTATATAATGTTTCAATAATATATATATATATATATATTCGTAAAATAGACTCATAAATTATTATTTTGTTTTATTTTTATTATAATGTAATTTTATGAGACTTTAATTAATTATTGAAAGTGTTGTAAAACTAGTTATAGTTTTAGAAATTGTATTTTTTGAATAAATTATCGGTTTAATTAAAATTTAAATTTCGTAAATATAGAAAATTATATTCATAAAATAGAGTTCAATTTTTAATTTTATAGGCTAAAAAATGGTTAGGGTATATTTTTTCTAAAATATGTGAATTTTTGGTGAATAGTGAAATTTGGTAATTTATGATATAAGGTAAATGCCAAATTTATTGAGTCATAGAGGATTTAAGGATGATGTAAGCCCAAAATCTTGAAATTTACTCTATTATTTTAATATATTTAGTGTTAATTATAAAAATATTCATTTTATCGAGCCAAAATAATTACTTTATGAATATAATAATGGGAAAACACCCCTCTCCTCCACTATAAATACCACCCATCAACATCTCTTATCCTCACACCTCAAATAATTTTAACTTGTTTAATTTCTACATATTTCCCTTCCCAAGACTCTTCCCCATTCCCATGTTCTTCTGGTCTCAAAAAAAGTCCAAGACCATGGGACTTAAGGAGGTTATGAAGGATGAGAAATCGAGAGGTTAAATCGTCTTTAATTTTTTTTATATTATTTGCAGCCATTTTTATTTTCATAAAATCTCTACACCTCCCGTTATCCAAGTTTCATTAAAACTATAGGTTATTATACATAATGTATTTTTATCTTGTTTTTGGAAAATTCATCATGAAATTTCTTCTCCTCTCCCTTTTATTCTTAAAAAAACACCGTCCGTGATGTGTTGATTTACCTCCATCATAGAAGATACAATTTTATTTTTCAATACCACATTCAAGAATACTCATAAAACCATTTTTATGGTTAAATATTATTTTATTATAAAAATTATATGTTATTTAATGTTTTGGAACTAATATATAAACATGATATTGAATAAAATAATATAATTTCACGATGATCATAAAAACCTCCAAAATAAATTAAATCATTCACATTAATGTTTTATTTAATAATTCTTCCTCATATTAGAAAAAATCATATATGTTATCATTTAAAATTTTGAAACATATTAACACCATTTCATTCCAATTATATATTTTTTCTTCAATCCAACAAGAAAACCCATAAAGAACCAACCATTAAAAAAATGAAATAAATGCGCATGAAATAATGAAAATAACCAAATATTATTAATAAATGGGTGGAAATATGTTATAAGAATAAAATATAAGATATTATAAATATGAATATAGTTCTGAAATATATTAATAACACTACTTACACCTTTATACATGATGTTTGAACATGTTTTAAGTAAGATGAACATGGGGTATGTGAATTCTTAACCTAATTTCTACTCTTTGGGTTAAGCTTCTACTACATTAATTTTTTGGTACAATTATTATTTATTAAATTAATTATATTTATACTTTTATTATTTTTTGGATTCATAGTGTATAAAAATATTCCATTCTTTTTTTAATTCTTACTTCTATTATATGATATTTGTAAAGGGAATTTTCTTTGGAAATCCTTTTTTAAATTTCTATTTCTATAAAATTGAAAAGAAATATTATTATTCAAGTACTATTATTTTATGATTACGATTCTTAGGAATTGTTTATGGTTAATTTATATACCTATATCTCCCTACAATTCAATGGTTATGTTTATGTTAGATGTTGACCATATGGTTAATCCATGCGTAACTGGGATGGTTACACCCTAAGGTAGTCGTGAGGGTTACATTGTGAGGTAGCCATGAGGGTTACATTTTATGGAAGACATAAGGGTTACAAATGATATGGTATCTAAGAGGGTTACAATATGAAGTATGTAATTCCCCAATTTACATTTATGGTATTATTTATGTTTTCTATTTTTTATGGAAATCTAATTTTTTGACAGAGTAAATATATGATACTTATTGTTTGAAAAGTTTTTCTTTGTGAAAATTATTTCATATGTTCATAATCATTCATGTACTAAAGGTTTCTATCCTTCTTCTTATGTCTTTTACTCATCTTTTTGTGCTTATTATTTGTTTTTAAAATATTTTTACTGGGTTTTAGGATGAGTAATAGAAAATGAGAATCCAAGATGAATGTTTAGAATACTTTTCATGAAAATATTTCTTGTTATTATTAAAATATATTCTATTATGAAATAAATTGATACTTTTTTTGTAGTACCCAATTTATATAATTTTGGGTTGATATGTATAAATTATTTCTTAATTCTCTAAAACACTAAATTAGAAATGTTTTTTGGAAATGTAATATGTGTTAATAGTTGTATTAACTAGATTATGTAATGTTTAAGGTCGGGTACTTATAGGGTTTTTAATGTAAATAAATAATGAATATTATTAATGATAAATTTTAGAAAGAGTCTATGACCATGGTGAAATACAAGGATCTTACCACCCTCGAGTAATGTAATCATACAATGATGGAATTTTCCAATTTCTTTACTAATCTCTCTATGTTATAATCTAAGTATTTTTAAAATGAGAATTTGAAGTCTTGGTTATTTCATATGGGCCTTAAATTAGAAATTGAATCCCAATTTTTAATTCTAAGACTTACTACCTATGTTTTAGAAGATGAAAGGGATTTGATGATAGAGATTTAACTAGAAGGTAAGTTAGGACTGACCATAGTTCCTCCCAAATATGATGGTGGGTGTTGTGGTTCTTATAAGGGTAAGAGGAAGTGGAGTGTGTTTCATGGGTGGATAGTTATAATTTTTTACATATTTTATATTTTCGAGAATATGTAGATGATAATGGTTTGACTTAATACTAGTGTGTCTAGATGGTGATGTATAAGAACTTATGCCCCACACCTTAAAAAACATGAAACTTGTATAGATATTGTGGTTATATTAGGATGTTATACTAGGATTTTTATTTTTCAAGCATTGACTTATGATTATGTGAATCTAGAGTATTTTTAGCGGAGTAAAGTTCATCATGTAAAATAGGATTATATCCAAAATCCTTGGTAACAAAGAAATTAATTATCGTAGAAGATTCCCCGTGGATATTAATGTGCATCCTGTTACTCTGATAATTAGCATTTATGAAACTTTGAACTTATAAACTTCTTTATTTGATACACGTTCATATGAAACTTTTTTTAGAAAAAAATATTTTGGATCATTTTATTATCCCAATAGAACCATGATATATGTTATGGAGTTACAGATTTCTCTAGGGATGATGAAGGAAAAGGGTTTCTGATTATCCTCTTCTGCATTCAGAATGTCTAATGTTGAGCTAGTTTGGTATCTTTCCTCTCATTGATTTTAACTGATTTACTATGATATTGGGATGGTTTAGTTGATTTCTGAAAAACTCAAATCAATTATTTTCATCAGTGGGTTATTTTTACTACATTTAGTGGGAACTACCAATTGTTTAAAAGAGAATAGGACCCATGGTTTAGTCGTGTGGGTCCTTATCTCTTATAAAATATTTTGTTGATTTATTTTTTAGCAGTAAAACTTATATAGGAATAAATATTTGAGGAGATTACTTAGTTATTAAATGATTATCTTGTGGTATTTCTAGAAAATAGGTTGTGTTTTCCACTAAAGTGGGATGTGTATTTATTGACTGAATATGTTCCAAGAACTCTTCCAATATTGATGCCAACGTACTTCTTGTTCCAAATGGGTTCAAAAAACATAAAATTCTTATTGATGATTTGATATCCAAGGTCTATGAAGGCTTGAGTGTGCCACCTTGGGAGCCCCTATTCTATTTTATAATAATAATGATTAAACTCTATGATTATATTTTAATTTTAAAAATATCAATTGAGTAATATTTAAGAATAAGTGCCATTTTCCTTATATTGATGATTTTTTTCATGAGTTGAGAAGGAAATTTTTGGCGTTAAAATTTTACATTTTGTCTTGATATCATCTTCATATAATCAATTAGTCTTATCTTTCAAGGTTCTCCTTTAGGATAATCCCCAAATAAATGTTTATGGAATCTCAATGGATCATCATGTTTATGAAAGAGTATGAAATTTCAAATTCTACGACTAGAAAGTTATATTCATGGAAAATGTGATCTTTGACCATGGTATCTCATTTGACTATGAAAATAAAATTATAATAATGTTTTGGATAAAACCATGAAATGTATTTGATATTTGATTCATTATAGCCATGATAGTATATTGTCAGTTGATTTAGAAGGATTTCTAAAAAAACATCTCTTTTGACTAATCTGACCTAAAATGTTTTGATGTTCATATTAGACTAACTCGTAAGGATTATTTTGATAAATTTATGTAATGTTTGACATAAATACCTCTTATTACTCCAAAAGATGCCAAAAATGGGTATGTAGTTTATTTGGATGCATTGGTTGATTGTTTGTGATGGTTCCTTATGTATGTTTATCATGTGGTGGATTATAGATCACATCATATTTGACCTCAAGAATAGAATTTTATAAACCATGATCTATAAAAAACAACTTATTTTCATTCCCTTGAGAGATTTTTACACTATATTTTTGAAGAGATTTTCATCATTTACTCTAAAAATAAGAGTTTTTGGTACATTATATTTATGAAATATTTTACTCTATAATATAGATGTTGTTTTGAATTTATACTAACGTTAAACTTTAAAATTTCTTATACTCTTAGAGAATATATTAATGAGAATTTTCATTCCTTGCCTATGAAGAAAGCTATGGAAAATATATATTTATGGTTGTCTTTCCATGGATGCTCATAGGGGTCATGTAGGAAGAGTATTATAATTTTATTGTAAGAGTTTAGATATCATCTTCTCTTCTTCAGAAGTTCTACTAGGATAAGTAGATGGTCAATGAGTTATGGAATATTAGAAATTCTTTATATGGATTGGATACCATTTTTGAATTGCATATCTATTTTAAATGTATTATTTTCTTCATGAACCAATATTTAAATTCCATTATTTTGATTTATATAGTTAGATAGATAAAAAAATGAAGAGACATGGAAATGAGAGTCTCTAATAAGGGAGTAATGGCTTTATCTCTTTATGGGTCAACCATTTTTAATTTTGTATTTTCAGGATAGAAAGTAGTATGGTGTTATGAATTTTCACACCTAAGTGATTATTTTTGGTATGTTTGTTCCCCTTTTTTTTACCTTATATCCATTCCAATATCATGGTATTTTAAGTCAGTTTTAATCCTTGTAGTGGGCCAAGGATATTTCTCAACAGATTGGTGCAGAGTGGATCTAAACCTATAGTTTGGAAAATCTACAGGTGGCCCACTGGATAATTGGTATGAACCACCATTTAGATAGTGTAATAAAATGATTCAAACAAGGCTATAAAAAACCCACTACCTTAGTAGTGACCATCCAATAGGTAGCCAATGGAAAAATATGATTTTCATGAATCCTACAGAAAACAATAGGCTAACCACTAATTTTGAGATTTCTAATAAAAGTAATAAAAATTTCATAATTTTTTCATGAACACTTTTTTTTATTTTTTATTCCACCTCCATAATCATTTTCTCAACCCATATAAACATAGGAGACCGATTTGGATGTTTTTTACTCTCCATACTCAAGTCCTTACTGGATTAAAGTATTTATTGGAGATATAATACTATTTTGGTTAGTCTAACTTTGATTTAGTCTTAGATTTTTTGTTTCCATGTGTTATTATAGCATCTTTATATAGTTCATCAATGAAAGACATGAATTTTAATTGGATCTTGGTTTTTAATTTTAAATTGTGGTTCTATGGGTCTCTATATTGATTATTCAATCCTTTCCTCTACCATAATTTTGGATCCATTCTGGTAGATGAAATTATAATTGTATTAAGTGTGGTGATTTAATAAACATCTTTTATTCTATAGAAAATAATTTATTTCTCATATAAATTGGGTTTTAAATATTCTTATGGGAATGATTATTTATTTGACTAATCATGTTAGTTTAGGATGATGAAATGAAGTTTATTTTCAATTTGGTTTATATGAAAAAAATGGATTCCATTGTATCTTATATTTTTTTGAAAAAGTATTACGATTATCTACATTTGAAAATTAATTTTAATGATTTTGGTTGTGAAAAATGTTAAGCACATATGTGATAATTATTGAGGTGGGGTTCCACTCTGGAGAGAGAACTATTTCCCCTAAGGAATTATTTTCTAGTGAAATGTGCACACCGACTAGCCTAATATTATTATGTTATGGATCCACTCTTTGGAGTGAACTCTTACCCACAAGGACTGTTTTTCTATGTAAATGATAAATCCAGATGATATTTGATCAAAAAAATCACATGAAGATTCATGCTACACCCGAACTTATTTATCCAATGAATAATTTATATGTTGCTACTCATGGGAATGTATGTTTGAAATGTTTTGATTAAATAGTTATTATGTGAATTCTTTTAATACGAGTTTATTTGTAAATGTATTAAATATTTTTTAAATGGGTGGATTTTCATGTTTTATATTAAGTTTGGTAATAAAAATATCATGAAACGATTTTATTTATTTAAAAATTATTAGTTTATATTATACAAAATTCTTATAAAACACTTTTCTGGTCATACTTCTCATATTTTTATCACACCATGCATACATATTTGGGTGTAAGTAGATCTTTTTTTATCAGAAGTGGGTAAAAAAGGATCCATTGTGTGATAGTGGGTTTTTTCATCAGGAGGTTGTTAGTTTCTATTGGTGACTACATGTCACATAGATATGGGTTGTTATTGTACAACTGTAATATGGTTTATTTTTTTATTTTGGTGAAATTTTATTTCTTTATGTCACTTTTGATTTATTGAATTATATTTTCATACTGGTGTTCTATTATATATTTCATCTTGGTTAATGATATTTTTTTTGATATTATTAGTAAAGGTAGTTCTTGATAAAGAGGCGATTTTCTATATCTTATGGGGATCGATAATTCCCTTCAGGATATGTCAGGGCGGGATTGGTTTCATGTATAGTTGTGTGATCTAGTTTTGGTCGCGAAATATCATCCCCTCAACATTATAACATTATCCTCACCCCATTACGAAAACAAAAATAGATAGTATGATAAATATATAATAGTATTTATAGTAAACAATCATGCGTTATTGAAAGTCAACTATGATATGTCCCTATTAAAAAAACTCTCACTCCATAATATATTATATTATGCTTAAACTTCATCACAATTAGTTATCTATATGTTTTTATTATTTATACTCATATTCTTCATAAAATGTTCATTGAAATTAAAAAAACATACTTTTATGCCAACTAAAGAACTCCATATTCATATTATAAGAACTATTCTAAAAAACTAAATCTATAAAAACCTATTACGACATCAAATGAGATGACTCATGACCACACACACAATTTTACGCATTATATCAATATTAAAATGCACACCTCAGACCCGAAAGATTAGTGGGTTTGGATATTAGATACCAAACCAACTCAATTTATAGATATTCATTATCATATGAAAAAATAATCTTCTAACATGGTACCATTCAAATTAAATCATAAAAGTAATTTTATCCATTAACTAGGGAAGGGAAACATAAGAATGGGTGAGAACACATTCTCTATAAAGTGAGAACAAAAGATATATAAATAAAATATCATAATGTATAAAATGATGAACAAGTGGGTACGATAAGATAATAAATGTAAAAGACTATAATATAAGGAAAATCATAATTAATAAATGATGGATCACAAATAATGAATTATGAAATAAGTTTCTTGACATAACATGATAAGTTGAGTATATGAATGTATAACCATTATAATATTTTCATAATCCATCACAAAATAATATATAAAAACTTGATAACATAAACCTTGGTTAGAAAAAAATTCACATAAATTCATTTTTCATGTCAAGTCTCACTTCCATTACCTTCTTAACACAGTGATAGATTCCCATAGTAGATATAGTTTACTCCATATTCACATAAAATAATTGAAAGAATCCCATTATAACAACTTCATGCATCATCAACCTATAATGAAATTATTTTAAAAAAATTTCTCCAATTCTTAAATTTTTAAGATCATAAGTTTTAATATTTTTTGAATTAATAAAAACATTACATATCAAAGTGGAAACTTCCAATTCTATGTATTATTCCTATGTTATGGTCTCAATGATTATGAATTTGATTCCATTATAATTCATGTCTTATGAAATTAAAATATTTATTTCATGACTCTTGTATATGATCTTTGATACATAAGGCATGATCTTGAAATATTATTCTCATGCTCTCCTACCCTTATGCTCATGTTATGATTATATATCTATTTTTTTTACCCTTAAATAAGAATATGAGCTCACCCATTTCTTATTTTTCCTTTCCCCATGTTGTGAAGAATGTTTTTATGAATATGTACTACAGGGGAAGATGTTTGTGGTAAAAATTTAGGATATTTCACCACGTTAGAATATTTTGATCCATGTTTCCAAATACACTAAACTGTAATGGTCAACCTGGAATGTAATTTTGTAATTTTCTGAGTATTCATCTAAAATTTTGTAATATCCTTGTATGATAAGACTATGTCACTATAGATATCATCAGAGAAAAGGTTTAGTAAATATCAAGAACTAGGATGTCAACACTTTAGTAATATTCCTAGGGATATTTATATAGATATGACTAGAGATGTTTCTAAGGATAATCCTATGGTGTCACTAGAAGCTGTAATAATTTTGACATCCTTGAACTTATTTTTCATAATTATGTGGTTTTTTTCTAGGATAAGTAATGATCACACTATGATTTCAAGTATTATTCAATGGTGGAAACAAAAAGTATCTAGTTAAATTCTAATTATGATGGAAAACGTGCAAATTATCAATCAAATGGGATGATCACTAGAGTGAAGGATGTTGTGATAATGCCTAATCAGTTTTCAAGGAACATGATTAACAACATATACTTTATCAAAATCTCAGATTCACTACAGAATAAAAGGAAGAAGTTCACTATGAGTTTGGGTAATAGAGACCATGGGGGAAGAAATATTTTTCTTTCTTTTTGTCAATAATGTGGAATGAATTACCTGATTTAATGTATTAGAGGATCAAGAAGATGGTTTGACTATAGAAATATGAAAAAATATAGTATCTACAATGGAAATATGAATTGTTCAATTAACATAATGGATGGTAATATTGTCCTCCCTAAGATATAATCAAAGGTTAAATTATCTAAATGATGAATGAATTTCCATTATGTAAATCAATTTCCCAAGTGGGATACTTAAGAAGATAATAAACAAGGTGGTATGAGTAATGGTTAAGTTTTATGTTGATGATGATATTGTAAGTGAAATATTAATGGAAATATGAATTATGTAATTGAATGAGGTATATTTTTTAATGTCTCAAGGATGAAGTGGAATAATTGATGTTTTTAAATATTATAAATCAAGAATTATGTTATATGAATGGTGAAATATATAAGTACTGATTAGATTTTTTCACTAATGATTTATAATAATATGTTGAATAGTTATTATAGACTAGAAAAGTGATTTAATATAAATACGATGTTCATGGAAAACTCTTGATTAAGGTAAATATAACCCCTAAAATGTTAATTATGTTAAGATAATGATGTTTGTAGAAAGATATGTCGGATATTTTTAAGTAAATTGGATGGAACAGATTTCCTTGGAACAAATTGATTTTTTTGACAAGTGTTTTACGTTATCATTGATGATGTTTAAAAAAATTGGATTTAAGGAATATATCCAATAAACATAGGAATAAGGAAAACGGAATGTTTTCTATATGTATTTTTTGTAATTCAGGTTATTACCTTGTTACAAGAGAATACACGATAAAGGTATTTCCATGTTTAGTATGATACAAACAAGAGTTACTTAATGAATCCACATGAAAATTCCTTTTGAATAACATGAAAATTTTACTGATATTTTCATGGTAAATTTTCTTCATATCACTCTTATAATCACTGATATAATCATCCTTTAAAAGGAAAAACTAACATGGTTATTTCTATTTTTTCTCCTATTGAAGATTAAATCATTACCAAATTTATTTCACAAATATATCAAACCTATACATCATAATATGAATTATCCAATGCTAGGTCCACTGGGCTAGATACCCTGAGAGGGGCAGGGGGGAATCAGGGTATGACAGATTAAACCTTGTGATCTTGTTTTGCTGTTAGACAAAACCCTATTCTCTCTCATTCTCATTGCAGAGTATGAATAAACCTTAATGAATCCACATGACACATCAATTTTTAATCGGTTCACCCTCACTGGGCTACATCCAAGGATCATACACCGAAGGTGTTCCAATGTACCAATTCCACTATAAGCGCACTACTGTTTACATGTTCGGAGCGGACTCACTGTCCGTCCTAATTTACAACCACTCACTATTTGAGAACTCACTGCTCTTTCAATTATAGTGAGCTCACAGCTTCTTTAGAAGATCCATTAATAGTTTATAGACATGTAGGTGTCTTCATTTTCTCTAATGAATTCTACATCCTTAACTATTGATAGATGCTTTGTTAACGCCCAACTTTCACCCACAGATGAATCTCTCTTTTCACCGGGTGTACCAGGTAACTCCAATTTTTACGCGCAGCCTCTACACTATCTTGCGCATAATTTTCTACTTTTGTGCGAAATCCACTTTTCACACAACACCAATTTTACGCACAGATACCAATTTTACGCGCAACCACCTTATTTTATGCGCAGTCTTCGCTTTATGATCAAACACTTCTATTACACACAATAACCCTCTTTTACGCGCAACAGACCTCTTTTACGTGCTACCTTTTCTTTTAAACACAAAACAATTATTTTACGTGCAACCACCTGAATTTATGCGCAACCTTGATGTATACGCGCAAATCCCTCACATACTCCAATATTGCGTGTGAGAGCTCATATAATCTCTAAGTCTTTGGCTGCTTTAAATGAGGGGGGTCACTTCATATTTTTTTTGGAAAAATCGACCCCTACACGAAAAACCCTCATTCCGCACGTAATCCTCATTGAGCGCAAAAAAAAAAACATTTTCCATGCAACATCATTTTATGCACACTCCTCCAATATTTCGCACACCTCATGAATTTTCCGATTTTCGAGCTTCTGATCTCGAAACACCTCTTGTATAAAAAACTTCGATCCTCTATTTCACGCACCCTTCCAATATTTCGCGCACCACTCCATTTTTTGTGCACCACACCAATTTTTTGTGCATGACTTTATTTTTCGCGCACCCCACTAATATTTCATGCAAAAATTTATTTTTCTCACACCACTAAAATTTTATGTGCACCTCCATTTTCCAAACTCTCTTCCCTCCTTTTTCCAACTTTCAAGCCCAAAAATTTGAAAAACACTAGAAAACAATGCCACCTTGTATCAGCTATTTTTATACCACCTCCAGATCATCCATTCCTTTTTTGAGGTTCTTTAATCAAGAATGGATAACAAAAAAAATCTCTTAAACCTGAAAAATATCCATGAAAACCCCCTTTGTAAAAAACAATTGTACATTGTGGTCTGCTTTGTTAATAAACACAACATGGAGGCCTGCTTTGTCAACAAACAAAATCACCTCAAAAATGCTTCAATGATAACTTGAGGGATTTTTTCCCAACATCCAAGGACCACAACATGAATAAAATAATAAAAATCTACAATTTCAACAATTAAATACACAATTTTTATTTCATCCAATAATAAAAAACATATTTAGTTATCTCATAAAATGGAAATAAATATCATTTTCATTTGATAATATATAAAAACTCAAAATATTCTTTAAATACTGTGAAAATGATCCACATTGGAAACATATAGACAATTTTAAATGAATATTTAAAATGAATAATGTATCTGATCGGTGGAAGAGGTGGGCTTATGTTATTTTTTTTAAAAAAATTCCCAGTTTTATAAAAATGAAAAAAAGAGTCATACATAAAATGTTAAAAAGAATCCTTTTAAACAAATTAAATAATTTAAATAGTTGTCAAAAATTACCCTTATAAATCATTATTTAATAAATAATATCATATATGATACATTTTTAAGAACATGGGTTCGATGGGAAAATAATTTATAAAATTTTAAAAAACCATTTTAATGAAAAATCCCTTACAACTTTATTATATTTTGAAGAAAAATTGAATTGAAAGATAGAACATAAAATTTATTGTAAACCACATTAATTGTAGGAAATAAAGGTTGAGATAAATCCATATGTATGTTTAAAAACTACCCGAATGAAAATATTCGGTGAACATGTCATATGTCTCAATCTAATGAAATTCAGAGGATAAATCAATTAACTTGTTTTCGACTCATCACTTACATAATTTACATTACTTACTAATTTTTTTTTGTAAATTATAAAATTTAGTAAGGATTTTCTTATCGTTACCATATTATTATTTCTTTTATATTATTCATTATCATGTTTATACTACGTACGAAATTAGTGAAGTCTATGTCTATCGTTTTGTGGTCATTCAGACTATAATATTTAAAACAACATAATTATGTTGAATAAAGTAAAAGGAATAACTGTTGCATAATATGAATAATATTAAAAAATTTATAATTAAAATTTTTATTCAATAAATATACTTTTAAATACGTCCATAAATGGTATAAATTATCTTCTGAAGGTTGTAGGCTGCAAGTACACATGAGTGACGTTTATATTTTTCTAATGGTTGAAAAAGATAAAATATTTATATATGTTTTTCTATATAGATTCATAATAATATTATTAAGATTTTATTTATTCATTAAACCCATCTTTATGCCCATCTGTTTGAGAAAATATTGAAAAACGAAATGTCACACCCATATAGCCGGTAGTCTGTACATACTCATGAGTGTTGTTTCTATTTTCTAATAGAGGGGATGTTAAATAGGTAGATAATTTTCTATATTTATATAATAATAACTGGGTAATTAATATCATATATATTCAGAAATTAAATGTTTTTTATTTTCCATGTGATTTGGTGATATAAATGATACATATAGTTTCATGGATGTGATAGTATGCACTTACACATTAGCGAAATTTTCCGTTTTCATTATATGGAAAGGATAGAGATAATTATTGTCACATTAAAAAAATAAAATTTAATTATATTAAATATATTTATTAAATTATTTTATGATAGTTAGAATATGTTTTATGTCTGTAAAAGAATAACTAAACGTGAAAGAATTTGGTTATTACTAATACCTTCCCCTTGGATATCTTACTTTGTCTTATACCATAATTGTTATAGGATTGGTATATTAGTGTGATGAAGACATCAAGGATGTGGGAAAAAATATTCATTATGGTATTTGGGTTGAGTTTGGTTATGATAATGTTTATATTTTATGTAGATAAAATAGTGCGGGAGATTCCCTATTATAAGGGAGAGAGAGAACTGACCCCCTTATAAATATTAAGAACTATTGAATATAATAAATTCCATTCACATTGAAATTTGATCCAATTTAGCCCAATTATAGTATATTTATGTTCTTAATATACCCATACAATCCAATTTTGACCATTTTTAGAGATATTTGATCTTTTCCCTCTTAATTTAACCCCCATTTTTACACTTTTCTCATGTACGATGGTGACAAATATTTTAATATATTAACTAAATTTTATGACTAAAAATTAAATAATAATTAATAGGTAATATGAATATTCTAATTTAAAATATATAATCCATATAAAAAGGATACATTTCTATAAGTGATCAAAATTTATTCAAATATATGTGAAAAAACTCATAAAAATTGTTTTTTTAAAATAATTTTTTTGGTGTAAAAATGAATTTATAAAATTTTACAATAAACACTCTTAATTAGTGGTTATACCCATGAATTTGATATTTTTTTTTAAAAAATTTATGATTATTATATATTTATTTCATTTCAAAATTGAATAACACCTTATAACCACTCAATTAATTATAACGAAAAAATTTGTTTTCTATAAAATAATAATTTAACTAATTTGATAAAAATAATGACATGTGTTACCAAATTAAAAATAAAAAATTAAATTCTTTATTCTATTCTTTAAAGAAATATTATATCAATACAATGTTTTTTATATATTTATAATTTATTCTTATGTCATAATCACATAATAAATGTCACTCTATTTGTAAAATAAAAATTTCTCTATATTCACCCTAAAACCATCCTTCAAAAAAATCTAAAAAATTAGTTGTAGATTTTTTTATATGATGATATCAAAAAATATGTTCATTTAATCAAATAAAATATTCAAAATTCATAAAACAAGCTTTTAATTGATGTTATAAAGTATAAATAAAATCTTATTTCATTGATAATGATCCTTGTAAACTTTTCTTGTTCAAAAACATATTTTATATAAATTTACAATGAGTGTTAATTTATTTCTATTACATTGTATACATAAAATATACTGATTTTTATATGGATTTTTAATAATGTATTTTACACTTTAGTTTGGTGTTGATTATGGAAAACACTATTAAATGTGATATTTAAATAGAGTAATGATTACTACAATCTCTAGAAATTACACCCCCAAATAAAATTTCACAGCCATTTTTTGTCCTTCTAAAAATAAGAATAATGGATTTTTTTAATATTTTATCATGAAATGTAATTATAATGTCACTTCCAGGAAACCTAATATTTATTAATTAAATAATTATAAAACCTTATACTTACCATTATAATACACATAAATGTATATAGATCCACAAAATAATACATTATAACTATATGATATTTTCCACCTAAGACTCAATAAGTTTATCATCTTCTTGCTTTAATTGAAAAATAAATTTTCACACATGATTTATATTAAGAGAAAATATATTTAATTTATTTACTTCCATTCCATAATCATAATTTCATTCCATTGTAGTGTTTCATGAAGTTTACCACCTTGAATCATATCATACTTTAAATTATTGAGAATAATGATGAATTTATAGTTCCTAAAGTAGTAAAATTAACATTTATAGAATCATAAAATACAAAAAATAGTGAAAATATTTTCCTCAGGTTTCTATTAATTAACTAAAAAACTGTGATGTACTAGTTATGATACTATCATAATTAAATAAACTTTTATATAAAGATAAAATTCAATAATCTATAATTCCTAAAATATAATAAATTTTTTTAAACATAAATTAGTGGCAAAATAACTAACCTAGACACTTTTCAACATATGGAATAATAAATTTTAAAAACAAAGGTTATAATTATTTAATAAATTATGTAACAAAAAATTATTAAAAAAATTATGTTATGAAAAGAAACATTACTCACTCATAATGTCATATATTAAAAATATATACACCCTATCATATATTCTAAAAAATATAAAAATAACTTCCAAAAATAACTTAAATAATAATAAAGAAATAAATAAAAATCATTTATGCATCAAAAAGTGATGTAATTATAAATTACTCCAATAATATCAATTTAATTGACAAGACATAACTAACTATAAAAAAACAAATTTACAAGGATTCTTATAATTTTTCAAGAAACATATTGAACCTATTACTAAATAACATTAACCACATCATCAAAAAATCACATTGAAGTCCCAGTTTTGTCTATATGATAGATCATACCTTCCCAAAACAATAACAACCCTTTATCCCAATTAATAAAAATTATCTCAGTATTGAAGATCACATTAATCTATATAGTTATCTATATATAAATAATTTTTTCCCTAAAACCAAGGAAAAATATCCATAAATATCATTAATCACCTCTAAATACAATTTCATATAACCTCAAAATTTTATTTGTAATTGTGATATTATAACAATTTTCAATTATTTTTAATCCTAAAATAAAATAAAATTACATAATAACACCTTAAACCATATATATTAACACTTCAATCATTTAACATACATTATAAGGCATTAAAATGTATTTTCATTCTTATTTGTTGATACTTCCATTACATAATATATATATATATATATATGAATCATATCCTCTAATTCATCAATATTAATATAATCATGTTTACTACATTTAAAATACTTAAATATATAAGATAATTTTTATCTTATAATTTTTATTTTTAGTTTAGTAATATTCATCATATAACCATGAGAAAAATATTTTTATATGATCTACTTGATACCATTCATGATATTTCTACCTTGGTAATTATTTTTCAACATTCCTAGAGTTCTTATATATAGAAAATTCTATTTATATAAGAAATATATTCCCCTATATTATGTTAACTAAACTCCTAATTTTAATTTGGTAGTTTATTTGTCTATGCACCCCTTTACCAAATATGAAAAATATTCACGATCCTTTGATTAATTTCCCTCGGGGCTAATTCCCACACATATTTCATGATGGAAGTTGATTCTTTTTACCTTCATGATACTTTCCACATGAATATTCACATAACACCATTTCTATATTATTGTGTGAATTATAAAACACAACTATATTTAGGTTTTCAATCATATATTGAGATAGATGGTTGGGTATAACCACATGTTTTTTCACTAGAGATCATATACCATTTGGCGAATCTTTCAAATAAAGACCACAATGTCCATCACATTCATTCTAAAAATGGTTCATGATGGTTACAAAAATTTAATAAAACCAAAATGTTATACATGATCATATAAAATAAAATAGTAATAAACCATATTAAAAATATGATATATAATAAGTTAATTTTAACTATGCCATCTTTGATTATCATATTTTGATTCTTAAAAAAACATATTTCTCCCTAAAAAACTAAAATATAAAGTTATTGAAACATTTTAGCATATGAAACCAAATAATAAAATTAAACCTTAAATATTTTTAATTGTTTTTAGTACTATTATCTAATGAAATACTCACCACTAATGTTATATAAACCCTTTCTCTCATACCAACTATTACACCAGATGATGTAATCGACCCCTAATTACACGATTTATAATAATGGTTCAAATTTCTGTTATTTATAGGATAATTTCTATATAAAGATAAAGATAATTTGGAAATTGATTATATAATAATGTAGAAAAATCAATTTAGTGTATATTTTTTTTTATAAATATAGTTTCTTATAAAGGCATGATTATTTTATTCGAGAAATGTTTTTTCTTCTTTTGAGATGTGTCACTATTGAAATTTCAATAGTTCTTATTCAACTATATGGTTGTGATTTTTTTTAATAAAATGGGATGATCATATCAATGTTCAATAGGGGATATATGTGAAAGGAAAAAGTGGTAATCTTATTTAAAAACCATTAAAAATCCATTTGGTTGTCTTTATTTTTGAAAATAAACCTTTATCTAAAATACTAATTTAATAAGCCATAAAACATAATTTTTTCCATGTTTTGTTTCATAATTTCATTTAATTTTTGATTAAGGAATAATAATAATTTATGAGGTTTTGCTGAATAACATGAAAATATTTCTCTAAAAACAAAACTTTCACCTTTATAAGGTAATAAATGTTATTTTAAATCATAATACCATTCTTATACCTTCTAAAATATAATTATTTATTTAAAAATGATTTTCAGTAATATAAAAATATTTACTTAATTTGGGACATCATATTTATATCACTCTTAAGGTCACTCTAATAAATCATTATCCTTCCTATATAATTGTATTATTCTTCTAATTGGATAATAACTCATTACCCAATTTTTTGGAGGGATATATTTAACCCACCCATATTTGTAAAAAATGTCAAAGAACTCTAAAGTTAATAAAACATAGAAAATATTGAATTTCTAATATAAAACACCCAAACATATCATTTTACACCACATGAAATGTTTATTTATCTCATAAAATGAAAACTGATGTTCTTTTCAATTCAAAATAAATTTAAAAACTAAAATATTCCTACAAAAAATGGGATTTGGTTCCTTATTTAAAAACTATATAAAATTATAAAGGAATAATGATAATTAATAAATTCCATTACATTAAAAAAATTCCATGATGTGTTAAATTAAAAAAAATTATTTTCTTACATTTAAAATATGTAAAATAAAATCTATATGGAGAACATTAAAGAAATTAATGTTTTAATGTTCTTAAATAAACTGAAAATTAATTAAAAATTTACATAAAAAATCATTGATTTATTAATAATAAAATTCTTGAAACATTTTTATAGAAAATTATAAGGGAGAGTTTGTACTATTTAAAACAATTATTAAATGAAAAATTACATTTGAATTTATTAAATTTTGATTCGATAGATCATTGAAGGAGAAAAATAGAACTGGATTGTAAATGAATAGAATTTGGAGAAATTAATGATGAAGAATATCGATAATAAATTTTATGCCCAGTAGGATG
Source organism: Viscum album (assembly GCA_963277665.1). NCBI lineage: Eukaryota > Viridiplantae > Streptophyta > Magnoliopsida > Santalales > Viscaceae > Viscum > Viscum album. Next base: position 169,100,430 of record OY728157.1, read on the forward strand.
CCACCCAACAAATGATAATCCATGCGGTAAAAATTATAAGACAAGATTATATACCAGTTAAATAAAAAAGAGAATTTTGAAATGTTTATATAGAAAATTTTTAAAACAAAACATTCTTGCTCTTTAAATAACCTACAATATACATTGTATGCCGATTGTGAGTACGATATCACATGGGAGCACTAAGTCTGGGGAGATCCTTATAGGCACTAGCCATGATTGTGACACTAGTAACATCATATCGCGGTGATACATGGTATAATAACCACAACTATTTTCATCCGTATGCATGAGACAATATAGAGGAGAAGAATACAAAATTGTAGTGGTGTCCAAACATCATAAATATTTAGATAGTGTTGTCATCATCCTTATCCCTTGGTGAATCCAGGACAAAGTAAATTATGAATCTCTAACATTCTTCTCAAAGTCGGCACACCTAATCACCTAAGAGTCCCTTGGTTCTCTTTTGACATTTCACATATCACATATATCACCACATTCACATATAAAAAATCTAAAAAAATCATCACACATGATGAACCATCATATCTATACCCAAAAATTACTTTTCAAACCAAACACACACCAAAATCATTTTAAACCACAATTCACACCATTCAAACATTTTAAGAAGCACCATGAAGGAATCAAATAAGGCATCATATATGAAATTCACATGGAACATGACATATTTCATTTGAAACCCCATTTTCAACACTAAAGTATCATGAATCATTTCAAAATCACATTTCACACCTCATAAAAAATTCACATAACATATTAAGACACTCAAAAAAGCATATTAAATTCATCAAATAATGATTATGCATAGAACCACCTACCTTAAATGAAGAAACTTCTAGAATCCAATGGAAAACCACAAATTCACCTCAATCAAACCATATAGAGGAAATATAAAACAATAAAAAACAATATCAAACCCATATGATTATGATAAAACCCTAAAATTTGTTCCCAACCTACTAGAAAATTGAAATCCCATGAAAGATAGTGAGAAACCCTAGAAAAGAGGAAAAATCAGTGATATACTCAATTAATTGAAGAGTCTTGAAGATCTCCCACCAAATAAACCGAAAAAATGGAGGTACAAGGGAGAAAGAGAGAGTCTTTATGGCTTATAGGGCTAGAAATCCTGAGTTGTGAAGAAGAGGGGTGGATTTGGGGTTATATCCGACCAGGAAAACGGAAAATATCCAAATTATAATGACCTGGGGATGACATAGGGTTTTCCAAATCATAAGGAAACCTTGTAGGTGCTACTGTCTATAAGGTACATATAGCACGATTAGTTTTATAGTTTGAAAACCTATTTCCTAGATGTGTGATTTGGCTCTGCCCAAAAATTACACCATGGTGCACGGTATCCTGGGCAAGGACCATAGTTTCCCCTAACCCCACGCAATCCATATGGCACCCCCTACAAAAGAATTTTTTCCATTTTTCTCCCAAAATACAAGAAATAATCAATGTAAAAAAATTCAATAACATAATAAATAGAATAAATACCTCAAAATGAAACCATGGTAGTGATAATTGTCCCCACCATGAAAACATTTAATCCCTAGAAAGTCATCCTAAAGCATGATCAGAGAATAAAAATGGATAATCTTTCTCGACCCATGAATTAGGATCCCATGTCTCTTGAATATCATTACCGTGCTTCCAAAGATCACATACCAATGTAATATACTTCTCATGAAGTACTTTCTTTTAGGAATCTAAAATTCACATTGGCCCCTCAAATACAGATAAATTAGGTTCTATTTACAACTCTTCCCAATTCAGCACATGATACAGATATGTATTATACTTCTTCAATTAAGAAACATGGAACAAAATATGAATTAACATCAACCATGAAGGAAATGTTAACCTATATTCCACCATTAAAATCTGATCGATGATCAAGAAATGTCCTAAATACCATGGAATTAGCTTTCTATATTTTCTAAAATAATGGTGACCCAACAAAGGTTTCACTTTCAGAAACATCTGGTCACCCACAAAAAACTCAAGATCTCAACATTTCTAATTGGAGTAAGACTTGTGATGACTCTGAGTTGTTAGAAATCACATATGGGATAACATGACATTATCATATGTCTATTTCACTAAGATCTACCCCAGTAATGAGGATTCACCAACCTTAGTCCAACACAGAGAAGACTGACATGACCAACCATAGAGAACCTCAAAAGGGGCCATCTGAATCGAGTATTGGTAACTGTTATTATATTCAAACTTGATCAATCCAAAATGGCTATCGTATGATCCTCCAAAATCCAAGACACTTTATCAGAGCATGTCTTCAAAAATATTATTTACCCACTCTGTTTGGATATCTGTTTGAGAATGGTATGCCATGGTAAATTTTACTTTAGACCACAATGCCCTTTGGAGGCCTTCCAAAAATCAAGAGGTAAAAAGGGGGTACCTTTTAAAAATGATTGCTGAAAGTACACCAAGAAGCCATACTACCTCTTTAACATATATCCAGCCCAACTTATCCACATTCACTGAATCTCTAATCAGAATGAAATTGTGTGATTTGGTAAGATGATAAATCACCTCCCAAATGGAATTCCTTCTTTGAGGTGTGTGAGGTAATCCAATAATGAAGTCCACGGCTATCTCATCCGACATCCAATTAGTAATGGGTAGTGGATGAAGAAAACTAAAGTGCCTTTAATGTTGTAATTTTACATACTAACACATGTAACACCTCAACACGAAGTAGGGTATATCCCACTTCATACCTAGCCACCTGAACTGCCGACTCACAACATGATATATCTTCGTAGGTCTATGGTGAACAACCCACTCAGACAGGTGGCAATCTTACATCACCATCTTCCTCAGAGGTAACAACATCATAAAGAAACCCTTGTAACATAAAACTCAATTAGGGGATAACGACCAATCTGAAGGTGTCTCACCACCATTAAGAGTCATTAAAAACTATCACCATAACTCATTACCAGGATTCTCCCAACGAACTAGCTCCATAAGGAAATGATAAAACTGAACACTAGCTGACAATTCACCTCCACTGTGCTCCCTGTTCTCTAAGTTCATCTGAGCTAAGATCCCCATTAATGCGCAATCATCACTGGAATCTATCAATTCTTGTGCGGTCACATTTCTATTAATATATTTATCCACAACAATACTTACAAACTATAACAAATTCAAACCCCTTATAGTATTCAACCCATTAGAGCTACCTCAAATTCAAATATTTTTGGGCGAAAATGTAGGCTAAGATCTTATGATCAGAAAAAACCACAAATTTATCCCTAAAAAGATTGTGGCTCCATGCCTTAGAGGAATACATCACCACTAATAACTCCAATTCATGGGTTGGGAAACTCTTTTCACATGGTTGGAGTTGGCAAGTACCATACGCCTCTATATGGTATTCCTGCATAAGAACACACCTGAGACCCATACCCAAGGCATCATAATAAACCACACATGCCTTAATATATTCTTAAGAGATCAACCTAGGAGCGGCAGTCAAATACTGCATTAGTACATTAAAGTACACCAAACATTTTGGGCTCTATTAAAACTTTACTCTTTTCTGGGTGAGCACCATTAGGGGAAAATCGATCTAAGAGAAGTCTTGAACAAACTGCATGTAATATCTATCTAGTCCTATAAAGCTTCTAATCTCAAACACATTCTTTGATTTCTCCCATGACATAACTGCAGTAATCTTCTCAAGGTCCACTAAAACCCCACGTTCTGAGATAACATGACCCAGAAACATTACCTATTTAATCCAGAAGGTACACATTGAGAACATAACATAAAGATGACTGTACCAAAGAGTGACCAAAACAACCGTCACATGGCGCTAATGCTCCTCCTCAGATCTAGAATATAATAGAATGTCATCCATGACTACCACGATAAATTAATTGACATACTAGTAGAATACCCTATTTATAAGAACTATAAAGACTGCTAGAGAATTTTTCCACCCAAAAAGAATGACCAAGTACAAAAAGTGGATGTACCTTCTTTAGAACTCCATTTTTGGGACATATGCCTCTATCAAACTGACTTGATGGTAAACATAATGAAATTCAATCATTGAAAACCATCATAAAAATTTAATTTGATCGAAAAAGTCATCAATATGAGCCATATGATACTTTCTCTTGATCGTTACCTTGTTCAGATTCTAGTAATCAATTCATAATCAGAGAGATACATCATCCTTGTTCAAAAAAAGGATGGGCGCGACCCAAGGTAAGACTCTCAAGAAAATGAATAATTTTGATTCCAAATCATATAGTTGTACCTATAATTCTCTCAACTCAATGGGGGCCATACAATATGGGGGAAGCGATATAGGCTATGTTACCGGCACCAAATTTATCAAGAACTCAACATTTTTTCTGGAAGAAAACCTGAAAAATCCCTTGGAAACCCCTAAGGGAAAAAATCCATAACATGAGGTAATCCACAATCAAAAAGACTAACATTGTCCTCCAACACAAGCGATGATAGCTACAAAATGACATTTCCCAATTATGGATGCGAAGGACCAGTACGACCCGACCAAGGATCCCAACTTCCCTGAAAAACTTGGGTATTTCCATAAAGTTACACAAAACTAACTATCCTCCTATAAAAATCAATATTGAAATCTCACTATACAATCCATTCCAAGAACTACATAAAAGATGTCTATATCTAAGATTAGAAATTCATATTCCAGATCGACCCCGGATAAGGTGAGTACACATGATGGACACCTAAGAACCTTCTCCCACTTCTTACCAAGAGGTGCTACCAATGTCATCTCATATTACAGGAGCTTGTTTGGAAAATTTAACATGTTCACAAGATCGGTAGAGATAAATAAAATAAAATAACCAATATCAAAAAAAATCATAACTATAGAAGATCCCATAAAAGTGGTACCTCAAACTATTGATGGCCCTACAACATTTCCTGTGTGTTTTTGATCCACTATGAGAAGATTCTTCATCTCAAATTGAGCATCATAGAAACCACTAACCTTAGGCTTTTCACTTAAAAATATTTTCCTAGAAGTTGATCCATCCCTATTACAATGACCAAGAAACTAAGATCCCACTATCCTTGATGTCTCTTATTGGATTAGGATCCTCTTGGATGCCATAGATCATGCCGCACTTTGATGAGAACGTGTGGCTCTAGAGAATCGTTGTAAGTTCCCCATCGATTCACATTGATTATATGATTTGGGAGGATATGTACATTTTGGTCGTATGTGACCTACCTTCTCACATTGGTGGAACACAATGAAACCTACATTGGAATACACAAATGAAGACTATCGGGAAGGATGACCTAAACTACCACATTCCTTCTTCCACTGATCATCATGGTTCATCTTCTACTCTGATAAACTAATACTACCCATTACTGAAAAATCCCCAAAGGAACAAGACATTCCTGTCCTGTTAATCTCTACCATGAAGTCATGATCAACCAACTCAACATAGGTATTAAAATCGAACAAAAATACCTAATAATAAATCTTTAACTTTAAATCTGTCTTAAACCTTTTATTTTTCATCTTCTTACAGGACATGATCTTGGGTGCATACTAGAATTGATATACCAAACAATTAGCGTACTCCATTACTGACCTATCACTCTATGTTTGGTCCATTAACTCTCAGGATCTAGGGTAGTCCAAGACATCTAGACAACAACGCTAATTGAAGACTATCTTGAAATATTTTTAACTCATTTGATCGGTTATCCCAGTTTGGACCAATGAGTCCCACCACCTCTGACTCAGACCTTCTGACATACACAAAACACATTTCACTTTGACAACCTTAGGAGTTTCAAGAAATTCAAACATTATCTCTATAATCTCAACCCACTCTTATGCTACCTGGGGTTTTAAAATACCACAAAATGTTGGATATTTTTTTTGAGAAACTCTTGATATTTTTCCATTATAGGACCTGGTTTTGCTTTTTTATCATGAGCAAGAATAGAACCCGCTCCCTACCCAATGATTGGATATCCCAAACCATAGCTTGTACTAATGTCTAATAAACCAGCAATGGATAACTCTCTCCAGCCACTTCCTTCTATTTCACAATAATTCCCCTAGAAAGAATTTTTCTAAAAGAAGAAAAAATAACACAAGAAACTTTAATACCATCATTATAAAAATTTTCAGAAATAACAACAAATACCATAATTCCATAATTCCAAATAAATCAAACCCATAACAATAACATGACAACTAGACCAAAATACTCCACCATCACCCAGTGTCTGCATACAGTCTACAACCTGTACATCTCACATGCAGGATAAGTTATGTAAGAATCCCAATATCCCACAGTGACTCGAGATCCATCACAATGTGTGATGTCCAATCACACTACTCATAACAAGAACTTCAAGACCTGAAAATCCTAACTCCAGTCTATCTAGACTCATCACAAAACAACTTGACTAAATAAGAGTGAACTTCATCTGATACAATTTTATCTTGAACCAAGCTGGGGCGTCATCCAACTCGGCACTCGACTCGGTTCTTGTAATGAACCGAAGAGCATTACAGATCTCCATGGACTGGAAAAAATTTCCCATGAATCAACAATATCACTTCATAATGATTTCAATCAATTACATAAACATTAATAACCAATAATTATAAATAAAACAAAATAAAATAATAAAAACCAAATGTGACATAAAAATTCGTAGATTCAATGCTAACAATATTTAATCCAAACAAGAAAGAACTATAAAAAAAATAAAACTAATACAATATCCAAAAAAATCTATGAAATAATAGAAGCATCTTCTTCAATACATTTCCAAAACACCTACAAGGGTAATCAACTAGCTACCTGAAACACTATATCCAAACATCTTTCCTTTTCATGTGAAAAACATAACCAAATCTACTTACACCCCAGGGTGTAAATAAGGTGTGAGCCAAAGTCTAGTAGGATTCAACACAATAATGATATTACATGTTATTAACATTATTAGATAATATAACATGAAAGTTTAATAAAAAGGGAAAGTTAAAAAAACATTATAATGTTTTAAAAAAGAAAACATGCTTGATCATTAAATAACCATCAATGTACTTCATATTCTCATGGTGAGTTTGATATCACATTGGAGAAAACATTCATGAGAGATCCCTATAGGCGCTAGATTAGAGTTGGAAACTAATAACATAATATCTCGGTGAGATGTGGTATAATAAACATAATTATCACATACTCATGCATGAGCCACTAGAGAAGAGAATTATCCAAAATTCTGGTGGTCTTAAAACATCATAAATATTTAGTCAGTGTTGTCCCCATCAATGCCGCTAGGTGAATCTGAGCCAAATCCACTTCTGAATCACTAGAATAATAGTCCTAATTCCCCCTCCTAGTCACCACTGATTCCCTTTATACTCATTTCACATTTCATATATCCCATAGATCATCCCTATCACATATAAAGAATCCAAACAAATCATCACACATGACAAAACAATAATTCCATATCTAAAAATCTATTTTGAAAACAAAAACATATTTAAACCATTTTAAAGCATGATTCATACAATTCAAACATTTTATCAAATACCATAAAGGCATAAAATAAGGAAGCATATATGAAATACTCATTGAAAAAAACATATTTTTTTGAAAACCCATTTTGAACACCAACGTACCTGGAATAATTTCAAAATAGAATATTTAACCTTATACACAATGAAGAAAATAAATTTGGACACTCAAGAAAGCATATTAAATTCATAAAATAACATTTATGCATGAAACCACCTACCTCAAATGAAGAAACTTCCATAATCTAGTGAAAAAACTCAAGTGAACCTCAATCGAACCCTATATAGGAAGTATCAAACCATAATCAACATGAATATACCCACATGATTAATATATAACCCTAAAATGGTTTCCCTACAACCTAGAAAAGTGAAACCCCATGAATGAGAGGGGGAAACCATATAAAGGTAGAAGAAAACAAGGAGAAACTCACTTACTTGAACTTTTTTGAAGATCTCTAAGTAGATCCACCTAAAAAATGGAGTCCAAATGGAGAAAGAGGGAGGATAGGGGGATTATAGGGCTGTAAATCCTAAGTGAGTAAGACAAGGAGTGGATTTTGGGTAAAATACAAGAAGGGAAAAGTGGTAAATATTTAAATTTTAATGAACGATATAGGCCATAAGGTTTTCCAAACCATTCAGAAACCATGTGGGATCCCCCATCCAAAAGGTTTATTTCCCACGATTTGTCGCATGATTTGAAAAACTATGAACTAGATATATGATTCAACTGCTTCCAAAAATTACACCATGGCTCACTATTTTATGGTCAAGATGTAAGGTTTCCCCAAACCTTGTGCAAGTTGTGCGCCACCCCTACCAAACCCCAATTTTCTATTTTTTCCCAAAACTCAAGAAAAATTCAAATAAATAAATGATAGAAAAAAATAAATTGAATAAATAACTCAAAAATAAATCACAGATATAAAAATATTTAAATGTGATGATTAAAAATATGAAATAAAATTTTAAGGATTTAATATTTAGGAGTGTTAAAAAATAATCCAAATATATTCCCACAAAAGGCATAAAAAGTTTTTTAAAACAAATGTGTTTTATTTTAAAAAATGAGTTTATAATAATTAGGATAAAACAAATTGAAAAGAGTTGACTCAATAAAATTTATTGTAATATTACTAATAAAATATAATTATTATAGATTTATATAAAGAAAAATATGAAAGTCACCTTATATGCCCACAATTAATTGCAAATAAAAAAATTATTTCATTAATAGGTTAAATTTTTCTAGTTATTATTGAACAAAAAAATAATTGAATTTATTAGTGAATATAGATTCAAATATTACCATTATATAATTTTCAAAACTTTATTTTTTTTTCAATATTATAGTTTATTTAATTTAATTTTTTTATCTTACTCATTCATTACGAAAAAATTACCATCACCCAGGTAGGTGGTAAAACCTACCCAAACTAGAACACGTTATAATAACTAAATCAATTACAACATGTTTATATATAGTAATAATATGAAATTAACATAATAATAATCATTCTCCTAAGATGGTATTATATTAGTTAATCTTATTTTATTACAAGGGATGAATAAAATAATGAATAATGATTCAATATAGGAAAACAATTATGTTGAAGTCTTGAAAATTCTCTTAGAGATCCTCATGGAAATGGGATGTTTGGGTGTTTTTATTGTAACAAAATGTTACCAAACATGGAATATGAATGTAATATATTGAGAAAGAGATAGTTTAAGAAAATTTTCAAGATAACAATAAATGTAAATTTGGTTGATGTGGGAAGAGGATATGTCCTATTATAGGTGATCTTGAGTGTAATTTTCACAATCACACATTCCTTCTCGTGTATAGAATGATTATTTCATGAAATATTTATAAAATGATATTATATAATGGATTATGGCCATGAATACACTTATATAAAATGAATATATTATGATATATCACATTTTAAGTCATTACCTATTAGATTCACCCTTTTCCTCATTACACCTTTTTTGTGACAACTCAATTATTAACCCTCTAACAAAAATTTATTCTTAAAAATGAAAATCACCTTCTTAACTAATTTCCACTTGATGATTAAAATTTTACATAAAGTTTAGTTAATTTTAAATTAAGTATATAACATATTTTTCACAAAAATTTAATCATATAATAAGAAGAATAAACTATTTTTATATAAAAATTACCTTTTTAAACATTCTGTTTTTTAAATTTTATTTTATATATATTAAAAATTAAGTTATTATTAATGTTTTAGAATATAAATGAAAAAATAAATTTTATCATAATCATACTTCATATGTGATCAAATTAATATATTGAAATTAAAAATCATAACCATTAGAAAATAATAATTCTATGAATATAAGAATTTAATTAAATGATTTCAATAAAATCACATTGAAATTAGTTATTTATCTTTTAACAACTAAATTTTGTCAATCCATTGATATTAGAATATTTTATTTAATTTTATTATAAAACTAATCATTATTTTAATTATTTAATAATAATGATGTAATGAAAATAGACATATTATTTATAAAAAAATATTTTAATTGATTTTTTGAACATTAGTCCATAATCATTTATTATTTTTGAATTAAATAAATTTTTTATTAACAATTACACAACATCAATGAACCTATTGTAAAACAATATATAAAATGAAGATATATTCAATAATCATATAGGAAATGACCACATTTTAAATATTCGTATGTAAAATGATCATATGTCTAGTGGTCATGTTAAATTAATTTATATAGGCATACAATCTTCTCTAATATCATTCAATCATTCTATAATTTCACTAAAATTAGGATTATGTAATTTATGTAATTTTTTATTCTTTATATATTTATCATCATTTATATTATTTAAATAGAATATCATGATTATGAGAATAACAACCTTGATGTATTTATATTTTCCCATGGTTTAATTCCTTTAATTAAATATTTATGTTTAATTTATCTATATTTTAATTTATATCATTTTATATTATAATATTCTATAATAATCAATTAAATAATTTTTTATGGTAATTGATTTTTTTTGCAACACAAGATATCAAACAAAATATTATTTTATAGGAAAATACATACTAGAATAAAGGGATATTATTGAAAAATTCTAAAGTAGAGACTAAGGAACTCATGATTTATCTTATTACATGAATATTAAAATATTTATAATTTTTTCAAATGTTATATATTAATTAAACATATATATAAAAATGTTTATTTTTATGGATATTAAATTTTATACAGAAAAAGGGTTTTTTAAACACTTGATATATATATACACATATATATCTTATTATTTATGGTAATATATGTATATATATTTATTGATAAATATATATAAATAATTTTAAATATTAGTGCTTAATCATTAAATGGGTGTTGAATAGTATGTTCTAGCATTACTCGGATGATGTTCCCCACATTCCTTTACCTCATAACACGAAATATGCTCTAGTATTAATTTTTATCTTAATGGGAATAATTGGTATCTAAAGACATGTGATTGAGTTAAAAAATACATTTTTATGTTATGATCATATAAAATATCCCATATTGGGCATATATAGGAGAACATCAACCAGAGTCATCTTAAAACACAACACAAAGACTATACCTCTATTGTAAGTCTCCTTAGCACAACTACAAAGACACTAATATCAAAATAGTATATTTTTGTAATTATTCCATAAAAATAAATGGAGACACTCATACATGTAAAAATGTCAATATATATTTATGATAAAACATCCCAAAACTTGTTTGTGTAATGGATGGTGGGTCAAATTTTAACTGATCTATTACATTATTATTTAAAAAAATATATATAAGGGAATCATTTTTTTTGTTTTTATTTATATGTTCAAGGAGCCAATATATAGTGAACCTACTATTTATTACATGAAAACTACATCATTTTAAAGATAAACAACACAACTGTGTTACAAATCTAGCGTCCAAAGGTTTAGTATATTGGGAAAATTAGGATTACACATAAATTATCAATAAAAAATCATCAATATTATTTAATTACTTTCGATATGTCTTCTTAGTATCCCTAAAATTATCCTTATTATAAGTAATCACCTAAGGATACAAAATGATGAATGTGGTGACTTAAAATCCCAATAAAAAGATAAATATTGGACATGACTAAATATAACATCAGTTATAATAATAATCACATAAAAATCATAATCATTACATCACCTTAAAAATAATGAGGGAAACATGTGAGAAACACATGGAATATAAAAATTCATAAAAATGAGGAATACTATATTAGTGGTAAAATAACACACATAGTGGTTGAAAAATCTAGCATCATGTTCCCACATAACATATGTCCATTTTCATAACATCATTATTGTGAAAATACATAGTATCATTTTCATACATAATACACATAATATAATGAGATTCATCACATCAAATAATTTATTTGAGGGATATATAATTCTAATCCCCCTATCACATCAAAATATTTACATAATCATGTAGGCCACACCGAACATGTTATAATCATACACATGAATTAACCCATGTAAAGTGATGAACTTAATAATAAATTAATCAATCCATATTTTAGGATTAAACATGGGTTTCCAAAATGAAAAAGGGGGAAAACGTATTTTTATATAAATTATCATTCTTAATCGATGAAGAAACAACTAATGAGGAGTAAAAATGTTTTCTTAGAAAGAATAGTTCTTTTGTAAAATCCTTTTATTTGTCAAAAAAATAATGTTTTAAACATGTATATCACTGAAAATAAAATGGATGAACAACAAAATAATATTTAATTAAAATTAATGAAATATCCCCGCCAAATAGGTTATGAAAGAGATATAACCCAAAGAAAGGAAATGGGTTAGACAATCCATTTACACAATTCTTTCTTTATTCCATAACTTTTACACCTCATGAATATTGAACATCAATTTACTAATACATTGGTATATATGTTGATTTTATTCATTTATAGAACAATTTATCATATATAATTATTTTATTATATTTCCTCTTTTCTGTTGGAGAAATTTAAGTGTTTTGATACCATGTTTTTCATTAAATTTTTTTATTTCCTATTGATTTCTCTATATTCATTCAAAGTAAATTAAAGAAAAGTGTGACTAATCCTGAATATTATAATATATGTAATTAATTAATTATATAATATATATAATTAATAATTTTTATTTTTGAATGTGGTTATAATAATTGTATTGTAAATGTATATGTATGTGGTTAACCATCCATTAATGGGACGTTGTTGAAAGAGCGAGAAAGGGAAGTATTGTAATTACCAAATATTGACGTACATGGACATTACATTTCATTTTTGGAATACTTACTACATTAAGAAATTTATACCCAGATATCAAATTAGTTTAGTGTCTTTGGAAACTTGGACCATAATATTCTAACTTGGTGAAGGATCTTGAACATCTCCCATAAAGAATTACCCTTTGGTTTTCCTACCTAAAACCTTTCTTTATATCCTAGGGGAAAGAAAACACAAAAAAGGTGATCTTAAGTGATCAGTAAGGGTAAAAATGGAGAACATAAAACAAACCATAAACATAAGAATATAAAAACATGAACATAAAATTTAAATATCAAAATCTTGAGTTATGAAATAAATATTGGTAGAACATAAGGAATATATCACAAAGAACATTAACCATGATAAAATAGCATTGGAATAAAACACAAAATTGTGGAAAAAATAAGAACAAAATTTAATTTCTATAATATCCAAGGCATTGCTTATAAGACCATCCTGGTGGGAAAAGTCCATTTATGAATCGGGTTTACTTGTAATTCCATCCATGTATTACTGAAGTAGATTTACTTGCCGTTCCAGCCCTGTATTATTGAACTAGATTTACTTTCCATTCCAGTAATATCAATATAATGAGATATATATCTTTACCCAATGCATTGGAGGGATATTTAGGTCCCACCCATCTCATAATGATACCATTCTTACATGTTCCACAAAATCATAAATCATTCATCATAGCATAACCCATGAAATAACATGGGTTTCTTAAAAATCATTTCATCATAACATAATCCATATAAAATATCATTCTATAATTAACACAATCAAATCATAGTAATAATAGGTATAAAAACATAACCCTATTTAAAGAGAGCCATCTTAGATGATTTTTTTGATAAAACACTTGAAATTAATTCTTGAGGAAAATATCCTTTCTTCTTCAAAAAAGTTTTCTTTTCTCAAAATTCCACACAATTTTAAAAGAAAAGAATTTAATTAAAAATACACTTGAAATATTGTAATGGAATCTATATGGAAATAAGGCATTATGAAAGTTTAAAAATCTATTCTTACCATATATGTTAAAAAATCAATCTTCTTGTACTTTTTCCAAAAAAGTCAAAAAGTACAAAATACCGAAAACAACAAAATATTCCTTTCATACCATTAAATAAAAATTCACCAATGGTTAAAATTGACTTTAAACAATATTAGAAGAATAGAAATAATATTATATATTTAGAAAACATTAAAGATGATGATAAATATACCCCAATAAATACTTATGTATAAATAATCTTGAATAATATTGAGATTATGAAATTGTTCATTAACTTAGGTCCGATATGCTTCTTATGTATCAAAAAATTTTCTTTTTCGAGTATGTCTTTTTTATTTTCAAAAAAGGTCTCTCTAGGATGGATTTATTCCCAATGTGTGGCATCTATGAGTAATTTAGGGATGTTAGGAGAATATTTAAGAAAAATTTGGAAGAGTAAAGGGGCTTGAGATGTGTGAGTAAGTGGGTATTGGTGGTGACCTTTTATAAGAGGTAAGAGGGTCACTTTCAAAAGGTCTTGAAATATTATTTTATTATAAATTTATTTTAGAATTAGAATAGTTTAAAAGTGATAAATTTCTTGGATAATATGAGGATGGATCTAAATTCTATCAACCAATAGGTTTTAGACAAGTTTAGGTCACAAAATTAACCTTATCTTTTAGATTTAACCCTTACTTAAAAACATTAATTCTTACCATGTCTTCTTGAATTTTCATAATATATGGTTTCTATAGTAACTATGAAATTCAAAGAGAACCAAAAGAGGATCATAATTGAAAATTTTAAAATTACATAATTCTTTTGGCCAAATCTATGATTTTTAGTACTATTATATAATTTAATTAAATAATATTTGTTTTAAAAACTCATTTATGTCAATTTGGACACTATTTAGTAATTGATTTTTTTAAAGTCATAAAACTTGTTTAATTATAAAAAACAAAATTTTATAAAATATAACAAATCATAATCATCTATAAAATTCGTGTATGAAATAAAAATGTTCAAATTACAATTATTTTAATATTTATAATATCAAATTTTTGAACCTTTCATTAAAAAGGTAATCACTGCATTATCATTGTGTCATAAATAAATTTATTTATTTAAGGTCAAAAAATAATAAATAATATACCACGATGTAGTAAATATTTTTATATTAAAAATTACTATTTATAGTCGAAGATATCAGTTATATAAACCTATATTAAATTTTTTTAATAAAAAATACATCTTAATGTTATATTTCTCAATTTAAATTAATTTTTATAACGTGTCATAATCACACCCAAGTTGCTCCATAAGGTCCTAAAATAGATCCAAGGATGATCATGGTTGTCCATATCTTATCTAATAGTATTAGGACACGTGTTAGCATAGTTTTATATTATTATAATATTACTTATTACCCTTATTTACCGAATTTACCCTTTAACCATGGTAAATAAAAACAATTAATGAAGTTACTATGAATAATGTCAAAAAATTAAATGCACCTTTTTAAAAAATTTGAACATTATTATTACAAATATGGAATCCATTTTTCCAACTTCAAAATAGTAAAGTTGCATTAATAAATTAAAAATTACCCCCTTTATCAAAACTAGAAAGCGCGTTTTTAAGAAGTAAAAACTATCAAAAGATTGACATGTGTTTATATCTAATTTAAATGTGAAATTATTTAGAGTTAACAAAATTGTATTAAATGATAAAAAAATAAAATTGAAATTTAAAATAAATTAAAAATATAATCTATTTATATAAATAAGTAAGACGAAAACACAATTTTGAATTAAAATGCAGTATTTTTCACTATTCATTAAAATATGAATTTCATCTGAAAAATACCAAAATTTCTAACAAGGTGAATTTTTATGACCCAATTACAATTAATAAGTTCATTATTTAAAATATAACTTATAAAATTTTCAAAAACTAGATTTAAAAAGGTTTCTCCATCAAAACGCAATAAAACTGTATTTTTTTTGAAAAATACTTCTTTTATCTGAAAAATTGGATTTGTTCATATATCACATATAGAAAACAAAGAAGATGAATTTAAAAAATTAAATTGAATATATTACACATATATTTCACTAATATAATCCACATAGAGTGATTTTATTACTTTATAGACTCACTTATTTTCATTTAATTGTTTTTTGAAGGAAGTTAACACTATTCACACCCGCTATTATAAATACTAGGTTATGATACTTAGTTATCAATTATACTCAGTCTTGTTTGAAATGAATTATACTAAAATATATTGAAATTGTGCATAACAAGATCCAAGAATAGTGTTTCGTATACTCCATGCTAATACGGTGTTGAATATAGCTCAAGATAATCTTGGTGTAGCAGACAACCCAAGACTAAAAAGAAAATAAAAAAAATATATCTCATAAAATCTTGTGATATTAAATTATACCCCCTTAAAATGATTATATTGCACCAAATTCACTAGAGTTATAAGATTTTTACTACTTGAAATTTTATTTCATAGAAACCCACATTGTAAAATGGAATACTTAAACTTGATTTTAAAAATGAAAGTTAGAAACATGACTATGACCCGAAGTAACTCATCACTCGGTTTCTACATAGGAGAACATAGGTGGTAAGTGAAAAAACGGATATGGAAGAAAAATATAACCAACAAGTTCTGATGGATAGTGATAGAGTGAAATGTTTGGAGAAAGTTAACAACCAGAAATCCATAATTCTATGATGATTTAAGGGATCATCTGATTCATCAGATAAGAAGGTACTAAGATAACATTTTTAAGTTTCAAGATCCTTTCCCTAAAGTTGAATATTTTTTCATGATAATAAGTTCATACTTGATTTTGGTTCAATCTCACCATTGTTCATGCCATGAACAATTTTCACTTCTTATATTATTTAAAAAATGAAGTTGAATTTTTCATTCTTGAAGTGTTTGCAGATCACGCGATAGAATGATAGATCATTCCATAAATCCCATCAAAAAGTTTAGCACTGGTTATCAAATATGCATAAGTCAACCTACAGTGAGATAATACATTAATCTAAAAAACTTTAACCAGAATATAACTTATACTATCCATAAATAGATAACATTACAATACTTCCAAAAAACAAAAAATATAAAACATTATAAAGAGGTGAACTAAAATAACTTAACATTTATCTCCCATATCTCATAAGGTAGTTCTTGGTAGTCACATTCCAAACATGTGAATACCTTAATCATATATTATCTATAAACATGATAACAACATAAATTACTATAAAACCGTAGTGAAAACATGCATTCTGTTAAAATTAAGTCGTCCATAAACCAAAAATACCAAAAATTCTATATAATCCAACCATGATACCACTTTGTCTTTATATTAGTCATAAGATCATTAAGACTATCAAACAAATTATTATCTCCTTATCCCTTCATTATGCACATATCATGTGCTTTCAAAAATATTTCAATCACTTCTCATGGTCACCAGTACCATATACATATGGAAAACTACAATGGACAAATACATAAATATTACAACATTACATAACACTATAAAAGAGATTCTAAAACACTATTTTGGAATCCGATTACATAAAAAACCAATCATTCCACCACTTTTTTGTCATACTCAACATCGAAAATATTTATCCCATGTGATTTGCCTTTTTCTTTGGACTTAAGAGGTTCTTGATGTCGATAATCATCCATAACCATTGGATAAGGACATTGGTTAGAATATTTACTCATTTAATTTAACTTGTAGCATTAAAGTATGGGGGGTGCGTTCTCTATAGTCATTTCGCTATTCACATAATTAACAACCTTTTTCCCATCACTTCGACACTCAACTACTCAATGAACATCTTTTCCACACTTAAAAAATTTTCTAGTCCCTTTAAGAGAATCTTCACCATGCTTCTTTCCACACTTTGAGAAAAAGGAAATATTCATCTTCTTTTCACCATTGTTTTAATATTTTTCACTGAACTCCATCTTTCGTTTCTTATCATAAACATGAGTTTGATATATAACAACAACATCCATTTATACCTTGATAGAAAAACACACAATATATTCATAGATACTTAATTCTATTATAGATAATTTCCTTTGAAGACTTGGTTTTAATCCACTAATGAATTGATCAACTTTACATTTAGGTTGGATAATAAAGCCAGAATCATACCTTGCTAGTCTTGTAAAATTTTCCTTGTTTGTACCAATGGATTCGTTATCCTTTTTCTTAAGCTCAAGGAACTCATTTTCCATATTTTTTTGAAGAATATGATTAAAGTAATTATTGAAAAATAAGTTCGTGAACTTATCCCATTCTATGGATTAAATTTCATCTTATTTCCTTGTATTCTTGATTAGAGTCCACCACTGTTCTGGTTCTCCTTCTAACAGATAAATAGCCAAAATTATTTTTTCCATGTTCTGAATAGTGATGGTTGGAAAATATATTTTTAATGGTACTGATCTATTTCTTAGTAACAAGTGTATTAGAATACACACTGAAAGAAGGTGTACACTACCTCATGATGGGCTCAACAGAATGTTGTTCACTTCTTTGCTCATTTGGAAGTCCAGAATGATTCATAGCTTGTTTAAGTATAGAAATAAGATTTTCCATTCTATATCCCATAACATTTGGCTATTCAGGAGGACAATAATTGCATTTCCTAGTGCATTGATCATTAATACATTTCTTTAGGGTTCTATCCATTATAAAAAACACAAAAAGAATAATCTTAGAGGAAAAATCATGCATAGAAAATAACATAATCAAGGGGAGTACTTCCAATATCTAACATCATAGGTTTAATCCTTGGTTATTCATGATCATTACCATAAATCTAGGATTGTAACATATAGTTAGACTTACCCTTAGAGACATCCCAAGAAATACCGTTGAAATATCTCTAGGGATCCCAGTAAATTTTTCACATTCTAGTTTTCAAATATTAAATAAAACATTGCTCTGATACCAACTCTAACAAACCAATCTTTATGTACATGGACATTAAATTTATCTTGTAGAATAACTAATACATAATACAAATATACGACCAAAGAACGTATTAGTTTAGTGTCTTTAGAAACTTAGAATATAATCTTCTAACTTGGTGAAAGATTTTCAGCATCTCCAATAAAGATCTTCCCCTTTTGTTTTCCTACCAAAAACCATTCTTTGTATCCTGTGGAAAAGAAAACATAAAAAGGGTGAGATCAAATGCTTATTAAGGGTAAACATGGAGTACTTAAAACAAACCATAATCATAAGAATGTAAAACCGTGAACAGAACGTTTAAATATCAAAATATTGAGCCATGAAGTAAATATTGGCAGTACGTAAGGAATAAATCATAAAGGAACATTAACGATGATAAAATAGCATTGGAATAAAACATGGAATTTTGGAAAACAAATAAGAACATAATATGATTTCCATAGTAGCAAATTAATTGCATCCAAGACCATCATAGTGGATAATTATCATTACTAAACTGAGTTTACCTACCATTCTTGCCTTGTATTGCTGGACCTGATTTATTTTCCATTCCAGCCCTATATTACTAAACCATATTTACTTATCTTTCTAGTCATGTCTATGTCATTAGGTATAAATCATTACCCAATTCATTATAGTGAGATATAGGTCCCACCCATCTCATAATGAAATCATTCATACATGTGCCACAATAACATAAATCATTCATCATAGCATAACCCATGAAATAAAATGGGTTTCTTAAACATATTTCCATCATAACATAATCCATATAAAAAATAATTCCATTATTAACATAATAAAATCATATTATTAATATGGATAGAAACATAAACCTATTTAAAGAGCATCATCGCAGATGTAAAATAATTTTTATAAAACACTCAAAATTAAATCTTAAGAAATATATCCTTTCTTCTTCAAAACATTTAATTTTCTCAAAATTACACACAATTTTAAAAGAAAATAATTTAATTGAAAATATTATTGAGATATTTTAAAGGAAGATACATGTAAATAAGGCATTATTAAATCCTAAAAATCAATTCATTCTATATAAGTTAAAAAAAGAACATTCTTCTCATACTTTTGCCGAAAAATTCAAAAAGCACATCGTACTGAAAACAAAAAAAAAGATTCCTCTCATGATGTTTAATAAAAATTCACCAATGGGTAAATTTGACTTTAAATAATTATATAATAATAGAAATAATATTATATATTTAGAAAACATGTACATGGATGATAAATATACCCTAGAAAATAATTATGTATAAACAATCTTGGATAATAATGAGATTATGAAATTATCTCTTACCTTATGTTATATATGCTTCATAAGTATCCAAACCTCATATTGTTCAAGCATCTCATTTTTTATTTTCACAAATGGTCTATCTACGATGACTTTCCCCCCAAATTGTGGCCTCTAGGAGGAAGAGATGGATGTTGGGAGCTTATTTGAACAGGATTTGGATGATGAAAGTGTTGAGTTGGTGGCCTAGAACCAATGAATTTGTTATTTATGATAAATTATTATTCATGGATTTGAATATTAATAAATACCTTATGTCATCTTTATTGTTCTTATGCATGAAAATTCATGTGATAATATCCTAAGGATAACTATTGCACAAAAGGGTCATAGAGGATCCTTGTTGATGAGAACCCCGATGTGCCATAACACTATTCTTGAATATATTTTATATGGTTGGATGATCTTATTTAGGGGACACAAATAATACTGTCCATTAGAGTAAATGACTCACAAAACTTTAAGGCACCTTCTCATAGTGTTTTCTCTTTTTAATATCCATGAGGATATTATGAGAATGATACACGCCAGTAGGAAATCCACATTTCATAATGTCATTGGATGTTCCTATATGTGGACGTGTGTATTATTCCTTATACTGTAATATTATTATTAATGGGTATTAAAACTCACACACTTAGATGTATTGAAAAAAAATGCGATGACACACTGTTCGCAATGAGGTAGGATATGTTGGGTGCATCTTGAGTAATACTGTATTAATAGATAATGTGAGAAAGGATTTTTCCCTTCCATTCTATAATGGATGTTGATATATCAGGATATTTTATGGAATTGATATATCCTAAATAAATCCATGTCCATGATAAGGAATGAGAAATTTCAATTTCGGGAAGTTAAACAAAGAATAATCAAGCACATGGGTTGAGGGTACTATCATGAAACCCACTTGATTGGAGATATCGTGACAAAGGGATTACATTACATGATAAGTGTTTGTAGGAGGTGACACATCATTGCAGCATTAACTTATTTCTATATGGGTTCCATGGCATGTTTCTAGACACTAAATTTGGACTTTTGGCAGGCTCTGCCTAACTCCACTGAGAAAGAGGCCTAGAGGGCCACACACTAAGTGTATCCATGTATCTCAGTTAAATATTCATTTAACAAGTTGAATAAAGATTATTCCTGATTTTGGTTTAATAATTATTCAAGGATTCCTGATCACATTTATTTCTACACTAGTTATTTGAGAGAATATATTGTGGGAGAAGTAATATATTTAATAGTGAATAATACAATGATATTTATTTAAGAAATAAATAGTCAGTATTCTAGGTCTAATAAATGTGGTGGAGGAAATAATGAAAATGGAAAAAAAGTACACACCATGTATATTAATATACACTTCGTGTAGTTTTTCTGGGGATTTTTGAGTAATAATATTATTTATTTAATTAAATAATAATTGTTGTAATTCACTGGGTGTATGGAAAGTGATAATAATAGTAAACTATTATTATTAGACACTAGGTTTTACTAATAATTAAATGAAATGAATAAATGATTTCAGATAATTAATTAATTCTATTATTCTAAGTAATAAAATCCCAATTACATTATTCTCATTAATAATAGCCATTCTTTGTGGTTGTGCACAACATATCAAGAAAAAGATCTCATGCTAAGAGAGAATTATTTTTCTCCAAGAATGCTCTCAAGATATGAGAGAGGTACTCCACCACCGGATCAAGGAGAGATCTATTGAAGCTGCTATCAAGGTCATCAAAGGATGATATCACAATGAATTCCCTTCAATGATATCACCCAAATATTCCTTTGGAAATTTCCAGAGATATGTGGAGCACGTGCAGATCACTGCTAGAGGAAGCCCACACTTGGCTTTTGTGACACAACGACAGATCACATCGAATCATGACTGGAAACATCAACAGAGAGATATTTCCTTCAAAGTAATTATTGTACTTCTAAATTTTCCTTTGGAAATATCCAGAGATATGTGGATCATGTGTGGATCACTGTTAGAGGAAGCCTATACTTGGATTTTATGAGAAAACGATAGATCACATCAAATCATGACTGGAAACATCAATATAGAGATAATTCCATCAAGGTAATTCTTGTACTTTAATTATACTAATTATAACCAACATATGATGATCCTCTCCATGGTTCTGGGACTTACCTATTTCCTTATTATTATTATTTTTATTCCGAAGATCCGACCTTTTAGCATCATGATAGATCTCAGATTGATCATTGTTTATAGAAAAATAAAGTTGAGTACACCAATCCACACGCTTCTGTTATGCCCAGAACTGACAAGTGGTATTAGGGTTGTCATATCATTGATTAAAATTATTTATTTTTTCATTTAACATTAACGAATTTAATAATTTAGTTATTTCAATTCAAGTTAATCCTATAAATATGAATCTCTAGATCTGTTCAACCTCTTTTGTTTCTCGTTCACCTTACATAAATGATATTTTTCTATTAATTTTGATTAAAAATAAAATAGAGGATCTCATCTAGAAGGTGCCAAAGTTTCCTGGTCATATAACACTAGAACAATCGACATGTATTCGGAAGTACACACTATGTAGTCAAGGTTTAATGCATCAGACTGGTCCTCTAAACCAAGCCATCTCATTGTAGTTTGTCTAATTCTTAATGACTCTATGTGTTGACCAAGAACAGGTGGCAAACGATTTCTAGATTGCACACCTTGTGGCCCACTGGACATGACGACTAGTCCCCTTGGGTTAGGGTCGGACTGTGTACCCCATACAATGGATTTTCTATCAAGATACTGTGTAATGTGGATATTACACAGCTTTTGGACCACTGAACACACCATGTACTCCAAATATTTTCGAAGTACATCTACACACTGTATCCCTAAGTGTGTAATTCGGATAGACGATGAATGATAGTACATGCCATGTCGTTGGAACTACACACCATGTACTCATCCAAATTACATATATTTATTAAAATTCATTATTATATTACATAAACCATTGATATGTGTACCATGGTGCGAGCGTAAAGCTGAGGAACACCATGTGATAGGTGTTATATATATATGTGTGTTTAATTTAACATCTGTGTAATGTTCATTTTTGATCATTGGGTAGTTATGTACGAGAATTCACTGGGCTGCCTCCAAGGTACAAGTTACATACAAAGATAATTTTAAATGTATTTATTTGTTTAAAATAATGATGGATGAGAATCTCAAGGAAATTCAGAAAAGGGTTTAAGATAAAATTATTGAATAATTAAATGCAATTAATTGATTCGTGCATGATTTATCATAAACAAGAATAGTTAAGGAATTGAATTATAGTTTTATTATTGTGTAAATATTGTTTCATGTATTGATGATCATGTGCTTGACCAAGACCTTTGTATGTGGATGGTTTCTTTTAATTTATTTATTTAAATTAAATTTTTTAACCTGCGAGCCTTCTCCTCATTAATATATAGGTCCTGCATGCCCAAGGTTTATTTTATGTAAAAACCCTTTTACCCCTCACCTATGTGTGAGATAAAATCATATGTAATGTATGGATCTCCCAAGCTAGTGGAGGCAGTCCAAGTTAGGAGATGTGGTAAAACCAACCTAAGGAGATACAAAGGTGGACAGGTGGAAAGCTGTAAACATAAACCGAAATGGTTCAGTGTGCTTCTCCCCTAGGTATTTGTTTTGTCAATAAACCACTATATAAACTAACCAATAGAACTATATCATTATCATTTAATTTATTTTTATTTCTACCAATTGTATGGTTTATTTATTTTTGGTGTGTTGTCACGATCACACAATTAATGAGTTAAACAAGCATGCAAGATGGAATTAAATAAGATCAATTTATACATAGAAATTATCTTAGACATGGTTAATCACTTAAATATATACCACTTAATATTAAAAATCATGTAATAAATATAATAAAATGGAAATTTACGTATTAGGATAAAACCCCTCAAAGAAATATTAAGTCGGTATAGCCTTTTATAATCTTGGTTAGAATCTTACCATAGTTCAAAGTTCTTGACCAAACCTAGTTGGGGTGCTTTCAATTATCTAGGAATTATAATTCAAGGTTTTGGTTTTACTTGAATTGTTTCTCTTAAAGGGTTGACTACCATAGTAGGAATTGGTGTGACCAAGAGGCAAAGGTTGAAGAAATCGAAAATAAAAGGATTTCAGGATTGGGGAGTTCACTCAACAGATCAATGAGCTGCAAGTTAATGCAGTTAGCATTTGGAATGCCTACCTAAAACCTTTCAAGTTGCTTGACCAACCCTAGTCAGGGTAATGGGAAGGGAAATATGGATCATTTCCACTAGAATATTCAAGAAACAGAATATTATGAAGTCAACGATAAGGGCTATTATATATCGATAAAATAGTGGGAGACTAATAAGTATTAATTTATTTATTTGTCTTAGTTTTATCATGATAAAGTAATAAATATTTTCTCATAGTAATTTTTAGAAAATGGAAAGAAAATGACATCAAACATATCATTCTAAACCATACTTGAGAAGGAAAACCTTCTGATCAACACCAATTTCTAGGAGTGACAGAGGCATTTATGTGTCATCCAACACCACGAGATGAAATTGTATGTGCTGGAGGAACCTAATCTAGTTTCACCTAGAAATAAGGCAAATGATGAAGAAATATATCTCTATATGAAAAATTTGAATGATGCCATAGATGTCTAATGTTTCATGCTATTAGACATGTCTAATAAGCTCTGGAAGCAACATAAAAACATTGACATGTATAACATGATGTCTCACCATAAAAATCTATATCAAGAGAAGGTGAGACATTCGAGATATGAGATCTCCAATTCTTTGTTCACAACTATTATTAGAGAGTTTCTATTAGATGGGCCTCATGTAGTGAAGCTTATTAGATACATTGAACACCTATACATCTTAGGGATTAAGTTCTTGGATGAGTTGCGTACAGATCTCATCCTATCATCACTACCCAAGACCTTCCCTAGATTTATTGTCAACTACAACATGAGAAATAATGAAAACAATCTATCAGAACTTATGAACTTAATTCTCTAGGTAGATAAGGACATGGGGTGTGACAAACCCACATCCCATATGGTGAATAAGAAAAGGAAGGACAAGGAAATGGGGCCAAGGATTTATAAATAGTCTGAAGCCCTTGATCACCATCCCTCCAAGAAGGGGAATATCAAGAGGAAAGGAAATGAATTGGAGGTGGTTTGTTTTTTATATCAAAATCTATGACACTAGAAGAGGAACTATACCCAGAAGCATGGGGATGATAAAGGTGTGTTCATTATTGAGTGTAATCATTCCATTTCTACACATTTGGTATTAGATAGAACATATAGAGATCACATATGCACTCAAATATAGAAACCTAGTAGATTTATAAAGATTTACAGAGGATAGTTGGAGCTTCGATTCGCCAATGGCATGAGGTTGGATACGTTGGCCATTGGAGAATATCATATCTCATTTCCAACTAGGATGCTTTTGGTTTTTCATAACTATTATTATGTTCTTAGTGTTACTAAGAACATAATTTATGAATCTTGTTTGGATACAGATGGATTTATTTTCATGTTTGGAAACAAGGGTTTCATCTTTTATAAGAACAACATATGTTATGGTATGGAGCATTTAAATAATACTTTTTAGGTATTAAATTAAGAAAACCAAGTATTGAAAATTTATAATGAAACAAACCCACATGACTCATACAACAACCAGTTGTGGCATCACCATCTTTGTCATGTAAACGAGAAGCTCTTGACAAATTTCTACCAAGATGGTTATTTAGACTCTTCTAAGATAAAAACACTTGATAAATGTCACGTTTATTTATAAGTTAAAATAACCAAACCTCCTTTCAGTGGACAGGGTGAAAGGTCCATATAACTTATAGGATGGGTGCACACAAATGTGCATGGACCATTTCCAGTAAAAGCGAGAGGTGGATATTCTTATTCTATTACTTTTACTAATGATTTGAGTAGATATGTATATATCTACTTAATGAGGTATAAGTCATAGTCCTTAAAGAAATTTAAGGAATTAAAGAATGAAGTAGAGAACCGGCTTGGTAAGATGATAAAGAAGCTCCAATCAGATCGGGTGGGAGAATATCTGAACCAAGAGTTCATCGACATTTTATGGGTGTCTAGGATTCTATCTCATCTCACATCTCCTTAGACACCATAGTGTAAGGGTGTTAGTGAAAGGAGGAACTAAAACTTTTTGGAAATGGTGAGGTTGATTATGAGTCATACAGATCTTCCATTATCCTTTTGGGGATCTTTATTACAAAATGCAGCATACACATTAAACTGAGTACCAACTAAGGTGGAAAATGGAATTCCCTATGAGTTATGGGATAGAAAAATCCCATTTTTTTCACACACATGTTTGGGGATGAAAGGAATTTGTTAAGTTCTTCTTATGAAAAAAACTATAACCTCAGGTCATGAGGTGTATCTTTATAGGATATCCCAAGGAAATGAAAGTATATTACTTATATAATGTTTCAGACAAGAAAGTGACTTTCTCCAGACAAGCTATCTTTATTGTGAGGGAGCACATCTTATAAAATTATATTTGGAGAAAGATTGACTTAGACGAAGTTGATTCTCAAGATACACATAAGTTGGTATAGGAACAAGTTCCATATGTCCACGTGGAAGAGGTCCGAGAAACACAAGTATTGCATAGGATCTCAAGAGAGGTAAGGGAACTAGAAATATTTGGTTACCTAGTCACCATGGATGGTGAATCATTATTTTTGGACAATGATGAACCTCTATCCTACAAGGAATCCATATATAGATCAGAAGATTCAATATGTCTAGAAGTTATGAATTATTCGATGGATTCTATATATCAGAACCAAGTCTGGGTTCTGGTCGATGAGCCAATTGATGTAAATCCAGTTTGATGAAAATGGGTAATGAAGAGAAAGGTGGACATAGAAGGTTAAGTTAGCACCTATAAAGCAACGCTAGTGGCAAAAGGATTCAGACAACATCAAAGAATTGACTGTGATGAAACCTTCTCACTACTTTCCATGTTTAAATCCATAGGAATCATACTTTACATTACAACTTACCATGACAATGAGATTTGGAAAATGGATGTCAAAACAACATTTCTTAATGGTAACCTTTAGGAAGATGTCAATATAACACAAATAGAAGGTTTTGTGATATCAGATGAAGCTAAATGGGTTTTCAAGTTGCATGAATCTATTTATCGATTAAATCATCACCCAGGTCATTGAAAATTTGATTTGATGAATCCATAAATGAATTTGGCTTCATTAAGAACGAATCTGAGCCACGTGTTTATAAGTGGTTTAATGGGAATGTGATCATTATCCCAGTAGTATATATTGGTGACATATTACTTATTGGAAATGGTGTACCGGTCTTATAGTTAGTTAAGGACTAGTTTAACAAGTGTTTCTCTATGAAGGACGTAGGGTAAGTGGCCTACATTATAAAGACCATAATCATTCTTGATAGATCCAAGAGAATGCTTGGACTAAGTCAGGGTATGTACATTGACCAGATACTAAAGAGACTTAGTATGGAACAATCCAAGAGGGTATTGGTTCCCGTGTAACATGACCTACATCTTTATAAGAGAATGTGTCCTCAAACACAAAAATAGAAAGATATGATGAGTAAGATCCCATACGCTTCGGATATGGGATCCATCATGTATTCCATCTTATGTACCAAGCTTGATGTTTCCTATGAAATGATAATGGTAGGTAGATATCAAGAAGATCCAAGAGAATAATAGAGGACTACTATTAATAATATCCTTAAGTATCTGAGAAGAACTAAGGATATGTTCATGGTGTTTGGAGGAGATTAGAGGCTTGCCATTAGTGGGTATACTAATTCTGGTTATCAGACAGATTAGAATGATCTAAAGTCGAAATCAGAATATGTTTTCTATCTCAACAGTGGATCTGTGAGCTGAAAGAGTTTAAAGTATCACGTTGTTTCTGATTCTATAACAGAGTCTGAATATATTTCAACTTCTGATGCAGCCAGGAAATCCATCTAGATTCAGAACTTTTTCCAAGAGCTTGATGTGGTTTCTAGTAGTAAATATCCCATCACATTTTATTATGATAATACTACAGTAGTGGATCTCGCAAAAGATCCAAGGTCACATCAATGTACAAATCACATTCTCCAGAAGTATCACATATTAATGGATTTCAATCAGAGAGGTTAATTTGTAGTGAGCAGAGTGTCCATAGAAGAGAATGTGGAAGACCCCATGACTAAAGGCCTATCTCAGTAGAAGCATGAATATCATGAAGAAGCTAGAAGATTAAAGGATGTTAGTAGTTGGCTCAAGTCCAAGTGGGCGTCTGTTTGGGTTGGTGGCCTAGAACCAACTAATTTTCACTTTATGATAAATTCGTATTCATGGATTTGAATATTAATGAATACCTTATCAAATATTGATTGTTCTTCTACGTGACAATGCATGTGATAATGTCCTAAGGATATATGTTTCACTAAAGGGTCATAGTGGATCCCCTATTCTTGAATATATGTTCTATGGATGAATGATATTATTTTAGGGAGACAAATAATACTGGCTATTAGGGGTGAGGACATATAAAACATTGAGTCACCTTTTATGGGTGTGCTGACTTGGTAATATCTTGGAAGATATTATAATAACGAGACCTGCCAGTAGGAAATACTCATTTCATAGTGTCATTGGATGTTTGGTAGAACACTGTCGTGGGTGCCCTCAAATGATTAGTCTGATTTTGGGGTACTTAGGTGCAGCAGAGTGGCTGACCAAGGACATCTCTCAAAGGAGGAAGTGGATTAAAACAACTTTCTAGAGGTACTCAAAAAATAAAATAAAAGAGAATAAAAACACTAATTGAAAGGATGGGTGTTGTTTGAAGTTTATAAAACTTGAATAATTTTGCTGGAAGAAGATTTCATTTTTTTGTTTTTAATTTTGAAATGAAGTTTGATTAAAAAGACACAACAAGAACATGTTTTTTTAGAAAATATTTTAAAAGATGTAATCTATATAACTATACCACTTCAATAAATTATTTATCATTGTCATTTAAATTAAAATCCACTTAATTATGATCCCTTAACTTGTTAACCCCCGAACCCTATGATAATTAACCTTACCACAAAGATGAAGTTAATTAAACCCTAGGTTATCTTCAGAACATGTAATCGCAACACCCTACTTTGATTGATGTTCTAAGGATAGCTTATGGTCAGTGGTAAATTAAGGAACATATCAATTCTGGAAATTAGTATTAATTGTGTATAGGTATTATATTTTAAGTCTACAAAGTTATCCCGTATGGTCTTGTATTACCGATTAAGATCGCACTCTCACAATTTACACAAAATCCCGACCTCACGTGTTTTTGTGTTAATTGTTCAATTGCTTGATTAGTTTCGTAATATTTAAAAACACAATTCATGGATCATATTAATTGAAATACAGTAGCACAATGATTCAAAATAATTAAATGAAGAGGGTAGAAGATAGATCGATTACTAAAAGACTACTCTTTCATGGGTGACGTAATCATCGTAGAAGAGTTTTCCATGTGCAAAGGTTTATAATGGGCATAACCCAATAACGATTCTACTCAAGAATTACAACCCAATTAGGAAGACTAAGAGAAGAATAATTTTTAACAAAACATAAGAAAATATGAGGAATAAAAAATGATCAAAGAAGTTTATTACACAAATGAAAACATTACAAAATGAAGAAGAGAAGGAGGCTTCGATGAGGGGATCCTTACTTCAAGAGCTACCCCTCTTACAATGGTTGGAGAATTTGGGTGAAACAAATTATCCTGTTCCTACAATCACTTAATGCACGTCCCAACCCCTAAAAATGATAAAAACACTAATTTATATAGTGGAGGGGAGGCTAGGTTTAAAGAGGTTTAAAGTGCGAATGGGAAATCTCAGCCAAATATTTTAATGAAACTTGCACCGCCCATTTGACCTCTAAAACGCATGAATTGGCTGGCATTATAGAAGGATGATTTGTGAAAAATCATATCCCATAGCTTTCCTCAAACCTTGGGATCAATATAAGCCATTATGGAGAACATATGGCCCAAATACAGAACCCATGTCCATTCTGCCGATTCCAGCCCAACTTTGACTTCATGGACCATTTTTTAACAACAAAATGCACTATTTAGCTCTAGTGTCCTGAATACAAGTTGTAGAAAATTATGTTAGTAACACTATTACATAATTTCAAATTCAAATAATAAATATAAAAATATTTATCTTTGAAATACTAAAGTGCACTATAAAGGGTAAAACTAGAATTTTCACCAAATTTTCAAATGAATGATCAAATCCCAAATATTTTATAAATAAACATATTTAACAAAATGTGAGGAAATTATATCATTTATTATCAATAAAATATTCAACAAAATAGTGTTTTATCAACTCCCCCACACTTACCCTTTTGCACTCCTGGGAAAAACCTCATGTCAAGTAAACATCAATATCAAATCAAAACCAATTTTAAAACACATAACCTTGAGATCAAACAATTACAAACCAAGAAAAAAAATGATATAATGCCTCATAAAAAACCATTATTTCTAGTTCTTCATTTATATCATTCAATATATTTCCACTTTATTTATTCTCCCATGCACAAAACACTTACCTCGCTTGAATTTTCTCTTATCACACAAATGCCAATTTTTTTTGCAATGTATTTCTCATCCAAACTCATACAAGGGTCACCATAGGCTTGATAAATTATTATATCGCTACTGATGTGAGTCAAGGACATATTTTTATCATGAGGACTTTTCAGGGTTGTTCTGTGGCTTTCGGTTGGTAGGATTAAGATGTGAAAAACTCTGAGGCTGAATGTGGAGGGCCTGACTCTTTTTGAAGCAAAATTGCATTAATATAATTTTCACTTAAATATGGTCTTCTCCAAAATCTCCATAGCATCAATTCAGATCCATCATCATGAAAAGTCATGGAATTTTTACACCATTCATCATTTCATCATAAAAAATGTCAATCTTCTCAAACATGATTTTCCTGAAAGCTCCAGATGGGCACATCTTTCCACCTCAATTAGAAGCTCTAGAAAAGGCACAGCTTCACTTTTCATGAAATCTCTAGAAAAGGCACAGATTTCAATATAATGACTTTCTTTATTAGAAAAAACATCTCTTAAGAATTTAATTTTCCACCCAAAGTATCACAGAATGTTGTAGCACAACACAAGATAGATTCCCCCACACTTAAGCTCAACTAGATTATGCAATTTCACTTCAAGAGTTGGTTGGATAGGGAAAATTGGCTTGTAATGTGGCTAACCTAACAGGTTGTGCATGAATTCTAAGGGATAAAAGGATTAAATATTCATCGTAGGCTATTATAAAGAAGGATTCTTTGAAATAGGGGCTTTAATACCAAAAAAATGCCTTAATCATTTAAACATAAGTACCTCAAACCCTCAAGTTTTGACAGGAATAGATCAAATTCTGGTTAAATCAAGCATGGTTTGGTTCTCTCAATAAGTGAGGTTAATGTAAAGAATATGAAAATAATGGTTCAAAAGCTTCACAGGAAAGTGATTTCAAATATAAAGACAGTGAGATGTGGCATGAGATTCAAAATTCATTGCACTTTTCATGAAATTACTAAATATTTGAACTTGAAACAAAGTCATTTTCAGCATTCATTTAAGCTCAGTTTCATGGGATAAATTGTTTCACTCATTGATATGCATTTAAAAATTATGATGAGAATCATTTCAGCTCAAAAATTTCAAAAACACAAAGAAAATTGAAAAATAAACACACAAAATTTGTAAGACACACAATTTTTTTTGTTTTGTTTTTTTAATAGGAAAACAATTGAAATTACTAAACTGAAAGGTTCCCTAACCCACACTTAAAATATTGAATAATACTCAATGTGAACCCATGAGATGATATATGCACAAGAAATGCAGAATTTTTAAATAGGACAAATAATATAAAAGTGAAAGGGTTAGGAACAGCCTCATGTGCTCAAGTGATGATGGGGTCATGCAGTGTGATAAAATCCACTACATCAGTAGGAAGTCCCACAATGTATCTCTTCAAATGTTTCCCACTGACTGTAAAGCTCCTTCCTGTGTCCTCTTGTGTGACCTCCACTGCACCATAAGGAGAAACATTAGATACAATATAAGGACTTAACCATCTGGAACACAACTTACCAGGCATCAGATTCAGTCGTGAACTGTATAGAAGGACTTTCTCTCCAACATGAAAATCCCTTTGTTGGATCATTATATCATGATCTGATTTTGATATTTCCTTGTAGAGCCTTGAGTTCTCATATGATGATAGTCGAATCTCCTCAAGCTCTTGAATTTGTAACTTCCTTTGAATTCCATCTTGGTCCAAACCCATGTTGCATTTCTTTATAGCCCAATATGCCCGATGCTCGACTTCCACGAGGAGATGACATGCTTTCCCAAAAACAATCTGAAATGGGGACATACCAATGGGTGTCTTGTATGATGTCCTATAAGACCACAACGCATCATCCAAGTGCTTGATCCAATCATTCCTATTTGGTTGCACGGTTTTCTCCAAAAGTTTTTTCAACTCACGATTTGAAACCTCAGCCTGGCCATTTATTTGGGGGTGGTATGGTGTTGATGTTTTGTGTGTCACCCCATACTTTCGAAGGAGGGAATAAAAATTCCTATTGAAAAAGTCTGTCCCTTGGTCACTGATGATGGACTTCGGTACTCCAAACCTACAAAAAATTTGCGCTTTGAAAAAGTCCACAACAACATGAGAATCATCAGTCCTGGTGGCCTTAGCCTCCACCCATTTACTCACATAATCAACAACAACCAAAATGAACAAAAAACCAAAGGAGCCAGGAAAAGGAGCCATAAAATCGATTTCCCATACATAAAAAATCTCACAGAATAGTATGGGTTTTTGGGGCGTCTCATGTCTCCTAGAAATGTTCCCAGTGTGTTGGCAATGAGAGAATGACTTACAAAACACATGGGAATCATGGAATAAGCTAGGAAAATATAATCCAGAGTCCAAGACTTTCCTAGCTATCCGTTGGGGTCCAAAGTTTCCACCACAAGCAACTGTATAACAAAAATATAAAACAGACTCCAACTCATGATCAGGAACACACCTCTTAATAACTTGATCACTACACATGAGCCAAAGGTATGTATTATCCCAAACATAATACCGAGACTCACTTTTTAATTTTTGGACTTGATATTTATTTAAATTTGTAGGGATTTCAGAGGCAACAAGGTAGTTAACTAAATCTGCATACCAAGGATGCGTACCTGTGATGGAATAAAGACGCTCATCGAGGAAAGTGTCCCGAAGTGGTACCTGGTCCAAGGTGTCATCCTCTAGTGTGTGAGTAATCCCACTAATGTGGTCCACCACCAAATTCTATGACCCTTTTTTGTTTTTTATCTCAATATCAAATTCATGAAGAAGGAGCATCCATCGAATCAGCCTGGTCTTTGCATCTGGCTTCTTCAAGAGGTACCTCAGAGCTTCATGTTTAGAAAAAACAACTACTTTAGATCCCAATAAATATGAACGAAATTTATCTAAAGCAAATATGACAGCAAGAAACTCCTTTTCTGTTGTGGTGTAGTTTGATTGGGTATAATCCAACGTCCTCGGTGCATATGACATAACATGTGAATGTCCCTCCACCCTTTGAGATAAGACAACTCCAATCGCAAAGTTGGACGCATCACACATAACCTCAAATGGAAGGTCCCACCGCTGGGGCTGTATGATCGGTGGAGTGGTCATACACTTTTTTATCTCATCAAATGATACCCTGCATGAATCATCAAAATTGAATTCAATATCTTTTTGAAGCAATCGAGATAAGGGTAGAGCGATCTTACTAAAATATCTGATGAAGCGTCGATAAAATCCAGCATGTCCAAGGAATGATCGAACATCACGCACACATGTAGGATATGGCAGGGATGAAATAATTTCTACCTTAGATTTATCAACTTCAATGCCATGTTGTGAGACAATATGACCTAAGACAATTCCCTTTCCGACCATGAAATGAAAATTTTCAAAATTTAAGACCAGATTCTTCTCAATACAATGATGCAACACATCACCCAAACTATAGAGACATTCATCAAATGAGGATCTATAAACTGTAAAATCATCCAAAAATACCTCCATCCAGGTCTCAATGAAATCTGATAAAATACTCACCATGCACCTCTGGAAGGTACCTGGGGCATTGCAAAGTCCAAATGGCATCCTTCGGTAAGCAAAGGTACCGAATGGGTAGGTGAATGTCGTCTTCTCCTAGTCCTTTGCTGTAATGGGAACCTGAAAATAGCCAGAGAAACCATCCAAGAAGCAATAATGTGTCCTACCTACAAGTCTCTCAAGCATCTGGTCAATGAATGGAAGTGGGAAATGGTCTTTACGAGTGGATTGATTTAGTTTCCTATAATCAATACACACACTCTAACTGTTTTGTACTCTCATAGGAACTAACTCATCATTTTCATTTTTTATAACAGTGAAACTAGTTTTCTTTGGTACAACCTAGACAGGGCTAACCCATTGTGAGTCAGAAATATGGTAAATGATACCTTCCTCAAGTAATTTTTCAACATCATTCTTAAAAACTTCCCAAAGTGTTGGATTAAGTCTCCTTTGTGGCTGCCTAATTAGTTTAGCCCCATACTCCAAGAGAATCCTATACATGCAAATAGAGGGGATAATACCTGATATGTCTTCCAATGTCTAACCAATTTCCCTAATGTTATCTCTCAATAGATTCAAAATATTTTCTTCATGTTCAAAAGAGAGATTGTTGGAAATGATAACAGATAATCTATCACCACTAAGCAAGTATGCATATTTAAGATTTGGGGGCAATGTCTTGAGTTCCAATGTAAGGGGTGATGTATGGATGGAGAAATTGATGCAACAGACATATCTTCACAATGAACATTAGTATCAGAATAAAAATCATCAAAATTAGAAAATAATGCATCAAATCCATCAACATAATCCACATCCATGTCATAATCAGAGTTTATATGATCATAATTTGAATCCACATCAAAATAAAATCCAATAGAGGTTTGTCCATCAAAAACAGGTGTGGAAGTACTCTTAGACATCAAACTAGAACCAATACTCATAATCTCTCTAAACATAGGATGATATAAATCCATGGAGTTTTTACTTGGTGGTTCAAAATGGGAGATAACAAAAGTAGAATGGTCCTCATAGGGGTACTTCATGGAGTCCATAACATTAAAAATTACAACTTCATCTGCAAACTCCATGGAAAGTGTACCCTCATGAAAATTTATGATAGTTTTTGCTGTTTTGAGGAAGGGACTACCTAAGATAATGGGGGCATGATAAATTACGTGATCATCCTCCATGTTAAGAACATTGAAATCCATGGGAAAGATCATGTCTCTTACCCAGAAAAGTACATCCTCAAGAAGTACCACTAGATATGCCGTAACTATATTCGCCAACTGCACCACTACTCTCGTCAGCTTCAAATCACCCACCAATAAAAAAGAGAATATAGAGTGAGGCATCACATTTATTTAAGCTCCTAAATCACATAGAACATTAGAGAAGTGAAACTTCCCTATGGTACATGGGATGGTGGATGTCCCTGGATCCTTGCACTTTGTCGGCATTGCTAGAGTTGGTGTAATGAGTACTGACACATTCATTCCAAGATTGATCCACTTATTTCCCTTGAGACCTCTTCGATTGGTACAAAGTTCTTTTAATAATTTTTCATACCTTGGAATTTGCTTAATGTCTTCGAGTAAAGGAATTTTGATCTCCACATGCTTGAATGTGTCCAAAACCTCCTTTTGCATTTGTCCTTCAGCCATCTTCTTGGTTTGAACAACCCTATTTGGAAAATAAAGGGGTTTAGGAAGAACATTATCAATCTTTTTCATACCTTTATCTTTCTCCTTGGATTTCTCATCAGTTGGTATGGAATGCGGGTTCTCTGGAGTTGAGGTGAATTCCGGTGGAATGGTAGGTACAGATGTATCGTTCATTTGCTTCCCACTTCTCAATGTGATGGCACTAACATTACCCTTTTGATTTGGAGTGTGTTGGGAAGGTAGACTTCCGGAATTCTTACTTACAAGTTCATGGAGGGTAGTGGCAATCTGGCTCATTTGAGTCTTCAACTCCCTCAGCTCCGAACCTTGACTTTTCTGCTCATTCTGCTGATTAAGAAAAATTTGCTTCAAACAGTCATCACTGTTAGAATCTAACTAGGGTGGGGGATTCCCTTGTTGTTGGCTTGTTGATGTTTGGGCTTCAAATCTCTTTTGGTGTTGTTGGAAACCCTGTTGGTAAGGTGGAGCCTGCTGGAAGTTTGGTTGAAAAGGGGGCCTTTGTTGTTGTACAGATCTATACCTCATGTCCGGTTGATCTTTCCACCCTTTGTTTTATGTTCGATCAAACTTCTTTTGGGGATATGGTTGTTGTTGTTGTTGCTGATATGGTCTCCCAGGGAACACTGCTGCACAATCTTCTGTTTCTTGGAGTTGTGGGCAACAGTCAGTTGGGTGGCTTGTCTCAGTGCAAATACTACAAGGCCTTGAAGGAGGTGGTAGGGATGTCTATTATTCCAAATCAATCTTCCTAACCATAGTTGTCAATTATTCCAACTTGGTATGAATCAAATGACATTCAAGAGAAGAAGGACTTACCTGATGTACTCCCCTGACATGTGCTGTACGTCTATCACCAAATTATTGGGAGTTTTGGTCCACCTTGTCGATCAATGCACGCGCGACTACTGGTGTCTTGTCCACCAATGCTCCTCCAGCTGCAGCATCTACCATGCTTATCTCCATAGGTGCGAGTCCTTCATAGAAGTACTGGATGAGTAATTTATCACTGATTTGGTGATGTGGGAATCTTGAACACAACTTCTTAAATTGCTCCCAATACTCATACATTGACTCTCCTTGTGCTTGTTGATCCTCAAGATCTCCTTACAAATGGAAGTGGTCCTCGATGCTGGAAAAAATCTCTACAATAAAAGAAGTTTCAGATCGTTCCAACATGTTACATCTTTTGGTTGTAAATAGTACATCCAATTCCTTTGCAGCTCCATCAGGTGGAAATGGGAATGCTCTTAAGTTGATTTGATCATCAGAGACATTTCTAGGTTTTAGGGTTGAGAAAACCACATTAAATTCTTTCAAATGTTTATTGGGATCCTCACCAGAGAGGCCATGAAACTTTGGAAGTAAGTGAATTAACCCAGATTTTTGTTCAAAGTCCGATTTGAGATTTGGGTATGCAATACAATTTGGTTGATAATTAATATCAGGTGCAACCAATTCTTGAATGGTTCTATTTAGCTCATTGTTATTATTTCCAGCCATTGGTTCTTCTTTTATGTTTGAATTTGAATACCTTCCGATTTCAATGTTTCCAGAAGAGAGGAATTTACCACTGGTTGAATATTGAAACTTCCCATAGACTGATAATGTCTGATTCGTTCCCTAAGGCAGCATTAATTCTCAGGGTCTAGATCTAAGAGATCTTAGGGATTAGTTCGTGTGATAAATCAATGAAAGATGAAAATAATGAAGGTGGAACAAAGTAAAATAAAAATTAGAAGTTTGAGTTGATGGTCCAAAAAGAAGTAGAAGGAAATAAAATAAGAAGGAAAAAAATCAGATTGGGTAAAGATGGAAGAAAGAATAGAGGAAGAGAATTAAAATGTAAAATAAAATAAATACCTCTAATTGATTGACATAATTATTTTCCTCCCCAGAAATGGCTCCAATTTGTAAGAGTTATGTCATGGGAACCCTCAAATGATTAGTGTGATTTTGGGGTACTTAGGTGCAGTAGAGTGGCTGACCAAGGTTGTCTCTCAAAGGAGGAAGTGAATTAAAACAAATTTCTAGAGGTATTACAAAAATAAAATAAAAGAGAATAAAAACACTACTTGAAAGGATGGGGTTTGTTTGAAGTTTATAAAACTTGAAGAAGTTTTTTGGAAGAAGATTGAATTTTTTTTGTTTTTAATTTTGAAATGATGTTTGATTAAAAAGACACAACAAGAAGATGTTTTTTTAGAAAATATTTTAAAAGACATAATCGATCTAACTATACCTCTTCAATAAATTATTTATCATTATCATTTAAATTAACATCCACTTATTTATGACCCCTTAACTTTTTAACCCCCGAACCCTATGAGAATTAACCTTACCAGAAAGATGAAGTTAATTAATCCCTAGGTTATCTTCGAAACATGTAATCGCAACACCCTACTTTGATTGATGTTATAATGATAGATTATGGTCAGTGGTAAATTAAGGAACATATCCATTATGGAAATGAAGAGTAATTTTGTTTAGGGATTATATTTTAACTCTACAAATTTATCTCGTATGGTCTTGTATTACCGATTAAAATCGCGCTCTCACAATTTACACAAATCCCGATCTCGCGTGTTTTTGTGTTAATTGTTCAATTGCTTGCTTAGCTTCTTACAATTTAAAAACACAATTCATGGATCATATTAAGTGAATTAGAGTAGCTCAATGATTCCAAATAATTAAATGAATAGGGTAGAAGATAGATCGATTACTAAAACACTACTCTTCCATGGGTGGCATAATCATCGTAGAAGCGTTTTTCATGTGCAAAGGTTTATAATGGGTATAACACAATAACGCTTCTACTAAATAATTACAAACCAATTAGGAAGATTAATAAAAGAAGAAATTTTAACAAAATAGAAGAAAATATGAGGAATAAAAGAATATCAAAGAAGTTTATTACACAAATGAAAACATTACAAAATGAAGAACAGAAGGAGGCTTCGATGAGGGGATCCTTGCTTCAAAAGCTACCCCTCTTACAATGGTTGGAGAATTTGGGTGAAAAAAATTCTCCTCTTCCTCCAATCTCATAATGCATGTACCAAGCCCTCCAAATGAGAAAAAAACTAATTTAGAGAGTGAAGGGGAGACTAGGTTTAAAGAGGTTTAAAGTGTGAATGGGAAATCTCGGCCAAATATTTTAATGCAAATTGCACCGCACATTTGACCTCCAACAAGCGTGAATTGACTAGCCTTATAGAAGGATTATTTGTGTCAAATAATTTCCCAGATCTTTCCTCAAAATTTGGGATCCATATAAGCCCGTATGGAGAGAATATGGCCCAAATACAGAACCCATGTCCATTCTGCTAAGTCCAGCCCAACTTTGACATCATGGACCATTTTAAACAAACAAATGCACTCTTTAGCTCTAGTGTCCTGAATAAAACTTCTAGAAAATTACGTTAGTAAAACTGTTACAAAATTTCAAATTCAAATAATAAATATAAAAATATTTATTTTCGAAATACTACAGTATACTATAAAGGGTAAAAATGGAATTTTCACCAAATTTCAAATGAATGATCAAATCCCAAATATTTTATAAATAAACATATTTAACAAAATGTGAGGAAATTATATCATTTATTATCAATAAAATATTCAACAAAATGGTGTTTTATCAATGTTCCAATATACTAACATGTGTATTGGTCATTAGAGGTTATGATTATTATTATTGGGTATTACAACTCACACACTTAGATGTAATGATGAAAACTGTGACTACACGCTATTTGTAGCAAGTTAAGATATGTTGGGTGCATCACGAGTAATAATGTATTAATAGATAATGCGATAAAGGTTTTCCCCCTTTTGTTCCATAACAAAAGTTGATATCTGAGGCCATTTTATGGAATTGATATTGCCTAAGTAAATCCATGGCCATGGTAAGGAATGCACAAGTTCAATTTTGGGAATTCAAAAAAAGAATAATCGAGAACATGGGTTGATGCATCTATCATGAAACCCAAATGATTGGAGGTATCATTATAAAGAGAATACATTACATGGTAAGA
This sequence comes from Viscum album, assembly GCA_963277665.1. NCBI lineage: Eukaryota > Viridiplantae > Streptophyta > Magnoliopsida > Santalales > Viscaceae > Viscum > Viscum album. Next base: position 169,140,824 of record OY728157.1, read on the forward strand.
ATTTGTTGGAGGTAACATGTCATTTTGGCATTAACTTCTTTTTCTATGGGTGCCTTGGTGTGTTGCTAGAAGTTAACCTTCGACTTTAGGAAAAATCTGCCTAATGCCACTTAGAAAGAGGCCTAGAGGGTCACACACCAAGTGTATCCAAGTATCTCAGTTAAATATTCACTAAAAAATTTTAATAAAGAATATTCCCATTTTTGGTTTAATAATTATTCAAGGATTCCTGATCGTATTTATTTCAACATTGGTTATTCTAGAGAATATATTATGGGTGAAGTTATATATTTACTAGCAAATAATGCAATTATAGTTATTTAAGAAATAAATAGTCATTATTCATTGTCTAATTAACGTGGTGGAAGAAATAATGTAAAAGGAAAAACAAAATTACAAGCCATGTTTATTAATATACACAACATGTAGTTTTTCTGGGGATTCATGAGAAATAATATTTTTTATTTAATTAAATAATATTAGGTGTAATTCGTCAGGTGCTTGTAAAGTAATAATAATAGTCAATTGTTATCTTTAGACATGGGGTTTTACTAAGAATTAATTGAAATGAATAAATGCTTTCAGTTAAATAATTAATTTTTTTATTCTCATTAATAAAATCCCAATTACATTATTCCCATTAAGCATATCCATTCTTTGTGGTTGTGCAATACATATCTGGAAAAATATCTGAATCCAAGAGGGAATTCATTTCCCCCAAGAATTCTCTCAAGTTATAGGAGAGATACTCCTCCACCGGATCAATGAGAGAGATTTGGAAGCTACTCTCAAGGTGATCGAAAGTAGAAATCACAAGCGAAGGTCCTTCCATGCTAGCACCCATATATTCCTTCAGCGATGTCCTGGGATACGTGGAGCATGTGTGGATCACCGTTAGAGGAAGCCTACACTTGGATTCTATGACGTAAGGACGGATCACGTCGAATCGTGACTAGAAACATCAAAGGAGACAGAATTATATCATGGTAATTATTTTCTTTTAATTAAATTAATTACAACCAACATATTATGATCCTCTCTATGGTTCAGGGTCTTCCATCCTTCCTTTTGTTCTTTGTTCTATTCCGTAGAGCTGGTGTTTTATCATCATGAATAATCTCAGATTGATCATTGTTAATGGAAAATTATAGTCCAGTACACCCATACACACACTTACTCTATGCTTGGAACCTTCACAATGGGGCTTGAGAGGTTTGCTTAATTGGGTAAATGTGATGGCCTTTTATAAGAGGGGGGAGGGGCACTTTAAAAAAGTCTTGAAAGATCATTTTATTATAAATTTATTTTCAAATTATAATAGTTACAAAATGATAAATTTCATGGATAGTATAAGTATGGATCTAAATCCTCTCATCTAATAGGTTTTAGAAAATTTTAGGTCACAAAATTAACCTTATGTATTAGCTTTAACCCTTAGTTAAAAACATTTACTATTACTATGTATTCTTGTATTTTCATAATATATGGTTTTTATAGTTACTATAAATTTCCCAGATAACCATAAGTGGATAATTAATTAAAATTTTAATATTATATAAGTTAGTTGGATGAATCTTAGATTTTTAGGACTATTATATCATTTAATAAAATAATATTTGTTTTAAAAACTCATTTTTGTCAATTTTGACACTAATTAGTAATTTTGTTTATTCATAAAAACTGTATTCATTCAAAAAAAAGACATTAAATAAAATATAACATGTCATAATCATCCATAAAATTTGTGTATGGAATGAAAATGTTCAAATTAAATTGATTTTAATATTAATAATATCATTTATTATAATCTTTCATTAATAGGGTAATCATTGCATTGTCATTGTGTCATAAATAAATTTATTTATTTAGAGTCTAAAAATTATAAATAAAATACCATAATATAGGAAATATTTTTAGATTTCCAATGATTATTTATAGTCAAATATACTAGTGTTATAACCCTATATTAAAAATGTTTTAGTAAAAGATACATGTTTATGTTATATTTTTCTTTTAATTAATTATTATAACATGTCATTATCACACACAAGTGGCTCCATGGGGTCCTAAAATCGACCGAAGGAAGATAATGGTCAGAAATATCTCATCAAATTGTATTATTACATGTGTCAGGGTAGTTTTATATTATTATAACAATATTTTTTTACCTATTTTACCCGATTTACCCTTTAACCATAGTAAATGAAAATAATTACTGATGTTACTATTGATAATGTCCAAAAATAAAAGGTACCAATTTACACAATTTAGACATTATAATTCGAAATACGGAATCTATTATTCCAAATTCAAAACATAGAAGTTTAATTAATTAATTTAAACTTAATTTTTATTGTTAAAACCAGAAAGAGGGGTTTTCAGAAGTAAAAACTATCAAAAGAATGACAAGTGTTTATGTCCAATTTAAATGTGAAATTACATCCAATGAATAAAATTATATTAAATGATAAAAAGAAAATTGAATTACACTTTATAAAACATTAAAAATATAATCTATTTATATAAATAAATTAGATGAAAAGGTTGTTTTGAATTAAAATGCAGTATTTTTCACTATTCATTAAAATATGATTTTAATCCGAAAATACCAAAATTTCAACCAAGGTAAATTTTGATGTCCTGATTCAAAATAATAAGTTTATCATGTCATATAAAAAATACTAATTTTTCAAAAACTATATTAAAAATGGGTTATCCATCAAAAGGTGGTGAAACTATTTTTTTTTGAAAAATAATTCTTTTATCCGAAAAATTGAATTTGTTATTATATCATATCTAGAAAACATATAAGACAATTTTAAAATATTAAATTGAATATATTACATATATATTCAACTAATAAAATCCATAAAGAGTGATTTTATTATTTTATAGGCTCACTTAGTTTCATTTAAATTGGGTTTTAGAAGGAAGTTAAAACTATTCATACCTATCATTATAATGACTAGGTTATAATATTTCATTATCACTTATACTAGGTCTTTCATGAAATTAATTCTATCAAAAGAACTTGAAAATCTTGTGTAACAAAATACAAGAATAGTGTTGTGTATTCTACGAGCTAATACTGTGTTGCGTATAGCACATGCTAATATTGGTGTAGCGTACAACAAAAGACATCAAAGAAATTTTAAAAAATATATCTCTTAAAATCTTGGGGTGTTATAAGTATAAAATTTATATTTTTCTTATAAATATGATAATTACAATAGGTTAGATTCATTAATATAAAGTTTTGTTACTTCTAATTAAAATTTATAGTATATGGTTTTGAAATGAATTGAGAAAAAGAAAAATATAAGAATAAAAGAGAGGAAACTTAAAAGAGACTCACTATCTCCTCGATGTAGCTTATCTTTGAAAAAACTATAACTCCATAGGTTATTGGAGTTGGATATTTCCATAATTTCCCTATGTATTCTATGGGTATTAAGATAGTGTATTTGGTAAGATCATGGGATTTGGAATGGGCGGTAAGAGTGTTTTTTTGAGGAAAGGGGGTGGGGTTATTTATACATGAGGAGAAGGCTGTTTTAGAATTAAATATTGAATAAAATATTACATCAACGGTAAAACATGAAATAGTGAGTTTTAACAAACTAAATCATATATAAATATAATATAATGGGTATAAGACTTTAAATACCCATTATAATTTGATTTAATTAGTTTATTAAAAAGGGAAATAAAAGAGAATAGAAACTCTTATTTTAAATAATCACTTTGGACTCTAGTTTTTGGAAAGTTATTTTTTGTTTGGAATTATTTTATATTAATTACTAGTTTATGATATAAACTATTTCATGTTTGAAAATCAAGTTCTAGAAAGTATTATGTCTTTATTACATCAAGAATGATGTAATTTAAGATACACTAGTTATGTGGGAAACTTTAGTTTTACTATTCACTTGAATGTTAAATATTTCTTCTTCTGAAAAATACCAAAAAAGAAATATTTGATAATATTTTTGTGCTGATCCAATAAATGATAATCATTTTGTCTAAATAATTTTAAAAAAAAGGTAATTTTAATTTTTAATATAAAAATAATGATGTTTACGAAATAATTTAAAATAGAGTTTATTAAAAATGTGCATATATTTTCTTTGAGTTATACAATCATTATATTTATTATTTAGTTATTATAATGATTATATTTAATTATATTATTCATTATAATGATTATTTACATCATAATTTATTATTTTGTTGTAAAATTACTATTTTATTGGTCACATTACTATTCACAATAGTTAATTTATGATTCCCAACTATTGGGTTACTATTACAACTATCACCTTACTATTAAAACTATCACATTTTTTACCAATATATACCACTTAATTCTTTCAATAAATATTCAAATCAATTTATCTCAATTTTTCATAATTTTTTTTTAGATTTTGATTGGTTTACAAATATTTTATTTATTTTATATAGTGTTGATAGTAGGGCTGGTGATTCTAATAGATTGGGAGATACACACTTCTTACCATTTTCCCATTTATATTTTATATTTTTTCTCTAGTTTTAATGTTTGTATTTTAATTATTTTAATTACTGATTAACATAAAATTATTAATTACTGAAATTATATTTTTATTATATTCTCAATATTTTGTATATGTAAAATATTATATTATATAATACAGCCCATATTTATTCAGGAAACAAATATTACTAATAAACATTGAGTCATTACATTATTCCCCCTTTATAAATTTCTTCTTCAAAATTTCAATTAATATTGTCTGTTGAGAATAGATGAGGGTACATCTGTTTAATTGTTTCATCTACTTCCATAGTCTCCTCTTCATACTTATGGTCCCTCCATAACACTTTGATTGGGTGATTTATCTGGTTTCATAGAACTTCATATCTATGGACCATGATTCTCATCGACTACTATTCATATATGAAATCATTCTCCTATAGTACCACAAATTGATTCAGTATAAGTTAGGTATTGGGTATGTAATTCCTTGAGAGTGATATATAGAACACATCATGAACTTGATCCAAACTTGGTAGAAGTCCAATATGATTAGTCATTGATTCTATGTGCTCGAGAATATCTATGTGTCTAATTCTCTATGGTCCATGCTTCCCTTTCTTTCTAAAGTGCATGACTATCTTCCTTGGGAATATACAAGGAAAACATTTTCACCAACATTGAACTCCAGTTACCTTCAATAGATTTAATCATATATATTTTCAGACCCTGAGACTCTTTTATATACTGTTGGATGGATTGAACCATCTCATTAATTTATTGCACTAGATTAGGTACATGTATCTTTCCTTCCCCAAATTCATCCAAAATAGTTAGTGTTTTAAATCACTTCCTATAAAGAGCTTCATATGTAAAAATTGTAATACATGTGTGGAGGAAATTCATATATGAGAACTCAACTGATGAGATATTTTGATCTCATTCACCTTTAAATTCATTTGAACTAACACTGATCACGTCCTAGAGAATCTGAATAGTCTTCTTAGATTATCCATTAGCCTAGTGGTGATAAATTTTTCATAAACTCAATTTAATACTCAAAGCATATTGAATAATTATCTAGAATTTAGATATGTTCCTTAGATCAGGATCAGATATAATCAAAAGTGATGCCCCATTCAGACTCACCACTTCCTTCACATATATCATGACATGTTATTCCATTGTGAAATCTTTCTGAAGAGCGTTAAAGTTGTAAGTCTTCATGATTCATTCCACCAAAACACATATCACATTGTTTCAATTGGACATATTCATGATAATAGTGTTGATGTCCATGATGACATTCTTTAATTTACACATCTGTATAGGCAATGGTTTCATCATCACTTTGGATTTTTATCTAACTATTTTAACTTTTTGACATACCAAACACCATGAGATATAATCCACAATCACATTCATCATGTTGTACCACTAGAAGTACATATCAATACTATAGTATTGATAGAAAAAGGTGTGCTATTTTCATTATCCAATAGCTCCTTCTTTATCCCAGTTAATGAAGAAACATGTTTCCACATTTAAAAACAAATATCCTAAGTATGAAACTCATGTATACTCTATTCCTTTAATGCATTCACCATCTTTTGTAACTCTATATAATTAATTTGTGTTTCATTGATCTTCTCTTAGATAAATGGTTTTAAAATCATTTAAGAAATGTATGAAGTATTCTCAACCATGTTGATTTCACAATACATATCTTGAATATCCGTGAAGATATGTTCTTTCCCAATCTGAAACATGGATAGAGTAGAAGGTAATTCTATTCTATAAGAATTAGTTACCATTTTATACAATTATAAATTGTAGTGAATAGAGAAATCATATTCAATGATTAGATATAACCACATTCATTAATACATGTTGAGATAATTCTTCATGAATATATACCTGAGACTCTTATGATCAATATATATGTCAAACTTCTCAACACAGAGATATGGATACTATATTTTCAAAGAAAATATCACATCTGCTAGCTCCAGATCATGCATCAGGTAGTTCTGCTCATAGATCGTCAACTTTCATGACACACAGGCTATAACCATGTCATTTTACATGGGTACACAATTTAGGCATTTATTTGAAGCATCAATTTACATCACAAAACATTTTCCAAATTTTGGTTGTGTGAGTACAAGAGCAGTGATTAGCCTCTGGCGGAGCTTTTTGAGGTTTTCCTCATATTCTTAAATCCAAAAATACTTTATCCATTTCCATGTTATCTTTGTTAGTGGGGTATTATATCATGAAAAATCCACCACAAAAAGTTTTTATACCCTAAAAAGCCAAGAAAACATTTTATTTTCATTACACTGGTGGGAAAGGGTTATTTCTCAAATGCCTTTGTCTTTGAAGGGTCTGTAGAAATTCCCTCACTTGTGATCACATTCCCAAATATTGAAACTTTTATAATCAAAAGTGACTCTTTCTGAACATGTTGTACACTTTTACCTTCCTTAATATCACTATAACAACCCTTATATTCTGTTTATGTTCCTATTTTCACATAGAGTAAATGAGAGTATCAACAATAAGTAATCCCAAAACCTTGTTAATGTAGTCTATAAAGGCTCTATTAATCAAGTCTATGAAGATTTCAGGGGAATTAGTAAGTTCTAAGGGAGTAACTATGAACTCATTATACCCATGCCTTATAGAGAAATCTATATTCTGAATATATTCATTCTTTTCTTTCTTTTGATGATATCCATAATGAAGATCCACCTTTGAGAAGTACTGAGATTCTATTATTTGATCAAGAAAGTAATCAATCATTATAAGGGGATATATGTTCTTTATGGTGATCTTTATATGTTCTTCATAATTGATAAACAACCTCATTGATCCATTATACTTCTTAACAAAGATCACTTTCATACCTATAGACAATGCACTAGAGAGTGTGAAGCCTTGTACATGTTCTCTTGATGCTACTTCTTTAAATATTATAGATCGATTGGATAAATACATTGAATGAATTTTGAGATATGATTGGATATGAGTATGAGTTCTTTTGATAACTTTACCACAAAATATGTGGGAAGTTAGAGTAACTCTTCAAAAAATACATCACATTAATCCTTAACAGTGGGAATTTCCACCTAGTTGATACCATCCTTTGACTTAACCATTTGGGAAATGAATTCTTCTTGATAGAGTATAAAAATGCATATATTTTATGGATTTACAAAAGGATAATCATGAACCCCCTTAAATATATAATATAGTATTGGATGGTTTAGAAAAAATAAAGGAGATTTCGTTTTCCCAACAATTAGTGCGATCTCTATATATCAAGAGTCGATACATTCCCAATATAGTGTCAACTTCCACCAATGGATGTATTATTTTTTTAGAAGAACTAACCAACATAAAATTATATTAGAAGTTTACATCACTTGGGTATCAATGACTCAACCACTAGTTTTTTAACATATATCTATACATCACGGTATTGGTTCTTTGATTCAATAATTCTAGAAAATATACCTGATATAATAGAGTTCATAAAACTAGAATAAAAAAAGTCTTTATATATTATTAATTGAATAAGATGCATACATTGTAGGAGTTCATTTTCATACTCCAATTCAGTAGTATTGGTGGAAAATAATTTCCCTTACTATTTTGTCTTTACTGGTTACTGATGCTGATTACTCTAATGGACCAGTGGTTTAGTGCACTGGATTTCATAGTGACCTTGATCCCTAGAGTGGAAGAATTAAACTATGGGTGTTGAATTTTAAGGTTCATTCCTTTCATTAATGATCTTGGTTATATTATTCATGTTTCATCGACATTCATGAGTTTAGTGGACTTCTCTCCCATACTTGATGAATTTACCCAACCCTTTGGGACAATTCCATTGATTTCTCTTCCCAAAATTTTGATATGTGTTTAGTTAAATACTCCTCAACCTTTATCATTTGACAATCTGAAATGAAACTCTATTCATCACTTTTTATCTCCATATCCATGGGACCATTCTCTAAACAAATTATCTAAATTTATGTCACATAAAACCGCATCTTCTTAACTCAAAAGGTTTTAGATATCTATATCCTTTTGAATGTGTTGTTTTAAACCATTAAATAAAATATCTATTGTGCAATAATTGTTAATTACCAAACCCGAGAAGTATCTTTCAGGCCTTGTGTAGTTTTCCTTATAATCTGTGAAAGAATCCCCTTAATTTTTCTTTATCTTTATGATTTTTTCTTATATTCCTTTAATTATTTCATGGGAAATACATGTTACCAAATATTTTCTTAATATATTCCTAGTCTATATCTTCAATTTAATCTTTTGGATTAGTGTTAGTAATGAATGTGCACCATTTATACGCCTATGTATCTAAACAATAGATTTTCAGAGTCACCTTCTCCTTCTCAAAACAATGGATTATAAAAAATGTTATCTCAATTGATTTAACCCACTAGTCTATGACAACTATATCAAAAGTTCCATTAAAATTTAGTATTTTTAATTAATAAAAGTCTCAGTGGACAATTGAACCTTCTTAGGTGATAGAGAACATTCTACATGGTTCAGGTTATTATTCATAGCCTGAGAAAACTGGTTAAGAATATCGATTATGTTTTGAACTCCACCTACCATGGTCTATGGAACTTCTTTTGAGCAATTGATGCATTGTCCTTTATTTGGGTTTTGGCCAAGTTTCTCTAGGTTCCCACCATTTTCTTAAATATAAAATGTTTAGAAAATTACAAGTCATTAAAAAATGAATATATTATCTATTATTTTTCATAGGTAAATTTAATATAATGTATTATGGGATCACTATGTTTAGCCTTTTTTTAAAATATTATATCTTTTATGATGAAATATAGTTGGTCTTATCCTAGGGGGTTTCAATAATTTTTTTCTAATCTTACTTTCCAAATTGGCTAAAATGTGATATGATACCAATTATAGTGACCATTATTTTTCTTACATTACTTTTACATCATGTAAATGATAAAAACCATTATATCATTACAAATCCAAGATCCAAAGGTTTATTTTCCAGTGAAAATTAGGCTTATATATAAATTTTACATATTAAATCATATTATTTATTTAATTACTTTTTCTATATCCTTTTATTTTCACCCAAAATATCATTAGTACAAGTAATCTCCTGATGATATAGGTCAATGAAATATGTGAGAAAAAAACCTTGTAAGAGGAAGAATAAGCGACATGAATCAATATAATATTGGTGATAAAAATATTCATAATCAAATCATAATAATATGATAATCATCATAAACATGAGGGAAAAATGTGTTAAATGCATTGAATGTGGTAGTGTATAAATATGAAACATCATGTCTTAGTTATCAAATAACACAAATTTTTGTGAACAAAACTAGCATCAAGTTCACGTATAACATATGTACATAATCATAACATAATGAATTTGAAAAATTATAGAATCACGTTAACACATAACAAAAATAATCTCATGAGATACATCATAATTCCCAATGCATTAAAGAGATATATTATTCCAATCCCACCCATCACATCATAATATTTACATAATCATGCACACCACATAGAATATATTACAATCATTTTCATGAATTAACCCATGGAAATGAATTGGTTTCATAAGGGTTTCATCAATCCTTATTTCATGAATAAAATTGGGGTTCAAAAATGAAAAAAGTGTAAAACATATCTAGTATATGAATTATCATTGTTGAGTGAAAAAGAAATAACTCTAGAGGGGTCAAGATATTATTTGAAAGAAAAGTTAATTTGGAAAATGAATTTATTTTTCTTAAAATAGAATTGAAAACATTTATATCCAAAATAAAAAGTTAATAATAATAAAATTATATTTAAGGAATATTAAATTAATATTCACAGCAAATATGTCCTGAAATTCTAATATCCCAAAAAATATAAATTGGGTTTGAGAATCCCCTTTTCTTAATCCATGATTCATTTAATTTCTTTTAATCCTCAAGAATAATAAAATTTTATTTATTTATAATTTTTTATAGAAGTGATTTATATCCATTTATACCAAAATTTATCAATTAAAATTATTTTTTTATATTTATTAAATTCCATTGATGAAATTAAGGCATTTTAATATCATGTCTTTCTTAAAAATATCACGTTTTTATTTGATTTATCTATTTTTATTCAATTTTATTTATATAAAGGTATGATTAACTCTAGAATATTATAACACATGTTATTAATTATTTATATATTAATAATAATTAATAAATTCCAACCATGAATGTGTTTATAATAATTTTCTTTGAAATGACTTCATAGGTGTTTAACCAATCATTAAAGGGATGTTGTAAATTGAGTGGGAAAGGGATGTATGAAATTTATATTTTTCAAAAATTATATAATTAATGTTGGATAACATCATTAATATAAATTTAACTTATGACAAAATTAATATTGAAGTAAATATTTTTAAGTGAATTGGTAAAAAGGAGAATGGGAATAAGAAAAAAGGAACGAGTTAATACAGACATACTCTCCCAATAATGTAGGTTCTATTTTAAAACACTATAATTACATTAGTGATTGTAGTTTTTTAATTATATAATGACCCTAAGTATTATATGGGACTTTAGGGATATAATTTTGGAAGATCATGGGATTTAAAATAGGTGGGAGGAGTTTTTTCCTAAGGTAAGGGAGAATTTTTATTTATACATGAGGAGAGGCATATTCTGAGAATAAAATATTGAATAAAATATTATATCAATGGTAAAACAGGTAATTATGAGTTTTTTAAAATATAAATTATATAAAAATGTTATATTATGTGTTCAAGACTCTTAATCCTTCTTATAATTGTAATTTATTAGTTTATTAACTGGGAATGTGGAAAAAAAAGAAATTGTTATTTTATGGAATCACTTTTGACTTTTGATTTTGGAATTTTATTTATAGGTTTTAAAATTATGTTTCAATTATTTTAATGACTAATTTTTGGAATAATATATATCATGGAAGAAACTAAAGTTCAAGAAACTATTACTTCTTTATTACATCATCAATGATGGAATTTATCATTCACCAATTATGTAAAAAACTGTATTTTCAAAATTCAAAATAGATAGATTTAGTTTATAAAATTACCAAAAAATAACTCTTGGTAAATTTATAAATTATTATTCAAGAAATTATATTTAGTTTACTAAAACAAATATCTAAAATTGGTATTTTTTTAACATAAAAATTATTATTTTTAAGAAATAGTTTAAAATAAATTTTATTAAAAATGAATTTTAATTTCATTGAGTTTTCTAATCATGATATTTTTTTGCATACTATAATTTTTATATTTAATTTTATTATTCATGATAAATATTATTTATATATTGACTAATTATTTTGAGGTAAAATTACTATTCCAATGATCTGGTTACTATCCCCAATTGTCCGATCACTATTCTCAATGATCTGGTAACTATTTTAATAGTCACATGAATATTTCAATGGTCACATTAAATAATATATATAAAACTTATTTAATTAAATAAATATTCAAATAAATTCATCTCAAGCTTCTATTTTTTTATATTTATAGATGTTAATTGGTTTACTAATATTTTTTTTATTTTCTGTGGTATTGTCAGTTAGGATGATGATTCAAGTAGATTAGGGTGATTCATACTTTTCTATTTTATGTATTTAATTTTTTATTTTTTCTATTTTTAATGTTTTGAAATTTAATTGGTTCATTACTTATTAATGTAACAATAATTATTAATGATATAATTTTTGTTGTTGTTTTCTCTATATTTTGTATGAGTATAATGTTGTATTATATTAAAAAACACATATTTATTCAGATAATAAATATTAATAATAATCACTGGGGTTTTATAGAACACTTAATAGAAAATTGATAATTTTTTATAGGATTTGAAATGAAATTTTTAGGCTTCTATTTGATAAAATCTTCAATCATTTCCATCCTCAACAATGCAATTTTATAAAGAACCTACTCCATTATTCACTTTTCCCTCCACAATTACCCAATTAATATTAAGTGATCTAGATTTCCTTGATTATCCAATGTAAGGTAATCTCATCCACTTATCAATCTTTATAATTCATTTGCTTACTCTTGTCATTTTGGTATGGATTTCATGGAATTTAATGTGATATTTCATTGGCACATGGTGGGATTATATCATAATGATTCTTCTATGTCTAGTGATTATAAGTTGTTTAGTAATATTATATAATTGTTATTACATGTAATTTTTCTTTTTTAATGTCACATGATGGTTTTACATTTGGTTTTTAGTTATTTTAAAAGAATTTGAAAATTTATTTGTGTTTAGAAATTGGATATTTCTTTCATATTATCCTAATGTGACGATTAGAAGTGAACCAAACCCCATTGAACATGTTACCAATTTAATAGGTAATACCTTTGATGTTCATACCTATTATTAAAATATGTGTTTTTAATTTAAAATGGATTTATTATTAATTTTTTAGTGTGTACTGATGCGATTAATGGTCATTCTCTAGAAAATCATCGACCAAATCGTGGATTAAATATAACAAATTTTAATATGGTTAGTTGAATTTTCAAAATGATAATAATGATTGATTAATTATTTTTCATAAATATAATGAAATTATACATAAGAGAACTTTATTAATATATATGGAATAATTTTAAGTTAATATATTTCTCTCTCAACGGGATGATATTTTTGTTTTAATAATAGTAAACAATAGTTTTATCTCTCATAAATTTTTTATTACTAGTTCTTAATTAAAATGAATATATGTATCCCCTTTTTTGTATTTACTGGTGGAATGAGTTGAAATTATAATTTAATCTAATTATTATTTGATATTTTTTTGAAATGGTTTTTGTTTAAATATGATTTCACATAAAATGGTTATACCTTAAAATTCAAACATAAAGTTGGAGAAATTGAAGTTTATTTTAGAAATTAGGCCTTTAAAAATGAAATGGTTTACATTATTTGTTTTGTGATCAAGTGGTATTAGAAAATGAATTATTAGTTTTAAATTATGGTTTATTTCAATATTGTCCATTATCATAATTTAATATATTTTCAAAATTTTCATTTTTAAATGATTCCTGAATGTGGGATTTTATTATGTTTATTGAGAAAAGTAAATATTAATATTCAAAATATTGTAATCTTATAAGAGCCTAATTTTTTTAGGTTCCTTAATATATTATATATAATTTCATGATGATTTATGATACCATAGGAAATATAAAATTTAAATATTCTTTTCCATAATGGGTTGGTTAATGAGGCTAGGAATGTATGGATAACCTTACCGAGGGGATATTATTTGGATCAAGGGAAGTAAGCTATAGTATATTGATAAATTCCTTGATTCTTATGTTATATTTATTACATAGAATGATCTAGGGAATCTTTTGGGTGTTTGATTAATTGGTCACTTAAATATTTTTAGAAATTGTCATATTGATAAATTAGAAGATATGTGATACGAAGAAATTGATTAATACATCACATATATTTTTTGACTAGGTTATGGGGAGACCATTGGTATGGGTGTAAGAGAATTAATTGATCAATTATTGGGTGAGATTTTTTATAAAAACCTTTGGCTTGTGATTGGTATTTTTTATTACTGATTACCCCAATTTATTTCTTGTACGAGTTTCCAATTTATTTTTATTGATGGTGTAGACATGAGATATTCTAGCTAATGTTCCATATTATAAAAATAGATATAATAATGGATATTTTTCCTATGTTCTTTATACTAATGTGGTGATAGAGAATTTCGGATAAGATTTATGTGTGATTCACTCTATCTTTTTGATGAATTTTCATAGATTGAGATAGTATGACTATGAACATATTCAATAATGACTGGTTTTAATTAATGTAGGACCAAATATTTAAATTTGATTTTATTATTGTCCAATGATATGATATTATAACCTAAATGTTATGTTAAATTAGTAACGACCTCAAAGAACATGATCACATGATCCTATTGTGATTTTTATACATGTGAGTCCAGATAGATTGTTTGATTTGTATTGTTTGGATTTATAATCATCCTAATTTTGATCTTCCCTATGGGAATTAGGTTATAGAGTGACATATGGCTTGACTATTGATGTTTTGTAGGAGTAAACTTAGGTGATATAGATGTATGTGTAATATTTACAGAGAAGACATCTTCTCTAAGTATCCACTTACTTTAACACACTAACCTTACAATACACATATTGATGATGATACAAATATGATGTCTAAGGGATCAACATGAAGACATAAATACTCATAATAATAGATCCTAAACTAAATATATGATATATTAAATAAATATTATGATGTTATACTTGTAGTCGAGTATATATCTCTGATGAGGATGGGTGATATGATCTGGGGTATGACATGTGTGATGAGATTATTATTTTATTTGGTATTACCTCATAAATTTTTTCCCATTTATAATATCATGGGATTGTTTTCATTTATCCATCTGATAAGTTAGGCCCCCATTATAATCTCATTCAATTGTTTTGGTTGCTCTAAATTTATCATTTGTGGGCGATTCATCTGTCATTACCCATTATTATATCTCTTAATATTGTCATTATTTCTTTTGATATTTTGTGTTATAATAATTAATGTGTAGTGAGATGACTGATGGGTAATGTGGGAAAATATTGTATAAGTATTTATAGATATATAATGAGTTATATTGGTAATAGTTTGTGGTAGATGAGATATACATTAATATATACCTCACTGGTCCATAAAGGTAAACAAGTCATCAATAATATGAAGGTGGGAACAAACCTCAGTGGGTTATACTGGTTCGTTCATCAGTGTGTGTGTGTCTTCTAGTTTTGATAACATAGAGGTATGTATTTCCATAAGCGTTCATGGGTTTGGTTTTCAAGGAGAATGAGTTTGTCTCACCACATAATTTCACATGCCAAATATTTACAAATTCATCCACTTGATCACTCGAACTAAATTAATTATTGTAAATAGGGGAATAAAACTAGGTCATTTCACTCACCACTACTATCACACCTAACAATAATTTTCATTGTTTTGGATTTGAATTAATTTCTCATTTCCAAAATATTTATATTAATATAGTTTAATGTATCTCTAATGATGATATATGATATAGTGTACAATTATTTTGTAGATTATTTCTATTGATTTTGGAAGTAGACTATTATACTCATATTTTAGTTATTTTAACTGTTATTATTCAATCAAAAATCCTACAAGTGTATTTATGTTTATCATACGGGTAATTTATTTTTTTTTATGTTAAGGATATGAGTAATTATGTTTCATATATATAATTGTTTATTTTTAGTTTTTTTATTATGAAATACCCTATTCAATATTGATTTTTTTATAGGTTTTTGTTTTGTTTAGTATATTGTTTAGTCATAAAAAATTCTAGCTATATTCAAGAATAATTTTTTTGATTTATATAAAAGGGTATAGTCTCCAGAATTCTATTTTATTTCACCACAATTATTCAAAAGTATCATCACCTAGAATAGTCACTATTTGGTTATGTTTACCAGGTATCAAAATTGGTGTGTGTGTGTTTGTTTGACTATATCTAATATGCACATTTAACTATCATATATTTTTGTATTCCCATATTTGTGAGTGTTTATACACACACACACACACACACACAAACATAGATAATTATCAAATGTATATAGGTGTTTCTGTGTGTCTATATATTAGTATGGGTGTGTGTCACATATGTGTGTGTGAATATATGTATATGTATATATATATATTTAATTATTGCATGAATTTGTTTATATATTTTTATATATATAGTTATCACACATTAACGAAAATAATTACTAAATTTTTATATAATGATAATATAATGTTAAATGTATATTTAAGGTGAATTTAAATTTATGAAAATTATGGTATTTTTTTTTATTTTCATACATTTCAATTATCAATGCTTACTTTTAAAATAGTTTTACTTTTAGATAAATTATATTTTTATTTTGAATTTATTTTATGAAAAATATACATTCATTCAGATAATTTGTGTCGGTGTTATGTTCCACATATAATATTTTTTAATATAAAAAAATATTTTTTCCAAAGATAGACATATTTAATTAGTAATATATTATATCTAATATTTTCTATATTATTTTTAATTGTTTATTTTAAAACACATGTTAAAATTTATGTTCTATTTTCAATATGATAATAATTTATCACACACAAAAAGATATAAAATTTTCACCCCAATGCTTAAAGCCTATAAATTTCAATAAACGGATATGTGTGATGGTATACTTTATCAAATATTTCTTCATACATTGAAATTTAATTTTCATAAATAGATAATGTGCGCATGAATTTTATTTCCATCCAAATTAATTACTTCTATATTCCAATTTTTTTATTGTAGTTGGTTCTAGGTTTGTGGATTTAATTTTTCATATATTATTATTTATTTTCATGGGATCTTCTATGTGGATCCAAACCTTCATACCACTAGTACATGGACTACTAATCTTGGGTATATCGATCGTTAACTCTAACTTTTTCTTAATAACTAATTAATTTAGGTTAGTGGATCTATTATCTACTCTATGTGTTTTTTTATCAATTTTCAAGATCTCTACTTCTTGAATCACATGAAATCCTCTCAACATGGGTCGTATATTTTTTATAATATTCATTTTCCAAAAAACATCAGAGAAACTAGACTAACAACCACTTCACCTTTTTTTCTCCCCTTACATTATGATCTTAATATAATTTAAGGTTAGTTTATAATGTTTATATAGGATTATTTTATATTGGAGGATAATCGTTTGTGTAATATTCATCAAAGATCCAACACTAAGATTGGGTTTAAGAAAATAGTTCATTAGGAGTTCTATGTAATGATAATATATAGATATGGAATGAAGATATATATAAAATATAGATAGTGGTTTTGTATACAACATTATTCTAGGAATAATTTTAAAATAATAATATATTGAGTTTTTTTACTCTATAGATTATATTATAGATTAGGTTTTTTGAATAATTGAGTTTTTTTGTATAAATAATGAATTTGGGGGATACCATTTCCTCATTACAAGTGAACCTCAATGATAAAAAGCATGGTACTTAAAATTTGATTAATTTATATGGAGTAATTTTTATTTTGTTACATTAAAGATATATATAACTGAGCCTTGTCATCAACAATAAAAAATATAAAAATCCATATTCTTATCTTGATTTTATGTAACATGATCTTGTAACTACTTATGGATATATGTTTCTTTTTTGTCCCTCATGATTGACAGTATATAATAATTACTTTTAATTTTTGTGTGTATTAGTTTCTATGGAATAATAAATCTATTTTGGCATAGTTTTATCATGTTTTATATTAATTATTTTATCTATTAAAATATTTTCTATTCATATTAATTAAAAAATATTCAATTACATTATAGTGCATGTAGAGAAAATATGTGAAAAATAGAAATATCCTCTTGTTTATCTATATTATTATTTATTACATTATGGACTTTTTTATGTTTAATAAATGTTCTTATTTCATTTATCATTTATATATTATAAAATATCGTTCTCTTGACATTGTTCTTTATATAAAAACCAGATTTCCATTTGTTTATAGAATTATATAATTTCTTTCATTTGGTTTTAAAAATATAGTTCTTACAATATTATTTATTTAGAAAAGTTTATGTTTTTATATATGAGTTTTTATTGATAAATCATCTTATAATACATGTTCATTGAAAATTTTTGAGTTAAAAATAAATTTCCTTATTAAATTTTATGAATTAATTTTTTTTTTACTTTATTCATTCCTTCAATATTTTATTACAAGAGAAAATATTATTTCAATACTCACATTATTGTAGAAAATATATATTTATATTCTCTAAATATATTTTCTATTTTATTTTATAGTATAAATTTAGTTTGTTTAATTTATTATACTATTAATTTCATTCTGGTTTTAGAACTATTTTATTTAATAATAACATTTAATATTTTTTAATTTAAAAATAATAATGATTAATGTATCTTGAATTATTGAAAGTGGGGGAACCTCTTTGGCTAATAAAATCTCTAAAAATATAAAATTTTAATATAATCTAGATACTTAATTTATATTCTACTCAGTTGATGATATATATTCATTTAGCGATGAGTTAGTATATTAAATGGTACTAAGAAGTTTTCAAACAACGTAATGAATTTTTTATATGAATTATATATTTATAATTAACTTTTAATTTAAAAATATTTTATTTTCTCAATGATATGTTATTGAGGATATATTTCAATGATAATTTCCAAATTATATTTTTATGTTGAAGCATATATTTGGTATTTTTTGTGAACTTTCTCTCTTAATTTTTAACAAGTTTTTTGTGTTTTAAAATAGGGTATTCTATTATTCTTGTATGTTCATTATTTACTTATAATAGATATCTTGGATGAAAATTTCATATCTTAGACTACATCATCACATTTTATTTAGTGATCATATATTTATGATTCAAGATATATAGCCATTTTAATTTCAATTATAAAAAAAAATATTTTTCATTAAATAAAAATTCATTTTTATGTTTTAACTTTGCATCAAAAGATCCAAACTGAGAAAAATAATATCTTATTATCATGAACATCTTATAAAATGATCATATATTTTTATTTAAATGTTTGAATTAATCACATAATTGTATAATTATTATTGTTCCTAATTTTTTTTTGTGTTTTTTAGAGTTATAACTCATTTATAATATCCAAATGGGTGACAAATAATCAAAACCAGGTAAATGAGCATGGATTGTTTGGAAATTTTCTAAAAATAATAATTAGTTAATTTTTGGAATATAGGAAACAAGCCAAAATAAATATTATATATTATATTGTTGTAACAAAAAATAAGGTTTTTTATAATTAAATATTTTTAATGTTCAAACATATATAAATGGATAAATACTGATCAAAAGTGATCAGATTTTAAGAAAATAATCAATTACTTCTAATTTATTTTGGACATTTATGAATAAACTATACATCAATTAATTGTAGGATATTTTTTTAATAACTCAATGTTAATTTTTAAAATTATTCTTTATAACATACAATCATGCATCAAATAATAAAAAAAAGAAAATTAAAATATATTTTCCAGAAAAATGTAGACAACATACTTCATTTATTTTGTGATTTATATAAATTATTTAAAAATATATCAAACATGTGATATTCTTAGAATAATAAAAAGTGTATTTTTCTAATTATTGTTCTTTTTTATATTAAAAAGATAAATTAAATAATAAAAGTAATAAAATTATTATTATTCATTATAAATATTTCAAGGAACAATCATTCTTAAATTGTTGATGTATTAGAAAAATCCACAAATTAGTATGTCATCTTATGATCTTGATATAAAAAATGTGAAATTTTTGAACTATAATTTTTTTTAAATTTAAAAAATCGATTAGGTGATAATAACCATAAAAATAAGTATGAATTATTTCTAAAGTTTTACAAATAATATAAAATAAATGTGTGTTAAGTAGAAAAAACCATAATATAATACATTATTTGTTAACCATGGAATAAACCGAAGTTTATTTTTTAAATAATAACTCATTCTAAAATTAAAAACATTTATAGAATGATTAAAACAATGAAAATGAATTTGAATTTCCAAAAAAAAATTAAAAACCATTATTTATGGTTTTGTGATATATAGTAAAAATATATATATCAATCTAATATACGATATTTCTCAAATGATCAATTTTTTTATCATATTTATTAACCTTTACCAAATTAAAAATACACATAAAATGATAAAAATAGAGTAAATAAGCTCAAATTAGTAAGAAATTTTTTAAAAATACGACTCCTTTAATTTTTTAGATGTTGTATAAATTATCACATTAACAAAAATTTGGTGTTCCAGTAATAATTCAATTATTTTTTACCAAATTATAATTCTTTTTAATGTTATAAAAGTTTTTCAAATTAACAAACCAAATAAAATGGTCATATTTTTCTAATTCGTTTAGATATAGATATATCTTTTTCATTTGCGACTTGTATGTACAAACTAATCATCAAAAAAATAATCGATATACCCATAATGATGATAGTTGTAGTATTGGTATTCTAACTCTTTTTATTGTTACAAAAATTTCTAAAACAATTAATACTAAAAAAAATCATTAATAGTTATGGGAATTTCAGGAAAAGATATTATATTTATAATTTAATAACATGAATGAAACATATATAATTAGAAAATTATTTGTTCTCAAAATGACTATAATATTATTTCTTAACAAAAATATATTTTTTGTTATAAATTATTATGATATATAATTATTTAGAAATAAAAATAATAATTTTTAAAAAATAAGATCATGATTAGTTAATAATTAATGAATTTAATAAAATAACCATGTTGGATTTGAATAATTCTAAAATGGTTTAATTCTTGACCAAACCTTTTAGGATAGTACCTAATCCATATGCATGATAAATCATTGACCTTAAAGACCCACATCAAGAGACCATGAGATGGTTCCTAGAATTAAGACCTTATCATCACACTTATATTGGAGTTATTAATTAGTTAATGGAATGTTGAACAACAACATAGGCTAAATAAATTTAATTCCCAACCCCAACATATTAATATTTTATACCTAATGATTATTAATACTTTAAAATATTTAACAAAGTAATGAAACAATCCTAATTCTCATAATATTCTATATAACAATTATTAGGTATAATGATGTCATAATCCACTAAAACGTTTTTCATTCGAAAAGTTAAGATCTATTGAAAAAAACAATATCAATATATTATAAAAATATCAATAATATAGGAGTGAGCCTATAAATATGAAATGTATGTTCCTTCCTGAAATCCAAATGTATAAATGTGAATGTAGAAAACTAATAGATACATGAATGGAGTAAAGAAATTAAAATTATCAATCACCCTTATATCAAAACCAACATCCAATACATATCTATTTAATACCTTATAGTTAAAATTTAACATATATTACATCATTAGATTCTTTTTTTATGGATAATCCTCCAATTTAGAATCTTGAAAAATTAAATTATTTTTCTCTCCATGAAGGATTTTTGTGCAATTTAAAGTAATTAGTCTTTTATCCACCCATAATGAATCTCACTATTATTGTGTTTCGAAATTCTGGGTCTCATTCTAATTAACTATCAATATTCATGAAATAACACACATCCAATAATGGTTGGTATTTTATCAACATGATGATACTCTCTCTATTACTCAATGCCCACTAGCTTGTTCTCTCTCTATATTCTACAACCTATACAATAATATTTTTTTGTTGTGTAAGAACCAGAAAAATGTGCATAGATAGATTTTAAGAAAGATTGAACACATATTGGATTGGTGACATTATAAATTTTATTTTATTTTATTTTATTAGGAGTGTTTATTTTTTATTTTTTCTGTATATTAAAATTGATTTTTTATAAATTGTGTAGCATGTTGAGTGGAATGTAAGATGTAAATCCTAATTATTTAGAGGTATAAAACTTTTTTAACATAATCATACCCTAATAGAGTTTTAGTGGTTTAAAATGTTTTTTTGGTAAACGGAGGAGTCCCACCACCCATGCCATCAAAATATGGATGTATAGCCACATAGAACATATTAGTGTTATCTCGAGTTTGATAATATCTATAGAAAAACTGATATCCCCAATTATTATTTTTAATGAGGAAAAATGGGTAATAATTCCCTTCAACCATTTAATACCCCACTTGGGAATCTTAATATTAGAACATATTATGCCGGGAGAGGTCATTTTTCCCATCCCAATTTTCATCACCGTCTTCTCAAGTTGATTATTATAGTTCATGATTATTTAATTTAACAGATTCAAGATATTACCTTACACTTGTTAACCCATTGATTCCCTTCTTCTCAAACCACTAATTTCAGTTCGGTTTCCCAGGTATTTGATGTATTATTAAACCACATCATATTAGAATGATTTTGTAAATAAGGGACTTTTGTGTATGGTGAAAAAATTAGACTCAATAGGTTTGGAATATATTTACTCCCAATATTGGAATTAAGTTATGTTTAAAACATACTTATATCAAAAGTTTAATTATTTTTGTTGGAATTAATCAATAATTATGAATTTTAATTTATGTATTAATTGTATCATTGGTCTATGGGTGAATCTGTCATAGTAAACACCAACATTCATGTGTTTGGATGTAATGGTTCTACCTAATGAGTTTTATTTATATTACTATAAGGTTATATTTTATATTGAAACTAGTTATTAATTAATTTATATCTATTTATTAATATTAATGTTTTAGAATAATCAAAAATATATTTTACTGTGATTTATGTTTTATAAAATCATTTTACTCTTTTGAGGAATGATATATGTGTTAGGGGGAAGGAATTAAATTAAAAAAAGATGAAGGAACCGACCACCATCTTTGAGATTTGGTGTTCCCTCACCATGATTGTAAAGGAGAAAGTACAATAAGATTTTCTTAGTGAGCCTTACGCTACCCAGTATGAATCCATTGACAAGAAAGTGTCTGAGGATGTACCCCAAATTAAACATATGCGCCACTGACTAGACAATAGAATGTCATCAGTTAGATGGTGTGTATGGAAGCAGCTCAAGATTCTAATTGGTGATGTCCGATGGATAATTGGCTACCACCTTTCATCTAGTAGGTTCTAACGACCCTCCAATGTGTCCCTCCATTATGTCGATGGTGCCTAGATGGAGAGGAAATTTAGGGTGTTATGATAAAATTCATCTATTTTTTTTATTTTCCCATCTCAAGGATCAATCCTCAATTGATCAAAATGGACCTATGAGCTCTCTTTCTATACACTTAGATTTCTATTTACCATATCATCAATGATTTTTGATTTGATCTATTTATTGAATCCTAAATGTTATGTTCCTTTAATTCCAAGCCAAATCGCCTTATTTTCTTGAGGTGAATCACATATCAATAATAAATGGGCTAGATATGTGGATTATATCTTGATCTAATGGATAATTCTTGGTTTTATTAGTTTATAGATTCTAGATCTGCATATATTTCATTATTCCCTTAATCGAATCTTAATCCCTTAGTAGTGGTGTTTTTATTGTGTAATCCAAATTGAGATAAATACCTTATCATTTTCCTCTCATGTAACTTAATTCTAGAATCATCTTGTGGTGAATTGGGTATTTTTCTGGGAATTAATTTTAAAGGATTCACTATAGTGTTGAATCTTGACTTGAGTAATCAATACTCTTTAGTTTTGGTTTCCTTACCATTTTATTCACATTATATAAATTTACATGCTTTTATTTTATTGTGGGTGAATGTGTCCCTAGAGTCCCTTTCTTGATATGATTAACATGTAGCTATGAGTGTGGGTGGTCTATGAGACCGCTTCATGAAATGATTCACATGTGAGTGTTTGTGGCCAATGACACTATTTATTGTAGTGATATGAATGATATTCTATGTATAACCAATGAGAAAAATTGTTTATATGATGTTATTATAACTTTATTAATTATGTATTGTGTCTTGCTACAAGTTTTGTTTTTATTTGGTTGGTTTTAAGGTATAAGGATGGTGTAACTTGACTAGTTATTACCATAGAGATAGTTTGGAAATGCTTTGATTATAAGTCAATTATTTCACTTTATAAAATTACTCGTGGTAATTTTTCAATCCCCATAGATCTATATTTCATCGATATGTGTGGATATGTCTTTCCTTGGATTCGTAAATTGGTAAAACATGTGTGAATTTGGTTTACACTAAAGCCATGCATTGGGTCAACATTTGGACACCATGATTTTCACATAATTTTGGGGGAAGAATTTTTACTTAAATGTAAAATATGGATTAATTAATGTTAGAATATTTTTTTATCCTATATATGGATTACTTGGAATCACCAATTTCATGAAATGGTTTCTTTTAACCTTCCATATGGCATGGTATTAAAGTAGTTAGATTCTAGGTTCATAGAAACATCACAAGTTAATGATAAATAATCACATTATTTATTTTAAGGTATTTGGATAAAATTCATGGAATATACTTATATATATTACAATTCATATGTTAAGAATACATTGGGGTTATTTCACTGGGTTTATACTCACCCCATATATGAACATCTCAATGTGTTCACAAATTTCATGGTGAGGGGTCCATCTAAGGGTAGGGTACTTGTTTCTGGGATCTTTACAGGAAGAGAATAGAGGATAGAGGTTATTCTGGGAAGGAATGTGGACTATTACTATATATTTTTAGTTAATTATGTTCAACTTCTTTACTTTGGTAGACCAACCACATTGTGATTTTTTTTGGGTTATTTGGTTTAAATTATATGCCATTTTATTATTGAATAATGATTTTTTCTATTATTTTTTAATTATATTTTCTAAGTGCAGTTCATGGATATATTTATTGAGGTCGAGTTACCAAATAGAACAAACATGACCTTATTAACTAGTCCAAATCCTTTTTCCTATAAGGAGATATGAATAAGTTCACGTGACACACCAGTTGGATCTGGTGGTTGAGTCGACATGTTGAATTTTTTTTATTAAATATAGATTTGTTCTATTATTTTATGATCATTTTGGGAGATGAAATAATTATATGGGTTGTTTTTAACTGTGTTTGGGGCATTATTCATGTTCCTAGAAAACTCAACTATAATTTCCTCCTAGTTTTCAAGGACGTGTTTATTTTTACTAATTGTGGTGTTATAATTTAATTTTGATCTTGATTACTATTTTTCAATTAAAATATATGGAATTTGGGTTCATTCATGAATCATGATTCGAACCATAGTTTAACAATTCAAGCATATGATTTGTAGTCACACATATTAAATAAATTAGTAAAATTCATTTGGTCATTTATGATATATGATTCTATTACATATTTGTAGTGAAATTTTAATTAATTGAACATAGCATGCTAATTTTTTTATTTATTTATGTAAATGTGACATC
Organism: Viscum album; assembly: GCA_963277665.1. Taxonomy (NCBI): domain Eukaryota; kingdom Viridiplantae; phylum Streptophyta; class Magnoliopsida; order Santalales; family Viscaceae; genus Viscum; species Viscum album. The sequence continues at coordinate 169,166,497 of OY728157.1, forward strand.
TATGTAGGTACTAGAGACATCAGCTATTCCCTAAGGTAGTAATAATGTTTTTTTTCATTCTATAAATGACTAGCCTATTAGGATGAGTATTCGAGGAGTGATCTTATAATTGTTTCTATAATTTCATTATTGTAGTTCTTTGATATTGTGAAGGAATTCATATGTGATAATTCTATAATTAATATAATTCATACATGAAATTATATTACAGGAACACCAAGGGAAGTTGTTCAGGATGCTCCTAGGGAGGTTTATCTAGTGGTTCCTCTGGGTATGAAGGTTAGTACACTTGAGTATTATCCAATAGTCACTCCATTTGATCAGGTAGTTGAACCAATTCACCCAAGACTCCTTCATATAGTTTAAGATCAAGGAATATGATGAACATAAAATTGATTTATTATTATTAGGACTTCTATATAACTATATATGTTTCTTCAAAGACACCTAAGGTCCCATTGATATAGTGCTTTTGATAAATGAAATCGAGGGAATTATTGATCTAGTAGATACATTGGTGTATTGATGGGCTAAGTTGGATACCTTCGAACTTCATGGACCCATGAGAAGATGATGGATTGTTATAAACTAGTTGGGAAGACATGGTGATCTATCATAGGATACCACCATAAATCTCATATTTGAATAGTATTTCCTAGATACCCCAATTTTAGTGTCACCTTTGGAGTTTATAGAGAATTAATATGGGATGATGACTGTATCATCCTATTTTTCTCATTGCATGGAGTTACTTATATTTTTTTTTCTATTTTGAATTATAATGAATTATATAAGGCCTATATTTTCAATGTTGGATTTTAATAGGATTTGAGGAACCAGTTCAAGAGCTTCGATATAATGATATATTTTTTAGAACCTATGAAGAGACATAATACTTGATAAGGGTCTAGAGAGGGATAGAGAAACAAGAGTAACTATATATCTTAGTGGACCAGTGAGTGGAATTTCTATTGGTGTTGTATTTTAATTTTCTTGTAATGTTAATAATAAGGTAGAGGACATGCTCTAAGTTAGTAGAAAGTAACTAGAGAAGAGCGGAGATTCTTTAACTAACTGTGTGGAAGGGGTTATATAAGATGTAATAATTGTGGATGGAAAAGAAAATATATCACTTTACATCCCAGAACTAAAAATTATTCTTGTCAATTCTTCAGTAATAGTAAAATAATTTTTTTGGGTAAAGTAATCATAGTTGGGTTTTGGGAGATCATTCCATGGAGAGAACATGGGAGCCCAGTAGAATAGGAAAAATATGTAAAATATAGTAACCCATGAAACTTATAATACCCAATGGAATGGATATGAATCCAATAATGGAATGTTTTATGTGTATAATAGGTTTTAGCTAATGGTTTTTATAGAAATTATATAGTTTGAGGTGTGATTCTCAATGCCACTATGATTTATACTAATTTTTTTGATACCAAAGATTCCAATTTTTCAAAATATTCCAAAGTTGTAACAAGGGTGGAATTAATGATAAGGACATCTTCCCAATATCCTTATCTTTTCAAACCCTTGCGTATGATGGAAATCCATCTTCTGATATGTATTTATGGTCTTATAGTACAAAATGGTTATAAACATTTATGATATTCTATAAACTTGTAGATGAGTAGCTTCAATGTGATTTTTCCATATGATGATTGATCATTTATGAAGGGCACAATATCTTCTATAGGAGGAAAATTTCCAATAATATTTATATGAGGGGGAGTTTTTTTGACCAATGAATGAGATTTTGGAGCACACAGAATAGAAAAATTTCTAATTCATCTTATAGATATTAGAGAGTAATTAATGGCGGTGACTCCTACTTCAAACTATGTCATAGATCTCGCCTATGTTTCTCTAGTGGTGAATTAGTATCATGATATATTCTTTGATGATTTACTATGAAATACCCAAAATGTTGGAATATAAATACAGAAATAACTCTCACCAGGTGCATAACCTATATTAATTTCTTCATATCTTATGACTCTAGTTGAGTTGAAGTAACTAAATATACATCAAGAGGATCTTTAGGTAAAGGTATTTATCTGAACAATTCCTTCCATTAAGGGTTATTTAGTTTTCCACTAAGAAAGAGGAGGTATGATTTTATTTTTTATTGGAATATAGAAAGAATAATTTGCTCAGAGTGATGAAAAGGTAACCTTTTTTAGTGTTCAATGTTTTTTATCTATTGAGGGGTTCTATGTGGTTCACCTTGATTGATTTCTGATCTGGCTTTCAAACACGTGATGAAAAAGAATAAAATGTACCCAATAAAATGTTATGGAAATGTTATGAACTATATCAATATAATTTCATTTCTTTTAGGTTGATAAAATTTTCAATGTTGTTTATTGATACCTGGAACCTGATATTACATAAATATCTTTTATCTTTTAACTTTGTATTCATTACTGATATCCTGATATACTCATAGAGCATGGGTATTCACGCTAGACATCTTGAGATCATGTGGAATTCACTTTGAGGAAATAATTTTTATGCCAAGAATTCAGGGTGTAACCTTTGAATATAAAATCAAAACTTCCTTAGACATGTGATTTCTATGGTGGGAATCATAGTTGATCCTTAGAAGGTAACAAAAGTGATGTCTAGGGAATTCCCTATGAATGTATTTAAGATCATATGTTTCCTATGGTTGGATAGGTACTACCAACAATTGATTCTAGACATATCTAATTTAGATGTACCTAATGATGGACTTACTAAGAGGGAGATATTATTTGAGTTATAAGATCAAATTATTCTTCTAAGAGCTGAACAAGAGATTGAACTAATCACTAATATGGATCTTAAATAAACAAAGGGTTCGATAAGGGGTTTACTATGATTCATATACTGTGGGATTGGGATATATGATGAGGATGATAGATCTGGTAGTTGTTTATGATTATCTCCACCTATTAATCGACCTAAATAATAACCACATGCATGATCTATAGTTGGATGTGATGGTTCATACTAGGAAATTTTAACAAAATTATCTCTTTGGTGATTGGGTGTCATATATAAGGAAAATAAGATATTATGGTATTTATATCCTACTATAAAGTCATGAATCTTAAAAAAATGATTTGGTTGAGTATCAAAAGGCTTTTAACCTTGATATGGATTACCCTCCAAGAAAATGTAGTTTTGTTGCATAATTTGTTTTTAGGAAGATGTAAAAACATGGGGGGATGCCTTTCTAGGAGGCATAGAAATTGATGAGCTTTATAACTGACTATTCTTTCGGTGAATTTATGGATCCATGGGAGACAAAATATTACCCATTAGTTTTCCCATCTTCATTGGTAAATCGGATAAAAATGAGACATATGTTGGACTATGTGTTCTTAGTGATATGATTACAGTTTCTAGGGGAATGATGTAGTTCCAAGAAGGCCATTTTATAGAGAATACATGATACAAATTATTGGTATAGACTAGGTCCTACTCCTATTAGGCTAGAAATGTTAAGGGAATTTCATTATTAATAGCGATTCTTGCTTCCTGGATCAATAAATAAATAAAATATCATCATATGATAAATCTAGTGGCCAATTATGAAGTGGTACATCATTGATTATCTATCTCATTATCAAACCAATAAGATAATTAATAAAGAGAATCTAGGAATATGTAGTTCTATTTATCCTCTTATCATACCAATATAGAAGTTCAATGAGGTGGTGATGTATTTTTATAGGGTTTCCTAAGGACCTAATAGGTCAAGACACTATATATGTTTTGGAGGATTGGATTCATAAGGTAGTGCAATCATTGATAACCTACAATACTCTTTCAGTAGATGAGTTTGTAAAAATCTATGTTCAATAGATATTGTGTCCTCAGGAAGTAATTATGAGTATTGTATCTAACATGGACACTCATTTCTCATCACGGTTTTAGAAACACAAATAGAAGGTGTTGGGTACTCAGTTCAAGTAGAATACAACATATAATCTATAGAAGGATGGGAATTCAGAGGGGATGATCCTAATTTTTAATGGTATTCTAAGGGTATGCATCCTATATTTAAATGAAGAATTGTATTATCATCTATCTTGTCCATATATTGAAAACTATAATTTTTAAAAATCATTGATTCATATGGATTCATTTGAGTCTCTTTATGGTTGGATATTTCATTTAATGCTGGGTTGGCCTGAGTTAGGTAAAGGTGTGGGAGAAGTTTGATCTCATCCTGTTGATTCCAAAATGATTTGTAATCAATTAGATAATTTAGTAGTCATATAATAGCTCTAGATGATGATTCATAGAGTTAATTTTTTGTATATTTTTTTCTTGTTCGTGTCACCTCAATTATGGAATAATTTATTATAGAATAATGGGGTGTTTTTGACATGGTTTACAGGATAATTTAAAATCATCAAGAATATCAAAACAACTACCTACCACTTATATCTTACATGATGTTATTATGTTTTGGATAACATGTTCCATGTGTCTTAGTAACATAGTTATTATCCAATTATTGTTTGTGTTATTGAATATGCATATTTTTAGTTGGAACATGATGCATAATTTGTGTAGAATCTGACATAAATTATTTTATGATGTGATCAAAATTTCGGGGAAAGATAGCATGACTTGTCTGATTATTTGGTATCATGGTAGAATTAAATAAGATACAATGTTGTGAGAGTCATCTATGTGACAAAATATTAGGATTTTCTCAATAATTACAATTAGAGACCCTTATTGATGATGATAAGTTATTATAGGGTTTTATTTCGAACATCCTTGAAATTGCATTTTATACTAATTTATATATCTGTATATCTTGTTTCTATTTTGTTGCATGTTAGAGGTTATAAATGGAGAATAATTATTGAAAAATGGTTAAGGGGAACTAAATAATATCTTTGAGATACTAGGGTTCCACCTGGTAGCCAGTATAGTGCCACTATATAGCTAGTTGTGGTGTAAGTAGAATAATTTAATACTACTATGCCATCAGATAGATGGTACAAAACCATTAGAATATTGATGGATAATGATATATCTCAGATTGAACCTAAGTTATATCAATTAGAAGGTATGAATCCATTGTTGAACCATTGGATCAAGATGTAGCTCATACTTCTTCTAGACATACTGAAAAAATATATAGCAACCATATACACTCCACTGTGAGACATTATCCTTACTGTAGTGACCAAACATCCATTTGACTAACGTTGTTCCTATAAAATAGATCTAATATACATTTTTGATATTCTTACACCATGGTTTGACCATCACTCATCTATAATAGACACAAAATCTATCCTTTTAATTATGTTACTCTCTCCTTTTCCTATCTCTAGTGTTTAATGATTTGTCCAATCTATTGATTAAAAAATGAGATCTCCTATCTATTATATCCCACATATACATAATCTCTTGATATGAATAAAAAAATTATGACATGTTATCATGATCATGTGGATTATATCATGGTTTAATAGATAATTAATAGGTTACTGGTTGATAAACACTAGATATAGAAATTTTCCTTTCTACTCGAGATCGATTCATGAAAATTTGGTATTAGTGGTTCCCATTTAGTAAACCTGATCATATTTAATCCATTTTATTGTTTTTCTAAGGGATATTAAATCTAGAATCCTTATGTTGTGTATTGAGGATTCTGATGGGAATTAATTATATAAAATTCTTCTTGGTATAAATTCATTAATTTGTACATCCTAATATTGATGATTCTTATAAGAATTCATTAGAATCCTTATGTGGTGTATTGAGGATTCTGATTCAACCCATTTGTGTATTGAGTATTCTGATTGGAATTCATCTGTTCCATGTGACCCTTCCTTATATTACATTCATGTGGGCGTGTTTCTGGCATATGAGACCCATATATGAATTTATTGACATGTTAGTGTGTGTGTGTGTGTGGACACTAAGACCCTTTTATGATGTGATATATATATGGATGGATATCTATCCCATGATACCCCATCAATATTTTACATGATTATTATTTTATTCATCGTGGATTGATAATGGTTTCCTTATTTGTTTCCATTTGGACTTTTTTAACATAAGAGTTTGGTTGAATTGGTGCTGTTATCCCCTAAGAGAGGGACTACCATATTCTAGTTGGAAGGTAGTGATTTCAAATTAATAAAATTACTTTCCATAATGTGGATTTCCAAGGAGACATATATTGTGTCAACATGTGTTGATATGTATTTCCATAGAGCTATATATTGGATCAACTTATATGATTTCTTCATTCCACAAATTCATTAATTGGGTTAACATGTGGACACTGTAACTTGCCCATAGATATAGTAATATAATTGTTTCTTAATGGTGGACTATTGGTAAAAGATAGTCACCAGATTTTTTTAAGGTAGAGTGTGGATAACATGGACTGACCTGAGTGATGCAATGGTTATGTTTGACCTTCCATATAATATGGTGTCAAATTAACTAGAGAAGGTGTTCATGGAATCTTGTAAGAATATAATGAATATGAAGATGATTATTTTTATGTATTAACTAAATTATCATGGAAAACACTTATATATATTTATATAATTTTATTAATTAGTCATTTGGGGAGTATAAATGGGTTTATACTCACAAAATTAATGGGTATCTCAATGTATATAAAAATTTCAAGGATAAGGATCTAGATAAGGGAAAGGTCCTTGCATTGGGGAGCTGATTAGGTTGAGTTTGGAGGACGGAATATATTTTGAGATAGACTCTGGACCATGAAAGTAATGTTTCTTATTTAGTTACCATAATTTTGATGATATAGCACATTGTGATTCTTCTAGTTTATTTAATAATTTTTTTCCCATTTTAATATAGAAAGATACTTTTTATGTGTTTTTGTAGAATTTTTATTATTACTTATTTTTATTTTTGTATATGTATATTTTTAATGATAATATAGTATCCTTATAGAAATATTTAACCATCACCCATAGTCAATATCCCGTACATATAGAGATAACCACATTAGTTTATATTACACACTAACTACACCTATTTTTTTGGTTGGGGTGTTACAATAGGTTCTCATTAATATAATATTGGTTGGAACATTATTTTATTAAATATATGTAATGATTGAATGAGGTAATTCATGTTTACATATTTATAATGGTATTTTATTTGGCTTCATTGATAAATTATTATATTTGAGTGATTATTAACATAATTAAGTAATGATTCTGTGACATTTACTTCACCAATTAATTCAACATGCTAATATCAACCTTTTTTTCCCCAATTATTATATCAATTTTCAAATAGTTTCATAGTTCTATCATGGTTTAATGAATATTTATGGGTTATTTTATTGATTATGTGGTGTTGCGAGTTGTCTTCTAATAAAATTTTCTTTATAAAATTTATTGATATTTTTAAAATTTTATTAAAAAAATGGAGGGGGTTTTGGAATGGGATTTAAAAGAAATTTATTTAAGAAGGATAATTTTAAAAGTTTATTTCAAATGTGAAATAAGGTATTTCAAAATTATGATTTAATGGATAATATCATTAATATAGTTTCATAAAAAAATATGGATTCTCTTCATTGATATTTTCCATGGAATTTTGTCCAAGGGCCCTGTATGATAGAAATTCGTATCAGGTTCCTTCTAATATGATTTATAGAATATGACTTAAACAAATATTATAAAATGATACTGGATGGGTTTCATTTTGATAAGTAATTTATCCTAGTTAACCACCTAATGGTGATTACCTTTTTTTAAAGCATGTATTGTATTTTATTTCATGTTGATTTAAACTTTCCTTTTATAATATCTTAAACGTAATTATAATTCACAATAACATAATACCCATATAAATGAGAAAATTCCATCAGAAATGAGTTTGTTTGTTTAGGTTGGGATATCTATTAGTATTCTTGGTGGCTAGATAATCATGACACCTTGTTTTGTAACCTTAAGATATTCTAATGGAGTCTAAAAAACCCATATAACCTGAAAATCTTGGAGTGAGTCATGAGATTCTATGGGAAATTAATTGAGTAATGACATACTGGTTGTGATCAAAGTTCGAGTTGACCCTAGCTAAAAATGTGATATACTCATAAAAATTTAGTAATGAGTTAGCATGTTCCAAATATGATTTGGAGTAGTTATTTTTATTATTGATTAGTGGTTGTCCTATTTGGTTCTATATGGGGATACCACTTATTTGAATTGGGTGATGGTGGTGTGAATTAGTTTCCATTATGTTCTCAATGATAAATATTTTTATATTATGGAAATTTCTTTCTTTGTTGTGATAGTCATTGTTGTGGAATGAAATATAGGATTACTATGTGATTGGTCCCCAATTAGTTTTCTTGATATGGTGTTTATGCTTTTATCATATTGATGTTTCCTTATGTTAGTATTAGACAGAGTGGCTGGGAATATATCATGTGAAGTAGTGTTATTATGAGATGAATCTGTTTATTTTGATGTATACTTATTATAGATTATGTATAGAATGTTCTCCATGTTTATTATTTAGATTATGAACAATATATAAACACAAATATATTTATGTATGAGTTAATTTATTAACTAATATATATTATTCTCACCCTAGTAATTCTATCTTCATTTATGGTTTACACATAACGTGTTAAGGAACTATCCTCAAGTAATGATAGTATAAGGAACATGGGATGATTTTTGTCCATGAGAGATAAATTTTAGACACATTATTTAGGTTTTCAGACCTTGTTTTGATATATTATATATGGGTAATATATAGTCCAACATTAGTTGTTCTATTATATTTATATCTTTTCAGGACTATTGAGATGATATTGGATATAAAAATCCTATTTGGATTTCTACATTATACATTATTAATTTTTTATTCATTTTATCAAATTATTTTTCCATTGGACAGTGATTAAGGTGATACATGATTCTTTGAGACTAATTTATGTACTATTTTTAGTTTCCATTATAGTTTAACTATATTTATTGATTATTGGTCCCTTTTTGGTTTCATATTATTATATTTCCTAACATAAAATTTATTGTATATTAAAATTTGTTTATTGACTAATTATGGATCGTGATATTCCCAATCGGTAAGGTTGAAATCTGAAGAGGATATATAGATATTAATTAACAACTTTCAAAGATAACATCTATTGTGATGATTATAATAGTAATGTAATCCTAAAAGGGTAATTTGACTATACATAGATCTGATTTTTGTTTGGACGGACCAATATTTTGTGGTTATTTATGTAGCTCTCAAGGTTCCTATGTCTTTTGGACTAAGTGACATGAATTTATGGATATGTTTGATCAAATATGAGTTATGTTTCTTGGTGGGTTGAGTTTCAATCCCCACAATGTGGCATGCATCGTAAAATTAATTATACATCCACTTAATTATCAGTATAGTGTGAATTAAAGTGAGTGGGGTTTTTTAAATTTAATTATACCCACCCCAACACCAAGAGAATTATATGGGTTTTGATATATATGTGTATACCTTCCTTTTTTGAGGAACATTTAATAATTAAAATATGGATGCTTGGTAGGGAACAAGAAGTCTATCAAAGACCAATTATTGTACAATTGGTTGGCTAGTTAGTTAATATATCAGTAAATATATTTTTATAACAATATTATATTATATATATCAGTAATGCGTCCATGTTTATATACTAATTCATATCCATTTATGTTTATTTTTAATTGATCTACTCTCTTATATATTTTAATATCATGTATACTATTTTACTTTTACCTATTGGGGTTTAGTAAACTCTCTAATATCAATTTTTAATTTTATATGTATTTAAAATATGGTTTATGTAAACATTACCTAACAAATGACTAGTAGATTGATACATTACCCCTTTTCTTCATATTTTAGGGAATATTATCCTTATATTGTACTTGGTACCTCAACATGATTTATCATCCTCTACTATGTCAGGATGTGATTTTGAGGCCAGATTGTGACCCATTAATTTTCTCTATTTGGGTAGGCCATGATGATGTATTAAAAAGATGTATCAGGGCAATTTATTGACTGGGATAGTGTTATTATTTATTTAAATAATATTTTGGGACATGTATGATATATCTAGAGTCTTCCTTATAAGGATAGCATCGGTTTAAAAGGAATTATATAATGATTGAATCAAACTAAGAAGAGGAAATCTTGGTAAAGTGAGGAATTTATTTAAAAATAATTAGATGGAAGGACAAGGGATGTGTTTTAATTATTAAATAGGATCCAAGTTCATTATTAATTCAATATGATATTAGAAACAACACAAAATTAAAATGTTTTTTTATGTGCTACTTTCAAAAAACCAATTATTAATTTAATAAATAAAAAATATATTCAATATTTTCTCAGTTAAATTATATAGATTCCCAGATTAATTTGAATTATATAGGATTATTTTTTTATATGATTGTTTAATTTTATTTTTATAGCCTCTATGAAGAAATGGGAATAGGGTGTCATGTGTGTATGATAAAAATCATGGTTTCCTATAAAAAAATCATATTTTTTACGGAGGAGTGTGTAAGGTTGTTTTTATAATTTAATGGTTAGGTCAATTATGTAATGTGTTTTCTGGGTTTCTATAATTTATTTCAAAATTACTTTATAGTGAATTTTAAAAATTTATTTGAATAATATAATGGTTTTTCAATGAAAATAACTTTGAAGATGGTATTTTAAAGACATTTAATTTTGTAACAAACCCTCGATGCTAAATGTTTTTTGTAAATAGAGGTTAGTGTTTATAAAATTATCTTAATTGGGTTTCAAAATAAGATATTGATAGTTTATAACTAAATTTTTATAGTTTTCATTGTCTATAGAAGGAGTGTCCAAAGTGTTTTGAATCAAGTTTTTTATCTTGTCTAAAAAGTATATATAGATATATACATGATATTTGGCATGATGTATGGGTGTTTTAGGAATGGGTTAGATACCTAGGTTTATGAATTTATATTTTCATTAAATATACTTATTTAGATGTGTTTTCATTTGTAAATTCTCAATGTAATTATCAAAAAATAAAAGAGTTATCATTTTGTGATAAGTCCTTATATTGATGAGTGACATGAATCTAGTTATTAATTTACCATAACTGATTTGGTTTTAGTTAGTGATTTTTTGAAACATCTTATTTTTTTGGTAGTGGGTATGAGAAAGGTGATTAGAGGAATTATTTTTTATTATGACATGAAATTTTAATTTAGAGTAAATAAACTCCATGGTTTTGATGGAAATATCATATAGATCATAGGGGATCAGTAAAAGAAAATGGTTTAGATTGAATAAAAAGGTATCTCTTTGTTTATATTCATCAAGAAGAAGCATGATTAGTATTTGAATATTGTATATAATGAACTAGTGATAAATTAGTGATTAGTGTGATTTTATATTTATTGTTAGCCAAATATTGAGGCTTCTCAATAATGAAAAACAATATAGTGGTGATTTATTAATTTTTAATTAATTCACATGTTAGTGGAATAAGAAAAAAATCATGATCTAATGGATTTTGTAACAAGGTGAATTATAATTTTTTGGGAAGAGATTGTAATGGGGTCTTTGGGATTTTTTAGAAGTTTAAATGCATTTTTTTGATTTCAGGTACATTTTAGATAATTTTGGTGAAATAATTCCACTGAGAGAAGGTGGGAATAGGGTTTGGTAGGTTGTAATAGGCTTTCACAAACATGTGGTTGATCCCCAATGAATTTCCAATGGCGTCGATAGTTGGGGACCCAAAATCCCATTCATTTTATGGACTCATAGAGAGTCCTCTATGTGTCACAAATCTTATATTTCCCAAATGATTCATTTTATATTAGGGTAAAACTATAAATTATCACATTTAATTAATTATTATCCAACTTGAGTCCCTTTATTAGTAATTTTTCTAGTGGCCCAGGGATGAATAACTCCAATATCCCCCTCTCTCTATCTCTTTCTCCCATTATTCATTATTTTTATTAGCAGGTTCATAATAATTTTATTGTTCAGATTGGATTTTGTCCCATTCCCTTCATCATTGATAAATAATTATCATCATTATAATATTATTTCTGGGATCTTGGATATGCATTTTACTTTTTATTCCACTATATCATGGGTGAATCATTTTAAAAGAAATGGGTTTTCATGTGGGGTTTATAGTGTAGTGTTAGGGGTGATAAAATCTAGTTTCATCTCACCATCTATATTGAGGTATATTTACATACGATTTATTTATTAATTTCATTAATTATGGAAGAAACTATTATTTTTAGGTATTTTAATTTGGGAATTCATACATTATCAGCACAAATAAGTATCATGAGTACATTGGATTTGGTTTTGGCATTATAGGCCGAAAAATTTTACATTTATTATTACATTATTGGTTTTAAAAGGTATATAGGTAAATTTTTTGGTATTTATCAATGAAATAGGTTATAATTAGTGTGACTTAGGCTAGATAGATCTTGTATTAAAACAAATAAAATCCATAAAGAAGGTTGGTAGCCTTTACCCATTGATAATGTTGATTACACGGTTGTTTGAATAAACTATATGATTATTATATTTTTGTGATAATAAACAAAATAATAAAAAAAATCATGCTTTTATGATAGTTAGTTTATTTACTGATATTATAGTATTGTGTTTATGTTTAATCCATATAGAATTTTATATCTTAAAAAATGATTCTTTTTGTGGGTGCTAGGCCAAATGAATTTTAGGGGTCAATTTTATGTACGAGAAGGAATTTTGTATTTTATATTACATTAATTTATAAAATAAATTGATTTATCATATTGAAATAATAATTTTAATAACTTAGGGGGGTTTTCAAAGGAATTAAAAATAAAAATTAATTTAAGATAGTTTAATTTGGAATGATATTTTAAATGGAAAACATTCGTTTTTGATAGGGAGATTGAATGTTATAGTATTGAAATTATGTTTCAAATAAAAGTGTTTTTTTCTATGTGGGTTTCAAAAAAAATTGGTAATGTGGATTTCATGAGTATAGCCTTCATGTGATTCCATTTGATATGAATTACACAACTGGGTTTGGATTAGTATTTTAAAATATTAGTATAAAGGGAAATATTCAATGATGAATTTAGTCTTGAGAAAAAGATTCCATATTTTCAAATGATTCTATACTTTTTCCAATAAATTTTTATGTGATCTTTTATATCATCTCTAATTTAATTTTGATACATAGTAGAATAGTATCAATATAAGTGAGACAATACCTCTAGTAATGGGTTGGATTTTCTAGAAACATATCTCTTGTGATATTTGGGATGTTTTGATATTAATAAGACCATGAGAGATTCCCCTAGGACAATTTTATTTATTATAGGACAATTTTTTAACCCCAAGTAATTTTTTTGAGTCCTAGTATACTATGGGGCTTCGATTGAGAAATCACATATAATTTGTGGTTAGGGATTAGGGTGAACCCAGGGTGGGTTATGTAACACCTATAATTATTAAGTCATGGGTGATCCTATTTACCATTAGTAATTGATCATGGATTGTATTTATTGACCTGAGGTTGGCCCCAATATCTCTTGATAGATCTACCAATTAATTAACCTTACTGATGGAAGTCAGAGATAAGCATTGTGATTATATATTTATATGTACAGAAAATTATATTTTAATTGTCCATCTATAGTAATGATGCCTGGTGTAGATTGATATATGGGATTAGACAATATTTGGGTTACCTGTATAGTTTTTCTGATATATGAAAATTGGTTATTCCTTAATATTTTTTTATTATTCCCATTGACATGTTATTAATGGTTATTTATCAATAGAGGAATTTTCATAAAGAAATAGAATTCTTGATCAAGATATGATCTAATGGGAGGTTATATCTCTGATGAAATTGGATTTTTGGATTTATATTAACAGTTATGATCACATCTTATTGTGATGTCTCATGCATTAATTACATTCCTTGTTGAGATTATACTGACCCTAGTAGTTATCACTTCATTAAAGGTAAATAAATGGTGTGGTGACTGATAATATTCCATGATATATGGTGGATGGTGCATGGGAGAAACATTTATAATGTGTGATAGAGCTGACACATATGCATTAGTGTAATATCATGACCTTTGTAGAGCTATGTTTTTTAAATTCTAGTTATCTTCCATTTAAATTAGCTTCTGGGATTATTACCTAGAAGCAGGAAAAGTCCCAAGAGTGTTATGAGGGTTCCTCACATGAAAACGTTGAATATGGGGCCCAAAACACATGTAGGAGGGTAAGAACACCATTAGTGATAGTCATGTGACATGATTGTGTGGATCGATATAGGGGGAGAATGGTTTTCCAAAACATGCGATGAGGTCCTGGTGACTATACGAGTTGGGTAGAGTTGTTCACTGAGATTCTATAGGATTTAACAAAAAATATTGGTAGGACATAAAATTTTGTGGAATATAGTTGTTCTAGAAAATGGGGCTCACATGGTTGGTGTAGGGTTTTCAAAACCATGAACCACTTTAAATGTGTAAAATTTACAACTTCTCCAAACAAATAATATATCAATATAACCCTATATTCTCGCACAATTTTCTACCAATAGCCTTTGTTGAATCCCAATAATCTCTTACTATTCCAAGTGTGAATATCCTTTTAACTTGGGATGGTTTATGTATCATTTCATTCAATTCAACGCTATAGGTATGTCTATGATTCTCTTTCTTTCAATTCTATAAATGTTTCATGACTTGGTTTTCGTTAATATTCTATGTCTTGTGCTCCCTATTTCTAGGGGTTTGTATAGTTTTTTTTGTAATGGAACTTCGAGCTCAAATCAAAGTTTGTGTTAGGAAGAGTGGTTATCTATGAACCAATGGTAGGTGGTCTAAGAGTTATTTCCAATTATTTTTATAGTTTTTTATGCATGCAATTTTTTATATAACATAAATGTATTGTGTTTTTTGTCTTTTGGTTTTATAAAATGGTTTTGGAATTTTTTTTATATAATAGATCATCCCTGGATCATGTTGGGTCTGTTGGTGATTATAAAAGAATCCTATATCTATGAATGGGGTGAGAAAAATCATGGAAATATTAATGTGGGATTTTAATGTGTGATATATTTGGATTATGAGACTAAACCTCATTTCATTATTGGTTATCTTGATTGCATGGTTTAATTGTTCCTAGGTATGAAATAAAATATGTTTTTACAGTATTAAAATATGATAAAATGGAATGTTTTATGTTCTAAGCATTTTTAAATTTTATATGAGTCTTGTTGAAGGGTTTTAATAGTATGTGTTGAATTTTGATTTGGCTTGGATATTAAATTAGTGATTACTATGTTTAACTTATGATTAGTGGTTTAAAAATGGGTTTTGAACTTAACTGATTTTACAAGTGGTTATTTAAAATCATTTTAATAATTATTTTAATTTTTTTTATGTAATCCCCATGTGTGAAAATTATTTGAATAGTATTTTAATGGATTCAATGGAAACAATTCTTTGGATAGGTTTCCGTTATTCAAGAGGAATATGCATTATGTAAGTGTTATTTTGAAATTATTTATGTTATTGTGTGATTTCTAAAATTCTACAAATATTGTTTGAATATGTTTTTAATAAAATGTGAAAGGGGGTGGATTTCAATGACATGTTTTGTAATAAAAAAATTAATAGTTATATACTATAGTTAATTGTAAATGAAGTATTCATTCATAGGTTTGAATATTTTTACAAGTAATATTGATTTACATACATGTATTTGAATGCCAAAATGATGCTCTGGGAATCCCTTATTTTTATTCCTGGTTAGATGTTGGATTGACGCTCTAGGAACAAATACCATTAGGCAAAATATAAGTACCCTTTAATAATGATTATTGGTACTATGAAATGAAAATATAATGGATGGAATCATCTATTTATATTATAAATGTGTCACTATATGAATTATAGCTCAAATTAATAACCTTGGGCTAAGGAAAATTTGGTTTTCCCAGGTGTTACTTTAGCACCCAAGGGCCAAAACTGTTATTGGAGGACTATTTATTTTAAAATGTGTTTTCATTTACTTTATTATTTATTATTCCATTTTAATTCTATATACATTTTTTTAAGATAGGATATTTAATATCATTAACTTTTTTAGATGCTAAAAACCCCCATTATAAATAATTTATAAGTATTTTAATGTGAAAAGGTATTTTTTCAATGAAAAACACTTTATAAATCTTTTAGAGACTTTTCATAAGGGTAAAATCCTAGTTAGCACCTTTTAATATTCTATGAAATATTTTTGAAGTTAGGTTTTATGTTACTATAAGATTATGAGGTCTATAGAGGCATGGAATAGATGGTAAAAAAATATTAAATATATTAAACTACATGGGAAGATTATTTATCCAAAATAATTAAATATCTCTCAAATAGTTCATATTTTGGGAAATCCAAAACCATCATTTGGTTCAGGAAATGGAGTTTACCCAATGAAGTGTATAAATTTAATTTTCATCTGACATTTTATTAGGTTTCTCATGAGAAAATGTTATTTAATATTTTTTATATTATTTTTTTAATAAAAATTTATTACCACTCGAACAGTGTGGCATACGAGAAATTCTAGACCACTATTAGGTTCCAAAAGTGTGATTAACCCTAGGTGAGGTACAAATTTAATCCGTGTTGGGCGTTTAGAAACAACACATATGATACTTTCCATTTTATATTTAATCATATTATTATACCAATTTTTAAATAATAAATAATTTATATATATGAAACAGTGAATCATAAGATAAATCTGAGACCACATTTAGGTCCAGAATGTGGGTTTTACTATTTTTAAGGAATAACATTTATGCATATCAGGAATTCCGTTTGGTAGATAGTTAATTTTAAGTAATTTAGTTTTTAAATTAAGTATTTATTAAATTAAAAAACATAGAACTGGAAATCTTCCTCAAATGATGCCTGAAAAATCAATTGATGCCCATGTAAACCTACAAAAACCTAATATATAAATTCATTTTGACCCTGAAAATTCCTCAATGCATTGAATGAGTGAAATGAATGACTTCACACCATTATTATATTGAAATGGTGGAGTAAAGTGTGGTATTGATTTCTTCTGATTTTGAATATGTGACATGCACACAAATTGGATTCATATACTGATTGAATCCCCTTCATGGGTGATCTATTAATGTGTAAGAAACCCCAATTATCCTAATCTGCTATCACGAGGCTTTGATCTAAGTAGTTGATCTCCTTCTGGGTGGTGCATCATGGCTCCTGTGAGATGATCTTTTTTGGTTTTTGGTTGTTTTATTTATAATTTTTTTCTTAATTGAACATTATTTCTTAAATTTTAGAGAAATAAAAATTGTTATATAATTAATATTTATAAAACCTAGTTTTATCTAAGGATAATTCCACAAATTCTCAAGGATAATTTATGAAAAACTAATAAAAGATAATTTATTATAAATTATCAAAAGGTAAATGTGTGTTATTTTATAATGAATAATTATTTCAAATTTATCAATGGATAATTTATAACATTACCAAATAGAAATTAAATGATATTATCAATGACATTTTTATGTAATTATCAAAGGTTGGTTATGTTAATTTATTGGGCATAAATGATAAAATAATTATCAATTGATTTTGTTTTGAATTTTTGAAAGGATAATTATAAATGATTGTCGGGTGATATTAAAAGTTAATTATAAATATTTTAAAAGAGATAATTTAATTGAAATCAAGGAAATTATGTGAAATTAACAAAGATAATGATAAATAATAATAAAATGATAATTTCTTCAAATCACCAAGGATAACTATAAATGGAGGCATAAACCTAAAACAATATCTTAAAAAATATCTAAGAATGATTAAATATTATTGCATGCAAATTTTAAAATTATAACTTGAAAATTATTTAGGGGAGATAATATATTATTCCATGTAATAATTTATAATGATAATTTGAAAATTATCTAGGAGAGAAAAGTGTCATAAAATGTGATTTTTTTGAAATAAAATATTTGGTTTTGGCTTTAGGGACCCCTAGTGAACCTTGAGTTGTGATATGTTTTTGAAAATAAGGCTACAATGGGGTGTTATTAACTGCTTTTCCTCACATCTTTTTACATCAAAGACTTACGAAGTAGGAATTTCATTACCATTTTGGGCTCTTGTACACATGTTTCCTTAATATGATTATGCATAGACTTATATTCACGATCGTTCTAGATTATGATCAACTGTGGGTGTATGTGCATCCTTGAGAACATTATGTAGTTTCTATATGTACTTGTAGCATTATAGTAATGTGCGATGTTGATGACAATTATTACTATGATATCTTTCTTATAAAGATGTGATATTTTTTCTTGTGTATACAACCATGTTTTGTGTGATTTTGTGGCTTGGTTCTTGGAGCCCAAGGAAGGTGGACCAACATGATATGTTTATTACATTGAGTCGGAGTGCACACGATTTGTGATAATGAAAATGAAGGACCTATAAATAGGATAAGGATATAATGGTTCCTTGTGGATGTATTTTGATGCAATTGATGAATAGGAAATTCCCAGGTAATTTTATTGATGACTAGGGATTTTAATCCACTCTATATTCATAAATAATGACACAAAAATGACTTTATTGATGCAAAAAGATACCAAGTTTTACAATATGATCATGCGTTAGAGATGTCGTGTGACGCACTGAATGACTAGAGGATTCCATGGGGTAGGATCTTGAATCCTATGGTTGCTAAGTCTATCCTGATACCAAGAGAATGTCGAGGACAGAAAATCCTTGATGATCACTGATTTCAAGTTACAAAATCACATAACTATGAGTATCATGATTCTTTAGCATCGTTGATAATACTTGATTCTTCTAAAACCATGATTATCCTTCTGGAAATGAGATAAAGTCAGTACATCTGAGGATTTTTGGAATCATAGTTGGAAATTGGTCACTTGGTTTTTGATGGTCTGATTTTATTCTTATTACCCATTTAATATTATTATTTAATAGACAAGTATACTTATGTGCATCCGGTTGAGGATACTGTTGTGGTTTTTTACTAAGTCTTGTACTCAGACCCTACTCAAGAATTTTAGTGAACTTGTAGATTTCATGGGGGATTCAGGAAAGGGAAAAGGACATATAGAATACTACTTAGATGAAGAGTGTGGACCTGTTGGTGTTATAATATAGACACCAGAACGACCTTTATTTTGTCATTTTTTTGTTTATATACTATATTTATAGTGGTTCTAATTTCCTCATTGGAAAATGATTTATCTATATGAAATGTATGTTATATTTACATTTTTCATGTTCGCCCATAATTTTTATTTTATTAGTTATTTTTTATTATCAATCCTATTACATGATACTAAGGTTATGTTCTCCCCAATGATGGACTCAGACTCTTGTTTCTATTTAGGATCATCTTACATATAGGGAGGCATGTATGAGGTCATGTAGAATCCGAATTTAACACACTGGATCTAGTAGAAATGTAAAAAATGGAATTAGATAATCAAGAATGACTAACATTTTTCTTTTATTGTCTTGGTTTTGGACAATACTGACAGAGCATTGTATGGGGGAACTATGAGTTTCCATAATGTGTGGAATTTTTGTTTCACTATCACCCTTGATTAAACACACCTTGGGTAAAACACATGATGCTGATATGCGATTTATGAGTTTATAAGTGTGTTTATGCATTATGAGTACGAATGTAGGTTAACATTTCATATATAAACTTGTTTATTATGAAACATAGTATTTCATTAATTAGATTCCGTGTTTTTGTTCTATTTATTCAATATATTTTCTCTTGTGTTATATATATATATATTTGTTTCCATGTTGTGTTATATTTATCTATTGGTATTAATTACACGAACTTACCATGTTATTATGATAGTATATAGGATGAATGTGACTAGAATGTAGGTATAAAAACAATGGTTAGTGCTAGGAGGGGTATACTTTGGGTTAAGGTTAGACTCTTAGAAAAAACATATTTTATCTGATAGACTGGTTAATATAATCTTTGTGTGACCCCATAGGAAAAATGGTATTTTCCCTAAAATATATTTTTCTTTTTTTAAATAGTTTTCCTTGCATTATAAGAGATATCGCCTCGACGTAGTCCTATGCGGCTACTTGGGAATATATGATAAAATTATTCTTAGATAAGGAAGCTTATGATTTATGAATAGAATTATAAGAGAATGTAATTGATATTTATCCCAAACCTATTATGTGGTTAGGGAAGCATGGACACTTAAACTAAAAGTCGTTCACATTATGAATGTCATAGGAATATGAGTTTAGAACTGTGGTCAAATATCCCCTAACTCCAACATTCATCATCCTTTGAGTTCACTGAAGTACTTAAGGATGATAAAGAAAGGGATAAAATTTTTGTGGGATTCTTTTACCTATTCGCGACTATGATGAAATATAAAGTTAAGATAAGATTAAGCTTATGATATAAGAAAAACTATTTTTTTACCCAGTATCGTATGGTTCCAATGAATATGATGGAGCAAAAAATTTATCTAGATGACTTGGAGAGGATGGGATTTATCCATATTAGTAATTCAATGTGGGGTACTCCTTTTTTCAAGAAGGTAGATGGTAGTAATTGGTTATTCCTTGATTAATAGAATATTTTCCTGATAACTGGTAAGAACCGATATCAATTTCCTTGGATTGGTTGAATTTTCCATTAGTTATAAGAATCTATGTGGTTATTCCGGATTGAACTTCGATCAGAATATCACCAGTTATCTATTTTAGGGGATAAAATTTCTAAGATGAAATTTTGGAGCAAGTATGGACTGTATTAGTACTTTTTGATGTCATTAGGGAAGATAAATTCATTGACAATGTTCATGGACTTCATGAAAAATATCTTCCATCCATTCATAGAATCATTCATCATAGTATTCATCAATGGTATCCTTATATACTCACCAACAGTAGTGAAACATTCTAGGAACCTGGATATAGTCTTGAGTACTCTTTGAGAAGAAAGGATTTATGCCAAGCTATCAAAGCATGTCTTCAGGATTCGATTGGTGAAGTTTCTAGGAAATGTAGTGTCTGAAACTTTTATATATGTATACCCAGAGAATGATGATGTAATTATTTATGGGAAACGTTCCCCGAATGTGTTTGATATTCTGATATTTGTAGGATTAGTAGGTGATTAATGACGGTTTATCACAGACTTCTCTCAACTATCAACACTCATGAAAGTGCTGAACAAGAATGGAGTGATGTTATAGTAGTTAGACCATTGTGAATAAGACTTAATCTAGATAAATATAATTTTGAAAATATCTCTAATAATGACACTTCGGGATCCTTGGATTGGGTATGCAGTGTAATGTGGGGCATCGGGCATTGGTTTGGGGGTGAACCTAACGTTTAAAGAGAGGTTAGTATCCTATGTGTCTCATTATCCTTGACCGCATTACATGAACTAAACTGCACATGAATTATATATTTTTTCCATCATCCATACTATGAAATGTTATAGATTATATCTCTTTGGTGTAGGGTTTATTATTTGCAAGCACCACTAGATAATTCACTCTATATTCACCCAGAGGGACCTGAACTTGAAAATGAATCACTAGAATTAGTATCTACATATGTTCAACATTGAGATGGAATATTCACCTAATGAGGATAATGTTGTTTCATATGATCTTATCCATAAGATAAAGGATGAAAATGAGATTGGTTGGAGTCCTTGAAAAGAGTAATGATGAATGGTGAGCTTGTTGGATGACTAGAGGATGGATACTTATGAGGATTAGAGATCTATGAATTTTACAGCTTTTGTGATCACATAGTCACTTGTAGACTATGTGAATAAATGTTAATTATGAGACATAGATTTTCCTGTGACGAGGGAATAGATGGATTTTGGTTACAAAATATCTGGATGGTTGATAGATAATGATGATGTGATATTGGTATATGGGAGAGTATTAGCCCCTACTTTCATCATAGTCGAGTTTTTTAGGGTGTACCAACCACAATAAGGTTATTACATCTGAGTGTGAACATGATCTATTATGAATTCAAGAATATATTTAGGTGGAAAGGGATGAAGAGATACCTTCGATATTTCGTCTCTAGATTCCTTACCTATTATAGGGTAATGTTTTGGAACCATCATAATGGTGAGTTGTTTTATCCCCTACTAGTACCTAGGTGTATTCTAGAATAAGTCATGATGAAATTTTTCATTGGGTTACATAGGACCCTAAGGATCCGTCACATAGTTTGTTATATTCTATATTGTTTAATGATGTATGATCACTTATTACTGATGAAAGGGACTCACTTAGTAGAGGATCTTGGAAATACATATTTCCAAGAGATTGAACACCTGAATGGAGTTAACATGAGAATTGTATCTTATAGAGATGCATTTTTACTTCATTATTTTTGAAAGTCTTGTAGAATACCCATGTAACTCATCTTATATTGATCATGGCATACCGACCCCAGACCAACAGATCATCCAAGAGGACAATATGAATATTAGAGGATATACTTTGATCTTATGTGGTAGAATTGACTGGACTATGGAATGATCACCTAGGATTTATTTATTTAAAATAAAATAAAATATATCAGTCACCGATTCAAATAAATATTTACAAGTTTTCTATGATAGACCAATTCAATCACAACGTTTTGGTATGAGGTAGTTGAGGCAGGAATTATGGACCTAAATTATTTTAGTAGGCCTCTAAGAGAGTGGTTTTTGTTGAGAAGAGGTTGATCACTACCCAGAGAAGAAAAATATCTTAGGATAACAAGATTAGGAGACTATTGGAGTTCACTACGGGATATTAGGTTTTTATTGAAAGTTACTCATTGGTTGAGAAATAAACATATGAGGAGTATGTAAAAGATAACACCACATTTTTAGACCCTTTGAGGTCACTGAGGGGATCGGGTTAGCAGATTATTGTCTAGACCACCCTTATTATTATTAATGTATGATCAACTTGTTCAATGTGTCAATTCATTAGAGGTATATACCTATCCCAAAAGATTTTATTTATCTCATGGATGTTGATGTGGCGACCAATGAATCTTATGTGGATATTCTGATGTGGATCACAGGTTGATGCAATATGGTGTTGCGAGTAATGATGGTTTCATTAGTCTAGATTTAGTGGTAGTGTGGATAGATACAATAGGAAATGTTGGAATGCATGTCTATTGTTCGAGATCAGTTACTTGAGTTGTATGATCAAGACATATACATATATTTCTTGAGGATGAGAAGTCGATCGTGAGGAAGAATTTTAATATCCTAAATTTTATTTAAAGATAATAAAAACCCACATTGTTAATAATTTATAAGTACATTTATGTAAAAATGTGATTTTTGAATAATTATTACTTGATTAATTATTTAAATACATTGTGTAATGGTAAAATCCAAGTAATCAAGTTGTAATATTCTATGGAAGTTTTTTGGACTTAGCCGCTGAGTTAGTTAGGGATTCCATGGATCGTAGAGGCTCATCACTTATGAAATAAAAATATTAAATATATTAAAATATTATTAGACAATATATCCAAAATGATACAATATCTCTCAAATGTTTTAGCTTATGAGAAACATGAGACCACAGGTCCAGAACATCAGTTCTACCCTATGCAAGGTATACTGTTTATTTTCATTATATGTTTTGTTAGGTCATTCACAAGGATAAGTTATTTAATATTTATATTATATAATATTTTAAAAAATAAATTAGTATCTCAAAAATAGTGTATATCATTTGAAATTTGAGACCATAGTTAGGTTTCAATCATGGGGTTTACACTTGGTGAGGTATAACTTTTATGCGTATCGGGTTATTGGAAGCATCACATGAGATAATAAAATTTTATATTTAGATATATTATTATTATGATTTTAAATAATTAATAATTAATATCTATCAAACGATGTGTTTTTTAATAAATGTGAGACCACATTTAGATCTGGAAAGCGTTTTTTATCCTAAGAGAAGTATACATTTTATTCACAGTGGGTTTTTTGTCACATTTTTAGTTTTTTATGTATGTTTATTTTTATATTAAATAATTATTAATTATCATAATTAATATAATTTTTCAATATCACATCACTGTTTCTTCTTCCAAAAATGAAGTCTGAAAACCCCATTGATTCATGTGGACACCCAAAAAAACCTCATATTTAGAATAATTTTGACCTGTAAAATTCATCAATGCATTAAATGGGAGAAATTTATGAATTTGTATTAATATTTTGTTGAAATAGTAGATTAAAGTGGGGTATTGATTTCATAAGGTTTTTAACATGACACAAGTACACAAATGGTCTTCATATACCAATTGAATCCCATTAATGGTTAATCTCATTGAGTGAAAGCATCCACAATTCTCCTTAGGTGAGATAATGAGGCCTTGTTCCAGGTGGAAAGTCATTCCTAGTGATGCTTCTAGGAACCTCTGATATCATTTTTGTTATTTTATTTATAATTTATTTTGATTCTCTTGCCTTTATATCTTATATTATGGAAAACAAAATTGTTAAATATTTAATTTTTAAAAAGCCTACTTTTATCTATGGCTAATTCAACAAATTATAAAGAATAATTTATAAAAAAGATACAAAAGAGAATTTATTAAAAAAATATAAAAAGGTAAATGTGTGAGATACTAAAATGAATAATTTTTGCAGAATTATCTAGGGATATTTTATAAACTTATCAAAGGAAAACAAAATGGAATTTTCAAAGAAAATTGTAAGGAATACTAAAATGATGGTTATGTTGATTTATTATGGATAATCAAAAAATTAATTATCAAATGATAATTTTAGGGATGTTATGGATGGATAATTATAAATTAATATTAGGTTATATAAAAGTATAATTATAAATAATTATCATGTTATAATCACAAAAAACTATCAAGGTAATTGCGTGTTATTTTCTAATATAATTTCAAATAATTATAAAATGATAATTTCACCAAATCACCAATGAAAATTACAAATGCATATGTTTTCATAAAACAATATTTAGAAAAAAATCCAAGAGAGATAAAATATTATCTCATTTTATATATATTAAAATGATAATTCGAAAAATTATTTAAGATAGATAAAATATTATCAGATGTAATATTTTAACTATTAATTTGAAAATTATCTAGGAGATATAAAGTATCATTGAATGTGAATTTTTATTTATTTTTCAAATAAAATAGTTTTTGTGGCATTTTGGGCCCTTGGTGAACCTAAAGTGTCGATGTGTATCAAAAACAATGTCACTAAGAGGTGTTTTTGACTAGGTTATCCTCTCCTTTTTACGTCAAAAACTCATGAGGCAGTAAGTTCCTTACCTTTTTGGTCTCTTTTAAACATATTTATTTAATACGATTATGCATAGAAAAATGTTGATGAATTTTCTATATTATAATCTCATTTTGGTGTCGGTGTAACCCTGAGAACCTTATATTATTTCCATAAGTATTTGTATCATGTTATTTATGTTCAATGTTGATCAACTGTACAGTTGTCTTATTTTCATATGATGATTTGATATGATTTCTTGTCTCTCGTACCATGTTATTTTTGATTTTATGGTATTTCTCTTAGTGAACAAGGAAGTAGGAACTTCGTGAATTTTTTATCCCTAGGATGAGTGCACATGATTTCTGATGATGAGGATAAAGGACATTTACACAGGGTAGGGATACGAAGATACGTATGTGGTTCCATGCAATCCACTTGATGACTAGTGGATTCTAAGTGCTACATTCTCGATTATTTTTGATTCCGAGTCACTTATGATTCCTAGAGAATTCCAAGAACATGACTTCATTGATTCATAGTGATGTAAAGTTACATCGATGTGACGATGCCTCAAGGATGTGATGTAATCAATTACTAGTGGATACCTAGAGGTATGATCTCAATGTCTTGGGATGTCGAGTCACTCTCAATTCCAAGAGAATAAAGATAACATGACTTCATTGATTCATTTTGATACTAAGTTTAATAGTCACATGATGTCAAGTAGCATGATTCATCATCCTTATTGCTAATACTTGATTCTTTTTACACACTAGTTATCCGTTAGATAAGGAGGTGAAGTAGGTACAACATAGGGTTTGTGGAAGCTTGGTTTGAACATGACCACTCAGTTTTGGATTTTTTTGTTTCTATTCCTATTACTTGTTTATTATTATCATGGAATAAAATATTATATGTGATCACATCATGTAAAAGATTCATTGCTTTTGTTCTACTCAGTCTTGTACTCAAAACCCTACTCGGGAGTTTTAGTGCACTTGTATATTTCATTGGGGATATGGTGATGTTAAAATTACAAATTGTGGACTCTTGAGTAGAAGGGTGTGGAGATAAGGGTGGGTTAGGAAAGACACTGATGGGACCTATATTTTATCATTATTTGTTTATCTGGTTCATTTTCACTAGTTATTCTTTCCATTTGGTAAGATTCTTTATTTGTATAACAAGTATTCTATATTTACCTTTCTACTTGTTTATTATAATTATTTATTATTTTATGTATTTTTTATTATCAATACCATGACATGATACTATTTTTATAGTCTCCCCACTGAAAAACATAGACCCCCACTGTTATTTGGAAGCCTCTTTCTTATGGGGAGGCTCACATGAGGTCATCTATCAACCAGCTTTGACTTAGTGGTTTTGGTCTAGATGTTACAATATATCGCATTATACATTATTTGTTTTGGCCTACTGAGGTGCACTCACACAATACATAGGTTATCATTGGATCCCAAGTAAACTTCACGATTATAGATCATGATAATATAAATGGACCAATGATAGATGGATGATTTAGTACATATGAAATGGAGAATGGTTGAAAATACCATGCTCTATTACAATACACTTATTAGGGGGTTTTAGTTTTATAATTATATTTGGTTTATTTTTACCACATTAGACTATTATAAAATGGTATATTTATTTTTAATGGAATATTGGTACTTACCAAATTTTGTGAAAATTATGTGTTTTTACATATTGGTTATTATTTATTATTATTTAATGATTTTAAATTACTCCGATATGGTTAGAGTAGACTCCCCGTGTTCTTTAGAAGACCCTCACTACTAGTCCATGTCCTTTTTTATACTGGGAGGCATTCATTAGGTCAATGAATGAATAGGTTTATCTTATTATTTGAGTGACATGATCTATTATATAATTTTTTTTATTAGATTCCATAGTCTTTAATTTTTATTTACTATATGAGGAAAGGTAGACAAGAGAATAGGATATGTTGTGTCCTGGAAATGAGCTCATGCATGGGTGTAGCTAATCCGTGTTGTTAGGGAAACCAATGTTTCGAAGGATGGTATTTTGGTTATTAAAGTTTTATAATTACAGTTGAATGTTATTTTAACTTGGGTGATACACTTATTATGTTATGTTATGGATTTATGAGATTTTAATCTTGGATTGGTATGAAATGAATTTACATAGGCCAGAATCATTTTAGGCACTCATATATTTATTTTACATGAATCATATTGGCACTTATGGAAAAGAATATTATGACTAACACACTTTTAAATATAATATTTGGTTTCTTGAGACAAAAGTGATTTCCCACTACTTATGTGGTTTATAGATATAGTTTTTAATAGAGTGTTTGAACTATATTTAAATTTAATGAAATTGGATCTATATATTAAAATTGTGTTATATACAAAATGATAACTTTGAATTTTTTTTATCCAAACATAGATAGTGTCCCTGGACAGAAATTATTGAGTGTTGTGATGGTGTTGATATTTCATCCATTGGGATAATGTATATGGAGTAGCATGATTATGGCTATTTTTGAACACTATTTTATATAAATATATAAATTATATATTATGGTACCTGAAATTTGTGTTTGGAATTTTTGCAGGATACCTCAACGATGACACTAACTATTAGGAATATGTGAGTGAATTGTTATGAATTCCCATATAGTAGTGGAATAAGATCCTTTAATGGACAAGAGAGGTATGGAAGATGATATTCCATGTGATAATTTCAGAATTTTTTTTATTTATAGAGATAAATCATGTTTTTGTTTTACAGACCATGTTTGATCAGATAAGGCAGTTCCACCTGTAGCATCCTTAATGGTTCATAAGAGATGGTGGTACTGAAGTAGTCATGTTATGGATCAAGCCTATCTCGATGATCCATGACCTATTAGAGAATCCTTTAGAGTGCGGGGTTAAATTTGAATCTTCTATATTTTGGGGACATGTAATGTGATGGTGGGATGTTCAGATCCTAGATAAATATATTGAGGGCATGACTAGGAAGGACATCAAAGATGATTTCTATAAAATTTCTACCAAGAGACCCTAATATAGGACACATTTGGGGAGTTTATTCATTTGACCTAGATTTATATCCCAATTATGTATTTTTGGGATTATTTACCAACATGAGTTATTTTCTTCTGATTTTTATAGGTGATGAAGTTGCAAGGGTGAAGCAATTTTATGAATGAATAAATTGTGAGATTATGTTTAAAGTGAATAATTGAAAATTTTCACTAAGTTTGTAAGTTAGGAACCCATTAGTAAGAGGAACCTAAAGAGTTACTCTCATGAGGTGAAGTCAGTTTCAGCAAGGGGATCTCCTAATACAACCTTAGAAAGTGGAAAGTATCATTATTAGAACTTTCACAAAGGTAAAGGAGGATAGAGCATCCAGGGGGTGACGAAGCCTCATAGGAAAATAATCAATTGTACATATATCATCCAAGAAAACCTATTCACATGAACATTCAATGTCCTTAACCCCCATTAGATACATGATCATATTTTATTATGCACTATGTCCAAATATTTTTCAATAACTATCGATTGATGGTTAGTTAAGGAGGACCTAGGTTGATATAGAGAACCCAAAGGGTATATACTACCCCACATCAATATGGAATTTTGTGTTATACTATCTAGGGTGGAGTAATTATTATTCCATGATAGGGGTGGTAGTATTAGTAGAGTATTGTAGTGAACAATACACTGATGAGAGCTTAGGTTAGAGAGACTGGTCAAGGGCATGCAGTTCAACATGCCTCTCTTGGTAACGAGGTTGGGTCCTTTAATTTATATAATACCAATATTGTTTCTTCAAAAGTTATTATTTATTTATATGATACAATATATTCATTTACATTTATATATTCTTTTTTGTGAACACTTTGGGCCTATTGGTATAATTCATGTATGGGGTTATGTAAAGACCTGTAAATTTCAAGGAATTTTTTTTCTTAATTTCTTTGGAATTCTAAGAGTGCCTGGTTTCTGAAGGAACCTGATTCCGAGGCCCGGTGTGCCCATAATCAATTTCCAAAGTTTTAGCTCGGGTACTTTCAGTGAACGAACGAGCAGGATCTTCTATCTTTTGAACCGGTGCTCGGAATTGAAATCTGAGGGCACTAATGAACTCGTAGCGCCGATATTTGCCTAATAGGACTTTTACCGTAGGTGTGTTTGTTTGGGGGAAGAAGTTAAATTTTGGGGTTAAAGGAAGTAATAAATAAAGTTGTGTACAATTTTATTTTTGATATTCAAGGAAGTTAAATTCTTCAATGGGAAGTTGTTGGTGGGGTCCACAACCACCCATCTTCCCATGTGTGAATATGTGGGAGGTGGGGACCACACCCACCTAACCTCCCATGGGACAGTTTGTTGTGGTGGGGCCCACACGAGACCATAACCCCTTGAACTTCTTATAACCCCCCTTAGACTCCCTTTCACTTAATGTGCCAACTCCCCTTTAATCTCCCCTCACTTTTAAATTTTAAATTAAATCTTCACCTTCTTCTCTCTCTAATTAATTAAGACAACCAATGATAAATTAATTAGGTGATTCACTTAATAAATTTATTTTCAGTTTTGAAATAATTAGTTTTTCTTGGCTTTTCTTTAAGATGGAGAGATATTCTCTAAATATTTTCCTTAGCAAATATTTTTTTGGGAGAAACCTCTTGAGAGAGAACTTTGTGAAGGAAGAGGGGTTTTTATCCTTCATTGAAGAACACCAAACCTCTGGCGAGGAATGATGACACACACTCTATCCACTTCGTAGCAGGATAAGAGAGGAGACATCAATTCTTCCTCGGGTGCACACCGATGACGACGGAAGCAACGAACGTTAGCGACCATCATCATCTTCATCTCCTCGCATGGGATGATGTCAATGAGCCGACATCCACCCTCTTGCGATATCAGCAACAAATGAAGAACGACTTGAGTTAGGGGTTTGTTTTGTTCATAAATGTTCTTTTCCGTCCAACGTAAATTCCTTTAGCTTCTTGATATCGGATTAACGTGAGGGGGCTGGACCGCACGAACACAGCCGACTCTCCTCCCCCTTTGTTGTTGATTTCGTTGCGGCTTGAACAAAGGTGGCGCGCTGCAACGACACCATACGGAAACAAGGAGGAACACGACAAAGAAGCGCGGTGCCGTCACATCGCGCCGTTGAGGCCGAACGAAACTGTGGTCGGAGTCGGGGCCACAGAGGCGTTTCGAAGACTCCGTAGTTTCTTTATTGACGTGCGGATCGACAGGCGATGACGAAGCGGGATGCGAAGGCGTTTTGAACCCTTCGTAGTAATCTGTGGGTCCCGGGAGGGCCCCAGGTGCAGATGACGGGCAAAACGGACCACCAAAGCGCGTCTGGGGGTCTACGGAATGCGCCACCGGCGGGCCGCGCCGGTGCGGCGGTGCCGGCGGCCGAAGGGGGGGGGGGAATCGGCCAGCCGCCCGGAGGCGGCGGTGCCCTGGCGCGCCGTCGGCAGGAGCCGCCGCGGCTGAAGCTGCGATGGAGACGGGATGACTGGATCTCGTGGCCACACGGGATCTGGGAGAGACGCGGCGCCCAGCCCCGCGTTCACTGGAAAAGGCAGCGGTGCCCACGTGGGGCTGCGGTTCCAATCAAGGGGGGTAGCCTCCCCCCCTTTCCGCTCAGCTCTGCGCTGGCCGAACTGGCCACGCGGGCCGCGCACACGCGCCGGGCCAACCGGCCGACCAAGTCAGGCCGGGCCGCGCCCACCGCGTCGGGCCGCTCCCTAATGGGCCGGACCCGGACCCAGGTCGGGTCGCCCCAGTTCGGGCCGACCCGGGGGGTATCGGGCCGGGTCGGACCGGGCCCAAACCCCCTATTTTCGGACAGATCCGTTCAAACACCCATATCTTGGGCTACAGACCTCCGATTGATGCACCGTCAGTTGGAATGCGATCCTTGGATTGAGTATCTCGTTTATGTATATTTCACTCAAGATTTTGGAGAAATTTTATTACGGCAGGGTAGGTTCGAACACGAAACCAACCGGGCCCTCGGAGCGGAAATACTTATAACTTGAGCTCCGAACGTACGACTAACGTGCTGTTGACTTTTTTGGATTCCTATTGATGAGAAGAATCTTTTAGAATACTTTTCCTAAGGTTTGGACGCAGTTGAAGTATGGATGGGTTGGATTGTACCCAAAATCCAACCGGGCCCCTTGAACGGAAAAGCTGATAACTTTCAGACCGGACGTCCGTTTGACGAACCGTCAATGGAGTTCGTGATCACGTTGAAAAACTTACCCTATGAGTATACCCTATGAGATTTCAGGGTACAGTTGAGATACGGCCGGGTTGGTTCGCACACGAAACCAACCAGGCCCCTGGGACGAAAATGCTAATAACTCACAGACCGGGCGTTCGATTGACGCGACATTTGTTGCGTTGAGACCCCTATGACGAGGCAGTCCTTTGAGATACTTCTTCATGGGACTTTGTGATACTTGGAGTATAGATCTATAGCTCGTGGAGTGGACCCTCCCGGAGACGATTTTACGGTGTACGGAGACCGTGTATCCGGCTGAGACCTGACGACTGCTTGACTGACTCGACTTGGAGTGAGTCGACTAGCCCAGTGGATGGCAAAATACTATGTTTAGGTGCAAACCCATGGTTGACGGAGCGCCTGGTAGCAGGCAGCAGACCCACGGTACTCGACAGGAGAAGTACCTCTACAGGCTATTGGGGGGGGGGCACTACTATGTTTGGGTGGCAGACCCCGGTGGGAAGCACTACTGTGTTTGGGTGGCTGACTTGCGGTACTAGACAGGAGGAGTACCTCAGTAGTCTTAGGTTATTTAGAAGTACCTCGGAGTCTTGACATGATCACTGTACTGGTCAGAGATGGGGCTCTTCAGCAGTTACAGTTTCGATAATGAAAATCCTGGTTTGAGTTGAGTCTATAACCTTTGTGTTTACCTCATGATTGAGATGAGTCACTTGATAACTTAGGTGTATGTATGGTCATATACCTAAGTAGTGTTTATCTGTTGATTTCATAACCTTTGTGTTTCCTCAGGATTGATATGGGTTACTTGATAACTGAGGTATAAGTATGGGCTTATCCCTATGTAAGGGTTATCTGTTGAGATTCTGCTTTGTGGTTATCCTTGTTGGATTTAGAGAGACCTTGAGGGTCTCAGGGTCCCTAATGAGTATCTTTTTACTCACCCCTGCATGGGCTATGCCCTCACCTCTTTGTGTTTGATGCAGACGACGGACAACACTGACAGAGGCTGATCATTCGAGGACTGGACGATATCTAGAGGTGGATCTCACGACATGTCGGCACCCGGAGGAGACAGACGGACGAACGATCAGACATGGAGTGCCGAGGAGGAAATCTGTACCTACCCTTCAAGTAAAATCCGTGGTGGATGATCCAGGATCTGCATGTCATCTTCCAGCTGCTTGTCTTTTCTGTTGTACTTTCGTTCAGTTGTAGCTGTACTTTCAGTTGGGTTTGTATTCTGGCCCATTTACTTTTCAGCACTTTTTTTTGTACTTAGTGTATTACTTCATCTTGTACTCTGTGGTGTTTTGTTTACTTTTATAAAGGCAATGAGTTCCCAATTATCGGGATTTACACCTTTGGTGCTAGTCGCCAGCCCCTGGCCTATGGAAGGCAGTCTTGGGGTAGTCACGACACGAGCCCCGAGGATGGGTCGTGACAAATTGGTATCAGAGGGGTCGGTTCTACCAAAGAACATAGGACTCTGATATTTTTTTTGTGAATCAATAGTGTTAAGGGTTCTAAGTGTGGTTTTCAGTTCAGGGAGTCCTGTGTTGGTGCGGCGGCCGACGTATCCGTACACAAGGTCCCTAACTACTGATTTCCGACTTTGTGAACAAAAACACTGATTGCGTGTGTGTTTCCAAGAGTTTTAAAGTCAGCTCAAACTAGGTCAGCTCACCAGGTATAAATTATTTGACAGTGTCACATCTTTTCTGGATGTCTCCACATAGACAGTTAGTTGGAGTTTCCGAGAGATTACACGATGAAGGCCCACCGAGCGACGAGGCTCCGGTGCAGGGCCCTTTTTACTATGTTGGCACCCTCGGGTGGTGTACTAGAAGCACCACCACCTGTTGGGAAGCAGATTCCACCATCCATACTAGCGAACCGTACACGTTGAAAGATCACGTTGCACGAGTTCTAGCAGCAGAGGCCTCCGAGGTTACGAGGTGAGACAGATTCCCAGGCAGTAGAGGACTGGCTGGAGGCGATTTCTAGAGTTTTCCGCCTAGCTGAGACATCAGTAGAGTGGATGGTGGACTTGGCTACTAGTGTTTTCCAGTGAGTGACCATGAGGATGGTAGGCATAGTGATTAGGCTTCGGTATGTGGACCGATTCCTGAGATAGTGCCTTCGGGCATTGTTCCAGCTATACATCACTACCTGTTGGTCAGGAGTTACAACTGGAAGTATCGGTATGTGACACATGTAGACTTACTACCTTACACATGTTCCAACATCAGATACCCTCAAGTTCCTAGGTGATCCCGACTCACAGGAAGCTGAGTACTAGCTTGAGGAGGTGGCAGAGAGTTTTCTAGATCTTATACAGCTTCGGAAGGATGACATGTCGGTAGATGAAAATTCATCGGGGCATACCAAACCATTCCTAGTACTCGATAAATGAAATGCGATCAGTGCTTCAGGGCTCAGACATCAGAGCCAACACCTTTTATCTATGAATTCCTACTTATGCTAGGGTTCTAGAAAGAAGCTTTGTGGTTGAGAATTATTTTGCTGAATGGATGCAGTCAGTGAAGGTTAGCAGTGGGAAAGCTGGAAAATGGCACCAGTCTCGGGAGACTTGGGCGTGTAAAATGTTTCAAGTAGAGGAAGTAAAAAGGATAGATGAATCTGAAAGGTAGGAGACATGGAAATAGAACTATGAGAGCAGCATGGGGTGGTGAACATTTTGAAATGTTTCAACCACCCGCCCTTGTAATCCCCACTTGGCTTAGGGAGATGGAGGTCAGGGGAAAGAGTAGCTGCATGCGGTCAATGAGTGCGACCGAAAGGCTCTAAGGATGATTCGAAGTACAGACTGTGTCTTATACTAGCTGCCGTAACAACAAGAAATTGATACAAATCATTCATTGCTTCCACGAATCATGTCCCGGGCCTAGAGTTTTCAGTAAGCCGTAGACTTGACCCTCACGTCTGGAGATACCTTTGGGAGGAGACTCGATAATAACACTCATGCCGACAGTGTGATATGACCCATGAGGCGAGAGTTTCGGTTGGAATCTCTTGGTGGTAGCGTCGAGGCCTTACGATGTTGGTCTGAGTATGGATTGGATCCACAGTTCATACACAGATTGACTGTATTAGGAAAAAAGTTTGTGGTTTATCTACAACGATGGGATGGGGTTTTCCTTGGTTGGAAAAAAGGAAAACCCAGGTAGTACAGGATGGAATCATGCATAAGAGGGTGCATTCCTTCACTCCGGAGATGTCTAAACATACTTTTGTGCCAGAATTCTCTAGAGTTGCGACACCACTTCCAGGAGAGCTGACAGGAGACCTCTAGAGTTCGAGGATGACGAACACATCCTTATACGGGTCTCACCTCGACGAGGTTTACAAACCTTTCTAGGTCCTCAGCAGGGTAGGCGAGGTGGTTTACCGCTTGACCTTTTTACCTCAGTTTCACCGGGTGCATAATATCATCCACGTACCTCAGTTGAAGTGATAGGTGCATGATCCTTCAAACATCATCGCTCTCAGGGATTTGGACATCGATGACTGGATGACTTCCATAGGGATCCAGTAGGGGTTGAGGATCGACAGCAGTGGGTCCTACAGGGACGGTCGATTCCTCTTGTACGCTTCCGCTGGTAGCACGAGAACCTCTAGGTGAGCACAATGGAGTGGAAGGCTCAGATGCATGCTCAGTACCACTTTTTTTCCATAGTTTGTGTTATAGTTTTACGGGGAAGTAAAGCCCTGAGGTGGGAGTGATGTAAAGACCTGGAAATTTCAAGGAATTTTTTTGTCTTAATTTCTTTGGAATTTTATGAGTGCGTGGTTTCTGATGGCACCTCATTCCGAGGCCCAGTGTGCTCAGAATCAGTTTCTAAAGTTTTAGCTCAGGTTTGTTCAGTGAACGAACGAGCGGGATCTTCTATCGTTTGAACCGGTGCTCGGAATTGAAATATGAGGGCACCGATGAACTCATAGCACCTGTATTTTCTTAATAGGACTTTTACCGTAGGTGCGTTTGTTCGGGGGAAGAAGTTAAATTTTGGGGTTAAAGGAAGTAATAAATAAAATTGTGTACAATTTTATTTTTGATATTCAAGGAAGTTAAATTCTTCCATGGGAAGTTGTTGGTGGGGTCCTCAACCACCCAACTTCCCATGTGTGAATATGTGGTAGGTGGGGCCCACACCCACCTAACCTCCCATGGGAGAGTTTATTGTGGTGGGGCCCACACGAGACCATAACCCCTTGAACTTCTTATAACCCCCCCTTAAACTCCCTTGCACTTAATGTGCCAAATCCCCTATAATATCCCCTCACTTTTGAATTTTAAATTAAATCTTCACCTTCTTATCACTCTAATCAATTAAGCCAACCCATGATAAATTAATTAGTTGATTCACTTAATTAATTTATTTTGAGTTTTGAAATAATTAGTTTTTCTTGGATTTTCTTTAAGATGGAGAGATCTTCTCTAAATATTTTCCTTAGAAAATATTTTGTTGGGAGAAACCTCTTGAGAGAGAACTTTGTGAAGGAAAAGGGGGTTTTATCCTTCGTTGAAGAACACCAAACCTCCGGTGAGGAATGACGACACACCCTCTATCCTCTTCGTAGCACGACAAGAGAGTAGACATCAATTCTTCCTTGGGTGCACACCGACGACGACGGAAGTAACGAACGCCAGTGAGCATATTCATCTTCATCTCCTCCCATGGGACGACGTCGACGAGCCAAAGTCCACCCTCTTGAGATATCATCAACAAATGACGAAAGACTCGAGGTAGGTTCAAACTCGAAACCAACCGGGCCGGGTCGGACCGGGCCCGAACCCCCTATTTTCGGACAGATCCGTTCAAACGCCCATATCTTGGGCTACGAACCTCTGATTGATGCACCGTCAGTTTCAATGTGATCCTTGGATCATGATGGTAGTTTCAATATATTAAACTCATGGTTTTAGATAACTTTGTGTATGGACGGGTAGGTTCAAACTCAAAACCAACTGGGCCCTCGCAGCGGAAACACTTATAACTTGAGCTCCAGACATCGGATTGACGTGCCGTCAACATTGTTGGATTTATCTTGATGAGAAGGAACTTTTAGAATATGTTTCCTAAGGTTTGGATGCAGTTGAAGTATGGCTGGGTTGGATTGTACCTGAAATCCAACCAGGCCCCTGGAACGGAAAAGCTGATAACTTTCAGACCAGACGTCCGTTTGACGAACCGTCATTGGCGTTGGTGATCACGCTGAGAAAAGGTCCCTATGAGTATACCCTATGAGTGTTCGGGGTACAGTTGAGATACAGCCGGTTTGGTTCGCACACGAAACCAACCAGGCCCCTAGGATGAAAAGACTAATAACTCACAGACCGGGCGTCCGATTGACACACCGTTTGTTGCATTGAGACCCCTATGACGAGGCGGTCCTTTGAGATAATTCTTAGTGGGAATTTGTGATACTTGGAGTATTGACCAGTAGCTCGTGGAGCGGACCCTCCCGGAGACGAGCATACGCAGTACGGAGACCGTGTAGCCGGCTGAGACCTGACGACTGCTTGACCGACTCAACTTGGAGTGAGTCGACTAGCACAGTGGATGGAGCACTACTGTGTTTGGGTGCAGACCCACGGCGGACAAAGTGCCTGGTATCAGGCAGCAGACCCGCGGTACTCGACAGGAGAAGTACCTCTGCATGCTATTAGGGGGGAGGGGTTCACTACTATGTTTGGGTGGCAGACCCCGGTGGGAAGCACTACTGTTTTTGGGTGGCTGACCCGCGATACTCAATAGGAGTACCTCAGCAGGATTAGGTTAGTGAGAAGGACCTCGAAGTCGTGACAGGATCACTGTAATCGTCAGAGACGGGGCTCTTCAGCAGTTACAGTTTCGATAATGAAAATCCTGGTTTGAGCTGAGTCTATGACCTTTGTGTTTACCTCATGATTGATATGGGTCACTTGATAACTTCAGTTTATGTATAGGAATATACCTAAGTAGTGGTTATCCGTTGATTTCATAACCTTTGTGTTTCCTCATGATTGAGGTGGTTTACTTGATAACTTAGGTATAAGTATGGGATTATACCTATGTAAGGGTTATCTGTTGAGATTCTTATTTATGGTTATCCTTGTTGGATTTATAGAGACCTTGAGGGTATCGAGGTCCCTACTGAGTATCGTTATACTCACCCCTGCACGGGCTATGCCTGCACCTCGTTGTGTTTGATTCAGATGACGGACAACGCTGACGGAGGCCGAGCGTTCGAGGATTGGACAGTACCCGGAGGTGGATCTCACGACAGTCGGTACTCAGAGGAGACAGACGGACGGACGATCAGATGTGGAGTGGTGAGGAGGACATCTGTACCTACCCTTCAGATAGGATCCGTGGTGGACGATCCATGAGCTGCATGTCATCTTCCAGCTGCTTGTCTTTTCTGTTGTACTTTTGTTCAGTTGTAGCTGTACTTTCAGTTGGGTTTGTATTCTGGCCCATTTAAATTTTAGCAATTTCTTTCGTACTTAGTGTATTACTTCTGCCCATTTAAAGGCAATTCCTTCCCAGTTATCGGGATTTATGCCTTTGGTGCTAGTCGCCAGCCCCTGGCCTATAGAAGGCGGGCTTGGGGTAGTCACAACACATGCCCCGAGCATGGGTCGTGACAGGTTATTTCAATCATCTTTCCTTGGAGAGATATAAGAGGGTATCCATCATTGTAATTAGTCAACCATCAAGGATTTTGAGTACCATTGACAATGGTAATTTTTTCAGATTTTGAGTAGATTCATGGAATGTACTGGTCATTTTAAAAATATGTTAAAATTGATAGTTACCATAGGAGGGTGACTCTCAGATATATTTGAGATAACATCCATGTTCATCTTGTAGAATTGGATATCGAAGTATATCATAGAAGGTTAGTCTATTATCATCTAGTTGATATCACACTCTAGTTTACATGTCTTATAATAGATAATATGGGAGATGAGTAGGATATCTTCCCTCCAGTAGTGGACTAGTTTCATGATGTGTTTCCTAGGGAGTTATTAGTGTCTCCACATGAGATAGAAATTTATTTTATTGTTAATGTATTTCCTCATGATGAAATAGTTATGATTTATCCCTATATAATGGAACTACTCAATCTTCAAGAGCACAAGACTCAGTTGAAGGATTTTGATATTAAAGGTTTAGTTTGGACAAGTAGGTAACCTTCTGGTTATACAATTCTATTTTTTAAGAAGGTGGATGGTTCTTTGTGTATATATTTCAATTATCTGATGATAGACCACAATATAGTTAAGAATAAATATCCTTTTCCATGTATTGATGATTTCTTGGACTAGATGAGGGGTCCATCTATAATCTTCAGGATTGATTCATGATCTGGGTAACATCGGTTGATTTTGAGGTCATATGATATTAAATAGGCAACATTTAAAAGTAAGTATGGCATAAACATGTTTTAAGAGATTTAATTTAGTTTGAAACATTCCCAGACTATGTCCACAGAAATCATGAACCAAATTTCTCAACATTATTTGATCATTTTGAGGTTGTATTCATTAACTACATATTACATTACACCAAGACTAGTGATGATATTTCCAAACATACTGAAATATACATGATTATACTGAAGGGGAATTAGATAGATTCCATGAAATCCAATTTTCATTTTCAATTCACTAAGGTGCATTTCATGGGCCACATCTTCTCAATGGAAGCTGTATATATAGACCATGAGAATGTATGAATGTTTTTTTGTTTGTTATAGACAATTTTTTTGAAATCCATATATTCTTAGGATCATAAAGATACTAAAAAGGGTTTATTGAGTACTTTTCTCACTCAAAAATACCTCTTTATTTCCTCACCATAAAGTTTTTAATGTTTAAGTAGTGTGGATCATGTGAGGATTCGTTACTGGAGGTAAAGAGGCATTTTCCATATCCTAGATTGTAATCTTATCCAATCGTAGTATTATGTATAATATGTATTTTTATGAATTTTGAATAATAAATTTGGTATTGTTGATAAGGAAACTGAGTCATAGAATATGGATAAATTTTTTTAGGCCACATGAATGGAACTATGATATGAATGATCTTATGTAGGCCACCGAGATAAATTCCATAAATTTATAGAAGCATTACTTCTTAAGTGAATCATATTTTTATTTTACTGATCATAAGATACTTCACTTTATATTTTCTTAGCATGATTGAAATCTATAAAAATAGATAAGGGTTTTATATATGAAATTATCCGAAATCATATAAACCGGGAGAGGTAAATAGTGTTTCTGATGCATTAAGTTGGAAAACAAAGACTCGGGTGGTTCAAGAGGCTAATTCATTATGGAGGATGATAATTTTATTCACAAGGATGCATATGGGAATTAAAGAGGATTATAAATAATTATCATTGAAATATTTATCCATTTTACCATCTCTTATGAACCATGATAAGAGGATATATTATAATCATCTAGAGTTCTATGTGTTGATGGAAAGATTTAATGGTGGGGATATACCTACAAATTGAAACAATCGATGGAGATGTGGTTATCCACATTAATTTTCACAATTATATTCCTACTATCATATTAGAGGTGTTTATTCATGATTTTCATGCATTAAAAATGGTAGTTCTACCTAGTTTAAAAAAATACCATGATTCTCATAGAAACTATTTGTGTCTAGGAATTAAGGGGGTCATAAGTTTTTTGATGTGATGTTATACCTATCAGTAGGTGAAGGCCAATAATTAGATGGATGTTGGTCTTTTACAGTGTTAATATATACTATTGTGGAAATAAAATGATGTTACCCTAATTTTCATGGTGGTTTTACATATGAATCCTCCAAAGGGTAATTTGATATGGGTTATTATGGTCTAGTTGAAAAATTTAGATCATTTAACCCTAACTTAGGAGACATAAAACATCAATTTATTGGGTAACATATATATTTAAGAGATAGTCTGTTTTCCCAGATTGCCTCAGTTTATTTTTCTGAATATAGGTCTCGATTTTACATAAAACATCTAGCTTGTTCTATTGAAGGCCTTCTATAATGAGGTGGTTTTGAGCACTTTTTACCACCCATATATGGAAGGGAAATATAAAATTATTATCTTGGTGTCAGAGGATAAGCTGAGGACACATCTCTTTGATTTTGGTGGATCCTAGGAAAATCACCTAGTGCTTGTTTATCTCTCCTATAATAATACATATCCTTGGATTATTCATATAGACCCTTATGTGGTAATATATGGAGGTCCATGTAGATATCCTTTAAGATGATTGGATGTGAGAAAATCAGAGTTGTTAGGGTCAAGTCTCATATACGGGACATTATATATGTTCAAGTTGATCTTGAATATTATGAATATGGCCCAGAGTAGATTTAATTCATAAACCAATTTTCTTAATTTCCCTCTCATTTTTATAGTGGGTGAAAACTTGTTTCTTCATGTATTGATGAGATAGGGTAATATTTGGATTCGTACACTGTGTAATTTGGAATATAGTTATGTTGTTCTCTTTGAGATTGAGAAGAGGATCCTTTTCATAGTGTATAAATAGGATCTTCCATAGCGATATAATTCTTTTCATAATGTGTTTCATATGTCATATATTTGAAAATATTCCCCTGACCTTCTCATGTGATTAGTATTTATTATTTTAAACTTCGTTTAAATGCTTCCTTTGGGGAGCATCTGATTCATGTTTGGTATCTTACTAAGAAAACAATTTGGGTTAATTAAATTAAATTGGTATGTGTTCTATGGTACTATGGTCATGATAAGGAGGACAGTTTTCAAATAGAAGAAAATTTATGGGTGTAATGGAACAATATTCTTACCTTGGAGGTATAGTGAATTCATGGAGTTCCACTTGAGGATTAGCTATTATTTAATGGGGAGGATGTAAGATCATGAACATTATATAGGTTTTTTATAATTTTAATTTCTTATTATCCTCATTTTAAAATAGATATTCTAATTCCATCACAACATTTAGAAAGTTCATGGCAGTTTTATGGAGGACAAGGGCTTGAAAATGATAAAAATAGTGATTACATGACATGTTTTATGGTTGTAGAATATTTAGTGAAAAAATTTCACCATGACCATGTATCAAGGTTTAGGGGATCATAGTATTTAAAACCATGTTTAGAGGCTATGATAACCTTGTGAGTTGAGATAGAGCCATTTCAATATATTCCACATGGATTATCAAATTTTTTCGGTATCCTAGAAAACCAAGTAATACATGGTTGTATTGAACACTAGATCTCATATAGTTCACACATGGTTTGAAATATCATACATCCAAATAGTGTGCCACTTTAAATGTTTAATATTTAATATTTTTCCATCCCAAGATTATATCAATATCACATGATTTTCTTTCAGATTCCACTCCCAACCGTGCATGGTGCATCCAAAGATTCCATTCCTCTTATATGGGTAAATCTACTTTGATCCTAGGACATTTCATTTTATTCTTATTATTTAAAGTCATAGGTAACTGGATGTGTCTATTTGTTTTCTACTCTCTTGATGTTCCAATACTTTTATTTCTATCATTTTTTTCTCGAGTTAATTATATATAGGGGTTTGTTTAATTTAGCGGCTTCAGTAATTTTAGATCGAATAAAAGATTGAGCTTGGACAAGTGGTTATCTATGAAACCATGGTAGATTTTCTGAGATATATTTCCTATAGTCTAGATAGTATTCATATTTATACAGTTTTTTACATAACACTAATATGTTGTGTGTTGTATACCATTTTTTTTATAAAATGGTTTGTGACTTAATTTTTTAATATAGACCTTACATGATTCAAGTTGGTTCTATTAGTGATTATGATACCAAGCTTATGGATGCCTATAGGGCGTGTTGATTCACGAAAATTGTAACATGGGATTTTAAATAGTTAAATAGGTAGATTATTAAATTATCATATTTGGGATTTTTGGATGACATAATTGCATGGTTTATGTTCCACATGTTATAACAAGAGAAAAGAGGTTTAAAAATAGATAATAAAGTGAAATGGAATGTTCTTTGTGATAAACATTTATGAATTACATATGAGTCTTATTGAAGGATTTCAAAATTGTGTATTGGATTTTGATCTATGTTGGGTCATCAAAGATTAAAAACTATGTTCTAAAGTGGATAAATTTTTAAAATGGGTTGTTAACATTATGTTATTTAAGTAGTTGAAACGTAAATACATTGTAAATATTGGATTGAGATGAGTGTGTGGTTTACCCTTTATTTAAAATTAATAAATCTACATTTCAAATATTTTTATGGAAATAATGGTTTTAGATTTATATTGGTATTCAAATAGGATCACCCATGTTCTATGAATGGATTTGAAATAATTTATTTGAGTGTGTGATGTATTCCATTCTTCAATGAATGATTAGATGAGTTTTCTAATAAATTTTAAAGAGATTGAAATAGAATTCCATGTTTAGTATTAAAAAATTCAATTATGTTGGGACTTTAGAAATTATATATGATGGAATATTTTGTATGGTATATTGATACCCCAGGAACCCTTGAGGTTCATGAATGATTTATTATTCCATACAGATGCTCTGGTTACTATGGATTTTGATAAACGGTGAGATGTCAACCAAAATTATTGGAAATAATAATTCCTAGAAAAATATGACTACCTTGGACTGATTCTTCTAGGTAACATGAAATGAATGAATAATGGAAACCCCATTTTTATTATATTATTTTTATTTAAATCTATGAGTTATGGATCAGATAACTGGGCTAGGGCCAAATTTATTTTTCTTGGATTCTAAGTTACTTGGGAACCAGAGGGAAAAAGGGTTAATAAAAAAATATTTATTTTAAAAAAATGTTTTTATTTATTTTCTTGTATATTATTACATGCTAAATCAGTATAAATAGTCTAATCAGACAACATATTTTTATAAATAACATTGGTTAGGTCCTACAACTTTAACTCACACATTTTTTGAGACACAATTTGAACATGAGTAGGTTCCACGGTTCTAGGTTAGGATAATGGAAAAGGAGTTATCATAGATAGATGATTTCAGACATATAGGATGGATCTTGGATGAGGGAAATGGGATATATCTCAATAAATATTTTAGGTATGTTTAGTTTTTATATCTTTTTCATTTCTATTTGGAAAATTCTACCTTCATTACATGACATTTTTATTTATTTTGGATTTTTGGTACTTATCTAATTTTTAGAATTTTATATATTAGGTGTGTTTAAAAAATATATTTTAATTATTATCATTTTAATTATTGTTCCACAGTAATAAATAATATATTGTCTTCCCACATTATTCTGTATACCATAGATATTATTTCGAAGACTATGGCCTATGGGTTGGTGTGCCTAAGGACATGTAATGAACT
This sequence comes from Viscum album, assembly GCA_963277665.1. Classification (NCBI taxonomy): domain Eukaryota; kingdom Viridiplantae; phylum Streptophyta; class Magnoliopsida; order Santalales; family Viscaceae; genus Viscum; species Viscum album. Next base: position 169,210,687 of record OY728157.1, read on the forward strand.
GGTTTTGCAATTAGTTGTAGTGAGCCAGACCTAGATGACATAATTAGGGTTCCACAAATACAAACACCATTTCAATGGAATACACATAATTATTTTGAAGTATTATCCCAGGTTAATAATAGATTAAGGTGGTGTATTATATTCATATTGTTTTTGAAATATTATTGTTAATATTATATACCGTGAGATATATTTAGTGGTGACTAGTAATAAATGAGTTAGGGTTTAATATTCTGCATGTATAGTATATTATGTAGCTCTAGGGAATATTAGTGGGATGTGGTGGATCATATGATGAGTTTTGGGATTTTTATTCCATTAGCTTAGACTTTATTAATTATTTTACCATTGGTTTTATGATGGAATTTTGGATCAGTAGATATTTGAGACAGTGTGATATCTTTGATAAAACATTTTTTTTGTTAATATCATTTGAAATTTATATTTTGGTTTGGACTAATAAGATTAATTATTGGTTTATTTCATAACATGATCATTACATAATATGATAATTTTGGTTTTGATTATTTTTAGAAAGTAACAAGTCTGATGAGTCATGTCGAACTCTAATATGATATAATTTGTGGATATTGTGGCACCTCTATATAGAAGCATTTGTTCTAATGTGGATAACTATCTAGAACACATTAGAGGAGAATTTATGTGCAATTCTCTATGGTTGTAATTTATAATCCACAACACACATAGTCACATTATTAACTACATTATTCAATAGACACCATTATCCCAACTCATAGGGAATGTTTTAAAAGTCACATCATTGGAATTCCTTATACTAATACGAAACAACCCATGTAATGAAATGGTATGACAAGTATGAAAAATTACACCTTCCCTATGTAAACAAATTTTTTAATTTTTATCTTCATGAGTAAGTTAGATGACCAATATGAAATGCTAAATGACCCTATGCATCACAGTTCCCATTTTACCAATGTTATATTATCTCTTAGGTAATGTAATTTATATTGTGTCCCATCCATCTTATAGATTTTTCATGGACCCCATGCCAATTTAGAATGGATCTAATTTAAATTTTTAATCAGCCATCACAAATATTATAAAAAACATTTCACATCTCTTATAGATTTTTATTATTTTTTTACATTTTTTATTCAAATTCTTTTCGTGGAATTATAAATTCATAAATTTAATTATCATCATAAATTATCAAAAAAATTATCACAACAAAATTTATTCATAATTTACTTCTATATATAATATTATAATTCTATACTATATCATCATACTCCACCATCAATTATGTGATATTTATAATAAATAAATTTCTACAATCCTAAAGTATATTATAACCATTATCACAATTATATATCTTCTATTTATCAATTTTCTCCATAGGTTCTCCATATTAAAATTCATAATCATTCCCAATTATTTATATTTATTATATGTATGATTAATAGTTTATTCATGATAATTTATATTAAATTCTACAATATATTATTTCTTTATGACTATAATCTTGTATATTCGAAATATCTATGCAAAACTAATATTTATTGGAATAAGATTTTAATTTTTAGTCGCCTACCTTAATTTCAGAAAATATTTCCCTTCCCAAACATTATTACATCATATATATATTTTAATTATTCATCCACCTCTATCCAATCCTATATAACCAATTTATTCTATGGAAATATTTTTAATAGAACATGGGGATATAAAAAATAGTACTCCCCATGAATATAGGAAAAATGAGTGGCAATGTTACATTTCACGAAATATAGTCCATTATATCATTTCAGGACCACTAGTGAATTTCAAAATAAGTTATCAAATTTATTGGACATAAACATGTATCATTAAATTAATAAAACATAATTCATTATGACAAAAATTATTTTCATTCCAATTCCACCACAAAAATCATACAATTTATTTACAAAAAACAATAAAATGAGCTGAATAAATTATAAGAAAACTGAAATCTGTACAAAAAACATACTAAAAAAAAACTAAAAAATTACTAAAATACAACCAATGAGAAAATATCAAATCCCAAATATAATAACATAATTGAAATTTTATTTTTAGTCCATTAAAATTACTATATTTAACCTTTTTAGTCGAAAATAATAAAATACCATCAACATATTTACAAACATTGAAATAGTTAATTTCTATGTCATTATATTGATATTCAATTTTAAGATAGTTAATATTAAAAATCTGAATACCTAATCATAAAATGAGAATGATCTTAAAAAAATTCATACTCCATCATATTTCATTATTATAAAAAAATCCATATCTAATTTAGAAATAATTACATAAAAATATAATAATATTGCACTCACATCTATGATTCCATTTTATACGTATTTCTCACTATAATTAAATATTTTCAAATAACACCAAAAACTATAATAACTCATATATGAATTAATTTATCAATTTGATCCTGACTTTCAACTAGATAGTTATTAAATGTCATATAATTTATTATATAAATTTCATCGAAATAAATCAATGGTGAAGCATCTTTAAAATGGATACAATTTCATATCACATAGACTTATTCATGAATTATTTTTAACTCTATATTTATTACAAAAATGTTGGTCTCCTATCAAAAATGTATCAACATATCAAATTTTCCTACAAATCTAGGTTAAATCATAGTTACCATGAAATACACTCAAAATATGTATTGGGAATTATATTATTTTAATATAGGAATGTAAATAGAAAACTCCAATGATATCGAAACCAAACCCTATTACATATATAATTACATGATTATTAATTATAAAATATATAAAAATAACCCTAAAGATCTAGATATCTATTTCCATTAATATACTAGGTTTATATTACATAATCATTTAACCAAATTTAAAAATATATTTTCATCTCCATAATAATACCCTAAATACCTTTGATTTTCCTAAACTATAAAGGATATCGTATATAGAACATAAATAATAGGGGTGAGGTGGAAATAATATTAAGGTAATAAGTATAATGAAAAATAATAACATATGATTCTAAAATAATAACTTGATATCATAAAAACAAATGCTCATGAATAATAATTTGGGAGAATTAAATAAAGAATATATAATCATATTGTTTTAGAAGCATAGTAATATGAAAAAAAACATAAAACATTACATGTGAAAAAAAATTCAAGGATCACTTTCAAGAAAACATAATAGAGTTGAAAGAGTTCCATCATGGATTAGTTTTACTATCTAATCCCATAAATATCACCTTCTATGATATAAAAAATACCTAATTCATTGGAGAACTATGTTCTTAAACAATCATAACATGTACATGTATTTGTGTTTCATATGAGGGAGTCATACATAGGACATAAGAATAAGAAAATCCCATGTAAAGTAATGAGTTATATAATCATTACTCAAAGAATATTCAAACTGTATATAAAATAAAATTCAAAGATAGGGATGATTTAAATTTGTTTGATGATCATATTTGAATCAATAAGAATAGGTAACAAATATGAAGTTCATTTTAAGATAAATTCATGAGATATAATTGATAACTATGTGTATAAATAATCCTTTTAAAACAATATTTCGAAGGAAATGGTAAAATAATTTTAATGAAAGAAAGAGTATGTAATTTTATATGTATCTTAATGTTTAAAATAATTGTTAAAACTAAGACAGTTTTTTCTTTTATGAAGTCATAAATTTATAAAATAAATTAATTTATTGTTTTATGTTTGGACTAAGTGATATAAATTCTCCCCATAATAAGGATTGATTTTAAAGAAGCTATTGTGAAATGAACATAATGTGCATATAACCCCGATAAAGAAATTGAGAATAAGATTAGTTTATATCTAAAATAAATACATACATAATTTATAATCCTTACATAAAATTAAATACAGATATATAGTGACTTATAGTGAAAAAGTTATAACATTGATAAAATAGGGTGGTTTAGAAATTTCCCTTAAATACGTTATTAACAACCTATTTAATTTTTATTTCATTAATTGCATTTATTTTTTGTTCATGAAAAATTCAATTCGTTAAGATATCATATTTATTCCTAATCTCCTTAGAGTTTTCACTTCTTGTTTTAAAAATATCCTTACTTTATGGATAATTATTAATAATCCTATGAAATTGGACTACAACTTCAGTAGTTAAATGGAAGTAAATTTATATCGTTATAAATTTTTATGTGTTTCCAAATATTTAAATGTATTATAACATTATTAGGATTCATTTAGTATCAATATTATAATTATATAGTTAGTTCATTTAGTTTGTGAACTCACAATAATATGATCAATTTTTTTCATTTTTGAATGAAATGAAATGTGATTTGATAATTATTACTTCATTTTACCAATCAAATTTTATTATATTTATTACAAAAGATCCATTATATAATTTTAGAGGGAAAAAATGTGTATGAGGTATAAGAATTTATGAAAAAATAATAGTTTGGTTAAGAACATTTCCTCTTAGGATGTCCTCTATTGGAAGACTCTTTATAGTTCCTTAGTTTGGTTTTCTAGAAATACTATAACTTAATAGAAATGGCGAGAGGTTTGGATAGAGAATTGAGTAGTATATATTCATACTAAGAAACATATAATGTGTTTTGATAATGGAAGGTGAGTTAAATAATTTATATGTAGATGAGAGGGGTGTTTTTAATATAATATTTATTAGTTTATTTTTTTCAAGAACAAAATAGTGGAGATTCTTTAAAATATTTATAGTAATTTTGGGAATGTGGGATAGTGATAATGATTTTATACTATATCCATGACAGACTAATTCATGCATTTTATAAAATTCATAATATTATATTTGGTTGTATTTGACTATTCATTTAAAATTCATCCATTTTAGAAAAATACTAAAAATGCTACCTAACATTTTTCAATGTGTATATTATAAAATTAAAATCCATTTTATGTAAAAAAATTACATATATTTGAATTTTAGTTTTTAAATAAAATATTCATTTCTTTTTGAAGAATAAAATTTTAATATTATAGAAAATTTTCAATCCCTTTGAAAATTTAAATATGGTTTCATAAATTTATATTATCATTTTATTGAATCATTAAATTTTTTAATTTTTTAATTTCATAAAAAAATAGACAGTTAAAATTTAAATATTTAAAATAAAAATATGAACACAATATATGTGTTTTACAAAAACATAAATGCTTATTTTTAAAATTTTAAAATTTTATTTATTTTTACTGAGATATAAATTCTCTAAATGCTCGATTTATATGATACAAAAAATATGATTTTATAATTTCATCAGTCAATTTACTATTCTAACTACTAGGTAACTATTCTGAATGCCCAGACTATTATTCAAACTATCATATAACAGACACATTGAAAAGGCCTTGTAATGTTCAAGTAAAAGTTAGTTCAAATGGAAACAGTTCCCTTTAAACCTTATATATACTCCACCATTCTCATACCTCATCATTCACTAATTATCTTACAATTTTATATACATCCCTTAATGATATCTATAATATATTTGATTTTTATCTTTCTTTTAAGAGTCATTATTTATAGAGTCATGTTCATAGGAGAATATTGACATGTGGAGTTTACATTAGTGTGTTCATTATTCTCTCTCATTTACCTCCATTTATTATTCAAAAATTCCATAGTAAACATTATTTCATGATGTTTAATGTTCATATGAAATATAAAAGTTTTTCTATTTGAATCTATTATAAAAAATTATTAAACCATCATTATTAATAAAATTATTTTAATAATAGAAGGAATTTTATAGCCACCCTATTTATACAAACTTATGAAATATGAAAAATTAAATTTCATTTAAAAAACATGTTTAAGAAATGAGGGAAATTGTTATTCATTTCTTCACTAGGTTCCTATGTCAGCACATTGTATTTATGTTTCCAGCAAAGTACTATATTATCATGTGTTATCTTGTTGCGTAGAACATTTTCTCTATAGTCTAACACCTTCAACAGATCCTCTCAATAAGATAGATCATTATCCAAATGTACCACATCTATATTTAGTAAATTTGAGAGGATGAAATATATATTCTAAATATGGATACATGTAATACATCATGTACTTGGGATAAAATTATTGGTTGTTAATGTATATAGGCCACAAAATTTAAGAATTAAATAATATAAATGTGTTCAATATACCTAATACAAAACATTATCTTCATTGAAAACCTCGTGTTCCTCTTTTAGGGTTATATTATAATATTATATTTATCATCAACCTAATACTCTAATTCTTGTTGATGGTTATTAGAAAAAAAATTAACAATTGTACTAGTATGATGTGTTTCTGAATGGACTTAACCATATCCATTATTTCATACACTAGTTCTTGTATCAATATGATTTATTCTAAAGAAATATTCAAACAAGTTGTATTTTTTAATTTCATTCTATAGAATTAATCATAATAATAATGTTGAATTCTGAATTGAATGACATTATTTGTTTAAGAACAAAGACATAGGAATACATTGATTCCATTCCCATTTGAATTCAATTGATAAAAATATCAACATATAATAAATATTCAACATTGTATGATCGTATTGGAAATATCATTGATGGTGATAGTCTTGTTTGAATTTCAACTATGTGTTCAATGTATGTTGGATACTTTTCATGAATTTTGATGTGAATATCAAACATGGATTTGATAAGATTTATTGTGGTGTTCCATTATTACTATCAACTTTTCTACTGTATATCATTAATATTTAATTAAGTGATATTTTCTTCCACATTCCAATTAAATGGAAGTTTCTATATATTGGTCTACCAGACACCATATAAAATCTTTCTCTATGGTTTTCTTTGGATGGACAATGGAAAAATCGATGGTGATGTTCTTCAATTTCTATTATGGTATGGGTAATTGTTTGACCATATCCTTAGTCTAATTCCTTTCATACTTTACATTATTACATACCAATACCATAGATTCATATTTTCTAATATAATTCTTCATATAATCAGACAAATAGTTCTCTCAAAGATATCGATACATTATCTTGCTCCCTACAAGGATTTAGAATGTTGAGTGGGTACAAAATTCATTATCTCCTTCTTTATTTCATGAATTGATGATAAATATATTGAGAACTAAAATATTATAAATACTTATTCACAAATTTTTTCCTTTCAGGATATCTATCTTTTTATAGATTATATATTCATCTATATTTCAACATTATACAGTGAGATTACATTATCCTCTCAAGAATGGATGGTTGAGAAATTCATTGAGATCAGTATGATATCATTTAATACATTATTAATTACATTCACATAATTTACAATTATATTAATATTGTATTAGTTTAAATTTAAATCATTTATATGGTTACAAGATCCTTTTTATATAGAGAACATTCCTCTCAATTTACCTTCCCTGTATGGAAATGGATTAATTATTCATATACCTTGATAACCTATAAACATATTTTATGGGGAATATTAATCTCCATCGGTATGAATATATTATTGGGTATATAATGATAAATACAGATTTTAAAATTCTCTACATAAATATAATTTCATCAAATCATCATTGTGAAGATGACTACTGCCAATTCAAGATCACGTGTTCGATAGTTTTACCCATGAAGGATAAAGTAACTTAATAAATATGCTATCAATTTACCATTATTCATAATTCCATGTCCAAGAACTTATATTAATAATCACTATATACCATAAAAACTCACCACATTAGGGTTATGTGAGTTCTAGTGTAGTGGTAATCCCCCTTTACTATTCCACGAGGCTCATTTTCCTCCACCGGTTTAAAGAAACATCACTGCATTTAAATATATATTGTCTACCTGGTCATACAATTTTGGGATGTTTCTCACAATTTACCATCATTAACTAGCTATATAAATAATATTTTGGATATCTATCCCATATTTTTTCTTGGACACTTGTCAATCACCATTGTCTTAGAATGATCCAAAAAATATCACTATGTCGGTTATAATCTTCCCCATTCCTCCCTAAAAAAACATATTCAATGTAAATTGAATATAAAAAATACTTTTTATGGTATTTACCATAGTATTCAAATAATTCCCATGATTCTATTTACTTTTGGAGTATATAAAAATAACATCTATGAATACTACCACAAAATATTATGGTAATCTCAAAAGAAACAATCGATATAGTTTAAAATATTGTTGGAGCATTGATGAGTGTGAATGGAATCTATATGAACTAATTGTTGGGCGGAGAGTGATGGCAAGAGGGGGGGTGTATTGCCTTTTAAAAAATAATTAACAATTTAAAACAAAGTTAAAGGTGCAGCGGAAATAAAAGAGGGAAGACACAAAACTTGATAACGGAGTTCGGCTTAAACCAAAGCCTACGTCTCCGCTCCCAACTCAACCGTTGAGAGATTTACTACCGCTTGCTTTTTAATGGTTTTAGCAAGAAACCCACTAGACTTTAAGGTAGTCTAGAACCTATTACAGCTTGCTTTTAATGGTTGAGCAAGAACCCACTTTCTTTTAATGGTTGAGCAAGAACCCACTTGCTTTTAATGGTTGAGCAAGAACCCACTAGCCTTCTTACAGGTGAAGGCTAGATCACCTATGACTCAAGCATTTTAAAGGGAAGGCTTGACAAACCTCTTCACATCTTGAAGGTGGTGTGAAAACCCAAACAAAGAGGAAGATAAAAGAAATGGGGGTTTGTAGGCACAAACCCAAATTGATGCTCAAAAAGATAAATAATGAAAAACCGTAATGTAGAGAAGTCTTGGGCGCCAAAGGATTGATTGGAGTTGATGAAGAGCGCTCCCAAGCTTCTATGGTGGTGCTCCATGATTGTGGAAGTGAGTTGGAGCAAGTGGGGATCCTTGAAGGAATGCGCCGGAGGTTCGCCAAATAATGGAAAAATGTTCCCGTGGGCTACCATACATTTCCGGGCTTCCTAGTCCTTTATTTATAGAGGGGGAACCCTCAAATGGCCTTTGGGGGTCTTCGGAGCCGTTGGAGAGGCCTTCGGAGCCGTTGGGAGTCAAGTGGAAAAGCCTGGTCAAAGCCCAACAGCTAGTTTGACTGGCTCCACCGGCTGATCAGTGCTTGGCCACCGGTTGGCCGGTTCTTTGGAAAAGGGAGAGGTCTTTTGCCCAGGCTCCACCGGCTGGCCGGTGAGGAGGCCACCGGTTGGATGGTGCTGAGACAGTAGCAAACTCCTCTGTCTGGGTTCCACCGGCTGGCCGGTGGTCATCCACCGGTTGGCCGGTGGACTGAAATCAGTCCACTTTTTCTTTCATGGATTCAGCTTTCTTGGCCCAATTCCTTGGCAACCTTTTTCCTATCAACAAAAACACTTAAAACAAGATTAGATAAATAAGAGAGTGATTGTGATCATGAAAATTAAACCACGAGGGGTACGAGAGGTACAACAATCTCCCCCTATTTTGGTGATCACAATCACCAAAACAAGCAATGTAAAAGACTGAAATGAAAGGCATGCTTTAAAGGATAAATTGAAAAGCATGAGAGAAAGATTTCTCCCCCAATCAACCAAGAATTTCTCCCCCTTTGTGATTATCAAAATAGCACGGGGCATAAATTTTGATTGAAGGAAAGGTTGAAAAACAAGATAGAGTTTTTAAACCAATTGAAATTTTTGAAATTTTAATTGAATGTTTTGAATTGAATGTTTTGAATTTAAAGTTTTGAAATAAAAATGCAAAAAGGCTTAAACGATCCTAACTCCCCCTAAATAAAAACAACAAATCACCGGGGAGAGGATTTTAGAACCGAGACAAATTTTGGTCCGGTGAGACTCACTAAAAGGGATTTTTGAATCCATACTTGTCTAGTGGCGGGTCTTCTCCTATGAAATTCATCGCTAAAGGAAATGGTTTTGGGCCTTCCATACCGGGCATTTTTGCAATCGCACTCATAAATTAAGTGCCCGGGTTTTTTACAATATTTGCAAAATTTATATTGGGAGCTCCCCCTTACAAAAATAGTAGGATCATGGGAAGAGGAAGCTTGCTTAGAATAGCCAAGCCCTTGGGTGGTTCTAGATACGCATTGGGAACCAAGGAGCTTCGAAAGGTTATGTTCAACTTCGGTGAACTTAGCTAGGGATTCCCTTAAATCCTTGATTGTTGTTTCCATAGACTCAACATCGGGAAGGTTTTGGATCTTGAGGGACAACTCCTCCTTTTCTTTGAGAAGTTGTTCTTTTTCGGAAGAAAGTTTTTTGAAATTCTTTTTTAAAGCAATAAATTTGGAAGAAAGTTCGTGAAAACCTTCCTCCAATTGATCTCTAGCATGTTGGAGATCCTCATAAGATAAATGATTGAAAGAATTGTAAGAACAAGAGGAAGAGGAGTCGGAAGAGGTTACCTCATGAAATGCCATTAGGCATTTTTTACCGTTGTCACTTGAGGAGGAGGAGGAGGAGGATGTGGAGCTATCACTCCATGTGGCCTTGAATGCCTTCTTCTTTTCCTTTTGCATGGCCTTTTTCTTGTTGAGTGGACAATCGGGCTTCTAATGGCCTTTCTTGCCACACCCGTAACATGTTACATCGGGCTGGGATTTTTCGTTGGGTTGAGCCTTGCAAGATTTATTCCTCTTGTGCTTCTTCTTGAATTTGTGCATTTTTCAGGCAAGATTCTCCATTTCTGAATCGCCGCTTGAAGAGGAAGAAGATGAGGAGGAGGAGCTTTCTTCTTTTTGAACTTTGAAGGCGATGTTCTTTGGAACTTTGATCGGTTTGCCTTCCTTTTCAGCTTGCCTCCTCATGGTGATCTCGTAGGTCATGATGGATCCGATGAGCTCTTCAACCGGCATGTTCTTGATGTTTTTTTCTTCTTGTATTGCCGTGACTTTCGGTGCCCATGTTCTTGGTAAGATCCAAAGGATCTTCTTGACCATCGTTTCTGCAGAAACATCATCTCCAAGAGATTTTCTTCCATTGAAAACGTCAGTAAAATGAGTAAACATTTCAGTTATATTTTCAGATGGATGCATGGTAAAAGACTCAAAATCATGATGGTACATATCCAATTGAGTATCCTTAACTTTGATGGTCCCCTCATGGGTAACCTCCAATAGTTTCCAGATTTCATGAGATGAAGTGCATGTGGAAACTCGATTGAATTCATTACGATCAAGGCCGCAATGAAGATCGTTCATGGCTTTGCCATCAAGCTCGAAATTTTTAATATCGGCTTGAGTCCATTTGGATTCATCGGGAGAAGAAAGAGAATAACCATGCATGACAATTTTATAAATAGGATAACCTATACTTCTATGAAAAGTGGTCATGCGGGTTTTCCAATAAGTATAGTCGGTTCCATCAAAGAATGGAGCACGACCCAATGAATAACCTTCGGGGGCGAAAGAAGTTGAAGCCATCACAAAGGATCTTGAATTTGAAACCGGTTAGGGTATTACTCAAATTTTGCCTCTGATACCAATTGTTGGGCGGAGAGTGATGGCAAGAGGGGGGGTGAATTTCCTTTTAAAAAATAATTAACAATTTAAAACAAAGTTAAAGGTGCAGCGGAAATAAAAGAGGCAAGACACAAAACTTGATAACGGAGTTCGGCTTAAACCAAAGCCTACGTCTCCGCTCCCAACTCAACCGTTGAGAGATTTACTACCGCTTTCTTTTTAATGGTTTTAGCAAGAAACCCACTAGACTTTAAGGTAGTCTAGAACCTATTACAGCTTGATTTTAATGGTTGAGCAAGAACCCACTTGTTTTAATGGTTGAGAAAGAACCCACTTGCTTTTAATGGTTGAGCAAGAACCCACTAGCCTTCTTACATGTGAAGGCTAGCTCGCCTATGACTCAAGCCTTTTAAAGGGAAGGCTTGACTAACCTCTTCACACCTTGAAGGTGGTGTGAAAAACCAAACAAAGAGGAAGATAAAAGAAATGGGGGTTTGTAGGCACAAACCCAAATTGATTCTCAAAAAGATAAATAATGAAAAACCGTAATGTGGAGAAGTCTTGGGCGCCAAAGGATTGATTGGAGTTGATGAAGAGCGCTCCCAAGCTTCTATGGTGGTGCTCCTTGATTGTGGAAGTGAGTTGGAGCAAGTGGGGATCCTTGAAGGAATGCGCCGGAGGTTCGCCAAATAATGGAAAAATGTTCCCGTGGGCTACCGTACATTTCCGGGGCTTCCTAGTCCTTTATTTATAGAGGGGGAACCCTCAAATGGCCTTTGGGGGTCTTCGGAGCCGTTGGAGAGGCCTTCGGAGCCGTTGGGAGTCATGTGGACAAGCCTGGTCAAAGCCCAACGACTAGTTTGACTGGCTCCACCGGCTGACTGGTGCTTGGCCACCGGTTGGCCGGTGCTTTGGAAAAGGGAGAGGTCTTCTGCCCAGGCTCCACCGGCTGGCCGGTGAAGAGGCCACCAGTTGGCCGGTGCTGAGACAGTAGCAAACTCTTCTGTCTGGGTTCCACCGGCTGGCCGGTGATGGGACACCGGTTGGCCGGTGGTCTGGACAGAGGGGAGGCCTTCTGTCAAGACTCTACCGGCTGGCCGGTGGTCATCCACCTGTTGGCCGGTGGACTGAAATCAGTCCACTTTTGCTTTCATGGCTTCAGCTTTCTTGGCCCAATTCCTTGGCAACCTTTTGCCTATCAACAAAAACACTTAAAACAAGATTAGATAAATAAGAGAGTGATTGGGATCATGAAAATTAAACCACGAGGGGTACGAGGGGTACAACACTAATGGTTACCATTAATTGTATGAAAGTCAATATTGGTAATATACTCTATTATTGCCTTTACTTAAGGATTATTTGACCAATGGTCTAATTTGGTGATGTATCGGACCTCTCATAGTTGATCAAACAAGTCATCAACATTTTACAGGGATTACTTACTCTTTATTAGGATCTTTTTTGAGTTTACAATAGTCAATAAAAAGAATCATTGAATCATCATTTTTCTTGATGAAGAGGACGAGTACACCCCATGGTGAAGCAGTCATGCATATAATTTTTTTGTCTAAATTATCATGAAAATGTGTATTTAGTTCTAACAACTCAATAGGGATATTTATTTTAGGATTCCTGGATATGTTTAGAGATCTATGCAAATTTTTAATTGATAACTGAAACTCTCAGTTAAGAGGAAGAATATGAATATCAACCTCAAACACATCATTTTATTCCCTCATTATTGGCATGCCATAATCCATTATCATCTCTTTTGTATCAATTATTCTAGATAGATATTATTTTTCATAAAGAAAAATTTCCATTCCTTAGAAGAACATTTAAATTAAGATTAAAAATTCTCATCACATTTCTGAAAAATCTCTATATAACTCTGGATATAGAGAGTGATTTACCTCTCCCTGATTTTTTGTTTGGGAATTATTTAAGGGTAGAAAATCAATGGCCAAAAAAATCTAAAATTCCACTGAAGAAAAAATTAAAAGATATTCTTGGAGTTTTATTTCACAAACAATGATTGGGGAAGAGTTATATGCATGGGATGACATAATTAACCTAGATTTTATTCTCATAGATAACCCATCCTCATTTTTTATTTTGTATTTAAATACTTCTAAAAAATCATGATACAAAAGTTGGTTTGATCCCCAGTCAAATATTTAATTCCTCAGTATTGAATGAATAAAAAGGGTAGTAGGAACCACTTCATTATCAATTTCTTTCCCAACATTATTAATATCATATTACTTTCCCTTCCCTCATGTCCTTGTAGGTTATTTTTTTATTATCACATACAACTATTAGTATAAAATTTTGTATTTCATAACATATTTTTTCCTTATATCATGCATCATTAGACCATTGAAAATCCTCGATATCCATCTTCAACATAGGAAAAAAAATATTTATTTATTTAGAGCTCTCAAATCCACAAATCACTGAATCATTTTGTATAATCCAATATAATCAAAAAATGAATTTACCACCATAATTTTGGTGTTCATGAAAACTCTATAAGAATATAATACAATCCATGTGATATTTCCCCTATAATCCATGATAGAATCATCATCCTTTTACATCAGTCAAAGGAAATTATTCTCTATTTTATCATGGAGAGTGTAGGGAAAATATTTATTTAAATATATCTTCTTGAATCCTAGACATTTCATAGATTAATTTTCATCCTTGGGAACTGTGTTCATGATTAGTGTAATGAACCCAACTTTTATCAAATGAAAATTCATCTTGATCCAATTAAATGTCTTAATATCTGAAATAGTTATATAACATATGAAATTATTTTGTTTAATGTTTCTATATTTTTAAAACACCATTATGAATTGTGACCATTGCCAGTATAGCCATTTAATAGTGATCACATTATTAGTATAAATATAGGGCTTTAAAAAATCCAATTTACTCAGACAAAGGAAGTGATGGCCTCATCCAGTAGACTTGCCCCAAACGAAGCCTATTTGTCAGAGCTCGGAAGGGAGGTTGCATCTTTGGTATTTTCTCTTGACCAAGCCCAAGCGGATCTTGAATATGTTAATCTCGAGTGGAACCAACTACGGGAGAATTAGATGTTGATAGAGATTACCACTTGAGCAATGTTATCCAAGCCACTCTAAGAGTATGTAACCTATGTGCACCATACCCTAATGTTTTATGCGGGTGTTTTAATGGTTTATGTAACAAGACCCTAGTACTATTATTATGTACATTATTTTTGTATATAATAAAAAATATACTTTCATTTTATCATTGTTACTTTGTAAATTGTTTTTAAAGCGCAAATAGTATTTTAAGTTAATATTCAACTAAGAAATCTATTTTGATGAATTAATGTATTTTTTAATTAAATAATATTTTAATAAAATATTATTATTATTAAATTACTTTTTATTAAATATAAATGATAATATAATTTTATGAATTCAATTTTAATTTTTATTAAGGTTTGAAATCCATTTTTGTCAAAACCCATGGATTTTTGATATATGTTGGTTTTTATAATAAGAGTGAAAATTAACATATTTAAAAAATTATTTAGATAAAATGAATATTATTTTTGGAACCAGAAAGTCGAAATTATCTAACATAGAATTTTTCTATATTTTCTAAGATAATCAATTTTTTGGGTAAGAATTAAATACTGTTTAAATATACAATTTGTTTTATGACATCATAATGACATAATAGTGATGTAATAAAATACTATAAACATTTTGTATGGATAATATATGTTTTTCATTAAAATAATGTAAATTTTGGTTTGTTTGATTTATTTTACAATGATTTATTGGACCCTTTAAGGCTTATAAAACATTTTGTCTTTTTAAATTGTTTTCATTGAGAGTGTGACTCACCTCCACATAATCAACCCTATTATTTTAAGATGTTCGGACATTGGCCTTATAAAATATTGTTTTACACTCCTCTTTGGAAAAAACCATGGGAAAAAACCATTGTCTGGTTTGTGGTTTTGATTAGTTTAATGTGAGCTGTCCCAAACCTGAATAATAAATAATTCCATCTCCTTTCCTATATAAACCCCCCAATCTCCCACTTACTTTTCACTCAAATCCTTTGGAGTTCTTCCAAAACCTCCACTCCTCTCTCTATAATCCTCCCAAGGCACCCCAAGCTCCCAAGAAGCCTCTCTCAAGCCTCTCCCAAGCCTTTGGGATCCCACTTCCATGTAAGGGTTTTCTTCCTTTCTTATTTTTGTCAAATTTTCTTTAAGTTATTATTCCCTTTTAATTTTAAATTAAGAATGTTGGGGTATGGTTTTTAACATCCATCATTTTAAATTATGGTATACCCCTTTCTCTCCCATTAATGCCTTCCATGTACACCTGTTACCATATCGAAATTCCGTAAGGAATTTCTCTCTCTTCATTTACATTCAATCAATTATTTTGTATTTTGAATCCAAATTCCATTACATTTGTTGGGACATGTATATATTTGACCCCCTAACTGTACATTTGGTGTATATATTATGATACACCCATTTTTCTCTCATCAACCATTTTTATGAATTCTTATGTCACGTCGTTATGCTGCTGAAATTGCACCGCATTTTTCCAAGCCAAGATCATAGTGTAGTGAATACCATACCCATGTCTCTATAAATGGTATTAAACTTTATACATATATAAATATTGAATGCTAATTTCATGTATTTATTCTACATTCTTTAATCGTGGAATAACTTATGATGTTGATTGATTCCATGTTATATGATCCATGTGGCACACATATGCATGAAATGAAATTATTAAGAGGGGTGCTCCCTAATAGAGCTCCAATGCATTGGGTAAAGTATAGTATCATGACACGTTATGTGAAATGACTATTTACTAATGCTAATTCAAGTGAAACTATGGGTAACTCATGCTTAGTGTGCAATGAGGGTTTACTCGTGCTCCATGTGCAACGAGCCTTGGCTCATGCTAATTCCATGTTAAGTGTTGTTGCCACAATTACATGCTATGATTATCATGCTTTAACATTCCTTTATGTTTATGTTTCTCTTGTTCTCCATTGATATTCCTATTAACTAACATGTATTTTATTCCTCATGTTACTCCATGTTTATTCCCTTACTGGGCTTTATAGCTCACTCTTTTCTTATGCATGTCCTCTGGTTATCCCATGCAATGATAAGTATGACGGAATGTAGTGGTCATGTAATGGAGGTTTTCAATAAAGATGTTGTGTATTTTATGTTCTAAGCTATTATGTAATGTTTCTAATCCCCAAAGACACTATAACTATTGATCTTCTATGTTGTATCAAGTGAATATTTTATGTAATAAATCATGTTTAATTTTGTAATAAAGAGCAGGGTTATCATAGTTGGTATTAGAGGATAGGTATATTTATTTTTGGGATCAGTATTAAAATACCCTAATGAATCCATAGAGACAAGACTATGTAAAATAAAAACATCCCTGTGTTTTGGTGAGCATTGAGTAAGTTGTTTTTCAAGAAAATACATCCCTCTCTGGATACGAGCTGGTAGAGGCGGCTCTGGCACAGATGTATCCTAGGGGTAAAACCCAAAACACCGGTTTGAGTGAAACTAGAATAAGAACTGGTGAACGAAAATATGCCATTCTTCACTCTTTGTTATGACACTCCCAGGGGATATGCTTTGGTAAAATCACAATCTTAGTATGAACCATTATTAAGGGACTTAAAAAAATTCCCTAAGAATATATGTTGAAAAATAGATCATCTATAACATAGACTGAAGCCGATAGATTCATAAGTTAAGGAAATAAATTCTATTTATAAGTCATAAATTTTTTGTCTTTGGATTACCCTTTATGTGTTACTCATAACATTTCTTTTATTCTAGCCAATGGCTGGTAATAGGAGAACTCGGGCTAACAACCGATGTGAATATCAATGCGATGGTTGTTCTAATTAGATCCCCAATCCAATGGGAGCAGGAATCGTGAACTTTGTCACGATACTCTCTCAGTTAACTCTAGATTTGAATAAAAACATGGATCAAGAGGAACGTTCAACCCCCCCCCCCCCCAAGAAAGAACAATTAACTATCGAGAGCTTCATGAGACAAAGGCCTCCTACTTTTAATGGATCATCTGATCCCTCAATCACTGAACAATGGATCAACTCAATTGAAAATATGTTATCCATACTTTAATGTTCTAAGAAAGAGAAGGTTTTTATGGATGCTTATCATATAGATGGTAAATCTGATAAATGGTGGACATTGATCAAGAATACGAATCCTGAGGAGGAGATCAAGGAATTGGAATGGGAGGACTTCCGGAAGATGTTTTTTGATAAATATTTTCTGGCACCCTCTGGCTTAAGAAGGAAAGGTACTTCCTTGACCTCATGATAAAAGATGACGAATCTATCGGAGCGTACGAGGAAAACATCACAAGTCTGTCACAATACACTTATGGATTTGCCGTTACCCCTGAATGCAAGGTTGACCGTTTCTTTGGTGGGATAAAACCTAGCCTACGGAAAGCCCTGGTGATCCATGACTTCAAAAGCTATGAGGAACTTGTACGATGTGCCCTGAATGTTGAAATAGAGATCAAAAAACCTCAGGGGTATCATGGGGATAAGAAGAGTCAGGTGGACTTCAATAACGTCAGTCCGATGGATAAATCAAACGGTGCTAAGAAAATCCATCACCCCAATTGCCAATGGTGCAGAAAAAAGCACCCCAGAAATTGCCCGAAATGGACGATGAAATGCTTTAGGTGTGGAAGAGAAGGGCACTGAGCCATTAACTACTGAAAAGAAAAACCTAAAGCAGTAATAGAGGAGAGGAATTATCTATTTTACTCTCAACGCATTGTTCATTGCTTCAACTGCAAAGAACCAGCAATCCTTGCAAATCAGTTCCCTAAGCCAAGGGTTTTCAGAGGCAACCAAAAACCTCCAAGGCATCAAGGGAGATATTTTTCCATTACTACCGCCGATGTGAACCATGACAATGAAGTGGTGACAGGTACACTAGTTATTCATTCAAAAATAGCGAAAAAACTTTTTGATTTAGGTTCTATGAAATATTTTATATCTTGAATGTTTAGTAGAACAATCCCAACACCATCACTAATCATGGAAGTAAAGATGTCGATGAGTATGGAAAATGGGGAAATCTTTGCATTCCATTAATATAACTCCTCCCCTGTCAGAATATGTGGATTGAACTTTCCATATAACCTTATCATACTCCCTCTAGTGTAATTTTATGAAATTATCTGTATGGATTGGATTTCTTTATATAGAGCCAACATAAATCACCATGAGAGGGAAATCACCCTCCTTGTGGAGAATCGATGTAACACCCCAGGTAAATAAAGAATATGAAATTTTCATATTTATCCATATTTGTGAATAAAATATTAATATGACTTTAAAGGGGAAGCTATGCTCGATGGCGTACCCAACACGCAACAATGAGTTTCTTGGGAATCTTACGTTGCACTCTAATAATAAAATAATACTATTTTAAATGGCAGTTAACATGTAGCCGTTGTATTGGAGGGAATGGATATAAATAACTAAAATATGAATATATATGTTTTTTAAATGTTTTACATCTATCCAAAGGCTTAAAATACGGAAAGAATTCAATTTTAGGCTTTTATAACCTAATTTTCACTAAAGGTTCACTTATCACCTTCTGATGGAGAACTGTCATTAAATATAGTTTTGATCACTCTTATACATTATTTTGGACCAAATAAAACTCTTCTTTAGAATCGGGACATCAAATTTTACTTTGTGTAAATTTTTGGTATTTTTCTGATAAAGTTCATTTTTTAATGAATAGTGTAAAATGTTGTATTTTAATTCAAAACCTCTTTTTTATCTAATTTATTTATATGATTAGATTATCATTTGAATTGTTTTTAAAGTGAAATTAGAAAATATTTTTACCATTAAATCCAATAGTGGTTGTTGGAATTTATTTCACTTTGAAATCGGACTTAAACTAGTGTCAATCTTTTGATACTTATTGTTTCATAAAAACCCGCTATTTTCTCTGACAGCGGGAATTAATTATTAAATTAATTAATGCGAATTATATGTTTTGAATTTTGTAAAATAGACTTCATTTTCGAATTCAGAATATCAAATATAGCTCAGGGTGAATTTTTGGGATTTTTCTGAAAAACTTCAATTTTTGATGAATAGTGAAACCACTAAGTGGTACTTATAAAAACTGATTTTTCCGTTTAAATGAAAATTTTCCATCTTTGTGTTTTGAATTTCAAAAATCCGACATACATGGTTGTCATTAAGAAGTAAAATGTGGTTCAATGGGATAAAAATAATTTTTTGGTGAATAGTAACTTATTAAGTTTATAATCGCGATTAGTGGTAATTAGTGTAGTTTAAGGTAAAAATAATGCTTTAATAAAATAAGATAAGCATCAAACATGTCCTACCCTCTTTGGTTGTGTCATGGCCGACCAAGAAAAGCCATGGGTCAACTTGGGGACCCCATGGAGACACTTTGGTTGGGAAATGACATAAATAACTTTTTATTTAATGTAAAAGTCAAAATGACACAAACATCATATGTTTTACAAAAACAATTTTTACATGGGGTTATAATGATCAGATTTTTTATTATAAATAGTCAATGGAAAGCTAAAACTATTTCCTACATCATAGTAATTTGTTTTATAATTTTTAGACATTATATAAATTAAAATATATATGACATAATAATGATGCAGCGATGACATCATTATTTGAAGATTTAAATAAAATGGAAAGATAATGTAAAATCTATGAACTACAGATGTCCAAAACTTATTGGATGGGTAGATTTAGAACCCTTATCACCTTATCCACGAATTATATCAATATGTTCCCTTTTAAAACCGAAACACATTTTCAAATAAAGTAATATTTCTTTAATTTCCAAAAGTGCCCCTCCTCTCCTCTTATAAAAGACCCCCACCTCTACCTCATTTCACACACTCCTCAAGCCTTTGGCTCGGCCAAACCCTTCCCATTTACTCTCTCCACATCCCTCTCCTCATCCTAGAGGATTCCCTTTGGGCAGAATCCTTTCAAAGGAAGCCTTTAGGCTCAAATCAAAAAGAGATACACTTTTAAAGATAAATCATTCTCTCATGTTCATTTGTTTTATTTTGCTTATCCAACCCCCTAAACTCTTTTTATTTACTTATTTTGTAAAAAAACCAGTATCTTCAATATAATAGTATGTTGTTATAATATTTATTCGAGCTACACTCTCACACAACTACATCAAATGGTTAAAGAACATACGGTTTCCGTGGATGGCGAAATTCTGCCTCCCGAAACGATGATTGTTCAATACTCATTTAACACCTTCAAAGGTGGACATTATGATGTAACTATTTTTATATATGATATATAATATGTTTATGTTTTCCTTAAGCTTCTGTTTTTTTTCATTTTGGGAATACCTTTATGGTTTCCATTATGGGTAAACGCGATATCTTCATTTAAGGAAGTGCGGACTACCGCCCCCTCAAAGTGATTTGATTCGTTAAATACCATATGTGGGACGTATAAAGGATGGAACTATGATATTATATATGATATTATACTTTAATTATAATATACCTTTATATCATTATTATTCTATTCTATAAAATATGAAATAGAAATGAAAGTAGCGTTCATGCGTACGTACGGCTTACCGTCTCCATGAACGGTGCATTTCATTTCTTACCTCTAAATGATTATGTAATGTTATAAATGCATGAGTGTACTGGATATATATGACATATATGATATCCAAATAATGAATATAATTCTGGATATAATAAACATTTGACCACACGAACAACATGTAATTGTAAGAAGTCCACTTTCGACTTAAGAACCAAATATCGAGAAAACAAACATTATTAACTTAAATGTTTACATAATGTTTATAACATGGAAATAAGTGATATAATAGGAATAATGAACTAGAAAAAGGTTCTTAATAAAGTGGAAATTAACTCAAGTTTATTATTCAGGACGTTAAAGAACGATCGAGTCAAGTCGGACCCGAGGTAAGGGATCCTACTCCTCTCTTTCTTTTTAAGTACACACTTTTATGTCGTTCCTTTTAAAGCTCATATTTCTTGTTATTGGTATGATATTTTATATTAAATTTACTGTAATTATTATGTTCATGTGATGAGAGACCCTATTCTCTCTCATCAATCTATTTTGGAAGTTTTAAGTGGTGCCGATAGGCTGCCGAATTTTCATAAGAGATCTAACCTCTCTCTTTCTCATTAAGTACTCCCCTTTATGTCACTTCTTTTAAGCTCCTATTTGTTATGATGGGGGATGTTCTTTCATATTCCTCTTTCTGTACATTTTTTTGTAATGTGATGAGGTACCCTATTTGATCTCATCAATCCATTTTTCGAAGTTCTATGTGGCGCCGTTAGGATGCCGAGTTTTCGTAAGGTATTTTTCATCTCACATTTATTCCCATGAGATTTATGCAACATTTGCCACAATTTATTTGAGTGGTGTATGTACAACCATTATTCTACAATTTGTGTAATATAATTTCCTTTATGAGTATTTACATCAATGATTTATTGTCCTTCTTTCATGGGGTGTATGTTTTGAAAGATACCCAAGTCGGTAAGGGAACATTTCACCCTCCTCTTTTTTAAAAGACTTCTTTTGTTGGGTCTTTTAATTTACATATTGTTATGTTGGGATATGTTCTCATATATCCTTATTGATGTAAATTTTATGTCCAAGTGATGAGATACACTTTTTATCTCTCATCAACTATTTTTGAAGTGATGTCATTAGGCTGTCAAGGGAACTTTTTAACCCAATTTTGATTTCTTTGGGTTCAACATGTAGTCATTGAATATGTCATCCATTGAATATGTGTGAATGACCTTTTATTTTTTTACACTTAATATCCACTTATATTGGGTGTATTTATATTTGTCACACATATTTTTGAGATTGATTTGTCCTTAATTTAAGGATACCTTCTTTATAAGGGATTTCATCACATTTGACATTTCTATTGAGGGTTCATTGTTGTTTTGCACCAATTCACTCTTATATGGTGTATATACTGTCCTTTAGAGTATTATATCACGAATCCATTTATTCTCATGATATTATAATGTTCTGAATAAATGTTATTCCTCAATTATTGTATTCAAGTGTCTCTAATTTTGGTAAAACCCCTTTAACCAAAATATCGTTTTAAATGTTTTAATTATTTGTTCTTATTAATATCCATGTTTTCAAAATGGTTTTAAGGATTTATTTATATGGATATTAATGGATTAAAATTTTAAGCTTCAAGGTGGTATGGGACACTTTGATTCAAAAATCTCCTTATTAAATGTTTTAAATGGTTTTGGAAATGGTTTCTTTTGAACAG
This sequence comes from Viscum album, assembly GCA_963277665.1. Classification (NCBI taxonomy): domain Eukaryota; kingdom Viridiplantae; phylum Streptophyta; class Magnoliopsida; order Santalales; family Viscaceae; genus Viscum; species Viscum album. The sequence continues at coordinate 169,233,617 of OY728157.1, forward strand.
ATTCATTATTTCAATATACTAAAATGTTATATTGTGATTGACATGTGGAAATGTTATGTTTCCTTTGTGCATAATTTATGTGATACATTTATGTTATGGTTCTTGGGCATTGTTATGAAAACGGGTGGTTCCGTGATAAACTAAGGGTGGGTGAGCCCAATATAGCTCTCCAATGCATTGGGTAACGCGAAGGAGTGAAACGATAAGGTTTCTCCGAAGAGATTTAGGGAATATACTGTGATGGGTATTCCAAACGTAACCAAGAGGGTTACTCCCTACGTAAGAATGTTATGAATTCCTCAAGTTACCTTTATGTCTTATGATTTCTATGATTTATTCATGATGTGATGAGGTATGTTAAAGTGCCTAAGTTTTATGGGTAAAGTATGATTTCATTCTTATGTATATATGAAATCATGTTTCCTTTCCATATTTTTATAACCCTTACTGAGATTTTTATGCTCATACCAATTTTTTGAAAAGTTTTTCACAGGTCAAGGGAAAGGTACATGATGTGATGATAGTGTCAAGGATGTGTCAAGAAAGAATCCGTGTTTTATTTTAAATAGGTTTCCGTTGATGGGAAGAATGAATATTGTCTTTTATGTAACCACATTGTTTAAATGTGGAATGTAATGCAAGTTTCATGATCAAATTCTCTAAAAATCTAAACCTGAAAAGATCCTCAATGTGTAATCTTGTAATAACTCAAGATTAAGTAAGGTTTAAGGTTGGGTCCTTATAGTTGGTATCAAAGGTCGGTTTAGATAACTTTAGAGGTTAGGGTATTCTTTAAGCATAAGTGACATTACCATAATGGTTAGGATTTCAGAAAGAGTCCCAGTTTTAGATAAATTGAATGAGTAAGTATATCTTAGTGTTTATCTTACTCATTAGTACATGATGGTTTTGTTGATATACTCACACTGACCTTTTTGGTTTTAGTAAATGGCTGGATCTAGCAGGCACCAAAGTAACAGTGGATGTGAAGGAAACTGTGACAGTTTTTTGAGCAAGCAACTGAATGATATGGGATCTTCGATGAGAACTCTTTTGATTATCCTCAACCAACTATCTAGAGTCATGATTGACCACCTAAACCTTAGAGATTTCTCTAAGGCATCATATATGCAAGAAACAAATCCCTACGGAAGTACAGGTAATAATCATAAAGGTAAGTGTGTTCAAAAACCTATGTGTCAAAGATGTGGAAGGAAACACCTAGGAAAATGTTTCAAAGGGACAGAAATATGCTATAGATGTGGAAATGAAGGTCATAAAGCAAGAACCTACCATGGAAAAAGGAAGCATCCAGTTGACTCGAGGAAAGGGAAAGAAGTTCTTTCTGAGGGATCAATTGAATGTTTTAAATGTGGTGTGCATGGTCATTATGCCAACACATGTCCTATGAAGAAGTTTCGTGAATGGGGTTACCAAGAGCATACCAATATTCGTTTACCAATACCTAATTCCATTCCGATTGAGGATTAATAAACTGACAATGACCAATCAAAGGTATGTACTATTTCATGACTATTGTTTTCTTATTTTGGAATCTTAGGATATGATTCATGATTTTGTTTGTAGGAAAGAGGTATTTCAGAATAAGTTGGAAAGGAATGGATAATGGATCATGAAGAATGTTGAATGAGTAAGATGTCAACATATAAGGGCTTCAAGAGTTAGGGTGAAATTCTTAAGAGTATTAAGTCTCTTTTGATGATGGGGTTACATTAGAAGACTTTTTATATTATGTGTAACCCTGATGTTTAATATAGGCAAATTTTATTCAAGTAATAGTTATCTTTTCTTTTTTGGACATAGTTATAAAGAACCATTTGGGTTTATATGATCCTTACTTTTTAGGTAATTATGGGTTACTATATGTTATAATTGAAGTGAAAGGCATGAGATAAAATTGAGGTTAAATTATGTTATGGTTATTTTTGATGATTTTATCCCTTTTTGGGTAATGATTTGAGAATTATATAGTTTTGGAAAAATGACAACACGCAGACCGTGTGACAACCCGTCGCGTCGGACAATGCTGCGGTAATCGAACCCACAACCAAAGTGCGACTAGTATTTATCGCCTACCACTGGACTACGTGAAGTCCCTGGTTAGTTTGAATGATTCTTTTTAGTTATATGATTTTATGAATTAAGAGTAAGTTGATTTTGGGTTATCAATGAAAATGATTAACCTATCATGGAGGATATGTGATTAGGTTAATTACTTTTCAATGTGAGACTTTAAGAGCAACTGATTTTGTTTGGTGATAAATGTTACGATTTAACTTGGAAGACTATGTGACTAAATCCTTAAAATATTTGTGTTTCAATCTTATATTGTTTTACTTTGAATAATTTTATGGAAAAATTGTTTATCTAATGGTCCTCGTTGATCTTTGGCTTTTGTTGGACAAATTTTGGAGATTAATCATAGATTTTCTTTTTATAAATGGTTATCCTTTTCTGGATTATCTGATCTTGTACTAGCCTTTTTGGTTTTGGTTTTGGTTAAAGTCTAGAGACATGGGAAGTATATAGTTCTCTTTTGTGGATTAGGTGATTCTCTAGAAGTTGATTATATTACTCTTAATGGGAACAAGTCTTCCTAAATACTCGTCTTTTGGAGAAAATATGATTTTGTGTAAGGAATATAATAAAAGTTGAAAGTCAACATGATAAGTGATTATGCTTCCTTATGAATAAATTCCACAATAAAAAGTAACTTAAAACAAAAATTTTGTCTATTAACTTTTCCTACTGGGGAATCGAATACCGTTTAACCCATCACATGTTTTGGATTTTCTCGTGGTTAACTTTTTCCTAAACATGTTTTCTATCACTCTCCATCAGAACATGACCCTTTGTTTTTCCCTCCATGTCCATATTTTCATACTTGGAATCATAGTATGGGTTAACTCGGGTGACCTTTGTACTTATCTTTATTTATTTTAAAGTGATTGTTTTACCGACTCTTCTCCGATGTGGGACTTTCAAGGATGTTTCCAAGCACAATTTTAAAAATTGCGAGGACACAATTCCCAAAAGGGTGAAGGATGTAACACCCCAGGTAAATAAGGAATATGACATTTTCATATTTATCCATATTTGTGAATAAAATATTAATATGACTTTAAAGGGGATGCTATGCTCGATGGCGTACCCAACACGCAACAACGAGTTTCTTGGGAATCTTACGTTGCACTCTAGTAATAAAATAATACTATTTTAAATGGCAGTTAACATGTACCCATTTTATTGGAGGGAATGGATATAAATAACTAAAATATGAATATATATGTTTTTTTAAATGTTTTTACATCTATCCAATGGCTTAAACTACGGAAAAATTCAATTTTAGGCTTTTATAACCTAATTTTCACTAAAGGTTCACTTATCGTCTTCTGATGGCGAACTGTCATTAAATATAGTTTTGATCACACTTATACATTCTTTTGGACCAAATAAAACTCTTCTTTAGAATCGGGACATCAAATTTTACTTTGTGTAAATTTTTGGTATTTTTCCGATAAAGTTCATTTTTTAATGAATAGTGTAAAATGTTGTATTTTAATTCAAAACCTCTTTTTTATCTAATTTATTTATGTGATTAGATTATAATTTTAATTGTTTTTAATGTGAAATTAGAAAATATTTTTACCATTAAATCCAATAGTGGTTGTTGGAATTTATTTCACTTTGAAATCGGACTTAAACTAGTGTCAATCTTTTGATACTTATTGTTTCATAAAAACACGCTATTTTCTCTGCCAGCGGGAATTAATTATTAAATTAATTAATGTGACTTATATGTTTTTAATTTGGTAAAATAGACATCATTTTCTAATTCTGAATATCAAATATAGCTCAGGGTGAATTTTTGGGATTTTTCTGAAAAACTTCATTTTTTGATGAATAGTGAAACCACTAAGTGGTACTTATAAAAACTAATTTTTCTGTTTAAATGAAATTTTGCCATCTTTGTGTTTTAAATTTCAAAAATCCGACATACATGGTTGTCATTAAGAAGTAAAATGTGGTTCAATGGGATAAAAATAATTTTTTGGTGAATAGTAACTTATTAAGTTTTTAATCGCGGTTAGTGGTAATTAGTGTAGTTTAAGGTAAATATAATTCATTAATAAAATAAGATGAGCTTGAAACATGTCCTACCCTCTTTGGTTGTGTCATGGCCGACCAAGACAAGCCATGGGTCAACTTGGGGACCCCATGGAGACACTTTGGTTGGGAAATGACATAAATAACTTTTTATTTAATGTAAAAGTAAAAATGACACAAACATCATATGTTTTACGAAAACAATTTTTACATGGGGTTATAATGATCAGATTTTTGATTATATAGATTCATTGGAAAGATAAAAATATTTCCTACATCATAGTAATTTTTTTATAATTTTTAGACATTAAATAAATTAAAATATATATGACATAATAATGATGCAGCGATGACATCATTATTTGAAGATTTAAATAAAATGGAAAGATAATGTAAAATATATGAACTACACATGTCCAAAACTTATTGGATGGGTATATTTAGAACCCTTATCAACTTATCCACGAATTATATCAATATGGTCCCTTTTAAAACCGAAACACATTTTCAAATAAAGTAATATTTCTTTACTTTCCAAAAGTGCCCCTCCTCTCCTCTTATAAAAGGCCCCCACCTCTACCTCATTTCACAGACTCCTGAAGCCTTTGGATCGGCCAAACCCTGCCCATTTACTCTCTCCACGTCCCTCTCCTCATCCTAGAGGATTACCTTTGGGCAGAATCCTTTCAAAGGAAGCCTTTAGGCTCAAATCAAAAAGAGATACACTTTTAAAGGTAAATCATTCTCTCATGTTCATTTGTTTTATTTTTCTTCTCCAACCCCCTAAACTCTTTTTATTTACTTATTTTGTAACAACACCATTATCTTCAATATAATAGGATGTTGTTATAAGATTTATTCGAGCTACACTCTCACAAAACTACATCAAATGGTTAATGAACATACGGTTTCCGTGGATGGCGAAATTCTGCCTCCCGAAACGATAATTATTCAATACTCATTTAACACCTTCAAAGGTGGCCATTATGATGTAACTATTTTTATATATGATATATAATATGTTTATGTTTTCCTTAAGCTTCTGTTTTTTTTTCATTTTGGGAATACCTTTATGGCTTCCATTATGGGTAACGCGATATCTTCATTTAAGGAAGTGCGAACTACCGCCCCCTCAAAGTGATTTGATTCGTTAAATACCATATGTGGGACGTATAAAGGATGGAACTATGATATTATATATGATATTATACTGTAATTATAATATACCTTTATATCATTATTATTCTATTCTATAAAATATGATATAGAAATGAAAGTAGCGTTCATGCGTACGTACGACTTACCGTCTCCATGAACGGTGCATTTCATTTCTTACCTCTAAATGATTATGTAATTTTATAAATGCATGCATGTACTGGATATATATGACATATATGATATCCAAATCATGAATATAATTCTGGATATAATAATCATTTGACCACACGAACAACATGTAATTGTAAGAAGTCCACTTTCGACTTAAGAACCAAATATCGACAAAACAAACATTATTAACTTAAATGTTTACATAATGTTTATAAAATGGAAATAAGTTATATAATAGGAATAATGAACTAGAAAAGGTTCTTAATAAAGTGGAAATTAACTCAATTTTATTATTCAGGACATTAAAGAACGATCGAGTCAAGTCGGACCCGAGGTAAGGGATCCTACTCTTCTCTTTCTTTTTAAGTACACACTTTTATGTCATTCCTTTTAATGCTCATCTTTCTTGTTATTGGTATGATATTTTATATTACATTTACTGTAATTATTATGTTCATGTGATGAGAGACCCTATTCTCTCTTATCAATCTGTTTTGGAAGTTTTAAGTGGCGCCGATAGGCTGCCGAATTTTCATAAGAGATCTAACCTCTCTCTTTCTCCTTAAGTACTCCCCTTTATGTCACTTCTTTTAGGATCCTATTTGTTATGATGGGGGATGTTATTTCATATTCTTCTTTCTGTAAATTTTGTTGTAATGTGATGAGGTACCCTATTTGATCTCATCAATCCATTTTTGGATGTTCTATGTGGCGCCGTTAGGATGCCGAGTTTTCGTAAGGTATTTTTCATCTCACATTTATTCCCATGAGATTTATGCTACATTTTCCACAATTTCTTTGAGTGGTGTATGTACTGCCATTATTCTACAATTTGTGTAATATACTTTCCTTTATGAGTATTTACATCAATGATTTATTGTCCTTCTTTCATGGGGTGTATGTTTTGAAAGATACCCAAGTCGGTAAGGGAACCTTTCACCCTCCTCTTTTTTAAAAGACTTCTTTTGTTGGGTCTTTTAATTTACATATTGTTATGTTGGGATATGTTATCATATATCCTTATTGATGTAAATTTTATGTCCAAGTGATGAGATACACTTTTTATCTCTCATAAACTCTTTTTGAAGTGATGCCGTTAGGCTGTCAAGGGAACTTTTTAACCCAATTTTGATTTCTTTGGGTTCAACATGTAGTCATTGAATATGTCATCCATTGAATATGTGTGAATGACCTTTTATTTTTTTACACTTAATATCCACTTATATTGGGTGTATTTATATTTGTCACACATATTTTTGAGATTGATTTGTCCTTAATTTAAGGATACCTTCTTTATAAGGGATTTCATCACATTTGACATTTCTATTGAGGGTTCATTGTTGTTTTGCACCAATTCACTCTTATATGGTGTATATACTGTCCTTTAGAGTATTATATCACGAATCCATTTATTCTCATGATATTATAATGTTCTGACTAAATGTTATTCCTCAATTATTGTATTCAAGTGTCTCTAATTTTGGTAAAACCCCTTTAACCAAAATATCGTTTTAAATGTTTTAATTATTTGTTCTTATTAATATCCATGTTTTCAAAATGGTTTTAAGGATTTTTTTATATGGATATTAATGGTTTAAAATTTTAAGCTTCAAGGTGGTATGGGACACTTTGATTCAAAAATCTCCTTATTAAATGTTTTAAATGGTTTTGGAAATGGTTTCTTTTGAACGGATTCATTATTTCAATATACTAAAATGTTATATTGTGATTGACATTTGGAAATGTTATGTTTCCTTTGTGCATGTTTTATGTGATACATTTATATTATGGTTCTTGGGAATTGTTATGAAAACGGGTGGTTCCGTGATAAACTAAGGGCGGGTGAGCCCGATATAGCTCTCCAATGCATTGGGTAACGCGAAGGAGTGAAACGATAAGGTTTCTCCGAAGAGATTTAGGGAATATACTGTGATGGGTATTCCAAACGTAACCAAGAGGGTTACTCCCTACGTAAGAATGTTATGAATGCCTCAAGTTACCTTTATGTCTTATGGTTTCTATGATTTCTTCATCATTTGATGAGGTATGTTAAAGTGCCTAAGTTTTATGGGTAAAGTATGATTTTATTATTATGTATATATGACCTCATGTTTCCTTTCCATATTTTTATAACCCTTACTGAGCTTTTTATGCTCATCCGAAGTTTTTGAAATGTTTTTCACAGGTCAAGGTAAAGGTACATGATGTGATGATAGTGTCAAGGATGTGTCAAGAAAGAATCCGTGTTTTATTTTAAATAGGTTTCCGTTGATGGGAAGAATGAATATTGTCTTTTATGTAACCACTTTGTTTAAATGTGGAATGTAATGCAAGTTTCATGATATAATTCTCTAAAACTCTAAACCTGAAAAGATCCTCAATGTGTAATCTTGTAATAACTCAAGATTAAGTAAGGTTTAAGGTTGGGGCCTTATAATCGACCCTCGATTCTGTACAAGGGAAAATAGGGGGATGATTATTCTTTAGATCCATCATCTCAAGCGTGGATATTACTGCCCTATGAGCACACATATGTAGATCAGATGATTGAGTCTAATGAGGCCACCATACTTTAAGACATGCCTATTGTGAGGGAATTTGCTGAAGTGTTTCCTGAGGAATTTCCTGGTTTTCCTTCTATGAGAGATGTTGAATTTTCAATTGATCTTATACCTAGGGAATTTCCAATATCCAAGACTCTATATTGAATGGCTATTGTGGAAATTGAGGAGTTGAAGAAACATCTACAAGAGAATCTGGATAAAGGGTTTATATGTCCAAGTGCGTCACCATGGGGTGAACCAGTCATATTAATCAAGAAGAAGGATAGGTCAATGAAACTTTGCATCAATTATCATGAGCTTAAAAAAACAATGTTAAAGAACAAGTATCCTCTCCCTCGAATTGATGAATAGTTAGACCAGCTACATGAATCACAATAATTCTCCATGGTATATTTTCAATCGATATATTATCAAGTAAGGGTAAAGAAGGAAGATACCCCCAAGATTGATTTTCGTACAAAATACATGAACTATGAATTTATAGTAATGCCTTTTGGACTCACTAATGCTCCAGAAATTTTCATGGACCTAATGAATAGAGTCTTTATAGATTACCTTGACAAATTTGTGGTAGTTTTTATAGATTATATTCTAATATACTCCAAACCAAGGAAGATCATGGAGAGCATATGACAACTGTACTAGAGACCTTGTGAAAGGATAATCTCTTTGAAAATTATAGAAAGTGTGAGTTCTGGATGAAGGAGGTCTAATTCTTAGGCCATATCATCACAAGAAATGAAATATCTATGGACCCCTCCAAGATAGCTGCAATAGAGGGATGGATGAGGCCAACATCAGTAATGAATATCTATAGATTCTTGGGGTTAGCTGGATATTATCGATGATTTGTGAGAAATTTCTCACGATTGTCCAACCCTCTTACCAATCTAACTCGGATAGGAGTAAAGTTTTCTTGGAGTGATTAATGTGATGAAAGCTTCAAGGAGTTGAAAAGGAGGCTTATCACTATGCCTTTTCTAACTTTACCCACAAGTGGAGAACTATTTATGGTATTTATTGATGATTCCAAGAAGGGCTTGGACTATGTGTTGATATAAAATGAAAAATTAATTGCGTATGATATAAGGCAATTGAAAGTTCATGAGCAGAATTATCAAACACACGATCTGGAGTTGGCTATGGTGATCTTCACTTTAAAAATTTGGCGGCATGATCTCTTTGTGGAGAAGTGTGAAATATATACAGACCAAAAAAGTCTCAAGAATATATTGGCATAGAAAGAGTTTAACATGCATGAATGAATATGGTTTGAGCTGATCAAAGACTATGAATACTCAATCCATTACCACCCTGGGAAAGTGAAGAAGGTGGAAGATGCTATAAGTAGAAAGGACCCAATGACTCTATCATTGATGAAAATTGAGAAGGATCCAATATTCTTAGATTTGATGAAGATGGACATGGGAATCATAAAGAAGGGAACATCGTCAATCCATTCACAAATGATTTCTCAACTGTCTCTTTTAGAAATGTTAAAGGATTATCAAAAGGATGATGTGGGAATTTAAAAAAAGTGGAAGCTATCAGAAAACAGAAATCCTTAAAGTTCAATGTTAATGATGAAGTAATTGTAAGATTTGGGAAAAGACTATGTGTTCCATCATGTATGGAGCTGAAGAAGGAACATTTTGATGATGTGCATAGTTTAAATTTCTCTATTCACCCAAGAAACACAAAGATGTATCGAGATCTCTGAGAGCATTATTGGTGGGATAATATGAATAAGGAGATCACTGAGTATACATCAAACTATCTAGTGTGTTAGAAAGTGAAGGCAGAGAGGTAGGAGTCTAAGGGGATGATGAAAACATTTCCCATACCAGCATAGAAATGGGAAAAAATCACCATGGACTTTGTCACCAGACTTTCAAAGACATCCAAAGGAAACAATCAAATATAGGTTGTTGTGGATCGTCTTAAAAATTATGCACACTTCATTACAATTCAGGAGGATTTATCATTGGATCAACTGGCACTGATATATATCAGGGAAGTGGTAAGGATTCATAGAGTACCACTATCTATTGTATCCGATCGAGATCCATGATTCACCTCTATGTTTTGGAAGACTCTTCAACATGCTCTAGATACTAAGTTGAACTTCAGTATGGCTTATCATCCTCAAATTGATAACCAATCTGAGCAAACTATCCAATCACTTGAGGAAATGTTGAGAGCGTGCTCAATGGACTTCAAAGGAGGATGAGATCAACATCTTCCTCTGGTTGAGTTCTATTATAACAACAGTTTCCACTCGAGCATCCGAATGGAACCATATGAATCCCTATATGGGAAGAGGTTTAGAACACCTACATGTTGGGATGAAGTCAGTGAGCGTAAGTTTCTAGGAATAGAAATTGTAGATGAAATAGTGGAGAAGGTGAAAACCATTCAGTAGCATATCAAGCCATCCCCGAGTCGATAGAAGAGTTATGTAGATAACCGTCGAAGAGTCCTTAAGTTTAAAGTTAGATACATGGTGTTTCTACGCATATCTCCATGGAAGAAGGTCATGAGGTTTGGAAAGAAAGAGAAGTTAAGTCATAAGTACATCAACCCCTTTGAGATTCCTGATCATATCAGGGCTGTGGTCTATTGACTTGCACTCCCACCTACCATAGCCAAAGTACATGATGTCTTTCAGGTATCCCTCTTAAGAAAGTACATACTAGACACTTCACATATACTCTCTTAAGAGGTAGTATAGTTAGAGGATGATATTTCTTATAAGGAGAAACCAGTGAAGATCTTAGATCATAGGGAAAAAGTCCTACGAAATAAGACAATGCCTCTCGTTAAGGTGTTGTGGTGAAACCACAAGTTTGAAGAAGCGACCTGGGAATCAAAGGAAGTAATGAAGCAGAGCTACCCACTTCTGTTTTAGTGTGGGAAATGGAAATTTCAGGGTAAAAATTTCTTAATGGAGGGAATATTGTAATGACCCAAACTTTTATCAAATGAAAATTCCTCTTGATCCAATTAAATGTCTTAATATGTGAAATGGTTATATAAAATATGCACTTTTTTGTTTTCTGTTTCTAGATTTTTAAAATAAAGCTAATTGTTGTGACAGTTGCTAATATAGCCATTTAACAATGATCAGATGATTAGTATAAATATACGGCTTTAAAAAATACAAATTACCCAGACAAACGAAGCGATGACCTCATCCAGTATACTTTCCCCATAAGAAGCCCATTTTCAGAGTTCAGAAAGGAGGTTATGTCTTTAGGATTCTCTCTTGACCAATCCCAAGCCGAGCTTGAAACATGTCAAACTCAAGTCTAACCACCTACAAAATAAGTAGAAGTTGATAGAGATTACCATTCGAGAAATGTTATCAGAGCCACCCCAAGAGTCTGTCTCCATCACACACCTTACCCTAAGGTCTTATGTGGGTGTTTTAAGGGGTTTTGTAACAAGACCCTAGAACTATGATTATGTACATAATTTTTGTATATAATAAATAATATACTTTTATTTTATTATTGTTACTTTGTAAATTGTTTTTAAAGCGCAAACAGTATATTTAGTTAATATTCGACTAAGAAATTTATTTTGACGAATTAATGGATTTTTGAATTAAGTAAATATTTAAATAAATTAATAATATTACTATAATTAAATTAATTTTTTTAAATATAAATGATTTTATAATTTTATGAATGCAATTGTAATTTTTATTAAAGTTTGAAAGCCATTTTTGACAAAAACATTGAATTTTCGATAAATGTCAGTTTTTATTTTAAAAGTAAAAATTAACATATTTATTAAATTATTTAGATAAAATGAATATTATTTTTGAAAAAATATAATGAAATTATCCAATGGTGAATTTTTCAACATTTTCTAAGAGAGTCGATTTTTTGGGTAAAAATTAAATACTGTTTAAATATATAAAGTGTTTTAGGACATCCTAATGACCCAATAGTGAAGTAATAAGAAAATATAAACATTATGTTATACTAATATATGTTTTAACATTAAAATAATGTGATTTCGGGTTTATTTATTTATTTTACAAGGCTTTATTGGACCCTTCAAGGCTTATAAAACATTTATCCATTTTAAATTGTTTTCCTTGAGAGTGTGACTCCAATATACATAAGAAACCATATTATTTAAAGATGTATTGCCATTGGAATTATAAAATATTGTTTTCCACTCACCTTTGGAAAAAACATTTGGTAGAAAACATGGGTTAGTTTGTGGTTTTGATTAGTTTAATGTAAGGTTCACAAAACTAAATAGTAAATAATTCCCTCTACTTTCCTATATAAACCCACCCAAGATCCCACTTCCTCTTCACTAAAATACTTTTAAGTTCATGGATCCTCTGCCCACCTCTCTCTAGAATCTTCCAATGGTGCCCCAAGTTCCCAAGAATCCTCTCTCAAGCCTCTCCTGAGCCTTTGGACGACACTTCCAAGTAAGGGTTTTCTTCCTTTCTCATTTTGTCCAATTTTCTTTAAGTTGCTATACCCATTTAATTTTAAATTAAAAATGTTGGGGTATGGTTTAACAACTCCCCCATACATTCATATTTATGTTTTAATGATGGGATACCCCTTTCTCTCTCATTAATCCCTTCCATGTATGCCATTTACCAGGCTGAAATTCTGTAAGGAAATTTCTCTCTCCTCATTTACATTCAAGAAATTATTTTGTATTGTGAATCCAAATTCCATAATATTTTTTGGGACATATATCTATATGACCCCCTTAATGTCCATTTATTATATTTATGATGAGACCCTAATTTCTCTCTCATCAACCATTTTTATGAAATCTTATGTCACACCGTTATGCTTCCGAAATTGCATCGTGTTTTTCCAAGCCAAGATCATAGTGTAGTGAATACCATACCCATGTCTCTATCAAGGGTATTCACCTTTATAAACATATACACATTGAATGGTACTTTAATGTATTTATTCTGCATTCCTTAATCGTGGAATAACTTATGATGTTTATTGATTCCATGTTATATGATCCTTGTGGCACACTTATGCATGAAATGAAATGATTATGAAGGGTGCACCCAAATAGCACTCCAATGCATTGGGTAAAGTATAATATCATGATAAATCATGTGCAATGAGTGTTTACTCATGATAATTCAAGTTAAATTAGGGGTTAATCGTGCTTCATGTGTAATGTTGGTTTACTCATGCTCCAAGTGCAATGATCCTTGGCTCATGCAAATTCCATGTTAAGTGTTGCTGCCACATTTCCATGTTGTGATTATCATGATTTATCATTCCTTTATTTTTATGTTTATGTTGTTCTGCATTGGTATTTCTATTGACTAACATGCATTTTATTCCTCATGTTATTCCATTTTTATTCCTTTACTGGGCTTTATAGCTCACCCTTTTCTTTTCCATATCCTCAGGTTATCCCATGCAATGCTAAGTACGAGGGAATTTAGTTGTCATTTAAAGGATGTTTTAAATAAAGATGTTGTGTGTTTTATGTTTAAGATGTTATATAATGTTTCTAATCCCTAAATACACTATACCTATCGATATTCTATGTTTTATAATGTGAATATTTTATGTAATAAATCATGTTTAAGTTTGTAATAAAGAGGAGGGTTGTCATAATTAGTGTACACTATAGATTAGCTTCAATCTATATGTGATAAATGACATGTATGAATTTATCTTCCCTAGAGAATTTTAGGATTGAGAATATCACCATATTGGAGTTGATTCATTTTTTATGTGATAAAGGGGTTCTAAGGATACAAAAATAGTATAAGGAATTTATGACATAAAGGAATCAATTGTAACATTATGATTCTTATGAGTATGAAGAAATTTGACATGATTCGTGTTATTATTCCAAAATTCATTCAGTTGATCTTGAATGTCATTACCAGGAAATCACAGTTAGAGAAAATTTCCCTAATCATTTATTAAATAAAGGAACATAACACCAAGAAAGCAACATACACCAGAAAAGCAACTACATATCAGCGAAATCATACCCGTCTCCATATCCATGATCCATTGCTTCATCTGCAGTAGCCAAATGCCACTTTGAGCTATCATATTATGCCAGAGTATTGACATAATTTTTTATGAGATTTACCTTTTCCAAATATAGGAACTCCTTAGAAGGTTGCCTGCCTTTTCCCTTATTGATGGATGACCTAGTAGTCATCATATTCAGCATAGAAGAGTAATATTTCCTCTGCTTTTTTCTTGGCAGAGCAGTCATAGCTTTCCCATTCCCTAACACATTGTTCTTCACACCCTGAACAATCTCACTATTAGAGGTTCTGGTCCTGCCACTAACATTCTCCTTTTCACTATCAGATAGGTCCCCCTATTTTCTAGAGATATGGACCTCCTAATAACCATCACTTGCTCCTAGTTCTTGCTAAAAGTGAATATTGGTATCAATCATTGCTAAAAATTGAATGTTTTACCCACATTGAGAGTTACTAGGATCAACAAAAGACTCCCTATCCACTGCCTCCTCCACTTCTCCTCCTTTGTGTGTGACTACAACCAGTAAGACAACAAATTCAATCACCTGGGGAGCTTCTATCAGAAGCGACAACTCCTCAGATTCAAGACTCTCAAAATGATTGCAGATCGTAACTATATCGGGGCCATGAGTAACCATATTCAGAGCCTTATATACCCCACCCGGTTTGGCCAAAGATTCCTCAGAGAGAGGAACAAAATGCAGATGGCATTCCCTCTCTACTACAGATCACTGCTCAACTCCAAGGTCACTTTTCAACCTGTCAAAAACCTTCAGCACTGATGGGTTCATAGGCAACTGCATTGCCTTCATATTATAATCAAGACTCGGCACAACAACAATAACACCCTACCTCATCTCCCTCTCCACCTTCACATCAGAATTATTCTTAACTAATGCTACGACATTGAAAGAAGACTCCAAACAGGCTCCCTGCCATGAAGAATCTTCTGCATTGGTATCTCATTTCCCATCTCATAGTTAGGTATCTAATTATCCAAATCATCAGGTTTGGTATCTCATTTTCCAAATCATCACATTTCCCATCTCATAGTTTTTTGGGATGATTTGTCAAATTTTCCTCCATTAACTAAAGTAATGGATAAATTAGAGATGATAATACATAAAATAATAAATATTTAATAAAGGGAAAATAATAACATAGAAGAAATAACTTATAAATGTAATTTATATCATAATTTTGGAGTTTATAGTTAAAAATATATGCTATGAATATTAATTTCCCTTTTATTTGTTTATAAAAATATATTAAACTCCATTATAAAAGTTCATAAAAAGATGGAGAGTTTACCAAAAAAAATTCCCTTAGATTATCAAGCCTTTTTTTCAACAAGACTTTTTTTATGAACTCGTTACATGTTTAGTTAATGAACAAAAATCCAATTTTAGGTTATTATTACTAATTATATTTGTGTTATAAACACATATAATTTTACTAACTGTACATCAATTTTATTATCTCAAAAACAGCCGTTATACACTTTTCTGAAATATTTGTGTTTTTCTATATACATAATCATTTCTAGGGAATTTTTAATAATGTATTGTTTTAATATCTACCAAAAGTAACTTTTAATTTCTATAATTCTAAATATAGTGACATAGTCTAAAACAATGTATCAATATATGATTCTACAAATAAAAATATAAAAAAATTAACAAAATGATTTAGATATCTTTGGTCTTTGGTTCCTATATTTATATTACATCAATATTGAACTAAAATAAAATAAATTTATTTTAGTCTCTATATCATCTCCAAAATCCCTTTTAGATTCAAAAAATACATAAGATAACATAGGGAGTACATAAAGGAAAGGGGTGATCAATGATGCCCAGAAATGGAATAAGTATGATAATGAAACATAGCATATTATCCAAAAGACATAATATAAAATCATAAAAGATATGTCTCATGAATAATAATATTGGATCATTACATAAAAAATGTGGAATCATACTATAATGGAAGCATAATAATGTTGAATAAACATGATTCATTACATAAATATAAGTTTGGTATTATTTCCAAGGAATCACAACATGATGGACATCATCTTATCTTGGATTATGATTACTCTTCTATCCAATACACATGACATCAAAAGTTATATGAATTACCCAATGTTTTAGAGAACTATCGTTGTTCACCAAATATAACATGTATATGCATATGTATTAAACATATTAGACTCATACATAATTCATAAGCATAATAAATACCCATATAATGTAATGGGTTACATAATTTTTCTTCAAAAAATATCCATTGGATATTTAAATATGTTTCCAATGATATGGTCTAATTAAATGATTTATAAAATCATCATTGAATCAGTAATGACTGTCGAAAAATTAACAGTTCATATGAAAAAGAAATCATCATATATCATAGAGAATTCAATATATAAATTATCCTTTTTAATTTTTTTAAAAAATCAATAAATGAAATTTAGGGAATAAAAGAATATAGATATTTCATTTACAAAAAATCTAATCCAAAATTTGTAACTGTTTAATTGTTATTATTATACGAAAATATGTAACGATATATGAAATTAATAGAGTGTTTCATGAATGGATTATGGGATAGAAATATTCTACATAACATGGTTTCATATTAGATAATGTATAGATAAATGAACACAAGTCATGTATAACACCCTAATAGAAAGGGATATTAAGATAGGAATATACGGAATAGATTAATATTAAAAATTTAGAATATTTCAGGAAAATTAAATAAGGAGTGAAGGTGAGGTATAGAGAAAAATGAATTACTATAAAAAGGCTAGTTCATAGAGTTCCATTGCATTGGATCCTTGATTCCCTCAGTACGATCACAAAACATCATTAATAATAAAATTAATTTAATTCAATATATATATAAGAATCGTTTTCATCATTTTTTTTAAAATTATACAAAGTTAATTTCAAAATAAATTTGTAATGACATCATGTTGTTACATGACAACCCAGATAACCCACCCAAACGAGACCCAAGCCCACCCTAACATGACCCGAAGGGAATTCCCAAACCCCATGGGATGGTGATAAGAAAAATGTCATCATTACAAGTAAAGTGCGAATTATTTCACTATAAGAGATTAAAAAAAGTAGTTGATATGAATAAATAAAATATTATATAAGAAAAACACACCATATGATAAAATGATCCTCTATCACCCTAAAATAAGTCACAAAAATAAAAAACCATACTTCAGGTAATAGTCTAATAATAAAATCTTCAACACTAACCTCCATGGTCCTTAAAATTATTTACGCCTACCACTTAAAAGTGGTCACTTCCCATTCTATAGTCTAAAAATAATAAAATATACAATCAACTAAAGGTAATTTTCAGGTGTGAGAAATGAATCCTAGTTGAATTTAACCAGTCAGTTAATTAGTAATCCATATAAAATATACCATTTAGGCAAAATTCTAAATGAAACATGGCTATTTTTTTCAATATTTTAATTAAAACATTATATTTAAAATATTTCAATGGATAGTAAATCAATATGTATAATTATCCTTTCCCATGAAGAAACCATGAATGCAATATTTTATTAAAAGTGGCATGAAGAAAAATTTATATTAAAATATTCAAGAGTTAAACATTTCATAAAATTATCATGTAAAGTCATTATTAATCATAGTATCCTATTTAAGAGACCAATGGGTGGGTAAAATAAGGTTTCACATACATTTTAGTGATGTAATACTTCTAGTGTGCTCATAGAGCATCCATACAGATGAAAATAAGATGTTCCTTAAGGACTATTTTCTCTATCCTTGTGTATTTTAGTTTATCTTTTCAAATTAAAACCATTTAAAAATATATATTATGCATTCCTAACATGAAATCTTCCCACCCAACTACACGATCTCCCATGTAATTCACGGTAAATCAAAAAAATTATGGGACTATAATTCAATTAAATCTATATAAAATCATTAAAATAATATCTTCAAATAGACTTATATTAATGTTTGAAAACAATATTTTCTTCTCAAAAACTAAAAAACTTTTTTTGTCAAAAACATATGAAATTCAATTAATGAAACCAGCCTCATTGGTTTTTATTGAAAAATCTTGTCATATATTATAAAATCCATATATAAATTGGTCTTAATAAATGTTTATTGAATCATAATAATTCAAATCCTAAAATATCTTATTCACTTTCATTTTAGAAAAATTCATGAAATAGTCCTTATTTCAACTCATGGAAATTTTTCTAATAATAAAAAAATAATTTAAATAAACCACAGTCAATAATTTTCATCACACATTACATACCATTTTAAATACACATGTCCAGTCCTAAAAATAATTTGAACCTTACTTTAGTTTGGTAAAGAAAAAATGTTTTATGATAATATAGATTTCTATTAAAACCATGTACATTAATTATAATACCAAAAACCCCTAAAAAGGAATATTAAATAAAAAATGTAGAATTATGAACTCCATGACCAAAGTAATATGAAAAAATAAAATTTTCTTCCAATCGCCCAGTAGACAGTCACCCCATACTCTACCCCAAATGATAAAAAATAGAAGCAATGCAGATTCAGATATTTTTTAAAAAATTCATAGTGTTATAGTTTGTAGAATAAAATCCAAATATTAAAATAGTATTTTTAAGTCATTTCCCACTAAATATTATTACTAAAGGATTTATAATCATATAATATGGAAGTTTAAAACTCTAATAGTCCAAAAAAAATTAATTTCGATATTTTCAAATTAATTAATTTTGAAAAATGGCCTTACTTGTGTTCTGAAATAAGGAAACATAAATAGATTTTCAAAGATTTATTTTCATCAAATATGAATTATGTTATGGTAAAATTGTTTACCAATACGTATCACATTCCCTTAATGTAAGGGTATGTTTTTTTACCCTTACGCAAGTCACTCACCCATACCACATTTATCCAATAGCCTTAGGTAGCCTCTCCACCCTATATCAACATTAGACCACCCTTATGTAAGGACCTTAGGAAGGTCTATTCCTTTAAATGAGTCTCTTAGGAAACTAGTCTATACTAATGTATTTAATTGAATAACCAAACATAGCACATAGTAATTTCACCCTATCCATATGTTGTGTGAAACATAACCTTATTCACACCATAGAAATTATAGGTTAACCTTACACAACACCATATTTATATATATATAAGTTCTTTTACCTTAAAATGACCCATGCTGCATATAAATGTAAAATATAACATAAAATTGTAAAAATTATATTTATGGACATCATTAAATTAAAAAATGGATTTAAATTCCCCTATACATTTGATGTTGAAGTAAACATCAATAGCTAAAGAACAAAACTGGAAACAAGGATAAGGATGTTTTAATCTTCTACTACTTAAATTATTTCATCCCTAAAAAAATCCTCTCAAGAAGGCCCCATATTAATGATATTATTTCATTTTTAACTCATTTGTTCCACACACACCCATGTCTCATGTGACTAACAACAATTATTCAAATAACACCACAACCAATGGTATGGATTTCCCATGAATAACCTTTATCTCAGAATCAACAATCAAAATTGGTTCCTCAATAATAGATAAATCTTTATCCACATATATATCCTACCATCTCAAGATATAAGAAAAATGAGAGAGATGATTTATAATCTATGACATATGGACAAATTCTGGATATATGTCATATATGGAATAAACCCAAATAGTATTCCACGTTTCCAATAATCTCAACAACCCCAAACTTTCCCATATATCTTGTTCATAATTGTCCTTATTTTCCTAGCAAACAACGACTTAACTATGGGGAAACTCTCAGAAATAACAGGTCAGTATGTAAAAAATAAAATGGGTTCTAATGATGATCAACATAGGATTTATAATGACTCTGTACCATAACATTTCACTTATGAATTAATTACATCATCACCATTATCCCTTTGAAAAAAATATATCCCACTAGGTAAGATTCACCAAACTCTAACCAATAAAGTTTAAATTTACATGGTCATCCATAAAAAGACTCAAAGGGTTCTATCATCATGCATTACTAGTTCCTATTATTATAACAAAACTCAACAATCCCCAATGGTTATCCATACATCCTATAATGTCAAGGTCACAAGTACCTGTCAAATCCTTAAAATTTTCAATTGAAAATTATTTATAACCGTCTATTTGTGGATAGTATGTCATAAAAACCTTTACGTAGGATCCCATAACCACTGGGTGGCCTGTCCAAAATTGACAATTATGAAAGAAATTTCTATCATAAATGATACTATGTGGATCTTTATGCAATCAACTGATCTCTTGGATATACATATTTCCCAAGTCCTCAAAATTGGTTATTTCATGAATAGGAATGAAATGAGACAGTTTAGTTAATTGTTCAATCATCAACAATATCACATTATTTACATGAGGGGTATGTAGAGATATTACCACAAATTCGTTCTATATCTCAGACCACTTCCATGTTAGCACTGGATGGGGATAAGGAAAACCCAATGTCTTTTATTGCTCAGACTTGACTTATTGGAATGTATAAAAATGCGAAAAAAATCAACAATTTCTTGTTTCATACTAGTATAACATATATTTCTCATCATATAATAACAATATATTTAGGGTACTAGGGTATACATGCCAATGGGAACTATCTAAATCCCCCATGAAACCTTTCTAAAAAGATGTAGGATTGAGAAACTAGTTCTAGAACCATTGGATACCCTCCAAAAATCTTGACCACTCACTGATGGTCCCCCAACTATATAATGAATCAATAATTCCTTGGTACACATCCTTGAAATGTTGTTTGAAAATAATAAATTAATGGAGTGAGTATGCCAACTTAATAATCAACAAAGTAATCACAGTCTCATCCTTCTAAACTCACAAATTCATGTGGGAAAATAAAACCACTCACTCACACTCTATAGAAGATTATTTAATATCTAAGGATATATTATTTTTACCCAATGAATTAGAAATAACATTTACCTTACCAAGAGTTTATGAAATGTCAAAATCGAAAGACTATAGGTATTCCATCCCTGTATCTATTGAATGATCCAATATTATTAAGAGAATATATAACTTATAATTTTATGATAATATTATTTGGTAAACATTTCAATGAGAATTTAATGTTTCAAAATTTTTATAGTATGTATCATGAATATGAGTTCGAAAACATGTGGTTGATAATTATTTTTATGAAACCTATGATTATGTGAACCATATGTTACCACAAGATCACAACATATATGAATAAAAAAAGCAAAATTATAATGTATCATAGATTACCAAATATCTATGACTAGCATATCGAAGGGTCAGTATAGGAGTTGAATTCAACTAATTCTCAACTCATCAATGGAATACTATAATTTCGAATCCTAGAAAAAGTTTATTCTCGTTTGAGTATGAGTTATCATCAGAGAATACATATTAGGGAAATAGTTCGTAAAATAGAAATAATAACCTACCAAGCCTATGAATATTAGAATCATAATAAAAATCCATGGTTTATCACATATCACGATAGCAATTAACATACCTGGATAAATTTAAACCTCATGTTTATAAACAATATTTGAAAAGAATATTACATACAACATCCAGATTAATCATTTATACTGGTTGTCATTATGATTATAACATCTCAATATATATATAATAGGTCCCTGATGAGATACACAGTCTTTTTGATTCTTAGTGTAATTAATGAATTCGTTCACAAATACCACTAGGAAGGAATTTTTTTAATCATGGAAAACACTGATCAACCATTACAATAATATTGTGTGAGGATTTCATATACCAAAATTAATCACACAGTACTCATAATAGTAATACATTATCATTAGCGAAGTCTTAAAAATTATACACTCCTTGATCCTATGCTGGTGATAAAAAAATGAAAGGTCAATATTTGAGAACCACATTATCAAATTCAACTATTAATATTAATCATCAATATAAGAAAATGAATACTTACTATTAATTGTTACTGGATTCATATTATGGTAGTTAACAATATGGTTAAGGGTTCTATAATAATTCATAAAAAATTACTGGGTTCAACATAAGGTGATATATTAGGGCAGATAAATCCTTTTAAAAATAGTCAATACAACTTATTTTTCATCCCCTTTAGTTTAGATGATTCCATACTTTCATAGTGAATATAAACTCGTATCCTACGTGGTACCAAGTCTATAAAAAGTATAGCTCTATCACTAGTGAAAAATCATAATAGTCAGATGAAAAAATTTATGGAAACTAAATAACCCCTAGAGGAAAATCACATTGTAAGGATTAATATTATTGTAAAAAGGTAAAAATTTATATCACTATAACATACTCAAGAATAGGAGGTCCTTATTAACCAGACCATGGGTCCCATTTTCTTAGAATAATATGACTCACTCTATTAGAGAGAGTAAAGGAACCCATTTAAAGATAATATTAGAGATAATATATATAAGTGATTATCAAATAAATAATGAGAATTGAGTTTATAATTTTCATATCTAGAACAAAAAATTCACAAGAAGAATCCACTTATGAAAAAGGGAATGTATGAGAATTAAATTAGAGAACCTAGTATCCCTTAATCCTGAGTGGTGTCACAATCTCCCAAAAAAAATCAATGAGTACCATAGGAAGACTCAACAATTCAATTATATGGATAGATAAATAGAGAAGATAGAAAAAACTATCAAGTAAAGCATTCACTAAAGTTGAATCAGCGGTAATGGTAACTATTAAATGTCACAAGACCTACATCATCCTCTTCTAGGGACTCATCCACAACATGCAGAATATTTGTTCATCATACATGGGGATGAAACCCCGTTGTCCTTTTAGAATATAATTGTGACACATATTCCCTCAACATTTATGATCTCATGACACTATAAAAAGTAGTAAAAACTAGGAAAAAATTATTTTAATGTCCAGATCATCCAATAGAGATATAGTTATACAGTTCTACAGAGAAGGTATGCTACGTTTTGACTAAAATAACACTCTAAAAGTAGGTAATATGTTCTTTAATAGATATTTCTGATGATTTAGTTGATGTATGATTATATGGACCCAACCGTAAGACATTACATAATATTGAATTAAATGAAAAATTAACATTGAGGATCTTTTCAAGTTTATATTTTTAGGAAATTAGAACATAACAATTACATTACATCTCAAAAATTACAAAGTAGACACTTCTAATCATTTTTCATTTTTTTCATAAAATAAAAACTTTTGAAAAAAGTGTCATGTCAAGTCCATGTTTTAGACAACCTGACTTTTCCTTGATCCCATGTTTGACCTTATTCACCATAAGTCTTGTCAAAAACATTTCAAAAATTGGGATGAGCATAAAAAACTCAGTAAGGGTTATAAAATAATGAAAAAAAACATTAGTCCATAAAAACATAAGATTTTTAACATACCTCATGAAATCATAAGATTTATGAGTAACTCATAGAAAACATAAATATTAATTGTAACTTGTGGTATCCATAACATAGTTACGTTATAGATTTCACAGCTATATAAGGAGTTACATTTGGAATACCCATCACAATATATTATTAAATTCCTTAGAAAAAACATTAACGTTTACCTCTGTCACATTACCCAATGAATTGAAGAGCTATCTCAGGCTCACTCGCCCAAGGTTTATCATAGAACCACCCTTATACGTAAACAATGCTCATGAATGATAACGTATTCTCAACACATAAAAGAAACATAAAGAAAGATCAAATTTCCACATTGAAATCACAATATACCAGTTAAATATATTGACATAATCAATCCATTACCAAAACCATTTTCAATACCAAAATATGTAAAAGAGTATATGGTATTTATTTTCCTTTTACAAACATTAGACCTTGTTAAGGAAGAAAAATATCAAATTATGCTTGTGAGACAGAATGGTTTTTGACACCATGTAAATTATTTTTGTTGTTTAGTAAAATGATTCATAGAAAAAGAATCCCTTTGAAAGGAACGAAAAGTCAATGGGGTTTGTACACCGTATTAAAGAAAGTTAGGTATAAATAAAAATATTCCTCAATGAAAGCTAATTGAGACGAAGTCCCTTACCTCATGTTTGACTTGACTCATTCATTTTTTAGGTATCCTGAATAAAAAATTAAAGTTAATTTCTAGTTTCTTCAGAACATTTTTCATGTTTATTATTCTTTTTACATCACCTATTACCACGTTATAAACGTTACATAATTATTTAAGTTAATAATAATTGTTTTATCGATATTTATTACTTATAATAACAAGTTGTCCATGTGGTTAAATGTAAATTATATAATGAATGATATACATATCACATAAATCATATATATCCAGTATATTTGTATTTAGAATAGTCCATATCATTTGGATATAGGAAAATGAAATGTACTGTTTATGGATATAGTAAATCGTACGTACAAATGAATGCTACTTTCATTTCTTTTCAGTTTTAAAATAATGAAAAAAATGATACATAGGTATATTATAATTATAGTATAATATAATATTTTATATATGTTACATAAGTTCATTAACATCATCATTTATATGCTCTATGTATGGTATGAATGATTCATGTCACTTTGAAGGGGCGGTAGTCCACACTTCCTCAAATAAAATTATTATATGTATACAACTTGAAAATCATAAAGGTATGTTCTAAAATAGAATTAAAGAAGCATAGAGAAAAAATAAATATCATAAATATCATATATAATTACTGTTCCATCATAATGGCCTCCATGAGAGGTGGTAGGAGATAATTGAACAATCATCGTCTCGTGAGGCAGTAGTTCACCGTCCACAGAAACAATATGTTTGTATCCATTAGATGGAGGTGTGTGTAAGTGAAGTATGGATAATTCTTACAAAAACAACCTAATATATTAAAGAAATAGGTTTTTTTATTAAATAAAGAAATAAAAATAGATTAGCGGGTTGGAGAAGTAAAATAAAATAAAAGAACTTAAGAGAAGACTTTACCTTTAAATCGGGTAACTCCCTTTGGTTTGAACCAAAAGGTTTCCTTGAAGTGCCTTATGCCTAATGTAAGGATTCTAGGTGGAAGATAGGGATGTTGTGAGATTATTTGGGTAGAGTTTGGATGAGCCAAGGGGCTTGATATGTGTGAGTAATTGGTTAGAGGTGATGACTTTTTATAAGGGGGAGGAGGGGATCTTTAAGAAGGTTTGAAAATATTATTTTATTATAAACTAAATTTCGGTTTCAAAAGTTCCCAAACTTGTTAAATTATAAGATAAGATGAATATTATTATAAATACTCTAAAAAATAGGTTTTATAGAAGTTTTGGTTTCAAATTTAACCTTATCATTTAGATTTAACCCTTATTAACCAATTTCACTCTTACCACGCCTTCTTGTGTATTCACTCTATAAGGTTAATATAGTTTCTATAAAATGAAAAAAGAACCACAAGTGATTAATTAATGAAATGTTAAACCTTATCTAAGTCATTTGGATGAATCTTATATTTTTAGGATAATTATATCATTTAATAAAATAATATTTGTTTTGAAAATCTCATTTATGTCAATTTAAATACTATTCATATTATTACTTTTAAAAAAATCCAAAACAACTTGATTATTTCGAAAAAACATAATTAATTCAAAGATAACAAGTCATAATCATATATAAAATTTGAATATGGCATAAAAAGTTTCAAAATATATTTATTTTAACATTGAAAATCCCATTTATTTAAAACATTCATTAATGAGGTAATCATTACATCATTATTGTGTCATAAATAAATTTATTTATTTGATTTCTAGAAATTATAAATAAAATTAAACGATTTATGAAATATTTTTATATTTTTAATGAATATTTATACTCAAAAATATCAATTATATAACCCCACATTAATTTTTTTTATAAAAACAATACATGTTTATGATATTTTTGTTTTTACATTAAATAAAAAGTTATTAATGTGTAGTTGGGGTTTGGCTTAGTGGTAAGAATCCCTTAATCCTAAATGATAAATAGAGGTTCAAAATCCATTGGCTGAAAATTACTATAGCAGTAGCGGTACTATAGATCGGCGGGTACTATAGCGACAGTAGGGCACTGTTGCAGCGGCGGTACTGTGCGGGTACTTTAGCAACTGAGTTACTATTCACAGAATGGAAATTGAGCCAAATAATTGGGAATACGGGCTATGTAATGGGATACAAGACCACTAAGCCTTTGGGATATGTAATGGGTCTCCCTCTACCTAGTTAAAATTGCTCTTTGATTTGCATTAATAATAAAATGAGGCTTTGACCCCAACCTTTAAAAAAAAGTTATTAATGTAATTATCTTACCCAAGTGGCTTTGAAGTGCCAAAAGTTTCACCCAAAGATTTTATTGGTCAGCCATTACTCGTCCAATAAGGCCAGGACAAGTATTAATAAAATTTTATATTATTATAATATTATTTTAACCTTAAATTACACTATTTACCTTTAACCGCGGCAAATAAAAGTTAAAAGTTACTATTCACAAAAATTATTTTCATCTTATTGAACCAAATGTTACTTACTGTTAAAAACCATGTATGTCGGATTTTTGAAACTAAATTCATAGAAGTGATAAAATTTCATTTAAATGAAAATGTCTGTTTTTTAACTACTACTCAATGTTTTCACTATTCATCAAAAATTGAACGTTTTCATAAAAATACCAAAAATTTACCCAAAGTTATTTTGGATATTACAAATTCATAAATGATTTCTATTTTACCAAATTCAAAAAATATAAGTTTCATTAATTAATTTAAAATCAATTCCCATTGCCAACACCAGAAAGCGTGTTTTTAAGCAAAAATAACTACCAAAAGATTGACATGTGTTTATGTCCAGTTTATGAGTGAAATTTCTTCCAATGAAAAAATTTGGATTAAATGGTAAAAATATAATACAGTTAAAATTTAAAACCAATTGAAATAACAATATATCTATTTAAATGAATTAGATGAAAAGGTAGTTTTGAATTAAAGTGCCATATATTTCACTATTCATTAAAATATGAATTTTATCAGAAAAATACCAAAAATTTACCCAGAGTTAATTTTGATGTCCCGCTTCTAATGAAGAAGTTTATTTTTCGAATGGAACATATAAAAGTATAAAAAAACTAGATTTAAAAATGGTTCTCCATCAAAAGGTAGTAAATCAACCTTTTAAAGAATATTAGCGTATTTGTACTTAAAATTGGATTCATTCACATTTTAAGCCTCTAAATTCTATTGGATAAATTTAAAAACATTTAATAAACACGTTTAATCATAATATGGTTAATTTGGTTCATTCTGGCCAATACAATGACAAGGAGTTAACTACAATTTAAAATAAAAATATTATATTATTATTTTTTAGTATAACTCAACATTGTGTGCAACGTAGGATTTCAAAGAAACCCGTTGTTGCGTATCAGGTACGCCATATAACATATAATCCCCTTTGAAGTAAAATTAATATTTAATTCAAAAATATTAATAAATATGAAAATTTTATATTATTTATTTACCTGGGATGTTACACCCTTCCCCCCTTTTGGGAATTGCATCCCCACAATTCTTTTCACATATCAAATAAGTGGGGGTATTTATATAAGGAACCATCCTTAAAACATTAAATAATCTTGAATTAAATGAATAATTAATTATTAGGCTATTTTTACATTTATATTTTTAGAAAATTAGGCCATAACTATTACATTACATATCAAAAATTTCAAAGTATACACTTCTACTCAGTTTCCATTTTTTTCATAAAATAAAAACTCTTGAAAAAAAGAGTCATGTCTAGTTCCATATTTTAGACAACATGACTTTTCCATGATCCCATCCTTAACCCAATTCATTTTTAAGTCCTATGAATAATATTTCTAAACTTCGGATGATCATAAAAAGCTAAGTAAGGGTTATAAAATATAGAAAGAAAACATTATTCCATCAAAACATAATATTTTTAACATAGCTCAAGAAATCATAAGATTTCTGAATAAAACATAGAAAACATAAATCTTATTGGTAACTTGTGGCATCCATGACATACTTACGTAGTAGCTTTAATATCTATATAGAGAGTTACATTTGAAACACCCATAAAATTATATTCCATAAATATTTTAGAAGAAATATTAATGTTTACCTCCGTCACGTTACCGAATTCATTGGAGGGCTATCTCGGGATCACCTGCCCTAGGTTTATCACAGAACCACCCGTATATATAAAAAATGCCCAATACCATAACATATTCACAACACATAAAACAAACATAAAAGAAAGATAACATTTCCACATTGAAATCATAATATATCATTTAAATATATTTCCATAATCAATCCATTATCAAAACCATTTTCAATACCAAAATAACTAAAATAGTATATGGTATTTACTTTGCTTTTAAAAAAATTACGACTTTTTAAGGAATCCAAATACCAAATAATGTTCATGGAGGAAGAAAGGCCCTTCACACCACATACATTATTTTTTTTTTGTAAAATGAAATGTAGAAAAATATTCCCTTTTAATTAAATGAAAACTCAAGGCGTTTATACACCGTATAAAAGAATGTCATGTAGAAAACCAAATATTCCTCAATAAAAAGTGATTAAGACGAAGCCCCATATCTCGTGTCTGACTTGACTCGTTCATTCTTTAAATCTCTTGAATAATAAACGAAAGTTAATTTATATTTGATTTAGAACCTTTTCAAAGCTTATTAATCATTTTATATTACTTATTATCACGTTATAAACATTACATAATCATTTAAGTTAATAACGGCCATTTTGTCGATATTTGGTACTTGAGTCGAAAATGATCTTCTTATAATTACAAGTTGTCCATGTGGTAAAAAGTACATTATATATATAATTATATTGAGGATTTAGATATCATATATATCATATATATCCTCTATATATATGTATTTATAACAATACATAACATTTGGAGATAAGAAATGAAATGCACCGTTTATGGAGACGGTAAGTCGTACGTAGACATGAACGCTACTTTATTTTATATTTGATATTTTAATAAAATGAAAACATAATGATACATAGGTATATTATAATTCCAGTATAATATCATATTTTATATAAATTACATAAATTCATTAACACCATCCTTTATACGTTCAATATATGGTATGAACGAGTCATATCACTTTGAGGGGGCTGTTGTCTGGACTTCCTCAAATGAAATTATCATATATATACAACATGAAAAGCATAAAGGTATGTTATAAAAAATAATTAAAGGATCATATAGATAAAATAAATATCATAAATATCATATATAATTACAGTGCCATCATAATGGCCACCATGAGAGGCGGTAGGAGATAATTGAACAATCATCATCTGGTGTGGCAGTAGTTTGCTGTCCACAGAAACAGTATGTTCGTATCGATTAGATGGAGTTGTGTGTACTTATAGTTTGAATACATCTAATAAAAACAACCTATTATATTTCGGATACTGGTTTTGTTATAAAATAATATAATAAAAAGTTTTTAGGGGGTTGGAGAAGTAAAATAATAGAAAAGTACTTAAGAGAAGACGTTTCCTTTAAATCGGGTAACTCTCTTTGGTTTGAACCAAAAGGATTTCTTGAAGTACCTTATTACTAAATTAAGGATTCTAGGTAGAATATATGGATTTTTGGAGCTTATTTGGGAGGAGGTTGGGTGAGAAAATGGGATTGAGAGGTGTGAGTAATGGGTTAGATGTGATGGCTTTTGATAAGGGGTAGGAGGGACTCTTTAGGGAAGTTTGGATATATTATTTTATTATAAACTACATTTAGGTTTCAAAAGGTCCCAAACTTATTAAATTTGAATAAAAGATGACTATTATTCAAAATCATCACAAAAATAGGTTTTATAAAAGTTTTGTTTTCAAATTTATCCTTATCATTTAGCTTTAATCCTTAGTTAACTAATATTACTCTTACTATGTCTTCTTATGTATTCATGAAATAAGGTTAATATAGTGAATATAAAATGAAAATAGAATCACAAGTGGTTCATTAATTAAATAATAAACATGATCTAAGTCATTGTGACAAATATTAAATTTTTTAGGATTATTATATCATTTAATAAAATAATAATTGTTTTAAAAACTCATTTATGCCAATTTAAATACTATTCATATAATGACTTTTTAAAAAACCCAAAACAACATGATTATTTTGAAAAATTATAATTAATTAAAAGATAAAAATTCATAATAATCTCTAAAATTCATGGATGGTGTAAAAAGTTTCAAAATAAATTTATTTTATCATTTATAATCTCATTTATTTAAAACATTCATTAATGAGGTAATCATTATACCATCATTGGGACATAAATAAATTTATTTATTTAATGTCCAAAAATTATAAATAAAGTAACATGATGTAGGAAATAATTTTATATTTCAAATGGATATTTATAGTCGAATATATCACTTATATAACCCCGTATAAACTTTGTTTACTAAAAGATATATGTTTATGTTATTTTTGTCCTTACATTAAATTAATTAATACAAAGTGTAATTTTCACTTACTTGTGGCTCCATGGGGTCCTAAAATAGACCCAAGGATGCCCATGACTGGAAATGTATAATATAATAGGATTAGGACACATGATATAGTAATTTATTATTATTATAAAAATATTTATTTACCGTAATTTACTAGATTTACCTTTTAACCATGGTAAATATAATATATAGGGAAGTTAATATTCATAATGTCTAAAAATAAAATTTATCTATTTACATAATTTAGACCACCTGTTTCCAAATACAAAATCCATTTTCCAAATTAAAAATATATAAGTTTCATTAATTAATTTAAAATTAATTCATTTTGGAAAAACCAGAAAACGTGTTTTCTAGAAAAAATAAATACCAAAAGATTGACATATGTTTACGTTCAATTTAAGAGTGAAATTTCATCAAATGACCAAAATTGGATTAAATGGTAAAAATATAATCCAATTAAACTTTAAAACCAATTAAAATAACAATTTATCTATATAAATTAATTAGAATAAAAGACAGTTTTGAATTAAAATGTGGTATGTTTCACTATTCATTAAAAAAATGAATTTTATCTGAAAAATACAAAAACTTTAACCAAAGTAAATTTTGATGTCCCCCTTATAAAGAAGAATTTTATTTGTTGAATGGAATATATAAAAGTGACAAAAACTAGATTTGAAAAGGTTTCTCCATCAAAAGGCGGTAAATTGAACTTTCAAATAATGTTAGGGTATTTGTACTTAAATTGGATTCATTCAGATTTTCAGCCTCTAAATTTTATTGGATAAATGTAGAAACATTTAAGAAACATATTCGATAATAATTTTGTTGGTTCTGTTCATTACCTCCAATAGAAAGGCTAGAGTTATCTACCATTTAATATAATAATATTATATTATTATTTTTCAGTATAACTCAACGTTGTGTGCAACGTAAGATTTCAATGAAACCGATTGTTGTGTATCGGGTACGCCATCGAACATAGCATCCCCTTTAAAGTAAAATAAATATTTAATTCCCAAATATTAATAAATATGAAAATGTTATATTCATTATTTACCTGGGATGTAACATCCTTCCCCCATTTTGAGAATTGCATCCCCGCAATTCTATTCACTTGTCAAATAAGTAGGGCTATTTATCCCTCATAGCATTTTCAGATTCCCACATTTCCTCTTCAACCAAATGTTTTTTCCACAAAAACTTATCATGATGAATTACCTTCTTTCGCAACACTTTCTCTCTATGGTCAAGAATCTTGACTGGATGTTCCTCATAAGAGATATTCTCTTCCAACGGAACTACCACTGGACTCAAAACATGAGATGGATTTGGAATATACTTTCTCAACATTGAAACATGAAAAAATTGTGTTCTTGAGAAAACATGGCGGTAAATACACTATGTATACAACTGATCCATCTTTCTCTAGGATTTCATAAGGTCCAATGAACCTCAAACTCAACTTTCCCTTCTTACCAAAATGCATCACACTTTTCCATGTAGAAACTATGAGAAACACATGATCACTTACCTGGAAAGAAAGATCCTTCCTCCAGTTATCCGTATAAAATTTTTTCCTTCTCTGAGCTGTTCTCATGTGCTTCTGAATCAACTAAAATTTTTCTTTCATCTCTTATTCCAATTCTAGTCCCATCAGTTTCCTTTCACCTACATCATCCCAAAAAAGCTAGAGTTCGACACTGCTTTCTATATAATGCCTCAAATGGAGCCATCTGTATACTAGAATGAAAAATTTTATTATAAGAAAATTAAAACAATGAAAGATGTTGGTCATAAAATTCATTGTAATCAATTGATAAAGCATGTAGCATATCCTCCAATGTCTAAATTCTTCATCCTGACTGCCCATCTGATTGAGTATGAAAAGTTGTACTAAAATTTAATTCCGGACCCAACGACTTCTGAAGGCCATTCCAAAAGATTGAAGTAAAACTAAGATCATGATCAGATATAATAGAGAGGGGAAATCCATGAAATCTAACTTTCTATTTAACATACAACCATGAAAGTTCATCTAGAGACAAAGTATCTAGAATAGGAAGTAAATGAGCATATTCAGTCAATCAGTCAACAATATCTTTGATTTCATTATTACTTCGAGATGTCTTTGGTAATCCCACAATTAAGTCCATAGATATATTTTCCCATTTCCACACTGGCACTGGTAAAAGACGAAGCATCACTTTTGGTAACTACAGCTCTAATTTAGCCTATTGACAAGTCAAACACTTCATAGTAAAATTAGAAATATATCTTTTCATTCCATCCAACCAGTAATACTTCATAAGTTCTCTATATATCTTATTATTGCTAGGATGAACTGAAAAAAAGAACTATGAGATTTACATTATAACTCTTTCTTCAATTGTGAGTCACAAGGAACACATAATCTCTTCCCAAACCTCAAACCACAATCATTATCAAAGTTAAAATCAGGAAAATTACCCTTCTAAACCAACTCTACCTTTTTTTGCAACTCACCATCTTTCTTCTGCGCTAGCTTAATTCTGTTTGATAAAGATTATTTCACTGACACCTGAAACAAAACAGAGGAATTCTCTGCACCAACAACTTCTATGACAATTTTCATCAAGTTTTTAATCAAACGATTTTTTTAAAACACAACATGGTTAATGTAGCATTACTTTTTCTACTGATAGAATCTGCCACTTTATTTTATTTTCATGGAAGGAAATGAATATTGAAATCATAATCCTTGATAAATTATAGCCATATAATCTGTCTCATGTTAAATTATTTCTTATTGAATATATACCTCAAGATTTTTTGATCAGTATATATTTCACACTTTACTCCATACAAATGGTGCCTCCAAATTTTTAATGAAAAAAAAACAGTAGCTAATTCCAAATCATGCGTAGGGTAATTTAAATCATTATGGTTCAATTGAAATAAAGCATAAGTAATTACCGAATCATTCTACACTAGAAAACAACCATGTCCTTTCAACGAAGCATCACTATAGATAACAAACTCACCATTTTTGGAAGGCAGTGCCAAAATTGGAGCATTCCCCAATCTTCTTTTCAATTCTTAAAAACAATCGTCACATTCCTTTGTAGAGATGAACATAATCCATTTTCAAGTTAATTTAGTCAATGGGATAGATAACAATGAAACATTTTCAATAAATCTCCAGTAATAACCTGCCAAACTAAGAGAACTACGGATCTCAATTATTTTTTTGGGTCTTGGACATTCTTCAAAAAAATTTCTTTTATCAGGATCAATAGTTATGCTATTTTTTTGAAACAATGTGACCAAGGAATGAAATTTTTTATAACCAGAACTCACACTTTCTGAATTTCTCATACAATTTATTTTCTTTTAATGTTTTCATGACAACCCTTAAATGACTTTCATGTTCTTCTTTTCTTTTAGAATAAACCAAAATATCATCAATGAAGACAATAAAAAACTTATCCATGAACTCTAAGAAAATTATATTCATAAGATCCATGAATACATCAGGTGTATTGGTTAACCCAAAAGTCATAACCACAAATTCATAATATCCATATCTAGTACAAAACGCAGCCTTTGGAATTCCTGCTTCCTTTAATTTTAACTGATGGTACCCCAACCATAAGTCAATCTTTGAAAAATACTAAGCTCCCTCGAGATGATCAAATAGATCATCGATATGAGGAAAAGGATAAATGTTCTTAATATTGATGTTATTCAATGCTCTATAATAAATGCAAAGTCTCATCGAACAATCTTTATTTTTAACAAAAATGATAGAATCAACCCATGGTGATGTGCTAGGTCGAATGAAACCTTTATCAAATAACTCCTGCAATTGATTTTTTGACTCTAAAAGTTCAATATGAGTCCTTCAATAAGGGGGTTTTGAAATTGGATTTGCATCAAGAACTAAGTCAACAATAAATTCGACTTCCAGATCAGGTATTATACTAGGAAAATACTCAGGAAAAACATCAAGATACTTATTTACCACTAGAACGTCATTAATATGAATAGTTCCTTTGTTTTCAAAATTATGTGCAAGGTAACAATAATTTCTATATTTTACTAGTTTCTCAGCTTTCTGATATGTTATCAAAAGTAAGGGTTCATTCTTGTACACAAACTGAAACTATATCTGAAAAGAAACCACTTTAGATCTACTGTCAATCTTAGCAAGATAAATAGAAACCCAACCCATACCCAAAATAACATCAAACTATAATGGAAGAAAAACAATAAGGTTTTTAGGTAGATTCTTTTCGCACACAAGGATATGAAGGTTCTTATAATTTCTTTTTATCTCAACATTTCTTCCTGGCATTTTTACCATAAGTTAAGGATTCATATCTTGAGATGGAATTCCCAATTTACTAGAAACATTATCAGAAATGAAAGAATATGTAGACCCTGAATCAAACAACACATTGGCATAATCTAAATAAACAAACAGTGTACCAGATACTACTTTATTCGATGGATCAGCATCGGCTGATGTAGTTGCAAAGGATTTCACCACCCATTTCTGCTTATTGTCTGACTACTTTCCCACATTTGAGTTCTTTGTTGGAAACTCATTTTCATAACGACCCATTTCATTGCACTTAAAACATTTTACTGATTGGAAATAAAATTTTGTCTTACCATTACCCTGATCTTTTTCAGTAAAACTACGAGACTTATTTCCCATTTTACCACATCGGTAACACTTACCAGAATTTAAAAGAAATTCCCCAACGTGATTTTTACCAGAATTGTGACAAACTATAAACTTAATTTTCTTACTATAAAGATTTTTTGAAGAGTTCTTCCATTTATTCTACCACCTCAACCTCTTATTATGTTGTTTTTCAAAGAACATATAATCATCGACAAAATCTATGTCCACCTTCTCTACACGTCAAAAAAAAATTCATAACTTTTGAACTCCTGAGAAGCTAAATCTCCATGATAATTTGGCTTTAATCTTGAGTAAAAATGGTTGATTTTTTTATCAAGATAACATATGAAATTTGGAGCATACCTTCCGAGTCGAGTGAATTTTTCTTCATAAGCATCCACTGAGTCATCCTCCTATCTCAATTCTAGGAATTTTTTTTCTATCCTAAGATGAACCTCCTTAGGAGAATATTTCTCATGAAACATAAATTTGAATTAATCCCAATCAAGAGCCTCAATATCCTCACTATCCCTGTTATTTTTAACAATCGACCACCGGTGATTAGATTCACCTTACAAATGGTAAACAAAAAGACTAGAATTTTGATATTCTGAACAGCCCATGACATCAAAAATCTTTTCTAGTACATTAATCCACCTTTTTGTTAGCATAGGGACAGATGATCCTCTGAATGATGGGGGATGTTGCCTCATGAAATGATCCACTACTAATATGTACCTCTATGGTATATATGGAGGATATCATGAATGGATAACACCGCCATTTATAGTCTGAGTCAACTATGCCATCACTGTAACAAATTGTTCAGTTTTGATTCCGACCATCTCAGGTTGATAATTTGGAAGGTTTTATTTCTCCTGATGTCGTCCCATCAAAGCTGCCCTGTTTCCTCTACGGAAAACCATTATAAACACAGAAATATCTTAGGCGAAACAACATGGTAATCTGTAAATGCAATATCATTGCAATATTACCATATATTAATTTAGGGATATTAATTTAACAATATAATAACTCCTAAAGTTTTCTAAACCGACCTTTAATACCAACTATAAGAACCCAACCAAAAAAAATTACATAATCATGAATTAAATGAATAATTCACAATGAGGATATTTTCAGGTTTAGAGTTTTAGAAAATTAGTCCATAACTATTAAATTAAATCTCAAAAATTAAAAAGTAGACACTTCTACTCAGTTTCCATTTTTTTTACAAAATAAAAACTTTTGAAAAAAATTGTCATGTCTAGTTTCATGTTTTAGACAACATGAGTTTTCCTTGATCCCATCCTTGACCCTACTGATCTTTAAGTCCTGGGAAAAAAATTTCAACACATGGGATGAGGAAAAAAAATCATAGTAAGGGTTATGAAATAAATAAATAAAATATTATTCCCTCAAAACATAATACTTTTAACATACCTCATGAAATATTAATATTTATGAATAACACATATAAAACATAAATCCTAATGGTAAGCTGTGGAGTCTATAACATAGTTACCTTTTAGCTTTCACAACTATGTATGGAGTTACATTTGGAATACCCATTATTGTATATTGCCTAATTCTTTTTGGATATACATTAAAGTTTACCATCGTCATGTTACCCAATTCATTAGAGAGATATCTCGAGCTCACTCGCCCAAGGTTTATCATGGAACAACCTGTATGCGTAAACAATTCCCAAGAACCATAACATATTCACAACACATAAAACAAACATAAAGGAAAGATAACATTTAAAAATTTCAATTACAATATATCATTTAAATATATTGGTATAATCAATCCATTATCAAAACCATTTTCAATACCAAAATATGTAAAAGTGTATATGGTATTTATTTTTCTTTTAAAAATATTATGGATTGTTAAGGAAGCCAAAATTTAAATAATGCTCATGGCGACAGAAAGGTATTTGTCCCCATGTACATTATTTTTGTTGTTTAGTAAAATTCTTTGTAGAAAAATATTACCTTTGAATGAAATGAAAAGTCAAAGGGGTTTTTACACTATATAAAAGAATGTTGTGTATAAATCAAAATATGGTTGAATGAAAGGTGATTGAGACAAAGTCCCTTACCTCATGTTTGACTTGAATCATTCGTTTTTTAAATATCTTGAATAATAAACTAAAGTTAATTTATACTTTCTTCAGAACCTTTTTCAAGTTTATTATTCCTTTTACATCACTTATTACCATGTTATAAACATTACATAATCATTTAAGTTAATAACAGTCGTTTTGTCGATATTTGGTACTTATAATTACAAGTTGTCCAAGTGGTCATAAGTAAATTATATACATAATGATATACATATCATATAAATCATATATATCTAGTATATATATATTTATAATAGTCTATATCATTTGGATATATGAAAATGGAATGCACCATTCTTGGAGACAGTAAGCCGTATGTACGGATGAATGCTAATTTCATTTCTTTTTTTCATTATTAAAGGAATTAAATCCAAATGATACATAGTTATATTATAATTAGGGTATAATTTCATATTTTATATATGTTACATATGTTCATTAACACCATCCTTTATATGTTCCATGTATGTTATGAACAAGTCATATCACTTTGAGGGGGCGGTAGTCCGCACTTCTTCAAATGAAATTATCGTATATTTAAAACATGAAAATCATAATGATATGTTAAAAAATAGAATTAAAAAAGAATAAATATAAAATAAATAACATAAATAAAAAATATAATTATATTTTCATCATAATGTCCACCATGAGAGGTGGTAGTAGATAATTGAACAATCATCGTCTCATGAGGCAGTAGTTCGCCGTCTATAGAAACAATATGTTTGTATCCATTAGATGGAGGTGTGTGTAAGTGTAGTTAGAATATTTCCCATAAAAACAACATATTATGTAGAGGATAATGGTTTTTTTATAAAATAAAATAATAAAAAGATATTAGGTTGTTGGAGAAGTAAAATAAAAGAAAATAACTTAAGAGAGGATGTTACCTTTAAATCGGATAACTCCCATTTTTTGAACCAAATGGATTTCTTGATCTGCCTTATGCCTAAGGTAAGGATTCTAGGTGGAAGAAAGGGATGTTGGGAGACTTTTTGGGTAGTGGTTGGATGGTCCAAGAAGCTTTATAGGTGTGAGTAATGGGTCAGATATGATGACTTTTTATAAGTGGGAGGAGGGGCCCTTTAGGAAAGTTTGAAAATATTATTTTATTATGAACTAAATTTCGTTTTGAAATGGTCTGAAACTTATTAAATTAGAAGATAAGATGACTATTATTTTAAATCATCTCAAAAAATAGGTTATAGATAAGTTTTGGTTTCAAATTTAACCTTATCATTTAGCTTTAACCCATAGTTAACTAATTTGACTCTAACCATGTCTTCTTGTGTATTCACATTATAAGGTTAATATAATTACTATAAAATGGAAATAAAACCAAAAGTGATTAATTAATGAAAATTTCAAACATATCTAAGTCATTCAGCTGAATATTTTATTTTTAAGATTATTATATCATTTAATAAAATAATATTTGTTTTAAAAACTCATTTATGTCATTTTAAATACTATTCATATCATGACTTTTTAAAAAATCCAAAACAACATGATTATTTTGAAAAAACATAAATATATCAAAGATAAAAAGTCATAATCATCTATAAAATTCGTTTATGGAATTAAAAATTTCAAAATAAATTTATTTTAACATTTATAATCTCATGATTCAAAACATTCATTAATGAGGTAATCAATACATCATTATTGTGTCATAAATAAATTTATTTATTTGATGTCTAAAAATTATAGATAAAATATGATAATGTAGGAAATATTTTTATATTTTTAATGAATATTTATAGACAAATATATCAACTATATAACTCCACATTAAAATTGTTTTAGAAAAACAATACATATTTATGATATTTTTATTTTTACTTTAAATAAAAAGTTATTGATGTAATTATCTTACCCATGTAGCTTTCACGTTCCAAAAGTTTCAATAAAATATTTTATTGATCATCCTTTACTCATAAAATTATGTTAGGAAAAGTGTTAAGGAAATTTTATATTATTATAATATTATTTTACCTTGCATTACCCTATTTACCTTTAACCGTGGTAAATAAAAGTCAAAAGATATTATTCACCAAAAAATTATTTTCGTCTTATTGAACCAAATTTTATTTACTAATGACAACCATATATGACGTATTTTTTAAATTCAAATCACATAAGTTCTATAATTTCATTTAAATGAAAAAATAGGTTTTTAACTACTACTCAGTGATTTTACTATTTATAAAAAAATTGAATGTTTTCAGAAAAATACCAAAAATTCTCCCAAAGATAATTATAAAATTCTGAATTAAAAATGATGTCTATTTTAAAAAATTCAAAACATTTGATTTTTATAAATCAATTTAAAATTTATTCCTGTTGTCAAAACCAGAAAGAGTGTTTTTTAAAAATAATAACTACCAAAAGATTGACATGTGTTTATGTCCAATTTTAGAGTGAAATTTCATACAATGACCAACATTGGATTAAATGGTAAAAATATAGTCCAATTACACTTTATTACTAATTAAAAGAACAATCTATCTATATAAATGAATTATATTCAAAGGATGTTGTGAATCAAAATGCAGTATATTTCACTATTCATTAGAAAATGAATTTTATCTGAAAAATACAAAAA
This sequence comes from Viscum album, assembly GCA_963277665.1. Taxonomy (NCBI): domain Eukaryota; kingdom Viridiplantae; phylum Streptophyta; class Magnoliopsida; order Santalales; family Viscaceae; genus Viscum; species Viscum album. Next base: position 169,273,712 of record OY728157.1, read on the forward strand.
AATACCAAAAGTAAAATTAGATGCCCCGATTCTAAAGAAGAAGTTTATTTGTCAAATGGAACATATAAAAGTGACAAAAACTATATTTAAAAAGGGTTCTCCATAAAAATATGGTAAATCGATCTTTTAAAGAATATTATATTATTTGTAATTAAAATTGGATTCATTCACATTTTAAGCCTCTTACTTTTGTTGGATAAATGTAAAAACATTTAAGAAACATGTTTAATAATAATATAGTTAGTTCTATTCATTCCTGACAATAAAATGGCTAAGAGTTAACTATCATTTAATATAATAATATTATATTATTATTTTCAGTATAACTCAACGTTGTGTGCAACGTAAGATTTCAAAGAAACTCATTATTGCATATCAGGTACGCCATCGAACATAGATTCCCATTTAAAGTAAAATTAATATTTAACTCCCAAATATTAATAAATATGAAAATTTTATATTCTTTATTTACCTGGGATGTTACAGTGATACTATGATTCACCATCACCATTTTCACCATCAGAAAAACACCACCTCATCATCCCGTTAAATTTACCCCTAAAATTTACACTATTTTTAATAGGAACTCCTGTAATCCATGACTTCCCTACCAAGTCAAATCAACCATTGAATCTATATATAGAAAATTGTAATATGTGCTAGTAATAAATAGTGAAATTAGAGATTTAATATCTTTTTATTGACACATATCAAAACATTGGGATTTAAACTCCTAATTTGATACCACATCAGGTTATAATAGAATAATATTGGTAATGTAGTTATCATATTGAGTCACATTTTTATTTCCTTAATCAAGTTAAAGAAAATCTTTTTATTTTACCAATACTATTGAAGGTACTTGGAAGTCTTTCCACTCAAATCCTATATTCTTAAATGTATTAACAATATACTCCCACCACCATCATCTAGTCCCTTAAATATTGAAATTGAAATGTTTTACGTTAATAATGTTATACATCTCCATGAACACAAAGAGGTATTGAACTTTATTTATCTAACACTATATATCTATATGATCATTGGTACACTAGGAGGATGTTGGTTTGTGATGAGAAAACACCTAGGAGCTATATCTTCTACTATTCCACCGAGGTATATCATTTATCAATCCAACAGAAATATGTCATGCTACCTGATCCAATTCATAGACTACATGTATTAAAACCTCAACACCATTCTATTCTATTGGATGTTTCTTTTAGTGAGGTTCATTGATAGCTCCCTCCTAATCTCTTTTCAAATGTATTCTTTGGGGGTATAACAATAGATAACTTAAACATAAAACAAGTAAAATTTCATTCAAGAAATATATCAAGAAAAAATAAATTATTCAATAAAAAAATAATATAAAAAATAATGAAAATTCTAGATTTAGAACTTAAAATTCCCATAAATACATTTAAAAAACCAATAGAATTTTAATAATAAATACGATGAGTACTGGACATGAAAATACTCATAATATACACCTTATATATTAATAATAATATCTAAAACCACATTAATACATAAAATAGGTTTTTCCACCACCTCTGATAATGATTTCTCATGATCCAACTCTGATAAACCACGTAAACAACATCCGAGCTAGCCCAAACATGACCTGAAGGGAATCATCAATCCCTATAGGCAAGAAACCATAGCCAAAGTACCATTATGATTATAGAGTGAATGATTTATCTGTAATTTTTAAAAATATATGAGAAACTATAGATAGGATTAAATAAAATATTATTTATTGAAAAAATCCAAATGAGAAAATGATCCATAAATACACTAACACAAAACAAAAAATGGAATGATATACATCACACAAAATTCAAATAAAAAACTCTATCATCTCTAAACCATAATGTCCCAGAAATCAAGTACACTTACCAAATCTGAGTGGAAACATCCAATTCCATAGGGATAAATATTTATATATTCAAATTCTCTAAGGGAATGGTTGGGAGTGAGCAACATAGCCCATTAATATTTCACCAATCATTTCATAAGAAAACTATTTCAAAAAAAACTTCGGAGATAAATTTAAAAAAAAAACATGGAATGGAAATATTTTCATAATAAAAATTAAAAAATTATATTGAAAACATTTCAATGGTTAATAATAAAATAGCTACAATGACCATTTCCCTCAAAGAAATCATGAATATAACATTTTACAAAAACATGCATGAATAAATCCTTAATCAAAATTGAAATGAGTGAAATATTTCATAACATTGGCTTGTAAAGTTGTTACCAAATATAGAAAAATGGTTAAGATACCCAATAGTAGTTTAAAAAGTGTTTCATAAATGTGTTGGTGAAGTTTGTATTCTAGTGTCACAAGTATTATCACTAAGAATCAAAATAATAACATCATTAAAGCATATTATCCACACCATCTAGTATTTTGGTTTACATTTTCAGCCTCAATATATTTCCATGATGAGAAAATAATTTTCCAACATGCATTCTTCTCACCTATCTATCTGGTCACCCATGTGCTTGATGATAAATAAAACTATTATGGGGTTATAATTCAATTCAATCAATATAAAAACATTAAAATAATCATTTGAAATTTCCCCATGTTTAGGTTTCTATACATTAATTTTCTCTTAAAAACCAACAAAATATTTTTATCAAAAACTCATTACATTTATTTTTTAAAAATCGCCTCAATAGATTTTAATAAAACAACTTTACTTTGATTTAAAAAACCATACATAAAATGGGTTTTTAACAAAATTCATACAATCAACACATTTCAAATCACAAATTTTTTTATTCATTTTCATTTCATAAAAATCCATTCATTACTAATTATTTCATTTATTAAAATTTCTCTCAAAATGCACAAATAATATCCATTACCATATTCAAAAACATTCCTCACATATTCCATACTATTTTGAAGGCCCAAATCATATATTTAAAATCATTATAAACCCATTTTAGTTAGTGTATGAAAAAAATGTTTATGATTATAGATATATATTATGACACCACCTACCTTATTATCAATAATGATTAACTCTAATGAGGGGTACATAAAAAGAAGTAAGTGGAATTATACACCTCATGATCAAACTCAAATTTAAAAAGAACTCTTATTCCAATCACCCATTAGTTGTTCACCCCAAACTTCGCTACTAGGGATAACTAAATTAAAAATTTCAATAATTTGAGTATTTTTTTTAAAACTACAAGTTTCTATGTTTTCATAAGAAAATATATGAAATAAAAATTTCATTAATTTTTATCAGAATCTTGGATGTAACGGGTGTAAAATCATATAAAGTAGGAGTAATACCATTTAATGGGATAACATAATTTAAATCCCACATTTTACATATTTGTAATTAACAAAAATGGCGTCATAGGTGTTTTGGATTAAGAAGAACGAAAATTTGGCTTTAGTATCATATTTTTCATTAAAATGTCACTGTGTAAGGATGGCATGTTTCACCATTATGAAACACATGTATGTTATATAAGGGTAATGGTATTTACCCATATACAGGTTGCTATCCCAAACCACCGTTATGAAATACCCATACACAACCACTCTACCATTACAATGTGTGCTTTTACCGTTACCCTAGACCGTTAGGTGGTTTGATACATTTACAAAAGACCCTTATTCAACCACTCTCCCATTATTAATTTCATTGAATACCCTTACACAACATATATGAAATTAATTATAAACTTAAATATAAAATATATGTGTTTAAAAACAAAGTAACACTTATTTTATCATTTTTGAAACATTTATTCATTTATATAATGATATATATATTATTTTTTTCAAATTTCAAAATTAATTTTATAATTTTATCACTCAAGTTACTATTCTTGATGTCAGGTTACTACTAAAAAATGTCATATTACTATTCCACCTATTATATAAGTGTAAAAAATCAATGGTTTGGTGATGATCATGTCTTAATGGCCACATAACCCTTTATACTGTATATAAACTCAACCATTCTAAGACCTAATCATTCATTACTTCTCATAAATGGTTTTGTACATCCCTTTATCTCTCTTATTCATGATTCCTTTGGTTCATTTAATATTCTTTTTTAAAATAGTGGTATTTATGAAAGAATTTGGGCCTATGGAGTTTACATTAGTGTGTGCATTATTCTTTTTTTACCTACTAGTACTACTCAGAGTTGTTAAAGTTAACATTATTTTTTTTTATTTCTAATTCCCCTATGAAATTCAATAATCTATCGATGTGTATCTATTATAATAAAAAATAAAACATAAATATTTAAACATTATCCCTTTCACTAATATAAATATTTACTGATCCATAAAAAATGACCTTTTATTCTGACCATTATAGGCATTCAATCAGCTCCGGACTATTCCCATGTGATCCAAAATAAATTGTACCAAATATGTAATATGCTAATCAATCTATGGTATAAAAATTATTACCTCAACACACTTATCCTAATATAATGGTCATTTATATGATCATGCACAAAAATCCTCATATTTTTTTATAATAATGAAGGGATTATAATTGTTAATATAAGAAAATACCAGCAATGTTAAATTATATACACATTGTCTTCAAAAATACATGTTGGACACCATAAATACATCATCAAATGTAAGAATTATTCACTCAATTTTTACCTATGTTTTTGGATGAAATTTTTTCTAATATATGTCTAGTAAAAAATAGAATATTGTAGCCCCCTCTACATAATTGTGTAAAATAAGAATCACAATCACATACTATCATCCATGGTACTCCATAAAGCATCACTGACTCTATCACATATATATTTTACAAGCTACCCAGAAATATGGATTCCTTAAATAACAAGAAATTTTTTTACTACATAAATATGACTATGAAATCACAAATAGAATCAAGCCCTCTAAGTTAATGACACAATCCTATAAAAAAAATCCAATGAGATGTCTTACCACATATCTAAAGAAATATCCAACGTCTTAAAAGAACTATTTGATTGTTTATCTTTTTTTTCGTACATTTAGAAACTCAAGATTTTGGGATACAAAATAAAAAACACTAAGTATCTCATCCCATAAAATATTTTTCTTTAAGTAATAATACATATTTATGATATATATATTCAATTAAAAAGTTCAATAAAATATGAAAAAATTCTCCCTATATAATCATAGATATAAATAGTTTCCTATAGATCTAAAAATATTGTCTATATTCCATTGAAATAAATATAGAGAATTAGTAAAAATTATCTTAATATGTTACAAATCATCCTCAGGGTCTCCTACTAAGGATTACTTAACAAGATGTACCATTAATGATGTCACCATTATTTAATAAAGACATTTTTCAATCATTAGTCTCTTTAATTATTAGATTTACTATGACTATAATTCTATCACTATCCATACCTCACTTATATGGTGAGATATGACATTTTATGGTTTCTCAGTCAACTGGCCAACCATAATATTTCAATTTCATGTGGAATAGGTTTTATCAATTTCATAATAATTTTTTTAAATTCCTCTCATATTCCATTAGAAGAAAATAAAACTTATAATAAAAAATGTATATATAAATCATAGGAACTATATAATATTTAAAATGTGTAGTAATAAAATAATATCTAAATAAATTCCATGAAAAAAACATTACTTCATGTTTCATTAAATGAGTAACATATTTATACTAATGGGGTCATAACTATATAGTCCTATAAATAATGAATTTTCACACAATTATGATAGATCCAAATCATGGACATTATTTCATGAACCAAGCTGGGACATCATCCGAACCAGTGCCTGGCCCATTCTGTGACATGAAATGAAGGGCGTTCCTGATCCCCATGGGATGGAACATATGCCTGGGAATCATAAACAATGTTTTGGAATTATTTACCTCTGTTTATAAGTATAAAAAAACATATAAATTTAATAAACCAAATCAGAAAAATCAACCAAAAAAACCTAAAACAATTTTTCAGTGTTAAATTACAAGGTTTAAATCCAACATCAAAAAAGGAAACAACAAAAAGGTGAAGCAATCCCAACTCAAAATCCACCACAAGGAAAGGAAGAATCACCCTTAAGCCACCTACACTACATTAAACTAATAAAAAACTATCAACCCAAACCACCATAACCAAAATCATTTACCTTACCCATATCAAACAATTATAATTATACTTACATCTAAAGGTGTAAGTATGGAATGATCATAAGCCTAGTAGGATGCCACCCAAGAATAGATTCTATGCACTAAACTTTATAAGATAAATAACTTGCAATATTTTACACAAAGTAAATGCGGGAAACAATTTTAGGAAAGAAACTTTAAAGAACAAAAAATTTTAAAGATTTTTTTTAAAGAGAACACACTTTCTTCTGAAAAATTACAACTTAACACTACCTTATTCAAATGGTAAGTGAAATATAACCAATGGTCACTAATCACAGAAACTACCTCTATGCAGTATCTAGTAGTGTGACCCTAGGTACATCGTATCTTGGTGAAATGGGCTATAGGAACCATGAAAAGCAACATTCTCATGCACAAGCCACTAGAGAGAAGAAATATCCAAAGTTATAGTGGTCTCAATTATTTTTTCCATATGTAGTTGGTGTTGTCATCATCAATCTATTTAAGTGAAACTGGACTACAACCACTTTTGAATAACTAGAATACTAGTCCTAGTCCACCCATCTAGATACCCGGGTTTCCCTTTTGTGCCAAAAAAAGTTTCACATGTCACAAAACACCACTTCCACCTCAAAATTCAATTTTAAAATCATACACATACCAAAAAATTTCTAAAATATGGTTCACACTATTTATAAAACTCAATAAACCACTTAGACAATTTTTAAAATAATTTTTATAACACCACAAGGATTTTATACTAAAAAATACACCCAAAGTCATATTTTAAAACCAACTACACATAAAGGCCATAACAAAATATGTTTTTCATCCATTATATAATCTAATAAAATAATTTATAATTTATAAAATCATTCTACATAACAGAAAAAGATTATTTACATGAAAACACCAATTTTCATGTAATAGATCGACATTAAAATCAAACACACAATTAATCATTTTGAAAAAAACTTTTATACCACACATATTGATCAAGTAACATGCTAAATTAAACATGCAAGAAGAGTAAATTCACCAAGTAATGTTTATTCAAGGAACCACCTACCCTTAATGTCAAAATCCCAAAAATTGGATCGAAACTTCAACCACACCTCAATTATAAAAAAAAGTAATCAAAAATGAACCTTAATCCATGAGATCAAACACAATAACCCAATATTAAACCCTAGGGTAGAAACCCCAGCTCTTAGAAAAATAGAACTGTATGAAAGAGGGAAGAATCCCTAAAAATAAGAAATAAATAGGGGAGGAATCCTCTTACTTGAAGAAACATTGAGTCCCCCTACCAAATCCCCTTCAAAATGGGTTCCAAAGGGTGATCTGGGGTGCTTGGAGGCCTCCTATGGCTAAAAATCATGAGTAGGGAAAAAATGTGTGGAGAAGCGGTTAAATATGAAAAGGGAAAACTTTGATTACAAATATTTTTTGTAACATGGACAACGTTAACATTTAGTCTATAAGGTTTAATAAACCTAGTTTTAATATTGTGCATGATCTATATAGAGAAGATAGTTACCTAGGCTGAGGTGAAAGGCCGTGAGGTAGTCGTGTGGTAGGTTATGCCTTCTACCACATGATTACCTGAGTTGGGTGTACAATTTACACAAACCGTGTCCCAACTGTGCGCTTGGGTTTACCGACCCAAACATCCATTTTCTCCAAAATTCCAAAGGAAACATAGGAGAAAATGATAGATCAAAATAAAAAGGAATAAATATACCTGAAATAAAAACATTCATGTGAAAATTCTACTTACCGTGATATTTATCTTCCCTCATAAAGTCAACTTGAATCTTGATCAGAAAACAAGAATTGGAACTCTTTCTCATCCCAAGACTTCCACTCCCATGACTCTTGAACATCATTCCCATGCTACCAAAGGATGTAGACAAACATAATAGACTTCTAATAAAGCAACTTCTCTTAGGAATCCACTATCTACACCGGCTATTCAATCACTGATAAATCATGATCTATCGCCAACTCCTACCAATTCATCACATGGGACAAATTTAGGCTATACTTCTTTAATTTTGAGAGATGAAACACATCATGGATAAATATAAACTGAGAAGAAAAAGATAACTTATATTCCACATTTCTAATCAGCTCAGTGATTTCAAAAGGGCCAACATACCTTAGTGTTATCTTTCCCTACTTCTGCAACCAGTGATAACCCAAGAGAGGGGACACCTTCTAGAATACTTGATTACCCAAAGAAATTTGAAGATCTCAACACCTATGATCATCATAAGATTTGTGGTGACTCTGAGGTGTTAATAACAACTACCTAATCATCTTTACTTTCTCATACTTCTCCTGCACAAGGCTCAGCCCCGAATGTGAGGTCTCACCCACCTCATCCCAACATTGAGGGGAATGAAAAGTCCAACCATAATGTTATTGAAAATGATCCCTATGAATTGAATATTGGTAACTGTTAATATAAAAAAATTCAACCGACCCCAATTGGTTATCCCATGATCATCCAAAATCCAAACACATGCACGAATCATGTTCTCCAAAATCTGATTTCCTTACTCTGTCTAACCATCCATCTGAGGGTGGTATGTCATACTCATCTTAATTTGTGACCACAATGCCTATTTAAGCCCTTCTCATAATCAAGAGGTAAAATGAGTATCTATATCTAAAACGGCTGTAAACGAAACCCCATAAAGCCTTACCACCTTTCGAATATACAATCATCCCAGCTCATCCACTTTAGTTGTATCTGTGATTGAAATAACTGGGATGATTTGGTCAGATGAATAATAAACAACCAAATAGAATTCCTTCCTTGAGGTGTATGGGGAAATCCCAGAATTAAATCCTTGGAAACCTCATCCCACATCTAGGTAGGATTGGGTAGCAGTTGCAGAAAACCAGAGGGCCTCTAATTCTATTATTTTATATAATGATATGTATAACATCTTAATACAAAATCAGCTATGTCCTACTAAATTCCTGGCCTCCAAAACATTAGACAAACATCATAATGAATTTTTTCCCACTAAGATTGGTGTCTATCCTTCATCGCCACCTTCCACAAGGACAAAAACACCACTGAACATCCCTATAATCACAAGACTCCCTTCGGAGATGAATATCAATCAGAATATGTCTCCCCAACATGAAGAAACTACATAGACCGCTGACACAACTCATCATATATATGTTTCTTCTAAATCAACATAATAAGGGAAAGAGTGAACTGAACCCTCACAAAGAACTCACCCACGCTATGATCCTTGTAATCCAAATGAATCTGATCAAAGATCCCCACCAGAGTCCACTCATCACTAGACTTCCTCAAATCATGAACTGCCATATTTCTTCTCAAGGTGTCAACCACCACATTATTCTTACCCATGGTATAGATAATAAAAAAATCAAATCCATTCAAATACTCTATCCAACATCACTACCTCTAGTTCAATTCATGAAAGGAAAAAATGTATTCTAAACTTCTATGGTCAGAGTAGACCACAAAACTATCACAAAAAGATAATGGAGCCATATCATCAGGGCATGAATAACCACTTCCAATTATATGTCATGGGTCGGGTAATTATTTTCATGTGGTCCAATTTGGTGGGATATATACACCAACACATGATCACCCTGCATAAGTACACACTCGAGACCCATACTTGAAATGTCACAATAAACTACGTATCCCTTCCCATACTCTAGCAAGATCAATACTGGTACAGTATTCAACTGCCACTTTAGCTCATCAAATGATGCCTAACACTCTGGGATCCACTCAAATTTCCCCCTTTTCCAAGTGAGTGAAATCATGGGTGAGGAAATCTGAGAGAAAACCTAAACAAACCATCAATAATAACCTACCAAGTTGAGAAAACTCTTGATTTCAAACACATTATTTAGGGACCACCTAAAAACCTTTCTACGAAATCACATGATCCATAAACTTCATCTCCCTGATCTAGAAGGATAACATTTAATACTTGTCATATAGGATGTGATCCTATAGAATTACCAAAAGGATCCGCAAGTTATGAATATGCTCCTCCTCAGATCCAGAATAAACTAGCATGTCATCTACAAATACCACAATTAAAGAGTCAAGATATTGGTGGAACACCCTATTCATGAGTGCTATAAAAAATGTTGCAGCATTGGTCAAACCAAAAGGCCTGATCAAATACTGAAAGTGGTCTTACCTGATTTGGAAATCCATCTTTGGGATGTCCACCTCTCTCACTCGGACTTGGTGACAACCTGAATTCAATTCTATCTTGGAAAACTACTTTTTTATATTCAGTTGATCAAACAAGCCATAGATTCATCGAAAGGGTATTTATTCTTCATAGTTACATTATTAACCATTCAGTAATCAATTCACGACTGGATGGATTCATATCCCTTCATCACAAAAAGAACAGAAGCGAACCAAGGAGAGACATTCGAGAAAAAGAACCCTTTGAATTCTAAATCATCCATCTGTATCATTAATTCCATCAATTTGGTGGGGGCCATATTTTATGATCGAAGAGATATCAGTTGAGTTCTCGGCATCAAATCAATCGAGAGCTCCATGTACCACTCGGTGGGTAAGCCTGATAATTCATTTGGAAATAGCTCGAGGGTCTCATTTACTACACGAGGTAGTCCACCCTCATGAGTAACACCATTGTCCTCCAGTGCGAGTGATGATAACTGAATGTTAATATTTCCCAACAGTAGGAGTGGAGGCCATGCATGACTCGAACAAGGATCCCATTACCTAATAAATACTTGAGGGATCCCATCAGGTTCCATAAAACTCACCCACCGTCTAAAACAATAGATATGCTCTTGGAAGCGCACCAACCAATCCATGACAAGGATAACATCTTAAAGGACCATGTCTAGGTCTATGAAATACCACTCCATATCAACCCTTGATATAGATACTGCACAAGATAGAAACCTAAGACCCTACTCCTTCTTCCTACCCAATGGAATTACTAACTTCATTGTGAAAGACATTAGCTCAGTTGGCATGTTTAGAAGATCCACAATACAAGAAAAGATAAAAGAAATTGTTGCACCAAAATCAAATTAAAAAACTGCTATAGTAGATGAAATCATAATGATACCAAAAACAATCGAGGAACCTACATTTTATCCCACTGGTGCATGATCCAAAACATGAATATTCCTGGTATCTACCTGTGAATTAATGATTTCTTGCATCTATAACTTGGACATTATATACCCCAAAGATGATATGGTCCTACCACCATGAAAACCTAATAGAGATCCTACCACCTGGGTTGGTTCTGACTGAATAGATACTCCCCTAGAAGTAATAGATTCTACCCCACTCAGGTAGGGGCGTGATACCCTGTCAAAAATATTTAAGTTACACATAATTCAACATTGATGAAAAGTCATAGGAGGACACACGAAAGAAGGTTGAGAGTTCCCTTCCCTCCTGCAATGTTGGCACATAAAATATCTTATATCAAAAGCTACATAATAAAACTGAGTAGAAGGATGTCCTGAACTACCACCTCCCTTCTTCCCTTTCTCGTCTCACATCCTCTTTTTTATGAGGAGATACCATTTCCCACAGTTGTCTCCACTCCATTAAACCTAGAAATTATTTTCGGATCAATGTCGACTAAGAAAGAAAGATCAACTACCTCATAATATGTTCCCATATTGAACAGGAAGGCATGAGAGTAAATTAATGTTCAGATCTCCTTCTCAAACTCCAGATATTTCATTTATTCATTAGAAACAATCTTAGGTGTATACCTCACTAGATCAAAAAAACTATTTGCATATTACATCATTGACTGATCTCCCTAGGAAATATCCATGAACCCACAGGATCCGATATAGTCCTGGACCTCGGGACAATACTACTCGTTAAAGATGATCTTGAAATCCTTCTAGATCATCTTCTCATACTTCCTAGCCTAAAGCACATATTTCTTCCACCTTCGGTTCATACCCTCTAGTAAGAAGAGAACACATTTCACCCTGGCTTCCTCAAGGGTGTCCAGACACTAAAACACCATCTCGATCTTCTCGAGCCACTCTTATACTTCCTACGGCTCAACATTTCCCCCAAAAGTAGGAGGATTTTTCTTAAAAAACATATAAGCTTTTTTCCTTCCTAGGACCATATTCATCCTCTCTAACTGAGAGGTAGAAGGAGCCACTCCCTATCCTAGAGCCTAAATATCCTGTTCTAAAGCTTCCCCAACCTTTGATTAAGTAGTATGGGATATTTCTCTTCGGCTTCCTCTCGTGGTAAGGGAGCTATTCGAGGAGGCATATTTCTACAAGAATCAACATTCACAATATAAAATATTAGAATAACAGTTCTAAAAATTTCATCAAAATAATCAAATATAAATAAATTAAACTTTCCACTACAATAAAATAACCAAACCACTTTACCCCCACCCAGTGTCCACATGCAGTATGTAACCTTCATGTCCCACCTAAAAGATAAGTAAAATAAAAGTCCCAACATCCCATGACAACTCGGTGTCTATCACATGGTGTGATGGGCAGACACTCAACTCACTAACAGATCTCCGAGCTATGATATTACTAGCTCATGTCTAACTCGACTCATCCCAAATAAAATGGACCAATGATCTAACCTCCCTCTAATAAAATTTTATCACAAACCATTCTGGGACTTTATCCATATTGGTGCCCATCCTGGTCTATGGCATGGTCCGAAGGGCATTCCTAATCCCCATGGACTGACACAAGTTCCCAACTATCATAAAAAATTATTGGGAATGATTTACCTACATTTTTCAGCATAAAACAACCAGAAAAATTTAATAACCCAAATCTAAAAATTCAACTAAACAAACCTTAAACAATTATATTGAATTGAATTACATGGTTTTAAACCAAAATCCGAAAAGGGCACAACAAAAGGTGCAAAAAGTCTAACTCAAAAAACCACGATAAGGCAAGGGGAAATTTCCCTCAATCCAAATCCACAACACCACAGCAAGAAATAATCTAGAAACTCAAACCCCCCTCACCAAATTCCATTCCCTTACCTATTTCAAACATTACAAAGTCTACTTACACCCAATGGTGTAAGTAGGGTGTGATCAAAATCCTTTTAAAATCCCACCAAAGAGAAGATTCCATGTAGCAAACATTATAAGATAAATAATTTTAAAGATTTTACACAAAGGAAATGCTAGTATCAATTTTAAATGAAATAGATTTAAATGAAAGACAATTCAAAAGAAAACAATTTTAAAGAGAATACACATAATTATAAAAATTTATAACTAAAAACTATCTTATAAAGATAATAAGTGAAATATAGATAATGATAACTAATCACAGGAACTACCCCTAGTCACTAGCTTGCAGTGGGACCCTAGGTGCCTCATATCTCAGTGATATGTGGTATATGTGCAACAACCAACATCTTTGTCATGCACGAGCCACTAGAGTGGAGAAATATCCAATGTTCCAGTGTTCTCAAATCATTTTCCATTTATAGTTAGTGTTTTAATTTTCAATCTCACTATCTGAAACTGGGCCACAACCACATCTTTATTCATAGAATACTAGTCTTATTCATCCCAAGTAGATACATAGGCTTCCCTTTTATGATCGAACAAGTTTCACATATCACATAACACCACTTGCACATCCAAATTCCACTTTAAAATCATATGCATACCAAAACATTTCCCAAACATGGTTTGTACCACATATTCAATTCAATAAACCATTTATAAAATTTATAAAATAATTTTTAAAACACCATAAGGGTTTTCCAACTAAAAATGCACCCAAATTATTATTTTAAAATAAACCGCACATAAATTCCATACAAAAATATTTTTTTCATCCATTACATAATATAATAAACCAATTGTATAAATTATAAAGTCACACTAAGTAACTCAACAAGAATTTTCCCATAAAAAACCCAATTTTATATAAAAGTGAAACATTAAAATCAAACAAACACTTAATCCTTTTGAAAAAGACATTCTCACCACACATATTGATAAATGATCAAGATAAGAAAAAAATTCAATAAAAATAAATTCCCCAAATAATTTTTATACATTGAACCACCTACGTTGATGCCAAAATCCCAAAAATTAGTGTAAAAATTCAACCACACCTCAACCACAATTTAAGAAATCAAAAATGATCTTGAATCCAAGAGATTTAAGTCAAAAACCAAGATTAAAATCTAGGGATGAAACCCTAGATTTTTTAAAAATATAACTCCAAGAAATAACGAAGAAACCTTAATTAAAAGGATGAAACAAGGGAGGAATCCACTTAATTGAAGAACCTTTGAGTTTTCCTCACCAAATCCCCTTCAAAATTGGTGCCCACTGGTGCTTGAGAGAGCTTGGAGGCCTTCTATGGAGGAAAATACCGACTGGGGAAGAAAATGGTAAGATGATGGGTTAAATATGAAAAGGGAAACCTTGGAATAAAAATATTTTTTATAACCTGGACAATACACACAGTTAGTCTGCATGGTTTAATAAACTGTACGACAACTATGCACAGGATCTGTCTAGATAGCATGGCTACCTGTGCTATGGTGCATGACCATGCAGTAGCCTTGTGGTATATTTTTCCTTCTACTGCATGGTTACCTAGTATGGGTTCACGACCTACACTAACTATGCACCAACCATGTGCATGGGCCTTCCGACCAAAACCACTATTTTTATCCAAAATTAAAAAGGAATCGTAGGGGAAAAATATAGATCAAAATAAAAGTGAAGAAATAACTGAAATTAAAATCACCGATGTGATAGAAGACATATCATACTACACTATATAATAAAATCCATCACTTAATAATTAATGAATTGAAGCACAAATTGACACTTCCATCAAATTTTCAAACCTTTGTTGACACTTATCAATTTTAGAAAATTTATTAAGATTCATATTCAAATAATATAATAGACTTATCATTTTTGAAAAAATATTTTTGGCTCTCGATAACTACTATATATTCCCATGATAATTTATAATTAAAAAACATTATCTAACGAGATCTATGAAATAACTACCAAGATATTCAATGGGTTTACTATTAAACATTTCCATAAAATTGCATTACCCAAAAAATTTACACTGTATGATAAAAATTGAAACCTAAAAATCATTCTATATGACAAACGTTCCAAAAGAAACTCTAACATAATAATAAGTTTCTAAAAAATTATTAATTTATAATCAATATAATAAAAATATAATTTGAAAATAATACCAAATAATCATCAACATTGAGTTAATAAACTAAATTTATAATCACAATAAACGCATATGGTTCAATCATTTTTCTATATGGGATCACTAAAAACATGAATTTTAGTAATGACCGTGAAAATATTTCATTGGGATGACATCATCTTTCATTATAATATGCTGATATCCATTTCATAAATATATATTAGAAAACAAATTCACCTACCTCACGACATTATTATAATAATTTTTCATAGGAAGAATAAAATAGTTCTTCATGTAAATATTGTTCAAAAACTAGTTAACTATATTTAACCTCACACATTCATCTACTTTCATCATGAAAACATGGGACTGTCCCTTAGTGATCCATTATTTCTTATTAAATGTCACTATAATAATTCATCCATTTTGAATCAATATCTCTTGATTCATTATAGTTACCATATGATAAGATCATACTAAATTAAGGAAATTACTTAGTATTATTCTATCTCAAACTCAATATGTTAATATATAGGATAAGTTATATATTTTACAATTTAATAATTTTTATAATCACCTAAAACAAAATGAAAATTCTCCCACATTCATATAAAACATGCCTAGCATAAAATTTTCCAACTAAATTGTAATACTCAACATCTGAATCTTCCTATGTATTTTGTGGGAATATTTTCATTAATAAAAATTATACGATCAGCCTATATGTTAGAAAAAATAATATTTCATTCACAAAATTGAGGAAATTATTATACATAGTTTCACAAATGGACCATAATAATAGAATTATATAATTTCATCTATAAGGGTAGAGATATCAATAAAAAAATAACATCCCATAACCATCTCACAAAAACTCACTTTTAATAACTTTATTCAACCTTCTGGTGGACTATTCATCTCTAGTGGCCTATGAATATTTTATAAAAAATATCCTAACCCATAGAAAGAGAAAGGGGAGATTAAAATATTAAAAACATGGATAAATAAAAATATAATAAATATTTTAGTAAATTAAAATCAAAATAATAATCACCAATAGTATATATACATTCATAACATTTATATCCATTTGTTTTACCCTATCAACACCTCATCTACCTCGTCATCCATGAAACATACTGCAATAACCTTTATGCCAAGTTCTCAATCCCTATGGAGACTAAGATCCCCCATGGTGAATTATATTGGAACGACCATAAGTTTTTCATCCCAATGACTATATATTATTCCTATAATATGGAAAATAATACTGGTGAGGATACAAAAAATTCAAATATTAGTTGTTTAGTGGTCCCAAATTTATAATACATCCTCTAGAAACTCAATAAATAATTTTATATAAATCCATAGTGATATATAATATTATTATAAAAAGATAGAATAACCAATTCTGTATATGATGATAGTGAAAAATCCATATCAATGAATTGAGATCAAATAGATACTAAATTCTCATTTCATCTCCTAATATTTATTTTATTGAAAAATCTAGAACATTCACCCATGGATACACTCTTAGAATTTATTAACTATGAAATATGAAGAAAATATTCTCTCTTAATAACAAATTAATATTAATTATATAATTCTACAACATATCTTTAATGTAATATATATAAAACAAATCAATATGGTGATGGATCATGGGTCTCATGGATTTCAAAAAATAAAGAGATCATAACTTATTCTTAGTAACTAAATCATGAAAATTTTGTGACGACTGCAAAACCATCACTCAAATGTCCTAAATTGTGCAATGTATATATTGAATCAGAAAAAGGTCCAAATATAACTCAACTCTAAGAGCCTAAAATATAAAGTAAATCCTATATATCTCTAAATATAATGTCCTTACAACTTTTAACAAATTATAAATTCCCCATAATACCATTCAATAATTACACACTAACCCATAAAATAAAAAAAATCAATAATGAAACTGGTAAATATTCTTCATATTGTCTGACTATAAAGTAATGTCAACCTATTATAACTAATTATCTATCCCATTTATATTAATGATCCACTTACACATTGGTAGATTCTACTTTTGTAACTCTCTAATATATAGTTTTCGATCCACACTAGAAATCTTGTGTTATAAATGATCTCCACTAAAACCCTACCAAGGCATGTAATAAAATCATGTGTAAGAACTAAATCCAACATCCAATATGGAATGGGATTGATAATAGCACTGAGTGTATATTAAATTTAATATAATAATCATATCCCTATCTAATTGAATAAAAGTAATGAAATTTTCAAATCAAAACCAACTCCCCAAATTAAATAAACCTAAATATCTGAACAATTATATAAACATACATGTCATTTCATGAAAATTAAAATTTCTCCTATAGTTTATATTATGCTGAAATATATCATAAAAATAAAATTTAAATACAATTTAAACAAACAAGCATGCCAATAGATAGTATGTTCTAGTTAGTTATCCGAAACCATTTTGAAAATTTGAAATTATGATATATAGAAGTATATATTTCCATCAATGTGTACATAGTGGGTTTATAATAGAAAATAAACATACCCAAATGGGAGAAAAACACTCTAAATTTAGTGAATATATATTGAATTCACTCATTCCCAATCCCATATCCTCTTCCAAGTCATCTTTTTAATGTATTACTCTCAGAAGATGAATATAAATTACGTATAGTAAATCAGGAAAATAAATCGAAGGAGATACCCAATACTGATTTTCCACTGATATTGTCTCAAAAAAATCGAAAAGGCATATGTCCTGGATATTTAATATGTTCACATATATGTATACCATAACATCATTAAAATAATTAAAAACCTCATCCACATTCCATAACATTATTTTACTGTGAAAATACCAAAACATGATATTAAAGATATGTTATCTATATAGCACAAAAATCACTTACACCACAAGGAAAAAAGATAGTGTTAGATATTTCAACCAACCTTTTCATAAACATCATGGATTATGAAGGTTCATAGAAACCCTAAAAACACATATGGTAATTGACCGTGTTTCATAACATAAATTTTTCTGTGTGAAAGATACAACCTTATAAAATAATATATAATTGTGCAAAAATCCCTTCCTTGGTTCCAAATCTAACTATGCCATATCTATGAATAAATCCCTTCATTATAAAATTACCCCTTAAAAATACCTCTACATCCTCTAACTATATATTATTAAAATAAAACAACCACATATTCAATCAATAACATACTGGATCATTCATTTTAATTATCAATTCATAATAAATTCTTCATTTTTCATCCTTAACAACATTACATTTACTTTATCATATATTAGTATCATTCCACACCAATTATATAAATTTTATAGACATATTAAAATAAAAATTATATAATTAGAATCTTCACATATTTAAATCACTAGATTAAATAATTGGTTTTATTAATTTTTGAATTCATTTAAATAATCAATAATACACCATCCCATTTGTACTAAAACCAATAATTTAGTATGTCTCACATCTAAATATGGGAAAACCTACAATATCACATTTGTACCAACATTTACAAACAACTATATAAATCAATAAATACCAAATAAAATTATTTACCATGTTAAATTACCAATATTATCACATACCGTTGCAAGAAAAACATTTTCTCCATATATCATATTATAAAATAGAATAATGATAGGCTTTGAAGGAATTAAAATAATGTCAGAAATAATGATTCACCTCACTCTCCATTTATGATTTGATTTATCTTACATAAATTATGATAATCTCAACAATAACCACTATGTGAACCAACGTATGATAAATACACCTTACAAATATTAAATTTGATGTGAAATTAAAAATGAACTATTACATATCCAATCATGAATTTAGATAATATTAAAGTAACTATTCCAAAGAATTTTTTTTCACCACAATAAACCTTAATTGATATAAAAATAACCACCCTTAACCATATCCATATAAAAAGAAAACTTTCTAAATTTTCATTTAAAACATGGGTAGATTGAAAGAATATAATATAAAGAATAGTTGAGATTAAATTTACATGACTTTTAAAATGATCAACACTTAAAGAAATAGAATAAATAATTAATAGAAAAAACAATGTGGTTTATAAAAACCTCTCAATTTTATTAATATATATAGAAGTATAAAATTCATTGTGTAATGATTTATGATGTAGTGTAATGATAGTTGACCATTTAAAATATAAAAATCCTGAACATACCTCAATACTATCTTTGAAAACCTCATCGATATAATTTTTTTAAAATCTAATGATATCAATGACATTATAAGGAAATTTAACTTATTACACATTAATAAATGAAAACATTTAAATTTACACCATAATATTTCTTTTATTATAATTTAATTATCCATCTTCCTCCCAAATACAAAATCACCTAAAAATAATAACAAAAAAAATGAATTCCATGATCTGGTACAAGAATCACCAAAAAAACATATAATAAATATATAACCTAATAACCTACCTCATAATTCCATGATTAAAAACCAAGAACATTCCCCATAAATTATTACAATATAATTTATATATTCACTTTGTGATAAACTAAGACATAGTGAAATAGTAAATTTAATAATGTATATTTTAAAAACCAGTATCAAGACAAAATACTTAAAGAAATTTCTTACCCACAAAAAAAAATCATATTGCGATGACAATTGTTATGGATTAAATTTTGAGTAAAGTAGAAATTTGAATCAAACATTACATAACAACATATTTATCCTCTCTAATTCCTTAAATTATATTAATATTTTAATGACTGAATTAATTGAATATTTGGTTATGCACATTTGAATCCTATAAAAAATTTGAAAGCCTCATGAATCAAACCAAAACCTTATATGATCAAAAACAAATCCATTTAAATAATAAACAACCAGATTAAAGACCTTTGAAATAGGAATCTTGTCCCCTAATTAAGTAAATTACAATAAAAAATATATAACTTGAACCCAAGATATAATCTCAAAAACACTTTATAAATTATGGATTTAAATAAATCTAGATTCTGTACTCATATGTATGAAACCCTCTCCCCCATACATTCTACTAAACCACCATAGATTTATTGGATGTGTAGATAAGTTATAAAGAATCCTCACAACCAATTTTCCCAATGATATTAATTCTCAACTAGAGTCCCTATAAATACTATTTCCCTTTCAATATGTGACTCACTTAAACCAATGACATATGATTCATTATATATTTTTTACAATGTTATGAAACATGAAAAAATTATTGAATGAAATCCATTTATTATTGTAATTCTTGTCTATATTCCATCTCAAAAATACTAAAAAGAAACCCAAATAGTCTAACGAATCATAAAAATAGATTACCACCACTCCCAAACCATTTTTCTTATATTGATAAGAATCCATTAACAATATACAATTACTAACCAGAAACTGTTATGGTATCATCCATTTAAAAATATAAGATTTCTAAAAACTATATGTCTTTTTCATCCTCTATTGAATAACTTAAACTTTCTATGTTACAATATTCCAAATCCTGTCCAATTATTGATGAATAAAAAAGTTGATTTATAGGGACTCTCATATAATTCTTAAAATACTTTAGTTAAAATCGATGATTGATAATTTTCCTTAAAAAAACCTCAAATAAATAATAACTCTTCACACATGGAATTATAAAACTGAGAAAACATGCATGAAAAATGTAATATACTATATACATATTCCTCGCCAATTTTTCCGCTAAATTATTATTATAGTTCATGCTATGTAATATATGAGAGAAATAAAATCTACTATCCCTTAGGTACTTTTTATTTAAAAAGATTATTTGAACATAGATGATAATCCATGGACCTGGATGAAATATCACATTTTCATCTACATAAAACATCCCCAACATATCCACTACACTAAACTACTTAATCTCTATGAACTAATGTAACTATAAATAACACCCCAATTATTTATATATGCTCATATAAAATAATAAAATTCTACCAAAATATATATCGATATTAAACCCCACTTATACTATGGAATATGTAGAAAATTACATGGATCGTGATACTTTGATTTAATACACCAACTTAAAATACCTTAATTTAAGGACTCCACCACTATGTTATTAATAATGGGCTAGTAAAATAGTTCCTTATAGTTGTATTATATCATAAAATCAACTTAATGTACAACCACATGTGATCTAAAAAAATATATATAATTCCCACATTCATCATATGAATAAAGAACATATTATTTAAAAATATATTTAATGATCATTGTTCTTAAGAAAATCATACAAATAATTTCCATATAAAATACAATCACTATAAAACTCCATTAAGAGATCCACCATATATTATTCCTCGAAAATCTGGTACCAAATACAATGAACTATTTTATAATACTAAAAACAAAACTACTCACCTCCTATCTGGGAAAATAAAAACAATTTAACATTATCCACCACTTTGTACTAAAAAAAAATATCTAAAGAGACATCACAACATGTCCTACTATATAATTCCTTTAAAAACCACACTACCAATACTCAGACTATAATAGATCTCAATGTGACAATACTATTTAAACTCCACCAACCTATGTTAATGAAAATTTAGATGCTACTAAAATTAAATATACCAAAGGATATTATGTTTTATAATGAACAATATATAATCTATGATATTGTGATACCAATTTTTCTTAAAAAAAACTCCACCCACCAAATTTTAATTTTGGGAGGCATAATTATATTCATGAGGATGTGACTAAATGGAACAACAAGAGATTAAAAACCACTAGTACATCAATAAAAATATGAGATATTTATTATAATAAATTAAATAAACATCCAACATGTTTCCTTCCTCTTTAATTTTAGGATATGTTCATTAGTCAACATATTCATTAGGTACTCAAACATTAACTCATATTAATATGTCCAAAAAAGAACAAATACTTCAATGTAAAAATTTTAAAACATGATATGATCTGAGTGAAATCAGATATGTAATTTGTAGAATTTCCATTTAGATTAAGTAAATCACAATCCTGTATAATATTTTTTAGAAACTCTAAGGAAAATGATATTTCAATCATTTATGAGTCAATTTTCATTTCACATCGAGGGTCGATATGACCAATGGATTACTCCTTATGGTTATAAATTTTATATCATGGAAATTTCTTACACAAATAATTTCACTAAAATATTTCTAATATATCACTCAAATACAATATTTCATCCTTATATAACCTAATATATAAAAATATATTATTAACTAAAACCATTATAAAATATACTCTAAACTCATTGGATAATGATTTTATCAATCCCACAAAAACTTGTTTAGGAAATTATGAAACTTAAATAAACCACCCTGAACTCATAAATATCATAGTAATGCTATCCGGAGACTTAAGAGTATATTAATACTTCAATATAATTTGATGTTGTCTTGACTCTGGTTTAATCCTTACGAACTAGCTTGATATCTTTAGTTTATTAAAAAAACTTTTGATCATTGGAACTGAATAGTGTTTATTCACTATCCTCTTATTCTACTATTGGTTTAATGTAAAAAATATTGTCTAAGAATTGATAATCCATTGGAATTTATCTCTCTCAAAAATACACCACACAACCCCTAGACATAATAAAAAACCTCCCACTTCCAACAAAAATCAATGGTGTATAGTGTAATGTATAAAAAATCCATATGTTGGTAGAAATTATATGGCCATATATAGAAATGGTAATTTAAACAAACAATGTGTACTTCTTTATTTTCAACATACACCCTTGAAAAAAATATTTTAAACTAGATTCACCCCAAAAAATCATGGAAAGCAATCCATATATTGGGATACATTCCTCAATAATCCCTAGGGTTTCTAAAGTTCATGTGAAATGATAAAATTTTAAAATCATGTATTGATAAAGGTACATGATTTCATGGAATATAAATTTTGGTTATGTCAAATGATATCTTGTCCCATTGGAACTTGAAAATCAGTAGTATGAAACCATTTTTATCTAGAACATCAGCCCCATTTCCCTAGATGCATTATAGAACCACATAAATTCTTGGCGTAAAATCACAAGTGGGAGAGGGACATCCCTTGGTTTTAATATACATTGACTCACTCCTAGGAAAGTTCCAAAATTCGGAGGACCCAAAAATTGCATATAAGATCAAAGAGGGAATTTTTTAAGCAATATTTTCAGTCTAATCAACATGAAATATCAAAATATATATTGACTACTATGTAACATTACACACATATACAAGAAATATTTCTATACACAGCATATACTTCATGTTCAACTCATGTTCAATGTAAAAGTAGGAAAAATATTGAACCTAGAGAAATGGGTGAATAAAGACTCAGGTCAAATCCTTATAGGTCAAAATACGATCTTCCAATACATTTATAATTATTCTTACCCACCCCAATCCTAGATATTTTTTTATGATAATGATTCTAAATAAGAAACCATAATTATAATCTCTACCCATTAACTTCAAAATTGAAAAATACTATGATATACAGTAGAAACATAAATGGAAAATACTAACATTAAATCTATAATCTCAAATATTGCAAAACATGTTTCACCCACACCAAATAATCGATCTGAATATTGTTTGATTAAAGTTGATGATTTAATAACCACACCCTGAATTCCATGAAACAAGATCTATCTGGTCTGATGTAAATCAACACATATAATTTCCCACAAGTCAAAATTAATTTTATTAACATGATAAAAAACGTTATCCTAAATTATTATAATGTAACCACTAAAAAAAACCACTCACCCACATAGAGGTTTCACTACTAACCACTTATAAATTACATAAAATTAACACCCTATGGTATCTAATGATATTCCCATACTCATATCTTCCAAAAATATATATCAAAAACCTATAAATTTATCTTTCTATCCTGATTATAAATATATAATTCATAAGTCTTTCATAATGGATAAAAAACATATATCAAGCTCATCCTTCATGATTCCTTCTCTATATGTTCATCAATTACACATTGAAATACAATTATACTTGTTAGAAACAAGGAATATGAAATGAAAATGTAGACCAATAATACATAAATATTTAGAAAAAATAACCTAAAAATAGATATATATTCTAAACTAGACTATATATATATTCATTCAACATTGAGAAGGGGGGAATTGGTGTTGGTTAATTTCTATTCTGATTTATATTTTTATCCCTTTCCCCTTTAACCTCTATCACTTGTTAAGGTGAATGGTTATCTCTTATAGATTTTCCACCACCAAATTCATATAAAAACACACAAAAAATGATATATTAATATATAAGGATATCCTTTTAGTAAGAAATGTTATTAATTTTTATGGACAACGCAAACCATTATCACATGACTCTTTTTTTATAAACCGTTGAGCCATTATAGTTCCAAGAATTTTCTTGTAAATTTTATTTTTAAATAATGTTTCTTGAATGTTTTTTAGTTCTTCATGCACAAGGTAAGCTTCCAAAACATAAAGTGATAAGAAAATGTGTCTCTTGGATGTTATTACTCATGTTAGCTTAATCACATTGTGTAGTGAAATAAACTCATTTTCATTATCTATTGTATACATGGTTGTTCACACAAACACAATATAAATTCTTCATAGTAGAACTATTGAATTTGTTTTCACTTTTTATTCTTACCTTTCACTAATTAAAGAGACATATTTATGTGATAACATAAATGGATGATAATTTATCCCTTTTTGAACATCATATATAGCTCAACAAGTTTCTTCTCATCCTACAACGTCATCTTCATCTCCCCACACTTCTTCATTTTCTCTTCTTCATTAGTGAAATTAAACTATAATAGTGATTATTGATTCATTATTTTTAATTAATTAGTACACCAAATCTGCATTTATAATCTCCCTCCCATCTTTTATAGATAAGTATTTTATCAATGTTTGATTAATATCAGTTCTTTTTAGTTTAAAAAAATAATAGTTTTCCTCAAAAAATAGTTTTGAAACCCTAACACATACAAAGTCATATTTTATAATAATAAAAATAAAATATATATGTTGAGATAATTCACAATATTAGTTTTGGATCATATTTTTTCTTTATTCTATATGTATTCTACATACCATAGGTAAATAATATTTTCAATTTTAATTATTCTCTATAATTCAAGGCACCCTCTAATATCACCTACAGTACCAATGTTCTTCATTTTATTGTGAATATATGGAAAACTATTTTTCCATTTAAATACTATAATATTTGATAATGAAAAAAAAACATGAACTAACCATTTTTATTTGAACCCACAATATCCATATATTAATTATCCAATGGATGCATGGGATCTCATTGACATTTTAGTCATATATACTCATTCTTTTGAAGGACTAGAATCTTATTTAAACTTCTTTCAATATTTACTAGAACAATTATTCTCTAAATCATGATTATGAGAATCATGATTCTTTGTTTTAAAACCTATGACCACATCTTACTTTGAATTATAATTTTTTATTATTTTCCCTTAATGATATACGGACAAATTTTTCAGTCAACCCACCAATTTAATTCATTCCAAAAAATATTATTCTCTAGTAATTTGTTAATCTATATGATTATGGAGTAATACCATGGGGTTGTGAATACTTTATTCTTATTGTTGTGTTTTCATGAAATTTATTTTCTATTCCTGTTTACCCTCATCCATGAAATATTATTCATAATAAATCACCGTATTCATATAAATCATACACATGATGTTGTGGACCATCTCCATTCATTGAGGAACAAATCCATGATTTCTAGTTTGATGAAGGATTTTGTGACTATTTTTTCCATTCCTATATACATTCATTATCAACGGTTATGATGAGGAGTTTCTAGTTATGATCAAAATTCATCCAAAATTTCCTAAATTCCAAATGACATTTTACCATGATGATTCCAGTATCTCATACATAAGCACAATATAATCATATGAGTATTATGGGAACATCCAATAAATAATTATAAAAAATCATCATTATCATATCATTTTTTTCTGTTAGTGTTTTGTGTCTTACCTAAAAGATGTAAGTTATTGTCAACCAACCTAAGACAAGTTAACCCAATTATCATGTAGGTTCTCATAGTTTATCATACTATACATGGTTTATCATAAGATAGTAGAAGTTATCATGGCTGTTCATTCTTCATGTTGTCGATGTTCCATGAAACACAATTTTATAGTGTATAGTTCCAAGAAGCCGGTTAAAGATGACAGGAATGTAGTTTTCTGAGGTAGCAAATGTGGTTGTCCATGTGATTTAAATAGGTGAAGAGTTTCCCACATTATCCTTTTAAAATTAAATTATAATTTGCAATTATTCTCCTTAATAATATTACATGCACAATATTTCATCTATAATAATACAAAATGGGCATCGATTTACTCCCTACAACCTACCGTGACCCTACATATGAGAGGTTAATCACTCTATTAGTACATAATTCCTCCACAAATGATGTATTCTAGTAATGTAAACACCACAGACCATAGAATATTCTTTTAATGGATCTGAATATGGATATTTATAACTAGGTTGGCCCTTGGATATTCCTTTGGATACTATGGACGAACTAGTTTCCATAGTTAGCTTGGGTTTAACAATTTTATAAGACAACCCTTTTATTAAAAAACGTTTTCCAATTAATTAATACCATAATATAATTCCTCAAGGAGCCATAAATACTAAAACATCATTTAATTTTTTAAATATTTTTATAAATAAATAATTTTGTATCTTCTATTCTTTTATAAAAGATTTTGGATCAAATAGATCTTAAACAACATGTTCTAGTTTGAATGCCAAAATTCACTTCCAAACCAGTTTTCCATGAAATGTGTCAGAAAATCATTAAATACATAGAAAAAGAATAAACTTTTATTGATTCATAATCAATCATGATCATTAATTTATCACCATTTATTTATTCAACATCAACGATACTTATTATTCATAAACATAATGTTTTTTTGGAAATAAATAAAATATAAACAAAGGTGGATCAATAATCTCAACAACATATTTTTTTTAATACCATGTATAAAATGATATTTCACAATGCGGAACTCCACTTCTCATTCAAAAATACTTATTTTCGAAATTGTTAACAACATTAATTTCATTTTTATATCTCCCCAATATTGATAATAAATATAATTTTCTATTCTATTAATGTATCAATTCAAAATTATTAAATAATACATTACTCTTCCATATATAAGTCTAATGATCCATGCTTGATGTACAAAAAATTTTCTTTTGAATTCAACCTAAATTTTATCCATAATAAATTGAGATTGATATCAAATGAAATAAAACCCTCATTACCTTCTACAGAATATTTTATGCACATATCAAGTAGTTTTCAATATAAATTAAATTTTTTAGAAAACTTTATCATGAAATACCAACCTTGATTTTATGAACTTAATTAAAAACACTATTTATAAAAATTCATTTATAATATGAAGGTTTAAATTTTTAAAGAAACTATAGATTTTCATTAAACTCTCCCAATTTATGTAATTAATAGAACCAATTTTACCTTTTTTTATATTTGTTTTAATGAACAAGGACGAGATATTAATAGAAAAAACATTTTCAATGAAATTACCTGAAGAAAAATCTAGAATATTTAGTTTTTAATGAAGGATTAACCCTGGAAGCTTCTTTGACATTATTAATTTCCTATATCACCATCAAGAAGACATAGTAATCAAATTCAGATGATTTTTTATATTTGAAAATATCCACTTTATCACTAAGGATATTCCCATAATTATAGTTTTTCTAAGTAAATAAAATAATAAATTAAACAATAATGGTTGTTTAAAATTTTTTATCTAGATTCCATCATATAACTCTTCCCCTAAACGTCTCCAAATGAGAATGTTCTTGAACATCAACTCTATTTATATTTTGTACATAAATAAAACAAAAATTATTGTAAATGAAGTTTATATTTATTATATTTAATGTGAACATAATTTTTGAGAGGTTTTTCTCATCTATGGGGTTTTATTATTTACATCCTTAATGTTTTCATATCCTAATTCTAATTAAATTTTTGTAGGCACCATATATGTTTTCCTAGAAATGTATTCTTTGTTTAATATACTTTTTTCATCAAACTTCAACATCAATATAAACAAAATCACACTTAATACTTCTTATTACAAAATCATTAGGGTTCAATAAGTTGTAATATTATGAATAGTATCCATGAATCTCCATCATATACCATCTTTAACATAACTGATTCCTTTTAATGATAACCAAACATGAAATTGTGGATGTTTATATAGAATCCCTTTTTCCCAATGGAATAATCTATTTCTTGGGTATCCACCATCATTCCTACATTCTATGAATCTACTAATGAAATATCTAATAAATCATTGGTCATAATACCATATTTCAGGGAGTCTTAAAATTTTAAATTGCATGTTATCTTAATCAAATTCTTTCTTTTATATGTTTCACAAATTCTAAAATTCATGGATTAATTAGAGAAACATCTATCACATGTCTTCATTGATGACTTCTAGGGAGAAATATTATTTTAATATTTCTAAATATTTATTGATAGTAAATCAAATTCATTATTACTAAAAACAATTGGTGTTTATTTTCATTTTATCTTGATATATGATTCAATGATCCTAAAATATTAATATGATCACACCCATTGAAAGCGACACAAATATTTCCTATTTTTAGATCTTTTTGATTTTGATAGACTATTAATAATATGATGAGGCTTATTATTCTCAAGATATATCCCTATTGAAATATTATTCCCTTGAGTTAATTGAGTGTCTGAAAAATTTTCATCCTTATAGATAAATTTGTTACAACTTTAGAAAAACCATACAAACCCGGTTTTCATCCTTCTCTCCCTTATTGTGTAAAAAATACAATTTCATAGCAAGTTATACTTGTGATTTATTCCCCACTGGTCAGACACTTATTATGGTACTAGATCCTTTACACGTCCTTATATCCACTATAGATCATGTGGTAGGGTCCTCATCACTTCTTATCACCCATATTATCTGGTTTTAACTTCAAGCTTACAATATTTTTAGAAACAAATTTAGCATGACACATATAATATAAATTGAATGATATATACATTATTGATCATAATGTGGATTGATAATGGTATAATATAAATGTTCTCATACTAACTATGGTGACATTCCATAATAGTCACACTAATCTGAATATTGGGGGGTAACATTATGTTTTCCTTCTATTTCATGTGAATACATGTCTTGTGATGTTTTCATAATTTTGAATATATGATCATGTGTTTGATATATCATATAGAGAATGTTATTATCATCCTCAATGTCCCTCATAATTTCCTCAAATTACATCTTGATTGTTTGATATTTTTTCACATGTATTTTATTCTTTTTCTGAAGTAATATAATTATTTCCTTAAATATTTATTATTTAACATCAAATTTTCCATTTTTTACATTAGTGAATTTTTTTCTAATTCACATCCAATGCATGGATCATTTTTTCACACTCATTTGTTCTCTTATTATTACATCATATTATGTTGACCCACTCTTATTCATACTTTTTGAGACTCTCCATAATATCTAAATTCATTTATTTTTTACCATTAACTACTTTTTAATGGTTTTTGTTGGAAGAAACCTTTTTTCCAATGGATTATTTATTTTAAATAATTATACCTTAAGAATAATTGTATCTTCTTTTTGACTTTAAAAAATTAATTCATTCAATGACAATGTTTCCTTGGGAAAACAATATAGAAAAAAACATAAGGAATTGAAATATAAATATTTTAACATGTTATCATTCTCATTGTTTTTAAAATATACTTTAGTATAGTTTAAAAAATATTGAACACAAACCTCATTATCACTTGTGTTTCTTGAATAATATGAGGTAGAATAATTTCAATCCTTCTTGGTGGAATATTGGACTAATTGTTCATCCTCTTTGAAGATATATTTTTCCTCTTCAATAGAGTTGACATGAAAAACTAAAAATGATTTTTCAGTGTATGAATGTGATTCCATTTTAAATATATTATTCTCTTTCTATTTTCTATTTAACATAGTTATTTTAAAAACTAAATATTAATTAAAAATAAATATATCTTCATCAAAAACTCACTTTAGTGTAAACAATGAATGAAATAGAAATCATAAAATGAAAAAACATCATAAGAATAACTTTAGAAATATGGAATGTAATTAGTAGAGGTATTTTCCTAGAATTTATTTAATAGACTAACTGGGGATGTATTTCACACTGATTGGGGGTGAATAAGTGCTGGTGAAATTTTTCCTATTCTATATTTTTATCAAAATAGTATTTTTCCATTAAAATATTTTAATGTTAATGGATCCCCATTTCTATATTTTGAACTATCATTTTCGAATAAAAACCCATACAAAAAGGTGACATAGATTTAGAAGGTTTTAATTTCATTAAAAAGGATAGAACATGGAGTGAATATGAAACAAACATTATCACCTTAACCATTAATGTTAAACCAATTATAAATAAACACATACATTAAATACATAATTATAACATTTTATTATATGAATATTAGACACATAACAAAACAATACAATACATATCCATAAATATTTACTATCTTTGGGAACTTAGATATACAAAAAATTAGTTGAAAATATATCTACATAAACTACAACTAAGAGTTTAATAATTGGAAAACCTAACAGACATATCACACATTACTCCACTCTTCATAACCTGGGGAAAGGAAGCATAACAAAGGTTGAGATCAAATGACCATCATGGGTGGAAAATGGAGATATAATGGAAAACATCACTATACATCATATGAGAAAATGATATTAACCATTGTAAATGATATATATCAATTTATAGATCATAAAAATGTGTTATAGAATACATAACAGTATTTTATATGACATTAATAATATTGGAATCAATGAAAATGATCTATGAGAACATAACATTGGAAATTTATCGTGTCATAAATCAATACCATAAGTGGGACATGAACATAATCATAGGAATATTATGTACAATACAACCACCAATATATTCATAACATGTTAGTCATGTGATAAAGGCTTTTATTTATATTTTGGTTTTGGGATAACCTCCCATAAACACTCTTTCAATATTTGGAAACCTCTTTTGTACCCTCTTTGTGAATTGGGAAAACCTCCCATGTTCTAATTATGGGGAAACAAATAATACTTACCCAATTCAACAGAGGGATATATAATTTTAATAAACCCATCACATAATCATAAATTTATTTGTATATATTCCACAAGATCATAAAAATATTAATCATTACATTACCTATGGGAAATAAATGTGCTTCATCAATATTTCGCCATAATAACCATAAAACACCAAAGAATGAATAAAAATGGAATCATAGGATAATATACCTAGAAAATATATATAAGAGAAATGGTTTTTATTATATATGTAAATTTTATTTAAATGTTCACTGGAAGTTTTTTGAAGAAAATAAACATTTCACATTAAAATATTTTTTTTAAAATATTATACATTCTAAATTATTAAGGAAAAAATAATCTCTAAATATTACCATGGAAAAATGTAATGAATGATTCAAAACATTGATCTATTTTTATGATTGGAAATTGTGTTCATCTTATGTATGTAAAAACAAATATTTTATTCAAATGTTAAATAAAAAAAATTACATTATTTGGAAAACAATAACATGGATTTAATAATAGAATAATGTAAAAATTAAATCATGGGTGAAATTAGTTTAAAAATATAATTATAATAGTTAAAAAATTTAAAACAAATTTATAAAAAAGGGTCTTTGAGGAAAATGGGTTTTTGAATGAAAAAAATAATAGGTTTGTTTTCCAAAAAAAAATATTCCAATCACATGAGTACTTAAAGTGAGGAAAATAAATAAAATAAATTAATTTTAATTAAATAACTATAGTATATGAAAATTAAATTCAATAAACAAGAAATTATCATATAATTTTCTTCAATTGAAATTTATGAATTAACAATCATGATTAAAATTAGTTTGAATCATAAATCTATTACCTCAAGTTAGACTTACTTCAAATTCACTCTAATCATAGTATAATAAATTAAAATTTATTATACATATATAATTTAGGAATCCTCATATTTATAAAATCACATGTGATCTTCCTACAAGAATTTAACACCCATTTATTAATAACTCCCTTTTAAAAAAATGATTTATAGGTGTTAAATGTATCGTTTTTCTTCAGAATTTCATTTTGGTAGATCTAGTTCTTTAACATTGATCTGAGTTAAATCATTTAAAAAATTATAATATTGATATAAATATCATATGTATTCATTATATATATATTCACCCATAATGGATACAGATAGAAAAATTAATTACACCATTCATGATGATTTTGGGTTATATGTATGCAGAAAATTTTTTCTATCTTTTTTACAGATATAAATGAATGAATAAAAATAATAAATAAACATTTCATAATCATTGTTAAATAATATATATCAAATATATTTTTATAATATATCCTTATTACCAACTATTTAAATCCAAAATAAAAATTGAATCACATTACTTTGTTCAGGTGGTAGTCCATCCATACACACGAGCGGTGTTATCGATTTCAAATGGATAGAAGGGTCAAAAGGAATAGATGATACTAAAATGAAATAATTAAAATAATATTATAAATACTATTTATAAAAATTAAATTTATCATAATAACTATCCATGAAATATACTGATTGAGAATGAATTGTATCGCAACGTGGAGGATATAGTCCACACTTGCGCATGAGCAATACATTTACATTCAAATTGATAGAGAATAAAATGGATAATAAGTGTTTCATGATCATAATAAAATATAATTATATTGATCACAATTAATTTATAGTTTAATTATTAATTCTAATGATTTATAAGAGTTAAAAGAAGAAATAAATTCAATGAGTTCAGGTAAGATGATTACCCCATCTCCAGGATACCTCTTGTAGATCATTTATTAGGATATCTAGGAATCATATATTATAATAATAAAACCTATATTTTTTTCAATGGATATTTAAAATATAATTGGGAAGTCTTTCTCAAGTAATATATCTCAATGTGGTTCCAATAAATTAAATAATGGGTGTCCTTTGATATGGGAGGGAAATGACATAGTTGAAATTTTTAAGTGATTAAAAATATAACTATGTAATTCTCAAGAAAAAAGATTATAAATGGTAAAATATTAAATGAAATGGATTATAAGGTTTACATATAAAACTTAAATTAAATTCACATAGTTTTGTTTGTCTTTATTATTCTTATAGATTCTTTTAACACCATTGTAAGCAGATTTTATGCTTAACTATATTGAAAAATTCTTTAATCTTAATGGGTATAATTTTACTTATAAGCTAAAAATTAACTCATAAATTAACATGTGATTGTATTTTTAACAATTTATATTCATAATTGTTCTATTTCAATTTTTTTGGTATTTTCAAATAATTTAATTAAAATTTATTTTAGAAAACATATAATTAATTTAATTTTTGATAGTATTCAGTAATTTAATAATGAATACTACATGAAATAAAAAGAAATAAAATAAAGAACTCTAACACATAATAAAAAGTTATACGTATCTATGAAATTTTCTAACTTTATAATTTTCGAGAATTTTATTACTTTTAACATTTCTAAAATAATATATTTTATTTTTTAGTAAATAGAATAACTATTGTGTTTTCATTACATAAGTATTCAAGGTAAATATTCAATCAATAAAATTTAAAAATAAATTACCATGAGAATAATTGTAATAAATATTTTAAATAAAAAATTATTATCACAATAAAACTCTTTTATCATTAAAATAAAAATTTAGGGATGCTAAATTTAAGAGAGTGAATTTTTTTTATCATTTTATTGAAATAATATAATGGTCATTATCAATGAAAAAATGGAACCAATTGGAAACAATATTGATTCATGGATAATAATTATTGAATTCCACCCATCCAATCGGATAATTTGAAGTTTTAGTGAAATTTTAAAGCCTTTACCTAATGTCTTGACCCCATTTTGCCCGTTTTACCTTATTGAGATGAATGTTTTTACGATGGTTACTATTAATAATTATGATAAATAAAGGGGATCTATTTACCATATTAAAATCACCTAATTAAAATTACGATATCCATTTTTATGATTTCATTACTAAAAATTGAATAAATTCATTTTAAAATAAATGTGAATACGATATTAAAATATTTTTTTAGAAAAATAAATTTTCAAGTATAAAACTAGATTTATTACCATTCTATTCCTAAGAAACATTTTATAACAGCTAAATTTTTTTATTGAATATATAATATATATATTTCATTAAATTAATTCGAAAATTGTGATTCTTTTACTTTATTATGATGAAAAGCGTCGTGTTCTTAAAAACTATTTTTCAGAAAAACATTTCTTTTCCTTTCGAATGATTTTTTCAAATTTTTTTTCTATTGTAATCTGATGAATTATATTTCTTCATGTGTAAAAAAAGTCATAATTAAAATTTCCCAATTGATACCCATAAATACAATATCTTGGTGATAATTTTAACATTATATAATAATATTTCAATAGAATATTATGGTTCATTTAAAATTTGTGTTTCAAAAAAAGAATGATATCTAATTGGTTAAATTAATTTATAAAGAACCAAATAATAAAATATATGGTTGTTGTATGTGATCTAGAAATTTGTAGGGTATGGAATTGATTCACATGTTTCCACTATAGTTTATTAATAGTTCTTAGATTTCTCTTTCACGTAGGTTCCTTCAACAAAATACAAGTATAAATAGGGTGCTTCAAGGATATTCTTCAATTATTTTTCTAAATCACATTGCATCATACATCCATCCAATGACCCGGAGGACTTTATTTTCTATTGATTTTTGATAATCCACCTTTCAAGGGGTGAGGTGGAACCCTTACAAGGCCTATAGGCAAAAGTATTACATGGCACATAGGCCTTAGAAAAATTCATTGCCCGTAGGCTTCAAAAAATACATAAAATCTAGAATAACTACTTGAAACTTCTCTTACCCAGCATATTCATTGTGAAATTAGCTCTCCACCTTCGCATGGCTGTTCGGCTAGGAATTCCCATGCATGCACAGACTTGTCCCAATGGCAGGATCAATACCCTCTCATTCTTACAATCCGTTTAGCTTTTACTATGGTGAAATATCCTTTGATCATCCTCCTTGTAGAGCTTGTTCCTTGTAGGTTGTTTGGTTTTTATCTACACTTAAGGTGGCCCGAAGGCCTTGAGGTGGTTCGAAGGCCTTGAGGAGGCCCGGAGACCTTACTGAACCAAAGGCCTGGGTGGCCCAAAGGCCATAAAGGACTCAGGGACCAAATCGGTGGCCCAATGTCCCAAATAGGGCCATATTCCCGGTTTCTATAGTGCCATACAGTGACAAATAGTACCTTCTATAGTTCCCACTACAGTACCTACTACAGTACTGCACTGTTCCCGCTACAGGCCCAAACTCCATTTCTATATCACTTGTCTACAAGATATTCGATACAAACACACTTATTATTCTTCAAGACAAAAATTATATAGACTTTTAACTTCAACATGTTCTCTTCAATTAATGAAAGAGAATTATTCCTATGTGAACCGAAATTCAAAGAGGTTATTCTATTAGTGGACTTCATGTATGTTATTGCCTCTTCCTTCTTCTCATAATAATTTCGATTTGACGCATTAAACATCATTATTTTCTTTTTCTAGTGTAATTCTACATGACTACTTATTATTTCTTCATTTATATTATTTATTTATTACATGAAAATAGTACTAGTTCTCCCCCTCTTTTTTTTGATACACAATAAATCCATCAATGTAGGTACTATTTATGTTTTACTCTCTTGAATGAATGGTTGTTTTTGAAACAACAATGATGAAATGATAACACATACACTCTTATATTATTTTACATACACTATAATATATATATATATGATGATATATAGAGAAAGAGATAGATAATTTATAGTATAATTATAAATTCACATTATACCTTCTTCTAAAACCATTCCCTATACCATTGGGATAAAAATTACATATTATACTAATTAATAGTAATTCAATACTGCCCTCAATACCACTTAAAGAATCCATATTTTCCATTTTCGTGAAGACATATGCAAACAAATAATTTGACTTATTTACCACGAGATTAATTATTTAAATTTTGATTCTCTAAATCATGATTCATAGTTCATATTATTTCAAAATCATTTAAAATCATTATTATCTAAATCATTATTTTTTTGAATCATTATATCACAACATAAATGGAATAATCCTCTGTGTTTTTTTATTTCATGATATTATGAAACATTATGTCTTCTTCTCTCCATATCAATTTATTAACAACATATGATTATTTGGATTTATTTTGATCTTTATGACTGTGTGGCTGAACTATGTGGTTATCGATTTTTTTTTTCACATCATGGAGTTCTCCTCATAATATTATTCTATTCCATTTTACCTTCATCCATGATATCTGGTTCATAATCACTACATTAATTCATGTGAATCATAAATATCATGTAAGGACCCAATATTTAATATAATATAATCATCTTAGTTCCACAATAATTAACTTTTTTATATTACCATTGATATTTTAGGATTTTAGTTTTAGATAATTATGCCATAAAATCATACATATAAAATCATTTATTATAATTTATACACTCTAACTCAATATCCATTTTTTTCATGATATGAATCATTTAAAAATAAAATATTTTTTTTTCTATATAAAATATTCATGAGTATAAACATGAATTATTTTGTTCTTTTACCCATAAAAAATGTGTATGAAAAAATATAAAACTTTTTATGAGAACAAAAAACTCATTAAGGGACATATAAAAAAATATTCAATCCATTAAAAAAATATTTTCACAAAGTTATAACTTTTTCACATAAAATTTAAGATCATTACCTGAACTTATCAAATCAAAAGATTCTTGTAAAACCATTGAAATAAAAAATAAATCATAAAAGGTAACTTGTGGTATATTTTTTAAATCAATTAGCTACATGGGGAGTAACAATCATGGTTACACTTGGGATATCTATCATAGTATATTAGTATAATCTATTTGGAGAAACCTAACATGTTAACTCTGTCCCTTTACCCAATGCACTTGAGAGCTATAACGGTCTCACCATCACATGTTTTATCACAACAAAACCAGTGATCATAATCAATCACCTTGAATAATAACATGATCATTTCATATATAGTTTGCATAAAATAAATATTCTTAAGGAAAATAAATATTACATATTGAAATCAACTTTCATTTTTTTACAAGCTGAACACTCATAAATGGAATCATTTTACTTGAAAATAGGATTCAAAACATTTAAAGGAACCTTAGAAACATTAACGAGTCAAGAAATTGGAAAAATACACCGAATCCTTATAAGATAACAATGTAATTTGTTTTGATTTTTTAAAAAAAAGAGACATTAAAGATGGTTTTAATGGAACACCCCTTTTAAATATCATGTCATTGAACTAATAATTAATAAAATTAGTGGAATATGTATATTTTCTATAAATAGACATATTGAAACATAATGTAATCAAATTTCATTTCAAAAAATAATCTTAAAATGGCCTAATCAATGAAGTATAAGGATAATTGAACTACTGAAAATTGGGTTAACAATACACTTACATTATTCCTGAATGTGTTCTACACTACTACTTATTATACTAGATAATAGAATTTGACTCATTAACTACTAACTCCAGAATCTATTATTAATTTATTTTAATTATTAGAAATTTATTATATTCTATTATGACTATTTTTATGAGTTATAGATTTTAATTTCATTGTTCTCGGAGTGTTCGTCTCATTGGTTTATGGCTGGTTCCCTTGAGTATAATTATAGGAGTTCATGTGAAATGGAAAAAAACTCCAGAAGTAGAATAAATGGTATTAATATAATTAAATAATTTCAAACGATCCCATATATAATTTTTTTACTAATATGAGGATGAATAAAAAACAATGATAAATGTTTGGTTTATTTTGGGTAGTCTTTTCGACCATAAAAAACTACTTCTATTTTATTTAATATTATTTCTAAAAATTAGTTCCAATACATTAAATATGTTATCATTTAAATATTAAAATATTTTTTATCCATGATAATGGTTTTATTACCATTATTGATAGTGGTAAAGGAAGATTAAAAATCATCCTCATCAAAGGTTGTGAATTGATACATCATAGGTAATGTTTTCATTTTTAGAATTATAGGAAAAGAGAAGACGTTTGATGATTAATATTACATTAACACAACAAAAATAAATTATATATAACATAACCAAGTTATAATTCCCCTTTATATAAGGGAGGTGGGGATATGGTTTATAAAATAAAGGATGGAATAATTTAATTCACAAAGGAGGAGGATTTTATCTCTTGAATGTCATCGAATTTGGAAACTCCTTATGGAACTTTTTATTCTATATTTTAGGGATACCATCAGGTATTGTACACGAGGAATAGGATTTTAAATGTAATTTGGAATAATTTAAGAAATATTCATGTATTTGGAGGTGTGAGGAGGATGAGTGGTGAGGGTTGGTATTTATAGGGTGATGAGAGGGCTGTTTTTGAATTTTTATTCACCTGCTTTTTATTTTGGATCATGACTCACAATAGTGGTGATTCCCATTACTAAATATGGTTAAGAGATAGTTTGAGTTATAAATAAAGAGTTATTACCTCATATATACATCATCTATGACTCAGTGATTCATTTATATAATTACAATGTTTAATACCGTATATTACTGTATTTAACTATTTAACAAAAAATTCATCTATTTTAGAAAAATCACAACAATTAGACCTATCCATTTTTCAATTTAGAGATTTCAAAAATAATGTCAATTTTAGGAAAATAAGTTTCTAGTCATGAGAAATTTAATTTTTCATTAAAATAATCATTTAATAAAAAAAATAATTATTTTAATATTATTACCCATTTTATGGAACTTTATAAAATTTACTAATTTCTCATAAAATTATATTTGAATTGAAATAAAAAAATATTAATTTATGAATATATTCTATTAACATCAATTTTCTTTTAAATAATTATATTAATCATAATCTTTTAAATCAACCTTTACATCTCAAAAAAGACCAAAACTTCATTTATCATTTTGTAAACATTCATTCACTTATTCGATGATATAAATATATCATATTTTCACTTATGGGATACCTAAATTTCACATATAAATTCATAGATTAGGTTATTATTATAATATATATTTTACTACTCCTAATGGTCAAATTACTATTCTAATGGTAAGGTTACAATTCCATTAGCATAGATTCTTTAATTTATATAAATAAAACTTATTTCATTATACATTTATAAAGAATGTATCTATTTATTTCCAGAATGGGATAAGTATATTATATAAGTATTTGGGTTTTTAAATTCCCCCATGGAAATTAAATTCTTGAAATTTTATTCACCTATTTTATAAGTGATGATACCTTTATCATATAGCATATTCATATTACCTAGTTTTTTATTCATGTATATAGTTTCTTTACAAAACCATAACCTAGTGAATTGACATTTTCAAAGTAACTGTTCTCTTTGGATAATAATCAGATCTATGTTTTATTTATATTAATTATTATATTTCAACAGAAAAACCTCAGGGACCAGAACATGGGATGAATCTTGAACAAACATTCTATATATTGAAACTTGAAAACCATTGTGTACCTAGGAAAACCTTGGAGGAAAATACACTCGGTAGGAATCTAATCCAATATTGATCAGGATTTCATAGGGTACAATAAACTATGGAATCAATTTCCCCTTCTTGCCAAAATGAACCACACTTCTCCATGGAGAAACATTGAGAAAGACATGATGACCTACCTCAAAAGAAATATATTTCCTTTGGTTTTTGTATAACTTTTCTACATACTCTGAGCTCTCCTCAACTCTTGCTGAATCAAATGAACTTTCTCCACCATTTCCTCTACAAATTCAAGTAGCATCATCATATTTTAGCAACTACTTTTCAAAATGATGGTATTTTACACTGCTTTACATATAATTCATTAAAAGGTCCCATTTTTATACTTGAATGAAAACTGTTATTAAAAGAAAAATATTCTAAAAAATGATTCCAACCCCAACTAACCTGTTAATACAATGAAAATTCTCAAATAATATCCTCCAATGTCTAAAATTTTTACTTTTACTATCTGTAATATTGGGCCTTAATATAAATGTTGAGATTTAATTCAGTTTTCAATGACTTATAAAGGCCTTTCCAAATGTTCAAACCTAACATTGGATCACAATCAGATATAATGGGGGGAAAAATTCCATGTAACCTAACTATCTCTATAAGATACAACCATGAAATTTGATCTATATATAGAGTGTGTAAAATATAAATGGAATGTGAATATTTATTCATTTGATCAATAATAACCCAAATCACATTGTTACCTTGATATTTTTTTTGGTAATAACACTACAAAATCCATGTGTATATTTCCCATTTACGTTATGGAATTGGAAAAGGATGAAGAATTACCTATAGTGACCTAACACCAGAAATCCCAAAGCTTGTGTCTTCAATCAATTACATTGGAATGATTACAAAGAATCAAATCCAGAAGGAATGAGAGTTTATTAATCCTGGTAAACCATATTCATAATGATTTCTTATATTACAAATAAGTACATTAATTAAAACATGTTAAAAAAATAACTTTTTGGAAATTAAATTTATTCCCTCTAGTAAATTCTATATTTTATGCATAGTATCCTTTTAGTATTATTGGGGAAAGAAACATAATAAGGGTGAGCTCAAATACTCAGTAAAGAGAAAATGTAGATTTTGAAATAATGAAATAATGATAATATTCAATATGGAATGGTAAATAATTGAATACACATTCCATATAATCAATAAACTAAATGTAATTGCATAATCATTATGGAATGTTTATAACTGGAAATGCATGACATTCAAATAAATTGATAAGGAAAAATAAATTTGGAAATATAGGGAACTAAAACACATTCTATATAAATAAGCAAAAATGAAATTTATCCATAGATATGCGAATGAATAATCACATTGATGAATAATAACTAAAACTAAATAAAGAAAATTATTAATTATTGTATGTCATGTCTAAGGTGCATAAACACCTATACCGTAAAGAGATGTCACAATATAGTTTAAAATTATGGATAGAATCCCATTTAATTTATGAAAATAGTTTCTATCATGTGAACCTATAGATGCATCAAGGATTTATATAATTTCTTGGATGCACCCATCAATACCAATCCAAATCATTCCTCATAATGAATAAAAAAAATAACATTCCTTATCAGATATCCATATTGAATAAATAAGAAAGAATTATCAATATTTCTATAAATAATCCAAT
Organism: Viscum album; assembly: GCA_963277665.1. NCBI lineage: Eukaryota > Viridiplantae > Streptophyta > Magnoliopsida > Santalales > Viscaceae > Viscum > Viscum album. Next base: position 169,315,837 of record OY728157.1, read on the forward strand.
AAATATGAAAGTTGACATAAATGTAAAATATTATACAATTTATGTTATTTTAATATAATTGATAAATGAAATGGATAATTTAGGTGAAATCCAATGCTCAAATATCACAAGAGAATGAATATTTCAAGTAGAATAAAAAATTAATCAAGGAATTTAATATGAATACTATCCTTGGAAAAATAAATCATAAACCATCCAAAGTAAGAATATGGATGATATCAATACAACTTATCCCATTTGGAGTAAAATAAAGGGTTATTGTTATTGATTAGTGGAAAATTGTAAAAAGATATTTAAAAATTATTATTGAGGAAAATATGCTTTTCTTTTGAAAAATCTTATCATTGTAAATAACATTTGAAAAAATTTTATTTTAATAAAATTAAACCTTTAAACTTTCAAAGTATATTTCAAAGGAATCATGGTTGGTATATTTATACATGTCACACTAGGAAAAAAGAACAATATTTTTGCACAATAAAAAGGTAGAAAATTTACCCGTTTTGAAAGAAACAAGATGATTCAATTGAAAACATTGTTAAAATAAAAAATGTAAAAAAATTATCTACCAAATATTTTTGAATTTTTTTGGAAACCATCTAATAAAATGTTATTTTTAAAAGGAAAATTTTTCTCTAACAAAAATAGAAATATAGTATGGTTTTCTGAAATATATTTTCTAAAACATTTTCAGTACCAAAAAGTGGAAAAATGGAACTAATACTTGAAAAAGGAAACGAATAACCAGTGTAGGGGAATTTAAATGTTTATTTATCAATGTTCATATAATTTTCTCAATTGGAAATACCATTGAAATATCATTAAATCTATTATTATGGAAAATAATATTTAAACATTCCAAAGTGTTTAATACCACTTTGAAACATGTTAAATAAAAACATCATTACAGAATAATATTAAATTAAAAATTTTAAATACCATAAATATAATGTAACTCATGATATAAAATATAAAAATGTTCTGTAGACAGACCACAAAAAATAAATAAGTGGTAAACCTGAAATTTATCTCACAGAAGTAAAACATGAGATGAAAAATCACTTTCCTTCAGTCCAACTTGTCTCTCGTGTCATTATATTCCTAAATAACAAACTTATGTTAATTATTAACTATATTGATAAATTTTTTCATGAATTTCATAACTATTATTTCACTTATTACCCTGTCATACACAACTACTTAAATAAGTAATTTTACATCGATTGTTTTTGAGAAAATTAGGTTTATGTTTCAAAAACAACTTTACTAAATCATATATGGTAAAAGGGGTAGTTATATAAAATAAAAATAATAATAATTATGACATAATTATTATATTAATATATATTTTATACTTTTAAAAACAATCCTTAAATATGGTTGTGAGAAATGAACCATCATTACACCCAAAGACGGCAGGTCGTACATACGCATGACTAACGTTCTCATTTTTCAATGATCATTATGGAAAAAATATAAGTAATACTATATCTTTCAATAGTGATATTTATTTCATAAATAACATTTTATTTAATTATATATACTTATTTATAGAATTATCGTGATGTAAAAGAAATCACATTTTATCAAGGATGCAGTAATCCACACGTCCACGAATGACGTTATCACTTTGTGTGTGAAAGGGTAAAAAGAAAATGATATATATATATATATCCATAAATTTAATTATTTCCGGAATATAAAATATATTATTTTTATATGTCCTATTTTTAATTAAAACTATATTTTAAATGTTCAATGTATCGTGTGAACGAATCACATCACATTGAGGGGGTGGTAATCCACACTTCCTGAGCCGATGTTATCATATTTTAGAAAAAGGGGAGTATAAGGGTATGTGTTATTAAATAATAAAATAAGATTCAATACATAATAAATATAATTTATATAATATATAAATATATTTTACATCATAATTTACAACCATGAATGATTTTAATGGAAAAATAACAATCATTGTTTCTTGTGGCGCTAGTTTGGTGTACACAGAAACAATATATTCATTATCCAATAGATGGATGTGTGTGTAAGTGTATGTCAAAACCATATAATAAGCACATAATAGTATATTTAGGCCACTGGTTTGGTTATATAATAATTTAATAAGTAATTTTTAGGAAGTGGACGAAGAAAATAAAACTAAAAATATTAGGAAAAAATGTTACCACTTAATCTAGTAACTCTTTTTTTTTCACCAATGGGATTACTTGGATTGATTTAAACATAAGGTGATGACTCAAGGATAAGAGGAAGAATGTTTATGATATTATTTGGAATATATTGTTTGATGAAAGGTGTCTTTAGAGGTTTGAGTTAGTGGTAGATGTAGTGTCCTTTTATAGTGGAGGAAAAGGACTCACATGGCATTTTTGAAAACAACGTAGGTATGCCCATGTTTTAACCTAGAAAAAGTCATAGAGAACAACCAAACTCAATAATTGATGCTTTATATATGATTCACAGACAGAAAAATGGAGTTATACAAGTTTCTAGGACATTTGGACCCCTATGTTAAACGATTAGTCCTTTGATAAGATTAATTTCCCCTTAATCCTTGTATTAATTTCAATTAATTTCACAAACATTTTTGTTAAAAAACACTTTTTAAAATACTATAAAATAAAAATTATTATGATTCCAAATATGGAATTAATTTTTCAAAATTTCAATCACATTATTGGAATAAATTAATTTGTATTTAATCCCACATACGGGATGACAATTCAGGTTTTAAAGTAAAAACGTCCAAAGGATTGCTATGTCATTATAGTCAATTTCAATGCGAAATTTATTATAATGAACTGAATTATATTAATTGTTAAAAATATTTTCTAATTAAATATTAAATATAATTAAAACTAAAATTTACCCTTTCAAATAAATTATAAGAATAATTTTTTTTGAATTAAATGTCAATATATTTCACAATTCATAAAAAAAGAAAGTTCACATAAAAATACAAAAAATTCACCATAAGTTAATTTTTTGTTTTATCATCTAAATATGACGTTTATTTATATATATATAATCTATAAAATTTCCAAAAACTGTATTTAATATAGGTCTCCATTAAAAGGTGGTTAAAATTCCTTATAAAAAATATAGTATTTTATATGTAATATTTGGTTTGTTCTTATATTATTCTATTCAAACATATTGGATGAAAATAAAAAATATTTTATTTAATATATATATAAATAAATAAATATATATATATATATTAAATTAACATCACTAAATAATTTTGATTAATTTAATTTATTATGATAAGAAAACATTATGGGCATAAAAATATTTATTCAAAAAAATATTATCTTCCTATTCAATTGGTTTTTATATCCATTTCCAACAAATATGTAACCCAAGAATTCATTTTATACTTTTGTAAGCCATATATTTTCATAATATAGTTAATATTGTTCATAATCACCAATTTAATGTCCAAGTTAATCTTATTATAAGAAATAATATTATTTTAATAGTAGATTTCTTTTTTCAGTGAAACAATGTTTTACGTGTAACTCAAGTCATCGAAAAAATTCGTTGTCACATTTTTCACTTGATAACTTAGTATCACATGTGTTTAAAGGTACATTATAGATTGAATTTATTTTAAATAGTAAATATATTATAAATTTTGGATATATTACATTCCCTTACATTTTTTTTGTTTTATGTCATACATGCTATCAAACACAATGTTCATACATTAGATTTTTAAGGCATTACATTCTCCCCACCTTAATTAAATTTCATAATCAGAATTTAAACTTGATCTTGGTGATATTTTTTTTTGATATTTACTTTTTTTAATCCCACATTATGAGAAGGGTTCATAATAAATCCTCTATAAAATATAGAGTGGGATGTACAAAGGACACATGGGCTAACATATAGTTCAGTATCTAAGTAAGATAAAATTAGTTGAATATAGAGATACGCACTTGGAGGTAAAGCATAAATATTTATAGGGAGTGATTGAGGTCATAAAAAACAAACATGTGATTGACCAATGAAATTTTGAGGGCCTCAAAACTATAAATCTGTGACTATTTTGAAGACCATAAATTCAATAAAAATTAAGGTATTAGGATAACATTTTATTTATAAGTTGTTTTTCATAATTATGGCTAATTATTTTACATCATATGTATAAATAAAATTACTTGACAAATTTATCTAAATATAATTTCATCCATTGGTTATTCTTTGATTAATTTCCAATTCAACCAAAAATTAATTTTGATTCTTGAAGTAGTAAATTACATTTCTAAATGATATTATGGCCTATAAAAGTGTGTTGATTCTACCTATTTTTCTATAAATATTCTCCAAACAAATATAGTTAATATATTTATGTAATGGCCCGAACCTCTCCGGTCCATTCCTTTGTGGAAATAAGGTGTTTGCAGTGTTCCGGGAGGTCAAGGTGACTCATCCCCAAACATTGCTAATTTTCCCTTTCGGTGAACAGTAGAATTAGTGAACCTCGGTGAACAGTTCCAACTATAGACAATTATGAACAGCGCCAATGGTGAGGTTCCTGAACAGTGTCTAATAGTGAGGTTCATGAACAATGTCTAACAGTGAGGTTTATGAATAGTGTCTAAGGGTGAGGTTCATGAACAGTTTCTAATGGTGAGGTTTATGAACACTGTCTAATGGTGTGGATCATGAATAGTGTCTAATGGTGAGGTTCATGAACAGTGTTTTTCTATTTCCAAATTTTCAGTTTGTGAACAGTGTTTCCATCTTCCTACAGTTTTACCCCTTTAGAATTTTCCTTTGACGTAAAATTCATTTAATGCCTCATTTTAAATACACTTAAGGCTGATTGAAAAGCCATAAATAATATATGAATTATTCCTATGGATCATGATGTTTTTACTTGGTCATACCGCGTGGTTTAATGCGATCCTCTTTTAATGGGAAATTAAGCGTATCTTAAACTGCTGCTCCGTTAAATCTTCTAAAGGGACGGGATATCTTCCTCCCCAATTCTTCCTCTTTTTTCTCGGGTATGAGATGCTATAACCTTTATATTCTTCTCATAAGAGTTACACAATCAAACTTCCACTCTGTTTTGATTCAACTGAGATGTATCGGTCAATCTATGATATATGGTATGTTTTATCATCGTTATTTTGGGGTTCATCTTCTCCTACTTATCCTTTACATATTATAGCATGTAATATCCATGATTCTAATGGGGGTTTCTTGGGTTTTGGATGGTGCGGTTTTACCATGGAATCCTTGGGTGGATGCAGTTGACGCGAAAGGAGAATTGTGACCCACTGGGAGGATAAAGAAAGTGAAGAACTATTTGAGGTAGGGATTCATTGCTTCTCTTGTCTTTTATGTGAAACTGTATAATTAGAATGTTTTATCCCATTGGATGACAATGTAATTGACATAAACAATATTTGAACTAGATAAATAAATTGATATCTATCGTATGTTATTGCCTCTTGTTTTTCTAGATAGTGTTATATCTATGCTTGCTTCATATAGCAATTCGTTCATGATAGAAATTGGTAAATAACATAAACTAGAATTAATTGATAATTGTTGGCTGTGGATAAAGAGATATGTAAATGAATCTGGTTCTCCTTTTTTTAATATGATGTTAATCAAATTGGTGCAGTAAGCATTTTTAATTATTTGTGATAGCTTACTGTTTAGGTTTCCCAAATGTGGAACCTATGTATAATAAATCATTTTATTCGAAATGGATTATTTATTTGATAATTCTTTGAAGGGTTATGAGTTACCCTCTTGATTTTTAAAGGGCCAATATCTTAATTGATGTGATGTATGTTTTCTTGATGCTTGTGATGTGATGTGAGCCTGGATGGCGGTTGTGATATGTGGGGGCAAGTAGACTTTTTGTTGTGGCAGCAGATGACACCTAGAGTGGCGAGATGCATCGGTTTATGCATGTGGGTGTCGGGGAGGACACCCGTGATGATGTAATGAGATGGATGTGATTGTTGGATTCTAGCTTATTCTTATTGGTTGATGATTTGATTTACTTTTCCCCACTGCTTAAGGCAGTTGTTCTTACTTACCCTTCTTCTGAAAGAGGCAAAGACGTGCGGGGTATGCCACGTGATTTCCATGTTTAGCTTCTCAAGGGATGATTGGTCTACGCTCTTACTATAGGTAGAAAAGACTTTATGGGTAGTAAATCTACTCATTGTGTTGAGACCCCTTGTGTTTAGTAGCATAGAATGTTTTTTCTAGAATTCTTTGGAATGTGGAAAACTAATTCTGTAATGAATATTTGAATAAATGGTGTTACCCCATGGGGATGGAGTTTGCTGGAACATAGTGATGAGGTCGTAATTTTAAAGATACAATGTACTTTGGGTGTGATTCTAATGAAATTTAATGTGGAATTGTTCAGGGTTAATTAGTGTTTAAAGAATTAATTAACATAAAGTGTTACTGGTGAAAAGGGAATGAAATAATGTAATAAAGATCTTTAAATGGTTGTATGCTTATAGGATACCCAGTCTTAGAAGTGGAAACCTGGAGTCCTAGAGACGTTAGCTGTAGTTCAGTCTAAGAATAGGTTAGGCCCATACCCTGGTTGTGAGATATAGTATATTATATAATTTTTGTGTTTCTATATGCTACTCCACCCTGTTAGTAAGGGAAAGTGACACCCCTGGGAATCTGAGCCCGGGGGGGGGGGGGGGGGTGGGTGTTTTCCCCAAAATTCCGGTGGGAGGATGGATGGTTGACTACCCCCTTTGGCCTCTCTCTCTTCTCTTGGTATTTACTTGTGCTAGCAGGCATATTGGTTAGTTTTCCCCATATATGTGTGTAGAGGGCTTTAATGGTTTGTAGTTATTCACATACATATATTCTGAATATAGTTTTCTATGGACTACTATATGTGTAATGTGTGTAGGCTGTGATGGCTTGAGAATCCTTACTCGGTGTATGGGATGTAATGGCTTGAGGAGTAATACCTAATGTATGATACACATTATGCGAGCTGTGGTGGATTCCAGAAACTACCTGGTTACTTTGCTTCATAAACATGGTGGTTTTTTTGCACGAGGTGCATGTTGTGGTGCTTCACCCATGTGTTTGAGGGAAAGCCTTTTTGGAGATAGATGCTCAGGATGTGCGATGTTGGGGAAAAGTGGAAAACCAGTGGGGAAGTAGTAGTGGGGTACCCTTGATATTATTTATTATATGATATGTTCTTTTATGCGTTACTTGGTTAGAGCAGACATGGTGGGGTTGGGAACTTAGTATATCTTTTGAGGTGACGAGTTAGTAGCACTTGTTGTTCACTGTTCTTTAGCATGCTCTCTTTACTTTTTCACGAGAGGCTTCAGGGAGGATCCTACTGAGTATACTATTATACTCACCCTATGTTTATATAAACTGTTTTTAGGTCACTTAAAGATGGTTGGAGATCAGGCTGGTTACTATTAGATTGTGGTTGCAGGAGCTGTTCTGGCTTGTGGTTGCTTCTGTTTTACTCCCATTTGGGTACCTCCAGTTTTCCCCTTTCAGTTTTAGTTGTTTTTCATAAAATTTCATATGAGTACTTGGGATTTATTTCATGTTACTGGTTGAGTTGGAGTTGGTTGGTGTCTATCTTATCTCTCTATTCCGCAAGTGTTCTCTTAGAGGGTAATGCCTCCCATTGGTGTCATTTCTATAACCTCGATAATAGTCACCAACCTGGGGCCTACTGGAGGTAGGACTCGAGGGTCATTACCTCCCTTCTCACTTTGCTGGCCCATGAGGATTACACTTTGTGGGGAGGGGGTCGTGACAGAGTGGTATGAGAGGTAGGTTGGGGGTTAGGGTGAAGTTTGGAGTTAGGCACAGGTGTGGTTTCATGGGTTGGTAGGGCAGCAATTTCATTAATGTTTAGCAAGTTATGTAAACATTGGAGACCTATTGGGAAATATGTGTTTGGGGCCCCCTATGATCTGATGTATGGACTTTAAAGTTCACAATGGAAACAAAACAAGGTGATACTAGTTGCAGGGTAGAGACCTAGGAAAGGATGATGCATCATTATTCTTCTTTCCTATGTTTTAATGGGTATACCATGGGATAGGTTAACCTAAAATCAATTAAAGTAAACAAATAATTAATTAATGTTCACTCTTCTATATTCCATGTTTAAGAGACCTAAACGTTTTTTATTTTATAGGTATGTGTCATGGTCGACGTCCTCGTCAGGATCACATAGAAGATGTCTAGCAGGCTATTCCAACATATCATCGCAGTGTATAGGTTGATGATGATGACACTAGGAGGAAGACACTCCAAGATTTTAAGCGACAGAATCTGCAGAAGTATGAGGGCTGAATTTTAGATGCAGTCACATAAGACTGGTTAGAGGAGGTCGAGATTGGATTCAGTTTGATATGTGCTCGGAAGGGGAACTGGGTGTCCTTGGTTATGACGATGATGCATGGATTAGCGAGGCAATGGTGGTTCTTTTTCCTTAGGGATCACGAGGAGTCAACAATCTCAAGGTAGGAGTTCCGAGAAAATTTTAGATTCGAGTTTCGTTCTTCATCTGTAAAGGAGTCTAGTCGTCAGGAGCATCTTACCCATTGATAGGGGAGGTCCAGTGTTTGAGAGTTTGGAATCCATTTCAGGAACCTTTTACGATATGCTTCGGACTTGTTACCAGATGAGGAGGCCAGGGTGAGACATTTTGAGGAGGCTTTACATCCAGAGATCCAGTGCTAGGTCACCCCATTTATGTTTAATACATATCTCAAGGTGTTGGAAAGGGAAGAGGTTGTCTAGAGGACTTTGTCCAGAACTGGATCATAACGAGAGGGGAGTCATCATGTTTCCTCATGAAGCATAGATGTGGTCTGGGGTTACCGGTTTTTAGGGAAAAATAGTTTCCATTCAGCCGGGGATTGCTCCCACCCCTTCACATCTAGTTTCTTTGGAGGCAGCAACTCTCAGGCCTATTCCAAGGGATCAAGCGCTTGTTTTTCTTGTAGTGGTTGTGGTCATTAGTAGTGAGAGTGCCCAACCATTCAGAGCAGTCATTGTGCACTAGGTGCTACGCACCGGGTTTCACTTTTGAGGCTGTTCTAGTTGAGACAAGAGCAGCAAGTTGCACCATCTTTAGATCGGTAGAGGGTAGATAGGGCTGGCAGAGGGCAACCCCATGATGCTCCTCATCCTCATAGAGAAGAGCATGGTCATGGTGGTGGTCTTTATATGGGTCAGAGAGGCCATGGAGGAGGTTGTGGTCAGTTTTATGCTCTAGTGATGCCAGTTCACTACTACAAAAATGGGCAAGGGATGCGCTTCAGTTTTATCAGTGCTAAAAAAACTCACTGATAAGGGGTCACTATTATCAGTGCTAAAAAAAGCACAAATAAAGGCCCCCTTTATTAGTGCCTTTTTTTAGCGCTGATAAAGGCCCCCATGTATCAGTGCTTTTTTTAGCGCTGATAAAGGGGTGATTTATCATCACTATTCCTGAGCGCTGATAAATGTTAAGTTTCAAAAAATAAATTACTTTTCCATGAAAAAAAATATTTTGATGTATAAGTATATTTATATTGATTTAAATACAATATATATTTTTAAATATGTTATAGATACATATAAATGGACTATTACATTTAATATATATGAAATTTAGTGAAAATGGCTTCAAAATAATTTTAAAAAATATTATTAATTAATAATTTTCTAATAGTTATCAATTAAAAATCATTTAATAACAATTTGAGGAGACAAAAAATCAAAACAATTAATAAAAGATCTAAAATATGTTGAAAATTTAACTCAAACTTCAAATGGCCACAAATTTTGATCCGGGTGTCTGTTTGAGCTCTACAACATATCAAATCGAAGCCTGTGATGAGTTCTACGCTCTAGTGACCCAAAGAAAGCCATTGTCACATTTTTAGAGCCCAAAAGGCCCATAAGGCCTCCAAAACTGAGTTTTTAGTTGCTATACCCGGATTTGTTAACATTAAAACAAGTATAACTTCTGATTCGGATGTCCGTTAGGCCTTTACCACATATCATATCGAAGATTGTTTCATTTTATTTGATTTGACTAGTTGTGGTGTTGAAACAGAATTCTAGATTATATGTTATGGTCATTTTAACATTCTATGGCTTTTCAAATATACATATATATGTATTTATTAATAAATATATATATGTGTGTGTGTGTGTGTGTGGGTGTCATGGGTGTATCTGTGTGTTGTATATATGTATATATGTATGTAGATATTTATTTAATTATATACACACATAAAAAACATATTTTTTCATAAATTTATTTAAAACTAATCTTTTAAGTACATTATATGGCTTTTCAAATACACATATATATGTATTTATTCGTAAATATATATGTGTTTGTGTTTGTGTGTCTCCCTATGTGTGTCTGTGTGTTGTATATATCTATGTATGTATGTATTTATTTATTTATTTATAAACACACATAAAAAACATATTTTTTAATAAATGTATTTAAAACTAATCTTACAAGTATATATTAATATACAAATAAATATATGTATAAAAATTATAACTAAATATATATATAAAAATATATTAATATACAAATTAATATATATATACACTAATATATAAATAAATATATTTATATTAATATGAATCTATATCAATATATGAATAAATATAACTATATATATATATAGATATATCACTAAATAGAGAACAAAACGAAATGGATTAGTTGAAAAGGTGTTGTCGCAAAATGGGGGAGGTCTAGGGTTTGAGTTCACGTGGAAGAGAAGGGGGTGTGCATATATGAGGATGCGCCAGAAGGGAAGCGCGTGGGATACCTCATAGCACTGATAAAGGTGGCGTGAAGTGCTGATAAAAGCACTCCCCTAATTATTTTTAATTTTTTAATTTTCTTTTAATTTTTTATGACCTTCTTCAGCACATTTTTTAGCGCTTATAAAAGCTGATTTTATCAGCGCTTTTAAAAAGCGCTGATAAAGGAGTATTTTATCAATTCTTTTTTAGTGCTAATAAAAGCAGCCTTTGTCAGTGCTTTTCGGAGCGCTGATGAAAGGGACCCCCCTATATTAGCGCTGAGCTTACAGTGATTTTTAGCACTGTTAAAGCCATTTTTAGCGCTTATATAGGCCGTTTTTGTAGTAGTGGCTCCAGGCGAGCCAGAAGTCATTCGAGGTACCCTTTGCTTGTTTTCTACCTTGGTGTCTTCCTTGTTTGATTCAGGAGTGACACAATCCATTATATCACCTAACCTTATCCATGCTTTGGGACTTGAGGTAGAGAGGCCTCTAGTGCCCTTGGTGTTGACTACGCCAGTTGGGGGTCGAGCTGAGTTGTTTGAAGTATGTACATATTGTGAGCTATGGTGGGGAAGCACCGCTCTTGGGGAGATTTCCTATGTTTACAAATACAACCATATGATGTCATCCTTGGCATGGATTGGTTGTATTCGTTGGAAGCTATTTTGGATTGATTCAGGAAGACGGTAGTTTTCCTTGGTGCGGATGGAGGGCCGGTAGTGTTAGTTGGAGAGCGAGATCCTTAGATGGGTCATAGGCACGTTCCTTCCTTATCATCCATGATGGATGAGATGATGTTGAGTTCTTCAGAGGGTCAGCAGTTGGTGTTTCATAGGGTCGTAGAAGATTACCTTGATGTCTTTCCAGGAGAGGTTGTAGCATTACCCCCTCGATGAGAGATCGAGTTTGGGATTGAGCTACAACTAAGAGCATCTCTTGTCTCTATGTCACCATATAGTATGGACCCTTCTGAGTTACGAGAGCTATGTATACAGCTTCAGGGTATGTTATAGTGTGGTTTTATTCGGCCAAGTGTGTCACCGTGTGGTGCACCGGTTTTGTTCATGAAAAAGGCTGACAACAGTTTGCGGTTGTGTGTCAATTATCGTCACTTAAACAACGTGACAATAAATAATTGCAATCCTCTTCTGAGGATTGATGATTTATTTGATCAACTAAAGGTTTCATGTTGGTTCTCAAAGATCGACCTGTGGTCAGAATATCATCAGATGCATGTGAAGGATGAGGATATCCCGAAGACTACTCTCTGTTGTCGTCATGGGCATTATGAGTTCTTTGTAATGACGTTCAGCATGCATAATGCTCCAGTTGTGTTCATGGGATTGATCAATGCTGTGTTTCATGAGTTCCTGGACATGTTCATGGTAGTTTTCATCGACGAAATCCTTGTGTACTCCACATATGAGGAGGATCATGCAGAGCATCTAAAAGCCATTTTGGAAGTTTTTTCGTCAACATAAGTTGTTTGGGAAGTTGTAAAAGTGTGAGTTTTGGGCTCGAGAAGTCCATTTCTTGGGGCATTTTGTGTCCCAACAGAGATTAGTTGTGGATCCATCAAAGATAGAAGCAATTGTGTCTTGGGCAGCCCCTAAGACAGTGTCCGAGGTGCGAAGATTCCTCGGTCTCGCAGGCTACTACAGGAGGTTCGTTGCCAATTTCTCATGAGTTGCGACTCCTCTAACTTCATTGACCAGGAAGGATCAGGCATCCATATGGACTTATCAGTGTCAGGTAGCTTTCGAGTATCTAAATGAGAAGTTAGTAAGTGCTCTAGTTCTTTGTCTTCCAACTGAGGGAGTTCAGTTTGATGTTTTTTGTGATGCTTCACATCCGGGGTTAGGTTGTGTTCTGATGTTCCAGAGACCAATTGTTTCTTATGGGTCTCATCAGTTACATCCCCATGAATGTAACTATTCTACTCAGGATCTTGATTTGGAATCTATGGTGTTTGCCCTGAATTTGTGGAGACATTACCTCATTGGTGAGAGCTTTGTGGTTTTCACCAATCATAAGAGTTTGAGGTATGTTTTCTCCCAACGTGACTTGAACATACGAAAATGTCAGTGGATGGAGTTCTTATAGGAATACAACTTCTAAATATCATATACACCAAGAAAGGGGAATGTTGTAGCTGATGCGCTGAGTCGAAAGCCACGTAGTGATTCTGTGTGTGAATCCGGTGATTCTGAGAGAGTAATGGAAGAACTGTCAGCATTACATCTTTATATGGGAGAAGTTGGTGGGGCGGAGGCTGTATTTTCCATATGACGGTGCAGTCATCTCTGTTTTAGTAGGTGGAAGATTTCCAAATGGGGGATCTTGAGGTGGAGGTCTGGAGAGACCGAGTTGTTTATGGCGAGGCCCTTTATGGTTGGATTGAGGATGAACAACACCATTTTTTTTATCATGGAAGGATTTTTGTTCCTTTGATGATGCGTGAGACAGTTCTCAGAGAGTTCCATAGTTATCCTTTAGCGGTGCATCCTGGCGTGACAAAGATTTACCGAGTCTTGAGGATCCAATTTTGGTGGCCAGGGCTAAAGTGTGCGGTTGCAGAGTTTGTGTCTTGATGTTGGGTCTGCTAGAAGGTGAAGGCTGAACATAGTTTCCCTGGTGGTCTACTCCAGCCATTAGAGATTCCTCAGTGGAAGTGGGAGGACATCTCAATGGACTTTGTTACTATTTTACCTTGATCTCCGGGAGGACATGATGTTATTTGGGTGGTAGTAGATCGTTTAACAAAATCTTCCAACTTCATAGTGATCAGGGAGTAAAGCACAATGGAATTTTTGACAAGGCAGTATCTAGAGGAGGTGGAGAGACTTCATGGAGTCCCAAGGATGATCATTTATAATCGAGATCCATGTTTTACCTCCAGGGTGTGGAGAGGTCTCCAACACGCTTTCAATTCCTAGCTATGACTTAGCACTTCTTTTCATCCTCAAACAGATGGTCAGACAGAGAAAACCATACAGACTCTTAAAGAAATGTTACACTCTTGTGTTCTTGATTTTGGATGTTCTAGGATGAAGAACTTACCCCTAGTGGAGTTCGATTACAACAATAGTTTTCACTCCACCATCGGTATGGCGCCATTTGAAGCCTTATATGACCGACCTTTCCATTCTCTGTTATGCTGGACTGGGGTCGGAGAGTCCGCAATTCTCAGAGTGGAACTAGTGAAAAATACAACAGAGATGGTTCTTGTGATTCATGAGAGGATGAACACAACACAATATCATCAGAAATCATATGCTAATCAAAGAAGATACCCTTAGAGTTTAATTTTGGGGATCATGTTTCTTTGAAGGTGACTCCCCATCGTGGGCAGGGAAGTTTTGGTCATGGGAGTAAGCTTTCTCCCCAGGTTTTTGGGACTTTTGAGGTTTTATCTTGTGTTAGAGTTGTGGCGTATCGAGTAGTACTTCCCCCGCAGATGATTCAGATACATTATGGTTTCCAGGCATCACAACTCCATCACTATCTTCATTATGAGTCTCACATCATCGATTGGGGAGAGATCGGTGTTGATGATGATGCAAACTTTGAGGAGCGACCTGTGGATATCCAAGACCTCAAGGAGATGGTGTTCTGTGGGAATTTTATCCCCCTGGTTCGTGTTTTGTGGCGACATAGTGGCATGGAGAAGATTACCTGGGAACGTGAGTCATAGATACGTGCTCAGTACCCAGAGTTGTTTGATGTTTAACTCTTTTTATGTAACGATGTCCCCTTTGTGGTTAGAACTTTCATGCTTTTATTATGAATTACTTTTTTTTTGATTTTTTGGCTTGCTCTTTTTTGGGAAGTATCTCGATGGTTGGTTGTTCAGACCCCGTTTCATTTTCTTTAGGTGGGTTCTGAATTCTCGAGGATGAGAATGTTTTGAGAGGTATATGATGTAATGGCCCGGACTTCTCCGGTCCATTCCTTTTAAAAAAATATGGTGTTTGAGGTGTTCCAGGAGGTCAAGGGGACTCATCCCCAACACTTTGTCAATTTTTCCTTTCGGTGAACAGTAGCATCGGTGACCCTCTGTGAGCAGTTCCAACGGTATATAGTTGTGAATAGTGCCAATGGTGAGGTTCATGAATAGTGTCTAATGGTGAGGTTCATGAAAAGTGTCTAACGGTGAGGTTCATGAACAGTGTCTATCGGTGGGGTTCATGAATAGTGTCTAAAGGTGTGGTTCATGAATAGTGTCTAATGGTGAGGGCCATGAGCAATGTCTATTGTTGAGGTTCATGAACAGTGTCTAACAGTGAGGTTCATGAATAGTGTTTTTCCTTTGCCAAATTTTGAGTTTGTGAATAGTGTTTCCAGCTTTCTATAGTTTCGCCCCTTTAATGTTTTTTTATGTAAAATGCATTTAAAGAATCATTTTAAGGAATTTGATGGCCAATTTAAAGGCCATAAATCCTATACTATTTATTCCTAAGGCTTGGGATGTTTTTACTTGGTCAAACCACATGGTTTAATGCAATCTGCTTTTAATGGGAAATTAAGCGTATCTTAAACAACCTATCTGTTAAATCTACCAAAGGAGACGAGATATATTCCCCCCTAATTCTTCCAATTTTTTCTCAGCTATGAGAAGCTAGAACCTTTCAATACTTCTAAAATGAGTTTCACAATACAAATTTCCTCCTCGAATTAGTTCCGCTCTATTTTGATGCAACCGAGTTGTATCGGTCAATCTCCAATATAAGGTATGTTTTATCATCGTTCTTTTTGGGTTCATCTTCTTCTATTTCTCCTTTCCATATTATATCATGTAATCTTCATTCTTCTAATGGGGTTTTCTTGGTTTTCAATTGGTGTGGTCGTACTATGGAATCCTTGGGTGGATGTAGTTGACACGAAAGGAGAATCGTGACCCGTTGGGGGGATATGGAACGTCAAGAACTGTTTGAGGTAGGGGATTCATCGCTTCTCTTTTCTTTTTTGTGCAAATATATTGTTAGCATGTTTTATCCCATTGTATGAAAATGGAATTGACATAATAAATATTTGAAGTGGATAAATAAATTGATATCGACTGTATGTTATTGACTCGTGTTTTTCTCGATAGTGTGATATCTATTCTTTCTTTGTATAACCGTTCGTTCATAATGGAAATTGGTTTAGAACATAAACCGGAATTAATAGATAATTGATGGATATGGATAAAGAGGAATGTAAATGAATCTAGTTCTTCTTGTTTCAATTTTATGTTAATCAATTGGTGCAGTAAGCCTGTTTAATTATTTGTGATAACATACTGTTTAGGTTTCCAGAATGTGGAACCTATGTATAATAAAATGGCTAATTCAAAACGAATTATTTGTTTGAAAATTCCTTGAAGGGTTCTGAGTTAGACTCATGATTCTTTAAGGGCCAATATCCCAATTGATGTGATGTTTTTTTTCCTACTACTTGTGCTGTGATGTGATCTTAGATGGATGTTGTGATATGTGGGGGCTTGGAGACTTTTGGTTGCAGCAGCATATGACGCCTGGAGTGGCGATACACATCAGTTTATGGATGTGGGTGTCGGGGAGGACACCAGGGATGATGGAATGAGATGGATGTGATTGTTGGATGCTTGCTGATTCTTATTCGTTGATGACCTTATTTACTTTTCCCCACAGCTCAAGGCAGCTTGTCCTGCTTTCCCTTCTTCCGAAAGAGGCGAAGAGTTGCGGGGTATTCCACGTGATTTCTGTGTTTAGATTCTCAAGGTAGGATGGGTCTATGCTCTTTCTATAGGCGTCAAACACTCTACGGGTAGTACATCTACTCACTGTGTTGAGCCCCCTTGTGTTTAGTAGCATAGATATTTTTTCTAGAATGCCCGAGAATGTGGGAATGTAATTCTGTAATGAATATTTGAATAAATAGTGTTAACCCATGGGGTTGGAGTTTGTTGGAACATAATTATAAGGTTGTAATTTTAATGAGACAATTGACTTTGGGTGTGATGCTAATGAAATTTAATGTTGAATTGTTCATGGTTAATTAATGTTTAAAGAATCAATTAACATAAAGTGAAACTGGTAAAAAGGGAATGAAATAATGTATTAAAGCTCTTTAAATGGTTGTATGATTACTAGATACCCAGTCTTAGAAGTGGAAGCCCAGATTCCGAGAGATGTTAGTTGTCGTTGAGTTTAATACTAGGTTATTCCCATAGTGTGGTTGTGTGATATAGTATATTCTGTATTTTTTGTGTTTTTATACGCTACTCCACCATGTCAGTAAGGGTAACTGACACCCCGAGGATTTAGAGACCTGGGGGTGTTTTCCCCAACATTCTGGTGGGAGGATGGTTGGCTGACTACCCCCTTTGGCCCCACTCTCTTCTCTAGGTAGTTACTTGTACTGAAAGGCACATTGGATAGTTTCCCCCATATTTGTGTGTAGAGGGCTATAATGGCTTGTGTTTATATGCAAACATATATTCTGGATATAGTTTTCTATGGACTACTATTGGTGTAACGTGTATAGGCTATGATGGCTTGAGGATCCTTACTCGGTGTATGGGCTGTAATGGATTGAGGTATAATACCCGATGTATGATACACGTTATATGAGTTGTGGTTGCTCCCAGAAACTACCTGGTTACTTTTCTTATGTGGAAGTGGTGGTTTTGTTGCACAAGGTACATGTTGTGCTGCTTTTCCTAGGTGTCTGCAGGAAAGCCTTTTTGGAGATAGATGCTCAGGATGTGCGAGTTTGTGTAAAGTGGAAATCCAGTGGGGAAGTACTAGTGGGGTACCCTTGATATTCTTTATTATATAATATATTCTTGTATGGGTTAATTGGTGAGTGTAGCCATGGTGAGGTTGGGAACTTAGTATATCTGTTTAAGTGATGAGTTAGTTTCACTTGTTGTTCACTGTGCTTTAGCATGCTCTCTGTACTTTTGCACAAGAGGCTTCGGGGAGGATCTAAGTATACTGTTATACTCCCCTATGTATATATAAAATATTTTCAGGTCACTTGGAGTAGGTTGGAGATCAGGCTGGTTAATACTATCTTGTGGTTGCACGAGCTGTTCGGGCATGTGGTTACTGTTGTTTTACTCCCCTTTGGGCACTTGCAGTTTTCCCCTTTCAATTGTAGTAGTTTTTCATGACATTTCATATGTGTACTTGGGATTTCTTTCATCTTACTGGTTGATTTGGAGTTGGATGGTGTCTATCTTATCTCTCTCTCTCTTCCGCATGTGTTCTCCTAGAGGGTAATGCCTCCCATTGGTGTGTTTACTATACCCTCGCAGCTATCCACCAACCCGGGGCCTACTGGAGGCAGGACTCGGGGGTCATTATCTCCTTTCTCACATTGCTAGCCCAGGAGGGGTACACTTTATGGGGAGGGGGCCATGACAATTAATCTCTAATATTAAAAGAGAAACACTATTGGTTCAAAATTATTAATAAATTTTAAAATTGTTTAAATAATTACTCATTATGTAGGACTTCATTTAGTCCAGTGGTAGGCACAAAATCCTTATCATACTTCGATCGTTGGTTCATGCCCCTTAGACATTCAAGATGTGATGGGTTGTCACCTGGCTTATAGGTTTTCCTTTTCTAAATGCATATTAATATAATTTCCAAAATAAATGTGATGTATAGCCTTAAAATAATGTTAATAACTAAATATCCACTTAGATAAGTTTTTCAATAAAACCTCAATACGTAAATACTTCATCCATTTATTTCCACATAGGTCCTTCCATGGTCTTGAGATTATCTATAATATTATTTCTATTATTTCTATATCAAGACACCATATCTTCAATCTATAACACCTAAGGTTTAACCTCGGTTATTCATTTCCAAAATCATTCAGAACTGTTTGTAAATAAAATTTGAATTATTTTAAGGATTTCCCCCAGGAGTCTCAAACCATATGCATAGTAGAACTCATTTTCATGTACCAGGATAACCCGAGTATGAAATGAGACACCTTTTTGGAGTTGTTACTCCTAGGTACATCTATTCCAAAACCACATCAGCTTGTATCATCTATATAGGGATATATTTATATGAATACCCACATAATCTCTACCATACAAAAATTCTTTGATGATCTTCTATACTTATCCTAAAATTCTACCTTAGGGTTATGTTCAATAATATATTTTTTCATAAATATAGTTCCTAATGTTGATACTATGATTTATTTGATAATAATTGTAGTGACTCGACCCTAGAAAACATAGAGGCGGTGTGTGATATCAATTACAATGGAATGATTGAAAAGAATCAAATCTCAAAGGGCTCAGAGTTTAGTAGTCTTGGTAAATGAAATACATAAAAGAGTCTTTTATTATAGATGAATACACTAATTACAACATATTTGTTTCTTAAAAATATCATTGAGGAGAGTAAATTTATTTTATCTAGTGAGTCTCTGAATATATTTCATAACACACTTCTTAGATTCCCGGGGAAAGAAAAATAACAATAGTGAGCTTAAATTATCAGTAAGGGAAAAATATATCAGTAAAAATAATGAATAAAAGAGAATTGCCAATATAGAAATGTAAATAACTGAACACACCTTCCTTGTAATCAATAAACCGAATAGAAGTCTATAAAAAACATGGAAATGTAATAATTGAAAAACATTCCATTAAAAAAACAAGATAAATAAAAATAAATATGGAAAGGTAAGAAACTAAAAAATAGCCCATTTAAATAACAAAAAATGAATTGTATCAATAGATATGTTGATGAAAAATATAATGGATGAATAATAACTAAAACTAAATGAATAAATTTTTTAATTATTAGACCTCATGTCTAAGGAACATAAAAACTTATACCTTCAAAAAAATTCAAAAAGATAGTTCGAAACTACAGGTAGAAACCCATTTAATTTTCTGAACAAGTTTGGCTCATGAGAACCTATTGATGTGTCAAGGATATATAAAAAGTCTAGGATCCACCTATCAATACCAGTCCAAATCATTCTTCATATCAAATAACTAAAATTAATAATATTCATTATCAAATTTCTGTGTTGTATTACGAATATGTAAGGATAAATATTTTCCCAAATAGTCAAATTACTATCGATGTGGAAACTATATGTAAAATTGTATAATACTAAAGAAATAGTAATATCCGTGATAAATGAAATGGAAAATTTAGGGGAAATTAAAAGTAAAATGATCAAAAGAGATTTAATATTTTAAATGGACTAAATAATAAGCTAAGGATGTCAATGTAAATACTATATTTGGAAAAATCAATAATAAACTATCCACAACATTAATAATTATTGAAGGAATAAAAAATATCCCATGTAGAGTAAAATAATGGGTTATTGTCATTAATTAATTTAAACATTATAAAATGGTATTTAAAAAATATTTTTCCAGAAAACATCCTTTTGTTTTGAAATACCTTTTCATCGAAAATCACTTTTGAAAACATTTTATTTTAAAAAATTAATCTTTTAAAAATGCAGAGGTTGTTTTGAAGGAATGATATTGGGTAAATCCATTCATGTTGTGCAAGGTAAAAATAACATTCCTTTTTTCATGGTGAAAAGGTTAGAAAATTTCCATGTTTTGAAAGTCTCCAGAATATTCCATTGAAGAAATTTTTAAAATACAAAAGGGAAAAAATTTCATTATCAAATTAATTTAAAAAACTTTTTTGAATTTTTTTTAATAAAAAATTGTTTTTAGATGAAAATAGTTTCTCCGACTAAAGGGTGAAATAAGGTTGGGTTTTCCAGAAAACATTTTCTAAAATACTTTCAATACCAAATAGATGGAAAATTGTACTAATACATGAAAAAGGTTATAAGTAACTATTGAAAAGTAAAATTAAATTTTTATTGGTCAATGGTCATATAATTTCATTGAATGTAAATTACATTGATAGATCAATAGTGGTATTTTTTAGGAAAATAATCATTAAACATTTTGAATTGTACAATAATACATTGAAACATTTTAAATCATTGCTTAAAAATGGAATAATATTAAGTGAATGTTTTAAATACTTTTAATATAAAGTAATTCATAACATTATATATAATATGTTTTAGTAGATATACCACACAAAACATATTACTGGTGAATATGATATTTGTCTCATAGAATTAAAAGGTTAGATGAAAAATCTCTTAACTTGAGTCTGAATTGTTTTGTGTGTCTTTATATCCCTGAATAACAAAATTATGTTAATTATTTACATTCATGATAAAAATTTTCATGTTTATCATTACTCTTAATTTACATATTACCTTTTTATATAAAACTAAATGTTTATGTCGAGTGTTTTGACCAAATTCTGTTAATGTGTCAAAAACAACTTTCATAGATCAATTATGGTCAAATGGTTCATTACGTAAAATATCCTGAATAATAATCATTTAATAATAGTTATTTAGTTATACATATATTATATATTTTTTTGTAAAAATCATTAAATATGGTTATGAAAAATGAACCAATGTTACACTCAAAGAGACAGTAGGATGTACGTAAGCATGAGTAATGTTCCCATTTTTCAATTATCATTCTGAAAAGATAATAAGTAATACTATATATATCTATAATGATAAATATATTATTAAAATATTATTATTTAATAATATATACTTATATATTGAATTCTTGTGATTTAAAAGGAATCACATCATGTTGAGGAGGCGGCAATCCAAACATCGATGAACAACGTTATCACTTTATGTGGGAAAGGATAGTAAATAAAATGATATGCATATATATATATATATATATTATTTACATAAAGGTAATTCTGTTGTGAATATAAAATAGTTGTCTTTATTTATCATATGTCTAACTAACACCATCCTTTATAAATTCCATGTATAGTGTGAATGAATCACATTGCATTGAGGGGGCGATAATCCACACTTCCACAAATGATGTTATCATATTTACACAAAATAAGGAGTATAAGAGTATGTCTTTTTAAAATAAATAAATAATATTAAATAAATAATAAATATCATATATATCACATCTAAATAAAGTTCCCATTATAATGTCCAACCATGAATTTTGGTAAAGGAAAACTAGACAATCATTATTTAGTGAGGCAGTAGTTCGCCGTACACATAAATAAAATGTTTGTTAAATATTATATTGATTTATGTGTAAGTGGGTTTAAATCATAGAATAAAAACATCCTAGTATAATTAGGATACTAGTTTTTATGTATAATAATAGAATAGGGATATTTTTGGAAGTGGATAATGTAAATAAAAATAAAAATATTTATGAAAGATGTCACCTCTTAATCAGGTCCTTTTGGTTTGCAACAAAGGGAATCCATGTGTTGCTTTCTTCTCCTAGTCAGGATTCTAAGACTATGGGATTGATTTTTATCAGCTTTTTTGGATGATCATGGTTGATCCGAAGTGGCTTGAGAGGTGTTAGGAAATGGGAGAGGTGGAGTCCTTCTATAGGTGAGGAAAATGACTCACTTGGAGTTTTTTAAAACATGTTAGGTATACCCAATTTTTAACCAAATAAAGTCATAAAAATAGAAAAAAACTCAATAATTGAAGGTTAATGGTCGAATAGAGGTTAGAAAATGGGCATTGAACAGGTGTATAGGTCATATTTTCCCCCAAGATAAAGGTTTAGTCCCTTGTTATGCTTAATTTCACCAAAATTGTGGAAATTTATTTTAATTATTTTCAGTAATATTTTTGGTCAAATTTTAATTTAATTTTATTAGAAATTATAATTTATTCTGATTCAACAAATTGAATCCATTTTTTAAATATCCAGTCACATAAGTGGCAAAATAAATTAAAATTTAATCCTGTGGGTGGGATGATATTGGATGTTTTTAAAGTAAAAAATGTCCCAAAGTCTCTTATGTTTTAAAGATATTTAAAAGTTAAATTGATTATTATTAACTAAATTATATTTATTTATAAAAATATGATCTAATTAAAATTTTAAAAAATTAAAAGTTTAATTTATCTGTATAAATAAATTATATAAATAAAGGATTTTTAATTAAATTTTAGTATCTTTCACTATTCATTAAAAAATAAAACTTCACAGAAAAAATCCCAAAATTCATCCTAAGATAATTTTTATATTTCAATTCCAAATATGAAATTTATTTCAAAATATATAATCTATTAATGGTCAAAAATATGATTTAATATAGGATCTCCATTAAAAAGAGGTAAAAAGACCTTAATAAAAATATAGTATTGTTTGTGTAATATTGGGTTTGTTCTTATATTATGATTAAAAAACCTATTAAGTGAACAAAAACAATATTTTATTGATAATATATATATATATCTTAAATTAATATAATAAAATAATTCTAATTGATTATATTTAATAGAATAAAACACATTTGTGAGCATAAAAATATATTTTATAAAAATATTTCATTTATATTAAATTTGTTCTTATATCCATTCCAATTAATCTGGAATCATGGAATTCATATTATATATTTATAAACCATAGATTTTCATAACTTAGATAATAAAATTCATAACCAATTATTTAATGGATAGTTTAATCCTTATTTTACAAAATAATAACAATTTAATATTATATTATTGTTTGGTAAAACTCGATTATATGTGTTACAGAAGACATAAAAAACTCATTGTTCTGTGTGATGTACACTAACTCAGTATCACATTCATTTCAAGATACACTATATATTAAATTTATTTAAAATATTAAATATATTCTAAATTATCATGATATTTTGTTCCCATATGTGCTTGGTGTTGTGTGTCATACACGATATCGAATACAATGTTTATACTTTGGATTTTCGGTGTGTTACATTCCCTTTGTCAATTTTCATTCCTCTTTAACCAGTTGATAATTCAAAAATATCATGGTAAATTTTGTAATATCTCTCTTCATTCTATCGCACCAATAATACTCTTAATGGATTCTATATATCTCAATGATTTTTGTAAGAACTACAAACCGAGAACCATGCGTCTCAGCTAATAAATATATATTTAATTATGAATCCCAAAGAACACAAAATATTATCCCCAATCTAAAAAAACAATCTTTATCAATGTTAAATTTTTGAAACATAACCTTTTAACAAATTGTACCATTTTCTATTACAAACAATATTCCTTATTTGCTTGCTTACTTCTATATAATAGAAAGAAGATTCCACTAACTCCTGAAACAAAATAAAAAAATTTCTTTCACCAACAACATCCATTCCAAATTCATAAAATCATTAACAAAGGGGTCATGTTCCAAATGTCACATTGTTAAATGTTCATTATCTTTTAGAATAAAATCATCACGCCCTTTACTTTCTTTCCTGGATTGTAATGAATATTTCAATAATAATTCTTAGTAATTTCATGCCACATTATCTACCACATTTTCAATTTATTTTGAGTAAATATATAGTTAAAAATTTTGTGATAATTATATATTTCACATTTGGCTCCATATCATTGATTTCTAATTTTTTTTAAATCATAACCCATAACTATTAATTAATAAACTTGCGTGGGATAATTTAAATCATGAGGTAATAGTAGGCATGAAGCATAAGTAATTACATGATAATTATTCATCAAAATGTAACCACATCCCTTTAAAGAAGCATCACTATATACGAAAAACTCACCATTTCTGGAAGGATTAAAAAAACTGAAGCACTCGCCGATATTATTTTTAGTTCCTAAAAAAACCATAAAATTCTTCTATGAAATTTTTTTACACCTTTTCATGTTAACTTAGATTGTGGGTTATATAACCATACAATTTTTTTAAAAAATCATCATTAATAGACTATTAATCCATTAAAAATATGAATCTAATAAAATTCATGTTTTTTCCATACATAAATTTCTTTTTTGGGATCAAGTATTATTCCATTCTTATTTACAATGCTCCAAAGGAAATAAATCTATTGTGACCAAATTTCAAAACTTCTAAATTTTTTCATATAAATTATATTAATTAATTGTTTATAGAACAATCATGAGATGTTTCTAATGATACTCATAACATTATAAATAATCCAAAATATTATAAATAAAAAAATCGAAAACATGTCTAAATATTCATGGAAGATTATATTCATAAGATCCATAAATTCATCAGAAGAATTTTTCAAACCAAGGGGAATAACTACAATATCAAAATCACCATATCTATACTAGAACACTATTTTTGGAACGATATCCTCATTAAACATCATCTAATGGTACCCTAACCAGAGATAAATATTTTAAAAGTAATTGACTCATTGGAGATGATAAAAAAATCATCGATATGTATATTTATTCATAAAAATAATGTTATTAAATTATTAATGATTGATGCAAAGACTCTTGGAACCATATTTATTTATTTTTAAATGGAGGCACCCTATGGTGAAGTGATTGGTCAAATAAAACCATTATCTAGAGACTACTATAACTTCTTTTTCTATTATATATGTTCTACTTGAGCCATTAAATAAATGTGTTTTGAAATAGATTTAGCATCAAAGACTAAATAAAAAATAAATGAAACTTCCTGATCAAATATAATACCACAGAACTCATCTAGAAAAACTTCTGGATACTCATTTTCCCTTGTAAAATAATTCATATGAAGAGTTACCGAGTTTTCAAAAATATGTGCAAGATAAAATTTATTTGCATCTTTTAACAGTTTCCTAGATTTTTGATATTTTATCAATGGTAAGGGTTCCTTATTATTTAAAAACATTCAATATTTCTAAAATACTTATTATTTAGATCTATAATTAATCTTATCAGGGTAAAAATAAAGCCAATACATTCCCCAAAATACATGAAATTATACTAGGGGTAAGGAAATATGTTTTTCGGGTAAAACGTTTCTGTAAAAATTGATAGGAAGATTATTATTATATAATTATACCTTAATATTTCCCCCATTTATTTCTACCATAAGTTCTAGCTACATTTGATGTGGTGGAATTTCTAATTTAGCAGAAAATATCTTAAAATGAATAAATTTGTAGACCCCGTATAAAAAATAATACATTATCATAATCGGAATAAACAAACAATATACTAAATACCACTGCATTTGCTATCCCAACATCAGGTGAATAATTTTAAATGTATTTC
This sequence comes from Viscum album, assembly GCA_963277665.1. Classification (NCBI taxonomy): domain Eukaryota; kingdom Viridiplantae; phylum Streptophyta; class Magnoliopsida; order Santalales; family Viscaceae; genus Viscum; species Viscum album. The sequence goes on from OY728157.1 coordinate 169,341,795, forward strand.
ACCACACTTTTCTACTTATATTCTAGATGCTTCCCATCATTTGAGTTTCTCTTTGGACACTTGTTTGTATAATGACCTATGTGATTTATTTTAAAACATTTAACTGTATGTTTAATAGAATAATTCTAACCACTATCATGATCTCATTCATTGAAATTATGATCCATATTCCAAAACATACCATATAAAAAACACTAAACAACCTTCAAAAGGTAATACTCAGTGTGTTTTTACCACAATTAGCTCAATATAAAAAATTAATTTTCATATGATCACTATTATTTAATTAATTAATCCATTTTCCTACCTCATAAACCATTTTTTATATTGGTTTTCAAAGAATACAAGAGTATTGGAAAACTCTATTTTCACCTTCTCTTAACATCGAACATTTTTTATATAACATTGAATTCATGAGAATCAAATTCCCTTCAATATTTAGTCTTCAATCCTTAGTAAAAATGATGGATTACACTATCAATATATTATTTAAAAATTAGAGAATACCTTTCTGATAGAGTGAAATTTTCTTTATATACAACTATATAATCCTCCCTCATTCTTAATTACAAAAAATTTACATCCTCTGTCAAATCACATTTTGAAAATATTTCATAAGGATTTATTTAATTCATCCAATTATAAAACATAAATTTGCTCAATATACATATTATTTTTTACCATCAAAAACCACTAGTCGAAATCACCTCCAATATCATCAATAGAAATATTATACTTTTGATGGAATAAACACCACATGAAATAAAAAAATTTCATGGTCCTTAATCCAACATTTAACTACAACTTGGTCATAAGGTCTACTAAAATTTGGATGATGTTTCCATATAAAATGTTCCACATCTAAAATATCTCTATATGGATGATCTAAGTCAATGCATGAATGGATGTCAAATCCATTTAAAACCTACGTCAACTTAGCCTTTAATGTCACAAACTTCTAAATTCCAGTTCCAACCATTCATAGTTGTGGATTCCGAATTATATCATTACCTCAGTGCCTTCCTACTTCATCTTCCCTTTTTATTCTATGAAAAACCATTATTAATTAAAATATATTTGATTAGGATACATGGAAATATTTAAATTATATTTTATTTGCACTTAACTATCATATAGAAATGAATTTTGGGTATTCTATTAACATTATAATAACCCCTAATGTTATCTAAACCATTACTTGATACCAGCTATAAGAACCATGCCTTAAATATTACAAAATCTTGTAAATTAAACCATAATTCACTTTCATACATTCCTAAATAACTTTTAGGTTTACAGTTTTATATAATTGTTTAATAAAATTACACATAGAAACAAATATATTATATAGTTGACACTTCTACTCAATATCCAATTTTTCACAATATGATTGTTTTAAAAATAAAACATTATTTATTTCTATAAAAAAACATTATGACAATATATATTATTTCTTCTGTTCCATTTCCCATACATAAACTCTATTAAAATAAACTTAAAACATGGGGTGATCACAAAAAATCTAAGTAAGGGACATAGAAAGGAAGAAAGAAATAATTAGTCCATGAATGTTTTTTTAGAAATTAATAATTTTTTCACATTAAACATAAACTCTTAATATTAACTTATGAATTTTTAATTTTAAATTAAAACAACAGAAATAAAACATAAATCATAAAAGGTAACTTGTGAAATAATTTTCATATCACTCTTACATATAATCGATCTATCATGGACACTAATGGAGTAACCATCATGGTTGCACTTGGAATGACCATCACATTATATTCCCATAATTTCTTTGGATAAACCTTACCAGTTATCTTTATCCATTTACTCAATTAATTGGAGATATATAGAAAGCTCACCTTGCCTTAGTTTATCATAGAATCAACTATCTTCATAAAAAAATCCATGAACTATAAAATGACCATAACAAATAAATCTTGCATAAAATAAATATTCCTTAGGAGAATAACTTTTCTATTTTGAAATCACTTTTATATTTACCATATGAAACACTAATAAATGGAAACATTTTACATGAAAATAAAATTATAAAATTTAAAATAAATCTTCATGAAATTAAATCATCATGAAGAAGGAAAAATCTACTTATTTCGTATAAGATAAAAAAAAATTCTTTTTGAATTTTGTAAAAATGATAATATTAAAGAAGATTTTACAGAAACATCAATTTTTAATATCATAAAATTGAATATAAAATTAATAAAAAAAATATATTTTTCATATTTTCTCTAAATCTACATAATACAACGTAATATCAGAAAAATTAATTTCACAAATAATCATAGAAAGAACAAATCATTGATGTAGATAGTTAACCCAAAGAATGGAAACTAGGTTAAAATTACATTACCTTATGTCTAAAAGCATTCTACACTTGTACATATTATTCAGGATAATATAATTAGATTCATTAATTACAAAATAAAAAAATATAGTCCTCATTTATTTGAATTAATATAATTTCATTATATTCATTTATGGCCATTTTTGTAACATCTCATATTTTACATGCACTATTTTTAGATACTATATGGATTGTTTTTGAGTCAATCCATTGAGACGACTTGAAATTATGAGGTATGGTGTTCCTGGAACAATTGTTTGAAAAATATTAAACATTTTAATACCACACACACACAGTTTTCATGATAAAGTGGGATAACTCTTAAATGGGTTCCCATATCAGAAATCATAGGAAATCATTGTGACAGGAATGGTGGCTTTACCCTAGCTATGAACAAACTTTTTTCAGTGTGGGCCATCTTTAGAAAAAGTCACCAAAGATTTCATTGTAAATAAAATAATTAAATAAAATTATTTTATTTTTAAATAATAATAACTAATGAACAGTGAACCAGAATGTAAATCTGAGACCATAATTCAGTTCATACTGTGGTTTTTTCCTTGGGCGGAACTTTACTATAGTTGGAAGGTGTCATTTGTGAAAAGTCTATCGCAAGACGTAATAGGAATAAAATAATTTAATAAAACAATTATTGTTGACGCAGTTGCTAACAATCTTTAAAAATATTTTCAAGGATAATTTCTAGGTTTATTGGCATAACCCTATAAACCTTGGAGAAGTATTGGAGAGTTATTTGAGGATTCTATAACATGAAATAGTTATGGATCGTGGATCGATGACCCACACAGCTTGGATTCAAAGGATCCTACCAATGAAAATGATGCATCAACCATTCTTCATCAGTGAGTGATCCGAATCTAGTTAGGGCATGTGTTTCAATTTTTTATTTCCCTCGTCTCAATTTCTATAAATAGCGTGAATCAATTTAAAAGTGGATTGAATAATAGATTGAGATTATTGTAGGATGACAATTAATAATGTGGTGTTTTAACGGGAGATTAATCAATGTAATTATTTTTTTATTTGGTTTTTGTTTTAATGGGGAAGGATTGAGATCGAAAAGAACATCAATTTTGGTTTGTTCTTTTCTTTGGTTCTTGTTCTTTTCTCCCCCAATTCATTGTTCATCACTATCGTTCTTTATTTGGAATGTGAATCCACACATCTCGATTGATCGATCATTATGCATAGAATTCATCGCATAATGATCTGATATCATTGATCTGAGATTAGAACAACACGATAGAGGTGAGATGATAGAGAAAGAGCAATTAATACAATGTATAATTCCCAAATTTTCATTCTTTAGTGTTATTTGGAATATAATGAAGAATGAAGATTTGATCCATTTTCTATGTAGAACGAAAAATGAAATTATTTGATCTGAATATGACATGTCTTGATGAGCTCAGATCTACAACCGCTCAGTTTTTTGGGCATCAGATGAGGTATGATGGTCCAGGGAAAGGACAACTAGCATTACACCAACAACTGATGGTTGTGTGCAGTGGCAGCGCCACATGATACATTTTCACCAATTGGTAGCCGCGATAGATGGTGGTGAGGGCAGGTGATGGGTAGTGGTGGAACGTGAGAAAGATAGAAGGTCACAGATGGCAGATGCAATGGAAAAATAATAGGATGGGCTGTGTTAGACCAGTGGACTGGGTTTGACGAAGAGGACCCGAGTCAAACTTGGGATGGATCTGGGGTGGTCTGGGTAGAGATCAGTCCTGATCGACCATGGAGGTTAACCATAATGGTCGATTAGGACATCCGACCATGGTGATGAGGTAGCCCAAGCTACTGTAGATGCACTAACCATGACATTCGACCATGATGATCGACCATGGGTGTAGCGACCACAAGGCTGGCTGGGTAGTTAGTCGAACAACCGGGGTGGTAGGTCTGCTACCCCCCAAAGACATGCATGCAGTCTCTCTCAAAATATTCATATCTTGAAAATAGGGAATACAATCTATGATTCGTCTATAGCACTTCGAACATAATGTTGAGACGGTCCTTTTGGGACAAGTGGTGAGTTTTTAGTTTGGACTAGTATATATTGAGAGACTCCCCTTGGTCCTTCCCTTGAGGGTTCAGTATTGTATTACACCCACATCACTGGATTGTAATATCCTCTAGTGGTTGAGTCACCGATAGAGTATGGTACCTTAATGAAGTGTGATCCTCTATCACCCCTTGTTGGGTTTTTTGTAATTGATATAACCACTGTGAGAAAGGAATAGGTCCTCCATCTACCAGTCCACATTAGTAGGGTTAGTGGTATTCCCCGATGTGTGTAGGAAGGATCCTCTAAGTTGTGGGTTGATCCGGATTGGGTACGTGGTATTCCCCATTGTGTCTGCTTAGGATCCCTTATCTATGTATCATTGTCTACCTTGACCAATTCATTCTCTTTAGGTGGGGACTAATTTAGATAAACCTATTCATGGCTATATCTGATGATATCATGGATTCAAGAGTGAGTTCTCCCGAAATGACTATGTTTCGAGAAGAATACTCTGGCAGTTAATTGGATGTGGATTACCTCTAAAATCTTTATTTTTTATTGAGTATATCTGGATATTATTGTTATATATTCCATATAAAAATACCTATATAGAGATGACTATAAAATCTTTTTTGGTAATCCTTTATGGTAATCTTTTGTGGTATGCTTTTTTTGTATTACTTTATGTTAATCCTATGTGGTATTACTTTATGGTAATCTTTTGTGGTATTATTTTGTGGTAATCCTTTTTGGTAATTGTTTTTGTTTTTCCTTTGTGGTAATCTTGTGTTTTAATCTTTTGTGGTAATATTTTATGGTAATCCTATGTGGTATTCCTTTGTGGAAACCATGTGTGGTGTTTCATTGTGTAAATCCTTTATGGTAATCCTATTTGATAATCCTTTATGGAAATCTTGTGTAGAATTACATTGTGGTAATACATTGTGGTAATAATTTTTGGTATTTCTTTTTCATAATCCTGTGATGTATTCTTTTATGGTAATCCATTATGGTATTCTTGTGTGGTATTCCTTTGTGGTATTCATTTATGATTTTTCTTTGTGTTTTTGGGGTGTCCTACTGAGTATTGTTATACTCACCCCTGTGCGGAATTTTCGTGCACATGTTTTGTCCTGTGTAGATAATCAACCCTTTAATGGAGCCCTAATTAGTGTAGGACCAGATGATTCTTAGTGAGACAAGACAGACCAAGGACTTTCTATAGATTTTAGCAAGGAGTTCTAGAATTTTTACTTATATGTTAGACTATAAATACATACTCATTGTGTTGGGATTGTATTTGTCCTTGTTTACATTCCATTACTTTTAATGTTGTACTATATTGTGAGATCTTGGTGGTATGCATGCATTGTTTACTTATGAGTTTTTATATTTTAGTTGTTCGTGGGCTTGGATATATGTGTATTTATACATGTACATAGAAGATGTCTCCCATGTTAGTGTTATGCATACTTGGTGCTAGTCACCAGCCCCTGACCTATTAGAGTTGGGTTTGGGGAGTCGCTGATTGGGCCCCTATAAGATTGGTTATAACAGAGTGGTATCATAGGATTTCATTTCTACGTTAATTCCATGATTCTATGATATTGGTTTTGGGAAACAATTTTATGTGTTTCAAGTTCAAATTTTATGTCAGTGACTCCAGTGTTGGTGCAGTGGTCAACATATCCATACACCAAGACTTTGATCACCTTCTTTTTAACATGGTACATGAGAAAGATGGTTTCTAGGAAAATAATAGTTCATGCATCATATAGTAATGGTTGTGATTTCAATTTCCTTCCTGAGTCATCTCTCGAGATATACTCAGTTGACCATATTACATCTTGTTTTATTTCATGATTTCTCCACATTGACAGCAGGATAGGATTCTACCGTGTGATCATAAGGATGATCCGCCTAGTGATGAGGAATTGGAACATGGATTTTTACCAAAGATACCCCCTCCAGGTAGTGAACGATCCATACCACCACATATAGATTTTCACATGGTACCTGTAGAACCAGTGGATGTGGTGTACATGCTAAGCACACTTCACAAGATTCAGTAGCAGATACCCCTTAGGTTTTGCGGAGATCCTGACACATAGAGGAATGGGGACTGCCTTGAGGTAATGAAATGAATTTTACATCTACCACGGACACCAATAGATTATATGGTGGTCCTAAAATCAAGCCTTAGGCATCGCTCAGTAGGGAAATTGGGGGGGGGGGGGTTGGTTACCTAGTCTTATGACAGGTGACTCTTCCATGGGAACATTTTGAGAACTTCTTTAGAGAAGATTTATCACTTTATAAGTTAAGGTATATGTGTACATAAGAGCTTCTACATATTTAGTAGAACGACATGTCAGTATCTGAGTATTCATCGAGGCATACCAACCACTCCAAGTACTCAATGGATATGTTACATGATCTTTACTTCTGGCCTCCAAACGTTGAACGAGGTCTGCATTGGGACATCTAATCCTATGTTTCCGATCTAAGAATTCCTACTTTTTCTGGGGTTCTTGAGAAATATTTGGTGGTCAAAATTTTCATGGAAAATAAAATACAACTAGTTTTTTTCAGAAGCAGGAAAGAAGGAGAAGAGACCTTGGTAACAGGGAGTTGATGTTAGTATCAGGGACTTGAACATATGAGAAATTTCAAGCGGTGGTCATAGGAAAAAGGATATACAGTTCAAGGTACACATGGTGTGTTCAATCAATCTATAGATAGGCAGTGATATTCATGTTTCGACAGGGGACATCTCACCTGAGATTGTTCAAGCCATTGTACTACTAATAGTGAGATTGTAGATGGAAAACCAAGGTGGATAGAATTATAGGATAAGATAGATCTATGTGGTGACATACGTGGAATAAGAGTTGGGAGAGTAGTAGTAGGTGGTTGATGTTTAGACATGTTACCACCACCACCCCAAGGTGGTCCACCCGAGGCTCAAGGAGCTGTAGGACAGGGGAGGGGATAGCTTCATGCGATCATGGAATATGACCCAAAGTATGCATTAATGATTAGAGGCATGATATTTTCCTTTTCTACTTTAGATACTTTATTGATAGACACAGGTTCTAGTCATTATTCTCTTTCCATGGATCTTGTTTGAGACATGATGATTTCAGTTGAATTGTTGACTCTAACTACATTCTTATAGATACCTACTAATGTATACATTATGATCACTCACTGGTGTTGACAGTGTGACCTGACACTTGGAGTTGAGAGTTTTGGCTGAGATCTCTTGATATCAATGTCGAGGCCTTAAAACATCATTATTAGTATGAACAGGTTATCCACATTTCATTATTAGATTAACAATTTTTGGTGAAGAGTGTGGTGTATCTATAGTGGTGGAATGAGGTTTTCATTTTTTGGTGAAAAGGAAACACATGTAGTGCATGATGGACTCACTCATAGGAGGGTTTATCCATTCACTCATTAGTTGGATAGCCTGACCCATAGTGCATTAGATGATATGAATCTTTAGTTTCTAGTAGTGGTGGTGGAGTTGAAGTAGATCCAGTGATGGTTGGAATAGAGGCATTGACTATAGTTTCTCCAGTACTATTACATTGAGATTATCTATACTCCTAGGAAGGGACTTGGTGACATTTTTTCTTAGAAGGAGATCTCATTTTCATTTTTTTAACGATGTTTTAGAGTATTTTGGTTCATTGTAGATATCTTTTTAGGGTGGGGAAGGAGCAGTTTACCTCCAGTTGATGGTCGTCACCTCTCCACTCTTTTAGCGAGTTAGGGAGGCACAACTTGTGGATTCAAATTATGAGTCCCTATATGCTTGGATATCCATAGGGAATTCTCTTGATGGATATTCAAAGTATGGAGAGCATGTTATTATTTTCAGATGACACACAATAGAAGCATTGGAGTTTCTATAGGAGGTTATGAGGGAATTTCATACATCCCCTTTAACGGTACATCCAGGTGTATCGAAGATGTACCAAGAACTTTGAAGTTAGTTTTGGTGGCCAAGAATAAAGAAAAGTGTAGCACAGTTTGTCTCCCAATGCCTTACTTGTTACCAGGTGTATACTGAACACCCGGTTCAAGCGGGTTCAACTCAACCCCTTGGGATGCCAGAATGGGAGTGGGATGAGATATCAATGGACTTTGTGATAGGTTTTCCACATACATCCAGGAGACCCAATGTCATCTAGTTGATCATTGACCAACTCACCAAGTTGGATCACTTCTTATCTATTTTTGAGATTCATCATCCCTTTCCAGATTGTGTGTAGAGTTAGTGATGTTTTGTACTTCTTGGATCTACCACCGCAGCTATATTTGGTACATGGAGTCTTCAACATGTTATAGGTTGGAAGATACGTGCCCGACCCATTACATATAATTGACTTAAATGTTATGCACATCGAGGATGGTGGGACCTTTTCTGAGCACCTGATAAAGATTGATTATCAAAATGAAATAATCCTTTGAGGTTTTTCAATTACCTTGGTGCATGTATAGTGCCAGAACAAGAATCTCCAAGAGAGCACATGGGAGAAGGGGGCTCAGATTCATGTTCGGTACCCTAATTTATTTGAGTATCCCATATTTTGGCTTTTGGGGATATAAATACACAAGGTGGGGTAAATATATCATCTCATATTTTCCATATACCATTTTTAGATATTATATGGATTGATTTCAAATCTAGGCACTAAGACGGTGTTTGATTCCGGTGAACAGTGTGCCCAAAATGATTTTTTGAAAAATATTAATCTTTATAATAGCACATACATGATGTTTTCTAAAAAATGGAATAAAACTAAAAATGGTTCTCATATATCAAATTTAAGGGCACCACTGAGCTAATAATGGTGGGTTTACTCTAGGAAATTCCTAAATTTGGTCAGCACGAGCAATCAGCAGAGAGAGTCGCAAAGGACGTAACCGTAAATAAAATTGTTAAATAAAATCATTATTTTTAAATACTAATAATTCATGAATAGTGACTCATATTAGAAATATGAGACCATGATTGAGTTTTTAATGTGTTTTTTTCCTAGGTGTGACTTACCTTTAGTTGGTGTCAATTGTTTGTGAAAAAGCATTCATGAGACATAAGATGAATAAAATAATTAAATAAAAATTATTTTGTTGACACAATGGTTAATAATATTTACGCAGACTATTAAGAGTAATTTAGAGAGTTTTTTACATAACCCTGGAATCCATGAAGAACTGTTGGACAGAGATTTGAGTATTCTCTCTAATGAGATGACGGAAAATCATGAATTGGCAGCCGATGCACCTCAGATTCCAAGGATCTTGCCTACGACAATGATGCAACGACCACTATTCGTAATCAAGTGATCCAAATTGTGGTACAATATGTGTTTCAATTGTTTATTTCTATGTTCTTAATTTATACAACAAACATGAATCAATCAAAAAACTTATTTATTTACGGATAATGTGTATTACGAGAAGGGAATTATCATTACAAGGTTTTAACATGAGATTAATCATATGATTATTTGTTTATTAAATTATCATTATAATGGATATGGGTCGAGATCGACACAAACATCCATCAAGTTCCATTCTTCTATTTGGATCTTGTGATATTCTCCCGCGATACATCATTTTTCATTGGTGTTCTTCATTTGGCTAGTGACTCGACACATCCCGATCAATCGATCATTGTGCACCTGAATCTAGGTACAACGATCCGATATCAAAGTTATAGGATTGAAACCAAACAAAAGAGGTGCGATGATGGTCACCGAGTGATTCATACAACCTATTATTCTTGAATTTTCATTCTTCAGCATTCATAAAAAAAATAATGAAGAACGACAAGTTTTTCCATTTTACGAGTAGAGTGGAAGACAAAACCTGTTCATTTGGTGACAACATTACTCAATAAGGACAGATTTATAATTTCTTAGTTTTTTGGGCATTAGAGTTGGCATGGTGTTCTATGGAAGGGAAAACCAGTGGGGCATCGACTACCGGTGGCACATGGCGGCGAAGCCGCGTGTGGTGGGTGCATTCAGTAGTGGTCGTGGTAGTGACCACATGAAATGACAACGGTAGCAAGTGTCTAGCGACATCAGGATGCAGTGATGGAGAGCCCCCAATGGTGATGCTATATAGAGATGGTGGTGGGACGCTATTGGTGGATGCAGAGGCATCAGCAGGGTTGCCATAGGAGGACACATTGTGATAGAACATGCCTAGTGTGACATCCCGGACACAGTTGCCCCTCAACCCAAGCCCAAAGCTCTGTTGGCCACATGACCCTTGGCTCGTCTCCCCATAGGCCAGGGGCAGCCGACTAGCAGTGGGGGTGTAATGGTAAGTCAGTGGGGAGACTATACCCCCATGTCAGAGTACACAGCAGTATAGTAGCAAAGTAATAAAAATAGCAGTAGCACAACCATTGTTAAACAAGAGATATTGGAAAACATACAAACCAAAATACAGACATGAGAAGAACCCTGGTAGATATACAAAAGACACATAATCCGTGTCTAATAAAAAATGGATGTATGGCATGCTGATATAGTAAAAATAGCTGGAAAGCATGCTATATAGTAATACAAAAATAGAACCAAATTAGTCCACGGGCATCCCTAGCCAAGCTCGGTCCTCTGCTCTGGATCTCCAACTATAACATAGATGTATAAGCAACCAAAGCTGGGTTTTTTTCCCCTACTAGTACCTGCAGCATTAAAGTCTACATGGGTTCCCAGGAGGCCTCCTGAGTAGGGTGTGATACAAGTCTCAGTAGGCCACCACCAATGATGTTTACATGTAATCCAAATAGGTGTTCGCAAAATGAACAGTGTGTTGTAAACTGCAAGTAAGTAAACAAAGTAATAAACAACCATTTCGCTCAGGTTCCTTAAGGACACCTGGAGGGTCTAAATGCTTCATCTCATGGCGAAAAATCACCAGAGTATAAGTACATAGATATAGGTTATCACTGGCACGAGGTAAGCATGCCTCTCATCCATGCTTCTCACATCTATAATAATGATCACTTCGACGAGGTATAAATGCCTCTCGTCTATAAGAACTGTAATTGGCATGGGGAAGAATGCCTCCCACCCGTAAAGGATATATAGTCATAGGGTAAGAATGCCTCCTGCCCTCACACGGAGATTCCTCTGGCACGTGGTAAGAATTCCAGCTGCCCATACACATAGATTCATCTGGAACGGGGTAAGAATGCCTCCCGTCCATACAGAGGGATTCATCTGGAATGGGGTAAGAATGCCTCCCACCCATACACAGGTTATCACAAGAATGTCGACATAGTATGGAATAAAAATTCACATCACAATTTATAAGGAAATACATTTTATATCATATCACATTAACAGAGTATTGCATTTCCATCTTATAATATCACATAATAAAATCTCAAGGAAATATACATTTCAATTCGGTCAAGCGGTTCAAGATATCTCATCCTAGCCAACCTCGAACCAAGTCAACTCATTTACCTAACATGGAAAACGCCTCTCAAGAAATATCATTAAGGTACAAAGGTGAAAAGGGGCCACAATTCACGGAATATCACCTATGGTTGACCTATCCCGGTCCACACCTCATCTAAACACCCTAACAAGGTCAGACTCATCAATCTCATACCACACAAATCATTTAGATATGAAGAAGTCATTTCAAATAAGGGGTTTGGCGAAATAAAAACCATGACACGACAATAATAACTCAAAAAGGAGAAAACCCGAAATGGAAACCACGTGAGCACCTACCTTAGAGCTATAGAAGTAGGCTCGCTTGATATCGACCTCAGATTCACAGTAGGTTGGAAGAGATCTGAGTTCAGTCCAATTCCCTGGAAATAGAGCATATGAGCCTACATCAAAATAGCGAAACCAATATCAAGATTCACTGAGGAAGGAAGCTATGGTGTGGTTAGCCTTACCTTGGCCTTTCCAACGCTTCCGTCAGATCATGATTCGGGTGCCAGAAAATGAATCCAAAAGAGGAAGAGTGAGCGAGGACTTTGGATCTCAAAAGAGGGCCCCCTCTATTCTGGCATCGGGAAGGAGGAAAAAGAAAATGGATTTAGACTTAAATAGAATTAAGGGGAAAATGGTAATTTTTACCCAGAACTGGGTCACACAGTTTAGGAACATGGTTTACCAAACCGTGTGCAGACCATGCGCACCTCACTGCCCCCAACCAAGGGCCGCACGATTTAGGCGCACGGTTTATCCAAACCATGCGCAACCTGTGCGTGCCTCCCTGCCTCTAGACCAAAGGCCGCATGGTTTGTCTAAAACCATTCCCAAGCCATGTGCAGTCCATGCATCATTGTCTATAAGCCCATTTCTCAAACTCTCAGGCTCCGAACCAACCCTGGACACTCCCCAGACCCTCTTTAGCATGTTACACACATTATACAAGCTTAAAGGAAATATTTTAAAGAAAAACTAATGATTTGTACCATTGCCAAAGAGTCAAGTCATTATAACCTCCCCTCTATAAAGCAAATCATCCCTGAGTTGGCCTTCCGAGGGTATTGAGGTTTCATCAACAAAAATCTCTGGCCATTGAGAACGTATATCATCCTCTCACTCCCAGGTCTCTTCCTGTACCCGGCCGTGATGCCATAGCACCCGTACAAGAGGAACGAACCTGTCACAGAGTGTCTTCACACTCTGGTCAACAATTCACATCGGATACTCCTCCAAGGAAGCATCCATATTTAATTCAACCTCATCAAGCTGAAAAACATGGGTCGGATCTGAACAGTACCGGCGTAACTGAGATACATGAAAAACATCATGCATGGTCTGATATCTCTATAGAAGTGAAAGATGGAAATCTACTGGTCCAATCCTCTTCATCACCTCAAAGGGTCCTACAGACCTTGGTTAAAGCTTACCTTTCTTCCGTATACATCATTTCCCCGACCTGGGTGAGACCTTCAAGGAAACCTGGTTCCCAACCTCGATCTCAAGAGGTAGTCGGTGCTTGTTAGCATAGGATTGCTGTCTAGACTGAGCCGTCTACATACGCTTCCTAATAAGCTGTATCTACTTTGTAGTCTCCTACACAAAACATGGTCCTACAATAGCTTCCTCCCATACTTCAAGCCAAAAAAAGGTGAGTGAAAAGGCCTACCATATAAGGCTTCATAGGGAGCCATCTCAATAGTAGCCTGAAATCTTGTTATAACTAAAATCGACAAGGGGAATGTGTTTCTCCCATGATCCTCCAAAATTGAGAACACAGGCACGTAACATATCCTATAGTACCTATACAGTCCTCTCAATATGTCCGTCAGTCTGTGGGTGATAGGCCGTGCTCAAAAGTACCTGCATACCCAAGGCCTTCTGTAATCACTTCCAGAACCGAGATGTAAAACGATGATCTCTATCCTGGACAACAGAACGAGGTGCTCCATGAAGGAACTCTATTTCCTTGACATACAGTCTTCCCAAGTCATCAACCATGAAGGTCTCCCACACCGTTAAGAAATGTGAGACCTTCGTCCGACGGTCGACGATAACCTATACTGCATCACTTCCATGAGGTGGCCTGGGTAAATAGGTTACAAAGTCCATAGAAACATCATCCCATTTCCACTCAGGAATGGAAAACAGCTGCAAAATCCCTATCAGATGCTGATGTTCCGCCTTCACCTACTGACAGGTGGAACAACTCGTGATAAAACCAGCAATCTCCCGCTTCATGTTAGGCCACCACTACTGTCATCGCAAATAACGATACATTTTGGTGATGTCTGGATGAACTGCCCATGCTGGGGCATGGAAATCCCTCATCAGCTCCTCTCTGATGTCTTCTGGGACCCATACATGCCCACAGAACAATAAAGTATCACCTTCCTCCATGGTCCAATATGTAGAGGCATCATCAGCGACACTTTCTCGTAGAACATGGCCTTTCAGATCTGATAACTGTCTTGCCCTGACCCGTTCCAAAAGAGTAGTTTTCACCGCTAAGGTTGAGAGAACAGTTTGACCCCGACCCTCATGAACCTCAACATGCATCTCCAAAAATAGGGCCATCAGCTTTCACTCCTCATTAGATTCCCGAACCACCTGTGACTGAGTTTTCCAACTCAGCGCATCAGCTACTGAATTTCCATTCCCATGAGTGTAGGCCAGTTCAAAATCAAAGGATTGCAGGTACTCGACCCAACAACGTTTCCTGAGATTTAGACCCTGCTGAGTGAAGTTATATTTGAGGATTTTGTGGTCAGTGAATACCACAAAATGCTCTCCCAACAAAAAGTGTCTCCAGCAGCATAAGGCATGTACAAATGCTACGAGCTCAAGTTAGTGCATTGGATAATTCCGTTCATGAGCCTTTAACTGACGAGAACCATACGCAACAACTCGCTCTTCCTACATCAAGATATCTCCAAGCCTGATACATGACATGTCACAAAAGACCGTATATACTCTTCCTGGCTCCGGCAAGGTCATTATCGGTGCTGAAGTTAGTCTTCCCTTTAGTTTCCGAAAAGTTACTTCACAAGGCTCTTCCCAATCGAATATCACCCACTTTTTGGTCAAAGCTGTAAGCGGTGCTACTAGGCGTAAAAAGTCTTGAATTAACTGGCTATAATATCTAGCAAGCACCAAGAAACTTCTGATATCAAAGACGTTCTTGGGCTGCTCCCAAGAAATGACAGCACTCACCTTCTCAGGGTCAACTGAAACTCCAGACTCAGAAAAAATGTGACCTAGGAAGTGAACCATATTTATCCAAAAGTGGCATCTACTAAGTTTAGTATAAAGATGGTGCTCTCTTAGTGTATTCAGCACGATCTCAAGATGGGTTTCATGGTCATGTCTCGAGCGGGAATAGAGTAAGATATCATCCACAAATACAACCACAAAAGAATCATGGTATGAATGAATAATATGATTCATAAGATCCATAAACACTGTAGGTGCATTCGTAAGACCAAGCGGCATGACTAGGTAATCATAGAGACCATACCTGCTTCTGAACACCATGCAATGTGTAAAGACCCATAAAATTCAAGGGAAATTTTTTCTTAATTTTCTTTGGGATTTTACAAGAATGTAGTTTTTGACGGCGCCTGATTCTGAGGCATAGTGTGCCTGGAATCATTTTACGGAATTTAGCTCGCATACATTCAGTGAACGAATGATCGGGATTTCCTAACTTTTGAACTGGTGCTCAGAATCGAAATCCGAGGACACCGATGAAATCACAGTGCCGGTAATTGCATAGGAACACCTTTTCTGGAGTTGCATTTTCTTAGGTGTGGTTATTAAAATTTTGGGTTAAGTAAAAGAATACAATAAAATGGTGCAACGAATTTTATTTTATTTAATGTAGTTTAACCTATGGTAAGTTGTTAGAGTGGGTCCCACTATATCTTACTCCACTAGGTAGGATATTTGTGGGGTGGGGCCCACACAAGCCCCACTTTTTCAACTTCCTCGAACCCCCTCCTTTAATTAGGTGACGCACCTGCACACCCCTTTAAATGAAAGTAAACTCTTGCGTTTAACTGAATATTAAACGCCTCTTTAATTGGGCGGTTTAAACTTATCAATTAATTCAATTAATTGAATGATTTAATTTTTTAATTTCAAAACGTTTAGTGTAAGTAATAAAATAAGGAAACGCTTATTTTATTAGTGTTGTTTTATTGTGCGAGAAGATTTTTGGGAGAATTTTCTCTAAGTCTTGAAGTTCTCCTTCCTTGACGAAGAACGCGAAGAACGCCGAGCCTTCGACGAAGAACTCCGTCACCGCAAAGGGGAGTTCTTCGTACCGTATTCTTCCCTCTCTACAGCCGGTGAGAGACGCCATACTCGGAGATCGACGACGCGACGCCGAGGAATATTTCTCCGCGACACCGACAATCCTCCTTCCGCGACACCTTCTTCTGCGACGTTTAATTCTGCAACGAACATTCATTCAACCTTTCCTTCGAGGTAGGGGTTTGGTTTTATGTTTTGAATAATTTTTTTGGCCGTTCATCGATTAACTTTTAGCTGCATGCTATCGATTAACGGGAGGGGTCCGGACCGCACAAACACGGCCGACCCCCTCCCTTATTATTGTTGTCCTTCATTGTGGTTTGGAACAAAGATGGCGCGGTACCGTCACACCGCATGGAAACCAGAGAATTGCGGCAAAGCAGCGCGACGCCGTCACACCGCACCGGGAAACCACGAAGACACCGCGGCCGGAGCGGGGTCGCGGCAGAGGGGGTGCGGTGTCGTCGCCCCGCACCGGTCGGACCAAGGCCGCGGCCTTTGGCCGTGGCAGAGCAGGGAGCGACGGCTGGCTACCGGTTTCCGGCACCAGAGTAGGAGGGCGGGACCATGGGGTCCTGCGACAACAGCACGGCCGGCTAGCCGGGCCGGGCGAACCAGGAACCGGGGGTCATAAACCCCGGTCGGCCGAAGGAGCAGCCCCCAAAATGGGGGCCGCGGTTTGCCAAACAGGGGGGGAAGCGCACCCCCCCCCCTTCTTCTTGGCCGTTACGGCTGATCCTCCTGGCCACGTAGGCCAGGCCGGGTCGGGCCGCACCGGCTGGGTCGAGCCGTGCTCTATTGGCCCAGACCCGGACTCGGGTCGGGTCGACCCAGTTTGGGCCGACCCAGGGGGTATTGAGCCGGGTCGGACCGGGCCCGAACCCCCTATTTTCGGACCTCTTTCTATCTTTTTCCCATAACTTGGGCTGCGATCCTCCTATCGATGCACCATCAGCAGTGATGCGATCCTTGGATCGAGACGGTTGTTTAGGTATATTACAGTCAAGGTTTCGGAGAACTTTGGGTTCAGACGGGTTGGTTCATACACAAAACCAATCGGGCCCTCCGAGCGGAAACACTTATAACTTGAGCTCCAGACGTCTGATTGATGTGCCATCGACTCTGATGGATTCCAATTAGTGAGACGGACCTTTTGGATTACTCTGCTCGAGGCTTGGATGCAGTTGGAGTATATTCGGGTTGGTTTTGACTTAAAAACCATCCGGGTCCCTGGGACAAAAAAAAGCCAATAACTCTCTGACCGGGCGTCTGATTGATGTGAATTTTGTCACGTTGAGTTCCTGTTGACGATACGAAACATTGAGATAAATCAACTCCAGACTTGTTTCAGTTGATGTATCAGCCCCTCAGCTCGTGGAGCGGACCCTCCTGAACGAGCTTGCTGTGTGCGGGAATCCTAGAGATGGCTGCGACTGCGACGACGATGACGACTGTACAGAAATCATCCGTGGATTCGACGACGATGACTAAAACACTCATCGATCCGACGTGGATCAGTGCTACCGATCCTGTGTGGGTCAGATCCTGTGTGGGTCAGCGCTCAGCGGTCCTTTGTGGGCCAGCGCATACCAATCCTGTGTGGGTCAGATCCTGTGTGAGTCATTGCGGGGGTTAGTACCTATCAATGATTTGTGGGTCATTGTGGGGGTTAGTACCTATCGATCCTTTGTGGTTCATTGTAGGGGTTAGTACCTATCAATCCTATGTGGTCCTGACGACTTAAATGAATCAGTGGCTACATCTGATCATCTCTATCGTCTTACGAAGAAGTATACCTATGTGAGCTGAGTCTTGACTTTCAATCATTATCTTTGATATGATTGACTTGCTTTCCTATGTGGATTGTGTTGTGATATCTTGTGTGGACATGTTTGAATTTGTGCTTGGATGCAGGAGCCGAACTGGAATTGATGACTTAGTTATAGGTATGGACATATACCTAAGTAGTATTGGATGTTACTGCGTGATTGTATCTTTCCTTTGTGGATTATCCTTGGTGGATTTTGGGAGACCTTCAGGGGTCTCGGGGTCCCTACTGAGTAGCATATACTCACCCATGCATGGGATATGCCCGCACTACGTTGTGTTGGATGCAGAAGACGGACAACGCTGATCGTGGTGGAGGATTGTGGAGCAAGTCGGTACCTGGAGGTGGACCACTGGGCGAGACATACATGGAGAAGACAACTGGACCCGTAGAGATGAGGAGGCTATCTGTACCCACCCTTCAGGTGGGACTTCCAGTGGACGGCTCGACGTTGCGACTTTAATTTTCAGTAGCTGTACTTTCTTTCCAATTGTACTTTACTTTCAGTTTGGGTTTATATTCTGGCCCACTTACTTTTCTGCACTTACTTTTGTACCCAGTTTTACATAGTGTTTACTTCTGCTTTCTAACTTTGTGGTGTTTTTTTACTTTACAAAGGCAATTCCTTCCCATCTTTTATCGGGAATTATGCCTTGGTGCTAGTCTCCAACCCCTGGCCTATGGAAGGTGGGCTTGGGGTAGTCACGGCACAAGCCCCGAGGTCTAGTCGTGACAAATTGGTATCAGAGGAGTTCTGTTCTACCGCAGAACTCAGAACTCTGATCTTTTTCTATGTGAAGCAATAGTGTTAGGAGTATTGAGTGTGATTATCAGTCCAGGGAGTACAGTGTTGGTGCAGTGGCTGAAGTATCCGTACACCAGGACCCTGACTTTTGATTTCCGACATAGTGCACAAAAACAATGATTTCAAGTGTCTTTCAAGTTTCCTTTGCGATTACTTTGTGTCAGCTCACCAGGTATACTGTTCTGACCGTGGCGCACCTGTCTCTTTTTAGGGTATCCCCACGATGGCTGCCATCTTGGGTTTCGGGTTTTGTACGTGACAACAGCCCACCGAGCGATGAGGCCTCAGTGCAGGGCCCTATTACTATGGAGGCAACAACGGTACCACTAACCGCCGAGCCACCAATGCTACCTGCCCCAGCCGCTGAGAGTGCACATCGCCTTGGTGCACTGCATGTGTTTCAGTGTCATCGACCGCCTAGGTACCGCGGGGAGACGGACCCTCAGGCAGCCGAGGATTGGTTGGAGGCAGTTGTACGAGTTTTCTGTTTGGTAGGGACACCAACAGACCTCATGGTGATCCTTGCAGCGAGTCTCCTACACGCAGCAGTAGGCAGATGGTGGAGCCTGATGATCCAGGTACACGACGGGGCATCTCTCCTATGGACGGACATTGAGAGCCTCTTCTACTCGGAGTTTGTTCCAGCCACCCTCCGTGCGGTGTGCATCCAGGAGCTACTACAGATGCGGCAGGCCTGTTTGACGGTCGCCCAGTACTCGGGGAGATTTACCGATCTCTCGCCTTATTCGACGAACATGGTACGGGACCCATTCTTCCGGGCCCGGACCTTCGAGCATGGATTGAGGCATGATATCAGGGCATCGCTAATCTCCCTCAGCATTCCGAAACAGGCACAGTTACTGGAGCGAGCCCTTCTCATTGAGAGCTTTCTTGCTGAGCCTACACCAGCAGTGAGACCTACCATAGGGTGACACATAGCAGAGTCTTCTATAGCTGGCATTCGACGGATGAAACATGGGTCCAGGAAGACCAGACCCTCAGGCGGACGACCTCAGGACACTGGCTCGGAGGTGCGGGGAACATAGCGCAGAGCCAGTCTTTTGAGAGGCAGACAGTGCTACGCATGCGGCGGGCAGGGCCACATGGTTCGTGACTGCCCGACCCGCCGTGCGGAGGAGCAGCATACGATTGAGGGACCACCCAGGTAGAGGCAGAGGGTCGACCGTTGCGATCCGTAGGGAGCAGGCGGACGAGGCAATGGAGCTGGCCGAGCCGCAGGTGGTGGGTGATGCTTTGAGGCTCTATCACCACCACCACCACCAGGAGGCCCACCCCTACCACAGGGAGCTGTCAGGTAGAGAAAGACACAGCTTCAGGCAGTGGAGGCCTACGACCACGGCGCGCCCGAGATGATTCGAGGTACTATCTATGTCTACTCCACCCTTGCTTCAGTTCTTATAGACACAGGAGTGAGTCATTATTTCATTGCCACTACCCTTGTTTGGAGCTCGGAGATTCCGACGGAGTCGTTGGCTCGATCCTTATGGCTAGATACTCCTACAGGAGCAGACTCGACAATTACACACTGGTTCCGGAAGTGTGAGATTACTCTAGGAGGTGAGAGCTTTGGCTGGGATCTTCTTGTAGCGGCGTTGAGGCCTTACGACATCATCTTGGGTATGGATTGGTTATCTACAGTCCATGCTCAGATCGACTGCATTAGGTGCAAGGTGCGATGTGTTCGCACTGATTGGAGCAGGTTCACCTTCACCGGCGAGAAGAGAGCCTTTGCAGCACAGGATGGACTCACGCAGTGGAGAGGACAACCCATCACTCATTATTTGGCTAGCCTCATCCTTGGAGCAGTTGACGTGTGGATTCCGAGCATACCTGTAGTGGAGGATCAGTATGTAGACATTTTCTCCCGACGACGTTCCAAGACTACCTCCTCGTAGAGAGGTAGACTTTTATATTGACATGTACCCTAGGACAGCCCCGATATCCACCAAAGCATATCGGATGGATCCCGCCGAGATTCGAGAGCTATGGGTACAGCTAGAGGACTTGCAGGGCAAGGGATTCATCAGACCCAGTGTTTCACCCTGGGCTTCCCCGATATTGTTCTCCAAGAAGGTGGATGAGAGATTTCGACTGTGTGTCGACTATCGTCACCTGAACCAGGTGACCGTGATATACAAGTATCCACTACCGAGGATTGAAAACCACTTCGTTCAGCTCAAGTGAGCACGGTGGTTCTCGAAGATAGACCTCAGGTCAGGCTATCATCAGCTCAGAGTTCGAGACGAGGACGTGCAGAAGACGGTCTTCAGATGTCGTTATTGCCACTATGAGTTCTTGGTTATGCCATTCGGTGAAACCAATGCTCCAGCAGTGTTCATGGGCCTCATGAATAGTATCTTCTAGACTTACCTCGATCGATTTTTCATATTCTTCATCGATGACTTATTGATTTACTCGACGACTGAGGAGGAGCACGCCTACCACTTGCGGGTTGTACTAGACACACTCCAAGAGCACCCGTTTTATAGAAAGCTCTCGAAGTGTCAGTTATGGATACGTGAGGTCCACTTCTTGGGACACGTCACCTCTGAGGCATGAGTTGCGGTGGATCCTATGAAGATCGAGGCAGTGCTAGCTTGTGAGCCACCCAGGAGCGTGACGGAGGTGCGGAGTTTCTTGGGGATAGCTGGGTACTACCAGAGATTCGTGCCAGACTTTTCCAGAGTTGCGGTACCACTCTCAGATTTGATGAAGAAGGGGAAACCATTTGTGTGGTCAGATAGATGTCACCAGAGCATCCAAGAGGTGAGGCAGAGATTGACCAACACACATATCTTGAGGCTACCGGAGGAAATAGTAGGGTACGTAGTCTACTGCGATGCATCAGGAACCAGACTCGGATGTGTCCTGATGAAGGAACTAGCCATGATCGCCTATGGATCATGTCAGTTGAGGAAGTATGAGCAGAAATATGCTACCCATGACCTGGAGTTAGTAGCAGTGGTCTTTGCTATGAAGATGTGGTGACACTATCTGTTGGGAGAGCACTTTACAGTCTATTCTGACCACCAGAGTCTCAGGTACATCTTCTTGTAGAAGGACCTGAACCTGAGACAACGGCGATCGCTCGAGTTCCTCCAGGAATATGACTTTGAGATAGTCTATACTCCTGGAAAGGGGAACGTAGTAGCTGATGCCCTCAGCAAGAGGATGGGCATTCAACTACTTGGGGAGGCGACAGAGCAGCTAGCCGCTTTGCAGATATCCTTCGTGGATAGTGATGGAGCAGCCTTTCTACAATCACTCACAATCACTCCTCCACTTCTACAGCGGGTCAGAGAGGCACAATGTGGGGACGATGACTGTGAGATGCAGCGTGCATAGATATCCCCAGGACAGGCACCTGATGGATTCTCTTTGGGAGGAGAGCATGTCATCCTTTTCAGAGGATGTACCATGGTAACAGCTACTTTACAAGAGGAGGTGCTGAGGGAGTTTCACATATCCCCTTCAGCGGTACATCCAGGAGTGTCGAATATGTACTAGGACCTCAGACGACATCACTGGTGGCCGGGTATGAAGAAGGTTGTGGCTGAGTTCATTACTCGATGCCTCACCTGCCAGTAGGTGAAGGTAGAGAACCAGGTACCAGTAGGCTTGGTACAGCCCTTGGGGGTCCTGGAGTGGAAGTGGGACGGGATATCTATGTACTTCATGACCGGACTTCCACACACTTCTAGAGGTCACAACTCCATTTTAGTGATTGTCGACCGACTCACCAAATCGGCCAACTTCTTACCCATCATAGAGCAGGGCTCAGTAGAGAGCTTGGGAAGTATCTACATTCAGAAGATTGTACGGCTTCATGGTGTGCCATCATCTATCGTCTCCGATCGAGATGCTCGCTTTACTTCCCGTCTTTGGAAGGAGTTGCGGGAGGCATTCGGGACGCAGCTACGTCTAAGCACCGCCTTTCACCCTCAGAAAGATGGTCAGAAGGATAGGACCATTTAAACTTTCGAGGACATGATCCATGCATGAGTCCTCGACTTTGGTCGCAGCTAGGAGGACCACCTACCCTTGGTGGAGTTAGTGTACAGTAACAGATACCACTCCACCATCAGGATGGCACCATACGAGGCGTTGTACGACCGACCGTGCAGATCACCGCTGTGCTGGACAGACCCTGGGGAGTCAATACTTGTGGGACCGAAGATGGTCCAGGCCACGATGGAGAAGGTCTAGGTCATCCAAGAGCGGATGAGGACAGCTCAGAGCCGGTAGAAGTCTTTTGCTGATAGGAGGCGGAGGCCGATAGAGTTCGAGGATGGTGACCACGTCTTCTTGCGGGTCTCATCTCGTCGGGGATTACAGAGATTTGGCTGAGGCGGCATGTTGTATCCACGCTTCATCAAACCATTCCAGGTCCTCAGCAAGATAGGCGAGGTGGCTTATCACCTGGCTCTACCACCTCAGTTGCACCGGGTTCACGATGTCTTCCACGTATCTAAGCCGAGGAGATACGTGCACGACCCGATGCATATCATCGACCATTGGGAGCTGGACATTGATGATTGGGCGGCCTTTACGGAGGTCCTGGTGGAGATCGAGGATCGACAAGAGCAGGTCCTATATGGACGGTCAATACCTCTAGTACGCATCATATGGAAGTACGAGAACCTCTAGGAGAGCACTTGGGAGCAGGAGGCTCGGATGCATGCACAATACCCACATTTGTTTCCCTAGTTTATGGTGTATATTTACAGGGACGTAAATACCTGAGGTGGGAGTAATGTAAAGACCTGTAAAATTCAAGGGAAATTTTTTCATAATTTTCTTTGGGATTTTACAAGAACGCAGATTATGACAGCACCAGATTCCGAGGCCCGGTGTGCCCGGAATCATTTTCCGAAATTTAGCTCGAGTATGTTTAGTGAATGAACGAGAGGGATTTCCAAACTTTTGAACTGGTGCTCGGAATCAAAATTCGAGGACACAGATGAAATTGCAGTGCCGGTAATTGCTTAGGAATAACTTTTCTGGAGTTGCGTTTGCTCGGGTGTGGTTATTAAAATTTTGGGTTAATTAAAAGAATAAAATAAAATGGTGCAACCAATTTTATTTTATTTAATGTTGTTTAACCTTAGCTAAGTGGTTGGAGTGGGACCCACTATATCATACTCCACTTGGTAGGATATTTTTGGGGTGGGGCCTACACGAGCCCCTCCTTTTCAACTTCCTCAAACCCCCTCCTTTAATTAGGTAACGCACCCGCAACCCCCTTTAAATGAAAGTCAACTCTTGCGTTTAACTGAATATTAAATTCCTCTTTAATTGGGTGGTTTAAACTTCTCAATTAATTTAATTAATTGAATGATTCAATTTTTGAAATTCAAAACGTTTGAAAAAAGTAATAAAATAAGGCAACAATTATTTTATTAGCATTGTTTGGTTGTGCGAGAGGATTTTGGGAGAATTTTCTCTAAGTCTTGAAGTTCTCCTTTGTTGACGAAAAACGCGAAGAACGCTGAGCCTTCGACGAAGAACTCCATCACCGTGAAGGGGAGTTCATCGTACTGTCTTCTTCCCTCTCTGCAACCGGTGAGAGATGCCATCCTTGGAGATCGACGATGCGACGAAGATGAATCTTTCTCCGCGACACCGACAATCCTCCTTCCACGACGCCTTCTTTCACGACGTTCAATTCTGTGACGAACCTTTGTTCAACCATTCCTTTGAGGTAGGGGTTCAGCTTTATGTAGTAAATAATTTTTTTTGGGCGTTCATCGATTAACTTTTAGCCGCATGATATCGATTAACGAGAGGGGTCCAGACCACACAAACACGGTCGACCCCCTCCCTTATTATTGTTGTCCTTCGTTGTGGTTTGGAACAAAGATGGCGTGGTACTGTAGCACCATGCAGAAACAAGAGAACCGTGGCAAAGCAGCGCAGCGTCGGGAAACCAGAAAGACACCGCAGCTGGAGCGGGGCCACGACAGAGGGCGCACGGTGCCGTCACACCGCACCGGTCGTACCATGGCTGCGACGGAGTAGGGTGCGGCGACCAGCTACTGGCTGCCGGAGCCGGAGCAGGAGGTCGGGACCGTGGGGTCCCGTGGCAGCAGCACGACCAGCCAGCCGGGCCAGCCAAATGAGGAACCGGGGGTCATAATCCCCAGCCGGCCGAAGGAGCGGCCCCCCACATGGGGGCCGCGGTTTTCCAAACAGGGGGGGAAACACACCACCCCCCCTTCCGGTCAGCCGTTACGACCATACCGCCTGGCCATGCCGGCTGGGCCGAGCGCGCCAGGCCGGGCTGCACCTAGGCCGGGTCGGGCCATGCACAGGCCGACCTGTGCCACGCCCACTGGGCCGGGCCATGCCCTATTCGGCCGGACCCGGACCCGGGGCGGGTCGACCCGGTTTGGGCCGACCCAGGGGGTATCGGGCCGGGTCGGACCGGGTCCGAACCCCCTATTTCCGGACCTCTTTCGGTATTTTTCCCATAACATGGGCTGCGGTCCTCTGATCGATGCAACGTCAGCTGAGATGCGATCCTCAGATCGAGATGTTCGTTTCAGTATATTACACTCAAGGTTTCAGAAAACTTTGGGTTCAGCCGGGTTGGTTCGTACACGAAACCAACCGGGCCCTCGGAGCGGAGACACTAATAACTTGAGCTCCCGACGTCCGATTAACGTGCCGTCGAATTTGATGGACTTCTATTAGTGAGAAAGACATTTTTGATTACTCTTCTCGAGGGTTGGACATAGTTGGAGTATGGTCGGGTTGGTTTTGACTTAAAAACCAACCGGGCCCCTAGGATGAAAAAAAGCCAATAACTCTCAGACCGGGCGTCCGATTGATGCGTTGTTTGTCATGTTGAGTTCCTGTTGACGATACGGAACATTGAGATACATCAAATCCAGACTTTGTTTTAGTTGATGTATCAGCCCCTCGGCTCTTGGAGCGGACCCTCCTGAACGAGCTCGATGTGTGCGGGAACCCTAGAGCTGGCTACGACTATGACGACGATGATGACTGTACAGAAATCCTCCATAGATTCGACGACGACGACTATAGCACTCAGAGATCCTATGTGGATCAGTGCTACCGATCTTGTGTGGGTCATATCCTGTGTGGGTCAGTGCTCAGCAGTCCTATGTGGGCCAGCGCATACCGATCCTTTTTGGGTCAGATCCTGTGTGTGTCATTGCGGGGGTTAGTACCTATCGATCCTTTGTGGGTCATTGCGGGGGTTAGTACCTATCGATCCTTTTTGGGTCATTGCGGGGGTTAGTACCAGTCGATCCTGTGTGGGTCTGACAACTTAGACGAATTAGTGGCTACATATGATCATCTCTATCGTCTTACGAAGAAGTATACCTGTGTGAGCTGAGTCTTGACTTTCAATCATTATCTTCGATATAATTGACTTGCTTTCCTATGCGGATTGTGTTGTGCTATCCTGTGTGGATGTATTTGAACTTGGGCTCGGATGCAGGAGCCGAACTGGAATTGATGACTAAGGTATATGTATGGGAATATACCTAAGTAGTATTGGATGTTACTTTGTGATTGTATCTTTCCTTTGTGGATTTTCCTTTGTGGATTCTGGGAGACATTTGGTGGTCTTGGGGTCCCTATTGAGTAGCTTATACTCACCCCTGCACGGGCTATGCCCACACTACGTTGTGTTGGATGCAGATGATAGACAGCGCTGATCGTGGTGGAGGATTGTGGAGAATGTCGGTACATGGAGGTGGACCACTGGGCGGGACGTACACGGAGCAGACAGCTGGACCCGTAGATCTGAGGAGGCTATCTGTACCCACCCTTCAGGTGGGAATTCCTGTGGACGGCTCGACGTTGCAGCTTTACTTTTCAGTTGCTGTACTTTCTTTCCAGTTGTACTTTACTTTCAGTTTGGGTTTGTATTCTGGCCCACTTACATTTCCACACTTACTTTTGTACCCAGTTTTACTTAGTGTTTACTTCTTCTTGCTTACTCTGTGGTGTTTGTTTACTTTACAAAGGCAATGAATTCCCTTATTTTATCAGGAATTGCACCTTGGTGCTAGTCGCCAGCTCCTGTCTATGGAAGGCGGGATTGGGGTAGTCACGGCACGAGCCCCGAGGTCGGGTCGTGACACGAGGTATGTCTAAAGTCCTAACATGCACCTGGTGATAGCCCGACCTCAAATCTATCTTTGAAAAAACCTTCGCTCCTCGGAGTTTATCGAAGTGGTCATCAATTCTAGTTAAAGTATACTGATTCATAATAGTCAGCTGATTTAGCTTACGATAATCCACGAAAAGACGAAGGGTACCATATGACTTCTTGGAAAAGAGAATCGGTGATCCCCAAGGAGAGGTACTGGGATATATAAAGCATTTTTTTCTAGGTCCTATAACTAACTCTTGATATCCAGATGTTCCTTAGGTTCCATCTTATAAGGAGGAATGGTGACTGGTACTTCACCTAGTATAAGATCAATAGTAAACTCCACCTCTCACACTGGAGGTAGACCAGTGAAATAATCAAGAAAAACATCACTGAAATGAACCACCACCGGAGGATAAATAGAGGGCTATAACCCTTGGTCATCGTGATAAATACTGGAAACCTATGTCATGACACCACCTAAATTCTGGTGTTCTGGTCCTGCTCGTGTCACACTAAGATCCCATTCTTTGTTATGCATATGCGTGTCACCCTCTGGTGACCTAAACGCCACCCTCCGACGATAGCAGTCAATTCGGGCTCTATAGGGAACTAACCAGTCCATCCAGATTATTACATCAAAACCTATCATATCCAAAACATACAGGTTCCACCCGAAAAGGTAACATCGCACCTCGAGGGGAAAATTCTGACAATGACGAATGCCCTCTGAACAGATACCTACTAGGGTATCTAACGTGATCATGCCATGATATGACTCAACATCAAGGCCCAATCTTCCCATAATCACCTCCCATATAAAAGAGTGGGAAGAGCCTGTATCAAACAAAGAAGATACTAACATATATGCAACTAGAATTGTACCTCGTATAGTAGGTGGTCCAACATAATACTTCAATGGCGTAGGCTTGACTGCATACAACTGGCTGGTACCACATACCAGAGTCACAACCTAGCTACCCTCAGCAGACCAACCCTACTGGCGCTAAGAGTCATACGCCTGATTACATCTACCTCGACTGCCACCACGGCCTGACTAGACGGAGTTATTGAAACCGCCTAACTGACATGATCCCACCGATATCACACCAGATCATGGAGTAGGTACAGATCCATGCTCACTAGGACCTGGGGAAAAAGTCCTGCAGAAACTGTGGAGATGACCCAACCTACCACAAATTTTGCACTCCCCTGGATTTTGCGTACACTACCTCTTCATATGTCCTGTCACCCCACATTAGTGAAAGATAGGATTACCACCTGAGAAAAGGGTCTGACCACCACTAACACCATGAGAGTCCTCAAAACTCCGCTTCTTTCCAAAAGCAGATCCACTAGAGCCCTTAGGTGCTGGACCGCCATGGTTCAAACTGTCTGATTCTCTCAAGTTCCTCTCTATGATCAATGCCTGATTGACAATCTCTGAAATGGTCGTCAACCAAAACACATTAACCTATGACTAGATGGCATAACACAACCCATCCTCAAAACGCCTAGCGGCAGTGAGATCATCAGCAGTTAGTGTAAGATAAATATTTTGTAACTCAGTGAAACGGGATGAATATTCCACGACTGTCATGGTACCTTGCTATAGATTCATGAACTCCCTAGCTCTATCATCCCTCAAAGTCTGGGGAAAGAAATAATCTTAGAATATGGTCTGGAAATCAGTCCAGATAATGTCTCTCTACTGTCCCGACTGGGTGATGACATCCCACGACCACCTGGATGAATCACATAGCATATAAGCTGCGAGCTTGAACCTCCTCTCTAGAGGCGTCTCGAGGTGCTTGAAGATGGTCAGAATAGCTTCCAAATACGACTCCACAGCAAGTGGTCCACCATCTCCCATAAATGTAGGAGGATGTAGCGACTAAAATTCGCGGGTAAACTCTGCCATACTCGGGGAAGGTCGCACTCCACCTTGCATAGTATGCATCATACGAAAGAATCTCTCACGGAACTAGGCATCAGCTCTTATCTCAGGAATAGCAAGAGGATCCATGGGTGGCTTGACAAAAAGATCAACTGGAGGCTCAGGGCCCGCCACCTTAGTAACGTGATCGTCACCGCCTTCAGCACATGCAACTCAAAGACGTCTCAGAGGCAGAGCTATACAATGCCAAACAAATGTCTAAAAAGAAGAAACCAACAAATTAAAGGTCAAACTATAGAATCTAGGATAGGTACTAAGCCTTCCTACCCCTAAGATCACCTATCCACACCGATAGGAATTCATAGTAAAACCTACAACTATTCAATTTAAACTTAATCCAGTGACATGGCATTTCCCAGCCCATAAGGGTCCATACTCCTCATGAACTGAAAGATGACACAGACATGGATGTCATTTCTCATTTACTTGTTCTAGTCAAGTATTTGAATTTCCTTTAAATAAAAATATTGGTTTAGTTGGAATGTCATTTTCTGGTCCATAAGGGCCCATAAATCTTATGAACCAAAGAGTGACACCCACCAAAACCACATCATTCCTCAATTCATAACCCGCAAGAAGGGTTAGCACAGTTGCACACATATTAACAAGGTATAGAAATAAACAACAAGCAATGCTCACTGAAAATTTAAACGTGGCATGGAAAGATGCATGGCCTAATCATATTGTGCATATCATGATGCATGTTCTAAGGAATAACCCTCTTTTCATTGGGTCGAACCCTGAATACAAATTCCAAAATTGCAAATATCAATAACATCAAAAAACATGTCAAGCACCCAATGGTGAAACAATATCAATAGTAAATTGAAGAATCAATAACAACATAAAATAAGAAACTTGGCCCATACCCCATACATGGGTTCGCGATTCCCAAGCACGACTCATGGCTAAGTACCTACGCATTCCTAGTCTACAAGTCTATCATTACCAAATAGTAAAGCAAGAAAGAAAGAAACCCTCTGATACCACTTTGTGACGTCCCAAACCTGGCTGCCCCTCAACCTGAGCCCCGAGCCAGGTTGGCCACATGACCCATGGCTCCTCTACCCATAGGCCATGGGCTATCGACAAGCAGCGGGGGTGTAATGGAATGTCAGTGGGGAGACTATACCCCCATGTCAGAGTACACAACCGTACAGCAGCAAAGTAATAAAAATAGCGGTAGCACAACTAATGGTAAACATGAGAGAAAGGAAAACATACAAACCAAACAACATACGTGAGAAGAACCCTGATAGATATACAAACTCCACATAGGCAGTGTCTAATACAAAATGGATGTATGGAATGGTGATATAGTAGAAATAGCTGGCATGCAGGCTATACAGTAATTCAAAAAGAGAACAAAAGTATTCCACGAGCAACCCTAGCCCAGCTCGGTCTTCTGCTCTGGATCTCCAGCTAGAACATACATGTATCAATAACCTGAAGTTGGGCCTTTTCCCCTACTAGTACCTGCATTAGTAAAGTCTACATGGGTGGCCAGGAGGCCGCCTGGGTAGGGTGTGAGAAAAGTCTCAGTAGGACACCACCAACTATGTCTATGTGTAATCCAAATAGGTGTTTGAAAAATAAACAGTGTGTAGTAAACTACAAGTAAGTAAAGCAAAGTAATAAATAAACCTTCCGCTCAGGTTCATGAAGGACACCTGTCGGGTCTACCTGCTTAAGCCCATGGCTGGTATTATCAACAATCACCAGAGTATAAGTACATACATATAGGTTACCACTGAAACAAGGTAAGCATGCCTCTCGTCCATGCATCACACATCTGTAATAATCATTAATGGCATGAGGTATGAATTCCTCTCATCCATAAGAACTATAACTGGCATGGGGAAGAATGCCTCCCACCCATAAAGGATATATAGGAACGGGGAAAGAATGCCTCCCGCACTCACACGGAGATTCCTCTGGCACGGAGTAAGAATGCCTCCCACCCATACACGAAGATTCATTTGGCACAAGGTAAGAATGCCTCACTCCCATACATGGGGATTCATCTGGCATGGGTTAAGAATGCCTCCAGCCCATACACGGGTTATCACAAGCATATCGACACAATATGACATAACCATTCACATCACAATATATAAGGAAATCCATATTATATCATATCACATTAACAAAGCATGAAATTTTCATCTTATAATATCACATAATCACATCTCAAGGAAATATACATTTCAATTTGTTCAAGGGGTTCAGGCTATCTCATCCTAGCCAACCTCTAACCAAGTCATCTCATTTCCCTAACATGGAAAATGCCTCTCAAGACATATAATTAAGGTCCAAAGGTGAAAAAGGTCCAAAACTCAAGGAATATCACCTATGGCTGACCACTCCCAATCCACACCTCATCTAAACACCCTAACAAGGTTAGATTCATCAATCTCATACCACACGGCTCATTTAGATATGACGTAGTCATTTCAAATAAGGGGTTTGGAAAAAGACAAACCATGAAACGACGATAATAACTCAAAAAGGAGAAAACCCAAAATGGAAGCCATGCGACCACCTAATTTAGAGCTGTAGGCATAGGCTTGATTGATATCGACCTAAGATTTATAGTAGGTTGGAAGAGATCTGAGTTCCAGTCCAATGACTTGGAAATAGGGCATATGAGACTGCATCAAAATATTGAAACCAATTGCAAGATTCACCGAGGAAGAAAGCTTAGGTGTGGTTAGCCTTACCTTGGCCTATCCAACGCTTCCGTCAGATCAAGATTCGGGTGCCGGAGAAAGAATCCAAAAGAGGAAGAGTGAGAGAGGAGTTTGGAGCTCAAAAGAGGGCACCCCTATGTTCTAGCCGCGGGAAGGAGGAAGATGAAAATGGATTTAGAATTAAATAGAAATAAGGCCAAATGGTAATTTTTACCCAGAACTGGGTCGCACGGTTTAGGTGCATAGTTTACCAAACTGTGCACAAACTGTGCCCACCTCACTGCCCCCCGACCAAGGGCCGCACGGTTTAGGAAAATGGTTTACCCAAACCGTGCGCAACCGATGCGCACCTCCCTGCCTCCAGACCAAAGGCTGCGCAGTTTGTCTGAAACCATGCGCAAGATGTGCACAGGCCATGAGCCATTGTCTGCAAGCCCATTTCTCAAACTCCCAGGCTCAGAACGAACCCCAGACACTCCCTGGACCTTCATTATCATGTTACACACACTATAAAAGCTTAAATGAAATATTTTAAAGCAAAAATAATGATCCGTACCTTTTCCAAAGAGTCAGGTCAATACACCTCGCCGGGTCGAACCAGTGGGCCAGTGGTCCGGGTTGGATGAAGTGGACCTCAGTTGGATTCAGTTCACATCTTGGCCAGATATAGGGCTGCTGGGGTACAACCCGGTCACAGTTGACCGTGGTACCACAACACCCTGAGCGGCTGTGGGCTCACCGACCACAAAGGATGACTGCGACGATCAACCATGGGTGCAGGGACCGTGCAGTCAGTCGACTGACCATGGAAGTCGACGATGGTGGTATGTTGGACCTAACATAGTGGTAGGTTCGTAGGCCCCGATAGGTTTATAGGCAGTTTATCTCAGACGATCATATCTCTTAAATGGAGCATCCAATCAAAAATCTGTCTCAATCATTGAGACCATGATGTTGAGATTTTCCTTTTTTGATAAGTGGTGAGTTTTTAGTTTAAAATAGTATTGTTTGGAGAGTTACCTTTTTCCTTACCTGGAGGGTTTAGTATAGTATTATTTACACATAACTGTACTATAATCCCCTCTAAAGGCTGAGTCCAAGATAGATTATGGTACACCTCCACGAGACTGGGGTGAAATCCTCATTCACCCCATGGGGATTTTTGTGGAATTGATGTAACCAATGAGATCAGGGTGTTGTTCCTCCATCTTTTATGATACATTAGTGGGGTCTGTGGTATTCCTCAGTGTGTCTTGGATAGATCCTCTACATTGCGGGTTTATCCAAATTGGGAATGTGGTATTCCCTAATGTGGTTGGGTAGGATACCCTCTCTTTGTATCATAGTCTTCCTTTACCAATGTGTTTCTTTGGGTTGGGCCCAAATTATCTAGTCCTCATTGTTAGTCTCTATGATGATATCATGGCTTAAGGAGTGAGTTATCCCAAAATGAGCATGATTTGAGTAGAATCCCATGGCTGTTAATTGGATGTGGATTACCTATTGACTATGTAACTTTGATTTAGTATATCTATATATCCTTGTTATATGTGTTTTAGACATATACCTATGTAGATATGACTATAAAATCCTCTATGGTAATCCTTTGTGGTAATCCTCTATGGTATTCCTTTGTGGTATTCCTTTATTGTAATCCTGTGTGGTACTCCTTTGTGGTAATCCTATGTTACATTCCTTTGTGTTAATCCATTATGGTAATCCTATTTGGTATTCCTTTTTGGTAATGATGGGTGCTATTCCATTATGGTAATCCATTTTGGTAATCATGCATAGTATTACTTTGCGGTAATCTTGTGTGGTATTCCTTTTTTGTAAGACTTTGTGGTTATCCAATGTGGTATTACTTTGAGGTAATCCTGTGTGATATTCCCTTGTGGTAATATTTTGTGTTAAACATGTCTAGTATTCCTATATGGTAATAGAGTGTGGGATTATATTATGGTAATCCTTTGTGCTGATCCCATGTGGTATTTATTTATTTAATTCCTTTTTGGTAGTCCTTTGTGGTATTACATTGTAGTTTTTCTTTTTAGTTTTGAGGGTGTCCTGCTGGGTATTTTTATACTCACCCTTGGTCTAAGTGAGGTGTTTTTGCTGCTTTCAGACCACAGTCCCAATACATTTACATCCAGGTTGGACTTATGTTATTAACTCTTTATGGTGGGCCTGTATTTAGACCTATTTACTTTCCTATACTTTTACTATCATGCTATGTTGTGAGATCATGGTGGTATGCATGCATTGTTTACTTAGTGGTTTCTACATTTCGTAATTTTGTGGGCATGGATATGTGTGACTGTGTACATGTACACTGGAAATGCCTCCCATGTTATTTATATGCCAACTTAGTGGTAGTCACCATCCCCTATCCTATTTGAGGCGGGATTGGGGAGTCAAGGTACATGCCTAATTAGTACGGGTCATGAAAATTTGGATTAGTTATATTGTTCAATTTCTTTGTTCCGTGAGTGTTCATTTCATGGTTTTGTAGTCTGTTCCCTTGAGTATAATTGGGGGAGTTCTATTCTAATGGAAGGAAAATATAAGAGTGGAGTGAAATGGAAACAACATAATTATTTTATTTTAAATAACACCATATATCTTTTTTTTATATGAGGTTGATTCCAATATTAGTGATAAATGTTTATTTATGTTAGTTTTTCCAACGATCAAAAACTAGTTTTGTTTTATTTATATTATATATATAATAGTTCTAGAACATTAAAAAAGATATAATATACAATTATAAATATGTATAGACATAATAAGGGTTTTATGACCATCTATGAAAGCATTAAAGGAAAAAATCACCATACACAAAGGTGGTGAATCCACAAGTCACAAACAATATTTTTATTTTTTGGAATAAGAGGAAAAGATAAGAGGTTTGATGATTTATATTCCATTAACACAAAACAATTCTAGAATATATATGATACTAGAGTTATCATGATCCATTTTAGGGGATGTGAGAATAAGTTATAATTAAATAAACAAAAAAGAGGGAATTTAAAATAGAAATAAGGAGGATTTTGTCTATTGAATTTCTTCTCATTGAGAACCTCCATGAGGAACATTATTTTGGACTTTTTCAGAGAGCATCAGGTCTTGGTCATGTGTAAGAAGATTGGGAATGGAATTGGATATAATTTTAAAAATATTCATGGATTTGGTGGTGTGAGGAGAAGGGGTGGTGGGGGTTTTATTTATAGGGAGATGGGATGTGTGTTTTTGATATTTTTATTATTTTGTTTATTATTGTGGCTCAATAATCTCAATATTTTGGATTCTGATAACTAAATATAGTAAGTAGAGGATGTGATTTAAAATTAATTAGTGCTTATCTCATCCATACACCATCAATGACTCAATAATTCATTTATTTAATTATAATTTGAAATAGAGTAAATTACCATCATTCACTATTCACCTAAAATTCAACTATATCAAAAAAATTTAAAAACATAACACTTACCAATGTTAGAAAAGTATATTTAAAAAGTGGAATCCATGTTATTTAAATAATTTATAATTGTTAATTTAATTCATAATTTATTCAAAAAATATCAATAATA
This sequence comes from Viscum album, assembly GCA_963277665.1. Taxonomy (NCBI): domain Eukaryota; kingdom Viridiplantae; phylum Streptophyta; class Magnoliopsida; order Santalales; family Viscaceae; genus Viscum; species Viscum album. The sequence continues at coordinate 169,377,027 of OY728157.1, forward strand.
ATATTATAACTCAGTTTATGACATTCTGAAAAATTAATCAAGGTCTCATTGAATTGTCTTATAGTTATAATACAAAAAAATATTAATTTTTGAAAATAACTTTTCTTTAAAATCATTAAATTAATTTTTAAATTGTTTAGAGAAATGTTTGTTTAACTAAAATAACAACACATAATTTATGATTTTTATGAAATTTATTCACTTATTTCATAGTATAGATATATCACATATTCACTTATGAGTAACATAAATTTTATTTAAAATATCATATATTTGGTTATTATTCTAATGGTCAAATTTCTATTACTAATAGCTACTTTACTATTTCAATTTTCAGGTTACTATTCAATTAGTATAGATTCCATAATTTCAATAAATAACACTTCATTCATTCTATTTTTATAAAGAATTTGACAGTTAAATTAAAGAACAGAAAAAATTAATCTCTATGTACCGAGGTTGTAATATATCCAATTACATATACAACTCATTACATTGTGGAATGATATCATCCTTTCTTAAAACACAAAGTCTATTATGATTTATCTCTTTATTTTCATCCACTAGCATCATCTTATATGATGGTTAGAATCTCCTAATGATGATCCTCAATATTCCACAATGTATAAATTATTTATGATAGTTTACAATGATATTTCTAATATCCCAACATGAATCATCATAAAATAATATATAAATCATGATCGTCCTTCTCTAAAAAGTTATAGAAGCTCAACAACCTTATATTTTTATATTCCATACCTATGATTTTCATCTTTCGTGATTATAGGATGAAACAATCAATCTGCCTACACATGGTTAATAAATTTATCATGGAGGTTCTCATGATCAATCACCCTTAATATAGTTAATCATCATTGCATTCAGTTCCTCACAATCTTCCATCCTTCATAGGGTCAATGATCTATGAATCATAGTAATAAAATATTTATATCTATTTGGGTAGTTGATATCAATCATAATTCCATCATTTTAATTAGAACATGAGAGTGTCTGTATGTTTTACATGCTTGAAAACTAGGTCACATTCTGTATTCCAAATCAAACTTTCATTTAAAATGATTTCACTTAATTATCCTACATTTTCCATTAGTTGTGATGAACATGAATAAATGGGTTCTTGTGATTACCCTATGACATCTCTTGCTACTCTATATATGAGTGGATAAGAACTCACTTAATACCATATATTTCCCCATGCTCCATATGTTAAAACGGTGTATTTTTTCCCTTCACAATTCTAATCAAAATCCCTAGGGTCATGTTATATATGTTTGGGGTGGCTTATGCAACTACCTAAATGGGATTTGGTCGAATTGGATCCCATTTCTATCATAATTGTTTCAAAATTTTAACACATATCCTTTTAATTTTTCATTCTGATGAATTCAAATATGTTTATAAATCCTCATTCCTCTATAAAGACTCATCAATCAACCAATTTTTACCCTCAATAAATATGGATGGACTATAAAATATTGAAAATATATTTTACCATATTAAAATAAATTCAAAAAATTTCCAAATAAAAAACTTCAATTATAACTTCAAAACTAATAATCTATAAAATATATCATCCCATATTTAAACACTTATAACAAATAGACACTTTTTTGGAACCATCAACATTCATAATTAACACTTTAACATCCCCATGATCATTAAAAATCCTAGATATGCCCTCTTTATTAAACATATGGGAATTCCATGAAAATAAACACAACACACACAAAGGGTATCAATAATATCATTCAATATATTATACTAAATTTCATCTTAATTTTTCAACATTGTTTCCCAAATTCAAAATCATAGGAAAAAAAGAATTGTTTATGTTAAAAAATTACAGCCACAACCCCCCCAATTATTACACTTTATCTTAACCATGTTCATTTGTTTATTCAAGACCTTACATCTTATCAAAGGATCCTTATATATTATCGCAAGTTTAATTATTCTTAATTTATACTCTTATCCTTAATGATATATTTTTCCTACCATTATAATAAAACCATTACCAATGTATATATAAAACTTCATACTGTATGAAATTATACTTGTAACATCAGTCTAGCATAAAATTACTCTAATGGGATCCCAATTCAATTGGTAGTGATGTCAACATTGGCCCCCCAAATGTAAAATCTAATAGCATAGAAATTAGTGATAGTAGTTGATGGTATCTAATATTTATTATATATTAGGTTGGTAAAATTATTCTAAGGAATGAAAAAATATACCTATCAAAACATACAATAAAAATAAAATAAACTCAAAAATAAATATTTCAAGTATTAATGTCATTATTACTAAAAAATAATCTCTTCATTTAATTAGTTATAAAAAATATCCTATTAAATGTGTGAGTCTATTCCAATATATAATGACCACCACATCATAGTATACTATGTTCTACCTTATTTCTTGAAGATATTCAGAGAATCTGTTGAAAATTCAATTTATTAGTAAGATTCCTTATAGAAGTATCATTCAGAAATTCTTACTCGTATACATTTATTACAAAGTTGATGAAACATAATAATGAATTAGTAAATAGGGATAAAGAAACTTTTTTTATATCCTGGGTAATCTACTAACAAATCTCACAATAGGATCACTCATTAAACCCACACATAATATAATTATTGATGTATGATCTTACAATGTGGTTGAAATTAATTAATTTCTTACTTTTCATAAGGAATTCACCATCATATCATACGTGATGGTTACCCTCTAATATTGGATGACTAATATCCACCACTATTTTTGAACACTTTTTTATTTCTCATGAAAATCATTTAAAAAAAATTGCGAGAGTTGAAATGAAATAATGAATACATGTATATATATTCATGAAATTATTACTGATATATTATACAAAACTTTTTGAAAATAATTGCAATCTACAAAAAAAATTCAGTTGTTAGCTATCATTATTAAAATAATAAATCTTAATTTTTTTACAAAATGAATGTTTCAACATCATTTAACTCTCATATGTCCAATTTGAGATATAAAATTATTTCCACATAATCTCAGAATTAAAAGATGATCCTTTTACAATTAAGTATTTTATACCATATCACCGTACATCTTCTTCTCTGTCCAAATACCAGAAAGCTAAGAAACAAGTGAAAATCCTGATCCCAGAAAAATTTCATTAAAAAATAATAAAGTCAGCAAAAGAGAAGAAACATGGGGGGCTAACAAAACCGCATGTAAACATCACCACGCGCATCCTCATCCACCAACTCACAACAGAAAGTTGGTGTGAAAAAGGAACAAAAATAACTAACCTCCTCAATGGAACGTTTAGAAAGAGAATTAGCAACCCAATTCGCCTCCCTGTAAACATGAGTGACAACCAAACAGAACTTCTCCACAAGCTTGAGACAGTCGTCCCAATCTGAAATCATTATCCATTGAACTTTCCTTGATCAGTTTTTAAGAATGTTAACCACCACAGTAGAATCATATTCTATCCATAAAACCATCCATCCATGATAAAAATCATACCATACAGCCTTAATCACAACCCATAACTCAGCCTAAATTGCCAAACCATTTCCATCAAAATGATAGAAACAACCTTTAACAAAACCTCAGTAAGTGAGAAATATGCCACCAAAGCCTGAGAGCCCTGGTGCACCTGAGGCTGCCCCAGCAACATTAATTTTTAGACACTAAGAAATCATAGGTATCCACCTAATATACTTCATCACACGGGGTTGTTTTCATCTACCAGATATCCCAAGGGACCTCAAAATCACCATATCATAAACATCATTCCGCATAACACCAATGCCAGCACGATCAGTCTCCATAACACCAATATGAAGATCATGAATTCCAAAAAATGTCGGAATAGTTCTGTTCTCAAAACCAAGAGCATTCCGAGCTTGCCAAATAAAAGAAACAATTGATGACACAGTGGCTAGAAGCAAAGGTTTCACTTGAGTACTGCAATCAACCTGATACACATACACCATAAGCTGGGAAAATCCCTCCAGTTGAAATTGAGATCCAAACACTCCCTGTATGTATCTCCATAAACAAGATGAAAATTTACAGTAGTGGAATAAATTATCAACAGTTTCATCCGCAGCGAGACAAAAAAGGCAAACAGGTGTAAGAGAAAACCCAGCCTTCTGCAAAGTCCATTGCAAAAGAAGCTTGCACTTCCAAATCCTCTACATGAGAAAATAATGAGCTGCTGGAATAAAGGCACTATGAAACATCAACAACCAAGAAGGGATCAATAACAGAGTAGCACACATGGATCTATAATCCTTCATAGTGATAAAGGAGCCAAGAACCTTAGGAAGCCAAATCATAGTATCCACATCAGAGTAATGATAACAATCCAATTCTATCTTCAACGGACCTAGAAGAAGCTCCTGAGCATTGGCAATGTTATGAAATTCAAGAAATAGGGAGATCCTTCAACAAAGGTGGAATTTCAATAACATCAACAATAAAAGAAGATAACCAAACAGTCTGCCAATAATTCAATGTGGAGTTTTTGCAAACCACCCATTTTGAGGATTGGGAAAGGCTAAGATAAGCAAGCTTTATGGAAGACCAAATCGAAGAAGGGACATAAAGAGAATACCCATCTAAAATCTTGGACCCAAGTTTATTTCCCAATAATTACATAGAGAAATCATTAGAATTCAAAAGGGACCAGGTAAAATCTTAATGAGGGATTCATTAAAATGTTTAAGATCCTTGAGCCCCATAACTCCCATGTCAACAGGCCTAATGCAATCACTCTGAGAAACTGTTATAATATTTCTTTCCTAAACAGAGCCAGTCAAAATGAAATTATGAATCAATCCCTACAATTCTTTGAGAATATTTCTAGGCCATTTGTAGAGATAAAAGACATAAACACACATGGAGGTAACCACATAATTGACCAAACATACACACCCTGCCTAAGACATAGACTTCCATTTACAGGTAGCCAACTGACTAATAATTCTTAGATAAATATGATCAAAGTAGCATGTTTTAACAACACCCAAAAAAAAGAGGAACCCCAATACAATTAAAATTTAGAGATCCCCTCTTAACCCCAAGTCTCTGTGCAATTTTGTTTTGTTTGGAACTGATAACCCCCTCCCCAAAAAACACAGAGGATTTCCCCTAGATGACTACCTGACTAGAGACCTCCTCATAATGCACAAAGATTGCCTTATTATATTGAATGATGATCCTGTCAGCCTTCCCAAACAACAGAATATCATCAGCATAAAAGAGATGTGAGGGAGAAATAAAGCCTCTTCCAAAACTCATCTATTGAAACAAACCATAATTCACAAGATCTGGAAGAAAAAAACACAGATAATCTTCAGCATGAGCAAAGAGAAGACCAGACAATGGATCACCTTATCTCACTCCACTTGAGCATCGAAAGAATTCTCTAGGAGAATCATTAACAAGAACTGAGAGCATAGAGATTTTAAAAATACAGCTGATCAATCAGATACACCCATTAGAGAAACCATGCACTCTCAACACCGAAAAAATGAAACTCCACTTTATAATATCAAAATCCTTCAAAATATCAACATTAAGAGCCATATTACCATACCTACCTCTCTTCCTCATAATATTGACTCATTCAGAAGCTATAAACAAGCAGTTTTTAATGATCATTACAAGAAAAAAAACCAAATTTATTGGTGGAGATAAGATCTGTAGCAATTCTTCACAATCTCTTAGCCAAAATTTTACTAATAACTTTTGGAAGAGTATTCCCAACTTCCACAGGCCTAAGATCATGAATATCAAGATAATTCTTCTTCTTTGGAATCAAAGGAATAAAGCTATCATTGGCACCAAAAGGAAAATAAACATTATAGAAGAAATCTCTAACAGAATTAACAAACTCAGTATGATTAATATCCCAACAAGCCATGAAAAACTTGTTGGAGAAACCATCCGGCCCTACCACACTATCAGAATTCATTGAAAAGATAGCTTTCCTGACTTGCTCCTCAAAGGGAATACAAGTGATCATGTCATTCTGAGAGGCCTTAACCGTAGAAGGAATATTTACAAACATTTTATGTGTATTATCAGTATCTGAATCCTTGTAGAGATTTTCAATGTATTCACAAACAGCACAAAAAATTTCATTATCCGATCTAAAAAGAACGCCATCTACCATGAGGGAGTTCATACCACTTTTATCCTTATTTTCTCTATGAAGGAAATGGAAGAGTCTTCTATTACGATCACTATCCTTCAACCACCTATCATTGAATTGGGTTTGAGAAATATTTTCCTTTAATGCTAGGAGATCATTAAATTTTGAAAGAGCAAGGATCTCATCACTAGAGATCACATCCTAACCCTCATTAAGTCTTTGACACTATAGGAGATTATCCTCTGTACTTTGAATATCCTGATCAAGGCTTGCAAAGGAATTTTTACTCCAAACTTTATGCTTATCCTTCACAGCCTTAAGTTTCATAATCATAATGTAGAAAGGAATTCCAATTAATGTAGTCTCCCATGCTTCAATAACAATCTGCCTACAACTGGGGATAGTTAACCAGGAATTATTAAACTTAAAAGGTAATTTAGATGATCTTACCTTATCAAAACACAAATCTACTAAGAGGGGGTTGTGATCGGAATTAACTCTTGGAAGGATGAATCCATAAATGGAAAAATTCTGACTTCCCTCATCCATATGAAAAAAGCACCTATCAATTCTACTAGCTTGAAGACCATTTAAAGTGTATCTTCGCCAGGTAAAATCAGCTCCTATGATTGGAACCTCAATCAAATTACAAGCATCAATGCAAGAAGAGAATTCAGCAGCAATGAGTCTATTGAAACTATTCCTTGTCTTATCCTCAGTCCTATGCATTGAATTGAAATCACCAATAATAACCCAACTCTGTCTCATTTCAAGTGCTAAATTTTCCAGAGCTGACCATAAGGAACGTCTTCCAATATACTGATTCAAGGCATAAACAAAGGTGAAAGACATAACAAGTCCATCAATACTAGCAGATAAAGTGATCGATTATTGATCATGATGAGTAGAAATCAACGAGATGTTGTCGTGCTTCAAAACCCAAAGAGACTCTAAAGATGAGTGAAGAGTATTATGGGAAACCAGAGAGTACCAAAGATTCGACCATTTAAATGCTTTCCATTTACAGAAGGGCATTCGAGGCGCAACAATTCCAATAAGACTAGGTTTGTTGGCCACAAGAAAGTGCCTAAGGGATATAACCATGGGAGAATTTCCTAGCCCCTGGCAATTCCAGAAGACAATATTCATGGAAGAGAGGATTTGGACCTAGTGATAGGCCCATCATCCCGGTGCAGCTGCACTTTCTTGATATTTTTCTCAGTTTTCTTATTCTTTACCTTACTTACAATAGGTGAGGTTGGAGCTGAAACAACCCCAGGGAATCCCAAAGATTGCGGTATCTCTTCATCAAAAGAGTCATCCTTGTCATCACAACAAAATAAGCCACTCAGTGGAGTGAACTTATTTATGGAGTGAACCAGTTCCTGAATTCCCTATGAAGAGGCCTTCCTTGCAACCTTAGACTGTGGAACCTAAGAAAAAGAACCCTCAACATTATGCAGCAGCTCACCAAATCCTATCTTATCAATAGATTGGGAAGAACATCCTGTCACGACCGGATGGACCAGATCCTAGATAGGAGGCTCAAGAGAAATGGAGATTTCATTCTGGTCAAACTCCAACAACTGACTAAAAACCACAGCATCAACAATACATTAATAACCTTTAAAATCATCAGAAAAAACCTTCACTAGAACTTCATTAACATGGCCAGTTAAATGATCAGTCTGTAGAAGGGACCTACACACAGAATCAAAAACATCACTCCCATCAGAGGCCTGGACTGAAACCACACTAGATTCAGGTGCTTCATGTATTGAGTCCTATCCTGGAACTTGAAAAACAAACTTAGAGGAAGAGGGAGTCGACTCCGCAAGGACCCACACTGGGACCTGCAGACCAGACCCAAGATCTCCCTGTAATGGAGCTTGAGCAGTATGATCAGGCTCAGAGGAGTGATGGGGAGGAGTAACTGATGTCTGTTAAGGAGGGATAGGCTGAGCTCCCTGGATTGAAACTAGAGTAACCGATGAAGATAAGAGAAAAGCAGGCTGTGTAGGAACCTGCACGGAGACCTTAACAACAGGTTCAATGGGAGCCACAATAGCCTTCTTCTCTGTCTAAATACTTCTGATATAGACTATGAAGAGAAATATATTAATGTTTTAAAGATAAGATATGAGATTTTATTATAAAGATAATAAATTATGTTCGATAAACTAATCAAATTAACTATTACTATATTCATTAGATGAAATGATATGAACATGGAATAATGAAACAATTCAATGTGTGCCGGTAATATTTCCATCATTCATGTGGAGTGATGAATGACTCTATATAACCAGTATTAAATTTGATCATAAAACATAGAGATAGATTAAAATATCACATGAAAGAAATCGAATATATTATAGTTAAACAAAGATTCATAATTGAATAAAATAATACGAAAAGTCCCAAATAAATTTGAATATAAAATAATTTTTTTATATCTGTTATAAATTACCAAGAAAAATTATAATACATACAATTAGTAGTCACCTATCAACCAAGTGATAGTAACCTAGTAAGTATTTTTCTCAGATTCAAGTGATACTTGAAACACCATCTAACTCGTTTAATTGAATATGATACTACATATGATTCCATATCAACTATATATTAGCTAAATATAGATGTACAATTAGCATGTATTCATACAACACCTGAACTCCATGTGAATAGATTTTTTTTGAGTTATTTATAATCCACATAATTCATTTTTTGTTATCATTAGTTAGGATCTAATATAGATGAATTGTAAATATTATTTTCAATTGGAAAACAACAATATAATACTCCAAAAATTGAATCCCAAACTCCCACATCAAATAGTCACACATAATATATAAGATAGATCCAAATAGTGATATTTTATCAGAATCATCAATTACAATCATCTATGAAAAAAATTACAATAATGAACCACCACCTCAATTCACATATCGATTAGATCCTAACCAACTAGTGGTCGTGAATCATACATCTTTATATTTTTATTTTTTTTTAAATGAATATTGCATTATATATCAAATGGATAACATTGGTACAAAAGGATTAATTTTTTTAACTATTTATACTTTTAAGAATTAGGGAAATTCATGAGGAGGACTCTTAATAGTAAATTCAGGACTCTAGGTCATCAAATTATTGAGAGGAGAATGTTGTTGACTTTAAAAAACCAATTTCCTAAGTAAGACTATGTCATAGGGTAGGTCATACATGGATTCATTCTATGATGATCAGTAGAAACGAATATTATTAAACAATAAGTTCCACTATTTATGTAACAGTGAATTCAATGTTTATAAGGGTATATAAGAGTAAAACCTATATCTTATAATCTTAAATTGAACCCTCTTAATCTCACATGATAAACATGGTTATATGAGATATATCCTATACTTTTTTCTTAGAGACCACAACCAGTAATGTGCCATGGTACTGACTCACATGCTATTATTTTAATAGTGCTTCAAATTTGAGTTTAGAGACATGAATTTATCAATATATTTATATTATATTAGATAGAATTAGTGGGTTAGACCCCATATAAGTTTAATTACTTTTTTCAATCCTGAAAAAAAACCATTAAACTAATTCTTGAATGGATGAGTAATTTTTATTTTTATAATCCATATTTAGAAATATAATTCATTATTATCTTTAAATTGATTTGTCCCACCACACTAAGAACAATGATTTAGTTATATGTGATCACTTAAATTCATATATATTTAGAGTGACAACAATGCTGAAGCAAAATTATTAGGGTTCATTATTTTTTACTATCACATAAAAGAAAATTCCATAAAGAATTAACTAGTAGTGTAGTAAAGAGTCCAATAGTTATGTTGTAATCTTTTACAACCTATTAAAATTAATTATCTTTATGGTAAAACCCAAGATATCATTGTTATTACTGGGCATAAAAATTTATATTAATTGTTATGATACTTTGAATAAGCTAATTATTTTCTCATCGTAGATATATATTTTTTAAATTATTTTTATTTATATGAGTTGTTCATGTACATTTCATATATGAGAATCACTATACGGTGGTTATTACATCCACTAGGTAAAGGGTTATTGATTCTCAAGATCCCTATGAATAAAATATCAGTTTATATATTTTAATTTTCTCTTAATTAATATTAATAATGGAAGGGAAAATTCTTCTAGTTACACCTTATGATGTTAACATACAATTTTCTAAAAAAGACAACCAAGACAAGACACAATAAGTTTCAAGGGATATAACTGTCATGGATTTAGTTTATATCCAATATGGGGGATATTAAGAGCCTTAATAGATCTATATTATAAGAAAATAACATTCAAATCAATAAAAAAAATTCCAATTTTTTTTATAAAATGGAATAATTTGGATGAATGAAACAAAAAGTTATATATATATCCAATTATTCAAATTTTTAGATATTTTTGATTGATCAAAAAACAATTTAGTTTTATTTATACCATAAGGTTGAGAGAATTTTTATTCTCATATTGTGAATGGGTGAAAAATTAACTAAAAGGTTTATTGGTGGGATCAATCCATAGATGGAACATTTTGGATTAATTTTTATCAGATAAAGACATTCTATATATGAGGGAGATAATGATAGGAAATATGATAAAAAGTAATCTAGTAAGAAAGATAGTATACATTTGAAGTGTGGGATTTAATGGGCTATTAAGGAATTTACCATAACACATTTTTAATTATCGGATTCAAATGAACATTTTTTAAATGTTTTACAGTACATGTCTTGATACAATATTGATGCTTCATCCAATAGAGTAATAATGCTATTAACTCCTAATGTTTCATGAAAACATATTCATTTAAATTATTACAATGTTATTTTATCGAATGATATTTGGTTCCCACAATTTAATGAACCCATAAATAAATGGAACCACCAATTTTACTACTCATGTAAGGATATTATCCATGAAACAAGAAAATTTATAACTACATCATAACCCCAAGCTCAAATATCAAGACCCTATCTCATTAATAATCTAGTGAGATATGTGGTGGACCGCATGCATGTGAATGGTTATAGGTTGGTATAGAATACCATGAAAATTTGTATTAATATTATGTGGGTTGTAATTTATCCTCCAAAAAATTCTCAAATACCCACAACCACAATTTTATAGTATAATATTCTCAAAACAAGAATTTTGGATGGATATAGTAGTATGGTATAAATATTTCATCCAAAAACAATGTCTGAACTGATATTTACATGAATAATAAGGCATGATATCATTCCAAAAATTTCAACCCCCTAATACTCAAACTAGCCATCCAATATAGAAAATCCATTTAGGAGAACTATATTATACCTCAAAATAATCATTTAATGATATAATCATGACCTTTATCCAAAAATAGATTAGTATATGAGTATATTAGAATAATATTTTTTGAATAAACAATCAAATATTCCCAGCATTAATAATCATGTGATTAAAATTTCTCAAACATTATTAGAGTAGTTATACATAATAATTTTGAATTACACAAAGAATAATCTAGGGGTGTGGTAATGGGTTTGACACATCACATTTGGTGGAAGGTAGATAAAAATAAATTAAAACATCTATCAGAAAGAGGTGTAAAAAGAGAAAGATACGAAAAATATAGTGATAATAAGGAAGAGAAAAATCTATAGATAATGGCGAGTGAAATAAAAGGTAAGTATGGAAAATATGTACCAGAGGAGAGGGTGGAAGAAAATGAAAATCCAAATAATTACAAACCCTCTCTTCCATTTCTAGAGGATAAGAGTAAAGGTATATTAGAGACATAATAAAAGAAATTCATAGACATCTTTAAACAAATTCAACACCAACATTTCACCAACTAATGATATTTTTAAAATGAAACTATACAAACAATTAAAAAAGAAATTTATCTTACACAAAAGAAAATTTCTAGATCTCGTTAACTTCTTCTTGAATGAGGAATATTTAGTTTCTATTTAATAAATAATCTCTATAATTATAAGATATCTATGATTTATTTTCCATCCCATGCCCTATTGGTCCATTCAAATTTGGGAAGGCAATTTGTTGCTTAGGAGATATTTACAACATTATTTCCCGAAGGGTGTTACAAAAATCTGGTTTGCATGATCCAAAACCAGAATGATATGTACTTCCACATACTAATAATTTGGAAAACACTATTTATATATTCCTGAATATTTTTTTGAAATGGTTCTAAATAATATATTTCCACCAAATTTTTGATTCTTGATAATGAAGAAGAATGGGTTGTTCCCATTATCCATGGGAAACAACTCTTGGATACCATAAATAAATTGATTAAATTGACCCATAGAGTAACAAACCAATTAAATTTAAAATATTGAAGGTTTTGAATAAATAACGATCTCACAAAACTACTATTATATTTTTACATAGGAATAAAACTCCATCATCATGAGTTAATAAAAATAAAATAATATAAAAATGATGCAATTCATTAATGATAATAAGGAAGATAGTATACAATTTTGGGATGAATAAGGTATTGAAGTTATACTGTAGATATAAAAACATTCATGGAATTAATAATTTCAAATTTTCATTATAATCATTAATCCACTGATGCATGAGATTAAGAAATTATCAAACATAGTAATGTACTCATCCCATGGAGAAAAATGTGACATATAATATATAATTAACAAAATAAAAAGAAGAAATGTTTTAATACTTTTTGATGAAAAATAATCAAGAAATCAGTAGTGGATTTTTTGACAATAAAAACATTATTTAGATAGTTTATATACATGAGGTATTTTTTTATATAAGAAATAAACCCTCCTGAAACCCACAAATGAGAATCACACAACCAACAAAGAAAGTGCTTAAGAATGTTATTCTTAATCATAATGACATGGTTTTAAACAAATCATAATTAGTTAATGAATTCATAAGCACACTATATGTCATACCAATTAAGGGTTACATATCATTAATATATATTAATGATAAAAAATTGATCTTTATGTAGATGGTCATATGATGAGGAGTACGTATTGATTTATAGAGGCTCTTTGACTTGATAAATAAGGGGTTATTTTAACTCCCATTAATTGATATAATGCAACCGTGGTTATTCTATAATGGACCAAACATTTCATACATAGATATTTCATCATATTGTATGCATATTACATACATAACATGATGATCCACACCACAATCATATAAGTCTAGATTATTTGGAAACATTGATACCTAAAAAACATGGTCATAAGTGAACCACAGTATTTCCAACTATGTTCTTCATAAATGGAACCATTCGTAGACTTATAATACATTGACCATTTATTCATAACATGGGGAAAGTAAACATAACAAAAGGAAGGCTCGTATACCTTGTAATGGTAAACAAGGGAGATATTGATGATTAAAAAAGAATAATGTGAGAATAAGGGTATGAAAAATATAAAATTGAAATCTAAAAGCCTTACACTATTTATAAATGATCATAATATTTCATCATGATATATATAATGGAATTTTATAAGACATGAATGAAAAATGAATATAATAAAATGATCCATGAGAAAATAACATTTGTATAAGGCATATTTTTTGGAATATACATAATAATTGAAAATATTTTCATTAGTAACCACATATTATTTCCATGAATATAATAGTGTAATGGTTTCACCTTATAAACCATAGTATTAGTTATGTCTCTCTCAAATGACTATCATAGTGGACAAAGTGCTTTTCAAAACTATGATCACCCTGAATTCCATTCCTTTTTATCTCATTAGAGATCAATATGTACCCACTGAATTTAAGAATATATAGTTTCCATACATCACATAATCCTTTAAAAAATTCCCATTAGATCAAAAAACATTCATCATATAATAACCCATGAAAAAGAATGTGATTAATTTGTATTTATTCATTGAAAAATCAGAGAAAAATTAATGGGTTTCATAATCATTTCATCCGTTCATTATCTCATAATCCAGAGAAAAAGATTCAGTTTAGTAAAAATATTATCACTATAATCATTAACCATCTAGATAATGAATAATCATGTCATCATCTGACCACATACCATGTAAATCATAGTTAACATCAAAGGATGTCATCATGGATAGAAAATGCTTTTAAGAGATCACTTGGAATACTTCTTGGGTAAAATATCCATTCCACTTTGAAATCAATTATTTGAACTCTAAATTTTTTTCAAATATTAAATAAAAAAATTTAATTGAAAATAATCTATAAAAAGTGTAAATAAGAATTCAAATAAATGAGTGTTCATGACGGTATAAGAGTCTATTCATGTCGTTAATGTTAAAACCTTGATTCTTTTCTCATTTTTGGTAAAATATCAAAATTACCATATTTTGAAAAAATAATTTGGATTCATTTTATTTTTATTTTCTAAAAATAAAACATGCATAAAAATGTATTTAAAAAATATTTATATATGTATAAAAATATTCTTTGAAACATTTTTTATATGATTTTGACATGGAAGCTGAAGAATATGAAACTGAAGAGTGAAATAAAGTCAGTTTTCTTTAAATATTATCTTTTTCCAAATATAGAGTAAATAAAGATATAAAAATGTATTGAAAAACATGTATTATAAATAAATATATAGATTAAAGAAAAATTAATTTGTGTCTCAAGTGATAGATCAAAATATTTCATCATGATAAACACAATCATAAACAATCCCTAAAAAATAATATTGTAACATAAAATCTTTACCACTTCAGTAGAATTTGAATAATAAAATCCATGAATGATGGAATTTTATATGGAGATTTATTTACATAATTCAAATTATAATAATAATAAAATAAATATATGGTTATTTTAAACACCATGCAAAAGTAAACAAGTTGTGAATATGGAATGGGTCCCATAAAAATAAGAGTGAGATTAAAATTTCATTCCTAGAGTCATAGATTTATTAATAATCATTCCAAAAAACAATTTGAATTATATTTCTTTATTATAAATTTATTCCATAACCACTATTATATTTATCATAACATATACATATTACCTCTAACATTTTATCACCTATTTGTTATGTTTTTGTTTCAAATAACTATTTTGGGTAATAAATCCTTTGTTTTCCATCTATGTTTTGTTTTGGTAGTTTTCATCCTTGTAATTTTATAATGGATACATTATGTACATAATTTAAATAATTATATTAGTATCATAATATTTATTATCATTATATTTATAATAATTAATATATAATATACATATAAAAATGTATTACACTGATCATAGAGACTATAGGCTTTATACACACATCAATGGTGTTTCTATTATCTTGACAGATGGATTGAATGAAAGATGAATAATATATAATCATTTTAGAATAATTTATATTATATATATATATAATATTTTTACTAATTAATTATATTTTATTTCCGTACATGTTAAAATAAAATGAAAAACATATCACATCGCTTTGTGGAGGTGGTAGTCGACACATATACATGGGCGATGTTATGATTTTCAAATAGATTGGAAGGTATGGAGGAAGATGAGATATTATAAATAAATAACTATAATTATTTCATAAATATAATATATATTCATTATATACATATTTATGGTCATCCAAAAATATTTATATAGGAATATTAATTTCACCATTCATGGAGACGACATACCCTACGTGCCCATGATTTCTGTGTACATTTTCTAGATTGATGGAATGAGAGAACGGTAAATATTAATTAAAATTCCACAAATTAATTGTATATCATATATATTCAATAAATATATCCATATTACCACTAATTGAATAATAAAATGAAAAAATATCACATTGATATGTGGAGAAGTTAGTCCATACAAACTCATGATCAACAATTTTGTTTCCCATTTGATGGAGGAGGAGAGAGAGATATAGATTATTCCATTAACATAATAAAATATATGTATATTTGATATTATAATGTCATTAAATAATAATATACTAATAAGGTTTTATGGAGGTGGTAAAAGAAGTAATAAATCCCCGGTTAACAATGATACCTCTTATTCAGAAAACCTCCTCAGGTTAGCACCAAAAGACTTCATAACAAGATTTACATAGAAATGTATTGCCTCTAGGAAATGAATGGGAATGTATAGAAAGGAATTGGGTATGTATTTTACAAAAACAAGACATTTAATATTTTATTAAGATTGGATAGGGTTTTTTATTTTATAATTGGGGGTGAGGACAAATGTAGTGACCCCGACCCTAGTTGCCCATATCCAGTGTCTACTTTATTACATTGGAATAAGATACAAGGAATTACGTATCAATGGAAAAAATATTTTAGTATTCTTGGTAAACTAGACACACACATTATTATTACACTATATCTAAAAAAAATTAAAAAATATTTGTTTCAGGAGAATAACAAAATTTACTCAAGCATATTATTTAATATCAATCATAATACACTTCATGGATTACTAATAAAGGAAAAAGATAAAGATGAGATAAATTTCTCTGTAAAGGATTTGTAATGTGAAATATATCATGAATTATAATGTATAATAAATATTTAAAGTTACTTAACTAATCAAACATTCTATTTAAATAACATTAATATCATGATATGACAAGACACAATAAATATTGAAAGGTATATATAACTGAAAACACATTTCATTTAATCAATAACTGAAAATGAAGTGCATAAAGAGGTAATATGAAAGAAAAAATATCATGGATAATAATAATAATTTAATTATAATTTAAGGAAATGATTTATATTTAAAAATCATTAACTAAGGATCATGATACCTTTATTGTTAATACCTTTCACAAGATAGTCTAAAACTACTGGGTACAAACTCTTCTAGTTTGGCCAAAAGATTTTATGATAGCTTATTTGTTCACCTCCTGAGACTAACAATGAATTTAGGGTATATATATAAATGGTATCCACCCATGTTTTAATATCCAAATCATTCCTCATGTAGAGAATAATAGACTTAATTCATGAACAGAATGTCTTATATTAAATATCAGTATTGAGGAAAGAACATAAATTAATAGTATTTCCCCATTCAATATAGTAACATTAAATTTGTATATCTATATCTATAAATGAGTTGTGGTTTATAAATTAATAATATCCATTATAAATTATATGGAATTGTTTTGGGAAATTTAAGGTCTAATAATCATAAGAATTTGAATATTTCAAGGTAATGTAAATGAATAAAGAAAATTAATCAAGAATGTGAATATCAATATATCCCATGGTAAAAATGATCATAAACCATCCATAGAAATAATAATTATGGTATCAGTATAATACATACGCATTGGAGTTAGAGTAAATAGTTCTTGTCATTGAGGAATAGTAATACCACTAAAAGATATTTAAAACAATTATTGAGGAAAATATTAATCTCATTTTGAAAACAAATTATAAAAAAAATATCACAAATAATTTAGAACATAATTTTCTTTAAAAATAAAATTTTAAACTTATACAAGAATATTTAAAACATTTAGTGCTTACGAAGGTAGGAAATTCCCTATATGCTGATATGTTTAAACCCACATTTTTCCCCTATATCAATTAAATAAAAATGATCATTGTTTTGAAATTGACATAAAAATTAATTTATGAAGATATTTAAAAATTAAAATTGGGTAAAAATGAATTTTATAAACCATTTTGAAAAAGATTTTTTTTGAAATCATAGTTTCAGAGGAAAACATATTTTTGATCGAAGAGTGAAATGAATTAGGATTTTCTTAAATAAATTTTGAATAAAATTAATTACACAATAGTTTAAATAAATTAATATTACATTAAAATATCTTTATTTTACCAAGGATATGAAAAAGATATTATTTAATTAATAAATGGTCAAATAATTTCATTCAACTGAATTTCAAGAACAATGAATCTCAATGAATGTGATTATAAAATAAACCCTCACAAATATAATAATTTGGAAGAGATTATTAAATACTAAAAAGTGTATGTGTCTCAAATGTATATAAACCTTAAATAAGTTCATATAAAAATTAATATATTCAAAATTCAATAAACACATAATCATAGAATATGGAAGACAACTAATAATTGATATTACTCAATGAAAATAAAGTGTGTTATGAAATTATTTACCACTTGGTAATTTTAAATTAAAAATCCATTGAGAGTAAATAATTAAAAATGAAACATAAAATACCATGAATTATTATGTAATCAATATATTCTATGTAAATGGGTCAATATATAATTTTTTATAACATTACAACATGCATCAATTAAGTAAATTAAACCAATTTCTAGTACCCCACGCTTATATTTGGTTGAATATGATTTATCCTCTTATAAAGTTGTCGTAAACATGTTATTATCTTACTCAAGAACTATAATATTTATTAAAATATTATATAGTATCCTTTTATAACATATTATGATTAATTTTTTAATAATATCTCATTATTATTATTGTTTTGGTGTTAATTTCTTTCTTTTCTCATTTGTGATTTCTTATTAATGATATAGTTATTTTGAATTTTATATAGTTACATACACTATAGAATCATAATAAAGAAATTATTATCATATTTTTTAATCAATATTTATTTTAAAACCAACCATGAAACATGGTTATGAAATATGAAGTATGTTATGATCATGGTGACTATAGGTCGTACATACACATGAGTGATGTTTTTGTTTTTCTATGATCATTAATGAGATGATATAAGTAATATTATACCTTTATTAAATGATAATAATATCTAATACAACATATTATTTAATTAATTATACACCCACACACACACACACAGATATATATATATATATATCATTAAATTGGTGTGGTTATGAAAATAGAGTCACATCACTCTATGAAGGTCGTAGTCCTCACATACATGAGAGATGTAATCATATTTATGTGATTGAAAAAGTGATAAATAAAATGATTTGTTGTGTTTCTAAAATTATAAATATATCATTAAAATCATAATTATATAATTGATATCACATATAATTACTAACATTGTCCTTATTAACTTTCATGTAATGCATTATGGAAAAGAGTACAACATCGCATCACAAGCTAGTAGTCTGTCGTACATAAGAGTGATGCTAACATATCTCCTATGGAATGATAATTAAATTGGTTTATACAACATGATAATAATATAGGTAAAATTATTTTATAAATATCATATATATATATATATATTTTACATCGATCATCATACCCACCGTTTATATATGGTAATTGAAAAATGAATAACATCGGTTCATGAGATGGTAGTCTACCGTACACACGAACAACGATTTCGTAACCCATATAGTTAAGGTGTAAATGGTTGTAGGTCCTAAAAATATCATAATAAAAATATAATTATATATACTATAATTATTTAATTATATTATAATGGTTTTATAATAATTTTAATAGGGGGAGGAAGAAATAAAATAAAAAAACTAATTGAAAAACATTACCTTTTCTTTTGTTATTCCACTTGCCCGAATACCCAAAGGCCATATTGTTTTCTATGTTTGATAAACCCCTATCTGAGGGATGATAGGAAACTCTTACACGGCCCGTAGTCATAGAGATTACATGGACCTTAGGCTTATGATACATTACACGACTAAATGGTCTTAGAGAATTCAACCAGACTATACCTACAAAGAACTACCCCTCCCCAACATCTGCATAGTGTGGGTCGATCTCCACATTTTCATAACCTCATGTCTATGTTTATTGTAAAAGAATAGTCTAGTCCTGATGGCACTTCCAAACCCTCCCATTCTTTCAAATCCGTTCGTTATACACTGGTGGGAGCGCCTGCTCTGAATCCTCATATATTGCTGCTCTTTTTTTATAGAGTTTGTTTGGGGAAACTGAATTGATCATGTGGTTCGAAAGCCTTGAGTTGGCCCGAATGCCATGAGGTAGCCCAAAGTCCTTTTGGTGGCTAAATTTCTTACTGGCCTAAAGGCATTATGTGGCCCGAAGACCAAATTGGTGGCTCGAAGGCCCAAACGGGTGAATAGTTCCGGCTCCTAAAGTACCAAATTGTAACTACTACAATACCCACTATAGTAACTACTATAGTGATGCTAATGTACCCCATAAATTACCCCTCCACTTGGTTTTGATCTCATGTCTCTAGTATGCACTTTCCGAGTCCTCACCAACTTGGCTGAGGTTCTTGTTCATTGTTATTTCACTTAAGTTTTCATCAAAAGCCTTCTATGATTTGTTTTATGAAATAAATAAGGATTATCGAATGATAAGGGGATGTTTTGAAGTTATTTTTGAACTTATTTTACAATACATAGGGTTATTATACTGTCATCAAGAGAGGATATTGGGTGGGAATTTATATTATATGTGAGTGGAACACTTGTAACATTTGTAAATAAAAAGGTGCAGAGACGTTTTTCAAATGAAAGATGCTTAAAAATGAGTATTATAGATAATTAAAAATATGGGGTTAAAATATTTCTATAAAATTGAGTTTATAATTTTTTTTTGGTAATTTTAATAATTACATATTAAGTTTAACAACAAATAAATACATTTTAATTTTACTGCTGTAAATATTATTTATTATTTTTACAATTCATTTTGGTTAAAAACTAAATATAACCTCATTATATAATTTAAAATATTATGATTTCAACTATGAATTCAATTTTTCAAAATTTCATTAACATTAGTGGAAAAAATTATTTTAAAACTAATCACAGAAATGTGATAAGAAAGTGGGTATTTAAAAAGAAAATGTTCAAAAGTTTTCAATGGTTTTATACTAATATTAAATATAGAAATTAATCTAACATAGTAAATTGAATTAATAGATATATAATGGATCTAATTTAAATTTATATCAAAATATAAAATATAATATTTATTATAGAAATTCTTTAAATAGAAAGGTTTCTTTTTTAAATTAAAATTCATTATCTTTTGTAATTATTTGGAAAATAAAATATTTCAAAAAAATTCAAAACAAGTTCACCCCATAATAATTTTTATATACTTATTTCAAGAATAAATATAAATCATTCTAATTAATGTTATTAAAGTGTTAAAAAATAATTTTAAACCATGTTCGCAAAATAGGACATAACCATATTTTATAAAATACCATTTTTCATGAAAAAACAATTATTTTTATTTTAATTGATTTTTATATTCTTTAATATCAATAGATAAGAATTTTTTTTATAATTAAGATACTAATATTAATTCCATCCAATTTTACAGTTAGATGATAACAGTATACAATATTACAGTTCATTTCTAACCAGTGGTGTGTGTTCTAAAAGCTAACGATGAGATTAAATTTAAAATAATATGTTTCATGGGTTTCTTATGATCTTTATTTTTTGTCGAGTATTCTATAAAATTATTTTTTTTATTAATTAATAATTTTAAGTTGTTTAATTCTTCCCACCGTAATTAAATTTCATCTTTGCACTTTAAACTTAATCTTGGTAATCAGTGGTTTAATATAGGGTAACTTTTTTACTGAAAACCCACATTGTAAAAGGTTTTAATGAAAAATAATCTTAATCAGAGATATATGGGTGTGAAATGGTCATATAGAATAAAATGTATCCAGGCTATTACATATGATGACACTGGTTTAATGAGAAGATTTTTACATGAAATAAAGTGATATATAATTATAGAGAGTGACAGAGGTCATTGATCTCAAGTAAGTGAATGATTAACAGAATGTTAAGGTTATAAAATTGGTAAATATATTATTATTTTAAATATTATCTTAATCTTCAAATATTAATATAAAAACATAATTTTTTTTCATGATCCTTTTCCTAATATTAAGGAATTCTTTTATTATCTAAGAATATAAAGAATTATACATACCTAACATGTTTATATTTCCTAAGAACAATTTGATCATTTGATATTTCTTTAATCAATTAAAAATTCATCACTTACTTCAAGAAATTTATATCCAATAATGAATTTTTATGCATAAATTAATAAAACTCACTTTTAATGGGTCATATGATCCAGAAAAGAGTGAAATATATTTCCTCCTCTCGATATCTAATTTCCAAAAAGAAATATTATTATATATATTTATCCAATATAATAAATTTATCATTAAACATAATATATAACAAAACCTGTTCATCGTTAATATTTATTTTTCAAATAATTTATCAAAAAAATAACATATGATCCTGGACTTCACATCGGCCAATGGTAGACATGAAACCCTTTTGATCATTAGATCATGGGTTTAAGATCTAAGACATTTTCAAACATTATGGGTTGTCACTCATCATGTGGGTTTAAATTTTTATAAAACTATTTTAATAAAATTCTTATGAATTTCCAAAAAAACAATTAAGGAAATCCTTGAAATAAAATTAATCATTAAATAACCTTTTTTACAATAGTTTTAAAAATAATTATTTTTTCTAAAAAATATAATAAAATTATTTCACTTTTATTATAATGACATTAAATATCAAATTAACTCTAAATATTATCAATACCATTAAACACATGTCGATAAAATGTAATGACATTATTTATAAAAAACATTTCCAATAAAATATATTCATACTGTAAATTTCCAACATAATATCATTATTCTTGGTAGGCTTCAATCACATAAAACAAGAAATGTGGTTTTTAGAACTTGAACATCTGATCAAATATAAACTCATAATCCCATAATGGCATATATAACTCTTAAGTTAACGGATAAATATATTCTTATAAAATTGAACAATTTCCTTTGATTCTATAAAATTATTTTCAATAAAATAGCATTCTTAAAAATGATTCTATGATATAATTTTATAATCCCAAAAAATATATCAACCATTTTATTTCATCATAGGTTATTCCTTGGTCTCGGAGTCACCCTTTAGAAGTGGGAATTTAGTTGTATAATTCTTAAGTTCTCTAAATTTATTAAAATGAGATATAAATGGATCACTAGGATGAAATTAATTTTCTTCTATTGTACTCTTCATTTTTTCTTGAGAATTCATTACATTTTTCCCTTATTTTTCACACATAAAATGTTAGCCCATTCTTTTTAGAAACCTTATTTTCGTTATAATACACCATAGGTTTAAAATAATTCATCCATTTTAATCATATATTCAAATCCTTCAAACAAAATTTTCAATAAATTGAGAATTATTCAAATCATATCTTTTAGGAGTGTCAAACTAGGTGCAATTTTAGGCCCATTTTCTGCGTTAGTTGATTATTGGGATAATACCAATGTGACCTTATCAATTTTTTTACCTCTAGGTACATCTATTCCATTACCATGTCCAGTTTTTGTATCCATACACATATTTATTTCTAAAGAATACCAAATAATATGTACCTTATAAAATCATTGGATATTATTTTATATTTATCCTTAAAGTATATAGTAGGGTTATGATCTATAATATATGTTTTCCTTAATATATTTTCCAATGTTTCTAATAAACCTCATTTTAATACTAACTATAGTGACATTGACCCTAGTTTTCTGGAGCTAGTGTCTACTTTATTACATTGGGATAAGATACAAGGAATCACATCCTGAAGGACCGAATAGTCTAGTAGTCATGCTAAAATATATGCATACAATATTCTTATATTAAATTTGAAAACACAGACTAAAATAGATTTTTTTTGAAAAATAAATTATTCCTTCTAAAATAACCTTCCAAATTAAACATATTATAGTTGCCTGATTCCTATGAATTTAAAAAATAATAGTGAGATCAAATTTTCATCAAGGGTGACATAAACAGAAAGCTATCATGAATCAATAAAGATAATCAACATGTTGTAGTGTATAAATAAATATAAATTCCATTTAAATAACATTACTGTCATGATAAGATAAGAAATAATCAATATGGAAAGGTATATAACTGAAAACCAATTTTATTTAATCAATAACTGAGAATGAAATGCATCCATAGATAATATCATTGTGAAAAATCTCATAGATTATAATAATAAATAAATTATCAATGAAGGAAATGACTAATTTTTGGGCATCATGAATTGAAGATCATGATACTTATATCATCAAAACCATTCACAATAAAGTTTATAATTTCTGGGTACAAACATATCGGGTTCAGAGAACAAATTTTATGATATCTTATTAATTATACTAATTATATAACCAATGCATCAGAAAGATACCTATAAATGGACCCAAATTTGTCTGCATGTCCAAATAATTCTTCATATTCCGAATACTCAATTTAATTTTTGAACAACATGCTTTACAATTAAATATATGTATTTAATAATGAATACATATTATCAGTATTTTCCCAGTCAATGAAATAAAATTCATATTGAATCACTATATAAATAAATAATACACTGTTTAAGAAGTAATCATATCCAAGATAAATAATATTGAGCTTTTGGGGGAAATTTAATGTTTAATATAATAGAAAATTTAATAATTTGAAGGAATGTTCTGAATAAAAAATGAATCAAGAGAGTGAATCTCAATACATTCAATGGTGAAATTAATCATAAACCACCCAAAAGAATAATAAGGATTGTATAAACACTATAAATACACATTTGTATAAGAATAATGAGTTTTATTCATTAATTAAAATAATTAACATAAAACAGAATCAAAAATTGTCTTGGGAAAATAACCATTTCATGTTGAAAATAACTTTTTAAAACTAAAATTTTAAAAAATCATTTTGAAAATAATTTTAATTGAAAAAATATTTGATACTTATTATGAAAGATTTAAAACATTGAGTGTTTTGGGTAGCAGTAAATTGAATACATGTTGAGTATATTAAATAAAATATTCATTTTACATTTTTTTGGTAGAAGCCATATATCCCTTGTTTCGAAAATGACATAAATATTAATTTAAAGTTATAAAAATAAAATAAAAATGGGTAAAAAATAATTTTATAAATAATTTTTAAATGGTTAAAAAAAATTTAAAATGTTTCATTAAAACATGGTTTTGGAAAAAAAATAGATCTTTGACATATGAGATAAATTGAGTTAGATTTTATTAAAACAATTCTAAAACATTTTAAGTACCAAAGATTGAATAAATGTTATTATTTACCTAAAATATCCTGAATAACCATAGGATAATAAAATTAAATTTGTTTATTAGTAAATTTTAAAATAAATTCCTTCAATTATAAATAATGAACAAAGAATCTCGATTATCATGAGAATGTTAAATAAACCATTACAAACATCCTAATGTTGAAGATAGAATTAACAAATAAATAGATAATGTGATTAAAATTTAGATAAAAAGATAACTAGTTATAAAAAATAATATATTCAAAACCAAATACACACATAATGATAAATTATAAAAGATAATGATAAATTAATATAACCCAATAAAATTAAATTGAGTTATAAAATTCATTACCACTTGAGAATTTTTATGTAAAAATCCTTTAGGATGAAATAATTAAAAATGAATAATTAAATGAAATTAATTATTAAGGAATCATGATATTAGAAGTAAATGGGGGATTATGTAAACCATATAATATAAATTATGTTCATGACAATAAAAATTTATAGAATGAATGAAAATTAAGATGAAGTCCCTAACCTCACACTTACTTTTGGTTGTATGTTATTTAGCCTCAATAATAGTGGTTTTAAAAATTATTTTAACATATACAAGAACCATATTATTATTTATAATATCACATATTATCCTTTTATAATATCATTATCCCCTTTTGTTAAAAATCATTCATTATTCTCATTGTTTCATGTTCTAATTGAATTGTTCTCTCATTAAGGGTTTGCTATGAACTATATTGTTATTCTTCTTATAATATAGTTATATAAACTCTATAATAATAATCACAAAACAATTATAATATTTTTTATATTGTTTATTTTTAAAAAAATTCATGAAAAATGTTTATGAAATATGAGGTATGGTACAATCATTGAGAGGGTAGACTGTACATACGCATTAGTAACATTCTAAATTTCCAATGATCATTATAGAAATGTGTTAGGTAATATGTTATCATTAAAAGATTATTACTATATAATATTTATGATATTAAAATTTAAAATACACTTATATTTATTATCCATGTGGTTTGGTGAAGAAAATGGAGTCACATCGCTTCCTAGAGGTGGTAGTCTATACATATATGAGCAATATTCTCATCACTATGTGAGTAAAAATTTAAGAAAGAAAATAATTTATTATATTTTATGAATGAAAAATATATCCTATATTTAATAACTATGTCATATATATCGCATATTTTTTTAACGTTATCTATATTACATACCATGTAATGTGTTAGTATAAAATGAATGACATTGTTTCACGAGCTTGTGGTCCAATATACACATGAGTGACATTCTTATATCTACTATGGAATGGAAACTAAAAGAAATTATATATTTTAATGACATGAAATGTATAATTATTCTACAAATATCATATATGTACTTTATATCTATTATGATACCCAACATTGAGAGGTGGTAATGGAAAAAGAAATTACATCGGTTCGCAAGGCGGTAGATGTCATACTCATGAACGATGATTTTGTAATCCATTTTTTGGAATTGTATATTGTTGTATCTATTTAAGAAACACTACTGAAAATTGATGCATTTTCAACTTGTCATTTTTGACGGCAACCCGTCATAAATGACATGTTATCGAAAATAGTGTCATAAATAGTTTAGTAAGGTTTTCTTGAAAACCGTTTTGCAACAAGCCCATCCCAAATAAGTATTTTTGACAGGCCAGTGGAAAAATTAAAAAAAAATAAAAAAAAATATTAAAAAGTTTTAAGAAAATAATAATAATAATAACCTAAAAAAATATTAAAAACTAATATAATTAATAAAAATATAACTAAAATAATAAAATAATCAAAAAATAATAATCACAAAAATATTAAATAATAATAAAAATAGAATGATAAATAAATAATAAAATAATAAAATAATAAATAAATAAAATATTAAAAATATAGTAATAACATGACAAAATAATAAGATACACAAAATTTGTAAGAATAAAAAAATGAACTATATAAAAATTTAAATATAAGGATTAATAAAAATACTACAAAAAATACATTCAAATGTTTATAAGAGAGAATATATAAATCATTGAGGGGTAGGGTCATCTGGAGGAGATGGTGGAAGGAACTTTATCCTTAAACCACTAGTCAAACGTCACATGTACTCCATCGTCAGCTCGTGCTGTTGTGGCTTCCAAAGATGCATATCCTCATGCTGAGGCTTCTACTATCGATGGAACTCTTCCTGCTCCCTACGCATGGTCTCTATAAGCTCAACTAAAGATCTTAGTTTCTCCTCATACTATATAGCAGATGATTTTGACTATCCATGTGATCCTTTCGAGCTACATGGAAACATCAAAACGGTATCATAATAAATCTGAGGAATCAATCGAGAGCTGATACTGACATGTTGACCATTCTGAAAGGCATACTAAGCCTCCTACATCCAGGTTGCATCATCAAATCCTACTGCACTAGAGGTCTGATCCTCAGTCTTGACCAAACTCTTATCCTATGTTTGAGGAGTCGCAACCTCATATGACTACTACAATTTCAATTTAAAATTAAACTAGATAAAATATTATTTTTAGTTAATTTTAAAAGACAAAAATAAATTATACTAACTGTAATATGATGTTGGTGATCACCTCTAATATATCTAGTGATAGGATCACTGTACATTCTCCTATAAAAATTAAAATATGTAATATTAGGTTGTTCAACTACCTATATGTGTATAAACAAAATAGTTTATATTTAAAGTTATATAAATAATTAAAAAAATTACTTACATATGTTGTCGATGTTTACTGAATGTACGAATACCAGTTTGATGCGTCAACTCCAACATCCCCTAATTCTATCAACCTAATGATTCACTCATATGAAAAGTATCTCCCCAATTGTATGACCATAATCGATCCCACACTTAAGATGAGATGTAATCTAGTTAGTGGTCATAGAATGTCAGATCAGATTTTATGACTCCCACTTTCCGCATGGCCATCCTTATCAGATTGGGAAATAATTGACCGAAAAAATCATTCATACAACCCATACAAGACTCCCAAATAGAGTCTTTCATGCTATCAAGATAAGATACCATAAACCATATAAATAATTAATAATATCAAGTTATTAATCAATTAAATTTCATAAAAACTATTATTTATATATGTACCATCCAACGATCGAAAAAGCAGTGATGAACACACTGGGAATCTGATCCCATATAACCGATGCTCTAGAAAAATAATTCCACAATATAGTACTTCCCTATCCAACTACTATATTAGAAAATATGAGAAAAAAGAGAACAAATAATCAAACAATTAGTATATAAATAAATAAATCAAAGTTAATGAAAATTACCTAAATTAAACAACTGAACATACCTCTACATGCATGGATCGATATCAGAACGTTGACATCGCTTAGGGATAGGATTAGAAATTATCAATCTCTCAATACCACGACACCTCCAAGTCATCTATAAACATACACCAGTCTGACTGTAAGATAATGTAACTTTATTCTCATCAATAGGCAGATAATCTTCCTCTAACTCATGAAATATATTAGATTACATCTAAAACATGAAATTATTTTTATTATAAAATAGTAGAAAACAACTATTATATATAGATATATATTAAATATGATAATAAACAGCATTTAACTCTTTTAAATTTCACCTCCTCATCCTCTTCGTACTACTTCTTCCATCGATGTGTCACATCCAGCCTCCCCCGATTTTGGTGACCAAATAAAACATTTGGACATGGATGGCACAAAATGGACATTTCTAATCACTCGATGATTGAAAATTATATTATTTACAAAAAAAATTAATCATAGATTTTAAAATATTCAGGTTGTGACATTAATTTATTACATCCATGTCCTGATTTATCATTACACAAATTTTTGCAAACCATGTCCTGTCATTGATGTATCTCATCATACAGCTACTTCTACAACTTCCATCGACACATCACATCATTTTTGTCTCTATTCTACTCACACAATGATTTATTTTCATGTTTGGAAAATATTTTCATTTCTTATCACATGAAGATTAAAAATTATATTATTTATTAAATGGTATAAATGATAAATTTTACATTCACAATGTGATGAAAGAAATCTACACCAACCATATCCAAATTTATTTTTACACAAATTTATGTTAATTTTTTCATGTCATCAACATATATGCTTCTCTTGATGATTTTTTCTTCAATGTTTCACATGATTAATATCCCAGTTCTTGTGACCTAATGACCGATTTTGAGATTGCCGGCTTAAATGGGTCATTTCTAATTTGTATATATCTTGTATGTACATATTTTTTATTAGTGTAATTTGTTCATTACTAATTTATGTCAACCACAATGAATTTTGTTTTCTTACAGGATGAAAATTATTACAAATTTGTACTAATTATTACTAATTATTATTAATTATTACTAATAATGACTAATTATTACAAATTATTAATATTTTTTACTATTTAATACTATTTAATACTATTTATTAATAATTAATTTTTGTATTATTAATTTTAAATAATACTATGATGATTCAAAAAAGGGCAAAAATTAGAAAATTTAAATTGACTAGTAAATTTTATAAATCTTATCCATTTACTTCTTTTTTAATAATTTCAACTAATATTGAAATATTTTTATATCAAATATTAATAATTATAAAAACATACAATAAGGTAATAAAATATATTATAAATAATTAAAAAGGTGTAGAAAATAGAATTTCTAATCTTCAGGCCATGAGAAATGATTAATTTATGTTAATCATGTATATAAATTTTTTTTATTGCTCATGGCCTGAGAATTGACGACCAATTACATTTTCACCTTTATATTAATTTATAATAATTTATATTATTTTATAGTGATTTATAGTTAATTTTTTAAAAATTATACTGGTCTAAATTTTTTTATAAAGAATTATTCTAATTATCACTAATTATAAAAAATGACCACTAATTATTTATGAATACCACTAATGAATATTAATTTTTTTATTTTATAAAAATTAATTCTAATTAATACTAATTATTACTAATTAATACTAATTAATTCAAATTGTTACTAATTTTATTAGTTTATAACATTTTTTACTAATTATCACGAATTATAACTATTTAATACTAAATCTTTCTAATTATTTCTAATTATAACTTATTAATGCTAGTTATTACAAATATATTCTAAATACCACTTATTATTACTAAATATTATTTGTCTGTAATAAGTTTTTTTCACTTATTTCTGAAGTGCACTGTGTTGCATTTGTTGTCAATGAGGTATGTTGTTGTCAAGGAATGAATGGATGGATGTCAAGGAGTTTCAATATGTGAATGACAAAGGATGTGATGGTGTTTGTGAGGAAAGGAGAATGACCACGGTACTAAGATGCATGTCACTTAGGAGATTCACTAAGTGACATAGGATGTTGTGGTTGAAAACATTCTTATTGAATATCAGACGATTGTAGAACTGATCTCAATGTTTCAATACTTGTATCAAGATGATACTAAGTTACACCACTTGATGAATGGATGATGATGGAGCATCATCATTACATCTGACGATTGTTGAGCTGATCTTTAAGTTCAAAGAACTTGTATCAACTGGATACAATGTCACCACAATGTCTGAAGACCATGCATTGTCTTAACAATGCATGAGGAGATGAAGATGATCCATCCACAACTACTAAGTGGATGATGGGGATTAATGAAGTCCATGCACTATTACTTAGTGCATGTGAAATAGAAGAAGTTCCAATTTGATCTCTGATTGGATCAATGAAACACATTGAAGAAATAATTGATCCAAGTGATTCGGTTGATGATGAACCTTCGGGATTTCCACCTCCTAAGTCTAGATTATATGTTACAGAGGATTGGTGAATTCTATTGAAGAAGATGGGGAATATTTGTTAGAAGAGAAGAAATATAGAAGAAGAAATGGCTTAGAGGTAGAAGTGGCATTTGGCATTTGAACTTGGGTTACTTTGTTTTTATACAAAGTCCCTAAGTCTCTACTCTAGCAAAAAGGAAGCCACCAAGGGCCAGCCTTAAGGGTTCAACCCAAGGCACATGTGGGACTAGGTCACCACGCCCAAGGGGATCCCATGGGGCCATCCCGAGAGAGGCCGGGGCCGTGTATAAGCCCTGAGGCCACGCGGTGATGAAGCCCGCGCAGCATGAGCGCGAGGAGAGAGCCCGTGTGTGCATAGTGGGCGCCAGTGGCGCGCCCGCAGGGAGCAGAGGTGGGCGCAAGAGCGCGCCCGCAGAGAGAACACGGTGCAGGGCGGCACCGTGAGGGGGGAAGTTCAACTGAGCGGTTGTAGGGAGCGCTTGGGTGATAAACTGCGGAAAAATCGGCCGCCAATTCGATGTGGGACGCGCATTTTTGCCGCGGAGCAAATCGTGGCCATCCATCTGATCTCGCGGACGATCTGCGCCGCACATCTCATCGCACTACTCCCATTCAGATCCAGGCCGTTGAAGATTATTTGATCGCCTGATCCGACGGCTCCCCGTCTGTCTCCTTCCTTGAGCTCAGCCGAAGGCCACCCGACGTCCCCGCTGAACCAGTGGTGCCTCCGAGCGATGTTTTTGAGTTCCCGGCCACCTCCGATCAAACCGAAGGCTGCATTCGGCTCGTATGGCCCTACTGAACACAACCATGCAATAAAATATGCATGCACATGATTAATGGAGGATTTTAGACTTCAGCCGAGGCAAACGGAGTGGCTGAGGCTTCTTTTGTTCGTGCTATGCATGGACAAGTATTAAAGAGGCCATGCATGTGTTCGAAAATGCATGCACGTGAAGGAGGAAAATAAAAATGCAACCCGCATGAAACAGAGGAGCAAATTAAGATTTGAAGAATCTTGAAAACCCAAAAATTTCAGGAGTTTGAATTTATATCCCGCGGAAGATTTTGCACCGCCTCTGCCTATAAAAGGAGAGCCCGAGGCATAGTATTTGCTTGCTGAAACTTTGAAGTCCTCTGAGAGCTCTCAAAGTCTCGCGAAGAATAGCCTGTGCACATCACTTGCGCGGCAGCAGCCCGGAGCTTTCCTAGCTCCGTTTGGTTCCTTTTGCGCACTCCTTGCGCGAAAGAAGAAAGGGAGGTCCCCTGCGCGCTACCCCTTTGCACGACAGGAAAAAGAGGTTGGGCAGCGCGACCTTGCGCGCTCCCTCTGTGCACCGCACCCACTGCGCGGCAGTGGTGCTTGTGCGACCCGTGGCTGCCCCTTGCAGCGAGATCTTGTGCACCTTGCACCTTGTGCTTGTGCGTTTGAAGAAGGAAGTGGGGTGTTGCACCTTTCACAGCCCTTTCCAGTTCACCTTGTGCGGCTGTGAAGAGAAAAAGGGCACACCACTTGCGCGCCTCCCATGCGGAAGTGGTTCGGGTGAAGACAAGGCACACCTAGTGTGTGTGTTCAAGCAGAGGAGGAAGACCTGAGCCTTGTGTGTGCTTAAAAGAAGTGAAGTCCATTTTCTTGGGTGTGTGCAAGAAGGAGAGGCCGAGAACTACACCAAGTTCTGTGTGGAAAGTGAAGAGGAAGGTCGAGGCCTTAGTGCCATGTGTGCAAAGTGAAGACCTCACATTTTGTGTGTTTAAGAATTGGAGATGGCCGTAGCCTTGGGTGTGTGCAAAATAAGGAAGGCTTGCACCTTGTGTATGCAATTTGAAGAACACCCTTAAGAAGAGGAGAGAGGCCAAATCAAGTGTGTGCAAAGTGAAGAAGTTGTGTGTGCAAAGAGAAGAGGCCGAACCTAGGTGTGTGAAAAGTGTACACATTTAGAAGAAGAAAGAAGAGGACATCCACACTAAAGTATAACACACATTAAGTGTGTGAACAAATTGAACAAAGTTTGTGAGTGAAGAAGGTGTGTGTGCTTAAGGAGAAATTACACTCTTTGAGTGTTTATCACACCAAGGAAGAGAAGAAGGGGAGTGCATGCTTGCATGCATGCACATGCACATGTGAACAAATCCAAACCAGCTTGTGTGCATTTGAGTTGGCCAAGACTGAAAGTTCTTGAAGAAGATTTTGAGAAGCCATGCAGTCAGTGCGTGAGGAAGAAGAGTTGCCATGCACTTAGTGCATGAAGTTGTTCTGAAGTGAGACTGAAGACAGACTGAAGTTAAAGACATCAGCTGCCTGAGTTTTTAGTAATTGAGAAGACCCTGATCAACAGAAGTGATCAGAAGTTTAGATCAAGGCCAGCAGACCTTATCAGAGGCTGTTGAATATTCTTGAAGAGAGAAGCCAGGTCATCCTTAGAAGAAGGTGATAAAGCCTGAGCAAGACGAGAAGACCTGTTCATCACAAGTGAGCAGAGGTATAGAGCAAGGCCATCAGTCTTTATCCCAGACTGCTGAAGATACTTGAAGAAGCTTAAAGAGATGAAGAGCTACTCGTGTGACTTGAGGAGCCAGGAGAAGCCCCCTGTGAGACTTAGGGTGGAGGAAGTCCTCAGTGGGATTCTGGAGCAGGCCAGTGGGACTCTGGTAACACTGTGGGACGCAGTATAAAGACCCTCCTGTGGGACTTAGGAGAGATACAGTGGGACTCTGTATCGACCATTGTAATACTAACAAATTATAATGGAAGAAACCATGTTGGGGAATATAACCAACATGGCAAGGACATAGGCCTTTGGTGTCGAACCTTGTAAATCCTTGTGTCCTGTGCCTTTTCATTACTGCATCATTCGGGAAAGGTTGAGAGATACAAGAAGAGTGGATCGAGGCTTTAACCAGACATAGAGGTTTAATTGATTAAGAATCAATTAGTAGAAAGTTTTAAGGGATCACTGATTCACCCCTCCCCCTCTCAGTGATTCACACTGATCCGGGCACTTCAATTGGTATCAGAGCGAGGTTACCTCTAAAAGATCCAAGGGAGTCTTTATGAAGTGCAGATTTGAGGAAATGAGCGACCAGCCTCAAATGGAGATATCTGCCAAGACTTAGAAAAATAGAAAGAAGAAACAGGCCAAGAAGATGAAGAAAGACTGCCCTAGCTGTAATGAAGATGGAATACTGAATGATCTTCAAAATGCAATCGAATATCTTCAGAAGACAGTCCCCAAGGAAGTGGCAATGTGTATAGCTACATGCATCCTTGATCTTCAAGAAGAAAAATCACAGTTAGAAGAAGAATCCAATGCAATGGAAGATCAATTGGAAAAAAGGGTTGGCATAACCAACACTCTCAGAAAGCTGGTGAAGGCTAAAGATGAAACAATATCTCTTTGCAATGAAAGATATGAAGACACTACTGAAGAATTGAAAAGAAGCCTTTCTGAGAAAGAATTATTTAAGACTGTGGTCAAAGACGTTTTCCATGCACTGGAAAAGTTTCACAAAGTGTCAATGGTTGTCAAAGATGCTCAACTTGAAGACAAAGTCAAATTGGTCAAAGAGCTTGACAACTCATTGCAAGAATTGAAAAAGGATCATGATGACCAGATGAAACCGCTGAAAGAAAATTGGGAAGGAAGGCTAAGAACTATTGAGGATGAGAAGAACTCCCTCAATATGAAATGCTTAGAACTGGAGGTGATATTGAAAAATCAGCAATCACCCAAAGCCAAAGCCTCCCAGTCAGCTGAAAGGAGAAATGTTGCTACTCAAGTATGCATTGACCAGGATGATTCTAAAAGAAGGACATCCTCTAATAAACGGGAAATATCTTCTAAAAGGAATGTACCATCCATCCCATCTTGTACTAATTCTTATAATTGTGTTTCCACAAAAAGTGCAGGATGGAAGAATAATTCCAAAAAAGTATGGATGAAGACAATGAAGAAAGAAAGCTCTCCTGAAGCAACAAAATAATTCAAGACAAGTACCCTACAATCAGAAGGAATCAAAAAGTCAAGATTTGTGGGTCAATTTTGGTGTTGTAACAAGTATGGGCATTGTGCAAAGGATTGTTGGTACAATCCACTGAATGCCAAAGCACAGAGGAAGCCCATACCAAGGGGGAGCGAGCCAGAAGGAAAGAAGCAACATCTATAGGTCCAGATACATCTGTTTACTGCAAATAGATTTGGATTACTTGATAACATCTGGGATGTTTTCAAAAGTGGTCAAAAAGATACATGTCAATCTCCAACTGTATCCAGAGCTAAAAAGAAGAGAAGATCACTGAACCTGGCTCAGAAAGAATCCTTGGTAAAAAAAAGAAGAAAGGTGACAATGCTCCCAAGAAGATTTTGAAAAAGTAAAAGAAGTCCTTGGAGTCTAAATCCAAGAAGGGTGATGCATTCAGAAGGACCACCAAGAAAACATGCTTCTACTGTGGAAAGAAAGGACACACCATAGATCATTGTGAACAAGCCATGGAACTGAATAGAAGCATACTGAACTCACACAGACAATCAATCTAGAAGAAGCAGAAGGGATTGATTGAAAACAAGTTGCCTAAGAAAGGTAGATTGAAAGCATCAAAAGAACCATGTGGGACATCCAGAACTGAGGCCACACTTCCAAACGATTTGTTAGTCATATGGCCGAATCAGTTGCAACTTACCAGAGAACTGCAAAGAGCTGAAGATGAAGCACTGGCAATTTCTAAGGCAAAAATGAAACAAAAGATTTCACATGAAGATGTGTTGAGATCCACACCAGCACAATCATCATTGAAGATCAGATGTGCAAGTGTGAAGAATGGTGAAAATGGGACATCTCGGTTGAGAGAATCTTCTCAACCTTGTTGTTCACATTGATGAACCAAGGAGGTTCCATCTTATTCCCTAACAACTTGTATTTACATGTGCTAACATTTCAGGGAATTGAAGACGATGATCATTCTCATCTAGAGAGTGGTTTGGACAGAATGGAGTGCACCCCTTGAGGGGGAGCCAATCTGAAGAAGATGGGATTCTGAGATTTAATACCATCTTGAGAAAAGCTGAAGGTATTCCAATCATACTTTCATCCCTTGTTTCTTAATTTTATTCATCATGAAAATTAAGGGGGAGTATTGATTGAAGGCAAATGGTTGAAAGGGGGAGCTTTATCTTTGCACCTGAACTTTCTAATGAGTTTTGTGAAGTTGTGCAGGATTTAGCAAATTCATTGTTATATCTGAAAAATTTCAAGCCCCTTGAAGCATGATATCACATGTATAGTGAATGTTGTACAACATTGAGTACCTTGGTTACATCACTCTTGTTTTCTACACCGGGTTAGCCCACGTAGACTTAGAGTTGATCTACTAAAGGTTCTTTGCTAAAGAGAACATGTGACATTATCCCTCTCTTAGTGCTTTTCAAGAAGATGCTATTCAAAGGGAGGAGGAGATATTTTGGAAGAGAGCCACACCACATCTTTGCATTTGATTGCCAATAAGGGGGAGAAAAGATTGGCACACATATTGACCCATTCATATGTGCTGAAGAAGTGTATTGACAACAAATACAAAGGGGGAGATTGAAGTGCACTGTGTTGCATTTGTTGTCAATGAGGTATGTTGTTGTCAAGGAATGAGTGGATGGATGTCAAGGAGTTTCAATATGTGAATGACAAAGGATGTGATGGTGTTGGTGAGGAAAGGAGAATGACCATGGTACTAAGATGCATGTCACTTAGGAGATTCACTAAGTGACATTGGATGTTGTGGTTGAAAACATTCTCTATGAATATCAGACGATTGTAGAACTGATCTCAATGTTCCAATACTTGTATCAAGATGATACTAAGTTACACCACGTGAAGAATGGATGATGATGGAGCATCATCATTACATCTGATGATTGTTGAGCTGATCTTTAAGTTCAAAGAAATTGTATCAACTGGATACAATATCACCACAATGTCTGAAGACCATGCATTGTCTTAACAATGCATGAGGAGATGAAGATGATCCATCTACAACTACTAAGTGGATGATGGGGATTAATGAAGTCCATGCACTATTACTGAGTTCATGTGAAATAGAAGAAGTTCCAATTTGATCTCTGATTGGATCAATGAATCACATTGAATAAATAATTGATCCAAGTGATTCGGTTGATGATGAACCTTCGTGAATTCCACCTCCTAAGTCTAGATTATATGTTAAGGAGGATTGGTGAATTCTAATGAAGAAGATGGTGAATATGTGTTAGAAGAGAAGAAATATAGAAGAAGAAATGGCTTAGAGGTAGAAGTGGCATTTGGCATTTGAACTTGGGTTACTTTGTTTTTATACAAAGTCCCAAAGTCTCTACTCTAGCAAAAAGGAAGCCACCAAGGGTCAGCCATAAGTGTTCAGCCCAAGGCACATGTGGGACTAGGTCACCACACCCAAGGGGATCCCATGGGGCCAGCCCGAGAGGGTCCGGGGCCATGTATAAGCCTCGAGGCCACGCGGTGATGAAGCCCGCGCAGCGTGAGCGCGAGGAGAGCGCTCGTGTGTGCATAGTGGGCGCCAGTGGCGCGCCCGCAGAGAGCAGAGGTGGGCGCAAGAGCGCGCCCGCAGAGAGAACACGGTGCGGGGTGGCACCGTGAGGGGGGAAGTTCAACTGAGCGGCTGTAGAGAGCGCTTGGGTGATAAACCGTGGAAAAATCGGCCGCCAATTCGATGTGGGATGCGCATTTTTGCCGCGGAGTAAATCGTGGCCATCCATCTGATCTCGCGGACAATCTGCGCCGCACATCTCATCGCGTTGCTCCCGTTCAGATCCAGGCCGTTGAAGATTATTTGATCGCCTGATCCGACGGCTCCCTGTCTGTCTCCTTCCTTGAGCTCAGCCGAAGGCCACCCGACGTCCCCGCTGAACCAGTGGCGCCTCCGCGTGATGTTTTTGAGTTCCCGGCCACCTCCGATCAAACCAAAGGCTCCATTCGGCTCGTATGGCCCTACTGAACACAACCATGCAATAAAATATGCATGCACATGATGAATGGAGGATTTTAGACTTCAGCCGAGGAAAACGGAGTTGCCGAGGATTCTTGTGTTCGTGCTATGCATGGACAAGTATTAAAGAGGCCATCCATGCGTTCGAAAATGCATGCACGTGAAGGAGGAAAATAAAAATGCAACCCGCGTGAAACCGAGGATAAAATCAAGATTTTAAGAATCTTGAAAACCATAAAATTTCGAGAGTTTGAATTTATATCCCGTGGAAGATTTTGCATCGCCTCTGCTTATAAAAGGAGAGCCCGAGGCATAGTATTTGCTTGCTGAAACTTTGAAGTCCCGTGAGAGTTCTCAAAGTCTCGCGAAGAACAGCCTGCGCGCATCACTTGCGCGGCAGCAACCCGGAGATTTCCTAGCTCCGTTTGGTTACTTTTGCGCACTC
Organism: Viscum album; assembly: GCA_963277665.1. Lineage (NCBI taxonomy): Eukaryota > Viridiplantae > Streptophyta > Magnoliopsida > Santalales > Viscaceae > Viscum > Viscum album. The sequence continues at coordinate 169,415,674 of OY728157.1, forward strand.
CTTGCACGAAAGAAGAAAGGGAGGTCCCCTGCGCGCTACCCCTTTGCGCGACAGGAAGGAGAGGTTGGGCAGTGCGACCTTGCACGCTCCCTCTGTGCACCGCACCCCCTGCGCGGCAGTGGTGCTTGTGCGACCCGTGGCTGCCCCTTGCAGTGAGATCTTGTGCACCTTGCACCTTGTGCTTGTGCGTTTGAAGAAGGCAATGGGGTGTTGCACCTTGCGCAGCCCTTTCCAGTGCACCTTGTGCGGCTGTGAAGAGAAAAAGGGCACACCACTTGCGCGCCTCCCATGCGGTAGTGGTTCGGGTGAAGACAAGGCACACCTAGTGTGTGTGTGCAAGCAGAGGAGGAAGACCCGAGTCTTGTGTGTGCTTAAAAGAAGTGAATTCCATTATCTTGGGTGTGTGCAAGAAGGAGAGGCCGAGAACTACACCAAGTTGTGTGTGGCAAGTGAAGAGGAAGGCCGAGGCCTTAGTGCCTTGTGTGCAAAGTGAAGACCTCACATTTTGTGTGTTTAAGAATTGGAGAAGGCCTTAGCCTTGGGTGTGTGAAAAATGAGGAAGGCTTGCACCTTGTGTATGCAATTTGAAGAACACCCTTAAGAAGAGGAGAGAGGCCAAATCAAGTGTGTGCAAAGTGAAGAAGTTGTGTGTGCAAAGTGAAGAGGCCGAACCTAGGTGTGTGCAAAGTGTACACATTTAGAAGAAGAAAGAAGAGGACATCCACACTAAAGTATAACACACATTAAGTGTGTGAACAAATTGAACAAAGTTTGTGAGTGAAGAAGGTGTGTGTGCTTAAGGAGAAATTACACTCTTTGAGTGTTTATCACACCAAGGAAGAGAAGAAGGGGAGTGCATGCTTGCATGCATGCACATGCACACGTGTACAAAGCCAAACCAGCTTGTGTGCATTTGAGTTGTCCAAGACTGAAAGTTCTTGAAGAATATTTTGAGAGTCCATGCAGTCAGTGCATGAGGAAGAAGAGTTGCCATGCACTTAGTGCATGAAGTTGTTCTGAAGTGAGACTGAAGCGAGACTGAAGTTAAAGACATCAGCTGCCTGAGTTTTCAGTAATTGAGAAGACCCTGATCAACAGAAGTGATCAGAAGTTTTGAGAAAGACCAGCAGACCTTATCAGAGGCTGTTGAAGATACTTGAAGAGAAAAGCCAGGTCATACTTAGAAGAAGGTGATAAAGCCTGAGCAAGATGAGGAGACCTGTTCATCACAAGTGAGCAGAGGTACAGAGCAAGGCCAGCAGTCTTTATCCCAGACTGCTGAAGATACTTGAAGAAGCTTAAAGAGAAGAAGAGCTACTCGTGTGACTCGAGGAGCCAGGAGAAGCCCCCTGTGAGACTCAGGGTGGAGGAAGTCTTCAGTGGGATTCTGGAGCAGGCCAGTGGGACTCTGGTAACACTGTGGGATGCAGTATAAAGACCCTCCTGTGGGACTCAGGAGAGATACAGTGGGACTCTATATCGACCATTGTAATACTAACAGAATATAATGGAAGAAACCATGTTGGGGCGTATAACCAACATGGCAAGGACGTAGGCCTTTGGTTCCGAACCTTGAAAATCCTTGTGTCATGTGCCTTTTCATTACTGCATCATTCAGGAAAGGTTTAGAGATACAAGAAGAGTGGATCGAGGCTTTAACCAGCCATAGAGGTTTAATTGACTAAGAATCAATTAGTAAAAAGTTTTAAGGGATCACTGATTCACCCCCTCCCCCTCTCAATGATTCACACTAATCCGGGCACTTCAATTTCTAATTGTTGTCACGACCCCATTCCACCAAAGATGCCCCTTCTGAGCTGGCAATGGTGAAAGGGAGATAATGACCCCCAAGTCCCGCCTCCAGTAGGCCTCAGAGTGGCGACTAGCACCAAGGGTATGATTTTTAACAAATATGGGAGGCATAACCCTTTTTATTATTTTAGATCGGGAAATAGGATGAGTCAAACACTAAAAGAAAAAGGAACATGTAAATGAAAATAAACCCAAACCAATCCCACATGCATGTTTAAACAATTCTGAAACAAAGTACAAGTCCCAGAAAGCTCAAAAGTACAATACCATAAGAAACAAGAGTACACCAAACTACAACAACTCCAACTATCCTGACTAGTAGGGTCCCGCACAGCCCTGGTAGTCCTCTTTGAAACCTGAAAGTAAACGTTGGGTGAGCATACAAGTATATTCAGTAGGGAAACCTAAAGCTCTCATGCACAGGTGGGGAGACATCCTAATGTCCTGTGAGAACAAAAGAAGAAACCAAAACCTAGCAAGGAATTATATCCACCCAACCTCACCAGTCACGGTCACCAAAAACACAAAACAATGGGTAGTAGTATATAAGCACAAGAGTATTGGGTACCCCACACCAATTCCCCCCCCCCCCCACTAGCTAGTTGATCTTCTTAATAGTGAATGTACTGATGCTACCACACTCTTCCTGCCCGCACACACCTGGGCCTCACAAACCACAAACCCCACCCGCACACACCTGGGCCTCACAACCACATATCCCGCCCCACAGACATGGGCCTCACAAACACATATCCCGCCCGCACAAACCTGGGGCTCACAAACACATATCACACCCGCACACACCTGGGCCTCACAAACACATATCCGGCCCGCACACACCTGGGCCTCACAAACCACGATCACATCCCTGCCCGAACACACCTAGGCCTCATCCCAACGGTTCTTGGGAACAATAAACCTGCCCAAAGAGTCTTGTGCTAAAATCACACCAATCGAAACCTACCCGAAGAGTCTTGGGTGTAAGGTCTCCTCAAGCCATCATAGCCTAAGGAAGAAGGAGCAGGAAGGATATAGTAACTAAGGAGAAAACACCCTCTCCCATGAAATGGGAGTGTTCGACACTAAGTGCTCAACATGGGTGGGGTGCGACAAAACACAAAGATATAGATACATATATGTATACCAAACACACAACCAAACCTATGGATTCTAAAAAGAGAAACTGAGAACGTGCCTCGGCACTGCTACTACGAAGCATGCATACAACAAACAATCATAACCCCATTTTGGTTTTCATGTTTCAACAGTATTGTTTCAATAGTTCCTTAACTACTGGGAAATTATCAAACCAGATCAAGAATTTCGTAGAACAAAACCCTGCCAACCACAAATCAAGTTAGATAGAACACAAGAAACACAAAACCGACCTTTTTATCATCAATCAATCCCCATTAATTGTTCCCGCATTTAATTCTTTATTGTTCCCCACAGTTCATTTATCAACTTTAAACTTTCTTTTAATATCACAACCCATTACTGCAGCCCTGCTGCCACTATAACCACATCTCCACAACCATATCAAAAAACTAGGCTCATGCCACAACATTTCACCTTTAACATCATTTACCGCAACCCTACTACCCATCCTATTCGTAATGACCCATGATTCACCCCCCTTCTCACACACCACGTAACCAAACCAACACCCATATGTTCATTATTCCATTTTGTTCAACTGGGGTGATCACACAAGGGTTCCAGATATTCAGTTAATCATCCAACTTTACGTGATTAACCAATTTCCATATTCCACAAAGTTCCCACCCACAAAACAGTCTAGAAATATTTGGAAACATTTAATTGTGCATGAAAAGGCCCCCAACGACGGTGATTTTTAGTAGGCATAACCCTATTCAATTCACAACATAACAATATGATAAACAAATATAAACATAACAACTTTCCCATCCCCATTCTTTAATCCAGTTATTATCTTCATTAAACTGGTTAAACTATGTCTTGTGAAAGCAAGAGGACACCCATCATGCATGATGCACAAATTAGAGAGACGAAGGTAAGATCCATACTTCAAAGGTTTTTTATGGAAACCACAATGGTCAAGGAACTCTCAAGGAACCCAGGTCGATTCTCCGAAACCCCACCTTAGATCTCTCATCCTAGCAAGATCACGACCAAGACTCATCATATTCGACACCCACACACTTAGATCTACCCATAATGGGCATAGATTTAAGAAACTGAGGGGAGAGGAGGAGTAGATCTAAGAATATCTATTAACCAAACAAGAATGATCACATACCTTGAGAAACTGGCTTTGATTTGCGAAGAGAAGCCTCCAGATCGCCTCCAAAACGCTTGGGATAGGGTCTCTTACCTCCAAGGAAGAGTAATACCAGGTTATGGCTGCTTAGGGGATTAAACGAACCATTTATAGGAAAAAAGAGTTCAGATCCGAAATTTTAGGATCCAAATTTAAGTGCGCACACAGTTAGTCCGCACGGTTTAAAAAACCGTGTGCTAACCGTGCATTAGCTTCTTCCTTGAAAACAATCCTCGCACGGTTAGGCCGCACAGTTTTTTCTTACCGTGCACCTCCCGTGCGAAGGCTACTGCCTCCAATACCAACCTCGCACGGGTTGGCCGCACGGTTTGACAAACCGTGTGCCTCCCATGAGAAGGTCATTACCCCTTAAGTTTTCCATAAAGGTCCACCCAAACGCACCCCAAGTCACCTTGATTTCCCGAAACAACTCTAGCCCCACATCTTCACAAAGGAATGGACCAGAGAGGTCCGATCCATTACATCAGATACCTCTCAAAACATTCTTGTCCTCAAGAATTGAAAACCAACCCATAAAAAGGGGAATGGTCTGAACAACCACCCTGTAAGATACCTTTCAGAGCTCTCGCCATAACAGAAACCAACCGCTATCCTAATTATATTAGTTAGGGAATTCCTTCCCCCCCATGTTGAAATATTATCCGCTTTAGGCGGCACTGACTCGCCTGCATGGGTTTAACAGCATACAAATTAATGCATCTCGATTTGGGATTAGGCTTTTCCCTTTCCCAACACATCCAAACATGTTACACACTTCTAGAGAATAATGAAAACAAAAAGTCTCACAACCGACAAGCCAATAATTCCATATATCAAAAGTAAAAAGTATAACATCAAAACAAATCTCAGAAGAACAATGAAAAACACAAGTCAAAACAACTCTGGGTACTGAGCATGCATCTGAGCCCCCCGCTCCCAAGTGCTCTCCTCAAGGCCGCCATAAATCCACAACACACGAACCAAGGCGACGGTTCATCCACGTAGCACCTTATCTTTACGATCCTCGATTCTGACTGGTCGTTCCTCGAAGGTCACATCATCCCCCATATATAACTCTCCCTAGTTGATAATGTGAGAGTCTTCATGTAAGTACCGACAAAGCTGGGAGACGTGGAAGACGTCAGGAACATTCTCCAACTAAGGTGGCAGTTCCATCTAATATTCCACCTTACCGACACGTCTCAGCACCTCGAAAGCTCCAATGAACCTAGGGGAGAGCTTACTCCCCTTCACAAACCTCAGCTACCCCCATCGAGGGGAAACCTTTAAGAACATATGATCTCCCACATCGAACTCCAAGGGCCTCCTCTGACGATCAGTATAAGACTTCTGTCGGTCCGGAGCTGCTTTCATCCTATCACGTACAAGCTGAACATTCTCTGTGGTGCTCTGTACTACCTCTGGCCCAAGAGCACATGTCTCACCTACCTCTGCCCACCAAGTGGGTGAACTACATGGTCTCCCATACAAATCCTCAATCGATTCCATGCCAATAGTAGAGTGGAAGCTATTTTTGTAGGCAAACTCTACTAAAGGAAAGTGTCTCACCCATGATCCTCCGAAATCTAGAACGCATGCTCGCAGCATGTCCTCCAACATATGGATAGTCCGCTCTGTCTGCCCATCGGTCTGGGGGTGGAAAGCAGTACTAAGGCATAGCTGGGTTCCAAAAGCGTGTTGTAACCCCTTCATACTCATGAGGTAAACCGAGTATCCCGATATGAGACTATAGTATTCGGAACTCCATGAAAACGCACCACCTCGTTTACGTACCTCTTTTCTAAGGTACTCACTGGGCCCGACTCCTTAATTGCTAAGAAGTGAGCTGATTTCGTCAGTCGATCCACCACTACCCAGATAGCATCATAACCACCCTGAGCTCTGGGTAGTCCTGTGACGAAGTCCATTGAGATGTCATCCCACATCCATTCAACGACATCTAAAGGATGCAACAAACCACTGGGAACATGGTGTTAAACCTTTACTTTCTGAAACACTAGGCACTTAGCCACATACTCCGCCACTACCCGCTTCACCCCAGGCCACCAAAACTATTCCCTTAGGACTCAGTACATTTTTGAAACTCCAGGATGTACCGCCAAGGCTGAACTATGGAACTCAAAAATAACTCCCTCACACATCGCATCCGGAACAAACAACCTCCCATGAAAAAGCATCTGATGTTGGCTATCCTCTGAACATCCTTCTAGAGCGTTTCCCTGATCTATACGATCCCACATTACTTCCGCCTCAGAGTCTCTCCACTGAGACTCTTCCACCTATTGCAACAAGGAGGAATGCACCATCATTTGAAACAAACTTCCTGTAACACCCTCTACCCTTGCATCCAAGTGCAATGCAACCAACTCTCTCATAGATTTCCAAGCATTAGCGGAATCCTGAACCACTTCATTATGTGACTTCCTGCTCAGGGCATCAGCCACAACGTTGCACTTACCTTCAGTGTAAGAGATCTCAATGTCATAGTCTTGGAGAAACTCAACCCATCTCCGCTGTCACAAGTTCAGGTCACACTAGGAGAAGATATAACGTAAGCTCTTGTCATCTGAGAAGACCAAAAAGCACTCCCCAAAGAGGTAATGTCACCACAACTTCAGTGCGAACACTACTACTTCAAGATCTATGTCATGGGTGGCATAGTTACCCTCGTGAGGGCATAACTACATAGTCCCATAATAGATCATACCCTTCTTCTGCATTAGTACGCACCCCAAACCAAGGCCAGAAGCATCAAAAGACTCCTCATACAAAAACCCTTCCTCTAGAAACCTAAGTACTATAGCACTGACCAACTTCTAATTTAGGTAGTCGAAAGATTTCTGGCACTTCTCGCTCCATAGGAAGACCTGGTCCTTCCTAGTCAAAGCTGTCAATGGAGCATCAAATCGAGAGAAGTCCAAAACGAACCTCCGATAATAACCTGCCAACCAAAGGAAACTACTAACTTCTACCACGCTCTTGGGTGATGCCTGAGAAACAACTGCCTCTACCTTCGACGGGTCCACTTACACTCCATGATGATACAAAACATGCTTAAGGAAGTGTACTTCTTGCATCAGGAACATACACTTCGACAATTTCCCATAAAGATGGTGGTGTTGAAGGACTTCCAAGACTGCCCTGAGATGCTCAATGTGCTCCTCCTCTGATCTTGAGTAGATTAGGATGTCATCGATAAACAGAATGACGAACCGCTCTAGAAACTCTTGGAAGACAAATTTCATAAGTCCCATGAACACAGCTGGTGCATTCATAACTTCAAATAGCATCACTACAAACTCGAAGTGCCCATACTTGCACCTGAAATCCATCTTCGATATATCACTGCCTTTTACCCTCAACTGATGATATCAAGATTATAGATCAATTTTAGAAAACCAACCTCCTCCCCTCAGCTGGTTGAAGAGATCATCTATCCTTTGATGGGGGTAACAGTTCTTGACCGTTACCTGGTTCAACCTTTGGTAGTCTATGCATAGCCTGAGACCACTATCTGCCTTCTTCATGAACAAAAATAGAGCACCTCATGGCAACACGCTGGGTCAAAAAAACCCTTCTCCATCAGATCGTCAATCTGAATCCGCAACTCCCGCAACTCCGAAGGTGCCATCCGATAAGGGGCCATCGAAATCAGATGGGCACCAGGCTGTAAGTCTATCACGAACTCAACGTCACGTCGAGGGGTTGAGTCACATCCTCCTTGGGAAAAACATTGAGGAACTCCCCAACAACCTCTAGAACATCCATCATCTCTGTATCAGCTGAAACCACTGATATCCCGCCTAACAAGGAAAGGAGAGGGTTCACATGCCAGCTTCCCACCTGATAGCTCTTCTCGCCAACAAAATCTATACGATGTCCATCCACGTCAGAGAAAATGACTCTTCTTCAGAAGAAGTCGATAACGACACTAACAGAAAATAACCAGTTTGTTCCTAGGATGACATCATATGGCTACATCTGTAGGAAAAGAAGATCCCCACTTCATCGATGTGGTACCAACGTCAGCCCACATATTTGACAAACACAAGATACGCTGGTCTGACCTCCAACTGGTGTACTCAGCACCAGGGGTACATAAAGTCTCTCCACATCTAGAACCGAAGCATGGGCTAGACCGGGTGTAACAAAGGAGTGCGAAGCTCTCTAACTGAACAAAGCAGAAGCGAGAGTGCTAAACAAACAAATTATACCTTGTACCACCTCCGGTCCTGCCAGAGCTGCCAGCTCTACTACGTGAAACTGTCCACGCCCAAATCCTCTGCCTCTCTGATGTCGACCACCTCCCCGACCATGCCCTGGTTGAGGTCCCTGAGGAGCACCATGAGGTCGGCCTCCTCCTGCAAAGTATTCCCTCAGAGGAGCAGGGTCCTGCTACTACTGGAAGGGCCTCACCGACAACTGGTGCTGCTGAGGCGGGCACTGAACCTTCCCACCTACACCGTACTGAGCTCGGGTCAGGAACCGACTCTAAATGCGCCCGAAAACTCAGCAAGAGAAACAATTCAGTCTTGGGCTTGTGAAAAAGGTAAGAGGGCCCAATGATCTGAACTGGAACTGCTGGGGCCTTCTCCCTACTGGCCTGAATCTGGAAGGTCCTGTCACAGGAGACCTGCTGCTGACTGCCTTCCCCTTCGAAGAACTGGGATGGATCCCCTCTCGTGGTGCACCTCCTTGCAATTTCATCCTCTCTACAACCTCTTCCTTATTCTATACTACCATGTACGTCATAAGGGTGAAGGGGGTGACAACATACTGGAGCGAAGGAAGAAGTGCCTCATCTAAACGTCTCTCCCGAGACTCCTCATCCAGAAAGAGATATAGAGAAAAGAGTAGGAGATCCATGAAATTGATCCCCAATTATCGTACTGACATACTCCCCTGCTAGATGGAGAGTAACTCCTCCCGCTTCAATGACTTGATCATGGAAGAAAGGAAATCCTCTCAACACTCATTCTCAAAGTTAGCCAACAGAACCTCTGCCTCTGACCTCTCCCCAAGGTAGAGTGTCCCCCACTGACATGCCTCATCTTTCAGATGACTAACTACTAGGGGAAACCAGTACACCCTCGAAGAATGGATCAAAGTAAAAGTGATCCCAAGATCCTAAAGACATTCCTCTGTCTCCATATCTGAAGTACTACCCTCATACTTCTTGAGGGTTTGTCGCTGGAAAGAACGGAGAGTCTTCTACCACTAATCATCTTCCTCCTCTCGGTCAATCCTCAACTGATCGACCGCCTGAATCTGCTGGGCCTCAACTATTGGAGTCACCTGGGGACGACGTCCAGGTGCCATAGCTTTATGGTAAACAACAATCGCATAAGCCCAGGTAACAAGGAAATTTCTCAAGGTTTATTTTTATAACTATATTTCAATTTCTTTCCCAGATCACCCAAATCAAGTAAAACACAAACATGATGATGAATGTACCATCCCTAGGGTCTCTACCCTAAAATAAATGTAGTCTTACTTGGTCATTCGGTAGGCTCAGAGTCCTTGCATCGGATTAGGGGGGCCCTAAAATCTCGTGTCCTAGCCGGTCTTCCCTGGCAGATGTCACGCACCATGATCACCTAACACTATTTCCCTACCATCTCATGCAATCCTTACTGTGTCTAACTCCAGACGCCATCTATCTCTCAACCATCAGCTCTGATACCATTCTGTCATGACCCCCTTCCACCAAAGATGCCCCTTCTAAGCTGGCAATGGTGAAAGAGAGATAATGACCCCCGAGTCCCACCTCCAGTAGGCCCTAGAGTGGCATTTAGCACCAAGGGTATGATTTTTCACAAATATGGGAGGCATAACCCTTTTTATTATTTAAGATCGGGAAATAGGATGGGTCAAAAACCAAACAAAAAAGGAACATGTAAATGAAAATAAACCCAAACCAATCCCATATGCATGTTTAAACAATCCTGAAACAAAGTACAAGTACCAGAAAGCTCAAAAATACAATACCAAAAGAAACAAGAGTACAAAAAACTGCATCAACTCCAACTGTCCCAACTAGTATGGTCTTGCACGGCCCTGGTAGTCCTCCTGGAAAACTGAAAGTAAACATAGGGTGAGCATTCAAGTATACTCAGTAGGGAAACCTAAATATCTCATGCACAGGTGGGGAGACATCCTAATGTCCCTTGATAACAACAGAAGAAACCAAAAACTAGCAAGGAATTTTATCCACCCAACCTCACCATCCACGCTCACCAAAAACACAAAACAATTGGTAGTAGAATATAAGAACAAGAGTATTGGGTACCCCACACCATTTACCCCCCCCCCCCCACTAGCTAGCTGCTCCTCCTAATGGGGAACGTCCTGGCGCTACCACACTCTTCATTCACGCACACACCTGGGCCTCACAAACCACATATTCCGCCCGCACACACCTGGGCCTCAAAACCACATATCCCGCCCACACACACCTGAGCCTCACAAACATATATCTGTCCTTCACACACCTGGGCCTCACAAACCACAATCACATCCCCACCCGAACACACCTAGGCATCATCCCGAAGGTTCTTGGGAATAGTAAACCTTCCCGAAGTATCTTGGGCTAAAATCACACCAATCAAAACCTACCTAAAGAGTATTGGGTGTAAGGTCGCCTCAATCCATCACATCCTATGGAAGAAGGAGAAAGAAAGCGCTAGTAACTAAGGGGAAAACACCCTCTCCCATGAAATGGGAGTGTTCGGCACTAAGTTCTCAACGTGGTTGGGGTGCGACAAAACACAAACACAAAGATACATATATGTATACCAAACACACATCCCAACTAATGCCTTCTAAACAGAGAAACTGAGCATGTGCCTCAGCACTACTACTATGAAGCATACATACAACAAAAAATACCAACCCCATTTAGGTTTTCATGTTTAAATAGTATTAGTTCAATAGTTCCTTAACTACTGGGAAATTATCAAACCAGATCAAGCGTTTCATATAACAAAACCATGGAAACCACAAATCAAGTTAGATAGAACACAAGAAACACAAAATAAACCTTTTTACCATCAATCAATCCCCATTGATTGTTCCCATGTTTATTTCATTATCGTTCCCCATAGTTCATTTATCAACTTTCCACTTTATTTTAATATCACAATCCATTACTATAGCCATCCTACCACTATAACCACATCTCCACAACCGTATCACAAAACCAGGCTCGTGCCACATCATTTCCCCTTTAACATCATTTACTGCAGCCCCGCTACCCATCCTATTCGTAATGACCTAGGATTCACCCCCCTTCTCACACACCATGTAACCAAACCAACACCCACATGTTCATTATTCTATTTTGTTCAACCGGGGTGATCACACAAGGGTTCCAGATATTCATTTAATCATCCAACTTTACGTGATTAACCAATTTCAATATTACAAAAAGTATCCACCCAAAAAATGGTCTAAAAAGACAGGGAAACATTTAATTGTGCAAGAAAAGGCCCCCAACGAACGTGATTTTCAGTAGGCATAATCCTGTTCAATTCACAACATAACAATAGGATAAAAAAAGATAAATATAATAACTTTCCCATCCCCGTTCTTTAAGCCTGTTATAATCTTCATTAAACTGGTTCAACTATGTCTCGTGAAAACAAGAGGGAACCCATCCCTCATGATGCACAAATTAGTGAGACAAAGGTAAGATCCCTACTTTAATGGTTTTTGACAGAAACCACAATGGTCAAGGAACGCTCAAGGAACCTGGGTCGATTCTCCCAAACCCCACCTCAGATCTCCCCTCCTAGCAAGATAAAGACCAAGACTCATCATATTCGACATCAACACACATAGATCTACCCATAACGGGCATAGATTTAATAAACTGAGGGGAGAGGAGGAGTAGATCTAAGAAGATATAAGAACCCAAATAGAATGATCACATACCTTGAGAAACCGGCTTTGATTTGTGAAGATAAGCCTATGGATCGCCTCCAAAACGCTTGGGAGAGGGTCTCTTACCTCCAAGGAAGAGTAATCCCGGGTTATGGCCACATATGGGCTTAAATGAACCATTTAGAGGAAAAATGTGTTCAAATCCTAAATTTTATGATCTAACTTTTTAGTGCCCACACGGTTAGTCCTTACAATTTAACAAACCGTGCGCTAACCGTGCATTAGCTTCTACCTTGACAAAAATACTCACACGGTTAGGCCGCATGGTTTGTCCGAACTGTGTGCCTCTCGTACGAAGGCTACGGCCTCCAATACCAACCTCGCATGGTTTGGCCTCACAGTTTGACAAACCATGCACCTCCCGTGTGAAGGCCATTACCCCTTTAGTTTTCCTTAAAGGTCCAACCAAACGCACCCCCAAGTCACCTTGATTTCCCGAAATACCTCTAGCCCCACATTTTCACAAAGGAATGGACCGGAGAGGTCCGTGAAATTACAATTGTGAATAATTATATTGATTTATAACTAGTTTTTACCAATTACTGCTAATTAGTTCTAATTACCGCTAATTAATTCTAATTACCACTAATTTTAAAAATTACCATTTTTTTACTAATTTATAAAAATATTTACTAATTATGCTAATTTATACTAATTACGGGTAAAGTTTAGTAGTTACACCTTATTTTTTCTAATTACAACAAATTTTCACCAATTACTGTTAATTATAACTTTTTATTACTATTTTATTATTTATAACATTTTTTAACTAATCATTGGTCATTTTTATTAATTATATTTATTTATCACTAATATTTACTAATTTACACTAATTAACATTGATTAACTATATTTTTATGAATTTATGTTAATTTTTACTAATTTTCAGTAGGTTTTATTACTTAACAATAATTATTACTAATTACTGTAAATTTTTACTAATTATTGTATATGAACACTTATTTTTACTAAAGTTTATTAATTTATAACAATTTTTTACTAATTACTGCTATTTTTAAGAATTATAGTGATTTACCTTTATTTTTTAGTAATTATTTCTAATTAATACTATTTACCTTTACTTTTTACTCTTTATCATTAATTTTTATTAATTTTCTATACTTTTTATTAATTATCGATAATTTTTACAAATTAACGTTAATTTTAACTAATTACAGCTAATTGCTACTCATTACCGATAATTTTTACTTGTTACTACTAATTAGAAGCTATTGATAGTATTTTTTATTAATTTATAATAGTTTTCACTAATTATTGGTAATATTTAATAATAATATTGATTTATCAGTAATTTTTAATAATTACTGCTATTTAATAAAAATAAATGTTAATTTTTTAACTAATTACTCTTAATTTTCTCTAATTACCATAAATTCTGACTAATTACTACTAAATTTAACAAATTATTTCTATTTTTTACAAATTACTAATAATTATTACTAATTAATTTTAATTACCACTTATTATTACTAATTTTTATAAATTTATAACTATTTTTACTAATTACTGCTCGTTTTTAATAATTACCATTAATTATGACTAATAATCGCCGATTATTACTAATTACTACTAAATACAATTTATTATTACTAATTTTTATTAGTTTATAACTATTTTTTACTAGTTCCCATTAATTTTTAATAAATATATTAATTTATAACAAATTTTTACTAATTATCGCTTATTTTAAAAAAAATTATCGCTAAGTAATAATAATTGAAGAAAATTAATACTAATTATCACTATTTATAGCTAAAAACTACTAATTCTTACCCATTATTGTTAAATACAACTAATTATTACTCTTCATTACTAATTATTACTATTTATTTTTAATTATTTCTAATTATTACTTTATCTTACTCTTTATTACTAAATGTCACTATTGTATAGTATTTATTAATAATTATTACAAATTACTACTAATTATTGATAATTGTTACTAATTATTACTAATTATTACTAATTAGTACTTTTTATACTAATTATTACTAATTATTACTAATCATTACTAATCCTTATAAATTATTTCTATTAATCACTAATTAGACCAATCATTTCTATTTATTATCAATTATTAGTAATTATTTCTATTTATTACTAATTAATAAAAATTATTTCTACTTATTTCTGTTTATTATAATTCATTTCTATTGATTTATATTTATTAATAATTAATACTATTTATTACTAATTATACTAAATTTTTACTAATTATTTCTAATTATTACTAATTAATACTAATTATTTATGATTATCAATAAATATTACTAATTATTACTAATTATTAATAATTATTACTTTTTAATACTAATTATTACTAATTATTACTAATTATTTCTATTTATTACTAATTATTTCTGTTTATTAGTAATTATTTACATTGGTTTCTAATTATTGATATTTATTACTAGTTACTCCAAATTTTTACTATTTATTACTAATTAATACTCATTAGTATTAATTAAGACTATTTGTTAACAATTACTACTATTTATTAACTTTTACTATTATTCGTTGCATATTATAACTATTTATTACTATTTATTACTATTATTAAGTATTTTTTTACTAATTATTGCTAATTATTACTATTTATTAATAACTATTATTAATGAAAAATAAACTAAAATAAATAAAAAATAAAATGAAGAAATACCTCTAAACTGAATCTTTCGTTGGATAAGAACCATGAAAATTGCTCCGCTTGGAAATCTAAAACATTGGAAAAAATAGAGAAAAATATGAGAGGATAGAATGACAGGGGAGTTGAGAGAATAATGAAATGTAAAATAATAGAGGGGGTATATATTGGTTTTCTCATTTTCATCAGGAATATTTTCGATAAGGAAATACTTCCCGGTGAAAAATACATTTTCATAATGAACTATTATCGATGAGAATAGGGAACCGTCGCAAATAGTCTTCAACAAAAAAATATTTTGCGATAGGTCCTCCACTCATTTCAAAAACTTGTTTTCCCATAGTGATAACATAAAAATATCTGAATATATGAAAGATAATAAGCTTATTATATAATCATGGCTTAACAATAATTTAAGGAGGTGTAAAGATAAATAAAATAAAAATACTCATTGAATAACAACACATCTTTTTTATGTATATTCATTAGATTTTCACCAAAATCTTATTTATGATGGATTTATATAAAAAATAAGGCTTATAGGATAAGAGGAGGGAATTTGGGATGTTATGTAGGCTTGTTTGGATCATCTATATGGGTTTAATGGTATGACGAAGTTGGGAGAGGTGGTGGCTATTTATAAATGAGGCGAGAACAATACTTGTAAATTTTTAATATAAAAATGCATAACATGGAGTATTTTAGGTATATAGACACGTTAGTTTCTAAATATTTTCATTAAATTGATTTTATACAAGTTTTTTTTTATTATTTTAACCCTTTAACATTTTAGTTTAATCCCCCTGTAGATTTATTGTTACCTTTACCATGGTAAAAAAATACCGCTTTCAATATTAATTATGGAAAAAATATGTTGACCATGTTACATATTAAAAATTATACCAATTCAAAATATTTAATTCATTTTTTAAAATTCTATTCATTGAAAAGGATAATTATAATTTAAAATTAATCCCACAGATGGGACGACAAAGCGTGTTTTCAAGGAGCAAATGTTCAAATGTTTAATATGTTTTATATCAAAATTCATTATGAAAATTATTTCAATGACTTAAATTGGATTAATACATATATATATATAATTGAACTATTTTTTCTTTAAAACTATTTGAAATACAATTTAACTTAATGAAAAATTTAAATGAAAAATGCATTTTTAAATTTTAATTCACATTTGTTCAATATTCATCTAAAAATAAAATATTTTAGAAAAATAAAGAACAAGATAATGTTGATATAATGATTTCAAAAAATGAAGATTTTTTTTCAAATAAACATTAGAAAAGTGGCGATTGTTTTTCGCAAAGCATAAGAAAACCATCTTTTAGGAAAAAATACATATTTCAAAAAAATTATTTTTCATTTAAATGATTCTTTATCTATTTTCAGTCCATAGATAACCATTATAGTCATAATTCTGTTAGAACAATTCATAACTATAAATTTAATTGTTAGGATATAACATTATACCATATTATTCATCATTTCAACTCTGGGATGACTATTCGACAAGCTAGAGAAGATTTTAATTTTTTAGAAAATATTTCATATTTTTTAAGCTTAGCGTTACATGTCTCATATGATATCAAATACATTGTTTTTATTTTAGAATTTCATGAAGTCACAATACACTAAGAATGTTTGAAAATAAAAATTTATAACCATTTTTAAACAAGATAGAAGGATAAGAAAAGTATTATCCATACACCCTAGATGATATAATGTTTAAATATGACAATAAAATATGTATTGTAGAAGTTTTAAGGTCATTTTAAACCTTATAATCTTTTATAAGCCTCATGTAAAGACATTTTAACCTTTACCTCTTACTTATTTTTTTAAAATTTATAATTTATTAATATCAAAAGATATACTGGCCTTATTATATAACATTAGTTATTCTCATTCAAAATATGAATCCATTTTACCAAAATCAATTCATAGTTGTGGAAATTTTAACATAAAATTATTCCTATAGACGTCATGGAATGCATTATTCCAATGAAAATGTTTTTATAAGTATGTAAAGTTTTAATATCTAAATTCAAATTGAAATTGATTCTAATAAAATAAATTTGATTAATGAATTATAGAATTAAAGTAATTTTATTTCCAAACGTCTTAAAATTTAATAGATCTTGTAAAAAAATAATGGAAAAGGCATTTCTTAATAAAAATTAGTACCTTTTTAATATTCATAAAAAAATTAGTCAATACAAAAAATTCTCAAAAATTTAATAAAAGATTATTTTGAAATTTTGATTACAATATTTTTTGTAAAATATTTTTTCTAAAAGTGGAATAAATTACTCCGACTATTTGTTCACAAAAATATTTTTTTTTTGATAAAAAGGTATTTTCAATGCATATAATTTATTTAGTAAAACAAAAGTACATTTTATCAATATGAATTATTTATATAAAATATTCTGGAATTTTTTTATACATTATCTATTCCAATTAATAAATCTAAATTTAACAGTAGAGTCATATGTTTTACATTAAATAATAATAATTTAATAGTATATTGTGGTTCCTTTTAAAGTGACTTTAGTATAACAGATGCTATCTAATAAATTAAATGTCCCTTAAAAAACATTAATAAAACCTGAAGGTGTTACAATATACCCCATTTAAAATTAGTTTCTCACTTTAAATTCCATCATATTTATACAGAAAAGTGTGGATATTTCTTTCTCATCATATCCTCATGTTCTCATGAAGATTTCTAAAATTTGTGGGTACTCCAAAAAACATTAATAAGTTGTGTGGTATTTTTTCCTAGAAATTTCTCTCCATGATATAGATTCTCCATACGTTTTTACTCAATGGAAAGATCATTAACCAATGGTATGACCTATATGCTTAGTACATGTGAATGACAATGTATGTACATTCACATGATAGAAAAATGGAATACATTGTGGATTCGAGAGTGATTTTTTGGATGTTACATCAGATAAGATACTATCCCAACTATATCAAGAATAATAAAGGTTCCAATATACACAAGGCTTAAAATTTCTATCTTCCCAACCCTCATAAACTTTTTATAAAGAGAAATGAAAAGAAACACCTTCTACCCAACATCATATTCTAGATCACAATAATGATTATCATCATCACATTTTTATCAACATCAATATTTTGTGATGTTTATTTCAATATCCATAACCTTATCAACCACTTCCATAGTTAAAATCAAGTAAAAATACATTTGATTCTCCATATTCATCCCAACCTCTTAGATTTTAACACTTTTTTTATTAAGAGGGCTTCATAAGGATCCATCTGAACACTTGCTAGAATAGAATTATTGTAAAAAAACTAAACTACATAAATTTGTTGACCCCAACAACATTTAAAATCAATATAACAATATCATAGCATTTTCTCTATTTTTTTGAATGTTTCTCTAGACTAGCCATCTATTTAATGATTATACATAGTGTTGAGCCCAACTCTCTATCTTGATCATGCAAAATACATCACTATAACTTTGAGTTAAACCTTATATCTCTATATGATACAATAGAATGTGTAAATTCATTCAAACATACCAATTTTTTACTGTATATCCTCGAAGGATGATCTAGAGGGAAATCTTATCTTATATCAATAAGACATTAATAGTTTATATGGTTATTTACTATTACCCATATAAAATTATTCCCTTTAGATGTTTTGGTGAGTCCGATGAAAAAATACATAGTAATGATTTCCAATTTCCATTGAGGTATGGGAAATGGTTGAAAAGTACCTTTATACTTATTTCACATAGCCTTAAATTACATACGTACAAAAAAATGAGATACTTATTCAACATTATCTCCCTTCATTCTATCCCACCAGAAATACTACTGTAAATCTATAGACAATGTTTTACCTCTAGGATATAAAGACAAATATGAACTATGAGCTTCCTCTAAGAGGTCCAAATTCAAATTTCTCATGGATTAGACACAAACACAATTCCTGAATTTTATAATTACATCATAATCAAATATTAAATCAGGAAAATTTCTAACATTCATTAATAGCTCAACATTATCTTTCTATTCTTTATTAATCTTAAATATGATATATTTTTAGACACTCATTTGATAAAGTTAGTATTTTTTCACTTCCTTTAATTTTTTCAGATCCGTTATTTAAAAATTCTTAAATATATGATTTTCTCAGATGCTCATCATATATAAAATAGAATAACCATTTCATATCAAGGAACCCACCACCATTTTCATTTTCTCAGGGTTGTTATGAATTGAGTAGTGATAATATTTAATCATCTCTATCCATATTATCTAGGGCATGTTCAACCCATTCTATGTAAATATTTACATAGAAAACTTATTATTAGTTTATATCCCACAGCTTTCTCTATAATGAAAATTACTCCAAATCTATAACACCAATGTTACCACAATTAACCTCATATCATGAGTTGGGAAAATTTTGTCAATATTATTAAATTTTCATGAGGCTTAATATATAATCATTTAATTATGAATGAGGATTCATCCTAGTCCCTTATTTTATGCATCACTGTAGATCACAAACCCTTATCCACTATAAGTTTTTGTAATCACAGGTGACATGACTATTCTTCCCTTCAATTAAATGAAATTTTCCACGCATTCATCCATCTAGATAGATATGAATCCATGCTGATTTATCATGGTATTTAGATTACATAATCATGAAAACTTCTCCACAAAACAGTGATAAAATCTAGAAAACCCAAGAAAACTAGGGATCTCAACAACAATGGTAAATCTTGGCCAACATTCAATAGACTACATAATTAATATATACATCTATACACTATATTTTGAGATTATGTAACAGAAAAATGAAGCCATTTTTAGAAAAACAATCACACATGGTAAAATTTATTGACATTGTCATACTCCATAAGGTCTTCATTAACATCCTCAAGTTATATTCATGATCATTATTTCTCTTTGAAAATAAATATAACATCTATAAATTTTACTTTAAACTGATTAGTAAACTCTTTAAAGAATACATTCTTTAAGTAACATAAAATAGAGAAAGTATTTGTAAAAAATGGAATCATTATATATAAAGAGTGTCGATAAATTGCAAAACTTTATATCTTGGGAATATCTTCCTTCTTAACAATATATTGAAAATATCCATAATGAATGACAATATTGGAAAATTATTGAGCTTAGTTCTATAGATCAAACAATTCATCAATATAGGATGTGTGTACTTTCTCTTGATTTAGATATTGTTCAGTATTTAATAATAAACTAAAAGTACCACCAATCAAAAGAATTTATAAAAAATTTAATAGGTTTTCCCCTAGGTGAAGATTATGGACAAATGAATACCATGTCAATATTCCATTGGATTTTCATGTAAAATCCTTTTAACTCAATTATGTCTATTATATTGGGAGTCATTGAAATAGGTGTAACATGAGGTATAAGTTATATAGAGAACTCAACATCTTGTTTTTATAGAATATTAGTAAAATATTATGGAAATACAACAACAATGTCCCTTAAAATAGGCATATCATCTATGTTGAGTTTCTCTCTGACCATATGAGATAACTGAAACATTTTAATTGGAATCATGACCCATACTGTAGATGTAATATTCATTGAATGTTCAAATTTTTGGCATAATTATGGATAATCATAGATTAGTATGTAATATTAATAATTCCATCCATTCATAGGAAATTGATATAGGATTTATATTGATATATCTGATACATGCGATTAATAACATTTAATTCATCCAAAGTTAGAATAACATGATTTCCTAGAACAACATTCGGAAAACATTCAACCAAAGAAGAATCATAAACATGTGATCGAATCATCACACCATTTGGGATTTTCACTACTAATTAAACATCTTATCATTTCAGTGAAATTTTGGGACTCTTAGAAAGCATATTATATATAATAGAGTGGGTAGATCCATTGTTAAATATGACATTATAAGTTATATATTTAATGGTAAGTATACCTTTCACCACATCATTATAATACCCCGCATCAGAAATATTGATCGCACTAGATATCCCTTTATCTATTAGGTTAAGATGTTTTTGTAATCTATCGTCATCATTAATCATCATATTTGGTCACTAGTTATCATAATAACTATATTACATTCACATGAAACATTTTATTGTATGTTGTTAATTCCATGGATAATTTTACCAATTTTTATCATTAGTTATCTTTTCCCATTTAATTAATTATTTAATTTATTTATTTCCTTCAATTACAATTTTAAAAAATTTATAACCGCCCTTAATAAAATTTCCTCCGTTATCCTTTAAAACATAGTGAATTAATGAAATTTCATCATATCCCCTCCATATAATTTATAATTTTAATTGAATTACGTTTTTATTTTCTTTTCAAAACCATGAGTTTTATTGGAAATTGTGATCTCCACTTCTACCGTGATTGAACAATGAATGATTTATTCACAAAAATGAAAGCTCGTTATGTCAAATGGACCTCAGATTCTATGTTTTAATACACTAAAAAATATATCAACCTTAAATCCATGTTGGATGATAATATGAAATATATAACTCAGAAGACTGATAATATTTTCCTCAATGGTAAAAACAGATTCATCCATCTTCTTTTCGTCGATGAATTCCACATATTTTCCAATGAAGAATAAAATGAATGTATTAATTGAAAAATTATATATTAAACTCAACCAACTCCAAGGATTCAATTTCATCATATTTACTCATATTCTTGACCACATTCCACCACTGTTCTTCTTCTCTTTCCAAATAATATATAGTGAAAATTATTTTTTACATGATCCAATCATTGTAGAATATAAAATATATTTTCAGTGGTATTGATTGTTTTCTCATAATATAGTGAATCCAGAGACCCCTTAAAAAAGGCGTCTATTGAATCATTAGAAATTAAAAAGAATGTTTTCCCCTCATTTTCTAATATGTATTTTCATCATGATTGATAAATTCATAAATATGTATGAGAGCATGAATAACATTTTTCATTCCACGTCTCCTAACTTTTGGTTTCATAGGATGAAAATAATTTTATTGTCTATCACATTCATCACTAACATGACTCCTTTGGGTTATATCTATAGTCTAAAAACTAAATCATGGTCTGAGAAAAAATATTCACAGTGGTACACGACAAATTCATGAACAATCATTATTTGAATATCTAAATAATGAAACATTTATTGAATATCTAAATAATGAAACATTATTTTCCATCTATTAATCCTTAGGTTTAATATTGTTCATTCCTGGCCACTATCTATTCAAATACATCTTGATGCATAATAAATACTTTTTTAATTCCAAAAAATATTTCCTAGGAGTGTCAAATTAGGTGAGAAGAAAGTAACATTGTTTTTCATCATGTGACGATCTATTCCAATACTAATGTACCATTTTATAGTAAAAAACCCACAAGTACAATATTTAAATATCAATATATAATTTTTATACCAAGATAAGTATTTTATTTCATGGAAACTAATAATTATATCCTTCACGAAATTCTGGTATACTTCCACTAATTTTCATTATTCCTAGAATTTTTAGTAATGTTTTTTCATCCTAGTTTCCAAAGATTATGTAAAATTTTCTATATTACAAACCATAACAAATAAAAAATTTCATACATAGATATTTATATTAATTAATGAATATTCCTTAAAAAATAAGATTATCCACACCAAAATCATATAGGTCTAGTGGATTTGGAAACATTGATACATAAACAACTCAATACTAAGTGAACAACATAAGCTCGCACTATGTTCATTCTAAGAAGTACCCTTAACATAATTATTAAAACAATCCTTCCCTTTATTTCATATTAATAAATTATTTATTACATAATACTATAATTAATACTAAACAAAATATTCAGAAGTATACTATATTTTAGAAATAGTTACATTACATGATAATTTAATTAGAAAAACAACATCATTATTGAAAGCTTCCTTAACATTCTCTCATATAAAACTATATGAGGTAACCTGGGGACAAACATAAGAATGAGGTGAGATATAAATCCTAGTAAGGTAATAAACATGTAATAACATAAAGAAGACAATAAATGTTTCAAAATAGTCATATAAATGAAGATTAAAAGGTCTAGGAATCATAAACATGAACCAAGAGGCCTGACATAGCATGGAAATCAAAACATGGGAAATTTGGAATCAACCTAAAACACTACATCATAATCATATGTCAAGGAAAAATGAAAAAAAAAATAACGATGGAAAAAGTCCCTTATAGGAATATTGTTCTATTCCTCTCCCAACATTACATCTCATGAGACTATACACAATGCATTGAAGTGGAATTAAATTTTGAGCTCACCCATCACTTTCATTTAATTCTCATTCTTATGGGTTCCACATATATTCTACCACATGGATTCATTCATAATCATATTTAATTACCTGATCAAGGAGTTTGTAATACCAAAATGTAATTTCGATGAAAATTTAGTATAAGTGTATAAAGGATAATTCCCATGATAAGAAATGGGTATTGTATTCACTGCACAATTGTTTGGGCTTGGAAAAATCACTGTGAAATTTCTATAGCATAACAACATCACATAAAAATTCATAAACTGGTTTTTTGAGAGATAAAGGGAAATCTCATCATTTTTAAATGAAATGGAAAATAATAGGGACTTAGAAAAGACATATTTCAACATTATTAATTGAAAATATAAGAATAAGATAATAAAGTAACATCAATAAAGAAGAGAAGTTGAGGATCCCTTACTTGAGTGTGTGACTACAAATGCTTGGGAGGTGCTTCATTAGGGATTCAGAAACTATGTGGGGACACAAGATAATGTATTTAAAAGTATGGATGTGCTAAAATTATTTTTTGTGAAGAGAAATGGTATCTTCTGTTTCTTTATATAGGAAATGAGTGTGGATTTCTTTTTTATTTCTCAAACATACCTTTTAGACTCTATATAATAAAATAACCTAAATCAAAAACCATCCCATGGTTTTTTACATAGATTATAAAAAATGGGAGTTCTTTTAATTATTTTATAAGTATAAGGGATGAACATAAAAAATAATTCCCTTTCTAATGTAGAGGTGAGTCATACTCTTAAATAAATCATTTAAAAACCTTATAATATATTAATGACTATTCATTGATTTACAATGGATTTATGAAATTAATAAAATAAGATAAAAATTTAAATATTCTAAATAGAAAACACATATTTGTTCATGGATAAATTTTATAGTATTTATTACATCACGTTCAGTCATTATGTGTTCATAATACATAAACAATATTTACACAATATTTAATTTTTAATCGAAAATTTGATTGTCTCAGAAAATTATGAAAAAATTTCCATTGGAAAATTTCAAAATTATCATTAAAAAACTAATAATAATTTTATCTAAATAATATTATAAATATTTTAATTTAGAGAAAAAATAAAATCGATATTTAATAAGAATATTTTTGTTTTTTCGATAATAACATTTTTTTTAACAATTATTAAAATTTCATTTAACTTATTATAAAATTATATGTCAATTTATTTTAAATAAAAATTATTTAATAATAATTGTCTTAAAATTTTATTTATTTATTTCAAAAATCCATTAATTCATAGAAAAATTAATTAAATTTTAAAATTACCCAAAAACATTGTTTGTGTTTTATTTTTCAAAATAAAAAACATTGAAAAATTAAAAATTTAGAATTGAAAATTTATCCATTATTATTTAAAAAATAATTTATATAATAAAATCACTAGGTTCTTGATATATATCCCTTTAATTATTAATAAAATTCAATATGATTATGGTTTACTACGGCGAGACTTTCATGGGGTGGTTCAAAGAACATGGTTGGGGCTGTGATCTAGATGAATTTGAACATCTCCCATAAATGCTTTCACTCATGCTTAAGTTGGTGAATATCAGGCTGGTCTTAGTCAAGGGAAAACATAAGGATGATATATACCTTGTAATCCCTAATAAATTTGATTCATAGGGTACAATACTATATGTTAAGGCCATCAATTTATTTGTATGTGTCAATTGAATTTGTTAAAATACAATGTTTGTACTAGTAATGTGATCACTTTTCAATGTTTTTATTTTCAATGGTATTGTTTTTAAAGGCCTCTTAAATATCATAGAATATAATAAAACCAAATAAGTTCATGTTTTTTTAATATATTTTTATATTATAAGCCATATAGTTAAATCACAAGGGAGATTTTATTTGTAAAAATTTGGATCATTACAATATAGTCCTTAAGAAATCTTGACATAGAAATTTTCATTTCCCTCCCTATAATTCATTATGGTAACTCTATTTAATTACCTACTCTTGCTTCCATGTCGATTATTAGACTTTTGGTTTCTCCACAACACTTTGACAATGTGAATTATCTTATTTCAGAGAAATTTTTATTATATAATATGATCTTCACCAAATTCTCTTTATATGAAAGATCAGTCTCTAATGGAACCACCTCTGGATTTAGTACATATGATAGGTGTTGTATTTTCACCCTCAATAGAGACACATGTAATTAATCATGTACATTAGATAGGTTTGGTGGGACTGCTAGTCGGTAGGCCACCGCTCCAATGCGATTAAAGATCTCAAAGGGGATGTTTTATATTGTAATAAGTATTCCCTTCTTCCCAAATCATATCAGTTTCATCCCTATAGATATGAGGACAAAAACTATGTCTTCAACATCGAACTCCAGGTCTCATCAATAATTGTCTTCATATCTCTTTAGTCAACTCTGAGTAGCCTTGATTTTATATAAAATGGTTTTATACTTTTCCACCATTTTCACAACCTTTTCAATACCTCAGAGTTTTCATACCCCAAAATCATCCCAACGTTCATATGTTTTTCACCTCTCCCCATAAAGAGTTTTATAGGGATCAATTTGGATGTTATAGTGGATAATATTGTTTTAAGTAGACTCGAATATAGGAATATGTTGATTTGATCCTCCGTTGAATTCAATTGAGTATACTCTCAACATGTCCTAAAGTGTCTAGATATTTTGCTCATACTAGCCATCAGTTTGAGGGTGATAGGTCATGATGATGTTTAACTATGTACTCCGAGTGTGATGGAGACTCCTCCAAAATATAGAGGTGAATATTGGGTCCTGATCGTAAAAAACATATTGTGGTACTCCATGCAGCTTTACCACTTCTCTAATGTATATCTATGAAAGTTGATCCACTATGAAATCCTGTCAAATCACAATGAAATGTTCAATCCTTTTAATAAAATTCAGCACAACCCATATATAATTACTCCCCATTGATGACTTTGTAAGACCAGTGGTGATGACCATAGCGATTTTTCCCATTTTCATGTAGGCATGGGTAATAGTTGCATCATCCCCTTGGATTATTTCATTTATGATTTCACTTATGGACCTGCAATACATCATGAGGTATATTTTTCGATCTCCATCTTTATATTTTCCAATCCATATTTTTTATTGATATCTCGATACATCTTTCTACTTCCTGGGAGGATGGATATGGTAGAGCTATTTCCATCATCGAAAAACTCCTTTAACATGGGACTTGATGATACATATAGTCTTGAACCAAATATCATAACTCCTTTATCAATAACATAGAATTTCAATGGTTTATAATTTATTATAGTTTCTAATTTCTTCTGAATTCCCACATCATCTATTTGGGTTTCATTTACGCTCTACATAAGGTAATGTTCAAAAATAATTTGTGAAAGGATTGATGACGTTCCAACCTTTTTGTTTCCCATATCCATACTATCCAAATATATTAAGATAAGATATATCTAAATTCTTATTATTGATAGAATTATTGAATCCTTTCCCCATAGATAAACTACCACCTTATTCACTTTACCAGTATGGTAGTGGATTGAGAATCCATGGTCCTTGATTAGTTATAACCATCTTCATTGGTTCATATTCAGCTCTTTTTGTTTGAATATACACTTGCGGTTTGTGGGTAGTGTGATTACATGGGTTGTGATAAGACTCCTTTTCAATTCCTTGAATCTCTATTCACACCACCCATTCCATGAGAACATGAATCCCTTATGAGTTATCATGGTTTGAGTGTTTTAAAAACCTTAGAAACTTATCAAAAATCGATGATAATACCCACCTAATCCAAGGATGCCATGAATATCTGTAACAAATATTGGAATCAACCATCCTTCAATTTCTATTCTCTATGAAAGTACAAAGATATCCCATTACTTGTTATTATATGTCCAATTAATGAGACTTCCTTCAACCTTAACTCTTAGTTGTTTTACTTTTCATAAATCATCTCCTCTCACACGGTTTTTAGAAGAGTGTTCAGATCCTCCTCATACACCTCCTTGTTATTGGATCATATTAAAACATCATCTATAAATACTTCCATAAATTATATGAGGTAATCACTAAGCACTCGATTCCTAATGTCCATGAATGTTTTTATATAATTATTGATCTAAAAATGCATCACTATTAACTCATAGTTAACATACATTGTACGAAAAGAAGTCTTAGGAATAACCACTATCTTTAACCAAACTTGGAAATATACCGAAAAAAATCATCATAGAGAATTATTGTTCCCCATATAGCTTATTAAACAACTCACAAATATGTGGTAGATGATACTTGTTCGTTATAATTATCTTGTTAAGATAATGACTATCAATGAAAATGCTCATTGACCAATCCTTCTTCTTGATAAAGAGGACAGGTGCGCCCTATGGTGAATCAGTAAGAACTTGGGGTTTTATAAAGGGTTAAAATCCTAACCCTGTAATAATTTCTGACTTGTTCTTGAGAAAACTGGAGAAATTGGGCTCTTTCTGGAATATTCCAGATTGGACACTGTGTACCTTAAGAACACTCCATGTACCCTTTCCCATGTGTGAAGTCCATACATGGCGTGTGAGGATGTTGGCTGGGTGGAGATAAATAACCATGTAAACACCATTTAAACTTAGTACACACCATGTAGTATGATTTGGGTGTGGGGGATAAACATGGCTTGTGGGTATAAGGATGAGTTAGAGGAGAAAAACCAAGGACATGATGTGTATGGCCTCGTACATGCAATATAGTCATATTGGTAGGCCCTTCGAGAAATTCCTGCCATCGTAGGAAAAATAAAATGATACACATGGAGTGTACTCATATATACACGCCATGTATTTATGTCTTTTCAGCTAAAATGTAAAGTATCCTCATTTTGAGGCAGAAAACCAAACCCTCAACAAGTTTGGGTGATGAGAGATGGTCAGATCTTATTTACCCCCCATATCTTCAACAAAAGTCCCTTTCAAATGTCGTCAGATTCGTTAGGACCCCCTTGGTAAGGCTTTGATTCCACTTGAGCCATTCGTCATGATTTCAGTTCTAAACCGAGTTATTTGGGTCTATATTTTTTTTTCTTTTGTTGATCTACCACAATTTAAACTGAATTAGAGGTTTTTATCGGAGGAGGATCATCGTACATGTATGAGGTAGGTGGTGCATTCTTCGTTTCAGGTTTTTGTGGGATTTTGGATGGAGTGGCCTTTCTCACATATTTAGTTAGTTTGAGGAGGGCCCAATTTATTCTGCAGTTACATGTTTAATTGATTAGTAGACCTACTGAATGCCTTTGGGTATGCCCTTTACTTATTTTACTTGAGCGGGGCTGGCCGAGGGGCCGTTTCTCAATTTTGGCATTTTGACCGGGTATTCCAAAATGTGTTAAAATGAATTGTTTTGATTAAACCACTGATTTTAATTTGTTATAGTATGATATAAATAGTTAGAGCATTTAATGTCCTCAGTGCTAGTATGGGACAACATTTAGTAAGTGAATTTCAAATTTTTAGTTTGTTTATCTAGTTTAAAAGTGATTCTTTTGATTATAAATGTAACTACCGAATTGAATGTGATGGAACCCCATTGGGTTGTGTTGGGTGTGGCCTAGATATTCTTGAGTGATTTTGATCCTAGGTTGGTCTTGACCCGAATTACATTGCGCTGGTTTGACCATGGGATTGGGCATCTTGGACATCGGGCTAGAGGCAGTGTGACTGTCAGGTTGAGCGTGGCCTGAGTTACTTGGATGGCAAGGCCGTCAGACTTGTGCGACATGGTCACAGGGACGTGAGGTGTTGCGGCTTGAGAAATTATTTTGGAGATTACTATTCACCCAGAACTTTGAGTAGTGTACACACAAGTTGAATATGTGAGGTGGTGGTTTTGACCACTCATGTGGTAGAGGCCCCTGATGGATGCGATTAGGAACAATTGGTTTGGGGTTTCTTGCCATATGAAGACATGGGGAAGGTGGGGAGACTTCTGGGGATAGCTTTGAGGAAATCAGGTTGGCGGAAGAGGCTCATTGTGATTTGAGGGAAGACATCGCTATCCCTCAGGTTACTGATTTGAGGGAAAAAATCATTGTCCCTCCAGTTACTATTGAAGAACAACATCACTTCTCCTCTGGTTTTTGTGCCATGGGAAGACGTGGGCTTCCGATCAGGGTTACTGTTGTGTGGGTGTGACTTCGAGATGTCAGTACTTGAGGCCCGAGTTGTCAAGAGGTACATGGTGCCAGGTTACATGACAGAGATTCTAGCCTTGGATAAAGTAGGTGACACTCCATGGTGGCTGCTGAGCACCAGTAAAGTTTTTGTTTAATTTTCCTTCATAATGTTTATTGTTTTCCTTATATATTGATGAATGATCAAACACTTATATTTGGTATACACCATTGGGTGGTATCCTTCTGAGATTTGTCTCAAACCCTGCAAGGGCCCTTCAAGATGCGTGTATACTTTATGGATTTACATGCAGGATAGAGAACATTATTGGGACAAAATTGGATAGATAATGAAGTAAGAAGAGTATACTGTTACAGAGTGTTATCTTTTGTTTTAAAAGAAGATAAATCAATTCACTTTGTAAAGGAAATGAAAAATAGAAGATGATTTACTGATATGTATTTGACAAATATCATAAGTTAGAATAACTTGTTATTCATTCCTTATGAAGTAAAGAGTGAGAAATGATAATGCCATTAATATATAGTTTTGATAGGAATGATTGATGCTACTAGAAGAAAGGGAAGTTTCAGTGCTTCCCATTAAAAATCTAATGATGGTAAAGCTATTTGATCAAAGGATACATATCACGATAGTGGATTTTATAATGACTGTAAAAGAATGGTTATGAGATGCAATGAAGAGACAACATGACAGAGGAATGGATGATCTGGGGGTGGCACAAAATAATGTTATAAGGTGCCACCGTTTTCACGTCTTTTCCAAATTTTAGGGCCTGAAAATTAGGAGATGAAGAAATTTGTTTTGGAATACTATGTTGCATATAAGTTTGAAGATGCCTCAGTATGTTGCGCACAAGTGGGTTTTCATGATTAGAACAACAAAATATGTCAAAGGAGAGTCTTGTGGAAAAGATTGGGGTTTTGTGTGCATGATTGGTTTTTGAACACAAGATTGAAGGTAGTTTGGAATCTTGCATGCATGGCATGATTTGAGGTGAAAACATAGAAAAATGGAAATGAAAGGAAGAAAAAAAAGATTCAATAAGTGTGCGAAAGAAGTGGTTGGCGTGAAAGAGACTTATGCGCCAAATACGACGTAAAATTGGGTTTTGCGTTCGAGGAATGATTTGAGGTCCAAACATCAAAAAATGGAAAATGAAGGAAGCGCTTGAAAGATTCAAGAAGTGCGCAAAAGAAGATGTTGGTGCGAAAGAGACTTACGCACCCAATATGATGTCAAATGGGGTTTTGCGCAATGCGTCATAATCTTACACAACACATTGGGGTTTTCACACGTAGGGGTCAATGGGGTCTATAAATAGGAGGTGACCCCCTCACACAGTGTGTGATCAACACGAAATCCCGACCTCTATGGTGCAGAAAAATATTAAGAGAAGAAGATAGAATAGAATTAATAGAGTTGCGCGGAAGAAATTGAATTTTCACACAACAAGAGATTTTCACGCAAGATCAATGTTGCGCACAAGAGGTGTTTCACGATAGAAGTTAAATCTTGCACGCGTGGTATAAACGTTGTGTGAAAGACACCTAAAAGGGTGTGAGAAAGATTTGGGGCCTTCACACCTATTCGATTGTGCATAATATAGTTCTTACCGGCTTCTGGGTAGGAAAGTGAATATCTTTACATCAAAGAATACACTTGATCAATTTCAAAGAAGCACCGAAAAACTGTAATTCCTTATTTGTGCTAAGAGGGTGCACACACACTTGAATTTTTTTTTCCAAGCTCTACACGAGTGTAAGGGTATATACTACTTGTTGTATTCCACATCAAAGGATTGTTTTCTAGTGGATTGTGTGGTACTAGATTATTTCTTGTACCATACAAAGAATGTAGCTACTCCTGTTGAGTAGTGAACCTTGTAAATATTATGTTCTTGTGGTTGTGTGTGTTCAGCAGAGAAGAAACTCTTTGAGAGGAGGTGAAGTTTGTTTTAAAAATAAGGAAACATAAAAAGAAAAATACATCACTGATTGACCCCCTCCCCCTCTCAAAGATACTTAGATCCTGATTGGGAACTTCAATCAGCTTCAGGAGCAGGATTATATTAGTTGTTGCATGGATATGGTACGGACCTTGAGGTCATGACTAGAAGAAGATTACTTGTTTAGTTTCCATTTTTCTGTTTCATTATGATTACTTTAATATGTAACAACTGTTGGTTATCCATTGGTTCCATTAATATTTATATATTCACATGTATGACCTGTTATGGATGCATCCTTATTATTTTGTTCTTGTTGCAATTGATTGATGGCACACTGTCTTTTTTACTTTCCAGTGATGTTTTTTCTATTTTCTTTCAGTTGTTTATTTACTATTAATTATGCTTCTGCTATGCGGGTCTTGTTCATGTCTACTGATTCGTTTATTTACACTTCACATTATATATTATTACTCGGACCATTACCACTATTATCCTTCTAGAGGGTATAGCCTTCCCACTATACTTTTTACACCCTCACTGCTAGTCTGTAGCCTTTGGCATTCAGGGAAGTGAAGCGAAGGTATTAACTCCCGACCAATTTAGCACTATTCATGTGGCTTTTTGAGTTCAAGACATTACAAAGTGGTATCAGAGGAGTTATTGACAAGGATTTAGTAGATGTTTTTTGTAGTCTACTAATGATATTGAGAGTTATCTTTTTTATTTCTACTAGTTTCCTATTTGTGATATGGTAGAGTAAAGATAGGTTGTAATTAGAACTGGGTTTCTAGCATGTTCTTAGGGGCATTCATCCCCAGGTACGAGGGATGGACTAAGTTTCCTTTTGTGGGAATTGATGTTTTTCTTCTTTAAAGATTACAATTTATATGATTTCCACCTTGGTGGATCACTTGGTGTGTGATGTTATTGGTTATGATATGTGACCATTGACCCAGTGAGGGAAGGGAATAATTGGACAATGGCTTGGTATGGAAAGCTGATATTTCATGGATTTTGATTGGAATATTTTTAGGGTATTTCAAATTCATAACAACATGTATTCTTTCTGAATTGATAATATCATGTGAATAATATCAATTTCCAGGCTATAGATGCTTTTGAAATGTGAAGGGTGAAAATACTGATAGAAGTTCTTGTTTATTTCAATGTAATATTCCATGCTTTATATATATTGTATAATTTCATGTAGAAGGGTTATTGGGTATAGCTCTAGTACGAGTAGACAAGTACTATGGTTGAGGTGATTTTGATCATCCAGATTGGGTGACTCGGTCATCAGTTTGAGGAAACGAAGGTTGTCGGGACATGAATGAACTGAGGTACTGTTGATAATTGGCTCTGTTGATGGCGAGTAATGAGGCCACGAGGCCGGTATTCCATGGGCATGGGTTGCGAAAAGGGAGAGTAAGGGTAGTTTTTATACGCTACCTCCTAATTGATTTCCTTATCTACGTTGAATATATTATATATATATAGGCCGTCTTATCATTTATGGTATTCAACTAGTTCATCCTAGACAATTCAGATGGAGTGTTAGGTGGGCGATGGTAAAATGTTGTAAGAGCATGATCTGGTCCCGACTCCTGAGGTAAAGGTAAAGCATGAGCCACAACTATAGTCTCAGAGAAAAGATCAGGTTCAGGATCCAGTGTAGGTAAGGAAACAATGGGGTTTTGTAGTGTTCGTATTGTGACTCGACGAGAAGCACCGAACTAGCCTGGTACGTGTCTTGTAGGGGATCGATGGAGACATGATGAGGACAAAGGCATCTATGTATTATCTTACAATGGTTCTCCAATCGTAGCTCCCATCGATTTTCCAGGGTGAGTGTGGTCCATAAGCGGCTGAGAAATAGATATAGAGCACGTAGATGATCTTTGAGCAGCTCGAGACACCTCTTGGGTAGAGGGTCAAGATAGCGACGTACATGTTGAGAGGAGCAGCGAAGAATTGGTGGGAGGTGCCTGTTCAGGCTGACAGACATGAAGGACTGGCATGGAAGGACTCCGGGGATAGGTTCTTCGAGAATTTTTAAGAAGAGACACTGAGGGTAGAGAGAGCTCATGAGTTCTTGAGACTTCAGTTGGGAGACATGACCGTCATGGACTATGCAACAACTTTCACTGAGCTATCTCTCTTTGCAACTGGTAAGATAAGTAATGACATAGAAAGGGTGAGGTGCTTTGAGGATGGATTGGGAAATTCCATTCATATCTAGTTAAATATATTTAGGACGAGTTCCTTCTTAGAGGCAGTGAATCAAGAGCTCATAACGGAGGGCAAAAAGAAAGATATTTCTCACTTAGGCCAGACGATGGCTTCAGGTGATGGTTCATATAGGAGGAAGCGAGGGGGGATGAGTTCTAGAAGGGAAGTTAAGACAAGGACTCTGCTATAACACCTCATGGAAGTTATTCAGTGGTTTGCTTTCAGTGTGGGCAGCTAGGGAATGTCCAGACTTAGTGAGATAGGCCTCCAATGGAGTGTCGGGCATGTGGAATGGCTGGCCATCTCAAGAGGTTTTGCAAGAAGCATTCTCAGACAGTCTGAATCCAAGGACCAGGACAAACTGTGGAATCTGGGGTTGGATCATGGTCAGTTCTAGGTGATGGTAAACAAGGTTCTAGTACACATGGAGGATGTGACAGAGACAGTGGGACCCAACCAAGGGCTTAGTGGCCGGTGACTGGAGCAGAACCACAGGGATGATAGGCTTCAAGAAGCCGTGTGTTAGGTCAGTTGCACACTGTGGAGCTTCCAGGGGTTGAGCAGGCTAGTGAGCTAAAGATGGATAGAGGTACACATCGAGTGTGGCCATGACTTCCTTATTTTCTTTATGGCTTGACTGGTTGAGGCATGTCCATTTTTGGTTCATGTGATGCACCTGATATTTGAGGATGAAATAGATGTTGGTTAGTGGGATTGAAACCATCTCATGTGTGTGATATATATATATATATATATATATATATATATATATATATATATATATATCTCAGTGTGTGTGTGTGTGTGATGCATAGAATCAGGAGCATCAAGGATGCAGGTTACTCAAGGTGTCGTGGGTATCAGGTCATCAAGGATATTGGTTACTTGAGGTATAAGGCACCATGTTTTGTTTTGAGTGTCCATGAGATGCAAGACCCCATAGAGGCAGGCACTGATACATTGTGTGATATGCTCGGGTGTTGGAAACAACATGGGAGCACTGTTGAGGTGCAGGGGTGACGATGCATCATGGCAGGACCATGGATCTAGAAAATAAGTCTTTTGACCTTTTCATGGTTTGGGTTTTGACGGGTTGAGACCATGTTCTGAAATTCCAAAGGTGGGGAGCCCCTTGAGTAATTTATCTAGAACCTTTGATACTGGGGTAGTCCGAGTTAATTTGAAAGTGATGAGTATGTTTGGTTCCATCTCTGCATTTCGTTTGATAGTTCAAGGACAAGCTATGTTTATGTGGGAAGATTGTAAGAACCCACCTCTTTAGAATAGGTCAAAATCCCGACCCTACTATAATGTTTGACTTATTTTTGAGAATACTGGAGAAACTAGGAAATTTCTAGAAAATTC
This sequence comes from Viscum album, assembly GCA_963277665.1. Lineage (NCBI taxonomy): Eukaryota > Viridiplantae > Streptophyta > Magnoliopsida > Santalales > Viscaceae > Viscum > Viscum album. The sequence goes on from OY728157.1 coordinate 169,450,589, forward strand.
TAGATTACACGCCATATACCCTTGCCAGTGTGTGAAGGCCATACATGGTGTGTGAACATGTTGGCTGAGTGGAGATAAATAACCTAGTACACACCATGTGCACTTAGTACACACCATGTAGTCTGAGATGTGTATGGGGGGTATACATGGCATGTGGGTATGTCAGCGAGTTAGAGGGGAAAAACTAAGGACACACCATGTACGACCTTATAACCCTGTATAGTCATTCCAGGAGGACCTCAAAGAAATTACAGCTCTCTCAGGAACAATAAAATGATACACACAATGTGCACTCAAATATACACACCAGGTATTTATGTTTTTCTCACTAAAAGAGGAAGTAGCCTCATTTTGAGCCAAAAACCCAAACCCTCAATGGGTTTGAGAGAGGAGAGCCGGATGAGGATTATATTTTTCTCCCAAATCATTATCCGATGTACGTTTTGAAAACCTTTAGATGTGTTAGAACCCCATTAGTAAGGCCATGATTTCTCTTGATCCATTCTTCCTGATTTCTGTTCTGAAGCATGTTATGTGGATTTGAGGGGTTTTTATTATTTTATAGATCTACCTCAATTTAGTCCAAATTGGAGGTTGTTATTGGAGGAGGATCATTGTACTTGTATGATATAGGTGGTGCATACATCAATTCATGTTTTCGTGGACTTTTGGATGGCACAACCTTTAGCTTATATTTGGGTAGTTTGAGTGGGACCCTATTTATTATGAAATTTAATGTTAAATTTATTATTATACCTGTGGAATGCCTTTAGGTATACCCTTTACCAATTTTTCATGGAAGGGGTTGGCTGAGGGGCCATTGCTCAATTGGAACATATTGGCCTGGTATTCCAAAGTTTGTTAAAATGATTATTTATTAAACTACTGAATTTAGTTTGTTATGGTATGATATTTATTGTTAGAGGATTTAAAGACCTCATTGATGGTATGAGACAACACTTAGTTAGTGCATTTCAATTGTTTAGTTTGTTTTTCCTATTTAAAAGTGATTCTTTTGATTATATATGTAATTGTTGAATTAAATGTGCTGGAACCACTTTGGGCTGTGTTGGGTGTGGACCGAATATTCTTGGGTGAGGTTGATCACTGGTTGGGCATAACCCGGATTAAACTTTGTGGTTTTGACCACAAGATTGGGAATCATGGATGTCAGACTTGAGGTAGTGTGAATGTCAGGATGGGCATGGACTGGGTTACTTGGATGGAGAGGCCCTGAGACATGAGAAACATGGTTGTAGGGACACGAGGTGTCGGAGGTGTTATGACTTGGGAACTTATTTTGTTGATTACCGCTCACTCGGAACATTGAGAAGTGTAGACATAGGTAGACTTTGTGATGAGTTGTTTTTGACCACCCATTGGGTAGAGGCCCCTGATAGATGCAGTTAGGTATAATTGTATTGTGAGTTATTGTAAAAGGAATCCATGTGGAATGTGAGAAGCCTATAGGAGATATAGTCAAAGCTATTAGGTTGGGGGAAGAGGCTCGCCATGATTTGTTGGAAGTTATCACTGTCCCTCTGGTTACAGATTCGAGGTCAGATATCATTGTCCCTCCAGTTCTTATTTGAGGACATGCATTTCTGCTCTTCTTGTTGTTGTGCCATGGGTATGCATGAGATTTTGAGAAAAGTTACTATTGTTTGGGCATGCCTTGGAGATGTCAGTACTTGAGACTTGAGGTTTCAGGCGGAACATGGTGCAGTGTTACATGATAGATATTTCGGCGTTGGCTAAAGAAGGTGACACACCATGGTGGCTACTAAACTCTAGTGATTTTTATGTTTATTTTTGCATTGTACTATTTACTACTTTCTTATAAATTCAAACTTTATTAAACAAATATATTAGGTATGCATCATTGGGTGGTATCCTACTAAGATTCATCTCACACCCTGCATGGGGCTTTTTGAACGCGTGTAGACTTAATGAATTTATGTGTAGGAAAGATACCAACATTGGGAGATGGATTATATTAACTATTGCATGGAGATGGTATGGAACATGAGTTAATGCATAGATGGAGTTTTCTTGTTTAGTTTAGATTTTTCTGGATCAACATGCTTACTTTAATATGTAGAAACTATTGGTTAGTCATTGGAGCCATTTATATTTATATATTTACATGTATGACCTATTTTGGATGCATGCTCATTGTTTATTAGTTGTTGCAATAGATTGCTAGCATGTTGTCTATTTACTTTTTGCTGTATTGTTTCTATTTTTCATTCATTGTTTATCTGCTATTGTTTTTTCTTTCACTCTGTGGGTTAGGTTTGAGTCAGCTGAGTCATTTTTTCCATTTCATGTTATATATTATTACTCGTACCAGTACCATTATTAGCCTCTGAGAGGGTATAACATCCTCACTATACCTGTTACACCAACGTACATAGTTGGAAAACTTTGGCGTTTGGGGAGGTGCACCTAAAGTAGTAACACTGGACACATTTAGCACTGTTCGAGTGGCTGTTCGGTTCCAGGACGTTACCAAATCACTTAGGTGTATGAACCATTTTAAATATTCTTTTGTAGTTGTTTTTTAATCTCATAATTTTCCACAAAATACATTCTATATATATTTATGAATAAGGATGAGTCCCCAGGTATAATATCGATTAAATATTTAACCTCTTGACTAGGAGGAAGGGCATGAGATTCTTTAAGAAACACATAAGTGTATTCCCTTATGATGGGAATGTATTAAAAGATGATTTTTTGAATAGACTAAATCACTTGACCTAGATATTATTTCACATTGGGAAATAATATCCATTTTTGATATTATGGTGCTAGTAAATATTCATCCCCATCCTTGCACTTGTACAAAATAAGGGATCAATTCACAATATGGATAGTGATTTCATTATTGCGTAAATTTATGCTTCCTTTATAAAAGTATAGACAATTTGTGCCCCAAATTTTATAAAATTCAACCAAAGGGAGACTCAAAAAATTCGTTAGGAATTTCCGTCCACAAATTATTATTACATAGGAGTTATATACTGCGGATGCATTAATTTCCCTATTTCCCATTTATATAGATAACTGAAATTCCATGATATGTGGTGTTGTTTGAATAGTTATAATAAAGTTTTGTGATACAAAGGAATTCATAGAACTATAATAAAAAAGTAAATTCACTACCCATGAATGAATATCAATCATCCATGTCACCACTTCATTTTTGGGATCCACAATAGTGTTTATAATAGAAAAATCTATCCCTTGGTTTGTTAGATGTTGTTGGTCATTAGAAAAAACCCCTGGCTTAGTGAATTTAATGGAAAAGTTTCCTAGTAATGTAACGCCCCGAACCCAGTTACCCAGAGTCGGTGCATTATTACATAACATTGGCATGATCACAAGAAAGATCAAATCTCGAAAGACCGATTGGTTTAGTAGCCTTGGAAACACTAGATATATTCATAAGTTTTACATTACATCATAAAACAAAAAACTACTACAACAACATATTGTCTCCATAATCCACACTCATATCCCCACATAATATCCCTGCAGGTCATTCATAACTTACTTCTTCACTTCCTGGGAAAAATAAAACATAGAAAAGGGGTGAGCTCAAATGCCCAGTAAGGATAACAATATAGAGGAAACTTTCATAAATAAGAATAAACATTTAAGGCAATGTATAACTAAAAAAAAGCCTTTTAAACTTTAACTTCAACATAGTATGGCATAAATAAAATGAAATAATGCCATTTACTTATTCACATGGATATTCTACTAATCTAATAATCACATGCAATATCAATAACCACTTTCATAATGATGGAATGCATAATGCCAGATTATCATAACCACATAGCCAAGGCATCGTTCCAACACTACAAATAAGATTTTTCCAACGCCTTGTGCCAAGACACTATTTTGTCTCATGAGACCTACCGATGCATCGAGGAGCTATAGCGGGCTCCACCCGTCACATATTAAGTCCAATGCATTCCCATATGAAAAGGTTTAAACATAACATAAACATTCGTATTTAAAACTAGCATAGGAAATGTCAATACTTTCACCATAAACCATGAATGGTATATAAAAAATAGCACATCCACAGTCAAACATATCACAAAACCTTCAATACAATATAAAAGTTTTGTATCAAAATATATCATCCTCAAATAAGCGTAAAATCTATTAAAGGATGTTGACATAGATGCAATCAAAACTCTTTTTAAAGAAATATCTCTTTCTATTTTGAAATCATTTAAGAGACATATATTTATAAAATAAAACATTTTCTTTGAAAATATTCTTATAATCTTGTAAGGGAAGCTTTGACGATTTTATAACGGCGGAAAATAACCGCACCCGCCGTATAAGTTAAAAAAACAATCTTATCTTAATTCTGTCGAAAAGGTTAAAAAGCACCTTGTTTGGAAAACGACAGAAAGATTCCTTTATAAACCTCTTATAAAAAGTCAAACAAGGGTATAAATGACTTTAACCCATATTCTTGTAAATAGTAAAAATGTTTTGAAATACATTTTGAAGAAACATGGACGTGGATGATAACGAGGTCCCAGTAGATAATTATGTATAAACAACCTCGGATAATGAAGAGATTGCGAAATAAACCCTTACCTTGTACTTTTCCTTGGTTGGGGTAGGTTAAACTCCTGTATAATGGTGAAATAATTGTTATTAAATTATAAAAGAATCATATACATTAATATGATATCATATATGATCTTTTAATATTGATTTGATAATAATATCTTAGTATTATCGTTGTTTCAGGTGTTAACTTACTTGTTTTATTTTATATGTTTTGTTACGTAAGCCATGTTTGTAATGGATAGGTTGTATATTATTTATATCTAGAATGACATCAAGTCCTTAAACATCATTTTTAAATCATCAAAAGATAATTATACTTGAATGGATACGATGGAGAATGAATCTTATCGCGTTCGTGGAGACGGTAGTCCGTACGTACACACGAGCGACAATATCATTATTTTGATATTAAAATAATATATAAATGGATGGTATATCATATATACAGAATCATTAACATGTTATATTTATTATTTACATGAGTTACACATCATTATTATACCCATCCAAATAATATTATATTGAATAACAATTACACCACGACGTGGAGACGGTAAGCCGTACGTACGCATGTATGGTGACATGTTATTAAAAGGGTGGATAGAATAAAGAATATGGTTGTACCATATTTATAATAACATCACAGTATATGTGAGATACTGGAGTTACTATTTTAGAATGGTATGAACAAAGAAAGAAGAAGTGGAAGAAGAAAGGAACTTGAAAAGGGGTGGTGAAAACATTACCTCTTCTTCGGGTTATTCCTATTGATTTGATCAAAAGGGCTCCTTAGGTTGGCTTTCTGATAAATCTAAGGCCTATAGTTTGTAGTGAGGGAAGTTGGGAGAGTATTTGGGCAGGGTTTGGACGAGCCAAGTGGCTTGAGAGGTGTGAGGAATGAGTAGAAGTGGTCTCCTTTTATAAGGGAGAGGAGGGGATCTTTAGGAAAGAGTGAAAGTATTACTTGATAATATAATTATATTCGGTTAATAATGGTCAAAAAATCATTGAGGTCGAAGATAAGATGACTCATTTTCTAAATAACATCAACCAATAAGAATTGGACAGGTTTTAGATAATATTTTAATCATTATAATCTTATTTATTTAAATGATTTATTAATGAGGTAAACATTGCATCATTATTGTGTCATTAATAATTTAAATTATATGATCTCTAAAAATTATAAATAAAATATAATTATGTAGGAAATCCTTTTAGCTTTCTAATCAATATTTATAATCGAAATCCAACATGTATAACCCTATTTAAAAATTGTTCTTTTAAAGGATGTAAGCTTATGCCATTTTTATTTTTATTTTAACTTTATTAATATAATGTGTCCCTACCACATACAAGTGGATCTAAGGGGTCCCCAAATCTACCCAAGGATGCCCATGGTCGGGTATGTGTCCACCAATAAGGTTAGGACACGTTTTAGGGTTTTTTTGTATTATTATAATATTATTTTTTAACCATTATTTACCGGATTTACCCTTTAACCATGGTAAATAAAATATTTACCGCAGTAATTATTCAAAATGTGTAAAAATAAAAGTTACCTATTTACATAATTTGTAAATCCTGATTCCAAATATGTAATCCATTTTTCCAAATTCAAAACACAGAAGTGGCAGAAATTAATTTAAAATTAATTCCCGTTGTTAAAATAAAAAAGCGTGTTTTTAAGAGATAATAACTATCAAAAGATTGACACTTGTTTATGTCTGGTTTAATTGTGTAATTATGTCCAATTACAAAAATTAAATTAAATGGTAAAAATATATTATAAATATACTTTAAAACCACTCAAATTCATAATTTATCAATATTAATTATTTTGATTAAAAAGTTGATTTTAATTAAAATTTAGTAATTTTCACTATTCATCAAAATATAAAAGTTATCCGAAAAGTACCAAAATTTCACCCTAGGATAATTTCAATATTCCGAATCCAAAAATGAAGTCCATTTTGAAATATTAAATATATATGATTTCAAAAAGTAGGTATTACTATTCACAACGGCTAGTTTAATTAGTTGTGGTGTGTGTTAGAACTCGAGGTTGCGTACAACACACGCTATCGCATTATTCGAAGGGAAACGTACCGTGGAAGCTTAGGGTGTTACATTCTCCCCTACTTCAAATAATTGCGTCCTCGCAATTTCTAGGGTATTACTGCATAAAAAGACTCGGGTGGTTCTTCATCATAAGTTCCTCGGGTTCCCACGTTGCCTCTTCCATCTTATGATTTCTCCACAAAACTTTTACCAGACGCGTCGTCCGGTTTCTCAGTACTTGTTCTCTTGTATCAAGAATCCTGACAGGCTCTTCACAATAAGACAGATCGGGTTCCAGTTCTAATTCCTCATAATTGAGTACATGCGTTGGGTCAGGCATGTATTTTCTCAACAGAGATACGTGGAACACATCGTGAACTTTGGAGAGACTTGGCGGCATTGCCAATCGGTAAGCTACAGCTCCAATTCGTTCTAGAATTTCGAAAGGTCCGATGTACCTGGGACTCAATTTACCTTTCTTACCAAAACGTATGACTCCCTTCCATGGAGATACCTTCAGGATAACATGATCACCGACTTGAAATTCCAAATCCTTCCTTCGATTATCAGCATAGCTCTTCTGCCTACTTTGAGCTGCTTTGATGTGATTTTGGATTACCTTCACCTTTTCCACCGTTTCCTCCACCAGTTCTGGACCTACAAGTTTTCTTTCACCGAAGTCATCCCAACAGGTTGGTGTACGACATCTCTTTCTGTATAACGCTTCATATGGTGCCATCTGAATACTCGAATGGAATCTATTGTTATAGGAATATTCTACTAGAGGTAAATATTGATCCCACATACCCTGAAAGTCAAGTGAGCAAGATCTCAACATGTCTTCTAAGGTTTGAATAGTCTGTTCTGATTGTCTGTCTGTCTGAGGGTGGTAAGGTGTGCTCAAATGAAGTTCAGTATCTAGAGATTTCTGAAGACTTTTCCAGAATCTTGAAGTAAAACGGGGATCACGATCAGAAACAATCGATAGGGGTACTCCATGAAGTCTCACAACTTCATTAATGTATAGTCTTGCTAGACGTTCCAGGGGTAGATCTTCTCTTATAGCAAGAAAACGTGCTGACTTGGTAAGACGATCAACAATAACCCATATTGCATCGTTCCTTCTAGGAGTCTTTGGTAGCCCCATGACAAAGTCCATCGTAATATTGTCCCATTTCCACTCCGGTATGGGAAGAGGTTGCATGACTCATCTAGGCTGTTTCCTTCCAGCTTTCACTTGTTGACAAACCATACATCTTGACACAAAATCAACAATCTACCTCTTCATGTTGTCCCACCAAAAATGTTCCTTCAAATCTCTATACATTTTGGTGCTCCCAGGGTGTATAGAGAAATTGGAACTATGAGCATCATCCAGCAATTCACTTTTCAGATCAGGTAAATCGGGAACACAAAGTCTCTTCCCGAATTTCAAAATTCCATCTTCATACACAAAGTCTCTCAATCTCCCATCATTCACAGCTTTAATCTTCTTCTGAAATTCTTCTTCACCGGTCTGAGAACTCTTAATCCTTTCTAGTAAAGATGGTTTGGCAACCATTTGAAAAGGCATTGATGTTTCACCTTCCCTGGTTATTCCCATGTCCATCTTCACTAGATCCATGAAAATTGGATCCCTTTCAATTCTCATCATGTTCAAAACTCCATGGTCTTTTCTACTCAAAGCATCTGCCACCTTGTTTGCTTTCCCCGGGTGGTAGTGTATCGTGCAATCATAATCCTTGAGTAATTCAAGCCATCTCCATTGCCTCATGTTGAGTTCTTTTTGTGAGAAAATATACTTCAAACTCTTATGATCAGTATAAATCTCACATTTTTCACCATAGAGGTAGTGTCTCCATATCTTAAAAGCAAAGATCACAGCTGCTAACTCAAGATCATGAGTAGGATAGTTTTGTTCATGAATTTTCAACTGTCGTGATGCATAGGAAATAACTCTATCATTCTGCATAAGGACACAACCAAGTCCTTTCTTTGATGCATCACTATAAATAACGAACCCATCATTCCCCGATGGTAGAGTCAATATAGGATCATTGACTAATCTTCTCTTCAGTTCTTCGAAACATTATTCACACTCTTTTTCCCAAACAAATTTAACCCCTTTACATGTGAGCTTCGTTAATGGGTTAGCCAATCGGGCAAAATTCTGGACGAAACATCGATAATAACCTGCCAAACCAATAAAACTACGTACATCAGTTATACTCGTAGGTGCTGGCCATTCTTGGATTGCCTTGGTCTTAGAAGGATCAACAGAGATTCCATCTTTAGAGACAATATGGCCAAGAAAAGAAATATCCTGAAGCCAGAATTCACACTTGCTAAACTTCCCATATAATTCATGCCTCCTCAGAGTCTTCAAGATAATGCGCAAGTGATTTTCATGATCTTTGTAGGTTTTAGAGTATACCAAGATATCATCAATAAATACCACCACAAATTCATCGAGATACTCCTTGAAAACTCTATTCATCATATCCATGAATACAGAGGGTGCATTAGTCAATCCAAACGGCATTATGGTAAACTCGTAATCACCGTACCTGGTTCGAAATGCTGTCTTCGAAATGTCTTCATTCTTCACACACAACTGATGGTATCCAGATCGAAGGTCAATCTTTGAAAAGTATTGAGCTCCATGCAGTTGGTCAAATAAATCATCAATACGAGGTAGGGGATACTTGTTCTTTATCGTTATAGCATTGATCTCCCTGTAGTCGATACATAACCTCATAGATCCGTCTTTCTTTTTAACAAAAAGAACAGGGGCTCCCCATGGAGAAACACTAGGGCGAATAAATCCCTTATTACTCAATTCCTCTAGTTGTTTCTTTAGTTCGACTAATTCTATAGTGGCCATTCTATAAGGGGTCTTCGATATAGGCCTTGATCCAGGAATAAAAGAAATGGAAAACTCAACTTCTCGTTCTGGAGGATGTCCAGGTAAATCTTCCGGAAATACATCTACAAATTCTTTCACAACAGGTACATACTCTATTTGAACATTCCTTTCCTCACCGACAGTTATTTCATTCTCTTCCTCCCCAATAATTGAATTAAGTTGAGCTACTGGGGGTGGATCTAAATACGAATTAGGTGGTGACGATTCTGCTCTAAAAATAAGGTGTTCCTTATCATTATCATCAAGAATCGTAACCTCTTTCTTCTTAAAATAAATCTTCGCATCATAGTCCGAAATCCAGTCCATACCGAGGATTATATCAAACTCAATCATAGGTATGACGATGAGATCAGCAGATAAAGAAAATTTATGTGCTCTAATGGGGACTGATTCACAAAACATTATTGCAATGATACATCCCTTAGGAGTTTTAACTGACAACTCCCTTATTAAATCAAATTGGAAATATCTAATTTTCTTAGCAAACTGGGAAGATATGAAACAATGCGATGATCCAGAATCAAATAATGCATTTTCTAAACTTGAGGAAACCATTAAATTACCTGCCACCACGTCTTTCGGAGCTTCTACCTCAGCAGTAGTGATAGCATAAGCTTGGCCTTGATCCCTTGGCCTTTTCTGAGGTAAGTTCTCCTGACGCTTAGGACATGCATTTGCATAATGTCCCATCTCCCTGCAATTGTAGTACTGAACGTTGGTGGCTTCCTTCTTCCCTTTGCAATCACGAGCTTGGTGGCCTTTTTCACCACAATTGTAATAGACTCCCATACCCTTCAAGCAAGTACCAGGATGTTTCTTCCTGCATTTACCACAGGATGGATATTCAACCTTTCCTTTCTTCCCCTTATTTCCATTCCCAGATTGATCAGCAGGCCTCTTCTTCTCTTGCTTTTCTTTAAAGTCATTATACTTAGAGAATTCCTTTTCGGTCTTGATAGCACATGAGACAATGTCTTCGTACGATGAAAAGGATTGTGAGACTAATGCTCGACGGAGAAATGGTTTTAACCCATCAAAGAAACGATCAATCTTACTTATTTGGTTACGTATATAATCACCAACGTACCTTGATAACCTTGTAAAGTTAGCCTCATACTTTGCGACATTCTCATCCTCCTTCTGTATCAGACTTAGAAATTGCCTTTCCATATCTGCTCGATGGTCGCGAGGGAAGTATTTTTCTAAAAACAGATCTTTGAACTCCCTCCATTCCATATTTGATACTTCATCATCTTCCTTCATGTTTTGAATCAATGACCACCATTGATCAGCATCTCCAGTGAGGCGGTAAACTGCCATGATAACTTTTTCCCTTTCACTGCTCCCCAAAGCCTGAAATATTTTCTCTAGGGAATTTATCCATTGCTCAGCTACTAAGGGATTTGTACTCCCATTGAACGTTGGTGGTTTTTTCCTCATGAATCGATCTAACATTGATCCTCCACGCTGCGGATCAGGGTGCTCCATATGGGTAAGGTTATTATTCATAACCCGAGTAAGTTGTCCCAGTATGGTGATTAGCTGATCGACACCAGTTGCATCACCAGCCCCACTATAATTATCTTGAGTAGGAGGGCAATCCCTACATGGAGTGCGTACATTGATACGGTTTCCATTTCTTCCACTAGGCGCCATTTCTAAACAATGGCATAAACAAGATCAGTTTATGAATCAAAATACATAATCCCATACTTATAAAACACTTAACATAAATTGAACTATTTATGGATATAATCCATAATCATAAAAATGTTTTATTTGAGGAAGTATATACTCATAAACCCTTCATAATTATTTGTAAATAAAATGAGAGTTATCCTAAGCATATCCCCCGGGAGTGTCGTAACCAAGAGTGCAGCAAGGCCCGTTGTCGTGCACCAGTTCCCGTTCGAGTCTAGCTCAAAGCGGTGTTTTCGGATTTTACCCCTAGGTACATCTGTGCCAGAGCCGCCTCTACCTGCTCGTATCCAGACAGGGATGTATTGCTCGGAAAACTCAGAAAATCTCTACAATACCAAAATTCTAGGAAGTTCTTCTATACTAATCCTCAATGTTCATCTTAGGTCTACGTGCTCTAATCAGAGTTTATCTAAATCTAGCTTCCAAGGTTTGTACTAAACTTCCTCTGATACCAACTGTAACGCCCCGACCCCAGGTACCCAGAGTCGGTGCATTATTACATAACATTGTCATGATCACAATAAAGGTCAAATCTTGAAAGACCGATTGGTTTAGTAACCTTGGAAACACTAGATATATTCATAAGTTTTACATTACATCCTAAAACGAAAAACTACTACAACAACATATTGTCTCCATAATCCACACTCATATCCCCACATAATATCCCTGCAGGTCATTCATAACTTACTTCTTCACTTCCTGGGAAAAATAAAACATAGAAAAAGGGTGAGCTCAAATGCCCAGTAAGGATAACAATATAGCAGAAACTTTCATAAATAAGAATAAACATTTAAGGCAATGTATAACTAAAACAAAAGCCTTTTAAACTTTAACTTCAACATAGTATGGCATAAATAAAATGAAATAATTCCATTTACTTGTTCACATGGATATTCTACTAATCGAATAATCACATGCAATATCAATAACCACTTTCATAATGATGGAATGCATAATGCCAGACTATCATAACCACATAGCCAAGGCCTCGTGCCAAGACTACAAATAAGATTTTGCCAATGCCTTGTGCCAAGACACTAGTTTGTCTCATGAGACCTACCGATGCATCAAGGAGCTATAGCGGGCTCCACCCGTCACATATTAAGTCCAATGCATTCCCATATGAAAAGGTTTAAACATAACATAAACATTCGTATTTAAAACTAGCATACGAAATGTCAATACTTTCACCATAAACCATGAATGGTATATAAAAAAATAGCACATCCATAGTCAAACATATCACAAAACCTTCAATACAATATAAAAGTTTTGTATCATAATATATCATCCTCAAATAAGCGTAAAATCCATTAAAGGATGTTGACATAGATGCAATCAAAACTCTTTTTAAAGAAATATCTATTTCTATTTTGAAATCATTTAAGAGACATATATTTATAAAATAAAACATTTTCTTTGAAAATATTCTTATAATCTTGTAAGGGAAGCTTTGACGATTTTATAACGGCGGAAAATAACCGCACCCGCCGTATAAGTTAAAAAAAACATTCTTATCTTAATTCTGTCGAAAAGGTTAAAAAGCACCTTGTTTGGAAAACGACGGAAAGATTCCTTTATAAACCTCTTATAAATAGGTCAAACAAGGGTATAAATGACTTTAACCCATATTCTTGTAAATTGTAAAATTTTTTTGAAATACATTTTGAAGAAATATGGACGTGGATGATAACGAGGTCCCAGTAGATAATTATGTATAAACAACCTCGGATAATGAAGAGATTGCGAAATAAACCCTTACCTTGTACTTTTCCTTGGTTGGGGTAGGTTAACCTCCTGTATAATGGTGAAATAATTGTTATTAAATTATAAAAGAATCATATACATTAATATGATATCATATATGATCTTTTAATATTTATTTGATAATAATATCTTAGTATTATCGTTGTTTCGGGTGTTAACTTACTTGTTTTATTTTATATGTTTTGTTATGTAAGCCATGTTTGTAATGGATATGTTGTATATTATTTATATACAGAATTATATCAAGTCCTTAAACATCATTTTTAAATCATCAAATGATAATTATACTTGAATGGATACGATAGAGAATGAATCTCATCGCGTTCGTGGAGACGGTAGTCCGTACGTACGCACGAGCGACAATATCATTCTTTTGATATTAAAATAATATATAAATGGATGGTATATCATATATACAGAATCATTAACATGTTATATTTATTATTTACATGAGTTACACATCATTATTATACCCATCCAAATAATATTATATTGAATAACAATTACACCACGACGTGGAGACGGTAAGCCGTACGTACGCACGTATGGTGACATGTTATTAAAAGGGTGGATAGAATAATGAATATGGTTGTACCATATTTATAATAACATCACAGTATATGTGAGATACTGGAGTTATTATTTTAGAATGGTAAGAACAAAGAAAGAAGAAGTGGAAAAAGAAAGGAACTTGAAAAGGGGTGGTGAAAACATTACCTCTTCTTCGGGTTATTCCTTTTGATTTGATCAAAAGGGCTCTTAGGTTGGCTTTATGATCAAACTAAAGCCTCTAGGTTGTAGTGAGGGAAGTTGGGAGAGTATTTGGGCAGGGTTTGGACGAGCCAAGTGTCTTGAGAGGTGTGAGGAATGAGTAGAAGTGGTCTCCTTTTATAAGGGAGAGGAGGGGCTCTTTAAGAAAGAGTGAAATTATTACTTTATAATATAATTATATTCGGTTTATAATGGTCCAAAAATCATTGAGGTCGAAGATAAGATGACTCATTTTCTAAATAACATCAACCAATAAGAATTGGACAGGTTTTAGATAATATTTTAATCATTATAATCTTATTTATTTAAATGATTTATTAATGAGGTAAACATTTCATCATTATTGTGTCATTAATAATTTAAATTATTTGATGTCTAAAAATTATAAATAAAATATAATTATTTAGGAAATCTTTTTAGCTTTATAATGAATATTTATAATCGAAAATCCAACATGTATAACCCTATGTAAAAATTGTTCTTCTAAAGATTTAAGCTTATGCCATTTTTATTTTTATTTTAACTTTATTAATATAATGTGTCCCTACCACATACAAGTGGATCTAAGGGGTCCCCAAATCTACCCAAGGATGCCCATGGTCGGGTATGTGTCCACCAATAAGGTTAGGACACGTTTTAGGGAAATTGTTTATTATTATAATATTATTTTTTAACCCTTATTTACCGGATTTACCCTTTAACCATGGTAAATAAAATATTTACCGCAGTAATTATTCAAAATGTGTAAAAATAAAAGTTACCTATTTACATAATTTGGACATCCTGATTCCAAATATGTAATCCATTTTTCCAAATTAAAAACACAGAAGTGGCAGAAATTAATTTAAAATTAATTCCCGTTGTTAAAATAAAAAGCGTGTTTTTAAGAGATAATAACTATCAAAAGATTGACACTTGTTTATGTCTGGTTTAATTGTGAAATTATGTCCAATGAAAAAAATTAAATTTAATGGTAAAAATATATTCTAAATATACTTTAAAACCACTAAAATTCATAATTTATCAATATTAATTATTTTGATTAAAAAGTTGATTTTAATTAAAATTTAGTAATTTTCACAATTCATCAAAATATAAAAGTTATCCGAAAAGTACCAAAATTTCACCCTAGGCTAATTTCAATATTCCAAATCCAAAAATGAAGTCCATTTTGAAATATAAAATATATATGATTTCAAAAATTAGGTATTACTATTCACAACGGCTAGTTTAATTAGTTGTGGTGTGTGTTAGAACTCGAGGTTGCGTACAACACACGCTATCGCATTATTCGAAGGGAAACGTACCGTGGAAGCTTGGGGTGTTACATTCTCCCCTACTTCAAATAATTGTGTCCTCGCAATTTCTAGGGTATTACTGCATAAAAAGACTCGTGTGGTTCTTCATCATAAGTTTCTCGGGTTCCCACGTTGCCTCTTCCATCTTATGATTTCTCCACAAAACTTTTACCAGACGCGTCGTCCGGTTTCTCAGTACTTGTTCTCTTGTATCAAGAATCCTGACAGGCTCTTCACAATAAGACAGATCGGGTTCCAGTTCTAATTCCTCATAAGTGAGTACATGCGTTGGGTCAGGCATGTATTTTCTCAACAGAGATACGTGGAACACATCGTGAACTTTGGAGAG
Organism: Viscum album; assembly: GCA_963277665.1. Taxonomy (NCBI): domain Eukaryota; kingdom Viridiplantae; phylum Streptophyta; class Magnoliopsida; order Santalales; family Viscaceae; genus Viscum; species Viscum album. Next base: position 169,466,070 of record OY728157.1, read on the forward strand.
ACTTGGCGGCATTGCCAATCGGTAAGCTACAGCCCCAATTCGTTCTAGAATTTCGAAAGGTCCGATGTACCTGGGACTCAATTTACCTTTCTTACCAAAACGTATGACTCCCTTCCATGGAGATACTTTCAGGAAAACATGATCATCGACTTGAAATTCCAAATCCTTCCTTCGATTATCGGCATAGCTCTTCTGCCTACTTTGAGCTGCTTTGATGTGATTTTGGATTACCTTCACCTTTTCCACCGTTTCCTCCACCAGTTCTGGACCTACAAGTTTTCTTTCACCGACGTCATCTCAACAGGTTGGTGTACGACATCTCTTTCCGTATAACGCTTCATATGGTGCCATCTGAATACTCGAATGGAAGCTATTGTTATAGGAAAATTCTACCAAAGGTAAATATTGATCCCACATACCCTGAAAGTCAAGTGAGCAAGATCTCAACATGTCTTCTAAGGTTTTAATAGTCCGTTCTGATTGTCAGTCTGTCTGAGGGTGGTAAGCAGTGCTCAAATGAAGTTCAGTATCCATGGATTTCTGAAGACTTTTCCAGAATCTTGAAGTAAAACGGGGATCACGATCAGAAACAATCGATAGGGGTACTCCATGAAGTCTCACAACTTCATTAATGTATAGTCTTGCTAGACGTTCCAGGGGTAGATCATCTCTTATAGCAAGAAAATGTGCTGACTTGGTAAGACGATCAACAATAACCCATATTTCATCGTTCTTTCTAGGAGTCTATGGTAGCCCCATGACAAATTCCATCGTAATATTGTCCCATTTCCACTCCGGTATGGGAAGAGGTTGCATGACTCCTCCAGGCTGTTGCCTTCCAGCTTTCACTTGTTGACAAACCATACATCTTGACACAAAATCAGCAATCTCCCTCTTCATGTTGTCCCACCAAAAATGTTCCTTCAAATCTCTATACATTTTGGTTCTCCCAGGGTGTATAGAGAAATTGGAACTATGAGAATCATCCAGTAATTCTCTTTTCAGATCAGGTAAATCGGGAACACAAAGTCTCTTCCCGAATTTCAAAATTCCATCTTCATACACAAAGTCTCTCAATCTCCCATCATTCACAGCTTTAATCTTCTTCTGAAATTCTTCATCATCGGTCTGAGAACTCTTAATCCTTTCTAGTAAAGATGGTTTGGCAACCATTTGAAAAAGCATTGATGTTTCACCTTCCCTGGTTATTCCCATGTCCATCTTCACTAGATCCATGAAAATTGGATCCCTTTTAATTCTCATCATGTTCAAAACTCCATGGTCTTTTCTACTCAAAGCATCTGCCACCTTGTTTGCTTTCCCCGGGTGGTAGTGTATCGTGCAATCATAATCCTTGAGTAATTCAATCCATCTCCTTTGCCTCATGTTGAGTTCTTTTTGTGAGAAAATATACTTCAAACTCTTATGATCACTATAAATCTAACATTTTTCACCATAGAGGTAGTGTCTCCATATCTTCAAATCAAAGATCACAGTTGCTAACTCAAGATCATGCGTAGGATAGTTTTGTTCATGAATTTTCAACTGTCGTGATGCATAGGCAATAACTCTATCATTCTGCATAAGGACACAACCAAGTCCTTTCTTTGATGCATCACTATAAATAACGAACCCATCATTCCCCGATGGTAGAGTCAATATAAGAGCACTGACTAATCTTCTCTTAAGTTCTTCAAAACATTCTTCACACTCTTTTTCCCAAACAAATTTAACCCCTTTACGTGTGAGCTTCGTTAATGGGTTGGCCAATCGAGCAAAATTCTGGACAAAACGTTGATAATAACCTGCCAAACCAATAAAACTACGTACCTCAGTTATACTCGTAGGTGCTGTCCATTCTTGGATTGCCTTGATCTTAGAAGGATCAATAGAGATTCCATATTTAGAGACAATATGGCCAAGAAAAGAAATATCCTGAAGCCAGAATTCACACATGCTAAACTTCCCATATAATTCATCCCTCCTCAGAGTCTTCAAGATAATGTGCAAGTGATTTTCATGATCTTCGTAGGTTTTGGAGTATACCAAGATATCATCAATAAATACCACCACAAATTCATCGAGATACTCCTTGAAAACTCTATTCATCAGATCCATGAATACAGAGGGTGCATTAGTCAATCCAAACGGCATTACAGTAAACTCGTAATGCCCGTACCTGGTTCGAAATGCTGTCTTCGAAATGTCTTCCTTCTTCACACACAACTGATGGTATCCAGATCGAAGGTCAATCTTTGAAAAGTATTGAGATCCATGTAGTTGGTCAAATAAATCATCAATACGAGGTAGGGGATACTTATTCTTTATCGTTATAGCATTTATCTCCCTGTAGTCAATACATAACCTCACAGATCCGTCTTTCTTTTTAACAAAAAGAACAGGGGCTCCCCATGGAGAAACACTAGGGCGAATAAATCCCTTATTACTCAATTCCTCTAGTTGTTTCTTTAGTTTGACTAATTCTAAAGGGGCATTCTATAAGGGGTCTTCGATATAGGCCTTGATCTAGGAATCAAATCAATGGAAAACTCAACTTCTCGTTCTGGAGGATGTCCAGTTAAATCTTTCGGAAATACATCTACAAATTCTTTCACAATAGGTACATCCTCTATTTGAACATTCCTTTCCTCACCGACAGTTATTTCATTCTCTTCCTCCCCAATAATTGAATTAAGTTGAGCTACTGGGGGTGGATCTAAATACTAATTAGGTGGTGACGATTCTACTCTAAAAATAAGGTGTTCCTTATCATTATCATCAAGAATCGTAACCTCTTTCTTCTTACAATAAATCTTCGAATCATAGTCTGAAATCCAGTCCATACTGAGGATTATATCAAACTAAATCATAGGTATGACGATGAGATCAGCAGATAAAGAAAATTTATGTGCTCTAATGGGGACTGATTCACAAAACTTTGTTGCAATGTTACTTCCCTTAGGAGTTTTAACTGACAAATCCCTTATTAAATCAAATTGGAAATATCTAATTTTCTTAGCAAACTGGGAAGATATGAAACAATGTGATGATCCATAATCAAATAATGCATTTGCTAAACTTGAGAAAACCATTAAATTACCTGCCACCACGTCTTTCGGAGCTTCTACCTCAGTAGTAGTGATAGCATAATCTTGGCCTTGATCCCTTGGCCTTTTCTGAGGTAAGTTCTCCTGACGCTTAGGACATGCATTTGCATAATGTCCCATCTCCCTGCAATTGTAGCACTGAACGTTGGTGTCTTCCTTCTTCCCTTTGCAATCACGAGCTTGGTGGCCTTTTTCACCACACTTGTAACAGACTCCCATTCCCTTCAAGAAAGTACCAGGATGTTTCTTCCCGCATTTACCACAGGATGGATATTCAACCTTTCCTTTCGTACCCTTATTTCCATTCCCAGATTGATCAGCAGGCCTCTTCTTCTCTTGCTTTGCTTTAAAGTCATTAGACTTAGAGAATTCCTTTTCGGTCTTGATATCACATGAGACAATGCCTTCGTACGATGAAAAGGATTGTGAGACTAATGCTCGACGGAGAAATGGTTATAACCCATCAAAGAAACGATCAATCTTACTTATTTGGTTACGTATATAATCACCAGCGTACCTTGCAAACCTTTTAAAGTTAGCCTCATACTTTGCGACATTCTCATCCTCCTTCTGTATCAGACTTAGAAATTGCCTTTCCATATCTGCTCGATGGTCGCGAGGGAAGTATTTTTCTAAAAAAAGTTCTTTGAACTCCCTCCATTCCATATTTGATACTTCATCATCTTCCTTCATGTTTTGAATCAATGAACACCATTGATCAGCATCTCCAGTGAGGCGGTAAACTGCCATGATAACTTTTTCCCTTTCACTGCTCCCCAAAGCCTGAAATATTTTCTCTAGGGAATTTATCCATTGCTCAGCTACTAAGGGATTTGTACTCCCGTTGAACGTTGGTGGTTGTTGCCTCATGAATCGATCTAACATTGATCCTCCACGCTGCGGATCAGGGTGCTCCATACGGGTAAAGTTATTATTCATAACCCGAGTAAGTTGTCCCAGTATGGTGATTAGCTGATCGGCACCAGTTGCATCACCAGCCCAACTATAATTATCTTGAGCAGGAGGGCAATCCCTACATGGAGTGCGTGAATTGATACTGTTTCCATTTCTTCCACGAGGTGCCATTTCTAAACAATGGCATAAACTAGATCAGTTTATGAATCAAAATACATAATCCCATACTTATAAAACACTTAACATAAATTGAACTATTTATGGATATAATCCATAATCATAAAAATGTTTTCTTTGAGGAAGTATATACTCATAAACCCTTCATAATGATTTTTAAAGAAAATGAGAGTTATCCTAAGCATATCCCCCGGGAGTGTCGTAACCAAGAGTGCAGCAAGGACCGTTGTCGTGCACCAGTTCCCGTTCGAGTCTAGCTCAAAGCGGTGTTTTCGGGTTTTACCCCTAGGTACATCTATGCCAGAGCCGCCTCTACCTGCTCCTATCCATACAGGGATGTATTGCTCGGAAAAATCACAAAATCTCTACAATACCAAAATTCTAGGAAGTTCTTCTATACTAATCCTCAAAGTTCATCTTAGGTCTACGTGCTCTAATAAGAGTTTATCTAAATCTAGCTTCCAAGGTTTGTACTAAACTTCCTCTGATACCAACTGTAACGCCCCGACCCCAAGTACCCAGAGTCGGTGCATTATTACATAACATTGGCATGATCACAAGAAAGATCAAATCTCGAAAGACCGATTGGTTTAGTAGCCTTGGAAACACTAGATATATTCATAAGTTTTACATTACATCATAAAACGAAAAAAATACTACAACAACATATTGTCTCCATAATCCACACTCATATCCCCACATAATATCCCTGCAGGTCATTCATAACTTACTTCTTCACTTCCTGGGAAAAATAAAACATAGAAAAGGGGTGAGCTCAAATGCCTAGTAAGGATAACAATATAGCGGAAACATTCATAAATAAGAATAAACATTTAAGGCAATGTATAACTAAAACAAAAGCCTTTTAAACTTTAACTTCAACATAGTATGGCATAAATAAAATGAAATAATGCCATTTACTTATTCACATGGATATTCGACTAATCGAATAATCACATGCAATATCAATAACCACTTTCATAATGATGGAATACATAATGCCAGACTATCATAACCACATAGCCAAGGCCTCGTGCCAAGACTACAAATACGATTTTTCCAAGGACTTGTGCCAAGACACTAGTTTGTCTCATGAGACCTACTGATGCATCAAGGAGCTATAGCGGGCTCCTCCCGTCACATATTAAGTCCAATGCATTCTTATATGAAAAGGTTTAAACATAACATAAACATTCGTATTTAAAACTAGCATACGAAATGTCAATACTTTCACCATAAACCATGAATAGTATATAAAAAAATAGCACATCCACAGTCAAACATATCACAAAACCTTCAATACAATATAAAAGTTTTGTATTGTAATATATCATCCTCAAATAAGCGTAAAATCCATTAAAGGATGTTGACATAGATGCAATCAAAACTCTTTTTAAAGAAATATCTCTTTCTATTTTGAAATCATTTAAGAGACATATATTTATAAAATAAAACATTTTCCTTGAAAATATTCTTATAATCTTGTAAGGGAAGCTTTGAAGATTTTATAACGGCGGAAAATAACCGCACCCGCCGTATAAGTTAAAAAAAACATTCTTATCTTAATTCTGTCGAAAAGGATAAAAAGCACCTTGTTTGGAAAACGACGGAAAGATTCCTTTATAAACCTCTTATAAAAAGTCAAACAAGGGTATAAATGACTTTAACCCATATTCTTGTAAATATTAAAAATGTTTTGAAATACATTTTGAAGAAACATGGACGTGGATGATAACGAGGTCCCAGTAGATAATTATGTATAAACAACCTCGGATAATGAAGAGATTGCGAAATAAACCCTTACCTTGTACTTTTCCTTGGTTGGGGTAGGTTAACCTCCTGTATAATGGTGAAATAATTGTTATTAAATTATAAAAGAATCATATACATTAATATGATATCATATATGATCTTTTAATATTGATTTGATAATAATATCTTAGTATTATCGTTGTTTCGGGTGTTAACTTACTTGTTTTATTTTATATGTTTTGTTACGTAAGCCATGTTTGTAATGGATTGGTTGTATATTATTTATATCCAGAATGATATCAAGTCCTTAAACATCATTTTTAAATCCTCAAATGATAATTATACTTGAATGGATACGATGGAGAATGAATCTCATCGCGTTCGTGGAGATGGTAGTCCGTATGTACGCACGAGCGACAATATCATTTTTTTGATATTAAAATTATATATAAATGGATGGTATATCATATATAATTAATCATTAACATGTTATATTTATTATTTACATGAGTTACACATCATTATTATACCCATCCAAATAATATTATATTGAATAACAATTACACCACGACGTGGAGACGGTAAGCCGTACGTACGCACGTATGGTGACATGTTATTAAAAGGGTGGATAGAATAATGAATATGGTTGTACCATATTTATAATAACATCACAGTATATGTGAGATACTGGAGTTATTATTTTAGAATGGTAAGAACAAAGAAAGAAGAAGTGGAAGAAGAAAGAAACTTGAAAAGGGGTGGTGAAAACATTACCTCTTCTTCGGGTTCTTCCTTTTGATTTGATCAAAAGGGCTCCTTAGGTTGGCTTTATGATAAAACTAAGGCCTCTAGGTTGTAGTGAAGGAAGTTTGGAGAGTATTTGGGCAGGGTTTGGACGATCCAAGTGGCTTGATAGGTGTGAGGAATGAGTAGAAGTGGTCTCCTTTTATAAGGGAGAGGAGGGGCTCTTTAAGAAAGAGTGAAAGTATTACTTTATAATATAATTATATTCGGTTTATAATGGTCCAAAAATCATTGAGGTCGAAGATACGATGACTCATTTTCTAAATAACATCATCCAATAAGAATTGGACAGGTTTTAGATAATATTTTAATCATTATAATCTTATTTATTTAAATGATTTATTAATGAGGTAAACATTGCATCATTATTGTGTCATTAATAATTTAAATTATTTGATGTCTAAAAATAATAAATAAAATATCATTATGTAGGAAATCTTTTTAGATTTCTAATGAATATTTATAATCTAAAATCCAACATGTATAACCCTATGTAAAAATTTTTCTTCTAAAGATGTAAGCTTATGCCATTTTTATTTTTATTTTAACTTTATTAATATAATGTGTCCCTACCACATACAAGTGGTTCTAAGGGGTCCCCAAATCTACCCAAGGATGAAAATGGTCGGGTATGTGTCCACCAATAAGTTTAGGACAAGTTTTAGGGTAATTTGGTATTATTATAATATTATTTTGTAACCCTTATTTACCAGATTTACCCTTTAACCATGGTAAATAAAATATTTACCGCAGTAATTATTCAAAATGTGTAAAAATAAAAGTTACCTATTTACATAATTTGGACATCCTGATTCCAAATATGTAATCCATTTTCCAAATTCAAAACATAGAAGTGGAAGAAATTAATTTAAAATTAATTCCCGTTGTTAAAATAAAAAGCGTGTTTTTAAGAGATAATAACTATCAATAGATTGACACTTGTTTATGTCTGGTTTAATTGTGAAATTATGTCCAATTACAAACATTAAATTAAATGGTAAAAATATATTCTAAATATACTTTAAAACCACTCAAATTCATAATTTATCAATATTAATTATTTTGATTAAAAAAGTTTATTTTAATTAAAATTTAGTAATTTTCACTCTTCATCAAAATATAAAAGTTATCCGAAAAGTACCAAAATTTCACCCTAGGATAATTTCAATATTCCGAATCCAAAAATGAAGTCCATTTTGAAATATAAAATATATATGATTTCAAAAAGTAGGTATTACTATTCACAACGGCTAGTATAATTAGTTGTGGTGTGTGTTAGAACTCGAGGTTGCGTACAACACACGCTATCACATTATTCGAAGGGAAACATATCGTGGAATCTTGGGGTGTTACAAGTAACTTGATATTGATGAAATGATCAGTGCACTGAGGGTTGACTGGAACATTCCTTTCCTCCATCACATTAGTGTGTTTTGCCTATCGAAAATCTCTAGGTAGATTCCCTTATTTCTTACAGCTAAATCATTTCCTGTCTCCCCTTAAGAAAATTTTGGGGTGCTTCTTTCCACACCTTTGACCATTTTAGAAATTTTTTAGAACCATTAGATATCATCATCAGACAACTATAATTATACACCAATTTCCACTTCATATCTTAGTGACACCCTTTTGATTCACGAATCTCCATTTAAACATTGAGGTCACATTGGACAATGTCCCCATTAATATCAATGTCACGAATCACCAGGTACTTTCAAATACTAGGTTTTAGACAACCAAAGAAGATTCCTACATTAAATTTAGGGGTAAAAACAATGCCGAAGGTGTATCATGAATGTTTTGGAAGTTTTCCCCATACACCCTGAGAGACTATTCACCTTTTCTATTTGAGGGCAAGGAAATACCTTTCCATTTTTAGCAGAATAATGTCGGGAAAATATTTATCAAAATACCTTTTCTGGAATTCCTTCCACTTGATCCCTTCGATATCATCCTTAGGTATCATATTCATGATAAATTTCCACCACTGATCAGCTTATCCCACCATATGATAAACAACCATTATAACCTTCTCCTTTTCAGTACATTAAAGGATATAAAATATATTCTCAGTGGAGTTGATCCACTATTCCATGATTAAGGGATCATATGATCTATTGAACGTTGGAGGTCTTTCACACATAACAAACTCAATTGAATCATATTCATTATTAGGGGGATTTGGTCCCTCCTCCTATCCTAGGATTATATTCAGAACCTAATTCATCTGAGAGTTTATCGTAACAATGTTTTCAATTCAAGCTCCCATGTGGCTAGGCATCCCATTGAGAAAGTCATAACATTCCCCATCACATTGATTCTTTACTCTATTTTTCATATTTTCGATCATTGGTTATAATAATGAAAAAATTAGGGGTGTTTATATTTACACATTTAAACTCATAAAAGTGAATATGATGAAATTAAATAGATAACTTAAAAATTTCATATATTTTTATACATTATGATTTTGTAGTCTTCATTCAATGTTATTCATGATATATTTTCCTAGAACATACATTGATGGATATTTTTTATTCCCTTACTCATTATTTATAACAAACTTATGAATATATCAAATCATATCCTCTAATAATGTAAATATAGGTGTTTAGTGAGGCCCATTTTGGTGTAGTAAGTTACACTGAGTTGGTCTCAACGTACCAAGTCCGATTTATTAACCCTATGTATATCTGTTCTAGAACCACAACCACTTGTATTGTCTAGATAGGAATTTATTTAATTGATAAACCACCTACTAGATACTTACCAAAATTTTGGGATGTTTTATTATACTTATTTCTTTCCCTATGTATTTTTATATAGTTTTCCAATCTTTTCCCAAAATAACTAAACATTTACTCTAATACCAACTTAATAATTCTTATCTTTATTTCATATTAGAACAAGAATTATTATATAATTTTAAAATTAATACAACCTGGAATATTTATAATTATGTTTTATTTGAGAACTAGGTACATTAAAAATGTATTTAAATAGAAAAAAACAACAACTTTATTGAAAACATCTTCAACATGATCTCACTTAAAACTACACAGGATTACCGAGGGATATACATAAGAAATGGGTGAGTTATAAATCCTAGTAATGGAATAAACACTGAATCACATGAATATGATAATACACATTAGAAAATAGGCATATCAGTGTATAAGTAATGGATTGAGAATCATAAAAAGGAACAAATAGGCATGACATGTCATTATAATCCTAACATCGAAAATGTGGAAACAACATAAACCACTACATCATAAACATAGGTCTTGGATAACAACCAATAAATCATGATGACAAAGTCACATAAAGGAATTAGGGTCACTCCTTATATTAACATAATGTATCACGAGACTAAACCTTTCCTAATTCATTGGAGTGCTATATAGTTTTGGGTGCACCCGTCACTTTCATTTCATTCTCATGCTTATGTGTTCGACAAAGATCACAAAACAAGGATTCATTAATCATAATATTTAATTACACAATCAAGGAATGAGGAATAAATACATAAATACCCAATTTCATCATATTATAAGGGTATAAGGGTGACTACCCTTGATATTAAATGGTTACAATTTTCACTATAAAATTATTTTGGCATGGAAAAATCATGGTGAAATTTCCGCAGCAAAACGATGTCACATAAAAATTAATAAAATGAGTTGATGAGAGGGAAATAGGTATATCATAATTTGGAAATTAAATGGGCACTAATATGGTAATTTGAATCCATATCCCAAAAGTATGAATTGGAAATATAAATCATAAGATAATAATTGAACTAGAATAAATAAGAGAAGGCGAGGATCACATACGTGGGTGTGTAATTCCAAATGCTTGGGAGGATCTTCTTGAGAGCATAAGGGCACCATGGGAGGACTCTAGAGAAGGATGGGAAGAGTAAAGATGTGATTCATGGATTTTGAGTGATGATTAATCAGATTTGGGGTTGGTTTATATAGTAAATTAGCGGGTATTTCATTATTATTTCTCAAACATAGGTTTTGGACTCTATATAATAAAATAATTCAAATGACAAAGAATCCCATCGTTTTTTCCAACTATTTTTGCCCAATGGAATTTTTTTCATTTTTTTATGAATGGAAATTAATTGAATTAATAAAATAATTCCTTTACTTATGTAGAGGTGAGTCATACTCTTACAGAAATGATTTTAAAACCATAAAATATATTAATAGTTTTCAGAAGATTCATAATTGCATAATAAAATTAATAAAATAGACATAAAATATAATTATATTAAATAAAAATCATATATTTTTTCATTGATACATTTTATTGTATTTATTAAATCACTTTTGGGTCATTATGATTTCATAAGACACACAATATATTTTTCGATATTTAATTTTATCCCGAATATTTGGCTATCATAGAAAATTTTGAAAAAATCACTACATGATAATTTCGACCATTTGATTCCATATTAGAATATTAATTTTATCTAAATATTTTTATAAATATTTTTCTTTTTCTAATTTTAATATTATATCAACATTTATTAAGAAATGATGGGTTTTTTTACAATAATAGTTCTCAACCCCTTATAAAAATTAAATTCGACTTCATAAAAAATTATATGATCAATTATATTTAATAAAAATTATTTAGTTATAATTTTTTTTAAATATTAATTATTTTAGATATAAAATAATTCAAAAAAATAAATACCTTAATTGACTTTGAATATTTCTCAAAATTATTGTTTGTGTTTTGTTGTATCAAAATAGAAAAAAATTATAAAGTAACAATAATCGGATGAATTTAAATCCATTATCCTTTAAAAAATAATGTAAATAATCATACTTCTAGGGTCTTCATATATATACCTTTAATACAGTAGAAAATTCCCAAATAGAAACTTTTGAAATGGTGATACATTCATGGGGTGGTTCAATGAACATGGTTTTTGTTGTCATATTGATGAGCTTGAACCTCTCCCACATGTGGGTTATACCATGATTATGTTGTTGGATCTTAGCTTGGGCTTTGTCTAGGGAAATCCTAGTGATTCTATCTCCCTAGGATGCTCTGATAAATAGGAAACATTGCATATGATCCAAATATATGGTGTCACCACTTCCATTTTATTTGTTATTTGGATTTTCTAAAACCCCATATCTAAACTAATCAAGTGAAAACTATTAAATGACCATGTTATCAATAGTAACGATGCGTAATGGTATTGTAAATTCAATAGAATATGATAAAAACAAATAAGTGCATGTGTTTTCTCAAACCATATTGAATAATAACACATTTAATTAAATCACAAGGGAAATGTTATTTATAATAGTTCAATTCTTTACAATTATAATATATAAAACCATTATTCGTAATGTGTTTAAAGGAAACATAAGAATGGGTGATCTCAGTTGTGCAGTATGTGTAAACAAGCGGATATCATAGATCACAGATAATGGAATTATAATTAGGGTATGATAACATGATCCTAACATTTTAAAACCATTCATGTTATATGAATGATCATATTCTTCAGTAATGTAATAAATCATAGAAGTTCATAAGACAGTAATCATAAATTAATTAAAGAATATAATTCATGAGAAAATATAATTGGTATAAGGAATAGATTTTCTTCAAATAAAAAATTATAGAAAATAATTTATTTATTAGATAATAATTACAAAAAAGATTATAATTATGGATTTGGTTTACTCCCTAAATTATAAAATTGGATAAGGACCACTCCCAAGGCAATTATATTGGATAAATTCCCTTACTAAACAAGGTTCACTCTCTATTCTAATCCAGCTTATCTTATGAGATATCAATATTTACCCAATGAATTGGAGGGAGATATAAGTTCCACCCATCACATTATCCATATATTTTTATTCTAAAAGATAATAAAATTTTCACAATATCATAAATTGGGAAAATTAATGGGTTTCATATTAATTTTAGTATATCATTACCCAAGGAAAGTAAACGAGTTTAATAATAATTGCATAACTTCACCATAATAAATAAAATGGAAATGGTTTATGATTTATAAAATTATTTTTATCATAATCATAACAAATCCAAATAAATAATAGAGATAGTTTTTCTAGATCATTTCCCATTTTTTGATTATGTAACATCATATGAAGTCATCATATATGGAAAGTGATTTTACGAGTTCACTTGTAACATTTATTATGGAAAATATACATTCCATAATGAAAGAACAAAATGAAAATCTAATATTTATCTAATATTAAAGAAATAAATTTCTTGAAAATATCCTCAGATAATTTTAATGTAATATTAAAATAATTTATGGGTCATGATAGTGGAAAAAAAATTCATGAGCCAAGTGTTAAAAATCTATATAACACAAATATTCCATGGGTGAAAACTTCTTATGATTTTCAAGGAAATATTCTTAATTTATTAGATAACTTATGAGGCATAACATCACATATCTGATTTGGTACTCAAAAATAAATTTGGAAAAGTCTACAATTATGAATTATAAATAACTACATTTCTCCATTAAAGAGTAAATATTCCATGTGAATTTCATATATAGGAATTAGATTGTATCTAAACAATGGAAAATAAATGGGATACAAGAGGTAGTTGTTAATAGTATGGTGAAACTGATCTGAATATTTCTTCAAAAAGGGTTTTCTAACATCACATTATCAAATATATCTATAAGAAAACTATGATACTAACCCATAAATTATTAAAGGTTGTTCTCTTTATTTTTAATGAAATTTAAAAATTTCCCTCATTAAATTAGTGAATAAATTTATGGACAACCCAATCATGGTATATTCCAATTAGGAAAATACTTTCATGTCGATGTGGGGAATCCATGATTTCATTATAGGATCCTCTCTTGTAATAGTGGGAGATCACATCATTCAAAAAATATATTATAAAATCCACATTCTAAATGAGGCCCAAATAAATTTAAATGTTATGGAGATTTACACATTTATAGTTTTCTTTAATTATGATAGGTTTAGATTAAATTATGTACTCTTTATGGATGTTTTCTATATAGATCACTTCATTTCTGGATTATTTGGGATTAAAATAATGTGAATTTATTAATATTTTGGTGGATATAATAATAATAAATATTGGATAATATGATTAATTACAATAATTTCTCTTAGAATGTAGTTTCTAATCATTTTTTAGGGTGTCAATTAAGTAATACATTTTTTTACCAATTATTTGATAATGTACTCACATCAACGACCACTAAATAAAGGGATTAGTAGGTATATATAGAGTTATATACTATACTGACAACCCTTCTCAGCCAAATATTAGTGGGAATATAGATACAACTAGCTGGGAGATAAAAAAATTCTAGATGAGACTATATGGTAAAGATATAATTATTGTTGAAAAGACTTGATGATTCTTTTTTTAAATATATATATATATATAGAATAGCTATCACAAAACAATTTTCTATGACCCTATTTAGGATCATTCATTGGAAGTCTTTTCAATTTTCAGAAGATCACGAACAATGATCATATTAATCTATGCTAAAAATCAATAGATATCTATAACAAGTAAGACTAAAAATAATAATACAGATGGTAGAATTAGAATATATTTTGTGGGATACATACGAGATTGAATATATCCACAATTATAAGACCAATAAGTAACATGATACATGCATCAACAGATGAACATTAATTCCCAGAGAAAAGGTGTGTTTGTTTAAGTTATTATTAAAACTATTCCCAAGGAAATTTAATTCATGATATTTAGGACTAATAACGGTGATCATAGATCTCCCACATGGATTCATTTAAATCTAACAAACTCATTAACCATTATACAAGGTCAATGGTCAATGGTTGAATCTCAGCATGTAAAATTTCCAAAAGGATTCATTCTTTATCCCATGACTGAAAAAATGAAAAATTGTTCATTTTAAACCATAAAATAAATAATTTTTTGAGTATTAAATAACCCATGTTTGATTTTGAGAAACCTAAATATATTTTTATTCTTGGGATTTTAGTTTTATTTATTACATTATTGTTTTGAATGTAAATAAATACATAGTATAAATATATAGAAAAGTTCCTTAAAATAGTAACACAAAAAATGAAAAATATAAGATAAAGAATTTTCAATTGAATAATGCAATCAAAATTAGGTAAGTCTGAAATATTTTTATACAGAGTTCCCAATTCGATGGTGAACCCATTAACATGGAATATTATTGATTTAAATCTCTAAAAAAGATCAAAATTCCCATATTTAATGCCACTATATCCATTTATCAACTCAATTCCACATTAAAATTCAATTATCTCATTGTAATGCATGAGACAATATTTCAATGGAAAAAACATAATGTTTTAGCCACCATGAGCTCCCCTTTTTTCTAGAACTAAAACCATTCTCCCTTTAATGTTATAAAACACTCTTAAAAATACCCATTCTCACCTATCTATTTTTCATAATCCCAAAAAGAAGAAACATACTCTTAGAACAGTATTTCAATGATTTCCCTAACTATAGAATACAATATTTTTTAAATTCACTTTGATTTTATCTATATAATTGACAAATTTTCCACCCCATATCAATATCACAATGGTGTGGTATATCCTGTTTCAATTTCTATTTGAATATAACCATACAAACCAATATATAATATAAAAAACTGCAATAAGAAAGACATATTTTATTGAAAATTTTTATATAAAGTAATCCAATCAAAACCCAATAATTAAACATTAGTAAAATAAAATTCCTAAAAATACTATCTTTATATCATAGAAAACCCCATTGATCAAGTTTTCATCACATCAAAATATCCAACAGAGTATGTAAAACTTTCCATTCTATATACCATTCTTCAAAAAACTCTAGACTAAAGTTTAACAACTTTAAAACCCCAAACCACCCACCTATATGATGTCATTATCTTTTTTAAATGTATAAATATTTGGTTTCATAAAATAGGTCCTGATTATATAATAGTTATCATCCAATTAAACATACCCAATCCCACCACATACATCTCATCATTCCAAAACATTTCAAACATCCACTATGAAAATAACACCATGAATATATGCTATATTCTCCATATATATTCACCATTTGAGGAAAATAGGGAATCATAATAATTAAAATTCTTCTGTCCATATTAACTATAGAACCCAATCACCATTTAAAACCCCATCCAATATTTCCTCATGATTTACATCCCATTCAAATGAATATAAAACTCAGTCACTATTTAATTTGAGCTACAAAAATCGTCCAATAATTATTTAAAACTAATATCCCAAAACTTCACCACCCCCACACATTTTAAGGTATACTCAAAATCCTCTACATTGTATCCAATCCCACTAATCAATTATATCATGGCTGTTCTTTTAATAACCCCATAAATCGATGATATGAATGCATATCACAATTCAGGGAGTGTGAGGTTGAAATATCATCCAACCCAAAAAGATTATAATACAATCCTAAACCTTATATTTAACCATCAAAAAAATAATCACACACCTACCTTAAATGATTCCACCAATCCTAACACCGTAATTTAAAAAAATTCTAAAATTTCACTAAATATACAAAACAATCCTAATCCAAGCACCAATCAAGGGAAATACTCTACTAAATCCCCACAATCTCAAACCTATTCTCATTATAAATTAATATGGTTTTGTAAATTTATAGACCAAAATGATCATTCTACATTGACGGGGTGGAGGATTGTGATAGTAAATAACTTGAACCAATTTCTATTTCATAGTATTCTCTTTCCCTCTAATATTATACCATACATGAAAATGATCAACTTTTAAGAGATAATTCACTACAATGACAAAGTATATAGGGAGATTATTTAGGAATTCATTAACACCATATATTTTGATCATGAAATTTATTTCTTGAAAAACATGGATATGATACCATTTGATGTTTCTAAATATTATATGTAATGATATATTTTCTTAATAATTTTATACTACTTATACTAAATATAATAGATTGATCGTTGAAACTCCTTGGGAAATGGATTTTATAATGGTGTGTGTACATATGGGTGATCCAAAATTTATTAACGATGTTACATGTTTAAGATGAACCAACTCAATGACTAGGAAATAAGAATCATTCATAGATATATCGATACTTTGTGTTACCCCAAAGATAGAAACTATATGATGGTGAATTAATTATATATTAAAATAAGTCCGTCATTTTACGAGGACCACCCCTCACTATTAAACAATTATGGTTCTTTGTTGTAAATTCATAAGGAGTAGTAATTGATGTATATTTATGTTGGTATTGTTTCTTAAAATCCATTTTAATTATAGTTTCATTTTTTATATATGAAAACCATTCACCGCCATTAGAAATATCATGTTTATAAACATTCAAACCAATTCAATGATGAATATGTTTCTTTGAATGGAGTGAAGTATTATTCATAAAAAACATTCCCCATTTTTAAATAGTTATTTGGGGATTCAAAATCTCCCACTTATAGTAGTCATGGGATACCCCATACACAATAGGTATATATATTTATACAACCCCATTTAGATGATACAAAATTTATGTTATTTAATATATATTTAGGAGTTTGACATGAAAATATTAATGTTACTGGTTAATAGGTCATGATTATAGATACACCTATTGTGTATTCCCATAAGATCCCTCATTCCCGAGGACTCGCCCATAGGCTCTCACTAATAATGGTTTCCATAAACAACCTATTTTTTCTGAATGCAAAACATTATACTATTATCTAAGAGATACCACTACACTATCCTCACAACTAGATAACCTCACCACTATGTCCCCCCTATGAGGTTATATATACCCTTTACACTACTACCACTCATCCTACCATCATATCCCTAGAGATTACAAATTTTATTGATATAAATTTCCCCCCTAACATGGTGGTTTATCAACTGACGTGTATAAAATTAGAAGAACATATATTATATGGATGTTCAACTATTATTAATTGTATATTTACTTAGATTCCACTTGAGATACTATTTTCCTATAGTTCTAACTCTTCTAATTTTTTATTTTTACATTATCAATTATTTAAAAACACATAGGAACTATATATGCCTCATTCTACTAAAACAATTACAACATTAACCATTAACCCAATATTCCTCAACTCCTACCCAACAATAAAACACATTAACAATGATCCATATAGAAATTGTGAAATATCATATCATTATTCAATATAAAAATTCAACAAAATCCACTTTACTATAGTAAATAATCATATTTTTTGTCCATGAATAGATACATATTATATATTGTAATTTTAGTATACAAAAGAATATATTTTAAAAGAACCATTAAAAAGTTCAAAACGAGCTCTAGTCAAACATAGATACAAACTCAATATTAATTACTCAAATATAAGAGATCAATATGTAATATCTAGAATATTCATCAAATCAAGTGTGATTCCTTAAATAAATATTACTTTAGATGAGAAAGAACCAACAATTAATCGATAAACCAAAACCATATTCTAATATCCTTAACTCATTATTGCACACATATAGAATAAAAATAAATCAAGGTTTTATGGAAACAAATATTTTTATATTTTTCCAAATACTAGTAATCATTTATAATTAAATAATATATATGGTTATGGGGATTTAATGAATGATTTATTGTCAAAATTAAATTTTTCCAATGCGTCCCTTTTCTAGATGTAATCATTTATAATAAAACGTTATTGGGAAATATTTCTTTCATGATCCTTCCATTTTCATGTAATCATGGATTAGATGTATCATGATGTAGTTTAGACACATTCTAGATTTGAGAGATATGTTTTCAGACATGTAGGGGAGAAAAAAAATATAGTGATAGTCATGGCGGTGACTGTGGATTGGCCAGTTTTTTATGTAGTGGGTTTGGGGACCCATTATTTTGGGAGATAGTGATCTTGGGGAGTTATAAACCAATGTTTATTAGTGTGTTATTAGGATTTAATGTTTTTTTTATCATACATTTGTATATTTTTTCCATTTTGAGTAATTTGGTATAGTGAGTCTGTTATGTAGGTGTTCAGAGCACCATATGAAGTGAAATGAATAATGTAGTAATTTTAGAGGAATTTATAATTATAATATTCCCCTATAGTAAATATAAAAGGGAATTATTCCATAGTGATAGTTTTAGATATGTTGAGTTAAATGCATGGGATGTAAAATTGTGAGAATTGGTTACCTACGCCATGGTTTTCGGTGTGGTGAGGTGAAACTATAAAGATATTTCCTATATGTATTGATGGAAGCTATGTTAGACTTCTAGAAAGATGAAATAGTGTCCTTAATTCCATATATCATTGTACAGTTCTACTAAATGCTTCATGTCAATTTTTAAAAGTTGTGATAGGTTCATTGGGTAAGACTTTCCAAATTACTAGAAATATTGATCTCATGTTGAAAGGGCCACCATGATATGGTGGGAGTTCAACATACTTTAGAGGATGATGATTGTGATTCCTATAAAATTATGGGATCCAACCTTTTTTAATTTAGATTTTATTTTGAATTTATAAACCTTACCCGACCTTAGACCACTTTGGACCCCTTCAATCACCCATTTTGAGGATTATAACCTCATGTTAAAATATGATAAATCTTTCTTTATTCAACACATTCCATTTTTATACTCATTATTTTCAATATTATTATTATCATATTCTCCAGAGGATATTGCTATAACTTTTCTTTGGTGTGGGTCAATATCTATGTGTTATTTGTTGATTGTTCATCATTTTAGGTACTTGAGGTGATCTCCTTTACATTTAGAACTGGATGATCCTTGGATATTTTATTCTAGTAGTTCAATTCATTAAAACTTTATATTGATATAGAGGATTTCAAAAATAGCCCATGTTTTGTGACTATTTTTTGATTAAAAAGTTTTTTTCCTTCATTGGGTGAGTAGCACAGATTTATACAATCAAAATAATAAACCACACTAAGTAAGATTGAATAAAAATGTTTTATTGACATGTTTTTACATGCTTCTGTGATGTTTACTTCAAACTTATTTCTTGTTTGAAACATTTTTTAGAATCCATGTAATTTTTGAAACTTATGTCTCACTCATATGGTTGCTCTATGAATTCACCTCTCATAAAATTTTTATCTACATAAATATAGTATTGAACCTACCGTGTAAAAAATATGGAAATTGGTGCAAAATCCCTTTTTTGTAAATAGAATATTTTAGTATTAAATAATTTTACAATTATTGTAGTATATTAATGTAAATAATTTTATTATGGATGTGTTTTTATGATTATTGTGAATATGTTCTTCAGGTTTGGGTAGTGGGTTTTGCATAACATTACTATAGTTCTTTAGTGGAATACATTTTGATATGTCCCTATGAAGTAGTGTTATTAATTCCTTTTCACAGTTTAGAAGAGGAAATGAGTTTGTTTTTTGTGGGGGATGACTTGTATGGATTATGGTGGATCATTTAGAAATATTATAGTGGTATGTATTATAGTATTAAATGTTCTACTTGAAATGTGTTGGTGTGAGATGAATATCGTCATGGATTAAAATGAAACATAGATTTTTTTAATAAATAGTTAATGGATGGAAATAATTTTGTTGATGGTTTGACTGGTTCATCATTAAATATGGAACAGAACAACATAATGAATGTATATTTTTTTGGTAAAGGGTAAATTCATAATTCGGATAATGGTATTATTAACCAAAAATTTTCACATGTTTCATGTGGATGTTTCATGGGATGTGGGAATAATTGTGCTTTTATTATTGGCAGTAGTGGTGGAATGTCGTGATGGTAGTATGATCATGGTTATGGGTTATGAGGGTGTTTTATAGGTATGGATCCAATATAGTAGTCTTTTTTTGTAATATATATATATATATATGTTTGTGTGTGTGTTTTTTCCTTATTATTTCTATATTCTACCCACCAAAATTATATATCCGTACCAATATAAAACATGATTTGGGTTTTTATTCTTTTACCCTTTCCATCTATGTTAGTGGGGGAACAGATGGTTGAGTAGTACCTCTTATCCACTCTACACTTGATTTACAACATTAGGAATGATGTCTCAGGGTAGGTACGATCCCACTATCATAGTATATTTTTTTTGGTATTACCATATGAAGTTTTTTTATGACTATAAATACATTATTCACTAAGAGACAATACATGGTACAACCGAAGAGGGATATGTGCACTGGAAGACCATGTGGGTAAATGGGATGATAAGATATGTTATGTGATTTAGAAAAAAATGTGGGGTAATTGATGGAATGTGATATGGCTATATTAATGTGAGGATATATAGTAGGGTATATTCTTGTGGGATATGGAAAAAATGGTTGTGTAATAATATATAGATTTTTGTATGTGATATTGTTTTTTGTGTCCTGGTCATGGAAAGGATTTAGAGGAAAAAGATTTTATGTTTATAGTGTGAGAGATAAAAACATGGTAATTTGGTTCTAGGGTACCTTTATATTATATTATTTGATATTAGTTTTAATACCCCTTGATGTAATATTTTGTCAGTATGTATTGGTGAAGTGGGGTGGTAGCTAATGTTCTAGGTTTTATTGCTTATGTTTTTTGTTAAAATTTAATTTATTATTCCGTTACCTAATTTTCATTATATATATTGGGTATTGTAATGATGATTATATTTTTTATTATAACTTACACACACTTATCTATATGAACTATTTTATTAATTTATAAGGGGATTTTATTGGAATATATGTATAGTGATATCTTATATCATGAAAATGGGTGTGGATGTTATACCAACACCATTTATTTTATTTATGGTTCTATTTTTTTAATATTATCATTCATTTTGGGATTATTATGGAACATTATTTATTTATATTGTGTATTAATTTCATGGTTTATTTCAATGTAGATGGGTTTGAGTGTGGTAATGTCTCCCATGTATTTGTTTTTAACATAAATTCTAGTAATTAAATCAGGACCTATGAGAAGCATGCTTCATGTCTCACTATAATGTAAATGGTAATCAGATGATGGGTTTTTATTAGGAATAGGTTTTTATATTGTGGTGGTATAGAGTTTTATGGAAAGTTAGGATGGAGTTTTTAGATAAGAACTACAGAGGATTCTGTTGGTTTCTTGGGAAATGGTTCAAGAAGATTTTAGATCACCATGTAAGTTAGGTAAACCAACTACCCCATGAAATATTGGTAACCATTTTGATATGATGTAATTACCTTAGTTTTATTAAGTGAACATGAAAAATGGTGCTTCTTAAATGGTAGATACTAATTAAAGTTTCATGAATTTTTTATGTGATTTGGTTTCAATTAAGGATGAATAATTTTAATTAAATAAATATAATTATATTATTTTCAATAAATTAATTACATGCTATTATGATTTTGGTGTTTTTATTTATTTTAATAGATGATATATGGTTTTCATATAAATGTGGTTTAGGATAGTGAGGTTTAGAAAGTTGACGTGCTTTTCCATTGGAGGATTGATCTCCCTAAGGATGATGAGCTATAGAGGAAGATTATATGGATTCTCTACTATTTTGGGATATATAAATATGGTTTTATAGTCTTTCTTCTATAGATAGTTCACTAGGTAAAGGATCAAGAGATCACTTTCTATTTGATTAGTGCATGGTCTGTGAATCAGCTTCTGTTAGCAAATATCTAAATGTGTTGAGAAACATAACAATGGTTAATCTTATATATCTGGTATAAAATGGTGGTGGATGTATCAGATGATGCTTTTTTACTAACATTCTCATAGTATAATTCTACCAACAATTTTGAGGGTATAAAATAGTTAGTTGTTTCTATAACCTCAGCATCAGATCTTGAGTGCATAAGGACAAATAATCAGGTATAGTGGACAAATTCACCTCACCCTAGATCTATTTTCCAACTATGATTCAAGATCTTGGCACATGGGGGATTCATTTCACTTATTTATTCATTATGGGGTTATTCCATTTATGGTGGCTACATACCAAGAGGTGAAAAATAATAATAAAGTGATTGAGATCATGCATGGTCAGTTGGGACATAAACACTTAGGATATAGAATAAGAATTGTTTTCATTTATGACATAATAAGAATATAAAATTTTATTTTGAAGTAGATATATAAATACATAAAAATTATAAATACAGATATATAATATTCAAAAAAAAATCAAGAATATAAATATAAAGAAAAAATGGTATATAGTCATAAGAAAATTATAGTTATTATTATTATATAATAAAATTATAATTACACGCATGAAATGTAATATAGATAATAAAAATATAAATGAATATGTAGATTTAGGTTGCTAAAATTAAAATTAGATAATTTAGTTTAAAAAGTGATATACATACTATTTTATATAAAAACACTAATATAAGATATGATATTTAAAATTTAAAATATGATTTCAGATATGTATAAAAGAAATGGAATAATGTTTTTAAATGCATATATATATATATGATATAGAGAATATGTTAATTAATATATTTATATAAGTAGTAAAACAAAATAATAATCACATACACATAAATACATATATGAATCTATGTGTATATATATATTTTATAATAATTTTTTGATAATGTATATATTAGATTAATTGTAAAATTATATTTAATAGATATATATGTGTCTGAAATATATATATATATATATATATATACATACATATATTAAGTCTATATATCTGAAATAAATTTCTTGAATAATAGATATGAAATTCAAAAAAAACATTTAAGAGGTGAATATATACATGTATAAATATTTTATAAAAATAAGAAATTAAAATATATACATATATATATATGTATGTATATGTCTATGGAGTGTAAATGGTAAAAAGTAATACATATATATGATAAATATATATTATAACCTATTATTTTATTGAATAAAAACCCAATAAATAAAGTAAATATTATTAAATAAAAACAAAGTATAAATATTTAAAATGGACATGCAATGTGTGAGGAAAACCCACATTCTATTTGATGGTAATCACAAATTGTTTCTTAAAAACAAATAAATATAAAAAATAACACAATTAATTAAATAATTAAATAATATAATAAAAAACTGGAATTATAAATATGGTCCCCTTCCCTTGGGTCTACATCTAATGACACTCGACAAAATTCCTTAATAAAAAATTTGTTTGTTACATTTCGGTTGGTCTTAGAAAGAGTTATTGTGAGAGTGGAATTAGAATATCTATATAAGAAGGTGATATTGACTGTTTAAAGTAATGGGATTATATATTTTAAAATAATGATCCATTTTAAGTTATTAATAAATTTCTTTATATAGAGAACTTATGATTTCAATGTTATTAAATCATTTATATATTTATTAATAAACCAATAATTGAAAAATGTATTTAAAAAAAATAATGTATTTTTTAATGAAATTTTACAAAAAGAATTTATTTTATGAAATTTCAAAATATCATTTATGTGTTAATAATTTTTCATTATTATCAGGGATGTTTTTTATGTCTATATTATTTAACATCTATGCATTTTTGATTTAGATTGATAATATCTATGTATTTAGGAAGTCATTACTCCTGTATAAAAAATCACATTAGTTTCCTCTATTTCATTTTAATGTAATAACTATATTTATATCCATATATATATATATTAATATATAATTATATAATAATTATATATTAATATGATAGTGGTTGATTATTCTTTCCAAATTTGACATGAAGGGAAACCCCATTAGAAAAAGTAGCATGCTATGACTTTTTTAATAAAATTTATTATTAAACATTGTATATAGATGTTCAATGGGAGTAAAATTAATCCTTAATGGAATCTTTTCCTCGTGTGATAGTTACACCCAATATATCATTAAAATATTATATTATTATAATGGTATTGTTTTCTATACATGAAATATGGTTTATAAATACCATTTTATTTATTTTTATGATTTGTTTGGAAAGGTTTTATATTATACTTTATTTAGGAAAATTTTAATTTAAATTATTGATTCCTTTTATATCAATGAAAATATTTTAATTATGTTTTAAGATATTTCAAAGACATATGGGTTTCCAAAAAAAATTAAGACCCCTTACTAATAATTTTTCTCAAAACATGTTTTGAAATGATTTTCATAGTGAAATTTGTTGATTAAAATCTGGTTTGGAGTTTGTTCATCATTATGTATTTTAGTCAAAGTGGGGCTGCTGCTTTGATAAATTTATTTAGATTTTATATTTTTTTATTTGGTTGAGATATTTTTTAAAAATATTAATAATTCTATAAATATCTATAACTAATGTATCTTTGAGAATATAAAGAATGTTTATTTATCATTTGGAATTCAATATTTCTGTAATGAATATAATATACAGTTTTTTCAACAAGAGATCTATGAGAGTAGGTCCTCAGATTTATATTTTTTATTAAATATAAACTTTTTAAATAATAGGATATTAGTATTTAGAGGATAATTTAAGAGTTAGTTGTTTTATTTTGATATTTCAGGTGGATAGATTTTTAATCCATGCAGAGAGATAATAAACATTGGGGTGTAAGAAAGAATCATTTTGATTTTCGAAGTTTTTATTTTTTTTGTTTTAAGAATATGTTTATATATTTCCCAAGAAAAATATTTTAATAATAGATATATATTTTGATTACTTAGGAAAATTATTTTTATTGTAATTCATATTTTTTCTATTTTTAATATATTTATTTTTATTTTTATTGTCATTAATATTATGTAGTTAACCCATTGGTTATCATAACATTAAAAATGAATTCTCCATTTTTCATTATTAGGATGTAATGGTTTACCACAGATAATTAAAATACAAGGGGATGAAATTTATTTAATGCGGTAGAATGTTACAAACTAGGATTTGCAGTATGTATTTTTTGTCACTTAAAAAATAATAATATGATAACATAGTTATTTGAAATAAATATATAATTATATAATAATTATTTATTTATGTATATAAACATTAAATATTCCAAGAATGTAAATATTATAAAAAAGGTAATATAAATATAACAAAATAATATTTTTTTTTTGAAATTCCAAGATGACTATGATCTGGAATAAGTCTGTCCTACAATATATTAAATAAAAAAAATAAGGTCAAGTATCACAATGGGATTTACAAATATGAGAGTGAATCACTCCTAGAATGTTTGTATCAACTATTGGTGTATAACATTATGGAGTCCTAAAGGATCACATCATAATCATTTCCATGATCTATCTCTTTAATAATGAAACTATAAGATGACTAGATTCTTTGTAAGAAGTTGAAATATCCAAATTGAGATTATTACTATGATTGATACCCTAAATCCAATGATGTATTTGTTTCCTAGGAACATTACTTATTCTATCTTTCAGGTACTTTACAGTTTTCTTAGAATAAAATAAAATCCATAGAAACCCCCATTTATGATGTAAAACATGCTTGATGGAATATATCAGGGGTGAAAAATATTTTTCATAGGTATTTCCAATTCAAATTTCTGATGAAGAAACCTATTAAATATTCATGATGGTTGAAGAAAACATCTCTATAAGCTGAGGGTTCTCCAATGTCAGAGGCTTCACCATCCACATTGATATCCATCCACAAGGGGATTTTATGGATCCCACATTTTTTTAAGCATCGCATGACTATTGTTTCTGCCTTGAACACACAATATTCTCAAAATATAGTGGTTAGTTATACTCTTATACATGGATACCTTCATCACATTTTATGATTCATGAACCTCTATTGAATGTAATTTATACCCACATGGATGGAGGGTGGTTGTTTTTCAAAAAATAAGTCATTTCTTACAGTCCAAAATGAGGAAAGTAAATATTGTTTATCTTTCATGAGATGGTTTTAAACCAGGCCAGTCTTTCCATTCTTCTGTATGTAGGCAACAAGGTTATCTAGATTCATTTCTATGCATATGTTATTTCCAAACATATTTCCTATATATCTCTATAGCTCCTCACCAAATACACACCCCATCAAGTGTGTTTCCATAGTTTCATCATTCATAAAACATATAAGAAATGTTGGTAAAAGTCACTACCCATCCCTTCTAAATTAGATTCGTGTGGGTATTTTATATTTTTGAATCCTTCAAAGAATAACAAACATTAAAGGTTGTATGAAAGGTTTTTTGAATTATTGAATCAATTATTATCGAATTGTGGCGTCACCACATTCCATATTCGATTATTATTTTAAATTAAAATGGCCATTTGTGTTGGGTCAACATATTAAATTATCTTTATCCATGAAAGAATAATTTAACATTTCTAGAATATCTTGAAAGTGAAAAAATTAATCAATGCTATTTATCTATTTCATTAGATCATAAATAGTCTTGTGAATCCTATTTAGGGGAACAATAATTGTATCTTTTATGGGGGGAGGTCTATCTAGAGAGAATTTTATCAATTTAGGTTGTATTGCATGAAAACCAAAAATTTATAATTAATCATGATCCCAGTAAAATAGTATCTAATTAAAGGTGAGACAGAGGTTGCTAGGTAATGTGGGTACCCATCCAAAATTCTCATTTTGAACCTCTTTGATAAAAAAAATCAAGGGAATATTCATTTGAAATAAAAATGTTCAATATATTTTTATTTAATGAGACCATCATTGAAGATCAGGAGAATGTTGATTCCCAAACCTTACATATCACTAGGTTTTATTCATTCCTTCAATGTAATAGTTATCAGTTAATTTTCATTTAATGACTCAGTCCTTATGAATTTCATGATCATGATTTGAATATCACTACTGAGTATTGAAAGTAATCTATAGTGAGAAAAAAAGTGAAAACATTTCTATGTGACAACCAAGTTGACTAAACACACCCTTCCATCTTGTGATAAAGATCAACATTTCCATATAACAAGTTGTTTGATGATACCAGTGTATATTCCCTAAAGGTATTTACTTATCAAATATCCCTAAAACTAGTGAACAATAGGGTAATTGAAAGAGAGGGACCTGTCTTTACTCTAAGGAATCTAGGGTTCCCTCTTTTTACTAATATATATTGCATCACAAAAGAGAAAAAATATTTAATTTATCTTATAAACTATCCAACCACTACCTCATAAGATGAAATAAAGTATTTGAAAGAAGATATGGTTTTCCTTGAATCATGTCCATGGAGGACAAAGTCATCAACATAATATATTTTTGATAGATTTAATTCATATATTGCATCATTTATTTTCTATTAAATTCAAATATGAGAAGGATAATTAATGAATCTACTCATACAATTATAAAATATAGGAAAAAAGAATCTTGAGAGAGAGTATCATTTAATAACAAGCCTAGTAATTTGGAAATATCTTTGGTTGGATACATTAATGAGGTAAAATATTCTTTTCTAACTGAGGACTGTGCTAATTAATCTAATAAACGCACTTTAGAATCCACATATCCATAGGATGAAAAGATACCCCTCTATTTTATTGTATTAAACTCCTTAGATATATTAATTTTTAGTGAAATATTCCCTTTATTTATTTTACTCTTCATTAAATTAACACTTTTTAAGGTATTTAATAACAAAATTTGAATTCTTAAACCATGGGATAAACCCAAATTATCTTGGGTAATATATTCATAAATTATTCATCCCATCATAGTCATGATGACGTTATTGATAATTTTAGGAACAATATTCCCAAGGGAAATGAACCCAAAATCCTTAAATTCAATGGAATTATATTTATTTGGTATCATGGAATACTATTTCAATTGATCCCATGTGGAATATAGGAATGAGAGAAGAATTCACTGAGTACAATGGACATTTCATCATGTAGAATATTTGGGAAGGATATGCTGAAATTATTAGTGAATCCATTCAATCTAGAAACACCCCCATATTAAGATAGAAGATATATAATTTGACTTCCTCATTTGAAGGGTCTATGGACAGAACATAGTTCAAGGGATCCTCAATGTAAGGGGAGATTTTTTTAATCATTTTCTATTTTCATTACAACTCACCCTTAGAGTATATCCCATTGACATATTCCACTACATTATTTGAGGCTTCATTTTTACCATTTTTATGACACGCATTGATGCTGATGGAATTATTCCATACTATTTCCTTCTAATCCTTATACATATTCTTGATGAAAATAAAATTCCTATTTCAATTAATAAATCTTATTAAATTAAATTTATTTTGTTACTATATTTCGTTTAGAGTTAGGAGGTCATCATTCCAAGATAGAACCTACATTTACTCTTTTGAGGTACTATTCTGGTGGTTATTCTAGAGTTTGCTACATACATGTTTTTCTTTAGCTACCTTAATCTCAAGATCATGCATTTAATATGATTATCTGATAGATTCACTTATAAATTATAGATAATTCTTTAATTTTCTATAAAGGTTCTGTAGTGGGCTACCAAGGAGTTTTATCTTCTAATCCTCGAGAATAATCTCTTGAAAATTGGTATTTTGGTGATGGTATTTCCTCAAGTATCATAAAATTATTTAAAAATAACAATATAATTGAGTGATATAGTTTCAATTTAAATTTATCAAATCACTTAATCATATAGACCTAAAAATACCCATAAATGAAAGTATTATTTATTTTTCAAGTGATGTTCAACATATATATATATATATCACTTTCAAAACCAAAACCAACAGTACATTTTCGTATCTCTGCACCTGTTTTCATGATAGAGGATAAATATGGGTTACTTGAGAATATGGGATATTATTGGTGGATCACATGTTTTGGGGAATTCATAGTTTTAGTTATCCTGGATAAGCCTCAATAATATCCTTCAACCAATTTCATGGGGTCCAACATTTCATGTGTTCCAACTATGGTAATTATACCTATTTTATTTAATTTCAAGATGTATAGGATTTTCATGGGTGGTTAGGGGCCTTGTCAGTCCTAATATCAGCAATTACCTCATAGGCTATATATGCAGTAACAAAATTCAACTTATGTTTTATCATTAACAGATACAACTAGTAGAGGAAAACACAACAATGTTCCCAATATTTAGCTACATAGGGATGAGAATGAAAATGGATGTGTAAATTATCAATAAGGTAAGCCATTAAAATATAGTAAGATGAATGTTTTATATTCACCAACACCAGAGATACTAGATATTATTTGAGGTATCATTTTATTATATTTTACCTTAATTCATGCCTTCTTATATTATAAATCATAAAAAATCTTTTTTTACACATTCCTTGGTCCATAACAGGAGTATCATGTTATAAAGGATTCTAGTTCCCCTGGTGTTGAATATTATAAATGGAAGTCATATCAATCTACATGGGGTGTGTTAGGGTTGTGAACTAATGATAGTGAATCATCAGTAATCAAGGGAATTCATTATTCTTATTATTCAACCATAAAATTTTATCCCTTACACCCACCAAAAACATTCATCGAGTATTATTAATGATTAAATTCAGAGTAAATTCGTTTTCTATGATGAGGAGGATTAGTTTGTGTCATTTATTATGGATTAGGATCATTAGAAGGGTCATAGATGTTGTTATCCTTTATTACCACAGTTAGAAACATTATCATTGGGATCTGTAGAGTTGTGGGTTGTAGAGTTACCAAGAGTTGTGGTGTAATTCCCTTATGTTTTTTAATTATGGTTTTGGATTGATCACTTTAACATGATATAATTATTTTGAACTGGTTCCATCCTAGTGCCTATTCATTTTAAATGGATCCCTATCCAATTGAATCATATCATCTATGAGAGATGAGGATTCATGTCAAAGGATTGATAGAAAATGGATTTCCTTATAAAAATGTGTCTCCATGGGGTGATTTTATTTATTCACCAATAAGTGAATGGTGGTATTTAATTGTGTATATATTTTAAGATATTAAATCATGTGACCATCGAGAAATTATTTAATGTTCCCATGAATGATGACATGTTCAACAAGATAAATGGTGTATACTGGTTTTCAATTACTTATTCATATTCGTGACATTAATATTAGTGATTTATGCATCAGGTAATCTCATAAGTCATTTCTAGGTGTACATATAGAAAATTTATGTTCTGTATTATATTTTTTGGTGTCATGAACACTCTGACCATATTTTAGGGACTCATGAACTATATTTTCCATGAGTTCCGTGATTTGTTTTTAATTATTCTCATAAATGATATACATGTAAAATCCATTAAATATGGGGATAAAGTTTATAAAATAACATTTGTGTTATAGTTAATTTATCCCCATCATCATTACAAGAGTTTTTCTATGTGTATGTTTTGTATGTGGGAGGGGTTCTCACATGGATATGTGATGTTTCGAGTGGGATTGGTAGTGGGTCCATAAAATATTGGTGGTGTTGTTTCTTGTTCAAAATCAAAGAATGTTTCAATGGTATGTAGTTTCTCAGCCATATAGGCTATTATCAGAGGATTGCGTACATATTTTATTAGTTCATGGCCTCAATAATCACCTTGAATGTGATGTGTAGTATATTTCATAGAATGAAAAACGTCATATTTCATATTACAACATATTGTAGAGATTAATCAGGGATATATTTCAATTTATTATAGAGGAGGGTGTGATGCTTAAGATTTTATTTCAAAGATATCATATCATTTTCTGTTGTATCTTGATGTAGTAGAGGGAGATGATATCATATGTTTCTAGGAATCTATGTTCGCATGAGCATAAATAAGCTACTCTTGATCGTGATATTGTAATAGTGGTGTTTTCATTAAATATTTGGTGGAATTACCACATTGGTGTAATCATTATGATCTTTGAATATCATAAGAGAATATGGTATGTTTTCTATCAATATGATAAAAATTTATAAAAATAGAGGATGGAAAAATTTCCCTAGGATTATGAAATCAAAATCTTCATCCATCGAGGAAGGGGCATATAGTTACAAAAACACTCAGTATAATTTTATGGGGATATATTGTTTATGAGTCTATAGATTGTTGTAGGGTGATAAAGGAGCACACAGTGATTCATCATTCTATATATTAGGATGGTGGTTGAGGGTTCTTAATCTAGATAATGTTCAAATTCTCTTGGGTGAAGCGGGTGGAGGAGTCTCAATACTCGAGCGTTTTTCCGATCAAATTACATCACAAGATATTTTTAATTTTCAAACCCACTCTCCAAGGCCATATTTAGTATATCATACTCCTAGATTATGAGGTTGTGATAACATGACCAAAGATAAAACTCTAAAAGTCACATTTCACCCATTAACATATCAAAAAATCATCCATAAGAGGAAAATAATTATTTTTCTTAAGTATTACCCAGTTCGACACCCAATTTTCTCTGCACAATCAGAGTGAATCTTCTTCCTTTGTGGATATTATCATCAACGATCCCCTAGGCGAATCACTAGTGTGGAAAAAACCTATCGCCACCATATATCCCAACGGAATCTTGTTCACATTAATCTCTATTACTTCCATATGATAATAAGGTATTAGTATCGACTTTTTACCTTTCACTATATCAATCATAAATTATACTTCCATTTCCAAAGGAAACCTTGAGAAACCTTCTAGGAAAAAATCATAAAATACATGAAAAAATTAGGGAAGATCAACCATGAAATAAACATCATTAGGATAGAATAATATAGAAAAAATAATCCTAAGTTATGGGTGGTAAGTTCATTGATGACCACACCTTAGATCTCAATCTCCATGAAACACATGTGATCTTGAATCTGTTGAAAGAAATGAGACATTCCAATGACAAAAATCTACCTCATCTTGAAGAGAAAAAATTCAATCTCCCCTAATGAAGAAATCAATCATATTAAAATCAAGGATAAGAAAAATCACAAAATACATCTACCTCATCTATTGATAGTACCCAAGGATAAAGAAACCCATAATATTTCATCTTCTAAGGGGGTGCTTTTAAATTCATAATAAAGAATATGAGTTCCATTGAGTGGTTATGAATACCTATAGAATAGATATATATAAATGATTATAAAGAACTAGTATTAAATAATGAAACCATTATTGATGATGGAATAATGATGGTACCTCTCACTATAAATGGACCCTAATCTACCTCCACTGGAAAATCATCTACAACATGAAAAATATTTTGTCATGAGGATTTGGGTTTTATACAAATTTTCTTTGAAGCATCTGACTAAAATGTAGTATCCTTCAAAGCCAAAAATCCCTAACCATATCAAGGATTAGATATAGACTGATTGAATTGATTAAGATGATGATAAAATCCAAAACTATTACACATCCTTTAATGTGAAGGATACGAATGAAATTTTCTTCATACATTTCCAAATTAATAGAAAGTCAGAGATGAACCACTAGCTAAAACTAGAGTTGTCAAAGAGTATTGTAGCCAATAACCACCACCACCAATCATTCTATGATCTTTATAATTTCACTTTATCCCTAGTGCACCACTGAATCAACCGTTATTTGTAAGAGGGAGAAAAAAATATCAATATGTGATTTCCATATTGATTTCTAGCACACGTCCCATTCCACTATCTCTTAATTGGATTAAATATTTAATATAAAAAAGTGCTCTAATATTTGGTCAGAAACAGTACATATACTTCTATGCTTTTATCTAGTAATTCTTCCCAACCTCTAGTGAAAAAATAAACAACATCTATAGACCAACTGATGTACACTGACACCAAATTCTCTCCATACTATAAAGAGGATAATTATAGAGACTTAAACATTATTAGTGACTATATACAAAACTCATGGAATAAGAGTGTATTAAAACCCTTCAAGTCCAAGACCACATGGATATCCACTTGTACCACCGAATCACATCAATTCTTTATATGACACTCATATTGGATCGGTGCACACATCAACATGACTTTTTGGTGTGTCTCCAGGAACTCAAATACATGATTTATCATTTTAAGATATTCCTATAACTATTGTGGTTCATTTATATCTTTGAAGAATGTTGGATTCTTATGCAATAAATGTTGTGATTTATCCCTTTATCCTACAGCTCCTAGATGTACCTCAATATCTGTGTTCTGTGAAAGTGGCATATTATGGTCAACAACATGATCTTATCTGTAATGGCCCGGACCTCTCCGGCCCAATACTTTGTCAAAAAGAAGGTCAAGAAGTGTTCTGGAGGGTAAATTGGACTTTTCCAACACTTTCCAGAATTTTGAAACTACACGCCGTGTAGTTTGAGTACATGTTGTGTACCCTCTTGACGGGGATACTCCATGTGGATGGCCGTGTCTTTGCCGCGTGAAGAAATGGGTACACGTCGTGTGTCCAATCTACACGCCGTGTAGTCCTTCCCCGCATACGCGTTACCTTGTGTTGACCAGTCGTCGGTCGTGTGCCACATTGGAGTCGTGTCCTTGCCGTGTGCAATAAATGGGTACACACCGTGTGTCCAATCTACATGTTGTTTCATCCTTCCCCGCGTATGAATTACCTTCAAACAGTGTGTTGACCAGTCAACAGCTGCAGAACCGTGTTGGAGGCCACGTGGAGACCGCGTGAAAACGGCCGAGTACACGCCGTGTACCATAAGTACATGTCGTCTACTTTTTTCTTTTCACACCTATAAAAAGGAGGGGTCCCCTCCTCTTTTCAACTCACACCTCTCCTCCCCTCTCCTCTGAGCAGAGCTCTCTCAAGAGACTCGAAGGCTCTTTCTTCCATAACTTTTTCATCTGAGCTCTGATTTACGATCCGCTAGCAGCCACGGGATCGTAACGATGAGGCAGAACTTCCGACCTTGGATCCATTGTATTTCCTTCGGCTATTCCTCTCCGACTTCCACCCGAGGAGGTTTTTCCGGGACGCCGATGAACGTCTTCTAAAGTTGATCCGGGGGAGCGTTGTGACCAGAACCTATTGTGTAACGCCCCGACCCCAGTTACCCAGAGTCGGTGCATTAATTACATAACATTGGCATGATCACAAGAAAGATCAAATCTTGAAATACGGATTGGTTTAGTAGCCTTGGAAACACTAGATATATTCATAAGTTTTACATTACATTATCAAAATAAAAAAAAGAACTACTACAACAACATATTGTCTCCATAGTCCACACTATTAACCCCTCATAATATCCCTGCAAGTCATTCATAATTTACTTCTTCACATCCTGGGAAAATAAAACATAGAAAAGGGGTGAGCTCAAATGCCCAGTAAGGATAACAATATAGCGGAAACTTTCATAAATAAGAATAAACTTTTAAGGCAATGTATAACTAAAACAAAAGCCTTTTAAACTTTAACTTCAACATAGTATGGCATAAATAAAATGAAATAATTCCATTTACTCATTCACATGGATATTCTACTAATCGAATAATCACATGCAATATCAATAACCACTTTCATAGTGATGGAATGCATAATGCCAGACTATCATAACCACAAAGCCAAGGCCTCGTGCCAAGACTACAAATAAGATTTTTCCAAGGCCTTGTGCCAAGACACTAGTTTGTCTCATGAGACCTACCGATGCATCGAGGAGCTATAGTGGGCTCCAGCCGTCACATATTAAGTCCAATGCATTCCCATATGAAATGGTTTAAACATAACATAAACATTCGTATTAAAACTAGCATACGAAATGTCAATACTTTCACCATAAACCATGAATGGTATATAAAAAAATAGCACATCCACAGTCAAACATATCACAAAACCTTCAATACAATATAAAAGTTTTTTATCATAATATATCATCCTCAAATAAGCGTAAAATCCATTAAAGGATGTTGACATAGATGAAATCAAAACTCTTTTTAAAGAAATATCTCTTTCTATTTTTAAATCATTTAAGAGACATATATTTATAAAATAAAACATTTTCTTTGAAAATCTTCTTATAAGCTTGTAAGGGATTTTTTGACGATTTTATAATGGCGGAAAATAACCGCACCCGCTGTATAAGGTAAAAAAAACATTCTTATCTTAATTCTGTCGAAAAGGTTAAAAAGAACCTTGTTTGGAAAACGATGGAAAGATTCCCTTATAAACCTCTTATAAAAATTCAAAAAAGGGTATAAATGACTTTAAACCATATTCTTTTAAATATTAAAAATGTTTTGAAATACATTTTGAAGAAACATGGATGTGGATGATAACGAGATCCCAGTAGATTATTACGTATAAACAACCTCGGATAATGAAGAGATTGTGAAATAACCCTTACCTTGTACTTTTCCTTGGTTGGGGTAGGTTAACCTCCTGTATGATGGTGAAATAATTGTTATTAAATTATAAAAAATCATATACATTAATATGATATCATATATGATCTTTTAATATTGATTTGATAATAATATCTTAGTATTATCGTTGTTTCGACTGTTAACTTACTTGTTTTATTTTATATGTTTTGTTACGTAAGCCATGTTTGTAATGGATAGGTTGTATATTATTTATATCCATAATGATATCAAGTCCTTAAACATAATTTTTAAATCATCAAATGATAATTATACTTGAATGGATACGATGGAGAATGAATCTCATCGCGTTCGTGGAGATGGTAGTCCGTACGTACGCACGAGCGACAATATCATTCTTTTGATATTAAAATAATATATAAATGGATGGTATATCATATATACAGAATCATTAACATGTTATATTTATTATTTACATGAGTTACACATCATTATTATACCCATCCAAATAATATTATATTGAATAACAATTACACCACGACGTGGAGACGGTAAGCCGTACGTACGCACGTATGGTGACATGTTATTAAAAGGGTGGATAAAATACTGAATATGGTTGTACCATATTTATAATAACATCATAGTATATGTGATATACTGGAGTTATTATTTTAGAATGGTAAGAACAACGAAAGAAGAAGTGGAAGAAGAAAGGAACTTGAAAAGGGGTGGTGAAAACATTACCTCTTCTTCGGGTTCTTCCTATTGATTTGATCAAAAGGGCTCCTTAGGTTGGCTTTCTGATCAAAATAAGGTCTCTAGGTTGTAGTGAGGGAAGTTGGGAGAGTATTTGGGTAGAGTTTGGCCGAGCCAAGTGGCTTGAGAGGTGTGAGGAATGAGTAGAAGTGGTCTCCTTTTATAAGGGAGAGGAGGGGCTCTTTAGGAAAGAGTGAAAGTATTAATTTATAATATAATTATATTCGGTTTATAATGGTCCAAAAATCATTGAGGTCGAAGATAAGATGACTAAGTTTCTAAATAACATCAACCAATAAAAATTGGACTGGTTTTAGATAATATTTTAATCATTATAATCTTATTTATTTAAATAATTTATTAATGAGGTAAACATTGCATCATTATTGTGTCATTAATAATTTTAATTATTTGATGTCTAAAAACTATAAATAAAATATAATTATGTAGGAAATCTTTTTATCTTTCTAATGAATATTTATAATCTAAAATCCAACATGTGTAACCTTATGTAAAAATTGTTCTTCTAAAAGATGTAAGCTTATGCCATTTTTATTTTTATTTTAACTTTATTAATATAATGTGTCCCTACCACATACAAGTGGCTCTAAGTGGTCCCCAAATCGACCCAAGGATGCCCATGGTCGGGTATGTGTCCACCAATAAGGTTAGGACACGTTTTAGGGTAATTTTTTATTATTATAATATTATTTTTTAACTCTTATTTACCGGATTTACCCTTTAACCATGGTAAATAAAATATTTACCGCAATAATTATTCAAAATGTGTAAAAATAAAAGTTACCTATTTTCATAATTTGGACATCCTGATTCCAAATATGTAATCCATTTTTCCAAATTCAAAACACATATGTGGCAGAAATTAATTTAAAATTAATTTCCGTTGTTAAAATAAAAAGTGTGTTTTTAAGAGATAATAACTATCAAAAGATTGACACTTGTTTATGTCTGGTTTAATTGTGAAATTATGTCCAATTACAAACATTACATTAAATGGTAAAAATATATTCTAAATATACTTTAAAACAACTCAAATTCATAATTTATCAATATTAATTATTTTGATTAAAAAATTTGATTTTAATTAAAATTTAGTAATTTTCACTATTCATGAAAATATAAAAGTTATCTGAAAAGTACCAAAATTTCACCCTAGGCTAATTTCAATATTCCGAATCCAAAAATGAAGTCCATTTTGAAATATAAAATATATATGATTTCAAAAAGTAGGTATTACTATTCACAACGGCTAGTTTAATTAGTTGTGGTGTGTGTTAGAACTCGAGGTTGCGTACAACACACGCTATCGCATTATTCGAAGGGAAACGTACCGTGGAAGCTTGGGGTGTTACATTCTACCCTCCTTAAAATAATTGCGTCCTCACAATTTATAGGGTATTAATGCATAAAAAGACTCGGGTGGTTCTTCATCATAAGTTCCTCGGGTTCCCACGTTGCCTCTTCCATCTTATGATTTCTCCACAAAACTTTTACCAGACGCGTCGTCCGGTTTCTTAGTACTTGTTCTCTTGTATCAAGAATCCTGACAGGCTCTTCACAAGAAGACAGATCGGGTTCCAGTTCTAATTCTCATAGGAGAGTACATGCGTTGGGTTAGGCATGTATTTTCTCAACAGAGATACGTGGAACACATCGTGAACTTTGGAGAGACTTGGCGGCATTGCCAATCGGTAAGCTACACCCCAATTCGTTCTAGAATTTCGAAAGGTCCGATGTACCTGGGACTCAATTTACCTTTCTTACCAAAACGTATGACTCCCTTACACGGAGATACCTTCAGGAAAACATGATCACCGACTTGAAATTCCAAATCCTTCCTTCGATTATCAGCATAGCTCTTCTTCCTACTTTGAGCTGCTTTGATGTGATTTTGGATTACTTTCACCTTTTCCACCATTTCCTCCACCAGTTCTGGGCCTACAAGTTTTCTTTCACCGACGTCATCCCAACAGGTTGGTGTACGACATCCCTTTCCGTATAACTCTTCATATGGTGCCATCTGAATACTCGAATGGAAGCTATTGTTATATGAAAATTCTACCAGTGGTAAATATTGATCCCACATACCCTGAAAGTCAAGTGAGCAAGATCTCAACATGTCTTATAGGGTTTGAATAGTCCGTTCTGATTGTCCATCTGTCTGAGGGTGGTAAGCAGTGCTCAAATGAAGTTCAGTATCCAGATATTTCTGAGGACTTTTCCAAAATCTTGAAGTAAAACGGGGATCACGAGCAGAAACAATCGATAGGGGTACTCCATGAAGTCTCACAACTTCATTAATGTATAGTCTTGCTAGACGTTCATGGGGTAGATCTTCTCTTATAGCAATAAAATGTGCTGACATGGTAAGACGATCAACAATAACCCATATTGCATCGTTCCTTCTAGGAGTCTTTGGTAGCCCCATGACAAAGTCCATCGTAATATTGTCCCATTTCCACTCCGGTATGGGAAGAGGTTGCATGACTCCTCCAGGCTGTTGCCTTCCAGCTTTCACTTGTTGACAAACCATATATCGTGACAGAAAATCAACAATCTCCCTCTTCATGTTGTCCCACCAAAAATGTCCCTTCAAATCTCTATACATTTTGGTGCTCCCAGGGTGTATAGAGAAATTGGAACTATGAGCATCATCCAGCAATTCCCTTTTCAGATCAGGTAAATCGGGAACACAAAGTCTCTTCCCGAATTTCAAAATTCCATCTTCATACACAAAGTCTCTCAATCTCCCATCATTCACAGCTTTAATCTTCTTCTGAAATTCTTCATCATCAGTCTGATAACTCTTAATCCTTTCTAGTAAAGATGGTTTGGCAACCATTTGAAAAAGCATTGATGTTTCACCTCCCCTGGTTATTCCCATGTCCATCTTCACTAGATCCATGAAAATTGGATCCCTTTCAATTATCATCATGTTCAAAACTCCATGGTCTTTTCTGCTCAAAGCATCTTCCACCTTGTTTGCTTTCCCCGGGTGGTAGTGTGTCGTGCAATCATAATCCTTGAGTAATTCAAGCCATCTCCTTTGCCTCATGTTGAGTTCTTTTTGTGAGAAAATATACTTCAAACTCTTGTGATCAGTATAAATCTCACATTTTTCACCATAGAGGTAGTGTCTCCATATCTTCAAAGCAAAGATCACAGCTTCTAACTCAATATCATGAGTAGGATAGTTTTGTTCATGAATTTTCAACTGTCGTGATGCATAGGCAATAACTCTATCATTCTGCATAAGGACACAACCAAGTCCTTTCTTTGATGCATCACTATAAATAACGAACCCATCATTCCCCGATGGTAGAGCCAATATAGGATCATTGACTAATCTTCTCTATAGTTCTTCGAAACATTATTCACACTCTTTTTTCCAAACAAATTTAACCCCTTTACGTGTGAGCTTCGTTAATGGGTTAGCCAATCGGGAAAAATTATGGACGAAACGTCGATAATAACCCGCCAAACCAATAAAACTACGTACCTCAGTTATACTCGTCGGTGCTGGCCATTCTTGGATTGCCTTGGTCTTAGAAGGATCAACAAAGATTCCATCTTTAGAGACAATATGGCCAAGAAAAGAAATATCCTGAAGCCAGAATTCACACTTGCTAAACTTCCCATATAATTCATGCCTCCTCAGAGTCTTCAAGATAATGCGCAAGTGATTTTCATGATCTTCGTAGGTTTTGGAGTATACCAAGATATCATCAATAAATACCACCACAAATTCATCGAGATACTCCTTGAAAACTCTATTCATCAGATCCATGAATACAGAGGGTGCATTAGTCAATCCAAACGGCATTACGGTAAACTCGTAATGCCCGTACCTGGTTCGAAATGCTTTCTTCGGAATGTCTTCCTTCTTTACACACAACTGATGGTATCCAGATCGAAGGTCAATCTTTGAAAAGTATTGAGCTCCATGCAGTTGGTCAAATAAATCATCAATGCGAGGTAGGGGATACTTGTTCTTTATCGTTATAGCATTGATCTCCCTGTAGTCGATACATAACCTCATAGATCCATCTTTCTTTTTAACAAAAAGAATAGGGGCTCCCCATGGAGAAACACTAGGGTGAATAAATTCTTTATTACTCAATTCCTCTAGTTTTTTCTTTAGTTCTACTAATTCTACAGTGGCTATTCTATAAGCGGTCTTTTATATAGGCCTTGAT
Organism: Viscum album; assembly: GCA_963277665.1. Lineage (NCBI taxonomy): Eukaryota > Viridiplantae > Streptophyta > Magnoliopsida > Santalales > Viscaceae > Viscum > Viscum album. The sequence goes on from OY728157.1 coordinate 169,507,132, forward strand.
CCTGGAATCAAATCAATGGAAAACTCAACTTCTCGTTCTGGAGGATGTCTAGGTAAATCTTCCGGAAATACATCTACAAATTCTTTCACAACAGGTACATCCTCTATTTGAACATTCCTTTCCTCACCGACAGTTATTTCATTCTCTTCCTCCCCAATAATTGAATTAAGTTTAGCTACTGGGGGTGGATCTAAATACGAATTAGGTGGTGACGATTCTGCTCTAAAAATAAGGTGTTCCTTATCATTATCATCAAGAATTGTAACCTCTTTCTTCTTAAAATAAATCTTCTCATCATAGTCCGAAAGCCAGTCCATACCGAGGATTATATCAAACTCAATCATAGGTATGATGATGAGATCGACAGATAAAGAAAATTTATGTGCTCTAATGGGGACTGATTCACAAAACTTTGTTGCAATGATACTTCCCTTAGGAGTTTTAACTGAAAACTCCCTTATTAAATCAAATTGGAAATATCTAATTTTTTTAGCAAACTGGGAAGATATGAAACAATGCGATGATCCAGAATCAAATAATGCATTTGCTAAACTTGAGGAAACCATTAAATTACCTGCCACCACGTCTTTCGGAGCTTCTACCTCAGCAGTAGTGATAGCATAAGCCTGGCCTTGATCCCTTGGCCTTTTCTGAGGTATGTTCTCCTGACGCTTAGGACATTCATTGGCATAATGCCCCATCTCCCTGCAATTGTAGCACTGAACGTTGGTAGCTTCCATCTTCCCCTTGCAATCACGAGCTTGGTGGCCCTTTTCACCACACTTGTAACAGACTCCCATTCCCTTCAAGCAAGTACCAGGGTGTTTCTTCTCGCATTTACCACAAGATGGATATTCAACCTTTCCCTTCTTCCCCATATTTCCATTCCCATATTGATCAGTAGGTCTCTTCTTCTCTTTCTTTTCTTTAAAGTCATAAGACTTAGAGAATTCCTTTTCGGTCTTGATAGCACATGAGACAATGTCTTCGTACGATGAAAAGGATAGTGAGACTAATGCTCGACGGAGAAATGGTTTTAACCCATCAAAGAAATGATCAATCTTACTTATTTGGTTACGTATATAATCACCAACGTACCTTGCTAACCTTGTAATGTTAGCCTCATACTTTGCGACATTCTCATCCTCCTTCTGTCTCAGACTTAGAAATTGCCTTTCCATATCTGCTCGATGGTCGCGAGGAAAGTATTTTTCTAAAAACAGATCTCTGAACTCCCTCCATTCCATATTTGATACTTCATCATCTTCCTTCGTATTTTGAATCAATGACCACCATTGATCAGCATCTCCAGTGAGGCGGTAAACTTCCATGATAACTTTTTCCCTTTCACTGCTCCCCAAATCCAGAAATATTTTCTCTAGGGAATTTATCCATTGCTCAGCTACTAAGGGATTTGTACTCCCATTGAACATTGGTGGTTGATGCCTCATTAATCGATCTAACATTGATCCTCCACGCTGCGGATCAGGGTGCTCCATACGGGTAAGGTTATTATTCATAACCTGAGTAAGTTGTCCCAGTATGGTGATTAGCTGATCGGCACCAGTTGCATCACCAGCTCCACTATAATTATCTTGAGCAGGAGGGAAATCCCTACATAGAGTGCGTGCATTGATACAGTTTCCATTTCTTCCACTAGGCGCCATTTCTAAACAATGGCATAAACTAGATCAGTTTATGAATCAAAATACATAATCCCATACTTATAAAACACTTAACATAAATTGAACTATTTATGGATATAATCCATAATCATAAGAATGTTTTCTTTGAGGAAGTATATACTCATAATCCCTTCAAAATGATTTGTAAAGAAAATGAGAGTTATCCTAATCATATCCCCCGGGAGTGTCGTAACCAAGAGTGCAGCAAGGCCCGTTGTCGTGCACCAGTTCCCGTTCGAGTCTAGCTCAAAGCGGTGTTTTCGGGTTTTACCCCTAGGTACATCTGTGCCAGAGCCGCCCTTACCTGCTCGTATCCAGACAGGGATGTATTGCTCGGAAAACTCACAAAATCTCTACAATTCCAAAATTATAGGAAGTTCTTCTATACTAATCCTCAAAGTTCATCTTAGGTCTACGTGCTCTAATCAGAGTTTATCTAAATCTAGCTTCCAAGGTTTGTACTAAACCTCCCTTTGATACCAACTGTAACGCCCCGACCCAAGTTACCCAGAGTCGGTGCATTAATTACATAACATTGGCATGATCACAAGAAATATCAAATCTCGAAAGACCGGTTGGTTTAGTAGCCTTGGAAACACTAGATATATTCATAAGTTTTACATTACATCATCAAAATAAAAAAAAGAACTACTACAACAACATATTGTCTCCATAGTCCACACTATTAACCCCTCATAATATCCATGCAAGTCATTCATAATTTACTTCTTCACATCCTGGGAAAATAAAACATAGAAAAGGGGTGAGCTCAAATGCCCAGTAAGGATAACAATATAGCGGAAACTTTCATAAATAAGAATAAACATTTAAGGCAATGTATAACTAAAACAAAATCCTTTTAAACTTTAACTTCAACATAGTATGGCATAAATAAAATTAAATAATGCCATTTACTCATTCACATGGATATTCTACTAATCGAATAATCACATGCAATATCAATAACCACTTTCATAATGATGGAATGCATAATGCCAGACTATCATAACCACATAGCCAAGGCCTCGTGCCAAGACTACAAATAATATTTTGCCAAGGCCTTGTGCCAAGACACTAGTTTGTCTCATGAGACCTACCGATGCATCGAGGAGCTATAGCGGGCTCCACCCGTCACATATTAAGTCCAATGCATTCCCATATGAAAAGGTTTAAACATAACATAAACATTCGTATTAAAACTAGCATACGAAATGTCAATACATTCACCATAAACCATGAATGGTATATAAAAAAATAGCACATCCACAGTCAAACATATCACAAAACATTAAATACAATATAAAAGTTTTGTATCATAATATATCATCCTCAAATAAGCGTAAAATGCATTAAAGGATGTTGACATAGATGAAATCAAAACTATTTTTAATGAAATATCTCTTTCTATTTTGAAATCATTTAAGAGACATATATTTATAAAATAAAACATTTTCATTGAAAATATTCTTATAAGCTTGTAAGGGAAGCTTTGACGATTTTATAACGGTGGAAAATAACCGCACCCGCCGTATAAGTTAAAAAAACATTCTTATCTTAATTCTGTCGAAAAGGTTAAAAAGCACTTTGTTTGGAAAACGACGGAAAGATTCCCTTATAAACCTCATATAAAAAGTCAAACAAGGGTATAAATGACTTTAACCCATATTCTTTTAAATATTAAAAATGTTTTGAAATACATTTTGAAGAAACATGGATGTGGATGATAACGAGATCCCAGTAGATTATTACGTATAAACAAACTCGGATAATGAAGAGATTGTGAAATAACCCTTACCTTGTACTTTTCCTTGGTTGGGGTAGGTTAACCTCCTCTATGATGGTGAAATAATTGTTATTAAATTATAAAATAATCATATACATTAATATGATATCATATATGATCTTTTAATATTGATTTGATAATAATATCTTAGTATTATCGTTGTTTCGGGTGTTAACTTACTTGATTTATTATATATGTTTTGTTACGTAAGCCATGTTTGTAATGGATAGGTTGTATATTATTTATATCCAGAATGATATCAATTCCTTAAACAACATTTTTAAATCAACAAATGATAATTATACTTGAATGGATACGATGGAGAATGAATCTCATCGCGTTCGTGGAGACGGTAGTCCGTACGTACGCACGAGCGACAATATCATTCTTTTGATATTAAAATAATATATAAATGGATGTTATATCATATATACAGAATCATTAACTTTTTATATTTATTATTTACATGAGTTACACATCATTATTATACCCATCCAAATAATATTATATTGAATAACAATTACACCACGACGTGGAGACGGTAAGCCGTACGTACGCACGTATGGTGACATGTTATTAAAAGGGTGGATAGAATACTGAATATGGTTGTACCATATTTATAATAACATCACAGTATATGTGAGACACTGGAGTTATTATTTTAGAATGGTAAGAACAAAGAAAGAAGAAGTGGAAGAAGAAAGGAACTTGAAAAGGGGTGGTGAAAACATTACCTCTTCTTCGGGTTCTTCCTTTTGATTTGATCAAAAGGGATCCTTAGGTTGGCTTTCTGATCAAACTAAGGTCTCTAGGCTGTAGTGAGGGAAGTTGGGAGAGTATTTGGGCAGATTTTGGTCGAGCCAAGTGGCTTGAGAGGTGTGAGGAATGAGTAGAAGTGGTCTCCTTTTATAAGGGAGAGGAGGGGCTCTTTAGGAAAGAGTGAAAGTATATCTTTATAATATAATTATATTCGGTTTATAATGGACCAAAAATCATTGAGGTCGAAGATAAGATGACTCATTTTCTAAATAACATCAAACAATAAGAATTGGACAGGTTTTAGATAATATTTTAATCATTATAATCTTATTTATTTAAATGATTTATTAATGAGGTAAACATTGAATCATTATTGTGTCATTAATAATTTAAATTATTTGATGTCTAAAAATTATAAATAAAATATCATTATGTAGAAAATCTTTTTAGATTTCTAATGAATATTTATAATCGAAAATCCAACATGTATAACCCTATGTAAAATTTTTTCTTCTAAAAGATGTAAGCTTATGCCATTTTTATTTTTATTTTAACTTTATTAATATAATGTGTCCCTACCACATACAAGTGGCTCTAAGGGGTCCCCAAATCGACCCAAGGATGCCCATGGTCGGGTATGTGTCCACCAATAAGGTTAGGGCACGTTTTAGGGTAATTTTGTATTATTATAATATTATTTTTTAACCCTTATTTACCGGATTTACCCTTTAACCATGGTAAATAAAATATTTACCGCAGTAATTATTCAAAATGTGTAAAAATCAAAGTTACCTATTTACATAATTTGGAAATCCTGATTCCAAATATGTAATCCATTTTTCCAAATTCAAAACATAGAAGTGGCAGAAATTAATTTAAAATTAATTCCCGTTGTTAAAATAAAAAGCGTGTTTTTAAGAGATAATAACTATCAAAAGATTGACACTTGTTTATGTCTGGTTTAATTGTGAAATTATGTCCAATGACAAACATTAAATTAAATGGTAAAAATATATTCTAAATATACTTTAAAACCACTCAAATTCATAATTTATCAATATAAATTATTTTGATTAAAAAAGTTGATTTTAATTAAAATTTAGTAATTTTCACTATTCATCAAAATATAAAAGTTATCTGAAAAGTACCAAAATTTCACCCTAGGCTAATTTAAATATTCTGAATCCAAAAATGAAGTCCATTTTGAAATATAAAATATATATGATTTCAAAAAGTAGGTATTACTATTCACAATGGCTAGTTTAATTAGTTGTGGTGTGTGTTAGAACTCGAGGTTGCGTACAACACACACTATCGCATTATTCGAAGGGAAACATACCGTGGAAGCTTGGGGTGTTACATATTGAGGTAGTGGTTTTACCTTCATCTCTCTAATTTGTGCATCATGTGGGGTGGGTATCCTTTTTGTTTTCATGAGAAATAGTTGAACCTTTAAATAAAGATAATAACTGGTTAAATAACGGGGATGGGATGTTTGTGATTATTGTTACTTTACCTTTTATATCCTGTGATATTATGTTGTGAAATGAATAGGCTTATGCCTACTGAAAATCATGGTCATTGGGGGCCTTTGCTTGTGCAATTAAATGTTTCCCTATCTTTATAGACCGTTTTTGTGAGGGAAACTTTGTTGAATGAGGAAATTGGTTAATCACGTAAAGTTGGCTTTTTAAATGAAAATTTGGAACCCTTGTGTGATCACCCCAGTTAAAAAAAATGGAATAATGAACATGTGGGTGTTGGCTTGGTTACGTGGCATGTGTTGGGGGTGTTTTGTGGGTTGTTGTGGATCAGGTGAGTAGTGGGGCTACGGTTGACTTGGTTGTGGGAAGATGTGAATGTTTAATGGTGATGGGCAGCGAGGCTGCAATAAATGGTATTAAAGGGATAACGATGTGTGGTGTGGTTATGGTGGTTGGCAGCGGGGCTGCAGGGATGGGTTTAAAAGTTAAAGGACTATGGGTTGTGTTTAATAAATAATAAATGTGGAAGAGTTAATGAATGATGGGGCTTGGTAATGAAACGAAAATAATAAGCAATGGGTTGGTTGGTTGTTAAGAAGGGTTTTTTTATGTTTCTTGTGTTTCCCTAACTTGTTTTGTGGATGGCAGGGATATGTTTTATGAACTATTGAAGTGGTTGGTTATGGATAGTTGCCCAGTAGTTAAGGAACTAAATAAGCTAATTTCTGCTGAAACGTGAAAACCTAAATGGGGTTGGGGTTGTTTGTTGTATGCATTCTTCGTGGTAGCAGTGCCGAGGCACGTGCTCAGTTTCTCTTTTTAGAAGACATAGGTTGGGATGAGTGGTTTCTATATATATATATCTGTATATTTTGTGTTTTATTGCACCACACCCATGTTGAGCACATAGTGCCGAACACTCCCATTTCATGGGAGAGGGTGTTTTCCCATAGTTACTAGCTCCTTCCTGCTGCTTCTTCCCTAGGCTGTGATGGCTTGAGGCGACCATACACGCAGGAATCTTCGGGTAGGTTTCGATTGGGGTGGTTAGGTCCAAGAGTCTTCGGGCAGAATTATAGGCTGTGATGGCTTGAGGCGACCTTACACCTAATACTCTTCAGGTAGGTTTCGATTTCAGGCCCATGTGTCTTCAAGCGAAGTTATGTTACTATTACTATTCCCAAGAATCTTCGGGATGAGGCCCAGGTGTGTGTGGGCGGGATACGTGGTGGTGAGGCCCAGGTGTGTGTGGGCGGGATCTGTGGTTGTGAGGCTCAGGTGTGTGGGGGCGGGATACCTGGTGGTGAGGCCCAGGTGTGTGCGCGAGGGAAGAGTGTGACAATGTCAGGACGTTCAGCTAACTTTTGGGGAATGGTGCATGGTACCCAATACTCTTGTTCTTATACTACTACTACCTGTTTTTTATTGTGTTTTGGTGAGTGTGGCTGGTGAGGTTGGGTGGATAGATTCCCCTGTTAGGTTTCTTCTGTTGTTCTCACGGGACATTTGGATGTCTCCCCACTTGTGAACGAGAGCTTTAGGTTTCTCTACTGAGTATACTTGTATGCTCACCCTACGTTTACTTTCAGGTTTCCAGGAGGACTACCAGGGCCGTGAAAGACCCTACTAGTCATGCAGTTGGAGTTGTTGCAGTTGTTGTTCTCTTATTTTCTTTGGGTATTGTACTTTTGAGCATTCTTGTACTTTTACCTTGTAATAAAATTTTTGAAACATGCATGTGGGCTTGGTTTGGGTTTATTTATATACACTTGTTCTTTTCCCTTTTTGGAGGTTGACTTGTCCTATTTCTCAATCCTAAATAATAAGAAGGGTAATGCCTCCCATATTTGTGAAAACTCATACCCTTGGTTCTAGTCGCCAACCCGGGGCCTTCTGGAGGCGGGACTCGGGGGTCATTATCTCCCTTTCACCATTTCCAGCTCAGGAGGGGTATATTGGTGGGAGGGGGTCATGACAGAATGGTATCAGAGATGATGGTTGAGAAATAGTATAGAGTCTGGAGTTAGGCACAGTGAGGATTGCTTGGGATGGTAGGGCAATAATGTTAGTTAATCTTGGTGCGTGACATAGGCCAGGGAAGACCGGCTAAGACACTGGATTTTAGGGCCCCCCATGATTCAATGCAAGGACTCTGAGCCTACCGAACGACCAAGTGAGACTAAATTGATTGCAGGTTATAGACCCTAGGGAAGGTACATGCATCATCATGATTGTGTTTTATTCGATTTTGGTGTTATGGGAAAGAAATTGAAATAAAATGATAATTAAAACTTTGAGAAATTTCTTTACTACTTGGGCTTAGGCGATCCTTGTTTACCATACAGCTATGGCACCTGGAAATTGTCCCTGGGTGGCTCAGATGGCCGAGGCCCAACAGATCCAGGCGGTCGATCAGTTGACGATTGACTGAGAGGAGGAAGATAGCCAGTGGGAGAAGATGCTTCGTTCCTTCCAGCGACAGACCCTTAAGAAGTACTAGGGTTGTACTTCGGATATGAAGACAGAGGGGTGGCTTGAGGAGCTAGGGATCGCTTTCACCTTGATCTGTGCTCCGAGGGAGTACTGGGTTCCCCTATCAGTTAGTCATCTGAGAGGTGCGGTGCGACAGTGGTGGATGCTCTACCTTGGAGAGAGGATAGAGGCAGAGGTTCCATGTGCTGAATTTGTGGAGGAATTCCGAGAGGAATTCCTTTCTTACATGATCAAGGAGGAGAAGCGGTAGGAGTTACTCTCCCTTCAGCAGGGAAGTATGACAGTACGAGAGCTGGGGATCAAGTTCAAATATCTCTTGCGCTTTGCTCTAGATCTTTTTCCGGATGAGGAATATCAAGCAAGACGTTTGGAGGGGCCGCTTCGTCCTTCGCTCCAGTATGCTATCACCCCCTTTACCCTTCCGACGTACTTGGCAGTGCAGAAGAAGGTAGAGGTCATAGAGAGGATTCACTCGTTGGGAGGTGCACCGCGTGAGGCATTTCAGCCAGGTTTGTCAAAGGGGAAGGCAGTCAGTAGCAGGTCTCCTGTGATAGGACCTTCCAGGTTCAGTCCAGTGGGGAGCAGGCCCCAGCAGTTCCAGTTCAGATCTTAGGGTCCTCGTTCCTTTTCCATGAGCCTAGGACCGAGGTGTTTTTCTTATGGAGGTTTCGGGCATGTTTAGAGTTGGTTCCCGACCTGAGCTCTGTACAGTGGAGGTGGGCAGGTTCAGCGCCCACCACAGTAGCACCAGTTGCCGGAGAGGCCCTTCCAGTAGTATCAGGACCATGCTCCTCCGAGGGCAGACTTTGCAGGATGAGACCAACCTCAGGGTGCTCCTCAGGGACGTCGACCAGGGCATGGTCGAGGAAGTGGACAACATCAGAGAGACAGAGGAGCTGAGCGTGGACAGTTGCATGCAGCAGAGTTGGCAGCTCCAGCAGGACCAGAGGTGGTGCGAGGTACGATTTGTTTGTTCAGCACTCTTGTTTCTGCTTTGTTCGATTCGGGAGCCTCACACTCTTTTTTGGAACCTAGTCTAGCCCATGATTTGGGGCTAGACATAGAGAGACTTTCCATACCACTGGTACTGAGTACACCATTTGGGGGCCAGACCAGCGTATCTTGTGTTTTCCGGGGATGTGGGCTGACGTTGGGACCACATAGATCTAGTGGAGACCTTCTTTTGTTACAGATGAAGCCATACGATGTCATCCTAGGCATCGACTGGTTGTTTTATTTTAGTGCCGTTATCTACTGCTTCCGGAGAAGAGTCGTGTTCTCCAACGTAGATGGGCAGCGCATATCTTTTGTTGGCAAGAGGAGCTATCAGGAGGGAAGCCGGCGTGTGGAGCCTATCCATTCCTTGTTGGGTGGGTTGTCAGTGGTTCCAGCCGATACAGAGATTATGGATGTCCCAGAGGTTGTTGGAGAGTTCCTCGATGTTTTTTCTTGAGTTGGATGTGACTCTACCCCCCCTGATGTGACGTTGATTTCGGGATAGACTTACAACCTGGTGCCCGACCGATTTCGATGGCCCCTTAACGAATGGAACCTTCGGAGTTGCAGGAGTTGCGGATTCAGATTGATGATCTGATGGAGAAGGGTTTTGTTCGACCCAGCGTGTCGCCATGGGGTGCTCCAGTTTTGTTCGTGAAGAAGGCAGATGGTGGTATCAGGCTATGCATAGACTACCGAAGGCTGAACCAGGTAACGGTCAAGAAACATTACCCCATTCCAAGGATAGATGGTCTCTTCGATCAGCTGAGGGTGAAGGACAGTGACATATCGAAGACAGCTTTCAGGTGCAGGTATGGGCACTTCGAGTTTGTAGTGATGCCGTTTGGAGTTACGAATGCACCAGCTGTGTTCATGGGACTTATGAAGTTTTTCTTCCAAGAGATTCTGGACCGGTTCGTCGTTGTGTTTATCGATGACATCCTGATCTACTCAAGATCATAGGAGGAGCACGTTGATCATCTCAGGGAAGTCTTGGAAGTCCTTCGACACCACCAGATTTATGGGAAATTGTCGAAGTTTAAGTTCTTGACACAAGAAGTACAATTCCTTGGGCAAGTGGTGTCTCAGCATGGAGTATCGGTGGAATTGATGAAGGTGGAGGCAGTTGTTTCTTGGGAAGCACCCAAGAGTGTGGCAGAAGTTCGTAGTTTCATGGGGTTAGCAGGTTACTATTGGAGGTTCGTTTCTGACTTCTCTTGAGTTGCTGCTCCATTGACAGCTTTGACTAGGAAGAACCAGGTCTTCCTGTGGAGCGAGTAGTGCCAGATATCTTTTGAATACCTGAAGGATAAGTTGGTCAGTGCTCCCGTACTCAGGTTTCCAGAGTAAGGGTTGTTGTATGAAGTGTTTTGTGATGCTTCCGGCCTTGGTCTGGGGTGTGTGCTGATGCAGAAGAAGGGCGTGATTTGTTATGGGTCTAGGCAGTTGAGCCCTCACAAGCGTACCTATGCCACCACTGACCTGGAGCTTGCAGCAGTAGTGTTCCAATTGATGTTGTGGTGACATTACCTCTTTGGGGAGCACTTTGTGGTCTTCTCAGATCACAAGAGCCTGCGTTATATCTTCTCCCATCATGACCTGAACTTACGACAGTAGAGATGGGTCGAGTTTCTCCAAGATTATGACTTCGAGATATCTTACACTGAAGTTAAGGGCAACGTTGTGGATGATTCCCGGAGCAGGAAGTCACATAAGGAAGTGGTTCAGGAATCCGCTGATGCTTGGAAGGTGATGGGAGAGTTGGCTGCCCAATACTTAGATGCAAGGGAAGAAGGTGTTAGAGGCTGTTTGTTCCAGATGATGGTGCAATCCTCCTTGTCGCAGCAGGTGGAGGAGTCTCAGTGGGGGGACTCCGAGGTAGAAGTGATGGGAGATCGTGTCGATCAGGGGAATGTTCCTGAGGGATGGTCAGAGGACAGCCGACATCAGATGCTTTTCCATGGAAGGTTGTTTGTTCCGGAGGCGATGCGTGAGGGAGTTCTCCGTGAGTTCCATAGCTCAGCCTTAGCGGTATATCCAGGAGTTTCAAAAATGTACTGAGGCCTAAGGGATCAGTTTTGGTGGCCCGGGGTGAAACGGGCAGTGGCGGAGTTTGTGGCTAAGTGCCTAGTGTTTGAGCATGTGAAGGTTGAACACCGTGTTCCCGGTGGTTTGTTGCATCCTTTAGATGTCCCCGAGTGGAAGTGGGATGACATCTCGATGGACTTCGTCACAGGACTACCCAGAGCTCATGGAGGTTATGATGCTATCTGGGTAGTGGTGGATCGTCTGACGAAATCATCTCACTTCTTAGCAATCAAGGAGTCGGGCCCAGTGAGTACCTTAGCACAGAGGTACATAGATGATGTGGTGCGTTTGCATGGAGTTCCAAGGACTATCGTCTGAGATCGGGATACTCGGTTTACCTCACGATTCTGGAGGGGGCTACAACATGATTTTGGAACCCAGCTACACCTGAGCACTGCTTTGCACCCCCAGACCGATGGGCAGACAGAGCGGACTATCCAGACGTTGGAGGACATGCTGCGAGCATGCGTTTTGGATTTCGGAGGATCATGGGTATGCCACTTGCCTTTAGTAGAGTTTGCCTACAACAACAGCTTCCACTCTACTATTGGAATGGCACCGTTTGAGGAATTGTATGGAAGGCCATGTCGTTCACCCATTTGCTGGGCATAGGTTGGTGAGATAGTTTCTCTTGGGCCAGAGGTAGTGCAGATAACCACAGAGAAATTCCATCTTGTACGTGAGAGGATGAAGGCGGCTCAGGACCGACAGAAGTCTTATGCTGATTGTCGGAGGAGACCCTTGGAGTTTGAGGTGGGAGACCATGTGTTATTGAAGGTTTCCCCTCAACGGGGGTAGCAGAGGTTTGGGAAAGGGAGCAAGCTCTCACAAAGTTTCATCGGACCTTCTGAGGTGCTGAGGCGAGTCGGTGAGGTGGCATATCAGCAGGCCCTGCCACCTCAGATGGAGAAAGTCCATGACGTCTTCCATGTATCCCAGCTTCGTCGGTACTAACACGATGACTCTCACGTTATCTACTGGGGAGAGTTGGATATGGGAGACGACGTGACCTTCGAGGAACGACCAGTTAGAATCGAGGATCATAAAGAGAAGGTTCTCCATGGATGAACCATTCCCTTGGTTCGTGTGTTTTGGATACATGGTGGTCTCAAGGAGATCACTTAGGAGCGGGAGACCCAGATGCACGCTCAGTACCCAGAGTTGTTTTGACTTGTTGTCCCTTGCTCTTCTGAGCTTTGTGTTGATGTTGAACTCTGTACCTTTGATTTATGGAATGCTTTGCTTGTCAGTTGTGAGACCTTTTGTTTCCTTGTTCCCTGGTAATGTGTAACATGTCCAGATGTGTGGGAAGGGGGAAAACCTAACCCTTAATCGAGACACATTAATGCGGATGCAATTGAACCCGTGCGGGCGAGTCAGTGCCTCCTAAAGCGGATAATATCTCGACATAGGGGAAGGATTTTCCCAAAACCAAGTGTTCGGGAAGTGTGTTGGTTGTGTGGTGTTGGGGGGGGGGGTAGCTCGAGTTGAAAATCCTAATGTATGGAAGTGGGAAGACCCAATCCTTAATCAAGACGCATTAATGAGGATGTGATTAAACCCGTTCAGGCGAGTCAGTGCCGCCTAAAGCGGATAATATCTTGACATAGGAGAAGGAATTCCTAACACCTATAATTTGGATTGTTGGTTGGGTTACTGTTATAACGAGGGCCCTAAGAGGTATCTTGTTGGGTTCCCCTGGGTTGGTTTTTGAATTCTCGGGGACGAGAATGTTTTAAGAGGTATCTGATGTAATGACCCGGACCTCTCCGACCCATTACATTGTCAAAAAAAGGTCAAGAAGTGTTCTGGTGGGTAAATTGGACTTTTCCCACACTTTCCAGAATTTTGAAACTACACGCTGTGTACCCTCTTGCCGAGTATACCCCGTGTGGATGGTCGTGTCTCTTCCGCGTGAAGAAATGGGTAGACGCCATGTGTCCAATCTACACGCCGTGTATTCCTTCCCCGCGTACGCGTTACTGTGTGTTGACCAGTCGTCGGTCGTGTGCCACATTGGAGCCGTGTCCTTGCCATGTGCAATAAATGGGTACACACCGTGTGTCCAATCTACACGTCGTTTAGTCCTTCCCGCATATGTGTTACCTTCAAACCGTGTGTTGACCAGTCAATGGTCGTGGAACCGTGTTGGAGGCCGCGTGGAGACCATGTGAAAACGGCCGAGTACACGCCGGGTTCCATAAGTATACGCCGTGTACTTTTGCTTTTCACACCTATAAAAAGGAGGGGTCCCCTCCTCCTTTCAACTCACACCTCTCCTCCCCTCTCCTCTGAGCAGAGCTCTCTCAAGAGACTCGAAGGCTCTTTCTTCCATAACTTTTTCGTCTGAGCTCCGATTTACGATCCATCAGCGACCACGGGATCATAACGACGAGGCAGAACTTCCGAGCTTGGATCCGTTGTCTTTCATTCAGCTTTTCCTCTCCGACTTCCACCCGAGGAGGTTTTTCCGGGACACCGACGAACGTCTTCTAAAGTTGATCCGGGGGAGCGTTGTGACCAGAACCTGTTGAGGTAGGGGTTTTACCTTCGTCTCTCTAATTTGTGCATCATGCAGGGTGGGTATCCTTTTTGTTTTCATGAGAAATAGTAGAACCTTTAAATAAATATAATAACTCGTTAAAGAACGGGGATGGGAAGTTTGTGATTGCTGTTACTTTACCTGTTATATCCCGTGATATTATGTTGTGAAATGAATAGGCTTATGCCTACTGAAAATAACGGTTGTTGGGGGCCTTTTCTTGTGCAATTAAATGGTTCACTATCTTTCTAGACCGTTTTTGTCAGTGAATCATTATTGAATGATAAAATTGGTTAATCACGTATAGTTGGCTTTTTAAATGAAAATCTGGAACCCTTGTGTGATCACCACGGTTAAAAAAAATGGAATAATGAACATGTGGGTGTTGGCTTGGTTACGTGGCATGTGTTGGGGGTGTTTTGTGGGTTGTTGTGGATTGGGTGAGCAGCGGGACTGCGGTTGACTTGGTTGTGGTATGATGTGAATGTTTAATGGTGATGGGCAGTGGGGATGCAATAAATGGTATTAAAGGGATAACGATGTGTGGGGTGGTTATGATGGTTGGCAGTGGGGCTGCATGGATGGGTTTAAATGTGAACGGACTATGGGTTGTGTTTAATAAATAATTAATGTGGAAGAGTTAATGAATAATGGGGCTTGGTAATGAAACGGAAATAACAATCAATGGGTTGGTTGGTTGTTAAAAAGGGTTTTGTTATGTTGGTTGTGTTTCCCTAACTTGTTTTGTGGATGGTAGGGATATGTTTTACGAACGATTGAAGTTGTTGGTTGTGGATAGTTTCCCAGTAGTTAAGGAACTAAATAAGCTAATTTCTGCTGAAACATGAAAACCAAAATGGGGTTGGGGTTGTTTGTTGTATGCATGCTTCGTGGTAGTAGTGTTGAGGCACGTGCCCAGTTTCCCTTTTTAGAAGACATAGGTTGGGCTGAGTGGCTGCTATATATATATATATATCTTTATATTTTGTGTTTTATCGCACCACACCCATGTTTAGCACATAGTGCCGAACACTCCCATTTCATGGGAGAGGGTGTTTTCCCATAGTTTGTAGCTCCTTCCTGCTCCTTCTTCCCTAGGATGTGATGGCTTGAGGCGACCATACACCCAAGACTCTTCGGGTAGGTTTCGATTGGGGTGGTTAGGCCCAAGACTCTTTGGGAAGACTTATAGGTTGTGATGGCTTGAGGCGACCTTACACCAAAGACTCTTCAGGTAGGATTAGATTTCAGGCCCAGGTGTCTTCGGGCGAGAGTTTTGTTACTATTACTATTCCCAAGAATCTTCGGGATGAGGCCTAGGTGTGTGCAGATGGGATACGTGGTGGTGAGGCCCAGGTGTGTGCGGGCGGGATGTGTGGCTGTGAGGCCCAAGTGTGTGTGGGCGAGATACGTGGTGGTGGGGCCCAGGTGTGTGCGGGAGGGAAGAGTGTGACAGTGTCAGGACGTTCAGCTAACTTTTGGGAAATGGTGCGGGGTACCCAATACTCTTGTTCTTATACTATTACTACCTGTTGTGATTGTGTTTTGGTGAGTGTGGCTGGTGAGGTTGGGTGGATAGATTCCCTTGTTAGGATTCTTCTGTTGTTCTCACGGGACATTCAGATGTCTCCCCACTTGTGCACGAGAGCTTTAGGATTCCCTACTGAGTACACTTGTATGCTCACCCTACGTTTACTTTCAGGTTTCCAGGAGGACTACCAGGGCCGTGCGGGACCCTACTAGTCAGGCAGTTGGAGTTGTTGCAGTTGCTGTTCTCTTGTTTTCTTTGGGTATTGTACTTTTGAGATTTATTGTACTTGTAACTTGTTATAAAATTGTTTAAACATGCATGTGGGCTTGGTTTGGGTTTATTTGTATACACTTGTTCTTTTCCCTTTTTGGTGGTTGACTTGTCATATTTCCCGATCCAAAATAATAAAAAGGGTAATGCCTCCCATATTTGTGAAAACTCATACCCTTGGTACTAGTCGCCAACCCGGGGCCTACTAGAGGTGGGACTCAGGGGTCATTATCTCCCTTTCACCATTGCTAGCTCAGGAGGGGCATCTTTGGGGGGAGGGGGTCGTGACATTATCACAAAATATACATATCAGATTTCTAATTGATATTATGATCCCCTTAAGTCTCATAATCTACACCCTCCTATGGAACCCACATAACATTCCTAAGAGGCATACTGCTACACACTGAAACAAAATAAACAATCGTAAAATTGAATAATGTCCATTAAAAATAAAAAATCTAAAATAAAAACTGATATTCAAATCCATAACATAAAGTAGAATACATATATCCCAATATCCCATGGTAACCTGAGTCTCATCATGATGAGATATGGCAAGGAACTCATCATAATGCACCCCTCATGTCCAAAAACTCATATCTCAAGTCAGCCAAATGTCCCAAAACCGAGACTCTTAAGGTAAAACCTTAATTTTTTACCAAAATATAATGGGTTGACCTAAATACACTCTCAAACCGATACCCAACACGATCTTTCAAATACTTGAATGGCCTTTCCAATCCCCATGGGCTGAAGACTAGCACCCATGCATCTGACAACAACAAGAGGAAATTATTTCTATCAACATGGAGCAACAACATAGATTTTATATACAATGGAAACAACATCAATATTATAAATATAATCTATAACATATAGAAAAAATTTGAATAAAAAATCAAGAGTAGAAAAAATATCCAAGTACATTTTTATCCACAAAGGACCATCAATATAGGATAAACCGACTACCACATGTGATAAAATGAGAAGAATCCCACTATCTCACCCCCATCTAACCAACTAATATGATAAAAAACCTCACGGAGTCACTACGAAAGCTTTAATTTCCAATTATCAAATTGCATAACTTGGTACATGCACCGCTGAAGGGGTATGAAGGGTGTGAGGTACTAGGCTTAGTAGGACACACCCGCAATGGAATACACTACAAAGAAAAAACCAACAATGAAAAAAGAGTCCACATAACCAATCCTTAAATCTCTACTTTGATTCTATTCATTAATAAAGGTTGATGAAGAGGGAATACTACACATTCCTCAAAGAACATACACCTTTTACACTACAAAAAGGAATGTACCTCAAAAAAAGACTACACCAATAATCTTCAGGGAATCAAGATTAAAAACCCATGGTCTAACAGATATGATATCATGACGTAATGACACTTCCATGGTCAATGAAATTACGAATAATAAAGGATTACAGACACTAAAAGATAAAATCCAACCACTAATATGATCAATCACTAAAAAAATAAATCAAGATCAAACGATGACATAAAAAATAACCATATAAGAGATCTAGATCAAGAGGGGATAGATATTCTGAAGAATAAAATAACAATCAACCTATAAAATTCCCTAAAATCTTTGTTCAAGAAAATAACATATCATGTGATCTATTTATACATTTTTTAATCCATATGAATAACATATGATGAAAAATCAATCTCATTTTAAAAAAAACTTTTAATAATTATACATCATGTAACCATTA
Source organism: Viscum album (assembly GCA_963277665.1). Lineage (NCBI taxonomy): Eukaryota > Viridiplantae > Streptophyta > Magnoliopsida > Santalales > Viscaceae > Viscum > Viscum album. The sequence continues at coordinate 169,524,503 of OY728157.1, forward strand.
CATAGCGTGTAATACCTTCACATTGTGTACCAGGTTAACAATATAATCCCTATAGAGCGTATATTTCACTTAATCAAATTAGTCTACTTATATTTATCTAGAAGTATATAAAAATTTAGATTATTTTAAAAAATATGAAAACCAACTCTGACATCCTCCAAACTCTATGATAACCCATCCAAGCCATCAAAATATTTATACCCGGAATCCATTATCTTAAAAAAACATATTTTCTTAAACATTATATCATTTTTATAAATCATGTCCATCCTTAAGAGTCCCCAAGTGAACCCAATTAAAGTGGAAAATAAACATAGGGAATGAATTTACCTAAAAGAGGATAATGGGATGTTACAGTGTAGAAACTGACCATTTGTGATGTTAGAGAATAAATTAATCTTTATTCGTGATATTTTAAATTCAAATTCAAGTTATATATCCTTAAAAGGTTTTGATATAAATGCCCACAATGTCTTAAGGTTTTAATTTCAAACCACAATTTTAAATTGCAACCTCTCAATTATAATAAACTATATGGTAAAATTTTAAAGAGTTTCATTCAAACAATAAAATAATTTCACTCTCCCCTGATTATCCATTATTTTATTTCTATTCTCATTACATTATTTTAAATTAGGTGTTTTAAAATATTTTAAGTCAGTGTGGTTTTAAAAGAAAGTGTTTTATCAAATGGAATTCATTCTATTGTTGACTTGACATTCAATATATATAACAACATTTATTTTAAAAATTGATAAAATTTTATATTAAACTACATAGACCTTCTTTTAATTTTTTTGATATAAATAAAATAATACCTTCTTTATGATTATTTTTGACAAAAATAATATCCTATTAACGTTTTACCTGTAGTCATATCATTCTTCAAACTTTGAAATTTTATGTAAAGATTACATTAAATGATTTTATGTCACTAAATTAAATTTTTTTTAATCTATTTTAATAAAATATTTAATTTATAATTATATCAAAAGTTTAAGGGTTTTTATTATTTTGAAATTTATTTTTTTAAAACTCCAAAAATGTTTTTTGATTAAATTAATTGTGCTTTGAAAAATGTTATACTTAATGTAATAGGCCAGACCTCTCCAGTCCATTATTTTGTGAAAATATTGTGTTTGTGATGTTCTGGGAGGTTAAGGTGACTTATTTTGAACACATTGCAAAATTTCCAGTTCTATGAATAGTTTTTATAGTTCTATGAATACTGTTTTCAATTCTATGAAGAGTTCCATCGGTAGGTCATCTATCAGTAGGATGAACAATGTCATTGATAGGTCATCTATCTGTACATAATTTATCAGCAGGTAATATAATGGTAGGTCATCTCTCAATATGTTATCTATCAGAAGGTATCTATCGGTAGGTCATCCATTAGTATGTTGAAAAGTGTTTCTAGGATGGTAGGTCATCAATGGGTAGGTTGTGACAACTGGGCCCTGGTGACATCACAGACACCCCGCCTTAAACATGGTCATCGGGTCCGGGCCCGGAAGGTACCACGAGTTGCCCCGCAGACACGCGGTCCCCACCATGGGGCCCACCCACATGCCTGAACAAGTCATCTAACTAATGATAGTCCCCACAGGCCAACACTCGTCCTTTGTAGTGTGATTTTTCCTCACTCACACACACCCTGGGTAACATCCCAGATGGTCACCCATCCTGATCAATACTCAAGGCCTAGAATGCTTAAGTATGGAGTTCTAATCAAGCTGGCTCCCAAAAAGGATGATGCACCTTATGTACATGAGTCATATCATTTATTCATTTAACCCTTTATTATTCTGGGATGTCACAATCACCCCCTCTTTAAAGAACACCATCCTAGTTGTGGGCCCTATATCTCAACACAGGCAGTGCGCTATACTTAAGGCTCTGTACCACCTCTGATACCAAATGTGACAACTGGGCCCTAGTGACAACACATACACCCAGCCTTAAACATGGTCGTCGGGTCCGAGCCCGCCAGGCACCACCAGTTGCTCCACAGACATGTGGTCCCCAACATGGGGTCCACCCACATGCCTAAATGGGTCATCTGAATAATGATAGCCCCCACAGTCCAACACTCATCCTTTCCAGTGTGTTTTGTCCTCACTCACACACACCCTGTGAAACATTCCATAAGGTCACTCTTTCTGATCACTACTTCTGGCCAAGCATGTTTAACTATGGAGTTCAAATCAGGCCAACTCCCAAAAAGTATGGTTCACCTTGTTGAAATGAGTCATATCATTTAGTCATTTAACCCTTTATCATTCTGGGGTGTTACATAGGTCATCTGTTGATAGGTGTACATTGTTTCCAGATCAGTCGATGAACATTTCTTCTAGAAACATATATTTTCTCCCCTTTGATGTTATCTTTAAGATAAAACACATACAATGAATTTTTTAATGGGATTTATGGTTGATTTAAATCACATGAATCTTATCTTAATTTTCATAAGGGTCTATGTTCCTTCACTCGGTCAAACCGTGTAGCCTTGAATGATCCTCCTTTAACGGTAAATTTAATCCATATCTAAACAACTGATGTGTTTTGATTTGTAAAAGGCCAAGATACATTCCACCTCATTCTTCTTTCTTGTTTTCCTTTGTACAGGACACCCCAAAACTTTAATTCCCAAGGATTTGTGTGATTATAGTGTGAACCTTTGATCTTGTTTTCCCTAGAGTATTTCCTTCTACATACACACCCCCTATTTTGGTGTAACCAGGAAGTGGCGATCCGTCTTCCATATAATGTATGTTCAAACTCCATTCTTCTAGGTTCCTCATTAAATTTTCTCCCACTCTCCTTTCCTTGTAATTGAATTTTATCTCAACATTTCTAATGGAAATTTCATTACATTTGGATGAGGAAGTTGTGACGCTGTGTCCTTGGGTGGATGCAGCTATTACGGGATAGGTGATCATGATCTGTTGTGATAGACCGTTCTCATCAAAAGATAATCAGAAACCTTTTGAGATGTAGGATTAATGAAATTTCTATTATTTTTATGTGAATATATAGATTTATCATGTTTTATCCAACATTATCATAATAAAATTGAAATAAAATATATTTGAATAGGATTAAAGAATCTGTATCAATTTCCAAACAATGCCTCTTGATTTTATATATAATGTGATATATAATATTTTATCGTTTATAATTTCATTCGTAAAAGAAATTGGTAATGAATTTAAATCCATGATTGATTGTGAATTAATTGCACAAATATAAGGAGGAATTTTAATGAATTGAGTTGTTATTGTTGTGCTCTAATGATAATCATATGGATACAGTTTTCATGTAGAAATGAATCAGTTAATTCCATATGGAATAAATAATCAGTTGTGTGATAAGGATAAATAAATTTAGGGTTTCTAGTTACCCACTTTCTTTTAGAGGCCAAGAACCTTATGATTTTGAGCTCTGAGTGCTCTTTGTGTGTGAATGCCAAATTCCTTATTTAGGGCCAAGAACTGAATTTCTCTGTTATTTGATTCCAGAAGCTTATGTTTTGGTGTGCATAATGGATGGATGATCCTGAATGGATATTGTGGTATGTTGGGGTAGGGAGTCTCAGTGGTGGTGGTGGCAACATTTTATTCATGTAGGGCTGAGATGCGTCAGTTTGTGCATGTGGGTGTTAGAGAGGACACTATAAATGATTGATTTGGTGGAAGCTAGGATTACCCATTGACGTGAAAATGGTTACTTTTGAACCTTATGTTTTTTATCTATTTTTTCTTCCCCACTACTTGAGGCTGATGGTCTTTCCTACCCTCATTGCAATAGTGTCAAAGACATGTGGGGTTTTCTATTTTCCTTCTATGTTTATATTCATTAGGATGGATGGGTCAATGTTCCTACTATAGGTGGAAAAGACTTGATAGGTAGTTTATAAACTCACAGTATTGAGCCCATTGTATTTGGTTGATTATAATGCTTTCCTAGAATATCCGGAATTATGGAAAAGTGAAAATTCTATTAAAAAATAATTGAATAAATGTTGTTAACCCATGGGGTTGGATCTTTCTGGGATGCAACACTACGATTGCAATTTAATGGAACTGTGTACTTAGTTTAGTTTTTCCAGGGGAAAAAAGATTTCTTGTGATAGTAATAAATTGTAATGTGGAGATTATTAATGGTTAGTTAATGGTTAATGAATTAATTAACATAAAGTGAAACACATCAAATGGGACAACATGACTTAATGTATATCTATAAATAGTTGTGGGTTTATAGGATATCTTGTCTTAGCAGTGACAATTGAGATTCTGAGAGACACTAGCTACACATGAGTCTAAGACTAGGCTATGAACATATTTTGGTTGTGAGCTATGTTATATCCTATACTTTTTTTTGTTTCTATACACTACTCCACTCATTTAGTTAAGGAAACTGACACCCCAATAATTCTGAGTCCTGGGGTTGTTTTACCCAACATCCCGATGGGTGGATAGATGGCTTACTAACCCCTTTGACCCCTATCTCTTCTCTTGGTAGTTACCTGTGCTGGTATGTATGACAACTGTTGTTCCCCAAATATGTGTATAGAGTGATACAATGGATTTTGGTTATTCACAAACAAATATTTTGGATATAGTCACCTATGAACTATAATAGGTGTAATGTGTATAGGTTATGATGGATTGAGGATCCTTACATGGCATATGGGTTATAATGGATTAAGGCATACTAACTGATGTATCGTACATGTTATGTTAGCTCTGGTGGCTCCCAAAAACTACCTGGTTACTTCTGGTTGGGTGGATGGTGTGAGGATTTACCTAGGTGACTTCATGCAAGCATTTGTGTTGCACATGCTTCATATTGTGGTGCTCACACAGGTGTCTTCAAGACAACCTTTTTGGGGAGAGATGTTCCGGATGTGTGACATTGGGGAAAATAGGAAAAATATTGAGGAAGCGGTAGTGGGGTACCCTTGATATTCATTAGTATATTATACATTCTTTTATGAGATACTTAGTTAGAGTATCCATGGTAAGGTTGGGAACATAGTATACCTATTTAGGTGAAAAGTTAGTTTCACATGTTGTTCACTATGCTTTAGTATGAATTCATTACTCTTTCATGAGAGGATTTGGGGAGGATTATACTATGTATATTGTTATACTCACCGTATGATATAGTAATTGTTTTTCAGGTCACTTATATTATACTGGAAATCAGGTTGGTTAATACTAGATTGGGGTTGCAGGAGTTGTTCGGGATTCATAGTTTCTTTCATTTTACTTTGTTTTGGTACTTAATTTTTATCCCTTTATGTTGTAGTATACTTTTCATGACATTACATGTGTTCACTTGGTATTCATTTACTTTTGGTCTGATAAAGAGTTGGTTGGTGTCTATATTGTCTCTATCTTTGTTATGTGTTCTCTTTGAGGGTAATTCATCGTATTTGTTTGTTTATTATACCCTCGTGCTAGTTGGAAACTTGAGGCCTATTGGAGGAGGGAATCCGGGGTCACTATCTCTCTATTTAGATTTCTTTTTCAAGAGGGGTACATTTTGTGGGGAGGGGGTCATGATAGAGTGGTATAAGAGCTTTGGTTAAGGGACATGATGGAATTTAGAGTTAGGATTAGGTGAGGATGCATGTATTTTTAAAGAAAATGGTTTCAATTAAGTTTATCAAGAATTGTAGTCATAAGAGACTAGATAAGACATAGGTATTTTGGCCCACCCTTTGATCTGATGCATGGACCTTTAAGCTTTTAGTGGAAAATAAACGAGGTGATACTGGTTGTAGGGTAGAGACCTTGTAAAGTATCATGCATCATTCTTATTTACACATGTTTCTTAATTGGTATACATTGAGATAGGTTAACCTAGAATGAATAAAATAAAACAAGTAGTTAATATAATGTCTTCCACATTCTTGGTTTAGGATCTCGAACTATTTTTTCTTTTTTAGGTATGGATCTAGGATGACGTCCTCATCAAGTAAATGCAAAAGATGTCCAATAGGTTGTTCTAGAATATCACTTCGTAGTAGAGTTTGACAACGATGAAACTTGGAGGAGGACGCTCCCAGGGTTTCAATGACAAAGTCTAATGGAGTACATGGGATCCATTTCATATGCAGTCATGGAAGACCAGTTGTAGGAGGTTAAGAAATAATTCAGCTCTATAAATGCCCAGAAGGTGCAATGAGAGGTGTTGGTTATGATGATGTTGCATTGGGCTGTGAGAAAGTGGTGGTTTTTGTTCCATCGGTATCATGAGGATTCAGAAATCTCATGAGAGAAGTTTCAAGACGAGTTCAGAGTCAAGATTCTTTCATTGACTATGAAGATGAATAATTGCTAGGAGATGCTTACCCTTTGACAAGGGAGATGCAGTGTTTGAGAGTTTGGAATCCATTTCAGGAACATTTTGTTTGATATCCTTCATATTTGTTTCAATATAAGGAGGCTATAGTGAGGTATTTTGAGGAGGATTTGCATCCGATATCTAGCACCAGGTCACCCCATTTATGTTGAAGACATATCTTGAGGCACTAGTGAGGGTATATGGGATCGATATTATTTTATCCAGAACCAGATCATCCAGAGAGGGGATTTTTTTAGCATTCTTCATGAAGTAGAGCTGTGGTTTGGTTTTCCCAGTTTTTAGGTTAGAAGAGTTTCATTTTGGATTGGGGTTGGTCCCAGCCCTTAGTATCGCTTTCTCCTAGGGGAAAGATCTATAAAAATTATGTCAGGGTATCATGAGTTTTTATCTTATAGATGTTGTGGTCATTAGTAGAGAGTGTACCCATATTTTCTAACAAGTTACACGTGTCAGGTGTTTCACATCAGGTTCCTCCATTGAGTAAGTTATAGGCAATGTTGCAGCAATTGATTGCACCAGTTTTGGATAAGTATATTGCAGATGGGGTAGGTAGAGGACATCCCCAAGACACTCCTAATCATTAGAGAGAAAATCATGGCCATGGAGGTGGTAACCTTCAGGGCTAGATAGGTAGTAAAAGAGGTCGTTGTATGCTTCATACATTTGTGTTTCCTGCGAAAGATAATCTAGAAGTCGTTGGAGGTACAGTTTTCTTGTTTTCTACTTGGAGGACAACCTTTTTTGATTCAGGAGCAAACAAATATTTTATATCACCTACCGTTTTCAATGAATTTGGGCTTGAGGTAGATATGATTCTAGTTCCCTTGTTATTGACTATGCTAGGTGAAGACCAACCACCATGTTCTCGATGGTTTTATCCAACTGTTTGATATTCGTCAAAGGAAGTGGGAGGACATATTGATGGAATTTGTTAACACTTTACCACAATTTCAGGGATTCTATGACACTATATGAGTAGTTTTGGATCATTTAATGAAATCATCCCACTTTATAGTGATCATGGAGTGGGGCTAAGTGGATGTTTTGTCAATGAAATATTTGGTGAAGGTGGTGAGACTCCATGGAGTCACAAGGATGATAATTTCTAATTGAGATCCTCATTTTACATCAAGAGTGTGGAGAGGTATCCAAAAAGTTTTTTATTCTCATCTATGCCTTAGTAATGCTTTTAATCTATAAGCGGATGGTCAGACAGAGTGAACCATCCATAAACTTGAAGACATGTTTCACTCTTGTGTACTGGATTTTGGAGGTTTGTGGATGAGGTTATTACCCTTAGTAGAGTTCACATACAATAATATTTTTCTTGTCTACCATCAGTATGGTGTTTTTTGATGCCTTTTATGGCCGAACATTTTGTTCACCATTGTGTTGGACTGTGGTCGGAGAGTCATCCATTCCCTGGAAAAAACTAGTATAAAACCCGACAAAGATATTTCAGGTGATTTGTGAGAGGATGATGGTAGTTCACGATCGTCATAAATACTATTCCAATAATAGGAGGATACATCTAGAGTTTGACATTAGGGATCACATGTTTTTGATGGTGACTCCCCTTCATTGGTAGTAATGGTTTGGTTATGGGAGGATGTTTTCTCCCCGTTTTGTTGGACCTTTCAACTGTTGGCTCATGTTGGAGGTCTGGCATATCATGTAGCACTACCCCTATAGATAATTAGGATACATGAGGTTTTTATTATGTCTCTGATCTACTATTATCTTCATGAATACTCTCACATCATTGATATAGGTGACATCAATGTTGATTATGATGAGACCATCAAGGATTGGCCTAAAAAGATCCAGGACCACAAGATGAAGGTTTTGTGTGGGTGTGCTATAACCTTGGTTATTGTCCTATAGTGACATGATGGCGTGGAGGAGAGTACTGAAGAATATGAGTCTTAGATACACACTCAGTACCCTGATATGTTTGATTATTATAACTTTTCTTATAATGATGTTCAGTTTGTGGTTGTATACCTTTACTGTTTATGAGATGGATTTCTCTTACTGAATGATGTTGTTTTCTCAATTTTGAGAGGTATCTTCCCTGGGAAAGTATTTAGGAGACGGTTGTGGTTTTCACATGGTTTCAAATTTTCCTTTTTATGAAGTGGTAGATCTTATGTGGTGGAGAGAGCCTTGAGAGGTATCACATGGGGTGGATGTTCTCGTGAACCCTTTTATGTTTCCCCTCTATGTTGGTTTGGGATTCTAGGGAACTAAAATGTATTGATAGGTATATGATGTAATGGATAGAACCTCTCTATTCTACTCTGTTGTGATAATATGGTGTTTGTGGTGTTTTGAGGGGCTCAGGTGACTTATTTCTAACACTTTTCAAAATTTCCAATTTTGATGACAACGTTTCTAGTTCTGTGAACAGTGTTTCCAGTTCTATGAATAGTGTTATTGATAGGTCATCTATCGGTAGGTTGAACAGTTTCGTCATTAGTTAATATATCGGTAGGACATCTATCATTAGGTCATCTATCAGAAGGTCATCTACATGTAGGCCATCTATCAGTAGGTCATCTAGTGGTAGGTCATCTATCGATATGTCATCTATCTGCAAGTCATCTATCAATAGGTCATCTATTAGTTGGTTGAATAGTGTTTCTAGGATTCTAGTTCATCTATTGGTAGGTCATCTATCGGTAGCTCATATATAGGTATGTCATCCATGGGTAGGTGTATAGTGTTCCCAGATCTATCGATGAATAGAGTTTCTAGCATCCTATAGTTTCACCCCTTTGATGTTATATTTGACTTAAAAAACATTAAAATCCTTATTTTAGGAGAATTAAGGCCGATTCTAATCCCCTAATTTCTATCTTAATTTTTCTAAATGTCTAGGAGCCTTTACTTGATGAAATCACATAGTATTGATATATTCACCTTCAATGGAAAATTTAAACATTATCTAAACCATGGATCTATTTAGATTTTTAAAAGGCAGTGATATATTCCCACTTGTTCTTACATCCTATTTTCCAAGGTATAGGACACCCTAGAACATTATTTCCCTAGGAGTTGTGAAATTATGGTGTGGACCTTGGATCATGTTTTCTCTAGAGTTCTTTATGCTGCATGCACACTCCTTATTTTAGTGCAACAAGAAAGTGTCGATCTTTTATTGATATAAGGTATGATCAATTTTTTTTTCTTTTGGGTTCCTTGATTTTTTTATTCACTTTATCCTCACCATGTTATGTAATGTGATCTCCATTTTTGTAATGGACATTTATTTGGTGTTGGATGATGTGATTGTAATAATAAATCCTCTGGTAGATGTTTCTGTTGCAGGATAGGTGATCGCGATCTATTGTGTTAGACCATTCTCAAGAAAAGAATACTGTAACCCTTTTGAGGTAGAGGATTCATGGATTCCTTTTTCTTTCTTACATGTAGTCATAGAGTTAGAATGATTTATTCCACTAGATCACTATGAAATATAAATAATCAGTATTAGAACTAGATTACGGAATTGGTATCAATTGGCTAGTGATGTTACTGCCTCTTAACATTCTATACAATGTGATACATATTCTTTTCTTGTTTAGGATGTCATTATTAAAAAAATTGGTAATGAATATAAAGATGAGATTGATTTAAAATTAATTGTTCAATGATAAAATTCATGTTTGGTGAATCTAGTTGTTTTTATTATGCTATGATGATAATCAAATAGATGTAGTTATGGATGTCGAAATGAACCAGTTAATTAAATATGGAATAAATAATTTTGTGTGTGATAAATATAATGCCTTGTAGGGTTCTGAGTTACCTTATTTATTGTAAAGGCCAGAGAACTTATGTTTTGGATCCATGAGTGATCTTTGTGTGGGAGGCATAAATGCCTTATTTAGGGCCAAAAACCTAGTTGCAATATTATTTGTTTCCTGCTGCTTGTGTTTTGGTGTGCACTTTGGATGGAAAATCCAGGTAGGCTATTGTGGTATGCTGTGGAATTGAGGCCCAATTGTAGTGGTGGCAATAGTTGAGACTTGGAGTGGAAAGTTGCATTGGATTATGCATGTGGGTGTCGGGGAGGACACTAGAGATGGTGGAACAATTTGAAACTAGGCTTACACATCGATATGAAAGTGGTTGATGTTGAAACTATTGTTTTTTTATCTATTTTACCTTCCCCACTACTTGATGAAAATGGTATTTCTTACACACCTTCCATAATTGGTAAAGAAATGTAGGGTATTCCATTTTTATATTCTCAAGGATGGATGGATCTTTGTTCCTGATATATGAAGCAAAGACTTGATAGGTAGTTTATCTAATCAATGTGTTGAGCCCCTTGTGTTTGGTAGCCTATAATGCATTCTTAAAATACCTAGAGTTATGGAAATGCGTTAATTATATTAATAAATGATTGAATAAATGATGTTAACCCATGGGGTTGGATATTGCTAGGATACAATAAGGAGGTTATTATTTAATGTAACTTTGGATTGGTCTGGTTATACCTGGAGGGTATGGAGCTTTGTTGTGATGGGAGTAAAATGTAACATGGAAAATTTTAATGGTTAATTAATTGTTAAAGAATTAATTAATTCAATGTGAAACTGACTAAAAGGGATATGATAACTTAATGTAGCTCTTCAAATGGTTGTGTTCTTATAAGATATATAGTCTATGAATTGGCAGTCAGGAGTCCGAGAGACATTAGCTATAGTTGAGTCTACAACTAGGTTATGCCAATAGTGTGGTTGTTGGATATGATATATCCTGTACTTTTTTTGTTTCTATACTATACTCTACACTATCGTTTTGGGAAAATAACACCCCAGGGAATATGTTCCATGGGGGTTGTTTTCCCCAACACCCCGATGGAATGATGGATGCCTAACTACCCCCATTGGACCCACTCTATTCTCTTGGTAGTTTCTTGAGTTGGTAGGCACGAAATCTTGTTTTTCCACATATATGTGTGTAGAGGGTTGTAATGGATAGTGGTTATTCACATAAATATATTTTGGATATAGATTCCTATGGGATACTATAGGCGTAACATATATAGGCTGCGATGAATTGAGGATCCTTACTCAGTGTATGGGATGTAATGGCTTGAGGCATAATTCCCAATGTATGATACTTGTTATGTGGGCTATGGTGGCTCCTAAAAACTTCTTGGTTACTTTTGGGTGTGTGGATGGTGTGGTTCATCGATCAGGTGTCGAAGGGAAATCTTTCATATTGCATGAGGTTTATATTATGGTGCTCGACCACGTGTCTTCGGTCTAGTGTTTTTTGAGGGAGATGCTTAGGTTGTGTGACGTTGGGGAAAAACAGAAAAAATGGAGAAGTGGTAGCAGAGTACCTTTTATATTCATTATTTTATTATATAAAATTTTATGTGATACTTTGTGAGAGCAGTCATGGTGGGGATAGGAACAAAGTATACCTATTTAGGTGATGATTTAGTTTCAATTATTATTCACTGTGATTTATCAGGATTTCTTTACTTTTATATGATAGGCTTTGAGGAGGATCCTACTGTGTATACTATTATAATCACCCAAAATTATAAAAACTATTTTCAGGTTACTTGGAGCAGGTTGAAGATCTGGGTGGTTAGTACTATATTGGGGTTGTTGGAGCTGTTTAGGATTCATGGTCAGTGCTATTTTACATTCTTTTGGTTCTTATAGTAGTTCCCTTTCAGTTGTAGTAGTCATTACGTGATATGACATGTGGGCACTTGTGTTTTCTTTTACATAGTGGTCTGAGAAGAAGTTTTTTTGGGGTCTATCTTATCCCTAACTTTTTCATGTGTTCTCTTAGAGGGTAATGCCTCCCATATGTGTGTTTACTATACCTTGGGTGCTAGTCGCCATCCCAGGGCCTAATAGAGGTGGAATTCAAGGGTCACTATCTCCCTATTATCATTGTCGACCAGGAGGGGTACACTATGTGGGGAGGGGGTCATGAAACTTAATCATAGATGTTATTTAGATTATCCCATCCTATTTAATTATTATATTGGATTATGAAATGCTGTTTTCTATTAGATTATTATTAATCACTACAATTGTACTTGAAAAACCTCCACTATTAGTAAGCATAATTATTCATCCAATGCATTTTCTATGTGCATAACAGATTTTCCATTTCTCTAATTGTAGTGTTTTCATCAAGATTACTTATATTAATTGATTGATGAATATTATTTAGTAAACAATATTTCTTTTAACAATGTGGTTTAGATACTCAATGAATAGTCATCATAATTGATTGGTATTTACCTATAATGTTCCAAAATATATTATGTAGCAATTATTCCATCGAAAATCATTATATTTTTATAAATGGAATTTATAATTTTTTTTGAAAAGATTATGAACCCCATTTTCTATCCATGGTTTATTGATAATTTTCTTACTGAAAATAATTTTCTTTCCATATAGTATTTTTGCCTAATTTAAATACTTCCAATTTTCATATCCTATATTCCAAATGATATGGTAAATAGTTTTTTAGAAGTGGAAATAATATGTATAGGTAATGATTGGTGGGGTCCGGTATCTCTCATCAATGCATTGGTTGTGAACATGAGATGGTGACAAAGTTTCTCAATGATATGTGGGAATACTTATTCATTAATTTAATTTTTGAATGAGATATGAGAATCGGTGCTCGTAAGTTATTTTATAGATTTATATGTGGGAATATTTGTTGAAAATATTCTTAATTTAATGAGATTCAGAAATCTTTATTCACATGTTTATCTATGAATTTTATGATGAAATATTTTTTCACATGGTTTTTTATGATTATCATTGTGCTACATTTCTATAATTCATTTCTTTATAAGAAATTATATATTTCCTTATTGTGATTTATATTTATAATTATTAATTTGAATATAGTATTCTTTCACAAATCTTTATATTGGATAATGATTGCATACACCCTTGATTCAGTTTATACCATATGCCATATTTTACTCTATTAGTAAGGTTTTATGATTAATGCATTTTAGAGGTGATTTTATTAGGTATATTTATTATATTCATATTCTCATCTTATGTTCACATATTATGAGATATTTTTTATCACTTTTATTTACCCTTTCTTAGAATTTTTGCTCAAACTGTTCTAATGTTTCATTAACAAAGTGTTTGAAGATGATTTTAACATATTATAAATTTATAATTGATTATTGTATGGTTCAAATATTTATAAATTTTTCGATTTTGTTAAAATGAAATCCCTATTAAACTAGTCATCAAATTCAGTAATCCAAAAGGTTTTATATGTAGTGTAGGAATATTTTGTGATGTAATCTACATGTAATGTTTTGTAAAGTTTAAATTGGATCAATATAGTTAATATCATACTTATTTTGTAAAATAACTTGTTTTTAGAACAAGGAATGGGATCTATTATTTGGGTTTCCTCAATTGGTATGAAATTATTTTTTATTTATATAAATTTATTTTTTATTTTCATGATTATGATAAGAGAAAATTAATGAAAACAAATGGAATAATTCAAAGGGATAATTAAAAGTATATGATAAAATAATGATGTATTGGTAATATAATGAGTTTGTGGTTATCCTATAAATTATATAGCATTCATGATACCACATTTTGATGCAGGATCTAGAAAATAAGTTCATATAGGTAATAACTCTAAAAAGGGAATGCATGGTATTAACTTAATCAGCACATAGTGCATGGGAAGGTGGAATAACTACACAAATGCTTTTATACTTTCAATGGATATTCAATGGTAAATTCACATTATATTCAATGGAATATTATCAAGGATTCAATTATTATGATAACTAATTAGGTAAGATAACCTCATAAAAATGTCCATGGATGAGTAATGATTCAACGAAGAGAGTAATAGACTAAACAGAAAGTACCATATGTAAAATATAGAGGCATTATCTAAGAAGACATCTTCATAATTATGTTTTCATTTTCATTTTTTTTATATTATCATAACCTTTTTGGTTTTATATTTTGTTTAGAACATGATCATGGAAATGAAACCAAGAATGGTTTATATATAAAACCACTCTATCTTATAACTGAATAATCAGACATACATAAATTGTTAAGAATACTTTATATTCCTACTATGATGAAAAAGTTGAGTTTCGTAGTCTTATTTAAGGATGTATGTTTGGTGTCCCAATTAAAATTTATTCTTGATACTCATTTCAATTTTTATTAGTGAGGGGATTTTGTCGATGATATTTTGGTATATTCTTAACGTTATAATGTTGAAATAAATAAGGATAGTTTTATTAAATTTCATTAATACTTTTAAAGCCTAATATAAAATGTATAAATATACATGAAATGTTATTTAATTACACGGTTATATTTTTGGGGATATCTATTGAAGAACACATGTATGTGTTATGGATAACCATATGGCTTAATATACCCTTGATTTTGAGATAAAAAGGTTTTATTAAAGTTGAAAAAGTTTGTTAGATAGTATTGGTAACCCTATGATTGGTAATTTATTCATGAATTATTTTTAAAGTTCACCATATTTTTTATATTGTGGTATATATTTGTTGGGGTGTAATTTTATAATATTTGAGGGCTAAAAATAGTGCCAATTTCTAGAAGGATATATGGTTTCCTTATAGTTTAATGTATTTGACATTCAAATGGCCATAGGAAAATTATATTATAGAGGATATATAACTAGGGTATATTAATAGATGTGGATACATTTTTTTAAATGGATAATGTTTTTTAAATGAAAAATAATTTTCTTGATATAGCTTAATAGATTAAGGTAATTTTAAGAATAGAGGTTATACCACAAAGTGATGAATATGATCATAATATCCAATCTTTCATTTTTCATTCTGGAATAGTTAAAATTAAAAAGACATACTTTATTTAGATGAGTAAATTGTAACGACTAGAGATTTCACTAAATAATTTAATTAATTAAGCCATGTGTTTGATAACATCCACCACACACACCGCCATACTAAAAAACAACAATATATTTAGATGAAATGTAAATATTTTTGTCTTACCATTAAACCCATGATTTTAAATTACTAGTGATGAATATGGCTTCCCAAATTATGAAATTTCTATAGAAAAATAATAAAGCATAATTTTAATATGAATGCAATTTAAAAGTTAAACGAAAAATATAAATACATTATATTTAAACTTTCAATAATATTGTAGTATTCATTTATATTTCAAGAAACATGTGATTAATGTTGACAAAACAAATTTTATATGAATAATTTTTTAAAAATAACTAAATTATTATATGATAATAAATTTTAATGATGATGGTTAATATTCAAAAAAGTTTTTTTTATACAAAAATTGATTTTCAAAATAATTTTATTTTATAAATTAAAATAAAAATTTCAAAATTTTAGAATTTCTGTTTATCAAAATATTGTTTTAGATTAAACATTTACCTATTATGTTAAGATTAATTTTTTGTCATTTTCATGGTATATTATATTTTTAGGTGAATCATGATAAAAAAAATAATATTTTTAAGTCTCTTACTTTTATAGAATTATCATAATACAAGGCATAAATGTTTTGGAAACTAGTTGATATAAAATAAATTATTTTATATGTAAATAAAATAATTTATAATTATTATGATTTTATTTATAAAACTCATGTTTATCAATTTGGACACATATGTAATATTTTATTTTAAAAAATGTTTGAATTCATTTATAATTAAAATTTATTTTAATAACTTGATGAAATTATATAAATAAAAATGAATTAAATATTTTAGATAAAAATGAACATATTATTTAATAAACATAAAATATTTTTTCAGAATAAAATTATGATTACTATGGTTCTCTTAATGACCGTCATAATGTCAAAACAGTTATTTTTAAAGAATCATTTTATTAATATCGTGAAATTTTTATCTAATAAGTTAAATCAGTCAATTTTAATTGATTAGTCTAATAATATTTTTAAAAAAATATATAATTATATTTAAAATCATTTAATTATTAACTAACGATAATTTATATTAAGAACACATAATTATTGAAACACCATTTTTCATCAAAAACAAGTTTTTAAATATATATAATGAATTAACTTGAATGTGAATTTTATATTTTTTTTAAATAAATTATTTTAAATATAGATTAATAAAAGGTTGAAAACAACCAAATATGGTATGAGGGGATGTCTCTTATTTTTAGTAAAACCTAAATTACTTGGTTAATAAATAGTTACCAAGGTTAATAAAACAAACGTAATAGTAAAAACCCAATGAACTAATGGCATAAAAATGTTTAAAACCTGTATGGAAATAATATTTAAGGATTTATAGACCCATGATATCCCAAAAATGCATTTATTTATATTCTAGAGTTTTTCAACACTAAACAGTGAAAAGATATTATTGAAATTTAAGGTAATTCTGAAAAGTTCCATTTTCATCAAATATAAAATGGGATATTTTAATTTATTTATGATAAACTAATTCCTTTTATTTAAATCCTAATACATGTTAATTTTATGAAACCTAGAATAATATCTCTTTTTCATAAGCCTATAATCTCAATTTTCATCATAATTCCTTCATTTCCAAGGACACATTCAAGGGAATGTTCAAAGTCCGAAATAAGTTAGGCATGTGTGAAGATTAAATATACAACATGATAATGTCATCATCTCGAAATTATTCCTTTGAGATACACTTTCTCTCATTTACCAAATTTCATTTAAATGGATTGTCTACTTCATATTGGACATATTATATCTTGAAATTTCTTTATTCATTATATTTTAACTTCAACCTCAATCTCTTTATCCTCGAAAGAGTTTTTATAATAACTTTTATGAAGTCGTATGGGTTTTTGCTATTTCTATTTTCTTTTGTTGAGTTAAAAACATTCCAACTGATGTATACTGTTTTAATTTTTAATTTTTATAACTATTGAAAACATTTTTACTTGATATCTGTATTTATTTATAGAGATATATAATTTTTCCTTCTAAACACATGATCAAATTACTACAAACTCAAAGATTATGGCCTGTATAATGGTTTCTTGGTCTAAATTCTGATTTCTGGTGAAATTTCACTTTTCATGCACCAATTTATTTTATATGGTGTATAAATTTACTATTTCTGATTTTATAACATGAAATACCTTTTATTCATGATATTTTACGTTCGATGTAAATATCACTATTTCTTAAATGTTTTTTTAAATGACTCTAAACACCTAATGTTTACATTTCCAACCTCATTATAAAATTGACACCTCTCAATTAGGATAAAGTAGCTAGGGAATTTTATAGTCTTTTACTTTAATATCACAATTATATTAATATTCACAATTAACTTTGGTAGGATTTTTCATCTCTTTACCTTCGTATGACATGATTTTTTATAACATTTCAATGCAATTTGGATTTTCATATAAGTGTTTTGTAAATGAAATTTTTTTCTTAATTAAATCAATATATATATTTATATTTAAAAAATTAAACATTTCCATTTCCAACTTCCATGAAATTATTTTCATTCGATTCAATAGAAAATCATTTAATGTTTTTCATATTGGTGGTTCTTTTTAAAAATAATATTTTTTAACATTATATGTTTAAATATATATACCCATAATATTTATATTTTTATGTAAATAATTATATCTACAATTTAATGGTTTCATAAAAAAATTTAATTTTTTCTGTGTATCATAAAATATTTTTTAAAAAAATATTTCAAATAATCAATGTTATTTATTATTTATAACACTATTTTTATA
The DNA here is from genome assembly GCA_963277665.1 of Viscum album. Classification (NCBI taxonomy): domain Eukaryota; kingdom Viridiplantae; phylum Streptophyta; class Magnoliopsida; order Santalales; family Viscaceae; genus Viscum; species Viscum album. The sequence continues at coordinate 169,542,684 of OY728157.1, forward strand.
AAACTCTTCAAATGTGTTTTCATCAACGTTTTCACCCATTCACATAACTTATTCTTTATCAAATTTATTATTCAAATAAAAAAAATCCTACGTTATTATTTGAATGGAAATGTTTTCACTATTTTCTATCAGTGAAGTGATCCTTCACAATATTTTTCTTTCCTAACCATCCACTATTAATTGGTGGCATTTTTATTCAAATTAAATTACTTTTTTATACCTTATGGTACATTTATTTTATTTAAGCTATGTTACCTTGATTCAATATTGTTTTTGATTGAGTAAAATTAAGAACTATTGTGTTTACTTTTTTTCTATAAGGTTTAGATACCCAATACCTCATCAATATGATTGAATGGTATGTACATATAATGTCATTTAATATATTTAGATACCATTTTATTTTCTAAGGTAATAATAGGTTATGTTTTTTAATGTAAGAGAAAATAGTTTTTAAAAACATATAAAACCTATTTTCTTTACATAGTTTCATTATTATGTGATGAAAAAAATCATTTTCCTTCTTTTAGTTTTTATGAAATCATTATGTGAAACAAATTTAATTTACTTGGGTTTATTTTGATATGATTAATTTTTATTTTCAAATGTCACTCATATGTATGGATTATTTTTGGTGGGGTATGATATCTCAAAACAAATCACTATAAATTATTTCATATCACAAGATATGTTGAAATGTTTCAAGATTGAGATGGAATAATAATTTTGTTGAAATTTTTTTTGTATGAATTATATTTAGAAATTTTTTTCACATTTTTTTTTGTGTGAATTAGTTATTTTAATATTTTCTAAAATATATTTTTTAATGATATCTGGAAATATATCTTCATATATTATTAAGTCAATTTTATTCTAGAAGCTTTGTTCATGAGATTTTATCTTCCTATGGTCATAGAAAAAATTCTTATGATACCCTTATTTTAGGTTCTAATATATTTCTTTTTTATGATAGTGCCATAAGATTATTCTTATGACTATGTCATGGTTTCATGGAATATATTTATTGGCTAATGATTCCACATGCATTTGATTCATTTACTCTACTATGAAAATTCTTATTTAATGAATCATGTTTTTTGATCCTATTATTATTTTTTGTATGATTTTGTTATGTGTCTTGATTTTACCCATATTATAATCTTAGGATCCCATATGATCATTGATTATTATGGTCACAAATATTAATCGACCCCGATCATTTAAGCTCACCCCTTGTTATGTTTTCTTTTCCCATGTTATAATGATGAGTGTAACCTTGGAGAAGTATAGAAGGGAGACTAGTATTGTTAGATTATGGATAAATGTTAAATAATTTTTTATCAAAACATGCCCATATGACATGTCCTCAATGATAATAAACCAAATTATTATCTGATATTTTCATATTCTCATCAGATATAATTCTAATGATATGTTTATTAAAGTACATCCTATATAATCTTTCTTTGTATCCTGGTAAATTTATAGATGTATTTTTTCGTATCATTAGACCTAGGGGAATGATTTTGGGGTACCATATGATGTGTGAGATTAAATACTCATTAATGGAAACCATATCAACATTTCATCAAGGATTACATCATAAATAAATTAAAAAAAATTATGGAAGATATATATTTCTTAAAATAACATGGAACAATAAGATTTTTACATAGTACACAATAGAAAGACATGAAATCTCGAAGGGGAAAAAATTATCCTGAAATAAGTCTGAAGAATCATGATATAATAATGACGATCCATAAGCCTAGTCGTAAGAAAAATGCTATTCCATGTGTTGGAAATAGGTCCTAACAAAAAACTGTTTATTAATAAATATTTATGTGAATAATTATATGGTATATTAGGCATCAGAAACCTACATATGATTATGAATTTTGGTTCACAAATCTATGTTTATTTGGTGTCAGAAGAATAAAAAGTTATGACCATTATTGACCTAGTTTTTAAAAACCTATAATACCTTAGTGACATCGGTTTCAAAAACTTATTCTTTTTTAATGAGTTAGGTTTTACAAAACCATTGTCCATTTGTGACATATGATTAAAAAATATAGTGTTCATTAGTATATCATGTGATATATGACATTAATAAATGAATAATATATCGATATATAACCCCAAAAATCACCATACATACAAGTGTTATTCATAAGATGTCAATCATTGATAATATCATGAAAAAATGGATTGATAATTTTTTCTATTTGATGCTAAAAATTTAGTATCAAACTATACATGATGCATTACTCTATTTGATATAAATATTTAATTACATAAAAACATTATTTAAATGAAAAATTTATTTTGTGATTAAAAAATAATAACTCCATGGGAGATTTATATTTTAATGATAAAAATGGAATTGAAACCATGAAAATATATTTTAGATAACATTAATTAAGTTTATCGTAAATAATCGGTGTTATGAATGACATTAAAAAGACATTTTTTGGAATTTAAGAAGAAATAAATCCTAAAATATAATTAAAATACAACTAAAAAATAAATCCTTTAAAATAAATAAATTTTTTCGTCATAAAATGTGGAGTGCGATAGAGTAAATACAAGTTTAAATTTTTTTTATATTATGAAAATTACATTAATAAAACTCAAATATTTATTATGATATATCATCATTTTATAACAGTCTAATAAAATTTTAAATAACCCCAAAATGGAACATATATAGATTTAAAAATAAGAAATGAGAACATTAAAATTAATAGTGAATATTTAATGAAAGAGAAAGAGTATATTTTTTGAGGATGAGAATAATTCATAACATAATTTAATTTTATAATGAAATAAATAAAAAATGAAATTCCCTATAAAATAAGGGAAAAATAAGTTGTTGCATAATCATAGGATGCAAGAAAAAATATTCTAAAAAAATTTTAAGAAGGAAAATTTATGGAAAACTATATAAGATAAGTTATGAGAACTACTTACTATTTAATCCTATCATATAATAAATAGTTTTAATATATTTTATAAAAAAATATCCATCCAAATAATATATTTCATAAAATTGTCCCAATTTTTGACCTTTTCCATTGTTTAATTATAATCATTTTCCTACATTCGTAAATTGGTTATTGTTAAATTTAATAATATGATATATAGTGATTTTATAGTTTTTTCCTGATTTTAAATGTCGAAATCTGTTTGATTTATCGTATAACAAGTGAATCAATACTATATTTTATAGGTTACTAGAATATATTCAAAATATTTTTTAAAAAATATTTAATTAGAGTATACAATAATTTATGTTATGATTCATGAAGACAAAATCAACGAAAAAACTATTAACTTAATTTTTTTATGAATAAAATATTATATTTTAATAATATGTTACATTTCTAGATAAGCCTTATTGAAGCTTAATTATATAATTAATTTTATTTTAATTCCTTATTAAAAATATTATAATCCACCCTCTATGGTTGTGGCGAGAAAATAAATATTTCATTCAGTTGAGGTGGTAGTCTGTAGATACAGAAGGACTTCATTTTCATATTCCATAAAATAGAAGAATGGTAGAATTTTTTCTATAATACAAGAATACTAAATATGTTATGAAAATAAAATTTATTCATTAAATATTTTTTTATAACCCACCATATATGTTAGTAATGAAAAAATATACATTTCTTTATGGATGTTGTATTCCTCTCATGCCCAAGAATGACATTATTCTTTTTATAAGGGGAATGGAAAATGTTGATAATGACTATTGTATAAAAAAATAACAGAATGTATATAAAAATTTAATTTATTATATAAGAAATGGAAATTTTTATTTTTATGGGAATCATATTGATGAAAAGTTATTATTTATTGATTAGTGATGAAGTTTAGAAGTTGAGCTTTCCATTAGAGGAATGTTTCAAAAATTAAGAAAATCGTGATTTAACAAATATCAGGGGAGAAAAATTTAGAAGAGGGATTTAGGGGAAGTGAAAATGGTTGTGTTTCATGAGGGATTTGATTTTATAGTGCCCCGTAACACATGGTATCTTCTGCATTTATATATTAGGGTACATTCATTTTCATCATAATATAATGGAAAATTCACTATTCAAGGGTAAAAAAGGATCCAATAATTGAAAACAATAGGGAGGAGAAGATTAAAGTTAGGAAACCCCAAACCATTCATTTCAACACATATTATTAAAATTTCACCCGCATTTTACTATTAAATATTCATATTTTACCACATATGGATTTTATAATAGTAATTAATTTTCCCCAAAATAATTTACTTTTAATTCTTATAAGTAAAATGTTCCTAATAATATAATTCAAACCAATTTATTAAAAATATTATAACACCCTATTAATTTTTTCACGTTTTATAAACCCATCTATTTATCAAATTTGGTTGGGTTTCATTTGGGATTCTGTCTAGTTGAATTATTAGACTTATAAAAATTCCAGGAAAGAGCATGGTTAGTGCATAGTTTTCCAAAACCATGCACCCTCTCAGAGAAAACCGTGAAAGCCAATGAAGTTGGATGTTTCACAGTTATAAGATAGTTAGTAAAATACGTTCCCTCTTTTTATAGACCATGTCGCCCATTTAATGAAGGATCATGTTTAGTTTTCATGTTATGTCAAACTGAGTGGCTCTCCCAAACAAAACGTGAATAATATTTCTTCAATATTGAAATCCAAATAAACAATCATAAACCACCCATTTTAGGTGATGGATAGACATATAAGGAACCCTTGCATTTTATTCTTCCTTGAGAGAACCCATGCTTGGTTCTTATCCCCTCATATCCCTCTCAGAAGTGATTAGATGATTGAGGAACACCCTTCAATCGTTTCTAGGTTAGTTTACACACCCCGATATTTATCTCACGTGACCTCTCTTCTCCTCTCTAGGGTTATTTGGATCCCCATATTGGTTTTTAGATCAAATAATGTTTGTTTTGGGTTCTTAAAACTATGTTTTATAATGTTTTCTCATATTCTCTGATCACTTTTTTTTGTTGAAAAAACATGATTATTGTCTGGTCTTTCGAGATCTATTGATTGCAATGTAGGTAGTTCCTTCATGATTTTCAATTTATGTTTACCCTAAATTGGTTTATTTATGTTCAATTGTTTGAATTAAATTCAATTTCTTGGTTTGAGTAAATTTCATTCAATTGGTAATTTGGAAAATACCAATTCCATTAAATTGAGGTTTTAAAAATTGTATTTTATAATGAAATTGGAAAACCCCAAACTCCATAGAATTAGGGTTTGTTCATGTATATTGGTGAAATATAAATAATTTAATTTATATTTTCAAATTGGATTGACGGAAAATGTGTGAAAGACCCTAATTCCATTTATTTGGGTTTTTTTTTGAAATTTATAGAAGTTGTTTAAAATTAAATTGTTGAATATAATTGTGTAATTATATTTTGAAATTAAACTGTGAATTTATATCAAATATCTATTTGTGAAAACGGATTAAAAGTGTTTGAAAGAAACATTAGGGTTTTATCTTGTTGAAAAGTAATATTCTTGATTAAAAACCAATTTTCTTATTAAATAAAAGATGTAGTTTTTGAAAGGGGGAACAAGACTAAATTTTATTTTAAGGTTTCATAAAATATATTTCCCATTATTGAATATTACTAGTAAACATGAAAGAGTAGGAAGTTAGTTTTTTATTGGGATAAATACGCTAGGTAGGAATTTCTCTAACAATGGATTGATGCTTTAAAAAACTAAAAAAATATTAGTCAGAACATTTTTCTTCACCATTGATATATATATGAGTCCTATATTTACTTTTCTGAGGGATGTGTATACACATTAAAGTATACCACATGGGTTTGTGAGTATCCCTTAACATGGAACTATCTTACCTATTTAAAGCTGACTATGTAACATTTTTTTATACATGATATATAAATGAATGCCATTTTTGAAAACTATTATACATTATTTGTGAATTTATATTAAATAATTTATTAAAAAGTGTGTTTTTAATAAATTTTTATAAAGAAAAATTTGGGTAAATCACCATTTGTGGAAAATATATACATCATTTGAAAAACATTTTCTTTAGTGGCAATATAAATCATTATTTTTTGAAATATTCTCATTAAATAAAAAACCTATTTATTTTAAAATTTTAAAGAATGATATTTTGTTTACTTGATATTTTAGTCTTAACATGTAATCATTCGTGAGACCCTACTAGGATTTTAGTTCAAACCCTACCATTTACTTCAGGTGTTTGTAGATTATCTCCTTCCAGGTTTGAGTAGGGGTGAATCACAACATGGAGGTTGTTTTTTATATTGATATCTGAACATAGAGATTTGCGTACATTGTTACATGGACAATTTATCTTCCTATGTTACTAGTACATTGCATTAGTACTTTGGGTTTTCATATGTGTTTGAATTATGGTATACATATCCTAGTGTAGTTTCTTTTTTATGCATACCAATTAGTTTGATTTGTTCTACATCTTTAAAAGAAAATTCATTCCCACAGTCATTTTATATGAGTCCAGGTTCTTTTCACAGACTCATGGGAATCAAGAATTAACTTAGGCCTATAATAGGGATGGCTTGGGTAATAGGTTACCTGGGTACCTTGTCTAGTTAGTCAAAATGTGGTATCATAGGTGCAGGTTTTTCATCCTTCCATGATTTTTTTTGATTTTTGAAATTTTTTCGGGACATAAGAGGTAGTTATGACTGAGTGCCTTTCCAGGTCTCACCATAACAAAACATAAGTCATGACAGGTGGTTAGAGAAATAGATCATAAGGATTAGTTCTATTATTTTCCTACTTTGTATTAAGGAATAGTGAAATAGAAGTCTCTTTGTCTATCTGTTGGGTTTTATATTACCTTAAAACGCTATTTAAGTATTAATCTGATGTCTTCTTAGTTGTTTGTTGATGTTGTGTAGCAGCATACCTCTGAGAAGACAAGTACATCAGATCCATGAGGAAGCTTCTCTTGAACTATAATGATCAAATCCTTCTATGGACCAAAACATGGCTGTGGTGACCATGAATATTGTCAAAGCTCTAGGAAAGGCACCACTACCAGTTCTTGTTCATGATCATTCTATAGAACCTCAAAGGTATGTTCTCCTAGAATATTCTCAGGACATCCTTTTTCATAATCCAATTCTATTTAATAGCTTAAACCATCCTCAAGAGGCCATGGAATCTTCTAGTGGCATGGAAAATTTATTTGGGTTCTTGGAGAAACTTGTAAAACTTAAGGTGATGTGTGCCACCTTCATACTGGAAGGACCAAGCAGAAGATGGTTGAACACTATATTGATGGAATAAAAGCATGTGGGATTTGAGTATAATAAAATCAAAGTTATTTTTACTATCTAGTATTATCTAGAGTAAATGTTTGTTAAACAAGGCTATGGATTTTTTCAAACATGAGCAGACTGAAAGGGCTGTGATAGATATTTCAAATTATTTTGATGATCTCTTGCATTTCACACATGAGACATTACATAATTAGGATAAAAGTCTCATTGGTTTGATTTGGGATTTATTTCTGGATATTTATTCACTGTTTTTATTACTTATTCGTTATCCTTATTATAATGTGATAGATAGAGTACTAATGGTAAAAATGGACTTGGTTGGAAATTTAGGGTGATTAAGAGTTTTTTATCCCCTATCACTAGGTAGAGGTACATCAATGAAAGCAAAACCATGATGATTCTATTAGTGTTTCTTGATTTTAGGGTCATTCTATACCTTATGCAGTACCTAAAATAGGCCCATTTATTTCTACCAATGTCAAAATTATGGGAATTTAAAGTGGGTTTTCATTGTGGTACCCAAGGTATGTGGGTCTTGTCTAAGATCAGAACACATATATACACTCTTCCATGTTTATTTCAATATGTAAATCTTCACTAAATCATAAACTCCACATAAAACTACAGGGAAATCAGATGCTTCATGGATAAAAGGGTTCCATCCATATAAATGTGGAATAAAGCTTATTCACACAGTGTATGTTTCTCCATATGAAGCAGATATGTGTCCAGTGACCATGAGATGTACCATTACTATAGATTCATCATTAGTGAAGACTTTTTTTTATACCAGTGTATCTCATTTTATTTTTACAACTCATATTGTTAATCTTATTAATCATTCTATGGATTTATTCTCTTATGTAGTGTATTTTATGAAAAGACTTGGTATGAATATAAAATAAGGTCTATAGTCCCACTTATGTCTTATCTCTATTTGATGTTGAGTTATCTAAGAGTTTTCTCATTCACAAAATGAATCCTCTTGACATCATATTCGGTATGGGTTGGATCATTTCCAATAAGGTCTGAATTGATTTTTTTCCTAAATGAGTATCTTTCCCTACACCCTATAGCATGTTTTGTGTCTTTCAAAGAGATTGGGACACAATGTATTAGAGATGGACCCTCTTATCCATAGTTGGGTTGTCACGAACCGAATCTGGTCGCCAGCAAACCAGCACCAAAACCAGCTCATAGCAAGGCCTGAATGGAGTTCCCTATCCCCATGGGCTGCCACAACTTCCCAAGTATCATTAATTTATCTTTGGGAATTATTTACCTAAGTATGAAAGCATAAAACATTAAAAAAAATCCATAATATAAATCTGAAATTTTTGAGCCAAAAAAGTCTTATGAAAAAAAACCCAGAACTGAATACATTTGTTTAAAGATAATTAAAGTTGTCCAAATACAAATAAATATAGTAGCAAGATAGTAGTAAGGACCCCACTCCACTAGGGTTCATCTCCCACAAGTCGTCTCTACAGCTCCACCCCAAGGATGGGGACTAACACCCCGAACCGCCATCACCCTTATCCATTCCTTTACCTGAGTCAAACATAACCAATTCTACTTACACCCAAGGGGTGTAAGTTGGGTGTGAGACTATGCCCAGTAGGATACCACCCAACTATTCCAAAGATCATTCAATACAATCTGATAAAGAAAGAAGTTTTAATAGGTAAGGAAAAGCAGTGTTAAAATTCCAAGAAATGTAACTTTCATTTGAAAACAGTTTTCAATCCAAAATTTCCAGAATGTCCACACATTTAAATATAAATTTAGTTAATTTAATTTACTTGCAAACACACCCTAGGAAAAGGGTAAATACTATAAATCCAATGAGCAACAACATTGGGAACACCCCTAGGCACTAGGTTGTCTTGGGCCCTATGTACCTTATACCTCTGTGTAATGTAACCATAGTAAAATCCGTTCTCGTGCACAAGCCACTTTTTGGGAACATACCCATAACCTAGTGGTCCCCAATAATCATCCACATAGTTTAGTTAGTGTTTTATTTATCCAAATTCTAGGTGAAATAGGGACAAAACCCATCTAGTCCACTAGCCGTACTAGTAAAAATCCGCCCCACCTAGGTACATGGGCATCCCCATTTGTGATCAATCAATTTAAGCATGCAACATAAATCAATTTTCATATAAAACATTATTACTGTTCAAAAAAAAACCAATATAGTAGATATCATATTTTATACCACTTACAACATGCAACAAAACACTTATATTTTAAATAAAAACAACCTCCCAAAATATCACATTTTTTTGCACAAAAAATTCTTTGAAATATCCACTTTGCACACTATGTGCACAATTTTAAGTCACAAAAACAAAATGGAAGTTCAATACCCTTTAATGAAACCAAATATTCAGTTATGGGGGATCCCCATGTGAAGAAAGAAGTTATATCCTTTAAAAACCCCCGATTTCACACAAACACAACACTTTAAGACCATTTGCTTCCCAAACACCATCTAAACAAACATTCGCAGAAACATTAAAAAACAATGAACATTAAAAAAATGATTTACAGTCCTAATAAAATTCAATAAAATTAATTATGCAATTATATGACAACCCCAAATGAACTAATAAAAGATTTCTATGTAAAACCCACAATTTCCCCAAAAAACGGCCCTTAAAATTCATTTTCTTTATAAATTCCACTAAAACCAATTTTTTCAGAAACATTAAAATGAAATAAACATGAAAATACCAAAAACACAGCATGCTAAGTCACAAAAATTTCATGCACAATGGAATCACCTACCAAAAGAGTCAAGAACCGAAAATCCTAGTGCGGAACTTCAACCAAACCACCACCGCACCACAAGGGAGTGAGATCAAACTTAAAACCAGAGGATTGGGCCAAGAAACTCAAAATTAAACCCTAGGTACAAATCCCTAGATTCTGGAAATTTTAGGATTAAAGAAAAAAATGTATAAATCTTAAGGAAAAGAAAAGAACATAAAAGGATAGTCACTTATTTGAGAAATCTGGATGATTTTAGACACCTGAGATGTTCAGCCCTAATTCGCAACATATACGATCTTAAAAGAGGAGAAACAAATATGGGGGTGCGAATAGATGCACTGGGAGAAGGTGAGAGGTGGAATCACTGAAAAAGGATAAGAAATTAATATTTTACGAAAGAATTACAAAACAATTTTTATACTTGAAATAGGCTTTCAGATTATCCCAATACCTAATTTGATCACCCAAATCCAAGATGCTAATTAATTTTTAATGGTCCCAAATTTCATTGGTGGGTTGAATAGTTAAATGAAGTTCTTTTTTGAAGTTTAATGGGTGAAAAAGTTTAAAAAACGAAGGAGTTTTTAATGAAACAAAATTTATTTTCAAAAATGGAAATGGGCTCTTGGGTTGGCCCAAATTTTGGAAACCCGCCATTTCCTTCAAAAATGCATGGAAAACCCCAAAAACAAAGAAAGAATGTAAATTAAATGAAAAATAACTTTAAAATAATTCATTTATGTGACAATTATCCCCACCATGAATTACTTTCTACCCCAGAAAGTCAACAAGAATCTTGATTGGAAAATAGGAATGGGTAATCTTCCTCGACCCATGACTTTCGCTCCCATGTATCATGTGTATCATTCCCATGCTTCCATAGAACTCGGACTAATGGAATAGTCTTCCCTCTAAGTATCTTCTCTTGTAAGTCCACTATTTTCACCGGCCTCTCAACAACAGACAAGTCATGCTCTATCTCCAGTTCTTCCCAACTCAACACATGGGATGGATTTGGGTTGTATTTCTTCAACAGAGAGACATGGAAGACATCATGGATGGACGCCAACTGATAAGTTAAGGACAACCTATATTCCAACTTGCCAATACGCTCAGTGATATCAAAGGACCTGACATACTGTGGCATCAGCTTACCTTGCTTCCCCAATCGACGATGGCCCAGACGAGGGGCCACTTTTAAGAATACCCTGTCACCCATAGAAAACTCTAGGTCTCGACGCCTCCAGTCAGCATAAGATTTATGACGACTCTGAGCTGTCAATAATCATTGCCTGATCAACATAACCTTCTCAGAAGTCTCCTACACAAGGTTTGGCCCTAACAGTGAAGTCTCTCCTACCTCATCCCAACATAGGGGGGACCGACATGGCCGATCATAGAGCGCCTCAAAAGGGGACATTCGAATCAAGGATTGTTAACTATTATTATAAGAAAACAAAGCCATTCCCAAATGGCTATCACAAGAACCTCCAAAGTCCAGGACAAATGCACAGAGCATGTCCTCCAAAATCTGATTCTTCCACTCTGTCTGACCATCCGTCTGAGGGTGGTATGTCATGCTCATCTTAATCTGAGACCCCAAGGCCTTCTGAAGGGCTTCCCAAAATCGAGAAGTTAAATGGGGGTCTCTATCTGAGACAAAAACTGATGGTAAACCATGAAGTCTCACCAATTACTGAATATAAAAATGGCCCAACTCATCCACTTTAGTTGTATCTTTTATCGGAATGAAGTGGGAGGATTTGGTCAGACAATAAATCACCACCCAAATGGAATTATTACCACAAGGTGTATGAGGTAATCCAACAATGAAGTCCATGGTGACCTCGTCCCACTTCCAGGTAGGAATGGGTAGTGGTTGGAGAAAACAGGAAGGCCTTTGGTGCACTTCTTTCACCTTGTGACATGTGTAGCATCTCGAAACAAAGTCCTCTATGTCACGTCTTATATCAGGCCACCAAAACTGCTGACAGACATCATAATACATCTTAGTGGAACCCGGATGGACAGCCCACTGATACTGGTGGCTATCCTGCATCACCACTTTCCTTAGAGATAATGACACTACTGAATAGCCCTTGAATCACAAGATTTCCTCAGGAGACGATGACCAATCAGAGGATGTCTCCCCACCATGAATAAACTACATCGACCACTGACAACGATCATCACTAGGTTGTTCTCACTGAATCAACTCCAATAGAGGAGTCAACTAGACGCTCGACAAGAATTCCCCCCACTGTGTTCCCTGGTCTCCACATACATCTGAGAAAAGATACCCATAAAAGTCCACTCATCAATAGAATTCCTAAAAGCCTACACTAGAACTCTCCTGCTCAAAGCGTCGGCCACCACATTACCCTTGCCTAGGGTATAGACAATGTTGAAGTTGAACCCCTATAATTACTCGATCCTATGATGCTTCCTCAAGTTGTGGTCCTTCTATGAGAAGATATATACTAAGATTTTGTGATCAGAGTAGACCACAAACTTCTCTCCAAAGAGGTAGTGACACCAAGTCTTCAAAGCATCCATCACTGCTGCCAACACCAAGTCATGGGTTGGGTAGTTCTTTTCATGTGGCCAGATTTGGAAAGATTCATATGCCACCACGTGATTATCCTGCATAAGCACCCACCCAAGACCCATACTTGAAGCATCACAATAGACCACATATCCCTTTCCATCCTCTGGAAAAATCATCATGGGGGTAGTAGTCAATCACCTCTTCAGCTCCATGAATAACGCTTGACATTTTGGACCCCATACCAACTTCACCCCTTTTCTGGTGAGGGCAGTCATCGGTGAAGCAAGATGAGAGAAATCCAGAACGAATCGCCTGTAATAACCAGCCAAGCCAAGTAAACTCCTGATCTCGAACACATTCTTCGGTTGATCCCATGACATGACCACACTAATTTTCTCGGGTTCCACTAAAACTTCATGCTGTGAGATCACATGCCCCGGAAATATCACCTCCCTAAACCAGAAAGTGCACATTGACAACTTTTCATAGATGCAGTGATCCCGTAATGTACCCAAAACGATCCTCACGTGATGTTCGTGTTCCTCCTCAGAGCTAGAGTATACCAAAATGTCATCCATGAACACCAAAACAAAGGAATAGAGATACTGATAAAACACCCTATTCATGAGCGCCATAAAGACTGTTGGAGCATTGATCAATCCGAAGGTCATAAAAAAAATACTCAATGTGGTCGTACCTACTTCGAAAGGCTATCTTTGGGATATTTGACTCCTTCACCCGAAGTTGATGACACCCCGAACACAGGTCTATCTTTGAGAACCACTTTTCCCCCTTCAACTGATCGAAAAAATCATCTATTCTGGGGAAAGGGTATTTATTATAAATTGGTACCTTATTCATCTTTCGGTAGTCAATGCACAACTGGAGGGATCCATCAGCCTTTTTTGCGAACAACACATGAGCGACCCAAGGATAGATGCTCGGGAGAATGAATCCTTTGGATTATATGTCATCCAACTGTATATTTAATTCCATCATATCGGTGGGGGCCATGCGATAAGTGGGAAGAGATATCAGTTGTGTTCCTGGTGCCAGATCAATCGAAAACTCTACATCCCGCTCTGGGGGAAAACCTGAAAAATCCTGCGGGAATACCTCAAGAAACGCATTCACTACATGAGGTAGTGCACCTTAAGGGGAAAGAACATCCTCTAGCATGAGAGAAGATAATTGGAAGAAAACACTGTAGAGAACCGAAGCCTAACGTACATGGAAATTACATTACTTTTACAAAATACTTAATACATAACAAAAACACACACACAAGGATTGTAATAGTTTAGTGTCTTTGGAAACTCGGAATATAATCTTCTAATCATGGTGAAAGATCTTCAACATCTCCCATAAAGATCTTCTTTTTTTTTATACCTAAAACCTTTCTTTATATCCTGGGGAAAAGAAAACATAAAAGGGTGAGCTCAAATGCTCAGTAAGGGTAAACAAAAGAAATATCAGTCACATCATAAGAACATAACATTTTGAAAATCTTAACCTACAAAAGAGAGCATAACTTCATAACATGGGATACATCATAGTAGTGAAATGAAATCCCAATAATCATAACGTAAAACATGAAACTTTGTGTCATACACATATAATCATAGAGAATCATTTCTTATTAGTCAAGACACATTCTCAAGACTATCTTAGTGGACAAAGTCCATTTCTGAACTGAGTTCACTCCTCGTTTCAGTCCTGTTTCACTGAACCGGTATAACCTACCATTCCAGCCATGTCTATCTCATGAGATATAAAATCTTTACCCAATGCATTGGAGGGAGATATAATTCCCACCCATCTCATAATGATACCATTCTTATGTGTTCCACAAAATCATAAATCATACTTCATTGCATAACCCATGTAATAAAAATGGGAATCTTAAACATCGTGACATCATAAAAAAATTCATATAAGATAAAGGAATTCATAAATATAATTCCATCACAACATAATCAAATCAATGTAATAATAGGGATAGAAACAAAACCCTTTATTATCTTAGATGGAAAATAGTTTTGATAAAACACTTGAACTCCATTCTTGAGGAAAATATCCTTTCTACTTCAAAAACACTATTCCATTCTTAACACGTCGTACAATTATAAACTAAAAAAAGTTGATTAAAAATAAAATTGAAAACTTGTAAAGGAGGCTTATTGGAAATAATGTTTTAAAAATCCATTCATACCATATAAGTTAAAAAAACATTCTTCTCGTACTTTTGTCGGAAAAGTCAAAAAGTACCTCATACGAAAAACGACAAAAGATTCCTTTCACATATTTTAATATAAACTCACCAAAGGGTAAAAATGGATTTAAAAAATTGTAGGTATATGGAAATAATATTAAATATTGAGGAAACATGGATGTGGATGATAAAATACACCCCAGTAAATACCAAAGTATAATCAATCTCGGATAAAAATGAGATTGTGATATTTCCTTTACCTTATGTCTGATATGCTTTGTAAGTATCTGAAACTCATGTATAATGATTTAAATAATGTCATTAACTTATTATATAATCATACTCATTGTTATGATATCATATATGTTCACTTATGACTTTATATTACCCGTTCTTTTGTAAATTCAATGTTAAAGAGCGTTTTGGGTAAAATTGTTTTATTTGTCGTCCGTGTTTTGACATGTAATTATTCATATGATTACATAGATCATGATTACTTAATTTCAGAATATAAAACATTATTTATATATAATACATATTCAGAATATATATATATATATAATAGATCAGTAAATGGAAAGAAATACACCGTTCAAGGAGACGGTAGACCGTACATACGCATGAACGCTGTTTTCTTTTCTTTATTGAGTTGAATGGAATTAAGTAGGTGACATACATATATATACACATAAATCTAGTATAATTATTATGTCATATATTTAATTATTACTTATTATATATACTTTATAATCATTCATTAATGGTTAAAGTGGAGAATGAATATCCTCGCGTCGTGGAGATGGTAGTCCGTACGTACGCACGAGCGATGATATCGTTCCAATGGTCGTGGAATTGTGTTGAAGTGTATGTATACTATTTCAGTATCAATATAAAT
The DNA here is from genome assembly GCA_963277665.1 of Viscum album. Lineage (NCBI taxonomy): Eukaryota > Viridiplantae > Streptophyta > Magnoliopsida > Santalales > Viscaceae > Viscum > Viscum album. The sequence continues at coordinate 169,558,451 of OY728157.1, forward strand.
TTATAATAATCATATATAGTTACTCATTACACCATTATACAACTCCAATTAAGGTGGTGGCGGCAAATAGATTACACCACGGCGTGGAGACGGTATTCCGTACGTACGCACGCGCGGTGATTTCATTTTCCGTAGGATGGATAGATGGTTAAATAGGGTTGTTTCATACTTATAATAACATATAAGTATATAAGAAATAATGATGTTATTACTTTATCATGAAACAACTAAAGAAGAAGAAGTTGAAGAAGAAAGAAATTGAAAAAGATCGGTAATGGATATTACCTCTTTTTGATGCGCCTTCACTTAAACTCCACTTAAAGAACTAGGTATGGTCTTTGAAGAAGACCAGGACCTCTAGTATGATACTAAGGAAGTGGAGAAGAGATTTTGGCTGGGTTTGGCCGAGATTGAATGCTGAAATTGGTGTGAGGAGGAGAGGGAGGAGGTGCCCTTTTATAAGGGAGGAGAGGGGTACCTTTGGAATAACTAAAACTATTATTTTATTATAAAGTCAAATTCGGTTTTAAATAGCTCCAAATTGATTTATTTCAAAGATAAGGTGGGGATGGGTCTAGATCCTCTCATCCAAAAGGATTTAGACAAGTTTAGGTTATTATTTTAACCTTATCAATTAGATTTAACTCTAAGTTAAATAATTTAACTTTTACCTTGTCTTTTTGTTTTCTTACACTATATATTTAATAAACTTACCATAACAAGCCAAAATAACCCCAAGTTGTTTATTATTAATATATATAACCTCATCTAAGTCATTTGGCCGAACCTTAGATTTTTAGGAACAAATTAACAATTAATAATATAATATTGTTTTAAAAACTATTTTATGTCAATTGTGACACTATTTAGTAATTGATTTTTTTGAAACATATAACAGAATTATAAGTTCAAACAATGTTAATTAAATCAATACTAACATGTCATATCCGCCTATAAAATTAATGTAAGTCATAAAAAGTCTCAAATTACATTTATTTGGGCATTTATAACATCAATTATGTCAATATTTCATTAATAAGACAATTACTGCATCATCTTTGTGTCATAATAAATGATAATTATTTAATCCCTAAAAATTCTAAATAAATTTCTATGATGTATATAATTGTATTATATATCTGGATACTATTAATGTTAGAAGTTTCATAAAGCTTATCACTAAATTAAAATTATTATACTTTTAAGATTTAAGAAAGTGACATGTTGTCACATTCTTTGGTTTTAATAATAATTAAATTATTTTCATGGAAAAAAGTCCATAAAATGAATCAAATACGACACATAGGTTATATGGGTCTACTTTTAGCCACCCAATAGGATTTTTCCAAGTGTTAGGGTAATTTTATAATCTTATATTTACCCTTAATTACCCGATTTACCTTTAACTATAGTAAATAAAATTTACCGTAGTTACTATTCACAATACCCAAAAATAAAAAGTAGCTTATTAACATAATTTGGAACCACTGATTCCAAATATGGAATCCATTTTTCCAAATTCAATACACAAAATATGAAGAAATTAAATTAAAATTAATCCCGTTGTTTGAAAGAAAACGGGTTTTTCTTTAAAACATTGCAAAAGATTGAATTGATTTAACCTATGAATTCAATGTAAAATCAATTCTAATGACATACATTATATTAAATGGTAAAAATATATTCTATTTAGACTTTAAAACCATTCGATATTATAATTTAACCACATAAGATATTACGATGAAAAAAGTTGTTTTTAATTAAAATATAGTGTGTTTTTACTATTCATTAAAATATGATAGTTATCGGAAAAATATCAAAACTTTATCTAATGTAAATTTTTATATCATGATTCAAAAGAAGAATTTTATTTTGTCAAATTGAACTTATAAACATGTCAAAAACTAGACTTAATGTGGGTGCGCCATCAAAAGGCAGAAAAACTGCATTTTTTGAAAAATACTTATTTTACCTGAAAAATTTATTTTGTTCTTATACCATGTTCTAGAAAATGTGTAAGATGAATAATAATGTTATAAAATTTAAAATTTAGTTAATACTATTCATAACGGCTAGTTCATAACTATATTATAATAATATAACGTTGTTTAGTAAAACCCAGTATTGCGTACAACACACGCTATCGAGGAAGGTCACGATTGCGTGTAATGCAAGCCAAGTCAGGGTTGAGTGTAGTGCAAAACTACTTTGTTGTTGCGTATAACAGAATCCAACCATATTTTATTTATACATTGACTATATATATATATATATATACTCAATGTTGCGTAGAATAACTATTATCAAAATTGTGTGTAACACGATCCAAGAATAGTGTTGCATATACTGCAAGCTAATACGGTGTTGCGTATAGCGCAAGGTAATCTTGGTGAAGACATTAATGAAATTAAAAGAATATTTTTCATAAAATCTTGGTGTGTTACATTCTACCCCCCTTAAAATGAATTTCGCCCTCGAAATTTTTCGGGTTATAAATGGTTTACTACTCGAATGTTTGTTTAATAAAATCCCACATCGTAAATCGGAATACCAAAACATGGCTTTCAAAACTAAATTATGAAATTTAACAGTTACCCAAATTAACTCATCACTGGGTTTCCACGTAGGAGAACATAGGTGAAAATATGGATATGGAAGAAAAATCTAACCATCAAGTTCTGATGGAGAGTGGTAGAGAACATGGCTATGAAAAAGCCAACAATCGCAAAGCCATAAATTTGTGATGGTCTAGGGTACCATTTGATTAATCAGATATAAGATCACTAGGACATCATTTTTGGTTTTCAATATCATTTCCCTAAAGTTGAAAATTTTGAATTAGAAGAAATACTTACTTGATTTTGGTACAATCTCACTGTTGTTCGTGCTTTGAACAATTTTCACTTCATCTCTTAAAGAAATGAAGTTGAATTTGTTATTTGTGAAGTGTTAACAGATCATGTGATAGAATGATGAGTCATTCCATCTGTTTCAAAAAAAAGTTTAGCAACAGTTATCAAATATACATAAGTCCGTCTTCGGTGAGGTTAATCATATACGATTCGAAAAATGAACTCATACTTCATATATCATACCGCATAATAAAATAAATCTAGTTTCTACTAACCAGGGACTTTTTGTAGGCCAGTGGTATGCGATAAAGGCCAGTCGCACTTTGGTTGTGGGTTCGATTCCCACAGCCTTGTCCGACGCGATGGGCTGTCGCCCGTCTTGCAGGTTGTCCTTTTTCTAAAACTATATTACTATAACATCCCATCAATAATATCGAAAAAAACTTCTATAATTAATCAATACTAACTTATGTCCAACATAATCCATCCCAATTATTAGGCTTATCCATAATACTGTAGTCCACTCTCATAATATAGTGAAAACGATTACCAGAGATTTAATACCATCATTGATCCCCATATATCATAAGTAATGTTTTGTTGCTCACATTCCAAACATTCAAAGGCCTTAATCATGTATTCTCTTGAATACCATTGAACCTTAGTGAAAACATGAATTCAGTTAAAAGTTAACACTTTCCACATACCAAAATCCTCAAAATTCTATATACTCAAACCATGATATCACATAGTCCTTATATCAATCATGAGCTCATGAATACTGTTAAACATTTCATTATCTCATTTTCCCTTCATTATGCGCATATCATCTTATTTCCAAAAATATCTCAATCACTTTGAATAAAACATTAGACCAATACATAAATATTCCAATACTCTATGATACAACATTATTTTGGAATCCCATTACATAAACACTTAATCATTCCACCACATTGTTGTCATATTCCACATCGCCAATAGTGATCACATGTGACATCCCTTTGTCCTTTGCCTTAAGAGGTTGCTCATGTCGATCATCACTAACCCTTGGATTAGGGAATTTATTATCATAATGCCCCATTTCCTTGCACTTGAAGCATTGAAGTGTAGTAGGTTCATTATGTGTATCCCTTCCTTTGTTTGCATCATTAGACATCCTCTTCACATCATTGCAGCATTCAAATGCCTGATGACCTTCCTTTCCACATTTGAAACATTTACTTGTCTCTTTAAGACAATATCCACCATGCTTCTTTCCACACTTTGAGCATAGGGAAACATTCATCTTATTTTCACCATTATTCTGAGATTTCTCCTTGAACTCCATCTTTCGTTTGTTGTCAAAACTATGAGATGGATAAGTAACACCAACTTCCATTTCTACGTTGATAGCACAACACACAATTTCTTCATAGCTACTGAAGTCTCTTATAGCTAATTCCCTTTGGAGACTTGGTTTTAAGCCACTGAAGAATCGATCAACTTTACTTTTAGGTTGGATGATAAATCCAGATGCATACCTGGAAAGCCATGTAAAATTCGCTTCGTATATACCAACAGATTCATCATCCTTTTGCTTTAGTTCAAGAAACTCCTTCTCCATCTTTGTTTGAAGAATACGAGGGAAGTACTTATTGAAAAATAAGTTCTTGAACTCGTCCCATTCCATGGACTCAATTTCATCCATTTGCCTCGTATTCTTAATAAGATTCCACCATTGATCAGCATCACCTTCCAAATGATACACTACTAAGATGACTTTATCATGCTCACAACATTGAAGAACTGGAAATATCCTTTCAGTGGTACTGATCCATTGTTCAGCAACAAGTGGATTGGAAGACCCACTGAAAGAAGGTGGAAGTTGCCTCATGAAGGAATGAATAGAATATCGTTCCCTTCTCTGCTCATTTGGAAGTTCAGAATGATTCATAGCTTGTGTAAGTATAGAAATAAGATTTTGCACTCCATCTCCCATAACATTTGTTTGTTCAGGAGGACAATCATTGCATTGTCCATTGCATTGATCAACACGGTTCCTTCGGGTTCCAGCCATCGTCTAAAACCCAAAAATAATAGTGTCAGAGGCAAAAATCATGCTAGGGAAAAAAACATTATAAAGAGGGAGTATCCTCAATATCTAACTTCTTAGGTTAACTTCTATGATCGTTACCATAGTTCTAGGACTGTATCCTATACGTATACTTATCCTTAGGGACATCCCTAGACATACCTTAGAAATATCTCTAGGGATTTCACTAACGTTCTCACATCCTAGTTTCCAAAGGTTGAATAAACCATTCCTCTGATACCAACTGTAGAGACCTGAAGCCTAATGTACATGGAAATTACATTACTTTTGCGGAATACTTAGTATATAACAAAAACACACACACAAGGATCATAATAGTTTAGTGTCTTTGGAAACTCAGAATATAATCTTCTAATCGTGGTGAAAGATCTTCTTCATCTCCCATAAAGATCTTCTTTTTTTTATACCTAAAACCTTTCTTTATATCTTGGGGAAAAGAAAACATAAAAGGGTGAGCTCAAATTCTCAGTAAGGGTAATCAAAATAAATATCAATCACATCATAAGAACATAACATTTTGCAAATCTTAACCTGCAAAAGAGAGCATAATTTCATAACATGGGATAAATCATAGTAGTGAAATGAAATCCCAATAATCATAACTTAAAATATGAAACTTTGTGTCATACACACATAATCATAGATAATCATTTCTTATTAGTCAAGTCACATTGCTAAGACTATCTTAGTGGACAAAGTCCATTTCTGAACCGAGTTCACTCCTCGTTTCAGTCCTGTTTCACTGAACCTGTATAACCTACCATTCCAACCATGTCTATCTCATGAGATATAAAATCTCTACCCAATTCATTGGAGGGAGATATAGGTCCCACCCATCTCATAATAATACCATTTTTATGTGTGCCACAAAATCATAAATCATAAATCATTGCATAACCCATGTAATAAAAATGGGAATCTTAAACATCGTGACATCATAAAACAATTCATATAAGATAAAGGAATTCATAAATATAATTCCCTCACAACATAATCAAATGAATGTAATAATAGGGATAGAAACAAAACCCTTTATTATCTTATATGGAAAATTATTTGGATAAAACACTTAAACTCCATTCTTGAGGAAAATATCATTTGTGCTTCAAAAACACTTTTCCTTTCTTAACATGTCCTATAATTATAAACTAAAAGATGTTGATAAAAAATTAACTTGAAAACATGTAAAGGAAGCTTCTTGTAAATAATGTTTTAAAAATCCATTCATGCCGTATAAGTTAAAAAAACATTCTTCTCGTACTTTTGTCGGAAAAGTCAAAAAGTACCTCGTACGAAAAACGAAAAAAGATTCCTTTCATATCTTTTAATATAAACTCACCAAAGGGTAAAAATGGATTTAAACAATTGTAGGTGGATGGAAATAATATTACATATTGAGGAAACATGGATGTGGATGATAAAATACACCCCAGTAAATACCAAAGTATAAACAATCTTGGTTAAAAATGAGATTGTGATATTTCCATTACCTTATGTACGATATTCTTTATAAGTATCCAGAACTCCTGTATAATGATTTAAATAATGTCATTAACTTATTAATGAATCATAATCATTGTTATGATATCATATATGGTTTACTTATGACTTTATATTACCCCTTCTCTTGTAAATTCAATGTTAAAGAGCGTTTTGGGTAAAATTGTTTTATTTGTCGTCCGTGTTTGGACATGTAATTATTCATATGATAACTTAGATCATGATTACTTAATTTCAGAATATAAACCATTATTTATATATAATAAATATTCAGAATATATATATATATATATAATAGATCAGTAAATGGAAAGAAATACACCATTCATGGAGACGGTAGACCGTACATACGCATGAACGCTGTTTTCTTTTCCTTATTGAGTTGAATGGAATTAAGTAGGTGACATACATATATATACACATAAATCTAGTATCATTATTATTTCATATATTTCATGATTACTTTTTATATATACTTTATAATCATTCATGAATGTTTAAAGTGGAGAATGAATCTCATCACGTCGTGGAGATGGTAGTCCGTATGTACGCACGAGCGATGATATCGTTCCCATGGTCGTGGAATTGTGTTGAAGTGTATGTATAATACTTCATTATCAATATCACTTTATAATAATCATATATAGTCACTCATTACACCATTATACCCATCCAATTAAGGTGGTGGCGGAAAATAGATTACACCACGGTGTGGAGACGGTATTTCGTACGTATGCACGCGCGATGATTTCATTTTCCGTAGGATGGATAGATGGTTAAATAGGGTTGTTTCATACTTATAATAACATATCAGTATATAAGAAATACTGATGTTATTAATTTATCATGAAACAACTAAAGAAGAATAAGTTGAAGAAGAAAGAAGTTGAAAAATATCGGTAATGGATATTACCTCTTTTTGACGCGCCTTCACTTAACCTCCACTTAAAGAACTAAGGATGGTTTTTGAAAAAGACAAGGACCTCTAGGATGATACTAGAGAAGTGGAGAAGTGCTTTTGTCAGGGGTTTTCCGAGCTTGAATGCTCAAATTGGTGTGAGGAGGAGAGGGAGGAGGTTCCCTTTTATAAGGGAGGAGAGGGGTACCTTTGGAATAACTAAAACTATTATTTTATTATAAAGTCAAATTCGTTTTTAAATAGCTCAAAATTAATTTATTTAGAATCTCAGGTGGATGTGGGTCGAAATAATCTCATCCAATAGGATTTAGACAAGTTTAGGTTATTATTTTAACCTTATCAATTAGATTTAACTCTAAGTTAAATAATTTAACTTTTACCGTGTCTTTTTGTTTTCTTACACTATATGTTCAATAAACATACCATAACAATCCAAAAGAACCCCAAGTTGTTTATTATTAATATATATAACCTTATCTACGTCATTTGGCCGAAACTTAGATTTTTATGAATTAAATAACAATTAATAATATAATATTTGTTTTAAAAACCATTTAATGTCAATTTTGACACTATTTAGAAATTGATTTTTGTGAAAATCATAACAGAATTATAAGTTCAAACAAAGTTACTTAAATCAATACTAACATGTAATATTAACATATAAAATTAATTTAAGTCATAAAAAGTCTCAAATTACATTTATTTGGGAATTTATAACATCAATTATGTCAATATTTCATTAATAAGACAATTACTGCATCATCTTTGTGTCATAATAAATGATAATTATTTAATCCCTAAAAATTCTAAATAAATTCCTATGATTTAGATAATTGTATTAGATTTCTGGATAATATTCATGTTCTAAGTTTCATGAAGTGTATCACAAAATTAAAATTATTATACTTATAAGATTTAAGAAAGTGACATATTGTCACATTCTTTGGTTTTAATAATAATTAAATTCTTTTTATGGAAAAAAGTACATAAAATGAATCTAATCCGACCCTTAGGTTATATGGGTCTACTTTTAGCCATCCAATAGGATTTTTCCAAGTGTTAGGGTAATTTTATAATCTTATATTTACCATTAATTACCCGATTTACCTTTAACTATAGTAAATAAAATTTACCGTATTTACTATTCACAATGCCCAAAAATAAAAAGTAGCTTATTAACATAATTTGGACCCACTGATTCCAAATATGGAATCCAGTTTTACAAATTCAATACAAAAAAGATGCAGAAATTAAATTAAAATTAATCCCATTGTTTGAAAGAAAACGGGTTTTTCTTTAAAACATTGCAAAACATTGAATTGATTTATCCTACGAATTCAAGGTAAAATCAATGCTAATGATATACATTATATTAAATGGTAAAAATATATTCTAATTATACTTTAAAACCATTCAATATTATAATTTAACCACATAAGATATTATGATTAAAAAAGTTGTTTTTAATTAAAATATAGCCTGTTTTTACTATTCATTAAAATACGAAAGTTATCGGAAAAATATCAAAACATTATCTAATGTAAATTTTTATATCATGATTCAAAAAAGAATTTTATTTTTTCAAATTGAACTTATAAACATTTAAAAAACTAGATTTAAAGTGGGTGCGCCATCAAAAGGCGGCAAAACTGCATTTTTTGAAAAATACTTATTTTACCCGAAAAATTTATTTTGTTCATATAGCATTTTCTAGAAAATGTGTAAGATGAATAATAATGTTATAAAATTCAAAATTAAGTTAATAGTAATCATAACGGCTAGTTCATAACAACATTATAATAATATATCGTTGTTTAGTAAAACCCGGTATTGCGTACAACACACGCTATCGAGGAAGGTCGCGATTGCGTGTAATGCGAGCCAAGTCAGGGTTGCATATAGTGCACAACTACTTTATTGTTGCGTATAACAGAATCCAACCATATTTTATTTATACATTGAATATATATATATATATATATATACTCAGTGTTGCGTAGAATAACTATTATCAAAATTGTGTCTAACACGATCCAAGAATAGTGTTGCGTATACTGCAAGCTAATACGGTGTTGCGTATAGCGCAAGGTAATCTTGGTCAAGACATTAATGAAATTAAAAGAATATTTTTCATAAAATCTCGGAGTGTTACAAACACTTCCCAACTCTGGGAGTGGAGGCCCTGCGCGACCTGACCGAGGATCCCATTCTCGATGAAAAACCTGACGACTCCCATGAGGTTCTGTGAAACTTACACGCCATCTAAAGAAATCGACGTGTTCCTGGAAGTGTACTATCCAATCCACCCCGAGTATGAAAACAAAAAGGTCAATATCTAAGACTAAGAGGTACCACTCCATCTCGACCCCTGACATAAAAAGCGCACACGGCGATCACCTGAGACCCTGCTCCTTCTTTCCCACCGGTGTCACCAACTCCATCGTGAAAGAAATCAAATCAGTTGGAAAATTCAGCATGTCCACAAAACGGGAAGAAATGAATGAAAAAGAGGCACCCATATCAAAATGAGTAGCATCTATAGAAGATGCGATCAAAACGGTACCTCGAACTGTCAACGGTCCTACCTCTGATCCTGCTAGTGCCTGATCCACCGCATGGAGGTGTGCAGTATCTGCCTGAAGACGACCGCTAGTATGTGGCTGTGAACTAAACTAGATCTGCCCAGAAGATGACCCAGCCCTACCACCACGGCTACCAAATCGGGATCCCCCAATCCTCGATGGCTCAAACTATGCTGGCACTCCTCTTGAAGCCACTAACCCATCCCCACTCGGAAGTGGACGTGCCACACCACAGAAATGCTGGAAATGCCCCATACCTCCACAACGATAACAAGGCTTTAGAGGAAGTGGACATGCTGGCCGGATGTGCCTAGGCTTCCCACACTGGTGGAAAACAACAAATCTCACATCAGAAGCCGCAGCAGAAAACTTCTTGGAAGAGTGGCCTGAACTACCACCTTCTTTCTTCACAAGATCATCCTGCTTCATTTTCTTCTATGAAGAGCTGCCACTTCCCACTACTGATATTGAACCATAGAAACCAGCCCTTCCTTTCCTATCAATCTCTACCATGAACGATCGATCAACGACCTCAGCATAGGTCCTCAGCTTAAACAAGAACACCTGGGAGTATATCTCTGGTCAGAAGACTTTCTCAAACCCCTGGGCCTTCACTTGTTCATTAGAGAAATTTCTAGAGCATACCGAACCAACTCAGCGAAACGGTTGGAATACTCCATCACAGATAGATTCCCTTGAACATGTTCCATGAACTCTCTAGACCTGGAATAAGCCAACACCTCAGGGAAGTACTGTTCACTGAAGACAGCCTTGAAATCTCCCCAGTGCATCTGCTCATTCTTCCCAGCCAGAAGCACCGACTCCCACCATTTACGGCTGGGACCCTACAATAGAAAAGTGGCACACATTACCCTAAGATCCTTGGGTGATTCCAAGAACTCAAACATATGCTCGATCTTCTCGAGCCATTCCTCTGCTTCTTGGGGTTCTGAGCTGCCTCAGAAGGTTAAAGGATTATTTTTCAAGAACTCATGGGCCTTGTCCTTTCTAGGACCAGTCTCATCCTCTCTAATAGGAGCTTCAACTAGAGATAGTCCATATCCTAGAGCTTGGATAGCCCGGACCATGGCCTCGACTAGCCTCTGATCAATTGGTGTGGGAGAACTCTCTCCGGCTTCCTCCCGTGGGTGCGTGAGAGCTTTCTGGGGAGGCATGTTTCTACAAAATGCAACAGTCACAAAATAATAATCAATACCACAATTATGGAAATTATAATAAAGTACATCAAATATAAATAATCTAAACACATTCCAGTAAAAAAAGAAACAACTAATCCACATCCGCCTGATGACCACATGTGGTCTGAAGCCCACAAGTCTCACCGGAAGTGAAGTCAATCCATAAATTCCAACATCCCCTAGTGACTCAAGGTCTACCATGAGAGGTACAGTCCAGAAACCCTACTCACAACCAAAACCCCAATCCCCAATAGTCCTAGATCCTATCTATCCCAACTCATCCCAAAATAGCAATATAACCCCAAAACATTAACCTCCTCTGATATCATTTTGTCACGAACCGAATCTGGTCGCCGGCAAACCAACACCAAACCCAACACATGTTAAGTCCCAAAGGGAGTTCCCTATCCCCACAGGGTAGAACAAGTGACCAGGTATCATTAATTTACCTTTAGGAATGATTTACCAAAGTATGAAAGCATAAAACATTAAGAACAATACATAATATAAATCTGAAATTTTTGAGCCAAACAAGTCTTAAGAAAAAAAATAGAACTGAATACATTGGTTTAAAGATAATTCAAGTGGTCCAAATACAAATAAATATTGTAGAAAGATAGCAACAAGGACCCCACATGACTAGGGTTCATCGCCCACAAGTCGTCTCTACAGCTCCGCCCCAAGGATGAGGACTAACACCCCAAACCACCATCACCCTTAGCCTTTCCTTTACCCGAGTCAAACATAACCATGTATACTTACACCCAAGGGGTGTAAGTAGGGTTTGAGAATATGAACAATATGATACCACCAAATTATTCCATATATCATGAAATACAATGCGATAAAGCAAGCAGTTTTAATATGCAAGGAAAAGCAGTGTTAAAATTATGAGAAATGTAACTTTCATTTGAAAATAGTTTTCAATCCAAAATTTTCAGAATGTTCACACATTTAAATATAAATGTAGATACTATAATATACTTCCAAACACACCCTAGGAAAAGGGTAAATACTACAAATCCAATGAGCAACAACATTGGGAACACCCCTAGGCACTAGGTTGTCTTGGGCCCTATGTACCTCGTACCTCGGTGTGAAGTAACCATAGAAAATTCAGTTCTCATGCACGATCCACAAGTAGGGAACATACCCAAAACCTAGTGGTCCCAAATAATAATGCACATAATTTAGTTAGAGTTGTCGTTATCCAAATGCTAAGTGAAACAGGGACAAAACCCATCCGGTCCACTAGCTGTACTAGTACAAATCCGCACCACCTAGGTACCCGAGCTTCCCCTTTTGTGCTCAATCAATTTCAGCATGAAAAATAAATCAATTTTCATATAAAACATCATTACTGGTAAAACAAAACCAATACAGAAGCTATCATATTTTATACCACTTAAAACATGCAACAAAACACTTAGATTTTTAATAAAAACAACCTCTCAAAATCTCACATTTTTTTGCACCAAAAATTCTTTGAAATATCCACTTTGCACACTATGTGCACACTTTTTAGTCACAAAAAGAAAATGGTAGTTCAATACCCTTTAATGAAACCAAATATTCAGTTATGGGTCAGCCTCATGTGAACCAATAAGTTATATCCTTTAAAACCCTCGTTTTCACACAAACAAGGCACTTTAAGCCCATTTCCTTCCCAAACACCGTCTAAACAAACATTCACAGAAACATCCAAAAACAATAAACATTACAAACATTATTTAAATTCCTTATATAATTCGATAAAATCAATTATGCAATTATAGGACAACCCCAAATGAACCAATAAAATATTTGTATATAAAACCCACAATTTCACCAAAAATTGGCACTTGAAATTAATTTTCTTTATAAATGCCACTAAAACCAATTTTTTCGGAAACATTAAAATGAAATAAAAATGAAAATAAAAAGAACACAGAAATCTAAGTCACAAAAATTGCATGCACAATGGAATCACCTACCAAAAGAGTCAAGAACCGCATATCCTAGTGCGGAACTTCAACCACACCACCACCACACCACAAGGGAGTGAGATCAAACCTAAAATAAGATTATTTGACCAAGAAACTAAAAATGGAACCCTAGGTATGATTCCCTATCTTATGGAAATTTTGGGATTAAATAAAAAAGTAGAGAAAGCTTAAGGAAAAGGAAGGAACTTAGAAGGATAGTCACTTACTTCAGAGATTTGGACGATTTTGGAAACATGATAATTAGGGACCTCGTTCGCAATAGACACGATCTACAAAGAGGGGTAAACAAATCTGGGGGTGTGTCTAGGTACAGTGGGAGCAGGTGAGAGATGGAATCACCAAAAAAGGATAACAAATGAATATTTTATGAAAGAATTACAAAACAATTTTAAAACTGGAAATGGGTTTTCGGGTTAGCCCAATACCTAATTTGATCACACAAATCCAAGATTCTAATGAATTTTTAATGGGCCCAAATTTCATTATTGGATTTAATAGTAAAATTAAGGTCATTTGTGATGTTTAATGGGTGAAATTTTTTAAAAAATTAAGGTGTTATTAATGAAACAAAATTTATTTTCAAAACTGGAAATGGGCCCTCGGGTTGGCCCAAATTTGGGAAACCCACCATTTCCATAACAAATGCATGGAAAACCCAAAAAACAAAGCAAGAATGAAAATTAAATGAAAAATAACTTTAAAATATGTCATGTATGTGACATGGGGAATATAATATCATTTTATTATTTTTATCAGGAGCTGATATATTTGAGTGGTTATCTCCGTCGAGTTGTACACAACAATTTAGTGATTACAAAGAACAAGTATCAATTATCATGGATTGATGAACTGTTTGATCAGTTGAAAGGGGTGAAGTTTTTCTCCAAGAATTAGTATTTAACTAGTTAAAATCAGTTATGGATAAAATAATATGACATTCAGAAACCCACCATTCCAAGAACATATGTCCATTATGAGTTCTTTGTTATTCCCTTTGGTTTAATCAATGATAGTTTATTATTTATGGATTTAATGAACATGATTTTACCTGAGTATTTCGATAAATTCATTATATTATTTTTATATGACATCGTTATTTACTTAATATCTTAGGAGAAACTTGTGCATCATATGAGAATAGATATGTAGTTTCTAGGAAACCACCAACTTTAAAAGAAGCATTAAAATTTTGTTTTCATGATTCAGGACGAGAAATTATTAGGACCCTTGGTGTTGGAACATGGTATATGATTTGATCCTAAGAAGTTATAAGTTGTTATGACATGGAAAAAACTATGATTTTTTTTTTGATATTTATAGCTTATTGGGTCTAGCTGGGTGTTATCACAAGTTTTTTAAGCACTTCTCAATTTTGGATTCTCTCAAGATTACTATGATAGGGAAGGAAGTAAAAATTTCTATGGATGAAAATTGTTAGGGTTATTTTTCTGATCTGAAATGTATTTTGGATAAAATGCTAGTGTTGACACTTTTATAGGTCGTTCAGGGATATGTGGTACTTTGAGATGCATCTTTTCTAGGTTAAGGTGGAATTCTTATGAAATATTATCATTTTGTTTCCTATTGATCTCGTCTTCTTAGTCCAAATAAGAAAAATTATCCAAACCATGACCTTAAACTCGTAGTTGTGATGCACATGCTTAGAGTTGATGGAATTACCTTTATAGAGAGAGGTTTACCATATTTTCTGACTATACAAACATGAGTTGTAACTTCTCTAAAATATATATGAATCTCTACAAGAGGCATTGGGTGGAATACTAGTAATCCTTCAACTTTGAAACCATCTATTCTGTAGGGAAAGGGAATTTCATTGTGTGTTCCTAGATTATGAAACCTCCTACCCAAATAGCGAATGGATCTTTATAAGAGTGGATATGTATTTCTCTATTTGTAATGTTTATGACTGGAGTTTTGTAATTAAGGGATGATGTTTCCTTATAAGGTGACATTTAAATCTCTTCTTCTCGATATTATTCTTCACGAATATCAGAATGATGGTGAGTTCCATAGAATTATATATTCTCTTAGTGGTGGGGAGACTGTTGTTGATTGGTCATTCATCAATAAATGAATTAAATGATTTCATAAACTTTTTGTTGTGTTATTAGAGGAAAGGGAAGTTATTATTGGAGATTTCCATAATTACGAGTGGGATGTGCACCAAGGAAAAATTAAGATGATCCATGACATGTAGTGAAAATTACAGTTTCTAGATATGAGATAAAACATTGTTGATTTTTTCTATCAATGTTATATGTTCTAATAGGTTATGTCTGAACACTATAGACCTTCAGGTTTTCTTCATCCACTTTGAATGCCTACTTTTATGTGGGATAGGATATCTATAGTCTATGTGGTTGGGTTTCCATGTACCCATAGAAATACAAATATGATATGGGTTATGATCGATCGGATGGTGAAATCATCTCACCTTATACCCATTCATTATACAACCAAATTTTAGGAGTTGGGAAATATATATGGGAAAGGGAATTTTTGGTTGCACATAGTTCCATATTTTATAGTCACTAATAGGGATCCTTAGTTCACTTATTGTTTTTGGAGGGTCCTTTAAGAGGTACTGAGATCTTACGTCTACTTGACTATGACATATCATCTAGATTTAGATGGATAGACAGAAAGATCTATATATATTATTGATGATATACTCTGTGATAGTGTTATTGAAATTTTTAGAGAAAGGTATGATCATTTGGGGGTATTTTAGTTTCTTATAATGATTTTAAATTGTTCGTAATCAGGATAGATCCTTTTGATGCCTTTTATGGTTAGCCATACGGATCTCCATTGTGTTGGTCTGAGATTGATGTAAGTTCTTTTTTTATACCAAATTTTATGAAATATTTGAAAAAAATGATTAAATTAATTCATCAGACAATGATGATGCCCAAATTTTGTTATAAGTCTTATGATGATCTTCATCATATCTATTGGAGTTCTCAGTTGGTGACTAGGTGTTTTGGAATGTTTCACCTAGTTTGGGTCATCGACAGCTATGGTGGAAAATGAATGTTGATCCTAATTTTTTTGGGAAATTTGAGGTTGTTGTGAAGGTGGTAAAAGATGATTATAAATTAGCACTTTCACCAGAGATGACATTTATACATAACATGTTCCATGTATCTCTGCTATGAATGTATATATCTGAACCATCTCATGTTTTGAGATAGAGGGATCTTAAAGTTCAACAATAACACCCCATGATATTTATGATATATATATATATATATATATATATATATATTATTTTCATTTATGTCTTGTGTTTTATGCTACACCAATATAATATTTCACTATACAGTACACCGTCTTAGCTTGCGGTATACAGAACACTATGATAGGCTTGTGTTATACAAAATATCTAGTTATTTTGATGGATTCATTTCACGTAAGACTGAGTTTAATTGACGTTATAAAATAATAAAATCACTCTTGATAGATTTTATTAACGAAATAAATATGTAATTAAGTAAATATATTGTTTAAAATTTATCTTTTATGTTTTATATAAGTTATATAAGAAAAAAATCAAAAATATCAGATAAAATATGAATTTTTAAAAAATTAATGTTTCACCGCCTTTTGATGGCGAACCCATTTTAAATATATTTTTAGACACATTAATAAGTCACATTTGGAAAATTAAGCTTCTTATTTGCAATCATGACATCCAAATTCAGTTTGGATAATTTTTTTTTATTTTAATGATAACATTCATATTTTAAAGAATAGTGAAAAATAACACATTTTAATTGAAAACTACTTTCTCATCTAATTTTTTAATATTTTTAAATTATCATTTTAATTTGTTTTAAAGTATAAATATATTAAGTTATTTTTATTTAATCTAATTTAAGTAATTTTATTTAATTTCTCATTGATATTCGATATAAACATATGTCAATATTTTTAGTGTTTTTAAT
Source organism: Viscum album (assembly GCA_963277665.1). Classification (NCBI taxonomy): domain Eukaryota; kingdom Viridiplantae; phylum Streptophyta; class Magnoliopsida; order Santalales; family Viscaceae; genus Viscum; species Viscum album. The sequence continues at coordinate 169,575,554 of OY728157.1, forward strand.
TTTTTTGAAACCGGTTTTCTCGTTCCCTCAAGGGGCCTATTTTTTATTTAATTACTAAAATTTATGAGTCTAAAATTTTAAAAAACTGGTTTTATATTTATAATAACTGGGTTTAAATTATTTTAATTGTTTACTATTATTTTTTTGGATATTATGGATATTAACTATGGTAATTTTTATTTAATGGGTTTAAAGGTAAATTAGGTAATTTATGTCACAAATTAATATGATAAGGAAAATAAAATTACTCTAACACATGAAGAAATAATATTGGATGAGTAACACCCAACCCGTAACACCTAAGGATATGAATTGGATCATTTAATGGATTTTTTTAATGAGAATAATATAAATATTTTTAAAATAGAATAATGTGACATGAAATTGAAAAACACGACCACCTAATTTCATATAAGTATAATTATATTAATATAGTTAAAATAATTATAAAACATTCATAATTATTTTTATCCAAACACCTAATGAAATTATCTACATCAGGGTAATTTATATATATTTTTTGGAGATTAAATAGTTACCTAAATGGATTATACAACGATGATTCATAAATTATTTAATTGATGAAAAATCAATAAATATTTTTATTAAAATTATGATAAGCATTAAAATACACAAAAAAATTACCAATTAATATTTTATGAGTATATATATATCATAATCGTCTAATGGAAGAGTTATTTACCATTTTAAGCCTTCAATAATAGATTATGACACTTATATTATTTTATTTTAAGTGATGTTAAACTTGTCACATTCATGTTTTAATAAGTAAAACATTTTTAATGATAGATTTTACAAAAGATATATTTGAATAAAAGTATTTTTATGAAATATAGTATATTTATTTTAATCCTAGTATTTTATTTTTAATTTTTATTCAAAAAATAATTGAATTAAATAATTACACAAAACTTATGTTATAATTATTTTTTAAGGGCAATATAAAATAAATGTTATCAAAAATATTAAAATATATATAATTTGAGAAACTTAATATTTCTAGTGAATTTTTTAAATGATATTGAATATGTAGAGATATAATAATTTATATTTTTTGAGGTTAATATCATATATTGATATTTTATAAAATCCATTAAATTAATATTGTCAAAATTATATTATAGATATTTTGTCAAAATAATTTATTCTTAAATTATTTAGAAATGAAAAATATTTTCAAAAATATAAAATAATTATTTTTTCCTCTATAATGTTATAAATTGTTCATTTATGGTCTAACTGACATCAAAAATAGAAAAAAATGAACTATTTTAATATTGAATAATGTGTTACATTTATTAAAATTAAAAAATAATAATTACGGCTAAAATAAAATTCTATTGTTTAAAATGAAATAGAAACATTTCTAAAAATTATTAAATGATTATATTACAAAAATTTCTCATATAATAATTTATATAAGGAAATTTTTTAGTTTTGGGATATGCTTTGAATTTATTATAAATTAATTTTTTTGGGGATTTCAATTGTTCCTTTTACCTCACTTATAAAAGTGAACCTCCTCCCTCATCTCTTCACATCACATTGAATATTCAAGATCAGATTTACCCTACATATTTCCCTTATAAACATCATTAGTCACATTATAGAGGTTCTTATATTCTCAAAAGACCAAAATTATTTCCATTAAGAGGAGATCTAGAGGGAGCTTACTAATTAAGAGGTAATCCCCTTTGCCAACTATCCCAAGATCATTTCTTACTTTACTTCCTCTTAAATTATTATTTTTATTTTACAATAATAAATCCCATATCACCTATATACTTATATGTTATTATTTTTTGGAAAATACTTCTTCCACCACATATCTATCATATGAAAAATGAAATCACCACACATGTGGACATACAGATTACAGTCTCCAGGTCGTGGTGTAATATTTATTTCTCTACCAATTTACTATGATGGGTATAATGAAGGAAATAATTACATTATATGATTATTATAACATGATATGGATTTTAGAAATAAACATATACCATCCAATTCAATATCATTTCACAATTATTTGATTGATATCATTGCCTGTGTGTACATATTACCTACCATCTTCACAATGTGATGCAATTCATTCTTCATGATATCCATTAAATCATGATCATATAAATGCATTGATATAAAAGATATGTTATATATTATTTTAATATCATTATTTAAATGATATGACTATAATATAATAAGATAAACACGAACATATCTGATGAAACATGTGTACGAAAATAAAGTAGTTAAATACCTGTTGGATGCGTAATAATGTGATTAACAAACGACTGATAATATGATATAATAAAAATGACTATTATTATAAAGTCAATAAAATAAATTATTTAAATAATTTTAAAGGAGTATCAGATATGTACAAAGTATATCAAACCTATAGTAATGGATTATTTTGTCTCACTTGTGTTTCTGCCGAACAAATGCCTTATCCACCACCTATTTATTTTTTGTGGTGTTTATGTTTCCCATGAATGTTTCCTATGATTCTTATTATGAATGTTATGATATTTAAATATACATTTAATGTTATTTATATTATAAGGCATATGATTAAACTAATTATAATTTAGTAAGGGATAATTTTGCAATCTCATTATTATCAGAGTTGATTATAGATAATTATTTAATGGGGGTATATTTATCATCAAGGTACATGTTCTATTAAAATGTTTTCATAAAATTTGTAATATTCACCTATATATGTTTCAATCATTTTTCCCCAATTTTTACTTTTTCTGCACGGTTTTGAAGGAATTTTTCTTTCATTTTCCATATGAAGAACTTTTTGACATTTTTGGAAAAAGTATAAGAAGAATGTTTTTTCAACTTATACGACATGAATGGATTATTACGCTTTCATAACACCATATTTCCAATAAGCTTATCTTAAAATTTTTCAAGGGTATTTTTAGTGAAATATATTTCTACTAAAATGTCAATTTATTTTAATAAAATAATTAGTATTTAATAAGAAATGATATTTTCTTTAGAAATTAATTTCAAGTGTTTTATCAAAATTAATTTCCTTCTAAGATTAAGGATATTTTTCAAGTATAATATCTCTATTATTTATATTTTTGATTATGTTTTTGATGGAATTAATTTTATGAGATCCAATTGTTTTACATGAACTATGTTAGGATAAAATGATGTTTAAGAAACACATTTTATTCCTCATGTTATGATATAATGAATGATTTATGGTTTTTTGGCACACATATTTATGGTTATAATTATGTGATTGGATGGACCTGTATCTCCCTCAAATGTATTGGGTAAATATTAATATTAAAGATATATACATGATTAGAATCGAAATTAAATATGGTTAAGTAATGTAGGGATAAAATGACAATTAACTCTAGTTCAGTAATATAGGTCTGGAATAACAAGTAAACTCATATCAATAATAGAATTTATCCACTATTTTGTCCTTAAAGATAAACCTTGGATAATATGAAAATGATTTTATATGCTTACATGTTTTCCACAATTCCATTTTTTATGCCAATGTTAATTTCTTAGGGATCATGTTCCATTATGTTTAGTGCCTTATAAGCTACCATGATTTATATAATGTCTGAATATTTTATTATTTTTTATACATGGTGTGATCTTAAAAAGTTATTTTCATGTTTTTACTTTATTATGTTTAGTTTTTGTTTTATATTTTCCATGTTTACCCATATTGATCATTTGATCTCACCCTTTTCATATATTTATTTTCCTCATGATATATAGGAATATTTTAGGTAGGAAAAATAAAATAGACGATGTTTATGGAATATACTGATGATCTTTCACCAAATTACAATTTTGAGTTCCATGATTCCAAAGGGAATAAACTAATATAGTATTTGGGTGTTTTTTTGTAAATTAATATCTATTCCTAAAAATTGATGTAATGTCCATATACGTCAAGACTAGTTCATTAGATTTAGTATCATAGAAAAGGATTTGTATCATTTGGAAATTAGAAACTGAAAACGTTAGTGATATCCCTAGAGATATTTTTAAGGATATATCTTGGGATGTCCTAAGGAGAAGTCTAAGTATTGGATACAATACTAGATTTTTTGAGAAATCATGAATAACCTACTATTAAACCTATGATATAAAATATTAAAATATTATATGTAATTTAACTTAATTATGTATTTTTAATCACTGATATGTATTTATCAGACTTTGATTTATGGTCATAGTCAATATCGAGAACTAAATAGATCATAGTTAACCTTGAAATTTTCAAATGGAAAATGTATGTGAATTATGAAAACTATTTTAAGTGTAAATATCATAAATGTTATAAAAAATGTGGTATACTTATTAGTTATAAGGATAAGGATAAAGAGATAATTAATGAAATGTAAAATATATGGGATTTTCTATTATTATTTTTTATTATAAAACTAAGATTCTTGGTTAGATTATGGTTAAGGAATGATTTCAGTATAAGTTATTCAGTACATATTTGAAATGATTTGTTAAATTGTTCTAAGGACCTAGAAAAGTGATTTAAGGGTATGATGATATAATTGGAAAATAAATTTTTAAGGTATATATAACCCTAAATATATTCTTTATGTTATGATGATGATGCATGTATAAGAGTATATTAGATTTGAATATGTAAATTAGATGATTCTAGTTTCTTGGGAACTAATTATGGATTTTTTAAAGAGGGTTATGCTATCATGGATTAATTATAAAACAATTTGGTACATAAGGAATATATCTAATATGTTTTGTAATAATGAAACAAATAGGTTTCCAATAAGGATATATTGTAATTCAGGTTATTACCATGACTCCAGATAATACATCATGATGGTGATCACAAGTTTAGAATGTGACCAATTAGAGATACCTTATGATATTTGGGGGGAAATGTTATATCGAGTTAGTGAAACATTTTCTCATGTTTTTGATATTCACTTTTTTTAAGGATTGTATGGTTATCCATTTATGGTTATTATAATTTAAACATCAAATGATTATTGTTATATTAATGAAATAACACATTATAGGTGTAATTAATCGTAATTGATAACTTGTGCAAACCTTTTTGTGAAGGGAGATGGAATGAACTATCATTTTATATAAGGAAAAAAAATGATATTTTGAAAAATTAGTAATGAAAAATTCAACTTCATTTCTTTAAATAGGAGATGATAAAGAAATATTTCAAGGCACAACCAATGGTGATATTATACTAAAATCAAGAAAGTGTTTCTTTTAATGTTCCTCATCATTAGGGAAATGATCTTGAAAAATATGGTATCCTAGTAAAATCTTATATGATGAATTAGATGGTCCATTAAAAAATTTCTAATTTATGGATTTTTTATTGTAAATGTTTTCCTAACCATGTTCTCTATCACTCTCCATTAGAACGCGATAGTTAGATTTCTCTAATATATCCATGTTTTCACTTCCCACCAATGTTATCCTATGTGGAGAAATCGTTATGAGTTACATTGGGTAACCATTATGTTTCTCAAATTCTTTTTTAAAACTAGTTTTTAGTATTCCCTTTTATTATGTGGGTTTCTATGAAAGAAATGTTCAAGTATTAAACCTTTTATAACCTCAACAAATTTTGTGGGCAAAATTCATTTTAAGGGGGATTGAATGTGACACCTTGATATTTTTTGATATAGATTTTTTTTAATTTCATTTATTTATTTTGTTTTATGATGCACTAAGATAAGCATGAAATATACACAAAACTAGCTTAGCTTGTGGTATATAAAACACTATTCATTTCTTCTACTATACAACATTTCAAGTTATTTTGATAGAAATAATTTCAAGCAAGGATGAGTTTAATCGACATCATAAAAAATTAAATTCATTAATGATAAATTTTATTAATGAAATATATTTTTAATATCTTAAATATTATGTTTAAATTTCATATTATATGTTTTCTAGATTTGATATAAGAATAAAAAAAACCTTTTAGATAAAAGAAGTATTCTTCAAAAAATAATGTTTTTCCACCTTTTGATGGAGAACCCATTTTAAATATAGTATTTGACACTTTAATAACATATATTTTAAAAAATAAACATCATATTTAAAGTATGGAAATCAAAATTTAGTTTGGATATTTTTTTGGTATTTTTCTGATAACTTTAATATTTTAATGAATATTAAAAACTACTGCATTTTAATTCAAAACTACTTTTTCATCCAATCTATTTATATTATTAGATGATACTTATAATTGGTTTTAAAGTATAATTATATTAATTTTTTATCATTTAATCCAATTTTGGTCATTTTAGTAAATTTAAAAATTAAATTTCATATAAAAACATGTCAATCTTTTGTTAGTTTTTACATTAATAAACATATTTTCTCGTTCCCTCAATAGGATTAATTTTAAATTAATTATTACATATTCTATGTTTCAAATTTTAATAAATTTATTCCATATTTAGAACTAGTGGATTAAAATTATGTTAAAATGTTGATTTTATTTTTTTTATTTTATGAATAGTAATGATGGTATTTTTTATTTATGATAGTTAAAGTTAAATCATGTAATTTAGGTAACAAATTAAAATGATAAGGGAGATAAAATTACCGTAAAACCTACCATAATCCTATTGGATGAGTAAAAATCGACCTTGAACACCTTAGGATCTGAATTGACTCATTTAATTCACTCTTTTCCATGAAAAAGATATAAATATTATCAAAATAAAAGAAAGTGAAATGAAAATGACAACATTTCATCCCCTTATTTCTTATAAATATAATAATTTTAATATAATTACAAACATTATACATCTTCAATAATAAAGAGTATATAGAAATATAATGAAAGTATATACATCATGGTAATTTATTTTTTATTTTTTTATTTAAAATAATAACTTTAAATGATTATTCCATGATGATACAATAATTATTTAATTGGTGAGAAATCAATAAACTAATTATTATTAAAATTATAATTACCATTAAAATAAAGAAACAGTTAAAAAAATATTATTGGTAGAGTATATATACACTGTAATCATCAAATGGTTATGTTATTGACCATTTAGGTCCCTATAGATGAGATTATAACACTTATATTATTTTATTTAAAGTGTTTCTAAACATGTAACATTCCTGTTTTAATATTTATAACATTTTTAATGATGAATTTTCCAGAAGATATATTCAAATAAAAGTATTATTATGGAATATAGAATATTCATCTTCATAATAGTATTTTATTTTTAATTTCAATTAAAAAAATATGTGTTAAATAATTTCAAAAAATTGATGTTGTAATTATTTTATTAAGGGAAAATCAAATAAATTTTATTACAGATATTAAAAAAAATATAATTTGGGATAATTAATATTTAAAATGAATTTTATAGAAGAAATTTGTCTGATTATGATATAATAAAATATTTATTTTTAGTTTAATATCTTATATTGATATTTTTAAAAACCTATTAAAAGAATAGTGTTAAAATGACAATATTAATTTTTTTTCGAAATAATGATTTTTTAATTTATTTAAAAATAAAAAAATGTTATAAAAATATAAAATAATAATTTTTTACTCTAAAATGTTATATATTTTTCATTTATGGTCTAATTGACATCAAATAAGTAGGAATTATACTATTTTAATATTGAACAATGTGTTAACCAAATTAAAATTAAAAGAGAATAATTAAGGTTAAAACGAAATTATAAGGTTTAAAATGATATAAAAACATGTCTAAAATATATTGGTTTTTGATATTACAACCACATTGAAAATACTATTTTAAATAATATCATTTTTTAGCTTTTTAGTTATATTTTGAATTTATTATAACTTAATAGTTTTGGAGATTCCAAATGTGCCCCTAACCCTAATTATAAATGAGCACCTGCTCCCTCACCTCTTCAAATTACACTAAGCCTTCAAGATCAGATATCCCCTGATCATTTTCCATATAAAAAATCCTTAGTCACAATAAATAGGTATTTATCTTCTCAAAATACCAACTTTTTTGCCTTTAATAGGTTATCTATTGGGAGCCCTGTGAAGAAGAGGTAATCCCTTTTACCGACTCTCACAAGATCATTTCTTTATATACATCATATTACTTAGTTGTTTCCATTATAAAGAAATTCCTATAGTAGAAACTATATACTGACTTGTTATTATGGGTTGGAATATCCTTATTTCCCCCATTAACCATCCTTTAAAAAATGAATTCCCCACATGTGCGTATGTACGACTACCGTCTCCACGTTGTGATGTAATCTAATTTTCACTAAAAATTTACATGGATGTGTATAATGATATAAATAATAAAAATATATGATTATTATAACATGATATTTATTCTGGAACAAAACATATAAAATCCTCTATCATACCATTTCAGAATTATGGGAATGATATCATTCTTCATGTGTATGTCAGACCTACAATCTCCACGACGCGATGCGATTCATTCTACAAAACATCCAATAAAGAATAATTATATAAATTTATTGAAATAAAAATTATTATATATATTATATTAATATCATTATGTAAATGATATAACTATAACAGAAGAAGAGGAATAAGAACTTATTCATTGAAACATGCGTAAGAAAATAAATCAGTTAAATATTCGATGGATGAGTAATAATGTTTTTAACAAGTGGATGATAACATGATATCATAAAAATGACTATGATTATGGAATAAATAAATTAAATTATTTAAATAATTATATAGGAGGTTTGTATTCATACAAAGGATATCATCCCTAAGTTATGGGATTATTTTGTCTCAATTTTATTTCGGTGGGACATATTCTTTATAAACCACCTATTTATTTTTGGGTGGTGTTTATGTTGCCCATGAATGTATTTTTTGATTTTTATTATGAATGTTATGATATTTACACATTTATATAATTTCATTTATTTTATGAGGAATATTATTTGACTGATTATAAATTTCTATGGGATAATATTTCAATCTCATTATTATCCGGGATTGATTATACATAATAATTTACAAGGGTATATTTATCATCCATTTCTGTGTTTTAAAAAATTATTTCATAAGTTTTTTACTATTCTCCTAAAGATTTTAAAGTCATTTTTACCCATTTTTAAATTTTATTAGAATGTTTGGAAATACTCTTTCTTTTATTTTTCATACAAGGTACTTTTTGAATTTTTCGGTAAAAGTATGAAAATATATTTTTTTCAACTTATTCAACAAGAATGGGTTTTCATGCATTCATAACACCATATTTCTATAAAGCTTCTCTTACATGTTTTCAAGGATATTTTCCAAAAAATTAATTTCTTTCAAAATTTTATGGTGTTTTATGAAAATAAATATTTTTAATAGTAAAGGATATTTTCCTAAAGAATTAATTTCAAGTGTTTTACTAAAATTATTTTCTATATGAGATTAAGAATATTTTTCAAATATAACATACCTATTATTCTAATATTTCATTATGTTTAATATGGAATAGTGTTTATTTAATCCATTTGTTTTATATTGATTATGTTATAATGTGATAATTTTAAATAAACTAATTTTATTCATTGGGTTTTTTATGATGAATGGTTTATGTTTTTTGGGAACACATATGTATGTATTTTATTATGTGATGGGTGGGGCCTATATCTCTCCCAAATTCATTGGGAAAATATTTATATCTCATGAGATATAAATGAATTGATCAATAAGTAATTATGGTTCTATAATAGAGGGATATAATGTTTAGTAAATTTGGTTCAGTAATACTGCACTGGAACGATATGTAAACATGGTTCAGAAATGGAATTTGTCCACTATGATGGTCTTTGGAATGAGACTTGGTTAATATGGATATGATTTTATTTAATTATTTTTTTTCACGATTCCATGTTTTATGCCAAATTTATTTTCTCATGGATCATGTTACTTTATGATTTATGCCTTATAATCTTCAAAGATATATAGTATGACTCAAGATTTTAATATTTTTTATACATGGTATGATTTTCAAAAGTTATATTCATCATTTTTACATTATTATGATGAATTTTTGTTTGATATTTTCCATTTTTATCCTTATTGATCTTTTGATCTCACCTTTTTTTATATTTATTATTTTATTGAGGATATAAAGAAATATTTTAGGTATGATAAATAAAAATGAAGATCATTGTGGAAGATGTTGGAGATCATTAACCAAATTAAAATAATGTGTTCCACATTTTGAGAGGCACTAAAAAAATATGTTCTTTGAGAATTTGTTTATGTAATGTATTAAGTATTCCAAAAAAGTGATTTTATGTCCATGTACGTCAAGACTGGGTCATTAGATGAACCTTATTTATCCATGACTAAATGTCTTGTTGGGATAGTGTATTCTAAAACCATGGTACATAATGGGAGGAATATAACTTTCGTTCACATGCTATGCCATCATGGTTATGATAATCATGATATATTGGAGAAGGAGGAACTGATGAGAGAGAGTTTGCCACATCTTTATGGCTTGTGAGCTTCTATGAAAGCTTTCCAAGGATAGAAAGATTCTATGATGGGGAGGTTGTAACATCAAATTATTGTCATTCAAGTATTCTAGAACCCCTATTTCTAGCCACCATTGGTTGGATTTCGTTTGGGGATATTTTAGGTTGTATTTTATAGAGTTTTAAAATTTATGGGGTAGTGTATAGTTGGCACATGATTTTAAAAAACCATGTACCCACAAAGGGGAAACTGTGCAGCCCAAGGTAATAAGATTTTTCCCGATTGAAATATTCTTAATCAATTTTTTCACCACATTAGGAAAAACCTTTCAGCTCATTTAATAGAAGTCACACGCTAAGTTTGCATGATTTATCAAACAATGTGGCTTTACTAAGTTACTCGTGCATGATATTTATTTAATCCAAAAATTCATATATAAGATCCCAAAACCCCAATTTTAGGTGTTGGATGGACAGAGACTGACCCTAATTGTTTTCTTCTTCTTTAAGGGCTCCGAAGAGTGGTTCTCAGCCCATATGATCCCTTCCAAAAGTGATTCAATGCTTGAGAAATTCCCTTTTATCTTATATCAGTATGTTTCTTCACCTCCATATCTATCTCTCATGATTTTTCTTCTCATCCATATGGTTACATAGAACCCAATGTTTTATTTTGGATCTAGTAACATCTACTTTTGGATCTTAAACCTAGGTTTGATCCTCGTTTCCTAGATTTGTGATGATCATTTCTCTTTGAAAAGATTCGATCATTTTTTGATATTTCGAGATCCATTGATTCTCTGGTAGTCGGTTCTGTCCTAATTCACAATTTATATTAACCATAAATTTTTTTCAGTTCATTTACTTGAGTTAAATGTGATTTATTTATTTTATTAAATGAATTTCAATTATTTGGTTTTAAAAACCAAATTCAATTGAAATAGGGTTTTTAAAATGGTTTTTTTGGCATGAAATGTTAAAACCCCCAATGTAACACTCGAAACTTTTATGAGAAATATTTTGTTTTTATGTTATATTCATCATCAAAGGAATATTTTACTACACACAACACTAGCTTGGATTTCTTTACACGCAATCGTGACCTTCCTTGATAGCTTGTGTTGTACGCAATACCAAGTTTCACTAAATAATGATGTGTTATTAAAATATTATTAAAAATAGCTGTTATGAATAGTAATAACAACTTTTTGAAATTTTATAAATTTTATCTTTCAAAATGAACTTCATTTTTGGTTTCGCAATATCAAAATTTTCCTAGGATGAAATTCTGGTATTTTTCGGAAAAATTTCAATTTTTGATGAATAGTGAAAACACTGGGTTACTATTTAAAAACAGAATTTTTATTTAAATAATAATTTATTATATTTAGATTTATTTTAGGTCCAAATTGATACATAATATCTATATAAGTTCAATGTAATTCATTGGAGTCATTTTATAATAATTTTAGATATATAAATATTTTATTGAACTTTTCACTGTCTTTTCCCCACCTCTTAGGAGAATTTGAAAATTTACAGAAAACTTAATTTTACCGCTTCTATGAGTGGAATTTAAAAAATCTGAGAGACACGGTTAATATCAAGAAGTAAAATGTGGTTCAATAAGATAAAAATAATTTTTGGTGAATAGTAACTTCTTAATTTTTTTACCTCGGTTAAAAGTAAATTGGGTAATTAAGGATAATAATGGTATTATTATTACCCTAACAAATGTCCTAATTATATTGGATAAGTATAATTCAACCAAAAACAACCTTAGGAATAAAATATTCCCATTTAGGTCTACATGGACTGTATTAGGACATTTATTATTAATTTATTTCAAGATGGGTTAAAATAGTTAAAATCAATGTTTAGTAACTAAATAATTTTTTATATAGGGTTATACATAAGCTAAATTCGACTATAAATATTCATTAGAAATATAAAATGATTTCGTACATAATTTTATTTTATTTATAATTTTTAGACATTAAATAATTTAATTTATTTAAGACACAATCATAATGGAGTTATTATCTTATTAATGAAATATTAAAATAACTGATGTTATAAATACCCAAATAAATGTAATTTGTGACTTTTTATGAATTAAAATAATTTTCTAGGTTAATATGACATGTTATTATTGATTTAATTAACTCCGTTTGAACTAATCATGCCGTTATGATTTTCACAAAAATTAATTACTAAATAGTGTCAAAAATGACAGAAAATAGTTTTTAAAAAAATATTATATTATTAATTGTTATTTTACTCCTCAAAATCTACGGGTCAGAAAGATGACTTAGATAAGTTTATATATACTAATAATAAACAACTTGGGGTTCGTTTGGCTTGTTATAGTAAGTTTATTAACAATATATTTTAAGAAAACAAGAAGACACGATAAAAGTTAAATTATTTAACTTAAAGTTAAATCTAAATGATAAGGTTAAAATAGTAACCTAAACAAGTCTAAAATATATTGGATGAGAGTATTTTGACTAATCCCCACCATATCTTCTAAATAAATCAATTTGGACCTATTAAAAACCAAATATGACTTTATAATAAAATAATATTTTAAGTTTTTCCTAAGGTGCCCCTCTCCTCCCTTATAAAGGGGAACCTCCTCCCTCTACTCCTCACACCACATCAAGCCTTCAATCTTGGCCAACCCCTGACAATTTATCTTCTCAACTTCCCTATAAACATTCTAGAGTTCCTGGTCTTCATAAAAGACCAACTGTAGTTCCCTAAGAGGAGGTTAAGAAGAGGCGCTTCTAAGAAGAGGAAATGTCTGTTACCGATTCTTTCAACATTATTTCTTTATCTACTTATTTTTCATTAGTTGTTTAATTATGAAGTAATAACATCAGTATCACTCATATACTTATATATTATTATAAGTATGAAACAACCCTATTTTACCTTCTATCCATCCTACGGAAAACGAAATCACCTCGCATGCGTACGTACGACATACTATCTCCACGCTGTGGTGTAATCTATTTTCCACCACCACCTTACCTGGATGGGTATAATGGTGGAAAAAATAACTATATATGATTATTCTAAAGTGATATTTATTCTGAAACATTATACATGCACTTCAATAAAATTCCATGATCATGGGAACGGTATCATCGCTCGTGCATACATAAGGCCTACCATCTCCACGAATGTGATGCGACTCGTTCTAATTGATCTTCATTGCATAATGATTATATAAATTAATTGAATTAATAAATATGATATATATTACAATAATAACATTCTTGAAATAAGGTATCTATAACCTAAAATAATAATAAGAATTTATTCGACAAAACACCCATAAGAACAAAAAGCAATAAAAACTCGAATAACAAGTAACAATGAAATATTACTAATACGAAGCTACAAATATGACCATATATGATATCATAATAGTGAGTAAGATTATGGAATAAGCCAATAACATTATTTAAATCATTATACAGGAGTTTTGGACACGTACGAAGCAAATAAGACCTAAGGTAAGGGAAAATCTCACAATCTCATTTTTATCCGAGATTGTTTATACTTTAGAATTTACTGGGGCATATTTATCATCCACATCCATGTTTAATCAATATGTAATATTATTTCCATCTAACTACAAATTTTTAAATCCAATTTTACTCATTGGTTAGTTTTTAGTAAATGATATGAAAGGAATCTATTGTCGTTTTTAGTACGAGGTAGTTTTTGACTTTTCCGGCCAAAGTACAAGAAGAATGTTTTTTAACTTATATGGCATAAATGGATATTTATGATTTCATAGAACATTATTTCCATGAAGATTGTTTTACAAGTTTTCATGTTTATTTTTAATCAACTTCTTTTAGATTAAAATTGTATGACATGTTAAGAGAGGAAAATTGTTTTTAAAGTAGAAAGGATATTTTTCTCAAGAAAGGAGTTCAAGTGTTTTATCAAAATTATTTTCCATCTAAGATAATATAGGGTTATATTTCTATAAATATTTTTACATTGATTTTATTATTATGTAATTATTTTTATGAAGTATTTTTATCTTATATGATTTATGATGGCATGATGTTTAAGAATCCCATTTTTATTACATGGGTTATGCTATGATATATGATTTATGATTTTGTGGCGCACATAAGAATGTTATCATTATGAGATGGGTGGGAAATATATCTACCTCCAATGCATTGGGTAAATATTTATATCTCATGAGATAGACATGGCGGGAAAAACAGGTTAAACCGGTTCAGTGAAACATGACTGAAATGAGGAGTGAACTCGGTTCAGAAATGGAAATTGTTCTCTAAGATAGCCTTGGAAATGAGTCTTGACTACTAAGAAATGATTCTCTATGATTATATGTGTATTCCACATATTTTTATGTTTTATGTTATGATTATTTGGATTACATTTCACTACTATGATTTATCCAATGTTAGGAAATTATGATATATTTTGCAGGTTAAGATTTCCAAAATGTTATGTTATTATGAATATGGTGTGATTGATATTTCTTTTGTTTACCCTTACTAATAATTTGATCTCACCCTTCTATATGTTTTCTTTTCCCTAGGTCAGGAATAAGGATACTAATTATGATATGCTAAAAGGGACTCTAGATATGATAAAATAAAAGGGAGACAATGTAGATGATTTATGAACTAGTTGTTTATGTTTCCCAGTTTCTAAAGACACTATAACTATACGGTCCTTTCATTGTTTTGTTATATGTTGTAATAAGTGTGATTCAATTTTTATGTAATAACAATGTATGCAAAGTATGGGTCATTATAGTTGGTATCAGATGGAGGTTATTGTCAACCATTGGAAACTAGGATGTGAAAGCCTTAGTAAGAACCCTAAGGATAAGTCTAAGCATAGAACACAATCGCAGTGTTTTAAAAATGGCCATGAACAACCTATGATAAGACCTTAAGTGTGAAATTTTATTCATGATTATTTGGTTTTCCTATTATAATTAGTGTTGCTCACACTATTCTTCTTTGTTTTAGTTAATGGCTGGAACCCGAAAGAACCGTCTTAATGCGGAATGCGACGTGCAATGCAATTATTGTACCACTGAGCAACCAAACTTTATGGGAGCTGGAATGAAAAATCTTATAGAAATGCTCACAAAACTTTCTCAAGATATGTATCATGCCAGACTTCCAAACGAGCAAAGGAAGGAGCAATATTCTGTTGAATCCTTCATGAGGCAGCGTCCACCCTCATTCCGCGGGTCTACTGATCCATTAGTGGATGATCAATGGATCAGTACCACTAAAAAGACATTTTCAGTTCTTCAATGTTCTGAACATGATAAAGTCATCTTAGTAGTATATCATTTGGAAGGTGAAGCTGATCAATTGTGGAATCAAATCAAGAATACGAGGCCAAGATATGAAATTGAGTCCATAGAATGGGACGAGTTCAAAAACTTATTTTTCAATAAGTACTTCCCTCGTATTCTTCAAACGAAGATGGAGAAGGAGTTTCTTGAACTAAAGCAAAAGGATGATGAATCTGTTGGTACCGACGAAGCAAATTATTCAATACTTTCAAGTTACTCGTCTGGTATTATTATCTAACCTGAGAGTAAGATAGATCGATTATTTAGTGGCTTAAAACCAAGTCTTTAAAGGGAATTAGCCATAAGGTAATTCAATAGCTACGAGGAAATCGTTCGATGTACTCTCAAGATTGAGATGGAGATTGGAGTAACCCATCAGTCATATGCATTTGATAAGAAGAGAAAAATGGAATTTAAAGGAAAATCTAAAGATCACACTGAAAAGAAGATGATTTTTCCCTTATGCTCAATGTGTGGAAAGAAACATGGAGGGAGTTGTCTTAAAGGGACAAGTAAATGTTTCAAATGTGGAAAGGAAGGTCATCAGGCATTTGAATTCCGCAATAATGGGAAGAATATGTCTAGTGATACGAACAAAGAAAATGCTTCACAGAGTGCACCCCCTACACATCAATGTTACAAGTGCATGGAAATGGAGAATTATCCTTATCAATGTCCTAATCCAAGGGATGTTGATGATGATCGACGTCAACAAACTCTTAAGGCTAAAGACAATGTAAAGTCACATGCAATTTCTATCAGCGATGTCGAGTACGATAACGAAGTGGTGAAAGGTACACTTACCATCCACTCTAAAGTAGAAAATGTTTTATTTGATTATGGATCCACCCACTCTTTTATTTATAAAGAATTTTCTAAGGGTATCTCCATATTACCTCAACAATTAGATGTTGAGTTAGGTGTGACAACCTCTAATGGAACAACAATTGCATCAAAAGTTTATAATTCTTCTCCGATTGAAGTTTGTGGGAAAGTGCTTCCTGCAAATCTTGTGATCCTTCCTATATTATAATTTGATGTTATTCTTGGAATGGATTGGCTTTCTTTATATGGAGCTCAAATCAATTTCCACATAAGGGAATTCACATTTCATATTCCAGATCAATCTATGACTGTCTATCGATGCAAGGATTAACATAACCTTCCAGTGGAAATTTCTTCCATCTTATGGGTCTTGATTCCACTAAATGAAGGTTATTTATCTCAAATGGTTGGTGAGAAACTCACGATTAAGAATATTCCAATTTTACGGGAGTTTGATGATGTCTTTCTGGAGTAATTTCTGGGTCTTCCACCAAATTGTGAAGTTGTGTTTTCAATAGAACTCGTAGCAGGTGCTTTGCCTATTTCGAAGACACCTTATAGAATGGTACCAATTGAGTTGCAGGAATTGAAGAAGAAACTCCAAGAGAATCTTGATAAGGGATTCATACGCCCTAGTGCATCACCTTGGGGAGAACCTCTTCTATTTATTAAGATGAAAGATGGATCAATGAGACTCTACATTGATTATCGAGAACGTAACAAGATCACTATCAAGAACAAATATCATCTCCCGCACTTTGATGACTTATTTGACCAACTATGTGGAGCTCAATACTTTTCCAAGATTGATCTTTGTTTAGGGTATCATCAATTAATGGTCAAAAGGGTGGATATACCAAAAACGGATTTCCATACAAGGTACAGACACTATGAATTTGTAGTGATTCCATTTGGTATTACTAATTCCCCTACTATCTTCATGGATCAGATAAATAGAGTCTTTAGAGACTATCTTGATTAGATTTTGGTAGTCTTTATAGATGATATTCTTGTCTATTCAAAGAGCAAGGAATAACATGAAGATCACTTGAGAATTTTATTAAAGACCCTGAGAAAGGAGAATATTTATGCCAAATTTACCAAGTGTGAATTTTGGATTCAAAAGGTTACATTTTTGGGTCACATAATCTCAAAAGAGGGGATATCTGTGGATCCAGCAAAAACCGAGGTTATCGAAAGATGGTCGAGACCAAAAATAGTAACTCAGATACGAAGTTTTCTTGGTTTGGCTGGATATTATCAACGTTTTGTGAATGATTTTTAACGATTATCTAATCCACTCACTAGTTTGACTCGAAAAGGAGTTAAGTTCGTGTGGACAGAGGAATGTGAAGAGAATTTAAAATAGTTGAAAAGAAGGTTATCCAGTGCACCTGTGCTCACACTGCCTTATAGTGGAGAAAGGTTTGTGATCTATAGTGATGCATCCAAGAAGGGGATGGGGTGTGTTCTCATGAAAAATGATATGGTGATAGCTTATGCCTCACGACAGTTGAAAATCCATGAGCAAAATTACCCAACTCATGATTTGGAGTTAGCTACGGAAATCTTTGAATTAAATATTTGGAGGCATTATCTTTATGGTGAAAGGTGTGATATTTATACTGATCATAAAAGTTTAAAGTATATTTTCACACAAAAGGAGATGAACATGCGCCAAAGAAGATAGTTGGAATTGATTATGTATTATGACTGCTCAATTCATTATTACCTTGGGAAAGCAAACAAGGTGGTAGACACATTAAGTCGATAAGACCATGTTAGCTTATCCATGATGAGGATCACAAAAGATCTAATATTTATGGATTTACAAAGGATGGATCTTGGAATTATAATGTTTGGGAAAAAATGATATCTTTCTTAAATGAATTTTCAACCATCTATACATGTGAAGATTAAAGAGGAACAGATAAAAGATGTAGAGTTACAAAAGAAGGTGATAAATATTCCTGAATTCAACCATGATTGTGATGGGATAATAATGTTCCGGAATCGGGTTTGTGTCCCTCCCATCCCCGAATTAAAGAAGGAGCTACAGGATGAGGCTCATAGTTCTTCATTATCTATTCATCCTGGAAGCACGAAGATGTATAGGGACCTGAAAGAGTACTTCTGGTGGGATGACATGAAAAGAGATGTTGCTGAATATGTCTTTCTATGCTTGGTATGTCAGCATGTTAAAGATGAGAGACAGAAGTCTAAGGGGATGTTACAACTATTACCCATACCCGAATGGAAATGGGAAAACATCACTATGGACATTGTCACCAGACTTCCTAAAACTTCCAAGGGTAATAATGCTATCTGGGTCATAGTTGACCGTCTTACAAAGTCAACACACTTCATTGATATTAGAGAGGATTTCACTCTAGATCAGCTTGCTAGGATATATGTAAAGGAAGTGGTAAGATTGGATGGAGTACCAATTTCCATTATATCTGATCAGGATTCGAGGTTTACCTCAATGTTCTGGAGAAGTCTTTAGCATACTCTGGATACAGATTTGAGTTTTAGCACTTCTTATCATCCTCAGACAGACGCTCAGTCTGAGAGAACAATTCAAACTCTAGAAGATATGTTAAGAGCTTGCTCTATGGATTTCAATGGTGTTTGGGATCAATACCTACATTTGGTGGAATTTTCATATAATAATAGATTTCACTCTAGTATTTAGATGGCTCCTTATGAAGCTCTCTATGGAATGAAATGTAAGACTATAACTTTATAGGATGAAGTTGGGGAAAGAAAGCTATTACAACCTGATCTTGTTCATGAGAAGGCAGAAAAGGTCAGATCTATTCAAAAACACATAAGAGTAGCTCAGAGTCGAAAAAAAAGTTATGCCGATAACTTGAGAAAGGACCTAGAGTTTGATGTGGGTGATAAAGTGTTCTTACGAATATCTCTTTGGAAGAGAGTAATGAGACTTGGAAAGAAGGGAAAGTTGAGCCCTAAGTATATCGGTCCTTTCAAAATACTGGATCATGTTGGGAAGGTAGCTTATCGATTGGAGCTTCCACCGAATATCTCTCAAGTTCATGATGTGTTCCATGTATTGCTCCTGAGAAAGTACATACCCAATCCTTCACATGTACTCAGCTCAGAAGTTGTACCGCTGGAGCAAGATGTTTCTTATAAACAACAACCGATAGAGATTCTAGATCGTAGCGAAAAAATCCTATGGAACAAGACCACTCACTTGGTGAAAGTTTTATGGGGGAACCACCAATTATAAGAAGCTACATGGGAGATTGTGGATATGATGAGGGAGAGGTATCCTCATCTGTTTGTTACAATTTGACGAATTTCGAGGGCGAAATTCATTTTTAAGGGGGGTAGAATTTAACACCCGAGTCTTTTATGAGAAATATTTTGTTTTTATGTTATATACATCATCAAAGGAATCTTTAAATACACACAACACTATCTTGGCTTGCATTACACGCAATCATGACCTTCCTCGATATCTTACAATGTATACAATACTGAGTTTCAGTAAACAATGATATGCTATTAAAATATTATTAAAACTAGTCGTTATGAATAGTAATGACCTCTTTTTGAAATTTTATAAATTTTATCATTCAAAATGGACTTCATTTTTTGATTTGGAATATCGAAATTATCCTAGGGTGAAACTTTGGTATTTTTCTGAAAACATTCAATTTTTAATGAATAGTGAAAACACTGGGTTACTATTTAAAAACTGAATTTTTATTTAAATAATTATTTATTTTATTTAATTTTTTTAGGTAAAAATTGATACATAATAATTTTATATGTTCAATGTAATTCATTATGTCATTTTATAATAATTTTAAATATATAAAAATTTTATTGAACTTTTCACCGTCTTTTACCCACCTCCTAGGAGAATTTGAAAATTTACAGAAAACTTAATTTTACCACTTCTGTGAGTGGAATTTTGATAATACGAGAGACAGGGTTAATATCAAGGAGTAAAATGTGGTTCAATAAGATAAAAATAATTTTTTGTGAATAGTAACTTTTTACTTTTTTTACCATGGTTAAAAGTAAATAGGGTAATTAAGGGTAAAAATGGTATTATTATTACCCTAAAACATGTTCTAATTCTATTGGATATGTGTAATTCGACTAAAAACAACCTTAGGAATAAAATATGACCATTCAGGTCCACTTTTGTAAGATTAGGACATTTATTATTAATTTATTTAAAGATGGGTTAAAATCGTTAAAATCAATGTTTAATAACTAAATAATTTTTAATATAGGGTTATACATAAGATAAATTAGACTATAAATATTCCTTAGAAAAATAAAAATATTTCCTACATAATGGTATTTTATTTATAATTTTTAGACATTAAATAATTTAATTTAATTATGACACAATGATTATGCAGTAATTATCTTATTAATGAAATATTAACATAATTGATGTTATAAATACCCAAATAAATGTAATTTGATACTTTTTGTGAATTAAAAAAATTTTATAGGTTAATATGACATGTTAGTATTGATTTAATTAACTTTTTTTAGAACTAATCATGCTGTAATTAGTTTCACAAAAAATCAATTACCAAATAGTGTCAAAATTGACATAAAATAGTTTTTAAAACAAATATTGTATTATTAATTGTTATTTTATTCCTAAAAATATATGGTTCGTCCAAATGACTTAGATAATGTCAGATATATTAATAATAAACAAATTGGGTTTTTTTTGTCTTATTATAGTAAGTTTATTAACCATATCGTGTAAGAAAACAAGAAGACACGGTAAAAGTTAAATTATTTAACTTAAAGTTAAATCTAAATGATAAGGTTATAATAGTAACCTAAACTTGTCTAAATTCTATTGGATGAGAGGAGTTATACCCATCCCCATCTTAGATTCTAAATAAATCAATTTTGAGCTGTTAAAAACCGTATATTAATTTATAATAAAATAATATTTTAAGTTTTTCCAAAGGTGCCCCTCTCCTCCCTTATAAAAGGGCACCTCCTCCCTCTCCTCCGCACACCACTTTGAGCCTTTAATCTCATCCAAACCCTGAGAATTTATCTTCTAAACTTCCCTAGAAACATCATAGAGGTCTTGGAACTCTTCAAAGACCATCTTTAGTGCCCTAAGAAAAGGTTAAGAAAAGGTGCTTCAAAGAAGAGGTAATGTCCGTTACCGATTCATTCAAATTTATTTCTTATTCTACTTCTTCTTCTTTAGTTGTTTCATTATGAAGTAATAAAATAAGCATCACTCATATGATGATATTTTTTTATAAGTATTAAACAACCCTATTTCACCTTCTATCCATCCTACGGAAAATTAAATCACCGCGCGTGCGTACGTACGAAATACCGTCTCCACACCGTGGTGTAATCTATTTTCCACCACCACCTTAATTGGATGGGTCTAATGGTGTAAATAATAACTATATATAATTATTGTAAAGTGATATTTATTATTAAATAGTATACATACACTTAACTAAAATTTCATGATCATGGGAATGATATCATCGCTCGTGCGTACGTACGGCCTACCGTCTCCACGATGTGATGCGACTCGTTCTACATGATCTTCATTGAATAATGATTATATAAATCAATTTAATGAATAAATATGATATATATTACACTAATACCATTCTATAAACGAGGAATCTATAACCTAAAAGAAGAATAAGAATTTATTCGACAAAACACGCATAAGAACAAAAATCAATAAACACTCGAATAATAAGTAAAATGAAATATTACTAATAAGAAGCTAAGAATATAACCATATATGATATAATAACAGTGAGTAAGATTTTGGGATAAGTAAATAACATTATTTAAATTATTATATAGGAGTTTTGGACACGTACAAAGCAAATCAGACCTAAGGTAAGGGAAAATCTCACAATCTCATTTTTATCTGAGATTGTTTATTCTTCAGAATTTACTGGGGCATATTTATCATCCACATCCATGTTTCCTCAATATGTAATATTATTTAAATCCACCTAAAATTGTTTAAATCCAATTTAACCCATTTCTGAGTTTTTAGTAAAATATATGAAATGAATATTTTTTAGTTTTTAGTACGAGGTGCTTTTTGACTTTTCCAGCCAAAGTACGAGAAGAATGTTTTTTTAACTTATACAACACAAATAGATTTTTATGATTTCATATAAAATTATTTCCATGAGGATTATTTTACAAGTTTTCAAGTTTATTTTTAATCAAATTCTTTTAGATTAAAATTCTATGACATGTTAAGAAAGGAAAAATGTTTTTGAAGTAGAAAGGATATTTTTCTCAAGAATGGAGTTCAAGTGTTTTATCAAAATTATTTTCTATCTATGATAATATATGGTTCTATTTCTATACTTATTTTTACGTTGATTTGATTAGGATGGAATTATTTTTATGAATTCCTTTTATCTTATATGATTTATGATGTCATGATGTTTAATAATCACATTTTTATTACATGGGTTATGCAATGATATATGATTTATGATTTTGTGGAACACATAAGAATGATATAATTATGAGATTTGTGTGACCTATATCTCCCTCTAACGCATTGGCTAAAGATTTATATCTCATGAAATATACATGGCTGGAACAACAGGTTAAACCAGTTCAGTGAAAGAGGACTGAAACGAGGAGTGAACTCAGTTCAGAAATAGACTTTGTCCGCTAAGATAGTCTTGGAAAAGAGTCATGACTACTAAGAAATGATTCTCTATGATTATGTGTGTATGCCAAAAAGTTTCATATTTTATGTTATGATTATTGGGATTAAATTTCACTACTATGATTTATCCCATGTTATGAAATTATGATCTCTTTTGTAGGTTAAGATTGACAAAATGTTATGTTATTATGAATATGAAGTGATTGATATTTCTTTTGTTTACCCTTAATAAGAATTTGAGCTCACCCATTTGTACGTTTTATTTTCCCTAGGTTAGGAATAAGGATATTAAGTAAGATATGCCATATGAGAAAGTAGATATGATAAAATAAAAGGGAGACAATATAGATGATTTATGAACCAGTTGTTTATGTTTCCCAGTTTCTAAAGAAACTATACCTATACGGTCCTTTCATGGTTTTTTTATATGCTGTAATAAGTGTGCTTCAATTATGATATAATAAAAATGTATGTAATGTATTGGTCGTTATACCCAACTCTATATAATTGTGATTCATTTATGTAAATTGGTGAAATTTAAATTGTTTAATTTAAATTCTAAAATGGGTTTGATGTAAAGTTGTAAAAAAACCAATTCCATTTATTTGAGGTTTTGTTGTGAAATTGATGGAAATTGTTTGAAATTAAATTTTGGAATTAAATTGTAAAATTAGACTGTGAAAATAAATTGAAAATTTATTTCAATTCCCTATTTTTGTAAATGGATAATATTTTTTTGATAAAAACCTTAGGGTTTTATCTTGGTGAAAAGGCTCGTTCCTGATTAAAAAAATGTTTTGGTTTTTAAATTGATGTTGGCCTTTTTGAAATGGCGGAATGAGAATTAATTGTATTTTAAGGATTCTTAAAATATATTTCACTTCATTGAAATGTACTAGAGAATACTATGATGAGATAGTTAGTGAGGAATTGGGACCAACATGGTCGAATGAATTTTCCCCATCAATGGATTGATGCTTTAAAATACAAAAAAAATGGTCAACACATATTTCTTCCCCATTTAATCATAGATTATTCCTCTATTTCCATTACCGAGGGATGTGTGTACAAATTTCATTTTATCACATGAGTGTGAAATGATCCCATAACTTGGAACTATCATTCCTTTGGGATGGATACCACGTTACATGCTTGTTTGTATATGAGATATAAATGTATGCCTTTATTGATAACTGTTTTAAATGAGATATAAATTTATATAAATTTGTTTATATAAAGGTGTTTCTTTGATAAATTTGTGTAAATAACCAATTTTCTAATGTATTTCAATCATTTAAAATTTATTTCCATCATTGAAAATGTAAATCATGATTTTTTGAAATATTCTCTATAAAAAAACAAGAATATTTGAAAAATTTAATGAAATTTATTTGGTTAATTTGATATTGGAATCTTATTATAGATTACTTGATGAGAACCCATAGGTATTTCAGCTCACACCCTACCTGTGCCTTTGGGTGTTGGTAGATTATCTCCTTCCAGGTTCGATCATTGGTAACACACCACTTGGAGGTGATTTTAGCAGTTGATCCATAGACTTGAAAAATTACGTCCATTTGGACTTGGGTTATTTATATTCTAGTGTTTATGGTTCTTTAATGTTTTAATTTGGGTTTTAATACCTTTTTGAATTCTATTACACTTTTTCCAGTTGGGTTTCTTTTGTATGGATTCTAATTTTATATCAGTCTTCCACATTTTTAGTGGAAAATTTATTACCACTATCATTTTGTATAAAGCAAGGTCCGAGTCACCAAGCCATGTGGATCAAGAACACCCTTTATTCTATGTCAAGAATAGAATGGTTATCAGTTTACATGGATAAGTGGGTTAGTTCATGAAAAACATAAAATTGTTTCTTTCAAATAAAATTTCAATGATTGATAAATAACTAATTTTAATATTTTAACACAAAACCCATTGAAATTTATTTTAGTGAACTATTATTTTTACACATAAACATTATGATTTATATAAAATTATATTTTTTGGTTACTTATTTTACATTGATTTGTTTTTTTATCAACAATATCGTTATGTGGATTTTAAAATATATCAAAACTGAATTCCAACTCCAGGATAGTCAGTCGAAATATGTACGGTAAAAGTAATTTTTATCAAAGTAAACTATTATTTATATTCTAAAACAAATTACATGGGTTTTAAAAAATCAAATTTTTATTCTTAAATTATTTTTTGAAATTGAGAAGTATTTATTTTTTTAGAATTTTTTTTCTAGAAGTATTAAATTATTAATTTATCATTTAAATTTCATAAAAGGGTTAGTATTTAAAAAAATAGAATTTATACTATTAACCAAATTTTTTTCCCTTTCACAAAAATATCAGTAATTCATCATAAGATAATGTTATTATTATGAATAAAAAAATTATTTATTTTCTAAAATTGTGATTTTGAATGTTTGGAATTTATTTTTTAAATTTGAATAAAAAAATATAATAAAAAATTAATTTTATTCGAAAAAACATTTTAATGATTACCTATTCTTATTTTCATTTGATTTCTGTTAAAAACTATATTACTATTAGTATATTTTATAAAAAATTAAGTGTTATATATTTTATTTATTGATATGAAACTTAATAGTGAAAATATAATTTGAGAATGAATTTTTTATATATTAAATGAACTTATTAGAGGTTTAGCTATACTAATTGAATTTTAATAGTGAATTAGTATTAAAATTAACATTATATTTATTTAAAATTAGAAATAAGAAATGTATAAAAAAAATATATTTTTATAACTTATTACATTAATAGTTACTTTTTGATTTCATCCTAAAAAATACTTACACATCCCTAATTGATAATAATGGAAATCATATTGATATGATAAGATCATGCCATACTCGAAAGAGGAGATTCATAATTCATGGTTTTTGAGAAAATTTCAACGAGAATAGATTACTGCAAA
Organism: Viscum album; assembly: GCA_963277665.1. NCBI lineage: Eukaryota > Viridiplantae > Streptophyta > Magnoliopsida > Santalales > Viscaceae > Viscum > Viscum album. The sequence goes on from OY728157.1 coordinate 169,601,926, forward strand.
AAAAATTATTTTAAAATATAATAATTAGAGTTCATTTTAGGATTGCTCTATGGTATTCCATAGAGAATGTACATTCTTTCTAGGTTTTGAATAATGATCCTCATTAAAAATACTTATAAAACATGATTCCATTTCTTCAACATTATACATTGAATTGATAATATAGTTACACGTATATATAAGGGAAAGTTTAAATAATATATTATAATATAATAATTAAATTATTTTATTTTAAGGAATCTCATATTCTTTTTTTCTACTGTAGTGATGAAAAATTCTATAAAATAGAGACTTTATTTAAATGAAATCTAATAATAAATATTAGGGTGTGAAAATTCATTGTTTCTTCATTGAAAAAATCAAATCCCTTTTTAAGTAAATCACTAGATATTATAACTATTAAAAAAACTAATAAGGATAAAAACTAATATAGGATATTTGTAAATTGAAATATAAAGTCTATATTAAAACATAGTATATAAAATATATGAATATTATAATTGAAGAACTATATAAACATCATTTTTTCTTAAAATAATTTCATTTATAAATAACAATAATTTTAGACGATGTGACACTGGTGGATTGACTTGTACAGTTCTCACATAACCTTGAATTCATTTTATTTGGAAAATAAGAAAATAATCATTTGGTATGGTAAGTATCGCATAGTCATTTTGAACCCAATACAAATATGAATTTAGATTCTATATAAACATCATCTTCTATCAATATATGAATGAACAAAGTGAATCTTACCATGATATATGTATTTATAAGCAATAATCATGTATGGGTAAACATTAGACATGTATATGTATCTATGTATCATATATTTATAACCAATAATAAATCATTCATAAAAATCATTCTAGCAAACATTTTCCAAAAATTAAAAAACATCAGATTCATTATAATAAATTATAAACATCAAAACTACTTTAATAATATAAAAACTATGATTTAATAATACTGTGATAAAATGTAGTTTTTAATAAAAAATGTGACTTACCAATTCAATGAGAAAATATATTTATCCAACTAAATGTTTATGTACTTCTAATCAATATACAAAATTTGAGGTATTTGTAATGCAAGTTATTTGAAATATTCAAAACAAAAAACATCAAACTAAGAAAAAATATCCCCAATTACAAACTAAATCCATATAAATAAAATTTAACACAAAAAATGTCACCATTTTTTGACATTATAAAACCTAACTACAGTTTAGATAATTTAAAAAACTTATCCACCATTTAATAATTTGTCAAAAAGATAAAACTATACTTTGAACTCATTTGAAATTTCTCCCAATTTAGAAATTAATATGATGAAAATATGTTTAAATATATAATAAGTATAATAATTCATAATTAGTTATAAGAACAATGACATATATGATACCCCTAAATTAATGAAACTAAAACATTAAAGTATAGTGAAAAAATACCAAGTATCCTTAAATTCAATAACTTTTTCTTGAAGGTAAAGTACTTAAAATCAAATGAAATCATGAGAAAAAAACAAAACACTATAAAAAAATAATCACCATTATAATATTTAGTGGAGGAAAAGAATTTATATTCATTACATAAAATATTTACTTGTAAACATATTCAGATAAATTTGGTTTGAAGATCTGTGAGTAGCTTAAAATAATAATAAATTGAAATTATATCTCAATCATTCTATTTTTAAATTTAATATTCACATAAAATACAAATTATAATGTATTTTAATCTTTTAATATTTTTGAATTTCATTTGAAATAAATTAAATAAAAATATTCGCATTATTAACATGATATCTTAAAAATTTAAATCTATCATATATGCATTTTTACATTATTTTTATAAATAAATTTTACATATTGAAATCAAAGATGTAATATAACAAAATATATGATCATTATCAAATGAAAAATTGTACTTGGATAATATTGGTTTCATCTAAATGCATTTTGAAAAACATCTCATTAAATTAATATAATATAACTCATCTACAGATAATAAAAAAACAATTTAATTTTATAACTCCATGTAAGAATATTTTTACCAACAAAATATCAGTCTATTAAGCCAACGTCACATAAATTCAAAATCAGAGTAAGATAAAAAGTATATATAGTTATTATTAATTTAAACATAACAACTATTGATAATTTTGTTTAAAAAATATCAATTTATTATATTAACATCCTTTAAATTAATTTTCATAGGACTGGATTAAAACCTATCATATTAATAAAATAAATACAATATATTAATTTTATAAGAAGTTTTGTATAATAGAAATCCTATCATTTCACAATATATATTATTATATTTATGTTATAGATTTATTCGAATATAATTTTGAATTATTACTCATTAGGGGTCACTTGTTTTCACATTAATCAAGAATAAATATTTTAACTAGATACTTATTACATTTAAATGGGTTTTAAAATATACTATAAGTAGAGATAAAATTTCAATCTAAGGAAAAATTTCAATTCACCAATTAAATATCATCTCTAATTCACTTATTGTCTAATTTTGAAATTCATTACATAAAATATGACTTTATGACCGAAACCAAATATCATCTACAAGTATTTGAATAATTAAAATATCATATATAATATTATTAATAAATTATTTTAGATATAATTTCACTCAGATAAAATAATTAGACAACAAAAACAATTAAATTATATAATACCATGCTCTAAACTATTTTTCATTACTATATAATTTTTTTTGTTGTTTAAAAGAATTATTTTGAAATTTGTCAAATTAAAACCCTGGTAGAATATTTATATAAATCTATACATAAATTTTATCTTGGTAAAATTTTACATTAATCATTCATTATAAAATTTGAAACCTATATAGAAATCCAATAAAATTATAATATCCACAATCATATAAATATTGGATAAATAATATTCAAATTCAATTCCTTATTCTTGAGAAGATTCATAAAAACAAATATAGATTTATTTTTATGTAATTTTTTTGATTTGCCAAGTTTATTCCTAAAAATAGAATCAGTTCCTTGTGTTTATTTATATAGGTACATCAACCATATTACAAAAATTATATCTTGTGAATTGACTATTCTCACCATCAATAAAAATAGTCCAATTGGAGATATTGAAATCGTTATTCATACTATTAGAGATATAATTAGTAAAAAGTAGAATTTTCAAAAATGATCGTAAATGATATTATATTTATAATTCGTGATTTTAATTTTACAATTACATTATTTAAATAACCATATATATGATTTTTATAATTTATAAGATTAAATATAGAATTAATTTTATCCCCCTCAAAATTTAAGTATTATTCACCATTTTTGTCCCCACCAAAGATAAAATCATTAATTTATTTTTTAAAAATATCTCTATTATTATTTAGTTGTTCATTATATTAATTAAAATTTATAATTACATATTCTTCCAATGTTATTTTTCAATTATTATATACTCTCTATGTTTTTATATTTTTATAGAATAACCTTTAAAACTAAATTCATCAATTTTAGCATCAAAAATGTGAAAATAATATTTATGGTTAAAACTAGAAATAATACACCCAAATACCTTAAAATAATGAATCTTGGGTTTCTTTTAACTTAAAAAATATAAAATTGTATTATTGAACCATGGTATAATATAGAATATATTTAAAATGAATCTTTTTCAAATAATAAATTCCACCTTGAAATGTTTTAGTAAATTAATTTTAGTAAGCACGATCCAATACTTTAATTCAATAGTTATTTTTTTAATTTCAATAACACAATTTTTATATGGATTTTTAAGAGGATAAAAATTATTATTATGTTGATATTATTCATAAAAAATTCCAAATTAATGACTAGTGTATTCATATCCTTTATCACTACAACTATGAATTATTAACAAAACCTTTTTTAGAATTTGATTATAAAAAATAGTATTCTTATGTAAGGTTTTAATTTTATATGTCATGAAGTTAGACTAAATGGAAAATGAGATCATCAACAATTTCATATATATATATATATATATTATATCCTAATGTATTACATTATTAGTGATAAATAAATCAACATTTAATAGTTCAAAGAGTTTATATATATCATAAAAATTAATAAATCCAAAATCTTATTTATTTTTATTATCTTTTAAGCATGAATAACTAACATGGAAAATACTGCTATTGATCAAAGGTAGATTATGACCCCATCCATGTTTGAATAGATTGTTTAGTTATTAATAATTAACGTTTCCCAAATTCTATAAAAAATGAACATTATCTATTTATATATCATTTAATGTATTTACATTCTTCTTAATTAGTTCAAGAGATTCAATTGAGTAGCGCGTTTCATTTTGATTTTTATAAAATTGTATTGTATTTTATTTAAAAATAAAACACTTTATATATAAAAACAATGCACAAATTCCATCATCATAAATATATGATATAGTAATTAATTAATTTTAATACCTTCAATTTATAATACCATGGGAATTAGAAAATAAATAAAAATTACCACACACACAAAATTTTTGTCCATGATGGAAGAGATATCATTGAATTTAATAGATACCCTATCACATGAAATTAAAGATATACAATTTGAAATAACACCATTCATGTATCTAGTGAATCCTTTATTAATGTACCAATTATCCATGACAATCTTAAGACATATTTCATAAAAAATACATTATGTATAAAAACATTTCTACCAAATCTATCTAATATCTAATTGGATTATCAATATATATCATTGAAACCAAAAATATTTTATTTCATTACATGACCAGTAATATTGAAAATAAAATTTTGGAAATAAAAGTCATAGTATGGCTTAATGATTAGGTAAACATTAATGATAATTCATTTTCACAGTCAACAATCATACAATATTTAAAGCACACAATATAGGATATATATATTTTAGTTCATTGACAAATTTAATTTATATAAAACATAGTTACATTTTAATTATAAACAAATATCTATTTTATTTTTAGGTATATTTATATCCATGAACATACCAAATTATTCTTTACCTTTAATAAAAATAGATATAGTTTCTTTAAATCTAGATATTTATTTTCCTAAGGTTCCAGTATCTTTTTGAATAACTTATATGTCTTCAAAAATAATCACATTTGAATAATATTATATATTTATTAGGTTTTTTATTTTCATATTTAAAATTTATAAATTTATTCTTATTTTTAATAAATTCATTCAACAACTTATTAAATTCCATTTCCTTCCTATTCATTAATCAAATATTCATAATTTTAATTAAATAAATATCATATTTCAGTTCATCATTAATAAATCTATTATTTTTTACATCAAAATATTTTTTTATTTTCATTATCATAAAAATATTAGTCATAAAATTTCTTATTTTTTGAAAGAAATTTCTTCTATTCATGAACTATTTTTTGTTTTTCCATAAAATATATATATATATATAACTAATCTATTCATTAAATTTATCACTGAAAGATTTAATTTTTTATAGTTAACTCATTAACAACACATTATCATTAATATTACATAACTGAAATAAAATAAAAATTATTTCAAATCTCATTTTTAGTATTTTCCATTCATATTTGTTATGTTGATTATTTTTCGCTTTTATAATCATAAATTTGTAAGTATGAATCTTAAGTACAACTCTCTTTGTCCAAAAATTTATTATACTTATACATCTTGTCTTTACTTAATTTCTATAATTTTGGATAATAGGACATGATGTGTCCTATTTCTATACATAATAGCATGTAAATTCTAATACATAATTTTTTTACTATAAACATTTATATATATTTTTCCATATTTATGACAATCTCTTCTAGATCACATCACAAAATGTCTTTTTTTATTTCATATTTTATAAAATCTATTTATAAAAATAACTATTTTGGCATTCAAATATTTCAATAACTTAATATAATAAAAATTTATAGAAATAATTAGATTATACATAAAAAATACTATTCTTCTTGGTAGACTCCCCAAAAGAGAAATTTTTTGTGTTTATACTATATTAAAGGACTAGTTATTCCATATAAAATATACTGCATAGTATTATTCTTCTCATCAATTTTCACTTATACAGTATTTTATATATTTGGTAGTTACTAGTGAACCCTTTAAATTAAAAATGTATCGTCTTTTTCTTATCCTAGTGAAATCATACAAATGAAGATACTCGTAAATCTATTGAAAATGTTTTTCTTTGATTCATCATTCCCCATTGTAACATATTAGTACTACATATATAACATAACATGTTTTTTTTCAAATTATTATCACCTAAATGATAGTGTGTTACTTCAATTATTAAATATATTTCATTAACTATCTCACTATCTGAGGCATGTACAATCATTATTTGACTATAATTACAATAAAATATATTTATTAGTTTATAATAAAAATAGACATTGTTTCGCCTTAACCTAAAAACATATCTTAATCAATATATAGTAATTTATATGGTTATATTTTTATTTCCTAGTAATAAAAAATGTTCTATATATAACTCCATTTAAGCCTATAAATAATTTTTTTCCATTTATATCAAAATATGTTGTCTTCTGTGGTATCTATCCATCATTCACAGTTTTTCCTCCCATATTTCAAAAATACTTTTTTTATACTATTAGGACTTGGATACATTGAATATCGTAAAAAATATAATAAATAAAACCTATTTTAAATATGAATAATATTTATTACGAATTATTTTCCATGTAAAGATGGAAAATTTTTTCTAGTATGGATAGAGGATAGACCTTTTAACCTTTTAGATATGTAGATAAAAGAAATTATAATCTTGAGAAAATAAATTTTCATGAACTTTTTTTAAATGTATTAATTGTGTAACAAAATGTACAGTTCAAAAAATCAAAATAATGTAAAAATATAACTATCTAACATACTATATTAAAAAAAATTCATATTATTTCAAATTAGCTTCATCCAATATCACATATTCACTCCAATTTCCTCATTGTGTTGTATGGTTCTCATTATAATTTGAAATCACTTTTTATAGGAGTGATTTTTTTACAATTCCAACATTTTTCTCACATATCGGTAAACCCCACAAACACATACATTTTCTAGACCAAGAAACAACCATGATAATTTCATTTCTTTTGATAACCACAAAAAATACCACAATTTTCTTTAGGATGTATAATTGATAATAGAATTTATATTACATTGAACTATATAGTCAAAATATATACAATAAAAACTTAAATTATATAAATAAATATACATTATTGAAAACAAAAGTGATATAAAAAAGAAAATCTAGAATAAGAGGATATTTAATATATCTTTGATAAAAAATTAAAATTTTTTTCTTTTAAAACAAATTTTAGGGTAAGTGAGAAACCAAAAAGATTATATTTTGCACGAAAACTTAAACCACATATGAAATTATAAATCTATTCAGTAAAAATAATTTTCAATTTACCTTATGATCATGGACTGTTATAATATTTATAGTAGAGAATATATATTACATTTTTTATTATCACATTGATTTCATTTCTTTATGATATATTAAATTATTTTACCATGTTTTTATTCTCAAATTATATTTATTAATCAAATCTTCATTAAAATTTTGATATTCTAATAATGTTTGTATTTTTTATAGAAAAATCACAAGATTTAATAAATATGATCATGAAAATATTGGTTACCTAATTGAAAATATAACATTTTATTATTTAATTAAAATAATTACATTGACTTATCATGGAATCATTATTAATTATAATAATTTTACACAATATTAAATAGGCTAAAAAATTGTATGATATTGCAGTAAATCAAAATATCCAAAATACAGCAAAATAGAAAATCAAAATGCTCTTTAACTAATAAGAGAAGAATAGATTAAATATTATTTATGTTTTTTAAATCCATCATTTTTGATTTACAATACCATTATTTTAATATCTATGTAAGAATCATCATGTTATTTTATCTTCTATGTAAAAATGAATTTAAATTTAACATATAAATTATTTCAATTTTAGGTAATCATGAAATAAAATGTGTGTAAACAGGATACATGTATCCATAACTAAAAATCACGTATTTATTACAATGAATCATTTTCATAAAGGAAACAATTTTTTATAAGTATTAAACAATAATGTTTCAGAATTAGTCTAACATGTTTCAATAAAAATTAAAACTACTTTAAAATCATTTTAAGAACATTATTAATATAAAAACTACTTAACTAATATAAAAAATGTGATCTTGAAATGGTGGGAGTAATTATAATTATCTAAAAAATGTGTATCAATAAAACAATGAGAAATTATAATGATGAATTTAAAAATCAGTTTTATTTGCCTAAAATGTGAGGTATTTGTATGGTGTAGTGTTTTTTATATTCAATATAATAATCATTAGACTAAATAAATGATCATCCCAATTTCTACCACACTATATATTTATAAAAATTATCATTATGAGTTTATATTACTATAGTCAAAAAAAAATTCACCATCAAAATAACATAGCCATAATTTTTATATTGATAAAAAAACAATAAAATAAAATATAATTACTTTTTTTGAAAATATAACAAAAATTATTAATGTCATATAAATTCAGAAGGCCAATCATTTGAAAATTAAAAATAGGTAAACAATTTAATTAAAATAAAATTTTCAAATGAATTTCAAATCATGTACCACATATAGAAAACAATAAAAAAAATGATCCTTGTAATCCACATATATTATCAATATCTTTGACTTGATAAATAAATACATTGCATATAAAAATACCCCCATCAAATCATGAATTATTATATGAATGAAAATAGTAATTCAAATATCACATATAATAATTTATTTAAAATTATTAATGATAACCATTTTTTAAAAATCTATTCACAATTCCATTAAATACAGAACTAATTTATAAATAGTTCAAACCCACCTTCCTCGATATGCATTCTTTTGGAATTTAATCATTTATGTTGTCTATTTTCTAATTAAAATGATCTCTAATCCCCGTTAGTAGGATTCCACTATGAATTCATCATTAATAAACCAAAATGTGAAATCCATATATATATATATATATATATTGTTTTTCATAGTGAAACATCATTTTTTCAGAACTAATTTTTACTCCTTGAACTATACATTAATTTTTTTTAAAAATTGTTTAAAATTATTTAAAAATTACTAAACATAATAAGGAAATTTTTTATATGAGATATAAATCAAGTTAACAATAGTTTACCCATTCATACTCGATAATAAAAAAACAATTACATTAACCTATGTATTACATACCATGGATTATTAAAAACCATGGAATAGTAGATCTTTTGAATGCTCATAAATTAAAATAGGGAAATAATTAGAAAATAATTATATATTTACAAGATGGAAATGTTTTGAAACATCTTCACTCCTCAGAATCGCCATATGATTAAATAAACCAACAATGATAAAAAATCCTGAAAGGAGAATTAATGATATAATATCCAAAATTAAAATTTTGATAATGATAATATTTATTAAAGATGTAAGAATAGAATGAAATTATTTGAGGTAGAAATTGTAATATAACAAATATATATCCATTATTAAGTGGTAAATATTCATTTGGTATAAAAACAGTAACCATGTTACTAGTGTCAAACTATAGGGATATAGTTAATATACTTAATGATTATTTAGATGCAAAAAATAAATGTTTTCATTGTAGATAATTTTTTTCAAAGAAATTAAATTATTTTTGAAATAAAATTAAGTGATCCCAACACATTTATGAATAAAATATTTTTTGTTTTTTAAATAATATGGACTATTATTAAAATAATTACATTTAAATAATGATGTTAAAAACATATATTATAAAATTAAAATACTAATTAATTAAGTAAATAAAAATATTTCAAGACATAATTATGAAACTATAACATTTAAATTTTTTATTTTAACTATTAAAAATTTATTTATGGTTAAATGTTTTTATTTAAATGACAAAATTATAACATATAGAATACGAAGTGAAATGAATTTAATATATATATATATATATAATTATCAATTTCATCATGAGTTAATTATCAATTTGTTATAAGAGAATATAAAATCATTTAATGGTAAAAACTAAATTTTATCAAATAATTGTATTTCTATGTTTAATTTTTTATTATCTTAAAAAATTATATTACTCAATACAGAATAATTATTTTCATTATCATTATTTATAATATAATAAAAATAAATTAATTTATTATTTCTTAAAATTTTACTGAATAACATTAAATCAATTTTATTCTCAAAAATATATTTTCCAAATAATAATAATAATTATTATTTTTGTTTTCTGTGTTCTTACATTTAAATTAATTTTTATCAAAATTAACAAATTAATATTGTAAATTAAATTTCATATTGATAATAATAATTTAAAAGTTATGTAATAATCCAATATCATTTTAGGCATAAAAATTACTGAATGAGGTAAAAGTTAGTTTACACGGTAAATATAAAAGTGTAATTTGAAAAAAAAATTTATATTGGTTTATTAATTTTTAAATAAATAAATAAAGTTAATACATATTAAATTATTATTATATTAAAATTTATAAGTAAATATTAAAATATATAAAAACATATTAAATTTATTTATAGATATGAAATAACAAAAATAATACTAAATGTTAAAAAACCTATTTTCCTACAGAGAATTGTTTTCCAAAAAATTATTTATTAATTTCAGAGTCAATTTTCAATTACCATGAAATTTAATCATAATAAATAGAGATTATAATTTTAATATTCACTTTTATATTATTTTTAAGGGTTATCTTATATTTTTAGCAGAAAAATAAGTACCATGGTAAAAAATTAAACAAGGTAAAAAGATATAGAAATTGGAGACTCGAAAAGGATCAAATTTTAGAAAATTAAAATGATATTAAATATTTATATAATATATTTGATATGTGATTTTAATAATCCCATATTTAGTACCTTAATTAAATTACCTACCCCACCAATATCCCTTTCGATTCAATCTTTACCCCTCACCTTACATAGATTTCACAAGTAATTCCCATCACTTTTACCAATAAAACCTGCGGCCCTCTACCGATTCAAAAATACAATATTAAATATAATTAATAGTAAATACCAATTAAATTTTCTTATACTATGTATAAATTCAATGTTTCAAATTACCTAGTCATTAGAATGTGTCCCAATTCATCTATTTCGAATATTCCCACTTGGCGAAGAATCATGTCTACAACATGAGTATTCTCCAAAGTCAAACCATTTATTCTATAAATATTGTTTTTGGAAATCCTATATAATTAAATTAATCAAAACAATAACAATAAAACTATATGAATAAAATTCTATAATAATTTTATTAAAATAAAAAAAATTACATTCACATTCATACTCACGCATAGATTATATCCTGATCAAGTTTTGGTCAGATTGACCATCACTATTAATGATGATATTAATTTATATAATGGATGACTATGGAAAAAATAATTATTGGTAATATAACCTATTAAATTCAATGTAATGTTATGAATATATTTCCACATGTTAGATACAAAAAATTAATGTTTTATAAAATATAACTCATCGTGATCACCAAATTACCCGAAACAAGATCACCATGAATTTCATTTACAAAAACCGTACATAAACATTTTTTCAAGTGAAAATGGGAAAATATAATGCATTAAAATAATATGATTCAACAATATTGAATTATCTAAGAATGATGAATTCTATATCAATAAATTGAAATAAATATCTCTTTTAAAAAAATATTATGAGTGATACAAAATTAATAACATCTAATGATTAAAAAAATATAAATAACATTGTGGTTGTAAAATATTATAAATTAAGATGATACAAGGTAAATGCATTAATATTGTTAAATATTAAAATAAAAAATTATTTATTTTATTATAGAGTAGTATTGAGTACATTCAACAGTGAGGGATTTAAATGAAACGGTTTTTCGTAACTCGATTTTTTTCCATGATTCATAATAATTCCTCTTTGACCATATTATTAAAATATTGATTAATTATATCCTATGATGTAATTATATTGTATTTAAATCTTTTTATATGTTGAATGTATATTTTAAAATAAAAATCATCATCTATGATTGGCTTAATTTTTAATAAAAATATTCTGTTTTCGTGAATAATTCTCATACATAATAATGGATTTCTATCACCCCTGATTGTAGTATTCCAATTACAAAAAATGAGACCTATTTTTTTCAAAAAATAATTATAAGTCATATTTCTTACTCTAAATTTTTTCTTATTATCAATTTTTAAAATGTTTGTTTTCAAATTCTCATAGTTCGAGCCTTTCTCTAAAAAAATTAAAAAGACTTAAAATGCATTTATTTTCACTTTATTCAATTTTATATCTTCAAAATTAAATTTCCAAAAATTACAGTTATTTCATTTCTTTGTTAAAATATTTTTTAATATTTAAAATTAAAATTTTAAAATACATTTATATCACTTTCTTGAAAAGCATTTTGGAAGGAGGCTATAAACAGTATCTGATTTTGATTATTTAAAAAAATATATAAATACTCTTTTTATGAATACAGATTAGTTTTCCTCCATAAACCCAAAAAAATCCTAACTCTTTTGGGTGATTTACATGATAATTTTCAAAATTATCTTATGACATAATTATTTTGTGAGATTGATGTTCTGGTATTAACTAATCTAATTCTTGACATCAACTTTTGTGAAATTATTACAACCTTGGATCTACTAACCCGAATATGGTGTCTAATTTAGTACATTGAAATAGATACAAGGGTTATAATCACCATGGATATATTATTTAATTTGTGTTGTGGAACTAGATACACATAGTGTACCCATTTTATATCAGGATTAGAATATGAAACATACAAGTTGAAAATTGTTTGAATCATTAATACTCATTCATAAAATTTATATTAATATTATAGGGGAAGGTAAAAAATATTGGTGAGATCAGATGATTAGTAATTTTTCTGTAAAATTGAATCTATCTGGCATAAATAAAGAATAATAAATATGGCATGGTAAATGTATGAAAACACATTCCTTTTAATCAATAACATTTTAACATAACAAATCCATAAAATATATCCATGAAATAATATTATGGGTAATAATAAGTGATTTCTAAAAGAATTAGATAATTAATATTGGAAATCCAGATCTTACAAATCATGATATTTATACCATCAAGACCATGGACGAAGATAGTTTAATCGATGGGTAGGTAAAGACTGAGAAACCATTTAATTTGGAAAAATAATTTGTCTCATTAATCTTTTCAATTCATTGAGGGAATAATATAACAAGTACCCACATATCACTGTATTTACAATACATACATCATATATTTAATTATAAATTAAATTTAAAAACAATTATTTTGATCAATAAATATTTATATTGAGGAAAAATATATAATTTCCCTGATTTTCACAAATCAATCAAATAACATTCATTATAAAACTTATAGTGTACAATAGTACATAGTTTAAGAAATAAATATATCCATGAGAAATATAATATGTATAATAAGGAAAAAATTAACGCCTTATAATCATAATGAATTGAATGTATCTTGAGAAACATAACAAACACAAAATTAATGAGAGATAAGGGATTACCATAAATTCAACAGAAACAATGGCTTTGAAATAATATTATATACTTTGAAGACATATGTAAAGTGGAAGTAAAATATTAAAATAATATTTTATTTGGGAGTTATGTTTATAAAACCACTGAATATATGTTGAATAAGTTATATATTTTCAAATGTATATAATGGAGGAAAAGTTTATTCACTCTATATACATTAGAAATTATTACTTTTGACTTTTTATAATGAAATTTTAAAATATGTCTTTCATAAATAATTAAAAATATTCCTTTAATATATTTCAAAAAAATTTGGATATATTATTACTTCCATAATATATAATTTTAGTAATAAAAAGAAATATTTTAACACAATTTTGAAATATATATAAAAGGAAGAAAAATATACCTAATTAAACGTCAATGAAAATAGATTTTTATTTAAAAAGATCAACCACTTAATTAAGGTTTAAAGAAGATAAAAAAATTGGTCAAATTACGGGATCTTCTTAAATTTAATATGGATAATAAATTTTTTGGATAATATTTTTTATAAATGATAAAATTTCTTCAAATAAAATATAATCTATCCCAAATGAAAGTGAGAATTTAAAATAAATTCTTTCCTCTTTGGTAACATTTAAATTGTAACCCCATGATAAAATAAACATGATTTGTAACATTACTCACTATCAATTATTATGTATTCAAGTTAAATATATTATTGGGGTGGTATGTAAACCAGATAAAATTTAATAAGTTCATCATAATGAATATGCACTAATGGAGTCGAAATTGGGAAAAAAATCAATTACCTCACATTTCCATTTAGTTGAATGTAAATTAAACTCATATATAATAGTTTTAAAATTTTTATTAATTTGTATAATGAAAATGTTAATTTTTAAAATATCATATATTATTATATTATAACATATTATCAACTCTTTATTAATAATATTTAATTATTAGAATTGTTCCGGGTGTTAATAGCTTCATTTTTTCATGCATTTTTTCTTCATGGAATTTATGGTTCTTAAATAAAAGGTATAATTTAATCATTTAAAAAATGATATTAACATTATAAACACAAAATTTACTCACTATATAATCTTTTATAATAATTTTAGAATTAATTATGTGTAAAATGATTCATATCCAATTGTGGAGATAGTTCGTTATACGAATGCATGAGCAATAATATCATTTCTATAATTAGTGATAGTGTAAGAAAGTGGATGATAAATTAATGTTATAGAATAAATTACATGTCGTAAGTATCATATATATTCATAATTTCTATCATTATGTATATCCATGTGGGTTGGATAGGGAAAATATAAAATTGGTTGGAAAAGATGTATCCCACCATACACATGATAGATGGTTTGGTTTCTTATTTGATAGAGAAGTATATGGATAAATATAATTTCATCAACATAATGACACATAATTATATGGGAGAAAATTATGTTATTATATTATAATTTTTATTAAATAATTAATGGTGTTAAAAAATTAACAAAAATAAAGAGTTTAGGGACTATAATTACCATATCATATAAGAACATCTATTGCATCTTTTATTAAGAACCTTAGGGTTGGTATTTTGTAATGAGATGTTGATTTATAAATGAGGTGAGTGGAATAATATTTTTTTTAATATTTCTATATAATTAATGTTACTTTTTTTGAAAATATGACTATATAATGGATCGTATTTAATGTGGAAAAGGATACGGTCAAAATAAAACATGCTAAATGGGTTTTATCCACTTTTATGTAATATTTAAAATTATTATTTTTTGATTAACCCTTGGTAAACCCATTTTTACCGTAACCCTTGAAATTAATTTTTAATATTTATACCATTTAGTATGATGAAATATTATGTTTCCCATATTACCTATTACAAATTATGATGAAACCAAATATATAATCCATTTTAGCACATTAAATACATTGAAGCAGAAAATTTAAATATAAAAATAAGCCCAAAAAATGTTTCAAAAAACTATTTTTCAGAAAGTGTATTTTTAATGAATAAAATGATATTACCTTATCTATATTACTAGTAATCATCATTATGTGGATTTAAATTCATATAGTTAGATAATATATATATATATATATTACTTAAATCAATCATCAATAATTTTTATTGTAATTAATTAAAATAAATTGACATTATTCCTGTTGAAATCATTTTTTTTAAAAGTATCTTTATAACCTCAAATAGAATTTATCTTTATTTCAATCAAACATATAGTCAATGAATTGTTAATTCAACATAATAAAAAATATTAAATAAAACTAGAAAAAGTGTAATAATATATTTTTTACTATTCATAATATCTTATTTTGAAGGGAAAATTTGAAAATATCATTCTAGGTGTATTTAGACCAAGTAAGATTAAAATTGATATTCATCATATAAAATTATATTTTTTTATTTTAAAATATCAAAATTTTGATTGTATTATTGTTTTATTAATATATAATTTCCACTAATAGAAATCAAGGATCTTGTGTAACATTCTTCCACAAATAAAAATTTATCCAATGATATTTTTATCGATATTACCATCTAAAAACATGGGTTGTTATTCTTCATAAAATAATATTGTTCCACCATTTATTCCTCTATTTTATTATTTATCCAATGTACCTTTATCAATCGAGTCATCTGATTCCTTACTAATTTATCTCTAATGTGATGATTCTAGATATATATTCACATTAAGATAGATAAAGTTAAAATTATATATCTGTATAAGTGATAGCATGAATTAGGAATATATTGTAATACCTTGAAAATGATATATTGAACACATCATGAAAATTAGTGAGTATTGGTAGAATTTACAATTGAAATTCCTCAAAACTAATTATTTCCATAATTTTAAAAAATATAATCTACCTAGGGATTAGTTTCTTTTTCTCCCCAAAATGTATGACACCCATCTATGGAGATACTTTCATGAAAATCTAATCTCCCACTTGGACTTAAAATTATTCATTCCGTTATTAGAATAAAACTTTTTCTTACAATTATTTATTTAAATACGAGTCTAAATATACTTTATCATTGTCAATTATCTTCAACAATATTTGGTCTAATAATATTTTATTCCCCAACATCATCCATAAAAGATGTATTATAAATTATATTTCTATATAATGCTTCACATAGTGGAAAGTATTATTAAAGGAAGTCTACATAAATGTTAAATATTTATCCCACATACCTTAAAGGGAAAATTAGAACAATATCAACATATTTTTTGATTTTTGAATAGTCTGTTCATATTTTCCATCTTTCTAAGGATGGTACGAATTTCTCAAATGATTATTTGTGTAAAAGTTCTTCTTAAGAATTTAACAAAATTTAATTATAATTCAGCGATGATGATATGAAAAAATTGAAAGGTGTGTTCCATGAAATCTTAAATCTCCATTAATAGAAATTAGTGTGAGGCTCCTAAGATGTAGATCATCTCATATAGAGAGGAAATGTATAGATTTGGTTAGGTGATAAAAAATAACCCATATTTCATCATTATTTATTGGAGTCATTGGTAGTGAAATGAAAAATTCGACAATAATTTCATACCATTTCTATATAGGAATATAAAGATCCATGATAAATGATCTATTTTTCTATCTACAGGCCTTTACTTGTTGACAAAACAAGATTATTACTATATAATTAGAAATTTCCAACTTCATGTTGTCACACATAAATGTTCCGTCAAACCCATGTACATCATTGTACTACCATGGGGTATAAGAAAAATTCTAGCAATAAGCATCATCCAAAAATTTCATTTTTTACTATGTGATAGATGGCATGCATAGTCTTTATCAAAATTTAGAATTCATACTTTACAAATGAAGTCTGTTAATTTCCTACCCTTCACTAAATTATTTTTCATTTGAAAAATCTTATTATCAAATTGAGTCTTTTCATATCATCAATAAATATGAATTGGTGGAATATTGAAAAAGAATTATTTCACCCCTATCATAATAATTGTCATATGAATATTTACTATGTCCACAAACATAAAATCCCTATCAATCCTCTTTTTTTTTATAACTCTATGACTATTTATACGCAATACATTGACTACCTTATTTTCCTTCCCTTCTATGAGGAATTTGACCCATTTACATTAACTAATGTAGACATATATAAGTGAAATTATTCATCTTAGTCTCTTATTTTTTGTTTATATCTAACATATTTCACCATAGATATAATGTATATATATATATTCAATGAAAATATTATGATATCCAACTCAATATCATGACTAATATAGTTCTGTTCATGTGTCTTTAACTACCATTATGCATACGAAATAAAATTATAATTCTGTTTAAGGGAAAAACCATGTCCCTTATTCAATGAAAACCTATATATCTAAAATTCATCATTTCTTAATGGTAGATTCAAAATCAGAGCATTGTACAATCTATTATTAAATTAAACAAAACATTTATCTCATTGCTTTGACCAACTGAGATTAAGGAATTTAGTAGTTATCTTATCTAATAGGTCATCGAATTGTGAAACTATTTATTAATAAAACTTATAGTAACCATACATGTAACACCTGAAGATTTCATAGTACGTTATCTCATTAAAGTAATTCAATAGCTTGCGCTACACGCAACACAGAGTTCGAGCACATCACAACTTACCAAACTAGCCGTTCAAAAAGTTGTTATGAATAGTATTAACTGTATTTTTAATCTTATATACTCTAGATAATTTTAACATCCATATTATGTGTTTCCTAGACATAATATATGAACGAATTCATTTTATCAGATAAAAGAATTTTTTTTAAAAAAATGCAGTTTTATCGCCTTTTACTGGTGAACAATTTTTAAAACCAATATTTGACAATTTTATATAATAAATTGAATGAAATTATATTCTTCTATATAAGTGTGACATAAAAAATTAGTTTGGATAAATTTTTGGTACTTTTCTGATAACATTCATATTTTGAGGAATAGTGATAAATACTATGTTTTAATTGAAAACAACTTTTTTAACTGAAATAATTTATAGTGTTAAATTATTAACGTGAAAGGTTTTTAAGTATAATTAGATTATATTTTTATCATTTAATACAATTTAATTCATTATAAGTAATTTTACATTTAAATTTTGACATAAACACATGTCAATCTTTTTTTAATAGTTTTTACTTTTTAAAAACCCACTTCTAGGTTTTAACAACGGGATGTAATTTTATATTAATAAATCAAACTTCTATGTTTTTAATTTGGTAAAATAGATATCATTTTTGAATTAGGAATATCAAAATTAGGTTAGGGTGAATTTGTGGTTTTTTCGGAAAACTTACAATTTTTTATGAATAGTGAAAACACTACATTATTATCTAAAACTAAAATTTTATTTAAATAATTATGTATTTTATTTAAACTTATTTTAAGCCAAAATAGATATATAATACCTATATAAGTTCAATTTAATTCATTGGAGTCAATTTATAATAAAATTAAATATATAAAATTTTAATGAACTTTTAAACCACTTTTACCCATCTTCTAGGAACGTTAGCAAATTTGTATAAAACATAATTTTACCACTTCTCTATGTTAAATTTAAAAAATCCTAGCTACATGATTTACATATGTAAAATGTGATTCAATAAGATGATTTTTTGGGTGAATAGTTACTTTTCACATTTATTTACAACGGTTAAAAGTAAATAGGGTAATTAAAGGTTAAAATGATATTATAATTACCTTAACACATGTCCAAATTCTATTGGATAAGTGTAATTTGACTAAAAACAAAATTAGGAATAAAATATTATTCTCTTCGGTCCACTTGGATTAAATTAGGACATTTGTTTTTATTTTATTTAAATAAGAGTTAAAAGAGTTAAATTCAATGTTTATTAACTAAAACATATTTGATATATGGTTATATGTTTGATATATTCAACAATAAATATTCATTATAAAGATAAACTGATTCCCTATATAGTGTTATTTTAGTTATAATTTTTAAATATTAAATAATTAAATTTATTTATGACACAATGATGATGCAATAATTACCTTCTTAACGAAATATTAAAATAGTTTATATTATAAATATTAAAATAAATAGAATTTAAAAGTTTTGATGACATCCACGAATTTTCTAAGTTAATATGACTTGATAGGATTGATTAAATAAATTTTGTTCGATGTGATAATGTTGTTATGACTTTCTCCAAAACAAAATACCAAATAGTGCCAAAATTGACATAAATTAACTTTTAAAACAAATACTATATTATTGGTTGTTATAATATTCCCAGAAATATATGTTTCGGCCAAAGTACATAAATAATATTATAAATATCATTAATTAAGAACTTTAGGTTCTCTTATATGTTTAGAGTATGTTTATTAACAATATAGTGTAAGAATACAAATAGACACTATAAAGGTTAAACTATTTAACTAACAGTTTCATCTAAATGATAAGGTTAAAATGGTAACCTAAACATTTATAAAACCTATTTTCTGAAATTAGTTCTACCCATAACCACATAAGTCCCGAAATAAATACATTTTGGATCCATTGGAGACCGAAAATTATTTTATTATAAAATAATATTTCAATCTTTCCCTAAAGTGACCCTCAACTCTCTTATAAAAGGGCACTTCCCCTTCTCTTAATTTCTTAACTCCACCAAATATCATACTAACTTCCCTAAAATAAACATAGAGTCCATAATTTGGTCATAAATCCAACCTAAGGATCCCTTTTGATCAAATCAAAAGAAAACACCTGAAGAAGAGATAATAATATCACCACCATCTTTCATGTTCTTTTCATCTTCCACTTCCTCTTTCTTTGTAGTTTCCATTCTAAAATAACAACCCTAGTATCTTATATATAATGTGATGTTATTATAAAAATGGTACAACCATATTCATTATTCTATCCATCATATTAATGACAGTTTCACCATATGTGTGTACGTACGGCTTACCGTCGCCACGTCATGGTGTAGTTTTTTATTCAAACAATTTATTATATGGATGGGTATGATAATGAGTATAGTTGATTTAAATAATAAATATATTATGTTATAGATTCTTTATATATGATATAATATCTAATTACATATGATTTCTCCATCAATATAATGATATTGTCGCTCGTGCATTCATACGGATTACCGTCTCCACAAACTTGATGAGATTCATTTTCCATCATAATCATTCAAAAATAATTTTCATTTTATTATTCTAAATAATGTTTATTAAACTAATATAATTATGTATATGAATAAAATACCTCCTATTCATTACAAACATGGCTTACGTAACCCAACATATAATGGAAAACAAATCAGTTAACACCCGAAACGATGATACTACTAAAATATTATTAACAAAGAAATATTAGAATATCATATATGATATCATGTTTATGTATATAAGTCTTGTATAATTTAATATCAATGTTTTAACTATTATACAAGTGTTTAACAAACCACTGACAGTGGAAAAGTACAAGGTAAGGGTTAATTTCATAATCTATTTATTATCTACAGTTGTTTTTACGTAAGTATTTACTAGGACCGCTTTATCATACACATCCATGTTTCCTTAAAAATTTATTTCAAAACATTTTTATTATTTAGTAGAAAATGGGTTAATGTAATTTATACCCTTATTTGAACTTATATTTTTTGAAATAAATCTTCCATCGTTTTCCAAACAACAGTCTTTATGAAATTTTTGACACAATTAAGGTAAGAATGTTTTTTTGACTTATACGATGGGTGCACCTATTTTTTGCCATTATAACATCGTCAAATATTCCCTTAAAATCATATAGTAATATTTAAAAAATAAATGTTTTATTTTACTATTATATTACTTCTAATTTATTTCAAAATAGAAAGAGATATTTCTCTAAAAAAAGGGTTTGATTTCATCTTTGTCAATATCATTTTGATCGATTTTAAGCTTGTTTGAAGTTGATTTATTGTGATAAAAATCCTAAATATTTTATTGAACGTTTTGTGATATGTTTAAATATGGATGCGTTATTTTTATACTATTCATAGTTTATGGATAAAGTATTGACATTTCGTATGCTAGTTTTAAAACGAATTTTTATGTTATGTTTAAACCTTTTCATATGAGGAATTCATTGGACATAGTAAGTGACGGGTGGAGCCTGCTATAGCTCCCCGTTTCAACGGTAGGTATCATGAGACAATCTAGTGTCATGACATAAGGCTTTGAAAAAAATCTTATTTTTAGTCTTATCACATGGCCTTGACTATGTGGTCATGAAGTCTGGAATTATGCATTCCATTATTATAAAAGTGGATATTGATATTGCATGTGATTATTCGGCTAG
The DNA here is from genome assembly GCA_963277665.1 of Viscum album. Taxonomy (NCBI): domain Eukaryota; kingdom Viridiplantae; phylum Streptophyta; class Magnoliopsida; order Santalales; family Viscaceae; genus Viscum; species Viscum album. Next base: position 169,624,064 of record OY728157.1, read on the forward strand.
TAGAATATCCATTTGAATATGTAAATGGAATTGTTTGATTTTATATTTTTCGTATTATACTGATATTTATGTTTAAAATATTCTTGTTTTAGTCTTATACATTGCCTTAAAATTTTATGCTTATTTATTAAAGTATCGGTTATTTTTTTATCCTTACTGATCATCTGATCTCACCCATTTCTATGTTTTATTTTTCCCAGGATGTGAATTATTATTTTATTATTGACCTTCAAGGATGGGCTACAGATATAAGTGTGTTTAAAAGGGGAGAAAATGTTGTTGATGTTTTTATTTCATGTTGTAACGTAAAACATATGAATGTATCTACTACTTCCATGGTCAGTAAACTAATCAGTCTTTTGAGACATGATCCCTTTTATCATACCAATGTTACGTAATAATGCACCGACTCTGGGTAACTGGGGTCGGGGTGTTATAGTTGGCATCAGAAGAAGTTTAAAAAAAACCTTGGAAATAGATTTAGATAAACTCTGATTATAGAACATTACCCTAAGATAGATTTTGAGGATTAATATAGAAGAACATCCTATAATTTTGGTAACGTAGAGATTTTGTGTATTTTCTAAGAAATTCATCCCTTTCTAGATAGGAGTAGGTAGAGGAAGATCTGACACAGATGTACGTTGGAGTGAAAACTTCGACAAGGAGTTATGGGATTAACCCGACGTATCCTAGTACACGAAAATGCGCCTTGATTTACTCTTGGTTTCGACACTCTGAGGTGATATGCTTAGGATAATTCACATTTTCATTAAAATCCATTATAAAGGATTTAGTAGTAAATACTTTCTCAAAGAAATCATTTTATGATTATAGATTATGTGCATAATATTTTCATTTTACAATAGGTATTTTACAGGTTTGGATTTATGCATTGTGATTCATAAACATACCTAATGTATGCCATTGTTTCGAAATGGAGCCTAGTAGAAGGAATGATAATTCCAATAATACAGATGATCGAAACATAAGAAGGATCATATCATTCATGGTATTAAGACAACATTTAAAAGGTAAATAGTATCCCACATATTGTCAACATATGAAGAAACTGTATCATGTGTTAATAGATAAGTAAATAATTATCTAAGTCCTACGGCTTTGAAAAGAAGGAAGATAAGAAAAGTATGGAAGAGAGAAAGATGGATAAAGGGAAGAGGGGAAAGAAGGATTTTCCCAAATGTGATAACTGTTCAAAGAATCACCTTGGTAAACGATTTACAGTAATGTGAGTTTGTTATAAGTATGGAGAAAAAGGACACCAAGTACATTATTTCAAGGTTAAGAAAATGTTTTCAAATATACAATGATTCATATTCAAAGAGTTGGGACACTACACGAAGCAATGTCCAAATCATCAGAGTATACCCCAAATGCTGATATTGCATAATAATCAAGTTATGATACTACCAAAGATGAAGAGGAATGATTATGTTTCATATGATCTTATTAAATTATTGTGTTATTTTATTATTGTATTAATGATGTACATGTTATATAAAATGATTGTACTTCAGAACTATTTCATTAAATATTTAAGATTGTGTGGAACCAAGAAAAGTGACTCAATAGAATGTTAATTTTTTTGGAAAATATATGGTTTAGAGAATGGTAAACTATAATATGATTCTGATACTGAGGTAGGGTTTTTGGAATAATATATGATTTATCTCGGAATATTATATTTGATATTCTTGACTACCTTGAAACTGATTAATGATTTTTATATTCCATCATTGTTTGAGCTTACAAAATTTATGGATAGAATGTGTATATCCCGTATTCTATAAGGAATAAGGGATCATGAATGTAATCAATAAGGTTTTATGGTAATTATGTGTGTTATAGTGTTTTAGAAGAACACATGATGAAGATATTCACATGTTATTACATGGAAAAAAGGAACTTCATTGTGTTTACCGTCCTTATAAATTTTGGACTTTGAGTTTGGACATAAGTATTTTGGATAATTCTAAAGGTTGTAATTGATTATGTTTGAAATTGGATACTATTGTTATCGTTAAATGATTTATTAAGTTTATTTTTGGATTTTCATAAAAAGGACAACTTGTCACGTCCGGCAGGGACGTGAGACTTGAACCCACAACTGAAGGGAAACCGGGGTGGATCACCAACCACTGGCATACATGATGTACTTGTTTTTATAAAGTAGTTTTTTTAAAAAATTATGAAAAATGAATTATAAATTCATTATTTTTTTATCCTATATGATTAGGATAAGTAGAATATTTTTGAATTCTATTATCTTTTGGAGTGAATGATGAGATTGTGGTAGGAATTAGTTGAAGGACGAAAATCTACATGTCAAGTATATTTTTTCATCTTATTCAATGAATAAATTATTTTTTAATCTTTAGGGAAGGGATCTTAAAACCATAAATGTGTTATCCTAATAGTTTATGTATTGTTGAACTAATGATAGTTTAAATCATCACAGAATGATGGATTTGAGGCCCTCAATTTTACATTATTTATAATTAATGACATCAATCTCTCCCTATAAATATTTATTTTTTACCTCCAATTATGTGTCTCTAATTTCCACCAATGTTCTACTAATTGAGATCATAATTTGGTGCTGACCTTTTCATTCCCTTTCCCTCTTATTAAGACTAAATATTATTAACCCAATTTCTGATGTGGGTTTTCCACAATTGTATTTTTCTTTTTTTAACATTTTATTTTTGAAAAAAAAATTAAATTGTGAGGATGCATGTTAATAAAGGAGGGTATAATGGAACACCCCATGATTTTATATTACGTTACCTCACTAAAGTAATTCAATAGCTTGTACTACACGCAACACTGAGTCCAAGCACACCACAACATACAAACTAGCTGTTCAAAAGCTATTATGAATAGTATTAACTGTATTTTGATTCTTATATACTCTATAAAATATTAAAATCCATATTATGTGTTTCTAAGACATAATAGAAGAAGAAATTCATCTTTTCAGATAAAAGAAGTATTTTTTTAAAAATGAAGTTTTACCGCCTTTTAATGGAGAAAATTTTTTAAAACCACTATTTGACACATTTATATATTCAATTTAATGAAATTACATTCTTATTTAGGAGTGGGACATAAAAATTTATTTTGGATAAATTTTTTGTACTTTTCTGATAACTTTTATATTTTGACGAATATTGAGAAATACTATGTTTTAATTGAAAAGAAAATTTTTTAATCGAAGTAATTTATAATGTTAAATTATTGACTTGAAAGGTTTTGAAGTATAATTAGATTATATTTTTATCATTTAATATAATTTAGCTCATTATAAGTAATTTCACATTTAAATTTGACATAAACACATGTCAATCATTTGATAATTTTTACATTTTAGAAACCTTATTTTGGGTTTTGACAACAGAAAGTAAATTTAAATTAATAAATGAAACTTCTATGTTTATAATTTGGTAAAATGGACATCATTTTTGATTTCAGAATATCAAAATTATCTTAGGGATAGGTTTTGGTATTTTTCTGAAAACAGTCAATTTTGGACGAATAGTGAAAACACTGCATTATTATTTAAAATCGACTTTTTATTTAAATAAATAATTATTTTATTTAAATTTATTTTAAGTAAAAATAACTATATAATACCTATATATGTTCAATGAAATTCATTGGAGTCATTTAATAACAAAATTAGATATATAAAATTTTATTGAACTTTTTAACCTCTTTTAACGACTTTCTACGCACTTTAACAAATTTGCATAAAACATAATTTTACCGCTTCTGTGAGTTGAATTTCAAATATCCGAGAGACACAGCTGACATTATTAAGGAAAATGTGATTCAATAAGATGAAAATAATTTTTGGTGAATAGTAGATTTTGACTTTTATTTACCACGGTTGAAAGTAAATAGGGTAATTAAATGTAAAAATGATATTATAATTACCCTAACACATGTCATAATTATATTGGATAAGTGTAATTCGACCAAAATCAACCTTGGGAATAAAATATTATCCTCTTTGGTCCACTTGCAATTGATTAGGACATTTATTAGTATTTTATATAAAGAATATTTAAAAGACTTAAATTCAATGTTTATTAACTAAATGTTTTTTCATATAGGTTTATACATAAGAAAAATTCAACCATAAATATTGATTAGAAAGATAAATTTTTTTCTACATAATGGTATTTTATTTATAATTTTTATAGATTATGTAATTAAATTTATTTACGACACAATGATGATGAAGTAAATACTATATTAATGAAATATTAAAGCAGTTTATATTATAAATATTAAAATAAGTATAATTCAAATGTTTTGACACCATACATGAATTTTATAGGTTAATATGACATGTTATGGTTGATTAGATAAATTGTTTTCGAAGTGATATGGTTTTTATGACTTTCACAAAAACAAGATACCAAATAGTTCCAAAATTGACATAAATTAATTTTTTAAACAAATACAATATTATTGGTTGATATAAAATTCCCAAAAAACTAAGGTTTGGAAAAAAGATATAAATAATATTTTATATATCATTAATGAAAAACACGAGGTTATCATGGATGTTTAGAGTATGTTTATTAACCATATAGTGTAAGAATACAAAAAGGCACGGTAAAATTTAAACTATTTAACTAAGAATTTAATCTAAAAGATAAGGTTACAATGGTAACCTAAACTTATCTAAAACCAATTGGTTGAGAGTATTTAGACCCATAACCACCTAAGGCTCGAAATAAATTCCTTTGGAGTCATTATATACTGAAAACAATTTTATTATAAAATAATATTTCATGCTTTTCCTAAAGTGACCCTTACCTCTCTTATAAAAGGGAACATCCCCTTATCTTAATTTCGCACCTCCAAAGCTACTTGGTTTGGCCAAACATGCCCAAATATCTTTTCAACTTCCCTAAAATCAAAATAGAGTCCTTAATTTGATCATAAATCCAACCTAAGGACCCCTTTTGATCAACTCAAATGGAAACACCCGAAGAAGAGGTAATAATTTCACCACCCTCTTTCAAGTTCTTTTCATCTTCCACTTCTAATTTCATTGTTGTTTCAATTATAAAATAATAAATCCATTATATTATATTTAATTTGATTTTATTATAAAAATTGTGTAACCATATTCATTATTTTTTCCATCATATGAATGAAAATGTCACCATATGTGCGTATGTACGGCTTTCGGTCTCCATGTCAGGGTGTAGTTTGTTATTCAATCACTTTATTATTTGGATGGGTATAATAAAGAGTATATCTGATGTAAATAATAAATATTTCATGGTAATTATTCTTTATATATGATATACTATCCAATTACATACGATTTTTCCATCAATATAATGATATTGTCGCTCATGCGTACAAACGGATTACTGTCTCCACGAACGCGATGAGATTCATTCCCCATCATAACCATCCAAATATAATTTTCATTTTATGATAAAAAATATTTTTTATGAAAATAATATCATTCCTTATATGAATCAAATAATTCCTATTCATTAAAAACATGTCTTATGTAACCGAGCATATAAAGGAAAATGAATAAGTTAACACTCGAAATGATGATACTAATAAAATATTGTTAACAAATAAATATTAGAAGATCATATATGATATAATGTTTATGTATATTGTTCTTGTATAATTTAATAACAAATTTTTAACTATTATATATATGGTTAACATACCATCAACAAATGAAAAGTACAAGGTAAGGGTTAATTTCAGAATCTTTTTATTATCCGTTGTTGCTTTTATGTAAGTATCTACTTGGACCTCTTTATCATCCACATATGTGTTTTCTTAAAAATGTATTTCAAAACATTTTTACTATTTACTAGACAATGTGTTAAATTAATTTATACCCTTATTTGACCTTATATGTTTTTAAAGGAATCATTCCGTTGTTTTCCAAATAAGGTACTTTATGACCATTTCAACACAATTAAGGTAAGAATATTTTTTAACATATACGGTGGGTGCAGCTATTTTCCACTGTTATAACATCTTTGAAGCTTCCCTTACCAGATTATTAGATTATTTTAAAAATAAACGTTTTCTTTTATTATCAGATGAATTTTAAATGATTTCATAATAGAAAGAGACATCTCTCTAAAAAAACAGTTCTAATTTCTTCTATGTCAACATCCTGTTGATTGATTTTAACCTTGTTTGATGTTGATTTATTATGATACAAATATCCCATATTGTATTGAAGGTTTTGTGATATGTTTGACTGTGGATGTGTTATTTTTATACCACTAATGGTTTATGGATAAAGTATTTACATTTCATATGCTAGTTTTAATATGAATGTTTATGTTATGTTTAAACCATTTCATATGAGGAATGCTTTGAAATTAGTAAGTGACGGGTGGAGCGTACTATAGATCCTTGATGCATCGATAAGTACCATGAGACAAGCTAGTGTGTTGGCACAAATCCTTGAAAAAATCTTATTTGTAGTCTTTGCATATAGCCTTGACTATGTGGTTAAGGACTTTGGCATTATGGATTCCATAATTATGAAAGTGGCTATTGATATTGAATGTGATTATTCTACTAGTAGAATATCCATGTGAATACGTAAATGGAATTATTTGATTTTATCTTTTCCATATTATACTGATGTTTATGTTTAAATGTCTTTGGTTTTTGTCTTATACATTTCCTTAAAAGCTTATTCTTATTTATAAATGTTTCATCTATATTGTTATCCTTACTGAGCATCTATTCTCACCCCTTTCTATGTTTTATTTTTCCCAAGATGCGAAGAAGTATTTTAATGGCTAACCTGTAGGTATAGGCTAAGGATATAAGTGTGTTCAAAAGGGGAAAAATGATGTTGATGTTTTTATTTCATGATGTAATATAAAACTTATGAATGTATCTATTACTTCCAAGGATACTAAACTGATCGGTATTTCGGGACATGATTCTTTGTATCATGCCAATGTTATGTAATAATGCACGGACTCTGGGTAACTGGGGTCAGGGCGTTTCAATCAAGATGATTGAAACTATGATCCTTGATTGTGTTTGTTAGTGCAGAACATTCATTGACTTTAAAAATATTCACATGATCAATGGATATTCAATTCTTGGGGAAAACTTGATCAAGAAAAAAAACTTTTTAATGATATAATACACACTTGAAAAATATCCCATATATAAAATTTCTTCTTAGAGTATCAAAAATTATCCTCTAATGATTATCATGATCCTCAAATATTTTATAACACACCTATATATTATCTATTATTACCTTGAGAAATATCAAAAAATTCCTTGAATACTCTGTTTATTATTTCCATAAATACAGACAATACATTAGTTAAAAAATGGAAATGCTATAAAATTTTAATTTCCCTATCTCATTCAAAAAAATTTATTTGGAATACCATCTTTATTTAATCAAAATTTATGATAACCATAGTGAAGGTCAATATATAACATCTCATATTTGGATGACACATAATAGTGCCCTATACCCGGTTGGCCACATGTCCTCAAGTGCATTTCCCCAAATACTAAAGGCTGCTAACTAGTAGCAAGGGATTAATTGTCATAGTGGGGAAACGATTTCCTAATTAGTAGAGTATAAAAATGGAATAAAATAATAAATCAATAGTGGAAGTAGTAAATACTATACAACATAAGTAAACAACAGAAGACTGATAATATAAATAACCATATGTCATATAATTCAAAAGATGATGCTTCATGTTAGATGTTATAGAAAATATCCAAAACAAGATACACAACAATAATACATTATATAAGTAACAGATGTTAAAAAAGGAAAAAAGTAACTCAGAAGCATCACAATCCTTACCATGGTCCCATACTCTTCTACTCCTAAGTAGTATATCAGGTATCTATAGAAGGGAACATTCCCTTATCCACACCAGAAACAATATAATCTTTTTAGGCCTAAAAACATGACCCAAAAAGGGTGTCAGAATAAATCTTAGTAGGAAACCACCCAAGGTATGCACCAATCAATCAATGAATATATATAATAGGAGGTGTGCAATAGAGAAAGTAGTAGAATATTAAGTTCTAAAAAGTAAATATTCATAAAAGTATTGCTTTCCAATTACATTCATTTTATGTTTATTTACAATTCCGTTAGATTTAATTATTTAAGTATCGAGATCCGACTGAGGCCCATGTTACCCATACAAAATTAATTATAGTAGAATCTTAGATGACCAAATAAACAAGAATAAGTGACGATAGAATCCATGTTTTTTCCCTTGGCTTGGTAGGCACATCATAATTAATTCCTTTTCAAAATTCAATTGTAATAAAATGTCTACTCATTACATATAACCAGCTACCAATAGAGCCCATCCTTGGAATCCCTCGTTGGATTCCAAGTTCGCTCTACATTAATATAAAGTCTCCATGATCTCGACCACTACATCCATGGCTCGATCATGAATTCACACGATTATATCCTGTTTGAGTCCATCCATGTTTTTCTAACAGAAGTCATGGTTAACCCAAGTTAAATGGTGAAATATACATATGATACCATCCTTGAATTTTAACCTGAGGATATGGATCTCCCATTTCTATTTACCCCTGTACTATTTCACATAAGAAGCAACACATGTAAATTAATCTATTACATGAATCTTTTATTTATAGACTCACATGGAAACATATAATATATCTAGAAACACTTGTTAATTAAACTACTACATGGTTCATAATTAATCAACTCAAATTAGAGTTTCAAGAAATACTCTTATCTTGTAATTTAAACCATTACAAGGCCTTATGATAACCAAGATCACATGGGAAGGTTCAGAATTGTATCATAACATTCCATCAATTATTAAAAAAGACTAGACATAAGATGGGGAAAAGGGAAAAATCACTAATCTAAATCCCTTAGTCAGCATAATTACAATTTAACACAATTTCAATTCCATTTAATAACCAAAAATGTTTTCAACAACCTAGGAAGGGAAAAGAAGGCATGAATCATAGTAAAACTAATCCAAATAGCCATAAGTGGTCATCAAAGGGAAAAAACCCATGGGGTGGCCCTATTTTAGGGTAAACAACCAAATTCAGGAATGATAATAGATTTTAAATTATCTAAACATAAATAGACAATAACATATATGAATTATCAATTAGGGAAACACCCTTAAATGGAAGTGTGACAATCCAACACATATAATCATCATGAAAATTCACAAAATCCCAGGACCACCTACATCGTGGTAGTATGATTCTTTGTAATGAGTGTCGTCCACTAATTCGACCTAGAATAGAGTAGATCTATAAAACGAGCATAAATTATAATGTCTTGATAACTAGGTTGAGAGATGAAATCATGAATAAAGGCTCAAGAGGAATTGATAACTCACTAAGGGGAATCTAACACATCCAACAGTGTTCAAATAAATGTTTGGACGATGGATCTGGAGGAAAAATGAACTCCCGCACCATTGTTCATGATACCCTAGTGAGGGGTTCTGCCATTCTAAAGAAAATTTGACTACTACCCATCTTATCCCAAAAAATAATTTACACTCTATGTACATGAAAATACATGGCGTGAATATGTTATATCCTTTTTTCTACCATGTTCCTCTTTCACGTCATAAATGAGTCCTACCGACATCCGTACACAACATGTACTAGGATCACATGGCAATTAACCACTATTCACATTGTCCAATAGTATTACAGCCTATAATCGACCTATTTTACTCCTTCACAAGTTCAACTGGGGAAGACAAGATCCAAAACTTAAAAAAATAATCAGGTTCTTACATACATCCCCCCGTAATGAAATTCTTCCCAGATTTTTTCATGCAAGGGTGGTCAAGAAACATCAAAGAACAACTTTGGACACTATGATCATACATCGTGTCCCCATCCCTAGTCTCATTATATACATGTTCTTTCTACAATATCACCAATAATAATGGAATAGAACGACCATGGAGATCCTTCTGGTAATGATCCACAATTCGAAGTGGATGCTCCTCAAATGTTTCATCTACTTGTAACTAGACCTCCTTAGGTTGAAAAGTGTGGGACTGGTTTGAGAAAGAAATGTCATAACTGAGAAATGTGGAATACGTCGTGTATTTCTCTATACCTCTTGGGTAACTACAACCAAAAGGAAACCAGCCCAACTCCCTCTATAATCTCGAATGGTCTGAGGTATCTTAGTGAAACATTACCATGTCACCTGATCCTCTTATGTCCCAACTGTGCTGAGACATGCATGAAAACCATATCCCTGACCTCAAACTATATAGGTCATTTCTAGTGATAGTTGTATGATTTCTATAGAGACTATGCAGCATCCATCTGCTTCTGAATTACCTAAACCTGTTCAGTGGTCTCATGTACATGATGAGGTCCCAGCATATCTACCTCTCCGGCCTCAAGCCAAAGAAGGTGTGATCGACATGGTCTACCATACAAAGCCTTCTATGGAACCATCTGAAAAGTATCTTGAAATTTATCATTATAAAAGAATTCCACCAGGGGTATTTTTCTTCTCTAGGAACCCACAAAATATAGGATACATTCCCAAATTACATTCTCCAGCACTAGATTCATGTGCTTCGACTAGCCATCTATCTAGGGGTGGTAAGTTGTGCTCAAAAGAACTGGTGTACCGTGCACCCTCTACATCCAATTATAGAAACTATAATTAAAATGGGAATCATTATCTAAAATGATATATTACAAGACCCAGTGTACTCATAATACCACACAGATTTACTACCTCCAAAGCTCATCAACACTAAAGGTTTCCTTAATCTCCAAGAAAAGTGCAACCTTTGTGAACTTGTCAAGGAAAATTTGATTACATCATTACCACAACACCTCCTCCATCTGAAAACACCACAAATCATTCCCTTGAGAATCACAATGAGGAAACTAGTGTGATTTCCATTAAATAGGTGATCCCAAACAAAAATGAGGTCATATTAGTGGAATCTCAGCAGAGGATGGTCTATCCCCGATCGAACTTATTAGTACCGTTCACACAATACTCCCTTGAAAGGCTTTGAAATATGTCACACCACACCCGCCTTAACCTAGATGTGTTTTCAAACAAGTTCAATCAAACTATACATGAGAAACAATAAGGATAATGTGACAAACTTTCACTGGATGATTTTTCTCTAAAAAAATCGACATAAGAGGTTGGTGTGTTGCAACAGAAACCCAACACCTTCTCTTATGGCACGAAACATCCACAATGAACTCATTCACTAGATCCCATATTTATATCTTGGTTATGATACTTTTTTAAACTATAAACTTATCATTAAAAAGGGTCATTCCACAACCAGAGTAAAGGCGAGAACCATATCTATACCACTGGAATCACTACCCCTCTTAATATCATCAAATATGATCTTGACCATAAGTCGGACATAAACATAGATTTATCATCCTGGAGTCCAAGGAACTCACCAAGGTGGTCCATACTCTCCATTATAAGTGAGACTTTGGTACAAGACCCAAACTATAGATAAGAAATCTAACTAAACCTAGGGTGAAATCCTTAGGGGGGTCATGTCAAGGAAAACTAAAGGCATCCTGAATTTTTCTTAGTCATTACTACACAAGAACCCATGAATCACTCATGATTATCGGAGACTCGTCAAAAACCACACATCTAGCACACAAGAAAGAAAGAGATCATAAACTATCCCAATATCATTCAACTGTTGCACAACGTATAACCGAAACTCTCTGAGTGTATTTAAGATTATTCCATGATAAGATAAATTCTCTATTATTAAGGTAGTTCACACTAAGAGTACTTCAAGGATTATATGAAAGGGATAGATGAACCAATATTGGTGGACCTTATAAAAGAAAATTGACTTCACTTGATGACACAACATTATTTAACCAACCACAATGCCTTTATCCCAATTAATTTTCATGATAGATCAAACTTAACCATTGAATTCTATCCATGATCATCGGTGCATCACAAGGGGTGTGCACATAGATAACCTAAAAAACATTATACTATGAATAAAACATCAACACGAAATAATACTCACAAGCCTCAATGAAATTCAAGTAGAAGTCAACCTTTCAGAATAGTTCATCACTATGATCCTTCTACATGGATTGAAGATTTCAAACAAAACTGACCTCACACTCTATACCTAGGAGTATCCTGGACATCGAGAATAAAGACTAGTCACTCTCAAACACACTAGTTAAGAACTAACTTAGATGCATGAGGGTTATTCCAAGAACCGTGATCATCAGGTCATATCTCCTGGCATGAAATATGAAATTAAACCGACCATCATTTCAAAGAACCTATGTCCTAGAAAGTCCTCTCGGGTAGTGGGATGAACTTTGTTTCATAATCCTCAATCCACTCTACTTATGATATAACCCAAGAAAATGCTGAAAAGCACAACCTCAATGATCAAACCAAACTCAAAAACTAATTTTAACATTTAACACTCGACGAGTACCACATATGTCAACATGTACTACCATTATTTTCCATGAGAAAACGGTATATTCTAGGTTTTATTCATAGGCTATCCACCATATTCACCTTTGTATTAGATGGATTAGAAAAAAGGTTCTCAAAATCTCATAATCTACACAACCATTTACATGGATAATGATATACTCACTTGGACATCATTAAAGGAAAGAGAGGTTCACAAAAACTCCTAAGAAGATAACCAAGATTGAGGCATGTCTAACCAACTGAACTGAGAATTAATCAATGATCATTCTGATATTAAGGGTCAATATGTAATGGTACTCCATATGAAAAAGGGTTTCATCTTAAAAAATAGATATATTACTAGGTTCATTGACAAAAAAACAACATGAAAGTTACTTTTTGAAAAAACAGGGAGACCTATGAGGTTTTATATATACAATCAAAGCTCACGGATCAAAAGAAAAATATCAGAATAGGGTAGGGAAACACCTTCCTCTATGTAGTCATCCCTCTGTTTTCCCCATGGGTCAGGTCTTGGTGTCAAACAAAGATATATACTACCAAACTCCCATAACTAAGGTCGGGTCTGGTAATGCCAAACACTAAGAGGCACCTTAATTTGAATCCTCTATGTAAACAAGAGTGACAGAATCCTACTTGGGATCCATAGCAGAATGTAACAGGAGGAATCCTATATGGGATCCTTGAATAATAAACAACAGAGGAATCCTACAACATGGACCATCTTGGTCAAAACACATGAAGAGGAATTCTACAGGTAATCCTTGATGACATCTGTTCTCATAGACTCATAGTCCAGAAGGGAACATATTACATGGGAGATTTCATCAAAGCATATGTCACGAGAGATTTCTCACATATCATCTCAGATAAAATTTCTCAACTAGGTTGTTCCAAACACCAAACTGATCATCCACGCCTTGTCACACTCTAAGGTGAAAAATGGAAATGATAACTAGAGGAACAACCTATAAATTTAGATAAAAGCCCAAAAAATCCATTTGGAGTTATCATAAATCTCTATAGGTTTCATCCTCATGATATACACAGAAAACTACATATAATAGACTACTCTCTGGTCCAAAATTGAAAAAGGGAACCAAAAATAGGAAATGACCCTGAAAGGATACGAAAAGAGGAATAGACGACATGTAGACACCACACATAGTGTATACCCTTAAAATCTCACATGGATGTGTACCACTACCGGCCTAGGCATGTAAATACCCTAGGTACATGACATTCAAGTAGGATAAATGATGTGTACACAAGTCTGCCCGCCTACCCATGTACGTTTACCTGGCCAGAGCTCCATGGGGTTTGCCTATGTAAAAGTACATGGTGTTTACCTACAATACACAATATAGACATTCAAAAACCATAAATATGTGTTCTTTATCAAATGAATAGACACACAGCCATATTCCACATGGAATGTACTCATAGTACAATATGTGTAGAAAATAAATATATGGTGGTCCATACTCCCCAAGAATTAATGTTTAGAATCTACATATAGACCATCATCTATAATTTAATTTTAAAATGACAACATGATCCACCAAATTCTGATCTAAGAGGGGCCATACACCTCAGGGACCAAATTTTAGTGTTCATACAATTTGGATCGTAGAACGTACCAATACACCTATCACAAAAACAAACCTATCTATCACCGTACATATCACAACAACATGAAATCAAAAATTATCTCTAAAAGGAATTGAAGGAATTCAGGGCATGTGATTTCTAACAAGTTACTATGTGATTCATGATATGGAATACCCTCATCTCATTGGGTTGCAAGAAAATATTACTCGAATGATATCAATAATAATAGGACAATACAAAGGCATCACCCAACTGTGAAATCGAATCAAATGAAACAACTCAAAAACTAAAAAATAAAATAAAATTGAAGGAAATTTGGATTTCCCCTATACGTGAGGTAACAAATTTTGGGAACAATTAATTACTGAATCTCCATTCATTCTTATCCCTATATAATGTCACAAAATAGTAATAAAAACTGGAAACAACCTCCTATGATACTAATTTTAAGACATCAGATTCAGATGCAACCTAATAGTGCCCTGTACCCTATTATCAACATGTCCTCAAGAGAATTTCCTCAAATTCCAAAGGCTTCCGACTAGTAGTGAGGGATTATGTGTGATAGTGGGGAAACTATGCCCTCATTGGCATTGTATAACACGTCAGAATAAAATAACAAATCTACAGCAGAAGCATTAATTATAACAAAATATAATTATACAACAGAAGATTGATAATAGAAATAACCAGATGTTATATAATCCAAATGGTGATGTTACATGATATATTTTCTATGAAAATAGCCCAAACATGTTACATAGTAGTAATAAATGATATAAGTACCAAACGTATAAAAAGGAAAAAAGGAACCCAGAATCATCACAAGTCTCATCTTGGTCTCATGCTATATTTCTCTTAAGCACTGTATAATGTTCCTGTAGAAGGGAACATTCCTTTATCAACATCTACAATAATATAATCTGTTTGGGCCAAAAAACAAGACCCAAATAGGGTATGAGACTAAATCATAATAGGCAACTAGCCGAGGTCTATGTTAATGTATCAATGAATATATATACCACACAATGTGCAATAGGGAAAGAAGTAAACTTGGAAGTAATCAAAATTATATAGTCATACAAGTACTGGTTTCCATTTACATTCATTTTATGGTCATTAAAAATTCAATTACATTGAATTATATAAGCCTCAAGATCCGGCCTAGGCCCGAAAAACCACATACAAAATTAATAACCATAGATGTATCAAAAGACCATGTAAAAAAATTTATGTGAAGGCCAAATCCAAGAATATTCTTTTTCATGGTAGGCACATCATAAGTCAATCCATTTCAAAATTAAATTATAGTTAATTGTCAACACTAAAAATATAACCAGTTTCTAATGTAGTCCATACTTGGAATACCTCATTTTATTCAAGGTTCTATTTAAATTTATATAAATACACTATGACCCCGACCACTAAATCAATGGATTGCTCATGAATAAATAGGATAATACACTCTTTTAGTACATTCATATTCTTTTAATCGAGGCCATAGTTCACCCAAGGTGTAAGGTGAAATATTCACATGAGATTGACTTTTCCTTTTAACATAAGTCTATGGATTGACCATTACTACTATCCTCTCTATCATTTCACATAATAAGTAACACCTGTAAATTAAACGATAACATTTCTTTAGTATTTAAAAACTCTTGTAAGAATATATAATATATCAGGAAACATAAATACATTAAACTATTTCATGGTTCAATATTAATAAACACATGTGGGTGTTTCATATGACAATACTATGATGTAATTTAAACCATTATTAGGCCTTATCATATCCAAATTCACATGGGATGGTTCAAAATTGGAGAAAAACATTCCAAGCATGCTCAAACAGGCATACACATAACATGGTGAAAAAGGAAAAATCACTATTCTCAAACATGTAGCCAAAACAATTATACATTATCACAATTTAAATTCCATTTATTATCTGAAACCATTTTCAACAACCCAAAATGGGAAAACAAGGCATGCCTCATAGGCAACCTAGGCCAAACGACCTTAAATGGTCATCTAAGAGAAATTAACCCATGGGGTGGCCCTAATTCAAGGTAAAAAATATAATTCATGAATGAGAACACATTTTCAATTACATAAACATAAATATGAAATAAGTTAGTATAATTATCAATTAATATGACAACCTCAAATGGGAATATGACACTCTGACACATATGTACAACTTGAAAAATCATGAAAGGAACGAGACCACCTACGTTATGGTAGTACGACTCTCCTCGTTCATCCTCAACCACTAATTCGACCTAGAATGAAGTAGATCTACAAAATTAGCAAAAAATATCAATCTCGATAACAAGGTCAAGGGAAGAAATCACGAATAAATTCTTAAGTAGAATTGTAAATTCACTGAGGGGATTCCAACGCACCAAACACAGTTCAAATCATAGTTTAGATCACTAATCAAGAGAAAGAATGACCATTAGTGCTGTTATTCGTGATACCCAGGTGAGGGGTTCTATCTATCTGAATAAAAAAAGGCTACTGCCCATTTTATCAAAAAAACCTAAGTACACACCATGTACAATTAAATAAATAGTGTGTATATGTCAGGTTAACTTTTCTTCTGACTTCCTCTTGCACATTATAAATGAGTCATACTGACATCCTTACATGGCGTGTACTAGGAATACATGACATGTAACCCCTATTCATGTAGTGTAACAGTCTTTTAGACATTAATCAACGAATTTTCCTCCTTCTCAAATTTAACCTAGAGGGAAAATATCTAAACTGTAATGGAAGAACACGGTTCTTACACAATCATTAAAAAAATTATGCTACATGAATTGATTGAATATGTTATCAATTAAAGGTAAAGGATACTTTCTCATTATTTGAATAGAATTTATTTCTCTCTAATCAATTCATATCCTCATCGATCCATCTTTCATCTTAATGAAAATTAATTTGGATCCCTGTAGTAAATCATTAGGGTGAATAAATACCTTATCACACGACTCCCATAATTTTTTGGTTCAAATAAATTTATTATATCTTTTACATATATAGATTTTATTGATCAAATTCCCATGGAATATAATTTATATATACTATAAAGGTTGGATATAAAGATGAAACAGATGATGATGTCTCGTCTATAAAGGTATAAAATTCCACATCTAAATAAAAAATCATAATTTCTATGCATCATATTTTTTACTCATGTCTATACATAGGATTATATCACAGTGAACCATAATTAGAATAAAAAATTATCTAAATATGGAATGTTTATGTTTAATAAATGTAAATTCCTAACACATCTGTTCCATAATGAGATTTCCACGAGGAAGTTTCACTGAAAACCCCCTTTTTAATGTACTAGGAAAATATTTACTTTTTTGGGAAAACCTTAAATTTATAAATGTGTGTGTGGATCAGGATTTAAAGAAACTATTATCTAAATTTTAGTCTCTAATTAAATTATCACCATCAGATATTTGGGATCATCAATTTATGTTTTAGTGATCACAAAATCATGGTCTTCTCCCCTTTTCCTCTTTTATGGTAGATTCCCTTGACACTTGGGAAATTTATTTCAATAATGACCAATTTCAATGCAGATAAAGCACTGAATAGTAATTTTATCTTCTTCCCCTAAATTCATGAGTAAAATTAACCCTTTTTCCATAATTGTAACACACTACCATTCCCTTCATGTACATTCTATAACGTTTAATTAATAATTTTCACCTGATGAAAATTCATTCATATTCTAATTTTACATCAATGTGTTCCCTTTTTCATGAGGTTTAGAAAAAATATTATTTAATTAAGTCCCCTTTAATATATTGGATCTATGAAATTACTTAATTTTTTATGGGGCATGATTATATTTTATCAAATAATCAAATTTTTTAATAATTAACTTCCATTCAGATACATTTATTAATCTCTTAAATAAATTGGTCAATATTGAATTCTATATTTTTCTGAAAATTATAGATTACCCTAATAATATTTTAGAGTTTGCCTCATACTTTACAATAACTTCTTCTTCTATATTCTTTAAGTTAATTAAAATTCCCTTCATTTCATTTTGTTTCTCATGAGGGATTTTTTTTTTCAAATATTTTTTCTTTAAAATCTTTTCCTTCAATGGATTTTATTTCATATTAGTCCCTAGTATTTTGATATATAACCACCAGTAATCATCACCACCTATGATTCAATACACTTCCATTATGAAATTTTCTATTTCATTGCATCACAATACAAAAGTTTCTTTACATGGGTATTAATCTATTCTTCTTATACTACTAGAATTGTAGTTCCACTAAATTATGGTGGATTATATTGCATAAAACGATCCAATATAAGAATATCATTCTTGGTAAAATCTATTTGCATAATATGATCAAGGTAATTAGTCATGTCCTAGGTAAAAAAACCTAATATAGACCTAATCTACTAAACTCCAATACCTGTTTTATTGACTTTCTCATATGAGAAATTCCTACATTGACCGTGAGTGTTAATACTGTTCATTCTACCTGGACGCATTTCAAAACAATGAAATATGATAAATTATTTTGTAACAATATGAGATTTTAGTCATAATGTATAATTATAAATCTATTGTGTCGCTTAATATAAATTTAAAATTTATGGATTGTTAATATCAGAACCATAGAAATGGTTTCATAGGGAATGTCATTAAATCATAAAAATATTTTCAAATATTTCATAATGGTTTTTAAGGAATAAATGAATTCTCAAAAGCATATCCCCAAGAGTTTCAAACAATTTTCATAGTAGGGGAACACACAATATAAGATATAATGATGGACAAGACATACTCCAAAAAATATTTTCGGGAATATTACCCATAGAGGAACCAATGTGAAAGCAAAATAATCTTTTATAATCTAGAGTATTGTTTGTTATGATGAAAAAAAACACAATCTATAACATTCCAAAAATTTAGGATTTTCTTCAAAAATATGAAATATCCTAAATTTCTATCATAGGGTTATGATACCTATTCTATGTTTTCTCAAATAAATGGAAAAATTATTTTATTATTCATTATTTGATAGAAACAACAACAACCCCAAATAAAGTAACCCATATCTAGCATCGAAATTATTACATTGCAATAGATGCATGTGTTTTAATCTAGAAAGTCAGATCAATTTAGTAGTCTTAGAGAACTAGATTCATACATGACACCCATTTTACAGTTGTATGAAAATATACAATGTAACAAAATAAAATTATCAACATCCATAAAAATCATTAAATAAAATCATTATTAAATCCTATAGAAAGGAAACAAAAAAAATAGGTGATCCTAAATTCAAAGTAAATTATATTTACAAGGGAACATATCCTATATAATTATCATCTAAGTCTGGGTTCCACCCAACCTGACACATGACCCGGCCCATGTCATGGCCTAAAGGGCATTCTTTCTCCCCAAAGACTAGAAAAAATTCCCTGTGTATCCCAAACACACTTATGGGAATGATTTCACCCATGATAAATAATTAGAAATGATACCAAAAATTAAGCATCATATCAAGATGAATATCCATAGCCCAAAATAGATACCAAAATTCATCTAATACATTTTACAAAATTAACAAAAAACCATAAATAAAAAAATAGGGAGGGGCTAACTACACACCCCAAAAACTCCATGAAACAAGGGGTTATCTCCCTCAAACCTCCTACATCGACACTTATAGCAACAGACGACTAGAAATTTTATCGACCATAAGCTCCATATAACATCATTCCTTTACCATGTTCATATATAACAAAATCTACATACACCAATAGGTGTATGTAGGATGTCATTCAAATCCCAGTGAAACGCCACCAAAAAGATATATTCCATGCAATAACATTTAAATAATGATTTACATGCATGTTTTAAGAAATTATTTTGAATCATTTTTAATCACACATCTTAAAGAAAACATATTTCAGAGAATCATTCTTTTGGAATGAACACAAGTGTAAAATCCACCATATGTCGATGGTATACATAACATCACAAGGAAACACCATGTCATAGGAAATAACTACAGGAAATAGAACTAGTTGGGCCCTAAAAACCTCGTATCTCTTTGAAAAAGGATATAGAAACCATAACACAAAGAATCCTTCTGCATGAGCTGCTATTGTGTAATCCATCCAAAGGTATTGGTGTCTCCAATCCTCATCAATCATAGTTAGTGTTTTATTTTCAATCTTGATATAGGAAATGGGGACTCAGCCCCACTGATACAAATAGAATACTACTCCTGGCCCACCCCTAGAGATTCTTAGGATTCCCTCTGTGCTTAATTTTTCTTTATCACATGCCACGTAGATCACTACATTTACATACACAAAACAAGAATCATGAATATAGATGATAAATCCTCATTTTAAATAGGAAAAAACTCTATCAAATTCACATACACACCGAATCCATTTTAAAATAAACATTGCATCACATAAAGAATTCATAGATCACATTTAGGATGCACCACATGGAATCAAAGTTGACACAATTACAATATCCTTTGTAAAACCATATTTCACCATATGGACACCTCAAATAATTTTCAAAACATATTTTGAATCTTTCAAAAAATACCTAAAACAAATTCATAATGAAAATAAATTATACCAAACTAATATATAAATTCTAAATCATGGAATCACCTACCTCACACAAGGAAACTTCCATTATCAGGTGAGAAAAAAATTGTACCATAGAAGAACCCTATTAAGATAGATCAAACCATAAACATAAATATTTTAACCAAAAACTAATGATTTAACCCTTAGTAGTTCAACCAACCCACTAGATGAAATAGAACCAAATATAATGGAAGAAGAACCCTAGAAGTAGGAAAAAATCATTAAATGATAGACTTACTTGACGACTCTTCAAGGTTGAAGGATAAATCCACAAAAAATGGCATTCAAGGAGATGAAGAGGGAGAGTAGGAAGCTCATATGTCTATAAATACCAATTAGATTGAATTATGGGAGATTTTTGTTAAAATGTGGGAAAATTAAATTGCAAATTTTTGATTTTTAATGACCTGGAAAGGTCATACTATTAGCCCGCATGGTTTGAAAAACTCTACGAAAACCATGTGGTCTCCTCTTTCCAAGAGGAAACTATTCTCATGGTTTCATTGGAGAGGGTGAATTCCCATATGGAGAGTTGTGAAGTCTAGATAGTGCGACTATATAGGTTTAATGGTTTC
The DNA here is from genome assembly GCA_963277665.1 of Viscum album. Classification (NCBI taxonomy): domain Eukaryota; kingdom Viridiplantae; phylum Streptophyta; class Magnoliopsida; order Santalales; family Viscaceae; genus Viscum; species Viscum album. Next base: position 169,645,472 of record OY728157.1, read on the forward strand.
TCCTAGGTTATCTCATGGTTTCCCTTAACGACAAACTAACCATGATCCACCTAATAGATACTCTAAAATTCCATTCCTCTCTAAACATTTCCTCTAAAACCAAGGCCTAATTACAAGAAAAAAATAATCAAAAGAATACCTAAAAAATTATATCACATATGTGATAACTCTCCCCTCTATCAAAAGTTTATACTTATGTAAATTCATTCCATAGTATAATCATAGAATAAAAATGAGTATTTATCTATCAGAGAGAATTACACTACAATGTGTCATTCTCATCAATAAAATACTACCTAACAAACTAGACCAATAGTATGGACATCCTATAAAGCACCTTTTCCTATGGATCTATATTCTATACCAGCTACTCCAACATAGGAAAATTGTATTCTAATTATAATTATTCCCAATTCCGCAAATGAGAAAGATTAAGAATATAGTTTTTCAGTTGAGATACTTAAAACACATATTGAATTGTCATAGATTGAGAATAAAAAGTTGAGTAGTATTCCACCTTACCAACAATACCGATAATCTAAAAAGTCTAATAGACCATGGTATTGCCTTAGATTTCCTACCAAGAATAACAGAAAATTACGTGATGTTCCATTATCAAAAACACTTGGTAACCAAAAAAAATTTATAATGACGAGAACCCATGATATAAATAAGACTTATAATGACTCTGAGATATAAATTAAAAATTCATAGTCAAAAAAATTGTCAAATGTTTCCTTCACAAGGCTATGTCCTAACAATGGGGTCTCACCAAACTATACCAACCAGAAAGGGGATTGAAATAAATGACCATAAATCTATTTCAAGGAATCCATTTTAATCAAGAATTAATAGCTATTATTATAGGAGAACTCCATCAACAACAATTGGTTTTCCCATGAACCTCAAATTCCAAAACAGATGCATATATCATGTCTTCCAAGATACATTTCATTACCTCTATTTAACCATCCATTTGAGGATGTTATGTTATGATAAACTTGATCTATTACCCCATTTACTTTTGATGAAATTCCTAAAACTAATAAGTAAAATGGGGTTGTCTGTCTGAAGTAAATTCTACTAGAACACCGTAAATCCTCACTATTTCCTAAAAAATGGCTCAGTTCATCCACCTTAGGTGTATAACTAATCACAATAAAATGGGCCTAAACAGTGTTATTTATTATCCATAACCAAATGGAATTACTCCCCCATGGTGTATGGGCTAGGCTAACAATAAAATATATAGATACAATGTTTGTGTTTCATGTAGGAATGGGTAATGGATTAAAAGAACCAGAGGATATCTAGTGCTCTTATTTAACATTCTGACATGTATAACACATGGATATGAAATCAACTATATACCTTCTCTTTCCTGGCCACCAGAACTATTGAGGCACATAATAAAACATATTTTGGTTCAAAGGACGAATGGACCACTCAGAATGGTGGCCATCATGCATCACAAACTTTTACAATGATGAAGACACCACAAAGAGACCCTTAAAACATGAAACAACCTTTAGAGAAAACAACCAGTCACATGGATGCTCCCCAATATTCAGAAATACCATACAATGTTGGAACAACTTAGCAGCTATCTACTCTTACCGAATCATCTCCATAAGAGAAGGTGGAAACATAAAACTATCCATGAACATGCCTCTACTATGATCTATGGTTTTTACATTCAATTAATACTAAATTTCCAAAAAATTCCCTTCATTATTGGAATCCTTCAATTCTTACACTGGTACATTACTTTCTGAGGAATCTACAACCACATTACCATTTCCAGGGGTGTACACAATATCAAAATTGATCCCTTGGAGGTACTCGAACCCATGAATATGACTCAAGTTTATATATTCCTATGAAATGATGTAAGGAATGAACATATGATCTAAATAAACCAAAAAATTCTCCCAAAAAAGATAATAGTGACATTCATTCAAATAATATGTCACCACAACCAATTCTAGGACATGGGTTGGGTAATTATTTTCCTGTGGTATTTGTTGGTGATAACCATATACCACCGCATTCTCATCCTCCATCCTCACCAACATAAGAACCAAACCAGATGTACTGAAATAGGACACATATTACTTTACAAATTATATCAAGAATAAAATAGGAACCTTGGTCAAGCACTGCTTAATCACTTCAAAGAACTTTTAGCATTCTCAACAGCATTCAAACTTCACCGCCTTTTAGGTGAGCATATTCCTGGTAAAAGAAGTCCATGATAAATCTATGATTAATATCCAATAATTCTATCCATATATTAGAAAACATCAGATCTGGAAATTTTTTTGTCTACTCCCATTACATTACAACCCTAATATTCTCAGGATCTAGTGAAACCCGTATTTCTGATATCAAATTTCCCAAAAACATTACCTCCCAGATCAAGAAGGTTCACCTGGAAATATTTTCATATATATGATGATACCAATGAGTTACCGACACAATAATTTTGTTCCTCACATGCTCGTCCTTGGTCCCATAATAGACCAAGATTTATCCACAAAAACCACAATAAAAGAGTCAATATAATGGTGTGTAACTCGGTTCATAAGATCTATTAAGACTATTGGAGCATTAATTATCCCTGAAGGCCTAAAAAATAATCAATCCGTTTGTACCCAATTCAGAAGGATATATTAAGAACATCTTCCTATCTTATTCTACTCTTGTGTTACCCAGAACAAAAATCGAGTTTGGTAAACCACTTCTCCCACTTGATCTGATAAAAAAGGTCATCAATATATGGAAAATGGTATTTATTATTAATCATTACCAAATTCATTTTCCTGTAACCAATACATAACTAGATAGATACACCAACCTTCTTTGAAAAAAGAATTATGGTGGACCATGGTGATATTCTTTTGAAAATGAATCCCTTATATTTCAAATCATCCATATATACATTTTGTTCCCTCAAATCATTGGAGGCCACATGGTATGAGGTATGATATGTCGACTATGTTCGCGATTCCAAATTCATGGATAATTCCATAACCTGCTATGGAGGCAAACCATAGATGTTATCTAGGAACTTCTCTAGTAACTCATCCACAATAGGTGGGAATCCACTCTCAAATCCAAAAACATCATCATCTTATATCATGGGCAAAGAGATCTTGAAAATTATATTACTCAACTCATGAAGTATTGGTCCATCAAATCCAGGTTGAGGATATAATTCACACTAAAAACCTAGGTATTATTATCAATTTCTATGAAACTCACACACTGCCGACAACAATTGATGTGAACATGTAAGATCCCCATCCAGTCCATATCAAAGATCATGTTAAAGAGGTAAATTTATATAACTAAGAACTCTCATTCTATTTCGACCCCTCTCATTCTAAGTGAGAAACATGGAATCCGGAAACCCTATACTCACTTATTACAAATCAACATCACCAACTCCATCCCATAATGAATAAGCTTAGTTTAAAATATCATTGTATCCTCAATATGGATAGAGAATAAAGAAAAAAAGGCACTAGTATCAAATAAAAAACAACTAAAGATGATATAGTAAGATCAATACCTTGAATTTTCATCGGTCTTTCATCAGATTGCACTAGTGCCTAATCCATGTATTGAAAAATTTCATGCCCTTAATTGAGCCTGAGAATTACCAATTTCATACTTCCCTACTCTAAGATAAATATTTTCATTAAGAGAATCCAACCATGCTGAAATGGACACCAAAACCAAGAGCCTACTCTTCTTGGATGGTTCTGACTGGGCTAACATCCCATGGAAGTAATAGATCCTAAAAAACTCTGATATGGACATTCCACCTTGAAAATTCACTACATGTGTCACAAAGTCCCACATTGATGGAATGGTCTTGGTGGAGGTGAACACACAGACCAAACATACCCCCGTCTTCCCACACTATTAGCACATAACTGATCAATTTCCTAAAGCAAAAAATGATGGTGTTTGGGAAGGGAGGCCTGAACTACCAACTCTTTTCTTATCTCGCTCATCTCTCTTCCTCTTATTCTCAAAAGATATTCTATTTTCATAGTAAACTACTTGAACAACTGAAGAAAAACTAGACTTTCCACTATGATTGATCTCCACCATCAAATCATGATCAACCACATGGGCATAAGTATTCAACTTGAACATGGATAATTAAGATTAGATATCCATCATCAACCCCATTTTTAAAATTTGAGCATTCAGCTACACATTGGAATACACCTCGTGTGTGAACTCAACTAACTTAGTGAAATGATTGGAATACTCCATCACAACCCTATCTGTCGGGTGAATCTACAAAATCTTCCACGTCATGGAAAAGTAAAAGGACTCTAGAAAATACTACTCAATGAATAGAACCATGAAATACATCAAACTAATCTTCTCATTCTTCATATATTGTACAACTGAGTCGCACAACCTCTTATTGGGACTCTAAAACAATATTTGAACACCCTTCACCTTCACCGCATAAGTAATGTTAAGAAACTCAATAATTCCCTCTATTTTCTCAATTCACTCCTCCACCTCATAGGGATATGTGCTCTATAGGTTAGATGGAAGATTTTTCTTGAGGAATTAGATTCCCTAAAATGATCTGGTCTAAATCCTTCTCCCTGACCCATGGATTAGAATGCATACACCACAACCTGCACTAGTCTCTCATCTGTGGTAAAATAAAAATTCTTCCAATCCATTCCCATGATAGTATAAGAGGACTTTGTAGAGTAATCTAATGAAATCAATAAAAAACCACATGGGAAAACAAAAATAAAAAATTTTAAAAAATAAGAAACAAAAAAATATTCAAAGAACTTCTATAATTCGAATCAAAACCATATCCATAAAATAAATACTCAAACTAGAACACTTAACCCCTTACCCCATAACCCTTATTAGTGTCCATTCATAGTCTATAGCCTAGACGACTCACTTAAAGAATGATTCATATCAAATTCCTAACACCCCTGGAAACCCAAGGTCACTTACAAGAGTTTTCAGTTAGACACACCACTCACATCCGAACCACAATCCCTGAAAGTCTTAGATCTGGTCTATCCGTACTATTCAAAAATAACATGATGAAAATAAATTGTGGAAAATGTTCTCTAAATTTTTTTTGAGTCAAGATGAGGATCCATCCAAGCAAACACCCAACCTGTCGCATGGCATAGCCTGAAGGTAGTTATAGATTCCCATGGGCCAGAAACTAATAGCTAGGTATCAATATAACACTTTGAGAACAATTTCCCCACTGATAAATAAGAAATAATGAGACTGAAAATGAAGCACCATCTGATTATAATTATCCATATCCCAAAAAAACAAAGATAAACACTTTACAACGTAAACCAAAAACAAGAAATACCAATAAATGGAGGGATTCAACTGCAAAAATGATAAACCTCCATGAAACAAGGGGTTCATCACCCTCAAGATACCTCCACCAACACCAGAAAGAAATAACCACTAGAATCTGCATACACCATCACCACCTCAAAACATCTGTCCTCTAATTGGTTTAAACATTAGAATGTCTACATACACCCATAGGTGTATGTTGGGTGTGAGACAAACCCCAGAAGAACTACACCAAAAATATTGATTCTACTCCATAAAAATAAAAGGAAAATTTCTTTAGATGTTCTAAGAAAGGATTTGCAATTTTTTTTGATAATCCATCTTAAGGAAAAAAAATTTAAAGAAGAATACATTGAAAATTAATATTATTGTAAAATCCACTATATGTAGAAGGTATAAACTACATTATAAGATAACACAGTGTCATGGTAAAAACATATAATAACTAGAACTAGTGGGACCCTACAAACCTCATATCTTTGTGAAAAATGGTTTAGAAACCAAAACCCATAGATTCCTCATGCACAAGACACGTGAGGTAAATCAATCTCCATGTATAGTGGTCTCCAATCACCATAAATCATTGATTGTGTTTTATAATAAATCATACTAGATGAAATAATTCCTCTCCCCTACTAATCAAACAAGTGTACTAGTCCTAGTCATCCAACTAAGATTCATAGGATTCCCTTTTTGATCAATTTAACATTTGACATTCCACAAAGATCAACACATTCACATGAATACATCATGCATCATGAATACACATGATTAACTACAAATTTTCATAAGAAACCCCTCTATCAAATTTTTATGCACACTAAATTCACTTTAAAATAATATTTTCATCAGAAGCGCAATATATATAATATTTTTATGATGAAAAACATTGAAGAACACATGAAACACAACCCATTTCAATTTTAAACCCATATTTCAAAACATAAGCAACTCAAATCGTTTTAAAAACATATTTATCACCTTTAAAAAAAATTCATAGAACATATTCAATAGGAATAGAAAGCTTACCAAACTCATCTATAAATGTTAAATCTTGCAATCACCTACCGCAAACATGGAATATTTTAGAATACAATGAAAAAACAAAATGACACAAAAAATTAATCCTATAAAAGAAAATATTGAACCATGAACATCAATATTTAATAAGAAATATCATTATTTAAACCTTATACGGTCATCTATCTAGAAGAAAGAGATAAACCCAAAAAGGGTGAATGAGGAATTCTAGAAGATTGAAGAAATCTTGAAAAGAGAGAGACATTAATGACGATTCATGAATATAAAATTTCAAATATAACAAAAAATTGAATTTTAATGGGACTAAGATGGAGAGGAGTAAGCTTCTAGGGATGAAAAAAACCCATCTGGTTTAAATTAGGCAAGATTTGGGGTTAAAAATATGAAGGGAAAAAGGTAAATTTCGAGTTTTTATGACATGGACTTGTCATAGGGTTAGATATCATAGTTTTAAAAATAGTGCAGCAACCATCTGGTCACTTATATCAAAGAATAAACAATTTTCACGATTTCTTAGTGGAGGAACAATGATGGTGTGGTAATATATGTAGAAAAAATGTTCCACTTTTTAGGGCACAAGTTTCTCCTTGGTTGACGCACAACTTCCCCTAACCGTTCACCTACCATTGCCACCTAATCCAGGGTCCAAAAAATCGATTTTCACCAAAAATTAATAGTAAAACAAAGTGATAAATACAAGACCAAAAATAAAGAAATGAATACCATGAAAATTAAATAATGTATGTGACCTAACTAAATAATTCATAATCTATGTGGAAGCGAAAATAGCATAAAGAACATTCCTTTTAATCAATAATTGGAGAATTGTTTTCCCTAGTTAATATCATTGAGAAGATATCATAGTTAAAAATAAGTGAATTCTCAATGAACAAAACCCATAAAGAGTGATACAATGATAAAAAAATTAATATATATTTAAAATCAAGTATGTTCACCAATATAAGTTATTGATGGGAAGATATAAACCAAAAAACCCATTTAATTTGGAAAAATAATTTCTCTTATGATAAATATCGATACGTCGAGGGAAATTACCCACCGCTAAATGAAAAATAAATTTTTAAAACATAAATTGATCATTTAAATTCATATATTTTCAAAATTATAATTAAATATTTATATTTTATAAATAATAAATAATTATCAAGATCATGCCCATTCAATCAAATAAAATTTATAGTAACATAGTGTATATAAAAATGGTATGTTATATAATAAACAATATTATTATTGATACAAATAAAATAGGCATTTTGTAAAATTTATAGTCAAATGGTCACAAAAATCAGAATGATTCATGAAAAAGATAACTACAACAAAAATAATGGGAGACAAGGGATTGCCACAAACTCATTGGAAATATAGTTTTTTTTAACATAAATTTTTTAAAAATATTGAAAATATAAGAAAATATTAAAATAAGAATTCAGTTAATAGATTTCTTTATAAATCCCTTGAAAATTGTTAGAGAAATTTAATTATCATAAAATGGTAATGGTGGTAGGAGAGTCTATTAAAATCTAATATATTAAAAAACATTCATTTTAAATTTTTATAAAGAATGTAAAAAACGAACCGTTCACAAAAATATCAAATATGACGTTAATACCTTTAAAAAAATCATGGATATCATAAAATATGTATAATAAGTCATTTGAGTAGAAAAATTTTATTTTGTTAAGAAATTTTGAGAAATATGGACACATAAGAAAAATATACCTAATTAAGAGAAAAATAAAATCAGTTTTTATTTCAAACATATATTTGATTGATTTAAGTGGGAAATAACGGAAATATTTGAGGAAAATATATAAAATACCTAAATATCCATGGGATATCTCAGTTATTGGATCTTATGAAGGATAAATGATAAGATTCATTTAGTGGAAATTAAATCCATCCAGAAAGAAAGTAAAAAAAGTATAAAAAATTATTAACTCTTTGATAATATTTAAATTGTAACTCAATGACATAATAAATATGAATTAAAAAACTAATCATCATTAAAATATAGGTTTTGAAGTCAAATATATTAAAACACTAGTAAATAAACAACATAAAACTAAATAGGTGAATAAAAATATATTCCCCAAGGAAGTGGAAATTGAGACTGAATTCCATTATCATATATTTCCAGTAATTTAAAAATTCTATAAACTCTTGTATAATAGTTTAAACAATGTTATTAATTTATACTAGAACTGTATTTATATTTATGATATCATATATTAACCTCAAATAACATCTTATTATCCATTCATTAATAATATTTACTTACTTCCAATTCTTCATGTGTTTACTGCTTCATTTTATCATGCAAGTTTTTTTCATGGATGTTTCATTTCTTTTCAAGACAAATGTCTAGAGATGTTTTAAAAACATAATGGAAGAGACACCCTTTTATAATTTTGGTGATTTGAACACTTGTATATTTTTAAGGTTCTCTAATAATATCATGTCACTTTCTTAGATAGATGGATATAAAATAGATCATAATCCATGGTAATAACAATAAGCTCAAAATTCAACCAACCATCGGGTTTTTAGAAAGTGTTTGGTCCATTTTACCCTTATCATTTTAGATTAAACCCCCTATAATAATGTTTTTACCTTAATAGTGGTAATTAATTTTTACTAATTTTATTATTCATTATATCAAAAAATTATATTGACTATACTAACTAGATTTGATTATATATTTTGAAAAAATATTTTATCAATCTTTCATATTCAATTCACTAATTTTTTAGGATTTAATTTTAAAAGAACACCAAAATTCTATTTGTAATACGATTTATCTAGAAATGTATTTCTAAGCACAATATGACCCTATATTTATTACATCACTATTAATTAACATTATAAATATTTAAATTCATATATTTTTATATAATATATGTTAATATAATTTATATATTTATTCATTAAATATTAATTTAATTAATTTCAATGGATAGACATAATTCGTTTTTGAAAAATTATTTTCTAAAAAGTATAAATTTTTAACTCCAAATTCTCTTATAATAATTTTACCATAATTGATAGTCTTTAAATTCATAATTATTTATATTATAAAAAATTTTATAAATAGGAGTAATTGTTAAATACTATTTTTATTATTATTCATAAATTATTTTTTCTGAGGGAAATTATTAAGATCTCATTCTTGGATTGTTTTGACTTATTTGGTTTAAAATCAATATTCATCCTTTTGAAATAGAATTTTTTACATAAAATGTTTAAATGTGTATTTTATTAAATTATTATTATAATATAATTTTCAATGTCTATATTTGAGGGTCCAGTTATAATATACCAAGGAGAATGTGTACGATGTTTGTTATCTTTAAGAGTTTTTTTCTTGGGTTCGGAGATAATCATGATTTTTAGTGAGTTTTTGGCAGATCACGGGCTCAGAAATACCTACATGTCACATTTATAATTTTCATGGTTAAATAATATTTTAAATCAGTCATATGAAAAAAGATAAGAATTTAGTTAATAGTGTATATCAATTTATATCGTAATCCCTATTTTTATATCTTATATGTCACCACAGATTTTGTTTAACCCATGGAAACATATTTTTTAACAAACATGCATTGTAATTATTTTATTTCATAAATAATTAATTAATGATGTAAACCCAATATTCCATTCTTTATGCGTGTTAGGAAAATATTAGTTTCTATACATATTATCTCTCATGTTATCAATCCTAGGAATCCTTTAAATAGATTTGGGGTGTCTGCTCTTATTTAAAATCACATATTTCAACACTCGATATCCATCTTGGATTCAATTCTTCAATTTGGGTGAGAAGCTTTATGCTACTTCATTACTCTTAATTTGGTTGCATTGTTGGTTTTATTTTATTATGTAGTTGATCATGTGAGATTATATCTGGTTTGATCTTTCGGTATTCATTATTTTATTTACTTCTGGGGGTTATTCCTTTTATTGTTTTTGGGTGGCATGTGTGTTTCTCTATGTATGTGGTCCATAACATCCCTGTTAACCCTTTTTCTATGGAATATGTTTCATAAATATTGAATTATTAATATATAATCTATTTGTTTTTATTCATTCCATATAGGTTTTGTGGACCTCATCACTTTTGGTGTACACCATGAGTTGAGGTTGTTTGTTCCATCACTATCATATCTTATGTGAACCACTGATTATGCTTGTTTTATAAAAAATGTTCTAAATGAAATATTTTTTTTATCTGTGTGTGTAAAAATTGGTTTTTAGTAAAAAATTTTGTCTCTTATTTGGTAAAAGGAGTGGTATTTTCCATGAATGGTTTTTATTAAATTATTTGGGAAATACAACACATTATAATCCTTGGGTACATGGGTGGATATAGTAGCTTAAGGCCATAGTATAATTTATTTTTGTTATGTTAAATGATGGTGTGCTACTCTTCTCCCTAATAAATTTATTCTAGGGACATGATATGACATTATTGTAGCTGTTCACCCATTAGATTTTACTATGACACATAAGCCTATAATATAAGGTATTAATTGTAACCTAGTGTTTTATGTTTGAATGATTAGTCTTATAGAATATCCCATAGTTATACATGGAGTCATTCACCTATGATTTGGTTTTATTATTTTATATTTTATCAACTACATTGGTAAATGTGACATTCTTGGAACTCTTTTACCAAAATGGTTTTAGAATTTGTGAAAATGGGGATTTATTTACAATTATTTTTAGATAAAAATTTTCTTATAAATTTTTCATATTTGTATTGTTATAATGAAACTTGAAATGGAACACCTAGTAGGTATCCTACTAAGCCTTTTCAGCTTACTCCTTGAACACACTTTTGACGATGTGTATACCTTGTAATAAATTTTGATACAGGAAAAGAAAATTCACCCCAATGAGGTGGTATGGTTCAAGTTACCTTTTTATGGGTCACTAATGGATAAATGATGGGTCTTTTTCCATGTATCATATGAAGTAACAGTTTTTTGTTTTCGTTTTCCATTATTTTTTTATTTTAAATGTGGCAGTTGGGTTTTATCTTTTGGTTTGGAGATATACCTTTAATGTTGTTTCTCTTTAGTTATGGAATATATTCCTTTTAAATTTCTTCCACTGTTTCATTAAACTAGGAATATATGACATTTTCCCTGTTTTAGTTTGGGTGAAATCATTCATACCATTATTGATTGATTCCTACGTGCTAGTCTCCATCCTGTGGGGGATATGAATTCCCTTTTGGTGTTTACCCAATTAGGTTTGGATCCCATATGGATGGGTTATCTGATTCACGATGTGATAATTTTGTATTAGAGGATAGTTATTCCTAGTATTGGTAATTTTTTATATCAGTGATATAATTGATATAAGAAAATATTTTTGTTTCAATGAGTTTTTTTCATAGTCATTCTATGATGACACATATGTTACGATGGGATGTTAAGATTTTTGTGCCTCTTGTATTGAGTTTTGATCATAATATTAGTTTTGGGTTATTGAAATTTTGGTTCGAATTGAGATTATGCCATCATATTATCATTTTATTCTATTTTTTGTGTGTATAATAATTCCTTTGAGGCATCATTAACATGATAAAAAATAGAGTACATTGGATTCACCTCAAATAAATCCACATTTGGATCAATCTTTTATAGGGTCTATCATATGAGATGTTTGTTATATAGATGACAACATACTATAGATTAAGAACCAAGTATCTAAGGTACAACCTAAAGAGGAAATAGAACGATATAGATCAAGAGAGTTATTACATGAGAACCCCCATCCTTATATATAATGAATGAGCCTTAAGAGGAAAAGGAATAACAAGAAAATATTGATTATATATTCAGTACCCTGGATACAACTGTGACAATTAAAGTGAATTGTGAATCATTCAAGTAGAAGGGTCTGAATAAGTGAAGGATATATTCCATTGTATAGGAAGATACTAATGTGGGATTGGATTGGAAGGGTTTGTAGAGTTGATTTTTTAGAAATTATGCCCAGATTCAATGATCATAGTAACATCTCAAGAGTTCCATTTTTTCAGTAGGGAGAGTGTTCGATGTAACCATACAATAATCAAATTGTGTATATAGTTCATTTTTCTCTAGAGGTGGTAATAAATGATTACCTGAAATCTCATAAATTACTATAGGGTTTGTTATTGGTTATTAAATTGTAGTTATTTATTCTGAATATTTATACCTATGCACAAAAAGTTTATATGGATATGATGGAAGAGATGAGAACAAAAGGAATGATCGAATATATTTTCCCTACTCACCCACCTAGTTGAAGATTTAGTTTTATAGGAGGGAAGATTATGTGTAATGATAATCAAATGGTATTTAGTGGTTGTTAACAGTAATTATCCACCTCGACACCTTCATTAGTTACAACTAGTGTTCCCGTGACTTAATACCAAAGTGCCAATGTCAGGATCACCCAAAATTCTTTCTCCTCAAAAGCGAATATGAGTAATGGTTTTAGCTGCAATTACCATATACACAGGTTTTATTATGATATTTCTATAACTCATTATAGTCATAGATAATCGAATATAATGGTCACTAATGTTCATTAAGAAGATTCAACGTCTACAAGTATCTTTCCATAGGACTCACGATTGATTAAACTTTATGTAGTAGATGATTCTCTAGTGGTGGTGGCCATATGCCCATAAACAATGACATATTCCATCATTATTTCATATTTTATAAAGATTAATTTATTAAATAATGGTTCATCTCAGTTTTTATAACATCATATTTTGTGGATTTGTTTAAACATCCAATGGATCTCATTCACTTTAATATATAGTTACCGAAGACACATGAAAAGAGTAAGGAGTAGTGGTTTTCGTCTTCTTCTTGTTCGCTATCGATAGTTGATGGAAATTTTGTATTGAATTTATTACTTCACAATGTTTATTTGTTTCATGTAATAATTTTTATGGATTGAAATTTTTCTCATGATGATGATGTTGATTCATATAATCATTATCACACATTCCTTTCTAATGATGGGATCTCTAAAATTTTTAAGAATATTGGGATCTAAGATCTAGTTCTGTAGGGCCTCCACCTAGAGATCACAGGGTTTTATGTTGTTGCATTTGATCATGATGTAAATTATTGTCTTGTTGATCATCCCATAGATGTCTAAAAATTCACTAATCTATTCCTAGAAAACATCAGTAGTCCTCATCCCAATAGGGAGGTAGGTTTTGGTATTGGTCTATTTTCGAGTACATTGCTAATATTGAAACGCACTTATCATATGGGACTTTCCAAGATGATGGAACTCATGATCTATTTGGATTATCAAATAACTAATGGTTGTTTTTTCTAAAGTGTTTCCCAGTAGGAAGACCCAATTCTCTATTCCATGAAGGAATATAGTTCACTTTAATTATTCATAGACTATCGAAATTTTAATGAGGTGATAATAAATAATGGGTACGCATTTCTAGGTTTGGGTGAATTGATTCATTATTTAATGAGGGTGAAATGGTTTCTGAAGATCGCGATTCATCCAAGTTATGATCAGCTTCGGGTTCTGGAGTTTGACATTGTGAAGATTCTTTTTAGTAGTAGTTATGGCCATTATGAATATATTATAATTATTTTTGGTATAAATAACACTCCTAAAATTTTTCATAAGTTTATGAATTGGATAATTCTTTAGTATATCAACACCATCATTGTCTTGTTCATAGATGAAATATTGGTTTAGTAGATATCTAAGCGTGACAATGAATACCGTTTGAATTTGTATTGGGAATTCCTCACATGAAACTGTATATATAGAAAACTTCCAAAATTGAATATCTAGATTCAATAATTGATTTAACTAGATAAAATGTTTATTTAGCACGACTTATCATTCAATTATGAAAATGTGAAGGTTATATTTTCATGGTAATATCCATTTAAAATCTTAAATATTCATATTTTCTTGGATATTTCTATGTATTATTAGTGGTTTGTCAAGGATTTATTTTTTATGTAGGATGATCATGTTGTGGCCAATGGTTCTAATCAGCTTAAGCCACACAATGTCAATTACCCCACTCATTATTTGTATCTTTTTTATGTTTCATAACCATATATATATATATTGGTGACATTATATTTTTGGTTGATGTTTATAGTCTTTTCTAACCATATGTTATTACATTATATATTTTCTTAGAAAAAATTGAATATGAGTTAGGGGATGTGGGTGTAGTAACTTCAATCAATAAATTTTGACATCTATTAAACCCCATGGATGGAGAATGTAATTGTATATGACATTAATATGAATGTTTCATCACATGAAATATTGGAATTGAAGGAATAGATTAACCTTAAAGTGGTATTCACTAATTTACTTCTGAATGTTCCAAAGGATGATTCAAGCATCGTTATAGCTAGTTTAAATTTATAATCATCTCTCCTAGATTCTATTCTATATATTATGCAATGAGATTATGATTTTTATGGAATCATAGAAAAAAATTATAGTGGGTAGACCATTTCTGGTTGACATATCCCTTTTGATGGTATTCTCTTGTTCATTGATAATTTTTTCATCGAAACATCTATGAGGTGTATAGTAAAATTTTGATATCATATTTCTTTATGATCGATTAATATTAATATTATTAAGATGCATTATGAAATGAAAAAGAAATTATTTTGGACAGGTATGAAGTGTGCCATTAACGATTTCGTGCCCCACTATTAAGCCTTCCAACAGATAAAGGTAGATCATCCGAAATAAACTTATTTCTCAATAACCTACCATTACTGGTTTCGAAATGGGATGATATGTCTATGGGATTATTTTAGACTACCATGAACTCCTTGAGGGAAGAAATATATATAGGTTCTGGATGATAGGTTAATGAGATCTATTCAATTTATTTTGATTAGGGAAACTACTATGGTTGATGATCTGTGTAATTATTAAGTATATGACATGATGTTGTTACATGGGGATCCCTCTTCCATTATTTTAGATATAGATCACATGTTTACATATTGGTTTTAGAAGAGTCTCCATGTGATTATGAGGACTTATGTTAGGTTTAGTGTTTCTTAACATCCATTGATTGATAATAATATAGAGTATTATTTTCATAAAATGGATGTTATTCTATGTTATTGAATCATTTAATTCAGTGTATTATGGGATATCCATATGGGACTAGTTTTTATCTCTTATAAAATCATTTTCCATTTATCAATTATATCAACCACTATTTTTATGACAAATTAATTATTGATTTATTACATAGGTTTACACTTAATAAATTCCATAATATCTAGATTCCTAGTTTCTTTTTGTATTTTGTATATTACATAACAATTTAAAATAGGAAAAAATAATATCATTATTAATAACTCCCTTAACATCCAGTCACTGAAAATTGTATGGGATAACCTAGGCACATACATAACAAAAGGGTGAGCTATGAAGACAGTCAAAGAAATAAACATAGAATAAGGTGATACATGAAAGGAAATAGGAATTTAAATGGTGAATAAAAGGCGTGAGAATCATAATCATGAATAATAAGGAATGATAAAACATGATAATAATTACATAGGATATGAGTAAAAAAACAGAAAAAACTACATCATAAACACAGGTCAAGGCTAACTTCCAAGACATCATGACCGAAAAAGTCGAATAAATTAATCATTATCAGTATATATACCATAATGACATCTCATGACACTAATAATTTACCAATTCATTCGATTGCTATGTAATTCAAGGCACACCTCTCACTTACATTTCATTCTCATGATTATGTGTTCCACATAGATCATAAAACATGGATTCATTCATCATCATATTTCATTCCATGATCAAAGAGGGTGGAATAAATACAGATAGAATCAAATTTCAAGATTATAAATGTATAATGTTTAAAACCTTTTATATGAAATGGGTATGGTATTCCCAACACAGTTGTTCTGTAGGGGAAAATTTCTTTGAAATTTCGGTATCATAACGAGGACACATAGAAATTCATAAAATGGGAAGATGAGAGAGAATGTGGTATATAATAATTTTTACATGAAATGGGAAGTAATAAATACATGAAAATAAATATCCCAACATTAGGAATTGTAAATATAACATATAAGATAATAACGATACTTGAATACAGAAGAGAATGTGAGTATCCCTTAATAAATTTTGGCATGGTAACAGGTGTATATAAAGGTTAATAGGAGTGAATAATGATAGTTAAAGGGGTATCAAATTATTTATATATCAAATTTACAGTATAGGTGATATGGAAGAATATATAAAAATACATTCAAATGTTAATTAAATGGAATAAAATAAAATAGCTACTTGAATAAAAAGAATAGTGGGAGATCTCTTACATGAGAGTGTGACTAAAAATTCTTAGGAGGGGCTTCTTAAGAGATTTGTGGCCCATTGGGAGGAATGATGAGAGGGTATATAAGATTAAAGAAACCCACCAATTATTTTGAGTGATGGAAAATTTGATCTTGGGTGGGTTTATATATAAAACAAGTGAGGATTTATTTAATATTTCTCAAAAATTATTTTTTGGACTCTATATAATAAAAAAACCTAAATAAAAACCATTTTCATTGTTTTAACCAATGGTTTATACCAAATGAGAGTGGTTGTAATTATTTTTTAATTCCAAGATCTAAACACAATAAAATAATTCCTTTTCATATGTGGAGGTGAGTCATACTATAAATTAAATGATTTTAAAAACCTAAAATATATTAATGGTTTTGGAGGATTATTAATGGATTTATAAAATTAATCAAAAAAACCATAGTATTTTAAAGAGAAAACATATATTTATTTTTGGATACATTTTATAGTATTTATTACATAAATTTTTGGTCATTAAGATTTCATAATTCAAAAAATTATTTTTTTACAGTATTTAATTTTTACACAAAATTTTGACTGTCTTAGTAAAATATGAAAAATTCACCATTAGATAATTTTAATGTTCTCATTCGAAAAATAATGTTTATTTTATCTAAAAAATTTTCAAAATATGTGAATTTATATGTTTAAAAAAAATTTAATTTTTATTTTGAAATGCTTTGTTTCCTGACAAATATAGTTTTCAAAACCTTATAAAAATTTCATTTGAATTCTTAAAAATAAAATTGTCAATTTTATTTAATAATAATTAAATAATAATAAAATCAAAATATAATTTATATCAAAAATACATTAATTAATCAATATAAATTTTTATTTAAAATTTAATATTACACAAAAATACTATTTATATTTTTTTCGATTCAAAATAAATATCATTTATAAAGATACAATAATAGAATGAAAATATATTAATATTTATATAAAAATAATGTACATAATAATATTACTAGAGTATTGATACATATTATTTTAATAGAACATAAAACCCTCTAAGAGTGTTGTGAGTGACAATGATAATTTCAGGGGGTGGTTCGAGGAACATGGTTTAGGTTATGAAGTTGATGAGATTGAATTTCTCCCATAAATGTTTTCGTTTAAGCTTATGCTGTTAAATATAATCCTGGGATTGGTCAAGCGAAAAACCTGGAGACATTATCTTTTTCTGAGTCTATCATAAATGAGATTCATAGGTTGTGGTCCTATTGGTTGAGGCCTTCAATTCTTTTGTTTGTTTCAGTTGGATTTTTAAAATCTATATATTTATAAATATCATGTGATTAATGTTAAATAACTATATTATCAATGGTAATGATTCTTAATTGTATTTTAAAACCAATATAACTTAATAATAACAAATAAGGTCATGTGTTTTCGTTAACCATATTACATAATAATTCATTTAATGAAATCCTAAGGAAAACTTTATTAATAATAGTTCAGGTATTTTCAATATTCCCCCTATAATAAATTATTCTTTGAGATTTTATTTCCAACCATAAAACAAATGAGGGTAACTTTGTTTCATTACCTAATTTGGTTCCTATGTTTCATCTTCATTTTTATTTTTCTCAACAACACTTTGACTAGGTGAATTGTCTTATTCAAAATAAATTTTTTTTTGTGATCTATGATCTTCATTGGCTACTCCTTATAGCAAAGATCATTCTCTAAAGGTCACACCCCTAGATTGAGTAAATATGAGGGTTCTTTTTTTTACCTCCTCAAAATGGATATATCAGATATATCATATACTTGAGAACATTTAGGTGGGTGCGCTAGTCGGTAGGACACTGCTCGATTGTGATCAAGGATCTCAATTGGGCTAACATACCTTGGAATAAGCTTTTATTTCTTCCATATTCTCTTTACTTTCATCCATAGAGTTATATAGAGGAATAAAATTTCATCAACATCAAACCATATCTATCATAAATGATTTTTAGCATAGCTCTAATGTAGACTTTGAGTAGCCTAAATGTCTCACGGAATAGTCTTAACAATTTCAACCATTTTCTTAACCTTTTTAGGATTTATCAGTTTTTGTTCCCCAACATCACCCATGAATGCATGTGTTTTTCACCTATTCATATAAAGGGATTCATAGGAATCAATTTTTATGCATGATTGGAAATTTATTTTGTAATTTAACTAAGGCATAGGAATATGTTGGTCTCATCCTCCATTGATATCAATTTAACATGCTCTCAAACTATCCTCCATTTCCAAGATAGTATTCTCAGATTTATCCATTAGTTTGGCAGTGATAAGTCATTATTAAGTTAATATAAGTATTTATATAATGTTTGATACTTTTCTAGATCATGAATGTGAATCTCAAATCTCTAATGGATACAATTGATAGTGGTACTCCATGCAGCCTTACAACTTTTCAGATATAGATCCGTGCAAGTTGATCTAGTGAAAAATCATATCAAATCACAATTAAGTGTGCAATATTTATAGGATGATCCATGAAAAAAAATCATTATTCCCATATGATATCTTTGGAAGACCAGTGACAATGTCTGTTGTGATGTTATACCATTTCCAAGTAGGTATGGGTAATGGTTGAATCATCATCGTGGATACTTTCCTTTCTCCATTCACATACTGATAGACAAGATATCATGATGTATAATCTATGATATCCTTCATCATTTTTTACCAAAAATAGTTCTATCAAGTATGTTGATATGTATTTGTGCTTCCAAAATAGATAGATAAGGTAGAAGAATATGCATGATACAACAACTCCTTTAACTAGAGATTTTATGGTACACATAGTTGTGACCCAAATCATACATGTCCTTATTCATTAACATTGAACTTTGAGGATTTCCATTTTTTTTAGTTTCCACTTTCTTTTTAAATATCATATTATCTCTTTGAGTATCATTTATCTTTACTAGACACAATGGTTGAGAAATCATTTGTGAAAGGTTTGATGATGTTCCTTCCTTTGTGTTTAATTTTTCCATTCATTCCTAATCTAAGGAGACCAGATCCCTCATAATTCACATCAATTATATAATAATTGGATGTTTTCTACTTAGAGTGTCTTCCACTTTATTCATTTTCCCATGATTTTTGGGAATTTAGAAATCATAGTCCATGACTAGTTCTAATTATCATCATTATTTATTTTTCTTCTCTTTTAATGTTAATATATACCTGAGTCTTTTGTGATATATATATATATTTAACAATTCCCCCCAAAGAGATAATTTGGAAATATTTTCAATGAGAATATCCATGAAACTATCTCCAGATTAGGTTTTGGGAATTCAAATTTGGGGAAATTCAACTACCTTGAAGGACTAGCTATGACTATTTCATTCTACATTAACACAAGTATGAATCCCTTAGTTGATACAACAGTAAATGGAATGAAAAGTTCTCCACTTGTGGGCAGTGTGAGGATAGGTGTAGTGATAAGCCTCCTTTCTAACTCTATGAATCTATATTGAAATTCATCATTCCAGAAAAACATGACTAGCTTCCATGCTATCTTAGTCTCAAGGTTATAAAATCATGAAAAATTTCTCACAAATTGTAAATAAAAACAAACTAATCCAAGGAAACTATATATATATATATATATGTCACATATATTGGCCATGACCATACTTCTATATCTTCTGTCTCTGAATTGTCAGTATATATCCTATTTCTTATGATGATATTTCCAAAGAATGTGACTTAGTTTAACCAAAAATCACATTTACTATACCTAGAATAAATCCTCCACTTTTGAAATAACTTTAGCACAATTCATTGATTCTCTTCATGATGATCCTCAGTGTTGGATTATATTAAAATACAATATATAAATATTACCACATATTTGTCGATTTGATATATAATTGCTCATTTAATCATGTCCATGAAGATTTCTAGAGCATTAGTGAGTCCGAATGACATTACTATGAATTAATAGTGCCCGTATGTTGTATATAAATTAGTGTTTGGGATATCTGTCTTCTTCACCCTAACATGGTAATATACCCACCGCATATCCAACTTGTATTATTATTATTGTGATCTATGTATATGATCAAAAAATTCATAAGTCCATGCAAGAGGATATTTTTCTTTATCATTGTCTTACTGAGCTCACGATAATCAATGCAAAGGTTAATTGACCCTTCCTTCTTCTTAATAAAGATCACTAGTGCACCCCACGGTGAATCACTAGGGTTTATGGACCAATTATGCAGTTTCTCTTGTAGTTTTTTCTTCAGCAATTAAGGTTACAAAATATCCACTCAATATTGTGTCTTGGATAACAGTAATCCCCCAAGAATATGATCGATTGAAAATTCATCCTCTCATATAGGGGGAAGACTAGAAAATTATTTAAGAAACACATCAGTGTATTCCCTCAAAACGTACAGGTCATCAAGGATAATATATTTATTATAATCAATCATTTTATCTAGATACAATTTTTCATAGGGAAATAATATCCATACATGAAATTTTTTTTCTAAATAATATTCATCCTCCACCTTCCTTTTATTCAGAATTGGTGGCCGATTTGAAATATGGATAGTGATTTACTTCTCATGGAACATTATGATGGTTCTATATAGTGAAAATCAACCCATACCAAGAATTACATCAAATTCCGCAAAATGTTGTATGACAAGGTCCTTTAGGAAGTTCCACAAAAAAATTGTGATAGGGGATAAGTTATATAATTAGGATTCACTAATTTCCCTATTTACTATTTTCTCTGAAATATTTACTTTCTTGATTTTTGGTGTTGTTTGAATAGTTCTACTAAATATTCATGATATTAAGAAATTAATATAATAATAATAAAAATGTACATTCAATATTCTAGAATGGATAACTAGTATACCTTCACCCACTTATTTTTCGGGATCCCCCTATGTGGTTGTGATGGAAAAAATATCACCCTTTCTAAATTGTAGGTTTTGGTTGTCTCTAGAAACCCACGTCTTAGTGCGTTGGATTTAAAATTACCCTGGTTCTTTGTAGTTGAAGAAACCAACAATGTGATATGGGTTGACGGGAGCATTCCATTCCTCAATCAAATTAGTAGTTTTTGCTTACCGGTAATCACTAGCTAGGTCCCCTACCTGCTTGCACGTAAATCATTTCCGCATCCCCATTCGGAAATCTCTGGGGTTCTTCTTTCCACACCTCTGAAAAGTGGGATGTTGACATTTCCTAGATCCTTTAGATTTATCTATCATCCCATTAGAGTTGAACCCAACTTTCAGATTCTTATCCCCATGATACCCTTTAGATTATTTTATCCCTATTAAAAACATTAGGGACATCAGACAATTTCTTCATAGTAAAAAAGGTAATGAATCTCCATGTATTTTCGAGGAATATGTTTTATCCCTCAAAATAAGTAACCAACCATGAATTTTGGGGTATGAAAAATGTTTTAGGAATATCATGAAAATCTCTTGATGTTTTCCTCAAACACCATAAAAGATTCATTTGCTTTTATATTTATTGAAATTAAATCCATTTCTATTTTAATTTATGGATTCTGTGGAAAATATTTATCAACTTTTTTTGGAATTCCTTCCACCCTATAATTTTGATCTCTTCTTCGGGCATGATAATTTTGATCAAATTCTATAACTAGTTAGCTTATCTCTCCCTATGATAAATATATAGTATAACCTTTTCTTTTCAGAACATTGAAGGGTGGTGAAGATATTATAAATGGAGTTAATAGATTTTACTATGATTAAGGGATGGAATTATCCATTTAATGTTGGAGGCATTATTCATATAAAAGACTCAATTTTAGGTTTATCTTTATTCTGGGTATTTGGGAACACCTCATAATCTATGTTTTTATTTAGAACATGAATCATGTGAGATATTATCATCACAAATTTTCTGGTTCCATATCCCATAATTTTGGGCATCTCATTGGGTAAATCCTCAAATTTCCCTTCACATTTATTGTTTACCAAATTTATGAAATGTTTCTCTATACCATGTTTTATTTATATGGGTTTCTCTATTGTTTTCTAATCCAAATCCAAACAAATAACTAAACATCATGACTGATATAAACTACTACAAACCTTCTGTTTATTATACATTAATTCATGATTTTTTACATAAGAGTACACTAAGTAGAACTAGGAATATAAAGAATTCCAATTTTTTTTGAATTAGGCACATTACAAAACAATTTAAAATAGTAACAAAAATATATCTTTCTTGAAAACTTCCTTGATATATAACACTTAAAACTACATGGGATGACATGGGGAAATACATAAAAAGGGATGAGACAAAAATACCAATAAGATAAATAAAGATGGAATAAGTGGATAGATGGTAGAAAATAGGAAATTTAATTGGGAATAAATGATGTGAGAATCGTAAACATAAATTATTATGTCTGATATATCATGATAATCAAAACATGTGAAATTCCAAAACAACATAAAACACTAAATAATAAAAATATGTCAAGGCTATCATCCATGATATCATGATGTAGAATGTTCCATAAAAAAATAAGGTTGACTCCCTATCCCAACCTGAAGTGTCATAGGACTAAAGATTTCCAAATTAATTAGAGATATATATAATTCTAGGTACATCCATCACTTTTATTTCTTTAGCATGATTATGTGTTATATAGAGATCATGAAACATGGATTCATTCATCATCTTGTTTTATTACAATATCAAGGAGTGTAGAAAACATACTTATATGTATCAATTGATATATTTTTATGATTATAAGGTTATTAACATTGATAGTAAATGCTTATGGTATTCAGTTCACATTTTTTTGGATTTTAAAATGACAGTGAAATTTATACAGCATAACGATATCACTTAGAAATTCATAAAATGTTAATATGAGAGATAAATAGGTATCTCATAAATTTAAAATGAGATGAGAAGTAATAGGTACATGTAATTACATATCACAACATTTTAGATTTGAAATGTAAGTCCTAATATAATAAAGGAACATGAATAAAGAAGATAATGTGATGACCCATTACTAAATTTTGGTATGATAATTAGTACACATAAAGATTCATGTGATAGATTAATGAGAATGAAAGGGGTCTCTAATAATTTTGAATTAAATTCATACTAAGGTGGATATAAAATAACAAATCTCAATGTGATAAATTGTAATTAAATTCAAAAACATAAAATAAGTTCCTGAATAAAAATTATTGATGCAGATCCCTTAGATGAGAGTGTGACTTAAAATTCATGGGAGGGATTATTGATATATTGGTGGTGCTTTAAGATGACTCTAGAGAGGTTATGGAATAGTAAGAATGTTCTCATTGGATTTTTACCTAATATAAATGTGATAATGTTTAGTTTTATATAGGAAATTAGTAGGTATTTGTTTAATATTTCAAAAAAATAGGTTTTCAACTCTATATAATAAAATAACCAAAACCACAAACCTTCACATATTTTTTTGCAATGGTTTCTACAAAATATGAGTGTTTTTAATTATATTATAAGGCCACATTACGAATAGAATAAAACAATTTCATTTCTTATGTGTAGGTGATTCATTCTCTTAATGAAATGATTTTAAAACATAAAAATATATTAATGGTTATGGAGGATTCAAAATGGATTTATAAAATTAATCAAATAAAAATGAAATATAATTATTTTAAATAAAACACTTATATTTGGTCATTTATACATTTTATATAATTCTTTTCATCTATTTTGGGTCATTATTATGTCATAATGCACAATATATATTTATATGGTATTTAATTTTTCCATGGAAATAAAAATGTCCCAAAAAATTATTAAAGATTTACCATTGAATATTTTTATGCTATAATTCCAAAAATTATATTCATTTTATCAAATTAAATTTTTAAATATGTGAATTTTGGATTTTAAAATAAAATATATATTTATCATGAAATAATTTGTTATTTTTGACAATAACAGTTTTCAGAACCTTATAAAAATAAAATTTGGCATTATAAAAATTATATGATCATTTATATTTTACAAAAATTATTTAATAATTTTATTAAAATACTAGTTAATTCTAAAATCCATAAATTATTTAAAATGAATTCCTAAATTGAATCTTAATATTACATAAAATTATAATTCATGTTTTATAGTATCAAAATAAAAATCATATACAAAGTAAACATATAAGATGAAAATGTGATCATTATTTTATAAAAACTAATTTTAATAATCATATGTCAATGCTATAGATATATAACACTTTAATACACTTAAAAATACATATTATTAAGGTGTGCGACGGTGATAAATTCATGGGGAGGTTCAGCGAACATGGTTTGGGTTGTAATCTCAATAAGCTAGAGCATCTCCCATAAATAGTTTTTCTCATGATTAAGTTGTTTGATCTATGCCTGGTATTGGCTAGGGAAAATACCATAGATGATATCTACCATAAAATCTTAAATTAATGGGCATCATATGGTATGATCATACTTGTTGAGTCCATCACATCCTTTTACTTTTTCAATTGGATTTTTAAAAACCCCATATTTATACTAATCATGTGATGATGATTAAACAACTATATTATCAATGGTTATTATAATTATTGGTTTTTTAAATCCTATAAAATATAATAAATAATAATATCAAGTGTTTTCTCTAATCATATCACATAATAATACATTTAATTAAATATTAAGTTAAGTTTTATTTATAATTGTTCGGATTGTTACATCGATGATAATGACTCCATTATAGTCTTTGAATAGTCACACATTATAGTCACCCTATTGTTGGGAATTGGTGGAAGAAGCCTATATTTTGGGAATAAGTCACATTATTGATATTTTTGTGAGGATTTAGGATACACATCGATATCTAGTTATATTTCAAACTTCATAAAAATGGTACATGGATCATCAATGTCACATTTTGGTGTTCTCTATTGGTGAATTTGTTTTCTATAATATTTATGCATGGTTTGGTCACAATTTTCTTGGGAAATAAAGAATGATATCTCTGAGATATGTTAAAATATTTGAGGACACTAAGTATCTTTGGTAGGTTTCTTATAGTTTATAATTTCTATGTTAGTTGATGGGTATACATGATGTTTTCCATATATCAGATCCAATGAAATATCATCCCAATACTTCTTGTGTTTAGAATTTTGAATATATTGTGATAAATCCAAATATTTCCATTGTGGATTAAATAGTTGATATTTTTGAATCCTTTGTTAAATTATATCATTGGCATTAAATTCCATTTCTTAAGGTTACATAGAAACCAGTATCATCTTCTCACATGCTACGGGAGCTTGAATCATGTGTGAATGAGTAGTTAGGTCACCTCATTATAGATAAACATTACTCCACCTATCATCTTGGGGATATAATGTATGATTTTGGTAGGTTTTTAGCATCCTTGAAAAATGGGATTTTCTTTATTTATATTTATGGTGTTTTTCTTGGGTTTGGAGGATATCAAGATTTTTCTGGTGGTTTTATAGTTTATTTTGGGATGTGTACTACATATAAAGAACATTTAAAGCATTAATTATTAATTTATTATGTAAATGGGTCACATGGGCCAAATATGTTAAAGTGGATTTTATCGTGTGTCTATTTAAACCACAAGACCCATTTTTGAATAATAAATATGTCACCGAATATTTATTTAACCCATAGAGATGAGTGTTTTTGGTGTACACTGATTATGGAAATTTTTTATATAAATTAACAATTCACAACATAATCTCCATATTCCTTATTGTTTTTATGTGATGAAAACATGAATTATATTTCATTATTCTTTTTCTCACTACATAAAATCATATAAATACATCTAGGTGATTTGGGTTATATCCACCTTTTCTAGATCACTATTTTAGTGTTTAATCTCCATATTGGTTTCATAACTTCCCTCCAAGTAAATGATCTTTCCACATATTCATTTTCCATGTTGTAGTTGTATCATTGGTCTTTATTTATGGTTTTGGGTATTATGTGATTGTGATTCTTATTTTATCCTTTAAAATTTCTTTGTATGAAATTATTTCATGTGATATTCCTTATTTTTATTGAGGCATAAATTTTAGGGTTCTCAAGGAATGTGTGACCACACATCTCTGTCGACCATTTTTTTTGGCGAATATCATAGTTATGTGGGAAAATTTGACATATCATATGTTTGGTGTTATAAGTTTCCTCAAGTAGTTTTATATCATGCTTATTTTTGTTTGAGACCTAAATGGAGAAGGGTTGTTCTTTGTCATGCCTATGTTCTATGAACAAGTGATTACACTTGTTTTATTAATTTTATTCAAAAATAATTGGAATGTTTTTTTATTCATATCCATCTAAAATTGTATTTTGAGGAAATATGAGTTTTCACCTATTTTAGTAAAAGGAATGGTATTTTTAAATCATTTATTTGATGAAATGAATTGGGAAATGTAACACATGGGAAACCTCAAGTACTTAGGTGGAATGTGTAACTTAGGGTCATCATACAATATATTTTCTGGGATTCTCACTCATATGGTGTTCTTAATGTCTCTAGGTCTATTCTTATAGGTACATGGTGTTGAAATTGGGGGTGGGGGGGGGGTCACTCATGGGGGTTCCTCTTCTCCATAGTGTTGTGGTATAAGGACCTGAATTTTTAGTAGTTGATGTTCTTAGTATGAGTAGTCTTTTTTACCAAAATTTAGTGACTATTTTCAAAATTCACTTGTGACATTATTGTATTAATTGGATTTTATCACCTATATTGATGAATTTTATATTCATTGAATGTTTTGATATGAATCATTTTATTATTGTCAAAATTACGTATTTATTTTTCATGATTTTGAGATAAATCACATTTACAACTTATCATGCCATGTTTTTATATAAATTTATCATATTGGGATGGTCATATAGATACTTGATATTAAACACCTTGTTGGGATCCTAAGGTTCTTATTTAGCTCACATCCTATACAACCCATCGACGATATATAAAACATGTATTTTATTTCGATACAACAAAACAGAAAGGTGTCGTAGTGGTGTGGAGTGGTACATTTCAGTAGGTTATGGATTGTTAGTGGTGAGACAGTGGGGCATTTTTCATGAATCACATGGAATTTTTGTTTTTTATGTTCACTATCATATCTCATTTTTTTTCCAATTTTTACATTTTGTTTTCCCTATTTCATTGAGATTTTTAATGATAACGTTGTATCACTTTTGTTATTTCCTATATTCAATTTAATTTTCACGCACCTTTTATTTCTACTATGTATATGATCAATGTATCTTGTTTTTGGTTGGTAAATATCATTCCACCAATGACAATATGATTAAAATCTATGGGTCTCTAGAATATGGGGATTTAGAAAGATTTTTGGGTCTTTCTTCATTTCTCTTTAGAGACTGGATGTACATGTTTTCTAGGTCATAATGTGACACAAGTGTTACAAATACATTTCGGAAATTTTATGTGTCCCATTATATATATATTTATATATGGGGTTTCATGATGATATTTATGATTGATTTCATATTTCCCATTTTTATGTTTTGTCGTTTTTTCATAGTTGGTGTTATCTATATAATTAAAATGATTTGGTTAATGTTTTAGGACCCACGTGATAGTGATGTTCTGTGTGGAAATTTTTGTAATTTCTAAAACCATATGTGTGGGAATATTTATTATCTTTACATTGATGAGTGTAGACTATTGTAATGTTCACATTCCTTTCTGTCAACCTAGTTGTGGTTATCCTTCTCCGCAATGGTATACTTTCTTGTAACTATGCCTACAATATATTTTCATTGCAATATTTCCTTATAAATCCATAAAAATTGATTTTCACTAAGGGCTATGAGTATTTTCTTAATGTTTTGGATCCATAGTTTATGATTTATTTGTTCATAATGGTATTTTAGTGATCCTATTATCTCGTGAAATAAGATATAATGATCTATAAAATATTATGAATATCTACTATGAATGTATTTCCATTATAGTAATATATATCTCCCACACACTGGTTTTCTAACATTATTTTGATCTCTCATATTTATGGATCATTGATATGTTTTACTATACTGAGTGTTTTAGATGACTAATTATTTTTTCCCTTCTCTCTATGGAATTATATGTAGAATTATGTTCAAAAGGTATTATTATGAATAAATGTTAATGAGATATGATTAAGCAATTATGAGTAATAATATGTTTGTGTAGTTAGTTCCTAAAGATAATAAACCATTTGGTTTTTGAATTTCAAGATTATTGGAGTGATTTAATTTTTAAATGAATAAAATTTTATGAAATAGATGTTTTTGGAATTGGTTTTCTCAAATTATATAAAATATCTTCTCAAAAGTATAGTTTTTAAACTTGAGATCCATGATTTTTGGTATAGGGCCTTATATGGTTGACCACTGATGAATTTTCACAACCTCGTGTCACCCTCTAAAACGATTTTGTGGCATATAAAGAGTTGAAGGAGCCTATTTGAATCTCAATTATTAATATATAGAATAATAAAATTTATAGAGTAAATGTGTTCCGTAGTGGAGATTCCCTCACACCACTTAGGGACAACTCATTATAATAGTCATAAAACATCATTTTTGAAAACTAAAATGTTTGAAAATCAAATTTTTTATTTTTTCATGGAATTTTCATATCGCAAGTACACAAAAAAGTTCATAAAAAAATAAAAAAAATCATCATTACTGAATCCTCCAACTACATCCCATTTTTCATCCACCATTAGCCTACACATCCATGTAATGATACGTTATTTCCAATAATTAAAATGATGATAGTTCAAAAAGGAAAAAATCTTTATCCACTCCCATATTTATATAAAAAAGTTTCTAAACATGCAATAGTATATCACAACCATATATTAGTGATCAAAAAATATTTCAATAAATAATTTAATTTATAATGTTAAAATCATATTTAAATCATCATTATTAATTTACATAAATTAATTCTCATTAAATCAGTAACATAACCCTTCATTTAATCCACTATTTTATTTCTAAAAATGACACCCTTGTTAACAATAATACTTTATAATACTCAATTTTAAAAAATTGAAATTATTTATAAACATGTCAACCATCATCGAATATCTACATAAGAATTTGTAGATAATTTCTCCGAATTAATTTTCTTATGCACATATCTATGGTTAACCACCACAATAATTATATGACATAATAATTTAATGTCAAAAAATCCTAAAGTATTTCCATCGTGATAATAATCACAATTTTCATTTCATATATACACAAATTCCTCTCATCATTATAATTAATTAAAAAATATTTCATATTAACAACACCATAATTAAATTCTCAATAAATTAAAAATTAAATTAAATAATTTTTCTTTCATAAAATCCAAATTATTGAAAATAATGTACTCAGATTAAAAATTTAGATTTAAAGAAAAATTATTATCAATCATTCTAACCCCATAAAACCTAATATAATTCACATGAATTATTTCTTTCAATTAAAAATTAATATAATATCTGTAATCATAATATAATTCACAAAATATCTTCGTTATTATATTATTAAACTAATTAAGGAAAAATAAAAATAATAATACTCTAATACTTAAACCAAATAGAAGTAGAATTTCTATTTCCATTGGGAGTTCACATAAAATAATATACTCAAATTATCTTCCCATTCCCTAAATAAATAAAAATAAATGTGTTATAATTCTCCCACGTATAATGAAGTATCTCCTCCTAAAATTTACTCGGTTTCCATAAATAGATATAGAAATTATTGTTGTATATGAGATTCTATTTCTTATGTTTTTTTCTATCTTTTTTTATATTCTTAACACTTGAACAAGATAAAATGTAATTCAATTTAAAACCTTCTATTGGTGATTTAAAATTTAACTTGGTCATTCAATAAAAGCAAAATAAACATTCAAATCTAATAATTTAAAAACTAGAAAATGAGGTGAATTATATTAGTACCTCATCAACTAATATTAATGGAAGGAGTTATAAATAAACTAACATCAGGGTGATTGAATAAACTGATAAACCTTCACATCAATATATTTTATAAATTTAAAACTAATTCACTAATCATATTCTAAATATTATTTTTACCGTGTTTCAATTTAATAAAAAAGGAATGAAAAATTAAAACATTTGACCATGAAATAGTTTCATAGAGATTAATTATTACTAACTATTATTATTGAAATATTACAATAAATATAAATAACCCTCTAATGATTTTACAAAATCATGAATGAAAACACAATATATATTGCCCAAAATCCATAAAATCATCTTTTTCTATCTCTATATCTTATATTGATTTGGAATACTAAACGTAAATTTAGTATTGAAGGAACATTAAATGTATGTTATAGAATAATGATATAAAAATAGGGTCTTTATATATAGTTATGGACTTAAAAACTCAATAACGCATAAAGATCTCCATGACATACAACATTTCAAGGTCTTTTGTGTAATTTTCCTCCAATATGGTTAAAAATTAAATATACATTTTAGTTGATCATAAAATTCCAATATAGTGTCATGATTCAACTTTTAACAAGTTAACCTATTAAAAATTAGATGAATTTGATCTATCAATTATTTATTGTTGTTTAAAATTATTGTAACTAATTAGTTGTTCATTGGTGACCTTCACCCCTAGATAACCAAAAAATCTTGAAACATATTACGTTTTATCATCTCTCATGGTCTAACACCAAAATGTCCTCTTTATTCTATGACACATCATCATTATCCTTGGATGAGATTAATGACTATAATTATAAACCACCTTTTCAATGTATTATTAAAATTCATAAAAAATTTTATTCAATATTTTTATAATAGACTAGAATCTAGTTTCAATCCCTACTTATCAGTTGTCTTCACGACATTAAATGTTAGTAATTACCCTTTCATTAAAAGATATCCAAATTTGATCGTCTCACTTTATCCACCAATGTATGTGTCATATTTAACTTTAAAATGACTACTCTATTCTATGGTAATTTTATTTTTATGATAAAATCAACAAAAATAACCTTTAATTTACACTACTCATCAACATAAAAAATAGCTCGAATTGGAGTCTTACTTTAAAAACTATCTGCTAAACCATTATCATTTATAGGGGAAAATCAAAGATCATTATAATAATATCTAAGACACTCTTACAACTTGTGTTTTCAAAAAATAAAATCATTTTTTGAGAAGATACACT
The DNA here is from genome assembly GCA_963277665.1 of Viscum album. NCBI lineage: Eukaryota > Viridiplantae > Streptophyta > Magnoliopsida > Santalales > Viscaceae > Viscum > Viscum album. The sequence goes on from OY728157.1 coordinate 169,677,628, forward strand.
TCACTAACTTATTCTTAGTAAGTATCATAAATTTCTAGCAAATAGATATTCATTTAATCCCTTTAATTCATGAATCAGTATAATAAATTTTAAATAATGTTTAATATAATTTATTTTATATGGCTCTATATAATAATATAAGTACACCATAATGATACATTTTGGTATAATAACAAACCCTAAACATATTTATCTATAGTCCTAGAATACCTAATAACCATCTATTTACTCTAGTGGGGTAAGAATTAGTTATAAAGTAACCCATTTATTAATCACTTAAATGAAATTTCAGAACCTATTAGCCTATTCATACATAACTCTATTATGATTTAATGTGGTCTATGAAGAGTAAAATTTCTGATTTTCTATTAATCATCTATAATAAATTAATAATCTATGAAAAATACATATTAATAAAAAAATTATAGGCTTCCAAAAATATTTTAAAATATTCACTTTATCATTAATTTTGTACATAAAAATATGAAGAACAACATGAAATAAAAATTTAACATTTAAAATAAAATGTTAAATTTTAATGACATTAAGTAAAATTAGTAGAATAATTCTAGATATTTTTAATAATATACCTTTAATATTGAATAATTTGAGAAAATATACATAAATAATTATTAAAATCCACCCAATTAAATTAAGTGGATTTTATTCATTATTGTAATAAAAAATGAAAATTCATTATTCATGACAAAGGAAAAGAAAAAAACACATAATAGACTTAATAAAATTAATAATTCCATTTTTGGTATCTCACTCTTTTCATCTCACATCTTTAGTTGATGATATCCTGAGAAAATATAAATACATGAAAACTATTGATATCTATTTTTTTGTAAAAATAATCAGAATGTTTTATGTGATATTTTATATTTACGTGACATGATAACTTTATTAGTCGTCAATACATAACTCTGTATTGTCGTAAATTTTGGTATAAAACAATGATTTTGGTTTTGATGGTGATGCTATAAGTGTAATAAATAATTTATTCTCAAAGTCTCCCAATATATCCATTACATCCTAAAATTATATTAGTTTTTTTTCTTAAGAAGTTATAAATTGTAGGTTTATTATAATTAAAATTTCAAAAAAAAATATTTTTTCTCTTTCATTGGGTAATATGAAAAAATTATTAAGAAAAAAATAATTATCTATACGAAATATAGTGGGTACATTATAGTGACTTCCCATATCCATAGTTTCTTAAAAAAACATTTAAAGTTGAATAATAAGATTCATACATGCAAATTGATCAAATTGATTTTAAAAAATTTAATATCTCACTCCCCATGGAATGAATGGTCAATACCATATTGTGTAAAAAATGAAATATTAAACCATAATTTTCAATTTGATATTTTTAAATGAGAAAACATTATTTACTATTGATTCAGTTATATGTTTTCAGTTAAGGTCCCAAATGGTTTCCATATCATTTCCTATAATAGTATATGATGAAAGTAAAAAATTATACATAATCCAATTAAAATTCTCATTGATGAACTAATTGTGTTGCCCTCCGCTACTGTTCACCTTCTAACTACCTCAATATGAGTATATATCCTACGTAAGTTAATATATGGATATATCTATAGATGTATCATCCACTCAACCAATAATGTACTATAGTTATTGTTTATTGGTAACTCAAAAAAATAATTCCCAATTTTTTAATGTTTGATATGTACTCTATCACTATAAAATTTCCTTTCCCATTTTCAAAAAATTATATAAACATGAACATTTTAAACTCCCCAAAACAATATTTTTTCATTAAGAATACCAAATCAAAACGTACAACTAATGTATTAATAAAGTTTAAATTCCATTACAGTTATATGGAACTTATCATTCCATGTGGAATATTCAATATAAAGACTGTTGGGGGATTCACATTACAGGTCTAATAAAATTATACAATAAAAAATTCAATAGAGTATGTAGCATCTATTTTGGGTGGATACCTGATAAGGTCCCATGTTTTATTATTTTTAAATTTGGGTAGGTTATTAATGGTAGTTATTCATGTTACCGAAGACACCCAACATATCTCATATTCATGATGTCTCATGGGCCTGATTTCTAATGGAAGATGGTCATTTGGTTATTAGAAAACCTGTCATAATAGCTCACAATGTTTGAGAAGAAAATAGATCGAGTTCATCAAACCATTTTTTGGAGAATTATTTCCAACTCTGAGACCCTCATATAGATTTCGGTCATATTAATGAATCAATTTTATATTCTAAATATGTAACCAGTCTTCATTATGTTTTAATAATCAATTATGGAAATTTATTGATGGGAAACTATCTATATATATCCAAGATTATCTATCGATAAAATCAATTTTTATGAATCAGAGGTTCCCTATCTTGAATACCTTTATTTTTATGGGTCATTGGTTTTCTGATAAATTCCAAGTATCTATAAAATTTACTTTCATCCCTAGATATTAGAGTTTTTCTAATGTTGGGATTATGCTGATGGTAGGGGATTACTACAAACCCTCATGAGAGGAATCAAATCCCACATAGTTCTATTCTATAGGGAATGAAACATAATACCTTTTAAGGTCATGTTATAATAACCATACTATTCATTTTAACATCATACAGGATGTATTTCAAGGAAAATGGGTTCTAGAAAAACGTTAGTCTAGAACTTATGCCAAAATAGCATGAGGGAGATGGAAGTGTTATAACCTCCCAGGAAGGGGGTATGAGTTTACTAGAAATATAGAATAATATGAATCGAGATGGAGGTACTAAAAAATAATATAGACCTTGAGGTAGGATATGACACAAATATGAATATAAAACAATATGTATTAAAGATTAGTTTGGGGTGTTCGGTTTAAAACTCAATGGGGATTTCTATATATCTCATTTGTATATAAATCAAAGCCCATATGGTTTTGAAATGGTTGGTACATTAAACTATGATAGAGTCCCATTTTTTGAACATATGATCCTAATAATGAAAATATCACCACTAATCACCAAGACCACTTGTTCTATGATCAATGTAAGAAATAAAAGGAAGTAGGATATCAAGAAAATATCATAGCCCACTTCATACACTAGTGGAAAAAGATGATGCTATGAATGGAAGGGATATCTCCTAAGAAATACTAGAAGAATAGAATAGTATGGATTTCCTTTTCATGGTTTAATATAGGATGATTCAAGGATAGAAAACTATCCCTATTCAAAGAGAAAAACAATTGGTTCCCTTCACTTTCTAAAACAAGGTAGTCCTTGGAACTACCTCTATGGTAGTGTTAATTTTTAACAAGGTGATTCAGAATTATAAACACATAGTGTACAATACATATTAGGTATGATATGTGTGGGACATATTTCTAAAAGGTAACACAAAATTAGATGATAATCATGCTGATGTGTCTTGTGCTCTAATCAGGAAAATTAGTGGTATCTGTTGAGGTTTTGACAATGATTACTTCAAATGGGTGTCACAAGGAAATGTACCAATAACATTTGGTATGTGAGAGGTCCCATATGGTTATTTTACCATTTCATATATGGGTGGTCTAAAGAAATATTCACCTAGGTGACTCTTGGGTGATTTAGAGGGTACCTCACTCTGGTGATACATGAGTGAGCTAAACTGTAACCCACATGTGTACTACATTGGAGAACATGAATGATGAAACACATAAAAAAAATCATAAATACCATCCTAAAACCCAAAAGGGTCTCCTAAGGTGAGTCTGGATGTTTATTTTTCAAGCCATTATCTTGGTGGGTGGTCCTCTCCTTATTACTATTGGACTTGGGGGAAGTTGATACTCACGTAGTTTTTTTGTGTTTTAGACCATAGAGGATCTAAAATTCCAATAATATTATTATTTTCCTTATATTTTGAAGATTGGAGAGATACCTAGGCCATGTTTTAGACTTCAGAGAAGTACTAGGGTGATTATAGATTCCAACAGTTTTCTCTGGATTCTATTTGTGTTAAATGTGGAGAATAAAGGCCATATTTATAAGATACATATGGGCTGTCAGAGAAGGGGTAGTTCACATTGGTAAATACTGATGTTGGATTGAGTAGGTGGTTCATGGAATCTTTTCTACCCATATAATCTGTGTCACAAATCTATATTTTATAAATTAATACTATTTTTGATAGCGTAATCAACATGAAACAACAAGCTAAAATGAGGTGTGATATATATAACTGTTATATCTGAGAAATTAAATTCAATGTTATGAATATTATTTACTAAGAAATTATATATATATATATATATTTTTAAATATATATAAATTTTATAGTCAATATAAATTATTGTTAAATGATTAGTAAATAATCAATCAATTCTTAGTAAAGCAATTTTATTTTAAAACAAATATGTCTTTTTCAAAACATGAGTTTATTTTTTTCATGAAAAAATATTAATTTTTATATAAGTATCATTTGTAAAATATATTTCCAAAAATTAACTTCATTTTTTAATTCCTTAAATCATGACTATATCTGGGTGTAATTTTTGTACTTTTCTAAAATTATTGATTTTTTAATGAATAGTGAATACTCTGATTTTTTAAAATATCATTTTTATAAAATAAATTATATATTTAAAAAATAATGTTTTATAATATTTAGATTAAAATTAGTATTCATTAGTTATATTTATTGCAATTAATTAATATTAAATCAATATAATATTATAATTTAGTATAAGTTTACTCTTTGGTTAATTTTTTTTTGGGAATCTAATTTAAATTATATAATATTTTCCCTTTTTAGTTAAATAAAATAATAAATATGGAGGAATGTTTTATATGATATTTATATATTAAATATATATAAACATTAATTTAGTTTCATACGATTATACTTTTTATTTATAAGGTATATATAAAATGACCCTTTTCTTGAATAATATAGTTATTCAAAACCCTGTTTTTCAACACGTTAGTTGGTTTTGTTTTAAATTACATTTTATAGGTTATTTGAACATGATTTAATAAAATTTATTCCAAAATTAAAATAAAAAAAAATTTATATTTTCTAACAAGGTCCAATTATATTTTTACTATAATGAATAGTGAAACCATTAAAAATTACTCATAGTGATTAAGGATAAAAAATTTTTTATCAGGTTTTTTATGCTACAAATATAGGTTATAATAACCTAAAAAAATATCCAAAAATAATTATATTTCCATATTTAGACATCATATTTTTATTTATTGATATTTGTAAATTTCAGAGCCTTTTGACATGATAAAAAGTCGGTATAACATTTTATTTTAATAAATTACAAGTTTGTCACTCACCTCATTCATAAAAGACTTGTAACACCCCAAGCTTCTACGGTACGTTTCCCTTCGAATAATGCGATAGCGTGTGTTGTACGCAACCTCGAGTTCTAACACACACCACAACTAATTAAACTAGCCGTTGTGAATAGTAATACCTACTTTTTGAAATCATATATATTCTATATTTCAAAATGGACTTCATTTTTGGATTCGGAATATCAAAATTAGCCTAGGGTGAAATTTTGGTACATTTCGGATAACTTTCATATTTTGATGAATAGTGAAAATTTCTAAATTTTAATTAAAAACAACTTTTTTAATCAAAATAATTAATAGTGATAAATTATGAATTTGAGTGGTTTTAAAGTATATTTAGAATATATTTTTACCATTCAATTTAATGTTTATCATTGGACATAATTTTACAATTAAACCGAACATAAACAAGTGTCAATCTTTTGATAGTTATTATCTCTTAAAAACACGCTTTTTGTTTTGACAGCGGGAATTAATTTTAAATTAATTTCTGCCACTTCTGTGTTTTGAATTTAGGAAAATGGATTCCATATTTGGAATCAGGATGTTCAAATTGTGTAAATAGGTAACTTTTATTTTTAGACATTTTGAATAGTTACTGTGGTAAATATTTTATTTACCATGGTTAAAGGGTAAATCCGGTAAATAAGGGTTAAAAAAATAATATTATAATAATAAAAAATTACCCTAAAACGTGTCCTAACCTTATTGGTGGACACATACCCGACCATGGTCATCCTTTGGTAAATTTGGGGACCCCTTGGAGCCACTTGTATGTGGTAGGGACACTTTATATTAATAAAGTTAAAATAAAAATAAAAATGGCATAAGCTTACATCTTTTAGAAGAACAATTTTTACATAGGGTTATACATGTTGGATTTTCGATTTCAAATATTCATTAGAAAGCTAAAAAGATTTCCTACGTAATTATATTTTATTTATAATTTTTAGACATTATATAATTTATTTATGACACAATGATGATGCAGTAATTACTAAAATGGTGAAAAATAAAAATAATTGATCTTATAAATACCCAAATAATTATAATATGAAACTTTTAATAAATTACACTAATTTTCTAGGATAATATGATATATTAGGATTGATTTAATTGACTTTGTTCTAAGTAATCAATCTGTTATGAGTTTCAAAAAAATCAACTATTGAATAGTGTCAAAATTGACATAAAAGAGTTCTTAAAACAAATATTATATTATTAATTGATATTAAATTCTTAAAAATCTAAGGTTCGGCCAAGAGACTTATATTATGATAGGTTAATCATTAATGGACCACTTGGGGGTCGCTTGTATGTATATGGTAAGTTTATTAACCATAATATATAAAATACAAAGAGACATTGTAAAAGTGAAACTAATTAACTTAGAGTTAATACTTAAAGATAAGGTTAATATAAGTACCCAAACCTGTCTAAATTCTATTGGATGAGTTGTTTTCGACCTATCCCCACCTCATCCTTTGAATAGTCAACTTTGGAGCATTTAGAAACCGAATATGAATTTATTATAAATTAATATTTCTAGCTTTTCCAAAGGTGCCCCTCACCCCTCTTATAAAAGGGCACTCCTCCTTCTCAATTCTCCACACCTTCAAAGCCTTTTGGTTCGGCCAAACTCTGCCCAAATACTCTCCCAACATCCCTCAATACAACCTAGAGGCCTTAGTTTGATCAGAAAGCCAACCTAAGGAGCCCTTTTGATCAAATCAAAAGGAAGAACCCGAAGAAGAGGTAATGATTTCACCACCCTTTTCTAAGTTCATTTCTTCTTCCACTTCTTCTTCCTTTGTTCTTACCATTCTAAAATAATAACTCCAGTATCTCACATATACTGTGATGTTATTATAAGTATGGTACAATCATATTCAGTATTCTATCCACCCTTTGAATAACATGTCACCATACGTGCGTACGTACGGCTTACCGTCTCCACGTCGTGGTGTAATTGTTATTCAATATAATATTATTTGGATGGGTATAATAATGATGTGTAACTCATGTAAATAATAAATATAACATGTTAATGATTCTGTATATATGATATACCATCCATTTATATATTATTTTAATATCAAAAGAATGATATTGTCGCTCGTGCGTACGTACGGACTACCGTCTCCACGAACGCGATGAGATTCATTCTCCATCGTATCCATTCAAGTATAATTATCATTTGATGATTTAAAAATGATGTTTAAGGACTGTATATCATTCTGGATATGAATAAGATACAACAACCATGGCTTATGTAACAAAACATATAAAAGAAAATGAGTAAGTTAACTCCCGAAACGACGATAATTCTAAGATATTGTTAACAAATCAATGTTAAAAGATCATATATGATATCATATTAATATATATGATTCTTGTATAATTTAATAACAACTATTTCACCATTATACAGGAGGTTGACCTACCCCAACCAAGGAAAAGTACAAGGTAAGGGTTATTTCACAATCTCTTCATTATCCGAGGTTGTTTATACGTAATAATCTACTGGGATTTCTTTATCATCCACATCCATGTTTCTTCGAAATGTATTTCAAAACATATTTATTATTTACTAGAATATGGGTTAAATTCATTTATACCCTTGTTTGACTTTTTGTAAGAGGTTTATAAAGGAATCTTTCCGTCGTTTTCAAAACAAGGTCCTTTTTAACCTTTTCGACAGAATTAAGATAAGAATGTTTTTTTTACTTATACGGCGGGTGCGGTTATTTTCCGCCGTTATAAAATCGTCAAAGCTTTCCTTACAAGCTTACAAGAATATTTTCAAGAAAATGTTTTATTTTATATGGATCTTAAATGATTTCAAAAATAGAAGGAGATATTTCTCTAAAAAGTGTTTTGATTTCATCTATGTCAACATCCTTTAATGGATTTTACGCTTATTTGAAGTTGATTTATTATAATACAAAACTTCTATATTGCATTGAAGGTTTTGTGATATGTTTGACTGTGGATGTGCTATTTTATACCATTCATAGTTTATGGTGAAACTATTGACATTTCGTATGCTAGTTTTAATCCGAATGTTTATGTTATATTTCAAACTTTTCTTCAGATGAATGTGCTAAACAAGTATGTTCCGGGTTGGGGACCGGTAAAAGTAAGCCCTCCAGGTTGGGGACTGGTTAAAGTAAGCCCTCCAGGTTAGGGACTGGTAAAAGTATGCCCTCCGGGTTGGTGTCCGGTTATTAGAGGCACTCCGGGTTGGTGTCCGGTTATTAGAGGCACTCCGGGTTGGTGTCCGGTTATTAGAGGCACTCCGGGTTGGTGTCCGGTTATTAGAGGCACTCCGGGTTGGGTTCCGGTTAGAAGTAACCCCTAGGTCTTGGGATGAGGCCTAGACAAAGAAATTAACGTTTAGCATTATGCATTCCAACATTATGAAAGTGGTTATTTATTTTTGCATGTGATTATTCGATTAGTGGAATATCCATGTGAATAAGTAAATGGCATTATTTCATTTTATTTATGCCATACCATGTTGAAAGTTCATGTTTAAAAGGCTTTTGTTTTAGTTATACATTGCCTTAAATGTTTATTCTTATTGATGAAAGTTTCCGCTATATTGTTATCCTTACTGGGCATTTGAGCTCACCCCTTTTCTATGTTTTATTTTTCCCAGGAAGTGAAGATGTAAGTTATGAATGACCTGCAGGGATATTATGAGGGGATTGTAGTGTGGACTGTGGAAACATTATGTTGTTGTAGTAGTTTTTGATTTTATGATGTAATGTAAAACTTATGAATATATCTAGTGTTTCCAAGGCTACTAAATCAATCGGTCTTTCGAGATTTGATCTTTCTTGTGATCATGCCAATGTTATGTAATAATGCACCGACTCTAGGAAACTAGGGTCGGGGCGTTACAGTTGGTATCAGAGGAAGTTTAGTACAAACCTTGGAAGCTAGATTTAGATAAACTCTGATTAGAGCACGTAGACCTAAGATGAACTTTGAGGATTAGTATAGAAGAACTTCCTAGAATTTTGGTATTGTAGAGACTTTGTGAGTTTTGCGAGCAATACAACCCTGTCTGGATACGAGCAGGTAGAGGCGGCTCTGGCACAGATGTACCTAGGGGTAAAACCCGAAAACACCGCTTTGAGCTAGACTCGAACGGGAACTGGTGCACGACAACGGGCCTTGCTGCACTCTTGGTTACGACACTCCCGGGGGATATGCTTAGGATAACTCTCACTTTCTTTACAAATCATTATGAAGGGTTTATGAGTATATACTTCCTCAAAGAAAACATATTTATGATTATGGATTATATCCATAGATAGTTCAATTTATGTTAAGTGTTTTATAAGTATGGGATTATGTATTTTGATTCACAAACTGATCTAGTTTATGCCATTGTTTAGAAATGGCGCCTAGTGGAAGAAATGGAAACCGTATCAATGCACGTACTCCATGTAGGGATTGCCCTCCTGCTCAAGATAATTATAGTGGGGCTGGTGATGCAACTGGTGCTGATCAGCTAATCACCGTACTGGGACAACTTACTCAGGTTATGAATAATAACCTTACCCGTATGGAGCACCCTGATCCGCAGCGTGGAGGATCAATGTTAGATCGATTCATGAGACAACAACCACCAACGTTCAATGGAAGTACAAATCCCTTAGTAGCTGAGCAATGGATATTTTCCCTAGAGAAAATATTTCAGGCTTTGGGGAGTAGTGAAAGGGAAAAAGTTACCATGGCAGTTTACCGCCTCACTGGAGATGCTGATCAATGGTGGTCATTGATTCAAAACATGAAGGAAGATGATGAAGTATCAAACATGGAATGGAGGGAGTTCAAAGATCTGTTTTTAGAAAAATACTTTCCTCGCGACCATCGAGCAGATATGGAAAGGCAATTTCTGAGTCTGAGACAAAAGGAGGATGAGAATGTCACAAAGTATGAGGCTAACTTTACAAGGTTAGCGAGGTATGCTGGAGATTATATTCGCAACCCAAGAAGTAAGATTGATCGTTTCTTTGATGGGTTAAAACCATTTCTCCGTCGAGCATTAGTCTCACAATCCTTTTCATCGTACGAAGACATTGTCTCATGTGCTATCAAGACCGAAAAGGAATTCTCTAAGTCTTATGACTTTAAAGCAAAGCAAGAGAAGAAGAGACCTGCTGATCAATCTGGGAATGGAAATAAGGGGAAGAAGGGAAAGGTTGAATATCCATCTTGTGGTAAGTGGGGGAAGAAACACCCCGGTGCTTGCCTGAAGGGAATGGGAGTCTGTTACAAGTGTAGTGAAAAAGGCCACCAAGCTCATGATTGCAAGGGGAAGAAGGAAGCTACCAACGTTCAGTGCTACAATTGCAGGGAGATGGGGCATTATGCAAATGCATGTCCTAAGCGTCAGGAGAACTTACCTCAGAAAAGGCCAAGGGATCAAGGCCAGGCTTATGCTATCACTACTGCTGAGGTAGAAGCTCTGAAAGACGTGGTGGCAGGTAATTTAATGGTTTCCTCAAGTTTAGCAAATGCATTATTTGATTCTGGATCATCGCATTGTTTCATATCTTCCCAGTTTGCTAAGAAAATTAGATATTTCCAATTTGATTTAATAAGGGAGTTGTCAGTTAAAACTCCTAAGGGAAGTATCGTTGCAACAAAGTTTTGTGAATCAGTCCCCATTAGAGCACATAAATTTTCTTTATCTACTGATCTCATCGTCATACCTATGATCGAGTTTGATATAATCCTCGGTATGGACTGGCTTTCGGACTATGATGCGAAGATTTATTGTAAGAAGAAAGAGGTTACGATTCTTGATGATAATGATAAGGAACACCTTATTTTTAGAGCAGAATCATCACCACCTAATTCTTATTTAGATCCACCCTCAATAGCTCAACTAAATTCAATTATTGGGGAGGAAGAGAATGAAATAACTGCGGGTGAGGAAAGGAATGTTCAAATAGAGGATGTACCTGTTGTGAAAGAATTTGTAGATGTATTTCCAGAAGATTTACCTGGACATCCTCCAGAACGAGAAGTTGAGTTTTCTATTGATTTGATTCCTGGATCAAGGCGTATATCGAAGACCCCTTATAGAATGGCCACTGTAGAGTTAGTCGAACTAAAGAAACAACTAGAGGAATTGAGTAATAAGGGATTTATTCGCCCTAGTGTTTCTCCATGGGGAGCCCCTGTTCTTTTTGTTAAAAAGAAAGATGGATCTATGAGGTTATGTATCGACTACAGGGAGATCAATTCTATAACGATAAAGAACAAGTATCCCCTACCTCGTATTGATGATTTATTTGACCAACTGCATGGAGCTCAATACTTTTCAAAGATTGACCTTCGATCTGGATACCATCAGTTGTGTGTAAAGAAGGAAGACATTCCGAAGACAGCATTTCGAACCAGGTACGGGCATTACGAGTTTACTGTAATGCCGTTTGGATTGACTAATGCACCCTCTGTATTCATGGATCTGATGAATAGAGTTTTCAAGGAGTATCTCGATGAATTTGTGGTGGTATTTATTGATGATATCTTGGTATACTCCAAAACCTACGAAGATCATGAAAATCACTTGCGCATTATCTTGAAGACTCTGAGGAGGCATGAATTATATGGAAAGTTTAGCAAGTGTGAATTCTGGCTTCAGGAGATTTCTTTTCTTGGCCATATTGTCTCTAAAGATGGAATCTCTATTGATCCTTCTAAGACCAAGGCAATCCAAGAATGGCCAACACCTACGAGTATAACTGAGGTACGTAGTTTTATTGGCTTGACAGGTTATTATCGACGTTTCGTCCAGAATTTTGCCCGATTGGCTAACCCATTAAAGAAGGTCACACGTAAAGGGGTTAAATTTGTTTGGACAAAAGAGTGTGAAGAATGTTTCGAAGAACTGAAGAGAAGATTAGTCAATGCTCCTATATTGACTCTACCATCGGGGAATGATGGGTTCGTTATTTATAGTGATGCATCAAAGAAAGGACTTGGCTGTGTCCTTATGCAGAATGATAGAGTTATTGCCTATGCATCACGACAGTTGAAAATTCATGAACAAAACTATCCTACTCATGATCTTGAGTTAGCAGCTGTGATCTTTGCTTTGAAGATATGGAGGCACTACCTCTATGGTGAAAAATGTGAGATTTATACTGATCACAAGAGTTTGAAGTATATTTTCTCACATAAAGAACTCAACATGAGGCAAAGGAGATGGCTTGAATTACTCAAGGATTATGATTGTACGATACACTACCACCCGGGGAAGGCAAACAAGGTGGCAGATGCTTTGAGTAGAAAAGACCATGGAGTTTTGAACAATATGAGAATTGAAAGGGATCCAATTTTCATGGATCTAGTGAAAATGGACATGGGAATAACCAGGGAAGGTGAAACATCAATGCTTTTTCAAATGGTTGCCAAACCATCTTTACTAGAAAGGATTAAGAGTTCTCAGACCGATGATGACGAATTCCAAAAGAAGATTAAAGCTGTGAATGATGGGAGATTGAGAGACTTTGTGTATGAAGATGGAATTTTGAAATTCGGGAAAAGACTTTGTGTTCCCAATATACCTGATCTAAAAAGGGAATTGCTGGATGATGCTCATAGTTCCAATTTCTCTATACACCCTGGGAGCACCAAAATGTATAGAGATTTGAAGGAACATTTTTGGTGGGACAACATGAAGAGGGAGATTGCTGATTTTGTGTCAAGATGTATGGTTTGTCAACAAGTGAAAGCTGGAAGGCAACAGCCTGGAGGAGTCATGCAACCTCTTCCCATACCGGAGTGGAAATGGGACAATATTACGATGGACTTTGTCATGGGGCTACCAAAGACTCCTAGAAGGAACGATGCAATATGGGTTATTGTTGATCGTCTTACCAAGTCAGCACACTTTCTTGCTATAAGAGAAGATCTACCCCTGGAACGTCTAGCAAGACTATACATTAATGAAGTTGTGAGACTTCATGGAGTTCCCCTATCGATTGTTTCTGATCGTGATCCCCGTTTTACTTCAAGATTTTGGAAAAGTCTTCAGAAATCCCTGGATACTGAACTTCATTTGAGCACTACTTACCACCCTCAGACAGACGGACAATCAGAACGGACTATTCAGACCTTAGAAGACATGTTGATATCTTGCTCACTTGATTTTCAGGGTATGTGGGATCAATATTTACCTCTGGTAGAATTTTCCTATAACAATAGCTTCCATTCGAGTATACAAATGGCACCATATGAAGCGTTATACGGAAAGAGATGTCGTACACCAACCTGTTGGGATGACGTTGGTGAAAGAAAACTTGTAGGCCCAGAACTGGTGGAGGAAACGGTGGAAAAGGTGAAGGTAATCCAAAATCACATCAAAGAAGCTCAAAGTAGGCAGAAGAGCTATGCCGATAATCGAAGGAAGGATTTGGAATTTCAAGTCGGTGATCATGTTTTCCTAAAGGTATCTCCGTGGAAGGGAGTCATACGTTTTGGTAAGAAAGGTAAATTGAGTCCCAGGTACATCGGACCTTTCGAAATTCTAGAACGAATTGGGGCTGTAGCTTACCGATTGGCAATGCCGCCAAGTCTCTCCAAAGTTCACGATGTGTTCCACGTATCTCTGTTGAGAAAATACATGCCTGACCCAACGCATGTACTCACCTATGAGGAATTAGAACTGGAACCCGATCTGTCTTATTGCGAAGAGCCCGTCAGGATTCTTGATACAAGAGAACAAGTACTGAGAAACCGGACGACGCGTCTGGTAAAAGTTTTGTGGAGAAATCATAAAATGGAAGAGGCAACGTGGGAACCCGAGGAACTTATGATGAAGAACCACCCGAGTCTTTTTATGCAGTAATACCGTAGAAATTGCGAGGACTCAATTATTTGAAGGAGGGGAGAATGTAACACCCCAAGCTTCTACGGTACGTTTCCCTTCGAATAATGCGATAGCGTGTGTTGTACGCAACCTCGAGTTCTAACACACACCACAACTAATTAAACTAGCCGTTGTGAATAGTAATACCTACTTTTTGAAATCATATATATTCTATATTTCAAAATGGACTTCATTTTTGGATTCGGAATATCAAAATTAGCCTAGGGTGAAATTTTGGTACATTTCGGATAACTTTCATATTTTGATGAATAGTGAAAATTTCTAAATTTTAATTAAAAACAACTTTTTTAATCAAAATAATTAATAGTGATAAATTATGAATTTGAGTGGTTTTAAAGTATATTTAGAATATATTTTTACCATTCAATTTAATGTTTATCATTGGACATAATTTTACAATTAAACCGAACATAAACAAGTGTCAATCTTTTGATAGTTATTATCTCTTAAAAACACGCTTTTTGTTTTGACAGCGGGAATTAATTTTAAATTAATTTCTGCCACTTCTGTGTTTTGAATTTAGGAAAATGGATTCCATATTTGGAATCAGGATGTTCAAATTGTGTAAATAGGTAACTTTTAATTTTAGACATTTTGAATAGTTACTGTGGTAAATATTTTATTTACCATGGTTAAAGGGTAAATCCGGTAAATAAGGGTTAAAAAAATAATATTATAATAATAAAAAATTACCCTAAAACGTGTCCTAACCTTATTGGTGGACACATACCCGACCATGGTCATCCTTTGGTCAATTTGGGGACCCCTTGGAGCCACTTGTATGTGGTAGGGACACTTTATATTAATAAAGTTAAAATAAAAATAAAAATGGCATAAGCTTACATCTTTTAGAAGAACAATGTTTACATAGGGTTATACATGTTGGATTTTCGATTATAAATATTCATTAGAAAGCTAAAAAGATTTCCTACATAATTATATTTTATTTATAATTTTTAGACATTATATAATTTATTTATGACACAATGATGATGCAGTAATTACTAAAATAGTGAAAAATAAAAATAATTGATCTTATAAATACCCAAATAATTATAATATGAAACTTTTAATAAATTACACTAATTTTCTAGGATAATATGATATATTAGGATTGATTTAATTGACTTTGTTCTAAGTAATCAATCTGTTATGAGTTTCAAAAAAATCAACTATTGAATAGTGTCAAAATTGACATAAAAGAGTTCTTAAAACAAATATTATATTATTAATTGATATTAAATTCTTAAAAATCTAAGGTTCGGCCAAGAGACTTATATTATGATAGGTTAATCATTAATGGACCACTTGGGGGTCGCTTGTATGTATATGGTAAGTTTATTAACCATAATATATAAAATACAAAGAGACATTGTAAAAGTGAAACTAATTAACTTAGAGTTAATACTTAAAGATAAGGTTAATATAAGTACCCAAACCTGTCTAAATTCTATTGGATGAGTTGTTTTCGACCTATCCCCACCTCATCCTTTGAATAGTCAACTTTGGAGCCTTTAGAAACCGAATATTAATTTATTATAAATTAATATTTCTAGCTTTTCCAAAGGTGCCCCTCACCCCTCTTATAAAAGGGCACTCCTCCTTCTCATTTCTCCACACCTTCAAAGCCTTTTGGTTCGGCCAAACTCTGCCCAAATACTCTCCCAACATCCCTCAATACAACCTAGAGGCCTTAGTTTGATCAGAAAGCCAACCTAAGGAGCCCTTTTGATCAAATCAAAAGGAAGAACCCGAAGAAGAGGTAATGATTTCACCACCCTTTTCTAAGTTCATTTCTTCTTCCACTTCTTCTTCCTTTGTTCTTACCATTCTAAAATAATAACTCCAGTATCTCACATATAATGTGATGTTATTATAAGTATGGTACAATCATATTCAATATTCTATCCACCCTTTGAATAACATGTCACCATACGTGCGTACGTACGGCTTACCGTCTCCACGTCGTGGTGTAATTGTTATTCAATATAATATTATTTGGATGGGTATAATAATGATGTGTAACTCATGTAAATAATAAATATAACATGTTAATGATTCTGTATATATGATATACCATCCATTTATATATTATTTTAATATCAAAAGAATGATATTGTCGCTCGTGCGTACGTACGGACTACCGTCTCCACGAACGCGATGAGATTCATTCTCCATCGTATCCATTCAAGTATAATTATCATTTGATGATTTAAAAATGATGTTTAAGGACTGTATATCATTCTGGATATGAATAAGATACAACAACCATGGCTTATGTAACAAAACATATAAAAGAAAATGAGTAAGTTAACTCCCGAAACGACGATAATTCTAAGATATTATTAAGAAATCAATGTTAAAAGATCATATATGATATCATATTAATATATATGATTCTTGTATAATTTAATAACAACTACTTCACCATTATACAGGAGGTTAACCTACCCCAACCAAGGAAAAGTACAAGGTAAGGGTTATTTCACAATCTCTTCATTATCCGAGGTTGTTTATACGTAATAATCTACTGGGATTTCTTTATCGTCCACATCCATGTTTCTTCGAAATGTATTTCAAAACATATTTATTATTTACAAGAATATGGGTTAAATTCATTTATACCCTTGTTTGACTTTTTGTAAGAGGTTTATAAAGGAATCTTTCCGTCGTTTTCAAAACAAGGTCCTTTTTAACCTTTTCGACAGAATTAAGATAAGAATGTTTTTTTACTTATACGGCGGGTGCGGTTATTTTCCGCCGTTATAAAATCGTCAAAGCTTTCCTTACAAGCTTACAAGAATATTTTCAAGAAAATGTTTTATTTTATATGGCTCTTAAATGATTTCAAAAATAGAAGGAGATATTTCTCTAAAAAGTGTTTTGATTTCATCTATGTCAACATCCTTTAATGGATTTTACGCTTATTTGAAGTTGATTTATTATAATACAAAACTTCTATATTGCATTGAAGGTTTTGTGATATGTTTGACTGTGGATGTGCTATTTTATACCATTCATAGTTTATGGTGAAACTATTGACATTTCGTATGCTAGTTTTAATCCGAATGTTTATGTTATATTTCAAACTTTTCTTCAGATGAATGTGGTAAACAAGTATGTTCCGGTTTGGGGACCGGTAAAAGTAAGCCCTCCAGGTTGGGGACTGGTTAAAGTAAGCCCTCCAGGTTAGGGACTGGTAAAAGTATGCCCTCCGGGTTGGTGTCCGGTTATTAGAGGCACTCCGGGTTGGTGTCCGGTTATTAGAGGCACTCCGGGTTGGTGTCCGGTTATTAGAGGCACTCCGGGTTGGTGTCCGGTTATTAGAGGCACTCCGGGTTGGGTTCCGGTTAGAAGTAACCCCAAGGTCTTGGGATGAGGCCTAGACAAAGAAATTAACGTTTAGCATTATGCATTCCAACATTATGAAAGTGGTTATTTATTTTTGCATGTGATTATTCGATTAGTGGAATATCCATGTGAATAAGTAAATGGCATTATTTCATTTTATTTATGACATACCATGTTGAAAGTTCATGTTTAAAAGGCTTTTGTTTTAGTTATACATTGCCTTAAATGTTTATTCTTATTGATGAAAGTTTCCGCTATATTGTTATCCTTACTGGGCATTTGAGCTCACCCCTTTTCTATGTTTTATTTTTCCCAGGAAGTGAAGATGTAAGTTATGAATGACCTGCAGGGATATTATGAGGGGATTGTAGTGTGGACTGTGGAAACATTATGTTGTTGTAGTAGTTTTTGATTTTATGATGTAATGTAAAACTTATGAATATATCTAGTGTTTCCAAGGCTACTAAACCAATCGGTCTTTCGAGATTTGATCTTTCTTGTGATCATGCCAATGTTATGTAATAATGCACCGACTCTAGGAAACTAGGGTTGGGGCGTTACAAGACTGCCCTTTATCCTATATTATTATCACCATAAATAATTTTGACGCAGATAATAGATATTAAAGTGTATTCCCCACTTCACTCCAAATATCCTGGAGTAATTATTTTTATCAAAAATCCATCCTATTATGCCTTTTTAGTTTTTACCTAATGAGGCTATCCGAAGAAGTGGTATCATGATTATCCAAGTATCTTAAATTTATTTCATCCTCCACCTTATAAAAATATTCTTAAATTATGAATATATAATAAAAAATTTTATGAAATATACTAATATTTTTTATTTTAATTTAATAACCTAAAACCATATCATCTTCTTTCAAATGTGATATGAATCATCATTCGTGTGTACAATGTACAATTGTATCACAGATCAAGTTTTTTTTGTTTTTAATCATCACCTTTTAAGAACTGATATAACGGTGGATTAAAAGTACATATATTATAATTATATAATACTTATACATATATTAATATTATATCCCGTATACCTTTTTAATTTTCATTCAGAAGGGGTACGCCAATGTCACTCGTGTGTACGACAGATTACAAACTCATGATGCGATGTGATTCATTTTTCGCTACAGCATTACAAGGAAGGTAATAAGTATAATTTTTGTGAATATATGTGATATAAGTTTAAAATTAATTTTATTAATGAAATATGTATCATTATTTTTTGATAATATAAAATTTTCTTTTCTATATTGTAAAATGATAATGATGTTTGCGTGCACGTGTGGACTACCGCCACCACAAAGCATATTGATTCTTTTTTCATGACCAAAACACATGAATGATATATATATTAGTATATTAAAATGTATAATATGGTATTCATTATATTATTATAACTTTACACATACAAAATATTATATACTATATTTCTATAATGATCTTTTAAAAATGGAAATTTTACTCATATATACGTATGGCCTAAAATCTCAATGACTATAACATTGTTCACTTTTCTGAACCATTATTCCTGATTTTTTTAAAACTAAAATTTCTTTAAAAAATGATAAATATATATTGATTATTATTATGGATATGTCAAAAAATCACCACCCAGACCATGTTTAGCACCCTAAAGCCATATTGAAGTAATGAATCAAATGTCCATAAAACACCCTACATATACATATCTAATTAAATATTTAAATTTGTAAATAAATAAAAATGAATAAATTTATTTAAATATATCTTAAAAAATGTATAAAATGTCCTTATAATATATAATAATATATTTAATCCTATTATAAAAGAATGAATATGAAAAATAAAATTTTATTACTCATGGTTATGGTTTTCCTGTCTCATTTTCACATCTGTGAGATATACTCCATGTTCAATGATAATTTTTATATTTTTTTGTATATTCGATGAATGAGTTTTTTTATTATTTTCATTAAAATTATTGTGAATTAATACTACATATGAGGTTTTATTTTTTATGGGATTTTAGTCAATAGATTGAAAACCTGTAAGTGAATTCATCTCAATTTCACTTTATTACGGAATATTATAATGTTAGTGTGATATATTATTTTATAAGGTGTATATACTATCAATTTCAACACTATATATCAAAATCCTTCTTATTTTATAGATATATAATGTTTTATTTTAATTTATTCTTTCATGGGGATTACGATTAAAAATATTCCTAAAGTGGAAAGGCTATATGTTATAGTATCATTTATTTTCAGGACTATTTATGTTGAAGGTTATTTAAGAGAAAAAAATATGATACCATTTTATTGAAACAAATATCCTTATTATCGATAAGATATGTATTTGGTTAACATATTTTATTTCCATTCTTATCCTTATTGATTAATGTAACATCAATAATGTCTTTTATAATTGATGTCGAGCTTTTATTTTCTTTTATATAGGGTACCACTCTCTTCAATATACATGATTTATAATTTTGTTTCTAAAATTTATTTACTAAAAATTAATTATTCCATATATCTTCTATACATTGTGTTTTTCCTTGTTTTAAAATATTTTAAAATGATATTTCATAAAATTTTCCATATTGATCACACTTACTAAATGTTGCAAATTTTATTTAAAATAATGTTTATTTTTAAAAATTTTCACCTGAAAATATTTTAACTCCATCATGTCAAATATATTACTCTCATTTTCATTTATATGTTTCTAATTTTTTTTTTCAATGAAAATTATTTTCACAATATATTTTGATTTTTTATTTTTTTATAACTAGTTTTAATAAAGAGAATTTTATTTTCCTCGA
Organism: Viscum album; assembly: GCA_963277665.1. Classification (NCBI taxonomy): domain Eukaryota; kingdom Viridiplantae; phylum Streptophyta; class Magnoliopsida; order Santalales; family Viscaceae; genus Viscum; species Viscum album. Next base: position 169,698,073 of record OY728157.1, read on the forward strand.
GGATGTTTTTAATTATATTTTAATTTTATTTTGACCTATAAACATCAACAACCCTTTTTAATATTTATTCCCTATTGAAGATATTTTTTTAATAATACTATTCTAATTATTTCTTTTGATGGACTAGTATTGTTTCAACAAGATTTTCAAGAACCCATTTATTTTCCATTTATTAATCATGTTTCAATGATATTTACAAGTGATATGTTTCTATAATATTAAATAAACATGATTAAAAGATACTTTTTTGAAAAAAAGTTTCATTTATATTTGTTAATCATGATATGAAGGAATATTTAATTTGATCATGGTTTAAATTTGATGGTTGCTGAATGTTTTAATCAAAAATGGTACTTGGACATTATTGATGCTGCTTGGGTGATCCTTATACAATTTATACTAAGGCTTGACTCCCATTATAGATCACTAGTTTTCCTAATATATAATATACCATGGGTATTCTTATATATCTCCAGATTATCCAAATATAGAATATATTATGGGTGCACCTTGACACCATTGGGTGACACTGATATATCTTATATGTTGGGTGCACTCAAGTATCACTCCAATTCCTTGGATAATATAAATTTTCTTTAGAGAAATATATCTGATGTTGACCATATGGTTATCCTCAATCTAAGTGTTTTGTAAGGGATCTATGATTATGATATTCCAATGATTCCAACATGTTTATTATGATTTATATGGGTTAAAAATGATTCCTTTTTTGGATTGATATCAATGACTTATGATTATTTATTTTTATAACTCTTTACTCTTTTGAAGCATTATACCATGTTTTCTTGTTTGGTGATATATGTATTGAGGTGTAATATTATTCATCTCTTATAATCATGAACTTTTATTATTTCATCACATCATTATGAACTTCTAATACTCATAGAAGATACTCAAATTTACATTATTATACATACGAATACGATTAATTTTATCTCATTATTATTATTTTTCCTTCCCCCCCATGTAATCAATAATTATGAGAAAAAACTATATATAGATAGTTTTTATATGGATGATGATGATTATGGCCTAATTTAAATGAAAAATAACCTTGTTTAATTGAACGAAATTATCATATAATGACATGGGTATTTTTTTATGTTTTATTTTTTCATATTTCTAGAAAACTATAAACTTAATTGGACCTTAACAAATGTGAGTGGTCCAATATATTCCATTTGATGTTATATTCTTTCTATACTAATAATTAGGTCACCATCATTGGAATAAATGTTTAATATGTGATACATCTTAATTTTAGTACTATATCTGAGAGTGATGGTATAGTGATATTATACTCCCCACAAGTGAATCACAAAGGCACTTAACATTGTCTAGTCTGCATTGGTTTTATATAGAAGTCAATAAATGCAAACTATTTCTTATATATTATATTTTTGTTTGGGACATGAGTAATATGGGTCAAGGATTTTCTCAAAAGATATTATATATATATCAAATTCCTTTATAAGAATTATCAACTTTTGACATACATATCCTTTTATCCATATGTAATTTATGGGTATTTGTGACTATTTAAATTAAAGCCTTCATAGTGAACTATTCCATTGGATATGGTTTCAAAAAATATATGTGGGTTTTTAATTTTTAAAAAGCTACCATATTATCCATTACAATGTTTTATATAGAATAAACACCATTTTATAATCAATTTTGAAAATACATGGCCAACATTAAAGAGTGGTTCAAAACACCATTCCACAAGATTGGGGAGAATTTATATGTAATATTTGACACTCAGGTTTTCAGAATTATTATAGCCAATGTAAATATAATTTTATTATTACTTCATCTTTGAGACACATTTACACCCATTAATTAAGTGTAACTTTATGTTTCTTGATCTTTTTTCTATGCCAAAAAATTTCCACCCCCTAGAATATGATTATTTAAAAATGAAAAAAGTAATTCCATCATATATAAAAGGGAATTTGGGGAATTATTATGCTATATAGTGGGATCTAGAGTTTTATCATCAATCGGAGGTTACTCTAATTTTTTCCTATTCCAGGGGTATATAAAAAATAATTTGAATATTTCAGGAGTAACATTATGAGCACTACAAACATTGAGTATTTTTCATCATCTCCCTACATTTTCCCAATGTATGATATTAGAAAGACTTATCAAGTGAGACATGGATATTTATTAGGAAAAATAATTATTGGTTTTTTACATAGCATATTTTCGAAAATTTCAATTCCAATTAATCAAAAGATTCAAAATCATTCTAAGTTAATGACTAGAAAGATTAAACTAGACACTTATTTAGGGTTCCCATTACTGATATTTATCACAAAGAGAATTTTTATTCTATAATTGTATGTTTAAGGTCTTAAAATCTATAACAATACATCTGATGGTTTAGTTCGAACATCACTGTCCATGATTTATGGGGATAGTGAACAAAGTAGGAATTTTAGACCAAGAATGCTCTAATACTTTATAGATATGAGGAGAGATTTTTTAAATTTATCATATATGTATTTTTTGATTCATAGATATGATATGGTACTTTTATGAAAGGAATGGACACTTAACATGTTTGAAAAGAGATATCAATTATAATGCCTTTGAGGAATACATATGTATGAATAATTTCTCTCAAGGATGAAAATTAATTTGATTAACATGAAATATTCTGATGTGTATTATGAAAATTCTTGTTTGAGAAGTATTATAGATAGTCAAAGTAAGTTTATCTTTCAGATTTGGATTCTCTCATTATCAATGGGCTTTTGAGTTTCAGGATAGTATGAGTTTGAATAAAGCATGAAGTGTGGTTTGTGAATGGAATGTATTTAGTGATGAAGGAAACATTTTAATTATAATTTCCTATGGATGAGGGAATGAAATTTTATTCCTATAATTATTAAATATATGAAATAATATGTGTTGTAATTTCATGAATGGATTAGGTCCATCTGGATGAGATAATGGGTTTGAATTTATTATTTAGCATCTTGACATAGAATAGGGAATATTAACATCACTATGTATCTCATATGAATAATGATCAACCCACATGTATTTCTAGGGTTTATCCCCCAATAAAAATCTATCTCATACATAAGGAATGAATTTCCTGAGAGATCCTCGTTTATTTTTTAAATTCATGTAGGTTAGTACAATCTTACAGTGGAGACATCAATCCATAGACCACATAGTTTGGTAGGGGTACTTGCCAAATATATCCTAGTAGAGTCTGAACATGAGGGATTTGTGAGATGTAATAAATCAAGATAATGATCTTTTTAGATCCGAAAGAGTGGGATGGTATATGCATGTAATAGATGACTGTAGACCATGTTTTTAATTTGATATCCATTATGATGTCATCAATTCATATGAATATAAAAATATTTTTAACTAGGGTTGAAAATTCCTATTATTGATGGGATATATCAAGAAGTTTATTATGTCGTTTGATATTTGAGTTTTATTATTAAAATTAAATAAAATGTTTCCTTCAAATTTAGATTCCATATCTTTGATTTCTAAAAAAATTATAGGGATCTGTTATTTCAAATAGATGAAATTTGATTTGTGAAATTAAGATATTTCTGAATGATTTAAAATTTCTATTGGTGTTGGCCAAACAGAACTAAAATTCCCTACGTAGATCTCTCTCACTATTAGGTAAAACTATTTTGTGTATTTTTCTAGGTTGGGCCTAGAATAGAGGATCCTGGTATCACTATTCATCTATTTGGAATGAGAATCAAACTACACATAGTTATGAGAAACTATTCCCATTGATGAGATGACTCATTCTTAAGGAATGATGAATTTTTTTATTATGGTCATGGGAGGGTAACAATATAATATCTAGGCATGAGAACATATATCATCAATATTATAATCAATAAACATGTAGTTTTGTGATAGTGGGATAATTTTTATCATATTTTTGCTAAACAAAAATTCCATATCTGAGTGTCGCTAAATATATCATCTAGATGAGAATCAAGCCACACATAGGTATATATTTAATTTTTTATTATAAACATTCACTAGGAATTATTGTACTCTTATGTGAGGTCCACCACAATAAATAACTATATGTCATTTGATAGGGATGTAAACCATGAAACATAACGTAATGTGGAAAAGACACTAGTTACCCGATGTGAATAAATGTTATGAAATCTCACATTTTCAAAATTCCATTTCCATTAGATACACATATTTTAATTCTGTGATGTTTTCATCATGAATTACACTGACCAGGAAAGAATTCCCTTACCAAGATTCCAAATCCCACAGGACCTATTCTAGGTGTAATAAAGGAATATTATTTGGGATTTCCATTATCTCATGGGGGAGATAAAAATAAATATGGTGAAGTGAGAGAATAATAACATCAGGTATATAGTTGATTCGTTAGATGGTAAGTAGCAATCTGATGCGAATGAATGAAAGTGAGTTAAAACCTTGTGCAAAAAAGCATAACTGAGTTCAGAATTTGTTTCTAGGCCTGAGATAGAAAGACCCAGTTTCATTATGTATCCTATGGAATCATGTATCAAGTCATACATATTTCTGAGAAAATTTTCCCTACACTGATCTGGATAATATGTACTAAATGGGGTAACATTTTTTATTTTCTAGGGGGCCTAGGATGAAAAATATGGGATCACAATGTATCTCATCAATAAAAGAATCATGTGATCTATAGTTCTAATAATTATTTTCATATTATTATCAAAATATAACGAAACATTTAATTTAGAAGGAGTGATTATAGGGTATGTTCATTTTATACATTAAAACATCCCAGGAATTCCAAAAATCATCTCATTCAAGGCATCTCATGTTAATTAGAGGGGATTTCTAGTTTTTTATATAATGGAATCCTATTATTGGTGCATAGAGTACAAATAAATTTAATCATCATGCAATGAATATATTGTCGTATAGTTTAAAATCATATGAAATAAATATATGGATATTCCCTATTATTTTCATGCAATAATGAGTTGTTTATTTCGTGTAACGTCATGAAAAAAATAAAAATGGAGTCCTATTATATTTGGTTATACCACCAAAACCATATGTCATTAATTCGAAGAAATATTTCATGAGAAATATTTAATTGGAATGGGTTCAGAGAACTATTTATCAATAATAATTAATGAACATATTTCTGTAGAGTAGATTATCAGGAAAAAAAAGGTTGTTCCCATTTTTATTGATGATTTAGAGGAATCATCGTAGGTATCATATAGTTCCTAAGGACCAAAACCTGTTCCCCGTATATGAAATAATGATGTTCATCTTTATTATTGGAAGATTCATATGTTTGGTTTTGGGGGAAAATAGATAATGAAATGAATGTATAATTTTCTCATCTATCGGTTCAAAATATTCAAAATACATTTAGTACTACTGGTATATGTAAAATTTATCACATATGGAAATATGGAGTGAATTTAACTATAATTAAGTGGTAGAAATTGTTTTTTTAAAATAGTGAATATGGGGTAAACTTTATAGTAGTATGGGTTGTGGAACAATAAACCCACAAGGCATGTAGAATCTATTTAGGCTAGGATTTCTAATCCTTTTCCAAAATTTTCTAGATCACATTCAATATGGTTTAATATAAAGTCTCAATCTCTCCATTTTCCACTTCATGATATAGGGTTCACTAGTGGGGAGCAATGTTATAATACTAGTAAACCCTCATTAATTACGTCAAATATATGTTGTTGTCGTTGTTTTTTAGTTTTATATGTGGTTCCCCAAACATAATGATGTTGTTGGAATTCCAAAGAATTGATAATATTTTTTGTACTCACTTATTTTAGGGATATAATTATCTTATTTAAAAATGATATTGGTTTTGGTGATTTATATAAAAAATACTTGGATCAAGAGGGCGGTTATGGTATAATAACATTAATTTGAAATATGGAAGAATGGCCATGAGTATTTTTAGGTGTCCAATAACTTTTGGAGTTTATAGATGAAATTGGATTGCACATGAATTTAATAAAGCCTTTTGATAAATTTTTCAAAACACTAAATCATCAAAGGCCATAAATATCCAATCCTTCTTGATTTTGGGAGTAGTATGTGTTCTTTATTATTGAGTTCCATTGATATGGGAATGAAATTATTTCATAATGGATATTTTCTCATCTCTATTTTTATTACTCATTTATAATGGTCATTTTGATTAACATGGAAATCATATATGATTATGTTAACTTCCCTTCATAAAATATTCTTTGAATTGGATTTTTCTGGCCGAATAATCCCATATTGTAGGTAGTACAGGATGAGAATCATCCAACCATTCAATAGATTTTTTGGTTTAAGGGTAAATTTAACCTCATTGGTCTCTTCCAAGATGGCCTGAAAAAATGGAAATTACCGTTATATGGTGTCAAATTATGATGAATTTGTTTCCCTATTAGGATCAACAAAATTTGTATCCCCATTTTCATATTCATCTTCTAGAGTATTTTTGGAGTGCGGGATATGAGTAAACATTGTCCCTATGAAAAAATATACCTTTAGTCCTCATGAAAAATCACATAGGGGGTCAATTATTTTTTACTGAGAGCATAATCTCAATTTAACTACTTTATTACTAGCTCTAAATGGAATTTGATGTTAAAATGGGTCCCTGATACTTTTAGTGAATGGTTTAATACATTAATGATGTTCGGGTATTCATCCTTATTTTTTGGGATCATACTTCATTCAATAAGAAATAATATGGTAGAACTGACCTTTTTGACAGATAAGGATGAATCCCAACAAAATATTATTTATCTTTTGGTATACCATCGCTTTTCCCATAGGGATTCTAGATGTTCTATCAAAATTCAACTCCAATGATCATGGGGAATCATGGATAGTGAAAATTTCATCATATGAAGGTCTATAATCTCATCAAATTTCAACTAATGAAGGATTATATGTGAGAAAATCTAGAAAGGCATTACCCTTTATTTCCCTCAATGGTCTGAACCATATTTCAAACTATAATTTGATGAATTCCCATTATATCTGTTGCCCAATCAACATAGATTGATTGAGGATGTACATGAGTGGGTCAGTTCAAGGAAAACAAATGGACCACTTGATGATGTAATTTGTGCCAAATTGTTTGATCAAAAAATATTTAATTCTATATAGTTCTTATTTATGTTTCCTTTTTTAAAAACAAACAATAATGAAGTGTATTTCTAGAATGTACTATATTGATAACATTGAAGTTAACATTAATAAAAATATTTGATAATTTTTAAAAGTTGTAAATCAACGTAAAAATGATGAAATATTATATAATAAAAATTATTTTCACACATAAACATTGTATGACATTATCAATTAAGTAGTAGTTTTACTCAACAAAAGGAAACTGAGTTAATAATTCATTTACCTCAAGTATTGGAATTATTTATTCACATTCAACCCTATTATATAATAAATATGGATTTATTATTAATTTCATCAATATCCTTTTATTATATCATATCATATATTTTTTATTTATTACATCTTATCACCCAATTATGAGTAGTTTGTTATTAAAATAACTATTTGAGATGATTACTGCTTCATTTTCCATCCTTGTTTCGGTTAAGAAGTCTTGGTCTTTATACTTTCATATTTTTCTCATAATTTCTAAAATTTCATTCATTTTATATAAATCATTTATAATAACGAGATTCACATTTATAGTATTCATTTAAATTGTAAATAGTAAAATAAATGACATCATTCATGAAGATGGTATGACGTACGTATGCATGAACTCTATTTTTATTTTTTTGATGGAAAAATTAAATAATGGTATATAATATTTCATTTTTAAAGAATCATTATTATATAATATATATCATATATGTTAATTAAACTACATCATATTACCCATCCATAAAATATTTTTACAAAAAACAAATTGTATCGCTACATTGAAATGGTAAGTCATACGTACACATGAGTGCTACTTTCATTTGATGTTTGACATGAAATATGGTGTATAATGGTTTTTTCATAATCATAATAAATTTTTGAATATTAAGGATACTAAATTTATTATTTTATGAAAAAAAATATTTTTAATAGGAGGTAAGGAATATTATAAAAAGAAATTTATCAGGTATACAAATTACCTCTTCTTCAAAATGCTATCTTTTCATCTCCTCTAAATGAAAATAGGGTCAGCCTTATGAGAATTCTAGAAGAACTATAATGTTGTTAATGAATTTGAGATGAAATATTGGTAGGGTATTTTGTATATAGAATGATCAATTTTATGTAATTATTTGTAGGGGAGGGAGGTTACCTATTATAGTTTAAGTGAGAGAAAGTTTTAAATTTCACAAAATATTAAATTGTACTAAATTAACTATCTAAAAACATACAGCCAAATGGATATGGATTTGAATATAAGATAATATTTGGTTGTAATAACATAAACCAATAGATTTTAGACATGATTCAATATCAGTTTAAACTTTATCATTTTCACTAACCCTTAGTTAACCAATTTTATTTTAACTATAGTGACCATTTTTTAAAAAAATATAAAGCTGAATTTTTACATAAACTATGTCAATTGGTACTGTAATTATAAATTTATTAAATTTTTAATTATGTATTAATAAATTTCACCATTATATGTTTTTTTGGATTTTTTAATAATTTAATAAAATATTAATGACATAAAATATAAATTTTGTTAGTTTTTACATTATTTATTGATTTTGAATTTTAAAAATATCATGAAAAAATAAAAAATTATAAAAATCTATTTAATTATTTCATTATAAGGTCATGGTCATTTATAGAATTATTTTACAAAAAAAAATATCTAAATTTAGTTTCATTTTGATATTGTTAATATCAATTTTTTATTTTTATGTTAATTTAATAACTACTAAGTTAGTGTTCCATAAGAAATTAGGGATATTGTATAATTAATAAAAAATATAAATAAACTTCCATTACGAATATAATTATTTTTTATTTCGAGATTATATTTATAGTCAAGAATACATATTGGTCAACCCCATGTAAAATGATTATACATATTAAAAATAATAGTGTGTCATTTTATCACCTTATTTTATTTTAATAACATCAACGTCATTTTCATGGAAAAGTGTGTATTAAATTACTAAATTTAGATTCTTAAGTGTAATTGGCATAATTTAATTCATAATATAATTAATATAATGAAATTTTGTAGCCTTATCACTTATTTTCAATCCATATTAATGTGTTTTTCCCTTTACGAAGGTAATAAATTTTCCCAAATTACTATTCATAGTGGCCAAAAATAAAAAGGAAAAAATTAACAAATGTGAACCTTATGATTATAAATATTAATATATTTTTATCTAACTTAATAACTACAAATGACTGAAATTAATTTTAAATTAAGTGCGCAAAAAGTGACAAAACCTTTTTAGAGGAAAATTAAATTTTTAAACACAATACATGATTAATTCTTATACTACTATTAGAAAAATAATTCTTGTATGTTTTAGAAAATTTATCATTTAAATAATATAAACATTTAATTAAAATAATTAAAACATATTAATTTAATATATTGATACAAAATTTATTGCACGTAGAAAAAAAAATATCATAAAAAATATCACTACTATTTTTAAAATAAATTTTTTGATAAAAGTTTTAATCATTTTAAAAAATTATTGACCATATAATTTTAATAATTTAGTAATTACTATTAATTTTTTCAAATCTAACTACACGGAAATAATTTTTGGGTTTAATAGAATCTCCATGTTCATTTTAAAACAAAGCGTTTCTTGCAAAGGAAGATATCACAGAAAATAAAATTATTTAAAAACATTTATTTCATAAAAATGTTTCATTGTTAATTTTTACCCCCACATTAAATGAATTTCACCCTATATATTCATAACTTAAAGAAAAATAGGTTAGGATAACACTTCCTAATCACATCTTTAGGTTCCCACATGGCTTCCTCAAATTAGTGGGTTTTATATTAAACATAAACCAGGTGAGTTGTCTTCTTTTTGTAGAACATTCTCTATATGATCTAAAATCTATAACAGTTATTCTTAATAATAAATATCATGATCCAGTTTTCTGATATCTGAGTTTAGTAAATGTGAAGGATCAGGTTTGTACTTTTTTATGGGGGATGTATGGAACACATCATGAACATGATAGACATCCGATGGAATTTCCAATCACTAAGCTACCATGCCAAGACAAACAAAAGTTTAAAAATGACTGATAAAACTAGGTAATTGGTTTACCTTATTATAAAATCCTATCAATATTTTCTTGGGAGATATTTTTATAAATACATTTTCACCTACTTTGAACTTGAGATCATTACAATGATTGTTAGCATAATTATTGTGTCAACTCTCACATGTTATTCTGTTAAATTGATTAGATATAATAATCTATGAAACTTCTTACACTAGATCATGTCCTAAAATATTTCTTTTCCCAACTCCATTAAAACATGTTAGATTTCTTCAATTACTACAATAGTGGGATTCTGAAGGATGCATCTGAGTGTTGGAGTAAAAACTATTCTGGTAAAATAATTATAATAATGGAAGGAAATGATCCCATATGCTATTGGAATCCATAGAGAATGATCCCAAAACATATTCTATAGTTTAAATTTTTCCCCCATACTGGCCATTTATCAAATAAGGGTATGCATTTTAGAATCCTTACTCTACATCCAGAGTCTATTGAAGTATTTACTCGAAAATTGTGGTAAACCTGAGATCTAGATAAGATAAAATGGAAAGAGGCAATCCATTAAATCTTAAAAAAACATTATTATATATTCTAGATAGTTGATCAACAGAGAAATTTTTTCTAATAGAAAGTATGTGTTCTTACTTCATAATATGGTCGACTACACCCCATAAATAATTATTCACTTTAAATGTTTTGGGGAACCCGATAATAAAATCCAGGGAGATGTTTCACAATTTCCATTAAATTATTTTTAATGGTTGTAACATAAAAATAGAATTGTATTTATGAGACTTTACATGATAACATATGAAGAAACAAAATAACTCTACAATATCCTCTTCACACCATCCAACAAGAAATATTCTTATAGGTATCTATATATATATTCCTAATTCCAAGAGGAATAGAGAATAATGAAGTATTATCCTAAAACTATATATCCATATTTAAATATATTATGGGAGGGATGTAAACACATTTCTTTAATCCTATTTTAACATCTCCACAAAATTTTAACCCATGAATATTTATCACCTTATTTTTGATCTCTAAATATTCTTTCTGCAACTCCTCAATATATGCTTGTATACAAGGTTGATCATTATTATTTGAAAGAAATGATTTATACCCATACTTCTCTATTTATATATACATCCATGGAAAATATAGTAATATTGATACTTTCATTATTTTCATCATAGATATAGTATCATGGACCTTAATCACAAAGCATCTTCCACCTTATTTATTTTCAAGGCTGGTAATTTATATAGTAGTCATAATCATTAATCATCTGCAACCATATACTTTAGCGTATGTTCAAAAAACTTTCAGTGAAAATATAATTTAAACTTCTTTTATTTGTATATATTTATATCTTAAATTTTCTTTGTACTATTTTTGGATATTGTATGGATTATTTTTGAGACCAGACACTGAGAGAGTGTGTGATTCTGAGGACATGTGTCACTGAAATTAATGTTTGAAATATATTATTTACATTAGTTATCACTAGCACATATTTTTCCTAAAGAAGTGGATTAACATCTAATAACATTACCAAATATAAAATAATAAGGAACCATTGAGTTTCTAACGTGAGGTTTACCCAATACATGATTTAACCTAAGTTCACATGCTTCATTTTTTGTATTGTCATCACCGGTGGGAAAATGAACCAAATTGTTTAATAAAATTATTTTATTTCTAGTTTATGACTCAATAAGATATTATTTTTTAAAAATACTATCATGATATAATTATAGGGTTAGCCTCATCACCCTAGAGTCATTGGAGAACCGTTGGATAGAGAGAGAAATTGGTAGAATCTTATTTTTGTGAATGATGATCATACCATGGATCGACAATCATCAAACCTCGAATTTGATAGATCGTTATAATGGAAGTGACAAAACATAATTATTGATAATTTATTTAACTGAATCACGACAGGGATTGGGTTTTTTATTTTTTACCTTTTTCATGATTTCTACGATGAACTCAATCCAATCAACGAATAGATTAAACTGTGGTGAGATCGTCTTGTAGAATGGGCTTATATACTGGGTTTTGACTGGATATTTGTCTTTTTATTTGATCTATATTCAATTTTCAATCTAGTATAAAAGGACCAATATTGACATGAAAATCAATCAAGGATCATTCATCTAATATGTTCTTCTACATTTCTCCCCCATTTATCATTATTCATGGGCGTTCTTTGTTTGTCCCTCATCAAAACATATACTGATCAATTGAACATCACACACCCTTTTCATGGTAAAATGATTCAATATCATAGATATAGGATCATCATGAGATAAATGTGGTGTGGAGATGGAGATGGAGCAATTTAGATGTTAAAGGATACTCAAATTCATGTTCTTGGGATTTCTTCAGTGCACAATTAAGTAAGATGAATTTATCGTTTTTGAGAGTAAATATGATGAAGAAACACTTTTTTCTGGAACAACATGGAAGCTCATGGATCGTCGATTTCATGCTGATACAATCAGAATATTGCTGGCCAGAGGAACTGGATCAAACACGTAATGAAGGATGAGATTTTTTTTGGAATATTCTGATACACACAACATGTATCCTATGATTACAAAGCATGTGTGGACTCATGAAGGGAGGATAGGGTTTCATATAGGAGATAAGTATCGCATGGTATATGGATCATCCTAAATGGTCTATGAACTCTCCCCAAAATCATCAAGTATACATTGATAAGTACACAGACACAAGGTGGAGTACACAGGTTGCATACTAGGCATGTGTGTAAGAACTTGGTTCTTATTTTTGAGGTACGGGTTTCTTCGTCTCTATTTTACTTAAGTGTTTTTGAAAAAATATGGAAAATGGGGAAAATCCCAAATTTTAGAAGTACACTTCATGTACTTTTCCACACACCATGTACTTTTGGCCGTGTGGGATGAGTACACAGGGCGTGTGGCCATGTCGGCAACGAAGGGTGTAAAAACTGATTACAAGCCGTGTAGTGGCCCCTTACACACCGTGTAGTCAGTCGGATGGAGAATAGTAAGACAGTGGCCAATTGTGCGATAGAACATGCTGTGTACTCAAGGAGACATGCCATGTAGTCATGTCGGCAGGTGAGTAGTGCCACGCTGGCGGGAAACTGCTAGAGGAACAGTTAAAATTGGAAAGTACACGCCGTGTATTTGAAAATACACGTCGTGTACTTTGTTTTTTTGCTTAAAATGGGATGTATCCTCCCCTGTTCATAGGGAAGGCGTAGAACGGGAAGAGGGATCTAAAGAGGAAGGTAGGGGATTTGGAGATCTATTGAGCAAACGTCAGGGACCATTTCCGCCTCGGACGATCTTGTTGGAACCGCATGGGTAAGGGATTCTATCTCCTGGTGTGTCTCTTGCCAATTCTTCCTCTAATGTAAGTTATTTATACTTAAGAGAGTTTTATTTCACCTCAGATATACCTCGTTCTGGGGAGATTTGTGGAACGTCATTCAAGTATACTGATCAGGGGCGTCTAAGGTAGGTGGCTTGGTGTTTATTTTCCAACTTTCGTGTGTTTTTTTTGTGTTTTGAGCTACGAACCCATATTTGGGGTGTCGTGTGGCTGAGGCCCTGGATATTTTCAATACCTAGAACTGAATAGATAATTAATTGTGGTAATAAACTGCTGTTTGGGATCATTTCTTAGATCCAGGAGCACCCTGGGGGTGCGTTCCTTTGTTTATCCATTTGGCCAGGATACCCGAGGGTATGCCCTGTTTATATTCTGCATTACTTTTTCCTTGAGAGGAATGGTATTTAAATTTCTTATGATATGTTTGGCATGGCCCGGTTACATCATACAGAGGCCGTTGTTTTTACTTAGCCCGAGGGCAGCTGATATATTAGCCTGAGGGAAACTTCTTCTGTGCCTATGGGCAATAGACTCTGTGCCTGAGGGAGACACTACCTATGCCTGAGGGAAAAATCTGTTATGCCTATGGGAAATTGCCTGCGGGCTACGTTTCTGATTACCTGGGGGTAAAGGATTGCATGTCCGAGGACACTGACTGTTACATAGATATGCATTGTGGTGTTTTCATATATTAAATGGATTAAATGAATAATTAAATGGAAATTTAACTGTTAAGTTAGTTACTTTTGAGTATTGCTTAGTTTATTTCGTTTTACTACTGCACACTGTTGTTGCATGCGTTCACACAGTTGGGAACATGCCTTTGGTGGGTGATTACTAGGATTCATTTCTCACACCCTATTTGGGTCATGCTTTTCAGCCCAAATAGATTACGTTTATAAATGTGTGGATTAGGGCAAGGGTCCCTATACAGGTACTTGATTGCTACTGGGGTGTATGAGAGCATGAGACTGAGCATTGTCTTGTGATGTCGCGAGCTATTCTACTTTTCTTTTCTATACTTTTACTTCAGCTGTATTGTATTGCAGTGTAACATGTTCTGGCTATTTTATTGAATAGTGACATGCTGCATCTTCATATATATATATATGAGTACTGGTTTCCTTTTTTTCTATCAGTTATGCATTTCAGTTATATATACTTTTTCTTCTTCTGCTGTTGTTGTATGTGTTATTCTTTCCACTGCACTACACTTTGACAAATGAGGTCATAGTTTCCCTACTATCAGACCTGGGCCCTCGCTGCTAGTCGGTAGCCTCTGGCATTTGGGGAAATGCACTTGAGGTCATGTGGCGAACCGGTTTCGGGGCACCCATTGAGTGGCACCCAGAACCGATACGTTACAAAGTGGTATCAAAGGGGTTTCTTTTCTTTGACCTACTATTTGAAGCCTTAGTTAGGGATACGGTAGAAACGGTAGTTGGTAATAAGCTGTTCCTGGACGTAGCTAACCCGTGTACATGGAAAATCCAGTCTACCTCGTATTTTGGCAATTCTTTTGATTTTGCAAATTTTACAGTTGATTTTATTTCACCGTTGGGTGACGCACTAGTGATTGTGAGGTTTATACTTTATTTATGGGTTCTATTGAGTTGCAACACGATGAGATGAGGTTGTGCCATATCATTCATCATTTAGGCACATGTTAGAAATCACATGCCATGCATAGTCCCATGCCATTTAGGTGCATTAGAATTTGCATGTTGTTGTGATAGTAGTTGTGGTAGAAAAAAACGCTGTTGGGATAACGGGTTGATAAATACCTACTATGTTATAGGGTATTATTGTATAATCTTGTTGAATGAATGGATGTCATTCTTTGGTTTTTGGGGAATATGGGCCCCCATTGACCGGAATTTGGTGGATCATTGACTGTTTATTATGTTATAACACAGATAAGATGTCAAACTTTGATTTGTGGGGAGTATGGGCCCTCAAATATCGAAATTTGACACTTAGGTGTTGTTTTTCAGTGTTTTATGGGTTTGGGGGAAGTTTCTGAGGCATACGGTCTGGAAAACCCAGTCTACACGCCGTGTATAACCTTCAACACGCCGTGTATGATCTTCTATTCGGGAAGAAAAATAAACTTTTTTTGTACACGCCGTGTACCCAGCATACACGCCATATAGTCTCTTCCTATGTCACAAACCGTGTGGGCGGCGTCACGGGGAAGGGAAGGGTTTGGGGTGAACATGCCGTGTAGCTTATGTACACACCGTGTAGTGTTGACTTGGTGTCTGCCGTGTAACTAACAACATGGGCGAAGGAAACCTTAAGACACACACATCGTGTCCATTATGGAATACGCCGTGAAGTCCGACCTAGGGACCCGAACGTGTAACTAACAACACGGGTCAGTGTAATCCCTTCGGGTACACGCCGTGTGTATATCGAACATGCCCTATAGGGTGAGCCATGTGTTTGGCCATGTAACAAACAACACAGTTCGGTGGAGCTTGTCTAGTACACGTCATGTACCTGTGGGACACGCCGTGTAGTCTTGTCCGAGGACAGACCGTGTAGAGTTAGCCGTGTGGCTGGGAAATAGGGTGATGTACACACCGTGTGCGGGTGTAACACGTCGTGTGGTATCAAGCTGAGTAGTCAGCCGTGTCACAAGAGACACGGGCAGTTGGAAAATTACACCATACACGCCATGTAGATGTTATACATACCATGTAGTTTAGTTCCACAGGATACGTGTGGCTTAGCCATGTAGAAGGACCGGGGCAAGGGAATAGAAGTCAAGTACACGCCGTGTAGTCGGTATACATGCGGTTTAGTCTTGTTTTTCAAATTTTGAATTCCTCTTTCCTCTTGTTCCCTTTGGGGGTTTTTTCGCTTTTAGTCTTGATAATCTTGAATCTAAGGCGTGTTTTTGACCTTGTAGTGTCATGCCACCTAGACGACCACATGTTCTTTGCTAGGAGAGTGGCGATGATTATACTCCAATGATGGTGGGACATGGGCTACTGGTGGACCCTCCAACAGAGCTAGATGCGGCGCCAGCCGTTATACCGAACACATGCGCGGAGGCGCAGTTACGTGAAAGCTTTATGCGGTTCATGCAGACATTTCAGGGAGCACCACAGGTTGCCACTTCTATGGCTGAGCTGACTCGTACATTTCAGTAGCCGTATCTGTGTAGAGACCCGAAGCCTGACGTACATGGACATTACATTACTTTTTCGGAATACATAATACATAATGAAAACAAACACACAAGGACCATAATAGTTTAGTGTCTTTGGAAACTCGGGAAAATAATTTTCTAATCGTGGTGAAAGATCTTCAACATCTCCCATAAAGATCATCCCCTTTTTTTTCATTACCTAAATTCTTTCCTTTAATCCTAGGGGAAAAGAAAACATATAAAGGGTGATCTCAAATGCTCAGTAATGGTAAGCATGGAGAAAATAAAACAAACCATATACATTTGAACATAAAAACATGAACATAATGTTTAAACATAGAAATCTTGAGCAATGACATAAAACATAGCAGTACGTAAGGCATATATCATAATAGAAAATCAATCATGATAAAATAGCTTGGGAATAAGACTTCTACTAGTGGAAAAACATTAAGCACAAGATATGATTTCCATGGTAGCCAAGGCATTGCTGCCAAGACCATCTTAGTGGACGAAATCCCTTTCTGAATCGAGTTCACTCCTCATTTTAGTCATGTAACACTGAACCAGATTAACTTAACATTCTAGACATGTATATCTCATGAGATATAAATCTTTCCCCAATTAATTGGAGGGAGATAAATATCCCACCCATCTCGTAATGAAATCATTCTTACTTGTGCCACAAAATAAACATACATCATTCATAATAACCCAATAAATAAAATGAGTTTCATAAACATCATCCCATCATCACATAATACATATAAAATAAATGGATATCATTTCATAATAAGGAAAGTGAGACCATGTAAATCATATAGAAATTATACTTGAAACATACACATATGAAATAATTTCATCTTAGATGAAAAATGGTTTTGAAAAAACACTTGAAATGAATTCTTGAGAAAAATATCCTTTCTTCTTCAAAATCATTTTCTTTTCACAAAATTCCATGCAATTTTAAACGAATAGAATTTTTTTTAAAATATTAATGAAATATTTTGGAGGAAGCTTCCTGAAAATAAGACTTTATAAAACCGTAAAAATCCTTTCATGCCGTATACGATAAAAAAATTATTCTTCTCGTACTTTTGTCGGAAAAGTCAAAAAGTACCTTGTTGGGTAAATAAAATAAATATCCCATACTTACCATTGGGTAAAAGTCAAAATGGGTAAAAAGGAATTTAAAAATACATGAAACCATTTTTTGGAAACATGGACATGGATGATAAAAAATAACCCCAGTAAATACTTACGAATAAACAATCTCGGATAAGAACGAGATTGGAATAGTTATCCCTTACCTTAGGTCTGATATGCTTCGTATGGATCCGAACCTCCTGTATAATGATTAACATAATGTCATTGACTTATTAAATAATCATATTCATTGTTATTATATCATATATGTTTCACTTATGACTTTATATTACCCGTTATTTTGTAAATTCAATGTTAAAGTAGCGTTTTGGGTAAAATCATTTCATTTATCGCATGTGTTTCGACTTGTCGTTCTTGATATTATTACTTATATCCTGATTTAAAAAATTCTATAGTGTAAAAAAAGATTTATATATAATATATATTCATCATATACATATATATTATAGATATATAAAATGAAATGGAATACACCGTTCATGGAGACGGTAGTCCATACGTACGCATGAACGCTATTTTCGTTTACTTATTGAATTGAATGAAATTAAATAGATGACATTAATATATACATACATAAATACAGTAGCATTATTATGTCATATATTTCATTAATATTCATTATATATACTTTATAATCATTCTTGAATGGTTAATCATGGAAAATGAATCTCATCACGTTCGTGGAGACGGTAGTCCGTACGTACGCACGAGCGATGATATCATTCCCATGATAGTGGAATTGTATTAAAAGTGTATGTATAATATTACAGAATCTATATCACTTTACAATAATCATATATATTCATTACTTTCACCATTATACCCATCCAAGTATGGTGGTGGTGGAAAATAGATTACAGCACGGCGTGGAGACGGTATTTCGCACGTACGCACGTGCGGTGATTTCGTTTTCTGTAGGATGGATAGGTGGTGAAATATGGTTGTTTCATACTTATAATAACATATTAGTATATTAGTGATACTGATGTTATTACTTCATAATGAAACAACTAAGGAAGAAGAAGTGGAATAAGAAATAAAGTTGAAAGAATCGGTAACGATCATTACCTCTTCTTTGAAGCCCCTCTTTGAGACCTCCTCTTAGGGCACTAAAATTGGTCATTGAAGAATACCAGGACCTCATGTATGTTTCTAGGAAAGTGGAGGAGAGAATTTGGTAGAGGTTGGACGAGCTTGAAGGCTCAAAGTGGTGTGAGGAAGATAATGAGGAGGTGCCCTTTTATAAGGGAGGAGAGAGGCACCTTTGGAATAACTAAAAATATTATTTTATTATAAAGTCATATTTGGTTATTAATAGCTTCAAATTGAGTTATTTAGAATCTAAGGTGGGGATGGGTATAAATCCTCTAATCTAATAGAATTTATACAAGTTTAGGTTTCTATTTTAACCTTATCATTTAGATTTAACTTTAAGTTAGATAATTTAACTTTTACCGTGTCTTCTTGTTTTCTTACACTATCATGTTAATAAACTTACTATAACAAGACAAAATAACCCCAAGTTGCTTATTATATATATATATAACCGTATTTATGTCATTTGTCCTAACCTTAGTTTTTAGGAAAAAAATAACAATTAATAATATAATATTTGTTTTAAAAACTATTTTATGTTAACTTTGACACTATTTGGTAATTGATTATTGTGAAAATCATAACAGAATTAATAGTTCGAAAAAAGTTAACTAAATCAATAATAAAATGTCCTATTAACCTAGTAAATTAGTGTAATTCATAAAAAGTCTCAAATTACATTTATTTGGGTATTTATAATATCAATTATGTCAATATTTCATTAATAAGGTAATTAATGCATCATCTTTGTGTCATAAATAAATTAAATTATTTAATGTATAAAAATTATAAATAAAATATCATTATGTATTAAATCTTTTTAGATTTCTAATGAATATTTATATTCGAATTTATCTTATGTATAAACCTATATTTAAAATTATTTACTTAATAAACGTTGATTTTAACTATTTTAACCCTTCTTTAAATAAATTAACATTAAATGTCCTAATCTAATCCATGTGGGCCTAAATGGCCATATTTTATTCCTAAGGTTGTTTTTGGTCGAATTACATTTATCCAATAGAATTAGGACATGTGTTAGGGTAATAATAATATCATTTTTACCCTTAATTATCCTATTTACTTTTAACTATGGTAAATAAAAGTAAAAAAGTTACTATTCACCAAAAAATATTTTCATC
Organism: Viscum album; assembly: GCA_963277665.1. NCBI lineage: Eukaryota > Viridiplantae > Streptophyta > Magnoliopsida > Santalales > Viscaceae > Viscum > Viscum album. Next base: position 169,718,320 of record OY728157.1, read on the forward strand.
TCATTGAACCACATTTTAGTCCTTGAAATTAACTATGTCTCTCGGATTTTTGGAATTCAATTCACAGAAGTAGAAAAATTTAATTTAAATGAAAATTTCAGTTTTTTTATCTACCACTAAGTGGTTTCACTATTCATCGAAAATTGAAGTTTTTCAGAAAAATACCAAAAATTCAGCCTAAGCATTATTTGATATTCCAAATTCAAAATTGATGTCTATTTTTCCAAATTCAAAACATAGAAGTGGCATTAATTAATTGTAAAATTAATTCCCATTATCAAAACAAATAGCGTGTTTTTAAGGAACAATAATTATCAAAAGATTGATACTTATTTATTTCCAATTTCAAAGTGAAATTAATTCCAATGAACAATAATGGATTAAATGGTAAAAATATATTCTAATTACAATTTAAAACCAATTAAAAATATAATCTAACCATATAAATTATTGCGATGAAAAAGTTGTTTTTAATTAAAATATAGCGTATTTTAACTATTCATTACAATATGAAAGTTATCAATATCAAAACTTTATCCAAATTAAATTTTTATATCATGAATCCAAGGAAGATTTATATTTTGTCAAATTTAACTTATAAACATGTCAAAATCTAGATTTAAAGTGGGTGCGCCATCAAAAGGTGGAAAACTGCTTTATTTGAAAAATACTTATTTTACCCGAAAAATTTATTTTATTCTCATACCATGTTCTAGAAAATATGTAAGATGAATAATAATATTATAAAATTCAAATTGTAGTTAATACTATTCATAACGGCTAGTCTATAATAATATTATATCAATATATCATTGTTTTGTGAAACCCGGTATTGCGTACTACACACGCTATCGAGGAAGGTCGAGATTGCGTGTAATGAAAGCCAAGTTAGGGTTTCGTATACTGTAAGATAATACGGTGTTGCGTATAACGCAAGATAATCTTGGTGTATCATACAACATAATAAATCAATGAAATTAAAAAGAATATTTTTCATAAAATCTCAGGGTGTTACATTCTTCCCCCGTTAAAATGAATTTCTCTCTCAAAATTCGTTGGGGTTATAAATGGTTTACTAATCGAAAGTTTATTTAATAGAAACCCACATCGTAAAAAGGAATACCAAATCCAATATTCAAAAAATAATGTATTAAATGTAATGGTTACCCAAATTAACTCATCACTGGGTTTCCATATAGAAGAACATAGGTGAAAATATGGATATGGAAGAAAAATCTAACCATCAAGTTCTGATGGAGAGTGGTAGAGAACATGGCTATGAAAAATCCAACAATCAAAAAGCCATAAATTTGTGATGATCTAAGGTACCATCTGAATCATCAGATGTAAGAGCACTAGGACAACATTTTTGGTTTTCAATATCATTTCCCTAAAGTTGAAAATTTTGAATTAGAAGAAATAATTGCTTGATTTTGGTACAATATCACTATTGTTGGTGCTTTGAACAATTTCCACTTCATCTCCTAAAGAAATGAATTTGAATTTGTTATTCATGAAGTGTTAACAGATCATGTGATAGAATGATGGGTCATTCCATCTGTTTCAAACAAAAGGTTATCAAAAGTTATCAAATATACATAAGTACATCTATGGTGAGGTTAATCATATATGATTAGAAAAATAAACTTATACTTCATATATCATACCTCTTAATAAAATAAAACTAGTTTTTACTAACCATGGACTTCCTGTAGGCCAATGGTAGGCGATAAAGTCCAGTCGCACTTCGGTTGTGGGTTCGATTCCCACAGCCATGTCCGACGCAATGGGTTTTCGCTCGTCCTACAAGTTTTCCTTTTTCTTAAACTACCTTACTATAATAATATCGAAAAATGTTATATCCTTAAACAATACTAAATTATGTCAAACATAATCCATTCTAATCATTAGGATTATCTAAAATACTTCGGTCCAAGCTGATTATAAGGCCCCAGCCTTAAACCTTACTTAATCTAGAGATATTTCAAGAAAACACCTTGAGGATCTTTTCAGGTTTATAGTTTTAGATAATTAGATCATAAAACTTTCATTAAATTCTACATTTAAACAGTGTGGTTACATAAAATATAGAATTCATTTTTCCCATGAATGGAAATATATTTAATATAAAACATGGATTTTTTATTGACACTTCCTTGACACTAGCATCACATCATGTACCTTTCCCTTGACCTGTGAAAATCATTTCAAAAACATGGGATGAGCATAAAAAGCTCAGAAAGAGATATAAAAATATGGAAAGGAAACATGAGTACATGTATACATAAGAATCAATGAAATAATAATTTACTCATAAAACATAATCACTTTGACATACATCATCAAATCATGAATAAATCATAGAAATCATAAGGCATAAAGGTAACTTGAGGCATTCATAACATTCTTACGTAGGGAGTAATACTCTTGGTTACGTTTGGAATACCCATCATAGTATATTCCCTAAATCGCTTCGGAGAAACCTTAACGTTTAACTCCTTCACATTACCCAATGCATTGGAGAGCTATATCGGGCTCACCCACCCTTAGTTTATCACAGAACCACCCGTCATCATAACAATTCCCAAGAACCATAACATAATCGTATCACATAAAAATGCATAAAGGAAACATAAAATTTCCAGTTTTCAATCACAAGATATCAATACAACGCATTGATATAAAAACATTATAAAAACCATTTCCAATACCAAAATAAAAGAAAAGTAAAACATGGAATTTATTTTTCTTTTAAAAAAAGGTAAGGCTTGTAGAGGAAGCCGAAACTCAAATAATGGTCACGACGGTGGAGAAGTCGTTGTCCCCGCATACGTACGGCAAAAACAATCCCTTTTGAAGTTTAGTAAAATGATTTGTATAAAAAATATTCCATTCGGATAAACGTAAAAGTCAAAGGGGTTTACACACTGTATAAAAGAAAGTTGTGTATAAAACAAAATATGCCTCAATGAAAGGAGATTGAGATAAAATCCCATACCTAGGGTCTGACTTGACTCGATCATTCTTTAACCTCCTGAATAATAAACTTGAGTTAATTTCTTCTTTCTTAAGAAACTTTTTCAAGTTCATTATTCCTTTTATATCACTTATTACCATGTCATGAACACTCTGTAATTATTTAAGTTAACAACGGTCGTTTTAATGCTAATTGGTACTTGAGTCAAAAATAAACTCTTTAGAATTACAAGTTGTTCATGTATCCATTATATCCAGAGTTATACTCATGATTTAGATATCATATATATCATATATATCTAGTATATACATGCATTTATAATATTACATAACATTTAGAGGTAAGAAATGAAATGCACCGTTCATGGAGACGGTAAGCCATACGTACGAATGAACGCTACTTTTATTTCTATTTCGTATTTTATGGAATGAAATAATATTGATACAAAGGTATATTTTAATTCCAGTATAATATAATATATAATATCATTAATTACATCCTTTATACATCCCACATATGGCATTAACGAATCAAATCACTTTGAGGGGGCGGTAGTCCGCACTTCCTAAAATGAAGATATCGCGTTTACCCATAATGGAAACCATAAAGGTATTCCATAAATGAAAAATACAGAGGCATAAGTAAATCATAAACATATTATATATCATATATAAATATAGTGTCATCTTAATGGCCACCTTTTAACTTGTTAAAAGAATATTGAACAATCCTCGTTTCGTGAGGCAGAAATTCACCATCCACGGAAACAAAATGTTCTTTAACCATTAGGTGTAGGTGTGTGTAAGTGTAGCTCGAATACTTCTTATAACAACATACTAGTATATGGAAGATACTGGTTTTGTTACAAAATAAATGAATAAAAAGAGTTTAGGGGGTTGGAGAAGCAAAATAAAACATAAGAACACAATAGAAGACATTACCTTTAAATTGGGTAACTCTTTTTGATTTGAGCTCAAAGGCTTCCTTGGGAAGACTTATGCCCAAAGTGAGGCTTCTAGGAGTTAGAGAGGGATGTGGAGTGACAAAATGGGCAGGGGTAGGCCGAGAAAAATGCTTTGTAAGTGTGGGTAAGGTGGTAGAGGTGGGGGCCTTTTATAAGAGGAGAGGATGGGCACTCTTGGAATGTTACAAAATGATACTTTATTATAAAATGATTTTCGGATTTAAAAGGTCCCAAAATTAAATATTTCTAGGATACAGTGATAATAGTTCGAAATCAACCCATCCAATATGTTTTTGACATGTTTAGGTCTTAGATTTTACATTATCTTTTCATTTTATTTAAATCGTTTAATAATGAGGTCATCACTGCATCATCATGGTGTCATAAATAATTTAATTTATTTAATGTATAAAAATTATTAAACAAATAATATGATATAGTAAATCTTTTTATCTTTCCAATGACTATTTATAGTCAAAAATATGACTTGTATAACCCCATGTAAAAATTGTTTTAGTAAAACAACTCATGTTTGTGTCATTTTTACTTTTACATTAAATAAAAAGATATTAATGTCATTTCCTTCCAAAGTGGCTCCGTCGGGTCCCCAAGTTGACCCATGGATTGTCTTGTTCGGCCATGACACATACAATAAGGGTAGGACATGTGTAAAGTTCGTTTCTTATTATTAAAACATTATTCTTACCATAAATTACACTAATTACCTCTAATCACGATTAAAAACATAAAAGTTACTATTCACCAAAAAATTGTTTTAATCCCATTGAACCACATTATAATTATTAATGAAAACCATGAATTTCGTATTTTATAAATTCAAAACACAGAGGTGGTAAAATTTCATTTAAACAAAAATCAGTTTTTGCAGTACCACTTAGTGGTTTCATTATTCATCAAAAATTGAAGTTTTTCAGAAAATACCAAAACTTATCTCAAAGCTATATTTGATATTCTGAATTCAAAAATGATGTCTATTTTACAAAATTCAAAATATATAAGTTACATTAAATAATTTAATAATTAATTCCCGCTGTCAGAGCAAATAGAGTGTTTTTATGAAACAATAAGTATCAAAAGATTAACACTAGTTTAAGTCCAATTTAGAAGTGAAATTAATTACAACAACCACTATTAGATTAAATGGTAAAAATATATTCTAATTTAACTATAAAACCAATCAAAAATACAATATAATCTTATGAATAAATTATATTATAAAGAGGGTTTGAATTAAAATACAACATTTTTCACTATTCATTAAAAAATGAACTTTATTGGAAAAATACCAAAAATTTACCCAAAGTAAATTTCAATGTCCCAATCATAAAGAATAAGTTTATTTTGACAAATAGAGCTTAAAAAATTGTCAAAATATTGATTTAAAAATGGTTTTCCATCAAAAGGCAGTAAAACAATCTTTTAAAAATAGTAGTGTATTCCATGTTTAAGATTGGATTTATTCTCATTTTAAGCCTCTCAAACACTATCTAATTCATTAATAGACATAGATAAAAATATCTACTATTCATTACTTACTTGGGATGTTACATCCTTCCCCCCTTTAGAAAATTGAATCCCCACTATTTATTTACTTATCGAATAAGTGGGGGTATTTAGCACTCATTGCATTTTCAAATTCCCATGTTGCCTCTCCAATCATGTGGTTTTTCTACAAAACCATTACCTGATGAATCACCTTATTCCGTAACACTTTCTCCTTGTGGTCAAGAATCTAGAGCGGTTGTTTCTCATAAGATAGGTTCTCTTCCAACTGAACTACCTCTAGACTGAAAACATGAGATGGATCTGGCATATACTTTCTCAACATCGAAATATGAAAAACATTGTGTACCTGAGATAAACTCGGAGGTAATGACACTCGGTAAGCAACTGATCCAACTCTCTCCAAAATTTCATATGAGAAAATGATCCTTGGACTCAGCTTTCCTTTCTTACCAAATCGCATCACACTTTTCCATGGTGAGACTTTGAGAAAAACATGATCACCTAACTCAAAAGAGTGATCCTTCCTCCTGTTGTCTGCATAACTCTTCTGCCTGCTCTGAGATGTTCTCATGTGTTTATGTATCAGCTGAACTTTTTCTGCCAACTCTTCTACCAATTCTGGTCCCATCAGCTTCCTTTCACCCACTTCATCCAAGAAAGCTGTAGTTCAACACCTCTCCCCATATAACGCCCCAAATGGTGCCATCAGTATACTGGAATGAAAATTGTTGTTATATCAAAACTCAACCAAAGAAAGATGTTGGTCCTAAATTCCCTGATAATCCATCGAACAAGAACATAGAATATCCTCCAAAGTTTGAATTGTCCGTTCTGACTGCCCATGTGATTGAGGATGAAAAGCTGTAATAAAATTTAATGCAGTACCCAACGACTTCTGAAGGCCTTTCCAAAAGTTAGAAGTAAACCTGGGATCACGATCAGATACAATGGAGAGAGGAACTCCATGTAACCTGACTATCTCTTTAATATACAAACAGGAAAGTTTATCTAGGGAAAAAGTATCTCGTATAGTAGGGAAATGAGCAGATTTAGTCAAGCGATCAACAATAACACATATTGCATTATTACCTCGAGGTGTCTTCGGAAATCCCACAATGAAGTCCATGGATATATTTTCCCATTTCCACTCTGGCACTGGAAAAGGCTGAATCATCCCTTTCGGTAACTACCGCTCTACTTTAACCTACTAACAAATAAAACACTTCATAGTAAAATTGGAAATATCCTTTTTCATTCCATCCCACAAGTAATACTCCCACAGATCTCTGTACATCTTAGTACTGCCATGATGAACTGAAAACGAAGAACTTTGAGCTTCACATAACAACTCTCTCTTCAACTGTGAATCATAAGGCACACACAAACTCTTCCCAAATCTCAAAACAAAATCATTATCAATATTGAATTCAGGAAACTTACCCTTCTGAACCAGCTCTACCTTTTTCTGCAACTCATTGTCTTGCTTCTGTGCTTGCTTGATTCTGTATGATAGAGAATATTTCACTGATACCTGAAACAAAATAGAAGGACATCCTACACCAACAACTTCTATTCCAAATTTCATCAAATCCATAACCAAAGTATCATGTTCGAAACACAACATTGTTATTGAAGCATTACTTTTTCGACTCAAAGCATCATCCACTTTATTTTCTTTTCCCAGATGGTAATGAATTGTAAAATCATAATCCTTGATTAATTCTAGCCGTCTCCTCTGTCTCATGTTCAATTCTTTCTGAGTGAATATATACTTTAAACTTTTGTTATCGGTATATATTTCACACTTTACTCCATACAAATCATGCATCCAAATTTTTAAAGCAAAAACAACAGCAGCTAATTCCAAATCATGTGTAGGGTAATTTACCTCATGAGTTTTCAACTGTCGTGAAGCATAAGCAATTACCTGATCATTCTGTATTAAGACACAACCAAGTCCTTTCAATGAAGCATCACTGTAGATAAAAAACTCCATATTCCTGGAAGGTAGTTCCAAAACTGGAGCATTCACCAATCTTCTTTTCAGTTCCTGAAAATAGTCATCACATTCTTTTGTCCAGATAAACTTAACACCCTTCCGAGTTAGCTTAGTCATTGGACTAGATAACCGTGGAAAATTTCTAACAATCATTCGGTAATAGCCTGCCAAACCAAGGAAACTATGAATCTCAGTTACATTTGTGGGTCTTGGCCATTCTTCAACAACCTTTGTTTTTGCAGGATCAATAGTTATCCCATCTTTAGAAACAATGTGACCAAGGAAAGAAATTTGTTGTAACCAAAACTCACACTTGATGAATTTCCCATACAATTTCTTTTCTTTCAAGTTTTGAAAAATAACCCTTAAATATTTTTCATGCTCCTATTTACTTTTAGAAAACACCAAAATATCATCAATAAAAACAACCAACATTTTTCACCTCAGTCAACAGAGCCATCACTGCAACAAACTGTTTAGATCTGATTCTGACCATCTCAGGATACTGATTTGAAAGGTCATTTCCCTCTGTATTCCTTGCTAGAATATCTGTTCTGTTTCATCTATGAAAAACCATTATTAACATAGAAATATCTTAGGAGAAGCAACATGGTAATCTTTAAATGCTAGAACATTTCAATCATACCATAAATTAATTTACAATTTAACAATTTTCTAACTCCTAAAGTTGTCTAAACCGACCTCTGATACCAACTATAAGACCCTAACCTTAAACCTTACATAATCTTGAGGTATTTCAAGAAAACACTTTGAGGATCTTTTCAGGTTTAGAGTTTTAGAGAATTAGATCATAAAACTTTCATTACATTTCACATTTATACAAAGTGGTTACATAAAAGATAGTATTAATTTTCCCATCAATGGAAATCTATTTAATATAAAACATGGATTCTTTCTTGACACTTTATTGACACTATCATCACATCATGTACCTTTTCCTTGACCTATGAAAATCATTTCAAAAACTCGGGTAGAGCATAAAGAATTCTGTAAGTGATATAAAAATATGGAAAGGAAACAAGAGTACATATATACATATGAATCAATGAAATCATACTTTACTCATAAAACATAAGCACTTTAACATACCTCATAAAATCATGAATAAATCATATAAATCATAAGACATAAAGGTAACTTGAGGAATTCATAACATTCTTACATAGGGAGTAACCCTCTTGGTTATGTTTGGAATACCCATCACAGTATATTCCCTAAATCTCTTCAGGGAAACCTTAATGTTTAACTCCTTCGTGTTACCCAATGCATTGGAGAGCTATATCAGTCTCACCTGCCCTTAGTTTATCATGGAACCACCCGTCTCCAAAACAATTCCCAAGAACCACAACATAATCGTATCACATAAAACATGCATAAAGGAAACATAACATTTTCACTTTTCAATCAAAATATATCAAAACAACGCATTGATATAAAAACATTATGAAAACCATTTTCAATACCAAAATAAAATAAAAGTTAAACATAGTATTTATTTTTCTTTTAAAAACCGATATGGCTTGTAGAGGAAGCAGAAACTCAAATAATGGTCACGGCGGCGGGGAAGTCATTTCCGCCGCACACGTACGACAAAAACATTCCCATTTTTTCGTTTAGTAAAACTCTTTCTATAAAAAAGATTACTTTTAGATAAACATAAAAGTCAAAGGGGTTTAAACACCGTATAAAAGAAAGTTATGTATAAAACAAAATATGCCTCAATGAAAGGAGGTTGAGATGAAATCTCATACCTCAGGTCAGACATGACTCGATCATTCTTTAACCTCCTGAATAATAAACTTGAGTTAATTTCTACTTTCTTAAGAACCTTTTTCAAGTTCATTATTCTTTTTATATCACTTATTACCATGTCATTAACACTATGTAATTATTTAATTTAATAACGGTCATTTTAACGATCATTGGTACTTGAGTCAAAAATAAACTCTTTATAATTACATGTTGTTCATGTGTCCATTATATCCAGAGTTATACTCATGATTTAGATATCATATATATCATATATATCCAGTATATACATGCATTTATAATATTACATAACATTTAGAGGTCAGAAATGAAATGCACCGTTCATGGAGACGGTAAGTCGTACGTACGCATGAACACTAATTTTATTTCTATTTCGTATTTTATGGAATGTAATCATAATTATATAAAGGTATATTATAATTACAGTATAATATCATATATAATATCATTAATTACTTCCTTTATACATCCCACATATGGCATTAACGAATCAAATCACTTGGAGGGGGCAGTAGTCCGTACTTCCTAAAATGAAGATATCACGTTTAACCACAATGGAAACCATAATGGTATGCCATAAATGAAGAATACAGATGCATAAGTAAATCATAAACATATTATATATCATATATAAATATAGTTTCATCCTAATGTCCACATTTGAAGGTGTTAAATGAATATTGAACAATCATCGTTTCGTGAGGCCGAAATTCACCATCCACAGAAATAGTATGTTCTTTAACCATTAGATGTAGGTGTGTGTAAGTGTATCTCGAATACTTTTTATAACAACATACTAGTATATGTAAGATACTGGTGTTGTTACAAAATAAATGAATAAAAAGAGTTTAGGGGGTTGGAGAAGCAAAATAAACCATAAGAACACAATAGAAGACACTACCATTAAATCGGGTAACTCTTTTTGATTTGAGCTCAAAGGCTTCTTTGGGAAGACTTCTGCCCAAAGTGAGGCATCTAGGAGTTATAGAGGGATTTGGAGAGACAAAATGGGCAGGGTTTGGCTGAGAAAAAGTCTTTGGAATTATGGGTAAGGTGGTAGAGGTGGGGGCCTTTTATAAGAGGAGAGGAGGGGCACTCTTGGAAAGTTACAAAAGGATACTTTATTATAAAATTATTTTCGGATTTAAAAGGTCCCAAAATTAAATATTTTGAGGATAAGGTGATAATAGTTCTAAATCCACCCATCCAATAGGTTTTTGACTTGTTTAGGTCTTAGATTGTACATTATATTTTCATTTTATTTAAATCGTTAAATAATGAGGTCATCGCTGCATCATCATGGTGTCATAAATAATTTAATTTATTTAATGTATAAAAATTATAAAAAAATACTATGATGTACTAAATATTTTTATCTTTCCAATGAATATTTATATTAAAATATATGACTTTTATAACCGAATGTAAAAATTGTTTTAGTAAAATAACTCATGTTTGTGTCATTTTTAATTTTACATTAAATAAAAAGATATTAATGTCATTTTCCTTCCAAAGTGGCTCAATGTGGTCCCCATGTTGACCCATGGAATGTATTGGTCGTCCATGACACATACAATAAGGGTAGGACATGTGTCATGTTCATTTAATATTATTAAAACATTATTCTTACCTTAAATTAAACTAATTACCTCTAATCGCGATTAAAAACTTAAAAGTTACTAGTCACCAAAAAATTATTTTAATCCCATTGAACCACATTTTACTTCTTAATGACAACCATGTTTGTCGGATTTTTCAAATTCAAAACACATAGGTGGTAATATTTCATTTAAACGAAAAATCTATTTTTTAAGTACCGCTTAGTGGTTTCACTATTCATCAAAAATTGACGTTTTTCCGAAAATTACCAAAACTTCACCCTAAGCTATATTTGATATTATTTATTTAAAAAATGATGTCTATTTTAAAAAATTTAAAACATATAATTTATATTAATAAATTTAATAATTAATTCCCGCTGTCATAGAAAATAGTGTGTTTTTATGAAACAATAAGTATCAAAAGATTGACACTAGTTTAAGTCCAGTTTCAAAGTGAAATTAATTCCAACGACCACTATTGGATTAAATGGTAAGAATATATTCTAATTTAACTATAAAACCAATTCAAAAGATAATATAATCATATAAATAAATTAGATTAAAAAGATGTTTTGAATTAAAATACAACATTTTTCACTATTCATTAAAAAATGAACTTTATTCGAAAAATACCAAAAAATTTACCCAAAGTAAATTTCAATGTACCAATCATAAATAATACTTTTATTTTGACAAATAGATCTTATAAAATTGTCAAAATATTGATTTAAAAATGGTTTTCCATCAAAAGGAATTAAAACTATCTTTAAAAAATATTAGTGTATTCCACGCTTAAGATTGGATTTATTCTCATTTTAAGCCTCTAAAACACTATATAATTTATTAATAGACATAGATAAAAATATATATTATTCATTACTTACTTGGGATGTTACACTCATAGTATAAGGAAAAAAATTACTAGAAAGGTTATCAACCAAGAATGTGAATACAAGCATTTATCCCACATATATCATAAGATATATCTTGTTGGTTGCATTCCAAACACATGAATACCTTAGTCATATATTCTCTTGAAACATATATTACCAAAGAAACTTAGTGAAAAGATGAATACTGTCAAAAGTTAACTCTTTCAACATACGAAAATCCAAAAAAAAATCTATATAATAAATCTATAATATCACTTATTTCTTATATTAGACATGAGCTCATGAATACAATAAAAAATCTCATTATCTTCTAATCCCATCATTATGTGCATATCATCTACTTTCCAAAAATATTTCAATCACCTTTTCATGGTTACGGGTACCATAAATATTGAAAACCAATACATAGATATTCCAAAATTCCACAGTACCATAAATGATATTCAATGATACTATTTTGAAATCCCATTAAAAAAACACTTAATCATTACACAACATCATTTTCATACTCAACATCACAAATAGTGATCACATGGGACTTCCCATTATCCTTTGCCTTAAGTGGTTGCTCACGTTGATCATCATTAACCCGTGGATTAGGTCATTTATTAGCACAATGCTCCATTTCCTTGCACTTGAAGCATTGAAGTGTTGGTGGAGAGTTCTTTGTAGTCTTTTCTCTATTCACATAATTAGCAACCTTTTCCCATTACTTCGAAAATCTACCGCTCTATGACCTTCTTTTCCACACTTAAAACATTTTCTAGTATCTTTTAGGCAATCTCCACTATGCTTCTTTCCACACATTGAGCATAAATAAACATTCATCTTCTTTTCACAATTGTTCTGAGATTTCTCCTTGAACTCCATCTTTCGTTTATTGTCAAAACCATGAGATGGATATGTTACAAAAACTTCCAGTTCTACCTTTATAGCACAACACACAATTTATTCATATCTACTAAAGTCTATTATAGCTAATTCCCTTCGAAGACTTTGTTTTAAGCCACTGAAAAATCCATCAACTTTACTTTCAGGTTGAATGATAAAGATAGATGCATACATTATAAGTCTCGTAAAATTAGCTTTGTATATACCAATAGATTCATCATCCTTCTGCTTAAGATCAAGAAACTCCTTTTCCATATTTGTTCGAAGAATACGAGGGAAGTACTTACTGAAAAAAAACTTCTTGAACTCGTCCCATTCTATGGACTCAATTTCATCTCTTTGCCTTGTAATCTTGATAAGATTCCACCATTGATCAGCATCACCTTCCAAATGATATACTGCTATGATGACTTTACAATGCTCATAACATTGTAGAACTGTAAATATCTTTTCAGTAGTACTGATTAATTATTCAGCCACTAAGGGATCAAAAGACCTGCTGAATGAAGGTGGACGCTGCCTCATGAAGGATTCAACATAATGTTGCTCTTTTCCCTGCTCATTTTGAAATCCAAAATGATTCATATCTTGTGTATGTATAGAAATAAGATTTTTCACTCCATCTCCCATGACATTGGTTTGTTCAGGAGGACAATCATTTCATTGTCCATTGCATTGATCAACATGGTTCCTTTGGGATCAAGCCATCGTCTAAAACCCAAAAATAATAGTGTGAGAGGGAAATAACATGCTAGGGAAAACAACCTAATAAAGGGGGAGTACCTTAAATATCTAACATCTTAGGTTTAATTCTATGATCGTTAGCAGAATTCTAGGACTATAACCTATACATATACTTAACCTAAGGGACATCCCTAGACGTACCTTAGAAATATCTCTAGGAATCTCACTATAGTTTTCACATCCTAGTTTCCAAAGGTTAACTAAACCTTTCCTCTGATAACAACTGTAGAGACCCGAAGCTTGACGTACATAGACATTACATTAATTTTTCGGAATACTTAATAAATAAAGAAAATAGACACACAAGGACCGTAATAGTTTAGTGTCTTTGGAAACTCAGAAAAATAATCTTCTAATTGTGGTGTAAGATCATCAACATATCCCATAAAGATCTTCCCCTTTTTGTTTCTTTACCTAAATTCTTTCTTTTAATCCTGGGGGAAAAGAAAACATATAAAGGGTGAGATAAAATGCTCAGTAAGCGCAAGCATGTAGAAAATAAAACAAACCATATACATTTGAACATATAAACATGAACATAATGTTTAAACATAGAAATCTTGAGAAATGACATAAAACATGGTAGTACGTAAGGCATAGATCATAATAGAACATCAATCATGAAAAAATATCTTGGGAATAAAACTTTTACTTGTGGAAAAACATTATGCACATGATATGATTTCCATGGGAGCCAAAGCATTGCTGCCAAGACTATCTTAGTGGACGAAGTCTATATCGGAATCTAGTTCACTCCTTGTTTCAGTCGTGTAACACTGAACCAGATTAACTTACCGTTCCGGCCATGTCTATCTCATGAGATATTAATCTTTACCCAATTCATTGGAGGGAGATATAGGTCCAACCCATCTCATAATTAAATCATTCTTACTTATGGCACAAAATAAACATAAATTATTCATAATAACCCAATAAATAAAATGGGTTTAATAAACATCATCCCATTATCACATAATCCATATACAAGAAATGGATATCATTTCATAATAAGGAAAGTTAAACCATGTAAATCATAGAGACATTATACTTGAAACATACACATATGAAATAATTTCATCTTAGATGAAAAATGGTTTTGATAAAACACTTGAAATGAATTCTTGATGAAAATATCCGTTCTTCTTCAAAATCATTTTCTTTTCAAAATATGCCATGCAATTTTAAAAGAATAGGATTATTTTAAAATATTCATGAAATTTTTTGGAGGAGGCTTAATGAAAATAATTCTTTATAAAACCGTAAAAATCCTTTCATGCCGTGTACGTTAAAAAAACATTATTCTCATACATTTGTCAGAAAAGTCAAAAAGTACCTTGTTGGGTAAATAAAAGAAATATTCCTTCCATACCATTGGGTAAAAGTAAAAATGGATAAAAAGGACTTTAAACATACATGAAACCATTTTTACGAAACATGGACATGGATGATAACAATAACCGCAGAAAATACTTACGAATAAACAATCTCGGATAAGAACGAGATTTGAATAGTTATCCCTTACCTTAGGTCTGATATGCTTCGTATGGATCCAAAACTCCTGTATAATTATTGTAATAATGTCATTGACTTATTACATAATCATATTAATTGTTATGATATCATATATATTTCACTTATGACATTATATTACCCGTTGATTTGTAAATTCTATGTTAAAGTAGCATTTTGGGTAAAATCATTTCATTTATCGTTTGTGTTTCGACTTGTCGTTCTTGATATTATTACTTATATCCTGATTTATGTAAATCCAGAGTGTAAAACATGATTTATATATAATATATATTCATCATATACATATATATTATAGATCTATAAAAATAAAGGAAATACACCATTCATGGAGACGGTAGGCCGTACGTACGCATGAACGTTGTTTTCGTTTACGTATTGAATTGAATGAAATTAAATAGATGAAATACATATATATATATACATAAATATAGTAGCATTATTATGTCATATATTTCATCAATATTCAATACATATACTTTTATAATCATTCTTGAATGGTTAATCATGTAAAATGAATCTCATCGTGTTCGTGGAGATGGTAGTCCGTACGTACGCACGAGCGATGATATCATTCCCATGATCGTGGAATTGTATTAAAGTGTATGTATAATATTACAGATTCAATATCAGTTTACAATAATCATATATATTCCTTACTTTCACCATTATACCCATCCAAGTAAGGTGGTGGTGGAAAATAGATTACACCACGGCATGGAGACGGTATTTCGTACGTACACACGCGCCGTGATTTTGTTTTCCGTATGATGGATAGATTGTGAAATATGGTTGTTTAATAATTATAATAACATATCATTATATGAGTGATAATGATTTTATTACTTCATAATTAAACAACTAAAGAAGAAGATGCGGAAGAAGAAATAAAGTTGAAAGAATCGATAACAGACATTACCTCTTCTTTGAAGCACCTCTTTGAGACCTCCTCTTAGGGCACTAAAATTGGTCTTTCAAGAAGACCAGGACCTCTATAATTTTTCTAGGGAAGTGTAAAAGATAATTTGGCAGGGGTTTGCCGAGAATGAAGGCTCAATGTGGTGTGAGGAAGATAGGGAGGAGGTTCCCTTTTATAAGGGAGGAGAGGGGTACCTTTGGAATAACTAAATATATTATTTTATTATAAAGTCATATTCGGTTTTTAATAGCTCCAAATTTAGTTATTTAGAAGATAAGGTGGGTATGGGTATAAATACTCTAATAAAATATAATTTAGACAAGTTTAGGTTTCTATTTTAACCTTATCATTCAGATTTAATGTTAAGTTAGATAATTTAACTTTTACCGTCTTTTCTTGTTTTCTTACACTATAAGGTTAATAAACATACTATAACAAGCCAAAAGAACCCCAAGTTTTTTATTATTAATATATGTAACATTATCTAAGTCATTTGGATGAACCTTATATTTTTAGGAATAAAATAACAATTAATAATATAATATTTGTTTTAAAAACTATTTTATGTCAATTTTGACACTATTTGGGAATTGATTTTTTTAAAACTCATAACAGAATTATTATTCAGAATAAAGTTAACTAAATAAATAATAACATGTCATATTAACCTAAAAAATTAGTGGAATTTATTAAAAGTCTCAAATTACATTTATTTGGGTATTTATAACATCAATTATGTCAATATTTCATTAATAAGATCATTACTACGTCACCTTTGTGTCATAAAAAAATTAAATTATTTAATGTCTAAAAATTATAAATAAAATACCATTATGTAGGAAATCTTCTTATCTTTCTAATTAATATTTATAGTTGAATTTATCTTATGTATAAACCTATAGTAAAAATGATTTACTTATTAAAATGTGATTTTAACTATTTTAACCCTTCTTTAATTAAATTAATATTAAATGTCCTAATCTAATCCATGTAGGCCTAAATGGTCATATTTTATTCCTAAGGTTGTTTTTGGTCGAATTAAAATTATCCAATACAATTAGGACATGTTTTAGGGTAATAATAATATAATTTTTACCCTTAATTATCCTATTTACTTTTAACCGTGGTAAATAAAAGTAAAAAGTTACTATTCACCAAAAAAATATTTTCATCTCATTGAACCACATTTTAGTCCTTGATATTAACCATGTATCTCGTATTTTCAAAATTCAATTCACAGTAGTGGTAAAATTTTATTTAAATGAAAATGTCAGTTTTTTATCTACCACTAAGTGGTTTCACTATTCATCGAAAATTGATGTTTTTCAGAAAAATACCAAAAATTCAGCCTAAACATTATTTGACATTTAGAATTAAAAATTGATGTCTATTTTTCCAAATTAGAAACATATAAGTGACATTAATTAATTGTAAAATTAATTCCTGTTATCAAAACAAATAGCGTGTTTTTAAGAAACAATAACTATCAAAAGATTGATACTTATTTATGTCCAATTTCAAAGTGAAATTAATTCCAATGACCAACATTGGATTAAATGGTAAAAATATATTCTAATTACACTTTAAAACAAATTAAGAAGATAATATAACCATATAAATTCTTGCGATGAATAAGTTGTTTTTAATTAAAATATAGCGTGTTTTTATTATTCATTAAACTATGAAAGTTATCAGAATATTATCAAAACTTTTTCCAAATTAAATTTTTATATCCTGAATCCAAGGAAGAATTTTATTTTGTTAAATTTAAATTATAAAAATGTCAAAAACTAGATTTAATGTGGGTGCTCCATCAAATGGCGACAAAACTGCATTTTTTGAGAAATACTTATTTTACCCGAAAAAATTATTTTGTTCTCATACCATGTACAAGAAAATATGTAAGATGAATAATAATGTTAAAAAATTAAAAATGTAGTTAATACTATTCATAACGTCCAGTCCATAATAATATTATAACAATATATCGTTGTTTTGTGAAACCCTGTATTGCATACTACACACGCTATCGAGGAAGGTCACGATTGCGTGTAATGAAAGCCGAGTTAGGGTTGCCTATACTGCAAGCTAATACTATTTTGCGTATAGTGTAAGATAATCATCGTGTAACATACAACAGAAGACATCAATGAAACTAAAAATAATATTTTTCATAAAATCTCAATGTGTTACAATCCGCCGACGTTTTCAGGGGATGGCGGACCACATGCTATAGAGTCTTAGCTGAGGTCAATGAAAACTATTTTCGAGCACCTTGATATGCCTCCAGGGCGGATGGTCAAGCTCACGACGTGTATGCTGCGTGATTCCGCCAAGAGGTGGTGGGATGTTAGCACCCAGTCAGAAAAACACAGGGACATGGCGTGGGAAGATTTTCAGGCAGTCTTCTTTGACTTCTTCTTTCCAGAGACATTGAGGGCAGATATAGCTTGTGTGTTCATGAATCTGCAGCAGGGCGCTATGTCAATGATGGACTATTCTGCTCACTTTACCGAGCTTCAGTGTTTTACACCCGTTCTGGTGGGTGATGAGATGTTGAGGGCCAGGTGCTTCGAGGATGGTCTTCGGTATGACATCCGAGCACTGGTGAATGTTTTCAGGTTGCCTTCAGTACATGATATTGTCAACCAGGCATAGATTACACAGAGAAACCGGCGGGAAGCTAGTGGTGTGGTCTAGGACGGTTCAGCACCAGTTTCTGGTACTATTTCTACTTGTGGGAGGAAGAGACAGATAATATTCTCTCAGGGTGGTAGTACTAGCTAGAAGGATGTTTTGGTGGTCAGTTCAGGTGCTAACAGTGTGGTAAAGAGGAGAACAAGAGACCGTAGTGTCCACGTGATCCAGTGGAGTGTCGAGCTTATGAAAAGACGAGTCATCTGCAATGCTTTTATAGGGTGTTTCCACCGATGGTTAGTGAGAGGGGTTCTGTGCAGACTCAGCGTGCGAGAGCAGGACCAACAGCTTTTTACCAGTCATGGAACTGGAATACGTCAGGGCGTGAAGGCAGAGATGGTGGACGTGGCCATGGTAGCCAGACACCAGGATCTCAGAGGCAGCTGGGCGGGATAGCTCAGGGTAGCCAGGTTGTGTCGCAGGGCCGCGGCACTGGGCAGACATATACAGTGCAACAAACCCAATAGGATCAGGATCCCGGACCTTCAATAGTCAAAGGTACTATTCTAGTAGCTTCTGTTTTATCTTCAGTACTTTTCGATATGAGTGATACACATAGATTCATATCTGTACCCATTGTGGGGAGCCTTGGGATCTATGTTTCTACTTCTTATGATATCATGATGTTAGACACTCCCTTTGGGGACTAGAACGGCTGGTGTGCGTCAGTGCAAGGAGTTCCCCCTTGAGGTTTGTGGGTGTCACTTCCTTTGGGACCTATATGTCTTAAAGATGATGAGCTATGATGTAATTCTCGGGATGGAATGGTTGGTTCCCTTTTGAGCCTTTTTAGATTGCTATCGTCGCAGGGTGAGTTTCACGTCACCAGAGGCTGAACAGTTTCTATAAACGAGAGAATGGGATGTTCAGGCGAGTTGAGCAGGGCTAGAGAAACGTGGGTGAGGTGGAGTAACAGCCCAGATTGTGTGCTTATATCTGGATGATCAGGGGACTTTTTAGACGGATTTCCCTCTAGTGGTTGATCATTTCAAGGATGTCTTCCAAGACGACCTTTCAGGTCTTCCTCCGAAACATGAGGTGGATTTCCCTATTGAGCTTGTGCTAGGGGAAGCACCGATGACCATTCCTCCTTACAGGATGGCTGCACTAGAGTTTCAGGAGCACAAGAGGCAGTTAGAGGATTTACTGGAAAAGAGTTTTATCCGACCCATTACTTCTCCGTGGGGTTCTCCGGTCCTTTTTTCAAAGAAGGTGGATAGTACCCTCAGACTCTGCGTGGAATATCGGAAGTTCAACCAGTTGATGGTTAAGAAACGATATCCCTTGCCAAGGATTGATGATCTTTTTGATCAAATTTGTGGAGCATGAGTGTTCTCGAAGATTGACTTGAGATCAGGATATCATCAGCTGCACATGAGACCATCGGATATACTGCTTACAAATTTTCGGAGTAGATATGGTCTGTACGAGTACTTGGTTATGCTGTTCGGATGCACGAACGCACCAATGGTTTTCATGGAACCGATGAATCATGTGTTCCATCCTTATCTGTATTCTTTTGTGGTAGTATTCTTGGATGACATATTAGTGTACTCTCACACTCTACATGACCATGCCAACCATCTTGAGATCGTATTGAGTACACTGAGAGAGCATCAGTTGTATGATATGCTCTCAAAGTGATACTTTTGGATGGACCAGATTCACTTCCTGGGTCATATCATCTTAGAGGTAGGAGTTTTGGTACCCGGAGAAGGTGAGAGCAGTAGTTTCCTGGGAGATGACTAAGAACATGTTTGAGATATGGAGTTTCTTAGGGATGGATGGTTACTACAGATGCACTATAAAGTAATTCTCCCACTTAGCAGCACCGTTGACGGGTCTGACTAAGAAGGGTGTGATGTTTGTTTGGTCGGAAGCTTGTGAGAAAACCATTCTATACATGAAGGGAAGGTTGACATCAGCACCAGTCCTAATACTCCCAGAGCAGGGGAAGAGCTATACAGTTTACTGTGATGCATTAGGTATTGGGCTAGGAGTAGTGTTGTTGCATGACGATCGAGTTGTTGCGTATGGGTCTCGGCAGTTGAGGCCACATGAGAGGAATTACCCGGTGCATGATCTCGAGTTGGATGTGATAGTGTATGTGTTGCACTGTTGGAGAAATTATCTACTGGGAGAGCATTTTGTGGTGTTCACGGATCACAAAAGCCTCAAGTATATCTTTACTTAGCGTGTCATAAATCTGAGGCAGCAAAAGTGGGTCGAATACCTACAGTCTTTTGATTTTTAGCATTCCTACACACCTGGTAAAGGTAATGTAGTAGCTGATGCACTGAGCAAGAAGACTCAGATACAGGTAGTGCAGGAGGCAAGTGGTGAGTGGGAGCTTATGGATTTGTTCTCTGAGATGCAATTGGAGGTGCATGACAGTCAGGGGAAGACCTATCTTTTATCATTAACTGTGACTTCGACCCTCCTAAATAGAGTGAGGATGAGACAACTATCTGATTCGTAAGGCCTAGTTATACAGGATTTGGTGGCAAGTGAGAACCCTCCTCCTGGTTGGACGATAGGCAATGATGAGGTACTGCATTTCTGTGGATGAGTGTGCGTTCTAGGAGATATACGCGAGTAGCTGATGCGGGAGTTTCATGCTTCAGCTTGGGTAGTTCATCCCAGTGTTACCAAGATGTACAGTGACCTGAGACGTCTGTACTGGTGGCCGGGTATGAAGAGAGAGATAACTGTTTTTGTTACGAGGTATTCAACCTGTCAGCAGGTGAAAGAGGAGCATTAGAGACCAGCTAGACAGTTACAGCAGTTACCCATCCCGAAGTGGAAATGGGATGATGTCACGATGGACTTCGTGACCGGGTTGCCGAGGTCACCTTGAGGCAATGATGTCGTGTGGGTTGTTGTGGACAGACTGACGAAGGTATCTCACTTTTTTCTTGATCAAGGAGACATTCGGTGTTGACGTGCTCGGGAAGTTGTATATCCAAGATATCATACATCTTCATGGAGTTCCTTGTTCTATCGTTTCAGATAGAGATTCCCATTTTACATCTCTTTTCTGACAGAGTTTTTAGAGGGCACTGGGTATACAGGTGCATCTAGGCACAGATTACCACCCTCAGACAAATGGCCAGTCAGAGTGTATGATACAGGTGCTTGAGGACAGGCTGCGCGCATGCATCCTAGACTTTGGGGGCTCATGGGAGAAGCACATACCCCTAGTCAAGTGTTCCTACAATAAGATTGTTCAAGAAACTATCGAGATGGAACCATACGAGGATTTATATGGTAGGACATGCCGATCATGCTTGTGCTAGTTTGAGGTAGGTGAGGTAGCTTTACTGGGTCTACGTCTCGTGTAGGAGACTTCTGAATAGGTCCATTTGATTCAGAAGCGGATGGCTACTTTGCAGTCTTGTTAGAAGTCTTATGTTGATTGCCGCAGATGACCATTAGAGTTCGTGGTCGGGTATCAAGTTTTCTTGCGTGTTTCTCCGAGTTTGGGACACCGGCGGATCAGAAGACATGGTAACTTTCACCGAGGTATGTGGGGCCATTTGAGATTCTGGAGAGAGTCGGGCTGGTTACCTATTGGTTTCAGTTACCACAGAGGTACCGGGTCATGCACGATGTTTTCCATGTATCTCAATTGTGTCGCTTTCATTCAGACCCGTCTCACATTCTTCATCCTGAGGAGGTTGAGCTTCACATGGACACGCCCTTTGAGGAGCATCCGATTATTATCGTTGATAGGAGCACGAAGGTTCTCTGAGGCCAGTTAGTTCCTCTCGTACGGGTGCTTTGGAGGCATGGCCGAGTGCAGGACGAAACCTGGGAGCGGGAGACTGACGTACATGCTCAATGGCCGGAGTTATTCACGGCTCTATCTTCACCACCCTTAGAAGGGTAATTCAGGGACTAATTCCTTTAAGGGGGGGGGGGTGTTTGTAAGAACCCGGTTCTTATTTTTCAGGTACGGGTTTCTTCGTCTCTCTTTTCAATATGTGTTTTTTATAAAATATAGAAAATAGAGAAAATCCCAAATTTTAGAAGTACACGCCTTTTACTTGTCCACATGTCTTGTACTTTTGGCAGTGTGGGATGAGTACACAGGGCCTGTGGCCATGCCAGCTACGAAGGGTGTAACTGTGTAGTGGTCCCTTACAGGCTGTGTAGTCAGTCTGCAGGCAAATAGTATGACGGTGGCCAGCTTTGTGACAGAACACGCCATGTACTCAAGGAGGCACGCCGTGTAGTCATGTCGGCAGGTGAACAGTGCCACACTGGTGGGGAACTGCTAGAGGAAAAGTTTAAAATTGGAACTACACGCCGTGTATTTGGAAATACACGCCGTGTAATTTGTTTTTTTTTTTTGCTTAAAATGGGAAGTAGCCTCCCCTGATCACATGGAAGGCTTAGAATAGGAATATTTTTCTTTAGAGGAAGGTCAGAGATTTGGAGATCCACCGAGCGCATGTCAAGAATCTGTTTCCGCCTCGGACGATCTCGTTGAAACCGCACGGGTAAGGGCTTCTTTCTCCTGGTGTGTCTCTTGCCAATTCTTCCTCTAATGGAAGTTATTTGAGCTTAAGAGAGTTTTCTTTAACCTCAAATCTACCCCGTTCTAGGATGATTCTTGGAACATCATTCGAGTATACTGATTAGGGTCATTTATGGTAGGTGGCTTGGTGTTTGTTTTCCAACTGTCGTGCGTTTTTGTGTGTTTTGAGCTACGAACCCATATTTGGGGTGTCGTGTGGCTGAGGCCATTACTATTTTCAATACCTAATACTAAATAGGTAATTAATTGTGGTAATAAACTTCTGTTTGGGATCATTGCTTAGATCCAGGACCACCCCAGGGGTGCGTTCCTCTGTTTAGCCGTTTGGCCAGGATTCCCGAGGGTATGCCCTGTTTATATTCTGCATTAATTTTTCCATGAGTAGAATGGTATTTAAATTGCTTGTGATATGTTGGGAATGGCCCGCTTAATTCATCCCGAGGGCGTTGTTTTTACATAGTCCAAGGGAAGCTGATATCTTAGCCCGAGGGAAACTTCTTCCGGTCCTGTGGGCAATAGACTCTGTGCCTGAGGGAGAAACTACCAATGCCTGGGGGAAAAATCTATTATGCCAGTGGGAAATTTCCTACAGGCTACGTTTTTTATTACCTGGGGGTAAAGGTTTGCATGTCTGAGGACACTGACTATTACTTAGATATGCATTGTGGTGTTTTCTTATATTAAATGGATTAAATGAATAATTACATGTCAATTTAACTGGTAAGTTAGTTACTTTTGAGTACTGCTTAGTTTATTGCATTTTACTACTGCACACTGTTGTTGAATGCTTTCATACAATTGGGCACGGGCCTTTGGTGGGTGCCTACTAGGATTCATTTTTCACACCCTGTTTGGGTCAGTCTTTTCGGCCCAAATAGATTACATTTCTATAGGTGTGGATAATAGCAAGGGTCCCTATACAGGTACTCGATTGCTACTGGGGTGTAGGAGTGCATGGGATCAAGAATTGGTTCGCGATGCCGTGGGCTATTTTACTATTCTTTTCTATACTTGTACTTCAGCTGTATTGTATTGTAGTGTAATAGGTTCTAGATATTTTAAAGAATAGTTACATGCTGCATCTTCATATATATATGACTATTGGTTTCCCTTTTTGTTTTTAGTTATCCATTTCAGTTATATATACTATTGCTGCTTCTGCTGTTGTTGTATGTGTTATTATTTCCACTACGCTACACTTTGACAAATGCAGGCATAGTTTCCCCACTACCAGACCTGGGCCATCGCTGCTAGTTGGTAGCCTCTGGCATTTGGGGAAATACGCTTAAGGTTATGTGGCGAACCGACTATGGGACACCCGTTGAGTGGAACCCAGAACCGGGACGTTATAATGTACTCCCCAACATGAACATGGTTTGGACCAATTACACATGATAAGATGTGTACTGGTACACAGACATGGATACATGGACTGAACCCATGTACTGGCACATATGTAGAATACATAGGATGCATACATGGCCTGTAGCACTACACAAACCTGGTTTGGTGGCATAAGCCATTTACATGGGCAGAACTCTGGGTCTAGGGACAGGGCATACAACCCCCTATAAACACCATGTACTCTCTTCTATATGGTTTGGATATCTTGTCCCTTTTTTCATAGACACGTTTCATTTGGGATAATTCTCCTTATCATATCCGTAAGGTTTATAATAGAATCAAATCCTACTCTAAGGACTATGATCCATTCAGCAAGAATTCATTAATACAATTGTTGTAATCCCCCTAAGAGGACTACCATGACATCCTTTATTAATCTTCATGACATAGGTGTAGTTCTTGTTATTTTTGTGACAAAAAACTACATGGTCACCAATCCTCTACATAGTGGGTTAATAAAGATTGATTTTTTGGTGTCACCCAGGGGCCTTGGAAGTGATTCTATTTTGTGTATCGTATTCTCTTCGGACAATCGGTGTATTCATTCTCATCATTAGATCCAATGAGTAGCACCTATCAAACATACATCATCCATGCTATCAGACCCAGGATTGTGTTATCCTAGATAAATGATTCGTGGAATGTTAGATCTGGAATATTAGGGCCAGTATACTATAATAGTGGCTTACCTCTAAAATGTTTTTATTTATTGAGTATATTTGGATATTCTTGTTATATGATTTGTAGACATAAACCTATGTATATCTGACATAATTTTTATTTTTCAATGATTTGTAGTTTTTATTTGTCCTACAAATAATTCTTATACTCTCCCCCTCATGATCATTTCCCACACGTGTCATGTCTTATGCAGATGGTCAACCATTTGATAGAGTACTTAGAGGACAAGGTCTATACTATGGTTAGAGGGACTGGAAAAACAAATGTGTATTCATGTGGCTTTCAAACACGATTCCCTTTACATTTAGGATAGACACTTGTTACAGCCTCATTGTCCCATTATTTAATATTTCTCTATTTATATTCTTTACTTCATTTCATACCATAGTTATGAGATGTAGTTATATGCATTTATGCTTTTTAAGTTGTTTTTACATTTCATCATTGTATATGATTTGTGATTTGAGTGTGTACAAGTACTTTGGCTAAGGTTTCCCATTTTGGTTTTATGTATTTTCGATGCTAGTCACCCGCCCTTGGACTATTGGAGGCAAGATTAGGGAGTAGGAGCTTAGGCCCCTCTAGGAAGTGTGATGGCACAGTGGTATCAGATGAGTTGATTAAACGTTTGAACCGGGAGTCTAAGAGATTAGTTTGGGGACATATTTTTATGTGTTTCGAGTTCGTATTTCAGAACAAGGACCCCAGTGTTGGATTAGTGGCCAACATATTCATACACTAGGATTCTAAGCAACTAATTTTTGACATGATACATGAGAACATTGGTTTCTGAGAAAATAGTGGTATATTCATCATAGTAGAATGTGTTGCGGTTCCATGTCCTTTTTGAGTCATATATCCACATATAATTATTGACCTTGGTATATATTTTGTTGAATGATTCCTCCACAATGTATTCTAAATAGGATTTAACATGATGATCATGAGGATGATCCCCTTAGTGGCGAGTCTTTGATACAAGGACTAGTTCATAAGATTCTATAACCAGGTTGTGCAACAACCATACCGCCATCTGTAGGGAATCACGTGCTACACACTATACCAGTGGATTAGGTGTGATGGCTAAGCATGCTTTACATGTTTCAGGTATCGAGAAACCTTAGCTTCAAGGGTATTCTGACACACAAGTAGCTGAGGACAAGCTTGAGGCATTGAAAGAATTTTTCCATATACTCAAAACACCTGCAGTTTTGATGGTGGTCCTATCCGTGAGCCTTATCCAAGGATCAATAGGGAGATAGTGGTATTGGGTTACCAATTCATTTGATGAGGCGACTATTTCATATATAGTTCATGAGAACCACTTCAAATATGAGTTCTCACCAACTATATTTATGTTTTTATGTATCTAGGTGCTTTTGTAGGTCTTGCAGGGTAGAAAAAAAATTGTTGTGTATTCATAATGGTGTACCAACCTCTCATGTTACTCGATCTATATGGTTCATGATCAGTTCCTCAGGTATATAACATTCGAGTGAGGTCTACGCAGGGACATCTAATTTAGTTTTATTCCTCTTTTTATTCCATTATATGTTGGGGTGCTAGAGAAATATTTGGTGGTTGAGTGTTTTTTAGCTAAGATGATACAACCAATGGTAAACAACAGTGGGAAAGTAGGACTATAAACCTCACTAGTAGAGAGGTGACATTAGTATTAGGGACATGGAAATGTGTGAAATTTTAGGAAGAGGTCCCAAGATTGAGGATATACAATCCAAGTCCAACATAGTTGATCCATTCTTCTATGAGAGAGGCTGTGTTACTCATGTGATGGAAGAGGACATATAAGCTGAGTTTTACTGACCCACTGTACTGCTAACAGAGAGACCATATATGGGATTAAAAGGTAGAGGAATTTGTAGGAGTAGGTGGGTTCACTAGTTGGAGTACATAGACAAGGGTCTTGGAGACTAGCGAAAGATTGTTTGACTCTTTAGCATGTTATACCCACCACCCCAAGTGGTCTGTGCAAGCTTCATGGAGCTAGGGGACATGGACAGAGATAACTAAAGGTGGTCAAAGAATACAATGCAGAGCCTCCATGATTGATTCTAAGTAAGACCTATGTATTTTCTACCTTAGAAGTCGTATTGATAGAAACATGTTTGAGTCATTCTTTTCATACAACAGATATTGTCTGAGACATATATATTCTGGATGAACCAGTTTCTTCACCCTTACGCTTGGAGACTAATACTGTAGAAGACTAAGTGATGACATAATTTTTTTGATAGTGTGAATTGACTCTTAGAGGATAGAGTTTCTTTTGGAATATCATTATGGAAGCATTGAGTCCATAAGAATTCATTCTTGGTATAAATTGGTTATCCACAGTTCATGTCCATATTGATATTTTTTAGGAAAAGGGTGTGGTGTTTTCATAATGATTTAGATAGTTTTTCATTTGTTGGTTAAAAAATCCCCTGAAGTATAAGATGTTCTCATACATAGGAGGGTGCAACGGATTACTCATCAATTGGATTCTCTAATCCTTGGTACATTGGATTTTGTGAGTTCCCAATTTTTTGAAGTGTTGGCGGAGTATGAGGTCGGCATCCCAAAAGATGTTCCTGGTTTACCTCCCTGCTATGATATAGGATTTTACATTGATCTAAATTCTAAGGAAAAACTAATATCTGAGATATAAAATCAAATGGATCCCATAGTGATTCATGAACTGAGGGTTAATTTGGAGGAATTGTCGACGAAGGGATTTTTTATACCCAATGATTCACCATAGAAAGCCTTATTTTTGGTTTCCAAAAAGGCATACAGGATCTGGAGGTTGTGTGTCAAATACCGGCCCATGAACCAGGTGACTATAAAGAACAGGTGACCACTACTATGGAATGGTGACCTCATTGATCAGCTGAGAGGGTCATGATGGTTCTTGAAGGTTGAAATCAGGTCACACTATCATCATCAGTGAGTATAGTATGATGATATATTGAAGATGGAATTCAAATGTTTAAATGGTCACTATGAGTACATGGAAATTCTTTTAAGAATGAAGAACATCTCAGTAGTGTTCATGGGACTCATGAACATGATATTTCAGTCCTACTAAGTCACTTAAGGATGGTTCTAGATGTACTTTGAGAGAACTTGCATTACATAAATCCCTCAATATTATAGTTTTGAATTTAGGTGGTGCACTTCTTCGAAAACCTAATATTGTTATAAGGAGTGTATGTGGACCCAACGATGGTATAAATAGTGTTACCTTGGGACCCACCTAAGAGTGTGATGGATGTGTGGACCTTCCATGGGTTGGTAGGCTGTTACTGGATATTCATATATGATTTATCTAGGATATCAGCACTCATGAATGCTTTGATTCGAAAAGGGGGTATACTTTCTTCTGGAAAAAGAAGTGACATCAGTATTTTTAGTAGCTGAAGAAAAGTTTTACAAGTGCTCCAATATTGATTTTTTCAGAGGAGGGTGCAAATTAAAAAGTGTGATGTGATAAATTCGGAACCATGCCTGGTTCAACCCTGATGTAGAGGAATATCATGATTTTCTATGAATCATGTCAATTTAGACTACATGAGATGAACTAGGAGACCCATGATCGAGATCATGTAACATTAGTCTTATCTTTGAAGATGTGGTGACACTACATGATGGGAGAGAGATTTATCTTCTACACCAATCATAAAAATCTTAAGCATATCTTCTCTCATAAGGATCTAAATAAGGGAATGATGTGATGTCTAGAGTTCCTCTATGATTATGACTTTAAAATATTATATATTCCTAGGAATAGTAACACAATAAAAGAATCTCTTAGTATGAGATCTTGTTCATAGTTATTGAACGAGGCATCAGAGCTGTTGGAATTATTGTAGTTATCATTCGTGGATGGAGATGGACCAACTTACCTTCAGTTGATGGATTTCACACCTACACTATATCTATTAGTTACAGAGAAAAAACTAGGGGATTCAGAATATGAGTGGATATACACAAAAATATCCACAGGGTATGATTTTGAAGGATATTATAAAGGGTGGTGGAATTTCATTATTTTCAGATGCAACACTATGGTAATGGTGACTTTGTAGGATGAGGTTGCGAGAGATTTTCATAGGTCTACTATTATGGTACATCTAAGCATGGAAAATATCTACAAAGGCCTCCAAAACATGTTTTTGTAGCTAGAGATGAAGAAATTCATTATAGAGTTTGTCTCTTTATAAATTACTTGTTAGCAAGTGGAGGTTGGGAATCATGTTCGAGTAGGCTTAAATCAACCCTTTGAGGTGTCAAAGTGGAAGTGGAAGTGGGATGGGATATCTATTGACATCACGATGGTCTTACCACATACATCCATGGACATTATTTCATATGGTTGATCATAAACCATATCACCAAGTCAGTAAACTTACTAGATATATGAGAGCATAGATTAGTAGATAGATTAGGTTTCGTCTATGTACAAGATATAGTCTGACTCCATGGAGTCCCATATATGATTGTTTTTTATCAGTCTTATCACATTATATAATTATTTTGTAAGGGATTATTGGATTTTTTTGGGCCCCAGTTACACTTAAGAACAATGTTACCCCAAAAAAAGGATAGCCAGACTGAGCATGCCATTAGGTTATGGAATAAATGCTACAATCTTGAATTTTGGACATTGAACATAGTTGGTAGGATCATCTCCCACTAGTGAATATTAAATAAAAAAACATTACATAATTTGTATAGAACCATTCTAAGATTTTTTTGGGAAAAATTGTAGGTCACCACTTTGCTGGACTATCCTAGGAGAGTTTACACTCATGGGCCCGCAGTTGGAGTGAGCTATAACAGATAAGGTGAAGATCATATAAGAGAAGATGAATAGTATACATATCTGTCATATATCTTATGCTTATAAGTTTCGATGGCCATTGGAGTTTGATTATGGAGATCATGTGTTCCTACGAGTTCACCTCAACATAGATTACAATGATTTGGTTGGGAAAGAAATATATATTTTATGTTCATCGGCCCATTTCAGATACAATTTAGAGTAGGAGAGGCAACATACCACTTAACTCTACCTCTACTATTAGAATAGGTCAATGAAATCTTCCACATGTCACATTTAAAGAGATTTTTTCATGAAACATAACCCATTATCAAATTAGGTAAGATGGACATCATGGAAGGGGTGACCTTTGCTATGTACCCAGTAGAGAGAGAGGATCGGCAAAAGAGGATCCTTCATGGTCTATTGATTCGTTTTGTCTTTGATTGGTAGAAAAATGAAAATCTCTAGGATATCATGTGGGGTTAGGATTCTCAGATTCATGCACAGTAACCAAATATTTTTTAATATCCTTTGTTTTTACTTTTCAAGTATGTAATTTCCAAAGGTGGGGAGGATGTAATGTGTCAGATTTTCTATGTAATATTTTTGGATAATATATGGATTATTTATGAGCCCAGAAGTTGAGAAAGAATGCGATTATGAGGCTTAGTCTACCAAATTTTTTATATATATTAAAAATATTAAATAGCACATGAAAGTAGTTTCCCTAAAAAGTGGAATAACTTATAAACAGGTGACCAAATCAGAAATATGAGGGCACGGGTTTCCCACATGGTTTTTACTCCCCCACACTGACATGGGTCAGACCATGTACATGGGCTAATCCAAGTACTGGTATAGAGATATGGGCGCATAGAATGATGTCATACAGTGGAACACAAGAAGACTACACATGATGCCTATACGATGTGTGTCACTACACACACCAGATTTGATGACATAGGGCATTTACATAGGTACGACCTCGGGTCATGGGAGACAGTGTGTAGCCCATTCTACATGTTGTGAACTCTCTTATTGTGAGGACCCATGTATTTTTAGGATAATTATTTTTCATTTATATTAATACTTATTAATAAAATATTAATTTTAAATTAAAGGATTGCCTTCTCAGATAGCATAATAGACACACAACAAAATTATCTTTGACATTGTATGTTGCACACAACATTGAGTTATACTGAAAAATAATACAAGAATGTTATTAATATTTTAAATGGTAGTTAATGCCTAGCCATTGGAATGAAGGGAATGAATAGTATCAAATGAATTATGGAAATATAGTTTACACAAGTTTAAATAAGTATTCATTGGTTACCAAATTTATAATAAATGGAACTAAAAAACAAATTGAATATAAAGGATGTGTTTTTATGAAAAGCTATCTAAAAAGAGAATAATTATGTTTATAAAATAATATCACTCTTTATGGATTTTTAATTAATGAAAAATATGTGTTTTATATTACATTTAATGTTTTAAATTCATTATTTATGTTTTATATATATGATATAAGAACTAATTCAATTTTTCAGATAAAAGATCTATTTTTCTAAAAATGTAGTTTTACCACTGGTTGATGGAGAAAACTTTTTAAATTTAGTTTTTGACAACTTTATATGTTCTATTTTACAAAATAAACTTCTTATTTTGATGTGGGACATCAAAATTTACTTTGTATGATTTTTTTATATTTTTTGATAAATATCATGTTATGATGAATAGTAAAAATATGCTAAATTTTAATTGAAAACAACTATTTCCATCGAGATAATTTATATTGTTTAATAATATTATTTTGATGGTTTTAAGGTATAAATGGAATAATTTTTTATCATTTAATCCAATTTTGGGAATTTTAAGTAATTTCACATTGAAATTGGACATAAACACATATTGATATTTTGGTAGTTTTTATTTCTTCAAAAGAAACAAGAAATTGATTTTAAATTAATTTCCAATAATTATATGTTTTCAATTTTAATAAAAGATTCTATATTTTGAATCATAATTTTCTGATTTTTTAAATAGGGACCTTTTATATTTGGACTTTATCAATAGTAACTTCAGTGATTATTTTATTTACCATGGTTAAAGGGTAAATTTGGTAAATAGGGGTAAAAAATAATATTATAATAATACAAAACTACACTAAAACATGTCTTAATACTATTAGATGAGATATGTCCAACCATTGGAATCCTTGAGTCAATTTCCAGACCCGATGGATCCACATGGAAGTTATAATGACATATTATTAAAATTAATTTAAATTAAAGATAAAAATAACATAAATATGTATCTTATTTCTAATTTTTAAATGTGTTTATATAAGTTATCTATTAGAAAATAAATATTCATTATAAAGATAAAAATATTTACTACATCATGATATTTTATTTATCATTTTTATACATTAAATTAATAAATTTAATTTTGACACAATGATGATGGAGTGATAACTTCATAAAGAAAGGATTCAAACAAATGATTTTATAAATATTAAAATAAATATTATATGAAATATTTAATGTCATGAACTAATTTTATAAGATAATAGGACATCTTATGATTTATTATATGATTTTTAGAAGGAATCAGGTTGTTATGAATTTTTAAAAAATTCAAGTATGAATACTGTCCCAAATTGAAATAAATCATTACTTAAAATATAAAATAGTTTATTAAATGACATTAAATTTCTAAAAAATATAAATTTAAGAAACAAAGGTTAAGATAAGTCCAAATATATCATAAATGACTTTTTATGTGGGTCTTTTGACATGATATAGTAATTACATTAACCCACAATGTGTAAATAACATGATATCACTATAAGATTAAAAAGATAAAATTAGGGTTAAACAAAAAATATAAGGATAAAAAAATATTCAAGACATGTCTAAAAATTATTTTACGATAGGTATTCAAAATAAATCATCTTATCTTTGAATAAAAATAGTTTTGGACTTTTTTTAATTGAAATTGAATTTATAATAAAAGAATATTTCGTGGCTTTCCTAAAGTGCCCCTTCCTCGTATAAAAGGCCACCACCTCTACCCAATCACACACACATCTAAATCCCCTTGGATCATCCAAATTCTTCTCACATAATCTCCAAAAATCCCACCCTTACTCCTATAAGCCTTACCTTAGGTATAAAGAAATTCTACAAGGCTTTTTCTCTCGAATCAAAAGAAGATACCTGATTTAGATGTAATGTCTTCTCTCAAGTTCTTTTCCTTTATTTTCCTTCTCCACTCCATAGGATCTTTTTATTATTATATTAAATAAAAATACAAGTATTCTAAATATAAAATTATGCTGTTATTGGATATATTATTACTACATTTACACACACCTCCATCAAATGGATACAAACATACTATTTATGTATACGACGAACTACTACCTCACGAAACGATGATTGTTCAATTTTCTCCTACCACCTATAATGGTGGCCATTATGATGGAACTGTATTTATATATGATATATATTATAATTATATTATATCTATACTTCTGTAATATTTATTTAAAATATACCTTCATGCTTTCTACGATGATTAAATATGCTAATTTCATTTGAGGAAGTGTGGACTACCGCCCCCTGAAAGTGATATGAATCGTTCATTCTATACATGGAACATATAAAGGATGGTTCTAATAATCTTTTAATACAGAAATTAAAAAATATAATACTGGTATTGTAACATGCATTTATATCAATTTTTTATTAATTTATTAATATGACAATTAAATGAAAGAAGCGTTCAAGCGTACGTACGGTCTATCATCTCCATGAATGGTGCACTTTATTTATTATCTAAAAATTTATTTCCAATTATAAATAAATATATAATGGGTATATATTATATTTATATAATTAATATCATCATAGATATGATGGAATTTTGACTACATGGACAAATTACATAAAACATGTTCATTTTCATCTAAAGTACCGAATATCGACAAAATGACCAATATGAACATAAATAATTATGTAATAATAAGTAATATAAAAGGAATAACAAACATGGAAAATGTTTTGAATAATTTATTAATTAACATAAGTTTATTAATTTGGAAGAACAAGGAACATAAGTGATGATTTGGACTCAGGGTAAGGGACTTCATCTCAATCTCCTTTCGTTGAGGCATATTTTGATAATATACAGCTTCGTATTTTATATGGTGTATAATAAACACCTTTGACATTTAATTTCATTTAAAGGGAATATTTTTTATATCATTCATTTTACTAAATGAGAAAAGGACTGTTTTTAATGTATATGGCGATAATGACCTCTCTGCTGCTGTAACTATTATTTTATATTTGGATTCCTCAATAACCCTTAATGTTTTTAAATGAAAAACAAACCCCTTATTCCATTTTGGGTGTTTTTTTATTCAAAATAGTTTTTAAAATGGATCGACGATTTCAATATCATGAAATGATTTTTTGGGATTTCTAATTAAATTTTATTAGTGAAATGTTGATATTTCCAATATTTTATTTGATATGATTATAAAATGGTACTTGGACCTTTGACAGTTGGTTATGTGATAAAACAATGATGGGTGGTTATATGATAAACTAAAAAAGGGTGGTCCCATGATAAACCAATGATTGGTGGTCATGTTATAACCTCCCATTCATTGGTTATGGAAGTCAGTTGTATGGTTATTTTATTTAGTGATATGTGTGGAGTTTACCATATGGTTATTATATTTAGGTATGTTTATGTCCCGGGTTACATTAATATGTTTTATGTTGATTTTTATCAGATTTATGGTATTATTTTGGTTACATAAAGGGTAAACAATGAGCTTATACTTAGGTAATTATTTTTTCTAGTTCATAAAGGTGAAAATTATTAATTTAGGATAAAGTATTAAGGGTTTCAATGTTTTCAAAAAACTACGAGTTATCATTCTTTATGTATCCATTACTGAGAATTTTATCCCTATTCAATGTTTTGAAATGTTTTTCATAGGACATAAAGTAGAATAGAGTCATGGATGAGATCAAGGAAAAGTTATGTTATTAGAACATGAAAAGGTACCATGTTTCTTATTAAAGAGTTTTTATTTTATGAAAAATTGGGTAGTGAGTAAAGGTGTCTAATTGTAATATTTAAGTCATTACATTTGAGTTATGGCCAAATTAATTGAATCTCAAAACCTGATAAGATCCTCGATGTGATTAAAAGTTGAATTATTAAACTTAATCAATATTTTGTAACATTTAATTATAAAGATTTAAAGTTGGTATCAGAGGTCGATTTAGATAACATAAGAGTTTAGGGTGTTATATAAGTATAAGTTGAATGATTTATATAACCACATTGGTTAGCATATTAGACATTGTAACACCCCAGGTAAATAAAGAATATGACATTTTCACATTTATCCATATTTGTGAATAAAATATTAATATTACTTTAAAGGGGACTCTATGCTAGATGGCGTACCCAATACGCAACAACGAGTATCTTGGGAATCTTACGTTGCACTCTAATAATAAAATAATATTATTTTAAATGGTAGTTAACGCCTAGCCGTTGTAATGGAAGGAATGAACAAAAATAACTACAAAATGATTATATATTTTTGTCAAATATTTTTACTTTTTACAATAAATGTTATAGGATTAAAAATGCGAATGAATCCAAGTTTTAAGCGTAATCATTCTAATATACTTTAAAAGGTCGATTAACCGCCTTTTGATGGCGAACCTCTTTTAAATCAACTTTTTGAAAATTTTATGTGTTATATTTGTAGAAATAAAATTCTTCTTTAGAATCGGGATATCAAAATTTACTTTGTGTAAATTTTTGGTATTTTTCCGATAATGTTCATTTTTTAATGAATAGTGAAAATGATGTATTTTAATTCAAAACATCTTTTTAATTTAATTTATTTATATGATTTGATTATCATTTGAATTGTTTTTAAAGTTAAATTAGAATAAATTTATACCATTTAATCCAATAGTGTTCATTGGAATAAATTTCACTTTGAAATTGGACTTAAACTAGTGTCAATATTTTAATAGATATTGTTTCTTAAAAACACGCTATTTGTTTTGACAGTGGGAATTAATTATTAAATTAATTAATGCAACTTATATGTTTTAAATTTATTAAAATAGACATCATTTTTAAATTTGGAATATCAAATATAGCTTAGGGTGATTTTTTGGTATTTTTCTGAAAAACTTCAATTTTCGAGGAATAGTGAAACCACTAAGTGGTAGTTTAAAAACTGTTTTTTTGTTTAAATGAATCTTTAACACTTCTGTGGTTTGAATTTAAAAAATCTGACATACATAGTTATCATTAGGATATAAAATGTGGTTCAATGAGATTAAAATAATTTTTGGTGAATAGTAACTCTTAAGTTTTTAATCGCGATGAGAGGTAAAGAGTGTAATTTAAGGTAAAGATAATGTTATAATAATATGAAATGACCTTGAAACATGTTCTACCCTTATTGGATTGGTCATGGCAGACCAAGACAATCCATGGGTCAACTTTGGGACCCCATGGAGCCACTTTTGTTGGAAAATGACATTAATACCTTTTTATTTAAAGTTAAAATTAAAATGTCACAAACATGTGTTTTTTTACTAAAACAATTTATCCATGGGGTTATATAAGTCATATTTTTTACTATAAATATTAATTAGAAAGCTAAAACGATTTCCTATATCATGATATTTTTTTTAAATTTTTTACACATTAAATAAATTAATTAATGTATGACACCGTGATGATGCAGTGATAACCTCATAAATGAACGATTTAAATAAAATGAGAAGATAGGGTGAAATATAAGTATTACACTTGTCAAAAACCTATTGGATGGGTGGATTTCGAAACCTTATCACCTTATCCTCGAAATATATCCTTTTGGGACTTTTAAAATCCAAAAATCATTTTATAATAAAGTAATATTTTATAACCTTCCAAGAGTGCCCCTCCTCTACTCTTATAAAAGGCCCCCACCTATACCAACTTACACACACCTCTCAAGTCTTTGGCTCTGCCAACTCCTTCCCATTTCATCTCTCAACATCCCTCTCTTCATCATTGAAGCCTCACTTTGGGAATAATTCTTTCCATGGAAGCCTTTGAGATCAAATCAAAGAGAGTTACCCGATTTAAAGGTAATGTCTTCCGTTATGTTCTTTTGTTTTATTTTGACTTTCCAAACCCCTAAAATCTTTTTATTATTTTTTTAACAACACCAATATATTAAATATACTAGTATGTTTTTATAATAAATATTCGAGCTACAATTTCACACACCTCCGTCTAATGGTTAAAGAACATACTGTTTCTGTGGATGGCGAATTACTGCCCCACGAAACGATGATTGTTCAATATTCTTTTAACACCTTCAAAGGTGGCCATTAAGATGTCACTATATTTATATATATGATAAATAATATATTTATGTTTTCCTTTAGCTTCCGTATTTTTCATTTTTGGCATACCATTATGGTTTCCATTATGGGTAAACGCGATATCTTCATTTTAGGAAGTGCGGACTACCACCCCCTCAAAGTGATTTCATTCGTTAATGCCAAATGTTAGACGTATAAAGGATGGAATTAATTTTATTAAATATGATACCCTACTATAATTATAATATACCTTTATATCATTATTATTTCATTCCATTGAATAAGAAAAAATAATTCAAAGTAGCGTTCATTCGTACGTACAGCTTACCATCTCCATGAACGGTACACTTTATTTCTTATCTCCAAATGTTATGTACTATTATAATTAAATATATATAATGGATATATATGTAATATATTACATCTAAATTATGGATATAATTCTATAATTTTAATATATATATCTGTCATGTTGTTTTAATTCCATTAATATGACAAAAAATGAATGTAGCGTTCATGCGTACGTACGACCTACCATCTCCAAGAACGATCCTTTTAATTTTTTATCTCCAAATGCTATGGAATAGTATAAAATGAATATATAATAGATTTATATAATATTTAAAACATCAATACTATTCTGGATATGATGCACCTATAACTACATGGAAAATTCTTTTCCAACAAGTTAAATTTTTTACTCATGTACTGAACATCGACAAAAACGTCTGATATGAACTAACTATATTAACCAATTATTATAACATTATAATATGTGATATTAACTGAATAATAAT
This sequence comes from Viscum album, assembly GCA_963277665.1. NCBI lineage: Eukaryota > Viridiplantae > Streptophyta > Magnoliopsida > Santalales > Viscaceae > Viscum > Viscum album. The sequence continues at coordinate 169,756,536 of OY728157.1, forward strand.
ATTTAAAAAATTTCCTTAAGAAATTATAAATTGACCAAGTTTTATTATTCAGGAGATTAAAGAACGATCGAGTCATGTCAGACACGAGGTAAGGGATCCTACTCCTCTCTTTCTTTTTAAGTACAATCTTTTATGTAATTCCTTTTAAGCTCATCTTTCTTATGATTGGGATGTTATTTTATATTACTCTTACTGTAATTTTTATGTTCATGTGATGAGAGACCCTATTTTCTCTCATAAATCCATTTTGGATGTTTAAATTGGCATCGTTAGGCTGCCGAAATTTCGTAAGGGGCTTTTTATCTGACTTTGTGTTTTCTTGAGATTCATGCTACATTCGCCAATATTTCCTTTTGAGTGGTGTACATACTGTACATTGTTATAATCTTTGTGTAACATACTTTTGTTTGTGAGTATTTACATCAATGTTGTATAGTCCTTTCATTGGGTGTACGTTTCGAAAGTTACCCAAATTGGTAAGGGAACCTTTCACCCTCCTCTTTTTAATAGACTTCTTTTGTTATGTTTGTTAATTTTCATCTTATTATATGGGTATATGTTCTTATATATCCTTATTGCTGTAAATTCTATGTCCAAGTGATGAGATACCCTTTATCTCTCTCATCAAATCTTTTTCTAAAATTTGGTGTGACGTCGTTAGGCTATCAAGGGAACTTCTTAACCCAATTTCAATTTCTTTGGGTTCAACATGTAGTTATGGAATATGTCATCCTTTGAATATTTGTGAATGGCCTTTGATTATGTTACACTTAATATCCACTTATATTTGGTGTATTATTTTGTCACACATAATTATGTAATTGATTTATCCTTAATCCAAGGATACCGTCTTTGTATGGGACTTCGTCTCAATCTCCTTTCATTGAGGAATATTTTGTTTTATACAAAACCTTATTTTATACGGTCTATAAACCCCTTTGAGTTTTATGTTTATCCAAAAGGAATCTTTTTATACGAAGCGTTTTACTAAATGAAAAAGGGAATGTTTTTGGCGTACGTATACAGCGACAACGACTTCTCCGCCACTGTGACCATTATTTGAGTTTCAGCTTCCTCTACAACCACACTTTTTTTAAATGAAAAATAAATAACTTGTTTTACTTTTCTTTTATTTTGGTATTGAAAATAGTTTTCATAATGTTTTTATTATATCAATGTGTTGTCTTGATATCTTGTGATTGAAATGTGGAAATATTATGTTTCCTTTATGCATGTTTAATGTGATACGATTCTGTTATGGTTCTTGGGAATTATTATGAAGATGGGTGGTTCCGTGATAAAATAAGGGCGAGTGTGCCTGATATAGCTCTCCAATGCATTGGGTAACATGAAGGGGTTAAACGTTATGGTTTCTATGAAGAGATTTAGGGAATATACTGTGATGGGTATTCCAAACGTAACCAAGAGGGTTACTCCATATGTAAGAATGTTATGAACGTCTCAAGTTACATTTATGCCTTATGATTTCTATGATTTATTCATGATTTGATGAGGTATGTTTAAATTCTTATGTTTTATGAGTAAAGTATGATTTCATACATGGACTAATGTTTTCTTTTCGTACTTTTATATCCCTTACTGAGATTTTTATGCTCATCCCATGTTTTTGAAATGTTTTTCACAGGTCATGGGAAAGGTGAATGATGTGATGATAGTGTCAAGGAAGTGTCAAAAAAGAATCCATGTTTTATTTTTAATATGTTTCTATTGATGTGAAAACAATGAATACTATATTTTATGTAACCACTTTGTTTAAATGTGGAATATAATTAATGATTTATGATCTAATTCTCTAAAACTCAAACCTGAAAATATCCTCAATGTGAATTATTCATTTAATTCAATATTAAGTAAGGCTTAAGGCTGGGGCTTATAGTTGGTATCAGAGGTCGGTGTAGATAACCTTAGAGGTTAGGGTATTCTCTAAGCATAAGTGACATTACCATAATGGTTAGGATTTCAGAAAGAGTCCTAGTTTTAGATAAAGTGGCTGAGTAAGTATATCTTAGTGTTTATCATCCTCATTAGTACATGATGGTTTTGTTGATATACTCACACTGACGATTCTGTTTTTAGTTAATGGATGGATCTAGCAGGCACCAAAGTGATAATAGGTTTGAAGGAAACTGTGGTGGTTCTCTGATTAAGAGACTGGATGAAATGGGGGATTCAATGAGGAAACTCATGGTTGTTCTAATCCAACTATCAAGGAGTCATGATCAACCACTTGAACCTTGGTATGTTCTATAATGCATCATATACGAGATGACGAATCGATGTGGATGTTCAGGTAATAATTATAAAGGTAACCATTAGAGTTTATATGATCCTTACTTTTGAAGTAATTATTGGTTATTATATGTTATGATGAAAAATGAAATGCATGAGATAAACATGACGTTAAAATATGTTATGATTATTTTTGAAGATTTTATCTCTTTTTGAGGAATGCTATAAAATTATATAGTTTTCGAAAAGGGACAACACGCAGACCGCGTGACAACCCGTTGCGTCGGACGAAGCTGTGGAAATCGAACCCACAACCAAAGTGCAACTGGTATTTATCTCCTACCACTAGACTGCGTGAAGTTCCTGGTTAGTTTTAATAATTCTTTTTAGTTATATTATTTTAGGAATCAAGAGTAAGTTTATTTTGGGTTATCTATGGAAATTATTGACCTATCATGGAGGATATGTGATTAGGTTAATTACTTTTCAATATGAGAATTTAAGAGAAACTGATGTTATTGGTAGATAAAAGTTAATTTGTACCTTGGAAGACTATGTGATTAAATCCTTTAAATATTTGGGTTTCAATCTTAGATTGGTTTACATTGAAGAATTTTATGGACAATTGTTTATCGAATGGTCTTCATTGAACTTTGGGGTTTTTTTAACACATTTTGGAGATTAAGAATAGATTTTCATTTTATAAAGGATTATACTTTTGTGGATTATATGATCTCATACTAAAAATTTTGGTTTTGGTTTTTGTATAAAGACAAGCGAAATATATAGTTCTCTTTTGTGTATTAGGTGATTCTCAAGAAGTTGATTATAGTTCTCTTAATGTGAACAAGTCTTCCTAAATACTCGTCTTTTGGAGAAAATATTAGTTTTATTAAGGAATCTAGTAAAATTTGAAAGTCTACATGACAAGTAAGTACGTTTCATTATGATTTATTTAAGCTCAAAAATAAATTCCTCAATGAAGGGTAACTTAAAACAAAAATATTGTCTGTTAACTTTTCCTAATGGGGAATCAAATAACGTTTAACCCATCACAAGTTTGTGATTTTCTTATGGTTATCTTTTTCCTAGACATGTTTACTATCACTCTCCCTCAGAACATGACCTTTTGTTTTTTCCTCCATATCCATGTTTTCCTACATGGAATCCTAGTATGGGTTAACTTGGGTGACCTTTGTACTTCTCTTTATTTATTTTCAAGTGATTGTTTTACTGAATCTTATTCCGATGTGGGATTTTCAATTATGTTTCCAAGACCAATTTTAAAATTGTGAGGATGAAATTCCCAAAATGGGGGAAGGATGTAACACCCCAGGTAAATAAATAATATTACATTTTCACATTTATCCATATTTGTGAATAAAAAATTAATATTACTTTAAAGGGGATGCTATGCTCGATGGCGTAGCCAATACACAACAACAAGTTTCTTGGGAATCTTACGTTGCACTCTAATAATAAAATAATATTATTTTAAATGGTAGTTAACACCTAGCCATTATAATGGAGGGAATGACCAGAACTAACTACAAAATAATTATATATGTTTGTCAAATATTTTTACTTTTTACAATTAATGTTAGAGGATTAAAAATGCGAATGAATCCAATTTTTAAGCGTAAACATTCTAATATACTTTAAAAGGTCGATTAACTGCCTTTTGATGGAAAACCTCTTTTAAATCCAATTTTTGACAATTTTATGTGTTATATTTGACAAAATAAAATTCTTCTTTAGAATAGGGACATCAAAAGTTACTTTGTGTAAATTTTTGGTATTTTTCTGATAAAGTTCATTTTTTAATGAATAGTGAAAAATATTGTATTTTAATTCAAAACCTCTTTTTAATCTAATTTATTTATATTAATTGATTATCTTTTGAATTTTTTTGAAAGTGAATTTGAATATATTTTTACCATTTAATCCAATATTGGTCATTGGAATTAATTTCACTTTGAAATTGTACTTAAACTAGTGTCAATCTTTTAATAGATATTGTTTCTTAAAAATGCGCTATTTTTTTGACAGCGGGAATTAATTATTAAATTAATTAATTCAACTTATATGTTTTGAATTTATTAAAATATACATCATTTTTGAATTCAGAATATCAAATATAGCTTAGGGTGAATTTTTGGTATTTTTTCTGAAAAACTTCAATTTTTGATGAATAGTGAAACCACTAAGTGGTAGTTTAAAAACTGTTTTTTCGTTTAAATGAAACTTTACCACTTCTGTGGTTTTAATTTCAAAAATCTGACAAACATGGTTGTCATTAGGATGTAAAATGTGGTTCAATGGGATTAAAATAATTTTTTGGTGAATAGTAACTCTTAATTTTGTAATCGCGATTAGAGGTAATTAGTGTAATTTAAGGTAAAGATAATGTTATAATAATATGAAATGACCTTGAAACATGTTCTACGCTTATTGGATGGGTCATGGACGACCAAGAAAATCCATGGGTCAACTTGGGGACCCCATGGAGCCACATTGGTTGGTAAATGGCATTAATACATTTTTATTTAAAGTTAAAATTAAAATGTCACAAACATGTGTTGGTTTACTAAAACAATTTTTACATGGGGTTATATAAGTCATATTCTTTACTATAAATATTCATTAGAAAGATAAAACTAATTCCTACATAATTATATTTGTTTTATAATTTTTAGACATTAAATAAATTAATTCATTTTTGACACCGTGATGATGCAATGATTACCTCATAAATGAACGATTTAAATAAAATGAGAAGATAGGGTGAAATCTAAGTCTTAAATTTGTTACAAACCTATTTAATGGGTGGATTTCGAAACTTTATCACCTTATCCTCGAAATATATCTTTTTGGGACCTTTAAAATCTGAAAATCTTTTTATAATAAAGTAATATTTTATAACTTTTCAAGAGTACCCCTCCCCTCCTCTTATAAAAGGCCCCCACCTCTACCACCTTACACACACCTCTCAAGCATTTGGGTCGGAAAACCCCTGACCATTTCATCTCTACAAATCCCTCTATTCATCATTGAGGCCTCACTTTGGGCAGAATCCATTCCAAGGATGCCTTTGAGCTCAAATCAAAGAGAGTTACCCGATTTAAAGGTAATGTCTTCCCTTGTGTTATTTTTTTTTATTTTGCTTCTCCAAACCCCTAAACTCTTTTTTGTTACTTTTTTGTAACAAAAAAAGTATATTAAATATACTAGGATGTTTTTATAAGAATGATTCGACATACAATTTCACACACCCCCGTCTAATGGTCAAAGAACATACTGTTTCCGTGGATGGCGAATTACTGCCTCACGAAACGATGATTGTTCAATATTCCTTTAACACTTTCAAAAGGGGACATTAAGATGTCTCTATATTTATATATGATAAATAATATTTTTATCTTTTCATTAAGCTTTGTATTTTTCATTTATGTCATACCTTTATGGTTTCTATTATGGGTAAACGCGATATCTTCATTTTTGGAAGTGCGGACTACAGCCCCCTCAAAGTGATCTGATTCGTTAATGCCATATGTGGGATGTATAAAGGTTGGAATTAATGGTATTAAATACGATAAACTACTAGAATTATAATATACTTTTATATAATTATTATTTCATTCCATTTAATACAAAAAAATGAAATCAAAGTAGCGTTCATGCGTACGTATGACTTACCGTCTCCATGAACGGTACACTTCATTTCTTATCTCCAAATGTTATGTACTATTATAATTACATATATATAATGGATATATATGTAATATATTAAATCTAAATGATGGATTTAATTCTGTAATTATAATATATATATCTCCCATTTTGTTTTAATTCCATTAATATGACAAAAAATGAAAGTTGCATTCATGCGTACGTACGGCCTACCGTCACCATGAACGGTGCTTTTAATTTTTTTATCTAAAAATGCTATGGAATAGTGTTAAATGATTATATACTGGATTTATATGATATTTTAATCATCAATACTATTCTGGATATGATTCACCTTTAACTACATGGACAATTCTCCGCCGCCATGACCATTATTTGAGTTTCAGCTTCCTCTATAAGCCATACTTTTTTTAAATGAAAAATAAATATGATGTTTTAATTTTCTTTTATTTTGGTATTGAAAATGGTTTTCATAATGTTTTTATTATATCAATGTGTTGTATTGATATCTTGTGATTGAAATGTGGAAATGTTATGTTTCCTTTATGCATGTTTTATGTGATACGATTCTGTTATGGTTCTTGGGCATTATTATGAAGATGGGTGGTTCTATGATAAACTAAGGGCGGTTGATCCCGATATAGCTCTCCAATGCATTGGGTAACATTAAGGGGTTAAACATTAAGGTATCTCCAAATAGATTTAGGGAATATACTGTGATAGGTATTCCAAACGTAACCAAGAGGGTTACACCCTACGTAAGAATGTTATGAATGCCTTAAGTTACCTTTATGACTTATGATTTATATGATTTATTCATGATTTGATGAGTTATGTTTAAATTTATATGTTTTTTGAGTAAAGTATGATTTCATACATGGACTAATGTTTTCTTTTCGTACTTTTATATCCCTTACTAAGATTTTTATGCTCATCCCATGTTTTTGAAATGTTTTTCACAGGTCAAGGGAAAGGTGCATGATGTGATTATAGTGTCAAGGATGTGTCAAGAAAGAATCCATGTTTTATTTTAAATATGTTTCTGTTGATGGGAAAAAACAAATTCTATCTTTTTTGTAACCACTTTGTTTAAATGTGGAATGTAATTCATGATTTCTGATCTAATTCTCTAAAACTATAAACCTGAAAAGACACTTAATGTGAATTATTCATTTAATTCAATATTAAGTATGGTTTAAGGCCGGGGCCTTATAGAAATAGTAATAGTTATTTTAGATAATTTGAATGAGTTTTAGATAATATGAATAATTATATATTAGTGGTTATCCTCCTAATAAGATAGTATATGATTATTTTACATATATACTCACACTAACCTTTTTGGTTTTAGGAAATTTCTGGATCTACTAGGAACCAGTGTAATAATGGATGTGAGTGAAATGGCAGTGGCTTAATAAATAAAAATCCTAAAGAAATATGAGCTGTAATGAGAACTCATATGATTATTCTTAACCAACTATACAGATATATGATTGACCACTCGAACTTTGGTGATTTCTCAAAGGCATCATATATGATTGAAGAGAATCCCTATGAAATTTAAGGTAATAATTATAAAGGTAAGTATTTTAAAAACTGATATGTCAAGGATGTGGAAAGAAACATCTAGTAAAATGTTTAAAAGGGATGGTAAGATGTTATATATTTGGTAATGAAGGTCATAAAGTAATAACCAACCATGGAAAAAGGAAAAGTTTCGTTGGCTCCAGAAAAGGGAAAGAATTTATTTCTAAGGGATCAATTGAATGTTTTAAATGCGGTGTGCATGGTAATTCTACAAATAAATTTCCTAAGAAGAATGTTCAGGAATGGGATCAACATGACTGTAAAAATATATGTTTACCAATACCTAATCCCATTCCAATTGAAGGTGAGGAAACTAAAAATGACTTTTGAAAGGTATGGATTATTTCTTAGCTCATGTTTTGACATTAATAAATCTTAGTTTGTTATGCATGATTTTTATGTAGGAAATATGTATTAAATTATAAGATGTAAAAACATGGATAATGTATCAGGAATAATGTTCGATGATTAATATGTCGACATTTGAGGAATTGAGGAGTTATGTTGGATATGTTGATGATAATATGATTAAATTTATTAATGATGGGATTACTTTGGAAGACATATAGTATTTTTAACCCTTATGTTTTTATATAAAAATGTTAATTTAAGAATAATTATCTTTTATTTTATAGATATATTTATAAAGAACCATTATGGATTATTTAATCATTGAATTTGAGACAATTATGGGTTATTAATTTTTGGGATGCAAAATGAGAGGTATGAGATAACCTTTGAGGTTAAAGTATGTTATTCTTATTATTGAATATTTTATCTCATTTTGGGATTATTTTAATAATTATATAGTTTTAGGAAAACAAAAACCCACAAGAAGTGTGACAACCTATCACGTTCCATAAGGCTGCATGAATCAAACCCATAACTGATGGGCGACAAGGGTGCATCTCTTACCACTAGCCTATGCGATGCCCCTAATTAGTATGACTTATTCTATTTAGTTAACTGTTTTTGTAAATATAGAATATTTTGATTTTGGGAACTTATGCATTATCAAATTAATATCCTTAGTATAGGAAAAAAATTGGTGATTAAGTGATAAATGCTATTTTGGATGCTGATCATTCTTTTTGAAACAATATATGTCTACGGAAAACAGACTACTCTTGTAATTTATTTGTGGAGTAATTGTTGATTTTTATTTTTGAAAAATATATGTTTTTATTATATAAAAATGGTAATTTGGGTTATTTATAGAAATAATTAACCTATCATGGAGAATACATTATTAGGCTAATTACATTTAAGTATGATACCTCAAGAGTATTTAATGTTCTTTGAGGATAAATGTTAAGATTTATTATGGAAGACTAGGTGATCAAATCATTCTGAATTTTTTGGTTTCAAAATTATTTTGCATTACATTGAATAATATTAAGGGAATTTTTTATCGAATATTCTATTCTGAACATTAGGGTATTGTTTGTTTAATATTGGAGATTAAAAGTAGTATTATTTTTATCAAAGATTATCTTTTTGGGGACTATCTAATCTTGTACTAACCATTTTGGTTTTTGTTAATGATTCAAGACAGGATGAATTGATATTTAATCTTTTGTGGTTTATTTGATTCTATAGAAGTTTATTATAGGGCTTCAGGTTTGATAAAGTCATCTTGAATACTCATCATTTGGAGAAAACATGAGTTTGTGGTAGAAATTTATAAAATAATGAAACTCTACTTGACAAGAGATTATGTTTATTTATGTTTTTATTATATATAGTAAAATAATTTCTCAACATTATGAACATGACCGTAACAAAATATTTTCCATTTACTTTTCCTATTGGGAAATTAATGACCATTCAACCAATCACATGCTTATGGTTTTATGGTGGTTAACTTTCTCCAAATCAAGTTTTTTATATCTCTCCATTATAACACGACACTTGGTTTTTCTTCCATATATTTGTTTACCTATATGGATCACTTGTATGTGATATCTCGGGTGAACTTTTGTACTTCTCTTTATTTCTTTTAAATTGGTAGTTTTGTTAACCATTTTTCCGATGTGGGATTTTTAATGATGTTACTGAGCGTAATTTTAAAATTGTGAGGAACCAATTTCTAATTAGAGGGAATGATGTAATTATCCAGGTGTTTATGGAATAATAATTTTTCATTTCTATTAATACTTTTGTATAAAATATTAATTTTACATTAATGGGGATTTTTTCCAATAGTATACTCCACACGCGAAAATGGGTTTCTCTAAAATATTACATTTCACACAACATTGAGTTATACCTAAAAAAATACAATAATAATATTATTATATTAAAAGGTAGTTTACACCAAACCGTTGGAATGGAAGGAATAAATATTATCAACTGAATTATGGAAAAATGGTTTACACATATTTAAATAATGATTCATTTCTTACCAAATTTATTAGAAATGGAAATAAAAAAACTAATTTAATATAAAGGATGTGTTATTATGAAAACCTATGTAAAAAAAGAATAATTGTGTTTATAAAATCATATAAATCAGTATGTATTATTATTTAATGAAAAATATATTGTATATATTCAATTTAATATTTTCAATTTATCTTATATGTTATCTAGATATGATGCAAAGAAAAATTCAATTTTTTGGATAAAAGAAGTATTTTTTATAAAAATGTAGTTTTACTGCGTTTTGATGGAGAACCCTTTTTAAATTTTATTTTTGACACATTTATATGTTTTATTTGAAAATGTAATTTTATTATTTAGAAGTGGGATATCAAAAATTACACTTGATGATTTTTGTCATTTTTCAGATAAATATCATTTTTTGATTAATTGTAAAAATACACAAAATTTAAAATTGCAAACAAGATCTTCCATCGAGATAATTTATATGGTTAAATATTATTATTCAATGGGTTTAAGGTATAAATTGAATATTTTTTTTATAATTTAATCCAATGGCTTCTATTATAAGTAATTTCACATTGAAATAGGACATAAACACATATCATGCTTTTGGTAGTTTTTACACTTTAAAAACATGTTTTTTTTGATTTGACAACGTGAATTAATTTTAAATTAATTAATGAAAATACTATGTTTTGAATTTGGAAAAATAGATTCCATATTTTGAATCATAATTTACAAATTATGTAAATAAGTACCTTTTATTTTTGGAATTTATGAATAGTAACTTCTATAATTATTTTATTTACACTAGTTAAAGGGTAAATATGGAAATAAGGATAAAAAATATTATTATAATAATATAAAACTACACTAAGACATGTCCTAATCCTACTGGATGAGATATGTCCGACCATGGGAATCAGTGGGTCAATTTTAGGACCCCATGTATCCACAAGAGAATGATAATGACATGTTGTAATAATTAATTTAAATTATAGGGAGAAATACCATAAACATGTATCTTATAACTAATTTTTTATTTGGGTTCATATAAGTGATATATTAGACTATAAATATTCATTATAAATATAAAAATATTTCCTACATCATGATATTTTATTCATAATTTTTAGACATTAAATTTTTTTTTATTTATAATAGAATGATGATGAAGTGATTATTTAATTAATAAAGGATTAGAACAAATGATATAATAAATATTAAAATAAATATTATTTAACTTAATTGATGTAATCCATGAATTTTATAATTGAATATGACATGTTATTATTTATTAAATGTTCTTTTCTGAGGAATTATGTTGTTATGAATTTGTAAAAAATCATGTATGAAATGTGCCCAAAATTGACATAATTTGTATCTTAAAATATAAAATAGTTTATTAAATGATATTAAATTCAAAAAAATATATTATTCATCCAAATGGTTAAGATAAGTCCAAATATATAATAAATGACTTTTTTGGGTTTTTTACATGATATAGTAATTTCATTGACCCATAATTTGTAAATAACATGATATCATTTTAAGATTAAAAAGGGTAAAATAAGGTTTAAACAAAAAAGATAAGGATAAATAATATTCAAAACACATCTGAAATTGTTTGGATGATGGGTATTCAATAAAGAATATTTCTTTTTAATTTAATTAGTTTGGACCATTTTTAATCGAAATAGAATTTATAATAAAATAGTATTTCAAGGATTTCTTAAAGTATCCCCCCCCTCTTATAAAATGCCACCACCTCTACCCTTTTACACACACCTCTCAAGCCCTATGTATCATCCAAATTATTCTCAAATAATCTCCCAATATCCATTAATTCTTCCAAAAACCCATACCATGGACAAAAGTCAATTTAAGAAGTCCTTTTCCTCAATTCAAAATATGTTTCCTGATTTAGAGGTAACATCATCTCTCAATTTTCCATCCATTATTTTCCTTATCCACTCCCTATTATCTTCTTATTATTTTAATAAACAAAAAAACTAGTTTTATAAATGTAATAAGAAGTTTTTATATGAATTATTCTATCTATAATTATAAACACCTTTGTCTAATGGATATGAAAAATCTGTTTTTGTGTACTACAGGCTACTGTATCACGAAACAATAATTGTTTAGTTTTCTCCTACCACCTTTCTTGGTGGAAATTATAAAGGAAATATATTTATATATGATATAAATTATATTTATATTATCACTATAATTCAGTAACATATATTTAGAACATTCCTTTATGCTTTCCATGATGTGTAAATATGATAATTTCATTTGAGGAAGTGCAGACTACCGCCCCTCAAAGTGATAAGACTCATTCATACTATATGTGGAACATATAAAGAATGGTTTTATTAATACTATAAGAAATAAATGACATAAATATATTACTAGTATTATAACATACATTTATATCATTTTTTAATATCACAATGAAATGAAATTAGCGTTCATGCTTACGTAAAAACTACCTTCTCCATGAACGGTGCATTTCATTTCTTATCTCAAAATGTTATGGACTATTATAAATATATATTTATAATGGGTATATATGATATTTTAATCATGAATATCTTTCTGGATATGATGGAATTTTGACTACATGGAAAATTTACATCAAACAAGTTCATTTTTGACTCATGTATCGAATATCGAAAAAATGACCACTATGAGCATAAATAATTATGTAATAATAAGTAATATAAATGAATAATAAACAATAAAAAGATTATGAATTAAGTATAAATTAAATTAATTTTATTATTTAGGAATAAAGAGGAACATACGTGAAGATTTGGACTCAAGGCAATGGACTACGTCTCAATCTCCTTTATTGAGGCATATTTTGATAATATACACCACTTTCTTTTATAGGTTTTATAATAAACCCCTTTTGTTTTTAATTTAATTCAAAGGGAATATTTTTTCTATGAAGTGATTTTCTAAAAAACAAAAGGAAGGTTTTTAACGTATACAATAAAAATGACCTATCCATCACCATAACTATTATTTGATATTTGGCCTCCTCTATAGGATTTAATATTTTTAAGAGGAAAATAAATCCCTTATTCCCTTTTTGGGTGTTTTGGTATTGAAAATGGTTTTTAAAAAGGATTTAATATTTCAATATCCAGAAATCATATCTTAATATTTCTAATGAAATCTTATTAGTGAAATGTTTATATTTATAATATTTTATGTGTTATGATTATATAATGGTACTTGGTCATTTGACCGGTGGTTACGTGATAAAACAGTGAATAATAGTTACGTGATAAACCAAATGACATGTGGTTCTGTGGTAAACCAATGAAGGGTGGTTACATTATAAACTCCAATGCATTGAGTATGGATTTTGGTCGTATGGCTATTCCATTTAGTGATATGTGTGGAAGTCAACCGTATGGTTATTCTATTTAAGTATGTTTATGTCCCAAGTTACCTTTTATGTTTTATGTTGTTTTATATGAGATTTATGGTAATATTTTGGTAATAAAAAGAGTAAGTACTGAGATCATACTCAGTATGTGTTTTTTCAACATCTTAAAGGTGAAAAGTATTAATTCATGATAAAGTATTAATGTTTTACATGTTTTTGAAAAACTAACAGTTTTCATTATTTATATATCCCTTACTGAGCTTTTTATTCTCATCCTACATTTTGAAATGTTTTTCACAGGTCATAAAAAAGAATAGAGTCATGTATGGTATCAAGTAAATGTTATTCTATTAAAATATGAAATGATACCATGTTTCTTTTAAAAGTTTTTATATTTTACGGAAAAAATGGCTAGTGAGTACAAGTGTCTACATTAAATATTTAAGTTTTTATGACCTAATTCTCTAAATCTGTAAACCTGAAAAGATCCTTGATATGAATAAAAGTTGAATTGTTGACATAACTCAACATTATGTCAAATTTAAGGTTGTGGAATTATAATTGTAAATGTAATGGATCTCTTGTCCTCTATATCTTGGAGGTGTTTTATTTGGTTTTGTTCCCCTATAATTTCCCTAAGGGTTAGTATAGAATCATTTACTACTACCAGGACTACAATCCCTTCTACATGAATTCTTGGCTAGAGTCGTTGGAATCCCTCTGAGTGGCTCAATGTTTGAAACTCTATTCATATCCATTCCCCAAGTTGAGTTATTTGTATCGATGTGACAGACACTCGGTGGGTGTCGATCCAGTACTTAGCTGGTTTATAAATATTGATTTGTTGGTATCACACCATTTCCTTGGAAGTGATCATACCATGGTTATTGTATTTTCTTCATAAAATCAACATATTTTTTCTCATTATGAAACTCAGTGAGAAACAATACTCAGGTGGGATTCATCCATGATATCAGACTCAGAAGTGTGTTATACTAGATGAGTGCTTCATGGATTCATAGAGTTGGAATCGTAGGGATGCTATACTATAGTAGTGGCTTAACTCTATAATTTGTTTCTTTTTTGAGTATATCTATATATTCTAGTTAGATGTCTTGTAGACATATACCTATGTAAATATGAATGTATTTCCATTGTTGTATGCTTTATGGCTTCATCGTGTCAAACAGAATATTTTTATATTCACCCAAGAATAGTATTATCTGTCACCTACAGTGTCATTTGTAGACGATGTAAATTTTGACAGATTCATAGGCAGACCAAGACCATACAATTCTTAGTGAGACCGGAAATACTATGGTATGTTCCAGTGGATTTTAGACAGCAGTATCTTTACATTCAGGATGGAATTATGTTACAGACTCTTTTTGGTGGACTTTTATTTGAATATGGTTAATTTCTTTGCTTCTATCAAAATCTGGTTACGAGATTTAGATGTTTTCTAGAAAGGGTTTTTAGTTATTTTTTATAGATCCACATGGTATAGGATCAAAGATGTGTGCATGTGTACACAGACATAGTCTAAGGAATCCCATGCCATGTATATACCTTCAAGACACTAGTCTCCATCCCCTGGATTATTGGAGGTATGCTTGGAGAGTCACAGAATGGGTCCCACTGGGAGGGGATATGGAAATATATGTCGCACCATCATGCATATAGATAATTCCTCCATATCATTAATGAATAAATTACTACATCTATCTCAAAATCCTAAATTTTATAATTTTTCTCACGGTCCTTTAGTTGTTGTGAGGAATAATCTACGACCATGACATTTTCAAGGGAACACATACCAATCCCTTCATCAATGAATCACTATTCTCCACAAACCATTCTCTAATACAAGGTAGTGTGAGTAGATGTCCACATATTAGACTAATTTTGAATTCATTAAACTTTTCTTCAGATTCCTCAATCCATATATGCATAATTCCTTCTCGAGTCAAAATGGTGAGTGGATTAAATAATCATGAGTAAAATTTCACAAAATGTAAATAATATCCAGGAATCCAGTGTTAAATATTGATTTACATTACATTGGTTGGTCTAGGAAAATTTTCAATATCTTTCATCACCGATGGTTTCAGAAATATACCCTCTCTTGTGATTATGTGAACCAATAATTAATTTATCTACTGGAAAAGGTCACACGTCATAAATTTTTCATAATTTTTATCCTCTCCCAATTTCTTTAGTAAAATCCATAATTTTTATTGAAGTTCTTATTTTATCTTTGAATATAAAATAATATCTTATATATATATATTATAAATAATTTATCCTAAAAGTCTATAAACACTCTAATAATTAAATCCCTAACGATTGGAGGTTAATTATTAAGACTAAATTCCAAAACTATAAATTTATGGCATCCATACCTTGTACAGAATAACATCGTGGGTATGTATTCCTTTTAGACCCTCAATATATGAAATTAAGAAGAATGATCAATCATGGGAAAATATTTATCTCTTCATAGTTTTTCCAATAAGTTGTTAAAAAATGGAAGAGGATACATTTTCAATAAAATATTCTTGTTATGTTATTGATAATCAATGAATGTTGCATTGATGAAACTTTCTTATTAAAAAACTAAACATGATCACCCCAAGGTGATGCATATGGGCATATGAATCCCTTATTAGTAATCTTATGTTTCTTCCTCTTCAATTCAATCAACTCATTTGGGTCCATTATAGAAAGAGTATTTGAAATATTCATAGCACTAGGTATGTGTTCATTTGAAAACTAAAATTAATTATTTTGTAGATGAACTAGAAATTTTTAATGAAACACATTAAAAAACATCTATAAAATGGTTTTATCCTTAATGTTGAGGTTCTCCCTGAGAATACAATATGGGTATTCATTATTTATAAAAATTAATAATAAAAAAAAGTGGTTTCCATTGGGAGTTAATATTCATCCTTGCTTCGATAAAGAATCATAAGTCCATTCATAATATTAAATGTGATTCCCTTAATTGAATATTAATATGATACTCCTATTGATAATGAATATACATGCATATAATAATATATAATTCAACTAAAGGAAGTTTGATAGCTTTTATATGAATTAATTTCCCAAAAACATCAGTAGTAGAAGAATTATAAAATTTGGATACAACCATTGTTCCATTATTAGTTTTTATAGGTAACTCAACTTCTAATTGTGTAGTTGATATGGTGTTACCCTTACAAAAATCTTCAGAAATAAAATATTTAGTGGATCCATAATCAAATAAGACATTAGTTATTTTAGATTGGATGGTAAAGTTACCTTTCACCACTTTTTTGTCGTACTCCACCTCACTACAAGTGATCAAATTATATTTTCTTTTATATTTGTTCTTAAGATCTTGATTACATTGATCATCATTAACCCCAATATTTGTAAACTAGTTTGAATAATGAACGTTTTTCTTAGACTTGATGGATTGAATTATGGTTGGTGATTTATTTGTATAATTCTCTCTATTCATGTATTTAGCTAACTGTTTCTCATCACAAATTCAAGAAAATGACCAATTACCTTAATTAACACATATAAAAAATTTACTAGTCCCATTAAGGCCATTTAATCAAATTTATTTCCACACTTCGAGCATAATATAATGATTATCTTCTCTTCTCAATGGTTTTTAGATTTTATTTGAATTCCATCTTTCTTTTCTTATAAAAAACAATATAATGATGGGTAACTTCAATATCCATATCAACATTCCTAGAAAATAAAATGTTTTATACATATATAGTAATGTACCTTATTTATAAAACCCCTAGATTCATGGTTTTATGCCATTGAAAAATTGATTAGCCATTTGTTCAGTTTAGACAATAATTCCAGAAGCATACCTCGCATGTATTTTAAAATTATATTAATACGATTTAATAGATTCATCATCCATTTCCTTTGAATAATGTAATTCTGTATCCATTTTCATTTTAAGAAGACCAGGAATGCAATTATTGAAAAACATGGTCTTGAACACATTCCATTCGATGAAGTTAGATTCATCCTTTTCCCTCATATTTATGATAATATTCTACTATTAAACTACTTCACCTTCTTAATGATAGACTATGAAAATGAATTTTTCATGTTTCATCTAATGGAAACAAAAAATATCCGTTCAGTGGTATTGATCCATTAATCAAACAGTTCTAGACCAGAAGACCCACTGAATGAAAATGGATGTTTTCTCATAAATGTATCAACAAAATATTGGTCTATCCTTTTCACATTTCGAATGCCAACAAGATCAACATTTTTCGACCGTTGTGTAATCATAGTAATTTTTTTTCTATTCCTACTTCCATAAAATTCAGTGGTCTAGGAGCACAATTATTGAATTTATCATCGTACTGAGTAGTTATAAGGTTACTTTAGGTTCCATATATTGACTAAAACCAAAAGGAATAGTCATAGAAACACTAATAATAGAATGAAGACCAAAAAATCTATAGAAATTACTTATAAAATTTCAATTTATGATAACATAGGTTTAGTAATAGGTTATTAATGATCCTTACCAAAATTATAGGATTTTAACCTATACATATACCTATCCTTAAGGTTCTACTATGGTTTTATCATCTTGGAATCCAAAGGAATGCCATGATTTTCTCTGATACCATCTATTATGGCCCATACATTTCATATATAGAATTACATATTTTTAAATAAATATTCATTACGTAACCTAAAAACTACATGCCATAACCACATAGTACTTGGGTCATCACACACATAGAACCATAATCTACAGGTTCAAAAAAAATACATCATCTCCCAGTTAATCCTTCCTAAATAGAACCCTTTTTGACGTATTATAATTAATAAATTACTTTATATCATAGGGGGAAGAAACATAATAAAGGGTATGATCAGATGATTAATAAGTGTTAAAAAAGAAAAAATAAAGATTTTATATATGTAATATGAATATAAGGGTATATGAACCTGAACAAAAAATTTTGAAATTATAACAAACATATCAAAAGATAACAATCTGGAATGATAGAATAAATTAGGTTATTCAATAATACATGAATAATAAGTAAATAAAAAAACATGGCCCATGAGAGTTTAATATTGGAAGAAGACATGGAATTTGTGACACTCACATATGAATAGAATGTAATTTACTTATTAGAAAAGGCTCAAATTCATGAAAATAAATGGAGAAAAATTCCTTTACTAATCCAGATCTAATCACCATTCCTGCTATGTATTACTAAACTAGGTTCACTTCTTGTTACTATTATTTATTACAAAACCAGGTTCACATCCCATTATAGTCATATGAATCACATGATATAAAAATATTTACCTCGTACAGTGGAGAGATATATAGGTACCACCCATAACAAAATAAAAACCAAACATATGTGTTCCAAAAAATCATCAATCATAAATCATATCAAAACCCACGAAAAGATATGGGATTCCCAAAAATATGGACCTAACATTACCCAATAAAAAGTTACAATATTAAAAACATCAATCTATCATAACCACAAACTATCCCATGATATATTAATGATTTTATCCTAGATTTATATTTCCAGATAGTCATATGTAACATCAAATCATTTTTTCTGATGGAATATTATTTTTAATGATTCTGAGATATTATTCTATTGGAAAATATTTGTTCTATTTTGATAACATTATTTAAATGATGAAAAATTTAATGGAAAACATTTTATTTTACAATAATCATTTTAATATTTTATATAATGATTCAAAACATTAAGGCATCATGAAATAATAAAAATAATCTCATTCTGTATAATTTAAAATATCATTCATTTGTAATTTTCTAAAATGAAGCATTAAAGGAGGAGTTTTTCAATGAGAGTCCCTTATAAATAACATTATAGGGAATGTTAATAAAAATAATCACTTATGTAAATAATATATAAATAAAAATAAAAAAATAAAAATTATGTAAATATATATTCATTTCACACATAATCATAGTATGAAATAATAAAATTTGTAGTATTGTATCTCAATGAAAGGAAATTGAGTTAATAATTCCCTTACTTGAAGTATTAAATTTATTTATTTATGATTAAAAATCATGTGTAATAAATATGAATTTATTAAAACTTTATCGGAGAAAAATTGAATTTATTATATCTTTTATTATTTATTTATAACATCTTATCACTCATTTATTAATAATTTTTCATTTAAATCATTATTCTAGGGGTTATGTCCTTCGTTTTGGAAGCATGTTACAGTTTAACATACACGGTCCTTAAAAGTTTATCATGTTATCATAATTTGGAGAATATTAATCGGTGTAGAAAAATAATATATAATAATTATATTAATAATTATAATCATTCATTGAAGGTTTAAATTTAAAAATTATTTACAACTTTCATGAAGAAGGTAGGCCATAGGTACAGATGAACAGGATTATCATTTTTTTGATTGATGGAATGAATGAAAGGTAAATAATAATTAATATTTATAGAATAATTATTACACACACACACACATACATATATCATATATATTCATTAAAACCATTATAATAATCATCCATAATAGATATTTATGATGAATGAATTTTATCTCAATGTGGATACAGTAAGTTGTCCGTACGCACAAGTGATACATTAACTTCTTGTTTGATGAGAAAGAGTATTTATAATAGTTTATTCAAAATCATTATTAAATTTTGAATATTTATCATAATAAGTATTATTTTTTCTAATAATCATATTTTATTTATAGTATTTAATTAGTATTAGAAAAAAAGTGATCGGTAAAAGCTATTGCCTCTTCTTCAAAACAACTAATTTGGATCAGATCTAAATGGACCTAGGGATGGTATTTAGAGTAATAGATAACCTCTATAAGGTTTATTTTAAATTTTATAATTTTAATTATTATATGATTTCTAAGATATTTGTTTTAATGTGATGTTATTAATTTATTGGTGATGCTCCATTTTATAATTTAGGTGAGTGGATGTTTTTGAATTTAGATAAAATATTTAATTATAATAAGATTATTTTCAACCCAAATAAAAATTGAAATTGATTGAATGATAAGATATGGTATGTTCACAATATAATCAACCAATATATTTTAAACATGTTTAGGTATTATTTTAAACATTTTTATTTTCATTAACCCTTTATAAACAAATATTAATTTCAACAATGGTAACAAGTTTTTTATTATTAAAAGGTTTAAATTTTTACTTATAGGATTTAAATTAGTTAATAATTGGTATATTTGTTACATTATATAAAATATGATAATAACTTCAATTTTGTTACAAATATTTACAATTTTTAAATATTTTAATAAAATATTAATCCTATAAAATATAATTATTTTCAATTTTGATACAATTCAATTAGTTGACTTTTAAAGATCTCATTAATGTATGTTGAATTAAAAAATATATATTTTATTATATCATTAACTATTAATGGTAATAAATATATGGGATGGATCACCTAATGTATCTAAAATTATTTTAGTTTTAATATTTTTAAAATCATTTATTTTACTTTTCTGTTAATTGAATAATTACTTCATCAGTGCTTTGTAAGCATTTTGGGTAATAATTAATTTTATAAAATTATCAATTAATTAACATGAAAAATATAAATCATTTTTATTTTTAAATAATATTTATATTATAGAATGTATTCTCATTAAAACAATTTTAAAATTACTATACTTTTTAAAATTATAGCAAGTCATTTCGTCACTTTCATTGATTTTGATAATATATAAGTAATTTTTTCGAACATGTTACCCATAATTAACTCTATATAAAACATTAGGTGTTAAGGGTTGAATTTAATTATTCTAATACTTAATACTGTAAAAAGGTATGACCTTATTACTTAATTTTAATCCATATTAACCCATTTAACCCTCTGTCGAGGAAATAAATTTTACCATATTAACTATTAAAATAAAAAAGGGGGATTTATTACCAAAAATTAACAACATTTATTTAATATCTAATTAATTTTTTGAAAATAATTTCAGATATTTTTTGTAAATTTATTTAAAAGATTGTAAAAAAAGTTACAAAAACTATATGTTCATAACAATACATTTTAATACATAAATCTGGACTTATTTTTATCAAAAGATTAAAGAAATATTTTGTTAAATTTTTATGTATTTGATGAGGTAAATAATATATAAATTTTATTAATTTAATCCACCATGATTTATTTAATGTATTTATATAATTTTTTTAACACATCATTCAATTTCTAAAAAAATTACTTTTTTTTCAAAATATATATTTTTAGTTTTAAGTTAAAATAAATTGTGAAATTATTTTATAAATTAATATACCAGATATAAATTATAAATTATATTTTAATATTCATTCCCATCTATCTAATTGCTAGGAAATAATAGTTGTGTTTAATATTATCTTGTGGTTTGTTCTAAAACATCTTGTTGCGCTAAACACAATCTATAAAACAATAATATTATATAAAGATAAAAATTTCATAAAATTACCTGTGTGTTAAAGTTATGCCTGAAAACCATCAATTTGGATACATATTTCTGCATATGGATTCCCATCATGGGTCGACATAGAGAGGTGAAGAGTATCTGATGTTGTTCTACTTCCCAATGGCCTTTTAATGTTAAGAATTTAGGAGCCCCAATGTTTTGTGGGAGAATATCTATATCCACCCATTTAGGGTTTGAGTTCGCTTTTAGTTGTACTATTTCACATCATTATTCCAACACATCCAGTCAATTTTCTAGTGATTGGATAGTGTCTATGGGCTTGGGAAGAATCACCAAATGGATATGAGTATGAACAAGGGGTGTGATTATTTGAGCTTACAATAGTGGATATTCATGTCCTCTCGATGGGCAACCTGTTAGGGATGGACTCATAGGATGTGTCAAACATATCACTGTTTGAATCCCTAATGGTGGTAACTCCTAATATCTCACCTCCATATGGTCCATTGATATGGTCTTTTGGTATCACATGTTAAGATTATGTTCTCAATCTACATCGGTTTTTGTAACAAATCCTCTTTGTGGAATTATGTCGGTTGTGTGTGTGAGATGTGTCAATTTTTGATGAAAATATTCAGTAAATATATTTCCTTAGAGAATATAGACATTGAGACTTCTCAAATAACTAATCACTCCCACATAATGATAAAATCATTCCACATGTGTGAGATGTAGAACCTCTTCTGGCTGTTGGTGAGATATGGATACATCATTACCCATTTTCTTAGAAGATTATCATAAAAGAAGTGGTGGGTGATAATTTGAGGGAATCACCAAATTATTCGGGAGCCTCCATTTCAGGATAAAAAAATTCCTCAATCATTTTAGTGTGGTTTATATTTTAGATGGAAACGACCTACTCCATTTCCCTTATATTAGCTACATGTTTTGTAGCATCCTTAAGGGTGGTTTTAATGATGTTCTCCAATGTATATTGAATTATAGGTTTCAAATTATTTTTGGGATGATAATTATTCTAGTTTACCCATGGATGTTTTTATAAATGACTTTTACCTTTATGGTTGCTTGTTCCATTGATATATCGTTCTTGTTTTCTCACTATAATAGGCCTCACATTCTCCCGCAACGATCCTATTAGAGTTTTCTACAGAAGTATGACTGAAAGAGAATAACCTAATAGTTTTTTCATGAAGCTTTTAATAGAGTATTTCGATCCATTAAATAGATAAAATTGGAGGGTTTACCATTTATCACTCCTCTTAATCGATACTAGACTAAACTATTATGGGGAAGAGGATCAGGAAAATATTCCCCCTTCCCTATGGGATGATATTGAAATCATTCCACTGCTAAAACATTTCTTAGTATCCTTTTTATCCTTGTGAGAATATGGTTATATAGAAGTAACCCCATCCCTATGGGATAGAGAATCTTCTATATTATCATGATTTTAGGTTGTACAGTTACTCATAGGATCTTTTATAACTTTTTTCATGTCTGGGCCAGCTGCATCATATGATCATTCCATTAGCTACATGGGTTTTGAAGAATTATTTTTCTTTTATTATTAGGCTTATTTATGAAATAATACTACTAAAAAGTCTAGGATTAATCATTCAAGAATATTTATATGGATGGCTATCATCGGGCATGATGCATTAGATATTTGTTCAGGTTTGACTTCTGCGAAGACATCCATCTATTGTGAGAAAATATTACTTTCAAGAGGTCGTTATAAGAAATTATTTTTTTGACATCACATTAAATAGTGTCTACTAATTAAGGATTGGTGTAAAAAAATTGATCTTTAATCACCACATCCCATGGTTTTTACACTAATTGGGAAATTCGAGACCAAGTTATGTAAATTTATTAAGGCATTAATACATTCACATTGGAGACCCTCACTCTATTTTTTTAATTTATAACATCACCTAAATGGAAGGAAAGATAAATAAATATGATGATATAGTTCTTAAACTTCCTTTACATGATCTTTGTATCTCTCATAAGGTAGGACTTTAACACTCAAATGAAGAATAATAGTCCTCATACCAAAGAGAGTTTCATACTCACCTTTTTATAACAATTTTCAGAACTCTATATTGAGGATTAGCTAAGGGAGAAAATGGATACTAAATTTTCGTCATCTAATTTTGTTTCCTTAGTAATGAGTGCACATCACCATCAATTAAATATTTCACCACATGATCTATCCAAATACGGAACATCCTTGTTTACTATCAATAAGTGGTGGGTTTTTGAGGAATTTCCTACACTATATTATAGGATGAGAATAAAAGGGTGGTTAAAAGAGTGATTATTTCATTGTACTATCATCCTGTAGAGAAATGATAGAACTTGTAAATGAACATGAATAATCAAAGACTAACCTCATCTTCATAAACACCTCAAAATATGAGGTCATTCTCAAAGTGATTCATAAAAGGAAGGGAGTTCATATAAAAGTAAAATATCACTAAATAGATGACCTTAAATGTGAACTCCTCAATGTGGTGGACTCCCACTATGGAACAATGTTCAACAATAGGAAGAAATGTGGAAATTTATACCATTGGAAGGCCTTTCATGGAAGACGATGGAAAAGTGATGACCTTTTTATTGTTTGATCTTATTAACACAAAGTGGTTATATTCCTTAATTATTAAGAGAACTATCCTCATGATCGATCATATATTGATCATGAATGAGGAATTCATTGACAGATTT
Source organism: Viscum album (assembly GCA_963277665.1). Taxonomy (NCBI): domain Eukaryota; kingdom Viridiplantae; phylum Streptophyta; class Magnoliopsida; order Santalales; family Viscaceae; genus Viscum; species Viscum album. Next base: position 169,781,107 of record OY728157.1, read on the forward strand.
ATTAGGAGGACCTCTAGAGGCACTGGTAGCAAAATCACATAGAGGAATATATCAATTGAAACTACTATATTTTGTAGTTTGTCGATGGGTTAACAGAATTATATACCACCATTGATATTTATTTTGGGGATTCAAGAACATATTGTATAAGTAGTGTATGATCATTTACCTTTTTTTAGTTTTCAAATTTCCTTTTGGCAATAATTATTTTTGGGAGTTCACTTATGGGCTGATAGAGCCACATTTTGTGGATGAAAAATTTCATGTCAATGATCTTACATGAGAAAATCGTGTGTTGCTTTGAAATATTAGGATATTATTTTAGTTTTTAAGGGATATACGATCATATTGAGTAACCTTTTATGGTATTCAGTGTTATGCTATTGGACTGGGTGTATGTGGCAGATCCAATTGACGATTTATCACAATATTTTTATAAAGACCCTACTAGATGGGTGTAAGAATATGCATCACCTTTTGAGTGACCTTAATATCATGGTGATGGATCAAATAAAATCCATAGGTGTAGTTTTATTCATCATTCATCATCACTACTAATGAAATAAATATATTATAGAAAAAATGTAGAATATGGATAGAAATATATGTTTTTTCTTCTATCATTTCTAGGATGTGTGTGGTTACATCTATAGATGGGTTGGGTATATATTCTTATTACATGGTTGTAGTAGGGAGGTTTCCCAACATTTTTCATTCATTTCATAGAATAATATATTGTAAATCATCATATTTAGTAGAATAGATATAGGTATCCCCACTATTTTCTATCAGGACATGTCTGTATGTTTATCTGGTTACATTCAAACTACATTAGTAAAAATTATGTGGATTAGTAAGTATATAGGGCCACATCTATGTTGAATTCATGTCTCGTGGGTAGGATTATCTGGAAGGAAAATAATCTTTGTATATTCCATTTTCTTGATCTCCACCCTCTATAGGTTTTCATGGGAAGCTGGGTCTAAGTGACCTGAGCCAGAGTATATAGGGAGACATCTTAATCATGCTGAGTAATTGGAACTATTAGGAGATGGTGATGTCGTTTTTTTATAGGAACCCTTTACAATGATTCTTTTGCTATTGAGATGAGGTCATTTCTAACCTCATTGTTTAATTTCATAATGTGTGTGGGGGAACCTGTTCTTGTGCTGCATGGACAGGCTTCGAAAATAGTTTGAGACAATGATGGGTCCAATATAATTATGGGAATCCATCGATGGATGAGTATTCATCTCGACGAGGTTCATATTTTATAAGGATTTACTTGTGGCCTCCATGTTTAGGAAAATTCTATTGATTGGACACTCTTGAACTAGTGCTTTTAAATCCTAACATTAGAGATACTGGTTTTAAGATTTTTTCCTCTAGTTAAATGAGGATTCATCATGTTCACAAGTTTATGCATACGTTTGTGCCCCTTGGTGGGATTATTTTATATTGAATAGAGTTCTTTTGAATATTTATAATGGAATAAATGAAAAAGTAAAAATGAAATATATTCATATAAACATCCCAATAAATGATCCCATAGTCGAATGATTCAATAAATAAATTACATTATTGTCCCTCTGTCATTTTTAGTGGTACAAAATGGGACCAAAAATATGGGAAACATTCTCATGATACGATTAAAATTAGGATCACCATAATTTATTTATATCTATTTTAATTACGGGACAATTTCTAGTGAGGCATATTTGTGAAAAAAACATCCAACAACATAGATATCCTTGGTGCCTCATGGGCAGGCTTTCCAATGGGAGGTGGTATTTGGGGACTAATCCAGAATACTTAAGAACTAAACATGGTATTCAGGATAGTATTTTGATATCATAAAACCCTTTTAGGGGTGGAATTATTTCCTACTCTGTTATTCTCTTATAAAATAAATACATGTCCATAAATCCATTTTAAATTAAATATATGGAAGAGGTCACATGATTGTATTAAAAATCAGTTATGGACATGTCTTGATAGGTATTAATTTTTCTAAATTTATTGTTAACCATTAAGTAATACCTTTTTTTATTTTGGGTTCTTAATATTTGTAATGTTCATTATTTTGGGATGCTATTTTTAGTTTACATAGTTTAATTCTATGGAATATATTTTTTTACATGGGTTTTGGAGTTATTCTTTTGTTGGGATTAGTTCATTGATAGGGGTTTCCTACATAAACTCATGATTGGAATCATAACCCACATACGTTAATGTAACGTAATGGTACACATCATACTTTCTAAGATAGTGTGACAAGGACCAAACAATGTAGTTTACCCTCATGAGGAAATGACATATAATAGAAAGTGTCCGTGAAAATATTTGTATGAGAATTTTTACAAAACTTGAAAAGGGAATTGGAAGGGATATAGCCTCCTATTAAGGGAGAAATAGATTAATATGAATTTGGCCCATCAAGGATATAAATGAAGGGAATGTAATAGAATATTACTCTACAGGTTGGATAAGACTCTACTGAGAATATGGACCAATAAGTATGAGAAATAATTATAGAGTATTTGGTTTATGACTAAGGGTGGATTCTTTTTTATCAAATTTTGGATTGATTCAATATCCACATAGTTATGAATGTTTGGGGATTACAACAATAGAGCATACCTACTTGGGGATGTATGCTCATGACAATAACATTATCACTATTGACCTGTAATCCCACATGAGTCATTATCAGTGCAAGAAGTAGGAGGAAGTGAAAAATATAGAACTTTGAATAGTCTGATTCACCCACTAGTGGATGATGGTGAGTGTTTGGATGGTGGGAGTTTTAATTTGACAATAAATATGGGATTACACCTGAATATATTCCCTATTATTTGATTCATAGTGGAAAATAAAATGATACACAAATATCCCTCATCACTAGAAAAAAACAAGTGGATCCCCTCAATATCTAAAATAAAGATGTCTCATGCATTGCCTCTAAGGGTGGGGACCTCATTGCCAAGGGGATGAAAATTTTCTAACACCCTGAGGAACCAACCAATTTTATATGATTTACTATGAACATCAGTAAATGTGGCAATGTAAAACTGAATGGGAGAAACATTGACTTTCGATTTTTTCTAATCATAAAAATAAGGGAAATTTTTTGTAGGTTCTTAATTGTTTCTATATATTTGGGAGTACCAAGGGTAGGGAATCATAAACTATGGAATGTGAGAGGTCATATAATTAACTTCATATAGAGTATACTCGAGAATGTTGTAGAGTGTTTCACTAAGGTGATACCTGGGTGAAATCGATGTTACTTAGCCTAGGTGGAACTTGTGTAAACATGAGTGTACCTCAAGTGAGAATTTATTATGTGTGATTTTATGAGGTGAAATATGGGAAAAAACATGTGAGATCCCTTTCTTGGGCCTCTAAGGGTCTCCTAAAAATATCATAGACGGTTATCAGAGAAGACTACGGCTGGGAAAGGGTCATTCTTGCTAGTAATTTGGGGCCAGGGGAAGTGGCTCCTCATGCTAAATTTTTTTATTTACGACCCATTAGTAATTATATTTACTTAAAACTAATTAATTTTGTCTTCTTTTTAATCTTAGATATCCCCTTATATGGTTTTGAGGGCTTGGAAAAATGATTACGATGAAAACTTCTTTAGTAGCTTTATCCTACATCCAATCATGGTAAATGGGGATCGTAAGTGTCCTATTTATATTAAGCATTGGGATTTCAGTTGAAGGTGAATGTTTCTAGATGTTAATTAAAAAATTGGATCATTCAGGTGGTTCATAGAGAGTGGTACAAAAATGTGATCCAAATTGATGGATTTTGTAGTTGCTTCACACATGCTAGTATGCACAGCAAGGTCCACATAGGTGCTCTGTGGAGTCTATTTAATGAATGATAGTCCCTGCATGTTACTCAATTTTTGAGTACTTTATTAATATGGGTAATGGAGTTGAGGGAGGTATATTTCAAGGATATTTAATTTCTTTAAAAAAATAAATCTTTCGACATCAATTACATGTGATCCATAAATTTGTTTGGGATCTACAACCACCCAAATAGAATTATATGAAGAGAACTACAACCATGGAATTTATTGCACCATAGTAGGAGTATTTAAGAGGCTAAAAGTTTCTTATAATACTCTTAAAAATGGGAGTTATTTTTTCAATACCATTTTCCTATATTTTCAAAATCCATGACCTACTCCAAAAGGAAAGTTCACACCACAATTCTCCAATAATGGAGATAATTTATAAGGAATAATTATCCCTTGGCATAGAAAAATTTTATAATAAACTTTTTATGATTACAAAAGCATCAGTGATTTGACTACCATGAATTTCTTGGCATATAGGAATATGTTGAATGATTTCGAGGTGGAGAATTCATGGGTTTTTCAGTTCAGGTAGCATTTTGTGATTTTTGAGGCATGTGTAGGATTTTCCTTTATTTCTTAGAGTAATTTCTTCTTGTAGATTTTTTTTGAAATAATAGACACATGATTATTCTTTTTGTGGATTATAGATAATTTTTACTAATCTTGACATTATTTTTTATGCTATGATTCATAAATAGTTTTCTCAAAGCCTATTTTGGTTATATTGTGTATCTAATTCTTGGATAGACTATATAACCTTGATCTTTATATGTGGACCTTCTGGTGAAACATTCACTAATACTACTCACTCAAAAGGAATTCCACATGGTATTAATGTTTTAGAGTTAAAAAATAATTATTTAATATAAATTACACTCATAATTATCCCAGTCTATTTCTTAGTGGAATTTTATTTTAAATCTATATCACTAAATTACTTGAATAATAAAATCGGTCATGTTTTATAAATAATTTTTAAATAACCATTTTATCCAAAATCATTAAATCATTACATATAAACATTCAAAATGATTTTCATAAAAATTTTCTTTTGATTATGCTATTTGATATCTATAATGATGCATTAACACAATATAATATTAATTCTCCATTCTATGTTTTTTCACAAGACTATAGACCTAGTATTTAATAAATTTATTTAACCAAACATCCTAGTAAAATGAAATTATAAATTAAATGGTTAGTTTCCCATTTTATATGTACATTTTTTTACATGAAAATATGATTCCCTATATAAATAAAACTATCAATAACTTAACTATTAGTTGATACTATTTTATATCATCTCAACTTGGATACATAAATATTGTGACCTGATGTAATTTGAGAAAATACTAAAATAGTTATCCATAATATTTAAATTTTGGAAACTAGAGATAAGTGATAAAAATGACTAGATAAAGTATTACCCATGGAAATTCCTAAATGATAAATACAAATAACAAAAAAAGTCCCAAAAGATAGATAAATTCATGCAATAAAAAAGATTTTGGTTTTATAAAACATCATTAAATGATGGTAACAAGTAGACATACATATATTAAAATGACTCAATATTTAATTCACTATCCTCATCCAACCATACCTCTATCATTCATATATGGTTCACCATTATTGAATATTAATGTCTCATTTCTGATAAATAATAATTACATCAACAAGTCCATCAATATTCAAAATTATGGGTGAGTAGAAACTCAACTAGATTCCCCCATGACTCAAAAATATACTCATGCATGATGAATTATAATCATTCATGGTCAAAGAAAAAATTATTATAACATTGAAATAATTTTTTTATCAAAACCATTACAAATAAAGATATCATTATTGAAATATGGAATAAAGAAATAAGAATTTTAATAAAAATGTATGAAAACATTTATAGTAATTATAAACTATAAACCATAAAAGGTATAATAATCAATTGAAGTACCCTTGTTTCATTAGAATAACTCTACACATAACAAAACATCGTCTATTATTAATAACTCGCTTATAAACAAAATCAATAGTAATCGTTATTTTTATGAGAATTAATACCAAAATATAAATATATAACACATGACTAATATTTTATCTATGATAGACCATCATCTTCCTTGTTTACTTATATGGAAAAATTCATATCCTCTCTAGGAAGCTTCACATGAAACACATCAAATACCTAAAACACAATTATTGAAGAGTTACACGCCTGCTAATGTATCCCTAGATATATAAGATTTTTTTATATAAACAAATCATCCTCAAAGGTATCCAATAATAATAAAACATAAATGAAAAAAAATTAATAACATGTTTTTTAAAATAAATTTAATATCCTTTTTATAGAAATTTCAAATCCCACACAATTAAAATTTAAACAAGTAAAAAAAATATCTACCAAACCCATATAAAAAATCAATTCCAAATTAAAACCCACAAATTGAAAACAATTAGTAAAATGAAAATTATAAATCTTTTCCATAAATACTATTAATATAATTCATTTTATAAATTAAATTATGGATAATAAAACTCCATTAATGTGGAATTATTTTTTTCAATCAAATTTGTATCAAAACGTGGAAATTAATTATTTATCCCAAAAAAATGCATAATATTTAATAATTAATAAACTACTAATATTTAAAAAAAATACAAACCGAAGTATGTAAATTTTTAGAGACATGTTACTATAAATTCTTCATGTGGAAATTACACATATCAATGTGAAATATTGTTATGAACCCTCCCCAGAAATATACCAAAATAAGGGGCGAGAGAAGGTGGCTTCCTGTGTCCCACCTCTAGCAGGCCATGGGTTGCTGACTAGCACTGTGGATATAATAAACAAGAATATAGGATGAATTACCCTCTATGAGAATTATTCATAAGAGGGATATAATAAGAATACGATAACCAAAACCCGATAAAAAATTAATATAATTGAAAACCTAGTGAAAATATGTAGTGTCATAAAGTACTAACCCTCTGAAAGGAAACTATAAGTACAAAAAATTTAATGATGTATGTAAGAATGAATCAAAAAAATATCATGTTAAACCCCAAGATGGAAATAAATATATTGATCTCCAACCTAATCTAGATGACCAGAAAAAAAGTATATATATATATTAGGTGGGTATAATAGTATACACTTTTGGATCATCCCTATAGACTCTCATAAAAATGATAAAGAAAGCAGGATAATGCATAATAAACAATAGTGAAACTAACTTGTCACCTAAACAAGTATACTATGTTTCCAGTCTCACCATGGATAAACCTCATGAAGTAACACATACAAGAGAGAATATAATAAAATAATAAAACATAAAGGGTACCCATTTCCTGCTTCCCTATTGGTTATCTGCTCATCCCCACCATTGCACATCCAAAGAACCTCTCTAGAAAAGTATGTTGTCTGGAAATATCATTTTCATGGCACCATGATGTGAACATAATTGATCACATAGCCACACCAATCCATATCAAAAATCAATTAGTTACCATTTAGATTTATTGATCCACCATAGCCCGTATGGCGTATATAAAACATTTGAAATTATTCTTCAATCCATTACATATCATACACCGAGTAACTATCTCAATACATCTCATCATATACATGGAATTACCTTAATAATAATTTGGATACTATATCCAGTAAAACATATGGGTGAAATAACCACAATCCATAAAAAAACTTCAAACATATATGAAAAAATTAACATTCATGCACACGTGCACAAGTATTTACCAAGAGAAGAGATCAGGGCTAGTGTATGTAGTCATCCATCCATCCTCCCATAAGAATGTTGTGGAAAACATCCTCATAGAGTCCAATAAATTTTGGTTTCCCACATAAATTTTCGGGGGGAAGTGTATGAAATAAATAAATATAAATGACATAATTTATCTCACAACCACACAATGGTCATAACCTAGTCATAGACTCCTCTTCAACTCATGTGTCTTGGATTCCTTACTACCACTAGTGGGACCAGATATCTTATAAACACAAAAGCATTTACAGATATATATTAATTACATGTACTATTATTAATCATTTACTTACATTAATTAATTCATTATAAATTATTTAACCATTTAAATTTTTACAAATTGCATAAAATTTTATTTAATTAAACATGAGAGTAAAGTCAATTCCCTCTATGAATAATCCAAACACTAAACATGGTTTATCAAGATTTAATTTTTTTTAAAAAAATTAATTACATAATCATCTATATATTTGTGTTAAAATTTTATTATTCATTATCATTATTATCATCATTACACATTTATGTACTCTAGGAAAACCAGCCTAGCTTTCACCTAGATGAATTATGTGACCAAGAAACTACAGCTGCCTTGAGAAGTGGAGAAAAGAATATAGTTAGTCAAAGAAACTCTTCCATAAGACATTAAATAAATAATAAAGATAATACTAGATCTCATCATCTCATAAATGGTGAATCCCATCTTTAACCTATTGTAACACATTCATTTATTAAAATTTTCCAACTTCAAAAAATTTATGGCATCATGATATAATATACTGTCAAAGGAAAATCATTCTCTTAGTATTTATTCTAGTTTAAAAAAAATTATAAAGAAGATCCATTCACAAATAAAAGGATTTCCAGTTATTTTTTATCATCAATAATTATTATGCTTGAGGATTATTAAGCTAATTCAATTAAACAAGCATACTATAAATAATTCGATCAACATAAATTTACATTGACCACTAGTTTTCCAACTCATATCGTATTTAATTATTATCACACAAATTAATTATCAATTAATTGAATATTTAGATTATTTACCAATTTGAGTATGTTATTATAAGAAAAAACAAGAATTATTACCAACAAGGCATGGATATCTCACAGTCTATCAAATAAAAATTCCAAAAAAAAACATGGAAAAAAAAATCCAACATGTGATCAGAAAAAATTTATTTATACTGGTTCAATATTTATTAGTTAAATTTATGTTATATTAAAACAGATCAATTGTGATCAATTTATGATTGGATTTAAATAAAAAAGATGCTACTAATCCCCCACTTCAAAATTGATCAATGTTATTCACATGAGAAAAGACCATGTGAGTGATCTATAATCACATCTCTTATAAGAACCACATCCATACATGGATTATATGGAATAAACATACCAAAAAACAATTGTGAAATCACTATTAGAGCATGCAATATCATCAGGAATTTCATTGTAGGATAATAAATGATGAAATAAGATCAAACATAGAGAAAATTATAGAGTGAAAGAGTAATGTGCCTCAGATTACCATGGATCACCATAGATCAAAGGATTAAGGATAATGATAGATACTAATAGAAGGAATCTCTAAAACATCTAGAATCAATCAAGGGAGGGAGAGAGAAACACTGGATGTAGGGTTTGGGGAAAAACTGGGTGGCTATGACATTAATAGGAGTATATAATTGGAGATTTACCTAACATGTAATCCCAATTTGGTTTAATCCTAGGAGTATGTTTTTCACTAAAAATCACAATGACTTATTTGTTATTTAACGATAAAAATATACACATCTTGAACCCACTTGGAATAATACATGAAACTCACTAACTTAGTGTGTAAGGATTACACAATGTGTAATCTTTTAATTTCTATCATTTTAGTAGACAAATCCTCTGGTCTTATTCTAAGCCTCCTCTAAGCTCCAATATCCCTAGGAACATAGAAAGGGGTGGAATGCATATATTTAAACCCTTATACTTTATAAATATCAAATAATTCCAATTATTGATAATCCAAAACAAAACCTAGAGAGGAAATTAAAAAGGGGTTGTCCAAACAACCACTCTAGGAGATATCTCTCAAAGATCTCTACACTATATGAGCTCAACCAGCTCACATAGATGAGATAAGAACATAGATAATGGGTAAACCACAACCAGATCCTTAACAGTCTGTTGGGGTTATACCTCTTAAGAGAGAGTAAATTCACAACATGAAACCATAGAAAACCATTTCAAAAACTATAGGGGTCAAGAATCCCCAAAAAACATTTTTACAAGATAAGAGTTAAACATAAAACATCTAGGGGTACTAAGCACACATATTTGACTCGTATTCCTAGATACTAATTTCTACACAATATGGATGAAACAAACATGAACAAAGGGAGCAACACCCATGTGACATACCTTTACCTGGCCATCTAGTATCTCCAATAGTCAATCTAAGTAAGTATCATCATCGTCATCATCGATATCACCCCAATTGATGACATGGTAGTGTTCATGACGATAGAAACAGAGTTGTGAAAAGTGAAAAAAAACATGTAAGTGGCTCATTTAATGGGGAAGTGCTATCTGATACACCATATCTCCAACATGAGATAACACATCAAAAGGCCTAAATCCTAGAGAGAAATCTTAATACCATGACCAAACCCCCAGAAACCATGAAAAGGAGTCACATTTAACAACATGTGATCTCTATTTATGAACTTGAGAGCCTCTTTCTTTGATCATTATATGATTTTTGGTGATCATGTGCTTTTTTTGCCCCATCTATAATTACCGTAATAGTCACTATAGTATTTTTTACTAGTTATGGACTGAGATTTACTACCTCTCTGAATCCATCCCAGTATAATAGGGATCAGAAATTTCAGTTCTAAAAATATTCAAATGATACCATACCAATAGTAGTGTAGAAACTATTATTGTAATAAAACATGACCACGTATAGGTTCCTCATCTATAATCCTCAATAATCAAAGTCAGAAGAGCACAAAAATTACTCAAGAGTCTAGATATCTTCTCTATATGACCACCCATCTATGGTTGAATATAAGTGATCAAGAATAACAACAAACCAAAAGAATGTAAGAGACCTTTATACACCAGGTCGGTCAAATTTGGATCCAAATTTAAAATTATCATCCTCGATACTCTGTAGAGTCTCACCGTATCCTCCATATACTACCTCAAGAAAAACTCCAATGATCCTGATTCCTTGATCATTATAAAGTATCCTGATTTCATCAAACAATCCACTATCTCCTATATAGAAACATACCCTCCATACTCCTGAGGTAAATTAGTAATAAAGACCATTGATATATCCTCCAACATTCAATAGGGAATATCTAATGGGTGGTTCAAACCACTAGAGACATATTGATAATCTTTTACCTTCTAGAAGACCATGTTTCGATAAACAATCCCTATAACATCACACTTCTGACCAAGCTACCAAAAATAAAATATCAAAGCTAAGTACAACTAGGTCACGCTACGAGGTACCGCTAAAGTTGAGTGATGGAACTACCAGAGAAGCATCACATGCATTATTGATTGAATGATAGGCCTTAGTTAAAACCAAAATAGGATGTTTTTCATCCACATTGTAATAACCAGGGGAATCACAAAAAACAACTAGGTCCTTTAATACATCAAAATCAGAATCCCCTTACTAGGGATCCTCTACATACTATCCTAAATAATCTTTCACTATCATCTATAGAAGACAACCTCTAACTTTAAAATATCTCATATGAAGATTAAATACAAAGAGATCAACCATCACTCTACATGAATCCCCATATTTACACATGGAGCCACTAAGTGACTACATTCTAATCACATGAGAATTTTTTTCCTTTCCATGGTTATATTAAATCCATATGTTCTAATACTACACAAATTTCATGAACCAACGCTAGGGAATGTTAAAGTCACACTGGGAGAAGACATACCTTAGGAACTAATGGTTGGAAAAAACCAAAAAATGCACCCTGATGAATTATTTTCATCATAAATTCAATGAAAATTATACTAAATTTAACTCATGATCTTGGGTGGCATAGTTATGTTCATTGGGATATAAGTACTGAGACATATAAGATACAATAGATCACTTCTGAATTAGAGAACATCTGAACCCATGACATAAAGAATCATAGAAAACCTCCAAATAAACTCTATCAAGTTGCAAACAATGAGGTTGATCCCCAATCAACCTATCCATCAGGTACGTAAATACTTTTTGACACTAGACTCTTTACAAAAATTTCTAATCTTTTTTTTCAAAGAAACATAGGAGTTGAAACCTGATAGAAATCAACTAAAAACCTCATGTAATATCTTGAAAGTCCATGTAAAATCTTCACCTCTTCCAATTTCATAGGGGATGACCAATGGATAACATCTTCTTTCTTAAAAGGCTCTAATACTACTCACTTTTGGGGAAAAATATTCCCCCTGAAAAGAACTTCACAATCGAAGAACATGCATAATGAAACAACCCAAAAAATATTCTCAAGATGAATGACTCTAAAAATAGGATGAAGATACTCTACATGATCCCTCATAATTGATGAGTACACAAGGATTCATTTAATAAAAAGAACTAAAAAATTATCCCTAAAATATTTGAACATTGTGTTTATCAACCGAATTATCATATCAGTTTCATTCATCACAATGAATGGTATCACAATTAACCCCTAATTCCCATAATGAAAAAAGATATTATTTGAGTATCTTCATGCTTAAACTAGATATGATGATATCAAAAATACATATAGATATTTAAGAACCAACATGATGCTTTCAGCTAATTTAATAAATCTTAAATCAAGGGAATGGGTTAGGAGTTCTTAATTATCTATATGTTAAAGTGATGATAATAGATATATTTCCACAGTATTACATCAGAATTCTTCATGAACATAATTAAATCACCAAAATGTGACATACTTGGATTAAAAAAATCCTTTCTATAATAGATCATCGAACTATACTTTCAGCTCCCAAAACTCATAGGCTTCCATCTCATATGGATACATCATGAATGGGGACATGCTCGACTGTTTCTAGATCTCATGATCGATCTCCCATTGAGGTAGTAACACCAAAAACTCTTCTATAATGACATGCGGATATTATTCCTGAACCCTAGGAGACATCAACTATTTATTATCCAAATAACTTAGCATCTACTTAGCAATCAAATATGAGATATTTGGAACATGTATCTGATGCATTTAAGGTTCTCAACCTCCAAAAAAGACGGATGAATCTCCATAAGCATCATGAAACAAAAACATACTCATGAATCATTCCATGATAGACTACACTGAATAAAACTAATATGTGATGAGGGTTATTTCATAAAGAAGTATCCTAAAAATTGGAAATCTTCCCAGAAGTGGTGATTCCCCATCAGTAAATCATAATCTCTACAAACTTTATACAGGTTAATTCAACCTCTAACATGTATAGTAAATGACAAGGGCCATGGAATCCTCTCTAACTCATGTATTAAATCTTGAAAAAAGGTTAGATTCAAAAAAAAATTGGTCCCTACTAAATCGAACAAAGCATGAACGCAAGTAGAAAACAAGAAAAGGGTACATTGAACGACATATGTCTCTTCTGGAGATGGAAATATTAAATCATAATGATAACCACGCCCTTCTCCATGACCGCTCTAACCCCAATGATTACCATCTCCATGGTCACACTTTTTTCTATAAGGACTGTAGGAACTAGAAACACCCTAATAAAGTAGGGGTGAATAAGGGTGTAGACTTTTTACATAATGTGACAAATCATGTTCTGACATTGGTTGCAACTTGTTAAATATTTCATATACAATCATGGATTAATTAAATTTTGGAATGTATAGAGACAATAGAATAATTTCACTTGGTTGACCACTATGGGATACTATAAAAAGAATACACCAAAAATGTGATGATCATATAGAAATCCACTAGTTGTGACTATTAATTGTGGAATAAAGAAGTTCAAACACATTCAATATGTGACATATTCTCTGCCTTTAAAATATTTTAGGGTCCCCACATTGCCTACATAAGAACTATTCCATTGATTCTCCCAATATTAGTTCATTGGGTGATGTTTACGAAGAATAATCATTGAAGGTCACCTCATTATATTGGAATTTTAGTACCTTTAATTGACTAGCATGTGAATATTATTTCCCTGATGTCTTCAGTTGATGCACTTGAATGCACTAATCAATCAAAATTTAAATTCAAAACATTCTTGTCATCCGACTCATGAAATTTCATTCAACACCTATAATTGCATGAAAAATTTGTATTTATCACATAATATATCATTTTCACACCCCTTATGCTTCACAGAATTGGAATATTAATTTCACTTTGTCTTAATCGTCATAAGGATGAGTCATCATGAAATATATAATATGCACAATAGTTTTGGGACTAACTCTTTTTCATGGAAGAGACACCATATCATCCTTGGAAAATATAATTTAAAATTAAGGGGTGACCTCTTATTTATATACCCTCATTCCCTCTTAAAAAAGGTTTTTTTTCATAACTTACATTGTGATTGAAATTATTTTTTGATGTAATATTTTTATCATAAGTGTATTTCAAGCCTTCCATGGTGTGTAGATTCATTATGTCATGAAAACACATGTTTTACACAATTTTTTATTCTTTGTGAAGATCACTCCATTACCATATTTTATGGGATGATCTCGAAACTCCACTTATTCACACCATTTTGATTAACCTTAATCCATGTGCACAATATCATTTACCTAAAATGAGTTTCATCATCCACCAAATTTTGGACAGAAAAAAACTGTATGAATATAAAAAATAAAAAAAATGTATTAAAAAATCATCATCAAACCATCATGGATTGTCAACAAACACATAATATACTCTATTTCTCTCTATAATAAGTGACGGGCCTAGGCATCAACCCGAATGAGGAGTGCCTCTAGTCTATCCTCTAGATTCCCCATCACCACACTTTTGATCCAAAAATAGAGCACTATGTTGTTTCACCCTTCACTAAAAAAACCTCAATAGAGGAACCTAAAGAAGAAATAATGTCCCAAGATGACTTATTAAAAATTTTGGTCACTCTCACAACTGATAAACAAGACCTATACAAGAATAAAAAGTGTATTTTTACAAGGAATAATTCTAATATCTACCTCACCTAGTGAAACAAGATGAAGAGGGATGAAACCAACCCCCATCTGACCCAAAACACAACATTCCTAAAAACAGGGGACCCCAGACCATATATATTCTATGTAAGGAATCCTAAATACTCTCTTCTCATGATGATATAGTTCAGTAAAAAATCCGTTTGATAACCTCTTTCATTTATGATACCTATAGATATCTGTTCATAATAAATGTGGCGACAAGGTGTTGCATCTATGGATGCAAGGACTCCCTGAAATTACCCCCATAGACTCTTCAACAATAAAAAGGACTGAAGCATATCACCAAAGAGTCCTAGAATGGCCCCAAAATATCATGTTCTAGAGATCCAATGCTGATGTGTAAGTATCTCCTGGTGACTAGCCACCTTCACAGTTCAAGAAGAAATCCCTGCAAAAATATAGTCTTGTAACTTCCCTAATGAGACTATTGAATCATCATGATCTCCAATGAATAAGAACCCACCTGCCATACTACTCCACGTATCATCAACATAACCAATGAAAAAAAGTTCTCCTGCCGAGGAAATATCAAACTAAATGTTATACAAACCTCCTCAAACCAGTCTTTTGATGACTAAATATGAAAATTGGGCCACATAGTTCAATAGACTCTGGTTTTCAAACTACTGGAGTTTTTGACTCCATGTTTCATGATCATTGACCTCTACTCGATGGAAATATTTTACCATATTCTATTGAACATATTTGACACGGACATGATGAGAATATCAACTAAGAGTCATGAATAAAAATGTAAAAATAGTAATAGATTCTAAACCTAGAATATGGAATATATAACATTAATTAATTAACTATCTTGTTTATAGTTCTAACGTATGCCAACATCTACCCATTTCAATCATAGCTACAAAGAAAAATGATGCATGCTCTTTACTTAGGTCTCTACCCTAAAACAAGTATCACTTAATTTAGTTGGATTAGTAAACATAAAGGTTCATGGATCTGATCACATGGGTCCCTAAATACCCATGCCCTAGCCGGCCTCTTCCGTGCTAACCTGGATTACGATGCTTTTTGGCATCGTTTACTTACCGACACATGAAACCTCACCTGTTACAAACTCCAAACTCCATCCAATCCATCAAACATTGTCCATTGATACCAATCTATCCAACCCCATCTTTACAAAGATAACACTTTTAGGGTAGCGAGACAATGACTACCTAATTCCTTCTTCTAGTAGTCTCGAGGTTGGTGATTAGCAATTTGAGTATTGTAAATATATGGATTAGAGGCATTTACCTCTAAGATAAAAAAGTGGGAGAGAGATAGAGATAAAGGGGATAAAACAAAAAATAACTAATCAAACATATATATAGAATAAACCCATGTGGAAACATTCAATTTCAGAAAAAAATAAAAAAAAGAAAGAAAACTACAAGTACCAAAATGGTAAAGAGGAAAACAACCATGATGACCAAAAATCGCATGCTAATAAACAATAATGTAATAACTATCCCAATCATCAACCAACTCCAGATGGACTGTAAACTAGTTTATTTATATATAGGGTGAGTATAACAACACACTCAATAGGATCCTCCCAAGAACCGCTCAAGAAATAGTTAAATAATGAACGCTGATGCGTAGTGAACAATAGTGAATCAAACATGTCAATTAAATATCTCTACCATGTTCCCATAGTCACTATGGCTAACTCCCACTAAATAAAAGATACAAGAGAGAATATAATAAAAAATAATAAAATATCAAGGGTACATTGTTCCCTCTTCCTGAGGGGTTCACCATTTTACCCTAACATCACACGTCTAGATCATCTCTCTACAAAAGTATGATGGCCCAAAATAACCCTTTCAAGGAACCACCACATGCTCCTCATGATTCACATTAACACACCATCCCATATTAAAACCCAAATAGTAAGTAAGTATTTTTTGGGTTCCACCGCATCCGAATGATGTATATCAAACATCATATTTTATGAATCAATCCATTACAACCCATACACTGAGTAAGTACCTCCAGGAATCATAAAATATAAATCATACCTATAATAATACTTTGGATAAAATATATATTAATAAATTAGTGTGAAATAGTGACAAGACATCACATGCATCTACACACATATTTGGGAAAACTAACCATTATGCATACCATCCCAATTATATACCAAATGAAGAGAGTGGGGCTAAAGGGGGTTGTCAGTGATCCATCCTCCCACCAGGATGTAAGGGAAACACCCTATTATAGCCAACTAGGTGTATGTTTTCCAACAGAAATAGGTGGGTAGCATATAAAATCTCATAATATAAATGATATAATATAGATCAAAAACACACTATGGGTATAACCTAGTCTTAGACTAAAATGCATCTAACGTCTCTTAAAATCCCATCTACCATTGATAATACCTGATATCCTATAAACACAAATTTTTTTGAAGACATAAATTAATTACTTCTTTCATTTTTAGTCAATTAATTCAACTAATTAGTTTATTACCCATTAATTATCCATTATAATTATTCCAAATTACATTACATTTCATTTCTTTAATCATCTAAGTAATTTTTATACCTTCAAGGCATAATCCAAACCAAGGTCTTGGTTTAAAAAAATAATTATCTTTTAATCTTTTTCATTTTATGATAAAAAAACCATGTGGGATAAAAGTATATTTTTATTTATTATGATTAGAATTATTATATTACCATGTACTCTAGGAAAATGATTCTATGCTACTAATAAATGGAAAAGTGGAACCAACCACCTCCACCTACCTTGTGTAGTGGGGAATCAAATGCAGAAAAAACAAGAAACTCAACCATCGACCATTAAATGGATTCTAATAGGCATACCAAATTTCATGATCTCATTGACAGGTAATCCAAGATTTAACATGTTCCATCACCTATGATGTCATCGTTAACTCCCACATGAATATACTAATACATATCTCCATTAAGGTGACATCTACTACCACATTACATTTAAGCATTCCCTCTCTATTTCACACATCTTATATATAGGCTTATACTTACCAGTATTATCCTTATGAAGATCATATTATAAGTCCCAAATACATATAACATCATAACTAGCACAAAAAAGCACGAAACAATAGGCTAACTAGGACCCCAAACATGGAATTCATTTATAGATGACAACAAGATCTCAAGGATCTAAAACTAGGAAGTTGACCATATAATGAAAATGGGAAACCCAAGTCCTAGACACATCTTTAGAACAAAACAGGTTATTATAAAATTATAAATTCCCAAATTCATTTATCAACAGGTTAGAACTATGGGAATCATAAAGCATCAAGATATACCAAGCTACCAAAAAATGCATATAAAATTTATTCTAGTTTCAAAAAACCTAGTGAATTGCCATTCCTAATTAACCTAAATTTTATTTATTTATTAGAAACAAATACATTCATCCTTCAAATTTACTAACCAATTTAAATTAACCTCCAGATTACAGATATTACTATTCTTTAATTATTATTAATCCAATAAATTATAAATTTATTATGACTTTATGATCTTTATCAATTTCAAAATTGTATTCCCAGCATGAAAATCCATTCTTACAAGAATTTGATATATATCACATTATCAATCAAATCATATTGAAAACCGATATAAAGATAAAAATAATAAACATTGCCAACATGTGATCACAATGAATTTCATTAATCTGATCCTATAGTTTTAAAGATACTTTCATTTACATTCAAATTGAAAACACGTGAAAATTTTATTTTTTGTTTTATATAAAATAAAATTAATGAATCCCCTACCTAAAAAGATTTCAATGTTATTCACATGATAATTGACTATATAGTGGATCTATGATCACCTATCATGCATAAAATGAGACAATATGAGGACATTTTGGAACAACCATCCCGTAATTACAAGAAAACCCTATTAGAACATGGGAGATCATTTTACATTGCCTCAAATGATGATATGGGTAGAAATAAGATCAAAATCGGGGAAACCACTAGAAAAAAGGGAGAACACATGTTATATAACCATATATCACCATTGATCAATGGATAATGGATAAGTATGTATCCCAATCAAATGAATATTCAAAATGTATAGAACTGAGATATATATATAGGGATATATATCCATTGTATGTAATATTTAGAGAAAACCTGATCATCAAAAAAATTTAAATATGTACATCATCAAGTATTTAAATGATGTGTAATCCCCCTTCATGTTGTGTCATCCTCATGGTAGAGTTTTTTCCTAAAATATTTTGGAACCTTTTATTATTTAACCTTGAAAGTATACAAATTTTGAAACTTCCCTACACAATCCTAGAATCTCACACACACAATGTTTAAGGATTACATGGTGTGTAATCTACATTTTCTAGAATTTCAGCACTCAAAACCTCTGATCGAATTCCATGATTCCTCCATGTTCCAGTATCCTTAGAAACATACAAAATGTTTTCTACAATGATATGGTCCCTTAAAAATATTTATATCACAATAATGTAATGATATAAATCATTTTCATTCCTCTATGAATTCAAAATTCATAAACAAATAGTGATCCTTCTTTATATAAGAAGTTTATATTGATAAATTTTCAACAGAATCATATTAGTGAAATACTTTGTAAAATAATCCATATCCTCTAAAGAGTTCAATTTTACCCAATAAACTAATAATGGTAGAATTTAGATATTTTTTATTGATGTATTTTTTCAAGAATAATAGGTGGGGAGAAGTTCAATGAATGAAACATCCCTGAATTCCACATTGGCATGAACAATTCCAAATTTCATAAAACTACATTGAAACACCTAATATTTTAAAATATATTTTATTTTTTGTAATTAATTTTCTTTTCCACCTATTAAAATAATATAAATAAAATATTTAATAAAAACATCCACATATATTAATCCCACAATCATTACTAATACTCTAATCACCATTCATCAACTATATCATCCAAAGTAAAACTCCCACACATAGAGAAAATGGAGAGAGTTCAATGTGCAATGTACATTAATCCCACACTATATTTATAGAATTATATATTTAATCCTATATTATCATATCATGGAAATTATATATTGAGTCGAATATCTCTCATCAATTCCACTAATTTCTTATATTTACCTCCACCGTAAAAACACCGCAAAAAATCCCAATAATTAATTACCTTTATCACTAAAATATACTTATTTTGTTAAAAATTTATTTTAAACATCAATAATATTACTTATATAAATGAATATATTTTCAATAACACTAATTCAACCACAACTGGACCCAATTACCAATATGTTATCCGTGTATAAATCATTAAATTTTATGTAAAGGAAAATTTCCATGATTTAATTAATCTGAATTAATTCCATTATATCAATATTTTTGGGAGAGAATAGAAAAAATATCATAAAACAAGACATTAATATAAAATAAATCCCCTAATTGTTCAGTTTTTATCATTATAAAAAAATATAAGTCATAAATATATCCTTTACTCTAAAAATCTGATTAAGAAATATTAGACATCAAAAAAAATTTCATTTAATATTCATGAGATCATTAAAATTAAGTTGGATAAGTAATCCTATATAAAATATAATTTAATTAATATAAAATATAATAATTAATAACCTATATTTTTATTAGAATTTACATCGCTTATTCTAAACAAAAAAATCACCAATTTATTGAAAAACATTAATTCCCAAACCCTAGTAAATCTTATCTCTTAGTTCCTATAAGTGTTATGGAAATAATATCAATATTAAATTCCAAAAAGTCTTGTACTCACAAAAATAATTATCGAAAATAAAATATTTGAATAGAAGTTAATACTTTATTTCCTAAGGAGCTATACTATAATTAATGAAATAAATTTAATCCCTACATTTATTAAATAAATTTAATTTTCAGTGTAATAAATTATTTCATTATATTACTAACATAAAATTATCTCCAACTATTATTGATTAAAAACAACATGGAATGTTGTTAAAATAGTAGAAACAACATCATATATACCAATAAGCCTGAACCCATAAAAGATTCAATTTAGTTATTAAATATTATTATAATCATAAAAATTGACACCAATAAAATAAATTCCTGTTAAGTAAACCATAATAAGGGAAAATTAAATAATTAATTTGGAATCAACAAAAATAAATCAAATTTTCAATATGGTCTCATAAAAATACGTGTTGTATTTAATAAATTTTATTTTCATTAAAAGAAACCTGAAATTAAATTACATCCAATCACACCACTTCATTCCATGATCATATCAACACCTCCTGGATTACACTTAAAACCATAAAGAGTTGTAAGCATGATATGGGAGAGAGGAATCAAAGAAGAGTATCCATGATTTATATGGAGTCTTTGTCCCCAAAATATGTAATCATGGATTGATTAATGAGAACGTTAAGATGCTAAAAAATATCTTAATGTTTCTAATATTCAACTAGAAAGTGGAGAAGCTATCTGTAAGGTGAATCAATACATGATGTGATAAATGAAAATTAAATGAAAAAATACAAATCTTAATGATGACTGCTTGGGAATAGAATGAATTGAAAATATAAATATCCTAAAATCATAGAAAACCCTCCTTAATCTATACCCATATCACTAAATTATCATCTGTTTAATTCAGATGACATCAAAACATGTTACAGATTAATTTAAATCTGTAAACTATATTGGTCAATGCCTTTGAAATTCATAGCACAATCTACCCCTTATTCAAATTTAGGTACCCACATTACTTCTAATTTGAAAATTAAAAGAAAATAATAATGATTTAATATAAAAACCATTGTTCAAATCACGAAATCGTGAAAATAATATACTAATACTAAAACCCATTGACGAATCTCCCAATACCCAATAGTAAAATCAACCTTCTTTCCCAATTAATGATTAAAATATAATTTATATCATCATGTTATAATGAGGTAAATCCTAATTTACTATAAAGGTATTGATGATCAGTGGTTACACCACTTGGAAAACATCAATATTTAATTATAATTACCCACTCTAAAAAAATCATGGCTGATAACAAAAATTATATCTTGATTTCTTAGTGAAATTGTAATTTATATTATGCTTTACTTATAACCATACTTCTATCCTCCAGTGACTCCAAATTAAAATACATTGTAAATAAATACTGAATAAAAAATATATCTTTTACACAATGTTTATCCATTTCCACAAAAACATATGTTGATATTTTATCCCTTCATGTTTAACCTCATGAGGGAGTCAATGAAATTGAAAAACACCTTCTCATAATCTAGTATCAAAAAAAGTATATATAAATGTAGACTATATTATAACACTACAAAATGATTTACCAACATACAAACCATCATGTAATAAATATCACACAAAATGATCGGCTCCTAAAGCTACACGAAGCCCAAATCAACATGAATAATGACTTTCTACATTTACAATCATATTACCATAGTATTTATCTTTATGATATAAGGAATACTAATAGATTAAATTCATCTTTTAATGTTAATATTTTTTTCTAGTGTAATTCACATACGAGATTTAGGTAATAATAATTCATTATAGAAATGAAATTCTTACTAAACAACTAATTTTAAATGTACACTATAATAATCACCCAAATACAATTACTTCATGACCAAGTCTCTCAGAATTCCACCTATTCTAGAAAAAACATAGATTTATGACATAAAAATATCATATTTAATAGGCCATGGGTTAGTGACAATCACCAAGATTATATCATTATATACATGTAAAATGAATTTAATTATGATAGAAAAAAAATCCACATTACCATATATAAAATCTATTGAATTTCAACCAAAATAAATATACAATTTTTGATAAATTCATGGCATGTAAAATAATCCACAAAAATATAAAACAAAACAACAAATACCATCATCTCTTTTATACCTCTAATAATGAAAAAATACTATATTCGATCCCAAAAAATGTATCTTCTATCTTGATCTAACATTTACCAACACAATCATCAATACTAATTAGATAATTGAAAAACAATTTATATTATGCATGGGTAATAATATTAATATACTAAAGACATTCCTTAGAACTCAAATGTTTTTAGGTGAATGCAATATAATAATTTATTCATCAACAAATCTAATAATACAAAATATAAATTCTTCCATTCTCAAAATAAAACTCCAATCCACATCTATATAATTATTTATAGTTAAAACATATTATGTATTACGACATCACATATCATCTAATAAAGCCAATATTACAAACAAAAATCTATATAAAATATATTCTATTGTTATCCCATAATAATGTTACAATAGTATATAATTGTTTGAAATGTTTCTTCTGATAAGGACTATTCATGTTTCTTCCATTCTACCCTTATTGACAATCATCACTACGACCTAAGACCTATTTTAAAATAATATATCCCTACTCATTCATCTAATGCTATACCATTATAATTGGAATGTTCTTTATAAATATTCATTCTTCTATGTTGATTTGGCATGAACAATTACACATCTTATCAAAATATTATACATTTCTAGTATAGATTTCCTAAACAGATTCTAATATTATAACCCGGATGCCCCCAAAAAATATATCAAATTATTAATTCAATAATCACAAACAATAATAAATATAATATTTTATCATGACATTGTATCATTACAATCTCTTTATATATATAATTTTTTTATTCTCTACCATATTTTCAAAATCCAAAATTAATCCATTATAATTCACAAAGAATAAATTTCATATAATTATAAAATATATTATTACATATTCATATAACTAGTTTTCTTATATTTATAAATTCCATAAATAAATTCATGATATCATAAATTTAAGAATTATTTCTCTACAATATAATTTATAAATTAGTATCCCTTTAAATAAACCAAATTTTAAATTTACCAATATAATATTTTTATAACATTGTAATAAAATATTTTGCATAATATAATAAAATGTTTAAGATAAAATAAAAAAAATTAAAAAACGAGAATCAATGTTTTCCTACATCAATATCCATGATTATCATCCATTCTCCAACATTATTACTCATCTATAAATTCAAAATATTAATCTACCCAAATAATTATTCAAAAATTCATGTCTTATAAAATATTCAATCTTGAGAGAATAAATTAAAATGGTAGATTGGTTCTCATTGTAAAGGAAAATCAAATAATAATTAGTTATCTATTTCTGATAAATGTCCTATTAAGAATATATTTATCCAGGATTGAATTTACAATTAAAATATCCACTATAAATTTATCAATTGGATGATATTTTATTTTCAAATAGAATAATATATCATATCACTTCTTACAATATAATATTAATTCCAAATAAAATATAGAAAATCCTTTTAATCATTTAATAAAATTAATACATGAAAATTAATGATATTAAATATAATAAAATTTAACCATCGCATAATATTTACTAAAAATAAATCCCCCAAACAATATTCCAAACATTCCACCAATGTTTAAATATCAAATTTAGAATAAAATTGCAATATCCTACCCTTACCTATTCACTTGAGTTGAGGAAAAAGTTTTTATCAGCCTTAGGTGATGTCCCCAAGGAACTAAAGGCTGGTAATAAATGTCGAGGGCTTGAGAAATAAGTGGGAGAAGATATAAACTTCTAGAAGAAACACCCAACCAAAAATTCCATTACCAAACACTACTACATGATGCATCCAATAATACCAAAATAGATCCCTAAAAAAATGCCACATAACTAGAATAAGAGTACCAAAGAGGAAGATTGAATGAAAAAACTGAAGTCTCTAAGCCATAACACCGTATATCCACACCAGGATCCAAGCTCCACTACCAAAAAATAGACCAAGAATCATGAGGTTCTAGAAAAATGAAGGATATTATTTACCTTTACATGTGCCTCACAATACAACATCTAAAAATTCACCAAAGTTCCAAAGCAGTTGGTGTGTGATAATGTTCAGTAGTTTTTCAACAATTGAATTCCATTAAACTTCAACTAGGATAGAACATGTTAAAAAAATTATATAAAACTATTTATTTAAATCCATTAACAAAGTATAATAATTAATAAAAATCCAAACACATCCTTACTCAAATCAATTCACCCAACTGAACAAAATTCCAAGGAATTAAACCCATCTTGTCTTTAATAATTCTATATTGGCATAGAGAGAGTAATTCCTCATTTCTGAACACCATCAAAAACCATAATCTCTCTTTTACGCATGATCTTAGTGTTATCATTTATTGTGGAACTTCAAATACAACCATAAACACATTTTGTAGTAGTACTTCACACCCACATTCCATTCTTATGACACTAGCCCTTGACTCCCTCTATCCATCCCATACAACCCATTATTATACAACATAATCAAATAATTATTACAATTAACATATACTTAAATCATATCAACACTAAATTTTAAGAAACCAAATTAACCAGTCATTCCCAAAAATATTTAAACATAACATTCCAAGCCACATCAATAAATCAATCATTTATTGAAATCACCCTAAATCCATTATTCGTTCCAACCCATACATCAATAAAAATACATTTTGGTTGAAAAAAAAATTTCAATTTTTTTTACATAATCACCCAAACCACTGATTTTATAATTTTTATATTAAATTCCAAAAAACAATCACATTTCACAATAAAAACCAATTTTCAAAAAATCTAAAAATCATCATAAAATGATTTCAACCAAGATTCACACATCACAATCATAATAAATTTATAGAAAAACCGTTTAATTTGAAATTATGTCATCTAGTTATAGAAATATGGATTCAAGAGAGATGTCGCCTAACTTATGGTTTCAACTAAATCGAACAACACACAACTGCACCAAAAATTTGGATAAGACATACACTAAATATCCTTATATATCTTTTACAAAAACCACCAATCCAAACTCACAAATTTCTTGGAAACAATAGACCTAGTTCTACATAAAAAAATTGAAAATCATGAAAATAGAGAGACGGCTAGAACTAGATCAAGAGAACACAACAAAACAGGAAACGAGAATGACCATCCAAGGAAGAAAATACTTCAAACCACTAATAAAACCCCTCTATTTTATTCCAAATAGAGTGGGAGATCCTCTCTAACTTTTGAGAAGAAGAAATACATAGTTGGTTTCATATGGGAGGAGAAATGGGATTTTAGGATTAATCTTGAGCCCCCATAATTTTTCAAAACCCATTTTAATGTCATGCATGATAGATCATACAATTAGAAAATCAATTTTCTATCCTTGCAACTAATACTCTGGCAACAGTTTCCCTACACGGTTTCCTTGCACGGTTAGAAAAACCCTACAGTAACAATGAAAAATCCCACTCTCTCATGTAGAACAGTTTACCTGGGCTGGCAATACTATTTGGAAACCATGCGCCTTAACCATGTTCCCACCCCTTTACATCTCTCTCATTGTGCTTGGATACCTATTTCTGTTTCAAAGATTCCACTAAACTATGATCAATCCTTAAAAACATAAAAATACTTCAATCCATTCAAAAAAACCTTAAAAAATATCCTCAACATTACCCAACAACATTAAACACAGAAAAGGTATAAAAAATGTCAAATACATCAATCTTGGGGTGTTATATTCTCCCAACCATTGGACCTACCATCCATGAAAATTATAGAACCATTGATTTTCCAAAAGATATCGGGCCATCCCTTGAAAATATATTTATCCTGATCCCAAACCTTCTCTTGAATATGACCATGTTTCTACGAAACTCAAATTAGACTTTTGAATTTCCTATACAACACATTCCCTTGCCTTTCCACAATCCTTACTAGCATATGCACCACCGAAAAATATGAATTTAGTTAAACTTGGTCCCAATTAATTTCATGGTCATTATATGAATGATACATTTTCAATTGTGACAAATGAAACACATTTTTCAGGGTAGCAGACTACGGTGGAAAATACAACTAACATTCCACCTCTACAACCCACTCATTTATATTAAAAATCCCAATATAACTTGGTCGTAACATTCATTGCTTTACAAAATGATTATGTCCCATCCTCAGAGAGATTCTCAAGAAAACATGATCACCCACCTCGAACGATAACAACTATCAAAAATGGTATGCATTTGACTTATGATGAATATGGTCTATCTCGGTTATCTTTCTGGTCAACTTAGTCATCTATGCCATCTCATGGAAAAGGGCCAACCCAACCATGGAAGTCTCACCTATTTCCACCCTACATAGTGGAGGAAGACATGGAAGCCCATACAATGCTTCAAAAAGAACAATATATTTGTACTACTGATAACTGTTATTATTTGTGAACTCCACATATAACAAGTGATCCTAGTATGGACCTCAAACATATATCACACAAGCCTATAAAATATCTTTCAATTTTTGTATCGTCCTATATGATTTTTCATCCATCTACGGATGACATGATATTCTCACCATCAACTTAGTCCCAAGGGATTATAGTAAGGATTTCTAGAAATTATAGATGGACTTTAAATCCTTATATGATACAATCAAAACAAGTACCCTAGATCTTTACCAAATCAGGTATATTAATTTTGGATAGATCTTCCACTGTATGAATTTCAAAATTATGGGTAAAATATGATGAATTGTTTAGCCTATCCAAATTAAACCTTATAAAATCATGTTTCCCAATAATTTTTTGTTGACATATAATGAAATCCATCACTATCTACTCCCATTTCAACAATGGTATAGCTAAATAAATTATCATAACTACTGGTAACTGATTCTCTTCCATGACTTGTTGACAAGTCAAACATCTCAACAGTAACTCACCCACATTACATTTCATACCTTCCCACCTAAACCATGATTTCAACGCCATAATAATTTTATTTATTCTCGGATGAGCAACCCATCTTAAATAATGTTAATTACTAAAGAGTTTCTCTTATGAAGTCACTAGTACAACAATATGATTCTGAAAGCACAACACTAAATTCCCACATTGTTTCAAGCCCTCAATGGTCTCCCCACCATTGAGTTTCATCCTCACAGCCACTAACTCTGAATCATACATCTGCACCTCTTTAAACACACCAACAAAGTCAATAACCAATGATACCAGAATGAAAATTGATAAATCGCCCTGATAATACCATTCCATCCTCATGTAGGATATAACCAACATTCACATCCCCTGATCTGGTTCTTGTTTCACCACTTTAGCTTATGAATATCTAATTAAGGAATCCACTACAAAATTTACCTAACCTGGCGTTTATATATAGTCAATGTAAAACATATAGAGATACTACATCAATATTCTTTTCCAAATATTCAAATCACTTGATTAGAAAATATTCTTTAATGTTTTATGATAGGTATACAACCTGAATTTATAATTAATTAAATATTGAGACCATATTTTTAATGTGTTAACCACTGTCACCTACTCCAAATCATGTGTTGTGTAGTTCTTCTCACGAAACCATGACTTTTATGACCCATATTCATCCACATGGTCCCCTTGCGTGAGACTGCACACCAACCCAGATATCAATGCATAGAAATATACCACACACCATTTCTTTGGTTCTAGAAAACCCATGCTTTGGGTATATGTATGATGATCCTTAAGTTTCTAAAATTATTTCTTGCACTACACATTCCATTGAAATAGAACATTGTTTCTTTTCAAGGCTTTCATCGATGATGCTAATTAAGAGAATTCACAAATAAGGCGTCGATAATACCCTACTAGAATAAGGATTTTTTGTATAGAAAGAACATTTTCAATCCAATACCCAGAGAAAAAAAAACCCTATCCTCTTTAAATAATCTAAAAAAATCTCTCAAAAATAACATGTCCATGGAAACGAACCTCATGTATCCAAAAATCAAACTTTAATCATTTAGAACACAATAGATGATCTCTTAAGATTACCAAAACTACTATTAAGTGTTGATCATGCTTCACCCTTTTCCTTGAATACACCAACATATCATCCATGAATACAACCATGAATGAATCCAAATATATCTAAAATAGAGAATTTATTATTTCCATAAAGGCCACTTCAACATTTTTAAAACCAAAGGGAATAACAATATACTCATAATGTATATATCTACTACTAAAGGATATTTGAGAATATCCTCATTCCACACCTGTAACTGATGATATCCTGATCCCATGTAAATCTTCGAGAACCAGTTATATCCGCTCAACAAATTGAATAGGTCATCAATCCATGGAAGTTGATATATAATCTTTATCGAAACTTGGTTAAACTTGTGATAATAAAAACACAAGAAAAGAGTTCCTTCTTACTTGTTAACAAAAAAATTCACTTACAAAAAATATTGGATAGGTTTGAAAACCCTTTGTTTTATATCTCCTACAACTACACTATCAATTACATAAACTATTCCACTGTTATCCAATAAAATAGAAGTGAGACAGGACTTATCCCCATGAGGAGATCAATCATGAACTCCACTCCTCTAATGGGTGAAAACCCAGTGAATTATTCTAGAAATACATATATAAATTAGTTATCCACTGCTAGAAAACTACTTCCCCCAATGTTTTTAATTTTTTTCATTGTCCCAACTATGAGTTTTAACAAGCTCGGTGCACCCACCATCACATATTTCTCTCCTCTAAAGAGATCTTTTAAGCCCTCTCCCACCGTGAAATTGATGTTTTTCATATAAAAGTCAATATGGGCCCTCAAAATCATCAACCAATCCATACCCATTATTATATCATTCATATCCATCTGAAGCTCTAATAAGTCCCACATAAACTCAACCTCATACACAACTATAAAAATCCTCTACACATATGGATCGAAACTCACTGGAAATATAGGAGAATGATGTTTTAAAACAAAAGGCATCATTTCTACACTTAAACACAAAAAATCAACAACAGGTGGATCAATGATAGAATCAGATGAACCCATATCAAATAGTACCTATATAAAGGTATAATTAATGAAATCATACCTTACACCGAGTATGGTCCCCACTGATCATCCACCATAACCTATTCAGCTCCAAACTGTAGTTTTCTTTCCACACTATTCTCTTTATTACCTTGCTGAGACTCCCCCCATTAGAGATTCAGGGTGTTCGTATAATCACCAGGACTAAGATGGCTCTTATGGTGATTATTATGTTTCTTCCCCCAACCCATTGAGTCATAGCATTCTTGTGACTCTTGAAGAGTGTCATGAGAACAAAACCATAGAGCATTAAAATAATAAAACAAAAAATTCCCCATGTACTTGTAGTAATTACATGCTTATGGTTGTGCTGTAAAATCTATCCTCATGTACACATTAGAAAAAAAATGCAAATTTCCTAGCATACTTTAAGCCGTTTAAATAAGATTAACTGATCCTACCTTCAGATTCGGAGCTATACTCCCACCCTAGAAAAAAGTACCCATCTTCTTCTTGATTCTTGTGATAGAGTTAACACTATTCCCCATGGGTAAATACATTTTTTTCTTTCATGTATCCCCTAGGTTAATTATTCCATTAAATAAATCTTTATTCACCATTTCTGTATAGTTAATTATACATAACACCATAGTTTCAGAACACATTACTTTCCCAAAGCCCGATTCAATGATCCACTCATTCAATGATGCACTATCTACAACCTGAGGGAATAGCCAGACTATGTTCATTATCATAACAACATATTTTGTTACCAAAAGGATCTCCTACATAAAACTAAGGAAATATATTGTGTGAAAATTTTTAATGTATGAAGGTAGAATTTTTTTCTAATGAATTCCTCAACACCCTCCCATGTCATACCTTGGTTTGTTTATCCCAAACCTCCAACTCCCACCACTGATATGAATGATCTTCCAACATGTGTGTTTCTAACATATATTTCAACTCTTCTGGTGGGCCTGTGAAATCAAAGACATTATTTATCATGTTAATTATCCCTTCCTCCCTTTCCAGTTTCAAATCACCGCCAAAAAAATGGGTGGATTCTTCTTTTGAAACTGAACCCATTGAACCACATGCCTCATATCATTGATATTTTTCCCATATTACATATCTTATAAAGCTTGAACTATGATCTTAACTAGATGTTGGTTCACCTGGGGCTCAAGTGCCCCCACATTTTTCAGAGAATCTTCCTATCCGTTTCTATGACATCTAACTAATTCCATTTATATCAACCCACAATTCATCAGAAGTCTCACTCCCTATCAACTGAAGGCTTAAAATTTCAAATTATATCTCATTCCACATATCAAAACCATGATTTCCAAAATTTATAATTTTTCATGTTAAAAAATATTTGAGAAATACACTATGTTTTAAAATTTTAGCCTTTTTAAAAATACAACAACCATTGTGTTTTCAGAATGGGACATTTGAAAACAATTTCCTTATTTTTCAAAAAATAGCAATTTATACCACATATAATTCATTATGAAAAAAGAAATATGAGATACTAGTGGGATTTAATTTCTACCATGCATGGCACGGTAATCTCTTTGGATAGACCGACAACAATGAGATGACACACATATAAGGGTATCCAAAACAGTTATGTGCCAAATACCTGGTAAATTGAAGTTCATCAAAAAATGGATAGCTATGTCCTTTTAGGATATAATTTTCATGTGTTAACAATACAACTCCTTGCTACCATCTCAACAGGAAGAGTAAGAAAGAACAAATGAAAACATCAAGATTGATAACTGATTCAAAAGAAAATAAATACTTTCACTTGAATGTCAATAAGTGAACAAACTGATACTTCTTGTAACATCTCTCCCTTAATCATTAGATTGTGTCGAGGTGGAGGTTCTACTCAACCTTACCCGTCGAAACAAAGGTGAAACGGTTGGGAATAAATTACAAGGGCCTAACGAAAAAGTGGTGGATGATTTGCCCAATGAGACAAAATAACCAACCAAACAAACCATTACCAAATACTACGACAATATCGAAGTAAACAATGTATTACATTCAAAATATTCTAAAGGACCACCATAAAAAATGAAACATTAGTAGAATTAGTGTACCAAATAAAATGAATAAATGATAACACTCAAGAATCTAATCCACATATCTATTTCTCCTCACCCAGATCCAAGATTCAGCACCACAAAACATCCCAAAAATCACAAGCTTCCATAATAGGAAAAATATTCTATACATTTCCCTATATCCCATAATACAACATCTGCAAAAGAACTAATGTTTTAAAGAAGGGGGTGAGTAATAATACTTGGTAGGTTTTCCCCAAATTAATTCCTCACACATTCCACTAGGATTGATCAAGTTAGAATAATTATATATACAATTTATATAAATCGGTTAAAATAGTTCAATAATTAACAACAATCCCAATAGATCCTTACCCAAAAAATTTCACCCAAATCAACACAATTCCACAGAATGAAACCCATAATGTCATTAATATTCTTATATTAGCATAACCAATGTAATAATTCATGGTTGAATTCCTGCCACAACCATAATCACACATTCCAACATGAACTAAATCATACCATTGATGGTGGAAGTTCACGTCCAACATCGTCCCCCTTTTATAATGGTACATTATGGCCACATTCCATTCCTTTGATGGCGGTCCTTCACACCCCCGGTCCATCCCATCCAACCCATGATCATACCATATTTGAAAAAATTAGTAACAATCAACATCTACCAAATTCATATAAGCACATACATAAAAAAACAAAATTAGTCAATTATTCAAAAAATACCAACATAACATGAAAACCCACTTCAATAAATCACCCATTTTTAAAATCACCCCTAATCCATTATTCATACCAAAGAATACTTCAATAAAACAAATTTTTTATTGAAACTCAATTTTCAAAATCCATTTTCCATAATCACCCAATCCACTTATTATAAAATCAAAATTCTAAAATCAAATAACCAATCACATTTCACAATAATAACCCATCTTCCCCAAATTAAAAAAATCATAAAAAATGGGTTTTAACCAATCTTCTCACTTCACAATCACAATAAATTTCAAGAAAATAAAATTCATTTTAAATTTCACATTATAGTTATAGAAAAAATGGAGTTCATAGAGAGTTCACATAGCATAAGGTTTCAATGAAATTGAACAACACACAACCACACCATAAATCCAAGTGAAAAATCCACAAAATAGCCTTAGATATCATTTCATAACACCCACAAGCCCAACTATCATCTTTTATGGAATCAAAAAACTAGATCTACATGACAGATATGTAGATCTAGAAAACCTAGAGAGTGGGGGAACTTTATATAGTGAATACTAAAAAAACAGCCAAGGAGATATACTTACAGAATAAGAACCACCATCAAACTACTATGAAAACCCATCGATTCTCTCCCAAAATTAGTGGGGGGCCTCCTTAAACCCTGCCATGTTGAAAATCTGAGTTGGGTTTATATGGGAGGATAAATGGGATGTTTATGTCAATATTAATCCCCCTTGATTTTTCAAACCCCCTTTTAATTATTTACATGTTTAGCTCGCATGTTTTGACAAACCGTTTGATAACCATATGTCTACTACTATCCCAAAGGGTTCCCCAAATAGCTAGACAAAACATTAGTCAACCATGTAGAATTACACTCTCTCAAGAAGCCATATTTACTTGGTCTATCCAAATGGTTTAGAAATCGTGCGCCTTAATTATGATCCCACCCCATGTCTTCTACCTCACTGTGCACAATTACCTTAGTTTGTGGAACATTTCCACTAACCATGTTCAAAACTATCACCCCTTGAGAAGCCTCCAAACATTTCTAAAACCCTTCCCAACTCTCCCAAACATAAACCAAAACATTAAACACATAATAAGACATATAAAAGGTTAAATACCTATAACTATAGGCGATATAATAATTAACCAGTCAAAATTTCATTCTAAATCCATAAAAATTACCATTTTTCACATAATATTACAAAATAATTAAATAAACCCAATAGATTCATAAATATTCAATCATAAAATTCTATGGTCACTATATATTTCTACAGTTTGTTTTAAAATTGTAACTTTATATATGTTTTCATCATACATAAAATTATAATAACACATAAAATGTTATAAATATTATGGAATATTGATGCAATGATAAATGATGATTTTCTAACATGTATCAAAAAATCACATCGAAATCCAATACAGAGTTTTCCTAGAATTATTCCATTTTAAATTATTATAAAATTTTTATTTAAAAATTATTCATTAAGTATGAAAAATATGAAATGATGTCAAACACTCATGAAGATTTTAAGAAATAATGTTGATAAATTTAATGAATTTAGAGATACAACAAATGGAAATCCCTCATGTATTCTCCAACTTTTTTTCAAAATATTAATATTTTTAATTTAAAATTAAATTCAAAAGATATAAACCATTCAAATGCGATCAAACCATTATATATATTTAAGAAAAAATATAAACTTATTTTAATATTTATTTCAACAAATTTGACATCAACAAGATGTTGTATTAGAATTCAATGACACCACATGAATTTTTCATGTGTTGATATATTTATAGATTTTTTATATTTAAGGTTAAAACTAGAGAAAATAATCGTCGATTTATTTGAAAATTAGGTAAAATGCTTATTTATTATTTTTTATCAAGGATGATTTAATTATACATCAATCCAAAGTACAATGAATTAAACAATTCTCAAATGATTATATTATAAAATATATACTCTTTTTTGGAAACCGATTGACATTAAATTAAAAAAGGAAATAAATAAGAACTATAACAAAAATTTATTCTAATTATTGTTATTTAATTAGTTTCCATGTTTGTGGAAACCCCACAAATATTTTAACTTCGATATATTTATTATATTAAAAAAATTACTTATAAATTCAAAACACATTTTATGTCTAAAATATGTATGAAACCTAAAACAATTTCTAAAATTATCATTATTTAATTAAAAATATTTGACTTTCAAAAGAAAGTTGTATATAAAGTTGGTATTATATGAGTTTTTAATAAAATATTGTCAGTTATTAAAATTATAAATTTTTTTTAAATTAAAAACATATATTATTCGTTAAAAAATAATTAAATGAACTATAATTATACTTATAGTTTAAAAAATTATCATTGACTCATTTAAGAAATTTTATTAAAACCACACATCAATATCATAATCAATATTTGTAATGCCCAATGTCATTGATGTTAGTTAAATTCATTGAAGAGTTTTCACTTAGTTTATAAAGTTTTTAATTTTGAATTGAATGTTGTTTAATAATTGAATAGATAATACTTAGAAGGATGAATTGACAATGGTGTGAGCGTAATTGAGTCCCTTAGTAACCAATGGGTTCCATTAAGAACCTAATGGTGAATATTTGGGTGTTTAAATTAAATCACTATCTATAGGGAGATGATGGTTTAACCCCAACCATATAGTGCTCACTGGATGGAAGTTTTGTCCTCATTGTGTATCTTTTGGAATGAATGACATTTCATTGAAAATTTAATTTTGAAAATCATAATTTTATATAAATTGAACTATATTAAAGTTGGAAATCATGATTTTGGGTAAATTTTCTCCATGGTAGTACATCATCCATTATTTATTCCTAGACAATATAGCTCCTCATATTCAATATGATTTTCCATATGGCAATTGTGGTGTTGTTATAATGTTTAGAACGATGTAATGTTTTTTATTATCACTAATTTGATATTAATTTTATGTATTTTTGGAATAAATAATAAATATATTGGTACTCTAGTTTTCTAATAATTTTCTATAAAGATACAAATTAATCACTCTAATAGTTGGGATTGGCTTTGGAATACTATTTGGTGGGTGACCAATTTTATCAAGAATATGTTAAAAATGTTATGATAATAGGTGAATAGAGTTATGTGATATATAAAAGAATATTCATTATCCTCTAACAAATATATTTATAATTATTATTATTTGGATTTATTTGATAAATTATTTGGTCCATCATGTAATTAAGCAAAACATAATATATTTTTTCTATTTATATTGATTTCTATTATATATATTTTAATTCTTTAGAAAAATAAAAGTGATTATATCTCTAAAATGTAAATTATATAGAATTTTCATTTGAATCCCAAATTTAACGATCTATATAAATCATCTATAAGCTATGATAGAAGTATAATACATTTTTACGAGGAATGGTTTACAATGCATATTAACAGGAATAATGATATAATAAATTTTTGATATTTTTGATATTTTATATCATTGAAGGTGTTTTTATATGTTTGTTTTCCCACATACTGAATAGAATCTATTTATTATTTTCCCATATTTTTAGTATTCCTAAATTTTTTATAATATGTCGTATTGAGGTTTAATTTATTTTTTTGTTGCTATATAGAGTCTTTTCTATCTAATAAAGTGTAGGTTTCATTGGTGGAAAAGTTAACGCATGGAAACTAACATTAATTTTCATTGTATTTATTTTTAATATTTATAATAATTTCATTTTAAATAATAAGGTATAATAAATTATTATTTATTAGTTTTATGATACTTCTATATACACATATTTTTATATAGTTGGTTCAGGTTAGCTTGTGACCTCCAAAAAAGTAGGTTTTACCCACATGATAAAAGTATCACATGGGTTACCTATAGAAAATTTAACAGGATATATTATGTGAATCTAGAGGTGGATGGAGTAGGAGGATGTCTAGGGAATGTGAAATTCTATCTTTTATAGAGATAAGAAAATGATTTTTAAATATTAATTCTATGTATTTTATATAGAGTTTTTTACATACCATCCAAGAAATGATTTTTTCCATTAAATATGAAATGATTTCAAATTCAAATTTTATATATTTTATATGATTTAGGGCGGTTATATATATTTCCATTTATTTTTTATCATTTTGATGATACATTTTTTTCACTTAGCTTCATTAATCCTTCCTCACTTACTGCAACCTCAAGTGATTTGGAAGTGTGATCGATGTGTTTAAATGGTTATGGTATGAACATGTTATATGAGGCATTCTATTTTAATTCCCCTAGATATATTGAAAAAAATATGAATTTTATATCATTTTTAATGGTTATTAAAATATAAAAAATTAAATGAATGAATATTTTGATATTTTTTTAAAAAAACTTCTTGACAAATTAGTCTTATAAATAAATAATCGTCACATCAATTTTGAATTTTATGCACAAAAAATTATGTAACATACAATTATACTTCTGTATAATAAGTAATTAGTAGATTTTAAAGATAGAAAAATAAATTTATATGACTCTATGATTTTAAAGAAACCCTTGTATCCCACTGCCCTGTTCACCACCCATAACATTTCTCCACTCCATTAAAAATCTCCTAATATACACCATCACATAGATTAACCCCATATCTATATGCAAGAAAACTATTAGTTTGTCATGATTTGGATTTTTCTTCATTATCTGGTGAAAAAATACTCTAACCTCCCAATCCAGTTTTATTCATGTGTATAAATATAAAATCTATAGTACATTACATATTTATCAATCTAACCTCATTCATCATTATAATTTTTAATTTAAATATAATTATAAATTTTTAAAATAAAATTTCATGATTTATATTTTATTTCACCTTTTATATAATCTAAATAATTATTTTATTTTTATTAATCGATTAAATATTTTTTAGTTTTATATATCATGTTTGAATATTTAAAATGACAATTAATATATTTTAAAGGTTTTTTGGTTAAAAAAAATATATAATAAGTTTTTTGGGCATTTTAAATTTCATTGTTAATAATTTAATTATATATTATATCGATGAAGAATAAAAATAAAATTTTGTTATTCAATTTTAAAAAGAAAAATGTATAATTTAAAATTTAAAATTTTAATTTGGTTAATATAATATTTATATTACTAATTTGAAAATATATAAAAAAAATTATTACCTTTGGAGGTGTTTTTTATATAATTCTCTTTAAATTTTATAGAAAATAAATAAAATTTTAAATCCCTATAGATTTTGTTGTAAATTTTAGGATAAAAATATTGAGTATAATATAATACTAAAAACATATATATATTGGTTTATTTCTAATTTACATATTATGAATACTTACTATTATTATTAACTTATAGAAAAATAATTTTAATCTATTTTTCATATTTTTGAATTTTAAAAATTTTAAAAATGACATAAGTTTATTTTTAATATTTAGTATCAAAAACATTTTGTTTTTAAAATATATTGAAAATACATAATGGTTAACATTATTAATTTTCAATATTTTGATGTATTAATATACAACATGAATTTTTTTCTAATTTTATTCATTTTATAGGAATTTATTTAGTCTAATATACTATTAATTGTTGTATTATTGTGTTTTATTTTTATTATTATAAAATAAATATATTTATCATATTTAAATATATATTATTAATTTAATAAAACTCTTATATTTATAATCATGTTTTTCAATATCTAAATGATCATGTTGTGTAATGAAATAGATCTAGATAATATATTGAAAGAATGACCAAAGTGATGTAGTCCCCCTATTTTCTCATCGAAACAAAATAATCCATTTTTTAGTTTTGGAGTACAATGTCCTCTATATCAGAACAATTTAAATTTTAATAGGGATAATTATCATTGAAAAAAATTTCTACTAATTAATCTCATATATTAAATTGTCATTTTTCCAAGACTAAATTTTTGTAGTTTTTTAGATAATTAAATTTTAAAAATATTTAACAATTACATAATAAAAACAAATTTATATTGTATATGTTATATGTGATTACACCAATAAGGATTCTAAAATTTAAATTCAGACATCATGGTTGTGTCGAAAAAGGTGAATTATTCATATGATATGTATTATTCATGGGCACATTTTTCAGTCCTTGGGTCTGGTCATTTCAGTTCAATTGTTAACTCACCCATAAACCTGTCTCCCAAATATATATTTGTATTTATGAATATTTGAAGGTGGAGACAAAATTAATAAAAAAACTAATATGTTTTAGGAATTAAAATATGTTTTTATCATTCTTTAATGGAGTTACCATGAAACGATAAATAGAAGGTGAATTTTCAATGAAAATGATGATAAAATAATATGATATAGTCCAATGTATCAATAAATTGATTCCATTAGCTTGATGGTGGGATTAAATCTCATTCTAATGTGCTATTTTTTAATTTATAATTTTTTAATTAATTAATTTTTATTCGGAAATTGTCGTTATTTAATTAAATGATTATGTTCTTGAAATTTTATCCATTATAGAGAATCTATGATATATTTTATCTTGAATTCAGTTCTTTATATTTTGGTGAGTGAGAAACATGATTATAATAAATATCATCCCCCAAACATAGTTATTTTTGTTCTCTATATTATATTATCCAATTTCCTCATGTGATAAATGTATCATCGAACATTTAGAATGTTTTAGACCAAAAATAGAATTTCAAAAGCTAAAGGTAGGCACAGTGGTGCGTTACTAGTGAGTGGTGGAGAAGAGATGTTCGTTTCTATCGACATAAGTGAGGTAGGGAACTTGGGGTTTGATTTATGATGACTCGACAATGATTAATGGTAAATTATTCTTTGATGAAATGTGGTCATGTACACTAGAGGATCATCAACATAGATGGATTTCAACTCTACAGTTTGATATGCTAATGAGAAAAATATAATCCAAGGAAAAATTAATTATGCATAACTTAGATTCAATATTTGATATTTCTGTTGGTTTAGAAAGTATTAATTGTAATATATACCATTTATTAAATCTATATGCCTTCTAGAGTTCACACTAGTCTAGAAATACTACAAGGGGTGTAAAATAGGTTAAACATCATGTACTTTCAGACCATATATCTTGAGGTGTACTAAAGTAGATGGAAAACTATCCTCATCTAACCCTACACACTATGTATTATGGTTGATATGTTTTTATGGTTATGAACATGTTCATAGAAATATTATAAACATTTTTAAGTGTAGATGAAATGAAGCTAATGGATGAAAACATTATCTGAAGGTGAATTCATTGGCTTTAGTCTCATTGTCAATAGATATTCCATTACAATAACATAATTTGAAAAAGTAGGATAATTATTTTACATGAGGATAATTCAAATATTGTATCTAAGTAGAAAAAACTATATATATATTGAATCTGAAAATCCATTTATGGAAAAAATTCACACTATGTATATGAGGACCACTCCGATTAACATGTATTATTAGTACACATAAGATTAGCACATGAGTCCCACATGTGATATACAATTACAATATATTATGATTTAGTTGATATCACATGATTAGTTTATGGGAGTACATTCCCAAAATCCACCTGAGAACCACACACTGTGTCCCTCTAAAAATATATCATGTGTTGTGTATAATTTCAGTGTTTTCCCTTTTAACTCAAATTTCAAAATCAACTAATTAAATAGTTAATAATTATATATTTACACATAGATAATGATATAATTATAGTCTTAAAAATAATAACCATTTATGATAGATCTTGGGAGCTTCCATGATCTTACGTCCTTAAAGATGATGATTGGGTTTGAATGTTGAATTCAAATATAAATTATTTTCACGTATGCCACTAGTGAGATTATGATGATTGGGAATGGGTTGTCCTTTACATCATGTAGAAAATACCCCACATAATTATATTATGTATGTAATCTATATCGATTGGTATAGTAATTGTAACAGCACACATTCAATCTCGTTGAGGCATGACCCCCTTCTATTATTGTTCGAGTGAATATGGCTTCGCATGATGTTTTGTGGGTCCTTTATATTGAGAATTATATCCTTCTTATGATTCAAGGAGTGTGAATGTCGTCTATAAGAGTATCTACTCCTGTCATTTAATTTTTCTCTTATAGAGCTATGGGCCATCTATAGGGATTAGTAATCCCAAAAATGATAATAATTCATTGATGAGGCCTGAGGCCTCCATTATGATTACATCTATGGTTAAAAAAATTTAGTTGGTGTTGATTGTTTTGATGAGGGGTTGTACATATGTTATTCATATTCTAAAATGGTAATAATTCTTTTTCACCTTTGTGATAATTCAGAGTGTCGGGTTATTAACTTTATGTTATAAGGATATTTTAAATTGTTAAGTGTCTATTTTTGTGGGAGAGACGCAGTTCATCGTTAATCTATGATTTGATGATTGGGAGGGAGTTTCTTAGTATTTGATGAATACTTATCACATTTCAAATATATATGTTTATCCCAATTTTTGTCTACCATATTTTTGAGAAAAGATGTTAAAATTCCGTGAATTTGTGTTTTTAGGGAAGCTGGTACACTGATTTTATAGTCTCCCATGCATGGTCTTTATGGAGACTTATGTCATGCATGGTTAGAAAATGACCATTTTTTAAGGTGACCATGGTTGATATAAAGCTAGTGCAATGTAAGCGTTGATATCATTTAGATTATAGTGGTTTATAGTTTAGATATTTAATGTCATATGTGGACCATAAATTACTTAAATGAGTGGTTTTCTTCCTTTGTCTACTATCCATTGTACCAAGTTATGGATTATTATAAATAAAAAAATTTATTGGTGGATTCTCACATTAGTTTTGTATTTGGTTTTACTATCATTCACACAACTATTATAAAATTGGAGGCATGTGTATATATATGTTTGTTTGGTTGTGATAAAATCACGTGTGTTTGAGATTAATATCTATCACATGTTGACATAGGCTAAGGTCTATCTTGTTTTTTTTATCCCTTTTTATGATAGTGACTAGACCATATACTATTGCAGTGGTAGATGGAATGGAACAATCAGATTGCTACTAATCTAAGCGAGGACACAGTGGGTCTGGTCATGTCTGAGTGATATTTGAGCGGTTCAATTCATAGTTATTTTAATTAGTTATAACAGTCTTTTGAGGATTGGTTTGGGAATTTCGAGAAGTGGTGACATAGAGATGTGGATCTTGATTTTTTGACAAAATAATATAAATAATGTGAAAAAATCATCATATCCTTTCATCAAGCCTATAATAATGTTTTATTCATCCCATAACACTTATGATCATATTCTAGGTAAAAGTGTGTTGCTAAAAGAATCAGATTCTAGTAAGTCAAAAAAATTTAGGTCTTTACTATATTATATCACCATGTTATAATCTTCTAGTAATTAATTATACTATAAAATAAAACATTACAAAATTATAAATAAAACAAGGACCCTATGGTAGGATAAGTGTATGTTTTTTAAAGTTCTTGCACCACTCTCAATTAATGGGTTTTTTAATTAGAATTAATTCAGGGTCTCAATTGAGAAGTATACATAATCAATGAATAGAGGATATATGATTAATTACTTTATCTTGTGAAGGAAATATTATCAATATAATTTCTTTCTTATTTCCATATTA
This sequence comes from Viscum album, assembly GCA_963277665.1. NCBI lineage: Eukaryota > Viridiplantae > Streptophyta > Magnoliopsida > Santalales > Viscaceae > Viscum > Viscum album. The sequence goes on from OY728157.1 coordinate 169,823,568, forward strand.
TAATACTTGTATAGTATCATGTTTTATTCATAAAAATAGTGTATCCAAATGGGTATATAATGTTAACCAAATATTTTGGTCATAGATGTTTGGTTGGTGCTTGAGAATCATATTTGAAATATGTTAAAACACAATCCAACCAAATAGTGTTCCTTTTATCAAGTTCCATTCATGGTAGAATCGAAAATTGGTTTATATTTACTCCATCTTATAAAGGGTGTATTCTACCATAGTTAGATTTCATTCCTCTATTCTGGTGGAGTTCTATTGGATGTGGTTCAGGAAAATTTCATTTTGGAAGCTACTAGACTATATTCTATGATGAATGGTTTTGAATTATTATATTATTATATATATATATATATATCTTTAACCTCGTACATTTTTTTGGGATGAATTTATTTGACATTGTAATTTTTAGAGATTCCATAGTAGTGATAGTCAATCTAGGGTTATGTATTTTGATAATCTCTACCTTTAGTAAACTCTTAAAGAGAGTATTGGAAGTAGATAATTATCTTGGTAAAGATGACAAACTATTTTTAATAATAAATAACTTTCATGTGGTTGTCTTGAGTAGTCTTGATGTTCCCCAAACCCTCACTCCTATGTTACGATCTAAAAATAACTAATTTTACAACATTTATGATACTATGTGAGATGTTCCAAATAAAACATACATATATTTCAATAACTTAATCATAACATTTAAAAACCCATAATAATAACAACTAATGGTTTTTTGTGTCTAAGGATAATAAATAGAATCAACTCATTTTATTATACGTTTGAACATTAATTAAGAATCCAACCACAGTTGATCCCCTTCTAGATTCATTATATGTTATAATTATCTACATAATAACAAGAAATGAACTATATGAAGAGGGTGATATAAAATTTTATTTAGGGGAAACATATCAATATTTCATTATGTTTTGGGTTGTTATCATATGATAAAACAAGATTTGGGGATAAATATCCAATTAAAAATAAGACAGAAAAATAAGAATTCTCAATATGTCAAGAATATAAGAAATTTAATCTCAAATGAAGAAACAGGTACAAAGACATAAGAATGCAGAAGAATGAGATAATAGTCATAATTAATAGATCGTAAAATTATAATATAACATATAATTATGGCAATAACATAATCATATGAAATATTAACATTGTGAATGTAGCTATTTTTTTCATTTCAATGATCAATCATGTGAAAATAAGAAATCATGATAGTGCAGATGTTCAGTCTTGTAAATGTAGCTAATTTCATTATTACCAAACTCAATATGTAACAACCAATGGAATTTTAATTATAAATCAATTTAATAACTTATTAAAATTAATGAACTATATTTTATGGATATAATAATATTAATAACATTTTCAATCAAAAAATAAAAAATGTTCATTTTTACTAAATCTGTATACATACCTTGTATGGTCTTATTTAAAATCACAATTTCAATATTTTATATTTTTTTGAAATTTAACTTTATTTTTTATATAATAAATCCAAAATTATTATACATCTATATATATTGGTATTTTTCTAGGAATTTTTATTATTAGTTGAATATTTTTAAATATTTATTTTTAGTAAACTTGTCTATTCTTTTCAAATACTTACATAGTTTTAATTTTTTTTCGATTGGTTTTGAAATATTTCTATTTAAATATAATTAAAAAAAATCTATTAAATGTTATTAGAGTTAGTAGTATATTTTAATCTTGTTTGAATACATTTTTATTCATAAAAACCCATTTTTTAGGAACATAATTTTTCTTCGTTTGTTACGGGATTATTTTAAAACTATTTTTTTCACTTATAGAAAATGAATTTAATAAAATTTATTTGTATTTCAAATTATCATGTATTGATTTTCAAATAAGGAAACATTAATTTTATTTGTAATGAGTACTATCTTTTCTAAAAATTCAATTTTAATGGTTATAGTTAAAAATTGTTAAATGATTTCGAAATAAAATTAAACCGGTTAAACTGACATAAAATCATGAATATATCCTATTTTATTTTCTTATATGTAACCTATGATAGAAAAAATTATAATATGTTTAATTTGTGATCCTTTTTTCATGAGTAATATCTTAATATATTTTAATATTTTAAAAAATTTCATGTCTTTGTCCTCCATTATATATAAAATGAAACCCCTACAATCTTTTATCCAAGAGTTGAGATACTTTTATATCAAATAATAAATACCTTAATAACATCATAAAACCATCACCATTTACTATAGGTCCCTTTTTATCACAATACTATCCAAAAATTATATAGGAATAAACCAAAGGATATTTTTTGAATAAGAGGTAAAATTCTTTACAATGTGTTTATAATATATAACTAATATTACCTATATAAATAAAAATGTTGAAAATTTTAATTTAATAACATCTTTATATCTGATATAATCATGTTTTTTTTTTGTTTTTTATCACATATTTTCAAAAATATGACCTTCTATTGAAAGAACCCCAATCGTCTGTATGTGCATATTATCACATCGTAAAATGATTTATTTAATTTTTCATCACCGACTCTTATGATAGGTCACAATATAGGATCAAAATTAAATAATGTTATATATATGATATAAATTTAATTCTATAATGGGAAAAATATTATAATTATTTCATAATAATCCAATGATAAATGAAAACTTTGCTTTGGTGTATATGAGGATTATTTTCTCATGAACTAATGGATATTATTTTACATCTCTATGTCACATGGTTTTATTATATTAATGTATTTAGAAAAAATCATTTTAAATTTATAATTATATTTATATAAATGTAAAATAATACTTTCCATATTCCCCTTACATCCTTTTAGAAATGGATATGCTACTCATGTGTACAGATAGACTACCATCTCCATGTTGTGATGTAATTAATTTTTATAAGAAACATTCACATTTTGTTGAAAATTAATAAATAATATATAAAAATATTTATAATATTTATAATATTATTTAATTTATATAAACTTGATCCATTTGATCATAGTCATCCTATCATATATATGTCTTACTTATAAGCCAAATATTCTCCAAAGATCCTATGTAAACTTAATTGATTTTGTATTTAAGTATAACATATATACAAGTTAAATAATATGAATAATAAAGAAGAAAAATATTCTTATGAGAGTGAAATTTATAATAAGTTCATTTATCAAGATTATAAATAACATACCTGATAAGTCAGGTCGAGATAGGAGACAATTTTCCCAAAAAATAAATTTAAACTAATTTAAAATTTTATTTTATAAATTTTTTTACCTCAAAGTCCATTTTCCTAAAAAAATTATAAATATACTTATATTTAAATTAATAAATTATAAATGATATTTTTGGATTGTTTTTACTTTATTTCAGATTCCTTAAAAAGAAATATTTATATGTATTTTATATGAAACATCATGACTTTCTTTATGAAAAGGCAATAAAAATATTCTATTTTAACATATTAGACATCAATAGATTTTACCAGGTCTAAAATATTATTTTATGTTTTCGTTAGATTACAATATTCGACTTTTTATTCATTTAAAATTCCAATCATACGTTTTGTATTTTATTATTAATTTTTTCAAATGGTGATTATAGGAAAATGTATATTTCATTATCTAAAAATGATTACTTGTTTGTTAAAAAGTATATATTAATTAGTATAATGAATTTAATAAATTATTTTATGTGTTTAAATTATTTTATATTCATTGTGAATTTATTATGATTATGTGTGATCCTAATATATCTCTCCAATACAAAAGGAATGTATTATATTTTCAAGAGAATTGTGTTGGAATAAAATGAGTATGTAATTACATTAGTAACATTTATTGAAAGTGTTATATAAAGATGATGTCCCAAGAAACCAACATTTAATGTTTATTCATAAATATTATTTTTCATAGATATATTTTAATTTCATATGTTATTTATATAATATTTTTTTTAAAATTAATTATTAATCCCATTAAAGGTAGAAATTTATTTTTTTATAAAAAACATTTCCTGTGGTTTTTTTTTGTTTTCTATGATTCTATAATTATTTTTATTTTCTTTCAATAGTTTATATTTATGTTTTAAGCAAAAACATGGTAATGAAAACTGATTTCATGTGTAGGTAAGCTATTATTTGAAAAAAATGATTTTTTATATAGATTGAAAAATATCTTATATGATATAAAACATGTGAAATGGAATAATGGGTTATCCATCTTATTTGTTTTCACATATATCAATATTTTTTATATCACAGTTTATAATATTTTTCAAAAGGTTCGTGGAAGTATAAAATAATTATTATGTTATTTTAGAAATTATGAAACAAATTTATAGAATGAAATCTTGTATCATTTTAGATGTTTTGATTTATGAAAAAATGGATATTACAAGGAAGTCTAAACTTTTTCATGTTTGGGTATATTATTTAAAATAAATATCAATATTCTCTAAAACACAATTTAATGGATATGTTTTTTTAAATAGTAATTGTTTCATAAAAAAAATTTACTTATAAAATATCATATAAGTATTATATGGGAATAGAATTTTAAGAAAATAACCACATTTTAATTCATTAAAAATAATCATTACATTAGCCAGATACTAAACCAATAAAATTGGAAAACATTACAATTATTAGGAGAATCTAAAATCTAAAATATAAAATGGGGAAATATGGATCTTTTCAATCTGATAAGATTATCTCCCCGAATGAAAACTAAAAAAATTTATCAATAAATTAGTAAACCAATAAATATAGAACAAAATGAAAATCTAAAATCATGGGAGGAATTTTAATGAATATCGGGTTAAATAATTAAGTGGTATTTATAGGATTTAATGTTACTATCATAATATTAATGCGTTTAATAGAATAGTAACCTGTATTTTGGGAAAACTAACCTGACCCTTAAGAAAAGAATCATAACCATGGAGAATAATAACCTAACAATTGTAATAGTAATTAAAAATTGAAATAATAATGTGTGATATAAATTCTTTTATTCATGGGTAGTACAATTAAATTAAAATATTTTAATTCTTAAAAATAAATATCAGGATTAAAAATTTAAAAAGAAATAAATGTTAATTATTAATAAAATATATTTTAATGTATTTCATCAAAATTAAAATTTTTATATTATAAATTAAAATTAAATATAATATAAATTAATTTAAAAAAAATCCCATTTTTGAAATCACCACTTTTATTTTTTCAAAGGGTTATTTGTCTGTAATTTTTTTAAAATACTTATATTTTATGATGATAAGTAAAAATAAAGTTTAATTATAACTAATGTATCTTAAATTATATCATGTATTATTTATTAACAACCAAAAAACATCTATAACTTGATGTTATTCTAAAATATATTCAATTTTAAAAATTATTCATTTATATAAAATAAAATAAATCTAAAAAATAGAAATGTATTATCTAAATCTTAATGTTAAAAGTGATCACTTAAAATATCAATTTTTATTTTTCCCTTTTTCTTTTTTAATAAACTATGTGAATTAGAATTATAAAGATATTAAATGTCCATAAAAATATATTAAAATGATATATTATATATATTGTCAAAATATCACTATTACATGTTTTAACTTTGATATATTATTTTATTTATTATTTTATTCAATATTTACCCCTATCCTCAAGTATACCAGACCCCTCTCACTCCCCTTGGAAATTCACTACTCCAAAACATTCTAAATAAAATATTCCACCCAAATATTCTCTATAACTCCCAAAAAAACCTTAGGGTAGTTCTAGATTAATTGTAGACCATTAATCAAAGACGTGTATTTTTATACAATAGAAGCCACACTAAGGAAAGAATAAGTTTATTTTCATATTCATCTCTTATTTTCTGCTTAATCTCTATATTTTTCCAATTTCATTCATAGTAAAATAATATAATATTTATTTACTAATAATTTTAACGTTATATTAATGATGATAACATACTATAAAGTTCATATTTTTAATATAATTAAATTTTATACCTTGTTTTATTTGCATTTGGATAATGTTCCTGTTAATAGTCACTTAACCACCAATGAGGTTATTTCAAGATTATTTCCTTACCACAAACCACATGGTTTGTCAAATTAAATTATATATTATATATAAATTTATAAATATATTTAAATTACACTTATTTAATTTATTATAGTTTTCTATAAATTTTCATGAACAAAATAAATGGATCGATGTAAAATGATAAAGTTTTACGGAAAACAGGATATTAAAACTCTTCCACATAAACAATGAAAATTAGTAAATTTAATAAAATCATTATAATTGATATATATTTGTCATATTATAAAAATTATCATTTATAAAAATGTTTCAATAAAACTATGTATATTATTACAGTAGTGAAAAATTGACCGAATAAAGCATGATTTAAGGAAAGGGGATTCTTGAACCCAACTTCATAACATTTAGATATCCCAATTTAATTTTATTTAAGATATAAATATTTCCCTAATGTTGCATAAATATTCATTCTCTATTGTGACCCTTTATATTGGGGATATCGATGTTACCATATTGATTTATAATTTAAATACAATGATTTCAAAAAAAAAATTCATTAAGAAAAAATTTATTCCCCTTCAGTTGTTTCTACTTCACCAATGAATGATGAATTTTTTTCCAAATAGGCTTTCATTATTCATTTGGGAACCCCATTTTACTTAAAGAAATTATACTATCTAGAACCCTTATGAAGCCACGTACATTTCTTGGGTTATTTTGTGGATCAAATTATTATATGTTCTATGTTTTAGGCATGATTATCTATATATTTTGACGTGACAAGTGGGATCAGGATTATATATTCAGGAAATTCATTGGGTAATGTGATGTATCTCATGAGATAATTTCAATTATGTGTCAACGTGATTCTATCTTTATTCACAATAATGATTTTATTATTATTCACATATGTTAAGCATTAACATAATGTTATCTTTGTTCACATGTATATAATGCCATTGAACACTATGACATGATGTTTTATTTGTATTTATCACAACATTCAATGAATTTATAAAAATTTTCCATCATTATTATGACGATGATCATAAGAATATGATACATTGATTATTATTATTACGAAGCATGTCATATTGATTCATTTCCATTATTTATCCTCTTACTAGAATTTTAGCAGACCCCTTTATTTGAAGTATATGTTAACGTGATTAAATATACTAATGACAATAAAATAATTTTTACGGATATAGAAGAATGATTTAAATAAATAACTATGTTTTATTAAGTTTAATTGATGTATGATATTAATTGACCCAATATAATACTCCATTAAATCATTCAATGTAAAATAATTATGTTTGTTACCTTTAAAAGTATTTAATAGTCATATTAAAAAAAATTAGTCTTTATAGATGGTATTATTGGGTTATTTATTTAACTTGGGAATTTGGATTGCAAAACATTAGTGAAAACCATAACTATAAGTAAACATATAGGTAACACATCTTATAAGATTAATCTTTTAAAATTGGAAAAAAAGGTCCCCATAAGATATTATATAGTGTTTGTTTGTTCTTAAAAATAAAATATTTATTCACTATTTATTGAGTTAAATTTTGATTAAACATTTTATATTTTATAAAATTGTGGGAACCACTGAAGTCTAGGACATTAACAATTGTGGGGGATAATAAAATGATTTTTTGAAGACATCTCCAATTATGTATATGGTTGAGTTCGAAATTCTATGGAATTGATTACCTAAACATCTTAGGATATTAATAATAAAATGAACCATGTGTAAAATACTCTTTTACCCAAGAAGGAGAAACTGCTTATTGATTCTTTTATATGGAAATGACTACCCCCATTTAGTTGATCTTCTGATCCACATGTTGTGGAAGAGTAATTTTACTCAATCGAGGTTATTTGTTATATTAATTACTATTCTAAGAAGGATAATGTGACTTGAACCATCTATCATTTATATAGAGAAGCCAGACATTGGTGGATGTTAAAAAACAAACCATCTTGACGGATGAAATGGAAGATACATATTGGGAAATGAATGTATTTAATAAATTGTATTTTCCTTGAACATTTTGTAAAAAAAATGTAGTGGTAATTCATAGAGTAGATGAAAAATTATGGTGAATCTATCATGGATTAAGAGGAAAAACTCAAATTTATTACTATATTTTCCTGATTTTTTATCAATAAAGATACTACCATCTCAATATTATTTTTTGGTTAAACCTGAATCATCAAAAATATATATATATCGAAGACCTCAAGAGTTATGAAGATGTGGTTTGATGTGATCTCAATGTATAAATATATTTTAGAGATAAGAAACATGAATATAGATATAATAAGAGAAGAAGAGAGGTTCAAGATGCTAGGTTAAATGGAAATAGAAAAAATAGTATCCAACCACCCAAAAGTCAATAATGTGGGAACAATAATCATGATAATTGCCTTAATAGAATGAAGAAATTATTCAAATATGTCATAGAATTCCATAATTCCCATAAATATTGAAGATACATAAAAAAGTTTATAACTGTGAAGGAGGAAAGGAAAAAACCTATATATCCACCACCAATGGTTCAATGTTTCAACTTTCATGAGCAAGGGAACCACTCATGATAGTGTACTAAACCCTGGGTAATTGAGTGTACTAAAAGATAGCAACCACCAAATAAAAAAGGGTTATGGGAAATCATATTTCATCACATATACTAATGTAATAGATGAAAATTAATTCTAATAATGTACACTTTCTATTTACTCATTAATTGTCAATTATTATTATATTTCTAGTTCTACACATTCCATTTTTTCCCAAAATATTTCTAGGATAATTTAAATGATTCCTCAATACCATGAAGAAGAGATATGTTTAAAAAATATATCTATGTGATCATTTCAAGACAAAAATTGAACTCTTAGACTATTATAATATGTGGGAATATCCTTCCATTATACCTTATAAAACATCCCTTGGTGTAATTTTAGGCAATAATGGGCATGGATTGACTTATATTATATACCGAAGAAAATAACTATCTTGAAATTGAAATCCCTTTTCATATTCTAAACCATCCTATAATCCTATATAATTACATTTATGGTTATGAATATCCATTTGAATATCCATAAATGATGTAGGTGTTTAAACCTTATAAATAATTATATCATTCCCAAATGGTTGAATCGAATAAAGTTATTAATAGGGAGAAAATTTAAATTACGTGGCTATACATTGATATATTTCGAAAAGAGTTGCATAGAGTTCTCTTAAATCATGAGGTCGATTTATCAATTGAACTTGTACAAGGACTCAATCCTATATTTAAATTTCCAAATATTATAGACCATATAGAACTGGAGGATTTAAAGAAGTACCTCAAGTAGAATTAGGATAAAGGGTTTGCAGAAACTACTGCATTTCCTTGGGGTGTTCCTATGATCCTTTCAAAAAGAAGGTTATAAAACATTCTTTTTACTGATTATTTATATCATAAAAGTATAAATATTTATTATAAGTATCCCATATGAAAAATTATGACTTTTTTTGATCAATAGTGAATAGCTCAGTACTTCTCAAAGAAGGATTTTTTTTCTAGATTTCATCAGCTCAAGATTAATATGGAAAACATTTAGATGATAGTCATCCATATAACATATGAGAACTATGAGTTTATAGTTGTTATCTTTAGACATATTTATTCTCCACTAATATTCATATATTAAATGAGTGTAGTCTTTATAGACTACCTTACAAATTTGTGGAAATATTTATCAAGGATTTTTTCATTTACTTCATGATCAACGAATAACATTGAGAGAATCTATAGATTGTTTAAGAGAAATTAAGGAATGAGAAAATTTATGATTGGTTAAAAAAGTGTGACTTCTAGTATTAAAAAATTTCATTGTTAGGGGGTGTGGTTACCAGTGTGGGAATTTTTGTGGAACAATAATAGAGGAAGTAAATTTAGGAATGGACCAAACTAACTAGTGTCCTAGAAAAACATAGTTTTCATATATTATCATCGTAATACTAATGTTTTTTGAGAATTAAACATGGTTTTATAGCATAATCACATAGTTTATTAGAAAATGGATAAATTATATCTGGATAAAGGAAGGTAAAGAATGTTTTTAGGAGCGAAAGAAGAAGATAATCAATGTGCTTGTACTCAGACTACCAACTAGTAGATATGATCTTATGATATATAGATATTATTAGATGAAATTATTGGTTTGTGTACTCATGAATAATGGTAATACTAAATACTTATCCACCCAATAGTAAATTTTCAATGAGAAAAACTATCAAACACATGACCTAGATTTACAATCTATGATCTTTCCTCGAATATTTGGTAGCAATACCCCAACGGTGAAAAGTGTGACATTTATATGGATCCCAAGGATCTAAAGTATATTTTCACACAAAAGGAGATGAAAATGAATAAATGAATATGAATACATGTAATTAAGGACCATGATATCTCTATTGATTTCCATATTGGATAGGAAAATAAGGTAGTTGATTCTACTAGCAGTAATTAAACTCATAATCTATCCATGATGTGGATTTTGAAAGGGACAATATTCATGGATATTCATAAGATGGATAGTGAAATAAGAATTTCAAGAAATAAATACAAGGTTTCCTAAATAATTTCCCAACCATCTATCTAAGATAATATCATTTTTGTACAAAGGTTTGATCTATTTATTCAAATAAAGGTGAAATAAGTAATGTAAGGGAAGCTACCTAAAATCCAAATTGATGATTATAGTATGAACTGGGTTGGAAGTAGTATTTTTGGGCATTCATTAACAGATTAAAATATTGAGATATTAAATAATGAAAATAGTACACATTTTTATGTCCATCATGGATATACTAAGGTGTTTTGTGATGTTTATGAGTTCATCTAATGGGACAACATGAAGAAAGAAAATGTGTAGTGTATATCAAGATTCGTGTAATATGAAGAAGTTAAGTAGAGTGATATAATTCTAAATAGATGATGAAACCATTTCCTATAACCACATGTAAATTTGAGGTTGTCACTATTTACTCTATCACTGGTCTCTAAAAGTCATCAAAAAGAAATAATTTGATATGTTTTGTGATGGATCAAAATACCTAGACTTCCCAATTCTTCTCCATTAGAAAATATTTATCACTGGAACTACAAACCAATATGTACATGAAAGCATTGGTGGTGATGCATGTGGTTCCACATTTAATCATTTATTATCATGATCCAAGGTTCATATATAAATTATCTATAACCCTTCAACATTATTTGAATATGTAAATGAGTTTCAGTATGGAATATCATTCCCAAACTATTGTCAAAACTAAATAGAATATTTACTCACATGGGGATGTTTTCTAAAACATGTAAATGGAATTTAAAGGTGGATGAGATCAACATATGAAATTAGTGTAGTTTTCATACAAGACCAAAGTCCACTGATTTATGAAAATCTATTTTTATGAAATATATATGGGAATCAATGTATAAATCAAACATGTTGGTTGAATTTGGAAAATTTATGCCTCTTAGACATGATCTTGTATAATAGATGGCCATGAAGAGTCAATCAATCTAAGAAAATATAATATTTTCTAATATTCAGAAAAATATATTTGATGATAACTCTCAAAAGGACTTTGTGTTTGATTTTTGTAAAATGGTTTTCTTCAGATATCACCATATAATTGAGTAATTATTTTTGAAAATAAAGGGAATATTAACAATATTTAAAATGGCCCCATGAGATAGAGTATTTCAAATGAGTAATGTTCTATAGTCTGGTAATTCCTCCAAATAAATCACAAGTTCATTCTGTATTTCATGTCTCTCTCCTTAGGAAGTAAACACCCAAAACCTCACAAGTACATAATCTTAGGTGCTGCTACTCGATAATGAAATATTTCATGAAGAGAAGCTGGTAAGATCTTGGACTATGGAGATAAATTTATATGTAAGCAAACAACCCACCTTATTAAAATAAAATTATGAACCATACGTATAAAGGGGTGACATGGGAACAAGATGAAACATTCAAATAGAAGTAAAATACCATATTCTCAATTCAAAATATGAGTTTAAATTTTGGGGATGAACTTTCTAGGTGGGATGTAATGACCCAAACATTATAAATGGTAATTTTTTCAGGAATAATTTATTGTTATATTATATTAAATATATAATATACACAAAAAGAAAATATAGGAACATATGGTAATTTAAACCATTAATAATGATATTTACATTAGTTAGCTTGGAAACAAATGAAAATGCCAAAATATAATGATGTAAAAATTTATTAAATAGATAATCTAAACTGGGAAAATATAGAAACCCTAATCGACTAGAATTATCACCCCATGGAAAAAACAATAGGAATGAAAAGAAATATTAGTAAACTAATCAAAATCTTAGATAAAGAAAATAAAAAACAATGGGAGGAATTATAGAGAATATTGAGTGAAATAATTATTTGGTATTTATATAAGGTAATGTGATCGTCAAAATAGTAATATTACCGGTTGAATAGTAACTTGATCATTTGGAGTAGAAACCACACAATTGGTAATATTAACCTTCCCATTGGGAAATATAACCTGACAATTAGAATAATATTTTATGCTAGATATAATAAATTTTGTTATAAATAAAATTTATCAAAGGTAATATATGTAAATAGGACTATTATAATGAATAAAATAAGTACCATGATTAAAAAACTCAAAAGAAATGTTGGTAAATTTTTATTAAAAGGAATATTAAGGTAATTTTTAAAAATTATCATTTTAATATTAAAATAAAAAGTTGTGAAGATATAAATATATATTAAAAAAATGAATATCATTTTTGAAATCATTGTATCATATTTTTCACAGGGTTTTTCAGAAATTTTCATAAAAAATTTCAAATATCGGTTGAATAATAAAAATTACGTTTTTCATGTAACTGATGTATCTTAAATTAAATAACAAATGATGTAATTATGACTACTCAATTATTAGAAAATTGAGTTTTTTTAAAAAAAAATTTAAATTTTTAAATTTTCATTAAAATATAATAAACATGATTTTGAAACTAAAAGTTGAATTCCAAAACCATTAGTAAAAAGTGGTCCCATAAAATAACAATTTTTCAACTTTTCTTTTTAATAAATTATGATTATTTGAATTATAAAGGGGTTTATAGTACTAAAAACAATATTTTATATTTATATATGATTTATATTGTCAGAAATTAACTATTAAAATATTTAGGTTTGATAAAGTATATTATTTATTTATTTTATTCAAAAACCCCCCACCTCAAGTATAAATAACCTCCCATCCACCCCTTGGAAAACCACCAATCCCTATAATGATAATGATATATATCTACCCAAATAATCTCTATTAATAAATTAAAATTTATAGGGAAATAAAGGATAAAAACAACTCCATTAATCATTTATCTCTACTATAGTACAAGAGAAACCACACAAAAGAATGAGTATGTTTTTTTCTAAAATTATTCTCTTGTTTTATTCTTACTCTCTCTCTATACCCAATTTATAACAAATATAAATCATCTACAATTTAATTAGGTATGACAAAAAATTTATATTAATTATGTTAACATATTTTAAAATATTATATTTGTGATATATTAATATCTCATACCTCTTTTAATTAGTATTTGAACTATGTTCCTATTAATAGTCAGTTAACCACCAACAAGGACTGTCCCAACTTATTTTCTTATCAAGAAAACTATTCATAGTAAAAATATATTATTTAATATATATATATATATATATATGTATTTTATGATTCTATAGTTTATTATAGTTCTATAAAAATTACATTTCAAAAAAGAAAAATTAACGAAAAATGAATTTTTAAGGATAATCTGATATCAAAACTCTTAAACATGAACTGATATAATTAAAAATATTTTCTAGTTATTATAACTAATGAATATTATTTAATTTTAAAATATTTGCCATTTATGACAATGCTTAAATAATTATAGGGTTTTTATTCTGGTGTAAGTAAATAGGAGAAATAAAGTCAGATTTAAGATAAGGGGATTCTAGAACCCAATTCTCTCTTTGGGTATATATATTACATTAATGTTTCTTAAATATCAGTTCACTATTACATTCTTTCATTTCATGTCTATATATTTTGTAACCGTACATTATAATACAAATACAGTGGGATTACAAATAGACTTTTCGTTCCGAAGCACACCATTTACTACTTTCTAGTTGTTTCTTCTTCACTCAATAATTATGATGTTTATGAAAAATATGTTATACCTTAGTCATTTGGGAACCCCATTTGTGTTCATGAAATTATTATTAATATAATACTTATAAAACCAATTCCTTCTCAAAAGTTCTTTCATTTCTATTATTATTATATGTTTTATTTTTCATGCATTATTATGTAATGATTATGATTTCATGGATGGGATTAGAGTTATATATCCCTCTATTTCATTTTGTAATGTGATTTATATCATGAGGTAATTTGTATTATGTGTGAACATAATGAAATACTTTTGCAAAATGAAAATTTTATGATTAGGAATAGATTTTATGCATGAATATGATGCTAATTTTTGTCACAACTTTATGTGGTATTTTACCACCATTAAATGATATTTCATATTTTTCCTCACCACATTCCATGCCTATATAAAAAATTTGCCTTGCGACTATTATAATGATCGTATGATTATTACATTTTTATGATTGTTGTTCTAACCGATGTTATAATGATTCATTTCCCTTATTAATCCAATCACTATGAATTTTGCTCACCTGTTTTATTGATGAATATAATTTTGTTATTACAGATACAAAGAATAATACAAGTTTTTATAAGAAAAAATACTATGGATTTGAATAAATATTTTTGTTTTATTATGCATAACTAATTTATGAACTGAATTTTTTTGAAGATACTAATTTTTTTTTGGCCTTTTAATGTATAACCATTTTGATGTTTACCTTTAAAATGATGTCATTATCATGTAAGAAAAATTAGCGTCACTATAATATAAAAATAAAAAGGTCCTCAGGGATACAGAAACATAATTTATATATTTAAAAATCATTATTATGGGATGAATAAGGGTCAAAAACTTATAGTTGGTAAAATAGTAGAGTTTAGCTAATTTATGTGGTTAGGATAATATTAATAGAATAACATTGAGATATTAAAATTAATGTTTATGTTGATATGATCAGGAATTTTTATATTACCATGTTTCATTATCTAAAATATTTAATTTTAAAAAACGTTGATAGTAATTGGGAAAATATTAATTAGGAAGGAAACAATAAAAAATATAATTCAGAATCAATAACCTATACTTTTTGGAATTAAAATGAAGTAAATTTTTTTATAGATGAGTTGATACAAGATAAAATTGTGGTTGTATCCACCTCAAAAAGGAAGCATGTTCACAATAGATAAATATTTAGATTGTATATAATTTCATAAAATACTAATATCCATCATTAAGTATCTAATTTGACCATATTACTGATTAAGGATGGTTTAAAGCCAATGAGAATATATTAGATGTCATGGGTTATTTAAAATATTAAACCGTATCTCTGAATAGTTAAAAATTTGATGGTGAATCCAATTAGAAATATAAAATGGTTATAAATATCAGTGAAATGGAATATAATAATGTTGTAGAAAGTTACTAAATGAAGAATGATTTCCATGGAATTATTTTCATTATGTTTTTCGAGTGATAATGGATAATAAATTCTGAGTGTTTAAGTATAGAAATAATGATACAATGGTTTTGTTTTACTAAAACATCAACCAGTTGAAATGGTAGGTAGTAATGATTATCTAGGATCTTTATAATACAATTATTTATATTTAATCTATATTAAATCTAATATATGAACCAAAATTATATTTTCACAAAATTAAAATTATTTACAATCTTTTTTGATAAAATGAAATATTAAAAATGGAGATCTTTTGGGGCCATGAGTTTGATGAAAAAACCAAAAAAAGTGTTCATGGTGTTAGGAAATGGGAAAGCATCCATCAATGAAATTTATTTGTAGGAAAATTATTTATTATATACTAATAAGATTGGTAAAAATAAACCTAGTGAATGTATTATAAAATCTTGATTTTTTTTTTTGTAATGTTTAATCATGTCGTTAATGAAAACAAACAAAAGGATCTTAATAAAAATTATACACGTAATGAAAATGTTACATTATGTTATATTAATTGTAATGATATAGGTCATTATGTGATTAATTTTCCTAAGAATGGTTTTGAATATGTAATTAATCAAGATCAAAAGGATAAATGAGTGGCTTAATCATTATGAATACTTTAGTATATGTTGTATCATCCATTTATATAGTGTCTGTTGCATTACATAATTTATAAAAAAATTTCCAATATATTATTTGAATTTGGGCCAATGTATTGTCTCATTTATTTGAAAATTATTTGTAAATTAATAAAAAACCTCAATATATAATTCCTTAAATATTATTAAATACATAAATGAATTTTATAATTCAAATATGAATGAGCAGAATGAAACTATTCAAATTTTTTATTTTCCTATAGTAAATTAACATTTTTATGTATTTCCTGATAAAATTCCTAGTATTATACATAACTGAGAGAATAAACTAACTATTGACGTACTGCTAGATTCTTATCCCAAATTGAAACCTCTTTATCGAATGTCTCAATTATAACATTGGTAATTAAAAAAATTAGATATGTGGTTTTCTTTATAAATAATCCATTCATCCTAGTCCATCACCATTTGATGATCTTATTAAGTCTTAAGGAGAAAATTGGTTCCATTATAATTTTCATTGAAAATAAAGCATAAAAAAGTAAATTATTAAGAATAAGTATTTTTACCTTATATCTATGAATTGTGGGATAAGCTTTAGGGAGATCATCTTTATCACCATGAGTTTTTAAAATATCTTTTTCTAAAATTAATTTTCTTATGTCTTCAATTAAGCATTAAACATAGATATAATTTTATGGAGATCAGCTGATTGAAAATAATATCTTCTAAAAAAATATTTTTATGTATTTTAGTGAACAATTATAAAATTAATTATAAAAAATTTTAAAAATTAAATTTTATAAATTAATCATCATTATTAAATTTAAAATGTAAAAAGTGTCTTATGGTGATGGTTTGAGATTTTTCTGAAATATTACATTTTTGAATGAATAATGAAGAATACTAATGTTTAATTATAAATTATATATTTTTTATTTATTTATATAGATAAATTTTATTATTATTAATTTTTAAACTATATTTAGAACAATTATTATTCTATTAATATAATTTAGGTCATTGTAATCAAAATCACAATGAAATGGGTTATAAAAATATGTCCAACTGTTGATCAATGTTTATCTTTATAACCCCATTTCCCTATCCCATCTACGATATTAATTTTATATTAATTTATTCCACTTATGTGATTTGAATAAAAAATGAATTCAATATTTGGAATAATAATAGTTTAAATTTTAAAAAATGTAAAATGTAAATTTATATGTAAATTATTATTTAAAACAATTACAATTAATCAAAACAATTAAGAGGAAAATGAGTGTACTTGGGAACTAACATTAATAACATGCAGAACTTGAATTAGAAAATTTTCTAAATTTTTTTTATTGAAATATTTAAAACTTATATCCTATTTTCTAAAATTTTCATTATTGGATGTGGATATTGTAGGGTATAACTCCCAGTAGTCTTTTTATTCTTGAATTTATACTTTTTCTACTCACCTCCCTTTTAAAAGGACACCACCTATACCCCTCACTTCACACCTCTGATGAAATTTGTATTTGAGAAGAAATATAAAAATATCTTCATAAAATACCTCATATAATGTTAGAATTATTACATTGGGATGAAATCCAACCGAAGATGTAAGTTGGTTGAAAGCAAAAGGAGATACCCAAAAAAGAGGTAATGTTCACCAGCAATCATTTTTTATTTCTTCCTCAAAGACATTAAATTCTGTTTATTGAAGAATTATATAAAAATAATAATATATTAAATATAATAATATTTTGTATTTTCTCAAATGATTAATTTGTAGCATATTATTCAAAATTAGAAGAAAAATATTATTCTTTATTAGATAAGAAAAAATCATTGAAAAATTTTCGTAATGTTATTTTTGGTGAAAGAGACGCCCTATTAAAACAACATCAAGAGTTTATTAATTAATTCATTCCATCGACCTTAGATTATAGTGATCATTAAAAAAGTATGAAATAATTTTTGGGTGAAGTAGAATCCTATAGAAGTTATGAAAACAATTTTACAAAAGGAGAAAAAGTGTTAAATGAATTTATTGGAATGAATGTCATTATAATAGAAATATTTGGAATTGGAATCAAGGGTGAGAAAATAAAAAAATATTTTTTATCTAATTCATGAAAAGCTACCATTTATTTGTTGGGGAATAAAAAGTCATGTCACCCAAAATTTTTACTGGAAAAATCCACAAATTTGCAGAATTAAAAGAATTTTTTTTTTAAATTAATTTTTTATTCGTGTGATATGAATTACGGAAAAATAAAGAAAATATGGTTTCCCAGATCACTACTAGCTGACAATGTTGGACTTATGAATGTTTTGGTACCAAATAATTGTTTAATCGTGTTTTAGGTAATAAGACAAAGGGAAAAAGTGCTATATTATATCTGCAAAATAGTTTGAGATGGAACTATTGGAGATGTAAAGATTATCTCAATCAACATTGTACTATATGTGAAAGGTATAAAGAAGAATCTAATAAGTATTTCTCAACATTTTGTTGATGGTTATATGTTTATTTTTTCCCAATTACTAGTAATAGATTAATGATAAGTTTCTAAAAATTTAGATAACCTAGAATGGATAATGTTTATACTTTGGATTTGAATTCCTTATGTAAACAAAAAATTTAATTGTTTAACTACTAGGACAATTGAGTCACAGATTTGGTATAGAATACATGGATCCTGTAATTTATATTCCTTAAATATATTATCTAAGAAATAGTTATTTTCTAATTTTCCTATTATTATTTTTGATAATGATAGATTCTATGTTGCATGTCAAATTGGAAAACCACCCAAATCTTCTCTCAAATCTGTCAAGAAAGCTATTGCATCTAAACCTTTAGAACTTATCTATTTGAATTGTTTCAATAATTATAGTATAAAGTTTTTCTAATAAATTTAATTTCTATGTTTTAGTTTTTTAATATTCTACATTTACTTGGGTATATTTTCATAAACAAAAAAGTGATGTTTTCACTATATTTTAACGTTTCTGTAAATTGGTTTAAAATGAAAAATATTTAAAAATAATTTCATTAAGAAGTGATGATTTAGGAGAATTTTATTTTCAATAATTTATTTATATCTTCTAAAATTTTGGTATTAAACCCACCACTTCCTCACCACGAACACCTAAAAAATTTGAATTATTGATGGAAAAAATTGAACTATTCTGGAAATGGAAAGGACTATACTAAATGAATATAGACTTCTTAACAATTTTTGTGAAGAATCTATAGTCAAAACCTACTATATCATGAACAGTTTTTTAATAAGTATTATTTTAAAAGGGTCAGCATATGAAATTTGGAATAAAAGAAACCCTAAAGTAAAGGACTTTAATGTTTTTGGATGTAGTGTCTATATCATGAACTCTAAGGAAAATCTTGGTAAGATTGATCCATAGGATGATGAAGGAATATTTGTGGAATATTTTTCAACCTATAAATCTTATAGAGTATTTAATAAATTTTCATGTATTTTTGAAGAATTAGTTAATGTGAATTTTGAAGAAACTAAACCTTTTATTAATTACAAAGATCAAACTAATGATGTTAATAAATTGTTTGAGAATACGAGACTTGAAACCCCTAAAAAATTATTTTAAAAATGATAGTAATAATGTTCAGTCTAGTTTAGAAGAACATGATACTAAATAAAATGAAGGTATCTTGCCTAAAAAATACATGACTCAAGGGAATCAACCTTTGTAAAATATTATAGGAGACATAGATATAAGAATTAAAACTAGTTGAATTGTAGGAAACGTAGATAAATTCTCATCCTTTCAATCTCAGTTAGAATTAATGTCTATACTGGATTCCATAGGAGAAGAGGGTTGGATGTTATCAATACAAGAAGATGTAACACAATTTAAAATGAATGAATACTGGGAATAAGTAGTGAGATCAGCCAATTATCTCATTATTGGAACTAAGTGGGTCATTAAAACTAAACTGGATGATCAAGGTGTCATTACCAGAAATAAAACTATATTAGTAGCTAAAATATATAATCATGAAGATGTTATAGATTATGATGATACATTTTTCCCTATTTCTATATTAGATGCAATTATAATCATTTTATATTATTAATCTCATATGAATTATAAACTATATAAAATGGACATTAAATATACCTTTTTAAATTGGTTTTTAATGGATGCAGCTTATGTTAAAAAACCCATTGTTTTGAAAATCCTCAAAAATAAAACTCTTTTTTATAACCTACTAAATCTATCCATGACCTTAAACATGCATGTAGAGTTTGGTACAGAAAAAAAATGTTCTTTTATGTTGAAAGAAAGATTTAATGATCGATTGTAAGATCCAATACTTTTTATGAAATAAGTTTGTTCAAATATTTTATTATATACAATTTATATTGATGATGTTATTTTTGGATTATCTAATAAAAAATTTTATAATTATTTTTCAGCATTTATGAATTTAATTTTGAAATGAGTATGATGGAGAACTAAATTTCTTTTTAGGATTCTGATTTATTAAAAATAATCTGGAAATGTTTTGAATCAACATAAATATATTATTTGTTTATAAAATAATTTGGGATGTCAATACACCAATATATATTTAAATATTATGTGTACTAATATAAAACATTATTTGGATGAATCTGGAAAACTAGTTGACAACAAGCTATAATGAGGTTTGATTTGTAGGTTGTTATACATTACTACTAGAAGAGAAGCCATTATGTATTCTGTATGTTGATGATCTATATTCCAATGAAACTCAAAATAACCCCATATTACTACAACTAGTTGAATTTTTAGATATTTAAAAGAATTTTTATTGTCATTACTTTTATGGCGCACCACCTCAACAAAGAAAAGCCCCAAGAAATAGGCGAATCATCAAGCATTCATGGAATTGTTCGATGCCATTTTTTCCATTTCAGTAGACATGTAATTGGGTGGCTCTGGGAATGCATGACAAGGACCACACCCAGGGGGGGTAACTGACCACTCCCCCCCTAAAAATACATTTATGCATTTCCATCAATTTTTGTTCAATCTCTTCTTTACAAAAAATCTTCTAATATTAATTTAATTTCATATTCATATGTGAATTTTAAATGATTTATATTAGGTAGAAAATGCACCTTAGGAACTTTTCACTTTTTAAGAAAATCATTAGTATCATGGTCTACTAAATAACACTCAGTTTCCATGTCAACCGCTAAAGTAGAATATGTGTATGTTGGTAGTTTTTGTGCATAAGTTTTGTTGATGGAAATCACCCTAGTGGATTTTGGAGTAAATTTTAATCGTATGCCAATTTTATGTGATAATAGTAGTTCTAAAAATAATTCTAAATTTCATATAAGTCATTCTAGCACTAATAAAATTGATATAAAGCATAATTTTATTAGATATCATGCCCTTAAACAATATATATCCTTAAAATTTGTAAATAATTGTTACCAATAACTCATATATTTACTAAACCACTTCCCAATGTAAGTTTTGATTTTATTAAGGGAGGTTAGGAATATTTAAGTTTAAATGAATGTTTTTTAATTAAATTTATTTTAATCCATTTGATTATATATTATCTATAGTATATTTTGTATATAATATTTTATCAATATTTATATTATTTAGTTACATATCAGTTATATTTTAAAACGATTTTATTTTATTTATCTTTTAAATTTAAAAAAAATAATGAGTATATCCTCAATCAGTGTGAGAAAACTATATATCTTCTCCCACTCGTGACCTTCACATATCTTCAGTTTAAATAGAATATATATATATATATATATATATATATCTCCCAATTCCCATTTTCCAAAAACCTAAACCTTCAATCCCTTCAAAATTGAAACCATTAGATTTGGAAACTTTTCTATGATCATAAGATGTTGAGATGGATGCATTTACTTATCCATCCGATTGGAATTACAAAGTTCTCCAATGTATGGTAATTGATCTTGATTATTCAGATTCAAAAAATATTTCACACAGGAAAGCCATAATATTTTAGGTTATTAGTTATTCTTTTTGATATATAAGCACTCTTTTAATATATGGAAGTTATGTTAAATAATTTTTTATTAATTCTTTTTTCATTATTGTATTTCATGAAGATATTATTATCTCTGTGATTACTAATTATGAATTTTCTATTTCTTCTATTTTAATGGAAAATCTAAGTTTTTGTCCCCATGAGGAGGAGTTTTAGTTTGATTGGAGTTATATAAGTAAAAGAAAACATTTTCCTAGGAAAAATATATTTTTTTCCTCGAACAAAGACTATTATGTATGTAATGATGAATGATGTTATTCTAGATCACTGAGTCGTGATGAAATTTATTCAATCTATAATTTTTCCAAGTACAACTGAGCTTGAGAGGGTTATTTATCTACATGCACATGTCCTATTATTCTTCATAAACTATATAATGTTCAATTTCTATTATTTTATGATAAGATATTTAAACTTTTATTCTAAATGTATTTCAATATGGGATACTATCCATATAGAATGATAATTTCTTTTTTTATTATGAATAACTAGAAAAATGGTCAATATGTTTTTTGGTAAAACATTTCATCAAAATTATGTTTTCAATATTGGGACTATAAATAATTTAGGATCTTATTAAGGAAACTATTACAATAATCTCCTTTCAAATAGAATGGAAAAACAACACAGGTTGTTGACAGCTGCTCAGGGGGAGAAAAGGATGATTACTTCTGTTGATTCTATCAGACAGAGGCCAGATGAAAAATGAAAAATAAGGATATATAAAAAACTTCTTTAGAGAAGAATAATTTGAGTCACTCATTGAAATAAATCAAGTGAAAACCTCCTCTCAAAAGACTCTGTTAGAACTGATCAAAAGTTTTGAATCTATTACATCAGTGCTAGCTGAATTCTATGATATACTACACAATATTCAGTGAGACAATACTCCTTTAGGTGTAATGTTAGAAAATAAAAGGAATTTGGTTAGTCAAATTACATATAATGAATCCTGGTTGGTATTAGTTCTTAATAAATTTAAGGATAAGTTAAATTCATTCGTTTAGTCAGAGGAAGTTGTGAATGAGTTTATGAAGTTTAATTTGATTGGGAATCTAAAAATTGGTCATTATTTGAAGAATCTTCTTCAACAGTGGTCAGTAGTCTTCAACAACCATTTTCATAGATTTTTTCTGAAGACAAATTATATTAATGGTGTTTTCAATTCATTCCTCCTCCTAATGAACGTTCTCCCACCTGAGATACTGATCATAGCCCCTCATTTTGAATAATCCTTATATTGGTTGAGGGTAGTAATCGATTTCTAACACAATGGAATTTGTCTTAATTTCAATTTACTTTTTTTACTTATATTTAGATTTATTCTATTTAATTTTAACATTTACCAACCAATCATCAAATTATTTACCTTATAAAAATGGTTATAAATATTCTATTATAGTTAAGTGAAACATTAACTAAGGTTTATATAATTTATTCATTGACTCCATCTTTTTTTATATCACAAAAGTAGGGGGAAATATATTTAATGAAAATGGGGACAATATCTAAGGGTGACAATATTTTAAAACCACAAAAATTCATTGAAAAAGTATTTTTTAGTTTTAAAGTATCTATTTTCATTTATCAAAATCATACTATGAAATTGAAATATTTTCTATATCTATTTTTATATGTTTAAAAATCCTTTATTTTAAATATATATTGATATGTATTATGTTATGGGTTTTTTGATCACTAAAAAGGGGACATTTTTGGGCATTTATTAACTCAATAGTACTCAATAATGTGGGACGATTTTGATGCTCAATAACACACTTTTTTGTTTTCTAATAATTTTTTATTGAGTGATTTTTCACGAACTTATATACACTTGAAATAAATTTAGAATTATGGGAATTATTCTAGAACAGTATTTCAAACCCGATGTTTAGAAAATGATTTTGCGGGTCATTATTCCTATGTTATGCAAGAAATCTAATGTCTGTACATGGTATCAATCCTATGCTATGATAAATAGTTTGTGTTGGGATCGACATCCTTTCGTTTCGGAAAATCTAAAATCATAAGGATTAAAAAACCTACATTAGAGTTCTATATTACTATTCATAACCTATATTTTAGAAAATTGAATGTATGGTTAATCAATAATACATTCAGGATTTTGTAATGATATGGTGAATGTATAGATTTTCATCTATACACATTTTTTTTCCCTATGATATGTGAAGATGAATGCATGGTTTAAGAAATTTTTATTATTAGGAACCCTATAATATGCAAAGTAATCTTAGGCTACGCAATGGAACCCCACGCTACACAGTTCAACCCTATGTTATGTTTTCCACGGTAATGTTTTTAAACTGCGTTTTCAATCCGAGATTGAAGAAAATGTCAAGTCAAAATTGATGATTGATTTGAGGATCATTATGAACATTTCAAAGAACTGTGTTCATAGGATAAAATATCTCCTATTCTTAAGGTATTTTACCACCCCCTGGTCAATTGGAATTTTAATTTTGATGATCAACCATGTTGTTTTCTTATGTTTGGAATATCGATACCAAAGTATATCTTTATATATTTTTTCAATGTAACATTTCAAGATATGGGATATTCAAGTTACATATTTTTATTTTTGGATACTTTCTAGTGAATATTTTATCATAAGTGTTTCTACGACGAATGGTAAACTTTTTAAAAGAGACTACATTTTCGAGACATACATGTTAAACATCATATTTTAGTAAGATAACTACTGTTATTTATTTCTATTTCTATTAAAGACCATTTTCTATAGGGATCTCTTCAGAAGAATGAATTCTTATTGAATTTAATTTCTAAAGAATAATATCAATCTACTATAAGTTGTTGTTACTTAAACTGTAAAGAATAACCAAAATCATAAAATAAATATCTTTTAATTTATTGGAGTTTCAACTGCTCACAATCAGTTATGGTGGAGTATTAACATCCCAATCTAAGCAATGGATAACATGTTCTCTGTTATATAATTGGAATGATTTTTAGTAGTATTGTTTGTAGAGAATTCAACTACCCTCACTCTGCTATGAACTCATGGTATAGTGACAGAAGGACCATTCTAGTGAAATCACTAAGCTATCAGAGAGAGTGATCGGTGGAGTTGACTAAGGGAACTTGTTCCTTGAAACACTATTAAAAAGATATATTGTTTATTTCTTCTTTATCCGCATCTATTTTTCAAACAAAAGAAAACAATACTTACCTACATTAATCATAGTGTGTGTAAAAATCCAGAACTGTGTAATATTACTTAAAAGACACACTTCCCCCCCTCTTGTGTTACATTGTATTATTCTGAAAAAATAAATTCCACTAATGTGACTCTCCAATATAGTACACCATATGTCCAAAAGTGCACATCCACATATACCATAGGCATCCAACAAATAGTAAGGGCCTGTGAGGATACCATTGGGAGATTATTCCCTCATTATCAAGGCATGTAACATAATAAATAGAATGGAATATCTTATATCATCATGTCTAGGAAAATAAACCATAGGGGATAAAATACTGAATCTCATCCTAAGGAATATCATTATAATGATACATCTATACAACAATACATAAATATAAGTCATGAATAACAATCCAAACTATAAAATAAAGTACCATAATATAACATAAACACATAAGTTGTGATGTTAATATCAAATCCTATCTCCCATAATATAGCGTTTCAATAAAACATACCATAACATTCGGTATTTATGTAAAAATATAAACTAAAACAATATAGAATCTTCCCAAAATAAATTCCATGGAATATTGAGACGGTTTTGATTATAACTCATAACCCCACCACCAATGGTCTCTAATGAATATAAATTTTATGATCATAAAGAAAAAACCAGTCCAATAAACATGAGATCAAGTGACTATAATATGTTTCATAAAGAAATAGAACATGGTTAACCATGAGATCTAAAAGAGAAAACGCAGGTCATAACAACCAACTTCATCCACACATTTATCTCTAAACATGTTCATAGAATCATTTTTCAATATTCTTCGAGGAACATAACTGAGTAAACCATAATCAAGTGGCCTAAGAGAAATCAACAGAGATCATATGGGAATTTACTCTCATAATTTCTAAATGAAGTCATATATACAGGATAAGATCATGGGACCACCCTTGAAATTCATAATCATAGATTGATTAGAATCCATTACAACCACATGAATAATTCCTCACCAATGATAATTGAGATAATTTTGGGGATATCATCTCCTAATATTCATAATGTTTCACAATAAAAAATCTATATTATTAATCAATGAAACTGAAGAAATTTATACATCAATTGATTCCAAGGGGTCGCCCACCAACATGGATTATGTAGTAGTTAATTTATGTATGTATCCCCTAACATTGACACCACTTTAAATCATCATCTTCTTTGGTCGACAAGTAGGACTTAGTCATGCATCCCTATATTCCAAAGGCTACCGTCTAGCAGTGAGTATGTAAAGCCGTCATTGTGGGGGTACTATAACCTTTGATGGTTATAATAATAAGGGTGAATATATAAATATAGTAGCTGAAGAAGAATAATACTTAGTAAAATAATAATTAACCAACAAAATCAGCTAAATAAATACATTAAATACAATAGAAGCATAGTCAATAGTGGAAGATGTATTGTAAATAAACAATTTTGAAGGATGTTCAATTATAGAAAAATGACATAAAATTCCATACATAATAATAAAAAAATAGGATCACTTATGAAAAACCATTATTACACATATGTATAATGCTTTCTATAATTAATAATAAACTCTAGTTAACATAAAGAAACCACCACAATCTAATTCCATCCATCCCGTGTACAGATTCATACTTTACCACTATGTTCCAACTCATGAGCTTGATCCCATATATAATCATCAAGATAAAAGGTCTACATGCATCTCTAGGGGTCCTTTTTGGGGTGTGATAACAATTATCATTACGACAACCACAATATTTTCATGTCTTATATCCAAAAATATGGTGGTGTTTCTAAATAAGAAAAAGGAATCACATGAAGGTATAATAAAAATAAATTATTCCCCTATGATCAATATCCATAAGGGAAAAATCACTTACTTCAGTCATCACTAATAATATATGTGTATGTGAACCCATGAAAATATATAACATATGAAACCTGTATATATATATAACTATAGTGGAAAAAATGTATGGAATAAGCCCTATGAATCCCCTATTGAAATAATCCCAAGTGAACCCTTGGGTTTCACCTCTAAAATACCACCCGGAAACCTCATTCCCTCAATAATAAAACCCGACATCCATTGGCTCGAAGACCAATGAATTGTGGCATAAAGATATATGTCCTTAGATAATAATTACCATTGGATATAAAGACAACATCTAGTGTAATACCTATATTTTTCCCCTCAATATCGTGGATCAGTATCCTCGTGTATCTTGGTGAGTCACAACCCCCAATTGACAGTCTCGTTTCCATCAATCGATAGTCCATCACTATCCACGAGGCTTTCTATTATTATCACCCACAACATCTACGATGGTCAGTACTATCATCCTTGATACATAAAATATAGGGTTATCTACCAACATGATTGGTCAACACCACCTTGATTTGAGTCATACAAATGTAAACATGACTCCAACGGTGCGCCATCCCTCAAATAGTGAATTATAATTACCAAACATCGTAAGAAACAACACACGAAACCTCATTCCACTTCATCTGTGTTACTAATATAATATGGTCAAAAAAATCTTCAATCAAATAGTTCATGAAATAATCCTGATGACCTTATTTTTTTAACATGATGTCCACATCACATCAACATATATCATACATGTCCCATGTAACCCGAACCAACCCCATCCTAACAAATGACATTGCCTAATTCCAAATGGTCAACACCACCTCCGTTCTTGGGTCTCTGAATCACATTCGCATTGAACCAAGAAATTCAATATAAAATGTATAATATAAATTTAAACCCAAACCTGACCTAATCACCCTATTTGGTGTCAATACATTACCAAATCTATAATTTATAAATGGAAAAGGTCATGATTAATGACATCCCTAAAAAATAAATAATTGATTAAATGAAAAAACTCAATTTATTATGGGTTTCACTAATTAAACCCACAAAAAACATATATCATTAACCTCCAATAACTCATAAAAATAGAGAAACCATGGCACCACATACCTCTTACTCATTGGTGATATCTAATTGGATAATGATCTCTAACTTGATCTGAAACAGAAGAAAGTATTTATTATATGAAATAAATAAAAATAAGATAAATATAATACCATGGATTTATAATTCTATATAGAGTGATAAATAGAGAAAATATGATAAAATATTAATGGACTTACAAAGAGGAACCCACATCCACCAAGAGATCAAAGATCAGATCTTGGAAGAAGATGTTTTCTCTTAGCCTAGGAGTGGTAGAATAAGGGAAGACCACATTGGGATCATGAAATGGTGGAAGACTAATGATTAATAAATGTTAAATATAGGATGGGAAATTTTATAATTTCATACAAATAGATGCACCTCACAAATTTGGATGCACTATTTGGCTAACCGGGTGCTAATTGGGCTATTCTCTCCACCCAAAAACCCCATATGAATGGTCTAAGATCATGGATCTCCAAAATGTTTGAAAACAAAATGATTAAACTCTTATAATAAAATTAATGGTGTAATAGGGTTGGGTTCCCTCTTTTACACGTTCTCTCAATCCATGTATAATGCCACTTCATGGCCATACAATTTCACTAGGGAGGCCTTATTGTTTTTTCCAAACTCTCTTCCTTTGTTAGTGATTTCATGAAATTGAGTTTTCCAGACCCTCCACACCGACAACTCACCTAACACCCAAAATAACTTGTCAGGACATGAATCCAATCTAAAAATAAGGACAATACTTAATTAAAATAACAAAATTAAATTCTGATGTATATAATTCGGGTCTCCCCACTCACTAAAAAGAAAATTTCAAATATGTTGAAGAATAACAACCCTATAAAAACATGGTACCTTACTACGTATCCACATAAAAAAGATATCCCATAATATATAATTTATTACCCAATAATGGTACTAAATGTACCTAACTAACATACATTAACTCAGTCTACTGTGATCAATCATAGGTCGATTCTCATAAAGTTCTTCTTTATATTTGAATTTAGTTACCTGGTCAAATCATGTCCCAAAAAAATATTTATGACGGTTAATTGAACATACCTATAATGACCCATGTATTCATAAAATAGTAATTTCTCATTTCAATTAATATTTATGAATAAAATATTATGTTTACATTAGAGGGGATGATTTTTCTGATAGCATACTTGACATGCAACAACATGTTATTCTAAAATCTTATGTTTCCCACAACATTGAGTTATACCAAAAAATAATATAACAATACTATTATTATTTTAAATGGTAGTTAAATCCTAGCCTTTGGAATGAAAATACTGAATAGTATCAACTTAATTATGTAAATATTGTTTACAAATGATTAAATAACGATTAATTGGTTACCAATTATATTATAAATGGAAATAAAAAACCAATTTAAAATAAAGTATGTGTTTTTATGAAAACCTATATAAAAAGAGAATAATTTTGTTTATAAAATCAAATCACACATTATGGATTTATATTTATTGAAAAATATATGTTATATATTCAAGTTAATTTTCTAAATTCATCGTATAAGTTTTCTGGATATGATATACGAAAAATTTACATTTTTTCTGATAAAAGAAGTATTATTCTAAAAATGCAGTTTTATCACATTTTCATGGAAAACCTATTTTAAATTTATTTCATGACACCTTTATATGTTATATATGTAAAAATAAAATTTTCATTGATAATAGGGACATACAAATTTACTTTGGATGAATTTTTGTTATTTTTCTGATAAATATCATGTTTTGATGCATAGTAAAAATATGCTAAATCTTAATTGTAACAAAATTTTTCCATTAATATAATTTATATGGTTAAATAATATTATTTATAGGTTTTATGGTATAAATGAAATATATTTTTATCATTTAATCCAATTTGGGTCATAAAAAGTAATTTCACATTTAAATTGGACATAAACACATATCAATCTTCTGGGAGTTTTTACTTCTTAAAAACACACTATTTGGTTTTGACAAAGGGAATTAAGTTTAAATTGATTTATGAAAATTAAATGTTTTAAATATATATTTTTTTAACATATTTGGAATAAAAAGGTCCAAATTTTGTTTATAAACAACTTTTATTTTTAAACTTTATGATTTGTGACTCTAGAAAAAAAGATTATTTTCCATGGATAATGGGTAAATCTGGAAAATAAGGGTAAATAAATAATAGTATAATAATAGAAAAATACCATAAAACATATCCTAATACTATTTTATGATATATTAACGACCATGGGAATCAATGGGATGATTTTAGGACCCCATTGATCTACATGGGAGTGATAATGAGATGTTATAATAATTAATATAAAGTAAAGTGAAAAATAACCTAAACATGCATCTTGTTAATAAAAAAAATTATATGGGTATATATAAGTTATATCTTCTACTATAACTATTAATTATAAATATAAACATATTTCATACATCCAGATATTTTATTTTTATTTTTTAGATATTAAATAAATAAATATAATTATGACACACTGATGATGCATTGATTACTTCATTAATAAACGATTTATACAAATAATTATATATATATATATATATATATAATTAAATATTATTCGAAATAATTAATGTCAACCATGAATTTTATAGGTGAATAGTACATGTTCAGATTTATTTAATGTTTTTTTTCTAAGGAATAATGTTGTTATGAATTTGATAAAAAATCATGTTTGAATAGTGTCCTAAATTGACATAATTCATAACTAAAAATATAAAATAGTTTATTAAATTATTTTAAATTCCTAAAAATATAACATTCAAAAACATGATTAATATATGTCTATATATGTCATTAATTACTTATTTGTGGGTCTTTAAAAATGATATAGTAATTACATTAACCCATAATGTGTAAATAACATGATATTACTGTTTGATTAAAAGGAAAAAATAAGGGTTAAACCAAAATGAAAAGGATAACAAAAAATAGACAACTTGGCTAAAAATTATTGGATGATGACTATTTGAACCAAAATAATCTTTTATTAGAATTAAATGAGTTTTGGAACTTTTTTTCATCAAAATTGAATTTATAATAAAATAATATCTCAAGGATTTCCTAAAGTGCCCCTCCTCCATCTTCTAAAATGCCACCACATATACCAGCTTACACATAGCTCTCAATCTCCTTGACTCGTCCAAATTCTGATCAAATAATCTCTCAAAATTCCTAATTTCCTCCTACAATCTGTTCCATTGGCAGATTAAAATCCAATAAGGATATTTTTCTCAAATAAAAAGAAGTTACACTATTTATAGGTAATATCGTCTCTCAGATTTATTTCCTTTATTTTTCTTTTTGAACTCTCTATGCACTTCTTATTATTTGATTACATTGCAAAAAAAAATATCCTAAATATAACAGGATATTGTTATTGGATTGATTCAAACTACACTTACACACACCTCCATCAAATGGATTAGAACATACAGTTTCTGGGTACAACGAACTACTTCATCATAAAACGATGATTGTTCAATTTTGTCACACCACAAATCACGGGGGCCATTATGATGGAACTTTATTTATATAATATATATATTATATTTTTATTATCTATATACTTCTATAATATTTATTTTCAACATACCTTCATTCTTTATATGATTTTCAAATACGATAATTTCATTTGAGATAGTATGGACTACCGCCCCCTCAATGTAATATGGCCCGTTCATGCTATAATGTAAGATATAAAGGATGGTTTTATTAATCCAATAATACATACATTATAGAAATATAATACTGGTATTATAACAAATATTTATATCATTTTATTATTATTCTTTTAATATGACAACAAAATAAATGCAGCATTCGTGCGTACGTATAGACTACCATCTCCATGAATGGTGCATTTCATTTCTTATCTAAAAATGTTATGGATTATTATAAATTCATATATAAAATATATATATATGATATTAAAATCATAAATATCATTTTAGAGATTATGTACTTTGGATTACATTGACAATTTATATCTAACAAGTTCATTTTGGACTAAAGTACTGAATATCGACAAAATGACCAATATGAATGTAAATAATTATGTAATAATAAGTAATATAAAATGAATAATAAAGATAAAAATGGTTCTTAATCAAGTATAAATGAACATAAGTTTCTTTTTCAAGAAGAACAAGGAACATATGTGATTATTTTGACTCAAGTGAAGGGACTTTTCCTCAATCTCCTTTCACTGAGGTGTATTTTGATAATATAAACCTTCTTCTTTTTAAGGTGTATAATAAACCCCTTTGACATTTAATTTTATTCAAAGGGAATCTTTCTTCTTGGAATATTTTTACTAAATGATAAAAGGAAATATTTTAATGTATATGTCGAAAATGGCCTCTTTACTACCGTAACCGTTATTTGATATTTGGATTCCTCTATATGCCTTAATGTTTTTAAAAGGAAAAGAAATCCATTATTCCCTTTTTGGGTGTTTCGGTATTGAATATGGGATATAAAATGGATTTAATATTTCAGTAACTTGAAATTATTTCTTGTGATTGAAAATGGATTTTTTTTAGTGAAATATTGATATTTTCAATATTTTATATGTTATGATTATATAATGGTACATGAGAATTTTAATGGGTGGTTAACTGATAAACCAATGATGTGTGGTTACATGATAACCCAAATTATGGGTGGTTTTTTCATAAGCCATGGATTGATGGTTACATTATAATCTTCATTGTTTTGGGTATGGAATTCGGCCGTATTGCTATCCCATTTAGTGATATGTGAAGAATTCGACCGTATAATTATTCCATTTAAGTATGTTTATATCCCATGTTACCTTTATATGATTTATGTTTCTTTTTATGGGATTTATGGTAATCATTTGGTTATAAAATGGATAAAAAATGAGATTATAGTCAGTGAAGTGATTTTCCTACTTTCTAAAGGTGAAAATTATTACATTGTGAAAAAGTATTAATAGTTTACATTTTTCAGAAAAATCAATGGTTTCATTCATCATGTATCCTTTACTGATCTTTTTATTCGCATCCTATGTTTTGAAATTTTTTTCACAGGATGTAATGAAGAATAGAGTCAAGGATGAGATCATGTAAAAGTTATTCTATTAAAACATGAAATTATGACATGTTTCTTTTTGAAGTGTTTTTATTTTATGAAAAAATAGATAGTATAATTGTGTAGTTGAAATATTTAAGTCTCTGTGTTTCAATTATGACCAAATTATCTAATGATCTAAACCTGAAATGATGCTCGATGTGATTAAAAGTCAAATTATTGATTTAACTCAACATTATGTAATATTTAATCTTGGGGCCATATAATACATGTAATAAAAAATTCCTCTCATGGTAAAATGCCTCTCTTGCCCCACGTTAGGGGAACAAATCATGTTCGTGTCATATTTGAACCCCATAATAACTCACCCAAATAATCATGTGTCATACATGAAACTCATATAATATTTCATCGTAGAAGATTTCCATAAATAGAAGAGTCTCAAAATATTCTTATAATAAATCACACCATACATACATATTGATTCCCTTAAAAAATACATGTGCCTATGTGAAATATATAGAACCTGCATCACATTGATCCTAGATACATACACACCTAATTCATATATATCCTGAAAAATAATCGATTCCAACCTAATAACCAGCATTTAGTTAAAAAAATTCCCTAAAAATTTAAATCGTGTATAAAAATGACCAAACCCAAAAAAATAACACATTCATGCTTGTAATCATGATTAACCTATGATTTTAATCTGACACCTAGTCTGATCATCACATAGATGATCCACTGCATGCACCTAACTTGAATCTAGAAAACCATAAGCCTAACCTCCCTATGGATCTACAATAGCTTCTAGCTACTAAACCTAATATTTGGCCCCAGTGTATCTTCCATTAATTCCATGTGAATTTAAATACTAGGAAACAACTCCTCATACAAATCCTGATCTGAACTCAAATCCATGTGTTTTCCCCATCCCTTCCTTTTTTTGAGAAATATTATTGTATAACATTTCGTGATTACCCACCTAGAAAAATGCCTGAAACTACATTTGATGGTTCCCACACAAGGTAAAGATATCCCATGGCTTCCCACACTAGAAGAACATGGATAAGGACCCATTTCTTTATGGTCTTACTAAATGTCTATCCCAACTTCCATGTTGACATTTCTCTTAGACGGTCTCCCTACCTCCAGAAGGATCGTAGATGAAATCACCTGATGTCTTCACTTGACTTGAATATGGATAGTCTTTCAGATTCTCCTCATCTATCAATTCATAGTCGAACACCTGTAATAAATAGTCTTATGTGATGATATTAACGAGCACATTGATGGAAGGCTGAAATCCTTCTAAAAATCAACTATCCTGCGTGATGTTATCGCCCATCTTAGTAGGTGAAATTCATAGCAGGTCTGTGATATTGGGTGAGTAATACATGAAACATGTATCACATTTTTAAATTAACATGAACTTGTGGGAAATGATTGATCTCTGTTCCTCTCGAATGAAACTCTTAAATAATCATTCAGCA
Organism: Viscum album; assembly: GCA_963277665.1. NCBI lineage: Eukaryota > Viridiplantae > Streptophyta > Magnoliopsida > Santalales > Viscaceae > Viscum > Viscum album. The sequence goes on from OY728157.1 coordinate 169,858,886, forward strand.
ATTTTTTTCCATTACAATCCCTTATTTTTTCCCACTTTCACTTGGACATTCAACCAGTGTTCTGATAGTCCTCTAATAATGTACTTCCTATGCTTCTACCACTATCCTAGGGGTTTCTTGAGATATTCAAAGATAATATATATTGATTTGACCAAATTATCTAATTCATGTAGTCCACAGTAACCTAAAAATAGTTGTGGGAGCATCAAATAGATCTTAGATGTTATGTGGTCTATAGATAGATAATTTCCTTGAGATCCCCTGTCGATACCTTGTATTTCCTGAACTAGACATGCCATGACATGCTCATCCATCCATGGAAGAGAAGCTTCCATATCCTACAATTGTCCCACCAATACTATATCATGTATATGTGCATGAACCTATTGATCAAGATCAGCACAACACTCTGGTGTCTCCTCCCGACCCCCAGGGTCCTCAAACCATAAACAGTCATGTTGAACCATATCAATAGCCTCCATACTCTCAATAAAATCACATCTAGGTTGAATCCCTCTGAATACCTATTAAATTGTCAGAAACCCATAATTATATTTATGTATAAACAATCTCGCAGATAGGAAATGATGTAATTGATAAATCATCTAACCAGCCTTAAACCCCCTATGACACCATGTTAAAATACATTTCGCCTCAATACACCTTTCCCACCCATATTAGGGCCAAATATCATAGGTAACAAGGAATCTTGGTCTCCTTCATACCCACGTTGGAATCAAAAATAATTTATCATCTGGAATTATGGACCTTTCCTTCCAATAATAGGGATAGGTGTCACATATAATTTGAGGTAGGTGAGTATATTGCCTCTCGAGAGGTTATATAGGAAACCTGAGTTTGGATTCCTTGCTGAAACAGGAAAAACATCTCCCATATCATCATCCCAACAAACACTTATCTAACTCAAACCCATATATATGTCACATCACATATAATAACACATATAATTAATTGGATAAAAATACATGGGAATCGTATTTATAATTTCACCTAAAGAGGCTAGGTAGTAAGAATAAAATTTTTAGCTTATTTTGATGACACTTTAAATAGCTAAACCCCTCATAGCACAATCTATGTTCCCAATGACAACCTCATGCCAAAAAAATCATATGATATAAATTTCTAGTCATGATAAAAAATAAAATCCCCTATTACAAACACGTCCAAGGGTCACAATACAGCTAATAGATATTCATAAAACCCTATCACACCCCTTGTGGGGAAATCAAATCAAGATGTATAAGAGAAACAAGGAATATCAATTTCTCACCTCTAGAAACATGTTATGTACCTCGTGCATGAAGCCGCAGTCACCTAAACAAGAGTTCTTTTTCCCATTTCAACAACATCCTAGTGTCTAATATACCATAGAAATTATAGTAAGACAAAAATAAAAGTAAATCAATTGATATCATTTGTAATGCACTGAACATTGTCAAGCTATAATATCTTGTTTCTGTGATGATTCTAGACAACCCCAAAAAGAGCATGCTATAATACCATATTTGTTTCCCTAGATTGGATTTCATTTTAAACATTGCTCTGGTTCAATTGACCACTAGGCTTTAGGCATGCCTCCATGTCCACCAAATGATGATAACTAGAAGTGATGGGGTATATAGGTGATAGTAGGGAGACAATACACTTTGATGGTGAAAATAAAAGGGGCTGATATATAAATATACTATAGCCATAAATTCATACATAGTAGAAAAAATGAACAAAAAAATCGATGGAATAAACACATGAAATATTATTAAATCAAAATCAATAGTAGAAGATGAATAATAAATTAATAAGTCTAGTGGAAAACCATTTTTAGTCAACTTGCTATAATATGACATACATAACAATAAAAAAATGGGGTCTACCCTGGCTGATATTCAGTATATAAATATATAAATTATGATAAAACAAAAGAGAAACTCTAGCTAATAAAAGGGAGACACTATGGTCCAATTCCAGCAATGCCATGAATGGTCCAACTGATACACTATGGTTTAACCCATAATCATTGACAGTCAGGTTGAATTCTCTAAGACCTTCGGGTCGTGTAACCTCCTAAGCCTATGGGCCATGTAATCTACGAGCCTACCGGCCTTTTAAGGGTTCCCCCTCATCCCATGAAAGGGGGGATATCAAAAATCAATAAAAAATGAAGGCCTTCGGGCCATTCAGGCATAGACCCTCAACAGATTATAAGGATAAAAAAGTTACACATATCCCAAATGGTCTATGTAGGGTGTAAAAATAAATCACAGTAAGACACCACAAACAAGATCCTTCATACAACCAAGAATATGTCAGTGTATACGAATTTTAAAAATGGATTCACATGCACATATAATAAAAATAACCACTTCCCCTATGCTTTGTAGCCATAAGAAAACAATAACCACTTTAGGGCATCACTAGTATTCTCTGTGTATATTCCCCAAAATATATATATATATCATAAAACACATTTTTATACATCTATAATTGTAGACATGATTATCCATGAAATAAACCCTAGGCATCCCTTGAATAATGAATCCCTTGTTAACCCTCGGGTTCCACCTCTAAAATACAACCCAATACCACATTCCATCAATCACAGATCATGAAATACAAATGACATGCCCACTCAATATGTACCAGGTTCCTCTGACCTCATATTAGATTTCCCCATCAATATAAAACCTATCGTCTTGACGAAATATGATATATTGCATCCCATAATAATCAATGCCAACTCAACATATGACATCATGAGGAAAGGGGAAATCCACCCCCCCCCCCAATATCATGTTCCAATGGATTTAATAATCTATGAAAACCTCAGACCACAAAAAATGGCACCATTATCATCAATCAATGGTCCATAAAAATCCAATTGAAATTATATAGTGAGACCCCCTAGAGTATTTGATTTTCAAAATAATCACGTATGTGCATAAATACAAGGCATTCCGCTCTCATGAGTGGTCAAAACCCCCTCAGTATGAGTCTTATATATTTTAGCATGACTCCAATAGTGCTTTGGCTAATAAACAGTGAGTAGAAATGACAAAAAAAATATAATCCAAATAATATGGAACCTCATTCCCTTGCGACTATGTGGCTAATACATGTTGGTCTACACTATATCAAATCATCTGGTTTATGCCCCAATCTTGATGAGCTATCCATATCAATCTGATGACCCTGTGTCCTTAACATGTGATCATCATCACCCATGTAACTCGGTCAAGCCCATCCTAAAAATCACATTTCATAAGTCCATGTGGTCAACTCCACCTCAACTATGAATCCGTTCCCATCACATTAACATGAACTAAGAAATCCAATATATAAAATTTAATTAAAACTAAAACACAGAGATGACCCAATATTCCCAAGTGGTAAAAAGAAATTAACTAAAATAGAATGTATAAATAGACCAATAAATTATTATAGGAATCCCTTGACATCAATTAATTATGTAATGGACTGACATTAATTTATTCATGTCCTCTCATGATCAACCCACACTATGCATAAAGAGTGAACACCAAAAACATCCAGAAAATATAAAGAAAGATATGTACCACCTACCTCATACCGATAGGGTATATTTCATCTGATATCAACATTTAAATGAAGTAAAATATAATGAAAATGGTGTTTTTTAAAAACTCCCCATAAAGTGGGTAAACAAGATCTTATTGGTTTAGAATTCTATACGAGGAGATAAATATAAAAAAGAGGATAGTAGATTGGAGACTTTAATGAGAATAATCGAAATCCACCAATATATTTGAGATCATAGAGTTGACAAAGGATTTTATGTTTTTCCTTACTGGGAGGAATAAATAGGTGAGCCTCAACTATGAGCATGAAGTGGGGTAAGATGATTGAGAAAGAAAAATATTAAATAGAGGAGTGGATGTTTTGTAAATTTTTTCAAATAAATAAGCTGTATAGTTTGGCTAACTATGTGATATCAATGTAGTGATCACTACCTATGTAGAAAAAATGCATAGGTTAGGAACACGTTATTCCAAACCAGGTGAAAATCATGTGAATAACCTATATTAAAAATTATATAGATTTTATATAACCATGTACCCCCTCCTGAATAGTTTTTTAAAACGTGTCTAGTGACATTTGAGGGGCACACAGTTTCTCATGGGAGGCAAAACATTATTGTCCAAAATATGAACCTTTATCAAAATGTTTCAAAAACATAATTTTTATCAACTACCATACCCAAAACACATCATAAAAACAAAAGTAACTTATCATTGTAAAAAAATAGTCTAAAAAATAAGTTAATGGGTCAATCAAACTCTCAGAATGTTTTTCTAATGTAAAAAATAATAATTTGTCCCTCTCACCAAACCCAAAAATTCTAACATGATGAAGAATTTCACCTTCTCAAAGATAGAGGTTATTTCAAATTAAAATTTAATGATTTTCATATGTAATTTTGCATCATTAAAATTAAACTTATTCAAGGAGGTCTCCACACTCATCATTTTAATGTTTCCAAAACATAAATCAAGGTGTACCCGTGGTATTCCACACCAATACAATTCAATAGGAATCAAGTTTCACATAGGCATTACACCATAAAAAACAATCCAAAAAATATTAGTATTTGATCAATCCATGATTAAAATATGAAATAACATATCGATTTGGTATAAGGCTAGTAATTTGGTTCAATTATGATATAATTAACATTAAAACATTAAGACAAAAATGTTTTAATCTAAATTAAAAATATTCTTTTTATTTATCAAGGCCATAAGCACTAACAGTTATTAAGAGTCATCCTATGACACCTGATGTAATAATTAATTCAAAAAATAACCAAGATTGACCCTAAATAAACCAATTTAATTCACTCATTCCCATGAGATAAGCTAAAACATCTGTATTATCTTTTTTATGGATGGTTCTTCCAATTATTACATGATTATATAATCCCAAAATAGGGTTTGATGGAATCAATGAGAATATAAAAAGACAATTTGAAAAATAGGTCATGAAATTAATAAGAAAATACAACTACACAAGGTAGAATTAAATATTATAGTGATACATTAAGAGAAAAAATCAGAACACCTATCATTACCTTTGAGTGATTCATCCATCTTGTATCAGCCCTCCGTTCTAATAAAAATTGCTTGAAAATGAAGAATCGATAAAAAACACAAAAAATATTCATAACCCACATACATGTTGATATGACACTTGATAGTGGATTAAATAGAAAAATATAAGAATAATATAGATAGAAACACAGTTTTCTTTTGAATTTATTTGGAATAAAAGAAAAAAGATAATACCTGGATGAGATCCATTGAGAATCACGAGTCATGAAGGATGGAACCTATGATACATTAACTTGATAATAAAAAAATGTTAAATTTGAGATATGAAAGAATAGGGAGAGTGTTTAAATGAACCATGTTACTCCCTTAATGAAAGATTCTAGAACCCACCTATTGGCGAGTGCTGGGAACATCTACTAGTTGGTGGTCCCAAGGAATTTTTTCCCCTAATATAATAACATTTTTGTAAATTTGTCACTGAAACCCCAAGACATTTATCCCAATTCATCACTTGAAATCACTTTATACCTATGAAAAGCATCTTTCCCAAAATATCAATTCTTTATTCTTCCAAAATTTATATTTTTAGGGGTTACAAAAATTAGAATTGAAATCATAATGTTAGTGTAAAATTTGACCACTCTGCTACTCTGAAAATCATGATATTTTCCAAAACCAAACACCCACACAGATATGGAATTTTAAACACCAACCAATATTATGTACTTATTTTCTTCACACAACTTATAAAAATGAAATGATTGGAAAAACATGTTACAAAAGAACATGTGTTTATATGTTATTTTCATTTATCCAATTCAAATACTCTAAAAAACATGACATAAAACAATCCACACATATTTTTTTTATAAAAATAAAAATATTTTATACCATTAAACAATGGGCACATTAAAATTTCTTTTTTATATCCATAATTTTCTTTTAATTAACATAAAAAAATCATGAATTGAAAAAATTTATATTGAACAGTGTTCTATTGAATATTAAAATTTTACTAAAAACATGATGTTAAAAACATGTTTAATATTATATTCCACTTTAATTAACAATATCAACACATCAATGTGAATAAAAATCTTGTTCTGCGCATAAATAAGAGTAAAATTTCCAAAATCAACATTAAAAAATTAAAACAATGCAAAAAACCACATCCTGCTTAATCTATGATATTTTTAAAAATATAAAATTACAAATTTCAAATAAAATAACAACATAATGTTTTTGAGTAATACATTTTGTGGTCCTTCCATGTTGCAATAAAAATAATAAAATCTAAATTTTTATTACTATTAAACCCTAAAACATCCCTCAAACATAATTTTTCTTCATTATTACTAATAACAATCATTTCCATTAGCAAAAATTTAGAATTGTTCCTTCTATTATGAATTACATTAACATTACATTAACAATATCACATCATAAACCTATTATTTTCTATTGAGATGGTATCAAAACTAGTCTTAAAAACTCATTACCCATTTTAAACACCTCAAGTCCTACTTTTCAATAGCCACTATCAATTCTTCCCCATGGTATACACTACTGAAACTTCTTAGATTTCATGATATATATGATTTTTTAAAAAATCTAATGGCAATATACTAGAAAAAAACACCATGATATAAAAATTACCTAACCATTCACACACTAATCTCCCATCCAAATGACCCTGAACTTAGTGTTATACCATTTAACCACCCCAAATCCAACCCTCTTCTACCCAAATCAATACACCCTGAAAAAAATCTACCCATTAAATAAATTTATCCAACACGGATTGATTAATTGAGTTATAATATCTATATCTATAAGAAATAAATCATTGTTTTATGATTACATAGGAAATTTAATATAATCAACTTGATCTTATTGACTTAAATATTATTTCAAGGTCAATGATATTGAATCCTACAACGTTTTTTAAATTTTTTGGATAAAAATGTGAGATATAATTTCTCATTTCTTATATCTATAAATGTTTATGGAAGTATAGTGGAAGACCCATATGAGATGATCCTAAAGTTTCATAAAATATACCATGTAATAACCAACATATTTTATTTTATTTTTCAGAAAAATATAAAACATATCATTAATAATTTATATTAATGGATGAGATCTGTTGTGATTTTTTTACTCAAATAATACTCTATTAAGGTTCATAACACTGCAAGGTTGTTACCTTTTTCTAATTCATAAAATTGAAGAGAAATAATAGAAAAAGAAAACATACTATCAATTAAAAATAATAATAAAAACTAAAGTATTATTCAATGAGAATCATCCACTATGATATTACCAATAATTTAATATAAATAGTGAATATAAAAAGAGTATTTATCAAATTGTATGTGTATATTTTTCAATAAATTTTTAAAGGAAAACTAATAAATTTAGATTGAATGAAAACAATATAATTTTAAAGAATGAAGAAATTATATAACATGATGATAATGAGATGTCACTATATATTTTTTTTGGGTAAAATAATTTAATTTTAAATCCCAACTATGACCCTCACATCTTAGGAAATATTTAACTTATTGAATTTACCAGATAAAAACTGAGAGTGGTAAATAATGTGGGAATGAATTATAATTTTATTGAAACTAGAATAACCCACCATGAGTTGGAAGACCATGTAAAATTTTAATTTATTAAAGACATATGAGAATTTATTTATAAGATTAATGACCCTCAATTCAAATACAACCACTAAGGATTTCCTCATTAATAATTTGGATAAATATTTCTCTAAATATTACTACATATTTTAGATTCATATATAGACCATTAATTTAGTTATATTACCAAAGGAGAATCTAATTGTTGAGATTTATTCATGTCCCATGACACATTGGTATCATTGAAAAAAGGATAAGTATCATATAATCTTCGATATCATGCATTCCAAAATTAGATACCATACCACTAGTCCTATAGGAAAATGATTCAATGATGAATGATCTAACTCATATGGTATATTACTCCCCACTTATTATAGCTATACTATCTTAAAATATACCATTATCTACTACAGATTAGAAAATAGACTCTATTAATGATATTATTTTGAAAAATAATGTATGTATTAAGGATAATAAGAATTTATTTGAGGATTAAAGGAATAAATGAGTCGGGGGATAAAAATGGATAAGTGAAAATGAAAATAATACTATTTATAAATCTATTACTAATAAGGGTTATCTTTTTATGGAACTTGAGTGCTAAAATAAAAATGGCGTGGAAGTTTTACAATACATTTATAATATTATTTTTAATATCCCCTCATTGAATTAAAGATTCAACAATTATTATTTTTTTCTACTATTATGTAAGTATTTATAAATATTATTTAAAATTTCCCATAATTTATAACCACATCATATCCAACACATATTGTTTTAGAGGGTCTATCAATATAATGTCAGTGTTTCAATTAATGATATGAGATGTTAACATTATAAATTATCTATTATATTATTGTTCCTCTCTAATATATGGGTTATGGATGTTTTTTTCATATCTAAAAGGCTCCAGAATAATTGTTTTAAATTTTCATTATAGTCATTAATGAATGGTTTCAATAAACAATCATTTTTTTACTAGTGGAGTAGTTGTATTTGAATAATATTTTTTAATGCACATGAAATCCCTTGGATCTAGAAGAACTGAGGCCATATTTTTTATTGCACTAACCCACTGATGGCTTAACATTGGATATCCATTGCTTCAACTAGACAACAAGGGGGGAACAATGGATCTCCAATGCTACTAGTTAGTTGGTAAATTTACTCCCCAATTATGCTTTTAATACCATGTTTTTTTACTCTATTTAATATCCAATTTTGAACATGGATCCCAACCCAATATCAAATTTAATGCCTCATCATTAGGCCTTAGAGACCCTAATTCTTCCCTCATGGCATACTTTACCTATGAATGATATGATGAATCCAATAACTGGTGATTTTACTTTATATATATATATATATATCATATCCTTCTTCATCATTTTCATATGAGCATGAATATTTGATATATCTAATGTTTCTATGATGATTATATGATATATTCTATATTTAATTATATATTAGTAATATTTGTAGAAATTTTATGCTCTTCTTAAATCATATCAGTATATAAAAATTATTGTAAAAATTTTTTAGGTATGATTTTTTTAATAACATTCTTAATCATCTTTCTTATGGTAGATTTATTATGGATCCTTAATATAATGATCATTGCTTAGAATATTTGTGTGGTATTAACTAGGTCAATGAAATCCCTTATTGGATAGAGATATACCACTCAAGAGTGATTATGTTTTATGGTAAATAGGACTTATAGATCATTTTAAGACAATAAAACTTAATGAATAACATTTACATTACTGAATTTTTGATGGACTAAGGATTGTTTGAAAAATCCAAGGAACTCTAATAAAAATGATGATGAATTCATGATTCATTATAGAAAAAACAATGAATTTGGTGAATTGGATTTCCTTACATTGATATTACATATAATTGATCTCATTGATGGACTCCTTAAGGAATGTGGATCTATAATGACCTTATTGAAATGCTTTTTTCTTGATACTCCTTTATAATCATCATTCCTATCAAACTGGAACAATATTTCTGTTTCCTCGATGTGTAAGTTCATTCTACAAGTGTGTCTATTCTGTTTTGATCTGAGATAATTGATGAAAATTAAAATTATTACTCAAAAAGTATGAGGTTATATGTCCCATATAATTTGTGCCTCCGTGATACAGTTGTATAAATTTTATATTTTCCATGTTGGTATAGATTATAATTATTTATTTTTTGATATTATTTATGGGTTTTTTCTGCATTATGATGCCCATATCTAATACTTTTTTCCATGAGAACGAGATGATTGTCTCATTACCATGGTGGAAGTAGATAAAATTTTGTTATATGATTCTAATATATTTTGCATGATTCCATACAATTAATATTGAATCATACACTACCTTTTTTGTTGTAATCCTTCATTTAGAGACTGGTAGATGGTTTCTTTGATAAGAGGACCATATTATAAACCTTAAACATAAAGGGGAACATGAACTATTTTTGATTATGATGATTATAGTCCAATACAATGGGAAAAAGAATGACATTCATGTGCCCTGGAGAGTACTAAATTTCTTGAGGATACCTAGTGACATAAAGAAGCTAGATGCCTTAGGATTTCATGTTTCATATTAGCTTCGATGCCATGAAAATATAGACATACCTATTTTAATTAATGTTGATAATTATTGGTAATTTATAATGAAATATTATTTTCTTATTACTATAGAGTAATTATGGTAGATCAGGGGGTTTCTAGAAGCATTTGCAGCACACAACCTCTTGGTACGTGACTGTATATTTTTCATTATTTATTTTGAATTTATATTTATCATCAAATACACCTACTAAAACATTGAACACATGTAAAGGATTAATTATTGGTGTCCAACTAGGTTTTATAACTCCCAAAATGTATGTGAATTTTTATTTGTATGAAGACATCATGTATAGGGACGTTTGAAAGGGAAATGGTACTATAATAGATTATTGAGGTGAGGAATGTGGATCTAGAGGTAGTTTTATGTTATAATCTATGGGAAATTAATATTTTCTTATTTTTATTATGGTACAATTACTTTTTTTTCGACACAATGGGAATCCAATTTACCTTCTTGTATGATTGGTATTCTATTTTCAGTGTTTCTTCATGTCTATTCTAATAATTATATATATTTATTTTAATTTATATTTATTATGTATGGTGATAATATTATATTAATGGGAAAGTGTCCCCACATAAGAACTTATACCTTATCTATTGTTCAATAACCTCCAGTGTGTGAGGAGACTTGAATGCGGTTATGAGGCACTCCCTTGGGAACATAGTGGTTTGGATGAGGGATTAAAATTTGTTTTTTCATTAGTGAAACTGACCATCATAATGATTTAAGTGATTATTTATACAAATCTTGAAGGAGGTATACCTATCCTTCCCCCACCTCAAATAACAGGTTCTTGAACACCCCACTCGACTGTATATTTACTACATGTAACTGATTGTACTTCCCATATCTAATCCAACCACCTAGATGAATTTGTAATATTATATTTTATAAATAAATTTTTTAAGGGAAATGATAAAATTTAACCTTTTAATATCTTCTATAAAAGAGTTATGAACATCCCCAACTTATACATCTAGATTTTGTGCTACAAATATATAGATTACACATATAATTTGATAACAACTAAGATATCCCAAAATCAAAAAAATTACTTTTAATTATCATACAAGTAATTTTAGTATTGAATCACACTACCATTTCATGATGGTTTAGTTCCAATGTATATCAAATAAATAAGAAAATTAATTTAAAAAATATTTTATATTTATATTGTAAAAATTCCTTAAAAAATGAATCAATTTGATACAAATGAATTTATAGATATTTTACTAGAAAATTAAAAATTAATATCTAGGTGAGATCAAGGGCGTAGTATGGGGTAAAAATTATAAATGATACATATAGTAGTTTTCAGTAGATTATAACCATGTGTGACATAATATCAAGGTATAAATTTTATGATTAAAGGAATGAGTTCATAAAATCCTCAAAAGTGATCATATTGACTGATAATATAATCATAGAACATTTTATAACCTTAAAAGGTGGTAATCCTATAAATATAATATACGACTTCATTTTGGGATAATAAAATATAATATGATAATACTATTCCATGTTGTCATAAAATTAGAATGTGGAGAACAACTAAACAATGAAAATTAAAAATTTATTAAGAATAAATAACCAAGAACATAATGATCAAGTTGATTAGGTTCACTCATTAGTCCCTTATACTTTGTTAGTTGGGATATCATCCCCAAACAATACTAACAATGTATTAGGTTTTCCCTAATATCTTACAAAGATGGTTCATTCAGTTTAATACCTTGTCTCATCATCTTAACGATGTTATGGTATTTAAAACATTACATAATTTGTATGAAGTATTTATAATTCTTCACCCATTCATCACAAAATGGAATATCCATACATATGTGTGAAAAATTTAAGAAATCGTATATCATAACTTCATTATCCCATAGAAATAAAATTGGATATATAACATGAAAAAATCATCTAAATATAGTATGTAGAAGACTCTTTGAATATCAATATATTATATTTATATCAATTATTATGATTAAACTCTTTACCTATATAGAGTAAGTGTATAAAAATTTATATAAATAATTTTATCATGTTTATCAAATAGATTTATTATCAGGGTGAACACTCTTTAACCAAAAAAATAAGTATAAATTATTCAAAAAGGTACCATATTGGAGGAAATTTCATATTTAAGAATAGTTTCTAATGATATATTATAATAGAATTGATGGGACAATTGATAGAAATAAATTGAAATGAATGAAAAATCATGAAATCAGTTTTATTAAATGTTGGTGACATTTATATCAAAATATAAAGATATATTTATATTTTAATGTCAGTTAAAAATGTTTCAAAAATAAAATTTTCAATAAGAACATTAAAAATAAAAATTTCTTATTATAGAAGAGTAAAATTATATAATTATATAGTAGAATAAAAATATTGATAAATATTGGAAATGGAATAAATGTTTAAAATAAACATATTTTTACTTTTTAAAATAACCAACTTCAATGGAATGGAAATAAAATTGGATTTCAAATAGAAATAAAGATAAATATTGAAGTTGTAGAAGAGAAATAAATTTTTATCTTAAAAAATAAGAAATAAATGATTTTATATATTAATTAATTTTGATATTTGAGAGAAATATCTAAAACAAAGAGTGTAATTTTTTACTTTATAAAGTAATATTTTATAAAGTATAAAACCAATAAAAAAGAGATAATTAAAGGGAAAAGTAATTTCCCTAAAAAATAAGAAACATCGTATTAATACAACAAAAATTATATAAAATTTATAATAATACTAATAATGAAATAATATTATATCAAAAGGAAAGGAAAATAGGTTGGGGAGCCCATTATGAATTATTTATAGTTGGACTTAGTCATAAAAATTTCAGATCAAATTGAAAATTTATATATATCCCTATAAAAGATCAATAAAGAAATTAATATGATATTTTAAGAATATAAATATAATAAAAAATATTTTAATTAGGATTAAAAAAATGATATGGTATTATATAGATAATAAATGAGGAAAATATTAATAGGGAAATATCAATACATATCCCTATATCATGTTTTTTTTTCACCGAGCAATAAGCTAAATTTTTTTCCCACCTCTTCTTCTCAAAATTTTCTTATATAAATGGTCTATGTGAAATTTTCTAAGAGTGCTGTTTACAGAGGGAAAAAATATGTGATGATTAATTGATTTCAAAAATTGATTCCAGATGAGCCTTTAAAAGAAACGATTGGGATTCATGTTTCAAACTACGGAATTTCTTGGTTGAAGGAAAATGTTCTAGTGATCAGACTTGTTTTTATTTGAATTTTCACTAAAAAATGTTACCAAATGAAATAATCAAATGATGGTTCCATATGGTTTATAATAGTTAGAATTAAACAAACAAAAGTTTGGGGGTGTTGTCATTTCATAAAAATTCCAGACTAGGAAATCAGATAGATAATATAGAAAAAAATAAATGGATATATTTTTCATAATAATTTTGATGAATAATCTTATTACATACTAATATGCAATAAATTTAAAGATTACATTTTTTTACAATAAAATAAAAAATAACTGTTTTACAAGAATCATTTTCATAATATTATGAGACCATTGCTGAAGGTTTTGAGGTTGTAACAAAATATTTATTACATTTTTTTAATTTGAGAAATTTACATGAATTGTTATTTTAATAAGTGTTAATTTCAAGGATAATGATGTTTATAACTTCTACTAACAACATATTGAATTATTATTTTTAGTTGATTTTGTGGTATTGGATAATTTCTAAGAAACTCTAAGGAATACCTAATCTTTTCATGTGATGAACCATACAAGTTATTATATCCCTATGGTTTTTCTTCTGTGTCCATTTTTAGTAATGGTATAACTCTATAAATGGAGGAGAAGGTTTTTTCATAATAATAAATACATAATTAGAAAATTTATGTTTCTGATTCAACCCCTCCCCATCTCAGTGACCATAAACATCCTTTTTAGTCCATTCAATTGGAATCATAGTGTTGATTACTTTTATTGATTATTTTCTAATGTGTTTACAAAATAGACGGTTCTATATGTGTTCAAAATTCTGGGAATTATAAAAGGCTTCTTCTATATAATGGAAAAAATATATTATATTTGGAAAGTCAGATATCTACCATAACTTATGTCCCATGGTTATGTATTTCTTAAAGATTTTATGGATATATTTCTTCATCTTGTTGAAAATGTTCTCGTTCAAGATATGAAATTGAATAATATGATAAATGATGGATGAGTAAATTAATCTATAACTTCTTCACTCTATGAAATTTAGTTATTTATAGTTCAACGAGTATGAACTACATAAGGCATTTTAGAGAATTTAAAAAATAACAATAATGTAAATACAAATTTTAGGGATGAGAAATAAAAAATCCTTAGGATAGGGTATCATGATCTAAAAATGGGTGATTTTTAATCTAATGTTAACTTCTTTACAAGAGTGAATGACTTTGTAACAACATAATATGACTTCATGAGAAGTTATGAAATTCAACCATTTTTGGAATGATCTTAAGAATTATTACGATTATGTTTGATGCAAATGTATAATTATTAGAATATAGGGATCATAAAACACATTCTATATATGATCTACTTATAACACTAATCCTATATTAAATTATTATAGATAAATTTATAAATATTATAGAGTGGGATGATAAAAACATTTCTTTTAAATATGATATGTACTGAAAATATAAGAAAATTCTAAAAATATAAAGAAGTTAGTAACTCTATAACTGATTTTTAGAATATTAATTTTTTTGAATAATTTGTGTCAAATTTTTCTAAATGTATAACAGAATTCACATGAATGTACATATGGATGATTCAGCTACGATTCTTTTGACGTAGAGTAATCATGTACTTTACTACAATTTTCCCACAGTGAAAAGAATATTTAGAAAGTTATAGAGATTACAAAAATCCAAGGATATCCTCTAATAAGAATATAGAAATATCCAAATACTATTTTGAAGGAAATGATAAAATTTTCCCTAAATAAAGATAGATAATTTTTTCTAAAATGATAAAATAGAAGATAATATTAAATAAGAAGTTTAAAATTGAAGTCATAAAGATGTTGAAAATACAATCATTGAAAAAGTAAATGATGAAAACATCACAAAATTTGAATGTAGTAGTTTTGAATATGGAAATGAAGTTTATAGTATAAATAAAGTTTAATGAATTTCTTCTAAATAGCATATTAATTAAAATTTAAAAAATAAATTAATGAAAGATATTATCATAGAAAAAAATGAAAATTAATTTCATATAGATAAATAATAGTTTATTAATGATATTAATGATACTAATAAGAAATATTATGTAGATAAAAACCTAAATACTAAAATTGAAAAAAATTTGAACATAAAGGAAGAAGATTTAGAAATTACTCAATAACAACAAGATAATACTGATTAAAAAATTTCAAATTAAAAAATATCCATTAAAAATGTTTTTCAAACTATATAAATGATCAAACCAAAGGATAATGAAAAAACTTAATCCTCAAATATTGAAAATTAATCTAAAGATTGAAAACAAAATTCAAGCAAACCATGTATATAGTTAAAAAATGTGGAGCTAAAAATAAAATATATTCTATTATAGGTTATTCTTTTATGAATGATAATAAAATATTGATAAGTTAATAAAAATATGTTATAAAATGATATATAAAAGGAAAAATTATGGGGATTGATAAAAATAAGAAACACAACACTGGATAAGATGCATGTTATAAAAGGAAATAAGATTTCTATAAAGACAGTAACAATTTTGGAGGATTTTGGCATACAAAATATATATCCTGGTTTAGAAACCATCCTAATATTGAATAGATAAGAATCTAGATGAAACATTTTAGGGAGATTTAACCCACTCAAAATAGAAATAATCAGATAAATTGGTATAATGATTGAAAATATAATCCAACTATTGGAAAATAATTTTGAAATATATGATTAATAAGTAAACCATATAAAAGTATACCCTATGATGTTACTGGAACAATAATGTTTTTATATCAAATTGTAAAATCCAATTATGAAGAAACAAAAAGTACATGAAAAGCGTCTAGTTTTTGTAGCATCATTTAATGTAAAAAATGTATATTGACCTTGGATTATTTTTAATGTTTCATATTCACATTTGATTTGATATTTAAATCCCAGGAATAATGTGAATGATTTTATGGAATGCACAATGAAATTTGGATATAATGAGTCACATAGAATCAATGGTGTTTGATCTATAAAAATTGGGGAAGAAAATATAAAATCCATAAGATATTTCTTTTTTGATGTTCTGAAATACTCTTTATTATGTTTTTTAAAATTTGTTTTTTAATGTAATTATTTTTGTCTTCGAATATATGCTTTTTTGGTAAAATTAATAGAATATAGTAATGCTGTTAATAAAGTCCCATGAACTAATTGAAACAAGATTCTAGTTGGAAATGCATAAATTTCATGATATTTAGTTATGATTGATTAAAAGCAGCTATGTTATAAATGAATGGGGAACATGCATCAAATTAATATGACCAAGTTAAAAAAAGAGGTAGTATTGATGATATTCTGGATATAAAAAAATATGACATTAGTGTTGTCACAATTTCTAGAATGAGATTATTACTAACTTAGTTCATAAGAATGTTTACATAAATTCATCTTATCCTTTGGATCTCATTCCCTCTTGTATTAATGAGCCAATAAGTGAAACATGGACATAATTTCTTTATTTTTTCATTGAAAATATTAATTTAATTACATGTGTTATGTTTTAAAATATTAATTATAGGATTTGAAAATATTAATGATTTTAATGAGAATAGACTAATAAGAAAATGGATATTTTTTTTAAAAATTATTAATTGAAAATGGTATGGAATAAAAAAGTAATGAATTTATATACTATCATGAAAAACATGGATCTTATCATGAATTTATTTCATCATTTCAACCTAAAAATGGTGTTTTTGAATTAATGAAAAAAAATTGGGGGCTATTATAAAATGTACATTGATTGAAAAAGATACAATTCATTATAATTGGAGGACATATACTAACAAAACCGTTGATATTATGATTCAATGTTTCAATATTCCAAAATCTGATATGTTTCTGTAGGAAATATTTTATATTGAAACCCCATATTTGAAACTCCTATGGGTGATCAGTTGTACATGAATTATAAATTCCCAATGTATAAATATTGTGAAGTTCTATCAGAGTGGTGTTGATGGAATATTTCATGGATATGATTCAATATAATATGATATAGATTCTTTAATAATTAAATATTAATGATAGTTTATTATGTGGATATAAATGTTATTAAATAAATTTATTAGAATGTTCCAAAAATAGCAGCATATTTGAAATATTTTTTTGTTGTAGTTGAGATACATGAAAATGTTCTCAATGATAGTAACTATGTTAGGGCTTCACATGATGAGGATTCAGACTCATCTATCTCAAGTGATGAGGTATAACTTTGCAAATATTTTACAAGGATGTGGAAATATTTAAATGTTAATAACATCAATATAGATAATCAAAAATAGGCTCAAATAAGAAGGTCTTAAATGTCATATTTACAAAAATATTTATATTAATAGGTTGAGAAAATTTATGTAGATGAATCTTGGAAGTATCATGAATGTATTGATTCTATGAATGAAGTGTTGTATTAGATTTATAATAATAATCTATGGTAACTTGTTCCCAAACCTAAGAATAAAAATGTTGTTACTATATTGTGGGTGTTTTCAAGTAAGATAAATGAATATGATGATGTGTTAAGAAAAAAATAATTAATAGTTTTTAATGGTTACACATAAATTGATTTTATTGATCTTGATAATAATTTTTCTCTAATAGTAAGATTATAAACACTCATAACATTTTTTATATAACTGTACGGCTATTACATAAATATAATTGTAACATACTAGATAAATATACAATAAAACATTTTAATATTTATTAATATTTGTGAATTAAATATTATGTTTACTTTAAAGGGGGTTTCTATGTTCAATAGCGTACCCGATACGCAACAAAGACTTTCATTGAAATCTTACGTTGCACACTAGTAATAAAAAAATATTATTTTAAATAGTAGTTAACACGTAGCCGTTGAATTGGAGGGAATGAATATAAACAACTAAAATATGATTATATATGTTTGATTAAATTGTTTTACATTTATCCAATAAAATATTAAGGCTTAAAATATGAAAAGAATTCAATTTTTGGCATAGATACTCTAATATTCACTAAAAGGTCGAACTATCGCCTTTTGATGGTGAACCCTATTTAAATATAGTTTTGGTCACTCTTATACATTCTATTGGACTAAATAAAATTCTTCTTTAGAATCGGGACAACAAAATTTACTTTGTGTAAATGTTTGGTATTTTTCCGATAAAGTTCATTTCTTAATGAATAGTGAAGAATGTTTTCTTTTACTTCAAAATCTCTTTTTAATATAATTTATTTATATGATTAGATTATATATTTAATTGGTTTTAATGTACAATTAGAATATATTTTTACCATTTAATCCAATTTTGGTCATTGGAATTAATTTCACTTTGAGATTGGACTTAAACTAGTGTCAATATTTTGATACTTATTGTTTCATAAAAACACGCTATTTGCTTTGACAGCGGGAATTAATTATTAAATTAATTAATGTAACATATATAATTTTAATTTTGTAAAATAGGCATTATTTTTGAATCCGGAATATCAAATATAGCTTATGGTTAAGTTTAGGTATTTTTCTGATAAACTTCAATTTTTTATGAATAGTGAAACCACTAAGTGGTACTTAAAAAACTGATTTTTCGTTTAAATGAAAATTTACCACCTCTATGTTTTGAATTTAAAAAATCGGACATAAATGGTTGTCATTAGGAAGTAAAATTTGGTTCAATGGGATTAAAATAATTTTTTTTTGTGAATAGTACCTTTTATGTTTTTAATCACGATTAAAGGTAATTAGTGTAATTTAAGGTAAAAAAAATGTTTTAGTAATAAGAAATGACCTAGAAAAATGTCCTACCATCAATGGATGTGTCATGGACGACCAATAAAATCCATTGGTCATCTTGGAGACCCCATGGAGCCAATTTGGTAGGAAAATGACATAAATAACTTTGTATTTAAAGTTAAAGTAAAAATGTCACAAACATGAGTTGTTTTACTAAAAAAAATTTAAATGGGGATATACAAGTCATATTTTTTACTATAAATATTCATTTGAAAGAAAAAATATTTCCTACATCATGATATTTTTTTATAATTTTTAGACATTAAATAAATTAAATTTCTTATGACACCATGATGATGCAACTATTACCTCACCATTTAACGATTTAAATAATATGAAAATATAATGTAAACTCTAAGACCTACACTTGTCAAAAACCTATTGGATTGGAGGATTTATAAATCATATCACCTGATCCTTGAAATATATTATTTTGGGTCCTTTTAAATCCGAAAAGCATTTTATAATATAGTAACCTTTTATAACTTTCCAAGAGTGCCCCTCATCTCCACTTATAATAGCCCCCACCTCTACCACCTTACCCACACCTCTCAAGCCTTTGTCTCGGCCAAACCCTATCCATTTTGTCTCTCCACATTTCTCTATTACTCCTTGAAGCCTCACATTGGGCATAATTCCTCCCAAGGAAGCCTTTGAGCTCAAATCAAAAAGAGTTACCTGTTTTACAGGTAGTGTTTTCTCTTGTGTTCTTATGTTTTATTTTGCTTCTCCAACCCCCTAAACTCTTTTTATTAATTTCTTTTGTAACAACACCAGTATCCTCAATATACTAGGATGTTGTTATGTGAAGGATTAGAGCTACACTTATACACACCTACATCTAATGGTTAAAGAACATACTATTTCTGTGGATGGAGAATTTCTGCCTCACGAAACGATGATTGTTCAACACACATATAACACCATCAAAGGTGGACATTAAGATGAAACTATATTTTTATATGATATATAATATTTTTATATTTTACTTAAGCTTCTGTATTTTTCATTTATGGAATACCTTTATGGATTCCATTATGGGTAAACACGATATCTTCATTTTAGGAACTGCGGACTACCGCCCCCTCAAAGTGATTCGAATCATTAATTCCATATGCGGGACGTATAAAGGATTGAGTTAAAGTTATTATATATGATGTTATACTGGAATTATAATATATCTTTATATCATTATTATTTCTTTCCATTATGTTATGAGATAGAAATGAAAGTAGCGTTCATGCATACATACGACTTACCATCTCCATGAATAGTGCATTTCATTTTTTATCCCCAAATGTAATGTACTATTATAAGTACATATATATAATGGATATATATTATGTATGTTACATCTAAATGATTAATATAATTCTGGAATTATAATATACATATCTCTCATTTAGTTTTAATTTCATTAATATGACATAGAAATGAAAGTAGCTTTCATGCGTACGTACGGCTTACCGTCTCCATGAACGGTGCATTTCATTTCTTAACTCTAAATGATTATGTAATATTATAAATGGATGTATATAATGGATATATATGATATATATGATATCTACATCATGAATATAATTCTTGATATAATGGATATTTTACCACATGATCAACTTTTAATTATAAAGAGTTTTTTTACTCAAGTACCAATGATCGGAAAAACAACCATTATTAACTTAAATAATTACATAGTGTTCATAAAATGGTAATAAGTGATATAAAAGCAATAATTTACTTGAAAAATGTTCTTAATAAAGTATAAATTAACTCATGTTTATTATTCAGGATGTTAAATAATGATCGAGTCAAGTCGGACCTGAGGTATGGGACTTCGTCTCAATCTCCTTTCATTTAAGCATATTATGTTTTATATACAGCTTTCTTTTATACGGTGTATAAACCCCTTTGACTTTTATGTTTACTCAAAGAGAATATTTTTATACGAAGCGTTTACTAAATGAAAAAAGGGAATGTTTTTTTGTTGTACGTATGCGGCGACAATGACTTCTCTGCCGCCGTGACCATTATTTTAGCTTTGGCTTCCTCTACAAGCCATAACTTTTTTTTAAAAATGAAAAATAAATACCATGTTTTACTTTTCATTTATTTTGGTATTGAAAATGGTTTTCATAATATTTTTATTATATCAATGTGTTTTATTGATATCTTGTGATTGAAATGTGGAAATGTTATGTTTCCTTTATGTATGTTTTATGTGATACGATTATGTTATGGTTCTTGGACATTGTTATGAAGACGGGTGGTTCCATGATAAACTAAGGGCGGGTGAGCCCGATATAGCTCTCTAATGCATTGGGTAATGAAAAAGGGTTAAATGTTAAGGTTTCTCTAAAGAGATTTAGGAAATATACTGTGATGGGTATTTCAAACGTAACCAAGAGGGTTACTCCCTATGTAAGAATGTCATGAATGCCTCAAGTTACCTTTATGTCTTATGATTTCTATGTTTTATTCATTATTTGATGAGGTATGTTAAAGTTCTTATGTTTTATGAGTAAAGCATGATTTCATTGATTCTTACGTATACATGTACTCATGTTTCCTTTCAATATTTTTATATCCCATACTGAGATTTTTATGCTCATCCCAAGTTTTTGAAATGTTTTTCAGAGGTCAAGGGAAAGGTACATGATGTGATTATAGTGTCAAGGAAGTGTCAAGAAAGAATCCATGTTTTATTTTAAATATGATTATGTTGATGGGAAAAATGAGTACTCTCTTTTATATAACCACTTTGTTTAAATGTGGAATGTAATTCATGTTTTATGATATAATTCTCTAAAACTATAATCCTGAAATGATCCTCAATGTGTATTCTAGAAGTAAATCAGGATTAAGTATTGTTTAAGGCCAGGGCCTTATAGTTGGTATCAGAGGTCGGTTTAGACATCGTTAGGAGTTAGAAAATTGTTAAATTATAAATTAATTTATGGTATGATTGAAATGATATTGAATTTAAAGATTACCATGTTGCTTCGCCTAAGATATTTCAGTGATAAGAATGGTTTTCCATTGAGGAAACCGAGTAGCTTTTCTAGGAAGCCATGCATAGTATAATGACCTTTCAAAACAGCAGGCAGAGATTTTCGGAATCAGACTTGGGCAGTTTACTACACTGATGGCTCAGTTGAATCAGGTGATAAATGGTGGTTGTGTTTATTGATGATATTTTGGGGTTTTCAAAACGTAAAGAAGAGAATTAAGTCATTTAAGGGTTATCTTGAAAACCTTAAGAGAAAAGAAACTGTATGGAAAATTCATCAAGTGTGAGTTTTGGTTACAACAAATTTCTTTCCTTGGTCACACTGTTTCAAAAAATGGCATAACGGTTGATACTGCTAAAATAAAAGTTGTTGAAGAATGGCCAAGACCCACAAATGTAACCGAGATCTGTAGTTTTCTTGGTTTGGAATGTTACTAACGAAGGTTTTTTGAAAATTTTTCATGGTTATCTAGTCCAATGACTAAGCTAACTTGGAAAGGTGTTAAGTTTATTTGGACAAAATAATGTGATGATTTTTTTTCAGGAACTGAAAAGAAGATTGTTGAATGATCTAGTTTTGGAACTACCTTCCAGGAATGGGGAGTTTGTTATCTACAGTGATGCTTCATTTAAAGGACTTGGTTGTGTCCATATGCTGAATGATCAGGTAATTTCTTATGCTCCACGACAGTTGAAAACTCATGAGTTAAATTACCCTACACATGATTTGGAATTAGCTACTATTGTTTTTGCTTTAAAAATTTGGAGGCATCATTTGTTTGGAGTAAAGTGTGAAATATATACCGATCACAAAAGTTTAAAGTATATATTCACTCAGAAATAATTTAACATGAGACAGAGGAGATGGATAGAATTAATCAAGGATTATGATTGTACAATTCATTACCATTGGGGAAAAGCAAATAAAGTGGGTGATGCTTTGGGTCGAAAAGGTAATGCTTCCTTAACAATGTTGCATTTGGAACGCGATCCTTTGGTTAAGGATTTGATGAACTTTGTCATAGAAGTTGTTGGTGCAAGATGTACTTCTGCTTTGTTTCAAGTATCAGTGAAATCTTCTCTATCAGACAGAATTAAGCAAGCACAGAAGCAAGATAGCGAGTTGCAGAAAAAGGTAGAGCTGGTTCAGAAGGGTAAGTGGCCTGAATTCAACATTGATAATGATTGTGTTTTGAGATTTAGGAAGAGATTGTGTGTGCCTTGTGATTCAAAGTTGAAGAGAGAGTTGTTATGTCAAGCTCATAGTTCTCCATTTTCAGTTCATCCAGGAAGTACTAAGATTTATAGAGATCTTCGGGAGTATTACTGGTGGGACGGAATGAAAAGAGATATTGCTGATTTTACTGTGAAGTGTTTGACTTGTCAGTAGGTTAAAGCAGAGCGGTAGTTACCGAAAGGGATGCTTCAGCCTTTACTAGTGCCAGATCGGAAATGGGAAAATATATCCATGGAATTTTTTGTTGGATTACCGAATACACCTTGAGGTGATAATGCAATCTGGGTTATTGTTGATTGCTTGACTAAATCTACTCATTTTCTTACAATATGAGATACGTTTTCCCTAGATCAACTTTCCCATTTGTATCTTAAAGGGATATTCTGGTTACATGGAGTTTCTCTCTCCATTGTATCTGACTGTGATACCAGGTTCACTTCTAACTTTTGGAAAGGCCTTCAGAAGTCGTTGGGTACTGAATTAAATTTTAGTACAGCTTTTCATCCTCAATCAGATGGGAAGTCAGAACGAACAATTTAGACTTTGGATGATATGTTACGTGCTTGTTCTAGGGATTATCAGGGAAGTTGGGACCACCATATTTCTTTGGTTGAGTTTTCTTATAATAATAGTTTTCATTCCAGTATAGAGATTGCACCATTGGATGCATTATATGGGAAGCGGTGTCGAACTCCAGGTTTTTGCGATGAAGTGGATTAAAGGATGTTGATGGGACATGAATTGGTAGAAGAGTTGGAAGAAAAAGTTCAGTTGATTCAGAAATACATGAGAACAGATTAGAGCAGACAGAAAAGTTATACAGATAACCGGAGGAAGGATCTATATTTTAAGGTAGGTGATCATGTCTTTCTCAATGTTTCGCCATGGAAAAGTGGGATGCGATTTGGTAAGAAAGAAAAGCTGAGTCCAAGGTTCATTGGACCATATGAAATTATGGATAAAGTTAGATCAGTTGCATACAGAGTGGAATTACCTCTGAGTTTATCTCAGGTACAAAATGTTTTTCATGTTTTGATGTTGAGAAAGTATATGCCAGATCCATCTCATGTTTTGAGCCCAGAGGTAGTTCAGTTGGAAGAAAATATATCATATGAAGAAAAACCAGTACAGATTCTTGACCATAGAGATAAAGTGTTGCGGAATAAGGTAATTCATCAGGTAAAGGTTTTGTGTAAAAACCATATGGTTGAAGGGGCAATGTGGGAATCTAAAAATGCTAGGAGGGATAAATACACCCACTTATTTTGATAACTGAATAAAATTGGGAGGACGCAATTCCCAAAAAGGGGGGAAGGATGTAACATCCTAGGTAAATAAAGAATAAAACATTTTCATATTTATTTATATTTATGAATTAAATATTAATTTTACATTAAAGGTGGTTGCTATGTTCGATAGAGTACCTGATACGCAACAAAGAGTTTCATTGAAATCTTACGTTGCACACTACTAATAAAATAAAATTATTTTAAATGGTAGTTAACACGTAGCCATTGTATTGGCGGGATTGAATAGAAACAACTAAAATATGATTATATATGTTTGATTAAATTGTTTTACATTTATCCAATAAAATATTAAGGCTTAAAATATGAAAAGAATTCAATTTTTGGCATAGATACTCTAATATTCATTAAAAGGTCGAACTATCGCCTTTTGATGGATAACCCGCTTTAAATATATTTTTGGTCACTCTTATACATTCTATTGGACCAAATAAAATTATTCTTCAGAATTGGGACATCAAAATTTACTTTGTGTAATTTTTGGTATTTTTCCGATAAAGTTCATTTTTTAATGAATAGTGAAAAATGTTGTATTTTACGTCAAAACAACTTTTTAATCTAATTTATTTATATGATTAGATTATATTTTGAATTGTTTTTAAATTAATATTAGAATATATTTTTACCATTTAATCAAATTTTGGTCATTGTAATTAATTTCACTTTGAGATTTGACTTAAACTAGTGTCAATCTTTTGATACTTATTGTTTCATAAAAACACGCTATTTGCTTTGACAATGGGAATTAATTATTAAATTAATTAATGTAACTTATATGTTTTGAATTTTTTAAAATAGACATCATTTTTGAATCCGGAATATCAAATATAGCTTAGGGTGATGTTTTGGTATTTTTCTGGAAAACATCAATTTTGATGAATAGTAAAACCACTAAGTGGTACTTAAAAAACAAATTTTTCGTTTAAATGAAAATTTACCACCTCTGTCTTTTGAATTTAAAAAATAAAACATACATGGTTGTAATTAGGATTTAAAATCTGTTTAAATGGAATTAAAATAGTTTTTTTGGTGAATTGTAACTTTTAAGTTTTTAATCGCGATTAAAGTTAATTAGTGTAATTTAATGTAAAAATAATGTTTTAATAAAATTAAATGACCTAGAAACATGTTATACCCTCATTGTATGTGTCATAGCCGACCAATACAATCCATGGGTAAACATGGGGATCCAATGGAGTCACTTTGGTAGTAAAATTACATAAATAACTTTTTAATTGAAGTTAAAGTAAAAATGTCACAAACATGAGCTGTTTTACTACAACAATTTTTAAATGGGGTTATAAAAGTCATATTTTTTACTATAAATATTCATTAGAAATATAAAAATATTACCTACATCATGATATTGTTTTTATAATTTTTAGACTTTAAATAAATTAAATTATTTATGACACCATGATGATGCAGCGATTACCTCATTATTTAATGATTTAAATAAAATGAAACAATAATGAAAAATATAAGAGCTAAACTTGTCACAAACCTATTAAATGTGTGGATTTAGAACTCTTATCACCTTATACTCAAAATATATAATTCTAGGACCTTTTAAATCCAAAAATCTATTTATAATAAAGTATCCTTTTATAACTTTCAAGAGTGCCCCTTCTCTCCTCTTATAAAAGGCCCCCCACCTCTACCACCTTACCCACACATCTCAAGCCTTTGTCTCGGCCAAACCCTTCCCATTTTGTATCTCCACATTCCTTTATTACTCCTTGAAGCCTCAATTTGGGTAGAAGTATTCCCAATGAATCCTTTGAGCTCAAATAAAAAAGAGTTACCCGTTTTAAAGGTAGGGTTTTCTCTTGTGTTATTATGTTTTATTTTGCTTCTCCAACCCCCTAAACTATTTTTATTCATTTATTTTGTAACAAAACCAGTATACTCAATATAATAGGTATTTTTATGTGAATTATTCGAGATAAACTTACACACACCTACATGTAATTGTTAAAGAACATACTGTCTCTGTGGATGGAGAATTTCTGCCTCACGAAAAGATGATTGTTCAACACTCATATAACACCTTCAAAGGTAGCCATTAAGATGCCAATATATTTATATATGATATATAATATGTTTATGTTTTACTTAAGCTTCTTTATTTCTCATTTATGGCATACCTTTATGGTTTCCATTATGGGTAAACGTGATATCTTCATTTTAGGAAGTGAGGACTACCGCCCCCTCAAAGTGATTTGATTCGTTAATGCCATATGTGGGACGTATATATGATGGAGTTAAATTTATAATATATGATGTTATAATGGAATTATAATATACCTTTATATAATTATTATTTAATTCCATTAAATTATGATATAGAAATGAAAGTACCGGTAATGCGTACGTATGACTTACCATCTCCATGAACGGTGCATTTCATTTCTTATCCCCAAATGTATTTTACTATTATAAGTAAATATATATAATGGATATATATGATGTATGTTACATCTAAATGATGAATATAATTCTGTTATTAAAATATACATATCTCTCATTTAGTTTTAATTCCATTAATATGACATAGAAATGAAAGTAGCGTCCATGCGTACGTACGGCTTAACGTCTCCATGAACGGTGCATTTCATTTCTTAACTCTAAATGATTATGTAATATTATAAATGCATGAATATACCGTATATATATGATATATATGATAACTACATCATGAGTATAATTCTTGATATAATGGATATTTTACCACATGAATAACTTTTAATTATAAAGAGTTTATTTTTGACTCAAGTACCAATGATCCAGAAAACAACCATTATTAACATAAATAATTACATAATGTTCATAACATGGTAATAAGTGATAGTATAGAAATAATGAAATTGAAAAAGGTTCTTAAGCAAGTACAAATTAACTCAAGTTTATTATTCAGGACATTAATGAACGATTGAGTCAAGTCAGACCCGAGGTATGGGACATTGGCTCAATCTCCTTTCATTGAGGCATATTATGTTTTATACACAACTTTCATTTATAAGGTGTATAAACCCCTTTGGATTTTACATTTATTCAAAAGGAATCTTTTTATACGAAGCTTTTACTATACAATAAAAGGGGATGGTTTTTTTGTCGTACGTATGCGGCGACAACGACTTCTCCGCCGCTGTGACCATTATTTGAGCTTCGACTTCCTCTACAAGCCATAACCTTTTTTAAAATGATAAATAAATTCCATTTTTTACTTTTCATTTATTTTGGTATTGAAAATGGTTTTCATAATGTTTTTATTATATAAATGTGTTGTATTGATATCGTGTGATTGAAATGAGGAAATGCTATGTTTCCTTTATGCATGTTTTATGTGATACGATTATGTTATGGTTCCTGGGCATTGTTATGAAGATGGGTGGTTCCGTGAAAAAATAAGGGAGGGTGAGCCCGATATAGCTCTCCAATGCATTGGGTTACGCGATGGGGTTAAACGTTAAGGTTTTTCCGAAGAGATTTAGGGAATACACTGTGATGGCTATTCTAAACGTAACCAAGAGGGTTACTCCCTACGTAAGAATGCTATGAATGCCTCAAATTACCTTTATGTATTATGATTTATATGTTTTATTCATGATTTGATGAGGTATGTTATAGTGGTTATGTTTTATGAGTAAAGTATGATTTCATTGATTATTACGTTTACATGTACTCATGTTTACTTTCCATATATTTATATCCCTTAATGATATTTTTATACTCATCCCAAGTTTTTAAAATTTTTCACATGTTAAGGGAAAGGTACATGATGTGATGATAGTGTCAAGGAAGTGTCAAGAAATAATCCATGTTTTATTTTAAAAATGATTTCGTTGATGGGAAAAATGAGTACAATCTTTTATATAACCACTTTGTTTAAATGTGGAATGTAATGCATGTTTTATGATCTAATTCTCTAAAAGTCTTAACCTGAAAAGATACTCAACATGTATTCTTTAAGTAACTCAATATTAGGTAATGTTTAAGGCTGGGTCCTTATAATAATAGTTGAATGTATCATATGGTTTTTAAAATGAGAGCTCGATAAAGATGTTTATATTGATAAATCATGTTTCTTTGTGATTAAGAAAGATGAAATTAATATATATAATTCAAATAAGTCTTTTTACGAGTTAAATAAGGATCTATGTGCATATTATTCCAAACCAGATAGCTTCTTATTGAGGCATACCATCAAGATATGAGGAGTTGATAATTACTTACAGACCAAATAAAAATATGAGGTATTTCTCATTTTTATTATTTATTTAATGATATTTTATTTGAATAGAAAGATGATGAAAAATGAGAATATTTTTATAATGATATGATGATGGTATTTTCAATTTCCTTTTTTATATAATTGAGTTACGTTCATGGGTAAAAAATATAAAAAATTAATAAATTATATTTCCAATACCAAGATAAGTATGAAAAAGAATATCTAAGGATGGATGAAATAGAATATTCAAAACTTGTTTCCAAAATAATTTTTTTGGGATGAAACATGTAAAAATATGGTTAAGGGGAGGAATATGATTCAATGGATTTTATGTGGATGGTTGGATGTCTTCTATATCTTACAAATTGATTATAATATATCATTTATACTTTCAGTTTGTGTGGAATATTTCAAAGTAATCATATTTAATATCAAATCAGTGAAGAAATAAATACTTTTCTAATATATTAGTAGCATATAATATTTTTCTATTAAATATTAAATCACAAGATGTATAGATTTTTTCATTATAAATATACTAATTAGGTAGTATATATTGTAGATTGAAAATCTACACTTAGATGAGTTTTCTTCTTAAGGGAATATTGTCTGAGTTGGCATAAAAAGAAAAAAAATCCTAATATTCAATACATTTGAAGTTGAGTATATGGATTCTAATAAATCTATGAAACAACTTATTAGGATAAAGACTTAGTTTGATGATTTGATAGCTGAATTGAAGTTACCCAAACAATTATCATTTTATAATCAAGGTTTTTTAAATTTAAATCGAATTATAGTAAAACATTATTGTTCATATAATATAGATATCAAATATCACTTTACTATAGAGAACTTTGACTATAATGAATTAAATATGGACTATGTTACTTAATGGGACAAGTTTATAATATATTTTTTGTAAACCATTTCAATGGAAACATTTTACTAATAAGGGATTAACATGGGTGTATAATATCCATCTATTATAGGATAATGTATTTGGTTTATATACCTTCTATAATATATCATTTTGATCATTTTATCAAATGGGGGATGATCTATCATAAATCTATCTACTGTTTTGGGATAACTCTTTTTCACATAAACTAAATTTTATGGGGGAAGTTTTCAAAATTTTATTCTTTGACATCAATATTAGTGAACTATTATAAATATTTTTTGAAGTGGTAGGTTGAAATATTATTCTTGTTGTAAAAAGAGAAATTTTTTAATGCTTTTTGTTTAGGGAAGTGTGAAAGAATAATTTTCTTATGTCAATAATTTTAGAAAGCATGGTTTTTACTATTCAATGTTTCTGGTTATTGTGAATTGTGTTTTTTTGGATGATAACAAAATAAAAATGTGGATATTTTTATGACTATGTTTTCTAAATTAGTATTCATGGGGATACGAGAATTTATTTTGAAGAATTTTTTTTAAAAAAATAATGTTATTGAAAATATTTCTTCCATCAAGAAAATTATTTATATCACATTGTAAGGATTTATAAGAAAGAAAATAAAATTTATTTGGAATTTCAAGGGGATAATCGAATAAAGGTTTCGTAAATGGAGTCCATCACATGAAATTTTAATTAGTGATCATATGGAATGATTTCTTGTGATGAATTAACATGTTCTAGATCATCAAATGTTCCATCATTTTAAATGTTTGATAAAAAATCTTCTCATGATTTTTTGTTCCAAATTTCCTAAAAATAGGTGTTGTAAAAAATTATCATTATCGATGCATGAGTTTGAAGGGTAAAAAATATTCTTATGATGAGTGGGGGATAAAATTTATATATATATATAATATTAATAAAATGATTTTATAAGGATTAAATCTGATGAATTTAATGTTTGATGTTTCGTGAATGTAAGATTTAGTTACTGAATGTAGTGTATTTTTATCAGAAGGGAATTTTATAAGAAGAAAAAATTAGATGAAGAAACATAAAAAAATACTTATGATGTAAAAAGATTATTATATTAATATATTTCAATGATCATGTAATAGAGTTATTTGATATAATTATAAAGCTATCCAGAGATAATTTGTTTTGAAATTTAAGAATACTCGATGAAGGATGAAATTTTATCAATGATTAAAGAGGAAATGTTGAGTAATGATGAAATGAAAAGTTTATACAGATGAAGTTTATCGAACATAGTCTTTCGAACAATTCTATCGAACAAAATTTTATACATTTTCTATAAGAAAGACATGTATGAATTTAACAATTTATAGTTTCTAAAAAATTATCAGATGAAGTTTAGGATTAATGATCATTGGAAATAAAT
Organism: Viscum album; assembly: GCA_963277665.1. Classification (NCBI taxonomy): domain Eukaryota; kingdom Viridiplantae; phylum Streptophyta; class Magnoliopsida; order Santalales; family Viscaceae; genus Viscum; species Viscum album. The sequence continues at coordinate 169,890,462 of OY728157.1, forward strand.
TACCTCTATAGAATGTATTTCGATAAGTTCATATGCGAAAAAAAATATGAAGAAATAATAACTAGAATAATTTTATAGAGAAATACAACTGAATGAACAAAGTTCAAATGGGTATTTTTTTGGTGATGGAATTATATGGAGGGGAGCTGACACAGATTCTTACCATACAAAAATTCATTGGATTTCTTTCTTTTCTTGTTCAATGATATTTTTGATGTTTTCGCAATGATAAAAAAAGTGATGATGTTGCATTGAATAAACAATTTTTACAACATCAGGGAGTAATCTAGTGAAACTCCCTATGTTATAAAGATATTGGAAGATGAGTGATATTGTTGATGTTTTTTATATTTACAAATAAAATGTTCTATTAATATTGATATCTTTTCGATATTTTCTTTGAGAAGGATTTTTCAAATTCTATTTTTTAATTATTTGAATAATTGATTTTATTTCTAGCATAGGTTCCAATAAAATTTTCTATATAAATGTTGAAAGTACACCATTTCAGGAGTATTGTTACCATGTTAAAAAATATGTCAGTTTTTAAAAATTATATTCATAAAGAGATTCCATATAAATTTTTTAAATCTATATTTCAGCATGATGTTTTTATCTAAGGAATATCATGGTCGAGGGAGAAGTTTCTAGAGATAAGAGGTGTTATGATTTGATGTTTTAGTTGATGAACATAGTTGTGTAAATGCTTGGGGGATTTTTTCAAATTTTTTATTGTATGAAGAATTAGATGAAATAATGTTTGGGGAATTATTCCATGACAAAAACTCATGTTGATAAAATTGGATATAGAAAATAGATAATGTAAAAATGGAAAGAAAAATAGAAGAGTAGAAAAATAATTTTCAAACATTTTACTATGTACAAAATTTAAAGAAGTTACATTTTTAAGAAGTGTAAAAGAATGGTTTGAATAATATACGTAGTGACATCATTCATAGGCCATTGGTTAATGTTTTTAATGTTGTTACAAAATCTTTGGTTACATATTTTATATCCGAGAAAATAAAATTCAACATTTTTTTATAAAAGTGTATTATAATTTTAAGGATACTGCCTTCAAATTATAATCACAGGAAAAGTATTGTTTTCTAGTTTATTTTTTTGGTAATGGGTTATTTATGAACCAGGTCAAGGAATTTTTTCTATTTTAAGTACTAAAACTTATAAATTCTTTTTTCCTATAGTAATGTGTGTGTGTTTTCTTGAAATTTTTTTAAATCTTTAAGAAAACTCTATAGTTTTTTTATATGGAAGAAAACAAAAGGTTAAAAAAGATCACTGGATCTCCCTATCTAACTCCAGTGATCATATAAATCTTTCTTTTGACATTCAGAATTTATGAGTAGTATTAATTCTTTTGAAAATTGATAGTGTTTAATTAAAAAAAATTATTTTACACTATAAATAATCCATAATAGAATTTTACTATTAAAATGAGTAATTACATAATATTAAAAATAATATATATTTATTAGAATAAAATATAATTTAGAATTTGTAAGTTTATTTATAAGATTAAAAATAAAATTACTTATTTTAAAATACATTATCTAACTTATTAAATAACCTTTTAAAATGGAAAAAATATTTAAAAAATATTCAATTAATTTTAACATAATAATTTTATCCTAAATCATATTTTATTCAAAAAATAATAATATATTTCTTATAACCTGATAATAACGTTTTTTTATAAAAATAGTAGAAAATCCATAAATAAATACATTTTTATTTTTTGATTTTAAAAATGCTGCCGATCTTGTGAAAATAAATTTTAATATTATGTAATTATAATCATTAAATTTGAACATAATAATTAATGTTTTAATAAATATTTTGAAACATATATTTTGTTAAATTTACCCATAAGTAAACCATATGTTACAAAATTTAAATATTAATTTTATGTCATTCAAATATTTATATTTTCAATATTATAGATGTAAATTATTTCTTATCCCTGATATTACAATTTTAATGGTCATTCAACTATTCAAACTTTCATATAATCATTATACTTTTGACCTTGAAAAAGGATTGTGTCTTCAAGGAAAAAGAAATGTTTAAATAGATCAAATAATGGGAGAAGAATTCATAATTATCTAAAATTATTAATATGGAATTGAATATGAAAATCCCATATCATTTCTGTACATCAATTGGAACAAATAATTCTCATAAAAATAGAATAGTGAAGATCTAGTTAATTAATTAATTATCTTCTCAATGATGGTCATGCTACCTATTTAGACCCACCAATCAATGAAATCATCAATTATTTAGTGACTGAAATGTATAATGCTCATATTTAATCAGTTACATTTGTGTATAAGATTAAATTAACACTCACATATGATTCCTCAACCTGGAGAGAGTTTTAGTACCTGATTGATTCTCATGTAAATTCAATGGGTGTTAATGTGATATTATGAATCTTGAAATTTGTTATGTGGTCAAGGAGGTGTTCATGTGAGAATATATACAACCATGTCTGAATTCCTAATTCTATAGTTCAGTTCCAAACATGTCTTATACTATGGATGTTAGGGAATGGAGAAGCATTTTCATTTGTAAAACCTTGAAAGTATTATCAGAAAAATCATGGCTCATATATTGAGGAACATTACTAATTTTTTTTCTCCTCAAGTCAATTTTGATTAATCCATATTAAAAGAATATAATTTTTCTAGAATAAAACTTTAAAAGAAACCTATATTCATAAAAAGAGTTAAAATATCATAATACTGGTCATAAAACTACAATTTCTTATTCCTTTATCACCTTAATGTGTTACTTCATTCTGATAGTTCACCAGAACAATGGTTTCTCTCAAAGTCTCTTTAGACAAATTTACATAATTCATATGATTAAAAGGATGTTTCTATTTCTAGATTTTCCCCTAATATTATTAGATATATTTTAAATAGTAATTATATTGGTGATACCCTCTTTATATAATTATCTTTTGTTTATTTGAGGATTTTCCCACTGTGATACTTCTTAAAGTTATTGAGCAATGGAATCTCATACCAGTGAAGACTATCATGGGCCAAAGTGTCCCTTCTCACCTATTTTATGTTGATGATATTCTAGTTTTATATTAAGTTTATGATGGATATATTAACAAAATAAAAATTATTTTCTATCATAATTAATAGTAATCTTCAAAAACTATCTCATTGAAAAATTACTTTTTCTTCTTAGGAAATGGACTTTATAAAGAAGGAAATTACTCAATGAATTATTTTTTGAATGTTAGACACGAGGTTTACCATTCAATTACTTTACATTTGTACTAATCTATAGTAGAGTTAGATCATTCTATCATGATGATATTTCCAATAATATCTAATCATATTTATAACGATATGAAGGTAATTCCATATGTCATGTAGGGGGAATTATCTTGATTATTGTTGGCATCACTATTATGATTATATTTTTGAACACTATAAATAGACATGTGAGTTAATAAATGAATGAACACGCAAATTCGGAATTTTATGTGGTAAATATTTATTAATCAAAATGAACATATCAATAGGTATTATACACAATTTTATAGATATATTTTCATGAGAGATAAAATTATACAAAATATGTGGATTTTTAAAAACTATATTGTGAAGAGTTTTGTTAAGAACATGATTAATTAATTAAATAATTAAATACACCTCACTATAAGCATATTAATTGAAGTATTATATAAGATAAAATATTTTTACATGCTATCCATAGTTTTGAGGGTTATTAGAGTCTATTTTAATAAAAAATGGTTATCACATGTTGAATTCTAAAGAAACCCACGACCACAAATTTATGGAATACAAAATGTATATGACTCACCGTATTTTAACTATTTCAACCACATGAAAATATGAATTTCTACTAAATTTTTAGTATTCTTTTAGATCATTTTTAGATTAATCATCTTTTTGATTAAAATATCACTATGGTTATCTCAACTTTTGAATTCCAAATGATGGATAATGTTTTCTATGGATATACCAGGATGTGGATTATTAACCTAAATTTATATTATAATTTTATATGTGATTTATTTGGTGATCTTTTCATATTGATTTTTTTTCTTCAGGAAACCGTTTATCCCCCCTTTTAATATCTACTTATTTAGAATATATGGAACAATAGTCTACCTACATTTGATAAGATATAGATTACTAGAATATATATGTCATCTAGTTTCATGCCTTGACTTTAGGACTCTATAAGATTAAAAAATAACGTTTTCAGTTGTGTTACTTATATAAATATTTGGGTTAATTTTGAATCACTCTTCCAATAAAATAAATAATTTTGATGTGATATGAATTCATACATGGGGGTCATTTTTTGATCTGGATAAGAGTGATCTCCTTTAAAACTTCATATTCCCTACCATTTATAATACCCTTCAACAAATTGAGAAAGTTAAAATGATACTATGTCTCAAATAAATTAAGATACAACTAAAATACATAATAATAATTATACAAATGGATATTATAATTTCATCAAGCTTCAGATGGACTACATGGATAATGCTATTGATGACTATATCTTTATCAAACTCAACTGAAGTATAAAAAATGAGTCTCAATCCCCCATCCTGGATCAATACTAATATTGGTGGTGCTACTGTTTTCCCATAGTTCATAAGGTTTTGGTGGTAATTTTTGAAATAGTATAGGTTTAATTAGTTTTTTATGTCAAAAATCATAGGGTAAAAATATTAAATTTTATGTTATTTATCTGCCTAATAATTTATTATATTAGATATATTAATCATTTTTATGAGGACAAGATGTGAATCAAAAGAGACCCACAACTAGTTTTATCCATTTATATAATTATATATTCCATGATGTAGGAAGAATTACACTGATTTAATACAATATATTGTGAACCTAGAATTGATATAGTTTATAGTGACTCATACCAATATGAATGCTACCATGGTGACTTATTTATAGTACACCAAAACAGCCGAGGAAGGAATACCAGTTTAGTCATTTTACTGTAATGAAGAATTCATTCCATTCCATTTATATAATTTATGTTTTGATATACGCACACATATTTAATATTATTTATTATATAATCATCTTTAATTATTAATTAATTTATTGGGAATGGGTATTTAAAAACATCTCCCATACCTTCAAAGATATAACCACTATACTTTTTTATTCATGCTACTTATTTCATTCATTATCTAATCTCTAAATTTTAAATACATGTTATTTATATTCAATTTAAAATAGTAAAAAAAATTAATTTGTTTGATATTTTTTTCATTTATCTATTTTAAGGTTACCATTATAATTTATATTTTCATATTTTAGTTGTATTATTGACCAATTAATATAATCCCAAAGTAATTGTTGAAATAATATTTAATGTATTCATCATTAATTGATAAATTTTATATCATAAAAAATTATAAAGATAAATACTTTTACCTAATACTATCTATTAGTTATTTTGAATATATATATTTATTTAATTATAAAAAAACTATCATTCATAGAATAAAAATTTAGATTGAAAGAGATGACGTTATACCTACCACATACATATTTATCAATATGAATCTCAATATAGAATTATTAAAAAAAATTATATTATTGTATCATCAAAAATTGAATAACATTATATATTAGTAAAATAAAAAAGTATTAATTTTTTTCTATAGTAATTATTGGAAACTAATTAGTTTCTCTATAATATTCATACATTGGTATTCTTAGTAATCGAAATTCCTTAATCCATGTTTACATATATAGTAGGAAATAAGACACATAATAGTGAATGAGTTTCCAAAAGTGTACCTTGAATGTGTGATTATGTTTTCATGTAATTATTGAGATCTTTATCATCCATTTTTATGAGTAAAAAGAATTAACTAATAATTTAAATATAGATAATATGATAAAGTATATTACAATTAATTTCTCATCTTCCATATTCTTAATTTAATCCTTTTTTTTATTTTAATACTTTTATATCACTAATTTACTTCACATTATAAATAAAGAATATATAAGATAATTTTTTATAATTTATGTTACACCCATGGTGTTTAAAACAAGTTCACTATTTTCAATTGAATATCCAATACGCAACACCGAGCATAAAAAAACCACAAAATATATTTCTTTATTTTTAATCTCTTGGATTGCTTACAGAATATTCAATCCCTAGCCAAAATAAATCGTAATATAGTAATCCATTATAAACTAGATATTAAATTTGTGGGTATAAATATTACCAATTAATTATTAAAATAATGGTTATTTTTTATTTTGAATAAAATAAGAATCATTTAAATTAAAATGAAATGTTTTCTAAAAAAATACAACCTTCAAAATAAAATTTTTTAGTATTGCATTACACCAATAATTAGAAATTAATTTTTACCAATTTTAGGAAATTTGAATTATAAAATGTTATTTATATTTGGAATACTCCTTTCAATATTATCCTAGGGTGAATATTTTTATTTTTCTAAAATTCTTTTCAATGAACAGTGGAAAATAAGATTTTTTAATAAAAGATACAGTTTAAATTAATTAATTCAGAAGGATAGAATAGAAATTAAATTTGTTTTTAAAGTAAAATGAGTTAAATTATTTCATAATTCAACTTATATGATTAACTGAAATAATTTTTTAAAATAATTTGGATATTAAAACCTTCAATACTTATGATACTTTTATATTTGTAATCCTGCATTTCTTCATGCCTTTGAGTATAATTTTAAATTTGATTATGTCCCATATATGTACTGAATTTGGAAACATGGAATTTTTATTTTCAAAAATCATATTTTATATTACCTTAAATGTTCATCTTTAGTTTTTTTACCATTATTCGTTGTAAAAATTGTAAACATAAATTATATCGGTTAAGTAATGATTGATTTACCATGGATAGATCTAAAATGAAAAGGGTTAAAATGTCTTAAAAACTTTTCTAATACCCATTTTATGGATATATTTCAACCTTACATCCACTAAGGTTAGAAAATTTAAAGTTATATAGTCATGTGGAATGATAAAAACAAGGTTATAATTGAATCATTTTTAAATTTCCAAGTGTGTCTTCTCCCCCACATATATAAGGGCACCCCTACACATCCAAAACAAAATTTTTCAGAATATTAAATCCCAAAAAACTTCCTTAATAAACTAAAAAAATATTATAGCTCTTTTTTTATCACAAATCCACCACAGGAAGGCTTCTAGTTAAAACATAATGATTTTTTCTAAAAAAAATAGGTAAGGTTCTAAAATTAGTGCTTTCATTTTACTTTATCTTCAACCTCCTTAAAATATTATTTAACTAATTATATATTATGACATTATTGTATTATATATAATGAGATTTTACCATGATGATTTATATTCATATATACATATCTTATTCTATCATATGGGGAACTAAAATGGTGATCATGTGTTTGGTAGACTACCTCCTCTAAAACCGATATAATTTATTTTCCATCACAATGTATCAATGATATACCTAATAATGGATTTGACACATTTATATTATATTAGTTATATTGTTCTAATAATTTAATTTTAATATCACATAAACCTACTTATTTTTCATTAATTTTAAAAGTGAAACTATTGCTCATGTGTACAGTAGAATACACCCTCACGAAGCGATGTTATACATGTTTCACTTGAGATTTAAATGGAATGAAAAAATAATAAAAATAAAAAATATATATGATATATATGAAATTATATTTATTATAAAATAATATTGTGTCCCCAAATTCCGTATACAATAATTCATTTATCTAATGGTATCATCGCTCATGCGTACGTACAACATACCATCTCTGTGAAGAGATTCTATTCATTTTACATTCGAAACACTAATGAATGATTATAAAAATTTATATTATGATACAATATTATATTAATAACATTAATATAATTTATTATATTATCTTTCTATATCCTTTACTTAGGTATTGTAAAATTTATGACAAAACCTGCATGACAATGGAAGAAAATTAACACAAAAAATAATGAAAATAATGAAAGTTCATTAACAACCTAGTGATAAAATGTAATAATTGGAACATATAATATTTAATAAACATGAATATGAAATTATTATAAATCAATAACCTTCATAAGAAAATTATATAGTATTATAAATAATTTTAATCCAAACATAAGTGTAGGTTGAGTTACTTAGCCTCAATTTCCCTTCGCTGAGGGATAATGAAATTTTTTTCACCATATTTCATTTAAATGGATCATATAATTACACATTGAAATTTAGTGCCATTTTTATTTAATAATTAAAATATTTTATGTTTCAATTGAAATTTTTTAATTTAGTGTTAATTTACATGAAAATTACCACGTGGTAAAGAATTTCATAACACAATTTCATTTCATTGGATTTTAATACATGTTCACTATCCTTGATCTTTTATGATTATGTCTATATTTAATTTTGAATATATTATGTTTTATGTAAAATTATTTTTTGTGAATTTACATTTGATACATAAAATATATTCATTGCTTAATTATCACTAGAGATTTATCTTATTTATACGGGTTTAATTTATATTCACTTTTTAATCGGGATTTTTTATGCTTAAATCTACATTTTAATAAATTATTTTATAATTTTAAAATATAAAAATGTCATTTTATTCTTGATATTTTATTATTGAAACATTTACATACATGTAAAACATTTTTAACCATTGGTACTTAAAATTATTAAGGGAATGTTTTTAACAAAATTTATCCTCATTTATTACTTTTATCGAAAATCCTTTTTCCTCCAAAACCATGTTTTCTAATTAATTCCTTCCATAAATGTTCATAAAAATATTTAAATTATTTACTAAAGACATTTTTTCTCTTTTTTTTAATTTTTATTATATTTTTTAAAAGAAATATCCAGGACATTTTCTAAAAAATCCATTTTTCTCTTTTATAGAAAATTTGAAAGGAAACATTATTCTGACAAGTACAGAATGTATATAATTTCCCAACATAAAGGAAAATCAATTATTAAATAGTACTTTATAATATAGATGTCTTATTTTCGAATAAAATTATCTCAAAACTTTTTGAAAAAAATTTATTTTTAAAAATATTTTCCATTTACAAAAGTTTATTTTTCCTAAAAATGTTTTTCTAAAAATGTTTTACTGGTTAATAGGGAAATTATAGTTAAATCATTCAAGAATAAAATTTTTATTATATTGGGATATTTTCAGTAATTTTTGCATCATTATATCCACTAATGTAAAATAATGGCAGTTATATGAAGTATTGAATGGCATGTTGTTCAATTAGTTTCTAATCACTTTCTAAAACCATAGTTGTTTGTGTGATTATTGATAATATCTACTAAAATCTAAGTAAACAATCTTGTATATATATACTAAATCACATGAAGTGTTAACCTATAATTAATTCTATTAATACATTTTATAATTATGAGTAATACTTGATTCCATTTTAGAAAAATCACTTAAAAACCTGCAACCTCCTCTGATACCAAATGAATCACCCAGGGAACTGAATTGAAGATATTTTGAAAATAAACACATAAATTAAACATAAAATATGATAAAAACTAAGAGAAAAAAAATCACTCAAATAATTTTAATTTAGAATATATGTCAACTCAATAAAATCATAAGATATGATCAAGAGATATAGAACATGATTAATTTAATATTATAATGAATTCATAATCCATAAAATACGAGTCATGATTTGATAATTATTGATCATGGTAGAAAAATATTTTGGATTGCGTTAAAATAAAACCTAAACATGGAACTCAGATAATAATTCATGGAATAATAATCATAAACCATAGTGATGTAAACTAGTAATGTGGACATATATAAACATAGAAAAATATGACATAATATAAGGAAAAATAAAAATAACCAATAAAACATGGTTATATGGGTTCACATCAGAATTCTATAAACATTGAGGACTGAGTTTACTCTATCATCCCACAAGTATAGGTAATTTTGTTTAATATGTAATCCTCTAAAGAATATTTAATTTCGTAAAAAATTATCCCAAAAATATATGTAACTCTTTAGATATAATGGTTTAATATTTGATTTACAGAGAGATATATTTTGGGAACTTCCCGTCATGTAATGATTTATTCACTAATGTGTCTATAATATGAAAATAATTATATTTCATAAAATATTTTCTTCATTAACTAATATATTTAATATAAGTTTCATAAAATAAATAAACATGATCCATAAAATTTATATGGATAATGAAACAAATATGAATACATGAAATAATAGTTGATTCTTGGATTTATAGTGTATTACAATATCATATAAAATTTAAAATTGTTTATTGAATAATTTTTATGGGTCAATTGAATTGAAGGGTCATCTACGTAAAAACTATAAAGAACCATCATTAAATACTACAATATATTTACTTTTAATCAATTATTTCATTCTTTTAAATTTTGGGATCATTATTTATTATAGTTTAAATAATTATTTCATCATCCTTTATAAAAAAATATAACATCACATGGTGGATACTTCCACCTAGTATCATTTATTTCTACAACAAAACCCTTTTTAGATAACATATGATTTATATTCTGCAAATATATTCACTATTTTATTATTATTCTTAGGAATGGACCTATTAACCTATAAAACATTATTAGAAACATTTGAAACTGTGGGATGAGAAATATATAACAACAATGGATGTATACCATTAATAATGAAAGAAACTCATTTTTCCGTGATAAATTGAATATTATAATGAATTCATAAGCCATAAAATACGAGTCATGATTTCATAATTAATGATCATGGGAGAAAAATATTTTGGATTGCGTTAAAATAAAACCTATATATGGAATTAGGATAATAATTCATGACATAATAATCATAAACCATGGTGATGTAAACTAGTAATGTGCACGAATATAAACACATAAAAATATGGCATAATATAATTAAAAATAACAATAAAAAATAAACCATGGATAAATGGGTTTACATCAGAATTCTATAAATAGTGAGGACTGAGTTTACTCTATAATCCCACAAGTATATATAATTTTGTTTAATTTGTAATCCTTTAAAGAATATTTAATTTCTTAAAAAATTATCCAAAAAATATATGTTACACTTGAGATATAATGGTTTAACCTTTGAATTACAGAGAGATATATTTTGGGAACTTCCCGTCAAGTAATGATTTATTCAATAATGTGTCTGTAATATTAAAAAGTTATATTTCTTAAAATATTTTCTTCATTAACCCATATATTTAATATAAGTTTTATAAAATGAATAAACATGATCCATAACATTTATATGGATGATGAAACAAATATGAATACATGAAATAATAGTTGATTCTTGGATTTATAGGTTATTACAATATCGAATAAATTTATAAATTGTTCTTTGAATAATTTTTATGGGTCAATTGAATTGAAGGGTCATCTGCATAAAAACTACAAAGAACCATCCTTAAAAACTACAATATATTTACTTTTAATCAATTATTTCATTCTACAAAATTTTGGGATCATTATTAATTACAGTTTTAGATAATTAGTTCATCAACCTTACTAAAAAAATATAACATCACATGGTGGATACTTCCACTTAGTATCCATTTTTTCTACAACAAAACCCTTTTCAGATAAAATATGTTTTATATTCAACAAATATATTCACTATTTTATTATTATTCTTAGGTATGGCCCTATTAACCAAAAACAATTATTAGAAGCATTTGAAACTGTGACATGAGAAAAATATAACAACAATGGATGTATACAATTAATAATGAATGAAACTCATTTTTCCATGAAAAATAATAGAAATATTCCGTTTAAAAAAAATTAATTAAAATATTTAATTTTATTACAAAATAATTAAATTATATGAATTGTTTTTCATAAAACAGTTCCTAAGAAATAATAAATGAAAAATATGACTCATAAATGAATATTTTTTTTAAAAACTATATATTTCACCTTGATATGTTATATATAATTTCCATTAAACATAAACTCATTATAACACCTTATAAAAAAATAATATTTCTAAAAATTAGTCATTGGAATAATATATAAATAAAATTTTGAAATCGAGAACATGATGTCCATGTCACTATTACAAATGGAATTTTTTCCCCAGAAAAATCCAATAATCTCTTATGAAAAATTAAATTTGTTAACTCAGTCCATTTTCCCATTGCATTGATGAGCTGTTTGAGGCTCACCCGTCCTTTTACTAATATTAAAAATCACTTCCTTGAATAATAATTTGAACAACACTCATTATAATACATTACAATAAACAATTACATAATCATAACACATGAAATCTTGTATAGAAATATTCATCACACCAATAATAAAATTCTTTTTAGTTATATAAATATCATTTTCACTTGAAACCTTTTTAGAAAATTCCTAGAATAATTTTGGTGATATATTTTATTTTGATAATAGATGAAGTATTTTAATGTAATAAATACAAATAATAATGGTTTGGTGGTGGGAAAATCCAATGATACCATTCACATAAAAATAGAACATTAATTTTCCCATTTGTTTAAAACATTCAATATAAAATTCCTAAAATATTCCTTTCGAAAACAATTTTAAATAAGTAAAAAACTTAATATTAAATATACATTATAATTCTTTATTTCCATAAAATACATCCATAAAATAATTTTAATAATTTGAGAATATAATTAGAAAATATTTATAATACAAATAGTGAAAATTTTTAAACCAGGTTTGTGAATTAATGTGTCCCTTACCATAAAAAAACCATAACATACTTTATTTATATTACAATATAATAAATTAATTTTAATTATTAAATTTTAAATATATTTTTACTTTACTAAATTTCTTTTTATTTATGTTTTTATGAAGTTAACTAAAATTACTTAGTCAATTATCATTGTATATGGTGTTTTGATGATATTCGGCTCATATGTCCAAAATGAAATTAGTAATTTCACTACGTTCAAAGATCTAATTACTCCATAAAATCTTTAAAAACATTCATAAAATAATTTTTTTATATATCAATTATATTTTAAAATTGATCTAGGAAATATGGTTGTTGAAAATAAACTGCATTACAATCATGGAGAGCGTAGGTTAAGCATACACATGAGTAATGTTTAATTTTTTTGGAAGACATTATTAAAATAATATAATTGTTATTAAATATTTAAATAATTATAAATATATAATAAGTAACATATTACCTCATTAAATAAATTTATATACCACATGTTGTGATGAAAAATGAATAACATCACTTTGTGGAGTTGGTAATCCACATGTACATAAGAATTACGTTATCATTTTTCAATGGATGGAAAAATAATATAAAAGATTATATATTATCATTGTATAAATAAATATTTAAGTATTTTCTTATTTATATATATACCATAAATTCAATACTATAACCAAACATATGAGGCAATTATAGAAAATGAGTTACATTAGTTTGAGAGGAGGTTACTTTTTTATACACAAGAACAATGGTTTCACTTCTTATTTGACTGAATTAGGATCTAAATATAGGTTATTACATTATATTAACAAAATATAATTATAAATAATATAGTGGTTTTATTATTTTAACAAATTTTAAGTATATTTGAAAGATGCAGATGAAAAAATAAAATAATAACTCTTAATTAAGAACTATACCTCATCTTCAGACAACACTATTAGTTTATAGCCTAAACATTCCTAGAATGGGTTTTGAATCAAAATAGAGACTATATGACAAGGGTAGGTATGTATTAATTGGATTTAAATAGGTATTGGATTATTTATATTGATCAAAATTTTTATGGAATAGAGGTGAGGTGGTTCCATTTTATATGTGGTGGTAGGGGGATTCTTGGTATATCAGAATGTATTATATTAATATAAATTAATTACCTTGGAAATGTTGCCCCAACCCACCTACAATTATAATATATAGTTCTATATGGTTGAAATAACCACAACCTGTCACATTTAAATAATTATTGGATGCATTTTTATCATTTCATACATTATTAGTCTCTTAAACTCATTTTAACCATAATGATGATAACATAAATTTTACCATGATAAATTAATTACAAGAACAAAAAAATTATCCTTACCAAAAAATTGAATGTTTTTATTTCAAAATTTTAATCCATATTATATTGTTCAAATTTAATTGGTTAATGCAATTAAATAAAATATAAAAACCTAAAATACATGGAAAATAAATTTTTAGAAAATACCTGATTAGGTGTAAGAATCATTTTACCTTAAAATTCATTAATAAATTGATTTTTAAATATATTAAAGTAAAATACAAAAATATGAAATATTTTTAGGTATTTGTATCAATCCAAAATTGGTTGAAATCCTCCAACCATCCCATTAAATTAAAATACCCAAAAATGGTTTTTCATTTGAATGTAACATAACTTCCCTCTTAAAAATTGTTACTTATATTCCAAAATTCAAACTTTTGTCTTAAAATAATATTTTGAAAATTTTTAATTGATGTTTGGTCTGAAAAAACACTACCATTAGGATAAATAAAATATTCTAAGAAATTTTAACCCGTATCTCTTTAGATTAAACTCTAACGACAAACTTTTAACAGTAATTTTGTTAGTAGATTTTCTTTCACGACCCGTCCCCCGGGGCCCGTGTCGTCACTACCCCAAGCCCGCCTTCCATAGGCCAGGGGCTAGTGACTAGCACGAAAGTCGTACATCCCTATAATTGGGAAGGAATTTCCTTTATAAAACCTAAACTCACACAACCAGAGAACAAGAGGAATAAAACACTAAGTAAGGTAGTATTACAAGTGTGCTGAAAGTACAAAGGGGCTAGAAATAAAAGCCCAAAAGAAAGGTACATCTACAACTGAAAGGAAAAGTAAAACTGAGAAGACAACAACTGAATGGTGAAGCAGCTCCTGGATCGCCCTCCAGGTTCCTACACGAAGGGTAGGTATAGATTTCCTCCTCAGCAATTCGCATCTATTGGTCTGCTTCGTGTGCTATCATGATGAGTGTCCACCTCCGGGTACCGTCTAGTCGTCGTACAATATACCTTGGTCAGCGATGTCCGTCTTTTGCATCCAACACAACGAGGTGCGGGCACAACCCCTGTAGGGTGAGTATAACGATACTCAATAGGGACCCTGAGATCCTCAAGGTCTCAAAAAATCCAACAAGGATAAACCAAAAAGAAATATATCAACAGATAACCTTTACTTTGGTATATGCCCATAAATATACATATGTTATCATGTAACCCATCTCAATCGTGAGGAAAACACAAAGTTCATTGACTCAGCTCAAACCAAGATTTTTATTCATGATGTCGAAAACACGGTTGCTGGAGAACTTCTCCTCTGTCGAGCACAATAGTCCTGCCATTACTACGAGTTGCTACTCACTAACCTTAGACTACTGAGGTACTCCTCCACTGTTGATTACCGAGGGTACGTCTTCCCAACAAAGTAGCACTTCCCGCCATGGGTCTGCCGCACCAACACAGTAGAGCTACCCCTAAAATCCTACAGAGGTACTCCTCCTGTCGAGTACCGTGGGTCTGCCTCCCCAACACAGTAGCACTCCTCTTCCATGGGTCTGTCGCCCCAAAAAAGTAGTGCTCCCCACTGAGCTAGTCAAGTCACTCCAAATGGAATTGGACAAGAAGTCATTAGGTCTCAGCCAGCTACAAGGTCTCCGTACACCGTATGCTTGTCTCCGGAAGGATCCGCTCCCCAATCTACTGGAAGATACTTCCAACTATCACATAATCTCATGTGGAAGTATCTCATGGGACCGCCTCGTCATAGGGGTCTCAACGCAATAGATAGCGCGTTAATTGGACGCCCGGTCTGTGAGTTATTAGCATTTCCATTCCAGGGGCCTGATTGGATTTTGAGTACAATCCAACTCATCCATACTCAAGACACGTCCATATCCTATGTGGAGTATGCCAAAAGGTCCATCTCATCAAGTGGAATCCATTGTAGTCGATGACACGTCAATCAGAAGTCTGATCCTAATGTTATAAGCGTTTCCGCTCCGAGGGCCCGGTTGGTTTCGATTTCAAACCGACCCGGCCGTTTTTTTCAAAGTCATCCAAAAATCACTTAGAGTATCTCAAAAGGTCCACCTTGTCGTGAGGGTCCCAGTTCCACATACGATATGTCGATCAGATGCACAGTCGTGAAGATATTCTCATTTAAGAGAACGGGCCATGGCCCATTAGGTCCAGTGGGATGGCGAGACGGTCCGACCTGGTTCGGTAGGTCCAACCCGGTATGGGGTGTCAGTCTGGCATAAAGAAACCTGACCCGGCCCAGTGGCAGGCATGTCCCGGCCTAAGGCAGGCATGGACCGACCTGAAGGGGCACAACACGGCCCGAGAGGGAGTGGCCCTACAGGGTGTCCCTCGGTCTGAAGGGGCCGAGCGGCCCATGGTGGGGGGCGCGGCCCCCTGGTTGCCCGAACTGGAGGCGCCAAGCGGCACCTCCCTCTCTGTAACCGGCCGGCCGAAACTGGTCGGCCTTCTTGGCGCAAACGTCTCGCTCGGGCGGGCCGTGGGTTATCCAGCGCGGTGCCCTTCTAAGACCGCGACTTTCCTCCACCCGGTCGGCCGACTAGTCGGCCGGTTCTCCTGTCGAAGAGGCCCGTGAAGGAAGCCGCAGTTCCTTCTGCACAGCCGGTGCGACGACACCGGCTTCATCTGCAGCGGCCTTCCCGAGCCACGGCTCTGCGTCCCCGACACGAGATGCTGACTTCGTTCTTCCTCTGTCACGATCGACTTGGTCACAGATTTTCTTTGCGTGTGTGACGGTGGCCCTTGCACCGTCGGCCTCGTCCGCATTCCACCTCCGGTCATCGATTCCAACAAAATATTCAAGATCCAGTGGAGGGTCGTCTGTCTATATTCGTTCCCCCCCCCGTGTTTGGTTATTTCAATAGGCGGGAGACAAACAATGATATTCAACGACAAACGATGCACAATTTTAATCCATTAAAGATTGAACATAATCCCCCTAACTCGATTAAAGACGTCACACGTCAACGATCCATGGAAGAAGAGCGTCGTGGTAGATGTCTTCGCAAAGAACGGCATCGCGGAGAGAGAACTTCAATTCTGTGGATGTCAGGGTGCGTCTGAGGAGGAAACAGCATTGGCGACTTCGCGTTATTCGAATCGTAGACCATTCTTCATCGAGTGAGAATGTCATTCTTTGTCAGAGGCATTCTTCTCAGAAAGAATAACGGTGTATTCTTCCAGACATTCCAAAAAAACCATGCCTCTAAAGAAACAATAGGCTCTCTATAATTATATTGGTTCCATGCTATTCAAAATATTTCAAACAAATTCATGACACCACATATAGTTATTTAATTGGGTAGCTCAAACCATTAATTAGTAGTGGTTGAATTCATTTATTAACATGTTTTGGAAAACATTAATGTGGGAGTGTGGGAGGGGTAGAGTTCCCATAATTAATGGGGGGGGGGGGGTTGCCACAATAATGGATGAAGATTTAATTGAGGGAGAGGGGGAGTTTGAAGATAGTTATGGGAGTTGAAAGGTTGGGGCTCGTGTGGGCCCCACCTCTCAAATATCCACACATGGGAAGTTGGGTGGGTTTGGGCCCCACTAATAACTTCCCATGGGAGGGAAATAACTTTAATAGATATATAAAATTGTTCTAACAATTTTATTCAACTCTTTCCAATTTCCCCAAAAATTAACTATCAAACCGCATAAAACACAACTGCGGTAAAGGTCCCCTTAAGCAATTATCGATGCTGCCATTGCATTGGTTTCCTTGGATTTTAATTGCGAGAACTGGTTCAAAAGATAGAAAAACCCGCATGTACGTTTACTAAACGTACCCGAAAAAAACTTCTGAAATTGATTCTAGGAACATCGGGTCTCGAATCAAGTGCCGTTAGATGCTATAGACTCGTAAAATTCCAAAAAATTAAGAAAAAAAATTTTCATTGACAATTCCAGGTCTTTACCTTCCCCCCACCTTAGAGATTTACGTCCCTGTAAAGCTATAACACACACTAAGAAAACAAATGAGGAGGTACTGAGCATGCATCCGAGCCTCCCACTCCATTGTTCTGTCCGGAGGATTTCAATGCTGGCAGCGAATGCGCACTAGATGAATCGACCATCCACATAGGAATCGCTCTTGTCGATCCTCAATCTCCACTCGAACCTCCCTAAAATTCACCCCGTCCTCGATGTCCAGCTCCTCGTGGTCGATGATGTAGGATGGTTCGTGCACACATCTCCTCATCTGAGATACGTGGAAAACATCGTGCACCTGGTGTAATTGAGGTGGATGGGATAGGCGGTAAGCCACCTCGCCTACTCTGATTAAGACTTAGAAAGGTCCGATAAAACACGCAGATAATTTGATGCCCCGTCAAAAACTCCTTAGACCTCATCGAGGTGAGACCCCTAAGAAAACATGGTTCCTATAATGGAACTCCATTAGTCTCTGTCTCCTATCAGCATAGGACTTATGTCTTCTCTGTGTAGTCTTCATCCTCTCCTTGATGATCTACACCTTCTCCATCATAGCCTACACCATCTCTTGTCCTATAAGAGATGCTATGATTTCCCCTTTTCCGAAAAGATAAATCTGGTCTCATCCCCTATATGAACAATGTACATTGCCTAGTACAGTCAATCCTGTCATGAACGGTACAATTCATGTCATGGATGACATCGTAAGGCATCGACACAACTACAAGAGATCCAACCATTACTCTCGCCTCCATGGGTCGAGTCACACTATTGGCATCTATGTGTGGTAACTGGGTCTCCTCCAGTAGGAATATCAAATTCGAGGGTCAAGTCAACAGTTTTAAAGCGGAACCTCTTAGTATTAAGCACACAAAAAGGCAGGAAAGAAAACATCAAAAAGAAAAGTGTCTTTTATTACTGTAGCTCAAAGAACAAAGACACATAAAGACCACGAACAACAACAACAAGGAAGCTAGAAGCACCATGAACAAAGGCCTCTATGCCTGGAACTAGTCCCGCTTCTGTCCACCTGCTTCCAGAGCTCCATACTCGTATGCTTCTGCTGCCTGAAGCTGTGCTCTACCATGTCAACTTGTTCCCTATAGTCAGGGTGGACATCCTGGTGGTGGTGGTGGCAACACCTCGAAGCGTCTTCAGCCACCAGCTGCACGGCTAGCTCCTCTACCTCGGTCTCCTACTTCTTGCAGTCCGCCTCGATCAAACCTCTACCTCTGCCTGGCAGGTCCTTCATCTATCTGCTGATCGTCTACATGGAATATCGGACAATCATGAGCCATGTGACCCTGTCAGCCACATGAGTAACATAGCCTGGCAGGTCTGGATCTGTCTCCACCCTGGTTGCCCCACACTACCGACACTGAGTCATGCGGTCGACCACCTGTAGGTCTGGTCCTCCTGGACCTCTGCGTCATCTGTCTACTTCCAGCTGTAGAAGACTCTCTTGCATGCCGGCTAGTGGTGGGTCCCATTTCTGGAGACTGATCGGCAATAAATCTCTCTACTAAGAGGTCTCGCTCCAACACCCCCGTCTGCGTCAGGATGCTATGGGAGACAAATGAAGTTCTAATCTATCACCTGAGTCCCTGCTAAAAGGTCTGGGCCCTGAAGACTGGGTCTTGTACCATATCAGTGGAGTAGCGCAATAGGTCGGTGAACCTCGCTGAGTATTGCGCCATAGTCATGCTACCCTGCTGAATATTTAGTAGCTTCTATATACGCAACGATCTACGAGTGGCCTGTAAAAACTAATCCAAGAATAAGCTCTCGAAGTCTGCCCATAGAAGTGTCACCTCGTAATGCATCTGGAGCATCAGGCTCCCCCATCTGCATGCTGCTGGCTGAAGGAGGAAGGCAGAAAGGATCACCATAAAGTCTGCTAGCATCCCTACTAGCCTAAAGAATCTCACCACAGCCTCCAGCCAATCATCAGCCCCCTACGGGTCTATCTCTCCCCTGAACCTGGGTGGCCTTTGGTGATGGAACTCGTGAAACGCGCTCAAGCAGGTTGCATCGCCTACTACTAGGGATGGTGGCATCAGTGGAAAAACGGGTGGCAGTACCACTGGTGCCTCCACTGGTACCTGAACTGGATGAGATACATGTACTAAGGCCTCATTGGTCAGTGGCATGTCAGCACGTACAACTCTCAGGGATCTACCTGGTCATTTGTGGGGAGGCATCCTGAAAGAAACAGATGCGACATGATCAAAAGACTACACCTGGTGAGCTGACCTAGTTTGGGCTGACTTAAAGAAAACTTTTGAAAACAAAGTCACAATTAGTGTTTTCGTGCAATGAGTCAGAAATCAGAAGTCAGGGTCCTGGTGTATGGATACATTAGCCACCACACAAACATTGGACTCCCTGAACTGAAAATCACACTTGGTACGCTTAACACTATTTCTACAAAGAAAATAAAATATCAGAGTCCTATGTTCTGCGGTAGAACCCACTCCTCTTATACCAATTTGTCACGACCAGTCCCCCGAGGCCCGTGTCAAAACTAACCCAAGCCCTCCTTCTATAGGCCAGGGGATGGCGAGTAGCACCAAATGTGTAAATCCCTATAACTGTGTAGGTAGTGCCTTTATAAAACATAAACTCACACAACCAGAGAACAATCGGAAGCAAACACTAAATAAAAAAGTATAACAAGTGTGCTGAAAGTACAAAGGGGCCAAAAATACAATCCCAATAGAAAGGTACAGATACAACTAAAATAAAAGTACAACTGTAAAGACAACATCAGTGTGGTGAAGCAGCTCCAGGATCATCCTCCAGGTTCCTACCTGAAGGGTAGGTACAGATGTCCTCCTCAGCACTCCGTGTCTATCGGTCCGCTCTGTGTGCCGTCATGCTGAGTGTCCACCTCTGGGTACCGTCCAGTCCTTGTACACTCTACCTCGGTGAGCACAGTCTGTTTTATGCATCAAACACAACGAGGCGCAGGCATATCCTGTGAAGGGGTGAGTATAACGATACTCAGTAGGGACCCCGAGACCCTCAAGGTCTCACAAAATCCAACAAAGATAAACAAAAAATAAAGATCTCAACAAATATCCTTTACTTAGGTATATTCCCATACATATACCTATGTTATCATGTAACCCATCTCAATCATGAGGAAAACACAAAGGTCATTGACTCCGCTCAAACCAGGATTTTTATTCACGATATCAAAAACATAGCTGCTAGAGAACACCTCCTCTATCGAGCACAGTAGTCCTGTCATGACTCTGAGGTGATACTCACTAAACTTATACGGCTGAGGTACTCCTCCTCTGTCAAGTACCATTGGTTTCTCTCCCCAACACAGTAGTGCTTCCCGCCATGGGTCTGCCACCCCAACACAATAGCACACCTCCTAATAGCCTACAGAGGTACTTCTCCTGTGGAGTACGGCAGGTCTACTACCCCAACACAGTAGTGCTCCTCTGCCATGGGTCTATCGTGCCAATATAGTAGTGCTCCCTACTATTCTAGTCAAGTCACTCTGAAACTAACCGGACAAGCAGTCATCAGGTCTTAGCCACCTACAAGGTCTCCATACTCCGTACACTCGTCTCCTAGAGGATCCACTCCAAGAGCTACTAGTAGATACTACAAAGTGTCACGTAATCTCACGTCAAAGTATCTCATGGGACCTCCTCAACATAGGGGTATCAACGTAATAGACGGCGCGTCAATCAGACGCCCAATCTGTGAGTTATTATCATTTCCTTTCTAGGGGCCCAGTTGGATTTCGGGTACAATCCAACTCGTCCATACACAAACCACATCTGTATCTTGTGTGGAGTATGCCAAAAGGTCTGTCTCATCAATAGGAATCCATAATAGTCAAAGACACGTCAATCAGATGTTCGGTCCTTATGTTATATGTTTTTCCGCTCTGAGGGCCCGATTGGTTTCGGTAGCGAACCAACCCGACTATTTTTCCAAAGTCGTCCAAAACTCATATAGCGTATTGAAAAAGGACAGCCTCATCGCGAGGGTCCTAGTGCCACAGATGGTGCATCTATTGGATGCACAGTCTTGAAGATATTCTCTTTTAAGCGAATGGGCCCGACCCGCTAGGCCCAGTGGGCTGGCAGGTTGGTCTGACCTGGTTCGGTGGGTCCAACCCGTCATGGGGTGTCAGCTTAACCTAGAGAAACGTGACTCGGCCCAGTAGTAGGAGGGGTCCGGCTTAAAGGCAGGCGTGGCCCGACCCGAAGGGGCACGACCCAACCAGGTGGCGTGGCCCGGACCTGCGTGGCCCGACCTGGCGCGGCGCAACGTGGCCTGGTCAGCCACAACCCCGACGGGTGGTCGGGCGGCTCGGACCGAAGCGGCCGAGCGGTCCATGGAAGGGGGCGTGGCCCCCCCAGTTGGTCGAACCTGCAGCACTACCCTCCCAAACTGGCTGGAATTCGTGGGGCAAGTGTCCCGCACGGGCGGGTTGTAGGTTCTTCATCGCGGCGCCCTCCTGGTGTGGCGACTTTCCTCCACCTGGCCGGCTTACGAGCGGGCCGGTTCTCCTACTGAAGCGGCCCGCGAAGTAGTCAGCAGTTCCTTTCGTGCAGCCGGCGCGATTTTTATGGCTTCCCCTGTCACGACCTGTTGTAACCGCGGCTCCACGTCCTCTGTACGGCGCGACGGTGCTGTGCTTCCTCCACCGCGGCCCGCTTGGCCGCGGATTTTATTTGCGTGTGCGACGATGGCCCTTAAGCCGCCAGCTTCTTCCGTGTTCTGCCTCCGGTCGGTGATTCCAAAAAAAATAATCATGATCCAGTGGAGGGTCGTCAGGCAGTGTTCGTTCTCCTCCCTACATTAGGCGATTGCAATAGGCCGAAGACAAACAATGATATTCAACGACGAACGAGGCACAATTTTAATCCATTAAAGATTGAAAAAAAATCCCCCTACCTTGATTAAAGTCATCGCACATAATCGAGCCATGGAAGACATGAATCGTGGTAGATGGCGTCATAGAGAATGGTGTCATGGAGAACAGATGTCCATTCCATCGATGTCAGGGCATGTCCAAGGAGGAAACAACATTGGCGACTTCACGTTCTTTGAATCGTAGAATGTTCTTCGTCGATGGATAAAGTCTGTCTTCATCGGAGGGATTCATCGTCGAAAGAAGAACGGTGTATTCTTCCAAGACATTCCAAAAAAATCAATTGTCCAAAGAAACAATATGCTCTATATAATTATATTGGTGCCATGCAATTCAAAATATTTCAAAAACATTCATGACACCACATATAATTATTTAATTGTGTAGCTCAACCCATTAATTAGAAGAGATTGAATTCATTTATTAACATGTGTTGGAAGGCATTACGGTGGGAGTGAGGGAGAGGAAGAGTTCCCATAATTAATGGGGGGGGGGGTTTCCACAATAAAGGATGAGTTAATTGAGGGGGGGGGGGTTTGAAGAGAGTTATGGGAGATGAGAGGATGGGGCTCGTGTGGGCCCCAACTCTCAAATATCCACACATGGGAAGTTGGGTGGGTGAGGGACCCACCAATAACTTCCCATGGGAGGGAAATAACATCCATAGATATATAAAATTGTTCTTACAATTTTATTCAACTGTTTCCAATTTCTCCAAAAATTTACTCTCAACCCGCATAAAACGCAACTACGGTAAAGGTCCCATTAAGAAATTATTGGCACTGCGAGTTAATCGGTGTCCCCGGATTTCAATTCCGAGCAA
The DNA here is from genome assembly GCA_963277665.1 of Viscum album. Classification (NCBI taxonomy): domain Eukaryota; kingdom Viridiplantae; phylum Streptophyta; class Magnoliopsida; order Santalales; family Viscaceae; genus Viscum; species Viscum album. The sequence continues at coordinate 169,914,332 of OY728157.1, forward strand.
TGGTTCAAAATATAGAAAAACCCACATGTACGTTTACTGAACGTACAAGAAAAAACTTCAGAAATTGATTCTGGGCACACCAGGCCTCAGAATCAAGTGTCGTTAGAGGCTACAGACTCGTAAAAATCCTAAGAATTAAGAAAATAAATTTCTTGAAATCTCATGGTGTTTACATTTTTACAATTTTTAAAATTAATTTTGACCAAAAATTAATTACATATAGTTAAATTTATTGATTAATTTAATAAAAAAACAAAAAATCTATTTTTTAAAATTAAATTCTTATAATTTATAGAATTAAATGTAATATTATTCCCATAAAAACAAAATGAATAGTAGTTTTTCATAGAATCCATTTTAAGAATAAAATCTTTATAATGTCAAATTCAAGAATAATATATATAAAAATAACATTTATTTGATTAATTTTCATCCAAATTAACTACTAATATTTTCAATGTAATCCAAAATAGAATTTTACAATTTAAATACATGAAATGAATGATGAATTCCAACAGAAATAAGTGTAATTCAATATTCATTAAAACATATAACTTCTTATAAATTCTTTATAAATTACTCCTAAGATTATTTTGAAATTATGAATTTAAAAATGAAGTTCATTTTTTAAAATTTAAATTCAAAATTTTTAAAATAAATATTTCTTAAAATACAACATAATTCCTAAAGAATCTATTTTTTAGAAACTAATATATTTTTCTATTTCATTGAAAACATTTATAATTTTATTATAATGAATATAACTCTATAAAATATAATAAATTAATACTAATAATGCCAGAAACTTATTTATTAAAATATTACACATGTTGTTAAATTTATCCCTATTTTTTCAAATTGTGCCTTCACAATTCTATTTATTACATTAAAATGTTTGGATATTTTCCCACAAATAAATTTAACATTTCTATTTTTCATCTTTATTCACATGGTTTTTTCATAAAAAAACCTTATCCAATTGAATTACCTTGTTACATAACACATAATCATTGTCATCAATAATAAAAATATGTCATTCATCATATGTTTAGTAACTGAACTACATTAGGGATCAAAAATAAAGATGCATCAAGAACATATTTTCATTAAAATAAAACACAAAAAACCACTTTTACCTAGGATAAACATGTAGGAAAGGACCCTTGGTAAGAAACCGATGCAAAAATATCTCGGATTTCATATGGTCTAATGAATTGTGGACTTATCATTCTATTTGAACAAAAACTCATAACACATGCCCTTTTAAAAACTATAAGAATAACATGATCACATACCCTAAAAGGAATATATTTTCTTTTATGATCCACATAAATTTCTTACCCACTCAATGCCATCTGAATGTACTGTTAAATCATCTTAACATTGTCAACCACTTTTCTATTCCAATTATAGTCTTAATAATGTTCCTTCTCCTATTTCATCTCAATAGTTAGTATATTGACATCACATTACTTATAATGATTTAAAATGTTCCATCAGTATAGTAGAATGAAAACTATTATTATAAGAAAACATGAATAACTTGAGATTTTAAAATAAGATTATTATGAGCTATAATTTATAAAACATAAAAAATCGAGCATAAACTATGCCCAAAATATATTCTCTAAGAATTATATTTAGAACCTATATATTGAATTAGTGGATATTAATATGACTAATTATATTATGAAATATATATAAAAATATATATGTCCTACTCAATACAAATTTATTTTTAAAATCTTAATAAATTATGTATCACATTTTTTAATGTCATTTTAAAATTCGAAATACTTGTTCTTCAAAAATGGTTTTTTTATACATTATATTGGGGAAATAAAATTAATTTATAAAAAAAATTGAAATTTTATTTTATAAACATAATATAATTTATAAAATAATTATATCAAAATTAACTTATGCAGAAATGATTTTATTTTTAGGAATAGACTGTTTCTTTCTAAAAAAAGAAAAATACTATTTTACAAAAAAAATGATTTATTTTAATAAAATTAGGTTTCTAAAATATTCCACTATTCTTTAAATTTTATTTAAATTTAGAACTAATATAATATAATTTTATTTTAAAATTTTAATTACTTTTTAATCATATTTAAACCTAATTTTATTTTATATTTATTTTATGTTCTAAAACACATTTTTATGAAAATTGTTTTTATGGCATAATATTCTTAAATGTTAATTTAATGAAAAAATTAAGAAAATAATTAAATTAATTGTACAAATTATATTGTTTAATATATAAATTTAAAAACAAATAATTAGGATCACTAGTTATAAAGTTAATGCAATATCATCTAATGCTTGAAAAATTAATTTCCTGAAAAACAAGTTTCTAACACATTTTGGGGGTTTATTTGGAAATTAAATTATACCACATCATTGAATTAAATTCCATTAAATTAATTCCATATTTGGAATAATAATAAATAATATTATATAATATTTTCACCTTAATTATGAAACATTTTTATTAATAATTATATTAAAATTTATTTAAATTAATTAAGGATAAAATGGGGTTCTGTGCGTTACATTTTCTTGTAATAAAAATTATTTTCAACGAAATTAATTTTTGGAGTAAATTTTAATTAATATTAATATCTATTAGGTTGAAATTATATAATAATTATTATATTATTGTATATTTAAATTCTAAAAAACATTTATTAAAAAATAATAAATACTATGGGGAAAAAGATAAAGGAAAAAGTATATACACTTTTGGGGACAATGAATAACAAGTTTAAAAAATGTTTATTTTTTTTGGTTATTTTTATATACCTTAACTTCCAAAAAAATTATTATCAATATGTCGAGTCTTTGGGATATATTGCATTCACATTATTGACAGATTTTGGGTATTTACATAAAATGTAGTCCTCCTCATTGTTAAAAGGGAACTCCATCCCCTCATTTCATCACACATCTCAACAACTTTGGATCAACCAAACCCTACCAATATATCTCCAAAAATATCTTATACAGAATTTATATAATCTCTTCTTCCAAAAATTACAGTCTTAGGTCCTTAATAAGATATCCAGTGGAGGTTCATTGATGCGAAGGTAATTATCTTCACTATGTTCCTTATTTTATGTTATTTTTCACTACCTTGATTTATATCATAAAAAATATTATATAATAAAACCAATATATCCTCTAATATTATATATTCTTATACTTATGGAATAATTTCTCTTAATTTCCTCCACTATCAAATTAATATCTAATCCATTCCTTGTGTGTACGTTGGACTACCTCCCCATGAATTGATATAATTTATTTACAGTCACTTAATCACATGTATATTCATAATAATAAAAATAATAAATATATATGATATATGTGACATGAAATTAATTCTATGAAATTGATATATTATTCTCTAAACTACCCTTTATTCCATTATTTGAATGGATTCATTGCTTGTGCGTACATATAAACTACTGTCTCCATGAAGCAATTCGATTAATTTTCCATGTACAAATTTCATGAATGAATTTAAAAATTTATTCAATGGATGAATAATTTTCTTAAAACATAAATATATTTTTGGATAAAATTGATCATTATATTATTCAAAATAAACAATACTTATGTGACAAAACATGCATCAAGATACAAAGCAGTTAACACCGAAAATAGTATAAATAAAAAACAAATATTAGAAAATATTTGATAAGATGTTATAATAGGATCATATATGATATTTTAAATATGAATGTGGTTAATTTATAAATTAATAAAAATCATAAATCCACTATGGAAGAGATTAAATAATGTTCATCTAAATCGAAGGATGAGGTAAAGGATTTTGTCTCAATTTCCATTTATTGAGGATTATTTTAGTGTTCTGAACATGATGTATTTTATATAGTGTATATAATAAACGTTTTACATGTAATATCATCATTAATTCCTAACTTATGGTATTTTATGTTTTTTAAATTTGAATTATTTCATCCAAGTGAATTTTAATTGAATGTTACCAACTTGTAATAAATTCAATAAATCAATTTGTTTTTATGGTTATATTACTTCTTCATTATGTTGGATATTCATAGTTTATGTGCATAATAACATGATTATTTTATTTATACTATCCAAATTATTTATCTAGATTATAATTTTATACAGATATTAAATTCATTTATTATTTCTCACTTCAACGGTACGGCCATGATGTGGGATTTTGTCAAAATTAACATTTATTAAGACTTATTTTTTAGTATGAAGATATTATTCCTTATGTGGTTCATATAATAATCATTAAAATTATTTAACAAGAATAAATAATTTTTTTATGATGGTTGTTATTTCAATTAATGTTTATTATTTTAATGTGATTAATTTTATATTAATAGAATATGCCAAAATCTATTTTACTCTCACATTCTTTTTGGATTTCTATTATTCTCAGTGATGGGATAATTTTTTACATAAAATCTATTATCATTTTATTATCATTTTTATAGTTATGTATTTTATATATTTACATTCATCTTTTCTTGTTTTTGGTACTTGAATCAAGAAATTATATAATTAAAAGAGAAACAAATTTTATTTATCATTAGATCGAATAAATTTATCTTCCATTTAAAATTTTTTATACGGTTTCATAAAAGTTATTTTCATTACTAAAATGATTAATGAAAACCAATTTATGTTCTTCCTTTATTTTATAAAGTTCTATAATGGATACATTCTACTATTTTTAAAAAGAGGTTTTTTTGAAAAAATTATATGAGAAATTGTTTTTTTGTATACAATCATAATAGACTTCCCCTATGTGGTTAATATTTGATGAAATGTTGATTTGTAGTAACATTTTAAATGGTTTTTCTAAAAAAAATATAATTTTTTTTATATTTCACCTCAATTCAATTTATTTTTCCAAATGCCATGGGTTTATTCAGTAAACCTATATTTTTAATGAACTGGTGATCATTATTCATTTATAGTTTAATTTTGGTATTGATAAATTTTCTTGAGATAATGTCATTATTATGACCATTCTTCATTTGAAAATACATTTATATTATATATCATTATTCTTTGTATCATGTATGTGATTACTACTAAGACTATATAACATTTTTATATATGATTTTCATGTTGATGTTTTTTAACTGACTGTGGTAATTTATATAAATTCAAATTCATTACATAATATTGATATTTTTTGAAAATGAATATTTTTGATGAATTAAATTCATAATTTAATAAATGTGGAATTATTTGGACATGTAGTGATCGGTGCGACACATATTTCTATATTCAATAAAGAAAATGGTATTCTCATGAGGTGGATGATTAATATAATAAAAAATTGGGGTTTCCCATAGTTTTATGATGTCTTGTGTATGATATTGATAGTATATATATATAAAGATGTATGAGATAATGACATGTAATATCAATTATTTCAATCATTGAGAATTCAATGATTATTATCCATGAGATTATTTTATTGATATTATCCATGGATTTATTTTAACCTTGAGTTATTGATTAAATAGAATAGGTTTTTTCTTATTTAACTTTCTATATTTACTATAAATTTTACATTAAAAATCATTATTTTATTGATTAAATGGAATTTGAGTTCAGTTATTAACTATTCGATGTTGATTATTTCTTATTAATTTATAATAGATTCATCTATATAGAAATTGCCGACAATCAGACATCTTCATTGTCTTGTTTCTTTCTAATAGGAAATTTAGAAGAAATCAATTAATGATTTCAAGGATTAAAAATATATATTTCACATTGTTGTAATTTATGTTTTCAAATGTAAAGAAAGACTCAAATATTGGTCTTGTTTACAAACACTGTTAAACTATTTGGTCCATTCAGATATGATTCCTTGTATTAATGTAAATGTATTAATGTATCCACCATATCAACAGTACAAGTATTGGAGATTTTATAGTTTGAAATAGATAATGTTTAGTTGAAACAATGGGAACTATTTTAGGAAAACATAGGTAGGAAACATAACCGTTTGATTGAATTTTTTGATATGTATTGAATAATTTCTTCATGTTTTGGTAAGGAATATATTATGTGGTTATTTATTGTAATTAATCTATGTATGGATGCCACAATTGGATATGGATTTGGAATAGTTTGGCCAAGTGGTAATAAACAAAAAAAGTGAATATTGGGCTTTAACTTGATCATCTCCTTATTAAAAAAACTATCCTTATTGTGTGAATAGTTTGAGAAACCCCTGGGATATGCTTATGATAATTTACATTTTTTTACAAAAAATTAAAAAGTATTGGAATAATTAAAGAACATGAATGGAATGGTTTAACCTATGCTGTATTATATTGAAAAATTGGTGTGATTAGTTAATCATCATTTAAATAATTACATGGTTTCCACTATGATTATTTTTTGTAACACTATTTTATTTTTTAGTCAATGGTTAGAACCCAATGTATTTTGATAACATTTAATCTGATTAACAATGATGTTATTATGGGAAAATAAATGGGATGTTTAATTTGTTGAATGATGTCATAATTATTAACAACTAGTTATCTATAAATATGATTAATAACTTATACTTTCACCATCTATCTTAATCATAAAAGATGAGAACTATGGAGATTACTAAGATAATGTGTGGTGGATACCATGGGGGAAAGAATAATCTATTTAATTAGTATCATAGATTTAGACGTAGACACTCATGAGATTGTCTCAAAGAAACATGAATTTTTGTTTTTTTTAATGAATGGAATATATAATATAATTCTGGAGGAAAATTGAGAATGAAATAGGGATAAATAAATTCCATCATAGTGATCCATTTATAGTTCATTGTATTGAATGTGTAGAACTGGGGAATTTTCCAAGACAATGGCCATTCTTAATGGATAATTTATACATCATAGAAGGACATATGATAAAGTTAAAGAGTTAAAAGAATATATTTATCAGGATTCGAGAATTATATCATATAAGTACTTTTATCAGTAGAGTTTTGGTTGTAAAAATATTGAAACATATATGTATTGTGCTATTTTTTGGAACATATATGTTTTTATCTATGATTAACACAACAGTTCTGTATATTGTCATCATTTTTTTTTGTTTAATGTTGATTATAATGAGAATGTCTTAAATAAACCATTTTAGGTGATTTTGGGATGTTATTTAATGATGATTAAGGATAAATATGGAATATTTTATGAAAATATAAACGATTGGTTTGGTATATGTTGTAGTGAACATGTTTTTTAAGGAATAATTCTTTACATTTTATAAAAATGAGTTTAATGGTATTGGTAACCAGTAAGGTTTGTATTATCTTTTATGTGGTGGTAATTAAAAATCATTTCTATTTGGGAACATTATAGGAATTATATTATTATAGTTTTGGAAAAAGGACCAACATCAAGTCGAGTGACAACCCATATTATCTGGGAAGTCTGTGGGGTTTGAACCCACACCATTATGGGGATAAGAGTGAAGTTCATAACATTGGACTACATGATGTACTGGTTAGTGTGATATTTTTTTACTTAAATTATTTCAATAATTGATACTTATGTAATGATTTAACATGAATTTATGAAGGTACTGTTTAGGTTTGGTGATTATTGTTTCATATTTATCTGTATTTGACGACCTGTGGTAATAATTTTTATTATAGAAAATATTTTATGAACTGGTTGTTATCCTTTTTTGGATTATGTAATCTATTGATAGTAAAGTTATGTGTTTCAGGAATAAAAATATATTAGTGTATATTCATTACTTGGAGTAAGAGATGTAGTGTAAATTGGTCAAAGAACAACCAAAGGATAAAATTGTTTTCATGGAAATAAAAAATACATAATGTATGTTTTCTGGTTTTCACTATCTCAATTGTGAAAGAACCACTGGTAGTTAGGTAATGGAACCTAAAAAAAAATTTATCCTCTTTTATTCATATCAAATTAATAAATTTTTATTTAACTCCTCATATATTTCTATTTTTTCTTTCATTAACATTTTCTTAATCATTCACCTTCTTATGATCAATTATCTTTTTTACTATTCATTAATATTTAAACTTTACATCAAGTTTTTATTCTGAATTCCCACTATTTTTCTCCCACAAGGAAAAAAATTTAAGTTTGCTTCTAGATTACCTTTGTATTTCCATTTCCATCTTTTAAGAGGATGTTTTATTTGTACTTTTTTTAGAATGTGGGTTTTTAAAAAAAAGTATCATAAAATATCAACCCCAATATTTTTCGATAGAGGTTATAATTTCTATGAATTTATTTATGAAGGGGTGGAGACATTGAGGCCCAAATATTTTAAATTAAGTTCATTGTGTTTGATAACATTTTATATAGGAAACTCTAAAATTAAACGAACAAAAAAAAAATAGAATTTAAATATGAAAGTTACAACTAAATCATTGAATTGGTATGTATGAATATGAATAACTAAATTTTGATATATATATATATATATATATATATTTCCAAATAAATAATAATTTTTCTATATGTAATTTGTAAATAATCTATCAAAAATTTAATAATGTCATTATATTATTGAAAATACATTTGTTTCAAAAATGGATTAACTTTTCTTTTTATGTTATATACATAAAAAAATTTATACCAATAATATATATTTTTTTAAATAAAAATTTGTCATTAAAAAAATCAAAATATCAAAAAAAATCAAAGGGTTATTGTTTTGGATTTTTCAGTAAAGGTCTAGTTTTCAATGAATCGTAAAGAAAACAATTTCCTATAAAACAATAATTTTTATATAAAAAAATTAATTTAAAATACCCCTTTAGCATTCAATTTTATATTAGAGTAAATTAATTATTAATTATTTATATTTAAAAAATTAATTACGTTTTATATTCTTTGTACCATATTTTGGTAATTGTTTAATTTAGGCGTAAAAATGTTTTTTTATAAAAAAAAACTTTTTAACAACATAATATTCATCCATTTAAGTATTTTAAAATATTATATAGTAATGAATTATATAAATTTCATTTATATTCCATGTATCAATCTATATGATTTTTAATAGAGATAATTATGACGACATGTCAAATATTTAACAATATATCATCTTATTCTTGAAGAATTCATTTCATATAAATTTATTTTTTGAATGGTTTTGCAGGTTTATTTTCAAATTAAATTATACAAAATATGTTGATTAAATTAAATAAAAAGAATTCCATATTTGGAATAATAATAATTAATTTATTATAATAATGTAAAATTAATATTTGGAAATAATGATCAATAAAGATAGAAAAAATCAGTTACCGCAACTAAAGTAAAATAATGGATTTTTGTGTTACATGTTATTATAATAAAATTAATTTTTCATGCACATAATGTAGTTTTTTTATAAAATGGATTTAATATTAAGATAAACTGGGTCATATTCTCGATTATAGATAATTTATTTTAGCATTAAAATGTAAATTACATCGGATAAAAAACTATATATTATATTGACAAATAATATAACAAAACTAAGTAAACATAGAGGTTGCAAAATAAAATGTTTATAAAATGTTTATTTTATATTTTTGGAGGTTTGGATCGAAATATACTTCACACCACTATACTATTTATCAATTATGGTGGAACATGGGGGTTGGAGTGACTTCCCATTATTGAAACATTTTGGGTATTTCCTAAATCCCACTCCTTCTCAATTATAGAAGGGAAATCACTCCCAACATTTCCTCAAACCATTCATAACATTATAGAAAACCAAAACCTACGAAATATCTCCCAAAAACATTTATCCCCATTTTATTGATTCTTGTATTCCAAAAGGAGAAACCCTTGGGGTCCTTAATAAGATATCCAAAGGAGGTTTCTATAAGTGAAGGTAATTGTCTTCACTGAGATCCTTATTATTATATATTATTTTTCCTCTTCCAATTATGTCTTAAAAAATAAAATATTATAACATAAGGATCTATAGAAACTATGAGGTATGTAATTTTACTTCAAAATATTTATCTATCTCCCCTTTATCAAATCGGAATAAAATCCATCTCTAATGTGTAAACTGCATTATCACATCACGAACTGATGTTCTTTTTCATCCATAAACAAAAAAAAATGAATATTTTTAATGATGGGAATAATAAATACATATTGTACAAATGAAATTATACTAATTATTCAAAATTTAGATATTATCCACATTTTTACCCTTTAATCCATTATGGTAATTATATTATTGCACATGTATACATATAACCATCCATATCTATGAAGTGATGCAATTAATTTCCCAAGTCCAAAATTCATGAATGGTTTTTAAAATGTATCAAATGAATAAATACGATAATTAACTAATTAATATAATTCAATATAGGTTTGTCCTATATCATACAATCTTAAACTAGAACATCTATGATAAAACATGCATGAGAATAAGAAGTAGTTAATATAAAAAACTATAGAAATAGTACATTTTTATTAACAAACATGTGATAAGATGTTATAATAATATCATATATTTAATTATAAATGATATAATGGTTTGTTAATTAATTAATAGAACTATGAACATCATTATAGAATTTATTAATGCATTTCAAGTACGGGTAAGAATGAGGTCAGTGATATTGTCTCAATTTCCCTTATTTTTTTTTGCATATTTTAGGGATTTTATATATTTTATACCATATTTTACTATATTCTGTACTTGAATATTCAATAGAAAAACACATTTTATTTCCCATTAAATCATATTTATTTTCCTTCCATGTCGATCTTTTAATTTTTTTTACAAAAATCCTTTTAATTACTCAATTGGTTTATAGGTGAGGTTTTCTGCTATACATAAAATTTAATAATTGAATTAATTGAATATTTATACTATTTTACAAAACATATGTTTTCAAAATAAATTAATTAGAATTTTATTTTAACATATGGTAATAATGAAATTTTTATCCATCATAACACTTTTCTGAAATATATCATCCTCTACTTTCATTCCTTAGTAATACAAAGAATATTATTTTATGAAAGATTATTTTAACATTTAACATACACTCTCTTTCGTCTTCCAAAACTCATTATTTAATTAAAGAATGCTATCTTCATGATGAAAATAATGTCAACTGTATTTTTTTATAAATTCTTTTATTATTAACACTTTTTTGTGGAAATCAGTTTCATGTAATCATTTTTCACCAGACATTACATATCTCTTAAATATCGTTATTCATTGTATTCTAGATATTTTTATTTCCTAAACCATGTAACATTTTTATAAAAGGTTTTAATTTTTTAATCTATTTGATTAACTTGGAAATACTGATGAATCCATATTCTTTACTCAATGTGAATATTTATTGAAAGGGAATGTTGTTCATGAATAAAATCGATCATTTGATATATAAGGAATTATTTTGACATTAGATGATTGGTGTTTCCTAGAATTATATATCCCCTTTATGTATTTATAGTCTCATATGTTTAATAAGTACATAAAATATATTATTTTTCAAATACATTTTTAAATTTTATTATGAATGGTATTGATTGTACATATATCATGATGTCTAATATAATGATGTCCAATAGAAGTCATTTCATTCATCATGAATTATGATATTTTTATCCATTTTATTATTGAATTTTTACTATCTGAGGTTGATTATTTTCATAGATTATTTATTAAATAGATTTTTTTAGTTATGTAGTTAATATATTTATTATGCCTTATCAAATAATATTAATAATGTTATTAATTATATGAAAGATTTATTGAGTTCATTACAATGATATATGGATTATTAATTAATGATTCATGATTGATTTTGATGTATGTAATTTAATGAACCGAATCATGTTATTTTAACAGTCAAATTCACTTGGGTCTTAACAGTGAGGTTTAACCAAGATACAGCAAATGAGTCTTAAATATATTAAAAAAATACATAAAACTAGAGTAAAAGTTTCATGAAAAATGTACAACGTGATAAATAAAACCATGGAAAACATTATAAACAACGAAATATGAATCATATCAGACCAAAAAGTCTCCATGTTATAAACCATTACCTCCAAACCATCCCATATCCAAGGAAACAACAAAAGAAGACAACATGATACAATATTCACTTCCCATTACATAGATCATACAATAGCATGTGCACTACACCAAAATTAAAATTTTGGGAGTGAGAAAAAATCCTGGTATGATACAAAAATAATTCCATAAAATGTCTAATTTCATGAATATAATAGTTTAATCTTTTAAAACAATTAATTTTTTATAAATTATTTTCATAAATCCAAAGTAATTTGTAAATAATTTTCATTTGGTTTTCATAAAATACAATCAAATCCACGAGTCCAAGAATATAATAATTTTGTACTAAAAAAAGTGATATATACCCATACACCATTTGGAAATAAAGTACAAATGTATCTTTGAAATAATAGTTTATTTGAAACCATGTGATACAAACTCAACAGAAAACATGTGAGTAAAATCCTTGACAAAATCCATCATGCGATAAATAACCAAAAATTCCATCTTACACTATATTTTGGATTTATTATTTATGAATACATACAATATATAAATTATCCTAAACCATTTATAAATTGTTAACAACCAATATAGAGTCTTTTTAGAGTCCATAAATGTAACGATGCAACCCCTTGTGGTTCCACACACACTAGGGCCACCTATGTCCCATTCCAAATGCACCCATGGTACTCAATGTTCCAAATATTTTAAAAAACTTATTAAAACCATTATCATAATTATTAAAAAATAAAATACAATACACGACAATACATAGTTTGAAAATCACTTTCCAAATGAAAACCACAATGCATGCATTAAATCATACTCTTGGTATGAAAAAATACAATTTTAAAGAAACCCCAAATTAAAAATGTGTATCTTTCAAATAAATTGAATGAAACACAATATCACATCCATTATATTATTTACCCAATTTAATTATACATCTACGATAAGATATTCATATAATTAACCTAATTTATAGAAACACCAACTTCAAAATATAGAGATAAAAAATCTCATTCGACAATGGTGATGGGGGAAGAGTATATTGGGTCCATACGATCCTAAATAAAAAAGAAAACACATTGTCTTACTTAAAACCCATTATATCAAGAATATATATTTTTTATGGGTTCTATGATACTAGAAAGTAAGAGATCTAAAGAGGATATGCATACATGAGGATAAACCAGATCAAAATCCCAACAAACCAAAATGTGTTCCACTATGAATAAAGTAATTACACCTAGAATCCAAGGGTATAGACTAAAAATGAATTGGCGAAGGATTTTGATGAAAAAAATGAGATTACTGGGTGAATAGGATTTAAAACAGCCAAGGGAACGTGGTAAAATTCCTCTTTTTAACATTTTAGTATGGGGTCGCATGGTTTCTTAGGGTATGTCACATAGTTAAACTAACTATGTGCCTTAATCATGAACTTCAACTATCTAATATGTTTAGTGGAATTATTTTTCTTACTTATTAGTTTAACCATGTACCATGCTTGAAACCCACTCTATTTAAAGTGTTAATAATTCTTATTTGGGTCATGTTACTTGGTAAACCGTAATCGAACCGTGTGACACATATAGAAAACCTATAAAAACCCCAATCAGATCACTGAGAATGTAAAACTACATTTATAACAATTAACAAATGGGCAAAATTTCATTGGAACAACATTGAGTCATACCACATGATTACCTCATCATTCATCTTTCTTTTCACCTTAACCACGTTCCTTTATAACTACTCATAAATTCCATTATATTCGGAAATTGATCTCCCAAATATTATCATACCCTTAAAGAGAAAACCAAGTATTAAATAAGGAATACCATGGACCTAGGTTGAATCACAATTCTCCCCACCATAAGATCTTTCATGACCCAGAAAGTACACAATATTTTAGACCCCAAAAAAGAGAAGGCCAGTTCTGCTTCACCAATTATTCTAGATCCCACGTCTCATGGCTATTATATCCACACTAACACATTACCCATACCAATTGAATCATTGTATGTCATAGTTCCTAATCCTAGTGATATATAATATGATCTAGTTTCTCAATAGAGTTGGTATTAGTTTATGGATCCACATCCTCCCATTAAATTACATTGCAAGGATCCTGGTGATACATTCTCAGCAAGGAAACATAAAATATGGCATGGATAAATGTCAGATGGGATGTAATTTTTTATATATATGACACTCTTAAAAGGTATTCCATGATGTCAATGGTTCCAAAAAAATTCACTACCAATTTACCATGATTACTCAACTGATGATGTCCAAAGTGAAATGAAAATTTTGAGAAATGCCTAATAAACAACCACAATCTATCGAATTTGGAAAAGCCAGTCTGCATAAGATTTATGAAAGATTTTTATTCTGACCAACTTACTCTAAATAAACTAAAAACATTCTGTCATCACTTAAATGAGACTTGTACTAAGAAGGTATTCATCTCTAAACTATTCCCAAGACAAGGGAGATCTATATGGAGTCCCCTGAAAAATATTTGAGGGTTTAATCCTTATTAAATCATGATTACTCTTATAAAAATTAGAACATTGGAAAATTAGTTTCCTAAGATCCATCATAACTAATCATGCATCCCAAAGAATTTCATCAAGGACCTAGATAGCGATCATTGTTTTTTCATTCATCTATGGATGTTAAGCTATTCTCAATTTCAACTGGAACCCATAAACTCATTGAAAAATCTCTATAACCTAGATTTGAACCTCATGTTCCAATCAGATACCACTATATATAGAACCACATGAAGTCTCACAACATCTAGAATTCATAATTCTTTGATCTATACCACTTTGCTTTTCTCCTTGATAGGAAAGAAACGTGCTTAGTTATTGATTGAATGTATGTATCTAAAATATCATTAATCCCACATTGATTCAGTGGAAAACCAATAATGAATTCCTTTGAAATATCATCCCATTTATATTCTATCATGAGTGAAGGTTGCAACAAACTAGGAGGTCTCTATTATTTTGCCTTTAGTTTCTAACAACTAAGACCCATAAGTCACAATCTAAAACCATTCTATCCTCCTTAGACACAAATATCAATATATACATTCATGATACATAAGGATATCCATGTTATTATACAACAACATTACCGATGTCCACTATCAATAAACCACATTGGAAAATTATAAAAATCAACCAACTATGATTGTATATAGCTCCACCAAGATACTAAGACCACTCACCCAAGGCCTCCTTACTATAAGTATTTTACCTAAGCATTCACATTCGTTATTGGCCACCTACTAAATCAAAAAACTCATCAAAATATGAGTATTTTTTTAAAAAATTACGAACACCTGTTCGCCAAACTCTTCCACTCCAAATAATATATCAGAAAAAAAACAATATTAGAGACCACACCTCAACCAATTTATGTTTGGGTACTGTTGGTGTTTGTTTCATAATAAATTCATCAAAAATTAGATTAAATTTTCTAAATGTGTCTAAATTTTACAAATAAATGGTCCATATATACTCTACTCATAGTCTCTTTCAAAATTTCAAAACCATCTGACTAAAAATATATTTCAAACTATTATTTTCATAATACACTCAAAATTATTTTCTAAATATATTTTGATACCATGTTATTAGTGTGTTCATACCTTCTCCGAAATCATGATAATAGTTATGATAGTTATTACCATAAGTGAGTATCTATCAAGAGACATAGGCCACCAAAAATTTCACTTGCATCACAAAACAAACCAAAACCATACTATAAGAATGACATAAAAATAACAAACTGATCCTAGTTTTATAGGAATAAAAACAGGAGTAGAAGTCATCCTCAACTTTATATCCTCAAAATATCTCTTACAATTGGAATTATAATCAAAATTTACACCCTTTCTAGTAAAAATTTTCAATGAATATTTGAGCATGGATAAATCTATAAAAAAATCATTAGTGACTAGCCAAACCCATGAAGCATCATATATCAAACACATTTATGTGTTTCTCCAAGGACATAACTACTAGAATCATTTCATGTTCAACTGAGACAACCCCTCTCTGATATCACAATACCTAGAAATTTTACTTCCCAAATACAAAGGTCACATTTTGAATGATAAATATATAGATGACGTTCCTTAATGGTTCAAATATTAATATCCAAACAGTCTGTATTCACCACCTATAAAATTTAGTACACCAACATATCATCCATGAATAGAACAACACTAAAGTCCAAGAATAGAAGAATGATTTGGTCCATATAATCCTTGAATTCTATTCACATGTTAAAGTGATATAATGGTATAACCAAAAATAAAAATATCTATACTGACTCAATAATTATTTATTATATATATAAACTTCTTCGACTCTCAAATAAAGATACCCTAACTAAAGGTTTATAATTAAAAATCATAATTCTAATCAATGATGGCCAAAAGTATCATCAATCACAGAAAAATTAAATTATTTCTTAATAGTCGACTAAATTAAAATTTGATAATCTTGGAAAATAATGAGAATACCCTATTATTATTTGAAAAGAGAACCAATTATTCCCATTATGAAACAATAGGATGAATAAATACATTATCCATCATATATTCTAAATGGACGTTCAGTTCCACCAACTCAGTCGGTTTTATTCGATAAGATGGCTTAGAGATGACCATCGAACAAGGGATCTATTCAAGAGTAAACTCTGCTACTTCCTATAGTGGTAAAATAGAAAATTAATATTGGAGGAAATTATGGTATTTACACACCACTTTATAAAATAGTTTTCTTAAACAAGGATGAAAAAAATAATGAAACAACTCTTATAATTAGCATAATATTACCCCTCCATACATAACAAGATTCTCTTCTCTTCTTATTTAAATGTCTCTCTAACCTTGAAAAACATAATCAAATCCTTCAAACTATAAAAATTAAACATCATGATAAAAAAAATCATTGTGTTTATTTATATTGATCATCTAATCCATTATAAAATTCTCTATTAAGACTAAAAAATTCCCATATCAAATCATAGTTTGGAATCACCCCCTAACATGTGGGAGACATGAAATCATCTTTGGATCAGTTTACAGAAGGCATGAAATGATCCAATAAGAATGTAATATGTTATGAACATATGAAAACCATGTAAAAAATAATTTAAGATATCACATAATGAGTAGTACATATAACAAACATTTCTAACACCATAAAAGATAAAATAAATGCAAAACTTATTATAGTATTTGGACCTACATAAAATTATTATAGTTCATATTTTTACTCATAAATTAGTTCAATATTTTCCACATCAAGATCCCCCTTATCCTAAGTATTTGACCCACATAACTTGTAATAATAGATATAAACCTTTTAATCCTATATATGAGTAGACCCTAACTTATTACCCTTGGATATCCTTTTAGAGAAAAGCTTTAGATGGATTTATAATTTACAATAATTAAAAATATTAGGATCCACTTTAATACTAGGCTTGGTATAACCATTCCTTCTCCATTGATAGTGAAAAAAATTACTTTTCCCCAGAAGAATCCCCTAAAACTAATCCAATTGAATAATAAAAATCCTTCCACTTTATTGTCTAGCCTAAAGATACACCCTGGTTAATAGCTACAACAACCCAAGCTCCACCCAAACCTAACATTGTAACTATTTCAACCATAGGAAAATATTAGTTGTCAACTAACTCCATAAAGGTTTTATGACACATGAATGGAAACAAAGACTAGAATATTAGGAGAAATCACAAAGGGTATACTCTCCTAGATTAATGGTTTGAAACTCTCTATTCTATGCTGCATTTAATGTCACAGGGTAAATCAAGTTATTAGAGATTTTCATGAAATATGTCTAAGTAATTTCCTCATGTAACTTTGCTTTCAAAATAGTTTCCCACCATATCCTTATTTATCCCAAATGCATTAACATTAAAAAATGAACCATAGAGTCCTCACAGGTCTTAAAAATGTTAAAGATCCTTTCAATACCCACAAAGGCACTCCCCAAATTCTTGTGGTCTTTTATCATCACAAAAGATGGGTGGATGATTCTTGGTAAATTATGAGACATGATCCACCAAATGTACTATGATACCTACACAAACTCTAAGAATGAATTATATAGATTACATATTTCACCAAATAAGGTTCCATAAGATTATTCGTGAGTTGATACACTCTCATATATTCCTCTCTCATATTTAAAAGCGATCTTCTTGGATATATTATCTGTTAAGGACCTGATAATGAATTATCATATTTACATCATTATAAAAAATATTAGGACCATCTTGAAGAGTTAAAATATATATTTAAAAGAACAATAATTTAATAAAATAAATAATTATATGAATAAAAAACAATGTTTAATAAGAAATATGTCCCTTTAAATAAAATCTCTATCCATATCATTCAAATAAATTTAAATAAAAAGTCTCAAAAAATAGAAAAAATTGATTTTTCTTGGTAAAACACATCCTATATAGAATCTTCGTGACACGGTATTATAAAAAACTAAAATTTTTAAAATAAACCCACAAAATAGAGTTGGCCCATCATACTGAAGTATGAAAAATATAAAGGGAAAAATTATTCAATATTACCAAAAAAATGATATACATCTGGATTATAGAACTAGAGAAAAAGATACAACCAGATCCATAAAAAAGAAAATCACCCATTACCATAGTTTTAGGAAAAATACAAGACCAAAAAGTCTCTAGGAGACCAAATACCACCTTCAAATGATCCTATACAAAATGCAATTAATATTAGAGAAACTGGAATACTAAATAACTCACCTCACTATAACTAGATCCTAAATTAAAACATCTATAACTCCCCAATTTGAAAATCATGGGGTTATCAGAGAGGCTATTTGGACACCCTTAAAAAGTATATAAAAGGTCCAACATCATAAATTGAATAGCTATAGGTTTTAAAACAAAAACAAAAAGTTTTTCATTTAATTATCATAAATCCCAACACGTTATTTAATAAATTTCCTTTGGTGTTCATTAAATCCATTCACATCCACAAAACCAAGAATATTAAAATTATAATTGTTAAAATCGGGATCCACATCAATACACCATAATTGATGAAAAGACACACATATCCATGAAGTAACCCATTATGTGAGTCCAAGTGATACGTTCTATTGGGAAAATATTTGAGAAAAAATTCATTAAAAAACTATCATGTGATAAATAATGAAAAATGAAAAAGATAACCATATTTTTAAACTAGAATATGGGAATATATGCTAGTCCTAAAAGATCCTAAACCATTCCTTACTTAGTAGTAACTAAAATTCAGTCTTTCCACAATACATCGACCTAAAAAAGAAATCCATAGTGGCGCCACACACACTTTGGTCACTACTATCACATTTCACGATTCATCCAAGGTTCATAATGTGAAAGATATATTATAATATATATTAAAACCAAAATCAAATTTTATTTAACAAATTCAAATCTATGCCATTCTAATTTGTTGTTTTAAAACAAATGTCAGAATGAAAACCAAAATTTAAGAATTTTCAAAAACACTTGGTGTGTATAAAAAACGTTTTTGAATAAAACAACCTTAAAAAGGATTCATTTAATGAAATTCCTTGAAACCATATATAAGTTCCATTCAACATGTAACCAAAAGTAATTTTAAAATAATGATAATAAGTTCAAAGAATTACTCCATTGTATTGAATCACCTACCTTAAAAAGAGGTAATACAATTATCCTTCATCAATGTTGACCTGGGAAGAGTCTATAGAGACTTCATTATCCTAGATCGATAATATAAAACCTAAATCCACCATTAAACCATTAATAAATAGAATACACATATCTGTTGTGTTTAATGATATATTATAAGATGAAATAATTTGATGATCTACAAATTAGTGGAAAAATTAGATACAAAACAAAATATACCTATATGAGATCAGTCAGCAGCAAAGTAATTCAACCTATAATCCAAGGGGACAGACCTCAATATTATAAGGAAAGGTTTAAGGAATGATAAAATGATATTATGTGTGATTATTTTTTAAAAATAACAAGAATGAAGGGTAAAATATGACTTTTTATAAGTTTGGTAGGGGTCACATGGTTTCCTGGGGAAGGTCGTATGGGTAAACTAATAATTCTTGTAAACCATTCACCCTAATTTTCCATTATGGGTGGGGGAAGTGTTTGGAAACAAGATTTATTTAATTTTTCACAAAATGTGGAACCTACTCTATCCAAAGGCTTCATGATTTTAACTACAAGCTACAACATTTGGGAAAACCAAGATCAAACAATGTTACTCCCATATAAAACCTTTATAAATCTTGTAAGGATCCATGTTTGGGTCACATTGTTTTTATATACACGAAAATCCCATTAAAAACACCACTCAATCCTCATAGAGGCAAATCATACAATCACCACACGGTTAAACTAACTATGCACATTTCCATTTTCGTAGAAATTTTTTTATTTTCAGCCTTTGATTCCATGAATCTTCAAAGAACCCAATAGAGAAAAACCAATGGTAAAATGTGGTATACACGTGACATGTAGGGATTCACATGTTTCAATTATAGATCATCTGAGGATATCCATATTCTATTTTCCTTCACTAGAATATGAGGAAGGAGATATTCAATGAGTTTAAGGATATATAATAATTACATTCACTTTTCTCTAATTTATGTTTTTAAATGTAATCCATGACTCAAGTATGTATTTAGTGTATTAAGACTGCTAAAATATTTCAATATTTTGGATACAATTACTTTTATCTAGTGTCAATATAAAATTTTACCATTAACAATGGGCTATTGAAGTTGGGTTTATTAAGAACTCAACTGAAGTCGTATGATTATCCAAAATTCCTTGAAAATATATTGAATAGGATAGGAGAAAATCCCTAAAATATTGAATCATTCACAATAAAATTCAATTATACTGATGATAAGAGGATGTACTAAAATTTAATTCCTCACCAAATGACATATATAGTCCTTTCCAAAAAATATTTGTAAAACTAGGATCATAATCAGATACAATGGATTGAATGAATCCTTGTAATATAATCACCACATTAACATAAATTCATGAAACTTGATCTGAAATATATAATATTAAATGGAAATAAAATAAATAGATTTATTTCATAGGTAAAAAATTATTAAAATTGTATTATTAACTCAATATTTCTTTTTTAATTCTACCACAACATTCATACAATATTCTCCCATTTCCAATCAGAAAAAAATTTCTGATTCATCCATTTCAATAGTTTCATAGTAAAATCTGTCATATCTCTCTACATTATTTCCAGTCAAAAAATATTCTAATGGCCTCAATACATTTTTTCCATTCCAAAATTTGTCGAAATAGAGTGTTATGAGCATAAATTAGTATTCATAAATTTTTTGTTATATGAAATACAAAACATTTTCTATATCTATAAATAAATACTTTATTTACATTTAATTCAATAATCATAATTTTCTTTGGAAATTATACATTGTCCTGTAACTCAAGTCCTTCCATCTGGGCATAAATAATTTTCTTCATTAGAGATGATTTTACTAAATCCTAAAATATATATGGAGTTTAAGTATACACAATTTCTAAGAAAATCTTCATTAAATCATTGACTATAAGATCATGTTCGAGACAATGTATTGATAATGTAGCATTATCATTACGACTCAAAACATCAGCCTCACTATTTACTTTTCTTGGATGGTAAATAATGGTTTAGTTATAATTTTTTATCATCTCTAACCATATCCTATATCTCATGTTCAAATATTTATAAGTTGAAATATATAATTAAATCAGTTTTTATAATTAAATATTTAACACATTACCCCAGATTAATTATTTCTCTAATTTTTTAATAAAAACAGTGAAACTTTTAGTTCATGGCCTTGTGTAAGATAATTTTTCTCATTAGGTTTTAATTAATGTGAAGTCTAAGAAATTTCCAATTAATTATATATAAAAAAAATTATTCCCTTCAATAAAGAATTATTGTAGATAGAATTCATTATTTCTATATTTGGGAAAAAACTAGAGTATTCCATAATTTTTTTTGAATTCCTAGAAACAGTCATCACATTCCATTTTCATAATGAACCTAAATAATATTCATTTTCACTTATTTACTATAAAAGATTACCATTTAGTTTTTTCCTAATTTTTTTTAATATCATAATCATCAATAAAAATTAATAATCATTGTACTATTTTTAGTTTATGTCCATTTATCAAGTACTTTATTATTACCTAGATAAATTTTTATGCCATTATTATTTAATATATGTCCAAAAAAAATGTTTCCTACAACTAAGAACCATATTTTAATTTTTTTTACATATAACTATATTTCTTTCAGCATTTTCAAAAAAATACTTGGATGTTTTTCATAATCCCCATATCTTTTAGAATAAACCAAAATATCATAAATAAAAAAACACTAAACATATCCAAATATTTATATAAATATATATTCATAGAATCCATAAATAATATTTATCATTTTTTAATGTAAAATTTATATTAACAACCTCACAATGCCCATAAATAGTATAAGAAGTTGTTTTATAAATTTTATTATCCATAAACTTCATCTGAGGGTACATAGACCATTGATCATCATTTGTAAAATATTAATCTCTCTTGAGTCGTTATCAGTTCATTTGATGGGCCAAAATCTGCCATAGTAGTAGAATATAGATATTTATAATAACCCACCTCAATACAGATAAAACACCTTACATCTAGATTGTAATATTTTTTTTCCACTACCATATATATTTGTATTTGAAAAAAACATGATTCATATGCCCAAATATACCACATCAAAACAACCTCTATGATTTCTTAATACATCTATGACTGTGATACTCAATAAAACTATCTAAAATTGAAAAAATTAATTATATATGTGAATTTTCTATGATGTATTATTCTAATTTTTCCTACAACTTTTGCCCCTTATTTGTTATTTTATAATAAAAAACCATATCATCAATAAAATCCATTTCTAAATTATCTTCACATCAATCAAGTTTCTCAAATAATTTATATTCTTAGTAATCCAAACCCAATTAGTATCATGGATTTTAACCTAAGTAAAATTGATTAATATTAATTTTAAAATAAATGATAAAATTTAGAGTATACCATTCTAATTGGGTGATTTTATCTTCATTCATAGACACATAATATACTTACATTTTCCTTAATTCCAAAATATACACTTCCATACTATTTAAAATATCCTTCGCAAAATATTTCTGATGGAAAATTATCTAAAGTATTTCTCATTATATTGTATCAATAACATCTATTTCTCTACTATTATTATCAACAATCAACCAAGGATTATATTTATCATCCAAAGATTAAATAGTATGAGTTAGAAAATGATTATTCAAACACTACATTACTATGGATATTTATTCTATATACTTAATCCAACCCTAATCTAACACTTATTTAAAAGTTATATAGAAATTGGAAGGGTGTTTTCTCATAAAACGGTTTTATATTAATATGTTCTACTATGTTAAATCTAGTCTCTCCTTATCATCAATACATGCATCATTTATGTCTTACATAATTAGAAATTTTGTAGTAATAAACATCATAGTTTCAATTCTAAGCATTCTCGGTCTATAATTTGGAAGGATATTATCCTATGGGTCACATCTTCCTTCAGTTTCATTATTTATTTAATGGAAAATCAATCTATGTAGACATGTTATAGATGAAAAAATATATTAATAATATAATTTTATATTATAATGGCCAAAAATAAAAATATGTTATGGTTATTTACTTACAATATCCTATCATTCTGAATTATCTATTCTTTTCTATGGATATCTAATATATGTATCTGGCCTGATTCCTTAGATAATCATGAATTTTAAGTAGATAATTCAATCTCTTATATTTTATGATATATATATTTTGGTGTGTTATAGACTTATGACATCACACTTATATAAATAATTATACTATCCAAACAGAACACTTTAAAATAGTATCTATTTTTCCTACAATATAAAATTTTTATATACAATGACTTTTAAAATCATGAAATATATTTAGAATGTTCATTTTGACCCCATATATTTACATAGTCATCTATAAAACCCAATAAAAACACTGTAATGTGTTTTATTGGAAATGAATGCTCAGAAAGAGACAAATAAAATAATGAAAGATAATAATTGGTATATAAATACTACTAAAAAAGTTCCCTTTTCATAATAAACATTGATCTCTAAAAAAATCAAAGCGAAAGAACCAATTTCTTATCCCAAAAAATTTAATTAATACTTTTCTAGTAATTCATTATGGTAAAATAAAAAATATAATGGTTTATTTTCCATCATAAAAAAATCCTAAAAATATTAAAAATTTTATAAATGTAGTAATCTATCTAAAATTAAAATAATCTTTTTGGAGAAACCATACAAGTTAACATACTCTATTTACCTAATGAATTTGAGAGCTATATCAGGATCACCCATCCTTGGATTCTAAAATTTCCAGCCATCCATTTATTATAAAAATACAACATATCATCAAAAAATATTTCCATGACCCATTACATAAAAATAAATCCAAAAATATTATATATAAATATTCAATAAACCCATATGTTTAAAATTTAGAGATATAAAAATATAAATTAAATTTAACAATCTCATTGAAAACCCTTAAAAAGGGAAGACATGTTTTTTTTGAAAAAAATATTCCTTATAATGTCATAAAAAATTAAATATTATTTTGGGAAGTATAAAAAATTGTTGACCCTTTATACATCAAAATAGAACTTCCATTTTATATTTTTTCTAAAACATTATGTATATAATAATTAAATATATTTCAGTTGAAAACCACAAGATAAAGTAAAAAGTGACATAAAATCTCATTAATAATTAATTTCTTTCCATATAAACACATATAAAAAATAATTTTATGAATATGGACATGTAATAAATTTTTTTTGAAAAAATAAACAATGAAAAATTTAAAAATGGGATTTTTTTTCACTTACCTCAAGTATGAATCACCATGTGAATTATTTATGATCATAAATAATAATAATAAATTCATTAATTACTTTATTACAAAAATATTAAATTATTATTTTATCATTTATTAAATTTATATCCATCTTTTATTCAATTACATAATCAATTATATTCACATCATATTTATTAATTAAATTCATCTCAAATATCCCAAAAAAAAATTAAGTCAATTATGTTCAAAGAGTTCATTGGTAAATATTCTCTAGAAAAATGATCATGTAATAATTATAATTTTTATTCATTAATTATAAATATTAAACCAACCATAAATGATGTTTATAGAAAATGAGAAGTGAAAAAATAATATATATTGTAGGTCGTACGTATGCATAAGTAATGTCTCCATTTTTAAAGGAATATGAGGGAAAGAGGGTAAGTATTATTTTATTAGATAAAATGATAACTATATCGTAAGTTTCATATTATATAACTAATAAAATATATTTACCAATAATTTTATGTGGTGATTAAAAATGTATCACATTTCTTTATGGTGGTGGTAATCAAGATGTACACATGAAATCCATTATCATTTAGCAATGGTTGGAAAGGTAAAAATATAGATTATATATTATCATTAAAAAAAGAAAAATATTTCATTAATATCACATATACCAAATTACATTAAATCCATTATTATTCTCATTCATGACAGGCAGTGTTGAAAAAATTAATTTAATTGGTTCCTCATGTCATACTCTTACAAACCCTTAAATGATGGATTAATTTATCATTTTATTCGGGGAGATGGATATAAGTTATTAAGTCAACAAGTTAAACACTCATTACATGTAAGATAATTTTTTAAAAAATTTCCATTTTTGAAATTTTTTTGAAGGAGGTTAAAGAAGACACAACACAAAAACATTATGTTAACAACTATATCCCTTCATCAGAAAACCACTTTAGATTCACCCATTAATCTATCATAGGATAGTTAATCGATTAAAAAATAGACTCAAATATGGGTTTGTGTATTTATGTAAGGTATTGTGTTAGGTATTGTCTAAGATAGTGTTCTCAAAAGGTGTTTGGAAGAGTGTAGATGATGTACCCATTTATAATTCAGGGGAGGGGTATTTGAGGAATTTACTAAAATAATAAATAAGTTTAAATTAATTTTGATATAAACATGGAACCATGAAAGAATATATTCAATTATAATGTAATATAGGTTCTATGTTAGCTTATTAAATAAAATTTATATAATTTTTGGATATATTGTAGGCCTTGTCTCCTAGTTAAATCACTAAAAATCATTTTAATCTTAACCGTGATAAAGTAATTTTTTTACCCTGATAACATAACAATGAGAACAAAAATAAAAGAGGGATAATAAAAAAAATACGAGGTGTACGCATTTTTATTTCATTTTTTCAGGATAAAATTATATATATAAAAATAATACTTTTAATATAGGAGCATTATACATATTAAAATAGTTGCTAAAAAAATATGTGATCTATTAGTAAGACTAATATTACCAGAAAATAATTTAATAAATTGGTTTACCTATTTTTTTTGGTCAAATAATTTTGAAACTATATTTTTTTATACTTTTATAGAAATAAATATTCTAATTTAATATTTAAAAAATTCCATTAAATTCCATTAGATAAAAAGTTTTAAATTTTTCTAAAATATTACTCAAATTCTCAGAAGTCAATCTTGTGTTCCAATATTCAAAATAATATTATAAAATACATTATATTAATATGTTAATATATATTTAATAGAAAAAAATTATCCCATAATATATAATAAGGTTTTTATGTTATTTATCCCATATCTAGGTAGCTTAACTGCTGGAAAACATATTTTATCCTTAATTATAGTAATTTTTTTCTATTTTTACAATTCATTATTACTAAGATTTATGTTAACCCTATTAAATAATGTTAATTTATTTGATCTAAAATATCCATTCCATTTTATTTATTTTTATTAATCGAATCATGTAAACATATTTTAATCTTAAACCCACAAAATAAGACGAAAAGATTTTGACAAAACAACATTCTTTTTTAGAAAAAAAATTATTTTATAGCATATTTTACTTTAATATTTATTAAATTAACATTTACTCTATTATTTATTATCGAAAAAAACTACTTAAATTTAAAAACTAATTCAAAATGTAATTTTACATTTTTAATACTATAAAATAAAAGTTGATATTCGAATTAAAATTTATATTTTTCACAATACATTGAGAAATTACAATTCACTAAAAAACAGAAAATTTAATCTAATTTTTTTCCTTGATCAACTAAAAAATTAATTTCATTTTTTTTCAAATTCAAATTTTATAATTTTATATTAAATCTTTAATAACTCATTTATTTCATAAAACATCAATTTTTATTGTAATAAATATACTATTCATTTTGACAGAAAATTTACCTAATATTATTATAATGAATATAACTATATAAAATGAAAATCATTTATTTCGACATTACCTCATTTTTTAAAAACAAAAATCAATTAAGAAGATAACTATACATTATGCATAATTGAATTATATTGGTAGAAATGTTTTATTAATGAATATTTGACGATAATTTATTGAAATTGAATATTTGGATATATATGAATAATTACAATAATATATAAGGGAAGTAATAGAAATAAATTTCTTAAACATTATTATATTATTCATAAAAATTGATATAGGTCACTTTAAATATCATTGTCATAATTTATAGAAATAAGTTTGAAATATTTATTTAAAACAACCCAAAAAAGTATCCAAAAATAATATAGGTCTATTATTGATGATACTTTAGAATAATTGATGTAAATTGTATTAAAAATGAATATAAACCATGTATATAATGATTTTAAATATCTATTATCATTAAAAAGGTATAAATTTTTATTTTAAATATAAATAAAGAGAAATAAAATAGCATTGGAATAATATAAATTTCTAACATCTAAATTGTAAAAATAAATATTAATGATAAAAAATAACATGGATATAGAAAAAAATTTAAATAATTGAGATTTTATGAATTCTTTTATAGCATCTGATCTTATTATTAGAATAAATCCATGATGATATTTTTTGAAAGAATTTTCAATTCACAACTAAATAATAAAAAGTTGAATATAAAACATTTAAAGAGTTTATTGTACAAAAATTAAAATAATGTCGTTAAATAAAGATTTTCATTACCCAGTTAATAGAGATTGAGTTTTTTGAGGCCCATATGGATTTTGTAGGTATGTATTATGCGTAAGAATTTAAAATCGTAGACAAATTGTTATATAAAGACCTATAAACTCCCAATAATATAAATAATATAACAATTTTATTAAAAAAATATATATAATCCCTTATAAATATGATTATAAAAAAGATGGTATCCTAAAATTAAGGATTAAAATAAAATTATAAATAAAAGTATTATGAATGATCCTCTTACATTGAGTCTTATATTTTTTTTTCTATATCCTTTAAATATAGATTAATATAATTAAAATTATTAATTTCATGATTCAGAATATTACTCATTTTTATATCATTTATAGTATTCTTATTAATTCATTTAATCTTAACATTTTAATTTTCTTTTTTATTCTGGTAAATTTTCCATACTTTTTTGGTCCACAAATCCAAAGTAGCTTCAATTTTAAAAAATTGGTCAGTTGAATTTGTCCCACGGTTCCATAAGCTCCAAAAATTTCAAAGTATAAGTAACTGAAACATTGGTAGTATATGATTTTCATAAATAAATAGAAAATTTAAAATAGTTACAAATTATATTTGGTTTCTTGGTAAGATTATATTTGAGTGACTAAACTAATTATAATAGTTTACTTTTAATATCCTTAATATCATAAAAATTTGATTATTGTTGAATAAATAAACCAAATTATATATTAATAAATTTTTTTAAACTAAATGAAAAACTATTTTAGAATTATAAATTAAATGTTTAAATTAAAATATTATCACTGTCATTGATGGTTTACACCTAACGTAGTGTGAGTAGGGATTTTAAGAATGATAGAAATAAAGAGAAAATAAACTAAATAATATTTTTATATTTATAATGAAATAGAATTATAATAATTTAATCATATTATTATATGGATTTATTTCATTATAAAAGGGTTATGAATAAAAATATAATGATGGAATTGTAATTTTTGAACTATTGGAATGATTTTTAAAGTGTGATATTTGGAAGGATATTTAATCCTTCGGAGGAGGGACTCTTCATCATATAAGGTCCTCATGAACATAATTAGTTTGTTTTATAAAGTTTTTTTTATTAATATTTGGGTATTTATGATATTTTTATTTGAGGATAATTTAGTAGGGAATAGGTTTATTTGTTGATGATGGGGTGAAGTGTTTTTAAAAAAATATTTAGAAAATTATTATTTTTCTCCAATACATTGAAATGTGTAGAATTATAGTATTATTAATAGTTTTCAACAAAAACCTATCAATTTTATTTATTTTAAAATAGTTTAAAAACTGTATATAATAATTTTAATATTTTATTCATATTAATGAATTAGAAATTTTTTTATTTCATTAAGATATATTTTAGATATTGAAAATTGATTTATCAGTTTCTAAATTGAATATATTATTTCTAAATAAACCAGTTTATTATTTAAATCCATTTAATGTTATGAAAATATTTTTATAAATTAATTTTTAGTTTTTATCATGTAATGATGTTACCAAACGTAATCTATACACAAAAAATTTATGTATTACTATTCACTAAAGATTCAATGTTTTAGGGAAAAAAATCACACTATAAATTAAATGTGACAAATCTGAATATGAGATTAATTTTTTATAAATAAATTTTTATATATGTTAAATTTAATACATAAATATTAACATAAATTTTAATATTTTAATATATAATTAAAAATATCAATAATG
Source organism: Viscum album (assembly GCA_963277665.1). Lineage (NCBI taxonomy): Eukaryota > Viridiplantae > Streptophyta > Magnoliopsida > Santalales > Viscaceae > Viscum > Viscum album. Next base: position 169,944,482 of record OY728157.1, read on the forward strand.
TCTACAAGTTTAAATACATTATGTTACACATTTTGAGAAATAATTTTATAGTATTGAATTTTTTTAATTTTCATATTTTATTCTTGATCAGTATTAATTATAAATAATTTTACTATTTTAACAAATAATTTACTATTGTAATGGTAGTATATTTAATATACTTCCCAAAAATTCATCTCATATCCTACATTATTTATTTACTCGCTATTATCTCACAGTTATTTCTATTTTATTTAAGAATTGATCACATCATTTCAAATGTTATGTTTTGTTTCTTTAGTATTCTTCATGGTTGTGGTATTTCTGGGTGTCCATGAGCCATTGGATTTATAAATATTAGTTTATTTATTTACTTATTTTAATCCAATTCCAATATTATTAATCATATAATATATTTTATATTATTATTTTTAAATTTTATAAAAAAATATTTATCATTTTTATTCATTTATGTTGATGATCAATTAATAAAAAACATATAAATTTACTTAAAAATATTTAGTTTTAGTATATAAAATGTCTACTAAAACACTGATGTTATAATTATGATGACGAAGAGGTAGATGAGTCTCAGACACAAAAGAGTAAAAGATAAGATTTATTTTATCCAGTATTTTTTTTGAGATTTTCATTCCCATTTTTACTTATGTTTTTCTTTTAATTAATTTTATTATATTTAATGGAAATAATGAATTAATAAAGGGGTTTCTCCCAAGAGAAATATGACTTTTTTCATTTATTTTCCTTTTTACATTGTAGTAATAGCCTCTATATTTGACACTAAATTTATTTAGAAAAATATTTTGATTTAATAGGTATAGGGAACCAAAAATTTAATTTAATTTTCATTGGAATATGAGACACCAAATTCAATAGCATTTTTATTTCATTGTTTCCCATTCCTTATATAATTTTATTGAAAATCACATGATAGTCAAACATTTTAAACTAAAATAGTTAGAAGGTTTTTTATACATTTATGTTTTTTGATGGGTCATTTAAAAATAATACTTTATTTTATTTATTGAATAGGAATATCAAGGGTATTAATATTTTAGGGAATAGTATAATTATTTGAGTAGAATCAAATGTTCCATAAAATATAATTGAAACATATAAGTTGATATTTATTAAATTAAAATACTTGTTTCATTTCTATTTTTGGATTCAAAATTATTTTTTCTAATAGATGAATGTTTCCTATGAAATCATTAGTCATATTATTTTTATACAGAAAGAAAAAAAATTAAAAGTGGATGAATATTATACAAGTTTTTTATACTCAAATATTCATTGGATATTTTTTATGAAATGTATTTTATTCTGCCTAACTTTTGATATTTCTTATTTTTGTTCATTAAATTAATTGAATTGTGGTTTTTAATATTTTAATAAAAAGACATAAATAAAGATAAATCATGTCATTTTTTCATTAATCCACGTTAATCACCCTAAAAACTTATTGAATTTGAAGAATTATCCCAAGAAACATGTGTCATGTAAACTAAATTGAAAAGAAGAACTATGACCAGTAAATCAAAATTATATTCCAAGCTAGAAAGTCATTTTTTTATGATAACGGCTTTAGGATTTGAATAATCCATATCTAAAAATAATATCACAATTTTCGCTCTAATTAACTTTTGGAAATCAAATAAATTGTGGAGTTTGTAAAAAACCAAGCTACGGTGGTTTCTTATGGCCAATTGATATGTGAACATTTCACAATTTTTTTATTTACCATTGTGAAAATATAGTTATTATTAGTGTTGTATTAGATTATTTAGACATTTAATTGTAAATCTACATTATATAAAAATAATATATAATAATATATTTTTTATTTTTTATAGCAGTTTTAAATACCACCACATCATCTTAAGGTGGTTCATCAAATCAATGAATTGGTGTGAATATAATCATTTTATAGTGGTTATAATTAAATCATGCAACTTTTATTGAAATTTATTTAAACTTCTCGTGTGTGGTGTATTTATTTGATTAAAATCAATTTAGAAAGCATCTTTGAAATATTGAATCAATTCAAACTGATATTATGAAAAATTTCACATTATTTTTTTAGGTTTAACAGTTGTCATGAAACTATCATATATAGTTTTTTTTGTAGGCTCTCAATAATTACCACTAAATATGGTCATATAAACTGCTATGTACAAAAATATAGGAAATTGTTTTTTAAAACATCACTATTTATTTTTCAAATATATTAAAATTATAAATAGTTTTACCACTGTAAAAGATTTTATTCTATTCAACCCACTATAAAAGTAATATAGGTGGTAAAAAATTTATTTATTATCGAATTACAATAATATATGCTACTAACAACCTGCATAAAATTTTATTCCAAACCATAATGAAATTAATTCCATGTGAATTTATCATATTTTACGAAGTTCAATACAATAATAATATATATTTATATATATATATATAATTTATTCATGAGATTATAAATTATATTATATTCCATGTATCAGTCCATAATTTTATAAATTTAACCAACTACTAAATAAATATGTTCCATTTTATGTAATGTGTTTATAGAAAACACATTCATGATATTTAATTTATTAAATTTGAACATTATTAAATATAAACACATTTATCTAATGAGATTTCATTCATAATCATAACCATTGATACTATAGATTTTCTATATTAACTAATAGTATTATAATATACTAACATTTATGATATGATCTAATTATCAAGCAAGGAAGATTTGATTTCCTCGACTAGTAGGATCATACCCTTTAATGCCCATTAATCTACACTTTTATGGGAGAGGGCCTCACATGGATTTTACTTGAACAACACCAAATGGAGATACAATAACTAAAACATGATTGAACCCATTTATATGAGAAGAAAATTATTATAATGATCAATTGGAAAACAATGTTTGTTGAACCATGACATAAAAGTACTACTATTAAACACCTTACACTCATGGTGTATGATGATATAATAATGTGTTACGTATCATGACCGTAGTAGTATAAATTTATATATATATCCCGAATAGCCCGAGGGCCTTCTTTTTTTTAAAAGATTTTTGAAAACCCCCTTTCAAGGGTTGAGGGGGAACCCTTACAAGGCCCTTAGGTTTAGATACTACAAGAACCATAGGTATTAGGAATTATACAGACTGTACTTGGAACACTTCCTCCTAGCTTATTTATCTTGATAACAGTACCCCAACTTCGAATGGTTGTTTGGATAGGCTCCTTTTGAAAGAACATGTTAGTCCCAATGGGGTCGCCATACCCCTCTTTCTGGAGAATCCATTTATCTTCTGCTCTGGGGAATGTTCCTGCTCTGAATCTTTATCCAGAGTCTCTTCCTTGTAGATTCTCTCTGATCATTTGTGCACAATTTCAGGTGGCCCGAAAGCCTTGAGGTGGCCCAAAGGACCCAAGGAGGCTTGAAATCCTTACTAGCATGAAGGCCTTGGGTGGCCAAAAGGCCTTAAAGAACACGAGACATAAACTGGTGGCCCAAAAACACAAACGGTTGAATAGTCCGACTACCACAACATCAAACAGTGCCTGCTACAGTACTACTATAGTTCATGCCATAGTAATGCTAGTATTACACCTATAAACCTGTTATAGTATAGCTACAGTACTCCTACTACACTGCTATAGTACAAATATAGTTATGCTATAATACATCTACAGTCTGCTACAGTACCACTACAGTACTGCTACATCCCTGCTACAGAATCCCAAAAGATATGTCTCAAGCCAGTTTTGAACTCGGGTCTCTTGGTTACACTTGTTGAGTCCTAACCAACTGGGCTGAGGCTCTTGTGCAATATATATATATATATATTATATTATTTATTATATTTCTCTATTTTAATTATTAATTTATGTTTATATATTTTTGATTAAATAAACTTTTTCTATTAGAAATTGGATCTTTTTATGAAGAAATTTAAAAAGTCGGAATATATATATATATTTAAATGAAATCAGACTTTTTGATAAATTTATGAAATATGAAATAAATTTTTTCATCAATACATTTTATTGTTAAATAATATTTATTAAAATTTATAAGACAGTATAATTTAATGATGTTCAATGTAATTATTATATGGATAACAATGTTATTAGTGATGTACAAACTATTATTTAATAAAAAAATTAAATTTTTTATTTAATTTTGTACAATATAATATTGTTAAAATTATATTCAAAATATATTTAACATATTTTAAATAAAAAATAAAAAAAATAAAAAATTTAATTTTTTCAAAATTTTTAGAGATAACCAATTTTTTAGTAAAACATAAATAAATACATAATATATAATATGTATTTTAACATCATAAGAGCCCAGATGTTATGAAATAAATACTATAATAAAAATAAATGACAAAAAAAATATTTTTTTTCGAATAATTTGGTTAATATTACAAAACTATAAGGAATCCCTAAAACCTATATTTTATTTTTGGGTTTTAAATATATTCATCATAAAAATGGAACACTTACACATCATAGTTTAAATGATCTTTTCATATAATAATTTAGTATTGAAAATGACTGTTCATTACTATAAACTCTGAGAAAACCCATCATAAGGTTTGTGGTACATATTATTTTATTTATTGTAATCCAAACATAAGTGTTGAAATTAATAAAGAATCTGAATCTCATTTGCAATAAATACTCATCCAACCACCCTTTCTTCTTCACCCAAAACCATTTTTCATGATTTTAATATCTCTATCCATCTATAAATTCCACCTAAGGTGATCCCATTAAATTATTAAGCATATCTCAAGCATTTTGAAGTGGCCTCTCATGTAATGGATTCTTATTCCATCCCTTTTAATTCAATTAATTTTATTGTATTAATATTTATTTCATGAAACCCTCCTTCCAAAGGTACCCCTCATAGGAAATCAATGAATATGGGAAAATTTCAACAAGTTTGTACCTTCAATATGACTTCGGTTGGTGAGAATCATCGAGATTATAAAAAACATACATAGGTAAGGCATTACCCTCAATATATAAGTGGTAGCATGAGAAAAAAACAAACATGAAAAAAACACCAAGACATAAAATAATCAAAAGGAAACCAAAACCGTCAGAAAATGTATGTATAAGGTATACAGAAACAATGTGACCATCATAAATAGAAAAAAAATCATAAGTTAGAAACACTATAACAACTTCCAACTCTAGACTAGTAATGTAAAACATGGTCCCCATAGTCCTCCTAAAAACTTGAAAAATAATTTCAATATATGTGGGGTGAGGATATCATGTAAACATAGTAGAATCATACCCAGAGTGTCTATTAAAAATATGAAAATATCATAATAATTTTCCAATGAAAAAATAGTAGAACCAACATCACATAAGCATGTCAATTAACCAATCCCATCTTCACCATGGAATAATCAACAAATAACACATCCAAGCAGAGTAATGGAATAAGATGAATATAAATAAAAATGGTACCTTGTACATCTTTCTCTGGATTTTGAACTCTAACATCCCAATATAAAACATCAGGTAACTCCCATATCTATTGTATATTAATCACAAATAAGGACACATAGGAGACTCTATTATGCCAAGAAACATATGCATAACTAACAATAAAATCCCACATAAACACACTTAGGTCCCCATATTGAATTTTTGTAAGACACATGAGACACCTCATCACATATCAACCACATTCATAAATAGAATTTAGTGTATAAAAAAATAAAGTTAATTAAATTCATTCCTTCCATATAACATGTGTGATCCACAATATGAATAACATCATAAATCTCATAAAACTATACCACTAGTGATATTATGAATTATTTTTATTATATAATGTCCATAATAAGCTTACCTAGAAGGAAGAAAATTTTAGAGGTGATAGATAGAGTTATTTTCTCATTATCATATTTGTTTTGAAACACAATTGCAAAACATTTTGGTTTAATAACATGGTTCTTGTTTTGGATGGAATTTTTTTAAAATCACAATGAAAATAAAATAAATACATATATGTCATATAAAAACTACCATAATATGTGTATCTAATAATAAAATCATTTCAAATCACTACATCTCCATGCCAACTCAATACAACCACAAAATTCACTACCACATCTAAATGAATTACACCATAAAATTAATTCACAAACAATAAGCCACATTTAATATTTCATTGAACATAATTATATTACAAAATTTACAAATTAAAAATCATCTTCATTAGTCAAGCCAATTCATTTAATATTTATATTATACCACTTAATCTACCCTTCCTATTTAAATTTATGTGTTCATTATCCATTCTAACCCATACCATTTTAGTTACAGGTTTAACATTTTGTTTCATCATTATTAGGAATGTAGCACAACACATCCCCATCACAAACCACCAACCATTATCTTTTCAAAAAGAACTAATTTACCACCCTCACACATGAAAACCAATTATTCCTTAAAACCAACACATATCAGAACCACATCTCATTTTATCCACACCACACACAATAACAAAATTTCAAAAATTTATTTTCATTTAGAAAAGTTATTTAATCATATAAAATTCATTATTCTCAAAGTAATTCTCCAATAATATAATATATTCCATGGGTGAATAATTAATTACCCATATGCAATGTATTATAAATTTAATTCATTTTGATTTTAATGAATCACAGAATCATTTTTTTCATAAGAATATCAATTACAATACAAACAAGGATCTCAACTAACATGATTTTCAATAAGTATACCCATAATTCTTAATATTAATGGAAATACCATCAAATGTGGTAAAAATTTTGATTCGATCTCCCTTCCACTTAAATTGATATTAAGATAATTATTATATACATGAAGATATAGTATAAAATTTCCATTAAGGAAATATAATCATTATAATTTCACATGTATAGATAAAATAGAAAAGTTGAATAACCCATACCTTAAACAAATATTTTTAAACCATTGGGATAACTTGAAACTATAAGAAGATAAACGCAAAGAACTATATGAAAATGAAACCCCAAAATAAAACTAAATCACAATATCCCACTTTATGATCTTACCAAAAATACCAAACCTTGATTTCCCCTTTATATAATCCTTATTCATGTGATGAAAATAGAGAAAATATAGAGATGAAATAGGGGAACTCCCCTAAAACCACCAAGGATATATTCCCCATAAAAGGAATGTAAATGAAATTATAATGCTTTGAAATATATCCTAGAGGTAATATTGTCTCAAACTAATATTTAGAAGAATTCTATAAGATTTATGTGGTTTGAGGGGGTTTGTAATTTTATAGGTAGACAAAAAAACATAACACCACAATGATCGAATCCTCAATATGGTTCTGAAAATCAAATAGATAGAAACTCCATGGTTTAATTGAAAGGACCACTTTACAACACTAAAAAAATATTGCAACATAAAAAATGATAGAACCAACAAAATCACCCTTCTAAGAATCCGCATAGTTTTCAAGTGACCATGCTACATCAACACTATATCTTAAACAACCACTAAAATTCTCCCCCTTAACAACTTTATCAAATACAAAATCCCTACACCTCATTTCCTTCCATCTACGTAGAAATCAATATTATACACAATAAAATACTTTACAACTGATTTTTTAATCCACAACTCTTAATTTTACCATATAATAACCCATAAACATACCTCAAAAATCACTATGAAAAAAATTATGAAAATTTATTATGTATGAAGTTCTACACTATGACATCAGACGCCTATAATGATCCTACTCATCCTTGATAGTAAAAAATAAATTTGGAACACATAATGTAATATAAGTGTATGAAAACCCATCATTTGAGTTAATATCATGGATCTCATTACAAATGAAACATTTCCACTATTCCACACTGACTACCATGAAACCTTCCTTGGGAAACCAACACAGAGAAACTCCTCAAGAACTCAAATCATGGAAATCAATTCCCATATCGATATATTATCCTCCTTGAGTAACACTAGCTCACCCACATGCTTTTATAATGATTCATCGTATAACGATTATTTAATAGTATATGGATTCAACCATATCATATGCTCAAAAAATATATCACACATCATCCTCATTGAAAAATTAAATATAATAAAAATATAATATTTAAGGATCACATCAATAAGGTAAATTATTTATTAAAAAACATTAAATATCTAAGGGTGGAAGGAAAAAATCAGTGTATCACAAGCTCATGTGATCTCCACCAAGACAGCATGGCTCCAAAACACATGAACTAATGGAATGGTTCATCTATAAAGAACCATTTCCTAATGATCCTAGGTCACTACTCATCACTATAAAAATGGTGGTTAATAATCAATGTCTAACTCAACCCATTCAATGATGATGTTGTAATTTTGAAGATACCAACAATGTTTGGGGATGTAGAAGTTTTCATTGATCCTCTCTATTTGTGGTTGATGTTCCAACTAATATGCCACCATGTCAAGATGATACGTCACCCTGAATGGTACAATGATGCCTTGGGATACCTTACTCACCTATCCAAACCTCCCCCTACCACATTGATGAGAAACTATTATGAACTCATGGCCTCCATCATTTAGCTCCATGGGCCTCCTCAAGTTATCATTATAGGCCTTCTCACAGTCTTGTGATACCCACATCCTCTATGAAACCCAATATATCTACTCATTCATGCTCTACACCACATAAAATCCAATGACTGATGACTTACAATCCTTATCCTAGAAAATTGGAGAAATACATGGCCTCTAACATAAAACCCTAAATGTGGTCTTGCTAATAGATAATTAAAATCTAGTTTATATGGAAAAACTAAAAAGTGAATATGTTTTTACTAATATCCAATATTGTTAAAGACATGTGATGAAAATATACCCTCTATTATATAGATGGTCCACCCTATCTTCTTATCCATGTACAGTTGGATATTTGTGATGAGCCACTACTGGTATCAAATTCATGCTTCTATAATCTCCAAACTCCTTATGTAAATCTTGTTTTATGATCCAATAAAATGGAGCATTGAACTTCATGTGGGCACACAACCTCATCCATATACCTCCATTTTAAGACATCCAAATTTCTTAAATATTTTATTGCAAGGAACTAAGCTGAATTCATCATTATACCCATGATTTCCCAAAATTAATCACATACACGCTGAGTTCAAGGTAACCCCATATTAAATCCCCTTTAAAAATTATCATCATCCACTTATGATTACCAAAGGGTTTAAAAAACCACTATGAAAATGATACACATATTTTTTCATTTAGAAACCCACCCATTGATACATAGAGTCTTTCGCCACACATTTCATCTTGGTCCACCAAAGGGGTGTCCCCAATAAGGATATCTCTCATATAACCCTAGGTGTATCTGAATAGGTGATATATAAAACTCAAAAAGGAACCCCTCACTCATAACCAATGTAATAAACACAATCCAATAATATTACATATGGTTTTGAAAATCCCCCATCCATCCCCCAAGATTATCACCATCGCCAACACAGTTTCACATCACCTCCAGTTCGGAGTGCCCCCACTAGTACTCTTTGTACTACATCATTATATAATACATAAATATCATCTAAAACAATCTTCATACATTATCAAAAACTCTTGAATCTATGTTCATTACATGAAATTCTCTACTACCCTCATATAATCTCTAGACTCTTAACAATATATCTTCAAGACTTCCTATATGGTGTATATGCTATGATTTTATATTTTCTGGATGTGTAGGTGATCTTGAAATCATAGGCCATGATAATCACAATCCAACTCTATTTCTGAAGATTCATATCACATGGAGAAATTAATTACCCAGATATATTATGATTAGTAAGAAATATAATTATTTCTCCCATGACGTAATGTCAATGTAACTTCAACAGAATCATAACTACTACTAACTTTAAATTAAGGGAGTTATACATATTCTCATGGGTCTATAACTAACATCACCCATAGTGGATCACTTACTTATAATGAATCAATTCAAATCTATAACTGAATAGTTATATGTCATAGAAGACCATAAACAAGGCCACATCTTATAGAAACTGATGCACTGGGGTATGAATCACCACCCCTTTGTAGTTAAAATATGTCTAAGTATAATCAGTCTAGATAAAATACTTACAATTCATAGTCAATGATGTCATTGAGGATTTAATCCAGGAGAAAATATAAAATGACCTTCAATAATTTCCTTTGATTCAGTTGAAAATGAGAACCTATGCCAAATTATTATATACTACGAAATAAACAACTAAATAGATCATCAACAAGTTTGTGGAGGCACCCTGTTGAGACACCCATGTCAATGAAAATGAAAATATAATGTGCAGAATATAAACATAGAAATATTTCCATATATATAGCCACATTTAAGGAATTATAATACATATAAATGATGACCAGAATTATCCTCCTCAAATTTTATGTAGATGAATATATCATCAATAAAATTTATAACAAACTAGTCTAGAAACTTAGTTAATATAGAGTTCATGTCCCCAATCAAAACATATAGTGATTTAATGACCCTAATGGTAAATACCATAAAAAGGGGCCCATACCTATACCAGACGTAAGTATTTTGGATATCATCATCTTTAACCTTCAAATGGAGATATATAAATCGGATACCAATATTATAGGATCCAATTTTTTACTCATATGGTTAAAACAATTTATACATTGAATAATATAAAACACAATTGATAATCACCTGGTTCAACCTCCAGAAATCGATGCATAGAATCAGACTACCATATATCCCCTTGGATAATAACCGTAGAGAACACCCTAGGTACATATGATGATGAATTTAAAAATTCTACATTAGATCATATATCTGAATCCTCAACATCTGAAACTATGAGGGTTCTATTAGACGATAATCCAGAAAAATCATAGAGTTTCCTAACAATAAATCTATCCCCAACATGATGTGACATTTAGGGAAAAGAATCAAAATATCCTCATTAAAATTATCCATAAAATCCATGAGAACCCCTGGATCCCCCATCATTACAATGACTACTAATTTCAATGAAATTATAGGAATCATTGAACGGTGAAGCTCTACATATCTACTGTGGAACTAAAACCCCACTCAAAAAAGAAGACTATATACTGACCATACACATTTGATAACATAACTCCCCTTGGGATGTAGTTTATAAACACAATTTTATAATAAAACCAATAAATTGTGAGGATGACTACATATCTATATATCTGCAGTATCAAAATATTTTCACGTGAAATTTTTTTCAACAACATTGGTCTCAATAACATGAAACATTCTATGCCCGACTCCCCTACCTCATTATTGATCGACATCCCTATAATGATTCTTAGTTTGGGGTCCCTAAAGAATTGGAACACCCTAGGTTTGACCACTTCATACCTCATATCACCTCATTGGGGAATAAGCATATTTCCATTACAACTAAAATTGACTCACTGGTAGTGGATACTAGTGATGAAGCTAAACCTAACCACCTCCACCATTCAGACATCATATAACTATAGAGATATGATTATAAACATTACCACATTCCCCATAGTTAAAGAACTCTGTACATAAAATCCCATGAAATTCATGGATGTTATTACACATTGACGAAAAAAATGGAAGTTACTGAGGCTGACTTCCGGATGGTTGATTCTTCATTGGACATGGTTAAAATGAACATCCACTAGCATCTCTTCTACTCAAGAACCATGTTGGTTCCCCTCATATTTTAACACTCTTCATGATTGTATATTCTTGATCACATCATCCTTATTTTTAATTTCCATGTACATCATCAATTTAAATTGAGTAACTATATACTGGATATCATATTTGTGTTCCACTTCGAGACATCACTCTGGGGACTCATCATCATATAAATTATTTGGGGTGAAATGAAAAATATAAATAAACATGATCCAGAGATCATTCATAGGAATACTCCCTAATTATGACAGAGATGAACTTTCTTCTTCACTACCATTATCATCAATTTTAGTAATAAAAACTTAATCTCTTTTCAGAATTACACCCACGAGACATATGATTCTATTTAGTCCCTTTGATGAAATATCTTCCATTGAAATGATTCACCCATAATCTGATAGACCATTAGCAATACCCACTACCTCACCTAGTCCTATATCAAAATAAGGGATACATCGTTCTCTTCTTACTAACACTTAATGAAATTATTAGATATTATTACCTCATTATTACCCAACATTTTCTTCCGAATGGTGTGAAATATCCCATACAAATAAACATCCTCTTCAATCGGGTCGACCCTATGGGAGGAAACAAGGACAATAGGTACCCCCTTTCCTTTAAAAATGTTGTTTAGAATTATGACGGGGATAAATTTGAGATCTCCAATAATAGTGAATGTATTTCAAAACATTCTTTTCAATATTTAGAAGAATCATGTGATGATTCAATTTTAGCTGGGAATGAAAATTTGAGATCTCGTACCTTACAAAAACATGTTGAATCTGAAAAAAAATATTAGGAATTAGAAGGCTCTGGTTCATACTTAAAAGATATTTGAGATCAGAATATCAGAATTCACTTATCTCAAATTTGGATCTAGAATCAGTTTCAAAGGCTATTAAACATAAATAATGGTTATATGATATGAATGAAGGGTTGGATCAAATTGAGAATAATTAAACATGGGAGCTTGTTCCTATGCCAACAAATTAAAATGTTTTTATAACCACTTGGGTTTATTGAAACCAATAGAAAAAGCATAAAGAAAATTCATGAAATAATGAAATAATTTTTTGTAAAGAAGGTGTAAGGTGTGGTTTTTTATGATTTATTTCCCCAATTTATAGATTTGAAACTATTATTATGATTCTTTCAGTAGTATGACATCAGAATAACAATGTTTATCATATGGATGTAAAGATATCTTTCTTAAAGTGTGATATTGAGGATAGAGTTTACATTGAGAAACCATATGGGTTTCTACATGATGAGGATGAAAAAAATGTTTTAAAATTGATGAAATATTTTTATAGCATGAAACAATCTCTACATTATTGGCATTCAAAGCCTGACATTTTTTTAATGATGATATTTTATAAAGGAAAATTTGATCAAAAATAGTATGTGGATGACGTTGACTATTTAACATTAGTTACAATTGCTTATGAGGAAGATATTATTTTTAATGGGGATGATGAAATGGGTTTTTAATAGTTTTATAGAGAAAGGATGAAAAATTTTGAAATGATTATTTTTGTGGAAATTACTTTATTCCTTGGATTAAAAGTTCTACAAAACGAAAAATAAATTTCCTTATCTCTATAAAAATATTTGAGAGGATTGTTAAAGAGGTTTGGGATGGTTGATTCCAATGATTTTTCAACTCCTATTTCAGGGATGAAAATTTGAGGAAACACGAATCCCTAATAAGTGTAAATTAGAAATACTTTTAGAATTTGATAAGAACTATTCTTTACCGTACAACTTAAAGGCATGAAATTTTTTATGTTTTGACTTTGTGTGCCTAGTGTCAAAGTAATCCAATGGAATCACATATGTTGAAAGCAAACAGAATTGTATGATATGTCAAAGAAATAACTTCACTTGGGATGTTATAAAAAATAAATTTTGATATGATGTTTATTGGTTATATTATTATCAATTTGGTTGGAGATTAATATAGTAGATAATCAACCATAGGAGGAGCATTTTTCTTAGGTTAATGTTGTATGATTTGGAATAGTAAGAAACAAAGGTCAATAACATTGTGAACAGCTGAATCAGAATATTATATAGCTACTCAGGCTTACACTCAAATGTTGTGGATGAATGTTCAGCTAGAATTCTAGAAAGTGAAACATTCTAAAACATTGAAGATACATTGTGTTAAAAAAATTGAAATTTAACATTCTAATAATCATGTCCAACCTTCATGATCAAAACACATTTAAATAAATTTTCACTTTAAATACGAAAATGTTTCTACTAGATATGTTTTAGAGGAATTCTTTTCAACAATGTATCAGATCAATGATATTTTTAGAAAATAAATGTAGAATGAAATTTTAGTGGAATTGAGGTAGTATCCTCATGTGAAGTCTCCTCATATATCTTCCAAAATCTATTAAGGTTTGACCCCACAATCATTGTATTATATTTAAAAAGGGGGATATAAAGTTAAATCTATCTACTTTGTAATAAGTTTTTCTTATCTTTCTTTCATTAATCTGATGTTTTTGTTATCTCAAATTGAAGGATAGATAGATAATGTATTGAAATAAAGAATGGGGAAGAAAAAAAATTATTATAAAAGAAAATTGAGGGAAAAAGAAAAGCGAGACATAAAAAAAGATAAAAGTGAGGAGGGTTTATCTTTACCTAGAAACAAAAAATTTTACACCAAGGGATTTAATTCCATAAAAAATATTTCATTATCCAACAGTGTGGTGTCAAGATACTCTATTTTGAGAAAGTATAAGTTATGATAAAAGAAAACAAACATTATTTGTGAAAAACTATAAGAGTATGAAATTTTATTAATAGGGATTTTCAACAAATCTAAAGGTGGATATTGAAAAGTATTTTTGGTGTTTTGTTTTAACAATGTTTTTTTGATGAATAACTCTTTTTATATCAAAATATTTATTTTCATGAATTTGATCCATCTACACTATATTCAGTTCATCAGATAAAAAATAATCAAGATGTATTATTTTCTAGGAGTATTTATTTGTTGTAATGAGAGAATGAACGAAGATATATAAGTGTTTAGAAATAAAAAATTGATGTTAAGAGTTAGAAAGTTTTATAACATTCTGAAGCAAAGTCAAAAAATTATTTGCTGATGAAGAAGTTCGCACAAATCATGAAAACATACATGATGAAATATTTTGATATAATGATGGAGAAGTTTGATGAAATCAGAATCACAAAAAGGATCTAGAAAATTTGCACCAGAATCTTGTAAAAATGGGATCTAGAAAATCACACCAAAATCCATTATTGAGAAACATTTCGTAATGAGATAAAGAGATGAAATTGATTTATTTTACCCTTCTGATTCTTCATTAGACACGTATAAAACTATTAGATCTAGAAAATCTGTACCAAAATCCTTCAAAAATAAATTCTACAAAATCACCACCAGAGCCCTTTATTAATCAAGAATACAAAATGAGAGAATGATATAGAAATAATTTACTATACCATTTTGATTATCCATCAAACAATTATAAAACTATTGGATTCATAAAATTGGACCCATTATGCTCCAAAAATTGAATAAGACAATATGATAAAATAAAAACTTTATTTCTACAAAAAAATGGATCCAGCATTATGAGAAAATCGGCAACAGAATTCTGTAAAAATCGAATCCAACATTTTGAGAAAAATCGACATAAGAATTATGAACCAACAGGATCCAATATTTTTTATTGATAAATAATTTTCATTGAGGCAATTATGAAAAGTAATTAATCTATTCAAAAATTACATTCACTTTTACATAAATATAATTGAAATTTCTGGAGGTCTGACGAAGTCAAAGATGAAGTGTAAATGCGAGAAATTTTCAGAGTTTCGATATTTTAGGAAGCATGGAACGTTTTCAAGATTCCATCTCTTAGTATCTGAGTTTCCTCCATATAATTTCTCATATCACATTTTTATTTTCAACTTTATACATATGCCTGAAATGTAGAGCACTGTAGAAATATATGTGAAATTTGATATCTAATTGAAGAAGAACTGTATTGAGCATTATATCAGAGTTTTATTATTATAGTGAAATAATCAAAAAATCGGAACCATCATTATATGAAAATTAGATTTGGATTTCTGAAAAAATTGGCATAAGTTTTGTATTAAAGTAGGATCCATGCATTGTAAAAACTCTTCACCATCATTCTCAGAAAATCGAATCCAGAATTCTGTAAAAATGAACACCAGAATTCTATGAAAATTGGATCCAAAATCATGCATAATTTTTTTGAGACAATTGAATCAAGTCTCATTATATCTAGATTATCAGATACAACTAAATAGGATAGATGCTTCAGACTATGAATTTGTGGAGATATTTCAACAAATTCATTACTCGTTTGATTAGCTCAATGTTTTTAACCAAACAATGTAGACTGATGGAAGTCATTATAATATTTCTTATCGAGAGATATATGTTGTCTAATGGGAGTTGGAACAAGTTTTATTCACTTATTAATAATAGTGGATTTCCATAGACTCATGGAGTGGCTATGCAGATGATGTAGGTTCTCAAAATAAAGCTAAACTTGGTTAATCATTTTTTCTTTTCTTTCATACTTACTTTTTCATTCAAGAGTATTTACTAAATGTTGATATAGATATAAATATTAATAGTTTGTAAGGGGTGATGTTTCTAATTTTTTTGAAAGTTATTAAAATTAAAAAGTGATTCAAACCCCCTACCCCTTATCAGTTGTTATTTGATCCTTGTAAATTCAAAATTATTAAACAATTTTCATCAATGGAAATTCAATCATAAATATTATCTATTAAAATGAGATTGAATCATAAACTCTTACCACTTTGGTATTTTATGTAACATATCCACAATGATAAAGGAAAGGGGTTTTAACATGAAATAACCTGAATTATAATGTATTAATTAAATAATATTTAAATTGGAATTATATAAAACATAAAAAATAATGATGGTACATAAAAGAACACATCTCAGCGAAAGATGTTTTGAGAGAAACGCTTATAATTTTTATATTATTGAGAACTATTTGAAATCTTCTATAGTGGATGGAAAAAATTTCTTAACTTATACCATAATTATACTTATATTTATAATTTCATATATGATCAATTTTATAGCATCATTTCACCCATCCTTTAATCATCTCTCAATATTTCTATTGTTTTGGGTGTTAATTTTCTTATTTTATCAAGCATATTTACTAATGAATGTTTTAAATATTTAATATTATATATTTTCCCCTCATATAAATAATTATATTAATGTTATATATATATATATATATATTTCATTATATAAAACATTACAATATGTTTTTAATCTTTAACATGGAGAATGAATCGTATCACTTAGTGGAGACGATAGACCAAATTCATGAACGAGCTACATAATCAATTCAATAATGGGTAAAAGGGTATGGATGTGTATTATAGATTAATTTTAAATAATAAATATATATATCATATATATCAAAAATATTAATTAAATTTATCCTTTTTTATCCACCATGTAAATCTTTAGTGAGAAACATATCGCATAACATCTTGAGGTTGTAGTCTACCATACAGAGAAATGTTGTTATCTTTTATTAAATTGATGGTAAGGTGAGAAATTAAATGATATATTCCATTTTATGGATATATAATAAATAAATAATATCATATATCAAGATAAATATAACATGTATTACATTAAATGTAAATTGTAAGTGCAAAACGAATCACATCTTTTCATGAGGTGCAAGTATTCCATAAACATTAGTGACTTTATCATATTCACTACGAAATTTAAATGAAGAAAAAAATTTTCATATTATAAATCCATAATACTAAATATATCATAAATATAATATATAAACATATATTATATAATTATATTCAACTTTCATAAGTTGGGGTTGAAAAAGAATTATGTCGGTTCGCGAGGTAATAGCCCATAGTACACATGATCGGCAATTTCGTTTCATATTGGTAGAAGGGGGATATGGTTGTACGTAATTCTCATTACTTATTTTTTAATTAAGAATAAATATTTTATTAAATCTTCAGGTTTTAATGATATTTTTATAAGTTTGAAGAGGCAAAAAAATTAAAAAGTGGTTTATGACGTTACCTCTTCTTTAGAAAACATCATTAGGTTTTTACCAAAATCTTTCTTAAGTTGGATATATAATTAAAAAGGCTTATAGGATGAGGTGATTGAATTAAGGATGTTCTTTCCAAAGTAATTGTCTTAACCAATGGATTTTTGTATTGTGAAGCTAAAAGTATAGGGGTGTTCTTTTTTACTTGGATGAGATGACACTGTTAGATTTTTTCAACAGAAGAAATTCCACCAACTTTTTTATCATTAAACAATGCTAAAAATAGAACATTATCTAACCTTGCAAGATATTTTGTACAAATTTCTCCAAAAATAGGAACTTTTCAAGTTTTTTTTTCATTTTTAACTCTTACCTATTTTGTTTAACACCTCCATATAAACTCATTTTTACCTTAACCATGGTAAATAATTTTTATTGTCTTCACTATTAATTATGTTCAGAATAAAATTATTTAATATTCTGATAAAATAAATTATACCAATTAAAATTATTTAATATTGTTTTCCAAATTCAACTCATTAATGGGGTATAACTAAACATCAAATTAATACCATACACCTATCTAAAAAATGTTTTTTGGAAATGAATTTTTCATGAATATGATTATCATAAGATAAATTTTTTATATGAAGTAATAATTAGATGAATTTAAATATATATTTAGAGATATATAATCTATAAATTATATTTAAATAACTCCCAAACAGGGTTTGTTTAACTTATTAAAATGGAGATACACATTTCACTTTATAATAGTTTTCAGGAAAAAACGTGTTCTATGTCCAAAATAGTAATATACTGAAATTTAGAATCACGATGATTTAAATTTAATTAACTGGATTTAATATAATGAAATAATACATGATTTAATATTAAATAAAATTTAAATAAATAATGGTACGTAATTTATTAAAAAAATTGCAATTGAATAAAAATCTATATTGTTCACTATTCAATAAAAAATTAATAGTTTATGAAAAATAATCACTTTTAACCATATGTTAAAATAAATATGATTATTTAAATATTTTTTTAAAATTTAAATATATATTTTCTAAAAATTTTAAGTAATAAATTTTATTTATATGTGAAAATTATGACTAAATTGTCTTTTAAAAAATATCATTTTTCATTAAAAATTTTATTTTCATTAAAATACTTTTTATTTTATTTCATATAATTAGATTACCATTTAATTTATTTTATAAAATAATAAACCATATTTTTTAATATTTTTTATTCCTATTTATACCCTTAATTTTTTCGGATATGCTATAATGATATACTATATTCCAGCTCATTTAGATTAGTGGTTGTGTGTTTCAAATTCTCTCAATGAGATTGAATTTATTTAATAATTAATATATCATAACATCTCAAGGTATTGCATTTTTTTATATGATTGGTGTTTCATTTCATATACCCAATTGAATGTGATTTTATTCTTTTAAATTCTCGGTGTGTTAAATTATAACCCCTTAAATAAATTACTTCATCGGTATTTTGTCTTGGTCTCGATAATAATGGGTTTGAAATTTTCATATATATATATTTATATATATATTATTAATCCAAAATAAAAAAAATTGTTAATAAATAATCATCATGAGAAGATAAAATGTTCAATACAGAGGTTATCTAGAAAAACACATATTATGTTTCCAAATAAGAGAACATTGGTGGAATGTAAAGATATAAATATGGAAGAAATGTTTATAAAACTATGGGGAGTTATAGAAATCATTTATCATAAGGAAAATAATGATCAAATGCAAGTTACGGACCTCCAAAAAATCAATTATGCCTTAAATGATCAAGTATTCATCAGTTATGTATGTTATCAGATATTTTTTTTGGTTCAAAATAATATTCGTGTAGTTGAGTAACACATTTACACTATACACTAATAAAATAATAAGATATATATATATAATAATTATAATTCCCCCATAATAAATTTCCAACACTACCTCATCATCTTTTCAATATTATGAGCACTTAAGATATTTTTATACCCAAAGCACTACAATTAACTTGTGTAGGATCACATAGTACCCAAAAGAATAAAATGTTTCTCATTATCAATTTTAAAAAACTAAATTGTTTTTTAGATGTTACAAATTATAATAAAACATTCTATAATAATTCAATAGTATCTCCAAAAGATCTAATTAATCGATTCCACATGTTTATATCATTAAAATCCTTTATCTTTCATATCCTAAAATAAAATAAAATTCCTCCTAAATAATCTATAAAATTTAACCAAACGGTTATTCACACATAAAACTAATAAAACATCCAATGAAATATCATTATTCAAATCTAAATATTATTATTTAAAACAAAAAATGGATGTATAAAACATTAAAACTATGTTCAAATTTAAAATCATAAAACTATTATGGTATCCAAAAGACTTAACATAAAATAAATAAATATATGATTTAAAAATTAATACAATAATTAGATGTTATTTATTCATATAACAAAAATAACATGGGAAAAAATAATTGTAAAATACAATTCTTGAATCTAAATACATAAATACATCAATTATTTTACTTCAATTATTTGTTAAATCATATGTATTTCCTTTTTAAACAGCTATCCATTATTTTAGTGCATTAAATTGAATAATTCCCAGATTCCCCATATATATGTCATCGAATTCAATAGTAATTCATTGATTTATATCCTCTATTTCAACATATAATACATATTTCCGACCATTTTAGATATTCTTATATGTTATTTTTTCAAATTTATTTATATATTAGAAGATTCTTCATACCTCTCTGTTCATTACCACCTAGAATCTCATTAAATTAAATAATACCCTTATATTACTTATTATGATTCTCATTTAGTTTATGTTTTTAATAATATACATTAATATATTATTAGGATTAATCACAATATATTTATTTTTAGTCTTCGTCCAATTTGGTTGCTCATAGTCATTGAAGTGCATATCAATTTATGTTTTAATAAGATTTCTATTTGTCTCCCCTATTGAATAAAATTAAAAATCCTATTATAAGTAATAGTAATCATACTAGGAAGCCAAAAAATCATGAAATATCCTTTAGAACAAGTCAAAATCATGATGCATACTTTTTAATCTATTAAACATTATGTTTATCCAAAGATATTAATTATAACAATCAATTCAAATAATTCAGGAAAATTCATAAAGTGTTTTTGAATTTTGAAATCATATCCCCAAGGATTGTCAAACCAACTACATGGTAACAATAGTAATTATATATTACATAAATCTTGAATCAATCCAAACAAACTTTTTTTAGATTTATTACCCCCGTATAAATATGTTCCATAACCATGTCCTATTTTATTATTCATAAATGATGTAATGTTTTGGAAACTACACACTCAAAATTCACAATAATTCTAGGATATTTCCACATGTATATACACTTATCATCATGAATATCCGTAGACATATCCTTATAGTTAACAAAATGATTCCCATTTTTCTTTTCTCATACTTGTTTACAAGGGTTAGAAAAACCATTCCATTGATATCAACTTCAAAAGTACAATACTTTTACCCATAT
This sequence comes from Viscum album, assembly GCA_963277665.1. Taxonomy (NCBI): domain Eukaryota; kingdom Viridiplantae; phylum Streptophyta; class Magnoliopsida; order Santalales; family Viscaceae; genus Viscum; species Viscum album. The sequence goes on from OY728157.1 coordinate 169,965,996, forward strand.
AATTAAAATATTTCTAAACATAATTATCTAGTGATATAAGATAAGGATCATAGAGGACTTTTGTATTTTTATGAATGGGTTCATAGTACAACAAATAAATCTAAAAAATAGAACCCTTAATTTATTTTCCATAGCGAGATCCTAAAATCCATTTGATATTTTAAATATTCACATTATAACCTAGAGAATATATGAGTGAAAGGGGTGACTTAAAAAGTCTATTAAGGGAATAAATATGATAAGTAATCATTGAATAGAAGTCAACGATATATCATGTAATCATAAAATATAAGGCATGTGATTAATCACATGGAAATATAATGTAAATAAAATTGTATCATAAGATCATTCCCTCAATGTAAATGTGGTAGAAACATAAATCATTATATAATCAAAAGTTCAAATTAATTTCCAAGACAATGTAACATGGTGGATAGGGTCCCGTGATGGATTAATTTCACACTCTAATCATATACATGAACTACTAGAAAAATACCAAATACCCATGGGGTTGAATCGAGGGTATTCTACTAAAATAATGGATATATCATATACCCAAAATTTTAAGAGCCATGGATTTGAGAGCTGTTGGTATATGGGTATACCCATGGTTTAAATCGAATCTGTTGGGATAGCCATATAGGATATTATCATACTAATTGATTAACCCAAACTTTCTGTATATATCTACACCCATGATTCTCTAAACCATGGGTATGATTTCCTTGAAGAAAATATATATATCAACAATATAATTATTTATAGGTATAGGAAGTTATCCCCATTTGATAGTTATAGAAACTCTTCCAACCTATCCTGAACCTAATAATAAAATATAAAACACAATACATAGTCAATTAAACACATATATTTTATATTAATCATTCAACCTAATACTTATAATAATTTTCAAACCATTTATAATTTTATAACATACATATAAATCCATTCAACCAATAAATTCATGCCATTAAACAACATCCACATGTGTTTATACTACTGTTTAAAAATGGTGTGGATCAATATCTCCCCCATATCCAACATCTTCATAACCATAAATAACATCCTCATCCCAAATATCATTATCTTGTGTAGCAACATCATCACCAACATCATCATCACCACATCCACCACCACCACCATCATCTCGACTGCCACAAATACACCATTAACGTCACTTAGAGAATCATTAAGAATATCATTGATTCCATATATGAATCAATAGTAGTATAAACCATTGATGGAAGTGGATAACTTATTACTAAAAAATCTTTCAGGAAGTTTTTGGTGAAAATTTTACATCTTTCATTCTCCTATAAAGCTATTTTTTGACCTCAACTGCATATGCATGATCTATTTGCAACAAAGTGGTCTAAGAGGTTTTATAGGAGCCCGATGAGGACCAATAACTAGTGAGGATGATTTTTTTCACAGGATATATTATAATCTCCCTTGTGCTTCTCAGCTAAAACCTAGCTCTACTGATTATTCATCCTGATGTTGTAATATATGTTATCATCGAGGGATTCTATGGTAGACTTTTAAAAATATAAAAAAGATATTTAAATATTAAGCACATATAATTATTTAAAATATTTATAATAACATACAATCATTTCTTATGTTTTTTTTTCATTTACAACACATCCATTCTTTTCCATCCAAATTGAGAGAAATAATTTTATTTGAGGAACACAACCTTCAAGGGACCATAACCCTTTTGAAAATTAAACTGATTAGTAAAAAACAACATTATTGATTAATATGAAAGCGATAAGCCAATAGTAAATTAAAATTGTAACAGTTGAAGAAATGAATAAAATGGATAATCATTAAAATATACATTAAATAATAAATTTCATACCTGGGGAATAACAAAAACAAAACATACAAATTAGCATGATAAATAAGGGTATGATATAGATTCCTCTTGTTTGTTAATTTCAAACCATTTTTATTTATTTTATTTTATTTGGTTAGTATTTCAATTTTTAATTTTTAATATTTGTTCAGCGGGTTCATTTTTTGGTTCAGTCATTCGGTAAATTTATCGATTGGTCAATTAGTCCTTTGGCCAAATGGAAATTTGGTCTAATTAGTCCATTTATACCAACACAACATTTTTTAAATTTGACCAATTAGTCCAAATTTGTCACTTTGGCCAATCAGAACATCTAAAAAATTAGGACATTTAGTTTATTCAGTACATTTAGTATAATTTTTTCATTTTGTTCTTATTAGAAAATAATGAAATTTTGTATAAACATTCAATTTAACCCATTTATTCCAATTTTTTAAATTATCAAAGTTAGTCCATTTAGGCCAATTAAGCTAATTACACCAAAAATTTCAATTTAGAGCAACTAGTTCATTTACCACATTTTGGTCATTTAGGCCAATTAGACTATTTATCACATTTAGTCCAATTAGTAAAAAGTCTGATTGTCCAACTCGCTATTATGACATTATACCAATTGGATAGTAGCCATTATTCCATTAGTCTAATGGGATGTAAGACCATTGGGCTATTATTCGATTTCTAAAATTAGTCCTTAGTCCCTTAGGAATGTAGTTTATTATTCCAATTGGCCAACTCTCCATTTGGCCATTAGGATATTAGGCCAATTAGAAATTATGACGTTAGTCCAATTAGCCATTAGTCCATTAGACCAATGGGACTTTAGAACATTAGGCCATTAGGCAATTTGTACATTTCTATAATGGATTATTAAGTTGTTAGTTCGTTAGGCAATTAGGATATTATGCCAACTGGATGTGTAGCCATTTTTCTAATGGGCCATCAGGTCGTTTGGCCAATTGTCCATTTGGTCATTATTCCAATTGGCCACCATGAAATTTGGAAAATTATATTTCATGCTATTAGACCAATTTTTCATCAATTTATTATTCCAATTGAATGTTAGGATGTTAGGACAATTGGTATTCTATCTATTATGCCAATTTTCCATTTGTTGATTAGGATGATAGGTTGTTAGGCCAATTGTTCTTTAAGTCATTATTCCAATTTCCCAATTGTCCATTTCGACATTCAGCCAATTTTACAATTGGAAATTAGGTCATTAAGACTATAGGCCACTATTCTATTATACCAATCGTCCAATTGGATATTAGGACAGTAGGACAATTTTCCAATTGGACATTATGCCATTAGACCATTATTCTAGTTGGACAATTGTCCATTTATACATTTTTTTCATTATGTGTTTTGGTTGTTAGGATAATTGGAAATTAATCTATTATGACAACTAGCCAATTTTTCATTTGGACATTAGGATAATTCCAAAATTGGTTGTTAGGTCTTTAGGCCAATTGGATATTAGCATATTAGGTTAAATGGACAAGTAGAAAGTTAGTTTAATTAGCCATTAGGCTATTAGGATTGCTATTCATCTCATCGTTAGACGAATTTACATTAGTCTGTTAATGCATCAGGAAGTAGGAAATTATATATTAGGTCGTTAGGGAAATTGGTTATTTCACCCATTATCAATTGATATTTTTTTTATTTTTCTTTTATTATAATTGCATAATTAGATGTTATGACGTTAGTCTATTAGATCCATGGGTCATGAGGATTTTAGGACATTAGGCAAATTGGACATGAGGCCATTAGACCAATTGTCCATGAGTCTATTAAGCCATTAGTCCAGTCATTCAATTGGATAGTAGGTATTCAAACCAATTATCCATTTGGTCATTAGGTTTTTATCCCATTAGGCCTATTTTCCATTAGGTCATTATAATAATTATTTGTTTGGCCATTCATGTAATTTTTTATTTGTACATTAGAAAAAATTTCGATTAGGCGATTAGGCCATTATTCCATTATTACATTATTATAATTGGACAATAAATCCATTATTTCAGTCGGCCAATAGGAAAATTGTTTATTCTGTCAATTAGGCCAAGTGGACATTAGGCTATTTTTTCAACTATCCTATTTTCCATTAGGCCATTATCAAAATTGGTATTTCGGAAATTTTCCATTAGGAAATTTTGAAAATTTTCCATTAGGTAACTATTCCATTAGTCCATTAGGCAAATTGATCATTAGGTAATTAGGTTAATCATCCATTAGGCCATTTGGTTAATTGGACATTTCACCATTAGTCTACTAGGATACTGTGTATTATGAAATTAGAAATGTTCATTTTCATATTTATATTAGAGTTATTTTTTATAATAAAACCAAATTTTCATCATTAATAGATAAATAATAAATAATTTAAATCTAGATATAAATTATATTTATATTAGAGTAGCTAGTATTTTCTATGCTCAGGAATGGTAGTGTGTCCCAATGTGTGTAGATACATCATTGAATCATTGTTCATTATTTGTCTATGCTTCGTAAAAATAAAAAAATCAATACAAGTATTATGAGTTAAATATTATATGAAAATTTTTATCAATTGAGAACACCTCAAACTCACCACTATTTTAAAATGATGTCATTTTTGGATATTGTGTTGTTGGACAATCGATGAATATATGCACACCCTCTAAATCTGAACCGACCATACTCCTCCATAAAACATATAACTCATGGTTATATGATCTCAAGAACTACCAAAGATTCATCATCCTTGAAACCTTAATAGCTTCTCTATGAGGGAATTTAAATCAAACCTGCAACAAACATGTTAATTCATATAAATACTAAATATATATATATATATATATTAATTCTTTAAAAGTAATCCATTTCTTCACCCATTCCATTTCGTTGATTTCATTACTGATGTGTCTCTAAGAGATTGGTTCTAAAGGAATGTTATTATGAAACATGGATAATAGTTCTATGAAATTTCAACACTTCCATGAATTTTTACCTATCATCATATTTTGTTCATTATCATCCTCCATTGTTTGTGTTAAATAATTCATGGATTCCAGCATATGGGTGCACCCACATCACCTAGTAAAAGGTCCCCATAAATAATATAAAAAGAGAAAACTACGAATTATGTCAATATATAATAGGTAATAAAATTTGATATATTTTTAGACACTTATAATAAAAAAAAAAAATTAAGTCTACTCAATAGGCACTGATGAATCAGTTTACTATCCCATATCAATATACCATGAAGTATGTGTCTATTTGAATTGATTAATTGTTTTATATTCATGCAATGTAGTGGAATATATCTGAATATAATGAACAAATCCTAGATTGATAGTAGGAAATGTTGGTAGTGTAGAAATAACAGAATATGGGTTGTAGGGTTAGGGATACAAAAAATGAAATAGATATGGTAATAGTGGAGATATCCCTAGAGGTGGCATAGATTTGGTATGGGAAGGAGAGTTTTAATGATATGATGAAGGAATCATGGGTCTTAACATCCATGGTGGCACATGAGGAGGATGTAATGTTGTGGTGGATGTAGTTTCCATGGGTAGGGTGGGAATGGGTTTGAAGGGTTCTCCGTCTGGTTCTAGAAGCATACCCCCTTGGATCAATTATAGTAGGATAAGGGGGAGTCAACTCTTGGGAAAATAATTGTCCCTCAAATTTTTGATTAAAAATATTAACATGAAACTCTATGTAATGTAGTAGAAAAATATTAAAATTATTATCCTCACTCAGGATAAAAGAGGATGAAACCCATGCTCGGGCATCAGTTTATCAACTTTAAATAATAACTTCCTCAAAATATCTACATTACTTTTTTGAATCGGTATGATAATGAAATATACATTTTTTACAAACAATTTTTAAAAATCATGAATACAAATTATAAGTCATGTAAGTCATAAAAATTTTCATAACATATTTTAGTATCCAGAATTTACTACCAAGTAACACATTTTTAAAAATCCTTCTTAAATGAGGTTATATAAATTGAAATAAATCTAATTAAATGAAACAAAACAAAAGAATACTAAAACAATCATATCACTACTAATATGAAATAAATAAAATTAATTATATTAATTCCAACAAGATAAAATCATGTTAATGTAAACTGAATGAACAATGAACATATATGGTTACTTTTATATATTTTTTAGCACTATTTTAGGTTCAAAATAAAATCTCTCAATAAGACAATTCAAGTCATAAAATGAATATTTTTGGTCAACAGCAATGGGGGAATTGAGGGCATAAAATTTATCCCTAACATCATAAAAAATATGTCTTAGGATTACATAATTAATGAAATTATAATGTGCTCTCAAATGATCTTTAACATAAAAAACTTTTCGCCCATTGATGCAAAAATTTAAAGTTCATTGGTAGCGAGGAATAGAATAATACAATTAATTATGAATCCGCAATCATTAATAAATTTAACGTGTCTCATTATTGAATAAAACCATTTAAATTTCATCATTATAAATTGACCATGAGAGTTGTAATCCAATTCAAATTTTTTCTTAACAACTCTACAATAAGACACATTTTCATATTGGGGTTGACTACATGATGCACTAGAATAAAATTCAATTATATTAGTTAAAATAATTCCCTCATTTTGTGTTATCATTTTCACCAATCAATTAGTAATAAAAAATATTTACCCATTTATCATTAATTATTTTCATTCATGAACCAATGAAATTTTAACAAAATGCAATGCATTTAATTATTGAACAACATATTCAACTGGTAATCTATATAACATAAATATATATGAATAATACAATTAAATAAATTTCTATATTATATGTTAATTAAATTAATGGTCATACCATTGATTTCAACCAAGATGGAGGGACTTGTGTATGAAAATCCTCTATATTTCTAAAAGGAAAAGATTAATGAAATATATTTATAATTTGTTCATTTTCCCTACATTAAATGGTAATAAATGTTAATATTATTTTTGAAAGAGGACAGTATGAGATAACATATAAATATTCAAATTACCTACTATATATAGTCCTTGAACAGACACCAATAAAACAAGATTTTCAGATTTTCCACATCCCTCTATTCAAGCATCAATTTATCCAATGTATATGACCTATGAATTCTACATGTTTAGGGATGATATGGAAATAAGGGCTCAATTTCTCTAAAATTATCATACTTATTTCTTATTGTATTATTATGTATTATGCTCATATCATAAAAATATATCCAAAAATATACATACTTTCTTGATCTAGATAACCTCTCACAATGGATCCTTTGGGATTATTATTGTTTAGGGAATAATATTTCATTGCAAAAATATTTCTTTTGGTTGGATAAGTGCACTAAAATTTAAATGGGTCCCCTAATAAGTGTTCTAGTTCCAATATAAACTGCAAAATGCATCTTGTATGTGAAAAAGGATGCATGAAATATTTTCTCCAAATCACACAAAAGTAATACCGCCACATGCTAAATTGATATCGATTAATAAGTTGATAACCTTTATCCACAATTATCTCTAAAAATTCCACAGCCGAATCACTATCACCCTTAAATTATTGGATAGAATATTCTATATTAATTTTGAAATCAATTCATGATGAAGGATGTAATAATCCTGAGTTTTTATGGATTTTTGTTTCAAATCCTTTCTATTTGACTCAGTTAGATATGTGGAGAAAATATCCATCATGAACATTGATATTCTAAAATACTTATAGAAATTTAAGTTTTTCTAATGGTTTCTTAACATTCGAAGCATAGGTAACTTTCTATTTGTTTTAAACAACACACAAAGGACGAAGATCAGGTCGAATACCCCAATCGAAAAAGTCCTAGTGAGATTTGAATTCATCTTTATTCTTCCCCTTGACATTTAGAATAACTGAAAGAAACATTTAACATATGTTATTTTCAATGTGAATTACGATTGAACAACGATATAAAAATTTGTTGACCAATATGGAATCTCAAAAAAGGTACTTCTATTTTCCCAATTCTTATTGGCTTCAGTGTCAACATTTTCCACCTTTTTATATTTCATCATACCATTCCCAAATGAAATACTACCATAATTCAATTGATTAAGCACATAAATAACTATCATAGACCGAGCTGAATGTTTTATGATAATATAATTATCAAAGCTTCATAATTTATTCTCAAATTGATGTTCCATTTCCAAGAATTGTCGATTCCCTATAAAACTAGAACTATGATGATATTTGATCCTTCTCAATCACATATTCTTTATAAAAATTTTACGAGATTTTTTTACCTTTGTTCTCCTTTAATACATCATTTCATAAGAGGATAAATAATTTATAGTCCATAAAAGTGTAGTACACATCTGAAATATATTGTATTGAAGATGCTTCAAATGTGTGCACACCCTATCCCAAATATTATTCAACCCCCTTATTAAAGAGTTCATGTAGATTTATATCTCATTTCTTGAATAAAATGGTCATGATATTAGAATATTAAATAAAGTGAATCATTTTCTCATACACATCTATGGAGGATGTTTATAAACATGAATGAAAACTAGCCAAATTTTGTGAGTAGTAAGAATATGAATAAATAGATTAAAACCATCAAAGGATATACCCAACCTAATATTATGAATCTCATCTACATAATATGGATGTTTTTAATCAAATTACCTCCATGTTAATCCATCTTTAGGATGAACAAAATCATTTTTACCTTTAATTCTCTCATAATTATTCTATTTAATATTTTCCATGATTATTGCAGACATGTCTAGATTTTGTGGCAAGTGAATCGATGGAATATAATAAAAGACTTTATGTGGAATTTGAGATAGGGTTTCATATCCATTTTCATTTTATTGAGTTGTAAAAAATTCTTTATACTAATTAAGTTTATATAATTCCACCAAAAATAAACTGAAATGTTTCAAACAATCCGAGTTGTATTATTAGAAAATCTGAGCTAGTTAATTAACATATATTCCTTATAATGATTTGAGGGAATATCTGAGCCCTCAAAATTAAAGTCCCTGAAATTGGTGATAATATAACCAAGGGATGTATTGTGAATTCTAAAAATGGTTTTTTATGATATAATGATATAAGAAATTATAACATTTTCATTTTAGCATTTTCCTAATATACAGGAGTCCTAGAATCATAAATTACTTTTTTCACTCTCTCAACATCATCAAATTTAATATTTTCACCATGTGTGTTGAAATCATCACCTTCATGCACTAGCATACTATCTCTATCGTGATGATGCACAAATGGAATCTGATCAAATATAATATTCCACATACAATTTCATTCTTTCTATTAATGAATAGTTTAATATTTCCTTGTCTCTCTGCTAGGATACCAAAAAAGGTAGTTTGTTTTAAATGGATTTTTCATTATATCATATCTAACTCCTTACTAGCATAACCATGGTATTCTTACACAATTATTATAGGGAAAACATAAACAACCTCCATCTAAAGCATTGTTAAATGAACAATATAAAAAAGATTCCAAATAATCTTGAAACTCAACTGATATCTAATTGGTATTATACATCCATCTACAATCCATTCTATTATTTGAAAAAATTTACTTTCCATTATACAATGTAAATCATAATTATAATGATATCAATATTAAAATAAAAAATAAAAATACTTTATAGAGGAAACTAAAGAATATAAATAGGAACCCAAACTTAATATGTTTCATATTGTAAGTGGCCAGTAAAGAATACACTACTGTTCATACCAATAAAGAATAGTTTATATAATATAAAAAAAACAGCATACTCATAGAAATCCGAATAAGATGAATTTTTTGCAATAATTAACATATATTTAATACTAAAAGAAAAACGAATATTTCATATACATAGAGGTCCACTCATTTGAAAACATAATTTGGGTTAATATTTAGCCATGAAATGATTTTATTAAAGGATAAAATTACTTATATTATTCAAAAAAAATTGAATAACATGAATGTTAAAATTATGTCCATTTATTAGTATCTTTCATAGGATATATTGTATAACTAAACATTACAATAATTAGAGATTTCAATATACAAATAAAAACCTAAATAAATGATGTTATATTTTTGTGAAAACATTATATTAGATGTTACATAGTATCTAGAACAACATACATAGAAAATGGAAAATTATAAGTAATTGGATGGGCATGGATTCTTCGTATCGGATAAAAATCACATAACATACATAAATAATAACTTGATTTTGGCATAAATAAAACTCATGAAAAAATGACAAAAATAAAATCTTAAAATTATAAAAGGAAACATAACATAACTATAGAAATGTAAACATTCATATATCTTCAATGTATAATTAAGGCCCAGTTCCTTGAAAAAAAACTATAATGCAGTTTCAAAAACATTACGTTGTTTTAATTGTCACGTAGATCCTAAATGTTTTATATGAGTTTATATAAATCTAACCTCCATTATGCACATATAATATCCAATTAATTATACAATCAGTGGTAAATGCATGTCAATATTATTCTTATAATATGCTTCAAATGATACTTATATTATCCAATAATTTCTCAATGAAATTAAATATATATAAAACATTATTATATCATTAAATGATCATAAAAATGATGATATTTTTTGGTCATCCATGGGAAACTATTTTATGCCTAACCTACAAATTTATGACTATTGATTATCAATCTAAACTATATTTTTAATATAATTATCATTTTAATGGATCAATATAACAGTCTTTATTAATATAAAATTTGGAATTTTGTTCTCTAATTCTCAAAAAATAAAAATTCAAATCCTCTAAAATTACTTCTTCTAATTATCACAGGGAATAAATATTTTTATCTAATAAATTAACTAAGTGTTTTTAGTTAATAAAATTCCTTTTTTATATGAATTAAAACATGGAATGAATAATAAACATCAAATCATACAAGTACCTAAAAATATGTCATTGCATCATAATGGAATCAAAGGACTCAATTAATTAAATTAGTAATCATGTGAAAAACATAGTTCCAGATCCTATGGAATCATCACCAAAATCAAATTTATTTTTATCTGTAAAAAAATAAAAAATAAAGGTACTAAGAAATATTAAAAAGTATTTTCAACATTTGTATCAAAAAAATTTGATGTTACATGAATAGATAAGGATAAAAATAATATGAAATAGATTAGAAGATAGATTTTGGCATCACAAATATGATGTTTAAGAGAATTAAAAACAAAAAATCCGTGAATTAGATAACAATGCTGGAGAATATAAATGTACTTCATTTGGGTGATGGTATAAGAAATAATCGGACGAAAGGAATGATTATATATCACAATAAAAAAAATGTATGAATATCTCTTATTACAGGGAGAAAAGTCACTAGGGTAGTGGAGGGTGGATGTCGAGATCATAGGAGGGGAGGGGAATGGGGATTTTAAAAAGAGGAATGGAAGGGGAACACCAGTACAGAAGCCTATTTCAATTAGGTATACCCACTGTTTTCATAAATCCATTGGCATAGCTCAATATAGACTAATGGTTTTTAAACCCATGGGTATAACATTTCGCACTACAATTATACCCATTTTTTATAAACTTTAGGTATAGATGTGTTGGGTTTGACCTAATTTCTAGTTACGATGACATCTCAAGTGACTAAAACATTACACAATGCATTGGAGTGATATATAATTCTAATCATACCCTCAAAAAAATTTAATATACAAGCATATTCATTCAACATTAGAAAATCAATACAGATTTATAAATAAAATAATTACACTGGGAATGAAAATGGGGTACATATTCATTCCTCAAATTATATTCAATTGATATTTCATAATAAAGGTGTTATAGAAGTGAGATTATGGCATGTGTTAACCCATTAAAGTAAGGGATAATATTTGAATTATATATTTTATAGACATATATAAAAAATTCACAAAGATCCAATAACATTAAAGTCACATTTTGATGATCTGTAGAAATAGTTTTAGAAATATTAAAAACGTTATGGAGGAAAATAATCATTCCAATTTGTAAGTGCTTTTGAAAAACAAAATTATTAAATATTATCTAAAATTTTTTCTTTAAAAATTAATTTTTAGACATGTAAAGGAATATTCAATTCTATGAGTTTTTATGATTGTGGAATGTATATTCATGTTGTACATGTTAAAGTAAATATTACTTTAACATCTTTGCAAGAAAAGAAAAAAAGTGTGTTATTTCGAAAAGTATATGAAAATTAATATTATTAATTTTTATAAAAAGTAAAATCATGGGTAAAATTAATTTAAGCAATAATTGTCTAATTTTATTGTAAATAACATTATAAAACATATATTTGGAAGAAAATGTATCTTGATGAAGATATAAATAGAGTCATTTTTCCTTAAAAATGGTAAATATATTCAAGTACCAAAGATATGAAAATGATTATATTAATTAATGATTCCATTGATAAAAATGTTTGAATAAATTTATGGGTTTTATTAATAAATTATCCAATAATTTCTAATAATTTAAATTGAAGCGTAAATTGTCCCAATTAAAATTACATTTTATATTTAACCATTACCACTTTTGTAATTTTTGATTCACACCCCCCATAAATAAAGAAAACTAATTTTCTCATAAATTACCATGATGTATAGTATATTATTGATTACTATATAATGCTTTTTCTATATACATCATATAAAAGTATCAATGTTATTAAAAGATAATTTGTCTCAATATGGGTGTTTTGAGATAAAACCCATTTGAAGATCATATAACTGTGGTGAGAGATAGTACCTATGGTGATTATGTACAAAAAATATATTTTCAAAAAATAAAAAAGTAAATACAACATAAATTAATAAAATTTCATTTCATATGTAATCATGGAATAATTTAATCAATTAATTAGACATATAACCCATTGAATGAAAACAGAGTTATAAAACAATTTACCTCATAATTCCAATTATTTGAGTTTCCTTAAACCTCATTTACAACCATCTTAAACGTGTTATTAACATATATAAAAATAATATTTATATTTATAAAATTGTTTATGATATTTTTTATAATTTCTTATCACCCATTCATTTACAATATATCAATATAATTATATTTTTGAGTTCAATTGTCTTATTTTCTGAAACATGATTTATCATTATGGTTCGGGATATTAGAACATAAATAAAGCCTTATTACCTCAAAAATTATATATATTTTATAAATATAATTTTATTTTCATCAGATTAATATTTATAATAATTATTTAGTTTTTTACATGTATAATGAATAATATATTTTCATTGATACGGTATGTTGAATATACGCATGAGCGGAATAATAATTTTCCATAATGGGTGAAATATTAATGATGTGGATGTATATTAATTTTTTAGAATAAATATAATGTCACATATATCGCATATATTCATTAAATTTAACCATTATTACCTTCTATGTAATGTATTAGTAAAAATAATATCACATCGCTTTGTGAGGTAGCAGTTCGTTTTACACACGAACGATATTTTCCTTTATTCAATTGACGATAAAGTAAGAAATTATATTATAAATTTATTTTAAATATCGTTAAATATTTCATAAATATCGTTTATAATCATCAATTAATCCTTACTACATTCTATGTGATGTGTACGTGAAAAGTGAATCATATCGCTTGGGGAGGTGGTAGTCTACTGAAAAAACATGAAACCTTATTATATTCTCTATGAAATAGAATGTAAAAACATATATGTGATATTATTATTACAAATTGATAATTATATAAAATATTTAATATTAATATTATCGTTAAATACATCACTATATCCATACGTGAGAAGTGATGGTTGAAAATGAATTATGTCGGTTTATAGGGTAGTAGTTTTCCAAACACTGGATGAACCATTTGGTTTCCTATATGATATAAGAAGACATTATTTTAGGTTATGACCTTAACATAGTAACATGATATTATATAAAATATAACAATATTATTATTTCAAAATTTTAATCTATATTCCAAAGAGGTGTAAAAAATAATGTAAAATGCTCGGTTATAGAGGTTTTCTATTCTTCGGAAAAAATATTTATTGTTGCACAAAAAAAAATTATATGTTGTGTTTATGATCAATAATTGGGTAATTTGCGAGTATATAATATTAATTTTGTTATTTTTATATGTAACTTCTGATCAAATGGGATTTATAAGTGAGAATATGAGAATAATTGAGGAGGCCTTTTATAAGTGGAGGACAGGATACACATGGAATTTTTTAAAATAACTATTTCTGATAACATTTATTTATTCCAAAATGATCTAAAATTCACCATCTATAAATATTGTATGTTTCCAAGTTAAAATATGAGCATCCATTTGTAAGTATATTTTTTCATTTTTATCCTTTACCCTTTTAGTTTACTTTATACTAAACACATTTTTAACTTATCTACATTAAATAATTTGTTCTATTTTCACTATTAATTATAGAAAAAAATTAAGATTACCTTGTTACATAATATTAATTATTCTGATTCCAAATATGGAATCAGTTTTTCCAAAATTCAAATCTCAAAATTTTGAAAAACAAAATTTAAAAATAATCCCAAAGACATGTCAAAATAGGGTTTTCAAGAAATTCATTTTTCATGCATATGATGATCAGATAATATCTATGTAAAAAATAGTAATAACTAAAAATATTCAGATTACTATTTATAGATATTTAATATATAAATATCTTTTAAAAAATTTCTAGTTATTAGTTATTTTAATTGTTTAACATTGATAAACATTAAATAATTTATGATATTATTCAAGAAAATGACTTTTTAGAGACAAAAAATATACTTGTACCAAAATATAGATTGAAGATAATTAAAACGGAATTAATCAAATTTATTACAACTCAATAATAATTATGTTAATTTTAAATAAAATTAAATTAATAATGGACTTTAATTTCTAAAGTGAATTAATAAATTTATAAATAAACTATATTTTCACTATTCTAAAAAAAATTTGTTCAAAAAAATACCAAACTTTGAATATATGTTAATATCGATATAATTATTTCCAAAATAATTCTCATTTTTTAATTAAATTGTTTAAAATCGGAAAATATTTAATTTTAAATTATTTCTTTAAAATGTGGCTAAACCGGCTTTTAGAAAAATATAATTTTTTTTGAAAACTTTACTTTTTCTTATTTTAAACATTTTTAAACCATTAATGATTCATAATTTAGTTAGTTCTATTCAAAACTTCCAATTTCAGGAATATGTTATCATAGAATAATTTATTATAATTCATTTAGAATTGTGGTTGTGTTATTCCCAAGCTATAAAAGAGATTGAATTTTTTTAAAGTAAATACATCATAAAGAGTTGATATTTCATATTATATTATAATCATGGAGTCTATGTCACATAAACAATCAAACATAATGTATTTATATTAAAATCATTATGTATTATATGAAAAAATATTAAACCAACTGCATCTATATAGGACACTAAACCGAAATCAACCTCAACATGCAGGCTCACTAAATAATCCATCCATGTATTTCAATATTAAGGGAACCAAACATAAAATCACATAAATTTTCTATTATCATATCCAATAACATATATCCTGGAACTCCCATATCATCCATATAACAATCCTTTTTAAATACCCCTAATTAACTTCAAGAAGTGAAGTACCCCACCAAAAAATTTCCATCACATCTCATCTGATGTCTCAAGGGCCAAAAAAACCATATTTTACTTTAAGAAAACTAGTACACCCCATCAAATCTCAATCACTACCATAACCATAATAGTATAGTATCATGAACATAAGGTACATCAATATTTTTCCCTCCTTCTTCCATTAATAACCCTAATAATGAAAAACAACTCATCAAATTTAACCACTAGTAAACTTTTAAATTATGTACAACAATTCACATGCATAAGAAGCATTCATAAAAGATAGGGTTGGGAAGAGTTTGTTTCCATGCTTCCTCATCGCCTTGTTTAATATTGAAAAAAACACCTCAAAACACTTCATTTTTTCCACATAGTTCTCAACTCATGTGGTCTTTATATAATAATCATAATTAAATATATATATATATATATATATCATATAGACAAGACCAAACATTGGTTTCTAAAAAATAATACTATACCAACTCTAAACAACACAACAAGGACTCACAACCTTCGATGCTTTTTCTACCACTTCTAAATTCACTACACCACACAAGCTACCGAATAAAAAGTCTTCTTTTTGAATTCTATTCATGTCAATAGAAATAACAATATTACCAATTTCTAACCATATTCATTAGCTCATTCCATACATGTACATTGATGCGCCCCCGGCCTCTCCCTCTCCCTCTTATAGTGTAGCGTTCTTCAATATCCTTAGCTTGCATTAGAAATGTTTCCACATCTTCATCTAAACTTTCAGCTTGCTCTTCCTCCTTCTTGCTTTACTCTTTTCTTGCTGCTTTTTTTGACTTCTTGTTCTCACCTGTTGCCAAGTACTATCTTCATCATCCTTCAGCTCATCATCTTTCCCTGTTTTTACTGCCACCTGCATAGATGTGGGAGGAAAAAAGTGAGAGTGTTCCCCATGATTGATACTGACTGGTTTTTTAGGGTTGGCCAAATCCCCATCCACAGTTGATTGCATTTCCAAGGGATTAGAAAAATTAGCAACATCCTTAGAATCTGTAGAAATAGAAACAGTACTCTGAAGGTTTAGGTTCATGCTGGTAACTGGAGAAACCAGGGTAGAAGCCTACTTCGATTGGATTCCAGCCTCAAAGTGAGGCCTACATTGTGCTGCAATCTGTTTCCTTCCATCATCAGGATTACAATCAAGGTTTTTCGGATGAGCAGAGATCTCAACCACCCCAACAGTGGATGATTCAGTGATGGAATTTTGATTAACAGAAGCCACATGAGCTTCAATTGTAGCAATGCTTAGTTGATGAACAAAATCCATCTCAGTGTGCTTCTCTGGACTTAACTTCATCTGAGTAGAAAGAATTTGATTATTGGAATTATCAACATGAACAACATTGGGTTCAAGAACATCAAACTCCATTTCTTTTAATTAAATGTATTATGGACATTGAAAACAAAATTAATCCTTTACCACTACTGTATCCAATTTGATATTAATGAATATTTATTACCATTACCTTTTATAATAAATTCATTGATTAGGGATCAGATGAATAGTATAAATATAGGGTTTTAACAAATTCGTTTGAAACAGAAAAAGGAAGTTATGGCCACAACTAGTAGGATAATACCAAATGTTGCACATTTATAAAAGATTATAAGGAAGATATTATTTATTGAGATATTCCTTTGATGAAGCCCAAGGTGAGATTCAACAATTTATGCATGAGTGAAACCGTTTAGGGAAGAATTTTAAGCTCATCGAGATAACAACCCAAACCATGTTCACCAAACGGCCCCAAGAAAGCCGCACCATCACACACCATACTCTTTGGGTGTATGAAGGTTTAATAAAGGGGTATGTGTCAATACACTATAATTGTGATGATTTTTTGTATAGAATAATGAATATACATTCATTCTATTATTTTTACATTGGAAATGATTTTTTATAGAAGAAATAGTATTTTTGTTTAATATTAAAATTCAATTAAAGAATCTATTTTGAAGAATTAATGTATTTTTGAAATTTATATTATTTTTATAAAATAATATTATTAAATTAAATTTATTAAATATTGATGATTATATAAATTTTATAAAGTCAAATGTAACATTTATTAAAATTTGAAAACAATTTTTTCCAAAACCCACCAATTTTTAATAAATGTTGAATTTTATTATAAAAGTAAAAAATAAAAAAAATTAAAAATATTTAGATAAAATAAATATTCTTTTTTTCATGAGGAGGTAAAAATTATCCAATGGTGATTCTTTCATAATTTTTTGAGACAGTCGAATTTTTTGGTAAAAATTAAATATTGTATATATATATAATGTGTTTTATGAGATCGTAATGACCAAATAGTGATAATATAAAATACCATAAATGTTTAATTCTTCAAAATATATTTTTTAAATTAAAATAATGAAATTTTAGATATATTTTATTTATTTTATAAAGCCATAGTCAATCCTCTATGACATATAAAATATTTTCAGATTTTAAAATCATTTCCTTGAAAATGTGACTCACCTCCACATAAGAAAGAGAAATATTTTATTATATCTAGCCGGTATACCAATAAAATCATATATTCTACAAAATTTTTCACGAAACCATGGGAAAACCAATGTATGGATTATGTTTTGGAATATAATAGTGTGTACTGTCCAAAACCAAAATAATAATGAATTCCCCCACCTTTCCTATATGAACGCACCCATAATCCAACTAATCTTTACTAAAAATATTTAAATCATATCAAAAATCTAGTAAATACTCCCTAGAGGCATCTCCAGGTGAAAAATTCTCCCAATAAGCCTCTCTGAAGCCTTTGGGATCACACATCCAAGTAATGGTTCATTCCATTCTAAATTTTTTTCTAAATTTAGTTATATTGTTATATCCTTATATTTTCAATTAAAAATAATGGGGTATGTATTATATACTCCCATATAGTTCTATTTTTATGTTTAAATTATTATATTCCCCTCTTTCTCTCATTAATCCCTCATGTGTACACCTATTACCAGGCCAGAACTTAGTTAGATATTTCTCTCATCTCTTTTCATTTCACGAATTCTTTTTATATTAAGCCTAAAAATTCCATTTTATTTGTTGGTATATTTTGTTACATGATACCCTTACTGTATATTTCATGTATAAATGATGAGATACCACATTATCTCATGTCAACATATTTTATGAATTTGTATTTGACGCCGTTATGGTTTCGAAATTGCACTATGCTTTTCCATGGTGTAGTGAATACCAAACACATTTCTCTACCAAGGGTATTCACCATTATGATCATATTAAAATTGATTGGGGAGTTAAAAGAATATATTCTACATAAAATGATCATTTAATAACTTATTATGTTGACTTATTATGTTATATGATCTATGTGGAACACTTATGCATTAAATGAAATGATTATGAAGGGTGCACCCTGATAGCGCTCCAATTCATTGGGTAATGTTTCGTATCATGATATTCCATGTTCAATGAGGTTTTAATCATGATAATTCATGTGTAATGAAGGTTTACAAATGATAATCCATATGAAATGAGCCTCAAATCCTGCTAATATCTTTTTTTATGTTTTCCCTGCATTTCCATGTTATTAATAGAATGCAATATCATGCATCTATATTCATGTATCTTTTACACTTCATTAATATGAATATTGACTAACATGTATTTTCATCCTCATGTCAGTCCATTTTATTCCATTACTGTGCTTTTATATATCTCCCTTTTCTTATATATGTTCTTAGGTTATCCCATGCAATGCTATGTACGAAAAAATGTTGTTGTCATGTAAAAGAAGTTTTCACTAATGATTTGTATTTCATATTTTATGTAATTATGTAATCTTCATAATCACTATTGAAACTTAACCTATTGATATTATATGTTGTATTAAGGTCGTGTTTTTTTATAAATCATATTTAAATATTTATTAAAGATATGTGTTGTTATAGTTGGTATCATAGGATATGTTTAGTTATTTTTCAGATTAGTAATAGAAAAATCTAGTGAAAACCACATGGATAAGACTAAGTACAGGAAAATAATACATATATTTTGGTGAGTATAGAGTATGTTTTTTATCAATAAAATACATCCCTACCTAGATACAAAAAATTAGAGGTGGCTCTGTCACATATGTATCTAGGGGTAAAACATAAAACCACCGCATTGAGCTAGAATTGAACGGGAACTCATCAAAAAATATTGGCCTTGCTGCACTCTTGGTTCAACACTCCCAATGGATATAATTTGGTAAATTCATAAGCTTGGTATGATCCATTTTTAAGGTAACAAAAAATATTCCACAACAATATACATTCAGATGAATATCATGGATAACATAGATCAAAGCCAAGGAATTCATAAGTTAAGGATATAAATGTAATTTATAAGTTATCTCATTAATGTCATTGAATTCCCCTTTATGTATTTAATTGTTTAAGATAATTACCCACAATTTTTCATTTATTATATCCAATGGATGGTAATAAGATGAATCAGGCTAACAACTGATGTGAAGACCAATGTGATGACTACTATAATGAGATGTCCAATCCTATGGGAGCGGGAATCTCAGACTTTGTCATGATAATATATCAGTTAAATTATGGTTTGAATAAAAACATTACTTGAGGAGAATATCCACCCCCCAGAAAGAACAAGCCTCAATCAAGAGATTCATGAGACAAAGGACTCATACTTTCAATAGATCATATGATCCTTGAATAACAGAACATTAGATCAATTCCATTGAGAATATTTTCTGCATTCTTTAATTCTTTAAACAAGAGAAGGTTTTTCTTCTTTGTTATCATATGGCGTGTGATTCTAATCAATTGTAGACGTTGATAAAAATACGAAGCCTTAGGAAGAGATCGAGGAGATGGAATGCCCTCATTTATGGAAAATGATTTTCAATAAATATTTTCCCTTCACCTTCTTATATGAGATGGAAAGGTACTTCCTTGACCTTATAAAAAATGATGATGAATCCGTACAAGAATACGAGGAAAACATCACCATGCTTTCATGATGTACCTCTGAATTTTTCATTACCCCTAAATTCAAGGATGGTTGTTTCTTTTTTGGGATAAAACCTAGCCTAATGAAATCCCAGGTGATCTGTGACTTTGATAGCTTTGAGGAAATTGTTGAATTTTCCATCAAATTAGAGATAGAGATCATCAAATATCAGGGGTTTCATGGGTATAAGAATAAAAATGTGGACATTAATTATGGTGGTCTGATGGATGAATCATATGGTGATAAGAATTTTAAGTACACCACTTTTCAAAATTTTAGATATAAGAACTAGGGAAATTGTCAAAGGGGATCAATGAAACTGTATAGTTGTGGTAGAGAGGGGAACCTGACCAATAATTTCCAAAAGTAGAAACCCATCAATGTGGAATATGAAATTAATGCTCTGGTATACCCTCAACATGTTGTTCATTTCGAAAACTACAAGGAACCATGACACTTTTCAAACTAATTCCATAAGGAAAAGGTAGTTGGAGGTAACATACAACCTCCAAGGTAGGAAGGGTGAACTTTTTTCATCACTACCTTCAATGTGAATCCCAACAACGATGTGGTGAAACGTTTTCTGTTTATTCATTCATGAATTTAAAACATATATTTTTATTCATTAACTACACATTATTTGATATCCAAAAAGGTGTGTTAGAAGAATCCAAACACCACCATAAAGCATGAAAGTAGAGATTTCAGTTAAAATTGAAAGTGTAGAAATTGTTGTGTCCTATGTATATAAGCCTTACCCTATCATAATTTATGGATTTAACATCCCATATAACATCATTATACTCTCTCTGGTGGAATTTTATGCAATTCACGGCATGGATTGGCTTTCCCTATATAGAGCCAACAAAAATTTCTGTGATAGGGAAATCACCCTCCATATGGTGAATCGACCCCTAATTCTATAGAAGTGAAATGAAGAGGATGAATATTATTTAGAAACATAATATAAAGAATATATATTAATTACCTATGATCACATGTATCTTTTTGAGATGATTGAGTCTAAGGAAAGAACCATCCTCAAAGACATGTCTATAGTGAGGGAATTCACTGATGTGTTTCCAAGGGAATTTCCTAGTCTTCCTCTTTAAGATATTTTGAATTATTAATTGATATTATACATGGGGAACTTCCAATATGCTAAACTCCATATAAATTGGTTTTTTTATACCATTAGGATCTTAAGAAACAACTACCGGAGAATCTAGATAAAGGGTCCATATACCCAAGTGCTTCACCATGGGGTACACTAGTCCTCTTAATCCAGATGAAGGATGGATCAATGTGACTTTACATTGATTACCATGAGCTTAATAAAATTATTATAAATAACGTGTATCAATTTTCAATAATTTATTATTTGTTCGATTCACTACGTGGATCCAAATAAATATAAAAGGTGGATCTATGGTTGGGAAATTACAAAGTTAGTCTGAAGAAAAAGTTAATCCCAAAGACTACTTTTTGTACAAGGTATAAGCATTATGTGTTCATAGTGATTCTATATGGGCTGACTAATGCTCCATAAATTATAATGGACTTAATGAACATAGTATTTAGATATAACCTATAAATTTTTATGTAAGTCATTATAGAAAATATTCTTATGTACTCCAAAACCAAGGAGGATCATGATGAAAATTTGAATACTATATTAGAGACCTTGTGAAAGGAGAATATCTATCTACTGTATAGAAAGTGTGAGTTCTATTTTAAGTAAGACTCATTCTTGGGGTATATCATTAAAATAAATGGTATATATGTGGATCCTTCCAATACAAATTCAATTGAGGGATGGCTGTGGCTGATATATATGGAAGATATTTGTATCTTCTAAGTGTTAGCTAGATATTATTGTCGATTTGTGAGAAATTTCTCATGATTTTCAAACCCTCTTACAAAGATAATTTGTAATGGAGTATAGTTTTCTTTGAATGATAAATGTGAATAAATCATTTTTGAGTTGAATAAGAGCCTCATCATGGCCTCTATGAACACACTACCCATAAGTGGGGGGATTTTATTAATATTTAGTGATTCTTTGAAGAAGGGAATGAGTTGTGTGTTGATGAAAAATTAAAAGGTCATTTCCAATGCCTCAAGGTAGTTGAAAACTAATGGGAAAAACTATCCCACATATGACTTGGTGTTGGCAGTTAGGATCTTTGCATTGGAAATATGGTGACATTATCTCTTTAGGGAGAAGTGTGAAATATATATGGATCAGAATGGTCTCAAATATATATTCACACAGAAAGAGATAAATATGCGCCAATGAAGATGGTTAGTGATCATCGTGGATTATTTCTGCTCAATCCATTACCCCCTAGGAAAGAGAACAATGTGATAGATTCTCTATGTAGGGAGGACCCACAAATTCTATCATTTATGAGAATTGAAAAGTACCAAATATTCTTAGATATGATGAAGATAGACATGGGATTCATATAGAAGGTAACATCAATAATCCTTTAACAAAATATTGATCAATAGTCTCTTTTGTAAATGTTAAAAGATTCTCGAAAAATGATGTGGGAATTAAAATGAATGTGAAAACTATCAAAAAAGGGAAATCATTAGAAATAAATGTTACTAAATAATGAATTGTGATATTTTTATAGAGACTATGTATTCCATAAAATCCCAAGTTAAAGAAAGAACTTTTGTATGATACACATAGTTCGATGTTCTTCATTAACCCAGGAAACAAAATAATGTATCAAGATCATAGAGAGACCTATTTGTGGGATAACTAGAATAATGAGATCCCTAAATATAAATCAAAGAGACTACTATGTCATAAAGTGAAGGTTGAGTGGCTGATGTATAAGGGTATGATGCAACCATTACCCGTAGCTACATGGAAATGGGAAAACATCACAATGGGCTTTGTTTACAGACATCCAAATACATCCAAAGGAAACAATGCTATATAGGTTTTTGTGGATCATCTTAAAAATATTACACACTTCACTGCAATTAGAGAGGATTTTTCATTAGATCAACTGGTACTGATATACATCATTGATGTGTTAAGGCTTCATGGAGTACCCCATTAAATTGTGTCTGATCAAGATCCACGATTCACATCTATTTTCTAGAAGAGTCTCTAATAAACATTGAATGATGATTTGAACTTCAACATGTACTATGAACCCAAAACATATAGAAAATATAACTGTATTATCAAGAAACATGAGGACATGATGAGAGCATGCTCAATGGACTTAAAAGGTGAATGCGACCAATATCTTACCCTGGTAGAGTTATTTTACAACAGTAGTTTCCACTCATGTATCCAAATGGCTCCCTATGAAGTCCTTTATAGGAAGAGGTGTAGAACACCAACATGTTGGGATAATTTGGGGGAACGAAAATATCTAGGACCCAAGATGGTCAAAGAAATTTTTGAGAAGGTTAAGACCATCCAAAAGAACATTAAAGCCACATAGAGTTGAAAAAATATCCACACTGACAGTTATCGATGAGACCTATAGTTTGATATTGGAGACATGGTATTCCTCCACATATCTCTATTGAAAAGAGTTATGAGATTGGGGATGACAGGAGAGCAAAGTCCAAGGTAAATCAGCCATTTTGAGATACTTGATCACATCAAAGAATTTTCCTATTGATATTCACTCCCAGAAAACCTATCTCATGTATATGATGTATTCCATTTATCACTCCTGAGAAAGTAAATACTTGACCCATCACATACACTCAATCTAGATGTTGCACCATTAAAGAATGAACTCTCCTATCAAGAGAACCTAGTGAAGAGCTTAGATCGTAGAGGAAAAGTTTTAAAAACAAGATGATGCCCCGTTTCAAGGTGCTGTGGTGAAACCACAAGTATCTAGAAGAAAAGTGGGAAATAGGGGAAGTGATGAACTAGAGTTACACAAATATGTTTTAATGGGTGAAAATGAAATTTCGAGGGTGAAATTTCTTATGGGTATAATGTTTTAATGACCCTAACATTTATGTATAAAATTGTATTTATTTTAATTTAAAGTCTTATGGTTATAGAAAAAACTTGCACTACTTTTGTTTTATTATATCCAATTGGAAATAAATGACCATTTAGTATCATTATCGTTGATTATATAGTCGTTGAACAATGATCACATGACTAGTATTAATATAGGATTTTAACAAATCTTTTTGACACAGAAAAAGGATGTAATAGCCTCAACTAGTAGGATCAAACCCTATGAATCCCTTTATCAGAGATTCCAAAAGAAACATCATTTATGGGAATTTCTCAAGACCAAGTACAAGCCGAAATACATCAAAAAAATCATGAGAGAAACTGTTTATGGGTGAAGTTCAAGGTCATCGAGATCATGGAACAAACTAGGTTCGCTGAACAGCCCCATTAAATCCCCACCATCACACAACTTACTCTTAAGGAGTATGATGGTGTAATAAAAATATATGTATCAAGACCCTAGGATTATGATTATTTTTTATAGAATATTTAATTTACATTCAGTCTATTATTGTTATCATGTAAATGATTTTCTAAATCACAGATACTATTATTTGTTAATATTAGAAAAATATTAAAGAATCTATTTTTAGGAAATGATGTATTTTTTAATAAATATTAATTTAATAAAATATTATTTTTAGATTACATTTATTAAATATTAATGATAATATAATTTTTATGATGTCAAAAGTAACTTTTAATATGGTTTGAAAACTTTTATTCCAAAACCCGTCAATTTTCAATAAATATCAGTATTTATTTTATATTTAAAAATGAAAATGTCTAGAATATTATTTAGATAAATTAAATATTATTTTTTGAATCAAGAGCTTGAAATTATGAAATAGTTTATTTTTCATAATTATCTAAGTCAGTTTATTATTTGTGTAAAAAATAAATATTTTATAAATATATAATGTGTTTATGGAATCATAATGACCCAATAGTGATGTAATAAAATACTATAAAAGATATATTTGGAAAAATAAATTTATTTCCATTAAAATAATGTAATTTTAGGTTTATATTATTTATTTTATAAAGCCTCACTGAATCCCCCAAGACAAATAAAATATTTTATGATTTTAAAATCATTACCTTGAATATGTGACTCACATACACCTAAGAAATAGAAATATTTTAATATATTTGGCCCCTAGAATTATAAAATAATATATACCACACACATTTTCTAGAAACCATGGGATTGATGGTTATTTTCAATATTTTAGTGTGTAGTGTCCAAAACCCAAATAATAATGAATTCCCACACATTTCATATATGAACCCACCCAAGAACCCATTGTTTTTCACTCAAACCCATTGAAGCTCGTCAAAACTCTTATCAATACTCCCTAGATCCCTCCCATGTTTTCTCAAGCTCGTAAAAAGTCTATCCCAAGCCATTGGGAACAAAAATCAATGTAAGTGTTCATTCCATTCTTAATTTATGTCTATATTTCCTTATATTGTTACATCATTTTATTTTTAATTACAAATGATGGGGTATGTTTTAAAAACTCCCCTATACTGCCATTATTATGTTTTAATGATGATATAACCCATACTATCTCATTAATCCCTTCTGTGCACACCCGTTACCATGCCATAAATCGGTAATGGACTTAACTTTTCTCATTTCCATTCATGATCTTCTATCATATTATGCATCCAAATTCCATTTCATATATTGGGATATTGTGTTCCATGATCCCCTTACATTACATATAATGTTTAAATTATGATATAACCATTTATCTCTCATCATCATATCTTATGAATTCCTATTTGACGCTGCTATGATGTAGATATAGAACTTCAATTTTCCATCATGTAGTGAATACCAAACTCATTTCTCTACCAAGGATATTAACCCTTATGTCCATATAAGTCATGAATGGGGACATACATGTATTTATTCTACAATCCATGATTGTGTAATAACTTATGATTTTTAATTACTCCATGTCATATGTTTATATGGCACACTTATGCATGAAATAAAATGATTATGAATGGTGTGCCCTGATAGCACTCTAATACATTGGGTAATGTTTAGTATCATGATAAACCATGTGCAATGAGGGTTTACTCAAGATAATTCATGCAAAATGTGGTTTTACTCATGATAATCCATGTACAATGATCCTTGTCTCATGATAATATAATGTTCTATATTGTTTCCACATTTCCATGTTATGAATATATTGATATATCAAGACTTTATGGTCATGTTTAATTTAAGATCCATTGATATGCCTATTCACTAACATGTATTTTCTTCCTCGTTTTATTCATTGTTTACCCTTTCTGGGCTTTATTTCTCACCAAATTATTATATATTTCCTTAGGATATCATATGAAATGCTATGTACGAAGCAATGTTGTGTTCATGTATAAGAAGTCTTCAATAAATATGTGTATTTCATGTTTTAGGTTGTTATGTAATGTTCTAAAGCCCTAAGTACACTAGACCTTTAAATATTCTGAGTTTAATTAAGTGAAATACTATGTAATAATTCTTGTTTACAAATTAAATATATAGAAGGGTTGCTATAATCGTTGCTTGTAATTTATCACAAAACAACACCATCATAAAAAACCCATATTTCAGATGTCAAATAGACAAACAATACCACCACCATATATCACCACCACTTCCTCATCCCAAAAACCACTTATCATGAAAAAATATAATAATATCCACCATATGCACTATGAAAATCTATTTTCACATAATTTATTTTCATTTAATAAAGGGATATTTAGACATTGAATTCTTTATTCTCTCATTCATTCTCTGACCATGTAATACATTCAAAGTTAAATCAATTAATTAATGATATATATAGAAATTAAAATTTTCATTCATGTAGATATCCCAATATAATACAATCAAGTTTTCTATAAATGTATTAATTCCAACACATATCAGGCTCCCAACAGATATATGTTTTAGTAAAGTAATCAGACATTCTAATCCTTAATAGTTGTAACATAGAAAGCGGTAAAGCATGTGATTCATCCCAAAATTCTTCTAGGATAAATTAAAACATATATTTATATAATTAATATCATTAATAATTTAACCCTTATTGTAACACCCCATGCTTCTACGGTACGCTTCTCTTTGAATAATGTGATAGCGTGTGTTGTACGCAACGTCGAGTTCTAACACACCACAACCAATCAAACTATCTGTTATGAATTGTAATACATACTTTTTGAAATTATATATATTTTATATTTTAAAATGGACTTCATTTTTGGATTCATAATATCGAAATTATCCTAAGTTGAACTTTTGTTATTTTTCTGAGAACTTCCAATTTTTAAGACTAGTGAAAAATACATAAAAACAACTTTTTTAATCCAAATAATTTATAGTGATAATTTATATTATTGAGTGGTTTTAAAGTATAATTAGAATATATTTTTACCATTTTATCCAATGGTGTTCATTTGATTTAATTTCACTTTGAAATTGGACATAAACAATTATCAATATTTTGATATATATTGTTCTTAAAAACACGCTATTTGTTGTGACAGCAGGAATTAATTATAAAATTAATTAATTCAACTTTTATGTTTGGAATTTTTTAAAATAGAAATCATTTTTGAACTCAGAATATCAATTATAGCTTAGGGTGAAATTTTGGCATTATTCTGAAAAACTTCAATTTTCGATGAATAGTGAAACTACTAAGTGGTAGTTAAAAAACTGAATTTTTCATAAAACCTAATTTTACCGCTTCTGTGAATGGAATTTCAAAAATCAGAGAGACACGGTTAATATAAAAAGTAAAATGTGGTTCAATGAGATGAAAATAATTTTTGGTGAATAGCAACTTTTTACTTTTATTTACCACGGTTAAAAGTAAATAGGGTAATTAAGGGTAAAAATGATATTAATATTATCCTAACACATGTCCTTATTCTATTGGACAAGTTTATCTCGACCAAAACAGTCTTAGGAATAAAATATTATCATTTAGGTCCACTTGGATTAGATTAGGACATTTATTATTATTTAATTCAAAAAAGAGTTAAAATCGAAGTTTATTTACTAAAACATTTTTAATATAGGGTTATACATAAGATAAATTCGATTGTAAATATTAATTAGAAAGATAAAAATATTTCCTACATAATGAAATTTTAATTATAATTTTCAGAATTAAAATATTTTAATTTATTAATGACACAATGATGATGCAATAATTACCATAATTGTGAAAAATTAAAATAATTGATATTATAAATTCCCAAATAAATATAATTTGAGACTTTTTAGGAATTGAACTAATTTTATAGGTTAATATGACATGTTAGGATTAATTCAATTATCTTTTTTCGATGTAATCATTCTGTTATATTTTTTAAAAAAATCAATTATTGAATACTGTCAAAATTGACATAAAAGGTTTTTTAAAACAAATATTATATTATTAATTGATATTAAATTCCTGAAAATATAAGGTTCGGCCAAGAGACTTATATCATGATAGGATCATAATTAATGGACCACTTGGGAGTCTCTTTGATGTATATAGTAAGTTTATTAACTATATATTATAAAAATACAAAGTGACATGGTAAATGTCAAACTAGTTAACTAAGAGTTAAAACTAAAAGATAAGGTTAATATAGTAACCCAAACCTGTCTAAATTCTATTGGTTGAATTGTTTTCTACCTATACACACCTTAATCATTGAATAATCAACTTTGGAGCCATTAGAAACCGAATTTTAATTTGTTATAAATTAATATTTCTAGCTTTTCCAAAGGTGCCCCTCACCCCTCTTATAAAAGGGAACTGCTCCTTCTCATTTATTCACACCTTAAAAGCCTTTTGGTTCGGCCAAAATCTGCCCAAATACTCTCCAAATTCCCTCACTACAACCTAGAGGCCATATTTTGATCAGAAATGCAACCTAAGGATCCCTTTTGATCAAATCAAAAGGAAGAACCCGAAGAAGAGGTAATGTTTTCACCACCCCTTTTCAAGTTCCTTTCTTCTTCCAATTCTTCTTTCTTTTTTATTAACATTCTAAAATAATAACTCCAGTATCTTATATATACTTTGATGTTATTATAAATATGGTACAACCATATTCAGTATTATATCCACCCTTTGAATAACATGTCACCATACGTGCGTATGTACGGCTTACTGTCTCCACATCGTGGTGTAATTGTTATTCAATATATTATTATTTGGATGGGTATAATAATGATGTGTAAGTCATGTAAATAATAAATATAACATGTTAATGATTCATTATATATGATATAACATCCATTTATATATTATTTTAATATCAAAAGAATGATGTTGCCGCTCGTGCGTACGTACGGACTACCGTCTCCACGAACGCGATGAGATTCATTCTCCATCGTATCCATTAAAGTTTAATTATCATTTGACGATTTAAAAATTATGTTTAAGGAATTGATATCATTCTGTATATGAAAAATATACATCCTATCCATGACCAACATAGCTTATGTAACAAAACATATAAAAGAAAATGAGTAAGTTAACACCCAAAACGACGATAATTCAAAGATATTATTAACAAATCAATGTTAAAAGGTCATATATGATATCATATTAATATATATGATTCTTGTATAATTTAATAACAATTATTACACCATTATACAGTAGTTTAACCTACCCCAACCAAGGAAAATTACGAGGTAAGGGTTATTTCACAATCTCTTCATTATCCGAGGTTATTTATACGTAATAATCTACTGGGATCTCTTTATCATCCACATTTATCTTTCTTAAAAATGTATTTGAAAACATTTTTACTATTTACAAGAATATGGGATAAAGTCATTTATACCCTTGTTTGACTTTTTATAAGAGTTTTATAAAGGAATATTTCCGTCGTTTTCCAAATAAGGTGCTTTTTAACCTTTTCGACAAAATTAAGGTAAGAATGTTTTTCTTAAGTTATACGGCGGGTGCGGCTATTTTCCACCATTATAAAATTGTCAAAGCTTCCCTTACAAGATTATAAGAATATTTTCAAAGACAATTATTTATTTTATAAATATATGACTCTTAAATGATTTCAAAAATAGAAAGAGATATTTCTCTAAAAAGATTTTTAATTTCATCTATGTCAGCATCCTTTGATGGATTTTATGCTTATTTGTAGTTGATTTATTAAGATACAAAACTTCTATATTGTATTGAAGGTTTTGTGATACGTTTTACTGTGGATGTGATATTTTTATACCATTCATAGTTTATGATGAAAGTATTGACATTTCATATGCTAGTTTAAATACAAATGTTTATGTTATGTTTAAACCTTTTCATATGGGAATGCATTGGACATAATATATGACGGGTGGAGCCCACTATAGCTCCTCGATGCATCGGTAGGTCTCATGAGACAAACTAGTGTCTTGGAAAAAGGCCTTGACAAAATCTTATTTTTAGTTTTGGCACGTGGCCTTGGCTATGTGGTTATGATTGTCTGGCATTATGCATTCCATCATTATGAAAGTGGTTATTGATATTGCATGTGATTATTCGATTAGTAGAATATCCATGTGAATAAGTAAATGGAATTATTTCATTTTTATTTTTCCATACTATGTTAAAGTTCAAGTTTAAAAGGCTTTTGTTTTAGTTATACATTGCCTTAAATGTTTATGCTTATTTTTGAAAGTTTCTGCTATATTGATATCCTTACTGGGAATTTGATCTCACCCCTTTTCTATGTTATATTTTTCCCAGGATGTGAATAAGTAAGTTATGAATGACCTGCAGGGATAGTATGTGGGGATATGAGTGTGGAATATGGAGACTATGTTGTTGAAGTAGTTTTTCACTTTGTGATGTAATGTAAAACTTTATGAATATATCTAGTGTTTCCAAGGCTACTAAACCAATCTGTCTTTCGAGATTTGATCTTTCTTGTGATCATGCCAATGTAAAGTAATAATGCACCGACTCTGGGTAACTAGGGTTGGGGCGTTACCGTTGGTATCAGAGGAAGTTTAGTACAAACCTTGGAAGCTAGATTTAGATAAACTCTGATTAGAGCACGTAGACCTAAGATGAACTTTGAGAAATTGTATAGAAGAACTTCCTAGAATTTTGGTATTGTAGAGATTTTGTGAGTTTTCCGAGCAATACATCCCTGTCTGGATACGATCAGGTAGAGGCGGCTCTGGCACAGATGTACCTAGGGGTAAAACCCGAAAACCCCGCTTTGAGCTAGACTCGAATGGGAACTGGTGCATGACAACGGGCCTTGCTGCACTCTTGGTTACGACACTCCCGGGGGATATGCTTAGGATAACTCTCATTTTCTTTACAAATCATTATGAAGGGTTTATGAGTATATACTTCCTCAAAGAAAATATTTTTATGATTATGGATTATATCCATAAATAGTTAAATTTATGTTAAGTGTTTTATAAGTATGGGATTATGTATTTTGATTCATAAACTAATCTAGTTTATGCCATTGTTTAGAAATGGCGCCTAGTGGAAGAAATGGAAACTGTATCAATGCACTCACTCCATGTAGGGATTTCCCTCCTGCTCAAGATAATTATAGTGGAGCTGGTGATGCAACTGGTGCTAATCAGCTAATCACCATTATGGGACAACTCACTCAGGTTATGAATAATAACCTTACCCGTATGGAGCACCCTGATCCGCAGTATGGAGGATCAATGTTAGGTCGATTCATGAGGCAACAACCACCAACGTTCAATGGGATTACAAATACCTTAGTAGCTGAGCAATGGATATTTTCCCTAGAGAAAATATTTCAGGCTTTGGGGAGTAGTGAAAGAGAAAAAGTTATCATGGCAGTTTACCGCCTCACTGGAGTTGCTGATCAATGGTGGTCATTGATTAAAAATACCAAGGAAGATGATGAAGTATCAAATATGGAATGGAGGGAGTTCAATGGTCTGTTTTTAGAAAAATACTTTCCTCGTGACCATCGAGCAGATATGGAAAGGCAATTTCTATGTCTAAGACAGAAGGAGGATGAGAATGTCACAGAGTATGAGGCTAACTTTACAAGGTTAGCAAGGTATGCTGGTGATTATATAAGTAACCCAAAATGTAAGATTGATCGTTTCTTTGATGGGTTAAAACCATTTCTCCATCGAGCATTAGTCTTACAATCCTTCTCGTCATACGAAGACATTGTCTCATGTGCTATCAAGACCGAAAAGGAATTCTCTAAGTCTTATGACTTTAAAGCAAAGAAAGAGAAGAAGAGGCTTGCTGATCAATCTGGGAATGTAAATAAGGGGAATAAACTAAAGGTTGAATATTCATACTGTGGTAAATGTGGGAAGAAACACCCCAGTACATGCTTGAAGGGAATGGGCGTTCGTTACAAATGTGGTGAAAAGGCCACCAAGCTCGTGATTGCAAAGGGAAGAAGGAAGCTACCAATGTTCAGTGCTACAATTGTAGGGAGATGGGTCATTATTCAAATGAATGTCCTAAGAATCAGGAGAACATACCTCAGAAAAGGACAAGGGATCAAGTCCAGGCTTATGATATCACTACTGCTGAGGTAGAAGCTCCGAAAGACGTGGTGGCAGGTAATTTAATGGTTTCCTCAAGTTTAGAAAATGCATTATTTGATTCTGGATCATCGCATTGTTTCATATCTTCCCAGTTTGCTAAGAAAATTAGATATTTCCAATTTGATTTAACAAGGTAGTTGTCAGTTAAAACTCCTAAGGAAAGTATCATTGCAACAAAGTTTTGTGAATCAGTCCCCATTAGATCACATAAATGTTCTTTATCTGCTTATCTCATCGTCATACCTATGATTGAGTTTGATATAATCCTCGGTATGGACTGGATTTTGGACTATGATGTAAAGATTTATAATAAGAAGAAAGAGGTTACGATTCTTGATGATAATGATAAAGAACACCTTATCTTTAGAGCAGAATCGTCACCACCTAATTCTTATTTAGATCCACCCACAGTAGCTCAACTAAATTCAATTATTGGGGAGGAAGAGAATGAAATGACTATGGGTGAGGAATGGAATGTTCAAATAGAGGATGTACCTATTGTGAAAGAATTTGTAGATGTATTTTCGTAAGATTTACCTAGACATC
The DNA here is from genome assembly GCA_963277665.1 of Viscum album. Lineage (NCBI taxonomy): Eukaryota > Viridiplantae > Streptophyta > Magnoliopsida > Santalales > Viscaceae > Viscum > Viscum album. The sequence continues at coordinate 169,999,798 of OY728157.1, forward strand.
CTCCAGAACGAGAAGTTGAGTTTTCCATTGATTTAATTCCTGGATCAAGGCCTATATCAAAGACCCCTTATAGAATGGCCACTATAGAATTAGTTGAACTAAAGAAACAACTAGAGGAATTGAGTAATAAGGGATTTATTCTCCCTAGTGTTTCTCCATGGGGATCCCCTGTTCTTTTTGTTAAAAATAAAGACGTATCTATGAGGTTATGTATCGACTACAGGGAGATCAATTCTATAACAATAAAGAACAAGTATCCCCTACCACGCATTGATGATTTATTTGACCAACTGCATGGAGGTCAATACTTTTCAAAGATTGACCTTCGATCTGGATACCCTCAGTTGTGTGTGTGGAAGGAAGACATTCTGAAGACAGCATTTCAAAACAGGTACGGGCATTACGAGTTTACTGTAATGCCTTTTTGATTGACTAATGCACCCTCTGTATTCATAGATCTGAGGAATAGAGTTTTCAAGGAGTATCTAGATGAATTTGTGGTGTTATTTATTGATGATATCTTAGTATACTCTAAAAGCTATGAAGATCATGAAAATCACTTGCGCATTATCTTGGAGACTCTGAGAAGACCTGAATTATATGGGATGTTTAGCAAGTGTGAATTCTGGCTTCATGAGATTTTTTTTATTGGCCAGATTGTCTCTAAATATGGAATCTCTGTTGATCCTTCTAAGACCAAGGTGATCCAAGAATGCCCAACACCTATGAGTATAACAGAGGTACACAGTTTTATTGGTTTGGCAGGTTATTATCGACGAATCGTCCAGAATTTTGCCCGATTGGCTAACCCATTAACGAAGCTCACACGTAAAGGGTTTAAATTTTTTTGGACAAAAGAATGTGAAGAATGTTTTGAAGAACTGAAGAGAATATTATTCAATGCTTCTATATTGACTCTACCATCGGGGAATGATGGGTTCGTTATTTATAGTGATGCATCGAAGAAAGGACTTGGTTGTGTCATTATGCAGAATGATAGGGTTATTGCCTATGCATCACGATTGTTGAAAATTCATGAACAAAACTATCCTACTCATGATCTCGAGTTAGCAGTTGTGATCTTTGCTTTGAAGATATGGAAGCACTACCTCTATGGTGAAAAATGTGATATTTATACTGATCACAAGAGTTTGAAGTATATTTTCTCACAAAAAGAACTCAACATGAGGCAAATAAGATGGCTTGAATTACTCAAGGATTATGATTGTACGATACACTACCACCCAGGGAAAGCAAACAAGGTGGCAGATGCTTTGAGCAGAAAAGACCATGGAGTTTTGAACATGATGAGAATTGAAAGGGATCCAATTTTGATGGATCTAGTGAAGATGGACATGGGAATAACCAGGGAAGGTGAAACATCAATGCTTTTACAAAAGGTCGCCAAACCATCTTTACTAGAAAGTATTAAGAGTTCTCAGACCGATGATGAATAATTTCAAAAGAAGATTAAAGCTGTGAATGATGGGAGACTGAGAGACTTTGTGTATGAAGATGGAATTTTGAAATTTGGGAAGAGACTTTGTGTTCCCGATATACCTGATCTAAAAAGTGAATTGATGGATGATGCTCATAGTTCCAATTTCTCTATACACCCTGGGAGCACCAAAATGTATAGAGATTTGAAGGAACATTTTTGGTGGGACAACATGAAGAGGGAGATTTCTGATTTTGTGTCAAGATGTATGGTTTGTCAACAAGTGAAAGCTGGAAGGCAACAGCCTGGAGGAGTCATGCAACCTCTTCCCCTACCGGAGTGGAAATGGGACAATATTACAATGGACTTTGTCATGGGTCTACCAAAGACTCCTAGAAGGAACAATGCAATATGGGTTATTGTTGATCGTCTTACCAAGTCATCACATTTTCTTGCTATAAGAGAAGATCTACCCCTGGAACGTCTAGAAAGACTATATATTAATGAAGTTGTGAGACTTCATGGAGTACCCATATCGATTGTTTCTGATCATGATTCCCATTTAACTTCAAGATTCTGGAAAAGTCTTCAGAAATCCCTAGATACTGAACTTCATTTGAGCACTGCATACCACCCTCAGACAGAAGGACAATCAGAATGGACTATTCAAACCTTAGAAGACATGTTGAGATCTTCCTCACTTGACTTTCAGGGTATGTGGGATCAATATTTACCTCTGGTAGACTTTTCCAATAACAATAGCTTCCATTCGAGTATCCAGATAGCGCCATATGAAGCGTTATATGGGAAGAGATGTCGTACACCAACCTTTTGGGATGACGTTGGTGAAAGAAAACTTGTAGGCCCATAACTGGTGGAGGAAACGATGGAAAAGGTGAAGGTAATCCAAAATCACATCAAAGCAGCTCAAAGTAGGCAGAAGAGCTATGCTGATAATCGAAGGAAGGATTTGGAATTTCAAGTCTGTGATCATGTTTTCCTGAAGGTATCTCCAGGGAAGGGAGTCATACGTTTTGGTAAGAAAGGTAAATTGAGTCCCAGGTACATCGGACCCTTCGAAATTCTAGAACGAATTGGGGCTGTAGCTTACCGATTGGAAATGCTGCCAAGTCTCTCCAAAGTTCACGATGCGTTCCACGTATCTCTGTTGAGGAAATACATGCCTGACCCAACGCATGTACTCACCTATGAGGAATTAGAACTGGAACCCGATCATTCCTATTGTGAAGAGCCTGTCAGGATTCTTGATACGAGAGAACAAGTACTGAGAAACCGGACGACGCGTCTGGTAAAAGTTTTGTGGAGAAACCATAAGATGGAAGAGGCAACGTGGGAACCCGAGGAACTTATGTTGAAGAACCACCCGAGTCTTTTCATGTGATAACTATTCTATAAATTTCGAGGACGAAATTATTTGAAGGAGGGGAGAATGTAACACCCCAAGCTTCTATGGTACGCTTCTCTTTGAATAATGTGATAGCGTGTGTTGTACGCAATGTCGAGTTCTAACACACCACAACCAATCAAACTAGTTGTTATGAATAGTAATACCCACTTTTTGAAATTATATATATTTTATATTTCAAAATGGACTTTATTTTTGTATTCGGAATATCGAAAGTATCCTAAGTTGAATTTTTGGTATTTTTCTGAGGACCTCCAATTTTTATGAATAGTGAAAAATACTTAAAAACAACTTTTTTAATCAAAATAATTTATATTGATAAATTATATTATTGAGTGGTTTTAAAGTATAATTAGAATATATTTTTACCATTTTATCCAATGATGTTCATTAGAATTAATTTCACTTTGAAATTGGACATAAACAATTATCAATCTTTTGATATATATTGTTTCTTAAAAACACGCTATTTGTTGTGATAGCGGGAATTAATTATAAAATTAATTAATTCAACATATATGTTTGAAATTTTGTAAAATAGACATCATTTTTGAATTTGGAATATCAATTATAGCTTAGGGTGAAATTTTGGCATTATTCTGAAAAACTTCAATTTTTGATGAATAGTGAAACTATTAAGTGGTAGCTAAAAAACTGAATTTTCCATAAAACCTAATTTTACCACTTCTGTGAATGAAATTTCAAAAATCCTAGAGACACGGTTAATATCAAGAAGTAAAATGTGGTTCAATGAGATGAAAATAATTTTTGGTGAATAGTAACTTTTTACTTTTATTTACCACGGTTAAAAATAAATAGGGTAATTAAGGGTAAAAATGATATTAATATTACCCTAACACATGTCATAATTCTATTGGACAAGTGTATCTCGACCAAAACATCCTTAGGAATAAAATATTATCATTTAGGTCCACTTGGATTAGATTAGGACATTTATTATTATTTAATTCAAAAAAGAGTTAAAATCAAAGTTTATTTACTAAATCATTTTTAATATAGGGTTATACATAAGATATATTCAATTGTAAATATTCATTAGAAATATAAAAAGATTTCCTACATAATGGTATTTTATTTATAATTTTTATACTTTAAATAGTTTAATTTATTTATGACACAATGATGATGTAGTAATTACCAGAATTTTAAAAAATTAAAATAATTGATATTATAAATTCCCAAATAAATATAATTTGTGACTTTTTATTAATTACACTAATTATATAGGTCAATATGACATGTTAGAAGTTATGAAATTAACTTCTTTCGAAGTAATCATTCTGTTATTATTTTTACAAAAATCAATTATTGAATAGTGTCAAAATTGACATAAAAGAGATTTTAAAACAAATATTATATTAATAATTTATATTAAATTCCTGAAATTCTAAGGTTAGGCCAAGAGACTTATATCATGATAGGATTATCATTAATGGACCACTTGGGGGGTCTCTTGTATGTATATAGTATGTTTATTAACTATATATTATAAAAATAAAAAGTGACATGGTAAATGTCAAACTAATTAACGAAGAGTTAAAACTAAACGATAAGGTTAATATAGTAACTCAAACCTGTCTAAATTCTATTGGATGAATGGTTTTCGACCTAATACCACCTTAAACTTTTAATAATAAACTTTGGAGCCATTAGAAACCGAATTATAATTTATTATAAATTAATATTTCTAGTTTTTCTAAAGGTGCCCCTCACCCCTCTTATAAAAGGGCACTCCTCCTTCTCATTACTTCACACCTTCAAAGCCTTTTGGTTCGTCCAAACTCTGCCCAAATACTCTCCCAACTTCCCTCACTACAACCTAGAGGCCTTATTTTGATCATAAAGCCAACCTAAAGAGCCCTTTTGATCAAATCAAAAGGAAGAACCCGAAGAAGAGTTAATGTTTTCACCACCCCTTTTCAAGTTCCTTTCTTCTTCCACTTCTTCATTATTTGTTATTACCATTCTAAAAAAGTAACTCCAGTATCTTATATATACTGTGATGTTATTATAAATATGGTACAACCATATTCAGTATTCTATCCACCCTTTGAATAACATGTCACCATACGTGCGTACGTACGGCTTACCGTCTCCACGTCGTGGTGTAATTGTTATTCAATATATTATTATTTGGATGGGTATAATAATGATGTGTAACTCAATTATATAATAAATATAACATGTTAATGATTCTGTATATATGATATACCATCCATTTATATATTATTTTAATATCAAAGGAATGATATTGTCGCTCGTGCGTACGTACGGACTAACGTCTCCCCGAACGCGATGAGATTCATTCTCCATCGTATCCATTAAAGTTTAATTATCATTTTATTATTTAAAAATGATGTTTAAGGACTTGATATAATTCTGTATATGAAAAATATACAACCTATCCATGACAAACATGGCTTATGTAACAAAACATATAAAAGAAAACGAGTAAGTTAACACCCGAAACGACGATAATTCAAAGATATTATTAACAAATCAATGTTAAAAGATCATATATGATATCATATTAATATATTTGATTCTTTTATAATTTAATAACAATTATTTCACCATTATACAAGATGTTAACCTACCCCAACCAAGGAAAAGTAGAAGGTAAGGGTTATTTCACAATCTCTTCATTATCCGAGGTTATTTATACGTAATAATCTACTGGGATCTCTTTATCGTCCACATCCATGTTTCTAAAAAATGCATTTAAAAACATTTTTACTATTTCCTAGAATATGGGTTATAGTAATTTATACCCTTGTTTGACTTTTTATAAGAGGTTTATAAAGGAATATTTTTGTCGTTTTCCAAATAAGGTGATTTCTAACCTTTTCGACAAAATTAAGGTAAGAATGTTTTTTTTTAACTTATACGGCAGGTGCGGCTATTTTCCGCCGTTATAAAATATTCAAAGATTCCCTTACCATCTTATAAGAATATTTTCAAAGAAAATGTTTTATTTTATAAATATATGACTCTTAAATGATTTCAAAAATAGAAAGAGATATTTCTCTAAAACGAGTTTTGATTTCATCTATGTCAACATCCTTTGATGGATTTTATGCTTAATTGTAGTTGATTTGTTAAGATACAAAACTTCTATATTGTATTGAAGGTTTTGTGATATGTTTGACTGTGGATGTGCTATTTTTATACCATTCATAGTTTATGGTGAAAGTATTGACATTTCGTATGCTAGTTTTAATACGAATGTTTATGTTATGTTTAAACTTTTTCATATGGGAATTCATTGGACTTAATATGTAATGGGTGGAGCCTGCTATAGCTCCTTGATGCATCGGTAGGTCTCATGAGACAAACTAGTGACTTGGCACAAGGCCTTGACAAAATCTTATTTGTAGTCTTAGCACGAGGCCTTCGCTATGTGGTTATGATAGTCTGGCATTATGAATTCCATCATTATGAAAGTGGTTGTTGATATTTCATGCGATTATTCGATTAGTATAATATCCATGTGAATAAGTAAATGACATTATTTCATTTTACTTTTTCCATACTATGTTTAAGATCAAGTATAAAAGGCTTTTGTTTTAGTTATAAATTGCCTTAAATGTTTATGCTTTTTTTTGAAAGTTTCTGCTATATTGTTATCCTTACTGGGAATTTGAGCTCACCCCTTTTCTATGTTTTATTTTTCCCGGGATGTGAAGAAGTAAGTTATGAATGAACTTTAGGGATAGTATGTGGGGATATGAGTGTGGAATATGGAGACTATGTTGTTGAAGTAGTTTTTCACTTTGTGATGTAATGTAAAACTTTATGAATATATCTAGTGTTTCCAAGGCTACTAAACCAATCGGTCTTTCGAGATTTGATCTTTCCTGTGATCATGCCAATGTAATGTAATAATGCTCCAACTCTGGGTAACTAGGGTCGGGAAATTACACTAATGTAAAAATATATTACATCACATAAAAACTGAGGACACACAAAGAATCCCCTTCTATAATCCATGATATTAAAACCATTGTGAAACAAAAGAATACATCAAGAATATCTCCACGAAAAAAAATTAAATGGAACCCATTGATTAACTTATAACACACCATCCAACATAATTCAACTACCAAAACAACAATAAAATATTTTGTTCCCTATAAAACATCCATCTTTGAATTAATATTATGGATAAAATAGTGAGAAGAGAAGTGGGTAACTCATCTAAAAAACCAAGGGTCAATCTCCCAAGAGTAAAGTTGGATAGAAATGAGAAGGGATTAAAATACCTCATAGGCATTCACTTTTCCACCCAATAAATCTTATGAAAATTGGAATAACTATTGGTTTCAAGGGGGTTTATATATTATAGGGAGTCTAGAAAATATAACACCATGACGCAAGACCTGTAACCGTGGAACAAAAAATAAAATTATGATAAGATCGCGTTGAAAAAGAAAAACGAAGCCACTAACATGATCTATTGGGAATATACCTTGAAAATGACCATATCAAAAAATTCACCCCACCCCCTCATATTCTATCCCCCACCTATGTTACCACACTGTAGCCATGGAAAATATTGAAAAACTATCCAATTACACCATCGAGCATTTTCACCACACAAAAAACCTTTCTACTCTATAGAAACGAAACTCTATTGGAAAAATAAATCCTCCACACTATGCAATCCTTCATAGATGATTTTTATAGACACAAAAATTAATTTTATCCTCACACATCCTCTATACTTTTTACAGAAACATCCATCACTAGAATTCTTACAATCAAACGATATAGAAGGTATGCACCATTCCACTTTTTATTTCCATGTTTCTATGTTGCACTGTATTTTTACACATCCCTTTATTGTCCTTTTGATTCCAATGTATTGAGAGAATAATTTTAAATTTCATTAAATCCAATCTATAAACATTTATGTATGACCACTATTTGGCCAAAATTATCCTGTGATTTCACATTCAGATTTTTTGTGTTGTGAATACCAATACCCATTTACAATCAATGGTATTCACTAAGATATAAAAATCCTTTAATGATTAGGGACAAGAATTTTTGTGTATTATAATTTTAAATCAATAGATTCAATGTCATGTAATATATTCTAATGTCTTATGATCTATGTGGAACAAAAATTCATGAACATGATGTGAATGTGATGGTTGATCCAAAAATTATTTTTCCCCTAGTGAAATTATTATTGTTTTTATATCATGTGATATCATGTATGTTTCCATGGAGATTATCCTAATTACATTTTGTTATCATTTCATCTTGGTTATCCTTGACATATTCTTAGGATGTAATGTTTTTCATTTTTTCCATATTCCAATGATTCTATTATATTATCTCCTTATATCATCATTTGATTTTCACTTTTATGATTCTATCCCTATAAAGTCACCTTGATATGCCTTGTAAATCATATGTAGTACTTTTATTGTGTTTTTCATCGATTATTACCATGTTGTCTGGATATATCACCACTTTCGTATGTACATTCCTTGGATATACCTTGAAATATAAGAATATATATGAAATATAAGGTCATTATATAAAGTTATAAATAATTTTTTTGTATCTTCATTCCATGTTACTATGTCAGGTATCTAATTAACCCTAACAGAAAAGTCTTTTCAATATGCTGAGATTGTATCATGTCTATCTTTATGTAATAAATCATGAATTAAATTATATAAAATATTTTCATTTTCATACATATGATCATAGACATTTCTAGTAATTTTGGGGTTTAGGACCATAAAACTTTGTTGAAATCCATATAGATATGTCTAAACCTAGGAAAAATATATAACTGTGGTGAATTATAGAGTACTAGGTTTTATGGGAAAATAAATCCATGTATCGATACTGGATAGTGGATCTATATTTGGAGTTTAAAATCATTCAGGTAATAAATATGAAAAGGAACATTGGGTTTGAACTTGACATGAATCTGGTTTGTGAAAAAAATTCCAAATATGACAAACCTAGATAGACACTATTTGTTGATATTCATTCATTAATCATAATATTTTTAAAATCCATTATACATGGAATAAAATTAATATTAATTTTAATTATAGGAAATTGATCATGGGGTGCATAAATTTAAAATATAAATTTATAAGTTAAGGAATACAAGTAATTTATGGGTTATCCCATTAATGTTCATTGTTTCCCTATTGTTTTTTTAATAGATTAAATATTTACATCCCCAATTTCACTTTATATTAGTTAATGGTAATAAATATTGTGAATCGTTCCAGTTACAAATGGGATGAGAAAATTTATGACTAAAAAATGATATTCCTATCCTGATGGGAACTAATGTAAGATGTCTTATTATTATTCCTTAGAATCTATAAAAAATTAAAATAAAAAACTGGAATATATTTTAATCTCCAAACATGTAAATGATGAAGTGAATTAAATATTATGGAGGATCATGTGATAAAGGGGATAATTGAATGAATATTAAATTTATGACATGTAAACAATGAGGAATGTAGGTCCAATGTAAATTTCACAATGAATGATATGATGTTTTATGTGTGGAAAAATTGGGAATAAATAATCTACTTTTTATTGAAAATAAATATTTTTTTTAACATGATATAAATAATTAATGTCCAATATATGGTACCATTAACAATTCAATTTCTTATATGTGGTAAACATATTTATTATCCAATACAATTATATATTTTAAGTTATAACAAATATGATGAAAAATAATAATCATAATGGATAAGAAAAAAATGAAGGATATATGATTTTAAAATAATAGGGATGGATCACGATAAATGAATTATGAATTCCCTATACTGGTGAGTTTTATATGTCTTGATTTATTTAAATTCAAGCCAAAACAATATATCTATTATATTTTCAATGATCATAAAGTCTCCCACAATAAAGACATTATATCATTGGGGAAATCACCTATGATTTGTTTTTCACATGTTAATTCTTTGTGGAATGTCAATCATGAATATTTTATTTCTATTCCTTTAGAAATTATTTATTTTATCTCAGGTATAGATTTTATATCCATTTATATATATGAAATAAATTTCTAGGTGAAATAAATATCCCACTGTATCATGAATCACCAACCAATTATATACAAATGTATGGATGATGAAGGATGTAAATTAGAATTATCATCCAATACGTGGATATAATTACCTTATGAGGAATAATACCTGGATCAAATGATAAGGAATATGTAATGTATCATTCATGAGGGATTATAAATTTTAATATAATTTATTGATGTGTTCATCCAATAATTTTCTAGTCTCCCTCATAAATTAGTGGTTGAGTTTTCAATTAAACTTATACCTAGATAAATTAACCTTCCTTGTGGTATATTAAATCATCAAACAAATATATGTGGATCATAATAAGATAAATGAATTTGATTGATGGCTAATCACAAAATATATGATAGAGATCTATAAATTCCTTGGATTTTCTTGGTTCTATCATTGATTCATGAGAAACTTACCATGATTCCCAATCCCACTAACCAAGCAAACTCAAATGGGTGTGATGTTTGTATAGACTAATAAATCTGATGAGAGATTTGAAGAGATTAATAAGATTCTAAATTGAGCCCTAATTGTGCACATTTTGGGAAATAATTGTGATAATTATTGATGTATTTAAAATGGTAATGGATTTTGTACTCATGAAAAATTAAATATTTATTTCTTATGCCTCCCAAAAATTAAATATCCCTGAGAAGAACTGCAAAATTCAGGATTTGCAGTTGGTTGTAGTGATATTCACAATAATGATTTTGCATCATTCTCTTTATGAGGATAATTTTTCCATATATACTGATCATAAATACCTCAAATATATATTCACACAAATGGATATCAATATGTACCAATGATGGGTGTAAGAATAGATCACACATTATGGATGTTCAATCAATTTACATCATGTGAATGAGAAAATAATGGAAGATAGTCTATGTAGATTGAATTCCACATCCCTATCAATGATAAGGATTGAAATCCGTAAAATATTCTTGAATATTCTAATTCTGGACATATAAATCATAAAAGGAACATTATCCTACCGTTAAAAAAAAAATTTATCCTCCATCCATTCATGAGATGATCATGGAGGCCCAAAATGTTTTTAAGGAACTATAGATAAAGGTATTGAATATTACCAGGTTTAGATTTTCTAATGGTGGATTGATAGGGGTTGGAAACAATATATGTGTCCCAAGAAAAACCAAAACTAATGTGAAAACATTTTGATAATGAGCATAGATCACCATAATCATTTTATCCATGGAGTATGAAGATATATAGATATCTAAAGAAAAATGTATGATCAAATGACATGAGTGACATATTTCAAAATTTGAATCTTAAATCTTGGCATTGAATAATTTAATTCTTCCCGATATAGTTAAATTGAAATTATATAACAATTTATTATATAATTGCAGAAATGAGAAGACAATACCATGAATTTTATCAGGGGACACCCCAAAACATTTGATGGAAATAACACATTTTTATATTGTAGTAAACATCCCTTCAATGTAAATCCATTTCATTACTATGAAGGATTATTTTTCATAAGACCAAATATCCAATATATACATAAGATAATTGATAATTATAAATATGATTCCACTCTCCGCTATATCTAATCAAGATATAATTTTTACCTTCTGAATATAAAGAATATTGTAGTAATAATTTGATATAGAGCTACGTTATTGTATTTCTTATCACCCTTATATGGATAGTATGTATAAAATATCCTTCAGAATCAAGAGGATATTTTTATATATTATTCAATATATTTCTTAGGATGTTTGGATCATTAAATTCTCCTTATATTGTTCTGTTATAATAATAGTTTAAATTTTAACATTCAAATGGAACATTATGATGCAATTTATGGTAAGGGGTGTCATTCTATAGAATTTTGGGATGAATTAGGAGTGTAAAATATAAAAGGATATGATATTATCCGGGAGATGGTAGATAAATATCAATTATTCATCATCATATGAAATTTGTACCAATTAAACTGAAAAATCGATACTGGAAATCTTTGATGAGGAAAAGAGTTAAGGTTAGAGATAATGTGCTCCTTTATATATCACCAATAAATAAATTAATGGTCATTAGGAAGAAGAAAAATCACAACATTATATATATCATGAAATTTTATGTACTTTATACCATTGTGGTTGTGGCCTATTAAATATAACTCCCACCTAACCTATCTTATATACATGGTGTGTAAAATGTATCCCTATATTGAAATAACATAACAGACCCCTCAAAAGTACTTAATGAATATGTGGTGCCTTTATATATTTTTATTTATAATGATTGTTATTTAGTCAAGTTCATAGATAATATATACAATGTTCTATGGAAACATTCAACTAACCTAGTCAATTTACTGATGGACAACAAAATGCTTTGGGAGGTAATAAAGAAAACTAGAAGTGTGAATGAAACAAAAGTACCATCATCTGTTTTTTGTTATGGAATGAAATTTTGAGGGAAAAAATTTTATATGGGGTATTTAATTTAATTTCACAAAAATTTACAAAGGATATATTCTTTTCAATAAATACATTCCTTATTATGTTATGTAGTTATAAAAAAACACATGAACTATATAATAATTTTATATTTTAGAACTTGATAATATATACAAATAATTTCCTAATGGAACTAAAACAATGGTATGAAAAATAGACATTGATAATATAGTTTTCCACTATTACAAATAATATTATAATATATTAAGGGTTACAATAAAATTTAATTGACATTGAAATTAAAAGTTACGGCCTTGGCCAGTTTAGTTATACCATATGAATCCCATTTATCAGAGATTGTGTGAGAGATAGCATGATTGGGACATTACATTCGCCTATACCAATATGATATTTAAAAAATTAAACATAAGAGAACCCATTTTTGAGAAAAGTTAAATTTTATGTAGTTCATCTCTAAATACATTTTTGTCGAAACACTCCTCGAAAGTATTGTCATCGCACACATTACCCTTAGAGAATACACTTCTGTAATAAGGGGTTATGTATCTATACCCTAGTAGTAACAATTTTTATACTTTCCTTCCAAATAAAATAATTATTATATTGATAAATTTTAATTAATAATTTATATATTTAGACAATTATATAATCAGTTGGATATGAATTACATATTGATATGAATAAATAAAAATCAAATTTTTTGGAAATTTTTTGTTTATATTAAAACACTGTTTTTGAAAAATTGATGAATCTATAAATAAATTTTATTTGAATAAAATAACATCATTAATAAATTTTTATTTAAATATAAATTATATTTTTATTTAATTATGTCCAAAGTAATGTTTTAAGGTTAAGAAATTTATTTATATCATAAAAACTATTTTTTTTCTAAATATGGATTTATATTTAAAATTTCGAAATATAATATTTAGAAAATTATTTCATTATAATAGAAATAATTTTTAAAATAAAAAAATTAAAATTATCCAATAGTGAATTTTTCTTCATTTTATAAGATATTTGTGTTATTTGGTAAAAATATATGTCAGTATAAATTTATAGAATGTATTATGACATAATAATTGGCCAAAGTGATATAATAAATAATATAAATGACATAAATTTCTGGAAATATATTCAGCCATTAAAATAAATTGTTCTTATGATACATGATTAATTTTAAAAATATATAATGAATCCTTCAAACATTAATAATATATTAATGTTTTAAAATCATGTATTAATGAACTTGACTCACTTCCACAGCAAGAATTATATCATGTTAATGAGATTGGGTCTTAGACTAATAAAATATTATAAATGACTACTCCATGTTAGAAAATATGGTGAATGATCATTAGAAGGTTCATGGATTTTATTATTATTTTATTTAGAGTCTAAAACCTATGATTTTATATTTAAAAAGAATTCTCCAATCTGTTGCTATAAATTCCATGCCTAAAATCCTTTCATCTTCAATAAAAACCGATTGATCATGAATATCATCTACATCCCCTCTATAAATCCCTACTAATGAGTTTAAAATTTCTATATAATATTCTCCAATTTGTTTATAAGCGATATCTCATTAAGGGATTCTCTTCATATTCCTTTTCATTCATGTACTCTCCTTATATTAATCCTTTTAATTGAAACTTTCATATTTAATCATGTGTTATTAAACATCCCTTAATTCTCAGAAAACATGGAAAAGGTAAGCCAATTTCCACACTCATTAAACCCTTCCACATACCAATATCTACACCTGTAATTTTGCAGAAATTATCTCAAAATATTACATACCAAACTATTATATTTTCAATACAAATCATAATTTTCACTAAAGTGCATTCAAACTGATATAAAAATCCATCATTGATATGGTACCTCCTTATAAATAACCCACAATCCAGAATCATTGGATTAAATGCAATCAAATTCATTCTTATGTTGTGTGATATGTGTTTTACATAGATGCATGAACATGATATGAATGTGATGGGTTTTCCGAGAATTATATCGCCTTACAATTAATTGGATATTGTTTTTATCTCATGATATACCTTATATGATGCACATACAGTTATTCTAAGCACACACTACTATGATTTCTCAGCGGTTATCCATAACCAATACTTATGATGTCATATTTTATATTGGTTCCACATGACTGTGAGGATTTGATGTTATCATTATATATGACGCATTGATTTTAATGTTTGTTATTATAACCCTATTATGTCATAATGATATTATCCTAGACTCAAATGTGCTTCTTTCATTAGTTTATTCTTTTATTACTCCTTTAATTTTATTTATAACTCACCCTATTCTTACATATATACCTAGATTAACCCATATAGTATTTTAAGATTAATAGAATATAATGAAATGATATAGATTTTTTAAAAAAAAATCCCCCTTCAAAGATGTTGTGATATTTATCTAATTAACTAAATATATTATGCATCTTAATATTTGGGGAATTTATTATCATTATCATTATATATAAAAGGATGAAATAAAAGTTAAAAAATACACATGTTTTCAATTTCAAAATAATTTTTTTCATTAATTTTTCAAGTCATTGAATGGAAAAAAAACATATTTGATGTTCCACTTCCTTAAATACCCTATAATCTCCTTGGAAGGAGAATTATAGTCCCCAGATTCCAGATAAATTCCCACCATGGGTTCTTTTATTTCAAATAATAATCTACAAATTAGTAGCGAACATATTCATTCTAAATTTCATGGATTTTTTTATCACTGTTAATTTCTAGGAATTTTTAGTTATATAATCATAAGAATATCATAATGTAAATGTTATTAAATTTTATAATCATTTTTGTTGGACTCACCTGTTTTGATAATCCCAAATCATGTTTAAATAGATATCATGATATATTTTTTCATTTGTTAATCCTTTTTAATCTTTATTTATCCTGAAAAATTTATGTTTTTACTCTCATTTGCAATTATCTCAGAATAAGTTCACTGTTAAAAGATACTGGTAAGAGCCTTCTGGTCAAGTTCATCGTTACAGCTCACTATCACTCTGAGTCACTGTTTCTAAAAGGTCACCGTTGAAGATCTACTATCACGGTTGTAAGATAACAGTAAAAGATCACTATCACAAGTCTACTATTTATCTGCTTATCAAAGCTTACATATTGAGTCACCGTTATAAGGTCAATGCTAAGACAAGGCTTCTGTTAGAATTCCACAGTCAGACTTTTTCTTAAGTCTTCAGTTGAGAGCTTCACAGTTTAAGTCTACAATTAGTAGAAGGCTACAGCTAGACAACTCATACATTCGATATAGTTTACTATTGTTCAGAGTATACTATTAGTAGAATTATGTTGTTAGGAAAACTCCACCATTAATGAAGTTACCTGTTGAGATAGTCTACCGCTCGAAAGGTCATTGTTGAAGTAGTATGAGGTTATAGAGCTATCATTAAAAGCCTACTGTTGTAATCTACCACTGATCAAGCTTACTAAATGAAGTCTATAGTTAAAGGTCTACTATGAGCCTACCAATGAAGTCCACAGTTGAATATCCTACCGATGAAGTCCACGGTTGAAGAGAATACCGTTGGAGTCTACCATGTGACATGCATCTGCTACCAGTCTAATGATATTATATTATTTACTTTACCAATTTTCATTATATTGTCATAACGATCATGTATGGATAAATTAATGCACCTAACATTATTTAATGATATTTGTAGGCATATCAGGAGACAGTACGAGGTACGAGGAAGACCACACGTGGTTGAAACATTTTCCCTTGTTGAAGCCTGCTGAACCAAATGAGAAAAAGATGATATAGAAAAGTGTATATATATATATATGAGTAGAGACAGACAAAAATATTGTGAAATTATTGAGTATATTTAATATACACACATAATAGAGACACAAACTGAACCTGAAACAAGAAGCAAGAGGAAGAGCACTCGAGCACCCATTTTGAAGATCACGGAGCTTCACAAATATCTATTGGAAGAACTTTTTCAAAGATGTAGAGGTGTTATACAAAGAGCGTATAACCCAAGAATTTGATCATATCTACATCTGTAATTCATAACCTGGAAGTTGCGACAATATGTTTTTGAGGCAAAATTCAGAGAAGGACTAAAACTTCATTTCCTTCATTCCAAGGAGTCCAAAGATGATTTTCCAACACACAGAGCATTCTAAACATATTCCTAACATATTTTTCCCTACTATGTTTAAGTATTTTACAATTGTGAGTAGGGTGAATGTCATACACACACTGACTCTTGTGATTGAACTGAGGGATACAGAAAATCCACATACCAATCTCTCTTTACATTTGTTTCCCACACATAACTATGGAAGAATCCTAGTGTGTCTTGGTAGTTTATTTTCCCACGTATAACTGTGGTAGACATTTCCAAACCTGGACAGTTTGAAAACTATTGTAAAGCCCGATACAGGCTGTGCATCATTCTTAAATATAACAGCTTGGTGGAAGGTGATCACCAAGTGGAGAGGATTAGGTCTTGGCTTAAGACTGAACCTCTTGTTTAAATTGTTCTGTTCATCTTTCAATTACATTGTTTTACATTTATCCCCTGCTTATATTTTCCAAGACAGAAATATGTTTTTACATTTACACTAATAATTAGTTCTGGTTAGTGTGTATATGGGATTCATTTAGTAAACTTGTTTCAAAAGTTGAATTAGTACTCATACAGATTCAGCTGAGGAGTAATCAACCTTTGATAAACCTGTTTAAAAATAAATCACTTATATCTCTACTGCATTAATTAACTGGGCTGTTTTAATTTGGTGGATTTTAATCCTAAAATTTTTTAACAAAAATTTTAATTGGAACTAAATTCACCCCCCTCTTGATTATCCACTCCGACCATCATTTGGTATCGGATGTTTCGTTATTCATACCATCAAAACAGTTTTTTATGCTTTTCAATTTCTTTTCAACTGTGATTTTACTTATATCATAAAGAACTAAAAATTTCTGTTATATCTAAATTTTCAGTTCATTAATATTTTAGTTTTCTATGGATAACCGAGTTGAGGGTGCTGCTACTAACAGACCACATTTCTTTAATGGCAACAATTATGGTCAGTGGAAATTGAAAATGAAAATGTATCTTGAAACCTTAGGACCTGATATCTGGGACCAAATTGAAGAACAAAATGTATTACCTGCTACTACTAGGGACACATGGTCTCAAGTACCCAAAACTATTTATAATAATAATTTTAAACCAATGAATGGGTTATACTGTGCTTTTGGTGATGAAGAATTCAATAGAATATCTGCCTGTAAGACTAGTTATGAAATTTGGGATACTTTGGTTGTTTCTCATTAAGGGAAAACCAATTTTAAATAAATGAGATTAAATACCTATACTATTAAATATGATAATTTTAAGATCAATCCTGATGAATATATCTCTGAAATTTATCTCAGGTTCAAGGATATAGTAATCACCATGAATCTTCTTCGGAAAACAGGGGACAGTAGAGACAAAATCATTAGACTACTTTGATGTCTACCTGCTAGATGGAGAGACACTTTTGTATCAATCTGAGAATCATGTGACATCAGCAAGCTACCTATAAAGGACCTCATTGGAAAACTGATGATGTATGAAGAAGATCTTAATGTGAATCAAGAAATAGAAGATGAACCAAGAAAGAAGTCAGTAGCATTCATGACTTCTGCCTCAAAAGGCAAAGACAAAGAAAAGATTCATGTACCTGTAGACAGTTCCACATGTGAAGAGTAAAACTCAGACAGTGATGTAGATATGGCACAACTTGCCAGGAGATTAAAAAGATTCTACCGAAAGAATAAATTCTTTAGGAATTCAAACTTCAAAGGAAAATATGATCATAAAGGACAATGGAAGAAAGATATGATGTGGAATGAGAACAAAAGTTAAGTAGTATACTATGAATGCAAACGAAAAGGTCCTGTGAAAGCAGACTGCCGAAGATGAATTTCAAGAGAAAATATGATGATAAGAGAAAAAGTTATAAAAAGGCCATGAAAGCAACCTGGAGTGCTTCAGAAGACAGTTCGAGTGAATCTGATGCTTCAGAATCATAACAGAACAAACATGCCAATATATTTATTATGATAGAGACATCTGAGTTAACAATTAATTCCCTGTGCAAATTATTTATTATAATAGTGACTCCCATAATGATGAAGATATGACTAAAGAAGAATTATTTTAATATTTTGAAATTCTTGTGGATACGTTTATTGAACTCAAGGACAAATATAAGTCATTAAAAAGACAACATACCTTAAATGAAAATTACAAATCAAATATGGATATAGGGAAAGGGAAATTTTCTAAACTACGAAAGGAAAAATATAGAGTTAAAATTATCAAATGAACAATTAAGAAAGGATCATGATAAGTTCACTACTGTTAGGGACACCTTAACTCAGTTTCAAGGAAAACATATTTATCCATAGTATACAACTGTTCTAGGATATCATCCTGGACAGAGACAAATTAGAAAAACCTAATTTGTTCCAAAATCTGGACAGTTCACTGCTAGTTCAGGACCATGTTTTGAGAAAAAAAATTCTAATGGACCTAACAAAGTATTTATGTCTCAAAATATGTATGTTTATTTTAGAAAACCTATAAAACAAATATGGGTTCCCAAAGTTTTACTGGATAACCTTTCTGGACCCAACATGATTTGGGTACCCAAATTACCCCATGATTAATCTGTTTTACAGGTAAGTTGCTTAAAGAGTTCATGTAAGGCCCTAAGTTACTTGGACAGTGGATGTTCAAGATATATGACAGGAGACTATTCTTGATTCAAGAGTCTAATTAATGTTGATGGTGGGCATGTAACCTTTACTGACAATGCAAAAAGAAAAATCGTCAGTTTATTCCAGATTGGTAACCCTGATACAATATTAATTTCTAATGTACATTTTGTTGATGGATTAATGTACAATTTACATAGCATATCTCAGTTATGTGATGATGGCATTAATGTTAAATTTGAAAATGATGCATGCAATATTTTTAATTCAAAAAATGATTTAGTTTTCACTTCATGTAAAAATGAGAATGTATATGATATTGATTTAAATTCCATAGCCAAACAAAATATTTCTTGCTTAAATGCTTTTCATAAAGAGTCTTTTTTGTGTCACATAATAATAGGACACTGCAATGTCCACTCACATAGGATTCTATCTACGAAACTTTTAGTTAGAGACTTACCTAAATTAGAATTCCCACTTGACAAAGTGTGTAATCCTTGTCAAAAGGGAAAATAAAAAAAAGTTTCTTTCAAACCAAAGAAAAAGTATAAACTTCTCAACCACTTGAGTTGGTTCACATGGATTTGTTTGGACCATCAAGAGTTTCAATTTTAAATGGGAATAACTATGTTTATGTTCTTGTAGACGACTTTTCTAGGTATACTTGGGTATACTTTCTAGCTCACAAAAGTGAAGCTTGTTCCTATTTTGTCAAATATTCCAAGTCTGTAGAAAATTGTAGTGAACATATAATTATTACCCTGAGAATTGATCATCACCATGAGTTTGAAAATCATGAGTTTGAATCTTACTTCTCACAAAATGGATATAATCACAATTTCTCTACCCCTAGAACACCTCACTAGAATGTTGTAGTAGAAAGAAGAAATAGGACACTTATAGAAATTGCAAGGACTATGCTTAAAGAGTATGACATACCTTTTTATTTTTCGGTTAAAGCTGTAAATACAACTTGTTATATTATCAATAGAGTTTTAATTAGGCCTGTTCTAAAAAGGAGCCCTTATGAGCTTTGGAACAATAGGAAGACTAAGGTTAATTACTTTATAGTTTTTGGTTGCAAAGTCTTTATTTATACTACTAAAGATAATCATGAAAAATTCACTCCCAAAAGTGATGAAGGAATTTTACTGGGTTAATCTATCTCAAGTAAAGCCTATAGAGTGTTTAATAAGAAATCGAAATGTGTGGAAGAATTGGTTCATGTCAAATTCAATGAGATTGATCCAAATGAGCCTAAAAACTCTCTTGAACATATTGAGAAAGATTTTTCAAATCTAAACCTTAATGATAAGGATAGTGAGTCCCCTGTAAAAGTATCCAGTTCTGGGAATTTACCAGAATCTACACCTTCCAATTCTGAACCAACAGACAACCATGTGGAATCTATTTCAATCCTTCTTACAGGCATTGGGACTCTTAAGAATAATCATCTAGATTCTATTGTAGGTTATATAAATATAGGAACACAAACTAGAGCTTCTCTAAGAAACAAGGTTGAACATCAAGATTTTCTTTCACAGCTTGAACCCAAGAATATTAGTGATGCTATCAATGATAAATTTTGTGTAATGTCTATGCCTAAAGAACTAAATCAGTTCGAAAGAAACAAAGTTTGGGAATTAGTGGAAATACCTAAGGACACCTTGACAATAGGCGCTAAATGGGTGTTTAGGAACAATGTTGATGATTCGGGGAATATAGTTAGAAATAAGGCTAGGTTGGTTGCACAGGGATACGATCAAGAAGAAGGAATAGACTATGAGAATACCTTTGCTCCAGTAGCTAGATTAGAATCCATTAGGATACTACTTGCATATGCAGCTCATCTAAATTTTAAACTCTATCAAATGGATGTTAAAAGTTCTTTTCTAAACGGGTATATAGTTGAAGTTGTCTTTATTGAAAAACCCCCTGGTTTTACAAATCCCCATTTTTTAAATCATCTTTTTAAACACTCTAAAGTATTATATGGCATAAAATAAGCTCCAAGAGCAAGGTATGATAGGCTCAGCACTTTTCATATTTCAAAAGGTTTTACCAAAGGGATAGTTGATCCTACTATTTGCATTAAATGGACTTCTAAAGATGTTTTGATAGTACAAATTTATGTGGATTATATTATTTTTGTATCTTCTAAATATTCTTTATGTATTGATTGTTCAAAAATGATGCAAAATGAGATTCAAATGAGTTTAATGGGTGAAATCAAATTTTTCCTAGGATTTCAGAACTTTCAAAATAAAAATGGAATTTTTTTGAATAAATGTAAATATATTAAGATTCTTTTAAAACATTTTTCATTAGATGGTATTAAAGGTAGTGACACACATATGAGTACCACTTGTAAGTTAGATGCTGATGAAGCTGGAGAACCAGTGGATAAAACTAATTACAGAGGTATTATAGGGAGTTTAATCTATCTTACAGCTAATAGATCTAACATCATGTATAGTGTATGTATGTGTTCTCACTTTCAAGACAATCCAAATGAGTCTCAATTAACTGTTGTTAAAAGGATTTTTAAATATCTCAAAAATACTTCCAACTTAGTATTATTTTATCCAAAAGGATTATCATTTTATTTGTTGAGTTATTCTGATACAGATTTTTCCGGTTGCAATTTAGATAGAAAAAGAACCTCTGGGACATGTCACATTTTTGGCAAGTCACTAGTATCTTGGTGTAGTAAGAAGCATAATTCTGTTGCATCATCTACGACCGAAGTTGAATACATAGCTGCTGGTAGTTGTTGTGATTAAATTATGTGGATGAAACACACTTTACTAGACTATGTATATCAATTAAAACATGTCTCTATAAAGTGTGACAATACAAGTGCTATTAACATTTCAAAAAATCCAGTATCCCATGCTTGGACAAATCATATTGATGCGAGACATCACTTTTTGAGGGATAATTATCAAAAGGGTGATATCACTTTTGAATTCATTGGCACTGAACATCAATTAGTTGATATATTCACAATTTATTTGAATTCTGAGTGGTTAAATTACATCAAACATGAGTTAGGTATGATTGAATTTAGTTTTGGAAACCTCACCATTAGACCTCACTATTAGACCTCACTGTCAAACCTCACTGTTAGAGCTCACTGTGAGACCTCACTGTTAGACAACACTGTTAGGCCTCACTGTTAGACCTCACTGTTAGACCTCACTGTTAGACCTCACTGTTAGACCTCACTGTTAAACCTCACCATTTGACCTCACTGTTACACCTCACTGTTAGACCTCACTATTAGACCTCCCCATTGCACCTCACTGGTGTACCTCATAGTTGGGTACCTAGCTATTTGATTTTAGTTTATACGAGAGTCCGAACCGATTTATCCCTATTAATTATTTCAGTTTTATTTTTTTTTAATCCCTAAATGATATGCCTAAAGGCGAAAAACATATCTCAATCCACCTTCCTCTCTCAATCTCGAACCTTGCTCTCGAAATCCCTAAACCCTAACTCTCCATTTGAATCCCAGAACCTCCTTCAATATCCATGGCCAGAACCAAGAGACCCCTCCTTGTCAATGAGGATTCCCCAAGGCCATAGAGGACTTGATCTGAGTCCAGTGGCACCAGTTGGACCCCGACAGGACCTGTCGACCAGCATCTGACCAAGAGAGAAATCTTTGTTGAGAAGGAGGTGAGTGAAGAATGGCTGCTGACGAGCAATTCATTATCATTGAAAGCACTAGAATACCAAGGATGGACCTAATGTTTTTCCAATAACAATGGGTCATACTACCCGAGTCAGGTGAATTAATTCTATGAATATCTAATTTTCGAAGAGGAAGATGATGTTCATAGGCTGGTGTCTTGAGTTAATGGAAATGAAGTTAGTTTTTCATCTGCTGAGTGGGCTACCTGTTTGAGAGTTCCCCATGAAGGAGTGTATGAATAATATTCTCCAGTGGCTCATCCAGACAGTAAAATTTTTGAATATGAAAAAGCTATGGAAGAGCTGACAGGTAATGGAAAATCAAGGAAGATCATTGCAGCTGAGATGAATGGAGAAGACATGCTATTTTTTAAGTTCATTCAGCATGTGATTAGTCCCAAGATAGGGGATTTTGTGGTACTAAAGTACCAGGACATATTCCTGATGTACTTACTGAAGAATGGAGAGAAGATCAACCTATGTAGGTTTTTGATGTCACAATTGGAGGATATGACTAAGGGAAGCTCAAAGTCCAATTCCCGATTCTATACCAAGCTAATCTCAGTAATGCTAAAGGTAAAGGAAGTGGCTGGAAATAAAGAATAGATGATAGTGGATTAGAATAATGTTTGTGTCTCCAATTTTATTTGGAAATTCATGAAAATTAGCTGGAATTCCTGGAAGAAGGCATGGGTGAATGATGAAGGAAATGTTTATGAAAAGTTTGACCCTACTACTGACCCATCTAGGCCAAAATACAAGAGAGATCCAGGCCTGAAGCTTGATGAGCCAGAACTGGCTTATTAAGATGAGGAGGAGGATATTGAAGGAGCTGTAGACCCTGAAAGAGAGAACACCCCCATTGATGATGGGAGTGATCCTGATTTTCCTGACATTACTGTAAGGACAGTAGATTTTAGAGCAACTAGCCCTCCAAAATAATAGCCATGAAGAGAGACTGTTTTGATGGATAGTGATACTGAGACCACTGAAGAAGAAGAAGTATCTCATAAGATAGTGAGAGAAACCTCTGAAGAGGATGAGGCTACTGAGTTACATCATTCTTATCATGAAGCAAATGATGATGATGTTAAGGATGAAGGAATGAAGGCTGCTGTTGGTGAAGATGATGATCAGAACAGCTAAGGAGAGAAGATTAGTTTGAGTCCTATGATAGGTAATACAGACAAGATAGTGTATGTCCAAGAAGCAAGAGTGGAACCTATTTCCATTGAAATAGAATTCATTGATGACTCAGTGGAGACTGTGGCTCACCCCACTGGTGAACCAACAGAGCAGATGGAAGTTGAATCTACTAGAGTTGAAGAGGAGGTTGTGGAGTTATCTAGAGTAGAACAAGTAGAGGAGAATACTCAGGAGAAAGATCCTAGTGAGGGGAGATTTTTGGTTCTGTATCTGTTCTTAATGACATTGAAGAATGGTCAGAAGACCCTGGATATATGGTATTTGGGATGGATTATGATGATTCAGATTTTGATATGTCACGAAAAAGACATGTTGTACCTACTGTGTTAGAACCTGTCGCAGTACCTCCAGTGGTTCCCATTCCTGATAATCATGTCACTATGTATGAACTGGAGAAACTGAAAACCCATTTGCACAAGATGTTTGATAACTGGGCTTCTTAAATGGAAATGGAAATGGGCCTAATTCAAGAGATTATTGTCTATGAGATTTCTATTGTTCAATCTTCCATTCAAGACAGTTTATCCCAAGATATATCTCAATGCCAGAATGAACTCAAAGATGTGTCTCAGTCTATGGAACTTCTCAGAAAGTCAATGGTAATCCTGACTGCTCTAATGGCTTCTAAGGGCCAAATAGACAAAGACATTCACTACATAAAATTTCTGGTGCAACAGATGGTTGCAGTGTTTGAATGTTTTATGGAATTTATGAAAGCTCATGTGAAGGGCCAGGATGAAGATGTGAATAATATCATCAGTGGGTTGACCAAGTCATTTAAGGAAACCATTTCATCCTTTATAAAACTTTTGACTGCCTCTGCCTCTGCTTCTACCTATAGTGCCCCATCTGTGGACTTGTCAGCTTTCAGAACAGTGGTTACTAAAGAGTTATAAAAGATTTATGGTGTTAGTGCACCTGATCCTCAATATGTGACTCATATTATCTCCACTACCAAAGAATTTCAGAAGGTATTTAGTGACTTCATGAGAGAGGCTTCCGAGGACCATAAGAGTTTAAATGAACATATTAATTTCTATTATAAAAGGATTTACTCCAAGAACTAGATGGATGCTCATTTCAAACTTCTATTGGAAAACCGCAAGTTTCCACCAGTCATCAGAGCATTCAACGAACAAGTCACTCAGCTGGGCCAGTTGACTCCAGCCTTAGATAAATTTATGGAGAACAAGTATGATTTCATATCATCCATGGAAAGAGGAGGAAACATTATTATGGACATCAGAAACCTTCTTCTACCCTTTCTCCATGTGGACTGTACTCCTGTCATCATACCTCCTGCCTTACCAGCATCTCAACCCAGCAGTACATCCATGATGTCTCCTACTAAGGCCATCCAAAGCCTTACTCCACTGATCCCTTAGCGATCTACCCACTACAGACCCAGAGGAGCTTCTATTGCTGCCCCTCCAATCATTCCTATAGCAGATCCTAAACCTGGTGATCCATGAAATCATCGTCCATCTTCATCTTCCAAAGGGAAAGACCACTTACCTACAGATGATGTGGATTTAGTCTGTTTATGTTTTTTGATAGGGTCTCTCTATTATTTTTGGGTCATGTAATGTAATTCCATTAATACAATATTTCACTATTATCTTTGTTTGTGTTTCTTTTTTCTAATCACAAAGGGAGAGAAATGGAAATGATACCAATGTTGTGAGTTTATTACCCTCTATTGGACCTTTTCTAATTTTAAACTCTTATTAATATCTTATATGTGTTTATCTGTAATACATATATCTAATACATACATTCATAATTTGAAAAAATGGGAAGATTATTAGACTCACCTATTTGGATAATCTCAAATAATGTTTAAATACTGATCACGATATGTAAAGTCATTTGTTAATCTTTTTTAATCTGTATTTATCCTGAAAAATTTATATTTTTATTCCCATTTACATTTATCTAAGTATAAGTTCACTCTTAAAGGCTACTGGGAAGAGCCTTCTGTTCAAGGTCACCATTACAGCTCACTGTCACTCTAAGTCACTGTTGCTATGAGGTCACCGTTGAAGATCAACTGTCACTATTATAAGATACCAGTACAAGGTCACTGTCACAAGTATATTGTTTCTCTTCTTATCAAAACTTACTGATGGAGTCACTGTTACAAAGTCACTGCTGAGACAAGGCTTCTGTTAGAAGTCCACTATTAGACTCTTTCTTAAGTCTTATGTTGAGAGCTTCACAGTTTAAGTCTACTATTAGTAGAAGGATACAACTAGAGGACTCCTAATGTCGATATAGTCTACTATTGTTCAGAGTATAATTTTAGTAGAATTTTGATGATAGGAAAACTCCACCATTGATGAAGTTACCTGTTGAGTTGGTCTACCACTGGAAAGGTCAATGTAGAAGTAGTCTAATGTTATAGAGCTACCGTTAGAAGCCTGCCATTTAAATCTACCACTGATCAAGCTTACTGACTGAATTATATAGTTTAAAGTCCACTGTGAGCTTACAAATGAATTCCACAGTTGAATAGCCTACTGATGAAGTCCAAAGTTGAAGAGACTACCGTTGAAGTCTACCGTGTGACATGCATCTTCTACCAATCTAATGATATTCTATTCTTTACATTACCAATTTTTTTATACTATCATAATGGTCATGTCTGGATAAATTAATGCACCTGACATTATTTAATGATATTTACCTGCATATCAGGAGACTGTATGAGGTACGAGGAAGACCACACGTGGTTGAAACATTTTCTCTTATCATCCCCTGCTGAACCAAATGATAAAAAGATAAGCTGGAAAAGTGTATATATATATATGAGTAGAGACAAAAAAAATATAGAGAAATTATTGAGTATATTGAATATACACACATAAGAGAGACACACACCGAACCTGAAACAAGAAGAAAGAATAAGAGCACTCGAGAACCCATTCTAAAGATCACAGATCATCACAATGATATGTTTGAAGAACTTTTTCAAAGCTGTGGTGATGTGCTACAAAGAGATTGTAACCCAAGAAGCGGATCATCTATACATCTGGAAGTTCGAACCTAGAAGTTGGGACACTATGTTTTGGAGACAACATGCAGAGAAGAACTAAAACTTCATTTCCGTCATTCCAAAGAGTCCAGAGCTGATCTTCAAACACACAGAGCATTCTAAACATATTCCTAACATATTTGGCTCTACTGTGTTTAATTATTTTACATTTGTGTGTAGTGTACATGTCATACACACACTAACTCTTGTGCTTGAACTGAGGGATACTGAAAATCCCCATACCAAACTCTCTTTACATTTGTTTCCCACGCATAACTGTGGAAAAAGCCTTGTGTTTCTTGGTAGTTTATTTTCCCATGTATAACTGTGGTAGAGGTTTCCAAACATGGACAGTTTGAAAAATGTTCTAAAGCCCGATGCAGGCTGTGTATCATTCTTAAATATAACTTCTTTGTGGCAGGTGATCACCATGTGGAGCGGAGTCGGTCTTGGCTTAAGATTGAACCTCTTGTTTAAATTGTTGTCTTAATCTTTCAATTACTATATTTTACATTTATCCGCTGCTTATATTTTCAATGACAGATATCTGTTTTTACATTCAGTCGGATAATCAGTTCTGGTTAGTTTGTGTATGTGTTTCATTTAGTAAACTTGTTTCAAATGTCGAATTAGTACTCATACTGATTCATCTGAGGAGTAATCATCCTTTGATAAAACTGTTGAACAATAAATCACTTATATCTCTACTGCCTTAATTAACTGGGCAATTTAAATTTTGGGGGATTTTAATCCTAAAAGTTTTTAACAGAAATTTTAATTGGAACTCAATTCACCCCCTTCTTGAATATCCACTCTGACCAACAATTTTATAAATATAATATAAATATTAAATATTTCTTTTAATAAAGGAATACATAAACAATTTATAATTTTAATTATATTCATAAATGAGGACATATTAAAAAAATACATGATCCAAGTGGGTTTTTTTTACTAAGACTCCCTAATAAGACCCATTTATTATTCCTCACTACATAAAAATCCTATTATACAGGATTATATAATAAAATATATAGATCATAAATAATACATTATTACACACTGTGAAAAGTTAGTTTATACTCCCTTAACTAAAATATGTCTCATAATAAGAATAGATATCAATAATTAAAATATGTTTTAGTCATAAAATACAACATGATGAATAGAACATGTTTTAAATATTTTATAGAATAATACCATCAACCAAATCACATTTACTTTTTGATTCTTTGATTTGTTGATATTTTTTATTTTAAATATAATAAAAAATAAAAAATTTGTGGGAGTTCTAATGTACCAAGACGTTTTCACCTCCACTTTGACATGAATTTGTCTCTATATACCTCATTATTTCCTCCATGTATGTTAAATTCTACTAATTAGCAGTAAAGGGCTAATAATATCATTAAAAGACATTATACTTTACATCTGGTAGCTATAGAAATAATTTAACTTTCAACAATATCAACCATATAGATATACTATAATAAAAATGATGGATTAACAAAAAAAATAATAGATATATCATCCCACTTATTTCAATATGAGTGAATGTACTTGTCATACATGCACATGAACCTATTTAATATTTCTTATGGGTGGATCAGAAACAAATTTTTTCGAATCAATCAGATAAAAATACAAGTATGGGAAATAATCATGAAATAGGTACAAAGATCCAATTGGTTTTAATATCCCTTACTCCATCCATGCTATTTATATCAACCCTCAAGAATCAAGACCATTCCCTAATTATATCTTAAAACCGTGAAGTCTTCTTTCTTACCCATATTCACCTGAGCTAGGTGTTAGTGGAATTCATTAGGACACTACAAAGAATGTCCCATAAGAACCATTGAAAACAATTTTATGGTAATGGGAAAAAATATATATATAAGAGAGTAAATAAATATATTTTTATTGATCCTCGTGTACCATGATGACACCTGAGTTCAACAATAAATATTTTTTTATATTATTGGATGACTAAAAAACATATTTCACTAGATTGGAAATCTGGACCACCTTAAAACAATCCCAGATATTACCACCTTAGTGGAAATCACCCTTCTACCAAATCATATAAATCAACTCCAACTTGGGTGGATGATTACCTAACCTTATACCAATATAAAGAATCTAATCACCCATATGGAATAATTCAACTCCCTATAACCATCATTTATATCATCACCAAGGTAGAATAACATCCAATTTGAGAACCATATAAAAAATCCCAACCCATTAGGTCAATAGTTCCCCAACCTAGAACCATAACCCCAAAATAAACACCTATAAAAAAATATAATCCTTACCGAAAAGTATCTATCGTGTCTTGGTGGATAATATCCCTTCCCATAACAACATTATAAGAAATTGAAAAGTTACCATAACTCATCTTGATATATTAAACACATTCAGTAATTCAATATGACTATAATTTAACCAGATTCCAATTTACTACATATTCACATACCAAGGGTCATCCAAGGAAATCAACATTCAACATACTTGGTTATATTTTCAATTTGTAATTCCCTCATATTACATCAACCATTTCATACTTCATTTGAAAAAGTTACACCCCAATTATGGGATAAACATATGGGATCTTAATTTATCAACAGACCACTCATGGATGGAATAATGTTATTCCCATATGGAAGGGAAACATATACCATTTTATAATTTTTTTTTCATGTATAGTATAGGTAATAATAAACTCATCTTGGAAACTTAAATGTTAATATGAATCATGGATAACATTGGTTCCTCCTACCTTATTCTTTTAGAAACCTACCCTTTGAGTACTAGTAGATGATTTAATCTCCAATTGAATAATTCGACAAATCCGATGAAAACCAGTAAATAAGGAAAAATTAATTATAATTAGTCTAATAAAAAAACCTTAAGAAAAAATAAAGAAATAAAAAATTAAGAATGATAGATTTTCCTATATATGTACCTTGTATAAAAAACATAAATAGAGTGAAAAATGAATTTGAACATAGTTCAGAAAATATGTGATTGATAGAGAAACAAGAGGGTGTTTTATTATTCCATAGTAATGGGAAAACCATATTACATAATTTTTAATATTAAAAAAATGTTTAAAATTAATATTATTTTATAAAATTCTAGTTAATGTGTCCTGGAATAATGATATTGTTCGTGGTTTGATTAGCCTTTGAGGCTACCCCCATGGTGGGACAATTTTAATGAAATAGTTGAAAATCTATCACATATAAAAGAAGCTATAACAAGATCCATGACACCATGGAATGGTATTAACCATTCACTATGCATTAATTCTTCACATCTATCCCCAGGGTGTGACACCTACTCTACCATGTGCTTGTTCCCAGACTGTCATGGTGTGACCACATTTCCTCGCATGAAACACTATAAAAGAAATGTGTATTATTTTCCAAAAAAAATATAATTATTTTAAAAATTAAATTATCTTAATTTTATAACAGGTTTCAACATATTGTGATCCCCACAACCTAAATAAAATATTAAAAGTATTAAATAATAAATTACAAATAATACTCAATGGTTTTCAACATCATGTGACACTCTCATTCACTGCATGACTAGTCTTCATCAACAAGAATTTCATAGTGAAGGAAATTAATTATCAATAAAAAAGAATCATATCCATAGCATGAAAACCCTTACCAAAATTTTATTTCCATAATAATGTTTTCCAGAAAGTGACACTTGATACATGTGGGTATTTTTAATGACGTGACACACCTAGAAATGAAATTCTCATTGACTCCCTTATAATTTACATTTATGTTTATTGAGTTTACATCTAATCATCTCCTTCCATGTCATGAAGCAATTGGTCAAATTATGGTCTATTAATAGACGTTAATACCTCATATGAATAACACTAACATGTTGTGATTCCGAATTCCTTTTTGGGATTACAAGTTACTTAAGAACATTATTTAATCATTATAGAATCCAATATGGTGTAACAACCTTTTTTCATAGAGTGAGGTGTCATATTTGATAATTTCTCGAAACCAGAAGAATATTTTTATTTCCAAACCTATGAAAAATGTGCTAAAATCTCATGGGTTCCTAATGAAACATCATAGGATAATAAACCATGAATATAACCAATTTTATGATAAAATTTTTATTTTTCATCCCATAACATAATCCTTGAAATTATATCATTCACAAAAAGTATATACACACCTTTAACCTAAACTCCTCTGTGACATCAAGCCCCATTAATGGAAAAATACAACCATTGTTCCTACATTTCAATCTCCCACTACTAGGAATCAACCTGGATATGACAATGTCTCCACAGTAATCATAATAGAGTAATTTTATTCCCATGAAATTTCTTCTCACATCAATCCACAATATGAAAATGAAACTCATAAAATGATGTTTTATCCTTAATATCAATGTTTAAAATATATATATAATTAGAAGGGTTGGAATGGAATCATAGATAATAAAATACATGAAACACTTAATGCACGGAACCAAAACATTGAAAAATTTAGAAATGGTGTGATATTGTGTTAAGAATCTCAAAAATATTAAAGGGACCCACACACATGAGCCTCAACCCGGTTGGTGAGGACTCGATAGGTGCATCCAAGAGATCCGAGATCAAATCCGGGAGGAGGAGTATTTCCGAGAACTGTAGTAGTATTGTAGAAGTACTGTAGCAGGTACTATTTTCGGTTGTAGTAGACGGAACTATTCATCCATATGGGCCTTTGGCCCACCGATTTGATCCTCGTGTCCTGCCAGGCTTTCAAGCCACCCTTGGCCTTCGGTCCAGTTGATTCTCCAGGCCTTAGTGCCACCTTAAGGCCTTAGGGCCACCCCAAGGACTTCGGGACACTGGAATGTAGATGTACAAGTCAGACTATAAGGGACAAGGATTCATATGTGGATTCAGGATATGTACATTCACTTGAGTAGAACTAACAAAAATTGGAAGAATGAAAGCCCATGGCTTTACCATTTGTACCGGGCCAATGCAGCTGTGAATAGGTTAGCTAGCCGACTAGCCCTACAAAGTTGGAGTGTAGATATCATGATGTTTTCTAGGGAGGAGAAGTTTCAGCTTGTCTTGTCTGGGTGATTCCCTCAAATACCTATGGGTCATGTAATTGTCTCTGAGCCTTCGGGCCTTATAAGGGTTCCACATAGCCCCTTGAAAGGTGTATTATCAAAAATAATAATAATAATGAAGGCCTTCGGGCTATTCTGACCAACCCATTAACTTTGGTTTGAATTTACCTATCCTATGGATGAGATGATTTATCAATCATGTTTATGGACATATAAATATCTAACTGATAAAAATTAAATTTAAAGTATGGAAAGAGAGGTCTTATTAAGACCATAGCATAACCTATGTGATTTTTAACCACTTCATGATCATCTAAATGTGATTTTATGTCTCCAACATGAGGTGTTCCCAAATAACCATTAAATATTCATCCTCTAACCAATATAGTGTTAATTGAAAAAAATTATATCATATAAGGCCATAAAAACACTATGATAGTAGAAGTTTCATACCTATTATGGTTGGAGAACTCCACAATCCCTAAATTGTTCTATAAAAAACCCAAAATCATCGACGTGTTCTCAAAAAATGGCTTATAATATCAAATTGGTATTGTTAGACAACCTCAAATATATAGGACTATAATTTGTGTTCAAATTATATTTCTTTGACACCTATATATTTTCTAAAAAATTATATTTTTAATTAGTTTAATCTTTTCAATATTATTCATTTCACCCAACAATGAATATAGATTTTGTTATATGAAAACAATATGTTTGGATTTTCTTTCATGAGTCACCAAGTTAATGATTCACAACATGAAACATTAAGATTATCTTGTGGTATATGCAACACCTTGTTTGGCTTGTGTTACAAACAATTTTGTGTTCATTAGATATCTTATGGTTCATTAAAGACTATGTTTTACCGAACTAAAATATAATATTATTATGTTGTTTAAAATATTATTATATATACCACTTAACCATTGGAATTGAATTTATGAATAAAATCAACTAAATTTAAAAAACATTACACATGTATATAAAATAAATCATTTGGTAAAAAATTAGTTTGAAATTAAATTCTTAACTATATGAAAATAATTAAATTCTTTTTCTATAAAAACTATTTTTATATGTACTAACAAAATTTAATTTTTATAAATGAAACAAAAAATATTTGGTGAATTTTTTTAAAAAATTATATATTATATATTCATAAAAAAATGCCACTCATATAATATATTTTATTGGTATAAGATAGGAATAAATATTTTTTTTTGAATAAAAATATATTTTTTAAATAAAATTAAATTTATATCATTTTGGTGGAACACCTATTTGAAATATTATTTTTGAAACATTTAAAAACTATATTTGAAAAAATAAACATCAAATTTTAATGATGAATATAAAAATTTACATCAACTAAAATTTTGGTGTTTTTTTATCATGTTTCATTTAATTAGTAATTGTGAAAAACACAGAATTCTAATTTAAAACTAATTTACCATCGAATTTTTTTATAAAGATAAATTTTATTTTAAGTTTGTCATCATATATATTTAGTAATATTTTTTGTATATTAATAAAATTTTGGTCATTGGACAAAATTTCACACTGACATTGGACATATAGAAAATTAAAACTATTAAAAATGTTCAATTAAAAAACTTTTTGATTCATCTTGTGTGTAGGATTATTTTTAAATTAATTTCTTCCATTTATTTGAGTAGAATTTGGAAAAATACTTTCAATATGTGGATTCAAAATAATTTATATTTTGTAATAAGGTCAGCTTAATTTTTATTAAAAAATATTATTCAGGGTAATTATAATTAATTATAGCTATTAAGGTAATAACATGTTTACATAGTGGTTAAACATTATCTTAAAGGTCGAAATAACATAAAAACATGTACAAAATCCATTGGACAGATATATTCCAACCATATCCTCCATTTTATAGAAACTGAACCATTATAGGATGTATATTATGTGAGGGAGACCTATCAACTATGTTTACCTTTTTATAATTACATTAATGTTAGTCCTCTAAAATAAAAATAGCACTCACCCTAACTTCGTTACACATTCCAAGACCTTTGCCTCATACAAACACATCCTGAATAAGTATTAAATTTCTCTATTATCATCTTAAAATCCTCAATTTTTTATAATGTAATCAAATTTGGCCCTTTATAGTGATCCAAATTGAATTACTCAAAGAATAGGATATTTGAATGTGTATGATG
This sequence comes from Viscum album, assembly GCA_963277665.1. Taxonomy (NCBI): domain Eukaryota; kingdom Viridiplantae; phylum Streptophyta; class Magnoliopsida; order Santalales; family Viscaceae; genus Viscum; species Viscum album. Next base: position 170,034,298 of record OY728157.1, read on the forward strand.
AGATTCGAGACTTAAGTTAAGGATTTTCTCATCCAAATTTTTTTATGATAAATATAATATATTCACTACTAATTACTTTTTCTTATTTATAAGTTTCTAATGAATTTATTCTATGATTATAATCACTAAATTTATGGGTATTCACATATCCATTGGATATCTCTCTATCATGGGATATATGGTCCAAAAAGTTACCAGTTCGGTAATTTAATTTTCCCTCAATTTTTCTTCATTGAGACACACGCCATGTTATACACATGTATTATTCTAATATGTGTATATACATCCCTTTAAAATTTGATATCATGAAAATAATTGTTTCATGATATTTCATGCTTTATAGAATATTATTCTCTTGTGGGTGTTATGATTTACTATTACCAATTTCTCAAGATTTTGTTGTTGAAATCTCATCATTTATCAAGATTTTTTATTTTTTTTAAAGGTTGGGGCCTAAGCCTCAATTTATTATTTGAAAGAAATGAACTCTTTAGACTGGGTAGAGGGAGACCCATTACATAGCCCGAAGGCCCAAGGCCAAGTGGCCTGAATACAAGGCTTGAAATACCAATTTTTTTGGCCCAAAGGACCCCTCAGTGAACAGTACTACTACAATACCCGCGCTGCTACAGTACCTGCTACAATACAACCACCACTACAGTATCTACTACAGTCCCTCCACCGCTATAGTGATGTCGCTGCTACAGTTCCTCCACTGCAACAGTACCTGCTACAGTATGCTACAGTACCTGGGAAATTCTCCCCTGCCCGGATTTGATCATGGGTCTTTTGGATGCCAAGCAGGAGCCTGTACCACTATGGAACATGGTCGTTTGCATTTATCAAGATTGTTTATGATTATACTTCCATTGATAAAATATTATGATCCATATCTCATGTAGTCTAATTAATTTTATTATCCTATTGTTATACATCATATATTAAATTAATGTTCCCTTTTTTCCACTCATTGGTACTTATGATAATTAAGAATTTTTTTTCAATAAAATATTACATTATCCCTCTCCATTATTTGAAATATGTATCCTTTCAAATAAATTTTTTTATAAAAATGTGTTAAAAAAATTTCTCATATTCTCATATGATCCCTCATATACATTCTTACCCATTTTTTACAATTTTTTTTAAATATTGAAACAAATTATTCTTCTCATTTTATGATCGAGGCACTTTTCTAAACATACTATGGCAGAAAATGAATCTTCGGTATGTATGGATTTATTCTCTACTAGGGATATTATTTCTATGAATCATGCATTGAAATTTTAGAATATCAATTTTTTATGAAAATAATTATACTTATATTATAGAAATTTATAGTTTTCAAATTGGTTTTCAATGAAAAAATTCCAAAAAACAATTTATGTTCATGATATGTTTTAGATGATTTTCAAAAATTTATTTATATGTTTAAAAGGTTATTTTCTAAAAATATATGTTTTCTAAATGTTTATAAATTTTAAAAGTTTTATTCTAAGAGGAATGGATATTTCTCAGATGAAATTAATTAAATGATTTTTAAAGCTTTCTCCAGAATTAATCAAAGTGGCTTCAAAGAAAAAATACCTGAAAATGTTTTCAGGTCATTCAAAATGATCTGTAATGAAAGATTTTTTTCCATTATAAATAATCCAAGTGATCTTTAAAAGTTAATCTATATCTAAGATAATGTCCTTTTGTATATTTTATTATTTACAATGGATATGATCCAATGAAATCATTCTCGTTAATTATATTAATGGTTTATGTTTAAGATGTCATGTTTTTTTAAACTCATATCTCTTCCACAGGTTGTACAACGATAAAACCGATATAAAACTTGTTTCATTTCATAAGTTATTCTATGATAAAATGATTATGAAAACATTCTATTTTCTACATGTTATAATATAATAATATTATCCCATATCATTTAAGGTGATATTATATGATTTTTATGAAACCCATCTCTTTTTATGGTTCATAATATGATGAATGTTTTATTTTCTTGTGGATCCCATTTATATTAATTAATTATCTGATGCATGGGGAAAAGTATACATCTAATTCATTTCAAAAATATTTATACCACATGATATAAACATGGATAGAATAAGTGTGAAATTGGTTCAGTATGAAATGGTAATAGTGAGGAATATACTAGGTTCTATATGACTGGGCTGAAATAGGGCGTAAACCTAGTTTAGTAATACATGGCTAGAATAGGATGTGAACCTAGTTCAAAAATACATGGATGGAAATAGTAGTGAACTGGGTTCAGTAACATAGGTCGGGAACACGAATGGTCCTACTTTAGTAATACATCCCTGGAATGGGGAGTGACCCAAGTTCAGTAATGTAAATTGTCCACTAAGATTGTTAGGGGAGTAAACCTTGACTACTATAATGTTTTAGAGAGTGAACCCATTTCAGTAACATGGACAAGGAATTACTCCTTGATAAATACAAAAATAGTTTTCATTTTTTAAGTTTCTTCTACAATTCCATGTCCATTTCATATGTTATGATTTGTTGTATTATTCTCTTGATTACATTACAACTCATGTCTTATGAACTGACAATATTTATTCTAGGAGTCAGGTATATGATATTTTACATGTAGGTTATAATATTAAAATTTTATTCTTATTTTTGATACACTCATGATCATATTATTCGTACATATCTTACATTTTTAACCATACTGAGCATCTTCTCTCAACCTTCCATGTTTATTCCCCATGTTATGAGGATGATTTTTAAGTAAGAGTAATTAAGCAGCATATCATTATGAGGGATTGAGGATATATCTCTCCATGATATTGTTCCATGTTTCCAAAGACAATATACTATTTTTTTCCACATTCTTGTACTTATATAAACATCTAAGTAATAATCAAAACTTATTTAATATACATTTATGTTTTCCGGGGTTGCTATAATTGGTATCAATGGAAAGGTTTAGTCAACCTTTGGAAACTAGGATGAGAAATATTTAGTGAGGTTCATATGTATATTTATAAAGAGATTTCTAAGGTTATATTTAAAGATAATTTTTAGGTGGGATAGATTAAAAAATGTTTTAATTATTTAGACACACTATATGTATTTTTTTTATTATTTGGATCTCAACTATGATAAATGTTTCTAACAATATGATTTCTGCTTTAAGTTCAAGGTAACTAGAAGAAACTATGTTAACATTTAATTTTTTAGATATTTAATTTAATGTATATATAAAAAATAATTCCCTTTGTGGAAATATCATGATGAGAATCTGGAAGGTGATACAAGTATTGGTTATAATAATGAAGATAAAGATATCATGAATGTCATGTGAATGGGATGAGATGTTCTAATAGTATTGTATACATTAAATGTAATAAGAATGGATAAATTGAGATTTAGGAACTTGAAGAAATTTTTCATATTAAATATTATGGGAAAGGGGTATTAAAGAAAAAATATGGTGAATTTTAAGTATTTGTTTAAGAATATAGTTATATGATTGAACTGTACATGTATTGGAATTTGAGAACTATGAATTATAAAATATATGTTTTCCATTATGGATTTTCAAAAATATATTCCTTGTTTATGATGACGTAATAATTTTATTAAATGTAATGTTGATATTTTTATTATGTAAGGTAACCCTTAATATGTTCTTTATCTTTAGGAAACTATGTTTTTCTTGTATAAAGAGATGATCGGGGATAAAGTAAATTTGGATAATAAAGATTACCACGTACAATATTGTTGATTTATTGAAAAATAGGTTTATGATATCATTTATAAACTTTTTATAATTTTTTGGATTTGAGGAAAATGTCTAATAATATTTATAATAAGGAAACAATCAAGTATTTAATAAGGATTTATGGTAAATATGATTATTACTTTGTTTCTAGAGAATACATGATGACGGTATTCACATGTTTTCTACGTGACAAATAAGGTATACTTTATGATATATGGGGGATAAACATTAAGTTAGTATTGGTAAATTTAGTGAGCTTCTTTCTAATGCATTACACTTTCAACTTTCTGAATTATAATATGTTTAACCATTTTTTAATTATTTATGTTAAACTTCAGATAATGTTTTTGAATCTAAAGTATTATGTCACCATATTAGGATTTGTACATATTTTTTGATAACCTCTTTATTCTGATAAAAATTGATGAAATTACATATCATTCTATTTATAAATCTCTTGATCTACAAATGCTTTTGGATGGAGAAATTAAACATCATTACATGGAAAAAAAGATGATGTTGAAATTGATCACAGAATAAAAAAGGGTATGGTTTTAAGAAAATCATGTAATTATATTATCCCATGAAATTAATTCATCCTTATGAAAATGGAAATTAAATTAAAATTATTTTTCGTTATAATCATTTGCTATGATATCAATGACATTTTTCAAGCCTCTTTGGGAAATTTCATTGTGATCATTAACTATCTCTCAACCTTGTTCTCAATCACTCATCATTAAAACAAGATAGATATATTTCTTTTTTGTGTCGATGTTTTCAGTTTTCATCTATGTTCTCTAATGTTGAAATATAGTTATGATTTACTCTGGGTAACATTCAGGTTTCTAACATTTTATTTTTTAATGAAATTTTATTATTCCTTTTTACAATAAGTATTTTTAGGAGAGTATCTTTTATATATTAAAAAATTAATCACCTAGATAAACTAGGATGGAAAAATTAATATTAATGGGGGTATAATTTAACTCACCAATAATTGGTGATATATATTTTTTAGGTTAATTTTATCTTTTAAAAAAGTATTTCATTCAGCACTTAATATTTCTTGTGTTATATGAAAGCACTATGTTTATCTTGGGTTTCACGAAACACCATATTAAGCATGCACTATAGAAAATACTTATATTAGATTCTATTACATGAAACAATATTTTTGTGTGTGTAATAAACAATTTTGAGTTCCTCAAATAGGTTGTGTTACATGCAATTTCTTGTTTTATCCAACTAAAATATACTATTAGTGTTGTTATGAATGAATTAATATAGTTACTACATAGACATTGGATTGTAATATATTAATATGAATAAACAAATTTTGAAAATTATATTAACAGATGTATATAAAATAAATAATTTTGTTACAGATTATTTATAAAATAAACTATAAACTATTAAGAAATAAACAAATTCTTTTTCTAGTAAAACTAATTTTCTATTTACAAATACAATGGCATATCAAATAATTAAAAAAATTAAGAATTTTTCTAATTAGGTTAATTTTTTATATATTTGATCAATTTTTTTACACTAATCCATTAGATTTGATTGGGATCATATAATAATAAAATCAATTTTATGAATAAAAAGATGTATTTTCATAAATTGAGTTTTTAAATCCTTTTATTTGAGAGCCGATTTAAAATATATTTTTTCAATATTTTATAGTTTATATTTTAAAAAATAAAATAAATTTTTGAAATAGTAATAGAAAAATTTACTTTGGATTAAATTAGGGTATTGGTTGAGTAGATTTATATTTTGAAAATAGTGAAAACACATATCTTTAATTGAAAATGGATTTTTCATATAGTTTATTTATATAGTAAAATTATACATTAAATTAGTTTTAAAATATATATAGATAAATTATAAATATATTAATAAATTTTTTTTATTAGAATCAATTTCATATCGAAATTGTATATAAAATTAATTCAAACAATCGATCTTTTTCATGTTAAATGCACGTTGTCTCGTCCCATCTCAAGAGTTTTTATAAGGCCCCAACCATAAACCTTACTTAATCTTCAGTTATTACAAGATTACACATTGAGGATCTTTTCAGGTTTAGAGTTTTAGATAATTAGATCATTAAACTTGAATTACATTCCACATTTAAACAAAGTGGTTACATAAAAGATAGTATTCATTTTCCCATCATCGGAAAGATATTTAAAATAAAACATGGATTCTTTCTTGACACTTCCGTGACACTATCATCATATCATGTACCCTTCCCTTGACCTGTGAAAAACATTTCAAAAACATGGGATCAGAATAAAAAGCTCAGTAACAGATATAAAAATATGGAAAGGAAACATGAGTACATGTATACATAAGAATGAAATCATACTTTACCCATAAAACATAATCACATTAACATACCTCATAAAATCATGAATAAATCATAGAAATCATAAGACAAAAAGGTAACTTGAGAAATTCATAACATTCTTACGTAGGTAGTAACCCTCTTGGTTACGTTTGGAATACCCATCACAGTATATTCCCTAAATCTCTTCGGAGAAACCATAACGTTTAACCCCTTCGCGTTACCCAATGCATGGGAGAGCTATATCGGGCTCACCCGCCCTTAGTTTATCACGGAACCACCCGTCTTCATAAACAATGCCCAAGAACCATAACATAATCATAGCACATAACTTAAGCATAAAGGAAATATAACATTCCCATATTGCAATAACAATATAACATTTTAAGATATTGAAATAATAAATCCATTCTAAAAACTATTTTCGAAACCATTTAAAACATTTAATAAAGAGATATTTGAATCAAAGTTTTTCATACCACTTTGATGGTTTTAACATTTTAAACCATTAAAATCCATATAAATAAATCCTTAAAACCATTTTGAAAACATGCATATTAACGAGAAATATTTATAAGAATAAATCATTAAAACATTTAAAACCATATTTTAGTTAAACGGTTCTTTAAAAAATGAGAGACACTTAAATAAAATAATTAAGGAATAACATTTAATCAGAACTTTATAATATAATGAGAATAAATGAATTCATGATATAATATTCCAAAGGACAGTATATACACCATACAAGAGTGAATTGGTGCATAACAACAATGAAGTCTTAATAGAAATGTAAAATGAGATGAAATCCCCTGTAAAGAAGGTATCCTTAAATTAAGGATAAATAAATATCATAATTATGTGTGACAAATATAAATACACCCAATATAATAGTATTTTAATTGTAAAACAATCAAAAGTCATTCACACATATTCAAAGGATGACATATTCAATAACAACATGTTGAACCCAAAGAAATCGAAATTGGGTTAAGAAGTTCCCTCGACAGCCTAACGGCGTCACATCAAATTTTAGAAAAAGAGTTGATAATAGAGATAAAGGGTATCTCATCACTTGGACATAAAATTTAAAAAAATAAGGATATAGAAGAACATATCCCAACATAATAGTATGTGAATTAAAAGACATAACAAAATAAGTCTTTTAAAAAAAGGAGGGTGAAAGGTCCCCTTACCGAGTTGGGTAACTTTCAAAAAGTACACCCCATGGAAGAAGGGTCATAAAATAAAGATGTAAATACCCATAAATGATATTATACTAAAAAAAGTGTATAATAATGGGTAGTACATACACCACTAAAAGTAAAAAGTGCAAAACGTAGCATAAATGTCATGGGAATAAAAGTGAGATGAAAAATCCCTTATGAAAACTCGGCAGGCTAACAGCGCCACTTAAAACATCCAAAAATGGATTGATGAGATCAAATAGGGTCTCTCATAATATTAAAATAAAATGTACAGAAAGAGGAATATAAAATAACATCCCCCATCATAACAAATTGGAGCTTAAAAAAGTTTCTTAATGGAGAGTACTTAAAAAGATGGAGAGAGGTTAAATCTTTTACGAAAATTCGGCAGCCTAACGGCGCCACTCAAAACATCCAAAATTTAATGATGAAAGAGAATATGGTCTCTAATCATATGAACATAAACATTACAGTAATATTAATATAAAAGAACATCCCAATCACAAGAATGATGAGCTTAAAAGGAATGACATAAAAGAATGTACTTAAAAATAGAGGAGTAGGATCCCTTACCTCGGGTCCGACTTGACTCGATCATTCTTTAACGTCCTGAATAATAAACTTGAGTTAATTTAAACTTTCTTAAGAACCTTTTTCAAGTTTATTATTCCTTTTATATCACTTATTTCCATGTTATAAACATTATGTAATCATTTAAGTTAATAATGTTTGTTTTGTCGATATTCGGTTCTTAAGTCGAAAGTGGACTTCTTACAATTACATGTTGTTCGTGTGGTCAAAAGGTTCATTATATCCTGAATGATATTCATGATTTGGATATCATATATATCATATATATCAAGAATATACGTTTATTTATAATATTACATAATCATTTATAGGTAAGAAATGAAATGCACCGTTCATGGAGACGGTAAGCCGTACGTACGCATGAACGCTACTTTCATTTCTATGTCATATTAATGGAATTAAAACTAAATTAGAGGTATGTATATTTTAATTACATAATTATATTCATCATTTATATTTAACATACATCATATATAATAAATTTAAATACATCCATTATACATCCCACGTATGGCATTAACGAATCAAATCACATTGAGGGCGGTAGTCCGCAGTTCCTAAAATGAAATTATCGTGTTTACCCACAATGGAAACAATAACGGTATGCCACAAAAGAATAATACAGAATATTAAGTAAAACCTAAAAATATTATATATCATATATAAATATAGTGACATCTTAATGGCCACCTTTTAAGGTGTTATATGAGTGTTGAACAATAATCGTTTCGTGGGGCAGAAATTCGCCATCCACATAAACAGTATGTTCTTTAACAATTTGATGTATGTGTGTGAAAGTTTAGCTCTAATTCTTCTTATAAAAACATCCTAGTATATTTAAGATACTGGAGTTGTTACAAAAAAAATGAATAAAAAGATTTTAGGTGGTTGGAGAAGCAAAATAAAACAAAAGAACAGAAGTGCAGATATTACCTTAAAATCGGGTAACTGTTTTTGATTTGAGCTCAAAGGCTTCCTGGGGAAGACTTATGCTAGATGTGAAGCTTCTATGAGGAATAGAGGTATGTGGAGAGGCAAAATGAGCAGGGTTTGGCCGAGCCAAAGGCTTGCGAGTTATGGGTAAGGTGGTAGAGGTGGGGTCCTTTTATAAGAGGAGAGGAGGGGCACTCTTGTAAAGTTACAAAATGTTACTTTATTTTCAAATGAGTTTCAGATTTTAAAGGTGACAAATTGATTTATTTATTGGATAAGGTTGTAAGGGTTCTAAATATACTCATCCAATATGTTTTTGACAAGTTTATGTTATAGGTTTAACATTAACTTTTCATTTTATTTAAATCCTTTATTAATGAGGTAATCGCTGCATCATCATGATGTCATGAATATTTTAATTTATTTAATGTCTAAAAATTATTAAAAAATATCATGATGTAGAAAATCTTATTATATTTCTAATGAATATTTATAGTAAAAAATATGACTTCTATAACCCCATTTTAAAATTTTTTTAGTGAAACATCTCATGCTTGTGGCATTTTTATTTTAACTTTAAATAAAAAGTTATTTATGTCATTTTCCAACCAAAGTGGCTCCATGGGGTCCCCAAGTTGACCCATAGATTTTTTTGGTCGACCATGACACATCCAATGAGGTTAGGACATGTGTCTAGGTCATTTCACATTAATAAAACATTCTTTTTACCTTAAATTACACTAATTACCTCTAATCGCGATTAAGAACATAAAAGTTACTATTCACCAAAAAATTATTTTAATCCCATTGAACCACATTTTACTTCCTAATGAAAACCTTGTATGTTGGATTTTTGAAATTCAAAACACAGAGGAGGAAAAGTTTCATTTAAACGAAAAATGAGTTTCTTTAACTACCACTTAGTGGTTTCACTATTTATCAAAATATGAAGTTTTTCAGAAAAATACCAAAAATTAACCCTAAGCTATATTTGATATTCCGAACACAAAAATGATGTATATTTTACAAAATTAAAAACATATAAGTTGCATTAATTAATTTATTAATTAATTCCCGCTGTCAAAACAAATAGCGTGTTTTTATGAAACAATATCTATTAAAAGATTGACACTAGTTTAAGTCTAATTTCAATGTGAAATTAATTCCAATGACAAATATTGGATTAAATGGTAAAAATATATTATATTTTTTCTTTAAAAACAATTCAAAAGATAATATAATCATATAAATATATTAGATTAAAAAGAGGTTTTGAATTAAAATACAACATTTTTCACAATTCATTAAAAATGAACTTTATCGGAAAGACACCAAAAATTTACACAAAGTAAATTTTGATGTCTCTATTGTAAAGAAGAATTTTATTTTGTCAGATATAACACATTAAATTGTTAAAAAGTGGATTGAAAAGAGGTTCTCCATTAAAAGGCAGTTAATCGACCTTCTAAAGAACATTAGAATGTTTAAGCTTAAAAACAGAATTCATTCTTATTTTTAATCCTCTAACATTTATTGTAAAAAGTAAAAATATTTGACAAAAATATATAATCATTTTGTAGTTAGTTCTGTTCATTCCCTCCATTACAACGGCTAGGCGTTAAATTCCATTTAAAATAATATTATTTTATTATTAGAGTGCAACGTAAGATTCCCATGAAACTCGTTGTTGCGTATTGGGTACGCCATCGAGCATAGCGTCCCCTTTAAAGTTATATTAATATTTTATTCACAAATATGGATAAATATAAAAATGTAATATTCTTTATTTACATGGGGTGTTACATCGTTCCCCCCTTTTGGGAATTGCGTCCTCGCAATTTTAAAATTGCGCTCAGAAACATCCTTGAAATTCCCACATCGGAATAAGAGTCGGTAAAAAAATCAATTTAAAATAAAGAATGAGAAGTATAGAGGTCACCCGAGTTAACCCATACTAGGATTCCATGTAGGAAAACATGGACATGGAGGATAAAACATAGGGTCATTTTCTGATGGAGAGTGATAGAAAACATGTTTAAGAGAAAGTTAACCAAAAGAAAATCACAAACTTGTGATGGGTTAAACGGTATTCGATTCCCCAGTAGGAAAAGTTAATAGACAAATTTTTTTTATTGAGGAATTTATTCATAAGGAAACATAATTACTTATCATGTTGACTTTCAACTTTTATTAGATTTCTTACACAAACTCATATTTTTTCCAAAAGACGAGTATTTAGGAAGACTTCTTCACTATAATAAACTTCTAGGGAATCACCTAATCCATAAAATATAACTATATACTTCCCAAGTCTTTAGAATTAACCAAAACCAAAACCAAAATGTTTAGTACAAGATCAGATAATCCAGAAAAGGATAACCCTTTATAAAAAAAATCTATTCATAATCTCCAAAATTTGTCCAACAAAACCCAAAGTTCAACGAGGACCATTTGATAAACAATTTGTCCATAAAATTATTTAATGTAAACCAAACTAAGATTGAAACCCAAATATTTGAAGGATTTAGTCACATAGTCTTCCAAGGTACAAATTAACTTTTATCTCCAAATAACATCAGTTGCTCTTAAATTATCATATTGAAAAGTAATTAACCTAATCACATATCCTCAATGATAGGATAATAATTTCCATTGATAACCCAAAATAAACTTATTCTTGATTCCTAAAATCATCTAACTAAAAATAATTAGTAAAACTAACCAGGGACTTCATGTAGTCCAGTGGTAGGCGATAAATACCAATCGCACTTTGGTTGTGGGTTCGATTCCCGTAGCTTTGTCCGACGCGACGGGTTGTCACACGGTCTGCGTGTTGTCCTTTTTCCAAAACTATATAATTCTTAAAACATTCCCCAAAATGAGACAAAATCTTCAAAAATTATCATAACATATTTTAACCTCAAGTTTATCTCATTCCTTTAATTTTTCATCATAACATATAATAACCCATAATTTCCTCAAAAGTAAGGATCATATAAACTCTAATGGTTACCTTTATAATTATTACATGAACTTCCACATCGATTGGTCATCTCGTACATGATGCATTACCGATCATACCATGGTTCAAGTGGTTGATGATGACTCCTTGATAGTTGTTTTAGAACAACCACGAGTTTCCTAATTGAATCCCCCATTTTATCTAGTATCTTAATCAGAGAACCACCACAGTTTCCTTCAAACCTGTTGTCTCTTTAGTGCCTGCTAGATCCATCCATTCACTAAAAACAGAAATGTAAGTGTGAGTATATCAACAAAACCATCATGTACTAATGAGGAAGCTAAGCACTAAGATATACTTACTCATTCACTTTATCAAAAACTAGGACTCTTTCTGAAATCCTAACCATTATGGTAATGTCACATGTGCTTAGAGAATAACCTAACCTCTAAAGTTATCTAAACCGACCTCTAATACCAACTCTAAGGCCCCAGCCTTAAACCTTACTTAATCTTGAGTTATTACAAGATTACACCTTGAGGAGCTTTTCTGGTTTAGAGTTTTAGAGAATTAGATCATAAAACTTGCATTACATTCCACATTTAAACAATGTGGTTACATAAAAGATAGTATTCATTTTTCCCATCAACAGAAACATATTTAAAATAAAACATGGATTCTTTTTTGACACTTCCTTGACACTATCATCATATCATGTAACCTTCCCTTGACCTGTGAAAAAAATTTCAAAAACATGGGATGAGCATAAAAAGCTTAGTAAGGGATATAAAAATATGGAAAGGAAACATGAGTACATGTATACATAAGAATGAAATCATACTTTACCCATAAAACATAATCACTTTAACATACCTCATAAAATCATGAATAAATCATAGAAATCATAAGACATAAAGGTAACTTGAGGCATTCATAACATTCTTACGTAGGTAGTAACCCTCTTGGTTATGTTTGGAATACCCATAAAAGTATATTCCCTAAATTGCTTCGGAGAAACCATAAAGTTTAACCCCTTCATGTTACCCAATGCATTCGAGAGCTATATTGGGCTCACTCGCCCTTAGTTTATCACGAAACCACCCATCTTCAAAAACAATGCCCAAGAATCATAACATAGTCATAGCACATAACTTAAGCATAAAGGAAATATAACATTACCATATTGCAAAAACAATATAAAATTTTAAGATATTGAAATAACAAATCCATTCTAAAAACCATTTTCGAAACCATTTAAAACATTTAATAAAAAGATCTTTGAATCAAAGTGTCCCATACCACATTGAAGGTTTTAACATTTTAAACCATTAATATACATATAAATAAATATTTAAAACCATTCTGAAAACATGGATATTAACGAGAAATATTTATAATAATAAATCATTAAAACATTTAAAACCATATTTTAGTTAAACGGTTTTTAACAAAATGAGAGACACCTGAATACAATAATTGATGAATAACATTTAATCAAAACATTATAATATCATGAGAATAAATGATTTCACGATATAATATTCCAAAGGACAGTATATACACCATATAAGAGTGAATTGGTTCATAACAACAATGAAGTCACAATAGAAATGTAAAATGAGATGAAATCCCCTGTAAAGAAGGTATCCTTAAATTAAGGATAAATCAATATCATAATTATGTGTGATAAAATATAAATACACCAAATATAAGAGGATATTAAGTTTAAAATAATAAAAGGTCATTCACACATATTCAAAGGATGACATATTCAATAACTACATGCTGAACTCAAATAAATCGAAATTGGGTTAAGAAGTTCCCTCGACAGCCTAACAGCATCGCATCAAATTTTAGAAAAAGAGTTGATGAGAGAGATAAAGGGTATCTCATCACTTGGACATAAAATTTACGTAAATAAGGATATAGAAGAACATATCTTAACTTAATAGTATGTGAATTAAAAGACATAACAAAAGAAGTCTTTCAAAAAAATGAGGGTGAAAGGTCCCCTTACCGAGTTGGGTAACTTTCGAAAAGTACACCCCATTGAAGAAGGGTCATACAATGAAGATGTAAATACCCATAAATGAAATTATACTACACAACGTGTATAATAATGGTCAGTACATACAACACTCAAAGGAAATAGTGGAAAACATAGCATAAATGTCATGGGAATAAAAGTGAGATGAAAAATCCCTTACGAAAACTCGACAGCCTAACAGCGTCACTTAAAACATCAAAATATGGATTGATGAGATAAAATAGGGTCTATAATCATATTATAATAAAATTTACTGTAAGTGGAATATAAAAAAACATCCCCCATCATATCAATGTGGATATTAAAAGAAGTGACATAAAGGAGATCACTTAAAAAGAAAGAGAGATGTTAGATCTCTTACGAAAATTCGTCTGCCTAACGGCGCCACTCAAAACATAAAAAATGGATTGATGAGAGAGAATAGGGTCTCTCATCATATGAACATAAAAATTAAAGTAATAGTAATATAAAAGAACATTCCAATCACTAGAAATATGAGCATAAAAGTAATGACATAAAAGAGTGTACTTAAAAAGAAAGAGAGGAGTAGGATCCCTTACCTCGGGTCCGACTTGACTCGATCATTCTTTAACGTCCTGAATAATAAACTTGATTTAATATATAATTGCTTAAGAACCTTTTACAAGTTCATTATTCATTTTATATCACTTATTTACACCTTATAAACATTATGTAATCATTTAAGTTAATAATGTCTGTTTTGTCGATATTTGGTTCTTAAGTCGAAAGTAGACTTCTTACAATTACATGTTGTTTGTGTGGTCAAAAGGTTCATTATAACCAGAATTATCTTCATGATTTGGATATCATATATATAATATATATCCAGAATATAATGTATTTATAATATTACATAATCATTTAGAGGTAAGAAATTAAATTCACCATTCATGGAGACGGTAAGCCGTACGTACGCATGAACGCTACTTTCATTTCTATGTCATATTAATGGAATTAAAACTAAATGAGAGGTATGTATATTTTTATTCCAGAATTATATTCATCATTTAAATTTAACATACATCATATATAATATCTTTAAATACATCCTTTATACATCCCACATATGGCATTAACGAATCAAATCACTTTGAGGGGGCGGTAGTCCGCACTTCCTAAAATGAAATTATCGTGTTTACCCACAACGGAAACAATAAAGGTATTCCACAAAAGAAAAATACAGAAGATTAATTAAAATATAAACATATTATATATCATATATAAATATAGTGACATCTTAATTTTCACTTTTTAAGGTGTTATATGAGTGTTGAACAATAATCGTTTCGTGAGGCAGAAATTCGCCATCCACAGAAACAATATGTTCTTTAACAATTTGATGTAGGTGTGTGTAATTTTAGCTCTAATTCTTCTTATAAAAACATCCTAGTATATTTAAGATACTGGAGTCTCTAAAAAAGAAATGAATAAAAATATTTTAGGGGGTTGGAGAAGCAAAATAATACAAAATAACACAAGTGAAGACATTCCCTTAAAATCAGGTAACTCTTTTTGATTTGAGCTCAAAGGCTTCCTGGGGAAGACTTATGCCAGATGTGAGGCTTCTAGGAGTAATATAGGGATGTTTAGAGGCAAAATTAGAAGGTATTGGCCGAGAAATATTCTTTATATGTTTGGGTAAGGTGGTAGAGGTGGGGGCCTTTTATAAGAGGAGAGGAGGGGCACTCTTGTAAAGTTACAAAATGTTACATTATTTTCAAAAGAGTTTCCGATTTTAAAGGTCACACATTGATTTATTTCTAGGATAAGGTGGTAAGGGTTCAAAATATACTCATCCAATAGGTTTTTGACAAGTGAATGTTATAGGTTTAACACTATCTTTTCATTTTATTTAAATCCTTTATTAATGAGGTAATCGCTGCATCATCATGATGTCATAAATATTTTAATTTATTTAATGTCTAAAAATTATAAAAAAAATATCATGATGTAGTAAATCTTTTTATCTTTAAAATGAATATTTATAGTCAAAAATATGACTTGTATAACCCCATTTTAAAATTTTTTTAGTGAAACCTCTCATGCTTGTGACATTTTTATTTTAACTTTAAAGAAAAAGTAATTTATGTCATTTTCCAACCAATGTGGCTCCATGGGGTCCCCATGTTTACCAATGGATTTTATTGGTCAGTAATGACACATCCAATGATGTTAGGAAATGTTTCTAGGTCATTTCACATTATTAAAACATTATTTTACCTTAAATTACACTAATTACCTCTAATCGCGATTAAGAACATAAAAGTTACTAATCACCAAAAAATTATTTTAATACATTGAACAAAATTTTACTTCCTAATGAAAACCATGTATGTCGGATTTTTCAAATTTAAAACACAGAGGTGGCAAAGTATCATTTAAATGAAAAATCAGTTTCTTTAACTACCACTTAGTGGTTTCACTATTCATCAAAATTTGAAGTTTTTCAGAAAAATACCAAAAATTAACCCTAAGATATATTTGATATTCCGAACTCAAAAATGATGTCTATTTTACAAAATTAAAAACAAACAAGTTTCATTAATTAATTTAATAATTAATTCTCGCTGTCAAAACAAATAGCGTGTTTTTATGAAACAATATCTATTAAAAGATTGACACTAGTTTATGTCCAATTTCAATGTGAAATTAATTTCACTGACAACTATTGGATTAAATGGTAAAAATATATTCTATTTTTTATTTAAAAACAATTAAAAAGATAATCTAATCATATAAATAAATTAGATTAAAAAGAGGTTTTGAATTAAAATACAACATTTTTCACTATTCATTAAAAATGAACTTTATCGGAAAGACACCAAAAATTTACACAAAGTAAATTTTGATGTCTCTATTCTAAAGAAGAATTTTATTCTGTCAAATATAACACATAAAATTGTCAAAAAGTGGATTTAAAAGAGGTTCTCCATCAAAAGGCGGCTAATTGACCTTCCAAAGATCATTAGAATGTTTATGCTTAAAAATTGAATTCATTCATATTTTTAATCCTCTAACATTTATTTTAAAAAGTAAAAATATTTGACAAACATATATAATCATTTTTTAGTTAGTTCTGTTCATTAACGCCATTACAACGGCTATGCGTTAACTGTCATTTAAAATAATATTATTTTATTATTAGAGTGCGACGTAAGATTCCCAAGAAATTCGTTGTTGCGTATTGGGTACGCCATCGAGCATAGCGTCCCCTTTAAAGTAATATTAATATTTTATTCAAAAATATGGATAAATATAAAAATTTCATATTCGTTATTTAGCTGGGGTGTTACATCCTTCCCCCCTTTTGGGAATTACGTCCTCACAATTTTAAAATTGGGCTCGGAAACATCCTTGAAATTCCCACATCGGAACAAGAGTCGGTAAAACAATAACTTTAAAATAATTAATGAGAAGAACAGAGGTCACCCGAGTTAACCCATACTAGGATTCCATGTAGGAAAAAATGGACATGGAGGAGAAAACATAGGGTCATGTTCTGATGGAGAGTGATAGAAAACATGTTTAGGAAAAAGTTAACCACAAGAAAATCACAAACTTGTGATGGGTTAAACGATATTCAATTCACAAGTAGGAAAAGTTAATAGACAACATTTTTGTTTTTTTATTGAGGAATTTATTCATAAGGAAAAATAATTACTTATCATGTTGACTTTCAACTTTTATTAGATTTCTTACACAAACTCATATTTTCTCCAAAAGACGAGTATTTAGGAAGACTTGTTCACTATAATCAACTTCTAGGGAATCACCTAATCCATAAAAGAGAACCTTATAATTCCCAAGTCTTTAGACTTAACCAAAACAAAAACCAAAATGGTTAGTACAAGATTAGATAATCCAGAAAAGGATAACCTTTTATAAAAAGAAAATCTATTCATAATCTCAAAAATTTGTCCAAAAATCCCAAAGTTCAACGAGGACCATTTGATAAACAATTTGTCCATAAAATTATTCGATGTAAACCAAACTAAGATTGAAACCCAAATATTTGAAATATTTAGTCACATAGTCTTCCAAGGTACAAATTAACTTTTATCTCCAAATAACATCAGTTGCTCTTAAATTATCATATTGAATTGTAATTAACCTAATCACATATCATCGATGATAGGTTAATCATTTCCCTAGATAACCCAAAATTAACTTACTCTTGATTCCTAAAATCATCTAACTAAAAAGAATTAGTCAAACTAACCAGGGACATCACGTAGTCCAGTGGTAGGCGATAAATACCAGTCGCACTTTGGTTGTGGGTTCGATTCTCGTAGCTTTGTCCGACATGACGAGTTGTCACACGGTCTGCGTGTTGTCCTTTTTCCAAAACTATATAATTCTTAAAAAATTCCCCAAAACGAGACAAAATCTTCAAAAATTATCATAACATATTTTAACCTCAAGTTTATCACATTCCATTCTTTTTTCATCATAACATATAATAACCCATAATTACCTCAAAAGTAAGGATCATATAAACTCTAATGGTTACCTTTATAATTATTACATGAACTTCCACATCGATTGGTCATCTCGTACATGATGCATTACAGATCATACCATGGTTCAAGTGGTTGATGATGACTCCTTGATAGTTGGTTTAGAACAACCATGAGTTTCCTCATTGAATCCCCCATTTTATCTAGTATCTTAATCATAGAACCACCATAGTTTCCTTCAAACCTGTTGTCTCTTTGGTGCCTGCTAGATCCATCCATTCACTAAAAACAGAAATGTTAGTGTGTGTATATCAACAAAACCATCATGTACTAATGAGGAAGGTAAACCCTAAGATATACTGACTCATTCACTTTATCTAAAACTAGGACTCTTTCTGAAATCCTAGCCATTATGGTAATGTCACTTGTGCTTAGAGAATAACCTAACTTCTAAAGTTATCTAGACCGACCTCTGATACCAACAATAAGGCCCCATCCTTAAACCTTACTTAATATTGAGTTATTACAAGATTACACATTGAGGATCTTTTCAGGTTTAGAGTTTTAGAGAATTAGATCATAAAACTTACATTACATTCCACATTTAAACAATGTGGTTACATAAAAGATAGTATTCATTTTTCCCACCAACGGAAACATATTTAAAATAAAACATGGATTCATTCATGACACTCCCTTGACACTATCATCATATCTTGTACCCTTCCCTTGACCTGTGAAAAACATTTCAAAAACATGGGATGAGCATAAAAATCTCAGTAAGGGATATAAAAATATGGAAAGGAAACATGAGTACAAGTATACATAAGAATGAAATCATACTTTACCCATAAAACATATGAACTTTAACATACCTCATAAAATCATGAATAAATCATAGAAATAATAAGACATAAATGTAACTTGAGGCATTCATAACATTCTTACGTAGGGAGTAACCCTCTTGGTTACGTTTGGAATACCCATCACAGTATATTCCCTAAATCTCTTCGGAGAATCCTTAACGTTTAACCCCTTCGCGTTACCCAATGCATTGGAGAGCTATATTGGGCTCACCCGCCCTTAGTTTATCACGGGACCACCCGTCTTCATAAACAATGCCCAAGAACCATAACATAATCATAGCACATAACTTAAGCATAAAGGAAATATAACATTCCCATATTGCAATAACAATATAACATTTTAAGATATTAAAATAATAAATCCAGTATAAAAAACATTTTCGAAACCATTTAAAACATTTAATAATGTGATCTTTGAATCAAAATGTCCCATACTACTTTGAAGGTTTTAACATATTTAACAATTAATATCCAAATAAATAAATCCTTAATACCATTTTTAAAACATGGATATTAACAAGAAATATTTATAATAATAAATCATTAAAACATTTAAGACCATATTTTAGTTAAACAGTTTTTAACAAAATGAGAGACACTTGAATACAATAATTGAGGAATAACATTTAATCAAAACATTATAATATCATGAGAATAAAAGAATTCATGATATAATATTCCAAAGGACAGTATATACACCGTATAAGAGTGAATTGGTGCATAACAACAATGAAGTCTCAATAGAAATGTAAAATGAGATGAAATCCCCTGTAAAGAAGGTATCCTTAAATTAAGGATAAATCAATCACATAATTATGTGTGAAAAATATATATACACCAAATATAATCGGATATTAAGTGTAAAACAATAAAAGGTCATTCACACATATTCAAAGTATGACATATTCAACAACTACATGTTGAACCCAAAGAAATTGAAATTGGGTTAAGAAGTTCCCTCGACAGCCTAACGGCGTCACATCAAATTTTAGAAAAAGAGTTGATGAGAGAGATAAAGGGTATCTCATCACATGATCATAAATTTAAGTAAATAAGGATATAGAAGAACATATCCCAACATAATAGTATGTGAATTAAAAGACATAACAAAAGAAGTCTTTTAATAAAATGAGGGTGAAAGGTCCCCTTACCGAGTTGGGTAACCTTCGAAAAGTACACCCCACGGAAGAAGGGTCATAAAATGAAGATGTAAATACCCATAAATTAAATTATACTACACAAAGTGTATAATAATTGGCAGTACATACACCACTCAAAGAAAATAGTGGAAAACATAGCATAAATGTCACAGGAATAAAAGTGAGATGA
This sequence comes from Viscum album, assembly GCA_963277665.1. NCBI lineage: Eukaryota > Viridiplantae > Streptophyta > Magnoliopsida > Santalales > Viscaceae > Viscum > Viscum album. The sequence goes on from OY728157.1 coordinate 170,054,828, forward strand.
AGAATCCCTTACTAAAACTCGACATCCTAACAGCATCACTTAAAACATCCAAAAATGTATTGATGAGATCAAATAGGGTATCTCATCATATTACAATAAAATTTATAGCAAGAGGAATATAAAAAACATCCCCCATCATAAAAAGTGGAGCTTAAAATAAGTGACATAAAGGAGAGTACTTAAAAAGAATGAAAGAAGTTAGATCTCTTACGAAAATTCGGCATCCTAACGACGCCACTCAAAACATCCAAAATGGATTGATGAGAGAGAATATGGTCTCTTATCATATGAACATAAAAATTACATTAAGAATAATATAAAAGAACATCCCAATCACAAGAAAGATGAGCATAAAAGGGATGACATAAAAGAGTGTACTAAAAAAGAAAGGGAGGAGTATGATCCCTTACCTCGGGTCTGACATGACTCGATCGTTCTTTAACATCCAAAATAATAAACTTGAGTTAATTTATACTTTATTAAGAACCTTTTTCAAGTTCATTATTCCTTTTATATCACTTATTGTCATGTTATAAACTTTATGTAATCATTTAAGATAATAATGTTTGTTTTGTCGATATTTGGTTCTTAAGTCGAAAGTGGACTTCTTACAATTACATGTGGTTCGTGTGGTCAAAAGGTTCATTATATCCAGGATTATATTCATGATTTGGATATAATATATATCATATATATCCATAATATACATGTATTTATAATATTACATAATCATTTAGAGGTAAGAAATTAAATGCACCGTTCATGGAGACGGTAAGCCGTACTTACGCATGAACGCTACTTTCATTTTTATGTCATATTAATGGAATTAATCTAAATGAGAGGTATTTATATTTTAATTCCAGAATAATATTAATCATTTATATGTAACATACATCATATATAATAACTTTAAATACATTCTGTATACATCCTACATATGGCATTAACGAATCAAATCACTTTGAGGGGGCGGTCATCCGCACTTCTTAAAATGAAATTATCGTGTTTACCCACAATGGATACCATGAATTTATGCCACAAAAGAAAAATACAGAAGCATAAGTAAAACATAAACATGTTATATATCATATATAAATATAGTTACATCAATACGGCCACCTTTTAAGGTGTTATATGAGTGTTGAACAATCATTGTTTCCTGAGGCAGAAATTCGCCATCCACAAAAACAGTATATTCTTTAACCATTTGATGTAGGTGTGTGTAAGTGTAGCTCGAATGCTTCTTATAAAAACATCCTAGTATATTTAATATACTGGAGTTGTTACAAAAGAAATTAATAAAAAGATTTTAGGGGTTGGAGAAGCAAAATAAAACAAAAGAACACAGGTGAAGACATTACCTTAAAATCGGGTAACTCTTTTTGATTTGAGTTCAAAGGCTTCCTTGGGAAGACATATGCCCAAAGTGAGGCTTCTAGGAGTAATATAGGGATGTGGAGAGGAAAAATGAGCAGGGGTTGGCCGAGCCAAAGTCTTCAGAGGTGTGGGTAAGGTGGTAGAGGTGGGGGCCTTTTATAAGAGGAGAGGAGGGGAACTCTTGTAAAGTTACAAAATGTTACTTTATTTTCAAATGAGTTTCGGATTTTAAAGGTCCCACATTGATGTAATTAGAGGATAATGAGGTAAGGGTTCGAAATATACTCATCCAATAGGTTTTTGACATGTTTATGTTATAGTTTTAACATTATCTTTTCATTTTATTTAAATCCTTTATTAATGAGGTAATCGTTGCATCATCATGATGTCATAAATAATTTAATTTATTTAATGTCTAAAAATTATAAAAAAAAATATCATGATGTAGGAAATCTTTTTTTATTTCTAATGAATATTTATAGTAAAAAATATGACTTTTATAACCCCATTTAAATTTTTTTTAGTGAAACATTTCATGCTTGGGACATTTTTATTTTAACTTTTAATAAAAAGTTATTTATGTCAGTTTCCAACCAAAGTGTCTCCATGGGGTCCCCAAGTTGACCCATGGATTGTTTTGGTCGGCCATGACACATCTAATGAGGGTAGGACATGTGTCTATGTAATTTCACATTATTAAAACTTTATTTTTACCTTAAATTACACTAATTACCTCTAATCGCGATTAAGAACATAAAAGTTAGTATTCACCAAAAATTATTTTAATCCAATTGAACCACATTTTACTTCCTAATGAAAAACATGTATGTAGGATTTTTGAAATTCCAAACACAGAGGTGGAAAAGTTTCATTTAAATGAAAAATCAGTTTCTTTAACTACCACTTAGTGGTTTCACTAATCATCAAAAATTGAAGTTTTTCAGAAAAAATCCAAAAGTTCACCCTAAGCTATATTTTATATTCCGAACTCAAAAATGATTTCTATTTTAAAAAATTCAAAACATATAAGTTTCATTAATTAATTTAATAATTAATTCCCACTGTCAAAACAAATAGCGTCTTTTTATGAAACAATATCTATTAAAAGATTGACACTAGTTTAAGTCCAATTTCAAAGTGAAATTAATTCCAATGACCACTATTGGATTAAATGGTAAAAATATATTATAATTTTACTTTAAAAACAATTAAAAAGATAATCTAATCATATTAATAAATTACATTAAGAAGAGGTTTTGAATTAAAATACAACATTTTTCACTATTCATTAAAAAATGAACTTTATCGGAAAGACACCAAAAATTTACACAAAATAAATTTTGATGTCTCTATTCTAATGAAGAATTTTATTTTTTCAAATATAACACATAAAATTGTCAAAAAGTGGATTTAAAAGAGGTTCTCCATCAAAAGGTGGTTAATCGACCTTCTAAAGAACATTAGAATGTTTACGCTTAAAAATTGAATTCATTCACATTTTTAATCCTCTAACATTTATTGTAAAAAGTAAAAATATTTGACAAACATATATAATCATTTTGTAGTTAGTTATGTTCATTCCCGCCATTACAACGGCTAGGCGTTAACTACCATTTAAAATAATATTATTTTATTATTATAGTGCAACGTAAGATTCTCAAGAAATTCTTTGTTGCATATTAGGTACGCCATCAAGCATAGTGTCCCCTTTAAAGTAATATTAATATTTTATTCACAAATATGGATAAATATAAAAATGTCACATTTTTTATTTACCTGGGGTGTTAAAGTTTTGATTAAATTTATTTATACCACATAGGTGTTTGGAATTTGGAAAAATGGAATTCATATTTTTATACATAATAATTTATAATTTATAATAAGGTTAGCTTAATTTTTGTCAAAAAAAATTTCATGTAATTAAAATTAATTACAAAAACATAAGGTCAAAACGAGTTTACTTAGTGGTTAGAATTTATCTTATCATGCCAAATAACCTAGAAACATGTAAAAAATCCACTGGATGGAAATTATTTGGACATATAATCTATTTTATTGAAAATTTATCATTTTTATTTTCATATGATGTGATGTATACCGATCAATTGTATTTAACTGTTTATATTTAAACATGGTCACTCCCCCTCTACGATAATAGGAGAACTCATCCCCTATCTGTATTACAGCTCATAATGCCTCTGGATCATCAAACCCCTATCCAAATAAGATCCTTAATTAACTAATATCATGTTAGAAGCCTCACTTTTTGTATAATCAAATGATGGTATATCTTTGTTGAAAAAAAAGGAATTACTCCGATAAGTGGAGGCTTGAACAAGTATGAAGAATGTGAAGACATAAGATATTGGTTCTCTTGTCTCACATTTACTTATTGGAGATATATGAAATATTTACAAATTTTTATTTTTGTGATGTATTTACTTCCAATGAATCTATTATATTATTTTTATCCTTAATATTGTGTGTATTGACATGCACATTTAATCTATCTTATTCATGGGATTTTTAGTTCAAAATTAACCAAAATGGTAATGTAAATTTTTCTCAATTTTTCTTCTTTGATGAACATTCCATATTATGAACCTATTTTATTCTAAGAGGTGTACATACTACCTTTTGAGATATTATGTCATTAATATCCTTATCTTAATCATCTTTTAAGGTTCATTTTACATTATTATATTATGAGAATTATTATTCAAAATTACCAAGGTGGTAAGAGTTTATTGCGATAATCTATTCATTTTAGGGATTATTTATTATTATGATTCCATTGATAAAATGTTATGAAACATATCAAAATCTATATTATAAATTTTTTTCTCCTCTATTTAGGATTATATATTCATGTAATTTTATAATTTTTACAGTCATTAGAATATAAGATAATTAAGAAATTGTTTTTAATAAAATAATAATTCATATCTCTCTTCAGTCATGAATTTTGTCTTATTTCAAAACCATGATTTAAAAAAATATTTTTCAAAAATGTTCAACTATTATACAATGATATTTGAAATAAAATTTTACCCATTGTTTCACTTTTTAATTTTTTTTAATATAATTGTCTTGTCATTTTATAATTAAGACACTTTTCTAAAAATTTATAGCACAGAAGAAATGTTTTTAATTTATGGATTAATCCAACATCAAGAATATAATTTATTCAAATCTTATATTTATTTTTTAAAAGATCAATTATTAAGAGAGATATTTTTCAAGAATTTTTTTGCATTTTATTCTATTAATGTTGTTATTAAAAAATGTTTTCAAATAACATTTATGTTAAACAAGTTTTTCATATGATTTTCAATTATTCCATTATTATTTTACAAGGAAATTTATAAAGAAAAATGTTCTCATAGTTTTCTGTAATTTTAAAATAATTGTTTAAAGTGGAAAAAAAATTTATTAGGAAATGTTTTAAATTATTTTTAAATCTTACTTCATATGTTTTGAATGTGGTTTCAAAGAAAGATATTTTTAGTCTATTTTATCTTAAAATATAATTTAAAAAGAATTTTTATTTTTTTAATGAGTGATTAATCTGATCATTAAAAATATATCTCCATTGAAGATGATATCCTTTGATATAGTTTATAATTTACTAGGGATATGATATAAGGAAACCATTTTCACTCTTTATCTGAATGGTTTACATTTAAGCTGTCATTTTTTTATGAATGAAATTTTCATTCCATATGAAATGACATGATAAACCAAATATGAATATAATTTATTTTCATTGGTTATTATGTGAATAAATGATAAAAAACTTGGGTCTTTTCCATAAGTTATAATATAATGAAATATTTATGATCCCCATCTCATTTTTTAGGTGATTATATGATTTTTATGAAACCCATATTTTTTTATGTTTCCTAATTTGATTAAGGTTTATTATCTTATAGAACATGAATTCATTAATTAATCATGTTATGAATGGGGCTATATATCCCTCTAATTCATTGGGATAATATTTATATCTCATGAGATAAATATGGATAGAATGAGTAGTTAAGTCAGTTCAATATGACATGGCTGGAACAATGAGTGAACTCTTTTATGTATGATAGGGATGGATTGAGAGTGAACCTAGTTCTACAATAAATGAAAGTAATGGGAAGTGAACCATATTTACTAATACATGTATAGAATTAGGAGTGAACTCATTTTATTAATACATACCTTTATGCTTTGCGTACGTACGGCCTGCCATCTCCATAAACGGTTCATTTCATTTCTTTTTATCTCCAAATATTATGGAATACGTATGAAATGAATATATACTAGATATATATGATATTTACATCATTAATCCTATTCTTGATATGATGTACATACAACTACATTTACAATGCTTTTCAAACAAGATCATTTTTTACTCATGTACCGAACATCGAAAAATCGTATGACATGAACTCACATAATTAAATAATTATTATAACATGATAATTTAAGATATTAATTGAATAATATACATTAAATTATTTCCTTATGAAATTATAAATTGAACAATGTTTATTATTCAGGAATATAAAGAAATGAACAAGACAAGTCTGACTTGAGGTAAGGGACCCCACCTCTCACTTTCTTTTTAAGTACTCTCCTTTATGTCATTTCTTTTAATCTCATATTTCTTATGTTTGGGGATGTTATTTTATTTTCCTAATTCAATAATTTTATGTTCATATTATGAGATAACCTATTTTATCTCATAAATCCATTTTTGGATGTTTTAAGTGGCGTCATTAGGCTGCCGAGTTTTCGTAAGGGATTTTTCATCTCACTATTATTCCCATGAGATTTATGCAACATTTTCCATTATTTCCTTTGAGTGGTGTATGTACTTCTCATTATTCTACTATTTGTGTAATATACTTTCTTTTATGGGTATTTACATCATCTTTTTATGGTCCTTCTTTCATGGGGTGAACGTTTCGAATGTTACCCAAATCGGTAAGGGAACCTTTCACCCTCCTATTTTTAAAAGACTTCTTTTTTTCATGCCTTTTAAATTACATCTTATTATGTTGGGATGTTTTATTATATATCCTTATTGACATAAATTTTATGTCCAAGTGATGAGATACCATTTTCTCTCTCATCAACACATTTTATGAATTTTAACGTGACACCGTTAAGCTATCGAATTTTTGTAAGGGACTTCATCTCAAACTCCTTTCATTGGGGCATATTTTGTTTTATACACAACCTTATTTTATATGGTGTATAAAATCCTTTAAATTTTACCTTTATTCAAAAGGAATATTTTTATATTAATTGTATTACTAAAGGACAAAAGGGAAGGTTTTTTTCGTACCTATGCGGTGACAAAAACTTCTCCACCGCCGTTACCATTATTTGTGTTTCAGCTTCCTCTACAAGCCATAACTTATTTCTTAAATAAAAAATAAATACCATGTTTTAATTTTCTTTTCTATTTGTGTTTAAAATGGTTTTTATAATGTTTTTATTATATCAATGTGTTGTATTGATATCTTGTGATTGAAATGTGGAAATGTTTTGTTTCATTATGCATGTTTTATGTGATATGATTATGATATGGTTATTGGGAATTGTATATGAAGACGGGAGGTTCCGTGATAAACTAAGGGCTGGTGAGCCTGATATATCTCTCCAATAAATTGGGTAGTACGAATGATTTGAATGCTAAGGTTTCTCTGAAGAGATTTAGGGAATATACTGTGATGGGTATTCCAAACGTAACCATGAGGGTCACTCCCTATGTAAGAATGTTATAAATTCCACAAGTAACCTTTATGTCTTATGATTTCTATGAGTTATTCATAAACCTTATGATTTCATGAGGTATGTTAACGTGCTTATGTTTTATGAGTAATGTATGATTTCATTGATTCTTATGTATACATGTACTAATGTTTCCTTTCATTATTTCTCTATCCCTTACTATGATTTTTATGATCATCCCATGTTTTTGAAATGTTTTTCATTGGTCAAGGGAAAGGTACATGATATGATGATAATTTCATGGAAGTTTCAAGAAAGAATCCATGTTTTATTTTAATTATGTTTCCGTTGATGGGAAAATTTAATAGTATCTTTTATGTAACCACTTTGTTTAAATATGGAATTTAATGCATGATTTATTATGTAATTCTCCAAAACTCTAAACCTGAAAAGATCCTCAATGTGTATTCTTGAAATAACTCAAGATTAAGTAAGGTTTAAGGCCGGTTCCTTATACTATGAGTAATAATATTCCCTATTTATACATTTAAAACACTATATTCATTCTTTAATCCTTGTTCGATGAGATGAACCACTAGTGTGTCTACCCTATATACTAAAACCCCATTATAATCCAAAAAACTAGTGATTCTTGCATCTTAAGGATATGATTATACTCCCTTGGTATATTCTACTGAATTAGTAGCTTTAAACACATTTTGGTTCCACCAAAAAATGAGGTCATAATTCACAAGAAATGTTGATTCTGTTAAGTGAATGATTTTAAACTATATCATAATTACATACCTCAAACTATACTTAAATAATCTATCCTTAAATGCCTCATCCCCTACCAGAATTCAGGAAAACCATTGAATATTTTGTAATTACATGTAACACTTCATGATTGTACTATATTTATAGGATTTAAAAATGAATTACTTTTCCCAATATAGCCTCAGGGTCTCCTGGAATAAAGAAATAAAAGTAAATAATACATTCCATCCCTGATTTCCCAACATTTTGGTTCACCTTTACCATAATATCCCATAATGATTATATGGTACTAAAAACATATATATATTGTATCTTCACCCTCTTTTAAGGGGGAATATAAAAATTTCCATTAGATGTACGAATCAAATCGTCATAGAACTTAGTATCCTAGGGGAAACTAGAACCCATAATCAATGATGGGTACTCTATCTAGAACTCTTATATCATATCTGAAATAAACGTTATAGCTAATGGAGTCTCTCTATCTATTCAAAACATAACATATAGCAATATCTTAGGTTAAAGAACATTTATCATTTGAAATAATACAATAGGGGTATTTGAATCAACTATCAGTGACACATGATCAACCCAACAGTCAGTAGTTTAACTAAAGGATATTTTGGTTTTATTTACATATAATTTTGGACACACACCATATAATACATTTCATTCACAACTATTATTTTAGTAGATATGGAAGGTAGAAAAATTCATTGTGTCCCAGTACTCTATATTCACACCCCTATCATAAATTTACCACTACCGTGGTTCACTTGATAGAATCATATATACATTCCAATTATCATTAAAAAAATTTATTTTATTGATGTCATTAAATTATTAACTTTTTATCATTTAATAAAATCATTAAAGTTTTAGTTATGTTTAATTATATATATTTAAAAATTTAAATATTATATAAATTTATCTTTATATATTTTAATTTTATATAAATGACACCATTTAATAAGAAATATAATAAATCATAGATAACTACAAAATACCATGTAAAAAATCAATTAGCTAAGACACCACCAATGTGTTATATATAAACACATTATATTTGTTGTTCTCGAAACATTAAAAAATTTATCTGAACATCCTAATCAAACATATAATTGAAAACCTAATGAATAACATATAAATACGATGTGAATAATATAATACATAATCACACATTCCACCCCGTGAAATAAATAGAATCCCATATATCAAGGATCTTAATAAACATTCATTATAACTACTCAAGTTATCCAATCATAATATATAAAACTGAAAATAAAATTCCATTCCATGTTAAAGTAAATGTACCTCATATATGTATTGGTAATACCGAGGAACAAGATTTATATTAATCACTAAAAAATCTGATCTCCTTTCAAATATTCCCAAATTGTCAAAAGAAGAATTGAATACTTCATACAACATTGTAGCATCCTCATCCCATTTCATGACCATTGTGATTAGAACTAGGCACCAAAAATCTCATCTATTCCACCAAGAATTGAAGATGCATTGGACTAGTATTACCGGTCTAACAATATCATTGGGATAATATATCCCTATATAACGAAATTACTTATAATATCTATTGTGGAAATAAGATCTTCTATCAAGATAAACCAAAATAATCAACCACCACAAATAAATACCAATAAATATATATAACATTACATTCAATATCAATATGATATATTATATGAATAAAAAAATAAAAAAAATTAAATAAAGACAACTCATATTAAGATTTTATATATCATGGTACAAAATAACCAGATATAAATAAAATTCAAAACAGTTCCCAAGTCCCTTCCTGATCCAATACCTGGTACATTTTCCATGATAATAATACCCTAAATCAAGTATAAAACCTAATAAATATATATTTTTCATATATTTTATTGTGTTTTAATAAATTAATTATGGTATTATATAGATTAATTTTTTCAATTTTTGAATTTTTTTATTTTTTTATATTTTAATCCAAGAAATGATGAATAATTTAAAAATTAATGAAAAGGGATGAAATTTGGAGCTAAAATAAACTTTCTATTTCTTCACTTTGATCACCGCGTGATGCCATATTTTTTAGAAGGAAGCAGAGCAGGAATACTATATCATGATCTTACATATCATGTAATGAAGTAACACATCTTGCATTTCAAAGGATGATGATGTTGAGAAAAATACATGATAAAATTTCACAATGAGAAATGACATTACACATCCTTTAATTACATTACACAACATGAATATTTTCGTTACATGTTTTTAGAGAAGATTTCACTGAGATTCGTGATGCTTGAGAATCAACAAAATATATGATTTATAGTTACTTTAATTGTTATGTAATTATCGATGCACTAAAAACTAATGTCTTTGTGGTTGAAGATGTTTACATAATTTTCTATAAATACACCCCACTTCCTCCCATCAAAAAGTGTTTCTACTATAGTGAGTTGGACTAACACCAATAGAAGTTCTTTTGATAATTGAGTGATGATATGGTGCCCCACATCAGCATCATTATTATTCGACATTATTCTGGAGGTACCCATGTTGCTCATTCTCATCATTACTTGTATGAGCGAGTAGTTTACTCTGTGCAAAGTAATTTTATTTTATTGGGATGTTTTTATAGGTATTAATTTTATTTATTATTCATGTTTTGGATTTTTTCAAACATAGATTATCAATTCCAATTCTCCTTATCATTGTATTTTAAGACCATTGATGTGTTCTAACGAATATTAATTCATTTCATCAATTAACTTTATTATTTTGTGTAATAACATTATTAAATCTACATTAATTTTTTCTAAATAGGTTTTTAGGTTTCCTATTTCTGTGATTAAACCTAGTATATGACCTTTCAAATAGTGTAATCATAGGATTAGGGTAGGGTACCCAGACCATGGATCCCTACTAACCCAATTTCAATACAAAAACTAAATAGACACATCTCAACAAAATCACAATCACATGAACCAAATAATCACTGAACCTAGAATGCCTATCTCTTGATATTCGAACTCAATCATCACTGATGTCTTTGAAATTCATTACAATCAATGAAAAAATTAATTTCAGTTTATTTAAATAATATAGAATATACGAATCATTCATGTGGGTTAGACACTCGTACATTCTAGATACTATAATTTTTGTTAGGTTGTATGATTTTGACAAATATTTAAATTTTATTCCCATAGGAATTAACATTTCTGCAAGTGTTTTCAAGACCCTATCCCTTTTCATGTCCCCTAACTATGAATCTTGTTTTGGTACCAACTAAAACTTGATCTAAAACTGAGTATAGCTCAATAGGGAACTACCAATGTTGTACCAAAATATCTAGAAAAATCAAGTGTATTTTAATTCTCTAAAATAAATAACTAAAATCCTAAAAATTTAAATAAAATACTATCAACCCCTAGGTTCCAAAATTACTATTAGTTTTGAACATAACTTCTTTATCTATTATATATATATATGAACATTAAATTTCACCAAGATGGTGAATAGTTCTTTATCCTAAAATCAACTCAGATTTCCCCACCCAAACAAATAGTTTTCTGCATCCTAGAATTATCTAAAATATCACCACACATTGGGTAAGATCACACCATCCATAAAACCAACTCAATCATCTCTTCATCTATGTATAATAATTCCCAGCCATGTCACCATATCAAATATCACTGACTAGGGGAAACAATACCATAACCTAAATCATTTACAGATATAAAAACATACAAGTATTTGTATCCCCACACTATAATCATCACAATAATATAATATAGTAATCAGAATATCACCCAACCCTAGAACTATAATAAGTCACATTGTAGATATGTTCCCAAGACATAGTAATTTTTTAAAAAAAATCAAGTTATCACAATTCAATTAGATTTATCAATCACATTTCACAATTTAATATAAAAAAATTATAACTTTTTATAAATTTAGAAAACATCTTTATCTAAGGGATAATCCTAGGGAATATTCATTCAGCTAACTATGTTACAATTTTTACTAGGGAACTCAGTTAGTTACCTCAAACATTTCACAATTAATTAGATCAATGTGGAACACACTTGGCTTCTAATATTAAAATATATATATTTCTAAACGGACCACTAATGACCAAGATAATTTAAATCCTATATAAAAAATATGCATTAATTGATTAATTACATTTCAGTTCAAAAAATTGTTGTTAGGCACACCAACACATCATATTAAAAAATGGAAACAATATTATTACAAAGGGAAAACATTGGGACAACCTACCTTATGATAATTTGAACCAACACATTGAGTACATCAAGCTAAAATTAGAACAAACAAATGAGATTGATGATTACAATGAAAACACCAAAATATGTATGGAATCCATAACCATAACAAAAATATAAAATAGTGAGATAAACCAGTAAATAATTAAAGATAAATAAAATATTTTCCACAAGATATTTAAATTATCCAATGAGTCTCAATACAATGAATTAATATTTTGAACTCAATTTAGAAAATATGTGAAAGGGAAAAAGAAATTCAGGATATTTTACATTGTTGTGGGAATGAGATAACTTGATTAATTAAAAATTAAAATTAAATTCATTTATTAAATATTATTTAAAATATTTCCAGGATATGCATCCAGATGTGACTAAATTGGTCAACATATAATGATTTTTTATGGTCTCCCCCAAAGTATAGCCTTTATGGTCATAGAGTGGCCCTACAGTCCTAGGTAATACCATGCATCCCATGCTTGAGAAATTATAGAATAGGCTACCCCATTGAAGGTGTGTATAACCTTTTAGGATTTATCTATTGAATGAAACCATAATAGAAACAAAAAATCTCTCTATTTCTATCTCATTGAAATTCTTTATTTGGGCCATTGGTCACAACATTGCAACATTTGCATATGTAAAATTTGAAAATGTTAATAGATTCTTTTTACAAAACAAACATTAATGTCATTCAAATATTAATTATCGTCAGGTATTGACACCCACTACCACAAAATGATTCCTACTCCATTCAAAAAAATTTAAATGAAATATAATTTTTCTCACCAAGGTGTGACACCTTCTTTACTAACATGATCAATGTTCCCCAAGGGGAATATCAAAAAATGAAAACCACGTGGTTCCACACAAATGGTTCATTTTCACTTTGTGACACCCTATTCCATGGTTTGATGAATAGGAATATGGTTTTTCAAACTATGTAACTCAATTTCAAAAGGACTTCATCACATTGTGTTACCCTTACTCATTATTTAATATTCATTTAGTTTCGAATATACCCGTTTTTTCAAGGATTTTTCTTATATGTGTTTTAAATCATGACATGAATCTATGTGATATGGTATTGTCCTCAATATTCCATTAATATTTAACATGTGAAATCTCACCACTATAATGAACCATCTTGAGTCAACAAGAAACATGAGACAATCCATTATACAATAAGACTTGAAGAACATTATCAATCACCACAAGATGATGAAAATCATAAAAAATCAATTAATAACCAAATAATAATGTTTTAACATCATAAAATAATTAAAAAGGTGGTATAAATTAAATGATAATCCAATATGTTGAATATATACATTGGAAATCCATGAAGAAAATAAATAATCACAAATATATAATTATCCAAACCTGGAATAATGCATATAAACCAACGGAATATCTTTCAAAAAATATAATAAAAAACATAATCTAGAATAAAAATAAATGTATATTATAAAATAAACCAAATAAAAAAATTGCCCAATATGTTGATTCAAAACATCACCTTATAATAAAAAACCTTGAGATACCATAAGACATCTCCATGTGAACCATGAAAACACATAGTATCCACTATATCCATTAATATACCACATCAAAAAAATGAAATCTGATATCACAAGATAGGAACATATATTAACATATAAGAGGAATAAAAACAAAATTGTTTGTATGTATGGTGTGATCCAAAATGTCCAAATAGTGTTTCAAAAAAGATTATATAGAATACCATTTATAAATTTTTTATTAAATGATGGTATTAGCATAATTTAAAATATATGTTATTATTATTAATAAATTATCAATAAAAAATTATTATACATTTAGAATTTTCCGAAATAAATAATGCAAACCATCTTTTTAAAATAAATATTATTTTTCAAAAAATAATTTAAAACTTGTAGAAAGAAATCAATATTTCGTTAAAACACCTATTTAAGAAAAAAATTTATAAACCAAGGTATGAAGGAACCAATTTATAAATAAAAACACTGAAAACCAATAAAAACATGATCTTTTAACTTTATAAAACTAGAAATAAACCACATTACTTCTTCCAAGAATTTCTTCAAGAAAATAATTAGAAATTATGTTAAAAAGAAAATAAAGACACAAAATAATTGAGGTATAAAATCAAATGATCTACAATATAGCACTAAAAAATTATATAAGTAAATAAAATTAATGGAAAAATAATACAAAAATTATATATTTGTAAAAAGGGATACATAAAAGTTGGACAGTGGGAATCCTTAAGATAACATCACCACCAACGAAATACTATTCATGTGAAATCACTAGGTCATAACAAAAAACATTCATAAATGTATTATTGCTAAATGATCTTATATCCTATGGTTAATTCAAAAAATATATAATTTTTGGAATAATATTTGTAGTATCATACAGGAACACCACTTTCATGGACATAATATATGCTAAGGAAGACTAGCTAGATCATAACATTGGCTCAAATATCATAAACGTATATCTCTCAGATTGTTATCACGATGTTGGTGTAGCCAAAGTGGATTTGAGAAAATAATGAGACATATGACCATCATAAAAACAAATCATAATACATAACAAATAAGACTCACCTCACCACCAATACCAAACAAGAAAAATAACCATTCATATATTCATAAGCATCACATAACAATTAAATTAACATAAGATAAACTAAAAATGTTTAAAAAGTACATTCAATTATGCTATTATAACCAATGATTTATAATCAGCCCATAAAAAAAATTTATATGGTTTTTACTATGCCTTTATAACAAACATTGAACCCCATGTTATAAAACATCTTCATCAATATAAACAGAGATCAATACATTTTTAACATTTTCAAACACTCTAAAGATTAAATTGAAAATAAAAAACATGTTTAATTAAAAAAACAATGCTTCAAAACATTGGATACAACATTTTTGAATCAAAAATAATGAACAAAAACTTTTCTATACTCAAATTCATTTGTAAGATCCTCTTAGGTGTTCACAAAAACACTTGGAATAGATAAAAAAATAATTAAAGAGGAATTCTGGAAATAAATAAAAAATCTCAATTATAATTTTAAAAATAATTTTAAACATGTTTCAAACCCGTTAAGGGTTCCATATATAAGTATAGAATAAATAGAAAATTATTTTATAAATACATAAAGATTTAATTAGATAATAAATAAAATGATTTACAAAACTCAACATTTTAAATCATTAGAAACAACTCATCCAAGATATTGGAATTTGAACTATTGAATAAACAAAAATATATAATCACAAGATAATTAAAACCCCATGATTAAATAAACTAAAACTATATGATTGACTACCATGGTTTCTTGGTTTTAGGGTATAATAGGAAACTAAGGGGAAATAGAAGCGGGATGAGGAAAATAGGAGAAAGGAAGACTCTACCATTCAAATTGACAAGAAATAGAAATCGGATGGTTTTTGAGGCGTTGAAGAATAATAAAAAATAACCTTGTACTTATCTTAATTCGTGTTGATTGAGAATTATGGGAGAGGATAATGAATAATATAAAAATCAATAGGGTGATAAATCAAAATTTGAAAGAAAAAATTTTCCATTCATCACTCAGTTTTGAGGTATTATTTACAAACATATAAACCAATTGTATTGTTTATACATGAATTAATCTATTCTCATCACATGAAAATACCACAAAATTATCCATATTATGCACAACTCATTGAAAAAACACACAATACCAAAGATTCCTGTTACAGCATCTACTAGAACTCATAAAATCATCTACTAACCCTGATCTTTGTGGAATACCAAAATGTAAGATTCATTCCAAAATTCTTATGTAAGCTATAGGGTATCCAGTAATTTTGTTCTAATCATGAAATAAAAATGATCTAAAAACCCCCCATTCAAAAGTTTCATTCGAATAGTTTCCAATATGTGTGAAATTTATCTATACTCTTTCATGTATGTTTCTAGTATCCCTATAGTAACCATTAAATTGACAAAGTCCTATAAAAATTAATATTTCAATATCTAAATATCATAAAATTAGAAAATTACTCATAAATATATAATAAATCATAAATAAGTGACATGGTGTGTTATAATTCTCCCCATTAATCTAGTTTCTATCCATAGAAAATCATTCTAAAAACTATCATCAAACATCATCACTCAATAAAAGGATTCAATGAATCACCCCAGACCCACACCCCTAGATTCAATTCTAAATAAAAATCGTTACAACTGGCTCTCATACAAGTTATATAAAAATATTAAGAATTACATTAATTTAAATTCAAACATTACATCTCTAAATAATCACACAATACTAGAACCTAAAGGTTTATATTATTTTGAGATTGGCTATATAAAAATATTATTATGAACGTTGGTCTATAATAACATCATATTAGATCACTTTATAGACTTTTCCTAGGTTATATAAATTATCTAACCTATTGAATGGAACATAAAATAATAAGGTTAGTTTAGATGCTTAATAATGAAAAAACATATCAACATTCCATTCAGGGTTAGTTTTTATGAATGAGAAAGAATTTCTAGGTTTAATATATCTAATTAACGAAATATGAACCAATAATTATTTTCTATGTTAAATAATGACATGAAATATCAAATAATCAAACATATACTGTGGAATATGAGTGTGGCATCATCAAAAACTAATCCAGTACGATGAAGTATAACATAGGAATATAACAATATAGTGTATCATAAATATAATAATAATAGACAATGAAAATATAAACAAAATAAATGATTCCAATGAAATGTGATGTGAAACAAATTCCCATTCATCAATTTTTGAACTATGAAAAAGGTGAAAAACTATAGTTGTTAAAAAAAATACATATGGTTTATTTTGGGAAACAATAATGGTTCCCATTACTAATGTTGTGATGAAATAAATATTTTCATTGGTCCTATTGAAAAAAATACACAAAACTCATTTTTTGAATAATGAAAAATGTACATGGCTCATGTTATGAAAAAATAAATGTTCCCAAAACTCGGACTGTGAACAAAGTGGAATTCCCACACATCATATCATTAACGGATATTACATAAAACTCTAACCAATATATAAAAAGGAAATTAATGGACCCAACAAATCATAGGGATTTAATGGACCATAAATTTATTAATATGTTAAACCATATTCATTTGATTCACAAAAATGTCATTGTATATTATATTTTAAGGATCCAATGGAAAGAAAATGGGTTTTATAACATTTCCAAATGGTGTCACACGAAATGTCTTTAATAATTTAATCTAGTTCTTCTAAATATTAAATCACAAAAAGGGACTATTTCAATATAAATTTTAATGAGGATTCATGAATAATTAATGTAAAATTAATAAAAAATTATATACACTTTATGATGGAAGTGAAAAAGTTCTAGGTTTCGTAAAATATTTTGAACCTTGTTGTAAAAAAATAAATTATGAATCTCTTACCAAATAAAATTAAATAAATTAAAATTAATTTTTTTGAAAAATAAACGTTATAATAAATAAAAAATAATGTATCATTTAATAATACATATGTGTTTTACAATGGAAATTAAATGTGTAATATAAAACATATGATCAAATAATAGGGAACCATTTATATTTTAAAATACCATATTGAAACCAAAATTAAAAAAATAGTAATAATGATTCATTTTTAAAATAAGTGAATAAAATTATGAAAATCATAAAAATTAATACTTATTTATTTTTCAAAATGTTATTTTAAATAATTTTTGTAATGAATGGATATGGGTATGGATGAAAAATTTTGATTGATGTTAATAGTAATTATTATTAACAACAATATAATTTTTTGAATGAAACTCTTCAAGGAATAATAATTGAATTAAAAATATTATTTTACCCAAAGATAAATAAGCAATTTTATATAATAAATCCTTATGATGAAATAAAACAAGAATAGAACATTCGATTTCATGACTACAATTTATAACTAAAAGAATGGAGTTATATTAGGAGAATCCATTGTAAATTGGGTAAAAAATGATTCGAAAGAGTTAAAAAGAGGTATATGAAAGAATATGTAAATAACGAAAATAAACATTAATAATATTAAAGATAAATAATCAGATAATTGGTATTCCACGTATACAAATTAAAATATAATACGAAATGATTCTACATGGAAGAGAAATTGTGATGAAAACCCTTTTACTGACTCTTTAATTAATAAAATTTATGTTAAGATATAATTTAAAAATAATGATAATCTTAGTAACCTATTTTATAACCTCATTCATATCTATTGTCTTATATTATTTTCAATTATATTGATTTATCATACATTTATCACTTATTGTTTACATTAATCATGAATTGTTAGTGACATTGTTTTTCCCCCACACCGTTTTTAATATCAATTCCAATTCCAATTATAGGATAAAAATATAATAATTATTATATAATTTAGTGTATTTCACTATATATTCCTTATTTTGTTATGAATTTATAATTTCATTCTATTAAAGTTTTAGTTGTGACTCAAAAAGATAAAATTATTATTGAGATTGTTTTTTTTAATTTTTAATAATAAAAAGTGGTATATATAAAATTAGTTAAAATATTTATATTATCATTATATAACCACAAAACGGAAAATATTTACTCATTATTGACTAATAATATATTTTGTTATGTTTCCATAGTTATCTATTATATAAATGTGTAGCATTATTCATATAGGTGGTTAAACCGTCCAAAAAAAACATGATATAATCAACTAATAAGAATTCTTATGAAGTGACAATTATATTTATTATAAATTAAATTGATGATATTATTAATATTTTTTAATAATATTAATCTTTATAATGAAATAACATAATAATAATGTAATTGAGATGAATCTATTATATAGAATAAATAAATCGTCTTCCCTCTCAATAAAGTCATTTTATGCGGTTAAATTTACAAAGACCAATTATTGTTAATATTAGTAATATAATGACTAATTTAACTTTAAAGAGGCTAAATAATTTAATAAATATAATATTAATTCATTTAACACATTTTTAGAAAAATTTATGAATTTGTTTAATGAAAAAAAAATTCTATTCTTGGAATCGGTAGTCTACTCATAACACAGGAAACAATTTTTTTTTAAATTGGTATGAAGGGGATGAATAATGGTTCTACCAATATTTAAATTAAATTAAATTATACTATTAATATAGATTTAATTATATTAATATTTTTAGATTATATTTGGGGGATTAATATTGAGAAAATAAATTATTAATCAGTGAGTACTATTCAAGTAGATAAATGAATCCTTCTCTGGAAGGACCTCATGAAAATGGAGAATTTTATGATCATTATATAAAAAATTAATAACAAAAGTGGAATAGGGATATAGTGGGGTTGAATTAAAATATTTTCAAGGTAATTTGAAACTTCAATTTCGGATTGAATTGGGGAGAAGTGGGCTCATTTTATGATAAAATGATAGAATTTTCATTTGGATTGGATGTTATATAAGGGGTAAGAATGGAATTGCATGAGTTAGAATATTTATGTCATGAATTAGGGGTGATGTTTGTTTTTACTACTTTAAACCCTATCAAAGGGAAAACATAATGTCTTTTTTCAAGTAAATTTCGTAAAAATTGAGCAATATTCAGTTACCCACTTTAACTTCAAGTAAACTTGATTCCAAATTAATTATGGTAATTATTATTTTAATAAAAATAAAAAATAACCCATATTTCAAATTTTAAATTTCTTATTCCTAATTATATTTCCATTCAATCTTTCTAAACTTCAAGATATGAGAAATTCGTATTTCAAATTAAATAATATGATATAGAAAAAATATTTTTATTGAAATTTTTTTTATACATTAACTATTTTTATTGTTTCTTATCAATTACCAATTAAATGAGTGTAAATATATATTTTTTAGGTAAAATTTAATATATTATTATTTATAAAAAATATATTTTTTATCTTATTTTGATAAAAATTAAGAATATCCGGTAAAACCAATTTATTGAAAATAATCATTTGAAATTTTTCACGGTGAATAATTTTATGCCTAAAAATTGGATTTACTATTATTACTTAATTTAAAAATGATAATTATAAATAATAAAACAATTTCATCAATGAAATTTTATAGATCTAGTAAAAATTAATTTAAATATATGATATCATAATTCACAATAACAGTGTTTTTAGAACAAAATTAGTTCCGAGATGAATTCAATATTATAATCCATATTATAATAACTAATTGATAATTTCAAATTATTTAGTATTATATTGTAAATAACTTTACCAAAAACCATTATTCAGGGATGATTAAATTTTATTATCAAAAAAATAAAAAAATAGTTTTATAAATACAATTTTTTCAATTCTTTTTTTAAATAACCTTTTCAAAAATCCATTAAAATAGTTACTTATATTTTTAATTTTTAATTTACTAAAATAAAAATATTAAAAATATTTTTTAAATTTTATTTTTATATTAAATAATAGTAATATGTAACATCTAAAAATAAAATTATTTTTAAATTAATATATCTTAATTAAATATTATCTTTTTATTTTAATGATTTGTTTTAAAAAAATTTATCTTTTTCTCGTTATATTTTATATTAATAAATTGTATCATATTTTGTTTTTTTATCAGTGTTAACTTTGATAAAAGATTTTAAAAATATTAATTTTTTAAAAAATATTATACAAAAATCTTGAGGCATTGAATTTTATCCCCTTAAATAAACTACATCCTTGAGATTTCAATTTATTCTAGATAATGATAAAAATATTAGGGTATGAATGAATATATAATTTCTAACTCACTATCACTGTTAATAAAATAAAAAATTAATTCAAAAATAATGGGAATATAATTACATTCTCTTTAATTTTTTTTCCAAATATGCCTCCTTGGTTTTCAATAACTTTTAGGTGCGTCATGAAACATAAATTATCATTTACATGATTATATTTCCATCGAAGTCTAGAAAAAATGATTATGCTCTTAACTAATATACTCATTTGTAATGACCATATCAATATGTAAACTCAATCCAAATATGTATTCTTTTATGTCACCTATGATAATTTTGTTTTAGTTATGATATTATTCTATAAACCTATTACTCATTCAGTCTTACCTCTGCTGACTATGGCTATATTCCTATTAGGTTCTATAAACATACTAGTCATATATGACATCAGTAAATTGGATGTAAATCATTCATAGTGGTTAGTAAAGAGATTATGTATTAGTGAAATAATATCCCTCCTGAGTTTCTAAACTGTTGTGTAGTAAAGACACATTTCCTTAAATCAACTAAAGATCATAGTAACACCAAATTGGACTTTCCATGTTTGGTTCCCATAGGTTCATCTATGATTTTTTCGGCATCAAGTTGATTGTATCCATGTAGGGATATCATTTATAGGAAACCTCAAAATCATAACATTAGAAAATTTTCAGGTTGTTGTTAAACACTTAAAATTATCCCTATTTTTTCACCAATTCTATCTCGTGTAAATCCCCAAAAAAGATAAACAAGTCACTAAATATTAGTAAACCCTTTTTTAATTATAATTTAAGTACCCAAGACATGAACTCTCAAGTCTAGTGATAAAATACATATTCATTACAACTAGATCTTCTACTAAGTAACACCATCCCTATTAAATGTGTATATATTTCAATAATATAGCGGGGAGGTTGAGGGTAAATCTCATCCATGAAAGATTGGTTCTCAATTTATGCTTCATCGGAGACTTCCCAAGGATTTTGGAGGTTAGGGTTTGGAAAATCCATCGCGGTATGACTTTGTTTGTTTTCATTTTTTCTTTAGTTGATCTTCTCAAGGGTTTCTGGGTCTGGTTTTGTTTTGGGATATCCTCTTTGGTTGACGCTTGCTGCTTTTGATTTCTGTTCTGGTTTGAGGTTTATCTGCTTGTTGGTATGCGATTTGGTTTTCATTTGTTGTTTTGTCATGTGGTTTCCGGCCTGATGAACTTCTGCGAATATTTATTGATTCTTGGTGTTTTCAATTGTAAATTTATTTGGGATGATAATTTATGGTTTGTATGTGTGGAGATATCATTGATGTTCCTGTGGAATTGCTCTGGCGATCTACTTCAGTGGAGGTGCTTGTTGGCAGGGTGGTTGGATTGAGGTGATGGGTGCAGGTGTGCGGCTCGAGGGGAGCTCTTTGGTTGACCATTGTTATTGATATTTGAAATTTGAATTTGATCTGGATGTTGTGATGTGATGAATTAAAAGTGTTTAAGGCATGTAATGGGTACCAGCAACTCTTGAATCGGCCTTTAGAAAATGAAAAAAAAGATTTGCAGGAAATTATATTTCCTAGAGAATAACAACATAAATAAACATAAAAATATTGAAAAAGCATAAACATAGGTGATCATAGCATTATGATAAAACTCAATTAATTTCATGAATTATGGTTTGATGAAAAAAATTCCCCCACATTTGGTTTTTAATTGTGAAAAATTCTAATGAATCTGTTTATGAACAACGAAAAATTTAAATTTCTCATTTTATGGAAAAAGATAAAAGTTCTTGAATCGGATTAGGAAAAAATAATATTTCCTATGCATCCCATCCTTATCTCGTGAGATAGAAAAAATTTACTAATACTTTGTATGGATATTAAAATACAAAAAACATTATAAGATATTTATTCCTCCAACATAAATTCAACAATATTTTATCCCTTCCACCAACCCATGGATTCTTTCCAACATGCATAAATGTTATTTGTACCCTAATATATAGCCATAATTTGATGTTTTTACTTCTCTCTTAATATATTTCTTGATTTAATTTCATGCTTCATTCCAATTTTATTTGATATTGGTGATTCATTTTAGAAATTTTCATTATTCGGTTGATGTCTTCAGCATGTACAACTCTAAAAATTGGGTTATCCTCGATCATGTGGTCATATGATTTTTATTTTAACAATATTTTTTTATCTATTTTCATATTATGTTAATCTAATCTCTGCCTGAGAGAAGGCTAGAAGAAATATTTTTGGCTTCTTCTTCTCCCTCTTCCATAAGTTATTCTATTTTCTCTTTAAAAAGGACCCCCTCCCCCAACTGGGATTTGGATTCCTCTATGATTATCAAATGTTGTGATTATAAGGATTATTGGAAACATTTTCGATAGACTAATTTGATTTTATATACACATTCACATCCATTGTATCACCAAATATCTATATATTTGAGTTAAGGTGGATCTATGATGGTATCCATGGCTTTTATTTATATCAAGACAGATGGTGAAAATTGTTGTAAGGAGAAGGTTTTTTATAAATCATGGGCTACATATTGTTTTTCTTACATACGTCTTGGACGTGAATCTTTCAAATTTTTGAAAGGAGTGGAGGTTATTCCTTAGAAAGGTATCTTATATGATCAATTGTGTTCTATTAATTCATATATTTTAGACTTTCATTAGAATGTTTTGAGGCCTCTGAGCTCAAACATGAGCATCACTGACTTATTTTCTATAGTGAGGAGCAACTAGGATGGCTCCATGTTGAATCTACAGGTCCCATAAGAAGGTAGTCAGAGTTATCATATAGTTTCACTTTATTTTACTCATGTTTTTGTAACTACATGTGAGGAAAAAGTGATTAATCTTGATGCTATATCCTTTTGTGATGAAACATATTCCACTATGTCCAATTGTAATCTGAATTTTTCTAATTCAATGTTGATTTCATCCTATTTGGCTTCTCCTAATGAGAATATATGTTCTTATCAGATGTATGGGACATTTGGGTTGAGGGAAACACCAATATCTACCAAAAATTATAACTGTTTCTCATCCTTGAATTGAAATTTAGAGGATGAATTTTATATATAAGGGCATCATTAATTAATTATATAAAGTACGATGAAGCACAATGGGTCAAGGAAATATTTTGATTATGAGCCTAGTGAAAAAGAAATGGACTTCCCAATAGCTTCTGATTGTGAATAGTATCACTGTGTAAGAATACCTGTGGGTCTAGCTCCTGGAATGGGATTCAATTTAAGATTACTTTTATAAATTTTCCTCTCAATAAAGGGAGAAAATCTAGACCCCACAAATCCTATTCAAAACTATTGAATCCCATGGTCACTAGGTCAATAGGAAAAATAATGAATATCGAGGAAGACATAAGGTTGGTGAAAGTGAAAATTGAAGGAGGATTTTTTCAAGAGATAGCTATGAAGAGTGATAATATTTTATCTTTGTTTGATAAGGTATATGAGTCTAAAGGTGAACGAATAGTTGACCCATAATAGATACTTGTAATGGTGAAGACTTTGGATACCCAGGTGAATGTATAAATGTTAAAAGATAACAATTATATTATCCTGGCACTACTTCTACATTCCAATAAATAGATGTTGGAGAAGTACATCAAGGTAAAAGTACCTAAAGAGGGGGCCAATAGAAAGAATGATAGAGAGATCTGAGTTGATCTCAATGACAAAAAAATTATATTGGATGAACAAATTGGAAAGGATCTTGGATCACTTATTCAATGAGGGGATATTAAGTTAGAGCAGCACATTAAAAAATGGGGCAAGATCGATTATCATTACTAGGACCACATCAAGGATGATCTAGATAAGTAAGTACCATTCATATATTAGGGAATTTATAAGGTAAAGGAGCTGAACCCTTTCAAATTCTTCTTGAATGGAATGGTAATTTCATTTATAGTGTGATTTTTCAAATGGATGAATTTTTTGGGTTCCCACACAACCATTTTAAATATTTTTATTTAAATGAAATGTAATATTTTGGATATAAATTTTTTGAGGTAAATAGAATGATGGAAGAGATATAGTGACTAGAGATTTCGTAAAAACCCATTAACCATGTTGTTAAAAGGAAATCATGGATTTACAATCGAAAATTATTTTCATGAATGTAATATGAAAACCATTTAAAAAAAATTATGATCAATACCAAAAATAGTGTCTTAAGATAAGGATAAATGTTTTCTTAATGAAATATTTAGTGGAAGATGAAACATACACTCTTGGAAGGATAACCCTATAAAATTTTCAAATAACATTGTCAAAGCCCACATCATGAAAAGAGTAATAAAGATAACCTTTGAAGGAATACAAAGAAAATTATGAAGATAACAAGAATTAATAAATATTTAGAATTCATAACAACAATGTGTAATTTTTTTTGGAATGAAAAATATTGAAATTTATAAAATAAAACCTTTATAGAGTATATGACTTATTCTTAATGATAATGTATATTTTTTTGAAATAAAATCATCAAATAAAAATATTTTTAACAAAATCCCATTTTCCAAAGATAGAAATATAATGATCTTAATTATAAATCCATAATTTTGAATAATCCAAAACCATATTAAATGAGTTCATGAATAAAGCTTATAACTCAACAAAAGGAAGTTGTGTTAAAATAAAATATTTTTAATTTAGTAACACTTAAATCAAATGAGTTGCATAGAGAGATTTATTTAAATAATTTTAAATCCCACAAAATATCTATTATGAATAATAGTATAAACAAATGTATCAGTACCTAAACCATAGTGATGAATGGTTATATATTATGAAAATATTCCCCGGTGAAGATAAATTCAGACGACTGTAACATTAACTCTCAAATTCCTTGAATGATCACTAAAAACATGTTTAATAAACATAATCATATTAATCACATAATTTATATCCTTATTAATATATATTTAGTTTTATACATTTCAATTATAGATATATATAAAACAATTATTAGTCAATTATTGTTTATATTAATCAATAGTTTTTAGTGACATTGATTTCCCCCCACACACTATGTAATACAATTATTAATATCCATTAATTCATATAAAGTTATTAAATTATTGGTTATTTATTATATTGGATTATATTTTCCAAAAAAATAAAAAGTTATGATCTCATTACAATTGTATTTTAGAAAGGATTCATGAAGATAAAACTGTTGGTGAGCTTCGATTCGGATTTTTTCACTAACAGAAGATGGTATATTAATAATTTGTTTAATTATTAATATTATCATTAGAAAATATTAAAACGTTATTTGATCATTAATTGTTAATATTAAAAATAATTATATTTTCTTATTTATCCATGATTGAAATTTGTAGAACTATTCACATAGGTTGTTAAACTATTCAAAAACATTAACATGTTACACTAACTGGATTAATATTCTAATGAAGTGATTTTAAAACCACAATATGAAAGAGTAATTATATTATTTTTATATTATTTAGTACATAAATATAACAATATGGTATATAATCAGAATATAATTGATATTAATCAATTACATTGAATGAAGAAATATTTTTCTTACTCGTTATGTTTATTTTAGGAAGATAAATTTATAGTGATTAAATATTGTTAATATTATTAATCGAAGGAATTATTTTTCACTAAATTGTCCAAATAATTTTATTTATAACATATTATTTCATTCATCCATTTTTTGGAAAATCTATTGAAGGTGTCGTTGAAAATGAATTATGTTGTTCATTGTAAAGGTGGTTCATACGTAGCAAAATTGACTTATTCAATTTTTGAATGGGGGAGTGGAAATGAATAATGGTTATACAATAAAAGAATATAATTTAGTTACACTAATAATCATAATTTCATTATAATAACATGTTTGTAATATTTTATGGGTAGTATTTAGAAAAAAACTATTATGGAGTTGGAATTACTCATGTTGAGAAATTAATCCTTCTTTTAGAGGACCTTTTGCAAACAGAGTATAAGAGGATTAGTATTCAAAAAATTGGCTATTAAACAAGGAATATTGGACTTTGGGATTTAAAATGTTAATAGTTACTGTGAAACATTTAACTATATGTGTGGATTGAAGAGGGTGGAACTAGTTCCCATTTATATGTGAACAAAGAGGGACTTTTATTTGGGACCTAATGCTATGTTGGGGGTAAGAATGAAATTTAATAATAGTAAGGAGCGTTTGTTGAGGAATAATTGGTGACAAATTTTTTAATTACTTTAAAAGAATAAAATGGCATTCAAATTTTCTGTTTTCAAAATAATTTTGAACAATTATAGCCAAATAAATTTATCCAATTTTAGCCTCATTAACCATGATCAAAAATTAAATATGGAATTTATTATATGAAGAAAATTCATATGACACAATTAAAAAATTACATAATAATTATTAAAAATATGGACACATTTTAATATAAATTAATTTTTAAATCTTTGAAATTATTTCTGGAATTAAATTAAATGATATTGAGAAAAAAATTGTAACAAACTCTTCAATACAATAAGTCATTCAATTATAATTTCCTATCAATTACGAATTAAATTTATGAGAATATATATTTTATATATAATTAAAAATAATATAAAACTCATATTTTAAATGATATGAATTAAATTTGTTAACGTAAAAATTATGAAACTCATATAAAACCAATTCTTTTAAAATGACCTTTTCCATTTACCTTGGGAATAAATTTCATCGTTAAAAAATAAATTTCCCTTTTTATATAATTTCAAAAAAATATTTATAGAAAATAAAAATAATTCATAAAAATAAATTTTTATTGCTCATAAAATTTTATTTTAATATTAACATGAATAACGCCTAAATTTTATTTTAGAAAAACTGATTTTTAAGAAAAATTGAATTATTTAGTCACCTGTAAATAAATAATTGATTAATGTTATTTTTTAACCATTGAGAATTTATCCATAATTTTCAATAAAATCATTATTTATGAGTAATAGGAAAATTTTATGAACGTAATACACATAATTTTTAGAAAACAAATTAGTTCAAAAATATTAATCTTAAATAATATTCAATTAAACACATTAAAATTTTTTTTTATACAGTTAATATTTATATTTTCCAATCCTATGATATTAATATATTACTTTGAATTTTATAATTATTTCATGTAATAAGAGAATAAAAACCCTAAAATATAATTTTTTAAAAAAATATCTTAGTTCAGTATTGTTTTACTGTTTTATTATTTAATTTTATAAGAATTTATCTTGTATTTTAATATTTTATCTAAATAAAATTTATCTTGATTTTGGTGTTACATAAGAAATCACCCAATAAAAATAGTTTTTACTTAAAAAGAAATTACTATAAAACTCTATTTTTACTATGTTAACGATAACCTAAGAAAGTAATCTAAGTGGATACACATGATCAATATAATGGAATATTATATTATATTTTTATATATAAATTTATATATCATAAAAATATCACACCACAATCCCATTATCTAGGTACACAATGTAGGAGTTTATGGAAAAAATCAAATAGGTGTAGTGAGGAAGGAACACTGAAAAAAAAAATTCCTCCAAGCCAATGTAATAAATACTAAAACATCATCAATAAAATCCAAGAATAATCCAAAATAAAATTATTAATTAGAAATATATAAGAACACATACACCTATAATAGATCTCCACACCCTATATAATTTATTTATAATGGACATAAAAATATTAAAATTAGTATGAGAATTCATCACCAAAGCTAAAATAAATCCTCAAATCCTCATGGAAAATGATCATTCTCCAACAACCAAAAAATATTATTAAAAATCCAATTCAAATATATATTAAGTACAAAAAATATTTTCCCCAAAGTACATTTGAAAAAGTCAAAATAACATGGAACCTCGCTCAAAGATCATCAACTCACAGAGAAATTCAATAAAATAAAAATAGGTAATAATAATTACTACAAACATCAGCTAGAGAATAATTTAAATTTCTATTGTACTCACCCAAATAAAAAAATTATGTAACCAATTATTGATATGAGAAACAAATCAGTGGAAAATATCATCATAAGGAGGGTATCACAAATAAACACCAAGAGGAATAAAAAATCAATGAAGGATGAATAAAATATAAAATAATAGACACAAAATGAAATAAGATTATAATAGATATCAAATTAATCCCTTGTAATAGACTTTCATCAAATATCAATATGAACTGTAGTCATCGAGTGTAAATCTTTGTAGAATATGATAATTTAGATTAAGACTGCATCCAAATTTCATTATTATTTCATCAATAATGCAGTTTAATAAACTATTTATGATAAAAAAACATAAATTTCAATGAAAATTAATCATAGATCTCAATAAAGTGGAATTAGAGAACTAAGGAGATTAAAAACTAGGAACACATGATATATCTCTTCTTGTTATGATAAGATGTAAGGCTCTGAGAATATTTTCCCTCATCAACCCAAGTTGTTGGGATCATGGAGTCCCCAATTATAGGTTGTCTTATAATATTAAATTCCACATACTTTTCCTTTTCAACTAATTCCTTATAATATTAATAACCATCATAAATTATAACTTATATGAGGTCTGATAAAAGAAAACATTCAATGAGAAGATCCATACAAAATTTATTGGTGAATAGATTTGGATAATATAAAACTATGTTCAACAAATTATTGGAATACTCTTTTATTATTTTCAAACTCTACTAGAGGCCCATGAATTTGACTGACTTATCCACAATCACATCCTCAGGTTAATTGAAAATAATAATAATGTTCTTAAATAATTCCCAAAAGATATCATCACAGAACATTAATGAGAATAATATTTCACCCAATATGCGGTATTTTCCATAAAAAATTCCTAAACCACTTTCAATAAAGAGTCTTATGACATTTAATGATTCCATAAATCATATCTAATCTTTCAATCCCTTCGTGTGGGCCTTTGACATCATGGAAAGTTGATGAAAATGATTTGAAAAGTCTTGTATGTGGTTAAATATTAGTCAAGATTATGGATTGAATACCATATTCCATATCCTTATTAGGATCAGAAATATAAATGATTGAACACATATAAAGAAAGGAATACCCATGAGGATCATCCCTAGATATGGGTTTTAAATATTCCATCAATTCATATTTGGGATAAATGTTCTAAATAATATTAAATGTTAACTCATTCCATTTATAATTTGAAATTAAAATCAAATTATATATATATAACTGACGTATCAAATCCAAAAAACCAAAACTCACCATATTATAACACACTGAAAGATTTATTTCATTAAATTGATCCAATAATTTATGAATTTTCTAAAAACACATCTTTTAAATGCAAATTCACTTTGATATCACATCACATTATTTAGAAAACTATGAAAAACCCCCTTATAAATATATAAAGATTTAGAGTTATATTTTATGCACTAGGTAATCCAAAATAATTATATAAAATTCACATTTATATTAAAAAATTATCCTCATTTTCATCTTAAAAAACATTTTAAATCCCCATATTATATGAAAAATATATATCAAATAATCTACCAAAACTCAATTTAAAATGGTGAAATTTCATTTAAATCACCTTTCAAAGATTTTTTTTAAAACACAATTAAAATAGCTTCCAAAAATCAACCAACCCTCTTATATTCCTCTCTAAAAAATGAAAATAACATTTGTAGCACATAAGAATAAATAGTGGTTTGAAAAAAAATCAATGGTGGTAGAAAAATTAATCATGGTTTTTCCATCAATTCAATGATCGTGAAATAGACTCAAATAAATACACATAATTATGCACATACAATCCATAAAATATTATAGACCATTAAAGAAAATGATATTTCCCACTTTATTTTCTAATTTTACAACAAAACTCAATAAAAACCCCCATAATATCTAATTTAAATCACAGAGGATAGAAAATATCAATTTAAATGAAAATATAACTACATAATTAAAATATAAATTGAAAATAAATAACCAATCCTTAAAATTAATGTAGAAACTCATGTTTTTTTATCAGGAAAAGACACTTTCCCTATATCTTGAATTAATATTGTCTAATTTCTAAACCATTAAAATCCCCAATTAACTAGAAAGCGTGATGATAATTTTTTGTGAAATAAACCTTCCTTGTTTTTCCATCTCTATCACATCATTCAGCCTTACACATAGTCCAACGTTCATTCTCATTGGCATTGGGTTGGTGAAAATAATTGGTGCATCAAAAAAACATGGAATAGTTTTTCTATCAGATAAAAATAAACAGGAAGTGTAAAATGACCAATAATACTTTTTGGTCCATCATTACAAAGGAAGTCAAGTCATATAGCATAAACAACCTGAAATAAATAGATAAATAAAATGGGTATATTCAATATAAACCAAAAAAAATCACTTTCTAAAATACCTTATTTAAAATGAATCATAATAGAAATAGTGGATGACATTAAAATCCACTAGTTACAAATAAAATAGATAGTAGAGTTGGTCAATAAAAAAATATACCATGTTGATCCATGAACATTAGATAGAATAATTCATCGCCATTTAACCCCTAGTTACTCACCATAACTAAAATATCAGTCTGTAGACCCCATAAACAAAAAATAATATTTGATTATAGCCTTATAAAATATAATAAATCATGTGCTATATATTCACATAGTGGTAATTATATAGGTTTTGAGGAATATTTTCCTAGTAGGATTTCACCAATGATTTTATGTAATATATTTTATTAAAAATTAACAAATTTTTAGTTCCAACATTATTTAGAATGTGGATTTTTTCCAAACTAAATATTATAATGAAATTATACTCTCTATAGTTAATCATCTTCAAAATCCTCAAGTTAAAACTTTTATTTGTAAAATAATTCACCATTATGCACGAAAACAATGATTTTAAATTCATACATATAAAATTGAGGTCTTCAAAGTACATTATTTATTATACAAGGGTTACAGCCAAAAATTTTAATGTTAAAACACTTTAGAATATTAAAATAGTGAGATTCTATGATTATGTAAACCAAAAAATAATTTTCCCACTATTAATAAATATAAATAATCCTCTTTTAAAATCATTATGAAATGTGAATAAAATTAGAAAATAAAAATGTTTGTTTTTAATCAAGCATCGATATATCAATCAAACAGAATATAAGTAATAAAAAAATATAGAAAAAATGGTAAGAAAAACATCAATATATGAGTTTGGGGATTTAAATAACATGTAAAATGGTAATATCAAATATTATATCTTCCTAAATTATGTACTCCTAATAGGAAACTCACTCTTTCCTAACATGACATAATATTAGAAATACTCACATGGAATATAATATCAGTTAATCTAGTATTAATAAAATATGAAATCCCTTGATTAACTCTATTTATCAGAATTTTGAAATTTCATTACAATATATATTAAATACTATAAGATTTTATCCAATGTATAATCTAAACATGTGACTGATAAACCTATATCTCTTAAGAAAAAAACCTTATGTTCCCATGATGTAGCAAATTTGTAGTTAAGAAAGCAGCAATACATACTATAAATAATATAAATAATTAACTAATTAAATATAACAAATAAAACACATATCTTCTCCTAAATCCTCTCAAAAGAACCTTTCACATATGAGAGAAAATATCATAAAAGTTCATCTTATATCTCATTAAGGGAAATATAATAAAATACATAACATACTGGGCTCAGAACAAGGATTTCACAACCATTATGAAAAATCATTTAATAAATTTTTAATTGGTCATTTTGAATCCACTTAGAATGATATGATATAAAACATTATTTTAAATAAAAACTGTTACATACTTCAAAAAAATATCTATCCTCCCATTGTTGTTAATTGAAAATCAAAAAATAACTTTTAGAATCAACCCCATAAAACAAGGTTTAAGTCCTTTATAAGTAAAAAAAGTTTTAAATATTTACTTTATTCTTAAAATTATTTTCAATAGACTATCGTGAATGTATAAAAACACTTTTAGTAAATAAGATCATTAGTTCATATGGAATACCTAAAATCCACTAGAAATACAATATCAAAAATATTTAAATCATTTAAAATATTTATCAACCCAACTAAGATGATAATAAATATAATTAACATGAAGGGTAAATGAATTTATAAAAAATAAATCATTTTATGGAAATGAAGATAAACAAAAATTATAAAAAAGTTATCTCATTCACCAAAAAAAATTAACTTACCTCAATGGAGAATTCAACAAAACGTAAGAAGATTACCAAAAAAAATACATAAAAACTAGACACCCAATATTAAATCGGCCTAAAACCTTGGTTACACAACCATTTCCATTAGTATAAATGGGAGAAAAATAAACTATTGTGAAATGGATTATAAAAGATAAATGATGCGAAATATAATACTCAACCATTCAAATATTCATAAATTACAAAGAAAAGAGCAAGGATGGCTATAAAAAAAAATAAAAAGATCCCTTAATTTCCCTACTGCTTATCCATGTGAAAATGAGGAAGAGTGGAAGCCAAAATAGTTAAATTGAACATAGGTATAAAAGTAAATCCAAAAGATAAAATTATAGGATGTACTCATTGTTTTAGTGAATTATTTTAATACTCATACACCATCTATGTAGTGTGCCTTTAAATTTTGTTCCACCCCATACATTGGTAGAAAAAACTAATTTTCATAACATTTGAAATCTTTGTTTAACTCACTAAATTAAACACCTAGTATATATGTTTCCATAGATGGTTTCTAATAAAAATCACTTTGTATTTTTCTAATTGTGTTTCATATGGGAAAAAATACACAGGGTTCCATCCAAAAAATAAAGGTATATTTAATTATTTAACATAATATTGTTCTAACCAATCACTCAATAATGAATTGAAAAATACAAATAAATCCTCATATATAGTTTCCAGTTAATATAAAATACTTCCACATGGTTCATAATAAGATGTGGCAACTATGTTGTGACTATAAAAGACAATAAATCACCTTAAAATAAATTTTCAAATTTAAAATCCCTCTAAATTAAATATAAATCATAATTATGAAATATTTAAACAAAATTGTGATATAGAGATGTCACAACCATATCTTGATTCCCAAGGGCATTTTTTAATAGCTCTTAAATTAGAAAAATAATTCAATTACATAAGCATAAATTATTATATAACCTTCTCGATCATATTTTGACATCCCATCTAGAGTAATTACAAGCCACTTACAGAAAACTATCATCTCCATCCTTTGGAAAACTGTTGAAAAATATTATCATGTTGCCTTCTAATACCTCAAAAATATAAAAAAACAAACAAGAATTGGTGAAAATATAATTTGGTTGATACACTGACATATTTTTAGGTTATTAAAGGAGTATTAAAATAAAACAAATTAATATAATTATTTAAAGACACTTCCTCTCAAATCATATGACTTGATTTTGTTACATTATAGGGAAAATTATTTCCCAAAAAAATTATTTTCATAAATATATTCGAATCATTATCAAATAGTTATAATGTAAATATATTTTTTTCAAATAAAAGATCTTAAATTTTACCCCTAATTGATATAAAAAAAATAAAATTTAGAATATAAGTTTTAATTTATGAAATATATCACTTTTAAATACTATAAAAGTGTGATTATATATTATTTTATATTTTCTATTATACTATAAAACATAAAATAAACACACTCTTTAATGATGATAATTGATCAATCTATGTTTTAGTATATATATCTTTATATTAAAAAGTACCAATTAATGCATTATATTTTTTGGTTATGGGTCCCCAAATTTTGAAAGTCCACCAAAATTTAAAATCATTATAAATTATATGTGTAACCTATAAAATACTCATGATGTATATAGTAATTAACGCATCCCCTTCACTCGACCATAATTATCTTTCCATAAAATATGAGATATATTGTCGTCCTCATATACCAAATTTGGAAAAGTATCGTTATAAAGACAAAATTGGAATATTTAAATATAAAAAGGGAATAAAAATAATATATAATGTGATTGAATAATAGATAAAATTAATTTTTAATTTTTACCCTAATGTTTTCTGATTCAAATTCCCATAAATGTTGTCCTTTTTCAATGGGAATGAAACCACATATTCATCTACACCACTTAATTACTAGCCCCATGTATATGTATTAAATAAGTAATAAATTTCAGAAACAAATTATTATAATAGTGATTTATATAATATGTATGAAATTAATTGATATTTAACATGACAAAGTGAAACTCTTTTAAATGGTTTTATGGAGGATTTCCTACTTCACACTAATAGCATCATTTTTGAAACACCCATATATTTTAAAAGGTGAAAATCATATTTGGAAGCATATATGAAAGGAACCACCAATATTATTAGTTAATGTGAAATACTAATTCTTTAATTAAAATATGATTTTAAATTAATTCAATCTCTTCAATCACATACAATGCATGTTTTTCTCAGTAAAAAAAACAATATACTATATTATAATATTATTATTTAAATAGGACCACTAAAATGTAGCTTTTATGTTTGTGGGTATGAATAGAAATTAAAAAATTAAGAAAATTTTATGTTTTGAACATTTATAAAATAATTACATTGGTTATTAATTTATTATAAATTAAATAATAATTATTCCAAATTTAAATAACAATTTTCTGAGAAACAATAACTTTATAAAAGGGTGTTTAATCATGCATTGAGAAGATAACTTGAACTTAATATTTAGAACATTTAGAAAATTTATTTGGTAATATATACATAATTTATTGAATCTGGCTATAAAAATTTTCTTTGGGTGATTTTTTAGTATTTTACATAATAGATTACTTTTTTAATTAATAGTGATAATTACTGATTTTTATTGAAAATTTACAATTCATTTAAATTATTTACGAAGTTTAGTCATAATATAGATATATTTGAATCTAAAATTAGTTAAATTATATTATATAAATCTAATTTATGTCATTTTTATCAATATCATATTGAATTCTATTTTGAAAATGTTTTAGCTTTGGATGGTTTTTATTTAGAAAACTCATTTTTTGATGGGTTAGTGGGATTTATTTTAAATAAAATAATTCCAATTGTATGAAATTAATTTGAAAAGAATAGATTCAATATTTTTAGGAAGAATAGTTTATATTATATAGTATGGTCAATTTGATTCTTGGAAATAATGAATAGTGAAAACCGTAAAATATAATTATCGTAGTTTAGGTAAATATGTGTTTACCATGGATTAAACTAAGAATACAGGGGTCAAAATGACCTAAACCATTCCAAAATCCAATTTATATGAATATTTATACCTTATATCTTGTAGTTTTTTATAATTACCCATTTTGGTTGTTTTTCGAATGATAAAAACCTTGGAATAATTTTCTAAAAACAAATTCATGTATGTCCTCTACCCCAACTATAAAAGGAACCTCTTCTCCCCTAAACATCACACTTCCAAATTCGTTTTTCATGGACAATACCAACAAAAATATCTTCCTAAAATACCAAATGGTACTCTATAGTCATTATTTTTGTCAGGAAAACCTTATAATAATGCTTTAAGTATAGCCCTAAAGCGGGTGACCAAAGAAGTGGGAAAAATCATAAATGTGTGTATTTGTTTTATTTCATCATTCACACCCTAAAAATCAATTTAATATATTTTAATATAATAAAAAGGTATCTAATATAAAATTATATGTTATTATATTTATGTAATAATCGATTTCTATTCCAACTTAATCAAAATGGGAAACAAAATCATTGATTGTGTATATGGTGGTCAACAATATCACGAATTAATGTAATTTGTTTTCCATCACCACCCTTAATATATATATATATATAATGATTTATTATACATTTTTATATTACATTTTGGAAATTATTATAAATTTTTATTTATTATATCACATATACCATCTTTTATTACATTCAATGGGGGATACTATATTGTCACTCATTTGTACAAAGAACTACCACCTCCAAAAAGTGATGCGATTCATTTTTAAATTATGATTTTAATTGAAGTTGTAAAAGATAAATTTAATGAGTATATGTGATATTTATTTACTAAAAATAATAATGAAATAATAATATCACATCTAACTTAATATCTTCTAATCCGTTCAAAAAAAAAATTGTTTGTGTGTACATGTGGACTACCATCTTCACAAAGAGATGTGAAATGTTTTTATTTTTTCCCCGTGAATGTAAATAAGGATAGAATTTATTAAAATAAAATATATATATATATATATAATCATAATTTTTATTAAAAGGACAATAAATATTTATTTTCCATCCATTACATCCTTCATAAATAAGGAAACATTTTTCAGGGGTTTGTGTGGCCTACAGTCTCCATGAATGGTGTAATTTATTTTATATATTTACCATTTATGGATTACAGTGAACAAATATATAATAAATATTTATA
This sequence comes from Viscum album, assembly GCA_963277665.1. NCBI lineage: Eukaryota > Viridiplantae > Streptophyta > Magnoliopsida > Santalales > Viscaceae > Viscum > Viscum album. Next base: position 170,092,435 of record OY728157.1, read on the forward strand.
TTTATGTATTATTTATTTAATGTTATAAATTTACCATATTAATTAACCATAATCAATGTAAAATAACTAAAATAATAAATCCAAGACACACATGAAAAATGAAATAGTTATTATCCAAAATAGTTTATTAAACAAAGATTTTTTAATAAAAGGGACAAATAGGACTCTATGTAAATAAGATATGGGATAAAATATATTATAATAGTTCTATAATACATATCTAATTAATTTATAATTATTATGCATGAGTTACATACACATATTATGTAAAACGAACCTAAGGTATGAGTTTCCAGCCTCACTTTTACCTCTATGAAAAATATTCCTTATTCCCCACTTAGTTATTTATTTGGTTAATATATTACCCATTTTCAAATTTTATACCATAAATATCTATATCTCATGGAATTTAATTTTTCATTCTATGTTATTTCCTTCCTGGGGACTACAATTCCAATTTTTTTAAAGTGGTAATGTTTTATTTTACAATCCCATCATTTATACGGATTAATTATTAATAAAAATTCATTGATGAAATATTATGATATATAAGTCAGTAAAATCATAAATTTTTTTCTCGTATATTAATAAAATAAATTTTAAAATAATATCACCTTTTAATTACCTTTATTTACATAAAATGGTTGTGAACATGTTTTTAATAAAAAATTGACTTTATTTCTCTATACAATAAATAATCCTTTCAAAATCAAAACATTGTTTTCTAAAAAATAATAAATTTTTTTAAAAAATTCTTTAATTTATTCTTTAAAATTATTTTAACACATGATATAATTTTGAGAAAATAGTTTTAAAGGACTATTTGTGTCGTTTTCCTTACATGTACCATTTGAATTTTACTAGAAATCTTAATGAAATCATTATGATGAAATATATATAATTTACAACAATCAAAACTATTCAATGTTTTAAAGTTAAAATATATTTTTTAAATTTCATTTTCAAAAAATATTATATTTTAAAATTATTTGGAAATTTTTTGTTTTAAATATAATTTTTTAACTTAAATATATATTTTTCTCAACCAAGTTTTTAAAAGATGTTTTACAGTATTTCTATTTATCAACGATATCAACACATTAATTTAAATATGATAAATTATGTATATTTTTGTATTGGTACAATATGTATTCATTATTTGAATTGTTTATGATCAGTTTCACTGATGTTTCATAATTTTATCACCTTTATTCATATTACTCTTAATTGATTTTTGTTATGGTTATTGATTGGGGTAATTAAAAACATTATTTATTAGAGCTTCTCAAGAAAGATGTTTATTTTGATTAATTTTCACCCCATAAAAATGATTAATGCATTGAATAAAGTATGTGACATATGGGTCTCGTTATAGCCCCTTGATTCATTAAAAGGATTCATGGGAGAATCTACCTTAGGTTTTTAGGTGAGGCATTATGTATTTTTCAACATTGTATTAACATGTAGCCATAATAGTAAGATTATGATATTTGACATTATCAATTTAGTCATTATAAATTATTTATTTATGTTTCATGAGATTATTTGACTAGTTAGTATATTTATTTTAATATTTCAATCTCATGTGGTTATTTATATTGTCACAACTTAACCCACTGTGGTCCAAATTCTGAATACCAAAAGCCTTCCCCTAATAAGCCAAGGGCTGGAAACCAGTGTCGAGTAGGCACATCCCATAAATAAGAGGCATTAGCCTAACTTTAATGTACACTCTCACACATCTCCAAGACTATACAATGTTGAAATGTAGAAAAACTGATCATTCCATTCATTATATCTAAGATCCCAAAACATATTATGACATTAATGTGATGAAAATATAGAAGGGGAAAAAACCCATCCAAAACTATAAGGAGACCAACCTACACCAAGGTCTAGCTATGCTCCAACTACTCTCTATCCACCCAAAAAATCATCAATTGCTTCACTGTATTCACTATACACGACACATGCGTTCAAAGCCCATGCATGGGTGAGTAATACTCAGTAGGACACCCTGAAAAAACTAAACACAAATAAAAAAGTATAGTAATCCAAATACAAGATATAAAAATAAATTATTTGAAATAACACAGATATACTCTATAAAGAGATGACATGATAAGGAGATAATAGCCAATAGTCTGGAAAAAAATTCAACTCGAAGAAATGCTCTTTCTCAGAGAACCCATCCCATGAGCAACGAAATCATCAGAGACACTCTAGAGTTAGGTATAGATTTTAGGACCATCACAATTAAACCCAACTGGTTTATGAAGACTCTAGTACACATATAGTGGGTCTTTCAATCAACTCTATGGGACACCGTGAACCTATGGGGGAAACCATAAATCCAATATCAATCAATCAACTACCGATGGAATCATACATCAAATTCATAGGGGATCGTACGTCAATGATTACACCAACCCTATCGATATGGATTACTATATCGAGGATCAACCCCTTGATCAATGAGGTCATGATGTTTCCAAAACTCCATCTGGGGAACAAAAGATGATATAGGATATAACTCCAGTCTCATGGAGGGGCAACACAGCTCAATCTGAGAGTCGAACTCTAGAGGGGATCACAATCTAGTCTCTTGGATGTAATATCGTAGTGTACCATCGACTGAATGGACCAAAAGAATTCACTAAATATATACTACTCCAACCTAATGAAACAGGGTGTCTTAAGAACTATTTAATGTAATACACAGCATGTACCAATGGGTATATGACATTTCCCAATGGGTACACGTTGTGTATCACTACAGAAAGTCCTATAAATGTGAAATATAACCACGTGGCATGTTGTCACCATGTAAATGGAATGTACAAGGATAACATTCCATGTATAGACAAAAAATATCCTACACGTGTTTCCTAGCTAGGTCTATGTATCGAGGTCATGTTCTTTTATCTATCTAGGTATGCCACACCATGTCTGTGTGGGAGTACGCAACATTTCTATGGTCGTGTACTACAACCCGGTTCAATTTACTCTCTGGTGTATGCTCAAAGTCATCCAGGGAGGGTCACACACCATGTGATAGTGGTTACATTATATGGGATCATTATCTTTGTATTAAAACCCATGCCTCTACTGAAGGGGGCCCACACATCATGTAATCACAAATTACACATCATGTTCTATGGGATTTTCTAGAATCCCATATTCATCCTCTGTATCCCTTGAATGATCCTATATCCTCTAATCCATTGATTTCCATGACACAAAGCTCTATATACAACCCAATTTAACAATTCCATAAGTTAATCAATATGTTCTATCACAATATTTTCTAGAAAAATAGAGTGAATCATCGTTCTTTATTCTGCACTGAAGAATGCCAATGAATGATGAATTGAGAATCATCTATCATCCAAATCACTCTGTTTCCATCATTACACCACATTCATGCCATTTTAATCCCACTTCTATGAAATAAGATCATTTCTTTAAGAAATGGGTGTGCAATGATCGATCGATCAAGTATAGTCGAACCCCGGGCCAAATTAAAATTGTATGGGGGGAATAAAATAACCTGTAAAGAAAACACAATATCAAATAAGAGGAATGAAAATCAATAGATGTTCATACCAAACATGATTTGTTTTCTGAAGTCAAATAATCGATATATTCAAAAAAAATCTCCCAAATCACCACACAATTATAATAATCCCTTAAGGCAACCCATCTTCCAATCAATACATTCATCGATTGATTTACGTTTTTGGAAGAAATTATGAATGGGTATGAAGTAGAAATAAAGAAAACATTTTAACTCAATTAGGATCGATCATTGATGAAAAATTATTTCATTCCTTCGTTATTAGAAATACCGGTCGAATATGTTGTTATGGGGTGATTTTTGATCCACGATCTCATCATCATTCCCCTAAGAGGATTCTCCATTATATCTCCACAATAAGTCTCTAGAAGTTCCAAGGATATGTGGCTAACCCTGGAATTACAACATAATTATATATTTAATTATACACTAGAATGTTATATCTTAAGATAATTTTATTAAATTATATTATTCATTTTAATCCCATGAAAAAGCTTCTAACACAACTTTTAGCAACTATGGTTAAGTTGTTACTAGGGTAAAACTGTCATTATGAACTCAACGATTCCCCTTGATTTCTGATTCAGGGACCTGTTTAGGTTTTATTTCACTTTTTAGGGAAATTTTGTGTGTGTTCTATTTAATATATTTAATAAATTTCAAACATTTGTTCTGTGCACAATGGGTCATGTAATCACACCTATTTTTAGTACCTAGTCTCTAAATTATTCCATATAATATCCAAAAAATTATACATAAAATATGATACATTAAATTATCCCCAAGTTAGGGGTTTTTGTCCTAAAAAGAGAGAAAAATATAGTCAAAGAGATGGGGGTAGTAGGCTCACATCTGAGTCTCACACTCCCATTTTTATTATTATGATTCACATGATTCCACCGTACATGCACAAGTTGAATCGAAATCCCATGGAGGATCATCTCCTGTTGATCCTTGACCTCCATCAAATACTCTGAAAAGGTATCTCCATCTTCAATTTCCATCGCACCCCAGTCTATAAAGTTTGATGGGTCAAACATATACCTCCTCAGTTGTGACACGTGGAAAACCTCATGTACCTAATCAAACTATGGTAGTAGAGATAAGTTGTAAGCAACCTCACCAACTATACACATAATCTAAAAAGGACTGATGCATCTCAAATATATCTTGAAACTATGGCAAAATCTCCTCAATCCATATCAATGTGAGATCGCCAAGAACACATGGTGTTGATCCTTGAACATCATAGCACTTCATCTCCTATCATAATAATATTTCTTATGGCTCTATGGAGTCTTCATCCACTACTAGTTGTTCTTCACCTTCTCTATAGTAGAATTCACCAACATCGGGCCAACGTGTACTGAATCTCCTAGGTCATTCCAAAAAGTTGGTTTCCTACATAGTCACTGGAAAAATGCCTTAAACGGTGCCATATTGATGGTGGAACTGTAGCTGTTGTTGTATGAAAACTGGAGAAGGGTATATGGCCACCCAAACTCTAGCCAAATTTGAACATGCAAGATCATTGAATATCCTCTAAGACCTTAATGGTTTTCTCTCTGCGACTTTCAGTTTGGTGGGGAAATGATATGATCAAGTGTAACTTAGACCCAAAGGATTCCCATAATCCTCTCCAAAAATAATATGTGAAGTGATCATCATGGTCAAAGACAATCATCAAGGTAACTCCACTGAGTATTACTATCTCACACATGTAGAGACGTATCAATATCTATACTGAACATTTCTCTTAAATTGCTATGATGTGTTCCATATTGTAAAGTTGGTCTATGATCACCTATATGGATACATTTCTATAGGATGTTCATGGTAATCCAATCCTGAATTCCATGCATATCTCTACCCACATCCATTCTAGAACCTCATGGTTTTGAGATAAACCTATTATAACTTGGTACCCATTATTAAATTTATGAAAACTAAGGCATCTAGATATAAACTCGAAAAAATCCATTCATCATCCCTAGACACAAAAACTGACATCATAGGCCCTAGTAAATATTTTCCACACCTAGATGTACCAACAAGTGAGATTTGTGAAACTCACTCAGAACCACTTCTCGCAATGTCATTGGTACCATATTCTGTCATTTGAAATAATGATTTTCTCCCAACATTTAAAAAAACCATCATGAGATTTCCCTATAAATATCTGATCATTTAGGGACTCACAGTCGTAATTCCCATGTTGTGCCTCCCTGAATCACTATAAGAGTGGAGGGGTGAAAAACATGGAATAGAGTAAATATACAACATCCCCATTTACAAAGAATAACTATAAAGAGAAAAAAATCTCATATTCCTCATCCAACAACTGCAAACTAGGTCTTCTATAGAGATAATCAGCTACCAAGTTCCCCTTATGATGAGTATAGATAATCTCAAAGTCATATTCATGGAGGAAATTTTGGCAACACCTCTATCTCAAGTTATGATATTTCTGAGAAAAGATATACATGACACTCGTGTGATTAGAGTATATGATTAATCGCTCGCCCATCAGGTTGTGATACCGCATCGCTACTGTGAAAATTATTGTTTCTAACTCAATATCAGTAGATTTTTATTTCTTATAATGTGGTATCAACTTGCATAAACCATAGTAAATAATATCTTTCCACTACATTAGAAAACAATCATATACATTCCAGGATTAATCATTGAATACTATGTAATCGACAAACTCCTCTGGTAACATTAAGATGGGAGCACTCTTCAACCTCTGCCTCAACTCCTCAAATCACTATCTGCACTACTCTGTTAGCACCAAAGGATTCCCATTCATATATAAGGTTTTCAAGGGTTATTTCACTCTAGAGAAGTCGAATATAAACCTCTGATAGTACCAATCCAATCCAAGGAAACTACACACCTCTATGAAACTATTGGGTGAATCCTAAGCTTGCATTGCCTCAATTGTCTCTAGATCCACAAAAAATCAAGCCTATGAGATTTCATTTACATGAATATGGACCTCTCAAATCTATATCTGAAAGTTCAATAGATTCATATAAATTTGGTTCTCTTGTATTGTGTCCCGGACTGACCAAAAGTGCCTCACATGCTCCTCCCCAGACGCCAAATACACTATGATGTCATTGATGAAGGATTAAATAACTGATCCAAGAAGGGTTTGATGATCTGGTTTATGAGTCCAATGAACACTATTAGGGTGTCCATCATTCCGAATAGCATCACCAATTACACATAGTGATTATAATGGCATCTGAAGTTTTTATTTTTTATATCCTCATCCCATACTCACAACTGGTGATATCCTGATCTATGGTCAATCATTGAGAAACACCTCACCCCTATTAATTGATCTAAGAGGTCATCGATTCATGGTAGTGGATATTTTTCATTCATGGTCACCTAGTTAATGAACTGGTTATTCACATATAACCTGAAGCCCTTTTCCGCCTTCATGGGAAACAACACTTGGGCTACTTATGGGGAATGTTGGGTCTTATGAAGGACTTCTCTTAAATGTACTCTAAATGTATCCCCATCTCTCTATGCTTAATAAAATAAATTTGATAATATAGTGCTGATATCAGTGTATTCCTTGGATGAATGTCGATATAGAAATCTACTTCTCAGTAGAGATGTAATCTGGGTAGATCATGAGGAAAGATATCCCCATACTCCACCACCACTTCATGAAACTGATATCCCAAATTATCCACTACCCCCATAGTAATATTTTGAAAATTCTGAGTTATCAGATTCACTCTACTATACTAGAGCACATCCTGCTATGCCAAGGTTTCTTATTCTCCCACAAAGGGAAACATTATTCCATTACTTTGGAAACATTGTATCCTCCACCCAAATAAATCAATATGGGAATGAACTGTTGATAGTTATTCCATAACTAAGATGACATTTTAAGGCCTCATTTATGAAATAAATATATCTCATACAAAACATTCACCTCCAAGAATTAAGTTTCACTTTCATCACAGGACGAAAATCATTTATTTACCGCCCTTTAGAGATTCCAAATGCAATAGTCAGGTCAATATCTCAACCATAATCTCTATGTATTGAATCAAAGAAGTGGAAATAAAGAAAAGCCTAGCACCAGTTTTTATCAATACTACAACTAAAGTAGAAAATACATAGACTATATCTCGTATCATCCCTAGAGACTTATGGTCATAGAGCTCAATAGCTTTCAGCTAGATTTTTCCATTCCCACTAGCTCCATGAGCCTAGTGTGGAACACCTCGGTGTGGAGGTTGTAATAGGTCAAACCTCAAACCACATCCTTTAACACAATATGACCATCTTCCACATCTTCTGCACTAAATACCACAATGAACCTACCATGATCTCAATCCCAATGGTCCTTCAACCTTCTCCTGATTAGTTGTATGAGGGGCATAGAAAACTCATTCTTTGAACTCATCTATCATCACAAGAGAAACACTGTATGTCCCTCAACTTATTTGAGCCACATTGAGAGCCCTACACTATGGACGTTGATTCCTGGGATCACCTCCTGAAGTGTTTGACCCGATTTGATTCTTGTGACTGCTGTTGGATACCTATAACAATGGTTTTAGCTAATAGGTTCCCACTACTAGTTTCTACTCTTCTAAGAATCATTCTACCAAAATGTCTCTTTCAAACACTCCGTCGTATGTGGGAATTCTAAGAGATGTCATTGAAATCCTGATTTCCAAGAACAAACCCTGGTCAATGGTATGAGCGCTAAAGAACTGGTCTCATACCATATTCAATGAGTAATATTAGAGATCAATAAACCTTGCAGAATACCCCCACCAGATTGATACATATTTCTAGCAGATGTCGAACCTTCTATATGTGTACCAATAACAAAATGGCTAGAAAGAACTCTTTTATAAAGAGACAATCAAAGTATGTTATAGAAAGAGTTGTCTTGTCATGTGACTGAGTCACCAAGATCCAACATCTCCCTTCATATCCCTAAATAAGACTCACTATATGAACTTAAATATGACTGGTGGACTTCCCTACAAGGAATAAAATATTAGTGACTACCTCTATCTAGTCCTCAGTCACCTAGGGGAGGAGCTCATTCAGAAATCTAAGAGGTATATGAAACTGAACTCCATGAAAAACACTCATCTTGAATGCATCCATAATATGTTTTGATGGTTATAACAGCTATTTAATTGGTGTTATATCGGGTAAACCACCCAAAGTTGTTATCTCTGGTACAAGACCTTGTGTTTATGCCTCATCATTGGGCGGATCATCTTTTAGATGAAATGGTGGAATCATGCCTTGTTGACGATGTAGAGGAATTTAGAAATAAAACAAGATGTACCACTGTAAAATAGTATATATGGGGAGATAAATCATGAAGGACATTTGGAAACACAAAAATTCATATATGACGCATGTTCCAGAAAAATCCCCAAATCCACATGTATAAATGTATTGAGTAAAAAGAAAGCTGATCAAAGCCATGGTGTATGGTTATGTCAGCCACCACACCGAAAATGGAAGCCCTAGCCTAAAAGATAAACTCAAACCACTAAACATTGATACCCCAAAACAAACACACTGACTCAGGTCATAAAGTAGAACTGAACCCGCCCTTTGATACCACTCGGTATCGACCAGACCCACTGAGGTCAGATCTGTGACAACCCAAATACCTCATCAAATATGTTTGGGGAAGGTAATAGCACTGAGATGGAATATCCCACAAATAGGAGTCATTATCCTAAAGTTCCTATACACACAAACACATCTCAAAGACTAAAAAATGATAAAATGTAAAACAACTGAAAAATTCATTCATATATATAAGATCCTACAAAAGAGTATAACATTTAGTACTGAAAACATAAAAGAGGATAAAAACAAGACAAAAAAACATTAAATAGCTTACTAACTCCAGGGGATAGGACTAAGTCAAAATTACACTCCTGATAAAGATGTCATTCTTTCAAGATCTATTTATGCTCGACCCACTCCCTGTCCTCCCCAGACACCGTCCAAAAGGTTGTCATCTGCACAAGACACAAAATGTGTGGGAAAATACAATGTAGGGGTGAGTATAAAAATACTATGTTGGACACCCCAAATATCCTTAAAATGAATAACAATGTATAGTCATCACAATAAAATATATAACAATCAATATAACATAAACCACCCATATATACTCAGTAAAGAGACCACACCATAAGGCGGTCATAACCAACTTTCAGCCACAAGATTTTGGTCTATGCAATGATCATTCTTGGTGAACCCACGATATTTATATGTTATCATTGGAGACACTTGACGAAGTGGTCAAAATCATTGTGCCCCACTAAAATAAAGTGCACTGGTCTAAGAAGACTTAGATACACATATAGGGGTCACAACTATATCCTCTAAGAGACACCACAAACCCAATCTGGATCGACCCTCTATTTAAGGGATCATACGTCATTGATTTCACCAACCATAATGATACAACATGCTAGATTGAGGATCAATGATATGAACAATAATTTCATGTTGATTCCACAAATGAAACTATAGAACAAAGGATGATAGATGATCGCACTGAAGTATCATGGAGGCACACCATAACTCTTTCCAAGACCCAACCTTTAGAGGGGATCACAATCTAGTGTCATAGATGTAATGTCACACTATTCGCTTGAGGGAAATTAAAAAGGTAACACAATCAACCTATACTACTCCAAACTATGAAAACAAATAAACTCAATCACCCTTGAAGGGTTTACATGGTGTGTCCCAATGGTTACATGATGAGTCAAGCTCTCCCAAGTCCTAGCCTTCTAAAAGAGATTCTCATGGCATGTAGTCTCCATATTCACATCATGTTTATGGAGTAAACATTTTGTAGAGGCAAACAATACCTTACCTATGTCACCTGGAAATGTCTATGTATTGATGCTGTGTTTGTGTACTAGTTTGTGTATACCAAGACGTGCCTCTGTGGGAGTACACGGCTTGTCCATGGTCGTGTACTCCAACCTATGATTGAGTAATCATTGAGTAAAAACCTTGTCAACCTAGGAGGGTCACATGTTGTGTGATGGTGGTCACATACCGTGTGATCATTATCATCATCCTAAAAACCCAGCCGCTATTGAATGCGCCCTATATGTCTTGTAATGTCGGATTAAATTTCATGTTCTACAGGATTTTATAGAATCCCATATTATTACTCCACAAGCCAAGGATAATCCTCTGGCCTCTAATCCATCAAACTACATTCTACAATAATATATATGTGACATCAATTATACAAGAAATTATAGAATCAATGCATTCCATCCTCATATATACTCTCTTAACCGATCGAGTCTTTGTTCTTCATTCTACAATGAAGAATGATGAATAACCTGAAATCCAGAATAATCCATCATCTGAATCGCTCCATTTTCACCATTGATCCTATGTCTCTTTGTTCCTATACTAGATCTACAATATTAGATCACTATGCCAAGATACATGTCTACAACGATCTATCGACTAGGAATAGTCGATCCCCAGGCCTAGTAGAGAACACACATGGCGAATCAAAAAACCAAGGGATAAAATCAGAAGAACATACAAGAGGAATGAACCTTGATATATTTTTGTGTAGATATCGATTCAAATGAAAATATTATATAATGAATAGATTCAAAAATTATTCCCCCAATTCACCCTGTAATTATACCCAACCTGTAAGATGACCGATCTGCAAATCAATCATTTCTCCAATTGACTTTCACTCGACGCAGAAATTAAGAATAGAGAAGAAAAAAAAATAAAAAAAACATACCGTGATTTGGTTCAATCACTTTAAAATAATGATGAGTCTTCATCATAGTTTTCAAGATCCATTGAATCCTAGGTTTCATGTTGAGTGTGGATCGATGATATCATCGTCATTCTCCAGAAAAAATTCCTCAATGGATGTCTCCAATGACTCCCAAGATGTTCTAGTATTACGCATAAAAACATTATATTTTGAAATAAGGATATTTATAAAGATACACCAAAACGTTTCATCGTAAAATAATTTTATTTTATATATGCCCACAACAACTCTTCATCAAACAACCCCTGCCGACTAATGTTCTGTCCTGCCATGGTTAAAACATATAACGACCCATACTTTACATACATTGTTAGTACTTCAAAATTGAAGTACACTTATTACAACATATAACAAAACCATAAAAGTATTGTATAGGTATAGTGTCTTTAGAAATTGGGAAACATAAAAAACTAGTTCATAAAGCGTCTACACTATCTTCCATTTATTTCATCATATCTATAGTAACTTTTGGAATATCTTACTTAATAACCTTCTTCCTGGACTGGGGAAAGAAAACATACAAAAGGGTGATCTCAAATGCTCAGAAAGGGTAAACAAAAGAAATATCAATCACATCATATTCATAAGAACAAAACATTTTGGAAATCATACCTTGAAAAAGAGATCATAATTTCATAACATGGGATAAATCATGGCAGTGAAATCTAATCACAATAATCATAACATAAAACATGAAGCTTTGTGGCATACACACATAATCATAGAGACTCATTTCTTATTATTCAAGACTCATTTCCAAGACTATCTTAGTGGACAAAGTCCATTTCTGAACCGAGTTCACTCCTCGTTCTAGTCCTGTTTCATTGAACAGGTATAACCTGTCATTCTAGACATGTCTATCTCATGAGATATAAAATATTTTCCCAATGAATTGGAGGGAGATATAGGTCTCACCCATATCATAATGATACCATTCTTATTTCCGCCACAAAATCATAAACCATACATCATAGCATAACCCATGTAATAAAAATGGGATTCTTAAACATCATGACATCATAAATGAATTCATATAAGATAAAGGAATTAATAAAAATAATTCCATCACAACATAATCATATAAATTTAATAATAGGGATAAAAACAGAACCCTTTGTTATCTTAGATGGAAAATAATTTTGATAAAACACTTGAACTCCATTCTTGAGGAAAATATCATTTCTCCTTCAAAAAACGCTTTTCATTTCTTAACATATCATACAATTCTAAACTAAAAGATGTTGATTAAAAATAAACATGAAAACTTGTAAAGGAAGCTTCTTGAAAATAATGTTTTAAAAATACATTCATGCTGTATAAGTTAAAAAAACTTTCTTCTCGTACTTTTGTCGGAAAAGTCATAAAGTACCTTGTACGAAAAACAACAAAAGATTACTTTCATGTATTTTACTAAAAACTCAAAGAAGGGTAAAATTGGATTTATACAATTTTAGGTGGATGGAAATAATATTACATATTGAGGAAACATGGATGTGGATGATAAATTACACCCCAATAAATTCCAAAGTATAAACAATCTCGGATAAAAATGAGATTGTGATATTTCCCTTACCTTAGGTCTGATTTGCTTCGTAGGTGTCTAAACCTCCTATTTAATGATTTAAATAATGTCATTGACTTATTCCAGAATCATACTCATTGTTATGATATCATATATGGTCATATTCTTATCTTATTATTAGTAATATTTCATTGCTACTTGTTATTCGGGTGTTTATTACTTTTTGTTCTTATGCGTGTTTTGTCGAATAAATTCTTATTCTTATTTTTAGATTATAGATACCTCATTTACAGAATGGTATTAGTGTAATATATATCATATTTATTCACTAAATCCATTTATGTAATCATTATGCAATGAAAATCATGTAGAACGAGTCGTATCACATCGTGGAGACGGTATTCCGTACGTATGCACGAGCGATGATATCGTTCCCATGATCGTGGAATTGTATTGGAGTGTATGTATACTATTTCAGAATCAATATCACATTACAATAATCATATATATTCATTATTTACACCATTATACCCATCTATGTAAGGTGGTGGTGGAAAATAGATTACACCACAGCGTGGAGACGGTATTCCGTACGTACGCACGCGTGGTGATTTTGTTTTCCATTGGATGAATTGATGGTGAAATAGGGTTGTTTCATACTTTTAATAACATATCAGTATATGAGTGATACTTATGTTATTAATTCATAAGGAAAAACTAAATAAGAAGAAGTGGAAGAAGAAATAAAGTTGAAAGAATCGGTAATGGACATTACCTCTTATTTGAAGCGCTTCTTTGAGACCTCCTTTTAGGTCACTAAAATTGGTCTTTTAAGAAGATTGGGACCTCTAGTTTGCTTCTAGGGAAGTGGAGAGGAGAAATTGTTAGGGGTTGACCGAGCTTAAAGGCTCAAAGTTGTGTGAGGAAGAGAGGGAGGAGGTGCCCTTTTATGAGGGAGGAAAGGGGCTCCTTTGGATAAACTAAAAATATTACTTTATTATAAATCCATATTTGGTATTAAATAGCTCCAAATTGATTTATTTAAAAGATAATGTGGGTATGGGTCGAAATAATCTCATCTAATAGAATTTGGATAAGTTTTGTTTACTATTTTAATCTTATCATTTAGATTTAACTTTAAGTTATATAATTTTACTTTTACAGTGTCTTTTTGTGTTCTTACACTATAAGGATAATAAACATGCTATAACAAGCCAAAAAAACCCCAAGTTGTTTATTATTAATATATATAACCTTATCTAAGTCATTTGTTCAAACCTAAGATTTGTAGGAATAAAATAACAATTAATAATATAATATTTTTTTAATATCTATTTTATGTCAATTTTGACACTATTTAGTAATTGATTTTTGTGAAAATAATAACAGAATTATTAATTAGAAAAAAGTTAATTAAATAAATAATAACATGTCATGTTAACATATAAAATTAGTGGAATTTATAAAAAGTCTCCAATTACATTTATATGGGTATTTATAACATCAATTATGTCAATATTTCATTAATAAGATAATTACTGCATCATCATTGTGTCATAAATAAATTAAATTATTTAATGACTAAAAATTACAAATAAAATACCATTATGTATGAAATCTTTTTATCTTTCTAATGAATATTTATAGTCTAATTTATCTCATGTATAACCCTATATTAAAAATTATTTACTTATTAAACTTTGATTTTAACTATTTAAACCCTTCTTTAAATAAATTAATAACAAATGTCCTAATCTAATCCAAGTGGGCCTAAATGGTCCTATTTTATTACTAAGGTTTTTTTGGTCGAATAACACTTATCCAATAGAATTAGGACATGTTTTAGGGTAATAATAATATCATTTTTACTCTTAATTACCCTATTTACTTTTAACTGTGGTAAATAAAAGTAAAAAGTCAATATTCACCAAAAATTATTTTCATCTCATTGAACCACATTTTACTTACTGAAATCAACCGTGTCTCTCGAATTTTTTAAATTACACTCACAAAAGTAGTAAAATTATGTTTTATGTAAATTTGCAAATTCTTCTAGGAGGTGGGTAAAAGACGGGGAAAAGTTTACTAAAATTTTTATATATTTAAAATTAATATAAAATAACTCCAATAAATTAAATTGAACTTATATTGGTATTATGTATCAATTTTTACATAAAATAAATTTAAATAAAATAAATAATTATTTAAATAAAAAGTCGGTTTATAAATAGTAACCCAGTTTTTTCACTATTCATCAAAAATTGAACGTTTTCAGAAAACTACCAAAATTTCACCCTAGGCTAATTTTGATATTCAGAATCCAAAAATGAAATCAATTTTGAAAAATAAAATTTAAAAAATTTCAAAAAGTGGGTATTACTATTCATAATGGTTAGTTTTAACAATATTTTAATAGCATATCGTTGTTTACTGAAACTCGGTATTGTGTACGATGCAAGATATCGAGGAAGGCTGTGTTTGAATGTAAAGAAATCCATGCTATTGTTGTGTGTAGTGAATGATTCCTTTGATGATTTATATAACATAAAAACAAAATATTTCCCATAAAAGTCTCGGGTGTTACTTTCTACCCCCCTTAAAATGAATTTCGCCCTCGAAATTCATCACTTTGTAACAAACAGATGAGGATACCTCTCCCTCATCATATCCTCAAGCTCCCATGTAGCTTCTTCTAATTGGTGGTTCCTCCATAAAACTTTCATCAAGCGAGTGGTCTTGTTCCGTAGGACTTTTTCACTACAATCGAGAATCTCTATCGATTGTTCTTCATAAGAAAGGTCTTGTTCCAGCGGTACAACTTCTGAGCTGAGTACATGTGAAGGATCAGGTATATACTTTCTCAGTAGAGATACATGGAACACATCGTGAACTTGATAGTGATTTGGTGGAAGCACCAATCGGTAAGCTACCTTCCCAAGACGATCCATTATTTCGAAAGAACCGATATATCAAGGGCTCAACTTTCCCTTCCTTCCAAATCTCATGACCCTCTTCCAGGGAGATATTCGTAAGAACACTTTATCACCCACTTCAAACTCTATGTATTTTCTTCGGTTGTCGGCATAACTTTTTTGTCTACTCTGAGCGGCTCTTATGTGTTGTTGAATAGATCAGTCCCTTTCTACCATCTTATCAACAAGATCAGGTCCTAATAGCTTTCATTCCCCAACATTATCCCAGCAAGTTAGAGTCCTACATTTCTTTCCATAGAGAGCTTCATAAGGAGGCATCTGAATACTGGAGTGAAAGCTATTATTATAAGAAAATTCCACCAATGGTAGGTGTTTATCCCAACCACCATTGAAATCCATAGAGCAATCTCTCAACATATCTTCTAGAGTTTGAATCATCCTCTTAAACTGACCGTCTGTTTGAGGATGATAAGCAGTGCTGAAACCCAACTATGTATCTAGAGTATGCTGAAGACTTCGCCAGAACATTGTGGCAAACCTCGTATCCCGATCAGATATAATAGAAAGTGGCACTCCATGCAATCTTACCACTTCCTTTACATATATCATGGAAAGCTGATCTAGAGAGAAATCCTCTCAAATATTAATGAAGTGTGCAGACTTTGTAAAATGATCAACTATGACCCAGATAGCATTATTTCCTTTGGATGTTTTAGGAAGTCTGGTGACAAAGTCCATAGTGATGTTTTCCCATTTCCATTCAGGTATGGGTAATGGTTGTAACATCCCCTTAGAATTTTTTCTCTCAACTTTAACTTGCTGACAAACCAAGCATCGAGAGACATATTCAGCAATATCTCTTTTCATGCCATCCCACCAGAAGTACTCTTTAAGGTCCCTATACATCTTCGTGCGTCCAGGATGAATAGAGAATGAAGAACTCTGAGCCTCATCCAGCAGCTCCTTTAATTCAGGGATGGGAGGAACACAAACCCAATTCCTGAACATTATTATCCCATCACAATCAAGGTTGAATTCAGGAACATTTCTCACCATCTTTTGTAACTCTACATCTTCTTTCTATGCCTCTTTAATCTTCACATGTATAGATGGTTGAACATTCATTTGAGAAAGATAAGATTTTTCCCCTTCCATTATAATTCCAAGATCCATCCTTTGTAAATCCATAAATATTGGATCTTTTGTGATCCTCATCATGGATAAACTGGCATGGTCTTGTCGACTAATGCATTTGCCACCTTGTTTTCTTTCCCAGGGTGGTAATATATTGAGCAGTCGTAAGCCATAATCAGCTCCAACCATCTTATTTGGCGCATATTCAGCTCCTTTTGTGTGAAAATATACTTTAAACTTTTATGATCAGAATAAATGTCACACCTTTCTCCATAAAGATAATGCCTTCAAATCATTAATGCAAAGATTACAACAGCTAACTCCAAATCATGAGTTGGGTAATTTTGCTCATGGATTTTCAACTGTCATGAGGAACAATCTATCACCATATCATTTTGCATGAGAACAGACCCCAATACCTTCTTCGATGAATCACTGTAGATCACAAACCTTTCTCCACTACAAGGCAGTGTGAGAACAGGTGCACTGGATAACCTTCTTTTCAACTCCTTGAAGTTCTCTTCACATTCCTCCGTCCAAACAAACATAACTCCTTTCTAAGTCAACATGGTGAGTGGATTAGATAATTGTGATAAGTATTTCACAAAACGTCGAGAATATCCAGCCAAACCAAGAAAATTTCTGATCTCAATTACTGTTGTTGGTCTCGACCATCTTCCTATAACCTCGGTTTTTGCTGGATCCACAGATATCCCCTCTTTTTTGATTATGTGACACAAAAATGCATCTTTTTGAAGCCATAATTCACACTTCGTAAATTTGGAATAAGGATTCTCCTTTCTTAGGGTCTTCAATATAATTCTCAAGTGATCTTCATGTTCTTCCTTTCTCTTTGAATAGAAAAGAACATCGTCTATAAAGACTACCACAAACTAATCAAGATAGTCTTTAAAGACTCTATTCATTAGATCCATGAAGATAATAGGGGCATTAGTAAGACCAAATGACATCACTATAAATTCATAGTGTCCATACCTTGTAGGGAGAGTTGTCTTTGGTATATCCTCCCTTTTGACCCTTAATTGACGATACCCAGAACGAAGATCAATCTTGGAAAAGTATTGAGCTCCGCGTAGTTGGTCAAATAAATCATCAATGCGTGGGAGAGGATATTTGTTCTTGATAGTGATCTTGTTAAGTTCTCGATAATCAATGCAGAGTCTCATTGATCCATCTTTCTTCTTAACAAACAGAATATGTTCTCCCCAAGGTGATGCAATAGGGAGTATGAATCCCTTATCAAGATTCTCTTGGAGTTGCTTCTTCAATTCCTGCAACTCAATTGGGGCCAGTCTATAAGGTTTCATTGAAATAGGAAAAGCACCCGGTACGAGTTCTATTGAAAACTCAAATTCACGATTTGGTGGAAGACCTGGTAATTCCTCCAGAATGACATCGTCAAACTCCCATACAATGGTAATATTCTTAATCGTGAGTTTCACACCTACCATTTGAGATAAATAACCTTCATTTAGTGGAATAAAGAACCATAAGATGGAAGAAATTTCCACTGGAAGGTTATGTTCATCCTTGCATCGATAGACGATCATATATTGATCTGGAATATGAAATGTGACATCCCTTCTTTGGCAATTTATATGAGCTCTATATAGAGAAATCCAATCCATTCCAAGAATCGCATCAAATTCCACTATATGAAGGATTACAAGATTTGCAGGAAGCACTTTCCCACAAACTTCAATCGGAGAAGAATTATAAACTTTTGATGCGACTGTTGTGCCATTATGGGTTGTCATAGCTAACTCAACATCTAATTGTTGAGGTCATATGGTGATACCCTATGAAAATTCTTCAGAAATAAAAGAGTGGGTGGATCCAGAATCAAATAAAACATTTTCTACTTTAGAGTGGATGGTAAGTGTTCCTTTCACCACTTCATTATCGTACTCCACATCACTGATAGAAATTGCATGTGACATTCCTTTGTCTTTAGCCTTAAGAGTTTTTTGACACCGATCAACATCAACAACCCTTAGATTAGGGCATTGATTGGCATAATGCCCCATCTCCTTTTACTTGTAACATTTAAGTGTAGGAGGTGCACTCTGTGTATCCTTTTCTGTGTTCGCATCACTAGACATCTTTTTCCCATCATTGCGGCATTCAAATGCCCGATGACCTTCCTTTCCACATTTGAAACATTTACTTGTCCCTTTAAGACAACTCCCTCCATGTTTCTTCCCACACTTTTAGCATAAGGGAAAAATCATCTTCCTTTCAGTGTGCCCTTTAGATTTTCCTTTGAATTCCATTTTCCTCTTCTTATCAAACCCATATGACTGTTGGGTTACTCCAATCTCCATCTCATCTTTGAGATCACATCGAATGATTTCATCATAGCTATTGAAGTCCTTTATGGCTGACTCCATTCGAAGACATGGTTTTAAGCCACTAAAGAATCGATCGATCTTACTTTTAGGTTGGATAATAATACCAGAAGCCTACCTTGAAAGTCTTGTAAAATTTTCTTCGTAGGTACCAACAGATTCATCATTATTTTTCTTTAGTTTAAGAATCTTCTTCTCCATATTTGTTTGAAGAATACGAGGGAAGTACTTATTGCAAAAAAAGTTCTTTAACTCGTCCCATTCCATGGACACAGTTTCATCTCTTTGCCTCATATTCTTGATAAGATTTCACCATTGATCAGCATCACCTTCCAAACGATACACTGCTAAGATGACTTTATCATGTTCATAACATTAAAGAACTGAAAATATCTTTTCTATAGTACTAATCCACTGTTCAGCAACTAATGGATCCGTAGACCCGCTGAATGAAGGTGGACGCTGCCTCATGAAGGATTCAATAGAATTTTGCTCCTTCCTTTACTCGTTTGGAAGTCCGGTATGATTCATAGCTAGAGAAAGTTGTGTGAGCATGACTACAAGATTTTTCATTTCAGCTCCCGTAATGTTTGGTTGCTCAGGGGTACAATCATTGAATTTCCCATGGCATTCCGTATTAACACGGTTCCTTCGGGTTCCAGCCATTGACTAAAACCAAGAAGAATAGTGTGATAAACAATAATTAAAATAGGAAAACCACAAAATCAGGAATAAAATTTCACACTTAAGGTCTTATCCTAGTTTATTCATGGCCTTTTCTAAAACCCTAAGATTGTGTATTATGCTTGGACTTATCCTTATGATTCTTACTATGGCTTTCACATCTTAGCTTCCAAAGGTTGACTATACCTTTCCTCTGATACCAACTATAACGACCCATACATTGTTAGTACTTCAAAATTGAAGTACAATTATTATAACATATAAAAAACCCATGAAAGGACTGTATAGGTATAGTGTCTTTAGAAACTGAGAAACATAAATAACTAGTTCATAATGCGTCTACACTATCTCCCATTTATTTCATCATATCTATAGTCCCTTTTGGCATATCTTACTTAATAACCTTCTTCCAGAACTGGGGAAAAAAAACATACAAAAGGGTGAGCTCAAATGCTCAGTAAGGGTAAAAAAATATCAATCACATCATATTCATAGGAACATAACATTTTGGAAATCCTACCCTGCAAAAGAGATCATAATTTTATAACATGGGATAACTCATGGCAGTGAAATGTAATCACAATAATCATAACTTAAAACATGAAGATTTTTGGAATACACACATAATCATAGATAATCATTTCTTATTAGTCAAGACTCATTTCCAAGACTATCTTAGTGGACAAAGTCCATTTCTGAACCGAGTTCACTCCTCGTTTCAGTCCTGTTTCACTGAACCGATTTTACCTGCCATTCCAACCATGCCTATCTCGTGATATAAAAAATATTTACCGAGTGAATTAGAGAGAGATATAGGTCCCACCCATCTCATAATGATACCATTCTTATGTGTTCCACAAAATCATAAACCATACATCATAGCATAACCCATGTAATAAAAATGGGATTCTTAAAAATCGTGACATCATATATCAATTCATATAAGATAACGGAATTCAAAAAATTAATTCCATCACAACATAATAAAATAAATCTAATAATAGGGATAGAAACAGAACCCTTTATTATCTTATAAGTAAAATAATTTTGATAAAACACTAGAACTCCATTCCTGAAGAAAGTATCCTTTCTACTTCAAAAAACACTTTTCCTTTCTTAACATGTCATACAATTCTAAAATAAAAGAAGTTGATTAAAAATAAACTTGAAAACATTTAAATGAAACTTCTTCGAAATAAGGTTTTAAAAATCCATTAATTCCATATATGTTAAAAAAACATTCTTCTCGTACTATTGTCGGAAAAGTCAAAAAGCACCTCGTACGAAAATCGACAAAAGATTCCTTTCATATCTTTTACTAAAAACTTACCAAAGGGTAAAATTGGATTTAAAAAATTGTAGGTGGATGGAAATAATATTAAATATTGAGGAAACATGGATGTGGATGATAAATTACACCCTAGTAAATTCCAAAGTATAAACAATCTCGGATAAAAATTAGATTGTGATATTTCACTAACCTTTGGTCCGATTTGCTTCATAAGTGTCCAAAACTCATGTATAATGATTTAAATAATTTCATTGACTTATTCCAAAATAATACTAATTGTTATGATATCATATATGGTCATATTCTTAGCTTCTTATTAGTAATATTTCATTTCTACTTGTTATTCGGGTGTTTATTACTTTTTTTTCTTATGCGTGTTTTGTCGAATAAATTCTTATTCTAATTTTTAGGTTATAGATACCTCATTTCAAGAGTGGTATTAGTGTAATATATATCATTTTTATTCACTCAATTCATTTATATAATCATTATGCAATGAAAATCATGTAGAACGAGTCGCATCACATCGTGGAGACGGTATTCCGTACGTACCCACGAGCGATGATATCATTACCATGATCGTGGAATTGTATTGGAGTGTATGTATACTATTTCAGAATAAATATCACTTTACAATAATCATATATATTCATTATTTACACCATTATACCCATCTAAGTAAGGTGGTGGTGTAAAATAGATTACACCATGGCGTGGAGACGGTATTCCGTATGTACGCACGCGCGGTGATTTCGTTTTCCATAGGATGGATAGATGGTGAAATATGGTTGTTTCATAAATATAATAACATATCAGTATATGAGTGATAATGATGTTATTAATTCATAATGAAACAACTAAATAAGAATAGGTGGAAGAAGAAATAGAGTTGAATGAATCGGCAACGGACATTACCTCTTCTTTGAAGCGCTTCTTTGAGACCACCATTTAGGGCACTAAAATTGGTCTTTGAAGAATACCAGGACCTATAGGATTTTTCTAGAGAAGTTGAGAGGATAAATTGGCAGGGTTTCGCCGAGCATGAAGGCTCAAAGTGGTGTGAGGAAGAGAGGGAGGAGGTTCCCTTTTATAAGGGAGGAAAGGGGCTCCATTGGAAACAAAAACAATATTATTTTATTATAAAGCCATATTCGGTTTTAAATAGCTCCATATTGATTTATTTCAAAGCTAATGTGGGGATGGTTCGAAATACTCTCATAAAATAGAATTTGGACCTATTTAGATTACTATTTTAACCTTATCATTTAGATTTAACTTTACGTTAGATAATTTTACTTTTAACAAGCCTTTTTGTGTTCTTACACTATAAGGTTAATAAACTCACTATAACAAGCCAAAATAACCCCAAGTTATTTTTTATTAATATATATAATCTTATCTAAGTCATTTGGTCTATCCTTAGATTTTTAGGAATAAAATAACAATTAATAATATAATATTTGTTTTAAAAACTATTTTATGTCAATTTTGACACTATTTATTAATTTATTTTTGTGAAAATAATAAAAGAATTATTAATTCGGAAAATTTTAATTAAATAAATACTAACATGTCATATAAACCTATAAAATTAGTGTAATTTATAAAAAGTCTCAAATTACATTTATTTGGTTATTTATAACATCAATTATGTCAATATTTCATTAATAAGACAATTACTGCATCATCTTCGTGTCATAAATAACATAAATTATTTAATGTATAATAATTAAAAATAAAATACCATTATGTAGGAAATCTTTTTATCTTTCTAATGAATATTTATAGTCTAATTTATGTCATTTATAACCCTATATTAAAAATTATTTACTTATTAAACCTTGATTTTAACTATTTTAACCATTCTTTAAATAAATTAATAATAAATGTCCTTATCTAATCCAAGTGGGCCTAAATAGTCATATTTTATCACTAATGTTGTTTTTGGTCGAATTACACTTTTCTAATAGAATTATAACATGTGTTAGGGTAATAATAATATCATTTTTACTCTTAATAAGCCTATTTACTTTTAACCGTCGTAAATAAAAGTAAAAAAGTAACTATTCACCAAAAATTATTTTCATCACATTGAACCACATTTTACTTAATGACATCAACCGTGTCTCTCAAAATTTTGAAATTCCACTCCCAGAAGCAGTAAAATTATGTTTTATGTAAATTTTCATATTCTCCTTGGAGGTGGGTAAAAGATAGTGAAAAGTTCAATAAATTTTTTTATATATCTAAAATTTTTATAAAATTACTCCAATGAATTAAATTGAACTTATATAGGTATTATGTATCAATTTTGACCTAAAATAAATTTTAATAAAATAAATAATTATTTAAATAAAAATTCGGTTATAGAATAGTAACCCAGTGTTTTCACTATTCATCAAAAATTGAATGTTTTCAGAAAAAACCAAATTTTCACCCTAGGCAAATTTAGATATTCCGAATCCAAAAATGAAGTCAATTTTGAAAAATAAAATTTAAAAAATTTCAAAAAGTGGCTATTACTATTCATAACGGCTAGTTTTAATAATGTTTTAATAGCATATCATTGTTTAGTGAAACTCGGTATTGCGTACGACGCAAGCTATCGAGGAAGGTCATGTTTGCATGTAAAGCAAGACAAGCTAGTGTTGTGTGTAGTGAAATATTCCTTTGATGATTTATATAACATAAAAACAAAATATTTCCCATAAAAGTCTCAGGTGTTACAAAACATACATTCCAAACTCATCAGTATCCGAAAATTTCTTATCTGGAAAAATGTTTAGGATTTGTTCCTCTTTTTCAAGAAAACTAAACATAAATGATGTTTAATATATTTAAAATATTTCCAAAATTTGTTCCCATCACAGGATTCATTGTAATCACATGTTTTCTTAGCACTTGGTCTCGAAATTAATACATATAATATCCAAAAAAATATATGGAAATTATAAGATGTTACATATATATAATTATTTGATTGTAACTTATTCCTAACATATTATTATAAATAAATTGAATAAATTGATTTTTTTTGTTATTTTCCTTTCCATATTGATTATTTATTATTTATTTATGATACATATGTTGTATGGATAATCTTACTAAGCATTTGATATCACCCATATCATATGTTTTGTTTTCCGTAGGATTAGAGGAACTGATTGTCAATTTATATGACGGGATATTCTAAGGATAAATATAGAGTTTTGAAAGAATTAAAATTTTAAATTGTATATTTTAAAATGTAATGTGAATGTCATGTATGTATCATGTTTACCAAGACTATTAAAGTATTTTTCCATACACGATGTGATGTTTTTATATTATACCAAAGTAATAAAGTAACCACTAACACTGGGATACAAGGGTTTGAGTCATTAATGGTAATATATAAGCAATTATAGTAGAAAATTCGGGAACTAGATTTGGAATGAATATATTATGGATCATACCTTATGATATAATTTGAGTTAATGTATAAAATAATGTCATAATGTTTTGTTGAGGAATGAATTATATGGAGTTTATTTTTTGTACAATCATGTTTGGATACAATAAGTGGATGAGGTTTTGGCACAGATGTAACTATGGGTAACAACATAGAAAAAGGCATGTCAATCTAAACTCGAGTGTAACCTAGTGAATGAAAATGGCCATTACTGTACACATGGTTTAACACTCTAGAGGGATGAGTTTGGGATAATTCACTTTTTATTTACAAACCATCATGAAGGATTTGAAAATATTTCTATGATTTGAAAAATACAATTGGGTATATTGATGGGTATAGTTTTTCATTTTTTCAATAATGTGTCGATATGTATATGGAATGATAATGATTGAAGTGGTGATGATGATTAAATTGATGACGATTAATGCATTTTTTAACTCAGTGAAGATCCCCCACTTTGATTATGGATTGTATTTGATGAATAATTAACATTGGTTGGAAATTGTGATCAATGGGATCTGAATATCTCATTGCTGTAAATATGAAGAAGAATTTTTCAAATCTAATGTTAATTGGAGAATAACTATTCATCAAATGACATTGGATGTCTTGCTCTAACATTCTTTATTAGAAATTCATTTGATTTTTTAACTAATTTTATGTTCCAAGACATGTATCAATGAATGAAATTGTGTTAAAAATTTTGAATAAGGCCATGAAAATACTTTATTGCATGATGAGTTTTAGAATAATGTGATGATAGTATTTTGTTAAGAGGAGTTCTAAAAAGAGTTTCCAATGGGGTACATTCTTGATGTTCTTTGGAATTCAAATTCAAAAATGAATAGAATAAGAAGCATTATGATTGAGGATTAAAATTATTTGAGTTCTATGTTAGAGTGTCCTTTAATTTCATGTTGAATTCCATTATTTGTATTCATTGGTTTTAACAATGTTTTTATATCAGGTTTATTCCAAAATATATTTGTACTTATCCATCCAACTAGGTGATTAGCACTCACCACAGAGTGGGAGGCTGAGCTCGAACACAGCCAGCCATCCAGAATGGTTAGTCATAGTCCCGAGGAGTTCATAGGACACACATGAGCATGGCCACATGGGTGCATGGGAGATCCAATGAAGAGCACCATTTTCGAAGGTATAAAAGAGGTATATAGTGGGAACAAAGTGTTCCCGCATGGAGAACATAATTTTTGGAAGTACTATAGAGTGGGAAGAGTAATATGGGATGAGGGCGACAATATTTGATTGATATACCACACACTAGCCATGTTATGTATTTTATATGGGATAAATAAACAAGGATATTTTTCATCATTTAAAACAAAATAATTAAATTGCGGTCATCCATCTGATCTCACACGCAATATCATCTTCACTTCTTAATTGGAGCTCATGATCTAATCTCTGCCATCCATGAGTGATAAGAGCTGATTCGATGATCATCCATTGTTGACATAGTCTTCATCTACCTCCAATCCCATGAAGGGTTCCCATTACATCACAAATACTCCAGAGATCAAGAAGATCCTCCATGATTATACTCTGGAAACCACTATTGATCTTTCAAATTGTATGACTATCATATGGATGACAAGATATCATGCATTCAATTACATTTTCATGCATGCAATGTAAGTATGAAGATCGAGTGTGGATGAAGAAATCAATGGTGTGAGACCACATCATGGAGATTATAAAATCATGATTGATGTTTTCATGTGACTCTTAGTTCATGCATAGGATGTTTTAACATGAAATGAGGAGACTAGTTTGAAAAGTAAACAACTGAGATTTTCTCCATAATGTACTCGTGGTATATAAATTTCAGAAATGCTGATATCAGGCATTCAAGGCTTTTCCCTTCTTGTAATATCATTGGTGAATTGAATATGGTGAATACATCAAATCTCACCTATAAAAGGAGCCACACTGATCCCAATAATTGAATCTTCTCCCTTGTTTCTGAGAGCTCATATTTTCAAAAAACAGATCAAATTCATGTTAATATTTCTCAAAGGGAAAGTAAAAATCTGAAAGCCTTTGAGGATTTGAAAAAAGATTCATCTGTGGGCCTTCAACAAGTGATTATCACTCTTGATGTGTAATTATGAAGAGATAAGAAGAAATTGACCCTCTGTGAAAAGTAAAACCACGAGCACGCAACATGTTCTCTCTAACCCTCACTACGTTTTGAAAATGTGATACCACTAGTACGCAACTCGGGAAATCATGCCCTTGTCCTCCTTTGTGAATACAGGTCCACGAACCACCAAGTTCAATGAAAGAAGATCCACACATTTCATGAGGAAGAATATCCATGGAGCTCTCTGCTCTCATAAATGTGAAAATACATTGACTACAAGATATATCTATACTATTTGTGTTTTTAGGGGTTCATGTTATCGAAGAAGGAATTTTACATGTTTAACGGAAATACATAATTGAATGCACCTATGTGAATTATATTTTAAAAAATCAAACCCCATGTTCACATGAAAATAATATAAAAGAAGAGTGGATAGTGTGCTTGCATGAAATATTTTAAATAAGAGAAGAAGGGTAGTACATGTTTCTTTGTATTCATATGCATGATTTTAAGAAGTATGAATTGTGTGTGAAAAGTTGACATTGATAAGTAACAAAATGGAAGTGCATGTAAATCCAAAACACGCATAAATTTAACTAAAACTAAAAAAAGTGTATGTGTGAAAAGAACCAAAGGAGAAAAACTTGTGTGTGCATATTTAGGAAGAAGAAAACAAGTAAAAATTTCATGTGTAAATTCACAAGACACACTCATTGAACCTAATAAATTGATATAAGAACGGTGTGTCTTTTGGTTGTAAATAAACATATTAGTCATGCATAATCACATGCATGTGTGAAAGATCAAGCGAGGTTCCCAAGAAAAGATGTTTGGATGTCATGCAGTCCATGTAAGAAGTGGATTTTAATTGAGACAAAAGCCAGACAGAATTAAAGAAGATCTTATATCTACAATGAAAGTGATTTAGAATCCATAAAGACAAACAGTGCTAACAATGTCTGAGATCATTCATTCATATTATTATTCTTGAATAATTTGTGTGAACCATTTGAACACATTTAATTCAGGTCGAGTAATCATTTGAACAAGAAAGAATTTCTTGAGAATTGTTTCACTAAGGACTGATCATAACAAGTGATCAAAATTATTGACCAAGGACATCATATCTTACCAAACATTGTTGAATATTCTTCAAAAGATATACGAGAATGTTTGATTCATCAAGATAATGGGGTAAAGCATATGATAAATCTACAGTGAATGAGAATGTTCAAGGAGGTGGACTCTTGTGTGGCTTGGGATCAAGGAGTAACTAGAAAGACTTATGTGAAGAAGTATTTAGTGAGACTCTGGAGTGGGCTAGTGAGACTCCGGTAACACTATGGTGTGCAGTATAAAGAACCACTTGTGGGACTCATTAGTGATATTGTGTGACTCTATATTGACCATTGTAATTGGCCATCTGATTATAGTGGAAAATATTTATTGGGGAGAATGACCAACATAGCATGGAGTGTGTATATGTAATAAACCTTGTAAATCCTTGTGTTTAGTTCCTTTGAATTTACAACATCATTCAAGGTAAGGGTGATATATACAAGAAGAGTGGATCGAGGCATTATCCATCCCCTGAGGGTTAATTGAATATAATCAGTTTTTAAAATTCTTAAAGGGATCACCAAATTCACCGCCTCCCCCTATAAGTGATTCACACTGATCTGGGCACTTTAATTAGTATCAGAGGGAAGGGCGCCCTTAAAATATTCAAGGTAGACATTATAATGTGAATATTTCATGAAATTATTGATCAATATAAAATAGATATTTCTACCAAGAATCAGAAGAATATTCAGAAGAAACTAGCAAGGATTCTAAAGAATAATCTCACTGCTAGTGGGGAGACACCTTCATTTGAAGGTAATTTAGAAGGTACAACATGTAATAATTATTTTTATTATGACTCTTCTGGTAAATCCTAGTCAAGATGTGATGATGATAGATCAATTATTTATCTTCATTTTGCACAAAAATAACCTCTCAATAATATTCCTAAAGAAGTGGCAAGGCATATTGATAAAAGTATCAAAGTTCTTCTATATGAAATATTATAGTTGGAAGAATATGTTGATTCCATGGAAAAGGTGTTGGCTATAAGGGTTGTTATGTACACCACTATCACAAATCCTGTGAATAAAATGGGAGACAAAATATCTATTTGAAATGACTGATTTTCTGAAGTTATTGAATAATTTCAAGGAAGTATTTTTGAGAAATACTTCTTTGTGATTATATCTGTAGAAGCTTTCCATTCATTTGAAAAATTTCACAAGGTTTATAGGGTTGTCAAAGCTGTTCAATTAGAAGAAAAAGAAAAAATGGTAAAGGAGATTGAAATTTATTTGCAAGAATTAAATTTTTTGAATGGAGAATAAATAATAAAGCTGAAGGGGAATTGGAAAAGTATGTTGAGATTAGTTGAGGATGATTATAACTCACTCCAAATGATGTGTTTAGATCTTGAGTTGAAATTGAAGAATCAAGAGTAACCCAAATCTAGAACATCCCAAAAAACTAGAAGAGGATCCGCATTAACTCAATATTGCATTGAGAACTATGATTCTAAAAGGAGTATTAGATCATCTTCTAATAAAATGGAAACATCATCCAAGAATAATGTATCCCATAACCCAGTTATTTTTGTTTCTCTTTATGTAGTTTCATCTATAATTACAGGTTCAATGCCAGAGGCTGAGAATATGTGGATTGAAATAAATGATTATACATCCATAAAAACCACAAGGATGGATACCATAATGATTAAGAAAAATAACTCCAAAAGAGATGTTAAAAACACAAAAACACAATTCTAGAAACAATAATGTAATTATACTACATGAAAAAGAATGAGATTTATTGGCTACTTTTGGTGTTGTTGGAAGTTTAAAAATCCTCCCAATAGTTCATAGAATAATGTGTTAGAAAATGAAAATTATTGATGTCCTGTATTCAAGGAATATTGATATGGTGAAATAAAGAAACCTATAAAGCTAAAGCAGAATACACAGATGAATATGTATCTGTCTATCAAGAATAGATTTGAATATCTTTAATAATTTTGTGATAATTTCAACAAAAGTGGTCATGTTTATGATTAATTCTGTTTTATTCCAACTATGCATCATGCATATGTTGATAATAATAAAAGTCCCAAACAAATTTATAAGAGAGGAAAAATATATAAAAAGTCATCCATAGGGAATATGAAAAAAATGATGTTCGGAAAACTTTGAAAGAAATTATTCCCAAGAAAAAGTTTAAGATGGATTCTAATAATGGCATCTCAACCAAGAAAAGATGCTTCAAATATGGAGGAACATTCATACCATGGATCACTGCAAACAATCCATGGAAAATATTGCAAGCAAGTTGAAATCAAAAGGGGAATCCATCCAGGAGAATATAGGATTGATTGGAGACATTCATGATGATGAAATTAATATGTTACATAAGAAAGGTGACGTGAAAGCATTGAAGAACCCATGTGGAATTCCCCAACAAGAATATGCTATGAATGAGTTTTTAGTTATCTGGCCTGATCAACTGTAATTTTATTGAGAACTACAAATAGATAAACATGATTTACTAACAGAAGCCAAGGAAAAGGGTAAATAGAAAATTTCACATGAAGACGAATTGGAATTTCAAGATAGTTTGTCAACACATGACATATAAAGTGTCTCACAAGTACTGTGTGGAAGGTGTAAAGAAGGCTTGAAAAAATTAAAACAAATGTATAATTTTTTACCAACTCAAATAGCGATGTTGAAAATTTATAAACATGCACCAGTGGAAGCTACTTCACTACTGGTAGAAGTAAGGACAGACAATCCACAGAAGTTGAAGGTGAATGGTTGTAAAGGGTCCATACTGACAATGAAAGATAAAAATGTTAAAAGGGATAGGAGACACTATCATGAAGAGTAATGGACACCATAGAGCTACATGGAAAGATATTCTTATGTTGACACTAAATTCTTAGCCTCTTTTCTCTTATTAGGAAGCTCACATGTGTTCCCTGTTATTCTACTAGACATTTGTTATATATATGTGCTTACATTATAGGGAATTGAAGATGAAGGTCATTATCAAGATTAAAATTTAATGAAAAATGTATAGAAGAACAAGTTGGACTTATTATTCATGATTTGATAAATACATGGAATGTTACATAGTGGAATATTTTTGACTCTAATATATTAAATATTATGTGATGATATTTTCGACCAAGGTAAATCAAAGGGATTTCACCCCTTAAGGGGGAGTAAAGATGAAGGAGATGATATCAAGGATTATTTCATGAGAAATATTGAAATTCATATCATCTCTAAAAGTTTAAACTTAAGGTATTCCATTCACACATTCTGTAACACCCCAACCCTAAAAGCCCAGAGTCGGTGCATTATTTTAATACATTGGCATGATTACAAGGAATCAAGTCTCGATATACCGATTAGTTTAGCAGTCTTTGAAAATAGATTACATACTTAAACATTAAATTACACATTTGAGAATAAAACACAATATAAATGATCCTTTGAGAACGCCATTAATATCCAAGCTTAAACCTTATTACGAATCATAATACACTTCTTGGAATCTTGGGAAAATTAAATAGATGAATGAGGTGATCTCAAACGCTCAGTAATGATAACAATATAGCAAAATATTACTAAAATAAGTGTAAAACTTTAAGGAAATGTTTAAGACTAAAACAAAAGCCTTTTAAACATAAAATTCATCATAATAAGGAAAAGATAAAGAAAATAATTACATTTCCTTATCACATGAATATTCTACTAGTCGAATAATCACATATAAAATCAATATCCAATTTCATAATGATGGAATGCATACTTCTAGACTTCATAACCACATAGTCAAGTAATTATACCAAGACTACAAATAAGATTTTGTCGAGGCCTTATGAAAAGACAATATTTTGTCTCATGAGACCTACCGATGCATCTAGGAGCTATAGCGGGCTGCACCCATTACATACTATGTCGAATGCATTCCTCTTATGAAATAGTTTAAACATAACATAAACATTTGTATTAAAACTAGCATACGAAATGTCATTACTTTATCTATACACCATGAATGGTATAAAAATAACACATCCACAGTCAAACATATCACAAAACCTTCATTACAATAAAGATGATTTGTATCATAATAAATCAACTTCAAACTAGCATAAAATCTATCAAAAGGATGTTGACATTGATGAAATCAAACAATTTTTTAGAAAAATACCCCTTTCTATTTTGAAATCATTTAAAAGTCATATAATTATTAATGTAAAAATTTATTTTGAAAATAGTATTATTAGATTATAAGGGACTCTACGAAAATGTTATAATGGTAGAAAATATCCACACCTGCTGTATATGTTAAAATACATTCTTACCATAATTTTGTCGAAAAGACTATAAAGTACCTTGTTTGGAAAATGACAGAAAGATTCATTTCAAAACATATATGGTAAAATAAGGATATAAATGACATTAACCCATTGTCTAGTTAATAGTAAACAGGTTTTGAAATAAATATTTAAGAAATCACTGATGAGGATGATAAAGAGGTCCCAGTAGATATTTACACAAAAATAACCTTAGATAATAAAGATATTGTAAAATTAAACCTTACCTTGCACTTTTCTTTGGTCGAGGGTATGTTTAACCTCTTTTATAATGACCATAGTCTGTTATTAAATTATAGTAGAATAATATTCATATTTATTTTATCATACATGATTCATTTATGACTTTACACTATGCATTTAATAAAGATTTCAATGTTAAATTAACATTTTGGGTAACAATCGCTTTCTTTATTGTACGTGTTCTAACTTGTTATTCTAGATCGTATCATTTAGATCATGATTTAAATACTTTTAGAATATAATCCTTGATTTATATATCATATATACTTATAATATAAATATTTATAATAGATAGATATATGAAATGGAAGGCACAGTAGTACAAAAAATGTTATATAAGTCGGCATTTTTGACGTCGGTTATTTATAACTGACGTGAAAAGCCGTATAATTGATTTATAACATCGGTTATAATATAACTGATGTTAAATATGCATTATGTTGATTTATAATGTCAGTTATTTTATAACTGATGTGATAAATCATATATGTCAATTTATGACGTCGGTTATAAAAAAACCGACGTGATAAATACATTTTCTTGCATTATCACGTCGGTTATAAAATAACCAACACGATAAAGAAAATTTTTTATGTCGATTATATTATAAATAACATAATTAATGAGTTTATCACGTCGGTTTTAAAAAAACCGATGTGAAAGTTTAAATTTCAAGTTGCACCAATAATGAGATCAATTTATTTACAACACGACATTAACATTTTCAATTATTGCCTAATATTTCATATACTGCAAATTTATTTTGAAGTAGTTTTTTCTGATTTTTCACATAGGATATATAATAACCGATGTGAAAAATAAATTTTTATGACTTTTTCACATCGTTTATATAACAACTGAGGTGAAAATACATTTTTATGACTTTTTCACGTCGGTTATTAAATAACCGATGTGAAAAATCGGTAACAAACATGTAGTTAATTTCTTAATCTTCTATTTGACAATTCCCAGAGCTAAAATGGGGTTATGGATAAAAAGTTATAGCCATCAAAATTTGATCACCTCAATATGAAGTCATAAAGAATGTCAACTTCTGATGGCCATTACTTCTGATCCGTAAATCTGTTTGATCTCTGTAACCAGTCCAAACGAAGTTTGGAAAATTATCTACATGTTTGTGAACTTTTTTCACGTCGCTTATTAAATAACCGGCGTGAAATTTTTTTACAAACAGGTAGATAATTTTCCAAGATTCGTTTTGAGTGGTCTCGGAGCTCAAATGGAGTTACGGATAAAAATTTATGGCCATCGGAAGTTGACACTCTTTAAGACTTCGTTTAGTGGTGATCAAATTTCGATTTCTATAACTTTTGATCCGTTACTCCATTTGAGCTCCATGACCAGTGAACTAGAATATTTTGAAATTAATAGCATTTTTGTTATTGATTTTTCTCATCGGTTATTTATTAACCGATGTGAAAAAGTCTTAAGAACTGGTTTTTCACGTCAGTTATATAAAAACTGACATGAAAAATAATTGAAAATTTCTTGAAAATAAATTCATAGTATACGAAATATTAGGCGTTAATTGAAAATTTCAATTCCGTGTTGTACTAAAATTGATCTCATTGCTGGCGCAATTCGAAATTTTAACATTAATGTAGGTTTTTTTATAACCGATGTGAATGATAAGTTTTATATCCCACCAACTCGGAATTTCCATTTTTTACAGAGCGAAATCGAAATTTTTTATTGTGGTCTAAAACATTTAATATCATGTTTTCTTTTACCATGTCATTTATATGTTTTCATTATTCACATATGGTTAACATTTTTTACTATCATTTTCTTTCAACCATCACCATCCAACCGAGTCAGCTCGTTTGATCTTCAACATGAATCCATTATTTCTTCTTTTTGTGATCTTATCAAGGTATTTGTTATTATTTTGCCATGATTTATGTTTTTTATGATTAGTTTTCGTCATTATTATACCCTTTAATGATTCTTATTTTATTATAATGAATAATAATGTTTCATATCATGTTAAAACTATAATTCATCCTTAAGATTAAAAACATTCTTTTAAGACGAAGATCTTCACTCTGAGATCTCATCAAGGTATTTATTATTATTTTTCCATTATTTATGTTTTTTATGATTAGTTTTAATAATTCATATACGATTTAATGGTTATTATTTTTATGATAATGAATAATAATGTTTTCAATCAGGGTAAAACATCAAATCCTCCTTCGGATTCAAAAAATCCTTTTAAGTTGAAGCTTTCGTGGGCTCATTCGACGTTTCCGTAGAAAAAAATATGAATTTTATGACACTCATAACTTTTTAACCATAACTCCATTTTAGCTCTACGACCTATAAATCAACTCTTGTGAAATTCTCTACAATATGGTTAACATATTTCATGTCAGTTATTAAATTATCGACGTAAAAAATCCTTTTAATGACAGTTGTTTAAAAATGATTTAAAAAATAGAGTTTAGTCATTATTTTTTTAAAACGAATGGTCTTTCATGTTGGGTTTTAAATAAATAATGTGAAAAATCCAAAAAAAACATCTATTTCAGTTATTAATTAACCGATGGGAAGATTTTTTTTATGATTTTCACATCGGTAATTTAAAAACAGACGTGAAAAATAGAATTTTAATGTCAATTTTTTTAAAAAAATAGGCAGTCTTTCATGTCAGTTAATAAATATCCAACGTTAAGATAAATATTTTTAACATTTCTCGCATACATGTCGGTTAAAAACTGACGTGAAAAAGAAAAAATAACCGATGTAAAAAACTTTTTTTGTACTAGTGGCACTATTTATGGAGACGGTAGGTCGTACGTACGGATAAATGTTGTTTCCATTTTCATATCGTATTGAACAGAAGTAATCAAAAATAACTGATGTAAAAATAATATATATTTTTATAATTATCATTTCATGGTGATCGTGGGAATAAATCTCATCGTGTCGTGGAAACGGTAATCCGTGCATACGGATGAGCGACAATATCATTATGTTGATGGGGAAATAATTTTTAATTGGATGTTATATCATATATACATAATCATTAACATGTTATATTTATTCTTTACATCATTTCAACTCATTACTATTCCCATCCAAATAATTAAGTGTTTGAAAAACAATCTACACTACGACTTGGTGATGGAAAGTCGCACGTACGCACGTATGGCGAATTTTGATTTAGAGAATGGATAGAATAAAAAATATTGTTGAGTAATATTTATAATAACATAAAAGTATGTATTAGGTACTTGGGTTATTATTTTGGTATGGAAAAAACAATGAAATAGGAAGTGGAAGATGAAAAGAACTTGAAAGAAGGTGGTGAAATTATTACCACTTTTTCAGGTGTTTCCTTTTGATTTTATCAAAATTGTTTTTTAGGTTGGATTTCTGATCAAAGTAAGGAATCTAGAATTATGTGAGGGAAGTTGGGAGGATATTTGGGCATGTTTTGGCTTATCCAAATGGCTTTGGAGGTGTGATTTTGAGATAATGGGAAGTACCCTTTTATAAGAGAGGTGAAGGTCACTTTAGGAAAATCTTGAAATATTATTAGATAATAAACTAATTTTCGGTTTTAATGGATAAAAAATAATATATTTCTAGTATAAGGTGGTATGGGTTGGAAACTACAGTCCTGATAGGTTTTAGATAGGTTTATGTCACTATATTAACCTTATCATTTAGATTTAACTCTAAGTTAAATATTTTAACTATTACTTTTTCATCTTGTATTCGTACACTATAAGGTTAATAAACATAATCTAAACATCCAAGAGAACCCCAAGTTTTTAATTTATGACATATATAATATTATATAATACATTTTACAAACCTTAATTTTTTTTGAATATTATATCCACCATTAATGCAGTATCTGTTTTAAAAATTAAATTATGTCAATTTTGACATTATCTGGTATTTGGTTTTTGTGAAAGTCATCAAAACTTTATTACTTCTAAAAATATAAATTTAATCAACCCTAACATGACATATTCACCTATAAAATTCATTTATGTCATCAAAACATTTGAATTATATTTATTTTAATATTTATAATACCATTTATTTTATTCTTTCATTAATAAGGTAATTATTACATCATCATTGCATCATAAA
The DNA here is from genome assembly GCA_963277665.1 of Viscum album. Lineage (NCBI taxonomy): Eukaryota > Viridiplantae > Streptophyta > Magnoliopsida > Santalales > Viscaceae > Viscum > Viscum album. The sequence goes on from OY728157.1 coordinate 170,129,178, forward strand.
TAAATTAAATTATAAAATTTCTAAAAACTATAAATAAAATGCCATTATATTGCAAATATTTATATATTTATAATGAAAATTTATATTCCAATTTATATTTTGTGTAACCCTATATTAAAAATAGTCTAGTTTTTAAACATTGAATTTAACACTTTTAACTCTTCTTTAAATAAAATAATAATAAATGACCTAATCTGATCCAAGTAGATCTAACGGATAATATTTTATTCCTAAGTTTGTTTTTGGTCGAAGTACATTTATAAAATAGAATTAGGACATGTGTTAGGGTAATTATAATATAATGTTTACCTTTAATTACTCTATTTACTTATAACCGTGGTAAATAAAAATCAAAAGTTACTATTAAAAAAAATTATTTTCATCTTATTGAACAACATTTTACTTACTGATATCAACCTTGTCTTTATGAAATTTCAAATTCAACTTCAAGAAGTTGTAAAATTATGTTTCATAAAAATTTCCAAATGCTCTTAGAAGGTGGGAAAAGTGGTTAAATAGTTTAATAAATTTTTATACATCTAATTTTATTATAAAATTACTCAAATTAATTAAATTTAAAATATATAGGTATTATATATCTATTATTACTTAAAATAAATTTATATAATTAATTATTTAAATAAAATTATTCTTTTAATTAATAACGAAGTGTTTTTCAATATTCATCAAAAAATGAAAGTTTTCTGAAAATTACCAGAAATTCACCCAAAGCTAATTTTGATCTTCCAAATTCAAATATGAAATCTATTTTACCAAATTAAAAAAATATAAGTTGAATTTATTAATTTAAAATTAATTCCTATTGTCAAAACCAAAAAGATGATTTTTGAAAAGTTAAAACATCAAAAGATTGACATGTGTTTAGGTCAAATTTAAATGTGAAATTACTTATAATGACCAACTTTCTATTAAAGATAAACGTAAAATCTAATTATACTTCAAAATATATCTAATTCATAATTTTACAATATAAATTATTTCGATTGAAAATGTACTTTTCAATTAAAACATAGTATTTTTTTACTATTCATCAAAAAATTAATGTTATCAGAAAAGTACCAAAAAATTATAAAAACTAAATTTTTATGTCCCAATTCTAAAAAAGAATATAATTTTATTAAATTCAATATATAAAGTGTCAAATATTGGTTTTAAAAAGGTTTCTCTATTAAAAGGCGTTAAAATTGAATTTTTTGAAAAATAATTCTTTTATATGGAAAATTGAATTTGTTCTTAAATTATGTAAAATAAACTCTTATTATGGGTATTACAATTATATAGATTATATAAGATAAAAAATTCAGTTAATACTATTAATAACCTCTTTTTGAAAGACTAGTTTGGTAAGTTGTGGTGCACTCCAACATGGTGTTGCATGTAGTGAAAGCTATTTAATTACTTTAATGAGATAAAGTACTTTGAAATCTTGGGGTGTTACATTCTCTACTCTTTCATTAAATTGCGTCCTTTCAATTTTAAATTGTTCATCAAAAATAAAATGTTAAAAATATAAAATTACCATTGTGGAAAACCCACATCAGAAATTGGGTAAATAAAATTTAGTCTTAATAAGAAGGGAAAAGAATGAAAATGTTACCACCAAATTATTATCTCGATTAGGGAAAATTTTTTGGAAATTAGAGAGACATAATTGGAGGATAAACATAAATATTTTTAGGGAGTGGTAGAGGTCATCAATCACAAACAAGTGTGAAATTGAGGGCCTCAAATCCATCAATATATGATGATTTAAAATATCTCCAGTTCAACAGAACATAAGGTATTAGGATAACACATTTTTGGTTTTAATATCCATTCCCTAAAGATTAAGAAATTATTTATTCATATATAAGGAGGAAAAAAATATTCTTGACGATTAGAGTTTTATCCTTCAAATAATTCCCATCATAAAATCATTTTTCACTCCAAAATATAATAGAATTCAAAAATATTTTATTTATCCTAATCATATAGGGTTAAAAAAATAATGAATTTATAATTTATTTGTCAGAAAATTTAAAAAAACAACATTATACAAACTAGGAAATCATTTATTCCCATGGTAGGTGATCCACCATTGTCTCCCTTCGGTTGGTAGTTCAAGTCTAACGGCCTGGCCGGACGCGACGGGTTGTCACCAGACCTTCGGGTTGTCCTTTTTATGACAATCCAAAAATAATATCAAGAAATCATTTAACCTTAACCATAGTATCCAATGTCAAACATAATTTATTTCAATGTTTATAATTATTCAAAATACTTCTGTCCAAACTAACCGTCCAAAATTTATAAGGAAGGTAAACACAATGAAGATTCTTTTTTCCATGTAATAACATGTGAATACCTTCATCATGTATTCTTTTGAAACACTATAACATCCTGAATTATCATAAAACCTTATTGGTTACATTCACGCTACTTTATTCCACATAGAATACAAGATATTATCTTTCAATCTAATTTTTTTTAAACTCCAACAATGATGGAATATAAAAATCATTAATATGTTTCAAGGTAGTCAAGAATATCAAATTTAATTTATCCAAATCAATCATATATTATTCAAAAATCACTACTTCAGTATCAGAACCATATTATAGTTTTTCTTTCTCTCACCCATATATTTTCTAGGAAATATAACCTGCTATTGAGTCACTTTTCATGGTTCCACACAATCTCATGTCTTTAATGAAATCGTACTTCAGTACAACTCTTATATAATATATAATTCTTATAACATGTATATCATTAATACAATACTCAAATGAAACAATACTTTAATCACAACATAAGAATGCTTATAATTCCTCATCATCTTTGGTAGTATCATAATTTCATTATTATCCAATTGCAACATTTGGGGTATATTCTGATGATTTTGACATTGACTTGTGTAGTGTCCCAACTCCGTGCAGATGAAGAATTGTATATTTGAAACCTTTTTCTTACCCTTGCAATCACATACATGGTGTCCTTTTTCTCCACACATATAACAAACTCCCATTCTCTTCAAAAATTTATAAAGGTGATTCTTTCCACATTTATCACATATGGGAAAATCCGTTCTTCCCTTATTCCCTTTATCTATCTTTCTTTCTACCGTCCTTTTATTCTCTGGCTTCCCATCAAAGCCACAAGACTCAAAGAATTTTTTACTCATATTATTAACACATGATACAATTTAATCATATGATGATAATACATGGGAGCCTATTCCCTTTATAAATGTTAGCTTAGTACCATTAAATATATGTTCCTTCATACTCTTTCGATCATGTGTATTGATGGAGTTCTTATTCCATCTATTGGGCATCATTTCTAAAAAATGGCATACACTAGGTTTTTTTATGAATCATAATTCATAATTCCAAACTTTTTAAATACATAACGTAAATTGAATAGATTATTCATATAATCTATAATAATAAAAAATCTTTGAAGAAGACTTTACTACAAAATATTTCATAATGGCTTGTAATGAAAATGGGAATTATCATAAGCATATCCCATGAGTGAGTCGTAACCAAGAGTGAAGTATGGCATGTTGTTGTGAACCAGGATACCCCAGGTCAGGCCCAAAACTCTTTTTCAGAGATTTCACTCTTAGATACATCTTTACCAGAGCTGACTCTACCTTCTCTTATCCAGATAGGGAAGTATTTCTTGGAAAACAAACAAAAATATCTACATTACCAAAATTCTAAGAAGTTATTCTATACTAATCCTCAATGTCTTTCTTAGGGTAATGTTCTCTAATCAGAGTTCATCTAAATCTATTTCCAAAGTTGTTTCTAACCTCTTTTGATACCAACTGTAATGCCCTGACCCCATAATCCGAGAGTTGGTGCATTATTTTAATACATTGGCATGATTACAATGAATCAAGTTCCGAATGACCGATCGGTTTGGCAGTCTTGGAAAATATATTACATACATGAGAGATACATTACACATTAGAAAATAAAAAACAACATAAATGATACTTTTATAATGCCATTAATCCCTAATCCTAACCCTTCTTTTCAATAATAATACACTTCTTGGAATCCTAGGAAAATAACAGAAGAAAGGGGTGAGCTCAAATGCTCACTAAGGATAACAATATAGTGTAAATTTTCACAAATAAGCATAAAAATTTAAAGAAATTTATAAGACTAAAACAAAAGTATTTTAAACATAAAAATCTTCCTAATATAGAAATGATAAATCAAATAATTTTATTTTTTTATTCAAATTGATATTCTACTAGTTGAATAATCACATGTAATATCAATAGCTAGTTTCATAATGATGCAATGCATAATGCCAGACTTCGTAACCACAAAGTCAAGGCCTTGTGTAAAGACTAAAAATAATATTCTTTAAAGGCCTTGTTCCAAGACGCTATTTTGTGTCATGAGACCAGATGATGCATCGAGGAGCTATAGCGAGCTCCACCTATCACTTACTATGTCCAATGCATTCTTGAAATGAAAATGTTTAAACATAACATAAACATTCATATTAAAACTAGCAGATGAAATGTAAATACATAATCTATAAACCATTAGTGGAATAAAAATAACACATCCATAGTCAAACATATCAAAAAACATTCAATAAAATATGGAATATTTCTATCATAATAAATTAAATTCAGACGAGCTTAAAATCCATCAAAAGGATGTTGACTTTGATGAAATCAAAACATTTTTTCGAGAAATATCTCTTTTCTATTTTGAAATCATTTAAAAGCCATATAATTATAAAAGAAAACATTTATTTTGAAAATACTCTAATAATCTTTTAAGGGAAGATTTAATGATGCTATAATAGAGGCAAATAGCCTCACCCACTATATAAGTTAAAACAAACATTCTTACCTTAATTTTTTCAAAAAGGTCATAATGTACCTTGTTTGGAAAACGACAGAAAACTTTAATTCAAAACATATAATGTCAAATAATGGTAAAAATTACATTAACCCACTATCTAGTAAATAGTAAAAAAGTTGATACATTTTTAAGAAAACACGGATGTGGATGATAAAGAGGTCCCACTAGATACTTACGTAAAAACAACCTTGGATAATAATGAGATTTTGAAATATACCCTTACCTTGTACTTTGCTTTGTTCGAGGGTTTGATTAGCATTCTAGATAACGAATATAATATGTTTTTAAATTATAACAGAACCATATTCATATATATTATATCATACATGATTCATTTGTGAATTTATACTACCAATTTAATAATGATTTACATGTTAATTTAACATTTGGGGTAGTAATCGATTTGTTTATAGAACATCTTTTAACTTGTTGTTCTTGATCGTATCATTTAGATAATGATGTGAATACATCCAGAATATAATACATGAATTATATATCACATATAATTAGAATTTAATTTTTTTAATAGATAGATATATAAAATGGAAGGCACCATTTATGGAGACGGTAGGTCGTACGTACGCATAAACGTTGTTTTCGTTTTCATATCGTATTGAACAAAAGTAAGTGAAATATATATTTATATATGTACCTATACACAGATATATATATATATATATCTAGTAAAGTTATTATTTAATATATTACATACTTATTATTAATTTTTTTTTATAATCATGGTTGAATGGTGAATGTGGGAATAAATCTCATCGTGTCATGGAGATGGTAATCTGTACGTACGCATGCGTGAAAATATCATTATATTGATTAGAAAATCATATGTAATTGGATGTTATATCATATATACAGTATAATTAACTTTTTACATTTATTATTTACATCAGTTATACTCATTACTGTACCCATCCAAAAAATGAAGTTTTTGAATAACAAATTACACCACGACGTGGAGACGGTAAGTCGTACGTTTGTAGATATGGTGACATTGTCATTTGAAGGATGTATAGGATAACGAATATGGTTGTAACATATTTATAATAATATCACAGTATGTAGGAGGTACTGGGGTTTTTATTTTTGTATGGAATCAACCAAGAAAGTGGAAGTGGGAGATGAAATGAACTTGAAAGAGGGTGGTGAAATTATTACCTCTTCTTCGGGTGTTTCCTTTTGAGTTGATCAAAAGGGCTCCTTAGGTTGGATTTAAGATCAAAGTAAGAACTCTAGTTTTTTGTTATGGAAGTTGGGAGGATATTTGGGTAGGGGTTGGACGAGACAAATGGTGTTGGAGGTGTGATTCTTAGAGAAGGGGGCGTACCCTTTTATTAGAAAGGTGAGGGTTACTTAAAAAAAACATGAAATATTATTTTATAATAAAATCATTTTCGGCTTATAATGGCTAAAAATGATTTATTTCAAGTATACGGTAATAATGGGTCAAAAAATACTCAACAAATAGGTTTTATAAAGTTTTAGGTCACCATATTAACCTTATCTTTTAGATTTAACTCTTAGTTAAATATTTTAACTTTTACTGTGTCTTCTTGTATTCATAGTTTATATTGTTAATAAACATACTCTAAACTTACAAGAGAACCTAAAGTGGTTCATTAATGAATCATATAATATTATTTATGCCCTTTGTCTGTACCTTGTATTTGTAGGAATATTATATGAACCAATAATATAGTTTTTTTTAAAATTTAATTTATGTCAATTTTGACATTATTTGGTATTTAGTTTTTGTAAAAGTCATCACAACATGATACTTCGAACAAGATACATTGAATCAACCCTAACATGTAAAATTAACCTAGAATATTTGTGGATGTCATTAAAACATTGAAATTATATTTATTTTAATATTTATAATTCCATTTATTTAATTCTTTCATTAATAATGTAATTACTCCTTCATCATTATGTCATAAATAAATTAAATTATTTAGTGTCTAAAAATTTTAAATAAATTACCAATATGTAGGAAATATTTTTATATTTATAATTAATATTTATAGTTTAATTTATATTATGTTTAACCCTATATTAATAAAATTTTAGTTAATAAACATTGAATTTAACACTTTTAACTATTCTTTAAAAATAATAATAAAAAATGTCCTAATATAATCCATAGACCTAAAGGAAAATATTTTATTCCTAAGATTTTTGTTATTATAAATACACATTATAATAGAATTAGGACATGTATTAGGGTAATTATAATATAATTTTTACCTTTAATTACCCTATTTTTTTTAACCGTGGTAAATAAAAGTCAAAAGATACTATTCACAAAAAAATTACTTTTAACTTATTTAAACACATTTTATATACTGATATCAAAAGTGCCTCTTGGTTTTTTGAAATTCAACTCAACGAAGCGGTAAAATTATGTTTTATGTAAATTTACAAATGCCCCAAGAAGGTTGGTAAAAGACCTTAAAAAGTTAAATAAAATTTTATACATCTATTATTATTATAAAATGACTCCAATGAAATAAATTGAACTTACTTAGTTATTATATATCTATTTAGATTTAAAATAAAAATAAATTAATAATTATTTAAATAAATAGTCAGTTTTAAATAATAACACAATGTTTTTCACTATTCAAAAAAAAATATTTTTAGAAAAATACAAAAAATTCAGCCAAAGATAATTTTGATATTCCAAATTCAAAGATGAAGTCTATTTTACAAAAATAAAAACATAGAAGTTTTATTTATTAATTTAAAATTATTTCTCATTGTCAAAACCGTTTAGCGGGTTTTTAAAAAGTAAAAACTATCAAAAGATTGACATGTGTTTTTTTCAAATTTAATGTTGAAATTACTTATAATGACCTAAATTGAATTAAATGATAAAAATATAATATATTTATTATTAAAACCCTTTAAAATTTATAATTTAACAATATAAAATATTTTTTATTAAAAATATTGTTTTCAATTGAAACATAGTATTTTTCACTATACGTCTACATATGAAAGTTATCATAAAAGTACCAAAAATTTATCCAAATTAATTTTTTATGTCCTGCTTCTAAAAAATAATTTAATTTCACTAAAATTAATATATAAAAGTTTCAAATGTTGTTGTTAACAAGGGTTCTCCCTTAAAAAGAGTTAAAATTCCATTTTTTGAAAAATACATCTTTTATCTGAAAAAATAAATTTGTTCTTATATTATGTATAAAAAACAAATAATATGGATGTTGAAATTATATAGAGTTTATATGATTAAAAATGCAATTAATACTATTCATAACCTCTTTTTGAATGATTAGATCGGTAAGTTGTGGTGTTCTCGAACTCGGTGTTGCGTGGAGCTCCAGCTATTGAATTACATTAATGTGATAACGTACTCTAAAATCTTGGGGTGTTACACATTCATACCTTGTACTTAATTGTTTTTATTATGTCAATTATGGGGGAGTGCTTGATTGATGACAGGATGGTATGAAGGGGGAGATTTTTCTCTACATTTGAACTCTTTAATATGTTTTTTGATGTTTGTGTAGGATTTAGCAATTCATTGACAAATTTGATTATTTCCATCCCCATGGATACGAGTTGATAAATTCTGAGCATGATTTCACATACATGGTTGTTTATGGACCGAATTGAAAACCTCGGTAATATCTCTCTTTATTTCTACATTGGGTTATCCCAACTACACATAGAGTTGATTAACTAAAGGATCATTGCAAAGTGTACCTTGTGTGATCATCCCTCTCTCAAAAATATTCAAAAATATGGGGAAATCCTTTTTTTCATTTTATAGAAAGACGGATTTTCAGTTGCTGGTACCCATATAGCCGAAACCCAGACACCAAATAACAATTCAAACTGAAATTTCAAAATTCAAACAACAGCCTTATCGCCTCGAGCTGTGAGCCTGCACTGCCTTGAGCACCGAGCCTCCATCAGATCTGAAACGCCATGTGCCATGTAATTCAACCATATCCACATCACCGGATCGCTGGTGACCGTCGCCAGCGTCCGTCATCACATCTCCTCCCCATCACACCATCGGGGGTTCAACAAAACATCATACATGGAGTTTCATATGCGTTCTTTCCCCTCATTCCCATCACCGGATCGCAGGTTAGCTTCGCCGGCATCTTCCGTCATCATCGTCTCCCCAAGACAGAGGATACAAAAAAACATCGAACAGAAAACAAAAATCAACAGAACAAACATCCATGGAGATGCCTCCTGAAACAAAACATCGTCCTCGCTCCATCTCGACAGCACTCTCACAGAGAAATTTACAACGACACAACGGAAGAAAGGAAAAACCAATGAACAGAAGATCCCGCCGCAACCAGACAAAAAACAACCGCATCAAACACCCAAAACCCTAACGTGCTCACCTGAGACGATGAAGAACCCCGCAAACCACCGGCTCATGAGCGCAACCCCCAAATGCGAAAAAACTCACCACATGACAACAACGAGCTTCCGAGATCAGAACCAAGAGCACTCTGAAGAGTTAATAATTTTTATTGACTAAATGAAGATCACCGACTTTGATTATGGGTTTTATTTTATGAATAAATGTCATTTGTTGGAAATAGTGATCAATGAGATAGGAATATATCATGTATATCTACATGATGAATAATGTTACAAAGAAAATGTTTCTTGGAGAATAACTATTCATAAAATGACATTGTATTTCTGGATTGAACATTCTCCATAATTAATTTAGATGATTGTTGAACATATCCTAAAATCCAGGACACGTGTCAATGAATGACACTTTTTCACAACATTTGATGAATATTTTGCAGTACTATATTTCTAAAAGAGTTTGATAATATTGGGATAATATTACATGCTTACAAGTTGTTCCAAAATAGTTTGCAATTGGGTAAATTCATGAAGTACATTAGAATTCTTATTCTAAAATGAATATAAGAAGAAGAATTATGATTAAGCATGAAAATTACTTTATTTTAAAGTTGGAGTGGCCTTACATTTCATGTTTAATTCCATTATATTTATACATTAATTTTTACCACGTTTTTATAAGGGTTTTATTACAAAAAATTACTTATCCATCCAACAAGGTGAGCAGAACTCACCACATAGTGGGAATGTGTGCTCAATCCTAGCCAACCAACCATCCTGGCCAGCCATAGTCGCAAGGAGCGCATAAGCAACATAAAATAACAACCGCATTGGTGGATGGGAGATTTAGTGAAGCATGCCACTATGTAGGGAAGAACAAAGGTATAGAGTGGGCACAAAACACACCCACATGGAGAACACTATATGGTGTAGTACCATAGAGGGGGAAGGAGTAATATGGAATGAGGGTGGTGAGAATTCATTAATATACCACACACAAGCCGCATTTTGGATTCGATGTGGGAAAAATAAACGCAGCTATTGTTCGCCATTTAAAAAACCTTAATACATTCGCGGTCGTCCATCTAATCATACCTAAAATATTGGCCAAAAATATCCATCATAGTTCGCGATCTAATCTATGTCGTCCATGATCAACCAGAGATGATCCGATGATCATCCATTTTCAATGAAGTCATCTTCTACCTATGATCGCATGAATGGTTACCAACACATCACAGCTACGCCAGAGATGATGTTGATCCTCCATGATGATACTCTGACAACAATTGTTGACCTAACCTACTACATGAGGATCATCTAGATGATAGGAGGTCATGCGGGAAATTACATTTTCATCCATGAAATATACGTATAATGATCGAACGTGTCCAAATCAGTCGAAGGTGTGAGGCCACATCATATAGATCATGCTCTCATGATTGATATTTTCATGCAACTCTTAGTGCATGTAGAATATGTTTTCATCTGAAATGATGAGCCATATTTGAAGAAAACTACCAAGATAATTTCCATATCGTATTCTCAGTTTGAAATTTTAAAAAATTATGTTCTCAGGAATTCAATGAGTTGATCCCCATGAAGTATCATATATAATTTGAAAACAGTGAAGGCTTCGATTCTCACATATAAAATGATCCATGTTGAGCCGGATAAATGGTGTTTCTCCATTGTTCTGGATAGCTTATGTATTCAAATGTAGAGCATCTTTATGTTATTTATTCTTAAAGGGAATGAAAAGACTCGAAACCATTTAAGGCTTTTCAAAAAGATTCATCTGTAGGAATTCATCAAGTGATAATCACTCTTTTAGTTTCTTTGAGATGAGATAATACGAGTCGATCCCTTTCTGCGAAGAAAATCTACAACCACACGACAAATTATTTCGAACCCTCACTATATTTCTTAATGGTTATACAGTTGGTACACAACTAGTGCAATAACACCCTTGTCATGCTTTGCAAAGACAGATCCACAAACAACATGGTTCTATAAAGAAGATACACTTGTACCCTTTGCATGGAGAAGAATACCTATGGATCTCTCTGCTCACACAAAGGTGAACATAATTTGGCTACATGATATATCTACACTTTTTCTATTTATAGGGGTTTGTGTTTTTGAAGATGAAGGGATATTTCATGGTGAATGTTTGAAAGTATTTGAATGCCCCTATGCACATTATTTAAAGAAACCAATGTCCATGAGCACATGAAATGAATAGAATAGAATAGTGGACAGTGTGCATGTGTGAATGATTTTAAAGATGAGAAGAAGAGAGTTATGTGTTTCCATGCATTCATATGCATGATTTGAAGAAGCCCAATTTTTTTGGAAAGTGGACTATGAGACGCATCAATATGGAAATGAATTAATTTGTATAACACACATAAATTAAACTCAAAATATACAAAAAGTGTGTGTGTGTGTGTGAAAATAACCAAATAAAAAAGAATTTTGTGTGCATATTAAGGACGAAGAAACCAAGTGGACAGTGCTAGTGTAAATTCATGAGACACCCTCCTAGAACCTAATCAATTAATATAAGAACATTTTGTGTTTTATTTTATATGTACGATAATAAACATGAATGTAATCTGGTATAATCACTTGCATATGTGAAAAATCAAGTGAGATTCCTAGGACAATAAGTTTGGATGCCTTGAAATCCCTGCAAGAAGTGGATTATAATTGACTCTGAAACCGAAAATAATTAAAGAAGGTCATATATTTTATTTGAAATTTATTGGTAATTAATGAAGATAAAACTAATGACTTTGTGAAAGATAATTCATGTAGATTAATATACCTGAAAATTTTGTGTGCTCCATTTTCACACATCTAAGTGATGGTGGGTCTTCATCAGAAGAAGAAAGAATTGACTGAGCATTATTACCCTGAGGACTAATCATAACAAGTGATTTGAATTATTTATAAAAGAAAAATAAACATACCAAAGGCTATTAAAGATTCATGAAGAGATACACGAGAAAATGTGAATTAGTAAGATCATGTTGGAATATCATAAGATAAATCTCTAGTGAATCCAAATCTTCAAGGAGGTAGACTCACGCATGCATCTGGAGCATGGAGTACCCTCTGACGCAAAAGAGAAGAACTCTTCATGGAGTCTCTGGAGTAGGCCCGTGAGACTATATTAACACTTTGTGATGCAATATAAAGAATATCCTATAGGACTAGGGAGAGACACCGTGTGACTATGTATCAACCATTATAATTGTTTATCTGATTATAGTGGATAATCTATGTTGTCTAGAATAACCAACAGAGCAATGAGTATGTCTTTTTACTGAACCTTGTAAATCATTGTGTTCTATTCCTTCAAATTTACAACATCATTCATTGTAAGTGTGAGAGGAACCAGAAAAATATATCGAGGCATTAACGATCCATAGAGGATTAATTAGAAAGAATCAATTTGTAAAAAGTTTTAAGGTATCACTAATTCACCAACTCCACTTCTCAGTCATTCACACTGATCTAGGCACTTCCCAAAGGATGAATAATAAATAAAAAAATGTAATAGTTCTATATTAAGCTACTTTATTGGGAAAGATATTTCCTTATTGATAAATGAGTGGATATGGAGAGACCATTCTTGATTATGACAAAAAAAAGAGAATGAAAATGTTTATAATTTTGAATCCATGATCAAAACGTTATAAAATAATGTTTTTCACTACATGTATAATATTGAGAGCAAGATTGATGGTTTTTTGTTATATACCTATTCAGCAAATGGAAATAGTCTCCCAAATAACCAATCATACATGGAAATAATATCATGTTCTACCAATATATATAATTAATCCTCAATTATATAAAACTTCTAAGGGTAGAAATGGAATAATACAATGGAAGAATAAAATGAAGATAAAGGGATTAAAGGAATGAATAATATTAAAACATGTGATAATTATGAAAAAAGAAACCATAATTATTTTTTAAGGGGAATGTGAGTTTCCAACATGTGTGGAGAGAAAGGCCAAATTTTTTGCCATTACAAGAGAAAGAATGAATATACCGATGTGAAATGAAACAACATTAAGAAGATGGGGCACCATGAAAATAACATCAACAATAATTAAGGTAATATACTCAAAAAAAGTTAATACATCAAGGTCAAGACTGTGATTTTACCAAAAAAATGTCGAATGATTAATCTTATTTTTATTATATTCAAGAAATATGTTATATGAGTATTTTATCAGTAATATTCCATTTATAAAAATTTTGAAATGTGTAAGGATTGTATAGATAACTATATATTTAATGATTTTGGAGACTATGTCAAATGGTACTAATGACCAAGAAAATTGATTCATTTAAAAGTTGATATGCTTCATAAAAAATTGATTAAGGGCAGATAACCCTTTATATGTACTTGATGTTGAGATAGTAATGATAACTAGTTCTTATAAAGGTATTGGAAACCTTTATGTATTATATTACAATTTTTTGTTGTCATAATTATGGTTTATTACAGTTTGGCGACATTGTCAAATTATATTAATAATGTATTGGAGAAAGGAAACCTAGAATTCTAGGTAGAAACCCAAAACTTCTGGAAAGGTTGTGGGGCTTGAACACATAATTGAAGGGTGAAAAGGGTGATGAGCCTACTGATGGACTACAAGTTGATTTTTTCATCCTAAGAGTTTAAATGGATATAAGAGGTTGGGTGAGTCTCCGTTTTAAAAAATTAAACTAAATAAAACCCAAACCTATATATTATGTTTATCAGACTTAGATTTCATCCCATTATCACAATTATATATAACAAACTCATTGTTTATCCAGTATATCATGGAATAAAAATTTTTACTGAAATAAAAATTAATCAAAAATTTAATATTTGAAAATTAAAACTTTTAGAAATATTAAAATGTAAATAATAATGTAAAAGTAATAATTCCTTACTAAATAATTTTTTAAAAAATTCTTTTATATAAACTATAGAGTTAGGGAAGTCAAAAACCTAGACTTTAGGAAAGAACATTTTCAACCAAACTATCATTTATGTCTTTCTCCATCAGAAACCCATTGCTCTAAAAGATCAGAATTTGATTTTTCTTCCTTCCAAAGAAAGACCTCGATCAAAATAATCATGTAAATCCACCTTACTATTCCTAAAATCCATCAATCATAATCAGAGATCAGAAATATAATAAAATTTCTAAAATTATTTTTGAAATTTACTACCATTACATGGATTCATTAAAACAAAAACTCACTAATAGATTAAAAAGAGAATTTTAGAAGTTGTAAAGGTGGAGAAATCATTAGATTGATTGATTTCACAAAAGAAATAGATCCCATCTCTTAAAATCCTCTAATATTTGTTGGGATTCTTTAAAAAACCATATTTTTATGATCTTAGGTGTTTTTTACAATGGAATCAGATGATATTAATTTTATAGATAAACATAATATTTATATGACTATCATATTTCATTATGGTAGTACCATTAATATTATATTAAAATATTGTTTTACTGGTACCAATAATTTTGATTGTAATTCTTTAATTTTCTATTATGATATAATAAAACATTGTTAGTATATTTGAATAAACTCAGTCAAACAGATAAACGAGAATAAATCACAATGATATACTAAAATAAGTCCCAATGATGTCTTAGATTTATTTATACTAATAGACTAGATTGTTTCTCTCCAATATACTACATTTAGTCTTATTTATAGACTTGATTTTTTCATTTTGATGGACTATATTTTATCATTTTAATGGAAGAAATTTTGGTAAATCCCGGAATTAGAATTTTTTAATTCTGATTGAGTAGCCTTTAGTCAGATGAATCAATTATACATTAGTCATTCTAATGGATAATACTAATAAGTAATGTTTTTATTATCATTTTAGAATGATCTCAATGTTTGTTTGAACAAATTGTTTTCTACCAAAATATTAAAAAATAGAAATATAATGTGAAACATATTATGATTTTTTTGTGATGTTTAAAGGAAATGATATGAATTTGATAAAGTAAAAATTCAACTCAATAATCTCCCCCTTTCTCAAAATAAAATAAACACAATACATAAAAATAAAATAAATTTAAAAAACATACAATCCATTATTCATTTATGAACAAATATCCCATTATCTGTCTAATCGTCCACTTACATTATGATTCCATGTTAGTTCATATTAATTGATCTAAAAAATAAGAGAAGATATCATGTCAACAAAATTTCATATAATTACAAATATTCTTCCCAGAATAAAATTCTCCACAAATCAATAATTTCTCCATATAATTGTCCCAAAAATACTTACCCAATAATTATACCACTTCATGACTTTCTAAAATGAATATAAGAGTTATAACGTACCAGAATGGATAGTGATAAAAATAATAATATTTTTGGGAGATAATAATTCATCACAAATAAATATAGAATGAATATTCAACCAAAAAAATTAGGAAAACATTCAATAAAAATTTATATGGAATGACATTACAACTTTTATTCAATAGTTTTTTTTGTGAATATTACTACATAAAGAGTTTAGAAAATAAATCATTCTTTATTTTGGAACTTCTTCATGATGAATTTCAATTTTTTAAAGTCTTCCTAGTTAATCTAAATTTCACGATCCATTTCAACTAACATTGTAATCCCGATTTAAAAACATCAACTTATCATAGATATTTCTTTATTCTATCAACATATTCATTGTGAAAAGGATACTCAAAATTGTGATCATTTTTCATCATATTAATTTCTTAATCATGCATTATGTTCTTCTATTATATTTTCACAATTTATTCATATTCTAACACTAATATTCATATGAAAGTTTTAACATGTAAAAACATCTCATCATAATCATAAGAAGACATCAATAAAGAATATGAAATATCTACTTGACTACTTTTTAAAATATCAATATATTCATCATGGACACCCACATTCATATTAGTGTCTCTCAACTATATTACACTCTATTTTACTATTCTCACATAAGTCATAAATTCATCTTTAAAATCTGTTTATTCTTCATCATTCTTCCAGAAATTTTAGAAAAAAAATTTAAAGAGTCAAATTTTTTAGCACATTTAATCCCTTCTGAATATTCTCACATTGGTATTCTATATTTCCATGAAATTTAATATCGAAAATAGGTTTCATCAATGATTATTTAGAATTTCTGAATCATGATTACATTCTCTTATCTGAATGATTATCTAGAGATTCTATTGAATTTGATGATAATTCATAAACAATACTCCACGAGGTTCTAGAATCTACTCTCCCCATATCTTTGTCAGTGAATTATCAACTTGTGAAACATCCATCCCATCAATTTTTCTATCATACATAACATTTTACAATGGTTTTGTTTGAGATTTATAATTTTTAATTTCTTTTTCAAAACATTTTTTCTTCTAAAAAACAATTAAATCATCATATTTATCCAATTTATTACTAATTGAAGATGTTAGAGAAAACATTTTTTATTCTTAATTTTATTCTCAAACAATTATTTTGAATAATATTCTTTAGTTAATTCTTCTAAATGCTCTTTTAATTATGTTTCAAATGTTTCATGTGTTCCAAAATTATCATCGTTTGGATTATTCATAGTTTTCATAAAATCAAAAAAATAACAATTTGTACTCACAAAATTTTCCTTTTTTTCTCAAATATATTTGGATCCTCTAATGTTCTAACAACTTTTTTTTACAAAATAAATATTTGTAAAATAACATTGGAATAAGGAATAGGATTAACTATTGATAGAGTATAATTTATGTGAACCTTTTCTCTATCATATTTAATTGAATGGATATCTCTATGATCATTTTATACTCACTTAAACAAAGAAATTATACTATTTTTGTCTCAATATCTCTCTTTTGTTTCTTTTCTTCTCTTCAATTTTTAAAAATTATTCATTTTTTTGTTAAGGATAATCCTCATCATTTCCTAAAATAAATTAAAAATCTACATTTTTTTTAATTCCTAATCCTCAATTAAAAAATTTCACCATGAATTGATATTGTCTTCTCCTTTGTCTTTGTGGGTGATGAAACATATTATCTTTTTTCATAGAATCTTTCATTCAAATGTTGTAGATCCCCATTAGACACACATATTTCCAATTTTTCAATGAACATCATTTGTTCCATAACAAAAACTAACTTAATCCTTGAATAGTATACTCACTAATCAGGGAAACTCATTCATTCATCTATACATCTTGATTATTTATTTTAATAAAAAATAAAATTTATCAACATATTCTTGTGAAAGCATTGTAAATATATGATTATGAACTTTATATGGATTTTCATGATAAATTAATATAATTAAAACAATATTTAACCAAATTTATTTTCCTCATATTCATAATAAAATATAATCAAATGATGTCTCACATATTCATGATATCTCTATCACCGTTCCAATTTATTATATGTCCTTGTATCCATAATGAAATTACTTTTTCATTTGGCTTTAAAATATATGTCATTATATATTTCTCAAAAGTATGAAATAAAAAGAATTCACCATTAAAGTTTTCAATTCCCCCTAGCTTCTCTAGAACCATATGATTAAAAAGATTATCCTCTCCATCCAAATGAGACTTCTCAATGTACTGATACTTGTTGAATATTTAACATATAAAACTGGCAAAAAATAAAAATATTGAGGACATATAAACAATAATATATACTAAACTATACTAAATAATGAAATTATTGTACTATATAAAGGTAATGAATATTTAAATCCACTTTCTCAACATAGAACTTCTCACATCCCTAAAATCATATAATTAAATTCACAAATGAGTCATTTTTGTAATACCATTTATTCTTTATCAACATATCCATGAATACTTATATATTTGAAATATCTTTTAGAGTATACATCATGAAAAAAATGAACGGACAGATGAATCTAATATAAAAATTGGAATCCGATCAGGGGAATGGAAAAAATCAGACTGGAAGAAAATATGAGTACATAGCATCATCATCCGTAATAAAAACCAATATAGGATGTAGTGACCCACTCATGTACATATTGGTATGGGGTGAAGATTCATCTTCTATATATATGATGGCTTAAATTCCAACTCAATATATATATGACAGTCAAGGATTATATAGAAAAGTTAAATTATATTCTGAACTATAAGATTTTTATGAAAAAAATTTTAAATGAATGAAGTTTCTGAAAAACAAATTTAAAAAAAATTAATGAAATAAAATTTCAAACAATCAATAGTACTACTAAAAAATAATATAGTACAAAATTGATATTGGAGAATACCTTGTCTTAGTATAAAATATATCTTTTTTATCAATAAGTGATCCAAATAAATTTTTCTGTTTTTTTTGGAAAACAATATATTTTGAAAAATAACATTTTAGAAATACAAAAATATAATAATGAGTCTAGTTTTTTGGAACAAATATGGTTTTAGTAAATAAAAAGGTTTTTAGAGAAATTTAAAAAAAAGTTAAACCAATGTTTTTAGAGAACTCCATTTTTAGTAAATATTTAAAAAGTAAAAAAACTATATTTTTTTTAAATCCAAATTATTTTGAAAAACTTAATGTTTTAAGAAGTGGTAACTTTTTTTATTAAAATATAGAATAATAACAACATATGTACTCCAGCCTAAAAATTTATTTAATTAACTTAACAATATTGGTAATCAATAATTAGATATGAATGATCATATATTATTGATCATTCCAAGATCCTATATAATATATTCAACTATCTCAAAACTAAGATGTTTAGTAAAAAAATAAGTAATTGATTGTTCAATCCCAATGAATTTTAATATAATATCACCTTTTAATATGTGATAATAAATTAAATGGTTTCTTATATATATTATTTTTTACCAAGAGTAATGTTTTGGGTTTTAACTTAATGCAACAACATAAGGTAGTGTCTATTTTATCCACAATTCATGATCATAGAAACTTTCAACTACCGCATATTGAGCATCAGCAGTGAAAAGTGTTACCAAGTTTATTTTATTACTAGACCATGTCAATAAAACCTCTCATAATAAATAAAATGTTCCATCCATATATTTTTTATCCACTTTACATCCAATAATGTCTACATTTGAAAACATATTAATTAAAACCCCTTTCCAAAAGAGTAAAAGTATCATATATTCATAGTTCCATTATGATAAAAATATATTTTTTTACACCTTTAATATATATCTATTTTGTCTTACCTTTATATCTGACAAAAAATCTGACAAGAAACATTAAATTCAGAAAACAAGGTGTTATGTATAGTAAGAATACAATCAATTTACTAAATTATTTTTATCATACTATTTCATATATTATTTAACATCTAATGTATTTTAGGTTCCTATAGAAGTAATAATAAAATTATTATTATCATATCCAATTTTATTATGATGATATTTTATATACATTTGTTGTGATATAAATTCTACTTGTAGTTTTTTTGAAATTTGAAGACAAAGATAATAAGTTTGTTCTCCCGTGATGCTCATTGCAAAGTCAAAATTCATTAGATCTATAAAGTAATTTGTTAATGATTTTGTAAATAAGAAAAATATAATTTAATCTACCATAATTTTAACAATGATAATGATTTTAATGACTTTTTTATAAAATGATTTGAATCAATTGATCCATTAAAAAATTGGTTTTCTAAAAAAAATCTAGTTGATCTTTCATATTGGCCTCTAGGGGATTTTTTAAGTCTATATAGTACCATAGTATTATTAAATAAATGTTTTGGAAAATTTTAATTTTCAATGAGGGTATTTTTTATATTATAATCCACATACATATATGTTTTATGAAATTCACACTCCACAACCATTTTAAATAGTTTTAAATTATGAAATGATTCATATTATTGAATTATATTAATATCATCATTCCTTAAAATCTGAGAAAATGTTTCTTCAAAATATGTTCATTCTTGTTGATTATATAATTTTCCAAAACATGTAGAATTATTTCTTACATTAATTCCATTTTTAAATAACTTATTTTAGAAACCCCCCATTTTACACCAAATATAGCTATCTATTAAGGTTATTCATCAAAAATAAAAACTTGAATCCTTTTGTGGTCATCAATTTAATATTTTATATATTTTATCCAATATTTATAACATAAAATATTAATCAACAGTTTTAAGATTGAAATGTGATAAAAATTTACAATTTTCAACTTCATTTGTTATGAGAATTATATTTTTAACATGTTGATCTACATTTTTAATGATATTATAAATATTATTATTCTTAAGTAACATCTAATTCATTTGTTTTACAGGAAAATGTTCTTCAAAAACAAGTTGAAATTATTCAAGATATATAGTTTTGAAATAAATTTTTTAGTTTTTATATCATTATAAGAACATTACAACATTGGTTGACAATAATGTTTTGATATAATATCAAAAAATGAGGGTTGATGTTGTTTCAATATAAAATTATTGGTTTCATGAAATTAAAATTGGAGTGTTTCCTCAATAGTACATGTGTTTTTATTAAACAATTTATATACATTTCGAGTTGTATAATGACCTAAAATATTTCATTTATCAGATCTTGGGGAAAACGTATAAAAATTAGTATTATTTTTAATAAATAATACTTTTAATCCAAAATCATTAAGGTAATAAATTATTGGTTTTCATCTAATCCACAACTCATAAGGATTTTATTAACAAAATATCTTACTAAAACGTGATTTTTAATATTAGAGGATGCACCAACAACTTCATCCAAATTGATTTTTACAAAACAGTATTCACTTAGCATGGTCCATGTAGTCAAATAAATAATTATATTTATCCATTCTACTAAACCTATTTTATGTGGAGTTCATGTTGAGAGAAGTTATATATTATACCCATTTACTAAAAAAAGATTAAAATTTAGAATTTATAAATTCTCTACCAAGACCACTATGAATAGTTTTCAAGGATATATTTTTCTCATTTTTAACTCGTACAATTTAGTTTTTATTATAGATTAAGTCTTTAAAAATAATTTCTATAAAATATACCATCATATATCTACTATATTCAATAAATAGAACATATTCATCGAATTAGACACTAATACATCGATTTTTTTAGGGAAAAACAAGTCCATGTTCACTAATTGTAAACCACAAAATGTTGACACTTTAATAATATATTTTAAATTATACTTATGTTTCATTTATAATTGAACATGATCAAAAAAATTGAATTCTCAAACTTCGCTTCTGGTAGATCTTTAACTAATCAAATTTTAGATAGTTTAACTAATTTTCTATTATTATAATATCCTCAAATTATATTTTTTAACTAATATTTATCATCCATTGTACTAGGTATAGCTATATGTTATGTCCCAAGGTCTTAAAAATTTTGCGTATACACATTCTTCGCCCAATTTGAAGAAATAAAAAATTCATCATTTAAATTATGAATAATACATATTCCATTGTTGAAGTTCAAAATTTATCACTCATCAAATAATTTAATTATTCTTATAAGTTTGTTCTTATGTCCGAAAAAAATATAACATTTGAAATTAAATATTTTCCAAGAAGAACAATATTACATATTCTAATACATTATCTCAAATCACTGTCACCGAAAGTAACTTTTCCACCATTAATGTTTCTAATTTCATTGAAGAAATTGTTATTTCCAGTCATATGTTTCGAATAACCACTTTCCATATACCATATATTTTTTTTGGTAAATTTATTATTTTCCATAAAATAAAAATAATACATCCTCAGAATCCAAACCTAATGGGTTCTGGCATTGTTAAAATTCAAATATTTAGAATCCACATTTATCAAACATTTCAATTTTGAGAAGATGTTAATTATTTTTAAAATTTAACCTTTTAAAAACCAAATGTTTGAATTTTTTTAAAGGAAATTTATGTTCCAAAACTAACTACTCTTATATATTTCTAAAATAGGGAACTATTTGGAATAATGTCTTTAGTATGATAAATGAGTTTTGTATCAGCAAAACCCATTATGGATACATCTCAATGGGGAATTTTTTTTATTAATCTTAAAAAAGTTTTCTTAACTAGAAATAAATCTTTAATATAACTTTTTCAAACAATGTAACTCAGAGTTTTAATTCATTACTGAATTTTTATCCTCATCAAAAATTTTATTCATTTTACATTTTTTCTATTTTTTTGAAAAAAAATATTTTATTTAATATTATATAGTTCTAATTTTTAAAAAAGTATTAGTTTTATGAATATTTTATTTTTATAATTTTTTTGAGGAACTTATAATATATATATTAATAGTATATATTCTTTACTTTTATTTACCTTATTGTTTAATAGAATATAATGTTATTGTTGGTTTTACAATTCTTGTTTTATTGTAGTTTTTCATGTCTAGATACCTCCTCAAAACAAGGAAACCTACTATTTTATTATGATAAATAAGACACTTAATTGGGCCATGTTGAATTATTATTATTATTATAAATATTGGGATAATTTTAATTTACTGTGAGGTTAGTTAAGGATTAAGTGGTTATCTTTTCCATGAAGTAGTTAATAATCTTCATAATCTCAGCATGAATGATGATATTATTTTTGTATTCACATTCACTATCTGAAGAAATTTATGGTGAACTGTCTTCACTACATACACAACATCTGTTACTATATTTCATAAATTTATTATTCTTCTACATGTATTATTTTCTATATTTCATATTGCACATTATATCCTTATTTTCATCATTTTTCATCTTTAGAAAGTTTGGTCTAATACGATCAGTTATCATGAATTTATAAAATGTAACATTAGAAGAATCCTTTTTATCGCATTCTTTCATCAGGTTTTATATAGGAATATGGAATGAGAATTCTCTTAATGATTTTATTTATGAGTATCTTACGGACTTACTGAATCGCACATATTAGGTGCACCATTTGTCTCTTCTTCCCAAGAAAATCTTAATGGTTCCCTAATCAATATTTGGGTATGGAACTTCTTTCCAAAGTTCGATGGTCATCTGTGTTTTTGGGCCCAACAACTCTTGGGAACTCACATTGGTCAAGAGGATGGGAGGATGGGCTCATCACGCCCTTTTGGGGTGGAATTATTTCCTATTATAGGGCATACGTATAGATTTAAGATATGTTCATGAATCTCTTCTGAATCCTAATACAGGACTGTTTATGTCGGAACCATGTTCATTCTATGTAAGAAATCGAGTTTGATTTGTGTTTGTTGTTAATCCTCATTGGATGTTCCAAATCGTTTCCAGGAAAGGGATTATATTGTTTAACTGGACAACAATACTGAATGTGAATGAGATATTGGAGTGGTGCGTGAGGGGCATGGAATGTGTGCTAAATTAATTTTGCATGGAATAGTGAAATTAGGTTGGATTTTTTGCTCAAAAGGTGGTTTCGGTTCAAAATGTTGAATCATGGAAAATGCATGAGGTGTGTAAAAAATCCAAATATGTGCTCCGAAAACAGTTCTTTCATGAAAATCATTGGGTTTAGAATGAGAGGTTTTTCGTGACACAATGGGTTTTGTGGATGAGTGACAACAATTCCTATAAATAACAGTTGACCCCCCCCCCCCACACTCGGTATAGATGAAGACATAGAGAAGGTCTTAGTTCTGATGCATGTAAATATTGCACGAAAAGGGGGGTGCACAGAAAAGTAAAAGTGACATGCAAAAGAAAAAGTCTCACACAAAATTCATTGTTTGACAGAAATGTTAAAGTTGCATGAAAAAGATAAATTTTCTTGCAAAAGTGAAATTTCCATGTAAAGGGTGTAGTTGCATGAAATATTTTCCGCACGAAAATAAAATCTTTCTCACAAAAGTAAGATTGTGCACACAAAGTGTAGGTGTTGTGTGGAATTTCATTATAGGATAAATACATGATCTGAATATCTGGTTCAGTGGTTTAGTGGTTCAGTGCTTTCATGTGAATTAATTCATGACTTTGATTCAAGAAGTATCTCATACTGAAAGAAGATAGAGACTTCAATGAAAATATATTGAAGCGACCGTCAAGTCGATAATCTGAGTTAGACGTCTCAGAAGGAACTACGCCTGGGGGAGTCGAAAGAAGTGATCTGAGCGATGAAGTGAGCTTTCCTAGAACCTTGGTAAAGGTAGTATGACTGGCATAGAGTGACTGTGAACAAAACATGTAATCCAAAACTAGTGACGATTACTGAATTTAGGTACGACCGACATACTGTCAGTGTATGATCCTAGATGTGGCCCATATTGGGGAACCAAGTAAAAGTGATGTGTGGTTTATATGAATGTGATTGTTTTCATATTGTTCTCATTAGTCTTATAGGTATAAAGTGTTCCTACCAATGTGGGAATAAGATCCTCGTTTAAAAAATTTGACACCCTAATTCACCCCTCCACTATCTGGGTGTCCTGGGGTCCTATAGTTTAACCTAACAAAACAACTATATGTTAAGTATCTTTTATTATGAACACAACTAAGGTCTCTCGTGTGATTCCATCTATTTGTATTGGAGGTTCTTCATCATTCTCTAGTAACAGGAATTTTATTATCTGATGTAGTTTTATAACCAATGTTTGGTTGATATTCCACCATATTATGAGGTAGTTAATATTATGATGATGGGATACAGATAGTATAGGGTGTCATAGTGTCACACGCGAGTTTTTAAATGCATATTTGGTTTCAATTAGGGTATGATCCTCTATTATTTCTTGAAAACAGGGTGTGATTCGGTTGAATTTTTTGGGTGCTATTCTCCTCTATCATTGTACACGCATTCATCTTTAGCTTTCCTCTTGAGTTTTTTATGGAATTTAGTGTTTTTTGATAAGCACACACTAGTGAACAATTAGTGATAACCTTGTGCCTCAGCCCAGGTGACCATGTTTCAGCTACTGGGTGAGATAGTAGCTACCATAAGTCTTCCACATGGTTATTTAGACTATGTCGGTATCCTATATAGTTGGTCTGATTCTCGGAAAAAGGTGGTTGGACGGTCAACATGCGGTTTGACAAACCTTGCAGACTAACATTGCGACCAGTCCTGGTCATTAAAATTTTGGGGATTCTTTTTCAATCCTCTTAATTTTAAACCCCACACACCCCTCTATCTACGCCACTTGAGATCCTATAACCTAGAATCATACTCTCACTCTTTTATCTTCCCCTAACAACCATTTCTGGGTGATTTTTGTGTAGATTCTTCACGGGATGTTCAAGTAAGTCCTATCTCCCTTGTTCTCTTCCATCATTCTATGGTTTTCTTACCACCATATTTGGATGTCTTTTCTCCAACATGTAGGGGAAATTTTTTGTTTTGAATCCTATAAATTTGGGTTCAAACTTAATTATGTAGGCTGGGTCTTGCATCCTGTTGGTGTGGTTGATGTGTGACTGAGGTCTCACATCGGTTTCCATGAATTCTTCATCACATGTGTTCGGATCACTTTTTTATATCTCCTCTAAATTAAAATTACATTTTTTATTGATTTTATCACATTCCTAAGTTGTTAAATAGGGATGCATTGTATTTAGAATAAGTTTTTTATGGGAAATGAGGTGGTTTTATTAATTATTTTTAATATATCATTTGGATTTATTGACTTATTTCATGATAAATGGTTTTTAAACTTTGTGGTTGAATTTTTCATGTGTTTTTTATATTAAAAATATGTTTTTGTTTTATAAATGTATTTGCGTCATCTAAAATGGTGGTTGGTGTTTCCTAAGTGGGTTTCTATATTCTTTAGGGATTTAAAGTGTATTCTATGTAGTTTTACTAGAAATGTTTTGATTTGTGGAAATTATGTGAGGTACATATGGATTTTTTGAAATGGTTTCATTTAAGAAAACCCTCCTAGGTGTGAGTCACATTCCTTGTTGGCTGAATTTGAGATTGGAGTGTCATTACTATGGGACTTCCCTTGTGTGTTAATTTTTTAAGGAAATGATTTGTCATTGAGGTGGCTAAGGTTGTGCTGGCTTGTGGGATATGTATAATGACATGTGCATGGGGATTTTTATTTGTATTTTATGAAACACTCCTTTGTGAACATAAAATGGGAATCTAGAACATCTATGGGGAATTATGAGAAATTTTAATATACTAGGCTAGTTCATGTACTAGATATTGTCCCATAGTTAAGGGATGTTTTTATTGTTATTACTATGGGATCAGGACCCTCGGTCAGGCCAAATATGGCGATGATCAGTAATTTGGGTGTTATGATGTTATCAGGTAGGGAATTTATTTGGGTTGAGTCACATGTGTAGTTTGTTTTGCTTCTCCTATAAGTTCCTAGTTAATCATGTGTTCCGTTGACACTCATACTACCAGTTCCATTACCCTCACTATGTAGATTCATGTTCCTTGTACTTGGTTTTGGTGTTTATTTTAGAAAATAATGAACATCTGGATTTGATAAAAAGGTTTTATAGAAGAATGTTTTTTAAATAGAAATTATTTCCCCATATTAATTTTAAAAAAATGAACATTTATACTTGGTCCCACTTTACCATTCTCCCCATGATCCATCATTAAAATCATAAAATGGATTTTGATTTTTGTTTTTTAAAATGAAAACGGAGGAACACATATATTTATATATTGTATTTCAAAACTGTTAATCCATGTTTCTTTATTAAAAAGATATGAATTTGGAATAAAATTATTTGGGTCTACCATTTGTGCTTTAATACTCATGTCAATTTCCCTTTCTTATTTACAATTTTTACTGCAGGTTTTGACTTTGGTTTGATCACCTTGGTTCAAGGACAATTTTTGAATGTAATGTGACCCTCGGGGTCACATTACGATGTATTGGGTGATGGGTTCAGGTTGGGTTTTATTTTTTTGTTTATGTCAAGTTTGTTGTATTTTTAGTTTTAATGTAATTCATGAAAATTTTAAAACCATATTTTATTTCTCCATTATTTTTAAGTCATTTGTTTTCCTTTTTTTGGATAAACAATTACCATTATATTTAATGATTCCCTTGGTTCTTTTCACTAGCCCGGGAGAATCG
This sequence comes from Viscum album, assembly GCA_963277665.1. Classification (NCBI taxonomy): domain Eukaryota; kingdom Viridiplantae; phylum Streptophyta; class Magnoliopsida; order Santalales; family Viscaceae; genus Viscum; species Viscum album. The sequence goes on from OY728157.1 coordinate 170,156,569, forward strand.
GGAATTCCTCTCAAGCCTTGATACTGAATGAATCGGGTGACCAGTTCAGAGTTGACCAAGGTTGGTTCATGCCAAAATGATTTCCAAGCAGGTCATATCTATTGAGGGCCTTTTATTTAAGAGATTCAATAATTACATGGGGATATCAAGGTAGAGGGATTTGGATGTTCAGGACTTGAGGTGTTGTAATGGGAAGTAATTCATGATCCCATGGTCATTTTGATCCTCGAGATACCATGTGACGTTTGTGGTTTTGTTGTATTTAGATTCTTATTGGATGTTTGGTATTGGGAAATGAAAGTATAGTTGGGAAAGTGACATCCTTGAATTCACATGGCCTAGAATGTCATGTGGAGCTAGGGAAATTTCCCTAGAGTTCTCTCTATGATGGCGGTGTGACTGGCATATAGCCACCAACTATATGTTTGAGTCACACATTGGGACTAGTTTTTCCCTTTATAAAGGTGTCTTGTTTTAGAAAAGTGTATTTTTATAAAAAATATTTCTTGCAAAATGAAAATAGTTCTAATGTGAATGGTGTTTTGTAATCAAAACTTGAGGTTTTCCAGAAATTGGTCTTTTGGAAGGTAAAAATTTTACCATCGAATGAATTTTGGGAAAAAGAAATAAAATGAGAAAAATTCGTTCTTAATTAAAATGGTTATAGATAAAATATGGGTTTCTGTGTGATCAAAAGTGTTTCGAAATAGTTAAATTTTATTGGATGGATTGTGTAATGTTTGGGAATGAGTTATTATTTGAATGGTTTCTATTTTCTAAAAATATATTGTTAGTTTTGAATGGGGTTTCTAGTTTTCTGGCTAGAGATTTTTAAAATGAAATTTTTCAGATTTGAAAAGAAGTTTGAGTGGAATTATTTTCCTTGAAATGTGTTTTACCTTTAGTTTTTCCATGAGGGACCATATGCATAAGTATGTGTGTGAAAGTGGATGTTTATCTAGTTTGGAACTATAATGTTCATGTGTAAGGCTTTATGGGACACCATTTGTGGGTACACAATCCTTTAAGAATTTATCATTTTCATAATTTTTTTAAAGGAAAATTTTATGTTTTTATTTCTTCTGGTGGTGTGGTGTGTCCATTTTATTTTGTAAAGGATGTTTCTTTTGTGGTGTTTGGAATAGAGGATCCTTATTGTTGGACTAGTTTGGATGAAGTTCCTTTTTTCTGGTTTCTTAGTGACTACCCCAATAAATATTTTACGGATGATCAACCTGTAGCTTTGGGTTGTGTACCCTTGGAAAACACTCCAGCTGATCAACCGATAGACTATATTCTTGAATTTTAGAAATTGAACATTACTCTATTTTATAATAAAGTTAATCCACTCATGGAAGAGGAGTGGATACAGAAGACTAATAGGGACTTCAGTTTCATTGCCTTTCCTGATTTATTAAAGGTAAATTTTTCTACCTTTATGCTGGAAGGTCCAACCTATAAATGGTTGGAATCCGTATCTCAGAGAAAACCCTGGGAGGTTCTTACTAAGTAGTACTTCATGTTTTGTTTCAACCAACCATATTTCTCTGAGATGAAAATGTAAATGATTACGATAAAGACATTCGATCTTCATCAGGGTGCTGGATCAGTGTTGTAATTCTATCATCTATTATTATACCTAGATATATATGAGCTATGATATGTCGCAAATGATCTCATGAAAGCTTGAAATTTTGAGTTTAGGCTCTATTCTGAGCGGCAGTTGAAGGGGGAAGTGCTCAATTTAACCAAATTATCTAATGTTACAAGGACAGACTTTCGTACGAATTATATTTTATAAGTAGTTCTTGAGATGGAGTTCTTTCTCTTGGGTTTTCGAAGTGGTGATTAGGATTCCAATAAGAATAATGGGAAGCATCATGATACTGGTGGTACTAGTAGGGTAATTAATAAGTTGTCATGTTCAAATTCTCTAAAATGATACCACACTTATGGATGCTTGGGTCACTCAAAGTAGTTATGTCAGGGTGTTTCCAAGAGGCACAGTGAATCTAGAACCAACATTTCAAAGGAAACCCGAGTCAATATTCAAATGTAATGTTTTTCTTGGGATCAATTCAGAGTCTTCCTCACTACAAGGTTCTTTGGATGTAGTTTTCATGTCTGGTGGACTTTTTTGGCGTTTCATCCACTTTTAATCATAAGGATGGATGTCGTTAAACCAGTGAAAACATATATTTCAATGGAATTGTTTTTTTGAGTTCATGATATATTTGTTCTATTCTGGGGTTTCTTAATCCTGACTAAGAGGCAAGAGATTCTTCAATCCTCAGAGCTCTAGCCATAGGTCTATATGTAATGATGACTCATAGTTCGGAGAAAACCATGGGTATTAAAGTATTTGATTTAACATTTATCCTTATTATAGATGTAATAGGTAGTTTAATCCTCTTGTGTAGCAGTTATGTTTCAATTGCTCTCATTTGGTGGAAAGAGGTGTTCAGACCTCATTTCCATGTTGTTACCCATGTGGGTGAAAAAAATTTCCATTATTCATAAGGTGGAACAATCATCTCATTATCTTAAAACCCCAATGGTTGCGTCTTTATGGATTCAGGCCTCTATTTAGTGGCCCTTCTCTAGATTGATTTTTCGAATCATATCAGATTCGATTTGTGGTCATCCAGGGTTTTGAAGATATTGGTATGTGATAGTTGTAGTTTTGATTGTCCATTAGATGGGACCGCTTCTCTCTCATGCCCTTGGGGTGGGGATTTTTGGCCCGTGCGGGAAGGTTTTTCAATTCCTTTATTCCTGGTAGTTCTTATGGTAGGGATTCAATTCGGTTCTCCCCATGTTAGTGTCTCAATTTCATTTATGGTATTAGTTTAGTGGCAGATGGTCTTATGTATAGCCACCGGATCCTATGTTATTCTTTTGAGTAAATAATTTGGATGGGGGTGTAACAAGGGGTATCATTTTTTGTAAGGTTATGGAGGTGTTTATGATTTTGGGGGTATGTGGAACTTAGCGAGGAGTCTATTTTGGTCTCCTAAGTTCATCTTGTTAGCCTCTTTCTCATTAGTGGTGTTTTTTTACCTCTTCTTTTGTTATTCATAGGAGATATATTTGGTTTGTAAAGTATTGGTGGGTTTTTTTTAAATTTAATCCATGGGTTGGATTTCTAATTGTGGAAAGCGTTATGGTGGGGAGGTTTTTTAAACCACGGTTTTTAAATTCATCTTTGGTTCTGGTTTAGGTGTGATCCTTAGTTCTTTCTCAAGAACCAGATGTTATGGGATAGACATTTGGGGTGCTATTCCCCTATATATTTGACCAAGATTTTATCCTTGGGTTTACTCTTCATTTTTCATTTTATTTGGCTGGCATGACCCTAGCACATGGCTGGCGCATTTTTAGGGATAATCGTGCACCTCGGCCCCGGTAATCATGTGGCTACAATTGGGTAAGCTAGTAGCTATTACACTATGGCTGCATGCTTAGTTAGACTGTGTGGGTAGATGGGCGGTAGGTCTACTTATTGGGAGAGTAATTATAATGGTTACCCCATGGTTGGATAAATTGTGCGAACTAACCATGTGGCTTGTCCAACTCATTAAAATTTTTGGTTTTTTTTTTCTCCACCGCTTTTTAATTCCCAAACACCCCTCTATCTCCCTCATTATGGATCCTCCACCATAGTCACCTCATATACTCTATTTTCTCCCATAGACCAATTTTTTTTTGGAATTCATTGTGAAAATATTTCATATGGTCTTCATCTAAGTCCTCTCTCCCCTGCCTTCATCCAAATTTCATGGGTTTTCTTCCCACATTATTAGAATATCCTTTCTGTAAGATCTAGGGTTGTATTTTTAGGTTTGAATCCTAAATTATTGGGTTCAATCATGAACCTTTAGGTTGGATATAGCTTCCTATGAGTACATTTGAGGTTTGAGTGAGGCTTCACACTAGTTTCTTGAAGCTCTTCATCATTTTAGGTAGGACCCCTTTTCATATATCCTTTAAAGTAATGATTACATTATTTTATGAAATTTTTCAATTACCTATGTTATTTAATATTGATTCATGATTTTTAGAATCATTTTTATATGAAATAAAGTTGTTTGCTTAATTGTTTGGAATATATCATGTGGATTTGTTGAATTGTTCACGCTAAATGTATTTTAAATTACTCAGTTGGATTTTTCTTGTGGTTTGTGATTTACATAAGCATTGTTTCTTTTTTTAAATGTATTTGATGCATATAAAATGGGTTTTGGTTTTTCATAAATGGATTTATAAATTTTTTTATTTAAATTGGATTTAGTGTAGTTTTATAGAAAATATTTGATATGAGGAAATTATGTGAGTCCCATTTGTAATTTTTAAAATTGTTTCATATAGAAAACCCTCCTAGGAGAGATTCACCTTCCTTGTTTATTAACCATGATACGGGAGTGTCCTTGGTAATGGACATCTCGTTGGTGGTAATTTTTTAAGAAAATGGACTACCCCTGAGGTGGTCTTGGTGGTTCCAGTTTGTGTGATATGTATGATGACATGAGCATGTGGATTTCTGTTTGGATTGTTTGGAACACCCCATTGTGAACATAACAAGGGAAACTAGACTCAGTATGATGAATTCAATGAAATATTTTTGAACTAGTCCAGGTGATGAACTATCTAGTTTCTAAAAGAAGGGGGATATTTTTTATTGTTACAATGGGATCGGGCCCCTCGGTCAAGATGTGTGCGGTGACGATCAGGTTTTGGTAGTTCTGAATTCATTATCTTGAGCATGTCATCAGGATGAGTTACATATATAGTATATTCTATTTCTCCCCTGAGTTCCTAGGTATTCTTGTGTTCCTCCAATTCTAGTATTGTTTGTTCCATTTATTTTTCTATGTAGAATCATGTACATTGTACGTGGTTTTAGTGTTTTTTTGTAAAATTGGGAATGCGTGGTTTTGATAAAAAGGTTTTCAAGAAGAAAATTTTTAAAAGAAAATTATTTTCCCATATTCATTTTTATGAAAAATGAGCTTTTCAAATTGGTTCCCTTTTCCCTTTCTCCCATTTATCCTTCTTTAAAATCACTAGAGAAATTGATTGTGATTTGCATATATTAAAATAAAATGTTTTGAAAACCTAAATTTATATATTTTATTCCAAAAAAATTATTAAATTTTCTTTTTTTAAAGGATATGACTTGGGAATAAAATTATTCATTGCTACCTTTAGAGTTTTAAAAATCACCCATATAGTATATTGTTATTTTTAGTTTTTTGATACAGGTTATGGCTTGGGTTTGATCACCTCGGTCGGTGGATTGTATTGGATTAGAGTGTGAACCACAGGGTCACATAGAGATGTCTTGGGTTCCGGGTTTAAATTGGGTTTTCTTCTGTAGTTTTTGTTCAGTTTTTTGTATTTTCTGTTTTAATGTAATTTATATAATGTTTGGAAACCGTATTTATTTTTTTCCTGCATTATTTTTAGACCATTTGTTTTTTTATTGGAATAGTGTATTCCAATTGTCCTTGATGATGCCATTGGTGCTTGGTTCCATCCCGGGAGGATCGAGAATGCCTCTCAATCCTTGCCATGGAACAGATCAGGAGAATGGTATAGGGTCAAACTTGGTTTGTTCGTGACAATATGTATCTTGGTTAGTAAAGGGATCAAAACTCACATAGTTTGTTTATTACTTTCAATTTAACATCATGCATAATAAATTTTGTTTTGGACTAAATATTCATGCTCAAACACGAAATAAGGGAATCCTACATTTCTTGGGTACGATGAGAATCTGAGTTCGCATAGTTCATATATGTCAAGGCTTACACACTGAGGCTACCCTATATGATTGTGGAGGTTCAAAACATAGATGAAATGGAAATTTCAGCTCCATAATCCCACTTTATACATGATTTTTGTGAGAAATAATGGGTGGGGAGTAATCAATGTAATTTCTTTGAATGAAGTGATAAGATGCGTGGATTCCCCAGTATAATCAATATGGAGCTCGAACCCTAAGGGAGTTTCTTAAGTATCCTGAATATGGAAGGAATTAAATTTATTATTTTAAAATTTTTGGTGGGTATTATACATCGAATTTAAATTAGATATAGGGGATTTATGATGCCATCAAGGTGTTCATTACATTACCCTAAGCTCGTGTAAGCTAGGCTTAGGGTGGGAAACAAGGGGGAATGAATGACCATCCTCATAGAATATGGATATGTGAATTGTGTATCAATACATTCCATGGGATTTCTATTATAGAGCATGGGCCTTTGGAATGAATCCTATATATCTCGATTATGATAGGAATCATAGTTCTCATAGTTCACATGTGTTAGGGATTACACATGGACACTAACCTAATTTAATGGCCTCTTTGTCTAGAGGTTGTCACATGACCCAGTTGGAATATCCTATCAGCCACCGCATAACATGGATTGACATGTGTGTATGGTATGGAAAGAGCTAGTTTGGTGTATTCTAAGAGGTGTTGTGTGTCTTCGCTGACAGCTCTGGGAGACATCCTGAGACCTAGATGACATATCTATAGGGCAAAGTGAGTCTCATGGGACTTACCAAGGGAGTGTTGTGAGGTATTGGATATTAGGTCCATGTTCTTTCAAAATAATTGAAAAACATGAACACACAATGATATATGAGTCAGGAGATGTGTCTGGGGGACATCACATGTCATGGGTAATGAACCTAGGGGGTCCACATGATCAATGTGGTGTCGATAGGAGAGTCATATGACTCGTTATAACATGTTTGGAGTATTCCATGTGTCCCAAGTTTCATGCCAAAGGATTGTCACAAGATCTAGGTGATGATTCACAGTGTTTTCATTTTTTTCTTTATATGACACATGTGAAACACATAGAGGGAGAAGAACTAGATTTTTGAATAAGCCTTCCACCATTGACCATGGTTCTTACCCTTGTATTGAAAATACCTTAGTTTTTTTCAGTGTCAGTTCTCTTGAATCTCACATGATCCAATGGGTTTGCAAGGTGTCCTTTACATAACCCACTAGAGGCCCTTTTCCTGATATAATAATGATCACATGAAGTGATTTATGACAAGAGAATAAGTACTCCAGCTACTATCTAGTATATTACTAGACAAATAGATGGTTGGTCACATGATCACTCCCTGGATTCTGTAGACGTTAAGAGTGGAAACCTGTAGAGTCTAGGAAACAAGAATCCATACCATTCTTCATGTTGGGGTGTGGAGTTTATAGGCTTCATATCCTCTGATACTCACCTGTTTGTGTGGCGTATCTTGCATGACTCTAGGTTTGAGCAAGTGATGGGTCCTAGAGCCACATGGTTTCGCAAGTCTCTATCAGGGACTACATTGGGTGTATCGCCAGATTTTCAGAGATCATGAGTCTCCTCAGTCAGTTCTTCCAATATTGGATTATTTTCCTATTAATGAAAAATTTATTGATCATGTGGTTGTGTTGAAGGAAATATATTTCATTGTGATGACAAGGCTGGGGGCCTTTGCAAGATCCAAATGCCGGTTGAAATAATCTCATGAGACCTTTGGTTACTTGTGTTGGGATATTGTGGGACTGTGTTGTGGGTACTCTATGTGTGTCATAGATCTTTCAGTTACTACAAGTATCATCCTCTTATAAACTTTTGATCCCATTTTTTTAATGGACAAAGGATGGAATTCATGCAGGATTTCATGATTATTTCTGAGGATATTTATTCTATTTTTAGGTGATGTTTCACCTAACCATAATGGGTCTCATGGGCTTGTGAGATCATTTTAGGAAAAAATATATGCATTTGTACTTAGAACACCATGGAGTCGTCTCGACACTACCGAGTACTCCCATATGTCGAGACTGAAAATCCAAAGGGACTTTATGAGATAAGGCAGACATGCCACTATGGACTCTCAGTGGCTAGCAGGGAACACCTCATGTCCTTAAGTGAGTGAAAATATCACTCAGCTCCTCCATTTTAACCCCATTGGACTTTTTTTCAATGTTTATGGGTCATGTGATTTGGTTTGAGTGATGCCTAGGGTTTTTTCTCAATATTTGGATGATGCCTCGTGTGACCAATATGGGTCATAAGAGGAGAGTTCAAGCATGTTTGGGAGAATCCATACATATTTCCTTAAAGATCCATGGTATTTTCTAGAACCACCCAAGGACATTCGTGAAGTGAGGCTGAATACCCATAGGACATTCATGAGATGATACAGAGATGTCATCGAGCACTCCTAGCATCTCGTGGATTTCAAGGGGAATGTATCGCATGTCATTTAGCGACAGCAAACCCCTCTCTTTTCCATACCTCTATCTCCATTATATCATCTTTCAAAGGTTAATTGATAAGGAGATTTGTTTTAGATATCATAATTGAATTTTTATTATTCCCAATGATGATATGGAGAATGAGATTTATGGCCACTGGGGGACTCTTACCTCTGAATATCATCCCTCCTTATTCTCTATATTGTTTTGCATCCTTCCACAAAAAATTGTTTGTATTTGTGTCTCATGATCAATAGAGGATCTAGTGATGGTGTGAATGCCATGTATTAGTCATTCATCCTATTTTCCTATAGTGCATCACATGACTAGTGATGGATCTTTCGATGGAATTTAGATGTTTCCAGATATAATTTCTCTTCTTCAGATAAATGCACTGCATGTTCATTGATGGATCTCATTATGGAATGTGGACATTTCCATGGATATTTATTTGATCTCTTTTGATATATCATTTGTTTATGTACATATGATTCCACAAAAATATAAATGTTGTTTTTATTCCAATGTAGCATGCCAATTTGTTCACATGTCAAGGTTGATGTCTTAGATAAATTTTGAGAAGTTTTAGGATAATTGGTGAATGTCCAATGGTGAAAGTCTTCCTGTCACAATTCATCTAATAAATGTGTCACACAATCCAAGTTTCTTTCAGGTGTCTCATAGGTTATGGTTTTCTGGAATGTGTTGCATGAATAACAGCAAGCTTAATTCAACCCATCATGGGTAGTTTTTTCAATGTATATTACTTTATCCAGAAGAAATATTTTGATTGCATATCCCTGATGCCATTAGATGATCCCTCTTTAAGTAGTATACAATGGTCAGCAACCTCATTTTTGTAATTTTTATGATAATCTGAAAATTTCCTGATCATGAAATTTGATCATGTAACACACAATCACATATCATCCCAATATGTTTTAGTAATTCACCATAGGTTTGTTTTCCTATTTTGATCACTAAAATATTTCCTTTTTTTGGAATGTGGTTCATATATTTCTCGTTCTTATTATAAAATTTGTGAAATCTGACATATTCTTTTCAATGGTCGAGATATTTTGGTGTCTCATCCTTTTGAATGCTAGAGATATAGTGCTCTTGTATTTCACATGATGGGTTACATGATGTTGTATCACTTCCTAGGAAGGTTTTTGTGATACCTTAGGTTCTTCACATAATAAAGAGTATGCATTCTCACCAACATGGGTACTAATTCACATAACCCATATGTGTGTGTTTACAATCTTATCTGTGTAACCCACTTGCGGGCTCGCAGTGCTCTATTTTTTCGATGAAACTAGGGATCTCCCATAGGAGCAGAAGTGATAATGAAATTGTAACCCCCATTATATATTTATAAACATAGGATCATCCAATATTTTTGTTCCCATGAATGCAGGTGTGTTCTAAAAATTTGGTATACCACTGATCGTACCAACATACCCATCCAAAGATATAAAAATAATGCCAAGTCAGTGTATATTTTTAAAGAACTAAAACATGAATTAATGTTCATGTGCGATATCATAACTTCATGGAGGTTTAAAAATATCAGAAAATTATCCTTTGGGGGTTTAAGTTCTCATAATAGAGATTATTCACATGTTCGATATTTTGAAACTCCCTTCTTATGTTGTTTATTTTATTCATGTGTTTGATAAGAGGACATTATGCCCCTCTACATCATGCACTATATCTCATAGGATATTAGGCGATCCAAGTAAATGGATTCAAACTATACGCCACACACTTATCCAATTCTGAAACAATTTTTTGGCATCATGTGTCATTATGGAGGCCCTGTATGATTTCATGTCCTGCAAGTTCTTACACTCTCAGGATACGCATCAACATCTCCTTCATTGTCTGATCTGTTTTTTGGCATAACATTTCTTGGAATCATGTGGTAAAAATGTATATGAGAATTCATGCACACTGATCCCATGGACCACCTTCCATTCATGAATAGATCTTATAGAACCATATACGACACCATGATATTCATACATGCACTGCAAGGTTTCTACGGGAACCACTGTCAGTTTATGTGTCATAGTATCTACAAAAATGGGATATCCAATACATTCTTTGAAGTTTATACACATCACATTATAACCATATCCATGGGCCATTATAGCGGTATAACATGTCTATGTGGAGGATACATGTAACCTGAAAAATTTATATTCTAATGCTTATCTATATCGACCCAAGATTTGAGGTTTTGTTAAGCTCATGTTCTCATGGTTTGGATAGTTCACAATATCTATTAAAATTGAAATATAGGGATGAAACTATATTACCTTGAGGTTGATGAAGGATATGTGTGGTTCTTATTCCCCTTGGTGTGATATACCTTGATATGCACCATTCCACAGAAAAGGGTTCACTACACAATTATGGTCATAAAAAATGACCCTTTTAGAACTATATTCCATAATCATTAAATGAATTTGGTTATAAGGAAAATGTAGTGCACTTTTCTGCATATCAAAATGGTGATCAATTCATCCTTTAGTATGATATCAATGAATGGATCTGTTGATTGTTATATATTTTCATTATTTTTTCTTTCATTCATGATGATCCTTCAATTTCATTGCTCTAATACTATTAGAATCATCAACTATTCCCATACATTTCTTTATATTGAAATAACATGAATTCTTGTAATTAAATGTTGAAATTCTAAGAGATTCCCTTTGGTGGTTTCTCTTTTATTCCCACCCACACGAGATTTTTTTTTGTTAATTTGTTCAAGCTATCTTGAGATCACCTAATCTATAGAGATACCATCCATGTAGCTGATGTGTCCAAAATTGTGAATTCAGTATCACTCATTTAAACTAATGGGTTGGGATTTTAGGGATTGATGATTATGTCCAAATAGAAGTCCTTTCCATGATCGTATTGGTTTATTTTCTATCGTGCTTTAGTTTTGGTTCTTTTAGTTCATACCTAATATTGATTTAGTTTAGGGTATTTTATCTTATACCTAATATTTATTTAGTTTAAGGTATTTAATCTCAGACCTTCTATTGCATTAGTTTAGGGAATTATTTGGTCAGACCATCTGTTGCTTCAGTTTAGGGTCTTTCATCTCGGACCGTACAATCACGAGATATATGGTAGACATGCTCCGAAAGACCCAAAACACTCTGAAGGGTTGGATCCTACCATGGTGTTGCAGAGGATCACAAGGATCTAAATGACCTTTTTGTAGAGTGATAGGTTTGGTCGATGTCCAAAGGCATATATTTAGGAGAAATGGGCATGAATGTATTGTCATGCAAAGGGTCCTTGAAACTGGGTATCTTTTTCCTAGGGCTATAGAATATTTATAGTGAAAATATTGATTAATTATGAATAATTGGGATACCAATCCTTCCTATATAGTTGGATTTTTTATGATGTAAATCATAACCTGAATGTTTGAGTCCATGAATATGGGATGCTGTAGATTTGATGGATATCTCCCTTGACAGTCTAGAAGTCCATGTTCCGCCACGGTGTTGAATAGGCTCACAGGGATTGAAGATCATTTATAGAAAGTATAATATTAATTTATATGATGGGTAAGGGCATGTATTCAATAGTAGCATGGATAATAAAAGGTTACATACACTTATTTTTTAGGACTGTGGAAGAGTTGAGAAGACTCAGACATTTAGATGGTGAAGTTGGTTATAGGAAGAAATCTTTCTATGATGGGTTCCGGCACCCAATTATAGTAAGCTCTTAAATTGAATCTCATGGTCTATTCCCTATGGTTTTGAATCAAGAGACATGGGCTGTCAACAACTAGGAACTAAAGAGACAAAGTATGTCCTTGAGTAAGGGATTGAAACATAGTGGTGTAACATCAAGGATATCAAATCCACAAGGATTGTTTGGTGTGGGGACTATAAATCATGATCTAGAGTTCTCGATTCAGGTGAATTATATGGTATAATCACATAAGGAGTGGTCTATAAATACTAATATGTTGAGTGCTTTCATGATGACGACAATGACTATGAGAATCGGAATTACATTTTTCTAATTGATTCATTTGTTTGATGACTATAGAAGCATATGCAGGATCCATGAGCATGTATGAATATTCATTAATATTTCCATTAAAGATGGATAACCTTTCCAAGGGATATGTATGGTTAAGGTGATTTGAGACACCCCAAATCATGATGTTTTTTTACAGAATATATAAAATCCAAGGAGGGTTTGAGTACCCTAAATGATTTTCCAATACCAAGAGAACATATTCCCATGACAAGGATATGTGAAAAACATTACCCAATATATTTATTATACCTGTGGGTCCAACAAGAATATCATGGAATTTAATAGTTTTATAGAACCAGTGATATTTATTCCTTTTATATTTATGCCCTATTTTTTCTAGAAACTCTGAAAATGATATGTTTAGTTGGTGGAGACATGAATTTTTCTCAAGTATCCCTTTACCAGTTTTCAGACTGAAGATCTGTGTGTCTCTTTTATTATTAGCTTAAGGTATTGTTATTTGGATAATTATGGGATAGAGTTTAAGGACATATATATTTGACAAAAGAGCATACAATTTAGTGTAATTATTTTCATGAACCTAGATTGTAAGATGTTACACAAGATAATAATTAGGATACCTAGGGTCAAGAGTAATCCAACATATTTCTAAGAGAGGTGTGAAGATGTCATAAATCATGGATTATATTTCTCTAATAATGATTAATGATTCTGGAAAATCATAAAAGGAGTATTTTAGACACACTGAGGTGTTGAGTGCTGCCACGGTGATGTTAATGATCACAAGAATCAGAACGTAATTTTTTAGAGCGACTCATTTTGATGATGGCCATAGGCGCATATGCAAGATCTGTGGGCATGTATACATAGTCAGAAAAGGGTCCTTGAATCCCAATATACTTTCCATGGTCCATAGATGGTTATGGAAACATGGGACACTCAAAACATGATGTTCATTAAATTGGTTTAATGTGATCATAGAGGATAGTGGAATCACTCCATACTCTAGTTGACTGAGGTTAGTCTCTTATGGTACTATGATAAGGAATGAAAAAATGGAGAAGGTATACATAGGGTATTATCTTGTGGTTGGGATGTTCGTATGTAAGTAGTTTAATGTCATGTGGTAAGGACATATTTCCCTGTAGTTTAACGTCATGTGGTGAGGATGTATTTCTATGCAGTTTTTCATCATCCGATAAGGATGTAGGTGAACTGGTGTGAATAAATGGAAATGTCATAGTTGGGACCAATGATGAAGACTGGGCATCACTACGTATCTCATACGAATGGGAATAAAAGAAAACATAATTCTGGAATTTCATGTAGTTTAGAATATTTTATTGAGGACAACCCAACACAGTTTAATGTAGGCTTTAGTGTTTGGGGAAGAAGGATGAATTATTCACAGATGACATAGAGACCACCCCTGGGTGATCGTGGAATTAAACCTAATAAGATCTTCTGCTCCATCACATATGTTGTTGTCAGAAGATCAATCAAGACTACTGATCCTGGTGTGGTTATAGTTTTGGACACATATTCATGTGTAAATCCAAATCTATTTTGGCACAGAGGCCTTTTGGCAATTTATTTTCCATCTCTCATCAGAAGAAGAATACTATAGTCTTTGGGAAAGACGCTCATGGGCCTTCAAGGGATATTCCCTTAAATTTCTCAAATGGAAATAAGATTTATATCCTCTAACCATGTCCTATATTGTTCTAATATTTCTCGGATTCCTTGGGTTTCCACTTCATTTGTTCCATATTTATACCATTTTTCAGATTTAAAGTCATATTGGTAATCATTTAGTGTTAGAATTTGTGCTAAATGAACATTAAAGATCTTCGATTGTGAGGTCTTGTACTGATATTCAATTTTCCAAAAACCTCCAATCACAAATAAGGATTTTTAATGGTAGTTATAGATTCTTTCAGGAAGTGTCATATGAGAAACTACTTGAGTACTTCATAGATTGTCATAAACATGGTCATTCATTGAATGATTGTGGATTTTGGGAAGTACACACTATTGATCATAAATTTACATGGGGTGAGAAAGGAATATGAATGATTGGACTTGTAGAATGTGAAAATTATCAATAAATTACTCTTGAACATTCTAGGATATAATATCCCATTATAGGACATAAGGATGCTGATGAGATATCTGATATAGGGAAGTCTCAAGAAGCGAAAAATGGTCAAACCTAGAAATCAAGATGCCATTCATTAGATGGAAATATCCTTTTAGATTTTGTTAATGTTTTCCAAACAACACTAGGTACTTATAATGATTCCCTAATTCATTTTTAGGATCAAAAGATTCCCTTGGAATCTTCTAATGCCTATCAAGATGGAAAAAAGTTTTTTATTTGAATATAGTGAATCCTCACATGATTCCATTGATCATGCATGCCATATTGAGGATACCTACATGAAATATAATACTAAAAAAGATATAAAATCATTTATTGGGTTGGATGGTTTCATTACGCAAAACCATAAAAAGACTCAAAGATGTATATATTACTCTAATATTGATGAATGGTAGTTACTATATATTTTATGCATATAGGATGGAAAAAGTTGATTTTACACCTCAGCCTGAGGGTGCTGAAAAGATAATCACATCTTCTAATGAAAATAGTTCAAGTGACACTGATTCCAATAAGGAATCTGACCCAGATGTGAGAGATTCTATTCAATTTGATGAGGAGGATTCAAAATAATTGGAATTGTTTATTTATGAACAACAATCTATTTTTACAAAGGAACAAAAAAAAAGAAATTAATGCAGACCTTTAAATTCAAATCAGAAAAAAATGTTTATCCTGTTGGTTAAAGAATTTAAGAGAAATCCTGAATTTAATTTTCGAGAAATTCCAAGTTAATGAGTTCCATTTTTTATACTTTTTGTTTATTTAAATATTGTATGTAATTGATTATAATGACATATCATTAATAATATAGTGATTTGATGATTTCTTGGATGGTTTATAGAACATTTTTTGGTTTATTTCAAAGAATCATAAATTTTCTATCATTTTTCTAGGAATATGCATTGAATTTTGAGTTAGGATATGTATGGAAGGATGTATGACATTATGAATAGGATTTTATGGACTCTACATTTGGAGATATGTAGTTTCTATTGCATATTCACGTGCTTTTTTCGATGGGTTATGAGCTGCATACATGGATAACATGAGCAGAGACTCTTTTTATAGTTTTCTCTTCATCCCTATATTCTTTTCATGTAGAAACCCAAGGTATTTTCTTTATAATATGATGAAAATAGGTGAGGACACTATACAGTACAAATGCATTCATTTTTTCACACTTCAATGACATATTTAAAGCAAGGTATTGATGAGTTTTCTTTGTCCTTAAAGTACACAAATGCATCAGAACATGCTGAGATGATGGTCTACCTACTCTGTTT
Organism: Viscum album; assembly: GCA_963277665.1. Lineage (NCBI taxonomy): Eukaryota > Viridiplantae > Streptophyta > Magnoliopsida > Santalales > Viscaceae > Viscum > Viscum album. The sequence goes on from OY728157.1 coordinate 170,172,329, forward strand.
ATCCTTGATCTTCATTGGGTCTATTCTCATTTTTATAAATTTCAATTAATATTCTCCTACAACTATTTCTTTTCACCTCATTTAAGAAATTTACTTTTTTGTTTGAATAAATTCTTCTCAAGTTTGGGATGGGTTTCCATCTCACTCTTCAATCTGTTAAAAATTTATGGACAGTTAGGATCGTACAGTTTGTACTGCAAGATGAACGTCCTAATGTGGAGATGTGCATGGTGATGTCTTGAAGAAACCTAATTTTAATGAGGACCAAAGAGGTCTCATCCACACCACACACCATTCCATGGAAAATCTGGCCAAGGGGTTGAAAATGGTAATACCCATGGCTGGGCCTAAGGGTAAAATGCTTGGATGTTTCTATGTATCTCATGAGGATGATAATCAAGCCAAAAATAGTTCTTGGAGTATCATTTAGTTTAACATCATGTGGTAAGGATTAATGAGAACCACCGTGAAATGAGGGGGTTATTTCGTTTGGGCCCAAGATTGGGGGTCTGGGAATAAATACGTATCTTATAAAGATGAGAATCAAACCACACATAGTTCAAGAAGGATAGTGAAATTTAACATAATGTTGTAATGACCCATGGTATGCCTTTTATTGTAATACATTTTGGACTATAATGGAAATGTCATGCACCTTTATTCAACGCTTGAGGGGTAGGTCCTGACTGCAATACCTAAGATCACGTGAGCTATGCTCGGGGTGAGAAACAATGAACAATGCAGATCTTCCTGTAGTGATGAGATATAAAAGGGAGAAAACAAATTCATTTCAAACCATGTAGTGATTGGATCAATACATACAATCAAGGAGTCCCTGTGTATCTCATTAGAAATGGGAATCTTGACATACATAGTTCTAAAAGGACTATGCAGTTTAACATTATGTGGTAAGGATGTGGGTGACATGACGTGAATAAAATGGATAATTTTTTATCAGTTTAGTTTTATATCATGCGGTAAGGACATGGAATTATTTTTGGGAAAGTTAGATAATCCTATTGATGGGTCCACAAGTAATGGTTCGGTCATGATGGTGTATCCTATGATGATAGGATTCATTCCATACGTTGTTCTCAAAATCTGTGAATTTTAATATATTATGGAGAGGATGAAAGGTGCCCTTAATTTTAACATCAAGCTTCTATGATGATTTATGTACCATTTAACATCATGTGGTCATGATTATTCCAATATAGTTTAATGTCATGTGCCCAGGATGAATACTTTACAGTTTTACATCATAGGGTTAAGATGAATTCTGTACAGTTTAACATTATGTGGGTAAGGTTAATTCTATACATTTTAACATCATGTGGTTCTGAAAAACTCCATACATTTTAACATCATATGGGTAAGAAAAATTCCACACAGTTTAATGTAATGTGGTTAAGAAAAATTCTGTACAGTTTAACATCGTGTGGTTAAGAATGATTTCACACACTTTAAATTCATGTGGTGTAGATGAATGATTGGACTTACACCGAAGTGAATGCATTATTAATGGAATATTTGTGATGTATTTCTTGAGAAATATAACATTGCTGTGTAGTTTCAAATGCTCCCCCTCCATGGTGTCCAGTGAATAGGCTCCATTATGATAAGCCTTTTTTAAGACTTATGGTCTTTCCCACTTGGGTTCCAACATTGGGGAATTCTTCTCTGGTATCATAGTTGTTACAAGGTCTAGAATATGTTCACCGTGGAGAAAGGATTATAGTCAAACCTCTTTTTTTGAAATCTCATCCTATCTGGTTCTAGTGTTCATTATGGTTTGGCAGTGTGTTCATCCTTTTCTCATCTAACTTTTCAAACTCATTTAACCGCTTTTTCAATTGTTCATCATCAAATAGTTTTCTGAAAATGGATATTCATAGTAAGGGAATCTGTTCCTCTATGGGTAACCCTTCCTTGATCCCATACATGAGTGATTATGGAGTTTCCTTCATATCAGTACGCATGGTGGTATGGTAGTCCCATAAATAATTGATGAGTTATTTCTACCCAGAATTTGTATCCTTATTCAATATATTCTATATTATGTCTGAAAAATTCTTATTGAAAGCCTTTATCTATCAGTTTTACACTACATGATTGTGGGATGAGTGATTATACATAATGTTGTACTCCTGGTAAAGCATCATCAGCTTCGTGGAACAGAATTTGGTGTCGTTGTCTATGAATATTGTGTGAGGTAATCTAAACATGGTGATGATATGAAATTTCATGATGTTGATGATATTATTCTTCCCAATATCCTTGAGCATTTTCACCTCATCTAACATGAAAAAGAAGTAGGTAGTAGTATGAATATACATATACTACTTGGATATGGCTGAGGGATATGGCCTCATAACATATATCCCCCAATTGGAAAATGGGAATAAATATTAAATTGTATGCAGTATTTTGTGGGTTAATGGATGAAATTTTCTTATATCTGGCACATGTCGCATTTCCTAGTGAATTCCATGTAGTCACGTATCATGTTTTTATAGTAACATATCTTCATATTGATTTGGTAGGTAATCTAGTTCTACACTTATGGGTACTGAAAGAGCCTATGTGGGCTTCCTCCATGATGGTTAAAACATCTCCTTTTTATATACACCTAAGGAGAATTTAATAAATTCCACATTTTAGATAATTTTCTCACATTTGGACCATCCTGCAACGTGATTTTTGTTGTCTGGCACTGAATCTATTCTCTCATGGCTAGATATGTCAAGAGAGCCATGCCTTAAAGATAACCGATTATAGGATCCATCCATCTAGGGGTGGTCATTGGTTCATCATGATCTGGGAAAGTGCTGACCTAATTTATCTCTTCAATATCACATGTGATGATCTAAGAGACCAATCTTATATGTTTTATATGGGAGGATACTTCCTCCGGATCATGGATAGTGAGGACGGTTACTCCATTAGCTAGTTTTTAGACACGAGCATTCTGTGATTGAGGATCATAATGCATGGTGGTCTTAAAGGGTAACCCTTCCACCAATCCCCTAATATATCTTTTTAGAGATCTAGTATCTCAATTTTTATGGCATATTCTCAATTGATCAGCTTTATAACTAGTTATGAATCCCATTTGATATTTTGGTTGGTTATGTACAGCTATAGGGATACTTCCAATGCAGTGATGATGGGTTGATACTCAACCTCTTTATTTGTGAAGCCATTAGAAAGTGAGAATGTCTAGGGAAAATAGTATTATTTTTAGAGAAGAAAAATCCATAGACCAACCGATTAAGCATTATGTTTTCTATTATTTAAAGAAAGAACTTTGAGAGGTTTTATCAATGTATATCTATCGTGTTTCATGACTATCATGGGAATAGAAGACCTCTTCATTGGGGAAATCGATGTCTTTTAGTGTATTTTCCAGGGTAGTATGTGCTATGCGGAAATCTTCTAGGGGCTTCCCTTTCACTGGCTTACTTGATATTAACTGAATGACATATTTTTATAGAATTAAGTCCCATAAATCCTAGTGTCTTGTCATTATAGGGAATCCAAGGATGTACATGTATGGATTAATAGAACAGACTAGGTGGAATTCATGGAGCTACAAGTAATGACACATCATCTTCACTACATATATAAGTGTGAGGTAGTTCTTTTCAACATCAGAATATCATGTCTACATACATCTCATTCTGTGTATTAGGTACTATATACTATTATTGCTTCCTGCATCATTATTTTGTGTTTGTAGGGTTCCCAATGAGTATTCCATAGTGGCCACATATAATACGAGTGGCCTCCCTTACACTAGAGGCATAAAAAAGAATTGGGTGTAGAAATTACTACTTGAGACTTTGTAAGTCCTTTTGACATTCATCGTCTCGTTAGTAGGTGAATCCATTTTTCCTTATCATCATGAATGGGAGAGATTTTCTATCTAGGTTGGCTATGAATTTTCAAATGTAAGAAAGGTTCCCTTGGTGTCCCCTTAGTTCTTTTAGATTCTTGGTGGGAGACTTTTTTAGAATAACACTACTCTTTTCTGGGTATACCATGATGTCGCGGTGGCATACCACAAATCCGAGTAACATTCTTGATGTCACCCCCAAAGAACACATTATCATATTCATCTTTTAGATGGTGCTATTGCAGAAAATCAAATATTACTAGTAGGTCCATGTAGTGGTCACATTACTGTCAAGATTTAATAAATAGGTCGTCGACCTAGCACTCAGATATCCTCCCAATAATAAATTAAATATGTGGTACTTAGAGAGATAATACGTTTCATGCTCATTCATTAACCCAAAGGAAATTAACTAATAGAAAAATATTCATTAAGGCGATCTGAAGGAAGAGGATTATTCATCCTCAGGAGCCAAATTGGTTTGATTGTATCCATAGTACGTGTCCACGAAGCAAATGATCTAGATGCCAACAATTTCATTGAAAAAAATTTCTATGAATGTCAATGGGAAATGATCCTATGGAAAATGATGATTAAGGTCTATAAAATTAATGTAGAACTTAATCTACACATTCTTCTTTTTCATGGGGACGATGTTGGAAATCCATCTGGGGACTGTACTTCCTGGCCAAAATTGTCTTTATCAAAATTTCATCTACTTCCACTACAATTCTATAGCGAGAGTGGTGTATCTCCCTATATTCCTTCTTGAATCCTTGATGCTCATCGGTTATCCCAATATGGGGTATATTCATGTCTAAATTTAGTCTAGGAATTTTTATATAATTCCAGGAAAACAAATATCAGGGCTTATTTAAAAATGAAATGTACATATCATGCACTTAAGGGGGGATGGTGGTGGTAATCTGAGTAGTTCATGGATCTTCTTTTTTCCCAAGGTTTATCTTCACGAGCTCATCTATGGTGGTGGAAACACCATCCTCAAATGTTAGAGGGATGTTCTTGATGTCTTCTTTATATTTTTCCATTTCATAGTCTATGGTGACATCTTCATGTGAGGATGGAAACCTAGGGGTCCATTTGCCACTATCAAGGTGTGAGTGGAAATGATAAGAAACATCATCACCCCTTTCTATCTGAGTAGTTGTAGCGAGATTTCAGAATTGACTGTCACTAAAGACAGTAGAGGCTTTGACCACTGGAATCAAAAATGTTATTTTAACCATATTTTTGGGGATCACATAATCATCATCAAACATGCTCCAAGTATTTTCAAGGGTGGTCCCTAAGTCATTTTGAGCTTCCACCAGTATATCATCATCCATAATTGGTTTGTACCTCCCTTTTTATAGAAGTATCCTTCATAATATATGCCTTTGTAATCCTATAATGGAGAGCTATCACTGTGTAGTTTGTCAAAATTTTCATTGATGGGGTACTTCAAAAATTGATGGAATGTTGATGGAACCGTATTGTGGCTATGATGACAAGGCCTCCATTTTAAGACATTATATGTGATGTTTGTTAGATAACTATGAACATGAAATAATATATGAGGTCCCCAAATCAGGGCTGAAGTATGATCTTCTATAGGGTCCTTTATCATTCTTAGCATACCCCTTGATGGTCAACATGGTGCGAGATAATTACATTTGGCCATACCCTAAACTTCAGAGAGTTCGGGCTAGGATGATATTTATCTTAGATCCATTATCGATCAACACCCTTTGTACATCAATGTTATTGAGTCTTCCTGAGTGGTAAAAGGCTCTAATGAACCCTTGGATGGCCTCCTCGTTATCTTTATCATTGAACAAGATGGTGCATGAAATCCCAAGGGCATAGTCTCCACTCGATAGAATTTTTCTATAGGAATTTCTATCTCAAACTCTTGTGGGCACCGGAGGGAATCAAAAAGGGCCTCCATGGGTTCTTTTGAAAGCAGTAGTGCATCAAGAAATGAGATCTTGACTGGTAGAACATTTATATTTTTCATAAAATCGTACTTTTGAGCTAGAGGTCAGTGATTATCAATATAGGGATGCTCTTGGGCATGCATCTTGGGGGATGGTGCGTGCGGTTCAGGAGTGAAAGCAGCTGAGGTAGATGGTACCAAAGCCTATTTAGAGGTTTAGGTAGTTTCAGATACCTGTGGCATAGTTCTTTTTTGTCCTTACCATCTTCCTGGGTTGATCATATTGAACCCAATGCTAAGAGGGCATGCAAGAAATTCGGATGTGGGCGACAATTGGAGGGCTCTAAGGAACCTCCTTTCCTCCTTTGAGCAATTTGAAATTTTTTCCCCTGAGTATTGGTTGCATATATATCCCTTATTATTATATTGATAGAATATTGATCCCGACCACATCCATGTATTCCTCTATATCCTCAGATCTGGCACAAACAGCCTCTAGTTCCGCTATAATACCTGGGAAAACTATATTCGGGGGAGTACTCATCATCAGAAGAGGGGTTCATCAAGTTTACATTGTTGATAGAACTAAATATGATCTCTTCATCTGATGAGTATTATGTTTGGAGTGGTGGTTCCCGTGTTGGGTGGTGGAGCTATTGTGAGTTTGCAAAATTGTTCTTTCAATGCTCGATGAGCTCGATCAACTATTTTGTGAGTCATATTTTTTCACTCTTTTATGTTTTACTGGCTAGAAAATTCTTCAAACCTTCCTCTTCTTATGATCGAATGACTGTTAAAAAAGTCACATGCTCTGGGGAATTGTTGAGCATCATCTGTCCTAATTTGACAATTCTTTGAAGGAAGTTCCTGAAGGTGAAGCTATTCGGGTTATTATGACCCCTCCTTCTATAGAAAGGGTAGTAATCAAGATGGTTGGTGAGGTTGAATTCATCAATCCTCCTTGGCTGTGGATGAATGAGCATGTTATTATCAATGTTTTCCATGAAATATCCCATTACTTTTTCATTTCATAAGGAGTATACTTTCTTAATCGATTCCCTGAATCCGAGGGGACCCTTTTTTCTATGTACTTCTTGTTGAGGGTGATTCTGTGGTTTTCACTACTTCATAGGAGGTGTTTGGCAGTTTGAAGCATTCCCTTGGGCATGGATGGGTGTCGCCATGGGTATGAGAGGAACAACTGAAAATTCCGATCTTTCTATCTTTTACCCCTATGATGTGGGAATCAGTCGGGACATGGATCGATTCCACTGAATGTACTCTATAATACATTGTGCTATTTCAGTGAACTCTCACAACCCCCAAGATATTTCATGGGTATTATAAGAATCTACAACTCATCCCTGATATTTTCATCACATAGTTCAAGTATTTTTTCCTTTAAGGGAGGTATACAAGTAAAATATGTCACATCCTTTTACCTTCCTATGAAATCAAACACCCTCTCATTCCCATGATTTATGTAGTTTGTCAGGTTGACAATAATTGTCTTCTGTAGTATCGAAATGAAATTATAAAGGAACAAACGAAAAAGGTCTTCCCATCCTATAACATATTCTACTGAAATACTATTGCACCAAAGAAGTTCTTTCTTGGTTAGAGTTTCAATGAAACACCTCAGTTTTGTCTCCTCCTATTGGTCTCAAGGTCCCATCATCGGACTACATCAGGACACAAAATTTGTGAGATGTTTATCCGGATATCCTACACAATCAACAGATAAAAATGTAAGGTTCTTGATGTTGGGTGGAGTTGAAGTGTCATAAACCCATTCATGATATGGATTCCTTTTAGGTTGCATGAGTTCACATTTCCCCTCCATGGATACCATCTATTTAGCCATGGATTCAATAGATGTAAATATCTCCATGGGAATGGATTCCTGAGATGTCTCTCATCCACATGAATGGGGTGGGGGTTGATGAGGTGGTCGTGCTTTTATTTCCCACTAATCCATGTTTTGAACCATGACGGAAGGATTACCTCGGCAAGGTAGATCCTATTTCCGGAACTCAGGTATGTTCCAAAAAATTCTACTGTGATCATTTATGTAGATTAGTAGAATAGATCCAAATCTAACCTAATATTAAGATATTTCTCTTTCTATAAATTTTTCATGTGAGGTAGAATAATCACCTCTGTTTGGAGAAGATACACATTCGGAATATTTCCCTTAAGTATCTACTTATTTAGTTGTCAGAGTGCTCATATTTCACCCTCATATAGAGACAATTATTCTTCCACTAGTGTATACTAAAATGAATTAGCATATCTCCATTAATATTTCCTATTATTCCAACAAAGAGGTGGAAAATCATTATTTTGTGGTGCCAAATTTTTAATCCTTATTTGATTATGGGTTATCACAACCTCTATTCATGCATCCATTTCACCCTACTCCTAGGGTACATTTTCGATGATCTGGCCTTCTGTTTCATTATCATGATCAATTTATTCAATTTTAATAGTGAATACATTCACATAGTAATATCGTGCAATATTGTTCATGCCATTTCACTCCACACAACAATCTGATTTTGTGCCGCCTCAATCAGGGTCATTATTTGAACACATGGATATATTGGTTCTTTTTCACTTTTGTCCCTAGAGGGGTCCAATTTATTTCATTGTAAATTCTTATCCTCTTTGTTTAAGGACACTTACCATGGGAGAGTTTCTGGTCTGGATTGTTGTGTGATACCTAAACAATAGAGGATTGTCTTGTGGACTAGGGAATAAGTGGGACGAAAAGAATTTATATCTTCTTCCCAAACTAGATAACATTGATTCTCACTCCGGTTCAAAGGATGATGAAACGTCTCCCAAACTTGTGTGGTGAGGGTTATTTTGGGAATCCATAGGCATTGAAAGGTATTATTGTTGAGGATCCAACGACTCTAGTCAGAGAGCTGATGATTCCCGAAAGGAAAATGAAGATATAAATTCTACTAGCCTCATAGGGTGGGGATGATCCAATGTCACTACTAATGTCTCCAGGGTCCTCTAATAGAAAAATAAATATGGAGATAGGGATTGATATATAAATTTCCCCATCCCTATGGGGTGGGGATCACCTAAGTTTGCCTATGGTAGGTCCTGAATCCTCTTGGGAATTGACGACCCTAGGGGTGGAGGCGACAACAGATATCCTCTTATCCCAAGGGGATGTTTCAACTCATAGACATCAGTTATGGTAGTCACTAATGTAGCCTCTATGATGTGTAACAGCTGTTGTCATATCATAATTGGGTGTGATGGTCAACCATGATGAGAGTTATTCCCTATGGGAAAAGTCATCATGGCGATCGTACCTTCAATGTCCATGACCAGACTGTTCTCCAATTACATTGAGGGGCTAGGTTTGGAATGCATATATCTATCATAAATCCATGTCTATTGTGTATATGCACCATTGAGGTAGGGGAATTCTATGGTGGGACAACTAGATCGAGAATTACCTGGTCCCCATATTTCTCAGGAGGCTATAACATTCTAGGATGTCGTATCTGAAGGGCTCTAATATTATATGGGAGCAGAAAAGTTTAATGAATTATATTTTCACCATCCTTAAATGTGGATACCAGAATTAGCATCAAATATTATCCATCGAAGAGTCATGATGCAAGGGAGAAAACTGCATTGTAAATTTGGGTTCTTCTTTTCCAATTTCAGATTCTGGGCTATGAAGATAACAATTATGCTAACCTGGAAATAGAGTATTATGATTTTCAGAAGGTGACACTCATTTCATGGATAAGGTAGATATCGATCCTTCAGTAACTACTGAGTAGCCCACATATTTTGGAATAGATAAGGAATGCAATCCTTTTTCTGGCTTCTCTGGGATCTCATAGATCAAAGTAGTTATGGTCCAGAACATGATGGGGAGGTTTTTTCTGGATAACTCTATCCGTATATCAATTCTTACATCCTATTCATCAAACAAACATGAATCCATCTAGTCAGACCATAGAAGATGGCCCTGATGGTCTCCTGCAGATAGGAATATGGTGATGATATAATTTGATGGAGATCCATATATAAATGACCCTAATATTTTGACAACCTCACTATACGAAGGTTTCAGGGTTTGTATCACCTATATATACAATGGTGTCTATAAAAAGTAAGTATTTCCTTTTTGGTGGGATATATCATTGTGGGAAGGTTTACCATGATGGATTTCAAGAGTAGAGACCATAGGATATAAATACATACTAACATGAGGATGACTATCATGGTACTGAATGCCTTCCTCTTTCACTTTGATAAAAGTGAATACAGACGCATGTAATGTTGATAATGTGTCTCAAACTACCTCAAGGACACTGGAATTGATCATATTATTAATATGATACATTTTATCCATTGTGGATGGAATATTCCTATCTTCTATTGGTGATCTTGCAGGGATATGATCTTGTTGTACGATGGTTTCCAGAACATGCATATAACCATATGGTGTTGTGGGAGTTTGAGCCCACTACTGAGAAGTTGTCTGGATAAGCCTATAATATATATCATATTAAATATGTATATAGTCATGCGTTCATGAATGTTTCCTTGTCACTTGGTGATCCTCTATCAATATGGGAGTATGAGCTCAATCTTGAGACATTGGAATATGACACAGGCCATTCATGGTAGAAATATATGCCCACCCTGAGGAATGTTCCAGTCTCACCTGGTGGGATCCGGTTGGATCAAGAATATGGTCTTGATCCGAATATTAATTCCATTCCAAAATATGTCGATGGATGTTTTTAATAGGAAAATGAATGTGCACCTTTTTTTATGTTTCCATTAAATTATTTTGTTATAGTCATTTGTCTTTGGAAGTAGGAATAGGTTACGGACTCCCATGATCTATAGAAAAAGGTACGAAAGATCCATCAATGGGAATATGATCCTATCCTATGGATTTTTCCACTCCCACATGGTTATCCTCATCTAGGATGAGGATATGTTCTAGATCATGTGATGTTGGAGTATTCTACTAGACATTTTTCGACAGGAATGTTCCCAAATCCTGAGGCATGTGCCTCCTTCACCTGGTGAACATCGGTTAGAATAAGAGTATGAGGCTGGTCCGATTCATCTTAATTCAATGTAATACGCTAATTCTCCTCCTCGGTGGGATCAAGAATGTGTGCTTTCTCTGATACAACCACTTTTTCACAAGGATCAGTGTGTTGAGTTATCCTGGATTTTGGGATATGAGTATGTGACTATCATTTTATATATAATATTGTCGAAATATTCCAGTAGAGGTCTTCAGTTGTACCTAAAATATATTGTAATTTTAGAAAAGTGTGTTCATGGATATAAGCATGCACATTTTCTGTCTCTATTATCTTTTGATAGATATCTTTGATTGAAGTAGGTATATTCACCAACCTCTATCCTCTTTCTTCTAGTGTATTATGATGATGGGATTCATGCACATGGGTTGGAGTATGATCCTCCCTTATTAATGTTTTATAAATATGCCCAAAGACTTTTTTTTAGTGAGAATTTGTATGATGCTTCTTTTGGGTCCCTCCAAGAGTATTCTGGTAGGAATGGTCGGTAGGAGCAGAGATATGATCCCCCTCCTAGATTGATGTAAGAACACACCAATAGACATATTCGGATTTAGTAGGAATATGAGAATGTTTACTTGTTCATTCTAGAGTATGCCAGACGGAATCGTTTGTAGGAGAGGGAATATGATCCCTCTCATGATTTCTCAATGAAACCCTCATCAATTAAGTCCTCCTTGAATCCCACGCGTGGGCATCATAGGCAGATGTGTTTCATATGGTTCACTTAGTAGGATAATGATGGGTACTAAAAGGATGATGCTAGTGATGGCAGTTAGAAGGTTCACTCTATGGTGGCACCAGAACAAGAAGGGAGAGCTATTCTATATCCTCATCCACCTTCATGAGGAATTGAAGGTGGCAGTTATCGTACTTCATGGATATTCTTCATAAGTAGTTGGTCATAGCGATGGGGACTACAAGCTAAGCAGAAGCCTTTGTCGGGTGATGTAGGCTCACAAGTTGTTGTTTTTAATGGATCCCATGGAAACATTCCAGTGTATGGGTTATACAATGTCAGTGATACTCATAGATCATCATATTTTCTGACTATGTTTGAAGTCATCTTCCAAATGAGATTTCTTTATGACCTGTGGGGGTCCCAACAACTAATGAAGAACCAAAACAATCATTATAAGATGAAGACATCCTCTCAGGTCTAGAGTCTATCGATGAGAGCAGTATCTGCAATAACACAGAAAAAAAGAAAAAAAGGATACCAATATGCTCTATATCGTAGTCAAAGAAATTCTCAATTAGATATGCATGGTTTACACAGTTTTCTTTTATTCCTTTTCTGATCATTCTACTCATGTTGACTTTTCATCACAAAAATGTATTTATAGGATTCCTAGTTTATACTGGTCTTATTTCTCTATTTGTAAATATGGTTTGAAAAAAAAATTCCCCTAGAGGGACATGTCATAATTTCCATTACTTCTTTCATATAGGGGGATACAAACAAGGATCGATGTATTATAACCTAATAATTTGTTATTGGGGAGGTTCATGTCAGGTTCACCATTTTTGATTCATTAGTTTTTGAATGGGAAAACGGAATGTGATTTCCATTGATCATTTAATTGATGGTTATATTATGTCCTCACTCAATTTCACATATTGGGTCCATCATTTGATCATTCATCCCTCGAAACTCCCAATGGTTCCCTTATCCATAGTAGGGTATGGACATACATTCCAAATGTCAACAATCGTTTGGGTTTTCATGCCCAACGACTCTGGGGGACTCGCATTTTTCTAGAGGATTAGAGGCTGAGATCATCACGTCCTTTTGGGGGGAATTATTACATACTCTAGAGATCTCTTATAGATTTAAGATATGTTTGTGAATGACTTCCTAGACATGATACATGGCCTGTTACCCTAATGAAATGACTATAGTTTTAGTCACTTTTATTATGCACAAGATGGGGGACTCTCATGTGAATAAATCTGTATGTATCTTAGGTTCTTCATCACTCTCCATAAACATATATTTTCTTATGTGTTGAAGCAGTATAACCAGGAGTTTTGGTATACACCACCATATGAGGAGGTGGTTAATATTCTGAGGTTGTGATTGAGCCAATATGGGGAATCCTACATATCCTGGTTTTTGTAGGAATCAAAACCCACATAGTTTTTTCAACCTATGAATTTTAGCATCATCCAGAAGAACATATGCTTGGGACCAAATATTAAATCTAGAACCGAACACAATGTCATCCTATATACCATTAATATGGTCAGAAACAGAGTTTCTATATTTCATATATTTCGGGCTTACACACTAAGCCCACCCAATACCATTGTGGAGGTTCACAATGTAGATGACATTATTATTGAAACTCCCTAAGCACACATGATACATGATAATTATTGAAAACATGGGGTGGTGAGTAATAAATGTCATATGTTTGAATGAAGGAATTGGTGATGGGATTGTTCTGAGTGATTGATATAGAGATTGAACCTCGACAGAAGGTATCCTACGTATCCTAAATATGGAATGAATCAAAGTCTCTATATTTTCCACTATGTTGGGGCATATAAATTTAGGTTTCCCTAGATAGTGGAGATTCATGATGACTGTGAGGTGTTCGTTACATCCATCTAGGCTCACATGAGATAAGCTTAGGGTCAGAAACAAGAGGGAAAGAATGATCATCCTTATAGCATATGGATATGGGAATTGTGTATTAAGACAGTCCATAGGATGTTTGGTAAAGAGATCAGGACATATGAAGGTGTCCTACATATCCCAATTATAGATTGAATTGGAGTTATCCTAACTCACATGTGTCGGGGCATACAAACTATGGATTCCCTGGTGACATGGCCTTTTATTTGGAGGGTTTCTCATGACCCAATTACCAAATCTTGGGATCCATCACATGACCAAAATTGACACGTATAAAGGGTACCACAAGTCTTAGGTGACATACTGAGGGAGTACTGTGAGAGCTTGGATTTAATTTCCCAGTGACTTCGCGAGAATCGGCTGACATGAGTGGGTGACACTATATGATTCATGTGATGGGTACAAGAGACATCGAATGTCCTATAATATGGACCTAGGGGGCGCACGAACTATGTGGTGTCCGTAGGAGAGCTGTATGACTCGGTCTGACATGTTAGTAGTATTCTTTGGATCCTAGGTGGTATGACGAAAGACTATTATTAGAACCTAATGATGAGTCAGGGTTCTGTCAAATGTCTTTTAATAACACAAGTAAATCATATAGGGGTCATAGAGCATCTCCTTCACTTATTCCTTCCACCTTTGACCTTGGTTAAAACCCTTGTATTGTGAATACCTTTCTTTTGTTTAGTGTCAGTTTTCCTGAATCTTGTATGATCCAATGGGATTATGAGATGTATTTAATATAATCCACCATAGGTCCATCGCATGATCTATAAATGATCACATGAAGTGATTTATACCTAATGAATGGCTGATCTGGATGACCCTTGGTAGATTACCTGGCGAAAAGTTGGTTGGTCGCATGATCACTCTGAAAAATTCGTAGAAGTCCAAATATGAATCCTACAGGGCCAGAGCATCTATAATCTAACCATTTCATCATTTTGGGTTTGATAATTTATAGGCCTTTCTCCCACAGATACTCCTTGATTTTTGCAGTGCATATAGAGTGGGTCCATGATGAAGCCAGTGAAGGGGTCTGGTGCCAAGCAGTTTCATGAGCGTCTACTATGGACTGCTTCAAGTACGTCGCTTGATTTTCTACGATTTTGAGTCTCCTCCATCAGTGCTTCCTTTATTTGATGATTTAACAATTATTGAAACTCTTATGATCATGCAGTCATGTCGAAGGACTATCATACCGTTATAATGACTTGTCATTGGGCCTTTTGTAAGATCCAAATTCCTATTGAATGACCCTCTTGAGACCTTGGGTGACTTTTCTTGCTGTCTCGTGGGACTACAACACTAGTACATTGGGCGCGTCACATGTCATTCAGTGATCGTAAGTACCTTTTGCATCCCCCTTTTCATTTCCTTTGTTATATTTTACAATGGTTTGGAGTCATATAAGATTTCATGAGTATTGCTGAGGATATTTCATCTATTTTTCATTGATGTGTAATGTGACCAATATGTGTCCCATGTGGGTGCATAGTGATTTCATGGAAAATCTATATCTTTGTCCTTATAATCCCTTGGAGTAATCTGGACACTCCCGAGGACTCTCATGTGGTGAGGTTGACAAGAAAAAGGGAGTTTGTGAGACAAGGCAGTCATGATGCCAGAGACTCGAGGTGTCTCGCAGGGCACCTCACATGTCTTTCAATGACTACGAACATTACTCACCTCTACTATTTAAATCCCCTCTATATTATTTTACAAAATCCCAGAGTCATGCCAGTTTTTACGAGAAACGCCAAGGGTTTTTGCTTGATTTCGGAATGATGCATCATGTGACCAATATGGGTCATATGTGGAGTTTGAAATCATATTGTGGGAAAATACATATTTATAACCATAGAGAGACATGGAGTTGTTTGGACACTCCCATAGACTTATGTTTCATAAGGATAAAATTCCATAGGGCTATCGCGAGACTAGGCAGACAAGTCGCTGATGACTCGTGATAGATCACAGATCTATAGGTGTGCATGTCCAATGTCATCAATTAACCATGAACCCATCTCGTCTCCTTCAGTTTGCCTCTATAATAATATATTTCTATGGTTCATGGATCATGTGAGTTGTATTGGTTATCATCAAGGAAGATTATTCTTCCCATTTACGATTTAATAGATGAAATTCATGACCATTGGGGATCTATTAAGTTTGATTATAATCTCTCCCTATTCTCCAATTAGTTTTGCATCCTTCATCCACTGATTTCCCATTATTGTGTTGCATGATCAATATGATATCTTGTAATGGATCATGTTCCATTTCTTGGTCAGTCATCCTATTTTCATGTGGTGCATCACATGACTAGTTCTATATCTTGTGATGACATGCAGATGTTGAATGGGAAAATTTCCATTCTTCACTTAAATTCACTTCATGATCATTTATGGATCGTGTTATGGAATGTATAAATTTTCAAGGACAGTTTCTTTTATTGAATTTGATATGTCACATGTTTATGGTATTATGATTCCAGAACTTGAAAATTGTTGTTTCATGTTAGGGAAGCATTACAATGGGATAACATGTCAACGGAAATGTCTCTCATAATTAGAGAGGAGTCAAATGATCATTAGTGACTATCCAATGGTGCAAGGATTAATGTCGTAATTCATCTGTGGAATGAATCACACAATCCATGTTTATTTAATTTGTTTCATAGGTGATGATTTTTATATGGGTGTCGCATGTATAACAATGAGAGTAATTCATCCCATCATGCGCAGATTTTCCGAATCCCAACACATGATCAAATAAACATATTTTGATAACATATCCTTGTGGACATCATATGATCCCCATTGAGGTAGAATTCCATATTCAACAAAATCATTTGGGTTCTTTTCATGATACAATAAAAATTTAACGATCATGTATTTTGATCGTATGACCCACTATCACATATCAGCACATTCTTTTTCGGTGATTCACAGTAGGCATGTTTTCCTATTTTGATCAAACACATATTTACTTCTTGGGTAATGGTGTTCATATATTTTTCATTCCTGATATTCAATATGTGAAATCAGACATCATCTTGGCAATGGTATAGATCTAATGGTGTCTCCATTTTTCTCATGATAGAGACAAAGTTATGCAGTGTTTTGAATAATGGGTTACATATTGTTGTATCATTTCACAAGACATTATATGGGATACGTCGGGTGATTCACATCATAGATAGTATACAGTATCATGTGAATGTGATATGCTTCATGTAACCCTTTTTTGGGGTTGTCTAAGCTCATTCGTTTAACCCTACTATGGGATTACAATGCTCTATTTTAAGGATTTTTTATGGGTTTTTGGAATTTTTTTTAAAAAAATATAGAGGGTTTTGAAATTATTTAAAATTGTGACCCAAGATGCATGAATAAGGTTGATGCATGTGCCTTCTTATTCTCCTGTGAAATTTGTTGTGAAACCCTAAAAAAATTATTTCTCAACAAATTTTTATGCTTCTAATAATGTAAAGTTTCTATACAATTTTTTAATTGTTTAATTGTATTCATTTATTTTTATTGTATGCTTTATTTATTTAAATTGTGATGGGTAGAAATTATTTTTTCTTTGTATGGTTTATTTATTTAATTTGTATTGATGGATATATGAATGTTTAAATTACTATACATTGAATCATTTAATTTTTGAATGAGTTAATATATTTTTGTATTAATTCATATCAAATATTTAAAAGATTTAAATATGGTATGTCTAAAATGTAATTTATAAATATAAAAATAAAACTATTTTTAAAAATGTGTATATTTTTAATATAAATGGAAGCTTTAACATATCATTATGTATAGAAAATATGGTATTTTATAAGTAATATTAAATTTAGTTATAATATTATATATACTAGATATATCTTTTATTTAAAATATATTAGTTAAATTAAGTATTATATTTAAATTTATTAATAAATATAAAGAAATTTTTTTTTGTTAGGGGTATACAAACTATTTATTTATAAAAAAATTTAAATTATATTAACTATAAATAATTATTTTTTGAAGTAATTAAATGTGAAATATAATTAATTAAATATTTTAAAATATTTAAATGACAAATAATTTCTAAATATATATTTTTATTATATCGAAAATAACATATTTTTATACTATTTTAACAATTTTTATATAAGTGTAAATTAATTTACTTATATTTTCCTGTAATAATAATTTTTATCAATACATATAAAAAATATTAAGTATAAATAAATATTATTTCATGTAATAAAGTATAAAAAATCTTTACTTCTATTTTGGCAGGTAGATGAAATATAAAAAAACATTATATATATATATATGTGTGTGTAATTTTATATAATTGAGAATTACTTAAATGTCCAGTATTTTAATAATTGTTATGTAAGTGTGAATTATATATGTTTAAAATAATAATATTAAATGTAATTATTAATCATATATATATATATTTATATTTATACATAGAAATTTAAAATTTAAAATTTTGGAAAATAGTTGTAGATATTTAATATATATTTTATCTTGTAATAGGTAAAGTCATATAATATATATAACATAATAAGTATATAAAAACATATTTTTTTTATTGGGCGATTACTGGTCTTGAGATGACCAACCAATATATAATGGAAATTTCATGTATTTTTTTGTATGTGGTAATATAATTTCTAATAATTTATTTTTCATTCTTTCATTGATGACCTGGGAGTCATCTCTTGCTTAGATTGTAGGGACTTGCGTGTCTGCTTAAAAAAATTATATATTTCATACCCTAAGACCCCCTCACATTCATGCGAATAAATTTTTAATTACAAGGAGATTGAAAATAGTTTTCCCTGAAGAGGGTTCCTCGAATATGCATCCTCGACGAGGCATCCCCGAAAAGGAGTCGCTCAAGAGGCATTTCAGCAAAATCATTCCCAAAATAGTGTTTTATAACACACGTTCGACAAGGGGTGTTTCTATTTTAAACGAGACCAATGGTTGCTGAAATAGTTAATAATATTGACACTAGGTTTCCACCCATAAGTTTTGGTTAGTTTATCAGATAATCATAAACTAATACATAGTATTTCATAACATCATATCCTGGTTATTTATTCATATGTAATGAAAATTTATGAAACATCTGATAAGTGTATAAAAATATATAAGTTTATATGAAATTTGATTTGGTAATAATATCACCATCACTATACCTTAATAATGATATATAAATAGAATGAAAATGTCTCAACATGATGTCATTTATTCAATCATAACCAATTTAAATAATTTAAATTTTTTATGTAGTATATAATATTATATTAATTATATTATCTAGGTAATCATGACTGTGAAGATTTATTGCATGACTGGGGTAATTTATACCGATCAAGGTTTTAACTATTGTTTGACACCTACATGAGTGGAAAATATTCATAGTTTTCTAACATTTGATGATGTTTTAAATAATATTCTTAGTCTATTAAAGATGAGGTCCGTTCAATCTATTCCTTCGATAACATATCGACATCTAAAACATCCAAAACGTTTAGGGCACAATGAGTACCATATAGTCAATGGTGAGGATTGGATGGATGCATCTTCCTTATTTAGACAACAGTGTGCTAATGGTTGTATGGAGTTTAATGTGGTGATTTTTATATAGATGTTGTTTAACTGACTACTATAGAACTGTGTATTGTGAGATCTATATAATTTCTTCCAATACATCACTCTTTTTGATTGCCTTCTTCTAATATGAGTCCTGTGATAGAACAAAATTATGAATAAGATGATCAAAATTTGTGTTGAATTTTAGATGAAATTCTTGTGTGTACTACTGATATGGCGAAGAAAAGTTTATCTGAGGAAGAAGAATCTGGTGAGTCATCCGGGGATGATGGGGGTGAGGGTGATGTGGGGAATGAATCTTCTGATGTTCCATTGAGAGATATGCTTCCACAGAAGTGTGATGTGGGGAATGAACTTTATGAGGTTCCTATGTGAGACCGACATCCTCAACACCCACCTGTTAGTGGTAATAATCTATCAGTATTGAGTTCCTTAGTTGAAGGAATGTCATGTGGACATCATTTTGATTGGGATGTAATTACACTAGCTTCTGAATTCCCTGGGATTATAGGGAATAGATCTACATAAAATGATAATTCAATCTATATTGGGTCGGAGTTAAAGATTAAAATTACCATGAAAAATGTGATAAAGCAATACCACATTGAGAGGTATTTCACTTTATTGGTTGACGAGTCAAAGAAGACAAAATAAATCATTCATTGTAAAATATATGGTGTATACTGTAAATTTCAATTAATGGAAATATATGATAATTTTTTTTCATGTGGGACGATAAAAAATTTAGAAGTCCCACACACATATGTGCATCAAACCTTGTTGTAGGATCACTCTTCCCTTAATCCAGAGTATATATCAACTATTATTTTTGAGATGATACACACCTATCAAGATGTTCCTGAATCCCTTATTCAAGAATGAATTCTACAGTTCTATAACTCTAAGATATCCTAAAATAAATCATGGAATGAAAAACTCATATATATTGTAAATGTGTATAGTGATTGGGATGAATCTTATGCAATTTTTCCACAAACGATGGAATTGATGTCTCTAAACTATCAGATTGATTATCAGCTGGACAATGTTTAGAATGTGTCCCCCATTTAGATAGTAGATTGATCAATGTCGATGTTAAATAGGATGTTATGGACATTTAGACCATGGAATTTTGTATTTCCCTATTGCAAACAATTCATTCAAGTCTATGGAACTTTCTTTTATAGTATGTATACACATGTTATACTCATTGTTTCCACACAATATGGAAATCATTATCCTCTATCACTTGCATTTTCTATTGTTGAAAAGAATAATTTTGAAAGATGGAGTTTTTTTTTCAAGTGTACGCACTAATATCATAAAAAATAGGGGTGTGTGTGTGATATATGATCGCCATTGAGTGATTATAGTGGTTGTTTATAGTGGCATGGTTTCCTGGATGGAGCTGAATTCTTCTCATCAATATTTCATCCGATATATTGAATGTAATGTCTATCAGCATTTCAGAGATGAGTCAATAATGATTGTGATCTTCATGTTTGGTATGTCTTCTTAAACATACATGCAATTCAATATAAATTTAATATCATTTTATATAGATTATTTTTTGGGGTTTTAGCATATTATTCCCAACAAAAAGTATTTCATAAATGCATTGTATATTTTTAAAATGAAGATGAATATGTCTATGAATATATGATGCATATTTCAATGGGAAAATAGTCATTATAATATGAAGGTGGTTGAGGATATGGACATATGACCACTAATATAGTTAAGTGCATAAATGGGGTCCTCAAGGGTGTGTGAAGGTCACCGATCATAGGGTTAGTGCAAGGGAAATTTTATAGATGTGTGCACTGCATTGTTGATTGGCCCCAAAAGGCCAATTAGAGGATGGAAACTGGTATGCATTTTATTCTACATTTATAATGTCTTATTGATTAGATACAGAACAAGGTTTTGAGATGGAGTGTTATAAAATTAGATTGGGAAAATATGAGCTTTCAGGTATGGGATATCTTTGATCGGGCTACATGTAGTAGTGGCCACATACCTGTGGTGATGTTGCATAATAGGTATTGTGATTTCGACAACATTCATGCATTGAGATATCCATGTGCACATGTTATCACATCTTGTGCTTTGGTAAATATATCAATGGAGTCCTATGTTGACACAATGTATCACATGAGAACATTGGTTAACTGTTATAGTTAAACTTGGATGCTTTTTGGGGACATTCATTCAATCACATTTCCTTCTAATCATTTTACTATTATCCCTAATATTTCATGGTATTATAAGTTGGTTTTTTTTCATTTTTGTTTTTATTCAATTTCTATCATTTTATAAATTATTGGATTCATACTACTAGGTTACATCCCAGAGGAAGACAAATACCAACTTGAATCAGAAATGATATGGATTGGCCATGGCAATGAAGAGGGGACGAAGATGTAGTATTTGTCATGATTAAGGACATACTCATAAGAGATGTCCATAAGTAGAAGGAGAAAGGTCCACATACCATCAACCATTATCAAGGATATGTATTTTATCATTATTGTGTATATTTTGTTTTGTATGTGGACATATTAGTAATGATTCATTTTATTTCTGACTAGTTAAATTTCTTACATGTTAATATTTTTTTGGTCTCACATTTGGAATCTGACCTAATGTGTTTTGTGATACTATAACTATTAAAAAAAATTAACATACATTGAAAATAAATATAACATGCTTCCGCATGTTCAATGTAGGTTTCTCATTACTACTGCATTATTTTAAAAAAATATAATAAATTAAACTTTATCGAAGATCAATAAAATAAGAAATTCAAAAAATAATACAACAACACTATCATTATATATTTTTTACCTTATTTTTCTTGTTATGGTATTTTTCTCATAAATGTTTTCAGTTTTATTGATGTCACTATCAAAAATTAGTGATGATATCATTTATGAAGATGGTAGATTTTCAATTTCTCACATTCTAGGATACCCATGTATCACGTCTAGGTTTAGACAGATGCATTGTCACTCTTTTCAGTGTCTATTGATCTCATCATTTTCATAATGCCTCACCACCTCATGTTATCATCCCCCATTTTCATCGCACTAGATTTTATAGTGTAGCGATGTGAGACATCACCTTTATTGATCGTCACCTCATTGCTACGCCTATAGAAAGAAGGAGTCCATAGTCACATACAACCCATTTTAGAGAGGGGGATATGAATATTACCCATCAGGATGTGTCCATTATGTTGGGACTCCCAATCGACGATGAAACTCTAACAAAATGAGTTGAAGAAGATTGGTTCAAGATTATTCATCGATTAATGGGCATAAAGGTTCACAATGATAGAGCGTTCATCTTCAATGGTAGATTTTACATGCCTTGGTTAGACCATCACTTCACACATATTGTAGATGATGCTAATGAAATCACAATATTGTGATTATCACATGCATATATTTAGAGGCTGATTGAGGAACACTTTTTGTTGACCACTCCACTACATTTTTACATTTGATGTATTTACCTCTTCTAGAGGATTTGTACCAGAAGGTTAGTATACCTGAGGGTTTTATTTTCTAGAATATAAATAGAGGGAATTATATAGTGGTATTTGCATCAATAAGATACAGATCACA
Source organism: Viscum album (assembly GCA_963277665.1). Classification (NCBI taxonomy): domain Eukaryota; kingdom Viridiplantae; phylum Streptophyta; class Magnoliopsida; order Santalales; family Viscaceae; genus Viscum; species Viscum album. Next base: position 170,195,165 of record OY728157.1, read on the forward strand.
TGAGGTGTTGTTCTTATAAAGATATGGATATGGGAGCACATACCTCTACTAGCTCCACATGCCCATGTTCCATTGCCTGTAGATATTTTATTCGAGGCTCCACATGGATTATGGTAATTTATCCCTTCCTTTTAATGTCCAACATAGTTCTATATCTTTCTATTATTAAATATATCTATAAAAATCTTATCTATGGGTGGATTCATGCACATCGACATTCAGATTCAACCAGACATGACATCCATGCCTATATACCTATGGTGGACATCCTTCGATGAGAATATGTTAGAAAATATTATTTATATTGTTAAATCTATATTCTTCATTATATATCTCTTCATTTAGTTGGTGATTATTCATTTTAATTTCAGATTACACTGATTCTATATACAGAGTATACCATGTAGTGTCTCCAACCATATTGTGTGACTATTCTTTCTACTGGATCCTACATGGTTCAATTGATTCATTTTCATATAGTCGAGTGGCATTATACCGACTGAGTTATGAGGTAGTTCAGATTTTTCAGCCTATTTTTGAACCACCTAGTCAGTTATCTTCACTATATTCCATGAATATGTCATGGAAGAGAGACATTGATTGCAGGAGATACCATGACATATATATTGATCTATGGGATAGATGATAGGAGTTCGGGTTACGAGGTGTGGGGACAATTAGTTTTTATTTGTGCGATCAGTAAGATTATGCATCCTCGTACTACAGGTCCCCAATCAGATTTATGACATAACATGGGCATGAATTTCATGAGTTGGTATGCATTATTCCTTCCACTATTAAATATATATTTTTAGTATTAATTAAAAATTGAATTTTTATTCACTAGATACACATATCAGTCATCCAATTCACATTTCTTATCAAGTAGAGAGAGGCGTATTTGACCAGATATACTTTCAAAATGCATTTCTAGATTCGAATCCTTCGATAAATGATATTTATCATGGAATTTTATTTGATCCACCATATTATGATGAGTATGTGGAGCATGTTAATCTTTATATAAATGTACCAAGAGGTAATGACCCTGTTATATATGTTTTTGTTAACATCCCAGATCTAGGTGACCCCCAAAATTTCCCCAAAACCGGTTGGTCACATAAAATCATGTGCATTACCACAAATTCAAGAGGCTTATGACTAGTAGTGAGGGAAAAAGTGAGATAATAGAGAAACTATTCCCTCAATGGTAAGTTTACATAGCTGAAAATAAATAGTAAAAAAAGCAGAAGCAGTAATACCACAAATGTAAAAATTGGGAGATTGAATGTTAATCCAACATAATCCATAATATATATATATATATATATATATATATATATATATATATATGATGCATGTCATATGTATCTAAGAAAATATTCAAACAAGACACAATGATTGAAATATATATAGAATCCAACGTACAAAGAAATAATAAACTTCAGTAGCATCACAAGCCTCAGATTTGTCCCATGATCTCAAGCTCCAACATCAATCATGTAACTGATAAAGAAGGGAACTTGTAATTATATTTACCTACACCCATATAATTTGTTTGGCACCAAAATCATGAACCAAACAGGTTGTGAGACGAATCCCAGTAGGCCACCACCAAAAGTTCAGTGCCTTACTGTCAGTGAATATATATAGAAGGTAACATTCAGAAATGAAGAAATAAACTAGGAAGTTCTCAAAATTATACAGTCCTACAATTTTCAATTACATTCATTTTATTTACTATTTAATCCATTGAATCATGTATAAAATGGGATCGAGCCTATGCACTATATCCCATGTATATGTTTAAAAATAGATATATCAGAAAAATATCTAAAAAATCAAGTATGATTGAGGAAAAGATTATGCTTTGGCTTGGGAGACTTGTCACAACCATTCAGTTATTCATAAACAACCCTCTAGGAAAGCCCTCACGGTCTTACCCCTTTGGTTTAAGGAATAAAAAATTCATTAAATAACTACCCTCTAGGAATATCTCTCAGTCTAACCACTTTGGTCCCACATAGCATTAAATCAATTACGAATGAGCACTTGGCTAGCTCTAAAAGTCAATACCTTGTGGTCAACATAGAATCAATAAACTATAAATGACTTCCTCAGTAGGTATAACAGTCAATACCCCTCAGTCAATCATCTACACCAAGTCTCTCACGGTCATGTGTAAATAAGTTTGATGTCCCCTCAGTCTTCCTGGTCCAAGGCTCTCTTGTTTAATTGTAAAAATTGTGCACATATCATATCCAAGCAGCTCATGTAATTTATAACTACAACATGGCTAAAAATTAAAAAAGCATATCACATGAGTTTAATAAAATGAATCGAACTCCATCCTAATAAAAAAATTCTTGGAAAATAGGTTACACCTTAAGGAAACCTAGGCCATATGGTCAGAACAATCAATCATGGGAAAGACACCCATGGGTGTCCCATAAACAAGTTATATAACCTAACCTATAAGCATCATATCTTTATCAAATTTTCAAACCATAGCATGCAATAAACAGGTTTAAATTCCAAATCAAGTAATACCCAAAACATGGGTATGACTAAATTTAAGAAAATATAATCAAAATACGAAAATGAAAGATAAAAAACACCTACTTCAATTTTGTATGATCGATATACTTGAACTCCCTCCCTTGAATCAGTCTAAATTTGTTTAGATCTAAAATATGGTGAAAAATGGCCAACCTTGAATAAGTCACGAGAGAGGATGAATCAGGATGAAATTCTCTAGAGGATTATAGAACTCACAGGGGAGATTCTAATTTATTAGATGATGTCTCAATCAGATCTCAGAAATAGAATCGGGGGTTCAATCTTTGTTCATTGTTTTTGAGTGCTACTGTACAGAACACTGGAAGAAGAAGATGGTTCTGGACATGAGATGAGACCCCACTCCAATATATAAATTAAAATGAAAACTACAAGGACTGTTCCTTGAAGTTATATGTCGTGTAGCAGTCTTAAATAGCCCTCAACTTAAGCGGTCTGCCTGGTCACCACACAACCAAGTATTCATCCATTACACAACCAGAACACAGATGTACATGGCATGTTGGGCACACGACATGTACTGAGAAGTACATGGAATGCACATAGAAAATCCAAACTTCTTCTATCCACCTATGTCATTAGTCACATGTCTAGATACACAATCGACTATAGATTGAACTATATCCTAGTGCACTGTCTATTCTAACAAAATTTTACTAAACTCATGTCTCTTCTCACATAGTATGTCACATGACCAATAACTATATGATATGTATATATGGTATACAGTGTGTACTGAAAAACTATTGTTCTTCCAGAAAATAACAACACGTGGAGTGTGTTTATAACATCACACAATGTGTTGTTTGGTTTTTCTAATTTTAAGCCTCTCAAACATCACTGGAACACTCCAAAATCATAAAAAAATATCCCTGGAATTCCAAGCTCTGATCTTTGAGAGCCTACACTCCTCGTGAATCACTGTTTGGCATCCTTATTCATTTTACATTAATAGAATTAAATTAATGTTTAGAAATAATCCACCAAATTCTGATCTCAAAGGGCCCATAACACCCAAGGGACCAAATCTTGGTGTCCAGACAAAATTTCATTTACATATTCTAATATCCTATCAGAATAGTAGATATTTTTATCATGGTATCTGTCACAACAACATGCATATCTAGTACGACATCTATCACTATAGTGTGAAATTAGTAATGCACCAAAAATGTCATGACAATAATGCATGACATTTGATCTTTAAAAAGTTATTATATGTTGCCCGATATGGAATACCATCATCTAATTAGGTTGCAACAGAAATAGAAACATAATGATATCAATAATAAAATCACAGAACAATTGAATCACACAACGATGAAATCAACTCAACATTAACAATTGAAAAATAAAAAAAATTGGAATATTAGACGTAACATGGTTTTTCCATATACATGGTTTAGCTACTCCCAAGAACAACTTATTACTAACTACCTATTACTTTTTATCCCATTCTATTGGCTACAAATTGTAAGGAAAACAAAAAAAATCTCTATGGTACCACATTGTAATTTCCCAAATCCAGGTGTCACCCAAAAGTGCCTCAAACCCAGTTGATCACATAAACTCAAGCACATTTCACCAAACTCTAGAGGCTGCTGACTAGCAGCGAGGGCTATGGTGTGATAATGGGGAAACAATTCCCTCATTGGTAGAGTATACACAATAGAAATAAAATATAATACAAAATAGGAAGCAGTAACACCACAAAAGTAAACAGTGGGAGACTAAATATGAATCCAATATAAGACATAATATATATATATATATCATGTAATATTGATATAAGAAAATAGATAAAAAAATCCACAATTATAGAAAGCTATATAGAAATCAAATTATAAAGAATCAATAAACACCAATAGTATCTCAAGCCTCAGCATGGTCCCATGCTTTGCATCTCTAATAACAATCAAGTACCGAATTAAAAAGGTTGTGTGCATTTATCTATATATGCATCAATATAATCAGTTTGGGTCCAAAACCAAGACCCAAACATGGTGTGAGACGAATCCCAGTAGGCAACCACTAAAATTCATGTGCCTAACTATTAGTGAATATATAAAAGGTAACATTCATAAATGAAGAAATAAACTAGTAAGTACTCAAAATTAAACCATCCATATGTTTTCAATTACATTCATTATATTTATTATTCATTCCTTTGAATCATGTAAACCATGGGATCTACCCTATGATTTTTATCCCCTAGGTAAGTACGAAAACATATGTCTTAGAAGACCACATAATCAATCACATAATATCGAGTCCAAGCTTATACTTTTCCTTGGAAGACACGTCACAACAATTAAATTATTCCTAAACAACCCTATACTAAAGCACTGACACGCTAACCCATTTGGTTTAACATAGAACCAATTCATTAAATAATGACCCTCTAAGAATCTCTCTCGATCTAACCCCTTTGGTCCCACATAGAACTAAATCAATTACAAATGACCACCTGGGAATATCTCACAGTCAATACCCCTTGGTCAATATAGCATCCATAAATTATAAATGACCACTTGGGTAGCTCGAATGGTCAATACCCCTTGGTCATTCATCTACACCAAGGCTCTCACAATCCTGTGTAAATAAGTTGGATGTCCCATCATACTTACTGGTCCAAGGCACTCATGGTCCATTGGAAAAAGAGCATGCATATAAAATCAAAGTATCTCATGTAATATATAACTACTAAATGTTTAAACATTCACAAATCATATCACAAGAATTTCATATAATCAATCAAACTCCATCCTAATTAACTAATACATAGAAAACAAGGTACATCTTAATAAAAACTAGGGAAATGGTCATAACTATAAAATAAGGGAAACAAACCCATGGGTGTCCCATAAACATGGTATCTAACATTATGCGTAAGAAAAAACCCTTTATAAAATAGTCAAACCGTTGATGTTCATAAACCAGGTTAAATACTAAATAAAGCAATACCCCAACCATGGGTTTGCGTCATATTTAGAATATATAATCCAAAGACGAACACTGAAATCCATAAACCACCTACGTTGATGTCGTACGATCAATATTCTTGAACATATGCCCTTGAATTAGTGTAGATCTAGAAAATAGGGGAAAACACCAAACCTTGAATAACTCACGAGAGATGAAGAATCAAGAAGAAAGGATCTAGAATATTTGAGAACTCACTGGTGGGATTCCAAGAACCCAACAATGTCTCAATCAGAGCTTGGATAAAGAATCAGGGGTTTGATTTTCATAATTCATTCCCAAGAGCTCTTGTATGAAACACAACAAGAAGAAGGTGGTTCTAGACATGATACACGACCCCACTCCGATATATTAATTAAAAATAAAACTACACTATGTTTTCTTTAAAACTATATACCGTGTAGTAGCTTTAATCAGTCCCCAAATTAAGCAGCCTGCCAGGTCACAACACGACTATGTATTCAGAAGTTACACGGCCATGTATTCAGCCTTTACATCACCATGTGTGAGGGAATTACCTGTCTAGAATACAGATGTACACAATAAGCTAGTTACACGACATTTAAATTGAAGTACACTACATGTACTTAAAAATCATCACTTCTTCCTTTTCCCTCAAAAAAGCCAAAAATCAAAATCCACACCCAAAAAGAATATCTGGGTTCTTACAATGTTCTTCCACCAGAGAAGGGTATTCATCATGATCAGTCATATGCTGCTATTTCATAGTAGCAGGGTGTTCATCGTGATTATTCAGATGCTTCTCCAGCTTCTCAGTCACATCAAGGGGTAGATATAAGCATTGATTCAGTTTATCTAGATTCTTTATTACTCTCTGCTATGTGGACATCCACATCACAACAGACATCTTCTTCACATATTGGGGAGAGTTTCAATCATCATCCACAATCCATAGTGGTTGGATATTGTACAATTGTTGAGACTATACATCCACTTCGTGTAGCATAGGAAGATGTGGAGGTGGCTACCGATGTTGATTTATAGTAGAAAAATACTCTAGAGTAGAGAAATAGAGGTACATGTTGTGGATGCATCTAGTATACGAATAACTTTGGGGAAGAGGAGAATCCATTCCATAGGCATAGATTTGGTTGATATTACATTTATGATACATGTTTTATGTGTCTTACTGTTGTACTTTATAGCATTTTGTTCATTTTTTTAATAACTTCCTTACAATTATCATATAATCTATCAAAATCAATAACTTTTTTTTATATTTATACTAATACATAGTATTATTATTTGTATATGTATAATACATAATATTCTTAAATTATTTAATAAATATTTAATATATTTAATATATTTAATTCAAAAAGACTGTGAAATAAGTGATCTATGAATTGAACAAATTTTGATAAATATTATTGATATCAATGAATTTTAATTGGATATAAAATCCTAGAAGATCATGGAGCATGAATATTTTTTAACAAAAAATGGTTCATGAAGAAGAACATAAATGAATAATGGATAGGAAGAGTATGTGATTATGATTGAATATCAAATGATCCAAAATATGAGATGTATGAAATTACATGTTAATTTGAAAATTTTTGAGAAGTTACAAATCAAAAAATATAAAAGGAAACAATTTCTAGTGGTTCACAATATTTAATAGGGGATTTTAAGGTTAAAAAACATCTAATAAGAGATAAAATTATGGAAGTCTTGGAAGTTTGTGTGTGTTCATGTTTCTTTGTTTCATTGTAGTCCCCCTCTCCTAAACGTTTGTAATATATACATATAGTCTTATATTTTATGTGTCCCAGAAAAAAATCAAATAATAAGGCGTAAAAAATATATTAATTGTCAATTAGTAGATCCTATAGTAGAACTAAAATTAAACATGTATTATCAGGTAAACATTGAGAATAGATAAATAATTTCAATCACATATACAATCTAAGTTCATGATCAATAGTCCTGTTATGATTAGAATTTTATCTATATATTTATTAGTTAAATGAGATTTAATCAACAAAACGAAAGAAAAAATCACTAACCATGTCATTGTACTATATCTTCCATCACTCGTGGATGATTACCATGGTTTTCTCTCCTCTAAATGACCTAAACAACGAATGCCTGAATTATTTCCCTCCATCCCCTCTCCTCTGCATTTCCCATAGAATCTGTCCATCTATTTTCCATCATCCATGAAGGATATTAAGTAAAAAAAATCTCCAGAAAAATAAAAATATATTTTGAAGAGATCCCTTTTGTTAATTTTTTTACATATTGTTGATTTTATAATTTTTATCTATTTATATTTTAATATTATTGATTATTAATGATAATTTTTAATGAAATATTCTGGAAGAAGCGTGAACGTGGTTCACACTTCTTTCATACATTTCTTATAGGAAGTTTGAACCTTGTTCACACTCCCTAGTGAGAGGAGATGCATGAATGGGGTTTACACATCCTTTATACAATTCATATAGGAATTTTTAACCCCGTTCACACTTCCTGAAGATAGTAGATTTGTGAATTGGGTTCACGCATCTTGAGACCCATTTTTAAAAAAAAATTGGAACCCTATCAAAATTAAAAAAAACTGTGAAACCCATAAAATACCTATTTTATAGGGAGAATGATATCTTTCTCGTTAGAGAATAAATTAATGTTAAATAATAATCACCCTCCATTACTTATATACAGACCATCATCCTACCCTTGGGCATCCTAGAATGGTGGAATGTTCAGAAAACCTGGTCTTCCACTCATCGTACCAACTTACCCATCCTAAGATCTGATAATAATTCCCAATCATGGTATATTTTTAAATAACAGAAACTTATAGTAATATATTTTTGTAATTTCGTAACCTCATGGAGGTTACAAACTATAACATAACAAGCCTTGGCATTTTAAGTGCTCGTAGATGAGCTTCTTCACGTGCTGGATTTTTTGAATCTTCCAACTTGTGTAGTGGATTTCATTCATGCATTGGCTAATCAGACATTGTTCCCATCTAATTCATAGACTATATCTCATATGAGAGTAGTCAGTCATAGGGTATACCACACTGGTAAATTCATGTGTTAACTGTAAATATTATACAGGCACCACACTCAGTTTATATGTTTTAGTCTCTACAAAAATGTGATATATAGTTTATTATTTTTAAGTCATACGCATCACATTACAATCCTATCCATGGACCATGTTATTGGAATAGCATTTTGATATGGAGTATATGTGTAACATGACATGTTTTACATTATCATGATTATCAGTGTGAACCCTAGATTTGTGGTGTGGGAAACCTCATGTGCCCTTGGTTTCGTTGGTGTGGGATATTGATTCCATGCACAATGGGTCGGATGAAACTCTGGTGTTGTGAGGGTGAATAAGGAGATGTGCAGTATTGCCTCCCCCTCACGTGATATCCCTAGACATGAACCCTTATATGGATAAGTGTGTTCCTCAAGATTATAGGGTTCATCATACTTCTATCCTAGTGTCTCTTCTTACACTTATTCTAAAATTCCATTTTCCCAACTATATTATTCACCCATAGGTATAACTAAGCCAGATCATTGTGACTACACTTTGATGAACCACTATCTATTTCAAATTGTACTTTATTTTGCATAGATGGTTTACAATTTTCTATATAATTTACCTTTTGGGAAACATTTGATATTGAATCAAAAGAAACTCTACTATTCTTCTTTTTCGTTTTCTCAGAATCTCTCTTCATTCATTCCCCATAAGGAATTAGAGTACCCATAATTTCATCTATTGTAAAAAATATAATTCTATTTGTATCATATAAAGAAGTTCTCTTAGACTCTCATTATCTTGGTATGAATTCTATATTCATTTCAACTATGATATATTCTATGAAATATTTATAAAAGTTTTATTTTAAAATATTTATAATTTTAATTAATCTTTTATGAGTACTTTTAATATAATCACCTGGTAGGAAATCAAATGATTGATAATAATAATGAATCATATCTCTTCTATTTTCAATATATTTAAAAGATCCAAATAATTTAATATCCAATTTCTTCAAAACACTATTTGTGGATTCACAAGAAGATATCATTCTATAAATGATACTTCTTATAAAACATATTAAAGTACTCTGAACTCTATAATTCAACTAGAATTTTAACTTCTCATGATTAGTAAAAGAAGAGATATCCTTATCCTGAATCAGGTAATATATAATAAATATATAAAACTATCAACTTTGATATTTATAACAATCCTATGCATTATTCCTACTAAATAATAATAATTAGATTAATCAAATATTGGTGATCTATGAGGATTTTTATTTTCATGAGTACCAAAGTTTAAACATTCCATTATATAGATTCAAAAACACTTTTACAAAATAAATTTTACATTAATAAAAATTTATAAGAAAAATTTTTATTAATACACTTGTAAAAATCGTAAAAATTGATAAAAATAAAAAACCCTTTAATATATAAGTATAAAATCCATTGATAATAATGTTTGGATCTAAAAAATTTTATTGACTAAATAAAGGAGGGGGGGAAATGTGGTTTATAAAATTAAAAAAATTAAAAAACAAAACACATTATAACGATTATCACAATGATATTTTATTTGATTATCAATGTTACATGTAACAGACTCATAGTTTATCAGTTTTATCTATGTGTTCAAAAGATTACTAAAATAAAATTTCTTAACAGATCATGTAGTGAAAAAATTTAACTTGTTGAAACAAATAAAAGTAAATATTTAGTAAAATAATGATTTCATTACAAAACAATTATAAAACATTTTCAACTAATTGACCATAAGAGATATAGAATTCAATAAACCTCGTCATTATGTATCATTAATTTCAAGAAAACCAGTAGGTCTATATTTCTTTACTAGAAATCCCTTAGTTTAAAAAATACAAATTTTCTATATCATCCTTTTTACTGATGCATTTCATCATCCTGATTAGATCCACCCATCAAACTATACCAATAATCCCTCAATTTTAAAACCCATTCAGTCATTGGATGAAATTGAAAAATTATTCCAAGATTTTAAAACTGACATAAGTACTCACAAAAACAAAAGAAAAACTCTCTGAAATATTACAATGACAAACTAACAAGTTGTTATTAAGTATAATTATTCAGATATATTTAGTTCAGAATAAGAATCCTCTCCAATCTCCATTAATTCACCTCTATTTGTAAGAATTAATTTAGTAATCCTATTTCTCTGATTCTTATAGTTGGTTTCCAATAGTATTAGATGATCTTCACAAGGATTATTAGTATGATCTATATATCTTATTTTGATGTCATTCTAGATGCACCCATACAATTATTTTAAAATATTTTCTAACTTGTAGAAATAATACAAAATTCAATTATAATTTTTTTAATATGATGGAATAAAATCATATGAGTCTGAAAGGCTAAATTTAGTCGCACTGATAGAATAAACATAGTCACACCAATAAATTAAACAATGTCATATCGATAGACTAGATTGAATAATATAGGTAAAATAGACTTTATTCACTCTAAGAGAAAAGATTCAATCATACTGGTAGAATATAACTTTTTTTGAGATGGATTCTATTTTTTCATTCTAATGGAATGAACTTAGGGAAATCTTAAAGATTTTAATTTGGTTATTCTGATGGACTAGAATTCAATCAATCTGATGGATCTGACAATATTTAGTCTGAAGTATCATACTAATATGAAATTGTTATTAAATGAACAAGGGGTCTAATATATGTATGAAGAAAATTTTAAAAACTTGGGTTTGGAATAATGTTAAAATCTTTGAATCCACAAAACAACATTCTGAGATTTCTTTTAGGATCATTTTTAGTTCCATTAATCCTGAAAAATAAAATTAAATTAAATCATAAATGGTAGGTCATTAATTTTAAGTTTCTTATTTGATTCAGTAACTATCAATGTATCATGGCTCAAAGATAAAAAATATATATGTCCTCTAAATTATCCACTTCTTCTCTATAATTCAAGGATCACTAATCTACAAATACTGGGTTATGTCATGCGAAATAGAATATATTTACAATGTCCCTTTGATCAACTGAAGAATAACGATTTGATTTAGAAATCTGGATTGATTCAACCTTAGTCTTCTATCGAACTACCTCTATAAGAACATAAGAGGATAGGTTATTAGATTTTATCTCTCAAAATTCGTTCACATGAGGGAGCATAAAATTAAAGAATCTAAAATTAGATTTTATACATAAGATATACATTCCAAAATTTCACTTCAATCCCTAGAATGTAATATCCTTCACTTCAGACTTTGTGGACATGTATGACTTAATTAACATCTAACAAATGTTACACAAAAAAATTTCACTCACTTTTAACACTATAAATTCTAACATGATAAATTATGAAGGACTAACTTAGCTCATACTCTATCAAAATAATTTTCTAACCATGAACATCCAATGTTCATTCAAAAAATATATATTTTTCTTGTATTCACATTTATAATAAAAAAACTTGTGAATACCATATTAAATAATCTTCATAATAATTATTATAAACAAGAATAATATATTGTAAATATTTTGATTTTAATCATTCATACTTGTACATTCACCAGCCCCTGCATGTGGGTCCCACTACATCCAAAACATCAATTCATTAGAATTGGTGAAACATGTGGATACACTTACTTTGTACCCTCCATGCATATATCTCAATAGTATCGAGTCCAACCCAAAGACTAAGAGTAGAGTCTATGAACCCATCACAACCACTAAGGATGTAAGGAATGTCATAGCATGAATTCCTTCTATGAACACTTACATGGAAATATAATCTTTTTGTCTCATTATTTCTCATACATTCGGATGCATACATGTGTCGTCATCCCTTTTTTGCATTATATATTTCATGAACTTATAGGATGAACATACAATCATGTACCATGGCCATGGATTTATGAAGGTACTACCATCCTAGTAAACCTGGGACCATGATATACCTCATCCTAAACACTAAAGAGAAAAAATATATATTGATCATTCAACCAATGTCATACCACCAATCATTCACCCAAAAGAACTACCTCTATATGATTTCATTATCATGGTTTTAGAATTTCATCAATGTACGAGATTAAATGGAATACCCTGATAATGATCTTATTTCTTGAGACCAATAATCATTTCCATAGATATGAACAACCACTAACAAATGAAACATGTGGTGTCACTAATGGTTAATTTTTCCTCATGATCTCCCTACTAGACATCACCAAGTGAGAACATCATAATAATAAGTCTCAATGCTTATGATCCCCCCATACCTGATAGTCATATATCATATGAGTCTAATCAGGTTTATGTATCTAGATCACATGAAATGTATATTTAAGATCATTGTCATAGTTTCTCAAGGTTCTCATTATAGAAGGGATCCTCTATAATCCTTTCATAAGACACTTTGTCTAAGAAAATTAATATGTAAATAGTGGATGTTGAATTATCAACAATATTATGGTGCGAATAAACACACGTATATATCAAATTATATTCATGTAATGGTAGTCAAAATTATTGTTCACATTGGGTCTAGGTAACATACTATTACAACACTCCCACTAATACTAGAGGCAACATGCTAACAATCATTGTTATCTCTCACATGATACAATCATTTTTCTACTAAGACATGCCTTTATTTATGGTCTTAAAATGTATCCATAGCTTGACTATTTTTCTATCTGTGACTCTACCTCTTTGAGTAAGACTTATCAAGAGAAGATATCGTAGAGTATAAACCTATTGTTCACTATATAAATATGACATATTTTCTAGTACAACTATTAGAGTTATCATAATGGTAAAACATTACCTACTAGGAATTATTGCATTACTTAGACAAATCATTGTATTTTTGTTATATTACTTCTTTATCCCCCTCATATGCCTCAATTTACTTGGTGTTTGTAGATATTGATATCACTAGATTGAATTTTATTTCCATTATCATTCATTTATCCTAACTATGATATTATATCACACTAATCCGTGGAAGACTTTTTTTGTCCCCTCAAAACTAGAATCTTTTCCTTTACACCTACTGGGTACATATCCTCTATAATTACTCAAGTACAATCCAACAGTTCGGAGTGCTTCTCTTCATATTCTATAGTATAAAATTTGTATTTTCATACTATAATTTATATATATGAAATATAAATTCCTTTATATATCATGGAATATGTGATTAATCTATCTCTAAAGTATATGTAATTCTAATAACTACATTAATCTTCTAATATGTTATTGTAATGTCTACAAGGAGTGTCATATTCCATGAGACACTAGTAACAAATCTCTCTAAAATTTTTCTAGCCTTTATTTATCAATATCGTGTGAGTATATGTTTATATTGACTAGTTCTAAGAAACTATTAGATCTACATTGGTAAATATAATTCACTAGATCTTTTGAGACTATTTTACTTCAATCATAGTAGAGTTATTTATATCTGGTTCTTAACAAACTATAAGACTAATAGTTTTCATCCACATGCTAAAAATCATATTTTACATGGAAAACAATGTATCTCCCTCTAACCTATAGTAGACATATGGAATAGATTTTTTCCAAATAAATATTCTATAATCTAGTTGTTTACATAAATCCAAAATCGGATTTTAGTAACTTTAATCATTTTTGGAATTCTAGGACTTAACCACACATTTGTGGTCACATCGTATAGACATATACCATAGTTGGTGATATTGAAATCCAATTATCAATTACATGATCATATAAAATTAACTATGAAAAGTACAATTCTATTGTATTTTTGCGTAATGACTTAGTATTACCAATCAAGACTCATTGGTACAATGCATGTACCATCCATGTATAGTCACACATGAATACCCAATAGAATATTAAAAAAAATAAGCCCCATGTACTATAATATTGGAAATCCATTATTTAATTTTAATATATTTTGTCAAAATTATCTAATTACCATATACAACTTACTTATAGGGATCATTATTCTTAATAAATACTGTATTATAGGACACGGTGAATATAAAACCATCACCATGGTTTTATCCTTCCTTTGTAGTATGTGACTCTTGGATATCATTTTCCATAGGCTCTTGTGGAACCTGTTTCTATATCCACTTTTTGTGTACCTCTATCATTGACTAAACCAAATTTAATCTTGTACCCTCAATCTCAAATAGATATTTTCACCATTTTATAAAAATATAGCCTATAACATGAATATATCTTTTTATAATAAGGATTTATGTAATATCCTTAAAAAATATAGGATGATTATAGTAGATGCACTTTGTGTTTTCCTTTGATGTATGTTTTTATATCATAAAAAACTCTTTGCATCTATTCACAATTTTGTGTTATATAACGGATTCCCATCATACTATAACTCATATGATATCCATTTTTCATGATTTATGACATATTACTATGGTATAACATCATTATTTAGAAATCATGCCTTTAAAAATGGAAGTATATATAATGTTTGTGTTTTGGAATTGATGCCAATTTTACATAATACATGATTCTGATGTGTATAAAGAAACATCTTTTCAGGAATTTCCCCACAATAAAATTTATTGATCAATATTAACATGTATGTCTCATCCAATATCCTCCTTACCATCACCATATATTTTATGTCAATAAATTAATGTGTGTTTGGGAATAAATCAATGCTATATTATATTAATAGACGAATTCTATGTTAGGATATTCTTCGGAATACCAGTGTGAAGCCTCTCATATTTGTATACAACACATATTTCATATGTGATTTTCTCATCCCATTGACATATAAAGGAATGTTATAAGGTATAGAGACTAAAAGTATGGCCTTGGAAAAGATCATGCTCTTTAGTTGGACATGTTTTGAATGAATTGTGGCTTACCATTATATCTAAAGGATTATTTAAAAAAATTTCATAAGTGGGTTGATAGTACCAAAGGTATTCAACACCAAAGTGTTAAAAACCATACTAGGTCTATAGATTAAAACTGTTTACTTTTTCATGAAAAATTATTTTCATTCCATAACTGTATAATCCATTATTAAATTTTCTATTCATGATTTATTTCTAATGATTTATGTATCACATAACAATGACTTGAGAATTGGATACCACATACAACATTCTTTCCAAAACTAGAACAATGTATCATTGTGTCCAATGGATACACGACACCAATGTTTTTTTTGATACTCAAAATGTTCAACAAGAATAATTAAACATGGAAATATAGATTTTTTTACTTCTCACCATTGATTTATAAACCACATTTACACAACTTCATGGAGAAAAAGCCTTACATCCACTATAATTTATTTAGTTACCTGGATAGAATATATAAAAAATATATGTGATAAGATATTTTATTTAATAGCTATGACATAAAACTGATACAATTTCATTCATCTTTTTCTCTATAATAACTAATGATTAAACTTTCTTTAATGTTTTTAATCACATGTTTAACATTAACTTGTAGGTAAAGAAGTGTTTTTCCATAATTTTTTTAATCCTAAACAATACAAGAGTAAATTATTGAAAATTATATAAGAATAGAATCCATTGAAATATCATGATCCATAATTAAATTTAATCATGTCTAGTGTAAACATCACAAATTAATATCTTCACTTTTCATTCTCCTGATAAACATCTCCAAGATGCGACAAAATTTAAAATCATTCATGTCCCGATGATGTATCTGTAACTCGCATTGGACATTGATTATATAATTAGGACATAAACATCATATGATTCATACATGTGTCTATTATAATCTTTATTTAAACCTTTCCTCTTATATTAGCATGATTTGTTTGCAGGAAACCAACTCCTTTATTTTTTGTTGTTGTAGTTCTTTACACAAGCACATATACAATTCTTTGGAAACTCATGATAATTTTAAATTGATATTTGTCTAATAATTTCTGCATTATGTCTTTTGTTTTTACATTAAATTTTATAAAAAATTAAAAGCAAGTGTATTTGTAATTTGTTTATTAAAGATTAATAAATTTCCAATTTAATCATTAAATGTATCCCACTATTTTATTAAATTATAGGAACCCAATATACTAGAATGAGAATTATCTGTACCTTGATTCTTCTAGAGGAAGGATCCTATATCCTATACTCAAAGTTGACATGATTTTTCTATGAAACTACATAAAGATTCCAAGTTAAGAACTACTACGGACAACCACATTAACTCTTGGATCCTTGATCTATTTAGTAAAGTCTCATATCCTGAAATTAATTATATTTATTTTTTCAACTATTTTCCTATAATGTGGTAGTAATATAGGTTTGGAAACCTCTTTCCTTACAAATTTAGTTACTTCTACCCAATACACATATTATAAATCCCTAATAGTAGGAGGAACCATCAACTTCGGCGGACTGAGCACACTATACACCCGATTTTGTTCAAATTGTATTTATGGAAGTTGTGTGTGATTAATTATTTCCATTGAGGTATTTTTTAATATTAAATTGGTGAGTATAAGACTTTTATATTT
Source organism: Viscum album (assembly GCA_963277665.1). Taxonomy (NCBI): domain Eukaryota; kingdom Viridiplantae; phylum Streptophyta; class Magnoliopsida; order Santalales; family Viscaceae; genus Viscum; species Viscum album. The sequence continues at coordinate 170,212,315 of OY728157.1, forward strand.
AACATGATTTTCCAAGGTGATCTCACTCAAAACATAACAATTCTATTAAATTGAAAACATTCACCACACATGATCATTATATCATTGCATGATATTTTATTATAATACTATGTGATCATACATAATAAATACACATTCATAAAACAAAAAATGAGGAAAATGAAAAAAGTAATAATAATGTGCTCATTATCCTTTAACTATTGTTTAATCCATCAAGAAAATAATAGATTAACCGAGACTATAGGGGAATTCATTATGTCAATACTTGACTTGAATTGCAGTACATGTAATGCCTGTAAATTTTACTTATTAGCTCTAATCCCACTCTCAAGTCAAACCACATCCCCATTAAGACCTATGTTCTTTACAATTTATACTCACACATGGATGATGAGAACTATGGGTGAAAAATTACTTTTTTTTTCAATTAAATGTCGATATGTAGGCCCTTATAAAAATTAAATATGTATGGACGTTGTATATATCGTTAAAATAAAATAATTTTTACATTTTATAAAAAACATGTGCAGTAATTATAATAAATAAATAAATAACCAAACATCCATGTGTCAGTCTCATTTCATGATGAATCGACATGCATGTTTATTGCAAAAGAAAATTTAAATTTTCCAAAATAAAACATGAACGTATTTTTAATGTCATAAATTCTATTCAAACAATTTTAATTAATTATAAATATATCCCAAGGAATAATAAATAATTTTATTAAATTATAGATAATTAAATTAAATTATTGTAATTTTTTTGTAATTTTTTAGGTCTATATAATCGTAACGAAAAGACATGAGTATTAATTTAGGACCTCTGACAGGTTAATTAGGTCATCCTTATGGGACCCAAACCAAATTTTTTGGCCTTATATGGGGTACCAATTTAAGGGATATATATATAATATAAAATTATAAAAATCTTTCAATGTAAGCCTTGTCCATTTTTTATATATTTTAATCAATATTTTAAATAATTCATTGAATAAGATTCCATGGGAAGGTTTTTCCATTTAATTAATCAATCTTCTCAGAGGATATTTATACTATATTACATAGTATCTTTTATCCTTTTAATTACATAAGGTATCATAAGAAGTATAAAACAATCTTCTAAGGGAAGCTTCATCATTTTAGTTAATTAAGAATCTAGGGGTATATTTATTCTAGCATCCATTATAATTTTTAAACTAATTTCCTTTGGAATCTTTATACTAGATTCTATGGGAATATTTATCCATTTAATTAAATAATGATTCCAAAATAAGATTCAAACTATCTTCCTTGGGAATATTTATCCTTTTTATTAAATAATAATCCTTCAGAATCATTACACCAGTTTCTAAGGGTACCTTTATCATCTTAATTAAACAATCTCCCCTTTGAAAATTTATCTATTTGATTAAAGAATATATCATTGGAAGCTTCAAAAAATATTCCAATGGAAGATATAAAAATTGAATTCCCTAAGACTTAAGTAATTACATGTTCTATCTGATACACACTGATGGAACTAGGGGAACAATAAAAGCATGAAAGAAAAACAATTCAAAATTTCGTGTTTTGATTCTTATTAAGATAACTAAATCCAAAAACCCTTTTTATAGTTTCTTTTATAATAACATGTAATTCAATTTTAGAACAATAATAAAAATCTTAAATGGTGCATCATAAATTTTGAGTCACTAGTTTGATTCTCTCACAGAAGATCAGTCATGGCTCAAACACACCAAACTGGATAGCCTATACATATTATACACATTATCTATAATTCATGGACCATTGATCTATAATTCTCATGTTCTAGCAGAGGAAATTGATGATCATTACAATATCCCTTTGATATCATGAAAAACATGGACTCTATTATGAAAGAAGGATTGGTCTAACCTTTTTCTTCTTTAAGAATCTCTCTCTATGAAATTGAGAGGATAATAGATGATAATTTTTCTCTATATGTTAATAAAAAATTGTTGTAATTAAGATTAAATAGGCTATAATGAAATTTTATACACCAGTTATAATTTTTAAAATTTCACTTCCGTTTATAGAAAGTAATATCCTCTATTTTAGACCTTTGTGAACATGTATGACATAATAAACATTTCATAAATGTAACAAATATTTTACCACTCACTTTTAACATTATAAAATATTACATTATAAAATATGAACCATTATATTTCTCTATATTCTATCAAAATAATTTAACAAGCCTTGAACATCCATCGTTCCTATGACTAGTTATATTTTTCTTGTATTCATAGTTATGATCAAACAACTAGTGAATACCTTGAAAAATAAATTCAATAATAATTATTAAAAACATGATTAATATAATTCAAATAGTTTTATTTGTGATATTTCATACTCAAACATTCACCAGTCCCCATATATAGGACCCACTTCAACATGAAGTCCTAATTATTAGAATATATGGAAAATGTCGATACGGTTAGTGTGTGACCCTATGTGTCCTTATAACAATATTAGTGATTCTACACTAAAGAACATGTGTAGAGTCTAGAAAACCATCATGGACCATAAGGAGATAAATAATTTCATTTCCATGACATCCCCTATAAATTGATACTAAAAAATTTATTCTCTTTGCCTCATGATATCTCATAAATCAGAATGCAAACATCTATCATCATAATAGTTTTCATTATATATTTTATGACCGTAGTGGACATACATGCCACCTTGCACCACAACCACAAATTTAGGAAGGTACTATCATCCTGGTCAAACTAGTCCCATGAGATATATCTTCCTCAACTAGAAGTGAAAAAATATATCACGATCATCCAACCAATAACACTAGAAACATGTGGTGATCCTATTCGCAGGTCTATCCACATGATCTCACTCCAAGATTCTATAAAGTGTGAACATCATTATACTAAGTCACAATGCTAATAATACCTCAACATCTTATCATCAGACATCATATGAGCCCTATTATCACTATATATTTAGACCATAAGACATATATATTTATAATTACTATCATAGTATATCAATGTTATCATTATAACTATAAAATGATGAAACATTTTAATATAAAATATAATATAAGAAGATTACCTTGCTAATAGGGGATGTAGAATTATCTGCACAATTATGTAAATAGTAAACACTTGTATGTGTAAGACTATATAAATGTAATTGTAATCAAAATTAGTGTTCAAGTTACATCTTGGGAACCCACATTTATAATATTTATAATATCACATTAACAATTATTCTATGTTTGGTAGAATAAATTCTTTCACACAAAAAATTATAAAACATTGTAAATATAAAATTATTTTTTTTAAATAATGTGTTGTGATTTTCAATAATCGGGATATAATTTTAGAAAGTGAAATTTTGAATCAACTGTGTTCTTATTAATATTTCAATTTTTATTTAAATTTTTTATCATAAACTTATTAATATTGATATAATGATCTTAATGTTATGGTTTATAGATAAATGTATTATATTTGATACAATGTTTCAACCATATTGGTTTCGGATAATATTTAGTGACATAAACAAAGACTTGTCACTCTGTTATGGATCTTAAATAATCACTCATACTTAATTTTTGTTTTTCAGACATGATATACTAATTTATTGATATTTATTTTTTAGAGTTAGATATGATGTGGAAATTTGATCAAATAACAATGAGATGATTAAAGTTCTCTTATGATGTTGAAGTATATCAAGTTAATATAATTCTTTATATTCTTATTTTCTAAATTAATTCCTTTAGTTCAAGAAATAGATAATGAAAATAAAATTTCATCATATAACCTTCAAATATAATAAATCAGATAGTCTTTTAAACCATCATAGATAATTTTTGAGGTTCTTAACCTTCTATTGATCAGTCACTTTCTTGTGATCAACGATCTCTTTCACTATATATAATTATTTATTCATTTATTCCTTTTCCATATCATCACTTCACACCAATGGAATCCTAAATGGAGTCCTAGTTATTTGTTATTCTAAATGACCTTTGTCATTTCATTTCTCTCTTATCAAGAAGATATTTTATTAAACCTTTTACAATGTAGATTTTCAATAATGTTTTAATATTTGATGACAATAATTGAATTGAGAAGGTACAATTTATTTAAGGGGTTAGAATGTAACACCTAGATATTTTAACATAAGGAAATCATGTTTGACATCATATATTACATACAACACAAATTTTACAATAGAACGTAATAAACTGAGAATTTTGGGTATAATTGTTTTATAGAAATTAAATCTCTTCAAAATCATACAATGCACTAAAGACTTAGTCAAAACAAAACATTCCACTCTATGAATATATTATTACATAAACATAAGACATATAACATTGATATTAAATCAATGGTTATGAATAAGAATTAATAATTTATCAAAATTATTTGGTTTACACATATATGAAATAAATTAACTAGTCATTTATTGATCATAAATATAATAAGAAACACATGAATGAAATGGAATTTTTTAAAAAAACTATATTTTTATAATAGGTGATTTAGTCACATTTTACACATTTAATTTAAAATAATTTTCCCAATTTTATAAAATATATTTGAAAAAAAATCATTGTTTTTAAAATCTTCATGTCAAAATTATAGTTTTTCAAATTTTATGTATATTTCTAAAATGATAATTTTTTTTGATGAGTTGTGAAAAATGATTAATTTTTAAGCATGATTATATTATTTTATTTTCAAAATAAAATTATATTTAACGTATTTGTAATGTAAAATATGTTTAAATATTTTACAATCTAACTAATTTTGTTAATTTTAAACAATTTCTTATTGAATTCTGATGTAAAAACATTTTAATTTTTTGAATATGTTTCATTGGAAAACCAGATTTTTTGATGTGTCTGAATGTTTTATTTTAAATAAAATTCTAAAACTTATATAAATTGAATTAGGAAAAATTAATTTAATATTTTTAATCATCATTCTTTTTTTCAATAATTTCAACATAATTTATTACCAAATTTTATGGTGAAATAATAAAAAAATTAATTACCATGATTAATGTGAAGATGTGTTTACCAAGAATAAAATAAGAAGATAAGGGCTTAAAAATACCTTAATCTTGTGAAAACCCAAATTTTACATCCATTTATACAAATTATAAGATATTATGTTTGATAATTTTACTTTTTGGTTGCTTTGAGAATGATAAAAATACATGTATCATTTTTTCTTTAAAAAAATTTATGTATGTCCTATCCCACACTTATCAAAGGTCACCCATTATCCTCTCCTATTATCACATAAAAATCCCTTTGGTTTCGAAAATAAAATCGAAAATATATTCCTTATTTCCTATATCGACCCATACTTTACATACATTGTTAATACTTCAAAATTGAAGCACACTTATTACAACATATGACAAAACCACAAAGGACCGTATAGGTATAGTGTCTTTAGAAACTGGGAAACATAAACAACTGGTTCATAAATCTTCTACAGTGTCTCCCATTTATTTCATCATATCTAGGGTCCCTTTTAGCATATTATACTTAATATACATCTTCCTGACCTGGGGAAATGAAAACATAAAAGGGTGAGCTCAAATGCTCAACAAGGGCAAATAAAGGAAATAAAAATCATATCATATCTTTTTGAAAATCATAACCTGCAAAAGAGATCATAATATCTTAACATGGAATAAATCATAGAAGTGAAAATGAGATCCCCATAATCATAACGTAAAAATTGAAACTTTGTGGCATGAACACATAATCATGGAAAATCATTTTTTGTTAGTCATGACTCATTGCCAAGACTATCTTAGCGGACAAAGTCCATTTCTGAACCGAGTTCACTCCTCGTTTCAGTCATGTATCACTGAACCAAAATAACCTTCCGTTCTAGCCATGTCTATCTCATGAAATATAAATCTTTACCCAATTCATTGGAGGTAGATATAGGTCCCACCCATCTTATAATGAATCCTTTCTTATGTGTGCCACATAATCATAAATCATACATCATCGTATAACACATGTAACAAAAATGGGATTCTTGAAACATCATGCCATCATAAAAATAATAATATAAGGTAAATGACTTCATAAAAATAATTCCATCAAAACATAATCAAACCAATGTAATAATAGGGATAAAAACAGAACCCTTTATTATCATTGATGGAAAATAATTTTGATAAAACACTTTAACTCCATTCTTGAGGAAAATATCCTTTCTTCTTCAAACACACTTTTCTTTTCTTAACATGTCATACAATTATAAACTAAAAGTTGTTTATTAAAAATAAACTTTAAAACTTGTAAGGGAAGCTTCTTGGAAATAATGTTTTAAAAATCCATTCATTCCATATAAGTTAATAAAACATTCTTTGTACTTTTCTCAGAAAAGTCAAAAAAGTACCTCGTACGAAAAAACGACAAAAGATTCCTTTCATATTCATTACTAAAAACTCACCGAAGGGTAAAATTGGATTTAAACTATTTTAAGTGGATGGAAACAATATTACATATTGAGGGAACATGGATGTGGATGATAAAATACACCCCAGTAAATTCCAAAGTAAAAACAATCTCGGATAAAAATGAGATTGTGATATTTTCCTTACCTTAGGTCCGATTTTCTTTGTAAGTGTCTGAAGCTCCTGTATAATGGTTTAAATAATGTTATTTACTTATTGCAGAATCATACATATTGATATGATATCATATATGGTCATATTCTTAGCTTCTTATTAGTAATATTTCATTGTTACTTGTTACTCGGGTCTTTATTGCCTTTTGTTCTTATGCATGTTTTTCCGAATAAATTCTTATTCTTCTTTTAAGGTTATAGATACTTTATATCCAGAATGTTATTAGTGTAACATATATCATATTTATTCATTCAATTCATTTATATAATACCTATGTAATGATGATCATGCAGAACGAGTCGCATCACATCGTGGAGACAATATTCCGTACGTACGCACGAGTGATGATATCGTTCCTATGATCGTGCAATTGTATTGGAGTGTATGTATACTATTTCGGAATCAATATCACTTTCTAACAGTCATATATAGTCATTATTTACACCATTATACCCATCCAAGTAAGGTGGTGGTGGAAAATAGATTACACCACAGCGTGGAGACGGTATTCCGTACGTACGCACGCGCGGTGATTTCATTTTTTCCGTAGGATGGATAGAAGGTGAATTAGGGTTGTTTCATATTTATAATAACATATCAGTATGTAAGTAATACTGATTTTATTACTTTATCATGAAACAACTAAAGAAGAAGAAGTTGAAGAAGAAAAAAATTGAAAAGAACTGTAATGGATATTACCTCTTCTTTGGAACGCCTATTTGAATCCTCCACTTAGGGAACTAAGAGTGGTCTTTGAAGAAGACCAGGACCTCTAGGATTATTCTAGGGAAGTGTAGAAGGGATTTTGTCAGGGTTTGGCCGAGCTTGAGTGGTCAAATTGGTGTGAGGAGGAGGGGGAGGAGGTGCCCTTTTATAAGGGAGGAGGGGGGCACCTTAGGAATATCTCAAAATATTATTTTATATTAAAGTCAAAATCGGTTTATAATGGTTCCAAAGGGTCTTATTTCGAAGATAAAGTGGAGATGGGTCGAAATCCTATCAACTAATAGGATTTAGACAAGTTTAGGTTATTATTTTAACCTTATCAATTAGATTTAACTCTTAGTTAAATAATTTAACGTTTACCGTGTCTTTTTGTTTTCTTACACTATATGGTTAATAAACTTACTATAAAATGTCAAACGAACCCCAAATTGTTTATTATTAATATATATATCCTTATATAAGTCATTTGGCCGAACCTTAGATTTTTATGATTAAAATAACAATTAATAATATAATATTTTATTTAAAAACTATTTTGTGTCAATTTTGATACTATTTGATATATGAATTTTTTGAAAGTCATAACAGAATTATATGTTCAAACCAAGTTAAATCAATAAACACTAATATATCATAGTAACCTATAAAATTAGTGGGATTCATAAAAAGTCTCAAATTACATTTATTTTGGTGTTTATAACATCAATTATGTCAATATTTCATTAATAAGATAATTACTGCATCATCATTGTGTCATAAATAAATATAATTATTTAATGTCTAAAAATTATAAATAAAATACCATTATGTAGGAAAGTTTCTTAGATTTCTAATGAATATTTATAGTCGAATTTATCTTATGTATAACCCCATATTAGAAATGATTTACTTATTAAACATTGATTTTAACTATTTTAACCCTTCTTTAAATAAATTAATAATAAATGTCCTAATATAATCCAAGTGGGCCTAAATGGTCATATTTTATTCCTAAGTTTGTTTTTGGTCTAATTAAACTTATCCAATAGAATTAGGACATGTTTTACGGTAATAGTAATATCATATTTACCCTTAGTTACCCTATTTACTATTAACCGCGTTAAAAAAAGTAAAAAGTTACTATTCACCAAAAAATTATTTTTATCTCATTGAACCACATTTTACTTAATGATATCAACCGTGTCGGTCAGATTTTCAAAATTCCATTCACAGAAGCGGTAAAATTAAGTTTTATGCAAAATTCAGTTTTTAACCTACCACTTAGTGGTTTCACTATTCATCAAAAATTGAAAGTTTTCAGAAAAATACCAAAATTTCACCCTAGGCTAATTTCGGTATTCCGAATCCAAAAATGAAGTCCATTTTGAAAGATAAAATTTCAAAAAGTGGTTATTACTTTTCATAACGACTATTTTAAATAATATTTTAATAGCATATCGTCGTTTAGTGATACTCGGTATTGCGTACAACGCAAGCTATCGAGGACGGTCGCGATTGCATGTAAAGTAAGCCAAGCTAGTATGTAGTGAAAGATTCCTTTGATGATATATAAAAACAAAATATTTCTCATAAAAATCTTGGGTGTTACATTCTACCCCCCTTAAAAAAAATTTCGCCCTCGAAATTCGTCACTTTGTAACAAACAGATGAGGATACTTCTCCCTCATCATATCCTCAAACTCCCATGTAGCTTCTTCAAGTTGTTGGTTCCTCCATAAAACATTCACCAATCGAGTGGTCTTGTTTCATAGGACTTTTTCGCTATGATCCAGAATCACTATCGATTGTTCTTCATAAGAAGGATCTTGCTCCAGCGGTACAACTTCTGAGCTGAGTACATGTGACGGATCAGGTATGTACTTTCTCAGGAGAGATACATGGAACACGTCGTGAACATGAGAGAGATTTGGTGGAAGCTCGAATCGGTAAGCTACCTTTCCAACACGATCCAGTATTTCGAAAGGACCCATATATCTAGGGCTCAACATCCCCTTCTTTCCAAATCTCATAACCCTCTTCCAGGGAGATATTCGTAAGAACACTTTATCACCCACTTCAAACTCTAGGTCTTTTCTCCAGTTGTCAGCATAACTTTTCTGTCGACTCTGAGCTGCTCTTATGTGTTGTTGAATAGATCTGACGTTTTCTGCCATTGCATCAACGATATCAGGTCCTAATAGCTTTCTTTCCCCAACTTCATCCCAGCAAGTTGGAGTCCTGCATTTCTTTCCATAGAGAGCTTCATAAGGAGCCATATGAATATTGGAGTGAAAGCTATTGTTATAAGAGAATTCCACCAAAGGTAGGTGTTGATCCCAACCTCCTTTGAAATCCATAGAGCAAGCTCTCAACATATCTTCTAGGGTTTGAATTGTTCTCTCAGACTGACCGTCTTTCTGGGGATGATAACCAGTGCTGAAACTCAACTCTATATCCAGAGTATGCTGAAGACTTCGCCAGAACTTCGAGGTAAATCTCGGATCCTGATCAGATATAATAGAAAGTGGTACTCCATGAAATCTTACCAATTCCTTTACATATATCCTGGCAAGCTGATCTAGAGAGAAATCCTCTCTAATAGCAATGAAGTGTGCAGACTTTGTAAGACGATCAACTATGACCCAGATAGCATTATTGCCTTTGGATGTTTTAGGAAGTCCTGTGAAAATGTCCATAGTGATGTTTTCCCATTTCCATTCGGGTATGGGTAATGGTTGTAAAATCCACTAAGACTTCTGTCTCTCAGCTTTAACTTGTTGACAAACCAAGAATCGAGAGACATATTCAGCAACATCTCTTTTCATGCCATCCCACCAGAAGTACTCTTTCAGGTCCCTATACATCTTCGTGCTTCCAGGATGAATAGAGAATGAAGAACTATGAGCCTCATCCAGCAGCTCCTTCTTTAATTCAGGTATGGGAGGAACACAAACCCAATTCCTAAACATTATTATCCCATCACAATCAAGGTTGAATTCAGGAACATTTCTCACCTTCTTTTGTAACTCGACATCTTCTTTTTGTGCCTCTTTAATCTTCACATGTATAGATGGTTGAACATTCATTTGAGAAAGATAATATTTTTCCCCTTCCATTATAATTCCAAGATCCATCCTTTGTAAATCCATAAATATTGGATCTTTTGTGATCCTCATCATAGATAAACTAGCATGTTCTTGTCGACATAATGCATCTGCCACCTTGTTTGCTTTCCCAGGGTGGTAATGGATTGAGTAGTCATAATCATTAATCAGCTCCAACCATCTTCTTTGACGCATATTCATCTCCTTTTGTGTGAAAATATACATTAAACTTTTATTATCAGTATAAATATCACACCTTTCACCATAAAGGTACTGCCTCCAAATCTTTAATGCCAAGATTACCGCAGCTAACTCCAAATCATGTGTTGGGTAATTTTGCTCATGGATTTTCAACTGTCGTGAGGCATAAGCTATCACCATATCATTTTTCATAATAACACACCCCAATCCCTTCTTGGATGCATCACTGTATATCACAAACCTTTCTCCACTACAAGGCAATGTGAGCACAGGTGCACTGGATAACCTTCTTTTCAACTCCTTGAAATTCTCTTCACATTCCTCTGTCCAAACAAACTTAACTCCTTTCCGAGTCAACTTGGTGGGTGGATTAGATAATCGTGAAAAATCCTTTACAAAACGTCGATAATATCCAGCCAAACCAAGAAAACTTCGGATCTCAGTTTCTGTTATTGGTCTCGACCATCTTTTGATAACCTCTATTTTTGTTGGATCCACAGATATCCCCTCTTTTGAAATTATGTGACCCAAAAATGCAACTTTTTGAAGCCAAAATTCACACTTGGTAAATTTGGAATAAAGCTTCTCCTATCTCAGGGTCTTCAATATAATTCTCAAGTGATCTTCATCCTCTTCCTTGCTCTTTGAATAGACAATAATATCGTCTATAAAGACTACCACAAATTGATCAAGATAGTCTCTAAAGACTCTATTCATTAGATCCATGAAGATAGCAGGGGAATTAGTAAGACCAAATGGCATCAATATAAATTCATAGTGTCCATACCTTGTACGGAAAGCCGTCTTTGTTCTATCCTCCCTTTTGACCCTTAATTGATGATACCCTGAATGAAGATCAATCTTGGAAAAGTATTGAGCTCCGTGTAGTTGGTCAAATAAGTCATCAATGCGTGGGAGAGGATATTTGTTCTTGATAGTGATCGTGTTAAGTTCTCGATAATCAATGCAGAGTCTCATTGATCCATATTTCTTCTTAACAAATAGAACAGGTGCTCCCCAAGGTGACGCACTAGGGCGTATGAATCCCTTATCAAGATTCTCTTGGAGTTGCTTCTTCAATTCTTGCAACTCAATTGGGGCCATTCTATAAGTTGTCTTTGAAATAGGCAAAGCACCCGGTACGAGTTCTATTGAAAACTAAACTTCACGATTTGGTGGAAGACCCGGTAATTCCTCCGGAAAGACATCATCAAAGTCCCGTTCGATGGGAATATTATTAATCGCGAGTTTCTCACCAACCATTTGAGATAAATAACCTTCATTTAGTGGAATCAATACCCATAGAATGGAAGAAATTTCCACTGGAAGGTTATGTTCATCCTTGCATTGATAGACGATCATAGATTGATCTGGAATATGAAATGTGACTTCCATTTTTGGCAATTGATATGAGCTCCGTATAAAGAAAGCCAATCCATGCCAAGAATCACATCGAATTCTACTAAAGGAAGGATCACAAGATTTTCCAGAAGAACTTTCCCACAAACTTCAATTGGAGAAGAATTATAAACTTTTGATGTGATTGATGTGCCATTAGGTGTTGTCACAGCTAACTCAACATCTAATTATTGAGGTAATACGGTGATACCCTTAGACAATTTTTCAGAAACAAAAGAGTCGGTGGATCCAGAATCAAATAAAACATTTGATACTTTAGAGTGGATGGTAAGTGTACCTTTCACCACTTCATTATCGTACTCCACATCGCTGATAGAAATTGCATGTGACTTTCCTTTGTCTTTAGCCTTAAGATTTTGTTGACGTCGACCATCATCATCAACCCTTGGATTTGGGCATTGATTGGCATAATGCCCCATCTCTTTGAACTTGAATCATTGAAGTGTAGTAGGTTCATTTTATGTATCCCTTCCTTTGTTTTCATCATTAGACATCTTCTTCCCATTATTGCGACATTCAAATGCCCGATGACCTTCCTTTCCACATTTGAAACATTTACTTGTCCCTTTAAGACAACTCCCTCCATGTTTCTTTCCACACTTTGAGCATAAGGGAAAGCTCATCTTCTTTTTAGTGTGCTCTTTAGATTTTCCTTTGAATTCCATTTTCCTGTTCTTATCAAACCCATATGACTGTTGGGTTAGTTCAATCTCCATCTCGACTTTGAGAGCACATCGAATGATTTCCTCGTAGCTATTGAAGTCCCTTATGGCTAACGCCCTTCGAAGACTTGGTTTCAAGCCACTAAAGAATCGATCGATCTTACTCTCAGGTTGGATAATAATACCAAAAGCATACCTTGCAAGTCTTGTAAAATTTGATTCATAGGTACCAACAGATTCATCATCCCTTTGCTTCAGTTCAAGAAACTCTTTCTCCATCTTTGTTCAGAGAATACGAGGGAAGTACTTATTGAAAAATAAGTTCTTGAACTCGTCCCATTCCATGGACTCAATTTCATCCCTTTGCCTCGTATTCTTAATAAGATTCTACCATTGATCAGCATCTCCTTCCAAACGATACACTTCTAGGATGACTTTATCATGTTCAGAACATTGAATAACTAAAAATATCTTTTCATTAGTACTAATCCATTGTTCAGCAACTAATGGATCAGTAGACCCGCTGAAAAAAGGTGGATGCTACCTCATGAAGGATTCAACAGAATGTTTCTCCTTCCTTTGCTCGTTTGGAAGTCCTGCATGATTCATAGCTTGAGAAAGTTGTGTGATCATGGCTACAAGATTTTTCATTCCAGCTCCCATATCGTTTGTTTGCTCAGGGGGACAATCATTGCATTGCCTATCACATTCCGTATTAACACGGTTCCTTCGGGATCCAGCCATTGACTAAAACCAATAAGAATAGTGTAAGCAACACTAATTATAATAGTAAAACCACATAATTCAAGAATAAAATTTACATGCTTAAGGTCTTATCCTAGGTTATTCATGGCCATTTCTAAATCACTAAGATTGTGATCTATGCTTAGACTTATCCTTAGGGTTCTTACTAAGGCTTTCAAATCCTAGTTTCCAAAGGTTGACTATACCTTTCCTCTGATAACAACTATAACGACCCATACTTTACATACATTTTTAATACTTCTAAATTGAAGCACACTTATTACAACATATGACAAAACCAAAAAGGACCGTATAGGTATAGTGTCTTTAGAAACTGGGAAACATAAACAACTCGTTCATAAATCTTCTACAGTGTCTCCCATTTATTTCATCATATCTAGGGTCCCTTTTAGCATATTCTACTTAATATCCATCTTCCTGACCTGGGGAAAAGAAAACATAAAAGGGTGAGCTCAAATGTTCAGCAAGGGAAAATAAAGGAAATAAAAATCATATCATATCTTTTTGAAAATCATAACCTGCAAAAGAGATCATAATATCTTAACATGGAATAAATCATAGAAGTGAAAATGAGATCCCCATAATCATAACGTAAGACATGAAACTTTGTGGCATGCACACATAATCATGGAAAATCATTTCTTGTTAGTCATGACTCATTTCCAAGACTATCTTAGCGGACAAAGTCCATTTCTGAACCGAGTTCACTACTCGTTTCAATCCTGTATCACTGAACCGAAATAACCTTCCGTTCCAGCCATGTCTATCTCATGAGATATAAATCTTTACCCAATGAATTGGAGGGAGATATAGGTCCCACCCATCTTATAATGAATCCTTTCTTATGTGTTCCACATAATCATAAATCATACATCATCGCATAACACATGTAACAAAAATGGGATTCTTGAAACATCATTACATCATAAAACAAATCATATAAGGTAAATGACTTCATAAAAATAATTCCCTCACAACATAATCAAATCAATGTAATAATAGGGATAAAAACAGAACCCTTTATTATCTTAGATGGAAAATAATTTTGATAAAACACTTAAACTCCATTCTTGAGCAAAACATCCTTTCTTCTTCAAAAACACTTTTCTTTTCATAACATGTCATACAATTATAAACTAAACGAAGTTGATTAAAAATAAACTTTAAAACTTTTAAAGGAATCTTCTTGGAAATAATGTTTTAAAAATCCATTCATGCCGTATAAGTTAAAAAAAACATTCTTCGTACTTTTGTCGGATAAGTCAAAAAAGTACCTCGTACGAAAAAACAACAAAAGATTCCTTTCATATTCTTTACTAAAAACTCACCGAAGGGTAAAATTGGATTTAAACTATTGTAAGTGGATGAAAACAATATTATATATTGAAGGAAAATGGATGTGGATGATAAAATACACCCCAGTAAATGCCAAAGTAAAAACAATCTCGGATAAAAATGAGATTGTGATATTTTCCTTACCTTAGGTCCGATTTGCTTTGTAAGTGTTCGAAGCTCCTGTATAATGTTTTAAATAATGTTATTGACTTATTACAGAATCATACATGTTGATATGATATCATATATGGTCATATTCTTAGCTTCTTATTAGTAATATTTCATTGTTACTTGTTACTCGGGTCTTTATTGCCTTTTGTTCTTATGCATGTTTTGCTGAATAAATTCTTATTCTTATTTTAAGGTTATAGATACCTTATATCCAGAATGGTATTAGTGTAACATATATCATATTTATTCATTCAATTCATTTATATAATTACTATGTAATGATGATCATGTAGAACGATTCGCATCACATCGTGGAGACGGTATTCCGTACGTACGCACGAGTGATGATATCGTTCCTATGATCGTGGAATTGTATTGGAGTGTATGTATACTATTTCAGAATCAATATATCTTTTTAATAGTCATATATAGTCATTATTTACAGCATTATACCCATCCAAGTAAGGTGGTGGTGGAAAATAGATTACACCACGGTGTGGAGACGGTATTCCGTACGTACGCACGCGCAGTGATTTCATTTTTTTCTGTAGGATGGATAGAAGGTGAATTAGGGTTGTTACATATTTATAATAACATATCAGTATGTAAGTAATACTGATTTTATTACTTTATCATGAAAAAACTAAAGAAGAAGAAGTTGAAGAAGAAAGAAATTGAACTGATCGGTAATGGATATTACCTCTTCTTTGGAACGCCTCTTTGAATCCTCCACTTAGGGAACTAAGATTGGTCTCTGAAGAAGACCAGGACCTCTAGGATTATTCTAGGGAAGTGTATAAGGGATTTTGTCTGGGGTTGGCCGAGCATGAGTTCTCAAATTTGTGTGAGGAGGAGGGGGAGGAGGTGCCCTTTTATAAGGGAGGAGAGGGGAACCTTAGGAATATCTCAAAATATTATTTTATATTAAAGTCAAAATCGGTTTATAATGGTTCCAAAGGGTTTTATTTCGAAGCTAAAGTGGAGATGGGTCGAAATCCTATCAACCAATAGGATTTAGACAAGCTTAGGTTATTATTTTAACCTTATCAATTAGATTTAACTCTAAGTTAAATAATTTATCTTTTACCGTGTCTTTTTTGTTTTCTTACACTATATGGTTAATACACTTACTATAAAATGCCAAACGAACCCCAAATTGTTTATTATTAATATATATATCCTTATCTAGGTCATTTGGCCGAACCATAGATTTTTAGGAATAAAATAACAATTAATAATATAATATTTGATTTAAAAACTATTTTGTGTCAATTTTGATACTATTTGATATATGAATTTTGTGAAAGTCATAACAGAATTATATGTTCGAAACAAGTTGATTAAATCAACACTAATATATCATTGTAACCTAAAAAATTAGTGGAATTCATAAAAAGTATAAAATTACATTTATTTTGGTGTTTATAACATCAATTATGTCAATATTTCATTAATAAGATAATTACAGCATCATCATTGTATCATAAATAAATTAAATTATTTAATGTCTAAAAATTATAAATAAAATACCATTATGTAGGAAATATTTCTAGCTTTCTAATGAATATTTATAGTTGAATATATCTAATTTATAACCCCATATTAAAAATGATTTACTTATTAAACGTTGATTTTAACTATTTTACCCCTTCTTAAAATAAATTAATAATAAATGTCCTAATCGAATCCAAGTGGGCCTAAATGGTCATATTTTATTCCTCAGTTTGTTTTTGGTCTAATTAAACTTATCCAATAGATTTAGAACATGTGTTAGGGTAATAGTAATATCATATTTACCCTTAGTTACCCTATTTACTATTAACCGCGGTAAAAAAATTAAAAAGTTACTATTCACCAAAAAATTATTTTTATCTCATTGAACCACATTTTACTTACTGATATCAACCGTGTCTGTCAGATTTTTTAAATTCCATTCAGAGAAGCGGTAAAATTATGTTTTATGCAAAATTCAGTTTTTAACCTACCACTTAGTGGTTTCACTATTCATCAAAAATTGAAAGTTTTCAGAAAAATACCAAAATTTCACCCTAGGCTAATTTCGGTATTCCGAATCCAAAAATGAAGTCCATTTTGAAAGATAAAATTTCAAAAAGTGGTTATTACTATTCATAATGGCTATTTTAAATAATATTTTAATAACATATCGTCGTTTAGTGAAACTCGGTATTGCGTACAACACAAGCTATCGAGGAAGGTCGCGATTGCGTGTAAAGTAAGCCAAGCTACTATGTAGTGAAAGATTCATTTGATGATATATGAAAACAAAATATTACTCATAAAAATCTCGGGTGTTACATTTCCCTCCAATCATACGTGATTCCTTTTTTTTATTAGGAAACCCTCCTATGAATATTTGTAATATAACTTTAAAGAGGTTGTCCAAAAAGAGGTAAAATTATTAGAAGTGAATATTTGATTTATTTCTACATACTCCACCTTAAAATAAACAAAAAATATATTAATATTATAAAACTAGTTTATCCTATATACTTATATGATGTTATATTAATATAATTTCAAAATTCAATCACCAGTTCTTACAAATGGGAAATGAAATCGTTATTTATGTGTGTGGAGGACTACGGCCTCACAAACGGATATAAATTGGTTTCCATCAATAAAATTCAAGAATATATATAATTATGAATTTTAAATTTTTACCTGGTATTTAAAAAATTATTCTACTAAAAGAGTTATTATATCACATATACCATTTTAATTTTTCATTTTGCGGGGGATACGATAGTGTCTCTCATGTATAAGGCGAAGTAGAACCTCATAAAGTAATGTGACTTGTTTTTCACATAACCTATACATGGGAACTAATAAAATAATTTTAATTAATATATATGGTAATTATTACCAGAAAATATTTATATAAATATAATATCATATAAAACTTCTTACCTTCCCGTCCTTTGTAAATCAATAACATCATTCATGTGTATGTATGGACTACCACCTCAATGTAGTAGTGTGAAATGTTTTTCATTTTATATTTAAATGGATTGTGAAAAGGTTGTATATGATTAATATAAATTAAATATATTATAGGATAATGATTTAGGGATGGTGAATTAATATTTATTTTTCTTTTTTTCAATCCATCACGAAAAAGAAAAATTGTTCATGCGTGTGTATGGTCAACCTCTCCATAAATGGTGTAATGAATTTTACGTCATTAAAATTTATAAATTAGTATAAATATATATAATTAATATATATTATATTTATATAATCTTTAAATTTATTTTTATTATGGAACCAAGATCAATGTAAATGTATCAGAACTACTAAACCAAAAACATAGATGAAACATGAAGTAATAAACACCAGAAATGGTAATTTTAACAAATAATTATTAGTAAAAGTTTCATATATATCTATAAGTTAATCAATAATGGTGTAAAATATATGATAATGGTTCAATTATATATTTATAATTTATTTATATTTATTATATAGGATTTAGGTACATGTAAAAAGGTAATTGGACCATAGGTAATGGTTTCTCGTGTCACGTTCACTTCCATGAGATGTATTCTATAATCACAAATTAGATCATTTGTGGGGTGTATATACAACCCATTTTAATATTTTATATCATTAATATATATATCTTCATGTAATTTAACATTTATTTAAAATATATTTATTCAATGGGGTTTTCAATTTAAAAGTTATCAAAGTGGTAATGGTTTATTTTATAATTTTATCATTTATCAATATTGTTTATGACTAAATCTATGATGATAAAATATAATGATATATCACTAAATAAACTCTGAATTTTTTATACTCTATTTATTCTTGAAATATTTATATAATTTTCCTATTTTACTCTCTTGGGTAATTAAAATATTTTTTAAAATATTTTTATGAAAATGAGATTTTGTTTCTTTCTTCGGCCAAAAACCAGTTTTCTTTTAGTTTTTTTATGTAAAACGATTTAAAAATTATTTTTAAAACATTAATTTTTTTTATTAATTACATGTTTAACCGTGATTAAAATTTTAAAAAATTTATTCAATGAAATATTCATGTGATTTTGTAAACAAGGCTCATTTGGATTTAACACAAAATGTGAAATAAATATTTGGTTTATCACCTATAACATATAAGAAATTTCATGTCATCATGACCACACTGTGTTTTATGTATTACTTTATAATATTAAAAGGTTATTTTCAATGAAATAAATTTTCAATCTAATTTTTCAACTATTAGTTTTAAAAATATTTTCAAAGTGAAATGTATTTTTTAATCAAGAATGTTCTTAATGCCATTTTTATGGTATTTTTATTCATAAATGACATAAAAAATTGAATGTTCATATGATTCACTATAGATATGTTGTAATAATGTCATCTATATTCTTACTTTGGATGGTTTATGATTAGTTTGACTAAATATGTACATTTTTTTCTCATTCACCATATTACTCTAAATGGTTTAAGAATACGTTCATTGATTGGGGTAATTATTAACATTTCTAATGGTTGTTTTCTAGTAAATATTTTTGTGTTAATTATATTTCACTTATTTATATCAATAATTGATTGTAATTAATAAGTGAAGGACACGTCGCTTTTATCCCATCGATGCATCGAAAGGTCTCATGAGATAAATATGCTTGGGTTTTGGTTGAGGCCTTACCAACTTATGTAATATGTCATCGAATGAGGCCTTAACAACTTGGATACAATATTCTAAATTATACATCACCTAATTATGATATTTTTTATTTATGATCCCTGTGAATATTTTATTAGTTATGACATTCATGGTTATGTTTCATGATTATTTGATTATTTATATGGGATTATTTTTTTAACCATTTATTCCCACCATATTATTATCTAGTAATTTGATGAATGGAATGTTTTTTCACCTTTCAGCGTTGATTGGACTTTATTTAATCATGATAGTTTCAATTATTTGAATACCCTTAATATTCATCTAAGATCACACCATTATTCTGTTTTATTTTCCCATGTATACTAGGAAGTAATTTATGATACATATTTAGGGATATTATAAGGGAAAATATAGTGTTCCCAAATAAAACATTATCTATAGTCTATGATTTCAATTATTATATAAATTTAAAGTATTTTTTTCTTATACCAAGACATATACATTATTTTGACCTTTGGGAAGTGATTCATTGTATTATAGTCCAAGTTAAAAAATGTAACCTATAGCAATGGGAAACTACAGTCAACATATTTACTGTTGGTATTAAGGAATACTTTACATAATATTAACAATATATTTTGAAAATCATTGATTAGGGAATACAAACCTATGATTGTATTCTATAATAATTATAGAATAACATACTAATGTTATTTATGTAGAAATTATGCTTTTTTCTTAATAATAGATATCTTTCATAGTTATTACAAGTCAATGCGGTTCAGGAATAAATATCTCTAGGGGTAATTGCACTAAAAAACTTGTATCCTTCATGCCATGACAATTAATTGATATATGAAAATAAGACTTACTATTCACCTTGATTCACACTCCTATGGGATATTAATGGGATAAGTAATATTTTATTTTTAAACACTTATGAAGAATTTTGAAGTATTTTAATGATGTGACAACATTCCCAAAAAAACATGTTACTGATTATGAGATTATTCATTCATGAAATTTTCATTTAATGTATTTCAATGGTTTTGGGATTATAAAATATGTTTGAAAATGTTATAATGTAATCTTGTTATTAATATATTTTTCAAAATGTAAAATATATAGAAGAATGTGATCCTTTTCAATTCATATACTGCATATTGGGATTTACCTAATATGAATGATATTAAATTTTTGGCTATAGTTAAATCGAGAACAAATCAAATTATAACAATATTGTAGAATCTGTTGTAAGTTATGAATAAAAAACATTCCCACAAAAAGTTTCCTTCTGATTCTCTACGTGGTGTAACAATGTTAAAATATTTCTTGCATTAGTAACATACATTCTTCATGTAGACTAGAAATCCATTTGTATCTCATAAATGGATAATTTCTGTATATAATATATTTATTTCTCTAGGTAGTAATTAAATGTAGAAGGTTATCTTAGAATTTTATCAACTCTCAATATATTACAATTAATGTTGTTCAATTATACGAAACACTAATGATTAATAAGAAATAACAAATAGGAAATGGATGTATTATAATATTCATTTTTTGGAGAAAAAAATCTCTCTCATGATCAACAATTACATATAGAGATACTATTCCTGAGTCTAATACAATAAATGATAAAAAAGTATACTAATTATGAAGAAAAATTTACATTGTAATAAGTGTATAATACATACTACACACATAATCTGAAGAGAAATATTTACCATTTATAAGATTTTATTAATTAGATCCATCAAAGTTAACCAGTATCTCATACCATTCCCTCTTACAAGGACATAATATCATGTGATATCAAGATATAGAAATAATTATCAAATTCTTAAGAACAATAAGGTAAGAAAAATGTAATGAGTCATATTTTTATTTGAGTTTTTTATAAATTAATTGAGGTAATTATGATACCAGGTGCTTAGAAGGAATGATATTCTAAGACCCAATGTTCTAGGAATAAATCATTGAATAATGTACAGTTGTTAATTAAAAACTCTCAGGTAGCTAATTTCAAACATTAATAACATTGAAATAGGTGCGAATATAGAAAATATGAGGGCATGATTGTGTTAAAAACAATATAATTACATTAGGTACTCCCTAACCACAACCGGCATGGGTCGGGGGTAAAAGTTAATTTTTTTGAAGATTTAATGAAAAATAAAATAATGTTAACGAATTTTATTTTATTTCATTTGAAAAGTCTTGCCTCGATGCAACGACACTATGACACAATGACGAGTAATCCCATTTTTTTCATAAATGAAAAATAATGGTGATGCTAAAATACTAAAATTTGTTTTCACCATTTAATGGGTTAACAAGGATACGAGTTCAAATTCATAACCTTGGAAAAAATTCCCTACAAGAATCTAATGAGGGAAGTCTTTGGAGAAACCCCTCATTAGAAAGAGACGACAAACACTAGTGGATCATCGATCAGATATTGAGTAGGCATTAGTTTATTGATGAATGATGAACACGTGACTCACTATTCATTAGCTATCGATCCAATTATCATGGTAAGGAATTAATTTATATATGATTTCTCTTTTTTCCATTCTTTCATTCTAAATGAAAATTTTTGATCAACCCACAAACAGGTTGATCAACTGTTTGATCATATATACGATATGGGAGTTATCCTGCATGGATTAAATGGGAATTGGATCCTATATATTTTTATTTTCATTCTACATGGTCCTACTAATAATAACAGACTAAGGATGACACAAACAAAGACCAGGATCATTTTTCAAGTGTTCTTGTGCTTCTCCTTTTTACCCTGTTATTCACATTTTTTGTGATTTTGAGAGTGAGCGGTTGTTACGCCTTCAATTCATGGTGAAAGAACTAGAAACATAGAATCTAATGCCCAAATGTTGTCGCAGAGTTGTGACTATAGGCATGAAACGAGATGATGCCACCAGCAGAGTGACCAACGGTGGATGAAACACCAGCCCGGGGGAGCGGCCGACATAGGTGGATGGATGCCGGAAAGGTAGCCGACAGTGGCTAACCCAGGGTCCAATGGTAAAGTGATGGTAGGACAACCCTCAATTGGGGACCACGAGTGGTGGTGATGGAGGCCTCCAACACGATGGTTGGTGGTGGTAGGAGCCCATGGTGGAGCAGCCATAGGTGGCGATGGGAGACGGGTCCAAGGTGGGTCACGACGATGCAGACTGGCGATGCAATAGGGAGTCACATCCTCAGTAGAATGCATGGTCCCACAGACCACATGTGGGAGGAGAATCCAACTCATTAGTTAGCCACTTTGGTGTGGTGTGATGTAGTATCTTTCAGGCAGGCCAGGCCAGGCGGGTCAAGCTCGACGGGTCGAGCTGAGCTCATCCGATCAGGCTAGGCCAGTTGGGTTTGGTCAGTGAACCCCGAGTCGGATTAGTCAGACCATGTCAGACCTCACTTTGACCCAACCTGCCCCTTTTTTCTAAAATATCCATTACTTTCAAACCATATGTCCTTTTAGGAGCTGTTTGAGGCATTGGGACCCTCATGATATGTCGGTCCTTTTGTGATACTCTAAGTGGGTTTTTTTGGAGATATACTTACAACCGTTCGAATGAGGGGTATGTTCTCTTGGATCAATCTTTTTATGAGAGAAATTATGTAGCTGGATGTGAAACAATGTCTATGTAACTTGAATACTATCTTAGTTTAAGACTATGTGACTCTGAGGCTACATGACTATTCAGGACTCGGTGTCTCACTACGACTATGTGTCTCATCATAACTGATTGTCTCATCGAGACTAATTATCTAATCGATACTAGGTTTCTTGTGGAAAATGTCTGATAACATTTTTTTTCGTGTCATATATTTACACGTGTGTGATTTTACAATACATTATGTTTAATTTTCTTTTGGTTCCTTCCTCTATTGTTTTGAATCCTGGTACTGAGTAATGTTTTACTCACCCATGAACGGGCTTGTAGGCAGTTTTCATGTCTTGTTCATATAAATGATGTTTTGATAGAGACCCATGTGGTTCAGGACTTAGTGGTGCCTAGTGAGATCAGATAATTGAGTCATAATCATATGGATTAAGGTATTTTCCCTCCACCTACCCATCGGTTAGGGTTTTCTCCCAATGAGTTTCTAGTGACTTGTGTACTTTCTAATTTACATATTTTCTTTTTTTGGACTTGTATACTCTCCACCTATTATTTTAGTTTTGTAATGTTAGTATCAGTGGTGGGATTAGTGGGATGCATGGATTACTTAGTGTTTTAAATTTTCGCATTTGTGGGCTCAGATATGTGTGTGGGCGTACATGTACCAAGGAAATTCCTCCCTTGTTAGTTATATGCCGTCCCAATTCAAGTCATCATCTGCTGGCCTACTAGATGTGGAAATGGGGAGTAACTACCAGGACCCCTCTAGGAAGGGTCGTTAAAGAGTTGTATTTTAAGGGTTTGGTTCCACATTGGCACTGGGAGTCTATGATATTGGTTTGGGGAAATAGCATTAAGTGTGTTGAGTCCGGCATTTAGGCCAGGGAATCGAGTGTTGGTGTGACGGTAGATCCTGTTGGTTGAAGTGGATACTCAAGAGGGGGGGTGAATTGAGTTCCAATTACAATTTCTGTTAAAAACTTTTAGGATTAAAATCCCCCAAATTAAAAAAGAAAAGTAAATTAAGGCAGCAGAGATATAAGTGACTTATTGTTCAATAGGTTTCCCAAAGGTTGATTACTCCTCAGCTGAATCAGTATGAGAACTAATTTGACTTTTGAAACAATTTTACTAAATGAATCACATATAAAAACTAACCAGAACTAACTATCAGAGTGAATGTAAAAATAGATTTTTGTCTTTTATAATACAAGCACAGAGGATAACTATAAAACAAAGTAAGTGAAAGATGAACACAAAAGTTTTAACAAGAGGTCCAGTCATAAGTCAAGACCTATTTCTCTAAACATGGTTATCACCTACCACCATGAAATTATATTAAAAAGTGATACATTGCCTCTGTCAGGCTTTATAATAGTTTTCACAAACTGTCTAGGTTTTGTAACCTCTACCACAGTTTTTTGTGGAAAAATAAACTACCAAGATACACTATGAGTCTTCTACATTTATTATTGGGAAATGAATGTAAAGAAAGTTTGGTATGGGAATTTTCAATATAAATAATATGAAGAACAAGAGTCAATGTGTGTAACACAGACACACTGCTCACAAATGTAAAATACTAAAACACAATAGAGATAAAGATATTTAAAAGAAGTTTAGAAAGCTCAGTATGATGGCAGATCAGCTCTGGACTCGTTGGAATGAAGGAAATGATGTTTTGGTCCTTCTATAAGTTTCCTCCTAAAACAGAGTGTCGAAACTTCTAGGTTCTGACTTTAAGATAGATATAATCAGCATTTTGGGTTAGAAGCTCTTTTTCTCATGGAATGTTCAGGTTCATCGAATTTAGTATGTATTCTTCTTTCTTCTTTTTATGCATGTAAGTATTTTTTATAACCAGGTTGGTTCGTGTATGTATGGACAGACTTCTCTTTTCTCCATATCTTTATTGATCTTCAAGGATTCCTTTTATATATGTTCGTCTACAGTCAATAGGAATGATTACCTTTTTACAGGTACAAGGTAAGGTTCTTGAAAATCCAACATCATCATCAATTACTATCACGTGCATTAAAAGTATAAAAAATAACCATTTTAATTATATTAATAATATTGAAAAGGTATATAATTTTATTAGCAGTGACTAGTTAATAGTCATCTTCCATCGGTAGCTCTCTATCTATAGGCTTGTAACGGCAGACTTCGTGCCAGTGGATGTCTTGTATCTATGGATGTTACTCTATGTAATAGTAGGTCCTCATATGTGGACTTCATCGGTGGGCTCAATAGTAGACCTTTAACTATAGGCTTCAGTCAGTAGGCTTGATCAGTGGTAGACATTAACAGTACGCTTCTAACGGTAGCTCTGTAATATCAAATTATTGCAACAGTGACCTTTCCAACGGTAGAATTATCTCAACAGGTAATTTCATTAACGATGGAGTATGTCCATCTGTAGACTTTGAACAACTGTTGACTATCTCGATAGAAGGAGTTGTCTAGCGGTAGAATTCTACAAATGGTATACATGTCCATTTGTAGACTTGAACAGTGATTCTCTCAACAGAATACTTAAGAAACAGTCTGACAGTGAACTTCTAACAGAATCCTTGTCACAGTAGTGGCCTTTTGAAGGTGACTCTTTGTCTGTGATCTTTGATAAGCAAATCAACAGTATACTTGTGACAGTGACCTTGTAATGGTATCTTATAATAGTGACAGTAGATCTTTAACGGTGAACTTTTAGAAACAGTGATCTAGAATGACAGTGAGCTGTAATGGTGACATTGAACAGAGGGCATGAACAGAAGGATCTTACCAGTATCCTTTAATAGTGAACTTATATTTAGATAAATAAAAACTGTAAGATGATGCAACAATGTCATGAGACTATGAATATAAATTGTTCATGATAAAAAATATAAATATAGATTAAAATAGGGTTAGTAAATGGCTTAATATATTATGATCAATATTTAAACATGATTTGGGATCATCAAAATAGGTGAGTCCAACAATCTCCCCCTTTTTGATAATAAATAATTATGCCAGTATGTATTAAATATAGATATCACATATAATATAGTTACTAAATAGAGATAAAAAATGTCTCAATTATCAGAGATTAATAAGAGTGTAAAACAAGAAAATATTGGTACACGATATCAGAGAGAAAGGTAGAAAAGATTCAACATACGATCATATTAGTATATTAGCACATTTCTCCCCAATCACATGATTAGTCTAGAATTAGCATATTTCTCCCCCTTTTTGATTAGCAAAAAGAAACACAAATAGAGAGAATAGAGAAATCTTTTATTAATGGAATGACATTACATGATCCAATAAAATATACACCCCCTATCAAAATACACAAACAAACTCAATCCACATCATCCTCAGGAAAGTGGTCTTTCCCTTTGGAAGAATAAGAGGGAGAATGAGCAGGTGGATCAGCAGGTTTGGGAATTGCGGTAGGAATGACTGGAGGGGTAGCAATAGAAGCTCATGTGGGTCTGTAGTGGGTAGCTCACTAAGGTATCAGTGGAGTAAGGCTTCTGATGGCTTCCGTAGGAGACATCATGAAATAACTACTGGGTTGAGATGCCGGTAAGGAAGGAGGGATGATGACAGGGGTGAAGTATACATAGATAAAGGGTAGAAGAAGGTTTCTGAAGTCCATAGTAATGCTTCCTCCTCTTTCCATAGATGATATAAAATCATCTTTTTTCTCCATAAATTATTCCAAGGCTGGAGTCAAATGGCCCAACTGATTATCTTGTTCCTTGAAGGCTCTAGTGACTTGTGGAATCTTTATGTTTTCCAACAGAAGCTTGAAATGAGCATCCATCTGATGCTTGGAGTAAATCCTTTTATAATAAAAATTTAAATTGTTCCTTTATTCTCTTGTGGTCCTGGGAAGCCTCTCGCATGAAGTCACTTACTACCTTCTGAACTTCTTTTGTAGTGGAGAGAATCCGAGTCACAGATTGAGGATCAGGAGCACTGACACTAGAAATATGTGCTATCTCTTCAGTGACCACTGTCCTAAAAGCTGGCAGGTCCACATGTGGTGCACTGGAGGATGAAATAGAGGTAGAGGAAGACAAAGGCTTTATAGAGAAATCAATAGTTTCCCTAAAAGACTTTGTCAAACCACTGATAATCTTCTTCAAATCTTCATCATGGAACTTCACATGATCTTTCATGTATTCCTTAAAACTTTTAAACACTATAACGAACTATTGCACCACACCTCTGATGTAGTGAATGTCTTTGTCCGTTTGGACCTTAGAAGCCATAAGAGCAGCCAAGCTTACCACTAACTGTCTGAGAAGTTCCACAGACTGAGGAACATCCTTGAGTTGATTCTGGAATTGAGATATTTCTTTGGATAAACTGTCTTGAATGAAAGATTGAACTGTGGCCATCTCAGAGATAGTCACCTCTTGAATCAAGCCCATTTCCTTTTCCATTTTATAAGACTTATTATCAAACATCTGGTGCGGATCAGTTTTCAGATTTTCCAGATCATACATAGTGGAACGGTTTTCTGGAAGGGGAACCACTGGAGGTACTGCGACAGGGTCCAAAACAGTAGGTACATGATGTCTTTTTCTTCACATATCACAATCCAAGTCACCATAATCTATCCCAAGTACCAGATATCAAGGATCTTCTGACCATTCATCAATGTCATGATGAACAGATATAGAACCAACATTCTCCCACACAATTAGAGCTCTTTCCTGATAATTCTCCTCTTTCTGTTTTGATCCAGGTAATTCCACAACCTCCTCTGCAACTCCAGCAAATTCAATAATTCTGTGCACTGTTGGTTCACTGGTGGGGTGAGTCTCATCCTCCACTGAGTCATCAATGACTTGCATAGTAATGGCAGTAGATGCCACACCTGCATCCTGATCAGACACTTTCTTGTCTATATTATCTATCAGAGGACTCAAACTGACCTCCTCTTCTTCATTTTCCTCATCATCAGCTTCAGCAACAGCCTCCTTACCATCTTCCTTATCACAAGCCTCCTCTTCCTCATGAGAAGAATGGTTTGACTTGGTAGCCTCATCCTTTTTAGAGGTTTCTTTGACAATATTCTGATATTATTATACTTCTTCGGTGGTCTCAGTATCACTATCCTTCATAACCGTCTCTCTTCTTGGCAGTTCTTTTGGAGGGCTAGCTGCTCCGAAATCTACCGTCCTTACAAAACTATTCGGAAAATCAGGATCACTCCCATAATCAATGTGGGGTTTCTCTCTTTCAGGGTCCAAAGCTCCTTCATCTTCCTCCACATCATCTGAATAATCCATTTTTGGATCATCTGGCTTCAAGCCTGGATCACTCTTCCCTTTCGGTCATGATGGGTGAGTGCTAGGGTCAAACATTTCATAATCATTTCCTTCATCATTCACCCATTCATTCTTCCAGAGAGTCTAGATAATTTTCATGAAATTGAAAATAACCATGGAGATACAATCACTGTTCTTATCCACTATCACCTCTTCTTGATTTCCAGGTACACCCTTTACCTTTAGCATTACTGAAATTATCTTGGCATGGAATAGGGCATTGGAATATGAGTTTTCCTTAGTCATATCCTCCAATTGTGCCATCAGTAACATACATAGGTTAATATTCTTTCCAAGCTTTAGTAATAACATTAGGAATATGTCCTGATACTTTAGTACTACAAAATCCCCTCTCCTGGGACTAATCACATGCTGAATGAACTTAAACAAAACCGTGTCTTCTCCATTCATCTCAGCTACAATGATCTTCCTTTGATTTTCCATTTCCTATCAGTTCTTCTAGAGATTTTTCATATTAAAACACATTACTGTCTGGAGGAGCCACTCCAGAGTAGAAATCATATACTCTTTCATGAGGAACTCTCAAACTGCCAGCCAAATCAGTAGATGAGAAGCTGACTTCATTGCCATTGACTCTGGATATTAACCTATGCACATCATCTTCCTCTTCGAAATTCAGATATTCATAGATTTCTTTCACAAGATTTGGGTAGTACGGTCCATTGTTATTAGAAAATCATTCGATCCATCCTTGGACATCTAGTGCTTCCAACACTAATGACATGCTCGAAAGCAGACATTCTTCACTTAACTCCTTCACAGAAAAGATTTATCTCTTGTTCAGATACGGGTTGATAGGTCTCGTTGGAGTATTACTGGTGCCACTGGATTCGTCTCGAGTTTTATTTGGCCTTGGCGCATCTTCATTGACAGTCGGGGGTCGCTTGGTTCTAGCCATAGAGAATGAGAGAGGTTCAAGGGCTCAAATGAAGAATTAAGGTTTAGATATTTCGAGAGCAAGATTCGAGATTGAGAGAGGAAGGTGGATTGAGATATGTTCTTAGCCTTTAGTTTTATCATTTGGGGATTAAAATAAAATAAAACAGAAATAATAAACAGGAATAAAAATGGTTCGAATTCCCGCATAAAATAAAAACAAACAGAGAGGTATCCAATAGTGAGATGTACCAGTGAGGTACAACAGTGAGGTGAAATGGTGAAGTGTAATAGTTAGGTTTATCAGTGAGGTCCAACTGTGAGGTCTAATAATGAGGTCTAACAGTGACGTCTGATTATGAGGTCTAACAGTGAGGTCTGACTGTGAGGTCTGACTGTTAGCTTTCCTATGCTGAAATTAATCATTCCTAACTCACGTTTGATGTAATTTAACCTCTTAGAATTCAAAGGCCTTGTGAATATATCAGCCAATTTATGTTTAGTGAAAATTAATTCAAGAGTGATATTACCCTTTTGATAATGATCCCTCAAAAAGGGATGTCTCACATCAATAGGCTTTGTCCTAGAATGAGATACTGGATTTTTGGAAATGTTAATAGCACTTGTATTCTCACACATTATAGAGAAATGTTTGAATTGATATCCATAGTCCTGTAATGTGTGTTTCATCCACAGGAATTTGAGCACAGCAACTACCAGCAGCTATGAATTCATCTTCAGTAGTGGATAATGAAACAGAATTCACCTTCTTACAACACCAAGATACTAGTGAGTATTCTAAAATGTGACATGTCAAAGAGGTTCTTTTTCTATATAACATGCAACCGGAAAAATCAGCATCAGAATAACTCAACAGATCAAATGATTTTCCTTTTGGATAAAATAGTCCTATGTTGATAGTATGTTTGAGATATTTAAAAATCCTTTTAACAGCAGTTAAATTAGATTATTTTGGATTTTCTTGAAAGAGAGAACACATAAATACACAAAACATAATGTCAGGTCTGCTAGATGTAAGATAGAGTAGACTCTCTATCATACCTCTATAGTTGGTTTGATCCACTGGATCTCCAGCTTTATCGATATCCAAATTACAGGTGGTACTCATAGGTGAGTCACTGCCATTACAACCATCCAAAGAAAAACTTTTTAGAAGATCCTTACTATATTTACATTGATTCAAAACAATACCATTTTTGTTATGAATGATCTGAAATCCAAGGAAAAATTTGAGTTCTCCCATTAAACTCATTTCAAACTCATTTTTCACCATTCTTGAAAAATCAACACATAAAGATTTTTTAGAAGATCCAAAAATAATATCATCCACATAAATTTGTACTACCAAAACTTCATTGGGAATCCTTTTAATAAAAAGAGTAGGATCATCTATCCCTTTGGTAAAATATAGTGAAATGTAAAAAGAGCTGAGCCTATCATACCATGCACTTGGAGCTTGTTTTAAACCATATAATGCATTAGAATGTTTAAAAACATGATTTGAAATATGGGGATTTGTAAAACCAGGGGGTTGTTCAAAAAACACATCCTCAACTATATACCCATTATGAAAAGAACTTTTGACATCCATTTGATAATGTTTGAAATTCAGATGAGCTGCATAAGCAAGTATTATCCTAATGGATTCTAGTCTAGCTATAAGTGCAAAGGTCTCCTCATAGTCTATTCATTTTTCTTGGTTGTATCCTTGTGCAACTAACCTGGCCTTATTTCTAACTATATTCTCAGACTCATCTACTTTGTTCCTAGACACCCATTTAGTGCCTACTGTTAACGTATCTTTAGGTCTTTCCACTAATTCCCAAATTTTGTTTCTTTCGAACAGATTTAGTTCTTCTTGCATAGCTATTACCCATAATTTATCATTGATAGCATCATTAATATTTTTGGGTTCAAGATGTGAAATAAAGGCATTATGTTCAACCTGGTTTCTTAGAGAATCTCTAGTTTGTGTTCCTATATTTAAATCACCTACAAAAACATCTAGAGGATGATTCTTCAGAGTCCTAATACCTCTAGGAAGGGTTGAACTCGATTATTCATTGTTATCTATTCATAAACAGAAGTCACATATTCTGGAAACTTTCCAGAACTGGATACTTTTACAGGGGTGTAACACCCCAAGATTTCATAGTGTGTTATTTCCTCAAAATAATTCAATAACTTGCACTACACGCAACACTGAGTTCAATTGCACCATGACTTACCAAAAAAAAATCCATTAAAAGAGGTCATGAATAGTATTAAATAAATTTTAAACTTTATATAATCCTTATAATTTTAGAATCCATATTATGAGTTTCTTAGTCATAATGCAAGAACATATTCATTTTCAGTATTGCACTTTTATCAACTTTTGATAGTGAAACCTTTTTAAATACAATATTTTAAACTTTTTGACTAAATGGAGACATCAAAAAATTTAAAATGAAACATCCCAAGCTTCCGCGGTACGCTTTCCTTTGAATAAAACAGTAGCGTGTGTTGTACGCAACTTCGAGTTCTAACACACCGTAACCAATCAAACTAGCTGTTATGAATAGTAATACCTAATTTTTGAAATCATATATATTTTATATTTCAAAATGGACTACATTTTTGGATTCGGAATATCGAAATTATCCTAGGGTGAAATTTTGGTACTTTTCGGATAACTTTTATATTTTGATGAATAGTGAAAATTACTAAATTTTAATTAAAAACAACTTTTTTAATCAAAATAATTAATAGTGATAAATTATGAATTTCAGTGGTTTTAAAGTATATTTAGAATATATTTTTACCATTTAATATAATGTTGGTCATTGGACATAATTTTACAATTAAACCGAACATAAACAAGTGTCAATCTTTTGATAGTTATTATCTCTTAAAAACACGCTTTTTGTTTTGACAGCGGGAATTAATTTTAAATTAATTTCTGCCACTTCTGTGTTTTGAATTTAGGAAAATGGATTCCGTATTTGGAATCAGGATGTTCAAGTTGTGTAAATAGGTAACTTTTATTTTTAGACATTTTGAATAATTACTGCGGTAAATATTTTATTTACCATGGTTAAAGGGTAAATCCGGTAAATAAGGGTTAACAAATAATATTATAATAATACAAAATTACCCTAAAACGTGTCCTAACCTTATTGGTAGACACATACCCGACCATGAGCATCCTTGGGTCAATTTGGGGACCCCTTGGAGCCACTTGTATGTGGTAGGGACACATTATATTAATAAAGTTAAAATAAAAATAAAAATGGCATAAGCTTACATCTTTTAGAAGAACAATTTTTACATAGGGTTATACATGTTGGATTTTCGATTATAAATATTCATTAGAAAGCTAAAACGATTTCCTACATAAGGATATTTTATTTATAATTTTTAGACATTAAATAATTTATTTTATTTATGACACAATGATGATGCAGTAATTACTATAATAGTGAAAAATTAAAATAATTGATATTATAAATACCCAAATAAATATAATATGAAACTTTTAATGAATTAAACTAATTTTCTAGGATAATATGATATATTAGGATTGATTTAATTGACTTTGTTCGAATTAATCAATCTGTTATGAGTTTCACAAAAATTAACTATTGAATAGTGTCAAAATTGACATAAAAGAGTTCTTAAAACAAATATTATATTATTAATTGATATTAAATTCCTAAAAATCTAAGGTTCGGCCAAGAGACTTATATTATGATAGGTTAATCATTAATGGACCACTTGGGGGTCGCTTGGATGTATATAGTAAGTTTATTAACCATATTATATAAAAATACAAAGAGACATTGTAAAAGTGAAACTAATTAACTTAGAGTTAATACTTAAAGATAAGGTTAATATAAGTACCCAAACCTGTCTAAATTCTATTGGATGAGTTGTTTTCGACCTATCCCCACCTCATCCTTTTAATAGTCAACTTTGGAGCCTTTTGAAACCGAATATGAATTTATTATAAATTAATATTTCTAGCTTTTCCAAATGTGCCCCTCACCCCTCTTATAAAAGGGCACTCCTCCTTCTCTTTTCCTCACACCTCTCAAGCCACTTGGTTCGTCCAAACTCTGCCCAACTAAGCTCCCCACATCCCTCTCCTCCTCCTTGAAGCTTTCCCTTAGGCAGAAAGCATTTCAAGAAGTCCTTTGGTTCCAACCAAATTGAGTTACCTAAATTAAAGGTAACAATTTCTCTTAAAGTATTTTCATTTATTTTGCTTCTCCAACCCCCAAAATCTTTTTATTTCCTTTCTTTTGTAACAGCACCAATATCCTCAATATACTAGGATGTTGTTATAAGAAGGATTAAAACTACACATACACACAACTCCATCTAATGGATGATGAACATAATGTTTCTGTGGATGGCAAACTAACGCCTCACGAAACGATGATTGTTCAAATACATCTTACCACCTCTCATGGTGGCCATTATGATGGAACTGTAATTAAATATGATATTAATGATATATATTTTATATATAAGCTTCTGTAATTCCATTTTATTTCATTCCATTATTCGTTTCATGTTGTATATACATACGATAATTTCATTTGAGGAAGTGCGGACTACCGCCCCCTTAAAATGATATGACTCGTTCATACCACACATGGAACGTATAAAGGATGGTGTTAATGAACTTAAGTAACATATATAAAATATTATATTATACTGGAATAGTAATATACCTATGTATCATTTGGATTTGATTCTTTTAAAATAAAAATTAAATGGAAGTAGCGTTCGTGCGTACGTACGGACTACCGTCTCCACGAACGCGATGAGATTCATTCTCCATCGTATCCATTCAAGTATAATTACCATTTAATGATTTAAAAATGATGTTTAAGGACTTGATATCATTCTGGATATGAATAAGATACAACAAACATGACTTATGTAACAAAACATATAAAAGAAAATGAGTAAGTTAACACCCGAAACGACGATAATACTAAGATATTATTATCAAATCAATATTAAAAGATCATATATGATATCATATTAATATATATGATTCTTGTATAATTTAATAACAATTATTTCACAATTATACAGGGAGATAACCTACCCCAACCAAGGAAAAGTACAAGGTAAGGGTTATTTCACAATCTCTTCATTATCCGAGGTTGTTTATACGTAATAATCTACTGGGATCTCTTTATCATCCACATCCATGTTTCTTAAAAATGTATTTCAAAACATTTTTACTATTTACAAGAAAATGGGTTAAAGTCATTTATACCCTTTTTTGACTTTTTATAAGAGGTTTATAATGGAATCTTTCCGTCGTTTTCAAAACAAGGTCCTTTTTAACCTTTTCGACAGAATTGAGGTAAGAATGTTTTTTTTAACTTATACAGCGGGTGCGGTTATTTTACACCGTTATAAAATCTTCAAAGCTTTCCTTACAAGCTTATAAGAATATTTTCAAAGAAAATGTTTTATTTTATATGGATCTTAAATGATTTCAAAATAAAAGGAGATATGTCTTTAAAAAGAATTTTGATTTCATCTATGTCAACATCCTTTGATGGATTTTAAGATTATTTGAAGTTGATTTATTATGATACAAAACTTCTATATTGTATTGAAGGTTTTGTGATATGTTTGACTGTGGATGTGCTATTTTTATACCATTCATAGTTTATTGTGAAAGTATTGACATTTCGTATGCTAGTTTTAATACGAATGTTTATGTTATGTTTAAACCTTTTCATATGGGAATGCATTGGACTTAATAAGTGACGGGTGGAGCCCGCTATAGCTCCTCGATGCATCGGTAGGTCTCATGAGACAAACTAGTGTCTTGGCACAAGGCCTTGACAAAATCTTATTTGTAGTCTTGGCACGAGGCCTTGGCTATGTGGTTATGATAGTCTGGCATTATGCATTCCAACATTATGAAAGTGGTTATTTATTTTTGCATGTGATTATTCGATTAGTGGAATATCCATGTGAATAAGTAAATGGCATTATTTCATTTTATTTATGCCATACCATGTTGAAAGTTCATGTTTGAAAGGATTTTGTTTTAGTTATACATTGCCTTAAAAGTTTATTCTTATTTATGAAAGTTTCCGTTATATTGTTATCCTTACTGGGCATTTGAGCTCACCCCTTTTCTATGTTTTATTTTTCCCAGGAAGTGAAGAAGTAAGTTATGAATGACCTGCAAGGATATTATGTGGGGATATGAGTGTGGATTATGGAGACAATATGTTGTTGTAGTAGTTTTTCGTTTAATGATGTAATGTAAACCTTATGAATATATCTAGTGTTTCCAAGGCTACTAAACCAATCGGTCTTTCGAGATTTGATCTTTCTTGTGATCATGCCAATGTTACGAAGTAATGCACCGACTCTGGGTAGCTGGGATCGGGGCGTTACAAGGGGATTCACTATCTGTATCATTAATGTTCAAAATTGAAAAATCTTCTTCAAGATGTTCAAGAAAGGTTTTAGGCTCATGTTGATCAGTCTCATCAAATTTGACATGAACTGATTCTTACACACATTTGGTTTTCTTATTGAACAATCTATAGGCTTTACTTGAGATAGAATAACCCAGGAAAATTCATTCATCACTTTTGGAAGAAAATTTGTCATGATTATCTTTAGTATTAAGAATAAATACTTTGCAACCAAAAACTCTGAAGTAATTAACCTTAGGTTTCCTATTATTCCAAAGCCCATAAGGAGTTATTTTTAGAATAGGTATAATTAAATCTCTATTGATAATATAACAGGCTCTATTTAGAGCTTCAGCCGAAAAATAAACAGGTAATTCATACTCATTAAGAATTGTTCTAGCAATTTCATGAAGGGTCCTATTTCTTCTTTCTATAACTCCATTTTGTTGAGGTGTCCTAGGGGAATATATTTTGTGACTATAGCCATTATGTGAGCAGTAAGATTAAATCTCATGATTTTCAAACTCACGGCCATGATCACTTTTCAGGGTCTTTATTCTATGTCCGCTAAGATTTGCTACAGACTTGGAATATTTTATAAAGTAATAACATGCTTCACTTTTGTTAGCTAAGAAGTATACCCAAGTGTACCTAGAGAATTCATCTACAAGAACATAAATATAGTTCTTCCCATTTAGACTTGAAACTCTTGATGGTTCAAACAAATCCATGTGAACCAACTGAAGTGGTTGATAAGTTGAAACTTATTTCTTTGGTTTGAAATAAACTTTGTGTTGTTGTCCCTTTTGACAGGGATTACACACTTTATCATGTGGTAATTCTAATTTAGGAAAGTCTCTAACTAAACATTTCTTAGATATCTTCCGAAGTGAGTGCACATTACAATGTTCTAACCTTCTGTGTCATAACCAAGACTCTTTATGAAAATCATTTAAGTAGGGGATATTTTTTTGTCTAAGGAATTTAAATCAACATCATATACATTCTCATTTATACATGCAGTGAAAACTAAATCATTTTTTGAATTTAATACATGGAATTTATCATTTTCAAATTTAACATTAAAGCCATCATCACATAACTAATATATGATAAGTAAATTGAATTTTAATCCATCAACAAAATGAACTTTAGAAATTAATATTCTATCAGGGTTACCAATCTGACCTAAGCCGTCAATTTTTCCTTTTTCATTGTCACCAAAGGTGACATGCCCACCATAAAATTTAATTAGACTCTTGATGAAAGAATATTCTCCTGTCATATGTCTTGAACATCCACTGTCGAAGTACCATAGGGTCTTAGAGGAACTCATTAAGCAATTACCCTGTAAAAAAAAATTAAACATGGGGTAATTTTGGTACCAAGATCTTCTTGGGTCCAGAGAGGTTAGCTAGTAAAACTTTGGGAACCCATATTTTATTTATAGGTTTTCTAAAATCAATAAACATATTTTGAGACATAAATACTTTGTTAGGACCTTTAGATAATTTTTTCTCAAAAGATTGTCCATAATTAGCAGTGATCTGTCCAGATCTTGGAACAAATTTGGTTTTACTAATTTGTCTCTGTACAGGCTAATATCCTAGAACAGTTTTATATTTTAGAGTAATATGTTTTCCTAGAAATTGTGTCACAGTATCCATACCAGCATTGAACTTCTCAATAACCTTTCTTAATGGTTCATTAGATAATTTTAACTCTATATTTTCATTCAGAAGTTTTGAAAATTTCTCTTTTTCTATGTCCAGATTTGACTTTTAATTCGCATTTAAAGCATGCTATCTTTTTAATGACTAATATTTGTCCTTGAGTTCATTAAAAGTTTCCTCAAGCATTTCTAAATATTCAAATAATTCTTCCTTAGTCATATCTTCATCATTATGAGATACGCTGTTATAATAAGTATTATGAATAGAGGAGTTAATTGTTACCTTAGATGTTTCTATCATCAAACATAGATTTGCATGTCGGTTTGGTTCTAAGTTTGAAGCATCAGATTCACTCGAACTGTCATCTGAAGAACTCAAAGTTGCTTTCATAGCCTTTATATAACTTTTTCCCTTAAACTCATATTTTCTCTTGAATTTCAACTTGGGGCAGTATGCTTTCACATGACGTTTTTGTTTACATTCATAACATACTATTTCACTTGTGTTCTCATTCCACTTCCTATCTCTCTTCCATTATTCTTTATGATCATACATTCCTTTGATGTTTGACTTCCAAAATAATTTCTTCTTTCAGTTGAATCTTTTGAATCTTTTGGCAAGTTGTGACATTTCCTCATCACTGTCTAAGTTTGACTCTTCACTTGTAGAACTGTCGATAGGTAATTGAACTTTGTCTTTGTCTTTTCTTTTCGAGGAAGAAGTCTTGAATGCTACTGACTTCCTTTTTTGTTCTTATTATATTTCATGATTTACCTTGAACACTTCTTCATACATCATCAATTTTCCAATTATCTCCTTTACAGGTAGCTTGCTGATGTCACGTGATTCTCGGATTGATACAGACGTGCCTCTCCATCTGTTAGGAAGGCATCTAAGTAGCCTCATGATTTGGTCTTTTCTGTCCACTAGTTTCCCAGAAAGATTCATGGTGTTAACTATCTCATTGAACCTGAGGTACATTACAGAGATAGATTCATCAATCATCACCTTAAAATTTTCATATTTAATAGTATAGGTATTTAATATCATTTCTTTGATATTGGTTGTTCCTTCATGAAAAACAGCCAAAGTATCCCAAATTTCAAAAGCAGTCTTACAGGAATATATTCTATTGAATTATTCATCACCCAAAGCATAGAATAAGGAATTCATTACTTTAAAATTGTTATTATAAATTGTTTTAGTTACTTGAGACCATGTGCCCCTAGCTGTAGTAGGTAATACATGTTGTTCTTCAATTGTGCCCCATATTTTAGGTCATAAGCTTTCAAGATACATTTTCATTTTCATTTTCCACTGACCATAATTATTACCATTAAAGAAAGGTGGTATGTTAGTAGCAACACCCTCAAATCAGTTATCCATAGAATTTTAAAGGAATAAAGAACTGAAAATTTAGATATAATAAAAATTTTGAGATCTTTAAAATACATCTATAATCACCGTTGAAAAGAAATTGAAAATCATGAAAAACTAGTTAAATGGTATGAATAAAGAAACCTCTGATACAAAATTATGGTTGGAGTGGATACTCAAGAGGGGGGGGGGGTGAATTGAGTTCCAATTTCAATTTTTGTTAAAAACTTTTAGGATTAAAATACCACAAAATAAAACAGCCCGGTCAATTAAGGCAGTAGAGATATAAGTGACTTATTGTTCAACAGGTTTCTCAAAGGTTGATTACTCCTAAGTTGAATCAGTATGATAACTAATTCGACTTTTGAAATAATTTTACTAAGTGAATCACATATACACACTAACAAGAACTAACTATCAGAGTGAATGTAAAAATAGATTTCTATCTTTTCTAATAAAAGCACAACATATAATTATATAACAGAATAAGTGAAAGATGAATAGAAAAAATTTAAACAAGAGGTTCAGTATTAAGTCAAGACCTAGTCTTCTCCACTTGGGGATCACCTACCAAAAAGAAATTATATTAAAATGTTATACCCAGCCTGTATCAGGCTTTAAAATAGTTTTCACAAACTTTCTAGGTTTTGCAACCTCAACCACTGTTCTACGTGGGAAAATAAACTACCAAGCCACACTAGGCTTATTCTACAGTTATGCGTGGAAAATTAATGTAAAGAGAGTTTGGTATGGGGATTTTTATTATCCCTCAGTTGAAGCACATGAGTCAGTTTGTGTAACATAGACACACTTCTCACAAATGTAAAATACGAAAACACAATAAAGATAAGGATATTTGAAATAAGTTTAGAAAGATCTGTATGTTGGCAGATCAGCTCTGGACTCATTGGAATGAAGGAAATGAAGTTTTGGTCCTTTTGTAAGTTGCCTCCATAAATAGAGTTCCACAACTTCCAGGTTCTGACATTTAGATAGGGATAATCAGCTTGTTGGGTTAGAAGCTTTTTTTCTCAGGGAATGTTCAGGTACTTCGAATTCAGTATGTAGCATTCCTTATTCTTTTTATGCATGTAAGTCTTTTGTATCACCAGGTTGGGTCATTTATGTATCGAAAAACATCTCTTTTCTCCACACCTTTGTTCATCTTAGAGGATTCCTTTTATATATGTTCATCTACAGTCAATAGGAATGATTACCTTTTTACATGTACGAGGTAGGGTTCCTAAAAATACAACAACATCAATAATTCCTAGCACATGCATTAAAATAATCAAAAATAACCATTATCATTATACTAATAATATTGAAAAGGTATAGAATTTGAGTAGCAGTGACTAGTTAATAGTCATCTTCCATCGTCATCTCTCTATCTGTAGGCTTGTAATGGTGGACTTTGTTTCAATGGATGTCTTGTATCGGTAGTTATTACTCTGTGTAACAGTAGCACCTTATCAGTGGACTTCATCGGTAGACTTAACAGTATACCTCTAACTATAGGCTTTAGTCCTTAGGCTTGATCTGCAGTAGACATCAATAGTATGATTCAAATGGTAGCTCTGTAACATTAGACTATTGCAACAATGACCATTCCAATGATAGACTTATCTCAACAGGTAATTTCATTAACGGTGGAGTATGTCCATCTGTAGGCTTTGAACAACAGTCGACTATCTCGACAGTAGTATTTTCCTAGCGGCATCCTTCTACTAATGTTAGACATGTCCAACTGTAAACTTGAACAGTGAAGCTCTCAACAGAAGACTTAAGAAAGAGTCTGATAGTGAACTTCTAACAGAAGCCTTGTCACAGCAGTGACCTTGTGACAGTGACTCTTTGTCTGTGAGATTTGATAAGTAGATCAACAGTAGAATTGTGACAGTGACCTTGTACCAGTAGCTTATAGCAGTGACAGTAGATCTTCAACAGTGACCTTTTAGCAACAGTTATCCAGAATGATAGTGAGCTGTAACAGTGACATTGAACAGAGTGTTTGATCAGAAATCTCTTACCAGCATCCATTAATAGTGAACTTATATTTAGATAAATATAAACTGTAAGATGATGCAACAAATTCATTTGAATAAGAATATAAATTTTTGAGGATAAACAATATAAATACAAATTAAAATTTTGTTAGAAAATGGATTAATATATTATGATCAATATTTAAACATGATTTGGGATTATCAAAATAGGTGATCCAAACAGATCCATAAACCAGGACTCTAGACACCAGATATCTAAATTGGTACCTAAAAACATTGGTTTGAAGAAAATAAATGGTAAAAACATCATATAGGATTTTTGAGTGCGTCCCCATGTCCTTCTAGAGTTGGATCACAATGTATATTCTATTGAACATGGTTTAACATTATATATTTCAGGAAGCATCCCTATAAAAAGTCTGCCAGGATTCTGTTGTGGGATGATGAGGATGGTACACCTATCTATGAGGTGTTGGTACAAGGACCAATATCGAATACAACCCCATCAGGTTGTGTACCTGTGATACCACCACTCGTCGATCTGTAATTTCTACCATCACAACCATTAGAGGATGCTATCATGCTTAGTTCAATACATGAGTTCCAGAGGTAGAGAGATCTGATGTTCAGGGGTGAAGCTGACCCCCCGTGTAGGTGAGGATTGGCTAGAGGTAGTCATACATGCCTTCCACCTTCTAAGGACACCACCCGACCAAATGGAAGCCCTAGTTTTGAGCCTTGTTCAAGGCTCAGTGGGATAGTGGTGGAGCTTAATGGTCCAGACGCATGATGATATGACCCTCTCTTGGGAATACATTGAATGACTCTTCATGGTGGAGTTCTTCCAAGTTATGTTATTCTTAGTACGTATACTTGATCTCATGTACCTATAGTAGGACATCCAGACGATAGTAGAATACTTATTGAGATCCACAGACTTCTCTCACTACTCTGTAGACAAGGACTGAGACTCATTCTTATAGGATTAGACCATTGAGAAGAGGATTGTAGAGTCAATAATGATTCCTTATGATGTTTCTAGTACTCATTGTTTTGAAAATTAGAAACACTTTATATTACCAAAAATCATATTTCATTAAGGATTATTTTCATAAGGAATGTTTTTTTCTATATAGAAAATTTTTATTCTTACCTTTGTTTTCATTATCCAATTTCATAATATCTCTAAATAAAACTCATTTTATTACTAAGTAAAAAAATTAAGATTCTTATGTTAAACCTCCCAATCATATAATTCCTTGGATATAGAGTGTTCTGTTTTCAGATTCCGAATTCTCTGGAATTAAGACTCCAAATTCTATGAAATTCAGATTCTGAATTATTTGAAATTCGGAATCCAAATTCTTTTAAATTAAGATTCTGAATTCTATGAAATTAATATTCCCAATTTCCTATAATTCATATTCTAAATTCTCTGAAATTTAGATTCTAAATTTTAGGAAATTATTACTCCAAATTTTCAGAATTCAGACTCTAAATTTCACAGAATTCAGACGCTGAATTCCTTATAATTCAGACTCTTAATTCTTATGAATTCATACTCCAAATTCCTTAGTGTTAAAACATTGAATTCCACAGAATTCAGACTCTGAATTCATTGTAATTCAGACTTTGGATTCTCTATAATTAATATCCAGAATTCCTTGTAAAACAGAAACCAAATATCCATGTCTTA
Source organism: Viscum album (assembly GCA_963277665.1). Lineage (NCBI taxonomy): Eukaryota > Viridiplantae > Streptophyta > Magnoliopsida > Santalales > Viscaceae > Viscum > Viscum album. Next base: position 170,255,094 of record OY728157.1, read on the forward strand.
TAACCTCTGAATGTATATTTGGTTAGACTCCGAAATCTATTTTTCTATAGACTCTAAAAAATATATTTCGTTAAGTAACTTCATTTTTCTTTACACATTCTATTATTATGAAACGATAACGTGCAATATTCTTCTAACAAACCATTGGTTTAGTGACATACATATTGGTCCCTTCGAGATTCATGGAAAAATATGACCATTGCAGGAGGGAGCTGGACATTAGAGTCGTTCCTATAAACAAAAGCTCTTTTGAACGAGCTCAAAATCATTCCATCAATCTAATGATTATAGGCTGTGAAGTGATTTTAGAGAGAGAGAGAGAGAGGGAGAGACTCTTATGCCTTGTGCGTTCTGAACTCCTTGTTCAGCTTTCTTTGTGCGACTCTGATTGTTGATGTGTACAATTGTGGGCTTCTAGGGATAATAAGATATAGGTGTCGACTACCATAAAGTTCAAGGACTTCCGAGGATAGGAAGTCAATGGTGCCAAATACCTTAATGTTTGTGGGATTGTGGGGATAGTAAGACATATTCTGATATTCATATCGAGGACTTACCCTAATGTTGGTAAGACATACATTCTTGAAAGTATAAATCAAGGAACCTTTATCCAAGGTTTTTGGATACCCTTCTCTTTGGATTAAATGATTTTATATTTGTTACATGTATTGTTCCAAGTTTTATTTTTGCTGAATTTTGATAAAGGAATATTGTACAAAATTCTTATACATTCTAGTAATTTATTAAACATTGATAAATAAGATACTATACTCTTTAAGGTAGAAGCCTTCGTAAGTAAAATTTTCTTAAGTATCATTTTCAGAACCATATTTCTGAAACCTAATCAAGTTTGTTTCATATTTAAGATTGTAAAGAGGCTTTGTGAGTTTCCCTTTTTTATCTTTGTAAAACATAGAATTTATTTAGGTTAAAAACAAATGTACTTAAACATACGATTCACCCCCTCTTGTAATTGAGCATCTACATACACTATTTTGACCCTAAAATTGATATTAGATAAGGTATCTGGAATACTTAATCTTATATATAATTTTTCGTTCTCAAGATTTCCTTGTTCTAAATTTTCATGCATACAATTTCTTAGTAATGTTTTCTTTAGTGATTTTTCTCTTTGTTTATAAACTTTTTATACTTACAAGAATTTTTTAGAAAAGAATTTTATTATATGTTGGAAGGTATTAATATTGGTTCTATTCATAATCTAAATCATACTAGACAACCTAATTTTTAGGGTAATGATTATGAGTACGAGAGAGATCAAATGATTAATTTTTTCATTAATACTTGAGTAAAAAAATTTGTAATGCTTTCTGGAGATTACAAAATTCATGACAAAGAAGTCAAAATCGTCACCAATCATGAAAAATTAGAATATCTACTATATTACAAGGTACGCAATAAATTGTTTTGTTCTATGACCAGTAATATATATAGTCTAATCTTTTCTGGTGAAGTGGCCACATTCATCTGGAAGAAAGATAAAGTTACTCCGCAATCCTTTTTTTGATTCTCAGAAAACCACTTTTGGGTGAGTTGGAACCTCACAAAGTCACCTTCATACATGATTCAAACCAAGTCACATTCAAATTGAAAATTAAAATTTTGAAATTGAAAACCTCAAAACGCGGGAAAAACGAGCCGCCCGAGAAACCCTTCATCGAGGAAAGCCATGTCATCGGGCTGCCATCATCACATCACCGACCTTATTTGTTCCATCACTGACACCGTCATACCATCCTCAGATCACTGCCATCATCATCATCAATGGCTCGTCACCGTCAGCTAATCGGAATCAGTCATCGCCGATGAGGAAGGCCATCATCTTCATCGCTGACACACAAAAACCCACCGTCATCATCATTGTCATGGTCACAGATATGGCCCAGGGAAGGCACTCTCGCCGACGACAATCGACGCGTCCTCACCCGACCTCCCATAGCAGACCACTAGAAAAAAAAACATCACAGATTCAAACAGGTTCAAACAAACCACCATATGAAACCATCGTATAATAAATCCAGAATAGGAAACAGAAACCAAAACCATCATCCTTGCCAGAAGCACCAATAAAGCAACCCAGCAGAACCAAAAGCCAAAAAACCATCGCCATCATCACTGCACACCAAATTATTTTGAATTCTTCTACCACATAAAACCAGAATGAAGTGAGATGTTGATTTCAATAAAAAAAATAATGGTAATGGAAGTGTAGCTTTCACTAATACAACTAAGGCTATGTCTCTGGAAAGGATAAGTAGATCTGATGATAAGAAAACTATTGTTATATCTGAATCTAGTTGCAGTGATCATTCATAGAATGAATTAGCTAATATTTCTCTAAGGATGAAAAATATAGTGGGAAAAAAATATTTTCAGTACATATATAGGAATAAGGATGTAAAATACATTAATGATTTTGAAGTAACCTATTATGAATGTAAAAGGGGACTAATCAGACCAGATTTTCATATGATTAATAGAAAAGATAGGAAGGAAATGTATTCTAAAAGAAACAGAAAGAAGTATTACAAGTCTAAGGATAAGAATGTCTTGAAGGCTAATGATACATTTAGTTCCAATGATGGTGACTCATCTTGTAACACCCCAAGGTTCCAAGATACTTTTCCCTTTGAATAATGCAATAGCTTGCATTGTACTCAACTTCGAGATTCTAACACACCCTGACAAACCAAAATAGCCATTATGAATAGTGATACCCACATTTTAAAATTTTATAAATTTAATATTTCAAATTGGACTTCATATTTGGATTTGGAATATCGAAATTAGCCTAGGTTAAAATGTTGGCATTTTTCTGAAAACTTTCAATCTTTGATGAATAGTGAAATTTACTAAATTTTAATTAAAAACTACTTTTTTAATTGAAATAATTAATAGTGATAAATTATTAATTTGAGTGGTTATAAAGTATATTTAGAATATATTTTTAACATTTAATATAATGTTAGTCTTTGGACATAATTTCACATTTAGACCGGACATAAACACGTGTCAATCTATTGATAGTTATTATTTATAAAAAACATGTTTTTTGTTTTGACAGCGGGAATTAATTTTAAATTAATTTCTACAACTTCTGTGTTTTGAATTTTAAAAAAATGGATTCCATATTTAAAATCATGATGTCCAAGTTTGTTAAATAGGTAAATCTTATTTTTAGACATTTTGAATAATTATTTCAGTAAATATTTTATTTACCATAGTTAAAGGGTAAATCTGGTAACTAAGGATAACAAAATAATATTATAATAATATTAAATTACACTAAAACATGTCCTAACACTATTTTTTGATAAATTTCTGACCATGGGAATCTTTGGGTCGATTTTGGAAAACCTATGGATCCCCTTGTAAGTGATAATGACACTTTATATTAATTAAGTTAAAGTAAATTAAAAAATGACATAAGCATATATCTTTTAGAAAAAAAATATTATATAGGGTTATGTATGTTATATTTTCGACTATAAATGTTAATTAGAAATCTAAAAAGCTTTAATACATAATGGTAGATTATTTATAATTTTTAGACATTGAATAATTAAATTTATTCATAAAATGATAATGATGTCGTATTTTCCTTATTAATGAAAGAATCAAATAATTAGTATTATAAATGTTAAAATAAATATAATTTGAAAGTTTTGATTCCATCCACAAATTTTATTGATTAATTTTACATGTTAGTATTTCTTTAATAAATTTTTTTTAATTAATAATGTTGTTATGACTTTAAAAAAATCCAATTATTAAATAGTGTCAAAATTGACATAATAGAGTTTTTAAAACAAATATTATATTATTAAGTCATATTCTATTCGTAAAAATCTATGGTTCATCTAACATACTTATATAATGATAGGGGTATCATTAATGGACCACTTGGGTGTCTCTACAAAGTATATAGTAAATTTATTAACCATATAATATAAAAATACAAAGTGACATGGTAAATGTCAAACTATTTAACGAACAGTTAAATATAAATGATAATTTTAATATAGTGACCCAAACCTGTCTAAAATATATTAGAAGAAAGTATTTCAACCCATACCCACCTTAGAATTTAAATAATCTACTTTACTGCCATTATAAATAGAATATTAATTTATTATAAATTAATACTTTATGTTTTTTCTAAAGAGACCCTCCTCCCCCTTATAAAAGGACACGACTTCTAACCAATTCGTAATACCTTCATAGCCTTTTGGTTCGGAAAACCTCTGACCAAATACCCTCTCAAATATCATCCCTTAATCTTATAGGCATTTATTTAGTCATAATTACAACTTAAAGAGCCCTTTTGATCAAATCAAACGGAAGAACCGAAAAAGATGTAAGGATTTCACCACCCTCTTTCAAGTTCCTTTCTTCTTCCACTTCCTTTTTCTTTGTTTTTTCCATTATCAAATAATAACTCCAGTATATTCTATATAATTTGATGTTATTATAATTACGGTATAATAAAATTCATTATTCTATCGACCCTTTGAATGAAATGTCACCATACCTGCGTACGTATGGCTTACCGTCTCTGCGTCGTGGTGTAATTGTTATTCAATACATTATTATTTGGATGGGTATAATAATGATGTGTATTTGATGTAAATAATAAATATAACATGATAATGATCCTGTATATATGATATACCATCCTATTACATATTATTTTAATATCAAAAGAATGATATTTTTACTCATCCGTACATACGCATTACCGTCTCCACGACACGATGATATTTATTTCCAATTTCACCAATCATCGAAGATTATAAAAATATATATTACTAATAAGTATGTAATATATGACATAATAATGATACTGGAGATATATATATTTATATATATAAGTATTTTTGTACTTACATATATCTTATTCACTTACTTCCGTTCAATACTATATGAAAACGGAAACAGCGTTTATGCGTACGTACAGACTACCATCTCCATAAATGGTGGTTTTCATTTCATATATACGTCTATTATACATATTTATATTCAAAATATATATTATATATAAATCATGTTTTATATTCTGGAATTATTTAAATCATGATCTAAGTTATACAATCAAGATTAACAAGTTAAAACACGTACGATAAAGAAAGCGATTATTACCTGAAAAATCAATATAACATGGAAATTATTATTAAATGGGTAGTAAAAAGTCATAAATGAATAATGTATGATATCATAAATATTAATATGGTTATGTTATAATTTAATAACATACTATATTCTTCATTCAGAAGGTTAAATGTACCCTCGACTAAAGGAAATTGCAAGGTAAGGGTTTTTCATCTCACTCCTTATTCCTGTGAGATTCATGCTATGTTGCCACTATTACCTTTTGTGTGGTGTATGTACTGCCCATAATTGTAGTATTTGTGTAATAAAATTTAATTTATGTGTATTTACATATTCATTGTATGATACCTCTTTCATGGGGTGTATGTTTCATAAGTTACAAAATTTGTAAGGGAAAATTTCACAATCTCTTTATTATCCGAGGGTGTTTTTATGTAAGTATATACTAGGACATATTGATTGTCCATTTCCATGTTTTATGAAAGAGTTTTAAAAGGGATTATTTTAAAGGACTTTTTTTACTAAAAAATCATTTCAAATGTTTGAAATATTTATTCTTCTTAATCTTTCTCATTAATGTCTATTTCTTCAAAATGATTTTTAAGGATATATTTATATGGACATGAATGTTTTCAAAATGTTAATTCCATTCAAAAGTTTCAAAGTGGTATGGGACACTTTGCTTCAAAAATTCCTTTAAATGCCTTCTTTTATAAATTGTTTGACTTTTAAATGTTTTCATGAAAAATGGATATTTCTCTCAAAGAGTTTTATAAATCATTTTCATCAATTTCAACATCCTTTGATGGATTTTAAACTTGTATGAAGATGATTTGTTATGATAAAAATATTCCATATTTTATTGAATGTTTTGTGATATGTTTGACTATGGATGTTTTATTTTTATACCATTCTTGGTTTATGGGTAAAGTGTTGACATTTCGTATGCCATCTTTAATATGAATGATTATGTTATGTTAAAACCTTTTCATATGAGGAATTAATTGGACCTAGTATGTGATGGGTGGAGCCCGATATAGCTCATCAATGCATCGGTTGGTCTAATGAGACAAACTAGTGTCTTGGAATAAGGCCTTGACAAAATCTTATTTGATGTCTTGGAACAAGGACTTGACTATGTGGTTATGATAGTCTGGCATTATGCATTCCATAATTATGATAGTTGTTAGTGATATTGCATGTGATTATTCGACTAATAGAATATCCTTGTGAATAAGTAAATTAAATTACTTCATTTTATTTTTTCTATATTATAATGAAGTTCAAGTTTAAAAGGCATTTTTTTAGTTATACATTGCCTTAAATGTTTATGCTTATTTATGAAGGTTTTTGCTGTATTGTTATCCTTACTGAGCATATGATCTCACCCCTTACTACGTTTTATTTTTTTCAGGATTCCAAGAAGTGTATTGTGATTGATATGTAGGGTTAAGCCAAGGGAATAATGACATTCATGAAGGATTAATTTTTTTTTTTTTGTATTTTATGAAGTGTAATGTAACATTCATGTATGTAATCTATTTTCCAATACTGCTAAACTGATCAATCCTTCGTGACATGATTCCTTGTAATCATTCCAATGTATTAAAATAAAGCACCGAATCTGGGTAACTGGGGTCAGGGCGTTACAGTTTTTATCAGAGGAATTTTATCAATAACTATGGAAGCTAGATTTAGATAAACTCTGATTAGAGCACATTTCCCTAAGATAGACTTTGAGGATTATTATAGATGAACTTCCTAGAAGTATTATATTGTAGAGATTTTGTGAGTTTTCCGAGAAATACATCCCTGTCTGGATATGAGAAGGGAGAGGCAGATTTGGCACAGATGTACCTAGGGGTAAAACCAGAAAACACCGCTTTGAGCTAGACTCAAACAGAAACTGGTGCATGACAACCGCCCTTTCTGCACTCTTGGTTATGACACTCCCTGGGGATATACTTAGGATAATTCTAATTTTCTTTACAAACCATTATGAAAGGTTTATGAGTATATACTTCCTCAAGGAAGGAATTTTTATGATTATGGATGATATCCATAAACTGTTTACTTTATTTTAAGTGTTTTACATGTTTGGGATTAGGTATTTCAATTCATAAACTAATCTAGTGAATTCCATCATTTAGAAATGGCGTCCAGTGGAAGGAATGTGAACTCCAGCAATACACATGATCCAATGAGTATAAAAGATCATATCTTTCATGGTCTTACGATAGAATTTAGATGGGAAATAGTCTCCCATGTATTATCATCATATTAATAAATAGTATCATGTGTTGATAAGATAAGTAAAGAATTCTCGGAGTCCTATGGCTTTGAAGGGAATCCAGAGAAGGAAAGGATGGTAGAGAGAATGAAAGATAAAGGGAAGAAGGTAAAGAAGGATTTTCCCATATGTGATAACTGTGGAAAGTATCACCTTGGAAAATTCTTGAAGCGAATGAGAGTATGTTATAATTGTGGAGAAAAGGGAAACCAAGTACGTGACTGCAAAGGTAAGAAAAAGGTTTCAATTTTACAATTCTTCATCAGCAAGCTGTTTGGACACTACGCGAACCAATGTCCCAATCATCAGATTATTCCGCAAATGATGCAACTGGATAATAATCAAGTTATGATACTACCACAGATGAGGAGGAATTACTAGTGTTCTTATGTTGTTATTTTGGAATTATTTCATTGAAGTGTTGTATCAATGATGTACTGGAAATAAATAAGGATTGTACCGTAGTACTATTTCATAGAGGATTTTAGATTTTATGGTAATAAGAAATGTGACTCTACAGTGAGTTAAAATTTTTACAAATTATTTGGTTGAAGGAAAGATAAACCTTAATATGGTCATAATATTTTGGTACTTATTTTTGGAATAAGATATGGTTTATTTGGGTAATTTATATTGGATATTATTGACTTCTTTGAAATTGATTAAATATTTGTATATTCTACCATTGTTGGAGTTTACAAAAATTTTGGATGGATGAGGTATATCCAGTATTCTATATGAAATAAGGTAGGATGAATTTAATCAATAAGGTTTTATGGTAATTCACGATGTTTCAGTGTTTTAAAAGAATACATGATAAAGGAATTCACAAGCTATTACGAGGAAAAAATGATCTACATTATGTTTACTATTCATATAAATTTTATACTGAGAGTTTACAGAAGTATTTTGGATATGTATAAAGGTTGGAATTGATTATATTTTACATTGGATACTTTTGTTAATGTTATTTCTAGATATTTATAAAAAGGACAACACGAAGATTGTGTGATAACCCATCGCGTTAGAAAAAGCTGTGGGAATCGAACCCACAAACATAGTGCAAATGGGATTTATCACCTACCACTAGAATACGTGAAGTCCATAGCGTGTATAATGTAGTTTTTTTAAAACTTATGATAGATGAATTATAAATTTATTTTTGGTACCTAATATGGTTAGGATAAATAGAATATTTTTTAGTTCTATTAACTTTTGGAGTGAAAGATGGGTTTGTGGTGAAAATTTATTAAAGAATGAAATTCTACATGACAAGTAAATATATTTCCTTACGTTATTAATAAATATCCCAAATAAATTCCTCAAATTTATGAAAGGTAACTTAAAAAAATGTTTTCAATTAACTTTTCCTACTAGGGAATCAAAGACCATTTAACCAATCACAAGTTTATGATTTTCTTATAGTTAACTTTCTCCTAATACTGTTTTCTACAACTCTCCATCAGACCTTGATGGTTTATTTCTCCTCCATATCCATGTTTTTATATAATACTAGTATGTCCTATCTTGGGTGACATTTTTACTTCTCTTTCTTTCTTTTAAAGTTATATTTTTATTAACCCTATTTCCGATATGGATTTTCCTCAAAGGTATTTTCTATTTTGAACCTTTTATTTTCGAAGAACATTTTCAAATTACCAGGATGCAATTTATTGAAGGATGTGAGAATGTAACACCCCAAGCTTCCATGGTACATTTCCCTTTGAATAATGCAATAACATGCATTGTACTCACCTTCGAGATTCTAACACACTGTGACCAATCAAAATAGTTGTAATGAATAGTAATACCCACTTTTTGAAATTTTATAAATTTTATCGTTCAAATTAGACTTCATTTTTGGATTTGGAATATCGAAATTATCCTACGGTGAAATTTTGGTATTTTTCTGAAAACATTAAATTTTTGATGAATAGTGAAAATTAATAATATTTAATTAAAAACAACATTTTTAATCGAAATAATTAATATTGATAAATTATGAATTTGAGAGGTTTTATAGTATATTTAGAATAGATATTTACCATTTAATACAATTTTGGTCATTGGAAATAATTTCACATTTAAACCGGACATAAACAAGTGTCAATCTTTTGATAGTTATTATTTCTTAAAAACACGCTTTTTGTTTTCACAGTAGAAATTAATTTTAAATCAATTTCATCCACTTCGGTGTTTTGAATTTGGAAAAATGGATTCCATATTTGAAATCATGATTTCAAAATTGTTTAAATAGGTAACTTTTATTTTTAAAATTTTTGAATAATTAATTCAGTAAATATTTTATATGCCATGGTTAAAGGGTAAATCTGGTTACTAAGGGTAAGAAAATAATTTTATAATAATATTAAAATACCCTAAATAGTGTCCTAACCCTATTAGTTGATAAATTTTTGACCATGGGCATATTTGGGTTGATTTTGGGATGCCATGGATCCACTTGTAAGTGATAATGACACTTTATATTAATTAAGTTAAAGTAAATACAAAAATGACATAAGCATATATCTTTTAGAAAAACAATTTTTCCATAGGGTTATATATGGTATATTTTAGACTATAAATAAATATAAAAAGATTTCATATATAATGGTATTTTATTTATAATTTTGGACATTGAATAATTAAAATTATTTATGACATAATAATGATTCATTATTTTCCTTATTAATGAAAGAATCAAATAATGAGAATTATAAATGTTAAGATAAATATAATTTAAATGTTTTGATTCCATACCAGAATTTTATTTATTAATATGACATGTTAGGATTTCTTAAATTAATTTGGCTCAAATTTATAAAGTTTTTAAGATTTTAACAGAAATCAATTATTAAATAGTGACAAAATTGACATAAAAGAGTTTTTAAAAAAATATTATATTATTAATTCCTATTCTATTCCTAAAAATCTATGTTTCAGAAAAAAAGACTAATATAATGATAGGAGCATAATTAATAGACCACTTGATGGTCTCTTGGAAGTATATAGTATTTTTATTAACGATATAATATAAAAATACAAAGTGACATGGTAAATGTCAAACTATTTAAGTAAGAGTAAAATATAATTGATAAGGAGAATATAGTGACCTAAAACTGTCTAAAATGTATTGGATGAAATTATTTCTACCCATCCCCACCTTAGACTTTGAATAATAATCATTTCAGACATTAGAAACCGAATATGAATTTATTATAAATTTTTTACTTTAAGTTTTTCCTAAAGAGCCCCTCCTCCTCATTATAAAAGGACACCAATTCTAACCAATTATTCATAGATTAAAAGTCTTTTGGTTTGGCCAACCTCTAACCAAATACCCTGTCCACTATCCTCCCTTAATCCTAGAGTATTTACTTTAGTCAGAGAGCCAACCTATGGTTCCCTTTTGATCAAATCAAAAGGAAGAACCCGAAGAAGAGGTAATGATTTCACCACCCTCTTTCATGTTCCTTTCTTCTTCCACTTCCTTTTTATTTGTTGTTTCCATTCTAAAATAATATCTCCAGTATATTCTATATACTATGATTTTATTATAATTATCGTACAAACAAATTCCTTATTCTATCCGCCCTTTGAATGACATGTCACCCTACGTGCGTACGTACGGCTTACCGTCTCCACATCGTGGTGTAATTGTTATTCAATACATTATTATTTGGATGGGTATAATAATGATGTGTATTTGATGTAAATAATAAATATAACATGATAATAATTATTTATATATGATATAACATCCAATTATATATTATTTTAATATCAATAGATTGAAATTTTTATTCGTGTGTACGTACGGATTACCGTCTCCACGACGCGATGATATTCATTTCCAAGTTCACCATTCATCGACGATTATGAAAATATATTTTAATAATAAATATGTAATATATGACATAATAATTCTACTGTAGATATATATATATATTTATATATATATGTATTTATGTACTTATATATATCTTATTCACTTACTTCCATTCAATACTATATGAAAACAGAAACAACGTTTATGCGTACATACGGATTATCGTCTCCATAAACGGTGTTTTCCATTTCATATATACGTCTATTATACATATTTGTAATATAAATATAATGATATATAAATCATGTTTTATATTCTGGAATTATTTAAATCATGATCTTAGTGATACAGTCAAGAGTAACAATTTAAAAGGCGTACGATAAAAAATCGATTACTACCCGAAAAATTAATATAACATGAAAATTATTATTAAATGGGTAGTATAAGGTCATAAATTAATAATGTATGATATAATAAATATTAAAATGGTTCTGGTATAATTTAATAACGTACTATAGTCTTCGTACTTATGCTTAAACATACCCACAACTAATGGAAAGTGCAAGGTAAGGGGTTTTCATCTCACTCCTTATTCCCGTTAGATTCATGCCATATTGAAACTATTACCTTTTTCTGTGGTGTATGTTTTGCCCATAATTGTATTATTTATGTAATACACTATAATTTATGTGTATTTAAATATTCATTGTATGATACCTATTTCATGGGTTGTATGTTTCATAAGTTACCAAATTGGTAAGGGATAAATTCACAATCTCTTTATTATCTAAGGTTGTTTTTACGTAAGTATATACTGGGAAATATTTATTATCCATGTACATGTTTTATGATTGTTTTTCAAAGGGATTATTTTAAGGGACTTTTTTACTAAAACTTCATTTCAAAATTTTTAAATATCTATTCTTCTAAATCATTCTCATTAATGTCCATGTCTTCAAAATGTTTTTTAAGGATTTATTTATATGGACATGAATGTTTTTAAAATATTAATTCCTTTCAAAAGTTTCAAACTGGTATGGGACACGTTGATTCAAAAATGTCTTTAAATGTCTTATTTTCTAGATTGTGTGAATTTTAAATGTTTTCAATAAAAATGGATATTTCTCTTAAAGAGTTTTACAAATCATTTTCATCTATGTAAACATCTTTTGATGGATTTTAAACTTTCTTGAAGATGATTTGTTATGATACAAATATTCCATGTTATATTGAATGTTTTGTGATATGTTTCACTATGGATGTGTTAGTTTTATACCATTCAGGTTTTATGGGTAAAGTATTTACATTTTGAATGCCAGTATTAATACAAATGTTTATGTTATGTTTAATCCTTTTCATATGAGGAATGCATTGGACTTAGTAAGTGATGGGTGGAGCCTGCTATAGCTCCTCGATGCATCGGTAGGTCTCATGAGACAAACTATTTTCTTGGAACAAGGCCTTGACAAAATCTTATTTGTATTTTTGGCACAAGATCTTGACTATGTGGTTATGATAGTATGTCATTACGCATTCCATCACTATAAAAGTGGTTAGTGATATTGTATGTGATTATTCGACTAGTATAATATCCTTGTGAACAAGTAAATGGCAGTACATAATTTTATTTTTTCCATATTATGCTGAAGTTCATGTTTAAAAGGTTTTGTTTTAGTTATACATTGCATTAAATGTTTATGCTTATTTATGAAGGTTTCTGCTGTATTGTTATCCTTACTGAGCATTTGAGCTAACCCCTTTCTATGATTTATTTTTCCCATGATTCCAAGACGTGTATTGTGATTGATATGCAGGGTTCAGGCAAGGGAATAATGACGTTCATGAAGGATTATTTATGTTTTATTGTATGTTATGAAGTGTAATGTAAAATCCTTGTATGTAATCTATTTTCCAAGACTGCTAACCTGATAGGTCCTTCGAGACTTGATTCCTTGTAATCATTCCAATGTATTAAAATAATGCACCGACTCTGGGTAACTGGGGTCGGGGCATTAAACATCTGATGAATCCTCAGTGTATGAATCTTCCTGATAGAATAATTTTGGTCTTATAGCCCAAGTTCTAAGTAAACATAATTGTCTTTTGGCAAAGGTACACCATACTAAATCTTTAACCAATATGTATTTAAATATAAATTTTTCTAATGATTAATATTTTAAATATTTAGATGTTGAATATTCCTTTTCAGAAGATAATACCATACCTTTTTTGGAAGATGTTTCTAGATTTTCAAAACTTCTTGAGACAAAAAATTGTAAGATAAAGAAGATGTTAGAGAAAAAGATTCTAGAATATATATTTTAACTATATAAGTATCAGTTATTTCTAAAGATCTTGATCATATTTTTTTATATATAATATTTGTCTAAATACCTTAAGGAAGTTAATTCTGAGAAGGACAAACTTTCTATGGATCATTAAAATTTTATTTCTAAGAAAAATATTTTGGAGGCTAACTCTAGTTCTAAATCTAATAACCATGACGATAAGAACTTGGTTATTAAACTAAATTCAAAAATATTTCCCTTAAGGAAACATATATAAAAAATTATCTCTGGTAAGGAATACATTATCAATATGTATTCCCAAATTTATTATTTAAGGAATCGTTCTGAATTTGGTTATACTCATTATAACCCAAATTTTAGTAATAACTATTTTCCCCAAAGAAGTCCATTCTGTAATAAATTTCAGTGTGGTGGACATTGGGAGAAAAATTATTCTTTGAAAAAATTAAATCTTTAGGTTTTCATAAAGCTTATTTTTCCATGAAAATGTGGATTTTTAAAATTTTACTTTCTGAAATTTCTAGATCCAAGAATGTTTGGATTCCAAATGTCTAACTATATTATTTTCTGGAAAATAATTATTGTTCAAACAAAAATACATTGTACATGGATAATGGATGTTCTCAGTATATGACTGGTAAAAAATATTCATTGAAAATATTACAATGATTAAGGGATGAAAATTAACATTCAGAGATAATGCTGAGGGGGAAATTGTTTGTATAGGTAACATTGTTCTTCTTGGAAAAACATTTATTTCAAATGTTTTATTACTTAAGGGTTTTAAGCACAACCTCATTTGTATAAGTCGATTATGTGATGAAGGATACTTTATGAATTTTAGGAATGATAAATCCTTATTACACAATTCCAAGGAAGATTTTGTTATTTCTTCCTGTAGGTAAGATAATGTATACACACTAAACATAGAAGAACTTATGGGATAAGATCTACGTTTCCATAGTTCAATGGAAGTTCAATATTGGTTGTGGAATAGATTTTTAGGACATTGTAACCATAGGAACTCATGAAAACTCTCAAAGAAATGACTTGTTGAGGCTTTACCAGATCATAGATTTGATTCTTCAAATGTTTATGATCCTTTTAAATATGGAAAGAAACGTAAATCATGTTTTAAATCAATCGGTGAAGTCTCAAAATCTGATGCATTATAGTTAGTGTATATGGATCATTTCGGTCCAACAAAAACTGGAAGTATTTGAGGAAAATATTATGTATTTTTCTTAGATGATGATTAAACTAGATTTACATGGGTTTATTTTCTATAAAAAATCTGATTCATTTTATTATTTCAAAACATTTAGATCCCATGTTAAAAATGAGAAAACCCTTCCTTTCATAACCATTCATAGTGATCATGGTGGAGAATTTCAAAATTCATATATTCAACTTTTTGTGGTAAAAAGGCATTACTCATAACATCTCATCTCTATGAACACTTCAATAGTTCGTTGTCAATGAATGAAGAAATCAAATTCTTCAAGAGATAACTAGAACAATGTTGATTGAATGTTCTATTGGTAAACCTATTTGGGCTGAAGTTGTAAGTACTTCTTGTTATAAAATAAATAAAGTTTTAATCATACAATTTCTTAATAAAACACCTTATTAATTAAGGAATGGTATAGAACCTAGTCTTTATTACATCATTATATTAGGTTGCAAAGTATTCATCTTGTACACTAAAGATAACTTACATAAATTTTCACCCATGTTTGATAGAGGAATTTTCCTATGCTACACTACTACAACAAAAGGATTATAGGGTTTTTAATAAAAGTACTTGTACTATTGAAGAAACATTTCATGTTTAATTTGATGAAACTAATATGTTTTTAAGAATCCCCAACATACATCCTCGTATGTTTTTTCAAAAACTAATTATAAAAAATTAATAAAAGATTCTTCTAATAAGGAAAATGCTCAAGAAAATATTTATGAATCATTTACCATAGAATATTTTCTACCATATGTGGATGAACATGTTTTACAAAACCGAAAGAAGTTGTTTCTTAAGAATCATCATAGTGATAGTATCATTGGTGATGTAAATCAACCAATACGGAATAGAGGTACCTGAAGGAATATAGTAGAACATCTAGCATTTATTTCTCAATTAGAACTAAAAACGAACAGATGAAGTTGTAAGTGATGATGATTGGATTAAATCCATTCAAGATGAGCTAAATGAATTAAAAAGGAAAAGAGTCTGGACCTTTATTGAATGACCAAAAGAATATTATGTAATTAGAGTAAAATGGGTCTTCAAAAATAATTGTGATTAAAATGGAATCATAATAAGAAATATATCTAGATTAGTTGCTAAAGTCTATAATCCACAAGAAGGAATATAATACGAATAAACCTATGCTCCTATAGCTATACAAGAATCTATTCACATTTTACATTCCTTTACAGCATTCATTAATCTCAAACTTTTTCAAATGGATGTAAAGTGTTTTTTCCTTAAATTATATGTTTAATAGGATGTTTATGTTTAAAAACCTCCATGTTTTGAAGAGACAAAACATCCTGAACATGTTTTCAATATTACAAAAGCTTTATATGGAATTAAACAAGACCCTAGATCCCTGTATGATAGCCAAAATGTTCAGGAGACAGGAAGAAACCTGCTCCCAACAAAATTATTAGAGAAAAGAGTAAACAGTATAATACAACTCAAAAACAAGAGGTCTTACAATGCCTTGTATACAAAACAACATCCCTATCATTGCTAATCAAATTTTCACAATAGAAAGGCAGGAAAAAAGTTCAACTGGAACTGACCTCCATAATGGGCCTTTTAGATAGGGCATTAACAACTCGGTTAGCTTCTCGATATGCATGAGACACATCATGAAATGAGATTTCAGAAAGCCTAAGACAAGAGATCCAAGCAGGCATCATCTTCCAAGGAACATTTCGTGATCTATCTTTCTAAATCTGCACTGCAATAGAAGAATCCGACTCTAACCATACTCTATTCCAACCTTAATGCACTGCATACCTGATAGCTTTGATCACCGCGCATAGTTCATCTTCAATATCGTTATCATAACCAATATAATGGAAAAAACGTCCTTTCAAAAAGCCCCGATGAGTTGTGAAAACTCCACCACAGCCAGCAGGACCCGGTGTATCGGTGACCGCCCCATCAACATTCACTTTCAGACACTCTGAAATTGGTGGTATCCACCTAATGTATTTGACCATTATATGTTTCCTTTCCCTGCCACTCACACCAAGGGATCTCAAAATAACAAAGACAAGAAATAGCATTGTTCGTGGGTCCAGTTTGGTTCTTGGAAGCAGTTGTAATGATTCAGTGTATATGCAGAACCCCATCCCAGAATGAGGGCTTTATATTGTCAAATATAATACAATTCTGAGCGTTCTAGATTTAGAAAAAACCTAATATAATGGCAGCAGTAAACAGGGATTTCAGTTGGTCACTGAAATCAATCATCAAGGCCAAACTTAATACCGATTCAAGAGAGTAGAAATCAAGACAACAATTGAATATTGATTTCACATAGTTTTATAACCGCACAGAAAAAGTGTAGTGAGGAAACAAATGTGGAATAGATTCATCACTATTGATATATAAATGACATTCTGAGGATAGCTTGAGTCTAGTTCACTGCAACGCACATTGAATGGGAATTCGGTTTTTCTAGATCCGCCAGTTCAGCATAACATCACTGGGGGAGATGTATGGTCGACAAAAACCTCCCTGCCAAGAAGGGATTCTGGAGAGAACACCACACTATTTATTATAGTAATCCCGAGTAGAAAATGATCCACTAAGACTGGTTTCCAGATCAAAATGTCAATATCAACATAAACATAGTTAGCAATTTACATGTGAGGGTTATTAGGAATGATATCATAAAAAATCAAGTTTTCCTATAGATCAGATATGGAATGATTTCCTAGAGAAGAGGGAATATTAACATGGTCCTTTGTTGGGGAGGACAGTCATGGTGTGTTCCAGTAGTTTAGATGAGAATCATGAGAAACCAACCAAATTGATTGAGACATTATTGATGAATAAGCACTCTTAATTGAAGTCCACACACAAGATTTTAGAAAACCGAACTGACTATTTTGAAGTCTGTCCACAAACCTGCCAACCAGAAATTCAAGAGAAAAGTCAGGCTTAGAGACAAGCCTCCTAGTGAAATTCTGAAGAAGCGCATGATTAAAAATTCAAGCATCATTAATTCCCATTCCTCCAATATTGACTGGCTTTATACATTCCTTCCATGTAATAGAAACAAGTTTCCTCTAATAGATTGATCCAGTCCAAATGAAATTATGAATCATTCCAGTCAATTCCTTTAGAAGTAGTGCTAGCCATCGATACATAGAAAATTAATAGACAAACATGGATTTAATAATATAGTTGACAAGTCTAACTCTACCAGTCTGAGACATGGTACTCGTTTTCCAACTTTCTAACTAATTGGTAATTTTTATAGCAATGACTTATAAATAGTAACATTTCACCCTTCCCCAAAATAAGGGATGACCAAGATAATTAAAGGGCAGTGTGCCTCTCCGGACATCGAGACTACGAGAAACCCTATTTTGCTTCCAAATTCTAATGCCTTCCCCAAAGACAACACATGATTTTTTCCAGCTGATCACCTAGCCTGAAACATCTTCATAGTGTGAGAATATACTCTTGATGCACAAAATTGTTTTCTTGTCAGCCGTAAAAAAACAGAAGTATATCATCTGCATAGAGTAAATGTGAAGGAGCAAATAGATTTTCACCTGCCCTCATTCTTTGACAAATACCATTGCTGACAAGGTAATAAGGACAGACACTCAGGTAATCCTCGGCTATAGAAAACAGAAGCACAGATAAAGGATCCCTTGTCTGACCCCTCTTGTGCATTTAAAGAAACCCATGGGTGAGCCATTGATAAGAATAGATAAGGGAGCAATTTTCAAGAAAAATTTTGTTATGCGAACTACTAATCCAACACTTTTAATTAATAATGATAAGAAAAATGTTTTCATTATTTAAATTTAAGTTGATGAAATTATATTTGGTTCATCTCATGAATCATTAACTGATTCGTTGGAAAATCTAATGAAATATGAGTTGGAAATGAGTATGATGGGTGAGTAAACATTTTTCCATGGTTTTCAAATCTATCAAAAACCAGAAGAAACCTATATATATCAACATAAGTATATTAAAGATGATATTAAACTAAATGGATATGTGAATGCTTAAAGTTTATGTACTCCAATCGGTACATCAAATATCTTGATCTTGATGAAGCTGGGAAATCAGTAGATCAAACATCATTTAGAGTTATGATAGGCAGTTTACTATACCTGACAGCAACTCATCCAGACATAATATTCAATATGCTTATGTGAAAGATATCAATATTATCTAATGGAATATCATTTAAATTTTTTGAAAATAATTCTTCTATGAATAAAGGCAACCATGCATTTAGGAATTTTCTATACTTCGGGAAATGATTGTGTTTTAAAAAGTTTTTCAGATGATTATTTTTGTAGATGTAGTATACATTGGAAAATTAGATCTGTAACATGTAATTTCTTAGGATATTCAATAGTTTCATGGTTATATGTAATGAAACACTCAGTAGAACTGTCCAATATTGAAGCTAAATATACAGCAGCCTGAAGTGGTTGTGCCTAAGTGTTGTAGATGCAACACAGACTCACGGACTATGGCATTAGTTTCACCAAAACACAGATATTGTGTGATAATAATAGTTCAATTTCCCTAATCAAAAACCCTGCACATCACTCATTTGAAAAACACATAGATATTAAGCATCACATTATTAGGTATCACACACAAAATAGAGATATCATTCTTTAGTTTATCAGAATGCAAGATCAACATGATGATACTTTTACAAAATCATTACCCTCTGAAAGATTTTAATACATTAAAAAAAGTTATAAATGATAACTATAAGGTAATATTATATATTAAAATTTATTTGAAACATATCTACTTACATTAAGTAACACCTTTTCCTAGGGGGGTATAGTTTCTTAAAACCAAATTTTTTTAATTATTATGTATTAATTTATTTTTTATTAATTTTTTTGTAAATAAAATTTTCATTGGTGAATAATTTTTTTTAAAAAATACTTAGAACTAATTTTTTTCTAATAAAAATTTGGAACCTAATTTTTTTCCCCAATCAATTTTCTAGATTAAAAAACACCCTCTCTTTAAAAAAAATTTCTTGAACCTAAAGTTTCTAAAGATGACTGCTACTCATTACTGACAATCATACATGCAATCTAGAAGGTATGATTCCATAATTAAATATTAATAATTTATTTTTTAGTTATTGGTATTTTATCTTCTTATATAAAAAATTTTCAGATTTACTTTCCTTAAATCCGTACCATTATCATAAAACCTCAAAAGATCAGAACCTACCAAATCCTTCTTCGATTTTCATCTCAACCGTCAAATCAGATCTTGCTTGTTTCAACCATTAGATCAATTAATGAATATAAACATTCACTTCAAATCCTATATAACGCCTCTATGTACTTTATCCCACATCATTTTCCATGTATTTTCATGATGAATCTCTACCTCTATTTATAAGGGTAGT
This sequence comes from Viscum album, assembly GCA_963277665.1. Taxonomy (NCBI): domain Eukaryota; kingdom Viridiplantae; phylum Streptophyta; class Magnoliopsida; order Santalales; family Viscaceae; genus Viscum; species Viscum album. The sequence continues at coordinate 170,275,305 of OY728157.1, forward strand.
TCCACATTTCTAGTTTATTGAACTACGAATGTATTTAAAAGAATCTATATAGACTAAAATGTCTTCAGTCAAGGAAATATCGTAATAGAAAATTTACAGGCAGAGGTTAGTTAATCCAAAATTCTTACGAAGTATAATTCCCCCATTATGAAAAATATCATGTTGAGTGGATGGGAAAGCTTTTTAGTAGCCAAACTGAAAGGACATGATACGATTTAACCAAATATACTTCTTGAGTTCTACGAGATAATATGTTTTTTTATTGAAGGTATGACAGATAAATTTTTATTTAAAAGTTATGGTAAAACCTATTCCCTTTCCATCAGCATGGGAACTAATATCATTGAAATTCAGAATGAGGATGAAGATATATTTTGTATGCATAATCCACCGGATGAATCAATAATCCTTGAAAAGGACAAGACCTTAGAGTGGCTCGGATGTAAAATAGTGAGAACACCAAAGTAAACCATCTCTCGATAGAATTTAGGCTGCTATCATTTTTGGTTTAGGGTTTCTTAATTCTTAGAAAAGGAGATAAAGAAAACATGAAGAAGAGTGATATCTTCATTCTGTATTTCCAGGTGAACTTAAGAGTGATAAATATAATGGAGTATATCTTGCTGATGATCACAAATATCAAAAATGGGTCCCTAAAATCGCAAATAATTTTTTATCCATCTTTCATATCCAATATTATAATCTTATGTCTAAAGTCTTAAAAAACTCCCTATAGTTCAAAACCAAGATCTTTTTAATGAATTTTTACTCAGTGATGATACCTTGTGAAGGATTAAGGATGGTTTCAATAACAAATATTGAGAATTATATTACTTATCTAAAAGTGAAATTGAGAGCTTAGATAAGAAGTTGGAATTAGCAGAGACTTCCAAGAAATTACCAAATAAGAGAAAGAAGAAGGAAACATAAGTCCATTGAAAAACCTACAGCTCAAAAATCTCAGTGAGTACCCAAAAAGTCAAATAAGAATAAAAACCTACACTGATGATGTGGTTTCCATGTCACGAGAATAGAATAATAATTGGAAAAAAGGAGATCCTAGCTTTGGCTTGGATCCTACAAAGGAAAATGCTTTGAAGATTAAGGCTGCTGAGGAGTATGAAAAGCAGGAAAAGTAAAATAAGCAAAAGAAGAATATGTGTGAGGGAGAAATTGTTCAAGATCTTCATAAAGATACATAATAAGCTTCTGAAAAAATTCAGGTACCAGAATCTTTTCTTCGATAATATTTCCTAGTGACTCTCTGAAAAAGGACGGTTATTCTGGAACTAGAAGAAGAAGAATACATTGTTCAGGAAGAGTAAGTGGAAGAAGAAGAAGAAGAAGGATATGAAAATGATGATGTGATAAGTCATGTTGAAGAATATCATGAGAAGGAAAGTTCTTCTAAAGAAAAATTGATTGGGACATCCCCAGATGAATCGAAAAAAATTGTTTCCCTAGGAAAAGAAGACAAGGGTCAGGAAGAAGTTACTAAACCATCTAATGATTAATGTAGTAATCTTGATCTTTTTAAATAAGAATATATTGTGGTAGATGTTGAGAAGTAAATGGTTGAGGAAGGTAGAATATTTCATTTATTAGATAGTGAACATGAATCCCAAAATGATACAGAGACTATTTCTAGAGATGATAAAGTAAAACAGGTGATACAAGATACACCTAAGAAAGTCGTGGTAGCTAAGAATGATTTTGGAGTTTCATTAAAAAGAAAATATGTTCAGATAGAGATTGAATCCCCAGAAATGAGGGAATCAGATTTGGAAATTTCCTCTGTGGGTTAGGAATTTGTGGTTCAGTCCATGAAGAAATTAGTTGATTCCATTCCCTTGTTTCTGAGTATTCACTCAAATTGTCAGATGATTCTACACTCATTCAATCAGAAATTTGATTCTGTTAGCAGGCTTATGGATAAATTCATTAGGGTTGAGGCTAATTTTATGAACTTCTTCATTAGTTATGATGCTCACTATAGGTCATGCAAGGAAATCAATAAGTGGTCTAATAAGATGATTGAAGATTTAAGAATTCATTATACTTTTAAGACTCCATGAAAGATGCTTTTGATAGAGTAGATAAGAGGATGAAGGATATAATGAAATGCTTTTCAGAAAAACCGAATCTGGATCAATCATCCTGGAAGCATGAAGAGAAAGATATGAATGGGATGCTCAATTTAGTTTCATTGAATTTAAAGAGGAAAAGGGATCTTAGAACCGAGTTCGAAGAGAAGTTCAGCAAGCAAGAAGAGATTTTGAAGTCTCGGGAAGAAATCCAAAAGTCTCAGGATAAAAAGCTCAAATCATTGGAGAAGAAAAATGAGGATCTGGAACAATTTCTCAAATTCTTTGAATAATGTCATAAAGATCTTTTGAAGATGAAGACCATTTTGAAGAATTTCGTGCCAATAGAAAAATAAGGATGCATACTTATCCTTCGAAATCTGATTTTTTGTTACACGCTCCTTGTATGAATATTTCTAATCTTAATTAAAATTCTTATTTTACTTTATTTTTCTTATTTTATATAGTTATAATATTTCATGATCCATATTTTTCCAATTAACTCTATTATTTTTTAAAAATCACATAGGGGGAGAAAATAATGATTAAAAAGAATACTAAGGAAAGAAGAGAATGTCCTATGTAAGGGGAGTCTATCTAAGGGGGGAGTTTTCTCAGAAAACATTTCTTTTTGAATGAAAAAGATAAATCCATTTAATGAAGTAAATAATATGATCCTTAGAGATTTCAAAACCTAAGGGTGTGTTAGTCATATTCACCATTATTCATAAGTAAATGGAGATAAGTTTTTCTTTCCAAATTTATAAAGAAATTTCGTAGTCCAAATATTCATTTTCGTAATGTTGTTTGTGATTTCCAAAAATGGGGAGATTGTTAAGTCAATAAGGTTTTCTTTTGAATTACCTATTCCACTATGTTATGAAGATCATTGACACTTTATCTAAAGGAAAATAATATTACCCTATTGATTATTTTCTTAAGGAAAGTTTCTTTTATCTAAGGAAAAATTTTATCCTCATCTTTGTTTTCATAGTACCATTTTATAATCTCTCTAACTAAAACTCATTTTATTACAAAGTCAAAAATTTGAAATCTTATGTAAAACCTAGAAATATAATAGTTCCTTGGATATAGAGTGTTCTGTTTTCATATTCCAAATTATCTGAGATTCAGACTCTGAATTCTATAAAATTAGGATTCTAAAATCTATAAAATTCAAACTTCGGATTCTCTAAAATTCAGATTTTGAAATCTCTGAAATTCAGATTCTGAAGTCTCTAAAATTCAGATTCTGAATTCTCTGAAATTAAGACTCTGAATTTTAAGAATTCAGACATCCAATTCCTTAGATTTTATAATCCTAGTTCCTTAAAATTCTATCTCTGAATTCCTCAGAATTTGTACTCAGAATTCCTCAGAATTATGAATCTCAATTCCTCAGAATTTTCACCCTGAATTCATAAAAATTTGGACTCTAAATTCAATAGAATTTTGACTCCAAATTCTTTATAATTTGGACTCTGCAATCTTTGGAATCCAGACATTGAAATTTATAGAATTTAGATTCTATATTATTTTTAAAATAGAAACTAAATATCCATGTCATATGGACTTTGTTTGTTTCTTTGGAAATAAAATGAATTCTATTTTGACATAGAATCCAAAAAAATATTTGGTTACATAACATCATTTTTCCTTAAACATTCTATTATTATGAAACGATGTTGTAAATTCTATTTCTTACTAACTGTTGGTTGAGTGACACGTGTACAAGTCCCTATGAGAGTCCAGGAAAATATGACCCTTTAATGAGGGAACCGACTATTGGAGTCGTGCCTATAAATAGGATCTCATTTGAATGAGTTCACAACCATTCCATTAATCTAGAGATTACATGCTATGACGTGATTTCTCAAGAGAGAGACTATCATAACTTGTGTGTTCTGAACTATGTATTCAGCTTGCTTCGTGCTACTCCAATTGTCGATGAGTACAATGGAGTGCTTCCATGGATAAGAAGATAGAGGATCTAACTATGTTAAGGTTTGAGGACTTCCGTGGATTGGAAGACAGAGGTTCTGACTACCTAATAGTTCAAGTTCTTATGGGGATAGTAAGACTGATTCTAATATTCCCATCAATGGATTACCCTAGTGTGGGTAAGATAGACTTTCTTGAAAGTATAAAATACGGTACCTTTATCAAAGGTTGTTGCATACCCTTCTCTTTCAGTTTTAATATTATCTACATTTTACATATATTGTTTCACATTTTATTTCCACTACATTTTGATAAAGGAAGAATGTGTAACTTTCTTATAAATTAATGTACTTTTTTATACTTTGATAAATAAAATTATATACACATTAAGGTAGAATCTTTCCTAAGTAATATTTTCTTAAGTTTCATTTTTAGAACCATATTTCGAAAACCAATGCTAGTTTGTTTCATTATAATGAACTTAAGGAGGATTTTTTAATTTACCTTTTTTAACTTTGATAAATACAGTTTTCCATAAGGAGAAAAACGAATGTTTTTAAACATAAAATCCACCCGCTGTTGTAATTGAGAATCTACATACATTATTTCGATCCTACAGTGATACGCTAAGAGATTAAGGTGTTGATGATATTACATAGAATACATAATTATGTTTTCGTACTAGAGTAATATCCTCTTGTGCATATCTTTCTGGAAAAGCATGCGCAAACATTGGGAGCTACCATCAAACACCATATGGCCAAATCATTGGTAGTGGGTAGCCGACAGTAGTCTTAGGGAACCAACTGGGTCAACAACTCCATAGGAAAACCATAAGACACATTGTCAGCAGTATGTGGATCATAGGGAAGAGGGATTCAACTGAATGATAGGTTGTGATACACGTACTACAATTAGGGACACTTTGCTCGTGACTGTCCTACTCACCACACAGACAATGAACATGCAATTGAGAGACCACCAAGGAAGAGGCAGATGTTCGAGATGGGTGTCCCTCAGTGTGGAGGATGTGGAAGGGGATCGAGGAGATCATCAAGTGGTGGGAAGAGGATCGAGGTAATACATCCACCACCCTATGTTGTCCACCGTGGACTCTGAGAGCTAGTGAACATGGGTGGGCCTAGCTGTAGGTGTTTAAGGCATTTGACCCTAATCATCCAAATAATATTAGAGGATATATCAAAGTCTTATCCACCATAGATATATTTTTTATAGACATGGATCCATTCTCTCTTTCTTTTCTGCAGACCATGTTTGGAGCTCAGATATTCCGGTGGATTCGGTGGCCCGATCCTTATGTTTAGAGACTTCTATGGGAGGCGATTCAAGGATCCCACACTAGTGTTGGATGTGTGAGCATACTCTTGGAGTTGAGAACCTTGGGTGGGATCTTCTAATAGCCGCGTTAGGGCCTTATGGCATCATCCTGGGTATGGATGGGTTTCCTATAGTCTATGCTCTAATTGACTATTTTATGAGTAGAGTGTAGTGTGTCCACAGAGATGGGACCCTATTTTCTGTTTCCTGTGAAAAGAAAATGCATGTAGTACACGATTGACTTTCTTAGAAGGGGTTTCATCTGGTTACTCACATGTTGGATAGTCTTACCATCATTGAAATGGATGGCAGGTGTCCTCAATTTGTTAATGTGGTGGACGAGTATGATTACATCTTCCATGATGATTTCCCAGGATTACCTCCTCGCTACGAGGTGGACTTCGGCATTGACCTATAACCTATGCTGGCACCGATATCCACACCGTCTTATCAAATGACTCCTGTGGATCTTTGTGAGTTGAAGGTAAATCTAGAGGACTTGCAGATAAAGGGATTTGTGAGGCCCAGAGCTTCACCCTGGGTGGCCCCAGTATTGTTTTCCAAAAAGGATGACGGGATCATGAAGCTATCTGTGGACTACTATTTCCTTAATCAGGTGACTGTGAAGAACACAAATTCGTTGTCGATAATTGAAGACATCTTCAATATGCTGAAGGAAGTGAGGGGGTTCTTGAAGATACACATTATGTCTTGCTATCATCATCTTTGTGTACGAAATGATGATGTACCAAAGAAAACCTTTAGATGTCTTTATGGACACAATGAGTACTTGGTGATTCTATTCGGCATGACCAATTCCCCAATAGTATTCATGGGACACATGAATATGATATTCTGCCTTACCTTGATGGGTTTGTTGTGGTCTTCATTGATAGTATCCTTGTGTACTCAGTATCTGAGGGGGGCACATGAAACACTTGAGGATGGTCCTATATACACTCCTGGAGAACTAGATTAATGGTAATTTCTCAATTTGTTAAAACTGTATTTTAGAGCCCCACTTTCTAGGACATATCATTTCAGAGGTTAGAGTTGTAGTTCATCCATGTAAAGATTAATGTAGTTCTTGGTTGGGAGACAACCAAAAGCGTGACTGAGGTCTGGTGTTTCTTTGTTTTGGCTGGATAATATCAGAGGGTCCTGTCCAATTTTTCTAGGGTAGTAGGACCCATATCTAATTTCTTGTGAAAGGGAAATCCTTTCATGTGGATGGAGAAGTGTCAGTATATTTTATAGAAGCTGAGGCAGTGGTTGACGAGCGCCCCTATTTTGAGGCTCCTAGAGGAGGGAGTTTGGTATGAAGTGTTATGCGATGCATCAGGGATAGTATTGAGTTGTGTCTGGATGCAGGAGAAAGTGGTGATTTCCTATTATTCATGACAGTTGAGGTAGCATGAGAAGAACTACATAACCCATGATAATGATATAGTAGTAGTGGTCTTCGAATTGAAAATGTGGGGGCACTGCTTGATGGTTGAGTGGTTTATCATCTACTCTGACCACAACACTCTTATGTATACCTTCAATGAGAAGGATCTAAACATGATATAGAGGTTGTAGCTAAAGTATATATATGATCATGACTTCATGATTTTCTATAATTCTGGGAAGGGGAACACGGTGGTGGATGTACTCAGTAAAAGATCTAGCCTGTAGTTGTTGCGAGAGGGGGTAGAGAAGTTAGCCACAATGTTGATATCCTACATGGATGGTAATGGAGAAACTTAAATCACGTCGATTGTTGTCACCCCTACACTCATAAAGTGAGTTATAGAGGCACAACTTGGGGATTTTGACAATGAGACCCAACATACATAGTTATCCACAATGAAATATCATGATAGATATTAAATGGGTGGGGAGAATGTTTTCCTTTTCATAGAATGAACCATTGTATCATAAGTGTTGCGAGATATGTTTTTGAGGGAGTTTCACTGATCCCCTTCAGATGTTAATCAGGGTGTGAAAAAGGAGCAACAAGACATATGACATCAGTTCTGGTGGTCATGTGTGAAGAATGAAGTGGCATAATTCATTTCTTAGTGCCTCACTTGTCATCAAGTGAAGGCACAACATCATATTCTAGCAGGCATAGCTCATCCACATGAGGTGTTGGAGTGAAAGTGAGATGGAATATAGATGGACATCATGATGGGGTTACTACGTAAATCTAGGGGATACAATACCATCTCAGTGATCGTTTACTTATTCAACATGTTGGAACACATCCTACCCATTTAAGATTAGTGTTTGGTAGAGGGCTTGGGATGCCTCTACGTTCAAGAGATAGTTCAGATTCAATGGGTGTCATCGAAATCCATTTCTGACCATGATTCTTGCCTCACAACCCATATTTGGAGTTGATTTATACAATATTTTGGGACTCAGTTGAAATTTAGCACGACATTTCATCTCTTGATGGATGACCAAACGGATAGGATCATTAAGGTTCTAGAGGACAATCTACGTGCTTACATCCTAGATTTCGGTCATGGTTGGGAGGATCACCTACCATTGGGAATGTTTTCATACTACAATAGATACCACTCCACCATTGGTGTGGAATCGTTTGAGGCCTTTTATGGGCAACCATGAAGGTCACCACTATGTTGAATAGACCTCAGGGAGTTAGTACATAGGGGTACAAATTTTGTATGGGCTTCCCCCAAGAAGGTGAAGGTCATCGAGGAGTGGATGAAGACTACATAGAGCATGAAAAAACCATATGAAGATAGGATACAGAGTCCCATAGAGTTCATGTACTGATACCACTTGTTCTTTTGGGTCTCACCTTGATAGGGATTATAGAGACTCTCCTGGGGCAACAAGTTAACTCTGAGATTCATCTTCCCTATTTAGATTCTGAGTAGAGATGGCAAGGTGGCCTACTTCATAGATATACACCCATTAATTTGTTAGTAGCATGATGTATTTCCTATGTCATAGCTGAGGAGGTATATTCCTGATCCATCACACATCATCGACTGGGGTGAGATGAACACTAATGATGGAGAGACGATTGTAGAGTTCATGGGGTAGATATAGGATCAACATGGGTGGATCCTTCATCAAAAGTCGATTCCTTTGGTTCACATTTAGTTGCATTATAAGAATACCTAGGAGAGTACATAAGAGTAGGTGGCTCGGATTCATGCCAAGTACCCTCTACTTTTTTTTGAGTAGCCCTTGTTTTGGTTTTCAGGGACTTAAATACATAAAGTGGGGAGAATGTTATGACTTTTATTTTTCTATGATATAATTTTATAAATTAGTTGAAAATATTCAGAGACCATTTGTTGAGGTAGAATGAGATTATGAGACATGGTGTTCCTGAAATAAATCTTTGAATAATGACTAGCAGTGAATAGAAAATTCTCGGGAGGCTAACATTAAACAATAATAGATTCTAAACGGATGATCGGATTCAAAATATGATGGAAATGTTGCGTTCAAAACTGGGTCTTTACATTAGGTAGGGCCTAACCATTACCGAAGTTGGTAGAGGGGAAAAGATAATTTTTGGATGTTTTAATGAAAAATAAAATTAACTAAAAGATGTTTATTTTAGTTAATTTTGAATGACTCATAGTGACACAACAATGTAGAGACACAATGATGAGTCATCCCATTGTCATTCATAAATTAAAGAGATTGGTTATGCAAAAAATATTGAAATAATTTTCTCTAATTAACAGATTAATCAGGATACAAGGTTGTATTCATAAACCTGGAAAAAATTCCTTTTAAATCTCTAAAGAGGAAAGTCATTGGTAAAACCTCTCATTAGATAGAGATGAAAAATAATGGAGGATTGACGATCAGATTCAGGGAAAGTGCCAGTGGATTGATGAATGGAGAATACAGTACTAACTATTCATCATCGATCAATTCAATCCTCAAGGTAGGGGTTTTATTTATATGTGATTTCTCTTTCCCCATTATTTTAATCCAAACGATGAATATGGATCAACCCACTAATAGGTTGATCCGTAGGACGATCGTCTATGCAGGATGTAATTTATCTTGTGGGTATTAAAAGGCAATTATATCCTGGTGATTATTAGTTTTGTTCATTGTGGTCCTTTTAACATGAAGAAACTAAGGCTGACATGAACATAGTCCTGAATCATTCTTTGGGTGGAGGTTTTCTTCTCCTCCTTCCCCCATTCTTCATTCTCTTCATGATCTTGAGAGCAAGCACTTGTTGTGCCTTTGATTCCTAGCATAAAACCTGAAACCATGATTCTAATTCCTAAATAATGCTAAAGAGGTTTGACAGTAGGTGTAGTACAAGATGAGGCTGTTGGTGGAGAAACTAGAGGTGGAAGTAGCATCAGACCAGCGGCAAGGCTGGGCCGGGTGGATGACCAAAGGTGGCGGAGGTGACCCACGGTCAAACATGACCACATTGGTGGGAAAACCTGTGGTAGGGAAAATATGTGGTGGCAATAGAATCTTCCAACTTAATGTCCAGTGGTGGTAGGAGCCCATCTCTAGGGCAGGATGCGGTGGTGTAGACTGGTGCCGCAGCAGGGCACCATATCATCTGTCTAGAACATGGTCCTGCAGACCGTGTGTGGGAGGGGCGGTCGGCTCGTAGGCTGTCCGCATTTGCAAGGTGGGATGCGACATACACTGTGTCTAGGATAATCGATCCGTCCCATAATGGGTGGGTAGGGCTAGAGATGGTAGGGCAGGCTAGCAGTGGTTTTGGCCAGAAGAACGTGCTTGGTGGGTCAGGTTAGACACATCGGGTCAGATGCGTCAGGTCGGGTTGGGTTCCGTCTGCCAAACTGACCACTTTTTACTAAAATTACCATAACTATGAAACCATATGTTTGTTTGAAAAATCGTTTGAGGTGTTGGGACCCTTTGATGGGGTGGAACTTATTAGATACTCTATGTGGTTTTTCTAGAAATTGAATTATGACCATTGGCATGAGGAGTAGGTTCCATAAAATCAAGAACTTTAAGAGAGATATCCTATGGTTGTCTATGACGCAGAGACTATGCGACTGGAAGAATATACAAACATGACGATATGTAACAATTTAGGATTGAGTATCTCATTGGGACTAAGTGACTCATCAGGATTGAGTGTCTCATTGCGACTATGTGTCTCATCCATACTATGAGTTTTTTTACTATGTCTAATAATATTGATTGTATTTTCATAGATTTATATCTATGTGAGATGAAAATACATAATGTTTACTTTTATTTGTGATCATTCCTTTGTGGTTTATGGGTGTTCTACTATGTACTTTATAACTCAACCATGCATGGGATTATACCACATGTGTCATGTCTTATGAAGAAGAATGTCGTTTTGACAGAGACGAAGGTTGTCTAGGACCTAGTGGTTCCCAGTGAGAATAGACAGATGGGGCATACTCTTATGTCATAAGGCAACATCTGTTCATCTTCCATTCAGGTAGGGTATTCGACCAATGAGTTTTCAGTGACTTGTGTACTTACTTGTTTACATATTTTCTCATATTTCACTTATATACTGGCCCCCATTGCTTTCAAATTTGAACTATTACTTTCAATGGTTGTCTTAGTGGCATGCATGGTTTGCTGAGTGTCTTATATTTCAATGTTTTTGGGCTTGGATATGTGTGTGTGAGTACATGTATTTAAGAAATTTATTCTAAGTTAGTGATATGACTTCTCGGTGCTAGTCACGAGCCCTTGGCCTATTGGAGGTGAGATTTGTGAGTCACATCATAGAACCCTATAGGATGGGACAAAACCTAGAAAAAATTGGGTATTGTAAAGAAAACAACATATTATGTGGTGGAAGTTAATGTAGGATTTTTTGATCCATGATAATTATGGAAATAATAACTATTTTACCTGATTTTAGGGGATGGTCATTCCAATATATATGGAGATAATGTCCACAATTATCATTATTTATAGTGAAATAGAGAATATAGTAATGTTAAATGATTCAAATATAAAGAGAGTTATAACTATACATTTGAATTTCCCATGTTTCAAAGGAATATACCTCAAAAAAAGCTAAGGGATGTAGTTTAAGCTTCTGTAAGTACTATAGACAATTTAGAGTGATCAATGTAATTATTCCTGGATTTAATAAATATGTTTTATCGTTTTTTTATAGATAATATTTTTGTCTTGTCAATTAAGAAATATGTAAGGACTATACTATTATAATTTTTATTTAAGGATTCAAGACCATTTGTTGAATGGTTCTACTGATCTGTAAAAGTGATTCAGTAAAAAATTTTACTTCTCAGAAAACTCCGACTAAAGGAGGATAACTAATAATATGTTCATGACGATTGGATAATACTCATAAATCATGTTTTTGAAGAAATTATTAACTATTTTTGTTTATCCTACCATTTTTGATGATGTAATTATGTGTTATTACAATTTCTAAAAATTATAGGAACTATATTAATAATTTTTTGGAAAAAGGAAAATCATATATATTGAGTGACAACACATAAAATATGGAATGGTCATGGGGCTTGAACCCGCAAACAATTATTTAAAAGGCAGTTTTTCCTACCACTAACCTTCATGATGTTCCGATTAATATGGGTGAATTTTTAATTAAATAATTAAATTGATCAATGTTAATGATGATGAAGTGGTGTTATATTTGAGGATTAGAGATGAATTTACTATATTGGAAAACATATCTTATCCATATTAGTTTTGAAAAAAATTTAGATACAGGTTGAAATAATTATCATACTTTTATTGATCTTATGATCTGTTAAAATTAAATTTTAGTGATTCTGGTATAATAAATTAATAATTGAATATTAATTTTTTAGAGTAACAGATGATGAGAAAATTTAATGAATTAAAAAAATGAAGAAATTGTGCATCTAAAATTGAAATATATTAAATATATTTATTTCATTATATTCATAGATTGTAAAAGAAATCATCTTTTTTGGGAAAAGGATCATGAAAAAAAGTACATATTAATTTAATATCCTATGAATAAAGTGAACATTTAAATCATTATAGATTTATTTTATTATTATCCTTAAATATCCATTGATCATTCACTATTTTTATCAATTATATCATTCACTCTCTATAATTATAAACTATTTTCATCCATGTTCATATCTTCACTTCCCAACAACGTTCTCATATATGGAATCTTAGTATCATGTTATTCAAAATGACTTTTATACTTAAATTCTTCTCTTATATATAGGATGTTTTATATAACTTTTTTATTATTTAGTTTATGAAAAATGAATGACCTAATGAGTCCGAAATAGAATAGTGATGGTGCAATTTATTTAAGCGGGTATAATGTATCACCCTGATATTATAAAAGAGTTATATCATATATGGTAGAATATTTGACATGAGAGATAGAGAATATAAGATAATTTAATGCACTAAGACTTTAAGATATTTGACATTTTATACAACTTAAATCTCTCTAGTAGCTTATGATGCATTCAACGCCAATTTCAAACGAAACATGCAACTATATTAAAATATTATTATTTAAACATGGCCATTATAACCTAGATGTTAGGTTGGTTATATTAATAATAATAACTAATTTATTAAATTTACATGTTTTATCACATGTATAAAATAAATAAAATGGTAATATATTAATTCAAATTTAAATAATAATTATTTGAATGAAAAATAAATGTTCTTTGAAAAACAATATTTTTTCTAAAAGGGGATTGAGACACGAGGTTTGAACAATATAAAAAATTAAATTTTACCACCATGAGATAATTTATATGATAAAATAAATACAATTTTTTAAATATACACGTAAAAATTGTCTTTGGTTTAATTATTTTGGATTTTTCTCGAAATAATAATATTTTGATGAATAGAAAGAAATATTGATTTTTATTGAAAACAATATTTTAAATTAATTTATTTAAAAATTTATATTACAGTTTCAATTTTTTTAAAGTAAAATTGGTAAATTTATTTAAAAAGTTTACTAATTTAGGTCATTGTAATCAGATTCATATTAAATTATAATGTATGAGCATTTTAATCTTTTGAATATTTTTATTAGAATAACCTAATATTTTAACACATCTATGCGTATAATTTTAAATAAAAATATTTCACTTATGTTAATTTAATTTAGAAATATTAATTCAATATTTTAGTAATAATAATTTAAATTATATAATAAGTTCAAATTAATATTTGATCATAATGAATTGTGAAAATAATAAAAATAAATTACTACAGCTAAGGTAAAAATAAGTTTAATGGGGGTATTAACTAATAATATAATGATTAAAATTGACCAAAAATATTTCCAACACCAATCATATTTACATATATATCATTAAAAATTTATATCTTGATAATTATAAATTTTGGAGTCTTTTTCAGGTGAAAATCAGGATGTTACTTTTTCAATTCAATAATTTCAAGTGTGTCCCCTCCCACACTTATCAAAGGACACCCCATGTCCTCTCCTCATACGACATCCATAACCATTTGGATTGTAGAATACATTCCCAAATATCATACGTATTTCCCTCTAAATATCATCAATTATCGAGATCCTAGTTTCACACACATGGATTTTAAATAATTTTAGATGAAAACTCAGCACATTAAAAATGTATATACTCGGAGACTATAATAGCTTAGTGTATTAGGAAATCAGGTGAAACATATTTTATCGTGGTGAAATATCTTCAATATTTTTCAAAAACGTATTCCCCATTAGTAAATATAAATAAAACCATTCTTCATAACCTAGAAAAATTAAACATAAGGGTGAGCTTTAATTATTAGTAAGGGGAAATAATGGAGATGTGTAAGCATATCCTGAAAAGTAGGGTATGAGGACAAGAGAATAACATTTTAAGATCATACCCTTCATGTGATAGATTATAAACATAGGTTATGGGAAAAATACTAGTAGTTCATAAGACGTAGATCATAAGGGAATCAATATCCTAATCAATTAGAGAATAACATAGGAATACAACATGGAATTTGTGGTATACGCATATTCATATAAAATCATTCCCTATATGTCAAGGGTTATTTTAAAAATCTATCAGGGTACTTAATTGGGGAAACACCTCCTAGACGCGATACACCACCATCCCCAGTTTTGGCCCTTTCATTATAATGGAATGGGTTCACTCCCCAAATCATCTTATTATTCAATGTTTACTCCCAATACTATCTTAGTATCCATTGTTCACCCCCAAAACCTTCTAAGTAGTCAACTTTCACTCCAAATACCATTTTAGATGATAAATACCTTTACTAAACTAATTATAATCCTTTCTCATACAATTATTTCTCATGATATAAAGTTATTAATTATAATCGTTTTATGGGGATATTTGTCTCACACGTCACATAATGAATTCATATATATATATATATGAACTACATGATAAGAAAACATTCATCAAATAATTTATTATTAAAAGATACATGTTTTATGAACATAATATAATATCCCATGAAATAAAATTGGTATTCTATCCATTTCATCATATCCTACACTCTATAAAATAAGCATGTTTCACATTCATTTCATCATAGAATAACCTATGAAATGATGCGGGTTTCAAAAGCATTTTATCATGGAATAACCCATGGAAAAAATGTGTTTTATAAATAACATTTCAATTTAAACATAATACATTCAAATAAAAAATGATAATGGTGTCATTTTATAATATCCCTAGTAAATCATAAATTATATCAAACAATTTCAACTTATTTAGAGATGGATTTTGAAAGATCACTAAATCATTTCATAAGGAAATAAAATATTATTTATTACATATAATATTTTCAAAATAATTTTGCGTAAAACCCACTATAAATGTTATGAAGTGTGATTTAAAACTAATTTAAAAAATTTCTTTATGAAAATATCCTTTAATCTTTTAAAAAATATTTTTAGAGCGTGACACATTTGAGAAAAATTTTCCTTTGAAAATAACCCTAAAAACATATAATGGAACATTAAATAAATATTAAAAATATTTTTATTTGAAAATATATTTGAAAAAATATATGGGATTATTGAAAATATTTTCAAATCCATTTTATTGGTAAGATATTTATAACTTAAAAATAATCCATTAAAACATTCTGAAAACATTTTCTTTGAAAAATATTTAAAAATTATAAAGAAATCATGACAACCTTTTTCTTTGATACTAATTTGAAAAATTATAAAGGAATCATGAAATTTTTTCAAATTTTTCTTTGAAAACAATTTTAAAACATATTAATAAAACATGAAATCAATTTTGAATAATTTTTATAAAACATGGTTTTTGAATAAAAATATTTTTGTCCAAAAATAAAAATATGTTCGGGTTTTCTTAAAAAAATTATTTATCGTCTTGAGTTCCTAATAGTGGAATAATGGTAGAAATAAATGATATCATCATGAATAATCACATGATAAAAACATTCAATAGGTTTATTGATATATGGATGATAATATTTCATTAGTGGAAGTATAATAATAAATAATCCGAACAAGAATGAAATTTTAATAATAAAATGTCACCACTTTGGTTTATTTAAATCCTAATATTCATGAGTGAATAAAAACACATAAATATTATCATAAAATTAAAATAATTATATTAATTATATAACATGTAAAATAAAATTATATACATTTCACGAAATAACATAGGTGAATAACACAACAAGTCTCTCAAAGAAAGGAAATTGAGGAAAAAATTACCTTACTGATTTTCTAACATTTAAACCCTAAAACATGTGAAAGAGAGATCATAAAATTGATAGATAAATAAACATAATATTAATTATAAGTATAATATAATAATTTCATAATGTGTATATATACCACAAAAAATAAATTAATGTTGAATATTGAAAAAGTCTCATAATAATAAGTGATACTAGAAATCCCCTTCCTACTTGACTAACTTTTGAATCAAAAGATAAATAAAATAATAAAATATATTGAAACATTAAATAAAATTAATAGAAATTAAATGAAGATAAAAAATATTATTGGGATGTATATAAAACATCGAACAAGAACAATTGGTGATTCTAGAATATATCTCAAGGAAATAAAAGTGAGATGGAAAAATCCTTATCTTGAGTATTAACTTTATGTGAACATTTTTAAAAAATTATTTATGAAAAATATATTATTATTATACATCTACAATAGAAATATATTATTATATTAAATAATATATATGAATTGATTATAAATGTATATTTACCATATATTTAAATTTTCATGTTAAATTCACGTTTTAGGTAATAACTGGATTGTTTTTATATATGTTTTGACTTTTTTTATCATATTACTTAGATTACGATTTAAATATATGAATAATCTAGAATATTATATAAATATCACATATATTAAATATATATGTATTTATAATAACATATTAAAGATTTAAATATTAAATTAAATACATTGTTCATGTAGACGGTAGGCCGTATGTATGCATAAACATTCATTATGTTTTCTTATCATATTAAAAGGAAAAAAATTAATTATATATAGGAGTGTATATATATTATCATTAAATAATAATTATTACATCATATATAATATATATTTGTACATAACTAATCTGTAATACCTTCCATGTAAAGTGTGAATGAATCACATCGCTTTGATGAGACGGTAGTCCACACATCCACAAACAAAGTTATCATATTCCCGAAAAATAGACAGAGTGATGGTATATCGGATATACATCATATATATCATATATATCATAAAAATATAGTGATTCCATCATTATACACAACCATTAATGATGGCAACAGAAGAACTAAGGACATCGGTCCGCAATTCGATAGTTCACTATAGACACAAACAATGATTGTGTATCCCATTTGATAGAAGTCTGTGTGGGAGTAGGTGGTACCAATAAAATAAAACAATATTATTATGTTGTTTATAATGAATTTTTTATATAATCTTGTAATAATAATAATTTAAAGGGTGGATAAATATATAAAACAAACATTCTTATTGAAAGGTTTTAATTTATTTTTGGTAACATCTTTTGGCATCCACTAAAGGGATTCCTTGGATGGATTTAATACCAATGGGAGCCCTATTTGATGACGGCGTGGGAAGATATGAGATTATATGTGATGTTTTATGATGATAAAAATGGATCTATAGTTGTAAAAAATGGATGGGGTGAGTTTCCTTTTTTTAGTGCAAGAGGAGTGACATTCTTGTAAATATTAAAAGGTGAACACAATTGGAATGGAGATCTTACATCATCTGCCTCCAATAATGGCCCCTTTTATATAAACTAGAGTATATAATCTAAAAATGGAATGATAATTCATTTAGGTTATGATTCTAGGTGATTTATTCCATTATTTTAATGTTTAACCACTAAATAATATTATTTTTACTTAATTAATTGTTATTAATTTTAAGTATATTCACTAATAGTTTTGGTAAAATAAATTTCTTGACATATTAGGAATGATAAATCATAATGGGTCCAAATATGAAATCATTTCTTCAAAATTCCAAAAACAAATATAAGAAATTAATTTAAAATTATTCCAATAGATGTTACGGGAAAGTGGGTTTTTATAGTAACAACGTTTAGAGGTTTTCAATGTTTTTATATCCTATTTAAATGTTAAAATGATCCCAGTGATCTAAATTTAATTTATTTTTTTAATAACTAAGATAATTAAAAAAAATTAAAAAAATTTAAATATAATTTATATATACAAATAAATAAAACGTAAAATATGTTTTTCAATTGAAATTCAGTGTTATCACTATTCACACATAAAATAATTATTTCCCAAAAGAAATTAATCCATTTAAAAGTTTGGAATTATAAATTAAAAAATGCATTTTTATTTTATAAAATTAATATTCTCAAAGTGTCTACAGTTAATTTTATTTTTTCTCATAGAAGGCCAAAAAGATCAGTATTACTGAGAAAGAAAGTATATTTCAAAACATATACTTTATTGGAAATTATATATTCCCTTATCCAAATTTTTTATTTATGTGAAATAATTAAAAATAATATTTTAGAATTATTTATTAATATTCACATTGTTATTTTTAATGGTCATTTTCTATCAGTCATATTTAAATAATGATTAAAACAAAATATTTTTTCGTAGAAACTTAGTGTTGAGTGTAAGGAAATCTAATTTTTATGTAGTGTGTAGGTTATAATTATCTTTTTCTATCATATTAAGAAAGTTTAACATGGTTTACAATTAAATTTAAGACATAAAATAAATTTAATTCAAGAGAAACCAATTTATAAAAACACGGGGTACTGCATTATACACAATTTAAAATGAATTTATCCTTAAATATTTGTTATTATGATACAAAAAATGAGGATACATATACATAATAATATCCAAAGTTTACCAGGTAGTTTATTCTACAATCTTATTTATCAAAAACTACTATTACATTTTGAGTGGGCCTATTTAGAAATACTTTCTCTCTATAATCCCAAATTTTAACCAGTTTTTCCACATACGAATGATCATTCTCCAGTGGTATGACCCTAGATTTTAGTACATGTAAAGGGTCGGGTATGTACATACTCATGACATATACATGGAAATAATCATGGAATTGATATATATTTTGATGAAGTTCCTAGTGATAGTCTACTATCTAGATATGATCAAAATCTCAAAGTTATTAATATACCGTGGGAATAGTTTCTATTTCTTCAAGAATCTCATAATCTTCTTCCAGGTAGAGATTCATGGAAACATATTATCAGAGAATTCAATTTCTAGATCACAACAATGATTATTAGAATAACATTTCTAACTAATTTTAACTTCCTTGATATTATTCTAAATAGTTCTACCATTCTCAACCATTTCTTTAGTGATCTCAATTCCTAATAGTTTTAATTCTCAAAATTCAATCCACCATTTTATATCTCTATATTTCAATCCAAAGATGGACCTGTGAGGATCCATATAAATCATTGACAGAAAACTATTGTTTTAAGAAAAATCAAATAGAGGTGTGTGTTTATGACAACCACCTTTGACATATATACAATAATTTCTCAACATATCCTTTAGTGTTTGAATTTTTCTTTGAAACTGAACATAATTCTGAGGATGATAAGTAGAGCTCAAACAGAATACTATATCAGGGGAATACTGAATAATTCTCTAGAATATTAAAAAAATCCTTTGATTCTGATCAGAAAAAACAAAATTAGTTAATCTATGAAACCTTACCACATCTTTAATGTATATTTTGTTATGTTTATCTAGAAAGAAGTATTCTCTTATAGTAAAAAATTGTGATGTATTTATAAGGTGATTTATCTTCACACTTATATAATTATATACTTTATAGGTTTTTATAAGTACAACTAAAAATTATAGAATGATTTTTTTCCCATTTCCATTCTAGTAAGGGTAAAGGATGAAACATCCCATTAGACTATTGTCTTTCAGTCATAAAATTATAGCATACTGAGAACTATGATACAATATCTATGATAACTCTTTTAATTCTATACAAAAATAATAATTATTTAAAATAATTATACATATTCATATTTTCAAGATGAAAAGATAATTATGAGCTATGAGCTTCCTCTAATAGATCCATAAAATATGGTATGGAAGGAACAAATACATGGTTCTTAAACATTATCATTCTATATTGATCAAGGATAAACTCAAGAACAATTATAACCATCAATTGTAGTTCTACATCTTCTTTATGTAACTCTTTAATATTCACATGTATAGTGGTTTGGAACATTTAATTGACTATGATATGGTTTTCCAAATTCCTTCAAGGTTTGTAGATCCATCCTCTGAAAATCCTGAAATATTGCATCTCATTCAATCTTCAACATGGATGAGGTAGAATAGTGATTCCTACTCAAAGAATCAACCACCATATTCACATTCAAAGGGTGTTATTGTATTTATCAGTGATAATTATTTATTGTTTCTAACCATTTTATCTAGTGAATGTTAAACTTTTTACATGTAAATATATAGTTCAAACATTAATGATTGGTATATATATAACACATTTTTTGTATAAATATAATTCCTTAAAATTTTTTATGAAAAAATATATACATTTAACTCCAAATCATGATTTGGGTAAATTTTCTCATGAATCTTCAATTTTGGGGTGGATTAGGGTATAACCATGTTATTATTAATAATAAAAACTCCCAAAACCTTCTTGGATGCATCGATTTATTTTACAAAACAATCTCTACTCTAGAGTAATGTAAGCTTAATTTCACAATCTATCCACCTTTAATTTACTCGAAATTTTACTCAAATTCATCTATCTTGACGAACATGGCACCCTTCCAAGGTAACTTAATTAGAGGATTAGAGAGTCCTGGGAAATTATCAACAAACCAATGATAATATTTATATTAACCCATAAAAATTTTAATCTCTTTCACCATGGTTAGTCTAGGAAAACATTCAATAGCCTCTTCCTTCTATGGATATACTACAATATGCTCGATAGAGATTATATGACCCAAAAATGATACCTTTTGAATGAAAAATCAACACTTTATAAATTTTTTATATAGTTTTTCATTTATTTCAGTCTTTAGTAATATTTTCAATTTTTTTCATGGTTTTGATTTCCATTTTAATAGAGAACAATATCCTCTATAAAGACTACCTCAAACTGAGCAAGGAAATCTCAAAATTTTCTTATTCATCAAATATATTAAGATAATAAGGGAATTAGTATGGAAAAAATTCATAACTATATATTCATATTGTTTTTCCTTTCATGTAATTCCATATTAGATATATCCTCCTTCTTGTACATCAATTAATGATATCCAATATGAATTCCAATCTTGTAAATGTATTTATCTCTGCATTTTTTACCAAAAAAGTCAATAATATAGGGATATGATACTTGTTCTTGATAATGACTTTGTTAGACTCCCAAATATCTACACAATGTCACATTGATCCATATTTCTTCTTCACAAAAACAATAGCTTCCCCCAAAGGTTACACACATGAATGAATTTATCCCTTATGATGTTTTTCCTCGATGTTCTTCTTCAATTCTTATAACTCAATCAGGTCCATTCTATAGGGCTTTATTTAAATTAGTGTGGAACTAGATATGAGTTCTCTTGAGGAATCAGCTGCACGTTTTGATGGAAGGCTATGAAACACTTCTGTAAATACATCCAAAAATTCCTTGTATTTAGTAATATAATATATTTTTCTTTTCTACAAAACAATTTGGTAAAAACACACCTTATGAATAGAAATTAATACCCATATATAGGATTTAATCTCCATGGAATGTTTATACATATCCCCATATTGATATACAATCATAGTTTGGTTTTAAGTATCCAAAACAACATCCATTACACAACAATTGATGTATAATTTTTACCTTGAAATACAATCAATTCTAAATATTTCATCTAATTCAACTAGAGAAAGAATGATTATATTTACAGGAAGCACATTCCCACATATGGAAACTAGAGAGGAATTGTACACTTGAGATGAAATCATCATACAATTAGGGTTTTTCATATCTAATATACTTCTAATCATTTGAGAAAAATATTTATACACTCATAAATGTCTTTTATATCTGAAAGTTGCTGTATCTATAATCAACTTATATGTTAGAAATTCTAGAGTGACTGATGAGTGTACCTTTCACCACATCATTATCGCACCCCATGTTGGAAATAATGATATCATGAGATTCAATAGTATCCCACTTCTCAATAGGTTTCCAGCATCAAACATAATCATTAACCTTCTGGATTTTACACTGGTTGGAATATTTCTCCTTATCATTACACATGTAGAAATAAAGAGGCGGTGTTGAATTCTATGCAACTTTCTCTTCATTATAATTAATAGATAACTTCAACCCATAAAATTGGTATTAAAATGCCCGATGACCTTCCATTTTACACTTAAATCATTTATTGGCCCCCTTATGACAATTTCATACATGATTCATCTCACACATTATGTATGAAGGAATGCTCATCTTGTTTTCTACATTGATTTTATATTTACCTTTTTACACCATTTTCAAACCCATGATATTGATATGTTACTCCAACCTCCATTTAAACTGTGATTTCACAACGCACAGTCTCATCAAAGATTCTACTATCTCTTATTGATAATAAATTTCTGATACTTAGATCTAATTCATTGTAGAACTTATCAACTTCAGTTTTCAGTTGGACGATAATACTAGAAGTGTACCACACAAGACTTTAAAAAAATATCCATATAGGATCCAAAAAAATCATCATCCATTTATATTAACTTAATGAAAACATTATACATATATTTTACATAGAATAATAGTAATGTACTTTTTAAAAAATATTTTTAAAAATCTTCTGATTCCATGGATTCAATTTAAACATGCTTCCACATACTCTTAATTAGAGTCCTCTACTCCTCTTCTTTGTCTTATAACAGATAAAAAAACTAGAATGAAATTATTTTCTTCTAAACACAATAGAATGGATAATAGGATATCAGTGGTTCTGATCAATTTTAAAAAACTAATGGATAATAATACCATGTAAAGTAAGGTGCGTGTTTCCTCTTGAAAGAATCAAAAGAATGTTGTTACCTTTATTGTTTATTTAGAAGTTTATCATGATTAATTGGTTGAAAATATTCACTGATAATTGAAATGAGATTTTTAATCCATCTCTCATGGAATTTGGATTCTTACGTGAACAATAATTGATTTTTTTATCATAATCATCATTAACAATGTTCCTTCTGGTTAGATCCTTTGGCTTAAACCAAAAAACAAAGAGTAAAAAAATTATCATAGTGGGGATTCAAATAATCATAAGCAAAGCACTTATAGGATGTATAAATTATTAATGCTTATTTAATATATGACAAATTAATTTTCTACTAGGTTATTAATTGCTTGTATATATATAAATCCTTCTTAACGGTTCATTAAAGGTTCATGAATTTCTAAAGTAAATCCCCTTGTAGTGTTAAACTAGGTGTGCAGAAAGGATCATTGTTGTGCACTAATTCCCAATCAAATCTAGAACAATACATTTTTTCAAGGTTGTTACCCCATTGTTTAAAACCTTAACACTAGAATCCCATGTCAGGTGCGTTATTTTATAACATTTTAATAGATACAATACTTGAATCCCAGTGGACTATTCAGTTTAGAGGTTTTGGAAAATGGACTACATACGTGAAACATACATTACAACTGAAACTATAAAATAAAATATTTTCAATAGTTGGAGGGAACCAATATTCTCATAACATAACCATATGAATCAATCATAATATACATCTTTTTATCCAGGAAAAATGAAAACAAAAGGAGTCGGTGAGCTCATATGATTAGTAAGGGTAAGCGTACAATAGAAGATATCATGAACGTAGAAGCATAAATAATAATACTAGGTGAAAAATTGAAACACATTCTATTTAAACACATTATTAGAATAATATAAAAAAATAATATAAAATCATATAATCAGATGTTCTATAAAACATAACCATGAATATTAAACTAGTGGGATAATCACATTTATTATAAATAACTAATCTCATAATGAGATAATGCATAATATTAAACAACATTGACATACCGTCAAGGATTTGGCAAAGACATCGTACATAAATTGGAAAGAAATAAGCTAATAGACATCTATTTTATTTTATGAGACCTATCGATGCATAAAGGGGATATACTGGTCCTTGCTTGTCACATTATATGTCCAGTTAATTCCTTAATTGAAAAGTGTGAATGATTAACAACATAAGCATTTGTATTTTAAAACTAGCATATGAAATCAGAATACATCAACTATAAACTATGAATGGCATCAAACTAAAATATTCATTGTAAAACTGATCATAACAAAATAAATAAAATATTTTATATGGTATCATATGATATAATCCTCAATAAAGCATAAGATCTATCAAAGGATGTTTGTATTGATGAAAATACTCTTACAAAAACATAAAAAATTTCTTCAGTGAAATACACCTTTAAAATTTAAATAATTTATTTAAAAAAACCGCCCAATTACAAATGAAAACATATTTTTTGAAAATTAACCTTAAAACATGTAATGTAATGTTCAAAATGATAATGAATTATAAAAGCAGATAAAGATGATCATGCCACATTAGTGATAAAAAACCCTTCCATTTCAAAAGTCACAAAATATCTAATTTGGAAAATGACAGAGAGATTCATTTAAAACCATTTTATAAAAATTAATGACTGGGAAAAATAATTTAAGAATTCATAGTATAGTATTAAAAAAAATTGATTATTTTTATAAAACATTGACTTGTATGATCGATATTCCATAGCTGATACTTATGTATAAACAATCTAAAATAATAATGTGATTATAAAATTAAACCTTAACTTGTACTTTACTTTATATGAATGTGGTTTTTTATATAATATAATGGTTTAAACATGTTATTAATTTATACTAGAACAATATCAATATTTACGATAACATATATGATATTGTTATGCCATTTTGTTAATAATATTGTATTATTACCTTTATTTTGGGTGTAAACAGTTTCATTTTCCTTTACATGTTTTTTCATGTAAGTAATGTTTCATATAAATTGAAAATACATCATTCCTATAACGAATGATATTAACTTAATAGATATTATATTTACACATTATGTATATTTTTATAATCATTCTTGAATGGTTATCGTGGTAAAATAGTTGCATCGTGTAATGTAAACAGTAGACTGTAGGTATGAATGTGCGTTAACATCATTACCTTAATGTTGAAAGGGTAAGGAATAAGATGGTATATATTTATAATGAATCAATATAATTTTATATTCATTTTTTATATCAAATATATCCATAATTATATCTATCCAGATAAATTGTTGATGAAAAAAGTCACACCACAACGTGGAGTTGGTATGTCCTACGTATGCACGCGAGGTGATTTAATTTTTCATAAAATGGAAAAAAGGATTAATATGGTTGTCCCATAATAATAATAATATATCATTATATATATATATTTAAATTTACATTACCTTATAATGTAAAAAACATTTAAATAGTTAGTATAATAATAAATGGATGTGGATGAGTAAGAAATCAAGGATTACCTCTTTATATGTGGAATTATTTTAGAACTCTTCTTATGGTATATAGAGTATGTCCTTTTGGAATATAATATTTTATTAAACATGGATAAGGATTTTGGTTGGAGAAATGAGTAACATTATCCCATATAAAAGGATCAAAGTGGTGAGAAGAAGTGGGGGGGGGTTCCCTTTTATAATTGAGGTGATGGTCACTTTTAGACACTCTCATAATATTAAATATATTGAAAAAATATATTTCAAATTATTGGGGTGTTACATTATCACCACCTTAATTAAGTTGTGTCATAATAATTTAAACTTTATCTCGGTAGTCTAGGGTTTGATATTTGAAAATAAACAATTGTTGAAAAACTCACATCGTAAATAGGATTATAAACACATCTTCTTAATAATAGAGAAAATTAAATGTGAATTCCCCAAAAAATATATGAATCAAAATAAGAGAACGTTTTTGAAAATATGGACATGGAAGAAAAATTAAACCACCATGTTATGATAGTGAATGATGGAGAATGTGTTCTTGGGAAAGATGTTGAAAACAGATCCATGGACATTTGGTATGGAAAATTTCATTTATATCTAAAAATTGATGATAATATGAAACATTTTTTGTTTCAGGACCCTTTCCATTGAATTAAGATATTAATTCACTCTCTGTGGGTGTAACTAAAAATAATTAATTGATATGTTTATATTTCATAAGAAAAATATTATCCTTTGGTTGTGCCTTGAACAATTACTACTTCATCTCTTAGAAAAGCCTGTTTAAAATGGTGAATAAATAAATTCCCCTATAAAACCACATCCAATGATCAATATAGACCATTTCAGAAATGGTTAATTTTTTTAAAAAGATCATGATCAAACACCATAGAATGATTTACATGGTAGTTATTAGTATCTAAATTATTTATCCACATCAATCATCTCTTTATCCAACATCATTATCTCATAGTTAGGAGCATATTAAGGGTAACCATTCCAAAAACTATGTATTTTAAAAAATGTTTAAATTTATTATTAATAAAATTTCTTGTTACAATTCAGTATTTGATAACAAATACTCAACAAAAAAGTGTTATAGTAAAATCTTCATATATTTCGTAATTCTTATATCCATTACATAGTTGAAAAAAATACTCAAATGCCATCATTGAGTCCAAACATAATCACATTAATAATTATTATTTTTATGTGGTAGTTGAATAATCTTGTCCATGATCCATTATCCTCTTTTAGTATATATTCAATTGTCTTATGAGACACTGATTTTTGTAGTGTCCCATTTCCACGCAGTGGGAGAACTGAACATTGAAATTTTCTTTATTTACCTTGAAATCAATAACATGGTGGGATTTTTATCTGCACATATGAAAAGCTCTCATTCCCATCAGGCATGTACTTGGTGGTTTATTTTCATAATTATCACATGTGGGAAAACACTTAATTCCCTTTTTTATATTATGCATATTTGGACCTATCATCATCTTTTTTTTCATATTTTCTATTGAAATATAGCACCTAGATAAATATTTACCCATCCTGTAATCATATGATAATATGTTATTATATGATGAGGATTCATGGGAGAATATTACCGTTCGAAATATTTTCACTAGGACACAAAAGATATGTTATTTCTTACTCGTTAGATCACGTATATTGGCAAGGTTAATGTTCCCTATTCTAGGAACCATTTCTAAATGAAGACAAAAACTAAATTAGTTCATATAATTTTGAAATATATTTTATAATATAAATGAAAGTAAAATACATAACATAAATTCGAAAATTTATTCATAGCTAATCTAATAATCATTATCATAGTTTTTTTGGAAATTTTTACTTTTAAATCATTCTTAATAGTTTGTAAATAAAATGAAAATTATCCTATGAATATGTCGTGAGAGTGTCATACCAGGTGCGCAATAAGGCTCATTGTCACATACCAAGTTATGCTAAGTCAGGCCCAACAAACCCTATCAGAGTTGTTTCCCATAAATATATCTATTTTAGATCCACTTCTACTCATAGTATCTAGACATGGATTCATTTTTAGGGGGACGCCCATGATATATAACTTACCAAAATTCTAGGATGTCTTTATATTGTTATCCTAAAAGTATAACATTGGGTTATTCTTCCTAATATATGTTTTCTAAATATACTTTCCAAGGTTTCTACAAAACATGTTTTAATACCAACTGTAATACCTAGACCCTAAAATCCCAATGATGGTACACTATTTTATTAAATTATAATATATATAATACTTTAATCCCAAATGACATGTTAGTTTATCATTTTTTGAAACCAAATTACGTACATGTAAGATACATTGCAACTGAAACTATAAAATTCAATATAGTCAATACTTTGATTGCACCAGTATTTTCTTACCATGAACCAAAATACTAATCATAATATATATTTAGGAGTCCTAGGAAAAATAAAACATAATAAATGGGTGTCTTAGATGACCAGTAAGGGTAAGAATACTACAGAAGAAATCATGAACTTAGAAGTGTAAATAATAAGGGAAGGTAATCAACTGAAACACATTACCATCAAACATATCATGGCATAATATGGCCATAGTAAATAATATAATATAATCACATGAGATAGAAAACCTAACCATGGATATTCTACTAGTAAAATAATCACATGGAATATAAATAAATATTCTCGTAATGTGGTTATGCATAATCTCTACATCATAAACATATCGTCAATTATTTTTCCAAGACACCATACACAAATGGGTAAGACATCATCCAATATCGAAACTAGTTTGTCTCATGAGACCTACCGATGCATTGAGGGGATATAGCAGGGTTGTCTCGTCACATACAATGTCTAATGATAAACTTATATGAAAATGGTGAATCATAAATAAAATAAACATTCATATTTTAAAACTAGCATATGAAATGTGAATACCTCAACCAAAGAGAATAAATGATATCAAAATAGAACATCCACAGTCTAACTAATAATAAAACTTTCAATAAAATTTTATATAGGGTAACATATGAGATTAAATGCATTTTGGGATAATATAGAACAAATGATTTTTACATAAATGAAAATATACAAATAAAATTTTTACAATTTTATTAAGATAAATGCCCTTATTTACTTTTAAAAATCATTCATTTAAAAAGAAGTATAAATAAAAATTAATATATGTTATTTGAAAAAAACCATATAAAAATTTAAATTAATATTCCAAATGTTAAGTTCTCATGATGGAAAAAAATACACTCATGTCATATAAGATATAAAAACATTCCTTTAATCGAAAAAGTCACAAAGTACCTTGTTCAGAATAAAAAAAATATTCCTTTAAAACAATTTTATAAAAAGACAAACATGAGTAAAAATACATCAAACACAAATAGGATAATATTATAACCCTTTTTGAAAAAAAATTTATAACACATGGAAATGTCGGATAAATATTCTCGAGCTGATACTTATGTATGAAAAATCCTGAATAATAATGAGATTGTGAAATTAACACTTATCTTTTACATTCCAATAGTTGAATGTGGTTTATAATTAGGTTTAAAGGTTTAAAATTTTTTATTAATTTATACTATAACAATATAAATATTTATTATATCTGATATGATCTTCTTATATTGTTTTGTTAATAATATTCCATTATTACCCATGTTCCTTGTGTTAACTGCTTCATCTTCCAATGAATGTTTTTCCATGTCAATACTATTTCTAATGAATAGGAAATATATAATTCATATACATAATGATATTATGTTCAGAGGAATTATATTCAATCATTATATAAATTTTTATAATCATTATTGAATGGTTATCTTAGAAAATTTTTCACATCATGTCATGGAGACGGTAGGTCGTATATTGGCACGAGGGAAAATATCATTCCATTAATGTTGAAAGGGTAAGGAATAATAAGGTATATTGACTATAAAGAATCAATTAAATGTCATATTTATTATTTATATCCATTATATCAACATGTATACCCATCCAAAAAAGTGGGGATGAAAAAAAAATTACTACATAGTGTGGAGATGATAAGTTGTATGTACGCACACGAGATGACTTCATTTTTTTGTAGAATGGATTAAAGGTCTAAGGTGATTTTACATTAATCAAAATAAAATCTCATAATATATATGATAATTTATTTATTAGTTTATAATTTAAACAACACATATGTATGAAGTAGAGTAATAAGTTAAATTGGCCGAGTATGTAAAAGGGATTACCTCTTCTTCGGAGGACTTCCATTATAACTCTTCTTATGTGATCTAGGGATGGTCTTTTTGTAAAAAAAACCTATAGAACATGGATATGTTTGTCAGTTTTAATAATTTGTAGTACATAGTCCACCTATAAGGCTAAAAATTGTGTGAAAAAGTGAGGGAGAAGGTTCCCTTTTATAATTTATGTGAGGGGCACTTTTGGAAACAATAAAAATATTAAAATATAATAAGGCTATTCTGGAGCCAAAGACATACAAATGGCCTGTAAATTAATAGGGGAATTCATTTTGGACCACCTATTATTCCATTTTAAATTAATTAATAAGGATAGGATTTGTAAATGATTTAATAATATATTAATTCAATAAGGTACCATTATTATCAAATTTGGTATTATTCTTTAAATTTGACTTTAAATATATCAAGAAAAACTGGTATTTCAAATATAATGATTTCAAACATATCTAATGTGTATTATAGATCTAAAAAACTCATTATACATATTAATTACTCGAAAATATTTCAAAATTAAAAATAGAAAATGAATCCTTTTATTTCTCTGTTAATTAAGTAAATGTTGTTTTATTATTGAAGAAGATTTTAAGGTAACCATATATTTTCTAAAAGTTATTAATATATATATTTAATGAAAATAATTTGATCATACTCAAAATATATATTTAGTATCGTTCATATCTTGAATTTTCCCTATATCGACACATAAAATATATTATATACGTAGAGAGTTACATTTTAAAACTATCTTTGTTTTAAATAATTTATAAGTTATTTTTAGGGAAGAATATCCATTAAACATCTCTAATTATATTTTATGGTGATAAGGGTTGATTCCTCTTCATCTAATTCTTTTTAAAAAATATTATTTAATTAATCCTTATATTTTTTATTTAACCCTTATTTAACCCCTTTTAACTCTTTGGGTGATATCATGTATTTAATATATTACAGTTTAATATAATTAAAAATTAAATACGAAATACCACTAAATGAGTCATTTATGAAATTTTTATACTTATACCATTTATTTGGAATAATTTTTCATTTTAGATATTTTATATCATTTAATAAAATAATATTTATTTTAAAATTTCAATAATCTCTAATGTGACACTATTCAATATTTCGTGTTATAGAAAAATACAAAAATACGATAAATTCGAATGGATAAATAATTCATAAAATTTAAAAGTTTTGAATAAATTTGTTGGATGAGATTAACCCTCTAGAAATTTATGTAATTTAATATATTTAATATCACTTATTTGATTCTTCCATTAATTAAGAAATTATTATATCATCATTGTGTCAACATTTAATTTATTTATTTCTATCCTAAAAATTAGAAATAAATTCCCATAATGTATGTAATAATTTTTAATTTATAAATACTATTTATAATCAAGCATTTCTTTTCTAATACCCCATGATTAAAATATTTCTCTTATTAGAACATATGTGTGAAAAATTTGACTTTTCTTTCAATAAAACATAATTAATATCATAAAATCATATAGGTGGCTTAAAAAAGATAAAATATTGGCCCAATGATTCTTTTAGAAGAACAATTCACACTCAATGATATTTGGAAAAGTGTTTTTGTAATTTTCTAATAGATATAATAAAAATTTTCCCAAAATTAAATGATTTACACTTAACCATGGAAGTTAAAATATTACTAAATCTAATATTTATTTCCCAAAAAAATAAAAGAACACTATTTAAATAATTTTTTCCCACTAAATTAAAGTATAAAATACATTTTCAAAAATTCAATAAATATAACTTGATGTAATTAATTTAAATTTAATCCTGCTGATGGAACAATAAAATGTGTTTTTATATTAAAAATGTGCAAATAAATTATAATGTTTTTATATTCATATTGTAGAAAAAAATGGTTCCAATGACCTAATATTTATTAAAATATTTAAAATTAATATAATTATAATTTTAAATTAATTTATGATACAATATATAATTATAAATTATTTACATGAAAATTTTGTTTTCAATTAAAATGAAATATTTTATCACTATTCATCAAAAAATAAAACTTATCTAAAAATTACCAAAAATTCATGAAAAGTAAATTTTAATATTCCAAAATAATAAAGGAATATTATTTTTGAAATTAAAATATATAAAATTTTATAAATTTAGATTTAAAATTGGTTCTCCATTAAACGACATCAAACATTTCTTTTTTTGAAAAAATCATATTTGAGGCATAAAACAAGATTTAATCTTATATTATGCCAATCAAATATATTAGTTGAATGTAAACAATATTTTATTAAATATATAATTTATATATTCAATTAATATAATTTAGTAATAATAATTAATTAAATTTATAAAACTAAAACTCCCATGAGTGCATATAAATATTTCTTTATAAAATAATTCCATATATATTTAGATGGTTTATATATTCATTTCTAATAAATTGGTAGCCAATAAATTCAACCATATAAATTAATTTGTTAGTTAATAATATTCAAAATAGTAAACTTAACATCAAAGATATATTATATTAAATATTAATATTTTAAAAATATATTTTTCTTGTGTAAAACTCATCCTTGTGTGCAACACAATCCAACCCATTTTTTTGTATTGTAGGCTTAATATGGTGTTGCTTAAAAAAATCTATGAGAAAATTTAAATTTATTCAAAATTAAAAATATTTTGTATTGGGGTGTTACACTGTGTACATCTGTGATAGATCCGCATCCCCTTGTAGAATCCAGGCAAGGATGTATTGCTTGGAAGCCACTCATTGTACCCCTAACTGAAATTCAATGACATTTTACTATGCATTAAATCTTCCTCAGTATTATCATCAGAGACTTGACCCTTGGGACCTCACTATGAATTTTCTTATCCCAGTTACCAACATTGGAATAAAATCATTCATTGGTATAATCTATGTCGACCATCGACTATCGTACATAGAAATTATATCATTAAAGAATAATATTCATCAAATTAAAAATGAAATTTCCCATTTACTGTAATATTTTAGTGTCTATTGAAATTTGGAACAAATTATTATAAAACGGTAAAATATCTTCAATTTTTTCCACAATGATATTCATCTTTAGTACATGTAGATAAAATATTTATTCATAACTTGGGGAAATAAACCATAAAAAAGTATGGGTTCAGATTATTAATATGGGTAAATAAAGGAGATACATAATCATAACATGAGCTTAAGGGTATGAGAAAATGATAATAACATTTGAAAATCATACCCTGTATATCAAAGATCATATGCATGGGTCATTGAATAATGATTTGTAGTTTATAAGAAATGATCCATAAGGTAATGGGGATTATATGAAATGATAGCAAAACATAGTATTAAGATATAGAATTTGTGGCATACATGTATACCTATAAAATCATTCCATTTATGCCAAGTCTTATTGCCAAAACCTATCACATAACTTCATGGGAGATTCGTCTACTATGTGGGACACTCCATTATCCCCAGTTGTGGCCCTTTATTTATAGTGGAATGGGTTCACTCATAAAACATTCTTAGTGGTCATGTTTATCTCTCAATACTATCTTAGTAGTAAAGCTTCACACCCAAAACCACCTTTTTAGTCAAGGTTCTCACCCAATACCATCTTAGTAGATAAATTCATTTACTAAATCAAGTTCACTCACAAATATATCCATTTATATCTCATGAGATATAAATCATTACCCAATGAGTTGAAGTGAGATATAGGTCCAACCAGTCACATAATGAAATCATACATATATTATCCACGGGATAATAAAACATTCATCATATCATTTACGATAAATATATATGTATTTCCTAAAACTCATTTCATATAACATGAAATGAAATGGGTATTAATTTTTTTTATCATATCATAACATTTTGAAACGAGAGAGGTTTCATAATAATTTTATCATAGAATAACATGTTAGAGGAAGTAGGTTTTACAAGCATGTTATCATTGTATAGAATGTGGAGGAGAAACAGGTATCATAAAAAAAATTCAATTAAAAAACATTCACATAATTTCAAATAATTTTTTCTTTGGATCATATACTTAGTAAAGAGGAAACAATATCAAAATATTTCATTGTATGTGAAGAAAGAATTTGAAAAACCCCTAGGATAATTATTGAAGGAAAATAACCTTTTTTATAACATAATTAAATTTAATAATTATATTCTTTAAATACAATTTTATAAATTATTAAGTGAGAATTAAAAATAAATTAAAAAATTCCTTGAATATAATTTATTGTACCACTATAACAATTTATTTTTAAAACATCAAGTATTCTAAAAAACATTTTCATTACAAATAACCTTTAAGACCTATAAAAGAAGCCAAAAATAATTCTGAAAGTGATTTTATTTAAAAATATCCTCTAAAATATATATAAGAATCTTAATCTTTATTGAAAAACAATTTATTTTAAAAAATACAGAAATCATATATATAAATCTTGAAAACATTTTAAAAAAATGAATCATTAATAACACATTAAAATCTATAAATAAATCTTGAAAACATTTTGGAAAACATTTTCATTGGGAAAACATTTCAAAATTAACAAAAATTATAGAATTTTTTTTGAAAAACATTATATTTGAAACAAACACTGAAATAATATTAATAAATCTTGAATATATTTTGAAAACTATTTTGGAAAACATGGTTTTTGAGTAAAATATATTTCTAACCAGAAAGAGATATATTATACGGTTATATTCGAAACTTTTTTTCATACTATTAAGTAAAAAGAGATTAAAAATGGTTCAATTACATGGAGATATAATGAATAAAGTTAGGTTAATAAAATTAATGAGATTAATTGACAGATGGATCATAATATTTCATCAAAGGAATTATAATCATAAAAAATATCGATAATAACTACGGAAAAATGCATATTTAGCTGTGATTTTTTTTCTGTTTCGCCGCGGTTTAAACCGCCGCCAAATCGTTCTATGCCGGTTTTGAAAAATCGCTGCTAAATCGTGAGTCAAGAAACTATTAGCGGCAGTTTTCCAATCCGTCGTAGAATGTTTTGTGGTGGGGTTTTAGCGGCGGTTTAAACCCCCGCTAAATGATTTAGCGGTCGTTTTTTTTAATTTTTGATTTTTTTTAAAATTTTGTAATTAAATTTTATTTATTTATTTAATTATATATATATATATATATTCATTTATATATATATATATTTATATTTATTTATTTATTTATTTTATTTCTTATTTATTTTATTTATTTCTTATTTATTTTATTTATTTCTCATTTATTTTGTATTTATGTTTTTTATTTCATATTTATTTTATTTAGTTCCTATTTATTTTATTTGTATCGTATTTATTTTATTTACTTCATATTACTTAATTTAATTTATCCATGCCCATGCCCATTCCCATGCAATATAATGAAATTCTGCGTTTGGTGAGATATGAACCCTAACTCTTGCATATTTTCTAATGATTTTACCACACCAGCAGGCTCGTCATGTGGTTAATAAACAGAATATAATATACTTAGATATACTAATTGAAAAAACAAATAATACATAACTAATAGTTATAAACTCAATAATAAATAAACAATAGGCAATAATCAATAATTAATAATCAATCAGTAATAATTAATAATTATTGATTTATTAGTTATTTATTGAGTATTTTATTTATTTATTATTATTTATTTTTTATTATAATAAATATCAAATAAATTATAATAATAAATATATAAATTAAAAAATTATGAAAATAAAATAATAAAATAATAAAATTATAAAATTATAAAATTAAAATAATAATATAATAAAATAAGAATACAATAAATAATAAACAACAAATAGTAAACAATAAACAATAAAAAATAAAAAATAAAAAATAAAAAATAAAAAATAAAATATAAAAATAATAAACAATAAACAATAAACAATAAATAATAATTAATAATTAATAATTAATAAATAATAAATAATAAATAATAAACAATAATATATAATAAATAATAATTAATAAACAACAAATATTAATAAATAACAAATAATAATTAATAACAAATAATAAATAACAAATAATTAATTAAAATAAATTAGAAATACTAAATTAAGAAATAAAAAAAATAAAAATTAAAAATTAAAAAATAAAAAATAACACAAAATAATTAAATTATAATAAATATATATAAATAACATATAATAAATAAGAAAAAAATAAAAAGTAAATAATAAATAATAAAAAATAAATAATAATAATAATAAATAACACATAATAAATAATTATAAATAAATAAATAATAAACAATAATAGATAAAAATAATAAATAATAAATAATAAATAATAAATAATAAATAATAAATAATAACAAAATAATAATAAACAATAAATAATAATAAATAATAAATAATAATAAATAATAAAATATAAATAATAAATAATAAATAATAATAAATAATAAATAAGAGACAAAAAATAATAAATAATAAAAAAATATTATAAAATAAATAATAATAAATAACAAATTATATTTAATAAATCATAATTAGTAAAAAATAATAAATAAAAATAAACAAGAAATACTAAAAAAAATAATAAATAAAAAATAATAAATAACACATAATAAATAAATTATAATAAATAAATATAAATAATAAATATGAAATAATAAATAAAAAACAAAAAAGAGTATATAATAAATAATAAATATTTAGTAATTAACAATTAATAATGATAATAAATAATAATAATAATAAATAATCAATAATAATCAATAAATAATAATCAATAAATAATAAACAATAAAAAAGTAAATAATAATAAATAATAATAAAAAATAATAAATGACAAATAATAAATAATAATAAATAATAAATAATAAATAATAAACAAAAATAAAAATAAATAACAAATAATAAATAATAATTAATAATTAATAATTAATAATTAATAATAAATAAATAATAAATACTAAATAAAAAAATAATAAATAATAAATAATAAATGATAAAGAATAAATAATAATAATAATAATAATAAATAACACATAAAAATTATTTATAAATAAATAAATAATAAATAATATTAATATATATTATATATTATATAATAAATAATAAATAATAAATAATAAATAATAAATAATAAATAATAAATAATAAATAATAAATAATAAATAATAAATAATAGATAATAAATAATAAATAATAAATAATAAACAATAAATAATAATAAATAATAATAAATAATATTAAATAATAATAAACAAATAATAAATAAAAAATAAAAAACTAAAAATAATAATAAATAATAATAAATAAATAATAAAAAATAAATAATAAAAAATAATAAATAAAAAACAATAAATAATAATAAATAGAAGAAAATAATTAATAATTACTAATTACTAATTAATAATAATAAAAATAAATACTAAATACTAAATAAAAAATAAAAAAGAAAAGCTATAAAATAATAAATAATAAATAACACATAATAAATCAATTATATTAAATTAATATAAATAATAAATAATAAATAATAAATAAATATAAATAATAAATAATAAATAATAAATAAAAAACAAAAAATAGTAAATAATATATAATAAATGATAAGTAATAAATAATAATAATAATAAATAACACGTAATAAATAATTATTAATAATTAAATAAGTAAATAATAAAAAATAATTATAAATAATAAAAAATAAAAAATAATAAATAATATACAATAAATAATAATAAATAAATAAATAATAATATATAATATATAATAAATAATAAAAAATAAAAAATAAAAAATAAAAAATAAAAAATAAAAAATAAAAAATAAAAAATAAAAAATAAATATAATAATAATAATAAATATATAATATATAATATATAATATATAATATATAATATATAATATATAATAAATAATAAATAATAAATAAATATTAATATTAATTATTAAATATTAAATAACAAATATTACTTAATAAATAGTAAATAATAAATAGTAAATAATATATAACCAGTAACAAATAATAGATAATAAATAAATTATATTATATTATAAATAATAAATAATAAATAATAAAAGAAACACATGAAAAATATGAAAAGGCGTGATAAGGGTTGAAAAATCACGAAAATGCATGAAAATAGATGGAGAAGCATGAAGAAGCATTAGAAAGCATGAAAACGCTTGAAATCTCATGACAACTCTGGAAAGCCCTTAAAAAATTCAACATAATCTCATAATAACCCCCCAAAACCACTGATAATGATAACAAGTCAGGGAAATCCAAATAAATATTAATAAATCGAACAACCATTAAAACCCGTCAAAACGGTAAGAAAGTGACAAAAACCATGGATGCACATTAACACCGATAACATATGATCTGAGAGTCCGTTCCAGATCTAGGATCATTCAAATCAAAAATCCAGAAACGATCTTTGACCTGATAGGTGAAAGGGACTGAATGGATAGGTGGATCAGAAGTTACGACCGTTTTCAAAAAAAACTGGCGGGGAACAGGTGCTAGAAACCAGGCATCGAAAAACATAAAAAATCCAATACCCACTAAAAGGCCATAACTTATGATCCATGTGTCCATGTGGGCCCCCAGACTAGTCAAACTGAAGCTCATGAAACAAACTATGATCTGGAAGGCAGAGGAGTCCGAACTGACACCCGGATCTAAAGTTAGGTCTGTTTAAAGACAATTGACGGGACACCGGTGACAAAAACAAGGTTTTGGACGCCTTCATAGGGGTTTTGGGGGTTGAAAACACTACACAATCTTACTTGAATTAAATTTTTGTGTAGCTATCTTCACTGGCTTCGATTTGATATGTGGTAGAGCCCAAATAGACACTCAGAATGAATGTTATGACCGTTTCAAGTTGGAAATTTTTTTACAAATTTCTTATAACTCTTATATTTTTGGTCCTTAGACCGTCTCAGGGTTTTGATTATACATGCCTCTATATCTCTTCATGAGATTTTATTTGACTATTCATGGTGCTATAATGGATTCTCGGATCAAATGTTATGCTCGTTTTATTGATTTTAGGGTTTTTAATGTTATTTGGTTTTTTTCCCATTCATTTTTTGCGGTCTACCCAAACTGTCGTAATTTCGCGGCGGTTTTAAAAAAAATCCTCTTTTAATCCTCAAAAAAATTGAAAAAATTATAAACAATAATTCTACACATTTTGTGGCAGTTTTTAAACCACTATGAAAAAACAGCCGCGAAACGCCAGTTTTCTTATAGTGAATTATGGGATTGTTGCTATAAACTCTTACCTATTTGGTAACTTTGAATACTAATCCACACAAAATAATAAAATTATATAAATACTACTGTATCATGAACTGATTTATATTCATTATATGAAATTTGAAAGGTCATTATATACACATAATAAAATAATATAGGTTCACAACATAACCTATGTCTCATAGAATGAAAATTGAGACCAAATTTACCTTACCAATTTTGTTGATTTTGAACTGTAAACCCCATGAAAGGAAGATAATAAAATTTATATGTAAATAACCATAAATTTAAGGATTATTTTCATAGAATAAATTAATGGGTATTATATACACCACAAATAGTAAATGAGCAGTTAATATGGCATTATTCATGTTGAAGAAAAAGTGAGACTATAAGCCCCTTAACTACTTGAGTAACATTTTTTTCATGAGATACATGAAAGAATAAAATCAATTGAAACATTTAGTATCATGAAATAAAATATATTCCTGACAAATCATATAATATAAAAGTATATACACCACATAAAATTAATAGTTGTTCAATATAGAATATATCTCAAATGAACACAAGATATATAGGAATATCCATAATTTATGTCTAGAATTTTTTAATACTCATTAAAACATACTATATAATAATTTTTTTATTATAAATATAAAATATAGCCATGTTATTTTATTTAAATCTAAATATGATTTTATTTTGACTTCATATTACCTACTTATTAACAATTTTTTTTATGTTTCATTTCAGGTAACAACTTCTTTGTTCTTCAAATATGTTTTGATATATTATTCTAGATCCCTTAACTTAGATGAGGATTTATTTATATAAATAATTTAAAATATGATAGAAATAAAATATATAATCATTATATATGTATCTATAATAATCACTAAAATATATAAATATCAAATGAAATAAACCCTTCATAAAGACAATAGGTCATACGAACACAAAAAAGATTCTTCCATGTTACTATCATAAAGAAAAAAATAAAGTAAATGAAATATATTTATATATACATTACCATTATAGTAGATTTAATATTTCATATATATCATATAATTTTACTAAACCCATACTTTATACATACCACAAAAAGTGGGAATGAATCAAATCATTTTGAGGAGGAGGTAGTTCATATGTCTACAAATCATGTTATCGTATTACCACAAAAAGGAAATCAAGAATGTATGTTTTTAATAAATATACTAGAATCATAAATACATAATAAATATCATATATATCATATAAAAAATTTACACCCTTGTTGACCACCAACCCTGAAAGGTGGCAATGGAAGAACAAATGATCTGGGTTCTCGAGGCGTAGTCCGCCATACACACGAATGATAATTAGATATATCATTTGATAGAAGTCTGTGTGAGTGTAGATCAAAACCTTAAAATAAAAAAATAGTTAATTTATTATATATATGTTATTTTATAATAATGGAATAATCATAATTGAAGGTGTGTTTAATAAAATAAAAAAAGTTCGTATTGAATGATATTACCTCTTTTTTGGTAACTATTATAGGTTTGCAACAAAAGGCATCCTTGGTTGGATTTACTCCAAAAGAGAGGATTATATTATGAATTTAGGGATGTTTGGAGATTATTTTTTTTATTTTTTAGTATATATGAGGAGATTCAGAGTATTGAATAAGTGAGGGGGTTAGTGCCCATTTTGTAGTGGGGGATGAGTGACAATCTTGTAAATATAGAAAGGTAAACAAAATTGTGTGTCCTCCCACACATAATTTGCCTCCAATAATGACATATTTTAGATAAAAGTAAGGATATGGTCTAAATATGGTAATATAATTTATTTTTTTACTTGTTTATATGTATTTTATTCACTTAGATTAATGTCAATCCCTAATATAAACATTTATTTACATTAATCATCATAATTAATTTTAATTACATTCATTGATGTTTTTTTCAAAGACTAAGTTGTTGGTATTTAGAAAATAAAAATTATTTTGATTCTAAATATGGAATCCATTTTTCCAAATTCAAATCCCATAAGTGGTTGAAATTAATTCAAAATTAATCCCACATACATGACTAGAAATACGGTTTTAATTGTAAAAAGTTCAAAACATTGAAATTTTATTATATCAAATCTCAATATAAAATTGATTCAATTGAACTAAATTGGATTTATTATTGTATAACTGAAATAAATATTATTTAAATACAATTCAAAATATAATTTAACTTTAAAAATAAATTAGATAAAAATGCATTTGTTAATTAAAAGTCATTGTTTTCACTATTCAGAAAAATTGAAATATTTCCGAAAAATATCAAAAATTCTTTCTAAGATAATTTTGAAAATATAAATTCAAAAATGAATTTTATGTTATCCAATTAAATTTATAAATTTTTTAATAATTAATTTCTTTTTTTTCATCATACGACATAAAGGGTTATTATTTTGAAAAAAAATTATTTTTGAAATCATATAGATTTTACAAAAAATTATATATTTCACCACCAATATGTTTTATTTATTTGAAAATATTATAAATACTCTTTAAAAATTAGTTATTACTATTTGTATTACTATTTTTAGTGGATATTTTATAACAGTCTTGTTTAAAAAATTATAATAATGAAATGTAGTTTCATATTAACTCAGGGTTGCATGTGAGACAAGAAAAATCTGATGTTGTGTATAGCATAAACAAAATGTTTTTTAGAATATAATGGATGTTTAAAATAGTTTAGATTTCTATGTAATAAATAAAATAATTTTAATTTTTTTTTATAAAAGTTCATCAATTAATGAGGTGTAACATATAGGACATATTTTGATTAAGAAACGCTTATAAAAAGACATTACATATAATCCAAAAGCGGTTCTTCAGAGAATAGGTATAATTGTAAAATATGTGTATTTTTTAATTTTTTATCCCACATAACTAATATAATATTCCACTATAATAAATTTAAAACACCATTATATCCTTTATAAAAATATTTTAGTATATTAATGGAATAACCTATATCAAAATCCACTTCATCAATTGAGGAGCGAACCTGTTTATCATGTGTATGGTGGAAAACTGCCCCGTAAACCAATGAAATTTATATTTCAAATATTGAATTAAATTTTTTATATAATAATGTATTGACCATATTTAAATTTTAATTTTAAAATTATTATACTTATTTAGTATTTAAATAACATATAACTTCTTATGTTCCAATCTATGGGGGGGTAAGATAATGTCGACCGTGGGTATGGATTACTACCAACTCATGAAGAAATGTGATTTATTTTTCAGGTTTTATTTATATAGAATTAAATAAGAATATATTTAATGAATAAATTTTATATTCATTATATATGATACTTATATAAAGATAATTTCAGTTCTAACATATTAACTTCCAATCTATTTGAAAATAGTAACGTTGTTCGAGCATATGTGTGGAATGCCGCCCCTACATAGAGGTGATAAATGTTATTCATTTTATATTTAAATATATAGTAAAAAAGATGTATTTTATTAATATAAATTCTATATATAACATGAAAATTATTCTTTAAAGGTTAATTAATATTTATTTTCCATTTTGTTTATCTGTCGTGAAAATGGAAACGATGTTCACATGGATGTGTATATAACCATGTCCCTAATTGGATTAATATATTTTATATATTTAAATAATATGGATGACTCTAAATAAATATATTATTAATTTATATGATATTTATATCATGTTTTAAAATATTAATATGATTCAACCATCATCAAAGTAAAATGAATGAAATTACCAAACCAAAACATACATGAAAACCCAAGTGATTACAACATGAAAAGTTGATTTTAGCGAATATTTTTTAATAAATTTTTATTGAAAAAATATAAATAAATAATATATGGTATAAAATATATGAGTATGGTTATTTAGTAAATTTATATTTAATATACAAGAGATGTATGTCTTATTCACCACATAGATCTTTTGTGGGGTGTATATAATTACCCTTCTGACTTTTTATATCATGAACATCTATATATTTAGTGAAATTATTATTTCGATCAAATTTATCTCTTCTATGGGTCTTACAATTCAAATGTTATCATTGTGGTAATGGTTTCTTTTACAATATCATCATTTATCTGGTTTTTTTTGAATAAAATTTTAATAATGAATTATTATGATCTATTACTCAATAAACTCATTAATTTTATTCAATCATTTTAATCAATTAACACTTCAATTAATATTATTTTTCTAATCTTTATTACGTTAAAATATTTTAAATATATTTTTTAATAAATACAACTTTATTTCTCTCTTTAGTTAAAAATTGTTTTTTCCAAACTATTTTTTTATTAAACTGTTATAAAAATGTTGAAAAAATATAAAAATGATATATTTAAGACATTATTAACCATTTTTATAATTTTATGAAATACTTTGAAATTAATAATCATGTAATTTTCGAAACAATGACTATATGTATTTTTCCAAAAATGTGAAGTAAATCCTTATTTTAAAAGATAAGACAAGATAAAAATTTCCCACCATCATTACCCCTTAATGTTTTAAATAATCTTTAA
Source organism: Viscum album (assembly GCA_963277665.1). NCBI lineage: Eukaryota > Viridiplantae > Streptophyta > Magnoliopsida > Santalales > Viscaceae > Viscum > Viscum album. The sequence goes on from OY728157.1 coordinate 170,319,018, forward strand.
TATTCATCAAAGGTTATATTTTGACTAAAAATTTCAATTCTTTTTTGTAATTTTTGTTAATTAAATATTTTTAATGTGAAAATATTATTTTCACAAAGTGTGTTTTAAATGGATATTTATGGTATATCAATTAATAAAATACATCAAACCATGATTGAACATATGATATATTTTTAATATGTTGTATTGCTATCATCCTTAGTCTTTTCGGGATGGTTTATGATCAGCTTTACTGAGGGCGTACGATTTTATTACAATTATACATATTAAATAAAATGGTTTATTATTATTTTTATTAATTTGGGAAACTATTTAAATTAAATATATTAATTTCAATAATAATATTTATGTTTATTATGTTTCACCCCATTTAGATGAGGAATGTGACTCACCTAGTAATTTACTAGGGGCATTCTATATCTTCTAAATATATCAGCAGGTCTCATGAGACAAACTAGTTTGAGTTTTTGGTCGAGGCCATACTCATTTATTTAGATGTATTGTAACAAGGCCTCGATGTTACAATCATAATTCCAGACATTATGCGTTTATTTATTATGATATTAGTTATTGAGGTTCCATGTGATTATTAGAGTTGTTATAATATTCATGATTATATTTCAGGTACATGTGATTAATTTTACATCATTAATTTATCATTAATTTATCATTTCATATTAATCTCAGGTAAAATATTGAATGGAAGGTGTTTTAGTTATTTACCTTTCAATATTAATCAGTTATTATTTTTTTATGATAGCTTTCATTGTATGCATACCCTTAAAGAGTATTTGAGATCTACCCTTTTTATGTTTTATTTTCTTATGGATACCAACATGTGTTTTATGATTGATATGTGGAGATATTCTACAGGAAAATATTCTTTTCTCAAGCACAAAACTTTTTATTATTTCTGTTTTCAATTGTAATAGGAATTTAATGTATGTATCTATTTTTTCAAGGCTACTAATCTATTTTTTTCCTTCACGATGTGATTCTATTTTTCTTATTCTAATGTATTAATGTATCCACCAACTCTAGGATACTAAGGAAAAGGTAATTATAATTATTATAGAAAACTAGATAAATAAATTTATTGTAAATAACACTTGAATAGATAGATATTATATTTTCATGAAAAATAATAAAAAATGATATATATATATATATATATATATTATAGTAAAAATTGTGTATAATTATACTAGAGAAAGGTATTCATCCAAAAATTGATGATACTGATATCATGTAATAAAAATTAGTTTTTTATTTATTTACATTATTAAATAAACATTTATATATGAAAATTGATATATTGAAAATCATTAATATTAAATAAATTTAACTAAATTAAAATGAATTTATTTTAATTATTGTAAATATTTTTCCCTTGGAATATGTATACTATTTCTACCTTTATTGTGTCTTCATAATTTATGAGATGATAAAGAATTAAATTATAATGAAGAAAATTAAATGTCATATAGATTTAGTATTCAAATCAATTGAGGGACAAAATACTAATGAGAGGAGCAATGACACTTTGATTTTTTATGAAGATAAGGATATTAAAATAAGTTATGAAACCATAATGTATAATATCATCGAAAAAAATTAAGTGTAATGAAAGATTATACTGAAAATTTTCTTATTAACTATTTTAATTTTGAAGTTTTTGGGAATGATATATAGGTATTTAATTAAATAATGACGGTATGAGGAAGAGACTACCATACACATCATATATAATTATTTTTATTGATTATTATATATCAATATGAAAAAACTTATTCGTTATTATATAAAATGAAACATTTTATTTTATAAAAATATATTTTATGAGAATATTATTATTTATTTTATTCGTAATTAAAGTTAAGACACTCTAAAAATAACATTCGTGATTCTATTAAGAAGATATATTCATTATGATAATTACCTTTAAAAATTATAACAATGCAATCTATATTTTTTATCTCATAAAGAGTTTTTTTATTCACCTAATTACAATACATTCATGGGAAGTGAATTTTTCAATGGTGAAATTCTATATAGAGTTCATTGAAAAAATGTATATATTTAAACAAAGAAGGCTTATTCTATTTTTTTACTAAGGAATGAGTGATATGTTATAATATTATGTGTAATTTGATCCAACATTAAAAACATAGATGACAAATATTATTTAGAGGATTTGTTGAGAATTATTCCCTTTTTACTAGTAATTGTAAATATTATACATGTTTTAAAAATAGTGTAGAGTTTTTGGTGGTGAAATTAATTTCCAGGTATTTTTTATATCTAATTTAAAATATTTTAGTGGGAGGATCTAAAAATGTTGATGTATGATACCACAAAGTGAATATAAATATTTATTAATAAGGAATATCAATAGGGTAATATATATGACCATGTTATAATGAAAATAAACATATATAAGGAAGATGAAACAGACGTTTCAATCGATCCATAGTACAAGACTTCTTTAATGATTGATGTTATATAATCAGCATAGAAGAAAATGGGGTAACATATTTGGTCTGTGATTGATGATGTATTCATTGGAAAAAAACTAGGATATTTTTCTATATATATTTGATATACAATTTATAGAAACAAAAAATTCATATTAAAATAAAAAACTAATGGGAAAGAGGAGATAATTATAATGAGAAAATATTGACCGATGTGGGTGATGAAGTTAATGGAATTGAAAGGGTATTGATGGAACGAGAAAAACATGATGACATGGAAAATAATCATGGTGGAGGTTTAGGAAATTTCTAGAAGATTACCTAACTTCTAAGGGAGAGATATTATATTTTTTAAAAGAAATAATTATTGATATATATTTAAAAAATCACTAGTAAACTGATTAATTCAACAACATTTTATAATTTCCTCCATTAAATTTTTTTTAGAAAATACATTAGAAATAAATAAAAATAAAAATATATACCTTTCTAATCATTTTAAAAAAATAGACGCTATAGTTAAAATTCCACCACATGTTATTCATTTAAATATCAACATGAATTAATTTTTATTTTTATAGAGGTATTTTCATTCAGTTGTTAATAATTTTCGATTTTCATATATTTTTTCAATATTTTCAATTTTCATTCATTCTCTATTCTTTGTTATTAAGATGAATAATTCATTAAAGATTCAATATCTATTAAACCTGAGTGGATAGTGTCATAATAGTATATAAATCATGATATTAGGGACGATTATTTTATTATTTACATCTTATTAAATCATAAATATGCTATTTTAATGAGGAATATCTTTTTACGCCATTCAAATATTATTCCTTAATAATTATTTAACCAAGAGTGTTAGTAATAGATAATTACCAAGAAGATTGTAATAAATAATCTAAAATTAAAATATTGTATTTTTTAATGTAAAAAATGTACATAATTTCAATTATTTCATAAATCAAAATAATTTTCTAACGTGAATTGTATTAGTGGGTTTTATAATATTGAAATAAATTAAAATTTATTCATTTTCAAACTAATTAATTCTATTAGTTTATCAATGCATGAGGTAATATATTCTATAAAATTAAATCCATTGAAATTTATTTTTACTTAATATTTAGAAAATCTGTCTAAATGAATCTAGAACATAATTGTTAGAGATAATTTCAACCATCATTATTATTGTCAACATGAAATAAATATTAAGGGAGATATAATTTTAATATTTTTATTTTAATCCTCAAGGTAGATATCTAAAACGTCTTTTTTTATTGAGACTTAGTCATTATTGTTATACAATGAGAAAACATATATTTTAAAACATGTATGCTCATAAAAGATATTACCCTAGTGAAAAAATAGACATTGACTCTATGATTAATATTCCTGAGAGTAACATCAATAAACAAATTGTGGGGTAGTAACCCACACATGCTTGTAGGTTGAAGGAAATTTATCATCATAAATGTTCTTAACAATTCATATACTAAATTATACCATTTATAAAACATATTCAAAAAATAATTTCTCATAGATATGTTACACTTGAACGCTTTGTAACTGTTGAAAAACACGTTTTTTTTATTTTTACTGGTTTTTTAGATAATATTATCATTTTTTAGTACGTATTCTGAAATTGAAATACCTTGTAGTAATGTTAACTCAGAATATTGGATTCACATTTTTTAAAATTAATATGTTACAAAATTACGAAATATCATTTTATATAAGAGAATTTTTACCATGATTATTGTATATTCAATAAAATCTATAGATTGAAGGAAAATAATGTAAAATATAGATTTAATATTAATACATATGTTGTATTTAAATATTATAAGAAGATCATAATGAATAAAATGATTTATTTTATACTAAAATCATCATTGAATATTTTATTATAATTGTATAAAATATTTATATAAAAAATATATCATGAAATTAATGACATAGAAACAAGAAATTGAAATCACCTTTAATACTATTTTTCATGAAATAAATTTGATAATAGGAACTCAAAATTTTCCTAAGATTACTAGGTTAGTAAACAATTGTTTATTAAAAATTCTTATAAATGGGTAATATAACCAATATAATATTCATGTGGTGTTAGTTCTATACATCATTCAGATGTGGCTTCTCATGGAACATTTTTTTATACTATATACTATTTTTGATGGCATGGATGACTCATTGATAAAATTGACATTTATCTAAAATAATTTATCGAGGAGGTAAATTAATTTTATGCTAAAGGAAGCCAGAATTTATACTCGGTAAGTAATGAATTAGTCAGAATTTTGACTAGATTTTTATATACCATTGTTGATTTTTTCATATATATGAGTTTAAGAGGTTGGATTAAAAAAGATAATTACTTTTTATTTAGTGAAAAAAAGTAGGGGAAAAATAATCCGTTATTATTTATCATAGAAAACTATCATATATTAGTCAACTTCAATTTAATTTTCCAGTAAAACTATTTAGATTACAGAGAGTTTCATTATATGGGTTTGGGGAATAGAACTATGAAGCCCAAATCATGATGAATGACCAATTTATGTCTTAACATGACCAAGAGAACAATATCATGGTGTGTTTTTTATAATTTTTTGGTTAATGTATTCCATTTTATTCATAATGAAAAAAACCACCATACAATAGTCTAATAAAGAAAATATATTATTTAAAAGTTTATATTGAAATGATAATACTTTTAGGAATAATTTTTATGTCGTACATATTAAGACCGACATGTGTGAGAATATATTATTTATTATTTTTGGTGTCAATTTAAAATATAAATAATATAATAATAAATGATGTGTGTTAGAAGGAATTTTTTTGATAAATCAATTCCACTTATAGTGGATGAGAGTAATAAATAATATATGATATAATTATATTATAATATGAGTACAAAAGAGAAATATGGATTCTATTCTATTTTAATGAAAATTAAAGAACATTATGGTTATAGTTAAAATAATTTTATGTGCATGAATGAAAAGACAAATATACTATAATGTTTGTTATGAATTGAAAACACCATTATATAGTAATAGTTAATTACGATTATAATTCATGCATGTTTTACTCCATATGTTTTTGATCTATTGATTGAGGTTTCTAATTTCATTAAAAACAATTATACAATTAATATACAAAGAATTTATTTCAAAAACCTATAAGACAAGATAGTGTTGAAATAAATACTTTTTCAAAAATTATTTCTACCTTTATTTTTTGGTTGTCCTACTCCACTGAATAATATAATTAACTAGTAAAATCCTTAAGAGTTGTACTATATAGTACAGGTGCATGTATCGCATTGAAAATCTCCAAAGTACTTTGAAATAGTATATTAATAATAGTTATCAACAAAATAATTGATATTTAGTGCATGATATAACATCAAAAGCTTCTATGTATTTCCTCTAAAATGGAACATGAATTATTTGATAGAGTTCCTTACACACATCCTTGTGTCTATATGAATTAAAAATGTAGTAAATGGTTATAACCTAGATGTTAAATTTTATAGTATGATTAGTAATATACAATTTATTAAAAATGTGTATGAAATTTTTTACAGATGGAAATTTATTGATTAGTTAATAGTAATTAATTACCCAAATTTTAGTAAATTAATTTTATACTAGGAATATGTTTTCTTAAGAATTTTTTTATTGCGTTTTTTATGAGAACCTTTTAATTAGTATATAAAAATTTTAGAACAATAATTTTAAGAATTAAAATAATTTTTTAAATCATCATTTCAGTATTATCTTACAGTTATTTTAAATAATATATCTAAAAATATTTATTTTATATTAAACAGTGAAATATTCCATTATAATAAAAAAATAACTTATTGTGAAGAAAATGTCCTATTCTGTTTTTTATTTTTTCATATATTAACCTAATTCTAGTTTAATGATACATAATATAACTAATAACATTGTAATAATAATTATAATTGATTTTTTTATTTTTTTAGTATTTGTTCTTAAAAGAACATTTTTCTAAATATTGATTTTATAAACATAATGTGTTTTATTTTAATAAATTAATTTTTTTCCTTTATTTTATCAAATTTATATAGTATATATTCAATATAATATTTAACCATTAAATTTATGTTTTTAAAAGGAAAATAATTCATTGAAATTATGTATTACACTTAAAATAAATATTTTTTAAACTATTTATCATTGATGTTTTCAAGCTTAATTATAAATAATTTATACAACATCAAAAAACAAAATATGGTAAAATATATTCCGTATTAGTAATCATAATAACCAATATAATATTTTAGGTTCAATATAATATTTTACTATACTGAATTGTACAAAAAAACAAAATTTTGAAACCATGGATATTGTAAAATTGGGATTACTTGAAGTTAAACCATTAGATAAGGTTATGATTGTAATCCACACATATAAAATTATTATTTTTTAAGATAGATAATATTTATATTATCCTACCATTTAATAATTAGCCATTTTGAGCCATATTCCCATGAATGTGATTTTCATGACCCCCACCCTCCAAAGATACCCCTCATAGGATGGAAATGAAGAATGGGAGATAATGACCCCCCAAGACCCCAATCTAGTTGGCCTAGTGTGGAGGCTATCACCATGGGAGTACTATATCACAAAATGGAATTCATTTCCCTTTTTATAAAAACAAGATTGAGAGATAATATTTTTTATCCCAAAATAACTCTAAGACATATATATATATATATATATATATATATATAAGAAAACCTGAATCCATCCAATATGCATATTTATAATAAAAATTGTAACAAATTAAATTAAAACAAAAAAGTAAGTACCCAAAGTAAAACAAAGCAGCGACACATCAACTGTCGATATCTAAGCTAGTAAAGTTGATAATAGTCCATGATGTCATCTTGGAATCCTAAAAACAGTTTCATATACATAGGGTGAGCATAAAACTATACATATTAGGAAAACCAAAGTCTCTTGTCCACATGTGAAAGAAGCATGCTAATTACCCTGTGAAGAAATAGCTAAACCAAAGAGAACCCAACAGACAGCCTAACCACCCCAACCTCACTATGGTATGCTCACCAAATAATGCATGTCAAGTAAAGTAATAAATTTCACATCGATAATAGGGTACCACAAAAAACATTCCCACAAATTATCTGCTCTAACACCCAAATTTAAAATTTCATCGCGTTCCCCCCTAATCTAAACACACCACAACATATCCCTCCCACATAAACCAAGGTCTCATGGCCACACCTCATCCCATCACTGGGGCCATGATCCACATCACATATCACTCACAAACAGCTATGCCACGTACCACATCACATATCCTATGTAGATTCATGGGCTACACACCACGTCACATAACAGAAGCCCCTAAGAAATTAAAAAACATCCCATATAGAAGACACCTGGGAATGATAATCTCTTATCATCCTAAAGACACTTGGGAAATCATAGCTCATCTCATTCTAAAGAGAACTGGGAAAGCACAAAACATCTCATCGCAAAGACACCTAGGAAATCGAAACTCTCCCATACTTTCATGGACCTCAAAAACCACTACCTTCTCAAAGAATATTGGGCTATCACCACCTAGAATATGGAGAAGGAAATAGTGGGTGGACATCCTTCCATCCTCCCAACTAAATTTTTGGGAAAGAAACCATCCCCCTGATGATGGGGGTGTCAAACATGTAGTTACCAAATAATGGGGGTGACTATATAAATAAAAAAAGGAATACATTTATATACATATATGACACAAAACACTAAAGAAAATCCTATGGGTTCTCAGAAAACAACAAGCTCAAAACAGTTCCAATATTACTTCTACCTCTAAATGAAGTCCTCATGCAACATGACACATCTTCTTTCCAAATTCAACCTAATTTTGTTAAACAATTACCTTTATTCAATCATAATTCATTTACTCTTACCATTAACCAATCCAACAAATGATAGTTCCCAAAATTATTAAAAAATTATTAAAAAATCTCATCCATTACTATCTGGGAAACTACAAGCACAACACACAACAAGCCACAACAAAACATGTCATCGAACAAACTGATCATAGCCACACAATGCAACACTTATCATTCAATCCACAATTAAAAAAAATATTTCAACCATATATTCCATTAAATGTTCAGGTTGGGGTATCACCTACATGTATATCCACCATGTCACCCAAACGATCCCATATCACACACATGTTCTTCGTAAATGCACCAAAACATACACTAGATCATATCCACACATCACAACATAGACACATCACATCCCATCTTCCCCGCAAAGAAAACCAAAATATCCCATAGGACACATTACCCTAAACATCGAATCATAACAAAATACGAATGTAACGGGGTCTCCTTTATTAAATTTCACATTTAAATTCAAGGGTTTTCACAATAACTTGGTCATCATGGGGAATTTGTTTTTTAGAAAAGTTTACATGAATAAAAAATTTAAATATTCATGTCTTTAATATGAATCAATCAACATGAAACTTTTTTAGTGAACAACTAAGGACCATAATTTTTAGCGGGCAGTTTAGCCCTGTATAGTCAAAATATCAAAAAAAATAAGAAAAGCTTCAAAAACCATGAAATTTACACATATACCCTTTCAATTCAATTATCCAATTATTCATCACTGAATAAGATAGAACAACTATAATCCATTTAAAAAAAATCAAAACCCCTACCATGTGAAGCACAAAAAATAGAGAGAACAGAATCCCTACCATGAAGGTGTATCGACATTTGTTCGCACAAGAACGGATCATGTAACGATCATCCAATCACCTTTCCTGCAATGTATACATCTATTCGAGGATACCTCGGAATCACCCCACCAACAAAAACAATGCGATACCCCATTAAGAATCATCCATAAGAACATTCCATGGAATGAAAAGGATATATAGAAGAAAATGAGACCCAACTATTGTAAACTATAAGAAAACGATGGGAGAACGTACCTTTGATCACCACAGATTTCCAATGAATGATTATAGAGATCAACTGATTGAATAAATATGAAGAGGGTTATAAGAACTCTTTAGGCCATCTGGGGTTCTTCTGGAATGAGAGATACTATTAGAACTATAGGTTTTTGAAAACCCAAGCAATAAGAATGTTTTAAAACATTAGAGCATTAGGGGATTGCACGACATGTAATCCACTTTCCCATTGTAAAATCCCTCAAGGTACACTTCCGACAAAAAACTGTCACCTCTCAGTTTATTTTATTTTTTAAGACATGAAATATTACACATCGAGATTCCCACTTTCATGCATAGTAAAATTATTCATGTCATGAATCATTCCATGACAAGCCGTGAAACCAAACATCATGAAGTGAAAGAAAGTTACACAATGTGTGACCTCTATAATTCAATACTTTGACAACCAAACATCTAAAAACAACATCTAATCCTCCTCCATGGAATTCCAAATATCAAACTCGCAAATTAATGGACAAATAAGGCAAGAACTATTACATTATATACATCTCAAATGATTCTCATACTAAAGAATCCAAAACCAAGCCCCAATGAAAAATGGGTCCAAAAAATCACCCCATAAGATACCTCTCAATTATCTTACTACACTTGAAACAAAAATAAAAACCAAACAAATCAACGTTCAAGGACATACCACCCTTTGTTTTTTGATAGGAGGAGTGTAAACCTCCACATCTAGAAACACCTCCTCCAACACCTATAACTGGGCCTCATCATGCTAACTGAAACAACCACAAGACACACCACACTAGAACAACAACCACATCTTCTCAAACACAGAAATCAGGGAATATCTCCCTCCATGTCAAGATACTATCCACTCTAAGAATAAGTGAGTCACCCACATGAGTTTAATTGCATCTTGATTAGGAATCGGGTCCTCCTCATTCCAAATTTCTGGACTACCAAACACATTTAAAACTAAGGGAAGAACAAATAATTCATGAAACAATGTTCAAACATTAAATTTCAAAATAAAATAGAATAAGGAAAAACTAAAAACAACTATGGGTACTGGGCATGTATCTCTGTTTCATTCTCCTAATTACTCTCCTCTAAGCCACCATGCCTTCAAAACATTGAAACCATATGAATGGTATGTCCATGAAACACCTTCTCCTAATGATCTTGGATCTATATTATTTGTTCCACAAATGTCGTGCGGTCCTTGATATCCAACACACCCCAATCAAGGACATGGGATTCGTCATGAGATACCAACGAAGTCGAGATACATGAAAGACGTCATGGATCTCCTCCAATTTTGGTGGAAACTAAAATGGGTACACAACTTCTCAAACCCCTTCCAATACCTCTTAAGGTCCATCAATCCTATGAGAAATCTTTCTCCCTCTACCAAACCTATAATGCCTAGGTAGAGGGGAAACCTTCAAGAACATGTGATCCATATCCTCGAACTCCAAGGGAGTCCTCTTGTGATGGACATATGACTTATTCCAATTATGCACTACTTTAATTCTCTCACGAACATGTGAAACCTTCTTGGTCATGCTCTACACCAGGTCCAAACCAAGAATAGTTGTATCCCCAACTTCTTTCTATCACAATGGAGAATGAAACAGTCTCCCATACAACACCTAATATAGAGCCATGCCAATAGTGGAGTGATAGATATTATTTTTAAAGAACTCTACCATGTTCAAGTGTTGTACTCAAGATCTACCAAAGTCTAAGATGCATGCCTCCAACATATCCTCAAATGAATGGAGAGTCCAATCTCTCTACCCATATGTATGAGGGTGAAAATTTATTCTTAGGCATAACATAGAGCCAGAAGCATGAGTTAATCCTCTCCAGACTCATTAGGTAAACCATGCATCCCATTCTAAAATAATGGTCCAAGAAACTCTTTGAAACCTCACCACATAATCCATATACCTCTTGGTTATGGCATTCATTGCATTGGACTCCTTGATCACTAAGAAGTGATCTAATTTCATCCTATAATCTACAACTACCCAGATAAATTAGTAACCTATCTAATACCCGGGTAACCTAGTGAGTAAATGCATCGAGATGTCGTCCCACATCCACTTAGGGACATCCAAGGGTTGTAAAAAAATACAGGGAACATCGAGAACATCCTTTACCTATTGGAAGACTAATCATCTAGATATAAAATATGCTACTACATGATTCATCTCAGGACCACAAAACAGAATCTTCAAGCCATGATACATTATAAAATTCAAGGGTGAACCAATAATGGTGAGTTATGAATCTCACTAAGAAATTCATCATGCATTTCCAATGGAACAAACAACCTCACATAAAACAACATATGATTTAGAAAATCCACCATCCTTTCCTCCAATGCATCGCCATTTCCAACATGATCATGAAACACCTCTACCTCTGGGTCACCCCATTGAGTAATCCACAAGTTTCATCGGAGAAGACTACACAATCATTTGGAACACACAGCCTCTACCACCCTCAATTCATGCATCTATTTTCAAGGTATCTAAATCATCCATTACATTCTAGGAATCTAATGATTCCAAAAAAACCTCCTTCTATAACTTTATATTCAAATAATTGCCCACAAAATTCCCATTTATTGAGGTTTATGATATCTCAAAATCATAATATTGAAGAAAAACCATCCACCTAAACTACCGCAGATATATATAATACTGGGAGAAGATATACCTCAAACTCTTATGATATGAGAAGGCCAAAACCAATCCCCATCGAGGTAATTCCGCTGCATCCTCAGTGAAAACATGACCGCTGCTAACTCCAAATAATGGGAGGAAACGTTATGCTCATTGGGGTGTAAATACATAGAGAGAAAAGAGAAAACTACTTGTTTCTACATCACGATTCATTCCCAATGCATACATGAAGCATCATAGGACAACTCATACATCACCCCTTCCTTAGGTAAACAAGATAACTTGAGTGATAAGCAACATACCCTGTAGAAAACCCAACACGTTTTGGAGCAGATCTATCCACATGAAATCTTGGTCATTTCTCGTCAGAGCTGTCAACAAAGCTTCAACAAGAGGTAAATTTTGTAAAAACCTCCAATAATAACCCATGAGTCAAAGAAAAAATCAAACTTATACTCCAATATTTGGTTCTTCCCAAGAAATAACCTCTTCAACCTTTGAAAAATCCACTACCACACTCTGTTAGGAAACCACATGCCCAAGGAAACAAACATCTCATGTCCAAAACATACACATGGACAACTTTATATAGAGTTGGTGGTGTTAAAGAACCTACAATATAGTTCTAAAATGCTTATTGTGATCTACCTATGACTTTAAATATATCTCGTTAGTATTGATGAATATGATGACAAACTGATCTAAGAATTTATTAATAATAATTTTTGTGAGCCCCACGAACATGGACAGAGAAATTTTAACGTTGAATGGCATCACTAGGAACTCGATGATCCCATACCTTCATCTCACTGTGGTCTACATGATATCTTCCTCTTTCACCCTCAACTGATGATATATAGACTGCAGATCGGTCATAGAAAACCAACATTCCCTTCTCATTTAGTCGAAAATAATTTTTATCCTTGTTAGATTCTAATGGTTCTTTAATATCAGATGATTAAACCTCTTGAAGTCTATGAACATCCTCAATATACCATCCTACTTCTTTGGATACAACATTGGAGAACCCCACAGTGATTCATTGGGCGGGATAAAGCCATTGTTTATCATATCGTCTATCTAAATCCTCAACTCTTGAAACTCAGAAGGTGAAATCTGATAAGGATCCATAAAAATAAAAGAAGAACCATACTAAAAGTATACCCAGAACTAAAAAACACATTGAGGGGGTAGCATCACAACCTTTTCAGGGAAAACATAAAAAAACTCCCCAAAAATTTAGAAACCTCCACTGAAACAACATTTTCTAATTCCAATGACAGCTCAACCAAAAAGTTAAATAAGAGGCTCTACACACCAACTTACAACATGAATTATCTACTCACTAATGGAAATTGCACATTATCTATTGATATATGAAAAAAAACTCTTCTCTATAAGAAATCGATAAAATCATGCATGGAATAAAACACCTTGTTGTTGAGAATGAGTTTGTATGGCTGCATCTGTAGCAATAAAAGATCCCCACAAGACTTATAACGACCCATAATTTACATACATTGTTAGTACTTCAAAATTTAAGTACACTTATTACAACATATAACAAAACCATGAAAGGACCATATAGGTATAGTGTCTTTAGAAACCGGGGAACATAAATAACTGGTTCATAAAGCGTCTACACTATCTCCCATTTATTTCATCATATATATATTCCCTCTTGGAATATCTTACTTAATAACCTTATTCATGACCTAGGGAAAGAAAACAATAAAAAGAGTGAGCTCAAATTCTCAATAAGGGTAAACAAAAGAAATATCAATCAGATCATATTCATAAGAACATAACATTTTTGAAATATTACCCTGCAAAAGAGACCATAATTTCATAACATGGGATAAATCATGCTAGTGAAATGTAATCACAATAATCATAACATAAAACATGAATCTTTGTGGCATACACACATAATCATAGAGAATCATTTCTTATTAGTCAAGACTCATTTCCAAGACTATCTTAGTGGACAAAGTCCATTTCTGAACCAAGTTCACTCCTCGTTTCAGTCCTGTTTCACTGAACCCGTTTAACCTGCCGTTCCAGCCATGTCTATCTCCTGAGATATAAAATCTTTACCAAATGAATTTTAGGGAGATATAGGTTCCACCCATCTCATAATGATATCATTCTTATGTGTGCCACAAAATTATAAACCATACAACAAATCTTAACCCATGTAATAAAAATGGGATTCTTAAACATCGTGACATCATAAATCAATTCATATAAGATAAAGGAATTCATAAAAATAATTCCATCACAACATAATCAAATAAATGTGATAATAGAAATAGAAACATAACCCTTTATTATCTTAGATGGAAAATAATTTTGATAAAACACTTGAACTCCATTCTTGAGGAAAATATCCTTTCTACTTCAAAAAACACATTTCATTTCATAACATGTCATACAATTCTAAACTAAAAGAAGTTGATTAAAAATAAACTTGAAAACTTGTAAGGTAAGCTTCTTGGAAATAATGTTTTAAAAATCCATTCATTCCGTAGAAGTTAAAAAACCACTCTTCTCGTACTTTTTTCGGAAAAGTCAAAAAGTACCTCGTACGAAAAACGACAAAAGATTCCTTTCATATCATTTACTAAAAACACAACGAAGGGTAAATTTGGATTTAAACAATTTTAGGTGGATTGAAATAATATTACATATTGAGGAAACATTTATGTTGATGATAAATTACACCCTAGTAAATTCCAAAGTATAAACAATCTCAGATAAAAATGATATTGTGATATTTCCCGTATATTAGGTCTGATTTGCTTCGTAAGTGTCCGAAAATCCTGTATAATGAATCAAATAATGTAATTTACTTATTCTAGAATCATACTCATTGTTATGATATCATATATGGTCATATTCTTATCTTTTTTCTTAGTAATATTTCATTGCTACTTGTTATTCGGGTGTTTATTACTTTTTGTTCTTATGCGTGTTTTGTCGAATAAATTTGTATTCTTATTTTTAGGTTATAGATACCTCATTTAAAGAATGGTATTAGTGTAATATATATAATATTTATTCACTAAATTCATTCATGTAATCATTATGCAATGAAAATCATGTAGAACGAGTCGCATCACAACGTGGAGACGGTATTCTGTACGTACGCACGAGCGATGATATCGTTCCCATGATTGTGAAAT
This sequence comes from Viscum album, assembly GCA_963277665.1. NCBI lineage: Eukaryota > Viridiplantae > Streptophyta > Magnoliopsida > Santalales > Viscaceae > Viscum > Viscum album. The sequence continues at coordinate 170,334,399 of OY728157.1, forward strand.
TGTATTGGAGTGTATGTATACTATTTCAGAATCAATATAAAATTTCAATAATCATATATATTCATTATTTACACCATTATACAAATCCAAGTATTGTGGTGGTGGAAAATAGATTACACCACGGCATGGAGACGGTATTCTGTACGTATGCACGCGTGGTGATTTCGTTTTCCATAGGATGGATAGACGGTGAAATAAAGTTGTTTCATACATATAATAACATATTAGTATATGAGTGAAACTGATGTTAATAATTCATAATGAAACAACTAATGAAGAATAAGTGGAAGAAGAAACAAAGTTGAAAGAATCGGTAACGGACATTACCTCTTCTTTGAAGCGCTTCTTTGAGACCTCCTTTTAGGGCAATAAAATTGGTATTTGAAGAAGACCAGGACCTCTAGGATGTTTTTAGGGAAGTGGAGAGGAGAAATTGGCAGGGGTTGGCCGAGGTTGAAGGCTCAATGTGGTGTGAGGATGAGAGGGAGGAGGTGCGCTTTTATAAGGGAGGAAAGAGGCTCCTTTTGAAAAACTGAAAATATTATTATATTATAAAGCCATATTCGGTTTTAAATAGCTCCAAATTGATTTATGTAGAAGCTAAGGTGGGTATGGGTCGAAATCCTCTCGTCCAATATAATTTTTACAAGTTTAGTTTACTATTTTAACCATATTATTTAGATTCAACTTTAAGTTAGATAATTTTACTTTTACCGTGTCTTTTTTTGTTCTTACACTATATGGTTAATAAACTTACTATAACAAGCCAAACGAATCCCAAGTTGTTTATTATTAATATATATAACCTTATCTATGTAATTTTTCCGAACCATAGATTTTTAGGAATAAAATAACAATTAATAATATAATTTTTATTTTAAACACTATTTTATGTCAATTTTGACACTATTTAGTAATCGATTTTTGGGAAGATCATAACAGAATCATTAATTCGAAAAAAGTTAATTAAATCAATACTAACATGTCAAATTAACCTAGAAAATTTTTGGAATTTATAAAAAGTATCAAATTACATTTATTTGGGTATTTATAACATCAATTATGTGAATAATTCATTAATAATATAATTATTGCATCATCTTTGTGTCATAATTAAATTAACTTATATAATGCCTAAAATTTACAAATAAAATACGATTATGTAGGAAATCATTTTATCTTTCTAATGAATATTTATCGTCGAATTTAACTCATTTATAACCATATATTGAAAATTATTTACCTATTAAACTTTGATTTTAACTATTTTAACCCTTCTTTAAATAAATTAATAATAAATATCCTAATCTAATCCATGTGGGCCTAAATGGCCATATTTTATTCCTAAGGTGGTTTTTGGTCGAATTACACTTATCCAATAGAATTAGGACATGTGTTAGGGTAATAATAATATCATTTTTACTCTTAATTACTCTATTTACTTTTAACCGTCGTAAATAAAAGAAAAAAGTTACTATTCACCAAAAATTATTTTCATCTCATTGAACCACATTTTACTTACTGACATCAACTATGCCTCTCGGATTTTTGAAATTACACTCACAGAAGCGGTGAAATTTAGTTTTATGTAAATTTTCAAATTCTCCTAGGAGGTGGGTAAAAGACGTTGATAATTTTTTATATATCTAAAATTATTATAAAATTACTCAAATGAATTACATTGAACTTATATAGGAATTATGAATCAATTTTGACCTAAAATAAATTTAAAAAATAAATAATTATTTAAATAAAAAGTCAGTTTTTAAATAGTAACCCAGTGTTTTCACTATTCATCAAAAATTGAATGTTTTCAGAAAAATACCAAAATTTCACCGTAGGCTAATTTCGATATTCCGAATCAAAAAATGAAGTCAATTTTGAAAAATAAAATTTACCAAATTTCAAAAATCTTGTATTACTATTCATAATGGTTAGTTTTAATAATATTTTAATATCATGTCATTGTTTAATGAAACTCGGTATTGCGTATGACGCAAGCTATCGAGGAAGGTCGTGTTTGCGTGTAAAGAAAGCCAAGATAATGTTTTGTGTAGTGAATGATTCCTTTGATGATTCATATAACATAAAAACAAAATATTTCCCATAAAAGTCTCGGGTGTTACATTCTACCCCCCTTAAAATGAATTTCGCCCTCGAAATTCGTCACTTTGTAACAAACAGATGAGGATACCTCTCTCTCATAATATCCTCAAGCTCCAATGTAGCTTCTTATAATTGGTGGTTCTTCCATAAAACTTTCACCAAGAGAGTGGAACTGTTCCGTAGGAATTTTTCACTACGATCGAGAATCTCTATCGGCTGTTCTTCATAAGAAAGATCTTGTTCCATTGGTACAACTTCTGAGCTGAGTACATGTGAAGGATCAGGATGTACATTCTTAGGAGAGATACATGGAACACATCGTGAACTTGAGAGAGATTTGGTGGAAGCGCCAATCGGTAAGCTACCTTCCCAACACGATCCAGTATTTCGAAAGGACCGGTTATCTAGGTCTCAACTTCCCCTTCATTCCAAATCTCATGACCCACTTCCAGGGAGATATTCGTAAGAACACTTTATCACCCACTTCAAACTCTAAGTCTTTTCTTCGGTTGTCGGCATAACTTTTTTGTCTACTCTGAGCTACTCTTCTGTGTGGTTGAATAGATCGGACCTTTTCTGCCATCTCATCAACAAGATCAGGTCCTAATAGCTTTCTTTCCCCAACATCATCCCAGCAAGTTGGAGTCCTGCATTTCTTTCCATATAGAGCTTCATAAGAAGCCATATGAATACTGGAGTGAAAGCTATTATTATATGAAAATTCCACCAAAGGTAGGTGTTGATCCCAACCTCCTTTGAAATCCATAGAGCAAGCTCTCAACATATATTCTAGAGTTTGAATCGTCCTCTCAGACTGACCGTCTGTCTGAGGATGATAAGCAGTGCTGAAACTCAACTCTGTATCCAGAGTATGCTGAAGATCTCGCCAGAACTTTGAGGTAAATCTCGGATCCTGATCAGATATAATAGAAAGTGGTACTCCAGGCAATCTTACCACTTCTTTTACATATACCCAGGAAAGCTGATCAAGAGAGAAATCCTCTCTAATAGCAATGAAGTGTGCATACTTTGTAAGACGATCAACTATGACCCAAATATAATTATTGCCTTTAGATGTTTTAGGAAGTCCGGTGACAAAGTCTATAGTGATGTTTTCCTATTTCCATTGGGGTATGGGTAATGGTTGTAACATCCCCTTAGACTTCTGTCTCTTAGTTTTAACTTTCTATCAAACCAAGCATCGAGAGACATATTTAGCAACATCTCTTTTCATTCCATCCCACCAGAAGATCCCTTGCAGGTCCCTATACATATTCGTGCTTCTAGGATTAATAGAGAATGAAGATCTATGAGCCTCATCCAGCAGTTCCTTCTTTAATTCGACGATGGGAGGAACACAAACCCAATTTTTTAACTTTATTATCCCATCACAATCAAGGTTGAATTACGGATCATTTCTCACCTTTTTTTGTAACTCTACATCTTCTTTCTGTGCCTCTTTAATCTTCACATGTATAGATGGTTGAACATTCATTTGAGAATGAAAAGATTTTCCCCCTTCCATTATAATTCCAAGATCCATCCTTTGTAAATCCATAAATATTGGATCTTTTGTGATCCTCATCATGGATAAACTGGAATGGTCTTGTCAACTTAATGCATCTTCCACCTTGTTTGCTTTCCCAGGGTGGTAATGGATTGAGAAATCGTAATCCTTAATCAGCTCCAACCATCTTCTTTGGCGCATATTCATCTCCTTTTTTGAGAAAATATAATTTAAACTTTTATGATCAGTGTAAATTCCACACCTTTCTCCATAAAGATAATTCCTCCAAATATTTAATGCAATGATTACCACAGCTAACTCAAAATCATGAGTTGGGTAATTTTGCTCATGGATTTTCAACTGTCATGAAGAATAAGCTATCACCATTCATTTTTCATGAGAACACACACCAATCCCTTCTTGGATGCATCACTGTAGATCACAAACCTTTCAACACTACAAGGTAGTGTGAGCATAGGTGCACTGGATAACCTTCTTTTTGACTCCTTGAAATTCTCTTCACATTCCTCTGTCCAGACAAACTTAACTCCTTTCTGAGTCAACTTGGTGAGTAGATTAGATTATCATGATAAATCATTCACAAAACATCGATAATATCCAGCCAAACCAAGAAAACTTCGGATCTCAGTTACTTTTTTTGGTCTCGAACATCTTTCGATAACCTCTGTTTTTGCTGGATCCACATATATCCCCTCTTTTGTGATTATGTGACCCAAAAATGCAACTATTTGAAGCAAAATTAACACTTGGTAAATTTGGCATAAACCCTATCCTTTCTCAGGGTCTTCAATATAATTCTGAAGTGATTTTCATGTTCTTCCTTGCTCTTTTAATAGACAATAATATCGTCTATAAAGACTACCACAAACTGATCAAGATAGTCTCTAAATACTCTTTTCATTAGATCCATGAAGATAGCAGGGGCATTAGTAAGACCAAATGACATCACTATAAATTCATAGTGTCCGTACCTTGTAAGGAATGCCGTCATTGGTATATCCTCCCTTTTGACCCTTAATTGATGATACAATGAACAAAGATCAATCGTGGAAAAGTATTGAGCTCCACGTAGTTGGTCAAATATGTCATCAATGTGCAGGAGAGGATATTTGTTCTTGATAGTGATCTTGTTATGTTCTCTATAATCAATGCAGAGTCTCATTGATCCATCTTTCTTCTTAACAAACAGAATAGGTTCTCCCCAAGGTGATGCTCTAGGGCGTATGAATCCCTTATCAAGATTCTCTTGGAGTTGCTTCTTCAATTCCTGCAACTCAATTGGGGCCATTTTATATGGTGTCTTTGAAATAGGCAAAGCACCCGGTACGAGTTATATTGAAAACTCAACTTCACTATTTGGTGGAAGACCCAGTAATTCCTCTGGAAAGACACCGTCAAACTCCCATACAATGGGCATATTCTTAATAGGGAGTTTCTCACCAACCATTTAAGATAAATAACCTTCATTTAGTGGAATAAAGACCCATAAGATGGAAGATATTTCCACTGGAAGGTTATGTTCATCCATTCATCGATAGACGATCATAGATTGATCTGGAATATGAAATGTGACTTCCCTTCTTTGGCAATTGATATGAGCTCCATATAGAGAAAGACAATCCATTCCAAGAGTCACATCAAATTCTACTATCGAAAGGATCACAAGATTTACAGGAAGAACTTTCCCACATACTTCAATCGGAGAAGAATTATAAACTTTTGATGCGACTATTGTGCCATTAGAGGTTGTCACAGCTAACTCAACATATAATTATTGAGGTAATACGGTGATACCCTTAGAAAATTCTTCAGAAATAAAAGAGTGCGTGGATCCAGAATCAAATAAAACATTTTATACTTTAGAGTGGATGGTAAGTGTACCTTCCACCACTTTGTTATTATACTCCACATCGCTGATAGAAATTGCATGTGACATTCCTTTGTCTTTAGCCTTAAGAGTTTGTTGAAGTTGATGATCATAAAAAACACATGGATTAGGGCATTGATTGGCATAATGACCCATCTCCTTTCACTTGTAACATTTATGTGTAGGAGGTGCACTCTGTGTAGCCTTTTCTTTTTTTGCATCACTAGACATCTTCTTCCAATCATTGTGGCATTAAAATGCCTGATGACCTTCCTTTCCACATTTGAAACATTTACTTGTCCCTTTAAGAAAACCTCCTCCATGTTTATTTCCACACTTTGAGCATAAGGGAAAACTCATCTTCTTATCAGTGTGCTCTTTAGATTTTCCTTTGAATTCCATTTTCCTCTTCTTATCAAACCCATATTATTGATGGGTTACTCCAATCTCCATCTCAACTTTGAGAGCACATCGAACGATTTCCTCGTAGCTATTGAAGTCCCTTATGGCTAACACCGTTCGAAGACTTGGTTTTAAGCCACTAAATAATCAATCGATCTTACTCTCAGGTTGGATAATAATACCAGAAGCATACCTTGCAAGCCTTGTAAAATTTGCTTCGTAGGTACCAATAGATTCATCATCCTTTTTCTTTTGTTCAAGAAACTCTTTCTCCATCTTTGTTCGAAGAATATGAGGGAAGTACTTATTGAAAAATAAGTTCTTGAACTTGTCCCATTCCATAGACTCAATTTCATCTCATTGCCTCGTATTCTATATAAGATTCAACCATTGATCAGCATCACCTTCCAATCGATACACTGCTAAGATTACTTTATCATGATCATAACATTGAAGAACTGAAAATATATTTTCCGTAGTACTAATACATTGTTCAGTAACTAATGGATCAATAGACCAGCTGAATGAAGGTGGACACTGCCTCATGAAGGATTCAAGAGAATGTTGCTCATTCCTTTGCTCGTTTGGAAGTCTTGCCTGATTCATATCTTGGGAAATTTGTGTGAGCATGGCTACAAGATTTTTCATTCCAACTCCCATAACATTAGGTTGCTCATGAGGACAATAATTTCATTCCCCGTCGCATTCTGCATTAACACGGTTCCTTCGGGTTCCAGCCATTGACCAAAACCAGGAAGAATAGTGTGAGAAACACTAATTATAATAGGAAAACCACATAATCAGGAATAAAATTTCTGACTTAAAGTCTTATCCTAAGTTATTCATGGACATTTCTAAAACACTAAGATTGTGTTCTATGCTTAGACTTATTCTTATGATTCTTACTAAGGCTTTCACATCCTAGTTTCCAAATGTTGACTATACCTTTCCTCTAATACCAATTATAACGACCCATACTTTACATACATTGTTAGTACTTCAAAATTGAAGTACACTTATTAAAACATATAACAAAACCATGAAAGGACTGTATAGGTATAGTGTCTTTAGAAACTGGGAAACATAATCATCTGGTTCATAAAGCGTCTACACTGTCTCACATTTATTTCATCATATCTATTGTCCATTTTGGCATATCTTACATGATAACCTTCTTCCTGACCTGGGGAAAGAAAACATAAAAAAGGGTGATCTCAAATGCTCAGTAAGGGTAAACAAAAGAAATATCAATCACATCATATTGATAAGAACATAACATTTTGGAAATCTTACCCTACACAAGAGATCATAATTTCATAACATGGGATAAATCATGGTAGTGAAATGTAATCACATTAATCATAACATAAAACATAAAGCTCTGTGGAATACACACATAATCATAGAGAATCATTTCTTATTAGTCAAGACTCATTTCCATGACTATCTTAGTGGACAAAGTCCATTTCTGAACTGAGTTCACTCCTTGTTTCAGTCCTATTTCACTGAGCTGGTTTAACTTTCCATTACAGCAATGTCTATCTCAGGAGATATAAAATCATTACCTAATGCATTGGAGGGAGATATAGGTCCCACCCATCTCATAATGATACCATTCTTATGTTTGCCACAAAATCATACACCATACATCATAGCATAACCCATGTAATAAAAATTGGATTCTTAAACATCGTGACATCATAAATCAATTAATATAAGATAATGGAATTCATAAAAATAATTCCATCACAACATAATCAAATCAATGTAATATTAGGGATAGAAACAAAACCCTTTATTATCTTAGATGGAAAATAGTTTTGATAAAACACTTGAACTCCATTCTTGAGGAAAATATCCTTTCTACTTCAAAAAACACCTTTCCTTTCTTAACATGTCATAAAATTCTAAACTAAAAAAAGTTGATTAAAAATAAACATGAAAACATGTAAAGGAATCTTCTTGGAAATAATGTTTTAAAAATCCATTCATGCCGTATAAGTTAAAAAAACATTCTTCTCGTACTTTTGTCATAAAAGTCAAAAAGTACATCGTACGAAAAATGTCAAAAGATTCCTTTCATATCTTTTACTAAAAACTCGCCAAAAGGTAAAATTGGATTTAAACAAAATGTAGGTGGATGGAAATAATATTACATATTGAGGAAACATTGATGTGGATGATAAATTACACCCCAGTAAATTCCAAAGTATAAACAATCTCGGATAAAAATGAGATTGTGATATTTCCCTTACCTTAGGTCTGATTTTCTTTGTAAGTGTCCGAAACTCTTGTATAGTGATTTAAATAATTTCATTGACTTATTACTGAATCATAATCATTGTTATTATATCATATCTGGTCATATTATTAGCTTCATATTAGTAATATTTCATTTCTACTTGTTATTCGGGTGTTTATTACTTTTTGTTCTTATGTGTGTTTTGTCGAATAAAATATTATTATTCTTTTTAGGTTATAGATACCTCATTTAAATAATGGTATTTTTTTAATATATATCATATTTATTCACTCAATTCATTTATTTAATCATTATGCAATGAAAATCATGTAGAACGAGTCGCATCACATCAAGGAGACGGTATTCCGTACGTACGCACGAGCGATGATATCATTCCCATGATCGTGGAATTGTATTGGAGTGTATGTATACTATTTCAGAATCAATATCACTTTAAAATAATTATATATATTCATTATTTACACCATTATACCCATCCAAGTAAGGTGGTGGTGGAAAATAGATTACACCATGGCGTGGAGACTGTATTCCGTACGTACGCACGCGTGATGATTTCATTTTCTGTAGGATGGATAGATGGTGAAATAGGATTGTTTCTTAATTATAATAACATATGAGTATATAAATGATAATGATATTATTAATTCATAATTAAACAACTAATGAAGAAGATGTGGAAGAAGAAATAATGTTTAAAGAATCGGTAACATACATTACCTCTTCTTTGAAGCGCTTCTTTGAGACCTCCTTTTAGGGAAATAAAATTGTTCTTTGAAGAAGACCAGGACCACTAGGATGTTTCTAGGGAAGTGGATAGGAGAAATTGGCAGGGGTTGGCCGAGCTTGAAGGCTCAAAGTGGTGTGAGGAATAGAGGGAGGAGGTTCCCTTTTATAAGGGAGTAAAGAGGCTCTTTTGGAAAAACTAAAAATATTATTTTATTATAAAGCCATATTAGGGTTTAAATGGCTCCAAATTGATTTATTTAGAAGCTAGGGTGGGTATGGGTCGAAATCCTCTCATCCAATTGAATTTTTACAAGTTTCGTTTACTATTGTAACCTTATCATTTAGATTTAACTTTAAGTTAGATAATTTTACTTTTACCGTGTGTTTTTGTGTTCTTACACTATAAGGTTAATAAACTTACAATAACAAGCGAAACGAACCCCACGTTATTTTTTATTAATATATATAACCTTATCTAAGTCATTTGACCGAACCGTGTATTTTTAAGAATAAAATAACAATTAATAATATAATATTTGTTTTAAAAACTATTTTATATCAATTTTGACACTATTAAGTAATTGATTTTTGTGAAAATCATAACAGAATGATTAATTAGAAAGAAGTTAATTAAATCAATAATAACATGTCATATTAACCGAGAAAATTAGTGTAATTTATAAAAAGTCTCAAATTACATTTATTTGGGTATTTATAACATCAATTATGTCAATATTTCATTAATAAGATAATTACTGCATTATCTTTGTGTCATAAATAAATTAAATTATTTAATTTATAAAAATTCAAAATAAACTCTCATTATGTAGGAAATATTTTTATATTTTTTAAGAATATTTATAGTCCAATTTATCTCATGTATTACCCTATATTAAAAATTATTTACTCATTAAACTATGATTTTAACTATTTTAACCCTTCTTTAAATAAATTAATAATAAATGTCTAAATCTAATCCAAGTGGGCCTAAATGGTCATATTTTATTCCTAAGGTTGTTTTTGGTCAAATCACACTTATCCTATAGAATTACGACATGTGTTAGGGTAATAATAATATCATTTTGACTCTTAATTACCCAATTTAATTTTAACCGTGGTAAATAAAAGTAAAAAGATACTATTGACCAAAAATTATTTTAATTTCATTGAACAACATTTTACTTACTGACATCAACCGTGTCTCTTTGATTTTTGAAATTCCTGTCACAGAAGTGGTAAAATTATGTTTTATGTAAATTTGCAAATTCTCCTTGATGGTGGGTAAAAGACGGTGAAATTTTTTTATATATCTAAAATTATTATAAAATTATTCCAATGAATTACATTGAACATATATAGGTATTATGTATCAATTATGACCTAAAATAAATTTAAATAAAATAAATAATTATTTAAATAAAAAGTCGGTTTTTAATTAGTAACCCAGTGTATTCACTATTCATCAAAAATTGAATATTTTCAGAAAAATAACAAATTTCCATTCTAGGCTAATTTTGATATTCCGAATCCAAAAATGAAGTCAATTTTGAAAAATAAAATGTACAAAATCTCAAAAAGTGTGTATTACTATTCATACGGATAGTTTTAATAATATTTTAATAGAATATCGTTGTTTATTGAAACTCGGTATTGCGTATGACGCAAGCTATAGAGGAAGGTCGTGTTTGCGTGTAAAGAAAGCCAAGCTAGTGTTGTGTGTAGTGAAAGATTCCTTTGATGATTTACATAACATAAAAACAAAATATTTCCCATAAATGTCTCGGGTGTTACAAGAATGATGTTGTTCCGCCCCCAGTCTACATCTACAACACACATACAAGAAGTTTTTATAACCCCTGACTAGTGTACTCAACCCCATGGTAATGGGAATACTCCCTACATCTAGTCCAATAGCATGTGATAGACTAGATGCAACAAAGGGGTGTAAATTTCTTAAATCAAAAAAGCACAATAAAGGGTATGAAATAAGAAAATCATACCTCTAATTATCTTTGGTCCTACTATAACTGCTCCCTAGGTGGCATGCAACTAATGAGGCCCATATACTTTTCATCTCTAATGATAACCACACCCATGATCATGCTCATGTAGATGTACCTAAGAAACATCCTCTGGTTGGCCTCTAACTTCTCCAAATCCACTCGGTTGATCATGATCCTGTTGTTCGTGCTGCTGAAATGACCTATCTCAAAACAGCTACTGAGGCTAGTGCTGAACTCATCCACATCCACCATACTTAGCTTAAGTATCCACTAGACAGTAACTCAAAAGATGGACATAGACCACAGAGATGAAACACCTTATACACAAGTCCATAGAAGCAAAATTGGAACCATTATCACCATATTTCTGAAAGGGAAACTGTTGATTTGAACTCCCTACTAGTCGAAACCTCAATGGTCCTAATGCCTGGGACCTACTGGTGGCAAGGTCACCCCTTAAAGAACTCTGTTGGCTCCCTCCTCATAGTATACATCCTCATGAAGGATTCATCTTAATTACCTCCACCTTATTGTGATCCTCTATATATGTAAGAAATGTAAATGGAGTAACAACATACTGGATAGAAGGGTGTAGGGGTGCCTCAAGCCATCTCACACAATACTCCTCATCTATAAAGATATCAGGGTTAAAGTGAAGAAGATCCTAAAACATCATCCCTTGTTATGGAACTAACATACTCCCTTTCTGAATGTAGAGAATATCACGCCTCTTCTCATCCTTCATGGTTGAAGAATTGAACTCCATGGGAATTCTTTTTTATTATCAAACCAAAAAATTTCTACCTCCATCTTCTCCCATGATAAAGTGTCCACCACTGATACAAAACTCCCTACTTCCGACTCCCTTCCAAAGGAACCCATTACTCTACCATAGGCCAGATCAAACTAGAGGTTATCTGAAGATCCTTAAGCTATCTCGCCATCTCCATGTTTGAAACATATCCACAAAACATTCACATGGCCTTACACTAGAAATCACATAATGTTTCATGGAACTGGTCGTTCTCCTCCATTGTATCAACCCTTCACCTATCGGTTGCTTTATCCTACTAAGACTCATCTTTCCGAGCCACACGCAGGAAAAGACTCAGTTCCATAGATGAATGGTAAACAAGAAATTCCTAATACAAAATATTATGGTATTTTATTTAAGATTTATTTTAATTCCTTCTTTTCATCCAATCCATCTTAACCTTCCCAAAAAACCCAACTCAAACATGATCGCAATTCATTATGATGCACGTACCTTTACTATGTTTCTACCCTAAAAATGGTGTAGCCTCAAATGGGCCTTAATTAGAAGTAGAGTCATTGCATCAGATCATAGGGGGACAAAAAATCTTTTTTCCTAGATGTTATCCCCTAGCCTATGTCATGAACCATGATCACCTGGAATTTTTTCCCTACCAACCCATGAAATTATCACTGTTCCTCACTCCAAACACTATCCTATCTCCCAATGAAAACCTTTGATACCATTCTATCATGAACCCTCACTCATAATATACCCCTCCAATACTGAAAATGATGTAAATGAAATAATGAAAACTAAGTCCCACCTTCAGTAGGCCCCATGGTGGTGAGCAACACCAAGGGTATACAATCTCACAAAATGTGATGCATTTCCATTTTTATAAAATCAAGATCAGGATATAATATGGTCCATACCAAATCATCTCCAAGAAATATATATAAATTAGAAATCCCAAATCCATCCCACATGAATGTTTAAAATCAAATCATTACAAATTAAATAATAACTCGAATGTAAGTACCCAAAGTAAAACTAAGCAGCGACACAACAACATCCAATATCTGAGCTACTAAAGTCCAAAAAGTTTAAAGAAGACTTACTAGAACCGAAAAAAATTCATACCTATAGGGTGAAGATACATGTATAATTATTAGGGAAAAATTATCTTATCAAAATGCGAAAAAATCACACTAATGCCCCTATTAGAAAACAAAAAAACAAAACAACACCTAACATAAACACTAACCACCCAAACCACACTAAGGAATGCTCATCAAATGACACAATTCAAGTAAATTAATATAATTCACATCAATAATAGGGTATCCCACACCACATTCCCACTAGTTAGATACTCTCACACCCAAATGGAAAACGCCTTTGGGATCCCACCTCTTCTGAAAGGATATCATAAAAAACATCTTGCACACACTTGGGCCTCCGAACCACACCATGTCCCATCACCAGGACCATGAGCCACATAACTTCTCACCTACAGAGACCTGGTCCTCTTACCACATAACATCCTTCCTGATGATATAAGGTCCACATACCGTGCCAAATTCTAAAAACATATGGGAAACCACAAAACCGCTCATCCCAATGACACCTTGGAAATCATAACTTATCTCAGCCTGAATACACCTTGGAATGAAAAACTCATATCATCCCAAAGACACCATGGAAAGAACAAACCATCTCATCCCGAAGATAAATGAGAAAGAAAAACTCACATGCACACACCTAGGCCTCACAAACCACATATTTCCCAAATAATCATGGTATATCACCTCCTAGAAGAGGGATCATGTAACACCCCAAGCTTCCGTGGTACGCTCTTCTTTGAATAATAGAGCAGCGTGTGTTTTACGCAACCTCGAGTTCTAACACACTGCGGCCAATAAAAGTAGCAGTTATGAATAGTAACACCCACTTTTTGAAATTATATAAATTTTATATTTCAAAATGGACTTCATTTTTGGATTTGAAATATTGAAATTATCCTATGTCAAATTTTTTGTATTTTTCTATGAACATCCAATTTTTGATAAATAGTGAAAAATAATTAAAAACAACATTTTTATTCATAATAATTTATACTGATAAATTATAAACTTTAGTGGTTCTAAAGTGTAATTAGAATATATTTTTACCATTTTATCCAATGGTGGTCATTAGAATTAATTTCACTTTGAAATTGGACATAAACTATTGTCAATCTTTTGATTGATATTCTTTCTTAAAAACACGCTATTTGTTGTGACAGCATGAATTAATTATTAAATTAATTAATTAAACTTATATGTTTTGAGTTTTGTAAAATAGATATCATTTTTTAATTATAAATATCAAATATATCTTAGGTTTAATTTTTGGTGTTGTTCTGAAAAACTTCGATTTTTGATGGATAGTGAAAACACTAAGTGGTAGTTAAAAAACTGATTTTTCATTTAAATTAAATTTTACCACCTCTGTGATTTGAATTTCCCAAATCCGACATACATCATTGTCATTAGGAAGTAAAATGTGGTTCAATCGGATTAAAATAATTGTTGATGAATAGTAACTTTTAAGTTCTATTAATCGCGATTAAAGGTAATTACTGTAACTTAAGGTAAATATAATGTTATAATAATATCAGATTACCTTTAAACTTGTCCTACCCTTATTGGGTGATTCATGGAAGACCAAGACAATCCATGGGTAAACTTGGAAGCCCCATGAGGCCACTTGGGTATGAAAATGACATTAATAACTTTTTAGTTAAAGTAAAAATAAAATTTTCACAAACATGTGTTTTTTTACGAAAAAATTATTACATGGGGTTATATAAGTTAAAATTTTTACTATAAATATTCATTGGAAATATAAAAATATTTCCTACATCATGGTAATTTTTTTATAATATTTATACATTAAACAAATTTAATTTTTTATGACACAATGATGATGCATCGATTACCTCATTAATTAATGATTTAAATAAAATGAAAAGATAATGTAAACTCTAAGACATAAACCTGTAAAAACCTATTGGATGAGTATATTTAGAACCATTATCACCTTTTCCTAGAAATATATCATTGTGGGGCCTTTAAAATCCGAAAATCATTTCATAATAATGTAACATTTCATGACATTCCAAGAGTGCCCTTTCTCTCTTCTTATAAAAGGCCCCCACCTCTACCACCTTATTCACACCATCAAAGCCATTTGGATCGGCCAAAATCTTCCCAAATACTTTCTAAACATCCCTATATTACTCCTAGAACACTCACTTTGGGCAAAAGTCTTCCCAAGGAAGCCTTTGGCTCAAATCAAAAAGAGTTACCCGATTTTAAGGTAATGTCTTCTCTTATGTTATTTTGTTTTATTTTGCTTCTCCAACCCATTAAACTCTTTTTATTCATTTATTTTTGTAACAACAACATTATCTTAAATATACTAGGATGTTGTTATGAGAAGGATTTTATTTTCACTTACACACACCTTCTTCTAATGATTAAAGAACATACTGTTTCTGTGGTTGGCGAATTTTTTCCTCACGAAACGATGATTGTTCAAATCTTCTTTTAACACCTCTCATGGTGTACATTAAGTTGTAACTATATTTATATATGATATATTTTATGTTTATGTTTTCCTTATGCTTCTGTATTTCTCATTTATGGCATACCTTTATGATTTCCATTATGGGTAAATGAGATAATTTCATTTTAGGAAGTGCAGTCTACCGCCCCCTCAAAGTGATTTGAATCGTTAATGCCATATGTGGGATGCATAAGGGGTGGAGTAAATGATATTATATATGATATTATACTGGAATTATAATAAACCTTTATATCATTATGATTTCATTTACATTAAATACTTAATAGAAATGAAAGTAGCGTTCATGTGTACGTTTGGCTTACCGTCTCAATGAATGGTGCATTTCATTTCTTACCTCTAAATGTTACGTAATATTATAAATTCATGAATATAATTGATATATATTATATATATGATATCTACATAATGAATATAATTCTAGATATAATGGATATTTTACCACATGAACAACTTGTAATTATAATAAGTTTATTTTTAACTCAAGTACCAAAGATCGACAAAACGACCGTTATTAACATAAATAATTACATAATGATCATAACATGGTAATAAGTGATATAAAAGGAATAATGAACTTGAAAAATATTCTTAAAAAAGTATAAATTAACTCTAGTTTATTATTCATGAGGTTAAAGAACGATCGAGTCAAATCGGACACGAGGTAAGGGAACTTCTTAACCCAATTTCCATTATTTGGGTTAATCTCCTACTTTGAAATTATGTCATGATATTATTATTTCCTATCTTTTATTTTTACTTTATTATTGGGTACTTATAGTGAATACACATAATAGATCTATTTTATTTAAAAAATGATCGTTGTAAGGGACTTCGTCTCAATCTCCTTTCATTGAGGCATATTTTGTTTTATACACAACTTTCTTTTATACGGTGTATAAACCCCTTTGACTTTTATGTTTATTCAAAAGGAATCTTTTTATAAGAAGCATTTTACTAAACGAAAAAAGGGAATGTTTTTTTGTCATACATATGCGGGGACAACGACTTCTCCGCCGCTGTGACCATTATTCGGGTTTCGACTTCCTCTACAAGCCATAACATTTTTTAAATGAAAAATAATTACAACGTTTTAATTTTCTTTTATTTTGGTATTGAAAATGGTTTTGAAAATGTTTTTTTATATCAATGTGTTGTATTGATATCTTGTGATTGAAATGTGGAAATGTTATGTTTCCTATATGCATGTTTTATGTGATACGATTATGTTATAGATTATGATATGTTTAAACATGTTCGTATGAGGAATGGATTTGACTTATTAAGTGACAGGTAGAGCCCTCTATAGCTCCTCGATGCATTGGTAGGTCTGATGAGACAAACTAGTGTCTTGGCATGAGGCCTTGACAAAATCTTATTTGTAATCTTGACACGAGGCCTTGGATACGTGGTTATGATAGTCTAGCATTATGCATTCCATCATTATGAATGTGGTTATTAATATTGCATGTGATTATTCGACTAGTAGAATATCCATGTGAATAAGTAAATAGCATTATTTCATTTTACTTTTTCCATATTATGCTGAAGTTCAAGTTTAAAAGGATTTTGTTTTAGTTATACATTTCCTTAAATGTTTATGTTTATTTATGAAAGCTTCCGCAATATTGTTATCCATAATGAGCATCTGAGCTCACCCCTTTAAATGTTTTAATATTTTACAAGGTGTGAAGAAGTATTTTATGGATGACCTGCAGGGATAGTCAGAAGGGGATATGAGTGTGGACTATGTAGACTATGTTATTGTAGTTTTTACTTTATGATGTAATGTAACTTTTATGAATGTATCTAGTGTTTCCAAGACTACTAAACTAACCGGTATTTCGAGAAATGATCTTTTGTGATCATTCCAATGTTACATAAAAATGCACCGACTCTGGGTAAGTGGGGTCGAGGCGTTATAGTTGGTATTAGAGGTAGTTTAGTAATAACCTTGGAAGCTAGAATTAGAAAAACTATGATTAGAGCACATAGCCATAAGATATACTTTGAGGATTAGTATAGAATAACATCCTAAAATTTTGTTGTTGTAGTGATTTTGTGAGTTTTCCGAGCAATACATCCCTATCTAGATAGGAGCAGGTAGAGGCGGCTCTGGCACATATGTTCCTAGGGGTAAAACCCGAAAACACCGCTTTGAGCTAGACTCGAACGGGAACTGGTGCACGACAATGGGCCTTGCTGCACTCTTGGTTACGACACTCCCGGGGGATATGCTTAGGTTAATTCTCATTTTTACAAACCATTATGAAGGGTTTATGAGAATATATTTCACCAAAGAAAACATCTTTATTATTATGGATTATATCCATAAACCATTTAATTTATATTAATTATTTTACAAGTTTGGAATTATTCATTGCAATTGATATACTGACCTATTTTATGCCATTGTATAGAAATGGAACCCAGTAGAAGGATTGTGAACACCAACAATACTTATGATCCAAAGAGTAAGAAGGATCATATATTTCACAGTATTAATCCAACATTTAGAAGAGAATTAGTCTCCCATGTATTCTCAACATATGAAGAAATAGTATCATGTGTTAATAAGATAAGTAAGGAATTCTCTGAGTCCTATTGCTTTGAAGGAAAGCAAGAGAAGAATAGGATGGAAGAGGTAAAGATGGATAATAGGAAAAGGGAAAAGAAGAATTTTCCAATATGTGATAACCATGGGAAGAAACACCTAGGAACTTTCCTGAAGGGAATGGGAGTTTGTTATAAGTGTGGAGAAAAAGGACACCATGTGCGTGACTGCAAGGGTAAGAAAAAGGTTTCAAATGTACAATGCTTCATCTGCAAGGGGTGGGGACACTATGCAAACTAATGTCCAAATCATCAGAGTATACCCAAAATAATGCTATTGGATAATAATCAAGTTATGATACTACCACAGATGATGAGGAATGATTAGAGTTCTTATGTTGTTATTAAAGAATTGTGTCATTTCAGTGTTGTATCAACGATGTACTGGTTATAATAATTATGGAGTAAATAAGGATTATACTGTAGTACTATTTCATTAAGTACCTGAGATTGTGTGGAACGAAGAAAAGTGACTCAATAGCAGGTTAAATTTTTGGAAAATACATGGTTGAGAGAAATATAAACTATAATATGGTTTTGATACCGGGATAGTGATTTTGAAATAATACATGATTGATTTGGATAAATTATATTGGATATTCTTGACTTCCTTGAAGCTGATTAATGTTGTGTATAAATTTTTGTATAGAAGAAGTATATCTAGTATTATATAAGGAATAAGGGATCATAAATTTAATCAAAAAGGATTTATGGTAATTCAGGATGTTTTAGTGTTTTAAAAGAATACATGATGAAGGTTTTCACATTTTATTA
Organism: Viscum album; assembly: GCA_963277665.1. Lineage (NCBI taxonomy): Eukaryota > Viridiplantae > Streptophyta > Magnoliopsida > Santalales > Viscaceae > Viscum > Viscum album. The sequence continues at coordinate 170,353,065 of OY728157.1, forward strand.
CACGACAAAAAGGATCTTCATTGTTTGTACCTTCCTTCTAAAATTTGGACTGTGAGTTTGTACAGAAGTATTTTGGATAACTATAATTTTTGGAATGGATTAAGTTGAAATTTGAATAGTATTATATAGAGTTAAAACATTTTGTTATGATTGTTTTTCAAATATTATAATACTATAGAATTAGGAAAAGGACAACCTGCAGGTTGGCTGATAACCCGTCACGTCGTACAAAGCTGTAGGAATCGAACCCAAAACCATAGTGTGACAGGCCTTTATTACCTACCACTAGCTTACAGGAAGTCCCTGGTTGTTACAAAATAGTTTTCCTAATCTAATTGGTATGTGTTAATATTTGGAACCTTGTATGATTAGGATAAATAAAATATTTTTTATTTCTATTATCTTTTTGAGTGAAAGATGGTTTTGTGGTAAAAATTTATAAAAGAATGAAAGTCTGCATGACTAGTATATATATTTCCTTTCATTCTTTATAAATCTCCTAAATAAATTCTTCAACTTTATGAAAGGTACCTTAAAATAAAAACGTTGTCGGTTAACTTTTCCTACTGGGGAATCAATGACCGTTTAACCAATCACAAGTTCATGATTTTTTAGTGGTTAAATTTATCCTAATCTTGTTTTCTACAACTCTCCATCAGACCTTGATGGTTTCTTTTTCCTCCATATCCATATTTTCATAGAATCCTAGTATGGGATATCTCGGGTGACCTTTTAACTTCTGTTTCTTTCTTTTAATGTTATATTTTTATTTCCAATGTTGGTTTTCCACAAAGGTATTTTCTGTTTTCATCCTATTATTTTAAAAGAAAAATTTTAAATTGTGAGGACTCAATTTATTGAAGGAGGGGAGAATGTAACACCCCAAGCTTGCATGGTACGATCCTCTTTGAATAATAGAGCAGTGTGTGTTGTACGCAACCACGAGTTCTAACACACCGCGACAAATAAAAGTAGCAGTTATGAATAGTAATACCCACTTTTTGAAATTATATAAATTTTTTATTTCAAAATGGACTTCATTTTTGGATTCGGAATATCAAAATTAGCCTATGTGGAATTTTTGTTATTTTTCCGAGAACTTCCAATTTTTGATGAATAATGAAAAATACTTAAAAACCACTTTTTAAATCAAAATAATTTATAGTGATAAATTATACATTTTAGTAGTTCTAAAGTTTAATTAGAATATATTTTTACCATTTTTTTAAATGGTGGTCATTATAATTAATTTCACTTTGAAATTGGACATACATAATTCTCAATCATTTGATTGATATTCTTTCATAAAAACATGATATTTGTCGTGACAGAAGGAATTAATTATTAAATTAATTAATTCTACTTATATGTTTTGAATTTTGTAAAATAGACATCATTTTTGAATTAGAAATATCAAATATAGCTTGTGGTTAATTCTTGGTGTTGTTCTGAAAAACTTCAATTTTTGATGAATATTGAAACAACTAAGTGGTAGTTAAAAAACTAATTTTTCATTTAAATGAAATTTTACTACCTCTGTGATTTGAATTTTCAAAATCTTACATACATAATTTTCATTAGGAATAAAAATGTGGTTCAATGGGATTAAAATAATTTTTGGTGAATAGTAACTTTTAATTTCTATTAATCGCGGTTAAAGGTAATTAATGTAACTTAAGGTAAATATAATGTTATAATAATATGAAGATACATTTACACTTGTCCTACACTTAAATGGTTGAGTCATGGCCGACAAATACAATCCATGGGTCAACTTGGGGACCCCATGCAACCACTTGGGTAAGAAAATGACATTAATAACTTTTTATTTAAAGTAAAAATAAAATTGTCACAAACATGTGTTGTTTTACTAAAACAATTATTACATGGGGTTAATAAGTTACAATTTTTACAATAAATATTAATTGGAAATATAAGAAGATTTCCTCCATCATCGTAATTTTTTTATAATTTTTAGACATTAAATAAATTAAATTTTATATGACACAATGATGATGCAACGATTACCTCATTAATTAATGATTTAAATAAAATGAAAAGATAATGTAAAATATAAGACTTAAAATTGTCATTAACCTATTGGATGAGTATATTTAAAACCCTTATCACCTTATCCTCTAAATATATCATTTTGGGACCTTTAAAATCCAAAAATCATTTCATAATAATGTAACATTTAATGACCTTCCAAGAGTGCCCCTCCTCTCCTCTTATAAAAGGCTCCCAACTCTACCACCTTATTAACACCATAAAAGCCATTTTTCTCGGCCAACCTATGCCCAAATACTCTCTCAAATTCCCTCTCTTACTCCTAGAAGCCTCACTTTGGGCAGAAGTCTTCCCAAGGAATCCTTTGGCTCAAATCAGAAAGAGTTGCCCGATTTTAAGATAATGTCTTCTCTTATGTTATTTTGTTTTTTTCTTCTCCAGCCCCTTAAAATCTTTTTATTCCTTTCTTTTGTAACAAAAACAGTATCTTTAATATAATAGGATTTTTTTATGATAAGTATTTTATTTACACTTACACACACCTTCGTCTAATGGTTAAAGAACATACTATTTCTATGGTTGGCGAATTTATGCCTCACGAAACGATGATTGATCAAATCTTCTTTTAACACCTCTCATGGTGGCCATTAAGATGTCACTATATTTATATATGATATATATTATGTTAATGTTTTCCTTATTCTTCTGTATTTCTCATTTATGGAATACCTTTATGATTTCCAGTATGGGTAAATGCGATAATTTCATTTTAGAAGTGTGGACTACCGCCCCCTCAATGTGATTTGAATCGTTAATTCCATATGTGGGACGCATAAGGGATGGAGTAAATGATATTATATATGATATTATACTGTAATTATAATATAACTTTATATAATTATGATTTTATTCCATTAAATGCGAAATAGAAATGAATGTAGCGTTCATGCGTACGTACAACTTACCATCTCCATGAATGGTGGATTTCATTTCTTACCTCTAAAAGTTATGTAATATTATAAATGCATGTATATACTGGATATATTTGATATATATGATATCTACATCATGAATATAATTCTGAATATAGTGGATATTTTACCACATGAACAAATTGTAATTATAAGAAGTTAATTTTTAATAGAAGTACCAAAGATCGACAAAACGACCGTTATTAACTTAAATAATTACATAATGTTCGTAACATAGTAATAAGTGATATAAAAGGAATAATGAACATGAAAAGGGTTCTTAAGCAATTAGAAATTAACTCTAGTTTATTATTCTAGAGGTTAAAGAATTATTGAGTCAAATCAGACACGAGGTAAGGGAACTTCATAACCCAATTTCCATTCTTTGGGTTAATCTTCTACTTTGAAATTATGTCATGATATTATTAAGTCCTATCTTGTATTTGTACTTTCTTTATGTGTACTTATAATTAATACACATAATAGATCTATTTTGTTTAAAAAATTATCTTTTTAAGGGACTTCGTCTTAATCTCCTTTCATTGAGGCATATTTTGTTTCATACACAATATTCTTTTAAACAGTGTATAAACCCCTTTGACTTTTACGTTTATTCAAAAGGAATATTTTTATACTAAGATTTTTACTAAACGAAAAAAGGGAATGTTTTTTTGTCGTACGTATGTGGCGAAAACGACTTCTCCTCCACTGTGACGATTATTCGGATTTCGGCTTCCTCTGCAAGCCATGACTTTTTTTAAATGAAAACTAATTACAAAGTTTTAATTTTATTTTATTTTGGTATTGAAAATGGTTTTGAAAATGTTTTTTTATATCAATGTGTTGTATTGATATCCTGTGATTGAAATGTGGAAATGTTATGTTTCCTCTATGCATGTTTAATGTGATACGATTATGTTTTGGATTATGATATGATTAAACCTGTTCATATGAGGAATGTATTCCACTTAATAAGTGATAGGTGGAGCCCGTTATAGCTCCTTGACGAATCGGTAGGTCTCATGAGACAAACTAGTGTCTTGGCACGAGGCCTTGACAAAATCTTATTTGTAGTCTTGGCACGAGTCCTTCGATACATGGTTATGATAGTCTGGAATTATGCATTCCATCATTATGAAAGTGGTTATTGATATTGCATGTGATTATTCGACTAGTAGAATATCCATGTGAATAAGTAAATGGCATTATTTTATTTTACGTTTTCCATATAATGAAGAAGTTATTGTTTAAAAGGCATTTGTTTTAGTCATACATTTCCTTAAATGTTTATGTTTATTTATGAAAGCTTTTGCAATATTATTATCCTTACTGAGAATCTGATCTCACCCATTTCTATTTTTTAATATTTTCTAGGATGTGAAGAGTATTTTATGGATGACCTACAGGGATAGTCAGAAGGGGATATGAGTGTTGACTATGGAGACCATGTTATTGTAGTTTTTCACATTATGATGTAATGTAACTTTTATGAATGTATCTAGTGTTTCCAACGCTACTAAACTAATCGGTCTTTCGAGACTTGACCTTTTGTGATCATGACAATGTTACGTAATAATTCACCGACTCTGGGTTACTGTGGTCAGGGTGTTACAGGTCAAGGATGATCGAGTGGCCACCCATCCATCATCCAACTGGGAAGTTTGGGAAAGTCATGCTCCACTTTGATTATGGGGGTGTTTGGAACATGGTCCACAACTAGGGTTGGTTGTGTATAAAAATCACAAAGAAAAACATGTACATACATATATTATACCAAACACTCAAGCTTAACCTATGGGTTCTCAATAAAACATCCATCACACAACACTACCATCTTTGTAGCTATCTCTAAGTGTATTCACCTCACAACATGCAATAACTTCTTTCCAATTCCATAACAATTTTGTTAAACCATTACCATTATTAATTCACAATTCATTTATTCATTCTGTTAACCAAACCAACCCAAGCCAATTCCAAACATTGTTAACTAGTTATTTATTCATCTAATCCATGCCTATATAAAAAAACTATCAAGAATTTACATTACAAGCATTCCAACAACACGTAACAGCACAACCTGATCATAGCCTCATTGTGCAACACATTTCATCTATTCCACAATAAAACAATCTCTCAACCTGAGATTTTATTACATGGTCAGGATGATGAATCAGCTATAATTTCATTCACCACACAACCCAAACCAAACCATAGCACACACCACTTCCTTAAAAACATACCAAAACAAAAACCATATCATATCCACACATCAAAAAATGGCCACTTGACATCCCATATTCCCTGTACACACAACAACACTATCCCACACAACACATCACCCACATACCAAATCATAACAGAAATCCAGATTTAACGATGTGTCCTCTATAAAACTCCACTTGTTATTTCATGGTTTTTCACTGAAATTGGGTAATCATGGAGAATTTGTTTATTATACAAGTGTTTGTGATTTACAAATATCAATATACATGTGTTAAATGGAAATAAATCAACATGAAATTTTTTGTAGTGACCATCCAAGGACCAAAAATGACCATGATTTTCAGCAGGGCATTCAACTCGTACAGTCACAATATCACGAACAATAAGAAATGCTTCGAAAATAATGCAATAAACCCCTTTACCCTTTCAATTAAATTATTAATTTTTTAATCTTTGATTAATCCAACACAACCATATTACAAGGGAAAAAAATAAAAACCATCTTGATGATGTACAAGTATAGAGTGGCAAGGGTATCCCTATCTCAAAGGGGTGTCAACTATCTTCTCATGAGACCGATCATGTAAGGGTCCTCTAATCAGTTATCCCAAAAAAATATGTATCAATACAAAGATGTCGCGCCGCCACTATACCAACAAAAACTAAGATATACTCCATTAAGAATCATGTATATGAACATTCCATGCCACAGTAAGTATATATGGAATGAAACAAGACCCAACTAAGGGAAACTTCTAGAAAACAAAGGGAGAATGCACCTTGGATCACCACGGATCACCAACGAACAATCATCAAGATCAACAGATCATAGAAGGTGCTAAAGGGTTTGAAGAAATACTAGGGGTGCCTATGGTTCTTCTATAGTGATAGATACTATAGAAGTTGTAGTATTTTTAAAAACATGAGTGGATGGAATTATTTACAACTTTGTAACATCCGGAGATTACACGATGTGTAATCAATTTTTGCACCCTGAAATCCCTCAATGTCCACTTCTACCTAAGAACACAAAGCCTATTGGTTTATTTTTTTAAAAAAACTTAACTATTACACAACATGAATCCATATTTAATGTCGTGTAAATTTCTTCATGTCATGATGCTTTCCATGACATATCATGCAACTTTCCATGAAAAGCCATGAAACCAAACTTTACACTGTGAAATCACGTAACAGGATCTGTAACCTCCCTGCTTCCCAATTTTAACAACCAAACATATCTAAAATACCTATGATCCTCTTACAAGTAAATTTAATGACTATACTCAAAATTTAATAATCCTAGAAGCCACTAATCATTATAGTGACATTATATTATAGAAATATTTTAAGAAATTTCATGTTTTTCCCTCCCATTTTTTATAAAATTGAACCACTTATCATTAATTATTAACACAATTTGATTCTTTTGGATTAGAAAATACCTACTAAAAATAATTTATATTATCCATACATTCTTATGAAGTCTTCTGGTCTTCTCCTATGACTTTTACTCAATGTCTTAATGAGAAATTAAAATGACATCTCTTAGAGAAGAGGTATTGGTATTGACCAATCTCTTTCAAGTTTACTTCATATCAAACATCCTTTAAACCTGTTATATATATATAAATTTAGAAAAACTATTTAATAAATTTACTGAGACATTATTATAATGATTTAACAACCATTTAAAACCACTTATAAATACCATTGGAGATGAAAGTATAACTCATGCTTACGCATGGACTACCGCATCCACATAGTTATATGACTCATTTTCCAACAACATAATTCATGGTTGGTTATTATTATAGATTTAATGATTATAAATGATATTTATTTCATAATAAGAATTATTTATATATGGATTTATATTTACATTTCTTTTGTTCCATCCATAAAAAAATGGAAACATCACTCGTTTATACTTACAGACTATCGTCTCCATGTAGTGATGTAATTCATTTTTCATCACTCATTTTTATTGAGAATATGAATTCTTAAATATATTGAAAATATAATTATATAATCTTTATCTCCCAAATATTGTTTATTTTCTTATACTATGGTAATTTATGGATATTTATTATTTTAATATAGTTTTTCTATCTTTATGTACTACATATTCTGAAAGAATGATTTTTTTTAAAATTTGACCACGTTTTTCAATTCGGATGAGATTATTTTCTTCAATTTTCAAATTTTATTTTATTTAAAGAATACTTTTACTATCCACCAAATATGTTTTACATTTTTTCATTTAGATTTTAATTTATAGAAAATAAATTTATGAGAATATTCTTCTCAATTTTCAAACAACATGCTTTGAATTTTTACCAATATTGTGAATGGATTTTTTTTATTTACACCACAGGAAAAAATATCTACTCAATCATAAAATAATAATTTCATTGAAATTCAGATTGTAATTTTAATTATTTATTATCAAAGAAACATTTTTCCAGAATATTTTAAAAAAATAGAATCTAAATATATTATTTTAAAGAAAAATTATTTTTCCCTCAAGAAATGTGATATTGATCTTTTAAATAATCTTTTTTATCAACAAGAACAACCTTTTATGTTATTATGTTTTATTGGGTATATGGTATAATTTTTCTAACATTATTCATTCTCTTGAAGGACTACTATTGTAATGATGAAATATTTTTCAAACCAGAATCATTTCAATGATGAATGATTTAATGATATGATGAATGTTATTTGATCGAATGGTGCACACATGTATGGTTTTTATTATGTGATGAGTGAGTTTTTGATTATATAACCCTCCAATTCATTTGTTAAAGATAGATATCTCATTAGATAATATCAATTAAATTGGTGTGTGAACCGGTTTTATTGATGGACATTTTAGGACAAGATAATATTAGGAGTGAATCTTGACAAAGGAATGTATGGAATCGGGGAGTGAACCTAATCATCTATTAAAGTATTGATTATGATCCTGGATGAAGGAAATTATTTTTAAATATTATCTCTATTCCAAAAACTTATATCATATCACTATGATTTATTTGAATGATCATTCTTGATAATCTATAATTTTCACTCTTATGTAATATTTTATTTTTTTGAAAAATATGTACTCTATAATTCATGATTAATTATATTTTATAGATAGGGTATGATTATTGAAAGTGTTCATCATGTTCTCATACCATTATGACTATATTACTCTCACAATTGATCATTGATTAATATATCTAATGTTTACCCTTACTAACTATCAGTGTTAACCCTTTATTTAGTTCCCCTTCTCTATAATTTGATGAATGGTTTATTTATGACATGTTTATGAATGGTTATAGTTGGGATGAAATAATTCAGAAATGATGTAGATATTTTACATTCCTGTATTTTGTGAATTGAAGTTAGTGAATAAATTAACCCTATAATATCCTCATAAATGAATTATTATAAAATGAATTGACCATTTTCTATAAAGAAATGAATCAATATTGTTAGATTTGAAGGAAAAGATTAGTAACGTTTTGAAAATATAATAATGAAAAATTAGTGAGAACCCATAGGATAAAAATATGCAATTTAAAACACAATATGTAATATTAAAGAAATGAATATGGTTTCCCTATAAAAATAAAACCCTAAATGGATATAACAAGTGGATGTGGTTTTGAAATTGATTCATCAAGGGGTGATAACACCAAAATGTGTTCGTGGAGTATGTATCAATTGTAACACCCCGAACCAAAATCATTGAGTTTGATCCAAAATACCATGTGAGATTATTGGATCCTCACCATATACAAAAGAATATTTCCTTGAATTGAGGGTCTAAGTGTGCCAGTGGGGATAATATATCCTCTGTATTATTTCATTGTATAGAAATAGTAGAAAAAATGATAAATAACTATAAATCATCAAAGCAATCATGTGGTATAATAAATATAGAAAAAATTTTAATTAATGAATATCTTAAAATGTGTAATGTTTTCCATTTAATGATAAAGGATAAATAAACCAATAAATATACTATGGGATATTGTAAACCACTCTCTCTCTCTCACTACCAGCTCCATTCACCTCTATTCAGATTTCCACCATTGGGACCAATTCTTTAACAAGATCTCTTATAAAATCTATAAGAACATAAAAATATCTACGTTCAATGTGAATATAGGGAAAAGTATGAAACAACAAATTTTTCAAAATATGATGTCATCAATTATATAAATTTTAATCAGTAAATGTGTTATAAGAATAAATAAATAATGAACTAAGCATTAATGTGTTGACCAAGACACCCCAAACCCCATGCTGTATCTGATTCAATTTCATTCTATAATGATAGTGTAATATTTAAGATGTGTAAAATCCATCCCATGTATTTCTTCCTATTGGTGCCACGGAGATAATAAATGGAATCATTTATCCCTCAACTTTAACATGTTTGATGGGTCCTCTGGAAAATAATATCAAGTACTATCATCGACCAGGATGCCACATGGTGTGTAGAACATGAAAATACAAGGATTCCTCAAAAATAAACATGATATGACACCATGGATACCAGATACCACCACCTTGTGATTATGTACCTAATTTTCATTATCCCAATTAGGCTCACTTCTCAACTGAGAGATTATATGTTATGAATACCAACCCATCTAAGGTGTCAATCACAACTTCCAAGGTAATGGTAACACACATACCAGTTGATCCCACAAGAAGGAATTATATATAATCATGAGTATATATCCCTATATATTGTGTAATGTGGTCAAAATATTTCATGGAAACAATATACTATAATATAACTAATGATATAAATATAAAAAATGGTCTCAAAGGACACAAACACATCTTTATGTGTTAATAATAAACAAAATTACCAAAAATATAATCACATGATATAACAAATTTAAAATTTGATCCAAAAATGAAATGAACATCCTAAATCACAGTTTCAAATGTTAGAGCTAATGTTTATCAAAAACATCATCACATGAACCATTCTTGCATGAAAAACGAAAAATAATCACAAACCCAAATATCCTATAAACTCCTAAATATCACCTAGAGAATTATAAATAATGGTGAGGAGAAAAAAGAATCATAGAATATAGAGAATTTACCTATACTCAATATGCAAAAAACTTATATAATAAAGGAGATCTCTTGTTTGGTGTATTTAGAGGAATTATGGCATAAGATGTGGGTTAAACTTCCTATAGAGTGAATGAAAGGCCTATGATGTAAGATATATATCTCAATTATTTGGGGGAAAATGATGAAAATATGTTTTAAGATCATCCTAGGTCATGATCAATATCCACTATGTTGTAACATAAATAACAGCAGTGTAAATGTGATTTTAGGCAGTCTCCAAACTGTATGGTACAACTTCCATGGTGTGGGTGGTTTAAAATACTACATATGGTAAAATAGGTACTCCATGTGGTACTTTCGTGTTTCCAAAACACTGAATAATTAAGAGAGGTAGAGGAATGAATTATAGGGGATCATTTAAGGATGAAACTATATGAGATCACCATGTAATTCCTCTATTTAATTCCCTAATGGGTCCTACAATTTTAATATTATAATAGTCATTTAGACTCCCCAAATATCAGTCTTTTTGAGACTAACTCATTTCCCCAGTTATTATAGCAGTAATCACATATTTGGAAAAGGGAAAGTAGTATTATACTAGATAATTCACACCTTTTAAAAAATAAAATAATTTATTTCCATTTAATTATGTGGGGTGACTAGCTTATAATATTATATAATAAATTATATAGTTATGTCACATGAATGAAGAAAAATAGGACTCTAAAATTCACCCCCACTATATTCAAACAAATCAAGACACTAATAAAGAAATTATGCTTCTAAATCCCAATTATTATACTAGACCCATCATTGTTGGAACTAAATCTGGACAAGTTGTTCCATCTTCCCTCGAAGCACTTTCTTGCTCTGGTTTATAATCTACACAAGAAACTTTTCATTTGGTCTATATCTCTCTAGCTCAACATCATAGTAACCAAAAACATGAGTATGGTTGGGTAAGTACCTTCATATATATAAAATATTGAGGATACCACCGTAGTGAGAAGGATGATCTAAATAGTACGCCAAAACCCATATATGATCATTGATCTCAATGGGCACCACAATACACGGTTCTAGATTTCCTTGTTTACTGAACAATTTCATCCCTAACTGAGGTGTAACTGTTATGAAAACTCAATCACTGATATTTAACTCTAATGGTATCCTATGGTTATATAATATCCAGGTCTTCCCTTAGTGGTAATTAACCTCTTCTGAATCAATTGAACTCTCTCAGAGGTCACTTGAACTGTGTTGGGGCTCACAATTTCTACCTCACCATCCTAATGAAAATAAAGAGGTGAAAGACATTTCCTTCATTAAATATCCCCATAAGGTTCAATAAGTATTAAATCTTATTATCTATTACTTTATGAAAAATCAACCATGGATGGGTGATCATCCCATGCTCTTCTGAAGGCTTGCACGCCATATTGAATAATATCCTCCAATATGCATACAGCTCGCCTGGAGTATTTGTCGGTCTGTGAATTTTATTCCATAAACAACCTCAATTAAGTCCATTGGTACTTCAATAATACCTAGAGAACCCATGATGAAAAACTTTTATATCTTTCCTTCATAATTCAAAATGTAACTCAATGGATGCGTACAATCTCATGGACATAGATATTTATGTCACGACCCGCCCTCGGGGTCCGTGCCGTGACTACCGCAAGCCCGCCTTCCATAGGCCAGGGGCTGGCGACTAGCACCAAGGCATAAATCCCAGAAAAAGGGAAGGCATTGCCTTTGTAAAGTAAACAAACATCACAGAGTAAGCAAGCGGAAGTAAAACACTAATTACAAAAGAAGAGCTGAAAAGTAAAAAGGGGCCGGAAATACAAGCCCAACTGTAAAGTACAACTCGAAAGGGAAAACAACGACTGAAAAGTAAAGCTGCTACGCTGAGATGTCCACTGGAAATCCCACCTGAAGGGTGGGTACAGATAGCTCCTCTACTCCTCGGGTCCCGCCATCCGCTCCGAGTATGTCCCGCCCACTGGTCCACCTCCGGGTACCGCCTCGTCGTATAGTCCACCTCCAGGTACCGTCCAGTCCTCGAACCTTCGGCTTCTGTCAGCACTGTCCGTCGTCTGCAACCAACACAACGAGGTGCGGGCATAGCCCGTGCAGGGGTGAGTATAACGATACTCAGTAGGGACCCCGAGACCCTCAAGGTCTCACTAAAACCAAAAAGGATAACCACAAGAAGATCTCAACAGATAAACTCTACTTAGGTATATGCCCATACATATACCTAAGTTATCAAGTAACCCATCTTAAGCATGAGGAAACACAAGGATTGTGAAAACGACGGATAACCACTACCCGGGTATATGCCCATACATATACCAAAGTTAGCAGGTGACCCATCTCAATCATGAGGTAAACACAAGGTCAAAAGTCTCAGCTCAAACCAGGATTTTCATTATCGAAACCGTAACTGCTGAAGAGATCCGTCTCTAGAGTGTACAGTGGTCCTGTCACGACTCCGAGGTACTGCTCACTAACCTAAGACTGCTGAAGTACTCCTCCTGTCGAGTACTGCGGACCAGCCACCCAAACACAGTACTGCTTCCCGCCGAGGTATGTCACCCAAACTCCGTAGTGCACACCCCCTAGTAGCCTGCTGAGGTACTCTCCGGACGAGCACCGCGGGTCTGCACTGTCACACAGGTAGTGCTCCGTCCTCCATGGGTCTGCACCTCAGAATGTAGTGCTCCGTCCACTGGGCTAGTCGACTCACTCCAAGTCGAGTCGGTCAAGCAGTCGTCAGGTCTCAGCCAGCTACACGGTCTCCGTACATCGCACGCTCGTCACTGGGAGGGTCCGCTCCACGAGCTACAGGTCAATACTCCAAGTATCTCAAAGTCCCGCAAAGAAGTATCTCAAAAGTCCGTTTCGTCACAGGGGTCTCAACGCAACAGACGGCACGTCGATCGGACCCCCGGTCTGTGAGTTATTAGCCTTTTCGTCCCAGGGGCCCGGTTGGTTTCGAGTGCGAAGCAATCCCGGCCGTATCTCAACTGTACCCCGAACTCCCATAGGGTATACTCATAGGGACCGTTACTAAACGTAAACACCAACGCCGCTGACGGTTCGTCAAACGGACGTCCTGACTGAAAGATATCAGCTTTTCCGTTCCAGGGGCCCGGTTGGATTTCGGGTACAATCCAACCCGGCCATACTCCGACTGTATCCAAAACTCGGGCGGAGTAAGTCAAAAGTTCCGTCTCATCAAGAGGAAGTCAACGAAACAGACGGCGCGTCAATCGGACGCCCGGTCTGTGAGTTATTGGCTTTTTCGTCTCCGGGGCCCGGTTGGTTTTTAAGGCAAAACCAACCCGACCGTACTCCACCTGCGTCCAAACCTCGGGCAGAGTTTGCCAAAAGATCCGTCTCATTAAGAGGAACGCAACGCGACTGACGGCGCGTCAATCGGACGTTCGTGGCTCAAGATATGAGCGTTTCCGCTCCGAAGGCCCGGTTGGTTTCGTGAACGAACCAACCCGACCGAACTCAAAGTTAACCAAAACCTTGAGTGCGATATATCGAAACGACCGTCTCGATCTAAGGATCGCGTTGCCGCAGACGGTTAGTCGATCGGCGGTCCGAGGATCAAGTTATGAGCCAAAAACCAAAACTGGTTCGAAACGGGGGGTCCGGGTCCGGGCCGACCCGGCCCGACCCCCCCTGGGTGGCGCGGTGGCCGGCGGCGGCGGCCGGCGGCGGCAGGCGGCGGCGGCGCGGCGGCCGGCGGCGGCGCGCGGCGGCGCGCGGAGGCGGCGCGGGTGGCGGCGGGCCGCGGCGGCGGCGGCGGGCCGCGGTGGCGGCGGCGGCGGGCCGCGGCGCACGCGGGGGGCTAAGCCCCCGCTCTTTCCAAGAGGCGGCGCAGCTTTGCCGCGCCGTTTGTTTTTAGGAAGCGCCCCCCCCCCCCCCCCCCCACGTGGGGGGCCTGCTGGAAAAGAACCGAGGGGGCCGGTTGCCCCCTCCCTTCAAAGAACCGCCCCCCCTCTTAAAGAGGGGGGTTTTCAAGGGGTTAGCCGGGGAATTAAATTCCCCGGTTTTTAAAACATCCGGCCGGCCAGCTGGCCGGCCGGTTTTTACCAACGGGACCGGAAATTCCGGTCCCGCCTTCGACTTCTGACACCGGCGGCCCGGCCGCCGGTCTCCTCTTCCGCCGCGGCCCGGAACCGGCCGCGGTCTTCTCGTCCCGCCGCGGCCCGGAACCGGCCGCGGTCTCCTCAACCCGCCGCGGCCCGGAACCGGCCGCGGTCTCCTCAACCCGCCGCGGCCCGGAACCGGCCGCGGCGTTCGGCGTCCGGCGCGGTGCGACGGCATCGCGCCCCTCCGCCGCACTTTAATTTCTTTCAACGCGGCGCGACGGCGTCGCGTTCTTGATGTTTCTTCCATGGAGTGCGCGCGACGGCGTTGCGTAAAATAAACGCACGATCATCCGCGTGGTGCGACGACACCACGCCACTTGCTTCTACCCGCAAGAACAAACAAGAACGTTGGAGGGGGTTCGGCCGTGTTCGTGCGGTCCGGCCCCCTCACGTTAATAATAATAACGCAACTTTAAATAAACAACATCCTCACGTTAGTCATACGAACCACGAGCAAGAATGAGATAATTAAATATTAAATCAACATCCCCTACCTCGGGTATAAGTTCGAGGATTTGACTATGTCCGCGGAAGTCGATGTCGCGGAGATCGGGCGACACGGTAGTCGTTCGTCAATTCCGTTGACGAAGAGACGCGTCCGAAGAGGCACGTCGTTGGCGAATCCTTGTACGCCGACGAAGGTTGTCCGAGGAAGGTGCGGTGTTCTCTCTCGTTGACACCGAAGACGAAGAAGAGCGGAGCGGCGTTCTTCGTCGGAACTTGAGCGTTCTACGTCAAGTCTTGAGGAAAGTCAAATAAAAAGGAAACAACAAACTCAAGAACCCCTACCTCGATAGTCGCACGTTGACGGAGTCGTGGAATATCGGTGTCGATTCCTTTGACGTCGGAGGAAGAGTCGTTGTCGAAGGCGTTCGTCGCGGAAAACCGTCGCGGAAGAGATGACGCAGAAGAAGTACGTCGCGTCGCGGATACGGCGTCGCGGATGGATCGTGTTCTTCGGCGGAGAAGTTCTTCGTTGAAGAACGACGTTCTTCGTTCTTCGTCAGAGCTTGAAGATGAAGAGGAAGCTCTCAAAATGACAAACAAAGAACCCAAAATAAAATAAGACTACCTCTTATTTTATTAACACATAACACAAAAGAATTTCAAAGGTTTGAAATTCAAAAAGGGTTTAACTCCCTTAATTAATTAATTAACTCAAGTTGACAACATTAAATGAAATGAGTTAAAGGGGAGGTTTTGAGAGAATTTGAGGAGTTGGGGTTCGTGTGGACCCCACCTAACTTAATCCTCCCAAGGGAGGTTAAGTGGATGTGGGTCCCACTCCCAACTCCCTTTGGTAGGACTTAACTAGATTAAAATAAAATTTGTTCCTCACAAATTTTATTTAACTTAAACTAAAAAACCCAAAAACTAACTTTCAACCCGCAACAAACGCAACTTCCGAAAAGGTCTCATTAAGCGAATATCGGCGCTGCGAGTTCATCGGTGCCCTCGGATTTCAATTCCGAGCACCCGATCAAAAGTTAGGAATACCCGCTCGTTCGTTCACTGAACGTACCCGATCCAAACTTCAGAAATTAATTCCGGGCACTCCGGACCTCGGAATCAGGTGCCGTCTGAAACTGCGCTCTTGTAAAATTCTAAAGAAAATTAAGAAAAAATTTCCCTTGAATTTTACGGGTCTTTACATTACTCCCACCTCAGGGCTTTACGTCCCCGTAAAGATACAACAAAAACTAGGGAAACAAAAGAGGGTACTGAGCACGCATCTGAGCCTCCCGCTCTCATGTGCTCTCCTAGAGATTCCCGTACCGCCATCTGTTGCGCACAAGAGGAATCGATCGCCCATGTAGGACCCGCTCCTGTCGATCCTCTATCTCCACCGGGACCTCCGTAAAAGTCGCCCCATCGTCAACGTCAAGCTCCCCATGGTCAAAGATGTGCGTCGGGTCGTGCACGTATCTCCTCAGTTGAGACACGTAGAAGACGTCGTGCACCCAGTGTATCTGAGGTGGTAGAGCCAGGCGATAAGCCACCTCACCAACCCTGCTGAGGACCTGGAAGGGTCCGATGAAGTGCGGAGATAACTTGTCGCCTCGGCCCAATCTCCGAATACCACGTCGAGGTGAGACCCGCAAGAAGACGAGGTCACCATCCTCGAACTCTAGTGGCCTCCGCCTCCTGTCAGTGTATGACTTCTGCCAGCTCTGTGCTGTCCTCATCCGCTCCTGGATGACATGGACCTCTTCTGACATGGCACGGACCATCTCTGGTCCCACAAGAGCTGCAAGATTTCTTCTTTGCCGATAAGAGAAACCTGGTCTCATCCCCTGGATGAACCACATTCTTTGCCTAAAACAGTCAATCCTAACATGGATGATACTAATCCATACCAAGGATGACTTCGTAAGGCCTCGACGCTACTACTAAGAGATCCAACCGTTACTCTCGCCTCTAAGGGTTGAGTCACACTGTCGGCATCAGTGTGTGGTAACTGGGTCTCCTCCAGTAGATGTCTCACAAGTGAGGGTCAAGTCAACAGTCAACTGGAACCTCTTAGTAACATCACAAAAGAGGATAGGAATGAAAACATCACAAAGGATGTGTCTTTTATTATTGCAGCTCATAATACAAGACGCTACACAAAAGCAACATCAACATGGAACTATAAGTACAAGAGACGTATCCACTAGTTCCGCTCCTGTCCACCTGCTTTACTGTTGCTCAAGCATTTGTCGCTGCCACAACCTCGGTGGCTCCCTCCAAGCCTGCGGATCGAGGAGTCGGACAGTCACGTGCCAGGTGACCCTTTCCGCGGCATGAGTAACACAACCTGCTCCTTGCACGGCTAGCTCTGTTCCCACCTCGGGTGCCCCGCACCACCGGTCCTAAAACCCGAGATCGCCCAACTGCTGGTCTGGTCCTCCTGGACCTCTGCATCATCTGTCTACTGCCCACAGATGACTCAGCTTCTGATCGAAAAACACGCGGCAAAGGCAGAATCGCCTGTACACGCTCGGGGTGTAGAGATACTGGCACAAACTCCACCCTGAAGAAGGTCTCGAAGTCTTCCCATGCGAAGTTCATCTCATCGCAAAACTGAAACAAGTGGCTCCACCACCTACCTGCTGCTGCGTGAAGGAGGCTGGTAGCAAAGATCACCATGAAGTCTGCCGGCGTCCCCACTAGCCTGAAGACTCTCACCACAGCCTCCAGCCAAACCTCAGCCGCCTGCGGGTCCGTCTCTCCCCGGAACCTGGGTGGCCTCTGGCGCTGGAACTCGTGCAGCGCGCTCAAGCGTCGTGCATCGCCTACTGCTGGGGCTGGTGGCATCGGTGGCCCAACGTATGGTAGTACCGCTGGTGCCTCCGCTGGTGCCTCAACTGCAAGAGGGCCCTCTACCGAAGCCTCGTCGCTCGACAGACTGTCAGCACGCTCATCCCTCCGGGCTCTAGCTGGTCGTCTGAGAAAAGATATCCTGAAAGAAACAACGTAACACGATCAAACGATTATACCTGGTGAGCTGACCTGGTTTGAGCTGTTTTAAGGGGAAAAACCTTTGAAAACACACACGCAATCAGTGTTTTTGTGCACAAAGTCGGAAATCAGTTGTCAGGGTCCTGGTGTATGGATACGTCGGCCGCCCGCACCAACACTGGACTCCCTGAACTGAAAACCACACTCGGTACCCTTAACACTATTGCTTCACAGAAAGAAAGATCAGAGTCTGCGGTAGAACCGACCACCTATGATACCAATTTGTCACGACCCGCCCTCGGGGTCCGTGCCGTGACTACCCCAAGCCCGCCTTCCATAGGCCAGGGGCTGGCGACTAGCACCAAGGCGTAAATCCCAGAAAAAGGGAAGGCATTGCCTTTGTAAAGTAAACAAACATCACAGAGTAAGCAAGCGGAAGTAAAACACTAAGTACAAAAGAAGAGCTGAAAAGTAAAAGGGGGCCGGAAATACAAGCCCAACTGTAAAGTACAACTCGAAAGGGAAAACAGCGACTGAAAAGTAAAGCTGCTACGCTGAGATGTCCACTGGAAATCCCACCTGAAGGGTGGGTACAGATAGCTCCTCTGCTCCTCGGGTCCCGCCATCCGCTCCGAGTATGTCCCGCCCAGTGGTCCACCTCCGGGTACCGCCTCGTCGTATAGTCCACCTCCAGGTACCGTCCAGTCCTCGAACCTTCGGCTTCTGTCAGCACTGTCCATCGTCTGCAACCAACACAACGAGGTGCGGGCATAGCCCGTGCAGGGGTGAGTATAACGATACTCAGTAGGGACCCCGAGACCCTCAAGGTCTCACTAAAACCAAAAAGGATAACCACAAGAAGATCTCAACAGATAAACTCTACTTAGGTATATGCCCATACATATACCTAAGTTATCAAGTAACCCATCTCAAGCATGAGGAAACACAAGGATTGTGAAAACGACGGATAACCACTACCCGGGTATATGCCCATACATATACCAAAGTTAGCAGGTGACCCATCTCAATCATGAGGTAAACACAAGGTCAAAAGTCTCAGCTCAAACCAGGATTTTCATTATCGAAACCGTAACTGCTGAAGAGCTCCGTCTCTAGAGTGTACAGTGGTCCTGTCACGACTCCGAGGTACTGCTCACTAACCTAAGACTGCTGAAGTACTCCTCCTGTCGAGTACTGCGGGCCAGCCACCCAAACACAGTAGTGCTTCCCGCCGAGGTATGTCACCCAAACTCCGTAGTGCACACCCCCTAGTAGCCTGCTGAGGTACTCTCCGGACGAGCACCGCGGGTCTGCACTGTCACACAGGTAGTGCTCCGTCCGCCATGGGTCTGCACCTCAGAAAGTAGTGCTCCGTCCACTGGGATAGTCGACTCACTCCAAGTCGAGTCGGTCAAGCAGTCGTCAGGTCTCAGCCAGCTACACGGTCTCCGTACATCGCACGCTCGTCACTGGGAGGGTCCGCTCCACGAGCTACAGGTTGATACTCCAAGTATCTCAAAGTCCCGCAAAGAAGTATCTCAAAAGTCCGTTTCGTCACAGGGGTCTCAACGCAACAGACGACACGTCGATCGGACGCCCGGTCTGTGAGTTATTAGCCTTTTCGTCCCAGGGGCCCGGTTGGTTTCGAGTGCGAAGCAATCCCGGCCGTATCTCAACTGTACCCCGAACTCCCATAGGGTATACTCATAGGGACCGTTACTAAACGTAAACACCAACGCCGCTGACGGTTCGTCAAACGGACGTCCTGACTGAAAGATATCAGCTTTTCCGTTCCAGGGGCCCGGTTGGATTTCGGGTACAATCCAACCCGGCCATACTCCGACTGTATCCAAAACTCGGGCGGAGTAAGTCAAAAGTTCCGTCTCATCAAGAGGAAGTCAACGAAACAGACGGCGCGTCAATCGGACGCCCGGTCTGTGAGTTATTGGCTTTTTCGTCTCCGGGGCCCGGTTGGTTTTTAAGGCAAAACCAACCCGACCGTACTCCACCTGCGTCCAAACCTCGGGCGGAGTATGCCAAAAGATCCGTCTCATTAAGAGGAACGCAACGCGACTGACGGCGCGTCAATCGGACGTTCGTGGCTCAAGATATGAGCGTTTCCGCTCCGAAGGCCCGGTTGGTTTCGTGAACGAACCAACCCGACCGAACTCAAAGTTAACCAAATCCTTGAGTGCGATATATCGAAACGACCGTCTCGATCTAAGGATCGCGTTTCCGCAGACGGTTCGTCGATCGGAGGTCCGAGGCTCAAGTTATGAGCCAAAAACCAAAACTGGTTCGAAACGGGGGGTCCGGGTCCGGGCCGACCCGGCCCGACCCCCCCCTGGGTGGCGCGGTGGCCGGCGGCGGCGGCAGGCGGCGGCGGCGCGGCGGCCGGCGGCGGCGCGCGGCGGCGCGCGGAGGCGGCGCGGTGGCGGCGGGCCGCGGCGGCGGCGGCGGGCCGCGGTGGCGGCGGCGGCGGGCCGCGGCGCACGCGGGGGGCTAAGCCCCCGCTCTTTCCAAGAGGCGGCGCGGCTTTGCCGCGCCGTTTGTTTTTAGGAAGCGCCCCCCCCCCCCCCCCCACACATGGGGGGCCTGCTGGAAAAGAACCGAGGGGGCCGGTTGCCCCCTCCCTTCAAAGAACCGCCCCCCTCTTAAAGAGGGGGGTTTTCAAGGGGTTAGCCGGGGAATTAAATTCCCCGGTTTTTAAAACATCTGGCCGGCCGGTTTTTACCAACGGGACCGGAAATTCCGGTCCCGCCTTCGACTTCCGACACCGGCGGCCCGGCCGCCGGTCTCCTCTTCCGCCGCGGCCCGGAACCGGCCGCGGTCTTCTCGTCCCGCCGCGGCCCGGAACCGGCCGCGGTCTCCTCAACCCACCGCGGCCCGGAACCGGCCGCGACGTTCGTCGTCCGGCGCGGTGCGACGGCACCGCGCCCCTCCGCCGCACTTTAATTTCTTTCAACGCGGCGCGACGGCGTCGCGTTCTTGATGTTTCTTCCATGGAGTGCGCGCGATGGCGTTGCGTAAAAAAACGCACGATCATCCGCGTGGTGCGACGGCACCACGCCACTTGCTTCCACCCGCAAGAACAAACAAGAACGTTGGAGGGGGTTCGGCCGTGTTCGTGCGGTCCGGCCCCCTCACGTTAATAATAATAACGCAACTTTAAATAAACAACATCCTCACGTTAGTCATACGAACCACGAGCAAGAATGAGATAATTAAATATTAAATCAACATCCCCTACCTCGGGTATAAGTTCGAGGATTTGACTATGTCCGCGGAAGTCGACGTCGCGGAGATCGGGCGTCGCGGTAGTCGTTCGTCAATTCCGTTGACGAAGAGACGCGTCCGAAGAGGCACGTCGTTGGCGAATCCTTGTATGCCGACGAAGGTTGTCCGAGGAAGGTGCGGTGTTCTCTCTCGTTGACACCGAAGACGAAGAAGAGCGGAGCGGCGTTCTTCGTCGGAACTTGATCGTTCTACGTCAAGTCTTGAGGAAAGTCAAATAAAAAGGAAACAACAAACTCAAGAACCCCTACCTCGATAGTCGCACGTTGACGGAGTCGTGGAATATCGGTGTCGATTCCTTTGACGTCGGAGGAAGAGTCGTTGTCGAAGGCGTTCGTCGCGGAAAACCGTCGCGGAAGAGATGACGCAGAAGAAGTACGTCGCGTCGCGGATACGGCGTCGCGGATGGATCGTGTTCTTCGGCGGAGAAGTTCTTCGTTGAAGAACGACGTTCTTCATTCTTCGTCAGAGCTTGAAGATGAAGAGGAAGCTCTCAAAATGACAAACAAAGAACCCAAAATAAAATAAGACTACCTCTTATTTTATTAACACATAACACAAAAGAATTTCAAAGGTTTGAAATTCAAAAAGGGTTTAACTCCCTTAATTAATTAAGTAACTCAAGTTGACAACATTAAATGAAATGAGTTAAAGGGGAGGTTTTGAGAGAATTTGAGGAGTTGGGGTTCGTGTGGACCCCACCTAACTTAATCCTCCCAAGGGAGGTTAAGTGGATGTGGGTCCCACTCCCAACTCCCTTTGGTAGGACTTAACTAGATAAAAATAAAATTTGTTCCTCACAAATTTTATTTAACTTAAACTAAAAAACCCAAAAACTAACTTTCATCCCGCAACAAACGCAACTTCCGAAAAGGTCTCATTAAGCGAATATCGGCGCTGCGAGTTCATCGGTGCCTTGAGATTTCAATTCCGAGCACCCGATCAAAAGTTAGGAATACCCGCTCGTTCATTCACTGAACGTACCCGATCCAAACTTCAGAAATTAATTCCGGGCACTCCGGACCTCGGAATCAGGTGCTGTATGAAACCGCGCTCTTGTAAAATTCTAAAGAAAATTAAGAAAAAATTTCCCTTGAATTTTACGGGTCTTTACAATTTACAAGCTCCTCCACCGAGTGTATATCACTAATCAGTAAAAAGTGGGAATTTTTTGTAAGATAATAAATAACTAATTAAACTAAATCATTAATTATAAAGTTCCAATGTGATCCTATCACAAATTCCATGGTGATATTCCAAAAATTACACATGTTCCATGGATGTGGCTAGATAAAACTACAAAGACGCTAGGGATCATCCTTCAACCACTGATATGTAAGGAATGAAGAGATGAACCCCTAAATGCATCTCTTAATAATTAGCTACAAGTACTACCACTTAATTTCATGGTGAGTCATCCTTTATTTAAGATACTAACTCCATGTAGAGCTATGGAAATTCCTTATAATATTTTCTCTATTGAAAACAGGGTGTACTACTATCCCACGAACCTTGACCACATAGTTATTACTCAAGGACCAGATTGGTATCAGATCCAGAAAAATGAGATATTCCCATGTCTCATAACACTCTAGGAATCACTCATGTACAGTACTCTCCTGATACACTAGACAATATTTAACTAACAATGCTGAACAAGTCATGGATCCATGGTCTTATAAATAAATCTTCCACCAATTACCCAATAATCTCATCAAGCATCACTATACATTGGGTGGTCTCTCACAAATATCCTTATCATCATGTCTCTTATATCTAATATAATTTGAAATTGTGTTACCTTTACTACGTGTATAATAAACCTCAATGTAGAATGTATGTAGTTACTCAACATTGTCTCATGTTCATGTCCCTTTTTGTAAAATATATTTAAGGATCGTGTGGTGCATATTGTCAAAAAATATCTCTCTAAAGAAATAATATATCCATCACTTTAGAGTGTGGGTCATTGTTTCTAGCTCCCTAACTTGTGTTGGGTATTTCTACTAGTTGGGTCATTACTAATGAGACCCATAGGCCTGTACCATCTCCCAATGAAGTATACTAAGGAAAAGTAATTATCCATCATAGTACACAACATAACCAACCCTAGGATCATGGAGTGTTAATACTAGAGATGTCATCAACCATAAATTTAATTCTTAGAATGCCTCTTTATAGTGTTTTTCACATTGAAACTTCACTCCCTTCATTTTCACTAAAATCGTGTTTGTTGATCATTAGGATAATTTCTAAACAAATCATCAGAAATATCCTACTAGACTCATAATTTTCCTAAAATCAAACATGTTCTAGTGATATGTCGAGGTAATGACTCCCTCAACATTATTTGGGACTACATATATACCAATCCAAGAAACATAATTTCCTAAGAACATAAACTCTAGAATCTAGAAGTCAC
The DNA here is from genome assembly GCA_963277665.1 of Viscum album. Taxonomy (NCBI): domain Eukaryota; kingdom Viridiplantae; phylum Streptophyta; class Magnoliopsida; order Santalales; family Viscaceae; genus Viscum; species Viscum album. The sequence goes on from OY728157.1 coordinate 170,376,704, forward strand.
CCTTCGACAACATGGTGTAAATTCCATTTTCTCTAAGCATACTTATGACTATCTCCTTGTTAAAATCTTAATGATTTGATATCAGAGAGTAGAAGTGGATTTAGTTGATGAAATCTATCATTATCTACTCATAGTATTGATTTATGAACCTATTAATGGGGTACATAAACACAACAGGAATGTTATTCAGGCTGAAAGACATCACGATATACTCTTTATATTAATTATTAATCTGAATTGATATCTTCAATATGCACTCCTCTCTTTATTAAAACTGATGATAGCCTAATCAAAGAAATTTTTAGAGAGCCACCACCCACCCCATAGATAGTTGAGAAGATTATAAATCATGGTAAAATAATATAGGTTATTCATAGTCAGATTGTTCAATAAATAGCAATCGATGTATATTTTAATATTTTTTTCCTTCTTCTTAGTTTAAAATATAGGAGAATCCAATAGTGAAGTACAACATTTTATAAATATTTTTCACTCCAATTCATTAAACTGAAACATAATTCCCTTCATCTAAATCAAGTAAACATGATACATGGATATTGAAATGGGTTTTTTTCACACTGTAAGCTCAATATCAAAATTAACTTCTATTTTTGGAGTAAGTTCGGTGAAGTCTTCAGAAAAAACATTCTGAAAATGATCTCTAACTGGAAGAAAAATGAGAGGTCCTTATATGATTCTTCTAAGAGATAAAATCCATACATATATGATGTCATCATTCCAAGATAACTTGTGTCTGGTCTAACTCTTCCTACTCTTAATTCCCCCTCTCTTTTCATCAGAAACTTTTCTTCACTAGGTGAAGTGAACAACACAGACCTCCAATATAATCCTCTGTGATCGTGGAATCTAGTCATCAAGTCCATGTATAGAATCAAATAATATAAAATCATATTTATTATAAAATATTCCAATAAAACTATAGTAAAACTGAAGTATATCTTGATATGGTCCACATTCATTCCCAATGGAGTGTCAAGAGATAGTATTTTATAAGATAACTTAACCAATCAGCACTTTACAAAAACAAAATTTTCATCAATATAGGAATGGGATACAACCGTATCAAATAAAAATAATGAAAGAGTGGATGTGATCAAAATGATACCCCTAATTTTTTACGGACCCTCTACTCCATCTTTGGGATTTTGATTCACAACATAAAGGTGTCCAGCCTCAGACATAGGACCTTTTCTCTAAGGTGTGTGTTGAGTCTTGCCCTACTAGAGAGAACTTTGGTCTAAACTCAGGTTTCCTGGTCTATATTTTATCTATCACTTAGTTGAAGATATATAATAGATCTTCTCGAGATTTTCAATCCTTCCACACTACAAGCACTGACTCTAGAGTTCTAGGCATGCCCGACTATATTTTTCGAACTTACCATATTAAAGCATGGTGGGTCATCTCCATACTGAAGTGACTGAACCCCACTAAATATGAATTCCAAAACACTATGAAATTTCCCTAGACTTTCTCTTCCTACCACCATATTAGTTACTCATGGAAGCAATATGATGTCCATCTATCTGCGTAGTGAAAGAGAGTAAAAGGATAGTTTCTAGTCTATCTTCCCTAATACCCTCAATATTCATAGACCTCCAGAGAAAATATGTGTAAAAAGATAAATCAATACTCAAGAACTACTATATGTGGTCAGTTATATGTTTTATTTCAAGATCACTTTCCTTTTGACCCTTTATTCCATCCAAAAGCGGTGAAAATGGGGGATATCAATTGTGTGGATTAATATGATATAGTTATGGAACGCTAATACCACTCCATGAGATTCTATGAATGATAAACATTTAGAATATCTTGAAAAAATTATATAGAACACATTTCCTAGATGTCCTCTCTTATAATACCCTTGCATAATATTTTATATCCCATTAATCCCCAACAATGCTTAGTAGGTCCATGTGTCTTGAATATTTCCATCATAAACATCTAATCTAAAGGTGTATAAAAGAGGTTGAGTATTATCTCTAGGGTGTCCATCCAATCCTCAGTATATTTTGGCCCATTGGTTTCTGAATACTATTTGGGAAGTTAAAGATATAAATCCTTGGTGTAGATAAACTTATATGTTTGTGGTGGTTGGTAACAAACCAGTTCCTGCACTGCTGGGGATGGTGTGGGAATCAGATCTCGACCATCCTTCCTGGTTAGCGGTGCCTCAAAATTTTTTTGAGGTGGAATCATTGGAAATGAAATAAAATATATGAATACATAGTGTCTTATCTAGTCGATGAGATCACACAATCCTTTTCTAGGATTCTACCCTCAATCAATATTTAACCATCCCTTCACTAACCCTTTTTTCACACCAAAATATTTGTTACAATAATAAAATATTCTAACAAAAAAGCATGATATATTATACTAACAAATTCATTTAACGATATATCATTGAGCATGGAAAGGAATAGATATGTCACCTAGTCAAAGAAACTATCCAAAACTGATAACACATGTAATGGAATTTTTATTAAATAACTATTTTATTATAAAAAATGGTATGTATATATGACATGTGAACCTCTGTTCCTAGTCATGATGAATGAATGAACTGAAAATCTCATAAATCTCATATAATCATGACGTACATCCCACAAGGTGATTTCAATGAATGATAATAAAAAAAATGTAATTCCATGTTATATATAAACTCATATTTCCGCTATACAGAGTTGACTATGTACTGAAATAGTACTTCTACCTAAGATCGAACCATCCTAACTAATTTCTATCCTATTAAAAAAAATATTTATAATAAAATACATGTTAGTAAATATCATTTCTATGATAGGACATTGTAATACCCTAAACTGGTCCTCTAGGTATGAACTAGAATGCCATGTGACTTCATGCACACCTCCCATTATATAAGAGGTTGCTGACTAGAAGTGATGGACTCAGTATGATAGTGGATAGATGTCACGAACCAACATGGAGGTCTATCTGGCCTGACAGTCGACCTAGTTTGGGGCATGGCCTGAAGGGAGTTCATGATCTCCATAGGCTGGAATCTACGGCTTCGGTATCAACAATACTTTGTGGGTATTATTTATCCCATTATTTTGATAAAAAACAACCCAAAATAATAAAAATTAAAAGGAATGAAAAATGTTACCAAACATGACAAAAATAATTTTAAGATTCATGTTTTACAAAATACATCATGACACAATGGTTTTGCAACAAATAGAAATGATAAATCCATCCCAAACCCACTATGTGACATAAGGGATGACATCATCAATCCACCACAACTAACAACACTTGCACGAGGAAGAACACTAACAACCTGAACATCCATCTTTATACATCTTTCATTTACCTATTTCAAACATAACAATGTATATATGCACAGAAAATTGTATACATGGTGTGCGCAAAATCCTAGTAGGATGCCACAGAAAAGAAAAATTTTCATTCCAAAAATTTATCATATAATTCACATTAATATATTATAAAAGTAAAGGATATAAATATTTTTAAATAATACATTTTGAAAGGAAAAAAAGAGTTTCATTAAATATAAGAAACTTAGTTCACCATACTCTAATGGTAAGTATAGTATCTCAAGGGAGTGATAATGTCATGGGAAAACCATATAGGCACTAGCTAAAATCGGACACTTGAAACCTCTTATCTTAGTAAAATGTGGTATAGAATCCACAAACTAAAATTTTCTCATGAAAAAGGCACTATTATAGAATATCTCAAAGTCCAAGTTACCTCCATTCATTATCAGAATTTTAATAGTGTTTTATTCATTAAACCAAATAGATTAATCCTAGAGAATCAATGTTTCAGTCAACTAGCATACTAGTCCTAGTCTACCCACCTAGATAACCAAGTTTACATTCATGAACGATTTTCCTTTCAAAAGTAAAAAATATTACTACTTTCACACACACATGATAATAATGGTTAAAAATACTTGAAAACCCACATTTTTCACAACAAATACCATTTTCAATTCAAAACATACACCAGAACCACTTCAAAAAGATGTTTCGTAGTGATTTCACCATTTATTAAACCACTTTCTCAATTTATAAAACTCCTTCAAAAATCACAAAAATGACCATACATAAAAATGAACAATTAACTTTATAAAATCTTATATCAAGCTATACATGTATTAAAACCTTTTAAAAATGCATTTCTCGCCTTCTACATAATGCATTAATCCCAACCATAGAGTAATGAAATAATATCAAAATCACTAAATAATGTTTGAGCATGGAACCACTTACCTCAAGTGAAAAAACATTAATAAATTCAATCTAAATCACAACCACAACACGGTGGGATATTATAAGGGTTAAATCAAACCAAAAATATCAATATTGGACCATAATAATCATGATCCATTCCATAATAGGTCACTAAACCTGATGGAAATTTGAAACCCCATAAGAAGTAAAAGGGAAACCCTATAAAAGTAAGATAAATAATGTAATGGGGGACATAGATAGAGTTCCATGAATATTTCAAACCAAAATCAAGACCAAAATTGAGGCCCATGGTAGAATGGATGATTGTTGGAGGTGCCTAGGGCAGGAATTGGTGACTGGGGAAGGAATCAGGTGTTTTGGGGTTAAATATGAATGGGGGAATGGTAAAATCCACATTTTAAGGGCCTCAATAGGCTGCACATTTTTCTCTTACTATATTCAAAACCATTCTATCCCCACCATCCATAAGATACATGTCACATGGTTAGTTGAACAATTTGAAAAACCATGTAATAAATGCTCGATTCAGTCTGGTCCAAAAATGACACTTGGCACAGGGTTTCCTGGCATGGAGCACATTTCCCTTAACACTGTGACACTTGTTGTTTAATAAAAAAATCGATTTTTCAATAAAACCCTATAGAAAACACAAGGATAAATGACTGAGAAAAATAAGTCAAAAAATTCTTCGAAATGAAATCATGGATGTGAATATTCTCCCAACCATATAAACTTTCCACCTTTGGAAACTCACTCCAAAACATCATCAGAGAAAAAAATAGACATTCTTAATCAACCTAAAAGATATAATCCCAAGTCGCATGCACAACGTTAGAACTTCTACAAAGAACTTAGACTATTGAAATAGTCTTCCCATGAATTACTCTCTCAGGAATCTACAACATGCACTGGCTGCTCAAACACTGAAAAATATGAATCTCTTTCCAAATCTTCCCAATTCAACACATGAGACAGATATAGTTATACTTCTTCAATTGAGAAGCACAAAACACGTCATAAATTTATATTAACTATAAAGGTAATGCTAATCATCATACCACCTTTACCAACTAGCTATGTGATCTCGAAGGGTATGACATACCAAGGTGTAAGCATTCCTTGTTTACACAAGTGACGAAAAGCCAAGAAAGGTTACTATTTTTAAAACACCCAATCACTCACAAATAAACTTTCAATAACAATACCTCTGATTAGAATAAGAATTATAAATACTCTGACATATCATCAATTGATGCCTGATCAACTTGACATTCTCAGATATATCATGCACAAGGCTCAATCCCGACAATGAGGTCTCGCCAGCCTTAGCCTAACACAAGGGACACCAAAACTACTTACTATAGAGTCCCTAAAAATAAACCACTCAAATTGATAATTTGTATCTGTTAATATATGAAAACTCTACCAATCACAAATGGTTATCCCACAATCCTCCAGAATCCAACACACATGCCTCGAGCATGTCTTCCTAAATTGAATTTTCCCATTTTATCTGACCATCTTTTGGAGGATGGTATTCCATGCTCAATTTGACTTCTGAACCATCACCATTTTTAATCTTTCCCAAAATTGAGAGGTAGAATGGGGATCCCTATCTTTGATAATTACCAATGACACACTATGAATCCTCACTGCCTCTTAAATATATAACCAGCACAACTCATCCACCATTGCTAAATCATTGATCAAAATAAGATGGGAATATTTATTCCAATAGTCAATCACTACCTAAATAGAATTTATTTGTCTAGTTTTATAAGGATAAATAATAATAAAGTCCATAATGATCTTCTCCCACTTCTAGGTTGGCGTGGGTATCTATTGAAGAAAACCTGAGTGGTTTTTGTGCTCGGTATTAACCATCTAGCATGTATAACCCCTTAACATGATTTCAGCTACATCCCACCTCATAACTGGTCACCATAATTTCAAGTGTACATCATAGTACATATTGGAAGCAGCAAGATTAATAGCCCACTTTGAATAGAGATCATCCTGCATTACCATTTTCTCAATGATAATAGCACTACACATTGACCCAGTGAACATAAAAGTGATTCTAGAGAAATCGATAAATTACAAGGAATCTTCCCACCATGAATGAACATCATGGACTACTGGAATGAATCATCATTAAGACATTCCTACTAAATCAAATCTATAAAAAAAGGTGTCAACTTAACACTAGCCATGAATTCACCTCCACTATGTCCATTATTCTTTTATTGTATATGATAAAACCCCCATCAAGACCACTCATCATTGGACTTCTTTAATTCTTCCAATGGAACCTTCTTTCTCATAGAATCATCAGAAACTATAAATTTTTCTATTGTATAGACTATATAGGGTTTAAACCCCTAAATGTACTCAACCCAATGACATTGGATAAAATTAAAATCCTTTTAGGCGAAAATGTAGTCCAATATTTTATGATATTAATATACTAAAAACATCTACCCATAAATAAAATTGACTCCACGTCTATAGGGAAAACATCACCACTACAAATTTCATGTCATGGGATGGGTGATTATTATCATCCGGTCATAGATGGTAAGAAACATATCCCATCACATTTTTATCCTACATCAACACACACATGAGGCACATAAATGAGGCATCACATTATACCACATACCCCTTCCCAGACTCTAGAAAAATCAAATCATGAGTAGTATTAAAATGCCTATTTAGCTCCTCAAATGATGTAATACACTCTTTGATACATTCAAACGTCAAAAATTTTCTAGGGGATCACCGTCATAGGAGAATAAATCTGAGAAAAATCTGAAACAAACAACCTATAATTCCCATTCATGACAAAAAATCTTCAGATCTAAAACAACTTCTTTGGTTATTCCACTCAAATGAATACACTGATCTTCTTAGGGTCTACTAAAACCCCTATCTCTTAGATCATATAACCTAGATTATTTACATATTTGATCCATAAAATGAACATATAAAACATGGAATTGAGGCAATGGTCCCAAAGAGTTCCAAAAATGTTTCAAAAATGTTTCTCATTATCTTATTTAGATTCAGAATAAACTAGGATTTCATCCATGAATACCACAATGAAGAAGTCTAAATACTAGTGGAACACCGAATTTGTAAGTTTCACAAAAACCATTGGATAATTTTTTAACACAAAATCAATGACTAAAAACTCAAAATGGACATATCTATTTCTAAAAGATGTCTTCAGGACATTCGCCTCTCTCAACCTGAATTGGTGATAATTGGAACATAGATAAATCATGGATAAACACCTATCCCCTTTTAACTAGTCAAACAAGTCATAAATTCAGGGGAAAAAGTAATTATTCTTGATCATTTCCTTATTCAGTTTCTGGTAACATATATACAACTAGAGAGATAAATTGGCCTTCTTTGCAAATAGATCTTAGGTGGTCCAATGTGCAACAATCGGGTGATGGAATCATTTGGATTCCAAATCATCCAGTTGTACGTTTAATTCCTTTACTTGATGGATGCCATATGATATGAGGGAATAGATTTTCGTTGTGTTCCCAGCACAAAATTTATAGAAAACTCCACATCCCACTCCATAGAAAAACCCAAAAATTCCTCTGGAAAAGCCTTGGGGAACTCGTCATCCATAGGAGGTCCCAACCTCCAAATATCTATCATTGTACCCAAACACGAGTGAAGATATATGAAAGATAGGATGTAAAAACTCTAAAATCAGAGGTCCAGCATGTCTCGAACGGGGATCCTATTCAAAATGAAAACTTGTGTACTTCCATCAAGTGAAACAAAACACACTCACCATCTATAACAATAGATATGTTCTTAAAAGGACACTATAAAATTCATACATTGGATTACGTTAAATTGGTCCATTTCTAAAACAATTAAATCTAATTCTAGCTCGACCCTTGACACAATGAGTGAACATGACAGACTCTAAGACCTTACTCCTACTTCATTCCATGTGGCGTCACTAACCCCATCACATAGGGCACAAACTCAGTTTGCAACATTAAAACCTCAACAAGGAAGGAATTGATAAATAAAATGGATTCCCAAATTTCAAATAAAACAATATCATTGGATGATTCAATAAAAATGGTACCTTAAACTATCACAGTCCCTTCATCCAATTTTCTTTGTTCCCAATCCACTAAATGAAGCTTCATATTCTCATCCTGACCTTGAGAATGAGAATTGGTCTGTGGCTTTACCCTAAACTAAATTTTCCTAGTATATTATCCATCCCTTCCTACATGACCTATAAATCAAGAATCCAATAACCATGTTAGTTATGGTGGGGATGAAATCCCCCTATAATTCACTAATCATACACCACTCAGATAAGCACACACCACGTTTTGAAAATACGGAAAATGTGACATAGATTCACATCAGTGACATGGTTTTGGAGGATATGAGCATGAATGATATATGTACCCTTCCCTCCTGCACTAATAGAAAAAACTAACCTAGAATCAGAGGCTACTAATGGTGAAATTTTGAAAGGATGTCCTAAGCTACAACCTCCCTTCTTTCCCTACTCTCTCTGCTTCTTCTTCTTCTCTAACAAACTGCCACTTCCCATTGTTTTCATAACCCCAAACAAACCATACATTCACTTTTATTCAATATGTACCATAAAATCATTTAAAAATTTTTTAATAGGTTTTGAGTTTAAATAAAAATACATGAGATTACATTCTGGTAGAAAATCATTCTCGAACCTTTGAGCCTTCATCTTGTCATTGGAAACAATTCCGGGTGCCTACCTTCCCAACTTCACCAAGAAATTGGTATACTAAATCACTATTATATTCTATAGGTAAGAACCCTGAACTCTCAGGACTTAAAATTGTATAAACCCTTTCTTAATACTACCCATTGAAAATTATTTTGGAATCATTCCAACCCATGTTCATTTTCATCCCAATTTGGACAACTAAGTCACACCACATCTGATTGGGACCTTCTAGTATGAACGAAGAAAGATTCACCATGAATATGTCTGGAGTTTCAAGTAACACAAACACCTTCTCTATATTCTCAGACCTCTCCTCTGTTTTCTAAGGATTAGTGCTACCTTGGAAATTAGGTGGATTGTTCTTGAGGAACTCCCAAGCTTTGTCCTTTCATGGACATGGTTCTGTTTCTCTAATGAGAGTAGCACCAGAACCCTCTCTAACTCAAATATTGGATAGACCATAGCATAACATAAAATAATATTTAATAAATTGGCAAGGGAGAACTCTCTTAGACCACTTACCATGGATTCATAGTAATTATTAGGGGAGGTATTTTTCCACAACAATAAAAAACCACAAAGAAAACCAACAATACTACCATTATGAAAATTCTCAATAAATTAAAACAAATCTCAAACACTTCCACAAACTAAAACACAACAAAATCCATTCTAGTAAAAAACCAATACAAATAAACCACTCCACCACCACCTAGTGTCCATATATAATCGGTAGCCAATACGTCTCACATTGAAAAGAATTCAAACAAAATCCTAACATCCCATGGAGACTTGAGACCTATCATGTGGTGTGTTGGCCATAAACCCTACTAGAAACTAGAACCTCAAACCCTGACGATCCTAACTCCATCTTATCTAAACACATTCCAAAATAACTTGACCAAAAAGAGTGTGACCTCCTTTGTACCATTTTTTCATGAATGAAGACGGAGTTCCATCCAACCCAACACCCGACCTGGTCCGTGGAATGGCCCAAAGGATGTTCCTAATCCCCACAAGATGAAAACTAGTGTCTAGGTATCAAAAATATTATTTAAGAATGATTTAATTTTTTTTATAATCATAAAAACCACAAAATAGTGAACATGGAAAGGCAGAAAAAACACAACCAATGATGAAATAATAATTTTCATATTCATGTTTTAGAAAATTAAACAAGATTAAATAGTGCTACAACACATAGAAAAAACATACTATATCAAAACCATTTTGATACATAAGGGAAGTCACCCTTAAGGCACCACCACCATCAAAACCAACAAGATGAAGACCACTAGCATCTCGAACTACCATCTCCACACATATTTCCTTTTCCTAAGTCAAACATATAAACGTGTAGATATATCCAATGGTGTATTCATGGTGTGAGATAAACCCTATAGGATAACACCCGAAAGGAAAAAAATACATGGGAAAAAATTATATGACAACTCACATGAAAATATTATAAAACAAAATGATTGAATCATTTTTTATTTAAAAATTTTTTAAAAGAAAAAAACATTATTTTCTATAATAATAAAAAAACCAAGTGCACCATATGTTGATGATAGGTACATTTCCTCAACGGATCACTAATGTGATAGGAAAACCATATAGGAACTATCTAAAATTGGACAACAGTATCCTCATATATTGGTGAAATATGGTAGAGAAACACCAACCATTAGCATTATCATGTGAGATCCACTAGGCTGGAACATACCAAGGTCCTAGAGGACTCCAAAAATCATCTTATTTTTGATAGTGTTTTAATTGTCAAACCTTCTTGATGAATCTGGTACAAGACACTTCCAATTCAACTAGCGTACTAATCTTAGTCTATCCACCTAGATACTCGGGTTTCCCATCAGTCTCAATTATCATTTCACAAGTCTCAAAGATCACTACATTAAAATACACACATGCCAATAAATGTAAATAGACATAATAAAACAAAATTTTCTAAAAAAAAACGATTTTCAAATATGCTTGTACCCCAAAACCACATAAAAACATGTTTATAAAACACCTTTAATAATCACAACAAAGAAACACACTTCAAAAGGACCAATTTACCTTATAAAACACACTTTCAAACTGTACATAAAACAAACCTTATTTTTATAATACATTAATTCATGATTTAATTAAATAAAATTTAACTTATTATAACATGAAAGATAGAGAGTATACTATCTTTGGGAATTAGGTACACTGCATTAAAATATTAAACATGAATTACAACAGCTTTATTGAAATCATCTTTAACATGCTTGAGCTTAAAACTGCTTTGTATAACCTAGGGAAGATTCATAAGAAAGGGGTGAGCCATAAATCCCAGAAAGCGAATAATCATGGCATAACATGAAGATAATAATACATGTTAGGCAATTAATGAAAATGATTCATAAATGAAAGTTAACAATAAGGAATGATGTATCCAGATAATCTTATCATGGGAAATATTTCAAGAACATAAAACCCTACATCATTAGTCAAGTATAAACCACCAGGACATCGTGGTGGAAAAAGTACCATAAAATATTTAGGTACACCCTGGTCGTAACATGATGTACCATGATACTAAAAATTACCAATTCATTGGAGTGCAATATAATTCAGGGCGCACCCATCACTTTCATCTTATTCTCATTCTTGTGTGTATCACATCGATCATAAAACATGGATTCATTCATCATGATAATTTATTACACTATTAAGGAGAGATGATTGAATACATGTGATTACCTAATAAAAATGAATATATTCATTAAATTGAGAACCCATGAGAGGAAATGGGTTTGAAATTCACTATATAAATGGTTTAGCATGGAAAATTGCTGTGTGAAATTCAGCAGAATAACAACGACACTAAAATATTAATAAAATGTATTTATGATAGAGAAATGGGTTTCTCATAATTTGGACATAAATTATAAATTACTAGGGACATGGTGGGACATGTAAACACATTTATAACTAGTAATGTAAGGCATATGATTATAAATAATCTTTAATAAAAATAGAAACGAAAGGATTATTACAAAACATTGGCATGGTAATGGGTGTAAATGGGAGGGATTAATGAGAGAGAAATGGGTATCTCATAATTTATATATAAAAAAAGAAGTATATGGGTCGTGAAAAAACATATACAATCATTAGGAATTAAAAATGGAATAACTAAGAAGAGATTCTTTAAAAAAATTAACGAGAGAATCTATTACCTTAAGAGTATCACACCAAAAGAATGGAAGGGGATAAATGAGATATTGGGTCAAATTAAGAGTTTTATTGATAGAGTATGGTAGATTAATATTGTTCTCCATGTATTTTTAGTGAAGATAAGTTGGTGATTTGGTTGGTTTATGTTGGAAAACGTAGGGATTTCATTAATATTTAGGTTTTGGAAAATACAAAATAAATTAGTCTACACCACAAACCACATCATAATTTTTTCCCATGATTTTTGAAAAAGTGGAGAGGTTTTAAATATTTTATTATAAAAGGGGAAACCATTGTTAAAATATTACCATTTTTTATGTGGATGTGAGTCTCATTTTTAACGAAATAAATTTAAAATCATAAAGTACATTATAAGATTTGGAGGATTCAAAAATGCTTAATAAAATTCCTAAAATAAACATAAAATTATATTATTTTAATTTTTAAACATTTATTTGGTTGAATATACACATTATTGTACTTATTACTTCATTATTTGGCAATTATGATGTTATAAAATGCAATGTATATTTATAAGGTATTTAATTTTTACCAGAAAATTTTTCTATCTTCTAAAAGTATAAAACATTCATTGTAAGATGATTTCGACATTATGATTCCAAAAGTAATATTTATTTACTTAAATAATTATTTATATATCATAATTTTCAATTTTAAAATAATATTCGACATCTATTGAAAAATGGTCGATTTTTGTCAATAACAATTTTTGAACCCATATAAAAAGTTAATTTCACTTCATAAAAAATAAATGAACATTTATATTTAATAAAACATATTTAACAATAACATTTTATTAAAATAATATATTTTTCAAAAATCCATTAATTCATCAACGTAATTCCCTTAATTGAATTTGAATATTATAGGAAAATATAATTTTTTGTTTAATTGAATCAAAATCTTAATCATTTGTCAAGTAACAATAAAAATGAAAAAAATCATTATTCTACACAATATATATATTCATATTTTTATGTTCATGATTCATTTCCCTTTATTACACTGCGTTACACCTTAAGAGTAAGGTGCCTGATGACCTGATTTTCCTGGGAGTGTTTGAAAACATTGTTTGAATCATGATCGCAATGAGCTTGAACTTCTCTCATAAACGAATTATATCACACCCAATTTGTTTGATCTCATAATGGGATTAGTGAAGGAAACATCCTTGTAATTTTATATCCCTCAAAATCTACAATAAATGGTATTCATAGGGTATAATCTTATGAGATGAGGTTATCACTTCCTTAGTCTCTATCAATTGAATTTGTTAAAGCCTGATATTTATATTAATAATATGGTCATTTTTATCAGATATATTAACAATGGTGATATTAATAATGTTATCTTAAATCCAAAGATATAACCAAATAAGTGAATTTGTTTTCTATAACCATATCACATAATAATACATTTAGTTAAACCACAATGGGAAACATCATTTATAACAGTTCGGGTCCTAACAATCTTCCCCCTTGAAAAAATTTCACCCTTGACATTTTCTTTTCACCCCCCTTAAAATAGATTAGGGAATTTTTGTCTCACTGCTTCCTCTAGATCCCATGTTAGTTCTTCAATGTTTTGGTATCTCCACAACACTTTTACAAGGTGCATTGTCTTATTTCATAGAACATTTTCTTTATGATATAAGATATTCACTGGATACTCCTCATAGGAATGATCATTCTCCAATGGTACCACACCTAGATTGAGTACATGTTAGGGGTCGGGTATGTACTTTCTGAATAGTGATACAAGTGATACATCATGAACTCGAGATAGGTTAGGTGGGAGTCAAAGATGATAATCCACCGCTTTGATGCAATCTATGATCTCAAAGGGTATGTGTATCCTGGACTAAGCTTTCACTTATTCCAAAATATCATCACTTTATTCCATAAAGACATGGTAAGGAATACAATATTTTCAACATCAAACACTATGTATTCGTTGATGATTACCTAAAAAGTTATTTTTTCTACTATGAACAACCTTGATGTGCTACTGATTTTACATAACAATTTCCAGCATTTCCACATCCATTTTTGGACTTAATGGTTCTAATTCCCCAACATCGTCCTAGAAAGGTAGTGTTCTTAACCTCTTTAAACAAAGGTATTCATATAGAGACATTTGTATACTCGAGTGGAAATTTATTTTGTAAGAGAACATGAGAAAATGAAGATGTTGATACTATCCTCCTTTGAAGTCATTTGAGCATGCTCTCAACATGCACCCATGTTTCTTGATAGTCCACTCATATTGTCCATAATTTAGATGGTAATACGCTCTATTTAAGTTCAACTTAGTATTCAGAGTATTCAGGATACTCTTCTAGAACATAGAGGTGAACCTTTTATCTTGATCAGATACACTCGATAATGGTACTCCATGCAGTCCGACCAATTCCTTGATGTATATCCATAGAGTTGATCTTGTGATAATTCATCTAGTATTGTAATGAAGTGTGTTTTCTTTGTTAGATGATACACCAGAACCCATATTTCATTATTCTTTATTTATTTCTTTTGAAGATCAGGGACAAATTCCATGGTGATATTTTCCCAAATCCATGTTGTTATGGATAATGGTTGCATCATCCCCTTGAATTTTTTCCTTTACACTTTAACTATCAAACATACATGACACCATGATGTATATTCTACACTCTCCTTATTCATATTTTCCCAAAAATAGTGTTCTCGGAGATCTCGATACATATTAGTGCTTCATGGGTGGATGGGTAAGGTTGATCTATGTAAATCATACACCATATCCTTTTTAACTAAATATTTGATGGTACACATAGTATTTCCCCAAATATCACAACACCATCATCATTGAAATTGAAATATGATTATTTACCATAACTTATTGCTTCCACATTCTTCTAAATTCCTATATCAACTCTTTGATCATTCATTAAACTGTCTATATGTGACGGTTGACCAATCATTTGTGAAAGGACTGATGATGTTCTATCCTTTATGATTTATAGTTCCATCCATTCCAAATATAAGAAAATCATATCCCTTTCAACTATCATCAATGAAATAATTTATGGTTCATTTTGACATAGAGAATCTTCCATTTATTGTCTTTATCAAGATAGTAGTTGATGGAGAAGTCATAATCATTTATCAACTCTGACCATCTTTGTTGGTGGATATTCAGCTCTTTTTTTGTGAATATGCACTAGATCATTTTGTGATCCATAAATATTTCACATTTCTCCCCAAATAGATAATTTTTAAAAAAATTTAAATGGAAAATCACTACATATATCTCTAGATTATGTGTTGGGTAGTTCTTTTTGTGAACATTCAACTACCTTTTAGAATAAGAAATTACTTTGTCATTTTTCATCAACACATAGCCCAAAATCATCATCGAAGCATCGCTAAATAGCACAAAAATATCTCCACATATGGGTAGTGTGGTCAAAGGAATAGTGATAAGCCTCATTTCCAACTCCTAGAATATTTCTTCACCTTCATTATTCCAATCAAACCTTACTCCATTACAGGTTATCTTATTAAGAGTGTTTCACAATCCAATTAAATTTATCACAAATCGACGATAATACCCGGAAAACCTAAATAAACTACAGATATCATTCATAGATTATGGCCCCATCCATTCATAAATTTCTCTTGTCTTTAGAGGGTTTATAAATATCCCATTGATTATGATGAGATGTCCCAAGAAGTCACTTCCTTCAACCGGAACTCATGTTTTTTGTACATGGCAAAATGATTTTCCTTTCAGACGTCCTTTTGAACAGTATTAAAAAGCTCTTCGTGCACCTCTGTACTTTCGGATAATATTAGAGTATCATCTATAAATTCTACCAAATATTTTAAAGGTAATATCTAAAGACATTGTTTTTCATGTACATTAAGATAACTGGTGCATTAGTGAGACTTAAAGGCATTACTAAGAATTCATAGTTCCCATACCTTGTACGAAAAGTAGTTTTGGGGATATCGCCCTCCCTCACCCAATCATGATAATATCCCAACTGTAGATCCACCATAGAAAAGTATTTTCTGCCACATATATGATCGAACATGTCACCAATATGAGGAAGAGAACACTATTTCTTTATCATGATCTTGTTGAGCTCAAGATAATCTATTCAAAGGCGCATTGACCATCTTTCTTCTTAATGAAGAGGACTGGTTTACTCCATGGAGAACCACTTTTTCATATGAAATCATTATCTAGATTCCCCTATAGTTGTTTCTCTAGCTCACCATGTTCTATAACAACCAATTAATATTGAGTCTTGGATAATGGTAATTCCCTATGTATAGGATCGATCGAAAATTCAACATCTCTAGTAGGAGGAAGACCATGCAATTCCTTGGAAAAACATTACTTCATTCCCTCACAATGGGATTTTCTTAAAGGGTGATTATTTCCTTGGAATAAATCAATTGTGAAATATTTGTTTTATCATATAGAAATAATATCTATGATTTATATAGTAGTGATAATGAATATCCATCATTTTCCATGCATTTGTACAGAATCTGTGGATGATTCACAATGCGGATAGTTATTTCCTTATCATGGTAATTTATCTCGTCAATGTATAGGGAAAGCCCATCCATTCCAATAATTACTTCAAATTCAACCTTTGAATGTATGGTAAGGTTTTTGGGAACACTATCCAATAAAATCTGACATTGGATATGTTATATTCTTAGGATGTAATAATTTCTCCATTTTCTATATTTACTGACTTCTACACCTCAATGATTTTTTTGTGGTGTTTTAATTTACCTACTATATTTTTTTAATTAAGTGGAATGTGTAGAACAAAAATCAAAAAGTAATTTCACCATTCATGAATGACTAAATGTCATACCAAACACAAATTTTTTGTCAAGATTCACTTCGGTGGTAGTGATGATAAATCCTCACCCTTTCTCCCATGGAGGTTTTGGGTTTTCTCAGAAAACCCTTGGCTTAGTGAATTGGTTTCAAAAATTCTCTAGTTTCTTGCAGTTGTATCAATGTTCAAAATGGTGAGTGTTCACTGGAGAATTTGTTTCCCCTATCATAGTAGAATGTTAATTCTATCAGCAATCACTAGCTATGTCCCCTTTCTTCCCGCACCTTAAGGATTTCCTCATCCCCTTCATAAAATTTCCAGGGATCTTCTTTTCGCACCTTTGGAATGTGGGATGCTGAAATTTCTTGGCACCGTTTTAACTATCTATCAGACCACTATAATTGAGAACAAATTTATTATTGATATCACCATGTTACCAATGATATTTTTTAATCTCCATTTCAACATTGAGGGAACAACAAACAATTTCGTCATATCAATCAAAATCACAGATCATCAAGGCTTTCTGTATGCCACGTTTTAGCCCCCCCAAAGAATCGTTTAGCCTTGCATTCGAGGGTAATGACAAATCCAGTGGTGTACCATGCAATCCATGTTTATTTTTCTTTATATTCTTCATTATGTTGATTTTCTTTCTACTTTATGGAAAATAAACCCATTTCTATTTTACATGGAAGGGTGTGGGGAAAATATGCATCGAAAAACATTTTCTAAAAATCCAACCCCACCATTTCTTTGATCTCTTCCTCAGGCTTCATTTTTTTGTCAATATCCACCATTTATCAGCTTGACCATCAATATGATAAACAACCTAAATGACCTTCACTTTTTTTGAGCATTGAACATTAGAGGCCTTTGTCACATGAAGCTCTTGATTGAGTCGTGTTCTCTTTTAGGGGGATTTTGACGCAGCTTCTTATCTAGGTTTACATTCAAAACCTGAGTTATCTAATAGTGTATCGTAATGAAGTGTGTGATTTTTTCTACCATATGTTTCGGCATCTAATTGGGTAAGTCATCACATTACACTTCACATTAATTGTTTACCTTATTCCTTCTATTTTTTCCATTGGATAGAATAAAAGGAATATTAATTGTGAGTATCGTTAAATTTAAAATGAAAAAATGGGAATTTAATGACATTAAAGTGATAAATTATGACATACATGTATTTCATTAACATGTGGATTTCTTGGCCTCAGTATTTTCTATCCATGATCTATTTATTAACATATAATCTTATGTGTATTTTTTTAAATCCCTTAAAAATGGTTATTAATGAGATTAATAACTACTAATAAATATCCTGTGGGAGTGTCAAACCATGTGTGTAGTAAGGCCAATTTTCGTGTACCGGGATACCCTAAGTCAGACTTGGAACACCTTATTGGAGTCATTACATCTAGGTACATGTGTGCTAGAAACACATCTATCTGTAGTATCCAAACAAAGATGTATGTTCTTGATAAAAAACTAAATCTATATTCGTAAAAATTTTCAGGATGTATTCTTATACATAACCTTATATATTAGTATATTTATAGTGTTTTCAAATACTAAACCCAAAAATAACTAAACTTTTTCTCATTAACCACCTATAAAAACCCTTTCTTTTTATTACACATTAATACATGATTTAATTAAATAAAATTACACATAATTCAACCTAGAAGATCGAGATGGATCATATATTTGAGAATTATATACATTTCATTACAACTATAAACATGAATTACATCATCTATACGGAAAACTTCTTTAAAATGTTGGATCTTAAAACTACATTGGCTATCATTGGGAAAATATATAAAAAAGGGGTGAGACATAAATCCCATTAAGGGAATAGACATCTAATAACATGATGATTATAATACATTTTTTACAATTAATAATAATGAGGCATAAATAAACATGAATAATATGTCTTGATATAACGTGATTGTCATGACCCGTTCCCCGGGGCCCATACTGTGACTACCCCAAGCCCAATTTCCATAGACCAGGGGTTGGCAACTAGCACCAAAAGGTGTATTCCCTAAAACTATGAAGGAATTGCCTTTATAACTGTAAACACCCACAACCAAGCACAATGAAATGTACAAAAACACATAAATTGGATAGAAAACATGGTGTGTACAATAAGAAAAAGGGGCCAGTATATAATCCCAATTGGAAAGTACATGGAAACTGAAATAACTCTTGTGAACACCCACCAAGGATTCTACCTGAAGGGTAGGTACAGCTCACAAATGGTCGTCACTTCGGTACGCTTTGTCTAATGTCCACCACCAAGCTAACTTCAATCCTGGTACCCTCGTCCTCAGTCAACGTTGTCCGTCGTCGGCACCAAACACAACATGGTGTGGGCATAGCCAGTGCTGCGGAGAGTATAACAATACTTAGTAAGGACCCTGAGATCCTCAATGGTATCACAAAATCCAAAAAGGATAAAACAAAAATCATGAAAACAACTAGAAACACTACATAGATATATTCCCATATATATACCTATGTTATCAAGTATACCCATCTCATTCATGATGAAACTCAAGGACCAAATCATTTTCCAATGTACAAATGTTCCAAAAAAGAGAAAATACCACGAAGGTAACAACACAAAGTTAAGTACCAAAAAGGTAGTGCCACACAGAATAATACCACAAAGGTATCACCATGAAGGTATGTACCTAGAAGGTAACACCACGAAGGTAAGTACCACATAGGTATCGCCACACAGAATAATACCACAAAGGTATCACCACGAAGGTAAGTACCATAATGGTATGCCACACAGAAGATTACCACAATGGTAAATACTTAGCTCACACAAGGTATGAAATAGTTATGGTAGTAAAGATGATTAGATGTAACTAATGTATCATCTTACTCTATTAAGAGAGCGACCCATGTAGGATCTTAAATCATCAGATCCACGTAGATCCTAGATCATCAGACCAATATAGAATCCTAGTATAACAAACCCACATAGGATCCTAGAGTAGTCCCATGTGGATTTCATATAGCAGTACAAGTGGTAATCTCGAACATATACCCACGTATGATCCCAAAGCACAGACCCACATAGGATCCCCTTATCAAGTTACAGCCATCAACAGGTTTCCTGCACTATGATCGCTTGATTCCAGGAGGATCCGCTCCTCAATCCATAGGTAGATTCTACAAATTCCACAGAGTCCCATGAAGATATATACCAAAGGACCGCCAAGTAATAGGGGTCTCAAACCAACTGAAGGTTCATCAATCGGACACCCAGTCTGTAAGTTGATGGTCTTTTAGTCCCGATGGCCTGATTAGATTCATGTTTTATCCAAACCTGCCATACCCCAACATTATCCAAAAATTAAATGGGGAAAACCAAAAGGTGCTCCTTGATCCATGGGTTACAGGGTTACAGATGGTTTGGAAAACGGATGCAGGTATCTCAAGATATGTCTGAAAGAGCGAAAAGGGTCGCAGCTAGTCCGAGTCAGGTCCGACCCGGTCGGACCGTCCTGGCCAGGCCCTGGGTCTGACTCGCGGCCGGCCAGACAGCCAGCCCTCCTCTGTGGTGCGGTAACGCGCTGCGCCCCCACCAGTGGCCGACAGCGAGCCAACCGCCCCTCCATCGCCTCCATGGCCTTGCGCCACGATCCCTGCACGTCGGGCGGTGCGGACGCGGGCCGCCACCACCGTCTCGTGGCTGGCCATGCACCAGCCTCCGCCCTTGCTATGCCATGGTCAATGGGCCACAACCCTTCTCTAATAGCACGGTTCCGCCATCACCGTCTTCACGACCGGCCAGAGTGCCAACCGCCACTCCTGAGCCCCACCGGTGTCGGTCGCCGACACAGTTCGCCGACGACGTTCCTTGGGTCATCAGGCGCACCTTGGTGGTATGTTCTTCCTTCTATAGACTTCCGCACTTGCCACAGTATATCGCCGTCGATTCAAGACCATTAAAATTCCACAATAGTTGTGGAGTGGTTGGGCCATGTTCGTTAGGCCTACACCCTTCGCATTAGAATGTTAGCAAGCAGGAATATTTGTTTATGAATCAAGAAGAATATAAATGTTCTTAAATCAATATGGACGTAAAGAATGGAGAAAGGTGTAAACAAACAACAATACCTACCTCGATGGATCCAAAGTAGGAGGTTTGAGAGAGAAGACGAATCATTGAAAAACTTCAGTGTTCTTTGCTTACGCATGGCGCTTCTGATACGGGCCCCTAGTCGTTTCCTCATTCTTCGTGGGAGTATGTTCTTTGTTGGAGATTGTTCTCCCAAAGCACTCCTATCATTTTCCCAAACATCTTTTCCCTGAGAGATGTGGTGCCAAATTAAATTCTTAGAGTTTAATTTAATTAATGTTGTACATTAATTTAATTAGGGTGGTATAATCAATTAAGATAAAACCAAGAGTCGCCTCCCTCATTAAATAGGGAGTTTAAGGGGGTCAGTTGGTCCCCACCATTAATATCAAAATGGGAGGTTATAAGCTCAGGTTGTCTCAACCACTGAACATTCAATTGGGAGGTTATAAAAATAAAATAAAAGTTGTTCTTTATTTTATTTTTGTTTCCACGAAAAACATGAAAACTAACCTTCACCCTCATCTTACTATGGACGAGGTGAAAGTCTTATTAAGAAAATATCGTTGTTGTGAGTTCAATGACACCCTCAGATTTAAATTCTGAGAAACATTTCAAAAGTTACAAAAACCTGCTCGCATGTTTACTGAATGTACCTATACAAAGTTCATAAATTCATTCCGGGCACACCGGGCCTCAAAATCACATGCCGTCAATTTTCACGGACTCTTAATATTCCCATATAATTAAAAATAATTACATGGAATTTCTCGGGTCTTTACATTCTCCCCACCTCAGGGATTTCATCCCCAAAAGCCACATTACAATAACTAGGAAAACAAGTGGGGATAATGAGCACGAATCTGAGCCTCCCTCTCCCATGTGCTCTCCTGGAGGTTGTTGTGCTGCCAATGTACACGTAATAATGGTATCATTCCCCCATGAAGGAATCTCTCTTGTCGATCCTCAAACTCCAGTGGAACCTCCGTAAATGTCGCCATGTCATCGATGTGCAGCTCCCCCTAGTAAATGATGTGTAAAGGGTGGTACACGTATCTCCTCAACTCAGATACGTGGAAGAAATCGTGCAATCAGTGCAGCAGAGGTGGAAGATCTAGGTGGTATTCCACATCACGAACTCTTATGAGGACCTAAAAGGGTCCGATTAACCTCAAGGATAACTTGCTGCCTCATCCAAATCTCTGAAAACCTCATCAAGGTGAGAACCGTAGAAAGGAATGGTCTCCATCCTCGAACTCTAGAGGTATCTATCTCCTATCAACATAAGACTTCTGCCTTCTCTGTGCAGTCTTCACCTACTCCTGGATGATCTAAACCTTCTATGTGGTAGCTCATACCAACATTTGGTCCCATGAGTGCTAACTCCCCTAGGTTAGTCTAGCACAATGGTGATACGAAAATTTGGTCGTACAGATCCTCAAAAGGTTCCATCCCAATGGTGGAGTGATAGTTATTGTTTTTTGAAAACTCACCAAGGGCAAGAGATACTCCCAACTACGACCGAAGTCAAGGACACAAGCACACAATAGGTCCTCAAGGGTCTGAATGGTCTGCTCAGTCTGGCCATCCATTTTAGGATGGAAGGAAGCCCTAAAATGAAGCTATGTATCGAAAGGCTCCTGAAACTCCTTCCATAGATGGGAAGTGAAACATGCATCACGATCGGATAAAATCATCAAGGGTACTCCATGTAGCTGCACAATATCTTGCGCATAGAGGTGTCCAAATCTCCTTACTGAACCCCTCTCTCCGATCGGTAGGAAGTGGGCTGACATGGTGAGTCGGTTGATGATAACCCAAATAGAATCATGAACACTGGATGTATGTGGAAGTCTTGTCACAAAGTCCATGGATATCGCATCCCACTTCCACTCTAAGACCTCTAAAGGCTAAACTAAACCTGCTGGTACCTGATGCTCCGCCTTCATTTTCTGATAAGTGAGGAACCAAGAGACAAACTCAGCTACTAATTTCTTCATTCCTGGACTCTAGTACTATCATCAGATTTCCTGGTACATCATTCCCTCTCTTGGAATCACCAATAGAGGGGATGTGTGGAAATCCCACAACACTTACTTATAATGTGACACTGGTACCATGGTACGTCCTCTAAAGAGGATGGTGTGCTCCCCACCATCAGAAAATCCATCAGGGGCCTTCCTTGAGGATATCTAAACACGTTGAGCCTTGCAGTCACTGTCCCCACAATATGCCTCCCTGACTCGCTGAAAAGTGGGGGAGTGACTGTAAGAGACTGAAGAAAATATGCTCCATCTCATTCCACATATTATATCCCTAAAGCGGCGAGTTGTTCTGTCGCCTCACCTAGTAGCTGTATACCAAATTTCCTACTGAGTTCATCTTCTACAATGTTACCCTTCCCAGGAGTATAGACTATCTCGAAGTCATAGTCCTGAAGAAACATGAGCCAACGTCGTTGTCTCATGTTCAGGTCCATCTGCGAGAAGATATAAGTGAGACTCTTGTGGTCTGAGTAGACTATAAAATGTTCTCCCATAAAGTAATGTAACCACATATTCAATGAGAATACCACTACTGCTAACTCCATGTCATGGGTAGTGTAGTTATTCTCATGCTATCTCATTTGCTGAGAACCAAATGTGATTACTGCTCGCTCTTGCATCAGGACAGATCCAAGACCAGTGCCTGATGTGTTGCAGTAGACTATGTAACCAATGCCCTCCTCCAGAAGCCTCAAGATAGGGGCACTAGTCAGCCTCTTCCTCAGCTCCTGAAAACTCCGCTGGCATCTCTATGACCTCACGAAGGGTTTCCCCTTATTCTTCAATGCTAATAATGGTGCTGCAAATCTAGAGAAATCTCGCACAAGCCTCCAATAGTATCCGACCAAACCCAGGAAACTCTGTACCTCCATCATACTCTTGGGTGGCTCCCAAGAATGTAGCACCTCAATATTTTCTGGATCCACCGCAACTCCAGCCTCCAAGTTGACATGTCCTAGGAAGTGAACCTCTAGGATCTAGAACTTGCACTTCGAGATATTACCATAAAGCTAGTGCTCTCGAAGTGTGTCCTGCAAATGATAGGAATGATCATACTCGGTATCCGAGTAGATTAGAATGCAGTTGTTTAAGACTACTAAAAAGAGATCAAGGAATGGCATGAATATCCTATTCACGAGTATCATGAACACTGATGGAGCATTGGTCACACCGAACAACATGACCAAGAACTCGTAGTGGCCATACCAACATCTGAAAGTTGCCTTCGGGACATCCTCGTCTCATACTCTAAGTTGAAGATAGCCTGATCTGAGGTCTATCTTTGAGAACCACCGTGCTCCCTTTAGGTGATCAAAGAAGTTTTCAATCATCAGGAGTGTTTAATTGTTCTTCACGGTCACCTGGTTCAGGCACCGATAGTCAACACAAGGTTTCCAGCTCCCACCTGCCTTCTTAGCGAACAATATCAGGGTTTCCCAAATAGAAACACCGGGCAAGATGAACCCCTTCCCCTATAAGTCCTCTAGTTGTACCCGTAGCTCATGAAGCTCCGTCGGAGCCATCTGATACGCTGGTGTAGATATCTTTACCATCCCAGGCTATTATAAAAGTAATAGTCTGCCTCCCAGTGAAGATTTAGACCTGATGCATCATCAGGTAAGACATATGCATATTGGTCCACCACTACAGTATAACTCAGACTCTCCACATCAACCGCTCTGTAGGTAAGGCTAGCCAAATGACGAGTGATCAGCTGCACTCTCTTTTGGGTAAGTCCATCCTATGCCAAAAAGGATCCCTTCTCTCTAGTTAAGGTAAAACTAGTCCCATCCTCACAGATACACCGCACTTTTCACCTAATATAGTGAATCTGATCCTAGACTGTAGATATCCAGTCTATACCCATGATAAAGTTATAAGGCCTTGACTCCACTAATAGGAGATCAAAACTGATGTGCTCACCTCCTAGAGTAAGATCACACTATCGGCACTGGTGTGTAATCATTGAATCCTCCCCTATAAGAGTCTATAGACATAATGATCGAGCCAACGGCTCCGTCAGAATCTATGAGCTCCGAACGAGGGTCGTGGCAATAAAATAATGACAGGAACCTGTGTATATAAGTACTGTAGCTAAGGTGAAGTAGACATTGATCGTACTTTGTATCATCTCTATAGTAATGTGATCGTAGGCCTTAGATTCCTGGAGCTGAGCTCGTACCTATCCACCTACTCCCTGTGGTCGGGGTGGACCACCTGGTGGTGGTGGTGGTGACATCTCAAATTTTCACCCACCACCAGCTGCACGACCATCTTCTCTACCACGTCTAGCTACTCCTTATGGACCTACTTGGTTGAATATCTGTCTCCATTTGGGCAGTCCTTTGACAGTATGATGATTATCCGTATGACGGGTCGGGCAGTCTCGATCCATGTGACCCTGCCTACCGCATGCATAACACAGCATGCTCCTCGCATTAATGGCTCTGTCTCCGGTACCTCTCACAACCAAACCTGAATCCTGTGGTCATCCACCTGTAGGTCTAGTCCTCTTCGACCTCTGTAACTTGTGTCTGCTGCCAGCTGTATAAGACTCTGCAATGTGACACCCAGTGGTGGGTCTCGCTACTGACGATTGCTCAGCAAGAAAACTCTCCAATAAGATGGCTCTCTCTAATAACCCTACTTGCATCGGGATGCTGAGAGAAATCCTCGAAGCCCTGATCTCCCTCCTAAGTCCATGCTCGAAGGTCCGGGAACTGAAAAATGGGTCCCACTCCATATCAGTGGAGTAGCGTGAGAGGTCAGTGAACCTCACTGAGTATTGATCCACAATCATGTTTCCCTGCTGCAGATGATGAATATCATCTATGTGCACTACATGAAGGGTCACTGGGAAAAAATCTGCCATAAACATGCTCTCAAAGTCTTCCTAGAGAAGTGTAACCTCATCGTGAACCTAGCGCATTAAGCCCCACCATCTTCCTGCTACTTCCTATAGAAGAATGGCAGCACGGATCACCATGAGAAAAGCTAGTTCCCCTACCAGTCGGAAGACTCTCACCACAACCTCCATCCAATCCTTAGCCGCCTGTGGGTCCATCTCAACCCTGAACCTGGGTGGCCTATGGCATCAGAAATCATACAATGCGCAATAGCGGAGTGCACTCTTCGCTGCTGGGGCTAGTGGCACCGGTGTCCCAATGGGTAATGGTACCGCTGCTTCTTATGCTGGTGCCCCTACTGATAAAGGGAACTGCACTGAGGCCTTGTCGCTCGGTGGGATATCATCGCATACTATACCTAGAACCCTAGATGGCTATCTCCATGGAGGCATCCTGAAAATAATGACATGTTCCATTGTCAATAAGTTATACCTGGTGAGATGACTCGAAAAGATAAGAAATAAAACGTTTCAAAACACACATTTAATCAGTGTTTTCGTGCACCAATTCAGAAATCAGGAGTCAGGGCCCTGGTGTATAGATACATTGGATGCCACACCAACACTGGATTCCCTAAACTGATACCCACACTCACTACAATTAACACTATTATTGTTAAAAAATTTGGATTCCAATTTTCAATGTAAGAATCGACTCCTCTGATACCAATTTATCACGTCCCGTACCACAGGGTCTGTGCCATGGCTACCCCATGCCTGCCTTTCTTAGACCAGGGACTGGAGACTAGCACTGAATGGAGTATTCACTAAAAACAGGAAGCCATTGTCTTTATAACTGTAAACACACACAACAAAGCACACAACAAGATACAAACACAAGTAAACTGTATAGTAAACATGATGTGTACAATAAGAAAAAGGGGCAAGAATACAAGCCCAAATGGAAAGTACAAGAAAACTGAAAAGTACAAGTAAACTGAAATAGCACGTATGATGACCCACCAAGGATCCTACCTGAAGGGCAGGTACAACTCTCGAATGGTCATCTCTGCGGTATGCCTCATCTAATATCCACCTCTGAGCTACCTATAGTCTTGTTACCCTTGTCCTCATTCAGCATTGTCTACCATCTGTACCAAACACAATAAGGTGTGGGCATATCCCGTGTAGGGGAGAGTATAACGATACTCAGTAGGGACCTTGAGACCCTCAAAGGTCTCAAAAAATCCACAAAGGATAAAACAAAAATCCTGAAAACAACTGTAAACCCTTCTTAGGTATATGCCCATATATATACCTATGTTATCAAGTATACCTATCTCATTCAGGAGGAAACTAAAGGCCCAAATCCTTACCAAAATTACAACTATTCCACGAAGTAATGAATACCACAAAGGTAACACCACAAAGGTATGTACCATAAAGGTAACTCCGCACATAAGAATACCACAAAGGTATCACCATGATGGTAAGTACCACAAAGGTAACACCACAAAGGTAAGTACCAAATAGGTAACTCCACACGGAAGAATACCAAAAAGGTATCACCACGATGCTAGGTACCACAATGGTATGCCAGACTAAATATTACCAAATTGGTAAATACTTAGCTCACACTAGGTATAACATAGTTACGATAGTAAAGATTATTAGATGCAACTACTAAATAATCTTACTCTGTTAAGAGGAAGACCCACAAAGGATCCTAGATTATCAGACTCACATAAGATCCTAGATCATCAGACCCACATAAGATCCTAGAGTAGTCCCACGTGGATTTCCTAGAGTGGTCCAAGTGGGATTCTCGAACATAGACCCACGTAGTATCCCATAGCACAGACCCACATAGGATCCCTTTATGATGTTACTTCCAGCTATATGGTTCCCGCACTATGCTCTCTTGATTAGGTGAGGATCCACTCCTCAAGCTATAGGTCAATAGTCCAACATCCACTAAGTCCCAATAAGAATTATTCCAATGTACCTCAATGTAATAGAGGTCTCAATGCAATAGACGGTGTGTCAATCGGATGCTCGGTCTGTATGTTATTGGCCTTTTAGTCCCGAGGGCCTAGTTGGATTTGTGTTTGATACTACCCAGCCATACCCCAACTTTATCCAAAACACAAATGGAATATACCAAAAGGACCATCTCGATACAAGGTTTACAGCACCGTAGACAGTTATCTAAACGAAGGCTCATAGTATATGATATGGTTGAAAGAGAGAAAAGGGTCGAAGTGGGTCAGGGTCTGGTCCGACCCATCCTGGGACGTCCCGACCTAGTTCTGGTCGACTAGGCCCGACTAGGGTCCAGCCTGGCCTGTTGTGTCTGGCCCTCTGGCATGGCCTGACCCATCGGTGCAACCCACTGGGTGGGCAGACGACCAGCCATCCTCCGTGGTGCGGTCGCACGCTGCGCCACCACTGACGACCAACTACGATCTAGCTGCCCCTCCATTGCCATCGCAGCCTTGTGTCGCACACCTGCACGCCGAGAGGCGTGGACGTGTTATGCCACTACCATACCGCGAGCGGTCGTGCACCAGCCACCACCCTTTCTCTACTGCGGCCAATGGGCCGCGACCCTTCTCCAGCGATGTGGTTGCGCTACCGTTGTCTTTGCGGCCGATCAGAATGTCGACCGCTGCTCCCATGCCCTACTGGTGCAGGTCACCGGCAGGGGTCGCCGGTGACATTCCTCGTGTCACCGTGCATGCCCCGGAGTCCTGTTCTTTATTCCATAGACTTCCAAACTCACCTCTGGATGTCCCCGTTGATTCAAGAACGTCAAAATCTGACAAAGGTGGCAAAGAAGTCGGGTCATGTTCATTCGACCCGCACCCTCCGAGTTCCAATGGTAGCAGGCGGCTTATTTGTTTTGGAATCAAGAAAAATATAAATGTTCTTAAATCAAGATGAATTTTATTATTGGGGAATAGGGAAAACAAACAAAAATCCATACCTTAAAGGTTCTGAAGGAGGGGCGTGAGGAAGAAGATGAAGTCATTAAAGAACATCGGCATTCATTGCTTCCACAAGGCACGTTCGATCCTGGCTCAGGGTAGGTTCCTCGTTCATTATTAGAGCAAGTTATTCTGTGGAGAATTTTCTCCCAAAACTCTCCTCTTAATTTCCAAAACTTTTTGCCTCGCTATAGTTTTGGTGGAAAATTAAAAGCTTAGAGTTTAATTTAATTAAAGTTTTACATAATTAAATTAGGGTGGCACAATCAATTAGGAGAATACCAAGAGTCACCTCCCTCATTAATGAGAGAGATTTGGGGGTAGGGTTGTCCCCATCATTTATTTAAAAATGGGTGTTTATAAGTTCTGTTGGTCCCCACAAATGAACATTCAATTAGGAGGTTATAAAAATAAAATCAAAGTTGTTCTTTATTTTATTTTTATTTCTACGAAAATCAATCAAAATAACTTTCACCCTTGTCCTATTACAGTCATGGTGAAAGTCACTTTAAGTGAATATCGGTGCTGTGAGTTCAACGTTGCCCTCATATTTTAATTCCGAGCACTGATTCAAATGTTACAAAAACCTACTCTCATGTTTACTGAACGTGCCTAAAAAAAGTTCAGAAATTTAATCCAGGCACACCGGGCCTCAGAAGCAGGCACCATCAATTTTTTCGGACTCATAATATTCCCATATAATTAAACAAAATACAAGGAATATTCAGGTCTTTTCAATACTAATCATGACATGGTAAATTTGGCCATAACATAAAAAACGACATCATAAGTCAAGGATAAACTAGAATTATTTCATGGGGGACAATGTCCCAGAAAAAAATTGGTACCCACCTATCCCGACATTATGAATCATGATACTATATATTACACAATGCATTGGTGTGCAATATAATTCTGGGTTCACCCATCACTTTCATTTTATTCTCATGCTTTTGGGTGCCAAATGGACCATTAATCTATGGATTCATTCATCATCATAATTTATTACATGATCAAGGAGAGTAGAATAAATATATTTAATTCCACAATAAAAGGTATATAAGAATAAAAGTGAAAACCCATGATAGTAAATGGGTACAACATTCATTATGAAAATGGTTTCACATGGACCATCACAGTGAAATGTTTGTATGTTAACAACATCACATAAACATTCATAAAATTGGATGAAGAGATTGAAATGGGTCTCTAATCATTTGGAAATAAAGTAGATTATATTAGGGACATCATAGGGAATTTTTACATGTTTATAATTAGAAAATGAAGGCCAATGATAATAAATAATCTATAATAAAAAAGAAAAATGGAAGGACGATTACCGAATTTCAGCATGGTAACGGGTGTACCTGGGTGGAATTGATGAGATAGAAAATGTCTCTCATAATTTAGGAATAATAAGGTATGTATGGTGGAGGTTCTAAAACATACCCCATCATTATTAATAATAAAATTAATGTTCATAATCTTGAATATATTCTTAAATAAAAGAGAAAAAGAGAGCATCAATTACCTTAAAAGTATGACACCAAAAGCTTGAAAGGGGATTCTTGAGAGCTTGGGGGAATATCTGGAGGACTATAGAGAGATTATGAAATGTTAAGGAAATTATAAAACTAAATTTAGTGAATAAAATTAGGATATTTGGTTTGTTTATATAGTAAAAGAGAGGAATTTCTTTGATATTTAGGTCTAAGACTCTACAAAATAAATATTTCCAACCACAATTATTCACATGGTTTTTTCCCATGGTTTTTTACAAAGTTGAGATAATTTCATTATTTTATTATTAGTGGTTCGTAACTTATTAAAATATTACCATTTCTCATTAGAGGTGTGTCACATTATTAAATAAATTAATTTACACTCATAAAATACATTTTATGTTTTGGAGGATTAATAAAATTAATAAAATATACATTAAATCATATTATTTTAAGGGGAAAAAATATTTCTCCTAATCTACCCATTATAGTATTTATTAAATCATTTTTGGATCATAATGAATTCATAAAAAAACCATATATCTATACGGTATTTAATTTTTACACGAAAAATCAAATGTACCATAATATTATGAAAAATTCTCCATTGGATAACTATGATATTCTGTTTCTAAAAAAATATTCATTTTATCTAAATAACTTTTTAAATTTATAATTTCAATTTTAAAATAAGAGTCGAAATTTATTGAAAAATGATGGGTTTTTAACTATAACATTTTTAACCATTATAAACAGTAAATATCACTACATGAAAATAAAATGAACATTTATAATTAAAAAATAAAATATTATAATATTTTTTTAAAAAGTACTATTAATTTAAAAAATTGATCAATTCATCAAAATAAATTCGTTAATTAAATTTGAATATTACATGAAAATAAAATTTGTGTTCAATTGAATCAAAATCGAAATTATTTATAAATTAACATTAAAAAAATATATTATTCTATAAAATATAAGTATTCTTATTATTAAGGTCTTGATACATATCCATTTATTCGCCAAATTAGGCCCTATGATTAAAGTTCATTATGGTGATACTTTAATGGGGTTTTTCTGTAAATATGGTTTGGGTCGTGATCTCGATGAGTTAGAACTAATAACTTAAATAGTTTCTCTCATGCAAAAGTTATTGGATATCAGATTTGGTTGGTTAGGTAAAAATCCTAGCGATTCTATCTCACTCAAAATCTCTAATAAATGAGCTTCATAGGATATAATCTTACAGAATGAGGCCATCAATTCCTTTGCCTCTATCAGTTGGATTTATTAAATTCATATATTTATATTAATCTTGTGATCACCATTTAATGGTTATATTAATAATGGTAAATTTTTTAACATTATTCTAAATAAAATTATATAGCCAAGGATGTGAATTTTTTTTCTATAATCACATTACATAATAAAACATTTAATTAAATAAAGAAGGTAATATTCATTTATAGGAGTTCAGGACTTTACAATATGCATCTTTAAAACATTCTAAAACAAAATTTTTACCTCATAAAAATGAATAGAACACAACCAAGTATAAAATAAATATTATAAAAATCACAAAATAATGTTTGATAATGGAACCACTTACCTCAATAGAAGAATCTTCTCGAAATAAGTTTTAACCCTAAACCGCACAACCAAGGTATTCTATAAGGGAAATTATGAACCATAAACATTAATTTTGAACCCTAATAATGAAAATAAAACCTCAAATAGGTCATCCAACCTACTAGAAATATGAAACCCCAAGATTGTATAAGAGAAACCCTATGAAAGATGAAGAAATCAAGAAAATCAGTACTTGGAGTTCCTTGAAGATTTCCCACAGAAATTACTTCAAAAATTGAGGTCCAAGGGAGAAATGGGAATGGTAAGAGTTTACTATGATTGGAAATCCAGAGTATGGAATAAATTGGGTATTTTAGGGATAAATCTGAAGGGGGAATGGTAAAATATTCATTTTAATGACCTGATCAAGCTACAAAGTTTTCCCGCATGGTCTTCCAACCCATGCAAAATTGTGAGGTCACCACTATCTACACAGGATATATCTCCAGTTTTACAAACCATGTGACAACCATGTGGTTAGGCTTTGTCCAAAAATGACACCATGGGGCACAGTTTCCTAGTAAAGGTGCAAAATTTCCTTTAACCATGCACCATCCACGTGCCACCTACTGTTCACCCCAAAACATCCATTTTTATCCAAAAACCATTGAAAAACTCAAGGGCAGATGTACGCCCCAAAAAAGGGAAAATTAAGTCAAAATTAAATTCTGTATGTGGGAGTAGAATATACCTTTATTATCATGTCATTTTATGGGAATAATTTTTTACAAATAATGAATAACCATAAATCATCAGAGTAATCATGCAGAATAATGAATATGAAATACATATCATATAAAATGGATATCCCAATATGGAAAAATATCAGGATTAATGAAAACATTTAAATAAACCAATATATAAATTGAGGGACACTGGATTCCAATTTCACACAATACTAAATCCATCTTTATTTATTCATCTATCCACCAGCAGGCCATTTCCCATTACCAGATCTCTCATGAAAACTCAAAGCACACTCAAATGCCCGAGTAGTGTGTCAGTGCAATTCATAGGAGGGCACCACCAACCAATCCATATCTGATGTAAACATGTATTAAAATTGTATGTTAATAATGATTATAAATTCACATTCAATATAATGTAACAAAATAAAAGTGAGTGGACTTGCACTAACAAAACAACCACATACCCTCAGTGGTTCCTGCTTCAACTCCATGCCAGGAAGACAAATGAAGATGTCGATAGTGAAAAAATTGTACCATTCATGTAATCCCCATGATTTTATAGATATGATACCCAATTTCATATATCCCTCAATAATAAAATTTCACCCAGGTCCTCTGGACAAGAATATCAAGTACCCACATTGGCGAAGCTTTCATGTGGTGCTTTGCACTTAGAAAATCAGGGCTGCCTCAAGCACACCCGCGACACAACACTATAGATACCTAATTTATCTACCTTTCTCTTAGGTCCCTAATAATCATCATTTTAATAATTTTCACTCCGTCAATAAGGGATTTTAATTCTTGATAATCCATATATCTCAAGTGATAATCACAACCTCCAATGTAGGGGTAACACATATATTGTGATGACGCAAACATTCATATCATATAATCATTAGTATATATATTTGAAGATAACATCATGAGATAAAAATAAAACATGAAAATTACCTATTATAATATCACACATTGAATCAATATCACAAAGGTTCTCATGGGATATACCCACATCCACATTAGAAAATAGTCAGTCATGCTTTCATCATTCTGGAAAATATAGTCATATAATGTAAACAATTTAAAATAAATCCCAACTAGGTAAAGAATATCCTACCTCATGTATTTAAATGTCATAGATAAGGTTCATTGATCATATCATCACCTGTATAACTCTTTTAAACTAATAAAATAATTATCCCATAATAATAACTCAAAAAACTCAAAAATAACACCTCAAGGATTTTAATGAAATTAAATGAGAAACAATAACCATGAAATTCACCCAAATTAACGTAATTAAAAATTAAATTAACCAGGATACTGAAAGAGTTATATGATTATGACTTATAGAGAGGACATACATTGTATGATTGGGGACATTCTTCTAATCATGTTAATGAAGAACATACAAAAATAAGATCTAAGTCACACTTATTATGATGCAATTGGTGACCTTATGGAATAAGATTATCCCAGGTCATGATCCACTTCCACTACAATGTAATGAGAATGCCTATGATGTAAGAACAGTTTAGGGAATCACCCAACGTATAGGGTGAAACTTCTACAGTTTGAGAGGTTAGAAATAATGTGTAGGTAAATGGATATATTCTCTATAGTACCTATGAGTTTCCATAACTCTCTTAATTGAAGAGTGGAAAAATACGAATTTATAAGGGATCAGCTAATGTTCAACCTACATAATAGAACTTCATAACACTTCTATTTAGTTATTTTTTTGTTAACCAAAATTAATATTGTTACAACCATTGTAAATCCCCAAAGTCCATCCTTCTAAAAAAATAGCTTTCTACGATAGTTGTACAAGATCTTATAAAAGATATATAAATGGGGCTACTGCATGAATGTAATCGAGTCTTACATTTAACAATATAAAAGGATTAATAATTGTTTAAATATATGGGTCTCTTGTATTAAACCTTTATGTCACAAAATAAATATTTATGTTGTAAAATAGTAGGTAAACCAAAGCTTCACATAATCCATCATTGTAGTACATGGAGAATGTTTATATATAATGAACTAGGTTTGGCATTACAAAGGCATGTTTTTATGTAAATGAAAAAATTAAGATTCATTATAAGTGATTTGAATAGATATTGATGATGGATGAGCTATGTTAAAATTAGAGTCTCATTGATTCAAGAGATTGTTCCATGATATAGAAATCTTATAAATGAATTTTTATGATCAATAACTATAGTTAAGGATTAATTATTGCCATTCTAACCATTTTAGTAAGGAATTGAACATAGAATAATGGAGTTGACATGGTGATTATAATTGAAAAATATTTTTGAATATTATTATATATTATTTATAAGAGTTCATTTATATCATGAAAATTCACAATGAATTTTTATTAATATACTCAATGGATATATAATAAAATTAGTTTAAAAAACTACTAATGGTAGGATGTTCATATCGGAAGGCTAATATTCATGTATCATGGATTTTGTTCAGTAATTTTCTCTCTAAAATAATTTATTCCCCTTTAGTTTAATTTTATATTATTTTGGGAATAGATTAGATTTCATTATATAAATCGAATTTAATATTCTATAGAATGGATCAAATATTGGATATCAATATATCTCAAATGGTTGGTTAGAAACTCAGAATCATTATTATGCGTATTGTATGGGGGTATGTTGATTTATTTTAAGAGGAGATACCTAATCATAAGTGATTAAATTATATATTCACTTATATTGAGTTGAATACATACAAAGAAGTTGGCTGGAGTGGATTAAAAATTATCACTTTTAATAAACTATAACCCTAGGAAAGATAAAGAGGTAGTTGATGCATTGAGTCAAAAGGATCATGCTAATTTTTATATGATGAGGATCACAAAAGGACTAAAAGTTTATATATTTGGAAATAATGGGGCTCGAAATATTTTTGGAAGTGGAGAAATATAATATTTCTAAAATAAGTGTGTAATCATCAATTCATATAATGAATAAAGTGTTGAAAAAGGGGGATTTTTAGTTGTAAGAGAATGTTAGAAATGATCTTGATGTTAGCCATGATTTTGATGGAGTGATTTATTTCAAGAATCACGTATGTGTCCCATTAAAAAGAACCTGATGAACGAAATCTGGTAAGAATATCATAGCTCCCCATTCTTTAAACATCCTTGTTATAAATAGATGTATAGATGTATAAAATAGTATTTGTATTAGGAAAATTTTAAGAGGGATATTTTTTAATATGTGTCTTAGTAATTGGATTTCAGTATGTTAAGACTGATATATAGATGTCTAAGTTGGTGTTACAAGCATTTTCCATAGCACAATTTTAATCAGAAAACATCAATATCGATTTAATAATCAGACTCATTAAAACATCTATTGTTCAAAATTCTATTTGGGTTATAGTCAATCAGATAATAAAGTAAGTGAAGCTTGTTTCTATCAGAGTATATTTTTATCTAGATCAATATGTTAGCATATATATGAAAGAATTTATAAGGATTCATGGGGTACAACATTATATTGTATCTGATCGAGATCTGAGGGTTAAATCATAGATCTAGAGGTATAATTACATGAGCTATTTATATATATTAATATATTATTTTTATTATAAATAATCCTTTATAAAATAAATTTATTGTAAATTCCTAGTGTATAGGGAATAATAATATTATAAACCATTAGATTGAGAGTAAAAAACATCTTCTTGTTTTGTTATCCATAATAAGATCCTAAATCCATTCGAGTTCCGAAAATTGTTAGGATAACCTAGGGAATTTATATTCATAATTGGTGGGCCAAAAACCCATGTACATTAGTAAATATTCTATAGAAACATAATGAGTGAGTCAATTATATAACATGATAACCTAATTAAATAAGGCAAGTGAGTAATCAAATAGAATCATAAAATAAAGAACATGGAATCATAAGCTCATGGAATCATAGGAAATGAAGATGAAACATATATCATTATAAACACATGATTAAATGATAAATTCCTATAAAATATCACTTGGAAGAAATAGTTCCCTACTGGATTAGGTTTACTCCCTATTCTTATACATGACGTCTCATGAGACTATAGCGTTACCCAAAGCATTGGATTGTTATCTTGGTTCACCCATCATGACATGTGAATGATATATGAGTCTTACATAAAATAATTAACCATGATTAATAATATAATAATTAACCATGGAATTAATATGGGTTGCCTTATCTTTCTTTATATCATATATAATAGAAATATCAAAATCCAGACATTTGTGAAGTGATAATAAGTCATGTATTACCACATAAAAGGGTTATAAAATAGGTATATATATGAGAGACATATATATATAATTTATAATAAAAATATAAACTAAAAAGTTATTTTCACTGCTGATAATTCCCTTAAAATTATTAAAAACATTCTCAAGGAATATAACCTCTTCACATCGAGTGACACAAAAGGGTGTCATCATATATGAGAAATTATACTGAAATATATTCATGAAAATTTGTGGTGGAAAATGTCGATTTCATTTAAATAAAACATATTTATAAAATAAAATATTCCTATACATTTATGGTATTTTATAAATAACCATTGAAACATAAAAATTAATCAATAAGGCATTTATTAGTCATGTTAGT
Organism: Viscum album; assembly: GCA_963277665.1. Lineage (NCBI taxonomy): Eukaryota > Viridiplantae > Streptophyta > Magnoliopsida > Santalales > Viscaceae > Viscum > Viscum album. The sequence goes on from OY728157.1 coordinate 170,414,286, forward strand.
TGAAGAGTCAGGTTTATGAAAAGTACATAAAAAGAGATACCATGCTCTTTTTTTGTAAGAATAGTCATAATTTACATAGTTTAGAAAATTAAAGTAAAATAATTTTTATAAAAAGATAAAAAAAATTATGGTAAAAATTAATTTAAACAATCAACTAAAACATTTCAAAAAAAGGTTTTTAGAAAACCCAGATTTAGAAGAAAATGTAATTTTTAACAAAGAGAGAAATAAAGAAATATTTTTTATTAAAACATTAAATTAATAATTTTATATACCATAGAGTGGAAAATAAATGTATTTATTGAAAATTTCATGGTTAAAAAGGGATAAGATAAAAAATGGTTTTATAAGTGAGTGATAATATAATTCCATTCAAATAAAATTTAAGCAAAAGTGATCCCCAATAAAATGAAATTGAGATATATACCCTTACCACATTGGTAGCATTTAAATCTAAACATCACTTGAATGAATTATATAAACTTTGACTTAAAATATTACTATTTCTGATGTAATCTTTATATAATATATAATGGTTATGTATATACACCATTAAAAAGAAATTAGGTTTATAAAATAACATGTGTATCAAAGAAGGATGCTTGAGAAAAAACCCTTACAATGTTCGTATCAATGAGGTGAAAGATGATAATGGGGTGATTATGTTTACAAAATGTAATTACAAACAAATAAAATCATAAATAAAAAATAAATTAAAATAAATATCAAATTTAATTTTGGAATATCATAATCAATGAAGTTTTCATATAACTCAATGAATGGAAATTGAATTTAGAAACCACTTAACTCAAACATTACATTAGTTAAGACTTCTCTATCTTCATGTATACTAGTTTCAAACATGTTATTAAATTATAATATAAACGTATTAATGTTTATAATGTCATTTTTTAACCATTTATAATATCATATTAGTCATTCATTAATAATCATTCATTACCACTATTGTTTTGGGTGTTAATTGTTTTTTTCTAATGCATGTTTGGTCGTGTTGGGTTTAGATTTTGAACATTGGATATAGTTCCATCGTATCTATAATTATATTAATTTTAAAATTATATTTTTTTATTATATTTTTTTCTATAATAATTATTTAATTTTGAACATATGGAATTTATCATATCACTCTGTTGGTATATTAGGTCATACATATGCGTGAGTGTTGTTATCCTTTTTGTAACGAGTGAAAGAATAAGGAATTGAATGGTATATTAATTTTAAAAAAGAATTATATTTTTATATATAACATATATTGACTAAATTTATCTGTCATTTCCTTCTATGAAATGTTTATGTAAGAAAAGAATCACATAGATTCGTGAGGTGGTAGTCTACAATACACATGGGTGAAGTTATCTTATTTTTTGGGGAATAGAGAGTAATAATTTATATGTGATATTATAATTACATGAGTATAAATATTATATAAATATCATATATAGACATTAAATACATTTTTTTATCCATCCATGAGAATCTATTATAAAAAATGAACTAAGTGAGTTCGTGAGGTGGTAGTTCATCATACACATGATCAACGACTTCGAATAAAGTTTGTGAGAGGACGGGATGGTTGTAGTTAAAGTATAATAAATTGAGTTAAATACTTTATAAAGTATAATTTTTTTTATAAATTATTATTTCCTCACATTTATTTAAATTTATGCTTTTTATATCATGCAATCGTTTTATTTTATATTTAATATCTTTGTTAATGATTAATTTCATTTAATATTTCAAATCATTAAGTGTTATTCGAAATGTTTTAATGTTTTCATTTAATTAATACTTTACATTTTAGTTTTAGTTAATTTTGTAATTTTTTAGTGATATATTTGTAAAAAATAATTTGTTATATGTACAACCCTTATAGGGAAACCCTAATACCACTCAAAGGGGACCAATGGTATACCCTATGGGAGGTCCATACCTTGAATCCTACACAGAGGCATGTATGTATGTGGTTGGGCCTATGTATAAGGCCCACTAGATTGAGAATGGAGGAATGCATGTGTTGGGATCAGTAGGCCCACTAGGCTATAGTGACATAGGATTAACATACATGATTATTATATCATATTAGATGAATATTTAGTAAATTAGAAAAATATACATCTGAGGACCATAATAGTAGTGTATGTGGAAACTTGGAAATAAAATCATATATCTTGGTGATAGATCTTCATCACCTACCATAATGATCACCCCCTTTATTAGTCTACCTAGTAATTTTTTTTCATTTCTTGGGAAAAGGAAAAAAAGGAAATAGGTGAGGTCAGATTATCAGTAATGGTAAATTAAGGAAATTTGTAAGCATAACATGAAAAAATGGTATGGAACTTGAGTATACAATTTAATGATCTTACCTAGCATATTGGTGATAATAATAATGATTTTTAGTTTATAATACATTTATTATAATATAATTAAGATCATAATTTATGAAAGAAGAAAATAGGTATAATAAATAGAATATATCGCATGGACATTGTTTTATAACGTTGTGAACATGTATATATAGAAAATGGTTCACTCATTAAATTAAGGGCATGAAATCAAGCCCACACATTAGCTTATGGACACTCAAGTAGGTACATTCATAATATTGTGAAAATGTAATGACGTTCACATATAACATTAAGGACATGAATCCATGTCCATGCATAACATAGTGAACATTTAATAAGGTTCAATCATAACATTTAGAACATGTAATAAGGTTCACGCATAAATCAATGATTATGAAACTAGGTTCATTCATAACATTGTGAACATATTATAAGGTTCAATCATAACATTGTGATCATTTAATTAGGATCATATATAAACTTATGGACATGAAACTAGGTTCGTATATAACATTTTGAACATGTAGTCAGGTTCACACTTAACATTTTCATCATCGAATCAGGTTCTTGCATAAAATATATACTGAGGATACAACCATCATTACCCAATTCATTCGAGGGAGATATAGATCCAACCCAATATAATAAAAAATCATATATAAAAGTCCCAAAATATTTTAAACAGTGATCATATCATAAATCATGAAATGATATAGGTATGACAAAAATTTAATGATATAATTTCCAATTGAAAATATGTACTTCTCATAACCACCACTCGTGAAAAAAGCGGGTTTCAAAATCATATAAAATGTTAAAGAGAAACAAATTTCATAGACATCACATCATCAAAAAATTAAACATTCATTGAAATAATATGAATGGAAGAATTGATTAATTTCCCTAGAAATGTATGAGTAACACCCATAGATATCATCGTTGATGGGGAATTATTCGGAAAAAACTTTTAAAAAGACCTTTTTAAGAAAATATCCTATCTTCTCGAAAAAAAATAAATTTTAAAACATGAATCATTTTTTAATCAATTTCCCAGAAAATAATCATTAAAAATTATAAACAAATATTTGAATTTATTTTAGAAACCTTTCTTTTTAAAAACATATAAATAATTCTTGGAAAATTTTAAAATATTTCTTAACCATAAAACATTATTTAAAACCATTTTTTTCAAAAATATATTTGATATCATTTAGAGGAAACTTTGAAAACTGAAAAACATTTTTGAAAACATTTTTATTTAAATCTTTTTGAAAAACTAAATCTAGAATATTAAAAAAAATTCATTTCATTTAAGCCTGTAAACGTACAGTGTAAACATCAAGGAAATGATAGTTGAAATGGTTGTAAGTCCGTATGTTCCCTTTTTTACCTTAAATGTTCTGAAAATTTCAATGATAGGAAATCGATAAAAATATTTCATATAGGACTGCAGAAGGAAAAAATGTGTAAAAATGTCTCTTAACATCATATGATAAAAGTACAACAATTTTTAAGACATTTTCTGAAATCAGTTTTTTAAATATCATGCATTTTTTATCTAAATTAGAAATAAATTAATATCTTCATTAAAACATTTCCTAGTTATCTGAAGTACCAAAGGGAAAAAATTGTAGTAATACATGAATATATCATGGAAAATTGGAGGAGAAAATAATTCATGGGTTTTCTTGAGAGATTGAACATGAGATGTCCTCAATTAAATCATAATCATAAACAATATTGTTAAATTAAGGGATTATTTCAATATACTCTTACCATTTAGTAACATGGAATCATAATCCCAATGTAAAATAGTAAAATTTCCTGAATCTTGTAATATACTGAAAAAATAATATTCATGATATAACATTTCAAAATTATGTTTATATACCACACAAGAAAAGTTAGTGGTTAATAATTCATGTACCTTGTGACAATAAAAGGTGATATGAAATTCCCTTAACTTGTGTCTTGACTCTTGTTTCAATCTTTCAAAACTCATATTAATCAAGTAACTCCATTTAGTTTACATCAATGGGATTCATGGGGAGATTTTTTTCCAAAATTGAGGCTTTATGAACGAAAGGAGGTAATTTGGGAGGATATTTGAGAATATCTTAGATAATACTATGTGGTTTGAATGTCTTGAAGAATCGAGAGGGGAGGTGGCCATTTTATAGTGGGAGACTGGCTCTCTTGTAATATTTTGACAATGGAATTCCATACACATTTTTCACTTTCCATGTGGATCCAATAATGTACCAAATTCGATATATAGAAAGATAGGGTATAAATGTTTCTAGAAAATGTCTCTTAGACATATTCTTTGTTCATTTTTGGTATTAAATATATAGTGTATTCCTATTTATGTTTAGTTTTACCTTAATCAATATAATTAATTTTAATTATTTTCAATAATTTTTTTTTGTAAAAAACTTGTTTGACCGTATTTGAAATTATAATTTTTTTCTAATTCCAAATATGGAATCCATTTTTCCAAAATTCAACAAAAAAGTGATAAAAATTAATTAAAATTTAATCATGTTGATGAGACACACTGTGGGGTTTTAATGTAAAAATGATCAAAAGTTTTTCTATTTTTTTTATCCAATTTCAATGTAAAATTGAATCAAATGAAATAAAATTTATTATTTTATATAAATATTATCTAATTTATCTTTCAATCTAATTTGATATTTAATCGGTCCTGATAAATAAATTATATGAATAAGTATTTTTGACCTAAAATTCCAAAAAAATCACTATTTATTAAAAATGAATCTTTATAAAAAATACTAGATATGTACCCTAACCTAATTATTATGTTTTAATTTCAAATATAAAGTATAATTTCATATATTAAATATATAAATGTTCAAAAAAATTATATTTAAATTGGGGTCTCCTTTAAAAGGCGGTAAGAATGCCTTAATTAATAAAATAGGTTTAGCACATAAAATTGGGATTATATTTATCTAAAGCCTATAAAATATATTGGATTAATATCAAAAAATTTATAATAAATAGATAAGATATATATTTTATTAATATCACTAACTAATTATATTTAATTTAATTTATTTGGTTAAAACAACTTATAATAATAATAATGTTTTCTTTTATATTCAATTGGTTCTTATATTCAATTCTATATAATTGGTAACTAGTGAATTCCCACATGTATTTTCATAAGTTATTTAGTCTTATTTGTAACCATCAACATATGAGCTATATTATATCATATTATATTAAATAACAATAGTTTTAATAATATATTATGGTTTTGTAACAATTGGTCTTGTCTGTCATGAAATCCATTAAGGAACGTTAATATTGAATGTATTGTATGCTAACCTTCGTGTTTTTTTCTAGGGCATTCCAAACATTAGGTTTCATATAGTGCATGATAACATTTTTTTGTGTATAACAAAATATTAGTCATATCTATGTCAAGGAATGTTTGAAATAGTGATTTCATATAAAAAATTATTTTCTGTGATTTTTCAAATGAATAATATTAAAATATTAAATTAATTCGAAAAAGAATATTTCAAAAAATCATTGTGTGTAACATTATACCAACCCCCCCCCCAAAGTATTTCTCCCTAAAATCTAATCTCGATTATTACTAGTTTAAAACGTAAATGTTGTTTCATAGAAACTTGCATCATAAAAATGAATACGAAAACATCCCTTAAAAAGGGATTATTGGAACAATAATAGTTACCCAAACTAACATGAAAATGAGAATGTATATGGGATGTGAAAACATGGATATAGAAGATAAATTTAACTATCAATTTTTAATGGAGGTAGATAGAGGATTTGGTCAAGATAAATTTAACAATCACAAAGTCATAAATTTGAAGTTATCTAAGGGATCATTTGATTCATCAGAAATAGTGGTAATAGGAATAAATTTTCTTGCATGAAGATCATTTTTCCTAAAGATGAATATGTCTAATGAAAAGATATTTTTTTCATGATTTCAGGACAATATCACCCTTTGCTATTTCTTGATCTACATAACATATATATATATAAAGGAACCTAGCTTTCTCATTTTTGAATTACTAATAGATCATGAGATCTATGATATGTCATCACATTTATCGCTAGTTATCATCAACAAAAATTAGTTTGAATATGCTATCTATTATTATTAAATCCTCATAAGGAGAGATAACTCTTTAATATTACTATATTCAATAGTAGTTCAACATTAACATTCCATAAATGGTTAACCTTATATACCTTCCTAAAGATTCAAAATCAAATATTTATAAAGAACATAATGAAAGAGCCATTACATTTATACCCCATATAAAACAATGTACCACTATTTTTACACATTCCAAAAAGTGAAAACCCTTATCGTATATTACCTTGAAACTTGGTAACAACCATAATTAAAATAAATCTGTTGGGAAAACATGCATGCTTACTTATTCCATTGATTACTATATATATTTTTTAAATCCAAGAAGTTGTAAACATCATGAATGTTTACATAGAGCACTTTCTAAATAATCAGTTTCAGTGTAATCCATTCCAGCCAATTTTCTTATTAATATCCAGCATATATTTATCCAAACATATTTATCTTAACATCGACCATAAATTAAGGGTTACCATCCCTTAATAAAAATATAAACATTCCATGAAATAATTTTTATGTCTTAATCACTAATAACATGACCTTTTCAATCCATAATGAAAACATATACTAAAAAAACTCTTATATTTCAGGATTCATAAAACATAATCTCGGAATTCCCAAACATAAATAATTCATTCATTCAACATTATTCATAAACCACTACTCAGTCCTCATAAACTAATTCCTTACCAAGTGACTACTAGAATATGAAATATGGATCATGTATTTATTTTCCTCAACCTCAATAAAATCATTATTCTCATGTTCAATGTAAACAATACTGGAATAACATAACATACCTTTCACATTTTGTTTTTATTCTCCTTAATATCAGATGTATAACCAATACTTAAAACACCTTAATGATTCTATTTATGATATTTTCACTTGTGAGATCAATACCAAAATTATAATACATTTCACATCTAAAACATTAAATGTTAACCATGTTCGTTCTAGTATAATCTATTGAATAAAATGAGAACAAAGAGTGTGAGAAACCATTTTTATAGTGGAAAACCTTGTAATAATGATACATAATTACTTATAGGATGTCTAAATTATTATATCTTCCTTAAACTATGAAACCTCATGTTTATACTTGGTCATTAATAGACAACATCATCTTAAATATATCATGATGGTTTGTGATGAGTTTGTGAATTCTCAAAGAATATTGCCTGATAGTGTCAAACTAGGTGTGAAGTAAGGCTCATTGTTATGTACCAGATTTTCCCGAGTTTGGCCTAGAAAATATTATCAGATTTATTACCCCTTGGTACATCTATTTAAATCCACATACACATATATTATCCATACAAGGATGCATTTCTATGAAACTACTCACTCTATCCATTACAAAAATTCCATGACATTTCCCTATACTTTTCCTTATCATTAGACTTAACCTTAGAAATGTCCTTAGAGTTATCACTAAGGTTTTCTGATCCCAATTTCCAAAGGATTAATAAATATTTCTTTTGAAGAAAACTATATTGTACTAGTCTCAATACATGTGGATATTACATCATTTTAGACGAATATTCATTACATTACAAAAACACATTCCCAAGGACTGTAATAGTTTAGTGGCTTTGGAAGAATGGAAAAAAAATCTTTTATCCCAATGAATGACCACAAACATCTTCCATAAAGATCTCCTATAAGGCCCCAGCCTTAAATCTTACTTAATCTTGAGTTATTACAAGATTACACATTGAGGATCTTTTCGGGTTTAGAGTTTTAGAGAATTAGCTCATAAAACTTGCATTACATTCCACATATAAACAAAGTGGTTACATAAAGATAGTATTCTTAATTCCCATCAATGGAAACACATTTAAAATAAAACATGGATTATTTCTTGACACATCCTTGACTCTATCATCTTATCGTGTACCTTTCCCTTGACCTGTGAAAAACATTTCAAAAACATGGGATGAGCATAAAAACTCAGTATGGGTTATAAAAAAAACTAGGAAAGGAAACATGAGTTCATATATACATAAGAATGAAATCATACTTTACCCATAAAACATAGGCACTTTAACATACCTCATAAAATCATGAATAAATCATAGAAATCATAAGACACAAAGGTAACTTGAGGCATTCATAACATTCTTACGTAGGGAGTAACCCTCTTGGTTATGTTTGGAATACCCATCACAGTATATTCCCTAAATCTCTTCGGAGAAACCTTAACGTTTCACTCCTTCGCATTACCCAATGAATTGGAGAGCTATAACGGGCTCACCCGCCCTTAGTTTATCACGGAACCACCCGTCTTCATAATAATGCCCAAGAACCATAACATAATCATATCACATAAAACATGCATAAAGGAAACATAACATTTCCACATTTTAATCAGGAGATATCAATACAACACATTGATATAATAAAAACATTATGAAAACCATTTTCAATACCAAAGTAAAACATGGTATTTATTTTTCGTTTTAAAAAAAAGGTATGGCTTGTAGAGGAAGCCGAAACTCAAATAACGGTCACGACGACGGAGAAGTCGTTGTCGCCGCATACGTACGACAAAAAACTTCCCTTTTGTCGTTTAGTAAACGCTTCGTATAAAAAAGATACCTTTTGAATAAACGTAAAAGTCAAGGGGGTTTATACACCATATAAAAGAAAGTTGTGTATAAAATAAAATATGCCTCAATGAAAGGAGATTGAGACGAAGTCCCATACCTCATATCTGACTTGACCCGACCGTTATTTAATCTCCAGAATAATAAACATGAATTAATCTCTACTTGATTATGAATCTTTTTCAAGTTCATTATTCCTTTTATACCATGTTATGAACATCATGAAATCAGTTAAGTTAATAATATTCATTTTGTCGGTATTTGGTTCTTAAGTCAAAAATAGACTTCTTACACTTACATGTTGTTAATTTGGTCAAAGGTTCATTATATCCAGAATTTTTTTCATGATTTAGATATCATATATGTCATATATATCCAGTACATACATGCATTTATAATATTACATAATCATTTAGAGGTAAGAAATGAAATGCACCGTTCATGGAGACGGTAAGCCGTACGTACGCATGAACGCTACTTTCATTTCTATTTCGTATTTTATAGAATGGAATCATAATGATATAAAGGTATATTATAATTCCAGTATAATATAATATATAATATCATAGTTCCATCCTTTATATGTCCCACATATGGTATTTAACGAATCAAATCACTTTGAGGGGGCGGTAGTCCGCACTTCCTAAAATGAAGATATCGTGTTTACCCATAATGGAAACCATAAAGGTATGCCCAAAATGAAAAAAACAGAAGCTTAAGGAAAACATAAACATATTATATATCATATATAAAAATAGTGACATCATAATGGCCACCTTTGAAGGTGTTAAATGAGTGTTGAACAATCATCGTTTCGGGAGGCAGAATTTCGCCATCCACGGAAACCGTATGTTCTTTAACCATTTGATGTAGTTGTGTGAGAGTGTAGCTCAAATAAATATTATAACAACATACTTGTATATTTAAGATACTGGTGTTGTTACAAAATATGTAAATAAAAAGAGTTTAGGGGGTTGGAGAAGCAAAATAAAACAAATGAACATGAGAGAATGAATTACCTTTAAAAGTGTATCTCCTTTTGATTTGAGTCTAAAGGATTCCTTTGAAAGGATTCTTCCCAAAGGGAATCCTCTAGGATGAGGAGAAGGATGTGGAGAGAGTAAATGGGCAGGGGTTGGCCGAGCCAAAGGCTTGAGTAGTGTGTGAAATGAGGTAGAGGTGGGGGCCTTTTATAAGAGGAGAGGAGGGGCACTTTTGGAAAGTAAAGAAATATTACTTTATTTGAAAATGTGTTTCGGTTTCAAAAGGTCCCAAATTGATATAATTCGTGGATAAGGTGATAAGGGTTAGCAATCCACTCATACAATTGGTTTTGGACATGTGTAGTTCATAGATTTTACATTATCTTTCCATTTTATTTAAATCGTCAAATAATGATGTCATCGCTGCATCATTATTATGTCATAAATAATTTAATTTATTTAATGTCTAAAAATCATAAAAAAAATACTATGATGTAGGAAATCGTTTTATCTTTCCAATGACTATTTATAATAAAAAATCTGATCTTTATAACCTCATGTAAAAATTGTTTTCGTAAAACATATTATGTTTGTGTCATTTTTACTTTTACATTAAATAAAAAGTTATTTATGTCATTTCCCAACCAAAATGTCTCCATGGGGTCCCCAAGTTGACCCATGGCTTTTATTGGTCGGCCATGACACAACCAATAAGGTTGTAACATGTTTCTAGGTCATTTCATATTATTAAAGCATTATTTATACCTTAAACTACACTAATTACCACTAATCGCGATTAAAAACTTAATAAGTTACTATTCACCAAAAAATTATTTTAATCTCATTGAACCACATTTTACTTCTTAATGACAACCATGTATGTCGGATTTTCAAAATTCAATACACATTAGTGGTAAACTTTTATTTAACTGAAGAATCAGTTTGCTTGATTACTACTTAGTGGTTTCACTATTCATCAAAAATTGAAGTTTTTCAGAAAATTACCAAAAAATCAGCCTAAGATATATTTGATATTCTGAATTCAAAAATGAAGTCTATTGTACAAAATTCAAATCATATAAGTCACATTAATTAATTTAATAATTAATTCCCGCTGCCAGAGCAAAAAGCGTGTTTTTACAAAACAATAAGTATCAAAAGATTGACACCAGTTTAAGTCTAATTTCAAAGTGAAATTGATTCCAATGACCACCATTGGATAAAATGGTAAAAATATATTCTAATTTCACTTCAAAACCAATTCAAAACATAATCTAATCATATAAATAAATTAGGTTAAAAAGCAGTTTTGATGTAAAATGCAGTATTTTTCACTATTCATTAAAAAAATGAATATTGTCAGAAAAATACCAAAAATTCACACAAGGTAAATTTTGATGTCCCAATCATAAAGAATAAGTTTATTTTGACAAAAATAGTTTATAAAATTGTCAAAATATAGATTCAAAAATGGTTTTCCATCAAAAGGCACTAAAACAATCTTTTAAGAATATTAGTGTATTCCATGCATAAGATTGTATTTATATTCATTTTAAGCCTCTATAACACTATCTTAATCATTAATAGACATAGATAAAAAAATCTATTATTCATTACATACTTGGGATGTTACATCCTTCCCCCCTTTAGAAAATTACATCCCCGCAATTTATTTACTTATCGAATAAATGGGGGTACTTATCCCTCATTGCATTTTCAGATTCCCATGTTGCCTCTTCAATCATTTGGTTTTTCCACAAAACCTTTACCTGGTGAATCACCTTATTCCGTTACACTTGCTCCCTGTGGTCAAGAATCTGGACCGGTTGTTCCTCATAAGATAGGTTCTCTTCCAGCTGAACTACCTCTGGACTCAAAACATGAGATGGATCTGGAATATACTTTCTCAACATCGAAATGTGAAAAACATTGTGCACCTGAGATAAACTCGGAGGTAAAGACACTCGGTATGCAACTGATCCAACTCTCTCTAGAATTTCGTATGGTCCAATGAACCTTGGACTCAACTTTCCTTTCTTACCAAATCTCATCACACTTTTCCAAGGAGAAACCTTGAGAAAAACATGATCACCTACCTCGAAAGATAGATCCTTCCTCCAGTTATCCGCATAACTCTTCTGCCTGCTCTGAGCTGTTCTCATGTGTTTCTGAATCAGCTGGACTTTTTCTGCCATCTCTTCTACCAATTCTGGTCCCATCAACTTCCTTTCACCCACTTCATCCCAGAAAGCTGGAGTTCGACACCGCTTCCCATATAATGCCTGAAATGGTGCCATCTGTATACTGGAATGAAAACTGTTATTATATGAAAACTCAACCAATGAAAGATGTTGGTCCCAACTTCCATGATAATCCATAGAACAAGCTCGTAGCATATCCTCCAATGTCTGAATTGTTCGTTCTGACTGCCCATCTGATTGAGGATGAAAAGCTGTACTAAAATTTAATTCAGTACCCAACGACTTCTGAAGGCCATTCCAAAAGTTAGAAGTAAACCTGGGATCACGATCCGATACAATGGAGAGAGGAAATCCATGTAACCTGACTATCTCTTTAAGATACAAACGGGAAAGTTGATCAAGAGAGAAAGTATCTCGTATAGCAAGGAAATGAGCAGATTTGGTCAAACGATCAACAATAACCCAGATTGCATTATTACCTCGAGATGTCTTCGGTAATCCAAAAACAAAGTCCATGGATATATTCTCCCATTTCCACTCTGGAACTGGTAAAGGCTGAAACATCCCTTTCGGTAACTGCCGCTCTGCTTTAACCTGCTGACAAGTCAAACACTTCACAGTAAAATCAGCAATATCTCTTTTCATTCCATCCCACCAGTAATACTCCCGCAGATCTCTATACATCTTAGTACTGCCCGGATGAACTGAAAACGGAGAACTATGAGCTTCACATAACAACTCTCTCTTCAACTGTGAATCACAAGGCACACACAATCTCTTCCCACATCTCAAAACACAATCATTATCAATGTTGAATTCAGGCAACTTATCTTTCTGAACCAGCTCTACCTTTTTCTGCAACTCACTATCTTGCTTCTGTGCTTGCTTGATTCTATCTGATAGAGATGATCTCACTGATACCTGAAACAAAACAGAAGGACTTCCTGCACCAACAACTTCTATTCCAATGTTCATCAAATCCTTAACCAAAGGATCACGTTCCAAACTCAACATTGTTAATGAAGCATTACTTTTTCGACTCAAAGCAGCAGCCACTTTATTTGCTTTTCCCGGATGGTAATGAATTGTACAATCATAATCCTTGATTAATTCTAGCCATCTCCTTTGTCTCATTTTCCATTCTTTCTGAGTGAATATATACTTTAAACTTTTGTGATCGGTATATATTTCACACTTTACTCCCTACAAATGATGCCTCCAAAATTTTAAAGCAAAAACAACAGCAGCTAGTTCCAAATCATGTGTAGGGTAATTTACCTCATGAGTTTTCAACTGTCATGAAGCATAAGCAATTACCTGATCATTCTGCATTAGGATGCAACCAAGTCCTTTCAATGAAGCATCACTGTATATAACAAACTCACCATTCCTGGAAGGTAGTGCCAAAACTGGAGCATTCACCAATCTTCTTTTCAATTCCTGAAAACAATCATCACATTCTTTTGTCCAGATAAACTTAACACCCTTCCGAGTTATCTTAGTCATTGGACTAGATAACCGTGAAAAATTTCTAAAAAACCTTCGGTAATATCCCGCCAAACCAAGGAAGCTACGAATCTCGGTTACATTTGTAGGTCTTGGCCATTCTTCCACAACTTTTGTTTTTGCAGGATCAACAGTTATTCCATCTTTAGAAACAATGTGACCAAGGAAAGAAATTTGTTGCAACCAAAACTCACACTTGCTGAATTTCCCATACAGTTTCTTTTCTTTTAAGGTTTGCAAGATAACCCTTAAATGTTTTTCATGCTCCTCTTTACTTTTAGAAAACAACAAAATATCATCAATGAAAACCACCACAAACTTATCCAAGAACTCATGGAAAATTCTATTCATTAAGTCCATGAATACAACAGGTGCATTGGTTAGCCCAAAAGGCATTACTACAAATTCATAATGGCCATATCTCGTACGGAACGCGGTCTTCGGAATATCTACCTCCTTTACCTTCAGCTGATGGTACCCCGATCTCAAGTCAATCTTTGAAAAAAACTGAGCTCCCTTGAGCTGATCAAACAAATCATCGATATGAGGCAGAGGATATTTGTTCTTAACAGTGATATTATTCAAGGCTCTATAATCAATGCAAAGTCTCATAGAACCATCTTTCTTTTTAACAAATAAAACAGGAGCACCCCATGGTGATGTGCTAGGTCTAATGAATCCTTTCTCTAATAAATCTTGCAATTTCTCCTTCAACTCTAAAAGTTCAATTTGTGCCATTCGATAAGGGGGTTTTGAAATTGGATTAGCATCAGGAACTAAGTCAACAGTAAACTCAACTTCCCGATCTGGTATTATTCCAGGCAACTCATCAGGAAAAACATCAGGATACTCATTTACCACTGACACATCATTAATCTGAACAGTTCCTTTATTTTCAACAACGTGTGCAAGGTAACATTAATTTCCATATTTTACAAGTTTCTCGGCCTCTTGATATGTTATCAAAAGTAAGGGTTCATTCTTGTAAACAAACTGAAATTCTTTCTGAAAAGAAACTTCTTTAGCTCTACAGTCAATCTTAGCATGGTAAATAGAGAGCCAATCCATACCCAGGATAACATCAAACTCTACTAGAGGTAGAACAATAAGGTTTGCAAGTAGGTTCTTTCCACAGATAAGGATAGGAAGATTCTTATAAATTCTTTTTTCCTCGACACTTCCCCCAGGTGTTTTTACCAAAAGTTCAGGAGTCATTTCTTGAGATGGTATTCTCATTTTACTAGAAAAGGTTTCAGAGATGAAATAATGTGTAGACCCCGAATCAAACAACACACTGGCATAATCTGAAAAAACAAACAAAGTACCTGATACAACTTCATTTTATGGCCCGACATCTGCTAAAGTAGTTTCAAAGGATTTCACCACCCCTTTTTGCTTGTAGTCTAACTGCTTCCCATCACTCAAGCTCCTTGTCGGACACTCGTTTTCATAGTGACCCATCTCATTTCACTTATAACATTTCACTAACTATAAATCAAATTTGTTCTTACCTTCACCTTGATCCTTTTCAGTGCAATCACGAGCCTTATGCCCCATCTTACCACATCAGTAGCACTTCCCAGAATTCAGAAGACATTCCCCAGCATGCCTTTTGCCACATTTATCACAAACTGGAAACTTAGTTCTCTTACCATCAGACTTTTTTGAAGAATTCTTACCTTTCTCCTGCCACCTCGGTCTCTTCTTCTGCTGGTTGTTATAGAAAACTTGGTCATCGAAAAACTCCATTTCCACCTTCTCAGCACATCGAACAAGCTTTTCATAACTTTTAAACTCATGAGAAGCTAATGCCCTTCGATACATTAGCTTTAATCTTGAGTAAAAACGATTGATTTTACTATCAAGGTCCCGGATAAAATTTGGAGCATACCTTGCCAATCGAGTGAACCTATCTTCATAGGCAGCCACTGAGTCTTCCTCTTGCCTCAATTCCAAGAATTTCTTTTCCATCCTAAGTCGAACAGCCTTAGGAAAATACTTCTCAAGAAACATACCTTTGAATTCATCCCAGTCAAGAGCATCAATCTCATCGGCGTCCCGGATATTTTTAACCATAGACCACCACTGATCTGCTTCACCCTCCAAATGGTAAATAGCAAGACTAACCTTTTGATTGTCTGAACACCCCATGACATCAAAAATCTACTCCAGTGCTTTAATCCACCCTTCAGCTAGCACAAGGTCAGATGATCCTCTGAATGATGGTGGATGTTGCCTCATGAAATGTTCCACCACTGACATGTTCCTCTGCGGTTGTTCTGGCTGATCTCGTGCATGGATACCACCGCCATTTATCGCTTGAGTCAACTGCGCAATTACTACAACAAATAGTTCAGTTCCAATTCCGACCATTTCTGGATGCTGATTCGGAAGGTTATTTCCTTCTGTATGCCTTCCTAGCAATGCTTCCCTGTTTCCTCTACGGAATACCATTCTGAACAAACATGTCTTAGATGAAGCAACATGGTAATCTTTAAATGCTATATCATTTCAAAAAAAATATTTTTGGATAATCATTTAACAGAATTCCAACTCCTAATGTTATCTAAACCGACCTTTGATACCAACTATAAGGCCCCAGCCTTAAACCTTACTTAATCTTGAGTTATTACAAGATTACACATTGAGGATCTTTTCGGGTTTAGAGTTTTAGAGAATTAGATCATAAAACTTGCATTACATTCCACATATAAACAAAGTGGTTACATAAAGATAGTATTCTTCATTCCCATCAATGGAAACACATTTAAAATAAAACATGGATTATTTCTTGACACATCCTTGACTCTATCATCTTATCATGTACCTTTCCCTTGACCTGTGAAAAACATTTCAAAAACATGGGATGAGCATAAAAACTCAGTATGGGTTATAAAAAAAACTAGGAAAGGAAACATGAGTTCATATATACATAAGAATGAAATCATACTTTACCCATAAAACATAGGCACTTTAACATACCTCATAAAATCATGAATAAATAATAGAAATCATAAGACATAAAGGTAACTTGAGGCATTCATAACATTATTACGTAGGGAGTAACCCTCTTGGTTACGTTTGGAATACCCATCACAGTATATTCCCTAAATCTCTTCGGAGAAACCTTAATGTTTCTCTCCTTCGCGTTACCCAATGCATTGGACAGCTATAACGGGCTCACCCGCCCTTATTTTATCACGGAACCACCCGTCTTCATAATAATGCCCAAGAACCATAACATAATCATATCACATAAAACATGCATAAAGAAAACATAACATTTCCACATTTCAATCACGAGATATCAATACAACACATTGATATAATAAAAACATTATGAAAACCATTTTCAATACCAAAGTAAAACATGGTATTTATTTTTCGTTTAAAAAAAAAGGTATGGCTTGTAGAGGAAGCCGAAACTCAAATAACGGTCACGACGGCGGAGAAGTCGTTGTCGCCGCATACGTACGACAAAAACATTCCCTTTTGTCATTTAGTAAACGCTTCGTATAAAAAAGATTCCTTTTGAATAAATGTAAAAGTCAAAGGGGTTTATACACCATATAAAATAAAGTTGTGTATAAAATAAAATATGCCTCAATGAAAGGAGATTGAGACGAAGTCCCATACCTCGTATCCGACTTGACCCGACCGTTATTTAATCTCCTGAATAATAAACTTGAGTTAATCTCTACTTGATTATGATTCTTTTTCAAGTTCATTATTCCTTTTATACCATGTTATGAACATCATGAAATCAGTTAAGTTAATAATGTTCATTTTGTCGGTATTTGGTTCTTAAGTCAAAAATAGACTTCTTACACTTACGTGTTGTTAATTTGGTCAAAGGTTCATTATATCCAGAATGGTATTCATGATGTAGATATCATATATGTCATATATATCCAGTACATACATTCATTTATAATATTACATAATCACTTAGAGGTAAGAAATGAAATGCACTGTTCATGGAGACGGTAAGCCGTACGTACGCATGAATGCTACTTTCATTTCTATTTCGTATTTTATAGAATGGAATAATAATGATATAAAGGTATATTATAATTCCAGTATAATATAATATATAATATCATAGTTCCATTCTTTATATGTCCCACATATGGTATTTAACGAATCATATCACTTTGAGGGGGCGGTAGTCCGCACTTCCTAAAATGAAGATATCGTGTTTACCCATAATGGAAACCATAAAGGTATGCCCAAAATGAAAAAAACAGAAGCTTAAGGAAAACATAAACATATTATATATCATATATAAAAATAGTGACATCATAATGGCCACCTTTGAAGGTGTTAAATGAGTGTTGAACAATCATCGTTTCGGGAGGCAGAATTTCGCCATCCACGGAAACCGTATGTTCTTTAACCATTTGATGTAGTTGTGTGAGAGTTTAGCTCAAATAAATATTATAACAACATACTTGTATATTTAGGATACTGGTTTTTTTACAAAATATGTAAATAAAAAGAGTTTAGGGGGTTGTAGAAGAAAAATAAAACAAATGAACATGAGAGAATGAATTACCTTTAAAAGTGTATCTCCTTTTGATTTGAGTCTAAAGGCTTACTTTGAAAGGATTCTGCCCAAAGGGAGTCCTCTAGGATGAGGAGAGGGATGTGGAGAGAGTAAATGGGCAGTGGTTGGCCGAGCCAAAGGCTTTAGTAGTGTGTGAAATGAGGTAGAGGTGGGGGCCTTTTATAAGAGGAGAGGAGGGGCACTTTTGGAAAGTAAAGAAATATTACTTTATTTGAAAATGTGTTTCGGTTTCAAAAGGTCCCACTTTGATATAATTCGTGGGTAAGGTGATAAGGGTTATAACTCCACTCATCCAATTGGTTTTGGACATGTTTAGTTCATAGATTTTACGTTATCTTTCCATTTTATTTAAATCGTCAAATAATGATGTCATCGCTGCATCATTATTATATCATAAATAATTTAATTTATTTAATGTCTAAAAATCATAAAAAAAATAATATGATGTATTAAATCTTTTTATATTTCTAATTACTATTTATAATAAAAAATCGGATCTTTATAACCTCGTGTAAAAATTGTTTTCGTAAAA
Organism: Viscum album; assembly: GCA_963277665.1. Taxonomy (NCBI): domain Eukaryota; kingdom Viridiplantae; phylum Streptophyta; class Magnoliopsida; order Santalales; family Viscaceae; genus Viscum; species Viscum album. The sequence continues at coordinate 170,433,212 of OY728157.1, forward strand.
CATATTATGTTTCTGTCATTTTTACTTTTACATTAAATAAAAAGTTATTTATGTCATTTCCCAACCAAAATGTCTCCATGGGGTCCCCAAGTTGACCCATGGCTTTTCTTGGTCGGCCATGACACAAACCACAAAGTTGGAACATGTGTCTAGGTCATTTCATATTATTAAAGCATTATTTATACCTTAAACTACACTAATTACCACTAATCGCGATTAAAAACTTAATAAGTTACTATTCACCAAAAAAATATTTTAATCTCATTGAACCACATTTTACTTCTTAATTACAACCATGTATGTTGGATTTTCAAAATTCAATACACATTAGTGGTAAACTTTTATTTAACTGAAAAATCAGTTTGCTTGATTACCACTTAGTGGTTTCACTATTCATCAAAAATTGAAGTTTTTCAGAAAATTACAAAAAATTCACCCTAAGCTATATTTGATATTCTGAATTCAAAAATGAAGTCTATTGTACAAAATTAAAATCATATAAGTCACATTAATTAATTTAATAATTAATTCTCGCTGCCAGAGCAAAAAGCGTGTTTTTACAAAACAATAAGTATCAAAAGATTGACACCAGTTTAAGTCTAATTTCAAAGTGAAATTGATTCCAATGACCACCATTGGATAAAATGGTAAAAATATATTCTAATTTCACTTCAAACCCAATTCAAAACATAATCTAATCATATAAATAAATTAGGTTAAAAAGCAGTTTTGATGTAAAATGCAGTATTTTTCACTATTCATTAAAAAAATGAATATTGTCAGAAAAATACCAAAAATTCACACAAGGTAAATTTTGATGTCCCAATCATAAAGAATAAGTTTATTTTGACAAAAATAGTTTATAAAATTCTCAAAATATAGATTCAAAAATGGTTTTCCATCAAAAGGCACTAAAACAATCTTTTAAGAATATTAGTGTATTCCATGCATAAGATTGTATTTATTTTCATTTTAAGCCTCTATAACACTATCTTAATCATTAATAGACATAGATAAAAATATCTATTATTAATTAATTACTTGGGATGTTACATCTCCACCTTTAGTATTTATACCAAAGACCGTTCATCATAACATTGGGAAAGGAAACATATGAAATGAGTAATATTAGATTCTTTGTAAGGTTAAATAATGGAAATGAGTAAGAATAACATTAAAAAATGGTATGGTACTTTAGAATAACATTTGAATATCATACCCTACATATTAGAGATCATAATAAATATTGAAATTTAATAAGTCATGCATCACTATTTAATTAAAAGAATAGGTCATGAAAGAATAACATATGAATAAGACATGGAATTGTTTTGCATTCACATTAGTTTATAACGTTTTGAAAACGTAAAATTCGAAACAAGTACACTCATTAAGTAAAGGACATGAAATCATCTCCCCCCCATTTATTTTTGGACATGCAACCATGTCCACGAATAATATTTTGAACATTTAATTAGGTTCACACATAACGTTATGTACATGAAAAAAGGTCAATGTTTAACATTGTGAACACATAATAAGATTCAGTCATAATATTTTGAACATGTAATCAGGTTGACCCATAAGCTGTTGGACATGCAATGAGGTCCACACATAAGATTTTGAACACATAATAAGGTTCACACATAATATTGTGAACATGTAATCAGATTCAAGAATAAACAGATAGACATGTAATCAGGTCCATGCATGAAATTGTGATTATGTAATCATGTTTTCACATAAGATTTTGAACATGAAATCAAGTTCACCATAACATATATACTCATTAGTAATCCATCATTACCCAATCCATCTCATTGAGATATAGATTTATCCCAATACATAAAAACAATATTTGAGTGACACAAGATTATAATAAATAATCATATAATAACATAGTAATTGATATGGACATCCTAAATATTTAATCATATAATTACCTTGGAAAAGAGAAATGTCTCACAATCAAGAACTGTAAAAAGAAGTGGGTTTCAAAAGTATATAACCCATGAAAGAGAAACTTGTTTTATAAACATCATTCCATTATAACATAAACCATTTATATAAAGAATATAAATTGAATCATTGAATCATTTACCCACAAAGGCATGTGTAACACTAATGGATATAATATTAATTAGGAAATAATTCGGAAATAACTTTTAAATAATCATCATGAGGAAAAGATCATTTCTTCATTGAAATATAATTTTTTTAAAAAAAATTTGAAACCCATTTTCATGAAAAAAAACATGATAACATAGAAAAATAAATTGAAATCATTTGGTATCCCATTTTATTGAAAAATAAAAAATAATACTTGAAAACATTTAATGTTTTTTTAAAAATGAAACTTTAATGGAAATATTTTTCTTTTAAAATATATTTTCTATTTTCTAAGGGAATCTTTGGGAAACCATAAAGCATTTTTCAAACCCTGTTTAATTGAAAACCCCTTTAAATTCAAAAAATTTACAAAATATTAATAAACCTTTTTTAATGTTAAATATTTTAGACGTACAATGTATGTTTGATGGAAATGTTGGTCGCAAGAATTGAAAGTCTGTAAATTAAAGAAAATTCATTTTTTACAATAAAAGTTACAAAAAGGGCCTGGTAGGAAAACAATAAGAAGATTCCTTCAAATATTGTAGATGTTAATAAATGGGTAAAATTTTCATTTAGCATCATATGATAAAAGTAAAACATTTATAACATAATTTTTTGAAATCGTTTTTTAAGAACACGTATTTATGACCGAAAGGATAAATAAATTCATATTTTCATTATAACATTTTCTTAGTTATTCTAAGTACCAAATAGTGGAAAATGGTACTAATACACGAATAGATCATGGTAAGCCAAAGGAGAAGTTAAGGAATTGGCATAATTGATATATGGATTATTATATTTGATTAATTTAACCATAATTCTAAAGAAATTTGATAAATAATGAGATTGATTCAATAAACTCTTATCACTGGGTAACTTATAATCATACTACCCATGTTTAAAAATAAAATTTAATAAAATTATAATATCAGGAAGACAAGATGAATCATTTTATAACATTTAAAGGGGTAGTTTATATACCACACAATGAAATTGAGTGGGGAATATTCAATGTATCTTGTAGTAATTAATGGTGATATGAAATTCCATTACATTCTGTCTTGACTCTCACTTTACTCATTCAAACCATCTCTTAATGAGGTAACACCTTTTGGTTTTCAGCAAAGTGATTCCTTGGAAGGTTATTCGCCAAAATGGAGGCTTTAATATGGATGGGATGTATGTTGGGATGATAGTTTTTGAGATATTGGCTAAACCTATGTGGTTTGAGAGGTTTGAATAAGTGGGAGGAGGGGAGGCCTTTTTATAGTGTAGGAGGAGTGTCACTCTTGTAATATTTTGGAAATGTAATTCCATACATGGTTTTCACATTTAAAATAGATCCCATAATGTACCAAATCAGATCTAAGAGGTATAGGGTTGAAATATGGCCTGCAAATCACTCTTATACAAGTTTCTAGGTTATTTTGATTTATAAATTTGAGGTTTAGACCTTAGTTTATCTTAACTTTACCTTAATCGATATAATTATTTTAATTACTTTAACTAATTTTTTTTCAAAAAATAATTTGAACAAATTAAAAATTAAAAATTATTATGATTCCAAATATGGAATCCATTTTTCCAAATTCCAATCACATAACTGGAAGTATGTAATTTAAATTTAATCTCACTAATGGAAAACCACTTTGGGGTTTTGAAATAAAAAGGATAAAAAAAAATTCAATGTTTTTATATCCATCCTCAATGTAAAATTGCTTCCAAGAAAATAAATTATATTAATTGATAAAAATATTATCCAATTAAACATTGAATCAAATTTTAAATGAAATTAACTATATATATAAATTAAATGAAAATCTATTTTGGAACTAAATTTTTTTATTTTTCACTATTTATTAAAAAATGAATCCTCACAAAAAAATTATAAATATTTACCATAACATAATTTTTATGTTTCTATTTTAAAGTTGAAGTTTAATTTTTTATATTAAATCTAATAAAATTCCCAAAATAGTATTTCAAATGGATTTTTAATTATAAGGTGGTAAAAATCCTTTCATATAATATTTATGTTTTTACCTTAAATTTTGTTTGTTTCAATCTTATGTATATCAAATATATTGGATGAATATAAAAAATACATGTTCGAATATAATATATATATAATATTAATATCACTAACTAATAAAAATTATTTTATTTTATTTTAGTAAAATGGAATAAAATAATAATAGTAATTTCTTTTATATTCAATTGCTTCTTAAATTCTATTCTAATTAACTTGAAACTAATGAACTCAACCATTTATTTCAGTAATTTAGTTAATGATATTTTTACCAATCAAATTAATAGATAGTAAATATCATTTTATATTAAATAATATTATTTAAATAATATATTTTATTTTTGTAACACTTTGTCTTGCATATTTCATAATCCATCGAGGAAAGTCAATATTGTATGTAATGTACACTATCCTCAGTGTTTCATATATTGAATATAAAAAATTATGTTGCGTATATTTCAAGATTACATGGTATTGTATATAACACAGGAAAGGTCGATTATGTGTGAATTTAATGTCTGAATTAGTGATTTATTATAAAAACTATACTTAGTGACGTGTGAGATAAAAATTATAAAAAGATTAATTTAATTTAAAAAATTTACTTGAAAAAATCTGAAGCTGTAACACTGTACCCCCCTAAAAATAAAATTTCCCTTGAAATTCATCTAGGATATAAATGTTTTAAATCTTTATATTCATTTCATAGCAACCCACATCATAAAAATAAATACTACAAAATCCATCAAAAATTGAAGGTTGGAACGATAACAGTTACCCAAAGATACATATAAAATAATTTTCCACATTGTTGAACACAGGTGGGAAATGAAAACATAGATATGTAAGATAAATATAACTATCATGTTTTGATGGAGGGTGATAGAGAACTTAATAAGAATAAATATAACAATCAAAAAGCAATAAATATGTGATTATCTAAGGGGTCATTTGATTCATCGATAATGAAGGTACTAGGAAAACACTTTTAGATTGATGATTCATTCCCTTAAGTTGAGTAATTTTCGTGAAATGATAGACTTGCATGATTTTATGCCAACATCACCCTATGTGGTTTGTTGATCCACTTAAACTATTTTTCTAAAAAGGAAGGTGACTTTTTTATTTATAAGGTACTAGTTGATCATGAGATCCATGATATTCCATCCCATTTTTTGTCTATTATCATTTTAACAAGGTAGTTTTAATAGGCTATCCAATATGTATAAATATCCATATGGAGAGATAGAACATTAATCTTATTATCATCATATGTAATTAAACATAAACATTCCAAAAATGTATAACCTTATAACACTTCCAAAATATGAAAATTCAAATCTTCAGAAACAAATTCATGAAAGGGACTTAAAGTTTATCCTGTATATAACACAATGTACAACTTATTTTTAAAATTTTGAAACACGTGTATACCTATATCGTATGTTCCATTGAAAAATGGTAATATCCTTAATTACCATAAATACTTTTGAAAACCATGTATGGTTCCTTATTAGAATGATTATTTGAAGAATTCTTAAAATCCAAGAAGTTTTAAACTAAATCATTGATGACATAGAACAATTAGTCAATAATCAGTTCTAGGGTAATCTGTACTATAAAATATACTTATTCATGTTCAACATATCTTTATCCAAACATCATTATCTCAACATAAATCTTTAATTAAGGGTTACCTAAATTTAATCAAAATATCTACTTTCTATGAAATCATTTTTATTATTCTTCATCACTATTCGACACGTCCTTTTCAATACTTAATTAAAACATATAAGGAAAATAATTATATATTTCTTGATTCATATAACAAAAAAAATTATTTCAAAAATATAAATACATCATTCATTCAATATTATTGTTAAACCACTAGCTAGGCTTCATCAACTTATTCCTTAATACCTCTTTATTAGAATATGAAATATAAATCATTTCTTAAGAATCTTGAATTTCAATCAAAACATGTATCTTCTTTTTAATGTAAACAATAATGGAAGAATATCACATAATATTCACATGTAATTTTTTATCTCTATAACGTCATGATTATAACCAATACTCGTACCACCATCCACAATGTCTTTTTGATATTTCCAATAGGAAAATTGATTCACACAATTCGTATACATTCCAAATATGAATCATTAAATGTTAACCACATTCTTTATAGTTCTATCCATTGAATAGATCTAGAAAACATAGTTTTAGTAACACTTATCATTGTAGAATACCATGTAACAAAAAATATTACTTATAGGATGTCTAAATTATTACATCATCCCAAAAATATGACACATTAGGTTTATCCTAGGTTATTCGTAGACTACATGTATTTAAATAATTCGTGATGGTTTGTGAAGAGTTTGTGAAATGTCAATGTATATCCCCTATGTAAGTCAAACTATGTGTGAAGCAAGACCTGCTATCGTGTACCAGATTACCCTGAGTCTGGCCCAAAACATTTTTTCAGATTTATTTTCCCTTGGTACATCTTCACTGGATGAAAATCCACTTGTATTATCCAATCATTGATGTATTTCTATGAAACCAATCACTATATCCTTTACCGAAATCCTAGTACATTTTAATATACTTTTTATTATCCTTATACTTATCCATAGACATGTCCTTTGATTTTTCACTATAGTTTTCTCATCCTAGTTTCCTATGGTTGAATAATACGTTACATTGATAGATATTATAGCATCCCAAGCTTAATAGACTTGTATATTACATCGTTTTAGATGAATATATAGTACATTACAAAAATACATGCCCAAGGATGGTAATAATATTTTTCCTTTGGAAACATAAAATACAAAGTATAATATCCAAGTGAAATATCTTCAACATATCCCATAATGATATAAACCATTAGTACTACTACCTAAACCCATTCTTCATTACTTTTTAAAGGAAACATAAGAATGGGGTGAGTTCATATTCTCAATAAGGTTATATAAATGAAATGGGTAAGCAAAATATGATCAGAAGGATACTGAACTTGTGAATAACTTTTAGAAGATGATACCATGCATATTAGAGATCATAATAAAGATTGGAAGTTCAAAAGACATGGATCGTAAGATAATTTAGAGAAAATGTCATGAATTAATAACAAAGGAATAAGACATGTAATATTTGGAATGCACATTGGTTTATAATGTTGTTAACATGTATTAGTAGAAAAAGGTTCACTCATTATGTTAAGGACATGAAATCAGGCCCCCATGTCAACTTTTGGACATGAAACTAGGTCCTTGAATAACATGGGGAATGTTTCATCAGGTTTACACATTACCATATGGACATAAAACCAGGTCCATTCATAATATTCATAACACGTAAAAATGTTTACTCATAACATTATGAACATGTAATCTGGTTTACGCATAAACATATCAATATGAAGCCATGTACATACATAAAAGTTTGAACATGTAATAAGGATCAGTCATAAAATAGTGACCATGTAATCAGGTTCACACATAGACTAATTGAAATGAAACTAGGTCCATGCATAAAATCTTGAAAATGTAATCAAGTTTATGCATTACATTGTGGACATGTAATCAGGATGATTCATAACATATATACTCATGGGTCATCCATTATTACCTAATGCATTCTAGGGAGATATAGATCTTACCCAGGACATAATAAAATCTTACACACTTGTAACAAAAATTATAAAAAATAATCATATCATAACCTATGAAATAATATATAAATCATGAATATTAAATAATATAATTACATAAGGAAAAGTAGTGGGTCTCATAATCACCCCCTATGAAAAGAAGGGTGTTTCAAAAGTATATAACCCCTGAAATAGAAATGATTTTCATAAAAATAATTCCACAAAAATATTAATCCATCATAGAAATAATATAAATGAAAAATTGAAACATTTCCCCAGAAAATCATTAGTAACAACAACAAATGTCATCCTATTAGGAAAATAATTTGGAAAGATCTTTTAAAAACACTTCTTCAAGAAAATATCATTTTTATTTGGATATTCATTTTTAAAACATAAAATATTTTGAAACCCGTTTTTTTTAAAATAAAGTTAACAACCTATAAAGAAAATTTCGAAATCATTTCAAAAATAATTTTCTGGGAAATCATATAAATAATTATTGAAAATACTTTAGAAATTTATTAACAATAAAACATTCATTAAAAACATTTTATTTTAAAATATCTTTGAAATGTTTATAAGAATATCTGAAAACCCATAAAACATTTTTCAAAGCCATTTTCATTGATCCCACTATTAAGAAAAATAAATTTCCAAAATATTATGAAAAAAATTCTTTAAATTAAACATGTAAACATAAAATTGTAGCTATAAGGAAATGGTAGTTGAAAAGGTGGTAATTAAGTATATGACAAACATTCCTTTTTATACTTAAATATTCTAAAAAGTATCTTGATATGAAAATTATAGGAATATTCGTTCTAAGATTGTAGAAGGTAAAACAGGGGTAAAAATGACCTTTACCATCATATGATAAAAGTAAAAAAATTATAAATTTGAATTATAAATCATTGTTTTGAAAGAACATAGATTTCCTACGTAAAGGTGAAATATAGCCTGGTTTTCATTAAAACATTTTATTAGTTATACATAGTGTCAATGAAAAGAAAATGGTACCAGTACATGAATATATCATAAAAACCCAGAGGATAAGAAAAGTCATGGGTGTTCTTGAGAGATGGATCATGAGATGTCATCAATTAAAGAATAATCTTAAACAATGTTGATAAAATTTGATATTGATTCAATAGACTCTTACCACTTGCTAAATTAGAAGCATACAGCCCATGTAATAAAATGAAATTTCATGAAGCTTATAATATCATGAAAAATGAAAAGATTCATGTTATAAAATTTATAATGGAAGTTTACATACCATGAAATAGTGAGTGGTTCATAATCTATGTATCTCACAATAATAAAAGGTGAGATGAAATTACCTTACCTTGTGTCTCGAATGTCATCGTACTGGTTCAAGCCTCATATTAATCTACAACCACTTTTTATTTGAAAATAAGGGATTCCTTGGAAGGCTTTTGACCAAAATAGAGGATTTAAGAAGGAATCGATGGAAGTTGAGAGAATTTTTTTGAAGATATCGGTTGAACCTAAGTGGTTTGAGAGGTGTGAAGAAGTGGGAGGAGAGTATGCATTTTATAGTGGAGGAGGAGTGACACAGTTGTAATATTTTGAAATAGGAATTCCATATAGGTTTTTCACTAGTTAATTAGATCCAATAATGTACCAAATTAGATACATTATAGGATAGGGTCTATACATGTTAATCCATTGGAACAAGGAAAAGTGTAATAGCTATTTCAGATTATATATTTATGGTTTATTCCTTAGTTAAGGTTAATTTTTCATTAATCATTGTAATTTATTTTAATTACTTTCACAATTGTTTTTGGTAATAAACAATGTTGTCCTTATTAGAAATTATAAATTAGGAAGATTCAAAAAACAAAATCCATTTTCCCAATTCGAATAATAAAAGTGTCATAAATTAATTTTATTTAAATCCTATAGATGGTACGACACTTTGAGTTTTTAAAGTAAAAAATGATAAAACGTTTACTACATTTTTATATCCAATTTTAATGTTAAATTGGTTAGAATGAACTCAATTGGTTCAATAGAAAAAATATTATCTATGTAAGCAGTTAATCCAAATTAATATGTAATTTAACATTATAAATAAAATTGATGAAAAATATTTCTGGAAATGAAATTCAATATTTTTTAATATTATTTAAAAAACGAAAATTCACAGACAAATAAAAATATTTACCATAAACTAATTGATATGTTCCTATTTTAATTTTAATGTTTATTTTTATATATTAAATTTATTAAATTGTCAATAATTGAATTTAAAATGGTTTCTGCACTAAAATGTGGTAAAAATACCATAAAAAATATGTTTTTAGTTTAAAATTTGTTTTTTATCTTATGTCTATAAAATATATTAGATGAATATAAGAAACATATTATTGAATATATACCTATATATTATATTAATATCACTAAATAATTATAATTAATTTATTTTGTTATGTAAAATAAATTATAATAGTAATAATATTTTTCATTATATTCATTTGGATATAATGTTCAATTCTAATTAATATGTAACTATAGAATTCAAAAATGTATTTTCATAAGTTATTTGTTCATATCCATACCCATAAACTTAACAAAAATGTTATATAATTTTTAAATAGAAATATTTTTAATAATATATTATAGTTTGGTCACAATGAGTATATCATTTTATAAAAGACATTGAGGTTAGTTAATCTTTCACAAAATGAAATTTAACCTCGGTGTCTCATGTATGGAAAATTAAAATTTATGTTGCAAGTAATTCATGATAACATGGTGTTTTGTATAATTCAATACATGTTCGTTCCTTGTGAATTAATCTCTGTCATAGTGATTTAATAGAAAAAACTATTTTTAGTGTGGAATGAAATGAAAATTATCAAAAGATTAAATTAGGTAAAAATATATATTTCAAAAAATCATAGGATGTTACACAACTGAATCTCATTTTTATGTGTGAGGGTGTAACAGGTGATGGTCCCCCACATCCATCTTGAAGTTATAATAAACACAAGTTGTATAATATACTGAATACTCAACCAGAAGTGTTTTTGATGTTTAATTCTGAGTGGAGTATCAGTATACATCTAGGGTAAAATTTTGGAATTGTACTCAGTCGTCCGACCATTTTCTCATGAACCTTTCAATCGATCAATCAATATGTTATACCTCGATCGATGTCCATCACATCACCTTATTTAAAATACTCCATATTTTCCTTTTTTTGGTTTTAGAATTTTCATTTCATCACAGTTCACCAAATATATTATTTTTAATGCTACAATGGTTTCACTGTGTGTGTTCATACCCAAAGGATCTATTCAAAGTCATTTCAAATGAATGTAATCATTAAAATCATTCCAAATAATATTAATTCTTTTTCTCCACCTTTCAAAATGATGTTATATCATCATGAAACTCATCAATATCACATTTAGATCACTTTTACTGATAGATTTACATTCATCCGTAGTTTTATTTTACAAGATGCATAGTATTTCTGAGAAGCATCATCATGTAGCATCTACAGTTGGAAATTTATAGATATTGAAACACTTATTTATCTCTCCAGTAGTAGACAGTTTGACCACTAGTAGATCTCTCTTACATAATAGATTTATCTTCACCAGTAAATATTCCTTTACTATAAGATCCTTAAATCACACTTTTCAACATCATATATCAAGGGTTAGTCATAATCCAACTACAAAACCTTGTAATACATGACATCACTATTAAACCATTCATCATGCATTGATGGTAGAATTCAATATTCACACTAACTCATCATTTATCAATGGTAGAAACTCAATACATCCAATAGTTTCACCACTATCTTGTTGGAATGGTAGAATTTTTTTATATGGATTGATAACATTTCTCTATTAGTAGATCAATAAATCATTGGACACCATCAGTAGATCTTATTTTCTATGTATCAATGGTTGAGCATGTTGAAAAATGATAAATAAATATAATAGCAGTGATTTACATCTACTGTTAGTTAAAAATTAATTATTTTTCTCGAAAATTATATTTATTACCTTTTTGATTTATAATATTAAAATATATATTTTTGATGAAAATTATATTATATATTTTCTAAAATATAATTATATGAAGTGTAATATAGTTTTAGTATATGTGAAGAAAAAATATTTAAGTTATATATATATATATATATATGTTTCCCTATTTTTATCCTTTTTTTAATAATATGGAAGTTTATTCTTATTATGTTATCAATTTTATAAATAGGAATTACATAAATTTTTTAACTCAACATAGTGAATGATTTATATAGATATATCAAGAATAAATAAATATATTTTTGTAATTTTTTATTCAACATGGTATTTTTAGACCAAGGTAATGGATATATTATTTTATTCTTATTCCTTATTAATTGGCATTCTATTATTGGTTTTGCAGAAACTTCGTGAAGATATTTATTTTAAGGAATGAAGATTTTTTTAGAGTAATATTCACTGAATAAAACTCATTCCTATAGAAATTATTCTAGATCTTTTTTGGAGAAAATTATGACATAATTCTTATCGTTGTAATTCATTTATTAAACTACTGTGATTTTTAATCAATGCTTTTGATCATATAAAAACATCAACATTCGACCATCATCCATTCAAGAGATCAATGGTCATCAAGTTTCATCATCTTGGATATCCTTTTATCATCTTATTGTTTATTTGTATTTGTATTTTTTTCATTTAATGTAATATTTCCTCGAAATTTCATTCCTTAAGTTGGGATTTTTCATATCCCAATAGAAATCTAGTCTAAAATTCTCTTCTAATTCAAATACCTCATTCAAGTATGTGTTGTGGATCTTAAACAAAATTATTGTTATAGACTATATTTAGTCTCCTATAAAATGATCATGTTATGCCTTCAGGTGTTTGTAAAAGGCAGTGTATATAATAGGTTCTGACACCATTAAAAGTGAGGTTCTTAGTTGGTACTAATCTTATTGTGGAGTGTGGAGTATTGAAGAGTGAACAAGGATCTTTGTGATGTTAACTAATATAAATCTTTGAGTTATATCATTTTCGTTCGACAACACTTCATTTCAATAATATATCACTCAATAATATATCACTTCCATTCTTTGATGGAAGTGATTATAGTTACATTTAAAGAAGAATGAAAGTCCACCTGAAATAGTTAAGCATAGATCATAATAATATAATGGATAATCCAAACGATCTACCTAATATTGATATGGGGATACTTTTAGGTAATCACATTGAAAAGTTTGGTTTTAATTATAATGTTACAAATATTTATTAATGTGATATAAGTATAAGTGTATATAAACATGAATTATCTTGAAATACAGACCATGATATATGGTTAATAATTTAGGTGACTCATTAAAGAACCCAAATTCCCAAGAGAACCAATCATGGAATACTCCTAGAAAAATACAATGACTTCATGATTGGATAGATAGAATCATTAAACTACATGTTCAGCCATTTTACAATTATTAATAATGAAATTATCCCTCTTGTATATTTTTTAGACAAAACATCTCAAGTGAAAAGACTATTTAGATCTATTCAAAAAAATACGTAGTGTAGAGAAGTTCTCCATCGATGAGAGTGATAATTTTAAGTATTATACATTAGATGGACTGATATGATTTCTATGATAGGGTGGATTATAGATGAAAAACATTGATCATTAGGTGTCTAAAAAGGGGAATAATATTTCATTAAAATATAATGTTATTGATTCATGTAATTCTTCTAAGTATGTGTTCTTGGATTGTGAAAAATATATAGATCACTATAGTAAGAATTATTTCATTTTCATGAAGTAAAATTATGGAATGAATATATTTAAGAGAAATTACAAAAATTATTATAAGAAATTTAATTCTAATATCATTAATGTCGGTTTAGAATTAACTTGTTATGGGTATAAAAATAAAGGAAACAAATGGACTGACATCCCTAAAGGAAATCATCAAAATAAAAAAAGGAAAATGTGAAAATAAAAAAAATTACATTGTTGGAGGATGGGATGTTCAGACTGTTTTGAAATTATAATTGATTATAGTATTTTATAAGAGACACAAAACTATTACCATTTTTCATATATATTGTGAGGTAAATTATTCCCTAATTTCTCAATTTATAAGTCCTAAAAATATTGATCATCGTTGTAACACCCGAGACATTTATGGGAAATATTTGGTTTTTATGTTATATAAATCATCAAAGAAATATTTCACTACACACAACACTATCTTGGCTTGCTTTACACGCAAACACGGCCTTCCTTGATAGCTTGCATCGTACGCAATACCGAGTTTTACTAAACAACGATATGCTATTAAAATATTATTAAAAATAGCCATCATAAATAGTAATAACCACTTTTTGAAATTTTGTAAATTTTAATTTTCAAAATTGACTTCATTTTTGGATTCGGAATATCAAAATTAGCCAAGGGTGAAATTTTGGTATTTTTCTGAAAACATTCAATTTTTGATGAATAGTGAAAACACTGGGTTACTATTTAAAAACCGACTTTTTATTTAAATAATTATTTATTTTATTTAAATTTATTTTAGGTCAAAATTGATACATAATACCTATATAAGTTCAATGTAATTCATTGGAGTAATTTTTAAAAAATTTTAGATATATAAAAATTTTATTGAACTTTTCACCGTCTTTTACCTACCTCCTAAGAGAATTTGCAAATTTACATAAAACTTAATTTTACCACTTCTCTGAGTGTAATTTCAAAAATTCGAGATACATGGTTGATGTTAGTAAGTAAAATTTGGTTCAATGAGATGAATATAAATTTTGGTGAATAGTAACTTTTTACTTTTATTTACCACGGTTAAAAGTATATAGGGTAATTAAGAGTAAAAATGATATTATTATTACCCTAACACATGTCCTACTTCTATTGGATAAGTTTAATTCGACCAAAAAGAACCTTAGGAATAAAATATGACCATTTATGCCCACATGGATTAGATTAGGACATTTATTATTAATTTATTTAAAGAAGGGTTAAAATAGTTAAAATCAATGATTAATATGTAAATAATTTTTAATATAGGGTTATACATGAGATAAATTCGACTATAAATATTCATTAGAAATATAAAATGAATTCCTACATAATGGTAGTTTATTTGTAATTTTTAGACATTAAATAAATTAATTTATTTTTGACCCAAAGATGATGCAGTAATTATCTTATTAATGAAATGTAGACATAATTGATGTTATAAATACCTAAATAAATGTAATTTGATACTTCATATAAATCCCACTAATTTTCTAGGTTAAGATGACATGTTATTAGTGATATAATTAACTTTTTTCGAATTAATCATTCTGTTATGATTTTCACAATAATAAATTACTAAATAGTGTCAAAATTGACATAAAATAGTTTTTTAAAAAAATATTATATTATTAATTGTTATTTTAATCCTAAAAAACTAAGGTTCATCCAAAGGACTTAGATAAGTATATATATATTAATAATAATCAACTTAGGGTTCTTTTGGCTTGTTATAGTATGTTTTTTAACCTTATAGTGTAAGAACACAAAAAGACACAGTAAAAGAAAAATTATCTATCTTAAACTAAAATCTAAATGATAAGGTTAAAATAGTAAACTAAACTTGACCAAATTCTATTGGATGAGAGGATTTAGACAAATAACCAGCTTAGCTTTGAAATAAATCAATTTGGAGCTATTTAAAACCAAATATGGCTTTATAATAAAATAATATTTTTAGTTTTTCTAAAGGAGCCCCTTTCCTCCCTTATAAAAGGGCACCACCTCCCTCTCTTCCTCAAACCACATTGAGCCTTGAATCATTTCCAAACCCTACCTATTTCTAATCTACACTTCTCTAGAAACATCCTACAGGTCCTGGTCTTCTTCAAAGACCAATTTTAGTGCCCTAAAAGGAGGTCTCAAAGAAGCGCTTCAAAGAAGAGGTAATGTTCGTTACCGATTCTTTCCACTTTATTTCTTATTACATTTCTTCTTATTTAGTTGTTTCATTTTGAATTAATAACATCAGTATCACTCATATACTGATATGTTATTATAAGTATGAAACAACCCTATTTCAACATCTATCCATCCTACGGAAAACGAAATCACAGCGCGTGTGTACGTACGAAATACAGTCTCCACGCCGGGGTGTAATCTATTTTACACCACCACCATACTTGGATGGGTATAGTGGTGTAAAGAATGAATATATATGATTATTTTATTGTGATATTGATTCTGAAATAGTATACATACACTCCAATACAATTCCACGATCATGGGAATGATATCATCGCTCGTGCGTATTTACGGAATACCGTCTCCACGATGTGATGTGACTCGTTCTACATGATTTTCATTGCATAATGATTACATAAATGAATTGAGTGAATAAATATGATATATATTACACTAATACCATTCTGTAAATGAGTTATCTATAACCTAAAAATATGTATAAGAATTTATTCGACAAAACATGCATAAGAACAAAAAGTAAAAAACACCCAAATAACAAGTAGCAATGAAATATTACTAATAGGAAGCAAAGAATATGACAATATATGATATAATAACAATGATTATGATTCTGTAATAAGTAAATGACATTATTTAAATAATTATACAGGAGGTTCGGACACTTACGAAGCAAATCGGACCTATGGTAAGGGAAATATCACAATCTCATTTTTATCCAAGATTGTTTATACTTTGGAATTTAGTGGGGTGTAATTTATCATCCACATCCATGTTTACTCAATATGTAATATTATTTCCATCCACATACAATTGTTTAAATCCAATTTTACCCTTCGATTAGTTTTTAGTAAAAGATATGAAAGGAATCTTTTGTCGTTTTTCGTGCGCGGTACTTTTTGACTTTTCCAACAAAAGTACGAGAAGAATGTTTTTTTAACTTATACGGCATGAATGGATTTTTAAAACATTTTTTCCATGATGATTCCTTTACATGTTTTCATGTTTATTTTTAATCAACTTCTTTCATTTTAGAATTTTATGACATGTTAAGAAAGGAAAAGTGTTTTTTGAAGTAGAAAGGATATTTTCCTCAAGAATGGAGTTCAAGTGTGTTATCAAAATTATTTTCCATATAAGATAATAAAGGGTTTCGTTTCTATCCATATTATTACATTGATTTAATTATTTTGTGATGGAATTAATTTTATGAATTAATTTATCTTATATGAATTGATTTACGATGTCACGATGTTTAAGAACCCCATTTTTATTATATGGGTTATGCTATTATGTATGGTTTTTGATTTTGTGGCACACATAAGAATGGTATCATTATGAGATGGGTGAGACCTATATCTCCCTCCAATTCATTGGGTAAAGATTTTATATCTCATGAGATAGACATGGTTGGAATGGCAGGTTAAACCGGTTCAGTGAAACAGGACTGAAACGAGGAGTGAACTCGGTTCAGAAATGGACTTTGTCCACTAATATAGTCTTGGAAATGAGTCTTTACTAATAAGAAATGATTATCTATGATAATGTGTGTATGACACAATGATTCGTGTTTTATGATATGATTATTGCGATTACATTTCACTACCATGATTTATCCCATGTTATGAAATTATGATCTCTTTTGCAAGGTAAGATTTCCAAAATGTTATGTTCTTATGAATATGATGTGATTGATATTTATTTGGTTTACCCTTACTGAGCATTTGAGCTCACCCTTTTGTATGTTTTCTTTCCCCAGGTCAGGAAGAAGTTTATTAAGTAAGATATTCCAAAAGGGACTATAGATATGATGAAAAAAATGTGAGACAATGTAGACACTTTATGAACCAGTTGTTTATATTTCTCAGTTTCTAAAGACACTATACCTATAGGGTCGTTTCATGGTTTTGTTATATGTTGTAATAATTGTACTTCAATTTTGAATTACTAACAATGTATGTAAAGTATGGGTCATTATAGTTGGTATCAGAGGAATGGTATAGTCAACCTTTGGAAACTAGGATGTGAAAGGCTTAGTAAGAATCATAAGGATAAGTATAAGCATAGAACAAAATCTTAGTGTTCTAGAAATGGCCATGAATATCCTAGGATAAGACCATAAGTGTGGAATTTTATTCTTGATTATGTGGTTTCCCTATTATAATTAGTGTTTCTCACACTATTATTCTTTGTGTTAGTCAATAGACGGAACCCGAAGGAACCGTGTTAATGAGGAATGCGACGGGAAATGCAATGATTGTCCCCCTAAGCAACCAAATGTTATGGGAGCTGGAATGAAAAATATTGTAGCCATGCTCAAACAACTTTCTCAATCTATGAATCATGAAGGACTTCCAAACGAGCAAAGGAAAGAGCAATATTTTGTTGAATCCTTCATGAGGCAGCATCCACCTTCATTCAGCGGGTCTACTGATCCAGTAGTTGCTGAATAATGGATTAGTACTACGGAAAAGATATTTTCAGTTCATCAATGTTCTGATCATGATAAAGACATCTTAGTAGTGTATCGTTTGGAAGGTGATGCTTATCAATGGTGGAATCTTATCAAGAATACGAGGCAAAGAGATGAAATTGAGTCAATGGAATGGGAAGAGTTCAAGAACTTATTTTTCAATAAGTACATCCCTTGTATTCTTAGAACAAATATGGAGAAGGAGATTATTGAACTAAAGAAAAAGGATGATGAATCTGTTGGTACCTACGAAGAAAATTTTACAAGACTTTCAAGTTATGCTTCTAGTATTATTATCCAACCTGAGAGTAAGATCAATCGATTCTTTAGTGGCTTAAATCCAAGTCTTCGAAGGGCGTTAGCCATAAGGGACTTCAATAGCTATGATGAAATCGTTCGATGTTCTCTCAAAGTCGAGATAGAGATTGGAGTAACCGATCAGTCATATGGGTTTGATAAGAAGAGAAAAATGGAACTCAAAGGAAAATCTAAAGAGCACATAGAAACGAAGATGAGTTTTCCCTTATACTCAAAGTATGGAAAGAAACATGGAGGGAGTTGTCTTAAAGGGAAAAGTAAATGTTTCAAATGTGGAAAGGAAGGTCATTGGGAATTTGAATTCCACAATGATGGGAAGAAGATGTATAGTGATGCAAACAAAGAAAAGGCTACACAGAGTGAACCTCCTACACTTCAATGTTACAAGTGCAAGGAGATGGGGCATTATGCCAATAAATGCCCTAATCTGAGGATTGTTGATGATGATCGACATCAACAAACTCTTAAGGCTAAAGATAAAGTAAAGTCACATGCAATTTCTATCAGTGATGTGGAGTACGATAATGAAGTGTTGAAAGGTACACATACCATCCACTCTAAAGTAGCAAATGTTTTATTTGATTCTGGATCCACCCACTCTTTTATTTCTGAATACTTTTCTAAGGTTATCATCATATTACCTCAATAATTAGATTTTGAGTTGGCTGTGACAACCCCTAATGGCACAACAGTCGCATCAAAAGTTTATAATTCTTCTCTGATTGAAGTTTGTGGGAAAGAGATTCTTGAAAATCTTGTGACCCTTCCTATAGTGGAATTTGATGTGATTCTTGGCATTTATTGGCTTTCTCTATATGGAACTCATATCAATTTTCAAAAAAGGGAAGTCACATTTAATATTCCAGATCAATCTATGATCATCTATCGATGCAAGGATGAACATAACCTTCCAGTGGAAATTTCTTCCATCTTATGTGTCTTGATTCCACTAAATGGAGGTTATTTATCTCAAATGGTTGGTGAGAAACTCATTTTTAAGAATATGCCCATTGCACGGGAGTTTGATAATGTCTTTACGGAGGAATTACAGGGTCTTCCACCAAATCGTGAAGTTGAGTTTTCAATAGAACTCGTACCGGGTGCTTTGCCTATTTTAAAGACACCTTATAGAATGACCACAATTGATTTGTAGGAATTGAAGAAGAAAATCGAAGGGAATATTGATAAGGTATTCATACGCCCTAGTGCATCACCTCGGGGAGCACCTGTTCTGTTTGTTAAGAAGAAAGATGGATCAATGAGACTGTGCATTGATTATCGAGAACATAACAAGATCACTATCAAGAAAAAATATCCTCTCCCACGCATTGATGACTCATTTGACCAACTACGCAAAGCTCAATACTTTTCCAAGATTGATATTCGTTCAGGGTATCATCAATTAAGGGTCAAAAGGGAGGATATACCAAAGATGGCTTTCCATACATGTTATGGACACTATGAATTTATAGTGTTGCCATTTGGTCTTACTAATGCCCCTACTATATTCATGGATCTAATGAATAGAGTCTTTAGAGACTATCTTGATCAGTTTTTGGTAGTCTTTATAGACGATATTCTTGTCTATTCAAAGAGAAAGGATGAACATGAAGATCACTTGAGAATTATATTGAAGACCCTGAGAAAGGAGAATCTTTATGCCAAATTTACCAAGTGTGAATTTTGGCTTCAAAAAGTTGCATTTTTTTGTCACATAATCTCAAAAGAGGGGATATCTATGGATCTAGAAAAAATAGAGGTTATTGAAAGATGGTCGAGACCAACAACAGTAACTGAGATAAGAAGTTTTATTGGTTTGGCTGGATATTATCGACGTTTTGTGAAAAATTTATAACGATTTTCTAATCCACTCACCAAGTTGACTTGGAAAAGAGTTAAGTTTGTTTGGATGGAGGAATGTGAAGAGAATTTCAAGGAGTTGAAAATAAGGTTATCCAGCGCACCTGTGCTCACACTGCCTTGTAGTGGAGAAAGGTTCATGATCTACAGTGATGCATCCAATAAGGGATTGGGGTGTTTTCTCATGAAAAATGATATGGTGATAGATTATGCCTCCCGACAGTTGAAAATCAATGAGCAAAATTACCCAACTCATGATTTGGAGTTAGCTGCGGTAATCTTTGTATTAATGATTTGGAGGAATTATCTTTATCGATAAAGGTGTGACTTTTATAATGATCATAAAAGTTTAAATTATATTTTCACACAAAAGGAGTTGAATATGCGCCAAAGAAGATGGTTGGAGCTGATTAAAGATTATGACTGCTCAATCCATTACAACCCTGGGAAAGCAAACTAGGTGATAGATGCATTAAGTCGACAAGACCATGCTAGTTTATCCATGACGAGGATCACAAAAGATCCATTATTTATGGATTTATAGAGGATAGATCTTGGAATTATAATGGAATGGGAAAAATCTTATCTTTCTCAAATGAATGTTCAACCAACTATACATGTGAAGATTAAAGAGGCATAAAAAGAATATGTAGAGTTACAAAAGAAGGTGAGAATTGTTCCTAAATTCAACCTTGATTGTGATGGGATAATAATGTTCAGGAATCGGGTTTGTGTTCCTCCCATCCCCGAATTAAAGAAGGAGCTACTGGATGAGGCTTATAGTTCTTCATTCTATATTCATCCTGGAAGCATGAAGATGTATAGGGACCTGAAAGAGTACTTCTGGTGGGATGGCATGAAAAGAGATGTTGCTGAATATGTCTCTCGATTCTTGGTTTGTCAGCAAGTTAAAGTTGAGAGACAGAAGTCTAAGGGGATGTGACAACCATTACCCATACCCGAATGGAAATGGGAAAACATCACTATGGAATTTGTCACCGGACTTCCTAAAACATCCAAAGGCAATAAATCTATCTGGGTCAGAGTTGACCGTCTTACAAATTTTTCACACTTCATTGCTATTAGAGAGGATTTCTCTCTAGATCAGCTTACCAGGATATATGTAATGGAAGTTGTAAGATTGCATGGAGTACCACTTTCTATTATATCTGATCAGTATCCGAGGTTTACCTCAAAGTTCTGGAGAAGTCTTCAGCATACTATGGATACAGAGTTGAGTTTCAGTACTACTTATCATCCTCCGACAGACGGCCAGTCTGAGAGGACGATTCAAACTCTAGAAGATATGTTGAGAGCTTTCTCTATGGATTTCAAAGGTGGTTGGGATCAACACCTACCTTTGGTGGAATTTTCTTATAATAATAGCTTTCACTCAATTATTCAGATAACTTCTTATGATGCTCTCAATGGAATGAAATGCAGGACTCCAACTTTCTGGGATGAAGTTAGGGAAAGAAAGCAATTAGGACCTGATCTTGTTGATGAGATGGCAGAAAGGGTCTCATCTATTCAACAACACATAAGAGCAGCTCAGAGTCGACAAAAAAGTTATCCCAACAACCAAAGAAATGATTTAGAGTTTGAAGTGGGTGATAAAGTGTTCTTATTAATATCTCCCTGGAAGAGGGTCATGAGATTTGGAAAGAAGGGAATGTTGAGCCATAGATATATTGGACCTTTCAAAATACTGGATCGTGTTGGGAAGGTAGCATACCGATTGGCACTTCCACCAAATCTATCTCAAGTTCACGATGTGTTCCATGTATCTCTCCTGAGAAAGTATATACCTGATCCTTCAAATGTACTCAGCTCAGAAGTTGTACCGCTGGAACAAGATCTTTCTTATGAAGAACAGCCGATAGAGATTCTTGATCATAGTGAAAAAGTCCTACGGAACCAGACCACTCGCTTGGTGAATGTTTTATAGAGGAACCACCAATTAGAATAATCTACATGGGAATATGAGGATATGATGAGGGAGAGGTATCCTCATCTGTTTGATACAAAGTGACAAATTTCGAGGGTGAAATTAATTTTAAGGGGGGTAGAATGTAACACCCGAGACTTTTATGGGAAATATTTTGTTTTTATGTTATATAAATAATCAATGAAATATTTCACTACACACAACACAAGCTTATCTTGCTTTACACGCAAACATGGCCTTCCTCGATAGCTTCTGTCGTAAGCAATACCGAGTTTCACTAAACAACAATATGCTATTAAAATATTTTTAAAAATAGCCATTATGAATAGTAATACCCACTTTTTGAAATTTTGTAAATTTTATTTTTCAAAATTGACTTCATTTTTTGGATTCGGAATATCGAAATTAGCCTCGGGTGAAATTTTGGTATTTTTTTAAAAACTTTAAATTTTTTATGAATAGTGAGAACACCGGGTTACTATTTAAAAACCGACTTTTTATTTAAATAATTATTTATTTTATTTAAATTTATTTTAGGTTAAAATTAATTCAAAATACCTATATAATTTCAATGCAATTCATTGGAGTAATTTTATAATAATTTTAGATAAATAAAAATTTTGTTAAACTTTTCACCGTATTTTACCCACCTCCTAGGAGAATTTGAAAATTTACATAAAATATAATTTTATCGCTTCCGTGAGTGGAATTTCAAAAACTCGAGAGACACGGTTGATGTCAGTAAGTAAAATGTGGTTCAACGAGATGAAAATAATTTTTGGGGAATAGTAACTTTTTACTTTTATTTACCACTTTAAAAAGTAAATAGGGTAATTAAGAGTAAAAATGATATTCTTATTACCCTAAAACATGTCCTAATTCTATTGGATAAGTGTAATATGACAAAAACCAACCTTATTAATAAAATATGACCATTTAGGCCCACATGGATTAGATTAGGACATTTATTATTAATTTATTTAAAGAAGGGTTAAAATAGTTAAAATCAAAGTTTAATAAGTAAATAATTTTTAATATAGGGTTATACATAAGAAAAATTTGACTATAAATATTAATTAGAAATATAAAAATAGTTCCTACATAATGGTATTTTATTTGTAATTTTTAGACTTTAAATAAGTTAATTTATTTATGACACAATGATGATGCATTAATTATCTTATTAATGAAATATTGA
Organism: Viscum album; assembly: GCA_963277665.1. Classification (NCBI taxonomy): domain Eukaryota; kingdom Viridiplantae; phylum Streptophyta; class Magnoliopsida; order Santalales; family Viscaceae; genus Viscum; species Viscum album. The sequence goes on from OY728157.1 coordinate 170,456,854, forward strand.
CATAATTGATGTTATAAATACCCAAATAAATGTAATTTGAGACTTTTATAAATTCAATTAATTTTCTAGTTTAATATGACATGTTATTATCGATTTAATTAACTTTGTTTGAATTAATCATTCTATTATGATTTTCACAAAAACCAATTACTAAATAGTATCAAAATTGACATAAAATAGGTTTAAAAACAAATATTATATTATTAATTGTTATTTTATTACTAAAAATCTATGGTTCGGCCAAATGACTCAAATAGGGTTATATATATTAAAAATAAACAACTTGGGGTTCGTTTGTCTTGTTATAGTATGTTTATTAACCTTATAGTGTAAGAATACAAAAAGACACGGTAAAAGTAAAATTATCTAACTTAAAGTTAAATCTAAATGATAAGGTCAAAATAGTAAACTAAACTTGTCCAAATTCTATTGGATGAGAGGATTTCGACCCATACCCACCTTAGCTTCGAAATAAATCAATTTGGGGCTGTTTAAAACCGAATATGGCTTTATAATAAAATAATATTATTAGTTTTTCCAAATGAGCCTCGTTCCTCCCTTATAAAAGAGAACCACCTCCCTCTCTTCCTCATACAACATTGATTCTTCAAGATCAGCCATCCCCTGACACTTTCTCCTCTCCACTTCACTAGAAACATCCTAGAGGTCTTGGTCTTCTTCAAAGACCAATTTTATTGCCCTAAAATGAGGTCTCAAAAAAGCACTTCAAAGAAGAGGTAATGTTTGTTACCGATTATTTCAACTTTATTTCTTCTTCCAGTTATTCTTCATTAGTTGTTTCATTATTAATTAATAACATCAGTATCACTCATATACTTATATGTTATTATATGTATTAAACAACCCTATTTCACCATCTATCCATCCTGTGGAAAATGAAATCACCGCGCGTGCGTACGTACGGGATACTGTCTCCACGTCGTGGTGTAATCTATTTTCCACCACCACCTTACTTGGATAGGTATAATGGTGTAAAGAATCAATATATATGATTATTTTAAAGTGATATTGATTCTGAAATAGCATACATACACTCCAATACAATTCCACGATCATGGGAATGATATCATCGCTCGTGCGTTCGTACGAAATATCGTCTCCACGATGTGATGCGACTCGTTCTACATGATTTTCATTTCATAATGATTACATAAATGAATTTAGTGAAAAAATATGATAAATATTACACTAATACCATTCTTGAAATTAGGTATCTATAACCTAAAAATAAGAATAAAAATTTATTCAACAAAACACGCATAAGAACTAAAAGTAATAAACACCCGAATAACAAGTAGTAATGAAATATTACTGATAAGAAGCTAGGAATATGACCATATATGAAATCATAACAATGATTATGATTCTGGAATAAGTCAATTACATTATTTAAATCATTATACAGAAGGTTCATACACTTACAAAGAAAATCGGACCTAAGGTAAGAGAAATATCACAATCTCATTTTTATCCGAAATTGTTTATACTTTGGAATTTACTAGGGTGTAATTTTTCATCCACATCCATGTTTCCTCAATATGTAATATTATTTCCATCCGCCTAAAATTTTTTAAATCCAATTTTACCCTTCGGTGAGTTTTTAGTAAAAGATATGAAAGGAATCTTTTTTCATTTTTCATACGAGGTACTTTTTGTCTTTTCCGACAAAAGTATGAGAAGAATGTTTTTTTAACTTATATGGTAGGAATGGATTTTTAAAAAATTATTTCCAAGAAGCTTCCTTTACAATTTTTCAAGTTTATTTTTAATCAAATTTTTTTAGTTTAGAATTCTATGACATGTTAAGAAAGGAAAAGTATTTTTTGATGTAGAAAGGATATTTTCCTCAAGAATGGAGTTCAAGTGTTTTATCAAAAAAAAATTCCATCTAAGATAATAAAGGGTTCTGTTTCTATCCCTATTATTACATTTATTTGATTATTTTGTGATGGAATTATTTTTATGAATTCCTTTATCTTATATTAATTGATTTATGATGTCACGATGTTTAAGAATGCCATTTTTATTACATGGGTTATGCTATGATGTATGGTTTATGATTTTGTGGCACACATAAGGATGGTATCATTATGAGATGGGTGGGACCTGTATCTCCTTACAATTCATTGGGTAAAGATTTTATATCTCATGGGATAGACATGGCTGGAACGACAGGTTAAAACAGTTCAGTGAAACGGGACTGAAACAAGGAGTGAACTCGGTTCAGAAATGGACTTTGTCCACTAAGATAGTCTTGGAAATGAGTCTTGACTAATAAGAAATGATTATCTATGATTATGTGTGTATTACACAAAGCTTCATGTTTTATGTTATGATTGTTGTGATTACATTTCACTGCCATGACTTATCCCGTGTTATGAAATTATGATCTCTTTTGCAGGGTAAGATTTCCAAAATGTTATGTTTTTTGAATATGATGTGATTGATATTCCTTTTGTTTACCCTTACTGAGCATTTCAGATAAACCTTTTGTATGTTTTCTTTCCCTGGGTCAGGAAGAAGGTTATTAAGTAAGATATGCCAAAAGGGACTATAGATATGATAAAATAAATGGGAGACAATGGAGAAGCTTTATGAACTAGTTGTTTATGTTTCCCAGTTTCTAAAGACACTATACCTATACGATCCTTTCATGATTTTGTTATATGTTGTAATAAGTGTACTTAAATTTTGAATTACTAACAATTTATGTAAAGTAGGGGTCGTTATAATCGTTCTATTTTTGATGATGAAAATGATTTTGAATCATTTTCTAATTCTGAATCTATTCATTTAAAATTTAAACAACTAGTTTAATAAAATGAAGATCTAAAAAACTATTGATTGAGTATAATTGAAAAATAATTGGAAATGAAAATAAAATATATGATGTTTATTAAATAAAATGATAAACTAAAATGGAATTTTATTATCAAAAAATATGTTTCTTCCAAAATTATAAATATAAATAGAATTATTATTTTGAGTTGATAAAACAAAAATTGGAAAAATAAAAACAAAATAATGTTTATTTTGTTGAAATATAAAGATTATTTTAAAGTCCTATGTTTATTAACCGGGTTTAAAATATTAATGTTTTCAAAAAAAATTACATTTATCGATGAGTCGATTTTTAAACCGAGCCCCAAAACATTATTCAAATTGATGGAACACTTAATGTTTTTGTTTTTGGACTTGGGTGAATACCTGATAATTTTCGCAGGTGTACCGATTAGTCTTGGGAGCAATGGATCTAGACAAGTCTAGTTTAATGTATTTGCATGGGTTTGGCACAATTACAGTTCAACCCGGGCAGCTTACCTAGTCAATTTTTTTTTAAATAAAAAATAATAAATGAGATATTTGTGTTTAAATAGTATAATGTGTCAAAAATTATAATGTTATTATTATTATTTAGTCATATATTATTTGGATGTTGAATGATTCTAACTGTGTGACTAATGGAGTGTCACATTTATGTTAGAAGATTTTAATTTCCTGATTAATGGGGTGTAACATTTATAAAATATTATGGTGCACTTTGGGTATCTCAAAGAAAAAAAATTTAAATGTGGAGTTTCAGATTTAATGAATATGTGTTTAATTAAAATGGAGTTTTGTAATTAATAAAGAAGAGTTTTTATTTAATATAGTTGTTGGGTTTTATCTAAGGGTGAATAATGATAATAATAAAATTTTTATTATTATGGTCATATGAGTATAATAATAATTATTAATTAATTATTTTATTATTATGAAGAATAATAATGATGTAATTGGGGATTTAATGAATTGTTGCGAAATAGGGGTTTCATTTAATAAAATTGAGTTAAACAGAATTTAATTAAATGGTGTTTGGTGGAGATTTTTGGGTATTATCAAATAAGTGCATTATTAATTATAATGATGATTATTATTAAAGAGGTTTTATTTATTTAATTTGAGGTTGGAATGAATTTAATTAAATGAGTTGTTTGGGGTTTCATTTATTTAAATTGAAGTCATGATAATTTAATTAAATTACATGTAAATGAAAAGTTGGGTGTTATCAAATAATAGTAATATTAAATGGTAATATTAAATGATGTGTAAAGGAGGAGTTGGAGGTTGTCAATGAATTGTAATATTAAGTGAGGACAAAATCTGGGCATGGGTTTAATTTAATAAAATTCAATTTAATAATGAATTTTAATAAAAAAAGGTGAAATATAGGTTTTTTTAATTAATAGTTAAAAAGAATTAAATTAACTTCTTTTGAAGTGAGGGTTTTTTTCATTAATTCATTTTGAGACAGTTAATTAATTAAAAGAGTTAGTTTTTTTATTTAATAAAATTTCGTTGGAGAGAATTTTATTATTTTGATGTGTTAATGATGTATTGGGATTTACCTAATTGGGATGTTAAATAATTAATAAAGAAAAGTTATATTAAAATGTGTATGGTAATAATAATAAATGTTATTATTATTATTATTACATTAATTCATTTTAGATATTAGGATATAATTTATTTAAGAGGGGAAATGTGAGGACAGGTGCACAAGGCTAGCACACGAACCCCCTGGTTTTTTACCTCCATTCGTGGCGTGCAACATTGTCATCCTCCACGAGATCTTCATCTCCCATGGTGTACCTCCTTTTTCTTAGAGTGAATCCATGGCTGAAGCCTTCCCCAGTCAGACCCCCTACTACATCTCATGAAACCCCCATGAAGAACCCCTTTAGTAGTGCAATCCCCCTCAATGTCACACCACCCCTCTCCTGGAATTTTTTTTTGCGTGCGAAGATTCCTCTCAGACTCTTCACAAATCTTGTCCGCCTCATCAAGGTGAGTCTATCTACATATATTTTTCGGTTCACATTAGCTATTTGACCACTCTCTCTCCTTGTTTTCTCAGCTGAAACCCTAAGGTTCGGGATTAATCTGATTTTTTGTACCTCTATTTTTAGGATATGAAAATGTTGACTCGGGGCCCATTAGTCTATAATCTCGTATCTTCTGCTAAGAGAAAGGTGAATAGTCTCGATTTTCTCTTCCATCGATATTTCAGGTATGTTATACACACCACTGTTTTGTTTTTCATCATCCATTTTAGGTTCTATTTGTTTATACGAGTCCCTATTACTTTATTTGAGGTGTGCTAAGTATTGTCATTGATTTCTTTGTGATTTTATGTTTTTTTTGCAGTGGGTTCAGATCAATGAGGAGGGAGGGCATGTGTATATATATATACATAATGGTAAGTACATGTGGTTGCAGACAAGTTGCGGATTGGTTTCCACCGTATGTCAAGAAACATATTAATGAATTGGTTCCTCCCTAAGGTTGGGGCCCCTTACATGTCCTCGACATTAATAAATGCAATAATAAAATTCTTTCTTCACTTTTTTTGGTATTTAAATTATATAATGAAGTATTTATATTGATTTTTTTTCAAATGTGAGTTTATAATGTTTGATTAAATTTATTAATGTGATATGTGATGGGTTAATGCATCTCTTTGGATGTTAATAAATGATGTTTCCCATGTGAGATAAATGAGGATATGACTATGTGTTTGTTTGAAGCTTGTATTGCTGAATTTGTTAATTTCACATCATCAAATAATTAAATGATGTTTTATTTGGGATCAGATAATATTATTAATTTTGTATATTAATTATGTTCTTTGAGACTATATATAAAAAATGATCAAAAGATTAATTATAATATATTGATTTAGCTGAGTAAGATAATTTATTTTGGGTTTAATTGCGACATGTTGGATTGTCTAAATCAATATTATTAATGATGGACTAATTATTATATGTTAATGACATGAAAGGTTATTCAATTAATCAATTTATTAATGTGTATCAATTAATTAATTAATTTTTTAATTAATTAATTGGCATTCATTAATTGAAATGATGAATTGTTAATGATCAATGTTATGTACCATGATGTTAATTTACACTTTTAATGGTGGATTAGATTAAGAACTGTTGGAATAAGAATGAGATTATTGATCTAGAAATTAATTACGATACATTTTTTTGGATAAATAGATATATATTAATAATGGATTAAATGATATGATTTTGCAGTGATATTTTGGAGAATTAATTATTTTGTTTTTGGTAAACTAAGTGATATAATTAAATATTGAGTAATTTATTTAGTAGAATTTCTTGTGGTTAAGAATAATTAATTCTAAACTATTTATTAACTAATTATTTTTTGAATGGTTAATTAATTGTACAATTATTTTATGGGACTTTTATGTTGTTAATTAGATTCGGAATAAAATAACATATTTGATCAATTAATTTATGAAGTAATTAATGGATGGTTTTAGGGTTTTAGACATGGCATTATACACCAATGATAAATATTTATGTATGATTGAAAATAGGATGTGAGACCCGGATTGATTCTCCAAATACTCTCGGGGTGCTTGACATGGAGTTCTACATCCATCTTCCATGAAAAATATTCTTTTGTGAGACGGGGACTGATGCCTTAAATAACCATGGATTGTGAGATAAGGACTCATGCTACAAATACTCACGAGGATGATAGACATGACGTCTACACCCATAAATTCACATTGGATTGTGGGTCCAATTGGACATACATTATTGAAATAAATGGTTAATGAAAGATGATGTGATGATTTGTTAATTTAATATGATAAAGAGTTCATATTTGTTAATGAATTGGGTGAATCACTATTTATTGGACCGACCTAGGAGTGAGTCACTATGTTTTGGAGGATGGGATCAAACATAGTACTTCAATTATTAAATTGAATATCTTATGATGCTTTATCCAAGCCAAATAACAAGTTTGTAATTTGTTCTATACTTTGATTTCATAGATGGTATTTAAAGACATCTATTGTGAGTGAATTATACGGGGGATGTGGACCTGAGGTCGTATCTCAAGATTTATATAATTCAATGTGTTTTGAATAATTGATAAATGTTAATTAATATGTTATTACTATTCTATATGAATGAAAAATGAATAATTTAGGTTCTAACACCAGCTTAGTGCTAAAGCAGGTACTTGGGTATATAGATACATAGTACTGGTTACTTTATTTACACAGGTATTCGAACTATTTATATTATTTATTTAATGTCTGGTATTGGGGTAGACACCGGTGGTCCTGGCCTGCTGAGATTTATATCTCTCATCCTACTTAGGTTGCCATTGCATTGGGGTACCCAAGTAGATTCTATTTGGTTATAGGTTTGAGTTGTTTACTTGTACTTAGTAGATAGAAGAAGAGGACCGAGAGGGAGCTCGGGATGCTCGAGTTGAATGAATTAGGGCTTGGTTATCTTTTATTTATATTGTACTTGATGTATAAAGGATGTTGTTTTGCTTTTTTCTTTCAATTACGTATCCATAACATATCATGAATTCATATTTTCTATAATTGGAATTGGCCACTTTTATAATATGAATACCATTTTTCTTCCTCTACATTGTCAATTATGTATTACTGCTTCCTCTATTGATTGTTATTTACTCTAATATACCGTTGTGAAACTCTTTTAAGAGGGTATAATATCCCCAAAAACTATCCTTAGTCCCTCGCTGATAGTCGGTAGCCTCTGTCTTATAGGGATACTCACTTGAGGTCATATGGAGACTGGTATGACCATCAGTTAAGTGGTGAGCCAATTCGGGACATTACAAAATGGTATCAGTGGGTTATTTACCATTGTTTTACTGTATTGGGTGGGTATACAGGAGACTAGGAATGTGTCGACACTTTGGGTAATATCCATGCTTGGGACTGATCAACCCACATATGGGAAATAACCAAGTGGCCAGGGTTTGGATTGTTGTTCATGCTGTTTGCTGTTACAGTAGATTTGGTTTCACCTTAAGCTACTTCTGTATTTTGCGCTGCAAATTGATTATAAAAATTTGGAAAAAAATTTCATTGGCAGGATATGGAAAGGAATTTTTATACATTCAGCATCATAAGCACTTATTGATTCACATTCCATGCATATAACATGCCTGGTGATTTCATTAGTAGGATGCCTGCTAATTTGGATTCTGTACCATTTTTGCAATGCCATGAATTGATCTTCTTTAGCATTGCTCTATATATAGCATGTTTCAGTGATATATTTACCATACTTGAGTGATTATATTCCATATTTCCTCAGTTAATATCTTGTTTTGTTATGGTTCCATGATTTTGTGTTATAACATGTTGTTGGTTTGCTTCTTATGATTACAAGCTAGATATGATTTGATGTTTGAAATGGTTACTAATGTTGAAATGTTAAATGAACGTTGATTGTGATAAATGGGAGCCAAATGCCAGCAATAAGGTATAAGGGGATTATCGATTGGTAGATGGAAACCCTTGTGTTTGAACCTTATATAACCATATTATGTTTGAAATTGTTTATAAATTTAAAACTGCTGATTTTTTATTGAAAGGAACCATTGATGGGTTTCTTTTTTATGAACCCAGATTGAAAAAATGGGACCCTCAGAAGTCACCTTTTTGTTTAAATAAATTTTGATGCCAAATTTCCAACTTTTATTTGAATAACACTGAATGTTAAATAATTTATGAGGATTTTTATTATAGCAAGACTTTTTTTCCATTCAGTGTTGTTTTTAAAACCAAGTGAATTGTTATGAAAAATTACTTTTGGGTTTGTTGAAATTCATTCATATGTCTAATGGTTGAAATGAAATAATTAAAATGGCTAAAATGAAAAAAGGGATTTTGAACCTCTTGATTTTTTTTTCATGACTAAGATAGTGGGTTGATGTTTATGGTCTCTGAGGTTCTATACTATGGTAGTTAGTACCCTTAGAATGTTCTTAGTTGTTAAAGTTTGTTTTTCATGATGCTCAACAGGACTTCTTAGGACTCGGGTGTTATGGCACACTGATAGATTTATGATTTAGATTTTATGATCAATGATTGACTTGGTGATCATGGTTTGAGGAAAATCACATTCAAGAATAAATGTTTTCTAAAGTAAAATGTTGGTGAGGGACTGATCATTTATTTCTATGTCATGAAAAATACTATGTTGGATAGCGTCACATAGATTTCAATAAATGTGTTGGTAGGTGACGCTGATATTTTTGAATAGAGTTGTCCAGTAGTATTTTGACTAAACGTTTTTAGTGACCTTGGTTTTATCTTAGTGCGCTCTTCTGAATGTGATGGGCATTTCCCTTATCTTGACCACATCATAGAGACACTAAGATAATATCGGTCTTATACGATGCTAAATTATTAAATGTTGTTGGGCTTGATAAGTGGTTATTATTAGGGTTGTACATTGGAACCATGGTTTCACTGGTTAACACCTTCATCCATGTTGGGGAACATTAATTTTTTTTAACAGCCTTGCGATGTCATGAATTAGGTAATGTCACTATAGTTCGGGTAAGGAATTTGGTGCACGTTCGGTTGGTGATGTAATAATTTTAAAAGAAACGACCTCGGTTTAATGGTGATTGTGGGTTTTCAGGGCCGTAATGTCATTCTAGGAAATAATGCGCAACTAGTTTTTCTTGTTAATCGAAATTCGACCATTTTCTTGAATTATATTACTGTAATGGGATTGGTTGTATGATTCATTTTGGTTAGACATGTCTCATGTTTTAATGAATTAAGTAGTTGGAATTATGTTTTGGTGAGTAGTGTGTTTGGCATTTGGAAATGTAATGTATTTTCCCAAACAAACATTTTTGACCTTAGTAAGTTATATTTTGTTGTATTAGGTCTATATGACTTCTCATGGATGATAAGTTTGTAAGGTGGGAAGATTGTAATGTCTCGGGTTATTGAACCGGGTTTAAATTACTATGGTTTTCAAGAAAAGTTCCATTTATTGACATGTAAGTATTTAAACCGAGCCGTGGAATATTATTCTGAGTGTCGGAACACATAAAGGTATTTTTTGGTACTTGGGTGAATTCCCAATAATTTTCAAAGGGGTCCCGATATGTCTCGGGAGAACCATATCAGGAAAAGTCGACTTTAATGGATTTGTATAATCTGTGCACAGTTGCGGTCCAACCCATACAGCTTACCCAGTTTAATAATTTATTTATTTTAATTAAATAATATTAAATGAGATAATTGTGTTTGAGTATAATAATGTTTCAATAATAATAATTTTATTATTATTATTAGGGTGTCATAAATTATTTGGATGTTAAAATATTTTAACTATGTGATTAATGGGGTGTAACATTTTTGTTAAAATATATTAATAGCATGGTTAATAGGGTGTAACATTTATGAGAAATTATTGTGACCTTTGTGTAGCTCAATAATTTTTTTTAATGATGATTTTTATATTTTCTGAAGATATATTTAATTAAATATGGAGTTCTCGAATGAAAAAAGCGTATTTATTTAATAGATGTTTTGGGTTTTATCTAAGGGTGAATAATGATAATAATGAGATTATTATTATTATGGTTTTATGAGGGTAAAAATAATTATTAATCATTATTGTTATTATTATTATAAATAATAATAATAATAATGGAATAGGAAGATTTAGTTAATTTTTGTGAAATAGTGGATTCATTTAATTAAATTGAGTTAAACAGAATTTAATTAAATGATGTGCAGTGGAGATTTTTGGGTTTTATCAAGAAGGTGTATTATTAATTATAATGATAGTTATTATTATGGTGGATTCATATATTTAAGTTGAGTTTGAAATGAATTTAACTAATTGAGTTTTTGGGGGTTTCTTTTCATTAAATTAATGTGGAAATTATTTGATTAAATGACATGTAAATGGGCAGTTGGTTATTATCAATGAAAGGTAATATTAAATGGTAAAATTAAATTATGTGTAAATGAGAATTTAGAGTTTTTCAAATAATGGTAATACTAAATGGTAATTTTAAATGAGGAATAAATAATTAGTCATCTTAAATATAATTAAATTAAAAGTAACAAAGAATTTAATTAAAAAAGGTGAAATGGATGTTTTTTTAATTAATGGTTAAAAATAATTTAATTAATCACCACAAAGATGGGGTTTATTTAATTAATTCATGTTGAGAAAATTAATTAATTAAATGACATAGAGTTTTTATTTAATTAATTTTATTAGAGAAAATTCAATTATTTTGATGTGTTAATGAAGTATTGGGTTTTACTTAATAGGGTGTAGAATAATTATTGAATAAAAGTTATATTAAAATCAGTATGGAAATAATAATAAGTGTTTTTATTATTAATATTATTAAATGAATTCAATTTTGTTATTAGGTTTTTAATTTTGTAAGGGGGAAAATGAAAGTAGAGGCGAACAAAGCCAACACGCAAACCCCATGGTTTTCTTCCTTCATGCACAGCATGTACCATCAGCCTCATCCATGAGCTCTTCCTCTCCCATAGTGTGCCTCCTACTTCTTATATAGAATCCATTCCCACAACCTCCCTTGGACAGACTCCAAATTGCAGCACACGACAACCCCGGGTAGAACCCCTTTAGCAGCGCAACCCCCCTCACTGGCATGCCACACCTCTCCCAGACTTCTTTTTGAGCATGAAAAATCCTCTCAGACACTTTATGATTATTTTCTATCTCATCCAAGTGAGTCTATAAGTATATTTTTTTATTCAAATTAGCCATTGGACTCCTCTCTCACCATGTCTGCTCAAACAAGATCCTAAAGTTTGGGTTTAATCTGATTATGGTGTTCCACTATTTTTTGGATATGTGAATGTTGACTCTAAACCCATTGGTCCAAAATCTGACATCTGCTACCAAGGGTGAGGTGGAAGATCTCGATTCTCTCTGCTGCCGATGTTTTGGGTATGTTATACACACCGCTGTTTTGTTTTTCAGAATCCAATTTAGGTTCTTTTGGTTTATACAAGTCCCTGGTACTTTATTTGAGGTTTGTTAAGTCTTTTCATTGTTTTTTTGGTTATTATATGTTTTTTTGTAGTGGGTTTTGATCAATGTATAGGGAGCGCACATGTATATATATATATATACATAAAGGCATGTGCGTGTGGTTACAGACCAGTTGTGGATTGGTTGCTGCCATATGTCAAGCCACTGAAAAATGAATTTGTTCCACCCTGAGTTAGGTCCCCCTATCAAATCCTTAACTTTAATAAATGCAATATTAAAATGATGGTTATTGTTTCGTTGGTATTTAAATTATACAGTGAATTATTTATATTGAATTATTTTTAAATGTGAATTCTGTAAGTTTGATTAAATTTTTATTGTGATTTGTGATGTGTTGATGCATGACTTTTGATGTTATTAAATGATGATGCCCACATGAGATAAATTAGGACATGACAATGTGTTGGTTTTATGTTTGTATTACTGAATTTGTTAAAGTAAAATGGTTAAATAATTGAATGATGTTTTATTTTGGCTCAGATAAGATAATTAATTTTTTATATTAATTATGTGCTTTAAGACTTTAAAAAAAATAATCAATGGATTATTTATACAATATTGATTTAGCTGAGTGAGATAATTTATTTAGGGAGTAATTGAGATATATTATTTTGGTGAAATCAAGTTAATTCCTGATGGATTAATTACTACATGTGAATTACGTGAAATATTATTCAATTATATAATTGATTAAAGGGTATGAATAAATTAATTAATTGGCATTTATTAATTTAAAAGATATGTTATTAATGCTCAATGCTTTGTAAAATTATGTTTATTTATGATTTTTAATTGTGTATTTGATTAAGAAATGTTGGAATCAGAATGAGATAATTGATCCGTCAATTAATTACGATGCGTTGTTTTGGATAAATAGAGATATTTTAATGATGGATTAAATGTTGTGCTTTTGCATTGATATTATATATAATTAATTATTATTTTTTTATTTGAATAATTGAGATAATTAAATGTCAACTGATTTATATAGTTGACATGGTCGTGGTTAAAAATAATTAATTTTTAATTAATTATTAAGTATTATGTTTTTGAAAGGTTACTTAACTGTACAATTATTTTATTGGAGTTTTATTTTGTTAATTAGTTGTTTAATAAATTTATGGATATGATTAATTAATTTATGAATTAATTAATGGATGGTTTTTGAGGTGTTAGACATTTCGTTCTACACCAATGAAATATATTTATGCATGATTAATAAATGGGTTGTGAGAGAAGGACTGATTATCCAAATACTCACGGGGTGAATGACATGGAGTTCTACATCCATCATGTATGAAAATATTCTTTTATGGGACAGAGACTGATGTTTCAAATAACCATGGGTTGTGAGACAAGGATTGATGCTCCAAATAATCATGGGGGAGCTAGACATGAAGTTCTACACCCATTAATTGACATTTTTCCATGGGTCTAAGTTGTAGTACATGATTGGATTAAAATTTTAACGAATGACGATGTAATGATTCGGTAGTTTAATATGATAAATGGTGAAAATTTGTTAATTATTATAGTGAATCACTATTTAGTAGATAGACCTTGGAGAGAATAACTCTTTTTGTGTGGATGGGATCAGACATATTACATGAAAGATTAAATTTAATATCTTATGTAGTGTTATCGAAGCCAAAGAACAAGCTTGGAATTTAGTCTTTACATGGATTTCTTAGAAGGTATTTAGAGACATCTGTTGTCAGTGAATTATACGGGGGATGTCAGGCTTAGGTTGGATCTCAAGTCTTATATAGTTTAATGAGTTTTAAATAATTGATAAAAGGAAATGAATGTGTGATGATTGTTTTGTATGAATGAAAAGTTTATAATGCAGATTTAGACACCATATTATTGTTGAAGTAGGTACTTGAGTATATAGTTACATTTCACTATTTATAATTAAATTGAATGTTTTCACACAGTCTAAATTATTTATTTAATGTATGGTATTGGGGTAGACATTGTTTTTCTGGCCTATAGAGATTTATATCTCACACCATACTGAGAAAGCTATTATACTGGGGTACCTCAATTTGGATGGAGGGTTGATCTGTTTACTTATACAAGGGAAATAGGTGGAGAGAACCAAGTAGTTGCTCTGGATGCTCGAGATCAAATCCGTAGGGCTTGGTTGTATTTTATTTAGATTGTACTTGATGTATATATGATGATGTATTTTCTTATTTCAATTATGTATCCATAACATGTCATGAATTCATATGTTGTAAAATTGGCATTGAAAACTTTTTTAAAATGAGTACTATTAGTCTTCCACTGCATTGCCAATTATGTATTATTGCTTCCACTATTGATTTTTATTTACTCTAATATACTGAATGAAACTTAAATTTTTTATTATCAAAACACTTTTAAGGAAAAAGTGATAAATCACAAGTTTCATAATGATTTGAAACTCTATCAAGAGGGTATAGTCTCCCAACTAACTATCCTTGGACCCTCCCTACTAGTCAGAAGACTCTTGGGTATAGGGAGATATGCTTGAGGTCGTTTGGTCACTGGTCCGGCCACCAGTTTAGGGGTGAGCCGAGTCGGGATGTTACAATCTTTAAAAAAGATTTAATTTAGTGCTCTAAGATTTAAATAAAGTTGAATAATATATTAATTAACATATGAGTTAAAATAATAAATTAATAAACAATGATTATAGATCCATTGAAAAAGTTTTTAAATATTTAAAAAATGTTCAAAAGGAAAATGTGAATTTTATTAATGATGTTTTAAATATTAAATGGAATTTATAAACATTTGATAATGGAAAATAAAAATATACTAAAATGGTGTTTTTGATGAAACAAAATGAAAACAATTTTGGTTTTGGTTATAATTGTTTATCATCATGTTTACAAATGTTACACTTTGTTAAAATCTCAAATAGAATTATTTCAAGTGTAAACTATTATAAACCAAGAATAAGAGAGAAGTATGCTGATGTGTTTTCATTGATATCTATAAAATAATTTTTACATACCATAAAATTCACTACTATAGTTTTACTTTCAAAATATCCCCCTAATAAATTCATTAAATCAATTTGGGTCCCAAAATTACGTGGTACTAATCCTATTAGTCCCACGTTAGCATGGGAACCAAAACTCTTTGTTTTAATTGTTTTATTTTATGAAATATTCCTTAAACGTATGAAATACTAATGTTTTTTAGATATTGGTTTCTCCAGACACATGATAGGTGATATTTCAATATTTATATCCATCAATAAATGTGATGGTGGACTTTTCACATTTGGAGTCAACTCTAAAGTTCTGATTGAAGGTATTGGTGAGGTTGGTTTTTCTTAAACAGTTATTATTTTAAAATTGTTATATGTTGATGATTTAAAATATAATAATATAATTATATTATAATTATTTTATGTTGGATTAAATCTTATTTTTGAAAATGGTAAATGCATAGTTTTGAAAAATAATTTTTTTATCCACAAATATAAAATAGAATGTTTACACAATTGTTGTCTTTGATTTAAGAAAATAAAATGTCAAGTATTTTAATGTTGTAGATGAAGATGAAATTTTTTTTCTTAGGATCCTTGGGAAATAATATTTCAAATAGTTACACAAACATTCCAATCATGAAAAATTTCTTCAATTTCAAAAATTACATATATGTAACCACTTTTTGTGTGAATATTATTTTAATGGTAATTAGTAAAACAAATGGTTTAAAATTCTAAATAATTTTAATACTGCTAGAGTTTTATAAATTTTAACTCTTATCTTTTTTTTGGAACTATACATCCTTCAAGGTTTTTTGGTAAAAATTGTTTACTTGTAATTATAGATGATTAATGAATATTATTATGTATTTATTCCTGATCCCATAAAAACGAGACATTGACCAAATTTTTTCATTTTTATGTTTATTAAAAAAATAAAAAATATTTCATTAATCTTTATCATAGGTGATGGAGGTGGTGAATTGTTAAATATTTAATTTGATAATGATTTTTGAATTAAATGGTCATTAACAGTAATTTTAATTGCAAAGGATGAAAAAATAGAAGTTTTTGGTAGAAGGAAATAATAGATCTATCCAAAAAAATAGGTCTAGGATAATTGAACTTAGTGTACCTAAATAATATTTGGAAGAAGATTTTAATAAATCCTGCCATATGTTAAATAAATATTCTATTAAACCAATTTAAATAATACCCCTTTTGAACTATTTAATTCCATTAAACCTTCATTTAGATATTTAATGGTATTTCTTGTGAAGTATTTAACTTAAATGAGGAATATAATTTATAAATATTCACTTAAAATAGTGATTAAGGGATATTTGTAAGATCTTCAATGTATATCAATATTTATAGTGTTTTCAGTAAGAAAAAATTTGTTGTTGAATAATCATTTCATGTTACTGAAAATAATTATATTGAGGATTCTTATTCAGAAAAAGACAATGATGAATTCAGGGAATACAATTTCTTTGAAGATCATAACCAAGTAAATGAAGATGTATTAGTTGAGGGAGAGAATATCCCTTCTCAAATAGATCCTTAGGAATAGAAAACACTTAATTTTCATACAATTGAAAAAAGTAATTAAAATTTTAAATCTAGTATATAAATCATGTATTTAAAATTAATAAAAATTTATATCATCTTATGAATACTCCAAGAGCTTGGAATGAAACACTGACTCAATTTTCATTAAAAATGATTATGTTAAAGGTATGCCTGATCTGACCATATTTATAAATATTGATTCAATTCATTTACTTATTATATATATTTATGTTGATGATATAATATTTGGTTCTATAAAAGATTAATTGTGTTATGATTTTTCTAAAAAATCACAAGTAAATTTTACATGATCATAATGTGAGAACTACAATTTTTCCTTGGTCTAAAAATTAATAAAGAGATATACGGTATTATCTTAAATAAATCTAAGTATGATAAAGAACTTGTAAAAAAATTGGACATTAAACTATTAAGACTATGGAGGGACAAATTATTACAAATTCCATATTGGACATAGATTAAAATATAAATACAATAGATATAAAATTGTAAAGGGGAATCATAGGTAGTATACTACATCTCATTACATCTAAACCTAACATAACGTTCTCAGTTTTTATGTGAGCTACATTCTAGTCCAACCCTAATGAAAATCATATTTAATATGTTAAGAGAATAATTAGATATATCAAGGATAAGGAATGTACAATATTATAATATTATAATGATAGTTGTTTTCAATTACTATATTACTCTGATTCATATTTTTTTGGTTTTTGACTTGACTAGAAAATCATTATAGGTATATGTCACTTCATAGGTAAAACATTAATTTCTCGAATTTATAAGAAACAACTATTTGTATCATTATCATTAACTGTGGTACAATATGTTGTTGGTGGTAGTTTTTCTTCAAAGAGTATATGAATTAAACAAAAATTATTTTATTTTTAATATTAAGTTTGTTAAAATTCCAATTTTAAATGATAATTCAAGTTCATTTTCAATATCAATAAACCCACTTTAGGACTATAGAACCAAAAACATATATTCCATATTTCATTTTCTGATGAATCTTGTAAATAAATAAAACATAGGTTTAAAATATGTTCCTACTGGGAAACAATTGTATGACATTTTCACTAATCCTTTAGATTTTTTAAAATTTTAGAAAATGAATATTGATTTTGTGTTAATAAGATCGTAATTTTTTTTGAATAGTAATTTTTTATAGAACTATACATTTTTATTTCTTTTATACTCTTGTTAGTTCTAAAAAAATAGTATTTTTTGTAAATTCCATGCTAATATATTTCTCCATATTAATAACATGACTAATATAAATAAATGGTAAATGTTATAAAAATATATTACATTTTTACTTTATGTAATTAATTTTAATTAAAATGGATAGTATTTTAATTATTTTTTTCTTAAGTTATTTTTGATAAATTTTAACATAGGGGAGATTAATTTTGAAAATTTAACAGATGCTCTGTTATGTAATTTATATATAATGAGACATTTTATGTAATTAAATATTATTTTAATACTTTTAAAATGTTTATCTTTCTGATAAATAATGGTTTAAATAAAATAAAATTGATTAAAATTGATTTCAAATGTAACCATTTTATTTTTAAATTATTTTCATTTTCAATGTTTAATGACTATTTAAATGTTTTTATTTAAATTAAAATTAAAATTAAAATTGTACTTCATCATGTTAATATTTTTAGTGATATATTTTATAATAAATATTGTCATATTTACAATCCCCATAGGCCATCTCTACTAACAATCATATCAAGGTGAAGTGGTCTACCCTGTGGGAGGTCTATCCAATGAATCCTGGATAGAATATTGTATTTTTTAGACAGAGCCCATGTATATGTCCCGTGGGACATTTCCCAGATGAGCACATGAGTTGGGCTTGATAGGCCCACTAGGACAAAGCCTATTTGGGTGTGTGATGGTGAAATGGGCATGGATCTCCCATTTACAGCTCAATGTTACATGTGGCATGTGTTTTATGATATATTAGAGACTCAACCATATGTGTTCCTAAGGTGGGATAATGAGTGGAGAAACAATGTTCATCCAGCTTAAAATTTTGGACATGCTCTCAGTTGTCTGATTTTTTTCTCACGAACCATTTAAATGAACGTTTGATATTGTGTTCCTCGATCGGTCATCTTCACATCATCACTTTTGAAATTCTTAATTTTATCACACTATTTTTTTGATGATTTAGAGTTCATTAGAGATTACTAAATCTCATCTTATTAAGGATTCCATGGTCGAACTGAGTGTATTCATACCCAAATTATTGAGTCACTATCATTCAAATATAATTCCTGTATGTTAATCTTTCGAAAGAGCCCTAGTGCTTCTTGTCCAAATTTAAAACCACTATGATATCAACATGATGCTAACTGTAACACTAGGTAGATAAGTTCCACCAATTTATTAACACCCACCTGTAGTTCTATATTTATCGACTTCATTATGTCATGTAATCATCATCGTTGTATAAAATCTACCATTTCACAATAGTAAATATCAAAACATAGGTAGATCTCCCTAGTATTAAACTATTACGGCAATGATATATATCTCATCACTGGTTGATTTATCTTCAATGGTAGATTTATATTCATCATTAGATCCTTGAATAATATTTTTCAACATCATTTATCAATGGTAAGTCTCATACTAATGTTTTCAGAATGTTTCATCGTTAGCTTCATCGCCATCTGTGATGGAAGATCTATCCACTAGTGGTCGTCACTAGTATATCATATTATAATTGTAGATCTCTATACCGCATGAACCCATAGTTAAATGATGCATCATCCACCAAAGGTAGCACCAGAACATCATAGTATCTTATCCTTTCTCTATGATAATAGACTGATACTTGAAACAACTTCAATATTTTCTTGTTGGAATTGTAAAACAATTTCTATTTTATAATGGTAGATCACTATGCACCATCAGTAGATAAATATACCATTTGATAACACTATTAGATCATATATTCAATGTAGTAATGTTAAACCATGGTGAATAATAGTATTTCAATCAACCTCTTGGTATTTACATCTATTATTAGTTCAAAAAAATTTAAATGATATATTTCTTAACATTTAATTACAACAATGATAATAAATACATTTGAGTAACTTTTTCATATATTTTTTATAAAATATAAATATACGATATGTGAAAATATTTTAAATAATATGTACTACACATACACAAGTAGATATATACCTATGATGCTCTGTTTTCAGATATTTTATTCTTTTAAAAAACTAGAAGTTTATTATTTTTATTTTAAGGCATTAATAATTGTGAATTACATAACATTTTTTTTCATAACATAACAATTGTTTTGAACATATACTTCATGTTGAAATAAAGATCATGGATTTTTTTAATTATCAGGGTATTTATAGACAAAGGTAATACTGCTATTATTTAATTATTATACACTAATAAGTTTCACACATCTATTGGTTTTCAATATCCATGAATAAGATATTTATTTTTAAAAGTGAGATAAATTAATTAGAGACATATTATAGGAATAAAATTAATTACATTATAGATAATTCATCATATTTTTGTGAGAAAACTGTGACAAAGTTCTTACAGATCTTGTTCATGAAAGAATCTATTGAAACATTTGTACCCTGATCGTGATAATAAACTAAATTCAGAATTCAACATTCTTGTATTCTAGTGACAAGAAATCATTGAGAATCATCAACATAGACGTATTTTGATTATAAATTGTTTTTATTTTTATTCGTTGTGTAAATTTTTATTTCTTCTATTAGTAATTCATCAAGCCTAGATTATGCTTTTCAAAATGAAAAGAAATTGTTACCATGTAACGTTATTCCATAAACAAGAAAGTAGTATGAGTGGTTGATCCCAACCAAAATTAAGGTCACTGACTATGTTTAGTCTCATATAAAACACTATTTTGTGCATCTTGGTATTTTTAAAATCTAGTTCACATAATATGTAACCACTTTATTAAAATCGAGGGTTTTAGTGGGTATAAATCATCTCATATAGTAGATAATGATAAGGAATAAAAAGTATCTATCCATTCTAAAACACTATAAATCATTATCTTATATCATTTTATTTCTATTGTAAAAAATTTTAAGAACACATATCTCATTAGAGATCTTTATCATATAAAATCTGTGTATTTTCTAATAAAATTTTTAAATGACTATTCATCGTCATCAAGTCTTTACTTCTATAGCCATCGTTCCAACATGTAGTCCATGTTAAAAACCTAAAAATATATGTGTTTATGGAATATATTTACATTATAAGAAAATCATGTGTTAATATGATTTGAAGGAGGTGGAATAGGAAACAAAATAAAATGGTCTGTTATTGATGTAGCCTCTTATTCAGAAAACATCTTATGTTTGGTAAAAAAATCCTTCCATTTTTAGATTTTTGAACAAAAAAAATATAAAGTTATTTGAGTGTTGGATGGGTGTTTTTTGGGATAGGATTGGATTAACAAATGGTTTTTTTGTTTTTGGAAATGAAATAAGATGTGGTGTCATATTATAAGTTAGAGAGAGGACCCACGTTCAATTTTTGGGAAGAATGAATTTAACTAACTTTTTTCTCAAGAAACAAGGCTCGTAAATGGAATATTTTTTACCTTATAAGATATAAATTTATAATTATTACCCTTAAATATTAATTAGAGAAGTTTTAAATCAATTTTAGCCCATATATTTTATGTTGAACCCCCTAGTAAACCTATTTTTACCTAAATTACCTTACATAAAATTTACGATTTTCACTATTCAATATGGTCAAAAATTAAGTTAAAATTATTATATAGAATAAATTTTGTAGATTAAAAATGGGTAATTTTTTATATTAATTTAAATTTTAGAGTAGGGATAAATATAATTTTCAATAACTATAGACATGTTAAAAAAATCAGTTTCAAATAGAAAAACATTCAAAATTTTATCAAGTATTTATATCAATATTTAGCATGATATTGAATAAAATCAGTTAATTTTGATTAATTTATATATAAATGAGATAAATTTACTTTTAATACCTAATTAAAAAAAATTTGGCTCATAAATACAATAAAGTTATTTAATTAAAATCATTATTTTCAACTATTTATCAAAAAATCAAGCTTTTTACAAAACTCAAAACTTCATACTAAGATTATTTTAATATTATAATTTTAAAAAATATGTTAATTTTTCATATTAAATTTTATAAAATTTAGAAAATATAATTTTAAAAATAAGTGTACAAAACATGATCAACTATGTTTTTAGAAAAATATTACTTTCCAGAAAAAAAAATTATTCAATTGATTTTTATTATAAAAAAAATATATTAATTGAAATAAATTTATATATTTAAAACCAAAATAATTTTAATAAATAGATATACTTATTCGTACCAACTGACTTAATGGATAGGTTATAATGGTCATTTATAAATAATAATATTTTAATAAAGAATCCTGTTTTGTTTAACCATAGTGTTGCCTGTAAAATAAGATTTCAAAGTAATTGAATTAATTTAATTTTTTTTGTATTTTTTTGGTGTTCTAAATTAAATTATAAAAATTGATTTATTTTTATAATATATACTATAAAACATGATTTTCCTCTTTTAAAATCTTGGTGTGTTACATTCTACCCCCTTAAATATGTCGTGTCCACCCAATATACCCTTTATCTTGGTAATCAAGTTTTTGACATTTTAGAATACCATTATAGGAAACCAAAATCATAAAATGGGTTTATAAAACTTCAACATGGTAGGAGATAAAGTTAATTATGATGGTCATCTATAATTACAGATTTCTAGGTTTCCATTTAGGATAAAATTGTTGGGAAATTAAAACATAGACAAAGAAAAGAATAATAACAACCATGGATTAATAGAGAGTTATAAAGTTAATTAATCATAATAAATAAAATGATTATTAAAATTTTGAAGACCCAAAAACCATAAATCAGTGATGAGATAAAATAATATTATAATTTTCATAAATGAACATACTAGGATAGATTTTTTTTCAAGAATTTTTTCCTAGAGTTGGGGGATTTATTTAACCTCCAAACCAATAACATAAAAATATACTCACACTAAAATAATAATGTAACAAATTTATAATTTAAACCAAAATATCATAATTTCTCCAAAAAAATATATATTTTTCATGATGGAATCAATAAAATAAATTTTTAATAGATCACGTAATCTCCAAAATCAAAAAAATATTTCTTTATTATGTTTACTATAAAAAGATTACTCTGTACAACAACTTTTTTATAATTCATTAATTTATAAAACCTCAATATCAACTTCAAATGATAAACATGATACATTTAATTATTGTATATCCTTAGAACTCTTAAATTAACATCTCCAAAAATTTAACATTATTCGTCCCAAATAATCTTTCATGTTAAACAAAATGGATATATCTGATTCAACCCAATAAAATTCATCCTAAAATATTATTAGTCACCTAAAAATACATTTATATAAAAAATCAAAATGGGTGTATATTATTTTGAACATATTATTGACATTAAACTAAAAAACCTATGGTGGTATCAATAACCGTTAAATTAAACTAACATGAGGAAATATATAATTATAATACTAAAAAAATCCTTATACGTTTCATTATCTTTGTAACAAAAAAACAATTGGTAAAATTAATTATCTATCACAATTAATGAATCCCTATACGTAAATACTTCAACCATTTTACTTTAAGGATTTGATATGAAAAGTTCATTCCTTAGTCCAGGGGATAAACATTAGTTTAAGGAATTTACTTAGATAATTATCACATTTCCCACATATAAGGAATCAAATTCCTTTCTGATTAATTACACTATAACCTTAATTTCCAAATAGATTACATATTCTCTCCCAATTGAGATATTCTTATACATGATTATTATAATATTTATGTAATTTAAGATGTTTAATCTATAATCATGTGTGTACATTTCTACAGAAACCATCAAAAAATTCCATCCTTCTCTTATTTTACTTTTTCAGAATCTCACTAAAGATCGTGTTGTTAATCATATATATCAATAACTGATTAATCACAATGAAAACATGTGTTTCTATTGTAATAATAAATTATGGATGATAATAATCACCAATGTGTACATTTCATTAATTGTTAACCTAATTCCTCTTTATTTCATCAATCGACAGTGAACAAAAAGCATAGTTTGGAAAATAATCATCATAATATTAAAGCATATAATCATGAA
Organism: Viscum album; assembly: GCA_963277665.1. Lineage (NCBI taxonomy): Eukaryota > Viridiplantae > Streptophyta > Magnoliopsida > Santalales > Viscaceae > Viscum > Viscum album. The sequence continues at coordinate 170,480,646 of OY728157.1, forward strand.
TATTATTTATAATATGTATTAATCATAACACTTTAATTTAAATCTATGACACATTAGGTTTAAAATAGTTAATTTATGGTCATTATCTATTCATGTATTCTATGATCATTCATAATGAGTTTCTAAATTTCCAAAGCATATCTCTAGGGAATGTAAAATGAGATGCATTGAAAGGCTCATTTTTATGTATCAAGTAATGCATGAACCAGTATCATGGTGCCTTTTCATTATTATTACCCATAGGTACATATGTTCCAGAACAATGTCCCCTTATAGCATCTAGTAAGGGATGACATTTCTCAGAAACCACTCACTATAAACTTAACCAAAATTGATGTATATATTCCTATAAAAATAATTATCATAATCCTTATCAATATACTATTCCATAGGGTAATCACAAATATTTTCTCATCCTAGTTAAAAAGGATAACTAAACCATTCCATGGAAACCAATTATGATGATCCATAAATTTTACATATATTTACACATGATTTTCTTCCATATATATCCATTAATACATCATCATGATAATAAATTCTTAATGTATTTGGAAGACTAGGTTAATAAATTATGAATGTTTTATTGAAAATAAAATTATTTATTTTATTCTCTATAACATGTTCCTAAATGATATCAATCTTTTAAAAATAATGGGAAAACTTAGCGAATGTATCCATAAAAGAGGTGAGCTAAAAAAATTGTAAGGGAATAAACATGTAATGTAAAAAAAGTGTGAGACAAAGAGATAACATTACATCATAAAAAAGATGTCATATCTATTACCATATGATAGGATAACATAAAGAACATTGTATCATAAGATCATGGTATCAAAGAAAATGAAGAAAACATATTATATGATATGAAAATGAATGAAGGTTATTGTCCTAACAAATAACACTTAGTAGAAAATGTCATATAATGGATTATGTTTACTCACTAATACAACACATAAGATATCATGAGAATAAATAATTACCCAATGAAATGGAGCACTATCTAGACATATCCATCAAAACATGTTTGTGATCTATGTGTGAATCAAAAATGAAAAAATTATAATGAATAATATAAAAATTACCCATTCAATGAAAATGATATTTATAATATTACATCATATCATAATTGTTTTTTATAATGATGGAATTTAATAAATGGTCATAAGGCATGCATTACCCCATCAATGGAAATTTGAATAAGACACTTATATATATGAGAGACATATATACATAATTTAAGAGAAATCCATAACATCATTGGTTATTTTTTATTATGAAAATACTTTTAAAATTATTAAGAAAATACCTAAGGAAAATTAACTTTTCACTTTGTGTAACACTCAATGATTTCATATTAGATAGAAAATGATTATAAAAGTTCACATTTAACATTAATTCATGAAAATTTTAATTCTAATTTCAAAAATAAAATATTTTACATATCAATCATTCCAAAAAATAAATATTTTTTCAAATTAAACTCTTAAATATAGAGATAAATTTTTAAATCATTAAGTGGTTGTGATGGAAAAATAGTTTTATTCACGTCGAAAACATTAAATATAGATTCCATTCACATTTTTGAACTAAAAATCATAAATTACATTGTAAAAAAAATTATAGGAGGATTATTTTTAAACTGATTTGAAAAAAATACAATTAACAGTACAAAAAACATCCAATAACATATTAAAACATTTTTGAAGTCATTTTAGAATACATGTTATTGTCTGAAAGTTGTTTATTGACAAAAGAGAGAAATATTGTCATATTTTCATAAAAAAATTTCTAAATAATTTTTCTACCATAGAGTGGAAAATAATATGGTTAATTTAAAAAATTTACAATTTTCAAAAAAAATACAACTAGGATCATATTTAACTAGTTTAAGTGATGAGTTAGCTTTATATTTAGTTCATCGGGATTTAGTATTCATTGTTTATCATTTCCATGAGGGGATCTCATAAGGATCAAGTGATGATTATACATAGTATAAATATTATGAACACACTATGTTTAAAAAATATTTATTTGTTGATAAAGATCTGGTTGAATATTGGGTTAGATATTACTAGCTCATGGTTTTAAGGGCTATTTGGGAACTACAGTTTCGACTGAGTTTATCTTTTAATTATTGTCATGTTTTTTCTAGTTTCACTCGTTTTTTATGACATTAAATAAATTTACTTGTGATCTTTTTTTATATTTCTGAGTATGTATTGATTAGTGTAGTTGTTTATTTTATATTCCTCATGTTTCTCTTAGCTGGTATTTCTTATCATTTGTATGTATATTAAACCCTCAATGCTTACCTCTATGTCATGACCTACTAGAGGCAGGTTTCCTGAATTTATCATATATCTTCTCTCATTGTTGGCTTGGAGGGGTACCATTTGGGGGAGTATGTCATAAAACCTATCCATTTGGAGCGACATTCCCAGGACAATGACCTTAAATCATTTAAACATTTTATGAAATTCCATGTGTGCCCCCCAAACTTATATTACCAAACCACTTATCTTACCATATTCACACCATTTTATCCTTCTAAATTTGAAAATTCATTTTCCAAATCAATTCCAGAATCCTTCCATTCATCATTGATATTTTTATTCTCCTAAAATTAATCCTTCTTGTATTAGCGAGTAATCCAAATTATGTCTCAAAAAGAGGATATAAAAATCATAACCATACACTTTCAATTTAATTTCTTAACCTAATACGTATAAATATGTTATATACATTAAAACATGTTGACTATTGTTTCATCAATAAAAAACTATTTTTTTATTATGATGTAACATTAATTTACAAAATATTATCACTCAAGTGGGGGGTGAACAGATTGGTTGTGCGAACAAGTGTACTACCACCTCCACGAAGTGATTTTACCCATTTTGTACAACCATCATTCATAGTTTTCTATTATTATAGATTTAATGTTTTAAATGATGATTATGTATGAATAAATATTTTGTAAATATTAATTAAATTTTACCTTTATTTCCTTATATCGATTGAAAAATTGAAACATTACACATGCATAAGTATACACCATCGTCTTCACATAATGATGTAATTAATTTTGCAACACCACATTGTATGAATGGTTATATTTATATATACATATATATAATTAATATACTTGATATTTATATCATTATTAAAATTATCTAGATAATGGAACAACGATCAATGTGAAAATACCATAATAGTCAAACAAACAATTTCATGAAAAATAAACTAGTTAAGACCTAATTTGATGATGATAATGAATGATTGTTCATTAAAATTTGATAAGATATAATAGGAATCTCATGTATTGTACTATATGTATGAATATTTTTATAGTAAATATGTATGGTATTATATGTGTGAATATGTTCCTAGAATATAATTATAATTAATTTAAATTTATTACACATTAGGATAGTCCTCTTCTAAAGAATTATGGACATCAGGTTTGGGTTTTGTATTACAATCTCATTTTTACCAAGATTATTTATGATTAAATTTTTTAATCATGAAATTATATGATCTATCACCCATATATATTATTTATGTTCATATACTATATTTATTTCATTAGATTGCACGTTTTCCTTTCATTTTCCTCTCTGTAAGCACTAATTCTTTCGGGGAAAAAATTTTATGTAAGACCATGAATTTTTTCTTATTCAATTGGGAATCATTACTTCAATGTCCATATATTCATTAAAAAAATTTCAATAATGTTTTTATAATTCCCTAAATATTATAAATTTTTATCCCATTTTTAACTTTAAAAAAAAGGACTATTCTTGTAATTTTTAAAAAAATATGTTTATGATATCATATAGACATTGAGAGATGATTTTTATTGATGTAAACCATATGAATGTATTTCTCTATGATTATGAATTATACTTTCTTAAAATATTAAATTATAATTATCCTTGTTTCTTCATATAAAAATTTTTTTATTTCATATTTTGGAAATTTTTTAGATTATTAATAAGGGACATCAAATAAAAGGGTATTTACATAAAGAAATGTTCTAGTGATATTATAATAGTTTCTTTTCTATAAATGAGTCATTTTATATTTCTTATTTTTACCTTTGATATGATATAATGTTCCCATTTTTATTTTTCCTCTATATGGTTTATGATTATATTGATCAAATTTTTAACAATCTAATATCATTTCCCTTGGTCATGAATTTTTTATATGAAAAATGTCTGATGATATTCTTGGAAATAAATATATATTTTACAATATGTAATTGGTGGGAATATGATTTAATATACATTCAATTAATTGGGTAATTCTAGATATCTATTAAGAAAATAAAACTAGAATAGAGAGTGATCCTATTTTAGTGAGGGAATTTCTCTAATACGCCAGCCTTGGGATTGAACCCTAACTAAGAAAATGATGGAAATTTCGAGTGAGGCCAATCCACTATGATAGTATTTTCTATGATTTTTGTAAATGAAATTTTTTTTTTACTTATATGTATACCACAGACTTATTTATTATGTTTATGAAATTATTTCATGGATTAATATTTATTATTGAGGATTTGTCACTGTTATATATTATGTCTACTGTTTGGCAAGACATCATTCAATATTTCATGATTAATAATATCTGGATGATTTTATATGTTTACTATAAGTGATCATACCTTTCTAAATATCGTATGACTACTTCATACCCACTTTTTATCATTGATTGGTATCTCTTATGTTTACCCTAACTAAGACACTAAGCTCACCCTTTCCAATGTTTGAAAAAAACGGGTTATAAAGAAAGGTATTAAGTATGATACTTCTAATAATGGTTCTAGTTTTGGAAACATTCACTAAAAATTATGTTGATATTTTTTTACCATTTTTATATATATCCAAGTTTCCAAGGACACTAAACTTTTATGGTCTCCAGGAATTTATTGTTTTAAAATATTTGGGAAATTCATCTCAAAATATAATATATATATATATATGAAATTTATATGTCACTATTTTTATTTAATGTATTAATGAACTAATTTTAATGATTTATCTCTTATGGATATTAAAGAAAATGTAGATGATCTCTCATGGATTACTTAAGGAAAAATAGAGAAGGAACAACACTTGATATGAAAAATGTTATGAGGGTTCTAGATGAACAATACTTGTTATTCAATAATTCATATATTGCCTCATTGATACATTAATTAGTACTATATAACAGCTATGTATTACCATTTAATGATGGATTTTATATTTAAACTATAATTTTTATATTATAAAAAAATATAACTAGCTTAAAACTAAATATATATCTGGCTATTGGTTATCAGATCTGAAAAGATAAATTCAAATTATGTCATTAGTGTTTTGGGACATGTGTGTGTGCCAATATATATATTCGTATACATTAAATGCATTTGAATTAAAATATATTGGTACAATTGGGTATGGTCATGTTTTGGTGAAATTTGAAAATTATAAGTGCTTAACTTGATGGAATTATACTACCATATTGTAACATCAAAATTTAAATACTATGTTATTGGTCTATTTATTATGGAAAAATATTATATGTCAATAAGATTCAATGGAATTTGAATTAACTACATGTATTTTATCATAACAAATTAAAAATAACTAGTTTTTTATTCTTCTATTTATTGAATAATGTTAATATTATGTTTACTTGAAGAATGAAATAAAATTTATATATGTTAATTTGTTATAATTTTAATTTTTAAATTAGTATTATGAATATCAAGATCACAGAACTGAATTTAAAAATAATATTTAAATTTAGAAAAATTTAGCAATATAATATTTGTATATGTTTGGGTAAATGAGGAACCCTTCATATTATCATGAAATGTATAATGTTTTTTTTATAATTTTATATGATACAAATTCGAATGATTTGGAAAAAAATATAAAAGTGGGATTTCATAATGATGTTTTCTTAACAACACCTTTTTATGTATAGAATGTCATTATACTAAATTTACTATATATCCTAGATAAAATAAATATTTATATACTTAATGTTACAATCTAATGATATTTTTTTATCTCAACTAAAATCATAATAGAGTATTAAATAGTTTTTAATTTCATCAAAATAAAACAAATTAATTTTTCAATTTAAGAAACATTTTTCAATAATTTGACGGAAACTAAGAACATTTGGGTTTTATGAAATTAAGAAAAATAATGGAGCTTTTGTGGTCTTTTTTTATTCACATAGTTTCTTTCTAAACATCCTAAAAGAATTTTGGAATCATCACTCAGTCTATTAATTTATCTTTCGATATACTAATTGTTTCCATACTAGGGCCAACGGTCCCTATATGATTTCTTTTAAATTTTTTTAATAATATATTCTATTTTTTTATTTCATAAATAAATTTTACCATGATCCCTTAATAAAATTTCTCACTCAATAATTCATCGGTTTTTCTATAATTATCAAGAAAACTTCCACATCAAATTTGTTATTGAACATGAAAATTCAGTCTCTATATGATCGGGTATGTATATGATTTGGATAAATAAATTTGGATGTAATGAAATAAAACATTTTAGTAATTATATATGATGATGAACACAGTAATAAATTACACACAATATTAATCTAGAAATCCATGATTATAATATAAAATAATTAAAAAATGGATTACAATAAAACTTATCAAATTTTGAAGATGGATGATGATCCATCTTTTTAGTCTATAGTTTTCTTTTCTCTTCTCGATATACGAATCATTATATTATATTGGTAATCCACATTTTTTATTCTTTCTCTAATTCCTTATATAATTATGTGATCATAAAATTAAGGAAATGTGTTTTTATATCAATCTGTTTTTAATATTTTACAATTATTATTTTATGTCCATGATTTTAATTTGAGTTCAACCTCAACTAACCATTATCACATAATCATATTCTTTATCTCATGGTTTGGATTCCATTAGTATATATTTATAAGGGGTTACCCAATTTAGATAGATAGTACATGAAAATATTCCTTTCATACATGAATTATATATATCCCTGTAAATGATATAAAAAATATGTAGATTGATCTTCCTCTATTTTAAATAGATAATTAAAGGGCCTATGGGGTCTTATTTAGACTACTAGAAAATATTTGAGTTACTTGGTTATGTTAGAATATAGACTCTTTTTGTAATCACTACATCTCATTAGATTATCATCAATGGACTTACTAAGACATTTTTGTTTTGGGTATTGTCATATATACCGTAAGATAGGATTTACAGATATTATTCATTTAATAATAGTGATTTGAGACTATCGTTACCTACGTTATGATTATTCCTCAAAATTTATAATTGTATTTCCTACATTTGTGAAGAAAGTTTAATAGTGATGCAAGTTGTATTAGTTTGACAATTCATCTTCTCTCAAAATAGGAATATGAAAATCGATTCAAAACCATTCCAACACTATATTCAGTATTTATGTAGACGTAATTTCAATTCTATATCAAAATTGGAGGAAACACACTTAACATTCTAATGAACATAAACTATTTTTGTCTTCCATCTGATGTGTGTTGATACATTCACTCTACCTAATTATCCTTGGTAAGATCACCAGAACTATCAAACCTAATTTCTATAACAATATTGAAATCATAATCAATAAACATTAATTTTCATTCCCATTGGATATGACATAGGTATACATTTGGATTGAGACAATTTAGATATCTGGTGTAGATAGTTCTTTTTCATTATCACTCTATTTGGAATGGATTCAATTAGTATAGAGTCCATATAACGTTACTCATAAATTATGAAATATTTTGTGACCTCCCCCTATTACGACCTATTTAATATGATCAATTTTTTCATGGTAGTTGAATTTTTTCATTAAATAATATTTACTAGTATAACCATCCAAAATCTACAAAAAAATAATTGAATTATCCATTAGAATAATATTGCAATTTATACACATAAATATATCTTCAATGAATGATTTGAAATAATGCATGATAAACAATACATTTACATTTATTTTAATAATATTTTATTAAAAAATATAATAAGATTTATATTAGAAAAGTAGTATATGTTTTCACCAATTACATCCCCCAATTCTTTAGATAATATGTTCCCTTTCAAAATTACTCTACAATAATCACAAATAATTTAATTCATCAAAAATATTAACACCAAATAGTTAATTTATAGAATAATATATTTAATAAGTAATTCATTAATAGAAAAAAATTCTTCCCACTTACCTAATCACTCCATCCCAACCCAACATTACACTGTAATGATTGGCCTATTTAAAATAGATATGACAGGTTTATTTTCATATACATAATTTTATTTATTATTCAATATACATTCCATATCCATTGATAATGAAATATTATATTCCACATATATATATATATATATATATATCTTTTTTTAATCAATCTCTCATAAAGTACACTTATTAATTATCAATTATTGTATATATAGAACCATCAAATTAAAATAAATAGGCATCTTTGTTGGTTAATTATAATAAACATGGTATAGAAGTACTCTAAAAGAGTTGACACTTATGTAAATCTTAATTCTTATTCATATATATTTATTTTGAAAAAAAACACAACCTATGCTACGATATGTTACAAAAGATGAAATTTTGTTCCTAACTACTCATTTTAATCTCATTAAATGATGTATCCCAATGTTTTGTAGGGTGGTCCGTTGGATGCCTGGGAAAAAATTAGTAACCTATAACATTTTCAATTAAATTCCATTTTCATGAATTATAAACAAGAGATCCAATATCTTTGAAATATGTTTTTCTCTTAGATTACAATGTATAAAATTATCTCAAATTAATAAACTAATGCATTTCATACTTCACAAACTCCTCCCCAATATATAATTTTCCATATATTATTAATACATGTGCTTGCTGTGAGATGAAATCAATAAAAGTTTAATTAACTTACGCCATATAAAAGATAGAATATATGGAATATATTTATTCTCACATACCATTAATGTCTATTACATAAATTTTATGCGTTCAACATGATTTATTTTCTCTTTAAACATCTAGATCGCTTCTTATAAAATTCAACTAATACACCATGTCATTCTAATGGATAGTTAACTTATAAAAAAATTTGAGAGTTACTTCCTAATATTTTATTTTTAGTGTCATTATTTTGAATTCCTATACATTAGACATCTTTTTTCATAATAATGGATTGTTTTACAATTATTATTTGAAATTTAATCTTATGTCTTCTCAATTTTATAAAAAATTATTATCCTCCCTCCCTAATTATTTATACATATCCATTGGAATGATTTTAGAAGCTTTTAAATGTGTAAACCACCTTAATTTGTGTTTGAAAATAACTATCATGAGCCTTGAATCAGATAGTACAATTATTTATCATTCCTTTAAATTCCATCATTAGCTCATCATATCATTAAATAGATTATTTAATATCATATTGATTATTTAATTATAAATAATTTCACTCAAAATTCCAATCAATTCATTAAATTTAATATTTCACTTATTCATGGGTCCTCGATTATTTATGTTGTATTTCTTACAATTCATATTCATTAAATGATTTATTTAAAAAGTAATATGACATTAATTTCAAAAAACCATTCTATATTAGCATAGTCCAATTATTCATCAACAGTTAGATATATAAGATGGTGATGCATATTCGTGATTTGATATTAAATCATTAATTAAATTGAAAACAATATTTCTTTTATTTCCATTTAATTTATTGATAGATATATTTTTATAGTGACAGGTTTTTGAGTGAAATTTGTTTCTTGTTTTATTATTGTGACCAGGTTTTTCATCAGTGAACGAGACAATATGTTTCAAAAAATTATTCTATTATCACCAGTGATGGCTCTAGAAACAAAATATTTGTATTATCATTTCTCATAAATAAGATTAAAAATCTCTCATTTAATGTTGAAAATAAATTAAAACCATCCAATTTGATACATAGTATATAAACCCCAATATATAATCATTCCTATGATATTTTTAAATGGATTAATATATCAATTCCACATAAATAAAAATAATATACCTTCATAACTAAAAAATATAGAATATCATATCATATTTCTATGTTCCCTTACCTTTTAGTTTTTTCACACATTTTAAATTTTTTTGTAGAATTCATGTATAAATTTCGTCAGCAAAAACTACTAGATAAAATAGTATAATATGACTCCATAAAAAATAATGTCCAGTACATTATTATGAGGATAGAATAAATATGATAGATACAAAATCATCGTATGAGACATATTTCTTTATAATTACATTGAATCATTTATTTTATAAGAGTGGTTATTCCCTAATGTATGATTTCATGTCAACATTATACGTTTTCTTTTCATTCTAAAATTGTTTTTGTATCTTTATAACATCATGATAATTTGGAAAATTTTAATATTGTAGAATATCTCTAACATTTCCAATGAATAATTTTTATCAGTGATTCTATCCATGAATTTATTAGAATAATCCTCCTTTTAGTATTTTATTATAGAGTAGTAATATGAAACACCATTTTCAAATAATTTATTCTCATTTATTTCTAAATAAAACACCTTCTATAGAATATCCCACCTTATTAACCCCTATTTATATTATTTCATTGAGAATATATGCATCATGGATAAATTATATATGTAGATAAATTCCCTACTCCAAATAAATAATGTCATAAATATCAAAATTTATTAAAAAATATCGAATTTTTTTTATTTTATCAGAGCATAGTTCAATTAATATTTGTTGAGTAACATGGTTGAGAAATATATAACAAATTCTTTTGTTATACTTCTTTTGGCCAAATATAGAACCTATTGTAAAATCACATGAAATAAAAATATTCATCAAATTTTATTCCTAGTATAGTGTGGTTATTATTGGATCTATTAATAATTCCATATTAATTATAATAAAAAAATTTCGTAAAATTATTTTTCAATGTTAAAAATCACATCCTTCACATAAATAGAACATAATAGGGTTCTAATCATTAAAAATTATTTCAAAAATGATATTTTAATTTATTTGTCTCCCAACAAAACTACATACATAATTTATATTTTTTTATGTGAATATATTCATATAACTTTTATTTGATATTTTTTATATCAATTCTACTTTCGGATATTTTCTCCCATAAATGTACCTTATTTTAGCATAAAATTTAATTCTTCCCATTAAGGCACAATGTTTTTGGTCTAAAATACCTCTGTAAATTTATATAGGTTTTATAAAGATAATTTAAATGAAGACATCATATAAAAATGGTAATAAAAAATTATCAAATCACTAAAATGGATGAAATTTTAACTACTTATGTTAATCATGAAATCATTCACAACCAGCCTATCCCAAAACTCACAGTCCAAATAAATTACTAATAACATCAAAACTAATATTCCAATGTAAGGACTTTAAAATCTATAATCTGATTGGAATTTTCATCATCATTATTTTTTTATTCAATTATTTATATGATTTTATTTATTAACAAAAATTTCAAATGTATTTTTATACTTATAAAAATGATTATTTTCTTCATCATTCTTGTGGATAAAATCCTTTGAAAGTTTGACTTCTATTTTAGAAGGATCCTTCAAATTCCCTTTTATAACATTATCAAATATCTTAATAAACATTGTAAACATTAAACTCAAGTATCCTACAACCATTGAATTTTTATATTTTTATTAATGTTTCATGTTTTTTATTTCTTTAGTTGAAATGATAGAGACCATCCCTTTTTTTGGATTATATTTTTACCTTAGATAGGACTAGAGTAATAATATTGATTCTTATTTACTTTTAAATTATATAGGATTCTTATATCAAAATTAAATTTGTTGGTATCATTATTTATATTTTAAAAATGGGTACCATATTCAAGTTATTATTCCCTAACATGATTTCCCTCAACATTTCCAAGACCTTCCTGTTTTTGCCTTCAATGTGTCCCCATTATTATTGTTCATCTTCATATCATTTTGAATTATGATGGGTATTTTGTCTACATTAACATCATATAATATTTAAATTCTAGAAGAATATCCCATTTTTCTAAATTATATAACATCACACTATGTGGAAAAGATGAAATTAGATCCTTTGTAAGCTCCAACATTAGGCCTCCCATCAATCTTATTTTAATCCAAACTCAAATGGTGAGCCATTGCTCCATCCAATTCAAGATATTTAATAACCTTGTTTCATTATATTATTGATTTATTCATATAGTGAATTTATTTTTTGACATGATTATTTAAAATTATACATACCATCCCTATTTATTTAATAGAATATAACTTCACACACAATAGTTTTACAAGCATTACAAATGTTAGGTAGCTTCTCATACACCATTATCAAGATTAAGATATCATCAACAAAAGATAAGGAAAAATTATTTAAGAGGGTTATTAATAATTCAAGTGAACTAAAATCATATAATAATTCAGAAAAAAATAACAATTACTAGTTTCCATATCATTTTTAATTAAGATTCCATTTGATCAAGAGACTTATCATAGAATCACAAGATGCCATTAAAACCTACAATGTCCAAACAATTTTTACTCATTCCTAAGATAGAGTTCTTGGGGAATTAAATGGGTCAAATGTTGAATTATATTCTTGGATTATAGGTATAGCATATTTTAGTGAATCTAAACAAAATCCCAAGTGTCTCCTCTTAAGGTCATAATATATAATGATTATATGAAATAACTTGAATCCAATTGAGTTTATCAGATAATTAGAGAAACCCAATACCATTATGATTCCCGTGAAAGATCATAAAATTACCAATAACTCATAGTAATCAATATGATAACACATGCAATGATAATGTGACTAAGAGACTTCACTATTTGCAAAAGGCTACTTGATTTCGAGTAATGTGTGTCACACCCTTTTTTTCATTTCCTTTTGAAAGGAAACACTATTCACCAATTAAAAGTAATAATAATCATTAATGCATGATTCATATAGATGTTTCTTCACTGATTTTAGATTCCAAAAGAAAATATAATGGTTCTTGATATTCTCATATAATGCTTATATGGAATCCTGATAATTTCAGTTTCGGTCACGTGCATGATCACCATCATGAGATACCCTCGACATAATTACATTATCTCAAAATCCTTTTAAAATATTAAGGGAATTATATTAACATTGTCCCCAAAAACAAAAAACAATAATGTTTCTTATTTCAATGAAATTCACATTGAATAATTATTCTCCCTTGATCATTCATATTTTTGGAAATATTCATTTGGATTTTACCACTTCATTTTACTTATTTTATAAAATTATATTCTTTAGAAAAATTTTATATCAATTTTTCATTTATAAATTTTCTATAAATGGTTATAAATCATGTGATTGACTTATTTAATTATTTACCTCAATACTGATCTAATTATTGTTCAATTTTTTACAAATGGTGTATGTGTTTTAATTTTTTTTACTATTATTGTTGTAAATTTCAATTTGAATCTTCCATGAATCCAATATTTATTATTATTTTTTGAATCAATTTTGTTATGTTTATTTTCTTATATCCGTATTGATTATATATATTATTTTTTAATTTTGAATTTCCTTCTCTTATATATCTTATTTTTCATCTTATTCTATAATTTCATAACCTTATCTGTGTACAATTTTCCCTCCAATGTTCATAATTTCCATAAATCATGTCATATTGTTCGTTTTCATGCTACTTTGTTACTATAATTTTAATCTCATATTATTTCTCTATACACGGTTCTAAACACATATTTCAATATTGTCACTACATGATTTTTTACTCAAATCTAGTTGATCGGCTGTAAACAAGGTATTTTAAGTTCTCTAAATTGTGACATCCATAATCAATTTATTATTATATATCCATAAAAATTCTCAAGAATTATCCTAGTCCGCCTTCCAATTTTCATTGTGGACAAATATTATTATCCAAAATCTCCCAATATGTTTCTTACTGAATAAATATATTAATATGTTCTGTGAAATTCAAATGGACCATCTTTTTTAATGTTTAATTATACCATATATTATAGATAGTGTGATTAATAAAATAATGACATTATGTATTGTAAAAGGGATCATATCTCATAGTTTTGCTTCAATAATTTTTCTTCTAATAGATCTCATTAACATGATAGGATGAATTTGATATTGGTATGTCAAAATTCACATAATGAATCACATTAGGAACATAAATTCCAATAAAATTTAACTAAAACATGTTCTCTAATGTTTTGGTAATATGACTCTAAAACTACACTTAAGGATTAGAAAACATATAATTGACATCATTTATTGTTTTAAATTCATTAAACCTTACACTTCCAACTCTAAAAACATTCTATTGTGAGTTCATATAAAGCATGTTGAATATATGTTTCAATTAATAAATAATATTATAATAATAATTTACACTTATAGTTGATTAGAAAAGTGATTATGTCATTAAATTAATCCCTTCATGGAAGCATTACATCAAAAAAGGTGGAGAAAATAATTGATATGAAAATTTATAGCAATAATTTATCAACTATTCACATACTTCAAGAAATAATTGATGTTCCGTATACAAAAAAAATTAAATCCCTGTCCAAAAATACATTATTCTTTATATAGGATAAAATCAATTATAAAAATAATTTTAAATTTTCTTCTTAAAATTAAATTATTTCACTTATTTATATAAAATCATAGTTCAATATTGTCCATTTTTAAATAAAGGATGACATATAAGTATTATTATATATTATTAAACACCATGTAGTGCCACATATTTTTTTATTGATAAAAATAAATGAAAAAATCAGATTCATTTATTGATAAGTACATATTTAATATTGTTAGACACCATAGAATATTATACTTCAACTCTGATTTTCATTTATTAGGTGTCAATAAAATATATGTAGGATTTTCAAACACCCTTGGAACTTGTACATCTATTATCCTTGGTTGAATTTTTAAATTCTATATCTAAACATATTGAATCTATGGAAATATAATGCACTAATATATACTCACATGATTATTATTTTCCATGTATTATATTTATTGTTAAATTAATTTAAAATTATATCCCAAAATCCTTTTCAAAATAAAATAATAACACAAAAGAATCATATTTTAATTTATAATTTTGAATAAAAACATTCATCTTCATTACTTCATTCACTCCAGATTATTTAATTATAATTTTATAAAATTTTATAATCATAAATAATATAAAATATATATATAATTCAGTCAAGACTCCAAATAATTGATTGTGGTCTTAGAATCAGTATATCATAATGACCACTACCCAAATCACTAATCTGAATCATTTGGAAAACAAAGTTAAATGTTGTCAGAAAGAAATATTCTTCCATTCTAATAGTGTCTAGAGATCCTCTTCGTTGTTTCGTAGCTCTCTACCCCCATTTAAATGGATAGATAAGCTTATTATATTATTAAAATTTCCGTTTGTGCTTTCTCTAAGACCATCTCTAACTATGTGATCTATCTATGTGGGTAATGTGATTTTTGATCACACTATATAAAATCATATACCCTAAAAGCATTATGCCCAACTATCGTGTTTAGGTAAATACTCCATTATCCATTCGAGCATTAAAATTATTTCTATCCCAATGATTATATTCCATTTTAACACATATTGAGAGGATTAACTAAAATATTTAGACAATATATACACATTATTTCTTTCGTTAATGCATTCTTGATGTCCCTAAAACTCATATATGGCTTACAACGAATTATCATCCCTCCATATAGATTAATAAGAATATGTATATTTTATAATTCCTATGTTTCAATAAGAAATGACTAATTTATCCAATGATGAATGAATGTATCCAATATTGGTGTACAAAAAAGTCCAAGGAATTAATAAAAAAAGTATTATAAAGACATTACTATATTACAGAGTGTTTCATACTACATCCATTGAATTTTATTCAATTTATTGGTTTTATAAAAATTATTAGAAGATTTCACATATATTAAAGGGTTTCATAAACAGAAAACATTATTTTCATACATTGAGTTGTGGAAAAGTAATTATTGGAAGATTTGACAATCATAAATTTGATCAAAGAAATCATTATGATTTCTCACTAAAAATTTTGGCATCAGAAGCGCTATTAATATATTGTTTCCGAAAATAGCTTCGTAATTGTTATACTTCTTGAAAATAGGTAAATGTAATTATTTCGTGAAACAATTTAAAAGATATCTTGGAATTAAATTTGGGTGTAATTGGGAATAATTTTGGGCCTAGAAATTCAACAATAATGATATTGTGATAATCAGATCATGTATTGTCTGACCTTACCATAAACATTGATAATGTCACGTCACTTCACATTAATTTGTATTGCTAATGGTAGTGACATATTATATCACTATAACATAATTTAAATCAAATCCTATGAACATGAATTATGGCGTCCATTGGGTTGGATACAATAAATGATTTGAATAGATTATGTTTGAGATATGACTTGGATGGCATTATCATAGTATCAATTTTATTGGTTCTAAAACACATTGACCTTCCAAATTGTATAAATATTACTAAATTATGATATTAATGGTGAAAACCCCTATTTTTTAAGATCATTTAAGCTATTTTAGTCAATTTATTTAAATTTCAACATTGAATCCCAAGTGTTTGTTTACACATTAATAATCAACAAATAAATATTTGAAAAATTATCCATTGAAATAAAATTGAAATTTATAAAAATAAAATTATGTTCAACTAGTGAAATTATATCATGCATTCTGAATGGAAAATATTTATTTAAAAAATATAAAAAATTATATTCCATATTTTTTAAAATCAATTATCTAAGAAAAATATACCAAACTATATTAGGTTTTCTGTAAGTAATACAATAAAATATTATACCACTAAAATGTATTTATAAATGAATAATAGAAGATAGTGATATTTTTTATGGAATTTGATCATCTATATCATGTAATTTCTAGTTATTGAATAAATAAATTTGGATGTTTATGTGGTTTTCTAAGAAAAAATCAAAAAAATCAAATTTAAAAAAAAAATAGACCCATTTGAAATCATTGTCGTATTTATATCATAACATTTCCTATAACAATATAATCATAAACAAATTACTTTTTTATAATTATATTGTCAAGTGGATTCAATTCATCCATCTTCACTAAATTAAGTATCCATGAAAAAAATCCAATTTAGGATGAATTTGTGGTGAAAACAAGGGTGAAATATATCTTACCCATATATTATGTAAGTGATACAACATAGGATAGAATAATCCAATCAGACTTTCTGTAATGGATGAAAAAAGAAAAACAATGTCCAAAACATCAAAAAAGTTAATTTAAGCTTTAATGATTAT
This sequence comes from Viscum album, assembly GCA_963277665.1. NCBI lineage: Eukaryota > Viridiplantae > Streptophyta > Magnoliopsida > Santalales > Viscaceae > Viscum > Viscum album. Next base: position 170,498,149 of record OY728157.1, read on the forward strand.
ATAATTCACCCTAAAAAATCAAGAGTTTAAAAATATATCATGAAAATTCCCATCACACCCATATAATTTTAAATTTTCAAGGATAAACATGAAAACATTCTAATTAAAATTATAAAAAGGGACATTCATGTATTTTTTCCACATTTAGGGGAAAAGATGTGTCAAATTTTAGTTTATTATTTTACCAATTTCCATTTATTCCACATTATATATCTTTTAAACCCCTAAATGATCAATCTATTTTGTGATATTTAATATAATCTCAAAATATACATTTTTAATCATGGGATTTTAATTAATTTTCATGTTGTTTTTCTATTTTTATTCATTTATACCTATTAACTCTGTGTTTATGATAATATGATCAATTAAAAATAAAAGGAACATAAATCTACATAATATAGATGATAACTCATTTTGTGTGTGGATTTGAGTTTTTTCATTCATATAACACCATTTTTCTTTCAGGAGTGTTTTTTGGATTATTTTTATTGATTAAATACAACAACAATAATGAGTTTTATGTATTTGTGATGGGTTTATCAGTATGGATTCTAGTCGTTAAGAGTTACTATTATTGTAAATCCATCCAAAAAACCCTTCTCATTAAAAGAAATTTCAAACACACTAATTTGTCATGGGAAATCAAGGGAATAATTATTCATCATGGGATATGACTCTTGTTACAAACATGCCTAAAAAATAATTTAAAAATCATTTTTTATAGTCTAGCATATAAAATAACTATTTACAATGAAATGAAATTTTCATCACAAATATTTTAAATAAATTTTAAAAAAATAATTTGCAATGATTTTTTAATTCATCACAATTACCGATATGATTTAATAAAAAACTAAAATCCCAAAATTTGAAAAAAAATATATATAAATTAAATTAAAAAAATATGCACACATGATTAACCAATTTTTTTGAAAATATATTTATCATATAAAAATACTAAAAAGTTTTAAAAAAAAGTCAGAATCCTTTGGTTTCATAGTTGAGAGTAAGACCTAAATAGTTATGGGGCATCATACTAACACCATGTGAAAGTTGTAACATATACTCTAATATCATCAAATCTCCCTAGTGTTGATGTTCATGCTCCTCTTCCCACTCTCTTTGCATTTTCTATATCATCTCATCCTAACCTCGCAGCCTCTTGTCATACATTGTAGTGGAAAATAAGGATAGAGTATGATCTCCCTTTGAGATGACTAATGACATCGTAGATGTAACATTATAACTATTAGGTTTTAATCAAGAACCAATACCGATCACCCAACATTTCTCTACACCATTAATATTAAAATGAAACAAAGCCCCCTAATCCAATCCTGACTCTCATGTGGCATCTAATTCAAACTCTATATGACTCTCCCATGAATGAGAATTCTTAGTCTCGTATATTCATTCATATAAAATTAAATTTACAATAATAGCATATTTAATATCATAATATTTTTTTAAGAAAATACTTACCATAATCTAGCATTATTTGATGCCAATAACTTTTAATGTACAATGATCAGTGTAAATTTTATTTTAAACATCATACTCCATAATAGAGTGAAAATTATAATATTATATGATATAAAAATAATTTCTCATTTAAATTATATATACATTTATAAATAATAATACATAACATATTTCATCAATGTATACAATATATATGAATCTCAGTTATATATTTGACATCATTCCTCCCCTAGTTCTAATGACCTGATGATGATATCTACAAAAAATCAGCACCTATCTTGTAGGAGGAGAATCCATCCCATTCCTATGATGAGATATAGTTAGGTAAATAATAGAATAAGAACTGTCTAAAAACAGAAAATTAAACATTATCCATGCCTCTCTTTCTTAGTTAGTGTTTAAACTAATGAAAACAATCATTTATACAAATCTCTTATGCATCCAAAATATGATATCACCTATTATCATTGATTAAAGATGATAAATTAAGTATTGGAATTAAAAAAAATAAGTTATTAATTAAATATATACAAAATAAGATGTATTATTTATTAACATTAAATCCAATAGTCCAACATCTTATTTCGAACAGAAATGGGTACTTGATCCCATGACACCTGCGGAATGGAAAATAATTTCTCAGAATTGAACCATCCTTCCAAATAGGTAAATGAGACAATCCATGAAAATAAAAAAAATTGAAATATTACTACCAAAAATAATAAAACAAAACATAACATCGGGTAAGTAACATAAATATTTGGAAATACCTATATGAAATTAGATCAAAATCAATATATGGGAGTCTTTTTAGAACACGATTTGGAATCCACAATCTATCAAGGACCCAACCCCTTGTAATAGGTGGTGTTATAGTATCATATAGAAGGTTATATGAATCGAGTTCATCATCAGGATCTCTGGCTTCAACAAGAGAATTTAATAATTATTAATATATATATCAAATTTAGAAACTAATAATTAATGTGTAGATTATAGTTATTTTCCCTATCAGTAATTGTTAATGTTGATATAAATTATTAAAAAAACTAATACATTCGAAAATTAGTGTGGGAATGAAAAAGATCACGAGGAATACCTCTAGAAATTTGAAACAAGTAATCTTACTTATAAATAATAGTTCATAAATATATCAAATATAAAAACGATTACATTTCTGAAGATAAAAAATCATTTTCATCTTTATCCTCATTTTTAATGATGAAAATGTATTCTTCTTCCTCTTAAGCATCATAAATACCCATTTGGCATTAATTTTCATCATCCCTTACTGCCTCATTAAAATTATAAATATCATCATCCTTTAACTGGTAATTTTTATCACCAATATATATATTTTGTTCTATAATATATATATTTGGGAATTTTTTATAAAAACATTCAATATTTTTTACTTCTTAAAACCATTTTTAATTTCATGAAATTGATTTCTATGAGATATATTTTTTATGACACTCTTCCAATCAATTAAGTCTCTTGATATAAACTAGAATTTTTTCTTATTAAACGTGATGTTATCAATGTGTCAAAATAAATTGATCATTTTATGTAAGAATAATCTTATATGTAATGTCAAACACACTATTTGGTGGATTTAGTTTCAACCCTGGATTATTATCTAACCAATTACAAGTAAAAATTGATATATAATTTGTTCCCAGATAATGTAAATCAATCATTTCATCAAGCATTTTATAAAATTAAAATTCACTTAATTTATGATTATATCATTTTACAATAAACATCTATTAATCGATATCATTGATCCACCATATATAAATGTATAAAATTAAAATACAATAACCACATACCCATTGTATATTTCACTAATTTCAATGGAGGGTTTTTGAGCACACATAATCGAATCTCAATTCTAATTTTATGTTCTGTTTTAAAATAATAATAATTATTATTAACAATAGAAATCATTAAATTTTAATTTATTATTCCACTATAAATAATTCATGTTACAAGTATTTGAAATTAATTTCCAATTTTCATTAGGAAAAGTTATTCAAAAGAAGAATGGGATTTTTTAATAAATGTTTTTTTGATATGGTATTAATATAGTATAAAAATAAATAATGTTAATAAATTTATCTCGTATAAAAATATAAATATTAATAATAATGTGTATTTATCTATAAAAATATCATTTAATTTCATCACAATTGAGTAGAAAATATGTATTATCTCTATACAGTTCTTCATTATTAATCAATCATTCACGATAACCACTAAAACCAATCTCAAATTGATTAATAACTAAAAAGTGTTTGTGTGTGACATCATGATCATTTACCACATTGTAAAACAATTGAATATATTTTGAAGGATACTCATATAGAAAATAATAAGATCATGAATTTGAAATTTCCTACTGTAAGTATACTTCTATAATTGATACTTCATCTAATTATTTTTTATTCACTTTCTTCATTAATTTTTACATACGTATATCAATTGGGTGTATCGATCTAAATTGAATCGGCCCTCCACATTTTAATTTATAACAAAAATTCAAAATTTATTATTCAACTGATTCAAAAAATATTGTGGAGAATATTTTCCCCATTTTACATAAAATATAGTTTTAAAAAAAATTATACTCAAGGAATCCAAATATAATGTTTTGGAAAAAATATATATAATAATAATTTTTTTAACACATCCCTTATTTAAGAATTATGTGTCCTTAAATGATAATCATTTAGTTGTATTGCTATTATGACATGGAATTCATAACTTTTCATCCTGATAATATGACCATTTCTAATGTAAGAAGACAAATTAGAAGTATAAATATTTGGTAACCTAAAATCTCTAATCTATTGACAAAATAAAAATTTAATTTATTTAGAAATAGTGCATGTAGAATTTGGATTTTTAAAAAAATTTAATCATTCAACATAAAATAATTCCAGTTGATGATGTCTACTAATTTGATAAAGATCTCACTATTCCTTTACATTATCTTTGGTCATCCAAGCTATCCAGCATGATAAAAAATATATCACCAAAACAAATATACTCAATATTCATTAAATCTAACATGTGATAAACTAACAAATAACACCAATATAGAAGTTCTAGAAAAATAACCCCCTTTAGGAAATTGTGATCTCTCTCAAAATTGTATATTTCTTATTCATTTACAGTTTATCCAAAAGTAACATGATGTAATAAAAAGAATATATATTTTACAGGAACACTTAAGATCACTATTGGATATTAGCCTCTTACAATTATACCTTTTGAAAAAATATTTCCATTATTTCTAAAAGGGAGATCTGTGGGAAGAAATATATAATGAAAATAAATATATCTAGTTATTCTTCCACTAAAAAGAATAAAATGTTTTTTCTTAGCCATGAAATATGGAAATAATTTTAGAACATGTGTACTCTATATAGATAACAAACGATATACTAAAAGAAAGTAATTTTCCACATTAGTGAAACCTTTACTATAAAATTTTGATTTTTAAGTATATAATATGTTGTTACAATGTAATTCCATAATGAAATCAACACATTAATTAGTGGATTGAAATAAAAATTTATATTTTTCTTTGGATGTTAGATAATTAATAGCTATAATTGTATATATGGTTCATTCATCATCAATCGATTAGTTAAGTTTTACATATTTATAAAAATACCCCAACAAGAATATTGACAGTCTTAAGCACAAAATGAAAAAACCATCATCAGAAATACTCAATCATAGGTAATGATATTCTGGGGTAATGAATGATGCATATGATCAAATTGTTTCCATGAATCTCCATTACATTAATGATTTAGGTATTCAGTAATTAAATTTTTTTATTTATTCCATGTAATCAGTCCATCTATGTTGTGAGATATAAAAAACACTCTAAACTGTATATTTGGGAAATTCCTCAACTATTTCATAATAAATATCATCATTCCATATTTTTTAACTTTATACCTAAATTCGACACATGTTTAAAAACTAACTAACAGTTTATAATCACCAAAATATAAGATGTAGTCATTCAAGAAAACATAAATATTCTAGTAACAATGTACCAAATTATGGACCAACATCTTACATTCAAATAAAATTGTAGGTAATGTCATTCCTTCATCCAGTAACGAATTAACCAAATAAAATATTTCATTAAAACAATATTTGATACTCTAAACTCCAATTTAATAGCGAAATTTTTTATAACATCTTATTGTTTTTTTATCGATCATCCAGGATATATGGCCTCCTCGGTAGATTACAATAAATTGTAAAATTTTGTGGGATCTAAGTTTGTATTTTTATTGTCATTTTGAGTTATTATTTTCTAAATATATGGGATAGAATCCTCATTTACTTAATATAGAAATTATAGATTAGGAACCCTTTTTTTATTTACCACTAAATTTCATTGAACATGTAGATAATAAAAATTATAATATTTACGAAAACCAAAATATAATATGTTAATTACAACATTGTTGAATGTTCTGAATCATCTGATATCATTTTTCGTTCATGGAAATTTAATTTCCTATTTATAAACAAATTCTTAAATTGATAGTGAAAATGAAATTATTTTCTCAACATCCTCAATGTCGATGAGATTTATAAGAGATCCATTAGAATTATTGTTGTGATTTATGAAATCATGATCGCATAATAGAAACTTGAGTCTACATATTGAGTCCAAAGTTAAATAACAAGCAATAGAAATAATATGTATTATCAATCATTTTTACTAAAAACAAAATATTATGAAATATTATTTATTGATATTTATGAATACTTATCACAAATTCAAAATAATGTTTTCTAACTTTTATAAATATTTTTAAATTTTTAATAAATGATTCAATTATATAATAATTAATAGTAATTGTTAATGAATTATTACTAATATTATAAATAATTAACACTATTAACTAACTATTTTTAATTATTCGAAATTATTTTACAAATATTAATAATTATGAAAAACATTATACATTTTTACAAATTATTTAATTTTTTAAAAAAGTTTAATTAATTTTTATATTATTTTAAAAGGCATTACAAACGTTTACCTATTTATTAATAAATATATTTGTTATAAATATTACTTATTTTTAATCATTTTTAATTTTTCTCATTAATTTAATATTTATAAAGTATTCTGATAAGAAAAATTCGTATGAAATAATCAGGTGATAAAATTTTTTCTTTATGTTAATTTTCACACCATTTTTATACAACACTAATTTTTTATTTATTTCCTACGTTATATATAAAATTATGACCTGATTTATTAATCAAATATATATACATAAAATATATTTTTTACATGTTTATTTAAATAGATATACATACGAAATCAATATATACACACATTAATATATACATTTATATATCTAAAATATTACACTCTTTTTAAAATACATATATTTGTATATTAACATGTTAATATATATTTATCTAAACATTTGAAAACATTATTCACATATTTTAAATTAAAAAAATAATAATAATATAACAACCAAAAATGATATAACATCATGGCCACAATCCATGAATTATCACAATTCATCAATTATTAAATCACTTTAAGCATGCTTTCATAATAATCGTAATAAGGTATATAATTCCACTCTCTCTTTAAAGAAAATCAACAACATTCACCATGTTTTAATTAAATAATTAATTTTAAAATTAATATTACTAAAATTATGATTTAGTGTTTTATTATTTTTATAAGGCATAAATATACCTTTTCAATCGTAAAAGAATAAATCCAATTGTTTTTGGGCCTAATTTAGAATTTATTATATTCTATAATATTATTCCTCAAACATTAAAATTATATGGAATCATCATTACATAAATTAAATATCTTAATATATATATCATGGTATACTAAAAATTGACCAATGAAATAGGCTTATATAATATATTTCAAGTATTATATAGTTACGAGACAACCGTATAAATAATTTATATAATAATCATATTTCTAACAAAAACATAAAATAAAATATTCTGAATAATTTTAATGAAAATAAATAATACATCATCGACCATTTGATATCACCATTGATATACCCCACATGTATAGTATAAATTACAAAACTAATATTTTCATCCTTAATAATCAACCTAATTTAATCAATCAATATTAAAATCCATCATGATTCAAATTAAATTTAATTCCATATTTAGTATGATTAAATACATATATACACAAGTTATACAAAATATATATATATATATATCTATAAAAATAACTAAAAAATAATTAATATTTTAAATATATATATAATTTTAAAAGGTTTCCATGTTTATGTATACATATGTTACCTAAACTATATTTCAATATAATATAATATATGTATAATTAGATATATATATACACACACACACATATATACATATATGGGTATATATATATATAAGACATTATATATATACATGGATTGTGTGGAATTCTAGTAGGTGCATGTTCATCAGGAGTCAGCAGGGCAACTCGATATATAAATATAATCAAACAAGAACACCAAAATAGAAAAATGTAAAATATATAATGGTTAAAAATTGGGTAAAATACGTAAAATAAATTTTAATATGACTTTTAGAGAAGAAAAATATTGTATTTGATGGTGTACACCCAAATAAAGACGATGAAACTTGTAAAAACCCTCAATAGAAAATATACCATAAAAATAAAGTAAATTTATTGATCTAGGATTAAAATGAACCAATTATATTGATAGAGAGTGATAAATCAATAAAAATGATGTAGTATAGAATAGGAGTCCATAACAAGTGGATTTAAACATCAATCAGTAAACAATTATGTTAGACGAATTAACGCGAAGGCCGATTTATTCAAAAGGTAACCGTGGGAGATACGGCGTGACAGAGGATGGAAGAATTAGCGATGAGGTTGGATAAAAAATAGTCTTTTGTGATTTTTAATTTATATTTTTTCAATGATTTTATAGTGATAGACTTCTTCTTTCTATATATGTTGTCGGTAAGACCTTTTGAGACAGATCACACTATGCATCGTAAAAAAATCACAAATTAATTTGTGATAGATCATGTTATACATCATCAAAAATAAAATCGTGAAAAATATTTATATTTTCTCATTTTTTTTCATCACCATACCCTTCTCAAATAAAGATTATTGAGGTGGATATTAATATCTAACACCAAAGGTAGTTATTCCGGATTATTTTTTATGGATAACTATCAGTCCAAAATAAACCATCACAATTGTAAACAATTCTAGTTGTGTAAAGTTTTTCTCCCTTGGTTATTAATTTTTCAATAATGAGAATAATTTTTACATAAGTCAAAATATGGTGTTCACATTCACCATATTTTTGTGATAAAATTATTTAGATTGGATATTACTCCAAATTCAATTTTTTTTTAATTTTGGGTGATCATAATGAATTAATATGATTTATCAAAAAAGTAATATGTATTTTCCAAATAAGAAGTTATATTTCATAGTAGTTATTTAAGTCATAAATCAACAAAAGAATTGTTTATCCCACATCCCTTGATAGTTATGAAGATTGAGAATAATTGGACACTTAAAATTATTTGACGATGATTTATCCAACTTGTATGCTTAGTTTTTTTTACATAATTTTTATTTTTATTTTAACATTATAGAATCTAAACCTTATTATTTTCATAGTTTAGAATGTTAAAATCAACTTTAATTAATTGAACTCATGATTCCTTGTGAATTTATCAATGTTACATTATTCTAAAAAATAATGTAAATCGTATATATAATTTCAATTTGTTTGAAAATTCGATCAATATTGTGGAATTATTTTTTGAATAATAAAAGGATTATTTTTTTATTTGATGGTCAATACCTTCTAAATTTCACTCCCACGTTCTTTATATTTCTCATTTTTTTGTTGATGATATGGATTTCACTAAGGTCATATATACCAACTTGATCAACCTTGTTAGAAATAAATTAAAACGTGGTACACAATGTATAATAGACATTATAAATAATAATAACATTGTGTTGTTGACTATATTTTTTGTAAAATTATAACATTTTCAGAACTATTTTGGCACTTTTTACATTTGCACCTTTCTTTCCTTTTCCATAGTTCCTTTATTTTAATTATAATATCATTATTATTGGTTTTTGTTTTGTTTTTTCTATTTTAAAAATTAAATATTAAAATAATAATTCTCTATATATGTTATCTCATTATTTGTGAATTATTACATTATAAAGTATGCTACTTGAAAATGATCCCAAATAAAAAACCACTTCACACACAAAATTGAGCATTTAGATTTGAGAAGTAAAACCTAACTGAAAAAATCCCAAAAAAAGAACCTTAATAGGTCCACAATCAAACAAGATAATAAAATAATCAAGAAATTGAGATAATATTAGAAAATAATGGGATCCAAAAAGAATTAAAATCCCTTGATGTAGAGTACTAATCAATATATATCTAATATCTAAATGTGGAAAACAAACATTAACTCCAGTATTGTCTTATTGATTTCCTCCCAAAATTTCATGACCTTCTTATTTAGCACCCTCAAACAAACTTGAAGGAGTTTCATGTAGTGTGATCCATCATGAAACCCTTAGGTGTTTTCAAGGACCACATTAAATATTATCCCATCCCCTTATCCCTTAATGTTTTAGAAACAAACTTGTTATACTAAATGCCTAAAACTATAGGATACTAGAAATATAATAAATGACTCTTCTTAAAATGAAATGTCTCAACGTCCCATTCTGGATCTTCTTAGAAATAAATATAACAAATTATGAATATAAAAGAATAGAAACTACATATATTTTAGGATATATTTAAAATATTGTACACTATTTTCCCTCACTTCCATATTAGTGATTTATTTCTAACCCAAAACATTGATTAGGGACATGTGCTTATAGATTGTGTCTTTATAGATGTTACAATAACCGTTCCATAGAATAAAAAATCAATATTCTGCTCATGATTTTATAGGAAACAAGGCTCAAAATGAAACAAAAATTCAAAAAAAGTGAAAATATCCACTAATGGTTTCATTGATATAATAATTTACATAGTTTAATAAAAAGTGGACCCTAAAAATTCATAAATTCATACTATTCAATGATAAATTTACCTTTATTTAGGAAATTATCGTTACCCATTAATTATTTTCACATTACGCTCTTTTTTATTGTAATTATAATTTTTGTGATTTATTTCCCAAACAACATTATTTTTCTAAGGCATGTGAAATATTTTTTCCTAGGTTAACATTTTTATAGAAATATACATTCAATCAAGACAACTACATGATATAATATTTACATGGATATAAAGTATTAAAAATGTACCAATAATAGGAATTCTTATGAAACAATAATCAGCCTTTATTCCATCATGCTTAAGGAGATAAACCTCGTCCTCTACCTCTAATAAATGTACTTATACTACAACCAAGCCTGAATATAAACATGGATATATGAGGAAGAAAATGAAATCCTAAAAACACAATTTATAAGAAACAACTCAATTAGTGATTCATATAATAAATAATCATGTGGGATAATAGGAAAAAATTATTAGTGTGATAAGTTAAAATGTTCTTAAAAATCCTTCTAAAATACATTATAATCCAAAATATAATGTTATTTATATTTTATTACACATTGTATGAATGAAGATATAAATCCTATGAAATTTCTTATTGATCATAAATCCACACCAAAGGTAATTAAAATTTATTAAAACTATCCTTTTAATCATTAATATATTCAAATAGAAAAATGAATAGAAATGGTAAAAATGCGATTGATGATTCATACATGAATTCAAATGTACCTATTTTATTTCCCTAAATAATCAAACCCTCCAATAAATGTTTAGAAAATATACATGATAAATAAATTATTTATATATTTAAAAATGAATATATTTTAATACGTCTTATTAAGGGTGTGAATAAAATTTAGAAATATATGATTTTTCTTAAGAAACATTGAATCCCCCTAACTTATGTCTTTGACTGGATGAGATAGTCATATTTAGATAAAACAAATCTCTTTGGTTCAACCAATTTTATCCAAAAATGAATGTATCTTGGAACCATCTCAATTATATTCACCAATGAAGTGTTTTTTATGAACAAAATTTTGATCTATGTGATTTAATTAATGATATTACTCTACAAATTTTCACTGCTATTAATATTGGAGAATTTAATCTCATGATAATGGTTTATTAATTGAAAATTTTGAGTATAACACACCATGTTAGTGTATTATATGAATATTGAAAAAATTAACGGATTTGTTGTTCCTTGTGTACTTATATAACCATTGAATGGATGAAGAAAAAAATGAATGGACCCACTCATATGATTATTTGTAGCCCATTTCTAAAAAATAAAAAAATAATAAATGTAAATAATGGAGCCCTCTATAAAGATTTTAGGGGTTATGTTGTGAATTTCAGAAGTCTAGATGTAACGAAACACACCTCAAAAGAGAACTCCACATTCCAAGTTAATATTGTTTATGTTCCTACCATGTATTATATAATTATAAATTCATATTCTAATCTCATATCTATTTTTCATTATCTGGTTTTTATTTTTAGTGAATATTCTTCAATATATGTTAGAATTTGGGATGAAAAATTCCATATATGTTAATATATTAATGATTTTATAAATATTGTTAGTTTTGAAACCATGAATGATTCTATAATGAACATTGATATTTACATTACCACTAAGGAGATAAAAGGTGATTAGAATGGTGTTTTGCATGAGGTTCATCCCAAATAAATCATTGTAGTAAATTTTTAACCCATAATATCTTGAAATTAAACATTTTACATAAAACATAAAAAATGTATTCCTTGAGGGTTTCAACCAGTTTTCCATTATTTCTAATAAACTCTCACAAGAGTGTGAAAAAAAAAATTTCTCAAATTGAGAGAGTGTAAAATTGAAATTGGAAGGACATTGGTTGATATCCCTAGTTTTATCCTACACATGTTCAGGAATATAATTTATAATGAGGATGATACGAAACATATATGGAAACAAAAGAACTGAATAATCTCCACCCTAGTGAAATTTTTGAAATGGTGGTAAGTAAACTCTTATTCACCTAGGCCATATTTCATATATTTGATTGTAAATGGATTACTCAAATGAAAATTTTATCTAAAAAAACTGGTTTTATTGATTCTTTTAATGAACATATTAAAGTCATTTTATATAGAGTATAAAGAGATATTAAGTCATCATAGACTACAATAATCTTTACCATTTCACTCAAAAGAACCATTTTATATTACAATTTAATGGGAAAATGATGGAAGGTTGGATATTATGTTTCACTACTACTTCTTTGATGGGTTATATGGATATAACTTGATAAATATAGCCCTTAATGATTATAAAAAAAATTAAATTCTCATTTGGTAAATTTAAATTTTAGAGGAAGTAGTTTGGAATATGTAATGGTAAAATCCTTATTTAACTAATGGATCTAAAATGGAATAACCATGTAACCTCAAGAAAGATCTCCCATGTATTTTGATGGTTGTCGACTACAAGAAAGGATCTTATTTTATCAATGGGGATACTATAGTCACTATATCATGTCAAATAATATGTAATTATAAGTGATAGAGAAACATAAAATCAGAGTAAACATGAGAATATTAATGGTAGAATCGATTTTATATGAATAACCTTCTTCTAATGTGGTATGAATATCCATAGTAAGTATAATATATAATAAGAAATAGACCACATGTCATTTAAATATCATCTATATCCACCACCAAAACTATGTTTCATTTTATAGTCATCCACCATAGTGACCTTTCCCATCATTGAGTCCCTCGTGAAATCTAAACACTCAGAAAAATTAAATTGTAGGTTGTCAGTAAAAGACTTTTTAGTACACTATTAAGGCATCCATAACTAGTTTTATCATGTATAAAAAGTTTATTCCATAATAATAAATTCATGAGGAAATAATCATTCAATCAAAAAATTAAGAAGTTGTGCACTAACTATGAACCTAAAATATAGCAATAACTACTTCATCACCCTAAAAGAATATAATTGAATATACCCATTATTGTTAGGGCATACAATTTCATGTACTGAATCCTGACATTGTTATAGTGATGATGTTAGGTCTTATATATCCATGAGCTGGGCCATGTCACCTAAAATCTTTAAGATCGATAATATTGAGTACTGCCATTTCCCAGGATACCAAATAGTGAGTGGAAACTGGAAAATCAAGGCTTTGTCAAGAACACCCACAATAATATACCATGGATACCTCAAACCTCCACCATATTCTAGGGTTCCCCATCATCATTGTCACATATCAAGAAGATTCCCCTTTAAGGGATAATCATATCTGATGGCCCGCATGTCTTTTGTACCCCTAGAAACCACCAAGGAATGGAAACATACCTAAAAGGTATTGTATACAATAATACTTATCATATAATCATGAGTATATAGAATCATACATAACTTCATGAGATCACAATCATACAAGTTAATAAGCAACCCAAATATCACTCAAGGAATTAAAAAATACCAATAGATATCATGGGTTAAATCCCACATGTGATAAAAACTAAGAATGATGTCAAATATGCCAACGTATAAAAAATTATCATTGAACCATTAATAAATAAGGTCCCCATAAGCTATGTAACAGTCTACTACAATCATTTATGACCACCTCAATGCTTATCTAGGGTGTTGATATCCAGGCCACTATCGTACATCAACATCAGTAACAATGACTATGTGCCGAAAACTATTACAACCATTGAATCATCAGGAAAAATCTTATAGAGAAAATATGTTAGAAAATATATAAAATAAATCCACAACCATACCATGGTAAATGGATGTAGAATAACTCCACATTGAAAGGTTCACACCATAGGCTCAAGGCAAACACCATGATCACAATCCACACACCATGGGAACAAGGTTGAGACCATGGGCATAATTTTCCCATCATGGGAAAAATTAACACACCACAAGAACAAGGTATTTACACCATTCACTTTACACTAAAACCTCAGTCATAAGGTATTCACACTGTGGTAAAAAGTAGTTTACACCATGGGCACAATTCTCCAACCACGTGAATATGAAATTCACACTATAGGAACTTAGAAGGTGACACATACATGGAAAAGATGTAATATAGTGTAAAAAAGTGATATTTATCTAGGTAAAATACATCACTTTTTTTATTTATTAGGATTCTTCTAGCGATTATTGAAAGGACAGGGGGGACTGGGTATTTATAGGACTACATCGGGGGCTCCTCCATTTGAAATCCCTCACCAATGGCCATATTAATTCCCCTAAAACTCACATAATCAAATAAGTTCATTATTTGAATTGATTTAATATTAATAAAAACTTAATATTGTAGCTATAGTTTTATAAATGAAGTGGAGATAAACCATGCAGCATGGTGTTTGACACCACAAAACAACACCCCTGAAAAGTAGCACAATGGCATAACCTTATGTGCAACAACATATCCACCTATAGTGTAACAGGATATAATGTACCCTTTTATGTTGCACTATAATAACATATGATGTGGATTTATATCATGGGTTATGTTGTAGCCACATATCTTTGGCAGTAATCCTTTCAAAAACCCTCATTGAGCCTTTGAAAGAAACCCAAAATCACATAATCCTCATAAAAACATTGTTTAACAAAAAAACTTATAATCGGGAAATTTTTGTAAAGAAAAAATAGGTCTATACAATAAATCAACAAAAATAATTCTCGACCTCATGAAGTTTCTATAGTTTAACTTTTTTAACATGTATAACCACTTAGTTTGAACATTAGTCTCACATTACAAAGTATTCTCGATCCTTTAATGTTGTTTCATAATCTATAATAATAGTGGAATCTTCCCTCAAAGGACTTTCTCTCTATATCCGATAATCCACACCGCTACCTCCCTATAGGATTCATTATTATTTTGATCAATGAACTCCGAATCGATAACATGTGGAGGGATGAATATGTACCATTGAATTTATGAAACATTGAACTCACCTTTCATACCATGAATGTGAGGAGGGTCTAGATGATAAATCACTAGCACTGTCTGATCTGTAGTCTATAAGGGTCCCACAAAATGAGGTACTTGACTGACATTCTTTATCATATGTGTGTACCCCAACCAAGGATTCACCCTCAAGAAATCCTGGTCACCCACAACGAACTATAATGGTGTCTAGCTGTGGCTGAAAAAATAAATCTCTCTATTCTGAGTAGTGATAATCCACTTCTAAATTATATCCTGATCCATGGAGGTCTCCTAAACCCTTCTGGCACCCAAAACTGCTATGTCACCCACCACATTCTGAGAATTCAATGAAGGACATGGTCTCACTAAAGATCCTCATAAGGTAAGATATGAATAATATCCTAGTAACTATTTTTATGTGAAAACTCAACCATGGATAGGTGATTGTACCAATATTCATCAATTTGTGTGATTACATCTCAATGAAAATACTCCATGATTTTAATATTCCACTAAAAAATTCTATTTATCAGTGGATTATAGTCTTTTCTTATACACAATTGTGTCTCTATGGATTTCTGCAAGCCCTGCCAAAACCACAACACAAAACATTAAACTATTTGGATACTAGTTTTGATGGTAACTCTTTATATATATTCAATCTCATATACAAAGAAATTTCTAAAATTGTCCCTTGTGTGAGTCTCTTTTGTTGGTAACAAGTGAATAGTATTCATTAAGAAATCTAAAATCACCCAAACTACATCATAAATCTATTTAAATGGAGAATATGGTGAAATAGTCCCTGTATTTATGAGAAATCATGGTAATGATATCCATGAACAATTTAAACTATTCTTCATCAGGAATAAAATTACCAAGTACTCATACATTCCATTCCTTCCCAAAAATACCATCTTTGGGTTTTCACCATCTATAAATTATAACTGATGATATCTTGATTGAAGATCAATCATGTATAACTTCTGGGATCTCTATATACAATAAAAAAGTCATCTAAAGGGAAGGTAAATTGGTTCTTCATCATCATCTGGTTCAGCTACCTATAATTGATACATAGTCAAAGAATTTCATCCACCTTCTTGGAGAAAAATACTGGTGAACCCCATGGTGTATTACATGGTATGAAAAAGACCTTCCACTATAATTCATTCAAATATACCTCGATCCCATTTAGATTAGTCGGTGACATAGGATATAGGGTTATAAATGTAGTATGTTCACCTGGTATGAGTTTAATATCAATGTTGAATCCTATATTAGGGGTTGTCTTTTGAAATCATTGTGAAATATATATTGATAGAGATCCCAGACAGGAAGAAAGGATTTGGGGGGTTATCCTAGTCTATAGGAATGTTCCAACAAATCCACATATGTTTTAATCATCCTAATCTGAATCATTTCTAGTAAAAATCTACCTAAAACATGTTTCTCTTCTCCCATCATATTGAAATTCTATCACTTTTGAAAAGTGGTGGACACATGTCTCCAACATTAGTTTATGTGATTTTAAATACTAAAAAACCAAGGTATTCACACCATTGGTATATTTTTCACACTATGGGTATAAATTATTCAAACAATCGGTGTAGTTTTGTTAGATTTTAAAAGTTATGAATACATTTGATAAGGATCAATATATGCACACTGAGCATAAACAAACAACGAAATCTTATTATAAAAATTCGATCATCAAAAACTAGTTATAAAATTGGTGGGTATGTATAATAATTATTAATTTATTAAATAATTATAAAGTTCTAAATCAACATGAAATTATTGGTTTGTTTTTTTAAAATAATCATACATTTTTTAGTAAATCCATTTTATTCTTCGGAAATAGTTTTTCTTTAAAAAATGATTTATGCTTTCTATTTTGGTGCATATTATAATTCCAGAATCTATATGAAAATTATTTTTATAAATTTATTTCATTTTCTAATTCATCACGTAAAAATAATATGATAAAAATGATAAAATGTCCCTTAAAGATACCCAATTTTATTATATTATTAACATTAATCCATAATTTTTGTATATAATATATGAAAGTTTTCATTTTAAGTGATAATGATATTAATAATATATTTTTTACGGAAAATACAAATATATCACACCATATTTTTAAAAACTATGAAATTTTTAATTCGTAGTTATATATAGTACTTGTCCGACTATAAATATTATATTGAAATTTAAACTATTTAAATTCATTATTTTAATTTTTTTTAATTTTTAGGGAGTAAATAGTTACCTTAAATTGTAAAGAACTGGATTTTCAATGTAATTTTTTAAAACTATATGTAATTATTATGAGTCTGAAAAATTTGACGGCACGTGATTCTAATGCCTGGAGTTCACAAAATGAATTTCTAGACTTTTTTTATGTACGTTCAGAAAACATGTGAGTGGGAATTTTTAACTTTTGAACCGGTGCTCGGAATTGAAACTCGTGGACACCGTTGAACTTGCAGCGCCGACATTCGCATAAGGAGACCTTCACTTCAACTGCAATTGGCTGAGGGGAAGATCTGGGATTGTCGGTTTTCGTGGAGGATTAAAATAAAACAAAATCTTTTATTTTTATTAAACTCCTCCCATCCCTTTTAATTTCATTGGAGGTGGGGACCACATGAGGGTGGTCGGACATTTAATACTGGGCAATACATTCCCGGTTACAAAAATTGTCTAACCATGATACACACTATTTAACGCAATCACATTAATGAAAAGTTAACCATTAACTTAACTCAAATAATAGGGTCACCTCACCTCTTGTGGTTGGGGGAATTGTTTGAAAACTGGGTTGGTGGAGAACTCTTGGTAGAAGAACATCCTCCAACGAAGAAAGAAACATTGGATCAAGAATGAGGAACCGATGCTCGAGCCCGGTTCAGAAGCGTGCTGCAGGAATGATGAACGAGGGAGACTCCTTCATCCTCTTCGTCCTCTAACTCACACCATTTCCAACAAACAATCTAGGTAGGGAAATTGTTATTTTCATTCTTCGTGATGAATCACTGTCTTTGATTTATGAACCACATGTTATCGTTCTAACGCGGAGGGTGTGGCCCAAGTGTACACGAACCGATTCCTCGGCTACTTCTTTGATTGATGTGTTCTTCGTGGGAGGATTTTCGAGATGAGAGGAACTGAACACATTGGGATAGATGAATAGGCGACATCTCGGAACACACAATGATCCATCATATTGAAGAACATACCACTGGAGCTCACTCGATGACCCGCGGATGCTAGCCTGTGAGACAGTATCGGTGCCGGCGGCCGGCACCGGCAGGGTGCAAGGTGGTGGCCGACATGCCGGCTAGCCGAGATAAAGCTGAGGCGGTACACATTTGCACTTCCAGAGTTGGAGGTCGTGGCTGCTGAGCCGTGGTAGTGCACCACGAGGGCGGCCGACACCCGGCTGGCTGCAGAGGCAGCAGCGGCGCACCCCAGCGCCGCTGAAAGGGGAGCGAGCCGAAACCCCAGCTGACCGCATCACGTCGAGCATAACCCACTCTGGAGGGTCCCGTATTCTAGCAGGCAGCACCACATGGCGACACCGGGTTGGCTAGACCCAAACGGTCCAACGGGACCGTTCAGAAATCTCAGGTCGGACTGGACCTGTTCCCATCTGGAACTAGTTACACCTTTTTAGCCATATCAAGAGAACCGTGATTCTGTTCTACAAACATTCTAGGGTCCTGGAATCCTCGAATGTATATGGTCATTTTGGAATAATTCACTTGACTTATGGATAGAGTTGGAGTACGGCCAGGTTGGATCGAACCCGAATCCTACCGGGCCCTCGGAACAGAAACACTAATAACTTACAGACCGGGTGTCCGATTGACTCTTCGTCAGTCGCGTTGGGTCTCTATTGACATGAAGAACCTTCGTGGTACATCTTCATGGGAAGTAATGGTAGTTGAAGTATCATCTGATGTTTTGAGGGTCATATCCTCCTGGAATTGAGTCTGTTTTGTGTTGGAACCCTGTGGATGGTTGTACTTGGAGAATCTTTGGATCCTGTGTGGGTCAGCATCTACCGATCCTCTGTGAGTCATCTTCAGATCATGTGTGGCTCATCTACCGATCCTGTATAGGGAATCTTCAAATCCTGT
Source organism: Viscum album (assembly GCA_963277665.1). NCBI lineage: Eukaryota > Viridiplantae > Streptophyta > Magnoliopsida > Santalales > Viscaceae > Viscum > Viscum album. The sequence continues at coordinate 170,517,886 of OY728157.1, forward strand.
GTGGGTCATCTCCAGATCATGTGTGGTTCTGCATCTTCGATCCTGTGTGGGTCAACAATAGAGCTTCACGACGATGTAAGATGATCTAGCAATACAGATAATCATCTATAATTTCATACTTAATTTATATGTGGTTTGAGCTGAGTCTTTACCTTAGTTTTACACTTATGCGTGGTGATACCTTCATGGTTTTCTTCTATGTGTAATTACCTTTTTGGTACTTACCTTCGTGGTGTTACCTTCCAAGTATCCTTTCCTTCGTGGAATGGTTATGCTTTTGGCTAAAGAGTTGGACCTTGAGATTCATCATGAACGGGATGGGTTTACTTAATAACATAGGTATATGTATGGGAATATACCTACTAAGGGTTGACTTTTGTTTCATGCTTTGTGATTATGGTGTTGTGTTGTGGTTTATCCTTCATGCATTCTGAGAGACCTTCGGGTGACTCAGGATCCCTACTTAGTATTTTTATACTCACCCTTTAATGGGTTATGCCCACACCATGTGGTATCTTGTGCATATGATAGACAACGTTGATCAAGGCTAGGGGGTCCAACACTGGATGATGCTCCGAGGTGGACAATTAGATGAGATGTACTGTATAGACGACAGTTCGAGATCTGTTCATACCCTTCAAGAAGGAACCTTGGTGGGAATTCATAGGAGTTGTTTTCAGTTTTTCTTGTACTTTCCAGTAGGTCTTGTATTCTATCACCCTTTATTTATTGTACCCTCTCTCTATTTACTATATAGTTTACTTTGTGCTTCAGTGTAGCTGTTTTATTTTATTGTAATGGTTTGCAGGTTAAAAAATGAAATGCTTTCCTAGTTTTAGGGAGATTACTTTCTTGTGCTAGTCAACTGCCCCTGGACTATAGAAGGTGTTCTTGGGGTAGTCACAACATGGTCCCCAGGGGACAGGTCATGAAAAATTAATTTTAGAGGATTTGGTTCTACCAAATAACATTTAATTTGATCTTTTATCTGACAATAGTGTTAAGTGTTATGAGTGTGGTAATCAGTTTGGGGAATCCAGTGTTGGTTCGGCGACCAATGTAACCATACACCAGGAACCTGACTTCTGATTTCCAAATCAGAGCACAAAGAACACTAATTTCGTGTGTGTTTTTAAAATGTTTTCTTTTTGATATATTTGAGTTAGCTCACCAGGTATAACTTATTGACTGTGCCGCACCTGTTTCTTTTCAGGATGCCTCAACGCGTATAGCTAGTCAGGGTTTCAAATAGAGTATGCAATGGCGGCCCCCAAGAGCGATGAGGCTTCAGTGCAAGGCCCTCTTACAGTAGAGGTACCAGCGACATCACTACCCATTGGTCCACCATTTCCACCAGCTCCAGTAGTAGAGGGTGAACCCCACTTGAGCGAATTGCACAAGTTTCAGCTCCAAAGGCCACCAAGGTTCTTGGGAGAGATAGCTCCACAGGATGCTCTGGACTGGCTGGAGGCCATGGTTAGAGTTTTTCGACTGGTTGGGCTACCAGTTGATCTCATGGTGATCCTTGTTGTTAGTCTTCTTTAGGCTGCAGTGGGCAAATTGTGGAGCATGATGCCCCATGTTCACGATGAGGTGACTCTCTTCTAGGCAGACTTCTAGGGATTTTTCATTAGGTTCACCGACATATAATGTTACTCCACTGACATGGTTTAGGACCCTTTCTTCATGTCCTAGACCTTCGATCATGGGATTAGATAAGAGATTATAGAATCAATGATTTTTCATATCATCCTAATATAGTCGGGGGTGTTAGAGCGAGCGCACTGAGTAGAGAACTTCCTTGCTGAGCAGCCATTAATAGCGAGACCCACCACTAGACGACACTTAGTAGAGTTATCTGCAGTTGGACGAAAACAGATGAAGTAGAGGTCCAAGAGGACTAGACGTACAGATGGATGACTGCATGATACATGTTCGGTTGTGTGGGGCTCTCAAGACAGAGTTGGATAGGGTAGAAACAGGCAGTGTTACTAGTGCAGCTGGGAAGGTCACATGGCTTATGACTGCCTGACCCATCATACGGATGACCATCAGACACTCAAAGGACCACCTAGGAAGAGTTGAAGATTCAATCGAGGAGGTTCGCAGGTAGCAAGAATATGTGGTTGAATTGTTGGCCATGCAGTAGGTGTTGGTCGGAGATTCAAGGTTCTACCGCCACCACCTTTAGGTGGTTAAACCCGACCACATGGAGTAGGAGGATAGGGACGATCTCAAATCCAGAAAGCTAAGGCTTATGACCATATAACTACAGAGATGATATGAGGTACGATTTGCGTCTACTACACATTTTATGTAGTACTTATAGAAACACATGCAAGTCACTATTTTATTGCCACAACCCTTGTACGGAGCTCAGAGATCCCGGTGGATCCTTTTTATAGATCGTTATGGTTAGAAACATCTACAGGAAAATTTTTGATGATGACACACTGGTGTTAGTAGTGTGTGATTACTCTAGAAGGCGAGAGCTTCAGATTTGATATTCTAGTAGCGGCGTCGAGGCCTTACGAAGTCATCTTGATTATAGATTGGTTATATACATTCCATGCTCAGATCGACTGTATTAGGCCCAATGTGTGGTTGGTCAGTGAGGATAGGACTAGGTTTTCCTTCACCGGTGAGGAGGGAACCTTTGCAGCATAGAATAGACTTACCCAGAAGAGGGTGCATCCGATCACTCATATGTTAGAAAGCCTTATCATTGGAGAAGTTAATTTTGAGAATCTAAGAAATCCTGTAGTGGTAGACCAGTACTCGGATTTTTTCCCTGATGATGTTCTGGGTCTACCACCTCATAGAGAGGTGGAGTTTTATAAAGACCTTTACCTCGGGACGACACCGATATCTACACCGACGTTTTGGATGGCTCCTGTGGATCTTTGAGAGATGTGAGTACATATGGAGGACTTGTAGAGAAACAGTTTTATTAGACATAGTGTTTTTACTTGGGTGACCCAGATTTGGTTCGCCAAGAAGGCAGATGGGAGTTTGAGACTTTGTGTGGAATATCAGCACCTGAACCTAGAGACCTTGAAGAACAAGTACCCACTTCCAAGGATTGACGATCGCTTTGATCAGATGAAGGGAGCATGGTGGTTTTCAAAGATATACCTCTGATCAAGCTATCACTATCTCAGGGCACAAGATGAGGATGTGCAGAAGAGGACCTTCAGATGTTGGTATGGCCATTATGAGTTCATGGTTATGCCATTTGGCTTGACTAACACCCCAGTAGTGTTCATGGGACACATGAACAGAATCTTCCAGCCACACCTTGATCTCATTGTGGTATTCCTCATCGATGATATTCTAGTATACTCAGCTATGGAGGAGGAGAATCCCTATCATCTGTAGATAGTTCTGGACACACTCGAAGAGCGCCATATTTATAGTAAGCTCTCGAAGTTCCAGTTCTGGATCCGAGAGGTTCACATCCTGGTACACATCTTCTCAAAGCATATAGTTGTGGTGGATCTAGTGATTATTGGGGTTGTTCTATCTTGGGAGCCACCCAGGAGTGTGATAGAGGTATGGAGTTTCCTGGGTCAGTTCAGTTAGTACAAGTGGTTTGTACCGGACTTTTCTAGAGTTTCATTACCTTTATCAGCATTGATGAAGAAGGGTAAACCCTTCGTGCAGTCAGATAGATGCAATCAAAGTTTCTTGATATTGAGGCTGAGACTGACGAGTTCCCCCTTCTTGAGGTTACTAGAGGAGGGCGTTGGGTATATAGTGTACTATGATGCATCAGGGACCGGGCTTGGAAGTGTCCTGATGCAAGAGTGAGCAGTGATCGCTAATGGTTCTCAATAGCAGAGACAACATGAGAAGAACTAGGATACTAATGACCTGGAGTTAGTAGCATTGATCTTTTCAATGAATATGTGGAGACTTTACATTATGAAAGAAAATTTTATATCCTACTTAGATCACAAGGTTTCAGGAATATAATCTTTCAGAAGGACCTGAACCTGAGATATCAGTGTTGGCTTGAGTTCCTCCCTGTCTATGATTTCGGTATAGTCAATAACCTTTGGAAGAAGAATGTTGTAGAAGATGCACTCAGCAGGAGAATTAGTAAATAGTTTCCATGTGAGGTGACAAAGCAGCTGGCCCCATTAAAGACATCCTATGTGGATCTAAATGGAGTAGCTTATCTTCAGTCTCTGAAAGTCACTCCTCCACTTATTCAGTGTGTTAGGGAGGTACAGCTTGGGGACACTAACTTCAAGGCTCGACATTCCCAGATATCCATAAGACAGGCACCTGATGGCTTTTCTGTAGGTGGGGCACACGTCATCCTCTTCAGAGGGCGTACTATGGTACGAGTGGCTCTACGAGTGGAAGTGTTGATGGATTTACGAACATCCACTCTAGAGGTACATACAGGAGTGGAGAAGATGTACCAGGACCTCCGACATTAGCACTGGTGGTCAGGAATAAATAATGTAGTGGCTGTGTTTATCTCATGGTGCCTCACTTATCAGCAAGTGAAGGCAGAGCATCAGGTTCTAATAGGCTTAGATCATCCACTAGAGTTTCCAGAGTGGAAGTGGGATCGAATTTCCATAGACTATTTGACAAGACTTCGACAGACATCTTGGGGTCATGATTCTATATGGGTGATCATTAACCAACTCACCATGTTGGACCACTTTCTACCTATCAGAGAGTATAGATTAGTAGAGATCTTGGGACGCCTCTACATACATGAAATTGTATGTCTTCATGGAGTGACCTCGAAAATTGTCTCTGATCATGATGAATGTTTTACTTCCTGGTTATGGAAGGGTTTGTTGGTGGTGTTCGACACTCATATTTGATTGAGCACCACCTTTCATCCTTAGATGGATGGTCAGAAAGAGAAGACCATTCAGACTCTCAAGGACATGTTGCGTTCTTGAATCCAAGATTTTGGTGGCATCTGGGATGATCACTTTCCCTTGGTAGAGTTTTCATACAACAAAAATAATCACTCCATAATATGTATGGCACCATTTGAGGAATTGTACAGTCGAACTTGTAGATCGCATATATGATGGACTGACATAGGGGAGTCAACAGTCATGGGACCGGATATAGTACGAGCTACCATGGAGAAGGTGTAGATCATTCAAGGGCAGATGAAGGCTACACAGGGTAGGGAAAGCTCTTATGCTAACAGAAGATGGAGACCTCTGGATTTTGAGGATTTTGACCATGTCTTTCGACGGGTCTCACCTATAGAGACCTGTAAATTTCAAGGAAATGTTTTTCTTAATTTCCTTGGAATTTTACGAGTACGCAGTTTCTGACGGCACCTGATTACGAGGCACGATGTGCCCAGAATCAGTTTCCAAAGTTTAGCTCGGGTATGTTTAGTGAACGAGCGAGTGGGTTTTTCAAACTTTTGAACCGGTGCTCGGAATCGAAGTCTGGAGTCATCGTTGAAACCGCAGCGCCGGTAATTTCTTAGGAACACCTTTCCCGAAGGTGTGTTTGCTTGGGAGGAATTGTTAAAAAATGTGAAGAATAAAAATATAGTTTCATTACAATTATATTTTTTTATAACACTAGTGGTTTAAGTGTTAAGGGAAAGGAAGTTGTGAGGAAGTTGGGGTGGGGCCCACATGATCCCCCACCTCCTTCAATTTCCCTAACACCCCATTAAACCCCCCTCTAGCAATTAATTTTGTAACTCATCCACTCTTCCACATTAATACACGCCAATTAAATGCCTAACTAATTTTCCAACACAGGTTAATTAATTTGGTGAATTCATTTTGAATTTTAAAAATGTTGTCATGTGTGAATAAAATAAGACAAAGTATAATTTTATTTTTGGTTGATTCTTTGTATGAAATATGGGGAGAGAATAAAAAAAGTCTCTAAGAACATCTTCTTCCTTGTACAAGAACGCGAAGAACACCGACTGGACATTCAATCTTATTTCCGATTCAAAGAAAGGGGGACGCTGCATCCTTCATCGGGCGTGCACTGATGACATATACTGAGCCGCATTCGGTGACATCATCTTCCGTGATTCCATTTTTCCCGCGACAATCATCGTTCGACAACTACTCGAGGTAGGGGTTTGATTTAATGTTCATGAATATATTTTGGCATCCATCGTTAAACCTTTAGCCACTTCTTATCGATTTAACGGGAGGGGGTCGGACCACACGAACATGGCCGACCATCCTCCCCCTTTATGTTGAACTTGTTGTGGCTCCAACGAATTTGGCACGGTGCCGATGCACCACGTGGGAACAAAAAGAGCTGCGGAGGTGGTGCGCGGCGTCGTCACGCCGCACCGAAGAACTAGAGGGAATGTCTTGGCCGAAGCGGGCTACGACGGAGGGGCGCAGTGCCGACGCGCCGCACTGGTTGAAGAAGGGTCGTGCCCTAAGGCCGCAGCGATCACCAATAGGGGGCGGCCGGACTCCCTGGCCGCCGGAGCATCAAGAACCACTGCCCTTTGGCCACGATGGAAAACCTAGAGGCGGCCGGATATTCCATCCACAGACACTTCGGAAGGGCGGGACCGTGGGGTCCCGCAGTGGCGGTCACCAGGAGGCGGTAGTTGGACACGGTCGGCCGCCGGAGCTCCAGGAGGCGAGACCCCCACGGGTCCCGTGGCGGTTCATAAGTCCAGCCAAACGGCCGGCCATTTTCCAAGACAACTGGGGGGCGTAACCCCCGGGTTCAATTAGGGTGGACCCCACTGGGTCCTCCATTCCGCAAAAAGGGGGCGGCACTCCCCCTTGTGCCTGGTCGGCCGTGTGCCGAGCCGCGGTCACCCGCGTCGGGCCGCACCGGCTGCACCGGGCGCCCACGCCGGGCCTGATCCCCACGTCAGGCCGGGCCACGCCAGCTGGGCCAGGACACGCCCTAATGGGCCGGACCCGGACTCAGGTCGGTCGACCTAGTTTGGGCCAACCTAGGGGTTTTGGGCCCGGTCGGTCCGGGCCCAAACCCCCCTAAAAAATGGACAGATTCGTTCAAATGTCTGTAACATGGGCTACGGACCTCCGATCGACGCACAGTCAGTTGCGATGTGATACTTAGAAGGAGATGGTCATTTAGGTATATTACACTCAAGGTTTCGGAGAACTTTGGGTATGGCCGGGTTGTTCGAACACGAAAATAACCGGGCCTTCGGAGCAGAAACATTTATAACTTGAGCTCCGGACGTCTGATTGACGTGCCGTCGACTTTTTTGGATCCCTCTTAGTGAGATGGTTATTTTGATTTACTCCACCAGAGTTTTGGACAAAGTTGGAGTATGGTCGGATTAGTTTTGACTTAAAAACAAACCGGTCCCCTGGGACAAAAAATCCAATAACTCTCAGACCGGGCATCCGATTGACGCGCCATCTGTCGCGTTGTGTTTATATTGACGAGACGGAAATTTGGGATACATCAACTCTGTACATCATGTAAGTTGATGTATCGACCCCCTTGGCTCGTGGAGCAGACCCTCCCGGAACGAGCATGCAGTGTGCGGGAACCCTAGAGCTAGCTGCGCCTGCGACCACGATGACGACTGTACTGGGATCCTCTGTGGGTTCGATGAGGACGAATACCGGACTGGGATCCTCCGTGGGTTCGATGAGGACGACTACCGCACTGGGATCCTCTGTGGGTTCGACGAGGACGACTACTGGACTGGGATCCTCCTGGGTTCGACGAGGAGGACTACTGTACTAGGATCCTCCGTGGGTTCGATGAGGATGACTATTGTACTGGGATCCTCCGTGGGTTCGACTACCGTACTAGGATCCTTCTTGGGTTCCACAACGATGACTACTATACTTGGATTCTCCATTTTTTCGGCAATGAAAACAAGTAAACTTGGATCCTACGTGGGGTCGGCAAAGGATATGATTCAGAGGCTATATCTAATCATCTCCACCCCTCTTCGTGAGTAGTATACCTGTGTGAGCTGAGTCTTGACTTTCAATCATTATCTTCAATGAGATTGACTTGATATCCTGTGTGGATTGGACTATTCTTTCCTGTGTGGATTGGGTTATACATTCTTGTGTGGATTAAGTTTTACTTTCCTGAGTGGACTGGATTGTACTTGAGCTCAAGAGTGGGAGCTGAACTGGATTTGATGACTTAGGTATATATATGGTCATATACCTAAGTAGTGTTAGATAATACTCTGTGATTGTATCTTTTCTTTGTGGTTTATCCATTGTGGATTCAGGGAGACCTTCGGGGTTCTCGGGGTCCTTACTGTGTATCGTATACTCACCCCTGCACGGGCTTCGCCCGTACTACATTATGTTGGTTGCAGACGACGAACATCACTGATCGTGGTTGAGGCTTGTAGAGTTGGACGGTTCCCGGAGGAGGATCTCACGACAAGACGGTGCCCGGAGGTGGATATCACGACGAGTCTGTACCCGGAGGAGAAGGAAAGACGTGGAGTGATGTACCTACCCTTTAGGTAGGAAGTCGAAGGATGATCCAAGAGCGTCTTTCACCTTTCAGCTGTTGTCCTTGAGTTGCACTTTACTTTCAGTTGTAGATGTACCTTTCTTTTGTGCTTTTATTTCTATCCCCTTGTACTTTCAGCATGTTTGTTTACTTCTTACTTGGTGTTTACTTCAGCTTGTATACTATGTGGTGTTTTTTTACATTATAAAGGCAATGCCTTCCCTATTATCGGGATTTACGCCTTTGGTGCTAGTTGCTAGCACATGGCCTATGGGAGGCGGGCTTGGGGTAGTCACGGAACGGGCCTTGAGGACGGGTCGTGACATCACCTCGATGAGGTTTGTAGAGATTTGGACAGGGCGGCAAGTTATTTACAAGGTTCATAGGACCCTTTCTGGTCCTCAACAGAGTTGGAAATGTGCCATACCACCAATCTCTTCCCCCTAAGTTGCACTGGGTGAATGATGTTTTTCACATATCCCAGCTGAGAAGATACATACATGATCAATCACACATCATTGACTGGGGTGAGCTGGACATCGACGATGGGGCGACATTTTCGGAGGTTCTAGTAGAGATTGAGGATTTATTGGAGAGATTACTTCGTGTTCGATCAATACCTCTAATTCATGTACGATGGAAGAATGAGAACCTACATTAGAGCACATGGGAGTGGGAGACTCAGATTCATGCACAGTACCCCCATTTTTTCCTTATTCTATGTTATGGATTTTGAGGATGTAAAGCACTAATGTGGGTAGAATTTAAAGACCATAATTTTCCTTGTAAATTTTCTTTTTATTATTTATATGGAATTATTAAGAGTCTGTGAAATTTAATGGCATGTGATTCAGAGGCCCGAAGTGCCTGTAATGAATTTATAAACATTCTTTATGTACATTCTGTAAATGTGTGAGTGGGAATTTTAACTTTTGAACTAGTTATCAAAATTGATACACTACTAGAAAACAAGGCTATAGCAAAATACTTATATCCATGGTTTTATAAGTCCATTTTTATAGCTTAGTTTATAACCACACTCCTATTAAAAATGTGGCTAAATCATTGTTTATAACCACACATAAAAATTTCCATATCTACATTTTTTTGACCATCTATCGGGCTCCACCTCCCCCCTGTCTATGATTTCCCTCCTCCCCCAACACCTCGTGACCCACCTTATACCCTTGACTGTGGCCCTCTATTCTCGAAACGTCTTCTCTTTTCGGCCACCCTACTCCAGCCTCGCGACTTCTACTCTCTTGGCAGTGACCTCTACTCTCGGTGGCATCCTCTCCTCTCGACAGTGACCTCTCCTCCCGGCGGAGACCATTCTTCCCTGATGACCTTGGTGACCTCTCCTATCCCCGATCCTCATCCTCCGAAAGTTCCTGGATGGCCATCGCAACACTTCCCTATCCACATCCCACTTGTGATGTTTCCCATCGCTGCCACTAAACAATGCAACCCAGTCTCCTTCGTTGTAACATCTCACCTATCATAACTCAAAGTTGATCGCCCTTGGCCTTTATCTGAATTACATACACATATTTCAATTTGCTGGAATTCTTCAAACTAGAAATTAATTCTAATTGGAAAAGGATATTTTCATATCTTGTTTAAACCAAAAGAGGATCTATAGTGATTTTAGAGGACTGGAAACCTCAATCTTAAACTCAGGTTACTCATAATTTCTAATTGGGGCTCTAACTTAAATCCGCACACACATAAGAATACATTTTCCAAAGTATGGGTCAAACGACGTGTTCATAATTGGATCTTTTGGCACCCAAAAATTATGAATAATATTGTCTCCTCCATAGGAACTCCCCTCAAAATTGATCATAGAACATTAAATTCTGACTTATGTCTCTTTTCTAGAGTTACGGTGGAAATTAAACATGATTAAAAGCCGCCCACCACAATTAATTTAAATTCAAATGACTACAAAACTGAAATTATAATTGAATATGAGAGGAAACCACCTGTTTTCGATCATTGTAAGATCATTGGTGATACCATTTTCAACATTATATTAATTAGAAAACAAATAAAACAACCAGTTGAAAATGATTGGATGGAAATTATGAGAAATAAAAAGGATAAAGCCCCTATGATAGATATACATGTACCCCCATCAAGGAAATCTAATAGATTGGTGAAATAGTCAAAAAAATTGGTAAAAATAGGGGATAACTTAATGACTAACTCAGTTGATATGGCTGAATAAGAATAAAACCCCATTAAAAATAAAGGACTCTTAGAAGAAATTGAAATTTTGGTGTTAGACACTATTAGGATATGCAATAAGGATGAATCTAATACATGCTCAGTTGAACAAATTTCAGAATCTAACCAAAATCATGAACATATCCCAGGTAAAAATTAGAAGTGAAATCAATACAATGCATACACTACACCCCACATAACTATATGTGCACTAGATCACTTCCTGTTCTATCAGTGGATGATCAGTCCTCGTCTTTGTGTACTTGAAAAATCGAGGACCCGTCCCTATTAAATTCCACTATTTCATTAGGGACAAAGATTCTGACCAACAGTAAAATAAATGTACCTAATAATTTCTCTAAATCTATAGATTCAACTAGCCATTCAATATAGTTTGGTAATCTATTATCTATACCAAAATCTACTCAAGATATCACACATACTAGTAGTCTGACTGCAACTATTTCCACAGATTTGTAAAATGTTAAATCAATGAGGGTAAGTACACCCTTGGTACAGGTGAGGAAAATGCAGGATCTTTTTGGATCCATTAAGAAGACTCATCCCATGGAGGATATCGAGGTGGAGAAAAACAAGGATCCAGTGACAAACTCTTATTCTACTTTATACTATTTTTATGGTTCACAACCTGATAATAGTGTTGATGTCATTAGTTCTCTGATGCTTTGTAATTTGAATCCTACAGACCCAACCATTAAAACATCATTAACTCATGCTACTCTGAGATCTATAAATCACTTCTATATCATATCTAATAATAATACTACTCTTGAAATGAAGCTATTAAAGAAAAATTTAGAGAATTATTAATCTCATTCACCCCTTGTGCACTCTAAATCTATTACCAGTTAAGTAGAATCAGGGAGTCAGATGAGTATTTATAAAGTTGTTTCAACTGAGACACATACCATGACTTCTAGAAATATTAAAAATGATGTATAACCTATCAAAACTACATGAAAATCCTCAATATAGGACCCTAAACATATGTAGGCATGTAATAATTCCTTTCCATTGAATCTATACCATACAACAGATCTGGATACTGCCTAACAACATACAGTGGATACTTCATTTTTTCAGGTACTCCTATTTCTACATCTATAACAAATGATGATTTCTCTATGAAATATTGAAACTTGAATTCTAATCATAATATCAATTTGTTGTCATTCTGTTCTAAGGGTTATGTAGACTCACCTATGAATGATCCAATTAGGAAACCTATAAATAATATTCTAGTCACATCTAGTAATGAACAAGAACATTCCTCTAAAAATAACCTAAATGTTAGAAGGACTACTAGAAAAAAGTCTCTGGAATATAGAGAAAAGGGTGTTCTAACTCCAAATTTAGGTTTAAATGATAATTCCCTTTTGCAATTGTCAGGGTATCTCTAATTATGACATGTTCATTATTTTAAAAAGAATGGTTAACAACCATCATCCTATGTTATTTTCCATCGCTAAACCTAAAATTTTGTTTTCCTCCATATAATCACATTTATTCCAACATAATTATGTTTTTACTGGTTCAATCAATAATACACTCAATGCAGAGTCTTTATAGATTTTTTCACACTCTTATTTACACAAGGTTAGTGTTTTAAATATCCCTATCAAGATATTTACTTGCATCTTTAACATTTACGGCACAAATACTTTCTTCTCCTTTTTCAATTCTAACAATAGATACCAAGAAAGAATAACTATTTGCAATGATCTATCATCCCTAAAGAACTAACAAAACCACCCCTAGTTTCTAATTGGCGACTTTAATGACATTCTAAACTCATGCTAGAAAATTGGACCTTCTTATGCTTCCATTTCAATGAAATAATTTAAAGCCTCAATTGAAGACACAAATATCATTGAAATTAATCTCACTTGTATAAAATTAACATGGTATAAAATACATTACAACATAGTGGTTGCCACCAAATTAAATAGAGACTTCATGAATGTCCCTACTATAAATTTATGGGACACTATCACTAGCACCACTCTTCACAAGATTAATTTTGATCATCATACCATCTTGGTCTATGTCTCCTCTAATGTCATGAATCCCCGATTTACTTTTATATTTAGCAATGTGTGTTTTTCTGATGATGATTCTCCCATATCATCTATAACTATTGGTCTTCAATGTCTCATAACAATGAGGCCTTTGCCTGAAACCTCAAATTGAAACATCTCAAACAGACTCTAAAAACATGGTGCATCTCTAAAGACAAAAAAATTAACAAGGACATCATGATTCTTGAGAAAGTCCTCAATAATCTGCAAAACGAAAACACCATCTCTGACCTCATAACTGATCCTACTCACGAACTAAACACTATAGTCAAACTCAACTCTTTGCTCGCGTTCAAGGAAAATATGAGAAAACAAGCATTTAAAATTAAATAGTTAACCGACAATTATGGAAATAGAAAATTTTATAACTCCCTTCAAGGAACCTGGAAGGAATGTAGGTCATTAACCTCTTTAAAGGATAGGGAAAACCTGCTTAACAATGAGGGGCAGGGGGTGACAGGGGAGGGGGGCTGTCTAGGAGGGGGTAAGGGGTTTGGGGGAGAGGTGTGCAGGGGGTAGGGAGGGGGACAATGGTTGTGGGAGTGCATGGGTAGTGGGGCTATCTAGGGGGGTCGAGGGGAGGGGGGCTGTCTTGGAGGGAGGGGGTGTCCCGAGGGGTCCAAGAGGGTGGGGGTGTCCAGGAGGGGGGTGACTATCAAAAAATTCTATAAAAAACATAATATGTCATTGTTCAAACATCTAGGTTTTAATGTGGGTGTTGTAGGTACACCAAAATAATCTTATGTGGTCATAATAAGGTGTGACTATTCATGATATTTTATAATTTGAAACATTTATTAATTCCGTTAAACATAATATTTGTTATGATATTTTATTGACATGTTATTGACGGTTACCAATTATCTTATGAAACAATGCATATAATGTTAAGTCATTTTCATTATTATTTACTTAATGTATGTTTATATGCCTATGAATGGATAGATACTATATGTACAAAGTTGATCGGACCACTTATTAATTTCATAGGGAATTTTAACATTTCTTGGACTTTGTATTCCCTAATGATTCAGATGGCAGATTGATTCGATGAACATGTTTTGATTATGTTGGAAGATTGTGGTTAACTCTCGAGGAAGTGAGTTATCATATCACTAAACAAGGTTTCCAAAACAATTATCATGTGTGGTATCACAATGGTGAAAAAACGCAAGTGGTGAATGACATTGATTCAGTGGAAAGGATTGGTACGAAAAATGTGATATTCGATTGGTTTTCTTTAGTTTTTGAAGCCAGCTCCTCATGTAGACCAGTGCAAGAGGACATGAATACCAGAACATAGTTTTCATCTATTAATCTGGATGACGATGTTGAGAGTGTTAGCAAGCTGATGGAAGATGAAAATACTCCAGTATATCAGGCATGTGAAAAAATAAGTAAACATGAGTTTTTAATGCGATTACATCATGGAAAAGCAATGTATGTATTTAGTAATATTGCGGTCGACTATCTCCTTACATTTATTAATAATTTACTTCCTGATGATGCATGTATTCCAGAAATTTATTACATGGCATCAAAGATGGATGAAAAATTTGGATTTTCATTTATTAATATTCATTGCTGCCCTAAATATTGTTGTCTGTTATGGAAAGAAAATGCAGAGTTAAGTCTGTGCAAACAGTGTGGTACATCAAGGTGGAAGACTAAAAAAGACGGAACACAATATCACATACCAGAGAGAGTTATGTTTCACATCCCTTTATTTCGCAGGATTCAAAAATGATTAATGTCAGAACAAATGGAAATGAATATGAGATGGAATGAGGATGAAAGAAATAATGATAATGATGAAATAGTGCATCATGCAGATAGGTTGGCTTGGAAGAAATTTGATAGGTTACATCCTGATTTTTCAACTGACCCCCGAAATGTTACATTGGGATTATCCTTTGATGATTTCAACCCATTTCATCAAATTCATACTGCACACAGTACATGGCCTATTTTCATTCACATTTATAACTTTCCTTCATGGATGTGTATGAAGAATCCATTTACTATCGTTGGTATATTGATATCTGGACCTAGAGATCCTGGAAATGATATTGATATGTACTTGAAACCATTAATAGAGGAGTTAAATGAGCATTGGATTGTTGGTGCATAGGCATACAATGCATTCAGTAAGGAGTACTTTATGTTTCATGATACTTTATTATATATGATAAATGATTTCCCTGCCTACGAAATGATGTATGGATGGAGTACTAAAGAGAAATTATCCTGGCCTATTTGTATAAAAAATACATGTTTCCGAAGATTAAAGTTTCAATGAACATTCAGCTTCATAGGGCAATGACAATTTCTACAGATGGATCATCCATACATGAAAAATCAAAGACAGTTAGATAATGCTTTCGAGAGAGATGAGAAACCTAAATGAATGTTATGGAATGATATTATTAAAGAACATTAAGATTTTAATTATGTTCTTGGAAAAAGTCGATCAAATATTAGAAAGAGAAAACATGTCAATTCGAATTCTAATAACAATTGGGGAAATAAAAGCCTATTTTTTGAGTTGTCGTATTGGTCATCAAATTTATTGCGTCATTGTTTGGATGTAATGAATATCGAGAAAAAAATTTGTGAGATGTTACTTTCTACAATTTTAAATGTCAAAGGCAAAACAAAAGAACATTTGTGTTCTCGTCGTGATTTGATGGACCGGGGTATAAGATTAAAACTTCATCCTGAGTTAATTGGTCAAAATAAGTGGAAAGTCCTTATTTCCTGTTATTCAATGCCAAATGTGGAGAAGAAATAATTTCTTCAGGTCTAGGAACGTTTCAATGTTCCATATTCTTATTCAATCAATATTTCGAAATGGGTGAATACACATGATGTGAAACTAAAATCTCTTAAAACCCTTGATTACCATGTCTTATAACATGATTTGATTCTTATTGCCATTTGAAATTTACTTTCACTTAATTTTATTGTTTTTTTGGATTATATTATGTCATTTTTATCGTGTCCTTTGTTCCAGAAGACTGAGCAGAAGTGTTGTTCAGAAATTGCAAAGAGATTCACCGATTATTCATTGTGACTTGGAGAAAATTTTCCCACCGTCATTTTTCACATGTATGTTACATCTGACTGTGCATCTTCCCACTGAAGTTATTTTTTGTGGTCTTGTTTCAAGTCAGTGGATGTATACTACAGAAATAATGATGTTTAAATTGAATTCTTATGTGAGAAATGAATATCACCCCAAAGGATCTATTATGAAATGTTATTTTTTACAATAATTAATGAATTTATATTCATAGTACTTGGATAATGTCACCACAATGTCTAACCGACTTATGAGAACTGAAGATGTGAAATACGATCCCATTGAGCATGCATTTCCTTCACTACCCCAAACAGGGGGGATATCCGGATCGTACTCGTTGTGTACATTAAGCAGGGAAGAGTGGGAAATGGCTCATCGTAGTGTATTATTCTACATTGGTGTTCCTGATGATTATATCAAGTAAGTAAACTAATAAAAATGCATTTTTTCATTATGTTATTTATTCATATCATCTGACATTTTTAAGCTTTCATAATTGTAGATAACATTTAGAAATTATAAAAAAGATTCATCGCTCTCTATTTATTAAGAGGAAAGAACTATTGCACATCAATGAATTTGAGACTTCGTTAAAGTCAAATGTAATGGATTTTTTTCTTCTTATAACATAATCACATTTCTTTGTTTAATATTTAATGTTGGTATATTTTTGGTTTTAACACTACCAATGAATGAAGTATCAGATGATGTAAGAGCGTTATCCTTTGGTCCAAACGATGTGGTACGTGATTGTAAAGAAATGGTTGTCAATGGATTTAAATTTTTTATAAATATCTGTGAAAAAAATGGCAACACAGCATGATGTTGTCACGATAAGTGCCACAACAGATTGTTATGTGAGTGAATTAGATAGACAACCTCAGTCAGAAAATATATCATTTTATGGTGTTGTTGAAAGAATCATTTTATTAGATTACTATGCACATGGTCACGTCGCAATGATGAAATATAAGTGGATTGATTCAATGACATGACAAGGAATGCATTTTGATAACTGTGGATTTAGAGTGATTGATATGAATCACCAGCTTCACACCGATGAACCTTATATTATTGCATCAGAGGATAGACATGTGTTTTATGTATCTGACCCATTACAACAACAATTTGGTGTTATTTTTGATGTCATTCCAAAACATATTTTTGACGAAGACATGAATGATAATGATGTTGTGAATGAACCAGTTAGTATTTATTTGAATGTTTTATTTGATTACATAGATGACTCAATTGCTAGAACAGATTGTGACCCAAAAAGTTTCACAGTCCACACAGAATGTTGATACATATATAAGTATTTACCTGACATTATCATAATATTGTATGTGTTTTTTAAACTTACATACATGATATCAAATTAAATAGTATATTTTATCAATATAAATATCACATTTAAAATTCATCTCATTGGTTTATGATATAATTTTATTTTTTAACATTTTGCATAATTTCTATTTATTTGAGAATAATATTTTAAATTTTCAGGTCAAAATGTCTGAATATGATGATATTAGAATAAATAGAAGAATATGATGAAATGAACAACATATGTCTCATCTGGCCAACATTGTAAGTGAAATTTTTGTTTGAATATTCCGGTCTTTCATATTATTTTTCTTGTTATCGTTCGATTAATTTTATAATCTATGTTATTTTAAGCTACTTTGTTGAGGAGACTGTTGGATTTTACTACCGAGGATGGTAGTATGCAGAGGGGTATTGATTCTACTATTCAGCCTACTACTAAGCTACTTGAGTCACCAGAAAATCATCCTCCAATTATGCCACCTCCATATTATCCATGCCCACTTTTTTCATATCCCTTTCATCCCTCACCCACATCATATGGTAGTTCTCTATCTCCCATCCATCCTTATTTTCCATTCCCACCATCCACTGTATAGGGAACTATGCCCCCATATATCCCACTACCATATCCATATCCATATCCACCCTCATCTTTACAGGTTTATCTATCTACTGTACAATGTACTCCTATAATAGATATCCCACCTACAATAGAGGCTACTCATCCTCTAGACGTTGTACTTCAGGGGTCAATTGATCCCCCATCAACTGGTATGTGTTTAAACATTACTGTTAGTGATTAATGATAAATTTATACATATTATTATTCTTTTTTACCTTTTTTCCTGATTCGATTTAGTCTCCACCAGAGGACGAGGCCGCACAAAAATGCGAGAGGTTTGGAATCGACACACGCAAATCATGGTTGAATACAATGACGACAAAGCTATAATTAGAAAAATGGTATAGAATGTAAAAGCTTTATGGAAACACTTTCTAGACACTGAAATATCATTCCGGTTCGACCAATAAGTTTGAGGGAAGTTGGAGAACAAATAATGGACAATTCCTGGGTAGAGATTTGGGTATGTAATGTTAATCACATTTTATATATATTAATTTATAATATTTTATTAAATAATATTTTGTCCATTTTCACTCCAATATGATTTTCCTTATGGAAAAAATTCCAAGGCTGCAAGGTTAATGGATTTAGGTAAAATGTGGTGAGTGTACAAGGATGACTTATATCTTGGTTGGAAAAATAGAGTTGGCACAGAGCTTGAAAAAGTACTAGTGATTCATGATTTCTTAATATCACAATACAATGAGATGATCGGCTATTGGAAGAGTCAAGAGTTTAAAGTATTTGATAAATTTTTATATATATTAATTTATTTATTTTAAAACTAGTATTATTTATGTTAATTAAATAATATAATTATTTTTTTATAGGGGAAATCAGTAAGAAATAAAAGATATAAGTGTGGAATGAAACCTGTTTATACTCGTGGACACACTTCACTCCCAGATCCTGAGCAAACACAAGTAATTTAATATTTAAAATATTTATCTTTTATTAGTGTAATTTTTTTGACATCTAATTTTGATTTATTTTTTTGTTTTTTTCAGAAAAAATAATTGAATATAGAGGGCCGCGTTCCTCGCTATACTTTTTTTTGTATAAGAAGAAACAAGAAAGATGGTATTGTGCCAAATATTCACACCGAGAAGGAGATTGTAAGTATATTTTAATTTCTTTTATTTTTACTGAATTTAATTCCATATATTATTTTATTATTTTAATTTATGTTATATATCAATCAACAGTATGATTTGGAGACATTGGAAGAAAAAGAGCCTGATAATTTGGGCCAGAACGATCATCTACATCAATTATTAGGAGACGAGCATCAGGGCAGAGTGTGTTGTCGATCTGGGAAGACAATTATACCATCTCGATAGTGGTATACTGACAACATTTCTTCGAGTACTGGTTCTGGTTTGGTCACAGTGGAAAAGATGAATTCCACAATCAAAGAAGCAACTCAAAATGCATAAAAGGTGATATTTTAAAATATGAAGAATGTTATGTCTGTCATTTATTCTAAACATTCACCAGAAGAAGCTGTAGTAGTTGACGTATGTTTGATGTCAACGAGTTATGATGGTGGATCTGGAGTTGTAGCTAGAGCCAGATCTGTAGCTGGAGATGGAGCTGGAGTTGGAGTTGTAGTCGGAGCCGATCCCAGTGTGAGTGACGGTACCGATGCTGATGTCGATAATGATGCTAGTGGCGTGAGAGGTGCTGATGGTGTTTCATGTAGGCGCTGTGGATGAGGGTTATCATGAATCTAATGATACTGATATTGAGACTCACTATTGACGTGAATAGTATTTTTGGATTGTTAATATGTGCAATTTGATTATGCAATGAGATTTTATTATTTTAATACTGAATTGTATTGCGGTGTTTCTAACAATTTATAAATATTTCTTATATAGTAGTTATGTTTTATTATTATTATATTGAATTTTATCCTCCTCCGACACAACCATCGTACATCCTCGATGACGCTGCTCTGAGGCAGCCCCTCTATCTCATTTCGCACACCTCTGATGGTATGTAGTCCAATTTTCCATTATTTTCTTGAGGCGAACCCTCTATTAGTTTCACTGATCATATTGTTAGTTTGATGACTTGTATTGGTGTGCAGGATATTGATGCATGCTATGAAGAGAACCAACAAGAAAACATTGCTTATGTAATTGATTTTCTTCCACCACTTGCAGGGGGCTATGCAAGGGGGAAGGGGGGAGGGAGAGGGGTGATGTCCAGGGGGTGGGAGGGGGGTGTGCAAGGGGGCAGTGGGGGTGGGGGGTGTGCAAGGGGGCAGGGGCTATGCAGGAACCATTGGTACTGAATGTGATTTCCCATATGTTATGATTGTAAGCGTATTTTAATAATTATCATTTTTTTATTTCATTCTTGCATGAATTCACTTGCATCTATTTGTGTTTTCAACTTCTGTTGGGTTCTATGTTGACAGGTTTTAGCAAAATCAATGAATGCGGTGAGCAAGGCTAGTAAATGTGCACAAATTTTCAAGGATTTATATCAACTAGGTTTCCATTTTTTTATTCTTATTAAATTATCAACTTGTATACTAAATACTTTTAGTCATTTTTTCACATGTTCATTTCAGGTATTTGAGGATGCCTAAAAGTCACAATTAAGCATCATAATCCTTGATGACATTGATAGGTAATTACAATAAATTTCAATGAAATACTACTTTTGGTCCTTTCATTCGATAAACATTGTGCTATTCTTTTTAGTACAGGATTTTGGAGTACATTGTCATTGGACCTCATTTTTCCAATATAAATTCTCAAACGTTGATGGTCCTTTTCAAATAGCTTCCTCCCCATGAATTCTTCCCATCCCTTTTATTAGTATAAATCATTTCTAACATATCTTTATGAGGTTTTATTTTCCTCTTTTTAAAATGTACAACTATTCTACAATATTCGATATAATTTCATTCATTTTTATGCTTTTGATATAGTTTTTTATACATTCATGAATCAATATCCCCATATATGCACATCTCGTGCTGATACTTGACATGTTCAGGTTAGTCCTAGTAAATTTTATACTTTGAAAAACCTTTCATATCCTGCAACATCTTTTTTTATGTGGGTGAGGAAACTATGAAGTATGTATATCCTAGCGCATTTCATTATATTGTCTATGTTATTGACTACATGAATGTTTTATTTTTTTATTTCCTTTACTACTACCCATTTTACCCTAATTTCTCATTTATCCTCTAGAATTTATTTTCAATAAAAAATTTTCTATGTACTCCATTTATGTCTAGTACAAACAAGTTTTCCTCTAGAGGTCTAGAGGTAAGAAAAATATGTGTTTTTCTTAATTTCTGGAAATGTATTCCCTTATCTCCAAGAATTATGAATTTAGGTTGAATATTACATTGTGTTCTTATTTTTTGGCCAATGTTACTTTATATATATTTTTTACCAGGGATGTTATAGAATTCTAACACTACATCTGAGTGTCATGTAGTTTTGTTATGCCTACCTGGTTCCATTCAATAGATAATTTTTATAGTTTCATTCATACAGATAATTCATAGTTAACTTACTAATTAGTGTTGTTTCCCTCCACTCCATGAAATAGTATATTTTCCCTTCATGACATGATTTAGTATTTCCAGTTACACATGCTTTATTCGAACATTAACTAGATAGATCACCATATTTGAATCTCCAATTACGCATTGTCCATCTTTTTCTCAGCCAATATTACTTCATTTATAATTTTTACCAAGGCTATTATATATTTCCCGCACAACAAGTGATGTTTCATTTGCATACCTGACATCTTTTGGTACAAATTTTTTTACAGTTTTATTTATATAGATTTATTATCATTTTAATTGATGTTCTTATTACTGTCTTTGACTACAAGAATAATTGACTTATTGATTGCATTTTCCAGAAAAATCTCAAGTATAATGCTCAATGTTTACATGAATAGTTCACGTATCGACTACATGCATGTTTTATTTTTTGATTGCATTTAGTTCTACCCAGTTTACCCTACAATCTCATGGATTATCTTGCATGTCTTGGCCACAAAATGTGCTCTATGTGCTCCATTTCTCTCCAGTACAAACATGTTTTCTACTGTCATATATATTTAATTCGTCATCTATATCAATTATTATGTGTTCCCTAAGTTCTTCCATACATCCCTTCATTTAGGGACTGGTTTTACAAAATGGTTTCCCAATTAGTCATAGATATGTATTTTTACATATTGATTATGCATAAGGGTTTTCATATTTCTTATACATCCAGAATGATTTTCTGTTTTAGTAACTATGGAACTTTTAGGAGTTTAGGCGATGCCATAGTCACAAGATATTGTTGATCATCTTTTTTATAGGTAATTAATTCCATTTAAACACTATTAATTATTATTTTAGTTCTGATTTATATTATTACATGTCAAATATTTACCTACTATATTTTTACGATGATTAATGCATTGGTCATAAAATATTTCAATTGATGACATAATGAATTCATCATATATTCTATTCTGACACATCATTTTAGGTAAAAAATTACACCATTTATCCTTGTATGTTTTTCATCTTACAAACTCCTTTATATGAATGTTTTTTATTCTTAGATTTTTATTCACATGACATATTCATATAGAAAAAGCTATACAATTTTTTTCTTGGTGTAATAGAAAGGTAATACTAAATTTTGATTGTTTATTTAATTTAAAAATTGGTTTTTTGAATTGTTATATATGGTAAGAAGTGTATTAGACATTTAAGTTTATGTAAACCATTTTTTGACATGTTTTTTTAAAATATTTAAAGATTATAATTTCAATTATATAACTACTACATAGTTTAACGTGATTTCTTAATGATTCTCAAGCATGGATTATCTACAAATAACTTACTATTAAGTTTTAGGCTGATGTAATTCATGTCTTTACTATGACATGTTTTCTCTTTTAATAGGTAATTGTTGCTAGGAGACTGGAAAATAGTTCTTTGGATGTAGATATATATTGTTATCACATTGAGAGACACATTACTATGATTACAGAGGAGGTTACTGCTTCCTTTGAAGATTTAATTCTGTAGTGGATTCTTGAAGTAATCTTGGTGATGTTTTATTATTATTTATTTTTATTAAAAATTATGAATCATATAAATCTTATTAACTATCTAAGAAAAATTTCTTTCATATAAAAGGTGTTATTAAAGGGCATGTTTGGAGACATGTTTTAGAGCAGTTCATAATTTATTACAACAATGTGTCTTTTAGTTTCATTGAGTATTGGATCATGTATTGTATTTTAGCATGGGATCATTTTTTATAGTCGTGGAACATGTTTTTCATTTGATGCATAAATTGACAGTTTTGACGGAGGAAGAGAAGGTTGTAAATTTTTTAAAGAGGTTAGTCTTTCTATAGACTTGATTGAAAATCTAGTTATAGGTTTTGGAAATTTTTTTTATAGCTAAAACAACCTCATCATGTAACTTTTATTCATCATTGCCTATAAATATTATTCCCAAGTAGTGTGTCTTTATTTAACTTTTGTTCCTTCATTTTAAATTTGTTTGAAAAGTCAGCTCATTATGTATCTTTGTTCCTCAAAATTGGTAACTTTTAATCCATTATATATCTATTCTTTTTTATTACTTCTCAATTATATTGATTATGAGAAAAATAGCTGCTATAAATACATTGGCATTCAATAATTTTAATATATAAATATAAAATGTTTCATTCTATCTACAATTGTCTGCTGTTATAGTGCACCATACTGTTATAGATATGCTCTATTTATCAATTATTTCAACAGATTTAGTTTCTAGGTTCTATTTCTTCTAAAAATATCCTCTATGTAGAAACATCTATAGCATTTTTTTGATAGTGAGGATGGTTTGAAATATAGTGAAAAGACCTCCCCAGACAGTGTCGCTACGGAAAGTCATATTTCGGAATTACACACCATACAAGGGGAGATATAAATAAGAAAAAAACAAACTGAAATCTGGTACAAAAAGAGAAAGTAACCATGCATCTTCACTATTAATATTATTTTCATTATTGATTTGAGAATTAAATTGGAAGTGCAACATGTATTACATTAGATAGAGTATAGAGAGTTCATTTAAAATGTATTCTGCTACTCATTTCCAATTTTTGATATTATTAGTATATCCTGTGTCATGGAAAATACTGTTGCACTTGAAATTTTTCCATTATTCGTGTAATACAATGTTATTTTTCTTTCTGTTAGGATGTATGAGTTGTTGTTCACTTGTAGCATGTATCATTTCATGGATCATTTATCTGTTAAACTATTAGGGTATAAGAAATTCATCCTGTTGTATTAAAGAAAGGACTATGTTTCTTTTGACAAATTCATCATAAATGAATACAATGTTTTTTTTCATGTAATATAACTCAATAAAATAGCCACTTTTTCATTATCATTCCCACCTGTCATTTTTTTAATGCTATGGTTATTTTGTTTTATTTTTCATATTATTTTTTTATATATGAAAATAATTTAATAAACCTATCTTATTTTCCATTTTTTTACCACTTTTCTTGCCACACATCTTTCCACTACATTGAAATCGCATCCAATATTCTGAATGAGGCACTAGTTTTGATATCTTAATATCTAACTTTCTGAAAACTTTACAGCATGTTTGTCATTATTTTATTCATCAAACACCTAGATCAATTCGTGATCCCTGGGAAACCTCAGTTGTTTGGAAATTCATGTATGCAGGTATAGCTCAAAATGGTTTTGGATGCTCATTTAAACATGTAGTTTGACTCTTCACCCCTCCCCCCACATTTTGCTTCTGTTTTTGAATTTTTCAAAGCAGATTATGAATTTGGAAGTATTCAAGTAAGGGTTGTTTTGTAACATCTCTAGACAGGCCCAATCTCAAATTCATCAATTGACGTTGTCTGGGGAAACCAGTGTAATGAGGTGCAACCATTGGGTGTTACAAAGGTAATTGGACTTATTCAAACATGTTATTTAGTTTCTTAATGGTTTATTTTAACTGCCTGCACAGGTGAGACACCACTTAAAATCATAATCATTCAAATAATGTGAGACTCAATCTCTCTCCTTGGGCACTTCAAGTGAAAAATATAAATGTTTTATTTAATTATGCTATACTAAAATAAAAAACACTGTTGTTTTTCATGACTAAATGGGCCTTAGCATTTCACTTTGCAATGTTCATTGTTTTTTCATTTGAATGTATGTTAAGTAGGATTCGGTGATTGATCGCATATTGGGAGAAATAGTTCACAGCAACTCGATGAACTCACTGATTGACTACGTCTTGTGCATTGGGAATTTCCTTGAGAAGGTATAACATTCCCTTTATCACATCTATAATTCGTCATGAACTGGAAAATAATGTCAGCTATAATTAGTCATGGCAGTGATTATCCACGTATGAGGCTATGTGTGCCCATGTATATATATATAAATGCATACGCAGGTGAGTGGAGACTGGTAAATTCATATAATCATATGTGCAAGGATCCCCTTGCACATGCTCATGGCCAAGAGGGTGTGTACATAGGGGATAAATGTCCTTGAATGTGTGTGAAGGTGCGTATAACTAGCGGGGGAGTAGAAACATTTAGTTAAAAATCTCCAAGACCTGAAGTGGATGGTTTGGTTCCACCTTAAGGTAGGATCTCTCTTCTAGCCTCTTTAATTCAAGAATTCTTTAAATTGAATTTATCTTCTTTCTTAATAATGCTTAATTATATTGATATTCATATCTTGAATATGTATTCTTTAATATAATTGTTTTATTTGATAAATAAAGTCTTGTTTTTTTAATAAAACCCCTCCAACGGTGGTGTGCTGTCTGAGAAAACTGACAGTGATAGTTATGTTGATCTAGTTTCTTAAATTATTTCATTTGATTTGTGTTGAATGAGTTTTAGAATAAATGTTAAATATAATTAAATGAATTGTTTGATAAATAAATGACATGATTTTTTAAAAAAACTCTTCCAATAGAGGTGCAATGTCTTCTAAACCAAAGAGCAGTGATAGTAATTTGTATCATATTTAGATTTGGTTTGAGTCTTTCATATGCCTCTTTTTGGTGTTTGTTTTGTGGCTAGTTAGTTTTTGTTTTCATTGAATAATATATATTGGCTTATCATACTCGTTTAACTCAAATGACAATGCCCGAGTAGGCATATTCC
The DNA here is from genome assembly GCA_963277665.1 of Viscum album. NCBI lineage: Eukaryota > Viridiplantae > Streptophyta > Magnoliopsida > Santalales > Viscaceae > Viscum > Viscum album. Next base: position 170,543,899 of record OY728157.1, read on the forward strand.
TTGACCATGACACTTTCCTTTTAATGCTATGAATATTATAAATAAAATTCCTATGTTTAGGCAATGTGAATGAATTTTTAAATGGATTGTGTAGGGTGTGTGATTTTTTACGTAATTTTTTTCCCTTTAGACATTGTGTCATTGTGCCACTCTCTAAAACATTCTCTAGTGATCCCTTGTTATAGAATAGTAAACAGTTGATCTGTTTTATAATCTGCCGATATGGTGACGGTCGGAATGTTTCCCTGCCGCCTCCTGCTCCCTTCACTCTTGGCCGGTAGATGCTGCCCCACAGATGTCGTTGGATCGGGACAACATGTCGTGGTCAAGCCACGATCACACTGCGGTCAAGCCACCGTCACGCTGCGGTCACTCTGTGGTCACACCGCGGTCACACCGTAATTTGGCCTTACTCCATGATGACACCCCGCGGCGGTTCGCAGTGATAGTATTTCATGAGTCTTTTAATCAATGTTGAGACTGACTAATACTAGTTTCCTCTGGCGGTGCAATGACTGGGATGTTGCCCCGCCTCCTCCAACTCCCTTCTCTCCTGGCGGGAAGATGATGCCCCATGGATGTCGCTGGACCGGGCGAACACGCCGCGGTCACACCACTGTCATGTCGCGGTCATGCCGCCGTCACACCATAGTCACGCCGTGATTTGGACATACTCCAGGACGACAACCCATGAAAGTTCGCAGTGATACTATTTCAAGAGTCTTGTGACGAATGTGGAGACTGGATAGATTTTCATGGAATACATAAGTCTGGAAGCTTCTCAAGGGTCTTCTCCACTCATCTCCCCATCTAGGTGACACACAATCTTCACTCCATCAAGGCAGATCATTCCTACTTATGTTCTTTGCATGGGTTGTGCAGGTGGGGCAGGAATGGGGTGTGTAGGGGGTAGGGGGGGTGTGCAAGGGGAGTAGGGGAGGGGTGTGTAGGGGGGAAGGGGGTGTGTTCATGATAACAACTGATTCTAATTCCCATTACTCATTTAGGGGTTGCTCACATGTCTTCAAGTTGAAACCAAATGATTCCAATTCATATATTCATTATTTTCGGAATTACAACCTGTGATCTTGCACTCATCTCAATACACATGTGGAAAACATTCAAGTATATGTAGCAGGTTTTAGAAATCAGACTTGAGATCTCAAATTACCTCAACTTATTGTAATTGATTAATTCAATTTCACCCCATTAATATCAGACTTTATTCAGTCATTAATAGGGATAAGGGAAATTCATACCTCATCAATGATTTGTTAAACACTTTCCAGAAATTTCAAATTTGCATGTAATAAATAAGTCTGGCATGTTTTCAATGGTCTTCTCCACTCATCTCCCAATCTAGAAGACACACTATCTTCACTCCATCAAGGTAGATCTTTTCTTCTGATGTTCTTTGTAAAACCATTTGTTAAATCATACCAAGATGGTGACTGTTTCTCATATCTGGAATAGTTATTCCACCTTACATTCCTTACTTTTCTCTCCTCTTGAGAATAAGTTTCCACTTCAATTCCTTGCATTATATGGAACACTAATAACACAAAAAAATAAATAAATAGGTATTAAGGTGGATTTACTTGCTCATAAATATGAGCTATTGGGTTGAGAAAATTTTCTCATCCAGTTTGTGCTTTCCAATTTAGCTCCAAGTCTGGATGGACTCTTCATGCATGCACTTATTGATTTTGAAGCATCCTTGGGCAGAATGGATTTATTTCTTCCCTCCTCATGTGAGATTATCTTTTTAACTTGATGATAGTGCATGGGCTACTCTAGGATATGTGCAAGGGATGGGGGGCTGTTGTCTAGTAGGGGGATATCCAGTGGGTCCAGCAGGGGGTCTTCTTTCTAGGGGCTATTCAGGGGGGTCCAGCGGGGGGGGGGGGTGTCTAGCAGGGGTGGGGGCTGTTCTCCAGGGGGTCCAGTAAGGGGGAAAGGGGTGTGCAAGTGGGTGAAAGGGGGTGTGTTCAAGAGGTTCAAGGGATGTGTGTGTGTGGGGGTGTGGGGGTGGCTACGGTGCAGGGGGTGTCCAGTAGGGGTGGTGCAAGGGTGGTCCAACAGGGGGGGCTGTCCAGGGGGGTCATGTAGGTGGGGCTTCACTATTACTATTTTTTGAGTTATATTGATTATTAATATTCTAAGATGTTTTGTTTTACCATAATTTTAGGGGATGAGAACTACTATGTTCTACCTTGTGTTGTAGGTATTTTGAGCTGGTTCCAGACTTCTTTGATAGCTTGTCTTATAGGGAGACTCATGTAAGTGCAGTTATGTATTTTTTTTATATTTGGATTTTTTACATCTTATTATGTAAGTAGCTTTCGTGTATAATTTATTTTGGAGGGGACTGGCAGGGGGCAGGGGGAAACTGGAAGGGGGAGGGGCTGAAAGTGGGTGTAATTGGGGGCTGGCAAGGGCATCGAAGAGGGGAAATGGGCAGGGTGTGGGGGGGGGGGGGGGGGGCAGGACTGGGGGGGTCTGGGGGTGTCCAGATTCTGGGGGGGGGTCCCAACGTCTATCTAGGAGGGTGGGGGTGTCTCTCCTAGGAAGTGGAGGTCTAGACTGTCCAAGAGGATCTCTCCATGGTCTGGGGGTGTCCAGGGTCTGGGGGGTGTCTAGGTTCTGGATGTTGGGGGTTCCAGGGTCTGTCTAGGAGGGTGGGGGTGGCTGTCAAGGGTAGTGGCAGTCTGGGCTATCTAGGGGAATTTGTCCCGGGTCTGGGGGGTTTCTAGGGTCTGGGGGTGTCTTGGGTCTATCTGGGGGGTGTCCAGAGTCTGTCTGGGGGGTGTCCAGGGTCTATCTAGTGGGTATCCAAGGTCTGGGGGGAGGTGTCTAGGGTCTTTCTAGGGGGGGTATCCCGGTTCGGTCCAGAGGGGGGGGGGGCTTTATAGGGGGGCTATCCAAGGGGGTTTATGTAGTGTGGGGGTGTCCGGTGTCCAGGATGGAGGGTTCTGCCATGGGTGGGATACCACAGGGGGGCGGGGGCTGTGGAGCGGGTGGGGGGGGGGGGTATTTTTTTCTGGGTTTTCAGACCCTATAGCCATGGTTTCTAACTATAGAAATAAATTGTGTCCCTCCCTAGTATAGCCACTGTTCTAAACCGTGGCTAATGATATATTACCACGGTTTGAACTATAGCTGTATACCTAGAGCCACAATTTGAACTGTGGCTCTAGACATATAGCCACAGTTCCAAACCATGGCTATAAGTATAGGCCTATAGCCATGCCAAACATAACCATTATTTCTCAAACTGTGGCTATTACCTATAGCTAGTGTTTTAAACTGTGGCTATAGCCCTAATTTCATGTAGTGAAATATGAAGAAACTGTTGAACACTAAGTTCCAATATTCACTTGAAGATATCTTCACTTCAACCACAGTAGGATGAGGGGAAGATAAGGCTTTGCAGGCATCCATGGGGGATTAAAATAAGTCAAATGTTTTATTTTTATTAAACTCTTCACATCCCTTTTAATTTCATTGGTGGTGGGGACCACATGAGGGTGGTCGGGCATTTAATACTGGGCATTAAATTCTGGGTAACACAAAGTGTGTACCCATTAAACCCACCATTTAATGAAATATCATAAATGAAAAGTTAACAAATAACTTAACCTAAATTATAGGGGTTTATCGCCTCTCGTGGTTGGGGGGAATTATTGGAAAATCAATTTGGTGGAGAACTCTTGGTGGAAGAACTTCCTCTAACGAGGAGAAACCCTCTAGATCAAGAATGAGGAACCGGCACTCGAGCTCGGATAAGAAGCATGTTGCGGGAATGATGAACGTCAGAATCTCCTTCATCATTCTCGTCCTCTTCCTCATGCCATCACCAATGAACGGTCGAGTTAGGAAAATTGTAGTTATCATTCTTCATGATGAAACTCTGTCTCTAATTTATAAACCACCTGTTATCCTTCTAATGCGGAGGGAGCGGACCAAACGAACACGACCAAATTCCTCTGATACATCTTTTTTGATGTGTTCATTGTGTGTAGATCGTCGGGTTTATCAGAACCAACCACATCAGGAAAGATAAAAAAGCAATGTCCTGGGACAGACAACGATTTATCATATTGAAGAACGAGCCACCGGAGCTCATCCGATGACCCGCGAAAGATCACTGGCATGATGGCACCGGCGATTGGCACCGACGACTAGAGATAGAAGGGAACAAGGTGGAAACTATCACATCATCTGACCATGAAAAAGGAGGGGCAGTGCATGTCTGCACTGCCAGAGTTGGAGGTTGTGGCTGCTGGGCCATGGAGGAACACCCGGAGGGTGGCCGACACCCGGCCAACCGCAGAGGCAGCAATGGTGCACACTAGTGCCAATGGAAGGGGAGATCGCTAATACCCAGGCCGGCCACGTCATGCTAAGTAGGACCCACTTCGGCATGTCCTGTGTGCCCACAGCTGGCAACACATGGCACCACCAGACTGGCAAGACACAAACGGTCCAACTAGACCCTTCCGAAATCCGGGGGTGCCAACACGGGTGGCTGCTAGGGTGGGCCCTACCACGACGGACTGCAACCAGCCGCGTGCTGAGCCCAGTGGGCCACTCTAAGAGGGACACCCAGTGGGCCATACCCAGTGCTGGTCGGACCACATCCAGTAGGCCAGGCCACCCCCTTTCGCGGGACGTGCCAGACTACGGTCTAGCAAGCAAGGACCACTGTGGTCCAACCCATTCGGACCTGACCCGGATTAGGTCATGTCGACCCGAACCTGGGTCGGATTGGACTACGCATAGTCAGCTTGGGTCAGACCAAACTCGAGCCCATCTCGACCCAATTACACCTTTTTGGCCATATCTTGAGAATCGAGCGTCTGTTTGATGAACCGTCTGCGTCGCTGGAACGGAAATACTAATAAAAACAGATCGGACATCCAATTGACATGCCGTCAGTCGCGTTGGGTCCATTTTGATGTGAAGGACCTTCATGATAATTCTTTGTGGGATGTCATGGAAGTTGAAGTATCGTAAAATGGCATGAAGATCAGATCCTCCCGGAATCAAGTGTTCTTAGTGCATGAACCCTATGATTGGTTGTACTTAGAGAATCATCAGACCCTATGTGGGTCAGTATCTACCAATATTGTGTGGGTCATCTTCATATTAAGTGTGGGTTATCTTCCAATCTTGTGTGGGTAATGTTCAGATCCTTTGTGGTCATCTTTAGATCCCGTGTGGGATAACATCTTTGATCCTATGGGGGACAATAAAATAACTTCTCGATGAAGTTAAATGATCTAGAAATACAGCTAATCATCTATACATTCATACATAAGTTATACCGGGTGTGGAGTGAGTCTTTATCATTTTGTTACACATCTAGGTGGTGATACCTTCAGGGTGTTCTTCTTTGTGGCGTTAACTTTGTGATACTTCCCTCCGTGGTGTTACCATCGTGGTATCCTTTCCTTTATGGAATAGTTTTTCTATTGGCTAAAGAGTTGGGTCTTGTTTATCGTCATGATTGGGATGCGTTAACTTAAAAACTTAGGTATATGTATGGTCATATATCTATGTAGGGTTGATTTTTTTTCTTCATGCTTTGTGATTATGTTATTTCATTTTGGATAATCCTTCATGGATTCTGAGAGACCTTCAGGGGTCTCGGGGTCCCTACTGAGTATTGCTATACTCACCCCTCCACGGGCTACACCCGCACCTTGTTGTGTCTTATACAAATGATGGAAAACATTAATCGAGGCAATGGGTGTCAGGACTTGAGGCTGCTCAGAGGTGGACCATTAGACGAGATGTACTGTAGAGACGAAAATTCGAGAGTTGTACCTAACCTTCAGGAATGATCCTTGGTGGGCATTCACATGAGTAATTTTTATTTTTTCTTGTACATTCCAGTTGGGTTTGTATTCCGGGCCCTTTACTTACTGTACTCTCTCTCTATTTACTATATAGTTTATTTTTGCTTGTGCCTAGTTTTGTGATTGGATTATGAGGGTTCTATGGTTAAAAATGTAATGCCTTCGCATTTTTTGGGATATATCTTTCTTGTGCTAATTGCCAGACCCTAGCCTATGGAAAGCAGGTTTGGGGCAGTCACAGCATGGGCCCTGGGGGCGGGTTGTGGAATAAATGATTTAACGACACTGATGGGTAATTATTCAATTAAATGAAATATGAAATAAATGATACTAAAAATATTAAAATACATATAATTTGATATAATTAATGTGATCCCAAAAATATCTATGTTACCTTTATATTTTTGGTATATAATAATGTTTCATAATTATATGTGTTATATTAATATTCTTAGAGTTGATATAAGCGATAGAACTAAAAATGAAAATATTTATATTTTATAATAAATAACATTTTCTTAAAAGATATAAAATTCATAAAAATATAAAATTAAGAAAATTTATTATTATAAGGTTTAAATTTAAACCATGTTAAATTTTTGGTTCATTTTCCATTTAAAATTAAATATATTGACTCTCAAGTATTGAAAACCCATCTTTTCATGGTATGAGTTCAATGGGTTAAATAAGGGTTAAAAAAAGATAAGGTGATAAATATAGTAAATACTTATCTATTTTTTCTAAGGTCTTTTAAAGACCATTTTATCTTATATTATAACTGACTCACTTTTTTAAAATTATAATTGAAATTTTATTTATATTATGTTATTATTTTTGAGATGTTACAAAATTACTTATCCCATCCCCTATAAAAGAAAACATCATTTTCTCATTTCTTCAAATTTAAAAAATAAATATTTTTCCTTCATTATCTACCTTAATACCTTCCTATAATCCATAACCACATTATATGGGCCTCATTTTAGGGATGACATCACCCTTAGTGGTCTTATGGAGTTACGGAAAAGAGAATGTCCAGAGAGGAGGTATCATTTTTAATCAAGTTTTTTAGTTTTTTTATTCTTACACATAACACAAACCTCATTAAACCATGATAAAATAATAACTACAGTATCATATACATATGAATATGTTATTTTGTTAGTCTCATGATCTATATTCATCTCCAATTCCATCAAACACTACTACAAAATTTTCAACTAATAGGGCTAGAAAATGTCTTTACCAGTGCTAGAAAAGTGATTCCAATGTGAGAGATGTTAATATCCCATTAATTTATCAGCCCAGAAAAATCACTAATAAGTTTTCACTTATCAATTCTAAAAACGTGCTAATAAGTATGATATTTATCATCACTTTTCAAATTTCTGATAAAATTCCCATTTATCAACCCTTTAATTTAGAACTGCTAAATAAACCCTTTATCAGTTCTTATAAAATCACCGATAAAGAACTTTTATCAACGTTTCTAGAAGAACTAATAAATTTTGGAAGGATCACCCTCAACTCAATCAAAATAATCCCCATATATAAGAGAAAAATTATTATATAAGTTATACTAAAAATTAAAAAATTAAACAAATATACAAAACAAAACATTAATTCTATGGACTATGGTTTTTGTGTGAAAATATCAAGATTACCTCTGTAATTGAGAAGAGGTTGTTTCGTTACTCTTCATACAAGGGAATAAGAGGCAACATGAATGAAAGTGCTAAATTAACCACTATAGAGGAGAAAATGTATTAATGGAGGAGCATTAAAGTTGGGTAGGCCACCCCCAACTCGAACAAAACAATCCACCTGTAGAAGAAAAAAATCATTATGTGAGTAATAATAAGAAGAGAAAAATTAAAAACACCTATAAAATAATACAATAAATATATGGACAATTATTTCATTGTTTAAAATCAATATTACCTATGTAATTTAGTAGTGGAAGCGTCATCTGTCTTTCTGAAAAGACGATGGAGTTAACATTAAATTAAGTGAGAAATGAACCATTGTGGGGGTGAAAATAATTCTGGGGAGAATGAGCATGAAACATGAAACAAGAACCCACAAGTCAAATATAATAATCCTCCAATATAAAAAACCAATTAGTATATGTTCAATACTAAATAAAAATAAATTAAACATACATGTGGAACAATAAATTAATTCTATGAATAATGATTTTACTGTGAAAACATCCATATTACCTCTATAGTTGAGTAGAGACAATGTTATTAGTGCTCTAGAAATGGCATGAAACATGGTCAAAAATATTCTAAAATAAATGAACTCTACATGGAATACAAAAAATTAAATCAGCATACCATTATAATTTTTTTGGAAAATTGAGAAAGAATATCCTAACTGTAACATTGAATCTATCCAAAGGGTTTCCATCATTATATTTTTTTATTATGAGGGATTGTTAAAATCACCTTGTGTAGAAGACATTGTCGGCCATATTAGTAAAACATTCAATTTAGATTATGTTAATTAATTATAAAGAATTTAATACAACGAAAAAAACATAATGTTTTAAAAAATACTTTTACCCTATAATTGAACTTCCTTGATTTTATAATTGTTTCAAGGATTTGGTTCAACTTTTGAGAATCTAAACCCCCTATTTATGGTGCCCTCTATCATAAAAGAAATTTTATACAGTGGGACCGACATGATCTAATTGTTATGTCCAAATGAAAGAGTCATCCACGATTAAATTTTCAACTGACTCAACAATTTTCTTAGTCACAGAAAATAAAATTGACCAATTCTTGTTCGTTTTACCACATACATAAAATAATTTCACATCTTGTGATGTCGTTATGAATGACTCACATATTTCCCCTTCTACACAGAAATTGAACTTCAGAAATCCCATTTCATCAAATTTCATACCATTGATATTGTTGGCCCTTTGGAAATGTAAAAGAGGCACTTGAAATTCTGTATAATCCAACTCGCAAATCTCTTCGATAATTCCAAAATATGACAAGTCTGTATAAATTGGATTTCTATCCTCGATACTAGATATGTGCATTGCTTCAACATGAAGCATGGTACAACTATTTTGAATCATTCCAAAGTCATCATGTACTTTTGTATAGAATGTATAACCATTGATTACAAACACACTGTATGATATAACATTTTTATTCGGTCTTATGGATATCCATTAAAGTCATTAAATAATTGAATTAGTATTTTTAGACAACTCCTTTTAGATGTGAACTCTGAACTATACTATAACTTGTGGGATATGTGTATCTAATATATATATTTCATACCTTGATCCATTTAAATCTCTATGAATTTATTTTTGGACTTAAATGTATGGATCAACATATTCACTACTATGTAATTTGTAAAAAAAAAAATTCTCCTGCTCAGTCAAGGTAATAGTAATAATATCTCTTCTGAAAATCCCTTCACCCATAATGAGATTTCCTAGAAGAGACATTGGGAGACCGATGCTTTCAACATTCTATAGTTACTCGATAAATAATTCAACAGCTTCTTCATCAATATATTGTTCCACAATAAAACCTTCAATCCAACATCGATTCTTGACATACCCTTTCAAAATCATCATATACTGTTCAACAGATTTTATCCATCTATAACGGACTGGACCATACAGTTGAACCTATCTAACCAAGTGAACCATCAAGTAGACCATTATATCAAATAATAATGGTAGGAAGAACATTTATAATTGTAACAACCCGAGCTTCCATTGTACGGTTCTCTTTCAATAATGCAATAGCTTGCATTGTACGCAAGTTCGAGATTCTAACACACCGTGACCAATCAATGTAGCTGTTATGAATAGTAATAGCCACTTTTTGAATTATATAAATTTTATATTTCAAAATGGACTTCATTTTTGGATTGAGGATATCAAAATTAGCCTATGTTGATGTTTTGGTATTTTTCTGAGAACATACAATTTTTGATGAATAGTGAAAGATACTTAAAAACAAATTTTTTAATCAAAATAATTTATAGTGATAAATTATACTATTGAGTGGTTTTAAAGTATAATTATAATATAGTTTTACTATTTTATCTAATAATGGTCATTATAATTAATTTCACTTTGAAATTGGATATAAACAATTGTCAATCTTTTGATAGATACTGTTTCTTAAAAACATGCTATTTGTTTAGATAGCAGGAATTAACTATATAATTTATTAATGAAACTTCTATGTTTTGAATTTTGAAAAATTGAAATTATTTTTTAATTTGGAATATCAAATATAGCATAGGGTTAATTTTTTTTATTTTTCTGATAATGTTCATTTTTAAAGAATAGTGAAAAATGTAGTATTTTAATTCAAAACTGCTTTTTCATCCAATTTATTTATATAGAAATATTGTCATTTTAATTGGTTTTAAATTATAATTGAATTTTTTTTATAATTTAATAAAATTTGGTTCATTGGATGTAATTTCACTTTTCAATTGGATGTAAAAAAAGGAAAAATCTTTTGATAGATTTTACTTCTTAAAAACTCGTCTTTGGTTTTGACAACGGGAATTATTTTAAAATTAATTACTGCAATTTCTGTGTTTGGTATTTGGTAAAATAGATTCCATATTTGGAATCAAAAAGTCCAAATTATGTAATTAATACTTTTTTGTTTTTGGACATTATGAATAGTAACGATGACAATTATCTTTAATTATCGTGAATAATTAGTAATCGAGTAGTTAAGGGTAATGAAATAATATCATAATAATATAAAATGTCCCCAACATGTGTCCAAATACTATTTTTTGTGTCATGGCCGACCATGGGATGACTTTTTCCATCTTAGGTACCCCATGGAATCAATTTTGTGTGATAGTGACATTTTATCATTTTATTTTTAAAGAAAGGAAAATATAACAAAAGTATGTAACACATAAGTAAAACAATTTTAATTTTGTCTAAATAAATTATCTCTTAGACTATAAATATTCATTGGAAAGATAAAAATATTTCCCACATCATGGTATTGGTTTCATAATTTTTAGACATTAAATAAATAAATCTATTTATGAGACCATGATGGTGTAGTGATTACCTCATTAATGAACGATTTAAATAAAATGAAAAGATAAGGTAAAATCTAATACTTACACTTGTCTAAAGCCAATTGTATGGGTGTATTTCGAACCCTTATCAACTTATCCTTGATATATACCATTGTGGGACATTCCAAATCCGAAAATCATTTCACAATAAAGTAACATTTCAATCTTTCCAAAAGAGCCCCTCCTCTCCTCTTATAAAGGCGCCCAAATCTACCACCTTATTCACACCATTAAAGCCATTTTAATCGACCAATATATACCGAAATACCCTCTCAACTTTCCTCCATTCATCCTAGAAGCCTTACCTTCGGCAGAAATCTCATCAAGAGACCCTTTTGGTTGAAACCGAAGGAAGTTACCCAATTTAAAGGTAATGTCTTCTCTTATGTTCTTATGTTTCATTTTTCTTCTCCAACCCACTAAACTATTTATATTCATTTAATTTATAAAAACACAAGTATCTTCAATATAATACAATGTTTTTATAAGAATTATTTTATTTACACTTACACACACTTCCATCTAATGGTTAATGAACATATTGTTTTTGTGAGTGGTAAATTACTACCTCACGAAACGATGATTGTTCAAACTTCTTTTAAAACCTTTTATGGTGGCCATTAATATGTAACTAAATTTATATATGGTATATATTATGTTTATTATTTCCTTATGATTCTGTATTTTTCATTTATTGCATACCTTTATGGTTTCCACTATGGGTAAAGGCGATAATTTCATTTTAGGAAGTGCGGACTACCAGCCCCCTCAAAGTGATTTGAATCGTTAATGCATTATGTGGGACATATAAAGGATTGAGATAATGATTTTATATATTATATTATAGTGTAATTATAATATACCTTTGTATCATTATGTTTTCATTCCATTAAAGTATGAAATAGAAATGAAAGTAGCGTTTATGCGTACGCACAGCTTACCGTCTGCATGAACGGTGCATTTCATTTCTTATCTCCAAATGTTATGTACAATTATAAGTGCATATATATAATGGATATATATTATATATATTAAATATAAATGATTATTAACATTCTGGAATTATAATATATATATCTCTCATTTAGTTTTAATTTCATTAATATGACAAAGAAATGAATGTAGCGTTCATGCGTACGTACAGCCTACCGTCTCCATGAATGATGAGTTTCATTTTTTATCTACAAATGTTATGGAATATTATAAAATGAATATATACTGAATATATATGATATTTAAATAATTAATACTATTCTGGAGATTATGTACTTATAACTACATGGACAATTCTTTTCAAACAAGTTCATTTTTGACTCAAGTACCAAGGATAAAAAAACGAACGTTATTAAATTAAATGATTACATAATGTTCAAAACATGGTAATAAGTGATGTAAAAGGAATAATTATCATGAAAAAGGTTATTAAGGAAATATAAATTAACTATAGTCATTATTCGGGAGATTAAAGAACGATCGAGTCAACTCGGACACGAGGTAAGGGACTTTGTCTCAATCTCCTTTCATTGAGGAATATTTTGTTTTATACACAACTTTCTTTTATATGGTGTATAAACCCCTTTGAATTTTACTTTCATTCAAAAGGAATATTTTTTATATGAATTGTTTTTACTAAATGACAAAAGTAACGTTTTGTCTTACGTATGCGGCAACAAAGACTTCTCTGCCGCTGTGACCATTATTTGAGTTTTGGCTTCCTCTACAAGCCATAACTTTTTTAAAATGAAAAATAAATACAATGTTTTACGTTTCTTTTATTTTGGTATTGAAAATGGTTTTGATAATGTTCTGATTATATCAAAGTTTTGTATTTATATCTTGTGATTGAAATGTGGGAATTTTATGTTTCCTTTACGCATGTTTTACGTGATACGATTATGTTATGGTTCTTGGGAATTGTGTATGATATGTTTAAACATTTTCATATAATGAATTTATTGGACATAGTAAGTGACGGGTGGAGCTCACTATATCTCCTCAAATCATCGGTAGGTTTCATGAGACAAACTAGTGTCTTGGCACAATGCCTTGAAAAAATCTTATTTGTAGTCTTGGCACAAGGCCTTGACTATGTGGTTATGATAGTCCGACATTATACATTCCATCATAATGAAAGTGGTTATTGATATTGCATGTGATTATTCGACTAGTAGAGTATCCATGTGAATATTTAAATGGAATTATTTCATTTTATCTTTTCCCTATTATATTAAAGTTCATGTTTAAAAGGATTTTGTTTTAGTTACACATTGCATTAAATGATTATGTTTATTTATGAATGTTTCCTCTATATTATTATCCTTACTGAGAATCTGAGCTCACCCCTTTCAATGTTTTTTTTCCAAGATGTGAAGAAGTTTATTATAAATGATTTGCAGGGATAGTAAGAGGGGATATGAGGGTGTTCTATGAAGACAATATGTGTTGTAGTTTTTGTTCACTTTATGATGTAATGTAAGACTTACGAATATATCTAGTGTTTCCATGGATACTAAACTAATCAGTCTTTAGAGACTTGATCTTTTGGGATCATGTCAATGTTATGTAATAATGAACCAACTCTAGGTAACTGGGGTCGGGTCGTTACAGTTGGTATCAGAGAAATTTTAGTTCTAACCTTGGATGCTAGATTTAGATAAGCCCATATTAGAGTGCATAACCCTAAGATAGACTTTGAGAAATAGTATAGAAGAACATCCGAAGAATTTTTGTAAATTATATATTTTTCATATTTTCTGAGAAATACATCCCTATCTAGATATTAACAGGTAGAGGCAGCTCTAGCACAGATGTACATAGGGGTAAAACCCGAATACACCGATTTGAGCTAGACTCGAACAGGAAATGGGGAACGACAACGAGCCTTGCTGTACTCTGGGTTACGACACTCCCGGGGAATATTCTTAGGATAATTAATGATTTCATTATAAAAAATTATGAAGGGTTTATGAGTATATACTTCCTAAAAGAAAACATTTTTATGATTATGGATTATATCCATAAACTGTTCAATTTATGTTAGGTGTTTTTCATGTTTATTATTATGTATTTTGATTAATAAACAAATCTATTTTATGAAATTGTATAGAAATGGAACCTAGTGGAAGGAATGGAAACCGTATCAATGCATGCACTCCATGTAGGGATTTCCCTCCATCTCAAGATAATTATAGTGGAGCTGGTGATACAACTGGTGCTGATCATCTTATCACCATATTGGGACAACTCACCCAGGATATGAATAATATCCTTACTCGTATGGAGCATCCTGATCCGCAACGTGGAGGATCAATGATAGATATCTTCAATAGGAAAAAACCACCAACATTTAATGGGGGTAAATATCCATTAGTAGATGAGAAATGGATAAATTCCTTAGAGAAAATATTTCAGGCTTTAGGGAGTAGTGAAAGGGAAAAAGTTGTCATGGCAGTTTACCGCCTCACTATAGACTCTGATCAATGGAGGTCATTGATTCAAAATACAAAGGAATATGAAGAAGTAGCAAGTATGAATTGGAGAGATTTTAAAAATATTTTCTTAGAAAAATACTTTTCTCATGACCATCGGGTGGATATGGAATGAAAATTTCTTAGTTTGAGGAAAAAGGATGATGAGAATATTGCAAAGTATGAGTCAAACTTTACAAGGTTAGTGAGGCATGCTGCATATTATATACGTAACCCAAGAAGTAATACTGATGGTTTCTTTGATTGGTTAATACCATTTCTCCGTCGATCTTTAGTATCACAATCCTAATCATCGTACGAAGATATTTTCTCATGTGCTATCAAGACAAGAAATGAATTCTCTAAGTCTTATGACAACAATGTAATGCAAGAGAAGAAGAGAATGGTGGAGTAGGAGAAAGATAAAGGGAAAACAGAAAGAAGTATTTTCAATTATGTGATAATTATGGTGAGAAATAACCCCGTACTTGCCTAAAAGGAATGACAGTTTGTTACAAATGTGAATAAAAAGGTCCCCAGACTCGTGATTTCAAGGTAAAAAAAGAGGTTATCAATGTTGAATCCTACAATTGTAGATAAATGAGGCATTATGAAAATGAATTCCCTAAGATCCAAGGAAACATACCTCAGAAAAGGCCAAGGGAGCAAGGCCAAGCTTATGCTTTTACTACAGATGAAGTTGAATAAGTACTGAATTTGTGTTTTTGGACTCAAGAACTATATTATGGTTATATGAATAATGTGATATATATATATAAGGATTGTACTAAAATACTTGTTCTTTTCATTAAGGTTTTAATATGATGAAGGTAATCATATTTTATGCATGTAACAATAAGGTAAAATTTAAATTGTTTGGGGAATTAGATGTTACAATTGATTTTGGAATTTAGAGACCTTTTAGGGAAAGTATGGATAAAGGTATTTTGGATAACTACAAAGGTTGGATTGGATTAAGATGAACTTTGGACAGTATTTTTTACTGTTAAAACATCTATGAGGAGTATTTTTGTAATATTATAATACTAGAGATTTAGGAAAAGAACAACCTGTAGGTTTGGGGATAACCTATCGCGTCGGACAAAGCTGTAGGAATCGAACCCACAACCACAGTGCGACATGCCTTTATTACCTACCACTTGACTACAGAATGTCCCTGGTTATTACAAAATAGTTTTCCTAATCTAAATGGTATGTGTTAGTATTTGGAACCTTATACAATTAAGATAAAAAGATAATTTTTGAGTTCTATTATCTTTTGGAGTGAAAGATGGGTGTGTGGTAAAAATTTATTAAAGAATGAAATTATGCATGAAAGGTAAGTATATTTTCTTACGTTCTTAGTAAATCTCTTAAATATATTACTCAACTTTAAGAAAGGTAACATAAAACAAAAACCTTGTTGGTTAACTTTTTCTACTGGGGAATCAATGACCGTTTAACCAATCACATGTTTCTGATTTTCTTGTAGTTAACATTCTCTTAATCATGTTTTCTACAACTTTCCATCAGACCTTGATGGTTTGTTCCTCCTCCATATCATTTTTTTCATAGATTCATAGTATGGGATATCTTAGGTGACCTTTTTACTTCTCTTTATTTCTTTTAATGTTATATTTCTATTAACCCTATTTTCGATATGGGTTTTCCACAAAGGTATTTTCTATTTTCACCCTTTTATTTTCGAAGATCATTTTCAAATAGCGAGGACACAATTTATTGAAGGAGGGGAGAATGTAACACCTCAAGCTTCCACGGTACGCTTCTCTTTCAATAATGCAATAGCTTGCATTATACACAAGTTCGAGATTCTAACACACAAGGACCAATCAAAGTAGCTGTTATGAATATTGATACCCAATTTTTGAATTATATAAATTTTATATTTCAAAATGGACTTCATTTTTCGTTTCTGAATATCTAAATTAGCCTAAGATGAATTTTTTGTATTTTTTTGAGAACATCCAATTTTTGATGAATAATGAAAGATAATTAAAAAACGCTATTTTATTCATAATATTTTATAGAGAAAAATTATCATATTTAGTGGTTTTAAAGTATAATTTGAATATAGTTTTAAAATTTTATCCAATGGTGGTAATTATAATTAATTTCACAATTAAATTGGACATAAACATTTGTCAATCATTTGATGGATGTTGTTTCTTAAAAACACGATATTTGCTTAGACATCTGGAATTAACTATATAATTTATTAATGAAACATCTATGATTTGAATTTGGTAAAATGGACTTAACTTTTGAATTTGGAATATCAAATATAGCATAGGGTGAATTTTTGGTATTTTTCTGATAATGTTCACTTGTAATGAATAGTGAAAAATGTTGTATTTTAATTCAAAACTGCCTTTTCATCCAATTTATTTATATAGTTAGATTGTCATTTTAATAGGTTTTATAGTATAATTGTATTATGTTTTTGTCACTTAATACAATTTTTTTCATTTTATGTAATTTCACTTTTCAATTGGATGTCAAAACTAGTCAATATTTGGATGGATTTTACTTCTTCGAAACCCGTCTTTGGTTTTGACAACGGGAATAATTTTTAAATTAATTACTGCAATTTCTTTTTTTGGAAATTGGTAAAATAGATTAAATATTTGGAATCATAAGTTTCAAATTATGTAATTAATACTCTTTTTTTGGACATTATGAATAGAAATGATGATAATTATCTTTAATTATCAAGATTAATTAGTAATCGGGTAGTTAAGGGTTATGAAATAATATTATAATAGTATAAAATGACCCCAAAATTTGTCCTAATTCTATTGGTTGTGTCATAGATGACCATTAGATTCCTTTTTTAAACTTAGGGACCCCATGGAATCACTTTTGTGTGATAGTGACATTTTATCATTTTATTTTTAATGAACGGAAAATATAACAAAAGTATGTAACACCTAAGTAAATTTTTTTAATTTTGTCTATATAAAAGATATGTTAGACTATAAATAGTCACTGGAAATATAAAATGATTTACTACATCATGGTATTTGTTTTATAAATTTTAGAGATTAAATAAATAAATTTGTTTATGACACCATGATGATGCAGTGATTACCTCATTAATGAACTATTTAAATAAAATGAAAAGATAAGGTAAATTCTAAGACATACACTTGTATAAAGCCTATTTTATGGGTTTATGTTGAACCCTTATCACATTATCCTAGAAATATATCATTTTGGGACCTTCAAAATCCCAAAATAATTTCATAATCATGTATCATTTCAATCTTTCCAAAAGTGCCCCTCCTCTCCTCTTATAAAAGGCCCCCACCTCTACCACCTTATTTACACCATCAAATCCATTTGGCTTGGCCAAACAATGTCGAAATACCCTCTCAACTTTCCTACCTTCATCATATAATCTTTACCTTAGGTAGAAAGCTTTTCAAGAATCCATTTTGGTTGAAACCAAGGGAAGTTACCCGATTTAAAGGTAATGTCTTCTCTTATGTTTTTTTGTTTAATTTTGCTTCTCCAATCCCCTAAACTCTTTATATTCCATTATTTTGTAAAAAAAACAGTATCGTAAATATATTAGGATGTTTATATGATAATTATTTGATTTACACATACACACACCTCAATCTAATGGTTAAATAACATATTGTTTCTGTGAGTGACGAATTAATGCCTCACAAAATGATGATTGTTCAAACTTCTTTTAACAACTTTCATAGTGGCCATTAATATGTAACTATATTTATATATGGTATATATTATTTTTATTGTTTCCTTATGCTTCTATATTTTTCATTTATGGCATACCTTTTTGGTTTCCACTATGGGTAAACGCGATAATTTCATTTTAGGAAGTGCGGACTACCGCCCCCTCAAAGTGATTTGAATCATTAATGCCTTATGTGGGATGTATAAAGGATTGAGATAATGATTTTATATAAGATAGTATACGTTAATTATAATATACCTTTTTATCATTATTTTTTCATTCCATTAATGTATGAAATAGAAATGAAAGTAGCATTTATGTGTACGTATGGCTTACCGTCTCCATGAACGGTGCATTTCATTTCTTATCTCCAAATCATATTTACTATTATAAGTGCATATATATAATGGATATATATGATATATATTACATCTAAATAGTTAAAATAATTCTGTAATAACAATATATATATATATATCATTTATTTTTAATTCCATTAATATGACAATGAAATGAAAGTAGCGTTCATTAATATGTACGGCCAACCGTCTCCATGAACAGTGCATTTCATTTTTTATCTCCAAATGTTATTGAATAGTATAAAATGAATATATATTTGATATATATCATATTTAAATCAATAATACTATTATGGAGATGATTTAATTATAACTACATGGACAATTCTTTTCAAACAAGTTCATTTTTGACTCAAGTACCAAAGATCCACAAAACGACCGTTATTAAATTAAATGATTAAATAATGTTCATAACATGGTAATAAGTGATGTTAAAGGAATAATGAACTTGAAATAGGTTTTTAATCAAATATAAATTAACTATATATCATTATTCAAGAGATTAATGAAGACCGAGTCAAGTTGGACACGAGGTAAGGGACTTCGTCTCAATCTCCTTTTATTGAGGCATATTTTGTTTTATACACAACTTTAATTTATAAGGTTTATAAACCTCTTTGACATTTACATTTATTCAGAAGGAATATTTTTTATACAAATCATTTTTACTGAATGATAAAAGGAATGTTTTGTCTTACGTATGTGGCGACAGTGACCTCTCCACCACCGTGACCATTAGTTGAGTTTTGGCTTCCTCTACAAGTCATAATTTTTTTTAAATGAAAAATAAATACCATGTTTTACTTTTCTTTTATTTTGGTATTGAAAATGGTTTTTATAATGTTTTGATTATATCAATGTGTTGTATTGATATCTTGTGATTGAAATGTTGAAATTTTATGTTTCCTTTATGCATGTTTCACATGATACGATTATGTTATGGTTCTTGAGAATTGTTAATGATATGTTTAAACTTTTTAATATAAGGTATGAATTGGACTTAGAAAGTAACAGGTGGAGCCCGATATATCTCATCGAAAAATCGGTACTTCTCATGAGACAAACTAGTGTCTTGGCACAAGGCCTTGACAAAATCATAATTGTAATCTTGGAAAAAGGCCTTGACTATGTCGTTATGATAGTCTGGAATTATGCATTCCATCATTATAAAAGTGGTTTTTGATATTTCATGTGATTATTTGACTAGTAAAATATCCATGTGAATCAGTCAATGGAATTATTTCATTTTACCATTGCTCTATTATATTGAAGTTCAAGTTTAAAAGGCTTTTGTTTTAGTTATACATTCCCTTAAATGTTTATGTTTATTTATTAAATATTTCGCTATAATGATATCCTTACTGAGCATCTAAGCTCACCCCTTTCAATGTTTTATTTTTCCTAGGATGTGAAGAAGTTTTTTATGAATGACCTGCATGGATAGTATGAGGGGATATGAGTGTGGTATATGAAGACAATATGTGCTCTTGGTTTTTTTCACTTTATGATGTAATGTAAGACTTATGAATTTATCTAGTGTTTCCAAGGCTACTAAACTAATCGGTCTTTTGAGACTTGATCTTTTGTGATCTTTCAAATGTTATGTAAAAATGAACTGAATCAAGGTAACTGGGGTTGATGCGTTACAATAATTCATAGAATATGATTGAAATCTCTTTATTCATAATGGGAAATTTCATTGGGCCAACTAGTTTAATACATATGGCCTCAGAAAAGAAGGAATGTCGAGTTAAGGTGTGTCATAAATTTTGGGGAAGAATGAAATGAAAGGAAACATGCATTAAATATTGCATAAAAACATTATAGTCATGGGATTTTATTACTTTTAACATCAAATTAGTCATTGAAATGACATTATTTACATTTTATGAATTCCCTTGTGGAACTTTTAAACTCATAAGGAAAAGAAAAAATTGCAAAGTTTCTTATCTGGATAGCATCTAAGCTGATGCAGGAAGAGATGCCTACCTTCTGTACTTCATCAGTGCCAACTCTTACCTTATCCCCATAACAATAAAGTCTAACCTAGACTTGATGCTATATTATGTTTTTCTAGGAACATTTAGTAATGCTCCAACCACACAATCAAATATAAGTTTCTCTACATGCAGAAATCAAGACAATTTCGCCCATAAAAAAATTCCAAATTAGTAGTTAAAATTAAATTGATCTATTCTTCTAACATGATTTTGTAAGGTTTTTCAAAAATGGATTACCAAATTTAGTGTCAATATTTTTTTCATTATTGTATAGTTGATCACCCATTTCTGGAGAATATTTTTTACATTGTTCGATTTTCCCATCGAATGTTGTCATCCAAAGGTCAAAAAAAATTCTAGCGTGACCCTTGGGGACAATGCACATGTAGACCCAAAATAATCATTATCCAATATAGGAATACCTTTTAGAAAAAACACTATGAAAATAAATGAAACAACAGGTTTATAGACACACATACAAGTCACGATAGTATAAAAACTCACCCACTTATTGACAATAAGAAATATCAAATAGATAAAAGCCTTACATTCAAACATTATGTCATCTAAAGGTATAATAATGATTCAAAAATTGAAGACTTGATGTGATAAAACCCCATGTGATTTACTGGGGATGTCCCCTTTGAACTTTCTCCATAAGAAAACTAAGGACCATAGTGAATTCTAGGAGGAACTAGATAATATGACACATATAACCAATAGAGGAACATACATCACTCCACAAACATAGTTCTTGAAAAATAGCATCTAAAATTGCATGTCCACTGAGGTGTCCATGAGATGTGTTAGTACATATATAATCATTAGGGAACCACCAATGTGCTTTAAATCAGTAGTCAATAAATAAGAATATTAATGAAAATTTCTACACATTAATATATATATATATATATATGAAAATTTTATTTAGTAAGAAGATATAAAACACATCAGTAAAACCATAATGTATAAATCCTTGGATAAATATCAGATATAAACAATAGATCATACATCGGTAATCAATACAAACAACATACCACAAATCCTTTCCTAAACAACAGATCATAAACAAATCGTAAACAATGAACCCCATATTGTTATCAAAACAATGGATCAAAAAGAAATCATAAAAAATGGATCATACAAACATGTCATAAAAAAATTTTAGAAGATGAAATCAAAAATGAAATTAAAATACAATAAAAATATGAAGGCCTACCTTGAAATGCTGAAAAAAAATCGAAGACCTTCTTCGGCTTTCAGACAAGATGTTTTGAGGTAGTTGAGCTGTGCGATTCATCCTTCGATTCACTGAGGAGGAGCACCGACAGCAGGTGTCTTCCACAAAAATCTTCTATATCATGACGGGTTAACAAATGGTTAGGGTTTCTATAATATATCGAGACAATTTTATCAGTGCTTAAAAATAATCGATGATAAAGATTGGTCTATATTAGTGCTAAATTTATAGTGCTGATAAATATTCATTTATCAACACATTGTTTTGCGCTGATAAATTCTCTTCTATATCAGCATGAAAAAATCACTAATAAAGATTCATTTCTCATCTCCTATTATGGAAGCATTGTTAAATGATATATAATTATAATTATAAATAATAAAATTGTAAATATTTATAAATAATTAATATATATATATAAATATAAATAGAGTAAGTAAATTGTATTTAAATATAAAATTATAGAATTATTATTATTTTTTTATAATTATAGAAAAGCTATTTAGTAAATATAATTTATATCATTAAATAAATTTATATAATTATAGATATATATATATATATAATAAATATATAGAAAGTAAGTATAGTCAATATATTCATTATTTAAGTAAGTTTGTATAAATTTAATAATTCTGTAAATTTATATAATTATTTATTTATAATTATATAAATACTTATAAAAAAATAATTATTTATTTATATTTATAAATACATAATTGTATAAATATAAGGAACTGACATTTATAAATATATTTATTTATAAATATTTTTTTCAGATCTATTTTTAACATTATTAATGTGTATCTAATTTTGAGTGCAAGAATATATGTACAAAATGATTGAAATCGAATAAATTAAGAATATATATACACTTTAACAATTTTGAAAAAATGGAAAAGCTCTATATGCGTGCATATTTTAAATAAAATTTCACTAATTATACATATATATGAAATCAATATAACACACATTTGATCTTTATTAAATTAAAAAATCAAATGACATTCAATCATATGTCGAGTTCTATGCAATTAGTCAATATTTTAAATTCATATTAATTTTTAATTATATACCATTATTTAATAAATATATGACAATTAAATTTAAAGCACATAAATATTTTGTAATATAGAATCATATTTATATACATTAATATATATATGTATATTAAATATATACATTCTAATAACATTAATTATCATAATTATCTAATTATTAAAATATTTAATATTTAATAATGTATAATAAATCAAATCATTTTTATCAATAATTATTGAATTAATAAAATTTGTAATATTCTTTTAATAAAGAGATTCTTTATTTTTAATTTACTTGGATAATTTCATTTATCAGCACTCAAAACACGTTGATGAGATAAATATTTATCAGTGCTAAACAAGTAGCACTAATAAATCGTACCCTTTATCAGTGATGAAGATAAAGCCCGGAGAAAGGATACCCATTATCATCCCTAAAAATAAAGTGATGATAAAGGATACAAATTGTTAGTGATAAAAATCAATCGCTGATCAAGGTTTACTTTTAACATCCCTAAAATCAAAGTGTTGATAAAAGGTTAAATTTATTAGTGCAATCCTCAGCACTGTTAAATATGACTTTTATTAGTGTATTATTTTAGTGATGATAAATAAAGGAACTGTTATTGGCCGTTTTTGTAGTAGTGAAATTGAAAAGTAATTCATCTTTCATATGTGTGAAGAACATCTACCTTACATACTAATTTAATTTATTTTTTATCACCATCTCTCATGGATGGATTATAATGATGGAATTCATATTAATATATTATATTGAAGAATTAATTATTATTATAGAAATTTAATACAACAATTACATTCTTAAAATTACATTTACAAAAAATAATTTAATCATTGTTGTGTATGTGTGGACTACCACCTCTACGAAGGGATGTGATAAATTTTTCATTACTGAATCACATTAATGATCTATAAAATTTTATTTAAATATTTAATATTCCATTTATGAAATTATATTAATTCTTGAAATATATAATACTACTTACCTTCTTTCCAAAATTATATTTAAAAAATGGAAATGTTATGTATGTGTTTGTACGACTCCCCATCTCCATGAATGTAACATAGTTAATTTATCAGGACCATATTTAATGGATGGATTTAAAAGTATTAATTATGTATAAAAGGGATAATTATATCGTGAATATTATTATAGAGATTATTTATTGTATATTTCATTTACCACAACCAATATATCTAAGTCATTCTAGGATTATAATGATAATACCATCATGGAATATGATGTAAACATAAATAATTAAAGAAGTTGTAATAACATTGTAATAAGTGAAATACAATGAATAATAAACTTGAAAAAGATTCCCATGATAATAAATAATAAACCTAATTTTTTTAATTGTAGTGGATAAAAAATTATGTGATTATTTGGACCCAAGGTGTTGGAACTTCTTGGAAAAACCTTCTATTAATGTTTTTTAGACTCTTTTTTCAAAATTATAAAGAAATATAATTTTTATCTTAAAAATAATGAGTGGGTATTAATTATTCAATTACTATTCAATTATTATATATTTAATTTATAATTTTACTTGTTTTTAGCGATATTTTTAGTGTTATGTTTGTAGTGTATGGATTGTAAAAGTGATTTTTAAAAATAATGGTATTTTGTTATCTAAAAGTTGTTTTTATGTGGGTTTCAAAAATATTTTCAAGGGTTTTATTCATGATATGTTCCTTTAGAACTGTTTACCAAGGGTTGATCCCCATCATAGATCACATGTGATCTCATTATATCTTATATTATGGATGTTCCTAGATAATGATACACTTTATTTTGTAATTATTTTTCTCTCTAGAATATTATATCATAAGTATTCTATATAGATATTCCAATTTGTAAGAGTTCTTGTAAGGTTTTGATATGTATTCTATGAAAATGATATTACTTTGAATCTACATGACTTTTATATTCTTATTAATAAGTATTAATAGAAATCCTTGATTTAAAAAGGTAAGATAATGATTGTTTTTTTTAACATTTTCTAATTATAAGAAATGGTATGTTCTAAAGAAAAAATTTTAAATGGGTTTTCATATTTTTCAATGGAGTAATGGTTTATCC
The DNA here is from genome assembly GCA_963277665.1 of Viscum album. Lineage (NCBI taxonomy): Eukaryota > Viridiplantae > Streptophyta > Magnoliopsida > Santalales > Viscaceae > Viscum > Viscum album. Next base: position 170,568,791 of record OY728157.1, read on the forward strand.
TTTTAGGTCTCTTAATTATGTTTTTTTACTCATAAAATATATTTAAAATAATTTTATTGCGATTAAGGAATGGAAAGGACATGGATGAGGTCAAGAAGAAAATTTTAAAGATTTATTGTGAAATAAAAACCCATGTTTTATTTTAAGAACATTAGTTTTGTGGGAAAAGCGGATACTTATTATAATTTTAAACATTTAATGTAATGGTTCACTATGTAATAGTTTTTCCAAATTCTCTAAAACTATAAACAAAAATGATCCATGAGTTTTTATGAACGTGAATTCAATTTCATAAAACACTAGAATATGTAATTCTAAAATTTTTATCTGTAAAATAGGAAAAATTATCACAACATGGTAACCATTATCACAGTATGTGGACAAGGAATTCAAATAAAGGGAAAACGTTAATTGTCGTGGTATTGGACATGATGGGTTGTAGAATAGGAAATGGGAATGTGTCTTTGGACAAGGTATCACTCATTTTTTAGACATCATGATTCTCAAGGTGAATATTGAATAGAGGGAAGAAATTTGTTATGTATAGGAGAACATCAGGGTTTATTACATGTAAAATCCCTCCTCAATGGACTCTATAATTCCCCTTAATTTGAATTCACAGAATCAATGCATTATATTCATTTATTTTAGAAGACCGAAGACCAGATATGGTCATCGTAGTTCTGTAACTAACAGAGAGAAACACAAGGAGGCATGGTTTATGGTATCATAACACATAAACCTTGAAAATACACACAATGGTGTTGCCATGGGAGATTTTAAACAACCTTATATTGAGAAAAAATACATGACATATCCTTCGATGCGACACAACAATACAACCTGTTGCGGTGTGGCCTCATGGGATATATCATACCCTCTTTATTTTGGAATAAATCCCTTCCAAAACACCCATTAAGCCTAAAAAAAACCCCTAAATCAAATTATACTCATAAAAACATGGTTTAAAACAAAACAAAGGGATAAATATGGACATTTAAATGGAAAAAATTTAAATTATTTATGTAAATTCTTTAAAAACTTTCCATTGTCTCAAAGTTATTATTTTCATGGATTACCTATATCATTTCATGGAGGTATTTATAAATTATTTCATTATTTATGGCTCTAATTTTAATTACTATTTTCCAAATATATTTTATATATTTATAAATGTATAAAAATTAATATGGCATTAACATATAATGAATTTCATTTTATGGTAGAACATGGCACTATTTGTTATCATGTTATTTCGAGGGAGGGTATCTAGGATGATGTGTCAAACATTTGCTTTATTCATTCACTACTGTACCCTAATATTTCTCATTGTGTGAAATCAAATTTTGGACTTTTTATATTTTATCATGTATTTATAAAATATATTCATAAAATTACACACCCTTTGACCATAATTTTGTAAAAAATATCGACTTTTTGTAAAAATTGTAAAATTTATTTTAATGAATTGAAAAAATCCTTCACCTCACTAACAGTAATACAACAAAAAATGATGGCACTAACCTATAATGTCAGGGGTTATGACTCTAATTATTGCATTGGTTTTTCCCTTTCATAACAAATAAATCTTATGTCTCACACCATTTCATATTCATCACACACTCTAGACCAAGCATAAGAAAACTACAACACAACTAAAAAATAATTCTTTCCATATTGTTGAAAATGATAAATTTTATTCATATATATTTGGTAATAAATTAGTTTCTCTTTTAACCATAGTAACATTCAATTTTTTTTAGTAATAATGATGTTAAACCAACTGATTCCTATGGATACGCCAAATTTAAGAGTTTTATATAGAAAATCAATAAAAATTGGGAAAAAAATTAGTTTCAAACCATATTAGTTGGTTCCTTATTTAAATCAACATATTCCCAACTAATACATCCCAAATTCATGAATTCTTTGATGATGGGAAATTTTACATTTTTCATTGCACCATCCCATGGTTTTCAAAGATTGTGAATTTTTGGCTTGTGCATAGCACCACCTTGATTTAATAAACACCAACTGGGTATATGGAGGATTGATTAACATCATTACATTTGGGAAGAGCCCTATTTTTGTAAAATATATAATAAAAAATAATATGAAAATGTTTTCCGAAACATTATTTCACATGTACCCCCATATTCTTCCATAGTATTACTTGCGGGGTTACATTAGTCCCCATATAACTATACAAAACACACTGGACTCCATTATTTATCATCAAAAACTATTTCAAGATGATGATAAATTGTTCAAGACATGTTAAAAATGTAAATGTAATAAAAATATATCTAATAATAATGTGAAATATAAAAAACAATTCTCTACTAGGAGATATGTAATTTGTTTTGTTAATCAAATCATAGGACATTTTCCTAGTTTTTTGAATTTTTATATATTAATATTGTATTTTATTATTTCTTAAAATAGAATACGGTACAAAAAATATGACAGAAGGACTCAATAGTAGTTATTTGGTTTGTGATACCCTATATAATTTGTAGGTTTTCTTTTCTATAGTACATTTTGAATGGGCAGAAAGAATTTTCTAATAATATGTTTACACAAATATTTGTAAAAATGATAGATCCCAATAGTAAATTTTGTATTTCTCTATTAAATGATGAATCGTGGGATTAAAAAACTTATTTTATAAAATCCCATCGTTTTTTAATATTTATATTAGTTCCAATGAATAATTTCACCATATATTTGAGGATGATCATCATGTATATTAGGCTATAAAAATGAACTATTAATCTTTACACTGACTGTAATCCTCAATGTACATCCTTGAAAGTACACATGATTTTCACATTTTTCCCATGTGTAATGATTTATAAATTTAATAAGACGATATTATTAATTTCATGATTATGATATTATCATATGCTTTTATATATTTCACACTTGATAGATGAGTGAAAAAAATTTATTTTATGGTATGTTACAACCTGTTTCATGGATTAATGAATTATTTTTAAAAAACATTAATTTTAGAAAAGTAAAATGAAATGAAAATTAATATAATTAAGAAGACATGATGTTTATAACTCTTAATAGATTCATGTAAATTTCTATCTTTTTATGCATGTGTGGATTTCAATTTAGATATGTTATTTCCACTAGAAAGGTAAAATATAAGAGTAGTGGAATTGATGTGTTTAATTTAATCATAAATATATCGTAATTCCTTGAGTCATTTTCTAATTTAATTAATAACTTGGTTCTTTTATAATAGGTACTCAAAAATCATAAAATTGTATATTTTAACATAATGTACTAATTTGATTGTAGTAAATATTTCATATCATCAAATTCAATATATTTATCAAAACATGATTTTTTTGGATTATATAGTCAGGGAGTATAATTCATCTAACATGACCAAATGTTTAGTCCAATGTGAATAAAATTCAATAGATATTTATTAGACATAGTTTTCGTATGCAGGCCTTAACATGGGATATATAGATCCAATTGGTATCATTATAAAGTATAAGGAAAGATAAATTGAAGGGAAACATCTATACAGAATTTCAAGTTAAATTTATGCTTTAAAAAATTATCTATTTTAATCAATGGGTAACATGTTTTTCATGAACTTATCACATATACACATATACTTTCAACATTTTTATCAATCAACTTGAAAAATTTCCCATTAAAATCTATCAATAGATCATTTTATGTGTTTTAATATATTAGGTCTAGTTTGAAAAATTGTTGATATATTTATTCATATATTTCTTACATTAGTGACCCCATTTACATCTAACCCACTTAGTGATCAATATATGGTGTTCTCTTTGATGTAATATCGAGCTCTACATTTAAAATATTTGGAGGGTATTTGAATATATAAGTTTTCCATCTATTGTTCATCATGTATACTATTTTATTTTTTATGATCATATGATAACATTTTAATAAAAGGAATAACAATATCCATGAATACATGAATAAATTGGTTCGTGTGAAGATTTATTTGTTTTTTCCACATCTATCAAAATTTCTCTATCTTGAGTGTGCTTATAAGTTGAGTTGATTAATTAAATATAGAATCTAGAACTAATGAATTTACTATACAATTATTGAGAAAAAATTTAACATAAACCCAAATATATTCACTTAATTTACATTCGTAATGTCATGCCATAATTTTGTTTTATTAGACCCACTTGGGACTTTAGTGGGAGACTCCTATAGAGGGGGGGTTTTGGTATATTTTTTTTCATGTTTCCAATGTACTAGTGAAATTCTCACTATATGAGCCAATATTTACAACACTTATTATAAGGGTCACTCTTTTGTTATACTTTTATGGAATGATCCAATAAACTAGGAAACATATATTATCCTTATTCAGATAAGATCATTGATTTATTAATTCCACATTCACTAAAATTAAACCTAAAAAAATATAAGAGAATAATGGATACACCACACAATAATTTTACATAGTTCACCGACACTGTGTAATGTCCAAGGAGGACATGCCTATGTTCTATAAATGTGCCAAAATTCGATAATCATCACTAGTCTTGTGGTTATATAGATTTTAATATGGTCACTCCATGGAAGGCTCACTACCATTATAATCTTTAGGGTATGTATTTATACAACCCATGGCTCACTCCCTTTGTCCTCTCCCTTTTCTCACAATTCATGGGAGATTATTTTTTGGTAAGAGGGAAATACACATATTAATCATCCCAAAGTTGGTGAATTGATTTTCCTATCCATCTTACCACTTCTCTTTAAAAAACTTATTTATAATATCACAATTTCATATACTTATATTAAATTATTTAACTAGTATTTAATGAATACTAACATCACTAAAAAGTCAAGTAATATGTTCCAATAACATTTTTTGTCCAGAAACCTGACACTTTCGTGGTTCCCTTTCACTAATTTCATTAAACATTCCTCTTAATAAAAAAGCATGCATTCTAAAAAAACCATTATCATTTTAAAATCTCACAACCTTTGATAAAGACTTATAATCTTTCACAAATCCCCTTGGTTAGTTTGACACAATAACATTCTTCATGAAACATAATTTAAGATGAATCCATTAAAGTATAAAAACATTCCCAAAACTCTATGTTAAACTAATAAACTTGGGATCATCAAAAATCATGTATTCCTAAAATGAGTGGTGTAGAAACCTATTTATATACGTTTCCTCCCCTTCAAAAAACAATCTTTATCACCAACACATTTTGGTAAAATTCTTCATACCTATTCATGAATCTCCTTGTCTACTTGAAGCATGAATGAAATTATACATTCCTAAAACATTTGTTAATAATTTTATATAAATCCTTTTTTCATTTTATATCTTCATAATATTTCATAACATACAACCTTTTTTATATTCCTGAAACTTCTCATAATCAGGTACATTATAGCCAATTATTTTTATTGATCAAAAATCTTTTACAGAACATTATTTTGTGAATATTAAAACCTTCATCAAACTAAAAATTCATTAATTCAATTGATTTTCTAAATATTCATTGGAAATTCCTTGAAACACACCTATCAGGAAATATGTCCCATCCCGCAAATTATTGACCCCAAAATTTTGGAAAACAAAGGGAAGAAACGACACCTTATACACCCAATTTTCTAAACCACTTCCAATTCATCCAAACCTCTATTGTGAAGCTTTTGAAAAAAATCTATTTAAAAATCTCATTGAAAATCCACAATTTAAATACATGACGTATCCATATCTAGGTGCTCCAATTTCGTTGATATCTTTATCTTGTATCATAGTATTATCAGGATCAATATTCCACGAAAACACATTCCTTTTTGCACTCTACCACTTTCCCTCTATAGGTAAAATCCCCACCTCATGTAGTCTTTGAAATTTTTAATATAAAATAAAATGTGGTTCACCACTGGTTGTCAATGAAAACCCCACATCCAAAACACCATCTCCCCAGCGTTGATAATGATAGGGTCAAAAATGAATCCAAAACACAACACATGGAAACACAACTTCTCATTGGTGTCAAAATATATCTACCTATGTATTTTATTAAAAATCATTTTGAATAATTTTTCTCTATATCAAAATTACCTAATGAACCATTATGGATACAAAATATCAATGAATTAAAATACCACTTATTTCTTACTATTTTTGATTGATATTAACTATTTATTAACGTGTGACATATGATAATACCACTTCCCCAACCCAAATATAAACTATATATCATCACAAACTACTTTTGTGATTTATATTCATTTAAAGAACATCATTAGATTAGTAATATTTGATGCCTTCACTTACTACTCATGCAATAAATGGTTCGGTATGAACACATTCAAATTCATGGTCGTTTATTTTCTAGATAGTAACTACTCATGGATCAATGATCATTATCCACCTTTTACATTAAATATAAATTATACATAGTGCTATATATAATGAATAAAAATACTTGTAAACCTATACTTTGTGAAACAAGGGTGTCATTTTCAGTATTATTATGATTCTACCCCTATCTTCTTGATGTCAAAAAATAGAAGCTTGCATCCCTTATAAACCATTGAGACCATGAATTATGTCATTGAACTACGTCACCATTATAAATGAAGTGCATAAAGTTATTTCTACCTCTACCCCTTTGTTAACATGATCCTAGAATCTGATAAAGAGAAATACTTCTCCCTTGTCATATTAAACTCTTATTTTAGATATTCCCATTAGTTAGACCCAAAAATTAACTTCATCCCAAGTATAATTTATTTTTATGTGAATATAGGTATATGTAAACCTTACCACTCAAAAAAATCTTCTCTTGTAGCTTCCTTCATTAATATTCTCAGTGGGTGAACATTCCATATAAAAAATATTCATCAATAAAAACTATTTAACTATAGAGGTAAGAATATGTGTAGGAAAGAAGAGATAAATTTATTGACACCATTGATGTACCTTCCACTCACATACATCCAAATATCTATATCATCCAAATTTCTTTAGCATCCAAATAATTATTTCTTCTCTTAATGAATTCATCCAGATATCTTCTCCAAATCTTGACACAAATCCTATATAGACTATTTAAACTGATACAAACTCTCGCAGACACCGATATGATGGATGATACCATTTTTTAAATATATCTTAATGAAAAATATTGAAAAGTTGACTTTTTTGTTCAAATTTAGATATCACTTCCTAAATATTACTTAGTAACATATTTCTTCCCTCATCCACAAGATGTATTTCCTTGATTGTTGGGATTATCATATGTTAAATATTAATCTAAAAACTATTCCTAGTTATATCAAATTGTTAACTGAATGTAGAATTAAAATTAATCATGAGATTTATCCATCCATAGAAGCCTATCATATCCTAAGAAGGGATATATGACATCACATGTTAGATAAAAACAAATATAACATGCACAACTAAAAAATAGGCTACTACCACTTAACCTATAGCCATATTTATATTTCATATAGCCATGGTTTTAAAACAATAGATATAGGTATGTTTTTTTCATTATCTATAGCCATGGTTTTAAAAATAGTGGCTATATGTCTTCCGTGCTTCTGTGGGAAAACATTTTCAAAAACAAAAAATGTATTGATGATATATTTCTATGGTTTTGAGGCTATATCCATGGTTTTTATTGTTATATACATCATCATATATATATATATATAATTTGTTCTATGGTGTAGTGGTGAGGTCAATGAAATGGAAAGGGGAGGTCCAAGGTTCAAAACAAGGCGCGCACAGATTTTTTTATGCAATTTACATGGTTTACTGAGGCTATAGCCATGATTTTCTACCATCGAAATAGCACCTATATCCATGGTTTAAACCATGGATTTTGGTCAACATCCATGGTGGCCTATCTCGAGGTCTATTTCCATGGTTTGGAAAAACATGGGAATTTTTCAGACCCTACTGCAATAGTGATAGTGCCCAAAGATGGGAAAAACAGTTTCCATAGGCTACAACAACGGTTTTTGGTCCTATTGTCATAGTTTTGAACTGTGACATGGACCCTTTTTCAAGTTGTAATGAGATCTAATTTTTTTGGTTCTTCACCAGTTTCCTATATTCATGATCAGACATCATATAATCCAGTGCTCTAGATATAAATTCCATATGGATCTCGATACAACTTCAAATCAGTTGAAATGTCCACATTTTTCTTTTGATTAAAATCATTATGTCTCCTCATCCATACTATGATTATACATTTTTGTTCATTTATTAAAATTATAAATATATGAAAATTTATATTTGTACTAATTTGAATGAGTTTGAACTCAAGAAAACCTCAAAACTCCATTTTTCATCTCCATGACTTTTTATATATTGATGAAACTTACCAATGGATTTCATCTCTCATAAAACCTAAAAAATTTCGACAATAGTTAATAGCCTTTAATCACATGTGGATAAGTGATTTTTTCACTTTTTTTCTAGTTGAGGACAGATTTTGGTCACAGTGTACCCCTACTTTGATATCAAACATTCCTTTTACCCTTTTTAGATTCCAAGATAAGAATTCCCTAACCATATCCACTTAGTATTCATCCACATAGATCTTCTTAAAACGTTCTGTAGTTACATAAAACAAGATATCCTTTGAGTTATTCTCCTTACAAAACATTCATTTTTAATTTTTAGTTGGAATTTTCCTTTTCTATCATGGGAATTTTCTTTTCTTCATAGCCTAACTCATAAACTCTTTTTCCTTGGGTACTCTTACTAAAAAGGATATCCTCCAAAATTACAGATTGGTTATTTCCTCCCTACATCTTCTTGTACATCTTTTTATCACCAATATATTTATCATATTTTAGTACCCTTGTATTATTTTGGGATGTATCATTCATATGAGTTGATTTCAGATACATTTCATTTTCCCAATACTCTAATTATCTTCCCATGAATCCTTTTGTTCAAAGACTAATTTTGAAATTATATTCAAACTACTTATTTCCCAATTAATGGAAATCCATAAATTATATTATTTCTATTCCTTGTGTAACATATTTAAATCCCTCTTAATTAATCCACATGAATTTCTTCTTTAATAGGCAATAGAGACTCCATATATGTTTTCTTCAATGGTTGATCTTTCAATGAATAATTATCTTCCATTATCACTTCTAGTGAATATTCTTTCATTTCCCTCCATATATTTATCTTTCATTATAGGAGTTCAGTTGTTATTAAACAGATGTTTATTCATGATATACCTTATATTAATCTCAATTCATTTAGTACATAATGGTAAATCTTTTCTCCATCTTAACTGACATTTTTTTAGTGAAACCATTATTCTAATTCTTCACAATAATAGACGGTTTATTTACCTAACTTCCAATTCACATTCTACTACAAGTCATATCCATATGAATATGGTTATCACTAATAATGAATCTCCTAGAAAAATCATACCTCCTATATTTGCAACATGGTTGAGGTGTTGTTGCAAAAGAATTTCTTCTTCCTTTGAGACCTTGTGATTCTTGAGGACTCTCATGGTATATCCCATGATTCTAAATTAGTAAAACATATTAGATTCCTTAATTTCTGATTCATGTATTTTGGGTTAGATAAGAACCTTTCATTTACTAGATGACTCCAAATTTCTACATTTGTGGACATCACTTACTGATGTATCGGTGAGAGAGATTTTTTTCTTCTCATTCATTGGAATTCAGTCTACATTAGATCTCTTTGGTCTTCCCATATGTATCTTTATGTTTTATAATCATATACTACAAGCATGATATTACTTTTATATCATATTTAATATACTCTTTGATTAGACTTTTTAGATAAATAAAGCTAAATTTTAGATCATTCTCATTGTCCATGTATTCTTCTACTTTAGATGCATGTTTGTCAAGTAATTCATTACGACAATTCTTCCTTTCACCGATCATCACAATGTCATCATTCTGTTCCACCTTTACATACCCTAGATATTGGTTCTCCACAACCAACTTAGGCATGTGTGAAACTAATTTATCACTCTGAAGACATAAAATTTTGAAACTCATTTGGGTGAAGGTTATTTTAATTATATCTTGATTTACACTATTCTAATTTGGAATAAATATCAAAAAATTCCTTATACTATATATAATTTTTCTCCCGTGTATTTTTTCCATGAAAATTAGTCATTTATTATTTCTTTTCATATTATTATCCTCATTTTTAAAAACATCATCATGGAAACCTGGATATTTATTCTTCATTATTAGCTTCATTTTTTCTTCCATAAGCACCTAGTCAAGGTCCTTATCTATGTGAACATATTCTACCATTTTCCTCTAGAATTATCATCATCGTCATTTATATAATCACTTGGAATATCAAGATCATCATATAGACCTTAAAAATCATTATATGAATAATTTTATAGGTAATAAGATTCATCGATACCTTATGATTGTGAGTTGTACATATCATTTAGATCTATCAAACAATTATAAAAAACTCTTCTGTTATTTTAAATAACTTTGGATTTATCCTTATTACTTATATTTTTTTACTTTCCAATACTGTATAGGAATAGAAAATTTCATCTCCAAGAATTGATCAAATTAAATTAGGTCAAAAAAAATACAATAGAGAAACCCTTCATATGATACCAATTATTTGACACATAAGGGAATTTAGGGAGATATTCTATGAAAGAGGGCTGAACAATGCTGTGAAGATAATGTTTCTCCCACATTCCTATGAAAATCTAATTTTCATAGCCAATACTGACCTCATTTATTAGTTAGGTAGATCTTATGTTTACCTTTGATGTGATGATCTGACTAAATGATGTTATTATATTATATTTATTCTGATAAGATTGATTATCCCTCAATCTACATGCACTAAGTGTAATATCATAAATTATAATATAACCAATAACAGAAGATATAATAATGTAATTAGTTCACCATTATTGGGCTATGTACAAGGAGAACACACCAATATTTTTTCTATTTTATAAAAATCCACTAATCATAATTTTTCTTATCGATAAAATGAGTAGTGTGTGGTCACTCTATGTCATGCTCAATGCCTTTACATTATTTAGGTTATGGGTCACTAGAAATAAATTTTCACTAACTATTCATCTCCCTTTCCACATAAATTCTAGATGGAATTATTTTTGGAACATTTTTCAATACATTTCATCATTGTATATTAGTTGATGCACTTATTAGTTCTCATTAATATTTACTCATCTCTTTCACAAACTAGTTGTGAATATCACCATTATGAGATCTTCACTTTCACAACTGAACTAGTATTCAAGGAATACCAACATACTTTTCTAAATTATTCAATAAGTGAAAGTAAAATTTTATTTCCCAAAACATACCAATTTAATGGAAACTATTCACCACATTCATCAATCCTTCATACTTTTTAGGGAGCTTCATACATTTGTGAAATTAATTGTTTTTCATGATACTCAAAACCTTTCCAGAAGCTTTCTAAGCATGTATAAAACCCCTTAGTCATACATAAATAATTAATTTCTATATAAAAAATATGTTTCTTGTCAATCCTCTATGCACGAAAAACCATCAAGAACCTCCTTCATGAATTCATAGAGTTTTTAAATTCAATAAGTCTATCTTATTTAAATAATGGTTGTAGAAACCAATTTATTGACATTTACAACCCTTTTCCCCATACGAAGCCCATTTTTCGATGCTCAGAAATGAGTTTGTGCCTTTGGGATTCGATCTTGACCAAGCCCATTCCAAGTATGAATACGTTTAGCTCGAGCAAAACCGCCTAAGAGATATGTGGATATTGATAGAGATTACCACTAGAGGAATGTTATCCGAGCCACCCAAAGGGTCTGTCACCATGGTGCACCATACCCTAAGGTATTATGCATGTGTTTTAAGGGGTTATGTAACAAGACCCTAGTACTATGATTATGTACATTATTTTTTAATATAATAAATAATATACATTCATTTTATTATTGTTACTTTGTATATTGTTTTTAAAGCGCAAATAGTATTTGTCGTTAATATTCAACTAAGAAATCTATTTTGATGAGTTAATGGATTTTTGAATGAAATAATAATTTAATAAAATATTATTATTATTATTATTATTGAATTAATTTTTATTAAATATAAATGAATGTACAATTTTTTGAAAGCAATTGTAATTTTTATTAATGTTTGAAAGCCATTTTTGTCGAAACCCATGGAATTTCGATAAATGTTGGGTTTTTTTAAAAAGTGAAAAATAACATATTTAGAAATTTATTTATATAATATGAATATTATTTTTGGAATTAAGATGTCAAAATTATCCAATGGAGTATTTTTCATAATTTTCTGAGATAGTTAAATTTTTTGGAAAAAATTACAAATCATTTAAATATATAATGTGTTTTAGGACAACACAATGACCCAGTAGTGATGTAATAAAATAATATAAACATTATTTACGGCTAATATATGTTTTTACATTAGAATAATGTAATTGTGGGGTTGTTTGATTTATTTTAAAAATATTCAGTGGATCTGTCATGGCTTATAAAACATTTTGTATTTTTAAATTGTTTTTCTTGAGAGTGTGACTCACCTTTACATAGGCAACTCTATTGTTTTAAGAATTTATGCCATTGGCCTTATAAAATATTGTTTTACACTCCCATTTTCCAAAAACCATTGGAAAAAACCATGGCCAGGATTGTGGTTTTGATTAGTTTAATGCGAGGTGTACCAAACCTAAATAATTAATAATTTACTCTCCTTTCCTATATAAACCCACCCAAGCTCCCACTTCGTCATCACTAAAAGCCTTTGTAGTTCATCCATACTATTCCATCATCTATCTATAATCATCCCAAGGCTACCTAGTCTTATAGGATTCCATTTTGAAGCCTCTCCCAAGCTTTTTGGATCACACTTCCATGTAACGGTTTCCTTCCATTCTCATTTTTGTCCAATTTTCATTAAGTTTGTATTCCCTTTTAATTTTCAATTAATAATTTCATGGTATAGTTTATAACCACCCTAATTATCTCTTTATGTATGAATGAAGGGATACCCATTTCTCTCTTATTAATTCATTCCATGTACACTTGTTACCATGCTGAAATTCCTTAAGGATTTTCTCTCTCCTCATTTACATTCATGAAATTATTTTGTATTGTGAATCCATATTCCATTACATTTGTTGGGACATGTATCTATATGACCCCCTAACATTAAATTTCGTTTATATATGATGAGACACTCATTTTTCTATCATTATCCATTTCTATGAATTCTTATGTCACACCATTATGCTGCCGAAATCACACCATATTTTTCAAAGCCAAGATCATAGTGTAGTGAATACCATACCCATTTCTATGTCAAGGGTATTAAAATTTATGAAAATATACATATTGAATGGGAATTTCATGTATTTATTCCACATTACATAATTTTAGAATAGGTTTTGATGTTGATTGATTACATGTTATATGATTCATCTGGCACAATTATGCATGAAATGAAATGATTGAGAAGGGTGCGCCCTAATAGTGCTCCAATGAATTGGGTAAACTATTCTATCATGATACTTCATGTGAAATTATTTTTGACTAATTATAATTCATGTGCAATGAGGGTTTACTGAGGCTTCATTTGCAATGAAGGTTTACTCATGTTCCATGTGCAATGAGCCTTGGCTCGTGCTAATTCCATGTTAAGTGTTGTGGCCACATATCCATGTTATGATTATCATGATTTATCATGCATTTATGTTTATGTTTCTATTGAGATATAGTGATATTCCTATTGACTAAAATTTATTTTATTTCTCATTTTATTCCATGTTTACTCCCTTACTGGGGTTTATAGCTCACCCTTTTATTATGCATGTCCTCAGGTTATCTGATCCAATGCTAAGTACGAGGGAATGTAGTTGTAATGTAAAGTAGGTTTTAAATAAATACTATGTGTGTTTTTTATTCTAATCATTTATGTAATGTTTTTATGAACCCAAAGACACTAGACTTCTCGAGCTTCTCTGTTGTATCAAGTGAACATTTTTTGTAAAAAATCATGACTAAATGTGTAATAAAGACCATGGTTGTCATAGATGGTGTCAGAGGATAGGTTTAGTTAATCTTGGGATTAGGATTAGAAAAATCTAGTGAATACTTGGAGAAAAGACTAATTATAATGAAAATATCCCTATTTTTTGGTGAGTATTGAGTATTTTGTTTATCAAGCAAATACTTCCCAATCATGATACATTTATGTTGAGGCATCTCTGGCACAGATGTATCCTACGGGTAAAACCCCAAAACACCACTTTGAGATAGAATCGAACGGGAACTGGTGCACAACAATGGTCCTTGATAAACTTTTGGTTATGACCCTCCCAGGGGATAGGCTTTGGTTAATTCCTAAGCTTAGTATGTACCGTTATTAATGGAATTAAAAATATTCCCTAAGAATATATATTAGAGAGTAGATCATGGATAACATAGACTAAAACCAATCAATTCATAAGTTTAGGAAAGATAATATATTTATAATTCATCTGTATTTTGACTTTGGATTACCCATTACGTGTTACCCCTAGCATTATTTTTATTCCATCCAATGGCTAGTAATAGGAGATCTCGGGAAAACAACCAATTTGAAGAAATATGAGATGATTGTTCTAATGAGATCCCCAATCCAATGGGAGAAAGAATCACAAACTTTGTCACTATACACTCTCAGTTAAATCAATATTTTAATAGAAATAAGGGTCAAGATGAACATTCAACCCCCCCCCCTCCTATTAATGAACAAGTCGCTATCGAGTGCTTTATGAGATGAAGTCCTCATAATTTTAATGGATCGTCTGATCCCTCAATTGTTGAACAATGAATCAACTCCATTGAAAAGATATTCTCCATCCTTCAATGTTTTTAGAAATAGAAGGTTCTTCGGGATTCTTATCGTATGGTTGGTGAAGTAGATCAATGGTGAACATTGATAAAAAATATGAATCCTGGGGAGGAGATCAGAGCTTTGGAATGGAAGAATTTTTAGATGTTTTTTATAAATATTTTCAGCACACCCTCTGAATTAAGATGAAAAGGGACTTCCTTTCCCTCAACTAAAAAGAGGATGAATCTATCCGGACATATGAGGAAAACTTCACAAGGCTTGCACAATATGAATCCATATTTTTTGTTACCCCCGAATGCAAGTTTGATCGCTTCTTTGGTGGTCTTAAACCTATTATACAGAAATCGCTAGTGATCCATGACTTTGAGAGGTATGCGGAAATTTTTCGATGTTCCCTCAAGGTTTAAATTGAGATCGTAAAACCTCAGGGGTATCATGGGGATAAGAAGCGTAAGGGGTACTTCAATTCTTGTAGTCCACTAGATAAATCCAACGGTTCTATGAAAATCCAGCACCCCACTTGCCAAAGGTGCGGAAAGAAGCACCCCGGAAATTTCCAGAAGGGTACGAGGAAATGGTAAAGGTGTATAAAAGAAGGGAACCTATCCATTAACTTCCAAAAAAAATCATATGGCTATGATAGGGGAGAGGAATGCTCCATTCGACTCTCAATGTGTTGTTCATTGCATCAACTGCAAAGAACCAAGGCACCGTGTAAATCAGTTCCCTAAGACAAGTGTTTTTTGAGGCAACCAAAAACCTTCAAGGAAGTAAGGGTGATCCTTTTCCATCACTACTGGAGAAGAGAACCCCGACAATGATGTGGTGATAGGTACGCTAGTTATTCATTCAATAATTGAGAACATACTTTTGGATTCTGGTTCTATTCATTATTTTATATCTTGTTAGTTTAGTATAAAAACCCCAACACCACCACAAATCCTAGAAGTAATGATGTCGGTGAGAACGAAAAATGGGGAAATCATTGAATCCCATGGATATAACTCCTCCCCTATCATAATCTATGGATTGAACAGTCCTGGGAACCTCATCATACTCTCTCTCTTGTGAAATTGGATGCAATTATTGGCATGGATTGGATTTTCCTATAAATAGCTGACATAAATTGCTATGAGAGGGAAATATCTCTCCATATGGAGAATCAACCCTTGATTCATTACAATTTCTAGGAGGATGACGATTCTTCTTTTGATCCATCATCTCAAGCGTGGATATTAACACCCTATGAGCATGAGTATCTAACTCAGATGATTGAGTCTAAGGAGGACACTATCTTTGAATTCATTTCTATTGTGATGGAATACATTGAAGTGTTTCCTGAGTAATTTTCTAGTATTTCTCTTAAGAGAGATGTTTAATTTTCAATTGACCTTATACCTAGGGAATTTCCAATATCCAAGACTCTATATAGATTGGTTGTTGTGGAGCTTGAGGAGCTGAAAAAACAACTACAAGAGAATATGGATAAAAGGTTTATAAGCCCAAGTGCTTCACCATGGGGTGCACTAGTCCTCTTCATCAAGAAGAATGATAGTTCAATGTGTCTTTTCATTTTTTATCATGAGCATAAAAAATTCACGATAAGGAACAAGTATCCTCTCCCATGAATTGTGACTTGTTTGATCGGCTACGTGGATCACAATATTTCCTTAAAATGGATTTGTGATCGGGATATTATCATATAAGGGTGAAGATGGATGATATTCCCAAGACTGCTTTTCATACATGATATGGGAACTATGAATTCATAGTAATGACTTTTGGATTCACTAATGCCCTAGCAATCTTCATGGCCTTTATGAATAGAGTTTTTAAAGATTTCCTCGACAAATATTTGGTTGTCTCTATAGATGATGTTCTAATATACTCTGAAAACAAGGAGGATCATGAGGAGCATCTGATAACTGTACAAAAAAACCTTGCGAAAGGAGAAGCTTTATGAAAAGTACAACAAGTGTGAGTTCTGGTTAAAGGAGGTCTCATTATTGGTCTATATCATCACTAGAAATGGGATATTTATGGATCCCACCAAGATAAATGTAATAGACGGATGTCCATGGCCAACATCAGAAATAGATCTCTATAACTTCGCGGGGTTAGCTCGATATTATCGACGATTTGTGATAAATTTCTCAGGATTGTACAAACCTCTTTCCAAGATAACTCGTAAGGGAGGAAAGTTTTTTTGGAGTAATGAATGTGAAGAAAGCTTCAAGGAGTTGAAAAAGAGGCTTAACACTATGCATGTGCTCAAATTACCCACAAGTGGAGAAAGTTTTGATGTATTTAGTGATTCTTAGAATAATGGAATGGGATGTGTGTTGATGAAAAATGAAAAATTCATTGCCAATGCTTAAAGGAAATTGAAAGTTCATGAGAAGTATTATCCAACACGTGGTCTGGTGTTGGATGTCATGATCTTCACTTTAAAAATTTGTCTACATTATCTCATTGGGGAGAAGCTTGAAATATATACATACCACAAATTCCTGAAGTATATATTCACGTAGAAATATTTGAACATGCACCAACAAAGATGGTTAGATATCATCAACGACTATAACTTCTCAATCAATTAGCACATTGGGAAAGCAAACAAGGTGGCATATACTCTATGTAGAAAAGAACCAGTGAATCTATCATTGATGGTAATTGAGAAGGATCCAATCTTCTTAGATTTGATGAAGATGGAAATGGTAATCATAAAGAAGGGAACAACATCAATCCTTTCACAAATTATTTTTCAACCATCCCTTGTGGAAAATAAAATGGATTCTCAAAAGGATGATGTGGGAATTTAGAAGAAATTGGAAGTTACCATAAAAGGTAAATCCTTGGAGTTAAATGTTAATGAAGAAGGAATTGTGTGATTTGGTATAATACTATAGGTTCAATCATGTCCAGAGATAAAGATGGAACATTTGGATGATGTGAATAGTTCAAATTTCTCTATTCACCCAGGAAAGACAAAGATGTATCGAGATCTCTAAGAGAATTATTGGTGGGATTATATAAAGAAGGATATCACTGAGTATACAAAAATGTGTCTGATGGGTTATCATGTGAAGGTAGAGAGGCAGAAGTCTAAGGGGATGATGCAACTGTTGCCTATACCATCATGGAAATCAGTGAACATGACCATGGACTTTGTCACTGGAATTCTGAAGACATCCAAAGGCAACAATGCAGTCTTTATTGTTGTGGATCGTCTTACAAATTCTACACACTTCATTAAAATTCAGGAGGATTTCTAATTGGATAAACTATCACATATAAATATCCGGGATTTGGTAAGGAATTATTGAGTACCACTATATATTGTATCCGATCGAGATCCAAGATTAACCTCTAAGTTTTGAAAGATTCTTCATCATGCTCTAGATACTGAGCTGAACTTCAGTATGGATTCTCATCATCAAACTGATGGCCCATCTGAGCGGACTATCCATACAGTTGAGGACATTTTGAAAGTGTTCACAATGGACTTCAAAGGAGGATGGGGTCAACATATTCATCTTGTTGAGTTATCTTATAAAAATTGTTTCCACTTGAGCATATAAATGGCACCATATGAATCCATGTATGGGAAGAGGTGAAGAACACCATTATGTTGGGATGAAGTCAGTGAGCGTAAGCTTCTAGGACCAGAAATGATCGACAAAATGGTGGAGAAGGTGAAAACCATTCAGCTGCATATCAAGGCTTCCCAGAGTTGACAGAAGAGTTATTTAGATAACCATCAGCGAGACCTTGAGATTAAATTTGGAGACATGGTATTTCTATTCATATCTCTGTTGAAGAAGGTCATGTGGTTTGGAAAGAAATGGATATTAATTCCTTACTACATCAGCCCCTTTGAGATTCTTGATCATGACGGGGTTGTGGCCTATCGACTAGAACTTCCACCTACCGTGGTCATATTACATGATGTCTGTCATGTATCCTTCTTAAGGAAGTACATTCTAGACCCATCACATGTTCTCTATTCAGAGGTAGTACAATTTGAGGATGATCTTTCTTATGGGGAGAAACTATTTAATATCTTAGATCATAAAAAAAGTACTATGAAATGAGACAATGCCTCCTTGGAAGGTGTTGTGGAAAACCACAAGTTTGAAGATGTGGCATTGGAATCGAAGGAAGTAATGAAGCATAATTACCCAAATCTGTTTTAGTGTGGTAAATAGAAATTTATAGGGAGAAATTTTTTAAGGGGGGAAGATATTAACGACCAAAACTTTTATCAAATGAATATTCCTCATGATCCAATTAAATGACTTAATATGTGAAATGGTTATATAACATATGCACTTTTTTTTATTTTGGTTTCTCAATTTTTATAATATCATTAAAAATTGTTACCGTTGCTAATATAGCCTTTGAATTGTGATCACACGATTAGTATAAATATAGGGCTTTAAAAAACCCAATTTACTCAGACAAAGGAAGAGATGACCCCATCCAGTAGACATTTTTTATACGAATCCCATTTATCAATGCTCAGAAAGGAGGCAGAGTCTTTGGGCTTTTCTCTTGACAATGCCCAAGCCGAGCTTGAATATGTTAATCTTGATCAGAACCGCCAACAGGAGAAGTAGAAGTTGATTGAGATTACCACTCGAGAAATGTTATTCAAGCCACCCCAAGAGTCTATCACCACCACCCAAATTACCTAAGGTATTATGTGGGTCTTTTAAGGTATTTTCTAACAAATCCCTAGTACTATGATTATGTACATTATATTTGTATATAATAAATGATATACTTTCATTTTAATATTGTTACTTTGTAAATTGTTTTTAAAGAACAAATAGTATTTTTAGTTAATATTAAACTAATAAATATATTTTGATGAATAAATAGATTTTAGAATTAATTTTTTTTTAATAAAATACTATTATTATTATTTAATTAATTTTTATTAAATATATATTATCATATAATTTTATGAATGCAATTGTAATTTTTATTAAGGTTTGAAAGCCGTTTTTTGACAAAACCCACGAATTTTTTATAAATGTTTCTTTTTTTAAAAGTGAAAATTAATTTATTTAGAAAATTATTTAGATAATGTGAATATTATTTTTGAAATCCTGACGTCGAAATTTTTCAATGGTAAAATTTTCAAATTATTTGGAGACAGTTGAATTTTTGGGTAAAAATTAAATATCGTATAAATTTATAATGTGTTTTATGACATCATAATGCCCAAATAGTGATGTAATAAAATACTAAAAACATTATGTTCAGATAATATATGTTTTCCATTAAAATGATGTGTTTTTGGTTTGTTTGATTTATTTTAAAAATCATTATTGGACCATTCAAGTCTTAAAAAACATTTTGTCCTTTTAAATTGTTTTCATTGAGAGTGTGAATCATCTCCACATAAGAAACCCTATTATTTTAAGAAGATATGCCATTGGCCTTATAATTTTTTTTTTTCCAATTCCCTTTGGGAAATACCATGGTCAAAAACCATGGGATGGTTTGTGGTTTTGATTAGTTTAAAGTGAGGTGTCCCAAACCTAAATAATAAATAATTCACACTCCTTTACTATATAAACCCACCCAATATCCCACTTCCTCTTCACTAAAATCCATTGTAGTTCGTCCATCCTCTTCCATCCACTCTCTATAATCCTCCCAAGGATCCCTAAGCTCCCAAGAAGCCTCTTTAAAACCTCTCCCAAGCCTTTGGTATCACACTTCCAAGTAAGGGTTTTCTTCCTTTCTCATTTTTGTCCAAGTTTCTTTAAGTTGTTATGCCCTTTTAATTTTCAATTAAAAATTTTGGGGTATGGTTTCACACCTCCCCCATATAGACCTATTTATTTTTTAATTAATGGATACCCATTTCTCTCTCATTAATACCATCCATGTACACCCATTACCATGCCGAAATTTCATATGGAATTTCCCTCTCCTCATTTTCATTCAGGCAAGTCTGCTGTATTGTGAAAACCAAATTTCATTACAGTTGTTCGGACATGTATCTATTTGACCCCTAATAGTCCATTTCATGTATATATGATGAGACAACCATTTCACTTACATCAACCATTTATATGAATTCTTATGTCACGTTGTTGTGCTGCCGAAATTTCACAGTATTTTTCCAAGACAAGATCATAGTGTAGTAAATACCATACCCTGGTCTCTATCAAGTGTATTCACCTTTATGAACATATACATATTTAATAGTACCTTCATGATGTATTCAAAATTCATTAATCATGGAATAACTTATGATGTTGATTGATTCCATGTATTATTATCCATGTGTCACACTTATGCATGAAATGAAATGATTAAGAAGGGTGCACCCTAATAGTGCTCCAATGCATTGGATAAAGTATAATATCATGATACATCATGTGTAATGAGTGTTGACTCATGATAATTCAAGTCAAATTACTGGTTAATCATACTACATGTGCAATGAGGATCTACTCATGCTTCATGTGCAATGAGCCTTGGCTCAAGCTAATTCCATGTTATGTGTTGTTACCACATTTCCATGTTATGATTATCATGATTTATCATGACTTTATGTTTATGTTTATCTTTTGATCCATTATTATTTCTATTTACTATCATGCATTTTATTCCTTATGTTATTCCATGTTTATTCCCTTACTGGGATTTATATCTCACCCTTTTCTTATGCATGTCCTCAGGTTATCCCATGAAATGCTAAGTATGAGGGAATGTAGTTGTCATGTAAATGAAGTTTTCAATAAAGATATTTTGTGTTTTATAGTTTAATCTATTATGTAATGTTCCAAATCTCCAAAGACAATGAAACTCTCGATCTTTTATGTTGTATCAAGTGAATATTTTATGTAATAAATCATGTTAATATGTGTAATAAAGAGTCAGGTTGTCATAATCTCCCTATTTAGATTTATTGGAAACACTTTTATATGTCCTTTGTATATATCTTGATACCTATTGATGAATATTTGTTGAAAATGACTATCCATGAATTACAATACCAATAATTTATTTTGGTTTGTTATTGATATTTGTTATTTCATTATGTATGTCATATGAGAAGACCAATCCACAAACCCGTTTTGAAACTACATTCGTCCTTAACTCCATATATGATTAATCTTCATTAAATGAGTATATTTAGAAATGTTATATTTAGATCCTTCACTTCATACTATCTCTATGAAGGGATGGGTAGGAACACAAATATATTAAAGAACCTTTATTTTCTCGATATTAACTACAAATGTATTCATAGTCCTTCCCCCACTTTGAAATCAAATCCAAAGTATAATTTGTACCATATATACTGAATATATAATCCTTTAAAACATTTATCTTGGGGGAAAAGGGTTCTATTTTTAACAATATTATGATTCTTGTCCAATAATTTTCATTTCAGCAAACATAATATTTAATCCTTTTAAAATAATTAAGACCATGAATCACATTATTGATCTATATATCCTTTATAAAAAATGGGCATGAGGGTATTTGTGATTCCTTCCCTTTGACAACATGGTCCATGAATCTGTAAGGTGAAATTATTATTCCCTGTGATATGAAAAACATCGTTTTTATAGGACTATTAGTTATACCCAGAAACACACTCTTTATCCTGAACCATTTCTTTATCTGTGAATTAAGTTCTAAGAAAACATTCCCACTCAAAATCAAATCCCAGTTGTTTCATTACTCAATAATATTTTAAATGATTTAAATTACAACTCCACAAATATCCATAAATAAAACCTCTAATCCTACTGATTCGTTACTCAGTGTAGGAAACAAGAGATTGTTTTAATAACACCATCGTTGTCCATTGAATTCTATCACTTCTAAATAACTCAACAATCCATATAAACATTTATACATTCAAATAATTATTCTAGATATACTATTTTTCTCTTGAAACCAAGCCTATAATAGTTGTTGAAACTTGTACCAACTCTCACACATACCAATATGATGCATGAATACATTTTTAGAACCTTTCTCAGTGCCAAATGATGAAATAAAGACTCATTTACCGAAATTTTAAGATTACTTTTGAAATTTTACATGGTAACTGATTTCTCCTCAAAATGATAATTTATATTTCTATGTTTTAGGGTAATAAATTTTGTTATATTTTCATCTCATAACATCTCCTAGCTTTTTCAGGTTTTTCAATGAATATAGCTCTAAAAAGCGGCATGAGATTTATCAATCCTCATATACCTCTGATATCATGGGAAAACATATGATTTCACATGTTAGAACAAAAATAAATAAAACATGGGAGATCATTTTATTATTGAATCCCCCTTAGTTTATCTTCCATATCCAACATTTGATAGATAAAATAATATTAAAATAAATGATTCATGGATCATGATACCAATTGACATTTATTGAGTTATTGAATTTCAACTCCGAATTTCAATCATTGTGACTCCATATTAGTATATTGATTCTTCTTATGTTAACATTTATTATAATTATATATATAGAAAATCCTCTGTTTATATTTATTTTAATCGATTGTAGCTCTAGATCATGTCACAACACCACTGTTTATCTCTCGCACTTTGCCTCTATTGGTGTAATTTTTTCATGGATCATGTCTCTTTAAAACATGAAACACTTCAATAATTGTTAAAATAATTTATAAACATAAGGAGAGGGTACGTTTCAATTCCTCAATTTTAGGACGAGGTTAGTAATGGTAGAGCACACATTTAGAATGAAACATTTGTTTTCCCCTATTCATATTTGATAATAGTAACTCCATCACCTAATCAACTTATTTATATTACGGATCTATAATTTTTAAATGATTAAATAGTTCCCAAAAATAGAATATCATTTGAGTGATGTTACTTAGCCAACCTTAATTTCATATGTTTTATTTGGGATTCCCCATTTCTGGATAAAGAATTTCATTTAATTTATATATCAACACATAAAATCTTCTTAATTAAGAACCATTACAAATAAGGACCTCCTCATGTGCTATTTAATAGATCATACTTATCAAAATCTTCTTACATATATATTATTTATTTATCAAATTTTATGACCCATGTATTATTTCCGGATGTATCATTCATATGATGAAATTTTGGGGTCTATTTAGTTTTCAAAATCTTGTTCTTTTCATTCCATGAATCATTATATTCAACATATGATTCGAAACTTCCCTTCAACCCACTATAATTTTCTTTCTTGGGAACTCTGTAAATACCTTTATCCCCTTGACATGTGGTACAATTTTCATTCCCACTCCATCACTCCTTACCTCCATCCATTATAACAGGGAATAAATCCACCCCATATGTTTTATTATATGGTTTATCTTTTATTGTATGTTTATCCACCCTTATAAAAACTCGAGAAGCATCGTTTGTTTTCCTCTATATTTTTTTATTTCCAAGTTGGATACAATGAGTAAACTAATATAGATGCATGATGTACCTTCTGTTGATCTCTATTCATTTCCTCTAGAATGGTAAATATTTTTCTTTATCTTAATAGGCAATATTTAATTAGAACTTTTCTTCTCATTATTCACAGTAATAGATGAATTACTTACATCAAATTACATCATCTTTCTTTTATAATTTTTATCCATATGACGATGGATAACAATGATAAGGAATCTCCCATATAATTAATTCCACATATAAGTGTGACTTAGTGGACATGTTGTTTCATTGTATTTCTTTCTTCTTTCTATCCCTTAGTATTATAATAATATTCTCATGGTATGTCCAATGATTCTATAGTAGTATAAATTAGTATATACCTTCATCTTAGAGACATCAATTTTAGGTTGGAAAAGATTATTCTACTTAATACCAGACTTGAGATTTTGAAATTTATATACATCACTTATTGATTCTCCCATGAGAGGCATTATTTCCTTCTCATCATTGTTTTTCAACATCCTTTAAAGTTACTTTAAATTATCATCCTTTACTTCAATTTGGGATGTCATCTTTTTCATACATTATCTTACATATATTTTGAATTTAAACCTCTCCTCTAGATTTATTTTTTGAGGGATAATTCTATCATAAATCTCTTTCTCAGTGGCCATATATTTTACACATCATGTGAATATTAATCAAGTATGTCACTTTAACTCTTATTAGTTTCACTCATCTTCATCATTTCATAACTTTGAGCCATTTTTTTCTTTTTCTATACTTTGGTTTTCCCAAAAAAACTCTTTCATGAATACAATAAATTTATCACTCCTTTCCCATTTATTTGGAACCTCATTTGAGTATACGATATTTTCATCAAAGACAAATTTATAATCATTAAAAATGGAATACATCTTCTTGAATTCCTTGGATAGAGTATATATTATCTCCGTCATATTTCGAGACACGTAAATTATTATTTGGTTGAGGATTTATGGTTTGTTAGCCTCAATTTTTTGTGCTTCAATGTAGATACCTTTAGATTTATTATTATTTATGAGATCCATGATCTCTTATTTTAGTACCTGATTGAGGTCTCCAAATATGTGTACATATTCCACCTTTAAATATAAGAAATTTTTATCATAATTAATAGTTCATACATAAATTGGAATACTAGGATCCTTATATATACCATCAAAATCATTTTATGAACATCTATGGAGACAATCAAATTCATTCATTCCATTTTTTTGGGAGAAACTATGTTTTTTAGCTTGACAGCACCCTTTTAAAAAACTACTCCATTCAATAGAAGTAATTTTGGAGTTCTTCTTATTTCTTTGTTTTCTTTTTTTTCCATATTGTAAGGGAATAAAATATTTAATCTCTAAAAATCAATCGGAATAATTCAGGTAAAAACAAAAACAACAAGATAATCCTTCCTTCTTATACCTATTATAGGACCCATAGAGGACTTTAGTGAGATACTCCATAATATGGGAGGTTAATTAGGGTATGAAACTCTTTCATGTTTCCCCACGTAACTTTGAAAATATCAGTTTTATAATTAATATTGAAATCACTAATTAGTATGTTCAATATTGAGTTCACGTACTACATAATGATCTGATTGACTAGTGATCTAATATTATCTTTTTTCAAATAGTATATATGGATAGTAAATCCTCATGAAATTAATTCTATATTGTAAAATATAAGACAAGAAATAAATATAAAGACAATATTTTCCCTTGTTTTACCCACACTATGCTATATCCAAGGCTGACACATCAATGTTGTGTTGATGTTCCAAAATCCACTAATATTCACTAGTATTGAGGATACAATGATTAAACATTAGTCTCGCCATGCTAGACTCACTGGGAAGAGAAGATACCTAGTACATGGAATTTGTTTACCAAATTCCAGAGCATCCAATCCTCTATCATGAATATTTTTCAGCTTACCTAGTCATGAATTAAATGGTAACTCCAAAACTAACATTTTCATTATATTTCTATATATCAGTTCTCCTCTTTTTTAAATTTATTCACCATATTTCTATGGATTATCATAATCCACATTATAGGCTTTCACATTTCTTCATGCACTGTACCACGTTCCCCCTATAAAGAACACTACAATCTCATAAATTGTATTGCATGGTGAACAATAAATCAAAAGTTCTTCACCAGACCAAGTAAATGGGAACACTACATTTAGTACACCAACTCACCATGGTGGACAACGATAGATTTAAAAATGAAACCGAAACAGAACCTAGAGAAACACCAATTCTCATTTGTTTCCAAAGAGTTTAGATCTTAAATAAAATATTATTGTATTTATTTTGAGTTGTAATTAATAATAAATAATGCTATTATAAATAATAATAGGTGTTAAAAAATTATGAAATCATATATCTCAGTAGTTTTGGTTTGTATAAATAAAGGAATTTTAGATTTATCCTTTATATCTTAAGAGCAATGAAGGTTAAGAATCAAGGAAAACTGAAACTATGTTGATCATGATTTGCCCAATAAATTACACTAGTTTATTAACATTGTTTTAATTTTCATTTATCTTTAGAAAACCCCCATCTTATTCATTCATTTCTAAATTTCAAAAATAATAATCAATAATAATCAATGTATCTTTTACATCCATGAAAAATAACCTAGGTTATATTATCCTGTAAAACATGGAAATACCTTAATTCAATTCTAATATGTTTTTTGATATGATAAAGAGAATCCTGATTTTAATTCCTTTATAAGGAAAAATTTTAAATAAGATACTATATCTATATGATAATAATATATGCAATTGGTCACTGATATCATCGATGGATGTTTTATTAATTATCATGATGAATGGATTTTTTTCTATAAAATCCATTAACATTTATATTTGATTTTTTTCTTAATGTTTTATAATTTTTATCTACCTAAAAAATATTTTCAAGAATTTTCTATATTTTAATTTTAAAAATGATGATATGTAACTGGGAGCAACATCTTGGGATAGTTATACACATGATTTCATTTTTTTGATCAAATTATTATATGTATCTGTACATGTGTCATTTTATCAATATATATACTTTTAAAAAATAATTTCTTAAAAAAATATATGTAATTTTCTTTAATCATATTCATTCATTATTCTACCAATAATATGTTCTCTTTTAGAGGGATTTTATCTTTTACTGATGGTACCCAGCTATAAATTTATCAATGACACAAATTATCTTTATGAAGAACGGGTGAGTTTTTTGATTCATCATATAGGTGATATAAAATGATACAACCATATATTACCCCTAATGACTAATGATTAAACATAATTCTCTTAGAGTATGATAAAATGGACCCAGATGATGTTTAAAATATAAGAAAATAATATAATAAATTTATTAAAAATATTATAATTATAATTAAAAATTTTGTATTTATAAATGAAAATTTAGCATTTTTTCCTTATTGGATATGATACATTAATATCAAAAAAATTAAGAAAATTATAAATAATACAACATGAGGATTAAGAGAGGGTTATATGAACCGTATGTGGGTTTCCAAGACAATTTTCTATGATTCCTGACTCACATCCATCATGCTCGGTAGAATGATTTCATTTCATTCTGGTCAAATGGGGATACTTTATTAAAATATTTGAATGATTATATATTGTTTTATATGTTTCATAACATATTTTTTTGTATGTAAAATGTTTTTTACATCATTTATATGACTAGTTTCTTAAATGGTTTACTTATATAAATGATTGTCAACATCTCTCACATATTTGACATGATTTATGAATAAAAATTTATTTTTCAAAAAAATATCATTTATGATTATGTATGAAATGCATATAAATATTAATTTATTTATGTATATATATTTATCTTAACAATATTAGGCCACTAATAAAATATTAATGTGGATGAGAACTCAGTAGGTCACTGATCTTGATTCTATCAATTTTTTAATTAAATTTATATAAAACACACCTATATAATATAGAAAGTATTAAAATTTTACCATCATTTAATTTTGTATATTGTATAGAATATTATTCTATAAGAATTATCATAGTTTATCGAGAAATGGGAAAATATTACTCATCATATAGATGAGATTCTCTATTATGTTTTAATTTATGAGTAACATAATTACTTTTTCCTAATGTGGAAAAAGTGTCCAATGTTTTTTAATTATGTTTGTAAAGGAATCAATAGAAAATATAGAAAAAGGAAATTATACAGAAGTTTTTTTTTATTTTTTTGATAAATTCTACATATAAATAGATATACTCAAAGATTACATATATATATATATATAGAAAATTTATGAGTATTAATATTTATATTTAGAGGTTTTCATCATTCTATTTAGGGAAACACACCTGTTGATGTGGAATATCTCTCGGTTGTTGGGTTTTTTACTAACAATAAATGTTGAATAATAGTTTAATTGGAACTCCAAAGCACATTAATGAAATATCCAGTCATTACTTTTAATTAAATAAAACATAAATCAGTAATATACCTTTTTCAAAATATCATTCCAATGATCCCATGATTTTATAAATAAGTTTAATTTAAATAACTATGATCTAGATGAATCCCACCTATAAGGTTATTACATGGGTAATTATAATTATCCTAATGGTTGATAAGTATTCTCATTCAATTCATGTATTTTCCAGGTCCTTCGAGTTTTGAGATTTAGAGTTTCTTGAGAAATATGAGTGTCATTTGAGGTGAATTAGGGTGTTGATATAGGAATTTGATTATTGAATGAAACCAGGCAATGGTGTAATCCACATTATAAATTAGTTTATTATTTTCGGTGTTTAATGGTCGTAATCAATGATATAATGTGACATTTTAGTTATCTTTTTTTAATTATTAATTTATGCATTGTTCTATATATTGAGAATGTTATTACATATCCTTGAGGTCCCATGGTTACCAACAGACCCACCAAATTGTTTTTTATTATTCCCTATTGAGATAATAAATTCCATTCATTATGATATCAAATCTATTAGATTTAAGGTATCATTCCCCTTTGAATTTTATCTTTTCTTCCATTATTGTATTCAAATTATTTCTGGGTAGTCCTTAGTATATTTTTTTTAAAATGTTTCAAAACATGTTGGTGTATACATGATGCAGTATATAATCTTCATGAGAATATGGTTATTTGAGTATTGGACCTTATTTATTGTTAGTATAATGATTTTGGAAATGGTTTTTGGTAGGTGATTGAAAAACATTCCTTTATTCATGTTTGTTATATGTAATTATCATGATATAGGTTTTTATGAGTATATTATTTTGATTGATTATAAATATATTAATAATTTAATATAAGAGGGGTTTTTAGAGATTATAGTTTATATGATTTGATTTTTTAATTATTTATGATTAGTATAACATTTTTGGTTACAGTATATATTTATAATATTTAACATTAATTAGCATGACATAGAAATGGGAATGTAACTACATTAGGGTTGTTCTACTGAAATGATAGTGAAGATATATCAGTTATACCATGGGTATAATTATGAAATTTATTAATTAATCAATTGAGTGGAATTGGATATGACATGTAATGAATTAATTTGGCACATGAAAGAAATTATTATCTTAATATTCATAATGGTCAAAAAAAATTTGTTTGAAAGGAATAGATAAAATAAAAATGGTAAATATAAAATGAGGCAAATGAATTATGTGATAATTAGTTGATGACCTATAAATTGGAAGGCTGATGTTGTAAACTATTAAGTACTCCACCAATCCTACCATTTTTTCTAATTATATAAGGGGAGGAGGTTATGCTATTTTTTTAATGGTATGTTATTGTGGGATGAGGTTTTGTTATGTTTTCATGGTTATAGGTTGTCCTAATTGTTTTTGGTGAGGAATGGGACTTCAATGATGTATGTCATTATGGGTGTGAGTGTGAATAGATTTGGGTAAATGTGTGTATTGGGAATCCTTGTTGGAATATTATTACGATTTAATATTATTTTATTATATCTATAATTGTAGAGTGATATTGTGTTGATATTGGATTATATATTACGTTTTATGGGATCATGTGTTGGTTTCCCAATAAATTCTTAATGTATTATTATGTTTCTTCCATATTTTCATGAGATTTTTTATCGAGGAACCTTTAATGTATAGTTTTATACACCTGCATAATTATATGTTGTACTTTCTTTGGATAGTATTAGAGAATTTGGTAGACCATACTAACTCACAGTGTGGCAGATAGGTGAATGTTGTATGTGTCATGAACCAGGTTAGGATACCATCCAACCCGACACCGGACCTGGTCCGAGATGTGGCCTAGTGGGCCATCTCAATCCCCATGGGATGGAAACTAGTGTAAGGAATAATAATAATCCATTAGGAACAATTTATCCAAAACAAACTATGGTAAAATAAAAAAACAGCTAATGAAGAAAAAACCAACAATAATTCAACATAAAGAAATATACAACTGATCTAAATACAAAAACTGATGAAAAAAATAGAATCCAAGAATAAACTAAAACCAAATAATTTTATCATGATTATCCCCTAAACACTAGGCCACCATAAACTATAAGACCAACCTGCACCATGACAAGGTGATCAAGAAACATAAACCAATAAAATAGCTCAGGCCTACAAACGCCAAGTGGAAAAAGTAGGGTGTGATATTAAACAGCTCAGTAGATAATCACCACAAACTACAAAAATTTACATTACAAAAATAGTACACAACAAACAGTCCAAAAACATACAAAATATTTTCTTTTAATCATTATAATAAAACAAATAAATCTTTCAATAAATTATATTTTTAAAACAACGCATGTATATTGTCTTATAAAAAATGGTTCTAAATTACAAGACACAATTCAAAACTCATGTATAATTTTAAATCTACACTATATCACTAAAATTAATGTCTGTTAATAAAAAAGGAATCAAAACGTGAAGGGAAAAACGGGAAGGTCTAATATCCAACATGCTGTAGAAGAAAAATATTATATACATATATATAATTATTGAAATTTAATAAACATATCTAGAACCAATCCATGGACACACTCAGATTAGACTAACCTATCAACATATGGTGCAACTCCGTAGTCAATAACAAATTATCATTACTAAAATAATTATTTCAGTGGAACATCCCATATGTCCTCTTTTAAAATCATGGGGTACTGACCCATCAAATTGAGGTTGATAATAAATCATCACTCGACCATCCGGATGACACCCAAGAATCTAATGATAAAATTACTCTATGAAACATGGTATAACAACAACAACCCGCATCATCCTCATGAACAAGCCAATATAGGGTAACACATCCCACGATCTAGTGGTTTCCAAACATCATCTAAAACAAACAACAATCACGTGCCTGAGCCACTAGAGGGGATCTCATCCCAAGGTCTAGTGGTCTCCAAACATAATCCAAATAATCAAAAATAGAGACGAAAATCCATTTCATTCACAAAAACATAAATCAAACTATTAAAGGTCACATGGAAACCCCCATTTTACGAAATCATACCCATTTTTTCATAAATCACAAAATAATAACTGAGCCTTTATGCTACCCATTCTCTCAATCCATTTTCCAAAACTCGAAAAGATACCCAATGAGACCATACATTAGTTGAGTTCAAAAACAAATTTTCAACATAACACAAGTTAAAAATTGGACATTCATTTCACTTAAAATCAAAAACAACTTTTCAAGAAAATCAAAAGGTAAAAACCTAGAGGATAATCGTTTGAAAAAACATGTTTCTTGGAAGAACCAATTTTATCATTGTTCTAAATGGGCCTCTAGCATCCATTAATAACCCATAAATTTTTAATAAAATCCAAAATATCATTTATAAATTCAAAAAAATTTAAAACTCCATTTAATAAAACCCAAACCAACATTCAATGATATTCCTTATGTATATATAAAATCACCAAAAACCCCCTTTTGTTTTTAGGAAACATCACGTTTTTTAACCATCCCAACAAGACACACATAATAACCACAACATAAAAGTCATTAATTTCGACATAAAAAATCCAATTCATAATCACACCATATACCAAAACATAACCATGGGAAAATGCCACCAAAAAATCCAATTTCAAATTAAAAGTTAAATTGACATTTTATCAAACATCATGCACACATCAAAATATAGGCACATTTAAATAATCCCTCTATAAAAAATTTCTCACCTATTATACATCACAAAAAAACAGAATCAATTTATAATAACACATCACAATCAAGGGAAACACATTTAGAAACCATTTTTGAATGCTCAAAAATAAAATAGAATGTGCTGGAAAGGAAATGAAAGGATAACCTTCCTCAATAATGTGTGAATGCAACGAAACACCTGAAGGAGTCAGAATAGGCGCCAAGAGAAAATCTGAACACACTACCACCAAATAAATCATACCACACATCATCACAAACAATTAGGGTCTGGACAAGAGGAAAACCCCCACTATAAGAAAGTAATAAACTGAGAAATAAGGAACAGGAAAAGAAAAAAGTGACTAAAAATCCAAAGAAACTCAATATAGAACCATTAAGTATAAACCATGGACAAGGGAGGTCCAAAGGGGGGAAGCTTAGAGGTTCCCATAATGTAAATAGGTCAAGTAATGGTAAAAAATACTGAAATTGGGTTAAAACCCCATAAGGGAAAAAGTTGAATTTCACACATTTAAGGATCAAGGAAACTCGAAAATATTTTCCACATGGTTTGAGAGAACGTGTTCCAATTGTGCAAACCCAAATAGAGATATGGGGAAAACCGCATGGGCTGTCCGCATAGTCTCCCACACTGTGAACCTACCATGCCAAATGAAACTATAATGAATGAAGGAACCACCTCTATGCTTGTCGCATGGTTTTCTATAACCATTTGAAAACCATGAACCTAGTCATAGGCACTTGAATAAGGTTTCATGTTTTACCCATTACCTTTAAATATTTTCACCAAGCCATCATCAAACCATGAAATTCAAACCATGCATGAAGAAAACGAACTGTAAACATCCTCTAAATTAAAATTCCACATGTTTAACCATCACACCTTGCATGAAAACCGTGGGTTGGCTAAAAACTCACCCAGAACATTCAAAACTAAAAAATTAAAACCTGGAACACAACCCAAACCACGAAAAAAACATCCAATGGAAATAAAACAATAAAAAAATATAAATTCTATGATTAAGGTGTAAAAAGTTTCCCCAGCACAAACAAATTCATTCCCCACTAATACACTCAGCCACATTAGGAATAAAGGTCAATCTGAAAAATAAATGAAGTTGAACTAAAGCACAAACCTCGAGGTGTTCTTTCACTCTACAAGTCACACCTGATTAGCATTAAGAGAACCCATAATGGAATGATCCACCAAAGGTAATAGGGTTTTACCCACAATAGGAACTCGACTAGCATGACCAACATTAAAACTCCCAAAAACACCACCCCATGATTACTGAAGTGGGAACTTTCTTCACAAACTAACCCAAAATTTTCCACACAAGCTAATCAACGCAGCCACCGAAACCAAGAATTCTCAACAATCCCACATTGGGACGTCCAACACAGGATATCCCTATATGAATTAAAACCCCTAGAATAAGGGGAAAACCCAAAATAGTTGCTCAAACTAAACCACAAACAAAACCTAATCTCATCAACTCCCCAAGACTCCGACATCTCCAAAATGAAGATGATCGGGAAACAAAACCAATCCACAAAAGGCTAAGCACACACAAGAATGATATACTAAATATAGACTCACATTTAAAAAAGAAACACTAATATAATTAAAAAAACCGCCAAGATTCTTATAAAAAAGGGGAACTCACAATGATAGTGAAAATTACTATAGGGAAACATAACCATCTCCACATCAACACTGGAGATAAAACATGGGTGAGGGTTCTACACACCCATGAGAATTCCTAAAAATGTTAAAGGATTCACTCCATGTCATGTGTCGAGATCCTTGATGTCTTCAACCATTTTTTTCCCTACAGTCATGAGCTTACACCCTCAAATCAAGTATTTTTTCCTCAGTAAATGCTTCTTAGAAAAAATATCTAGATGACCCAAACATCCACAATGATGATATTCCTCTTAAAGACTGTGACAAGATAGATTCGAATGCATAAACTGACCACATTGAAAACATGCGGGCAAATGATTTGAAAAATGAGAATCTCACCCCTATGAAGGAGATTTTACAAAAATAGGCTCCTTTGGTGTAAGAATCTCCATTTGAGGGGATGTTTTAATGGTTATGATAAAAACAGGTTCATGAACTGCCACATACTCCACCCTGCGATGTAAATCAGCTTAGAACACCTCATAAGATATCTTCTCAAAATGGATTTCAGTGGATAAGAGGTTTATGTCGTTATATTAGGTTTAGGACACCAAGTGATGGGAGGATTTTCCATATGATTCAATGATGCTATTTTAAGATAGAGAGAAATAAGCTCGTTAATGTGGTTAACATAAGATTTAACTATCTTCTAGACTTGGTAAGTAATAGACAAGTATGGGACTTTTTTTTCCTTCACCGCATCTGTTATTAACCATCAGAGGAATGTGGTCTTAAACAACTCCTTTTCATTCCAAATTTAAATGATGCAGGGATGGTGACCTTCCATCAATCCATGAATAGACCCTCAAATGAACTCAAAATGACGCAAAATCTAATAGCTTAAGGAATTCACAATGACCTGAAGACAGCCTCAACCTCATTAAGCCATTATAATACCTCTAATGGATCATGATCACTATAAATGACCAAAATAAATTTATAAGAACTATAATCCTCCATTCCAATAGGATTATGGGAAAATGGAACAACTGTAAGATACTCACTATGAACTTGTTTGGAAATTCTAGATTTCATACTCTTTATATAAATAAAAAAGGGAAACAAAATCAACATCAACAAAAAATCAACCAAATTATCATCCTTGGAAAAAACAACCATCTCAAAATCCAAACACAATAAACCAAACAGAAATCTTATTTTTAAAATCCCATTTTTTCCAATTCCAAAAATAACTTCTTCCCATTATACTTTAGAAATTTCAGAACACATTTTTCAATTTAAAAAAAATAGCATATTCCACTTTTATAAAAAACTTAAGCATAAAAAACATTTTCCCCTTTAAAAATTTCTTTTAAAAAACCACTTCTTTTTTCAAATAACCTATTTTCCAAAAACAAAATCTTCCTTAAAATCAATCCACACTAGACAAAAATAACCCAAATCAAAAAACACACAAACCAAAACCAATCCCAAGAATAATTCATGCTATACTCCTAGAATTAGGAGCTAGTGATCATGCATAACATGGTGACAGGGTTAGTGGGCTATGCCTTAAGTAAGAATCAACAACTAAGAGTAACTTTATCTATGCACCAAGAATCCACATGGGTCACTACTCTATATGAGATCACAACATGCCACCTGATCGCTCCCCATTTTCATTTCCCATACATGTAAAGAAAAAGGAAAATAAAAGTATCAAATTCTAGACTACCCCTTGAAACATGATGATTAAAATTACAAATGGTTCATTATATCCTTACCATGACTACCTCTCAAGTTCCAATAGTCATAATCTCTAAATAACTGACACCCCAAATAAAAAGGGCCTCATCTAATACCATCTCTTCATGAACCCAGTTGGGCCACCATCTGAACCAACACCCAACCCAGTCCATGAAATTTCTCGAAGGTAATTCAAGATCCCCATGGGATGGAACCTTATGTCGGGTATCAAAATAATCTAGTGGGGATGATTTATCCAAAACAAACTAGGATTAAATAAACTAAACAAAGAGTGAAATAAAAAAAAATAACTAAACATAAATAAATATTAAACTGATCCAAATAAAACAACTAATGAATAAAATAGTAGCTGAAAACAAAACAAAAACCAAACCAC
The DNA here is from genome assembly GCA_963277665.1 of Viscum album. Classification (NCBI taxonomy): domain Eukaryota; kingdom Viridiplantae; phylum Streptophyta; class Magnoliopsida; order Santalales; family Viscaceae; genus Viscum; species Viscum album. Next base: position 170,605,205 of record OY728157.1, read on the forward strand.
TCTCACACAATCTCCTCATGACCTCTTATTCACCAACAACCTCAAGACTAATTTTATCTAAGTAATATCGAACTAGATACAGGATCCTAAAAAAATAGCTCATGTCTACCGTCAACCAAGTGAAAAAAATATAATATGACATTAAAAAAATTAGTAAGTCATCACTATAGATTCCTTACATTTACTTTACTGAAACATTCAATAAAAAATATTTTAAAATACATAACAAACATAGGCATTAAATTTTTAAACAACCAAACACAACATTCCGTAATTTTTAATTTTAAACAAAAGACATAACTATTTTTTTTAAAACCAATTTCAAAAAATAAATCCAGTTATAAGTCCATAAAAATTCCCAAATGAAACATTGATGATTATAAAGGAAACAAAACAAGAAATCACAAACTAATTGGGATAATAACTGTAATGAATTAGAAGAAAATATTTTATATACAGATATAATCATGGGAATTTCCAAAACATATCTATAAGAAATACCTCAACATACTCAGTTTGGACTCACCTTCTCACATATGGTGTAACTCCAAATTAAATAACAAACCCACCGCTCCAAACAATCCAATCGAGTATCATGGCCCACCTAGCCACTCAATAAATCTAGGGGTACGAACCCATCCAATCGAGGCTGACATGAAACCTACACTTGACCATCTAGATGATTATGAGTAATCCCATGATAAATGTATGTGATGAAACAAAATATGTTAACAACAACACATAGTGTCCTGATTCATGATCTACTAGAGGGGAATTAATCCAATGTTATAGTGGTTTCTAAACATTAAGAAAAATAAAATATGTTCATGTGAATGAGCCACTATAATGAATGCCATCCCAAGGTCTATCGGTCTCCAATCATAATCCATGTTATTAATAACACACATATAAATATATTTATTTTCGAATAATATTCATCTAACAATTAAAGGTCACATTTAAACCCCCATTTTCAGAAATCAAAAGCATTTTCTAAAAAATCAAAAAATCCCCCAAGATCATCACATTCCACAAACATTATATCCATTTTCCAAAATATTCCATGATTACCACCATTATCATACGTCGCATGACTTCCTGAGAAAATCTTTCAAATAAATCATAAGGTTTCTACTTAACCATTATCATTTCCAATAAAAAAATAACCATCCATTTTCATGACATTTCTAAAGACCACATAAATCATCACATTCATGAAAATAATGAAAAATAGGCATTTACATTTCATATCCATAACCATTCATTAGCTAAAGTGAAAACATGAAAAAATACAAAAATAACCAAACATGCCTTTTATCAATTCTTCACCAAACCATTTCTCAAAATTAAAAATGGGATGAGCCTCCAAAAACACATTTGAAACTATTTTTAATGTCCTAAAAAGAATCCTAAAACAATTTACAAATCACGGAACTATTTTAGAAAAATAATGAGTGGAGGGATAAAATGCCTCTGAAAAATCATGGTTCTTGGAAGAACTAATTTTATATGGGTGCCAATCTATCATCACGTGACCCCTAAGAACCCACGTATTTCCAAAGTAATCTAAAATATCATTTAAAAATAAAAAACCACTTTAAAATATATTTAAGAAAACCAAATCCAACATTCAATGAAAAATTTCAAGTATCAATGAATTCACCCAAAAAACCCTTTTGTATTGAAGAAATGTCACTTTCTTTTACACTATCACAACAATACAAAAATACGTGTCATAACAAAAAAGGGAAAAATTTCCACATACAACATTTAATTCACTATCCAACCATATTTACAAAACATAAAAAAGGGAATCCATCACCCAAAAAACCAAAATTTTCATCAAAATATCTCTTGATAGTTTATTAATCACCTTGGGTGCATAATAATATTCGCATAATTAAATAATCCCTTTGGAAACCATTTTTCACCCATTTTTCATCAAGAAAAAATCCTAGATAATTATTCAAACACTTCATAACCAATATTTACAAATTTTGACTTAATTTTGGAAAACATAAGCATAAAATGGAATGTGTTATAAAAGAAATGGATGGAAACACCATCATCAATGATGGGGAATGTAATGAAACATCTGAAGAAGGAATAATATTACCAAAGACACACTCGAAATTCCCTAACATAAAACAAATAAAACGACACATCAACCCTTACCCTTGAGGTTCATCTAAGATAAAACAACTCTTCCAAGAGAAACCAAGAACTAAAGAAGAGGATTAGAGAAAATTAACCAAAAAATCCAAATAAACTCACCATAGAACCTTCAAGAAGCTTCTATGGACTATGGATGACTGAAGGAGGGATTATTGGAGGATACCATGGTGAACCTAGTTTGATCAAGGGGTGAAAATCTCAAAATTGGTTTAAAAATGAAGGGTTAAAAGAGGAATTTAAAACTTTAAATGATTTAGGAATATCGCATGGTTTTTCTGCACGATTTAAAAAATCAGGTGCCAACCATGCACACCCAACTAGAGAAGAGGGGAACTCCACACATGTTTTTACCATGTTGTCCCAAATGATTCCCCAACCATCCTAAATGATACTATCAAAATTTTGTTCTTTTAAACATGCTTTCTACACGGTTTTCTCAAATTGTATGAAAACTAGTTACTAGGAAATATGCACCTGATTCAGGCCACATGGTTTACACATAACCTCGAATAGTTTTTCCTAATACATGATCCAACCATTAAAGTAAAACTTTGTAAGAAGAACATAAAATAGAAGCATCATATTCCTTAAAATTCTATACAGTTATCCCTCAAGTTCTACATATAAACTATGTACATACTACAAACTCACACAAATGGATCAAACCTCAAATATTCAATCCAGGAACTCATCTCGATCCCCGACCAAAATATCCATTTGTAAGAAAATAATAAATTAAATTAAATTTTGAGATCATGGTGTGATAGGATAATACTATGTTTCCTTAAGATAAAATTCATTTTTTTATTATTTTCATATATGTTATACTATTTTTTATTATTTGATAGTAAAATAATTTATATTATGGTTAGGTTATTTTGTTTTTTATCTATGGTGTTTTAGGATGATTTATTCCATCCCTTAGGAAATTACCACTCTACTATATCCATGTAAGGTGTTACATGTCTTTATTCACTCTTCCTCATATGTTAGAGGTCTATGAATACCAGTGAGGTTTGATGGTAAAACCATGTGAAGAACATACCTAGATTCATATTATGTAATCATAGTATAAATAATGATTATCACACACACACACACACACATATATATATTAAAAAATATGAAAAAAATACATCCCATCGACTACTAGTAAGTACCAAACACAACCGATGATTTATAAAAATAAATTCCATACAACTCAATATTGTTATACAAAAGAATTAAGATCCCATGTGAGTAGATTATATAAATAAAAATCTGAAAAGAAACCGAAAGAGTCTTATAAGATAATCCCCCCAAACTACTCCCAATTCCAAGACCTTTCCCACCTCCCATGATCTATTTTAGTAAATTATATCAACCATATATCATAAGGGATTTGTCTCTGAACAATCCTATAACTATAAATTCTTCTTGGGATATAGCGACCGTCATTTTTAATCCATGATTTTTAAATTACTTCCATAAAAAAAATATTACTTTGATAACTTTTATTGGATATTTTTAGGTTTAGTTTCTTGGAAAATAGGTACATAATACCTGAATAATATATATCCTAAATTACATTAAATTTTTTAGTACTATTAAAATAATAAATTATAAATCAATCCTAGGTCACCTCATATGAAACTCTTTACTGGGGTCATAGGTCAATAAAAAAGTGTGGGAATAAAGTCCAATGGGGGAATAAAATGAGGATACTTGATGTAGGTGACCATGGATAATTCATGAGGCAACTAAATATAGAATGAAGACAAATACATTAGGAATAATATAATATCATTATCATAAGTACATGATACATAACATGGATATAATGTCGTGTAATCTTTATACATAGATAATTAATCTAAATATATCAATATTCATTACATAACATAACAAATCTATGCTATACTTTTGTGGGTTTACTATATTTGGAAATATAGAAACATAAAAAAAATTTCATAAAATATATATATCATCTCACTTTTATTCATTCTTTACTAGAACAGCTTTTGAACATTCATATGTATTACCTTTTTTCATATCCTAGAGAAAAAAACATAACAAATAGGGAGATGATATTCTTAGTAAGGGTAAACAATGTAGGTAACAATGATTTTAGTAGTATAGTATGAGCATAAGGGTATATTTACATGAACCTAAAATTAGGAAATAATAACCTACATATTGAAGATAATAATCTTGAATGATAGAAAAATCATTGAAGTTCATACCAAATGAATCATAAAAAAATCAAACAAATAAACTATTGGAGAATAATAATGGAATAAGACATGAAATTTGTGGTATACACATAAGAATGTATGATAATTTACATATTATACAAAGTTCACTTCCAATACTATCATAGGAAAAGGTAATTTATTAAACTAGGTTCACTAACCATTCGAGCCCTGTATTACTGTACCAAACTTATTTCTCATTCCAACCCTATATTACTGAACCAGTTTCATTTCCCCTTCTATCCATGTATTACTAAACGATGTTCACCCCTTATTTTAGTCTTATCTATATCATGAGATATAGATAATTACCCAATGAATAGAAGGTAGATATAGGTCCCACCAATTACATATTTAAGACCTTATATATGTGTTCTAAATGAATATAAATCATTCATCATATAATAACCCATGAAAATAATTGGGTTTCATAAACATTTCATCATTTCAAAATCCCTGGAAAAGTAATGAAATTCATAAATTTGGGGTCGTCATAGACATAAACCATATGAGGAAATAATACGTCTGATATCCATGGATCATATCCCCCTTAAATAATAAATGACATTATATAATTTTGTCTTATATTATCAATGATTTTTAAGTATCAATTGGAATAATTCTATAGGAAAATATCAATTCCATTTTGATTTTTTTTTAAATCCATTCAATTATGAAGGAATACTATTTCCTTGAAGATATTTATTCAATATTTTATAGAATTCTTTAATACATTATGTAATACTAAAATTATGAAAATCTTCTCATACTATATAAGATTAAAAATATTTCATTTGACTATTGTAAAAAAATAGCCTATAAAGGACGATTTTAAGAGAAATTCTTTTACAAATATCATTGATGTTAATATTAAAAATAGATTATGTATATAAGATAAAAATTGATTTAAAAAATGGAATTAAAAAATATGATAATAAAAATTAAATTCACAAATAAACTTAGTATAATAAAATAAATTATGTAAAAGTTTGACTCAATGGAAGGGAATTGATTTACTAATTACTTTACATTATGTTTTCTTTTCTTTGGTCCCATTTAAACATAATTTATAATAAAAATATAATTATTATACATTTATTTCATAACCACAATATTATCATATTTTTTTAAGATTTATTTATATCATATTATATCCTGTTTATTAAGAAATTGTCATTAAAATCACTATTATGGGTGATACTTGCTTCGTCTGCCAAGCATGTTTTCATTCAACAGTCTTGGTCCATATAATTTATTCAGGTTTATATCATTTAAATATTTATAATAATAATATATAAATCATATTTAATAATTATATATATATTTATAACAATTCATATAATTTAGAGATAGAAAAGTGAATTACACTATTCCTGGAGATGATTTGTCATACGTTCACATGAATGCTATTTTTATTTTTCAATTGATAGAATGATATAACTGTAAATAAAAATTAATATTTCCAAAATAATTTTTATATCATATATATAATATATATTAATTAATTCTATCCTAATAACCATATTTGATTTTTGGTTTTGATAAATGAATTTTATCAATATGTGGAGACAGTATGTCATACGTAAGCATGAAGAATACATTAAATTATAATTTGATGGTAAATAGGGTTTATAATTGTTATTTCATAATAATAATATAATTTTATAATATTTTGGATACTGAAGTAAGTGTTTTATGACAAAAACATTTGATTTATAGGGGTTGTGGAAGAGTATAAGGAGAAAGTGATTAGTTAGATCGATTGCCTCTACTTCAAGATGCCTCTGTTTTATCATCAATATTGGGATCTATGGATGGTATTTTTAGAATAAAACAACCTATAGAATCTGTATAGTGAATTTTTAAGGATAAATTTTAATTTTATTTATGAGATTGAATGCTCATGATGGTGAAATTAAGTGATGGTTGGGGTTCCCTTTTATAAATGAGGTGAGTGCAATTTAGAAATTTCACAAAAAATTAAAATTTCATATGACGATTTGAGATGAAAAAAGATTCAAAATAGAATCTAAATTCAAGAGGTATTAATTTTAGACTATATATTATCTATTTTTTATTTTTTAATATTTTTATAAAATGTAAATATTTTAATGAAATATTATATTCATGTATTGTCATTATTGTCAGATTTGTTACAATTTATTACCATGAATTTAAAAACATCAATAAAATTTGTAAAATTAGAAATTAAAACTATTTTATTATATCATAGAAATGTCATGGTCATCCATATATTTATTGGATAATATTACTTATATCTTATTATTTTCCTATTGTTATTTATAATTACATTTATCTGATATTTATATTAATTTAATAGTAATTGTATCTTGGTTGTCTAAGAATTTTAGGTATATATTTCATCTTTATAATATTAAAATAAATTAATAGGATAAATATAATTCATCTATAATTCAAATTATATTTCATGGTCAAATAAATATTTTTAGAGTACATATATTAAAAATGTTATACTTGTTAAAAACCATAGTGTGACAATTTTCACATTCTTTTAGATAAAATAAGATATGGGACTAAATGCAAACCAAGTGGATCCATAAGGTCATAAATTAGAACCATGGATGATTATGGTATAAAAATAGACATAAAATAAAATTTATTTAAACATTTGGGTTATTTAATGGTTCTTATAATTTTAATTATAATCATTTTAATTATTTTCCTTCTGCTTTCACAAGAACTGTGTCTATGTTGCATAAGAATTAATGGTAAAGTTTTCACAAATAAAATTTAAAATTAATTTAATAAAATAAAAATAAATAAATTAGGATAAATATTTTACTTTATATTTATTCATTAGTTATATTTACTCTTATCCATTCTATGAAAACTTAATTAATTTATCAATTCGACTTTTCTAGCCTTGCACAAGTATTGCACAATCATTTGGATAGGATTCATGTAACATTACTAAAAAATTAGAAACTACCAGTAAAATTAATAATTCAAGAGTTATTTTTAATAATAATATTTTTAAAGGATTTTTACCTATAAATTAATATCTATAATTCATGGAATGTGACTTTTTAAATGCTACATAGGCACTACGACGACACTAAAAATTATTTTTAAAATTTTCATGAATGGATTTAAAACATATATATTTAAGATGTTTTTTATGATTTTTGTATTATATTATAATAAATTTTTTTATACATATATTTAATAAATTTTAATATAATATTTATGTTTTTGACATTATCACAAAAGATATCATGATTTAAAAACTGTATTTTTTTAATATACACCAAAACATATTTTTTAGAAAATTCCAAAGCTTTTTCCATAAAATATTTTGATATAATGACTGAAAAAATGAATTTCATTTTTTAAAATAAATTTATAATACTATCATGATTGATTAAACTTATTTTTACATATAAAGTAATAAAAATTACTTTTTTATTAAAACTTATCTTTTTAGGAATAATGTGACTACTAAAATTTTAGTGTTTATTTCCAAAGAATAAATATATTTCATAACATGGTTAAAACTATTTATAGAACATAATTTGCATGCTAGGTTATCATCATCATGATAAAATTTTAATAGTATATCATGTTTCATTAAGACAACCCAAACTACCGAATAAATAAAACTACATAAAAATTAATATTTCATAAAACTATAAGGGTTCTACATTCTTCCCCCCTTAAAAATGAGTTTATACCTCTAAATTCATTAGTTGGATACAAACGTATGATGATACCTCTACCTCATCACATCCTAAGGTTCCCATGTAGCTTGTTCCCAATAAATATCTAACTATAGATTTATGATCTATGAGTTTATTATCTATGTAGGAATATTTATATACTTACATGTGATAGATACATAGAACACATCCTGAACTTGAGAGATATTTGTTACATGTTTCAAAAGATAAGATACCATCACAACATCGGCATGAATTTCAAAAGGATCAATATAAATATGCCTTATATTTCCCTTTTTCCAATCTCATTACTCTATTCTAGAGAGATATTCATAAAAATACATTTTCACCCATGTCAAACTCAATATATTTTACAATATTTTCTCCATATATTTTTTTTCTACTCTAAGCTTCTCTTATGTTTTATTTTATAGATCCAACTTTTTCTTTCATTTCATTAACTATATCAGGTCCTAGAATCATTATTTCCTCAAATTAAATTGAGCATGTTGGATTTCTACACTTATTAACATAGTGGTATTTATAAGGATCCATCTGAATTCTAGAGTGAAAAAAATTATACTAATAAAATTATATCAATAGAAGGTGTTTATCTCACTCTCTATTGAAATCCATAGAACTCTATCTAAACATATATTTTTGGGTGTGAATTATTATCTAAAACTAATCATCAATATGAGGATGATATGGGGGGTAATACTCAACTTTGTATCATTATCCTTCCCAATACTTCTCCAAAACATCGAGGTAAATTCCAGATTATAATAAATTAAAAATGAATTTGGAATTATATAAAAACCTACCAATTATTTAATGTATATTCTAAAAGAGGATCAAAATATAAATATTTTATGATAGTAAAAATGTATTCTAACTTATTAAAGAGATATAAAATAACTCCAAATTATCTCAAAGTCAAAGTAATATGAAACCTAATACATTTAATTATATGTCCACAAAGTTTAATGGAATTCTTCATCAAAGAACATATTACCTATATAGAAACTAAAGGATTTAATTTCCATAAATGTATCTTAAAATATCCTTATTCTCTGTAAACACTAATCGCATAAAACCAAAAACATGTGTTTCAATGAATTTGATATTTTTATCAACCTCAAATCCATAAACCCATGATAGAATTCATTACTCTTGAGTTAATATGACCAAGAGTTATATATGGTTATGAAAAATAAATCTCAAAAATATTTCCATTGGATTCTTAGATTGAAATATGACCCAATAGAATATAAAATTTTATTTCTTTATTCTATAATTCTTATATACGTAGATAATGAAATCCAATTTTACTAAAGGATATACAATAATACATTCATTGACCTCACTCATAAAAAATCATCAATTAAAATTCTAACTATGAAGGGGAGGATTGTGTTATCTAATTAAAATTTTTCACTTCATCTATTTGGATTTCATAATATTTCCCTTTATGTTTTTTCCTTCATATTTTTTTTATAATCATTCATATTAGTCCCTGTAATTGTGAATTTATTTTCATAATACATAAACTCCTTGCCTTTGAGATACTGTAGTGTGGGCTGTTCATTTTGTGCATCATTATCTATAATTTCATTGTTAACTAACTAAATCCATTCCATTTCGAAATCAATTACCTGATTACAATCTTTTCCATACATAAAACATTTACTAGTTCCCTTATTACAATCACCTACATGTATATTTGAAAAAATTTCACATAAAGGATATCTCTTCTCCATTACTCCATGGTTTTTATTCATTCCTTTCAATTCCATTTTTCTCTTCTTATATAAACCGTGAGAATGATTTTTAATTCCAACATATATTTCAAATAAATTATCACATTAAGAAATATATTCATAGCTACTGAAGTCCCTTATGGATAACACCATTAAACACTTGGTTTTAATCCACTAAAGAATATATCAACCATACATTTAGGTTTGATGATAATTATAGAAGGCTACCTTTAGAGTCTCATAATATTCCATTTAGAGGATACAAAAGATTCATCATCCCACTCCATTAAATAAAATATTTACTTCTTTATTTTTTTTATTAAAAATACAAGGAAGGAACATGTTGGAAAATAAGATCTTTATTTCATTATATTCCATGGAGTCAATTTCATATTTTTTTTTGTACTCTTGATATGATTTTACTATTTATTAAATTCACATTCCAAATCATATATTTCTTTGAAAAATTCACACCATCAAAAAATTGGAGAATAAAAAATATACATTCAATGGTGCTGATATATTTCTAAGCCACTAATGGATCATAATACCCACTAAAATAATGTGGAGCTTTCTTCATGAAGTAATCAATATTATTTTGTTCTCTCATTTCCATATTTGGATGTCCAGAATGAATCATAGCTTGAGAATGTTGTGTGAGAATATAAATAAGAGTTTTCATTCCTACACCCTTATTATTTGGATTCTTAAGAAGATAGTTATTCCATATCCTATTACTTTCAAAATTAATTAGGATTATTAGGGTTATAAACATTGACTAAAACCCAAAATAATTGTGTAACAAGCACTGATCATATATCCAAGGGAAAATAATTGAGGGAAATTTCTTAGAAAATTTCAATCTATGAATCCTTAAGATTAATCCTTGTTAATTATGATTGTTACTAGAACTCTTGGATTATAATATTTACTTAGACATATCAATAGAGATATTACTATTGTTTTATCATCCTATATTCTAAAATATAACTAATCCTTACTATGAGAACAATTATAAAAGCCCATACTTTTCATTCATGGAAAATAAATCTAAAAAGAAGAATATTTATTTTATGAAAAAATACAAAACAATCCAGAAATATATGCATTTTGTGTATTTGTAAACTCACAAAAATAAAAAATTTATTCATAAAATATATAAATCTTCTAAAAATTATTCCATAATAACAATAACTCTTTTTTACATATCAAACATAATACCATTCATCACATCTTGGGGAAAAGACACATAATAAATGTCGAGAGTATAATATCAATAAGGGTAATCATGGGAGATGACAATGATTTGATATTAATCATCTGAGAATAAGGGTATGAGGACATCGAAAAACATTTAGAAATTATATCATGCATATTAATGTTCATAATCTTGAATGTTGGAATAAATCATTATAGTTCATCAGACCGAAATCATAATTAATGTAAATAAAATGATCTATGAGATCATAATATTGTTATAAAACATGGAATTTTTGGAATATACATAAATACAGAAAATAAATTTGATATTAGTGAAGGATTACTAACTAGACCATAATAGTGGAAAATTCCATTACTGAATAAGGTTCACTTTTCGTTTTATCCATGTATTGTTCAATCAGGTTTACCTCCCTGTATTGACTGACATTACTAAACTGGGTTCACTTCACATTAGAACCCTATAATAGTAAACCATGTTTACTCCCCATTATAGACATGTCCATCGAATTAGATATAAATATTTACCTGATTCATTGGAGAGAGATATTGGTCTCACGCATCAAAAATTTAAAACCCTATGCATGTGTTCCTAATGAACATAAATCATTAATTATATCATAACAAATGTAAAAATGGGTTTCATAAATATTTCATCATTTCATAATCTTGTTAAAAGTAACATAATTTCTAATACTCATGCTATCATAAACATAATCCATCTAGGGAAAGATTAAGTATGGTATACCTGGATGATATACCCATTTAATCATAAATAACATTAAATAAATATGTAATATTTGGAAAAATATTTATAAAGATTACGTGAAATAATTCTTGCAAAAAATATCCTTTTCATTTTGAAAAAAAAATTATTTCATGCAATTAAAAATGATAAAATTTAAATTGAAAAGAACCTGATAAGATTTTATTAGAAGAATCAATATATTAAGGCATCATGAAAGAGGTAAATTTCTCCCATTCTGTATAAGATAAAACACAATCCTTTTGTATTTTTAAAAAAATAGATACTTAAGGACGATTTTTAAAATAAATTTCATTATAAATAATATTAGTGAAGGTTAAAAATAAATTATTTATATAATATGTAAATAAACACAAAAAATTAGAAAATACAACAAAACATCATAAAAATTCATCTCACACATAATCTTAGAATGACTAAATAAATGAAGTAGAAGTTTAACTCAATGAATGAAAATTGAGTTAACAATTCCCTTACATCAAGTATTTTCTTTCTTTGTGGAAGTTCAAACATCTTGTGTAGTAAATATAAATTTATTACAAATTTATTACATAACCATAATTTTATCATATCATTTATTATTCATTTTTTACATCATAACACTTATTTATTTTTACTTTTTTTTAATAGAATAACTTTTTAGGGTGATAACTACTTCATTTTTGAATCATGCTTCAGTTCATAAGTCTTGGTATTTATACATTGATATTGTTTTCATAATTTATAGAAAATTAATATTTGTATAAAAAATAAATACTAATTATAAAATTCTTTGTAATCATTCATATATGGTATAAATAAAAAAATCAATAACGCTATTCATGGAGATAGTTGGTCATAAATACACTAGAATGATATTTTAATGTTTTGATAGATGGAATAGAAGAAAGGTGAATAATAATTCATAATTAAAAATAATTATGATATAACACATATCATATATATTAATTAAACCCCTTATAATACCCATCCAAAAAAGTTGGTGATAAAAAAATGAATTGTATTCCTATATGGAGACTATTAGCCATATGTAAACATGGGCGATCCTTTCACTTCATTTTTATGAGAAGGATGATATATAATGTTGTTTTAATAATTTTAGTATAATTATATAATATTGAGGATAATTAATTTATTATTTTCTAATATAAATATTTGATTTATAGTGGTAAGGAATTGTAGAAATGTAAACTGATCAGTTATAATTATTACCACCTCTTTGAAATTCCTCCATTAGGTATCCTCTAAACGGATATAGGGTTGGTATTTTGAGATGAAAATAACCTCTATAAGGTGTAAAAGGGAGCTGGGAAGGTAAATATTTAGGGTATGGTCGATTTAAAAGGACCAGTATGCTGAAATAAGGTGAAAAGGGGTTCCCTCTTATAGTTGAGGTGAGGGACATTTTGAAATGTTTCAAAATATTAGAATATAATAAGGCTAACATAGAGAAAAAATATTCCAAATAGCCTATAAATGTACAAAACGTGTAATTATATACCATATAGTATCCCCTTTATCCATATTTTAATTTTTTTTAAATTTTACAAAAAGAAATAAAATATTATACTCATGATTTATCATTATTGTTAAATTTGATAAGATTAGTTAATATGACTTTGAAAACATAAATAATGAGGGAAATTCTAATATAATATCTTAATATATCATATACATGTCATATGATTCCGTATATTTCTTTTATCATCTTAATTATCTCAAATTATATTCATTTTAATGTTTTTAAAATGATTATTGTTTTATTTCCATGAATTTAATAATTATTTTATCATTATTGTAAAAGAATTTATGTTATTTATTTCATCATAAAAAATTTTAAATAAATAACCCGGATTATGAAAAAAAATGGTTATAAAATGAAAATTTATGGTCAATATACCTTATATAAGGCCATATATTTAAAATGTTAAACATATTTAATGTAATAGTATGATAAGTTTGACTTTATTTTAAATGAAAAACTATAAGGGAATTATTTTTAAATAAGTATATCCAAACACTCTTAAATTAGTCCAATGGAAGATTATGTAAGAGAATAAGAAATCTAATAATATTTAGTCAACACTTTGGGTCATTTAAGGGTTATTTTAAATTCATTTAAAATTATTTTATTGATTTTTTTCAGGCACAAGCACTATATTAGTGTTCAATAATCACTAAATGTAATTAATATATATATATAAGTTTAATATAATTACTACCATAAAAATAGATTAAATTGTCTCAAATTAGTATTTTATATTCATTAATTATTTTTATTGAATTCTATTTGTGTCAATATAACTTATTTAATTTTTCAATTTAACATTTCTAGCCTTTTGCAAGCCCTTCACACTTTTTTGGATAAGATTCAGGTTATATAAGTAAAATACTAGAAAATATAAATAAAAATAATAATATATGAATTATATTTGTTAATAAAATGTTCCCAAAACATGATACATCTAAATTAAAATCTATATACCTTAGAATATGACTATTTTATTGTGTTGTAGGCACTCCATCGGCACTAAAATTGATTTTTATATTTATCACAAAATAATTTATGATTTATATGATCAAGATTATTTTTTAATGAAATTTTTGTTATACTATTATAACTTATTCATTACATAATACGAATAAATTTTTATATCATACTTATGTTTTGATGATATCACAAAATGCATTGTGTTTAGAAAAATAGTATTTTTCATTATTCAAAAAATATTTATCCTTCTATGAAAATTCTTAGAACTTCACCATATGAATAATTTAGATATAATTAATTTAAAAATGAATTTCTTTTTATCATATTGATTTTATAAACGTTAGAAACTTAATTATACTTATTTTACTGTAAAAAACAATACAAGTATCCTATTGATTAAAAAATAAATTTGATCAAATATGAATTTACTAAATATTAAGTGTTTATTTACTAAGAATAAATATATTTCATAATATAGTTATTCCGACTCATACCCTCCAATTATTTAGATATGTTATAATGTCCATGATAATATTTTAATTATATATCATGGTTCATTTAAACTCAGTCTTACATGGAACACATGCTACTAAAGAAATCAAATTATTTAAAGAGAAATAATCATAATCATCTAAGGGGGTTATAATGGATTTTTGGATAGAATATATAAATAACATGTTCATAATAGTATTCGAAATGGTCATCAACATGCCTTTATAAAAAATATTAATAATGTTTTTGACCTATGAATTCCAATAAATTACTATGTTATGCTACTAAGGTATCATAAATATTTCATCTCATGATGGTAATTCTATAGGCAATGAATAAGAGTGTTATCAAGGTGCACCCTTCATATATATAGCTTTATGTGTCTAAAATATATTATATATCTTAGGAATGATTTTTAATCATTTTCACCAATGAGTATATAATTTCTATTTTATATAAAGATTCCCACATTAAATTAATTACAATTACATATATATATGGAAAACATTGAATGAATTTTGGATTGGGTACTCAAAATATAAAAGTATAGCAAGAAAAATCAAATAATGATTCTGATAATATAATGGTAATACATAAAATTTTATGTAATGGGTTTAATGAGATATAAAGGTACTATATCGTTAATAGGGAATAATATGTGTACGAAATGAATTGTTTTAAAGACATCAAAACATAATTAATTGAAATTAATAAGGAATACTACAAATGATGTATTTGAATGAAAGGATAAAGGTAGAAAATTATTTACTGGATATGTGGATCCTTAAAACATGAAAATAGAACCTCATAACCTTATAAAATCTATATATAGACATAGTAAAGACAAAATGATTCGAATTCAATGTTAAATGATTTTTTGGTAGAGAGTAATGGGATAATGGAGGGTATTAATAGAAAATTAGGATGATTATTTTTTATTTTATAATTATTATCATTAAATATCTAGATTATAAAAAATAAAAACACATTAGAATTCCTATACATTTAGTCCATTGTATAATATATATAGGTAATAGTATTAATTATTTTAATCTTCATGTACCCAGATCATAAAATAACAATATTTGAGGTGGAAGATATTATTATCCATAATGAATTGTTTTAAAAAACCACGAAATATAATTTTAGAATTCAAATATTTTTTATAGGTTTGAAAATTAAATATTATTACATTAAAATAATTTATATTAACAAGGAAACTTATTTTTTTGTTGAGAAATAGATTAGATTACTTAATAAATCATTTTTATGTATTCATAATTTCAAAATACTTATCATATTTAAATTTTACTAAAACAATATATTTTCTGGGAAGATTGTAAAAAATCTCTATTGGATAATTTGGACATGATTACATAAAAATAACATTATTTTACCATAAAATTTAATAAATATGATGAATTAATTTTCAAAATAAAATACTTCTATATCATAAAGTACTAGTCCTTATCACATGTTCAGTGTTTTGACCCACACAAAAAAGGTTTTGGATCTTCATTATATTATATTACCATATATATGTCAATAAATAGGGTTTTATATTAAAATTTTATTTCAATAATATATATATATATATTATAAATAGTTATCTTAATAAAACATTAAAATTTTATGAAAAATATTTATGTTAAACACTTATTATATTTTATATAAAATATTTATTTTTATATAATATTATATAAAATATTTTTTATTTTAATTTAATAAGATAATAAAAACTAAATTTTATCAGTAGATAATTTATTTGGAAAATATCAAAAATATATTATATTAGAATGAACCAAGATTCATTTTTAAAATAATATATTGTTTATTAATGACTATCTAAAAGATAAATAACCCATTATTCCTCAAGCATAGTCTATATGGGTAAGGTGTGTGATGTTTTTACTCCCATGGGGTTATTTTTCCAATGTTGATTAGCTCATGAGCTATAATTACTTGAACTTGTATTCTCATATATCTTTCTCAACACTAACATATTGAAGCTCTAGGTGGGCTTCACCATGTGTAACATTTAGTGATGTTTCCTCCCACTAAATATCTAAAAAATGTTACTCATAATTCATTATCCAAATAGTTAAGGCATTCATTTTTTCTGTATACATCAATTACCTCTTACCATTTCCCATTATGTACAATAATTCCAGTGGTAAAATCATTAAAAATGTTCAAAATTTTCAAATTTCAAAATTCACAATAATTATAATAGCCAACTATCATGATACCTAGATGTCATATCGTAATGGTATCATTTCAAATTACATTAAATAATTATTATACCTTTATATACATCATTATTAACTACATAACTTGTAAGAATATATAAAATTTCCAAAAAATTTCTATCATATTCCTAACACATCTTTTTAATTTTAACATTTTTGTTACGTTGGGGATATTCATGGGATAATTTCTAACTATGGAGTTTAAATTAGTCTACATTTTATTTATCAGTGTTTTTATCTAATTACTATAAATTTTTATTATATTCAATGGCCCTACATGAAGTGTAATTTATTGTTATAGACATTTAATGTACTTTTATATTAAATAAAATAATTGAGTGATTTTGAGATATTAGTTGAGTTATTATAAAATACCTAAATTTTAGGTCATTACATTTTCCCCCATAAATAAATCTCCCTTGAAATATGTTTATATACTCAAAATAAAAGGTTATTTTTCCCCTCATCTCATCTTGAGGATCACAGGTTTTTTCTTTATGATTTTGATTTCTTCGCATGACTTTTACGAATCTTTTCATCTTGTTCCTCAACAATTGTTCCAATTATTCAAGAATATGGATCAAAACATACTCAGATTACATGTCAAGTTCCAATTACATATCATTTATGCCCATTATATGTGTTTTATTTTCCATTTACATTATTAATAGGGACACATTAAATAAATAATGGACCTTGGAATGGTATAGTGGAAGTGATAACTGATAAGAAACTTCTCCATAGTGTATTTATATTTAGTCCAAACAATTTATATTCTCCTAATTTATCTCATCAGGTTTGATATCTATACATTTAAACATATTGTGATCCATAAACAGCTATTGTAATACTCTTGTAGAATGTATGATTTAAGAGGATTCAAAAAAAATTATATATTATAGTCATTAGTCTCATATAAATAATGTGACATAACTATTAATGTGTATTCCAATGTTTGAATATCCCTATTAGATTACACATTAGTTTAATGATGATAGGATATAGTTATATTTACTTCTGTATTCATATATTTTTATGGGATCCTCAATAATTTAAAATTAAATATTAGAATGTGGTCGAGAACAATTTATAGTGGTAATCTATGATATCTCACAAATTCTTGAGTATATATATCAGAAAGGTTCTTAAAAGAGAAATAATCATGTAAAGTGAAAATATTCAAAGTATTTTTCAACTTATCAATGATTACTAATATTTAATTTTTTCCACATGAGGTCTTAGAAAGGCCAATAATATATTCCAATGAAATAGTTTCTCACTTCTATACCAGTATGGGTAGTGGTTATACTCATTTGGAAATTTTTCACTCTTAATTCACATAATAAATTTAAAATCATCTTAAAATATAATAAAAATATCTCTCTTTTCATACCATCTCATCAATAATGACCTCAAATATCACTATAACTTTTTTCATCCAAAACTTATAAGGAATGAGAAGCTAGGTGCTTATTCTATTATTTATTTAATTAATACTGGATTAAATGATAACTATATCCTTATACCAAACCTTAGTAATCAGTTTTGATCGACATTAAATATTTCTCCACTAAAAAAACCCAAAATAGAAGCAATAACTATGAATGATATAAGCAGACCTTAGATTGCTCTAATTACAGGTTTGATGGATCAAATAATAGATAAAACCATTGATTAGCTAAATTTTTCCTCTTTAATTGACCATAAATGAATAATTTTCCCAAAACCTCAAATATATGAGAGGGGAAAATAGGTCATAACATTAATTAGAAAAAAATATTCATGATTGAATTAATCATACCCTTATAGAGATTAAAAAATTACCTACTTGAGAATTTATTATGTCTAAGGAAAAGGTGATAGTTCAATCCATTTACATTCCCACTCAAACATCCCCTCAACTTCCACCATGATTGTGGTATTGTTGAACATTTACGCCATCATGGACATCCCCTAATGTGTTTTTAGATTCCCTATGAAGTTTTACCTCATCATTGCATCCACCACGGATGTAATGTGTTTTCTAAAGCCATGGACCACTGCAAAAGCCCCTAATCACCATGTCTTTGGCCACACCATAACCAACAATTACACCTTAACAATTTCACACAGTAAGATAATAGGGATCACCATGACCAAAACATTTCATATCATTTAAAAAAACCAATGAACCCCAATTTAATCTTCTAAAAATATATAACACATTATTTAACCCATTTTTAAAAATCAAAATGATGATAATAATCATCAAATATATTAATGTACATACATTATCATACCCACTAAAAACACTTTTGTTTCACATAACCACATTCCAAATATGATAATATCTTCTTTCCGCAAATTAATCACAGGAAACATTTACTTTTTGATAAATTATACTCTTTTATAAAAACCAAGATCATCTTTCTAATCTTGATTAATATTTTCTAATAAATATGAATACATTAATTAATATTTCAAAATATAAAGAGTTTCTAACTGAAAATTTATGAAGATAATTTTGTTAAATCGTTAACTATAAGATCATGTTTCATAAATAACATAGTTAATGATGCATTATCTTTTTATAAGATGGCCCTGAATACCTTTTTTCTTTAATTGGATGATATTTATGTCTATAATCATAATACATAATTTATTATATCCATATTCCCAACCACACGTTTAATGGATCATCAGTGAATATATGAATTAAAGACTTCTAAATATTATATATTTCACATCTCTCTTGATATTGTTGACACCTAATTATTTAAAAAGAAAATTAAAATATGGTCAATGTAATGTGTATGATAATTATTCTCATGTGGTTTTGAAAAGAAAATTTTTAAACATTATAACAAGATAATTCATCATTAAGATACTACACCGTCTCTTCAAAATAAATTCATGATAAATAAAAAAATCAACATTTTTTGTTGTAAACCACAAAAATAGATCAATAACAAATAAAATTTTAATTTCCTATAATCTTTCATCATATTCCATTATCCAGATAAATTTTAAACCATTAAGTGTTAACATATTTACTGGGAAAGATAATTTGGAAAAGGATTCAACAAACCATCATTAGTAACCCACTAATTCAAGAAATCATTATTTTCCGTTGACATTTTAGGGTCTTGGAAACTCTTCACCAAAATTAGTTTTATAATGACTAAAAAATATTCCATCTTTATAAAATATTCACTAGGAAAGAAATATTTTAAAACAAAGAAAGAAAATTAATATTTATTCCTAGAATAATTTCATCTTTTAATATATATAAAAAATTAATTGGATGTTCCTAATAATGTTCATAACTATTAGAATATAACAAAATTTCGTTGATAAACATAACTAAATATTTATCTAAACAATCATGGAGTGATAAATTTATTACATCCAAAAATATTGTGGGTTCTTTTGTTAATTAAATTGGGATAACCACATAATCCAAATAACAATGAATATTATCAAATATCATCTTCATAATGTCATCTTACTTATATTAAACCCCATGGTACCTAGACATAATATTAATCTATACAAAATATTATGCTCTTGGGACCTAATAAAAATGTCAATATGAGGCGATTGATATTAGTTCTTAATAGTATTATTATCATGTTATCTATACTCAATCAAAAGTCTCATGAAACCATCATTATTATTATAAAAAAATAATATCATACCAACCTCAAGTGCTGGGGTGGTTGAAAACCTTATAAAGAAATTAATGTAACATCCTTTTAAATTATATCCATTCAATTAAATCCATTTGAAAGGGAAATTTTTAAATTTACATAGAATTATAATCAAAATAAAATGTAAATTCAACATTTAGATCACAAAAAACGCCATAAAATCATACATAAATGCATTCTCATATTGGCTTAAAATTAGTACATCATATTTAGAATAGTTACTTTATTTTCCACAATATAAGAATGATAAAGTAACACACTTATTTTATCAATTTCTCATCTTTTTGATATCTTATAAGTTGTTCATGACCATTCTAAAATAATAAATAGATTTCAATTTTTATTATTTTTTCATTCTATGAGTGTATTATAATCTAAAATCTGACCCTTTCCGAGAAAAACTCAAACATTATAATGGGAATAAAAAGAAAAGTTTTACGATAAAAAATTCCTTTGATAAAAGGGGAAGATTTCTATAAATCGTTACAACTTTATGCTACCCCTTATATTTTTTCTATTGTAATGGCATCATTTGTTGAGATACTATTTCTATAATTATTTTAAATAACTAAAATATAAAAGAATTCATAGATGCACAATTAAGAAAATACATTATAATATTCTGAAAAACACATAATGTTCGTATCACCAATTCATTTGAATTCCAACCATATTTCATAGTAGTAAAAAAAGACATTCTTACACTTTTTGATTCAGATTTTGATGATTTCTAGATTGTGTAAATAACTTTTTATGTAAATTAGCATAATTCCCCAAACCACTATAATTATAACATTTCACTATATTATTTTTATTAATAATTTGACCATTTCCATTACTATTTTTTTGGCAATCATGTTCCTTGTTCCAAGAAATTAAATTTTAGCAATAGTTGTAATATCTCATAATACATTCCCCATAATGATTCTTTCAACACTTGTCAAAATTGGGTAATTTTCTTTTCTAATCGTTATTTTTCTATAATGAATTCTTCATTATTTCCTATTACTTAATCACTCATTTCTTTATTCTTATAAAATATGAACCCCCTCATGAATTTTTCTACACACCACATAGTATTTGGATAATATCCAAACTCATGAGTTTCCAAATTCCTTTTTATACATACCTTTAATCCTAAGTGAAATCAATCAATTTTACAACCATTATCTTAAATGAAATTTGATGCATACCAATAAAATATAGTAAAATTATCATTATTGAAAGGAATTGGCTCATCATCATTTTTGTTTAACTATAAGAATTACTATTCAATTATATTGTGTTTTTTGGAAAACCCTTTTCAAGGAATAGAAATTTAAATGCCATATATTAAATGGAATCAATTGCTTATTTTTCATTAATATTCTAAATCAAATACTACTATTTATGAGATTCAACATATAAATTATAATTACAAATTGTTATATTTTGTTTTTTGAACATCCCAAAACATCAAATATCTTCTCTAAACCATTATTACCTTATTTGGATTTCATTAGGTTTTAACATACTCAAAAAACTAGAGTGTTCTATTTCAATAAATGTAAAACAATAGACACGGTAATATATGTTTAATTTAGTCACTATCTTTCATGGGTTACACAAATAATACACTATAAAACTATGTTAACACTATCACAAACATCTCAATTGAAATCATTATAGTTAACAATTTTGGACAAATATTATGATTAAAATGACATTCCACCTGATCTAACAATTTCCCTTTTTGTAAAACCATTATGAATAGACATGTATTATATAAGAATCACTAAAATATTCATAAGATATATATTTATAATATTAAATAAAATTATAACCTCTTATGAGTATATTTTAATATTATATTATCCTATAAAAGTGTTTCTTTCTTTTCCACTATTATTCTCTATAACCATCAATACCAAAATCAACCAACAAATACATGATTTTTTGACAATAGTATTATTTTCAAAAATTTATATGATATTTTAAGTGTAAATTTTTAAAGTACTCAATAAAAATTACATAAAAAACTATACATTCAAACATAGTGTCAATTTTTACCAAAAAACATGTAATTTATATATATTCAGTAGCTTCACTAAAGGTAACTCCCACAACCAGAGATCTGACATTGTAAATGTTTCTATTAATCCTTAGGATCTATAAAAAATTATTTCAAAATGACTAATGATAAAAATGGGACCAATAATTTATATTAATTAAAATAAAACAATTATTCCATTTTTAAACGTGAAGAATCAATAAGAATTATTACCTTTTCAAAATGTACATTTTAACTCAGAAATTTGAATAATTTTTCATGAAAAAATCGTAATTTATTTATAGAATTTGTAAAAAAATTTATTCATTCATAATGAAATAATCATAATGATATAATTTTACAATAAATATTAAATCTAAGGGATATATTTCCTTAAAAATTAATCACATCACCGTTACTTTTAAAATAGGCAATAACCATTCTTCACAAATATAATATCAATTTCAAAACTGTTGATATCTAAATTATTACTATATAACCCATCATAATCATATTGTGTAGGTACCCTGGGGAATTATACTTACATTAACAATTCAAAGAAAATGTATAATATCATCATGAAACTAGATAATTCCCATATCTATTTGGATTAACTTTTGATTGGTAAATTCCAAATCTTTAACCAATGAATTGGAGGGCTACACCAGGCTCACCCATCACCATAGATATTTTAAGATCACAGGTCATTCATGTCATATATATAAGAAAAATAAAATATATAAAACACATATCAATTTCACCTTAATCATAAATCACACTTGAATTGTAATTATATCACATAACAAAAAATACTTTCAGTCATTTCACAAATATAAAAAACAATCATTTTCAATAGAAAAACAATTCCAAACCAAATCATAAAATAATATTAATGGAAATATATTCTTATAAATTTACTACATAATATTCTATAGTAATCCTAGTAATAAATAATTTCTATTATATTGGGAAAAATTATTCAATCCTTATATATTATAAGAAATATTCTTCATCTTTTTGTTATGAAAAATTTCAAAATCACATAAAATGAACATTTTAAAAAAATTAATTGTTAAAACATTAAAAATAAATTCAAAATATGTTTAAAATAAAATTTTACAATTTTTTTTGTATAAATATGAATACTATTTTGGATATTCTAATAAAAACCCATATATAGAATTATGATTTGAAATTAATACATTAATAAAAGGTTATGAAGATGAATAAAATACCTTATCTCCTATGTAACTTTGAACATTCGTTAACTATATAATAATAAAGATAAATTAGTTTTATGGTTTCATAATTACCCATTTCATTCTTATTTCATTAGTATTATTCTTTTAGTTCCATTTAATTATATTATAATTTATTTAATAAAATGGTAAAATGTACATCGGACATCTGGGGTCCTTCAGTTTATAATATCAAAACAAAATCAGTAAATTGAATTGTGTCAAAGGGGATATTGTTCCTTTAAATTATAAAATAATTTACATATTATATTTATAATTAATAAACATTTAATATATCATTTAAAATCAAAAGTGTATTATGGTTACGATTAGTGAATCACGTCGCTTCATGGATTTGATATTCTACACGTATGCCTGAAAAACACTATCAATTTCCAATAAATGAAAATAGTAAAAGGGTATGAAATAGATTATCAAATAAAAATAAAAATATTTTTATAAACATATTATATCTTACTTAAATCCGCTTTATAACTCGGCATGTGAGGTGGTGTTGGAAAATTAATCACAACTCTTCACGGATGTGGTTGCCCACACATAAAACATAGTGATGTTTTCATTTACCATAAATGGGAAAGAGAGGGAAAATATTTGTTCCATAAACATAATAAAATTTTAGTATATAAAAAATTCTTATTTCATTGTATTATAGTGTTTAGATAATGTTTTATGGGGTTATCGGAAGTTATAAACATGAAATAGTTTAGTTTGGATTTAAACCCCCCCCCCCATCCTCATATATCGATCTTTTGATTTCACCATAATCCTTATATAGGATTGTTATTTTTTGAATAATTTTACTGAGATAACGTGGGTAGTGATATTGGGAAAGATATTTTGTAGGTATTTTTCATGATAAATTAGTTAATGTGTGTGAGTAACGATGAGATGAGGTTACCTTTTATAAGTGTGGAGAGTGACACACATGTAATTTTCCAAAGATTTAAAAAATTCTAATGTTTTAATCAGAAGAAAATGGCTCTAAAACTATAAAATTTTGAAGATAATTTTACAAATATTGATACAAGAACATCTAAAAACTCATAAGATAACATTTCGTGGCCTATCATATAGTTTTTAATTTAATTTAATCATTTATCCATGTCAACCTTCAGTGGGGGTATTAAGTTTTACCAATTTTACTATTTATAATGTGACAAAATGAAATTGATAATGTTAATAATTTTTATCTCAATCATTCAAAATATTAAATATATTTTTAATTAGTCATTTTTTATGTGAAAAAAATTAAATTCAATATAAAATTAAACACTGTAGAAAAATAATTTTTAGAAAGAAGAGCCCATTTATGCATAAAAATTAATTTATATAAAATAAAATATACTAATGGATAGAATGAATTTAAATATATTATGATTAATATAATTGGAATAATTTATATTAAAAATAATCTATCTTGATATGGAAAATTATAAATAATTGATAGTTAGTGGTTGTTTTCATAAAAATCGGTATTTTCGCTATTCACTAAAAAATCATTCTATATCGAAAAATACAAAAATACCAACCATTGATAAATTTGATATGATAATATAAGAAATTATGTCCATTTTATAAAATTAAATATTTAAATAATGAAATTTAACAAAAAAAAATTGGTAACACCGAGTGAATTTTGAATATATTTATATTTAAATAAATTTGATTTATTTACTCGTATCTGTAACCTGGAACACTTATTTATAAAAATCAACATTGTCCAATAAAAATATAACTATTATTAAAATTTGATTGTTATAACATACCCATTAAATTTTTTGGTATTAATTGGATCAACTAATTTATGAAAGGTATATAAATTTCATACTCAATATAATTGTATGGTTAAACTCATAGTAAATAATCACCATGTTTTTACTAGTAATTGAATTCATCAATAAAATGATTTCTACATAAATGAATTTTATTTTTTTATAAGATAATGGTATAATTAATTTCTATAAAATTATGAATATTTATTGGATAAAATTATAAATATTTTTCTTGAAATAATTATATCAAAATTATAATTCGGAAATATTTTTGGATTTCAATGAAATTATTTTTATTTTAGTGAATATATAAAAATACCAATTTTGGTAATAAATATATCCCTTTTCAATATATAATGAAATATAAAACTAATATTATTATTTGAAATTTATTTCAAGTATCATATGAATTCTTTATTAATATTTCATAAAATTAACTTCATTCAAATCATCTTTTTCTCGACATTATTAAAAGTCTCTTTTTAATCTCCAAAACACTTTTCCTTAAAGTAGTTATAATTTGTATATTATTTTTCCATTTTAATTATTTAAAAAAACCCATAATTTTTTGGTATTTATATGATATTTATATATAATATATCTATATTGTGGAATTTTAATTCATATGATTAATATTACAAGTTAGGGATTTAATATGACATTTTCATTTACTTGAAAAATGTATTTTCTAGAAAAAAACAATTCATCGCACTTGTCGGTTATATTTTAAAATAAATTCCTCCAATTCTGAGAATTTAATTTGATTAATTTAATTACATATTATTATTTTTATTTTTATTAATTTATACTATATAACATGGAAAAAATAATTTTTGGTCATATTGAAATGTAAACACACAAAAAACATGTCTGATTGTAAAACAATTAAAATGGTAAAAGTGAGTAGCTAAAGAGGTAAATGGGTAAACGTGTTTAATAAATGTTTTTTGGGGTTTTTATATTCATTATATAACCACTAATAATTTATTTGTTATTTTTTGGCACCTTTCATGATAGTGACTTCCCGCTACTGAATAGTTTTGGGTATTAACAAAATTTCACTCCACCTCATTTATAAAAGGCCACCCTCTCACATATCCATTCCACAATCCCAAATCCATCTAGATAAACAACAAATTCCATAATATCTCCCCTAAATACTTATAAACATTATACATCTTCTCATTTTCCAAAAATAAAATTCTTTGTGTCCTTAAAATAAAATCTAAAGGGTGTTCTTACAGAAACCCTAGCCTTTTAAATATAATACTACATGAATTTCATCATATTTATACATGAAAGTATAAGCCAATGATCATGAAGTATAGTATCTTTGAAGACTTGGGTTCATAAAAATTAAAATATGGAACTAAATATATCATCTCTTTTTTTAGTCCTTAAAAATAGATCTTAACTTTTTTTGAGCCATTACATCTGCATAGGGTACCCTGTGGGATCACATGAACAAAGGGATGAGCTAAAAATCCCACAAAGGGAATAAACATAAGAATAAATCATAAACTCGTGAGTTATGTGGCATGACATAATGATATCAAAATCATGGAACATTTGGAATCATAAAATATAAACATGGAATCAAAAAAACATGGAATCATATAAACATGGAGTCATATAAACATGGAATCATATAAACATAGAATCATATAAACATGATATCATATGAACATGGGATCTTATAAATGTGGAATCAACATAACAAATGGCTTTTTTATGAGTCATAGTTAATAGCCAATATCATTTCCCATAGTAGCCCATGCCAAGGCTGACCGCCAAGACCATTGCACATAACTTCTCATTAGACATAACTTTTCCATATTCATTGGAGAGATATCTAGTTGCACCTATCTTTTCATTTTTCTTAATGTAATTGACACATAAATAATCATACACAATCAACCATACATAAACATAAGAGTACCAATTGAAATAAATGGGTGTCACAATCATGTCATAAATCATAATAAATGGGGGTATCCTAAAATTGTCCAAGAAAAAAAGTTATTAAAAAATACATGGAATTTAATATGTTAAAATAGTCCTATAGAATGGTATGTTATGTAATACATAATTGACAATATTTAAGAATTGTATTTCGGAAATTCTTAGCATTAAAACATTTTAGTGCAGTTTTATGTAAAACCCCAAAGAGATTTTAAAATAGAAAAGAGAAGAATATTTTATATAAAACCAGAAGTAAAACAAGATTGTTTTCATAATAAAATAATAATTTTATAAATACAATTGTGGATTAAAATAGAGTATAGTGTGAAAATAAAAAGGGGTAAAAATGTGGGATGACCCCTTAAAACAAGATTTCTTATTGGGAAGTATCGAGGAGGGATTCACTTAAAATCATATATATCCCCAAAAGAGAATGAGGGATGGATCTTGAACCATGGTTTTTGAGCATATAAACAGAATGAATAATTTTAACTAAAAATTAATATATCACATTATTTGGGTAAAAATAAATAAAGAGCAGCTCGATAGAACAAAGGTAGTTTGGGTATAATACCTTATGAATTATCGTCATGATATCAGGTGTACATAAGAGGGATTAATGATAGAGAAAGTGATTAATAATATTTTATTAATCATGATTAAAGTATGGTGGGGGTGTTTAATTATTCCCCTTCATTTTGTATTACACATAAAATGTCATAACATAGAGGACATTCTTGAATAAAAGTGAATTAGAGAAGATCCCTTACCTTAAGTTTCTTGGTGTTCTCTACTTTTTATTAATGATCAAAAGAAACAAATTAGTTTTATTAATTAATATATTTAGAATCTATTATAGTTGTAAATTATTTATTATAACATTTTTTTGTTCATTCATGAACCTTTTTGATGGGTTAAGGGGTTCAATTTTATTATTTGGATCTGTTTTCTCCAAAGGCTTTAATGATTTGTTCATGTTCGGATAAACACGTAAGATGAAATTGGATGTACATAATTGAAGATGCATGCTATTAGTAAAAATCTAGGAGATTAAATGGATATAAAAATTCATTTGTTTATTGGGAGTTAAGATGAATTGTTATATAAAACCTTAGTGACAACCATTTTGGTTAATCGTTGGGTTTTGATTACAACAAACATGTTTTTCTTTATAACATAATCTCATTGATACAAAAGGATTACAGAACATTAACTATTATATATTGAATATACTAAAATTTTGTTTAACCATAACATAAATGGTTTCATGACCAGAAATAAATATGATAATAGATATTGATGAACTGTTGTCCTTCAATTTGCTGAATTAACACATCTCAAATGGTGTTTTCATTTCTTTCCTATAAAAGTTGGGGAGGGGAGAGATGATAATGAAATATCCATTTAGAATAAAAAAATTAAAGTAAATTTATGGTACTAGATTTTTTATACCGCTTGGATGAGTATAGGTTAGTAATGAAAAGAGAACAAAAGAACTTAAAAATTAAACAAAAGAAAATAGGAAATTTACCTCTTGAATCAACCATCCTTGAGAGCTTCTTAAGAGGATAGGTTTTGGTCTTTTTAGATGAAAAAATGATGTTTAACATGGTATGTATAACGACCCACACTTTACATACATTGTTAATACTTCAAAATTGAATTACACTTATTACAACATATGACAAAACCACAAAGGACCGTATAGGTATAGTGTCTTTAGAAACTGGGAAACATAAACAACTGGTTCATAAATCTTCTACAGTGTCTCCCATTTATTTCATCATATCTAGGGTCCCTTTTAGCATATTCTACTTAATATCCATCTTCCTGGCCTGGGGAAAAGAAAACATAAAAGGGTGAGCTCAAATGCTCAGCAAGGGCAAATAAAGGAAATAAAAATCATATCATATCTTTTTGAAAATTAAAACCTGCAAAAGAGATCATAATATCTTAACATGGAATAAATCATAGAAGTGAAAATGAGATCCCCATAATCATAACATAAAACTTGAATCTTTGTGGCATGCACACATAATCATGGAAAATCATTTCTTGTTAGTCATGACTCATTGCCAAGACTATCTTAGTGGACAAAGTCCCTTTCTGAACCGAGTTCACTCCTCGTTTCAGTCCTGTATCACTGAACCGAAATAACCTTCCGTTCCAGCCATGTCTATCTCATGAGATATAAAATCATTACCCAATGCATTGGAGGGAGATATAGGCCCCACCCATCTTATAATGAATCATTTCTTATGTGTGCCACATAATCATAAAACATGCATCATCGCATAACACATGTAACAAAAATGGGATTCTTGAAACATCATGACATCATAAATCAATTCATATATGATAAAGGAATTCATAAACATAATTCCATCACAACATAGTCAAACCAATGTAAAAATATGGATAGAAACAGAACCGTTTATTATCTTAGATGGAAAATAATTTTGATAAAACACTTGAATTGAATTCTTGAGGAAAATATCCTTTCTTCTTCAAAAACATTTTTCCTTTCATAACATGTCATACAACTTTAAAATAAAAGAAGTTGATTAAAAATAAACTTGAAAACTTGTAAAGGAAGCTTCTTTGAAGTAATGTTTTAAAAATCCATTCATGCCGTATAAGTTAAAAAAAACATTCTTCGTACTTTTGTCGGAAAAGTCAAAAAGTACCTCGTACAGAAAAACGACAAAAGATTCCTTTCATATTCTTTACTAAAAACTCACCTAAGGGTAAAATTGGATTTAAACTATTTCATGTGGATGGAAACAATATTACATATTGAGGGAACATGGATGTGGATGATAAAATACACCCCAGTAAATACTTACGAATAAACAATCTCGGATAAAAATGAGATTGTGATATTTCCCTTACCTTAGGTCCGATTTGCTTTGTTCGTGTCCGAAGCTCCTGTATAATGGTTTAAATAATGTTATTGAATTATTCCAGAATCATACATATTGATATGAGATCATATATGGTCATATTATTAGCTTCTTGTTAGTAATATTTCATTGTTACTTGTTACTCGGGTCTTTATAACTTTTTGTTCTTATGCGTGTTTTGTCGAATAAATTCTTATTCTTATCTTTAGGTTATAGATAATTCATTTCCAGAATGGTATTAGTGTAGTATATACCATATTCATTCATTAAATTCATTTATACAATCATTATGAAATGAAGATCATGTAGAACGAGTCGCATCACACCGTGGAGACGGTATTCCGTACGTACGCACGAGTGATGATATCGTTCCTATGATCGTGGAATTGTATTGGAGTATATATATATATTATTTCAGTATCAATATTACTTTATAATAATCATATATAGTTACTCATTACACCATTATACCCATCCTTGTAAGGTGATGGTGGAAAATAGATTACACCACGGCGTGGAGACGGTATTCCGTACGTACGCACGCGCGGTGATTTCATTTTTCCGTAGGATGGATAGAAGGTGAATTAGGGTTGTTTCATATTTATAATAACATATCAGTATGTAAGTAATACTGATGTTATTACTTTATCATGAAACAACTAAATAAGAAGAAGTTGAAGAAGAAAGAAATTGAAAAGATCGGTAATGGATATTACCTCTTCTTTGGAACGCCTTTTTGAATCCTCCACTTAAGGAACTATGATTGGTCTTTGGAGAAGACCAGGACCTCTAGGATTATTCTAGGGAAGTGGAGAAGGGAAAATGGCAGGGGTTGGCCGAGCTTGAGTGCTCAAATTGGTGTGAGGAGGAGGGGGAGGAGGTGCCCTTTTATAAGGGAGGAGAGGGGCACCTTAGGAATATCTCAAAATATTATTTTATATTAAAGTCAAAATCGGTTTATAATGGTTCCAAAGGGTCTTATTTCGAAGCTAAAGTGGGGATGGGTCGAAATCCTATCAACCAATAGAATTTAGACAAGTTTAGGATATTATTTTAACCTTATCAATTAAATTTAACTCTAAGTTAAATAATTTAACTTTTACCATGTCTTTTTGTTTTCTTTCACTATATGGTTAATACACTTACTATAACATGCCAAACGAACCCCAAATTGTTTATTATTAATATATATATCCTTATCTAAGTCATTTGGACGAACCTTAGATTTTTAGGAATAAAATAACAATTAATAATATAATATTTGATTTAAAAACTATTTTGTGTCAATTTTGACACTATTTGATATATGATTTTTGTCAAAGTCATAACAGAATTATATGTTCGAACCAAGTTGATTAAATCAATACTAATATATCATAGTAACCTAGAAAATTAGTGTAATTCATAAAAAGTCTCAAATTACATTTATTTTGGTATTTATATTATCAATTTTGTCAATATTTCATTAATAAGATAATTACTGCATCATCTTTGTGTCATAAATAAATTAAATTATTTGATGTCTAAAAATTACAAATAAAATACCATCATGTTGGAAATCTTTTTATCTTTCTAATGAATATTTACAATCGAATTTATCTTATGTATAACCCTATATTAAAAATGATTTACTTATTAAACTTTGATTTTAACTATTTTAACCCTTCTTTAAATAAATTAATAATAAATGTCCTAATCTAATCCAAGTGGGCCTAAATGGTCATATTTTATTCCTAAGTTTGTTTTTGGTCGAATTACACTTGTCCAATAGAATTAGGACATGTTTTAGGGAAATATTAATATCATATTTACCCTTAGTTACCCTATTTACTATTAACCGCGGTAAAAATAGTAAAAAGTTACTATTCACCAAAAAATTATTTTCATCTCATTGAACCACATTTTAGTCCTTGATATTAACCGTGTCTCTCGGATTTTTGAAATTCCATTCACAGAAGTGGTAAAATTACGTTTTATGCAAAATTCAGTTTTTAACCTACCACTTAGTGGTTTCACTATTCATCAAAAATTGAAAGTTTTCATAAAAATACCAAAATTTCACCCTAGGATAATTTCGATATTCTGAGTCCAAAAATGAAGTCCATTTTGAAAAATAAAATTTATAAAATTTCAAAAAGTGGTTATTACTATTCATAACGGCTAGTTTTAATAGCATATTGTTGTTTAGTGAAACTCGGTATTGCGTACGACGCAAGCTATCGAGGAAGGTCGCGATTGCGTGTAAAGCAAGCCAAGAAAGTGTTGTGTAGAAAAAGATTCCTTTGATGATTTATATAACATAAAAGTCTCCGGTGTTACATTCTACCCCCCTTAAAAAGAATTTCGCCCTCGAAATTCGTCACTTTGCAACAAACAAATGAGGATACTTCTCCCTCATCATATCCTCAAGCTCCCATGTAGCTTCTTCAAGTTGGTGGTTTCTCCATAAAACTTTCACCAAGCGAGTGGTCTTGTTTCGTAGGACTTTTTCGCTACGATCCAGAATCTCTATCGGCTGTTCTTCATAAGAAAGATCTTCCTCCAGCGGTACAACTTCTGAGCTGAGTACATGTGAAGGATATGGTATGTACTTTTTCAGGAGAGATACATGGAACACATCGTGAACTTGAGAGAGATTCGGTGGAAGCGCCAATCGGTAAGCTACCTTCCCAACACGATCCAGTATTTCAAAAGGACCGATATATCTAGGGCTCAACTTCCCCTTCTTTCCAAATCTCATAACCCTCTTCCAGGGAGATATTCGTAAGAACACTTTATCACCCACTTCAAACTCTAGGTATTTTCTTCGGTTGTCGGCATAACTTTTCTGTCGACTCTGAGCTGCTCTTATGTGTTGTTGAATAGATCTGACCTTTTCTGCCATTTCATCAACGAGATCAGGTCCTAATAGCTTTCTTTCCCCAACTTCATCCCAACAAGTTGGAGTCCTGCATTTCTTTCCATAGAGAGCTTCATAAGGAGCCATCTGAATACTGGAGTGAAAGCTATTATTATAAGAAAATTCCACCAAAGGTAGGTGTTGATCCCAACCTCCTTTGAAATCCATAGAGCAAGCTCTCAACATATCTTCTAGGGTTTGAATTGTTCTCTCAGACTGACCGTCTGTCTGGGGATGATAAGCAGTGCTGAAACTCAACTCTGTATCCAGAGTATGCTGAAGACTTCGCCAAAACATCGAGGTAAATCTCGGATCCCGATCAGATATAATAGAAAGTGGTACTCCATGCAATCTTACCACTTCCTTTACATATATCCTGGCAAGCTGATCTAGAGAGAAATCCTCTCTAATAGCAATGAAGTGTGCAGACTTTGTAAAATGATCAACTATGACCCAGATAGCATTATTGCCTTTGGATGTTTTAGGAAGTCCTGTGACAAATTCCATAGTGATGTTTTCCCATTTCCATTCGGGTATGGGTAATGGTTGTAACATCCCCTTAGACTTTTGTCTCTCAGCTTTAACTTGTTGACAAACCAAGCATCGAGAGACATATTCAGCAACATCTCTTTTCATGCCATCCCACCAGAAGTACTCTTTCAGGTCCCTATACATCTTCGTGCTTCCAGGATGAATAGAGAATGAAGAACTATGAGCCTCATCCAGCAGCTCTTTCTTTAATTCGAGGATGGGAGGAACACAAACCCGATTCCTGAACTTTATTATCCCATCACAATCAAGGTTGAATTCAGGAACATTTATCACCTTCTTTTGTAACTCGACATCTTCTTTCTGTGCCTCTTTAATCTTCACATGTATAGATGGTTGAACATTCATTTGAGAAAGATACGATTTTTCCCCTTCCATTATAATTCCAAGATCCATCCTTTGTAAATCCATAAATATTGGATCTTTTGTGATCCTCATCATGGATAAACTAGCATGGTCTTGTCGACTTAATGCATCTGCCACCTTGTTTGCTTTCCCAGGGTGGTAATGGATTGAGCAGTCATAATCCTTAATCAGCTCCAACCATCTTCTTTGGCGCATATTCAACTCCTTTTGTGTGAAAATATACTTTAAACTTTTATGATCAGTATAAATATCACACCTTTCACCATAAAGGTAATGCCTCCAAATCTTTAATGCAATGATTACCGCAGCCAACTCCAAATCATGTGTTGGGTAATTTTGCTCATGGATTTTCAACTGTCGTGAGGCATAAGCTATCACCATATCATTTTGCATAAGAACACATTCCAATCCCTTCTTGGATGCATCACTGTAGATCACAAACCTTTCTCCACTACAAGGCAGTGTGAGCACAGGTGCACTGGATAACCTTCTTTTCAACTCCTTGAAATTCTCTTCACATTCCTCTGTCCAGACAAACTTAACTCCTTTCCGAGTCAACTTGGTGAGTGGATTAGATAATCGTGAAAAATCTTTTACAAAACGTCGATAATATCCAGCCAAACCAAGAAAACTTCGGATCTCAGTTACTGTTGTTGGTCTTGACCATCTTTCGATAACCTCTGTTTTTGCTGGATCCATAGATATCCCCTCTTTTGAGATTATATGACCCAAAAATTCAACTTTTTGAAGCCAAAATTCACACTTGGTAAATTTGGCATAAAGCTTCTCCTTTCTCAGGGTCTTCAATATAATTCTCAAGTGATCTTCATGCTCTTCCTTTCTCTTTGAATAGACAATAATATCGTCTATAAAGACTACCACAAATTGATCAAGATAGTCTCTAAAGACTCTATTCATTAGATCCATGAAGATAGCAGGGGCATTAGTAAGACCAAATGGCATCACTATAAATTCATAGTGTCCATACCTTGTACGGAAAGCCGTCTTTGGTATATCCTCCCTTTTGACCCTTAATTGATGATACCCTGAACGAAGATCAATCTTGGAAAAGTATTGAGCTCCACGTAGTTGGTCAAATAAGTCATCAATGCATGGGAGAGGATATTTGTTCTTGATAGTGATCTTGTTAAGTTCTCGATAATCAATGCAGAGTCTCATTGATCCATCTTTCTTCTTAACAAATAGAACAGGTGCTCCCCAAGGTGACGCACTAGGGCGTATGAATCCCTTATCAAGATTCTCTTGGAGTTGCTTCTTCAATTCCTGCAACTCAATTGGGGCCATTCTATAAGGTGTCTTTGAAATAGGCAAAGCACCCGGTACGAGTTCTATTGAAAACTCAACTTCACGATTTGGTGGAAGACCCGGCAATTCCTCCGGAAAGACATCATCAAACTCCCATACAATGGGCATATTCTTAATCGTGAGTTTCTCACCAACCATTTCAGATAAATAACCTTCATTTAGTGGAATCAATACCCATAAGATGGAAGAAATTTCCACTGGAAGGTTATGTTCATCCTTGCATTGATAGACGATCGTAGGTTGATCTGGAATATGAAATGTGACTTCCCTTCTTTGGCAATTGATATGAGCTCCATGTAGAGAAAGCCAATCCATGCCAAGAATCACATCAAATTCCACTAAAGGAAGGATCACAAGATTTGCAGGAAGCACTTTCCCACAAACTTCGATCGGAGAAGAATTATAAACTTCTGATGCGATTGATGTGCCATTAGGTGTTGTCACAGCTAACTCAACATCTAATTGTTGAGGTAATACGGTGATACCCTTAGAAAATTTTTCATAAATAAAAGAGTGGGTGGATCCAGAATCAAATAAAACATTTGCTACTTTAGAGTGGATGGTAAGTGTACCTTTCACCACATCGTTATCGTACTCCACATCGCTGATAGAAATTGCATGTGACTTTCCTTTTTCTTTAGCCTTAAGAGTTTGTTGACGTCGACCATCATCATCAACCCTTGGATTTGGTCATTGATTGGCATAATGCCCCATCTCCTTGCACTTGAAACATTGAAGTGTAGCAGGTTCATTCTGTGTATCCCTTCCTTTGTTTGCATCATTATACATCTTCTTCCCATTATCACGGCATTCAAATGCCCGATGACCTTCCTTTCCACATTTAAAACATTTACTTGTCCCTTTAAGACAACTCCTTCCATGTTTCTTTCCACACTTTGAGCATAAGGGAAAGTTCATCTTCTTTTCCGTGTGCTCTTTAGATTTTTCTATGAATTCCATCTTCCTCTTCTTATCAAACCCATGTGACTGATGGGTTACTCCAATCTCCATCTCGTCTTTGAGAGCACATCGAACGATTTCCTCGTAGCTATTGAAGTCCCTTATGGCTAACTCCCTTCGAAGACTTGGTTTTAAGCCACTAAAGAATCGATCGATCTTACTCTCAGGTTGGATAATAATACCAGAAGCGTACCTTGCAAGTCTGGTAAAATTTGCTTCATAGGTACCAACAGATTCATCATCCCTTTGCTTCAGTTCAAGGAACTCTTTCTCCATCTTTGTTCGGAGAATACGAGGGAAGTACTTATTGAAAAATAAGTTCTTGAACTCGTCCCATTCCATAGACTCAATTTCATCCCTTTGCCTTGTATTCTTAACAAGATTCCACCATTGATCAACATCTCCTTCCAAACGATACACTGCTCGGATGACTTTATCATGCTCAGAACATTGAAGAACTGAAAATATCTTTTCAGTAGTACTAATCCATTGTTCAGCAACTAATGGATCAGTAGACCCGCTGAAAGATGGTGGACGCTGCCTCATGAAGGATTCAACAGAATGTTGCTCCCTACTTTGTTCGTTTGGAAATCCTGCATGATTCATAGCTTGAGAAAGTTGTGTGAGCATGGCTACAAGATTTTGCATTCCAGCTCCCATATCGTTTGGTTGCTCAGGGGGACAATCATTGCATTGCCCATCGCATTCCGCATTAACACGGTTCCTTCGGGTTCCAGCCATTGACTAAAACCAAGAAGAATAGTGTGAGCAACACTAATTATAATAGGAAACCACATAATTCAAGAATAAAATTTTCATGCTTATGGTCTTATCCTAGGTTATTCATGGCCATTTCTAAGATTGTGTTCTATACATAGACTTATCCTTAGGGTTCTTACTAAGGCTTTCACATCCTAGTTTCCAAAGGTTGACTATACCTTTCCTCTGATACCAACTATAACGACCCACACTTTACATACATTGTTAATACTTCAAAATTGAATTACACTTATTACAACATATGACAAAACCACAAAGGACCGTATAGGTATAGTGTCTTTAGAAACTGGGAAACATAAACAACTGGTTCATAAATCTTCTACAGTGTCTCCTATTTATTTCATCATATCTAGGGTCCCTTTTAGCATATTCTACTTAATATCCATCTTCCTGGCCTGGGGAAAAGAAAACATAAAAGGGTGAGCTCAAATGCTCAGCAAGGGCAAATAAAGGAAATAAAAATCATATCATATCTTTTTGAAAATTAAAACCTGCAAAAGAGATCATAATATCTTAACATGGAATAAATCATAGAAGTGAAAATGAGATCCCCATAATCATAACATAAAACTTGAATCTTTGTGGCATGCACACATAATCATGGAAAATCATTTCTTGTTAGTCATGACTCATTTCCAAGACTATCTTAGTGGACAAAGTCCCTTTCTGAACCGAGTTCACTCCTCGTTTCAGTCCTGTATCACTGAACCGAAATAACCTTCCGTTCCAGCCATGTCTATCTCATGAGATATAAAATCATTACCCAATGCATTGGAGGGAGATATAGGTCCCACCCATCTTATAATGAATCCTTTCTTATGTGTGCCACATAATCATAAAACATGCATCATCGCATAACACATGTAACAAAAATGGGATTCTTGAAACATCATGACATCATAAATCAATTCATATATGATAAAGGAATTAATAAACATAATTCCATCACAACATAGTCAAACCAATGTAAAAATATGGATAGAAACAGAACCCTTTATTATCTTATATGGAAAATAATTTTGATAAAACACTTGAATTGAATTCTTGAGGAAAATATCCTTTCTTCTTCAAAAACATTTTTCCTTTCATAACATGTCATACAACTTTAAAATAAAAGAAGTTGATTAAAAATAAACTTGAAAACTTGTAAAGGAAGCTTCTTTGAAGTAATGTTTTAAAAATCCATTCATGCCGTATAAGTTAAAAAAAACATTCTTCGTACTTTTGTCGGAAAAGTCAAAAAGTACCTCGTACGGAAAAACGACAAAAGATTCCTTTCATATTCTTTACTAAAAACTCACCTAAGGGTAAAATTGGATTTAAACTATTTCAAGTGGATGGAAACAATATTACATATTGAGGGAACATGGATGTGGATGATAAAATACACCCCAGTAAATACTTACGAATAAACAATCTCGGATAAAAATGAGATTGTGATATTTCCCTTACCTTAGGTCCGATTTGCTTTGTTCGTGTCCGAAGCTCCTGTATAATGGTTTAAATAATGTTATTGACTTATTCCAGAATCATACATATTGATATGAGATCATATATGGTCATATTATTAGCTTCTTGTTAGTAATATTTCACTGTTACTTGTTACTCGGGTCTTTATAACTTTTTGTTCTTATGCGTGTTTTGTCGAATAAATTCTTATTCTTATCTTTAGGTTATAGATAATTCATTTCCAGAATGGTATTAGTGTATTATATACCATATTCATTCATTCAATTCATTTATACAATCATTATTAAATGAAGATCATGTAGAACGAGTCGCATCACATCGTGGAGACGGTATTCCGTACGTACGCACGAGTGATGATATCGTTCCTATGATCGTGGAATTGTATTGGAGTATATATATATATTATTTCAGTATCAATATTAATTTATAATAATCATATATAGTTACTCATTAAACCATTATACCCATCCTTGTAAGGTGATGGTGGAAAATAGATTACACCACGGCGTGGAGACGGTATTCCGTACGTACGCACGCGCGGTGATTTCATTTTTCTGTAGGATGGATAGAAGGTGAATTAGAGTTGTTTCATATTTATAATAACATATCAGTATGTAAGTAATACTGATGTTATTACTTTATCATGAAACAACTAAATAAGAAGAAGTTGAAGAAGAAAGAAATTGAAAAGATCGGTAATGGATATTACCTCTTCTTTGGAACGCCTTTTTGAATCCTCCACTTAAGGAACTAAGATTGGTCTTTGGAGAAGACCAGGACCTCTAGGATTATTCTAGGAAAGTGGAGAAGGGAAAATGGTAGGGGTTGGCCGAGATTGAGTGCTCAAATTGGTGTGAGGAGGAGGGGGAGGAGGTGCCCTTTTATAAGGGAGGAGAGGGGCACCTTAGGAATATCTCAAAATATTATTTTATATTAAAGTCAAAATCGGTTTATAATGGTTCCAAAGGGTCTTATTTCGAAGCTAAAGTGGGGATGGGTCGAAATCCTATCAACCAATAGAATTTAGACAAGTTTAGGATATTATTTTAACCATATCAATTAAATTTAACTTTAAGTTAAATAATTTAACTTTTACCATGTCTTTTTGTTTTCTTTCACTATATGGTAAATACACTTACTATAACATGCCAAACGAACCCCAAATTGTTTATTATTAATATATATATCCTTATCTAAGTCATTTGGCCGAACCATAGATTTTTAGGAATAAAATAACAATTAATAATATAATATTTGATTTAAAAACTATTTTGTGTCAATTTTGACACTATTTGATATATGATTTTTGTCAAAGTCATAACAGAATTATATGTTCGAAACAAGTTGATTAAATCAATACTAATATATCATATTAACCTAGAAAATTAGTGGAATTCATAAAAAGTCTCAAATTACATTTATTTTGGTATTTATATTATCAATTTTGTCAATATTTCATTAATAATATAATTACTGCATCATCTTTGTGTCATAACTAAATTAAATTATTTGATGTCTAAAAATTACAAATAAAATACCATCATGTAGGAAATCGTTTTAGCTTTCTAATGAATATTTACAATCGAATTTATCTTATGTATAACCCTATATTAAAAATTATTTACTTATTAAACTTTGATTTTAACTATTTTAACCCTTCTTTAAATAAATTAATAATAAATGTCCTAATCTAATCCAAGTGGGCCTAAATGGTCATATTTTATTCCTAAGTATGTTTTTGGTCGAATTACACTTGTCCAATATAATTAGGACATGTTTTAGGGTAATATTAATATCATATTTACCCTTAGTTACCCTATTTACTATTAACCGCGGTAAAAATAGTAAAAAGTTACTATTCACCAAAAAATTATTTTCATCTCATTGAACCACATTTTAGTCCTTGATATTAACAGTGTCTCTCGGATTTTTGAAATTCCATTCACAGAAGCGGTAAAATTAGGTTTTATGCAAAATTCAGTTTTTAACCTACCACTTAGTGGTTTCACTATTCATCAAA
Organism: Viscum album; assembly: GCA_963277665.1. Classification (NCBI taxonomy): domain Eukaryota; kingdom Viridiplantae; phylum Streptophyta; class Magnoliopsida; order Santalales; family Viscaceae; genus Viscum; species Viscum album. The sequence goes on from OY728157.1 coordinate 170,646,269, forward strand.
AATTGAAAGTTTTCATAAAAATACCAAAATTTCACCCTAGGATAATTTCGATATTCTGAGTCCAAAAATGAAGTCCATTTTGAAAAATAAAATTTATAAAATTTCAAAAAGTGGTTATTACTATTCATAACGGCTAGTTTTAATAGCATATTGTTGTTTAGTGAAACTCGGTATTGCGTACGACACAAGCTATCGAGGAAGGTCGCGATTGCGTGTAAAGCAAGCCAAGAAAGTGTTGTGTAGAAAAAGATTCCTTTGATGATTTATATAACATAAAAGTCTCGGGTGTTACAGTATGTGTGCTTGATAATAGATTTGGGAAGAATTTAGGGAAGGAACAAGGCTTGGGAGGAGTGAATAGAAGGGGTAGTGAGCGGGGGTTTATAGTAGAGGAGAGAAGTGTTTTCATAATTTTTTAAGCATTGGATTATTAATTTCCTTCATTAACAGAATAGTGATGATTACATGAACAAAAATATTAAATGGGTCATGTTAATTAGAACCAATGTTGGTGACATCATCCATGATGATAGGAATAGTTCATATTTCTTATAATGTACGTATAAAGAATATTACCATATTTTACTATTCATCAAAAAATCAAGTATATCAGGAAAATATAAAAAATTCACCCTAAACAACATGTAGATTCCAAAAATGAAATCCTTTTTTTCAAAATTAATTTTCTAAATATGATTAATTTAATATTTAATTAAAAACCCAATTTATTCAGAAAAAATAACAATTTTAGAGCATTTATTTTCTTATTCTAGGATATAGGTATATCATACCCCCACCTGAATCTTATTTATATAATATCATAGGTAAGAATACTATTAATTAGTCTATGTCACTATTAAAAATGGTAGCATTACTATTTAGAAGGGTATGTTACTATTCACTTAAAATTATTTTGGTCATATTAATATCCAAATAACCTACTGATTACAATCGAGTATGTCATATTTTCAAAATTCCAAACATAGAAGTGACAAACATATGTTCAAATGTCACATAGTACTAATTATTTAATTATGTATATGATTATATGACATAATTATAAGAAGTAAATTTCCATTCAAAAACATTGGATCGTTACAGTTCTTCTACGTGAAGGTAATCCACTTCATCGAGCTTCTTATTTTCTACTTATTCTTTATAAATCTTAATTTATATCTAAAAAATTACAATATAATAACTTATTATATCCAATATAATCATATTTTATTTTTTTTAAATAATAATATTTATCTATCTTCCCTTCCATCGAATTTTTAATGTATTAATCGTTCACTAGTTCGACGAACTACCGCCCCACAAACTGATATAATTCATTTTACACCATTTCCTCTAACTAATATTAATGATTATGGATATATTTTTATATATTTTTTCCTGGAAATATTAATAATTATTTTAATTTAATATATCATATACCCTAAAACCATACCATCCATTGAAAATGATGATATCAGTTGTAGGTAAGGGCCACTAACGCCTCCTGAATTGATATGATTAATTAATTATTTATGAATCACATTTATGGTGAACTTAATTTTATTTAACTATATAATATTACAATTATCAGGTAATTTTAATTTTTTTAAATATAATATAACTATTACCTTCTAAGAATTATTATTGTAGAAAATTTGAAATGCTACATATGTGTATGTGTGGCATACTATCTCCATTATTGTAGAACATCTAATTTTTATAAACATATTTCAATAATGGATTAAAATGTGTAAATTATATATAATAATGATAATAATTTCAAGATTATTATTCTATATATTATATAATAGTAACACATTTCACCAAAGTCAACCCAACGATGACATTTTGAAATCATGATCCAAGCATCCTTGAAACACTCGACATGGAAATAACCAATGAATTAATTAAATATGACATTAAAATAAAAGAATTAAGTGTTTTATATATAGTGTATTAAACTAATACATTTTATTAGGGAAAAATTATATATTTTTTACAGTAGAGATAAAAGACAAAAAATGACAATGTATGGACCCAAGGTAAGTGTTTCGTCACAAAACATACTTCTTTGAGACACATGTTCTATTATGGACCTAATTTATTTTAAATTGTGTATATAAAACTACTTTTAGAAATTTTCATTAATATTATATACTACATGAAATTTATATTTAGTATTTATTTTCCTTACTCAAGGATTTGTGATTCGAAAGATACCAAATTGGTATGGATTTCTTTTCAATAAAATTTAAATATGGGATATTCATGATTGAAGACCCATATTATGATATTATTAAAAAATTGACTAATAAATACCATTAATTTTATTTATAATTTTTACATGAATTTTTTTTTTAATATTACCATTTTACTCTCTTTTATACTTAAAATCTATAACACCATGAAATTTTAAAATACAATCATCATGTATTATAGTGTTTATGAAATGAAAAACCAAGAGTAGAATGGAATCTAGAATCTAAGTAAATTATGATATATTTACTATTTTAAATAAATTATATATATAATATATCTTTTGACGAAATCAATAATGAGTTAACTTATATTATATGGTATAATTACATTCTTCAATAGGGAGTTCTACAAGAGAGATTGAGTTATGCTTAATACTGTTAGTATTATTATTTAAAATGAAAATTATCTCCAATATATTAAATTGTGAGTTAAAAATAATATTAAATGAATTATTAAAATATATGGTTGAATTAATTGGTTACAAGTTATGAATAAATGAATATAAAATCTAATGGAATATAAAGAAATGTTTTTATAAAAAACCCCAATTTTATGCGATAATATAGTTTTATCTTAATATATTAAAATAATCAGTATTAATATTTGATCTTAAGACAATTTCTATATTATATACTCAATAATTTTTTTTACATTCGTCTAGAAGATAAATAAAAATAAAAATTTTATTCTAGAAAATTTTTATATATCTAAAAGTAGTTTTTCTACATTTTAATGGTGCATGTGACATCCCAAACTGAGTTCCACTCAATAGTTCCCCGAAGCTAGTTGGCTACAGGGCCTCTAGAAAGCCTCCCCATTCTCATTATGATTCTGTCTTGAAAAAAAGGACTACAATGTGTCTATGTGGAAAATATGACCTCAAAACTACAGTGAAGCAGAAAGGCTTATTAATAATAGGTAAATAGTGGATGAATACATAAAAAGTTGAAACAATAGAAGAATTCACTATAATAATAGGACCAATATACTTATATAGTTTATGATGATATAATAATTCAAGTATTATATAATGAAACTCAAAATATGAAATGTGAATTATTTAAAGGTTGATGATAAGGTATTTCATGTCTCTACAAAATAGGAAAACATGTGTACATGAAAGATAGAAATACATGATATAAAAAGATGAAAAATAAGATAAAATATCATATATCTAGGGAATTGGCCTATTCATCTGCTATTAATATCCATCTTAACTCAAGAATATAGGATCAACTATCCAAAGCGTGACACTTCCTCTTATCAACACCTACACACTTATAATATTCCTGTGTACTAATGGAGGACAGGATAGCGTGTAAGATAAATCTTAATATGAAACCATATAAAGTTTCTACAATATCCAGTCTGTGTAATAGTAACTAAAATAGTTTACATGTATAAAACAAGGAAAATATTGTACAATGATGTAAATACCATGATGCCTGGTAAAACCACAACTAGTTTCAGTACAAGTTATCTTTCAATTAATTAATGTCCCAACATAAAATATGTGAAGTAAGAGGATTAAAATCCTAACTATATAATCCAATAATAATAATACTTATTATATAGGATCCATGGTAATAACCTTGACATCCTTTATGAGGAAAATAATAAAGAGGATCACATGTAAAAAATAAGGCATCCTTGAACATAGGTTTTAAGCTAACTCTATAATAAATTGTATATAGGATAATAGTAACTTATTTATAATCTAAGGGGCATCAACCAAGTAATTCCACTATATTATGATTCTAATGATGTTCATGGATCTCATCCAAGGAAAAATGAGATACATAATTACTGTGACCACTGGTTCTATCCATGAAAATACATGTATGGAGATGTTAAACATGATCCAAGGAGTGTATCCAAGGAATCCTAATAGTTTAATGATGAAGAAGGGATCTATAAGATCTTAGAATTTTCTATAGTCATCAAAGGTAGGTTTTTAGGTACTTTTTGATCTTTTTAAGAACCATTAACTTGGAATTGTGTCTTAGGGTGAGTTTGGGTGATCATTTATGGAAAACAAAAGGACATTGGGTTGTGCACGGTTTACGCATGGTTTGACAAACCATACAACCAAACTGTGCCTAGAGTGTGAAACTCTACATAGGAGTCCACACTGTTCACACACGGTTTGAAAAGCTGTGCGACAAAACCATGCCAACCATGAAAAACTGGGTAGTGGACCATGCACATGGTTTTTAATATCTGAAAATTTATTTTAAACCAACCAGAACCCCCATAACTCCTATATATTGACCTTGTATTTGGCTTGTAAAATTCTAGGTGGTTTCAAAGCCTTTCAGTGGGATTCCAAGGTGATCCAAACATCATTCATTGAGATCTAAAGAATGGATTGAAGATATTCTCTCCTCCTAGTAAATGGATTTCATCCTGATGCTTCTCCTATTCTTTCCTCCATCTTTATTAAATATTTTCATAGAGTATATTCAACTTTTTCTTAGATCCAGTCCTAAGAGTTAAGATTTAGATATAGGATTGTATATCTATATCTATTTTTTCATTATCATGATTCCTCTGATCTAATTTTTGGTTTTAGGGACATAGATACAGAGTTTGATCAATGAGATTGGGCTAACTTCCATCAATTAACCAAGTTAGGTGGTTTGAATTGAACTACCATAGTCATGAATTATGATATGTGTATGATTTATGAAATTTATAGATTACATTGATAATAGAATTCTTAAATTGGAGTAACTAGGAATATGTTTTTGGCATGTGATTTTCCTTGGTGGTTAATTAATGCTTGATCATAGAACAAATGAAGGGGGTTTCCAAAATTTATCTTTTTGTAGACAAGATATTGTAGTTGTTATATTAAATTGAATGTGGAAAGATAAGTAATTGGGAGAAATTAATTATGGAATGATGTTTGGATTTGAAATATAATTGATTGTGAGAATTAATTATGTGCCATGAAGTTGAAACAATATAATTAATGGGGAGAATTAATTATTTTCAATTATTTGATTAATGAAAATTAATTTTGAGAATTAATTATGAATTTATGATTTTGAAATGAATAATTAATTGTGAATAATTAAATATGGTATAAATTTTATTTGATTGATTAATTAATTAATGAATTAATTAATAGGTTATTATTTAGTTAATTATTGAATTGACTAATGGAGGTTGAAATTTTAAACAAATCATTGGATTAGTAAAGTAATAATGTGGCAAATTACTGAGAAATAAAGAATGATTAAATGGATGAGATTTTTGGGTGCTAGGAATGGTGTCCAAAACTGATAAGAAATTGGTACTTGGACACGGTGTTCCACCCCAATAGTTATCCAAGCTTGTGATTTTGTAGTTCTAGGCATGGTGACCTACACTCAAAGGGAATTGGGGTGCTAGTAATGAAATCATACACCGAATGATTAATGATAATAATGAATGATGATTCAAATGAGATTTTGGAGAGGTAGGCATGATGACCTACACAAAATGATTAATGATAGTTAATGGGGATTTAAATGGGAAAAAAGAACTGAACATAGCCTAATGTGATGATTAAATATTAAATGAAAATGTGATAACTGCTTAATTTATGCTTTGTATTTATTTCTTCATAAATCTACATGCACTATCATTTGATTTGACTTGTTTTAGACGTCGTTGGTGGTGGACTATTAAGTTGTACTCAAACCCTATTTTGGCCACCTGATTGGCACTCGAGCAGAAATTGTTTTTGCGGGACTAGATAAGGGAAAGGCCTTGTGATAGGTTGCATTTTGGGATTGGAGCATGGGAGAAGGAATTAGACATGTATTGGGACAAATTTGGGGTCGTTGTTTCCTTACATTCAGTTGCATTGTAGACACTTTTCACGATCATAGTGACAAAATTATCTATCTTTCAGTTGAGTATTGTATTCTGTGGTTTGGAATATCTTATGTCATGGTATTATTATTGTTATTTATACAATTCTGTAATTGGTTAATTTTTATTTCCTTCAGCTAATGTTTTATTATGATAACATAGGGTATAGTCTCTACAAGACTAACTTACTAGACCCTCGCTACTAGTTAGCATCCTCTGGCATATATGGAGGTGTTCTTGAGGGTATGTGGATAACCGACTCGGGGAACCGTTCAGTGTATTCTGGACCAAGACGTCAAAAATTTATATTAGAGGAGTTTTGTTTTCTTTATTCTTCTTTTATCTCACTATTTTCGGAAAAGGTTGATAGGAGACCTAGAAGAGTCAAGGCATGGTAATCAGCTAATGATTAGGAATTGAAAACCCATGTACAGGGGAAAATCCTAATACTTAGGGTATTTTTTTGTGATTTTTGATTGTTGTTACAGCTATATATTATTTTACCTTGGGTGACACACTTATTGTGTGATGTGATATTTGTTATGAAAATTGTTGAATTTTGATTTGTGGCCTAAAGAGGCATGATAGTTGAGTCTGCATGCATTATTCTAGGCACTCAGGGTTGTTGTCACATGCATCATTCTAGGAAATCATGATAAAATGAGTTATGGGTATATTGTTAAACATTAACTATATTCCTTAATGTGATATTAAAACAATTATGAAAAATGAGAATAATGGGTGTCAAATGAGAACCTTTATTGAGGAAGTGGGAATAATAAATTAGTTAATGTTTTAATTAATTAATTTGAAATTTTTTTATTAATTAATGGATGAATTATTTAATGATAATGAATATTCCCTTGTTAACCAAGTCCTAGGAGTAGGATGGTTAATGTTAGTAAAAAGGCCTTGGTGTTGACCATGTGTCGAGAGAAATGGGGAAAGGATTTGTTGAAATTTGTTGCGTTAGTTTCTCCTCCTATGTAAATGTAATATGGTTTCATTATGAGGCATATGATGTTTGTTTGAATTTTTATAAATATTCTTCCATGGTTCATGTTGAGGAAGAGACCAAGGGGTATGGCCCTGAAATAACTTCCAGGCAGGGAAATTGAGGAAGCATTGGTTCAAAATGAGGAATATGGGGAACCATTCATAGAGAAAATTTCTTGTTTCATGCAGTTTAGGGAGAGAGACCTAGGGAAGGTTAAGAAAAGCATGTCTGAGTTGGCAATGGAGTTTCAGCTGTAACACCCTCCAACTTTTACTAGAGAGGGTGGACACAAGGGAGTCGAATTCTTGATTAAATTCATAGGGATGATACATGACCATTTGGAGACTCTAGTTGAGAGGAGAGTCAAGTTGGACACATATATGCTACGAGGTTCAAAGAAACACTAGTGAGACATTCAGGTGTGATCTAGAAAGACTGATGAGATTCTATGGATTGACTTTCTTGAGAAGTTCATAGAGCACTTCTACCTAGACAGGCTGAGGAAAAATAAGGCTTTAGAGTTTAAAAATCTAAACCAAGGGAACATGTCCATAATAAAGTACACAAAACTTTTAACATATTTACAAAGTTTTACTATATATTTTTAAGAATATGAGGTGTATTATGAAAAAGAATTTCAGGATAGACATTATTGTGAAATTATGTCCCAATTGAATATCATTAGGCTGAAGAAATTTTCAGAAGTGACTAATCAGGCTCTCATTTTAGAGGGGAACTTGAAAATGGATTCCAGTACTATACAGGTAGATGAACGATCAGGGGCCATCCGAGAGCTTGAAGCGCCGCTACGAGAATCATAGTCAGGATAGTAGAAATAAAGGTGGATAGTGAGGAGGAACTGTTATGCTAGATCATTCTCAAATGATTTTCCACCAGTGTGGTATGCATGGACACTATAATACCAATTTCCTTGACCACTAGTGGAGTGATAGTTTTGTGTAAATATGGACATCTACAAAGGTTTTGTAGGAAGTAGCGGCAGGCTGGTGCTGAGGGAGATTCTAAACAGAGTCAGAGTGTGGGAAGGGGGTCTTTTATACCATATAGGTCTGGTAGGTGTAAATCTACTGGAAGAGGAGGTAGAGAAAGTGGGCATGTTGCTTTAGTTTTTCAGGGCCCATACCAACAGAGTGGTTCTACACATGGGAGTTATTAGAAAACACAAGGAAGAGGGGTACGACAGCTACATGTAGTGCAGCCTATAATTGTGGAGAGTGAGGATTATCCATTGACATTGAGAGGTACTATTCTTATGTCCACTACTTTAGTAACTTAACTGTTTGATACTGGTGCCTCTCATTATTTTATATCATCAAATCTTGTTAATGGCTTGAGTCTGGAGGTGGAGTCCGTAAGAACGATGATGAATATCGATACACCATTGGGAATATAAACTATGGATATCATTTAATTTAAGTGATGATCTCTTGAGAGAAGAGAGTATTTTTTCCTTTGGGATATCTATGTCCTTGATATAATGAGAATTGATATGATTATGGGTATGGACTACTAGTTTCATAGTGTGCCCACATAGATTGTTACCGTAGGAGAGTGACCATTGTATCTCTTGAGGGTGAGGAATAAAGTTGAGGACTACTTTTCTTCGATTGCGGTTCCGGGGGACAATATGGTTTGGGTGGATAATGTGCAGCCCATTAGACCTGAGGGAGTCAATCTGATTAAGGGAGACACACTTGGGCTACATTATTTTTTCCCTCCGTAGGGGGACTGCGTTTGTTGTTGTTGTTATGTGTGGGGTGTTCTTTGAAATAAAAATCATAATTTTGGTGGTGGTATCTCTTGAGGGTGATAGATATATCCTTCGTGGTGACCTAAATATCCAGGTAGGCAGAGTTGGTCCAATAACTCAGCTATTGGGAAAGCTCACAGCCCATGTTTCTAGTCTTTTGTAGGATGATGGGAGTTATAGGGAAGACATCCTTCCACCAATAGAAGAACTATTTCATGATGTCTTTCCTAAAGAATTTTCCGGGTTTCCTCCTGAGAGAGGTGTTTCATTTACTATTGAGATCATGTTGTGGGATGATCTGGTATCTATTCCACCTTACATAATGGAAGAGACTAAGTATGAAGATATCAAAATGATGTTGGAAGGGTTATAAGGTAAAGGATTTATCCATCCAAGTACATCGACTTGGGGATCACCAATATTGTTTGAAAATATGGCTGATGAGAGTCTATGCCTTTGTGTCGATTACTAATAGTAAATGACTGTGATGAACTGATATCCTCTTCCATGTATTGATGATTTATCTGACAAGCTAAAGGGGGAGAGTGTATTATCAAAGATATATATGAGATTAGGGTATCACAAGCTGAGAGTTCAAACTTCAAATATACTAAGAATAGATTTCAAGAGTATGTATGGCTTTTATGAGTTTTTTGTGATTCTAATGGGGTAGACTACTGCTCCAATAGTGTATATGGCCTTGATGAATATGATATTTTATCCGTACTTAGATCGGTTTTTGGGGGGGTTTTTTGACATCATTTTAGTGTATTCTAAGACTCATGTCAATCAGGATCAATATCTTGACATCATCCTAGGTACACTGAGAGAGAATCAGCTATATGCCATGCTATCTAAATGTCAGTTTTGGATTGGTAGGGTACACTTTTTGGGGCACATAATCTTGAAAGAATGTGTGAAAGTGGACCCCAAAAAATTTCATGCAATAATTTCTTGGGACCAGCCAAAGAATTTATTCGATATTCAAATCATTATGAGATTAATTGGTTATTAAATGAGACTCATCCAAGACTTTTCCCAGTTGGTCACACCGCTTACTGGTTTGAAAACGGAGGGGTAAAGTTTGTTTGGGTAGAAGAAAGTGATAATTCGTTCAAGTATTTGAAGAAGTGCTTGACTTTGGCACCAATTTTGATCTTACCTGAGTCAGGAGATGGGTACACGGTGTATTTTGATGCTTCTGGGGTCAGACACAGAGCTGTGTTGAGGAAAGTAGGTAGAGTCATTGCTTACGTGTCTTAGAAATTGATGCCAAATGAGTAGAATTACCCTATGAATGACCTCGAGATAGCATCCATGGTTTATTATTTTATGTGTAGGTGACACTATATTTTGGGAGAAAATATTAATGTTTTTATGGATAATAAAATCTTGAAGTATATCATATCACAAAGTGACTTGATTCTTTGACAATGAAGATGGGTGAAGTGTATGTAATCCTTTTATTTTGAATTGTAATATTCACCCAAAAAGGGGAATGGTGTGGATGATGATTTGAGGTGAAAAACTCTGACTCAGTTGGTACATGAGTCATGTGTGGAGTGGAAGATGATGACTTTCCTAGTGGAAATGCAAGTTGTAGTTCATGAGATTCCGGAGAGGATGAATATGGTTTCTATTGCAGTGGAGTCTACACTCTTGAGATGGATCAGAGACAGGTATTATGAGGATCCAGAGTGTAGCATTGAGGGAAATCCTAGAAGGTGGGGATACACCTTCCGACTGAAAATAGATGAGGATGAGATCATTTATGTAAAAAATAGAGTTTTTGTGCCTACAAGTATGCATGAAGAACTCATCCGAGAATTTCATGCTTCAAGGTGGGCGGTACATCTTGGTGTGAAAAAAGTTGGGTCATGACCTTCGATGATAGTTTGGGTGACCATGAATTAAAAAGGAGATAGCAAGGTTTGTAAAAAGTTGTTTCACCTATCAGCAGGTGAGATCAGAGTATCAACGACCTAATGTCCTATTGCAGCCACTTCTTATTCCCTAATGGAAGTGGGATGATGTGACTATAGACATAGTTGTAGGACTTCCAAACACTCTTAGGAAGAATGAAGCTATTTGGGTCATTGTGGACCGACTAACGAAATTAGAACACTTCTTTCCTATAAAAGAAACCATTTCAATGAACTGTGTATTTTGTTTCCTATCAAAAAATCTTATAGATTACTCTAAATAAAAATATAATGAATATATATGATAGTTTACTAACTTTTTTAAATTTTACAGTTGATGAAATTATGATCAATATATAAGGAACAAAAAATATCAAGTCAAAATATACTAACAAATAAGGAAATTAATACTCGAAAGAATGAAAATAATGAATGATTACTAACGAATGGGTGGTAAGATGTTATAAAAGTATCACATGTGATAACATTAATATTATAATCATTATATAAGTATTTATTTACATTCCTAAATCCACTATACATGAGGCTAAATTATGTTCAACTAAAAGAAAGTTTGAGGAAATGGATTTTGTGTCAATTTACATTCCATTAAGTATTATTTGTTATTATGAACCAATTTACATTTATGTGATGTATGTACTACACCATTGATATTTAATATAAATAATTATTCATTTCTCATGGTATTATATGTTTCAATTTCAATTATTCCATCTATGTGAATTCGACTTGAAAACTACCAGGTGGTAATTGTTATTGTGCAATCTCACATTATTTTCTGATTATTAACGGTATCTTAATAAAATAACATTATTGTAATAGTTTTTCATGGGACACAAAATGGTTTTTAAATATCCACATTATTGGTCAATTTAAATTATTATTTACTAAAATGTGTACCATTTGAAAATCCAGTCTTTATATTATCAATAATTTGATTAACTATGGAAATATTTATAAATCTGTAACCATTACTCAATTCATCTACATTATGAAAAGGAACATTGTTTATGAGTTGAATAGATTAATCAATATATTATTAATGTCTTTGGATATGTATTAAACGGTTATGGGATCATTGAAAGTATGACCTTGGTGCATGCATTGTATCATGAGATTAAATCTGTTTGGAAAATCCAACACGTTTGTAACTAGTATGTTTTAATATATCCTGTTAATGGTATTGAATGTAGTATTTTTAATAACATATTATTAAAATTATTGATGGAGAATTTATCATGTTTTGGGAATCATGAAATTGAATAATTATGAATTTATTATATTAAATGTTCAGTTATTATTATCCATGTGATTTTTACTCTAATAAAATATATGTATTCATTTCATAAACTTTTGATTAATTAAATGACATGTGTTTTTGGTTTTTTACCTTTCCATATTTATTATTTATTACTAGTTATTTAAATTTAATTTTTGATGTTTAAATTACCATTTTATGTAGATTATTCTTCTTGATTCGTTATTTCTTCCAATGTATATAACCCTTAATGATCACATGAGCTCACCATTATTTTCTGTCCTTTTCAATGGGTTATAAAGAAGAGAAATTTTATTGAGTTTTAAAGGTTTCAGTTTATTATATTTTTTTACAGGTTTTGTTCTATTTTCATTCCAATTTTTTAAATGAGTGACATGTATGTAATCATGTTTTTAAAAACTAATAAAAAGTTCAGTATTTTGGGATTTTTATCTTGTATATATGCCAATGATTTAAATTAATGCACTGGAATTCGCTTATTGGGGTTAGAGTTATTTTTTTGTACTAGTGAAATTTTAGTATATCCTTTGGAATTATATTATAGAAAAACATAGATTAGGGATCATAAACCTATGATATAATTTTATGATAAGTATATAATAAGATCTTAATGTTTTGTTATGATATTGATTATGGTTGATAATATGTTCAAAGTCTAAAAAACCTTTATTGGGTTTTATGTGGCAGGATTCTACCCAGATTGTAAATATTTTGGGATAAGTTTAGGGAACGCATATGTTTTAGATGGATTTTTATCTCAGTAATAATTATAGTAAATTTTATCGACATAATTTTAATGTCCTTGATAACATTTTGGTTTAATCTGCTCAAACACTACATTATAATAATATTTAAATATGATTATAAGAAGTTAATAAAATTGGTTGTATTGAAAACCTTATTAAAATTTTTATCAAATTATGAGTTTTTTACATGGATTTCAATCATATTTCTTATTAATTTTATATTTATTATAATAATTTTGTTTATAAAAAGTAAAACATGTATGCTGCATGACAACCCATTGAATCCAAAAAGGTGTTCGGGCTTACACCTTTGACCAAACGGTGATAAGGGTTTCATATCTAACAGAGGGCTATAAGATGTTCTGGTTTATATGTCATTATTATAAGGAAAAATAATTGAGAGGTAAATTTTTATTGATGAACCAATAGTATTAATTTTGAGGTTTTGAGATTAGTGTATTAACCACAATGTGTTTGGAAAATAGTTAGAGATTGATGTAGAAACTAGTTTTATGAATCTTATGATCCATTACAAGAAGATTTTATTACATCAGGTAGAAAAAAAATAATATTTTGGATCTATATTTCATGAATAATGGGATGGTATAGAAATTGTTCAAATAAAAACCAAAGGTTGAAATTGAGTTTTTATAAATATATATAGTAACTATATTTCCTTATATTCTTACGATATAAAATACTTACACAATGTTAGGAAAATGAGAGTCAAGACAAAATTTTATCCTAAGACCTTCTTTTATATTAAACCGATGGTCTTTTAAAACCTAAAAAATTTATGATTTTGATCCCCTAAAAATTAATTTTATCAATAACATTTTTACAATCAATGAAATCAATCACACTCTAAAAATATTTTTTCTTTTTCTCCATTTGAATGAATTAATTTCTCATATAATTTCTCTTGTTGAAAATCCTAGTTATGTTATTATTATAGATGACTTTTGTTCTTCTATTTCTCTCTTATTAAGATTATATCTAATTACCCATTTTGTGACGTGGTTTCTTGAACAATTTTATTTCCAAATGTAAAACCCTTGATTAAAATGATCATTCATAAATTAAAAGGTTATAATATATTTAATATGGGGAGAATGTAACACCATGAAATTTTAAAATATTAACCACTTGTTCAATACCATGATTTAAACTTGACACCCATCATAGAAAGTAATATAAAATCCATATAAGTAATGATATATTTCCTACTTCAAGTAAAAATAATGTATTTTATAGCTTGAAATGCACGACACACATAGTCAGCTTGCAGTACACAGAAAAATGACCGTTATCAATGGATTTCATTAAATGAAAAAATGCGTTTTATCGAATACTACAAATATTATTATTTAAAATAGAAATTCTCCCCTCGATATTAAATGTTTTTTTATAAATAAAATTAAGTTACTTATGAAAATATATGGTTGAATTAATTATATAAAAATTAATTAAAAATGAATATAAAAACTAATTGAATGTAAGTCAACTGCTTTCATTAAAAAAATTATATGCAATATGTATATTATCATAATAAATTATATTAATTACTATTTTTGGTTGATATTAATAAAATTTATATAATATTTTTTCAATAATATTTATAAACATTATCAAATAGATTTTATCGACATAAGATACAAACAAAACAAATTATTGGTATAAAATTATTTATTTTTCTAAAGGATTTTCTGTCACCATTTAATGGCGTACTTATTTTCAAACAAAAATTTGACACTAAAAATTTCATTTTTTTAAAAAAAATTGTTTTTAAATAATTATTTCTGAATTTTATCAGGGTTATTTTTTCAAATTTTTCTAAGAGGGATCACTTTTTGATGAATAGTAAAAACCATTGGATTTTAAATGAAAAATGGATTGTTATTTAAATAATTTAAAATTATAAATTATATATTAAAAATTTTCGAAAAATAAAATAGGTAAATATATTATAAACTAATCCAATTTAGGGTATTTGAATCAACTTCATATTGATTATTGATATAAAAACCTATCAATCATTTGTAAATTTTCACTTTAAACCCCCACTTTTTCATCATAAATGAGTGATTAATTTTAAATTAAATTCATTAAACTTATATTAATAGAATTTGAAAAATAATTAAATTATTTATTATTCATAATTTATATTTTATACTATGGTCAACATTATTTTTGACCAAAATGTTTAGTGAAAAGAGATAAAATTTATTATAGTAATTATCTTTTGAATTGTTCTTAATGTGTAATCTGAATATATTTTTACCATTTAATCCAATGGTGGTCATTGGAATCAATTTCACTTTGAAATTAGACTTAAACTGGTGTCAATCTTTTGATACTTATTGTTTTATAAAAACACGCTATTTGCTCTGACATCGGGAATTAATTATTAAATTAATTAATGTGACTTATATTTTTTGAATTTTGTAAAATAGACTTTATTTTTGAATTCGGAATATCAAATATAGCTTAGGGTGAATTTTTGGTAATTTTCTGAAAAACTTCAATTTTTGATGAATAGTGAAACCACTAAGTGGTAATCAAGCAAACTGATTTTTCAGTTAAATGAAAGTTTACCACTAATGTGTATTGAATTATGAAAAAATTACATACATGGTTGTCATTAGTATGTAAAATGTGGTTCAATGGGATGAAAATAATTTTTTGGTGAATAGTAACTTTTTTTCATTAATCGCGATTAGAGGTAATTAGTGTAGTTTAAGGTAAAAATAATGCTTTAATAAAATGAGATGAGCTTGACACATGTCCTAACCCTATTGGTTGTGTCATGGCCGACCAATAAAACCCATGGGTCGATTTAGGAGACCCCATGGAGCCACTTGGGTGAGATAATGACTTTAATGCCTTTTTTTAAATAAAGGTGAAAATGACACTAACATAAATTGTTTTAATAAAACAATTTTTGGAAGGGGTTATACTAATCATATTTTTGCCTATAAATACTCTTTGGAAAGATAGAAATATTTCCTACATCAGGATATTTTTGTTATAATTTTTAGACATTATATAAATTAATTTAATTATGACATCATGATGATGCAACGATGACCTCATTAATGAACAGTTTAAATAAAATGAAAATATAATATAAAATCTAAGACCTACACTTGTCCAAAAACTATTGGATGGGAATATTTCGAAGCCTTATCATCTTATCTTTGAAATATATCGATGTGGGAACTTATAAATTTGAAACACTTTTGAAGATAAAATAATAGTTTCATGATTTCCAAAAGTGCCCCTCCTCTCCTCTTATAAAAGGCCCCCACCTCTACCTCATTTCACACACTCCTCAAGCCTTTGGCTCGGCCATACCCTGCCCATTTACTCTCTCCTCATCCCTCTCCTCATCCTAGAGGATTCCCTTTGGGCATAATCCTTTCGAAGAAAGCCTTTAGGCTCAAATCAAAAGGAGTTACACATTTAAAGGACATTAAAGAACGACCGAGTCAAGTCGGGCCCAAGGTATGGGACTTCGTCTCAATCTCCTTTCATTGATGAATATTTTGTTTTATACACAACCTTCTTTTTATATGGTGTATAAACCCCTTTGACTTTTACGTTTATTCAAAAGGAATATTTTTTTTATACGAAGCGTTTACTAAACGATAAAAGGGAATGTTTTTGTCGTACATATGCGGTGACAATGACTTCTCCGCCATCGTGACCGTTATTTGAGTTTCGGATTCCTCTACAAGCCATAAATTCTTTTTAAAAGAAAAATAAATACCATGTTTTACTTTTCTTTTATTTGGTATCGAAAATGTTTTTCATAATATTTTTATATCAATGTGTTGTATTGATATCTTGTGATTGAAAGGTGGGAATGTTATGTTTCCTTTATGCATGTTTTATGTGATATGATTATGTTGAAGTTCTTTGGAATTATTATGAAAATGGGTGGTTCTGTGATAAACTAAGGGCGGGTGAGCCCGATATAGCTCTCCAATGCATTGGGTAAGGCGAAGGAGTGAAACGTTAAGGTTTCTCCGAAGAGATTTAGGGAATATAATGTGATGGGTATTCCAAACGTAACCAAGAGGGTTACTCCCTACGTTAGAATGTTATGAATGCCTCAAGTTACCTTTATGTCTTATGATTTGTATGATTTATTCATGAATTGATGAGGTATGTTAAAGTTATTATGTTTTATGGGTAAAGTATGGTCTCATCCTTATGTATATATGTACCCATGTTTCCTTTCCATATTTTTATATCCCGTAATGAGATTTTTATGCTCATCCCAAGTTTTTTTGAAATGTTTTTCACAGGACAAGGGAAAGGTACATGATATGATGATAGTGTCAAGGAAGTGTCAAGAACGAATCCATGTTTATTTTAAATATGTTTCCATTGATGGGAATGGAGAATACTATCTTTATGTAACCACTTTGTTTATATGTGGAATGTAATGCAAGTTTTATGATCTAATTATCTAAAACTCCAAACCTGAAAAGATCCTCAATGTGTAATCTTGTAATAACTCAAGATTAAGTAAGTTTTAAGGTTGGGGCCTTATAGTTGGTATCAGTGGTCGGTTTAGATAACTTTAGGAGTTATAATTCTATTAAATGATTATCCAAAAATATTTTTTTTGAAATGATATAGCATTTGAAGATTACCATGTTGCTTCATCTAAGACATGTTTGTTCAGAATGGTTTTCCTCAGGGGAAACAGGGAAGCAGTGCTAGGAAGGCATACAGAAGGAAATAACCTTCCGAATCAGCATCCTGAGATGGTCAGAATAGGAACTAAACAGTTTGTTGCAGTAATGGCGCAGTTGACTCAGGCTATAAATGGTGGTGGTATACATGCACGAGATCAGCCAGATCAACCGCAGAGGAACATGTCAGTGGTGGAACATTTCATGAGGCAACATCCCCCATCATTCAGAGGATCATCTGACCATGTGCTAGCTGAAGGGTGGATTAAAGTACTGGAGAAGATTTTTGATGTAATGGGGTGTGCAGACAAGAAAAAGGTTAGTCTTGCTATTTACCGTTTGGAGGGTGAGGCAGATCAGTGGTGGTCTATGGTTAAAAATATCAGGGATGCTGATGAGATTGATGCTCTCAACAGGGATGAATTCAAAGGTATGTTTCTTGAGAAGTATTTTCCTAAGGCTGTTCGACTTAGGATGGAAAAGAAATTCTTGGAATTGAGGCAAGAGGAGGACTCAGTGGCTACCTATGAAGAAAGGTTCACTCGATTGGCAAGGTATGCTCCAAATTTTATCCGAGACCTTGATAGTAAAATCAATCATTTTTACTCAGGATTAAAGCAAAAAAATTGAAGGGTATTAGCTTCTCGTGAGTTTAAAAGTTATGAAAAGCTTGTTCGATGTGCTGAGAAGGTGGAAATGGAGTTTGCTGATGACTAAGTGTTCTATAAAAACCAGTAGAAGAAGAGACCGAGGTGGCAGGAGAAAGGTAAGAATTCTTCCAAAAAGTCTGATGGTAAGAAAACTATGTTTCTAGTTTGTGATAAATGTGGCAAAAGGCATGCTGGGGAATGTCTTTTGAATTCTAGAAAGTGCTACCGATGTGGTAAGATGGGACATAAGGCTCGTGATTGCAATGAAAAGGATCAAGGTGAAGGTAAGACCAAATTTTATTTAGAGTTAGTGAAATGTTATAAGTGCAATGAGATGGGACACTATGAAAATGAGTGTCCGAAAAAGAGCTTGAGTGATGGGAAGCAGTTAGACTACAAGCATAAAGGGGTGGTGAAATCTTTTGCAACTACTTCGGCAGACGTCGGGCCATCAAATGAAGTTGTATCAGCTCCAGGGAACTCAGTATTTTTCAAAGATTTACTTGAGGTCGGGGTACCATCAGTTGATAGTAATAGAAGCAGATATTCCGAAGACCGCGTTCCGTACGAGATATGGCCATTATGAATTTGTAGTAATGCCTTTTGGGCTAACCAATGCACCTGATGTATTCATGGACTTAATGAATATAATTTTCCATGAGTTTTTGGATAAGTTTGTGGTGGTTTTCATTGATGATATTTTGGTGTTTTATAAAATTAAAGAAGAGCATGAAAGACATTTAAGGGTCATCTTGCAAACCTTAAAAGAAAAGAAACTGTATGGAAGATTTATCAAGTGTGAGTTTTGGTTGCAACAAATTTCATTCCTTGGTCATATTGTTTCTAAATATGGAATAACTGTTGATCCTGTAAAAACAAAAGTTGTGGAAGAATGGCCAAGACCCACAAATGTAACCGAGATTTGTAGCTTCCTTGGTTTGGCAGGATATTGCCGAAGGTTTGTTAGAAATTTTTCACGGTTATCTAGTCCAATGACTAAGCTAACTCGGAAGGGTGTTAAGTTTATCTGGACAAAAGAATGTGATGATTATTTTCAAGAATTGAATAGAAGATTGGTGAATGCTCCAGTTTTGGCACTAACTTCCAGGAATGGAGAGTTTGTTATATACAGTGATGCTTCATTGAAAGGACTTGGTTTCGTCCTAATGCAGAATGATCAGGTAATTGCTTATGCTTCACAACAGTTGAAAACTCATGAGGTAAATTACCCTACACATGATTTGTAATTAGCTGCTATTGTTTTTGCTTTAAAAATTTGGAGGCATCATTTGTATGGAGTAAAGTGTGAAATATATACCGATCACAAAAGTTTAAAGTATATATTCACTCAGAAAGAATTGAACATGAGACAGAGGAGATGGCTAGAATTTATCAATGATTATGATTTTTCAATTCATTACCATCCGGGAAAAGAAAATAAAGTGGCCGATGCTTTGAGTCGAAAAAGTAATCCTTTATTAGCAATGTTGCGTTTGGAACGTGATCCTTTGGTTAAGGATTTGATGAACTTTGGCATAGAAGTTGTTGGTGCAGGAAGTTTTTCTGTTTTGTTTCTTGTATCAGTGAGATCATCTCTATCAGATAGAATCAAGCAAGCACAGAAGCAAGACAGTGAGTTCCAGAAAAAGGTAGAGCTGGTTCAGAAAGGTAAGTTGCCTGAATTCAACATTGATAATGATTGCGTTTTGAGATTTGGGAAGAGATTGTGTGTGACTTGTGATTCAAAGTTGAAGAGAGATTTGTTATGTGAAGCTCATAGTTCTCTGTTTTCAGTTCATCCTGGCAGTACTAAGATGTACAGAGATCTGCGAGAGTATTACTGGTGGGATGGAATGAAAAGAGATATTGCTGATTTTACTGTGAAGTGTTTGACTTTTCAGTAGGTTAAAGCAGAGCGGCAATTACCGAAAGGGATTCTTCAGCCTTTACCAGTGCCATAGTGGAAATGGGAGAGTATATCCATGGACTTTGTTGTGGGATTACCGAAGACATCTCGAGGTAATAATTCAATCTGGGTTATTGTTGATCGCTTAACTAAATCTGCTCATTTCCTTGCTATACGGGATACTTTTTCCCTAGATCAACTTTCCCGTTTGTATCTTAAAGAGATAGTCAGGTTACATGGAGTTCCCCTCTCCATTGTATCTGATCGTGATCCCAGGTTCACTTCTAACTTTTAGAAAGGCCTTCAGAAGTCTTTGGGTACTGAATTAAATTTTAGTACAACTTTTCATCCTTAATCAGATGGGAAGTCGGAACGAACAATTAAGACCTTGGAGGATATGTTACGAGCTTGTTCTATGGATTATCAGGGAAGTTGGGACCAACATCTTTCTTTGGTTGAATTTTTATATAATAACAGTTTTCATTCGAGTATACAGATGGCACCATTTCAAGCATTATATGGAAAGCGGTGTCAAACTCCAGATTTTTGGGATGAAGTGGGTGAAAGGAAGTTGATGGGACCAGAATTGGTAGAAGAGATGGCAAAAAAAGTTCAGCTGATTCAGAAACACATGAGAACAGCTCTATGTAGGCAGAAGAGTTATGCGGACCACAGGAGGAAGGATCTCTCTTTTGAGGTAGGTGATCATGTTTTTCTCAAAGTATCACCATGGAAAAGTGTGATGAGATTTGGTGAGAAAGGAAAGCTAAGTCCATGGTTTATTGGACCATATGAAATTCTGGAGAGAGTTGGATCAGTTTCTTACCGAGTGGATTTACCTCCAAGTTTATCTCAGGTACACAATGTTTTTCACGTTTCGATGTTGAGAAAGTATATGTCAGATCCATCTCATATTTTGGGTCTAGAGGTTGTCCAGCTGGAAGAGAATCTATCTTACGAGGAACAACCGGTCCAGATTCTTGACCACAGGGAGCAGGTATTGCGGAATAAGGCGATTCATCAGGTAAAGGTTTTATGGAAAAACCATACGGTTGAAGAGGCAACATGGGAATCTGAAAATGCAATGAGGGATAAGTACCCCCATTTATTCGATAAGTAAATAAATTGCGGGGACGCAATTTTCTAAAGGGGGGAAGGATGTAACATCCCAAGTAAGTAATGAATAATAGATATTTTTATATATGTCTATTATTGAACTAGATAGTGTTTTAGAGGCTTAAAATGAAAATAAATCCAATCTTAAGCATGGAATACACTAATATTTTTAAAAGATTGTTTTACTGCCTTTGGATGGTAAACCATTTTTGAATCTATCTTTTGACAATTTTATAAGCTATGTTTGTCAAAATAAACTTATTCTTTGTGATTGGGACATCAAAATTTACTTTGTGTGAATTTCTGGTATTTTTCTGACAATGTTCATTTTTTTAATGAATAGTGAAAAATACTGCATTTTACATCAAAATTGCTTCTTAATATAATTTATTTAATTGATTAGATTATCTTTTGAATTGTTCTTAATGTGTAATCTGAATATATTTTTACCATTTAATCCAATGGTGGTCATTGGAATCAATTTCACTTTCAAATTAGACTTAAACGGGTGTCAATCTTTTGATACTTATTGTTTTATAAAAACACGCTATTTGCTCTGACAGCAGGAATTAATTATTAAATTAATTAATGTGACTTATATGTTTTGAATTTTGTAAAATAGACTTCATTTTTGAATTCGGAATATCAAATATAGCTTCGGGTTAATTTTTGGTAATTTTCTAAAAAACTTCAATTTTTGATGAATAGTGAAACCACTAAGTGGTAATCAAGCAAACTGATTTTTCAGTTAAATGAAAGTTTACCACTAATGTGTATTGAATTTTGAAAATCCGACATACATGGTTTTCATTATTATGTAAAATGGGCTTCAATGGGATGAAAATAATTTTTTGGTGAATAGTAACGTTTTTTCATTAATCGCGATTAGAGGTAATTAGTGTAGTTTAAGGTAAAAATAATGCTTTAATAAACTGATATGAGCTTGACACATGTCCTAACCCTATTGTTTGTGTCATGGCCGACCAAGAAAACCCATGGGTTGATTTAGGGGACCCCATGGAGCCACTTGGGTGAGATTATGACTTTAATGCCTTTTTTAAATAAAGGTGAAAATGACACTAACATAAATTATTTTACTAAAACAACTTTTAGAAGGGGTTATACTAATCATATTTTTGTCAATAAATACTCTTTGGAAAGATAAAACGATTTCCTACATCAGGATATTTTTTTTATAATTTTTAGACATTATATAAATTAATTTAATTATGACATCATTATGATGCAACGATGACCTCATTAATGAACAGTTTAAATAAAATGAAAAGATAATATAAAATCTAAGACATAAACTTGTCCAAAAACTATTGGATGGGAATATTTCAAAGCCTTATCATCTTATCTTCGAAATATATCAATTTGGGACCTTAGAAATACGAAACACTTTTGAAAATAAAATAATAGTTTCATGATTTCCAAAAGTGCCCCTCCTCTCCTCTTATAAAAGGCCACCATATCTACCTCAGTTCACACACTCCTCAAGCCTCTGGCTCGGCCATACCCTTCCCATTTACTCTCTCCACATCCCTCTCCTCATCCTAGAGGATTCCCTTTGGGAAGAATCGTTTCAAAGGAAGCATTTAGGCTCAAATCAAAAGGAGTTACACTTTTAAAGGACATTAAAGAATGACCGAGTCAAGTCGGACCCGAGGTATGGGACTTCGTCTCAATATCCTTTCATTGAGGCATATTTTGTTTCATACACAACCTTCTTTTATACGGTGTATAAACCCCTTTTACTTTTACGTTTATTCAAAATTAATCTTTTTTTTATACGAAGCGTTTACTAAACGACAAAAGGGAATGTTTTTGTCTTAGGTATGCGGCGACAACGACTTCTCCATCGTCGTGACCGTTATTTGAGTTTCGGCTTCCTCTACAAGACATACCTTCTTTTTAAAAGAAAAATAAATACCATGTTTTACTTTTCATTTATTTGGTATCGAATATGGTTTTCATAATGTTTTTATATCAATGTGTTGTATTGATATCTTGTGATTGAAAGGTGGGAATGTTATGTTTTCTTTATGCATGTTTTATGTGATATGATTATGTTGCGGTTCTTTGGAATTATTATGAAAATGGGTGGTTCCGTGATAAACGAAGGGCGGGTGAGCCCGATATAGCTCTCCAATTCATTGGGTAACGCGAAGGAGTGAAATGTTAAGGTTTCTCCGAAGAGATTTAGGGAATATACTGTGATGGGTATTCCAAACGTAACCAAGAGGGTTACTCCCTACGTAAGAATGTTATGAATGCCTCAAGTTACCTTTATGTCTTATGATTTCTATGATTTATTCATTATTTGATGAGGTATGTTAAAGTGCTTATGTTTTATGGGTAAAGTATGATCTCATCCTTATGTATATATGTACCCATGTTTCCTTTCCATATTTTTATATCCCTTACTCAGCTTTTTATGCTCATCCCAAGTTTTTTTGAAATGTTTTTCATAGGTCAATGGAAAGGTACATGATATGATGATAGTGTCAAGGATCTGTCAAGAAAGAATCCATGTTTATTTTAAATATGTTTCCATTGATGGGAATGGAGGTTACTGTCTTTATGTAACCACTTTGTTTATATATGGAATGTAATGCAAGTTTTATGATCTAATTCTCTAAAAATCTAAACCTGAAAAGATCCTCAATGTGTAATCTTGTAATAACTCAAGATTAAGTAATTTTTAAGGTTAGGGCCTTATAGTATGAATGGAAAAAATCAATCCCAAAACCAATTTTCCTCCCATATTTTAACCATACACATTTATGGTTTAATTTCGGTACATTAGTGAATCATTTTATATATAAAAAAGTCGGTACACCTAACTTATTTTACAAAAAAATGTCAATTGTGTCCGATCCATCACTTAAAAATGGCCTCCCCATATCCTTTTCACTTCACTGCCTAAAAATCTTTATGTTCGACCATGAACTATTAAATTCACTACCATATTCTATCCCTTCATCCTATAGTCCTTATTATGAGTAAACTACTACATAGGAAGGACAAAGTACAATCCAAAGGAAGATACATGAAGAAAATATAATGTTATTATAAAATCATTTTTCTTTTATTTAAGTATGTAATTCATTAAATTAATTTTATAAAATTATTATATGATAACCTGAGTATATTAAATATAATAATATTTTTTTATGTTAAAGGGTACAACTAATAAAATCATATAATTCCCTCAAATGGGTTACAAAAACATTTTTATTGTGTCCGATAGCCTACCAGCTTATGAACAAATGTCATTAATTTGTCCAATACAACATTTCATGGTTGGTAATAATGATGTAATTATAGATTGACTTTGATATATATGATATTTTTATATTATTATTCTTATTTAATAATTATATAACACATACCTCAATACATTACCTCTTGTGAAAATAAGATAACATCACTCGGGTGTATGGCTAACTACCACCTCACGAAGTGATGTTATTCATTCAAATATTACATGGGAAGTATTTAGGATATGTTTAATAGAAATATTATATATATATGAAATAAAAATTATACAATATAAGTATATATATATATATTTAATTTACTTTTTCATCATTCAATATGATTAGAAAAGATAATAAATGTTCATGTGTACATATGGCCTACCATATCCATGAATGATGTATTTCATTTTTTTCACTAGATTTTTTAGATTAAAAAAAATTAATAAACACTAAATATATGTGATAATTACATCATTTTTTAATATTCACTAGATGATTAAATCATTATCTATGTAAGATGATAAAAAATAAAAGTAAAAACATACTAAAAAATAAAGAAATTAACACCAAAATGAATGAAAATATTGAATAATTATTAGATAATAGTTTTAGGGTATACTAAAATTATTATATATGATATAATAAATCATAATTATATTATTTAACAAGTTAATAAAAATATTAAAAACTTTATATAAAAGGATAAAGTACATTTAGCTAATGTAAAGAGAGAGGAAAGCGATTTTGTACCAATTTACATTCCATTCAAACATATTTGTTATTGCGCAACAATTAACTTTTATATGGTCTATTCACTAAAACATTAACAAATAATATCATTAATACATCATTTTTAATGATATTTAATCTTTAAATTTGAATTAATTTATCCAAGTTCATTTGACATGAAAATTCCCCAATGCTAAAAGTTGTTGTCAATCTAACATTCTATTGTGATTGTTAACATTATCATAAAATAATAATGTTATTATAATCATGTATTATGGGATAATAAATTACTCTTAAATACACATATTCATGTTTTATTTATATGACTATTCAATATACCGTATACAATTTTAATATATTGTGTTCACTTTGAAGGTACATTAATTAATGAGGGAAATTATGAGAAATATGCATCCTTAAATATATATTCATACATGAGGACAAGTAATGTTATTTTTGTGCTAAATATATTATTTGATACATGAGGATGGATTTTCATAGTTATGTCAAGGGTTAGAGACTATTAAAATTAATCCTCATGATGCATCAATAGTCTCATGAAACGAAACTATTTGGAAAAGCCCTACACATTTGTAACTACTTTTTTTAAACTCTCTAGTGAGTTATCTGGAATGTAGTATATTCTAAACCATTTAGTGAAAGGTATTAATGGTAGAATATTCATGTTCTTGGGAAAAATGATGTCTAATAATTAAGCATTCCGTTAATTTATAATTCAGTTTTAATTATCCACGAGATTTTCCCTATGAAAAAATATATAGAAGAATTCCATTTTTATCTTAATAAATAAATATAATATATTTAAAATTTTTTACCTTTCAATATTTATTATGCCTTATCTATTTATTTAAATGAAATATTTTCTTATTTATTTAACTTTTTAGTTCATCAATCTTATTTTTTTCATTATTTAATCTATTATACTTAACACTTATAGAGTCTTTGATCTCACCAATGTGTTTTTTCATTCCATAGGATATGAAGAAGATATCCTTTATTGATTTTTAAAGGAATAAGATTATTAGTTTTTATTATTAATTTGGTTTTATATTGTATTCCCAAAGTTAAACTGGAAACAAGTATGTAATATTTTCTTCCAAAACTACAATTTTTTTTGGTCCTTTAGGATTTAAATGATGTTTATATGCAAATGTAAAAATATAAGGCATCATCTCTGGGATACTGGTGTTGGCGTTGTTAAAAATGTTTAAGATATTTTTATTAGAGACTAGCTTCATTTATCTATTAAGTAGTTTATAATTTTCTTCCATAATAATATTTTATAAAACTATTTTCATGAATATTTTGAACATTATCCAAATGATTTATTGAAGAAATTTTTATCCAAGTCTGAATTTTATGAAAATTATTTTAAAGGAATATTCTAATAGAATTTTGAACAAGGTACTTTTTAATATTTTTATGATAGTGTGACATTAATGTTTCTTTTATTTTATAATACATGATGAAATTATCCACTATCAATATCACTAAATTTATTTGACGATTAATTTATAATATTTCGTGGTTTTTAAATAGATTATATTCTATAATATTTTGGAATATTTTAAATTTCGAAGAATTAAATTCAATATGAAAATAAATCATTACTTAGAAATATTACATGAAATATTTTAACGAAAGATTCCCCAATATAGAAAACATTTTATGTGAATATTTTATTTAAAATTATTTATATAAATCTCTCTCATATATACCACGATCACTGTCCCTTAATTTGTAGGGTAAATACATTTATTATGTTCATTTCTTGAATCCCATAATTATGAGATTATTTTTTTATTATTATATGTAAAAATATTATAAAACCCATTTTCATTTCATTGGTAATTATTATGATTTATTTGAGAATTTATTTCATTCATGTGGAACACAAAAAATCATAAAAATGTTATTATGGGTTCACCCAAATTATAATCTAATGCATTGAGTAAAGATTCTGTCTCATCATGTTTCATGTATTTTATAAAGTAGTATACCAAACGCAATAGAATACTTTTCAAACATTTTATATTATCTATGATGTTAGTCTAGAATCATTCTTATGTAATGTTATATGTTGTAGAAACATTTCATATGACTATAGGATCTTGTGATACAATTTTATTTACATTATACTCCCATGTGATTACCCTTGAGTCTTGTCTTTTATGATATCATGTTACACCTTTAACTCACAATTAATACTTATTTATCATGTTAATTCCCTTATAAGGGTTTTTAGATCTCCCCTTTTTTCTATGTATTCCACCACATATCCCATGAGGTTTTAAGATAAAAATAGTGTTTCTGATCTTATTATGGTTGATATTATAAATATGTTTTATTTTAGTCTCATGTTGATATATTATGATATTATTCTTCTAAAAACAGTAGGCCTCCTGATATATGGGTTACAATTTTTTATATTTTCTTGTTCAAAAATTATATAAAATCATTAAATAAAATATTAAAAAATATAGGGTTTCTATAGTTGGAATCAATGATACCTATATTTATTTTTAGAGATTAGGACTAGAATTATTTAGTGAGAACCCTAGGGATAATTATATGTATAGAAAAATATCTTGGAGATTTTGTAATGAATATAATGAGTGGTTTTCAAGAAAATATAACCATTTATTTATACTACACATGTATGTGGATATAGAATATAAGTACATTGGGTTAATAATACAGGAAATGGTGCATTGAGAAAGACCTGATAACCCCCTGGTGAATGAAAATGGTCCATCATATATTCCTAGTTTGACCCTTCATTCAGATTTTTTTAGATATTGAGGTAAGATTTATGAATTATTAAGAGGGAATTGAACAAAGAATTTGGTTAGAAAACATAAAATGTAATATTACCATTATAACCTTTATTTTAACCTTGTGACTCTTAATTCATGACATTATTTTCATTTAGATTTTATTCATTATTGGATTATGATTTTCCCCTTCATTTAGTTAATTTATTCTCATCTTGTTTCTTTTACTATTTCTGATAATTGTATAACATATGTGAAATCATTCCAGAAACCAGGGTGATGGTAAATGTAATTATTTCAATAAAAAATTTCTAACCTAATTAGAATGATATTTAAATATCTTTTGATCATTCCAAATGAGCTAGCATGAATAATGATTAATAATTACACCACATTTTAATTTTTAAACACATGAAAGAAGATAATGATATAATTACAAGGCAGTTCAAGAGTTATATATGATAAAGAAAAAAGGTTTCAATTTAGTACATGTCGAAAATGTAGGAAGTGGCTCCATGTGAAATTCATTAAATGAGATATATTATTATTTATGTGGGTGGTTGGAATCCACAATGGAAAAAAATTCAAATAAAAATTGAAGATACTAGTTCAAAAGAAATTGGAAAATAAATTTCATCCAAATGAAACCCCATTATATAAATATTAATTCCCATGGAAATAGGTTATGACAATAATTAATGTGGAATTATTGAGGTTTACAGGATTTTGAATAATAAAATCCTGTTATTTATGTGTTTTTATAAATGGTATTTTGGTAATAAGAATAAAAAACTTATAAGAATCATTCTATAGTGGTTTCTATTAAAGATGTGCGAGATTATGTTGAATAGAACAAATTATCAAGAAAAGTTATTAAATAGTAAGCTAATATTTTATGGAAAACACTTGTCTAAGTAGAATATAATATTATATATGTATTAGATGTTGTGGTGATTATTATCAACTAGTATTATTTGATTTTGTGGGAAAAAATCTGTTGTCTAAAAGAGCTTTGTAGTTAAACCCCGATTTCATGACTAATTGTTTTGATAGTGTTACTCAAATTTTTGGGAATTTTTTGGGAAAATAAATTTGATTTTAGAAAAATTAACATCTATATTTTGACTGATAACCCATTGAATCTAAAAAGTCCACAGGGCTAGAACCCACACCAAAAGGGAAATAAGGGTGTTTCACCTACCACTATCTTATGTTATGTACTTGTAAGTATTACCTTGTTTTTACATATACTATTTAGTGGATTAATATTATGTTGAATGTTGAAAAAAATTATAGGATCATGTATTTATAGATTTTTAGGATTTTTTGTGTGATTAAGTATATTTTTATAAATATTATATTTCCTTGAGATATATATAACCATTAGGTTTAACATAAGATATTATTTAGGAATATTGTTATTATATTTTAGAGATATATGTTAAATGGTATGAGATAAAATTTAATGTAAAATCATTATATATTATTGAGGTTATATAGGTTATTTTGGATATAGGGTTATTTATTCATGGAATGATATAATTTAGACCATACATTTTATAGTTTAATTTTAAGAATTAATATATTCATATTAATTTTTTAGCATTATCTTACATTTTGAAAACCATTTTGGTTTTAATAAATATAGGAGGAATAAATATTTAGTGTTTTATGGATCTTATGATATGATGAAAGTTAATTTTATTTCTTTACGCATAATAAATTCATATTGGATATTCATTCATAAGAATAATTTGTGATGTTGAAAGTGAATG
Source organism: Viscum album (assembly GCA_963277665.1). Classification (NCBI taxonomy): domain Eukaryota; kingdom Viridiplantae; phylum Streptophyta; class Magnoliopsida; order Santalales; family Viscaceae; genus Viscum; species Viscum album. The sequence continues at coordinate 170,676,062 of OY728157.1, forward strand.
AAGTACATAAAAAAGATGAAATTATGTTTATTAAAACAAAATATATCATATGAGTATATGTTCTATTTTTCTATATACTACAAGTAAAATAATCCCTCAAATATAGAAAATATATATTGATTCAATAAATTTATCATGCTACCATCATATTTAATGAATCAACGGTGTTTCGACTCATCAAAATTTTTTTTCGTTTTCACCATTACCATTCCCTTGATCATTAATATTTTTTTAATCAATGATCTCTATAAATCATCATATTATTAATTCATTACATAAATGTTGATATTTTTAAATCCCACAAATGTCATCCTACTTGTAAACCTTGTTATTTGATATACTATAATACCTTCATATTTCTGTTTACCTCTTTTTAAGAGGATTTTTTATGAACCCATTTTGTGATGTGTGATTTCATGAAATTTATTTTCCGATTTCAAAACATCTATTATCATGTTATATTTCAATTGGAGAGGACACAATTTATTTTTTGGAGTGATAGTGTAAAACCCAAAAAAAATTAATATATTTATATTTAAATAAATTTGGTTTCTTTGATAGCTTCTGTTACACACAATAATAAGATTTTACTAACAAAATTATAAAAATATTGAAATAAAATTAATTATATATGATTGTAGAGTTAAAATTACAGATTATATATCTATAATTAATAATTGAAATTATTATGATGAATATTACTCTTCATAGAGTTAATGTAAAATCGTATTTTAATTGACTACATTTCATTGAGATTGATGGATTTATATTAAAAATATTATACAACTTATAGGAATTAAATTTTATAAAATGGATTTCATACATTTAATCATAATAATTCAAAATACATAACAATAAAATCATATATTTGGTTGTAAAAAATAATGAATATAGTAAAAAACTAATTACCATGGTAAAAAAATTAAAATATAAAAAGATAGAGTCCTTTCAGTAAAGGGGTTAAATTTTTTAAAACATGATTATTTATTATATTAGATGTTTTTATAAACATTATGTATAATATAATTCTTTATTAGTTAATTTGGTATTCACCCCATAAGAGAGTGACTTCCCATTTATGAATAATTTTGGGAAGTTTTAAAAATTTCACTCCTCCTCCCATATAAAATATCACCTGATCTCATCTCCATTCAAAACATACAATGAATTTTGGAACTACCAATACCTTCCACAATATCACCCAAATATCCTTATATAAATTATATTGCTTTTTGTATTCCCACAATACCATCCTCATGGTCTTTAATAATAGATCCATAAGAGGTTATTCTAAGAGAATGTAATAATATTCATCGATATCCTCCATTTTTATTTATTATTTATCCACATTAAATTATCTATTCGAATTCCAATATAATTACACAATTACCTCATATATTGATGTGTTCTAATATTTATGGGTAAATATTTCTCCATCTTCTCTTCCATCAATTTGGAAATGAATCCATTGATTGTGCGTATGAAAGATTACCACCTCGTGAATAGATGAATTTTTTCCCCATCATGGCCAATCATGACTATTCATAATAATGAATATAATTTCTATATATTATATTCTTGATATAATATTAACTAAATAAATATATCAGATCATATAACTTCTTACATTACCATTCATTGAAAAATGATAACATTATTTTAGTGTATGGAGGACTACCACCACATGAAGCGATGTGATTCAGTTTTTAATAAAACATCACAATGATTCAATATTAATGTATATTTAGAGAGAAAATATAATCTTTTTCATACAATTATATTTAACTAAAGATAAAATACCACATTCCCTTTTCCATTATGATCATTTAAAATTGGAATGTTACACTTACATACGTACGGCCTACGATCTCCATGTTTATAACAAGGCTCATTTTTACAACCATATTTTATAATTTTTTAAAAATTATAAATGATCTATAAAAATCAAAATAATTTCATTATTATTATCCATGTTATTATTGAATTACCGACCATTTGACCATGGTCCACACATTAATGTCATTTAAAAAATTATGAACCCAGAATCCTCAAAACACCCAATGTAGAAATAATTAGAAAATAATTAAGTATTTCATTAAAATAATTTATATAAATGGTATATTCAGAATTTATTAAATATGGATAAGGGTATAATGAAAAAAAATAATTTATATATGTTTATAACACATGAGAAAAAATACATGCATGAAGCCGTCTATTCTCGAGGTAAGGGTGTTGTCTCAAAAAAATCTTTTTTGGGGAAAAATTTATTTTATGAAACTCATTTATTTTATATTGTGTATATAATTCCATATTATTTAGTTTTTCATGAATGGTTCATAATTCATGAAATTTTATATTACGCATATTTTACCTCACTCATGCGAGTTATTATTCAAATGATAATAGAGGAGTATGAGCTTATGTGTCATACTCAGTATACTCATGATTGTCTATCTTTAAAATTGTGTTATATGTTCTTTTCATTATCTAGTAAAACGATTTAATTAATTTCTCATATGGTTATTCCTGATAGTTTATGTATTAGTACAATTTTCATATCTTTTATACTTAAAATAGTTGAGAAATGTTTTTAGGAATATTTGACTTCATTTCTATCTTTATCCAAAAAATTTTCATCCATATCTATGTTTTAGATGAAAAATAAATAAATATATTTTCAATATTATCCTAATGATATAATAGAGTAATGTTTCCCATTTTTTACTTTTTAAAAAATGGTTTTACGGTAATATTCGATGTATTTTTTGAAAAATTTACTTTTTATCATTTTTATAATATTACAATATGATGATTCATTTAACTTATACATGATATAAATAACTACCCTCCATTAAGACCTGTAAATTAATTTAATATTGGTATATATGTTTTCAGGGATATATTTAAAGTATTTATTTAAATATTTTTCAGATTTTTTGATTTTGAATAAGTGATTTCAATGTAAAAAATGAATATTCATTAAGAAATTTTCCATATTACAATTTAAATAAATTTTCATCAATGGAAACAAATTTGGATATAATTGATTTCTTCTATATTATTTTTATACTTCTATCAAATATATTCCTTTCATATTTTAAAGGCCCATACTTTTATCAAAGGAATTCGCCTTCTAATAATTATTTCACAAAATGCATGCATTAGATAGAGAACCCAATAAAAACATTATTCTCATAAATAAAGAAAAACAATAGTTATATTTGTAGAAATTAAATAACCTATACCGATTGAATTGTAACTTTTCCATTGGAATAGTAATATGACCATTATGAATAGTAATCTAGACATTAAAATTGTAATGTCATCTATGAATGTTGAAATAAAATTTTCATATCTTATAAGTGAAAATATGATATATTTATACAGTGGAATAATTTAATACTTTTTAAAAATGAAGAAAATAAGTTTCGGTAATTTTGTAAAACATAATTATTTATTCACAATTTTATATTTAATATAATGATTTAAAATAAAATCTATTTACATAAAATATTAATCCAAAATAATTATTATATTATAATATAATTATTAGGAAATATTAGGAAATATTAATTAATTTTTCAACCGATCAAAAAATTTAATATAATATAAAAATATATATAATTTAAAGAAATAATAATTTTATTTAGAAATAAAATATCTAATATTTAACAATATATTTGCATAAAATTGGGCCCATTTTTATAATATACACATCAAAAAATAATATATTTTTTTGATTTTTCTGAAAGAGTTACTTTTTTTACAGTGAAATATGAAAATTTATGATGTGAGCTAAAGACTATAATTTTGGAGACATGGATGATGTATGGATGACATAAAAACCATTATCTATAACTTTACATCCATATTTATTATATTTAGACATGGAAATCTGTACAATTAAATGTATTGAGCCACGATTATAATGAAATGAATAAAATGATAAAAAAACATATAAACCCCTAGTTTGAGATTTTTACACTTGTTTACACCTTTTTATGAATATAAAGTGGTTAGGAAGGGTTTGGGAGAGTTTGGGAGAGTTCAAAAATGTTTTGGAATTGATTAGATTCTTTTTTAAGGCTGGATGGTTTGAGCATGGTTAGGGGAAACTGTGTGATAATCCAATGTAACTGTGTGATTTTCCACTCTTCAAATAGTAGAATCTATATAATTAGCGCATGGTCTGTCAAATCGTGTAAGCTAACCATGAGTCCCATTTAAAATAGACTTTTAAATGAGTTTTATGAGGATTTTCCTAATGATTTCCTTTCTCCTATAATACAAACCACAAATAAGATTCCATGATTTCAAGGGCTATAGTGTCTATCCCACCCATTTGGGAAGAAAATTTAAGGGGATTCTTGTTGGTCTAAAGGCAGCTCATCTTAGGTAAGTCTTATCTATTGGTTTCTTTGTGGTTCTCTATAGAACTTCTCTTCCATTTATTTTTTATTCCTAGATCTACATCCATTTTCTATAGATAGAGGGATTTTTTTCCTTACATGATTGTATTAAATATTAACAAAGATAAGTAAAGATATCTTGAGTGGTTTCAGTGGAGCATTTCATTGGATAGATGGTGCGATTACTTGTGGATTGATTTTTTCAGAACCCTAAAGGTAAGTGGATTCTCTCTCAACTCCACTTTTCTAGTACCTGAGGACTTGATTTCAAATAATTGAATTTTATTGAAATTAATTGTGAATATGATGTGTGAATCTTAGTGGAAACCCATTTGGGGATGATTTGGGGATTTTGGGTAAAATGGGATATTGTTGGAAAATGGGTTTTTTTGCGATTTTAATATGTTGATTTTAAAATCGATAATGGTTTGAATTATGTGGAATTTTTTGTATATGATGAATTTCATTAAAGATTTTGTTTTATTGAAATGTAGTTTGGAATAGAAAATGGCTAAAGGGTTTTTCAATAAATAGGGTATTTATTTAAGTGATTAGCAATGTTTTGGAATTTGTTGTTTTCATATTGTGTGGCCTTGGTGTGATTTATGATAATTGGTTGGCAAGTTATTATTTCTCATGTTTATATTGTGTGAAATGGGTGGGAAATATCACTATAATAGATGGAGGATAGTGTATTAAAGTACCACCATTATGGATAAGTGGTAGGGAAGTACCACTGGTATGGAAAAGTAGTAAACTAGTTTGGATGGTAAGATCCTCCATGGTTTTTTGTCTTGTTGTGTATTTCTATGCAAGATGAAAATTGGTCTTGCTAATGTGTGATGGTGATATTTCTTATGGAATAATTGTGAATTTACCATATTTTAAATGGCTTGGTAATGGCGTGTTGGGATTTTCATGAATTGTTGAACTATATTTTGTTTTATATAAATTGTTTTTTATAATTTTTATAATAGTTTTATCCTAGTGGCGGGTATAGGGAATTTATTTGGGGAAATCCTATAGAGTATTGTTATTCACCACTGCTTTGGAAGTTTGTTACCTTTAAATATGTTGTATTCTAGGACACATGTAAGATTAAATCATCTCATTTTTTAGCGGTTCTTTATGATGACCATGTGGTTTGGTGGTTCCTGGAGCATAGAGTGTGTGTGGAGAAGTGGAATGTGTCTTGGATTACATTGGGTGTCTTCTATAGTTTTCTTTTTAGTTCTCTAATTTTGGTTAATTCTGGTGTGTTTATATAAGTTTTTTGGGATTGTTATGTATAATTATGGTTTTTATTTTGCTACTATATGGTTCGGGTATCTATGTTAACCTGTATCTTATAGTTTTGTTGGTAATAGCTAATTTGGTATGTTGGTTTATCTCAAGAGAATTTTTTTTCCAAATTTATTCTTTTAGCCCTCAATATTTATGTCATGCCTTTTGCACCATGGGAATGTAACTTAAGGCATGTAGCACATCACCACCTTCTTAATCAAATAAGGATGAGGTAAGGCATTAAAAGTGGTATCATGTTGTTATATCCATGGGTGTTAATTGTTGGTCTTTGTGTTGATATTCGTTCTTGGTCCATTCTTTGAGTCGGTATGGTAGCAAGTCATAGGATTTCCAGAACATGGAATTTATATCATAAAAGGATGTAGATAACCCATTTACAATGAACATTATGTTAACTAGTAGTTGGGTACCTAATTTTTTTGGAGACACTTATAATCATTATATATCTCATTTTCATGGGTGTAGCCAAAGATATAATCTTTGAATGCATGGTAGAAATAAAATCCCTCTAGTATGTATATTACATTTGGTTAAATTAATTCTTTTATGTTATGAATATATTGATGTGTGTAAAATCATGAAATCAATTCAAATGTCAATATTTCAAATGTCAATGGTTTTGGTAGTTTGAAAATGGGTCAATTTTTGAAACATGGTGAATTTTTTAGAATAGTAAAAATTCAGAAATGTGAAGTAATGGAAAACATGTTTGTAATAGTAGTTGTGTGATTGAATTTAAATCAAAATCCATTTTTTGATATAGGTGTGGGACTTATGTTTGTTTTTGGGTTGATGGAAATGGCACCGGGTATGTATCATAGAGACCAACCAAAGAATGATAATGATAATATGGTAGTACCTAAGCCTCAGGTGAGCCAATAGCTAGTATAGAGTATAATTTATGTCTTCCAATCTGTGGAATGTGGGAATAAATTGGATGAACCAAAGCATATGGATCATGCAATTCCGTTTCAAATGAATAATCTACCTATTATTAGGGGTGACTCGGAGACAGAAATGGTTGAACATGACTAAAAAAATGAATATTATATTTGAATTATTGGGAACAGTAGAAGAGATCAAAATGAAGTTAGCCATGTATATGTTGGATGATCTTTCCCTTCTTTGGTGGGAGTTGGAACTCCATGCTGGGACAGACCAAAGTGTGATATGGGTTGGTTTTGAGAAATTTTTTAATAAAAATTCTACCCTCAAAAATTAAGAATTCAATATACAATGGATTTCTTCTTTTTGAAGCTAGAGAAACTTTTGGTAAAAAAATATGTGGCTATGTTTATGAACATAGTATGGTTTTCATTCGAGGTTGTGGGTAGTACATTATTGAAGGTACACATTTTTTAAGTTGTGTTGAAGTAGAAATTTGTTCCATGATAGAAGTGTTAGTTATAAATAATTAAATAGAAATCGTCAATATAGGAGTTCTAGATGAATGATATTTTTTGGGGGCTAAAACTAGGGGAGGTATGTTGGGACCCAAGGGAAATGGTGGGAATTCCATCACTAGGATTAATCAAAATAGAGACACTTATTTCTAGGGCTGGAGTATGGCTCATTATCTGATGTATGGATTAGTTAATCTTCCTCGAAATCCTCAGAGTATGCGTGGATGTTTTTAGTGTGTCTCTACGGGACACATCAAACAGGATTTAATGGAACAAACATGTGCATTTCATTAATATAATGATATTGGCAATCTTCAATGTTATTTCCATAATTCTCTGAGTTCGGGTGTTCAGGATACTCTTTAGTGATCACATGCATCATATTTTTTGACAGGGGGGGCAGCATCATACCTCTCTCCAGCAGAATAAAGATAGTCATTGTGATTGAAGGAATACCATGAATCCTCACCGGGATAATAAATTTTATAGTGTGGAAATCAATCATTTGTTTGGAGGTTAACAGGTTGTGATAGATTATTTTTCGGGACTATCCATGGTGTGAGGTATGTTTCTTTAAATTCCACCTTGATGAAAGATTTGTTTGATATAGGTGCATTTCATTCATTTATTTTTTCACATGCTATTAGTGTGATGGGTATAACTATGGAAATGATGCCTTATTTTTTAAAACATCAAACTCATCTGGGTCAAAAAGGGTATCGAGCCATCCTATGTAGAGCATGTGGCGTAGTTATTGAAGATATTGAATTGATGTGGGATTTCCCAATTCCTGAGATGGATGCTTATGATATAATCCTAAGAATGTATTGGTTGTAAATGTTTGGGGATCACAATGATTACTATGCATGAACAGTTAGTTTTATGATGAAGGATGGAATTGAGAGCCTCTTTAGAGGAGAGAATAATGAAAATCAGGGTGTAATATGCTTATTGACACCAGATATTGGCATGATCTCAAAACAGTTAGCGGTTTTTTCATCTTTATTAGTGGAATCAATTCATCTAAGTGTTTTTCCTGTAATTATTGATCTGTTTATGAATGTATTTACCAAATAATTCTCTTTATTTCAACTCATGAGAGAAGTGGTGTTTATGATTGATCTATTTATGGGAACAAGTACAATATCACTTTTTTCTTACCTAATGGAACCATTATAATTTATGGAATTAAAAGATCTATTGAAAGAGTTAGAAAACAAAGTATTCATTCAGCCTAGTTCATCTTGGTGGGAAGCACTTATTTTGTATGTTAAAAAGGTGGATGGAACTTTATGGATCTGAATGGATTATCATATATTTAATAAGGTTAAAATAAAGATTTAATATCCACTTCAACACATTGATTATTTGTTTGACCAGTTTAGGGGAGATCAGTGGTTCTCCAAAATCTAATTGAGGTTTGGATATCATAAATTGCATGTGAGGAAGGAGTATATTCCCAAAATAGATTTCAGAAGTAGATATGAACATTACTAGAATTTCGTTATACCCATTTTTCTAGAAAATGCACTAGCAATGTTCATTGCGTTGATGAATTAGATATTTCATAGATATTTGGATTCTTTTTTGGTGGTATTGGTTGATGACATACTATTTTATTCATGGACAAGTCAAGATAATTAGTACTACTTGGTGATAGTGCTGTAGATCATGAAGGATCATTATTTTTATGAAAAATAATTAATGTATAACTTTTGGATACAAGAGGTTCATTTCCTTGTCCACGATATATCTGAGAGGGATGTTTCATTTGATTCAGAAAACATAGAGGAAGTTATCTCATGGAAACCACAAAAGAACATGTTTGAGATACATATGTTTCTTGGTCTAGATGGCTATTATTGACATTTTTTTGTGATCTATCACGATTTTCCTCTCCTATGACGACATTGACAAGGAATAATATTCCATTTAAATGGGATGAGTATTTTCAAAAAAAATTGGGTAGATAACGGGTCACCTTACATCAACACCAATCTTGGTTTTTCATGAACAACGTAAAGGGTACGTAGTGTATTGTAATGCATCTGAATTAGGGTATGGGTGTTTCCACATGAAGGGGGTCACATGGTTTCATATGGCTCATTGATGTTGAGGTTTCAAGAGAATAACTAACCAACAACAGATTTAAAGTAGGAAAAAGTGGTTCATGCTTTAAAAATTTTATGTCATTATCTCTTCAATGAAAAATTCATGGTGTTTATCGATCCTAATATTTTGATGATCATTTTTTCAAAAATATTTTTGAAGTTATGGAAAAGGAGATGGATGGAGTATCTCCAAATTTTTTATTTTTACTTGATGTATATGCAGATTAAATGAAATTTGGTAGCAGATGGATTAAGTAAAAAGTTGCATGCTCAGGTGGTGAAACAAGGATCAGATCCATGGTAGTTGATTGTGGTCATAGTGGACATGTGTTTGGAATGTGGGGATTGGGTGAAAGGATGGTGTTATTTCTAATTTCATTGGTTCTTGACTTTTTAGGAATGGTTAAAGAGGCACAAGAATTTTATTTTGAGTGAATGGCGGTGAGGTCGAAACTCAATTGTGGGGAGACCATTGAGGGTTAGGAAACGAATGGGAATTCCATTTTTTTCATTTGAAATCAGATAGTGGTACTAGTGTCTTGTCAGAAAGATCATCTCAACTATTATCATAATTCCAGGTGGGCAGTCCATCATGGAATTCATAAAATGTATAAGGCATTTAAATCATAGTTTTGGTGGGATGGTATGAAAAGGGAAGTGGTCATGTTTGTTTTGAGATGCTTTACTTGTCATAAGTCAAGGAGGAGCATCGAGGCCAGCATAAATGTTACAATTTTTTCCTATTCTAGTGTAGAACTGGGAAAATATATTGATGAATTTTGTGATAGGTCTTCCTAGAATGGTCATGAAACAAAATGTCATATGGGTGATTGTAGATCAGCTCACAAATTTGGCCCATTTCATCATGATTTCTGAATCTCAAACGGTTGATCATCGGTCTAAAATCTATATCCAGGAAGAGGTAAAGAGGAATTTGGTTCTAATTTCAATATTATTAGGTAGATTTCCAAGTTTCATGTATTGTTTTTTGAATTCAATACAGCAAGGTTTTGGGACACAATTGACCATGAGCACGAATTACCATCCTCAGACAGATGGCTAATCTGAGAGAAAGATACAAGATTTATAGGATATGATAAGGGATTTTGTGATGGATTTCAGTGGTTCATGGGGGGAGTATATACCTTTGGGGGTTTTATCCTATAATAACAGTTATCAGGCTTCAATACATATGGATCTGTTTGGGGCATTGTTTGGATGTTCATGTCATTCTCTAATATGTTGGTAGGAAATGGGAGAGGCTTCGATGATTGGACCAAGATGTTTTTAGGAGACTACAGAGTGAATCAAGTTTATCTCAAATAGGATGAAGATGGCTAAAAGTTGTCAAAAAAATTATGTGGACCATCATCATAGCTCGTTGTCTTTCAAGGTGGTTGATCATGACTTTTTTAGAATCTCTCCAGGGTTGGGACATTATTTCCATAGAAATCAAGGTATGTAATTTTCGAGGTATATTGGTCCTTTTGAGATACTTGAGAGGATTAAAGATGTGGATTATTAGTCATCGTCAACACCATGGTTTAGTGCGGTGCACAAACAGATTTGTGTATGGTAGTTGAAAAAGTTTCGTCCGGATCGTAACCACGTGATTCTATGGGATCATGTCGAGTTCGAGTCAGATTCTTATTTGGTGCACATGTTTGTGTAGGTTGTAGATAGGAAATAAAAATCCATTCATAGTAAAATAATCGGTTTAGTTTGGGTTTTATAGAAGACTTTTTAGATTCAAGAGGAGACATTGGAGTAAGAGAAATTCATGGTGGAGAAATGGCCCAACCACCTTTGGCGGAGTGGTTTATCTCTACACTCTATGGATAGAATTTCCAATGGTGGGAAAAATGCACCACCTCATGTTTGAGATATGTGACCATTGTTTATATATTTTTATACATACGATGTGATTAGGAATCTTTTAGGGAGAGTTTTGGAGATTTTTTAATGGTTTTGGAAAAGTAAAGAAACCTTTTCAAGTCTGCATGGTTTGGGCCCGGTTAGGGGAAATCATGCGATAATCCTTGGAAACCATGTGATATTACACTATTTGGATAGTAGAATCAGTATGACATGTGCATAGTTTGTCAAACCGTGTGAGCTAATCATTCAGCCCACTAAAAATGGTTTTTCAAATGGGGTTAGTCTGGATTTTTTCTTGACTCTCTCCTTTCTCCTATCATACAAACCTTACATGGGATTAAATGATCTCAAAGCCTAGAAGGGCTCTCCCACCACTTTTAGTATCAAATCAAAGGTGTTTTTTGGTGGTTTGAATGTGGTTCATCTTGGGTAAGTCATTTATCTTGGTTTCTTTGTGGTTCTCTCTAGATCTTCTCTTCCCTCCCTTTCAATTTTCTAGATCTACTTCTGTTTCTGGTATATCTAGAGTTCTTGTTGACTTATATGATGATATTTAGACTTTTTATGATAGTGAAGGAGATATAGAGTTGTTTTGGTGGAGCGTTTCTCTGGATTGGTGGTGTGGTTGTTTGTGGGTCAATTTCACTAAAACCATAAAGGTATGTGACACCTCTCTCGACTCCACTTCTCTTGAACATGAGTCCTTGTTTGATTTTTTTTCTTGAAATTAATTATGAATATGATGTGTGAATCTTGATGGAAACACATTTTGTGATGATTTGGGGATTTGGGGTTAAATAGGATATTGTTGCAAAAGGGGGTTTATTGTGTGATGTTAAAATGTTGATTTTAAAATCAATAGTGGGTCAAATTATAAAAAATGATTTATCAAAGAAGAATTTATATAAAGATGTTATTTTATTGAAATGTGGTTTGAAATAGAAAATAATTAAAGGGTGTTTTTAATAAATGTGGGATTTATTGAAGTGATTTGGCTTGTGTTTGAATTTGTTGTGTTCATAATGTGTGGCCTTGGTGTTCTCTATGTTTGTTGGTAAGTTATTTATTATAGATCATGTTGATTTTTTTAAGTGGGAGGGATGTCTAACTATAAAATGTGATGGACAGTGGATGGAAGGGCCAACATTATGGATAAGTGGTCAGGAAGTACCACTAGTTTGGAAAATTAATAAACAGGTTTGGAGGGGATGTTCCATCGTGTTCTTCCCATGTTGTGTGTTACTTTGAGAGATGAAAATTGGTAATTATAATGTGTGATGGTGATATTTATTATAGAATAGTTGTAACTTTACCTTGTTTTCAATGGCTTTGTAATAGTGTGATAGGATTTTTGGTAACTGTTGAACTCTTTATTGTTTTATATAATTTTTTTTTATATTTTTGTAAGTGGTTTTATCCTAGTGGAGTGTGTAGAAAAGTCATTTGGGGAAAGCCTTATGAGTATTACTACTCACCCCTGATTTGGTACATTGGTTATTTAGAATATGTTGTATTACAAAGCATAGGTTAGAGTAAATTATCTCATTTTTCTAGTAGTTCTTTGTGATGCTCGGGTTGTTTGGTGGTGCTTAGAGTATGAATATTGTTATGGATCAGTAGAGCGTGTCTTTCATTAATTTGGGTCTCCTCTATTGCCTTCTTCTTAGTACAATGATTTTGGTTTTGTATGGCTTAATTGTACTATTTTTGGGAGTTTTTATGGATTAGGTTGGTTGTGTTTTGGTACAATATAATTTGTGTTTCTATGTTAACATTCATCGTGTAGTTTTTTTGGTAATGGATTGTTTGGTTGGTTGGTTTATCTCAAGGGAAAATCATTCCCCAATTTATTATTAAATCCCTCAATATTTATTTTCTACTTTTGGTTCCCTAAAAATGTCGCTTAAGTCTGAGTAGCACCTCACCTACTTATAAAGCCAGTGAAGAAGTTGAAGGGACTTATAAAACACCTCTCTCATCTTGTATAGATACAAATATCACCACCTATTCTCTTAAAAACATAGATTCTTTTAATATTATTGAAATTATTCCGAATTCTATCCCCAAGCACATTCCCACGCCTATGAGCTGCTGGTCTCAACAAAATAGTAAATATGAATTCTTTAATGTGGTTCTAAAGAGACACATTCTAGAGGTAAAATCCCCAGTACATCTCATTAAAATTAATTAATTTTTTTGTTATCACCTCGAATCCCCTTATCCAACAGGGTTTGAAAACTCGGGTATCATATATATACTATAATTTCATTACATTAGTGGAATATAAATAATCAAATCTATTCTCCTGACCATTAATTCTAAATGTAAAAACATCATATGTATTGTGTTGATACACTAAATTCATGGAAAATGAGTTTTCAATTTCCATTTTCACAATCAAGGCTGCAATAAAACAAATATTATGGTTAATTTTTTTTATGCATATTTTAACATTTTAAATTTACTATGAAATTTTTATAAACATAATATTTAATAAAAACAAATTACTTTGTGATGGACTGAAAAACATCAAAAATAAACAAACACATGATAATTAATGTTGTATAAAATTAATATGCATCATATCATAAAAACAAATGATATAATATACCATTTAAAAATATTATAATTTCACTTTTAGATAATTATTATCTATATACAATAAATTCAATAATAATATACAAGTAAACCGACCATCAAACCACAAAAAAAAATGCTATCGAAACAACAAAATTGAACATTATAACTCCAAAAAATGAAGATAAATGAACATAAAAAATTATATTAAATAAAATAAATGTATAAAAAGTTCTAAATAACATAATTATTTAATAAAATTTGATTATATGGGATATTAAAGGCATTTTTGGAATGCTTTTAGACATATGGTAATCGGATACTCAAATCCAACATCATTTCTTTAGATTATACCTCTTTCATGATAAATTCAGTGTGGATATCCTTTTAATTTTACTCAAACATAATTCCACTATTAATATCTATAATTTTCAGGTAAATGCTTGTTTCCAATAGAATTTTATGAAAAATACATATAATTGACAATATAAATATTCTTTACAAAACATATCATTGAATCTTATAAGGTAGTTTTTTTCCTCTCTTAAGAATAATGATAATTGTTACAAGTATTGTTTTACCTCCTCCATTTGAAACTGCAAAATTTTATTCATGAATGTAATTAATATATAATCTTTATAAAACCAAATCATATTCATTGGTTATTTCATTACTATGATTGTTATATGTTAAATTAGTCATGCATGATTATGTAAAAGTTATCATACGATGGGTTGGGCCGAAATTATATATCCCTCCAATGCAATTTTTATAGATATGTATATAAATATATAATGTACAATATTCATGAACTTTATGATATAATTTTTCACTATTATGATGTTATGATTATACACATATGTTATTTATGAACATGAAGTTAGATTTATTGACATCTATGTGTGGTATTTGACCTCTAACACATGATGATTAATTTTTAGGCATTCCCACATTCCATGCCTTTATTCAATATTTCAATTATTATGTTGATAATGATCCCATGCATATTTTTTAATGATGATGATTAACCTCACTCAAATTATCTTTTTTCATGTCCCTTAATCATTCTCTTATTAGGTTTAAAGAAAACCTATTTATTTTTTGTGTATCTTCATATGACTACATATACTAAGAAAAAAGTGATATTTATAAGGATAAAGAAAAAGTATTTAAATAATTTTTTATGTTATATTATGAAAATGTTATTTCTATGCTTAAATTTCCCAAGACACCAAAATTTTGGACCCTAGTTTGGTAACGCTAATATGTTTATTATCTTTATAATTATTTAATACTCATGTAAGAAGATGTGGGTTCATTATTGTTTGTATTATAGAAGGTATTAGATAATTTTGGAATTATGATTAGAAATTGTTATTGCAAACCCTTAGAATATGACAATGTATATTTGAAATTCCAAGAGTTTTTGTTTTAGGAAAATGAAAAAAATTGGGATATTATAATATATTTATTTAGGATTAATTATTTAAAGGAATGAATTATATATTCCGGATTTTTTGAAATACATTTTTTCCAACAATATTCTCTTTAATAAAATGATAAGAACCAGGAGAATCTTGACCCACAACTTCTCTAGGGAACAATTCAATGATATCCCAAATGAGATCCATAATTCCTTTAGAGGTGGATTTCAAAACATTATCATGATTCCCATCAAGCTATCTCATTTTTTTAATAATAACACCAACCCAGTGTAACATCCACCTTCTCCCAAGATGTTGAAATAGCTATTAAGTCCTTCACGAGGAAACAAACAATAACATTAAGTGGATCTTCTAAGCCACTTGAAACAGAATAATTGATTAACTCAATGAATAATATATTTTCTTTTATTTACTTTTTTAGTCAAGGTGATGGTGACTCTAAATGTATATTTTCTAGATAGAGAGGTTGATCAATGTACTAATTGATAAAAAATGCCAAAGTGAAGGATGAAATAGAATTGGAGGGGTGGGAAGACTTAAATAAAAATTTTCTCAATAAATACTTCATTCAAAATATTCATAAAATGATACAGATAGAAGTCATAGAGATGACGAAAAAGGAAATAGAATATATGATATCTTATAAAGAAAACATTAGAATGATTGAATGATAGTATTGGGTTTTGTTATCAACAATGATATAAAATATATAGATTCTTTATTAGTTTAAAATATCATTTTTAGAGGGCTATAACTATTATTGACTTAGAGAGTCATGAAGAAATGGTTCCATGCGATCTCAATGTAGAAATAAATTTCAGGGAATGGTCCCCATTGTTTTGGAGATAAGAGGAGAATATTGGAGTTTCATTCTAGTTAGTAAAATGGAAAAGGATGAAAGAGGATATAACCACCCACATCTCAAAATTGTGGGATGATGAATTATGGGAATTTCCTCTAGGGGAATATTAATTGCATCATGTGATGGATAGAAGGCCATGAAACTATAAAATGTCTAAGATACATAAATATACTAGAAATCATGATGTAGTAAAAGAGGTCTCCATATAATGTACCACATATTGTCCAATTCTACACATGTAGGGAGAAAGGGCACTATACGAGTGAGTTCAATAATCTAGGATTATTTAATAGTAATCCCCTTCAGTAGCCACCAAGTCAAAATGATCAAGGAAATATTATTCCATTATAACTAATAAAGTAGGGAGAAATTATTTCTTACAAGGTAAACATCCTATTAACTCATGAATGTAAAAATTATTATTTGATTCTAGTTCGTTGAATTTTTTTTATACTACACATTTTCTAGAACTGTTGAATCAAATCCATGATACCTCAATGTAGAGATATATTTTAAATCATCTACAAGGGAAATCATTTCAACCCATGTTTTTAGATCTTCTTTTATTAATTTATGAGGGAGTAATTCTCTAGATAATCATTTAATACATCGATTGGGGGAATTTTACACTCTGGTAGGAAAATATTGGCTCTCATTATATATAGATAATACATCAACTATCCAAAAAAGGAAATATCTTTTACTATTTTGAATCATCCCATCGTCCTCAAAAGATGAAAATAATTTTATTAATTTCTATTGGAAAATACCATAATAGTGTGGGAGTTGATAACCTATGAATAATCATTCTCAGAACAAATTTTTTCATCAAAGGAAATCATCAAACGTGAGGGAATGACAGTTGTGTTGTAATATACTAATCCATTACATGGACTTCCCCTTGATTGTGAGGTTGTGTTTTGAATAGAAAATATACCCATAGCCAAACCTATCTCAAAATTCACCTATGAGATGGCCTAGATTTAATTATAGGAGTTAAAGAAGAAGCTGTAAGATCACTTGCACAAAGGTATCATATGCTCTAGTGCATCACCTTTTGTACACCAGTACAATTCATAATGAGAATTGATAGATAAAAGGGGATGTGTATCAATTATTAGGTGGTATATAAGATCAAAATAAAGAATAATTATCCACTTACAAGGATTTATGACTTGTTTGATCAATTAAAAGGAGCTCAGTACTTCTCAAAGTTGGATCTTCGTTCTTGATACCATAAAAAAGTTGATTAGGGATGTTATTTAATATTCTTATTTCCATACAAGTTATGGGAATTATGAGTTCATAGTGATTCCCATAGGACATAGCAATTCCCATAAAATCAATATGTAATTGATTAATAGGATATTTAAGTACTACCTTAACAAATTTGTAGTTTTGTATAACAATGAAATTTTCATCATCTCCAAGAGTAAGGAGGAAAAAAAGAACATATAAGGATATTTTAGCTGACATTATGAAATTAAAAATTTTACACCAAGATCATCAAGTGTTCCTTTTGGATAAAATAATTCACCTTCTTGGCATATGCAAGCAGATGTGACGAAATTTCTATAGACCCTTCAAAACAAAATGAAATTTATGAAAGTCATATAACCAAAAAATTTATAAAAATCTATAGTTCTCATGGAATACTAAGTTTATACCAATATGTTTTGATAAATATTTAATGAATGTCTAGCCTACTATCCATGTTAACATAGAAAGGTTAATATTATATCTACAATAAAGAATGTGAATAATGCTCCAAGGACCTAATGAAGAGGGTAATCGCTAAACTTGTACTCACACTTCCATCAAGTGGAGAAGGTTTTATGGTATATAGTGATTATTTAAAAGATGATTTGGGTTGTAAACTCACAAATAATGATAATTTGATATCTTACACCCCAAGGTAGTTGAATATCTATGAGAATAACTACTTGACTCATGATTTGGAGCTATCAGCTATGATTTTTTCTATGAAAATCTGGGGGTAGTAACATTATGTTGAGAAATGTGACATATATAATGATCACAATATTATAATGTATATATTCCCACTGAATGATCCCAACATGAGTCGAAGGACATGGTTATAGATAATCAAGAACTATGATGGCACTATTAATTACCATCCCGGAAAGGTGAACAAGTTATATGATTCTCTTAGAAGAAGTAAACCTTCTACTCTATACAAGATGTGAATTAAAAATAACCTCATATTCATGGATATTTAAAGGATGGATTTTGAAACCATGAAGATAGAGAATACATCATACCATTCCCAAATTATTTCCCAACAATTAATCTAATATAATATCAAAGAGGCATAAATGGGTGATCTAAATCTACAAAAAATGGAGGAAGTATTAAAGGAATGAAGCTATAATATTTCCATATTGATGACGATGGTGTGATTTAGTTCTGTAAAAGGATTTATTTTCCCTTTTTACCTAAGATAAATAATGATCTATTTGATAAATCACATTTCTCACATTTCTCTATTTATAATTGAAGTACCAATATGTACTATTATATTTGAGAACACATACGGTGGGATAACATGAAAAAGAATATTATGGATTATACTCATGTTGTTTGGAATGTCCTCAAGTTAAAATAAAAGGATATAATTCAAAAGGGGTTATGAAACCATTTATAATTCCCATAAGGAAATGGGAGAACACAAATATGGAATTTTCCATAAGTATCTCAGAGACATCCAATGGAAAAAATAACATATTTTTTGTGGTAGATTTACTCACCAAGACTACCCACATCATTTTTGTTTGGGAATATTTATATCTTTAAAAATATTCCAAGATAAAAGTGAAGTAAGGGGTGAGCCTAAATGGGGTACCTCTCTTGATATTATACAATAAGAATTTAAGGGTCAAATATAAATTCTTGATAAGTATTCAATATTTTTTGAGCACTAAATTTAATTTCATCATGACTTATCATCCCAAAAGATGGTTAATTTAAAAAGATTATTATGATGCTTGAGGACATGATAAGAGCATGATCTGTGGAATTAAATGGAGAATGGTATCAACATCTTTTATTAGTTGAATTATCATACAATAACAACTTCCAATTGATTATTCATATAGCTCCGTATGAAGATCTATTTGGGAAGACATGTAAAACACCATATTTTTAGGAAGAATGCAGTAAAAAAGTTATTTTTAATTACTATTATTATGGAGATGACCGAGAAGGTTCAACCCATCCATCAACCCACCAAATATTCTCATATTAAAAAAATATACATGATTAATACAATCAAATGGATTTGGTTGTTGATGTTAGAGATAGTTTTTTCATTAAAATATCACCATAGAATAGTGTGATGCCATTTTTAAATAAATATAATCTTATCCTAAGGTAAAATGGCCCATTTGAGATCCTTGATCATATTGGAGTAGTGGTTATTGCATTTAAATTCCACTAACCATGTCTCTAGTGTATGTTGTATTCCATGTATACCTCCTGGGGATGTAATACTAGACCCCTCACTTGTACTGAACACATAGGTGGTATAGCAGGAAAACGATCCCTCTTATGAGGAACATGTTGTAAAGATTTCAGACCAGAGAGAAAATTTTCTATGAAAAAATTCCACCAGCCATGTCACGGTACATTGAAGAAACCATAATTACTAAAAGGCGGCATGGGAACTGGAGAAAGATGTGGAAGAGAAGTACCATCGCATGTTTCTACATTACTATTAAAATTGAATTTTCAAGGATGAAATTTCAAAAGGGGAGAAGAATATAATGACCCAAATATTTATCATTGTAATTTTCCTTCTAATAATTATGTAATAAAACACATGTACCATATAAAGAACCCAATAAAACATAGTTCGCATAAATGAAGAATAAAATATGTGATATTGAAAGAAAATAAGGAAACTATATCGATGGAATAATAACATGGCTGTTGAAACATAAATATAAACACTTAGAATATTAATTTATCCATTAGAATAATAACCTCACCAATATAACTATAAATAAAATTTAGGTGTCGTATAAGTAAAAATATGATATATTTATATCATAGTATATGAAAATATATGTTTAAAAAATGATAAATTATGTGTTGGTAGTATTTTGAAACATAAATGGTTATTCAATATTTTATAACTAATATAATTATTTTTTTAAAAAGTAATATAAAATAGATACATAAATTTATATTCTATCATATTATAATTATAATATAAATTTATGAGACCTTAAATAATTTTTCAAAGGGTTGAATACTCAGTTATAATATTAAAATTGATATTTTTAGAATAAATGATAATTTTATATAAAAACAATGATTCTCATATATAATAATTTTTTTCATAAAAATTAATCATTTTTTAAATCTACATATCCAAAAATTATTAGGTTGGGTTTTTTTGTATTTGTTTAATTTGGTTAATTTTTTTGTGAACTAGGAATTACAAAAATATATGCTATAAGGTAAATAAATGAATTATTGAGTCATGTCTAGTGAATCTATTATGTAATAATTATTATCTCAAACTATAATTACATGAGAAATTTATTTTTTAATGGAAATCAATACTTATTTAATTTCAATTAAAAAATAATAAATAAATGATTAAAATAAAAAAACACACATATCAACCTCTATAAATAAATTCTGTATCCACCTATTCTCCAAACCCCAAACAAGCCTTGTATATTTTATAAATAATTTTCAATTACATTCCCAATCCTATGCCTAACAGCTTAGAGCAGTTAGTCTTCAAAAAAGACAAAATCAATGTTCCATATGGAGTTTCTCAAGGAGACAACATTTAAGAGGTGAAATCCTCAATCTATACCTTATAATTTCATTGTGTTTCTTATAAACTACCCATAATACACTATAAAAAATGGAATAATAACTCCAGTACCATATATATACATTAATTTTATTTTTTAATGTAATATTTATCACAAAATCTATTATCTCCTCTATTAATTATAAAAATGAAAACATCATCTGTGATTTGATGATTAAACGAATTTAAGGATGATTAGTTTTCATTTTCAATTACCTTCTACAAGGATGGTCATTAAACCATTGATATAGTTAATCTTAATATTTTTTATTCATATTTAAAAATGTTTATATTTCTGAAACTAATTCACATAGAAAATATTTATATATATAATGTTTTTTCAAGATGGACAGATAAAATTGGAAAAATATACTAACAACTTCAACAATGTTTTATAAAATTAATCATCCTAATATCATAAAAAATTTATATATAAAGAAGTTTAAACTTATGTATGATAATTAATGACACGTAATTTTAATTATGGATATTTTTACTCATTTTAGATGCACATTCATAATTATATAAAATTAAAATTAATATGAAACCATGGAAATGAATTCTCTCGAAATGATGAAATAGAACACTATAACTCATAAAAATAACAATAAATTATGTTAATAAAATTATAATAAGTAAATAAATGTTGAAGTGGATGGTGATTAATTAATTAATTAATCTAATTTTATTATATTGGTTATTACCTACATGTTCGTAATGATTTCAGACATGAGGTAAGGGGATTCTCGAACCCAACTTCCTTTCTTTGGGTTATAAATCATTCATGAAAAATTTTATTTTTGATATACATTTAATATTACTCAAACATAATTTCATTATTCATAATATTAATTTTTTATATACATATTTATAATAGTATTTCATAAAAAATATTAATAATTTGTAAAACTACTCTTGTTTCCAAAAATAATCTTTGACACCTCTTGAGATGTTTCAACATAATTCAAGAATGATGATACATATAACAATTTTTTTTTCAATTTTTCATTTGGGAAACCAAAAGTAAATTCAAAAATGTATGATTTGTGAAATAATAATGAAACCCATTCCTTTTCATGGGATATTTCATGAAAATTACTGTTATGTATTCAATGTGGCATCTATGATTATGTAAACATTTTTATGAGACTGGCTGACCCTAAATTATATATCTCTCCAATGCATTGGGTAATGTGATGTATATAACAAGATAATGTGCATCATGCGTCAAAATAATATTGTATATTTATCAATGAGGATTCTATGACTATACATATATTTTATATGTCTACATTATAATAGATTTGTTCACAACTCTGTATATTATTTGACACTAGGACATGTTGGTTCATTTATATTCAATTATACATTTCATGCCTTTATCCAATGATTCTTTATGATTTTGATAATTATTTCATTCTTATGTTATATTAATGATTATTATTCTCACTGATTTCATATTTTTCAAGTTCTTTAATCATCCTCTTACAAGGCTTTTAAGATAGACCTTTCATTGACAAATAATCTCATGTCGCTATCTGTACTATGAATAATGAAAGATTTATAAGTATAAAAAATATGTTTTTAATCAAATGATTATGTTTTATTATGACAATCTATTTTTATGTAAAAATAATCTAAGACGCTAATCCTTTCAACCAGGGTTTTATAATGCTGATATGCTAATTATCTTTAAAATTATATAATAGTAGTTTAAAAAATGTTGTGTCATTATACATCTTCTCCATTAATTTCACTAGGTAATTCATACTCTATATTAATTTCTCAACTACCATATGAAATATACTTTTATTATGAAATGGGGAAATATTACATAGGACATTTTACTTCTAATGATAATTCATATGTTATAACTTGTGATAGGTTTGGTTTATATGGAACACATATATCAGCAACGTGTTTTGATAAGTTCACACCGACATCACTCAAATGCACCGAGGAATTCATTATCTTCATTAGGTGTCATTTATAGGATGAGGGAGTAAACATAATTCATTATGGTAATTTTTCATCCATGTGATATTGTTTAGGTATTTATCTTTGACTCATTTTTATGTCATATTATATATTGTTTCCATTTTACCTATGATTCTATGATCTTATGATACTTTATTATTTTATTTATTCTCCCATATGATTACCCATAAGCCTCAAATTTTAAGATACCATGGTATAACTTTGAATCAAATGTTATGATTCTTTATCATGTCAATTCCCTTCCTAGTATTTTTATCTCACCATTAATGTCTATATGTCCAACAGGTAATCTCATGTTGTTATAGAAGTATTTATATAATTATAAACTCATTATGGATAATGAAATAATGACTTTTTAATATCACTATGTTGGATTACAAATATAGTCTTCTTAATACACTAGGATTAAAAATATTCGGTATTTAATTTAATATATTTTTTTTTGAAAAACATTATGTAATAATAAGTGACATTTTTTTGGTTCATTATAATTTAATACATTGAAAAACAACTTGTTTAAATAATACTATTCATTTCTTGATCAATACATTATAGAGCATCATTTATAAAAATCTGATGAATAAGAATCCATAAAATGAATACTTTTAAATTATAATATTAATTAATTTCCTGGGTTATCTCAGTTCTCACATGAAATCCTGAGGAATCATGGGTTCCTTGTTGAAGAGGTGATTATAGATCATTAAATATTCTTCTATTCCAATTTAAAATCATAAAACCATCATCCCAGGTTAAGAGATTCATGTACCTTCTTATATAACCTAAAAGTGTGGAATTAACATGATCATTATTCATTGGTTATGTGTAAAAATCAATATAATGAAAATAATAATTTATCAATTATGAATGGGAATAAATATAAAATTTGTGATATGATGAAGTATAGATTATACATTGCTAGATTCCGAATTATATTTTTTAAATAGTGTTATTTAAAATATATGTGATTATTTATTTTTTCTATCATATTTGGAAAATAGTAAATTTTATAAATAACATAAAGTTGGAAATATAGTGTAAACAATGAATAAGTACTATAAATATAATTATTTTCTTCATTAAACCTTGTTAACATGAAAAAGATGCTTGAATCATATCTATGGTGAAATTATATCCATAGTTAGATATTGTAATTAGGTTTCATTTTGATGAATATAAATCATAATTAATCCACTAATTTAACATGGTAATGGGTAATTATGATTTCTGAAATTAAGGTGGTCTATGATTTTACGAGACTTTATTTTTATTAATGATAGTTTTTTCATGGTGTGATATCCTTTGATTCCCCCAGAGTTTGTTAGGAGGAAACAATGACTTTCTAACACATCAATAACTTTATATGGTGTATCAATTTTTTTAATTTTTTTGAAATGTATTATGTTTGGAATATTATGGGAGGCATAATATGGTTAACGTGTTTGTGGTAGTGGTTTGATAGGGTTTGTTTTGTGATATATGGAACAAGTTGGGAGTTTGGATTTTTTTTTTGTTAGATGGTTATGTTTGGGATATATTATATTTAGTTTGTATGAGTTTAGAGATAGGGTTTTATATTCATCTTGTTTTTACAGTTGGTTTTATGTTTTATAGGTAATTTTTTTTTTGGGATTTACAACTGCCTGTTTTAGTTGGAATATAAATTTTGAGTTCATCATCATTACAGAATTTTAGGTCAAGTCTTAGAATACCCAAATAATATAATTGTTAATTAAATTATATTTGAACTCAACGAATGGATGTTAATGGTTTTAATGATATATAAATTGATTACCAAAAAAATTATTAGGATGATTTTTCTATGAGCTTGGAATGTTAAAATGAAATTTTAAAATGATTTATTAAAGCACATTGGATTAGATGATATGTACTAATTAAATGAGAAAATTATTGAGATAAATAAATGATCTAAAATTGAAAGATAGAATAAAATTGTATTGAGCTTGAACTTTATTATTTTTTTTATTTTATATGATCTAGAATTATAGATCCAAGTTGTGGAAGTCAGGTTGTCATGTGAGATAATAGTTGTTCTTCATGTTTATGTCTAGGTAGTTTCCCCCTATTTTATTGTGTGATATAAAAATTATTTTTTTAGGAATTCATTTGATCTATTTGTTCTTTTGAGGATTAAATCTAGGATGAATGGTCATGGGTCGATTTTTTTCCCAAATATTCATATTAGTGATGGACCAGAAAACTCTCTACTTTTTATTCCATGCCCTCCCTTCATATGTTTCAAACTATGTAGGAAAATCCAATCAATAATGAATTTAGTTATATGGTATGTGATCATATAGGATGTGATGGGTCTTAGTTTTTCCATACATTTGTGTGTTGGTCAAAGTGTATTGAGTTAATCAAATATACTTCTATTCTTCATTTAATAACAATGGTTACCATATTTGTACATTCAAGAATTTTTCCATCACTAGGTTAAGATCATGTTTCACTTGTTTAAATTGATTTACGTTTATGGATATGATGAGTTGTATCAAAGATATATTTAGATGAGATATGGCATTTGTGGATGTTATGGATGTGATGTAGTTAATTTTTCTAGTGGAACTAATAATGTATGGTATTAAATAACATGATGTTTTTCATTGGGCTGTGAGAGTTAAAAAATATTAGGGAAGTGTTTGTTGGTTACATATCATAAATACACATATATATATATATATATACGTCCAGTTTATGTAGAATATCCTATTTAAATTTGTTATATAGTATGTTAACTTTGATGGGGGTGTTAATATATTTAACTTCATTAGTAAAGAGTTGGTGTCCACTATTTATTAATTGTTATTTAGTATTATTCACCCAATTTTTAATGAGATATTTTTGGAAGAATCCTAATGAGTATACTTCTATACTCACCCAATATTTATATATTTTTTATGGTTAGTAGATATAGTTAATGATTAGGTTGTGTAAAACAATCCCATACAGTTGTTAGAGTATTTAGCATTTTCCTAAGTTTTCTCTTTGTATTTCCATATGTTCCCACAATTTAGAACATTACAAAAATGTATTGGATGTTTTAACTATAAATAATGTGATATAGTTGATGGGGTTATCATATCTCTTATCATAGACACTGTTATTGGGGATAATACCATTTTATTATTCATTTTATTCGCTATGTCCTAGGATCCAACTTTTGGCCTATAAAATTTAGGCATTGAGGGTCACCCCTTCTTCACTAATAGGCTAAGAGGTGTTCCAATAGAATGGGGTGATAAATATGGTCCCTGAAATCTTCATATTAAAAAATATATAATCTCAGGATACACTTAAACATTTAAGTAGGTGATCTTGTATAGGTTCTACTAGTTCATTCAAGGGTCATTAATAGGCCATAAGTTATATTGTAATAACCCACCCCAACCCCACAAATATACTATAATGAGGGGATATAGAGAGTCAATGCTTGAATCCCGACACTAGTAGGCCTTCTGATGGATACTAGCACTCTGGGTATCATTTGATTTCGTATGAGAGGCATTTCCCTCTAAGAGAAACATATGAAATAGATATATAATAAGTATAAAATAACCAAAACACAGTTATATATATATATATATATATATATAAGAAAACTTAATAGAAAACATGTAATTATATATAGTACTAAACAAACGAATGAAAAACTATAAGTACCAAAAATGTAAAGACAATAGAAACCATGATTCCCAAACAACTCTTATTAAACACTGATATATTAATATCAAGAACGATAAAAATGCATATATGGATGAAATGAAAAATAATTTATATATATGTAAGGTGATCATAATGATATACTAATTTTGATCCTCCCTGGATCCTCTCATGAAAAAGATAAAGAAAATAAGATAATGCATAATAAAAAATATTGACACAAACTCATCACATAAATAGGTATACCAAATTTTCAGCCTCACAAATGATATCTATCACAATATATTGAAAAAAATATAGAATATAATATCATAATAAATCATCAAGGGTTCCCGACTCCAGGTTCCCCACTAGAATTCCACTCTTCCCCAGCATCATATGTTTAGAGCCATCTCTCAACAAAGTTAATCCATCATGAAGAAACCCTTTAACAGTATAAAAACATGAACCTCATGCATCATCTTACCACATCATCCAATCCACATATCTATATATTTTACCATATTAGTTTACTAGAACCCACAAAGCTCGTATGACATGTATAAAGAATCATGTGTTAAACCTTAACACATTATATTCCAAACACCAAGTAATTTCTTAATGCCAGGAAAATATATACATCTCATACCTATAATAATACTTTGGATATAATATCTTGTAATACATGCTTGGGAAATAACCAATATCCATCAAAAACCGCTACAAACATATATAGGATGAAACTACACAATTTGAATACCAGGACAAATAACTAGTGATATAAGATAGGGGTGCTACATGGTGTATTCATCCATCTATCATACCACCTAGATTTTGGTGAAACAATCCTCCCAAAGTCCAATGGGTGTTAGTTTCCCTAACTAACATGTGTGGGGTATCATAAGAAATCACAAAATATACATGAAATTTTATAGATCAAAACCAAACTATGGATATAACCCACTCTTTGTATCAACTAAATGAACGGTTTCTTGGACTCTGAACTTCCACTTCTAAGACAATACATCCAATATAAAAACAAGAATTTATATATAACCATTAAATTAATAATTTTCTTTGTACCATTTCACATGAATTTATTTATTCATTTTCCATTAATTAACCAGTAACAGTATTCCATATTATATTTTATTGAATTACAATAATCATTGTGGGAATGATCATTATGTCTAAATAACATGAAAATTATGTCCATGGTTTATCTATATTAACACATTTTTAGAATTTACATTCATTAATCAACCAAACCCAGTTGTCAAACATTTAATTATTAATTTTTATAATCATTCCATATCCAGTTACTCTTTGTAATACACCTTAAGCAACCACCATGAAGAAAAATTTAGCCAAGAACATCCAGCTTCCTCAAGGAGTGGGGAAAGTAATATAGATAAAAAGAAGAATCTTGACCATTAGCCATTATAGTGATTAATGTATTCATACCACCACTCAACGTCCCATTAATGGGTATGCCCATATGTAACATATTCTATAACCTCCATTGTTGTCCCCAAAACCCACAAGCATATAATTATGAAACTCACCATCAGATGAATCATATTTGACAACATCATTTAGGCCTACCCACCCCAAAACACACAACTCATCCCTAGCTCAACCATACCAAGACCATATATCATCTGGGATACCGACACCATATAATCCATATTAGGCGTAGTTGTATCAGTATCATATCACAAGGCTCATATCCAGAGCACATCAAAATATCATTAGGAATAATCATGAAATAAACATTGTAACTCACCCCTCAAAACAATGCATTCAAATTTCTCATGAAAACAAGCTCTCACAACACATAAATAAGTCGCTCAACCTTCTCAAGAATATGGTAAAATCAATACTTTGAAAATAATACTTATCAAACAACTAGTTTTTATTTCATATAGAGTCATCCAATTCGTTTATTAATATGTTCCAACTATAGGGACCTAGGGCCTCAAGTTATAAAAAAAATTCAAAAGAAAAACATTCTCTAAGCATTAATTTTGAATTTCAACAATTTAGAGGTGTACCATTCCCACTCATCCTGACTTATTATTATTACCAGTAGAATTATATATGATTCAAATTATATATCAATTCCATTTATCATATATACTTTAAAAATATAATTAAAACTTATCATTACATAAATTTTAATCATTAAATTACATTAATCAAAGATTAACAACATGCATGTTCTTTAATTTCCCCAGATAATGAAGTTTCATTTAATTCTAGATTAATGTTACCTATAAATTCTCCATTAAGAAAAACAATCTTAACCATTAGAAAAACTAATTTTCTATCAAATCATGGAATATGTAGAACACTATCTAGTAAATCATTAGGAAAATCACTATCGTTGTATAAAGAATCAACAACAGAATGTGATCTATACCCAGTTCATTTAATCTAGTTCCAAATTTTAATTAAATTATTTTCATTTCAATCTTGCGGGATAAAAAATTCCCAATTTATTATTTCATGTAAATAAATAGAGATCCAATGAGTCATATACCATAAAAGTTGTCAATATTCTTTTTATGAGAATAGAAGACATCACATATCTATGATCACATCTCCTATAAAGAACTAAATCCATCCAATGATTACATGGCACAACTACACCAACCTGAACTAGGAGAAACCCCATCAGAAATGATGGAGGTAAAACAACATAGAATGGAGAGAATGTATGGTATGAAATTAGATAAAATCAGAAGACCAACTATAAAATGATGGAAAAACACATATCTGGTTATAAAGTATTAAAAATAGAATCCATGAATCAATTTTGAGTTGAAGGGAGTTGAAACACTCAAGGAGGGGGCATTGAATTCCTAGAAAAATAGAGAAAAATTTGATAGTCATAGATTTAGTGAAATCATATGTGGAGGAATCATTTAACTATTCTATAAAGAGTGTATTTAAATGGAATGCGAACCATTTACATGTTATGTTACTATTAGAAATAGGTTTTCACTGAAAAATGTCCCCCTTTGATTATTTAACCCTGATGATTTTCACATTGTGAATCACATTTGGAACCATCCTTAATAATCCATTAACGCCATTTACAAAATGCATAAAGATAACACTGTGTATAATCTACCTAATCTATCATTTTCAACATTCAAAACCTCCAAGATACATCCAAGACTCCTCTGACCACCTGGAGACATGGAAATACACAAAGAGTCGATCGATATGGATCTCAGACAATATATTATATACCTCTCAGATAATTCTAATACTCAAGATTCCAAACCAACCTCAAAGTTGAAATGAAAATATTTCATCTAAATTACAACCTTGTGAGATACCTCTAAAATATATCAACACTACAAGAGCTCAACCGCCTCATTAGAGAAATTAGAAATTTTTTTTGAAACAACCGAAAATATCGCATAAACATTACCATGAGGGAGATACCTCATAAAAATTGTAAAATGATAATAATAAAAAATCAATATGAACCATATTAGAAACTATAAATACCAACATGAAAAACAACAACATTACAATAGAAGAGATAATCCTCATATAGATCAAGGTAATGAGTACACTTTTATGAATCATGTTCCCATGTACTCTCTTATATGACATTGTTCCACCACAAGATATGATCCAAGGGAATATAACACCCACACAACATGTTTTCCTTCTGATCCTCAATCACCACAAGACAATCCTCTAAGGATTAATCATAATTAACATAAATATCAAACCAATCGATGACATAAGATTTATTATGGAGATTATAAAGTACTTCCAACCTATGAAAAACCTCGTGTATCTGGCTCATATATGTGGGTAAGTTTTATTTGATATTCCAGGGCACCAACAAAATCCAACACTAAAAAACACCCAGTAAACTAGACAGGAAGCTTTCTCCCATGACCAAACCATCATTTCCCATGATGATGTGTCACATTCAGTAACATGTGATCTACAACATGGAACAATAGAGGTTTCTTCCTATGATCAACATAGGATTTATAATGATTATATGCTTTATTCATCCACTCAATAATTACATGAACCATCTCTACCATATTTTCTAATAGTTTTGGCCAGATATATTCTACCTCTTTATCCCCATTTTAGAATAATGGAGAAATAAAATGTAGATGTAAAAGTCTTCAAACGGTCATTTAAAAATAGTAGTGTGGAAACTAATTTTTTATAAAAAAACAACTATGGTAGGTGACTGATCCATGTACCTCCAAAATCAAGAACACGTGAGGTAAACTGGTTTTCAAGAGTCTGGATCGTCTGCTCTATCGAAAAATGTGCTTGTAGATGAAACGAATCATTATGGAAGAAGAGAGAACCACAAGCTTGTTGGGGACATCTCTAAATCCTAATGTATAAGGAGGATCTAAATCATATATGATCATCCTCATGAAACCATGGAGTCTGACCACCTCCGCCATATAAAACCTTGACAAAACCTCAACAAATCTTGACTCCTTGATATCTATATAGTGATATAATTTCTAAAATGGTCTATTATCACTCATATCACATCACATAATATTTGTTACCAATGGAAACATATAATTCATTCCATCAAGATATCATCCCACTTCTACATGGGAACATAGAATGGTTGTATAAAATCCTTCAAAACATGGTGTTCAATATTCAACTTCAGGAACACAAAACATTGATAAACAAACTCCAAACTGCATGATTCAACCCAATCCATAAACACTAACCCCTAAATGCTTGCTAAAGCTTTATCTCCCTAGGATATACCAGGAAAGGGAAACTATAAAACCCATAGATAACCATCTATCAGATTTCCAAAGGAAGGGAAATCCTTCCCTAAAAAACCCCCTCGTGTTGTCCATCCCAAAACCAACCATCAAGGGTGTCTCCAAAAAATAAGGTCTCTCAATACCACCACCTGAGAATCCCCCGACTAGGACTCAAACACCTGCTTCACTAAGAAATACAAAACTATAAATTGAAAATACATTATATGCCTCCAACCTCTCCCATATCACGTTGAATTATTGAGAGTTATTCCATCAATCCTAGGAATCAACATATTCATGAACAAAATCACTACATGACATCATTGCCAGTTTTTTGGCTAAAATTTTCCCTTTATTGGAATATACATGATTTTAATGTCAAAACCATACAATAATTTCATCCACTAAAACTAATAAACATTAAATTCACATTTGGATATTAAATACCTCCAACTCTAATGGCCATTGAAAACCATAGAGAACTCCCCAATGAGGTAATATCATTCCAAATTCATTAAAAAACCTCTTCTACCAACTCTATATCATGGGTGGCGTAGTTGTTCTAATAGGGATGTAAATTTTGATACCCATAAGAAAAAATAGATAATTGGTTCATCAGAACACAACCAAAGACCAGACGCAAAGCCTCACAAAACATATCTAAATAAAACCATATACTATAAAACAAAGGATTGGTGCACAATGAACTTCTCATTATTATAGTAAAAAAATGGTTGAACCTATTCAATCCACAATAATTATTGATCCCTCATGGTCAACACTATGTGATGAGTCGAACCATAAGGGAATCTGTTATGAATATTCTATAAACCCCTATGAGGCCAAGGTAACTCGGCTCCTCGGTCATTGAATTAAGGACCTTCTATGTCAAAAAACCCCTCTTTCATTGATATATTTATATCTACTATCTTATGGGACACATAATTCCCCATGAAATTGAATTCATTATCCAAGAACACAAACTTTGAAAACATCCCAAAGAACTACTCCTAAAAAAAGTTTCATATGTTATGCATTATTCTCCATGGAGGTAGATCACACAAAGATGACCTCAATAAAAAATACCATGGACCTATCAAATCACTCTCTAAACACTTCATTCATCATCCCCATTAATACAACTAGATAATTATTTACACCAAACAACACCAGAAATAAATCATAATTCTAATGATGACAATAGAATGTTGTCATTCAAATTTCCTTGTACTTTACCCATATCTAAGATATAAGGACCAAAAATAAATATTTTATAACTAAAATTATCCCTTTGTCTGATTGAATAAATCATTGATCTGAAGAAGATGAGAGTTGTTCATCATGATCACTTGGTTCAAGTGATGATAATTGATACGAAGCTGAAAAATACTATCATCCTTATTTAGAAACAAATTTGTTGTACCCTATGGTGACAAACACATCCGGAAAAATAATACTATAATAGATAATCATTGAATACCCAATTATATCGAAATATATAAGGGGTTGTCCTATACTATAACATAATGTATGGAAATTAGTTCAGATGTATCTTAATCCTCAAATTGATCTCCCAGTGAGGGGGTAATACCACAACCTCTTGGATACAAGAAGTCGGGTTTCTCTTCCACAACCATGTGTGGAATAGTTACTCATATGGGGATGTAACTATAGGGATGGATAATAAACAACTTATCCCTAATTAACCAAAAAATATCCAAATACAATACATGATGTATCACCAAATTCCTCAAAATCAACTCCCTCTACTAGAAAAAAATGGACTAGAGAACCAACTAACATTCCTTCCAGATATTCAAAGGCATCCTAACATAGATAAATCCATGAGAAAAAATGAACACTTTGGTTCAAGGAAATTAGGGGAGTCACAAACTGAGAAAAATCATATACAGACATCCTATAAAAGTTTTCAATAGCAACAAATCTCCCTATTACTTCTATATTAATTGGGGATACCCAAAACAAAACCACCTCTATCATCGAAGGACCCATATATACTGTAACATGGGACACAAAATTCCCAATGAAAATGGAATTCATAAACCTATAATTAACACTTTGAAAAATACCCAAAAAAATTCTCACAATGAAGAACAACCAAAATGGCACATAGATACCCTTTATAGTCTACCATATACTTAGACTGAAAAACAATAGGCATCGATAAAATCCACCATGAAATTATCTAGGAATACTTTGGACATTGTGATAATCAAACCCATGAACATAGTTAGAGTATTCTTCATACCGAATGGAATCACAACAAACTCATAATGACCATGATGTCAGCAAAAAATAGCCTTGTATATATCCATATCCCCCACGAGCATCTAATGAAATCCTGACCAAAAATAAATATCTGAGAACCAATTTTATCCCTTTATTTAATCAAATAAACATGTGATCCACAAAAGAGTAGTAGTTATTTTTGGTCACTTGCATCCAGAACTGATAATTTATATAAATCCATAAACATCCATCATCATTGATTGGAAAAAACAATTATAGCATATTAAGGTGAAACTGTCTTATGAATAAAACTATGCTACAATAGACCATAGAGTTTTACTTGTTTCTCTCGCAACTAAGAAGGTGATATCCTATACAAATTCATTGAGAATTAAGACACACCTACTAGTATCTTGATACCAAACTCAATATCCCCACCAAGGGGTAATCCCACAACCACTTCTTAAAGACATCAGGGTAGTCTTCCAAAACCACCGGAAACACCAACTACTAAACCTCTAATGAGATCAAAACCAACTCATCCATCAATGGTGACATGGAAATAACCCACCAATGAACCATTAATGCTTCTATCTCTAAAAAAGCACAGATGGATCCCCTTCAACATCGTGGAAGACAACCTAGATCATGAAGAAAACAAGATGTTCGACCCTAAATACAACCAATCCATGTCTGAGAAGATGTCATATGGATATTATTCAAATATAGGAAGTCACTTCAAGATTGGTTCATCTTCAACACCAAATCAATTTAACAACATAATTCATACAATTCATCTTGAAATCCATGTATCCTAGTAAATTTCAAGGGATCTTGAAACATCTCTACATCAGGTCCCAGATAATGACTAAGGGTAGGTGATATAAAGGTATGTGTTGCTCCGGAACCAAAAAAGAACCATCCCATTTGGAAAATAAGTAATATATACCCTGAATGTTGTCTGGATCCCCCAACAATGGAAAAAATAAATATTTAAGATTGACATGGAATGATCCACTACATATATAACCCTACTAATGACCACTTCAAATGAAATGCTCTATTATATGAGGAAGAGGAGAGTCTTGGGGACCTCCTATTCTTATCCCACATCCCCTCTAATGAACCCAAGCTGAAGCTACCTAATTATTTTTTATGGGATTAGACCATATCTATAGAGGAACCATAAGTGGAAACCCTAGCACACAGTAACTTCATCGAATAATTGATCACAACCGCCCCTGATAACCTCATCCACCACAAGAAAAAAAATTGTGTGATCTCTTAGAATTGATTTGACATACATCACCTCTAGAGAAATGAGAATATGAGGCATGGACCCTACCCTTAGCTGGCCATAATCCATTATTTCCTCAAAATTAAGAAACTGAAACCAAAAATATTATTTTTGGGGAATCATGACTACTACCCTCTTTGGAAGAACTTGTTCATCAATGTGTCCTCTCAATAACCACTACACTTTCCATCACCTAAAGATACATCATTAGTATTAATGGATCGACCTACTAATAGATATCTAGATAGAAATCATCCTCAAAATGACTCACCTTGGCCTCTAAATCTGGAAACATGTCTAAAGAATATCCAAGTAGTGACCTAAAACAGATCATGAACTCTTAAACATTGAATCACCCCTACCGAAGGGTTAGTAGCTCTAATAAATTTGCAGCCTTTTGGGTTGTAGAAATAATTTCTTCTATAGAATAGTATCAAAACCTCTCCCACAAGACTAAAAACTAATCACAATCCCCAAGGAATAAGAACTACAACTACCTCACTCATCTCTGTAGCATCATTATAGCCAATCAATCCCATTTCTCCTTCATGCATGGATCAAACTGAATGTTATCTCATCCTCCTCCAACCATCCTTCTATGAATGAATCTGAAATGGTGCACTCATAATTATGTATCCATTGGTTCAAAAACAGTTGGATTTTCCTCATGCATGTGATTTCATCATTGACCTATACTCTGTTGTGATCTACTAGAATATCTTGATGAACATCTTCAGCATGAACTTGAAGAGGACGTTGACCTGGAGTCATTCCTATAAAAATAAAAAACTGATATATCTCTTAAACACATAAAATGGAATATTTAACATAAATTAATTAATTAATTATATTGTTTAAGGTTTTAGCTGATCCCAAGGAATACCCATTTCAGACATGGGAACAAAGAAGAATGAGGCATGATCTATCTCGAGGTCTCTGCACTAAAATTTTCATCACATAGTTTAGTAGGCTCGGTAACCATAATGGTCTGTGAATAAGATCATGTGGGACTAAATATGCATGTCTCATCTGGTCTCCCATGATTAAACTACTGACTAATCTTATTTTTCACCATTACACAAACAACTCATGCAACCTCACATGTGCCTAACTCGAAAATCCATCATATCTCCCAACCTAAATCTTTGATACCACTTTTTCATGATACCCCTTGACACAAATTTACATCAATGAGGGGAGAGATATTGTGACTTCTTGAGTCTTTCATCTAGTACAACATGGGTTTGCAAATTGCACCATGGGTATAAAAATAATATTTTGGGAGGAATTACTCTCAATGATAAATATGAAGAAGATACGGATAAAACTAATAAGTCAACAAACACCTTTTTAGACATATATATATATAATTAAAACACAAATTCAATCATAAAATTCCATTTGATCACTAACCAAAAATATAAGTCCTAAAAAAATGTTTATATATATATAGACTGATAATTAAATTATACTTAATAGGATTCTCTAAGGATCCCCCCATGCAAAAGATAAAGAAATCATGAAAAATTACAGTGAAACAAAGCTAGAATAACTGGTCACATAAATAAGTATACTGAATTCAAAGACTCTCCATTGATAATTCTCACTAGGAATCAAATAAAAGAGAGCTTAAGATCTAATATTAATACATCAATGGTACCCCTCTCCCACTTCCCCAACGGATTTCGTCTATTTCCCAACATCATATATTCTAATCAATATCTCTCTAAAAGTATCTTATCCTTATAAAAGCTAGGAAATACATCACAACATGCACCTAAGGCATCACAAAACGACATAATCTCATCCACATACCCATATATAGTAAGAAAGAAGATTAAAAGGGACAAAACAACCCAAATAAATTATTTTAGACAGTAGGTTTTAAACCTCAAGACATTACAACCCCTAAACCGAGTAAGAACCTCAATCCAACACATCTTATACAGGGAAATACTTAAATAATCCAACAGATACTATATCATTTAATAAAATTTAATGAAACGACCATAATACATCACAACACTCTATAAACCAACTTGGTAAAACACACCACCATGCATACCAACACAAATAACTACCAATATAAGAGGGAGAGAAAATAAGGGGTAGTTATCCATCAATCCTCCAACTGGGATGCTAGGGAAAACACCCCTAAAAGTCTATTTGGTGTCAGTTTCTCTAAGCAACAATGGTGGGGAAGTGTATAGAATAACAAAACTATATATTATATAATACATCTCACAATGAAACTATGGGCATAACCTAGTCTTATACTATAATACAGCTAATGTCACTTAGACTCTCGTCTCCCACTAATATGACCAGATGTCCTATAAGAAAACAATCATTAAAGAGTGATATGAAATTCATTCTTCTATTTTTATCATTTAACATGTAGTAATTAATTAATTTTAATTTAATTAACAATTAACATTATTCAAATTACATTATATTGAATTATATTAATCATTTGAGTAATGTATATGCCCTCTAGGCATAACCCAAACCAAGTCCATGGTTTATCAACATTAACATATTTTTAGCATTTTAATTCAACATCAACCAGCCCCTTCGGTTAAAATTTTATTTATTTATGATTATTATCATTCCATGTCTAGGTACTATAGTAAAACAATCATATTCTAATACCAGGAGAAAACATGCAACCAATAACATCTAACTACCTCAAGTAGTGGGGAAAGAATATATAAAAAAACAAGAAACATGGACATCATCCGATAAGTATATTCAAGTGATCATGTCAAATATCAACATCTCATAAAAGTTTAATCCCATTAATAACCCATAACATAACCTCTATTCTTATCTATAACACCAACATGCATATACTGATGCATCTATCCATCAAATGTTCCCTCTACAACCATGTCATCCTAGCATCCTCGACCCATGAAAATTCTACCATCAACAAGTCATCCATATAAGGATCACATCACATTCCAGCCTCCCCGCCCCATATCATCCATTCGAGGCTTAACCGTGTCAGGTTCATGTCAAAAAAATCACAAGCACATGATACAATCATCAATAACAAACAAGAAATAAAGAGGGAAACAAGGTCCTCAAAATAAGGCCTTCATCCTTCTCATGTGAATAAGATCTCACAAATCCAAAACAAAGAACTCATCCATCTTAAGAAAATGGGGAACTAAGTCCCTAACAAAAGCATATTTACCACAAAACTGATTCTTATTAAATATTTAATTTACTCATTCCTTTATTTACACATTCCAAATATGGTAAAACTAATTAATCAAGCATTAACAAGGTTTCATAGGAAAAACATGCTTTTAGAATTTATTTCTAATTTCGACAACAAATGGAAGGACTATTTTCATTTGTCATGAGTTATTACTGTTACAAAGAGTATAACACATAATTTTCAATCGTTATGAATTCTATTATTCTTATTTAAGATCCTATTTTAATTTAATATTCACATTTTATCAATTTGATTATCATCATTTTAAATTAACCGCTAGATTACAAAAAATCCTCTTCATTAATTTATAACGGTATTTAATTATTAATTTAATTAGGATTTATGTTCTTTATATATTTTCCAATAATAAAAACATGGTAATCTATAACATAATCAAATGTGATAAAAAATTAAGGAATAAATATCACACTATCGAGAAAATCACGAGGAAAACTAAAATAATTGTATAAAGCAACATCATCAGCATGAGATCTCAATCCAATTTCTTTAATCGGGTTTAAAATTATTATTATGTCATATTAATTTCCATACAAAGGTAAAAAAATATTAATTTATGATTTCATGGAATGAAATATAGAAGCAATGTATCACCTACCCCCAAAGTCATCATCATTTTTTTCATAAGAAAAAACCACTTCACGGATCTCCGATCACATATCTCCCAAGGAAATACATCCATCCACAGATTCCATGCAAGAACTATACCAAAAATAAACAAGAGAAGCCCTATTAGAAAAAACATAGACCAAAATCCATATCATGGAATAAATATAAAGGAGGAAACATGATCAAAATAGAAGAATCTTATAGAAAATCATGTAAGAACACACATTGAATCACTAAAAATAAAATATAGAAGCCAAGAATCCATCCTCTCCTAAAGGGATATCAAAAGACTAATCGTGAAAGACTTTGAATACCTAGAATAATAGTGATTCATGGTTTTTCATAGGGTTTTGAGAAAAACTGATATGGGTAAAATGTTTGAATATTTACTTCATATGAGATTTATATAGATTGTACACCATTAACATGTCATGTAAATGAAGTGTTTCATAGTTAAATGAAAAAAATGTTGATTTTTATTATTTAACCATGTTTATTTATAAGTCCTGAATCACCCAAAACCCATCTTTTACAAGCCATGAAGCTCATTTACACAGTGTGTAGAGATTACACAGTGTTTAATCTCCCTCTTCCAACATTTTAATTTATCCAATACCTCTACAATACATCCAGGCCTCTTATAACCACTACAAGCCTTAAAAATAAGAAACGGGTTATTCCACATGTATTCAAGCTCTTTTATATATAACACCCTCCCACTATTTTGTTACTTAATTTTAATTTTTTTTACTCCTATATGTATATACTATATATTAGTTATTATATTTGTTTGAATAGATTCATAATAATCATTCAAATAACTTTTAGACCTCCCCTGAAAAGATATATAAATCTCTAGATATAGTAGTAATACACTAATATGTGATGATATATCTTTTCAATACATGAATCACAAAAAAATAAACTCACAATGATAGAATAAATTAATTTGTATTATTTAAATGATTAACTTAAAAAACATATCCTAAAACTATTCAATTTTTTGAAAAATCCTTCTTGCGAATAATCTCAAAATAGTTTTATTTTTTGAAATAAAGAATAATTATAGCCAAGGCATTGTCATGTAGATACTGAGATTTTCGTTTTATGTTCTCAATATTATTTGTAAATTTTAATTCTATAATATATGTGAATGAGAAAATTGAGTAATGATTTCTTTAAATGATTTATCAGTAAATCAAGGATCTAATGAATCAGTTAACTATCAGTCCCATATAAGTAAATAATAATATTTTTATATCAATGTGGTAAAATATATGTTATTCATATATATCATTTTTCATTTTTTTAATTGAATTATTATTTTATTATTACTTGACTACTCAATGATGATTTCTATAATCCAATACCTCCTCACATTGTATTATTTAATAATTGAATTGAATATATCAATATCTAAGTATTTTTTATCACATTATAATGTAATTTGATTGACACATAAATGATCAACTTTTGTTTAAATTATTTTTTTGGACTCACTATTTTTATTCATCTTTAAATACAAATGATATTTGTACTTATGAATAATAATGTTACTTGCATGCTATTGAATAAAAATCACAACACTTTTTAACTAAAACATTCTACTATAAATTAGTATATTAGAAATTTGGTAAAAAATATTGAATCAATAAAAAAGAAATAATTATTATGTGATTAATAAAAATTAATAGAAAAATAATCAATGTCATCATAAAAATCGGAAACAATATGAATCATATGAAACATTAATTTATATTTTGGTACCTTGGATTAATTCAAAAAATACTTCTTCTAAGAACAATAATATGATGCATAGGATTATATTACCAAGGATTTGTTATTGGATCTTCTCTCATTCTCAGTCCATGAACTAAAATTTAGTGACCTATAAATCATTTAAATAATTATTTTATCATTTTTATGAAAAAAATATATAATTATATAAATATAAAAATTATTTATTTCAAATTACTAGAAAATTTGATTAATATATAAATAACATACAAAAAATGAACATTAATTAAATTCTTCCATAACATTCTAAACATACTATCATTATAAGGTCTCAGCCTTAAAAAATACATTATCTTAATATTTAAACTAGATTTGACTCTTTTACATTACCAATGATATTTTTCGTTTATATTTTTTGAATTTTAGGACATGACTCATTCATATCAACCAACAATAAAACAATTTGGGTACCATTAAAATAGTATCCACTCCTTCCAAAACCTAATCTTTTTACTAGAACACAACAACATGATTTAATTGAAAAATCTTTAAAACATTTAACATGATTTCCTTATTTATCATACACATCCTTTTAACCTGTGATTTGTTTAAAACATTTTATGAGAATAAAAATCTCTGTAAGGGGCATAAAAAATGAAAGAGACCACTAGTCCATTAATACGTATAAATATATGAAATTGTGTCCACAAAGACATACTTATCACTTATATGTTCTTACTTTTTGAAACATTACATTTCCCAAAAACATTAATGAAAATTTATAAATACATAAGGGTATCATGGAGAATTAAATACCAATATCTTAACCCTCATGGCTACCTTATGATTTTCAACCCTCATGACTACCTTGCAATGTAACTCTCATGCCTACCTAATGGTGTAACCATCAACATTACACTTGTACTAACAATATTTATGACATAAAACATACACATACCAAATGAATTGGAGGGAGATATAGGTACCAAAATTAATCATAAAAAATTCTTAATAACGCCAACATAATTATAAAACATAAATAATTTCATAAAAATATTTCTTTTGAATTTTGTAAAATAGAATTTTTAAAAATGATTTTTAAAGAAAAGTCCCTCACAAATATCATATATTTGATGTTAGAGAAAATATAATGAAATTAATATGTGTATACAGTATAAATACACATAATAAATCTTAATTTAAACCTAATTAATTACATAAATAATCTTATAACCACATATTCAACACAATAAAAGTTTAACCCGAAGAACAATAATTGGGTTATGAATTCTATTACCTCGGGTTCATCTTACTCAAAACCTCTTTAAACCTCTTTTATAATGGTAAAAAGGGTGTTATTAATATTTTATAGTAGTATAAAAATGTTTAAAACACCTTATATGCTAATTTTATAGCTTCATTCGACTGATTTAATAATAATGTTTTGTTATTTCTATTGTTTGGGTTTGTACTTTACATGATTTCCATGTTTGGTTCGTAAATGATTTTTGTGTTGAATTGAAGAGAAACAATAGAAGTGGAATGAAATTGTTTTAATATTTTTTATAATATTAAATGATTCCCTAAATAATATTTGTTATATGTTATGTGGATGAATCATTAGATTATTTATTAGTGATATTCATTTACATCATTTTGGTGATTATTTGATAATCATGTACTTGTTTCATCATATACCTTTAATATTATGCATATAATTAGATTCTAAAAAATGTGATAGGTCATATAATAAACGTTACAATATGGTTCATCCATTAAAAAGTTATTACAAACATTTTTTAAGAAGTAATCGATATTTATCATACATCATCCATGATGTTAGTAAATCAACACATCATGGACAATGTTCTTATTTTTAGAATAAGACGAAGAGGAGAGAAATAAGGATGACGAACTTTTTCATAAACATGATAAAAATCCATCATATATATAATTTTATATTTTTTCTTACCTCTTGGATAAGGGTAGTTTCATAGACTATTAGAGAATAAAATAATTGAAATGATAACCCAAGAAAATGAAAGATTATTTTTACCTCTTGATCTCTTCTCCTTGAGATCCTCCTTACGGAACTTGGTTTTGGATATTGGGTGGGACCATAAGTACATGGATGTGAAGAAGATCCTTGGGAATAGTATTCGTATGAATGTATTCAATTCTAAAATCATGAGAAGTGTAAGAGGAAGTGGGTGGTTAGGGTGGTATTTATAATGGAGGAGAGAAGGCATTTTCTATTACGTTAATCGTTAGATTTTTATTTTTTCTCAATAACATGAATAGTATTTATTCATGTGACCCAAAATATTAAAGATATTATGAGAGTTAAATTAAAGGGTTCTTACATCCACAATGATTATTGGAATAGTGTAGTTAATATAGTATGTATATATGATAAATTACCATATTTCACAATTCATCAATATTTTGAGTATTTTAAATAAAATCCCCACATATACCACTAACCATTTCTCAATATTTGGAATTATAAAAGGAACACCATTTTATCAAAGTAATTTTCTAAAGATATGAAAATTAATTTTTAAATAAAATCATAACTTATTCCAGAAATAAAAATTTTCAAACTATAACTAATTTTATAATACATTGAAAAATTCATCAAGGACTCTTAAACTATTATTAAAAAATTCATTGGTGATATTAATATTAATTTTTTCATATTAATATTAATATGTGTGAAATTTCTCTTCATATGGGTAAGTTA
This sequence comes from Viscum album, assembly GCA_963277665.1. Classification (NCBI taxonomy): domain Eukaryota; kingdom Viridiplantae; phylum Streptophyta; class Magnoliopsida; order Santalales; family Viscaceae; genus Viscum; species Viscum album. Next base: position 170,719,232 of record OY728157.1, read on the forward strand.
CTATTCACTATAAAATATGATTCCCCTATTAGACTCCAAAAAACATAATGATCACAACTGTGTATGTTTGTTTTCTGAAATACAAATCATAGTAGCATGAAATATATATTTAACAACTATTATACAAAAATATCCTTAAAAAATTTTCATTATGTAGAGACTTAGTGTTTTAAGAAATTCAATTTTTTTTAAAAACATGTTGTGTTACATTCTCCACGCCTTCTAGAAATTGCATCCTCGCTATTTTTTTACCTATTAAAAAACTGAGGGCACCTTTCTATCAGAGAATTTTAAGATTCCCATGTTTCTAATTCAACCTTATAGTTTATCCAGAAAACCATTACATAGTGGATTACGTTATTATGCAATACATTTTCTCATCGATCCTAAATCTAAATAGAATTCTCCTCCTAAAAATGTTTCTCTTCTAGCTGATCTGTTTCTTGGCTAAAAACATGAGATAAAAATGCCACATATTTTCTCAACATCGAGACATGAAAGACATTGTGTACCTAAGATGAAATTAGAGGAAAATCTACTTGATAGGCAAGTAGTCCAACATTATCTTTGATTTTAGAAGGTCCAATGAATAATGGACTTACCTTTCATCTGTAACCTAAATGCATAACACCTTTCAATTGTGAGATTCAAAAAAACATGATCATCTACCATAAAAGAAATGTCTTTCATCCTGTTATATGAATAAATATTCTACACACTCTGAGGTGTCCTCACATTTTTTTGGATTATATTAAATTTCTCATCCACTTCTTCTACAAATTCTGGTCCAATCAACTTCCTTTCCCCAACTTCATCCCAAAAAGATAGATTTTGACACTTATTTCTATATAATTCCCCAAAAGGTTCTATCTGTTTAATAGAATTAAAACAGTTATTCTAAGAAAATTCAAATAACAAAATATGTTGATCTCAACATATATGCTATTATATTGGACAAGATCAAAGCATACCCTCCAAAGTCTTAATCGTCCATTCTAACTACCCATTTTATTGAGGATAAAAAGGTATACTGATATTTAGTCGTGTTCCCAATGACATATAAAGGCCTTTCCAAAATTAATAAGTGAACCTAGGATCATGGTGATATACAATGGAATGAGGAACAATATATAACTTGAAAATATCTTTGAATTACATTCGTGAAAGATTATCTAAAGACCTAATATCATGAATATGATGAAAATGAGCATATATTTTCAGTTTATAAACAATAACCCATATTGGATTGTTACATTGAAAAGTTTTTGGTAGTCCCACAATGAAGATGATGGATATATTTTCTCATTTTCACTCTGAAAATATTAATGTGTAAAGAATCCCCTTTGGTAACAACCACTGTAATTTAACTTTTTTAAATTTCATACATTTCACTATAAAATCCGAAATATATATTTTCCTTCCATCCCACCAGGAATAATCCTGAAGGCATCAATTTATCTTTTTGCTACAAAGATGAACTGAAAGCAGAGAACTATGAGCTTCTCACAAAAATTCTTTCTTCATCTGAGAATCCCTAGTCACACATAATCTCTATCCAAATCAAAGAAAAAAAATCTGTATCCATGTAAAATTCTATAAACATACCCATTTTAACCAATTATACATTTTTCTATAACTCCTTATCTCCATTCTACACATTCTTAATTTTGTCTAACAATGATGACTGTGCTAAAAACTAAAACAAAACAGTTTAATTTCCAGCACCAAAAATGTCACAGAAAAAAATCATTAAATCATTAACCAAAGAGTCTTATTCCAATTATAACAAAGTAAGTGGTCTATGATGTTTTTTGACTCATTTTATCAGCCACTTTTTATTCTTTTCATGGATGGTAATTGATGCTCCAATCATAACATTTTAACAATACAAGAAATATTCATTGGATCATGTTTAATTCTATTTCAATTAATATATAATTATTAATTTTTTGGTTAGAATATATTTTACATTTGGATCGATATAAATGATGCCTCAAAATTTTTAATGTGGAAACCACATCTTATAATTCAAAATCATGTGTGGGATAATTAAACTCTTGATGTTTTAATTTTATTAAAGTATAATCAATTACCTGATCATTCTAAATCATAACACAACCAAGTAAAATTAAAGAAGAATCACTTTAGATGAGAAACTATCTATTTCTTGAAGCTAGGGTCAGAACTGGATCATTCACCAATCATCATTTCAATTCCTAAATACAATCAGCACCGTTTTTTCCATATGAATTTATCTCATTCTCGAGTTACCTTAGTAAGTGGACTTGATAATCAAGATTACGTTTAAAAAACATCTGAAAATTTCCTACCAAACCATGAAAACATAGAATATTTTTAATATGTGTGGTCTTGATCATTCTACAAAAACATTCATTTTTGTAGGATCATCTATTATGCCATCTTTAGAAACAATGTGACCATGGAATGAAATTTTATGCGACCAAAATTCACACTTTCTGAATTTTTCATCTATTTTATTTTGTTTTATGGTAGGAAAAAACAACCCATATATGTTTTTTATGATCATCTTTGCATATAGAATATACCATAATGTCATCCATAAACACAACCACATACTTATATAAGAACTTATTAAATATTATATTCATATGATACAGAAATATAGTAGGTGCATAAGTTAACCCAAACAACATAATAATAAAATCATAATGAACATATCTAGTTTGAAATTCTAGTTTTGGAATGTCATCCCCCATTACCTTCATCTGATGGTACTTAGATATCAAGTCAATCTTAAAAAAATAATGATCTCTCTAAAGCTGAACAAACAAGTCATCGATCTTAGGCAAATGATACTTATTCTTAACTAAAATGTTATTCATAGCACTATAATCAATTTAAAGTCTCTCAGAACCATATTTCTTTTTAAAGAACAAAATAGGAGCTCCCCATAGTGAAGTACTATGATTATTGGAGCCTATATCACGAAAATACTAAAATTTACTTCTCAATTTAAGAAGTTCCATTTGATCCATTGGATAAGGGGTTTTGATTTTGGCTGAGCATGAGTAACTATGTACATTGTGAATTAAACTTCCTGATTAGGTATTACACTGGTTAACTCATTAATAAAAACATTAAGGTTTTTTTTACTACAATCATATCATTAATCGGAATATTTCTATTGTTTTCCACAACATGAACAAGATAACATTCATTTCCGTCATTCAAATGTTTCTTATCTTCCACATATGTTATCAATTATATGGTTCTGTTCTTTTATACAAACATATGATCTTTCTAAAAATAACTTTGTTAGAAATACAATAAATCTCGGTAAGATAAATAAAAATCTTAGCCTTACTAGTATGTCATCTAACTCTATTAAGGGAAAAAACAAAAAGGTATGCAGGTAAGGTATTTCCACATATAAGAGTAGAAAGATTCTTAAAATACCATTATTACTTTGACATTTCTCCTAGTGTTTTTATAATATGTTATGGTTTCATTTATAGGGGTCATATTTCCAATTTACAAGAAAATTTATCAAAAATAAAATTTTAGAACCCGTATCAAACAAGACATTAGAAAAATCTGAGTAAATAAAAAAAGTACTTGATATTACTTCATTATATGCCCCAAAGTCTGATGAAGTTGTCGCAAATTATCTCACTAAACCTTTCAGCTTATACTCTATCTGATTTCTATCACTCATATCTTTATTTAAGAATGCATTTGTGTAATGACCCATCTCACCACATTTGAAACACTTTAGAGTTTTCTTATTAGAATTGATCTTAAGGTAAATTTCCTTACAATATCCAGCCATATGTCCAAAAATAATAGATTGAAAACACTTCCCAGTTTTGGTAAGTCATTACTAATGGTTTTTACCAAACATTTCACAAACTAGAAACTAGACATTCTTACCATCATATTTCCTTGATTGATTCTCACCCATCACTTTCCATCTGGACCTCTTCTTCTATTTTCTGTTGAAGTACAAGTTATCATATAAAAACTCCATTTCTACACTATTAGCACATCAGAAATGTTTCTCTTATCTTTTTAATTCTTGGGATCCCAATGACCTTTAGTATCTTGGATTTAATCTAGAGTAAAAGTGATTATTTTTTTATCAGGATCTAGAATAAGATTTGGAGTGTACCTTCCAAGTAGGGTTATGTTTTCTTCATAAACATCCATTGAATCTTCTTAATTTTACCCTAGATGAATAAATTTATTCTCCCTAATAATTTCAACCACCTTAGGAAATTATTTTTTCATTTAAAAGACTTTTAAATTCATCCCATTCTAAGGCTTCAATCTACATTATATCCCTAATAATCATGACCATTAACCACCACTAATCAACATCACCATCAAAATGATAAATGGTAAGACTAACCTATTCATTATCTAAACCTCACATAATATCAAATATCACTTCAAGATATTTTATCAATCCTTCAGAAGCTACTAGATTAGAAGATCCAGTGAAAGTAAGAGGGATTTGCCTCATAAAATGATCTATCATCATCATGTTTCATTGTGGTAGCTCTAGTTTTTAACTTTTATATATTACACTACCACTAATTACCTAAATTATATTATCCATTACTCTGAAATACTACTAAGTTCCAATTCCCACTAGTCTCAGTTGCATATTCAGAAATATATGAGCCTCTCTGTTCCTTCCAACTTCAGCTTCCCAATTTCTTCTGCGAAAACCCATTTTAAAAAATAAATATCATATAAAGACCAACATGGTAATATTTATGTTCTATAACATATCAACATAAACATAAGGTAAAATTCATTTATGGTATTATGTTAACATTATACTAACTCTTCATGCTATCAAAATTGTTCTCCAATACCAACTATAAGGACCCGACCTTAATCATTACATAATATAGCTATTTCAATTATATTTCTCCTATTTAAATTCCCAAAGATCGTTTCGGTATAGATTTTTAAAATTTTAGGACATAAATCATTCATGTAAAACCTAAACCATATAATTTGGGTACTATGAAAATAGTATCTATTTCATCAAAAACAAAATTTTTTAAGGCAAAACAATAACATTATTTCTTTGAAAATATTCATAACATTTAACTTGAATTAATTATTTCTCATACACATTATTTTATCCTATGAAAAACATTTAAAAACATTGGATGGTCATAAAAAGATCAGTAAGGGATATAATAAATAACAAAAAAACAATTAGTCAATGAATACATATAAACATTTGAAATCATTTTCACAAAGACATACATCTCACCCATATATAAATACTTTGAGAAACATTGGATTTCCATAAAACTGAAAAAATTATATAAAACCATAATGTTATCATGAGTAATTACATGCCTATATTCTAATCCTCGCTAATATTCTGTAATTTGTAACCCTCGTGGATACCATACAAAATAACTCTCACGACTACCCTTTGGTGTAACCATCGCAGTTACACATGGAGTAACCATACGGCTGACCTCCAACATACACAGACCCAATGCATTGGAATGAGATAACGTTCCCAAAATTCATCATGCACAATTCCCCAGAACTAGTGCATAATCATAAATCATTAAAAAGGTTTATAAAATCTTTTTTTTTTGAATTTTTTAAAATTGAATTTTTAAAGAGGGTTTTTAAAGAAAATTATATTACAAATATCGTATAATAAATTTGAGAATTAAAAGAAATAATGGAATATAAGTATACACCATAAATAAACATTATAATGAATATTCTAAAAAATATATTTAGACCAATAATCTTAGTACCACTTAATCAATGAAATAGAAGGTTAACCCAAAGAATGAGAATTAGGTTAAAAACTACCTTACCTCATGTTTTTCTTACTTAAATCTTGTTTAAACCTCATTTGTAATGGTTAAAAGGTGTTATTAATATTTTATAGAAGAATAATTATTTTTATGACCCCTTATATTATCATTTTAAAACATCATTTGACCCGTTTATTAATAATATTTGGTTATTTCCATTGTTTCGGGTGCGTGCATTACATGATTTCTATGGTCGGTTCGTAAAGTATTTTCTTGTTGAATGGAAGGAAAACTCCAGAAGTGGAATGAAATGGTGTTACTATAATTATAGAATATTAAATAATTCCATTAATAATTTTGGTTGTATTTTATGAGGATGAATCATATGATAAATCATTAGTGATATTCATTTAGATCATTATGGTGGTTCTTAAATAATCGCGGACCGGTTTCATCATATACATTAAATAGTATGCATATTATTTAATTAAAAAACTTATGATAAGTTATATCATACACTTAAAAATTTGTTTCAATTGTTAAAATGGTTTTACAAACAGCTTTTATGGATATAACGGAAATTGAAAACACATTATCTAGGATGTCGGTAAATCAACACATCACAGGTAGTGTATTTATTTATAGAATAACATGAAGTGGAGTAGAATAATAAAGATGGATTTTTACATAAATATGATAAAAATATATAATATATATAATAATATTGATTTTTATGCCTCTGGGGGAAGGGAAGGTGAATATATATTATGAAAATAAAATAATTGAAAAAAAACACAAGAAAATGAAAGAGGATTTTTACCTCTTGATCTCTTCTCAATGAGATCCTCCATAAGGCCATTGGTTTTTTCATTTCAAAGAGACCAACATGTATTTTATGTGGGTATGAGTATTGGGAAGTGTATAGTTGATAATTTAGATAATTTTAAAAGAATGAGATGTGTGAGAGTAATATGGGGTTGAGGGTGGTTTTTATAATGGATGAGAGGAGGGGTTTCCCAATATTTTAATCATTAGTTGAATATTTTCTCTCAAGATATTGAATAGTCGCGATTCATGTGACCCGAAAATAGTAAATACAACTATTGGGCTTGAACCAATGGTTCTTACATAATGCATGATGTTTGGAATAGTGTATTTAACATATCGTTTATATATATATGTAACCATATATTACTATTCATTAAATATTCATGTTTTTCAGAAAAATCCCAAAAAATCACCCTAACCATTTTTCGATTATAGAATTAAAAAAATACAATTTTATCGAAATAATTTTATTATCATAAGAAAATTAATTTTTAAATAAAATCATAATGTTTTCCAAAAATAATAATTTTAGAACTATAACTATTTTTATAACACTTTGAAAAATTAATCAAGGGTTAATAAATTATTATAAATACTTTCATTTGTGATGTTACTATTCATTTGTTCGTATTGACATTCATAATGGTAACATTACTATTAATATGTGTATGTTAATATTAACCAAAAATTATTTTTATCCAATTAGATTCTAAAAACGTTACTCATCACAACCATTTATGTATTTTTTCAAAAATAAATCATATAAGTGTAAAAATTTATATTTAATGGATATTTTGAAACTATAACCTTAAAAATAAGTGTCATTATATAAGGAATCATTGTTTAATGTATTTCAATTTATTTTTAAAACCTTGGGGTGTTACATCCATCATGAATAAATTAATACATATGATTACCAGTAGACATAAATAAAATAATTTGTGGGTAAAGAACCTTCTAATTGGAGGAAACAATGATATAAAAAAAGATAGGATTCAACATAAGTGCATTCCCTATCATATTGTTTATTATCATAAAATATAAACCAGATGATCAATACTATAATTGAAAAATCATACTAATATATCATGGAATATCTAATATTCGTAATAATTAAATATCATAATCATATAATATGTCATATTAAATATAAAAGGAAATATAACATAGCTAGGGTCACTAACCATTCCTCTTACAAAGTACAACATGTGATAAAAATAGCACCTAATTAATTTGTGGGATGTATAATATTATGTCAACTAATAACCTCAAAATCTGATCAAATTCATGTGTCTCATTAAGAAAATACATAATATTGTAATAATAATGAAATTTATATGTATAAAACGAAATATACATGATGAAATTTAAATAGGTTTATGAATTAACTCATTAAACAAAACATCTCATAAAATTTGGAATAATAATTAGAAAGAGAGTTAAATAATAATAGGGAAACCATAAAACATCTAAATAGACAACTAATATAGAGACATATTCATTTACTATCATTTGGTGGAGAGATACCACCATTATGATAAAAATCCCAAAAGTGGAAATGATGTAAAATAAAAAGTTTTATTAAAAGGAATACATCGTACAAATTATTTCATTTATAAATGCTGAAAAAATATATATTTGAAGTTAGAGAATGACAAGAAAATATATATTAAATTATAATAAATTAAAATACTAAAATAATTAATAATTTCATTATATTCACCTAATGGATGATTTTAAAAGAGAATATATTTTAAAATATAGGAAAAATGTATGATTATAACATGTCATTATCATCCAAAATGGTGTGCAATGAATAATATAATATCATAAAGATATAGTTAAAATGTAAAAATATACCTAAGTAGATTGTAGAATAATAAATAAATCCAAATTGGATTGGAATAAATAATTCAAATGAATAAAAGAGGTAATCAGAGTATACCCCACTTTCCATAGGTCTTGTTTTTATTCACTACACTAATAACATATTTATAAATAAAGTATTATTATTAAAAACATATTATATAAATGTTTCAAATTTATGAAATATTATTATTATTTATTACGATACATAATTATTTATTTAAAAATTCAAAAAATAAAAATGTTTAATTTTTTTAATTTTTACAATTCATTTAAATATGATCATAGGGATCATTGTTAGTTATCCATTTTTCCCTTACCTCATAGAGAATAAAAATATATAAAATTCATTATTACATATGAGAAAACAATGACACATATAAAAATAAATTCACATACACACAAACACAAAAATAGACACACAGATATATATATATATATATATATATATAATAAAACAAACATTCTAATGAAATTTCCTAGGACATAGAGGGAAACTATATATATTTATATAAATTATTTATTATATTAATTACATCTTAGAATAATTACATTTATGTCATTAATATACACTAATTAATTAGATTATGAGTGTCAAAAATAATAAATAGATTAAGAGAATATTAGAAGACACATTAAAAAGAAGCTAAATGAGGGCTATATATTTTCTAATTACTCATTATCAAAGGTACCTATGAAAAAATTCATTGTGTGGGGTTATAAAGAAATATATCTATAAATCATAGGAGGATTTATAGGATAACATTGATAAATGAGATAAATTTTTCCATGTGAATTAATAAATTTGCGGCAAGGAATATTTTTACCGAGTGATCCAGCATATTTTGGGATAAGATAATGAATATAAACATATAATTTTTATTTAATAATACATTCTTGATTTGAAAATAATTTTTTCAATATACACTAAAATATTTTTGTATTTAAAAATTGTTAAAAAAACCCACTCTTCATTATCATTCGTTTAGTGAATTTAAATGATGATTCATTTTAAATAAACAATTATTAAATTTAGTTTAGTATAATATTTAAATATTAATATGAAAATAAATATTTGTAGTAAATATGTTATAAAATACATCTTAAAAAATATTATATTTATACTTTCTTTGAGTCATAGTATGCATTAACTTTAGTGAATTATAATATTTATATTTACTTTTATTAAAGAAGTTAAATATTCCCCGGTAGATGTTTTATTATTGCATTTGTCACGTTTTTATTCAGATGATCTGATTATTATTCTAATAATAAAGTAAGAATTGTAATGGTCATATAACCCAAGTAATTTAGATAAATAAATCTTATTTTCCTTAATCTTTATTCAAATAGACTCCTATAAATATTTTTTTCATATAATTCAAAAAATATTAATTGTGATTCATTAATTGAAAATACAAAATCTTATATCCAATGTTTTTTAGTTTTTTCAATATTATTAGATTAATATATTAAAATTATATAATTTTCTATCTTTTCTTATATAACTGCACCTGTTTTACTATTATGGAATAAATTTATTTTTTTCATTTCATTTTTTGTATTATTGAATGAGAATGAAATTTAATTTTTTATATATTTTATTTGATTTAATTATAATATACCTTATACATAAATTTTAAGAATAAATTATCTTTGTATGAAAGAAATATTTTTTTATGAAATAATAAATTGCAAAAAAATATCTATATTTTTATATTATTCCCTATTTATAATATCTCTATTGAAATTTCTATTCATATCCTCAATTTAGAGTATATAGGGCCCTGCTATTTTATTTTTTTCCATATGATTATACCATTTCATATTGGACCTTTAGTTATGTTAATGTTCATTAACAAGGTGAGTTATAATGTCGCATAATACATTGTCCAAAAAATCCAAGAGAATCGTTAGTTTTTACTCATAAGGGAGACAATACTATAGTTATACCTCCTTTAAATTGTGTAAGTGTGAATAATTTGATATATAATTTGGAAAAATACATGGAAAACATTTTTCACTTAAACTTGATTTGGTGGATGTGTTAGTCGATAGGCCATAAATCTTACGTGATCTGGAATATTATGGTGATAATATGTCTAGAGCTCAGAATTCTCTTCATTAGAAACCTTGACTCTATTATAGTCAAAATAAATAAAATGATACCTCTAATATTAAACTCGCTATACAATCAGTTATTTACTAAAAAATTTTTTTAAAAAATATACATTAATGTATAACTGAAAGGATTGAAGATTCTATATCATTTCATTTAAATATACAGGTCTCATAACTTTTATTCACAAAAATTATCATTGAACATTATAGTTCAACAAATAATCTCATATTGAGCTTCATATCATTTCATAGTTATACATGGGTGGAAACTATTATATGATAACTTGATCTGTGGAATTAGTAGATATTATTTATCTATAAATTACAACGGGTAATATATGAAAATTTCATCATGTTCATGAATATTACGATTATATAATGTAAGAATATGAGGATGGTAGGGTATACTAATGTTCAAATCTATATCTAATATGTGTTGGATACATTTATAGAACATCATGTTTAGAATTGGATTTTGATTAGATTTTTTGGAAAGAGGCACCCCATAATCCTCACCATAACTTTTTCATGTTTCATAGAATGTAAATGTAATGTTAATTCTCATCTAATAATTATTATGTGAATATTTCTAATATTTTTAACCAACACAACCCATATAGAATTGCTTCTTATATGGGTTTTTTAAAGACCACTCTAAAAAATACATGGTGACATTTTCCAAATTCCATGGTTGTCACTGTTTTTGGAACATCATATATTTTTACTTCTAATTCTCTTCATTAAATTTTATTCATAGTAAACACTTGGAGGTGTATCATGTAATCCATTTAATCATTTTCCCATAATAAGTACTCATTTATATTTTAATTTGTCATGGTACTTATTTAGTTTATAGGGACATATATTCTATATGCATCATTAAATGTTCACATATTTATATGTAGTGTTTATAGAACACTTACACATCATCAAAATTTAATTAATTCATCATTTTTAATATTTAATTCACAATGAATCCCTTCCGTAGTTTCAATGAACTAATATTATTGATTGAAATTAAACCTTTTCTTGTTCCCATTATTTTACCCTTCATATATGGTTAGCAAAAAAAATTGTATAAGTAAAATTTCAGACTATAATTTAGTATTTAAAGATATATCCCATAAATAAACATGAATATTCAGGTACCCATCATCATTATTAATAGAGAATTAGGTTCATCCTGATAAGAGAAATACTTATTGTCATCATCAAAGAAGGGATTCCATCTGACCCGGCACCCAACGCGGTCCATGGAATGGATCTAACAGGCATTCCCAATCACCATGGGCTTGAAAAATTCATTGATATCAAAAAATACTTTGGGTTTGATTTCATCCGATTGTATAAACAAAAAAGAACAAAAATAATGATTTAAAAAAACTGAATAATCACAACCAAACATGGGATACCAATTTTTAGATTCAATGTTCCCAACATTTAAATAAAACATAAATGGTCTACAAAAAAGGGTAGAAAACAAAATCCCTGAAACCACCATGTAACAAGAGGAGCATCATCCTCAAGCCACCCCCACAACACCTCCAAGGGAAGAACACAACCATCTCAAACCACCATCTCCAAACATCATTCCTTTACCTATCTCAAATATAACCATGTATAATTACAACCAATAGTGTATGTAGGGTTAGATAATTCCATGTAGGATGCCACCTAATAAAATAGATTCTATTCCAAAAACATTATAATTAAAATTAACATGCATATTTTATTAATAGAAAATGTAGAAATATTTGTATAAAAAATTTAATGGGAAAAACAATTTGCCTTCAAAATGAACCACCTTGTGAAACATATTCCAAAGGTAAGAGAAAAATCACAAAATATCACCCCATCATAGGAAAACCCTACATGCACCAACTCAATGTTATACTAAGTACATGTGTCTCAGAAAAATGTGGTATAATACCCTAAACCAACAACATTATCATCCGTGAGGGACTTGGAGGGGACACCCTATGGGCCTATTTGTTACCAATCATCATTATTATTTAGTTTTTGTGGTATCTTCATTCATGGAAGATGAATCTGGGCCAATCTACTTCCAATTCAACTTGTGTACTCATCCTAATCTTCCAACCTAGTTAAACATGTTTCCTTTCATGCTCAATTTTAATTCTGCATATCACAAATAACATCACTTTCACATATACACAAGACAATAAATATATCACATATGATAAAAAAAATCCCACAACCCAATAAAATACTTTTGAATTAGAACACACAACAAATCCATTTCAAAACATGTTTCACCTCTCTTGAATAATTCATTAAACATCATGCATATTTTATAAAGTGCATTAAATGGTCACAACAATAGTTCTCACATTAAATACACCATATTGCATTCTAAAATACCATTTTTAATCCATTATAATATCAAAACACTTAAATAACTATTCACATGACACACATAGATCATACAAAAAAAATAAACACTTAAAATGGAATATATATAAATTATAAAATAAGGTTTTGGCCTGGAACCACCCACCTAAAGATTAAAACATTCCAAAAATGATGTTAAACCAAAACCACTCCTCAAGTTAATTATATATAGTAAATATTCAACCATATACATCAAGATAGTACCCAGATAATTTTTATTGAACCCCAAAAATGTCACCCAACCCACAAAAGATATGGTACTATAATGAAATAAAGAGAAACCCCTACAGAGGAGGAAGAAATCATTAAAGAAGGGTAATTACTTGAATAGGATTGATTATATCACACCAAATCCACCTAAAATAGAGGTAAAAGGGAGAAATATAAAAAGATGGAGGTTTATATGGATTACACTACCGAGTGGGGAAGAAAATGGGTGATTGGTGGTTTATTCTGGGGAAGGGAAAAAGGAAAAACTCCAATTTTAAATGACTTGAACAGGCTACAAGGTTTTCTAAATCATGAATAAACCATGCAGTTACAACTATAAAATAATTAAATACCTCATGGATACTCACATGTTTTGACAAATAATTAGACAATCATACGATTTCCACTATCCACGAAATTCAATAGGCTCCATGGTTTCTTGGGTTGGGTTGCATGGTTTGGAAATCCTTGTGCAAACCATGCATTTCGTACTATGAAGACCAAAACATAATTTTTCTAAATTCTCATGTGAAATCCATAGGGAAAATATAGGGCAAAAAATAAATAAAATAATACCTCAAAATGATGACGCTGATGTGAAAAATATCCCCACAATGAAAAATTCCCACCCCAAGAAAGTGAACTCAAATAATAATCTAAGAATCGAAATGAGTACTCTTTCTGAATGAAAAATTTTCTATCCTAAGTCTTATGATCATCAATAACATGTTTCTATAGAAAATTGGGCTAGTTTAATTGAATTACCATTTAGAACTTTCTATTGGGAGTCTATAATCCTCACTGGCCACTCAAACATAGATAACTGAGGATCCATGTCAAACACATTTCAATTTAGAACATGAGACAGATCTAGGTTATATTTCTTCAAATAGGAGACATGAAACATGTAATGAATTAACTTCAACTAGGGGACAATATAACATATATTCTACATTTCTAAATTACTCAATGATCTCGAAAGGTTCATCATACCTCATTGTACGCTTCTGTTGTTTACCCAAATGGAACTGAACGAAGAGAGGTTCCACTTTTAGGAACACCAATTCACCCACAAAATAATCTATATTTTGGTTTCTATTATTGGAATATTTTTTTCAAAAATTATAAGATGTTAAAAATCAAATGTTTGATCAATTTGAAATTATTAGATATCTCTTAAACTAAGATCATCTCAAACAATGATGTTTCTATGACATTATTCTAACACAAGGAAGACTGACACAACCGAATATAGAACTCCTCAAAAAGAACCATTATAATTGAAGACTAGTTGCTATTTTTATATTCAATCTGAACTAGTAACAAATGGACATCCCATGATCCTCCATAATCTAAGACACATGCTTAGAGAAAATATTCCAAAATATGATTTACACATTATATCTGACCATCAGTTTAAGGATGGTATGTCATGCTCAATTTAACATGTGACTCCAATTTCTTTTTAATTACGTCCAAGAAATGATATTTATGTAGGGTTATACATTAAAAACAATTTCTATGAACACACCATGAAGACTCACTAGTGCCAGAATATACAACCGACCCTACTCCTCAACCTTTACTGAATCTATGATCATAATGAAATGGATAGATTTGGTTAGATGATAAATCACTACCCAAATAGAATTATATCCCCAAGGTGTACTAGGAAATACAATAATTAAGTCCATGGAGATCATATCCCACTTTTATGTTAGAATAGATATTGTCTGTGGAAAATTGGAGGGGCCTTGATGCTTTAATTTTACCAGTAGACACATACATAAACTTGATATGAAATATTATATATCCCCCTCATACCTATCCACCAAAACAATGGATTAAAGTTATAATACATCTTTGTGGATTTAGGATTAATATCCCACTGAGACATGGGGAAATCATGCATCACCCCCTGCCTCATAGATAAGAGCACCAAAAAACAATACATGAAGCATAAAACATTCTTGGGAGATGACCACAAATTGAAACATGTCTCCCCCCCCATTAAAAAACTACATGGACTATTGTTATAGATCATAACTAGTCTTATCTGGTGGAATTAGCTCAAGAAGGGAAGGTTCCAACTGAACAGTATCCCCGAATGCCTCTCCATAATGCTCATTGGTCTCCAAGAGAATCTTAGAAAGAAATCCCTATCATGTCCCACTCGTCACTAGACTCTTTCAATGCATGAACATTCACTCATCTAATCAACTTTTTTACCATAACATTATCTTTATAGGGGAATAGACAATTTTGAAATCAAACCCTTGAATACACTTGACCCAACAAAACTATCTCAAATTAAATTCATTGTAGGAAAAAATATCGGATATGCTCTTTTGATCAGAATAAAACACAAATTTCTCCAAAAAAATATAATGACACCACGTATTTAGGGCATGCATCACTGTAGATAACTCAAGTACCTGGTTGTTGTAATTATTTTCATGTGGTCGGAGTTAGTGAGATCCACATTCAACCACATGGTCAACCTATATAATAAAATATCTGATAGTTATACTAGTGGTATCACATTAAACCCCATATCCATTTCTAGATTCTAGAAAGATCAACACTCGAGCGGTACTCAACCACCACATTATCTCCATGAAGGACTCATGACACATTGGTATCCATTCAAATTTCACCCCTTTCTGGTTGATTGTTTTCATGGGTGATGAACGATAAAAAAAATATCGAACGAACTGCCAGTAATAACTTGCGAGACCCCAAAATCGTCTAATATCAAAAATATTCCTCAGCCACTCCCATGTACTCACTACATTGATATTCTTGGGGTCCATAAGAACCCCTAAAAAATATATCATGTGTCCAATAAAACATACCTCTTTAATCTAAAAGGTGCACTTATAAAAACATAGCGCAGAGACGATGATCACAAAGGAGGCCCCACAATGTCCATAAATGCCTCTCATGCTCATCCTCATATTTGGAATTAAAAATAATGTAATCAATGAATACCATGATAAAATAATATAGATACATATGGAATACCCTTTTTGTAAGATTCATGAAGACAACCATAACATTTTCAAATTTGAATGGAATGACCATGTAATCTAAATGGTCATACCTACATCAGAAATCAGTTTTTTGGACACCCTACTCGTTCACCCTGACTTGATGACATCCAGAGAATAGTTCAATTTTATATAACCACCATGACTCATATATCTAATAAAAAAAGTCATCAATCGGGGGATAGGGATACATGTTACTGATTTTCACCATTTTCAATTTCAGATAATTATTACACAATTGAAGGGATCCATCAGAAGTTTTCACAAAATATCTGTGGTGGTCGAAGGAGAGATGCTTAGGTGAAAGAATTATTTGTATTATAAAGAATATAGTTGCAACTATAATTCAATATCCTCAGTTAGGGACATATTATATTAGGAAAGAGATATAGATTGTGTCCCTATTTTCAAATAAATCAAAAACTCCACAACCTGCTCTAGAGGAAGAACCGAAAAATCATCCAGAAAAACCTCTAGAAACATATACACCATAGGAGGTAACCTACTCTTAGCGGAACCACCATCCTCCTCCAACCCCAGTCACAGTAACAGAAAAATTATATTACCCAATTCATGGAGTGGAGGTCCATAACAACATGACCAAGTCTCCCATACTCCATGAAAAACCTTGTTACATCTATCAAGATCCATGAAACTCACTTGCCACCTATAGAAATCGACTTGTACCTAAATGTTCACCATAAAATCCATACTAAGGATTACATATATGAGGTCCATATCCAAGACCTGGAAATCCCATTCCATCTCAACACCTAACACAATGAGTCCACATGATGTACACTTGAGACACTTCTCTCACTTCTTACCAAGAGTCCATACTAACTCCATTCCATAAGACATGATCATTGTTGGAAAATCCATCATGTTCAAAATATATAAATATATAAAAGAAATAGAAGCACTGGTATTGAATAAATACTTTCTATAGATGATGTGATCAAAATGGAACCTCAAACTGTGAGAGACCCAATATCTTGTTCTACTACTGCTTGGTCCACAACATGGAGATTCCTTGTCATTACATGATATTGATTATGAACACTAACCTTTGGATATTGTCTAAAATAAATTTGACCCGAATATGATCCATTTCTATCACCATGACCATTGAATCAAGATCCCGTCATCTTTTATTTCTTCGACAGAGCATAAATTCCTATGTAAGTTACATAACCAGCACCACTCTGATTTGGGAATATCACTTTTCAATGACATTGTAGGGGTCACATCACTCAAAACGGATGGAAATTTTTAGTAGGAGATGTGGTTGAATGTCATATGTTTCATTACCTCACAAAAAGAGAGTGCAAAAATGAACCATGGTCTAAAGAAATAGACAAAGACCTTTGGGAAGGATGGCATGAACTACCACCTCCCTTATTTACATGTTCATCCTTCATCCTCTTCATTCTTTGATGACATGGATCTAACTGCTATGAATACAACCCCAGATAATGAGACAATACATTTAAATTAGTTTACACCATAAATTCCTGGTCAAATTGTTTAACATAGGTTTTAATCTTAAAAAACCTAAGAATAGATCTCTGTCCACAACCCCTTTTGAACATTTAACATTTCATCTGGTCATGAGAAATGATCTCAGGTTCATATAGAACTAGATCAGCAAAGTGATTGGTGTAGTCCATTGTGGACTGGTCAACATGAACAATATCTATAAATTACCAGGATTTGGCATAGGACAATACGCCATGAAAATACTAATCAATGAAAATAATCTTGAAATCTTTCCATTTCATCTACTCATTCACCCCAATTTGAACCATTGAGTCCCTCCACCTCCAACTAGTTCCTTCTTGAAAAAACAAAATGTATTTCACCTTGACATCCTCAACTGTTTCAAAAAAATTCAAACATACATTCTCTCTTAAAAATCCAATCTTCTACATAATGTGGTTATGTGCAACATTAGATGAAGTAGGATTGTTCTTAAGGAATACCTGATATTTGTTATTTCAGGGAAAAGATTCAGCTTCTCAAAATAGAGCAGCACCAGTATTTTCTTCATGTCTCAAAGCATGAACACCCTGAACCTTGTCTTCCACTAATCTTTAATCAATTGTTGAGGGAGAAATCTCTTTAGACACTTCTTGCAATTGCACTAGAATTAACTGGAGATGCATTTTTCTAAATAAATAAATAACCACAAGAAAAATATTAATACAAATATTTTCAAAAATAATAATCAATAACATCAAATACCAAAATTCCATAAATAAAAAAAAACAACATAAATTAGATAAAAACCAGATCAATCTAACTCCACCCAGTGTCCACATACAGATTGCAGCCTGTATGTATCACCTAAAGGAGAGGTCATACAAACACCCCCACATACAATGGCTGCTCAAGTTCTATTACGAGGTGTGTTGGAAAAGCACCCTACTTGCAACCATAACAGAATGTCTGGGAAACCCTAGCTCCTTTAAATCCAGACTCCTACCAATATTACATAACCCAAAAAGACCATGACCTACTCTGATACAATTTTTTCACCAACCAAGCTAGGTTTCCATATTCCTCAAAGCTTGAACCAGTCCCTTACATGGGCTAAAGGGTGTTCCCGATCCCAACGGGATAGAAAATCATGTCCAGGTTTTCAATAATTAATTTGGTAATGATTTCACCAGATTACATAAACATATATGATGAAAAATATTAAATAATCAAAAACTGAATAATCACAGCCAAAAATGGTATAAAGATTCATAGATAGATTGTTTCCAACATTTAAACAAATTCAAAAAGGGATAAAACAATGAGAACTAAAATCTATCCCAAAATCCATCATGCAAAAAGAGTAGCATCATCCTATTACCACAACCACAACACCTACACGGGTAGACCAATAGCATCCCAAACCACCATCTCTAAACATTTTCCCTTTAATTTAGTAAAACATAAACAGGTCTACTTACACCAAAAGCTGTATGTAGGGTGTGAGGAAAATCCCAAAAGGATACCACCGAATAAAATATATTCCATGATAAAAACTTATAAGACAAGTTAAAATGATTTTTTAATTAAAAAGGTATAAAAAATTTTATAAAATCATTTGAAAGGGAAAATTTACTTTTCCTTCAAAAAGAACCACTAAGTGCAATGTATGCCGATGGTAAGAGAAATATCACAAAATATCAGTCTTTCATGGGAAAATCCTATAGGCAAAAGATTAATAGGAAACTAGTTACATTGTATCATATAGACACATGGTATATTAACCACAACCAGCAGTGTTTTTGAGCACGAGACACAAACATGACACACCCCAAGTGACTAGTGGTCTACAATAATCATTATAATTTAGATAGAGTTATATCATCAATCCTGATAGATGAATCCAAACCACGTCATTTTTTAGTCAACTAGAGAACATGTACTAGTCCACCCACCATGTTTTGCAGGTTTTCCTTCATGATCAATTTTCATTCCACATGTCACATATAACCCCACTTTTATATAATCACAGACTAATCAATATATAAATATTGATAAAAATTTATTTCAACAATCTAAAAACCTTTTTTGAATCCAAAATCAAACAAAATCTACTTCAAAACATGTTTCAAATCTATTTCATAATTTATTAATCAAATTTTATAATTCATTAAACATAATCCAATGTCATAATAAGGGTTTATACTTGAAATACACTTAATTTATTTTGAAAACACCCTTTTTAAGACATGCCCATATCAAAACCCTTCAAAAACAAATTTCTCACAACACATTAAAATCATATAAAATAAAAAAACACAATATAAATCATATTAATGTTGTCAAATAATGTATAAGGAAAAAACCACCTCCCTCCTGTCTAGAACGTTCAATTAAATAGTGCTAAACCACAAAGGCTCCTCAAGAGACCCCTACCAAAGAATGATTAAACCATACACATCTAGATCAAACCCTAATAATTAGGATTCAACCACAAATATGTCACCCATACCGCTGCAAAAAAACAAACCCCAAAGATAGAGGCATAAAAACTAAAATATATGAAGAAATCATGAGAAAATTGGACTTAATTGAGAAATCTTAAAGAAATATCAAAAAATCCACTATAAAATGGAGGTCCAAGAGGGAAAAGGGGTTTAGGAGAGGATCCTAGGGATGGGAAACCTGAGTGGGAAAAATGGGTGATTTGGGGTTAAATAAGGTGATGTTAAAAAAGCTAAAACCTAAATTTTTAATGACCTGGATAGGCCTCACGGTTAGCCCACATTGTTCTCCAAACCATGCCACAACTGTCTCGTTGCCACTGTCTAAGAAGGAAAAACCAAACAGTTTCCCAAATGGTTTTAAAACCCATTTATAAAATTTAGAGTTTCCCACAATCCATAAAATTCCATATGCTGCACAGTTTTCTAGGCTTGTCCATGCAGTTTCGAAAACCTTTCCCCAAACATGATCCTTATGCTTCCAAGGATAAAAACATCATATTTCTCTAAAAAATCAATGGAAAACCAATGTTCAAATCTTGGGGATACAATTAACCAAATAATACCTTAAAATGAAGAAATAAATGCTGAGTCAATAAGGGTCTCTTTATGACTTTTCCATTCCTTCATGTATGGGGGTGATTATTGAGTCTATAAGGTTTCCTTATGACTTTACCATTCCTTCTTGTTTTTAAAATCACAAACACCTTATCTCATGGAAAATCTCTTTTTTACCCTATGTTTTACTTATATAAGGAAAAATTTCCTTCCCCATGGAAATTAATCCTTACCATGTTCATTGTTCATATCATAATTTTCCTAAGTATAAAATTAGGTTTGAAACCAAAACCTCATAATCCTATAATTACCTAGATATGAAGAATTCTGATTTAGGATCCGAATTCTCAGAATTCTGATTAGGAATTCTGGTTACAAACTCTTCTGAGTTCTGACTCCGAACTCTGATTACAAATTCTAGTTATGAACACTTCTGAGTTCTGACTCTGAATTTTGATTACGAATTCGGGTTACGAACTCTTCTGAGTTCTAACTCCGAATTCTGATTACAAATTCTACTTACCAACTCTTCTGAGTTCTGAATCCAAATTCTAGTTATGAATTCTATTTACAAACTCTCCTAAGTTCTGACTCTGAATTATGAATATGAATTCTGGTTACAAACTTTTCCATGATCTGACTCTGAGTTCTCTGAATACAGACTCCGAACTCTTACGAGTTCTGAATCTGAATTTTCATGAACTCTAAATCCGAACTTTTTAAGTTATGGTTACGAATTCCTATGAATCCAGATTCCTAAATTCCATGAAATTCAGAATCTAGAATACTATAAAGTTCAGGTTCTGAATTCCTAGAAAACAGAATCCGAATATCCATATATTATAGACTCCAAATTCAATTTTGGTTAGACTCCTAACATTCATATTTGATTACATTCCGAATATTAGATTTTAGTTACGTAACCAAATTTTTGTTGACACTTGTTTTTTATAAAATGACGTCATGCTTTCAGTTACTAACTAACCATTTTTTGAGTGACACATGTACAGGTCCATCCAAAATTCAAGAAAAAATATGAACACTGAAGGAGGGAGCCGACTGTTGAAGTCGTGTCTATAAATAGGAGCTCATTTGAATGAGCTTATAACTTTTGGACAACTTTTAGACAACTGTTGATCTGAAGTGATTTCTAGAGAGAGATGATCTTATAAACTCACAGGCTTTGTGCAGAAGGTTTTAACAGCTTGTTCAAACATTTCTTCATGCAAATTTTATTTATGCAGAGGTGTAATTTTCATGAAATCAGAGACATCGGGTTGTGAAGTCAGAGGTGCTGATTTCCTTGCAAATCGGGGGTTTTCCGGGATAGTAAGAGAGATACCAATCTTTGATTTGAGGTAAGACTTGGGTTTCAGTAAGACATACTTTTTTGAAAGTATAAATCAAGGTACCTTTATCCAGGGTTGTTTGATACACTTCTCTTTGGGTTAAAAGAGTTACTTCTTCTTACATGTAGTATTTTAGTGTTGTTTTCCATTGTGATTTTTATTTTTAAGGAATGTGTATATTTCTTATACTTGCTTACACTTGTACTCTGATTATATAGGATTCTATACACTTTAAGGTAGAATCTTAGTTGTTGTAAACTTTTGTTAAGTTCCATTTCTGGAATCACTTTTCTAGAATCAAGCATTTTATTAGAATCGTGAGGTTTTGTGAATTACTGTGTTTAACCTTGTTAAACATAATCAACTTTAAAATTTCTAAATGAATTTTTAAAATATACAATTCACCCCCTCTTGTATTTGAGTATCTACATCATAGTTTGATACTACAATCAGTATCATATCTATCGTAATTATGAATCCAACAATTAGTATCAGAGGTTGGAAACCTCATACTCTAAACCAATCCAACAATTGGTATTAGAGAAGGTTTATAAAATACTTATATTCACATATAAATTTTCCCTACTCAAGTTTCTCATTCGGGAGAAAAATCTTCCTTTTCATTTTTTCGAAATTAGTTTTTCAGATTCACTTTTTCGGATTCATAAGTTTAGATTCACTTTTTATTAGAGATAATCTACTTCTATATTTTTCCTTTCTTAAGATATATTTTTACTTCTTTACAAACACTTATTACTAACATGTTTGTGTTCCATGATTTTCCTTAAGATGGCATGTTTAAATGTTGGTTCTATCGACAATCTAAATCCTACCATACCTCTTGATTTTTATGGAAATGATTACGAGTACCGGAGAGATAGGATTAAGACATTCGTTATTAACACTAGAGTTGATAACTATCTAATGCTGAAAATGGACTATAAAATTCCTGATAGGAGATGAGAACTATTACTAATCAGAAGAAATAATAATATCAAGAAAATTTTAGTGTCAAAAATACTTTGTTGTGTTCCATGACTTGGAACATCTATAGTCAAATATCTTCATGTGAAGCTGCAAAAATTATTTTTAAGAAACTTGACGTTACACATTTTGGTACATCTAATGTTATAGATACATGAAGAGATATGCTAAGAGCTGAATACCATGGCTTTAACTTTCCTTATGGATAACCTATAAGCAAAGTTCAGCAAAGGTTTACGACTATCGTGAAAAAATTATAGTATATGGAAGAAAAATGTTTGAATGATGAGGCACTTATAGATAAAATCATAGACATCATTCTAAATGAGTTGGAGTCCAAGAGAACAGCAGTTGATGAGAATAGGAAAGTAACCCAGATTTCCATAGATGAATTGTTTGGAACTCTTCTTCAGCATGAGACTAGAATGAAAAGAGATGCTGATAATATAAAAAAGAAAAATGGAAATAGAGGAGTTTCTTTTACAACCGATTCTAAACATATGAGAGCCAAGCCTCCAGAAATATTTACTAGATCAAAGTCATGAATGTTTCTATTTAGTCAAAATCTAGTGATACAGAGATGTCTGAGGATGAATTAGCTAATATTTCTTGAAGAATGAACAAGATAGTAGCACAAAAGAACTATCAGAATAATCACAAGAAATGAGACAACAAAGAGAAGAAATATGGGGATGTTACTTGTTATGAGTGTATAAGAATAGGTCATATCACACCTGATTTCCCTCTTTTGAAAAATAAGGAAAATAAGGAAAGGAATTCAGAAAGGAACAGGAAGAAGTTATATCTCTCGAAGAACAAGAAAAGTCTTAATGAAATTGATACTTGGAGTACTAGCTATGGAGACCCTTCAAAAAGTGAATCTTCTGAATATGAATCATCAGCACATAAAAATATTGGATTCATGGATACTACTTATTTTCCAAATACATGACTTATGGCCAAGGTACGCTCTACCGAGGCCTTAACAATATTATCTCTTGATAATAATTACTATTCTGGAGATATTACTTCTAATGAAGATATTTCATCATTAGATAATGAAGAAATACCATCATATGAAGAAGTATCAAGATTTTCCATGTTTTTAGAAGCAAGAAATTGTAAAATTTCAATGAAATTGGATAAGAAAAATACTAGAGAATAAGTTCATACGAAATAGATTTTAGATATTTTTATAGATCTTAAAGATAAGGATGAGCTTTTAGAAAAACATTCTAAAGACCTTAAGGAAGAAAACTATGAAAAAGAAAAACTTTCGAAAGATCTTAAAATTGCAATTTCAAAATTAAATGTTTTTGAGGAAAAATCTAACTATAAGGAAAGAATTCCTGAGGATAGAAATTTAGTCATCAGAATAAAATCCAAAATATTTTCCCTTAAGAAAAATCTTTCAAACTTTACCTCTATTAAGGAAAATTTTGACAAGATGTATTCTCCAATCAAACCTCAAGAAAATACTACTGGAGTAGGTTATACTCACCAAAAACCTGTTTTCAAAAACCACTATTTTATTCTTTCTAGAGACCCTTTTTTTACTATATGTCAAAGTGGTGGGAATTGGAAGAACATTTATCTTTGAATAATATTCAGTCTCTTGGTTTTAATATAGTTTATTTCTCTAAACAATTGTGGATACCCAAAAATTTTTTGTCTAAAAATTTCGGATCCAAGGAAGTTTAGATTCCAAAAGTCTAACATTCTTATTTTCAGAAAAATAAAGAAGGTACCAATAGAAATACTTGGTATAGGGATACTGGTTATTCCCAGTACATTTCTGGTAACAAAAACATCATTTTAAATTATTATCATGTTGAAAGGAGGAAAAGTAACTTTCGAAGATAATTCTAAGGGAGAAATTATTGGTATAGGTAACATCTTTCTTCTTGGAAAAGTGTTGATTTCAAATGTTTTATTTGAAAAGCGTCTTAAGAAAAACATTATTAGAATAATCCAATAATTTGATGAAGGCTACCTTGTGAATTTTAGTAATGACAAGTGCTTAGTACACAATTCCAAGAAATAGTTTATTCTTTCTGCTAATAGGCAAGAGAATGTTTACACCCTAAACATCGAAGACCATAGGATCCCAGAATTACCGTACCTTAGTGCAATGGAATATCATTCTTTGTTGTGTCATATAATATTACATCATTGTAAACTTAGGAACCAATGAAAACACTCTAATAAAGGACTATCTAAGAACCTAGTGGAGCATAGATTTTATTTTCAAAAGTTTTTGATCCTTGTCTATATGGAAAGCAACATAAATCATGTTTTAAATCAGTCGGTGAAGTCACAACTACCGATGAATTATAGTTAGTGCATATGGATATTTTTGTTCTAACACAAATTGGAAGCATTGGAGGCTAAGATTATGTGTTTTTCTTAGTTGATGATTACACTAGATTTACAAGGGTCTCTTTTCTAGCAAATAAATCTGAAGCTTTTTCGTATTTCAAATGTTTTAGTGCCCAAGTCAAAAATGAGGAAAACTTTCCATTGATAACTATACATAGTTATCATGGAGGATAATTTCAAAATTCTCATTTTGAAACTTTTTGTGGGAGAAAATTCATTACTCATAACTTATCATCACCAAGAAGCCCTAAACAAAATGGAGTTGTTGAAATAAGAAATACAATTCTTTAACAGATAATTAGAACCATGTTGAGTGAATATTCTATAGCCGAACATTTTTGGCTGAAGCTGTATATACTTCTTATTATACTATAAATCGAGTTTGGATTAGTCTGTATCTTAATAAAACATCTTTTGAGTTTATTGAATGGTAGAAAACCTAGACTTTCCTACTTTAAGGTTTTTGGTTGCAAGGTATTCATTAAGAATATTTAAGAAAATCATCAAAAATTATCACCAAAATCTGATGAAGGAATTTTCATAGGCCACTCCACGACTTCTAAGGCTTATAGAGTTTTCAATAAAAACACATGTACTGTTGAAGAAACAGTACATGTGAGATTTGATGAAACTGATCCTTTTGTTTTTAAACAACCCCAACCTATATCATCATATTTGTTTTCAAAAAATGATTATCAACCTTTGTTAAAATATCCATCTGATAAATAAAATGTCCAAGAAGATAATTCTGAAACATTTACCCCAGAAGATTTCCTACCCTATGTTTATGAACAGGTTTTACAATACCCAAATCAGTTTCTTCTAAAGAATCATCCCAGTGATAGTATCATTGGTTATGTGAATAAACCTATAAGGACAAGAAGATCCTCAAGAAATGAAGTATAACATTTAGCATTCCTTTCCCAATTATAACCAAAAATCACTGATGAAGCTTTAGGTGATGATGATGGGATAAAAGAAATGCAAGATGAACTAAATGAATTCGAAAGTAATAAAGTCTAGACCTTGGTTGAAAGACCTTAGAAAAAATCTGTAATTGGAGTAAAATGGGGTTTCAGAAATAAGTGTGATGAAAATTGAATAATTTTTATAAATAAATCTAGATTGGTTGCTAAATTCGATAATCAAAAAGAGGGAATAGACTATGAAGAAACCCATTATCCAGTAGCAAGACATGAATCTATTCGTATTTTACATGACTTTGCAACATTATTCAATTTCAAAATTTTTCAAATGTATGTGAAATGTTCTTTCCTTAATAGTTATGTTCAAGAGGAATTTTTTGTTGAACAACCTCTTATTTTTGAAGATACAAAACATCCTGATCATGCTTTTAGACTTACCAAGGCATTGTATAGTCTTAAGAAATCCCATCGAGCCTGGTATGATAGAGTTTCAGTATTTTTTTTTCAAAATAATTATGATAAGGGAAATGCAGATCCAACCCTTTTTATAAAAATAGATATGAAACAATATTTTATTGTTTAAATTTATGTTGATGACATTATATTTGGTTCAACACAGAAATATTTAACTGATTCACTTGTGGATCTAATGAAATATGAGTTTGAAATGAGTATGATGGGTGAGTTAACATTTTTCCTTGGTTTTCAATTTTCTCAAAAACCATAATGAATCTATATATCCCAACATAATTATGTTAAAGATCTTTTTAAAAATTACGGATATGAGAACACTAAAATTATAAGAACTCATATTGGTACCTAAAACACTCTTGACCTTGATGAAGCTGGGAAACCAGTAGATCAAACATCTTTTAGAGGTATGATCGGAAGATTACTTTACTTGATAGCAAGTCATCAAGACTTAATGTTTTTCTGTATGCTTATGTGTAAGATATCAATCCAATCCCATGGAATACCATTTAAAGGCAGTGAAAATAATTTTTCGCTACTTAAAGGGAACCATGGATTTAAGACTATTTTACACTTCAGGAAATGATTTTATTCTAAAAAGTTTTTCAGATGCTGACTTTGGTGGATGTCAAATGGATAGAAAGAGTACATCTAGAACTTGTCATTTCTTTGGAGATTCATTAGTATCTTGTTCATGCAATAAGAAACACTCAATAACACTTTCCACTGTTGAAGTTGAATATGTAGCAGTTGGAAGTTGCCGTGCTCAAGTGTTGTGGATGCAACACACACTCGTAGACTATGGTATAATTTTTACCAAAACCCAAATTTTGTGTGATAATACAAGTGCCATTTCCCTTATTGAAACCCCATCACATCACTCTCGTGCAAAACACATATATATTAGGAATCACTTTCTTATGGATTACACACAAAAAGAAGATATCATTCTTCAATTTATCGGAATTCTAGATCAACTTGCTGATATTTTCAGAAAATCATTACCCTCTGATAGGTTTGAATACATTAAACAGAAGTTAGGAATGATAACAATCAGGTAATTTTCCTTATTAACTTCCTATTAAAACCAATTTCCTTACAGTAATAAACTCATTTTCATAGAGGGATTACATTTCATTGTATGTTTTTCATGTTTTTCATAATGATGTTTTTTATGTTTTTCGTAATGAAGTTTTTTATGTTTTTCGTAATGATTTTTTCATATTTTTTGTAATGATGTTTTTCATATTTTTCGTAATGAATTTTTTCATGTTTTTCATAATGAAGTTTTTCATGTTTTTTGTAATGAAGCTTTTTAGGTTCTTTGTAATGATGTGTTCATATTTTTCGTAATAATGTTTTTCATGTTTTTCATAATGAAATTTTTCATATTTTTCACAATGAAGTTTCTCTTATTTTTCATAATGATGTTTTTCATATTTTTCATAATAAAGTTTTTCGTACTTGAAATTTTCATAATGAAAATTTTTGTACTTGAAATTTTCGTAATGAAAATTCTCAGAATATAAATTTTCAAACTTGAAATTTTTGTAATGAAAATTCTCGTACTTGAAGTTTATGTAATGGAAATTTTCATAATGGGGTTTTCATAGTTTTTTATTTCTATAAAGTTCTTCAAGATGAATATTAACTATTACAAATAATCTTCCTAGTAATCGGAATGGTATGATTTCTTTATTAAGTTTTCGTAATCACCTTCAACATGATGGTATTATCTTTTCTATTTTAAATTTCTCAGATTCTAGATTCCTTAAATCTGAATGTTTTACTTTAATAAATCCTCAAAAGATCAGATCCTACCAAATTTTCCATGAGGCTATCATTTCAACAGTTAGATCTGATCAGAATAATTCTCAACCATTGGATTTAGATGGGAAGATGAACCGTTTCATCGACGCCTATATAAAGGAAACCCCCGATGGTTTTCCCACATTGGTTTTCAATGCTTTTTCATGTCAAAGCTCTTCCCTACATCAAAATCCCATTCCATATTTTCAAAGAATTCTTAATTTTGATTGTTTGGTGAAGTTCCATCTCAATTTATGTATTCTTTCAAGCTGATTACGGAGTGTCATATAAACAGAGAGGGGTTAGTGCATATGAATTTTTTAAATAAGTATGACATCATTATCTCCAAGAACATCAAGATTAATGTATGGGAAAGTGTTTTTATGTCAAAGACTAGTGATCAAGACTTGGTGTATCTGGATCATCTTATAGAGTTATATGAGTCAGTATGTTTTTCTAAGGAAGAAGGGAGAGATATGTTTTCTTTCAAGAGTTATAGAAAAACCTATGCACTATCATATACTAAGGCTACTAGCCCGGTAGGGCTATCTTATGAGGGATAAGAGGAATTTTGTTCCCACAAGCTTCTCGATGTACATGGAAGTTTTGTAAAGGTGAAATCTATAGAGTGCCTTGGACGTATAGATGTCAAGACTGTGAATATTGCTCTATTCTCTACCAACAATCGGATCCTCAATTTATGGGTTCATGGTTTTATCGTACCGAGAAAGGGTGACAAGGACACCCTCAAGAATTGTGATATGTATATCTTGGATTTTTTGGTAAATCTTAGGAAGATAAATATAATGAAGCATATTCTCATTACGATAGAGAATATCAAGAATGTAAATTTGAGATAATAGATAATCATTTATCCTGCCCTACTCTCCAAGTTGATTGATCAGTGCTTAGATTCCTTCAAAATCCTTTGCAGTTCAAAGTCGTGGAATTGCAAAGTTATGCTAATCAGTGATGAAACTCTCAAGTGGATGAAAGTTGGTTTTTATAAGGAGACAATATAATTCTTTGACATACCAATGGAAGAGCTTTAAGCTATTCCGAAAAAATCAGAGGAGGTTGTACCATTGAAGAAGGATAGAATGAAGATGAAACTGAAGGAAGTGGAAGAAGAAGAGGAACTCCTAAAACTAATAAAGCTCAATCCACACCTCCATTACCCAATAAGAATAAAGCCTATCCAGATGAGGTTGTTTTCAAATGGAGAGAAGACAAAAAGAACCAAAAGTAAGGGGACCCATAGTTTGGATTAGACCCTGTAGAAGAAAAGGAACTAAAAGAGAAGACTTATAAAGAGCTTAAGAAGCAGGACAAAGAGAAAAATATTAAGAAGAATGTGTATGAGGCCGAGATTGTGCAATCCCTTCTAAGGGGTTCCAAAATAGAATCATGAAAACATTCTTATACCGAAATCATTCTTGATTGAACCATTGTTGGAGACACCGGGGAAGAAGTTCATGACTCTGGAAAAATACTTCAAAAGGTTGTAGAAGAAAAGGAAATTGTAGAGGAAGTAGAAGAAACTAAAGGTAGTGATGATATAGCTGATTTGATATAGCAAGATAAAGAGTTTCATGAGAAGGAAAGTTCTTCTGAAAAATTATCAATTCAGACTTCTCAAGCCAAATCTTCAAGTCTTGCTACTCCTGGGGTTGATGAAAAAGATGAATAGGAAGTGAAAAACTATCCGAGGAAGAGAGTCATAATGAAGACTTTATTCACCATGGGGATATTGATGCTGGATCTGAGAAAGAAAAAATTGATGAAGATAGAGTTGTCCAGTTATTTGAATGTGAGCATGAGTCTCCAGATGAAGAAGTTGTTCCAAGAACCAATAAGGGAAAACAGGTAGCTAAGGATACACCTTCTAATGTTTTTTTGAGGAATAAGGAAGCCGATACATCTTCTAAGAGAAAGCTGGTTGAGCTAGAGGAAGAAACATTAACTAACAAAGTTTCAGATTCGGAATCATCAACTCTGGGAAATCATTTTTTCATTCAATCTCTAAAAAAAGATTGTTGACACCATTCCGATCATTTCAACCAATGACTCTAGATGTCAGATTCTACAATATAGCATCAATCATAAATTGGATTCTGTATCCATGGTGATGGATAGGTGTATAAAGATTGATGCTGATTACAAGAACTTCCTTATCAACTATGAAGCCCACAAAAAATCTTTCAATAAAATGGGTAGCTAGTCAAAGAATATAGTTCAGTATTTGAGAGAGCTTGATGACTCTCAAGGTGATGTTAAGGAATGTTTTGATACTCAAGACAGAAAAATAAAGGATCTCTCAAATAGATTTGAGGAAAAACTAAATGTTAAACAAAATAATCGGATTCAGGATGTCAAAGATCTGAATGTGTTGTTTAATTATGTTGTCCAAGGTTGGAAAATAGAAAGGGATCTCTAGATCAATATTAAAGATAAGTTAGTGAAGCAAGATGACCTATTGAAGGTTCAGCCACAGACTCTGAAGGCTCAGGATGATAGAATCAAAGCCTTATATAAGAAAGCAGAGGAATATCAAAAGGATCTAAAGAAGCTGAAAACCATAGTAAAGAAGTTAATACCCAAGGAGAAGGAATCAAAATAGATCAATCCAATATTTTGTTGTATTTTTTCCCTTGTAAAAATTCTTTCAATCTTAAAGAAATTCTGGTATCTTTTTTTGTTTGGATGTTTGTACAAATTTTTCAGGTACCATAATTTCTTTTCAATTCCCTCAAATTCTTTTTGAAAATCCCAAATGGGGAGAAGGAAAAAGAATTCTAAGAAATGAATAAGTATGCATAAGTAAGGGGGAGTTTCATTATAGAGATGTCCATATTTAATCTAAATGAAAAATCTCATTTCAGAAATCTAGAATATGATCCTTAGTATTTCAAAGACTAAGGAAGAGTTAGTCATATTCATCTTTTCCAATGTAAAAAAGGTAAATAAGTTTTATTTCAATGTCTAGAAAATTTTTCTAAGTCCTTATATTATTTTTCGTAAGGATGTTTTTTCTTTCCAAAAGGGCGAGATTGTTGATTCAATAAGGTTCTCCCTATGAATTTTCCATTCCTTCATGTATGGGCGAGATTATTAATTCAATAAAATTTCATTATTATATTACCGATCCTTCTCGTTTTGAAAATCACAAAGAACTTATTTCAAGGAAAATATCTTTTTACCCTATATTTTACTTCTATAAGTAAAAATTTCCCTCCCCAAGGAAATTTATCCCTACCATGTTCATTGTTCATATCATAATTTTTTAAGTATAAAATTCAGTTTGAAACCAAATCCTCGGAATCCTATAGTTACTTAGATATGAATCATTCTATTTTAGGATATGAATTCTCATAATTCTGATTACGAATTCTGGTTATGAACTCTTCTCAGTTCTGACTCTGAATTCTGATTAAAAATTATGGTTACTAACTCTTCTGATTCTTGACTCTAAATTCTGATTACGAATTCTGGTTACGAACTCTTCTGAGTTCTAACTCAGATTTATGATTACGAATTCTGGTTACGAACTCTTTTGAGTTCTGACTCTAAATTCTGGTTACGAATTCTAGTTATGAACACTCTTGAGTTCTGACTCCGAATTCTGAATAAGAATTATAGTTATGAACATTTCTGTATTCTGACTCTAAGTTCTCTGAATACATACTCTGAACTCTTATGAGTTCTAACTTCGAATTCTAATGAAATTTGACTCCAAACTTTGTTAGTTTTGTTTCAGAATTCCTGTGAATCCAAATTCCAAATTTCCTTGAAATTCAGACTCTAGAATTCAATAGAGTTGAGGTTCAGAATTCCTAGAAAACAAAATTTGAATATCCTTGTATTATAGACTCCGAATTCAATTTTTTTAGACTCTGAACTTTAATATTTTCTTACATTCCAAATGTTGGATTTCAGTTATGTACCCATATTTTTTTACACTTGTTTTTTTTTAAACAATGTCGTGCTTTCAGTTATTAACTAACTGTTGTTTGAGTGACACGTGTACAAGTCCCTCCGAAATTCAAGGAACAATATGAATGTTGGAGGAGGGAGTCGACCGTTGAGGTTGTTCCTATAAATAGCATGTCATTTGAATGATCTTACTACTTTTTGACAAATTTTAGACAACTCTTCATCTGAAGCGATTTCTAGAGAGATAGGCTCTTATAAACTCTCAGGGTTTGTACAGAATGTTTGAACAGCTTGTTCAATCTTTGCTTCATGCATATTTTCTTTGTGGAGAGGTGCAATTTTCATGAAATCAGAGACTTCGGGTTGTGAGGTCATAAGTGCAGATTTCCTTGCAAATCGAGGGCTTGTGGGGATAACAACACATATACCAATATTAGGATTGAGGGCTTACCTGGGTTTGGGTAAGAGAGACTTTATTGAAAGTATAAATCAAGGTACACTTATCGAGGGTTGTTGGATACCCTTCTCTTAGGGTTAAAAGAGTTACTACTAGTTACTTTTAGTATTTTAGTTCTGTTTTCTGCTGTAATTTTGATTGTTAAGGAATGTATATCATTCTAATACTTCCTTACACTGGTACTCTGATTATATAGGATTCTATACACTTTAATGTAGAATATTAGTTGTTGTAATCTTTTGTTAAGTTCCATGTCTGGAATCACTTTTTTGGAATCAAGAAAGTTATTAGAATCTTGAGGTTATGTGAATTACCTTGGTTAACCTTGTTAAACATAATCATCTTTAAATGTTCGAAAAGAATTTTTAAAATATACGATTCACCCCCTCTTGTATTTGAGTCTCTACATCAAAGTTTCATACTACAATAAGTATCATATTTATCATATCTATCGATCAAACAATAGATGTGACACATATCTTCTTCACCTTCCTAGGGTGACAATGTGTTGATTTTTCATAGTCCTTAATTAACTACAACCATCTTCACTATTTATTTTTTACATCCTTCATTTTTGAATATATACAATTATCAAATTTGATGATTATATATGTCACATGTTTTTATATAGATGTAATCCCACCAAATAATTAATTTAATCCCTCTATTTTTATGCTCTAAATAATTTTTTGGTATTTTTTCTTTTAAATCATCAATTATCACGTAACACTGACTACCAAATTAACTTTTTTTTTCAAATTACAAAACCCAATATATTTTTTGACGTATCTATATATATATATAAAATATTTACCACTTATAGAAAATTTTTGTACATGTGTAGTGAGTGTCCTATTATTATAATATATAAATCTTTCACCGCATGTATTTACTAAGATAAACATCACAAACATCGATGATCAATAAGGTAGTGTTCCATATTATTTTACAAAATTTTTCATATCACATCGGTCATACCCGGTTAGTCGAAAATATTATATATTAATATTATACTTATTTTTATAGAAATTACCCTAATATAGTTTCATTTAGAATATCCTATAATTATTTTTATCACACGCTATAAGAATGTGACTTATTGTTTAGAAAAGGGGCTACTGTTAAATTGTATGTAAAACATCTCATTTCATAATGTCTTCTACAAAATCATTATTTATATCTCATGTTCATGTTTTATATTGGAGTATATGATAATATCATAAATTATTATTACATAAAATGTTTCAACATAATCATTAAGTATATTATTCAATATTTTTAGTACGGTAATACTGAATTTATATTTATATAAGGGAATCAATATAAAATCCCAATGCCCACTTACCTTGAAAATGTATACATTTTAAACATATATCTCTTGAATATGAATGTAGAAACCCTAATAAGGTTAAAATATGTCATTTTTGTATTATTAATATGAGACCTATAAGATTTTACTGATTTATATTCACTAAAATATTATAATTTAATGATTGAATAAAAAAAGAAAGAGTGTTTTTCAAACTAAATTTCATTCCATATAGTTTATGGTTTTCATTGGAATATTTTTTAAAGAAATTTATAATTTTGTTTTCATAAAAATGATATCATTTTTTTATTTTTCCATTCAATATTAACTTGGGATTAATTTTTTAGAATTTTCTAAAACATTTTTTAATCAAATAAATTGTGAAAATTACTTATTTTCAGGAAAAATATAATTTAATTTTAGTCATATTTAGTGAATAATTTCATTTTAAAAACATTAACATTAAAATTATTTTATTTATATTATTAAAAATCAAATTAATTTCATTGGAATCAATTTTATTATTTATTTTCATATAAAAAAGTATATTTAAGAAGTCAATTTGTCCTGAAAATTATTTTTATCACATTTTGTGTGTTTAAATATAAATTAAATACTACCAATTATATGAATTATGTTTTTTACATGGAATAGATATATTTAATCATTATAATTAATTATATTTAATATGTTCAACTTAATTATTGGTCACAATTTATGTAAAAATGGGGTAAAATTCGTTACTTTGGTAAAAGTATAAATGTATTTGTCGGGGGATAAACTAAAGTGATAAGGTTCAAAATGAAATAAATATAGTATAAATACAGTTTTATTTCAATAATTTGACCCTTTATAATATTATATTAAAAAATGTTCAATTTTGGATCCATTATACTTTATATATACCATGACATATTTTAATATGTTGAAAAATATCAAGTGTGTCATCTCCCTAACATATAATTAGACCCCATTATCTTATCCTATCTACTCATAAATATTCATTTCTGGAAAATAAATTCACTAATAACTACTGAAATCCATCCTCATGTCAAAGATTCTCTATTTTGGCCATAATAAAAATATTATAAGGCTTAAGGTGTTCAGGAATGGAGGTTGTTCAAAGAAGAGATATAGCATTTAGCCAGCTGTTTTAGTTTTATTTCATCTTATACCACATTAACTATTATTATAACCACTAAGATATAATAATTTTATTATATCTCATTTACTATGATGTTATTACTTTTATTTATTAACTGAATTCGATATCCTTCTTCATCTAATTGGAAATGAAACAATCATTCTTATTTAGGGGTGACTACCGCCTTACGAACTAAAGTAAATTGTTTTCCATCACCACCTATCATGATTGGATAAAATAATGGATTTCAAGTATATATTTCATATTAATGATAAAATTATAATTCTATTAAAATATGATATCATATATTTTATTATAATTCAATCCCTGGATAAATGATAACATTTCCTATACGTAGGTGTAGATTATGGCCTCCATGAAGCGAAATGGTTCACTTCTCATCATCTCCTCACATTAATGACGGATAAAACTATATTTAAATATATAAGTTATAATATTTATGACACTATCATCACATTGGAAGTAAAAATGATGCATAACTTCTCTCCCTCTTGTTCATTGAAAAATGGAAAGGTTACTCTTGTGTATGTATGGCCTACTATCTCTTTGATGGCATCATAATTAATCTTTCATAAAAATATAATGTAGTTAGTTGTAAAAGTATAATTAATGTATTCAAAATAGAATTATATCATTACTATCATTCTTGATATGATTAAATAATTACCTCTTTTACCATGATTAGTATAATGAATTCATTTTGAAATGATAAACCAAACATCATTAAAACACCTAACATAGACATAACTAATTATGTAATAACATTTTTAATTAAAAAAATAAAATAAATTATTTAATGATAACGTGTTAAATAAATAAAAATTTGTTAAAGAATTATATATTTGATAAATGTTTATTATACATAAAATAAATAATTTACAAGAAATGTTGTATCAAAGGTAATGTAACCATTACCTCAGAAACTCATTTTAAATTCTATAATAATCTATTTTATTAATTCTATTAATCCTTGAAAATATTCAAAAAAATGATGAATTTATTTATATAAAAATAAATGAAATATTAATTACATTTTATGTCTCTTTTTCATTTGTTTCAATTATTTTCAAAAGGAATATTTATACGTATTTTATACAGAATGTTTTGACATATGGGAAAATGAATTTTATATTTAAACATACTCGACATCGATTGTTTTCTAATTTTTGAAGCCATTATTATTTCCCATATTTTATTCAATAAAAACCACTCCTCCCATTTTTACAATGTATATTTAAATAGTGGTTTAATTGAAAGGTAAAATTTGATGTACCAAATTTTTTTCATATGGTATAAAATAATATTTTTATTGGTGCAATGTTGAAGATGTGAGCCTTCATGTGATGTAATTATGTTAATGTTCATGGTAATTGTTTAAGATAACATTTGAGCCTAATATTTATCATGAATATTGGTTAGTCTAGTATAAATCTCTAATACATCGGATAAAGTGGTGAAGTTAAATTTTATAGGATTATATTAAAAGAATATTAGAATCTATAGAGTTTTTTATTCAATTTTAATAACTGATTATAAAAGTTATATGAAAATTATGCACCATGATATATAATAAATTTACCTATTATTTATATGTGGGTTTTTGAGAAATTTTATTATCTCACAATATTTTATAATGATCATCCTTTTAAATGAGAATTTATTCCACCTCTTAAGGTTGGAATGTGTTATTAAAATATTTTTAAGCATTTTCCCCATTTTTAATGAAACCGTTATGAGTAGTATTTTTAAATTTGATATCTCTTATTAAATTTTTTATCAAATGATGTCATAAGTGAATTTTATTTCTTTTCTATGAAAGTAATTTATTTATTCGCAAGGATTATTGTGAAAACAAAATAAATAATAATGAGTTTTCATATAATAAAGAGTTTCTTTCATTATTTATATATATACCTTACTAATATTGTTTCCTAATATAACATTTTCAGAAAAATTACTAGGTTTTTAGGATGAAATATTACAAGGATGATTTAAAGTTGAAAATGGTGAAAATATATAATAAAATAAAAAATAGATTATATCATAAAAGTTATGTGTTGAATGAAAAATTGATAATGAGTTTAGTTATATGTATTGTGATGTAATATTTTATTCTGTAAGGATGATGGCCTAATTTTCTAAAAACACTCATCCTAATATTTCATTAGGTATACAATAAAATAAAATTAATTCCAAAATAATTAATTTATGTATTAGTTAATGTTGGTTATTTATAGTTTGTATGAGAGGAATGGTTTAGTTAATTATAGAGGTTAGGATAACTGATGTTAATAAAATTATGATATTATAACTTACGGTAATCATGATATATTAAAAGATTATTTCCATGTATATTTATTAAAAATACATGTAATTAGAATTTTTTCACTAAGTAAATCATATATATGAAGCAAAAAGGAAGCAAGAGGATAATATACTTCCAAATTAGTAACCTATTTATTTATAATTAGAACCTAGTAGATTTTTATTTTGATTTTTATTTTAAAATATTCTATATGTGGTGGTGAAATTTAATGCCCCAACCCCAGTTACCCAGAGTCGGTGCATTATTATGTATCATTGGCATGATAAAAAAGATCATGTCTTGAAAGACAGATTAGTTTAGTAGCCTTGGAAACACTAGATACATTCATAAATGTGACATTACATTATTATGTGAAAAACAAAAACTACATAGTCTCCATAGTTCACACTCATATCCCCTTCAGACTATCCCTGTAGATCAGTCATAAAATATTTCTTCACATCCTAGGAAAAATAAAACATAGAAAGGGGTGAGCTTAGATGCTCAGTAAGGACTAAAAAATAGTGGAAACATTCATAAATAAACATAAACATTTAAGACAATGTATAACTAAAACAAAATCTTTTTAAAAATGAACTTCAACATAATATGGAAAAAATAAAATGAAATAATTCCATTTACTTATTCACATGGATATTATACTAGTCGAAAAATCAATGCAATTCCAATAACCACTTTTATAATGATGTAATGCATAATGCCAGACTATCATAACCACGTAGCCAAGGCCTCATGCCAATACTACAAATAAGATTTTGTTAATGCCTCATGCCAAGACACTAGTTTGTCTCATGAGCCCTACCGATGCATCGAAGAGCTATAGCGGGCTCCACCCGTCACTTATTATGTTCAATGAATTCCTCATATGAATAGGTTTAAACATAACATAAGCATTCGTACTAAAAGTAGCATACAAAATGTCAATACTTTCTCCATAAAATATGAATGGTATAAAAATAACACATCCACAATCAAACATATCACAAAACCTTCAATACAATATGGAAGATTTTTATCATGATAAATCAACTTCAAAACAAGATTAAAATCCATTAATGGAATTTTACATAGATTAAAATGATTTGTAAAACTCTTTGAGACAAATACCCTTTTTCATGAAAACATTTAAAAGTCACAAAATTTAGAAAATAATTAATTTAATGAAATTTTTGAATCAAAGTTTCACATACCACATTGAAATTTTTTTAAATTATTAACATTTTAAAAACATTCATATTCATTTAAATAAATCCTTAAACCCATTTTGATGACATGGATATTAATGATAATGATTTAAAATAATAAATATTGAAAACATTTGAAATGATGTTTTAGTAAAAATTAACCTTAAAAGAATCCATTTGAAATATATTTCCTAAAACATGGACATAGATAATAAATATTTCCCAGTAGATACTTACGTAAAAATATCCTCAGATAATAAAATGATTGTGAAATTAACCCTTAAAAATTTGGTAACATATGAAACATCCAACCCATGAAAAAGGTATCATAAAATGATTATGTAAATACACATAAATTAATGTTTATTACACAAT
Organism: Viscum album; assembly: GCA_963277665.1. Taxonomy (NCBI): domain Eukaryota; kingdom Viridiplantae; phylum Streptophyta; class Magnoliopsida; order Santalales; family Viscaceae; genus Viscum; species Viscum album. The sequence goes on from OY728157.1 coordinate 170,758,710, forward strand.
GAATAAAATTATGGGCAGTAGATACACCACACAAAGGGTAATAGTGGAAATATGGCATGAATCTCACGGGAATAAGGAGTGAGATGAAAACCCCTTACCTTGTACTTTTCCTTGGTTGAGGGTAGTTTAACCTCCTGTATAATGGTGAGATAATTTTTATTAAATTATTCAAGAATCATATATGATAATATGATATAATATATGATCTTTTAACATTGCTTTGTTAATAATATCTTTGTATTATCGTCATTTCAGATGTTAACTTACTCATTTTATTTTATATGTTTTGTTACATAATCCATATTTGTTAAGGATAGGTTGTATCTTAATCATATCCAGAACAATATTAAGTCCTTATACCTTATTTCTAATCATAAAATGATAATTATACTTGAATGGATATGAAGGGGAAATGAATCTCATCGCATTCGTGGAGATGGTAATCAGTACGTACGTACGAACGCTACTTCCATTTCATTTTTCATTTTAAAAGGAATCAAAACAAAATAGTACATAGGTATATTATTATACCAGTACAATATAATATCTTATATTTGTTAATTATGTTCATTAACACCATCCTTTATACGTTCCATGTATGGTATGAATGAGTCATATCACTTTGATGGGGAGGTAGTCCGCACTTCCTCAAATGAAATTATCATATATATATACAACAACAAACGAATAATGGAATTATATAAAATTAAATTACAGATGCTTATATATAAAATATATATCATTAATATCATATATATTTATAGTTCCATCATTATGGTAACTATGAGAGGCGGTAGGTGATGATTGAACAATCATCTTTTTGTGAGGCATTTGGTTTCCATCCACGGAAACATTATATTATTCACCCATTAGATGGAGGTGTGTGTAATTGTAGTTTGAATAATTCTCCAAACAATATACTAGTATATTTAGGATACTGGTTTTGTTACCAAAGAAAATAATAAGAAGTGTTTAAAGGTTGGATAAGTAATATAAAAGAAAAGAAGCTAAGAGAAATTGTTAACTTTAATTTGGGTAACTCCATTTGGTTTGAACCAAAAAGAACTCTTGAAGTGCCTTATGCATATGTTAAGGACTCTAGGAGGAGGATAGGGACGTAGTGAGATTAATTTCTCAGATTATGGATGATCCAAAAGGCTGTAGAGGTGTGAATAATTGGTTAGAAGTGGTGTCCTTTTATAAGGGGAGGAGGGGCACTTTAGGAAAAACTAAAAGTATTAATTTATAATTAATTCATATTCGGTTTATAATGGCTCAAAAGTGGATTATTCAAAGTATAAGGTGGGTATGGATTGAAAAACACGCAACCAATAGATTTTAGGTAGGTTTGGGTGACTATAGAAACCTTATCCTTTGGTTTTAACTGTTAGTTAATTAGTTTGACAATTACCATGCTGCTTTATATTTTTATATTATATAGTTAATAAACATATTATATACATCCAAGAGACCCACAAGTGGTCCATTAATGGTACATATATCATGATATAAGTCCTTTGGACGAAACATAGATTTATAGAAATAGAATATCAATTAATAATATAATATTGGTTTTAAAAACTCATTTATGTCAATTTTGACAATATTTAATAATTGATTTTTTTTAAAGTCTCAAAAACATTATTAAATCAAAAAAATTCATTTAATAGATCATAACATGTCATATTAAATGTGAAATTATATCCAATGAACAACATTGGATTAAATGGTAAAAATATAATATAATTATACTCTAAAATCAATCAAATTCATTATTTATCACTATTAATTATTTTGATTTATTAATGTTGTTTTTCATTAAAATTTAGTAATTTTCACTATTCATCAAAATATGAAAGTTATCAGAGATGTACCAAAAATTCTCCCTAAGATAATTTTGATATTATGAATACAAAAATTTAGTCTATTATACCAAATTAAAAACATAAAATTTGAATTTATTAATTTAAAATTAATTCCCGCTGTTAAAACCAAAAGGCGTATTTTTTAGAAATAATAACTATCAAAAGTTTGACACTTGTTTATGTCCAATTTCAAAGTCAAATTACTTACAATGACAACCATTGGATTAAATAGTAGAAATATAATATATTTATACTTAAATACCATTAAAATGTATAATTTTACATTATAAATTATTTTGATTTAAAAAGTTGTTTTAGATAAAATATAGTATTTTTTCACTATTCACTCAAATATGAAAGTTATCAGAAAAACACCAAAACTTTAATGAAGCTAAATTCTTATGTACCAATTCTAAATAAGAATTTTATTTGATCAAATTTAATTTATAAAAGTTTCAAATATTGGAATTAAAAAATATTTGCCATTAAAAAGCGGTAAAATTGCATTTTTTGAAAAATAATTATTTTATCTGAAAAAATGTATTTGTTCTAGCATTAAGTCTAAGAAACTAATAATATAGATTATAAAATTATAATGATTATATAGAGTTCACAATTCAGTTAATAATATTCATAACCGCTTTTGAACAACTTGTTTGGTAAGTCACAGTGCGCTAGAACTCGGTGTTGCGTGTAGTGCAAGTTATTGAATTACATTGAAGAAATATTGTACTTTGAAATATTTGGGTGTCACATTCTTACCTACTTCAATAAAATTCATCCTCACAATTTGAAGTTATTTTTCGAAAATAAAACGTTGAAAATAGAAAATACCTTTGTGAAAACCCACTTCGGAAATTAGGTTAATAAAATTTAGTCTTAATAATAGGAAAAGGGAAATGAAAGGGTCACCACCAAATTATGATCTCGATTAGGATAACATTGGTGGAAATTAGAGACATATAATTGGAGGGAAACATAAATATTTTTATGTAGTGATTGAGGTCATCAATCACAAACAAGTGTAAAATTGATGGCCTTAAATTCATCAATCTATGATGATTTAAAATACCATCGGTTCAACAAAACATATGTTATTAGGATAACACATTTTTTGTTTTTGGATCTCCTTCAGTAATGTATAAGAATTAATTTCTTCATAGAATAAGAGACGAAGAAAAATATTTACTTGAAAAATAGAGTCCCATCCTTTAACTAATTTCTACCACAAACACATCTTTTACTCTAGATGATAATATAATTAAAAAATAACAATCTATTTATCTTATTCATATAGTTTTCAAAAAAATTGAATTTATAATTCATCTACATGATTTTTTTAAAAAGATTATATTATTCAATCCAATGCATCATGTGGTCTAGTGGTAGGTGATACACCTTTGTTGCCCTTTGGTTGCGGGTTCAAGTCTCACGGCCTTGCCGGACGCGACGGGTTACCGCCTGACCTCCGGGTTGTCCTTTTATGGAAATCCAAAAATAATCTCAAACTATAATTGTCCAAAATACTTCTATCAAAACTCACAATCCAAAATTTATAAGGAAGGTAAACACAATTAAGATCCTTTTTTCCGCGTAAAAACTTGTTAACACCTTCATCATTTATTCTTTTAAAACACTTCAACATCCTGAATTACCACAAAACCTTATTGATTACATTCATGATCCCTTATTACTTATAGAATATTGGATATACTCCTTATATCCAAAGACTTTTAATATTCCAACAATGATGAAATAAAAAAACAATTAATCAGTGCCAAGGTAGTCAAGAATATCCAATATAATTAATCCAAATTAACCATCTCTCTTCCAAAAATTATTACCTCAGTATCAAGACAGTATTCAAGGTTACCTTTTTTCAACCATGTAATTTCAAAAAACATGGTTAACTTGCTGTTGAGTCACTTTTCATAGTACCATATAATCTGAAATCCTCAATAAAATAGTACTACAATACAATCCTTATTTATCTCCATAATTCATATAACCAGTACATCGTTGATACAACACACAAATTAAATAATTCTTTAATAACAACATAAGAACACTAGTCATTCCACTTCATCTTTGGTAGCAACATAACTTTATTATTATCCAATAGCATCATTTGGGCATACTCTATTGATTTGAACATTGATTTGCGTAGTGTCCCCACTCCTTGTTGATGAAGCATTGTACATTTGAAACATTTTTCTTACCCTCGCAATCATGAACGTGGTGTCGTTTTTCTCCACACTTATAAGATACCCCTATTCCCTTCAAGCTTTTTCGAAGGTGATTATTTCCAGAGTTATCACATATGGTAAAATCCATCTTTACCTTCTTCCCTTTATATTTCCTTCTATCTACCATCCTTTTCTTCTCCAACTTCCCTTCAAATCCATAGGACTCCGAGAACTCTTTACATATCTTATCACCACATGATACTATTTCTCCGTAGGATGATAAAACATGGGTGACTATTTCCCTTCTAAATTCTAGATTAAGATCATGAAAGATATGATCCTTCTTACTCTATGGATCATGCTTTTTGCAGGAGTTCTCATTCCTTTTACTGGGTGTCATTTCTAAACAATGGAATACACTAGATTAGTTTCTGAATAGCAATACCTAATCCCAAACATGTAAAACACTAAACATAAATTAAACAGTTTATAGATATAATCCATAATCATAAAAATGTCTTTTATGAGGAAGTATATACTCATAAACCCTTAATAATGGTTTTTAATGAAATTGAGAATTATCCTAAGCATATCTCCCAGGAGTGTCGTAACCAAGAGTGCAGCAAGGACAGTTTTCATGCACCAGTTCCCGTTCGAGTCTATCTCAAAGCGGTGTTTTCGGGTTTTACCCCTAGGTACATCTGTGCCAGAGCTGCCTCTACCTGCTCATATCCAGAGAGGGATGTATTTCATTGAAAACACACAAAATATCTACAATACCAAAATTCTAGGATGTTCTTCTATACTAATTCTCAATGTTTATCTTAGGACTATGTGATCTAACAAGAATATATCTAAATCTAGCTTCCTAGGCTTGTAATAAACATCCTCTGATACCAACTGTAATGCCCTGAACCCAGTTACCTAGATTCAGTGCATTATTACATATCATTGGCATGATCACAAAAGATCATGTCTCGAAAGACCGATTAGTTTAGTAGCCTTGGAAAAACTAGATACATTCAGAAATGTTAAATTACATCATAATGTGAAAAAATATAATAACACAGTCTCCATAGTCCACACTCATATCCCCTTTAAAATATCCATGTAGGTTAGTCATAAAATATTTCTTCACATCCTGGGAGAAATAAATCATTGAAAGGGGTGAGATCAGATGCTCAGTAAGGATAAAAATGTAGTGGAAACATTCATAAATAAACATAAACATCTAAGACAATGTATAACTAAAACAAAATCCATTTAAACATGAACTTCAAAATAATATGGAAAAAAATGAAATAATTCCATTTACTTATTCATAGGGATATTCTACTAGTATAATTATCACATACAATATCAATATACACTTTCATAATGATGGAATTCATAATGCCAAACTATCATAACCACATTGCCAAGGCCTCGTGCCAAGACTACAAATAATATTTTATCAAGGCCTCATGCCAAGACAAGAGTTTGTCTCATTTATAAGGCCCTAGCCTTAAACCTTACTTAATCTTGAGTTATTACAAGATTACACATTGAGGATCTTTTCGGGTTTAGTGTTTTAGAGAATTAGATCATAAAACATGCATTACATTCCACATATAAACAAAGTGGTTACATAAAGATAGTATTATTCTTTCCCATCAATGGAAACATATTTAAAATAAAACATGGATTCTTTTTTGACACTTCATTGACACTATCATCATATCATGTACCTTTCCCTTGTCCTGTGAAAAACTTTTCAAAAAAACTTGGGATGAGCATAAAAAGCTCAGTAAGGGATATAAAAATATGAAATGGAAACATTGGTACATATATACATAAGAATGAAATCATAATTTACCCATAAAACATAATCATTTTATCATAACTCATCAAATCATGAATAAATCATAAAAATCATAAGACATAAAGGTAACTTGAGGCATTCATAACATTCTTACGTAGGGAGTAACCCTCTAGGTTACGTTTGGAATACACATCAGAGTTTATTTCCTAAATCTCTCCAGAGAAACCTTAACGTTACACTCCTTCGCGTTACCCAATGCATTGGAGAGCTATATCGGGCTCACCCACCCTTAGTTTATCACGGAACCACCCGTCTTCATAATAATGCCCAAGAACCTCAACATAATCATATCACATAAAACATGCATAAAGGAAACATAACATTTCCACCATTCAATCACAAGATATCAATACAACACATTGATATAAAAACATTATGAAAACCATTTTCAATACCAAAATTAAAAAAATGTAAAACATTGTATTTATTTTTCTTTTAAAAAAAAGGTATGGCTTGTAGAGGAAGCCCAAACTCAAATAATGGTCACAGCGGCGGAGAAGTCATTGTCACCGTATACGTATGACAAAAACATTCCCTTTTGTCATTTAGTAAAACACTTTGTATAAAAAATATTCCTTTTGGATAAACGTAAAAGTAAAATGGGTTTATACACCGTATAAAAGAAGGTTGTGTATAAAACAAAATATGCCTCAATGAAAGGAGATTGAGACGAAGTCCCATACCTCGGGTCCGACTTGACTTGGTCGTTCTTTAATCTCCTGAATAATAAACTTCAGTTAATTTATACTTTTTTAAGAACCTTTTTCAAGTTCATTATTCCTTTTATATCTCTTATTGCCATGTCATGAACACTATGTAATTATTTAAGTTAATAATGGTCGTTTTATCGATCATTGGTACATGAGTAAAAAATAAACCCTTTATAATTACATGTTGTTCATGTATCCATTATATCCAGAATTATAATAATTTTGTATATATCATATATATCCAGTATATACATGCATTTATAATATTACATAATCATTTAGAGGTAAGAAATGAAATGCACCGTTCATGGAGACGGTATGTCGTACGTACGCATGAACGCTACTTTCATTTCTATTTCGTATTTTATAGAATGGAATCATAATGATATAAAGGTATATTATAATTCCAGTATAATATCATATATAATATCATAGTTCCACTCTTTATAAATCCCACATATGGTATTTAACGAATCAAATCACTTTGAGGGGGCGGTAGTCCGCACTTCCTTAAATGAAGATATTGAGTTTACCCATAATGGAAACCATAAAGGTATGCCCAAAATGAAAAATACAGAAGCTTAACAAAACATAAACAAATTATATATCATATATAAATATAGTGACATCTTAATGGACACCTTTGAAGGTGTTAAAAGAATGTTGAACAATCATCGTTTCGGGAGGCATAAATTCACCATCCACGGAAACAGTATGTCCTTTAACAATTAGATGTAGGTGTGTGTAAGTGTAGCTAGAATCCTTCTTATAAACAGATCCTAGTATATTTAGGATACTGTATTTTTTACAAAAGAAAATAATAAAAAGAGTTTAGGGGGTTGGAGAATCAAAATTAAACAAAAGGACTCAAAAGAAGACATTACCTTAAAATCGGGTAACTCTCTTAGATTGGAGCTCAAAGGCTTCCGTGGGAAGACTTCTGCCCTATTTTAGGCTTCAAAGAGTAAAAGAGGGATGTGTAGAGACAAAATGGGCAGGTTTTTCTCGAGCCAAAGGCTTTGGGAGTGTGGGTATGGAGGTAGAGTTGGGGGCCTTTTATAAGAGAAGAGGAGGGGCACTCTTGGAAGGTAAAAAAAGTCACTTTATTTTAAAATGGTATTCGGATTTAAGAGGTCCCACATTGATGTGTTTCGAGGATAAGGTGATAAGGGTTCGAAATCCATCTATCCAATAGGTTTTGTCCATGTGTAGGTCTTAGATTTTACATTATCATTCCATTTTATTTAAATTGTTAAATAATGAGGTCATCGCTGCATCATCATGATGTCATAAATAATTTAATTTATATAAAGTATAAAATTTATAAAAAAAATACTATGATGTAGGAAATTATTTTATCTTTCCAATAAATATTTATAATCAAAAATATGATCTTTATAACCCCATGTAACAATTGTTTTAGTAAAACATCTCATGTTTGTGTCATTTTTACTTTTACATTAAATAAAAAGTTATTTATGTCATTTCCCAACCAAAGTGGCTCCATGGGGTCCCCAAGTTCACCCATGGATTGTATTGGTCGGATATGACACATCCAATGTGGGTAGGACATGTGTCAAGCTTATCTCATTTTATTAAAGCATTCTTTTTACCTTAAACTACACTAATTACCTCTACTCGCGATTAAAATCTTAAAAGTTACTATTCACCAAAAAATTATTTTAATCTCATTGAACCACATTTTACTTCTTAATGACAACCATTTATGTCGGATTTTTTATATTCAAAACACAGAAGTGGTAAATTTTCATTTAAACGAAAAATCAGTTTTTATAAGTACCACTCAGTGGTTTCACTATTCATCAAAAATTGATGTTTTTCAGAAAAATACCAAAAATTCACCCTAAGCTATATTTGATATTCCAAATTCAAAAATTATTTCTATTTTACAAAATTCTAAACATATAAGTAACATTAATTAATTTAATAATTAATTCCCGCTGTCATGACAAATACCGTGTTTTAAGAAATAATAAGTATCAAAAGATTGACACTAGTTTAAGTCCAATTTCAAAGTGAAATTGATTTAAATGACCAACGTTGGATTAAATGGTAAAAATATATTATAATTTCACTTCAAACCCAATTCAAAAGATAATCTAATCATATAAATAAATTAGATTAAAAGCAGTTTTGATATAAAATGTAGTATTTTTCACTATTCATTAAAAAATGAACATTGTCTGAAAAATACCCAAAATTTATCCAATGTAAATTTAAATGTCCCAATCATAATGAATATGTTTATTTTGACAAATATAGATTATAAAATTGTCAAAAGTTTTATTTAAAAAGGGTTTTCCATCAAAAGGCAGTAAAACAATCTTGTAAGAATATTAGTGTATTCCACGCATAAGATTGTATTTATTTTCATTTTAAGCCTCCAAAACACTATCTTAATCATTAATAGACATAGATAAAAATATCTATTATTCATTAATTACTTGGGATGTTACATCCTTCCCCCCTTTAGAAAATTGTGTCCCCATAACTTATTTACTTATCGAATAAATGGGGGTACTTATCCCTCATTGCATTTTCAGATTCCCATGTTGCCACTTCTATCATGTGGTTTTTCCACAAAACCTTTACCTAATTAATCACCTTATTTCGTAACACTTTCTCCCTGTGGTCAAGAATCTGGACCAGTTGTTCCTCATAAGATAGGTTCTCTTCCAGCTGAACTACCTATGGACTCAAAACATGAGATGGATCTGGCATATACTTTCTCAACATCGAAACGTGAAAAACATTGTGTACCTGAGATAAACTCGGAGGTAAAGCCACCCGGTATGCAACTGATCCAACTCTCTCCAGAATTTCATATGGTCCAATGAACCTTGGACTCAGCTTTCCTTTCTTACCAAATCTCATCACACTTTTCCATGGTGAGACTTTGATAAAAACATGATCACCTACCTCAAAAGTTAGATCCTTCCTCCTATTTTCTGCATAACTCTTCTGCCTACTCTGAGCTGTTCTCATGTGTTTCTGAATCAGCTGAACTTTTGCTTCCATCTCGTCTACCAATTCTGGTCCCATCAACTTCCTTTCACCCACTTCATCCCAGAAAGATGGAGTTCGACACCGCTTCCCATATAATGCCTGAAATGGTGCCATCTGTATACTGGAATGAAAACTGTTATTATATGAAAATTCAACCAAAGAAATATGTTGGTCCCAACATCCCTGATAATCCATAGAGCAAGAACGTAGTATATCCTCCAATGTCTGAATTGTTCATTCTGACTACCCATCTGATTGAGGATGAAAAGCTGTACTAAAATTTAATTCAGTACCCAAAGACTTCTGAAGGCCTTTCCAAAAGTTGGAAGTGAACCTGGGATCACGATAAGATACAATAGAGAGGGGAACTCCATGTAACCTGACTATCTCATTAAGATACAAACAGGAAAGTTGATCTAGGGAAAAAGTATCTCGTATAGCAAGGAAATTAGCAGATTTAGTCAAGTGATCAACAATAACCCAGATTTCATTATTACGTCGAGATGTCTTCGGTAATCCCACAACAAAGTCCGTGGATATATTCTCCCATTTCCACGCTGGAACTGGTAAAGGCTGAAGCATCCCTTTCGGTAACTACCACTCTACTTTCACCTGTTGACATGTCAAACACTTCACAGTAAAATCAGCAATATCTCTTTTCATTCCATCCCACCAGTAATACTCCCACAGATCTCTGTACATCTTAGTACTTCCAGGATTAACTGAAAACGGAGAACTATGAGCTTCACATAAAAACTCTCTTTTCAACTGTGAATCAAAAAGCACACACAATCTCTTCCCAAATCTAAAAACGCAATCATTATCAATGTTGAATTCAGGAAAATTACCATTCTGAAATAGCTCTACCTTTTTCTGCAACTCACTGTCTTGCTTCTATGCTTGCTTGATTCTATCTTATAGATATGATCTCACTGATACCTGAAACAAAATAGAATAACTTCCTGCACCAACAAATTCTATTCCAAATTTCATCAAATCCTTAACCAAAGGATCACGTTCCAAACGCAAAATTACTAATGAAGCATTACTTTTTCGACTAAAAGCATCAACCACTTTATTTGCTTTTCCCGGATGGTAATGAATTTTACAATCATAATCCTTGATTAATTCAAGACATCTCCTTTGTCTTATGTTTAAAACTTTCTGAGTGAATATATACTTTAAACTTTTGTGATCAGTATATATTTCACACTTTACTCCATACAAATGATGCCTCCAAATTTTTAAAGTAAAAACAATAGTAGCTAATTCCAAATCATGTGTAGGGTAATTTACCTCATGAGTTTTCAACTGTCGTGAAGCATAAGAAATTACCTGATCATTCTGCATTAGGACGCAACCAAGTCCTTTCAATGAAGCATCATTGTATATAACAAAGTCACCATTCCTGGAAGGTAGTGCCAAAACTGGAGAATTCACCAATATTCTTTTCAATTCCTGAAAACAACCATCACATTCTTTTGTCCAGATAAACTTAACACACTTCCGAGTTAGCTTAGTCATTGGACTAGATAACGTGAAAAATTTCTAACAAACCTTCGGTAATAGCCTGCCAAACAAAGGAAACTACGAATCTCTGTTACATTTGTGGGTCTTTTCCATTCTTCAACAACCTTTGTTTTTGCAGGATCAACAGTTATTCCATCTTTAGAAACAATATGACCAAGGAAAGAAATTTTTTGCAACCAAAACTCACAGTTGCTGAATTTTCCATACAGTTTCTTTTATTTTAAGGTTTGCAAGATAACCCTTAAATGTCTTTCATGCTCCTCTTTAATTTTAGAAAACACCAAAATATCATCAATGAAAACCCCCACAAACTTATCCAAGAACTCATGGAAAATACTATTCATTAAGTCCATGAATATAGCAGGTGCATTGGTTATCCCAAAAGGCATTACTACAAATTCATAAAGGCCATATCTTGTACAGAATGTGGTCTTCATAACATATTCTTCCTTTACCTTCAGCGGATGGTACCCCGATCTCAAGTCAATCTTTGAAAAATACTGAGCTCCCTGGAGCTGATCAAACAAATCATCAATATGAGGCAAAAGATATTTGTTCTTAACAGTGATATTATTCAAGGCTCTATATTCAATGCAAAGTCTCATTGAACCATCTTAATTTTTAACAAATAAAACAGGAGTACCCCATGGTGATGTGCTAGGTCGAATGAAACCTTTCTCTATTAAATCTTTCAATTGCTCCTTCAACTCTAAAAGTTCAATTTGATCCATTCGATAAGGGGGTTTTGAAATTGGCTTAGCATCAGGAACTAAGTCAACAGTAAACTCAACTTTCTGATCAGGTATTATTCCAGGAAACTCATCAGGAAAAACATCAGGATACTCATTTACCACTGGCACATTATTAATCTGAACAGTTCCTTTATTTTCAACGATCTGTGCAAGGTAGCATTCATTTCCATCTTTTACAAGTTTCTTGGCCTCTTGATAAGTTATCAACAGTAAGGGTTCATTATTGTACACAAAATGAAAGTGTTTCTGAAAAGAAACTTCTTTAGCTCTACAGTCAATCTTAGCATGGTAAATAGAGATCCAATCCATACCCAGGATAACATCAAACTCTACTAGAGGTAGAAAAATAAGGTTTTCATGTAGGTTCTTTCCACAGACAAGGATAGGAAGATTCTTATAAATTCTTTTTGCCTCAACATTTCCCCTAAGTGTTTTTACCAAAAGTTCAGGAGTCATTTCTTGAGATGGTATTCCCATTTTACTAGAAAGGTTTTCAGAGATGAAAGAATGTGTAGACCCCGAATCAAACAACACACTGGCATAATCTGAAAAAACAAAAAAAAGTACCTGATACAACTTCATTTGATGGCCTGACATCTACTGAAGTAGTTGCAAAGGATTTCACCACGGCTTCTTTCTTGTAGTCTAACTGCTTCCCATCACCCAAGCTCTTTGTCGGACACTCGTTTTCATAGTGACCCATATCATTGCACTTATAACATTTCATTAACTATAAATCAAATTTGGTCTTACCATCACCCTGATCTTTTCCAGTGCAATCACGAGCCTTATGTACCATCTTACCCCATTGGTAGCACTTTCCAGAATTCAGAAGACATTCCCCAGCATGCCTTTTGCCACATTTATCACAAACTGTAAACTTAGTTTTCTTACCGTCAGAATTTTTTGAAGAATTCTTACCTTTCTCCTGCCACCTCGGAATCTTCTTATGTTGGTTGTTATAGAAGACTTGATCATCAGCAAACTCCATTTCCACCTTCTCATTACATCGAACAAGCTTTTCATAACTTTTAAACTCACGAGAAGCTAATACCCTTCGATATTTTGGCTTTAATCATGAGTAAAAATGATTGATTTTACTATCAAGGTCTCGGATAAAATTTGGAGCATACCTTGCCAATCGAGTGAACCGTTCTTTATAGGTAGCCACTTAGTCTTCCTCTTGCCTCAATTCCAAGAATTTATTTTCCATCCTAAGTTGAACAGCCATAGGAAAATACGTCTCAAGAAACATACCTTTGAATTCATCCCAGTCGAGAGAATCAATCTCATCAGCGTCCCTAATATTTTTAACCATCGACCACAACTGATCTACTTCACCCTCCAAATGATAAATAGCAAGACTATCCTTTTGATTGTCTGAACACCCAATGACATCGAAAATCTTCTCCAGTGATTTAATCCACCCTTCAGCTAACACATGGTCAGATGATCCTTTGAATGATGAGGGATGTTGCCTCATGAAATGTTCCACCACTGACATGTTCCTCTGCGGTTGATCTGGATGATCTCGTGTATCGATACCACTGCCATTTATCGCTTGAGTCAACTGTGCCATTACTGCAACAAACTGTTCAGTTCCAATTCCAACCATCTCAGGATTCTGATTCGGAAGGTTATTTCCTTCTGCATGCCTTCCTAGCACTGCTTCCTTGTTTCCTCTGCGGAAAACCATTCTGAACAAACATGTCTTAGATGAAGCAACATGGTAATCTTCAAATACTATATCAATTCAATTTGACAATAAAAAAAATATTTTTGGATAATAATTTAATATAATTCTAACTCCTAAAGTTACCTAAACCGACCCTTCATACAAACTATAAGGACCCAGCCTTAAACCTTACTTAATCATGAGTTATTACAAGATTACACATTGAGGATCTTTTCGGGATTAGAGTTTTAGAGAATTAGATCATAACACTTTCATTACATCCACATATAAACAAAGTGGTTACATAAAGATAGTATTCTTATTTCCCATCAATGGAAACATATTTAAAATAAAACATGGATTCTTTCTTGACACTTCCTTGACACTATCATCATATCATGTACCATTCCCTTGACCTGTGAAAAACATTTCAAAAAAACTTGGGATGAGAATAAAAAGCTCATTAAGGGATATAAAAATATGGAAAGGAAACATGGGTACATATATAAATAAGAATGAAATCATACATTACCAATAAAACATAAGAACTTTATCATACCTCATGAAATCATTAATAAATCATGGAAATCATAAGATATAAAGGTAACTTGAGGCATTCATAACATTCTTACGTAGGGAGTAACCCTCTTGGTTACCTTTGGAATACCCATCATAGTATATTCCCTAAATCTCTTCGGAGAAACCTTAACGTTACACTCCTTCGCGTTACCCAATGCATTGGAGAGCTATATCGGGCTCACCCGCCCTTAGAGTATCACAGAACCACCCGTCTTCATAATAATTCCCATGAACCTAAACATAATCATATCACATAAAACATGCATAAAGGAAACATAACATTTCCACCTTTCAATCACAAGATATCAATACAACACATTGATATAAAAACATTATGAAAACCATTTTCAATACCAAAAAAAAGAAAAGTAAGACATGGTATTTATTTTTCTATTAAAAAAAGGAATGGCTTGTAGAGGAAGCCGGAACTCAAATAATGGTCACGATGGCGGAGAAGTCGTTGTCGCCGAATACGTACGACAAAAACATTCCCTTTTGTAGTTTAGTAAAACGCTTCGTAAAAAAAATATTCCTTTTGGATAAATGTAAATGTCAAAGTGGTTTATACACCGTATAAAAGAAGTTTGTGTATAGAACAAAATATGCCTCAATGAAAGGAGATTGAGACGAAGTCCCATACCTCGGGTCCGACTTGACTCGGTCGTTCATTAATCTCCAGAATAATAAACTTGAGTTAATTTCTAGTTGTTTAAGAAACTTTTTCAAGTTCATTATTCCTTTTATATCACTTATTTCCATGTCATGAACACTATGTAATTATTTAAGTTAATAACGGTCATTTTAACGATCATTGGTACTTGAGTAAAAAATAAACCCTTTATAGTTACATGCTGTTCATGTATCCATTATATACAGAATTATAATCATTATGTATATATCATATATATCAAGTATATACATGCAATTATAATATTACATAATCATTTATAGGTAAGAAATGAAATGCACCGTTCATGGAGACGGTAAGCCGTACGTACGCATAAACGCTACTTTCATTTCTATTTCGTATTTTATAGAATGGAATCATAATGATATAAAGGTATATTATAATTCCAGTATAATATCATATATAATATCACAGTTCCATCCTTTATACATCCCACATATGGTATTTAACGAATCAAATCACTTTGAGGGGGCGGTAGTCTGCACTTCCTTAAATGAAGATATTTTGTTTACCCATAATGGTAACCATAAAGGTATGCCCAAAATGAAAAATATAGAAGCTTAAGGAAAACATAAAAATATTATATATCCTATATAAATATATTGACATATTAATGGCCACCTTTGAAGGTGTTAAAAGAATTTTTAACAATCATCGTTTCAGGAGGCATAAATTCACCATCCACGGAAACTGTATGTCCTTTAACCATTAGATGTAGGTGTGTGTAAGTGTAGCTCGAATCATTATTATAACAACAGACTAGTATATTGAGGATACTGGATTTGTTATAAAAGAAAATAATAAAAAGTGTTTAGGGGGTTGGAGAAGCAAAATCAAACAAAAAGGACTCAAAAGAAGACATTACCTTAAAATCGGGTAACTCTCTTAGATTTGCTCTCAAAGGCTTCCTTGGGAAGACTTCTTCCCAATGTGAGGATTCAAGGAGTAATAGAGGGATGTGTAGAGACAAAATGGGTATTTTTTGGCCGAGCCAAAGGCTTTGGGAGTGTGGGTAAGGAGGTAGGGGTGGGGGGCCTTTTATAAGAGGATAGGAGGGGCACTCTTGGAAGGTAAAGAAAAGTCACTTTATTTTAAAATGGTATTCAGATTTAAGAGGTCCCAAATTGATTTGTTTCGAGGATAAGGTGATAAGGGTTAGAAATCCACCCATCCAATAGGTTTTGGCCATGTTTAGGTCTTAGATTTTAAATTATCATTCCATTTTATTTAAATCGTTAAATAATGAGGTTATCGCTGCATCATCATGATGTAATAAATAATTTAATTTATTTAAAATATAAGTATTATAAAATAAATACTATGATGTAGGAAATCTTTTTAGCTTTCCAATTAATATTTATAATCAAAAATATAATATTTATACCCCATGTAAAAATTGTTTTAGTAAAACATCTCATGTTTGTGTCATTTTTACATTTACATTAAATAAAAAGTTATTTATGTCATTTCCCAACAAAAGTGGATCCATGGGGTCCCCAAGTTGACCCATGGATTGTCTTGGTCGGGCATGACACATCCAATGAGGGAAGGACTTGTTTCAAGGTCATCTCATTTTATTAAAACATTATTTTTACCTTAAACTACACTAATTACCATTAATCGCGATTAAGAACTTAAAAGTTACTATTCACCAAAAAAATTTAATATCATTGAACCACATTTTACTTATTAATTACAACGATGTATGTCGGATTTTTTAAATTCAAAACACAGAAGTGGTAAAATTTCATTTAAACGACTAATCAATTTTTATAAGTACCACTTAGTGGTTTCACTATTCATCAAAAATTGAAGTTTTTCAGAAAAATACCAAAAATTCACCCTAAGATATATTTGATATTCCGAATTCAAAAATGATGTCTATTTTACAAAATTCAAACCATATAAGTCACAATAATTAATTTAATAATTAATTCCTGCTGTCATGACAAATAGAGTGTTTTTATGAAACAATAAGTATCAAAAGATTGACACCAGTTTAAGTCCAATTTCAAAGTGAAATTGATTCAAATGACCAACATTGGATTAAATGGTAAAAATATATTCTAATTTCCCTTAAAAACCAATTCAAAAGATAATCTAATCATATAAATAAATTAGATTAAAAAGCAGTTTTGATGTAAAATGCAGTATTTTTCACTATTCATTAAAAAATGAGCATTGTCTGAAAAATACCAAAAATTTATCCAATGTAAATTTCAATGTCCCAATCATAATGAATATGTTTATTTTGAAAAATATAGATTATAAAATTGTCAAATGTTTGATTTAAAAAGGGCTTGTCATCAAAAGGCAGTAAAATAATCTTTTAAGAATATTAGTGTATTCCATGCATAAGATTGTATTTATTTTCATTTTAAGCCGCTAAAACACTATCTTAATCATTAATAGACATACATAAAAATATCTATTATTAATTAATTACTTGGGATGTTACATCATTAGACCTACCGATGCATCTAGGATCTATAGCGGGCTCCACCCATCACTTATTAAGTCCAATGCATTCCTCATATGAACAGGTTTAAACATAACATAAACATTCGTACTAAAACAAGCATATGAAATGTCAATAATTTCTCCATAAACCATGAATGGTATAAAAATAACACATCCACAGTCAAACATATCACAAAACCTTCAATACATTATGAAAGATTTGTATCATGATAAATCAACTTCAAAACTAGTTTAAAATCCATTAAAGGATTTTTACATAGATGAAAATAATTTGTAAAAATATTTAAGAGAAATACCCCTTTTCATTAAAATAGTTAAAATTCACACAATTTAGAAAATAAGTCATTTAAATACATATTTGAATAAAAGTGTCTCATACCACTTTGACACTTTTGAAAGGAATTAACATTTTAAAAACATTCATGTCCATATAAATAAATCATTAAAAATCATTTTGAAGACATGAAAATTAATGAGAATGATTTAGAAGAATAAATATTTAAAACATTTCAAATGATGTTTTAGTAAAAAATTCTCTTAAAATATTCCATTTTAAAATTCATTCATAAAACATGGACATAGATAATAAATATGTCCCGGTAGATACTTACGTAAAAATATCCTCGGATAATAAAGAGATTGTGAAATTAACCCTTAACAATTTGGTAACTTACGAAACACACAACCCATGAAAGATCAATCATACAATGAATATGTAATACACATAAATTAAATTTTATTACACAAAGAATACAATTATGGGCAGTAAATACTCACACAAAAGTTAATAGTGGCAATATGGCATGAATCTCATGGGAATAAGGAGTGAGATGAAAACCCCTTACCTTGTAATTTTACTTGGTTAAGGGTAGTTTAACCTCATGTATAATGGTGATATAATTTTTTATTAAAATTTAAAAGAATCATATATGATAATATGATATCATTTATGATCTTTTAACAGTTATTTGTTAATAATATCTTTGTATTATCGTCGTTTCGGGTGTTAACTTACTCGTTTTTATTTTATATGTTTTGTTACATAAGTCGTGTTTGTTATGGATAGTTTGTATATTATTCATATCCAGAATGATATAAAGTCCCTTAAACATTATTTTTAATCATAAAATGAGAATTATAATTTAATGGATGTGATGGGGAAATGAATCTCAATTGCTTTCATGGAGACGGTAATCTGTACGTATGTACGAACAATAATTCCCTTTCATTTTTCATTTTAAAAGGAATAAAATCCAAATGATACCAAGGTATATTATTATTCCAGTACAATATAATATCTTATATGTGTTTCTTATGTTCATTAAAAACCATCCTTTATACGTTCCTCTATGGTATGAACGAGTCATATCACTTTGAGGGGGCGGTAGTCTGCACTTCCTCAAATGAAATTATCGTGTATATATATACAACATGAAAAGAATAATTATATTATATAAAATGGAATTAAATAAGCTTATATACAAAATAAATATCATTAATATCATATTAAATTTTTGTGCCATCATAATGTCCACCATGAGAGGCGGTAGGAGATAATTGAACAATCATTGTTTCGTGAGGCGTTTGGTTTCCATCCACAAAAACATTATGTTCTTCACCCATTAGATGGAGGTGTGTGTATGTGTAGTCCGAATACTTCTCATAAAAACATCCTAGTATATTTATAATACTGTTTTTGTTACAAAGAAAATAATAAGAATAGTTTAGGGGTTTGAGAAGTAAAATAAAAGAAAAGCACTTAAGAGAAATTGTGACCTTTAATTTGGGTAACTACCTTTGGTTTTAACCAAAATGAAATCTTGAAGTGTCGTATTCCTAAGGTCCGGATTCTAGGAGGAGGATAGAGATGTAGGAAGATTAATTGGTCAGAGGTTAGATGAGCCAAAAGGCTTTAATGGTGTGAGTAATTGGGTATAAGTGGTGTCCTTTTATAAGTGGGAGGAGGGGCTCTTAAGGAAAAACCTAAAGTATTAGTTTATAATAAATTCATATTTGGTTTCTAATGTCTCCAAAGTAGAATTTTCAAAGTCTAATGTGGGTATGGTTTGAATACCACTCAACAAATAGAATTTAGACTGGTTTGGTTCACTGTAGTAACCTTATCCTTTGGTTTTAACTCTTAGTTAATTAGTTTGACATTTACCATGTCGCTTTATGTTTTTATATTATATAGTTAATAAACATACTATATACATCCAATAGTCCCAAAAGTGGTCCATTAATGACACACCTAGCATTATATAAGTCATTTGGACGAATCTTAGATTTTTAGGAATAGAATATCAAATAATAATATAATATTTGTTTTAAAAACTCTTTTATGTCAATTTTGACAATATTTTATAATTGATTTTTGATAAAGTTTTAAAAACATTATTAATTAAAAACAATTTATTTAAGAAATCATAAAATGTTATATTAACCAATAAAATTAGTGGATGGCATCAAAACGTTCATATTATATTTATTTTAACATTTATAATACAAATTATTTGATTCTTTCACTAATAAGAAAAATACTACATCATTATTATGTCATAAATAAATTTAATTATTCAATGTTTAAAAATTATAAATGAAATACCATTATGTAGGAAATATGTTTAGATTTCTAATGAATATTTATAGTCGAAAATATAACATATATAACGCTATGTAATAATTGTTTTTGTAAAAGATATATGCTTATGTCATTTTTGTATTTACTTTAACTTAATTAATATAAAGTGTCCTTATCACCTACAAGTGGCTCCATGGGGTCCCAAAATCATCCCAAAGATACCCATGGTCGGACATGTAACAACCAATAGGGTTAGGACACGTTTTAGGGTAAATTAATATTATTATAATATTATTTGTTTTACCCCTATTTACCGGATTTACCCTTTAACCATGGTAAATATAATATTTACCGAAATAATTATTCAAAATGTCTAAAAATAATAGTTATCTATTTACACAATTTATACCTCCTGATTCTAAATATGGAATCAATTTTTCTAAATTCAAAACACAGAAGTGGCATAAATTAATTTAAAATTATTTCCTGTTGTTAAAACAAAAAGCGTGTTTATTAGAGATAATAACTATCAAAAGGTTGGCACTTGCTTATGTCCAGTTTAAATGTGAATTTATATCCAATGACCAAAGTTGGATTTAATGGTAAAAAAATAATCCAATTATACTCTAAAATCACTCAAATTCATAATTTATCACTATTAATTATTTTGATTTAAAAAGATGTTTTTAACTAAAATTTAGTAATTTTCACTATTCCTCAAAATATGAATGTTATCAGAAAAGTACCAAAAATTCACCCTAATCTAATTTTGATATTCTGAATCCTAAAATGAAGTATATTTTACTAAATTAAGAACATAAAAGATGAATTTTTTAATTTAAAATTAATTCCCGCTGTCAAAACCAAAAGGTGTATTTTTAAGAAATAGTAACTATCAAAAGTTTGACACTTGTTTATGTCCAATTTCAAAGTGAAATTACATAAGATTACCATCATTGGATTAAATAGTAAAAATATAATCTATTTATACTTACAACCAATTAAAATTTATAATTTGACCATATAAATTATTTTGATTTAAAAAGTTGTTTTTAGTTAAAATATAGTATTTTTTCACTATTCACCCAAATATGAAAGTTATCAGAAAAACACGAAAATTTATAAAAGCTAAACTGTTATCTTGTGATTCTAAAGAGGATGTTTAGTTGAACAAATTATATATATATAAGTTTCAAATATTGGATTAAAAAATGCTTTTCCATTAAAAGATGGTAAAATTGCATTTTTTGAAAAATATTTCTTTTATCTGAAAAAATGTATTTGTTCTAACATTATGTCTATGAAACTCATAATATGGATTATAAAATTATAAGGATTATATAAAGTTTAAAATTCAGTTAATACTATTCATAACCGCTTTTGAACGGCTTTTTTGGTAAGTCACGGTGCACTAGAACTCGGTGTTGTGTGAAGTGCAAGTAATTGAATTACTTTGAAGAAATAACGTACTATGGAATCTTGGGTGTTACATGAAATCCATGCTATAAATCAACAAACTATACCATAAAGAAACTTGTTTATAGTGGAGAGTATTATGAGATAACTCCCTTTAGCATCCATTGAATATTATGACTTAGTTGTAGTTAAGGCAATGACTAAAGATCTAGAAAATATATTTGAATTTATGGGATATTGAGAGAACTAAAATGTAACTCCTTTATTACCATTTGAAGGTGAAGTTGATCATTTGTGGTAAATGGATAAGTGTTTTAGAGAAATTGAATAAATTGAGTCCGTGTAATCTAATGAATTTATGAATAATCCCAGAGGAGGTATATTCATAAGGATGTTCAATGTAACGACCTGAATTCTTGAATAATATATTGTTTCCTAAAAATGTATGTTTTACTGTGTCACATTCATTAAAACTATATAAGTATAAAATTGAAATCTAACTATCAGTTTTTAACAATTATATGACAAATAATTATTATGATAGACGATCAATATGACTGATGATCAATATGACCATTGAAAGAATAATAAATTTAATGTTATAATCATTGTTTATAATAGAAATTAAATGGATAATTAATTGAAAAGGAAGAAGTTGATGGACTCAACCAGAATGATTGTACCCTATGAGGCCCATTTATCTGAGCATCCAAGGGGGATATCATTTCTAGGATTTTCCCTATACCAATCCCAAAATTATATCCAAAAACATAATCATGAGTGAAATTGTTTACGGGAGAAGATCAAGCTCATCGATATCACGAACCAAACCATACTCACTGAATGACCCCAAGAAAGCCCCACCATCAAACACCTTACTAATATAGCATATGTGGGTGTAATAAAAGAATATGTAACAAGACCCTAATATTATTATTATTTGAATTTTTTTTTTAGAGTAATAAATATTCTTCCATTTTATTATTGATACTTTGAAAATGATTTTTAATGCACAAATAGTATATTTTGGTAAATATTAAAATTTAACTAAGAAATATATTTTATAGGATTAATGGATTTTTTTAATTAAAATTTTTTTTAATAAAATATTATTCATAAATTACTTTTATTAAATGTAAATTATCATATAGTTTTTATGAAGTCAAATGTAATTTTTATGAAGGATTGAAAACTATTTTTTTCAAACCCCTTTAATTATCAATAAATGTCAGTTTTTTATTTCAAAAATAATTAATCACATATTTTGAAAATTATGTAGATAAAATTAATATTATTTCTTAAAAAATAGTTATATGTTATCCAACAGTGAATTTTGCAAAAAATTGGAGACAACCGAATTTTTGGGTAAGAATTAAATAGTGTATAAATATATAATGTGTTTTATGACATCATAATGACCTAATAGTGACGTAATAAAAAACTATAAATGGTGTCTTAGGATAAATATAAGTTTTACTTTAAAATAATATAATTTTAGGTTTATTTGATTTATTTTATAAAGCCTTAGTGAATCCTACAAGACATATAAAATATTTTATGATTTTAAAATCACTTCCTTGATAGGGTGATTAAACTACACATAATAAAGGAAAATATATTAATAAATCTGGCCCTTATCCTTTTAAAATAATTTTATCACTCCAATGTTTAAGGAACAATGTAAAAAATCCTTGGGATGGTTTGTGGTTATGAAAAATTTAGTTTGTACGGTCCAAAACCAATATAATAAAGCATTCCCCCACCTTTACTATATAAATCCATCGAATATCACATTCCTCTTCACTCAAAACATTTGTAGATCGACCAATATCTACCTAAAAGACCTTAGAGTCCTCCCAAGGTGCCCACAATCTCCCAAGAAGTGTCTCCCAAGCCTTTGGGATCACACACATCCATGTAAGGGATCTTCTACCCTCCTCCGTTATCAAGCATTCCTTTCAAGTAATTTCTTTTTAAATTTCATTTTTTCCTATGTTGGGATATGTTATTAAATGTATCACATACAGTCTATTTTATTTATAAAATATTTGATCCCCTTCCACCTTCATTTATCCTCCTATGATTCTTTATGTACACTCACTTCCATGAAAACATTCTTTAACGGTTTCATTATTTTCCCATTTTTATCCAATATTCCGTATCATGCTACACCATTAAAATTTCAATTACAAAAAATGGGGTATGATTTCTTACCGACAACATATATATATTATTATTTTTTATGATGGGAGACCTATTTCTCTCTCATTAATCCCTCTAATGTACACTCATTGTGATGCTAAAATTTTTTAAGACTTATTCCATTTCTCATCTTTATTCGTGTTTCTTTATTATGTTATGCCTTCTATTTCAAAATTCCTTGTGTTTGGGACATGAATATTTATAACCCCCTTACAGTATGTTTTAATTATATATTATTAGATACCCCTATATTTATCATCAACCATTTTTATTAATTTTTAAGTCACATCAGTAGGTTGCAGAAATTACAGCATGATTTTCCAAGCCAAAATCATCATGTAGTGAATACCATTCCAATTTCTATATCATGAGTATACACCTTTATTAAAATATAAATATTTATTATCGACTTTAATGTATTAATTCAACATTCCTTTACAATTGAATAAATGATGATGTTGAATGAATAAATGTTATATGATATATGTGGCACAATTAAACATGAGATTAAAATGATTAAGAAGGGTGTGACATGATAGCACTTCAATGTATTGGGTAATGTTTAGTATAATGATACACCAGGTGAAATAAGGATTTACTCATGCTAATTCATGTGAAATGGGGGTTTACGCATGCTAATCCATGTACAATGAGCCTTGGCTCATGCTAATATCATGTTTAACGTTGTTCCCACGTTTCCATGTTATGATAATGATGTTATATCACGACTTTATGATCATGTTTCTCTTATACATCATTGATATTCCTTTTTTCATACTTTTATTATATTATTCATGTTATTCTTGGTTTACTCCCTTACCGTGATTTATATCTCACCCTTTTCTTATATATATCCTCAGGTTATCCCATGAAATTTATGTATGATGGAATGTTTTGGTCATGTAAATGATGCTTTAATGAAAATGTGGTATTATATGTCTTAAGTTTTCATGTAATGTTTCTAAGCCCCAATACAACTAGACCTCTCTATTTTTTGGGTTGTATTGTGTGAAAATTCATGTAATAAATCATTTTTAAATACAATATAAAAAGTAAGGTTGTTATGTATTTCATCAAAGGGAAGATTTGGTTATTTTTAGGATTACGATTAGAAAACCCTAATACATTTATTAGGGATAAGACTATGTATATGAAATTATCCCTAAATTCTGGTGAGTATAGAGTAAGTGGTTTATCATGAAAATGTAAACCTTTCTAGACACCAACAAGTAGAGGTGGGTCTATCATAGATGTATCTAGGGGTAAAACCCCAAACCCCGCTTTGAGATAGACTCAAACGGGGACTGGGGCATGACAATGATCCTTGTTGAACTCTTCATTCGACACTCCAGGGGGATATTCTTTGGTAAATACATAAATTCATTAAGAAACATTAATTATGGAACCGAACAAAATACACATTTGAATATATTTTGTGAAGTATATCAAGGATAACCTAGATTTAAACGTTTGGTGTGAATGGTTAGGATATAGTATTCATATCCAAGTTTATCATTCTATGTCCAATGATTTATTTTGTATATTATTATTAGATTAGTATTAAAACCCCCAAACTGTATATTATTACTTTTAGTTAAAACATGGATTGTAGAAATTTACGAACAATACTCCTCTCTTTTCCAAAAAAACTACATGGAATGATTATTTGGATGTCTTATGTAGTTGGATTTGATTTTTTTTCAAATATCCATGTTACATGTAAATAAATTTACAAGGGACAGAATTTTTGGAGGGGGAAGAATGTGAGGACCTAAACATTTGAATAATATTTTGTTTTTTGAAAATGTATGTTTTACTATGTCACATTCATTCAATCTATATAATTTTAAATTAAAATTAACTACCACTTTTCAACTATTATATAATCATTAGTCAGTTATGACTGATGATAAATATTACCATTATGATCAATAATAAATTTTATGTTATAATTATGGGGTATAAATATAAATAGAAAATGGAAAATTAATTCAAAAAGAAGATGTCGATGGCCTCAACTAGTATAATTGTACCCTATAAAGCCCATTAATACATCACTTACACTGGAGATCACATTTTTAATATTTTCTCTAGATGAATCCATATCTGATATCCAACAACTCAAGCACGAGTGAAACCATTTTCGAGAGAAGTTCAAGCTCATTGACATCATGACCCAAACCATGTTAACCAAAGGATTCCAAGAAAGCCCCACCATCACACACCATACGTTATCGGTGTCTGAATGTGTAATAAAAGGATATCTAACAATAACCTATCATTATCCTTATGTGAAGTAGTTTTTTATAGATTAAGGAATATACTTTCATTTTATTATTTTTCCTTTGTAAATGATTTTTTAAGAACAAATATTTTTTTTAATATTCTAATTCAATTAGAAAAACTATGTTGATAAATTAATGGATTTTTCAATTAAATATTATTTTAATAAAATATAAATTTCAAATTATGTTAATTAAATATATATGATTGAATAATTTTTATGAAGTCAATTGTAATTTTTATTAAGGAGAGAAAACTATTTTTGTCAAATCACATAATCATTAAATAAATGTCTATTTTTATTTTAAAATGAAAATTCACATATTTATAAAAGTATTTAGATAAAATTAATATTATTCTTTAAATCAAGATGACAAAATTATCCAATGGTGATTTTTTCAAAAACAATTGAGACAGTCGAATTATATAGTAAAAATTAAATATCATAAAAATATATAATGTGTTTTATGACATCATAATGACCCATTAGTGATATATAAAATTATATAAATATTTTATTCATCCAATATATGTTATTATGTAAGATAATTTAATTCTAGTTTTATTTTATTTATTTATAAATTCCTTAGTGAATCGTCTAAGGAAAACAAAATATTTTAAAATTTTAAAATCTATTCCTCAAAAGATTGACTCAGCTCCACATAAGAAATTGAAATTTTTTAATATCTTAGTCTATAAATCATTATAAATAATTTATAGCACTCCCTTTTTCTAGAAACAATTGGAAACAACCATGGTATGGTTTTGTGGTTTTGAAAATTATAGTGTGTAGTGTCCAAAACCAAAATATTAAAGAATTCCCCCACCATTATTATATAAACCCACCCAATATCTAATTTCTATTCACTAGAACCATTTCGATATTGACCAACATCTTCCCCATACTTCTTATAGTTCACAAAAATCTCTCCCAATATCTCATGATGCCTCTCCCAATCTGTTGGGATCACACACATCCAAGTAAAGGATGTCCCATCCTCCTCTTTTATCAAGCATTTTTTCATGTTGTGTCATTTTTAATTTTATTTTTGAAAATAATAGGATATGTTATTAATGGTATACAAATACATTAAATTTTATGTATAATTGATTAGATCCCTTTCCACTTTTATTTATCCCAGCTATGATCTTTTATGTATACTCGTTACCATGCTAGAATTCCGTATGGGTTTTCTTCCTTTCTCATATTCATCCATGATTCTTTATATTGTTACACTCTTTTATTTTAAATTAAAAATTATGGGTTGTCTTTTTGATGATTCCCCATAATACCCTTGTTATTTTTTTTATAATGTGTGACCTATTTATCTCTCATTAATCCCTACCATGTACACCTGTTACGATGCTGAAATTTTGCAAAAGTTATTCCATTTCTACTATTTTTTCAAGTTTCATTATTATGTTACACCTTCTATTTCAAAATTCCTCATATTGAGACATATATCTATATGGCCTATTTACATTCTATTTCATTTATATATGATTATAGATCCCTTTATCTCTCATCATCCATATTTCTTAATTTTTATGTCACATCGTTAGGCAACCAAAATTGCACTATGATTTTCCATGCCAAAATCATCGTGTAGTGAATACCATGAACATTTCTCTATCATGTTTATTAAAATATATACACATAAAATTATTGATTACATATTTTCATGTATTCATTTCACATTATATAATAATTTAATAAACTATTATGTTTAAGTAATCAATGTTATATGATCTTTGTGGCACACGTAGTCATGAGATTAACATGGTTATGATAGGTGTGCCTTGGTAGGGCTCTAATGCATTTGATAATGTTTAGTATCCTGATAGCCCATGTTAAATGAGGGTTTACTCATTATATTTACTATGAAATGAGGGTTTACACATGAAAATCCATGTGTAAACATCCTTGGATCATGCTAATATCATGTTTTATGTTGTCGCCACATTTCCGTGTTATGATAATCTGGCTATATAATGACTTTATGTTCATGCTACTCTTTTGATCCATTAATATTAATTTTTCGTAACATGTATTTTGTTCTTCATGTTTTTCCTCTTTCACTCACTTTAAAGGCTTTATAGATCCCCCTTTTCTTATGTATGTCCTCAGGATATCACATGAAATGCTAAGTATAAAGAAATGTTTTGGTCATGTAAAAGAAGTTTTCAATAAAGTTGTTGTATTTTATGTCTAAAATTGTAAATTAATGTTTTTAATACCCAATGAAAATATACATATCGATCATATGGGTTATATTAAGTGAATTGTTTTCGAATAAATCATGATTAAATATGATGTAAGGATCAGGGTTCTTATATTCAACTTTAAAAAGAAAATAAATTCTTATAGTTCAGGAATAATGTAAATGATTAAATGTCCTTGTATATATAAAAATGAACCGTATTGGAATGTTTTAGACAAAATTTTATTAAAGGCCATGATAGTAAAATTAGTTGGTTTTTTTTTGATAAAATACATGATATTGAATACCATTAACCTCTTTATAATTTAAATCATTTGATAAGTTTTTTTGTTGTGCTGAGAATGTTGAATTAAATTTTTCAATGACCATGTTTTTTATAAGAATAAGAAATAATAATAGATCCATGATGTAACATAATGGGAATGATCCATCCACTAAATCTACAGGTAAAACAATATAGTTACCAATTTATTATATTTTGGGTAAAAGGAACCCTTTGGTATGCCTTATAAGTTATGGGAAGTGATTATAATGTGTTATGTTTGGTAATATGGGTTAATATTCAAGAGAAAATGATCATGGTATTTTTAAGACTAATTTTAATAAGTTTTTAGAAAGACATTTTAATTATAATGAGATGGGTTTTTGTATGAATACATATGAGAATAAGAATAAAAATGATAGGAATCATTATCTATTTAAGTATATTGGTGTGGTGAAATCCTTTTCATCTACCTTAGTAGATGTTGTTACATCGATCTAAATGGTAACATGTAAATTTCATGTATATTTAAATTATAGTAATGTCTTATTTTCCTAAAGATCTATATATTCTTTCAATTTTTATAAATTTTATGGTAAAAATAAAATTTCTTCTCATTATATGAAGTTAGTACTTTGGGTAAAAACTCCTTGGGTTTGTATTAACGAAATTTTAATATACAAAGATAATTATGTGAGAATATTTGGAAGGGTTTTCCTTGAAAATATTATTTTCATTCCATTGAATAATTTTATGTTATTCTGTGTGTGGATTGGAATTCAATTTATCATTCGATGATATATTATGGATTTAAATACATTATTTTCTAAATTGAGATTTGATTTTTTATTATAATAAAATAACACCTTTGATAATATATCAAGAATCTGAGAAACTATTAAATGATAGAAGTATATGATATATTTCTTATATTTTATAAAATAAGGGATCTTTTCAAATTAATGATCTAATAGTAGTAAATGAATATATAACTATATTTTAGATGAATTTTATTTAAATATTTCAGATATGGGAGTTCAATTTACTATTGACATAGGACATGATGCTATGAAAATTAAAAAACCACCTTTCCGATTAGCAAATATAGAACATCTATAATTGAAAAATCAGTTGTTTGAATTTCTTGATAAATGATTCATTCATCCAACCACTTCATGAAAGGTTGATCCAAATTTATTTATTAAAAATAAATATGAAAATATGAATATTTTTAATGATTATGTATGTAATAAAACCGACCCCGGTATCTGAGAGCCTATGTCTCAATTATTAGATTTTCATAGATACTAGGAATTTCATCTCAAAGTATTGAACAATTTATAATCTTTGAATAACCAAATAACATACAATATAACAATTTAAAATTGTTAAAATAAAATAAATACTAACAAAAGTAATTTTTCAAAGTCATTGAAACTTATTATAAGAATTAATATTCTAATCCTGTGGAAAGGAAACAAATTAATGGTGATCTAAATCACACGTTCAGGTATGAGTCTATTGGAAATAATCATGAATCAATTATCATAATCAGCATTTCACAGAAGAATACTGAAAACACATTCCACATAAATAACATTACTATCATGGTGAGATATGTTTAAATCAACATGGGAAGGTAAATAAATGACACACATTCCATTTTATCAATAAAATGAGAATAAAATTAATCCCTATATAATTTCGTCACATAAATTTTATGGTTAATAATAATAAATGAATTCTAAATGAATTAAATTTTCAATTATAGGACACCATGTTTTCCTAGGTACATGATACATTTACAGTCAAGCCCTTTCACGAGATTATTTAAATCATACTAGATAAAAAACCATCTCATTTTTATAATGATTCATCACATGAGATTATTGATGCATTGAGGGATTCTATATAACAATGACCTACCCGTAACATTATTATCTAAATCATTCTCCATATATTTAATGATCAATTTAGTTCATAAAAATTTGACTTATCATCATTCATAAGTATTGAGTTAATGATACATATTTATTAATATTTCTACAATTAATAAAATAATGTTTAAAGTGAACACTATATGAAAAAATGGTATATAGTTTATTAAATAATAATATTCATAACAAAATAATATATAAATATCTTATAGAATATAAATTTTTAATGATAACATATTATAAGAAAGTGATTGTTAACAATCATAAAATAAAGTGAGATTGCACAATAACATTACAACTTTGTAGTTAAAAATTAAATTCCCATTATATTAGGTAATTGAGAGTGGAATTTAAAATACAATGGAGTATGAATTTATCCTGATATTACATGAAAAAATACAACTATATACACATCATAAAATTGATTTCATGCATAATTAATAATAAGTATCAAGGGAATTTAAATTAAGCACACATCCCATACATCACACTTCCTTATGGTTATACATAAATTAACCTGTGGTATTGTGGTTTTAAACAAGTCATTAACTTATAATAGAACCAAATTAGTATTTATAATATTATATATCATCATTTTTCCACATCTTATTACCAAATCATTAATAATATTTAATTATTTTCATTGTTTAGGGTGATAATTGCATTGTTTTCTCATGAATGTTTCATCATGAATGATCTAGTCATATCATATATTATGTAGTTATATCTTCTCCAGAATAACAATCATGATATAATTATCTTATTTTTAAATTAAGTATACTTTAAAAAAATCCTCAATAATGATTATAAAAAATAAATTATTTCATGCTCATTGGGATGGTAGGTTGTACTAATGCATGAGTAATGATTCTATTTTTTAAAAATAATTAAGTAAATAATGTAAATAATTTATTATAATTCCATAATTATCATCATATAATCGTTGGAAAAAATCACTCAAGGTATCATTGCTGCATTTTTGGGCTGGTTATGTTCAGTGACAAAGTACTTTCCCAAGGTTAGTTCTTGTGTTCAAGAGGTATTTTTGACAAACCATGTTGAAAAAGAAAAATGATAAATGAAATGAAATCTAGATGTGGCACAAAAAAACAAAGACAAGGTTCCACCATTTTTCAATGTTTTCCAAAAAATTTGGGTAAAATTTTGGAATTTGTAGGGAATCACAAAAAATGGATTTCCTTAAATATCTCATCAAAATATGGAAGAGGTAATAATTTATTGATTATGGGATTCTTGAATTGTTTCTCACCAATAATTAAATAATGTTTATGGTGATATATATGATTACGAAGAAATTCATAAATGGTAGAGGTAAAGAGCTTTACGAGTGAGCATTGTGGTGGTGCAATGTTTTTGTTATAAGGCTCTATGATTATGATGAGGCTTACGAACCAGGAAAATTTACATGGAGCTTTTTGAACCTGATATACTTTCATTGGGAACATTGGAGCTTTAAAAAATGGGATTATGTGGTCCTGACATGGCATGGAAAGTTCTATAGTCGATGGAAACACCTATAAATAGGGATTGACCCCATTGATAAAAGAAGAGATTTTTCTTGAAAATATTCACTCTCAAGGTTCACAAATATGGTTTGACAAGGTGGGTTGTGAAGTTGATTCATGGTGGATATGTTTATCTTTTAAAATGTAAAGAAAATTATCTAAGGCTTGTTGAAATCTATGAATGAAATGAGCTTCACAGCTAGTATGTTGAGCTCTGTGATGCAAGTGAACTTGGAAATGGCTATGTTCAGATTTGGGAATAGAGAGTACTTAAAAATAAATTTTCTAATCTTTAATAAATATTTTTCTTCCTGAATCATTGATCTTTTTGAAATAAAGATCTTTGGGAAGTACTATGATTTGTGGAAATTTCACTACTGGAAAAGTGTCATATACCCACAGTTTCAAACCATGGGTATAGCCCATTAAACCATGGGTATAGGCTATACGCTATGAGGGAGTTATTTAACAATGACTCAATTCCCTATTGAATCAACTCCAATTTTATTTCCCCAATCACAGTTAAATAAAAATGTTGTGTATGTAAAGGATTTCAGACCTATTGCTATTGGGAATACCTTTCCAAAAATCAGTAGCAAAATTATTTCTACGAGGTTAGGTCCCATTTCTTTTGGGTTTATCTCTTCAATTCAGTTTGGATTTATCCCTAGTATAAACATTCATAACTCCCTTTGAATGTCATAACATCATGAAATGAAAGGTTAAACATGGGAAATTAGAATTAAAGCATAATATCTCAAAATTATTTGATACCATAAAGTAGAGTTTTATTTTTGAAATTATCAAAAGGTATTGACACCCCACCCCACACCCACATGCCTTGCATGGATAGCCCCCTTGAATACCACCATGCCCCCTGGACATCACCCTTGCACTCTTCGGGATAACCCCATTGCACCCCCACTGGACACCCCTCCCCCTAGACACCCCCCAAGACACCCCCCTTGATAGACCCTCAACACCCCCTTTCAGACACCCCACATGCGACCTCCCCCTGCCCTTTAGACCCCCCCTGATAGACCCTCGACACCCCCTTTTAGATATCCCTTGGACATCCCCCCTAGACACCCCACCTACACCCTGTCCCCTGCCCTCCAGACCCACCGAACCCCCTCCCCCCCCCCCTCGGACAGCCCTTGGACACCCCCTGGACATTCCCTTCTAAACACCCCATATATACCCTCCCCCCTACTCCTAATAGTTTCATTCATAGGAATACAATGTTTATTGATCCACCAAACCAACAAGTTACATTTAATCGGTATTTCTTTATACCTGTATAGATTTTCCCCACCATTGATACCATTTGGAATCTGATGTATTGACCTATAAATCATGTCCTAGAAAATCCCCATTGGAAACATCCTGAAGACTAACTGTTCTATTTAAGAATACATAATAATGATATCAAAACATTCACTTTGATGGTGGTTAAGAACAAACTGTGTAAAATAGGGGTAACAACATGCCTTGGAAAACAAAATGTTTGGAGTAAAACATCCTAGAAATCCAAGATGGGAACCTGCCCAGTTGTCAAACTAGATGTTTATGTTTCCTAATTCCACAATCCATCGGGAATGCTTATGGAGAACTATAATGTTCCCATGCAACTCCTTCCACATCCATGAGACTTTTCCCATGGATCCTCAAGGTCAGATCAATACTTTGACCGATATGAAATTTCCCTATAGAGAACGATCTTCAAGTTCCACGCCAAGCAAACTTAACATGCAGAATGTGCATTGATCACTCGACACTGCATAAGTGGATACCACCATCTACCAAAAGTCTCACCATCCACATCCACACAACCCTAGGAATATATTTCCACTCCATGAGAATACTATATGAATTAAGTC
Organism: Viscum album; assembly: GCA_963277665.1. Taxonomy (NCBI): domain Eukaryota; kingdom Viridiplantae; phylum Streptophyta; class Magnoliopsida; order Santalales; family Viscaceae; genus Viscum; species Viscum album. The sequence continues at coordinate 170,792,373 of OY728157.1, forward strand.
ATTATCTTTTCAATATTCCCCAACACCACTTTCGAATCCATTATCACCGATAACACATGAATCGTAATGGAGCTAAGGATGAAATTCACTAGCATAATTCTTTCACTAAGGGATAAGAAGTGGTTTTGGAAGTTATTAATAGGAAATTTTATTTTTTTATAAACCCCCTCACAAGTACTGATATGTAATCTCCATGGGGAAAAAGGATAACCATGGTAATCTAGTGAAAAATTCCTTCATTTCATGCTTTGTATCTTTTTTCCTCACTGTCTGGATTGAATGTTAATCTTTCAAAGTCCCCAATGTTTGTGGCTAGTATATCTCCTGATGTTTGTGATTTTATTGAGGCTATTATTGGGGTTAGTAAGGGGTATCTTCCTCTTTTTTATCTGGGAGTTCCCCTCATCAATTTCAAGATTAGATGTACTGATTTTGTGGTCTTGGAAGAGAAAATTTGTTTGAAGAGTTAATGTTTGGACTAATAACTCTCTCTCTTATGCTGGGAAGTTACAACTTATTGAATCAGTGCTTTTTAGTAAGCAATATTATTGGTTTTATCAATTCATTTTACCCAAGAGAGTGGTCAAAACCACGGAAGCCACCCCTAGGAATTTTCTATGTAAAGGTCCTTCGCTAGATTCTTTTGGGGGTGGCCTACTATTTTTTCTATGCAAGAGATGCGGTTTGGATGGGATCTGGTGTAATGGTTTTACAGGCAGGTTGTTTTGGCTATATGAAGTGGCAGTGGGTTTCTGGTGGATGGGGTTTTGGTTTGTTTTGGAGTTGTGTGCAGGCTGGTGATGTGCAGGGGCTGGGGGCTTTGGATGTTGTGGTTGGTGTATGTGGTTAGTTGGGGGTGGAGTGTCCGGTGCAGGTTGGAATGCATGTGGCAGGGGGCTGGTTCATGTTGGAATAGGTTGTATGGGGTTGTTGTTTAGATGACAGGGGGTTGGTGCAGACAGGAATAAAGAAGGCTGGTGGCTGGTGTGGTGGCTTGTGGGGGGTGCAGTGGCTGGTACAGGTAGGAAGGCACCCAACAGGGGGATTACAGGGGGATGGTGTAGGCTATAACTGGTGGTTGGGGCTGTTTTGTAGGTGGCAGAGGGCTTGACATGAGTGTTTTGCATGGGGCTGGGGGTGGGGGCTAGTGTGGTGGCTAGTGTGGGCAAGATTGCAGGTGGTTTTGACGTGACCGCGGCGTGGTCACGACATTACTGTGCCCTGACCGCAGCTTGTTGGCCCTGTCCAGTGACATCCACAGGGCAGCATCGTCCAGCCAGGAGTGTAGGGAGCGGGAGGAGGCGAGGCGACATTCCGGCCGTCTCCCCGCTGGAAGAAATTGTGATTAGACAGTCTCAACATTGATCACAATACTCATAGAAAAATATCACAAAGCTGATCATCCATCATATTCCCCATTGTTGTAGAAATCTCCAACTACACAATATGAGGTGTATGTTGTTTACTGTTCTCACATAGATAAAAAAGATAATGTAGAAGCATTTTCTCTACAAGGGTCAAAAAACTCATCCGGTCATTGGTATCATAAAAATATCAAACTCTAAAGGACAATTTTCCAAATACAAATATCATTATAAATGTATTCTCAAGTCTTCTTATTGTCCAAAATTTACTATGATATCCTTCGAGCACTTAGATGGTCCTTTTATAATACTAGTAGCAAGCTTGTCACTTATATCCAATGTTGTCTACAGGTGACTAAATATTTTCATGACAGACTCAATCAAGAAATTTACTACTCGAGGGCCTCCCTCCCCATTATCTATGGGTGGGTAAAGTATCTAAAACTCTATTTATGTATCATACATCGAATTCTTATAGAACTACGATCCGCCGTGAGTTGTTTTCCTAGAGTAGGGCCAAATCACATCATTAACACAGCGTGACCGCGGCATGACCGCAGCATGACCACGGCGTAACTGCGGCGTGACTGTGGCCAGTTGGCCTGGTCCAGTGACATCCATGGGGAGGCATATTTCGGCCATGAGCAAAGGGACTGGGAGGAGGTGGGGCCACATTCTGGTCATCACCCCACCGGCAGAAATTGTGATTAGTCAGTCTCATCAATGATCACAAGAATCATGGAATACTATCATAGAGAAGTTCATCCATCAGATTACCCATTTTTGTAGAAAGCTCCAACTACACTATATGAGGTGTGTGTTGTTTAATATTTTCACACAAAAAAGAAGATAATTTAGAAGAATTTTCTCTACAGGGGTCAAAACAGTCATCAAATCATCAATATCATAAAAATATCAAACACTGAAGGACACATTTCCAAATACAAATATCATTATAAAAGTATTCTCAAGAATTATTATTGTCCAACATTTACTATGATGTCCCTCGATCAGTTAGATGGTCCTTTTAGAATTCAAGTTGCAAGCTTTACCCTCATCTCCAATATTGACTACAGGTGACTAATTATATTCATGAGAGACTCAATCCAAAGATTTGCTACCAGAGGGCCTCCCTCTCCATTATCTAAGGGTGGGTAATGTTTTTAAAATTCTCTCTAAGTTTCATACATCAAATTATGACAGGACTGTGAACCACCAAGGGGTGTCGTCCTTGAGGAGGGCCAAATCACGGAATTACCACAGCATGACCACAGTGCGACAACTGATTGACCGTGGCGTGACCGTGGTGTGACCGCGGTGTGACTGCGGCATGACTATGGCGTGACTGTGACATGATCGCGGTGTGATCGCAGCTTGTTGTCCCGGTCCAGCGACATCTGTGAGGAAGCATCTTCCGACCAGAAGCGAAGGGGGTGAAATGAGGAGGGGAAACATTCTGGTCGTCGCCCCGCCGGTAGAAGTTGGGATTAGTCATTCTCAACATTGATCACAAGATTCATGGAATACTATCACAGATATGATCATCACTATTATTTGGTTTAGATGACAATGAACCTCCGTTGGAGTGGTTTTCTTATAAAATCATGGCATTGCTTTATCACGAAATTAATTTAATTATATTAAAAAATTATTCTAAAACTCATTCAGTCAAATAAAATGAAATAAGTTAAGAAACTAGATCAACAAAACAATCACTATGAGTTTTCGCAGACAGTGCACCTTCGTTGGAGTGTTTTATGATAAAAACAATACTTTAATTATGAAATGAAACAATTATAATAAATAAAAGTTATTCAAGATATGAAATTAAATATAATAAAGAATAATTAAGAAAAAAAATCTATATTTAATTTAAAGCATTATACAATTTAATAGGCTTGGAGAGGGACCCTTCCACAAGGTGGAACAAAGCCATACACTTCAGCTCTTGGATCTTTCTAACTAAAATCTGATTCTCTTTCACTGGGTATACACACCTTCACACACATGCAATGACACCTAGCCACTATGAACACACACACATGGCCATGAGAATTTTCACGGGGATCCCGTCACATATTCTTATATGCATATACTAGTCTCCACTCACCTACATATGCATATATATCTATATATACATGGTCACACTTATCCCCACATGTGCATAAAAACATCCATGGTGACTATACACGTAACGGGGGAACCCCCCCCCCCCCCCACACACCCCATGGACACCACCACCCCCTGGAAACCCCCCCCCCCCCCAACCACCTTGGAAAACCCCCGGACCCCAGTGGACAGCTCCCCCAACCCCCTGGACAACCCTCACCACCATCATGGACACCCGCCACCCAGCAGGACCCCCCCCCCCACCCACCCACCCACCTGGACACCCCCACCCTCCCACCTGAACACCCCCAACCCCCTGGACAGCCCCCAACACCCTTGGATAGCCCCCCCCCCCCACCCCCTCGACCCGCGAAAGTTATTGTCTGGTGCACAGTACAGAAGATGATTCTGAGTATACCAAGGCATCATTTTTAAACTTGTAATAAGAACATTAAATTTCCCTAAAGTGGAGGCCACTATCTATGACATACCTTTCCAGTTCTTTAAAGAAAATATTCATTTCTCTTTCTATTAATTAGAATCCACCTCATCATGCGCATCATATTTCATTTCATCTTTACTATGCGTGGATGCTTCTCCAAGATGTTCATCATAGATGACCCTTGACAGAGCATCTTTAAAATAAATTACCACAAAGTCTAGATGAGAAACATATACTATATCACCCCATAACATATTTTTATTCAGTTTCTCTTGAATGGAAGGAATAGGGCCACTAACCTCTCTACCAGAGGAAACTAATTAAAAAATAGGATCATCCATAGGGGGATTATTGCAACCATGGCTTTATTGGATGGATTTGTGAAAAATATATGAGGTTTGAATGAGTTATGTTTGATTAAATAGGATTGGTATTTGTCAAGAATAATGTCATGATGATCTATTTCATGAATATGTGTTGAAAATATATATATGAATAGTGCATTCGATGTGTTAACACAAAGAAGAATTTTTGGTAGAGGAACGAGGGTGAAGGTATGGATTGAAGAATTTCATAATGAAATGACATTCATGATTTGGAGATATTTATATGTCTTTGGTGTCTTGAACAAGGGATTAATCACCCCCACAAACAATTAATTAAAATAGCAGCAAAAAATAAATAAAATTTTGGCATGAACCATCCGTATGTCGAACATACATGCTGGAGGAAAATAAAATAAACAGAAGCAACATAGTAAAATCAGACAAAAATAAAACACACTATCAATCCCACAACTACCCCGATCTCCCTCCCCTACAATGAAAACCACATAGCCGCCTCTAGTGGCCTTCTAGGCCCTTTCGTATAATATATGTACCCTCTATCTGTAGAAAGTGGTAAAAGGCCTAAGTGGCCAATGTGATAAAGAAAATAAAATAAAAACTCAACTACAACATACTTGTCTCCTCTTCCCTAGCAACAATGAGTGGTCTGATTGTGTCATTGCAGATAGAGCTTTAGCAGGATTCTTCCAATGTTTCCCAGATTTGTTACCCTTGTATTTCCCAAACATATGCATGATGAAACGGTGTTTGTATAGGTAATTTTCCTATGAAGATATCCAATGTATGAATTACTAGTCTAAAATCATATAATGTAATCACTTCTACTGTAATAATGTTGGTATAAACATTTCTAGTGTGAATAATACTCATGTAAAAAATGCTAGTGTGATGTTGCTACTAATGAAGCCAAATGTATAAATATGTAATCTTTTCCAGTGTAAACATTGTGTTTGGTATGGGATACTAGTGTAAACACTCTTAATATAATTGTTACAGTAGAAGCCATGCTATTTTAAGCAATGATACTAAACCAATTCTAGTTTAATTCTAGTGATAATAATGTAAATATGTATTCGAACCTATTTTTTATGGTGTCAAATATTGGAATATTGAGATTGATCATTAATTTCCTTGAGTTTAATACTATTACAAAAAATAACAGAACCTATATAATAGGATTGCGAAAATTGTTAGATGTTTTATGTTATAGAAATTCAAATATTAAATAATATAGTGGTAATAACTGCCTAATGTTTTTGCTCTCATAAAAAACACACCTTAAACAACCATGCCAGACAAGCACAATTATTATGAGAATGATTTCATTAAATGAAATATTGGTAGAGATAATGATAAAGTCATATGTACTCACTGGATTATAAGCATCATCATCCAAGCTATCTATATCTGCATCATCACAAGACTCCTCTTTTATTTCAAGAAGACTTGATCATTTACTTTTTATCACAGTTCCAAGTGATTTCATATGTATTTTTTCCTACACAAAAACTTCAAATGCAGATTTAGTAACCAGAATTGCAAAGATTATATAAAATATATCAAACTAAAAACCATTGGCACAATTTATATAATTCGCGAGAATTAATCAGAACCCTCACATATTCAATATAATCACTTTAGATGAACCAGAGCAATAGCTCTCAGAAACTAAGGAAGTATAAAAAATGACTTCTTTCCTGTTCATATTAGGAGAATCTTTAGCATGAGTCTCCTGAAATAGAACATAGTTTAATAATCATGAAAAAAATGACACAAAAAAATTCCATATTTGTATTGGTTTGTTTGAAGCGTACCATGAAATGAGAACCATAGACCACTCCTATTCATAGTTGATAAATGCTCACTCCTTCATAATCACTTTCAAAAGAGCTTTATGAATCAGAGCTGATGTTGGGCTTCACATTCTTATCACAAGAAACAATGATGTTTTTAGCACCAGTGTGGGGTGGCATAGTTGAAATTTCAGGATTAAAAATAGAATTATATATAAATGAATTAAAGCCAAATTAATACATGAGAGCCTCATCCATCCTTCCTTCATTGTAGTATGTAGAAATCAATGGAGAAAATGAATGAAAATTTAGTTTTTGGACCCATGGATAGAAGAATCAAAAGAAACTCTCACACCACTACAATTTGATTCTGTTTTTTGAGACATTATATATTATTATTACACGTAATACTACCTTGTATAAATCCACTTTCAGTCATCGTTTTTTGGAAATTAATGACATGGTATTCTTGTACTTTTATAAGAAAATCTTTCATGACTTAGTCATATATGTTGATACCAGCCCCACCCCCACCACCCATTCCCCCTGCTCCCAGCCACACCCCCTGCACCCAGTCCCCTCCCCCTGCACCAGGCCCACCCATGCACCCAGCCCCCTCCCCCTTACTCCCATCCCCCCTCCTGGAACCCCACCCCACCCCTTGCTCCCAGCCCTACCCTCATGCACCCATCCCCCCCTGAACCCAGTCCCACCCTTTACACCCAGCCCCCCCCCCCCCCACTACACCCAGTCACCCCAACCTATATCCATCCCCTCCCCCTACACTCATCCCCACCCCCTGCACCCAGCCCTACCCCCCCAGCACCCATCCCCCCTCCCCCCATCACCCATCCCCTTCCCCCTACACCCAGCCCCACACTCCCTACACCAACTCCACCAACCTGCACCAAGCCCCACCCTTAGGCACCGAGCCCCCCCCCCCCTCCCTGCCCCATGCACGCAACCCCAACCCCCACTACACATCCCCCTCCCCCTGCACCCAGCCCCCCTCCCTACACCCAGCCCCACCCCGCAACACCCAACCCCATCCCTACACCCAGCCCCACCCCCAGCACCTAGCCCCCCTACACCCATCCCCACCCACAGCGCCCCCAAGATCCCAGCCCCACCCCCTGCACCCATCACCCCCTCCCCCTGCACTCATCCCCACCCCTACACCTATCCCCACCCCCTTCACCATTATTACAAAGCTACTTATAAACCGAAAACAATATCTAGCATTTACCATATCATTTTCGGACTTGGGATCTCAAAAAACCCAACCAGTTAAATCAATAGAACAACTTCAAATTTTATAAAATGAAAATTGTAGAAAAAACAACTGAGGAATATATTCCTTTTTATCTACATTAATTTGGACTTCTTAATTCAATAATTTATTAAAATTAAAGAGATAATAAATGGAATACAATGTCACTATATGGGATATAATTTAGAGATAAATTTTCTATAGTAATAAGGGAATTTCTTACCCACATACATGACTACCAATTATAATGTAAGATTTATGTAAATGCATGTGAAAATTTATGCAGAACATTTCAGAAGAAAAAAAAATAACCATTCCCATCCATAAAAAATTCAATTCAAGTTCTTAAAGTACATACATAAGTATCCCTAATATGTAAAAAATAGAGGGGATTAATATCCCTCCCATCACCAATATACCCATCTCCATGTCCATTCCAATCATCATCAACATCATCATCATCGTCGTCGTCGTCGTCAGCAACCTCATCACCAACAACAGCATCAACAGCATCAGAAATAACCTCACCACCAAAAGCTCCATCACCACCACCTTAATTTCCACTAAGACCCTTATTGGCATCACATGATACATCATTTAAAGAGAGCATTGATGCCATATATGATTCAAAATTATCAATAGCCTCTGATGGAAGACACTCACTCAAAACTGCTATATCTTTCATGAAATTTTCGGACATCAGCTTACTTCTTTCACACTCCTCTAAAACTATTTTCATTGCCTCAGCTACTTTAGCATGAGTTATTTTCAGATCATAGGTATGGGATACTTGAGAGGATCCCAGTGATGACCAATACATATAAGGGACGATGTTTTTCCCTGGTCGTCATCGTACAATCCCTAGGTGCTCCTCACCTAATACCCAACTTAAATGATCATTTGGCATGAAGTTGTCATCTTCCTTACGATCGAGGGACTCCAAGGCATACAGTTGAAATTATAAACATATTACATTATGGATTTCTTATAAATATTTCCAATATAAATAAAAAATCATACTATTTCACCTTGTTTTTGTGCATTTACCACACTTCCATCCTTTTTCTTTCTATAGTAGCAAAATAATTTTGCACGAGGTACATGACCTTTGATACCCTATTTATCTTGCGGAAAATGAGAAATGCACAAATCTAGATTATTATCATATTTGAGAAATGTAGAAATATGACCGATGTATATTCAATAATATTTTTAGTAGAAAATCATGTATAACATCACAATACATAGTTAAAGTACCTAGTGCTTTTCATGATCGAGCATTGTAGTGGACCCTAATGTGTGCAAATATATCATTAAATCCTTATTCTTTATGTTTTTCTCTGAAACTTCCAAAAAAACTCTTATACAAGTAATAGGTGTTAAAATTAATATTTCAACCATTAAAGATTGAGATTGCCTTAAACATAGCAGTCTTCCAATGTGAAATAATTTTTTCATATTGAATTTTTGGAAAATCGGGGAATATGGGTACACCATCTAAGTCATTACCAACCCTTCTCTTCCAACCAACAAAAAACTTATGCTTGTATGAGCTCCAAAACTCTCCAACATCTATAAACCTTCCTATCTTAGCAGCTTCTCTGTCGGGAAAGTTCAACCAAATCTACAATGAAAATGTTATTTCATTTAAATACACCAACAATGTAGATATGACTTTATATAATTTTCCTACCCATATTTCCTCCCATGATTTGTCCTTATTATCTTTACTAATATGTCTCCATGACTTTGGTTCCACACGAATGATATCGTGATACTTGGACAAAGTGGCCATTAAACTTCTACACTACGTTGTAGTTGGACCTACAATCTGATTTCGTCGATTTTAATCCACCATTAGTTGTTTCTGGAAATTCCAAACATCCTTTATCTAAGTGTGCCCATGTCACCTAGCAGAAGATCCCACTGAATAATAAAAATAAGGTGGAATGAAGAATTATGTATCGGTACAACACGAAAAAAATAAAGTGATATAATTTGAAAAAGTTATGATAAAAAACCATCTATAGATTTATCAACAGACTGTGATGGATCTGTGGGATGTCCTGACTCAGAATCCTCAACAGGAAGTCTCTGTTCAAGTGCATGCTTTGGGTGACCTTCATGAACTGGAGTGGAAGCTAATGGAATAGACACATTAAGATGCTAGCTGGACAGTAGGAATTTGAGCCTGTGTAGACACGACAACATATGGGTAGTAGGATTGGGGATACATCATCAGATATGGATATGGTAAAGGTGGAAACATCTATGGAGGTGGGGTATTCCTGAAATGTGAATAAGAGGGTAGCTGAGATGATGATGGAGGCATGGATAAAAACATCCCAGAAGACTCAAGAGGATGGAAAGGTGTTGTGGAAGGGGTATCCGATGGTAAGTCGGTATGGAAACGGGTATGATGGGTGCTCCTTCTAGGTCTAGGAGCATCCCCAATCATACCCATGCTAATCGGATTATGATTCAAATATAGTGGAACTGAATGTACCTAAAAAATGGATAAAGAATATTAACATGAAATTATATGTATTGCAGAAAAAAAACATTACAATTACAATACTCACTGATAGAAGAGATGGAAACGCATGCTCACACCTCAGTCGACCAGGATCAAATAGTCACTTTCTTTGACCTTATGTAGTATTTGGTATAATCTACAAAAGAATGAAATTTAATGTTTTTAGAAATAGTTTTTACAAATCATGCATAAAACTTACATCTATCAGCAATTCATTAGAGGAACCAATTTTAATTCTTTTAATTGTACAAATGATTACAAGAAATGACTAACACAGTTTTTAAAATTACAATACCATGTTATAAATATTTTAAAAACAATATTTAAAGCAAGATTTGTACATTGAAATAAATCTAATTTAATGAAACGACACCGGAAAATAAAAAAACGAACATTTCATTCCAAACTAAAACATAATTAATGTAATTATAGTAATAATAACCTAGGAAACACATTTCAATATAAAATAAATGAATAGTGAACATATATGGTTGATTTTATATATTACTGACTAATTATTTAGGTTTAACATCAACTCTCACAATGGGACAATTTTATTCATCAAATGCTATATTTTGTCTATAACTAATGGGGACGTAAATGGTGGCAATTTTATCACCAGCATCATGAAAAATATTTCTGGGTATTACGTCATTAATTACTCCATAATTAGGTCTTAGATGATCTTTCACATAGAACACATGTTTATCCATTGATGCTAATATGTATGGTTTATAGATACATAGGAATCGACTCATATCAATAACTCTAAATCCATGGTCATTAATAAATTTACCATGAAGTCTCATTGAATCAAACCATTTACATTTCATCCTAGTGACTCTACCTTGAGAGTAGTAATCCAATAATAATATTTTATCAACTATCCCATAATAATACACATCTTTATATCGATGTCGACTATCTAATACACTGGAATAACAATCCATTGTAGAGGTTAACATAATGACATCATGTTGTGTTCTCATTTTCACCACATGATCCATTGTAACATATTTAAAACCATTGATTATTAAATATTTACATTCATGAACCAAATAATTAGGACCCAAATCCAATGCTCTCAAGTATAGATAAACAGAGTCAATAGGTACACTGAATTCTTGAAATATATAGGAATAATACAATTAAATGGATATCTATTTTTTAAACTAATTAAAGTAATGGTAATACCTTTTATTTCAATCAAGCATGAAAATATAGGCTACGAAAATCCTCTCTTCTTCTCAATGACAAATATCAATTAACTCTGCTTATAATTTGTTTTTGTTACCTGCATAAAATGATAATAAAATTGTAAGGTATATGTGAAATTTCATAATAGGAGATAACATATAAATATCTAAATTACTTACTTGATATAGTCATTAAACAAACCACAATTAAGCAAGACTGTGCGATGTGACATCTCCCGCTCTTCAAGGATCAATGTAGCCAATGTATACAACCCAAAATTTCCGCTTCTTTAGGGAAGACATGGAAACAAGGGCTCAATTTCCCTATACTGGTCATCTTCATTTTTTATTGGTCGATTGTGTCTTCTGGTGACATCAGAAAAATACATTGAACAAAAAACCATACATTATTGAGATAGATAACCCCTCACAATAGAACCATCAGGATTATTCTTGTTTTGTAGATATGATTTCATCATGAATATATTTGTTTTAGTAGGATACATCCACCAAAAAGAAACTGATCCCCAATAAGTGTTTTAGTTGGAAGATGAACTGTTAAATAAAACATGCAAGTGATAAAGGATGGAGGAAAACTATTTTCCATCTCCCATAAAATTAATGGCGGCTCATATTTAATTTTTATCAAGAATGACTTGGATAACCTTTTATCATAACAGTATCTGAAAAATGGCACAATCGAATCACTGTCACCCTTACATTATTGGATAGAAAATTCTGAAATGCTATTGGAATCAATTCATGAAAAAGGATGTGATAATCATTAGTCTTCAGAGATTTTAGTTTCACATCTCTTTGGTTGACTCGTTTAGATATATTAGTGGAATAGCCATCGAGAACCTTGAAATTATACAATACTGCCAGAAATTGATCTTTCTAGGATGGTATCATCACATAAGAAGAATAAGGATCTTTCCATTTGTTTTCACTAATACACACAGGATGTAGTTCTGGTCGAATACCCCAATCAAACATGTCTTGACGAGATCATAAGTCGTCTTTGGTCTTCCCCATGGTATTTAGAAGAATTGAAAGCGACATTTCACATATATTTTTTTCAATATTCATTACGTCTAAACAATGACATAACAAATTGGTAGACCAAAATGGTAATTCAAAAAAATACTTCCCTTGTTCCAATTATAAAAGGTTCCAGTCTCAACATTATTACTCTTTATGGATTTCAACTAATCATTACCTAATAAAAAAGTGAAATATTTTAAGTAATTAAGCACATCGCTTCCTGACATATGTTGAGGTGGTTGTTTAGTCTCAACGGTTTTCTCAAACCTTCAACGATTTGTCCTGTATTGATGATCCATTGGCAAGAATCGTCGATGCCCTATGAAACTGAAACTATGAAGATATTTAAGTCTTCTCGATCGTGTATTCTTCATACAAACTGAAAATGATAGTTTTACCTTCATGCTCCACCCAGACATCATTTCATTAGCAGGGAAATAATATATGGTCCATAGAAGGGCATCACACATCTAAAACGTATTCTTTGAAGAAGCAGAGAATGTCCGCACATCAAAATACCAAAGTTTTTTCAACTCTCTTATTAAAGACTACAATTAGGAATCTATATCATTACTGAGATCAAAAGGTGCATATATCAGTGTAATCAAGAAATTGAATGGTTTTTCATACACATCCATGGAGGAAGATTATAAACAAGAATAAAAGCTATCCATGTGCTGTGAGAAGTAAACATATGACCAAACGAATTAAAACCATAACAGGATAGACCCAACCTAACATCACGCAACTCTGATACAAAATCAAGATGTTGTGCATCAAATGTCCACCATGCTAATCCATCTGTAGGATGAACAAACTCATTATTACCTTTAATTCTCTCTACATCATCCCTTCACATATTGGATTAGATTTCTACATACATGAATAGATTTTGAAGTCTGGGAATTAATAGAAACTGCCACAATCTTTCAAGAAAGCATGAACTTTTTTAGTATCAAATCCATGCTACTTAATTAACTTTAATGATTTGTAATGATTTGAAAGAATATCTGCTCCATCAGAAAGCAAGTCCATAAAAAATGTACGTATGTAATCAATATCGGATTTAGAAATTCCATAAAAGGTTTTCCCTTTATATAACTGCATTTATTATTCCAATGTTTTCATTTTATTACATTCCTGATATACTAAAGTTCTGGTATCATCTAACAAAATTTTCACTATCTCATAATCATCTTCAGTATTTTCCTCATGTGTATTGATATCATTGTCTTCTTTCACTGGCATACTATCTCTCTCATGATGATGAATAAATAAAATCGATCGAATATCAAATTCCACATACCACTTCCTTCATTTTTTCCGTGACTAGTATAACATTGACTCATCTTTCAATAGTGATACCATACATAATAGTTTATTTGAAATTCAGATTTTGTTATAAGGTAGCTAACTTTTTCCTAGCTTAACCATGGCCTTCCAACACATTTATAGCATGGACATTGTATACAACCTCAATCTGATGCATTGTCAAATGCAAAATCTAAAAAATTCTCCAAATTATTTTCAAGCGCGGTTGAAATCCTATCGGTACGATACATCCAGCTTTAATCTATTCTATAACAAGTAAAATAAAAGTTATCTTCCAAAAAACAATGTAATCTATAATTCAAAATGGGATATTCACTATAGAAAATTATACTATTAGAACATAAAAGCTTTAAAGTTAATTCACATTTGTATTGTAGGTGCCTTAATTATTAAAACCAATTTCAACCCTTTCAGTATTAGAGATAAAATTCTAACCTCTATCCTATAAAGGTATGATCAATAAGTTAAACCAAAATGGGGCAATAAAGGTTTCATGTTTATGATAGAGTGCTATGTGTCATTATAGTTGAATAAAGGGAGTGTTAAAAAAATTTGTCCTCCCTTAGGTGTAACATAAAAAAATAAATTTTAGCATTAAAGCACAACCTTAAACATCTGTTATTTCATTTAAAAATATAGGGAGAGATAAAAACATTCATCCATCATTATAAATATTTTAAACGAGCCCCATATCTATAATATAATATTTTCCATGGGTAAAATTATAATTCAGAGAGGGATTTTTTTTAACGAAATCCACTTCATCTCAAATAATTAATGAAATTCATTTAGATAATTTGTATAAAACAATAATGGGTATCAAATATTGGTATTAATATACTAGAATATGAATTTAATAAATTAAATCACTTCATTAATTTGTTTAATTGAATATTTACCTAAAAACACCTACTGCATACAAAGTGGAACAAGTCACAATAAGACTCATAAAAAGGAAGGGGTCTTTATGGTAAAATTAATGAATTTAAAATCAATTAAAAAATCAAATACACGTTATTAGATTAATATCGAAAACTAAATTTTACACACACTATGATTATAATTTATTTAGAAATGATAATGAGGGAAATTGAAGTGAAATCACTAGGGGATTATCACTTGGGATTTAGGTAATGTCTTGGTTATCAAATGTCATCGATTACTATTTTGGATTCTTAGGGCATACCCTCATTTAATTTTTAATGATGAATTAATTGGATTAGACTTGATATATTTGGTGGGAATACCTCCATCATAAGCTATGGGTTATAATACTACCATTCTTTTAATGTCAAGGATGGTTCCTCAAGTTTACACTAGAAGAATGGATTAACAAGAATGGAAAGGCTCACCTAAGAGTTTTATTGATAGAAAATGTTATATTTTCCCTTCACATAACTTTTTTCAAGTAAATTGATTTTCTAAACATCACTCGTGAATACATTTTCCCTTTAAATAATTTATTTTTTGGGAGATAAGTAATTTTGTCCTAGGATGCTCGTGTATGTTTGAGTTTCACAAAAGAGGGTAAGAAAACAATCGTAAATGAATGAATCATATTCCCCATGGTAAAACCTCAACCTATTTATAAGTAATGAATGGAATATATTTTTATGGGTCCAAGGAACCAAAGTATTCATTTTCACTATTTTATCCATATAATTCAATCAGTTTTTTCACATAGGATCTAATTCCGAGGGTTATTATATAACAAAAACATTTAATCAGGTAATGTAAACACATTTATTCCAAAATTTTTTTGGATATCTAAGCTAAATTAAATATACAAATATGTTTTAAACACTAATAGTCCTTCAAATAATTCAATTATCACAATATATTTCCAAACTAGGAACTTATTTGAATTTTAAATTGACAATATGTGCCTCAAGTACTGATTACATATCCAATATGACTTATTGATAACAAATCTAAGAAGACTATTATTCATTAAACGTTATAGTTTGAAAGAAACAAACCCGTAGTCTCAAATTATAGTCAATCTCAAAGATAAAATGTGCGTGATTCATAATTATAATCTTAATAATCATCCAAATTATAAATTTAATGTTTACAAAAGGAAAAAATAATAGGTTTCAATGATATTTCTTACAATTATAACTCATAAAAAAAATAAACTGAAAGAAAAAATATATTTAGATTCACTCTAGGGAACATGATGATGAAAATGGCAATATTATTCATAACAATGGTTTTGTACTTTCCGGGTTTTCTCTTTTTTCAATTTATTAATGACAAATTTATATATAGTATAATGCAAAAGAATGAGAAGAAATTTTATACATTCCAGAGATGGGGGAAGGGAGGTGGAGGCCAGGACGGGATGTTGCCGAAGTTGGGGGATGTTTAGGTGGAGGCCAAGGCTGGGAGGAGAGGGAGATGAGAGGGGGGGTACATCATTAGAGCTGTGGGGCAGGGAGGTGAAGGTCTAGATGATGAGGCTGAGAAGAAGGCCAGGAGGGAGGTCAAGATTAGATTTTGTGGTTGGGGAGGGGAGGAGATGGGTGGAACGTGGTGGTCAGATGGTTGGGAGGAGAAGGTCTGTGAGGGGAGGAGAGGGCGGAGGTCGGATGGCTGGGAGGCAGTGGTCAGGGATGGAAGGAGATGGCCGAGAGTTGGGTAAGTGAGGATGAGAGTGATGGAATAGGGTGATGGATGAATGTTTAAGGAGGATCCTAATGGAAGAGTAGAGGAGCGCGATGGAAGATGGAGGAGGAGCGCGCGGTGTCGGGGGAATTGGGTATTGGTTTTCCATGGTTTTATTAAAACCGTTGAAATAAATAGTAAAAAAGAGATATCCCCACGGTTTTTCTAAACCATGGGGATTGATTCATGGTGATGGATCCCCTTTCTAGTAGTGTGTTTTAAAAGGAATTTCCCAGTGTTTAGTGGAAAGGTGGTATTCATCATTGGATGAAAGTGGGACATTAATATAGCATCTACATACTGTAGAAGAAGAACTGATTAAAGATAATGAAAAGATATACATGTCATTAATATATGAGTGGATATTTAGAAGATGTTGTGATCACACTTCAGTTGAGAGAGCAGTGAGCTATTAAATTGTGATCGGTTTTAAACCAGGAGGGGCAGTGAGTCCATTCCAAACCTTGTAAACAAATGTAGACATTTAGTAGATTTGGTACATCGATATATTGTTATTGTATACTCTTTGTAAATATCCCAGTGAGGGTGAAAAATGAATTAGATTTTGTGTCTCATGCTTTTCTTTAATTACTGTTCATATTTCACTATAGGAAAGAGAGAGAAGATAGTTTTTTTTAACAATGAAACTAGATCAAATTGAGACATTTTTTTAATTTGTTACACCCAAATTCACCCGCCTCTTTGGTTATTTGAAATTGTGGACCCAAAAATTATATATTCAATATTATATACATATATATCATCCATGTGGTGTGGTAAAAAAAATAAAGCCACATCACTGCATGAAGGTGGTAGTCCACATGTATATGAGCATTGTTATCTACTTTACATGAGTGAAAAGGAAAGAATGAAATTGATATATATTATTAATAATTATTTATTTATACTTATTTAATATCATAATTTTATATCCTATATAACCTATAACAATTAACATTATTTTTATTATCTTTTATATGAAGCATTAGTGAAAAAAACCACATCACTTCGTGAGGCGGTAGTCCACCATCCACATGAGTAACGTTATCATATCTCTTACGAAATAGAAGGTAAAAAGATATATATGATATAGATAAAACAGATCTATAAATATGTTATAAGTATCATTTATATACTTTATATAATTCATCATACAAAACATTTAATGGTGTTAATGGAAGAACACATGATATCGGTTCATGATAAATTAGTCCACTGTACACATGAATGATGATTTCATAATTTACATAATGTATGTGAAGATTGTTTTATGTCATTTACTTATTATAAAAAAATTTATATATAAAATATAATGAGTTTATTATATTAACAATTTTTTAACAAAAATAGGATAAGGTTGAAAATGAAGTAAAATAAAGGCGCTCGTTGAAGAATATTGAGACTTCTTCGGGTATCCTCTTGGGGTTTTGACTAATTTCATGAAAGGTGTTGTTTAGATAAACCATAGAGGTGTGAAGGCTTGATGAATTTATGGGAGGGTTTTCCTTTTATAAGTGTGTATGGGACACTATAGTGACTCTATTTTAACATACATGGATATTACATCATTTTATTTGATTATTCGGTACATTTAAAAAATACTTTCTCGAGGACTATAATATTTTAGTGTATTTGGAAACATGGAAAACAAATCACCTATCTTGGTGAACGATCTCCAATATATCCAATGAAGATATCCACCATTAGTAATTCTACTAAAATCCTTTATTCATAATCTAGGGAAGGGAAATATAAAAAGTGGTGTGTTCAGATACTCAATATGGGTAAACAAGGTAGACATGTATCTATAAACATGAAAATAGGGTAATGAGACCATGATAATAACATTAGAGTAACATGCCCTCTATATCAAATATCATAAACATCCATTATGAGATAAATATTGGATGTTTATAAGACATGATAAATAAGGAAATAAAGAACATAATCCATGAAAGCATAATTGGGGAATAAGAAATAGATTTTTTGGCATAAACTTATGAATATAAAATATAATGTCAGGGCTACCATCCAAGACCATTATTATGAGTTATGGTTGGGTTATGACCCATGTACCCGCTATGGGATTGGGATAACAATGTGTCTACCCTCTTACATTTAGGCTTGGGCTATAACTCTTGTAACTTTTAATTTTCAGACATTAGCTATAACCCATGTACCCAATTTCTATTAGGATTGTGATACAACCCATGTACCTTATTATTTTAGATCATGGTCTATAACACATGTACTAACATTCTTTGAGGATTATTATACATCCCATGTACCTTCTTCTTTTTTGGATTAGCCTATAACTCATGTAACCTCTTTCATTTAATCTTGCACTACAACATATGCACATTATTGTTTTTACGATTGTGAAATAACAAGTGAAAACATTAAGATCTTATATGACTGATCATTACACAATGAATTGGATGGATATATAGGTCTCACCGATCTCATAGTAAAATCACTCATTCATGTGCCACGTGGTAATAAAACATTCATCATAACATGACCCATAAAAATAGATAGGTTTTATACACATCAAATCCCAACTAATTGAATGAAATACATATCATTAACATTTCATCACATCATAAACTATAGAAATATATAGGCTTAATTATTATATCGTTAAATAATAACCCTTGAAAATAAGTGGGTTTCATAATCATAAAACCAATTAATTTAAAATGGTTGTCTTAATAATCATTCCATCAAAACATAACCCACTCAAGAAAAAATATGAATGGAACCTTTGAATATTTTCTCAGAAGTGAAGGATTAACATAAACAGATGTTATTCCAGATCGATAATAACATGGAAGGGTATTTTTAGAAACATTTCTGGAAGTAAATATCCATTCTTCTTTACAAAGGTCTCTTTAAATGATAAAACATTTTAGAAACCATTCTCTTTAAAACCCTATATTAGAAATATGAAAACCATTTTAATACCATTACCTTTAAATCTCTTATAAAATATTTTTGTTATAAATCATCCTTTAAAACATGAAAATAAATCGTCAATGAATTTATAGTGGGTAAATCCATTCTTGTTGTTTGAGATAAAAAAATATTCATTTTGAATAGTAAAATGCTAGACGAATTTATCATTTAAAAAGATACAAGAGGATTCTTTTGAAAACTTTTATACAAGATAAAATTTTAAATATTTAATTTAATTATTTTAGTATAATATTTGAATATTAATGGAACACTTTTTTGAAAACATAGATTTCATACTGAAAGTTTGTTAGAACATGATTTTGTAAATATTATTTTTTAAGTATATTATTTATAAAAGAGTTGAAATATGGTAAAAATACATTAATATATCATAAATAACCATATTAGAATAAATTTCAAGAATTTTTATGAGAGTTGGGTCATAAGATTTCATCATAGGAAGCATAAACAAAAACTATCTCAAAAAGCGACGAGATTGTCTCAATAAACACTTCTAAATTGGAAATTTGGGATTATACTGTACATGTAATAAAATTAAATTAAATGAATCATAAAATATAATTAATAGAATACATGTCACGATATAACACTTAAAATATAAGTATATACACCTCTAAATAGAATGTAGGTACATAGAAAAACATTAGTCTAAAAGAATGAAAATTGAGACAAAACTATTTTATCGATTTAGTAGCTTTGGAAACATAACCCCCATAAAATAAAGGACATAAAATGGATTTATAAATACTATTTAACTTAATTATAATATATATAAAATAACATCATTTGTATTACATACAAAACACAAAAGGAATGAGTGGTGAACATGACATGTTCCTCAGGGAAATAAAAAGTGAGATGAAATCTCCTTACTTTGTGTCATGACTCTCGTTGTACTCATTCCAAACACCTTTATAATAAATATAAATTAACATGGAGATTTTATAGAACAATATTATTATATATAATACTATATATTGTTTTATTATGACCTTTTATTACCCCCTTTTTAACCATCCTATTATATGGTTTTACATTGGGTAATATTCACTTTATTCTTCACATATATCTTAATTTGTTATATATTGGGTCCTTATACATATATCATGATTTCAAGAATGTAAAACAAGATATAAATATCATTTATATAGATTATTATTTTTATTATAATAATCTATATAATATATAATTAAGAAAAAAAATACACCATTCATAGAGATGGTAGATCGTACGTGCGCATTAACGCTATTCCCAATAAATTGTCGGGCTAAAAGAAAATAATGTAAAAGTAATATATGTGTATATATATATTATTATTTTACTAGCGTTAAGTTATTATATATATCATATATATTCGCTAAAATAATCCCTAAAACATTCCATTTATTATATGAATGAATCACATAACCTTGATGGGGCTTTTGTCCACCCCTTCTAAAACAAAATTATGATATTTACATTAGATAGAAAGCAATGAATTTTGTTATAACTAAATATTAAAGAATTATAAAGACAATATAAATATAATATATTTCAAATATAAACATATTTCTCATCATAAATGCCACTATTATATGTGGTAATGTAAAAATGAATAATCATCGATTAGTGAGGCAATAGTTGGCCATACATAGAAATAGTAGGTTAATTACCCATTAGATGGAGGTGTGTGTTAGTTTAGGACAAAAAACAAACATAAAAACATAATAGTATATAAATTATAGTGATTTATTTAATAATTTAATAAATATAGTTGGAGGGGTGTAGAAGGGAAAAATGAATGGACTTTAGAGAAGATGTTACCTCTTAATCGGGTAACTCTTTTTGGTTTGTGCCAAAAGGCTTCGTTGTATTTCATTATTCCAAATATAAGGACTTTGGAAAGAAGGTAGTGATGTAGATAATTTTATTTTATATATCATATCAAATTATAAGTGGTTTGATAGGTGTGAATATGTGGAATATTTGGTGGTCTTTTATAGGGAATGGAAAGAACTCACGTGGAAATTTTGAAAACAAGTTTGGTGTACACATGTTCTCACCTAAACAAATTCATACCAAACAAAAATAAATCATAAATGGAAGTTCATATATGAAATAATTCTATAAAATGTGTTTCTGAAAAGTTTCTAGGTCTTTTTTTCTCTAATGATTAATGTTTAGTCTATAATAAAGCATTAATATACCATAATCATTGTCAATAATTTTAATCTCTTTTAATAATTTTTTTTCAAAAATTTTTGTTTACATTATTAAAATATAGATATTATACTTATTTAAATTGTTTTAGTCTGATTTTTGATATTCAATTCACATAAGATAAAATATTAAGATTAATTTGTACCCCGTAGAGGAGTTGAAATTATGGGTCTTTAAGGTAGAAATATGTTCAAAAGTTTATTATATTTTTATATGCAACTAAAAAATAAAATATATACTAATGGATTAAATTGTTATAATATATGTATAATTTATTGAATTATCCCTTGAAATAATTTAAAATATAATTTTACAATAATTATTATTTAAATGAAAAAGTCAGTTTTTACCTAAATGCCTTATCTTTCACTATTCATCTAAAAAATGAAGTTTCTCAGAAAATGGTAAAATCTACTTATAAGATAATTTCAGCATTCTAAATTAAAAATTGAAAATTATTTTATCATATTAAATTTATATATGTTTTTAAAATTAATTTTATTGTTTTTCATAGAAGGACATGAAGTGTAGATCATAGTATTTTTAGAAATATAAGGACTTTAACAAAAATTATATCATATATTGCTACTATTTTTTTAACTAAAAACATTACTTAAAATATTTTAAAATTATTTATTACTATTTATATTAATAAGTTTAAATACTAGGTTATTATTTTCTCATTTACATAATTATAATAATAAAATGATGCTTCGTTGAAACATTAGTGTTTCATGTAAAGTGCATTAAGTCGGTGTTGCATGAAACATATGACAAGTCATGGATGCATGTAATTTACATCAAGTTGATGTTATGTGTATTGTACACCGATTTAGTTCCCTATAGTGCACGCTAATTTAGATTTTTGTGTATCACAACCCATGATGGTGCTATGTAAAAGAAATTCCTGACTTAGTGTTTTCATATATATAAATATATTTTTATTTCCAGTGTCACATGAGATGAAAAATATCTAAAGGGTAAATTAACTCGAAAAAATATATTTCACTAAATTTTTGGGTGTAATATTATACCCCCCTTAATATTAAATTCTCCCTCAAAATTCTTCTAGGTTATCAATGATTTTATACTGTAAAGGTCATTTCTTCAAAACCCGCATTGTAAAAATGAATACAAATAATTATTTTAAAAAGGGAAGTTGGAACCAAAACAGATACCCAATGTAATATATTACTAGTTTTACACATATGAGAACATAAGATTGACGTGAAACATAAATATGGATGAAAAATATTACCATCAAATTCTGATGGAAAGTGAGAGAGAACATGGTCAGGAGAAATTTAACAATCATAAATCCATAAATCAGCGATGACCTAAGAGGCCTTCGAATTTATTATAAAATAAATTTCTAGAATAGAATGTTTTGTTTCAAGATATTTTTTATTAAAGTTAAAAAAAATTCATTAGAATATACTCTTTCATGATTTTGGGACAACCTCACCCCTTATTGTTCCTTTATCCAAAACACATGTTTATCCAAAAGGAATGTTACCTTTTCATTCTTAAAGTACTAACAAATCATGAGACTCATGAAATTCCATTCCATTTTATATTAGTTACCATCAAAATAATGTATCATTAACAATATATCTAATATGTATAAATCCATTTATAGAAAGATAACCCTTTAATCTCACTCACTTTAGCGGATGTTTAACTTGAACTTCAAATAAATGGTCACCCTTTTACCCCTTCAAAAATATAATTCTTCATTTATTCCAGAAAAAATATATTATTATAAAAACATATTTATTGTTATTATGGGTATATCCATAAAATAATAGAATATCAAATGTGATTTTATTAATCCATTATCCATGTATGGAAAGGTAATCACATGAAACATCCCCAAATGATGAACAATATGACTTTTTTAGTGATTATTCATATAAAATCAAGCATAAAATTCTATAACAATGAGAGAAGGATTGGTAATTCTTAAATATCTTGGTTCACATCATCTATTATGATCTCATATGATATACCTTTATCCTTTTTCTTCATAGGTTATTGGTGCTGATCACTTTTATTAATCCCTAGATTTGGGAAATTTTTTAAAAAATGACCAAACACCATATAATAGAAACACTTATGTGAGGAAGGTGCATCATGAGGAGTTTTCTCATTATTCACATCATTATATAACTTTTTTCAATCACATCAGCATTCAGATGATAAATTCCCATCCATTCAACACATAAAAAATTTACAAGTCCCATTAAGACAATTCCCACCCTGCTTAATTCCACACCTATAGCACAAATGAAGGCTCATTTTCTCATTTCCATGGTTTTTTATTTTACTTTTAACTACATCATCCTCTTCTCAATAAAACAGTGATATTGATACACAACTACAACCTTCATATTAAATTTTATTGCATAAAACACAATCTCTACATAGATACCAATGTATCTTATAGACAACACCCTTCTGAGACATGTCTTAAACCCGGTGAAGAACCAATCAACCTAGCATTATAGTTGGATAATAATTCCATAAGTGTAACTCACAAGTCATAGAAAACATTCCTAATAGGCACTGATATATTCATCATTCTTTTGATTCAAATCAAAGAACTCATTTTCCATCTTCGTATGAATAACAAGTGGAATGTAAATATTGAATAATATGTTCTGCAATATATCGCAATCTATAGATTCAACTTCATCTTTCCTCCACGTTTTCTTGATTAGAGTCCACCGCAAGCCGGCTTCACCTTCTAACAAATAAAAATCTAGAATAACTTTCTCAGGATATGAACATTGTAAATAAAGATTATCATTTCAATGGTAATGATACAATGTGTATCCAAAAGTTTATTAGAAGACCTATTTAAATAAGGTGGACATTGGTTCATGATAGACTCAATAGAATGCTATTATCTCATTTTATTGTTTGGACATTCATCAAGATTCATAACTTTTGAAATCTATGTTAGCATAGAACCATGAATTTTCATTCAATATCCCAAAGCATGCAGATCCTCAGGAGAACGATTATTTCATTTTCCCTCAGAATCACTATTAACATATTTCTTATTCAGTCCATCCATTGATTAAATCCAAAAAAGAATAGAGTATGAAATAATTATCATAGGGAGGAACCAAATAATCATGAAAAGTCACTTATTATATGTATAAATTATAACAAGATCCATAATCTATAAAATATTAGGTTTATCCTAGTTTATTCATAGATAGCTTATATTTAAATCCTTCATGATGCATCATGATGAGTTTGTTAATTCCCAAAGTAAATCCCACAGGAGTGTCAAACTAGTTGCGATGAAAGGCCAGTTGTCATGTACAGAATTACCTTGAGTTACGGTCAAAACATCTTATCCGAGATTAACCCTAGGTAAATTTTTCTAGATCCTCGTATACATTTATTATCGAGCAAGGGATCTATTTCTAATAAACCACTCACTCTATCCTTTACCAAAATTCTAAGACATTTTTATAAATGTTATCTCGTACTTTTATTTAACATTAGATAAATCCCTTTTCATATCCTTATAAATATTCATAGAAGTCTCACTAAGGACTTCCCATAATAGTTTACAATGGAAGAATAAAACATTTCTTTAATACCAACTGTAGCGACCCAGTCATAATATAAATGGATATTACATAATTTTAGATTAATAATTAGTACATTACAAACATACATGAATGATGACCATAATAGTTTATTTTCTTTTCAAAAATGGAATAAATATATTCTATCCTAGTGAATTATCTTCAATATATACCATAACCATATCAACATTTAGTAATTCCACCAAAAAGAGTTTTTCATAACATGGGGAAAAAGAAACATAACAATGGGAGTTCTTAGAAGTTTAGTGAGCATAAACAAGAGAGACATGTATGAATAAACCTAGATATATAGGTATGACTACATGATCATACAATTCAAATATCATACCCTACAAATCAACAATCATAAAAATGAGTTATGGGATAAATCATGGAAATTCATAAGACATTAATCATACTAAAATTAATAACACAATACATATAAGAATAACGAAGGAATAAGACATATAACTTTTGAAATACACATAATAATAAATAATATTTTGTCCAAGCTACCAAAAAGTCCTTTATAACTTGTTAGGAATGGGATATGACATGTGTACCTATTGTGGGATTGGTTTAACAACCCATGTACCCCCATAATTTTAGTCTTGGGATAAAACCCATGTATATTCTTGTTTTTAGGTTTGGTGTACAACCCATATACCCTCTTTATTTTAGGTTTCGGCTACCAAAAATGTACCTTCTTATATTTGTGCGTGGGATATAACCCATTTACCCTCTTTCTTTTATTATTGGGATACAACCCATGTACCATCTTGTTTTTTGGCTTTGGATTTAACCGTTGTACCCTCTTTAATTTAGGCTTGGACTACATAACATGCACCTTCTTGTTCTCAGGATTGGGCTATAACATGTGTAACCCTTGAGATCATATACAACTAATAATTTCCCAAGGCATTTGATGGACAGATAGGTCCCACTAATTTTAGAATAAAATTATTCATACATGTGCCACAAGATAATAAAAATTTAATCATATCATGAACCATAAAAAGTGGTAGGTTTTATATAAATAAAATCATAACCCATGAAATGAAATGGGTATCATTGAAATTTTATCACATCATTACTTATGAAAATTGATATTTTTGATAATTACATCCCGAAATCATAACCCCTAAAAACATTGGATTTCAAAAGCATAAAACCCATTGAAGTGAAATTGGTGTATTAATACTCATTCTATCAAAAAATAAACCACTTATGAAATAATATGAAGGGATCATTTGGATAATTTTCTATATGATAAAGAGTAACATCAATAGATGTTATCATATATGGAAAATATCTTGGAAGTATATTTTGAAAATATTTCTTAAAGTAAACATCCTTTCTTCATTGAATAGTTCTCTTTAAAAAATAAAATCTTTTGAAAACACTTCTCCTTAAAAACATATAAAGATGGTTTTAAAACCTTTTTAAAATATTTTTAATGAATTTATATTTTAAAAAATTTGTTAAAATTTAACATTTTAATCATGAAAAGATATTTTCATGGAACCGATGGTTGGTATATCTATACATGTTGTACGATGTAAAAGAGGAACATTCCTTTTTCATGCTAAAAACATCACAAAATTTACTCATTCAGAAAATGAAAAGAATATTCGACTGGAAACATTTATAGTAGATAATAATATGTAGAAATTTATTTTAATTAAATTAGTATAATATTAGATTATTCTTAAAACCCTTTTTAGAAATAGTGGATTTCTGACCAAAGAGATTGACGAGTCGGAATTTCTTAAAATTTATATTTTAATTATATTATGTACTAAAGAGAAGAAATATAGTACCATTACTTGAATATGTATTGAATAATAAAATGATAATAAATTTCATAAATTTTATTAATAGATATATCATAATAATTCACAATTAAAGCATAAACCTTAATAGTCCTGAAAAGAAATGAGATAGTCTCAATAAACTATTATAACATCGATGCATGGGACCATACTCTCTATATATGAAATATAAATTAAAGGAACATTAAAATATTAAGAAATGAATTAATTTAATGATATTCTATTTGAAATTAAATTATATATTCCTATAATGAGAATTTTGGTGCATAACAAAACATGTGTCTCAAAGAAGGAAAATTCCGACAAATATATTTTACCAATTTGGTAGCTTCTGAAAGATAAAACCCATGAATTAAATTCCATAAAATGGATATGTTAATACTATAAAATTTAATAATAGTATACATATAATAAAATAATTTTTATTACATACAACATATACGAGGAATGAGTGGTGAACATTGCATGTATCTCACAGGAAGAAAAAGTGGGATGTAATCCCCTTACCTTTTGTCTTGACTCTGGTCGTACTCATTCAAACCTAATGTATAATTAATATAAATATAATATAAAAATTTTAAATAAAAACATTATTATATATAATTCCATATATGGTTTTATTATGACCATATATGACCTGATTGCTAACCATACTTTGTTACGGTTTTACGCTGGGTAATATTCAATTTATTCTTCATATGTGCCTTAATTTGTTATATATTTGGTCATTATACTTGTATCATGATTTCAAAAATATACACCATGATATAAATATCATGTAAATATATTATATTTTTAATATAATAATCTATATAATATATAATTATGAAATGGAATACATTGTTGATGGGGATTGTTGGTCGTATGTACCCATGAACGCAATTCCGGTTTATTTTTCATTTTGAAAGAAAAAAATTAAAATACGTATATGTATATATATATAATTATTATAATATCTTTAGGATATTTTATATATCATATATATTCACTAAAATAATTATTATCTCAAACTATGTAGTGTATGAACGAATCATATCCCTTTGAGGGGCCAGTAGTCGACACTTTTTCAAACGAAATTATCATATTTACAAAAGATGGAAAACATAATGGTATGTAATAAATAAAAGTTAAAGGACCATAAAGACATTTAAAATATAATATATATCATATATAAATATATTTTACATCATAGTGTCCACCATTAAAGGTGGTGATGGAAAAATGAACAACCATCTTTTAGTGAGGCAGTAGATCACTGAAAACAAAAATAGTCACTTTGTTACCCAATAGACGGTGGTGTGTGTAAGTATAAGTAAAACCATTTACATAAAAAATACTGGTATATTGATTATACAATTTTTTTATATAATAATTGATAAAATAGATTTTCAGGGGTTTGGAAAATGAATAAAAAAATAAATGACATGAGAGAAGACGTTACCTCTTAATCGGGTAACTCCATTTGGATTATGTCAAAAGGCTTCTTTGGTTTTAATTCTACCCAATGGAAGTAATATAGAAGGAATTATGTTATTTTGGGATGTTTATGGGGTAGATCATGGTTGAACATAAGAGGTTTTTGATGTGTGAGGATGTAGGAGATGTGGTTTCCTTTTAGAGGGAAGGGAAATGACTCATTTTGAATTTTTGAAAACAAGTTAAGTGTAAAAATGTTATTACCTGAGAAAAGTCATAAAAAAACTACCCACATCCAAAATATATGGTGTGTGGTAGAAATATTCCTAGAAAATGGGTTTTTAACATGTGGATGGGTCATTCGGGCCCCTAAGTTTGTGGTTTAGTCCCTAATTATACATCTTTTGACCTTAATTGCTGTGATTAATTATAATCACATTTACTAATATTTTTTGTAAAAAATTTATTTGATCATAGTAGAATATAAATATTATACTAATTATAATGGATTATGTTAGTTTTTCTAAAATAAAATAACTTAAGCATAAAATAATGATATATGCTAATCCTACAAAAGGGATGAAATTACAAGTCTTTGTAGTAGAAAGAAGTTCAAAATTTTATTATGTTTTTATATTCAATTTCAATGTAAAATTGATTATAATGACCAAAATTTTATTTTTATATATATAAATGATTTAATGTGTTGTTAAAAAAATTATAATATATTTTAACAAACAAATTATTTCAACAAAAAATGTAGTTTAAAACTGGAAATACCAATTTCTCACTATTCCTCAAAATTTTACGTCTCTCAAAAAAATCTATATAATTAAACCTCACATTATTTTGGATTTATAAATTAAAAATGAATTTTATTGTATCATATTTATTTTTTAAATGTGTCTAAAATTAAGTTTAATGTTTTCATAGATGGACATGGAGTTTAGTTCATAGTATTTTAAAACATAGAATAAATTTACCAAGAAGTATATATACCATTATTAATATGTTTTTTTTTCAGTCAATCCATTATAAAAATTTTCTAAAGTATTTATTACTTTTCATATTACTAGGTTTAACAACTACATTATTATTATCAGATTGAAATATTTATAACATTAAAATGATCTTTAGTATAAACATAAGTGTTGTGTGTAACATATGTTTAGTCATTGTGGTGTGTGACATATGACATGTCAGGTTTTTGTGTAATGTACATCAATTCAGTGATCTATATATAATATTTCGAGTTAGTTCTGTGTAACTTATGCTAATTCAATATTGTTTTTAGCACAACCCAAGTTAGTGTGATGTGAAAAGAATGTTCGGCATTGTTTTTTAATATATATATATATAACTATTTCCAGAGTCACATGAAATGAATAACATCAAAATTAAAAATTATTTCTGAAAAATTAAATTACAAAATCTTAGGGGGTTATAGACACATTTTGTATTTTTTAAAGGAATTGATTTCTTCCCCATTTTTATATGGAAGAAGGTTTAAAAAATTTCTATTATAGAACATTTGAGGTGGAATGGACTAAATATCGATAAAATATTCTGTTTAGACAAGTTTTCAGGACATATAAACACTTATCTTTTTATTTTAACCCTAGGTAGATGCATTATTACCAAAAATGATGCAATTAGTTTTTATTCTATATGTTATTCATTCTGGCCAGAAAATAATTTCAACTTATTAGAAACTATAAATTATTTTGATTTTAAATATTGAAAGCATTTTGAAATGTTAAATTAATATAAGTGGAATAATTAATTTGAAATTAATCTCTCATTTGTGACAATACAATTTCCAAAATGAAAATGGTCAAAATTTTAATGTGTTTTTATATCGAAATTAATAATGAAAAATACTATAATGACCAAAATTTGATTAATTGATAAAAATTGAACTAATTTTTCTTTAAAACAAATTAAAAATATAACTTCACATTATAATTTATTTAAAAAAGGGCATTTTCCAGTTTAAATTAATTATTTTTCGCACTTCATATAGAAATAAAACTGCTCAAAATTTTTCTAAAATGCCCTCATTAAGACCCCACTTTTTTCAACTGTGTCTCCCTTTGAGTTTTTTATTTGGTCCATGATTGGAAATTATTTTTTATAAATGTAGATTCTTTTGTAGGGAAATGACAGAATGTCAGGGGTTTTATGTTTAATGAAAATTAATGGAGTTTGGATATAAATGTGTTGGATGGGTTTCCAAATGTTTTCTATGTTTGGGAAGGCTTTTAAAGTATTTCAAGTACTTCTGTAGAATTCAGGCTCAATAGTGTATGTTAAGAGAGTTCATGTCTTGTACTTTTTACACAATGTGTAAATTTGGATGGAAATTCCATCAACCTTATAGGGCATCAAATTGTTACCAACTGCATAAACTATTCATGTTGTATAATAGTAGAGCATAATTAAATAATAACTTGAGGTGATGGGTTTTTTCAGCACTACCATCTAAAAATAAGTATACAATTTTTAAATGAGTTAAACATAAATAATTTTATAAGAAAATTTATTAATGGGTGTTGGGTGTGTGAGTTTTTTTATTTACTCACATACAGATTCCTATTCTCAAACCTAAGGGTGATTCTAGGTAATTTTAGAGAACCTATATTGATTTAAGACAACCTAATCATGTATATGATCCTAGTTTGGTGATTTGGATAAGTTTTACCATCTCTAAATTTTATCTCAAGACATTATGGTGTAATTTTATTGACATTGGTCATTTTTTCCATCATGATTAATTGTGGCCTAAGATCCTTCTTGCCATTATCTGTTCCTTCTTTATTATCGGTTAATCCTACTAGAAGCATTGGTTGATCATTAGTTAGTGTTAGGTTCTCTAAACCTTAACCCTATGGTCTATTTTATTGCAAATTATGTGTGATATTTCAGTTGATCCAGTGTGACATGTTCCTGAATAAATTAAATGATGAATTGGATTGTTAGTTTGAATCTCTTTGGATCAAATTGGTTACTGTACTGGCTTGTGGCTACCTATCGGGTGAGAAAGCCATTGACTATAATTGAATTGATTAGGGTCGTGTTATGGGTTTATCATGACATGGAATTAGGGTGATTATAGGATATATATTAACCATTGAATGACTAGGTTATTGAAATGGGTGGCATGCTATATTTTAATAACCAAACGACAAATTAAATTCATATTTGAAGGATAAATTGTAATTTTCATAATTAATCATTGAGCCTTATGAAGAGATATTTTGATATCCATGTTCCAATCAAATATGTTGTGTTTTATACATTGTAATTACTTTATAAAGATTTTTCGTAGCTTTATTGTTGAAGTTGATATTGGGTTTCAGCCCAGTTTACATGATGAAATGCTTATATACCAGGATATTCCCCCTGACATCTGGAAATGAGTATCTACTGGGCTATAGCTTGAGTCATGCTGAAATACATATGTAGTGGTCAATACCCAATGTCACATGTAGAAATTTATATATATCAGGATTGTCCCTAATACATTACGAATTGATTCTTTACCCTATGTCCTTGAAAAATGATAAAATGGTTATACACTACATTGACAACTAATTTATTTCTTAAATGCTTATATAATGGGTTTTACCCATTTTTCTGTCATTAATACCATGAATATATGGTTATTGTTGGCTTGATTGTGATATATGCTCAAATACATTCTATTAAATCACCATGTAAGGTTATTTTTTACCATGTTTATGTGGTTTGGTTGGAATAGTCATGAGACATTCTCATAGACATTGTTTAAAAGGTGTCTAATTATGGTGATGGGGTATTAATTTAATTTTTATTTAATTAATTAAGTTATTTATTACATTATTGCGTGAACTTATTATCAGACATATTTATGATTCGACGTGGTGGTGTCATCCTACAAATTTATACTCACACACTACTAATACCACCATTTGGTTCCTAATAAAATTACATGGATATAGGATTGGAAAAATAAAAATGAACTTTTTGTTGATTGTTTCTTACTAGATGGGTTGTATTTTGGAGACGGGACAGACACGGGGTTTGAGAATTGGAACTTTAGAGCCTATGATAATTTTATTGGTATTACTTCTAACATGACATTTAGTTACATTCCTATACCAAATAACATTATTCCATTATTTTTTATTATATTATTCAGTTTTCAATTTTTCTTCGTTTTCACTATATTTTAATGTTTCCACTATTTTTCACACAATTTTATTTATTTATTATGGTTAAATTATTTTTTAATTATGATATAATCCTATGAAAATTGGTTAATGTCTCCCCACAATCCATAGCACACCCTCATTCCTAGTTAATAGCCTATAGAATATTGGGATCCATGATTTATGTCTCATAACCAACCCATTTCATCTCTATAAGATAATTTTGGATAGGGGATGTTATAATTTTCTACAAGGGATTAGGTTAATTTTTACCTTCTTTACTATTTAATAATGGTTGAAAGAAGATTGTGATGTGTTTTGATACGGTAATAATATTTTTCATGGGGGTAGCTAAGCCATGTTTGGGGGAAATCTATGTTACAATAAACGTGATTGCTTTTTATATTATTCAATTTTTATAGTTGATGTTATTTTCACCTTCAATGATTGACATTTTATATGATGTTATTATTTCATGATGTTTTCAGTTCTCAAGATTTAAACTAACGGCCCAATAGGGTATGAGATGATTATTATTGCAACATGATAGGAATATAAGGATATATATTAACATTGTTCAAGATAGGGAAATAATTATTGCATTTGATCTATACTTTCCTTATTGAACAATGATATATGATACCTTTCATATTTGAGAATGATGTAAAATAACAATCATTTCATGCTGATACACCTATAATCCATGTTTAAAGAGTTCATGAGTCATAGGTTCTTTAGGTTTTCAATTTTTGAGGTTTATTTTGTTATATCCAATGTTCAATGAAGAGTGTTTATCTTATAGTCAAAATCCATCCTCATAATATTTGAGTTTCACATATGGAGGGTGGTAATTAGAACTCTTCTAACATAGATAAACCAGAGCTTCCTTTATATCTCATAATGATCATATGGATTTCCTTCTTCATGAGTGATTATTGAGGGTCAATGATCCATGGAAATAGAGATTGTTTGATTCATGCCTTCAATAATTGAACTGGTGAGATAGTTCAAGCAATAGGGTCATCCTACATTAACTAGGGAGGGAGAACCCCTGGTACTTATGTTCTAGATTTTGTTAGCCCAAAAGATCATTATAAATAATTTGAAACTCATAGATAGGATGGTGAAGCTTGATTCATGTATGCTTCATGGACATTCAATGTTTTGGTGGGATATTCTAGAGTTGAAGGGGCAGTTTGAGGAGTTATCTTTGAAAGAATTCAAGAAAATGTCCCTAATCCTTTACAACACCAATACATTGAGGGTAGATAAGAAAACAGATTCTCTGTACCTGACCAAGGTTCATCTCAGTGTTTGTCTATGTTGAACATTTTGATGACTAACAACATATTACAATATCTTTTGTAGATGACTATATCTCTAGGGTGAGGCATCTTCAATATGGTCTTCACTTTGAAATCTGGTCATAATTTAATGCTCTATATCTGAGTACTTTATGATACATGATGAATCAGGAACTAAAAAAAAGGGAATCTTTGGGAGGTCCCCCAGTAGCAGGTAGACTATTGAAAGAGGAGAAACTCTAAACACATCTTCTAGTGGAAAGAATCATTAGTATGATTCATTTCTCCACGGAAATAGTAGTATAAGTAGTTATAGTAGTGGATTTACATCTCAAGGTTGTGTTATATTTTAATGTTATTAGTGTGTAAATATGGGCCCCAAACAGCCTCATATTCTTTTCCACTCTTGGGATTTTCCTGATTATGGTAGAATGGACCACTGAACAAGGTTTTCTAGGGACAGACTGTAGTATAAAGAGGGTATGTGAATATTATAGGTACAAGAGTTAGGGAAGGATTAAACATCTTCTTACTAGAAAGGTAGATGTAATTACAAAGGATGTTCTAGTTGTGGTAGTAGTTGTGGTACTCTGGTAAAAGAATAGAAATACCAAGAATTGGGTATGTCTCAGGGTAGTCAAGATAGATCATATGGAAGAGGGAATGGTCAATCGTACATTATGAAGACTACTCTAGCTAGGGTGGATGCAAAACTATCTTCGTTTAGAGGTATGTTTCTTATATCACATACCATTTTTTTGTGTTTTATGTGATATAGTAGTATTGCATTACATTTGATCCTCTATTTTTATAGATGGGTTGAGTTTAGATGTCGAAATCATGGATTTTTCATTGATTGTTGACACACTAGTGGGAGTATTGTTTGATAATATCAAACATTGCAGGGAGTGTTCACTATATATTGGTGGATACCATTTCTTTTGTGAAACATTGTGATGTAAAGGATAATAATTGATTTAATTCTTGTTATGGAGGGGTTATTTCTATTCCTATATCATTTCAATTATAAAATGATGAGGGTTAGATTTTTATCTCCAGAAGAAAGTAGATATTTTTCTAGGGTGAGTGGGATCTTTAGGCAAGTCATGCAATGCCATTTAATTGAAAATTAAATTTTTTCATGCCTCAGATATCCATATTTTCTTTAAATGATGCAGGAATATTGTTTTATTCTTTACATATATTGTTGGACTTATTTTATTATATCTTTCTAGATGAGTTCTATTGCTTACCAAATGAGTCATAGATTGACTTTACAATCGAGTAAGTTCAGAGAGAATATCCAATTTTTATTCTTCCTTAGAGAATGGCACTGATAGAGATTCAAGAGTTTAATGATCAGTTTTATGATATAGAAAATAAATATTTTATATAACCTACTACATCTCTTTAGGGTTATATATTTCTTTACACTAAGAAGGATAACAATAATTTTTATTTATCTATTGAATATTGATGATTGAAGTAGATAACAATCATGAACTGGTATTCCCTTCCTTTCACTAATGGTCATTTCAATCAATTGAGAGCTGATAAGATCTCCAATATCAACCATATATTTGGATACCGTCGGTTGATTTTGAGATCGTAAAACATACAACAAACTTTTTTTAGTATCAGGTATGGATTGTTGGAGTTCATAGTGATTCCATTTGGATTGACTAATGCACTGGTCGAATTGATCGCGTTGATGAATTAGATGTTTCAAACCTTTTTAGGATTGAGTTATGGTGTATTATTTTAATTACATACTAGGGTACTCAATATTAGTATATGATCATTCCTAATATCTTGACATTTTCCAAAGAACATTGAGTGAGTATCTGCTTTACACAAAGCTAACTTATTGTAGTTTTTGGTCTTATAATGTGCACTTTTTATTCCATGTAATATCATAAGTAGGAGTGTTAGTTGATCTAAATAAATTTATAGTCATGTTATCTTGGAATAATCCTATGAATTTATTTGAGATTTATAGCGTTCTATATTTAGAAAGTTATTATCGGTACTTTAACTACGACTTCTCTCGTTTGGAAGAACTGATGTTTGGGCTAATCAAGAAAGGGATGAAGTTTGATTAGTCTAATTCATGGGAGATATATTTCTAAGATAAAAAAGGCAGGTATAACTTGACACCTATACTCACCTTACCTATACTGAGTAAATAATATGCCGTTTACTATGATTCATCCATACTAAGATTCAAAGTTGTTCTAATGCTGGAGTATCGAGGGGTTGTGTACAGCTCCCGACAGTTGAGATTTCATGAGAGAAATTATCCTACTCATGATATGGAGTAATTAATAGTTGTATATTACCCATTATTGAGGAGTAATTATCTAAGGGGTGATAGGTTTGGGTGTACATAGACCACAGGAGGGTCAAGTACATCTTTTCTTAACAACACATAAACAATAGACTAACGAGGAGGGTTAAGAATCTACAATCCATTTATAAAAAGTAAATTAATGGAAGGATAAAATATCATGAATATAATAAATTTTATGATATACCATGTAAAATGGAAGTATATTCCTCTCAAATGTTAATTTAGGTGCATAACAAAATCTGAGTGTCAAAGATGGAAAATTGAGAATATAATATTTTATCGATTTGGTAACTTCTCAAACATACTGCCCATGAAAGAAAGGTTGAAAATGGATCTTTAAATACCAATAAATTTATGAATAGTATTCAGTGAATAAAATAATTTTTAGTACATACACCATAAAAAAGGAAAGTGTGAAGAATATAGTATGTATCTTATGGAAATAAAAGGTGAGATGAAATCCCCTTACCTTATGTCTTGACTCTTTCGTACACATTAAAACAAACTATATAAAAAATATAAATTTATAATAAATATTTTACATAAAAATATTTTTATATATAATTCCATATATTGTTTTATTGTGACCTTATATTACCCTCTTGTTAACCATACTATTTTAAGGTCTTATATTGGGTAATATTCCCTTTATTCTTCACATATGTCTTAATTAGTTATAAAATTGGTCCGTATACATGTATCATGATTTAAAAAAGGGAAAAAATGATATAAATTTAATTTATATGTATTATATTTTCCTTATAATAATCTATATAAAATATAAGTATGAAATGGTATACACCATTCTTGGAGATGGTAGGTCGTACGTACATATAAACCCAATTCCTGTTTAACTGTTGTGTGGAAAGAAAAAAACATAAATACACACACATATATATATATATATAATTATTAATGTATAATTATGATATTTTATATATCATATATATTCACTAAAACCATCTTTAATGCAATCTAGGAAGTGTACGAATGAATCATATCTCTTTGAGAGAGAGGTAGTCGACACTTTCTCAAACATAATTATCATATTTACATAATATTGAAAGCATAAAGGTAAGTTATATATAAATATTAATGAATACTAAATACATTATAAATATATTATCTATCATATTGGCCACCATGATAGGATGTAATGGAAAAAAGAAAATTCATCATTTTATGAGGCAGTATATCACTATATAAAGAAAAAATATGTTTATTACCCATTAAAAAGAGGTGTGTATAAGTCTAGGAAAATAAATTTACATATAAAAGTATTAGTATATTGAAAAAATTGTTTCATTATATAAAAATAGAAAAAATATTTTTTGATGGGGTGGAAAAGGAAAATTAAATAAATGACCTGAGAGAAGACGTTAGTCTTAATCGGGTAACTCTTTTTGGTTTGTTGCAAAAGGCTTAGTTGGATATCATTCATCCCTAGGGAAGGAATATAAGATGAATGTAGATATTTTTTTAAGATTATTGGGTAGATATTTTTTTAACCTAAGAGGTTTGAAAGGTGTTAGGATGTGGGAGTGGTGGTGGCCTTTTATAGGGAGGTAAAGGACTCATTTAGAATTTCGAAAAACAAGTTAAGTGCACAGAAGTACTTACCTTAAAAAAGACATAAAAAACTACCTAAATCAAAACATTACGTTTTCTGGACTAAATATATCCATAAAATTGGTTTTGGACAACTATTTAGGTCAATTGAGTCCCAAAGAATAATGTTTTATCTCTAATTAAGCTCCATTTGACCTTAATCGAGGTGATTAAATTTAATCACTTTTACAGATAGTTTTGGTAAAAAAATAAGTTTCTCATTTTAGAATATAAATATTATAATGATTAAAATGGTTTAAGTTAGTTTTTAAAAATTAAAATAAAATTGTAATAAAATTATGATTAATGCTAATCCCAAAAACATGGAAAATGTATGGGTCGTTGTAGTAGAAATAAGTTCAAAAGTTTATTACGTTTTTATATTCACTTTCTAAGTGATATTGATTCTAAAAACCAAAATTATATTAATATATGTATAATATATTTAATGTGACCTTAATAAAATTAAAATAAAATTTTATATAAATAATAATTTAAATTAAAAAGGTAGTTTTTACTCTAAAATCTGTATTTTTCACTATTCAATGAAAATGATGTTTCTTAGAAAAATCACAAATACTCACCCTAAGATTTTTTTGGAATTATAAATCCAAAATGATGTATATTTTATTGTATTCAATTTATAAATTTGTTTAAAATTATCTTTATTGTTTTTAATAGAAGGACATGAAGTGTAGTTCATAGTATTTCAAAACCTAAAAGTACTTTACCATAAATTATATCTCTCATTATCAATATTTTTTTACAATAAAACCATTATAAAAAAT
The DNA here is from genome assembly GCA_963277665.1 of Viscum album. Taxonomy (NCBI): domain Eukaryota; kingdom Viridiplantae; phylum Streptophyta; class Magnoliopsida; order Santalales; family Viscaceae; genus Viscum; species Viscum album. The sequence goes on from OY728157.1 coordinate 170,830,741, forward strand.
ATTTGAAAATTATTTATTATTATTCATATTACTAGGTTTAACGACTAGGTTCTTATTATCTCATTAAAATAATTAAAAAATTATAATGATCTTTTTAAGAAACATTAGTGTTGTGTGTAACAGACGCTAAGTCTGTGTTGCGTGTGACATACACCTAGTCACGGTTGAATGTAATGTAAATCGATTTAGTGTTCTTTGTATCATACGCCAAGTTAGTTTTGTGTAACACATTCTAATTCAGTGTTGTGTGTAATGAAATTTTTTTTGGTATCATGTGAAAGGAATGTTTAACATAATGTTTTATTATATATATATATATATAGATATTTCTATAGTCACATGGAGTGAATGTATTAAAAAATATAAATTAATTTGAAAAAAATAATTCAGAAAATCAGAGGGGGTTACTAACACAATTGGTATTTTTGAGTGGAATTGATTTCTCCCACATTTATCATTTGGAAAAAGGATCCACAATTGTCTATTATCAAATATTTGTTGTTGAAAAGACTAAAAAAGGATAGAAAACACTATTTATACAAACAATTGTCCATGTATACCCTTATCATTTTAGTTTAACCCTTTATAGACCCATTTTTACATAAAATGGGGCAATTGATATTTACTCAATATATAATTCATTTTGGTGAAAACAAATTTTAACTTATTAGAAACTATAAATTAGTTTGATTAAAAATATTAAAACTAATTTTACATATTTGATTCATAGAATTGGAAATTTTGATTTGAAATTATTCTCGTTGTTGTCATAAGACAGTTCTTGGAATATAATTATTGAAAAGTATATAGTCTTTTTATATGAAAATTAAAAACGAAAAACATCTTAATGGAATAAATTGGATTTATTGATAAAAACTTGAGCTAAATTTTTTTAAAAAACAATTGAAAATATAATTTAACAATATAAATTATCTTAAATAGGGTAATTTTCAATTAAAATTCATTATTTTTCAATATTCATCAAAAAAATAAAACCTCTCTAAAAGATCCCTAAAATGCACCCTTTAAGATATCACTTCTTCTAGCTATATCCCTCAATGATTTTATTGTTTGAGATATGATGAAAATTCTTTTTTATTAATGGAGATGCTTTTAGGGGTAAAGAATTAATTTCAGGAGATTTATGTTTATTTTAATTATTGTAGTTTGGATATAAATGTGTTTAATGGGTTTACATAGGTTTTTTATTCTTGGGAAGGATTGGATAGTGTTTTCAATGATTATATATTATTCAGGCCCAATTTTTTTTTTATATTTCAATTCATGTACATGTTACACAAAGTTTAAGTTTGGATGGAAATGTTATGAAACATACAGGGCATGAAACATTTACCAGTTTCATAAACTATTCATGTTGTGTAATAATTGAGCATTGTTAAATAAAAAATTGAGGTGATGGGTTTTTTTGGCAAAACTCTCCAAAAATAAGTTCCCAATGTTTAAATGTGATAAAATCATGTAGTTTTATAAGAAATTTTTTAATAGGGTGTCGGGTGTGGGATGGATCTCATTTACTCTCTTAGAGTTTCCTCTTCCTGACCCTAAGGCAGCTTCTATGTAATTATAGAGAACTATTATTCATTTCAGATGTCCCAAATCAGTCATCTGATCCTAGTTATATATTTTGGATATATTTTACTTTCTAAAAATTTCATCTCAGGATATTATAGTGGAATTTTATTTCCATTGGTAATTATTGTTTTTGATCATGATTGATTATGGCCTAGGATCCTTATTTCAATCATCTGTTATTCCTTGTTAGTGAATCCTGTAAGAATCATTTGTTGATCATCAGTTAATGGTAGGTGTTCAAAACCTTAATACAATTGTATATTTAATGAAAAATTAAGTGTTATATTTCAATTGATCAAACATAACATGTTCTTGAATAAATTAAATGATGAATTTGATTATTAATTACAATCACTTTGGATCCAATTAGTTATTGTTTTGGTTTTTGGCTACTGTTTAGGTTAGAAAATGATTTACTATAAATTAATTTATTAGTGTCTTGTTATGGGTTTATCATTACATGTAATTGGGGACATTACTTGATATAGATTCACCAATGTATGGATTGTTTATTCAAATGAGTGGCATGTTATTTGTTTGTAACCAAAAGATAAAGGACATGTGTATTTGGAAGATAAATAGTTATAATCATAATTATCAATTGAGACTTACGATGTGATATTGGGATATCCATGTTTCTATGTGATGTGTTGTGTTTATTACATTCTTATTCTTGTGTGGGGATTTTACCTAGCTTTTTTATTGATTTTTATATAGGTTTTTGGCCCGTTTTACATGCTAAAATGCTTATATACTATGATATCCCTCATGACATCTTGAAATGAGTATCTATTGGGCTGTGACTTGAGACATTTGAAATACTTATATAGTGGGCCACACCCAATGACACATGTTGAAATATATATATAACAATAATGTCCTTGATACATTCAGAATTGATTATATACCTTGCGTGGCCTTGAAACATGATAAAATAATTGTACACTAGAATGGAAACTGATTTATTACTGAAAATCTTATACATTGGGTTCAACCAATTTTTCTGTGATTAATACCATTAATATTTGGTTATGGTTTCCTTTATTGTGATACATGCTAAGAGACATTATAGAATGGCACCATGTAAGGTTATATTTCACCATGGTTGTGTGATTTTGGTTGGAATAGTTGTGAGACCAGCTTAGAGACGTTACAAAATTTTGTCGAATCTGGTTGATGTGGTTAAAATTTAATTTTTATTTAATTAATTCACCTCTTTATTACATTATTTCATTATCTTATTATCATCCTTTTTATGATTCAACATGGTGGTGTCTACCTACTAAGTTATAATCACACAATAGTCAAACTAGAATTTTTGTACCTAAGAAAATTACATGGATGTAGGATTGGAAAATGAAAACAAACCTTATTATTAATTTTTTTCTTAATATATGTACTTGATTTTTGAGGTGGGAATGACATGGGGTTCGAGAACATGGACTTTTGAGTCTTCAATCCTTTTTTTATTACTTATATAATGGAATTTCATTACATTATATCATGGAATTATATTATTCCATTATTATTTGATTTTATTATTAAATTTTCATTTTTTGGTTTCCACTATATTTTATTATTTCCATTCTTTTTTACAGTATGATATTTATATATTATTTTTAAATTATTAATTAATTATTTTAAAATCCTATATCCAATGGATAATGTATCCACACTATCCATTTTACACCCTCAATACTAGTCGATAACATATGGCATATAGGGAGACATGCTTGATGTTTCATAACCAACCCATTTTATCCATGTTAGACACTGTCAGATTTTGGGAAATTACAATGTTATATCATGGAGTATGTTTCTTTTTTTATTCATTAGTATAAAGGAAATGTCAATAAGAGACTACATTGTGATGGGACTTGGTAATAATATGTTTCATATGAGTTTCTATCCCATTTATGGGGGAAATCTGAGTTCCTATAAATGGGATTATTTTTTATATTATTCAATTATTATATTTAACGTCCTTTTTACTTTCATTGATTCATATTTTGTGTGATTTTATCATTTCATGATGTGGTTAGTTCTCTAGATTTAATCCCATTTCCTGATAGGGTATGAGATGATAATTCTTGCATCATGATTGGAAGATAGGGATATATATTGGCATGGTTAATGGTAGATAAATATTTATTGCATGTGATATATACTTTCTTGATTGGAAACCAATATAAGGTACCTGTTACATATGAGAAATGATGTAAACTAACTCTCATGTCAGGCTAAAGCACCTGTAATCCATGTTTAGGTAGGCCATGAGTCATTGGTTCTATATTGTTTTCAACATTGGTGGTTTATTTTTGTAATATCCAATGTTATAAGGAGGGTGTTTGTCTTGCAGATAAAACTCCTCATAAAAATATTCGAGTTTCACATCAGGAGTGTGGTAATTAGCACTCTTAAACATAGAAAAAAATGAGCTTCATGTATCTTTTATGGATCATAGGGATGTTTATATTCTTGAATGCTTATTGAGGGTCAAAAAATACTTGGAAAGAGATAATGTTTGAATCTTGCCTTCGATAACTGAAATAATGACATGGTTATATTTATAGAATTAGAAAACATTCACTAGAGAGATATGTACCTTGGTAGTTAAGTACTGGATTGAGATAGTCCAAAAGATCCTAAAGAATCATTTGACACCCACACATAGGACGATGAAGCTGGTTGCACATATTATTTGTGGAACTTCAATGTTTTGTTGAGATATTCTAGAGTATGAGGGGAAGTAAGAGGAATTATCATATAAATAATTCAATACAAAGTTCATAATCCATTTCTACAATGATGCCTTGATGGTTGATATGAAACATGATTTCATGAACCTAACAAAGAGGGCATGTTATTTTCGGGCTATGTTGAACGTTTTGCTGACTGACAACACATTACACCATATTTAGAAGATAATGATATCTCTAGGGTGTGGCATTTTTATGATGGTATTCACATAGAGCTAAAGTCTCAAGTGAAAGTCGTCCATCTAAGCAGTTCTTGAGATTTGATGAATATGGAAATAAACACAAAAGGAAATCTTAAAGAGGTCCCCAGGCAGTAGGTAGGCAATTTAAGAAAGGAAAACTCTAAACTCTTCTTCTAGTGTAATGAAGTGTTATTATACACATTTTTTCCAAGGCCACAATAGTTAGAGTAGTTATAGTTGTGGATAGACATCTCATTATTGTTTTATGATTCATTGCCATTAGTTTGTAAATATGGTCCAGAAATAGCCTCAGTTTCCCTAACTCTCTTTGGAGTTTCATGTTTGATCCAAAATGGTCCACTGATCAACGTTTTCTAGTGGTATACTATAGTATAACGATGAAATGGGAATAGTATAGGTACTAGAATCTGGGAAGAATTTTGATACTCCTCATCATAATGGTAGATGTAATTCAATATGATGTTCTAGTTGGGGAATTATATGTGATACCCCAGTACAAGAATGGGAGTATCGGGAAGAGGGTATTTCTCAGGTGAGTCATTCTAGATCATAGGGAAGAAGGGATGGTTAGTCTCACATGATAAAAACTACACTTGATAGTGTGGATGCACGACACTCTACGTTAAGAGGTATGTTTCGTTTACCATCTACTATTTTTTGTGTGATTTGTGTGATAAATTATAATCACATTACATTTGATCCTCTATTTTTATTGAAAGTTTGGGATTGGATGTGTAAATCTTGGATCATACATTGATCGCTGACACTCCATTTAGAGTGTGGTCCGATAATATCAAATGATGCAAGTCATGTTCTCTATAGATTTTTCGTTACCAATTCTTTTGTGAAAAAATTGGGATGTAAATGATAGTATTTTTTGGGATTCTTGTTATGGATTGGTTAGTTATATACCTAGATCATTTCGACTATTAATGGAGTAGAGTTACCTTTTTATCTCCAGAAGGAGGCATTTATTTTCAGTAGCGAGAGTGGGATCTTCAGGCAGGTCGTGCAAGGCCAATTCAGTGAAAATTGTATAGTCTCATGGATCAGATAACTTTTATTTCATTATATGATAGGGGAATACAATTCCATTATTTTCTAATATTAGTATAGTGATTTTACAATATCATTCTGTATGAGTTAGATAGCTAACCGCATGAGTGATTGATCGAGTTTACGATAGAGTTGGATATGGGAGAAGAGCCAATTTTTATTCTGCCTTAGAGAATGGCACCCGGTGAGCTTTCAGAGATGAATGGTCTGTTTTCAAATATTGAAATTAAAGGTTTTATATGGACTTGAACATTCCCTTAGGGTTCTCGAGTTCTTTTCACTAAGAAGGTCGATGGTACTTTTTCCTTGTATGTTGAATATTTAAGATTAGAAGATATAATAGTCATGAATTGGTATCCATATCCTTACACTGATAATCATTTCAATCAATTGATAGGTGATAATATCTCTAATATAAACCATATATTTAGATACCATCGGTTGAGGATGAGTCCATAAAACCTACTTCCAATCGCTTTTAGGATCATTTGTGGATTGTATGAGTTCATAGTAATTTCTTTTGGTTTGACTAATGCACCAGTGGTGTTCATGGACTTGATGAATTAGATATTTTAGACCTTTTCAAGGTTTATATAAGGTCAATTATTTTAATGAAATATTAGTGTACTACCTACCAGTAGATGATCATTCTTAATATCTTTACATTTTCCTATGAACATTGGGAGACCATCTACTTCACACAAAGCTAACTTAATTTAGATTTTAGCATGATAAATTGCAATTTTTGGGCTATGTTATATCAAAAGAATGATTATTTTCATAACTATATAAATTTACAGCCATAGTATCATGGGATAAGCCTAATAATATCTTTTAGATTTAGTGGTTTCTGGATTTTTTAGGTTATTATCAACTCTTTGTCTAAGACTTAACCAATTTGGAAGCAGTTATTTATGGACTACTCAAGAAAGGGATGAAGTTTTTGGTCTAATTCCTGGGAGATATATTTTAAGGATCATAAAGGTTAGGAAAAATCAACACCTATCCTCACATTACCTATGTTGAGTAAATCATATATCGTGTATTGTGATGAATCCTCTGTTACACTCAAAGAAATTCTAATGTAGGAGGATCGAGGGGCTGCATATAGCTATAGACATCTGGGATCACATGATAGAAATAAACATAATCATGACATGGAGTAATCAATAGTGGTAAATTCCCTGAGATGTAGGATGTATTATCAAATGGGAGAGAGGGTTCGGTGTACATGGTCCACAAGAGACTGTGGTATATCTTTTCTCAATAGCACATGAAACTTTGATGTAGGATGTGGGTCCAAAATCTGCAATCTTTCTGTAACACCCCGAGATTTTTTGAATATTTTTTTTAAATTAAATAATATTTTTTATATTTTTTATTTCATGGGACAATGAAAATAGTTATATATGTATATATATTAAAACACTACATCAAACATTACATTCACAGGATATCTACTTCGCATACATCGTACACAACATAAAATTTCTATGAAAATCATTTGATGATATAATTATTTAAATGAGATAATTATAACATAACCATCAAACTATGTAAAATGAACATTAATAACAATTTTTTTTTAAAAAATTATTTATATAATAGAATTTAATCATATTATTTATGAAAGATATGACTTTTATTAATTACTATTTATGGTCAAAGATAATGCATTCTAAAATAAACAACTTTTAATTTTCTATAGTGAAAAATATTAAAATTTATTTGAGCCAAATTTTGAAATTTAATTTGATTAAATGAAAATAATTTTAGAATTTTGAATTTCAAAATTTTCTTAGGGTGAATTTTAGTTATTTTTGTAAGAAAATTCATTTTTTTGAAATTAGTGAAATATAATGTTTTTTAGATATAATCATCCTTTATCATTTTAAAAATTATTAACGATAAATTTTGTTTTAAACTTTTTTTATATGGCCAAATTAGATAAATAAAATACATATTAATATAATTTAGTTCATTTTAATCATTTTCACCTTCAAAATAAATGAAAATTATAATAAATTTTGAACATCTTTCTTCTTCAAGAACGTGTAATTTCTTCCCGTCTACAGGATTAGAATTAAAATTAATTTTACAATTATGTGAATTGAATTTAAAAACCTAAAATAAAATATATTAATCAGATTTTTTTTAAAATTACAGTAATATGATCTTAATATTTTACAAAAAATATTCATAAAAGTGATTCTAATTAATCACTGCGATTAGGGTCAAATTAAGCTTAATTAGGGAGTAAACGTAAATCATATCTAAAAAATGACATGAAAACTAGTAAAAACCCCATTTTGTGGACCTATTGCGGCCATAATACTTCAATTATTTGTTTATATTTTTTATGAATTTTTTTGGTAACAACATGTGTACACCTAACTTGTTTTCAAAAATTATATGTGAGTCCTTTTCCTTCCAAATAAAATGCTACCACCTCTACCATGTTTTGACACGTATAAAAACTATTAGGTAAGGCCAGTGCCTTCCAAACACATTTCCATGATTTCCCCATTTCTCCTATAATCATTCCCTTTGATAGAAAAAAATCCAGGAAATCCTTTTGTCACAAACCAAAAGGAATTACCTGATTAAGGGGTAATGTCTTCCCTAAAGTCCGTTTATTTATTTTCTTTCTCTCCCCCTTATACATTATTCTTTAAATTATTTTATAAAAAAACTAGTATGCTAAATATAATAGTATTTTTATGTTATATTTTCAACCTTCACTTAAACACACATCCATCTAATTGATAACAAATATAATATTTTTGTGTGTGGCGAACTACTGCCTCACTAAATGGAGATTGTTCAATTTTCATGACTGCCTCTCACGGTAGGAATGATTATGGAAGATATGTTAATATATTTTAAATATTATTTTTATTATTTTTTTAATATACTATTTTCCTTTTTTACACATATATTTTATAATTTCCATTTTGATTTCATACGATAATTTCGTTTGAGTATGTATGGACTACCACCCCTTAAGGCGATATGACATGTTCATACACTACATAGATTGTATTAAATATGAGTTTAGGGAATATATATGATATAAATGACAACATAATGATTGATTAATAATTATATTTATATACATATCTTTATTTTACTTTCTTTCTTTCTCTCATCATGAAAATTAAACATAAATAACATTCATGCATATATATGAACTACCGTCTCCATGAATGGTGTATTCCATTTCATACATATTTATATTCTATATATTATTATAATACAAAATTATTATATTTAAATTATATTTATATCATTGTTTAAATTCTAGAACAATGATATAACTATAAAAGCCAACAACATAACAAATTAAGGCACGTACGAAAAACAAAGTGAATATTACACAAAATGAAACCTTAACATAGAATAGTTAAAAATTGGGTCCATTAAGGTCATAATTAAAATATATATGTAAATATATATAATAATATTGTTCTTTAAATTATTTATAATAAATTTATATTTATTATACTTGTGGTTTGAATGAGTACGTTGAGAGTCAAGACACAAGGTAAGTGGATTTCATCTCACTTTTTATTTTCGTGAGATACATGCAATGTTCGACAATATTTCCTTTTGTGTGGTGTATGTAGTACCAATGATTTTATTATATGTATCATATACATATTGTTTTTGTAATTCACTTATCCATTTTATGAAATTTCTTTCATGGGGTTTACATTTCAAAATTTACCAAATTGGTAATATAGTTTTGTCTCAATTTCCTACATTGAGACTCATGTTTTGTTATGCACCTAAATTATATTTATTTATGTATATGCTTCCATTTTACATGTTATATCTTGAAAAACATTATTTTCATGATATTTTATGATTAATTTAATTTTCATTTCAGGCATGGAGTTAATGGTCCCACGTTACCATGTTATAAGTGTTTGTTGAGACGATCTCATCGCTTTTCAAGATTGTTGACGTTTATTCATCCTTTAATGAAATCTTATAACACATATCTCAATATGTTCCTGAATTTTTTCCTCATATGGTTATTAATTTAGTAATCATGTATTGGTACCATATTTATAATCATTGGTACATAATATAGTTAATAATGTGTTTTTAAAAAATCCCTTCTTTTCCCTCTCTTTGATCAGAAAAACATGTTATCAAAAAATGGTTTCTAAGTATATTATACAAATATCATATGATTATTAGAAGATATTTTTACCATTTTAGTATTTTACCAATCTCTTCAAAGGGATTTTCTTATCACTTTCCGAACAATGCAATTTTCTAACCTTTTTACCATGAAAATGGAATGTTATTTTTTTCTCATATGACTTGTATAGATTTATCCACTCGCAATACTTTGAATATTTATTTTAAGGATTAAAAAGTAATTTAAAAAAACAAATTAATTGATATTTTCATGGAAATGGTTCTCAAAAAGTTTTCAATCTTCTTTCATAATTTTTCTGGGAAAATAATTTTCAAAAAAAATTCAATATTTTTTATATGTTTTCAAAGTGTTTTCAAGGAAATGGTTTTCAATACATTTTCAAGATCATTTAACATGTTTTAATGTAAAAAGTTTTTCCAAAAATTCTTAAGATTTATTTTTATATTTTCGAAGTGTTTTCAAAGAAAAAAGTTCTTAAATGTTTTTGAATTTTATTTTATATGAATTCAAGGAAAAGGGTTTTCCAACTGATTTCAAGACATAATTATAAGTTTTAAATTTATTTTATAAGAAAATGATTTACAAATTTTTTTATTTATTAAGAATATTTTTTCAAAGAAGGCATTTTATTTTCCTTAAGATACAATTTTAAATGATATTCCAAAACTATTGTCCATCTAAGATAAAATCTGTTGATGTTTCATATTGCCTTCTAAGAAATAATGTAAAGGTTCACTTTATAATATTTCCATGAATGGTTTATGATTAATGTCATGGTATTTGTCAAACATGTTTCTCTATCATGGGTTATGTGTTTATTTAATCCATTTCTATTTCATAGGTTATATGTTTATGAAATGTGTTTCTCTTTCATAGGCTATACTTTTTATGAAAGGATAATGAAACCTTTATCTATTTCAATAGTTTATGATATGTTCACATAGTCAGGATACCCATTCCTTTGCATGGGTTATGATATGACTATATATAATTTTTTTATAACCTGTATGTATAATTTCATTATGAGATTTTTGGGACATATATCTTCTTCCAATGCATTGGGGAAATATTTATATCTCATGACATAGACATGGATAAAATGATAAATGAACTCTATTTAATATTATAGATTTGGAACAGAAAATGAACATGATTATATAATAAATGACTAAAATGAGGGGTGAACTCAATTCATTAATATAGGAATTTAATGAGGGATAAAATCGGTTTAGTAATACAGGGCTGTAATAAGGTGTGAACCCCATTTAGTAAAGGACTTGGTCTAATTATATGGTATCTGCAGTAATCCCTTGACTACTATGAAATCATTATATACGCTTATGTGTCTGCCACAATTCTGTTTTTATTCCAATGTTATTATTTCATGTATTATGTTAATTTTTTCTTTAATATACATTCCTTATAAACTACCAATATTTATGTTAAGATTCAAGTATATGTTCTTTTATATACAATGTATGATCATCAATTTTAATGATCATGTTGTCTCACCCTTATAATCATAATTATACTAACATATCACCATGGTTTTCCCTTACCGAGCATTTGAGCTTAGTACTTTCTTATGTTTCCTTTCCTTGGGTTACGAAGAATGGTTTTCGGAAGAAGTAATAATTGTGGAGATCTTTATTGGAGATGTTGAATATCTTTCAGCGGGATAAAAGATTTTTCTTTTATTCCTCCTAAGACACTAAACTATTTTGTTTCGTGAGAATTTATTATTGTAATGAATTGAATATTCATCTAAAATTGTGTAATATACATTTATGGTAAGCCTAATTCGCTATAACAAACTCCTAAAATGTGTTTAATTGATTTATTTTGGTGCACTATGGTTTGAAACATATAGTTCATGGAGTATCTCACTACACTTATGATCCCATAGGTACTGATGAGGCAATATCCGGGTGAGGAAAATATAGAGATTTAAAAAATATCTAAAAGTTATCCAGGTTCCTACATTAGTTGAAAACCATTTGAGGCATGGATAAATCAGTTTTTGTATCCACGAAAATTGAACCGGTATCATGGAAATCATGATTACGTTGATGAGGGTAAAAGAAGTTACCTCTGAAAATCAATACTAATATTTCCCCCATAAAACTAATTTGACATATTATTACTTGTTAAAGAACCACTAGTAATTCCATCAATGGTAAAAAGGAACTCCATTATATCCTATCTTACATTCCAGGTGAAGCTATTTTATCAATTATTTTCCCACCACTTTAGCATAGGTGGTCATCTTTAACATAATTACACGTGACTAGATATCAACATGAAGACCCATTTTAAACATCTCAAAAATCATTCAATCATTACATGTAACATCAAAAGAAAATGTAACATCTTGGTGAAATAGTTAATTTACTCTATCACCAAATTACTCCCTTTATCAAGATTGAGAAAAGCATTGACTTTACTATAGTCTTGGATTCCACGTAGATATGCTTGGTGAGGATTTCCTTAGAGTATTTTCTCTCCAATGCCTCATGATTCTATCGAGGAAAACTAAGTCCCACCGCATTCTACATGGACCGTAATGATTTATGATAACTCACATTACATTGACTGACTCTATATAAACCATGAATTTAAAAATCCTCTCAAGATTTCTTAGACAATATTCTGCCTATTGAAGATCATTTGTCCCGTAGAAAGATGATGAATTCTAGGAAAAAAATTCCTAAGGCTAGAATATTGTCCCAATCCATTCAGTATTTTTATCCTCTCTATTGAATAGGGTTAGGTCACACACCTTTTTCCCTAACTCATATCATGATCCGTCTTATTTAAATAATTTTATGAATAAAAAGAGGGTTTTTTCATGGTTCATTGGTAGAACCATCCATAATAATTTCTATTTTCCTTATGGGCATTATTGTACAACACATCAATAGAAAAATAAAGAAAATTAAATGAGAACCATGAATACATTCCAATATAGAATACCATTGAAAAATGTAATTATCAAGATACCAGAAAATGAATTAATGATATTAAAACTATCCAAACCCCAAATACACATTTCTTAATAATCAATGGTGACTTATGGATCATCATGAGGAGTGATAGACTGGAACTTTCATGCTACCAACACCTTAATTACCCCATTCATATCTCACGTCTATCAAAATATTCCAAATTTTTTACTAGTAATGGAAATGGGAAAACCACACTTTGAAAAAAATTTGTCATAAATTATCACAAATTAAACAAAACACCACAAACCCAAACAAGTCTTGACATTGATTTAAGGGTATCAAAAATCCCAAGAGGTTTATATTAAGTTAATAGACATAAATAACATTAATTGGGAATAATTTCTCATCAATGAACCAAAAAAAAGATGATTCATATATATAATGTGATAGTATTCTTAAAATATAGGTATATTATTATGGGAAAACAAGTTCAAAGATACATCAAAACAAAAAGAGAACTCAAAAAATAAAAAAACAAACACCATATAACATGATGTCACCTATAGAATCCCACACCACCCCTCAAACGAAAAAACACACTACTTCCTTGTGGTCCCTTTTCTTTACCAACATCAGATATAATAATAATGACATAATCCCAATGGTGTATATAGGGTGCGAGAAAAAGATGCAAGTAGGATCCCACCATGGTTTTCATGAGAAAATTTAATTAAAGAAAAAATTATACATGGATAATGTTAAACAAGGAATGATGTAAAATTTAACATAAAGATTGGTTAAAACTCTCATTTCTAAATTTATCTAATAATTTCACTAAATAGGTATCCAATTCATTTTAGTACATATAACAATAAATAATTTTAAAGATAGAAGGTACAGAAAACAAGCCCATGAAAAAAAAATTACATGTCAAAGAGGATCCTTATTCCATTATTGTGATCAGTAGGAGACCTAATGTGCACACTAGCCTAGAAAAAAAATTCTTAGGGAAATTAATGTTCTCCTAAGATAAGATCATTTTTGCATTTAGGAAACTTCATTCAATCATTACTCTCGATGGATAGGTTTAAAAACCCATCCCTAATGATAGATCTCTCCCTTATCATGAATCTAATTTTGGTTTTCAAAAATAACAATAGTCAATGTAATTTTGTCTTTGACCCATTCATACCTTTATTTATAACTATTTCTATAAAAAAACATCAATGGGATATTTCATTTTAAAAACCTTATTCAAAACCATTATATTCCATCAAAACAACTTTCATGACTTTAAATGTCTTTAAAATGTATTTACAAATATAATCACGTATGTTTCATATAATAAACCTTAATCATGTAACTACCACCTATAAATACATGAAATTATAATACATAAACATATATGTCTTTTACATTCATTCCTTCAACGTGAAAATTAATCAGAAATACCATTCATGCATATATACTGCCTACTGACTCCATGAATATATTATTTGGTTTCATAATTATATATTTAATAGATTATTATAACACACATATAATGAATATATATTATATTTATATATTGGATTATATTTTGATAATAATGATATAAACTATAAATACCACTGGTATAACAGATTAAGAAACATGTGAAGAATAAAGTGAATATTACTCAATGTAAAAAACAATACATATGACTGTTAACAAGAGGGTAATATAATGTAGTAATCAAACAATATATGGTTTTAGATATAATAATATGAGTTTTTGAAGGATTTATAATAAATTTATATTTATTAGACAGTTGTTCTGAATTAGTATGATGAGATTTAAGACACAAGTTAAGGGGATTTGGTCTCAATTTTTATTTCCACAAGATACAATCTATGATCACAACTTTTTTCATTTGTGTGATGTATACACTACTAATGATTTAATTATATGTATCATAAACTAATATTTATGGAAAATAATATATCCATATGTTCATAATCAATCTATATATGATATTAGATATAACAATATTTTTTTTAAAGATGTATAATAAATTTATATTTATGGTTTTAAAATTATTTTCAAGCTCCCATCACATGTATTCATGAAAAATATTTTTAAAATATTTTCATGATTTCTATAGATTCTTTAAAAAATCAATGCATAAGGTTTATAAATTTTTTTGAACCTTATTTTCTATGTTTTGAAAGGAATTTTTTCTAAAGTGATTTAAATTATTCTTTATATGTTTTTAGGGTATTTTCACAGATTTTTTTAAAATGTTTTATGTCTTAATTTTTTTTTTTTAAATAAGAAATAATATTTTCATAAGAAAATTTTTTAAAATATATTTTCAAATTATTTTCCATCTAAGATGAAATCCATTGATGTTAATCATGCCCTTTGGAGAAATGGTATAATTATTTCCTTCGTATTCATTATAATAATGGGTTATCCTTAAAGTCATGGTCTTTATTAAAATCATTATGCTTTAATGGGTTATAAGTTTATGAAATCTATTTCTCTTTAAAGGGTTATGTTTTTGAGGAAATGATTATGAAACCTGTATTTTTCCATATATTATGATATGGTTACATGTTTATGATTCCCATTTAATTTCATGTTTTATGATATAATTATTTATTATCTTGTTGAACATATATGTATTATTTCAATATTGGATGGTTGGGACTAATATCTCCCATTAATGCATTGGGTATAGATTTATATCTCATGATATAGATGAAGATAGTATTGGGAATAAACCTTTAGAATTAAGGAGGCCATGGAAGTTAACCACAACTACTATGATGATATGAGTAGTGAAATCGTGCAAATAAGTTTGAAAATGGAGTGAACCATATATACCAAGATTGTATGATTAGTGAACTCATGCTACTATGATTTATATGGGAATGAACCATTACAATAAATATGGTAAGGGGAGTGAACCTATACTACCAATAGGGTCTTGGTAGTGATGCCTAGGCTATTATGGAAGTCATATTATATGCTTATGAGTCTTCAATAATTCCTTGTTTTATTCTGATGTTATGCTTTCTTGGATTACTTTAATTATATCATTATGATTCAAATCTTATTAACTTTAATTATTTAGGTCATGATTCATGTATATGATCTTTGATATGTGTGGTATGATCTTATCTATTCATGATCATCTTCTCATACCCATATACTCATGATTATTCTTACACATCTCCCTTGTTTACCATTAATGATCATTTGAGCTCACCCTTTTCTTGTGTTTCCTTTCCCAATGTTATGTATAGATATTTTTAGTAGATTTTATGAAGGTGGATATATTTATGTAAGATGTGGATGAAATATCACCAGGGTAGAAATTATTGTTTCCAAGATTCCAAAGAAACTAAACTGTTATGGTCCTCAGGCATTTTTTTATTATAATGTTCGGAATATTCATCTAAAATTGTGTAATATTCATGTATGTTAAGCTTGGGTCACTCTAGTTGGTATCAATGGAATGGTTTAGTAAAAAAATTAGAAACTATGATATGAAAACATTAGTGAGATCCCTAGGTATATTTTAAAGGATATATATAGGTATGTGTCTAAGGATATGTATAAGGATGAGTCAACATTTTGGAAAATGACTTAGACCTTTGGAAAAGTATAGAGTGATTTTTTTACTAAAAATACATCCGTTATAAATAAAAAAAGTGGATGTGGCTCTAGCTATGATGTACCTAAGGGTGAAAACTCCAAGAGAATATTCTAGTCCAGACATAGGGTATCCTGGTACATGCAAATGGGCCTTGATGCACACCTGGATTGACAGTCATGGGGGATATGCTATAGGAACTCAAAAACTCTTCAAAAAATAGTATGAATGATTTAAATTTACTTTGGATAAGAAATACCTAGGATTAAGCTAGGGTATAAGAAAATAAATAAGGTTTCATGACTTAGAAATCCTATAAGTAATTATTTTCCTTACAATGTGGTTCCCTACTATGATTTGTAATTATCACACTATGCTTCCATTTTTAGTAAATGGTAGGAACCAGAAAGAATATGATTAATGTTAAATGTGATGCATGATTTCCTAATGATATGTCAATTGGGATGATCAGTGGATGTAAAGATGTTATTATCATGCCTAATTAGTTTTAATGGGACATAATTAAATACAGGTGCATTAACAAACTGTCCAACTCACTGAGGAAGTGAATTAATGAGTTTTCTGAGAGTTAGGGTAATGGATACCATGGAGGAAAAAAGTTTCAGTTTTCTTTTGGTCAGGAATTTGGAAATAATCACCTATGTGAATTTATTAGAGGATCAAAAATATGTTTTTACTATGGAATAGAAGCACACAAGAATGTCAAATCAAGGGAATAACAAAGAGTTTGGTTAATGAAATGGATAAGAATTTTGGAATCTGAAAGGAATAATTGAAGTTTATGTGTTTTATTTTTGGATTAAATGATCGTTATAAAACTCGATTTCCTATGTTAATGCTACTGAAAGGTACCAGAAATCTTTTTTGAGTAATGATTACATTGAAGATGATGATGAGACTATAATTTATATATGAAATAAAATATATTTTTTGTAATAGGATGAGGTATCCTTGTTAATGGAATAAAGATTAAGTAGAATGATAATTATTTTTATATATTTTATATTTTGTAATTTTGTTATATTAAATGTAAAAAATTTAAGGATTTACATGTTTAAGTTTTTTCTCTCAAATGATTTATAAGAATACTTTGAATGGTTCTGATGGAATAGAATAGTGATTCATTGTAAATGTTATGGAAATGACTTGATTAAGGGAAATATAACCCTTCATATAATCTTTATGTTATGATAATGTTTGTTGCATAATGATATGTGAGATATGAATAAATAAATTTGAAGGTACCGATTACCTTGAGACCAACTAATGACTTGTTGATAGGTGGTTTATTCTATCATTAAAAGGTGTTTACAAAACTTTTTGGTTTATGTAATATGTCCAATGTACTTGTAATAAGTAAGAACCCATATTTTCAATATGGATTTATGGTGATTCCGTTTATTACTATGTTTTAAGAGAATATATAATGTGTGTATAGAAATGTTAATAATGTGATCACCAAGAGCTACATTCTGATATATGGGTGAATCAATGTTAAGCTAGTTTCATGGATCTCGTTCTAATGTTTTGAATTTTCATCATTGATAAGGGTTATAAGGTTAAGCATTCACGAAATGTTTGAGTTAAACATAGAAAGAAGTATTAAAGTATTGAGATTGTATTTGAAACCTTGGTTAAAAGGATATTTAGTGAATAACCTTATTTCAGGGATGTCCATAATATTTTTCAAATTATATTATTATGATTTTAAAAAAGAACATAATGTATGTCGAGTGACAACCAATCAAGTCCAGCAAGGCTATAGGTCTTGAACCCATGACTGAATGATGATAAGGGTTTTACACTTACCACTAGCCTACATTATGTCCTGGTTAATGTGAAATTATTTTTTATTAATACTTATTTATGATGAAACAATATTGTTACATTTATGTTTATATATTAATGTATTAACCATATTGATTTTAATTAAATATTTATAGATTTACAGTTTTATTTTTCATTCTTTTATGGGCCTTATGATCAACTAAAAGTGTATGTAAATAACTCTAGACATAATAGTTAGTTTCTATATTTCCATTACATGAAGTAATGGATGAAATAGAAATTGATAAAAACTCAAATATTGAATGAAATTTTGTTTATAGAAATATATAAATTAAGTATATTCTTGGCCAATAAAATAATTACTCAAATATATAATAATGATAAAAAAGTGTTGTCTTGATACCTTAATTTTTGTTGAACCAATGGCCTTATAAATAATCACAAATTTATGAATTTGATGCCCAAATATTTTCTTTGATCATTCACTTGTTTGTGATTTATTACCTCAATCACTCCATAAAAATATTTATATTTTTACACCATGTCTAGTCTTCACTTCTAACATGTGTTCTACTATGTTGGGACCCAGTTATATGTTATTTTGGGTAACCGTTATGTTCCCAACATTCCCTTTTAAGATAAGTTTTAGTATTTTTTTGTGTGGTTTTATATGAATGAAACATTCAAGTACTAAACCATTATTGGCCCAGATGAATTTTGAGGGTGAAATTTAATTAAATGGTGGTAGAATAAAACACCCTGAGATTTTTTAATTTATTTTGTTCAAATTAATTTATCATTATGATATTTTTTTATTTCAAATTATTTTTCACCCCAATCTACCATGGTACACTTCTCTTTGAATAATACAATAGCTTGCGTTGTACGCAACTTTGAGTTCTAACACAACATGACCAATCAAACAAGCCGTTATGAATATTAATAACCACTGTTTGAAATTTTATGAATTTTATTTTCCAAAATGGACAGAATTTTTGGAATCAAAATATCAAAATTATCTTAGGGTGATTTTTTGGTAATTTTCAAAAAAACATTCTTCTTTTTATTAATAGTGAAAAACATCGCGTTATTGTTTAAAACCAACTTTTTATTTAACTAAATAGTTATTTAATTGAAATTTATATTTGGTAAAAATAGATACATAATACCTATATATATTCAATGTAATTAATTAGATTCATTTTATAATAAAATTATATAAATAAAATTTTATTGAACTTTTTACCGTCTTTTACCCACCTTCTAGGCGCAATTGCAAATTTCCATAAAATGTAATTTTACAGCTTCTGTGAAGTAAATTTCAAAAAATCATAGGCACACTTTTGACATCGGTATGTAAAATGTAGTTCAATAAGATGAAAATAATTTTTGTTGAATAGTAATGTTTGACTTTTATTTACCACGGTTAAAAGTAAATAGGGTAGTTAAAGGTACAAAATGATATTATAGTCACCCTAAACCATGTACTAATTCTATTTAATAAGTGTATTTCGATGAAAATAAACCTAAGGAATGAAATATGATCCTTTTGGTCTAATTTTATTAGATTAAGACATTTATTATTATTTTATTTAAAGAAGAGTTAAAAGTGTTAAATTTAATGTTTGATAAATAAACCATTTTTAATATAGGGTTATAAATAAGATAAATTAAAATATAAATATTCATTAGAAATCAAAATATATTTTTGAGAAATGGTATTTTATATATTATTTTTATACATTAAAGAATTAAATTTTTTATGATACAATGATTATGCAGTAATTACATTATTAATGAAATATTAAATTGTTGATATTATAAATATCCAAATAAATGTAAATTTATCCTTATGATGAAATCCACTAATTTTTTAGTTTAATATAACATGTTATGGGTGATTAAATAAAATTTTTTGAAGTGATAAAGTTGTTATTACTTTCACCAAAATAAAATTCTAAAAAGTGTCAAAATTGACATAAATGGGTTTAAAAAAAATACTATATTATTAATAGATAGAATATTTCTAAAAATATAAGGTTCATCCAATGGAATAGGATATGGTTATATATATAAATAATTAACCACTAGGGGTTTTCTTGTCTTTTTATAGTATGTTCTTTGACCATTTTTTGTAATATTAAAAGAATACATGGTAAAAGTAAAACTATTTATCTAAGAGTTAAATCTAAAAGATAAGGATAATATGGTGACCTAAACCTATCTAAAACCTATTGGTTGAGGTATTTTCGACCAATCCCTAAATTATCCTAGAAATAAATTGTTTTGAAGCCATTATAAACCGAATATGATTGTATAATTAAATAATATTTCAAGCTTTACCGAAAGTGAATGTCACCACTCTTATAAAAGGGTACTTCCCCTTCTCTCAAAATCCACCTCTAAAGGAATTTTTTTCAGCAAAAAAAACCTCCAATATCCTCCCAACTTCCATAAAATTGACATAGAGGCATCATTTTGATCAGAAATCCAACCTAAGATTCCCTTCTGATCAACTCAAAAGGAAACACCCGAAGAAGAGGTAATAATTTCACCACTTATTTCAATGTTCTTTTCTACTTCCACTTCCTCTTTGTTTTTTTCATACCAAAATAATAAATCTTTTACATTATACATACTGTGATGTTTTTGTAAATATTTTAAATCTATATTCATTATTCTATCAATTCGATGAATGGAAAGTCACCATACGTGCATGCGTACGGCTTACCGTTTTCAAGTTATGGTGTAGTTTGTTAGTCAAACACTTTATTATTTGTATGGGTATAATAATGAGTATAACTACTGTAAATAATAAATATATCATGTTAATGATTCTGTATATATGATATACCATCCAATTACATAAGATTTCACTCTCAGTTGAATGATATTGTCGCTCGTGCGTACGTAAGAATTACTGTCTCTATGAATGTGATGAAATTTATTACATCATAAACCATCAAGAATAATTTTCATTTTATGATTTAAAATAATTTTTAAAAACATAATATCATTATGGATATGAATCAATCACAACATGTCCATAATAAACCTGGATTATGTAACCAAGCATATAAAGGAAAACGAATTAGTTAACACCCAAAACAATGATACTACTGAATTATTATTGACAAACCAATATTACAAGATCATATATGATATAATATTTATGTATGTGGTTCTGTTATAATTTATTAACCAGGATTTAACTATTATACTAGAAGTTAACATACCCTTGATCAAGGGAAAGTAAAAGGTAAAGGATACTTCTACAATCTCTTCATTATCTGTGGTTTTTTATATGTGAGTATCTACTGGGACCTCTTTATCGTTCACAGCCATGTTTCATAAAAATATATTTCAAAATATTTTTACTATTTCCTAGACTATGTGTTAAATTTTTTTATACCCTTTTTAAAAATTTTATAAAAAGGTTATAAATGAATCTTTCTATCATTTTCCAAACAAGGTCCTTTACGACCTTTTGGAAAAAAATAAGGAATGATTTTTTTAACTTAAACAGTGAGGGATCCTATTTTTCGCTATTATAACACCATTAAAGCGTACCTTACAAGATTATATGAATATTTTAAAAATAAATGTTTTATTTTATAATTACATTACTTTTAAATTATTTCAGAATATAAAGAGATACATCCCTCAAATAGTTTTGATTTCATCTATGTAAACTTCCTTTGATTGATTATACACTTGTTTGAAGTTTATTTATTAAGAGACAATATTTCATATTTTATTGAAGTTTTTGTGATATGTTGGACTATGGATGTGTTATTTTTATACCATTCCTAGTTTATGGATAAAGTAATAAAATATTTATGCTAATTCTAATATGAATGTGTTTGTTATGTTTCAACCTTTTCGTATGAGTAATGCATTGGACTTAGTGAGGGGTGGATCCCGCTATAGTTTCTCAATGCATCGGTAGGTATCATTGGACAAACAAGTGTCTTGGCATAAGGACTTTACAAAATATTAGTTTTAGTATTTTCATGATGCCTTGACTACGTGGTTTTGATGTCTGAAATTATGCATTCTATCTTTATGAAATTTGATATTGATATTACATTTTATTATTCGACTAGTAGAATATCAAAGTGAATCAGTAAATGGCATCATTTAATTTATCTTTTCCATATTATTCTGAAGTTTATTATTAAAAGACTTCTATTTTAGTCTTATATATTACCTTAAATGTTTAGGCTGATTTAAGAAAGTTTATACTATATTTTTATCCTTACTGAGAACCTAAGCACACCCATTTATATGTTTTATTTATACCATGATGCGAAAAAGTATATTATGACTGAATTGCAGGGATAATATATGGGAGATTAATGTGTTAAAGGGAGACAAAATGTTGTTGTTTTTCATTTTATAATGTCATGTAAAATATATGTTTGTATCTAGTACTTATAAGTCTAATAAACACCTCAGTCTTTCGGGATTTGATCCATTGTGATCATGCCAATGTAATGTATAAATGCACTGACAATGGGTAACTAGGGTTGGGGAATTATAGTTGGTATCAGAGAACGTTTAGTACCAACCATAGAAACTAGATTTATAAATACTCTGATTAGAGAAAATTACTCTAAGATAAACTTTTAGGATTAGTATAGAAGAACTTCCTAGAATTTTGGAAATGTAGAGATTTTGTGAGTTTTCCAAGAAATAAATCAATGTCTACATATGACCAGGTAGAGGCGAAACTGGCACAGATGTACCTAGGAGTGAAATCTCTGACAAGGAGTTTTGGGCTTGACCTAGGGCATCCTGGTACATGGCAATGGGACATGCTACACTCTTGGTCACAACACTCCCAGGGGATATTCCTAGTATAATTCACATTTTATTTACAAACCATTATAATGGATTATGAGTATATAACTCCCCAAAAAACACTTTTTTATGAATATGGATTATATCCATAAACTGTTCAATTTATGTTATGTGTTATAAAAGTTTATAATTATGTATTGAGATTAATAATATAATCTTATATACTCCATTGTTTATAAATGGAGCCTAGGGAAAGAAATAAAAACCGTATCAATGCACAGAATCCATGTAGGGATTTCCCTTCTACCCAAGATAATTATAGTGGAGCTGGTGATACAGCCAGTGCTGATTATCTTATCACCATACTGGTATAACTCACTAAGGCTAGTAATAATAATCTTACCTATGTTGAGCACCCTGATCCACAACACTGAGGATCAATGTTAAACCGCTTCATGAGGAAACAACCACCAACATTTAATGAGACAACCAATAAATTTTAAGCTGAGAAATGGATAAGTTCCTTAGATAAAATATTTCATGATTATGGGAGTAGCGAAAGGGAAAATGTTTTCATGGTAGTTTGTCGATTCACAGGAGATGCAGATTAATGATGGTAATTGATTCAAAACACAAAGGAATATGATTAAGTATAAAATATGGAATGGATAAAGTTTAATTATCATTTATTATAAAAATACATTTCTCGTGAACATCAAGTGGATATGAAAAATAAATTTTAGAGTATGAGGAAAAAAGGAGGATGAGAATGTTGCAAAGTGTGAGGCTAACTCTACAAGGTTAGAAAGGCATGCAACATATTATATACACATCCTAAGGAGTAAGATTGATCGTTTTTTGATGGGATATAATGATTTCTCCATCCAGCATTAGTCTCACAATCCTGCTCATCATTCTAATATATTATGTCATGTTCTATAAAGACACAAAAGGAATTATTTAAGTATTCCAACTTTAATGAAAAGAAATAGAAGAATAGATCTTCCGAACACTCTGGAAATAGAAATAATGGGAATAAGGGAAATGTTGAATTTACATCCTGTGATAAATGTGGGAAGAAACTCCCTAGTCTGTGTCTGAAAGGAATGCTTGTTTGTTATAAGTGTGGTGAAAAAGGCCACCAAGATCATGATTGCAAGGGGAAGAAAGTGTATTTCAATGTTGAATTATACGGTTGTAATGAAATGGGTTATTATGTAAATTAATGTCTTGAGCACCGTGGAAACATACCGTAGAAAATTACAAGGGAGAAAGGAAAATCTTATACGATCACTACTGGTGAGGTTGATTCACTAAATGATATAGTGGTAGGTAATTTAGTGGTCTCCTCAATTTTATCCAATTATTTATTTGATTTTGGATCATTTAATTATTTCATGTCTTCCCAATTTGCTAAGAAAATTAGATACTTCCAATTTGATTTAATAAGGGACTAATTAGTCGAAACGCTTATAGGATGTATCATTGCAAAAAAATTGTGAATAATTCCCCATTAGGGCATATAAATGTTCTTTATCTATTGATCTCATCATCACACCCATGATTGAAATTGATATAATCTTTAGTAAGGATTGGATTTCAGGCCATGATGTGAAAATTTATTATAAGAAGAAGAAGGTTAAAATTTTCGATGGTAATAATTAGTACATTATATTTAGAGCAGAAACACCACCACTTGATTCTAATCTTGGTCCAACCCCAATAGCTAAACTAAATTAAAATATTAGAGAGGAAGAGAATGAAATATTTATGGGTGTCGAAAAGAGTGTTCAAATATAGGATGTATATATTTTACAAGAAAATGTTGATGTGTTTCCAGAGGATTTACCTGGACATCCTCCCGATCAAGACATTGTGTTTTCCATTGATTTAATTCCTGGTTCAAGTCCCGTATCAAAGAAACCTTATAGAGTGGAAACTATGTAATTAGTTGAACTGAAGAAACAACTAGAGGAATTGAGTAATAAAGTATTTATTCTCCCTAGTGTTTCTCCATCGGGATCCCTTATTCTATTTGTTAGGAAAAAAATGGATCTATGAGGTTGTGCATTGACTACAGGGAGATAAATTCTATAACAATAATGAAAAATAATCCCATACCTCTCATTGATGATTTATTAGATCAACTTTATGAAGCTCAATATTTTTCAAATATTGACCATCGATTTGGATATAATTAGTTGTGTGTGAAGAAGGAAGACATTTCAAAGATAGCATTTGGTACTAGGTATGGACATTATGAATTTACAGTAATTCCTTATATATTGACTAATGAACCCTCTAATTTCATGGATCTAATGAATGAAGTTTTCAATTAATATCTTGATGAATTTTTATTGGTATTTATTGATGATATCTTGGTATAATAAAAAATCTATTAAGATTATGAAATTAACTTTCACACTATTCTAAAAACTCTCAGAATAAATGAATTATACGGGATGTTTAGAAAGTGTAAATTATGGCTTCAAGAAATTTCTTTTCATGGCCATATTGTCTCTAAGTATGGAATCTCTATTGATAGTTCTAAGAAAATAGAAATAAAAGAATGGCCATCACCGACGAGTATAACTGAGATACGCAATTTTATTGGATTAGCAGGTTATTATCAGCATTTCGTCCAGAATGTTTCTTGATTGAAAAACCCATTGACCAAGATCACATGTAAATGGGTTAATATTTTGGATAGAATAGTTTGAAGAATATTTTCAAGAACTAAATAGAATAATATTCAATGATTCTAGCTTAAATCTATCATCGGGGAATGATGGGTTTTTTATTTATAGTGATGCTTCAAAGAAATGACTTTGTTGTGTTCTTATACAGAATGATAATGTTATTTCTTATTCATCAAGACAACAAAATATTAATGAAAAAAACAATCCCACCCATGATCTTGAGTTAGAAACTGTAATCTTGGCTTTGAATACATAGAGATGCTATCTCTATGGTGAAAATGTGAGATATATACCAATCATAAGAGTTTTATGTATATTTTCCCACAAAATGAACTCAACATGAGGAAAATATGATGACTTGAACTAATAAAAGATTATGATTTCACTATACCCTACCACCAGGGGAAGGCAAATAAGTTGGAAGATGCTTTGAGCAGAAAGGAACATGGAGTTTTGAACTAGATGAGAGTTGAAAGGGATCCTATGTTCATTGATCTAGTAAAGATTGATATGGGAATAATCATGGAAGGTTAAGTATCAATAATTTTCTAATTCTTGCCAATATTACATTACTAGAAAGGAAAAAATTTTCTAAAACTGACGATGATATGTTTCAATAGAAAATTAAAGCTCTAAATAATTGGAGATTGATTGAATTCATATATGAAGATGGAATTTTCAAATTTGGGAAGAGACTTTGGGTTCAAGATATACATGACATAAAAACATAATTTTTGGTTGATGATCATAGATCTTATTTCTCTGTACACACTAGTACCACTATGATGTATAGTGATTTGAAAGAATATTTTAGGTGGGATAACATGAAGATGGAGATTGGTGATTATTTTTCAGGATGTGTGGTTTTTCAATAAGTGACGGCTGGAAGACAACATCCGAGAGGATTCAGGCATCCTCTTCCCATACCTAAGTGGAAATGAGATAATATTATTATTGACTTTGACATGAGGCTACCAAAGACTCCTAAAAGTAATGATGCATTATGCGTTATTGTTGATCGTCTTTCCATGTTAGCACATTTTATTTCTATAAATGAAGATTTACCACTCAATCATCTAGAAAAGCTATATATTAATTAAGTTGTAGGAATACATGGAGTACCCATATTGGTTTTTTCTAATCATAATCCTCATTTTATAAAGAGATTCTAGAAAAGTCATCAGAAGGCCTGGGGTAGTGACCTTTGTTTGACCACTGCCTACCATCCTCCAACTAATGGAAAATCAGAATGGATTGCTCATACCTTAGAAGACATATTGACTTCTTGCTCACTAGACTTTCAATGTATGTGGGATCAATATTTAACTTTGGTATAATTTTCATATAACAATAGCATTCATTCAAGTATTCATATGGCACCATATAAAGAATTATATGCAAAGATATGTCGCACACCAACTAGTTGGGATGATGTTGGTGAAAGAAAACTCGTAAGACCAGAACTTGTTAAGGAAACAACGGAAAAGGAGAATATTATCTAATCCCACATCAAATAATCTCAAAGTAGGAAAAAGTGTTATGCCAAAAACTGAAGGAAGGATTTGGAATTTCATGTAGGATATAATTTTCTGTTAAAGGTATCTTCATGGAAGGTTGTTATACGTTTTGGTAAGAAGGGTAAATTAAGTCCCTTATACATCTGACATTTCAAAATTCTAGTAAAATTGGAGTTGCAGCCTATCATTTGGAAAAATCACCAAATCTATCCAATGTTTGTGATGTGTTCCACATATCACTGTTATGAAAATAAAAGGCTGACCAAATCCATGTACTCACCTATGGAGAAATAGAACTGGAACACTATCTATCTTATTGTGAAGTGCATGTTAAAGTTCTGGATACTAGAGAATATGTGTTGAGAAACCAGATGACTCATCTGGTGAATTTTATATGGAGAAACCACAAGATGAAAGATGAATTATGGAACGTGAGGAACAAATGATGAAGAACCACCTGAATATTTATATGTTTTAATATTCTAGAAATTTTGAGAACAAAATTATTTGAAGGAGAGAAAAATGTAACACTCTTATCTTCCGTGATACAGTTCTCTTTGAATAATACAATACCTTGAGATATACACAATATCGAGTTGTAACACACCACAACTAATCATACTAGCCATTATGAATAATAATACCCACTTATTGAAAATTTATAAATTTTATTCTTCAAATTGGACTTAATTTTTGGATTCAGAATATCAAAATTATCTTATGGGAAGTTTTTGATATTTTTCTGAAAACATTCAATTTTTGATGTCTAGTGAAAAACACTGCATTATTGTTTAAAACCAACTTTTTATTTAAATAATTATTTATCTTATTTAAATTTATATTTGGTAAAAATAGATACATAATACCTATATATATTCACAATGTAATTCATTAGAGTCATTTTATAATAATATTAGATATATGAAATTTTATTAAACTTATTACCGACTTTTACACACCTTTTAGGTGCATTTTAAAATTTACATAAAATGTAATTATAGAACTTCTGTGAATTGAATTTAAAAAATCCAAGAGACATGGTTGACATTAGTAAGTAATATGTGGTTAAATAAAATGAAAATAATATTTGGTGAATAGCAACTTCTGACTTTTATTTACCACGATTAAAAGTAAATCTGGTACTTAAAGGTAAAAAATATATTATAATTACCCTAAAACTTTTACTAATTCTATTATAAAAGTATATTTTGACCGAAATCAACCTAAGGAATAAAATATGATCCTTTTGGTACATGTGGATTAGGTTAGGACATTTATTATGATTTTATTTAAAGTAGATTTAAAAGTGTTAAATTCAATGTTTGATAACTAAAGTATTTTTAATATAGGGTTATACATAAGATAAATTAGACTATAAATAGTCAATATAAATCAAAAAAAAATTCCTATATAATGGTATTTTATTTATAATTTTTAGACATTGAATAATTATATTTATTTATGATACAATGAGGACGCGGTAATTACCTTATTAATGAAATAATAAAGTAATTGATATTATAAAAATTCAAATGAATGAAAATTGAGACTTTTGATGAATTAAAATAATTTCATAGTTTATTATTACTTTTTAGTGGTGATTAAATAATTTGTTTTCTAAGTATTAACATTTTTATGACTTTCACAAAAACAAAATACCAAATTGTGTAAAAATATATGGTTCAACACTAGGAAATATAAGGTTCAGCCAATGGAATGGATAAGGTTATATATCTCAGTAATGAACCACTTGGGGTTTTCATGGCTTTTTATAGAATTTTTATTAATGATTTGTTATAATAATACAAGAATACATGGTAAAGGTTAAACTATTTAACTGAGAGTCAAATCTTAAAGGTAAGGTTAATATAGTGTCTTAAACATGTCTAAAACCTATTTGTTTAGTGTTTTTTGACCCATCCCCACCTTATTCCCAGAATAAATCATTTTTGAGCCATTATAAAATAAATATGATTGTATAGAAAAATAATATTGTAAACTTTACTTAAAGTGACCCTCACCTCTCATATAAAATGGTACTTTCCCTTCTCCTGAAATCACACCTCCAAAGCCATATGGATCAGAAAAACCCACCTCAGATATCCTCCCAACAACCTTCACTTTGACCAAGATTACATGCATTGATCAGAAATCCATCTTAACGAGACCTTTTGATCAACACAAAAAGAAATCCCCGAAAATAGGTAATAATTTCACCACCACTTTCAATGTTCTTTTCTTCTTCCACTTCCTTTTTCTTTGTTGTTTCCATAACAAAATAATAAATTCAGTACCATATAAATACTGTGATGTTTTTATAAATATGTTATAACCATATTTAATATTCTATCCATCCTATAAATGAAAATTCACCATATGTGTGTACGTACGGCTTACCGTCTCCACGTCGTGGTGTAGTTTGTTATTCGAACACTTCATTATTTGGATGGGTATAATAATGAGTATTACTGATTTAAATAATAAAAATAACTTGTTGAGTATTATTAATATATAATATACCATCCAATTACATATGATTTCACCATCAATAGAATTATTTTGTCGCTCGTGAAAACGTACAGATTACCATCTCCAAAAACGCGATGAAATTCATTACATCATAACAATTCAAGAATAACATTAATATAATGATTAAAAATAATGTTTAAGAACATAATATCATCTTGGGTAAAAAATTTATACATCTTATCCCTAACAAACATGTCTTACGTAACCAATCATATAAAGCAAAACGAATCAGTTAACACCCGAAACAATGATACTACTGAAATATTATTAACAAAGAAATATTAGAAGATCATATATGATATCATATTTATGTATGTGGTTCATTTATAATTTAATAACAATTATTAAACTATAATAAATGTGGTTAATATAGCCTTGATCATGGAAGAGTACAATGTAAGGGTAAATTCTATAGTCTCTTCATTATCCAAGGTTGTTTATATGTGAGTATCTACTAGGACCTCTTTATCATCAATATTTGTGTTCCTTAAAAATGAATTTCAAAACATTTTTTATATTTACTATACTATGGGTTAAAATACATAATACCTTGTAGGAATTTTTTTTAAACATTATAAAATAAAACTTTCGTCATTTTCCAAATAAGGTCCTTTATGGCCTTTTCGACAAAATTAAGGAAATAATTTTTATTAACTTATACTATGAGTGGGCCTATTCTCCACCATTATAATTACTTTAAAGCTTCCCTTATAATCTTATAAGAATATTTTAAAAATAATGGTTTTTTATAATTATGTGAATTTTAAATGATTTCAAAATAGAAAGAGATACTTCTCTCAAATAGTTTTTATCTCATCTATGTCAAAATCCTTTGATGGATTTTACACTTTTTTGAATTTGGTTAATTCTGATACAATCTTCCAAATTTTATTAAATATTTAGTGATATGTTTGACAATAGATGTGTTATTTTTATACCATTCATGGTTTATGGATAAAGAATTAACATTTCGTATGCAAGTTTTAATAGAAATGTATATGTTATATTTTAACATTTTTATTTGAGGAATATATTGGACTTAGTATGCAATGGGTGGATCCCTCTATAGCTCCTCGATGCATCGGTAGGTCTCATGAGACAAACTAGTGTCTTGGCACAAGGCCTTGAAAAAATCTTAATTTTAGACTTGGCACGAGGCCTTAAATATGTGGTTATGATGTCTGACATTATATATTCCATCATTATGAAATTGGATATTTATATTACATGTGATTATTAGACTAGTAGAATATCCATGTGAATAAGTAAATGGATTTATTTGATTTATCTTTTCCATATTCGGCTGATGTTTATGTTTAAAAGGATTTATTTTTAGTCTAATACATTGAATTAAATTTTTATACTTATTTATGAATGTTTTTACTATATTGTTATCCTTACTGAGAACCAATGCTCACCCATTTCTATGTTTTATTTTTTCCAGGATGCGAAGAAGTATATTATGACTAACCTACAAGGGTTTTCTTAGGGAGATTAATGTGTTAAAAGGAGACACAATGACGTTTTTTCATTTCATAATGTAATGTAAAGGTTATATTTGGATCTGGTACTTCTAATGCTACAAAACTGATCAGTCTTTTGGAATTTTATCACTTGTGATCATGTCAATGTTTTGCAATAATGCACCGACTCTGGGTAACTGGGGTCCGAGCATTACACACAACACTAGAAATAGTTCTATATATATATACTTATATATATATATATATTAAATCACTATGTAAAAAAGTACTTTCAAATCCCACTAACTTAGCGTACATCACCAGAAACACAGAGTTTCTATGAAACATCATTTTAATGATATAATTATTTTGATGAGATAATTAAAAATTAGCTGTTAAACTAGTTAATACAAATAGTAAAAAATTATTTTTAAATTATTTTTAAATAATTTATTTAAATAAAATATATTAATAATAAAGGATATTATTCCTGGAAAAGTTATTTTATGTTCCAAGATACAGTTTTCTCGAATAAACTGTATTTAGTGTCGTACTGTGAAAAACAATAAAATTAAATATAGAAACATTTAGAAATTTAATTTGATAAAATAATCTTAATTTTCTAATTTATAATATCATAATTATCTTAGGTTTTATTTTTCTGATTTTTTAGGAAACATCATTTGTTGATGAATAGTGAAAAATACTGCTTTTTATCTAAATAAACATTTTCATTTAAATAATTATTAATTTCAAATTATAATTTAAACTTTATTATGGTAAAATTTGAAAAATTATAATTCTATTCATATAATTTAGGTCATTAGAATCAATTTCACTTTTAAATTATATACAGAAACCTAATATTGTTTTGAACATATTTCTACTTTAAAACCCCTATAATTTTGTCATGTATGCAAGATTAGAATTAATATTAATTTTTCATATTATAGTAATTGAATTTAGAAAAACCAACATACAAACTTGTAATCAGTAAATAATTTTTATTTAATAAGATAAACGTTATTTTTTACCAAAAATATTAGTAACAGTTATTAAAATTAATATAAGTGATTAAGATCAAATTAAGAGTAAATATGAACTAAAATTTTGTCTTGGGGTCCCAAATGACCATAAAAATGGAAAAAATTCATTTTATGTCCATATTTCATCCATAGAACTTCTTCTATTAATTTTGGGTTTTAATTACTTTTTTTGGTAAGAACACCGGTATACCTAACATGTTTTTAAAAATTCAACTGAGTCCTTTTTCTTCCCTAAAAGGCCACAACCTCTCTTACATCTTCAAACCTCTAAAACCTATAAGGTTCCAAAAATCCCTACCTAATAAACTTTTCAAAAATCCTACCATCCTCAAAAATCCGTGAAATGGGTCGAAGGAAATCTATGGAATCTTTTTGGCACAAACCAAAAAGAGTTAACCCAGTTAATAGTTAATGTCTTCTCTCAAATTTTCTTATTTTATTTTTTCTCCACTCCACCACTTTATTTTTCCCATGATTATATAAAAACACATGAATTATCAATATATTAGTATGTTTTTATGCTAATATTTCAACCGACACTTACACACACATCCATCTAATGAATAATGAACATACTATTTATGTGTACGGCAGCTACCTGGTCACTAAACGATGATTTTTCAATTTTCATTACCACTGATCATAGAGGAAATTATGATGGAAATTATATTTATATATGTTATACATTATATATATTACTTATTTAAGCTAATTTATTAATTTTTTAAGATGTATCTTTATTACTTTCTAAGTTGTGTTAATACGATATTTTCGTCTGAGAAACTGTGGACTAATGCCCCCTCAAAGCGATATGATTCTGTCATAAACAAAATGAATTGTATTAAGGATTTTTTTAGTAAATATATAATACGTATATGATATCATAAATATACATCGATTATTATATATATACACATATATAAACACATATTACTTTTACTTAATTTCCTTCAACACGAAAATTAAATGGAAATAGTGGTCATTAGTACATACAGACTATTGTCTCTATAAATGGTGTATTCTATTTCATACTTATATATTATATTTATTATTATAGTACACATATACTATATATAAATGATATTTATATCATGGTTAAAATTTATTAAATAATGATATAATGTATAAATACCAATGATATAACAAGTTAAGAAACCTGTGAAAAATAAAGTGAGTATTACCCGAAATGAAACCCTAAAATAAAAATATTAACAATAAAGTAATATAATTTCATAATTAAACCATGTATTGAATTAGATATTAAAATATGTTTTTATAAAATATTTATAATAAATTTATATTTATGATACATGTATATTTAATGTGTACAAAAAGATTCCAGACACAAGGTAAGGGGATTTCATCTCACTTTTTTTCTGTGAGATGCATTCTATGTTTTCCACTCTTTAATTTTGTGTGGGGTATATATTACCCACTGTTGTAATCTATGTATCTTATAAATAACATTATGGGTATTCACATATCCATTTTATAATCTTTCATTCATGGGGTTTATGTTTGAAAATTTACCAAATCATGAAAATAGTTTTGTCTCAATTTTCCATCATTGAGACTTATGTTTTGTTAGACACCTAAATTTTCTTTTGAGGTGTATATAATTTCATTTTAGATGTAATATCATTCAAATACCTATTTTTATTATATTTTAATATTCGTTTAATTTTTATTTCTAACATGGATATTATGATCCCATGTTACCAAGTTATAAGAATCTTTTTAGACAATATCATTTCTTTTCAAAATAATTTTTGTTCTTCCTCATGTGATGAAATATTACAATACATATCTCATTATGTTCGTGAATTATATTGCCATATTATTATTCATGATATACTCATGTATTGGTACCATTTTAATACTATTTAGTACATAATATAGTTAAGAAAGTGTTTTTCAGAAATCATTACTTTACCCTCTATTCGGTCGAAAAAAAATGTTCTCTAAAAAGAGATTCAATATGTATTATAATAATCTCCAATGATCATTAAAAGAAATTTTTAACATTTTTTAACTTTACTAGTGATTTAAAAATAATCATCATTCTCTTTGTTAACAATAACTTTTTATATCCTTTTTAAAATAAAAAATTAATATTATTTTATCCCATACAACATATATAGATTTATCCACTGTCAATACTTTCATGTTTTATTTTCATGTTTAAAGGTTAATTTTTTAAAAAATGTTTTCAAAATATATTTTCATGGAAATGGTTTTCAATATGTTTTCAGGATTAATTTATAACTTTGGAAGAAAATTTATTTTCAAATTGTTTTCATTTTTCTTTTATATTTTTTCATGGAAAAATGTTTTCATTGAAAATGGTTTTAAATTTGATATGAAGCCTTCTTTTAGTAATTCAATGTATTACCAATTAAATTTTTTTCAAAACATTTTAATGTTCCTTTTGAATATTTCCATGAAAAATGGTTTCGAAAATATTTTATATTTTTCTTTATATTTTTTCAATGTTTATTAAATGAAATAGGGTTTAAAAATGTTTTAAATCATATATTATAATTTTTCAAGGAAATACGTTTTACAAATTATTATAATCCTTATCTCTTTGTTTTCAAGGTATTTTATTTGAAAATTATTTTAAATGATTTTATGTATTAAAAAGTCTTTTTAAAATTAGAATGGATATTCTCATCAAGAAATTTTTTTGAAATATATTTCAAAATAATTATCTATCTAGGATGAAATCGGTTGATTTTACTCATGCCGTTATATAAAATGATCTAATGGTTCCATTAATATTCATTTTATGAGTAGTTTATTATTAATTTCATGGTCTTAATGAAACATGAATCTCTTCCTTGGGTTTTATGTTTATTAAATATATTTCTCATTCATAGGTTATGTTTTTTGATTAAATGATTATGAAACCTATATTTTTATAAAGGATATGATATGATTACATTTTTATAATAACCATTTCATGTTATCGGTTGTGATGTGATCATTTATGATCTTGTGGAACATGTATGTATGATTTCACTATGATATGGGTGGGACCTATATATCACTAAAATTTATTGGGTAAACATTTATGTCTCATGAGATAGACTATGGTGGACTTTGGAATGAACATCGACTACTAAGATGGCCATGGGAGTGAACGATGACTACCAAGATTGTTTATGGGGTGAATTCATTCTACAAAGATGGACACAGGAGTGAACCTTGACTACCAATATTGTATGAGGGGTGAACTAATTTTACTAATATTTCTATGGTATTGAACAATGACTACGATGATTGTATGGGTAGTGAACCCACACTACCATGATGGTTTTGGTATCGATGCCTTAACTACTATGGGAATCATATTATATTATTAGGTTTCCACAAAAATTCTATGTTTTATTCCTATTTTATGCTTTCATGGATTATGTTCTTTATTTCTTTTTGATTCTTGTATTATGAACTACCTTTATTCATAACATGATTCTTGTATATGATTTTTGTTATGTAGGTTTGGATCTTATACTTTCACGATCATTTTCTCATACCCTTATTCTTGTGATGATTCTTATATATCTCCATTTTATTACCCTTACTGAGAATTTTATCTCACCCCGTAATTAATTTTCCTTTCCATGAGTTATGAATAAGGTTTTTAGGTATAAGTAATAATGGTGGAGATATTAATGGGAGATGTTGAACATCTTTCACTATGATAGAAGATTTTGTTTCCATACTTCCAAATATGCTAAATGATTACAGTACTCAGGAATGTTTTATTGTAATGTACTGAGTATTCACATAAAATAGTGTACTAACCACGTACATTAAGCATGGGTTGCTATAATTTTTACATTTAGATGAATTATACACTGGAAATAGGAAACACTGTTGTTGATGAATTGATCTAAATGATGTATTAAGAGGTCGTGTCAGAGTAATATGATAAGGGGAAGGTGATGACCCTATATTCATACAATAACTCGATGTTTAGGAATATCGAGGATGAGTATCTTTGACTTTAATATTTTTTATACATATGATTTGGACCAAATCAACTTTGTAATGTTACCAAATCTGGAGGGCTTAGTTCTGAGATATTGGCTATATTGTGGGGAGACACCATCATGACATTTTGTTGGAAGATGTGATTCTGTTCTTTTTTGGGGGTGATTATGGCATCTTACGGCCATGTGTGAGGAGCTTATGGGAGAGACACATACATATAGATTTCCCAAACATCATGGATTGACAAGAATGTGTTGCCTTCTTTGTAGAATGTAATTCTCGTAAAGAATGAAGAAAGAGGACGTATACATTGTGGAAATATTTTTCATTTGTCAGTAGGTGAATGTATAGAATTTGAGGAAAAATAGAATTTTTCAGCATTTCCCCATTCAAATGGAGCAATATGGGGATATTAATTTTTATTTTGTGACAATAAAACTTAGGTAAACCCACAAGAATAATGTTGTATGGGTAAATATGGATAGACTGATAAAGGCATCCTCATTTTTTCCTATTAGGGTGACCTTCATAGTTGATAATCTAAGAAGTATTTATGTGTGCGAGGTAGTTAGGTTGCACGGTGCTCTTTGGACTATAATTTTAGACATAGATCATGTGTCACCTAGTAGTTCTAATGGGGTATTGAGAAGCCTTTGGGCATAAAGATTATTTTGAGAATGGAATATCATCCTCATAAAAATGGTCAATATAAGATGACTATTTATGTTCTTGAGTATTTGGTATGAGCCTTTGTTTTGGATTTCAATGGTTCATCGGAGAATCATATGGATCTCATGGATTTTACATATAATAATTACTTCCAGGAAACCATTCAGAAAGAACATTTAAAGTCATTATAAGCCAGTTCCATCCTCTTTCATCTTTTTTATTAGAGGTGGGTGAGTCAATTCTTGTTGGTCTTAATCCAATGTAGAAGGCTTTTGAGCAGCTTCGGTTGATTAGACAATGGTAGGTCAGCATGTAGAGTAGAAATAAAAGATATGATTTCCACCTAAGATGACACCTAGAATTCAGGGTTGGTCATTGTGTTTTTCATTGGGTGTCTCCTAGGTTGGGGAAATTCCATATCAGAAAAATGGGGAGTCTAGCACCAATGATTTTTGAGTTTTCTGAGAGAGTGGATAGGGTTGGTCTATTGGTGTATCAATTATACCTTCCACAAAACTATATATCCATACACAATGTTACTCTTATGTTGTAGCTTTGGAAATATTAGTTAGACCTTCTCATGTGAAAGACATAGTATATGTGAATCATAGTGATGATGCTTCCTTTAAAGACAATCCAATATTAATTATTGAACATAGTGAGAAGTATTTATGGGGTAGTGAAATTAATTTGGTTCAAGTGCAGTGACATCATGGATGAGTTCAGTAGGAGACCTGGGAGAGGCAGTCTAATATGCGAGCACAATGTTTAGACTTTTTCACTGAGTCCCCATAGTTATTCTTGGATCATCTTAGAGATGAGTTTATATATTGTGTTGATGTTGTAATATTCCTTCATTTTATAGGCGCATCCCCCCTTGTTTTATTTCATATTATCCTTGGTGTCTATGTATTGTTTGGAGAAGGAGAGCCATTGTTTGGAACATAAATTCTTAGGATCTAGGATTTTTTTGAGTTAATGGAGTTTTGATATAAACATGTTCAATTGGTTTACAAGGGTCTTCCAAGATATGAAAGGATTTAGAGGTGTTCTGGGTCCCTATAAATAAGTCAGGCTAAAAAATGTATCATGCTTGATAACACATCCTGATAATGTTCCATAACATGTAGTTTCTACTAGACATGTTATGAACTAGTACTAGGTGTGAAATAGTTACACACCATATAAAAATACACATCGAGTAAAAGTTGTTTAGGGTTAAAAAATAATCTGAGTCAATAGGTTTTTTATCAATAATAACTTAAACTTTTTACACAATGTGTAAATGAGTCAAACACTGTGTAATTTTCCCATTAAATTTATAATGGGTTCCTCATATGAGAATGTTCTCATTCCCTGATTTGCAATTTCCCCCTATCCTCCCTAAGGCATCTTTCAGTTGATTTAGGTGAGCCACTCTAGATTCAGGACATCTCAATCAAGCATATGATCACTTATGAGTGTATTTGGTTCGGTTTTCTTGTTATCTACCATTGATATATACTACATTCTATGTAATTTTCTTTACAATGTTCATTGTTGGTTTTGAACTTTATTGGTTATGGTCTAGGTTCCTTAATCTGATCATTTGCACCTTCGTTCTTGTTAGTGATTATTACTGGAAGGTTCAGTTGAACATCAGTTAAATTTATCTGATAAAACATAACCCTATGGTATATTTAACTATAATTATTTTTCTATATTTCTATTTTACCTACAAAACAAGATCCTGAGTAAATTAAATGATTGTTTGGATTATTACTCATAATCCCATTGGATCCAATTTCTTTTTAACATAGTATATGGCTCCCCTTTGGGTCAGTGAATCCTTTATTATTAATGAATTAATTAATGGATTAGTGGGGGTTTAGCATGACAAAAAATTAGGGTGATTAATCGCTATATATTCTCCTTGGTTTGGTTGTTTATTAAAATGAAGAAAATTTTATTGGTTTATAGAAAAATGATTAACAAAATGCGTAATTGAAAGATAAATGGTAATTTTCATAATTAACCATTGAGCCTTATGATGTGATATTTTGTGATCCATGTTACTCTGACATGTGTCCAGTTTTCTATAATATAATTCTTATAAGGGTTACAAGACTAGTTTTTTTATTATTGTTTTAAAGGGAATTGAACTATTTTATATGATAAAATACATATATACCGGTATATTCCCTCATATTGACAAAAATTATTATATACCAAGCTATACCCTGATACATGATAAACTACATAAATAATAGGATATTCCTAGTAACACATGATAAAATGATTTTATTCTAGGATTAGTACTTTTACATGCATTAATTCTTATCTTAAGAGCATAGTAATGATATATATTGAAATGATTATCCCACCAGATTAGCCCCACGTTATTTATGAAATTATTATATAGTGGGTTTGACATAATTTTGTTTGATTTATACCATGGATGTTGGATATGGTTATCATAGTTGTGATACATAAATAGATACATTCCATTATATAGCTGAGGAAGTTTATGTTTTAACTTGGTTATATTGTTTTAATTGGCATGGTTGTGGGACATGCTCTGATACATTCTGGCATAGTGTTAAAACAGGCTGATGTGGTATTTATTTAATTAATTCATTAATTAATATTCTTTATTTTTTCTAGAATTGCATGAAATTATTATTAGACTGTTGATGATTATATATTATGGATTTTAACAACATATTCACAATCACGCCCAACTCGGGACCCCATTTTTTACGTGAGAATATTATGGGTGTTAATGATTTGACAAGGTAAAAGAACCTTGATGTTGATTATTTCTAACTGTATGGGATAAAAGTTTGAGATGAGACCAACATAGGGTTTTGAAAATGGTTATTTCGAGTGTTATTAAAAGTTATTTTTATTTTTATAGCATGGTATTTAGTTACACCTAATAATGACATTAAATTTTTTCTTCTTCATTTTTTTGATTATTCAGTTGGCTTTTATTGACTGATTTTCCACTGCACGGTATTGTTTCTATTATTTAAAAAAACTTTTTATTTACTTATTATTGTTATATTATCTTTATACTATTTTGGTACACTATAAAAATGGACATAGTCTCCCTATATCTATATCACACCCCTATTGCTATTTGGTAGCCTTTGTCTTATGCGTAGGTACACTTGAGGTCTCATAAAAAACCTATTCTGGAAACATGAGAGAGTTTTGGATTACGGAAAATTACACACCCTAAGATAAATTTGATATCCCAATTTTTGAAAAAAAATCATTTTATAATAAATTTTCTAAAAGTGTTGAAAATATAATTATAAAATATGTGCAAAATATGTGACCAAACTGTATTTTAGAAGAAATTTATTTTTTATAAACTAATTATTTCTATTTAAAATATTTTTAAATATATAACGAACTAATAGATAACAAATATACTATTGTAAAATATATATTTTCATAATGTAATTATTCATATTTTTACACAACATTCCAATATCATGGGGATTACTACCATATTAAATAATAAAATTAATTGTATATTGTTCATCTGAAAAACATAGTCTTTACTGAATCAAAATCTATACATGAAATTAACCTTATTCTCAAATAATTATATTATTTTTTCTTTGTGTATTAAATTCTTACCTCCTAAGAAATTTCCCTTGATATATCATGGATAATACCTTTTAAATAGATGATGTCAACTCTTCCTCATAATATCCTCTTCTTCCCACATTCCTTCCCCAATTTTGTGATTTATCCAAAGTACCATTACTAGACATATAATATAATTTCTCAATACTTCTTCTATAGTATGAAGAATGTTGTTTTGTTCATTATTTTAAAATTTATCATTGATGTGATAGATTTGGAACAAGATCATTCTTACAATGAATAACATATCCATATTCATGATACTAGACAAAAAGTATTGAGTAATAATATGACATGTCTGATAATAGTAATTTGGATAATTCAAAAAACTGAGGAAACAATGTGGGATGAAAAGGATATTATGATCAAAAGATATCCTAATTTATTTAAATGTTAATATCCATGATATTTCAATGGGATTTTTTACGAGGTAAGAATGTAATACCCAAAGAAATTATATAGGGGTCATGATTGGATGAAATTTATATTGGTGCACCATTATGAATTATATCATCACAAATATAGATCCTTAGTAAGAGATAAAGAGGTAAATCTTCTCTAATTGTAAGAAAGTGGGATGATTTTAATAGGAGATCACTGATTTCCCATTCTGCATCATTCCTAATAAGTGTATCTATATATATTATGACAAA
Source organism: Viscum album (assembly GCA_963277665.1). Taxonomy (NCBI): domain Eukaryota; kingdom Viridiplantae; phylum Streptophyta; class Magnoliopsida; order Santalales; family Viscaceae; genus Viscum; species Viscum album. Next base: position 170,871,910 of record OY728157.1, read on the forward strand.
GTCCATAGTAATTTAATCATATTTTCATAATGGAATAGAATTTTATATCATGGCCCATCTAGGATTATTCCATATAAATTTATCTTTTAGAAAAACCAGACATTTGGATACATAAACATCAATTTCCTACATCATGTTATCCACCAAAAATCTTCTCTAAAATGTATAAAAAATCATTGTGATATCAGGGTGTGTATGTAAATTTGAGTTCTAAGATTCATCGAAAAATTCCATTTTTTTCTTAGGTAAAGATGAAAAAAATAATATCCTTCCCTGATTTTGAATATCATCTTCAAAAATGAAGTGTGAAATTTTAATATCGTTCACCACATTAATTTTCATCTAACCGTTTTTATCAATAGATTTAGAAGATTTTATCTTTTCTATGAGATATGTTTTTGTACTAATTTGATAAATTATGAATATCTACAATTAATTATTGATTCCCATATCCATTATTACTATATTCATGAACATAAAATCTCATTCATTCCTCATTTTGGTCATAATTTCAAGTTGTTTCCCACTCCATACATCCTCTACCTTATTTTTTTTCATTTTATTATAGTGAATTGAGAAATCATAATCCATGACTATTTCAATTAATCATATATGTTTCATATTGATTTATTTTTATGAAAAGATGAATTCTATTATTTTGTGATCTTTTTCAAATCTCTCATATTTATCTATAGAAATAATTTCTCTATATCATTAAAGAAAATATTACCACTACCAGCATAAAATCAGGGATTGGATAATTTTGTTCAAGAGTCTTCAATTTCCAAGATGTATATATAATAAAATTATCATTTTTTTAGGACACAACCTTGTACCTTCTTCTAGGAATCACATAATTTTGAAATTCCTTTAGTTCCATATGGTAGATCCAAAATTGGATAATTGACTAATCTCTTGTTTAGTACAACAAATCATTATTCGCATTCCCTTTTCAAAACAAAATTAACCCATTTTTGCGCATGTTTGGTTAATGGGTTATCCAATCATCAAAACGTATGAATTAATCACATATATAAACTTATTATTCCAATGTGACTACATACCTCTGTAATGTTCATTGTTATAGGCCATTCTCCAACTAACATTTTCATTTCATTTTCGATTGACGATCTATATTTAGAGACAATATAACCATGAAAATAACATTTCGATGCCATAAAAAAACTTACTAAATTTTACATATAACTCATTCCTACTAAGTGTCTCAATAATGATCCTAATGTTATTTTCATGGTCTTTATAGATTTTAGAATACACCAGGGAATCATCAATGGATACCACAACAAAATTATTAAGATATTCCATGAATAAGTTGTTCACTAGATCTATAAAAATAGAGGGTTCATTATTCTATCCAAATAAGACTACTATAAACTTAAAAGGTCCCTGACTCTTTTGGAATCTATCTTCACAATTCCTTCCTTCTTCACTTGCAATTAGTGATACCTAGAAATAAGATCAATCTATGAAACATATTGGGCTCTGTGAAATTGAACTAATATGTCATTAATGTGATGTGTAGGATACTTGTTCTTTAAAATAACATAATTTATTTACTAACAATAAATTTTTATTCCAATGCATATATCTTTCTTCTTATTGAAGTGAACATGTGCTCCCACTAGTGAAACATTGGGAGAACGAATCTATTGTCAACTAAATCCTCTAATTGTTTCTTAAACACTACTAATTCCCTAGAGACCTTTCTATATGGAGTCTTCGATATTGGTATTCAACATGAGATTAAATCAATAGAAAACGGATCTTCCCACTATGGGGTACATCCTAGTAATTCCTTAGGAAGTGCATCAATGTTTCCCTCTATATTAGGTATATCCTCAATTTTAATATTAACTTATTCTATTGAAGAAGTTTTTTCCTTAATTCCCCAAGAATATCATTCAGTATAGATAATGTGGGAATATCAAGATATGTCTGAGATAATAAATTCTCAACTCTATAGATAAATAGTTCTAAATCATCCTCACAGATCATAATTTCCGTCATCTTTTAGTAATGTTTTGCATCATATTTTTAATTCTACTCCATAAAAATTATTATACAGCTGTCAACAATAAGTATAATAAGAATGTTATAAAAATAAGGATTTTTATATTTTATAATATGGAGCTATTGGAAAATCCTTATTGTAATGAGTCTTCCCTCAACTATTTTTACTAACAAATTTCTTATTAAATTAAAAGGGAAATATCTAATTTTCTTGAGAAAATTGTTAAGTAAAAAGGATTGGAAGGATCCAGAATAAAATTTTTATTGATATAAATATTAATTTTTGAATAATGTACCTTCCACCACATCATTGGGTACTTCCAACTCATCTGTAGGGATGGAATAATATTAGAATACTCCCCTTGGCCTCTTCTATGGTAACTTTAATTGATGCTTGGGGAATTAATTTTCATAGTACACAATCTGCTAGCAGTTATAGTATAACGACCCATACTTTACATACATTGTTAGTAATTCGAATTGAAGTACACTTATTACAACATATAACTGAACCATGAAAGGACCATATAGGTATAATGTATTTAGAAACTGGGAAACATAAACAACTGGTTCATAAAGTGTCTACATTGTCTCCCATTTATTTCATCATATCTATAGTCCCTTTTGGCATATCTTACTTAATAACCTTCTTCCTGACCTGGGGAAAGAAAACATACAAAAGGGTGAGCTCAAATTCTTAGTAAGGGTAAACAAAAGAAATATCAATCACATCATATTCATAAGAACATAACATTTTGGAAATTTTACCATGAAAAAGAGATCATAATTTCATATCATGGGATAAATCATGGTAGTGAAATGTAATCACAATAATCATAACATAAAACATGAATCTTTTTGGAATACACACATAATTATAGAGAATCATTTCTTATTACTCAAGACTCATTTCCAAGACTATCTTAGTGGACAAAGTCCATTTCTGAACCGAGTTCACTCCTCATTTCAGTCATGTTTCACTAAACCGGTTTAACCTGCCGTTCCAGCCATGTCAATCTCATGAGATATAAAATATTTACCCAATGCATTGGAGGGAGATATAGGTCCCACCAATCTCATAATTATACCATTCTTATGTGTTCCACAAAATCATAAACCATACATCATAGCATAACACATGTAATAAAAATGGGATTCTTAAACATCGTGACATCATAAATCAATTCATATAAGATAAAAGAATACATAAAAATAATTCCATCACAATATAATCAAATAAATGTAATAATAGGGATAGAAACATAACCCTTTATTATCTTAGATGGAAAATAATTTTGATAAAACACTTGAACTCCATTCTTCAGGAAAATATCCTTTCTACTTCAAAAAACACTTTTCCTTTCTTAACATGTCATACAATTATAAACTAAAAGAAGTTGATTAAAAATAAACTTGAAAACATGTAATGGAATATTCTTGGAAATAATGTTTTAAAAATCCATTCATGCCGTATAAGTTAAAAAAACATTCTTCTCGTACTTTTGTCTGAAATGTCAAAAAGTACCTCGTACGAAAAACGACAAAAGATTCCTTTCATATATTTTACTAAAAACTCACCGAAGGGTAAAATTGGATTTAAAAAATTGTGGGTGGATTGAAATATTAATACATATTGAGGAAACATTGATGTGGATGATAAATTACACCCTAGTAAATTCCCAAGTATAAACAATCTCGGATACAAATGAAATTGTGATATTTCCGTTACCTAAGGTCCGATTTGCTTCGTAAGTGTCCGAACCTCCTGTATAATGATTTAAATAATGTCATTGAATTATTCCCGAATCATAATAATTGTTATGATATCATATATGGTCATATTCTTAGCTTCTTATTAGTAATATTTCATTGCTACTTGTTATTCGGGTGTTTATTACTTTTTGTTCTTATGCGTGTTTTGTCGAATAAATTATTATTCTTATTTTTAGGTTATAGATACCTCATTTCCAGAATGGTATTAGTGTAATAAATATCATATTTATTCACTCAATTAATTTATGTAATCATTATTCAATGAAAATCATGTCGAACGAGTCGCATCACTTCATGGAGACGGTATTCCGTACGTACGCACGAGCGATGATATCGTTCCCATGATCGTGGAATTGTATTGGAGTGTATTTATACTATATTAGAATCAATATAAATTTAAAATAATCATATATATTCATTCTTTACACCATTATACCCATCCAAGTAAGGTGGTGGTGGAAAATAGATTACACCACGGCGTGGAGACGGTATTCCGTACGTACGCACGCGCGGTGATTTCGTTTTTCGTAGGATGGATAGTTGGTTAAATAGGGTTGTTTCATACTTATAATAACATATCAGTATATGAGTGATACTGATGTTATTAATTCATAATGAAAAATCTAAATAAGAAGAAGTGTAAGAAGAAATAAGGCTGAAAGAATCGGTAACGTACATTACCTCTTCTGTGAAGCGCTTCTTTGAGACCTCCTTTAAGGGCACTAAAATTGGTCTTTGAAGAAGACCAGGAACTATAGGATGTTTCTAGTGAAGTGGAGAGGAGATATTGGCATGGTTTGGCCGAGCTTTAAGGCTCAAAGTGGTGTGAGGAATAGAGGGAGGAGGTGCCCTTTTATAAGGGAGGAAAGGGGCTCCTTTGAAAAAACTAAAAATATTATTTTATTATAAAGCCATATTCCATTTTAAATAGCTCCAAATTGATTTATTTCAAATTTAAAGAGGGTATGGGTCGAAATCATCTCATAAAATAGAATTTGGACAAGTTTAGTTTACTATTTTAACCTTATCATTTAGATTTAACTTTATGTAAGATAATTTTACTTTTACCGTGTCTTTTTGTGTTCTTACACTATAAGGTTAAAAAACTTACTATATAAATCCAAACGAACACCAAGTTGTTTATTATTAATATATATAACCTTATCTGAGTCATTTGGAAGAACCATATATTTTTATGATTAAAATATCAATTAATAATATAATATTTCTTTTAAAAACTATTTTTTGTCAATTTTGACACTATTTAGTAATTGATTTTTGTGAAAATCATAACAGAATGATTAATTCGAAAAAAGTTAATTAAATAAATACTAACATGTCATATTAAACTATAAAATTAGTGGAATTTATGAATGTCTCAAATTACATTTATTTGGGTATTTATAACAACAATTATGTCAATATTTTATTAATAAGATAATTACTGCATCATTTTGGTGTCATAAATAAATTAAAATATTTAATGTCTAAAAATTACAAATAAAATTCCATTATGTAGGAGATTTTTTATCATTCTAATGAATATCTAGAGTCCAATTTATCTTACATATAACCCTATATTAAAAATTATTTACTTATTAAACTTTGATTTTAACTATTTTAACCCTTCATTAAATAAATTAATAATAAATGTACTAATCTAATCCATGTGGGCCTAAATGGTCATATTCTATTCCTAAGGTTGTTTTCGGTCGAATTAAACTTATCCAATAGAATTAGGACACGTGTTATGTTAGTAATAATATCATTTTTACTCTTAATTACCCTATTTACTTTTAACCGTGGTAAATAGAAGTAAAAAGTTACTATTCACCAAAAATTATTTTCATCTCATTGAACCACATTTTACTTACTGACATCAACCGTGTCTCACAGATTTTTGAGTTTCCACTCACAGAAGCGGTAAAATTAAGTTTTATGTAAATTGAAAAATTCTCCTAGGAGGTGGGTAAAAGGCGGTCAAAAGTTCAATAAAAATTTAATATATCTAAAATTATTGTAAAATTTCTCAAATGAATTACATTGAACATATATAGGTATTCTGTATCAATTTTGAACTAAAATAAATTTACATAAAATAAATAATTATTTAAATAAAAAGTCGGTTTTTAAATAGTAACCTAGTGTTTTCACTTTTCATCAAAAACTGAAAGTTTTCAGAAAAATACCAAAACTTCAACCTAGGCTAATTTCAAAATTCTGAATCCAAAAATGAAGTCAATTTTGAAAAATAAAATTTACAAAATTTCAAAAAGTGGGTATTACTATTCATAACGGCTAGTTTTAATAATATTTTAATAGCATATCGTTATTTAGTGAAACTCGGTAATGTGGACAACGCAAGCTATCGAGGAAGGCCGTGTTTGCGTGTAAAGCAAGCCAAGATACTGTTGTGTGTAGTGAAAGATTCCTTTGATTATTTATATAACATAAAAAAATATTTCCCATAAAAGTCTCGGGTGTTACATTCTACCCCCCTTTAAATAAATTTCGCCCTCGAAATTCATCACTTTGTAACAAATAGATGAGGATAACTCTCCCTCATCATATCCTCATGCTCCCATGTAGCTTCTTATAATTGGTGGTTCCTCCATAAAACTTTCACCAAGCCAGTGGTCTTGTTCCGTAGGAATTTTTCACTATGATCGAGAATCTCTATCGGCTGTTCTTCATAAGAAAGATCTTGTTCCAGCAGTAATACTTCTGAGCTGAGTACATGTGAAGGATCAGGTATGTACTTTCTCAGGAGAGATACATGGAACACATCGTGAACTTGAGAGAGATTTGGTGGAAGTGCCAATCGGTAAGCTACCTTCTCAACATGATCCATTATTTTGAAAGGACCGATATATCTAGGGCTCAACTTTCCATTCATTTTAAATTTTATGACCCTCTTCCAGGAGGATATTAGTAAGAACACTTTTTCACCCACTTCAAACTCTAAGTCTTTTCTTCAGTTGTCGGCATAACTTTTTTTCGACTCTGAGCTGCTCTTATGTGTTGTTGAATAGATCGGACCTTTTCTGCCATCTCATCAACAAGATCATGTCCTAATAGCTTTCATTCGCAAACATTATCCCATCAAGTTAGAGTCCTTCATTTCCTTCCATTGAGAGATTCATAACGAGCCATCTGAATACTGGAGTGAAAGTTATTATTATAAGAAAATTACAGAAAGGCTAGGTGTTGATACCAACAACCTTTAAAATCCATAGTGAAAGCTCTCAACATATCTTCTAGAGTTTGAATCGTCCTCTCAGATTGATAGTCTTTCTGAGGATGATAAGCAGTACTGAAACTCAACTCTGTATCCAGAGTATGCTGAAGACTTTTCCAGAACATTGAGGTAAACCTCGGATCCTGATCTGATATAATAGAAAGTGGTACTCCATGCAATCTTACCACTTCCTTTACATATATCCTGACAACCTGATCCAAAGAGAAATACTCTCTAATAGCAATGAAATGTGCAGACTTTGTATGATGATCAACTATGACCCAGATACCATTATTTCCTTTGGATGTTTTAGGAAGTCCGTTGACAAAGTCCATCGTGATGTTTTCCCATTTCCATTCGGGTATGGGTAATGGTTGTAACACACCCTTAGACTTCTGTCTCTCAGCTTTAACTTGCTGACAAACCAAGCATCGAGAAACATATTCAGAAACATCACTTTTCATGCCATCCCATCAGAAGTACTCTTTTAGGTCCCTATACATCTTCATGCTTCCAGGATGAATATAGAATGAAGAACTATGAGCCTCATCCAGCAGCTCCCTATTTAATTCAGATATGGGAGGAACACAAACACGATTCCTAAACATTATTATCCCATCACAATCAAGGTTGAATTCAGGAACATTTCTCACCTTCCTTTGTAACTCTATCTCTTCTTTCTATGCCTCTTTAATCTTCACATGTATAGATGGTTGAACATTCATTTGAGAAAGATAAGATTTTTCACCTTCCATTATAATTCCAAGATCCATCCTTTTTAAATCCATAATTATTGGATCTTTTGTGATCCTCATCATGGATAAACTGGCAAGGTCTTGTCGACTTAATGCATCTTCCACCTTGTTTGCTTTCCCATGGTGGTAATGGATTGAGCAGTCGTAATCCTTAATCAGCTCCAACCATCTCCTTTGATTCATACTCAGCTCCTTTTGTGTGAAAATATACTTTAAACTTTTATGATCAGTATAAATGTCACACCTTTCTCCATAAAGATAATGCCTCCAAATCTTTAATGGAAATATTACCGCATCTAACTCCAAATCATGAGTTGGGTAATTTTGCTCATGGATTTGCAACTTTCGTGAGGCATAAGCTATCACTATATCATTTTACATGAGAACACACCCCAATCCCTTCTTTGATGCATCACTGTAGATCATAATCCTTTCTCCACTACAAGGCAGTGTGAGCACAGGTGCACTGGATAACCTTCTTTTCAACTCCTTGAAATTCTCTTCACATTCCTCCGTCAAAACAAACTTAACTCCTTTTCGAGTCAACTTGGTTAGTGGATTAGATAATCGTGAGAAATATTTCACAAAGCATCGATAATATCCAGCCAAACCAAAAAAACTTTAGATCATAGTTATTGTTTTTTGTCTCGACCATCTTTCGATAACCTCTGTTTTTGGTGGATCCACAAATATCCCCTATTTTGAGATTATGTGACCCAAAAATGCAACTTTTTGAATCCAAAATTCACACTTGGTAAATTTGGCATAAAGCTTCTCCTATCTCAGGGTCTTCAATCTAATTCTCAAGTGATCTTCGTGTTCTTCCTTGCTCTTTGAATAGACAAGAATATCGTCTATAAAGACTACCACAAACTGATCAAGATAGTCTCTAAAGACTCTATTCATTAGATCCATGAAGATTGCAGGGGCATTAGTAAGACCAAATGGAATCACTATAAATTCATAGTGCTCATACCTTGTACGGAAAGCCATATTTGGTATATCCTCCCTTTTGACCCTTATTTGATGATACCCTGAATGAAGATCAATCTTGTAAAAGTATTGAGCTCCGCATAGTTGTTCAAATAAGTCATCCATGCACGGGAGAGGATATTAGTTTTTGATAGTGTTCTTGTTAAGTTATCAATAATCAATGCAGAGTATCATTGATCCATATTTCTTCTTATCAAACAGAACAGGTGCTCCCCAAGGTGATGCACTAGGGCGTATGAATCCCTTATCAAGATTCTCTTGGAGTTTCTTCTTCAATTCATGCAACTCAATTGGGGCCATTCTATAAGGTGTCTTTGAAATAGGGAAAGCACCTGGTATGAGTTCTATTGAAAACTAAACTTTACTATTTCGTGGATGACCTGAAAATTCCTACGGAAAGACACCGTCAAACTCCTGTACAATGGAAATATTTTTAATCGTGAGTTTCTCACCAACCATTTGAGATAAATATCCTTCATTTAGTGGAATCAAGACCCATAATATGGAAGAAATTTCCACTGGAAGGTTATGTTCATCCATGCATCGATAGATGATCATAGATTGATCAGGAATATAAAATGTGACTTCCCTTATTTGGAAATTGATATGATCTCCATATAGAGAAAGCCAATCCATGCCAAGAATCACATCAAATTCCACTATAGGAAGGATCACAAGATTTGTAGAAAGCACTTTCCCACAAACTTCAATTAGAGAAGAATTATAAACTTTTGATGCGACTGTTGTGCCATTAGGGGTTGTCAACGCTAACTCAACATCTAATTGTTGAGGTAATATGATGATACCCTTAGAAAATTCTTCAGAAATAAAAGTGTGAGTGGATCCAGAATCAAATAAAACATTTTCTACTTTGGAGTGGATGGTATGTGTACCTTTCACCACTTCATTATCGTACTCCATATCGCTGATTGAAATTTCATGTGACTTTCCTTTTTTTTTAGCCTTAAGATTTTGTTGAAATCAATCATCATCAACAACCCTTGTATTAGAGCATTGATTGACATAATGTCCCATCTCCTTGTACTTGCAATATTGAAGTGTAGGAGGTGCACTCTGTGTAGCCTTTTCTTTGTTCGCATCACTAGACATCTTCTTCCCATCATTGCGGCATTCAAATGCCCAATGACCTACCTTTCCGCATTTGAAGCATTTAGTTGTCCCTTTAAGACGACTCCCTCCATGTTTCTTTCCACACTTTGAGCATAAGGGAAAACTCATCTTCTTTTCAGTGTTCTCTTTATATTTTCCATTGAATTCCATTTTCCTATTCATATCAACCCCATATGAATGATGGGTTACTCCAATATCCATCTCAACTTTGAGAGCATATCTAACGATTTCCTCGTAGCTATTGAAGTCCCTTATGGCTAACTCCCTTCGAAGACTTGGTTTTCAACAACTAAAGAATCGATCGATCTTACTCTCAGGTTGGATGATAATACAATAAGCATACCTTGCTTGTCTTGTAAAATTTGCTTCGTAGGTACCAACAGATTCATCATCCTTTTGATTTAGTTCAAGAAACTCCTTCTCCATATTTGTTTGAAGAATATGAGGGAAGTACTTATTGAAAAATAAGTTCTTGAACTCGTCCCATTCCGTAGACTCAATTTCATCTCTTTGCCTTGTATTCTTGATAAGATTCCACTATTGATCAGCATCACCTTCCAAACGATACACTGTTAAGATGAATTTATCATGTTCAGAACATTGAAGAACTGAAAATATCTTTTCTGTAGTACTAATCCATTTTTCAGCAACTAATGGATCAGTAGACCCGCTTAATGAAAGTGGACGATGCCTCATGAAGGATTCAATAGAATGTTTCTCCTTCCTTTGCTCGTTTGGAAGTCCTGCATGATTCATAACTTGAGAAAGTTGTGTGAGCATGGCTACAAGATTTTTCATTCCAACTCCCATAATGTTTGGTTGCTCAGGGGGACAATCATTTCATTTCCCGTGACATTCCGCATTAACACAGTTCCTTCGGGCTCCAGCCATTGACTAAAACAAAGAATAATAGTGTGAGAAACACTAATTATAATAGGAAAACCACAGAATAAAGAATAAAATTTCACACTTAAGGTCTTATCCTAGGTCACTCATGGCCATTTCTAAAACACTAAGATTGTGTTCTATGCTTAGACTTATCCTTATGATTCTTACTAAGGCTTTCACATCCTAGTTTCCAAAGGTTGACTATACCTTTCCTCTGATAACAACTATAACGGTCTGGATTTACTTCCAGTGGACTATAATTGATACCTATTAGGGCACTCCATGGGCGATTAAACCCCCTGGGTGGGACACACCACCATCCCCAGTGGTAGCCATTTCCTCATGAAGCCCTTGGGAGGAGAGGCATGCTTCGTCCAACGCTCACATGTGAGAGTTCCCAAGGATCAGATACATTCCTACCTCCTTTTCCTCTGATACCAACTATAACGACCCATACATTACATACATTGTTAGTACTTCAAAATTGAAGTACACTTATTACAACATATAACAAAACCATGAAAGGACCATATTGGTATAGTGTCTTTAGAAACTGGGAAACATAAACAACTGGTTCATAAAGCGTCTACATTGTATCCCATTTATTTCATCATATCTATAGACCCTTTAGGCATATCTTACTTAATAACCTTATTCCTGACCTGGGGAAAGAAAACATACAAAAGGGTGAGCTCAAATTCTCATTAAGGATAACAAAAGAAATATCAATCACATCATATTCATAAGAACATAATATTTTGGAAATCTTACCGTGAAAAAGTGATCATAATTTCATATCATGGGATAAATCATGGCAGTGAAATTTAATCACAATAATCATAACTTAAAACATGAAGCTTTGTGGAATACACACATAATCATAGAGAAGAGTTTCATATTAGTCAAGACTCATTTACAAGACTATCTTAGTGGACAAAGTCCATTTCTGAATAGAGTTCACTCCGCATTTCAGTCATGTTTCACTAAACCGGTTTAACCTGCCGTTCCAGCCATGTCTATATCATGAGATATAAAATCTTTACCCAATGCATTGGAGGGAGATATAGATCCCAGCCATCTCATAATGGTACCATTCTTATGTGTGCCACAAAATCATAAACCATACATCATATCATAACACATGCAATAAAAATGGGATTCTTAAACATCCTGACATAATAAATCAATTCATATAAGATAAAAGAATTCATAAAAATAATTTCATCACAACATAATCAAATAAATGTAATAATAGGGATAGTAACACAACCCTATATTATCTTATATGGAAAATAATTTTGATAAAACACTTGAACTCCATTCTTCAAGAAAATATCCTTTCTACTTCAAAAAACAATTTTCCTTTATTAACATGTCATACAATTATACACTAAAAGAACTTGATAAAAAATAAAATTGAAAACTTGTAATGGAAGAATTTTGGAAATAATGTTTTAAAAATCCATTCATGCCGTATAAGTTAAAAAAACATTCTTCTCGTACTTTTGTCAGAGAAGTCAAAAAGTACCTCGTACGAAAAATGAGAAAAGATTATTTTTATATCTTTTACTAAAAACTCAACGAAGGGTAAAATTGGATTTAAAAAATTGTAGGTGGATGGAAATATTATTACATAGTGAGGAAACATGGATGTGGATGATAAATTACACCCTAGTAAATTCCTAAGTATAAACAATCTCGGATAAAAATGAGATTGTGATATTTCCCTTACCTTAGGTTTGATCTGCTTAGTAAGTGTCTGAACCTCTTGTATAATGATTTAAATAATGTCATTGACTTATTCCATAATCAGACTCATTGTTATTATATCATATATGGTCATATTCTTATCTTCTTATTAGTAATATTTCATTTCTACTTGATATTCGGGTGTTTATTACTTTTTGTTCTTATGCGTGTTTTGTCGAATAAATTATTATTATTCTTTTTAGGTTATAGATACCTCATTTCCAGAATGGTATTAGTGTAATATATATCATATTTATTCACTCAATTCATATATGTAATCATTATGAAATGAAAATCATGTTGAACGAGTCGCATCACATCGTGGAGATGGTATTCCGTACGTACGCACGAGCGATGATATTGTTCCCATGATCGTGGAATTGTATTGGAGTGTATGTATAATATTTCAGAATCAATATCACTTTACAATAATCATATATATTCATTCTTTACACCATTAGACCCATCCATGTAAGGTGGTGGTGGAAAATGGATTACACCACGGCGTGAAGACGGTATTCCGTACGTACGCACGCGTGGTGATTTCATTTTCCCTATGATGGATAGATGGTGAAATAGGGTTGTTTAATACTTATAATAAAATATTAGTATATGAGTGATACTGATTTTATTAATTCATAATGAAACAACCAAATAAGAATAAGTGGAAGAAGAAATAATGTTGACAGAATCGGTAACGGACATTACCTCTTCTGTGAAGCGCTTCTTTGAGACCTCCTTTTAGGGCACTAAAATTGGTCTTTGAAGAAGCCCAGGAACTCTAGGATGTTTATAGGGAAGTGAAGAGGAGATATTGGCAGGGTTTGGCCGAGCTTGAAGGCTCAATGTGGTGTGAGGAAGAGAGGGAGGTGGTTCCCTTTTATAAGGGAGGAAAGGGGCTCCTTTGGAAAAACTAAAAATATTATTTTATTATAATGCCATATTCGGTTTTAAATAGCTCCAAATTGATTTATTTCGAAGCTAAGGTGGTTATGGGTCTAAATCCTCTCATCCAATAGAATTTCAGCAATTTTAGTTTACTATTTTAACCTTATCATTTAGATTTAACTCTATGTTAGATAATTTTACTTTTACCGTGTCTTTTTGTGTTCTTACACTATAAGGTTAATAAACTTACTATAAAAATCCAAACGATCCCCAAGTTGTTTATTATTAATATATATAACCTTATCTAAGTCATTTTTCAGAACCATATATTTTTAGGAATAAAAGAAAAATTAATAATATAATATTTTTTTTAAAAACTATTTTATGCCAATTTTGACACTATTTAGTAATATATTTTTGTGAAAATCATAACAGAATGATTAGTTCAAAAAAAGATAATTAAATCAATACTTAAATGTCATATTAATCTAGAAAATTATCGTAATTTATGAAAGTCTCAAATTACATTTATTTGGGTATTTATAACATCAATTATGTCAATATTTCATTAATAAGATAATTACTGTATCATTTTTGTGTTATAAATAAATTAAATTATTTAATGTCTAAAAATTACAAATAAAATACCATTATATAGTAGATATTTTTATCGTTCTAATAAATATCTATAGCTTAATTTATCTCATGTATAACCCTATATTAAAAATAATTTACTTATTAAACATTGATTTTAACTATTTTAACCCTTCATTAAATAAATTAATAATAAATGTCCTAATCTAATCCAAGTGGGCCTAAATGATCATATTCTATTCCTAAGGTTTTTTTGGTTGAATTAAACTTATCCAATAGAATTAGGACATGTATTAGCGTAATAATAATATCATTTTTACACTTAATTACCCTATTTACTTTTAGCTGTGGTAAATAGAAGTAAAAAGTTACTATTCACCAAATATTATTTTCATCTTATTGAACCACATTATACTTATTGACATCAACCGTGTCTCTTGGATTTTTGAATTTCCACTCACAGAAGCGGTAAAATTAAGTTTTATGTAAATTTGAAAATTCTCCTAGGAGGTTGGTAAAAGACGGTTAAAAGTTCAATAAAATTTTTATATATCTAAAATTATTATAAAATTACTCAAATGAATTACCTTGAACTTATATAGGTATTATGTATCAATTTTGAACTAAAATAATTTTACATAAAATAAATAATTATTTAAATAAAAAGTCGGTTTTTAATTACTAACATAGTGTTTTCACTATTCATCAAAAATAGAATGTTTTCGGAAACATACCAAAATTTCACCCTAGGATAGTTTTGAAATTCCGAATCAAAAATGAAGTCAATTTTGAAAAATAAAATTTACAAAATTTCAGCCATGTCTTTCTAATGAGATATAAAATCTTTACCCAATGCATTGGAGGGATATATAGGTCCCACACATCTCATAATGATACCATTCTTATGTGTGCCACAAAATCATAAACCATATATCATAGCATAACCCATGTAATAAAAATGGGATTCTTAAACATCGTGAAATCATATATCTATTCATATAAGATATAAGAATTCATAAAAATAATTCCATCACAACATAATCAAATCAATGTAATAATATGGATAGAAACATAACCCTTTCTTATCTTAGATGGAAAATAATTTTGATAAAACCCTTGAACTCAATTCTTTAGGAAAATATCCTTTATACATCAAAAAACACTTTTCCTTTCTTAACATGTCATAAAATTCTAAACTAAAAGAAGTTGATTAGAAATAAACATGAAAACATGTAAATGAAGCTTCTTGAAAATAATGTTTTAAAAATCCATTCATGCCTTATAAGTTAAAAAAACATTGTTCTCTTACTTTTGTCGGAAAAGTCAAAAAGTACCTCGTATGAAAAATGACAAAAGATTTCATTCATATATTTTAATAAAAACTCACCGAAGGGTAAAATTGGATTTAAACAATTGTAGTTGGATGAAAATAATATTACATATTGAGGAAATGGGGGTTCAAAACCCATTGGGCACAGGTACTATAGCAGGTACTGTTGCAGCGGCGGTACTATTGATCGGAGGGAACTGTAGCGGCGGCAGGGAACTGTAGTGGTGGCATGGCACTGTAGCAGCAGCGGTACTGTAGCGGGTACTGTAGCAGCCTGGTTACTATTCACAGAATAGGAATTTGGCAAAAAATTTGGGCCTACGGGCTATGTAATGGGCTACAAGCCCACTGGGCCTTCGGGCTATGTAATGGGTCTCCCTCTACCCAGTTAAAAGTGGTCTTTTCTTTGCATTATTAATAAAAAATAAAAAAATGGATGTGGATGATAAATTACACCCCAGTAAATTCCCAAGTATAAACAATCTCGGATAAAAATGAGATTGTGATATTTCCCTTACCTTAGGCCGATTTGCTTCCTAAGTGTCCGAGCCTCCGGTATAATGATTTAAAAAATTACATTGAATTATTCCAGAACCATACTCATTGTTATGATATCATATATGGTCATATACTTAGCTTCTTATTAGTAATATTTCATTGCTACTAGTTATTCGGGTGTTTATTACTTTTTGTTCTTATGCTTGTTTTGTCAAATAAATTCTTATTCTTCTTTTTAGGTTATAGATACCTCATTTCCAGAATGGTATTAGTGTAATATATATCATATTTATTCACTCAATTCATTTATGTAATCATTATGCAATGAAAATCATGTAGAACGAGTCGCATCACATCGTGGAGACGGTATTCCGTACGTACGCACGACTGATGATATCATTCCCATGATTGTGGAATTGTATTGGAGTGTATGTATACTATTTCATAATCAATATCACTTTACAATAATGATATATATTTATTATTTACACCATTATACCCATCCATGTAAGGTGGTGGTGGAAAATAGATTACACCACGGTGTGGAGACGGTATTCCGTACGTATGCACGCGCGGTGATTTCATTTTCCATAGGATGGATAGATGGTGAAATAGATATGTTTCATACTTATAATAACATATCAGTATATTAGTTATACTAATGTTATTAATTCATAATGAAACAACTAAATAAGAAGAAGTGGAAGAAGAAATAATGTTCAAAGAAACGGTAATAGACATTACCTATTCTTTGAAGCCCTTATTTGAGACCTCATTTTAGGGCACTAAAATTGGTCGTTGAAGAAGACCAGGACCTCTAGGATGTTTCTAGGGAAGTGTCGAGGAGAAATTGGCAGGGTTTGGCCGAGGTTGAAGGCTCAAATTGGTGTGAGGAATAGAGGGAGGAGGTGCCATTTTATAAGGGAGGAAAGGGGCTCCTTTGGAAAAACTAAAAATATTATTTCATTATAAATTCATATTCGTTTTTAAATAGCTCCAAATTGATTTATTTAGAAGCTAAGGAGGGGATGGGTCGAAATCCCCACATCCAATAGAATTTGTACAAGTTTAGTTTACTATTTTAACCTTATCTTTTAGATTTAACTTTAGGTTAGATAATTTTACTTTTATCATGTCTTTTGTGTTCTTACACTATAAGGATAATAAACATACTATAACCGGACAAACCAACCCCAAGTTGTTTATTATTAATATATATAACCTTATATAAGTCATTTGGATGATCCATTGATTTTTAGGAATAAAATAACCATTAATAATATAATATTTGTTTTAAAAACTATTTTATGTCAATTTTGACACTATTTAGTAATTGATTTTTGTAAAAATCATAGTAGAATGATTAATTCGAAAAAAGTTAATTAAATAAATACTAACATGTCATATTAACCGATAAAAGTATTTTAATTTATAAAAAGTCTCAAATTACATTAATTTGGGTATTTATAACATCAATTATGTCAATATTTCATTAATAAGATAATTACAGCATCATCTTTGTGTCATAAATAAATTAAATTATTCAATGTCTAAAAATTACAAATAAAATACCATTATGTACTAAATCTCGTTAGATTTCTATTGAATATTTATAGTTGAATTTATCTCATGTATAACCTAATATTAAAAATTATTTACTTATTAAACATTGATTTTAACTATTTTAACCCTTCTTTAAATAAATTAATAATAAATGTCATAATCTAATCCAAGTAGGCCTAAATGGTCATATTTTAATCCTAAGGTTGATTTTGGTCTAATTACACTTATCCAATAGAATTAGGACATTTGTTAGGGTAATAATAATATCATTTTTACTCTTAATTACCCTATTTAATTTTAACTGTGGCTAATAAAAGTAAAAAGATACTATTCACCAAAAATTGTTTTCATCTCATTGAACCACATTTTACTTACTGACATAAATCGTGTCTCTCAGAGTTTTAAAATTCCATTCACAGAAGTGGTAAAATTAAATTTTATGTAAATTTGCAAATTGTCCTAGGAGGTGGGTAAAAGACAGTGAAAAGTTCAATAAAATTTTTATATATCTAAAATTATTATAAAATTTCTCCAATGAATTACATTGAACTTATATAGGTATTATGTATCAATTTTTACCTAAAATAAATTAAGTAAAATAAATAATTATTTAAATAAAAAGTCAGTTTTTAAATAGTAACTGAGTGTTTTCACTATTCATCAAAAATTGGAAGTTTTCAGAAAAATACCAAAATTTTACCCTAGGATAATTTTGATATTCTGAATCCAAAACTGAAGTAAATTTTGAAAAATAAAATTTACAAAATTTCAAAAATTGGGTATTACTATTCATAACGGCTAGTTTTAATAATATTTTAATAGCATATCGTTGTTTAGTGAAACTCGGTATTGCGTACGATGCAAGCTATCGAGGACGGCCGTGTTTGCGTGTAAAGCAAGCCAAGCTAGTGTTGTGTGTAGTGAAATATTCCTTTGATGATTTATATAACATAAAAACAAAATATTTCCCATAAAAGTCTCGGGTTTTACATATAGAATTTAACATGATTTTTTTCAATATTCCCCTTTGGGAATTCATTTGATGAAGAATTATACTATTTTTTCATAAGATGAAAATTTTTCAAATACCAATTCCATTTGGAGACTTGGATTAAGCCATTTAATGTAATGGTAAATCTTTCCTTTTTTACTATGTATGAAATCTATATCACACCTATATAACCTTATATGAGTATCTTCATACTCACCAAAACATTATTCTTCATTTTCATTTAACCTATTTAACATTATCATTATTTTATTTTTTACTCATGGGGGATGTATATTTCAATTAATTTCTCTTTAAACGCATTCCATTCTATTATTTATACTTCCAATTACCCTTAGTAATCTAGATCAATGAACACCATTGATCAACATGTCCTTTGTTACAATACATTACAGGTGTAAATTTTTTTTATTCCTCACATATTAATTTAATAAATATCTTCTCCATAGACTTAATAAATTTCCTTAATAGAATCAAATTATTAGTTCCACTAAATAATTGGGGTTTCTGTCATATAAAGTGATTTTTTATGGGAGAGTCACATTGTGGAATAGGTTGATCCATCTAACAAAGGTTATTTTTTGTATCTTGAATAACCTACTATAATATATCCATACATTTTTTCAATTCTAATACAATATTTAATGGATTAATCATAAGGTTAATATGTACCTTGACCACAAGTATTTATACCTGTCTTCCTTCCATTTGATATTTCTAACAATTTAATATATAAGATTATCTCATTAAATTATGAATTTTAAATCATAAGGTATAATTCCAAATATGGTGTAATGCATAACATAAATTGAAAATTTATGAATTGTTAATCTCATAATATTAAACATTGGTTTATTTTATGACATCTTTAATATCATATCCTTAATAATGTATTATAGAAAAAATTGACTTATCCTAAGAATATCTTTAGGGAGTGTCAAACCAGGTAAATTGTTAGGTGTGCTATCGAGAACTATGTAACTATTAAGTCAATATTGTAACACCTTTTTCATATTTATTACCCATAGGCACCTCTCAGCCAAATCCACATTCACGTGTAGTATCCAGACATGGTTATATTTCTAGGAGGACTCACATATTCTCTTCCTTACCAAAACATTATTATGTTCCTCAATGAAAATACCAAATAATTTATCAATGGAAATTACATTATTAAATTTATTTAAAATCATATAATTAATCAAAAACACATTAATAAAATAATAAAAACATTATAAATAAATAATGAATAAAATAATAGTTATTTCAAGAGGTTAAGGAACATTTACATGTGAAATAGTAACTTGACCTTTTAAATTTTAATATAACCCTTATGGATAATAAACTGGCCAATAGAATAGTAAAGTCTCCAATGAAAGTATAAATAAAATTTAGGTAAATTATAAATTAAGAAATTATATAATTGTATTGTATTACAATTAAATAACTGTTTAAATATTTTTTAATTAAGTGTTGTTATTTTTGTAAGACATAAATATTTCATTAATTTTTTTTGATTAATTTAATTTTTTTAATAAAATTATTTTCCTAAAATTAATTCATCAATTAATATTTTTGTTTTCTTATTATTTTAATAAACTCTATATTATCCCTTAATTAATTTTCTATAGTGTTATAAAATTGTTTATAATTTTAAAATCTGTATTTTCAACATAAATGATGATTTTAATGAAAAATTAAATTTATCATATTTAGAGTATTAATTTCATAGAATTTCTTTAATTTATATATTTTTCACGTTAAAAAATATTTACGGTGAATTTTTTAGATATTTCTGAAATACATGAATATTTGGGAATAGTAAAATATGGTAATTTGCGGTATATATACATTATAAGTATAACAGAATCTCCCTTGAGTAATGGATGATGTAAACACATTTGGATCAAACTCACATGATCTAATTTCTGTATTTAGTCTCAATAATCAGGAAAATTTTTTATCGAGAAAAAAATAATAAACTAATGAATAACATAATGAGAAAGCATCCATCCCCTCTACTAAAAATACTACCCACAACCTCTTCTTCTCCTCACAATTTCCAATATTGTAGACTTTTCAAAATTATTCACAATACTACTCCCACCCTCTCCATTATTTCCAATAGTGCATGGTCTTATCAAAATACCAAAACCTTTTCCCTAAAGAGTTTTTTAATGGGGAAAATTCAAGAAGTAAAATCCAAATTCATTTTCTTTTAATTTATTTCCATGTTCTTTTATTATTTTATCATTTCCTCCTCTCATAAAAATTTTCTTATTACTCCATTACAACAAATATATTGTAATTTTATTATTCTCATGGAATAATCTATCATTAAGCCTATCTTCTTTCCGTTTTATTATAAAAATGAAAATATCATTCATGAGGTGTTAATTTAACACTTTTATGGATGAAATTTTTTTTCATTTTCCATTAAGAAATTTAAGGAATCTCATAAAACCACTTTTGTGGTTAAAAAATTATTACTTGTGTATTAAAAGCAATATAATGTTTTGGATGCATTATCTAATCATTATGTAATATAATAAAATAATACATGTTCATTTTCAGTGAAAACTGCCAAAAATAATCCAAGTGATTATCCACAACATCTTATATAATGATTCATCCTCATACCATATAAAAAACTAATTTATAAGATCACATTAAACATTTTTCTGCTCATTAATATCTAATAACTTCAATTATGTATTTCAGTTTCAATTTTACAAGAATTTTATAACCTCTTATATAAGTGAATTGATCATGAAAACTAAGAAACTGTGAACCCCTAGAATGATGAAATTGAACACTATAACTCATAAAAAGGTCATAAATGAAATAAATTAAATTAAATTAAATATATAACATGATTAAAAGTTTTTTGAATGATTAACTAAGGAATATAATTTTATTATTCATGAAATTAAGTTCAAGTGCATATCCATTTCGAACATAAGGTAAGGGATTCTACAAAAACCTCCATTTTTCATTCAAGACACTCTTTATCACTCATTACCCCAATATAATGATTCTTTATTTTTATATAACTATTATAAATTAAATTTATATTTAGAAAAATTATTAATCCATATTATATCATCCCTCTTTGACAGGGTAATATGTGTTATCGAATGGTTATTCCCTTTTCAATTCTCCCTGATAAGCATTGCTGATTCATGGAAACATCTCAATTTCTTACCCGCTTCCATGTTCACAGCATATTCGATTTTAAGACACAATTATTTTTCTAAAATCCATCATTTTATCCTGAAAAACTATCTTGTTTAATTTTTAGTTTTTTAAATACAAATATTTCATCTCCACATGCAATTCACTTTAATATTTTCCTTAAACCTCACTAAATGGTTTCAATTCTACTGTTTATCAAAAAATACTTTCATATGTTTCCAAATTAATTAGAAATAAATTATAATTATCCATGCCTATTAATATACATTTATGTTTATAATTCATTCTTTAATTGAAACATTTAGGATATTATAAATTTTTATGCCTTCTGACATGTTTGTGATACCTATTTCATTCCATGGGAAAACCTTATGTTTATTCATCATGTGGAACACATATTCATGAATATGTTATTATGGGTGCACCTAGATAGTGCTCTAATAGTTGGGTAATGTTTAACCTCTTGGGAGGCTATGTTGGGACATTGATGGAACTTGATTATTTTTTAAGACTTTGTCCACTGTGTTATATAGTCTTGGCAGTTTCCCTTGACTCATGTTTAAGTCATTTTATATGTTGTTTCATAATTCTTATGATTTCATGGTTATATGATCCCATGATATAAAAGTTATTATTCCTTACCTTTATTCATGTTACATGCCTTTTATGTAACCTTTTTATGCTTTTTAATCCATGTGATATGTTTTATTTCCGTTCGTATTTCCTTAGTTTTCATTTTATCCCATCCCTATTATTCATGTATTCCCCTTGGTTATCCAATGAAATTATAGAAGATCAACGGAACGAAGGATCTCATTATGGAAATAAAATAAAATAAATTTCATGGTGTTTAATTATGTACCAAATCTTGCAAGGACACAAGATTTCACAATCATTGGATTCTAATTTTATTTTTAATTATGCTTAGAATCGGGAACTAATATGTGTAAAAGGATAGGGTTTCTATAGTTGGTACAAAATGAAAAGTTTAGTAAATTGTGGGATGGCTACTAGAAAACGATAGATAATTCATTAGGGAAAAGAATATATATATATATATATGAAAAAATAACTAAAAGTTTTTTTTGTAAAGGGTAAGTGGATTATCAAGAAATTACATCCTTTTCTGGATACAACATGTGGACATGGTTCTGGAATAGATGAACCTAAGAGTGACAAATCTAACTTGGTGTTTCATGCCTGAATTGACATAACCTGGTACACAAATATAGTCTTTAATGAGAATATAGTTTGGAACTCTTGGGGTATATGATTTGTAAATTTATAAGCTCATTATGAACACTTATTATTGAGAAAAATACCATAAGAATATATTTTAGAAAATAGATAATGGATAACCTATAGTGAAATATAGGGAATCAAAATTTAGGACATAAATATCATTTAAAGTTTTATCCTTCTATGTTAAATGTTTTATTTTCTATATTATTATTATCTAAGTATTAAAACATTCTAATTATTCTTTAATTTTCTTACTTAATGGATGAAAAAGTAATAAATTATGGCACCAATCTATGAGGTAGGAAATGTAATGATTTACCTAATGAAATTCAAACTATAATGGGAATTCATTCTCAAATATTTATGATAGTACTTTATCATCTGGATCAAAACATGAATAAGATCTTGAATCATGTTGAATTATCTCCTTCTACAAAGGTAGATCAGGTTGTTTTCAAATCCTTCATATAAAAAAGGCCTCCAATGTGTAGTGGATCTTTTGATCCCCACCTCACAAAATAATTTATTAACTCCATTTTAAATATATTCTCTATCCACCAGTTCATAAAATACGAAAATTTTGTGCTATAGGTATATCATTATTATGGGGAAGCTAATAATTGGGGGAAAATGATCAAAAAAAATAAGTATTACGTAGAGATTTTTTCCATTTAATGGGATAATTTCATGAAAATATCTTCCAATAGATATTTTCCTTAAACCCTACATCTCATGATGGAAAGAGAGTTACTCATATAGAAGCAGAAGGAAGATGAGTCTATTGGGGATATAAATAAAAATTCTAAAGGAATGCACAACACACGTTAATCATTGTCATGCACTACAAGAGAATCCCCATTTAGCGGCGGTTTTTTTTTTGCGTTTTGGGGCGGTTAAAACCGCCACTAAATGGTTTGGCGGTGGGTTCTGTAAACCACCGCCTAATATGGTGTTTGAAATATATTAGTGGTGGTTATTTCTGTTTCATGGCAGTTTATGGAAAGCGTCATAGTTTCCACATTTCGCGGCGGTTTTTACGAGCCCTGGACATCAGTTTATTCGCGGCGGTTATAACCACCACGAATAAACTCAATTCTAGAAGCCTTAAAACCACCGATGAAGTCACGAGAACTGCCACAGAATGAGCCCCTATGATGTGACTATTTAGCAGCAGTTAAAACCGCCGCGAAACGTAATTTTTTTACATTTAGCGGCAGTTTTTGCCGTTTAGAAGCGGTTTAAACCGCTGCCAATGTACATTTCGCAGCAGTTTAAACCACTGCGAAAAGCTGACCAGAAAAAAAAAAAATTGCTTCCGCTGCACCACTTCCCTGAAAGGCAAACCAAACCATAAATACAACAGTATAATAAAAGCATGCATATCTTTTATGAAAGGAAGAGGGACAGTAATATAGAATGTATAAAAAACTCGATCATTCATAATTTAAAAAAAGGGAGGAGTCTCCACATTTTTATGTATCTCTAATGTTTCATAAAAAGTGGAATTAATTACAAGGATTTAACTATGATAAAATATGATCAATCGCACATGAAATGTTGGAAAAGGTTTGGAAAGAAGTACCAATTGAACACTAAAGTTCCGACCACCCCCTTCTTCAGTTTTAACTCTACGATGAAGAGTCTTGACCAAATCCATCAACTCCACAACCCTCTTTTAGGTAATTTCCACGAAACATGATGATATTAAGAGATTTTTCCTCAGATTAGCTATGATTTCCTCACATCTCCATATCTTTATAGTCTAAGAATCCATGTGAGCCTACAATTTGAATATCCAATTATGAACTTGCTCTAATGCCTCTAATGACTCCCTTATCTTCCTAGAAAGAGGATCCTCATCTATAAGATCATGAAAATATATTTCACTTGTCTTCAAATCATACTGAGTTAAAAAAATTTGATTCATAATTTTAAATAGAGGTTTTCGGTCAAAACCACCATCACCCAAGTCATTAAATAATTTATATATGTGTACCTTTTGGTTGTGGAATATTCTTATGTGGGTATGAGTGATCAAGCAATGAATCTACTAAATGTTTTTCCTATTTTGTGCCTCAACCTTTGTGACTAATGGTGTATGTGTAGAAAGAGGAGGAATAACTAGTTGACTCAATGAGGAAGAAAGAGAATAATCCTCATATGACATTATTTAAACATGCATATCATATGTATCATATGATGTAAGATTCATTTAATCAATAATGTATATTTAACCATTAGGTTATTCATCACTAGAACGAGTTTTATTTCTTGATTTCTCACCCAGATCATTGATCATCTCCATTTTCACCACTAACAATGCTGTTGGTGAAGAAAAACGATTATCCACCTAATGGACAAACTACCTTATCACACCATAGAGTCAAGATGTTACCCACTCTTGGGCATAATCTTGGGAAAAGAAGGTTCGAGCATTAGCAAGAGGATGTATGATTTCAGCTTCGATATTCTCACATGTTGGCATTATCCAAAATTGATGGATTACAATAGGCTGTCACTCCTCCAATGGTCCGCCAAAAGAAGAGGGGTGACACTTAGGGTGAAATCAAACTAATGATTGAATTCGTAGGTTATATAAGGTTTTAAAATAATTACCTCATCCATCGTGGCTTCAAGTACCCCTTCCCAAAGATAGACCATTTACGAACTTTCATCAAGGGAACCGCTATAGTTATCAATAATCGGCCCAATTGGTGCATATAAAGGGATAAAATCGAAGATGAAAGATTGGTTCATTTCATATTTAACCTCATTGGGGCTTTGTGACATGGTTCGAACTCCTGATATATTCAAATATTGGATCATTTCATATTCAACTCATCATTGTTATTATATACAGAAAGCCACATCATGTATTTAGCAGTTTTCGATGACATGAATAATCTTTAAAATCGAAGCTTCAAAGGAAAGTAATGAAAAACCCTTACAAGTGTTTTTCTTTTCTTCTTCTCCATGAAATTATGTTCTTTCAAACTTCCAACATCACCCTTTTCATGCCATCTATAAGATGAACATTTATTTCAATTATATCTACTTGAATCCTTTTTTAATAAAGCATACAATCATTGGGACACGTAAGTATTTTTTATATAATTTAGACCATGCTTGTTAACAACTTTTTCTATATCATAAAAAGATTCTAGGATTTTTTTCTTCAGGAAATTCATCATGAATCAATTCCAATATCATGGAAATTACCTTATTTTTAATTCCACATAGACATTTGATATGGTACAACTTCAGCAGAAATGAATGCTTTGAATATTTCAGACACCCACTATACAACTCTTGATTTCCATCATCAACTAAATCATGAAACACATTTGCCTATGTGAAGTTTTCTCTTACATTTGGCTCCATAGAATCAGGGGGAGGATCCAATGATATGTTACAATCTTGATCTGCCTGTGTTATAGTTTCAAAAACATCACGTGTCATATTGCAATTTGTAGCACCCTCTTCTGGTTGTTCTGATATGTTTTGATGATGATAGTGGTGTCTTGCAGTGATGAATGCATCATTTATGCGGTTTTGCATTTCATTTTCCATTGTCGATGAACTTGGGACCTCATTCTCTGGATTAACATCAGTGCTCAATCTTTCTGTAACGTTTGATTCTCCATTCCAAATCCAACACAAATATTGACCAGGGAATTTCTTTAGTATTAAATGTTCATAAGATTCATCTCCCTTCAACCGTGTTCTAAATTTACATTTAGTACATGGGCATTTTTTTCTCCCTTCAACAGAGCGATTAGAAATTGAAAAATCTAAAAACTCATTCAATCCCTTAACATACTTAGGTGTGTTCCTAGATAATGTGATCCAGATTTTATCCATTTATATCACAATGTGCCTACACAAAATATACGATAGTGTAAGATTATAGAAACATAATATAATAAAGATGACCCATTGATCAAAAAGTATGCATAATATAATAAAGATGATTCATTGATCACATTTACCACTTCAGGCCAACCAAACAAGTCTGGTCCATAAGAGAGAGTGTCAACACATCATTGAGGTGCAGTAAGAATATCAGGTTACACACTTATCATAACATTGTCGATCACACATTTATGTTGCCTCAAACAACACCTCATTGATGTGTGATCGAAACCGATCATAATTCATTTTAAACCTGAGACATTATGTGATTTTTTAGGCTTGACCTTAGATGTCCTCCAAGAGGAATGATGTTTTTCAATGGTTTCATACACAACCAACCATATCAAAGTCATATTTCAAAGCAATAACTGAAGAGATTTAAGACATGAGAGCTCAAAAGAAATTCTAGAGGTATTTTTCATTATTTGATAATTTTATGTTCAGTGTTGTGTGTTTTAAATAACAAATGACTCAAATTGAATGTTTTCAATTTAAAATCATATTTTAAAAACAAAAGTGGAGTTACATACTCTAAACTTATAAAATGCATTCATGTTATTTTTATAGTTTATGAAAACAATAATAAGTCATTTTTGATGTGTATTAATCATCCAAACCTCAATCTAATAAACAGTATGACCGGTATGACATGAAACGTGTCTTTTTAGTGGAAAATTGAAATTTTTTGTTAAAAATGTGTATATGTCACTA
This sequence comes from Viscum album, assembly GCA_963277665.1. Lineage (NCBI taxonomy): Eukaryota > Viridiplantae > Streptophyta > Magnoliopsida > Santalales > Viscaceae > Viscum > Viscum album. The sequence goes on from OY728157.1 coordinate 170,899,410, forward strand.
AAATTCAATAAAAAAACTCTGGTTCTCTTTATAATTTATTAGAATTATGCATAAGTCATTTATGATGAGTAAGAATCATCTGCACATAAATCTGACACATGATGGGACCACAATATTTTTTCAGTTTAAAAATGACATTTTAGTTAAAAACCATTTCAATCAATGAAAACCTAGAAAACCACTTTTATTTTTCTTTATACTTTAGAAAAATAATCCTTATTTCATTTGCAACTTATAGGAATCATTTTTATTTCAATATGATACACAGTGTGACTGATACGACTCAAAGGCCTATAAAAAACTCAGTTCACCCATCAAGTCATTGATAACTACAAAATGAATTAGTTATCCTTTAATTCATATATTTCTTTTACATAATATTTTCTTTGTATTCATGGAAGTAAATATGTTTTGGAAATTGATTCCAAATCTGATCCAAAGAGTATACTATCATTGGAACAATAATGTTGACTTCTTCATGTCCCGAGCCATTTCACATCATTAGTGAATTTCATAATATCTTATAAGAAGTCAAAATTTTCCTTCAAATATCAATAATAATTCATAAAATATATAACATGTTCTTTTTAGATGGAAGAGGAAGTCACATGCAGAAAAAAACATGAAATAAATTGGAAGGATGCATCTATAAATTATATTATCACACCAATTTTCTTCAATTCGTTTTTGAGAGAGAATATGTCGTTCAAATATAATCTTACATCTACCAAGGAAAGGCATCAAACCACTAAGGAATCCATATTTTGGTTAAAGAAGTTAACATTTATCTGGTGAAGAATATCCAAAGTTCAACATCAATAATTTATTATTTTGAATCACTATACTAATCATATGAGATAACCCATAATGATGAATTTATTGTAGAATAAAAAGGAAAAGTGTAGGCTATAAAAAATATTATGTAAGGTGAATATTTAAAATGATTAATAAATAGAAAATATTTTTTATCAAATGAAACTGGCAAACCAAGAAACATTAGTTCCAATTTATATGAATAAATCTCTAGCCCATACTATTTATCAACAATTAAAGATACATCCCTGATTTTTTAGAAGTACTCCATACCTGATCAAACAACATCGAGTCTGTTGGGGATATTTTAACCTTGTAAGTTCACATTGAGAAGATATAATTGTATATGGAGTTTGGAGTCATTTAATTATTTATTATTTGTTTTTTTCATGGTAATTCACCATGAATGTGTTTATTATTGTAGAGAATTGGTTTCAAGACTCCAAAGGAAAAGATGTAAAAACTGGCCAAAGTTGATCATTAAACGTCATGAAAATCACTTAAACGACATGTAGGAATAAATTAAGACATGTCGAAAGTCTCAAATCATGTCTTGAAGAAATTAAAAATCATGAAAATATTACCCGATGTGAATCTACAATAAACGTCATGTAAGATTCAAAGGCCTCTTCCCAATTAAATTTCAAGACGTCGGAAGATTCATATCATGATTTTCAAGTACACATCATGAGATGCGTCAAATATCCAATAATAGAAAAAATTTGTAGAGATTCACTCCAGAAAAAAAATCCGATAAAACCATGGATCGAGATTATAATATGTGAGAAGTTTACATGTCATGTAATATCCTCACTATTGACTTTCCAGTGTGCATACAGCAACACATAACATTATTTCCCCACAATTTTATTTTTTCCTCTGTTGTTTTTAACATATTTACACAACCAACTAAAATCTATATAAGTTTTTTTTACTATTTTGATTAAACCAGAGTTTCACTGATTTTTCTATATGTTTTATTCAGTCCATTCATCAATGTTGTTGTTCAACATCTATTTCACATTTTTATTTTCATTCAACATCTTCTTCCCCATAAGTTCATACTTTTTTATAATTTCAAGTAAGTTGTTCATAGATTTATTACCTATTTTGATTGTAAACTACTTGAGTCTTGAACCCTTAACAGGGAACTGTTCTATTTCAACCTCCTTGCTAATGTTCTATGCATGTCTTAAATTGTTTATTTATTATTGATTATTACCATCATGAGAGGCTAAAGATATTAGGTTAGAGGTTGATATTAGGGGGGTTTTGAAGTTAATGAATCTATAAATGTTATCTTTATAACCATAAGTCTAGTAAATAGGTTACACAACAACTATTCATTCAGTGTTTTTCGGGAGCCCTAACCACATGAAGCTTAAATGAATGAACCTGACCTGATTAGAGTAGAGTAGGCTATGACCATTATACTGCAATACATTCTTCCATATATAATAGGATTAATTCATCTAGGTTGTTATCTATATATGAACCAATTATTTGTTTCATCTTATATATATCTAGTTGGTTTGACCATGATCAAATTGTTCTCTATGTACGGATTTGTTCCCTAGGCCATTTGAATATTCCAAGTTGGGATCAAGATTATCCTTTTTACCTAAATCCCACAATTAAACATGATCCATACCATATCCATAAATCCTAATCCAAACTCTATATATTTATTCAGATATCAGACTCAATCAATCTCTTTATGACTCCTATAGAAGGGGTTCAATATTCTAGTACCTTGTTACCATTTTGATTAAACCAAATTGTTATTGATTGTTCTACACACATTCTTCAGTTAATTCATCAATGTTCACCATTTGAAATAAATATCGCATTGACTCTTCACTAGACAGCTACTTCACTATACATTCTTACTTGTTTTTTGTTTCAAGTATGTGGTTGAAAGATTTAATAGCTGTTTTGGGTGAGAACTACTTGATTCTTGAACCCTCAATTGTCAAATTTCATATTAAAACTTATTTATTAGTATTCCAAGCATGACTAAAATTGTTTCTTTAATATTGATTATCACTATCATGAGAAACTAATACAATTAGAGTATGTTTCAGTAATCGGGGTGGTATAAATTTATTGAATATATAAATTGTAACTTGGTAACCCTAATCCAAGTAACCAGGTTATATAATAACTCTTTATTAAATTATATTTGGAAAAACATACCAAGATATGTTTAAATGAACAGATCGGACCTAATTGGAGTAGAGTAGGCTATGACCATTAGAATGTGATATATTATTCCATAGAAGTTAGTATTAAAGCATTTAGTTTGTTATCTATATCCGGGCCAAGGAATAGTTAAATCGTGTATTCATTTTTTTCACCATGAACAACTATTTCTCTATGCACAGCTTTACATCCTATGTCATTAGACTATTCTGAGTTAGGATTGAGATAATACTTTTTAAATGAAACCAAAAATTTTCCTTGAAACTTACCTTCTTCTTAAATCCTAAACAAAACATGATATCATTAATCAAATCCCAAACTCAATCCATCTCATAAGGAACTATACACAAAGGGATCAATGTCCTAGTTTCATTCCCACCAAAACATTCCCCATGGGTTCGACCCCATATTATAACAATAATAATTCATTGTAGAAAGTATAGATTGGGGTAAAAAGAAATTATAATAAAACTGCATCCCATGAGAATTAAACGATGTGCATTGGTGTGTCAATTTTCTGCGATATTTCAGGGATATATTTTAATATTCTTAGGAACAGGAAACATAGACACAAACCTTGGATTTCCTCACTCACCCCTTTATCTTTTCATTCGTTTATTCTTATTTTTGGATGCAACATCATCCTTGTTCCTCAGGCGTAGTGCATTCACCAGGGCCCCATGACACATTGAAAGAGCATAGATGGATTAATGCGATGTTGCATCCTAGAAGATGAGATCCAAACTGTTTTAGACATGTTTCAAAATTCACTAACTCGACCGCATCATGGAATAGAATTAACATTAGAAAAAATATAACCATGTTTACTTTTTCGTCCCACACTTCACAAGGATATTCGAATTTTTTGTCAGAGCTATTACCGGTGCCAACAAACTAGCACCATTGAAAAAATAAATGAAATACCCCAAAACCAGATCTTGGATATCTAAATCTTCAAAATTTGGGGACCAGATTTCATTCGGACACTCCCCAATCCATATGGCATGTTCTATATCCTTTTTGGAATTTACTACATCTCTAAGTGGGTAGAAGATGAGGCTACCACTAATGTCACCAAAGAAGTAGTAATGAAATTATTAAAGAAAAATTTTAATTATAAATTGGGGAAATCAAGAATATCCATGAAAATATTGTGAACTCATATCCAATTCCATTAACACATGGAATAAAAATTACAATTAAACATGAATTAGGTATCAAATTAACAATTTTCTTCAAATTAACATGCTAAAAATTGGAGTGACAAACATTTTAATCAAATAATAAACATATGTTGCAAAAATATTGTAAAAAAGATGAAAAATATTACCATAATGGAAAACTAACTTTGGGGTTGCAGTCGCAGTGAGAAAGGTCGCTGGAAAAAGGGGGGTCGTGGGTCGCCGGGGTCACCGGGGTCACCGGTTGCGGGCTCTGCCGTAGAGGTTGGTCGCGGGGTCGCCGGAGACCGAGGTCACATTCTCAGGAGAGGTCTCAGGATCGCCGAGGGGGGGAGGTTGTAGGAAGAATGGAGAATGGGGGGTGGGGAGGGTTGGCGGAAATGGGGGTCGGGGTAGGGAAGGGTAGAGATTTTTTTAAAAAAATATGGGTTTAGGGGCGGTTTATTAAAAACCACCGCTAAAACTTTTTCAGAAAACATTTAGCTGTGGTTTTTTGAACGGCCGCCACAAAACTGCTACTAAACCCTATTTAAGGTGTAGTGATGAATGCGGAATGTAAAGTGTATTTCTTCCTTATAAGACAATATCTGAGTATACTAAAATCATTGATTAATGGAGAATTCGACAATTATGAAGAGATTTTATGTTGTTGCCTCAAGGTTGAAATAAAGATCACAGATTCTAAGTGGTCTGACTGGCCTAGTGATAGCACGAGGAAAAATTATTTTAATTTGGGTGATAAATATCAGGATGGAAAAAATACATTATATGCCACATGTCAAATGTGTTGGAAGAAACATCCTGATATTTCTTAAAGGGAGCCAAGAGATTCTTCAAATATATAAGAGAATTTAATATGGATAATAATTGCTAAAGGGATATGATGAATCCCACTAATGAAGAAGTGGAAAGAAAGTTTTATATGAAATATTTTCCTCTTGTGTGGTGTTTCAATTACATAGAACATTGGAATTATGAAAACCATTTTCATAAGCCAAGGGTTGTTGGAGGAAAACAATTACAACAACCTTCAAGTCATTATGGAAGGAAATATGTTGTCATTACTACTGAGGTGGATTCTGATAATGATGTGGTGATAGGTATGACAGTTATTCATTCAAAAATAAAAAACATTCTTCTTAATTCCGGTTCTACGAATTCTTTTATACTATTCATGTTTAGTAGAACTATTCAAAAATCACTATAAAATTTTGTGGTTGAGTAATTTTTTATAATAAATGTGGAAATTATTGCATGAGATGTTTATAACTCCTACCAATTTAATATATGTTAAATAAACCTCCCATCAATCTTTTCATACTCCCTTTTCTAGATTTTCATTTTATTTTCGTAATAGATTGGTTATATTTATTCACAGCCTACATCAACTGTCAGGAAAGGGAGATAACTCTTCTCATCCAGAAGCATCCACATGTTATTTGTATGTTAATGGAGGAAGACGAATCTCCTTTAGATTTTACATCTAAACTATGGATAATGTTTCTTTTAGATAAATCATATCTAGATAAAATGATTGAGACAATGGAGATTGTAATAATTAAAGGAATTCCAATTGTGAGGGACGAAATTGATGTCATCCCTGATGAATTTTTTAGTCTTCCTCCAAATTGAGTGGTTGGGAAATCAATTAAACTAATTCCTTTATCTTTTCCTATATGAAAGATTCCTTATAGAATGTCCATTTTTCATCTGGAACAACTAATGATATAGTAATAAGAGTATATGGTCAAGGATTTTATATGCTTGAGTGCTTCACCATGTGGTGCACTGGTCCTCTTCATCAAGAATAATGGTGGATAAATGCATCTCTTTATTGATTAATGTGATCTCAACAAAATCATGATAAATAACAACTATCCCCTACCATGGATAGATGACTTGTTCAATTATCTATGTGGCGATAGTTAATTATCAAAGGTGGAACATTGTTAAGGATATCACTAATTAAGGGTAGGGAATGAAGTTATTTCCAAGACTACCTTTCAATAAAGGTATAAACACTATTCGATCACAATTATTACCTTTAAAATCATCAATTCTAAAAAAAATTCTTGGGATTAATGAATATAGTATTAAGAGACTAAATCAAAACATATTTTTTTGTTTTTAATTATTATATTTTGATATACTCCACGAGTAAGGATGAACAAGGGGACAAGTTGAATACTGTGATGCAGGCTTTGTGAAAAGAGAATCTGTATAAAAAGTTTAGTAAATGTGAGTTATGTATGAAGGTATTATTATTTTTGTGGAATGTAATCACTAGTGAAGGGATATTTTTAGACCCTTCCAAGTCAAAGAAAATTGAAGAGTGGCCATAACCAATAATTTTTATGGTGATTTGTAGTTTATTTTGTATATTTGGGTATTAGTAGTGATTTTGATGTTCTTATCATGACTCTCAGACCCACTAACCAGGATAACGAGGAAGGGAGAAATCATTTTCTGGACTACTGAATGTGAAGACTACCTTATAGAGTTAAAAAAGAGCTTATTGCTACACCAGTTCTCACACTTACAACAACTAGGGAAATATTTGTGGTGTGAAATGATGATAAAAAAGGATAATGCGATGTACTAATGAAAAATGAAAAATTTATAGACTACACCTCAAGGAAGTAGAAAATTCATGAGGAAAACAATCACACACATGATCTAGAGTTTATAGCTATTATCATTGTGTTGAAAATATGGAAGCATTATCTCTATAGAGATAAGTCTGAGATATATAAACATCACAATAGGGTCAAATATATATTCACCAAAAATGATCAAAATAAGCACCAGAATAGACAGTTAGATCTCATCAAGAATTATGACTGCTCAATACACTACCATTTTGGTGAATAATATAAGGTAGAATAAGCTTCATATTGAAAAGATCATGCATCTTTATCAATGATTATAATTTAGAATCATACAATCTTTTTATAACTCTAAAGTATAGACATGAGAATCATTAAGGAAAAAACATTATCAATCCTTACTCAAATGATTTCTTAAACATCCCTTATGGAAAAAAATAAAGGAAGGTAAAAGAAATGGTGTTGAAATTTAGAAGGATTTGTAATCCATGTGAAATGGGAAATCCTTAGAGATCATAATGGATGAGGAATGAGTCATTAGATTTGTGTCACGACTATATGTATCATCCAATCCAGATATAAAAAAGTGGATTCCGAATGATGCGCATAGACTAAACATTTCTATTCATCCAGGGATCACAAAGTTGTATTGAGATATCTGAAAAAAAAAATTGGTGGGGTAATATAAAAAATTGGATCGTTATGTAAACATAAAAGTTCCTAGTATGACATAAAGTGAAGTCTAAATGGAAAATCTCTAATGGGTGATGCAACGACTACCTATACCAATATAGAAGTGGGAGAAAATCACAATGCATTTTTTCACTATACATTTAAAGACATATAGTGGAAACAATGCTATATTTGTTGTTGTGGATGGTCCTACAAATACATATCACTTTATTTTTATTTGATAGGACTTCTCACAGGATCAACAGGCATGAATATATATCAACAAAGTTGTAATGCTTCATGGAGATCCACTATTGACTGTATCTGATTCAAGATCTGAGAGCCACCTCAATGATCAGAAAAAGTCTTCAACATTCTCTAAGAACTGAGCTATAATTCAATACATTCTATCATCCTCAAATAGATGGCCAATCTGAGAGGACTATTAAGACATTTGAAGATGTGTGGATAGCATGTTTAATGGAATTAAAAGGAGTCTTGGACCTGAAATGGCTGAAGTTATGGTGGAGAAGGTGAAAACCATTCAGCAGCACCTAAAGGCCATCCAAAGCTGAAAAAAATCTATATTAAAATTATCAACAAGACCTTGAGATTAAATATATTGAAATTTAATTCCTCCAGATATCTTTATGTAATAGTATAATGATATTTGGTAAGAATGAAATTTATTTCCCTTGTACAATGACCCCTTAAATATTCTTGATTTATTTAGACATGTGCCATATCGACTAGAACTTCCACTAACCATGTCGCAAGTACACAATGTGTTCCTTGTATCACTCATAAAAAAGTACTTTCTACATCCTTCACATGAATTGAATTTAGAGGTGGTATAGTTGGAATATAATATCTCATATGATAAGTAACCAGTGAAGATCATGGATCATAGATATAATGTTCTACGCAATAAAAATACTCACCTGGTCAAAGTACTATGATGGAACCATAATTACGTAGTGGAAACGTGGGGATTTCAGGATGTGATGAATGATAAGAACCCATCCTTTTTTCAACTTATAATGTAAAACAAAATTTCAATGGTGAAATTTAATAAGGGGGAAGAATGTAAAGAACAAATATTTTATAAATGGAAATTACCTTATTATAATTATTTCATATACATTAATCACATAAAATCACATTAAGAACAGAATAAAACATTATAAATGAAGAATGAATAAAATAAGAGGTATTTCTAGATGTTAAGTAACATTTACTAATGAAATAGTAACATAAAATGTTAAATAGTAATACGATAAATATGGATAGAAAACTGCCCAACAGAATAGTAACCTTACCCATTAAAGTATAAATAAAATTTAGGTATCTTATAAATGAAAATATTATATAATTATACAATAGAACAGGTAAATAAATATTTTAAAATTTATTAAGTGTTGGTATTTTCATACATAATAAAAATTTAATTATAATTTTTTGATTAATTTATAAACATAAAAGAAAATTTATAATTATAAAATGATTTCATAATTTGAAATTTTGTTTTATAACTATTTTATGAAAATTTTATATCACGTTAATTCATTTTCAAAAATTTTATAACATCTGTTATAAATTAAAAATCTATATTTTCCATGTAAATCATGATTTTAATTGAAAATTAAATTTACAATATTTAGGAATTTATTTTTTCAAAATTTAGTTCATTTTTGAATGCTTCAAATTGAAAAAATTATTAGGGTGATTTTTTTGGATTTTTTTTGAAATACATGAATTTTTAGTTAATAGTAAAATATATTGATTTATAGGTTATATACATTATACATTAAATACACAAATAATTGAGTCATATATGATGTAATAACCATTTATTGAAACATAAATGATCTAATAACATTTTTTAGTAACAATAATCAACACTGTTTGTTTTCTTGAGAAAAATAATAGACTAATGGATAAATTAATTAGAAAACAAAACTCTCCTCCACTATAAATTTCACCCACTCCACCTTTTCTCCCCAAAACTTCAAAGTTATGATATTTTTCCAAAATCTACATAATAATCTTCCCAAACCTATACCCCACATCTAGGAGCTCTTGGTCTTATCACAAGACCAAAACCTTTTACTTATGGATGTTTTCATGCAAGATATCTTCTACGGGTAAATTCCCCATTCCTATTATATTAACATCTTTCAATGTTAATTTCGTATTCTATTCCCAAATTCTCTAATAAAAATGGTATGATAACCCTAATAACTCACATATACATTATTTATATTATTCTATGTGACTAATTCCTAATAAAACCCCTCTCCTCACTCATTTATTCTGAAAAAAATTGTTAATGAGGTATTAATTTGGCACCTTCAAGGACGACTAAATTGAATTTTTCCTTAACACATTATAAGATAGAATAAAAACCATTTTTATGGTTGAAAACATTATAATTTATGTTTTACAGCTATTTAATCTTCTGGAATCATTATTTACACATGATGTTAAATAATTAGACAAAACATGTATTCAGTGAGTCAAAACTGCCAAAAAAAATTTAAAATGATTGTCAAAACATATTATCATATGATTTATCATCATACCATATAACCAAATAATTTAAAAGAAAATGTAAACATATATATGTATATGAATAAATTATAACTTCAATGATGTATTTTTTACTATCTTAAATGAACCTTTATACTTCTATACAAGTGAACCGATCATTAAAACTAAGAGAATAAGCACTCCTGGACAAGAAAATTAAACACTATAAGTCATCCAGAAGGTTATAAATGAACATAATAAAATTATACTAAATACATTACATGTTTAAAAGGTTATTTTGTTATAAATTACTGAATTTAATTTTATTATTCCTGATATTATGTTGAAATGAACAACTATTTTGAAAATGAGGTAAGTGATTCTACCCGAACCTCCATTTTTTCCTTTGTGTTACTCTTTATCTATCATTACCACTATATAATACTTATTTATTTGAACTAATCATTCTAAATTCTATTTCTATTTAATTAAATCATTTAACCAAATGATATAATCCCTATTTGAATGGGTAATATGTAATTTAAAAATATTGTTTTTCTATTTTTCCTAATATGGAAGCCTGATTCCTGGGACATTCCCTGTTTAATACTTGATTCCAAGTTCATTCCATAATTTATTTCAAGAGATAATTTTTTTTTCAAAAAATACAAATTTTATCATGAAAAACTATCTTGGTTAATTTCTTTTTTATAAAACAAATATTCTTTTAAAATATTTAATTATGATTAATATTTTCCTTAAACTGCACTGAAATGTTGCATTTATAAATTTTATTAAACACACCTTTTACATTTTTTCACATAATTTAGAAATAAATTATCATGATACTATCTAATTAATGTCCATTTATTTTTTGAATCGATTATTCCAAATAAAAATTTATGATATTTTCATTTGTTATGCCTTGGGATGTGATTCTGAAACGCATTTATTTCCATAGGTTACCTATATGTTTATTCTTCAACTGGCACACATATTCATGAACTTGTTATGATTTGTGCGCCCATATATCATTGCAATTCATTGGTTACTCTTTAGTCTCATTAGATTCCATTTTTGTATAGGGTGTGATCCTAATTCCTTTTTTGGACATTGTATACTATGTCATATAGTCTTGTTGGATAGCCTTCCCCCTTGTTTATGTCATGTTATATGTTTTTTCCACATGCCTATGAGTCCATGAATATATGAGATCATTTTATACATGTTATTATTAATTTTGTTTATTTGTGTTTTATTCATTTTATTTCAACATGTTGTGATTTATTACCCAAGTGAATTATTTTACTCCTATTCTCATTTACTTACTGGATTTTAGCTCAACCCTTTTGTTCATGTTTTCCCCAAGATATCATATGAATTTTTAAGATCTAAATATATGTAAGAAGTTAATTCTTAAGATTAAATAAAATTTATTTTCATGTTGTTTTGTTATCTAACTAACCTTCTAATGAAAATATACATTACGAATATTTTCTTGTATATTTATGTTTCATTATGATTAATATCATGTAATAATATGTGAAAAAGGATATGGCCCCTAAATTCTATAATTTTACTCTATGACTTTCATATTTTTATGTTCCATAAACTATTTTTTATATAATCTAGTCCATTGTATTTTACTAAGCTTCTTATGATACCAACTGTTATGATCACAACCACAGTTGCCCAGAATTGGTGTATGCTTTATTACACTAGAATAGATATAGGGAATCACATCCTGATGGACCAAACAATTTAGTAGTTTTATAGAACTAGATTACATACATGATACTCTTTTATATTAGGAAAAAATAAATCATAAAAAGAAAATTATCCACATCCTTAAAAAAATTCCTTGAATTCATCTTCCTATCCTAGGAATGGAATAAAATTAAGGTTGAGATAAAATACTTAGTAAGGGTTATTTATAGAAAAAGAAATAATGATCCAATAATAATGATCAAAATGGATGGTTATATAGTTAAAAATTTAATCCATTTAAATAACTTGAATATCATGGTGAGATATGTAAGAATCAATATGGAAAGATAAATACCTAAAACACATTTTGTTTAATCAATAAACTAAAAATAAAATTAAATCATAGATAATTTTATTGAAAAACATCATGGATGATAATTTTAAATAAATTTTCAATGAAAAAAAATTACTAATTATTGGATACTATGTTTTTAGGTACATGTTACCTTTACCATCAAGATCTTTCATAAGATGCTATTAAACAAACTATGTAAAAACCATCTAATTGGCCAAATAAGTCATCTCATGAGGCTATTGATACATCAAAGGGTATTTGTAATGTGGCCCCCGGTCATGCCTATCCAATAAATTACTCATATACAAAATAATTTATTTAATTCATAAACAATTTCCATTATCATCAACATTCGATATTGGGTACAGACTACAAATTTATCAATATTTACCCAATTAATCAAATAAATTTCAATGTGAACACATATGTAAAAATGGAATAAGTCTTAAGAAATACTAAAATTCATTAGAAAATAATATGTATATATAATATAAATTTAACTTCCAATAATAAAATTTCACAAGAAAGTGATTTCTACAAGATAATGTTATCAATAACAATGGACATCGAGACTTCATAATAACTTTTACCACTTGATAGTTTTCAAGTCAAATCCCCTTTGATGATAAAATAAAAAATTAGAACGTAAAATCTAGTGGAATATGAATTAATAAAGGTATTACATGTAATTTGTGAATTATATACACCACATAAATATTAATTGGTTTATAATGACAAATAATTCCCTATGGAATGGAAATTTAGATGAAATCCCATACCTGAAGCATCCTTTTTCTTGTGCATTATATAAGATCCATTATAGTGGTTACAAAAATTTTATTAACTTATAACATAACCATATTATTTTTTATAATAATATGTACTATCCTTTTATATCTTCCTAATACTCATTCATTAATAATATTACATTATTTTCATTGTTTCAGTTTTAAATTCCCTTGTTTCCTTATTCGTGTTTCACCATTAGAGATCTTGTTCTTGAATATATTATATAATAATTTAACATCTGGAATATTTATTATGACCTAATAATCATATTTATACATCAATTATTTATTTAAATTCAATCATTATTAATTATTATAAAAATTTAAGTACATTATTATGATGGAAACAACATGTTGTACGTAGGTAAGAGTAACACATCCATTTTTCAATGATCTATACGAAAAAATGATATGGAGTTTTTTATATTTATATAATGATAATTATATCATATATACTATATTATATACATATATATATGTATTCCATGCCAGTTGGTAATAAAAATAGATTAGCATAATTTTGTGAAGGCAGTAATCCACACTAACTTGAACAATGTTATCATCTTTACAAGACTAAAATAGAAAGAAAAATATATTAGATATTATTTTTCCATAATGATAAATATATCATAATTATTATAATAATTTCCTTTAAACTACTTATAAAAATTAAAAAAAATATCACCATTAATGTGAAGCAATAGGGAAATTCATATCAAATTGCTTCATGATGTGGTAGTCCACAACACACATGGGAGTCGTTATAGAATACCCTACAGAATGGAAGGTAAATATATATATATATATATATTATATTTACTCCGTATATATAAATTTTTTATAAATATCATATATAAAATTAATATAAATCATCATACCTAACCATTAATGGTCGTAATGGAAGATCAATTGACATCAGTTCATGAGGAGGTAGTCTTTCGTACACATAAACAATGATTTCACAATACATTCGATGGATGTAGATATGGATCTAGTTAAATTAATAATTATTAAATAATTCTTCTATATTTAATATTTTGAGGTTATTATGACTTGTTGTTTTATTAAAAATTTAATGTCTTAGATAAAGAAGTAAAATAACCACGCTCATTGAATAACATTACCTCTTCTTCAGGTATCCTCATTAGGTTTTCCATAATTACTTGAAATGATATATTTGAACCCAAATAACTTCTTATAGGATGAGTGGAGGGATTTTGGAAAGTTATTTTTTTAGAAATTGGATGAATTAAATATTTTTCAGGGTGCGAAGAAGTGAGGGGAGTGGGTGACCTTTTAAATGTGGCGGAGAGGACACACATGATACAATAAAAAAAATAGTATCCCACATTTTTATATGAAAAAGGGTCCAAATGGGTCATTATATAGAATTATTGGTGTAATGAAATAAATATATCTGTAAAATAGTTTTTATTCGAGTTTATTGGCCACATTTACTGTTATCTTTTTAGTTTATCTCCTGGTAAAACGATTTTTACCCTAACCTCAATAATTACTTTCCACATCCATAACTATTCATTTTGGGCAAAATTTGACAAAAAAATTTAAGAAATTATAAATTATAATGAATTTAAATGAAGAATATATATATTTCTAATTTAAATTCACATAATTAAGAAAAATTAATTCAAATTAATCCAAAATACTTGATGAGAAAACGGGTTTTTATTGTGAAAATGTTTTAAAGATTACAATGTTTTTATATCAAAGTTCTATATTAATAATATTACAATGAAATAAATTGTACTAATTGATTTAAAATTGGATAAATTTTAGTTTTAAACAAATTAAAAAAATAATTTAAAACTTCAAATTATTTAAACAAATATGGAATCTTTTTTATTTATATTCAATATTTTTCAATATTCATCAAATAATTAGACTTCATTGAAAAATACCAAAATTTAACCCTAAAATTTTTCTAGTATTACTATTTAAAAAATTATTTTTTATGTTCAAAAAAACATTCTACATGTCTTAAAATTTAAATTTAAAATTAAATTTGAAAAGCATCACTAAACCATGTTTTAAAAAAATGTTGTTTTTCAAAATATATTTAATTTTTATTTAAATTACTGTTATTAATTTTACTGATAAATAGATAAATAATATACATGTGTAAAATATATATTTTCATCACTTTTTTAATACAATTCATACACTTCATTCTCATATCTATGTGATTACTTCGATAATAAATAATAATATTAATCGAATATAGTTGTTTAATAAAACTCAATCTCTTACGCATCATAATCTAATGAAAAAAAAAATTTATTATTATTGTAATATAGTGTAAAGTATTGGTGTGTAAAAATAGTTAATAGAATAAAATTTCTTTTAATAATATGAATTTTTTCACTCAAATCAATGACTTGTTTAATTAACTCTAGAGATATTAGTATTTCCCAATGGTTGATCATAGGTCCTGATATTATGAGCTAAAGGAGTAAGATAAAATTCCAAAAAAGTTATTTAATAATAATTGTGGGAATTATGATTCTGTGGTTATTCTATTTTGGTTGATAAAATATTTATCTATATTGATAGATATTATGAATAGTGTTTTTAATGAATATTTGGATAATTTTCTTGTTTTTTATTAATGATATTTTGGTTTAACCTAAATGTAAAGAGGATCATGAAAAACATATATGGATTGTCCGGAAATAATTTAATGAAATAATATTATATGGGAAATTTATAAATGCTATTTTTATTTGCAGAAAATTTCATTCATTGGATATATCATAAATAAAGATGTTATAACTATTGATCATGTTAACCCCATAGTAGTTTTTGAATGTAAAAGGCCAATAAATTTTACTGATATTCTTATTTTTTTTAATATAAGGTTAATATTGATATATAATTGAAATATTTTCATAGTTTTCATGTGAACAGACCATGATAACACAAAATGGGGTTATGTTCTTGTAGATAATGGAATGTGATGAATGATTACCTGAGTTGAAAATAGGATTACCGAATGCTTCAATTTTTTATTTACATTTTCAAATAGTGAATTTTTTATCTAAAGTGATCCATAGTTGAAGGTAATGGGTAGTGTTTCAGTAAATAATGAATCGATAATTATTTAATTTTCTTATCAATTTAGACGCGAAGAGAAAAAATATCCAATAAAAGACCATAATCTAGAGGCTATATTTGTTATCTAAAAATATGGAGACATTATTTATATGGACTAAACATTGACGTATACTATTATAAAAATAGTTAGATATATATATTCACTCAAAATGAGATGATTATAAGACAAAAGAGATGGATGAAATTGATAAAGGATTAAGACTCCACAATTCATTAACATCCAATTAAAGAAAAATAGTTTAGTTGATTATTTGAGATAGAAATATATATATAAATTAACAATATCATATTTGGTACATGGAACTTATGTTATTGATTTTATATTTTATTTATTTGGAATTATTATTTCCAAAAATCCTTCAATTTTTTATTCTGTGTAAGTAAAATCATTATTTTTATATAGGATTGAACAAGATCATAAAGAAAAATATGAGTTTCAAGAAAACATGAATAGTATAAAAAAATTTATTATTCATAAATTTAATATCAATATAAAATATGATTTGAGAATAATAAAAAGGTTATATGCTTCATAATTCACCTAGTTAAAGAAATAACTATTTCATTATGTAAATACATTTTCCTTTTTCAAAACTTCCCCGCCATAAAAAATTTATATAGATTTCTAGGAACATTTATAGTTATAATGAATGAAGAAATATTCCACATACATTACGATGAAATGTTTTACTTATCAACAAGTTAATGATATTTTAAAATTACCATAGGTGAATATTGATCCTTCTCTACTGGTTGAATCGAAATTAAGGAATATATCCTTAGATATCAGGGTGTCATTTCAAAAATAATATATAGGAAATAATCATATTTCAATAATTATAAATTGATTAAATGAATCATCTTATTTTCCATAAATTTAAGAAAATTTTACATTATAAACGCAAACTATACTATTCATTAATGAGATATTAGATTACCTGGAGTCCCAATTTCTACTATATCTTATCGAGATCCATGATTCACCTATAATTTATAAAACATTATTCAAAAGAAATATTGTACTGAATTAAGTTCCAATATATCCTTTCATCCTCAATATAATAAAAATTTAATTTGAATTATTAAGACCATAGAGAACACACTTTAATAGTTTAAAATTGGTTATTATGAAATTTAGTATCAACATGGAAATTTGTTATATTATTCATATAACAACATTTTTAATTCAAATATACTGATGAAACCATTTGGATCCTTATATAGAATGAATTTTTTACCTCAAGATTATTGAGATGAAGTTAGGGAATGAATGTTATTGGGACAATATTTTTTAGAATAAACGGTTGGTAAGGTTAATGTAGTTCAGTTGAATATAAGGATTGATGAATATTTGTAGAAATTTTAAATAGATAATCGGATGAAACATCTTTCATTCAAGGTAGGAGATCATGTTACTTTTAGAGAATCTCCATATAAAAGTGTTATTCATTTTTCTAAGAAAGGGTATATTTATAAAGTTAAAGGAAAAATATTAATTCTTAGACACTATTGAAGATATTTCCTATTAAGAGGCATTTATTTCATGTCTATATCAGGTACATTATGTATTTCATATATTATTTTATAGAACTTTTTTGTTCGATGGAATTCATGTTTTCATTCTTGAAGTTGTTAAATTAGGAGAAAAAAATTAATATCTAGAATATAAAATATAAATGATTGACCACAGAAAGGATGTTCCTTATAATAATTTGATTTAATATATTAACAGTTGTTAGGAAAACCATCTAAATGTAGAAGCACCATGGGACTCACAAAATTTTATTATGGAATGATGTCCATAATTATTTAAATATTAAATAAATTTGTGTGGATAGAGTTAAAACAGAGGTGGAAGAATGTAAAAATAAATGTAATATTAAAATAATTTATTTTAATTTGTTATTATTGTTCAACAATTATATTTTGTTTTATTATATTCTCTATATAAGTATTAGGTAATTTAAATATATAAATTGAAAAAGTGGTATTATTAGTAAATGTTTTTACATATATTATAGGGTATTATTTAAAAATAATAGTCTCCAAATTTTATAATTTTAATTTTGAAAAATTAATATAATTTTTGAATTCATCTTGTCAAAATTAAATTAGAATGATATTTTTATAGTTTTCTAAAATGTATGATTTTTTTAATGTATAATGAAAAATTGATTTTATTAAGGAATGTCATATGGTTTCAAGAATTGTAATGATCCATTTTTTAGATGGTTTCAAAAATAAATAGTTTAATTATATTATAAAATATCTAAACGTGTTAATTGAAATATACATAATCATTATTTTGGTATAAAATAATTTATACTTAAAGAGACATGTTTTCTAGAAATAAACTTTTTATTTTGTTTAATGAGTTTATTTTTATATTAAATTCTCCTAATTAAATTACTTGAATAATATAAAACATATTCTGAATTATTAATCACTATAACTAGTGTCAAGTAATAAGGTTAATGTAATTTTTGATCATAATAAATACTAAAAATAGAAAAAAAATTGCCTTGGTTAAGGTTAAATTAGTTTTACTAGGGGATAAACTAATGAGATATGTATTATAATGACCTAAAACCTACTATGAATCCTATTTTATGGGCATATTTAGACCATATCTCCTCTAATATTCTGAAATGGACTATTTCACCTCTATTTTATATGATTAATAATATAAAAAAGTTTAATACTTTCACAAATTTCTAGTGTTCCCTCTACATGCTTAAAAATAGACACCCCTATTATATAATATCTACCCATGGAAATATATTTTTTCAGAAAATAAATTCTTAAATCCATTTATAAAATCCTTACCCTTATTCTATAGGTCATTATTTAGAAATTATACAAACCATAGTGGGTATGATGTGTTAATAAATAGAGGTTGTCTGAAAAAAGATGTTTTACTTTTAACTGAATGGTTTTTTATTATATAAACTTATGACTACATAGAAATTCTTATAACCACTTTGATATAATAAAATCAGTATATATCATCAATTTAGAATTTATTATATTTATTTATTTTCTTTAGTCCATATTATTCTTTATCTAATGTGAAATAAAACCATCATTCGTGTGTACAATGGATTACCTCCTTGCGAACCAATGAAATTTTTTCCTTCAACACATCTCAAAGATAGTTATAATGATGTATTTAAATCATATATGTGATATTAAAGACATTATTATCATTCCTAAAATATAATATTTAATATTTTTTCTTACCATTCCATCTATTAAAAATTGATAACATCGTTCTTGTGTATGTTTGAATTAATACCACCATGAAGCAATGTGGTTCATTTTTCATCACCACCTCACATGGATGATATATATATATATATATATATATGTATATATATATATATATATCTAAATAGATTATTTTATTTTTATGAAAAAATATATTTTACAGATTTATATGATGATGCCTACTTTATTTCTCTCATTTTCATTGAAAAATGGAAATGATACTCATGTGTATGTACGGCCTACCATTTACATCATTATAACATAATTAATTTTCTGTATAAATTTTATATTTTTTATTAAATTATAATAAATTTGTCAATATAATAATTAATTAATTATTAATAATCATGATATGATATAAAAGTTTCCACTTTTAACATTGTAATCATTCTTAAGTCACTATGAAATTACAAATCAGACATCCTCAAATCCAAATGTGGACATAACTAATTATGAAATTAAAAATGTAATTAAAATAAATGAAATAATTTGTCTAATGATAAGGTATTAAATCATTAAAAGGTTCATAATTGTGTATAAAATAAATAATGTTTAATCATAAAGGAGATAATTAATGTATGTGATAAATAAGTCTCAATGTAAGGGACCCCTTACCTGAAAATTCCATTTTAAATATTTTAAAGAATAATGTTTTCTAATTATTTTCCTCTATGTCCATAAAAAAATTTTCATAAATATATTTATATGGACTTAAATTAATTATTATGTTAAATGTTTATCTATTTTTACTTTTTTCAAAATGTTTTCAATTGGAAAGTTTTTATATATATTATACAGAACATTTTGAGATAAAGGAAAAAATAAATATTCAATTTCAATGTAAATAGTGTCAATAATTGTTTACCTACCCCTAAAACCATTAGTTGATGTTTATATACCATTTTATCATTTCATATTTTATTCAAATAAACTCATTCATCCCTTTATTATGGGTATTTTTGGAAATATGTTTTCAATTGATTGGATATTTTGATATCTTGAAATGTTTTTATTATGATATAAATTGATGTTTTCATTGGTGTAATGATGATGAAGTAATATTTAATGGGATAAGATTATGTTATATTTCTTTGAAATTCATAGGGATACTAGGATGACCTGAAATATCACATGATGATGCATGATCCAAATATAGATCATGGTGATTGTTTAGCCTATTATATACCATAAATGCATTTGGTAAATGGAGAGATTTAATCAGTTATGGGTTTCTCTTAAGTGAAAATCATAATTTACTTGGTTGGTTATTCAAATTATTGAAGTTATTATAAATGTGATGTAAAAATTATGTAAAAAACACACACTAGATTTACCCATTAATGTTTTGATTTTTTTAAGGAAATCGGATGACTTCCAAAGGTTTGATAATGATCATAAGCTGAAATGAATGTTTATAAAACATCATATGGGTGAAGGGTTTAAAATTTTAAAAAAATAAATATTGTGATTTTACTTTTCTAAAACTAAATCTCAATGAGTTTTGTTTTTCTTGTAACATTTATTATGAAATTATTTAAGAAAATCAATGGGCATTGAAGTTGATTATTTGGGAAAGAATATTTTCATTCAGTGCTCAAATTCTATTATGAAAATGTAAATTTTTAAAATGAATTTTTATTGACTAACAAGTTTCTTTATCTCATTTATATGTTCCATTGTAATTTTTTATGTTTGTATCACATTATGAAATTTCATTCAATTGGTTATAAGGATGTCTATGGAAATGGAAATGGCCAAGGTAAAAACTATAAAGGCATGATATGAAAATAAAACTTCTTTTATATTAAAATTAATGAAATATGGTTAAAATTGATCGTATTTATATGTTTTCCCTTGGTGATGTAATTTTTTATTATATTCAGATAAGAAGAAAATTATCTTGAAGTATAAACCCAAAAGGCATTCAAGAATGTTTTAAAATGATAATTTTTCTAAAGAATTATATTAAATATTATTTAAAGATATATCCTTAAATTTAATTTATTATATAAATAATAAATATACATTTTTTGAAAAAAACATTCACCATGAATTTGATCAAACAAGTCTCCAATACATGTAATATGAATCTTTTTTCTAATTGAAATTAATTTGTGAGAATAATACCTCAAAAAATGTATAATCAAATTTCTCTATAAAATATTTCACTTTATTTAATTCCAAAATGCATTTTTTGTTAATATTTTTAAATAATTTAGTCATAAACATTAACTAAAAAACAATAAATTCCAAAATAGACACTTACTCTATGTATCCATTTTCCAAGAAATAAAAAAAATTTAAAATGAAACTTATTTATTTTCACGCTAAATAATTATGAAATTCAACATGACTAGTTCATTGTTCTTTATCATCCTTAATCCTTAAAAAAGCATTTAAAATAGGGGATAACTATAAAATGATCAATAAAGGACACAAATGTAAGAATTAAAATAGTCTAGTGAAAAAAAAAAGAAACCCCACAAAATATTTACCTTTATCTAATTATACCATATTAATACACAA
Source organism: Viscum album (assembly GCA_963277665.1). NCBI lineage: Eukaryota > Viridiplantae > Streptophyta > Magnoliopsida > Santalales > Viscaceae > Viscum > Viscum album. The sequence continues at coordinate 170,921,188 of OY728157.1, forward strand.
TAAATCATATCCACGTGAAAATACACTTTTTCCATTAGGAAAACCAAAAAAACAAATATCACGAAAATAGAAACCCTTATTGGAAACATATACCATTCAAATATTACCCATGCTTAATTATGTCAGAAATAATTAGAGACTAGTTAAATACATTAGAGAAACCACTACAATTAACAACCTCTTTCTTTCCTTGTATGATGAGGATCATTACCAAATACATTAGAAATCTATATTGGGATCACAAATAATATAAGCTATATCGGGAACACATATTTTATAAATTGTATCATGTACACCGGTAATTATATATAATTCCCCATTTTGATATAATGAACAAAATATTTTAATTTTATTACTATTCATCATAATAAACAAGAAAATATTTATTGATCATATATGAAAAATAATTTTTTATATAAGAATACCATTTCCTTTTAAAATCTGATATTCTTAACCAAAATTCCTAGGAAAATTAGATATATGTTATTTTCTTGAATCAAGCATTGAATATTATAAAAGAAAAAAACGTAAAATATTTTTTACAGTGATAGGAAATGATGTTGATTTCATAAAAATTATAATTAAACATTAATTTTATAAAATAATAATAAAATTAAAAACATTCCATATAAAATATGTAAAAAAAATTTTAAAACATTTGAAAGAAATTAAAGAGAGAATTAAAATTTAATTTATAATTCATATATATATATATACACATTCAAAATTATTTAAGGAAAATTGAAATTGAATAAAAATATTCTGTAAACAAATCAATAAAAATTTGTAATATGCGTTTTTATGATAAAAATTCACATACTATGAGATAGATTAAATATATATATTCTTTATCTCTCTATATAAAAAACATTATATTATTTTTTTTATTTATTAATAAAATTTTCTATTTATATTATTCTTTTTGGATTAATTTTCACTATGTTATTTTAAATTTCTTGATCGGTTATTTTCACAATGAATGTTTTGATGATATCCAAAACATATGTTCAAAATGAATTTGGTTGGTTGATTATGGTGAAACAAGTCCTCATTATATCTTATGCAAAACAATTGTCATTATATAACCATAAAATTTATATATTATATTTTATATTAAAGGAATTTATTCGTGATTCTTATGAAAAATTAATCACGGTACAATAATAATGACGATAAGCCCTACCTAATCGTGATTAACATTTCTATTTTCTGACAACCATGAGGAAAAAATGGTAAGTATTATTTTTAATTTTAATAATTATCAAAAAAACATTAATATAATATTCCATCTTAAGTAAACATATATATACTATCAATGATATGTGGTGATAAAAAATGAATCTCATCGCTTCATAAAGGTGGTTTTCAATATTTATGTACGAAAAATAATATTAATTTTCAATGGAACGAAATCAAAGTTAATATAAAATATACTATATTGGAATAATTATAATTATTTCATTAATATCATATAAATATACCTTAGATCCATCATTACCTTTCATTAGAGATGGAGATAAAAATGATACACATCAGTCCGCGATACGGTTGTCTACCGTACACATGAATGATGGACTCATTACCCATTATATAGAAGAGTATTTAGAAATAGGTTTTTCCATAATATTAATTATGTATAATTATAAGGAATATATTGAATCTTTTTATATAATCATGGTTTAATAAAATTTTGATGATTTAGAATGAGCGATAATAAGAAAATGCTCAGTTCACAATTATTCAACTTATTTGAACAACATCATTTGTTTACTATTTAATCCTGATAATGTTAATGTTATTATTAGTAGAGTAACTCTATGAAATGGGTAGGTAATTTATAAATTAATTTTGTTTTGGCTATTCGAAGAAAAACGGATCTAAAATTTTGGAGATGAGGTGAGATTGGAGTCCTTTAATAAGTGTGGGGAGGACACAGTATAAAATTTTCAACATATTAATATATAATTGTTTTTTTTCATGAAAAATGGATTTAAAGTCATCTCTTTTGAGAATGAGATGATTTAGAGTCTCAATATCACCATAATATATGATTTAAATACATTTTTATGTCATTTTAACCTTTGTTAGTATAGATTTACTCTAGGTAAACCGGTTTTACCTTAATAGTGGTAACAAATTTATACATCTTTTAAAATTCAATATGTAAAACATTAAGATGGCCCAATAACATAATATTAGTTAATAAAATTAAAAATACACAATCCAAATTCTAAAATTAAATTTCCACAATATTCAAAATTAAATTTAAAATTAAACATGTAAAATTTGATGGTAAAAATTTTTCGTGAAAGAATTATCTTCTTAAGTATAAAATATTTTTATAGAAAATTCATTAATAAAATATATTATAATAAAATTAGTGGGATTATTTATCAATATTCAATTGATAAATTTAACATTTTGGAAAATTCTCAAAAAATTATCATAATATATTTTATTCTAGATGAATTAAAATTGATATCTATTTTTTAAAATTATTAAAATAAAATTTAAAAAATGATATTTTATGTAAAATAATATAATCTTGGTAAAAATTAAGTAGGAATACAAATATTTCATTTTTTACAAGAAATTTACTTCTTATTCTTATCGTAATTTAAACTCAATACAATGAAATTGATGAATATTAATAATACATGAATAATAATATAATTGTTTTCTACAACTACCTGACCTTTTAAATCACATTATTAAAAAAATGCATTCTCTCAATGATTTTGAATTACTATTGGTTATTCCTGATGATAGACATTTTCTTCAAATTGAACTATATATGAGATCAAAATGTGAGATATATCACGTGATTATTTTATTAATTATGAAACGTGAAATATATCATATAATTGATAAAACAAAAAATAGTAAATTCCCCTCTTATTGATAATACTCTTTAATCTCCATGATTTTATGTAGTCCAGTGAAATATAGACATTGATTCACCTTTTTATGAAAAAACATATCACTTTTTCCACAGATATACTTTACGAAAAACAAGAATGACTCCCTCAAATGAAAAATATTTCATTCATTTATCCTTATAACTTTTCTTCCTTTTTTGAGCCATCCTTATATGTTGATAATTCACCTTATCCATATCAATCATTTCTTCTAACATCTTAGGTCACCAAAATAATCCTTTCTATGACTTCATCCTAATAAGAGAGAATATGACACCACCATCTAAATAATTCCCCAAAAATTTTCATATATATATATATATGAGAATTTTTATATTATAAAAAATATCACACAATGATAAATGTTGATATATTTTTTTGGATAATATATGGAATATTCATGAATTATATCCACCAAAAGTTGAAACATTCATATTGATTTTCCACTATATTGGGGGTGAAAGGTTTTACAAAAATTTAATTTGGTACCCAAAACAACTCCAACTCATGTAACATAGATAATGCATCTTACTTTAATACATTGGAATATGGTATAAGTAAACTCATCCTAAAGGAATGATTCAATGAGGGGATATGTTTAACTAGGACCCACCAGTATCATCATGTCTAAATCATTTATTCTATATAGAATAATCAATTTAATTCATAAAAAAATATACCTTATAATGAAATATATGTAATTGGTAAAAGATATATATTTATTAATATTTTCACATTCAATCAAATAAAAATCAGTGTAAAACATCATATGTAAAATGATAAAAAAAAATTATAAATATGAATATTGATGTTAAATAATATTGATATTTATCATACATTTAGTATCAAATGATAACAGGTAAGTTGATATTTCAATGGAATTCCAATGAATACAAAAATGTGTCAAGAAAGCGAATATAAAAAAAATTCATTATTCAAAATGATGATAAAACATCCATTGATGTAATAAGTATGGTATCAATACAACATATCACATATGGAGTTTATATAAAATAAATGGTTTTTTCATTAATAAATAAATATATAGCAAAAATATCTTTAGAAAAATTATAAGAGAAAATAACATTTTAACTATGAGTTTTTTTAAAACTAAATGTTCATTGCATATATTTACAATAATTATCATTGAAAACACCACTGAAACTTATTTTTTATGATTTAAAACCATGAGTGGCCATAATAGTTAGAAATCATATATATGTCTTACACGTTTAAAAAATATTCCTTTCACATTTTTGGTAATAGCCAATCGATACTCTTTGAAAAAATATACGAATATTCCATTAAAAACATTTTCCAGAATGTAATACATGGCAATTAATTTCATTAACAAATAATTCAAATAATCTTAGAAACATTTATGAAAACATTTATAGAAAATAGGTTTTTGAAGGAAATGTATTTTTGACAGAATAGAGATAAGAAGTAATATTTTATCAAAAACCTTTTCGTAATCATTTCATGTACCAAAGAGTATATAAATGGTTATTTTACATGAAATAATAATTAATGACAAGAGAATAACAAAATAAATAGGTTTTATTTTCTGATGGAAAAATAATTTCTTTTAATGGATATTCAAGCATAAACAAGCTTAATTTAGAAATGTGATTTTGATATAATCTCTCATAAACATTGTAAAGTTGAAGTGATAATTAATAAATAAATTTTTTATTTTAATGAAATTAAAAAGACATAAAAATATGAAAATAACACATAAAATAGTAAACATTTAATACAAAAATAATCATAGAATATCAAATAAATTTAATAAATAATAAAACCAAATGAAATGAAATTGAGTTATGAAATTATTTACCACTTGGTAATATTTAATCCAAATAAAAAAAGATGTAATAATTCATATTTAAATATTTTATTAAATTAATAATTAGCACTACATGATATTACATGTCATTGTGGAAAAATACACACTGTATATAAGAAATTGTGTTTATAAGATTATAGTATGAATTAATGAAATGAAATTGGGATGAAATCCCTTACCTTAATATTCCCTTTGTTATAACATTATTATATATCCTATAAAATTATTTTAATCATTTTTTAACTTATAAAATACCATATTAAAATTTATTATGTCATATAATATTTTTTTATAATATTTTACCACCTGTTTGCTAATAATATTTCATTATTTTTATTGTTTTGAGAGTCAGTTTCCTTATTTTTTTCATTATTGATTTTTCATGATAGTTAATGTTCATGGTTATAGGATATGGATACATAATTCCCATAATTATATTAAAATTATAAATATAATTACCTCATCAAACACATTATTATTATCATTATTTAAATTTTAACATGGAGAATGAATCATATGACTTTGTGGAAATAGTTTGTTGTATAGATTCACGAGCAACATTACCATTAAATTAACCATAGAATGGGTAAGAATGTATATGGAATATTAATAAGAAAATAATAAATATTATTTCATATATATAACATATATTCATTAATTTTATCCTTATTAACATCCATATAAAACATAAGTGAAAAATGAATCACATATTCTGGTGAGGCAGTTGTCCTCTATACACACGGGTGAAGTTATCATATTTTAAATGGAATAGATCATAAAGAAAGTGTATACGATATTAAAATGTCATAAGATAAATAATATCAACTATGTCATATAAATTTCTTAAATATATCATGATATCGATCCTTTAATGGTGGTTATGGAAAACAAATTCAACTTGTTTGTGAGGTGGTTGTCCTCAGTACACACGATTGGCGATTTCATTTACCATTTTATAGAAGATGGTATAAATGAATTTCATAACCAAAAATAATTATTGATCAGTATAAGAATTATGATTTTGTTATTATATAGTCATTTTTTAAAAAGTGGAAGATAAATTAAAATGAAAACGCTTGTTTGTGAACCCAAACTTTTCTTCAGTGGGCTTATTTTTACTTTCACCAAAATCCTTTCAAGGATTTTTTTTTTGATCAGACCATGATCTCATATTTTTTAGGGTCTCATGAATGTATTTTTTCATTTTATTTGAAATAAAAATAGATTGTATTCATGAAGAGGGTATGATATGGGTGATTTTTTATAAGTGGGGGAGAGGAAACACATGGAATTTCTTAAAATATTAAATTACACCCACAATTGTATATTGTAAAATACATCCCAAATTGGCCATTTACACCTCTATGGGTGGTATGGTTGAAAAAAAATCCATGAACAGCATGTTGGGAATGTTTTTCGGTCATATTTAACATGTATCTTCTTAGTTTCATCGCTCATTAAATCTGGTTTTACTGTAACATTGGTAATTAATTTTAATTTCTATTACTATTCATTAAAGAAAAAAATAATTTTAACTTATTAGATAATATAAATTATTCTTAATAAAAATATTTAATCCATTTTTTAAAATTAATTTCATTTATGTTGCAGAATAAAATTTATAATTACACCCCCATGCGTGATAAAAAAAGTTTTTTCAGAGAGAAAAATATCATTACTATAGATTGTTCTAATATCAATATTTCATATGAAATATTTTATAATAAGCTAATATAGTTAAATTTTTATATAATTCAAAAAATATATCTTTGAATAAATTGAAATGTAATCTATACTTTTGAATTACTTAAATTAAAATATTGTTTTCAGTAAAAATATTTTCTTTGCACAATTCATTGGAAAATGAAACATTTTAAAAAATAAAAAAAAACTCAGAATAAGATAATTTTTATATTATGATTTAAAAATTAATTTCATTTTAACAAATTCAATTTATAAAATTGGTAAACATTAATTTTAAATTATATTTTCATAACAGGACTAACATAATTTTATAAAAAAAATACCTTTATCATAAATATATAACTTTTTATTTAAGTGCTTTTTTTATTTTTTATCTAATCAATAGATTATCATAATTTTCATAATATTATTATCACAATTCATTCATTCTAATTAAATTCCTAAATTATAAAATATAGTATTTATGTTTCATTTAGACTCGTGGTTCCATGTTCCCTTTATTATCAATGGTATTAAATTTAATGAAATATATTTTTTGGGTTATTTAATATCAATTTTTTATATTTCATACTAAATATAATATATTGTTTGTGTATTTTAATTTAATGGTTTAAAATTTTATCTAATTTAAATAATTTTCCCCATCAAAATTTTATCTCGCGCTTAGATATCAAGGGTATGATATTTGGAAGGTCCTTTGATGAAAACCAAAATTGAAAAAAAGATTAATAAAATATCCTCTTAATAAGATATAATAAAAAGTACAATGTTTATATTTAATAATAAATAACTTGGTTACAATGTAGGAAACATTGGTGGTGGGTGACTATATGGATATGGAAGAAAGGAATAAATAATTTTTGGGATTGATAAATGACATTGACCACAAGAATTAGAATGATCAATGGAATTTTAACAATGTCAAAACCAAAAATTTGAGATGATTTTATTGAAACTTACAATCATCAGATATGAAGGAAATAAGGTAAATTTTTAATTTTTTGATCCTTTTACTAATGATGAGAAATTATTTTACTACCAATGAGTATAATGAAATATACAAACTTGGTACATTTTAATTTTATAAGAATATTATGATCAACAATATATTATTGGAAAATTTTTGTATTCATCACTTAATCGAATAAAAGAATATTAAAAATGTATATTTATTCATAAAGCACAAATATTCAATTTTAATAGATCATAATATCCATAAAAGAGTCACTTGTATTATTTTCCCAAACTATTTTCCAAAACCAATACAGTTAGCAAAAGATATCCCATATAATACATTAATATCTAAACAAAAATATTAACAAAATATGTTAATAATTAATATATACTCATCATAACATTTAACTGTACAAAATTTAATGTTAACTAGGAATCATATAGGTCAGTGTTATGGGATAAACCATTATTGTCTTTTGATTGCGGGTTCAATCCCATCAACATTTCCAAACATGATGGGTTGTCTCTCAACATTCAGGTTTTCATTTTTGTAGAACTATAATAATATAATTTTTACATCATTGTCAAGTAATTGATTCTATAAACTATTGCAACATATATGATAAGATAATCCACGATGGATAAGAGTATATTTAATATCATGTCCCAAAAAATGTAAAGGTATTATTTCTCAAATAACACTTTCATATTCTAAAACTATAGTTTTCATTCCTATAAATATACTCTAAAAATATCATTAATGATGTCATATAATTACCACATAATACATGAAAATGGATTTGAAGACTTCTAAAATATGATCAACCTTATAAAAAATATCCCTTTTTGGTATCCACAACTCTTATGTTAATGATGACATGTATTCCTATAAATTTTACACAATAAGATGATGGTTCATAATCCATCTAATAAAAATAACATTGGTAAAAAATACATCTGAAATATAATTGTTGATTCCAAATAAATAAATACCTCATCTCTTTTGATTAAATAGTTATCCTTCCATAGTATAGGATCAACCATTGAAAAATGTAATTAACTCGAATAATTCCTAGGATCCTCACTTTTAATACAATGAACTATAAATTTATCTTAATGATGGTATTTATTTACTTCCAAAATACTCTTTATTTTTCCATAGCAATTGATTACTTTATTCCTATATTTTCCCATGATTAAACAGCTTCTTGTTTCCTCTGATCAATTTATTGGGGTTTTCTTTCCAAATTTATGACATAAAGAAAATTGAATCTTATTTTTTTCATTGGTCTCCATCACTTAAGATCTTAGAGATCTTCATCATTATCTTATTTGGTGGGTTTGAGATTTGGTAAATGTATAGGTTATAAATCATAATTCAAGATAACTTTTGTGGAATAATCAGGATATATTTCACTTCATTCATCATCCCATTTGATTTTTCATTTCCACCACAATTTCTATAATCTTCAAGGAAAACCCGATTCCTTAAGGTTCCATCCCTTCAATAAAACCAAAAATAATAGTGTAAGAAACAATAATCATTGTGGGAAACAATATAACCATGAAAATTCATTTATACTATGTATAAATCTTAAAACCCTATATTAAATAAATGGCACTTTAAGGTTAAATAAGGTAATTCATTTCCATCATTGATTCAAATCCTTCAGAATGGTTTTTAAGGAAAATGTGAATTACCCTAAGCATAACCCCCAAGGGATTCAAACAGATTTCACAGCAAGCTATATTTTTTGTACTAGGTATTGCTGGAGTCGTGTTTAATGTTCCTTTTTCAGAGTTATTATTCCTAGGTATATTATTTCTTGAACTATTTGAACATTTTTCTTCAAGAAAGGGGTATATTTCCAGGAAAAACAAGATAATCACAAACACATCAAATCAATAGTATGTTATTCCATACTTATCCTCAATATATTTTATAGGGTTTAGTTCCCTTATCTATGTTTTCTTTAATATAGTTCCAAATGTTTCTAGTAAATTTCCTTTTATACCTACTATTTCTACCTTCAATCAAGTAACACAAATCAGTTTCATTCAATATTATATTTTCATAGGATAAAAATAAATGAATATTAAAAGAAATAGTAGATTATTAGTCATGGAAAACTAGATACAAACACTATGACAATATGACATTTGAAAAAAACTACAACGTAAACTTTTTTCCCAAGTATATCATTATTATATCGAGAATATCCTTTTATATCAATAATAGTACATATAAAAGAGTCTTGAGAAAAGAAAGAAAATATGGGGGAGCTCAAATCCTCAATAAGTGTAAAGTACAATCAAAGCTATCATGAATCAATATGAATAATCAATAACAATAGGTAAATAACTAAAAACCCATTCCATTTAAATAATTTGACATAAAAAATAAATATGGCAGGGTAAATAACTGAAAACACATGGGATTTAGTCAATAATGTGACTATTAGAAATGGATAAGTTATAATAAATATGGATAATAAAATAACTGAATGAATAATACATTTAATAAATAAACTAGAATGAAGTTCATATATAGATAATATCATTGTGAAAATATCATATATAATAATAGTTTAATCCTTGTTGAAGGAAATAATTAATTATTGAATTACATGATCGTAGGAAACATGAAATCCCCTACCATCAAGACCTTTCATTGGGAAATGTAATGATGATGGGTAGGTATACACCAGAATACCATTAAAATAAGGCTAGCTGTCATATTCAACTTATTAGACTATTGATGCATCGATGGGATATCTATATTCACTTCCCACCCATCTATGCCTATGATTTGTTTTCTTATATCAAATAATAAATTTAATTTTTGAAAAATATTCCTTATAATCATGTATTAGTATTTATTAAAGGATATAAATTTATTATTATTTACCAAATAAGATAACATTCATTATAATACTACTTGTTTTGAAATGATATTGAGTGTAAAAAATAAGTATATCTATGATAAATAAGATGAATATTAAAGAGAAATTGAATGAAAAATGATCATTGGAAAGTACATATTTCAATTGAAAGTTATGGACTACATAAATGAATTATAAAATTTAATTTTAATACTTTCAATAGTCAAGAATATTATTAACCATAGAAAAAGTAAATATTAATGGTATTAATAAGACATATCCCTAGTTGAGAATAATTAAAAAAAATGTTTTTTCATTAATGAATTTAAATACTATAACAAATCATTAAAAAATATTTTATGAAAATATATTTTCACATTTATTGTACATTTAAAACTAAAATTTTATAAAATATATTTAAATTAATATTTTTTAAAAAAATAAACATTAAAACATATAAACTAATGTCTAAAACATTGATTATTTAGGACACTAAGAAATTACAAGAATTTTTTACAAGATAAAAAATATACTTTTCACATTTTGAGTAAGAGTCACATAGGACTTTTTTGGAAACTGACATAAAGATTCCATTAAAAAATATTTAAAAATTAAATCACAGTAAACATTTATTTAATTAAAAATTTGAATAATCAAAAAAATTTAAACATTTTTTTAAAAAAATTAGATGGAAATTTATTTTCGACCATATAGGAAAATCGATTAATAATTTATTACAACCATTTTATCAATAATTTTATGTTTTAATGTAGTGAAAAATGATAATATTACATGAAAGCATCATAAATAACCATATGATAATAAAATTAATGGTTTTTATTAGAATGTTATGAAATAATTTCCTTTAATGGAAATTCAAGCATAAACAATCCCGAAAAAATTTATATTGAGAAATAAACCCTGAAAAAACATAACGTTGAAGTGATAATTAATCAATGAATTGATTATGTAAATCAAATTTAAATCCAATGAAAAAAAAGAAATATAACCCATTGAGAAGAAATTGAGTGATGAAATTATTTACCACATGGTAATATTCATGTAAAATTCCATTTGATAAAATAATAATAATATAAAGTTAAAATACAAATAATAATCAAGTAATCATGATATTACATATTAAATGGGAACTATATATGACATATAAAATAAATTATGACCATAACATTAAAATATCCTCAATGAAATAAAATTCAGAAAAAATCAATTACTTCATACTTCTTTTTAAAGGAATAATATTTAGTCTTCATTATAATGGTTTTACTCATGTTATTAATTTATATCATGAACATATTAATATTTGTAACATCATATATTATTTTCATCAAAACATTTTACTATCTATTTTTAAATAATATTTCATTATTTTTATTGTTTCGGGTGTCATTTTTTCTTTCATGCATTGCCATGAATATTCAAATTATTAGGTATAAAATATATATTCCTCAGTTATAAAATTATATTAATTTTAAAAATATATGTTTTCATTGCATATATTTTTATAAGAATTATTAAAATTTGACTATGGAGGATGGACCGCATTGCTTTATGGAGATGGTATTTCATACAAATGCACGAGCGACATTATCATTCTGAAAACTGGTGAATGGGTATGAAATTGTATGATATATTAAATTTCATGAATAAATATGATTTCATATATATCTTATATATACTCTAAATATAATCTTATTACATTTCATGTAAAATTTTAGTGAAAATTGAATCACATCGCTTAGTGAGGAGGGAGTTCGTCGTACAAACAAGCGATGTTATAGTATTTTATTCACAATCAAAAGTAAGAAGTTATATGTGATATTTAATATATATAAGTATAATTATATCATAAATATAATATACATGTTCCAAATCCTTCAATATATCCACCCTTGCAATTTTGCGATGGAATAAGAATCACATCAGTTCGCGATGCGGTAGTGCTCCGTACAAACAATCGATGGTTTTGCTTCCCATTTGATGACAAAGGTGATGGATATAGGTAGTTACCTTAAAATAATACCATCTCATTATACATAATATTTTTATGATTTTATAAAATCAGGTTTTAACAAGATTTTATGGATGTGAAAGAATAAATAAAAAGAAAAATCTCCTCTAAGAATGCTACCTCTTCTTTATGTAAATTTTTTAGATTAAAAAATCATTCATATCATGAATTTATGGTAAGAAAAGTCACCAAGATGATGGTAGGGGAGTAAGTATGTTATTTTTTCATTTCATGGACAACCGAAATAGATTTTTAACTATAATTAGTGGAGGAGAAGGTTGGCCTTTTATAAGTTGGGGTGGGCACACGAAATGAGTTTTTGAAACGATTTCATTACACCTACCATCTTATTTTTTCAAAAGACTCTTAAATGAATCATTATTATCGTTTAAAGGTTATATGGTTGAATAATTTATATAAAAAGGGTTTTTGTAATGATTATAGGAAATTTGAACCCATATATTCTTAATTTAACCCATTAGTAAAGCAGTTTTTACCTTAACCATATTAATTTATTTATACCATTTATTACTATTCATTATGTTAAAAAAATTAAATTTTAATTATTATATAATAAAAATTATTATAATTCCAAATATTGCATCAATTTTTTCAAATATAATTCACATAATTAGAAGAATATAATTTAATATTATTCGTAGAGAGACAATGAAAAAAATGGGTTTTCAAAGTGAAAATTCTCAAAAGTATATATATTTTTAATATAAAAATAAAATAATAAATTGATTAAATCCGAAAAAAATAGTTAAATAGTAATAACATTTATCAATATTTACTTTCAAAAAGAATTAAAATAAAATTTATCCATCCTAAATATTTTTAAAATCAAATTTTCAATTAAAATTAGTATTTTTCACTACTCATCAGAAAATAATTCATTTTTTAAAAATCATAAAACATCACATTAAGATAATTTTCAATTAGTGATATCAAAAAATAACATAGTTTTATCAAATAAATTTTATATATTTGGTTACAAATAATTTTATATTATGTGGACAAATGAAAATAAATCATATTTTAGAGAAAAATACAGATTTCTAAAAAAAAATTTATTTTCTTTTCAATGATTCTTATTTTAAATACTAACAAGATGTAAAAATAATTTTAATAGTTTTGTTATTACTATTAATATCCTCAAACATAATGTCTTGGATTTAATTCTATATGATATTATTGTCCATTTAGACTCAGAGTTTTTATTTTTATAAGCTATCAAACAGATTAAATTGAATGAAATATATTTCATTAGATGTTTAAGATTGGCATTTAATATCAAAGACACTATAAAATACAACGTTTTAATTTTAAAATTTTTTATAATTACATTACACAGTGGCTTTATAATACTTCTTCATAATATAAATGTGAATCTAGGGTCATGATCTGATATAATGGAAGGTGGGACTTTAATAATATAATTATTTCATTACAAAAATGTCGAGAAATATGATCTAAATACATATAGTCTTGAATGGGAGAAAAATGTGTTGATTTATTTAACTAATAAATAAAATCCTCGATAAATTTATTACCTTGATATTCCCTTGCAAATCCTTCCACGAAATCTATATATATTTTTCCCATTTCCCCACAAGCACTAGAAAATGTCGATGAATCTCTTTAATTATCAATTTGTTTTAACCCTTTGAAAATTTAATCATTTCCTAATAAAATATATAATATACATATTCTTCTTATCCTACCATTAATAATGATAAAGGTTTCTATAAATGTTATAAATTTTAGGTTTAAATGAAAAGGGATCACTATGCGGCTCACTCAAAATTTTCTTTCTAAGTTGAGAGATATCTATGACACAAAACCTTTATCCCAATCTGAAAGACAGCTTCATTATAAAGGTTATGTTTAGGTAAATAAACATTATTACATATTCCACTTTTTCATAAAAAAATATTATCTTCATTTCAAGATTACATAATATTATCATTCAACAATGGCTATTTTTAATCCTAAAACAATATAGATTAATATTCGGCACGTATAATTTTTGTTCCATCATTCCGTAAATCATTCAAAAAAAGGATCATGTTTTAAATATATCATGTTAAATGATGTGTTAAATTTTAAAATCAATGAATCATAAATTTTTTGTCTTTTTTAGGTGGTAATAAATCATTCTATCATAATATCACATTAGTTATAGTCAACACATCTATATCTTATTCAACTATTTCTATGTGAATGCACACTTGAAACTTTTATGATAATTATTTATTTCATAGTTAATTTATATAAATGATGACTCCATATTTTTAAAGAAAAACTATCATATATATGTTAATATTATATGTCGTATAATTTAAAATATGAGGTCTATATTTATGGGAAACATAAAAAAATTACCTGGATCTTTTTCATTATCACATAAATAATACTATTAGAATAAAAATCATATTTGAAAAAAACACTCCCCATTTCTGAAATAAGGGGGGGAAACGAGACCATTCACCAATATTTTTTTTGTTTCTATAAATAATCATCACAATCATGCCTCTATAAGAATTTATATCCTATTTATGTCAACATTGTTAGTAGGATAGACAACTAAAAAATATTTTCAATAGAACACTAATATTAATCTCTTAATCCAATATACTATTAGTCTCTTATATTTTTATAGAAATTGTCAAATCTTAAACCAATTTTATTTCTATTTAGTTCAATAGTTATTCCATCATAAGAAACAGTATACCTGAGAGAATAATTGTACTTAAATTTAAAAACATAGGTACTAAATTTATAATATATCTTTTTTTCTTTCTATTATTTTAAAACAATCTACATATTTCAATCTCGGTCCTCATGAATATTACAATACAAAATAATATGATCATCAAATCAAACCATAAAATTACCTAAATATTTATTTAATACTTTATTAAAAAATCCATGAATATTTTTATTGAATTATAAAATACAAGTGTAATTATGCAAAACCTACAATGTACATATTTAGTTAAAAACATAATATTTTGAATATCATCCTCTAACTTCAACTGATGGTATCCAATCCTGAGATAAATCACTGAATAATATTTTTCATCTTAATTTTGTTCAAAAAAATTATTTATCTGGGTTAATGGATATGTATTCTTAATAAGGATGTGATTCATGGATTTATAATCTATACAAAGTTTAATTTTTCAACATTAAATTTTAATAAATAAATTACGCGTACCCCATAGGGATGTACGTAATTGAACGAAATGTTTATCAGGATACACCTTCAAATACTTTCATAATTCCCAAAATTCTACATAATTTATTAGATAATATGGTACTAAAATTGGCCTTTCATTAATCACATGGCCAATAGTAAATTACCCTCCCGATCTGGGGAATTACTAGAGAAATCATTTGGAAATTCATCAACATATTCATTTACAACTGGAACATCCCTAATATGAAAAATATAATTCTTTTCAACAATATTATCTTAGTAAGTTTCACTTTCATAATTAATAAATTTCTTAATATCATTATATGTTATCAAAAGGCCTGAAGTCGTTAAATATATCTTAAGTAGTTTTATAATATGTCATATCATAATAACATATAATCCAATCCATAAACAAAATAATATCAATCTCTACTAAGTGTAGTTCAACCCGATTTTTTACAAATAGCTATCCAATTGATAACAATTGGAAGATTCCTATAATTTTTGTTTCCTTAATACATCCAACAATAATTCTCATAAAATGTTATATCATTTTTAGGTGATGTTCTATTTAATAAATGATAATGTATAAGAAACGATGGAATGTGAAGATATCGATTAAATTAGGGAATAAATATAATTTGAGTAGATATTTAATATACCTTTCACCATATCTATAGATGGCCCCAAATCAACCATAATTATCAAAAATTATTTTTCCAACCTTATTTTCCTTCGATCTTGATGTTTTCTACACCAAGTAACTATATTTGGAGAAACATTACAATATTGTACCAACACATTGTAACAAAAACATTTCATTCTTGGCTATCGATATCTCACAACATTGTTTGATTTTTTAGGACTCTTTTATTTATATGGAAGTTTTATTTGACATATCATACCACACTTGTAACATATTCGAAAAACCTATCAATCATTTACATAAATGTTTTTACCGTACATGGAACATATTTGTAACTATTATATGAACATTTTTTGCAAAAAAAATTGTACTTAAATATATTCATTTTTGTAGTTAAATGGTTAAATCATTCTATTTTATGTTTTTATTTTTATATAATTCATGGGATTCAATATTTTCATAGTTAAAAAATGAACATAGAGAAAACAATTCCCACTTAAATAAGTATTTGAATGAAGAAGGATGTCAATAATAAGCTTATGGGGCACAAAACTCTAGAACCAGTCTGAGAGGGATCTTCTAGGGATATTAAATAATGAATCACATTGTTAATCAAGTATAGGTTTTGTATTAGATACAATACCTTCAAATAATAAATTATATAGAGAATTTTCCAAGATACCAAAAATATCATGACATAAAACCCACATTAACACTATGAAACTTCCCGGACAGATCTAGTACAAAAAATCTTTTAGGGTGGATATTAATCGAAAAATAGTATTAATGGACCTATAGGACATTTATATAAGCGGAAGACCTTACACACATAATCAGCCATATTAAAGGAAAAATAAAGGAAAACAATTCCCATGGATGACTATAAATATAGAGTTGCACTAATTATATAGGGAATAATTCTAGAGGAAAATTAATTTGTGGATAAATTGCAGTCATTGTGGTCATCACCAATTTTCATCTAATTATTTTTATACGTAATTTCTCATTCCTAAATCCTTTATACTCACTCATCAGTATGTTGATCGGGTAGTATCCACTTTATGCAATGCTAATGTATTTAAATAAGAAAAGGATCTGTTGAATTTTATTTCTTTATTTTCTTTAATTGATAGAGTTCTAGTGATTTTGAATACAACTTATATTCATATCTATTTATTATTCCCATTATTATTTGAAAATGAAATAAATCTAAAATAGTGATAATAATTACAAAAATTTAAGCATTAAAATTTATATATTTATGGTAATCATTTTTTAAAAAGTTATAAAGACAAAATTATTTGGATTCACCCCAATTAACTAACTTTCTGAAAGAGGGAATTTCCTTGCAAAGGAGTGTATTCCATGAATATTGAATATACATTGTCCTAACTGTTAAAAAATTAATAAAAAAAATGTTATTATTTTGAAAACTTTATTACACCGAATCCCTAAAAATGAATTCTAATGGAACACATTCCACACCAAATTTCAAGCCAACTGATCTTATTTTCTTTCATTTATTGTTAATTTCCTCAAATTATTTTAAAAAATTTAAATTTCATCAGTCTTTCTCTACTCACATTATAAAATAAAACAATTAAATTATTTAAATTCTAGAAACCTAAAAATCTAATTTCACCATATCTTAGTGTTTAATATAAATTTTATTTTATATTTTTTCTAACTAAATAGCTTCATTTATTGAGTTTTATAAATTTTTTAATTTTATTATCCCTTTTTATAAATAAAAAGGCCCTAAGGGCTTTCAAAACTAAAAATTTTCTTAAGAAAGGTTTACTTTTAGTTTTTAACGTTCTATAACCCATTCCATCACCTCATGTGAAGGATTTTAAATAAAATTTATCACTCTTTTATTTACACTATCTAAGTCATTGGACATATGGGTAACTATTATTAATTTTTTCAATTTAAGGACGAATAACTTCACACTACATGGGAACATTACAATGATATTACTCAAAAATTCCATCATCATGGTATATAGTTTTTTTTTACAAATATAGATTTTTAGTAATTGTTTTTCATATGGTAATTGGTTATTTTTAAACTCTGGATCCTATTAGCCACTAGTCAAAAAATTATATGAGGAGAGACACAACCTAATGAATGAAATAACATGAAATAGAATCTTGTAGAGTGGTGAAGGGAATCAGCGATGAAAATCCCAAATGGTTGACAGAAATAGACAGATAATGGTGAAAATAGCGTCACTGAAGAAAATATGCACCATTATGTGGAAGAAACAACAACACCAAGTTATGTGAATAGAAAAACTAGTTTACAATAATTAAAAACATGGTAATAAATTTTAGTATTGTAAGAAACAACCACTACAATAGTAAAAGCTAGTCCTAGAAATTTAGTAAAGTAAATATTGTTTGCAATGTAATCTCTAAGTGAAATCCCAGAAGAATCATGTTCATAACCTGGAAGAGACACCAGCCAACTTCATGACTATGGTCAGGGTGGTAATCAAAGAGATAGAGGAAGAATCAGTAATCTTAAATTCCTCATAGAGATATATAGCACATGAAGTAGGTAAAGTCACTGAATTATATATAGTGAGGAAATGAGGAACATTGTCGTGATTCTCCCAATTATGCCCACATAAAGATTTGATTGTCATTTTTTGAGGAGAGGTACTCAGGATAATCTCAAACTATGAAATGTATAGGAAGAAATCAATTTAGGTCTATGAGGGAGTTAAGAAAAATTATTTTAAGATAATTATGGTGAAAAACAAACACCATAGTGTATGGAGAGACAACCATTTTTTGAGAAATTCATGTTTGTGAATATTGACACATCAAAATGTAAATTTAATATTAATATTTTTTTATAGAAGCTCTCATAACCATTCGAGCCTATGATTTTTTTCTGAAATAAATTCGGAAAAACAAGAAGACGCTTAATAATATAGATTCTATTATACTCACATAAGATTTTTTATCAGTGGTATCGATGGACCTACCTTAGAAGAAGCACAATCCAGTTAGTTTTTTTACCTTATATTTATTGGTGGTAATAAATTTGGAAAGAATTTATTTGACTTGGGTGTGAGTATCAAAATATTTTTATACACAATATTATAGATTCTTTGACTAAAAATACCAAATTCTATAAGATTTGAACATTAATTGAAAGATTTCATAGTAAAGTATGAATAAGAGTTTATTGAAGATAACTTCGTCAAATTTGATGAAATATTATTCTTTAAAGAGTTCTTTATATTGTATTTGGAATAAAAATGAACACAAATCATTCTAGGAAGGACCATTTTATCCCCTATGTCAGTGATGATTGAATTATAATGAATACAACTATATAAAAGTGTTGGATACAAACAAGTGACTTTCAATATCCCATAAGTAATGATAATCAATAATGTAAGTGAATAATTAATTGTGCGAGAAGATAAAATAATTTATTTTGAGGATATTTATGAAATTTTATAATTTCATATGGTTCTTACTATTGTGCAATAGGATACTCAATATAAAAGTAATGAGAAGAAGCAATATGATTTGATAGGTTAGAACACAAACACATAAAGAGTGATAGACTCCACCATGTTTGAAAATAGCCAATTGTTATGTTTGGTACCCAACCTTACAATTATTTTTTCAGTATTATGGATGAAATGGTGGATTACCTAGATAAAAAATATGAACGTTATACCATTAATAAGAGATAATATATTTTTTATGGGAGGAAAATGACTGATCAACATGGACATGCTTCCACTAAGATCATTTATATACATAGATCAGGTAAGAAGTTTTAAATTTTAATAACCAAAGATTAGTTATCAGGATGTAATATTTTTTCAATAATGTTAAACAAAATCTATTCCAAGAGGCCACTAGAGTTTTTAGATATTTTCATTAATTTTTCTATTAACAGATTTAAACATGTACCCTCCCCCATATAAATTAAATATCAATGATAATTTAATTTATGTTAACATGAATGATTTTATTTTTCAGGATCTATATCCAAGTAATAAGCTTGAAGAAGAATCTACAAGACCATTACATATCATCAAATCAATTTACATCATGAAATCCATAGACTTTGTGGTGTGAAACCTATTCACATATAGAAATCATGATAATACATATTATGAAAAAAATTCATTTCATAAATCAATTGAATGTAGAACATGTGTTGTGAACATCAAAACAATATAAAAATGGGAGTATTAATTTCAAATGTCAATATTTTTACTATATACCCCTAATTTAATTTGTTATAAATCATTAAAATTCTTATTTTATGACCCACCATGAATATTTCATTAATAAAATAAAATAGGGGACACAAACTACATAGGATAATTTCTATTCCATAATTTTAAATTTTATTGTCAATAAATTTGAATAAGAAAAATGGGAGGAATATTTTTTAGATATAAGCATTTAGTTTCTGATTTAGCATATCATGATTTATGTGCAATGGTAATTTTTAAAATTATAAGTTTATGATATTTCCCCCCAATAATTATTTATATTTTCATTAATTATATAGCTAGTTTTATTCATTTACATGGGTAGTTTTCCAACCATTCATTCTCATTCCCATGTCATTCGGTGAACCAAAATTTCCCATTCATTTAATTTTATATTTCTTGAGATACCTAAGCATATTCTCTTATATAAAATTATTATAATCTTTTCAACACCATGATAGAATAGAATCACATTTATTAAGATTAAGACATCTATTTTTATATCCTTTAATATTAATCCCACCATGAATTAATCCTATTTAATTTCATAGAATCCATGAACATCATTCTTAGTAAATGAGAAAATATAAATGCCTATTTTATCCATTCCTGCCTAAAATTAACTAGATTTTAAGATATCTTAATTAGTATGTGTGGGATAATGTTTATCTATAGTGTATGTGTATGTTTTACATTGAGGCCACATTGATGGGGATTTTCTTATAATTTTGGTAGAGTCCATGATATTTTTAATTATACATTATCATTATTTACTTATCAATATATATATAATGGATTTTGTTTTATCAGGATAAAAATCACTATTACCAGAAAAAAGCACGTTTGATCGTATTTGGTTCAGTAGTAGATGATAGATTTGTCTAAAACAAAATTTTTACAAAAGAAAAAAAGGACAAGAGTGGTTTATTCAATCATTATGAATTATTGTATCGTGATCCCACTTTTATATTTTAGGGGGAATATAGAGATTACATATTTAAAGGGTTATATTCATTGAAATTTACTTCTTATGTCATGCATTATGATTTAGAAAAAAAGTTATCTTTTGGGATTTAATTTCCCTATATCAAATTCCAATCTACACATAGACTTAGAGTCATTTAATAATAAATATTGGATCCAGCATGATTATCTATGATCTCTATAATTATATAGTGATGATTCTAGATTTATTAAAATGTAATGCTAAGTGAGGTGTTTTTTGAAGTATGTGATGAATTACTTTAATAATTTTACCTTGATTATGAATGGATAAATTCAATTTTAGGTAATTTACAAATAAAATGCATATTGATAAAAAAATTAAATTGAAAATTGTCAAATATAAAGGATTATTTGTTTCAAAAATATCAAATGTATAATATTTGGTTGATTCATTTTAATGAATAGTTAGGCATTAATGAATTTACCTACGCGATACTCACGTATTTAATTTTCCCATTTAATAAGTTAATTTTTTTACATATAGTTTAAATCATGGAATGTTGAGGATCATTAAAAATTGGACATGATTCAATCTTTGAGTAAAATCCTGAATTCATATCTTGGGGATCTATTATGAACATTTTATAAGTAAAATTTTTGAATTTACATACTTTGATTTAGGTAATTATATGGCCAGATCTTACCTTTTTATTTAATTAATTTTTCATATTTGGTAGTATGAATGTTTTATTTAGTTGACCAAGGGATCCAAAAAGATTATATTTACCCATTAAAAAGGAAATCGACAATGATGGATGAAAATGGGGAACTTTCGGTCCATGAATCTGAATAACGATAGTGGAAAAGATCTTTTAGATACTGAAAATGATGATTCACAGGAAGAATCAAGTACAAGACATATACCAAATAAAAAATAAGAAAAAATATGATGTGAATCATTATAGAGGATACCACCAAATTAATGGATGTTAAACCCAGATTCACTTAATTAAATTCTCCCTTTAGATCCAGTATAGAAATCATTTGATGTAGATTTCGACAAAAAAATGGATTACTGTACATTGCGAACATTAAATGCAGTGGAAGACTCGACACTCATTATGGTCTATATTAATGGAAGTATGAATGAAAGATGAGCACCATGTAAGTATATATATAGAGAGATACATAGCTTTTACAAGGAATGATTTTATAGACAATATCATAGGATGAGAAGATGCATTGTTCAAGCTCCTCACCAGTTTTCATATACACCTTTTTTATTTATTCATTCATGTTTATCCCACTTCATTACTCCCGCATAATGTTATGAGGGATAATTCCCACTATCTTCTAGGGTAATACAACCAAAGGGTAACAATATCTTCATATTTTATTTCATTATCTTGCGCATTTAATAAGTTTTCTATAATTTTTAATAAATCAACTAATATATTTATTTTACATTTATCATAACCATTGAAATTTAAATGTAAAAGAATTTTTTAGTTGGGAAACTAATTAACCTACATCATTCATGACCATGCTATAATTTAGTTTAATCAAGATTAAAAATTGTATTGAGAAAAAAATAAATTCAACAAATCCCTAAATTACCTAAATATGGGAAACAAGAAATATACATGTTATGGAGGGGATTTCATTAGCCTTGAATCTATCATATCCTAAGTAGCATACCATTTTTAAAAAATCATATTATTTTCTAAATCCAATTTCAACTGAACCCTAAAACTAAAAAACCCCTTGAAATTTTTTAGAACCATATTTCAAAAAAAAAAATTTACTTTTCCCTCATCTTTTATTCTTCTCTTGAAATAGTTTCCAAAAACCCATACTATTTCCCAGTTTATCCACTCTTAGATATAAAATCAGAAAATGAAATTATTTTCCTTAAAAAAAATGAAAAACTAATTTCACCATCTTTTGGGGTTGAAATTGATGAATTTATATATTTTTTCTAACTAATTATATTTATTTTATTATTTTGATACATTTTTTATTTTGATTATCCCTATAGATAAATAACGACATCTCATAAGTAGTTTTCTTACCTTAACATTTCATATTGTAATGATTCTCCATTTTAGGCCACCTTGACCACTTCTCTCTTGTATATCGAGTATGAAACATGTTGAAAAACTCAATATTACCTTTCTTAGTACAAACAACAAAAATATTTGAACATTTAAATTCCCATGATTCCAATTCTTCTCATGAATATAGTTTCAAACATGAGTTAAATCTATAAGTTTTAAAATCATGTTCTTGGATAGGATTTAGTCCATAGAAGTTCAATATTATAACATTTTATTCATATGTGGCCACTAGACCCTCCATTAACTATCCCAATTAAAATATGTTTCTGCCAAATAATTATATAAAATCTTGAGCGAAATATTTTTATAAGATAATATTCTAAATTGAATCTTATTCCATGGAATCAATATCTTCACTCTCCCTAATATTCTTAACAAAGGACCAGCATCAATTATTTTCATCATCAAAATGGTAAATATATATAATTATCATTGGTCATTCAGAATATCTCAAGTATTCAATTATATTTTCAATATAATTGATCCATATATTAAATACCACTATATAGATGGATCTAATAAAATTTAGAAGATATTTTTTCATAAAATTATCCATTATCATTGTATTTCGGTATGGTGATACAAGATTATCTTTATCATTGATTCCACCACCAATTATAGACTACATAAACGATGTTATAATTGTATCAAAATTACTAGTTCCAATTCCAGCCAAACAAGGATACTAGTTGGGAAGGAAATTTTCCCCTTGATAACATCCTACATCATATTCCATATTTCCTATATAGAAAACCATTCTTAAATGATATATATTAGATAAATATACATTGTATTCTTGAAATTAAATATCATTTAAACTAATAATTAACACATAATCTATGAATGGTATTATTTTAACAATATCCTAAGCTCTAAATATATCTAATCATTTTTCATTGATACAAACAATTAAAGAATAAATATAAAAAATTACATAATATAATGTATTTGGATGAGAATTAATATTCATTCATTGACAAAGACATTTTAGAATTATAATTTATGAAAATTAGGTCTTAAATGATACAAAAAAATCCAATAATTTATAAAGTTGAAACATCCAATCAGTATCCATATTTTTTACAATATATTTTTTAAAAAATTGAAACACAATTTATTATTATGAAAAATCATCAAAACATTCAACATCACTTCTTATTTGTTCATTCTCAGGCTTATACAATATGAAGAATATTCACAAAAACATTCTTAGAAAAAAATTATCAGTGGGGGATATAATATTGGGAAATATATTATTCAAGTGAAAAATAGAAAAAATAATAATATTTTTACCCTTATCGCATTATAATTTGAGATTATAATATAAATCATATACACATTAAAACTAAATTTTTCCTAAAAGTAAACCATTAAAACATGTATCATGAAAATAGAAATCATTCTATAAAATATTGAGTGTCATATTCATAACTTATGTTCACTCCTGTCTTAAATAACGAGATCCCAGTTAAATCAATCAGTTAAATCACCTAGTTAACACCCAATTTCATACCTAGGATGATAAGTTTCATTATCGAGTACGTTATAGTCATTTATTAGGCTCACCCGTAGTATAAATTCTATTTATATTATGCATCATATATGATATAAATCCCTATCACATAATCATCTACAAGGATCAAATTCTATATGATTAATTAAACATTTTATTCTTATACCTTTTCATCATAAAACCCTTCAGAAACTCTTTTGTACCAATACTCAAAAAAATTGTAATATCTAAATATATTTTTTTGAAAAAAAAACACATATTCTAAACAAAAATACATAAAACAAAAGAATTGAGTGTTTTTCATTGAATAAAATATAGAATCCTATAATTTCACCTAATAATAAAATATTGGTTATGTAGGAAGGCTTATTCATTGACATCATATAGTTTAAAATTGAACATGTATTTTTTTTATAATAAAATATTTCCAAATGATCCATATATAATATATAAATTGATTCCTTCTAAAAAAAATTTAATAAAATTTAACATTAATATTAGATTTCATTTTTAATTCATTTCTATTTGTATAAATACAACTATTAAATAATTTTACGAATAGATATTTGGATGAAATGGATTTTTAATAAAATAACTAAAAAATTAAAATGAGGTTTAAGTTAAAATAACCCTACCTTGAGCATGAATCATCATGTATGTTATATATTTTCCAAAATGACGAAATGATATTAACTATTTACATTATTAAAAATATTTTTCATATTTATTATTCCTTTTATTTTAATTATTTTTATGTCATATTTTATTACAATGTCATTTATGTTTACATTAGAGGTCTTGATGTTTTTTATTCATATGTCCAAATATTATTACAGTAGGTTGACTATGGGAAAAGTGGTATTTATTTCATCATCTAAATAATAAAA
Organism: Viscum album; assembly: GCA_963277665.1. Classification (NCBI taxonomy): domain Eukaryota; kingdom Viridiplantae; phylum Streptophyta; class Magnoliopsida; order Santalales; family Viscaceae; genus Viscum; species Viscum album. The sequence goes on from OY728157.1 coordinate 170,947,089, forward strand.
ATAATAATAAAATAATTTTCATTTTGAAATAGTAATCTTACTTTTAAAACCGATAATGAATGATGGTTATGAAAAATGAACTATGTTATAATCATAGAGATGGCAGGATATACGTAAGCGTGAGTAGCATTTCTATTTTTCAATGAAAATGTGGGAATTAATGTATATTTTACTTTATATTTTTTATTTATTATTAAATAATATATATATTATTATTTAATTTAAGAAACATATATATACAATCTATGTGATGAGGTTATGAAAAAAATTGCATCCCTTTGTGGAGGAGGTAATCCACACATATTCATGAACACCATTATCATATTTTATTCAATTGTAAGTAAAAAAATAAATGATATATTATCATTCCATAATGATACTTTATTTCATTAATATCATATATATATATATATAATCCCACATTATAAAAATTCAATGGGATATAGTGATAGAAATCGAAGTACATCAGTTCGTGAGGTTGCAATCAACTATAAACATGAACAATTAATTTATTTACCATTTCTTTTAAGAGAATATAGACATAGGTTTTTATATAAAAATAAAAAAAATACGTGTAAGATTTTTTTATTTATATAATCATGGTTTAAGATGATTTTAATTATTTTGAATAAGTTGTAAAATGGAAATCTCGGTTATGAATTAAAATGCTTATTCGAAAGTTTTTTATTTACACATTCACCCGTATAATGTTCATATTGTGTAGAAAATGAGACATATAGAACATGATTAGGTCATTTAGGAATATATTTTCATATTTATTTATAAAAAATACATCTATATGTGAAATAAATTTTTCCAAATTAAATTCTCATAAGTGAAATAATTTAATTGAAAATGATTCCCATAAAACATGATGAAAACCATTTTTCTAGAAAAATGAACGTCTTGCTAAGTATAAAACGTTTTTATACCAAGATGAATCATAAAATTATTTCAATTTTTCTTCATTGTATTATACATAATATAAATTTTCTAATGTTACTTTCATTCATACTAGAAACTAACATGTTTTAAATTCAGAAAACAAATAGAAAATTTTCAATATAAATAAAAATGATCCACTATTCATTCAATGAATTTTTTTTCAAAATTAGAAAAAATAAAAACTATGAAAATATTTACATGAAATTGTAAAAAATTATACTGCTTTTTATAAAATTAATTTTTAATAATTTTTAACATATTAATATAAATAAAACCATATAAAATAAGTAAAAAATTATTATGGATAAAAATATTTCAATTTTTATTTGAAAATTAAAAAATATTATTATAGTGAATATAACACTATTAAAAATAAATTATTATTATTAATAAGGTTAAAATACCCTAAAATTCAATGTAATTTACTTGAAATTATTGGTTATTATTAAGAGTCTGTGAAATTTGACCGCGCGTGTTTCTGAGGCTCGGTTTGCCAGGAATAAATTTCTGAAAATTTTTTAAGGTATGTTTTGTAAACATGTGGGCAGCATTTTCTATCATTTGAACTGATTCTCAGATAAAAAATATGAGTGCACTTTTGAATCCTCAGCTCCAAGATTCTTTTATGAAAATAATCATTTCAACCACAGCAGGTCTGGAGAAAATGTTAAATTTTGGACTTTACTGAAACATAATAAAATAACTTAACAAGTTATTTTATTTATTTTTATCCTTTGGATGAGCGACGGTGGTGGGGACCGGTGACATTTGAATCCAATTAATGGCTTGACTCTACTTTAGTTGTAACCACACCATTGATGAATTAAAAGATTCACTAATTAAATGAACCTCATTAACTCTTGATGCCTTACACACTAATTTACCCCTCTATTTAAGTGAGTCTCTAGTTTGAGTTTTGACATGGCTTCACCTTGCAAGGAACCTTTGGGTAAGTGACGTGACATCTTCTACCGACGGAGAACGAAATCTTGGTTGCATCAAACTAGGATCAACAATCATCGGTGGCTTTATCAAAGCGTGGATTCTCCTTCCACCACCGTGATGACTCCAATAATTCTCGAGGTAGGGTTTTTCATTTAATTAAATAAATTACCCTTATTCATATCATCATTATTATTTTTGTGGGTGGTTGTTATCGGAGATTTTCTATGGGTTTTATCATTATTTTAATATGATGTATAAATTACCACATTATTATGACGCTAACGCAAAGGGTGCAGGCCAAAAAATCAAGGCTCAGACCCTTCTGCTGATTGATTTTCATTGAGTTCCTCAGAGGTGGGTTGTTCCATGTTGAAATAACTTTGAAACAAAGAGGCGTTCAATGATAGTGACATCAGAAGAGGACCGTAGGTGTGTAAAAAAGGAATAACAGACCACCAGAGCTCACCTGGTGGCCCGCAGAAGAAGTGTTAGTGTCGGAAGACGAGTACAGCGGTCGAAAACCATCAGCCATGGGGGAAGAGCATCGCCACTCGGTGGCAATGTAGTCATACAAGCATCTGGCAGTGGTCGGCCGCAGAGGTGGAGGCGGAATGCCATCGCAAAGCGCACTGATTGAATTCATGGCGAGATGTTGCGATGATTTAAGGGCCCCACTTCTTGTGGGTCCCATGGGTGACGAGGCAGCACCACTTGGTGCTCCCAATAAAGGATACGAATCGATCCTTGGAGTTGTTCAGGAGTAGTGGACTGTGCCACACTACGTGGGGCATGCCAGCTAGTGTGCCGAACCACCGCAGCCCATCCCAACCGTGCTGGTTCGAGCCGGGCCGGGTCGGACAAGAGGGAAGGCTGGGTTGACCCGAACCGGTTGGGGTCGGCCCAGACCGGGTCGGTCCAACCATGTCGAACTAGACCCGGACCCCTTTGGGGCCTAGTTATGCATATGTAACTGTATCTTGTGAACAAGAAATCCATTTGACTAAATGTCTGGGGTGATTGTATCCTTGGAGTTAGATGGTCCTTTTTAGACACACCGTGAGATTTTTGGAGAATGTTCGAGTACGGTCGGGTTGGATCGACTCTGAATCTAATCGGGCCCTCGACACTAAAAAGCCAATAACTTACAGACCAGGTGTCTGGTTGATGCATTTTCTGTTGCATTGGAACCCTTATTACCTGACGGATAGTCAGACTACTTATTTTTGGTACTTCGTGCTAGTTAAAATATTACTAATGGCTTGAGGAGAGATTCTACTAGAATCAATAGTGCTATGAGCGGGAATCCAGTGGCTGACAGTGAGGCGGAGGTTGGAGATATATCATATAGAGGTTTTTATCGAGTGATCCTGTGTGAATCAGCACCGAGAGATCTGGTGTGGGTCAACACCTAGAAATCATGTGTGGATCAGTAGTACGAGACACAATGAGAACCAGCGTTAGAGAGACTCGTCATGGATCAACAACATACCGATCATGTGTGGGTTAGATTATGTGTGGGTTAGCACTCAGCGATCCCTTGTGGGTCAGTGCATACCATTCCCCTGTGGGTCAAATCTTTTGTTGGACCTACAGGGGTTAGTACCTATAGACTCCGGGCAGGTCGGAACCTATGTCGGTCTCACGGGGGTTAGTACCTATCGAATTCAGGTAGGTCGGATGCTTTATGGGTCTTATGGGGGTTTGTACCTATCAATCATTTGTGGGTCAGACTCTTTATGGTCATTAGCAGTTCCTCTTGATAGAATAAGATAATATAGCTTCTCAACTAATCATCTGTAAATCTATCTTTAAATATACAAGGTTTGAGATGTTCATATTGAATTTTTTCTTTATGATTTAGATCATGATCTATGGTTATCCTTAGTGTAATTCTACACGACCTTTGGGGGTCTTAGGGGACCTACTGGGTTTTGTTATACTCACCCTTGCATGCGCTTCACCCGCACCTTATTGTATCTTATGCAGACGACAAGTAGCTTGGATGAGTCTTAAGGGATCCAAGACAAGGCGGTACATGGAGGAGATTGGATGCCATTGAGATTAGTGGAGACGATATGTACCTACCATTTAGGTAGGATCCTCGATGGACAATTTCAGGAAGTTTTTTCTATTGTTTAGTTGTATTTTTTAACTTTTCGTTGGGCTTGTATTCCAACCACTTTTAGTTTCAGTAGTCACCTTTACTACTGTAATTTTACTTCTTGGATTCATCTTTTTGGGTTCTTGGATTGTGTTTTTGTATAGTTTTAAAGGAAATTCCATCCCATTTTATGGATGTGCCTTTCTGGTGCTAGTCTCCAACCTCTAGCCTATAGAAGGTGGGCTTGGGTTTGTCACAGCACAGGCCCCGAGGGACAGGTCGTGACAAGGTTGTAACAAATGAGTCCGTTCATACGAATAACTAGAACTCTGATATTTTGATGGGGTAATAGTGTTATGTTTTCTTAGTATGGTTTTCTATTTGGGGAGTCCAGTGTTTCTGCTGCGGCTGGCGTATACATACACTAGGACACTAAATTCTGATTTCTGACTCAGTACACGAAAACACTACTTTTGTGTGTTACAGAAATGTTCTTACTTTGATCTCTTTTGAGTCAGATCACTAGGTTTAGATTATTGAATACAGAATACCTGTTTATTTTTAGGATGTCTCCAATTAGAAAACAATCCATGATTCCTGAGAGAGTACACGATGACAGTCGTCTGAGCGAAGAGGCATTGGTGTAGTTCCCTCTAACCATGGTAGCACCTTCAGATGGTGTACCAGCACCACCACCACCTTTTGGGACACAGATTCCACCAGACCCACGAGCAGACCATGCACACATACTGAGCATGTTTCATGAGTTCTAGAGATAGAGGCCTCCAAGGATTCAAGGCAAGACAGATCCCTAGACAGCAGAGGACTGGATGGAGGTTGTGGCTAGAGTTTTTCACTTGGTTGAGATACCGGAATAGGAGGCAGTTATCCTATCTACTAGCTCTTTTCCTAGGCATGAAAAGGAGATGGTGGAGACCGATGATCCTATCGCATGTTAAGTAAATCCCACCCTAGACGTACATTGAGAGTCTTTCTGGGCAGAGTTCGTTCTAGTGACACTATGCTCAGTGCATATCATGGAGTTGTTACACTTACATTAGGGTAGCTTATTAGTGGCACAATACTCAGTGATATTCACTAAACTCTCATACTACTCCACTAACAATGTACAAGACCCATTTTTCAGGGCCTGGACCTTTGATCAGGGTCTCCGGTGAGGGATCACAGTGTCGATGATATCACTGAATATCCTGACGTAGGCTAGAGTGCTCGAGCGAGCACTGTTGGTGGAGAGAATCATAGCTTAACAGGCACTGACGGTGAGAGACACCACCAGACGATAGGTATCCAAGTCATATTTAAGAGTCATTAGATAGATGACACCGTGGTCCAAGTAGTCTAAACCAACCTGTGGACGACCCCGGGACACAGGGTCTGAGGTGCGGAGTTCACGAGGGAGAGAAGGTCGGCAGGGAGGTAGGTTGTGCTTCTCGTGCGGTGGGTAGGGCCACATGGATCCTGACTACCTGATGATACATTACTAAAATCAGAAAAAATGTAAGGAAAAGTTGTGTAAGAGGGGTATATTTGAGCGAGGATGTCCACAAGGTGGCAGATGAGGTAGAGGAGCAGGTCGTGCAGCAGGCGGTGGGCGGCGATTTGAGGTTCTACCACCACCACCACTAAGAGGTCCACCCCGACCACATAGAGAAGGTAAAAATAGGCGAGCACAACTTTAGGTAGATGAGTCCCATGACCACGACACTCCATATATGATTAGAGGTACGATATGTATCTATTCCACCTAGTTGCAGTACTTATAGACATAGCTGCAAGTCGTTCTTTCATTTCCACGGCACTCATTCAGAGCTCTGAGATTCCTATGGGGTCGTTGTCTCAATACATGCAATTAGAGACTCCTATGAGAGATCATTAGATGATTACACACTGGTTATGATAGTGTGAGCTTACTCTTGGAGGTGAGCACTTTGGCTGGGATCTCCTAGTAGTAGCGTCGTGGCCTAACGACGTCATCTCGGGTATGGACTGGGTATCCACAGTCCATGCTCGAATTAACTATTTTATGTGGAAGGTTTGGTGTGTCCGAGAGGATGGGCTCATGTATTATTTCATCAGTCAGAAATAAACCATTATATCATAGGATGGGATTTCTCAGAGGAGGGTGCAGTCGATTAATCATCCATTGGCTAGCCTCACCCTCAGAGTGGTGGACATGAGTAGTCCTATTTATCTTGTATTGGTGGACTAGTATGTCGTTGTCCTTCCTGATGATATTATGGGACTACCTCCATGAAGAGAGGAATTATTTTAGCTCGACCTGTACCTCGGGATGACATTTATATCTACACCAGCAAATCTGATGTCACCCGTGGAGCATCGGGAGTTGCGGGTATAGCAAGAGGACATGTATGGAAAGGGGTTCAAAATTCCTAGTGCTTCTCCATGGGCATCCACGATGTTGTTCTCCAAAAATATGGATGGGAGTAGGAGGCTTTGTGTGGAAAATCGTCACCTAAACCAGGTGACCGTGAAGAAAATGTATCCACTCCCGAGGATCAATTATCTCTTCGACTAGCTGAAGGGAGCTAATTGGTTTTCGAAGATAGACCATACATCAGATTATCCTCATCATAGAGTACAAGATGAGGACATACTAAAGATAGGCTTTTGATGTCGGTATGGCGATTAGAAGTTCTTGGTGATGCCTTTCGGCATGACCAACACTCCTGAAGTGTTCATGGGGATCATGAATAGGGTCTTTCAGCCATACCTCGATTGCTCTTTGGTGATATTCATCGACGACATCCTGGTATAATCGGTGTTGGAGGAAGAGCACGCCACACACATGCAGATAGTTCTGGATACACTCTGAGATAACCAACCTTATTGAAATCATTCAAAGTGTCAGATCTAGATACCGGAAGTCCACTTCCTAGGGTATGTTATCTCAAAGGCTGGAGTCATAGTGGATCTGGCAAGGATAGAGGAAGTGCTTGAATGGGAACCACCCAAGAGTGTGACTGAAGTGTGGAGATTTCTGGGATTTCTTGGGGACTACCCAAGGTTTTAACCTCACTCCTCTAGGGTAGAAGCACCCTTGTTAGCCTTGGAAAAGAAGGGGAACCCTTATTTGTAGATAGATAAGTGCCAATAGATTTTTTCATGAGTTGAGGTAGAGACTGATGAGTTATTCCATATTGAGGATACTAGAAGAGGGTGAGGGGTATGTAGTCTAATGTGATGCATCACAGACCAGACTAGGTTGTGTCCTAATGTAAAATCAATTAGTGATCAATTATGGCTCACGACAGTTGAGACATCATGGGCATAACTACGCTACCCATGACCAAGATTTGGCAGCGGTGGCACTACTTGATGGGTGAACGGTTTACTATTCACTCTAATCAAAAGAGACTCAGGTATATCTTCTCAAAGAAGGACCTTAACCTGAGACATCGACAATGGCTAGAGTTCCTCTGGGACTATGAATTCAAGATATTATATCCTCGTGGGAAGGGGAATGTAGAAGCATACACACTCGGCAGGAGGTCTGGTCTATAGTTGATGTGTGAGGAGACAGAGTATCTAGCTACGTTGCAGATATCCTTTGTGGATCCAGATGAATTAGGATACTTCTATTCTATGACAGTCACTTCCCAACTTCTATAGTTATTTTAGGAGGCACAACTTTGGGACATAGACTACAAGTCCTGACATTCTCAGATATCCCCAGGATAGGGTCCTGATGTATTTTTTGAAGGTGGGGAGCATGTCGTCCTCTTTATAGGATACACTATGGTACTAGTAATTCTATGAGTGGACGTGCTGAGGGAGTTCCACACATCCCCTTTAAAGATACATCCTGGAGTGGCGAAGATGTACCAGGACCACCGGCCTTAGTACTGGTTTCCATGGATGAATAAAGAAGTGGCCGAGTTTGTATCCTAATGCCTCACTTGTTAGCAATTGAAGGCCGAGCATCAGGTAACAACAAGCTTTTCTCAGCCACATGTGGTACTGGAGTGGAAGTGGGATGGTATATCCCTTGACATTGTGATGGGGCTACCTTGTACGTCCAGGGGACACGATTCCATCTGGGTGATTGTTGGTCGACTCACCAATTCGGCCCAATTTCTACCAATCTAAGAGTGATGATTAGAAGAGGGCTTGAGACGTATCTACGTGCAGGAGATAGTGAGACTTCACGGAGTCTCTTCGATGACCGTCTCAGATCACGACACATGTTTTACATCCCACATGAGGAAGGGATTGCAGGAGGCATTCAGAACTGAGCTATGGTTGAGCACTGCATTTCACCCTTAGACAGATGTCCAGACAGAGGAGACCAAACAGACACTGGAGGTCATGCTTTGTGCTTCTGTCCTCGATTTTGGCCGAAGTTGGGAGGACCACCTTTCCCGGGTAGAGTTTTCATATAACAATAGTTATCACTCCACCATAGGCATATTCCCATTTGAGGAATTGTATTGGGGACCTTAAAAGTCACCTCATTACTAGATACCCCTAGGGGAGTCCACACTTATGGGTCCAGAGTTAGTACATGCTATCACAGAGAAGGTGCAGGTCATCCAGGAGCGGATGATAACTGTACAGAGATGACAGATGTCTTATGCCAACAGGAGACAGAGACACTTGGAGTTTGTGGAGGGTGACCCATGTCTTCTTACAGGTCTCACCCCATTGAGGATTACAGAGGTTTGGTTAGGACAACAAGCTATCTCTAAGGTTCATTGGACCTTTTCAGATCCTCAACAGAGTAAGAGAGTTATCATACCATCTATCACTTCCCCCAGAGATTCACAGGGTGCATAATTTTTTCCACAGGTCACAGTTGAGGATGTACATTCATGATCCATCACACATTATCGACAAGGGCGGGCAGGACATCAATGATAGGGTGACGTTTGTGGAGTTCTTAGTGGATATAGAGGATCCAAAATAGCAAGTACTTCGTGGGCAGTCGATTCCTGTAGTGAGATTTTATTGGCTGTGAGGGAACCTCCAAGAGTGAAAAAGCGAGTGGGAGGCTTAGATGTGTGCTCAGTTCCCCCATTTGTTCCCCTAGTTTTGGTGTAGCTTTCTGGAAAAAATCTCTAATATGGGAAGAATGTAATGACCCAAAAATTACATGAAATGTTTTTTAATTATTTGGGATTATTACGAGTCTGAAAAATTTCAAGGCACATGATTCAAATGCTCGGTGTTCTAGGAATGAATTTTTGAACTTTTTTTAAGGTATGTTCAGTAAACACGCTGGTGGCATTTTCTATATTTTGAACCAATGCTCAGATAAAAAATATTAGGGCACCATCGAATACGTAGTGTCGGGATTCTTAGAAAGAAAACATCACTTCAACTGTAGAAGGTCAGGGGGAAAAGTTAAATTTTTGACTTTATAAGAAAATAATAAAATAATGTAACAAGTTATTTTATTTCTTTTTCCTTGGAGGATGAGCGGTAATGGTAGGTACCGGTGACTTGTCAAGTCAATTAATGGATTGAATCTCATTTATTTATAACTACACCACTGTGGAATTAAGAGGTTCATTCATTAAATGAACCACATTAATTATTCTGTGTGTTACTCACCTTTCCCCCCACTATTAATGTGAGGCTCATGGTGAATTTTTGGAAAAACATCACTAAGAAAAGAACATCTGGTGAGGTGATGCAATTTCCTCCACCGATGAAGAATGGAAGCTAGGGTAGCATCGAACTGGGAGTGACGAACGTCAGTGGCTTCATCAAAGTGCAGATTCTTCTTCCACCACCGCGATGACTCCAACAATTCTTGAGGTAGGGGTTGTCATGTAATTCAATAATTTCTCACGATTCTTCTCCTCATTCTTGTTTTTATGGGTGGTCATTGCATGGGATTTTGAATGGTGTTTATTGTTATTTTAGTATGATGTATGAATTACTCCCCTGTTATGATGCTAACATAGAGGGCGTTGGAAAAACGAACAAGGTATGGACCCTCAGCTGCTTGATTATCATTACGTTATTTAGAGGAGAGTTCTTCCAACATGATGGAACCTGGAACCTGAGGAGAGCGAAACGATGGAGACATCTTGAGATAACTATAGCACATGCAAAAGGAAGAACAGACCCCCAGAACTGACCTAGTCACCCGTAGAAGAAGAACTGATGTTGATGGATGGGGGTGGTGGCCGTCAACTGCGGGCCGCTATGGAACATTAGCACTGCTCAGCACCGCGGTGGTCAGATAGGGAGCCGGTAGCGGCTGAACACAGGGGAGGAGTTGGTGCACCGTCACGCGTCACGCTGAAGGAAGATTTGGCAATGCAAGGGAATCTCTCCCTATGGGTCTTGTGGGTGACAAGGCGGTGCCACCTAGCACTACGAATAAAGGAGTCAAAAGACTCTTTTGAGTCGTTTGGGATTAGTGGACTGCATGACCCCAAGTGGTTCGCGCCAGCTTGCGGGCCGAACTACTGCGGCCCAGCCGAGTCATGTCGATTCGTGCCAGTCCACGTCTCCCCCGGGGTGGGCCGGGTCGACCCAAACCAGGTTGGGTGAGCCCAAACCATGTCAGGTGGGGTCGGTCTCACTAGGTCAGACCGGTCCCCGACCCCTCTTAGGCGCAGTTACGCTTAAGGTACCGTATCTTGCTAACCGGATGTTCATTTGACAAACTATATACGGTTATAGGATCCTTGGGGATAGGATATCCTTTGAGGCACTCCACGAGAGTTTTGTAGAATGTTGGAGTACTACCGGGATGGATCGACTCTGAATCCAACCTGGCCCTAGGCACTAAAATTCCAATAACTTACAGTCTTGGCATCTAGTTAACTCACCGTGTGTTGCATTGGAACCTTTATGATGTCATAGATCATTGAGAAACTTTTTAATTGGAATTAATGCCATTTGAAATACGAATAATGGATTGAGGAGAGGTTCTACCAGAATCAATCATGATATGAACGAGAATCCAGTGGCTGGAAGTGAGGCAAAGGTTCGAGACAGAACAAACGAAGGTTAGTAACGAGCGATATTGTGTGGGTCAGCACCTAGAGATCCTATGTGGATCATCACCTAGCGATAATGTGTGGATCAGTAGTACGCGACCTAAAGACGACCAGCCATAGAGTGGCCCATCGTGGATCAACAACATACTGATTCTTTGTGGGTCAGATATTATGTGGGTCAGCGCTCATCGATCCTATGTGGTATAGCACATGTCGATCATGTGTGGGTCAGATCCTATGTGGGTCTTGTGAGGGTTAGTACCTATAGACTCTAGGCAGGACAGATCCTATATGGGTCTTGCAATGGTTAGTACCTATTGACTCCAGGCGAGTCAGATCCTATGTGGGTCTTACGGGGGGTAGTACCTATTGAACCTATATGGTTCAGACTCTGTATGTTCAGTAATAGTGCCTCTCAATATAATAAGATGATTTATCTTCTCGACTAATCATCAGTACTTTTGTTATTTACTTATACCTGGTTTGAGCTGTGCCAACTTCTTTGTGCTTTGTGATTGATATCATGAATTGTTGTTTTCCTTTGTGGTATTTTGTGAGACATTCAGGGGTCTTTGGGTCTCTACTGGGTATTGTTATACTCACCCCTGCATGGGTTTCACCCGCACCTTATTGTGTCTTGTGCATATGATGAACAACTTAGCAGAGACTTTAGGGAGCCAGGACATGGAGGTACATGGAGGAGATTAGATGATGTGGAGAGAAGTAGAGACAAGATGTACATACCCTTCAAGTAGGATCCTCAGTTTACAATTCCAAGTGTTGTTTTTTGTTTTTCAGTTGTAGTTGTACCTTTCAGTTGGGCTTGTATTACAACCCCTTTTACATTCAGTACATACCATTACTACTGTAGTTTTACTTCATGGTTACATCTTGTTGTGTTCATGGATTGTGTGCTTGTACAGGTTTAATGGAAATGTCTGCCCGTTTTAGGGATACTCCTTTTCGGTTCTAGTCACCAACCTCTGGCCTATAGAAGGCGGGCTTGTGGTTTTCACTACATGGGCCCTGGGGGACGGTTCATGACATAAGGATTGAAAATTAATTATTTTAAAATAACAAAAGATGTAATAAGTTTTGTTCAATTTTTTTAATAAAATTTATTATTAAACTATCCTTATCATTTAGAAATAGTACTAGTTTTCCCTGAGCTGACCTACTGGGATATATAAATCCTTTTAAAAAAATAACTTATTGATTTTATAATATAAAACCAACTCTATAGATAAACTTTTACATAGATATGTCACCAATTATATGTTCAATTGAGAACTCTACTGCATTGCCTATGGGAAATGAAGAAAACAATTTGGGAATACATTACAATATTCTCTTACAATATGTATATCTAAAATGTTGTAATTTCACACTATGTTAATGAATTTAGTTTGATATAGTTCTTAATTGCATATTAACTGAAATATTTATTAGTTGTATTCTAAAGTAAATTCATATTAATTCATGAGTCATTATTAAATCATTACACAGATCAAAATTTAAAAAAAGATTTATATTTCCCATAATATAATATGACCTCAACATAATTAGATTTAATACACACATAATACAACATTAAATTAAAAAATATGATATATTTTTTAATTATAGGATTAATCTTTTCATAAAAATTAACTACTGTAAATTCAAAGGCACTATATTTTATAATTTCATGACTGATTGTTTCTATAGAATAATTTACATAAATGTATTGGAAATATTATTTATTATTTTAATAAAATATAGACGTTGTGAAGGAATATGATTAAATGTAATCAAATAAAACTTTCACCACTATTATGTGGCTATAATTGTACCTTCAAATATATCATATTATTACTCATTCATGTGGATGGGGATATAATATACTACCATTAATCCTTGGAATTATATATTTATTGATATTTATTAATGTTAAATACCATTAGCTTCGTTCACTATCTTTTACAGTTAAAAAAATCTCTATTATTAATTCTTTAAACCATAAGTGGTGTAATGGGGGAAAACTAATTTTCATCTATATTGTAATATTTTATTTTTTTAAACCTTAGAAACACTTTTACTTGATACTATCATTATCCATAATTAAATAATTTCATTATTCCTTTAATATTATTCCCTAGGTGATTATTTCTGTATTATTGAACTATGTGTAACATCTCATAATTCTTTATTTGAAATGCGATGTGATGGAGTTTTATTGTCCTTAAGTGATGAACCCTAGATCCCAATGGCTAGAAATAAATTCCAAGGGATTTGAGAACATAAGGGGATGATTTTCCCTTTTAGGAAATAAACAACTACATGAACAAAAATAGTAAACATCCAATACTCTTTATGATTCACGAGTAACTGGTAATAAAATAGTATACAAAATAAAAAATACCAATATCATAGTGATAATCGATACAAATATAGAATCTAATAAGGACTAAAATATAACGAGACCCAAAGAAAACAAGTTGGTATCCTCACTAGAAACTCTGACCTAGCTCCATGATCTAGATCTACCAACTGATATCAAGATATCCAAAAACATCATTTGAAAAAATATGATACATTCCATTTTTTGGTATCCTTGTATATGAAATCATTAAATGAACTGAACTTCCCAAAAAGGGTGTGAGAATAAATTAAATATAATTTCCCATCACAAACTACAAGGACATGAACTGATTATAACATAATTTATAAAATAATTTAGAAGTGTATAAATTATTTTAAATGAAAACCCTAAATAATTTCCCTTGAATGAAATAAACAAATACATGAAACAGTTTCTAATTTATTTGGAATACCCATTCTCATGTTTCCACACATAGTCACCCACATAACATGTGTGTCAATTGATAGTTCCATTCTCATGAGAGGCCTCTCATCAATCCGCAATGTCATCACTCGGTGGAAAAACACCTTTGACCCTAAAACAATTTCCCATATTCTGGGTTAGGCCCTAGTTCCCTAGTGGTACAGTCTTCTAATAAAAGACCATGTTAAAACAATTAACTCATGGGAACCACATGCTCTAAACTCTGTTCAAAACCATTTCTAAAAAAACATTAATTATATAAAAAATTGTTTCAAAAAAGGGTTTTTAATAAAACCCATTGAAAATTTTTATAATATTTTATTAAAATTATAATTAATGGTAATTTTTTAAATCCATCCCAATTCAAAAAAAATTCAAATCCATAACCAAACGGGATGTATATCAATAACAACACAAGGATTTATTAATAATTTCAATAAAAAATCATCAAATATAATCGTATAATTTAGAAGTAATGTGAAGATGAGGGATAATCCACATACCCATCAATGGTTGGTGAAAAAGAAGAAAAAAACTAAAATAGACGAAATGTGTCCTATAATATACTATTATAAAATTGATTCAATAATATCTCATCATGATTAACATCATAGAGTATATATCCATCTATAATGGACTACATCAAAGTTACCAAAAGAAAATAGAAGAGTATATCTATGAATAATGGGAAGGAACAATGACTTATTAATGAATTTTAATCTCCTTCCTGCCTTGAATTGAAAACTTTTATCTCTAGACTGAATGGATTCTCAAATGGAGGATTTGGAGGAAAGTTAATTAATGATCACTCAAGATTATATGAATAATAATGTTTTTTGAAGTTAATTTAGGTTAAATCCCCAATTTTTAGGGCATTAATAACACTTTTCATAGTTCAGTCGCATTGGTTTTCTAATATGGAATAATTTTGTGATGCTACTATGTTAAGGAAACCCCTTGAATATTTAGATAAGATATATTCCAAGCATGTTGCCCATCTATTTCACATTGAACAATAAATTATGGTCACTCTCATTGTTTGGAAAAATCTTCCACCAACCATTGTCCTAACTAGTGACCTTCAAATCATAGTACCCCATTCCCTAGAGGTGGTCAGCAATTTCTAATAAAGTATTGTAACCTTTTCATGTTTATAAACACCTCTAAATAATGTTTAATACATTATAATATTCCTAAATAATAACCTAATAATTTTTAAGGATTGTAACTTAATAAAGGTAATTAGATCAAAATAATAGGTTTAAAAATCTCTCTACTATTTGTTATTCCATCATTCAAAAGTCTAAAATAAATGTTTTCATGAAATATTTTGGGCCACTATTACAAAATTTCTTTTTTAGGATTCCACATTTCTTCTTGAATATGATAATGTTTCCAAAAAAACCCATACCGAACCAATTCTTTAACAACACATTAACTCCTCTTTCTTCTCCATAATCCACACTTCCACATGAGTAAAAATAACTTTTAGGATTAATATTGTCCCATAGAATCATGAGGTATTGTTCAAGCTAGTATATCATCAATTTAGATAAATTAAACACATAAGGAATATAACTGGATTTCGGAATTAAAGTGAAATGATATGATACATCACCCACTTATTCATTTTTTACAAAAAATAATCATTTAACATAGAGATAACATCCATTTTTTATCATAAAATGATTCCTTGGATTTTGAGAGGTTCTAATGAAAACATGATCTACTACGTGATATGATAATGGTCATCGATGATAGTTTATGTATGATTTCTCTTTACTCAAAGTCATTTACCTTTTATTTTGGATCATATCAATCTCTTGTATTGTATCATGAACTAGGCTAGGTTTGATTAGTGATGTCTGACCAATTTCTGTCCAACAATACAGGGAAAGAGTATATCGACCATACAATGATTCAAAAAGATTCATCTATTTTGAGGCATGATAATTATTATTTTCAAAGAACTCGACTAACTGTATGTTTTCATTGTGTGTTTCACTAAAATCAATTAAAAATCCCTAATAATTTATTCAAACCATTCAATAATCCTATTGTATTTTTTATCCATTTGAGGATGATAATTCATACTCAAAGACCATTGATTTTTTAGGGCTTGTCATATAAATTTCCAAAATTGATTGGTTAACCTGGGGTCGTATTTTGAATAAATCTAGACCAAAGAATCATACTTCTTTACAATTAACTAAATTTATTGTTTGGACATGTTTTAGACAATATTGGATATAATATATGGATAAAGAAGGCCAACTATATCAGCTGATCTAAAATCAACTAGATGGAATCATCTTTACGATTCTTTCTTAGTAAATATTAAACATAAATTGATAGTTATATGCTACCATTTCAATTTTGGTATTGATAAATATTGTAATATACCAGTTGGTTTTTAGTGATCTACCTTAACCTGCTGATAGTTGAGACATATTGGAAAATACTAAACCAATTTTCTCTATATACCCAGCAAGAAAAGTTATTCTTTCATTTATTTATATAAAATATATTCTATTAGATTAATATACTTACACAAATGGTTGTCATCATTAATAATTTTTTTCCGGATAGGTTGGAGGAACTAATAGCTAATATCAAATCCATAAAAATGATTTGGAATCAATAATCCATTCAACAATTGTCTTACAACCATTGGCTTTGTAAATGTAGATAAAAAAATTCATATTTGATGTTTGAGCCTCTTTCACATAACTAAATAGATTAAGAATGTAATGGCTTGGACCTCTTGGATCCATTCCATTGATAAAATCTGCTATTTGAGGTTTTCCGGGAGGTCAAGGTGGCATATCCCCAACAGTTTTCCAATTTTTTCCATTTCTAAAAATTGTTCCAACATCGAGATCGATGTGAAGAGTTCCATCGGTGAGACTGTTGTGAACAGTTCCATCAGTGAGATCGATGTGAACAGTTCAATCAGTGACACTGATATGAACAGTTCAATTAGTGAGACCGATGTGAACAGTTCCATTAGATCGGTCTATCATTCTTTGAATAGTAACATCAGATCAGTCTCTCATTCTCTAAACAGTTCCATCGGTGAGGCTGATGTAAATATTTCCATCAGATTGTTCTGTCATTCTATGAACAGTACAATCGGATCGGTCTGTCATTATTTGAACAGTTCCATCGTATTGTTTTGTCATTATGTGAATAGTACCATTGGATCAGTCTATCATTTTGTGAACAGTACCATCGAATTGGTGATTCATTCTGCGAACAGTACCATTGGATCGATCTATCATTCAGTGAATAGTACCATCAGATCAGTCTGTTGTTCTGTGAACAGTTCATCGGATCGGTGAGTCGTTCTGTGAACAATACTCTCAGATCGGTCTATTGTTCTGTGAGTAGTACAATCACTTCGGTCTTTACTTTTGTCAATAGTACCATTAGATCGATCTGTCATTCGGTGAACAATACCATCATATCGGTGAGTCCATTATCGGTGAGTCCACTATCAGTGAGTCATTGGGAGAATAATTTTTCTAGGATCGGTGAATCCAGGATCGACGATTCATTCCGTGAATAGTATTTCTATGATCGGTGAGTCATTTGTGAATAGTGTTTACAGGATCGGTGAGTCTTGAATCGATGAGTCAATCCACAAATTGTGGTTCTAGGATCGGTGAGTCTTGGATTGGGGGGTCATTTTGTAAATAGTGTTTCCAAGATTAGTGAGTCCAGGATCGGTGCATCATTCCATGAACAATGTTTCTAGGATCGGTGAGTCCAGGTTCGGTGAGCCCTGGATCTGTGACTATATTGTGTTTCTAGAATCGTGTGCAGTGCTTCCAGGATTATTAGGTGTACAGTGTTTCAAGGATTGGGAAATGTGTTTCCATCTTCTTACAGTTTCACACCTTTGACTTTTTCATTAGCATAAAATGCATTCAAGGCCTTGTTTTAAGGGATTTAGGGGAAAATAAAATCTCATAACTCCAATATTAATTTTCCTATGTATCATTATGCCTTTACTTGGTCAAACTGTATGGTTTAATGTGATCTTCTTTTAATGGAAAATCCAATGTATCTTAAACTGCAACTCCATTAAATCTTATAAAGTGGTGAGATATCTTCCTCCATTGTTCTACCTCCTTGTTCCCTGGTAATAGAAGATCGAAACATTCATTCTTCCCATAGGAGTGGTGTGATCAAACCTTAATCCTCGGATCATTTCCCCTAGAAGTTTCTTACTGCCACATGCGCACCCCCTTGTTTTGGTGAAAGCAGCAAGTGTCGATCCTTCATCGATATATTGTATGTTTTATCATCGTTCATCTGGGTTGATCTACTTTTGTTTATTCTTTCTCTATTATGGTATGTGTTCTCCATACTTCTAATACGGTTTTTATGGGTTTTGGTTAGTGCGGTCATACCGCGACATCCTCGAGTGGATAAAGTTGTCACGGGAGGTGGAAATCAGGATCCTTTGTATGGATTATTCTCATATAAAGAACAAAAAGAACTATTTGAGGTAGGGGATTCATTGATTCTATTTTCTTTTACATGAAACTTTATTTTTACCATGTTTTATCCCACTGGATCGTAATGGAATTGACCTAATAAATATTTGAACTGAATAAATAAATTGATATTGATTGCATGTTATTGCCTCTTGTTTTTCTAGATAGTGTGATATATAATCATGCTTTGTTTATCTTTTTGTAGTGATATAAATTGATAATGAATGTAAATCCATAATTAATTGATAAATTTTTAGTTAAAGAAAAAGTTTCATGTAAATGAATCTCATTCTGCTTGTTGTAATTTGATGTTAATCAAATTGGTGCAGTAAGAATCTTCAATTATTTGTGATATCTTACTGGGTTGGATTCCCAAAATTATAACCTACAAATAATAAATCGGGTAATACAAGATGGATTAATGAACTATTTGTTTGATAAAAGATAATTTTTTAAGGGTTCTAAGTTACCCTCTTGATTTTTAAGGGCTAGGATCCCAATTGATATGATGTTTGTTTTCCAGCTTCTTCAATTGTGATGTGAGCCTAGATGACTATTATGATACAAGGGGGCATTTAGACCTTCTGATTTTCACAGTAGTTAATGCCTAGAGTGGAGAGATTCATCAGTTTTTGCATGTGGGTGTCGGGGAGGACACCAGGGATGATGAAATGTGTTGGATGTGAATGGTTGGATTCTTACTAATTATTATTGGTTGTATGTATACTTTACATTCCCCACTACTCAAGGTAGATTGTCTTTTTTACCCTTATTCCAAAAGGGTCAAAGGCGTACGGGTTATTCCACATGCTTTTTGTGTCTATCTTCTCAAGGGAGGATGGGTCTATTCTCTTTCTATAGGCGGAAAGACTCGACGGGTAGTTCATATACTCATCGTGTTGATCCCCTTTGTGTTTAGTAGCATAGAATTATTTTCTAGAATGTGTGGGAATATGTGAATGTAATTATATAAATAAATAATTCGATAAATGATGTTAACCCATGAGGTTGTAGCTTGTTGGGGTGCAATGCTCAGGTAGTAATTTGAACGAACAATTAACTTTGGGTGTGATACTAAAGAAATATAATGTGAAATTGTTAATGGTTAAGTAACATTTAAGGAATTAATTAATGTAAAGTGCAATGGATAAAAATGGAATGAGGTAATGTATTAAAGATCTTTAAATGGTTGTGTGATTATATGATACCTAGTCTTAGAAGTGGAAGGTGGGAGTCAAAGAGACGTTAGCTGCAGTTGAGCCTAAGACTAGGTTATGCCCATAGTGTGGTTGTAATATATAGTATATTCTATAATTTTTTTTCTATAAGCTACTTCACCCTGTTGGTTAGGTAAACTTACACCCTAGGGATTTTGAGCCCTAGAGGGTGTTTTCCCTAACATTCCAGTGGGAGGATGGATGGCTGACTACCCCCTTTGGCCCTGCTCTTTTCTATTGGAAGTTACTCTTGTTTGTATGAACAGTGGTTATTTTTTCCCATATATGTATGTAGAGAGCTGTAATGGCTTGAGGTTATTCACACACATATATTATAGATATAGTTTCTTATGGACTACTATAGGTGTAACATGTATAAGATATGATGGATTGAGGATCCTTACTCAATGTATGGGCTATAATTGCTTGAGGATTAATACCTAACATATGATACATGTTATGCAATCTGTGGTGGCTCCAAGAAACTACACAGTTAATTTTCATACATGGATGTGGTGGTTTTTTTTCATGAGGTGCATGTTGTGGTGCTTCTCCCAGGGGTCTGTGGGCAATCCTTTTAGGATAAAGATTATTAGGACGTGTGATGTTGGGGAAAAGCAGCAAATGAATGTGGAAGTAGTATCAAGTACCCTTGATATTCATTATTATATTAAATACTATTGTATGTGTTGCATGGTGAGAGTAGCCATGGTGAGGCTGGGAATATAGTATACCTGTTTATGTGATGAGTTAGTTTCACTTGTTGTTCATTGTACTTTTTCATGCCTTCTTCACTTTTGCACTAGAGTCTTCGAGGAGGATCCTGCTGAGTGTGTTGTTGTACTCACCCTTTTTATATATATACTATTTTTTAGGACAATTGGAGAAGGTTGAAGATCAAGCTGGTTTCTACTAGCTTGGGGTTGCATGAGTTATTTGGGCTTGTGGTTGCAGCTATTTTTACATTCCTTTGGTATTTTTATTTTTCCCATTTCAGTTGTAGTAGTTTTTCATGACATTACATATGTGTACTTGAGAGTTCATTTATATTGATGAATGAGTTGGAGTTGGTTGGTGTTCTTCTTTTCTCCCTCTTTATCATGTGTTCTATTAGAGGGTATTGCCTCCCATTTATGTGTTTACTATACCCTCAGTGCTAGTCGTCAGCCCGGGTCCTACAGGAGGTGGGACTCGGGGGGTCACTATCTCCCATCTCATATTTCCAGCCCATGAGGGGTACACCTAGTGGGGGGTCGTGATCAAGTGGTATTAGATGCTTTGGTTGAGGGATATGATGGATTTTGGAGTTAGGCATAGGTGAGGTTGCATTGGTTGGTAGAAAAAAATTGTCAGTCAAGTTTAGGAAGTCTTATAAACACTAGAGACTCGCAGGGACATAGGCGTTTACAGCCCCCTATGATCTAATGAAGGGACCATTAAGTTTACAATGTCTACTAAAAGTGGTGATACTAGTTGTAGGGTAGAGACCTAGTAAAGGATCATGCATAATTATTCTTTGTGCTTGTGTTTTAATGAGTAGACCTTGGGATAGGTTAAACTAATTTGAATAAAAGAAAAAAATTAATTAATTAATGGTGAGTCATCATTATTCTAGTTTTAGGAGCTCTAACTTTTTGTTATTTTATAGGTATGGATCCAGGTTGACGTCCTTGTCAGGATTGCATAGAAGATGTTTAGCAGGTTGTGCCAGAGGACTGCCGCAGGGTAGAGGTTGACAACGACGATACATGGAGGAGGACACTCCGTGAGTTTCAGAGCCAGAGTCTACAGAAGTACGAGGGCTACATTTCATATGTAGTCATGAAAGACTAGTTGGTGGAAGTCGAGATAGTCTTCAGTTCGATCCATGCTTATAAGGAGAGTTGGGTGTCTTTGTTTGTGATGATTCTACGCGGAGCAACGAGGAAGTGGTGATTCTTCTTCATCGAGGATCACGAGGAGTCATTGATCTCATGGGAGGAGTTCCGAGACAAGTATAGAGTCGTGTTTCTTTCTTTGACCATGAAGAAGTAAAGTCTCTAGGAGCTTGTTACCCTTTGACAAGGGAGCTCTAGTGTGTGAGAGTTTGGAATATTTTTTAGGGATCTTTTACAATATGCTTCAGTCCTATTTCTAGATGAGGAGGCCAGGATAAGAAATTTCGAGGAGGCTTTGTGTCCAGAAATCCAGTGCCAGGTCACCCCATTTATGTTGAAGACGTATCTTGAGGTGTTGGTGAGGGTAGAGGTCATCAATAGGACATTGACCAAAACCGGTTTATTGTGAGAGTAAAGTCATAATGATTCCCCACGAAGCAGATTTGTGGTCCGAGGTTCCCGGTTTTCATGGTAGAATATTTTTCATTCGACTGGGGGTAGGTCCCAGCCCTCAACATCTCGTTTCTCCATGGGTGGCATCTCTCAGGCCTATGCTGAGGGATCATGTGATTGTTTTTCTTGTGGTGGTATAGGTCAACAACAGTGAGAGTTCCCAATCTTTCAGAGTAGTCATCGCGCACCAGGTGCTCTGCTACAGGTTCCTCCATGGAGGGAGTTTCAGCCAAGGCAGCAATAGTAGTTTGCAATGGCTTTGGATTAGCAGTGGGTATATTGGGGCAGGCAGAGGATAGCCCTATGACGCTCTTCATCCTCCAAGAGCAGAGCACGTCCATGGTGGTGGTAGTCATCAGGGTCAAAGAGGCTATAGAGTAGGTCTTGGTCAGCTTCATGCTTTAGCTTTGCCAGTTCCAGGTGATCCATATGTCATTTGAGGTACCCTTTTATTGTTTTCTACATTAGTGTATGCCTCGTTTGATTCAGGAGTGACACACTTCTTCATATAACCTACCATTTTCCATGCATTGCGACTTGAGGTCGAGAGGCTCCCATTGCACTTAGCGTAGACTACACCAGTTGGAGGTCGAGCTGACTTGTTTGAAGTATGTAAAGATAGTGAGCTAGTGTTGGGACATCAACACTCTTGGGAATATTTTCTATGTTTATGGATACAACCATATGAAGTCATCCTTAGTGTTTATTGGTTGTATTTGGTGTAGACTACCATTAATTTCTATAGGAGGAAGGTTGTGTTCTTTGATGTAGATGGAAATCCAGTGGTGTCCGTTGGTGAGCGAGACCCTCGGATGGGTAAGAGGTGTGTTCTGTCCTTATCATCCATGATGGTTGAGTTGATGCTAAGTTCTTCAGAGGTTCAACAGTTGGTGTTTCCTATGGTCATAGAATTTTACCTTGATGTCTTCCCAGAAGAGGTTGTAGCATCACCCCCTCGACGAGATATCGAGTTTGGGATCGAGCTACAACCAGGAGCATCTCATATCTCTATGTCTCCATATAGGATGGCCACTTATTAGTTATGAGAGCTACATATTTTTCTTGATGGTCTGTTCCAGTGTGGTATCGTTCGACCGAGTGTGTCTCCGTGGGGTTCACCAGTTTTGTCCATAATGAAGGCTCATGATAGTTTGTGGTTGTGTGTCTATTATCGTCCCTTAAACAAAGTGATAGTGAATAATCGCTAACCTCTTCTATGTAATGATGATTTATTCTATCAACTAAAGGGTGAAAGATGGTTCTCAAGGATAAACTTATGGTCAGGATATCATAAGATATGTGTGAAGGATGAGGATATACCAAAGACTACTTTTCATTGTCGTCATGAGCATTATGAGTTCGTTGTATTGCTGTTCAGCAACATGAATTCTACAGTTGTGTTCATGTTATTGATGAATGGTGTGTTCTCTGATCTCCTTGACAAGTTTCTGGTGGTTTTCATCGATGACATCCTTTTGTACGCCATGTCTAAGTAGGAGCTTGCAGAGCATCTAAACGCCATTTTAGGAGTTCTTCGTCAACATTAGCTATTTAAAAAGTTGAAGAAGTGTGAGTTTTGGGCTCAAGAAGTATGTTTCTTGGGGTATGTTGTGTCTCAGTAGGGAGTAGCTATAGATCCATCGATGATAGAAGTAGTTGTGTCTTTGGTAGCCCCCATTACAATGTTAGAGGTGCGAAGTTTCCTTTGTCTCGCAGGCTATTTCAGGATGTTCATAGCTGATTTCTCTTGAGTTTTGACTACAATGATAGCATTGACTAAGAAGGATCAGGCATTCATATGGACTGATCAATTTTTTGGTAGCTTTAGAGTATCTAAAGGATAATTTAGTAATTTTTCCAGTTCTTTTTCATCCAGCTGAGAGAGTTTAGTTTGATGTTTTCTACGATGCTTCACATCTGGGGTTTTGTTGTGTTCTAATGCCGAAAAGATTAGTTTTTTCTTATGGGTCTCGGCAGTTACATCCCCATGAACGTAACTATTCCACCCACGATCATGAGTTGGAATCCATGGTTTCTGCTCTGATTTTGTAGATACATTACCACATTGGTGAGTGCATTGTGGTTTTCAGCAATCATAAGAGCACGAGGAATGTTTTGTCTCAGCATGACATGAAATTACGAAAGTGTTAGTGGATGGAGTTCTTAGTGGAATATGACTTCGAAATATCGTATACACTTGGAAAGCGAAATTTTGTAGCTGGTGTGATGAGTTATAAGTCATGTAGTGATGTAGTGCATGAATCGGGTGACTCCTAGAGAGTAATGGAAGAATTTTCAGCAAAACATCTCGATATGAGAGAAGTTGAGGGTAGAGGTTTCATTTTTCAGGTAACGGTGCACTCATCTCAAGTACAACATGTGGAAGAGTCCCAGTAGCGGGATCATGAGGTGGAGGACTCGAGAGACTGAGTTGTTTGTGGTGCGGATCATGAAGGTTGGTCCGAGGATGAACAACACCAGGTGTTATATCATGGAAGGATTTTTGTTCATTTGGTGATGCACAAGATGTTTCTCAAATAGTTCCATAGTTCACCTTTAGTGGTGCATCCTGGAGTGACAAAGATGTATCAAGACTTGAGGAGCCATTTTTGGTGTCCTAGGATGAAGCATACAGTTATAGAGTTTGTGTCTCGATGTTTTGTATGCCAATAGGTGAAGGAAAAACACCATGTTCCTGGTGGTTTTCTTTAACTATTAGATGATTCTTAGTGGAAGTGGGAGGACATCTCAATAAACGTAGTTACTGGTTTACCTCGAGCTCAGGGAGGACATGATTCTATTTGGGTGGTTGTTCAGACTTCTTTTATGTTCCCTTTTAGGTTGGTTTTGAATTCTCGAGGATGATAATGTTTTGAGAGGTGTCTCATATAATGGACCAGACCTCTCGGGTCCATTCCTTTGCTAAATTTGGTGATTAAGGAGTTCTGGGAGGTCAAGGTGACATATCACCAACAATATTCCAATTTTTTCCAAATTCTGCAAAAGTTCCATTGGTGAGACTGATGTGAACAGTCCCATCGGTAAGACCGATGTGAACAGTTCCATTAGTGACACCGATGTGAACAGTTCAATCGGGGAGACCGATGTGAATAGTTCCATCGGCGAGACTGATGTGAATAGTTATATTGGATTAGTTTATCACTCTTTAAACATTACAATCTGATCGTTTTGTTGTTTTTTGGACAGTTCTATCAATGAGACTAATGTGAATAGTTCCATTAGTGAGACTGATGGGAACAGTTCCATCGAATCGGTCTATCATTTAGTGAACAGTACCATCGGATTGGTCAGTCATTTTATGAATAGTTCCTTTGGATCAATCTATCGTTCTGTGAATAGTACCATCACATCGGTCTGTTGTTCTGTGAACAGTACCATCAAATCGGTGAGTCATTCTACGAACTGTACCCTCAAATCGGTCTATCATTCTGTGAACAATACTATCTGATTGGTATGTCGTTCTGTGAACAGTACCACAGGATCGGTGAGTCGTTCTGTGAACAGCACCATCGGATCAGTCTGTCATTCTGTGAACAGTACCATCAGATCGGTGTTTCCTTTTGTAAATAGTACCTTCAGATAAGTGAGTCGAGGATTAGTGAGTCCAAGATCGGTGATATATTCTATGAATAGTGATTCTAAGATTTGTGAGTCTAGGATCACTGATTCATTCTGTGAACAGTGTTTCCAGGATCGGTGAGTCATTTTTCGAACAGTGTTTCCACGATCGGTGAGAAATTTTGTGAATAGAGTTTCCAAGATTGGTGAGACATTCCACGAATAGTGTTTCCAGGATTGGTGAGTCCAGGATCAATGTGTGTACATTGTTTCCAAAATCATGTAAATATTTTCAAGATCGGTATGTGTAAAGTGTTTCCAGGATTGTGAACAGTGTTTCCAACTTCTTACAGTTTCGTCCCTTTGATGTTTTATTTGATGTAAAATGAATTCAAGGAATTGTTTAAGGGATTTAAGGCCAAATAAAATATCATATCTCCTATATTAATTTATTTCATTCCCAGGATGCCTTTACTTGGTCTAACCGTGTGGTTGAATGTGATATGCTTTTAATGGAAAATCCAGTGTATCTTAAACTGTTACTCCGTTAAATCTTCTAATGGGATATGATATCTTCCCCCTTGTTCTTCCATTTTGTTCACTAGTTCCAGATGCTCGAACCTTTCCATCTTCCCATAAGAGCGGTGTGATCGAAACTTAATCCTCGGATCATTTCCCCTTGAAGAATCTTTCTACAACATGTTCACCCCCTTAGTTTGGCACAAGCAGCAAGTGTCAATCCTTCATCGATATAAGGTATTCTATATCATCATTCGTTTGGGTTCATCTCCTTCTGTTTCTTCTTGACCTGTTAAATTTTGTGATCTATATACTACTAATGGGGTTGTCTTTTGTTTCGGTTGGTGTGGTCGTACTGCGGCATCCTCGGGTGGATACAGTTTTCACAGGAGGAGGTGATCGTCATCCTTTTTATGGATCGTTCTCATATAAAGAATGAAAGAACCGTTTGAGGTATGGATTTCATTGATTCTCTTTTCATTTACATGAAACTGTATAGTTAGCATGTTTCATCCCATTGGATCATAGTGGAATTGAAAAAATATATATTTTAATCGGAAAAATAAATTGATATTGACCGCATGTTATTGCATCTTGTTTTTCATGATAGTGTGATATCTATTCTTTATTAGTTTTGATTTTTGTTTTGGATGGAAATTGGTAAAGAACGTAAAGCTGTAATTAATCGATAATTGTTTGGATAAAGATAAGGAGTAATGCAAATGAATTTGGGTCTTCTTTTTGTAATTTGATGTCAATCAAATTGGTTTAGTAAGAAGTTTTTATTATTTCTGATAGCTTTCTAGTTAGGTTTTCCAAAATTGGAGCCTCCAAATAATAAATCAGTTAATTCAAGAAGGACTAAAGAACAGGTTGTTTGCTAAAAGATAATTCCATTTAGGGTACTTAGTTACCTTCTTGTTTGTTTAAGGGACAAGATCCTAATTGTATGATGTTTTTTCCTTCTACTTGTGTTGTGATGTGTTCCTGGATGGATGTTGAGATATGTGTGGGCATGGAAACCAACTCTTTATGGAAGAAGTTAATGCCTAGAGTAGGGAGACACATATGTTTATGCATGTGGGTGTCGGGGGGGGGGGGGGGGGAACCCAGGATGATGAAATGGGTTTCACATGAATGTTTATATTCTTTCTGATTCTTATTGTTTGTTTATCTGCTTTACTTTCCCCACTAATCAAGGTATCTTGTATTTCATACCATTTTTTGAAAGGGTTGAAGACACGTGGGGTATCCCATGTGATTTTTTTGTTTATCTTCTCATGGGAGAATGGGTCTACGCTCTTTCTATAGGTGGTAAACATTCGACGGGTAGTTCATCTAC
Organism: Viscum album; assembly: GCA_963277665.1. Classification (NCBI taxonomy): domain Eukaryota; kingdom Viridiplantae; phylum Streptophyta; class Magnoliopsida; order Santalales; family Viscaceae; genus Viscum; species Viscum album. The sequence continues at coordinate 170,974,388 of OY728157.1, forward strand.
TCACCGTGTTAATCCCCCTTGTGTTTAGTTGCATCAAATGTTTTTCTAGAATTCCTGGGAATATGGAAAAGTAATGATGTAAATAAATAATTGAATAAATGATGTTAACCCATGGGGTTAGAGCTTACTGCGGTGTAATGATGAGGTTATTATTTGAAAGAATAGTGAAATTTGGTTGTGATACTAAAGAAATATAATGTGGAATTTTTACTGGTTAATTAATGTTTAAGGATGTAATTAATGTAAATTTCAACTGAAAAAAGGAAGGACAAAATGTAAAAAATCTTTTTTAATGGTTGTGTACTTATAGGATACCTAGACATAGAAGTGGAAGCCCGGAGGCTGAGAGATGTTAGCTGCAGTTGAGTTTAAGAATAGGTTATGCCCATAGTGTGGTTGTGACCTATAGTATATTCTGCACTTTTTGTATTTCTATACGCTATTCCACAACATCATTTTGGGAAACTGACACTCCAGGGATTCTGAGCCCGAGGGGTGTTTTCCCCAACATTTTGCATGGATGATGGATGGATGACTGTGTCGTTTGGCCGCACTCTCTTCTCTGGGTAGTTAATTGTGCTGGTAGGCACAGTGGTTAGTTTTCCTCATAAATGTGTGTAGAGTTATGTAATTTAATGTTGTTATTCACACATATATTCTGGATATAGTTTCATATGGACTACTATAGGTGTAACATGTATAAGCTATGATGGCTTGAGGATCCTTACACTGTGTATGGGCTATAAAGGCTTGAGATTTAATACCCAATTTATGATACATGTTATGCGAGCTATGGGGGTTCCCAGACACTACCTTGTTACTTTTATTACGTGGATGTGGGGGTTTTGTTGCATGAGGTGCATGTGGTGGTGCTTTAGCAAGGTGTTTGCGGGTAATCATTTTTGGAGAGATATGGTTAGGACGTGCGACGTTGGTTCAATTTAAAAAACCACTGGGGAAGTAGTTGCAGGGTACCTTTGATATTTATATTATATAATATACTCGTGTATTTGTTACTTGGTGATAGTAGCCATTGTGAGGCTAGAAACATAGAATACCTATTTAGGTGATGGGTTAGTTTCACTTGTTGTTCACTGTGCTTTAGCTTTCATTCCTTACATTTTCATGAGAGGCTTTGGGGGGATCCGACTAAGTATACTGTTATACCCACCATAAGTATATATAAACTATTTTGAGGTCACTTGGAGTAGGTCAGAGATCAAGCTAGTTTTTACTATATTGGGGTTGTAGGAGCTGTTCGTGCATATGGTTGTAGTTGTATTTAATTTCCTTTAGTATTTTCAGTTTTCCCCTTTAAGTTGTGGTAGTTTTACTTGACATTACATATATGTACTTGGGATTTCATTTATATTGTTTTCGGAGTTTGAGTATATTGGTTTCTGTCTTATCTCTCTCTTTCACATGTGTTCTCTTAGAGGGTAATGCCTCTCATCTATGTGTTTACTATACCCTCAGTGCTAGTCTCCAACCCGGGGCCTACTAGAGGAGGGGATTGAGGGGTCACTATCTCTTTTCTCATATTGTCGGCCCAAGAAGAGTACACCTTATGGGGGGGGGGGGGGGGGGTTGTGACAAAGAATAATAGAAACCAGAAAGAAAACGACAACATTTCCTTCCTATAAACAATCAAGATGCATGTTTGTTATAACTGAAAATAGCTACCATTGATCTTATGCCTCTATATAAAAATGTTCAAACAATGTCATACTTAAAACAATATCTAAAAAGTTCCATTTACTAAATCTATATATCATAATACATGAAAACATTTAAAAATATTACATTCATCTTTGTTGACTTGAGTTCACATCTCATTGTGAGAAAATGTGTTTCAAGCTACTATGATCTGTAAATTCCATAAGTTCCCATCTAAAAAGATAATTATATCTAGCCTATAAATAATAGAATATGATAACTATTTCTAAATCATGTGTTAGAGATTTTTCTTTATGTTTATATAACTATGTTGATCCTTAATCTACAATGTGATCATTCCACCTAAGAGAACAACCCAAACCAAATACTGATGCATCATAATAATCAACATAGACATGTATAAAATTTTGTAACATGATGATAGATGTGGAGGTATTGTGAACATGGAGTCCTGGGAAGGTATGTTTGTAATCACCTATCTATAAGGAAATGAATATTGTTCTTCATCAAGGTTTCCATTAGCAAGGAAAATCAGGAAAAATCAAGAATGAAGAATAGATAGTATCTTGTTGTGCCAAGGATACTCTGTATCTCAAAAACACTTTTTTTTGGATACCATGGGATTACTTGTTCTATCTTTTCATGATCTATATATTCTAATTTTCTAAAAAATAACACGACCTAGAAAATAAACCTCTTCTATATTAAAATCACCTTATGATGGATTAACACAAAGGTAATTATTTTATAAGTTCCCAAACACTAAAAAAATTGTTCTATATGATCTTATTTAGTCATATAATAAACCATAATAACATCCATGAATACTACTAAAAAATAAATAAGCTACATATAAATCATATGATTCACCAATTTTATAAATATAACTTGTGAATTTATAATACCAAAGGGTGTAACCATGTACTTATAATGTAAATATCTTCGTATGGAGGTTGTATTTTGAATATCCTCCATCTAAAATCACAATTAGTGTGAAACTAATTGTAAATAAAATTTAGAGATCCATTAGGATCTTTTGAATTGATCAAATAGTTAATTTATGTCTATAAGAAGACAACGATAAATTATTGTAAATTTGTTAAGCTTACAATAAACCACAAAAATTATAAGAGTTAAATTATAATTTTATACAAAAAATAACTTGTGTTTTCAATAGGATATGCTCAATTTAATAAATCCTTTACTTTTCAACTCTTTTAACAAAAAATAAAATTCATTTTATTCAGTGGATACCATCTTATGTGATTGAAGTGAAATAGGAACGAACCCTTATAGTAGATCAATCATGAACTCCATTTCTATTTTATATGTAAAACCCTAATATGTTTTTATAAAAAACATCTTGAAACAGGTTAAATATGGTTGGAAAATATCTATATCACATTTCATATAATGTTTCTAACTTTAACACATACAACTGATTATAGATTGTACAAACAGCAAAACCTAGGGTATTATTCTTCTAAAATCTACTTCCAAATATCTTTTAAATATATTATTAACACCATCCGAATATTTGAATCATAGTTTTTGAGTATAAAATTATATATGAGATTTGAATTTCATCAACTAATACATCCTCAGAATTATATTAAGGATTTCCATCTTGGAGATTAGAAAGTCACATACCAATTCCACTCCATCGATATTAGTTTACATGTTGTACATTTAATGGATCATCAATATTATTTTCCATGATGTGTTTTCCATTTAAAAAAAGACATTGTCTCATTATGAAAACCTTAGGGATGAACAACACAAGATGTATTGAAAACTAGGATGCACTCATATAAAAAACACATTAATAAGGGTAAAATTTAAATGAACTATCCCTCACACCATCAATGGACTATATTGATTATTAATGATCACTATATTATCACTATATGATTTTTAACTCACTATCCCATGTCCATTTCTTCCATTATGAGATATCCTTTTTCGAAGAGTTGTGGTATTAATTGAAACACATTGACTATTTTGGTTCAATTGGTGAGATTTTTTAAGATGATGTTTCCCTAATAAATTCTTATATGTTTTTAAATAAGTGACGTATTTCCATTACAATACGTTGGTGTAATAAGACAATAATGTTATACAATTACCATATTTCTAATTTTGAGAAAATCTCTCAGAGATGATATACAATCTCCCTTTTTGTGAATGAATAACACACTTCGAAAACATCCATGATTAATTTGGGATCTAGGGGTTAAGTTAATGGATCCCTCAGTCTAATTATGAGATATACCACTAATCTAGAAGTGGTGATCTCTCTTATAACTAAACACATAATTAGATTTCTTGTGTATTCACATGGGAAAAAACATGATCCCTCTAACTATATTTTGTGAGATTTCCCTTTCTTCCAAAGTTATTATGTCGATTATCTCTTTATAGTCCATAATAGAAAGGATCTAAATATTTTAGAATATATTCAACCATAGTATCGTCTGAAAATTTTATTTTTAAGTATGTACATACTATTAATTTTATTCAAATTAGATCTACATTTTAAAACATAGAAGCATAATTTATTTCTGGTATATTCTCTTACACTATACTAAAGAATTTTTTTGTTCTTAAAATTTAAATTATTTGAGGATATAAATTTTTTTTAAAAAAATTAAAATTCCCTAATGAAATTATATGCTAGTTTTTATCATGGGAAACTAAATTATAGATTGGGAAATCTAAATCTTCATTAATTTAAATTTTCAAATTGAATTTTAATGTGCTTAGTGTTCCATTGAAATACATGATTTAATACATCATGTTTATCCACACCAATGATATTTATGTCTTGGAATTATATTGAACAATTTTTGGATTCAGTTTCAAAAACTAAACTGAGTGGTCTACATTCCAAATATCATCATTCTTATTTACTTTATCCATGTCTTGGAATGATTGAATAATTATTTGAACCAACTCTTAGTTCACCTGTGACTCATATGAAACCACAATTTCTGTTTCCTCTTCTAAATTAATCCTACAGATCCTATGTAGTTTAAATATTTATAACCAGAAAAATGATTGTTTAGTCATAAATAATAGAAAAATTAAGGCTTATTACATTTTTAATCATGAAAAAATCTAAAATAAGTACACCTTTTCAAAAAACAATCCATTTTTATAGTTTTACCCAATGTTAACACATTAAATTTTTTTATAAACCATAAACCCTAACATGATTAATGAATCCCTATTTGGAATTCTTAAGATGAAAGCACTGCATGTAATCCTCATCATCTAAAATGATGAATAAAAGATGAAAACACACATATAATTGTTTCAAAAATATTTTTCTCCAAAACACCCTATAAACATGATATACATAAAAACTGTTTAGTTATGTCTTTTTAATAAATTCATTTTGAGTTCTAACATTCCTATCTCCTTGATACCATATCAATTCATGGATTGAACAAGACTAAAACCTTATCCCACTGAATTATCAAAAAATGAACTAATACCATTTTTAATATCCCACCCATCCACATTGTCTGGAGAAATGATTGGATGGTTACTATCCTTAGGTGGCATCCCTAATACACTAAATTCTAAAAAATACCTAGGGAATCATGAAATTTAAGGGTTGAATTACCCTTTTAAAAATATAATCAACTAAAAAAATAAAAACTAATAATCCAATAATCTATATGATTTATGAATAATCAATACAACCAATGGTATAGATAATATTATACAACAATATAAAATTGATAATGAAAAGAAAGAAAATAACTAACTAGGAATAAAAGATAATAATACCCACAAAAGCCCATGTTGTATCCCAATAAGAAATTCCGACCATACTCCATGATCTTGTTCTATCTACTGAACCCATTTTATTAAGGTTTATTACTTGAAAAATATGATAACTTCCCTTTTCAGGAATCATGTGATATGACATATGCAAAATCATTGAAGTTACTAAGTAGGGGGTTAGTATAAACTCAATAGGTCTTCCCTAAATACTTCTCAACACACTCTAATATGATAAGAATTGGTTATAACATTTTATATACAAAAATATACATGTAATTTAAATATTTTATATAAAACCATTAAAAATACCAGGTAATGAAATTAATAAAGACATAAACCCATTCCTTGTTTATTTGGAATGCACATTCTAATTTTTCCACACACACCCACACAAACATGCATGTCATTTGACAGTTCCATACTCATTAATTGTCTCTCATTAATTCAAAAAGTTATCACTAGGTTTCCAATATACTTAGAACCCAACAGAAGGTTTCACATATTTGAGGTCATTTCTTGGTTCTATAATGGCACACTCCCCTTCCATAAGATCCCATCTAAGTAACAGACTCATGCCAACAATATAATTCAAATTCCATGGAAAACCATTTCCCACAAAAAAACCAATATTTTTTTATTTTCTTTAAGAAACCTTTGTTTTTTTCTTGAACATTCATTAATATTAAGAAATCATTTTAAAATTATAAATAATAGGGTATTTTAAAATCTATCCAAATTCTAAAAAATTCCAAATCGTTAACAAAATTGGATTTTAGTTAATAATCACAAATGTATTTCAAAAAAATTGATGAAAATAATTTAATCCAAACTAATAATTCAATTTATAGTCTATCTGATTATGACAGTGAATCCACCAATATTCTAACTGATGAAGACAATAAATAACAACACAAAGATCTTATCGATCCATACTTGAATGTTTTTTCTTTAATAGAATCAATATTATCAATACATGATTCCTATAATAGAACATAAATTTATCAAAAATAGACTACACGTATGGTTTATGGAGAGGGGAGAATATAATTTCTAAGAATAAAGAGATTGAATTATGACTTACGGATGAATTCAGGTATCCAATGTTCTTTGATTTGGAAAAATATTTCTCTAGATCATAATTAATAACCAAATGAGCCATGGGAGAAAAGTAAATTAGATATCCAGGGAAATTATGAGAATAATGAAGGTTTAATGGCTTAATTTATGTGATAAAATAAGTTTTAATAGTTTTAACTACACATCTAATGGTTTTTCAAACACTGCACAAAAATGTGGTAATATTTTATCAAGGAGACCCATGAAATGATAGACTCGTATCGATAGAAACACAGTGTACCAGCCAATATTTCCTATCTATTTCACATTTAATTGTTTCCCCTTAGAACTCTCATGATTTGGTAAATTTATAATCCAACCATTCATCTACCTATTGACCACAAAAAAAACATGTTGCATGATCTTATAGAAGTGGTTCATAGCTTCAAATATCTAGGAATAAAACCTAAACCTCAATAAAAACATGAAAAGATGATCAAACATTTCTGAGCATCAGAAAACATAAGTCAAGCATTCTACATGTTTAGAACACATATAGTAAATATAATCATCCTAAAACTATGGTTGATACACTATAACTAGATAGATCATATTAATATTATTTCCATTTTAATTTGATCACCTACTATGAAACATTATCCTTCATTTATCATTTCAATTTTTATAAGACTATTTTCTAAACATTACCACTACTTTTCGATCACATTGAGGTACTTCCTCATAACATAGATTTCTATGAGTTGTTTAATAATTTTTAAGCTACAAATTTTAGATAAAAAAATAATATATAAATTTGAATGAAATGGTTATTAATTAGTACTTGGATATGCATTGAATTATTTCTAAAATTCAATTCATTTTTAATAGACGTGTTCTTATTTTTCTTTAGCTCAATAAATTAAATTTAAAATTTTATATAATCGGTATAAATAAAATTAATTTTAATAAATATTTTCTTAAATTCTTCCTTCTCAATTTATTCATAGTTATGTTTTTTTTCAATTTCCATAATTGATTTGTGTTTCCTGTAAAAATATATATCTTTAATAAACCTCTCTAGATTAGAAAACTAAATTATGAATAATATAATTTCAGTGGTGTTATCTTGTTACTATATAAAAATTACATTATATTATCCACTAAATAAATGGTTTTAATTATTGTATGAAGGAAAAAATAACCTATTTATCCTTCTTCTATGATTATTGATTATCAAATTGGTTGATGTTAATATTCATCACTTCTGAAAAATGTTTAAGTACCACCAATTGTGTTTTAACTCCATCTCTCATTTGATTAGGAATTTTGTTCAGATAATCATGGTGTTATCCATCACATTGGATGAATTTCAGTTACTCCTCCATTCTACTATTTTCTAGATTATATAATTTTAGTACAAAATGTAACTCATTAAATAATGATGAAAAAATTATTTATAAATTCATAGGTATAATGTAATAGTATTGTGAAATCGATAAATCTAATTTTTAATCAATAATAAATATAAAATAAAAAAATTATTTCCCTAATAAATACAATAACAACATTTATATCACATATAGAATTATTACTTATTTTTTAAGACAATCATACAAAATTTTACTCATCCCAAAATTAGCTGGTTTAGTATTTATGAAAACTTGGTCGATAAAAAATTAATAAAATATTAAAGGCTTACTTTTAATAAAAAAAAATTAGTTAAGGATAAGATATATTCAAATTCCCTACACATATTATCATATATGATAAATACATTACCCAGTGTATTATAGGATTATCTTATTACGAATCCACTTTTCATATTATAATATTCATAAAATCATTCTTCCCACATTGAAATGAATTTATACATTAATATTACACAAATTCAAAAATTATAAATGGATATAATTAAAATAAATTTAAATTATTTTCTAAATAAAATCAAATATCAAAAGATGTCATCAAAATTTCATCTGTTCATTGGAATGACAGTTTAGGATAATTATGGTTACCAAAAAATTAATTAATTGAAATTCATTATAGATTAGTATTCATATATCATATCTTTAAGTAGTGATAACATTAATAATATAATGAATTCCAAATGATGAAACTGGAAAAATAAAATATGAAAATTAAAAATAATCCTTTATGTGAATTTCATCAGATGTGAAGGATGAAGAAATGAAGAGGGGGTAGGGGTGGGTGAATTGTGTGTAATTAAAAAATTATATTAATTGAAAAAAATAATGAATAATTCTTTTTATTAAAATATTATGAAAGAACATTTTCAATGTAAATGTGTATTGAAAGAGATTAAGAAGTGATGTTACATTATCATTTCATAATAATTAAACATTGGTCAATGAAACAAATAAAACCTTATAGGGATAGCGAAAATATTAAGATGGCCATAAATTGGTTACTATTTTAGAAATAAAAGATAATATGGTAAGAACAAATAATTAAAATCCTATAAGAGTGGTGTTTACTATGGAATAATTAAACCATTGGTAATGTTTTTCTTAATCACACTTAATGATACAATATAAATAATTTATTTTTATTATAATTTCTCCATTTCAATTTCCAGATTTATATATTAACTATTTCTATATATTTATTAGTGTAATTACCCCTAATATCTAAAAAATAAAAATACACATGCAAACTCATTTTATATGAGCTATAGTATGCAATCATGAATGATGTGAAAAATAAAGAATGAAAAATCATTGAATATAGTAGAATTGACCATATATGGATTCTTGAAGAAGGTAGAGAAATAAAATATACATGTAATATAAATATTTAATAAAATTAACTTACTATCCTAGAAAAAATATATGGAAAATATACTTATTAATATGATTGTGATTATTAAAATTATAAATTAAAAAAGTATACTCACATTCTATATATGACTTTATCATAGAACATTTATAAAATTTGAACTTTAAATCTCCCAAATAATATAAGAATCCAAATAATGAAAGGTATAGTTTCATTTGGGACTAGGTACATAAGAAATTTATATTAAAACCCTTTTCATCATTCCTCCATAATTTAGGCACACAATAATCAATCTTATAGTTATTATACGTTATAGACATCCTTAAAACCTATGGAAATGGAAAAATAGAATTTTATGATCTCATATTCTCAATAATGGTGAAAATAATCATTTATAATTTTGTTCCACAAGTAAAATTTTGGTGATCATTTGGGCATAATAATTATGCAAAAGAAAATTCATAACCAAGAAATCAAAGATCATAAATTTTGGCGTATGACTTTCAATAACAAAAGACATGAATCATATGCCTGTAAAAATGTCAATCAAAATACATGATAGATTAAATTATAATGTAGTTCTGATAATAATCATAAAACTATGAAACACGATTACATTTTGGAACAACATTGTTATTGATAACATTACATTTATAATCCAATCTACCAGTTCCCAAAATTATAAGAAACTAAAATCTACTCTATAATGCTTATCCAATGAGATATAAACATTAAACCAATTATTTGGAGGGTGATATAAGACACCAAACGTCATATAAATTACTTATGAGTGAAAAATGGAATCAATCACTTATTGCATCTAAATGAATATACAAAATAATTGTTTTAAAAAAATAATGAAAATTATAATCATTCACATTTATAGTAAAAAGAATCCATAGAAAGAGAAATAGTGTTTCATTCAATAAAACATAATCAAACCAGGGGAAAAAATATTTTTATTTGGATTTAAATATGTAAAAAATAAATAATTTCATAAATAATCATAATAATATAAACTGATGGAAAATAAATTAGAATTAAATAACATCAAAAAAATCTAGATAAATAACATTTAATCTAGAGAACAAAGAATATGGTATTTATACATTATATAATTGGTTTTATGGTTATTCGAGTAGTTTCTGAAAATTAATTGATATATAGAATATAGGTAAACACCTCTCAAAATAATGAATCAAAAATAGTTTATTAAAAAATTATGGTATTGGGTGAAATGTTTGGATAATGCATAATTGATGATTAGGAAAGATAAAGGAAATGATATAAATTTCCATAAAGTGAGAACAAAATGAAATATATTATCTAGATAAAGAAAGTGGATTTATAAATTATTATAATATCCTCGATCGATATTAATGATTAAAATGAAAGTTTATATATATGAAAACTATTTTAGTAGTATTTGGATCACTTTCTTTGGAAAAAAGAAACATCTATGACATTTATAAAAACAATTATGATAGTAATATTTTATAAATAAGAAAGAATAATATTTTTTAGAAAATCAATAAATATTATACATAAATAATCATTGAAAGAGTCACATATAATTGAAATAATTTCTCATATATAAATCTATAAGAATTTATTCTTTTTATAATTTGATGAAAATTTTCCTGATATATTAATTTGAAAATTACATTACAAATTTTTGAAGAAGGTCATGTAATTTTAAATAAACACAATAAATTAATAAATTGTAGACAAAGAAATTGTCAAAAAAATGAATAAAGACATGAAAAACTGAGGGTCCCAACATAAAATAAAAAACATGGTCAGTTTCACTAAAATGAAACACAATTGGTAAAATATGAATGAAGGGGATATGAATTATTGAGAGAAAAACTAAAACCTCATGAATATAAATTTAACTGATGATAGTATTAATAAATAATAAAAATCACCCCAATGGTTTATATTTTAACAACAATCTTGATATTATACTCAGTATGGCCAAAAACCCCCTATTGTTTTTGTAACATTTTGGTCTAAACCATCATAAATATGGGAATATTTTTTATTTTTGTAAATTTCATTAAAGAATGCAATATAGATCTTCAACCCAAAAAATTATTTTCAAAAATGATTTATTGGGTATTAAGCACATCATATTAAAGTTATAATTGTACACATCAAGAAATAAGTCTTAAAAAATTGAATTTGAGAAAAATAACACCTTTCCATTTTTTCACTTAGTGGATTGTACTCTAATACAATAAATTTATAATTTATTAAAACAATATTTTGAGAAAATATTACCTCAGTTTGAAAATATAAACTATAGGTTTATAAATAACAATAAATAATTTAAAATGTATACAATCAATTATAAATTAAATAATTTTTCATAAAAAATGTTTCATAATTTTTAATTTTTAATTATATAATAATATTTTCATAAAATTTGTAATGTAGTTATAATTAACAATTCACATAAAAATAAATTTTTTAGAAAAAATTATTGATAATATAATATTTAAATTATAAATAAAAAACAAGTTATTTTTATATATATCATATTATAAAATTTATAAATATGTTATTTAAATGAAAATAATATATATATTTATAATCATATTTTATTGAAAAAAGAATGTTCCAAACATCAAACGTTCTTAATATTATTTCATGTCAATTTCCAACATAAAGGGTTTCTATTCATATTATATATATATTATTATTTTATAACTTCCCAATTTAATCTATCAGTTTAAAATATTAAATAATAAATAAATCTTTTCGTTTAAAAAATTAATATGACTTTTATATTCATTGTGATTTAAAAAATAACCATAAAATTAATTATTTATATTGTAAATTTATATATAACAATATTTATAATTAAATATTTGTTTTCGATTAATAAAAATCAGATAAAATTTTAATATTATTGTTATTATTATTTATACCTCAAGAATAAATTTTTATATATATACAGTATTTTATTGTCATATTATTAATTCATTGTGAGTTAAATTTTTTTAATTTTACTAAAAAACAATACATGACATTAGTATACCTATTGGATATATGAACAACAAACATATTTAAATTGTCCATGTTTGAAACTACTAAATTTTTAATGATTATATTTACATACCATGTAAATTTTTATATTATGAACTAGTAGGAATAAAAAATTCACTGAGGCTTAAAATTTTCTAATCCCAGAGAATCTACACAAACAAAATATTCACACTCCGGGGATAGGGATCCCATTATCAAAAAAATCATTGAGATTATGTATTTGGTACCCTTGGAAGTCAATAAATCTGTTACTTTTATCCCTTCATGCATTCTTTCTAATAATTTATCATCTTTTATAATCCTCCTACACCATAAAAATTAGTAGAAATGGGCTATGGAAGTGAGATATTATTCTGGAGAAGGTTGAGAAAACCAAGGAATCCATCTCAATATTAACTATCTTGATATCAAGAGAAGAACTTAATTCCTTCCCATATATAATTTCTTGGACTCTACCATCAGTGAACCTTCAGCCCCATAATAGATGCAGAAACAAATGAGCACTGAACAACTATAGTATCAAACAAAACCTCCTCTGCACATTTAACCTAGAAGGTATGAGTTTAAGGGTTGAGTTTTATCCCTCTTTTGGGTGGTTTACAATAGATCCATCTCCCTAGGGGAGCCATCCTATATCCCATACGATGAAATTTATTTCTCTCTATAACAATCCTTAATGTGGGAGAATTATCCCAGCACTACAAAATAGATCCCAGGTCATCCAGAAGGCATCGTGAATAAATGGATATCCAACCATGATATGGATGTATTTTCACTTCGTGCTTTATTTATTACATTTCATAATAACAAAAATCCATCTAGCAATAGGATTGTACATTCCTTCCTCTCACCAACATTATTTCCCACACCATCAAACTAGTTCTTCAATAGTAAATCCCTACTACATAATTGAAATTTGAAACTGATAGATTCCTTACCCCTCCCCAATTGCAATTTTCCACTCCCCTGAACAAATAGTTGATCCAATTATTCCATTATAGGGGATCAAAAAAAATTCATTTTTATGGTAGATGGACATCTCAAATTTCAATTTCATTGATTTTGGATATTTTTTCTATATGCAACATATGTGAAATTTTTTCCTCCCTAGAATATATTTTCTATGAGAACCCTGATTTTTTATTACATAATTAAACATAATTTATTGCATAAAAATCACTTCATACAACATAGAATATTGAGAGTTATAGGGTCTATGTGGATTATGATAATTACATAACAACATAGAACATGAAATACAACATCTTTATTGAAAACATCCTTTATATGACCACTACATTCCCTCATACTTAGCATTTCATGGGATAACCTAAGGACATGCATAAGAAAATGGTGATCTATAAATCCCAGTAATGGAATAATCATGGAATAACATGAGGAATATAATACATGCTAGACAATAGGAATATGAATTGAGCACAAAATAAACATAAACATAATTTCATGATAAATCATGATAATCATAACATGGAAATACGGCAATAACACATAACATTGAATTAGCATTAGCCAAGGCTCATTGCACGTGGATCTTGAGTAAACCCTCATTTAACATGAAGCACGAGTAAACCCTCATTAATCTTTAATTTTCATGATTAAACACCCATTGCTCATGACGTATCATGATACTACATTTTACCCAATGCATTGGAGCGCTATAAGGGCACACCCTTCTAAAACATTTCATTTCATGCATAAGTGATCCACATGGTTCATATAGCATGGATTTATAAAACATTATCATTTATTCCACGATAAAGTAATGTCGAATTAATATATGAAACATTATATTCAATAATTAAATGTTCATAAAGGTGAATACCCTTGTTAGAGAAATGGGCATGGTATTCACTACACAATGACATTATCTTGGAAAATCTGTGCAATTTCGGCAGCGAAGCGACGTGACGTAATAATTTATAAAAATAGTTGATGAGATAGAAAGGGTTGTCTCATAATATTTAAATGAAATGGACAGTAAGGGTGTCATATAGATACATTTCCCAACTATTCTAATGTAATTTTGATTCATGATATAAAATAATTGGTTGAATGTAAGTGAGTTGAGATAAATTCCTTTTGGAATTTCGGCATAGTAACAGGCGTACGTGGGAGGAATTTATTGAGAGATAAAGTTGTCTCCCATCATTAAAACATAAATAGGGAAGTATGGGGGAGGTGATAAATCATACCTCAACATTTATAATTTAAATTAAAAGGGAATGAAAACATAAAGAATATTGGACAAAAATGAGAAAGGAAGAAAAAACCCTTACATGGAAGTGTGCTTCCAAAAAAGTGAGAGAAGCATCGGAGAGGCTTGTTGGGATCTTGGGAAACCTTGGGATGATTCTAGGGAAAGGAGGGAATGGGTTGGACGAACACCAAGGATTTTAATGAGGAGGAAGTGGGATATTGGGTGGGTTTATATAGGAAAGATGAGGGAATTCATTAATATTTAGGTTTGGGACACCACACATTAAACTAATCCAAACCAAAAACCAGACCATGGGTTTTTCACCATGGTTTTTGGCTAAGGGAATTGGAAAAAAATGTTTTATAAATCCAAAATCTGATCTTCGTAAAATAATGGGGTTGCATATGTGGAGGTGAATCACACTCCAATGGGAAGAAGTTTAAAAAGAAAATTTTTTTAATAAGTCTTAAAGGGTCCACTAAAGCTATGTAAAATAACTAAAAACATCCAAAATCACATTATTTTAATGTTAAAAAATATATTGGCCAAAGATAAAGTTTATAGTATTTTATTACATCACTATTGGGTCATTATAATGTCATAAAACACATTATATATTTAAACGGTATTTAATTTTTACCCAAATATTTGACTATCTCAGAAAATTATGAAAAATTCACTGTTAGATAATTTCGATGTCCTGATTCCATAAATAATATTCATTTTAATAAATCATTTTATGAATATGTTAATTTTAACATTTAAATTAAAACCGACATTTATCGAATATCCATGTGTTTTGAGAAAAATAGCTTTCAAACCTTAATAAAAAATACAATTGCATTAATAAAATTAGACTATCATTTATATTTAATAAAAATTAATTTCTTAATAATAATAATATTTTATTATAGTATTACTTATTTCAAAAATCTATTAATTCATCAAAACATATTTCTTAGTTGAACATTAACTAAAAATAAAATTTGTGCTTTAAAAATTATTTACTAGGTAACAATAATAAAATGAAAGTATATTCATTATTATATAAAAAATAATGAACATAGTCATAGTGATAAGGTCTTGTTACATTACCCCTTATAACACCCACATAAGATCGAACAGTAAGGTTTGCGATAGTGATAGACTCTTAGGGTGGCTCGAATAACATTACTCGGGTGGTAATCTCTATCAACTTCCAGTTCTCTCGTAGGCGGTCCCGATCAAGCTTAAAATATTCAAGTTAGGCTTCAGATTTGTCAAGAGCGGAGACCAAATACACAACCTCCTTTTGGATCTCTGACAAATAGGCTTCATATGGGACACCTTTACTGGATGAGGCCATCGCTTCCTTGGTCTAAGTAAATTGAATTCGTAAAAGCCCTATATTTATACTAGTCATGTGATTACTATTCAATGGCTATATTATAAATGGTCACAATTCTTAATACTATTTTAAAATCCATAAATATAAAACCAAAGAATTTGATATTTTATGTAAACATTTTACATAAATATACGTTTAATTAGATCAAGAGGGATTTCCATTAATGATATTTTGGGTCGTTACATTCTTCCCCCCTTATGAAAGTTCACCCTCGAAATTTCCTTTTCCCATACTAAAATAGATGTGGGTAACTCTACTTCACCACTTCATATGATTCCCACGTCGCTTCTTCAAACTTGTGGTTTCTCCACAACACTTTGATGAGGGGCATTGTCTTATTTCGTGGAACTTTTTCTCTTCGATCTAATATCTTCACTGGTTGCTCCTCATAAGAAAGATCATCCTCTAATTATACCACCTTTGAAGAGAGTACATGTGAAGGGTCTGATATTTACTTATTTAAGAGGAATACATGAAAGACATCATGTACCTTGGCCATGGTAGGTGGAAGTTCTAGTTGATAGGCCACAACCCTGACATGATCACGAATCTTGAAGGGGCCGATGTACCTCGGACATAAAATCCCTTTCTTTCCAAACCTCATGGCCTTCTTCCATTGAGATATGCATAGAAATACCATGTCTCCAACTTTAAAATCAATGTCTCATCGACGGATTTTTTCATAACTCTTCTGTCGACTCTGGGCTGCCTTGATATACTGCTGAATGGTTTTCACCTTCTCTTCCATTTCATCGACCATTTTTTATCCAAGCAGCTTATGCTCACTGACCTCTTCCCAACACGCTGGTGTTCTAAAAATTTTCACATAAACGTATTCATATGGTTCCATTTAGATTCTTGAGTTGAAACTTTTATTATAAGAGAACTCAACCAGAGGAAGATGTTGATCCCATTCTCTATTAAAGTCCATTGAGAACGCTCTAGACATGTCTAAAAGTGTTTGGATAGTCCTCTAGGATTGGCTGCCATTATGAGGATGATAGGTCATACTGATGTTCAGTTCAGTATTCAAAGCAAGTTGAAGACTCTTCCAAAACATAGAGGTCAATCTTGGATCTCGATCGAACACAATAGATAATGGTACTCCATGAAGCCTTACCACTTCCCTGATATAAATCTGTGCCAGTTGATCAAATAAGAAATCCTCCCGAATAGAAATGAAGTGTGCATCCTTTGTAAGATGATCCACAACAACCCAGATTGCATTGTTGCCTTTGGATGTCTTCGGATGTCTTGTGACAAATTCCATGGTGATGTTCTCCCATTTCCATTCTGGTATGGGAAATGGTTGCATCATCCCATTAGACTTATGCCTCGCTGCCTTCACTTGCTGACACTCTAGGCACTTTAATGTATATTCAGTGATCTCCTTCTTTATATTATCCCACCAATAATTCTCTCAGAGATCTCGATAAATCATTGGGTTTCCTGGGTGAATAGTGAAATTTGAACAATGGCCATCATCCAAATGTTCCATCTTCAGCTCCGGACTTGATGGCACACATAGTCTTTTCCCAAATCTCACAATTCCTCCTTCATTAACATTTAACTGCAAGGATTTTCCTTTTTCGATAGCTTCCACTTTCTCCTAAATTCCCACATCATCCTTTTAGGCATCATTTAACCATTCCAAGAGAGACGGTTGAGCAATCATTTGTGAAAGGATTGGTGAATGTTCCCTTATTTATGATTCCTATATTTATCTTTATTAAATCTAAGAATATTGGGTCCTTCTCAATTATCATCAATGATGGAATTGTTTGGTCCTTTCTACTTAGGGAATCTGCCACCTTGTTCACTTTCACAAGGTGGTAATGGATTTAGAAGTAATAATCTTCGATCAGCTCTAACCATCTTTATTGGCGCATGTTCAACTCTTTCTGTGTGAATATATACATGATGTTTTGTGGTCCATATATATTTCACACTTATCCCCAAAAGGATAATGCTTCCAAATTTGCAAAGTGAAGATAACATCAGCCAACTCGAGGTCATGTCTTTGATAGTTATATTCATGAACATTCAATTTCCTTGAAGCATAGGAAATAACTTTTGCATTTTTCATCAACACACATCCCATGACATTCTTTGAAGCACCACTGAATACCACAAAAAGTTCTCCAGTTATGGGTAATGTGAGCATGGGCACAGTCATAAGCCTTGTTTTCAGCTCCTTGAAGCTTTCTTCACATTCATAACTATAAGAAAACATTACTCCATTCCGAGTAATCTTTGAAAGAGGGTTGGACAATCATGAGAAATTTCTCACAAATCATCAATAATATCCAGTTAACCACAAGAAACTACAGATATCTGTTACCGATGTTGGCCTTGTGAATCCCTCAATTGCCCCTATTTTAGAGGTATCCACCGATATCCCATTGATTGTGATGATATGTCCCAAGAATGATACCTCCTTCAACCAGGACTCACTCTTGTTGTACTTTTCATAGAGCTTCTCCTTCTGTGCGGTCTCTAGTATAGTTCCTAGATGCTCCTCATGAACCTTCTTGGTTTTGGAGTATATCAGAATATCATCTATAAAGACTATCAAAAATTTGTTGAGGTAATCCTAAAAGTCTCGATTCATAATTTCCATAATGATTTCAGGAGAATTAGTGAGTCTGAAATGAATTAATATGAATTCATAGTTCTCTTATCTTGTACAAAAAGCAGTGTTGGGGATATCTTCCTTATTCACTGTTACTTGATAATATCCCGACCGCAAATCCACCTTGAAGAAGTATTGTGCTCTACGCAGCTGATCGAATAAGTCATCAATTCATGAGAGAAGATACTTGTTCTTCATCATGATATTGTTGAGCTCGTGATAATTGATGAAAAGGCACACTGACCCATCCTTCTTCTTGACGAAGAGGACCGGTGCACCCCATTGTGATGCTCTTGGGAATATAAACACTTTTTCCAGATTCTCCTTTAGTTACTTCTTCATCTCTTCAAGCTCTCAAATAGATATTCTATATGGAGCCTTGGATATTGCCAATTCCCCAGGTGTAAGATCAATTGAGAATTCAACATGTCTTCTAGGAGGAAGACCAGCCAATTCCTCGGGAAACACTTCAGCAAATTCCCTCACAATGGACATGTCTTCTAGAATGGTCACCTCCTTAGACTCAATCATATGTGCCAGATACGCATGCTCATAGGCAGTAATATCCACGCTTACGATGATGGAGCTAAAGAAGATTCTTCTTCATCCTTCCACTTGTAAATAATCAGGGTTCAATTCTCCATATGGAGAGTGAATTCCCTCTCATGAAAATTTATGTTGGCTCTATATAAGGAAATCCAATCCGTGCTTAAAATTGCATCAAATTTTCCCAGAGGAAGTATGACGAGGTTTTCAAGGAAGTTTAACCCACATATTATGATAGGGGACGAGTTATCTTCATGGGATGTAATGATTTCCCCATTTTCTGTAATCACCGATATCTTCACATCCATGATTTGTGGTGGTTCTCGGATTGTTCTACTAAACTTTTGAGATATAAAAGAATTCTTAGAACATGAATCAAAAAGTACATTAACTATTTTTGAATGAATAACTAGCATACCTATCACCAATTCATTTTCGGGGTTCACTTAGGTAGTAGTGATGGAAAAAAGCTCTCCCTTGCTGCCTTGGAGGTTGTTGGTTGCCTTCGAAAACCTTTGGCTTAGGGAACTGATTTTCAAGATTCCCTAGTTCATGGAAGTTCTAGCAATGAACCATGCATTGATGTTCGAATGGAGTGTTCTTCTCCTCTGTTGCTACCATGGATCTTTCTTGCCGAAATTTAATAGCTAGGTTCCCTTTTCTTCTACACCTAAAGCATTTCCTCAACCCCTTCAGTAAATTTCCATGGTGCTTTTTCCCACACCTTTGGCAAGTGAGGTGCTGGATATTTTTAGCACCATTGGATTTATCCATCAAACCACCAGCATTGAAGTCCACATTATGCTTCTTATCCCCATGATAACTCTAAGATTCTCCATCTCTATTTCAACCTTGAGGGCACATCAGACAATTTCCTTATAGATGTCGAAGTCACGGATCGTCTGTGCTTTCCGCAATCTTGGTTTCATCCCACAAAAGAAGCAGTCAACCTTGAATTAAGGGGTAACAACAATGTCAAAGTCATATCATACAAGCCTTGTGAATTTTTCCTCATATGTTCCAATAGATTCGTCATCTTTTTTCTTAAGGAAAAAGAAGTACCCTTCCATCTTAAGGTAGATGGTTCGCGGAAAATATTTATCAAAAAAACATCTTCTAGAAATCCTTTCATTCCAACGCCTTGATCTCCTCCTCAGGCTTCATATTTTTGATCAATGTCCACCATTGATCAGCTTCACCATACATACGATAAGCATCTAGGAGAACCTTCTATTGTTCAGAACATTGAAGGATGGAGAAGATCTTTTCAATGGAGTTGATCCATTGTTCACTAATTGAGAGATTAGATGATCCATTAAAAGTAGGAGGCCTTTGTCTCATGAAGCCCTCGATAGAAACTTTTTCTTTCTTAGGGGCAGTTGAACGTTCCTCTTGACCCATGTTTCTATTCAAATATTGAGTTTGTTGAGAGAGAAGCATGACATAGTTCGTGATTCCCTCTCCCATTGGATTGTGCATCTCATTAGTACAGTCATCACATTGATCTTCACATCGGTTGTTATCCCATGCCCTCCTATTACCAGTCATTGGCTGGAATAAAAGGAACGATAGGAGTAAAAAATAAAGGGTCATCCAAGGAAAAATTGATGACTTATAAATAAATTTTATTTCCTTGACATATGAATCTATTTGCTTCAGACTATGTTATCCATGACCTAATTTCTAACATATATTCTTAGGGAATTTTTTTGTCCCTTAAAAATGGTTCATACTAAGCTTGTGAATTTACCAAATCATATCCCCCAGGAGTGTCATAACAAATAGTGCAGCAAGGCCCATTGTCATGCACCAGTTCCCGTTCGAGTCTAGCTCAAAGCGCTATTTTCGGGTTTTACCCCTATGATACATATGTTCTAGAGCCACCTCTACCTTCTCATATCTAGAAATTAATGTATTTTCTTGATAAACCACTTACTCAACACTCACCAAAACTTAGGGATGTTATCAATATACATAGCCTTTTCTCTAAGTATTTACTAAGGTTTACTAATCCTAATCCCAAAAGTAACTAAACATCTCTCTGATACCAACTATGACAACCATGATTTTTTATTACATAATTCAATATAATTTATTTCATAAACTTCACTTGATACAACATAGAAGATCAAAAGTTATAGTTTCATTTAGGATTAGGATCATTACATAAGAACTTAAAACATGAAATATAACATCTTTATTGAAAACATCCTTTACAAGACCACTACATTCCCTCATACTTAGTATTGCATCAGATAACCTGAGGACATGCATAAGAAAAGGGTGATCTATAAATCCCAGTATGGGAATAATAATGAAATAACTTGAGGAATACAATACATGTTATAAAATAGGTATATCAATAGATCACAAGAGAATCATAAAAATAAAGTCATGATAAAGCATGATAATCATAACATGGAAATGTGGCAATAACACTTAACATGGAATTAGCATGAGCCAAGGCTCATTGCACATGGAGCTTGAGTAAAACTTCATTGCAGATGAAGCACGAGTAAACCCTCATTGCACTAGAATTAGCATGAGTAAACACCCATTTCACATGACATATCATGACAGTATACTTTACCCAATGCATTGGAGTGCTATAAGGGTGCACCCTTCTTAAACATTTCACTTCATGCATAAGTGTGCCACACGGATCATATAACATGAATTCTTAAAACATCATTTTTTCCATGATAATGGAATGTGGAATTAATAAATGATACTTTATAATAAATAATTAAATGTTCATAAAGGTTAATACCCTTGATAATGAAATGGGCATGGTATTCACTACACAATGACATTGGCTTGGAAAATCGGTGAAATTTCGGCAGCGTAACGGTGTGACGTAAGAATTCATAAGAATGGTTGATAAGAGAGAAAGGGGTGTATCATCAGATTTACATGAAATGGATAGTAGGGGGTCATATATATACATGTACCAACAATTTTAATGGAATTTAGATTCATGATACAAAATAATTACTTGAATGTAAGTGAGAAGAGATGAATTCTTTTCGAAATTTCAGCATAGTAATGGGTGTATGTGGGAGGCATTTATTGAGAGAGAAAGGGATATCCAATCATTAAAACTTAAAGAGGGAAGTAAGGGGAAGTTAGAAACTATACCCCAACATTTATAATTGAAATAAAAATGGAATAATAACTTAAACAATATTATACAAAAATGAGAAAGGAATGAAAAAACCCTTACTTGGAAGTGTGCTTCCAAAGACTTGAGAGAGGCTTGAGAGGGGCTTCATGGGATCTTGGGGAACCTTGGGAGGATTCTAGAAATTGTAGGTCAGAGTTTGGACGGACTCCAAATTCTTTGAGTGAGGAGAAAGTGAGAGCTTGGGTGGGTTTATATAGAAAGGTGATGGAATTTTTTATTATTAAGGTTTTGGAAACCTCATATTAAACTAATCCAAACCACAAACCAGCCCATGGTTTTTGCCTATGGTTTTTGAAAAAGAGAAGTGGAAGGAAATATTTTATATGTAAAAATTCCAAATGTCTTTAAATAATGGGGTTACTTATGTGGAGGTGAGTTACACTCCCAAAGAAAATAATTTAAAAAGATAAAATGTTTAATAAGTCTTGAAGTGTCCACTAAAGCCTTTTAAAATAAGTCAAAAAAACCCAAAATCATATTATTTTAATTTAAAAACATATATTTGATGAACATAAAGTTTATAGTATTTTATTACATCACTATTGGGTCATTATGATGTCATAAAACACATTATATATTTAAATAGTAGTTTCTACCCAAAAATTTGACTGTCTCAAAAAATTATGAAAAATTCACCATTGGATAATTTCAATTTCCTGATTCCAGAAATAATATTGATTTTATCTAAATAATTTTCTAATATATTAATTTTAAATTTTAAAATAAATACTACAATTTATCAAAAAAACATGGGTTTTGACAGAAATGGCTTTCAAACCTTACTAAAAATTACAATTTCATTAATAAAATTATACGATGAATTATATTTAATAGAAATTAATTTAATAATAATTATAATATTGTATTAAAATATTTTTTATTTCAAAAATCTATCAATTGAAAAAAAAAATTCTTATTTGAACATTAACTAAAAATACTATTTGTGCTTTAAAAACTATTTACAAGGTAATAATAATAAAATGAAAGTCTATTCATTATTATTTACAAAATAATGCATATAAAAATAGTGCTAAGGTCTTGTTACATAACCCCTTATAACACCCACATAAGACTAAAGAGTATGGTGTGTGATGGTGACAGACTTTGGGGTGGCTCAGATAACATTTCCCATGTGGAAATCTCTATCAACATCCACTTCTATCGTTGGCAGTCCTACTTGAGCTTAACATATTCAAACTCAGCTTGGGCTTGGTTAAGAACGAATCCCAGAGGTGAAACCTTTTTTCTGAGCTCTGAAAAATGGTCTTCGTATGGGGAACATCAACTGGATGAGGTCATCACTTCCTTTGTCTGAGTAAATTGGATTTGTTTAAGCCCTATATTTATACAAATCATGTTATCACTATTCAACAACTATATTAGCAATGGTCACAATTCATAGTAGTATTTTAAAATCCAAAAACATAAAACCAAAGAAGTTGAAATTTTATATAAATATTTTACATAAAGAGACATTTAATTAGATCAATAGGGTTTTCCATTAATGAATGTTTGGGTCATTAAATTCTCCCCAAATAATTCCAATGTTGTTTCTCTTCCCTTGGTACATAAAGAGTGATTATTTTTATATCATGGCTGAGAACACTCCTAATGAAGAGTCTATGAATTATAACATTTTGTGGTGTGGGGAAATCTAGATGGACTACAATAATTCAAATTGGTAATGATCTATGTTGGTATTAAAAATTATTGATGTATAAAATCCTATGAAAATGATATGTTGGGATTCAAAAATCCTAGCAAACCAAGAGTAACACACAACTGGTTTTTTATCCTAAAGATAATCTCCCCACTTAGGATAATCCATTATGATTGAAATTGATGATCTAGTAGATGGTTACGAATCATCTACCATAGAATGTAAATCCTTCCATTACATTACTACAGATTGGAATTGTACTTACCTCTGATGTACATTCCCCAAATGGATCTTCCTTCCATGAACTCACACACCAATTTACTTTTTAGGTTATTCATAATTTCTATGACACATCCATGAATGATCCATCCCAAATTAACTTGTTTAACTATCTTACTCCATGATACCCATTGGAAACAACCGTCTTCTTGATAATCCTATATAAAGTAATACGTATTATTGAAATTATTTTCACCATAGTTTTCATCACTCTAATAATGGATTATAGCACATGAGACTCAACCCAGTTGCTGAGGACTTGGTAGGTGCATCCAAGAGACCCGAGATCAAATCTGGTTGGAGGCACATTTTTCGGGGCACTGTATTAGGCATTGTAGTAGGCATTGTTCAGTACTGTAGCATCTGGAACTGTTCATCCATCTGGGCCATTGGGCCTCCGGTTTGGTCCTCAAGTCATACAAGATATTCAGGCCTCCCAAGGCCTTAGGGACAGTTGATTCTCAAGTCCTTCAGGCCACCTTAAGGCCTTTGGGCCACCCCAAAGCCTTCGGGCCACATGAAAATGAAGATGTACCAGTCACACTACAAGGGAAAAGGCATCATAGGAGGATTCAGTGTAGGCACATTCACTGGGGAAGAGCTAAAGGAAATTGGAAGAATAAGAGGGTATGGAATTACCATCAGTACCAAGCATGTGCATCTTTGCATAGGATAGCTTGTCTACTAGCCCTGCAAAGGTGGAGAGGTGATATCATGACATATGTTGGGGAGGAGAAGTTTTAAGTTGTCTTGTCTGGGTGATTCCCTCTATGACCTACGGGTCATGTAATTATTTCTGATCCATTGGGACTTGTATGGGTTCCACCTCGCCCCTTGAACGGTGGATTATCAAAATAATAAAAAAATGAAGGCTTTCGAGCCAATTCCGATAATAATGGATTATCCATGTACGAGTATTGTGAATAGAACAAAATAAACAAGTTTCATACACCCCCCAAAGGACCATAGATTATTTTTCCATCTATTGATGTACTTAGAAATTTTTTTTTGACAAACCCATGTAAGGAAAAATCTATAACCTTCCAACAGAGATAGGATCCACTCGATAGGTTATTAGTAAATAATTCCTCTTAATTCCCAGGATATCATTAATACTTATTTTACAACTATCAAAACAATCGTTTCCTAGAAAGAAGCTAATTTTTATCTAGCTAATACACAAAACACTCCATTTTTTGTAATCTTCAGTAATATTATTGATTCCATGGACTAATAAACTACTTATATTGGTGAAGAGTGAAATTCCATCCATAATAATGAGATGAGATATTTTTTTAACAAGACATCATCACTTATAGTGTAGGATACAACCTCTTTGATGTTATCAGTTCCAAATTTGGTTTTGAGATTCTTGGGCCAAGATAAAAATATTGGGTGGTAGATGTTCTGCATTCCTTAATCCACAGTCTAACATGAAAATTACACAACTCTAGCCAATGAATTTCATATGTAAATCTTGGGGGGAAGCATCGACTGAATAATTACACCAAATTGGCTCAAAACCACATATAGGATAACACATAAAGGATGAATCCCAGTTCAAATCAATCATACACAATGCCTATGTCAATTTTTTATCTATATTAAATCCATTCACCTTTCTATTGATATCCCCTTTTATATCTTTTACTAGTGTAATTGAGGCTTGAGTGGCCTTCCCTATAAAAATTCCATGTGCTTATCTATGTTCCATTCATTGAGATGGATTTATATTCACATGTTAATAACACTAGAAGTAATTATTAAGGTAAAATGATACGTACTTATATGTCAATATTTTTTAAGATAAAAGGTAGATTTAACCTTCATTGTGAAAATTAGAGTGGTAGAATAGTCCACCCCAGTTAAGACACCACCATTAAAAAAATCCATAACAAACTCAACATGATCATACTATATAAGGTCACACAGGGTCACATACTAGGCACCAATGAATATTTCCAAACATGGGGATCCATCATGGTTTAGAGATATCATGGAATACCAATTTCACTCTCACTAGGGATAATCTCAATGAAATAATTTGTTCATTCTAAAATTACCTGGGTACATTCATTTAAAATAAATGATTATCCCCATTGTTATGCTCCCTATATGTGAGGATTAACCTGATATAGAAGTGGTTTAATTTTTTTTCCTCTATGTTCCTTATAAACACCAAATCATACATATAGTTTTAATCCTCTAGGAATTTTTTTAGTGATCCCACTCTTCTATTAAGTTTTATGATGGCCTACAAAAAATATCCCCCTTCATAAACCATTTTTTTAATATTTTTAGTTAGAAATTCTTTCCTACTCAGGAAATATTTCCTCTAAATAGTTTCTGCTACAAATAATTTCATTAAATTTTTCCTCATATCGTCCTTCAAAAAAACTAAACACATCCTATTCAATACCATTTTTAACTGAAACAAGGATATGGAAGCGAGAGGTTTGATGATTACTCTTATGCTACATGTATCCCTTTAATATCATTTATTTGTTTTGAAATCATACCCATAAATGGTCATTCATTGTTTTACCATTGGACTCAAGAACTAAATTTTGTTAGGCAAGGTATGAATCCCTTTATGCAATAAAGAAGAAACTGTATATTCATCTTGTAAGAGACTCTAGATCAACTAGAATTGGGGTCAGATTCGATATTACAAGAACTAAGTGAGTAACGTTTCCTCCAGGGATGAATGATATGGCTTAAAGTTTGATGAGAACATGATCTATATTACACCAAATGTGGTTGGGTTTCTTTTTATATTTTTACCAGGTGAACATTTTTCTAGAAAACGAAACATAATAGAGCTATCTCTCTGAAGAAATGGAGGACATGTCTTGCTTGTCCATTAAGATATAAGAGCCTCCACAATTTTTCTCTAACTATAACATGATCCTGTTAAAATATCCTTCCAAAAACCATGGTAAATTCAACACACTAAATGATTTAATATAAAAAACCGTTTGTCTAGAACTCGCCTCACACTTTTTATACTGAATGGTGAAGAAACAACTGAATCTATATGAGAACAACTTAATAGTAATATTATAATATAAAATAGGAAACCTCCTCCAATGAAATTGAGTTCTACTAGAAGGTTCATATCCAATTATTAGTGGTTTGTCGATTCATAATGTTGTGCATAACTATAGTTCGAGTGAATTTATTTAATCAATACAGTGGAATTTTGAGTACTAATATCTCGATTAGAGAGGATGTATGACAAATAATATTAATTTTGATGAAGTTTAATTTATCCCTAGATCCTAGGATGTGTGCAATCTGAATT
This sequence comes from Viscum album, assembly GCA_963277665.1. Classification (NCBI taxonomy): domain Eukaryota; kingdom Viridiplantae; phylum Streptophyta; class Magnoliopsida; order Santalales; family Viscaceae; genus Viscum; species Viscum album. The sequence goes on from OY728157.1 coordinate 171,001,970, forward strand.
TCAAAATAAATCATTGGAAAAGGTGACCCCATGATTTATTCCCTTTAATGGTGAGGTCATTAGCTCATGAAGGATTATTGTTAGTTGTTCTTTTTGGGAAAGAACTCCTGAGAATACCATGGTGCAAAGATTATAATATTCATCTTATTTGTTTATAAAAAACTCTGATGAAGATGATAACCATGGGTATTTAGCAGAAGCTGGAAGACATGATCATGTGATAATCAACTAAAGGAAAACAACTGAGAAGGAACAATGTTTCCTCCATATGCACTAGTGACTTGGGATATTACTATTTTGGTATGGTATTCTGCTCATGTGATAATACACTATAGGGGTTGAAGAAAATGAAGGTAAGGAATGAGAGGAACTGGGATCGTAGGACTATTAGGCATGGGGTGTGTATGGAATGATTGAGATGGGTTTCCCAGGATCATGAAAAGACCCTAAAATTGAAGACCAAACCTGAAGTCAATATGTGTATAATTATCGCTCAGTAAATAAGAAACCAAGGACAAGTAATAGAAACCATTTTTTAGCAGAAACCAGAGGTTGTACGATCTTCGCCAATGAGTCCTCATCTTGGGAATAAATATATTAGGACACAACCTCCACTTCAACCTCAACAACTAGTGATGGATCTAACCTGTGATATGGGATCCCTCATTTAACTGACCGCATGGTCACACCCTGACCCTATAAAGATGACAGATAAGATATTGTTTCCCCTACTAAGATCTAGTGATATGTTGATGAAGACTCATATGTAATGATGATTAGTTCCCCTAGATGTGACATGGTGGGAAGAATACTAGAGGAGATGAGTAGAAGAGGTTTTTCTACCTATCGATAACACCCTCCACCCCTAGAAGATTTTTATATTGGAGAGTATAAGGAAAATCAATATCCATTTATATATGAGAAATATAAGCCTTCTGTAAGGGGAGAGTCTAGTATTTAACATAGATGAAGGTACATATAGAGTTACTAATTCCTCAGAATATATTGATATTGTGGAATGATAGAGGGTGTCTCAGGATATTGATCCATAACATTATTCAGGCAAAGTCCAATCCAATAAAAATCATCTTTCGCCAATAGATGATATGAAAACACCATTGGCCAACATATCTATATAATCGGGACTAGGCCTTGATGACATCATCACAGGAGCTAAGAGCATTGCAGAACACCACCATTTATGCAAAGAAAGCACCACTAGATCTTAAAATCCCCAATTGAAAACAAACTTATATAACATAGAAAGGGGAGCTGTATCCACCCCCAAATATATCCAAAAGAGTCCACAAAAGACACTCTAATTAATCCTTATAATAAGAGGTAGGTCATAAGGGAATCCGATCCCCCTCCTCTATAGAAGAATGATGTAACACTAAAGGGCTAATTAAGATCATCAAATGAACTAGCCTCTAGGTTGTAGGGGATTCATAAGAACGTCTTTAAGAGAGGGAACAAATAGTGGAACCAGACCTAGAGAAATGGGAATCCCACTGGATTCGAAATCCAATATAGAGACACCCATATGGGGATAAGACTGAGGTGATGATAACCCCAGTGATGGTGGCACCACTAATAGGGAGAGATTGGACGGAGTGAGGTTTATGGTAGGGATATTTCGAATAGGGTGTCGCAGGAATTGAGTGTTCTCCATTTCCTCACACAAATTAATCACAATGACTATATTTAAAAAATGATATTTCATTCATATATATATATATATATTCCCTTTCAAAATCATTCATTCATTCACCAATCACATTGTAAGTCATAATTACTATTCTATATTATATATTTTTAGAAATTATTTATCGTTTCAAGGTTATCATCCACATTATTAAAGTTTTCTAGTAATGAATGATCCTCAATGTTGAAGATGATCCCATATATTTCTTAGTCTTGATTACTTTATTATTTTATATCTATTGAACACTATTTATTTGTGAACATTTAATATATACACTTAATCAAGGTTATGTATTAATCTATTATGTAAATTATTTTGTTTTATGTTATTTTCTTGTGATGTCCCATTTATGAATAAATAATGTGTCATTAGTTTTATTAATATAGAATATAGAATATTTTTTAATCATCATTCAATCGTTTTGAAAGAATAGAGAAATGTTCATTAAATTTATAAACATAAATATTAATTTTTTTTAAAGGATCGGGCTAAGGCCTCAGTTTATTATTAAAGCAAGGACCACTTTAAGAATGTATAGAGAAATACCCATTACATAGACTGAAGGCCCAAGGCCATGTGGCCTGAATACAAGGTTTGAAAGCCTATTTTTGGACAACAGACCCCTCGGTGAACAGTACTACTATAGTAATGCACTGCAATAGTAAATACGGCAGTCCCTTGATCACTATAGTTCCTCCACCGCTACATTTACGTCGCTGCTACAGTTGTCGCTGCTATAGTACCATGCTATAGTGCTTCTGCAGTGGATGTATATTTTTCCCTGCCCAGATTTGATCCTGGGTCTTTTGGATGCCAAGAATGAGCCTCTACCACTTGGGTACAGGCTCTTTGGTAAAATAAATATACATATTAATAATTGTAATAATAATAATAATAATTATGTTTCTCCTAAAACATGAGGTGTCCCGTTCTACCTCTTTTAATAAATTTCATCCTCACGATTTTAATTATCACATACCAAATGAAATAGATAAAGGAATAAATATTCTATATATTATAAAGGAAATAATGTCTACAGACATATTAACCTTTCGATAATTGGAAACTTATACCTTTCATTTGAATATACTAATCCCAAAAATTATATTTCTCTCCAACTATTTTGGGACAGATATTGTCATTATTCATTACTAAGATTTAAATTATATATATTGTTTATAAATGGTTTTTTTATTACATATTTATCAATATATTATCAATGTATAATATGAAAATTGTTCTCCCATATTATTCAAAAACTTTCTTAAAATTGGAGTGAACCAATACATCATTAATATAACATTAAATTTATATAAATAATAGATAATTTGACTCCCATGAAGAACATTCATATAAATTTCCAATCATAATATAATAATTATACAAAAAGAATAATTATTTGACAATAAAATCAATGGGGTGTGATTTAATAGTGATTTAAAACAGTATATATATACAAGGGTTCAGACTATCAAATTCCCAAAATATGTCAACAACTCTAAATTAGTGGTTACACATACATAAATATCAAGATCCACTCCATTTGTAGTTCTCGCAAATGAAATAAATTTCCCTATTGATCATAGAAGTTGTTGATTCTAATTTTTTGTTTACTCTATGTGATAGGTAATAGAAATGGATAATACCAATGTTCACCACACAAAATGTAACCCTCTGACCCCAGAATCCTATAGTCGGTGCATTATTTTTTTGTATTGGCATGATTAAAAGGAATAAAATCAAGATGGACCAGTCAGTTTTGTTGTTTTGGAAAACTATATTATATACATGATATCCTTATTATATTGGGAAATAGAAAATAAAACCTGATTTATAATAAAATGAAATAAATTTCATTCTTGAAATATTATTCAATGATTTATTCATTATAGCATGGAGAAAGAAAACAAATAGAGGGTCGGCCCAAATACTAGGTAAGGTAATTTAAAATGGAAGCTATAATTAACCCAATATAATAATCATAATGTAAATATAAATAAGTAAGCATGTATTCCATATAAATATCGGGATATGGCATAATCGAAATGACACAGTAGATAACTAAAACAGATTCCCGTGAATTAATAAACTACTATTGAAATATATCCATGGATATATGAAAGAAAGAAAGAAAGAACATGGATAAATATTAATTTACTTTTAATGAAATAAATTCATAATTATTTGATTCCATGTTTCCTATGTAGATGGTACCTTTACCGTCAAGCCATTTTATTAGACGATTTAACATATCGGGTAGAAACCCATATAATTTGGAAAAATGATTCATCACAAGAGACTACCAATCCATCAAGGGAATTTCTATATCTGGGACCCTCTGATTTCAAACTTTTCAAATTCATTCCTCATATATCGAATAATTAATTTTATTTATGAACTACATTCTGTATCAAATATCCTTTTGAATAAAAGATAGAGAATTATCAATAATTCCCTACCAAATCAAATAACTACAAAAATGAACACTATATGTGAAAATAATATATGGATTATAAAATAATATTATTATTTTCATGAGAATATAAAAAATTTAAGATAAAATTATTATAAGTGATTGTTTCAAGAGAAATCTAACAATCACAAAAGAAAGTGATATTGTAATAATAATCATTACAACATGCTAATTTTCAATTCAAACCCAATGGGATGAGATCATTGAAAGTAAAACATTAAATACCACCAATATATAAGGATTCATGATATAATATTTAAAAAGGGGATTTATATACACCACACATAACATACAAGTGGTCAATATGACATTTATCTCCTTGATGTAAAATGTGAGATGAAAATACATTACCTTTTCCTTCCTTTTGTTGTGTGATATTTAACCTTCTATATAGTGGTATAAGACATTTTAATAACATAAATAACATTAATACTAATATTTATAGTATCATATATGATTTTCTTAAAATATCTTATTACCCATTTGTTAGTAATCTTCCATTACTTTTACAATTTTGGGTGTTATTTCATATTTTGTCATGTACTTTTTAACTTTTTGTTTGTTTGTATTACATAGATCACAATTTATTAATACCCATCATCTAAAAAATTATGTAAATATCATATATATTCCATATATATATTTATAATAATCCATTAAATTTGCAGATAAGAAATATAATACACTGTTCACTGTGATGGTAAGTCATACATACCAACGAACACGACATTCATTTCTTATCCAATATTAATAGAATAAAAGATAAATGATATATATGTATATAAAAATTATAGTATCATATATATTTCAAATAATTTTATTATAATCATCTTTTATGGGTTCCATTTATAGTCAGAATGAAGCACATCACATTGAGAAGGCGGTAGTCCACACCTCCACAAATGACGTTATCATTTTTCACATTATAAAAATCATGAAGGTATGTTTAATATAAGAATTATAGAAGTATCTAGGTGACATAAATATAATATACATCATAAAAAAATAGTGTGTCTATTATAATACCCAACTATGAGTATTGGTGAAGTAATAAATGAACATTCAACATTTGGTGAGGCATTAGTCCTCCAAACACACAAACGGTAAGGTCATTACCCATTACATAGAAGTATTTAGAAGTTTAGATTGTGGCCTTATAAGAACTAAACCTTTTTATAATGGGGTTACATTCGTTATTATATAAGTATGGGAAAAAGATGCATTGAGGGGGTGAATAAGGAAATTAAATGAAAGTGATCATGGAAGAATGTTAGCCTATTTTCAAGTAAATACATTGGGTTCTAATTTCAGTAGATTTTGGGAAAGACAAATGGATTTATTTGTGTAAATAATAGGAATGGGTGAGTGCTATTTTATAGTGGAGGAGGGGTGGGATTCTTGTAAATATTGGAAAAGGGGATTCCACCCATTTTTTCTAATGTCAAGTGGATCCAATAATCAACCAATTTCCATACAAGGGAGTATAGAATTATAATATGGACATAAAAAGGATTCTTGACCTGTTTCTATATCATTTTGGATCTTATTCTTAAGGATTAGTCCTTTTCTAGTCTAATTTTTCTCTTAATTACTCTATTTAATTTCAGTCACTTTCACCAATATATTTGTTTAAATAATAATTTGACCCTATTAGAAATTATAAATTAATCTAATTTCAAATATGAAATCCATTTTTCCAAATTAAAATATTAGAAGGGGTAGTAATTAATATAAATATAACCCCAAATAAGGGACGATGACCATCTTTTAAGTAAAAATGTTATGAAGTTTGAAATGTATTTATAATCAAATTCAATGTGAAATTCTTCCCAACAAACAACATTTTATTAATATATTTTTAATGGATCTAACTAAAATTTAAAAACTGTCGAATTTTAATTAAACCATAAATTTAAATTATACATAAAACAATGTTCTGAAATTAAATTCGGTATTTTTCAATAATCATCAAAAATTGAAACTTCAATGAATTTTCCCAAAAATTCACCTAAAGGTAATTTTTAGGATTCTATTTAAAATCTATGTTTAATTTTCCATTTTTATTTATAAAAGTGTCAAAATTCACATTTAAGGAAGGAACGCCATCAAAAGGTGGTAAAATGACTTTTTTAGGACAATAACATTTTTAAGAGTAAAAATTGATTTATCCTTATCTTATGCCGATAAAATCTATTTAAAGAATAAAAAAAAATTTCTACCTAATATAATATATATATTTATATTTATATCATTAATATCATTCACTAATATTAATTAATTAAATTTGTTAAGTTAAAACTCATTTTAAACATAAAAATATTTCATTTATATAAAACTTCACTTTATATTAAATTGGATCTAATATTAATTTATAAATAATTTGTAACCAATGAATTAAAAAATATATTTTCTTACGTTACATAATCATATTCAAAAAAAATAAATTAATATCTAATTTATATTCTTTTATAATTATATTTTAATAATATATTCTTGTTCAGAAAAATTCGACCTTGCGTGTAATGTAATCCATTGAAAAAATGATAATGTTTCATGCAATGTAAGATATTGAACAGTGTCGTTCTTACATGTAATGCAAGCTAGATCAGTGTTTCAAGTATTAAAATTTTTAGAATCGATTTATTTAAAATACTAAATATATTTTAATGTCTTCAGATTTAATATTCCTTTCAATACTTGGTGTTATGTATTATACACTCTATTAAATACAATGTTCTTACTTAATTATTTAGGAGTGCTTCATTCTCCCCACATTAAATAAATTTTTTCCACACAATTTAAACATGACCTCTGTAATCTTGGTTTTTATATTTTAAAATACTATTGTTTAAAAACCCACATGATAAATAGGGTTAATAACAGATATTATTAATTAGAAAGAACAAAAAATTGGATGTTTTCCACAAAAATAGGCATTAAATAAGAGAACATTAGTGAAAACATAGATATCAAATATAATTATTGCTATAAATTTTGATGGAGAGTGATAGATATATTTTTTATATCAATGTTTCGACCAAAAATCTATAACGTATTGGTGTGAATAAATGTAATTTATGTCATAAAAAATGATTATAATATTGTTTCAAGGACATTTTTTCCTAGAGTTGGGAAATTATTTCATTGTTTAAAAAATTCAGAAAATATACTTGTATATGAACATAATATTTTCGTTTGATTACACCTTGAAATATTAATATTTCATATTTTAGAATAATATTCATTATATAATAAAGAAATACCTGAATATATAAAATCAAATTCAATGATCAACTTAAACTAATTCAAAAATGGTAATATTTTTCAAATTGTTATGATCCAACACTGTTAGAAATAATTTTTCTGAATATTAAAAAAGAAATAATCATTTGCCTTAAATCTATATGAAGTATCTAATTAATCATCAAATACTTAACATGTGAACACCTTCATCGTGTATTCTCTTGAAACATGGTAATAACATGTATTTCCAAAAAAACTCTATTGGAAACCATAATTATTCATTATTACTTAAGTAAAAAACTACATATTGAATATATTATTTAAATCAAAAAAAATTTAAACTCCATCAATGATGGAATAAACCACTATTTAAACAATCCATTAATCATTACCAAGGTAGTTGGTACTATCCAATTTATGTTATCCTAATCAATGATCAATTTATTCAAACCCCATTATATCAGTATCAGGAACATATCAAGGGTTATCATTTACATAACCATGTTAATTCCGAAAATATTAACTTTCTACTTAATCACGTTTCATTGCACCATTCATCATGTGATCTCAAATCCTTAATGAAATATTATTGCAGTACAATCCTTGCATATTTCAATACTCTTATAAGAAGTACATCATTGATAAAATATTGAAATAAAATAATTATTTTACCAAAATAAAATCCCATTAATCATTCCATTTTTGTAGTATCCAAAAATTAATACTGACTTTGATCCCTTGGATTTTTTTGAGGAATATTCTATTGATTCTTAGGTTATTCATTTATATAGTTTCTCATCACCTTGAAATTGTAACACCGAATATTGGAATTTTTATTATTCAAATTGTATATTATTTCCTAGTGACTTGTCTCTCAACACTTATAACAAAATCCACTTCCTCTGAGGAATTTATCATGGTGATTTTTCCACAGTCCTAACCTGATGATAATTTCTTCACCACCTTCTTTGATTAATTGTGTCTCTAGGTGTTCAGATGATCTATTATTCTCTTGATTACCCATGACAATACTAATCCAATAAAATTTCTTCTCCATTTTTATAGAACATCACACTATCTATTTTTATGATTAAACATTCTAAGAAACTAGTACCCTTATTAAATTTTTGAAAACACCACAAAGAAGATAGAAATAATTCAATTCATGTTGCATATGTAATCCCCATAAAACTTATATAACATTGTAAATGTGTCTTCATAATATATTTCACTATATTTATCCAAATTCCTTAAGATAATGAACCTTCTATTTGAAATAATTTTTTGATCATGGTGGAATTATTTATCAAATAATTTATCCTTAAATGATCACAATTCCATGAGTTCTCTTTCCTCTGTATCTCTAGTATTTCTGATCAATGACCACTATTGATCAACATCACCATTGATACAATACATTTCATGGTTTACATTTTTCTTTTCAACACATCCTAATTCCATGAATAGTTTCTTAAAAAAAGTAATCCCTTTCATATCAAAAATTTTATTAGAATTCTGAATAATGATTATGGATTCTATCACATAATGAAATCCAGCATAGGATATTTTCACTAAAGAGTAGGTTTCTCCATTTGGGAAATTTTATTAGTCATAACATGATTAATCTTCCATAATATAGTAATAATTTTCCTCAATCCAATACCAGCTATATGGGTTTCTTGAGTAGGAAAATCTATACATTTTCCATAATTAGTCATACAATTCTACTTTCTAGGTTAAATTTCAAAACAATGGAACATACTGAATTAGTTAATAAAATTATGACCTTTTTAAAATTATTAATATATATTAACATATAACATAAAATGAAATGTTTATGTATATATAATCTAGTAATCATAAACATGTCTTCTTTGGGGAATACTTTACTTTAAATCATTTATAATGGTTTGTAATGAAAATTTAAATTCTAGTAATAGTATCCCCTATGATTGTAAATCCATGTATGTAGTATTCCATGTTGTCATGTACTTGGTTACAATCGAGTCTGAACCGATGCACCTAGTAGAAGTTGATACACCTATGTAAATATATGTTAGAACCACATCCACTTATAAGATCCAGACCATAATATATTTCTTGGAATACCCAGACCAAAGGTAAATAACTTATCACACATACCATATAAATATCAGGCTAATGAAAAAAATCAATATGGAATGGTAGATAACTGAAAGAGATTTCATTTAATAAAAAAGAGAATAAAATGCCTCTATAGATATATCAAATAAAAAATATCATTGAAAAATAATAACATAGTAAGAATGATGGAAATTTATAATTATTGGGTTCCATGTTTCTTAGTTACTTGGTTCTTTACCGTCAATCCTTTCACAAGACACTTTAGCATATCATGTAGAAACCCATCTATTTTTGCCAACTGATCTGTCTCATGAGACTATAGATGAATCGAGGGGATATCAATAATCAGGTCGCAACCATTCATATATTCCAATAGAACTTATCCAATATTTAATAATAAATTTAATTCAGGAACAATGTTTCTCATCAAATATTTGTATTGAATAAAAGATAAAGATTTATCAATAATTCCCCAATTAATCGAACACCACATAAAGTGAACATTGTGTGAAAAATGGTATTATTTTTATCGACTGAAATATAAATTTCCTAAGATTATGTCAATTTTATATAAAATTAGCATAGCAAAGTCATTTTTTCAAGATAATTTTAATAATCATAAAATAAAGTTATATTGCAATGATAACATTAACCACATGGTAATTTTCAATTCAAACCACCTTGGATGAGAGAAGTAAAAGTAAAGAATTAAATAAAATTAGTATAAAATTATCAATGTTATAATATATCAAAATTTTATATAGATACACCACCCAAAATAATTTAGTGGTGAATCTGTCATTTATCTCACAGACGTAAAAAGTGAAATGAAAATCTATTACCTTATCCTTCATTTTTTGTGTAGTATTTAACCACTTTTTTATTAGTTTAAAACATATTAATAATGTGTAATATAATAATAATGATTTTAATGATATCATATATTATATTATTATAATTAATTATTATCAGTTTATTAATAATCATTCCTTATTTTCACTATTTTGAGTGTTAATAGCCATGTTTCTCATGTTAGTTTTGACTTGTTATTTGTTGATATGATTACATATATCTTGATTTAATAATATCCATAATTTAAATCTTGATTTAAATATCATATATATTTAATATGTATATATAATAATCCCTTAAATTTTGATATAGGTAATATATTGAATCATTTATAGAGACAGTAGGCCGTACGTATACATGAATTCTACTTTCATTTCATTTCCATATTAAAATAATGAAAAGTAATATATATATATATATATAAGTATTTTTCAATTTTTTCCATATATATATTTCATATATGTCACAAATCATTATTGAAAATAACATATATACATTCAATGTATAGTGTGAATGAATAGTATCCCTTTGAGGAGACGGTAGTCTACACTTCCACAAATGATGTTATAATATTTTCAGAAAAAGGAAATAAATAATGTATGTTTTATATAAAAATTAAATAAGTGTGAGGAAAAAAATTAATATTATATATTTAATATAAAAATAGTGTGTCTATCATAATTTCATACCATGAGTGGTGGTAATGGAAAAATGAACAATCATCATGTTGTGAGGTGGTAATATATTGTAAACCCATACAGAAAGTTCATTAACCCTAATATGGATGTGTGTGTCAGTGTAGGTAGTACCCTTAGAATAAAAAAATATAAGTATATTGAGTATATTGAGATTTTTATATAAGTATGGAATAATAATATTTGAGGTGGTGATGAAGAAAATAAAATTAAAGTGATCATTGAATAATGTTACCTCATTTTCAGGGTAACTCCTTTTGGTTTATACCAAAATAATTAATTTTTTAATTCAATAAAACTTTTAGGATTATCGAGATACATTAGGTATTTTGGGAGATTATTTTAGTAATATTTTGGTGAGACAAAGGTCTTTATAGGTGTTAATAATTGTTAGGGGTGAGTGACTTTTCAGATTGGGGGAGGAGTGAAATTCATGTAAATTTTAGAACAGGGAATTACACCCAGTTTTTTCCCATGTCAAATGCCTCTAATAATAGAAAAATATGACAAAATGGAGGATAAGTTAAGATATTTGGAAAAAAATATTTTCGACATATTTCTAGGTTATTTTGGCTCTTAAGATTAATCTTTTGTTTATTATTAGGATAAATTTTCTCTTAATCTCGGTAATTAATTTTAATCCCATTAACTAATATTTTTTGTCTAATACTAAGTTGAAAATGTTATAAATTACAAATTTTATTTATTCCAAATAGTAAATAAATTATTAAAAATACCAATAAGATATTTTATATAAATTAACTAAAACAAAACCTGGAAGACCGGACAAAAAAGTAGGTTTTTAATTTAAAAATGATCAAAAGTTCGAAAAAAATTTCATATGAAAATTAAATAAAAAATTTGATCTAATAAACTAATTTATGTTAAGTTACATATAATTAATAAATATAAACATTGAAAAAATAAAAAATTTAAACAATCCCTATAAATATAATTTACTATAAATAAGTCTTGAATTAAAATTCAAAATGTTTCACTATTCATCAAATAATGAAACATCAAAAAATACCAAAAATTAAATCTAACTTAATTGTCTTGTTTATTTTTCTAAAAATAAGTTTATTTTTTCATATTATATTTTTAAAATTTTCAAAAAACCATATTTAATATATATTCTCCTTTAAAAGGCGTTAAAATTTTATTTTTAGTAAAACATAATTTTCAATCATAAAGTATGATTTATCATTATCTTAATACTATATAATCTATTAGATGAATATAAAAAATTTGATTTAATATATAATATATATATTTCAAAAATATAATCCACTAATTTTAATTAATTTAAATTATTTGTATAAAAAGGCTTTGTAGAATAAAAATCATCTTTTGTATAAAATAAATCACTTTATAATCAATTGGTAATAATTTTCATTTCTAATTAAATAGTAACAAATGTATTAAACAATATATTTTCATATTTAAATTACTACTATTCAAAAAAATATAAAATCTATGTTATAACTTATTATGACAATATTTTATTAATATATTACTGTTCGGTAAAACATGACATTGTGTGTAACCTGATCCATTGAAGAATTTCATTGTTTCGTGTAACACAAAGTATCGAAAGAAGTAATTCGTTCATGTAAAAATTTATAACTCATTATTTTATTAATTATTGTTTAGATATGATTATCATTTAAAATATTAAATGTACCATAAAGTTTATGGATGTTATATTCCTTTTTATGCATGGCGTTGTGTGTCAGGCACACTATTAAATACAATGTTCTTACATTATACTTTCTTGGTGTTACACACAATAATTTTAATTATTATGGTTTCACTGGGATGAACTATATTTAATTTAATAGTGATAATCAAACACGTCATTCTCTTATGGTGGTTTGATGGTAGATAATTATCTCCTCCATATTTAAATCATGTTTCAATACCCTTTTCGCAATCCACATGGATCTTCAATCCACATTTTTTATATAGTAAAATAAAAAAATTTACCTTAATCATATTCATAACTTCATCTTTCATGAGGCTCCATTTTTTTTCTTCTGTGTGTTTGGTACCTTCACTACATTCACATTGTTAATGATGTTTCATGATATATAATTTCGAATAATCACAAGGCCACTAATTCATACTTCTAGTTATATGGGTTTTTCATTGGGTAAGTATTACTATTTTCCCTCACACACAAGTTTCCTTCAGTATAAATAGATTAATAAAATAAAAATTGTTAACATGAGTGGAATGAGTTAACAATATGGAAAAATTATCATAATCATAAAAGTAATTTCAACCATAATATTTCATGTTCTTTTCCATTATCATAATGTCCTATAGTTCATTTATTTCAAACTATATTAAAAAATGTTTAACGTATAATAGACAAATTTGGGTTATCATATAATTCCCAACCTAATCAATCAAGGTGACTAGTAAATAAATACTGAATATATCTTTTTAATGATCATGTGATCTACCAAAGAACACCCCTATCTAAATTCTCTACCCTGGTTTTATTTCCAAGTCCCACTCAATGAGCATCAAGGTGATGATTGAGTCAATGATAAACAATTTGTTTTCAATGTAATTACCATTTGGTGCATTTATGAAACTGCCACAACCACCTTCTAGTATCGTTATAGGTATTTTTTTCATTATATCCCACCTACTCAATATGTTACCTATATTTCATGATATCAACATATATATACACTAATATCTAGTGTTTTAATAAATTTTATATTATAATAATCCCTATAATAACTAATCTAATACTCAAAAATAACTAAATCATGTACATATGAAAACTATTCTGACCCATGCCAAAAAATTCCTTAAAATTGAACATTTCTTATGGTAAGCATTACATGTCATAAATAATCACACAACCCTAACAATTAAGGGTTAAATTTCATTGGTGACTAGATATGTAATAAACATATTTTAAAGAACCATATTATCATTTCTTCATAATTTATCCTCACTTTAATCACTCTTATATTTCCTCTATTTTATACTGATCTTCATAACCATGTTAAATGGAATCATAAGAATGGAGCATTCTTAGATTCTTTGTAAATGAAAACATAAGTGTTAAAAATAAAGTATTAAAATTGAATATAAGTTGAACATATGGGTAAAATCAAGATTCCTAAAAAAATTCATACACAAAAAACAAAATATATATTACAATATTTCTTGTTACAAATAATATGAAATTAAATTAATCAAAACAAAGAGGAATCATAAGTTTATAAAAATGATCCATTATATCCTAACACATTTTATAATATAAATTAAAAATTTTGAAACATCTTTCAACATTTTAAAAAACATTAGTATGCGGAAAATTACTATCATGAACTACACCATCATTCATATTCATAAAAGAAACTATAGAAATATCATTTAATGGTTATCTTATAAAATATTAACTTTAAACCCATTCATTGATTAGAGATATAATACCTTAAAAATCATCATTTATACTTATAAAGAAAACTTCAAATCAGTCACTTATAACATCATAATGAACACATGGAAAAAATGGGTTTCATTGGGGCATAAAAATGCACCTATTGAATGAAAATCAGCTTTAAATGGATTAAAAAAATGAAATAATGAATAATTATATCAATAATCACAACATAATAAACCAATGTAAAATAAATGGGTTTTTATTGAAATAAAGTATATTTCTTGGAAAATATCATTCAATCATGATAATAAATCATATGTAATTCAAATTATATAGATGAATAAAATACGAATAAGTAAATGATTTCACAAAATTAGTTGATGTTTGGAATCTAGGTGACTACCCTTCAATCAAATGAATCAATAATATGGTTTTCGAAAATATAACTCATTGGGTGAAAAGTTAGGATCATACGTAGCGTATTATTCAGTAAGGAATTGATAGTGATGGATCATTCATCCAAAAAAAATGAAATTGCATAGCTCATTTATAAAAAGAAGGTGTTTAGTTAAATTAGGATAATATCATTAATCATGTATAATGTATATCAAATGATATTGATATAAATTAAAACCATTTATATATTAATTGAAATATATATTTATAATTAATAAACATCCATCATATTTTTGAAATTATTAAAGATATAAACATTTCATGAATATATGATAATAATAGTTTTTTCTAAAATAATAATAAATTTTGGTAAGGGACTATTATTCAAAAAAAATGAAGGAAATGGGTGTTCATAGAGAAAATGTTATTCTTTTTACACATTTATGAAAATTAACCATAAAAAATATATTAAAATTTAATTTGGAACTATTTGATGAAGATAATGTAGTAGAAAATTAGCGTCATAATTTTTTTATAGATACATTTTGAATTCATCCAATGATTTATGACATAAAAAAAATATTTTTGTCATATAAATGAATAAAGGAGGTCATTTTA
This sequence comes from Viscum album, assembly GCA_963277665.1. Lineage (NCBI taxonomy): Eukaryota > Viridiplantae > Streptophyta > Magnoliopsida > Santalales > Viscaceae > Viscum > Viscum album. Next base: position 171,017,464 of record OY728157.1, read on the forward strand.
TCTTTTAAGAAACACATTACCTAAAATATTACTAATGGAAAATGAAATATAAATGAATCATATAAAAACTCATGAATAAAAAAATGAAATGATTATTGGTTTTTTAAAGTATTAAAATTCCCCAAATATATTTTCTTCCAAAAAAATTTATTTCCAAATAAGATTAGAAATAATCCCAAACAGTTTGAGTAATATTTTGATTAAAACCACATTAATGATATGTATCTATTTTAATCAAGGTATATGTAAAAAAATTAAAAAATGATGGTCCTAAAATCACATTTATAAGTCAAATGTTTTTTATTAAAAATAAATAAAACCATATTAAAGGTTTCATTTTCCACATCAAGAAATATGTCTCAAAAATTAATTTTGAGACAAACAACCCATTAAATTTTATTGTCTTAGTCTAGTTTTCCCTAACATTGTATAAAAAACATAAATATCATAATAAACTACCTCAAAAATATATTCATAACATAAAAGTTTTATATTTTTATTGATAATTATTGTATATATTTATATTAGTATATTTTGAATATTTTCCAATAAATGGTTATTATAATTTATACTATTTGTAAATTTTTTATAAGAGTGTTTATATTCTTTCTTAATCCAAATTTCACATTCATATATAATTAAATATACATTAATGTATTATTTATAATGATTTATAAAGTTTAAATTTATTTTCATGAGTACTTTTATATTCATATAAGAATATGAAATTGACAATGAAATTTTTTTTATGACTTTTAAACAAAAATGGGTGTTTTCTTAATTAATGATTTTAATATAGATGTATATTTTTAAAAAAAATTAATTATATTAAAAAATATATATAATATTTTTCAACTAAATAAGTTTTATTAATCATCCATGATATAATTTAATGGAAATATTCATGTAGGTGGTCAAACCGATGCAAACATGAATATACCTTGCTACATGAAATCATATATGGTAAATTAGATGCAATATCATTACACCGATATATTAATAGTAAAATTTTACCTTAAATAAATTTTCATATCAAAATTATATTGGATTTAGAATAATTATTATTTTAATTAAAATAATCAATTGATGAAATTAAATATTTCATTCTCAGTATAATAATTTTATACAATTGAATTAACAACAATAATTTTTTAATCACATAGCTAATATGATCTCCAATTGTTGTACTAGAACCATTACTATATCATGAAAATCATTTTTTCCATTAAAATATTTCTCATTCCTAGCAATTTAAGGTAGTTATTAAAATAAAAACATAAATCAATCATCCCCTGGAGGCTGTAGTCCCCAAGTATGCATGTTTTACTGTTTTGTTTTCCATAAAATGGATAAAATGAATAATATGTTTTAAAATATTAGAATGTAAAATATATTATAAATATTTAACAATCTATATTATTTACCCTTAATAATATTTGTGTTAGATATTAAAAGAAAATATAAATAATATTTTTTTTAGGTTGTAGTCTGCATAGATAGAAATATCATTTCTGATTTTCATAGGGAATTAAAGAGGGTTGGATAATTATTGGACCAAAAATAAAATATATTACCATATAAATAAATATGATTAGTTTATCATTTAAATATTGGGAAATAAAATTTTATTAATTATTAATGATCATTAGGAAAATAAAAGTGGAAGATACTATTAGAAATTATTACCTCAATTCTTATGTTATCACTATTATGATTGAGGATTAAATTTTAATGGATCTTATTTTATAATGTATAAAATTATATAATGTGGATATGAGTTTTTACATAAGGAAATGGAAGAGTTTATTTCAAAATAAGGGGGGTTTTGTGAGAAGAAAAGTGAGGAGAGTATAACCCATTTATAAGAGAATAAGAGTGGAATATTTTTGTAAATATCCACAAATTTTAAACAAATAAAAAATATCACATGGAAAATGGAACAAGAATTAATAAATCATATATATTTGGTTAGTTAATGTCGATAAACAACTCAAACACACAATTAAAATATTTTTTAGACTTGTTTTTCTGTTTACCACTTAGGCTTCTCGTATTTACTATTATGGTGTATACCACAGTACCTAGTTCTTCTAAATGGTTACATAATACTTTATAAAACCAATAAATTAGTCCTTGATATGTAATTTGGAAGAACTTATTAAAAATTTTGATTCTATTTTTTAGTTAAAAACTCAACCATGAAATTAATTTAATTTTTTATAATAAATGCATAATATATTACAATATTTTTTTATTAAATTATTATATTTAAAATTTCATAATGTAATTTTTTGAAACATTTTTTTCAACAATAAATATTTATAAATTTATATTTCATACATATATACTAATAATGGAATAAAATAATAATATAGGTATATTTCATTATTCACCTAAAATATATTTTTTGTGAAAAATATCCAAAATTCTTGTTATGATAATATGAAAATTATTTATCCAAAAATGAAGTTTAATTTATCAAATTAATATTATAAAATTAAAAAAAATTATTTTTACAGTGAAACTAAAAAATATAAAGATATATTGGTTTTATTAAAAATGATGTTTTAGAACATTTATTTTTCTTTGTATTATTCCAATTCTATTGGTAATTTAAAATATTTTAATTTCATACTTAATATGTAATAATATTTTAATAGTGATAAATTTAGTCTATTAATATAAAATATACAGTACATTACAAATATTTTCTAGGAAAATAAAAAGAAATAATACTTTTATACGAAATATGCTTTAGATAATACATTTAAATTAGTTATTCATATTAAAAAATTTATTTTCACCACTCAATTGAAATTAAAATATTTATTTTAATTTTATGTATACATTAGATCATATTGTAATAGTATTATTATTATTATTATTTATATGTACTTCTTGAATATTAATATATTTATAATTTTAATTTTAAGGTTTAATTCCTTTCCAGTTATATTATTTTGATTTTACTACCAGACAATACATGCATTCAGAATACCTAATGGCCATTTGACAAATGACCTTATTTAAGTGGACAATATTTTCAATGGATATATATCTATTGAGAATATTTTCCATGATCATATTTATTTTGGAAATATTTCATTCTTATATATAGAATTACAACATCTTTTTGTATTCCACTATCACTCAATAAGGTATAGATCTCATTTCATATTATTGATTTTAGATAATTTCATCCCCTTTAATTTTTTTGCTCCTTATTAAAGGTTTTTTTCTAGTAGGGATTCACATGGTTGAAGATGATCTATGATATTTCAAACCCATGATGATTTTATTATTTTCCACCAATTCTCCATTTTTTTATTTGCCATTAATGTATGAAACTGATACATTTTGAGTAAAAATATATGTCGTACAGTATTCATTACATTGTTCTCTGTTACAATTTCCCACTTATGAATGAATAATGTCTCTTTGGTTTGTCTAGTATCTTATATGAATCATTTTCTAATTTTGGTTTGGTCATTTTGGAAGAATGGATTAATTTTTTTTTGAAATTAATGTTATAAATAATAATAATAATATTAATAATAATGCTTCCCAAAACATAGGGTCTTATAATAAATTAAATATAGAGATAGATAAATTTAATTAAAAATATATTAGATTTATCCCTTTATTATTAATTATTTATTTTCTAAAATAATAAATCATTAAATTATTAGAGTAGGGTGTGACCATAATTTATCTAAAACACTTAATGAGATTAAGATTAGGAACACAAAAATATATTTATAGATACTATAAATTTTTTAAATATAAATCCCATGAGTTTGATATGGAGATTTTAAACATTTAGGTTTTAAAATCCATATCATTACTTCTATATATATAATATAACTTATTAAAAATACATTGGATCATTTAAATCATTCTAAAATTCATTAGGTCATTATATAGAAACTAATATTTCATAAAACATACTAAGATCAATAATTTTTTTACTTTTACACTCCAATTCATATTTTATAGAAAAATACATAAAAAATTTATTCACAAATATAGAAATGATCATTCAAATAATGAAATTCATTTTAATTCAAAAAATTAAGATATATATAGTATCAATATTTAAATATTAATATAAATTTCATAGTTTTTTTGTTGAATTTTTTGAAACATACTTTATTGAAAATATACATTTTCATATTATAGAATGTTATAATTTATTTATTTTAATTAATTATTATATTTGGGTTTACATAATTTTTATATAATAAATATTAATTTTTACCCATGTAAATATTACAATATGGAGGTTACTACTCGAATAGTCATGTTACTACAATTAAAATAATATTACTATTCTATCAATCTCATAACAATTATAATTCCTTTAAATAAATATATTTTCGTTTTTTCATCCCTTATATAGTTTTCTTGAAATATTAAATAAATATAAATATCATATATAAGACATTAATGTAATTTATATTATTTTATTTATAAATTATTGTTTAGATCTATAATGTTAATAATTTCCCAAGGCCCACTGGTTTTCCAAATTTTATTCATGTTATCAACATTCTTTCATTATACTACAGAAATGAATTTAAATTTATGGAATGTATGTATCATATTTAATGTTAAATATTAATAAAATAAAATTTGGAATATATTTATATATTCTATGTGATTTAATTATATTATTCAATAAAATAGTATTAATATGTATTGTTATCAAACTATAAAACATTTATTATTTAAAAAAATTATATTAAATTATCAAAGTTATTATAAGAATGATTAAAAGAAAAAATATAAATCCAAATGGAACTCTCATTATCGTATTCTACCTCTTATAAGGACAAATGTAATATCATTTATTTCTTCCACTTTTTTCAATATCACTCCACTTGGAATATTAATATACTATACATCACTACAATAGACTTGAGTTTATATAGATTTCACTTTTAAATCATGAAAATATATCTAAATATAAGTAATCTCCACTCTAGAAAAGAAACAATTGTGGCCACTTATCGTATTCATTGCTCAGTTACCCAATTATTCATGATTACTTTAATGTAAATATTCATCAAATATCATGATTAAAGACAATAATTGACAACGAATTTAGATTATATATAGGGATAATGTCAAAAAAAGACCATACTACCTTATTTTTATATATTTTTTTAGTGATAGAATTCATTAAGTGTTCCTTAGAAAATTTTATGGTATAATAATTTATTGTGACCCATGTTTCTACAAAATTAGGACTAACCTTAATAGTTAACATCTCTTATAAATACCTTGGAATAAACAACAATTTTACCCCAATAAAATGATCTCATAAATTATTTTCATTGGGTTGTATTGTTTCAGAATATGTAATTTACTACAAGTTAAAATCATCTTGTCAAAGTGAGTGTCACTGTGATTTAAAAATAATATTATTAACATATTCTATTATTTTATAGTGAATCAATATATTTTTAATGAAATGATGATTTCACTGAAAGATGATATTATATAATGGAAAATTTGAATATTGTTTAATTTGGATCCTGGTTTTTACGTCAGGCAAAACATAAGTCTTGTTCACTTTAGGTTCCTCAGTGATGTGCAATAATTGACACTTATAAATGGTCAAATTATTCAAATTAATGAATTTTTTAAAATTAATTTATGGCCTCATTAATGAATATATAAAACTCAATTAGTAAAATATATAATGTTATCAACATAACCCAACAGAATTATGGGAGAGGGAGGGAGGGTGAGGAAGATCCTAGAGGCATTGAAATTTGTAAGAAATCTCAGGGTTGATGATTGTTATAATTTGATCATTGATATTTATGGAGCCAAAAAAATAAGAGAAAAATAATATATTCCACCACTTTTCAATTATTAATCCACTAATTCAATATGAACTCTTAAGGTATGGGATTTTTAATTTTTTGGTTAATTTCCAAATTTTGATATCATTTAATTAGAGATTAATTCATATAATAATCTAATCTAGTATGACCAATTAATAGCTATTTGGATCATACAGTTTCATATAAATTAAAATTCCAGAAATTATTTAGCATCATATATGTATTTTATTCTTTATCCATAAATTTTAATCTTTAACTAGTAGTAAATCCAAACACAAACCTTCTTTAAGTTTCACTTTTGTGTTTTATGAATTTATCATTATCATATATGTTCTATAATCATATTTATTCATTTTTGAATTAGTATGAAACATTCAAAGAACTCAATTCATTTAATTTTTGATCATATAATCATTGGATCCTTCTTTCTGGTTTGGAATCATGGACTACTCCATAAAAAAGATCTTCGTGGTTGGAATCCAAAACAGGATTAGGTGATGGTGGATTCCAAAGACATGGAGTATGAATGTTCATTCTCCAATGGATGGAACTAATAATAAATTTCTCATAAAATAACATTTGTAATCCTACCTCTGATAGGGTGTTGATTATTATTAATGAATTCGGTAGGCCTTTTGGGTTAAGATCACATTGGGATTGATGGAAGTGGAGATGAAAAAATAAATAATGTTGAGATTCTCGAGATTTATAGACAACACATCATGTGTTTCTTAATAATACATTTAATATACTAAATTATTATTTGTTTCTCAAATTTTTCTGATTTTAAGAATCAAATAGCCTTTTGACCATGTTAGACATTATGTGACCCCTGTCTAAAAAATCTAGTGTGTTTTAAGAGAATTAAAATAGGTTATCATGTCGATCCATTCCCATATACCATTTATGATACATTGTTCATGAATATAGGGTACATGAAATGTATCCTAAGGACGAGACACTACATATGAAATACCTTATAGACCATGTAGTCTCATAGAAAGATGCCAATTAGAAAAAATGAACATGTTCAAGTATTCGGCCTAGGAAAACACGTAATGTAACCTTAGGAAACACCATATAGTTTTATTTGAACATATATAGTCTTGGGGACACATATTTTTTTCACCTCATTATATCTTGGTGTGGTTGATATTTCACCCTCTAGGACTACAATCATTCTATAGAGACTGTTTGTTTCTATTTAATCAAAAATTTTGGAAGCTCTACTTGAATAATAATTTGGAGATCATATTTCTCTCAAATTAGGGGTAATGGATCCTATATATAGGGAGCTATTATTTCATCCATTTATAGATATTCTGCAAGAAAATTATCCTCCATTGGCTTCATTGTTTCTCTTATCATCATAGGGTAGGGATCATTCAATATCACATGAGGGGATGACTATATAAGATTTTAAGTCATCTGGACTAAGAGATAGTATTGAATAGTTTTTTTGGTTGGTTGAGATGTTTGATATCGTAAACTAATAAAGGATTACCTCCTATGTCCACACAAGGTTTTTCTTGTTGAATATAGCCAAAAAACACTACCTCGGTAATAATCCATAAAACATGGTTAAGCATAATCCAAGATTATAGATTCTCTAAAAGGTGTAGATGCATGTTTCATGTGTGGGGATTACCTCTATGAAGCTTGAGACTTCTCACCACAATGATGGGTGACTTTGAAATTTGATATTATGGACGGATATCAACTACAAGCTTCATGGGATCCTTAGTGTTATAAGAACCACTAACTACATGTGAGTGCTTCGATTTTCGTATTAGATCAATGATTACAAGGATATGTCGACAACCCAAAGTAATCTAGTATTTTACTATACTTTTAAAATTTTTCTTGACTGACATACTACTACTCTTCAGTGTAAAGAGCCTATAACAATATTTTTACTTCGATTTACTGATTATTTTGTTCTATTTACCACTAGTTATTGGAGTCAGCTGGACTTTCACTTCATGTTTTATTAATGGATATAGAGTTTCCGTATTGAATTTGTATATACTCACCCATTACCTAACCATTATAATAAAAAGTGTGATATTAGATAAAATAATAGTAATATATTATATATAATTTTTTTAGTGCCTTGGACATAGATTGTGAATATTAATAAAGGGTAATCATGATGTATATGTGATGGCCTAGTATTGGTGGTAGACTGATCAATTTGAGATTAGATCAAGCTTTCAATGAAGTACTCTTTCCATTGAATGGTTAACACTTTAACACTGTGATTTTTTGGGAATGAATTTTCCTTATTTTACATTAGGTTATTCGAACATGAAATTTTTAATATGTATGGATATAGATCCTGAATATTCCATATACAGTTCAGTTCACTTTTTTGAGTAACATATTGATATTTTAAGTATTTTTTATATTATAGATATGTATATATTTTATGATATAATAATTTAATTATTATAATATGTTTGAAATGATTATTTGATTCCATTCATTATCCTCTAACCCATTAGAGGCAGTCTTGTGGGGGCCCATGTAGATTACAGATATCCAGGTGGGGCCCGGATCCATCAGGTGTTGTCAAAGTGGTATCAAAGGTAGTATATCCATGGAATGGTTTTTATATTTTTTATTAGTTTTAGGATTGTATTTTTGGTATAGGGAAATGGTTTTATAGGGATATTATGTATGGCTAAAAATAGGAACATAGTGTTGGTGTGATAATTGATATATCAGTTTTCATAGAATAAAATATATTGTAAGTTGACTAATAACCTTCAGAAAACAATTTAATGGAAAAAGTAATTAAATAAATGCATAATATATCATTTTTTATCATTCATGTCCTTCTTGATTTACTTCATCCTCATATTTGTTAACCCTTAGATGTTAAACATATTGATTTTAGGGTCTCACCTATTAATATCCATCTTATATATAGAAGGGAGGCTATGAAAGTGTCAGTCATGTGGATAGTCCTCTTTCCACTTGATAGTTTGAGATAAGGTTTTTTCCTAAAACATGGATGATAGGTTCTATAACACTATCTTTTTAGGAAATCACTCATAACTTGTAAATGAAGAAGATATTTTTCATGTAGTAGATGGTAGTTCCCATTAGGTTGGATGATACTACTTGTATATCTGTTATATTATAAGAATTATATGGTGTATGCCTTATTAGTTTTTAAGGTGGGGATATACTTTGGGTGATATGGGATCAGTTTGAGTTAGGAAATTGACACAACATATTTTATATATTTATTTCCATAGATATTTATTCATGTTACAAACATCAGATATGAAAGACTGAGTGAATAGTGGATGATAAAATTAAAAAACTTAGGGAAACTAAACTCTGATGCATTTGTATTTCCATAACTTTTCTAGGATGGATTTCTGATCAAGGTACATACAAAATTCCATAATTTATAAGGTTGTTTTTATATACATGACATATAACACGTTCTTCATAAGATTTCATGGTCATGTTCTATGGACTAGTTGTTTATGATTTTCTATTCTTAGTGAATGAAGTTGAATTTTTTTTTGGATGGTTACTGATTTATCATTTAAATCCAGCTATATCATAGTCACATAACATGGAAAAATTATATTTTATATCTTACGGTTTTTTTATCCAATATGTGGGAGGATTTCATATTTTAATCTAATGATTTTCCATGGGGTGTTATGGATGGATTTTTCATATCATGTATAGTGGATTGGGTAAACACCTTGTTATAAACCAAGATGTTTTCCAACAGTTTTTCAACTGGATTGACAAGTATTGATTGTAGTATTGATACATGTATCTTACATAGTGGAGCTTTTGTAAACAAGGAAAATAAAGAAAAATAGAGAACAAATCCTTTCAATAACTTCATGGACCCTTGTTTTTTTTGCATAAGAAAGTGTTGTTCCCCTAGTTTCATATATTCTAGAGTTATAGAGCCTATTAGAACCTTAGGAAAATCATAATAATCCATAAATGTTTCATTAATATTGAGAGTTACTGACTCATCCATATAAATGAGTGATTTTCCCAAAGATCGAGGAGGATGTGATTTAATAGGTTCCTTCAAAAGAGGGAAGATGAGTGATGGTACCTAAGAAAAATTAATTGGTTACCCATTTTTTGAATCATGAGAGGATTTTTTATAAATGAGATGAGTTTTATCTATAGTAAATTCCAATCTATTTTTTGTATGGAGTAATACGCCAAAGTTGTGTTAAGTAAAGAAACCCCTTTGGATGTTGGGTTATCTTATCCTCCAATGGGGGTGATAATTGTTTTCTTATAAGTCTAAAAAAACATAATCCATCAATAAAAATGCCATGTTTTGTTTCTATGATTTAAATGGATGGCCTATTTTCAACCCCTAGAAATATATTTGTGTATACATAGACCGAAATACAAGATGAGAAACATTGATGAGTTTTAGTGTAGGGTATTGAATCTCTCCTCTAGAAGATTCATGGTGGATATTATCAATCCTTCAAATTCTGATTTTTGGACACCTAAATTTCTGAAGTGTCTTGATCACTTGGAATTAAATTATTTAGAAGCTATGGATATTAGAGTAGAGTAGCCATGTCATAATGGTTTGTGATTCCTAATAAATATCAATCATGTCCATGAAATGGGGATTGTAACTTGGCAGTAATCACCAAAATATGGGTTATTAATTGAAAAAGGTAGATTATTCTCACCTTTGGTCAACAGTACTGTCCCCACACATTTCTCTTCTGAGATGGATACTTTGGTCTTGATAGTGACTCGAACTCATGTGTGTCAGGATGTTCTCAGATGATAAATTTTAAGGGATTACCTTGATGGTGGAAAACATTTCAACTAGATTCCCTAAGTTAAATGATTTTATTTCTAACTGAATGTTATTGGTATGGTGATGGGAATCCTAATTAGTGAATACAATTCTAAAGTTTTGTATTAGGTAAGTATTACTCAATGGTTTTGATTGGGTATACACATCCATTTATTATCTTGGTTTCTCTTGGGGAGGATGATCTATTGGGGGTCTTTTGATGCTTTTCACTCAAGTAGTAGTATTCCATGGGTCTAGTATAACATCACATGTATAGAATAAATCATTTTAATATTTATTAGTATTCATAAAATATATAGTTATATTTTTAATAACAATATTACGTAATTTTTAGTTGAACAAGGGAATAATTATAATACACACTTTTTTATAAGGTATTATTTAAATGTTTAATTTATAAATTATTGAATTTTAATTTTTTTAAATTATTTTCATTTTTAAATTATCAATGGAAAAATTATAATTGGATAATGTTTTTATAATTTTTATAAAATATTTAATTTTTAATAAATAGTGATAATTATGGATTTTTTTTATAAATTATATTTTATTTTAATGTTTTTACAAAGTCATATACTATTTTGGATTTGTTTTCAAATATCAGAAGTTAATATTTATTACACACAATCTAATTATAGACCTTATAAGAAAAATTATATTTTAATTTAGTAAAATAATATGTTTATTCATAGAAAGAAATTTTCCAAAAAAAACTACATTTCATCATGTTTGGTGGGGTTAATGTTATATTAAATTCTGAACATTCTTAAAAATGAATAATGAAAAATGAATTACATATTTGAACTTAAGAGTTCAAAATTTTGTAAATTGGTACATTTTATTTTTTGTTATTATTAATTGTTACCTAATTAATATGTTGTCGTTGTATTTAGTGTAAATTGGGTAATTAAGAACAAAAAAATATCATAAGAACTAAAAAGGACCCCAAAACAAATCCTTATCATATTGTATGAGTCCATTCATTAAATTTTCATCCATTTTTTCATAATAGATTTACTTGGTTCCTTATAGGAAAGATTTCTTTTCTTAATAATATTAAAGTCATAGAAAAAGTTAAAAATGACAATTTATGGCCTTTAATATTCATAGTAATTTCACATTGGGATAAAAAAAATTATGTTCACTTCTAAATGGTCATTTTGAATTTAAATAATATATTTATAAATTTTTTATGATGAATGATTACCTTAAATTCTAATGAAATGTCGACATATTATATTTTAAGTTGATAGAAAATTTAAATAAATGATTTTAAAAAAATAAAAAAATTATTATATTTTGAAAGAATAATTATATTACAAAAAAATTAAAGATAAATATAATATGATATGGATGTTTCAAATGACTATATTTTAATTCCTTTGGTTTCACATTGTTTTCAATGTCAAATTAAAGGGATAGTTACAAAAAAAATACTATTATGTTATTTTTAAATAAATAATCATTTATTAAATGGTTCAAAATTATTAAAAATAATATATTCACAAATTTTATTAGCATATGGTTTCAAATTTCTAATTTTTCCCACTTATGTCCAATTTTTATTTTATATTAACTATCTTGACCTCTAAAGAGTAAAAAATATTTTTTTCAAGGGAACCTTACAGAAAAGGGTTAAAACATGTTGAAACAGAACGATGAGCATAGGAAAATTTTATAAAAATTTCCAAATTTTATAATATTTTATTATTTCAATTAATGCCCTCATTTTCATCAAAATATATCATTTTGCTTCAATTATTCTATTATAATTAATTTAAATTAATATAACACGTAAATAAATACCTAGAGTTCTCCTCTAATTGCTTATAAAATGGAACCACCAATCCACATTTCTTCAAACATATAAATCCTTTTGGTTCTCCCAAAACATACCAAAAACCACTTTATTAAAGCCATATATATTCTAGTTTATGTATTTTGATCATAAAACCAACTAAATGAATCTTTTGGTGTAAAACCTAAGAGGATGTCCGAAGAAGAGCTATAGTTCTTGGCCAAACATTTTCATTTCACTTATTATTATACCATTATAAATTATTCTTCAACCATGATGAAATAATATCATTAGTATCCTACATATACATAAATTTAATTAGGTATATTTTATAACATATATAAATCTCTAATGCAATCAAATGGTAAATCAAACCATTTTTCGTCCATATGACAGACTATTACCTCATGAACTAATGTCAATTTTTTTTCAACACCGCCTCTCATTGCTAGTTATAATGGTTGGTTTAATGTAAATATATGATATTCATGATAAAAATAAAATTCTATAAATTTAATATATCATCTATTTTCTTACATTTATAGTCATTGAAAAATGTTATTGTTGTTCATGTGTGCATTTGGACTACCACATCCACGAAGTGATGTGATTAATTTCTCATCATTTCATGGATGATATATATATGTATGTATGTATGTATGTTTAAAAAAATAATATTGTATTTATTACATAATTTTAATTATTAAGTGATAAATTAATCATTTAATATACTCTTTTGTGATCATTGAAAAATGGAAATCTTACCAATACATATAAATAACCTAACGTATTCATGATTGTACTTTAATTTGTTTATCCTAACAATACTTCATGATTGGTTTTAAAAGAATAACTGTTATAAATAAATTATAGTTATTGAATTATAATAGTTATATATATGATGGTAAAATGCACTCTTTGACCAGAGTTGACCTACTGAATTCATTTAGGACATATAATTTAAATATCATCAAAACATACGACATTAACATAAATTTTTATGTAATTTTATAACACAATGTTACAACAAAAATTGAAAAAATATTCATGAATAAGGTTGTTAGTAAATTAAATAATTAACAAAATTTTATTATTTTATAGGATGGATAATAGATGTTATGACTCAGACACAAGGTATGGGAAACATTACGTTAAAAACATCATTTAAAATATTTTAAATATTTACTTTCTAAATCTTCCTCTTTCATGTCGATATTATTAAAAAATATTTTTATATTTATTAAAATGGCCAAAAATTAATTATAAAATAACTATCCAAACTCTTTCTTATAAAGGATTCCAAAATGGATCTTTTAATGGAAATTTTTTAATTTCATTATAGATATAAAAAGAATGTTCTATTATAATGTATATTGCTCTAATGGTTTTTCCCAAAACTGTAATCATTATTTGATTTTAGGTTTCTATTACAATATTTTATTATTTTAATTAATAAAACAACATTTTTACATTGTTCTTGGTATTTTAGTTTTTAAAATGAAATCGTATTTAGATATCTGAATGTGTTTTTCATTTGGGTTTATAAGAGTTTTTAAAAGGTTTTACAAAGAAATAATTTAAGCACAAAAATTTTTAATCATTATTTTTCACTTCATAATATTATATGATGAATAGGATATCCTGATACAATATATATGATAGGTAATGTTTATATAGGTTATACAATGAGTGATCACAAATGATCTTATATTATGGGTGATCCAAATATAGCTTATATGAACGGTGATCGAAATATAGCATATAAATAACTGTGAGTGTAATATATAATATAATGGGTGTGTCCTGTAAAACCCCGAGATTTTATGAAAAATATTCTTTTAATTTTACACCAAGATTACCTTGCGCTATACGCAACACCGTATTAGCTTGCAGTATACGCAACACTATTCTTGGATCATGTTACACACAATTTTGATAATAGTTATTCTACGCAACATTGCGTATATATATATATATATATATATTCAATGTATAAATGAAATATGGTTGGATTCTGTTATACGAAACAACTAAGGATTATTTCACAACACGCAACCCTGACTTGGCATGCATTACACGCAATCGCGACCTTCCCCGATAGCGTGTGTTGTACGCAATACCGGGTTTTAATAAACAATAATATATTATTATAATATTGTCATGAACTAGCCTTTATGAATAGTATTAACTAAATTTTGAATTTTATAACATTATTATTCATCTTACACATTTTCTAGAACAAGGTATAAGAACAAAATAAATTTTTCGAGAAAAATAAGTATTTTTCAAAAAATGCAGTTTTGCCGACTTTTGATGGCGCACCCACTTTAAATATATTTTTTGACATGTTTATATGTTCAATTTGAAAAAATAAAATTCTTCTTTTGAATCAAGATATAATAATTTACATTAGATAATGTTTTGAAATTTTTCCGATAACTTTAATATTTTAATGAATAGTAAAAACCTCTATATTTTAATTAAAAACAACTTTCTTTCATCGTAATATCTTATGTAGTTAAATTATAATATTGAATGGTTTTAAAGTATAAATAGAATATATTTTTACCATTTAATATGATGTATGTCATTATCATTGATTTTACCTTGAATTCGTAGGTTAAATCAATTCAATCTTTTGCAATGTTTTAAAGAAAAACCTATTTTCTTTGGACAACGGGATTAATATTAATTTAATTTCTGCATCTTTTGTGTATTGAATTCGGAAAAATGGATTAAATATTTGGAATCAGTGGGTCCAAATTATGTTAATAAGATACTTTTTATTTTTGACAATTATGAATAGTAACTACGGTAAATATTATTTACCATAGTTAAAGGTAAATCGGGTAATTAAGGGTAAATATAATATTTTAAAATTACCCTAAAAAATTTCAAAATCCTATTGGATGACTAAAAGTCGACCCATATCACCTAAGGGTCGGATTAGATTCATTAAATTAAAATTTTTTTCAATGAAAATAATTTAATTATTATTAAAACCAAAGAATGTGACAATATGTCACTTTCTTAAATTATATAAGTATAGTAATTTTAACTTAGTGATAAACATAATAAAACTTCGAAAATGAATAGTATCCAGAAATCTAACAAAATTATATACATCATGAGAATTTATTTAGAATTTTTTGGGATTAAATAATTATTATTAATTGTGACACAATAGTGATGCAGAAATTATTTATCTAGTGAAAAATCAAGAATATAGTTTTTATTAAACTAATAGTGACATTAAAAGGCACAAAACCCTGACCAAATCTTATTGGTCATGTAAATTTAAACTCTAATCATACAATGGTTGAATATTTGACCATTTGGAGTCTTACAGAAGCAATTATGACACTTATATTATTTTATTTTAAATGATGCCAAAGTTGTCACCTTCATAATTTAATAAATATAACAATTTAAATATTGTGATTTTAAGATGATAAATTCGAGTAAAAGTATTATTGTGAAATATAATATATTTATATTCATCATAGGATTTTATTTTAAATTTTTATGCAACAAATAAGTATATTAAATAATTATACAAAAATGATGTAGTAATTATTTTATTAAGAGATAAAGAAAATAAATGGTTTTAAAAATAATAAAATAAATATTATATGAACTATTTAATGTTATCCACTAATTTTATAGATACATATGACCTTTTATTAATATATTAAATCTTTTATTTCGAACATATATTCTGTATATATTTTATTTAAATTCAAATAAATAAATAGTGTCAAAATTGACACTATTGTTATTTCATAAAAATAACATATTATAAAATAGTTTAAAAATCACAAAAAAATTTAAAAATTATAAATTTAAATTTATATGGTCTATAATTTTATAAAGTAAACAATTATGGAAAATTCATAACAAATAAGTAATTATTTGTTATAATTTAAAATTTAGAATTTTATTACCACAAATAAACTTAAATAGATTAAATAAGGATAAATCAAAATGATAAGGTTTAAAATAAGATCCAAACATGTCTGAATTTTATTGGTTGATGAGATTAAAACCCTATCTCATCTAATATTTGAATATGAGTCATTTTTGGAGGTTTTTAAGTGGGGATAGATTTATTATAAATTAAGAATTCCAAGGGTGCCCCTCTCCTCCCTTATAAAAGGGCATCTCCTCCCTCTCCTCCTCACACAACTTTGAGCCTTCATTCTCGGCCAAAACCTGCCAAAATCTCTTCTATACTTTCCTAGTATCATCCTAGAGGTCCTGGTCTTCTTCAAAGACCATCCTTAGTTCTTTAAGTGGAGGTTAAGAAAAGGCGCGTCAAAAAGAGGTAATATCCATTACCGATCTTTTTCAATTTCTTTCTTCTTCAACTTCTTCTTCTTTAGTTGTTTAATGATAAATTAATAACATCAGTATTTATTATATACTGATATGTTATTATAAATATGAAACAACTCTAATTAAACTTCTATCCATCCTACGGAAAAAAGGAAATCACCGCGCGTGCGTACGTACGGAATACCGTCTCCACGCCGTGGTGTAATCTATTTTCTACCACCACCTTAATTGGATGGGTATAATGGTGTAAGGAGTAACTATATATGATTATTATATAGTGATATTGATACTGAAATAGTATACATACACTTCAACACAATTCCATGACCATGGGAACGATATCTTTTCTCATGCGTACGTACGGACTACCGTCTCCACGACGCGATGAGATTCATTCTCCATGTTAACCATTTAATAATGATTATAAAGTATATATAATCAATAATAATGAAATATATGACATTATAAGGCTACTGGATTTATTTATATATGTATGTCATCTACTTACTTCCATTCAAGACAATAAGGAAAGGAAAACAGCGTTCATGCGTACGTACAGACTACCGTCTCCATGAACGGTGTGTTTCATTTCATTTATATATTTATCATATATATATATATACTGAATATATATGATATATAAATCATGTTTTATATTCTTGAAGTAAGTAAATCATGATATATGTAATAATAATGTCAATAACAACAATTCCAAACACCTACGATAAATGAAACGATTTTACCCAAAACGCTTCTTTAACATGGAATTTACAAAAGAACGGGTAATATAAAGTCATAAGTGAACCATATATGATATCATAACAATGAATATGATTCTGTAATAAGTTAATGACATTATTTAAATCATTATACAGGAGGTTCGGACACTTACGAAGCAAATCGGACTTAAGGTAAGGGAAATATCACAATCTCATTTTTATCCGAGATTTTTTATACTTTGGTATTTACTGGGGTGTATTTTATCATCAAAATCCATGTTTCCTCAATATGTAATATTATTTCCATCCACCTAAAATTGTTTAAATCCAATTTTACCCTTTGTTGAGTGTTTAGTAAAAGATATGAAAGGAATATTTTTTCGTTTTTCGTACGAGGTACTTTTTGACTTTTCCGAAAAAAGTACGAGAAGAATGTTTTTTTAACTTATACGACATGAATGGATTTTTAAAACATTATTTCCAAAAATCTTCCTTTACAAGTTTTCAAGTTTATTTTTAATAATATTCTTTTATTTTAAAGTTGTATTTCATGTTAAGAAAGGGAAAAAAATTTGTAGAAGAAAGGATATTTTCCTCAATAATTGAGTTCAAGTGTTTTATCAAAATTATTTTCCATCTAAGATAATAAAGGGTTCTGTTTTTATCCCTATTGTTACATTGATTTGATCATGTTGTGATGGAATTATTTTTATGAATTCCTTTATCTTATATGAATTTATTTATGATGTCATGATGTTTAAGATTCCCATTTGTATTACATGGGTTATGCAATGATGTATGATTTATGATTTTGTGGCACACATAATAATGGTATCATTATGAGATGGGTGGGACCTATATCTCCCTCAAATGAATTGGGTAAAGATTTTATATCTCATGAGATAGACCTGGCTAGAATGGTAGGTTATACCGGTTCAGTGAAACAGGACTGAAACGAGGGTGACTCGATTCAGAAAAGGACTTTGTCCACTAAGATAGACTTGGCAATGAGTCTGGACTAACAAGAAATGATTCTCTATGATTATGTGTATAGGATATAATCCTATAACTATGGTAACGATCTTATAATTTAACCTAAGATATTAGATATTGAAGTTACTATCCCTTTATTATGATTTTTGCCTCTAACACTATTCTTTTTGGGTTATAGAAAATGGCTGGAAACAAGATGATTCACGATAATGGAGGATATTATGGACAATGGAATGATATTCTTCATGAGAAACCAAATGAAATGGGATTTGGAAGTCCAAACATAATTATTATGCCGAATCGGCAATCTCATAATATGATCCATAAAGTAAAATTTGGTAAGTTTCATGACTCGGATAATAAGAGAAAGATGGAGTTTCATGATGATCATAGAGGAAAGAAAGTTCAATTTCCCCTATGTAAATCATGTGGGAATAGGCATCAAGGAGAATGTTTCAAAGGAATTGGAAGATGCTTTGGGTGTGGAAAAAAAGGACACAAAGCCAGTAAGTGCAAAGGAAAAGGTTCAGTTAACACCAGGGATGAGGATAATGGTATTGCTACAACATCAACAATGGTAAAATGTTTTAAATGTGGAATGTACGGGCATTATGGAAACCAATGCCCTAAGGGAAAGTCTCATGAAGAGAATCAGTATGGTCGTATGGGTAGTATTTATGTGGATGATGATGAAGAGACTATAAATGATATGTGAGATGAAATAATTGTTGAAGCTCGGTCAACGGTTTAAGAATGTAGTGGAATGATTACATGTTTATCATGTGTAATGTTGTATGAGTAATCTCATGGTACTATGGAATAAAGAGACATCTAAGGATTGTTACACTGTTGTCTTTCATTGAGTTTTGAAAGTGTATGATTAATGTTACCAGTATCCATGAAAGGTTATTTAGATACTTTTGGAATGTAGATGATATGTGCATAATGAAGGGATAAGGAGAATCTAATATGTTTGATAGTATTCATGAGCTCATGATTGATATAAGGACTAAGTGATATCATGGTTTGAGGATATAGAATTTTGAGGATTTTGGTATGTGGAAAGTGTTAACTTTTAACTGCATTCATGTTTTCACAATGGTTCAATGGTTATTCAAGAGAATACATGATTAAGGCCTTTGATTGTTTGGAATATGACCAAAAAGACATATCTTATGATATATGGGGATCAAAGATGGTATTAAATCTCTGGTAATCGTTTTCACTATATTATGACAATGGACTGCAGTATTATGGATATGCCTAAAGATTGGAATAGATTATATGGGACATAAGTTAGGATAGAACTTTTTTCGATATTATTGATGGGATGTTATAGTAATATAGTTTTAGAAAAAGGACAACCTGCAGGACGGGCGACAGCCCATCGCTTCGGACAAATCTGTGGGAATCGAACCCACAACCGAAGTGCGACTGGCCTTTATCGCCTACCACTGGCCTACAGGAAGTCCCTGTTTAGTAGAAACTAGTTTTATTATATTAAGCAGTATGATATATGAAGTATAAAGTCCATTTTTTGAACCATATATGATTAATCTCACTATAGAATGACTTATGTATATTTAATAACTTTTGCTAACCTTTTGTTTGAGACAGATGGAATGACCCGTCATTCTATCACATGATCTGCTAACACTTCACGAATAACAAATTCAACTTCATTTATTTAAGAGATGAAGTGGAAATTGTTCAAGGCACGAACAACAGTGATATTGTACCAAAATAAAGTAAGTATTTTTTCTAATTCAAATTCTTCAACTTTAGGGAAACGATCTTGAAAACCAAAAATGTTGTCTTAGTGCTCTTATATCTGATTAATCAGATGGTACCTTAGATCACCACAAATATAAGGATTTGTGATTGTTGGCTTTTCCATAGCCATGTTCTCTACCACTCTCCATCAGAACATGAAGGTTAGATTTTTCTTCCATAACCAAATTTTCACCTATGTTCTCTTACGTGGAAACCCCGTGATGAGTTAATTTGGGTAACCGTTACATTTCATACGTTAGTTTTTAAATGCCATGTTTTGGTATTCCTTTTTACGATGTGGGTTTCTATTAAACAAACTTTTGAGTAGTAAACCATTTATAACCCCAATGAATTTCGAGGGAGAAATTGCTTTTAAGGGGGGTAGAATGTAACACCCCGAGAATTTATGAAAAATATTCTTTTAATTTTACACCAAGATTACCTTGTTCTATACGCAACACCGTAATAGCTTCCAGTATACGCAACACTATTCTTGGATCGTGTTACACACAATTTTGATAATAGTTATTCTACGCAACATTGTGTATATATATATATATTCAATGTATAAATGAAATATGGTTGGATTCTGTTATACGAAACAACTAAGGATTATTTCACAACACGCAACCCTGACTTGGCATGCATTACACGCAATCGCGACCTTCCCCGATAGTGTGTGTTTACGCAATACCGGGTTTTAATAAACAATAATATATTATTATAATATTGTCATGAACTAGCCCTTATGAATAGTATAAACTAAATTTTGAATTTTATAACATTATTATTCATCTTACACATTTTCTAGAACAAGGTATAAGAACAAAATAAATTTTTCGTGAAAAATAAGTATTTTTCAAAAAATGCAGTTTTGCCGCCTTTTGATAGCGCACCCACTTTAAATATGGTTTTTGACATGTTTATATGTTAAATTTGACAAAATAAAATTCTTCTTTTTATTCAAGATATAATAATTTACATTAGACAATGTTTTGATATTTTTCCGATAACTTTCATATTTTAATGAATAGTAAAAACCCGCTATATTTTAATTAAAAACAACTTTTTTTCATCGTAATATCTTATGTAGTTAAATTATAATATTGAATGGTTTTAAAGTATAAATTGAATATATTTTTACCATTTAATATGATGTATGTCATTACCATTGATTTTACCTTGAATTCGTAGGTTAAATCAATTCAATCTTTTGCAATGTTTTAAAGAAAAACCTGTTTTCTTTCGACAACGAGATTAATTTTAATTTAATTTCTGCATCTTTTGTGTATTGAATTTGGAAATATGGATTCCATATTTGGAATCAGTGGGTCCAAATTATGTTAATAAGCTACTTTTTGTTTTTGGGAATTATGAATAGTAACTACGGTAAATTTTATTTACCATAGTTAAAGGTAAATCGGGTAATTAAGGGTAAATATAATATTTTAAAATTACACTAAAAAAATGTAAAAATCCTATTGTATGACTAATGGTAGACCCATATCACTTATGGGTATGATTAGATTCATTTAATTATATTTTTTTCAATGAAAATAATTTAATTATTATTAAAACCAAAGAATGTGACAACATGTCACTTTCTTAAATTATATAAGTATAATAATTTTAACTTAGTGATAAACATCATAAAACTTCGAACATGAATAGTATCAAGAAATCTAACAAAAGTATCTACATCATGAGAATTTATTTAGAATTTTTTAGGATTTAATAATTATTATTAATTGTGACACAATAGTGATGCAGAAATTATTTATCTAGTGAAAAATCAAGAATATAGTTTTTATTAAACTAATAGTGAAATTAAAAGGCCCAAAAACCTGACCAAAACTTATTGGTCATGTAAATGTAAACTATAATCATCCAATGGTTGAATATTTGACCATTTGGAGTCTTATAAAAGCAATTATGACACTTATATTATTTTATTTTAACTGATGCCAAAGTTGTCACCTTCATAATTTAATAAATATAACAATTTAAATATTGTGATTTTAAGATGATATATTCGAGTAAAAGTATTATTGTGAAAGTTAATATATGTATATTCATCATAGGATTTTATTTTAAATTTTTATGCAACAAATAAGTATATTAAATAATTAAACAAAAAAATAATGTAGTAATTATTTTATTAAGAGATAAAGAAAATAAATGGTATTAAAAATAATAAAATAAATATTATATGAACTATTTAATGTGATCCACTAATTTTATAGATAAATATGACCTTTTATTAATATATTAAAGCTTTTATTTCGAACATATCTTCTGTATATATTTTATTTAAATTCAAATAAATAAATAGTGTCAAAATTGACACTATTGTTATTTCATAAAAATAACATATTATAAAATAGTTTAAAATTCACAAAAATATTTAAAAATTATAAATTTAAATTTATATGGTCTATAATTTTATCAAGTAAACAATTATGGAAAATTCACAACAAATAAGTAATTATTTGTTATAATTTAAAATTTAGAATTTTATTACCACAAATAAACTTAAATAGATTAAATAAGGATAAATCAAAATGATAAGGTTTAAAATAAGATCCAAACATGTCTTAATTTTATTTTTTGATGATATTACAACCCTATCTCATCTAATATTCGAATATGAGTCATTTTTGAAGGTTTTTAGGTGGGGTTAGATTTATTATAAATTAAGAATTCCAAGGGTGCCCCTCTCCTCCCTTATAAAAGGGCATCTCCTCCCTCTCCTCCTCACACAACATTGAGCCTTCAAGCTCGGCCAAACCCTGCCAAAATCTCTTCTCCACTTCCCTAGTATCATCCTAGAGGTCCGGGTCTTCTTCAAAGACCATCCTTAGTTCTTTAAGTGGAGGTTAAGAAAAGGCGCGTCAAAAAGAGGTAATATCCATTACCGATCTTTTTCAATTTCTTTCTTCTTCAACTTCTTCATCTTTAGTTGTTTCATGATAAAGTAATAACATCAGTATTTCTTATATACTGATATGTTATTATAAATATGAAACAACTCTAATTAACCTTCTATCTATCCTACGGAAAAAAGGAAATCACTGCGCGTGCGTACGTACGGAATACCGTCTCCACGCCGTGGTGTAATCTATTTTCCGCCACCACCTTAATTAGATGGGTATAATGGTGTAAAGAGTAACTATATATGATTATTATAGAGTTTTATTGATACTAAAATAGTATACATACACTTCAACACAATTCCATGACCATGGGAACGATATCATCGCTCGTGCGTACGTACGGACTACCGTCTCCACGACGCGATGAGATTCAATCTCCATGCTAACCATTTAATAATGATTATAAAGTATATATAAGCAATAATAATGAAATATATGACATTATAAGGCTACTGGATTTATTTATATATGTATGTCAACTACTTACTTCCATTCAAGACAATAAGGAAAGGAAAACAGCGTTCATGCGTACGTACGGACTACCGTCTCCATGAACGGTGTGTTTCATTTCATTTATATATTTATCATATATATATATATATATACTGAATATATATGATATATAAATCATGTTCTACATTCTGGAAGTAAGTAAATCATGATATATTTAATAATAATGTCAACAACAACAAGTCCAAACACCTACGATAAACGAAACGATTTTACCCAAAACGCTTCTTTAACATGGAATTTACAAAAGAACGGGTAATATAAAGTCATAAGTGAACCATATATGATATCATAACAATGAATATGATTCTGTAATAAGTTAATGACATTATTTAAATCATTATACAGGAGGTTCGGACACTTACGAAGAAAATCGGACTTAAGGTAAGGGAAATATCACAATCTCATTTTTATCCGAGATTGTTTATACTTTGGTATTTACTGGGGTGTATTTTATCATCCACATCCATGTTTCCTCAATATGTAATATTATTTCCATCAACCTAAAATTGTTTAAATCCAATTTTACCCTCCGTTGAGTGTTTAGTAAAAGATATGAAAGGAATATTTTTTCGTTTTTCGTACGAGGTACTTTTTGACTTTTCCGACAAAAGTACGAGAAGAATGTTTTTTAACTTATACAGAATGAATGGATTTTTAAAAAATTATTTCCAAAAAGATTCCTTTAAAAGTTTTCAATTTTATTTTTAATCAACTTCTTTTATTTTAAAGTCGTATGACATGTTAAGAAAGGAAAAAAAAATTGAAGAAGAAAGGATATTTTCCTCAAGAATTGAGTTCAAGTGTTTTATCAAAATTATTTTCCATCTAAGATAATAAAGGGTTCTGTTTTTATCCTTATTATTACATTGATTTGATCATGTTGTGATGGAATTATTATTATGAATTCCTTTATCTTATATGAATTGATTTATGATGTCATGATGTTTAAGATTCCCATTTGTATTACATGGGTTATGCAATGATGTATGATCTATGATTCTATGGCACACATAAGAATGGTATCATTATGAGATGGGTGGGACCTATATCTCCCTCCAATGCATTGGGTAAAGATTTTATATCTCATGAGATAGACATGGCTGGAATGGTAGGTTATACCGGTTCAGTGAAACAGGACTGAAACGAGGGTCACTCGGTTCAGAAAGGGACTTTGTCCACTAAGATAGTCTTGGAAATGAGTCTTGACTAACAAGAAATGATTCTCTATGATTATGTGTGTATGACAAAAAGTTTCATGTTTTAAGTTATGATTATTGGTATTTCATTTCACTACTATGATTTATCCCATGTTATGAAATTATGCTCTATTTTGCAGGTTAACAATTCCAAAAGTTATGTTCTTATGAATATGATGTGATTGATTTTTCTTTTGTTTACCCTTACTGAGCATTTGAGCTCACCCTTTTATGTTTTCTTTTCCCCAGGATATAAAAAAAGGTTTTAGGTAAAAAAAGGGAAGATCTTTATGGGAGATATTGAAGATCTTTCACCACGATTAGAAGATTACGTTCTGAGTTTCCAAAGACACTAAACTATTACGATCCTTATGTGTGTGTTTTTTTGTTATGTACTAAGTATTCCGAAAAAGTAATGTAATGTCCATGTAAGTAAAGCTTCGGGTCTCTACATGTCCCATTACAGATCTCCAATTTGTTGGGTTGTATTTCGTGTCCTGTATGTCAAGAAGGGGAGAGTTATCTAGTGTGGTTTCATTAATGGATTTTAATTGACTCTAATTATTTCTAACAATGGTGATGAATGAGAATCTCAAATTCTCCTAAAATAGTTTTCTATTTTCTTGATTTCGGTTTTACATTTTTTTTCCTTTATAAAAAAGTATCTGATTTCAATGTGGATATTATTTCTCTCAAATACTAAAAGAATAATTTGATAAGGGTAATAATTTTATGGGTTTTCAAATTTTCACTAAACAAATGGATTTCTTCTTTAAATGTCCCTCAATAAAATTTTTGTTCTCATATTGTGTATTAAATTGTTTTCATCAGGTTTAAATGTGGAAAGAAATAAAAAATAAATCATTTTGAAATTCCTGATGATTTTTCCTAAAATTAAAACTGGGTTCATTTAACAAGTTTTATATTGTTTAAAAAATGGATACTGAGTAAAACTTTCCAATTTCTAATATATGGGTTCTTTATGTAACAATTATGGCTTAATTATCCAAAACTATAAATCTTAATGATTCTAAAAATGTCATAAGGTGAAATATAGACTAAAAAGTCAAGAATAACAAAATGTTATTCCTAGTTCCATATCGATGGTTTCATAGAATATTTTTGTAAAATTTTAAAATTTTTGATTGTATTAAAAAATACAAATTAAATGTTCTATATTATGATTAATTTCAAATATATATATATAATTTAAATATTACCATTTTGAATCAACGGATTTTTTTATGTTTCAAATGGGTTTTCTCAGATGAAACAATAAAGTTGATGTGGGATGGAATCAAGAAGAAAATATAATTCCAAATAAACCTCTCAAAATATTACTAATATGAACTAAGAAATTTTTTACATTCATGGATCAGTTGATTCATTTTATAAATGTTTTTGGCATCCATATTAGTGAACAACCAAATTTACCACCAAGGAAAACTCTGTTATTGATCATTTCATAAAATATGACCCTCTTGATTTCCTTGGATCCTTAGATCCAAAGGCATATGAATGATGGATCAATTCTTAAGAAAACATATTTGAAGTCATGTTATGTTCATAAAATCAAAGGGTAACTATTTCTATTTATCTTTTTTAAGGTGAAAAAAATTGATAGTGGTATTTGGTTAATAATACTAAAGAGATATTATCATAATACAGTGAAATAGGATATATTTAAGCATTTTCTTCTATAAAATATTTCCTTAATGTTATTCAACATAGGATGGAGAAACAATTAATTAATTTGATAAAAAGGATGAAGATTTAGTAGCCATGTATAAGATAATTTTTTTATCTTATCTAGGTATGCATAATATTTTATTTTGGAGCATTATGGTAAAATTAATATGTTATACTAATGATTAAACCCATGATTACAAATAGATTTAGTCTCATTATAATATAAATGCCATGAACCATACTAATAGGTCATGTTCTATGACTCCCCAAGCCTCCCTCCAATTGGCTAAGGGTTGGTGACTAGCACTGAGATGAAATATCACTAATGGGGGAGGCATTTCCTCTATGCCTATATGTAGGAACACATATCCAAGCCCAAAAAAATTTGAAATGTAAAAATCACTAAGAACACAGTGGCATATTACCACTATATCCCAACAAACATTGTATGATAGGAAAGTAATGTAAAGTGAAACCGGGCCAAATGCATGCCTACCAAAGAATTATGTATCCAAAAGTCCAACTTGTAAAAAATAGTACTGGGACTTGTTTCTTCAGTTCAAGAAACACCTCACCATACCTATTCTCACAATTTTCCATCTGGTCTGGGTCTGCCTCATACACTCTCCAAAGGTCACACATATTCACAATACACAAAAAGTGAAATAAGAGCTAGTTTAGGGGTGAGTATAAAAATGCTAAGTATGACTCCATGAACCCACAAGGTAATATAACAAAGTAAGGTACCATCATATCTACAAAATTATATGTCTACATAACATATAACAATAATTTCTAGATATAATTGATCTGTACCGCACAGTTTAGGGAAATTCGTAACCACTACATGAAAACACTATGAGTTTAGCTCTAAGATTTTATAGAGCACTCATCTAGGAGAACACAATACTGAGTCTGACAGGATTGATGGCATCCATCCATGATGTATTTTTCATTTGGAAACATCATGAGAGAGATACACTGATAGATCTAAATAGATATATATGATACATTATATGCGGATCACAACAAGTTCCATGGGGTGATACCAAAAAATCCATCTGAATTTACCCTCCATGTAAGGGATCAATGTCTGATAGGATTGGTCGCATCGATAACAATGAATCTAACTAGGGAATGAAGATGCATAGAGGATCCCACAATGGGCCTCTTGGGGGATTCCAACAACTCTACCCAGGAAGTACTACTGAATGGATCACTTTCCTATGATTAAGTAATGATATCGACCAACCATTATGGAATAAATAAAGGGAAAGAACAATAATAAAACTCGTCCAAGGTATGGTGGATGAGGAAACCAATCCTTGTAGAAATGGATTATAAGGTCTGTAGTAGTCACACCCATCGGGTTCCTTGACCCAGGGTACTACTTGTGTAAACAACTAGTGTCACTGAAAACATTTCAGAGCTAAAAACCACCATTTATCTCCAAATGACCATTGTATCATTAAGGTCCCAACACCATATAAAACCCTTCAAACAAACACAAAATTTGATTGTTCTGGGCGTTTGAATTTTAGAAGGACAGGGGATCATTGTGCCATGGACTGACTGCAGCGGTCAACCGCAACCCCATCTATTTTTTCCGCATGATAGCAGGATCGACCATGGATAAAAGTCAACATCTATGTTCGAACATATCCTGGTTCATCCACACTATGTCCTCTTGGGTCTGGATCGACCCACAAGCCTCTCCTGCCCTGATCGGTCAACCCCGACCATCTCGGCTTAACCATTCGGTAGCCCCGCCGCATCTACATTCCACTCCATTGCGTCCCACGTGGCCCTATCATTTTACCATTTTCACATCCCCAGCTCTGCCATCGTTGCCTTGCTGTCCTCTACAACCATTTTCCATGGTCAATGTACTTCCACCATGCCATCTCACTGAACTATTGGGCCACCTCATTAGATCGCCCTACCAGAGACGTTCTCATAGTCACTTCTATAAACCATCAAGCCACCTCCAATTCATGTATTTCTAAAATGAAATCATATCTGTGTTGCTCGGGTATCGATCTACAATAATTCAGCCTCTGATTTAGTTCTCATCTAATAAAGGGCTCTAATTGAGTTCGGAGCCTCCTGGCCAGTTGAGATATTACAATGAGGATCCAATGGAAACGAACTCCATGAATGGGGTAGTGAAAATCAAGATTAAAATCTTGAAGAATAAAACATGTCCTTATTTTGTCTCAGCCTCAGTATGTTCCTATTAGAATGAAAAACGAATGAGAAAATTGAAAGCTCCTAGAATAAATCCCTACAATTTAATAACAACCTTTCATTAATCAATCCACAGATCAACATACTCACAGATTAACATATGTTAAACATCAAAAATATTAATGGGGAAAAGAGACAAGAAATCAACCACACTACCTTGATTTAGATCAGTTGTTGATGAAGGATCATTGCATTGGTTGTGGTGGTGAAAAAATTCCATTGATTCTGCTGTGCATCAATCTTGAATTCATGATATGTCTCTATTCATTAGAGAGATCTATTTTTCCAAAACTGAAAAAAAATCTAGGGTTATAGTAATAACCTATAATACATTTCAAGATCCTAATAAAAGTAAAAAATGATGTGTCAACATAAATAAATTTTATTTAAATTATTTAATAAGGATTATGTCATTTTCACATTCCTCTATATAATACCCTTCCTGATTAAGGTTATGTCAGGCCTAAAGAAGACACCACATTACGAACTCAATGTTGGTCTTGTATTTTCATTCTGATTTACTGTTCATGGGTTATAAGATTTTAAAAATAAAATAATTTTATTTACTTATTTTATTTATGGTTACGTACATGGTGATTTTTTCTACATATAACTAGCACCGACTAGATTAAATTTATGGTTAGGGTATATTTTTCATTATGAGATCAACAATGTCTTAGATTCCAGATCAAGACACCTATTTAAGATTTAGTCAACATTTTCAAAAAAATAGGCCTATACGCTATGAAAAGTATAATATTTTTCAAAACAAATTGGTCACACCAGGCCTCGAAATCACATGTTATTTTAGCACATGTTCTTTAAATTATTCCATATATTTTATAAGAATAATACATAGAAAATATGAGGTTTTACATTCTCCCCTCATTGTGGCCTTTCGACCCTAAAATCCAAAAGAAGGGCTACCCAAACATGTGAGGGTACTGAGAATGAATATGGGCCTCTCGATCTCATGTGCTCTCTTAGAGATTAATGTTTGACCATCAAAAACATACCAAAGGATTAAACGCTCTACAATGAATCCTCTCCCACTAATCATCTATCTCTACTAGTTTCACAATATAAGTTGATCCTTTCTCGATGTCTAGCTCTCCCTAGTTGATGATGTGGAATTCGTCAGGCACAAACCTCCTCATCTTCGACACTTGGAAGATGTCATGTACCCAATCTAACTATGGTGGTAAATCCAAGAAGTATTCCTCCTCTCCAAATCAATGTATTATCTAGAAAATGTTGATGAACCTTATAGAGAGATTATCACCCTATCCAAGTCTCCATAATCTGCATCGTGGTGAGACCTGAAGAAACATGTGGTCTGCTTTATATAACTCCAAGTTCCTATATCACATGTCAACAGAAGACTTATGAAGGCTATATATTAGTTTCATATACTTCTATATGATCTTCACCTTCATTTTAGTAGCTCATACCAACTTGGGGCCTATTAGTGTTGACTCTCCTATGTCATTCCAACAGAGTGGTGACCTACAGGGTCACCATTACAAGGCCTATAATGGTTTCATACAAATAGTGGAGCGATAACTATTGTGGTATAAAAAATACCCCAGTGGTAGGTGATCATTCTAACTACAACTAAAATATAACATGCACGCCCATAACATATCCTCTGGATCCTAAATGGTCCTCTCCATTTGGAATTCTATCTGTAGGTTGAATGATGTGATCAAGTGTAATTGAGTCCCAAATGCCTCATGCAATCCCTTCTACAATCAGGATGAAAAAATAGAATTAGGTTCTAAAACTATCTTTGATGGAACTATATGGAGTTATACTATCTCTTCTATATAGAGGTCTCACATACTCTCTACTGAACTATTCTCATGGGAAGAGAAGAAGTGGGCTAACAAGGTGAGTTAATAGATGATCACCCAGAAAAAATCATTTAACCTGGATGTGTGTGGTAAAACAATCACAAAGACTATAAATGTCCCATTTCAATTTAATTCAGTACCCTCAAGGGGTTGGGATAAACCTGATGGAACCTGGTGCTCAGTATTCACTTCCAGAAAAGTAAGGCATCGAGATATGACCTCTGAAAAACCCTTCTTCATCCAAGGCCACCCAAACTAATGTTGGTGTTCCTGTTAAATCTTCACCACAACTTTATGTACCTCAAAAATGGATTTTTGGAAATCCAACAAAACCTCCTCCCACAACGCCACTCGTACAACAGTTCATCCTCTAAAAAATGAAACTCTCCCCACCTTTCTAATATCCATCAGAAGCATGCCCTGTGGACAACTAAACACGTAGCTTCTCACAGTCAATATTTCCAAGATGTGACTCACTGACTAGTTTTCAGATTGTAGGGGTTATAAAACTGACTAGAGGTATGCTGCTCCATCATTATCAACAAATTATATCAGCAATGATGGAAAATTCTCTAACACATCATCTAGAAACTATGATCTACATTTATTTATAAGAGAATCTTCCCCCATTTCCCCTTCCTAAGATTATAGATAATATCAATGTCATAATATTAAAGTAACATTATCCATCACATCTATCTTTAGTTCATATCATTCTGAGATTAGGAATACTTTAGCCTCTTATGATCGGAGTATATGATAAACTGCTCACCCTTCAGGTAGTGTCGTCACATATCCCATGCGAAGAAGACCACTGCTATCTTAATATCATGGGTTGTGTAGTTCGCTTCATGAAGTCTTAACTAGAATGACTCACAATAAATCATCAATTACCTCTACAATAGGATACAACCATGTTTAGTCCCTGATGCATCATAGAACACTACATACTCAACACCCCTCCTCCAGCTGTCTAAATATTGGACCACTCTTCAATCTCTACCTTAACTGCTAAAAAGCCTATTGGAACTTCTCTATCCACACGAAAGGTCTCCCCTTTCGAGTCAAATTTATCATAGGTGCTGATATCCATGATAAATGAGGTAGTAATCTCTGATAATATCCTGTATGATCGAGGAATCCATGAACCTATGTCCCTCTCATAGGGGGATCCCATACTAACAATGCCTCTACCTTGGCTGGGTCAAAAGCCACTCCATCTTCTGAGATAACATATCCTAGAAAGTGGACAACCTAAATCCAGAACTAGAACATCTATATTTTTTCATAAATCTTGTTCTCATTGAATATGTCAAAATCCATCCTATGGTTTCTCTCATTCTTCTCCTTAGAGGTTGAATACACAAGGATATCATCGATGAAGACCACCACGAACTAGTCTATGTAAGGATGACTGATCCATTTCGTTGGTCCCATGAACACTGTCGGATAATTTTTCACACTAAATGGAATCACCATGTTCTCATATTAACCGTAATGAAATCTTAAATCCATCATTAGTATATCATTTCCCCATACTCACAAATGGTGATATCCTAATCGAAGGTCAACCTTCGAGAACCATCATACCCCTCTCAAATAATCGAAGAGGTCATCAATCCTCAGTAGTGGATACATGTTCATCAAGGTCACGTGGTACAATAACTATTAGTCCACACAAAACCAGAAATTCTATTCTTCTTTCTTGGAAAAAAATTGTGACTTCCTAGGGAGAACATTACGTCTCACATAGCCATTCTCTTTTAGGTGCTCTAAAATCACCCTCAACATCTGATGTTCTGTGGGATCCATCTAATATGCTCATGATGATATCAGTGGTGTATCGGTGTGTAAATAAATACATAATTCTATCTGTCGGTGGAGAGGTATTCTAGGAACATCCTCATAGAAGAAGACCTCATACTCACCCACTACTAATGGGAACTGAAAAATCAAAGCATCTACTACACTAAGGGTTAGTCTAGCCAACTTATGAGTAATCCTCTACATCCTCCTATATATGAGTCAATACTATTCTACATGGGTTTCATTTTCACTAAACAATAAAATCTGTGTTCCATCCTGGAGGAAACATCTCCCCCATCCCATAAAGTCGTCAATATGAGTATGGACTAAAGATAACCAATCAATCACAAGAATAACATTGTAAGGCCTCGACACTTCCACCAAGAGGTTACAACAAAAAAACTATCATATATGGGTCTTGTCACATAGTTTTCAAAGATTTTTGATCATAAATTATCCCACATTACATGAATTCAAGCATAAGGGTCAAGTCACTAGTTAAACCAGAATCTCAAGGTCACATACAAAATATTTTGTGAGAAACAAAAGACTAGAACCAATTCCTGTCAGTAAGGAAGGTATGGTAGAAAATACATAGATTGTACCTCTAATCATTTATAAAGCCTTTGGGTTAGAGTCCTCAACCCCATGCAATAGTACCCCCCCCCCCACACACACAAATCCTCAAGATCTCTAATCCTGGCGTGAACCACTTGGGGTTGGTGGTTGTTACAAGTCGAAACACTGACCACCCCTAAGATCTCTTCCTTCTCCTTTACCAAATCAGCCACTTTATGGATTATCTTGATCCTACCACTCCCTCTACCTTGGTGGCACATCCACTATCTCCCTATTATAATCATAGTGTGTTGGAAAATATTGAGAGATATGTCCTGACCATCTCATGAATATAACTGTGTATCCCTGGATAACTAGACCCATCTTATGATCCCTAAACTGTAGATCCTTTGTCCAGGAATCTACTTCGGAAATAGGACCCACGCTCAAGTACCTTAGAGTGATGTTGGCTCTTTACTGTCAAGGTCTCTACACCTGCCCATCCACTACAAACTATCACTGGATGATTTTTCTCATCCAACATGATTTCAACCACTGAAGCTTGATCAGATACCCCAGCATCAGTCAAAATTATCAAAGTTATAATAATTTCACATATGTCTCTATGGAGACCTCTCTACATGTTCCAACCCATGAATTAATAATATCTAAATATATCCATAGAGTACATAGAATGGTTTTTAAACCTCATTGAATTATCAGTCATTGTCCTGTTATCCTGGTGATGCTGGAGAAGCTTTGATATACACACATCTCTATGCATAATAGCTGAGAACTCCTCTCTAAAGATGCACTCAAACTATGTCCATGAAAGTGTCACCTCGTCGGGCATTTTGGTGGCCAACCTCCACCATCATCCTACCAATCCCTATAACAAGATCACTAAGAGGACCAACATCTAATCTGATGGCGCCCTAACTATATGGAAAAAATGAGTCACCGCATCAAGCCAGTCCTCAGCTACCTAATGGATGGGATCATCTCATTACATGAGGGGTATCTATCTCTAAAACTTATGACGAAATCTCAACTTTCACTTATCATCTATATGTATTGTAGTTACCATGGTTTTCTCCACATCAGGTGGTACAGGTGGTCCACCTCCTGGAGGTAACATTTGGGTAACTGGTCCTTATATCCAAGACTCTTTATTGAGGGGGTCATTATCATGATCGATCTACTAAATCCTACCTAGTATGCATCATGGAGGAATCCAGTAAGAAAAAAGATGTACAACAGTTAATGAGTACATCAAAATATATGACTCATAAAGGAAATGGAAACCATAACCCATTACTTTATGATGCATGTACCATTATTTTCCATGCAACCAATGTTCTCAAGTTCTGAGTCAAAAAGTAAGTTATCAGAGTCTCTAGGTATGGATATGTCAGCCACCACACCAACACGGCATTCCCTAACATGAAATCCAAACCCAAAACACTTAACACTATTTCGCCAAACCCACCTCATAGACTCTTGATCATAAGGTAGAACCAACACTTCTGATACTAGTCTATTATGATCTATCCCAGTTGGGATCATGGAATCACTCCCCAATCTCACCTTCAATAAACCAGGGGCGGGTAACTAGCACAGATTTGGCATATCAATAACATTGGTGGCACTGCCTATATAACTGTACACACGAACAAATCTCCAAGATCACAAAATGATGAAATGTAAAAACCACTATGAATAGAATGCATGAATACCACTATTTTCCAACCAATAGAGTATGATAGGTATATAGTGTAAAATGGTTCTTTTCCAAATAAAATCCCCCCAAGAAGTATGTAACCAAATGTATCCAAATTGTAAACAAAGGTACTAAGACTGGTGTTTTTATCCATTGGAACACTTCATCCTGCCTGATCTTTCAAACCACTATCCAGTCCTAGTCCATCTGGGAATCCTTCAAAAGGTCACTCATCTACCTATGATGTGACATGTGTGGGTAGAGCCTATGTAGTAATGAGTATAACAGTACTCAGAATGACACCCCAAAACAGAAATCTAATATAATAATGGAATGTACAGTCAGATCTGCACAAGTATATGTCTACATAACACAGTCTATGGTTTTTCATAACCACTACATGCCAACACTATAGATTAATAATAATGATTCCATGAATCACTCATCTAGGAGAACACAATCTTGAGTCTAATAGCATTGATGACGTCTATTTGATAAGTACAATTCATCAGTAAACATTATGAGAGAGATATGTTGATAGATCTGAATAGAGAGATATGATACATCAAATTAGTATCATAGCCAGGTTCGTGTGGCGATACCAACAAATTCATCTACATTAACCCTATAAGTAGAGGATCAATGTATGGTATGACTGGTTGTGTCAATTTTAAGGACTCTACCTAGGGCATAAAGATGAATAAAGGATCTCTCATTGGGCCTCTTGGGGTATTTCAGCAACTCTATCCAAAAATTCATGTTGAATGGATCATGCTCCTATAAGTATTAAATGATACCAACCAACCCTCTAGGTGGTGAAAAAGGGAATTAACCCTATAGAAGGTCATCCATGATACGATGGATGAGAGAATCAATCCATGTAGAAAGGAGGTACAATTTGTATATTAGTCGCACCCAGTATGTCCCTTAACCCCAGGTGTGTCCCTTATAAATGACTTGTGCAACAGAAAAGGTGTCTAAGATAAAACCCACAATAAGTCACAAAAGGACTATCACATTGTCAAGGTCCTAATTTCATATAAATCCCATCAAAAGGACACAAAATATGAATTTTATGCGGGTTTGAATTTTTGAAGGATGGCGGGTCACCAGGTGGTAGACCAACTACACTGTCAGTCCACTGACTGCAGCGGTCGACCGCCCCGGTCGACTTTTCACCCCAATTGTCATGGATTTTTGGTAGTTGGATTGATAGTGGAACATATTTACCATAATGGTCAACCATGGCCTGGTCTGGTAGCCCCGAGTCTAACTCAGGTCTGACCCGACCAGCTAGCCCAACCTGGACAACTAGGTCTGACCTGTCCCGCTGGGCCCGTTTGGCCTCGTTCCGCAGGGCAGGCCTTATCACACAGTCAATGGCTTTATTCCACGCTATTGTCACATTACATGGCCTCAGATGTTGATTAACACATCGCCCATTCATCACACTTCCACTATGTCCCTAGTTCTGATTTTACCTCCTCACCATCCTCCTCAACCACTGCATCTGGTCACCAAACCTCTACCATGTCGTCTTAGCAGATTGCCACTCCACCTCGCTGAATTGGTTCATCACACCCCCACAGGTGGTCCCTTTTGTCAACAAATGAGTTTCCTTTAATGATCATATTTCTAAAAATAATTCATATTTGTGATTCTTCGGTCCCGATATACAATTTTCCTAGCTCTGATTCGATTTACCTCTAATTCAGTGGTCTGATTGCATTTAGATCCACCTACAAGTCAATCATGAACATGAGAATCCAATGAAAAAGAACGCCATGAATGGGGGAGATAAATGTATGAAGAAAACCTTGAGGAATTGACCTCATCCTTTGATCATGTTGAACTAAATACATTATAGTAAGAATAAGGACAAAAGATCAAACTGGAAGACTCTCTGAAATAATGACCACAATTTAATAACCATCCTTCAATGGTCGAACTGTGGATAAAACTATTCAGGTAATGACTCATTTTAATCATGAAAATTAAGAATGGGAAAACAAAAATAAATCGACTGAACTACCTCGATTCTAGTCAATCTTTAATGAAGGATAATTGCATCGACATCATCGTTTGTGAGATTCCCTCAAATCTACTTTGCGTGGATCGTTGAACCACAATATGTTATTATTAATTGGAGATAGATCATTCTCCACATATCAGAGTAATTATAGGGTTATCGTGATAACCCAAAATCCTTCACAAGATATTTATAATAGGAAGATTTAATGTATTAAAAATAATATTTATTGGAATTATTTAATGTTGATTATGTAATTTTTTAGTTTTTCCACAAAAGACCCACACTGACTATGGTTATGGTGCGCATATAGAAATCACTATGTTATGAAAAAAATTGTGGTCTTTGATTTCTAATTTTAGTCACAGTTCATGAGTTATTCAAAATTTAAAAAATATATAATTTTATTTAATTATTTTACATAAGGTTCCAACATTGGTGACTTTTTCAACTAAGGACCTGAGGTGACCAAAATTAATTCGTACAAGGGTAAATCTTCCATTATGAGATCAACAGTAACCTCATATTTCTGATCTAGAAACCCATTTAATATTTGTTTCACTTTTTTAGTAAAACAAACTGCCCATGCTATTAAAGGTTTAATATTTTTAATCTATTGTTTTGGGAACACCGGTCATTAGATTCACATGTTCTCTTAATTCCTGGACTCGAGATCATTCAATATCATTTCTAAAAATAATACAAGTAAAATCCAAGATGTTTCAACAAATTTTATGAAAACATTTTTAATGGTGTTGAGAACTTTGACGTTTTTTTTGACAATTATGTTCCACAAGAAGATGAGTGTCTGAAATGGACCAAGTTGAAGTAAATGGTGAATAATGTAGTTGATAATTCTAGTTGTAATATTATAAATGATTCATGAATTTTACAAAAAAAAATTAAGGAAATTTGTTTTTATAATCTATAAAATGTTACTTATATTGTAATATTGGTCATATGGCTCATGAATTAAATGAAAGGAGTCTTAAACAATTCATGAATGGGGTAATAGATAGATAGAAAAAGATGAGATTCTGAATAATGCTAACGACTGTTTTATTTAGCTAAACATGGTGGAAATCATGATGATCGAAAGAAAGATGTTGTTGGAATTTCATTTTTGACAACTATGGTTTGAATTTGTCCATCTAATGAAGTCGAAAAAGGTACATTTCATGTTTATTTAAATTATTTCAATGATCTCATTTAATCGATTACACTCCATTAATTGTTTTCTAAATAATCAGTAATAGATATATTTATATCACATTAAATGGAGATATAACATTTTTTTGAAAACACTCAGTAGAAATATGAAAGAAACTAATATTTATATGATTCTTATTATTGTTATTGGTGGGATAGTATTTCAAAAATATTTTTGTACATGAAATGGTTTATTTTGATATTATTTTGCATGAACAATGGTATTTAGTTTACCATTATAAGATAAATAAAAAAATAATAATGTTATACTCGATGATTTCATACCTTTTATAACCAAACATGAATCTATGATAATGATCAATGTTTATTGGAAAAGATACCTAAATCATGTTGTTAAAAAGAAAAAAAAATATTCAAATTAGTAATGTGTTAGTATATAATTAATATGTGGATGTATTTCCTAATGATTTTACTAGTGTTATTCCATATTGAACGATAGAATTCACTATTAGATTAGTACATGATTATAAGATAATTTCAATTCCCTTTATCGAATGGCTCAAGTAAAACCATTAGATTTGAATAATATGTTGCAATAGTTTCTTGGTAAAGGTTTTAGTATTCCTAGAACATCACCATGGTGTTATTCTATTTAATTTCTGAAAATTATATATTGTTCAATTATAATTTCATTGATTATGTAGACATGAGTATGATAATTATAACTAACATGTATCCTCTAACTTATAAGGATGATTTATTAGATAATCTCTAGGGAGACCAATATTTTTCCAAGATTAACCTCATATATAGGGTATTAACAGTTGATGGTGAAGGAGGAATATATCTTGATTACTTCATTTTAGACAAAATACATGTATTATAAATGTGTAATTGTGTAATTTTATGTTTTTTAATTCACAAGATTTATTCATTGATCATATGAATAGAGTGTTCCATTACTATTTATATAATTTTATGTCTATGATTATTGATGATATACTAGTACAGTCTGAAATTTAGGAGGATCGTTAAGGATGCCTATGTTTTTTTAATTCTTATAAAAAAAGAAACAGTATGGAAAATATATTAATTATGAATTTTGTCTCCAAAAAATATATTTTTGTAGACATATTTTTTCATGGGATAGAATAATTTTTATCCATTCTAAAACTAAAGTTGTTAAATAATTTCCTAGACCTAATTATTTAACAAATACTAGTATTATTCTTAAATTAATGGGTTACTGACATCTATTTGTTTAAAAAATTTCTAGTATTTCTACCCCACTTATGATGTTAACTTGAAATATAGTAAAATACCTCTAGAAAAATGTGTGTGGGGATTTTTTCTATGAATTAATTTTTTTTGGTGAATGTAGTTTTAGCCCTTACCTCTCTAAATATTGAATTTATGATCTATAATGAATCTTAATTAAATGATATTGGTTTTATTGTGATGTAGTATTATTAGTTAATTTCTTATTCTAAATTAAAAGTGAAACATCATGAGTTAAATTATCTGGTAAAATATTTAGGATCATATATTGTGGTTTTGGATTTAGACAATTAGAGGCATCATTTATATTGAGTAAAATTTTAAATATATTTTGATAATAAAATACTAAGGTATATATTCTAATAGAAAATTTAAATATACGGTAGAGAAGATTACTATAACGAATTATGAATTATGACCACGTAATTAATTACAATTATGGAAAGGAAATAATGTAGATAATTCCTTGAGTTAGAAAAATATTGAAAATGACCATGTTATGTTTGGAACACGACCCTTTGGTAAATGATTTAATGACTTTTCTCATAGAAAATTGTGCGAGAAGTAACATAAGCTATTATGTTTCAGGTGTTAGTATAGTCACCTATAACAAAAATAATAATGCACTCTTAGAAGCTTCATAAGATTTTACATGAAATGGTATAGTTGGCTAAGAAGGGTAAATTTACAGACATTATTGTTAATGAATAAGGGGTTCCTAGAATTGGAATATAATTATGGATTCTTTGTGGCTTATGGTTTAGTTAATAAATTTTGAGTGATGCTCATAGTTACCAATTTTATATTAATCCCAGAAGCACTAAGATCTATAGATTCATTCAAGTGTATTATTGGTTATATGGATTAAAAATATAAATTGTGGAATTTACCATGAAATGTTTGACTATTAAACAGGTTTAATCATAAAAACAATTAATGAAATTGTTTCATCATCCATTTCTAGTGCAATAGTTGAAATGAAAAAAAATATCCATAGATTTAATATTAATATTACAAATTAAATAACAATGTAAAAATCTGATCTGTGTTACGATTGATCAATTAACTAAATCCTTAAATTTCAATCATATTAAAGATATTACATCTTTAGTATAATGTTATTTACCATATCTCAATTAGATAGATAAGTTTCATGGAATTTCTCTCCCCATTTAGTGTAACCATAATACCATGTTCAATTCTAATTTTTGGAAAATACATTAGATGTAGTTGGGTACTGAATAAAATAGTTTTACATCTTTTCATTTACAATCTAAAGTACAGTTCCAAAAAATATAAATACTTGTAATACATGCATCATGAACGGTCAATGGATTACCGGGGAACATGCGATTAACATCATTCATTTATTATGTTTTTTATTAACAACAATTTTCATTAAAATATACAAATGGATAAATTTGAGGAAATATAAAAAAGCAGTTTAATATGAAACATTTTTTAGATTATGTATGAGAAATGAAGTTGATAATACTAGAGTTTGTAGGAAAAATAATTGTGAAGGTGATGTTTATTCATAAAATTACAACTTTGATGTAATATAAGAATAAAATATATGATCATAACTAGATGAAATGATCTTTACATTTAGTATGGTGACCATGATTTTTTATAGTATGTCCAAGGAAAATTTTATGCATTTTGGGAAAAATGTGAGGATAACTATATTTCTCATTAGAATATATAACATCCTTGATAATTTTTTATCATTTCAATATTCAGTGGCTTTTCCTATGAGTTTATCCTAAGAATACAATGTACTTTAGATCTCAATGTGAAAAAATATATCACAAATTCATCTCATTTTTTGAGCCCTAACGTACTTCAATTGGAAGATAACCTAACTTTTGAGGAATAATTGATTTATAATATTGACTATAGAGATAAAGTGTTTAGAATAAGGTGATTCACCGTGATATTATTTTCTGGAATAACCATATTTTGAAGAGATACTGGGTAATATGAAAATTCTATGAGAGAATTATATCCCCACCGTTTTTAGAAATGAATAAAATTAATAAGAAACAATTTTTAATAGGGGAAATATTGTAATAACCTCAGTAATAATAGAATATGTTATTTTATTATCTAAAGGTATTCAGGAATTAGATAGTTATACTCAACACAAAAATTCTAATGTTGTTTTATATAAAAAAGAATTTTTTTTAATAAATATATTTCTTATATGGTTTTGTTTAAAAGATTAATTTAATAATTTTTGTATTTAAATCTAAAAAAGTGAATTTTATTTTCTCAATTCGTCACGTCTAAATTAGCATAGGGTGGTTTTTTCAGTTAAATTATTGAATTGTTAATGAATAGTGAAAATTTCAATTTTTATTGAAAACATATCATCATTTAATCTTTTCAAAAATTAATATTCTACATCAGATTAGTTTTAAATTTTAATTACTTTCATTTGATTAAACATGTAACAATTATATTCCATTGAATGAATTTTATATATGACTTTATAAAAAACATGTTTTAAAAAAATAATTACTTTTTATGAAATACTAATTTTTATCACATTGTAATGCTTTAATTTAAACTTAAATTCTAAGACTTATATGAATAGAATCATGAAATGTTTCATGTGGTTCAATTTTGGTAATTAGGTCGATTTAGTTTTTTTTTATTAATAAAAACCTCAGTAAAATTTTGTAACAATGGTAAGGGTGAGTTGTTAATTGTGATTAAAAATGATAGGATCATGAATAAACAATGACCCAATAATTACGTTTATCATATATAATTAGTGGGGTTTTGAAATTTCTGTCAACGTCTAAAAATAAAAAAAACACGATACCATATTTCATTGATTTTTACCATTATAATACTTATGTGAAAGATATAGTTAAAATGGTCACTTTTTGACTTTTAATAACTGTAATATTTCTTGATAAGGGTTAAAAAAAATTTTGTTAAAAATGGTAATTTTAAAGATAAAGGAAATTTTTATCATTTAAAATTTATTGATAATTTTTTTAGTAATGAATAAATACCTTGAATAATTATGAAATTGTGAAAAAATATTTATCAAATAAATAAAATAAATAAAATAAATGATCTCAAAATATAATATGTAATAAAAATTGATATAATTATTGTGTGTCAAGAATTTTTATGATATATATACCATTTTTGTGATGTTTTAATAAATTATATTGGAGTTCCTTCATTTTCTAGTATTCTCAATGGAAATATAAATAAATTGTTCCTAAAATGACATCATTTATATTTTATGTTAAAAAAATATTTAATTAAATGATTTCTGAATCCTGAAAATCTGATAATTAGAAAATTTATTGGGATATAATTTAAAATATCAAAATAGTTCATTTAATGTCCTATTATTCTTTTATTTTAACTACCACGACCCCTCATTGTAAAAAACATTATTATTCTTGTAATCATAAAAAATGGTTAACATTGGTAAAAATATAGTCTAAAAATGTCCAAAATTAATTTGGATGAAATTATTTAAACCAATAATGATTTTATTAAAATATATCATTTGGTGTGATTTTTCAAGAAAGATTAATTTATTTTTATTTTAAACATTATGAAACTACCAGAGTGCCCCTCAACACACATATAAAAGGTCACATCCTCTCTTATTTTATTATCATCTAAAAATCAGTTTGGATCAACCAATAACTACACAAACACTATCCTCACATACCTCTCCACATTATAGATTCCATTTTTTTCAGAGACCATCCTAGGAATGATTTTGTGTAAACCAAAATAGATTTTCTGATGAAGTGGTATGGTTATATTCCAAGAATTTTCATTGTATTTTCTATTCTCCTCCTTAAGATATTCTTAAACCATGAATAAATAAAAATATAATTATCTTCTATATGCATGGTTTTTATTCTATTAATTTCTTAACATATATGTCACATCTATGATTTTTTTTTCAGGTATTCCTTTTTTTATTTTTGGTCTAGTTTTTTCCCTTGGTTTTCCCTTTCAGTTCTTTCTAAAAATATTGATATTGGGATTAATAGCTAGTGCTTCATAGTTGATGGAAGGTTAAGGAAAACCGTACAATCTCCTACAAGTATGTGTGAAGCCAATTTCTATTTTTGATAGTGGTGACCGAATGGTTAGAATATGGTTTGGAAATTCGTGTGATATAACCATGCGGTGTGTTCCTCTTGAATAGTGTGGGATGCATGGTTCCCTCAAAAATTGAAAAACCATGAAGGCTAACCATGTGACATGTCAGGTGCATTAAAATGTTGAAATTGACCTTTGTTCCCTCTTCAATATTAACCTTAAATTGCCTCTAATCCACCCCATTTGGTATTTTCATCCATGGGATGTTCTTCCATACCTTCATAAATTCCTTAAGAAACAACATTTTGGTGTTTTGATCCTTGTAAATTCATCAAATCTTTAGGTAAGTTGTTTCTCACAAGGTATCATCCTTTTTTAGGGTTCTTCTCCACTCTTTCTTAACATTCCTTATTTCCATTGGGGTGTTGAACCATGTGATGGTCCAATATTTTGTTGTGGGATTAAATCATTATGGGTATTGTTTGATCTTACCTTGATATGGTACTGTTGTGGTGTGAAGTTGGTCTCCCCTTGGATTTTTAAAGTTTCCAGGTTTGAGGTATGGGTTCCATAATTTTAAATTATTAGATGATAATAGTTTTCTTTCTTGATTGTTGGAACTTGTTCTTTGGATTAGTTGTGTTGTGAAAAATTAGTTCTATATGGGTTTTAAAATTGTTATGTTTTGTGTGTGATTTGTTTTAGTTTTTCTTATATGTGTTGTATACCTTTTTTGAATGGTGAAAAATGCATTTCCAAATATTTTTAAATATGAAAATTTTCTTAAATTATATTTTCTAAGAGAAATTTTTTGTTTCATGTTGGATTTATTATTGTGCGGATTAAATGTGTTTTTTAGTTTTGAATGTAGTCATATGAAAGTTGGAAGGTGGTTTTGATGTGCGTATGATTGTGAAAGTGG
Source organism: Viscum album (assembly GCA_963277665.1). Taxonomy (NCBI): domain Eukaryota; kingdom Viridiplantae; phylum Streptophyta; class Magnoliopsida; order Santalales; family Viscaceae; genus Viscum; species Viscum album. Next base: position 171,061,774 of record OY728157.1, read on the forward strand.
ATACTCAAATGAAATTGGTTAGATTCCACAGGTATTCTTTCTTGGTGTGTTTCCAAATTGGTTTCATAAATTTTGAAGGTGGTGTGAAATGTATTTTCAAATGGTTCTGGATTACATGTAAATGGGAAAGTGGTTTTCTTTATGGAAAATCGTTGTTTCCATGTGAGTATTTTATCATTGTATCAATATATAAATGTGAAGATGTGATAGTGGTGATATTCTTATGTGCTTATGTTATTGGGCCTGTGTATGAAAAAGTTTTGATATATCTGATATGTAAAATGATATTTCAGCAGAAAGGGAACCCAAGGTTTCTAGATGGGTGAACAAGAATTTGTATGCATGTGGATTAAGAAGTGGATGAGGTGCGAACTTACCTAGCAAGATTGATTCTACAACACCAACTGAACATGTGATATGATAAGAGCCCACTATAATTTTTTACAAGATCCCACATATAGGCTCATGCATGGAAAATATATTTGTATTAACTTATGATTTGGAGACCACTAGAATTTTGGGAGACATTATCTTATACTGGATCATTAATGGGATCATTGTTGGTAGTTGAGTTGGAGGATTGAGATCACTAAGTTAAGAGGTTTATACAGAACCACTTCTTCTAGTTACCTATATATATTTAACCATGGTTCTCTCTTGTGACATTATTTTTATGTGATGTGTTGGTATTTGTCAATATACAGTTGACCCTGTGTATATATTTATTTTAAGATGCCTTTTTGTGAAAGAGGTTTTCCATAAATGTGTTTATTGTAAAAGTTTTACTTAAAATATTTTTTGATAAATATTTGAAATATTATTATGGAAATGTTCATCTTGGTTTTTCATATAATTTTATATCTTGGAATCATTACTTTGGGTGAAATACTTTTAGGCTTTGGTTTACACCATACATACACCTTTGGGTTTATATATACTTTATGTATCATGATTGTGGATCTAGTTTTATGGGATCAACTTCTTGCATGTGTTGGTGGTGGTGTCTTGAGTTGTATGCCCCTCTCATTGCATGGAGGTTTTTGGATAGTATAATTATTCCAATTCGGTTGTATCACATTTGGTTATTATTAATGTTGTAAACCATCGAATCTAAAAATTATTGTACCTCATTTGGTTATGAAGAGCAGTTCTGTGTTGTTTACTCTTATTGGTTATTTTTTGTTCTTCCAATGGAAAAAAATTCCAAAAATATATTTTTGGTAACTAGATACTAGTTTCTAACCCATGGGAATGGGAATTCCCTTCTGGCCTTATCATGGCCTGGGTTGGGTGTTGGAATAGATTAATTCTTGGCTCCTATCATGAAAATTTATCCATATCCTCTTCCGTAAAATGCGAAATTAAACCATCTTTCGTGGTTATGATGGACTATCACCCCCATGAACAAATGTTATTAATTTTCCATTTTGTCCAATTCTAATGTGGTATATGGTTCTATGATGGTAAAAATTGATCAAGAATGAAAGAATGATTTCTGTAATGATCTTCTATTAGTGGGAAGTGGTAGTTAATCTATAAAGAAGTGGAAGTCGGATGAGCATGAAAAAGAGGGAGGTGGTCTTTTGGAACATCCTTACTGACTATCTTCATATGTGACTTCTGATTTTTGTCTATGTACTTCCAATTATTTAATTAGGAAACCATTTTTATCAAATATTTATGTTCACATTATAGTAAGAAGATATTTCTCTTGACGTTTGATTACCTCATTTGGTGGATGAGTTCCCATAGTTATTTCTAAAATATTTCTCAAGTTTCATTCTAAATTTGGGTGTGGAGTTCTCTATTGATTTAGAACTGGGAACACATATAAAATCTATTACCTAGTAAAATATTCACCCCATCAAGTGGAGGGAATTAAAGGCATATATTTCTTATTTTTAATTAAAAGGATTCATTCACCCAAGCATCTCACCTTAGGCCGACCCAATTTTTTTTGAAAATAGAATAATGGTATCTTAATTTGTGTGTTAATTACTGGATGTTGAATAAAGTGATGTTCAAGAACAAGTACCATTTGGCATGTTTTAATTCTGTTTTATATTAGAATAAGTGGGAATGTTGGTTTTCCAAGATCAAATTTTGATCTGGGTATCGCCACGTTAGAGTTAGAGATGAAGATGTTCATTAAATGTCCTTTCGAAGTATATACAACAACTTTGATTATATGCTCATTCCCTTTGGGTAGTCAAATGGTCAAAAATTATTTATGGAGGTGATGAAAATGGTATTCCATCCATCTATCAACTCATTTGAAATTGTATCTTTTAATGAAATCATTTTCTATACAAGGACTATGGAGGAGCATCAACTGAATTTGATAATTGAGTTAGGCTGGCTTTAGTATCATCTCATCCATTTAATGATTTTTGAATGAACATTCCAAATAATGGAGGTGATGTATCAGGGTCATGTGATCATAGAGAGAGGGATTTAGGTGTACCATGAGATGTTTATTATAGTTATGTCATGGGAGAACCAAAGAATGTTATTTATATTAGTATATTTTAGGTCCCTTTATGGTATTACAAGCAATTTCTTTTAGGAATTACATTAGATATATTCATCTATGACAGAGCTTACCTAGAAAGGGACAAATTTTTAATGGGTACATGAGTTTTAGGATTCCTTTGAGGTGAAAAGGAGATCATTTACCACATCCACTTTTTTGATCTTTTTGGAATATATAAAGTTATATGTGGTTTATTGGGATGCCTCTAGTATGGTTCTTGGGTGTCTGATGATGGAAGGTGACCATTTGGTGGATTATGGTTTTGGCCAACCCTAGCCACTTGAATATAATTAACCAACCAATTTATCGTAGCTAGTAGTGGTGAATAATTATTAGATTAAGTCAAACCAAAATATTTTGGGAGAGAATTATATATATTATTCAAATAAAATGATTTTATCTTCCATTTTCTCTCATTAAAATCTAAATTATTGGAAATTTAATTTAGTTGATTGACTTCAGGGGTCCGATTTGATATACTCTATATCACATGAAAATGAAATGTGGTTGTGCATTCCTTATCCAAAAAATTCCCATTAAAAGTATTTAAAATATTCTGTGATGTTTGTACATTGATGGGTATTTTCAATCAGATGAATCTCAAGACCACGTAACATAGTGGAGGTGTATTATTTGCGAGGGTGCAGCTAACAACTTATCTTCTAGAGTTAATTCAGAATGATAATCTTAGTGAATAGATGTTCCATTATTCTATGCAATTTATAAATGGTGTGGAGGTTTCTTTGGGAATATTCATTGTATCCTTAAGAATTTTTATGATTTAAGGGTCACTCCATGTTGTCATTTTGTTGAAGAAGATGATGATTCAAGATATCCACCATTATCTATGGGTCCTTCATCATGATCATATCAGGATGTACAATGATGTAAATCATAATTTATGGTTTCTAGGTATGAGATAAGATGTAAGTGAATTTGTATCCTAGTGTCACATATGTCAATAGGTTAAAGACAAGTACCAAAGGTCCTCTAGTATTCTTTAGTAACTACCTATTAATACATGAAAGTGGGACAAGATCAACATATATTTTATTATTGGATTGCCACATACACCCCTAATAAGGATTTAAATTTATGTATATAATGAAAGCTTAAACAATCATCGCATTTCATTCAAATCCAGAATTCCACCAAAGTGGATGAGTTCCATTAGTTGTACGTGCATGATGTTTTGATGCTCCATGTTTTTTTTAGAAAACGTTTTTGATAGAGACCCCCCCCCCCCATTTTACCTCATAGATTTTGGAATTCCTTCATAAGGTGATTGGGTCATGGGTCATGTATGAAAAATCATAACACCCTCAAATGGATGTTCATATGGAGCAGGAGAATTAGATTTTGGATGAAATACTCCCGACAAGTGTGCATGATTTTGGAGGTTCATGGGATAGCCATTCGGGATGGGTTGAGTTTTCATATAACAATAGTTAACAATCCGAGATTAAAATGGATCATTTTGAGGTACTTTATGGTCAACCATGTCATTATTGTTTTTTTGTTGGGAGGATGTGGGAGGGGCCTCGTTGTTGGGACTCATCCTTCTGCCAGAAACATTCAATAATGTTTAGTTGATCAGACAATGTTTGTTGGAGGTGACTAGTCATCCCAGCCTTATTCTAATACAAGGGATCTATATTTGGAGTTATCTGTGGGTGACTTTGTGATCTAAAATGTGGAACCTCGCTTGGGTCGCCATTTTTTGGGGATGGAAGGGATGATAACACTGAGGTATGTCATCCATTTTGAGATTACTGATTGGATAGTATGAAGGAATATAGGTTACCATTCCCTTTCCAATTAATTTCAATTCATAAAATATTCTATAATTCCCAATAGAAAAATTAAAATCCAAATTTGTCCCATGTTCTATGATAGGAGGAGTAAGAGTTTGAGATTGATTGGTTTGTGTTTTAGTGGCCAGTGTAGAATATGGAATCACAAGATAAAGTTCTTTGTGGGACGTCTTTTCAGTTGGCCCAAGTTCTTTTATAGCATGGTTGTGATGTGAATGAGACTTGGGAGTGGAATCCTTGGATTGAGGATTAGTATTAATTTTTGTTCTCTGATCATGCATTACAGTGACATTCTCAATGATGAAATTTTTCATGGTTGGGAGAATAGTCACATCCATGATTTTGTATTGAGGTTTTATTTTATTTTTTTCAGTCTAGTATTTATTCTTGGGTTTTTGCTTGATTTTTTTGATGAAAATTGATATTTTGGTGTTGAATGTATGTAGAACATGGTTGGGACGTGGTTAAGGAAAACTATGTGACCTTCTCTAGGTAAGTGTGCAAACAATTTTTATTTTGGACAGTGATGACTGGATAGTTGACAGACAGTTTGGAAAACCATTTGTGCTAACCGGATGGTGTGTTCCACTTGGACAGTAAGTAACTCGTAGTTCTTTCATGGCTTGGAAAACTATGTAGGATAACTGTGTGACTAATCTAAGTCATTAAAAAGTAGATATTTTATTATGTTCCCAAATAAATTTTTACCATAAATCATCTCCCATCAAACCCATTCATCGTTTTCATCCATTGAAGCTTCCTCCAAACATTATTAGATACTTTGATGACCATAATTTGGGTGTTTTAGCCATATAAATTAAATTAAACATCAATTATGTTGTTTATCACTTTGTTTTATCCTCTTTTTAAGGTTCATATCCACTCTTTCTTGGCATTCCTTTTTTCATGAGGGATGTTGAACTAGGTGAAAATTTGATATTGTGTTGTGGGATAAAATCATGTTGGTTATTTTTAGATCATTCCATGATAGGGTCTTGTGATGGGGTAGTTGTATTTTATTACCATTTTTTGAATGTTTCTAAGTGTGAGGTGGTTTTTCCATGATTTTACATTCTTATATTAGTTTTGATAGCTTGTATGATTATTGAAATGTGTTCTATGGATTATTTGTGTCATGAGAAATATTTTTTGGAATGGTCTTAAAATGAAAATGTGATAAAAAATAGTTCTATGAACTAATGTTGATACGTCACATGTGTGCACTATTTTGGTGCTTTTTAATTATGTTTTATGCATTGTGTAAATGGTGTGAAATGTGTTTTAAAATATATTTAAATTATAAAATGTATTAAACGTAGATTTTTTAAGATAAGTGGGTTTTCATTCCACATATAATTCATGTTTGTGCACTCTAAATGTGTATTTGGATTGTGAAAATTATGAGAATCATGATGAAAATGGATTTGATGTGAGTATGAATTTTAACAGACCTTTCCCATGAAAATGGTTAGAATCCATATGTGTTCTTTCTTGTTCTGTTTCTAAATGGGCTTTATAAATTTTTCAGGTTGGTTGAAATGTATTTCAATATGGTCTTTTGTGCCCGTGTAATTGAAAAGAAGTTTTGTTTTTAGAAAATAGAGGTTTCCATGTGAGTTTTTGATTTTGGGATCAATGTGAAATTATAATGATGTGAAATATGTGATTTCATTGTGTCATTATGAAGATTTTAATATGAATGTGAAAGTGATTATTTATGTGATATATGAAATAGAATTTGAGAACAAACAAAACCCTAAGTATCTATGTGGGTGAACTAGAACTCGTATGCTAGTTGATTTAGAAGTGGTTGAGGCTCGGATTCATCTAGCTGCATAGACACTGTAACAAAACCTAGACATGTGATGTGATCGGAGACCACAAGAATTGTGGTATGTGATCCCCTATAGTAGCTCATTAATGGGAATACTGTTGTTATTCATTTTTTCCATACTATATAAAATTTGTGAGATATTCCCTCTAGTGGCTCATGCATGGGAACAATGTTGGTAGTTGAGTTAGAGGATTTCAATCACCAAGGTCAAGAGTTCATAGGGCCCCACTCGTGCTAGTAACCTATATGGGTATACCAACGGTTCTCTCTTGTGACATAATTATTATATTATGTGGTTATATCCCTTGGTTTATATTAGACCTTGTGTATATATTTATTTCACAAAATCTTATTAGTGAAAAAGGTTCTCCTTAAAATTGTTTCTTTAGAATGTTTTTCTAATAATGTTTCGTTAGAAATGTTTCAAATATTCTTATAGAAAGGTGCATGTTGATTTTTAATGTAATGGTATACCATGGAGTCATTCTTTATGGTGAAATCCAACTGGTCTTCGGTTCATACCCAAAATACACCATTGTGTGTATGTCAACTTTGTTATGTATGAACCGTGTAAAGGCTAGATGTATTGTGTTGCGGGATCTGACTGATAGTGTTCCACTTCTTGATGGTGTTGGTGGTGGTGTCTTTAGGGTGATATCCCTTCCATTTCATGGAGGGTTTGGGATGGTTTTGTTGTTACCATTTTGTTGTAGTACATTTGGTTTGGCTTATAGATGTAAAACATTGAATCTGAAAATTGTTGTACCTTATTTTGACATAATTATCAGTTTTTTGATGTTTACTCCTGTTGGTTATTTATAGTAATGTCAATGTGTGAAATCATTCCCAAAGATAATTATTAATATACAAGAACTAGTTTCCGGTATGTGAGGATCAGGAAATCCATTTGGGCCTTGTCTCGGGCTTAGTCGGGTGTCAGATCAGATTTAATTCTTACGTGGTTTGTGATAATACATACATATCATCTTCTATAAAATGGGAAACAAAACCATCATTCTTTTGTATGGCGGACTACTCCCTCACGAACTGATGTTATTCATTTTCCATTGCAGCCTATCATTAAATATTGTAATGATAGATTTAATATCGATATATATATATATATATATAATTTATCCATGAAATAATTATTATTATTTAAAATAAATATATCATCTATTTTATTATATTTGATTTCATCAAAAATAATATTAACATAGTTCTTTTGTATGTTTGGACTACCATCTCCACAAAGCAATCTGATTCACTTTTAACCACCACATCATTTAGGCCCTACATAAATATAAATATATATATATATATATAAGTATATTTAAAGAAATAATATGTTAATTTTGATATAATGGTATTTTTTAATAATAAAACAATACATACCTTCTTTCCATCTTGATTATTAAAAAATGGAAAAGTTTCTCGGGCCTCTGTATGGTCTAACATCTCCATGATTGTAATGTGGTGTATTTCTCTAAAAAATCATTCATAATTGATTATAAAATATTATTTTATTTGTAGAAATTATAATTATTCCATGATTATTATTCTAGATATGATGGAATGATGACCACCTTAACCATATTCGACCTACCGATGTCATTTTGGACATTTAAGTTGAATATACTCAAAACATTCAAAATGGATTTAATTATTAAGTAATTTAATATAACATGGTAGTACATAAAATATAATTAATAATAAATGTGAAAAAAAAATTTTAAGATAAATAATTTGCATAAGTTTATTATTCAGAAGAGAAATAATGTACACGTTTAGTTGGACACAATGGAATGGACACATTACGTTAAAACCCTCATTTTAAATATATTAAATATTTATTTTCTAAATAATTTTGGTCTTTTTATATATTTTTAAAAATAGATATTATATGTATTTATATGGTCATGAATGAATTATAAAAGACATATTATCTTCCTTTCATATAATTTTTTAAAACATAATCATTTCATAGCATATTTTTAATATCTTAACAAAATAAAAAAGGAATAAACAATTTCTACATATATGGAAGCAATGGTTTTTCCTACCTTCATAACCATTATTTGATGTTTGGATTCCGTTAAAAGATTTTATTTTTTTCCATTAAAATTAAACACATTTTTCTTTTTATTCTATGTGTTTTATTTTTGTAAAATTTATTTATAAAAATGAATGTTATTTTGATAACCAAAAGTGTTCTATTTATGGTTGTAAAAGAGTTTTTAAATGGTTTTGTGATGAAAGGAAAACACATAAAATTTTTCATTTCTAAATCAACACATTATCATTATATATGATGAGAATATTATTCCAAAAAATATATACAATGGTTGATCTTGATACATCATATATGATTGGTGATTCTAATATAGTTTTTAAGATGGGTGATACCAAAATAGATATTATGATTGGTTATGATGATATAAATTATATGAACGGGTGAGATCGATAAAACTTATAGAACGGTTGATCCCCATTATTGCTCTAAAATTAATTGGTTATTTATTTTTTCATCAAATACAAGATTCATTAAGTTGATCAGTGTGGTTTTGGTTATAGATTTCATATGGATATATTTATTTATTTCACTGTTTATGAATATTGTACTCTAAGTCACATCAAATAGGTTTTTATTGACATGTTATGGTTTTAAAAGTTATTAATTGAGAAAAAATATGTCTTTTCAGGTAGGGATTATTTATTTCACATGTTCAAAGAATAATGTTGAAAAAGTTATAATTTTATTTGTTTTAATTTTGTTTAATTAATTAAAATATTTTTTATTTTTTATTTTCCTTTCTAGGCATTCTGTGCTCATCCAAAATTTTAAATTCTTTTTGACAGTGTTTAATGATGGTTAGGAACCACAGTGAATCGTAGTTTAAATTAGTGAATATTTTTTATGAAAAGATAAATTATTTCATTTTTTGAGGATTCATATAGTGTGAAAATAGATACTAAGTAGAAGTGACCACATTGAAATATAAGGATCTTTTAGGTAAGACTAACAGATTAAATATCCAAAATTATAAACCTTAAATATCCTTGAGTATCTCTCATGACTACACCTAAAACAAACCTATATATATAAGTAACACACACACCCTCCTCGGTCATTCAAAATTCACGGATGAGTGGACTCCCACATCTCATCTCTTATTGATGCCGTAAAAATTGGATATATATAAAATTATGACCTCAATGAATCTTGGGGTTTATCAGCACCATAATGGTCACTTTTGAGATGTTATATTAGGGTTAGCTATTTCATTTAGGTTTTTTAGACTCTTTAGTGTTCTGAACAGCACAAACTATCCATAAATTTCGGTTTCAAAGCATCAAATGTATGATTTAAGTGTCTCTGTGTCCTATAACATATAACTAATCCACTGTATTTTTAACCTTAAGATGAAATTTTTTTCTATATTTTCTTTTTTTTATCATCTTGGAATAATCCAGTGATTGGATTCAAGTTGAATAATTATTTATTCTACCTTTATGGTTTTCCAGGCATCCTATTAAGTTTGTATATATTGTCCACTTCCTGGGCCTTGGGACCACACATTTTCTATTGGTGAAAATAATGTATAGGTTAGAGATGGTTTTGTGAGAATTATGTAGTAATAGTTTTGTCAGAGTTTACACATAAAAACCCTTCTAGATGTGGTTTTGTAATTGTATTAGTGGTAATGATAGGTGATAGAAGAATCATATAACCCAATTTGTTTATGTAAAATAGTGGCAATATATTTTCTTTAATTGATATCCATTTTTTCCTTTCTAGGATGTTGGGAATGTATTTTTCCACTTTTTAAATTATTTTGTATGCATTAATTATAATGAATATGATAGTAGATGAAAAATTCACTATCATTGTTATATTATCATCATAAGTATATGGAGTCTCATTTTCATTGGGTACTTATCGAGTGGTTATTCACCACTCCCTTGAGGGGTCATCCTTTGGAGAATATCCTTCAGTTTGAAGCATCGATGATGCGTCACCTTCAAATTTTGAGATTCCCCAATGACTACATTGTGGATAGTAAAATAGAGATTTTCTCTATAAAACATATACATATATGTAATTATGTAGAATTATGTGTCACAAAATGTGATAAATGTTAAAGTATTTTCTTATGAAATTTCATTATGTATCAAAAAGACCTACTTCCATGAGCAGGGGAGGAGGTTGTGTTAAAAATTCTTATAGCTATATGTGGGGTGTTATATGGTTCTATCACTGTAATATTTTTGGTCCTCTATAAATTTTATGACCTGGTTATTATACATAACTATTAAAATTTAATCATCCCTAGGTCAAAAGATTCTTCTAATTCTTATATTATCATCTTCATCTTCCATAGTTTTATTCTCATAGGAATTTTTCTGAGTATGCGTTAAGTTAAAAAAATAGATTGATTATGTGATTCTCACTCTTATATGAAGCACTGTTTTTTAAGGATTTTTTTTATCCCATTAGATGAATTTTTTACCTATTTTAGAAGCCAAATGTAAGATTATTAAAATCTCTCTAATCTGGGATAATGTTTTTAAGAAAAGGACATAATAGAACTATGTTTAGTATAATATATGTCATGCACATATACTAGAAATTAAATTATTATGTTACCTTACATGAGGATAGGTTCAATGAAATTGGCTTACCCCATCTTATAAATTTAATGCCATATAATTAATTTTTGAATAATAGGCATAGATTCCACAAAGCATAAAATAATATATGTTAGTGATTCTTACAATACTTTTCCTACCACAAGCATTATTCTACTAAAAGGAAATTAAAATAAATATATTGTTAAAACCACAACATTTCCATAATGTGATTCTCATATTCCACTTATTGAAGAAATATTTTCTTCAAATGAAAATTTTCCTTCCATAGGTCTAGTCAAAGAATATTTATTCATTCCTCTATTGATGATTTCATTATATTATACTGAGGGTGGCTATGGGCCATACCATAAATGATATGTTTTTAAAAAAAATTATTTACTCTTTACCAATGTGTTGTATTCCCTTTTTTTGAGATATTAATCCACTTTATTATGACAATAGTTTTCATTTTCTAGCTACCATGTTCTAGAGAGAAATGTTTATTGATAGCTTTCTATTCAGGTAGATGTCATATAATATACTGGTGGGTTGAATGGTGGAATTTTCCTAAGTCTATATTTTGGTTGAGAAATGGTACTGGAGATTAGAAAAAAGTCTCTTCATTTAGTTTAACACAATATATTGAGTGTCATGTAACATGAGGTCTTTGTAAAAGTTCCTACAATAGTGGGAGGATCTTCTTGATGCAATGAAGTGTTACTATAGGGAGGACATTGATGGTGAATTTCATTACAGTGATGACTACCATAACGTAATAATATCTATATTTTTTTAGGATTCATGTAGGATATACCCTAGGGATAACCATTATAGGGTACATCAGTATAGGGAGGACCATCATATCTTTCGACACACTGATCAAAAAAGGATTTTCAGGGTTCTCATTATTGGAAGAGTTTATGTGATTGATCTAGTAAGTTCCATTGGGGGGACACTCATTGATAGTTTATTTGGGAGGACCACAATGGATAATTTTATTTATATTTTGAGGAGTAAATTCACAATTCTTGCTTCATCCAAAATTTAATAACTAGACAAAAGTATCATGGGTCACCATCGACAAATATTCATAGGCCCTGATAATTACAAAATCATGTATAAAATGAATATAGTCATTATTTTGAGATTTATTCTTCAAATGGTTTGATTTAATTTTGGATAATCCCTATTGGGAAAAATAAAATTTTTGGTTCACATAGTGGATTTATATGATGGGGATTTTTTGAATGCCACCCGTGCCAAAATTTCACTAGGATAATAGGATTCTTCATACAAATTTGTAATATTTGCCTATATTTTGTTTTGTATAATGATATAGAGAATTAATTTTACACATTTAAGGGAAGAATGTATATATTCATGCTCCTTGGTGATATATATATTATTATTACTAGTCTTTAAATATTTGGAATGAATATTTTTCTACCCTGATGTTTCCATTGAAATTGTTTGTTGATCTCTAGTTTGAAAAGGAATGTGTACATGATCCTATTTTTTCACTCTTTACTGACATTTACATATGAAAATCTTGAATGAGATAAGTATTCTCCATTTCCTCTTTAGTAGACCTCAATATGCATTAAAGGGATACATTAATTATGGGGATGGGACTGTGTGCCTATCCCCTTGTGGTTACTAGGGTAAGATTATATCTTTTTTATGATATGTTAAAAAAATCTATAATTTGGGATGGAAATAAATATTTCCAAACCATTGCTACAAAAAATCATGGGAACCCATAGAAGGGATAGGGATATGTCCTCATTCCTTAGTGGGAGTAGAGATATGAACCTTATCGTATCCTCTAATTTCTCCTAGAATGTTCTAAAGGGAAAAATACATAGTGGTGGGAATGTATGACTTCTCAATGTTTTTATTGAGATATTAATTATATCTCTACTTGGTACTAACATTTAATTATGAAAGTTTATATAGGTGTGGGCATGGATGTGTTCATGTACACTAGTCAGTGCGGAACTTTAGTTTTGGGCTTCCTTAGTTGAAGTAGGGATATTGGACTACTCTCTATGATATTTATCTCTCCATTAATTGAGATGTATTTTATATGATCCTTTCTAAAGCAACATAGTGAAGGTTTTTCAAGGTGAAATCAATTGTTAAAGGATGAGTGGTGCGTGTTATATGGTGAAATTGTTTGGGGTTGAAATAATTCCACTTCTATAGTTACCAAAACATGGTAAATTAATATCTAAAATCCTGATGAAACACCTGAATATAAGGGAAACATTTATTGTACTCCCTATAAAGACAAAACAAAATTACTTCCCTATGGAAGGAGGATCCACCTCCCCCTTTATGTCTAGTCATTATATATATGGTCATTAAGGGTTAACATCAAGGAGGGATTCTCAAAGAACCTACAGTATTGTATGGGTAATTATAAAGTTGTGCTCTTAGATTTGTGCATCTATCTCCTAGAACTATAGGAACTGGTTTAGTGATGGAATCCATTTATTTTATGGGTAAAAACATATGAAATTAATAAATTTTACTTTTTTCATTGAAATGATTCCATGTGGACTGATTGGAGTTATTTTAATGAAGTTGCTAAGATGAAAAAATAACACAAAACAAAATTGCCCATTAATTTAGCATAAAAATTATGAAAAAATTCACAAATAAATGTTTTTGGAAAAATGTAATGTTTTCATGGGAGGGATCACATCTATTTATCCATTCCTTTTTCATAGAATATACAAAATATAATGGTCTAATGTTTGTGGTAACAATTTTTTTTCATGAAAAATATCCACACTGGGTTTACTACTTTGACACATAAAATATGTGGATGAAAATGGTCCAAACTATGGGGTTCCCCACTATCTTTTATCTTAAGGAAAACTTCATGTTGTTTACACCACTTTTATTTCCTCGTAAAATGATAAAAAATAACTATACATGTTGTCTTACTTGTTGTATTTTTTTGCTAAAAATAGTTTCACAATGGTTTATCCATATTTGTTTCACCTCAGGATGGGGTACCCTAGTGCTTACAATATTCACATCAAGATACTATCAATATCATAAAAGTTTTAAAATGGATCATATTCATGGAGCAAAAATAAACAAAAACACACTATATCCAGGAAAAAAACTACATTATATCATTCCAAATGAAGCATATCTTTGTAATTTCATACCAATGATGCTTTAAAACACACAATAATTAGTATAATGGGTTGTTTGGATCAACACACCCTATTATGGGAAATAATTACTACTTAGAGACTCTCTAACATATTTAATTATACTTTGTAAATATTTTCAAAATTCCAATATAGGGTTGGTAACAATTACACAAGTAATTTTATATTAACATGAACATATGTGAATGTCCTTTAATATTATAATTATCCCACAAATGTGAACATATATATTTATCATAACTTTTTCATCAATGAAATTGTTTATATGCCATATATGATATCCAAATTTTTCATATCATTACATGATGTTTTCGGTTTATATATTTTTATAGTTTAATATTTCAATGTTGGGTTATCTATTGTTTATCAGCATCTAGAATGAAAGTTATGTTTTTAGTATTGGGCCCATGAAAGGTATTTCTATGCATCCTTATAAAAAGTATCAACACCCACGTAAACCAATTCCACATAATTTCGATTGTCTTACCAATTATGTTTGTGTGACAAGGACTTGTCCATTCAAATTAACCCCATTTGATAAGGATAACACATTAAAACATATGGTGAAATAGTTAGTGACGGGCTCACATGTGAGTATTTTATTGCATTATAACCTTATGTGGGTATTTTATCCAACATGGATGGGTTGAACTCATAAGAAATATATCATTGAGGAAAATTCTTTCCAAAAAATATGTTCTAATGAGAATATATATGACAATACCCCAAGGGAATATCACATTTCAGGTGGATGTATGATTTTATCATGAATATGGCCTAAATAAGTGATGATCTATAGGAAATATGGAACCCTTATAGGTGGATAGTGGATTGATGATGTTGGGATTAAACATTAGAGAGGTATATTATGTATTTAGTCAAAATAATAATCAAATAACACATATTTCTAACGAAATAGGGTCTTATGATAAGAAAATTTTTATTCAAATTAACATTTTCAGATATGGGAATTGACCATAAAAATTATCATTTTACTACAGAGAAATGAGATAGATATTTTAACATCATTATAGTGGGATAATTATGTCATTAAATTTGTAAAAACATAGGTTTCTATAGTGCTTATACATATTTTCGATTCACATGGGTACTTCATATGAAATATAGGTCATTAATGGAATATCTCGTTGGAAATATGTTACTTTGGGATGAAAATATGATTTTTAGAGATTATACATAGGAATGAGTCCCCAATAGATTAATTTTAAGCTTTTTGATGGCATAATCATCCCACATATCGAATCCCATGTGATTATTTCTTATGGTGAGAAACAACATATGGAAAAAAATCAAGTGAATTACATAATAAGATTTAGATAGGACATTCACCTAATAAGGGATCCCATAAATTTAATATACGTATTCTCTATCAATGTATAAGGAAAGAGATATGTAAGGTTAGAGGTATATTGATTACGTCATGAAAGACTAGAGGATTACCCTACGATGGATTCACTTTACTCTCATATTCCTGTATATTTATAAATTGGGAAGTGTATGAATGTGGAAACATTCAACAATGAACAAGGGAATAATCCAAAAGGGATTCCCTTTATTACATGTAGATGTATATTAGAGAATATTATATGGTGGATACTATTAATAGTACCATCACAAAGGATTAAACATTCACTTTAAAAGCTTGATAGGAATGTTGAAGCTATGGATGCCATCGATTTTAGGAAGCATGCAAGTGGAAGTCTCCAAATCAAAGAATTCTTAGGGTCTATGTGAGTAATAAACCAACTAAAACTACCAATATCCTTAGGTGTAATCATGCATCCCCAAAGTTCTCATGGGAATCAATCTCAGATCTACATCTACCTTGGGTTGTTTCATGTCCTGGGGGAATTCTCTCTGGTTCCCCTATGATTAAGACTCCCAATATCAAGGGAATACCTTATTGTAAACCCCATGGGGACCCCATATATGGAGGAATAAACATGGGAAATACATATTATCAAGTGAACTTTGGATCAAAAGATGATCATGTTGGTGTGAATTCTCTAATCCCATGCATTCTATGCATTAAGATGTGGCCATAAAAATGGACGTCCATTGTGGATTTGGATGAAGGAATGCTCTACCATAGAATTCATGGTGCTCATTTTTATTTGAATGATAGGGGAAATTGTTGTTTGACATAAAATTCTTTTGAATAATACCTCTCACATTTATTACTAGGGTGAGTGAAATGGGTTCTCCCATGAGACAGTAAGGGAAAATGATGATGGGTTCAACTAAATAATGTTAGGATGAAGTAGTGTGACTTTTAACATGTTATTCATGGGTGATATAATGAAATAATCACCTAACTAATGTTATTTTGATGTATTTATCACAGATAAATTTATTCTTAAAAGGGTAACCAATGTCTTAGAAGGTCCTCCATGAATTATTTTAGAAGAGGGGTGTGAAATAATATAGTTGGGAAAGTGTTATTCAACATATAGTTATAATACTAGGGTGTAACTAGTGCCTCACAGAGGTTCATTGTGTTTTAGTAATTTAGGGATCCCAAATTCCCTCTTTTTGTTACTTTTTGGAATAAATCATGAATATGATACCTAATGGATTTTATGAATTGAGTGACTAGAACATGTTGAGCTTTGCATGAACTTTTAGTCTTTCTAATGATGAAAATGAGAAGGGGTCCAATTTATTTGATAATCAAGGACCCTAGGTGTAGAATTTATCTCAAAATTCCAATTCTCATTGGTAAAATTTTTGTTTGGTTCCTAGCCATGAATTTTTTAGAGTGTTGGGTAAACATGGGAACATTTAAAGGAGTCTAAATAATTATACATAGTCTTTACCATTTCCATTTCCTTCATGGGTATGAGGATTTCCTTCTTCATGGCCTTCATACATTTCATGAATAGAGAGTTCCAATATATCTATCACATGGTTGGATAAGAAAAAATAAACACTTGTAATATAATTAAATGATGATGAATGTAATTTTTTAAAAAATTAAGAGTGATAATATCCAACAGTATATTACCTATAAATTCAGTTATATTATTAATTCATTATTCACTGAGAAATGTATTTTAAGTCATTCTATATTATCTATCTAAAAGCATCCATGAAATAATTTTAGGAATCTAAATCATTTTAATAAAAAATTATTACCTGATCATGATTATTCTATTATTGATTAGCCTTGTAATTCCCCGAACACAGAATCCTGTATATGGTGCATTATTTTATCATATTGGCATAGATACAAGCTTGAAATCCCAAGGGAAAAAATAGTGTATCATCTTTGGAAAACCAAATTACATATATTATAAGCGTATTACATTGGTATCCAAACATTTTACAAATAAAAAAAATTAAACTGAAATATATGAG
The DNA here is from genome assembly GCA_963277665.1 of Viscum album. Taxonomy (NCBI): domain Eukaryota; kingdom Viridiplantae; phylum Streptophyta; class Magnoliopsida; order Santalales; family Viscaceae; genus Viscum; species Viscum album. Next base: position 171,079,153 of record OY728157.1, read on the forward strand.
AACTCATTCAAAGTTCCATTCTTTATAACTGGGGAAAGGAACAAAAATAGTGGTGAGCTCAAGTGCTCTATAAGAGTTCAGTAAAATGAAATAAAAAATTAATTTATTATAATAATCAATATATAATGGTAAATAACTGAAAGAAAATTCAATTTTATCATGAAAATATATCCATAAAATTTTTTATAGTGAAAATATCATAGATAATAATAACATAACACAGAAAGAAAGGGATGCTTAAATATTGGACATCATATATCTAAAACATAAACCACTAATTTCCAGACCATTCATAAGACGGTTTATAAATTGTGGGTAAAAAAATAATTTATTTGGCCACATTATTCATCTCATGAGACTAGAAATTCATCGAGTGCACTTTCTACATATGGTCCCCACCCTTTCTTGTGTCAAAATAATTCATTATATATCAAATCATCGATTTAAAAAAGAGATATTAAAATAACATTTTACCATAAAACATTGTTATGTTTTAGTTTGATATAGATAATGAGATTCATGATATGCTATGTAAAAATATCAGCATTCATAAGCCACACACAAGTAAATTAGTGGTGAATAAGGTATATATCTCCCAGAAGTAAAAAGTATAACGAGAAAACCATTACATTGCTTTTCATTTTTTGTCAGTGTCCTTTAGCTTCTTATATAATTGTTTAATGAATTTTAATAACTTATTAAATAACTATATTAATATTTTCGATATCATATATGATCATCTAATAATATCTTATTACTCGTTTGTTAACATTATTTCATTATTTTAACAATTTCATGTATTAATTGTCTAGTTTCTCAAGTAAGTTTTGATTTATTATATGTTGTTCCTATTAATTAGATCATGGTTTCATCCGATGAAAAATTTAAAACATGATTAAAATATATATATATATATATTAAATATATGTGTATTTATAATAATCTCTAAAATTTGGAGATAAAAAATTAAATCCACCATTCATGGAGACTGTTGGTTATATGTACGCATGAACGCTACATTCATTTATTTTTCCAAATAAAATATTGAAAATTTAATGAAATATATGGATATTATAATTATATTATCATATTATTGTAATATATGTATCATATAATTGTTAAATACATCCTTTTTACATTCCATGTATTGTGTGAATGAATCTCGTCGCTTTGAGGAGGCCATAGTCCACACTTCCACAAATGATGTTATCGTATGTATAAAAAATATAAATAATAAGGTAATGAACTAAAAAATAATTAAATAAACGTAAATACATAATAAATATCATATATAACATATATAAATGTATTTTATATGAAAACTCCCAATAATGAATAGTGACAAAGAAAAAACAAACAATCATCGTTTTGTGAGGCGGTAGTTCACCGTCCATATAAACAGTATGTTTTTACCCAATAGAAGGAATTATGTTTAATTTTAGGTTGAAAACATAGCAACAAAATATATCCATATATTGAGGATACTTTTTTTTATATAATCATTGAATAAAGAGAGTTCAGTTGTGGATAATAGAAATAAAACTAAATAGTTTAACGAAAGATGATACCACTTCTTTGGCTAAGTCCTTTTGGTTTGCACCCTAGGAATTACTTTGATTGATTTATTCGAAAATTTTGAATTCTATAAGGAATATATGGATGTTTTGAGGAGAAATTTTCATGTTTTTCCATTATAGAAGTATCAATACGTGTTAGCAATTGAGGGAGGAGGTATGCTTTAATAATTGAGTTGAGAGGTACTTTTGGAGAACCTCAAAATATTAATGTATAATGAGGCCTTTCTAGAGACAAAGACTTATAACTATACTATAAATTAATAGGTCAACAAAAATTAGACAATATATTCTCCCCTTAATTACTATTTATAATTTTTGTGACTTTTTAATAAACTAATAATATATTAATTCAACATTGTATAGTTACTGTCAAATTTGATACTATTCTTTTAAATCGACATAAAATATAGGACAAAAAGTTTCAATTCAAATATAATGTTTCCAAACATCTTTAACATATTTTATAGATCTATAGAATTTGTAATAAACATTAAGTCATCCAAAATAAATAAAAAAATACTTTTATTAGAATCAATTATTTAATAAATCAGTTAATTAAATAAACATTACATTAATATTGCAGAAGTTTTAAAGGTAAATATATAATTTATAAAAATTAAAAATAAATTTCTATAATTAAAATAATTTCATTATGATCTAAATAGACATTTTGTGTCATTCATATGTTGTTTTTGTCCCTATATGGACACATGTAAGATATTATATACAAATAGAGTGACATTTTGGGACAATCTTTGATTTAAATAATATATAAGTTTTTTTCATAGGAAATTTTCCATTCAAAATTACAATTGGATCTTAAAGTGATAAGGGTATAATCCTTTTTATTTTTTAGGTCACATTCTTACCCTTATCTTTTGGCTTTAACCCATAGTTAAACCATTTAACTCTTACCGTGACAACTTGGGTTTTTAATCTTTAATGGATAATATATTTACTATTAAATAAAAAACAATAAAGGATTAATGGATTAAATTTTAAAAATTATATAAATAAATGAGATTAATTTTATATTTTTAAAAATAGTATATCTTTTAATAAAATATTAATTATTTTAAAATATCACTAATGTAAATTTTGACACTATTCATTTCATGACTTTTAAAAAAATATCAAAACATAAGATACCACATAAAAAAATATATTAATACATCCTTGATATGTCTAAATAATATAAAAAATTCATTAAGAACATCATTTATATAAAATTATATTCATTTAATTATTTTTAATAACATTTATTTAATATGTCCATTAATTAAAAAATTACAATATCATCATTGTGATAGCCTATATTTTAATTATTTATATCATTAAAATTAAAAATAATTCATTATTATGATGTTAATAATATAATATTTCAAATTACTATTTATAGTTCAATATATCTAATAAATAATAATATTTAAAAAATGTAATACTTATAAAAAATAAAAGTGTGACATATTGGACTTCCCTTGGAATAAAATTCTATAAATTTTATAAATTCATGAAGGTCGCTACATGATTCAATAAAATAGGCCGAGTGATTTTTTTGGTCGAAATTATCTCATCCAATAAAACTTTAACATGTGTTAGTGTAATATTTTTATATTATATTCGCCCATAATTACCTTATTTATCCTTAATTGTGGTAATTAAACTATTTCAAAAAAATTTATTAATATGCCCAAAAATAAAAGAAACAAATTTAAATAAATTGTACCCATTTATTAAAAATATGGAATATGTTTTTAAAATATTAAAACATGTATTTTTTATTGATTAATTTAAAATTCATCTCATTGATGGGATGATAAAATGGGTTTTTAAAGTGAAAATGTCCAAAAGATTAAAAAACATTTATATACAGATTCTATTTAAAATTTATTCCAATACACTTAATTATATTAAATGAACCAAAATTTATTTAATTATATTTTAAAACTAATTAAAAATATAATTTAACATTATAAATTATTTTAATTAAAGTTTATTTTTCAATTAAAATGCAATATTATAACACGATTCATCAAAACATGAATCTTATCAGAAAAAAACAAAAATTAAACCAAACTAAATTATAATGTAAAGAATTAAAATAAAAAATTTATTTTCTTAAATAATATTTATAAATGTCTCAAAACTAGATTTAAAATGGGTTCACCATTAAAATGTTTTAAATCTACCTTCAGAAATTATAGGTTTGAATGTATGCTATTGGGTTAGTTTCTATATTATTCCTATAAAATATATTTTATGAATGTAAATAAATATTTTATTTATATCCAATCGTAATTAATTTAATTTATTTGGATAAAATGACTTCATGAGCATAAAAATAGTTCTTTAAAAAACAAAATCCAATATATTCAGTTGGTTTTATATTGATTTATAAATAATTTAATACAATTAATTTAACCATTGAATCTAGTTAATAAAATTCATAACAACCAACATAATTTCTAGGTTATATATTATTATACTAAATAATAATATTTTATTAATATAATTTAGTTCAGTAAAACTTGACCTTGTATGTAATGCAATCCAGCTCATTATTGTGTGTAGTGTAATATTATCACGTTGTTGTGTATAAATAAATAGAGAAAAAAATAAATTAATTATAAAATAAAATAAATGTAACATCATGGCGTGTTACTAATCCTTCAACCTAACTCATGGACCAGAGCCACCAAACTAGTTCATATTTGGGAAGTGGAATCGTTAACACTTGAATGTAAATCATGGTAAAAGAAAATTATTATATGGGTAATAAGAAGTTATAAATGTATGGTATGAAGTAAAAAATATGAATAATGTATGTATTAATATAATTATAAAATTTAAATTCATTATATGTGGATGGTAGTCTAAATTTCAATTCATTGAGTCATTATCCAAATTATTCCCAAGATTTCATTTATATAGTGAACAGACTACCTATTTGACATATTGTATCATGAATCACGTTATAATTATTCAATTTTATTTTCTATTACATTTTCTATCATTAAAGGGGGTATTAATTTTAAAATCCATATGGGTTTTATTTTAAATCATTTTAATAAGTTTTTTAATGTTATTTACCAAACATTATTGCCTCCAAGTCTATATTTTTTTACTATTTCAAGAATTTTTTTCTCCTTATTTCAATGATTTTTACATCACCTTAAAATATCTTTAAAATTATTTTCAATGTTTTAAAAATTATTCAATTTTATCTTTTCTATAAAATTCATTTCTTACCTTTTTAAAGCTATCAAATGAATGATTTCTAATGTTTAACTCTTGACCACTTATTCCTACCATCATATCTATTTAATGTTATTATATTTTATTTCTTTTTTCTTTTTTTTGTAAACAATTCATATCACTATTATTATATCAATTTTTAAAAAATTTGTCAGTAAAAATAAAACAATATTTATTCCAGAAATTCAAATAGTTTTCCAAATTCTTCTATAATGGGTTTTTATTATATTAAAAATACTTAAATTATTATTATGATTCAACGGGGATATTATCTAATAAAACCATAAAAATATAAGACTTGATATATTATGATTTCCTTTGGCGGAATTTTTCATTGAAATTGTTTCTTTTACATGGTTTAATAGTTCCATGAAAGAATAATGAATTTTTTTGAAATCCAAAAAAATTCATATATATGGTGTAGAATTATGAAATGGGCGGAACGTATATAATTTTCTAATTAATTTTATAATATTTTATATATCAAAATAATAAATCATGTTTAATGAGTTATGTGATCCATTCACTATGGGAAATATGTATCGATACTAAATCCACTATGATATAGAAAAAAATATCTATGACTAACCCACTTTGCTATAAAGGTCATGTTTTTTTACCCTGGCCCAGGATATAGAATCTATGAATATGATTATTTAAAATTCCTTTGTTGTGTTAGATTCCTATGTTATTATATAGTACTGATGACTATAATCTTATATCTCAACATTCATATACCATGGTAATTATTTTTATCTTTTAAGGTTATATGTCCTTCCTTCATTCCTTAAAGGCAATACAGAAGACACAATATTCCTTTTAAACAGATATTTCTCCTTTATTTATTATTTCTCGCATTCCTATGGTATAACCCTCTACGGATCATTGATTAGATTTCCCATACCGTGAATTTGAGAACAGTCCTTCTTTTTTTTCAAATTCAAAGGGAAAATATATACAGAACCATGAGTTAACGGTTGTTTTAGAAATTGGTTTTTATGGGTTTTTAAAGAAATATGTGCAATAATATGTTTAGGTAGTTAATATTTAACGCTATTAAAACTTTTGGTTCTTGTAATATGTCATGGTTTGTGAGATATACTATTTAAATTATGAAAGGGATTTAAAAATATACATGTTTCGAATGTTTTTTTAGTTTTTATTAGAAAGGGGTTTAGTTATTTATGTGTATTATGATAATACATAAATGGAAACTAAAATATAATCAACCCTGGTTTAACCAAAAGTGATCCTAATGTATCAAAAACCTAATATAAGGATTCTAAGATAGAATATTACAATTTATTTATTTATTCACATTAATTATATTAAGTAACAGATCTCAAATACACACTTTAACCCTTTTTTGTTTTAGGAAATTCCTAAACAATGATGAAAATGATTTAAATATGGGTTTCATGGGAAATAAATAATAATGAAAACCATATTGATCTCAGGAATGATCCATGGATGCTGAAATATTCTATAGATTCCTTCATTTTGTAATATTCACATTCTTTGATTTGGTCATTAAACCTACTAATTTGACATAAATATATTAATATAAAAGGGAATATGTTTTTTATTCTATAATTCTTTGACCATGAGAATTTGTTTTTGAGTTCCATCACTATAAAGATGTGAATGAATAATGGATAAACCATATTATAAATATGATAAAAGAGGGAAAAATAGGACTCCATGGAATTAATGGTGTTCCAAAAACTAGTTTTCACAAAATATTTTCCCATTACACTTCACAAGAATATTGAGTGAGAATTATTATATATGAAACAGAATAAGGATAAATTTCTTGAAACCTAGGAAGAAAACTTCACAAGATTGTCACAAACCGAATCTGGTATCCATCAAAACCGGCACCCAACACGGTCTGCAACAAGGCCCAAAGGGAGTTCCCGGTCCCCACAGGCTGAAACAAGTTCCTGGGTATCATTAAATGTTCTTTGGGAACAATTACCCCAAGATTATAGACAACAAAACAAAAAAAGTCCAATATAACAAATCTGGATTTTTCAAAACAAAATATCTTTTGAAAAAAATCAGAACTAAAATAAATAATTTAAACCAATTATCAATGACTATAACAAATGAAGAAACCCAAAAAGGATAGCCAAATAACCTTCTCATGGAAAAAGTCACCCCCTCAAGACATCTTCACAACACTGCATCTCGAAGGACCACTAAAAACCTAAACCATCAGCACAAAAAAGATATACCCAACCCTGCAATAAAAATAACAAAGTCTACTTACACCCAAAGGTGTAATTAGGGTGTGATACAAAGCCCAGTAGGATTCCACAACTAAATTATTCCATGTGATAAATATTCAAAGATGAAAATCTTGAAATTTTTCCTAAACATGAGATGCTAATAATAATTTTAATGAGATGCAACATTAAATAAAAATTGTATTCAAGTGGGATAGTTTAAATAATAAACACTTTAAAATAGAGTTTCAAAGCTACTGAATTTTCTATCCAAACATACCATATGCCGATAGTAATCATAATTTGTCTAATGAGCACAAGAAATGGGATTAACCCCTAGCCACTTGCTCGATGTGGGTCCTAGGTACCTCGTATCTCGGTGAAAGTAACCCTACAAATATCTATTCTTGTGCACACAATCCACTAGTAGGGATCATACCCATAACCTAGTGGTCCCCCAAAATCATCATCATCATCGTCATCATCATATTTTTGTTAGGGTTGTCATCATCAAACTTGCTACATGAAACTGAGGCCAAACCCCATGGGATCACTAGCATACTAGTACGTGTCCACCCACCTTGGTACCAAGGTGTTCCCTCTAGTGATAACAAGTTTGAAAATCCATGAAATATAATTTTCTCCTGGAAATACCATTTCCATGTCATACAAACACCAAAAAACCCACATGTATATCACACAAGTCACATAATCCCCATTTTTCATTCAAATTCATTTTGAAATCATACTCACACCAAAATAGCCCACAACACTCCTCGCATGTCTTTCACACTTCAAAAAAACCTTTCACAATTTTAAAAAACCTTTAAAAGATAGTAAATATCACATAACATCCCACACACATGTCACATAATACTCCTTTCACCAACAAAATTCATTTTCCACATCATACTCACACAAAACTGCCCACAAATGTGTTTTGTTCCATTCTTTAAATATAATGAAACTCTTCAGCAATTTATAAAACATTGTAAAAAAAATTAATGTCTTAAATCACTGCTTTACCTTACAAAATCACATCTTAGGTGAACACAATCACCAAAATAGAACATGTACATCCTTTACCCACATTTTTTAACTCAATAAATCATTTAAAATTCTCATAAATCAATCCCAAGGGGCATAACCATGTATTTCACATAAAACCTATTTCAAAACCCACTTTCAAGGACAAAGTCACACCAAATAATTACCAAAGAAAAATTGTAATACCCTTTCAACAAATAATAAATCACATTCATATTTTATAAAACTAAGAGAAAAGATATCACCAAAGTTACATTTGAAAAATACACAACTTCAAAAAGAAAATGTAACTTTAATACTACATGATTAACTAATGCTAACAAAAATTGTTTGTGCACCAAGAAAATCATATTAGGAACATCTTAAATTAAAAATTAAAACATTATAACTCATAAATAATTGCTTACACATGGAAGCACCTACCTTTTGTGTCCAAACCCCCAATCAGTTTTGTGAAACATCAATAGCACCATCGCCGCACCACAAGGGAGTAAAAAGCAACATAAAACCTAGATATTAGAAAATAAAAACAAATAAAAACCCTAGGTACAAACACTAACTTATGTAAATTTAAGAACCTGAAGACAAGTAGAAGAAACCCTATGAAAATGGAAGGAACATGACAGGAAAGTCACATAATTAAGAGATCTTGAATAAAACAACCCAAATACACTAGTAGCTGAATTTTCAAATAGACAAAAATGATTGTGATGTTCGAATAAGGATGACTAGGTCATGAAACACTGAAATGAAGGAAATATATTAAAAATTGAAGGAGTTATGAAAAAAAAAATTACATCTTCAAATCTAGATGATTTGAGACATACAGAAAAGTTTATCCCTAATTTGCGGTGAATATGAGCTCCAAAGGGGGAGGAGAGCAGGGGGAGTGCCATGCGTAAGTGGGGGCAGGTGAGAGTTACAATACCTAAATAAACATAAACATTGAATGAGATATTAAATAATGAAAAAAATTAAATTAGGAAATGGGCTTTCGGTATGACCCACCATCTTAATAAAAAAACCCAAATCTATCATTATTATGGATTTTTATGGGGTCCATATTGATGTGGTGGTTTTAATATACCAGGGGATTCCAATAGGAAAGTGTAACGTGTGTAAAATGTTGTAAAATGAAGGTGTTAAAAAAGAAACAATGATTATTTTTAAATCTAGAAATGGGCTCACGATTTTTCCCAAATTCTGAAAACCCACCATTTCCACCAAAATTCATGGAAAACCGCCAAAACAAAAAAAAAGAGAAATTAAATGAAAAATTCATATTAAAGAAGTCATGGATGTAAAAATTATCCCCACCATAAAACTTTTTACCCTTGAAAAGTCATACCAAGGAAAAAGGGAAAAAAACAAACCCAAACGAAAGGCCAAAATGGACTCCTTTCCCAAGTTTCGCCACCACCAAAAAAGATAAGATAAATCTAGTTGATATATAAAGTAATGAATACTCTCATAATCCAAAACATACTACACATTCTAGAAGAAATCAAGCACATTACAAATTCATCCCAAAATAAACACCTCAAACCCTATCTGGACAAGACTAAAGCTGTTTACCCCAACGAACAACAACATAGAACAATGTTACACTGACCTTACTTTAACTAAACCATTGTGTGTTCTCCAATCCCAACATTTAACCAAAGAAGATATTGGTAGTTATATAGCTTTGAATGAGATTACCAACCACCAAGCCAAGATCAAGTACAAAACCATGTTACTGATACATAGAGACACATATGGGCTCCCCACCATAGGAGGCAACTTAAATTTTCTTGAGATGGAATATGGACACAAATTGGGAAGGCCTGAACAAAATACCATTCATAAGGGGTAGAATATAATTATATTATTTCAAAATAAATTACCTAAGACCAATAGTGGGTCTCCCAGCCATAAGAACTAACTATATAAAATGACTATCACAGTCCCACATGAAAATACCCAAAGATTAAAAGAGTTTTCACAATCGCATGGTTATTCCACAAAGTTTGGAAAATAGTGCACTAAACATGCTGATAATTATGCCCAAAGGGGAAATATTTCATGGTTAAATGGGCCAAGGAACATGTACATGTGTAGATAGTTTGATAGCTATTGTCTCTTATCACACAGTTCCCTAGGTTGGCACATAGTTACTACTAACTATGTGCAAACAATATACATTAATCTGCCGTGCCCAATTTTCAAACCTTTTTCTAAAAACTCAATGGAAACAAAAGGGGGAAAGTATGAACTCAGACTACAAAATGGAAACATGTTCCTCCCAACTCTACCACCAAATGAGAACAATTGGAAAAAGATGATAACATCGGAGGTTTAAACTATTCTCATCTTTCATACTAAGGATAGTAATTAAATGAAAGGGTTTAATGACCTGGGGATTTCTCTGACTATATGCCAGCTTCACTCTAGGACCTATGGATTGAAATCAAATGATTGAAGTATCGTCAGCCTTGAACTTAGTCTTTTGAAAACCCATAATGTAATTTCTTCTTCCAATGCCACAAACAACAAGATCGATATCCCAGACAAGTTCAACGAGACGTAACACTCCAACCTCACTTTACCATATCCCAACATTTTACTGAAAAAAGGGATTAGAATATTCACACACATAATCCCTTATTTCATCATATTATAAATTTAAAGAGTAAAGGCCATATAAAAACACCTTCCGGTAAATAAAGGATGTTTAAATTTTATGAATTGAGACACACTTCCAAAAAGGGGATTCTCTCATAAGATTGAACAACCTTCACCTTTTAGTCAAATGATCACATGAAATCAAAATTTATCACCGAACATGACCATTGTGACTAATAGAAAACATAAAAGAAAGGGATATTATTCCAAGTCCCAAATAGCACACGATTCTAGAAATTGGAAACAATGCCCTCTCTTGACCATATTTTCCACACGGGTGTCTTAACATTAGCCCTCACTTCGAAGAGACTGACGAAGGACCCATAGTCCCTCTTCGAGAACATCCAGCAATGACAACCCTGAACTAGTTTCACCTTTGAGTACTAAGGTAACTTATGTAGCCATGGTCTCTTTCAACCTCCCAGGACTCTCCCACTACTTGAGGATCCACAAAACCAAGAAAGAAAAAATGGTGTAGAATCAATCTCCAAAGCTCGAAAAAAATATTTTTTATATTAATCAACTGGAGGATAGTCCAAGGGTAAAACAATCTGGGTTGCACTTTAGTTGTGCGCTAACCCTTAATGGGGGCGCACCTTATCCAATGAGAGAACCCAAGGAACAAACCAAGCTGGTCCATTGGTTAAGACATACCACAAACCAGATTCAAACAACTGAAGGGAACCACTGTAAAGGCATCCTGAAACATTTATCATAATGATACCACTAACCAACCCTTCCACCCAGCTTACTGAGAAAACCCAAACCCAAAACACCATTCATAATAGGGGGTTCATGAACTCAAAACATCACCCAAAAATAACATTTATGAAAAAACATAATATCCACCATTCCAAACTAGTCATCAATACATCTTGTTTACCTCTGAAATCATCCCTTTCAAAACAACTGGTTTGACAGTTACTGCATCCACCAAAGGTACACCAAGGCATCACACATCCATATTTCTATGCCACATCAGTAACCCTACTCATATCCATCCCAGCACTCATCCATTTTTTCCATTAACCAACCATCATCCCATATATCACCATGCATGTGGTATCCCATGGAAATACAAAATGTTAAAACAAAAATTCCTTCCACTTTTCAAAACGAAAACATTCAACATATACTTCTTTTTTCTTAAGAATGTTATCTATGAAATCAAAACCAAATTTACGTCTTAAGAAACAATTCATAAGATCACACATCATTAAAAAAAACACACTTTCAATTCATGTACATTAATTTCAAAACATTTCATCCCATTTCAAAACACTTCTAATTTTATGACAAACTCCATTTCATAAAACGATATTAAATTGGGAAATCAACTCTATTCATTTTAAAACAAGATTCCAAAATTTTATGAAACATTTCAAATGTTCTCTAGATACCAAATAAAAATCCATTTACAAACTCCACACATGACCTCAAAAATATTCCATCCCATTAAGACACATTTCATTTGTTTAAAAAAGTATATTGGATACACTTTTTCAAATCCCACTTTAATATAGTTCGTTCATTCAAAAGAAGTGTAAACACACAATTTTCCATTTCAAAACAACTCTGAATTTTCATTTCTTCCATTTCACAAATCAAACCATTCCTTCATTATTAGAAAATCATTTCACAAAAGCATTAGGCTTCTTAAAACCAACTCATTTTTTCATTAAAACAGAACTTCCATGATTTTAAAACTAAAGAACCCAAAACAATGCAAGGGGAAAATAGTTTCAGTGGGTGACTTAGACATATCGTTGAATTCCATATTCTAATCACTTCACCATCGCATAGAGTGTTGTAGGTAAATATCCACGGCTCCACATGGCTTCCAAGGCCATGCGAGCTCACTAAGACCATTATTCCAACACTCTTTTCATTTCCTATAATCGTCATCAAACCAAGAAAACCAAAGGACATAGACAAAACTCGAATTCCCCTGGAGACTTGAATCATGTCACATGGTTTGTGGGCCAGGAACCCTAATTTAAATCACAATTTCATGCCCCGAAAATTGTAACTCTAGAATATCCTGACTATTCACAAAATAACATGACCCAAGATATTGAACCTCCTATGATACCATTTTTTCAGAAATTGAATCATGTCCCCATCAAAACTGGCACCCGACACGATCTAAAACAAGGGACGAAGGGAGTTCTCAATCCCCACGGTCTGGCACAAGTTCCTGGGTATCATAAAATAAAATTTGGGAATGATTTCCCTAAGATTATAATCAATAAAACAACAAAAAATCCAATATAAAAAATATGTATTTTTCCATACAAACACTCTTTTACAAAAATTAAGAATTGAATTACATAATTTAAAATAATTCTCATAGACTAAAAAATAAAGAAACCAAAAATGGACAGACCAAGAACCTCTTCATGGAAAGAGGCACCTCCCTTTAGCTATTTCCACAGCACTGCATTGTGAAGGAATGCTAAAAAACCAAACCATGGCACAATAATGTTGTACCTAAACCTGTGCCAAAAATAATCAAGTCTACTTTCACCCATAAGTGAAAATAGGGTGTGATCCAAATCCCAGTATAATTATGCCACTAAATTACTCTACGTTATAAACATTCAATGATTAAAATCATGGAAGTTTTCATAAACATGAGATGCTAATAATAATTTCAAAGATATGAAACATTAAATAAAAACTATTTTCATATGGGATACTTTAAAGAATAAAAACTTTTAAAAAGTATTCCAAAGCATCTTAATTTTCTCTCCAAACATACTATATGCTGATGGTAACTATAACATATCTAATACGCACAAGCAACGAGAAATAACCCCTAGGCACTACCTCGTTTTGGGTCCCTGGAACCTCGTATCTCGATGAAAGTGACCATAAAAATATCTTCTATCATGCACACGAGCCACTAGTAGGGATCATACACATAACCTAGTGGTCCCCCAATATCATCATCTTCTTCTTCATCATCATCATAGTTTAGTTAGTGTTGTCATTGTAAAACTTTCTACTTGAAACTGAGGACAAACCCCAAGGGATCACTAGCATACTAGTATACATGGATGTTCACTCTTGTGCTCAAACAAGATCCACAAGACGTGACCAATAATTTTCAATAGAAAATAACACTTCCAAGTCACACATGTACCAAACAGACCCCATGTATATCACATAGGTCATATAATCCAATTTTTTATTAAAATTCATTTTGAAATCATACTTACACCATAATAGCCCACGACACTCTTAGCATATATTTCAAACATCAATCAATCCTTTAATGTTTTTATAAAACCTTTCTAAGATATTTCAAATCAAAAAACATCCCACACATATGTTACATAATAATCCCTTCACACAAAAAAATTCATTTTCCACGTCATACTCACACAAAATATCCCACAAATGTGTTTCGCATCATTCCTTCAATATAATATAACCCTTCAGCAATTTATATAACATTATAGAAATTTTTAAGTCTTAAATCACTACTCTACCTTTAAAAATTAAATCTTATGTGAACACACTCACCAAGACAATACATGAACATCTTTTACCAACATTTTTTAACTTAATAAATCATTTAAATTTTTCTTCAATAAATCACAAGGGGTATAACCATGTTTTTTGCATAAAACCTATTTCAAAACCCTATTTCAAGGCTGAAATGACACCAAGTCATTACGAAATTATAATTTTCCACACCTTTCAATAACTAACAAATAAAATTCTTATTTAATAAAACTACCACAAAACATATCACATAATATTCATTTGAAAAATACACAACTTTAAGTGAAAATGTAACTTCAATACTACATGCTTAACTAATGCTACCAAAAATGGTTTTCTCACCACACAAAGTGTATTAGAAACCTTATAAATTAAAAAATCAAGAAAGATATCTCATAAATAATTTCTTACACATGAAATCACCAAGCTCTTGTATCAAAACACCCATTCTATTTAGCAAAACATAAACCGCACCACCTCCACACCCCAAGGGAGTAAAAATACACCTAAAACTTCAATATTTTACAAAGAAAAAGAAAAAAACCCTTAGGTAGGAACCCTACCTTCTATATATTTTAGAACCTCAATAAAAGTGGAAGAAACCCTAATAAAATGGGAGGAACATGAGGGGAAACTCTCTTAATTGATAGATCTTGAATAAAATGACCTAAATGCCCCAGTAACTGAATTAAAAAATAGCCAAAATGAATGTTAGATTAGAATAAGTCTGATTAGGTCATGTGAGAACTAAAATGGAGTAAAAATAGTAAAAACTGAAGGAGTTATGAAAGAAACAATTTACCTCTTCAAATCTGGATGATTTGTAACATCCAGAGCATATTTACCTATTCACAATGAATATTTTCTCTAAAGAGGGTGAGGAGAGCATGGGTGCACACCTTGGGTATGTGGGCTCATGTGGAAGTTTTAATTATAAAAAAAATTAAAAAATTATTGGTATATTAAAAAATAAAAAATACCAAGAAATGGGATTTTGGGCTAGCCCAACACCTTGATAAAAAACCCAAATCCATCATTATTATGGATTTCTATGAGGACCAAATTGATATGGTGGTTTTAATATACCAGATAATTCTAATTGGGAAGTGGAATTGGTGTAAAATATAGAAAAATTAAGGAGTTATAAAAGAAATTAAATTTATCTTTAAATCAGAAAATGGGCCCATGGTTTGGCCCAATGTTTGAAAACCCACCATTTTCACTAAAATTCATTGGAAACCCTCAAAACATATAAATAATGGAAATTAAATGAAAAATAACTTTAAAATAATTCATGTATTTTACATAGACTAACAAGTTTGATATGTAGTTTTATTACTGACATTGAAACTATCATCAATTGATTCATTAGTGTCCTAAAATCAAATCTATGAAAGGCATTGTCTAAATAGTACTTTTGTAGATATGAATATATTTTTTGATATGAACTTAATGTGGAAATAAAAACTAGCAAGCCTCAACATTCTCATATATCATGTTATAAGAAATGGAAAATTGAGTTTCATAATACTTTAAATGAATATCAAATGAAGGGAAGAAAATTCATCCACTAACTTGCATAGAATATAGAATGAATAATGATAGAAATTTTATAAAATAGCCGAAAAGATGACATGTTTTTGGTTGTTTTCTCCATCAAGAATAGGTGTATTAAAAAATTAATGAGAAATCTGATCAATAAAACATAGATAAATATATCCCTTGGTAATGCATCACCCACACTCAATGATTCAAATTTATGGAGATTTTTCATAATAAAAAAAATCCTCAACCCATGGTCTAATTTGGATATTTGGTAGAATAAAACTATTAGAAAATTTGTATAGAGAAGATAATAAAAAATTCATACTCATTAAGTGGACCCAAAAAATAAAGTGGTGAATGGTACACTTTATCTACACTCTAAACCTAGGAATTTTGTATTTGATTCCTGATGTACTCATAAATTTATATCATTAATGAACTTTAAGATTATTTATTTACCAACACAAATAATAGTTATTTAATTATAATCAGTGTATTACTATTCTCTAATTGAGGTTTTTGGGAACATACATCTCGCTAATCTAATTCATCTTCCCTTAGAATAATTTAATGTGATATTTAGCCTAGATTTGGTGAACCCATAAAGATCACATATTTGATTCTTATATTGAGAAGTCCCCTCTTATATTTAGAATTATATAATTATTAGATATCAATAAATTGATTAAAATTTACTCTCTATTGTTTTAAATTCTATAATATGGTTCATGATAAACAAATAACAAGGGACCATTGGCTAAATGGTTTGGAAATAACACAACATTTAAGAAATGCCTATTGTGTTTGAGTATATTGATGTATTCCTTGGAGAACATCCTCATTTTTTAAAGGAATGTGGGATTATGTTTTCACATGAACTTAATGAGTGATTAATGCCTACATAAAATATTCTTTATCAAATGGTACCCGTAGAATTGGAAATATTGAATAAGAAACTTAAAGTGAATCTGGAAAAGGGTTTTAAATTCCCTAGAGCATTAACTTACGATCCATCAATTCTCTTTTTCAAGAAGAAGAAGGGATCAATGCATCCTTTATTTTATTATCTTCAATATAGCACAATAATTATTAATATTAAGTATCATTAACGATTAATTGAGGAAGTGCTTTATCAACTTTTCAGGGATCAATACATCTCAATGGTGAATCGTCATTGTGGATATCATTAATTATGGGTAAAATGGGTAGATATACCAAGTTCTACCATTCGTAAGAGGCATAAAGTTTTTTAATTCACATTGATTCCTTTATGAATTATAAATAACCCAATTATAATCAAGGATAATATGAATGAATTCACTAAATACTACCTTGATCAATTCATGGTTTTAAATATCTATTCTCGTATGGGTTTTGAATTTTTGCTATAATTTAATTTTACTACATTGGTGGATGATTATTTTTGAGAACCGTGAATTAGAATGAGGTTCCAATGGTTTCAACATCACGATTTTTTTATATTTATAGGGTTCAAATATCATGTGATTACTCTATGTTTTGGATGAATTTCATAGGAATGTTTGAGTGAAAATTCTTGTTGTACGTGATTGACATCAATAATTGGGTATTCATATTTTGATGAAGTTTTTTGGGGTGTGATAGAAGTATTCATGTCCTGAAAAAGGTACATTGTCCAAGAGCCCATAAATTTATGTCTTGATGTTGTGGTTCAAAACATGATTGTGTCTAGTTAGGTTTTTTAATAACCTTAAAAAGAAACTAGACTCCTCATTACTTTAGATGAACCATCACTACATAAGAGGGATTTATCCAAAACCTCTCATCCCATCATTTGTGGATTATTTGGGTGTGATATGATTGTTTTAGTGCGTAGTTTCTTCCTATCCTCCTCTTCCAATTTTACTACCTCCCATTGTCACTATTTTCAATAATTTATCATTTAGATTATATTCTTCATTTCACTAGATGATTGTGAAATCACTTATTTTTCAATGTATTTTCATATATCATGGGAAGAGGGGAATATGAGATGACATCCTCACACTTTAACAAATTGTTCCATAGAGTAACTCCAATGCATGAAATTTTTGAATATTTTTTCCATAAATTAAATTGTTGGGATAAGAAATTATCAATATTAATTAGGTATTTTTTTAGAATATATCAAATGATGAAATGTGAGTATACTACCCCACTTCACTAGTGGTTTCAGTATGACATGAAAAATTGGTGTTTTTTAGAAAATGCGTAAAGTTTAAATGGAATATATTTTTTGTTAAATATGTTATAATTAATAAATTATTGATTTATAGAATGGGTGAAGGGGTCAATTCATTGAAATGAAACTATATAATATTACATGAGACTTTATGGGCTTTTATAGGCCTTAGAAGTTGTTACCAGACTTAATAAATTATGTGGAATAGCTCCTATGAGGTGTATGGTCTATCATACTTGTCAAATGTAACATTTCCATATGTATGGTTTTCTATGAATTATATAGAAATTTTAAGAGGGTGATTCCCCATATTAAATTTGTTCTTAATTTTTATGATGAAATTGAAATGGTCTATTAAAATAGATATACTTCAAGGGTCACAAAAAAACATATGTCATATAACTTCATTGATTGACCCGGTGGCTGATGATCCGACCATTGCAACACAAAGTAGACTATATAAACCATAAAAGGTGAGGATATATATATTTTGGATTGTAATCCATTATGCAGTAAGGAGTGGATAAATACATGGAATAAAAAACATGGGTTGGGTGAGTAGACTAACTCGTAGTGACCTTGAATATAGAAATGGTTTATGTTCCAGCTCTTGAAAATTTCCATAGTGGAGAGACCCCAAGTTGGTGAAATAGTCGCAATACACTATCGACAATGTCATGAGATGTGATGCCCCCTTATGTATAGTTCTTTCAAGAATCCATGATTAAGACTTTGGGGACCCATTGGGTCCCCCATTGTAAGACCAACAATTAATTGAAATATGAGTGATGGTCAAATTTTCCTCATATAATCTGCACAGGATTGTTGATCCTAAGGGATGGTGGATAGTGATAATTATTGGAATGTCACTAACCTACTTTGATACTCTTGTACCCTAATTTTCAAGTGACCTATGACATTACCCTAAGTGTGTTCCCAATACCCATCGATGGGAAAATATCACATGGCCTCATACAAGATAAAATATGTAGAATGTTTTTTCTATGAAATAGTAGAAGATAGTGATAAGAGGTAGTATGATCATTACTGCCTGAATGACCCTAAGGCCTTCATTTTTATTTATTTTTTGATAACCCCCCTTTCAAGGGATGAGGGGGAACCCTTACATGGCTCGCAGGCTCAGAGCTTACATGGCCCATAGGCTTAAGAGATTACTTGACCTGAAGGCCTTAAAGAATTCAACCAGACTATTTTCAAGGAACTGCCCCTCCCCCGCATCTTCATCCTGATAGTAGCTCTCCACCTCTGCATGACTGTCTGGGTAGGCTTCCCGTGCAAGCACAGGATGATACCAATGTCATAGTCATACCCTCTCATTCTGAAAATCCATTTGGCTCTGCTCCAGTGAGTTCACCTGCTCTGAATCCTCTTCTAGGGCAGCTTCTTTTTTGTAGTGTGTCTGGGGTCTGCATTCATGTGGCTCGAAGGCCTTGGGGTGGCCCTAAGGCCTTAAGATGGCCCGAATGCCTTGATAATCAATTGGCCCGAAGGCTTTGGGTGGCCTGAAAGCCTTGCAGGACTCGATGACCAAATCGGGGGCCCGAAGGCCCAGATGGATGAATAGTTTCAGCTGATACAGTACCGAACAGTGTCTATTATAGTACTGCTACTGTACTACTACAGTACGTAAAAATATGCCTCCACCCAGATTTGATCTCAGGTCTCTTGGATGCACCTAGCAAAAAGTACAAAAAATAAATAGGTAAAATAATACCTGAAATTAATAAGAATATCCCAAAGTTTACAAATTGTCAAATAAAAAGAAACCCTTAAAATATTTTATGTATCAAGTGTACAGTAGCCCCACTGATCACCATCATCCCTCCATGGTCCCAAGGATCAACAACATCCAACATCTCCAACTGTAAAATTTAGTTTTCATAGACTTGGTATAATAAAATCTACAAATGTATAATGTTAAAGGTTGGATGTGAGCTAAAAATATCAGTAGGGCAACACAAAATGATCGATAATTAATTTCATAATAATTAAACAACTTATTCATACATTTAAAATTAGGCAAGTAATGGTATATCATTAAAATATTTTAAACCAAAACATGAATACATATCAAAATGGATGTATGAATTATAAAAATTGTTTTAAATGAAATGTATATATATAACACATATATAAGTATATTGGAATTAAAAAAATATCTCAATAATAAATGGATTGTATATCCATGTCATGAAAATTATAGCATCATGTATAAAATTACACCTTACTGTTCATTCAGATAATCAGATCCACATATATCTCAATAATGATATTAGCACAAAATAGGTGTGCACAATCAAATCACTCATCCCCCAAATCAAGGATCCATCAATTTCCATTTACACCCCAAAGTGAAACCCTCTAGGGTCTTCATGACACAATATATTTGATAGAGTTGTATTCATCAATCCATTGTATGGGATTTGTAACGTCTCGGATCCGGGTGCCACTCCATGGGTTCCTCGAACCCAGTTGGTCACATGACCTCAAGTGCATTTCTGGAAAGGCCAAAGGATGCCGACTAGCAGTGAGGCCCATGTCTGATAATGGGGAAATTATGCCCTCATTTTTCAAAGTGTAGCGCAGCGGAATAAAATATACCATCACACAATAGCGGAAGAAATAAACCATAAATAGTTAAAAATAGATAACTATAGTAAAAGATAACCAACAGCCAAGAAGATAATGATGCACCATGTCTCATGTTCTAAAGAAACAGCCAGAACATGTTACACAATAGTACAATACAATACAGCTCAAATACCAGGTACAGTAAAACAAAACAAAACAGCCGGTAGAATTGCGAGCCTAAGCTTGGTCCCATGCTCCCCTACTCCTTAGGAACAGTCAAATGCCTATATAGGGATCATTTCCCTTATCCATACCTGCAGCAACGTAATCTGTTTGCACCGAAGACATCACCCAAACAGGGTGTGAGAAATAAATCCCAGTAGGCACCCACCAAAGGCCCTGCCCAACTGTGTAAAAATATGCAACAATAGTGTGCAGTAGTAAATGCAATAAACTAAGCAGTACTCGAAGTAACTAACTTTACCAGTTATATTTCCATTTCAATATTTATTTTATCCATTTTATATAAGACATCACCTCGGAGAATTTTCTATGTAAAACGGTTAGTTTCCCCAGACATGCAAACCCTTACCCTCAGGTAATCGGAATCATAACCCACAGGTAATTTCCCATAGGCATAATAGATATTTCCCTCAAGTGTACGAAGTGTCGCCCTTAGGCACAGAGTCTCTTGCCCACAGGCACGAAATAAGTTGCCCTCAGGCAAAAATAACAGCTTCCCTCAGGCTAAGTGAAACACTTCCCTCATGATAAACAAGTAACCGGGACATGCCCAAAATATAAACAAGAAATTCACATAAAATTCCTCTCAAGGAAATTCAACAATCATTATTAAAATGGCATACCCTCGGGTATCCTGGACAAATGGCTAAACAGAGGAACGCACCCTCGGGGTGGTCCTGGATCCAAGCAGTGATCCGAAACAACAATTTGTTATCACATTCAACAACCTAAACAATTTTAGGTATTCAAAACAGCCAAGGACTCAGCCACACAACACCCCAGATTGGGTTTGTAGATCAATTGTACACAAAAATACACAACAGTTGGAAGTTAAACACCAAACCACCTACCTCGATCGCCCCTGATCGATATATGTGAACGACGCTTCTAGAAACGCCAAAGAATGACATAGATCTGGGAAAAACAACAACATGTTCAAACCTAAATAACATCCCCTCGGGAAAGAATTGGTGAGAATGGATTAAGGAGAAGGAGAGGCTTACCCGTACGGTTCCAACAAGATCGACAAAGGCGGAATCGGATTCCCGGAGTGCGATCTAGAGATCCTCGAAGGTTTTTCCCTCTCTCTTCTCCTCCTCCGGTTCTAAGCCTTCCCTGTGAATAGGGGAGGTTACTGACCATTTTAAGAAAAAAACAAACTACATGGCGTGTACTATTAACTACATGGCGTGTACTATCGCTTAGATGGAGGCTGCTTCCACCACCTTACTGTTTTCTTGCCGACTGACTACATGGCATGTAAATACCAACTACACGGTGTGAAGTAGGTTTTTACACCCTTCATCACCGATAGGGTTACACACTCTGTGTACTCATCTCACATGACCAAAGTACACGGTGTGTGGAAAAGTACATGGCATGTACCCAGAAAATTTTGGGATTTCCCTCATTTTCCTTATTTTCTAAAAAACACATAAGGAAAAGTGAAAAGAAGAAACCCGTACCTCCAGAATAAGAACCATGTTCTTAAAAACTTCCCCCCTTAAAGAAATTCGTCTCCAAATTGCCCTTCCAAGGGTGGTGAAGATAAATCTTAGAATAGCTCTGGCCACTGAGCACGTACGTCGGTCTCCCACTCCCAGGTTTTCTTCTGCACTCAGCCATGCTTCCATAGCACCCGTACGAGAGGAACTAACCAGCCTCAGAGAACCTTCGTGATCCTATCCATGATACTAATCGGATGCTCCTTAAAGGGTGCATCTATCTAAAGATCAACCTCCTCTGGCTGAAAGACATGAGATGTGTCTAAATGATAATGGCATAGCTAAGATACATAGAAGACACCGTGCATGGTCCGGTACCTTTGTGGTAACTGCAACCGATATGCAACCGGCCTGACTCTCTCCAAAATCTCAAAAGGCCCCACATACCTCAGTGAAAGTTTACCCTGTCTCCTAATCTGACTAGGTCATAACCTCAGGGAAACACGCAAGAAAACCTGATCCCCGACCACGAACTCCAAGGTTCGTCTACGGCGATTAGCATAAGATTCTTGTTGAGACCGTGCGGTATCCATTCGCTTCTGAATTAACTGGACCTTCTCAGAAGTCTCCTGCACGAGACGTGGTCCCAGTAAAGCTACCTCACCTGCCTCTAACTAGCACAAGGGGGATCGGCATGGCCTACCATATAGAGCCTCATAAGGTTCCATCTCAATAGTTGCATGAAAACTATTATTATAGGAAAACTCAACCAGTGGTATCTGCTTCTCCCAAGAGCCACCAAAGTCTAGAATGCATGCGCGCAGCATGTCCTCAAGCACCTGTATCATACGCTCTGACTGGCCATCGGTCTGAGGGTGGTAAGTTTTTCTCAGAAGCACCTATGTACCCAGTGCCCTCTGAAAACTCTGCCCAAAATGAGATGTAAATCGGGCTTCCCTCTCAGAAATGATAGAATGAGGAACCCCATGAAGATGTACTACCTCTCGGATATACATCTTCCCGATCTTGTCAACACCGAAGGTCTCCTTGATCAGAAAAAGTGAGCTACCTTTGTAAGTCTGTCCACAAAAACCCACACGGCATCATTTCCTTGAGGTGACCTCGGCATCCCAGTCACAATGTCCATCGCGAAATCATCCCATTTCCTCTCCAGGATGGGTAATAGCTGTAACAGTTTGGCTGGCCTCTGATGCTCTGCCTTCACCTACTGACAGGTGGAACACCTCGTAACAAAACCAGATATCTCACTCTTCATACCCGGCCACCAGTACTGATGTCTCATGTCTCGGTATATCTTCATAACCCAAGGATGAACTGCCCAAGATGAAGCATGAACCTCCCACAAAAAATCCTCAAGTATATCCCATGGAACCCATACTCATCCATGGAAATGCAATACCTCATCATCTCCTATCGTCAAACCCGGAGGAGGGTCATCACTTGCCACCGACTCCCGTAGAACTAGGCCTTCTAGATCAGCTAGTTGTCTCATCCTCACTCTATCCAGGATGGTAGAAGTCATAGCTAAAGAAGAAAGATAGGTCTACCCTTGAATATCGTGCACCTCCAAATGCATCTCAGAGAACAAATCCATAAGTTTCCATTCACCACTGGCCTCATGCACTACCTGTATCTGGGTCCTCATGCTCAGTGCATCAGCAACTGCATTACCTTTACCAGGTGTACAGGCAAGCTCAAAGTCGAAGGACTGAAGGTATTCGACCCACCTTCTTTGTCTCAGGTTCATGTCACGCTGAGTAAAGATATATTTGAGGATTTTGTGGTCGATTAAAACCACACAATTCTCTCCCAATAGGTAATGTCTCAAATAGAACAACGCATTAACAACTTCATCCAACTCGAGATCATGTGTCGGGTAATTCCTCTCATGTGGCCTCAACTGCCGAGACCTATACACAACAAATCGATTGCCCTACATCAACAATGGTACCATCCCAATTCCTGATTTATCATAGTAAAGTGTATAGCTCTTCCCTAAATTTGGAAGTATCAGGATTGGTGCTGATGTCAACCTTCCTTTCAGGTTCCGAAAGGCTATCTCCCAAGCTTCTGTCCAAACGAACTTCACACCATTCTTAGTCAAACCCGTCAATGGCGCTGGTAAGTGGGAGAAGTCTTGGATGAAGCATCTGTAGTAACCAACCATCCCTAATAAACTCTATATCTCAAACACGTTCGTAGGCTGCTCCCATGAAACTACTACCCTCACCTTCTCCGGGTCTACTGTACCTCCTGCCTCTGAGATGATATGACCCAGTAAGTGAATCTGGTCCATATAAAAGTGGCACTTTGAGATAATAGCATATAGTTTATGCTCTCTCAGTGTACTAAATATGATCTCAATATGGGTGGCATGGTTGTGTTGAGTATGAGAGTACACCAATATGTCGTCCACGAATACTACCACAAAAGAATCCAGATAGGGATGGAACACACGATTCATCATATCCATTAAAAATGGTTGGTGCATTCGTAATTCCAAACGGCATAACCATGTAGTCATATAGACTATACATACTCCTGAAGGCTATGAACGGTATATCAGATGGTCGAATGTGCAACTGATGATATCTAGATCTCAAGTCAATCTTTGAGAACACTCGTGCTCCACGAAGTTGATCAATAAGATCATCAATCCTAGGTAAGGGATATCGGTTCTTGACCGTCAACTGGTTCAGCTTCCGATAATCCACACAGAGTATGAGGGTACCATCTGCCTTCTTCGAAAAGAGGATCGGAGAACCCCAAGGAGAAGTACTGGGTCAGAGGAAACCCTTTGCCTGTAACTCCTCTAACTCTCTCTTGAGTTTCTACAACTCTGGTGTGGCCATCCTATATGGAGGAATGGACACAGGCACTACTCCTGGCACAAGATCAATAGATAAATCGACCTCTTGCACCGTAGGTAGACCTGCGAACTCATCCGGGAAGAAATCCATGAAACGATCAACCACTAAAGGGAAATCCTGCTGAAAAGTCCCCTGATCATCCAGATATACACTCGCAATCTGGTTAGTGACTCCACCTCGCCCATGATGCTCTGGTCCAGTTCGACTCTCCTGAACATCCCATTCACCTTTGTATAGAAATTCTCCACCCTCTGGTGACGTGAAACTCACCCTACGACTATAGAAATATACAAAGGATCGAAAGGGAACCAACCGGTCCATCCCGAGAATGACATCATAGCTCATCATCTCCAAGATATAGAGGTCCCAAAGGAAGTGACACCCACCAACCTCAAGATGGAACTCCATGCCCTGACGCACACCAGCCATTCTAGCTCCCAACGGAGTGTCTAGCATCATAACATCAGTAGAAGAAGAAACACATAGCCCAAGGCTCTCCACAATAGGCACAGACACAAAGATATGTGTATCACCCGTATTAAAAAGTACTGAAGATAAAACAGAATCTACTAGAATAGTACCTTTGATTGTAGAAGATCTGGGATCCCGCTCTTATTAGGTCTGTTGCACTGCATATCCTTGCCCAGTGTCGTGGCCCTGCGACACAGTCTGGCTACCCTAAGCTGTGCCACCCTGCTGCCTTTGAGATCCTGGTGTCTGGCTACCATGGCCATGACCACCATCCCTGCCTACATGCCATCACGTATTCTAGTTTCTTGACTGGTAAGAATCTGTTGGTCCTGCTCCTGCACAAAGAGTCTGTACAGAACCCCTATCACTATCCCTTGGTGGAAATTCCCTCTAAAAGCACTGCAGATGACCCATCCTACTGTAAGCTCAGCATTCCACTGGGTCATGTGGACACTGCGGTCTCTTGTGCCCCTCCTTACAACACTGGTAGCACATGACCTAGCCACCTGAAACATTCTTCTGGCTGGTACTGCCACCATGAGAGAAGTTCATCTATCACTTCCTCTTGCCAGTGGAAATAGTACCAGAAACTGGTGTTGAACTGCCCTGGCCCACACCACTAGCTTCCCGCAGATTTCTCTCGGTAATCAGTTCCTGGTTTACAAGGCATGTATATTCGGCAACCTGAAAACATTCAATTGTGCACGGGTGTCATATCGAAGACCATACTCAAAGTGCTTAGCCCTCAACATCTCATCACCCACCAGAACGGGTGTAAAATGTTGAAGCTCAGTGAAACGAGCAGAATAATCCATCACCGACATAGCGCCCTGCTGCAGATTCATGAACTCTCGAGCTCTATCTTCCCTCAGTGTCTCTGGGAAGAGGCAGTCATAGAATGCTATATGAAAATATTCTCACACCATGTATCTTTGATTCTCTGACTGGGTGGTAACATCCCACCACCTCTTGGCGGAATCACGCAGCATATACGTCGTGAGCTTGACCCTCTGTCCTGGGGTCATCTCTAGATGATCAAAAATTGCCTGCACTAAATACAGCCAAGACTCCGCAGCCTGTGGTCCGCTATCCCCAGAAAATGTAGGCGGATGCTGCTGCTGGATGATACGAGTCATCTTAGCCATAGATGTGGCAGTCGGTGGTGCTCCCTAAAAGGTCTGCATGAACCGCATGAAGCCTTCACGGAACTGCGCATCCTCGCATGTGTCTGGTATAACAGCTGGCGCCGCATCTGGCTCTACTGGAGGATCCACTGGTAGCCCATGGCCTACCATCTTTGGAGTATAATTGTTGCCGCTCTCCTGGCGTACTACGTGTGGTCGTCTGGGCAAAATTACTCTACAAGCTCAAACTCACACCATAGATCAAGATTATCAAAGACCGAAAACAAGGGGACGGAGAAGGAAAGTTTTCAAAATTTACCAAACTTGACTTCATGGCATGTATAAAACTACACAGAGTGTTCCTACAATCCATTCACATGGGCGTGTACCCCAGCTTAAACAGGTTGTGTAACACCCCAAACACACGGTGTGCCTTCTAAATACACGATGTGTACTTGAATCCTTCTTACCTGCCAGAGTACTTCTATATGGATAAGCCTCAAGGCTAAGTTGAACAAGACTAAACGGTGTGTATAACATCTACACGACGTGTATGGTTTAATTTACAACTTCCAGTGTAATTTGTGACACGGATGGCTACTCGGTTGACACTACACGGAGTGTTACACCCGCACATGGCGTGTACACCACCCCATTTCCCAGCCACACGGCTAAGTCCACATGGTCTCCCACTGGTAATGACTACACTATGTGTCCCTTAGGTACACGACCTGTTCAAGAAGAGGCAACATCGACCCGTGTTTGTTAGCTACACGGTCGGGTCCCCAAGTCGGACTACACAGCGTGTTCCATGGTGGACACGGTGTGTATGCCTCAAGGTCTCCTCCATCCATGTTTTTAGTTACACGGAGGACCCAGGGTCCACACAACACGGTGTGTAAATCCGGTACATGGTGTGTTTTCCCCAAGCCTTTCCCTACCCCATGTCCCTACCCACACGGTCTATAACACGGGAAAGGAGTACACAACGTGTACTTAATGTATATGGTGTGTACTAAAAAAGTTTTATTTTCTTCCTGAACAGAAGAACACACGGCGTGTGTCTGTGGAACTGCACGGCGTATATCCTGGGTTTTCCAGATAGTAAGCCTTGGGTACTTCTCCAATACCTAGATAAAACACTGGAAAGAACACCTAAGTGCCAAATTCTGATCCGTGAGGGCCATACTTCCCACGAATCAAAGCATGGCATCTTATATTTGTTATAACAAGGTAAATAAGTCAATGATCCACCAAATTCCAGTTAATGAGGGCCCATACTCCCCAAAAACCAAATTTTGGCATCCATCTGATCAATATGCTCACACAAAAATACCTTATCACATAGCAGGTATTTATCAAAGCAGCTATCACAACAGTATGATTTTCTAGAAAAACAACTATCACAACAACATTCAACTTCTAATGCGCCTAAATGGCATGGAACTATGCATGGCATGTGATTTATAGCATGTTCCAAAATGATACATGAGATGGCATACCTACATCTCATCGGGTTGCAACTAAATAAAACCCATGGATAAAATATAAACAACACAATCACAAGTGAGTCACCCAACGGTGAAATCATATCAACTATAAAATTTTAAAAATCAGAAAAATTGCAATTACCAAGGTAGACTGGCTTTTCCATGTACACGGGTTAGCTACTCCTGAGAAAAACTCATTACAACTACAATTCTCATATTATCCCTGACTAAGGCTCTAAATAGTATGTCAAAGAAAAGAACTGCTCTGATACCACTTTGTAACATCCCGAATCCATGTGCCACTCCACGGGTGCCCCAAACCTGGTTGGTCACATGACCTCAAGCGCATTTCCCCAAACGCCATAGGCTGCCGACTAGCAGCGTGGGCACAGGTCTGATAATGGGGAAACTATGCCCTCATTTGTCAAAGTGCAGTGTAGCGGAATAAAATATACCATCATACAACTGCGGAAGCAATAAACCATACATAGTTAAAAATAGACAACAGTAGTAAAAGATAACCAACAGTCAAGTAGATAATGATGCAACATGTCTCAAGTTCTAAGGAAATATCCAGAACATGTTACACAGCAGTACAACACAATACAGCTCAAATACCAGGTACAGTAAAACAAAACAAAACAGTCGGTAGTATCTCGAGCCTAATCTCAGTCCCATGCTCCCCTACTCCTCAGTAACAGTCAATTACCTGTATAGGGATCATTTCCCTTATCCATACCTACAGAAACGTAATCTGTTTAGGCCGAATACATGACCCAAAGAGGTTGTGAGAAATAAATCATAGTAGGCACTCACCAAAGGCCCATTCCCAACTGTGTGAAAATATACAACAAAAGTGTGCAGTAGTAAATTCAATAAACTAAGCAGTAATCAAAGTAACTAACTTTACATGTTATATTTCCATTTCAATATTCATTGTATCCATTTTATATAAGAAATCAGCTCAGTGAATTTTTTATGTAAAACAGTATGTGTCCACAGACACGCAAACCCTTACCCTCAAGTAATCAGAATTGTAACCCGCAGGTAATTTCCCACAGGCATGATAGATATTTCCCTCAGGCATATGAAGTGTCGCCCTCCCGTAGAGATTATATTGCTCATAGGCACAAAAGAAGTTTCCCTCATGCTAAAATAACCACTGCCCTCAGGCTAAGTGAAACACTTCTCTAATGCTAAACAAGTAATCAAGCCATGCCCAAAATATAGACAAGAAATTCACATAAAATTCCTCTCAAGACAATTCAATAATCATTATTACAATGGCATACCCTCGGGTATCATGGAGAAATGGTTAAACATAGGAACTCACCACAGGGGTGGTCTTGGATCCAAGCGGTGATCCCAAACAACAGTTTATTATCACATTCAACTACCTAAGCAATTTTAGGTATTCAAAACAACCAAGGGCTTAGCCACACGACACCCCAACATGGGTTCGTAGCTCAACGGTACACAAAAACCCACAATAGTTAGAATTTAAACACCAAGCCACCAACCTCGGTCACCCCTGATCGATATATGTGAACGACACTTCCAGAAACGCCAAAGAACGACGTAGATCTAGGAAAAACAACAACACGCTCAAACCTCAACAACTTCCCCTTGGGAAAGAATTGGTATGAATGGATTAAGGAGACGGAGAGGCTTACCTGTACGGTTACAACGAGGTCAATAGAGGCAGAATCGGATTCCTGGTGTGCGATCTGGAGCTCCTCGAAGGTTCATCCCTCTCTCCCGACTCCTCCTCCAGTTATAAGCCTTCCCTGTGAACAGGAGAGGCTACTGCCCATTATATGTGAAAAAAACTAGATGGCATGCACTTCTGACTACACGGCGTGTACTTTTCTCATTTAATTGTTCCTCTGGTAGCACTGCCGCACTGTTCATCCGTCGACATGAGTACACGGTGTGTATTTCTAATTACACAGCGTGTACTGTCGTTCAGCTGGAGGCTGCTTCCACCACCTTACTATTTTCCTGCTGACTAACTTCACAGCTTTTAAATACCCACTACACGGCGTGTAGTCAGTTTTTACACCCTTCATCACCGACAGGGTTACACACACTGTGTACTCATCCCACACTGCCTAAGTACACGGCATGTGGAAAAGTACACAGCGTGTACCCAAAAAAAATTGGATTTCCCTCATTTTCCTTATTTTCTCAAAAACACATAAGGAAAAGTGAAAAGAAGAAACCCATACCTCCAAAATAAGAACCAAGTTCTTACAGGATTCAAGGTCTTAGAATGATTTTCCCAGTTACCAATGAAATCCTAAGATAACATGTTCTTTAAACAACTAATCAATCATACATGGTAAAATCAATAATTTCAAATCAATTAAAATTATAATTTTCCATTTTTGGTATTCAACAATAATTTTTTATTTGCAATGAAAAATCATAGGTTTTCAACAATTCATTCCACTTCAAATTTCCAACAACATTAATCCATTTTTATCATTTTTTAACATCAACTAAATTAATAAAATATATCTCCAAATCAAGACATCAATTTTCGCTAAATCCTATACACATTCCAGTTCTATTTAAAGTAGGGTTTTCATTAATTACATAACAATGTCAAAATCAAACATAAAATCCATTCAAATAAGGATTTATAAATCAATTAAAAACTAATATAAATTAAATGAAGAAATTTAATGATTAAATTAGAGGGTATTGTATTATGGAATCACTTACAATTAATTAAATAGATCACATATAACTATTCAATCAACGTGGAATGCCGATAGTGAAAAAAGTTAATATAGATCAAGAAACACATGTATTAATAAAGATAAATCAAAACGGACATTATATCCACCAATAACAAGATGATCGATCACTCTCTAATGAGGATAAAAAGTGATATTATAAGAAACCACATGATAGGAGATCCACATACATAGATAAACTAAAACACAATCTTATGTGATTTGGTCCACAAATAAAAGGGGTTTTTATTGTCAAAGTTTTCTTCTTACGAGCCTTCATGGACTAAAGAATTTGGTTACGTTATAAATGGTGTTATTGGGTGTTAAACAAGAGGGTTTTAGGATTATAATAAAAAAAATTAGTGTAATTAAAACCCAAGAGTATGGATTTCTATATAGGTACACTTGGTTAGACCAACCACGCACCCTAATCATTCTCCTCTAATTTCAGGGTGAATGTTTTTTCAAAATATGTCTCAACCATGAAAACCCTCACTACTTATGGTTGTATGTTTCTGAGGGTCATGACACATAGCTTGTAAAACCAATGTCCCCCCTTCTAGTGTCTTAAAAAATGGTGGATAGTTTACTATTCCATGGCACATAGCATTCCCTAACCATGCCCCAACTGTGAATATCCCCCTATTCTTCCAAAATTAACAAATTTTCACCTAAAACATCCCACGAAAATCCCCATCCAAATGAGATAAAATTATGGGTCTAGGGATACATGAAAAATTTAATAGGTTGTCATAACCTCCCCACCATAAAATATTTCTAAGACCATAAATACTACCATGAAGACTATATATCAAAGTGATGATACCACTTATCTATCATCAATACCTCATGCTCCCAATTATCATTAAATACAGAACTATACTTCTATAGTGCATGGACCAAAGGTATCATCCTCCCTTGAAGAAAAAATTTCATAGAATAATGTTTCCTTATTACATGCACAGTCATGGATAAATTGGGATCTATATAAAAAGTTCACAAAAATCATGGGGTAAGTATCCACTGTTTCCCAATCTGTCAATGACCTAAATTATATGATACTCTCAAATACACATGTTCACTGACTGTGAACTCCAAAGTACATTGATGATGATAAATAAATGACCCATACCTTCTCTATTACATGTCCACTATCTAGTAAATAAAATGAATATGTTCTACCATATCAGGTACCTAACTCAATCCCACCAAGGAGGTTTCACCAACCTCTAGCCAACACAATAGATATTTACCCAGTCTTCCATAAAAGTACTTAAATGTTTCCATCCAAATTTTATAGTGCTAACCTTCATTATAATAAAACTCAAATAGTATAAAAAGGACACACCGAAATCCAAAAAAAATGTGAATATAAGGACATAACAAGTCCTCAAAAACATGTATGGATCCTTTTATCTATCAATCCTTCTGCAGATGATATATTTTGATCCAATTTATCTCAAATTCCAGTTCCTCCAATAGGACTCTCCAAAAGAGATACGTAAAATAAGATTCCCTATATGTGAATATAGTAGAAGGGACTCCCTAAAATATGAAAATCTATTACACATATAGATACCTCATTTCTTCAACATTGGTTGAATATGGAATGTGTATAATTTGAGGGGTTTTTTTCAAACTATCTCTCACACCCCAGATATAATTCTTTATCCAAGGGGTATAATGTATCCCAACCACAATGTCCATAGTGATTTCATCCCATATTCAGGTTAGAACTGGTAGTGATTGAAGAAAAAATAAAGGTTTACGTTTGTCAACATTGACATATTGGTGGGTATAAGAATGATAAATATATCCAACAATGTCTCATATCATACATGGCTAGAAAATTAATCATCGAATATCATAAGAAATCAAAACGGTTCCAGGGTGCACCTACCACTATTAACTATGTAAATCCATAATCATATCCTTTCTCGTAGGTAAAAGTATAACATACTTGTTCTGGAATCATAGGATACCCTTTGAAAAGAACTAAAATTTACTAGTGGTATCAAAAATATAAAGAGAGTCCTTAATTATATTGATTTAATCATCATTATTTTTATCGTGATGAATTTTATCCGTACCAACTGAGGTCAACTAAATGCTTTCCGAAATAACCTGGTCTTAATCCTACCAATTTCACAATTAATACTAAAAAATAATCAATCATCTTCTACTATTTTGATTATTGTTTCATGTCCTGGTTTGTAATCTTATTATTCCAAGAATCAATTATGATATTCCCCTTCCTTGGGGTGTATGAAATGGTTATATCAAAACACTATAGGTACTCCACCAAAAGGCACTATCATCGGTTAAAATAATTTTTAGAGAAGATATAACTCGATATTTTTTTTTTATTAAACCAAAAATCATTCACCAAAAAGGTACCTCTAAATATTAAGAACATGCCTCACAGATACAATTTCAAGATCATGGGTTGGGAAAATATTTTCATGTGGCCTAAGATGTATAGAGCCATAGGATACCATGTGATCACCCTATATAATAACACGTCCAAAAACCAAGGATAGTGCCTCACAAAAGACCATATATCCTTGAAAATCCTCTAGAAGAGTGAACACTTGTATAGAAATAAAAATTCATTTCATCTCATTGGAATAATCATTATATTTTTCATTCCAAAATAATATTCCTCCCTTTTGAGTGAGTTTAGTCATTGGATGAACCATCTTCAGAAAATCATTAAGAACTATATGGTAATACCCCACAAAACCTAGTAAGATCGATATCTAAAAACCATTACAGAGTATCTCTTATTTCATAATGGCCTTCAGCTTGTCATGATTCATTGAGATGTCATGTTCTAAGACCACATCTCAAAATAACTTCACATCATATTTTTAGAAATCACATTTTGAATTCTATGAATAATTTTTGTGATCTATTAATTTTCCAAGTACTACTCTTAGATCACACACAAGGACTCCCTCTGTTTTGTATTAATCCAAAATATCATTCACAAATAACACCAATAACTAATCTTGATACTCATGGAATATTCTATTCATAAAATCCATAAAGACTATAGGATAATTGTCTAGGACAAAGGGAATAATAGGATAATCAAAGTAACCATGATTGATTCTGAAGGTTTTCCTTGGAATGTAATATTCTTTTACTCTCAACTATTAATTACCAGATCAATGTTCCATCTTCAAAAACCACCTCAACCATTTTATTTCATCAAACATATAATCAACCCAAGGTTATAGATATTTTTTTATTCAATATAACTCCATTGAGATTCCAATAATAAACACAAAGGTAATGCCTTCCATCATATATCATTTCAAAGAGAACATGCGCCACCCAATGTGACATACATGGGATTATAAATCCTTTTTATAATAGATCGTCAAACTAAATCATTGGATCATTCAATTAATTTAGTGGTATATGTTAATAAGAAATATATTTCAGTTCATTTATATATACTAAATAAATAGTTAACTCTACCCCTCTTACTGATGGTAGTATAATCAAAATATAAGGAAATATGTGTTAAACTCAAAGAGGCCTAAAGGGATATCGTAACATATATTTATTTCTAAAATTGAAAAAAGAACATCTATATTACCATACTAGCCTGAGAAAAAAATATCCAGATCTACACTACCTCACATCCCATTACCCTTAAAATAAACAACACACTATCATTGGGAGAATAAATGAAAATTCCCAAATGTAATAGTCATTATGGTCCGTATGTTAAATAGTAAATTCTATCCAAAAAATGTCATGAAAGGGTTCTATGTTGAGAACTAAAAAATTATAGGTAAGCTCAATCTCTGATAAGGATACAACACAGGTGTGATAATAGAGAACTTTCCCTTTCTTTGTTATGGGGGAATAATAATATCAATCAAAAAATACAAAATATATGTATATAGATTGAGAAAGATCACAATATGAGTCAATATAAAAGTATGATATGCACCGGTATTAAATAATTTAGTCACTAAATATAAAGCTATATTGATGTACCTCTCACTGTCATCAGACATGTAATATCCCTCTAGAGACTCATTTGATGCATGAAGATACTCCATTTTCGATGTTTATGGATAAGACCCCTTTGATCCCGAAACATCAAATTACATTGTAGTACGTTTTTTAGATAATGTACACATTCCATTGTGTAAAGTAGAAATGAAGTTTAAAAGATTATATTGATATCCTGAGTAACAATAAGAACTACATATCATTGGCACCTTAATATAAAAATTTCCTTAATTCCAATCCTTTTTGAACATATGGTAATCCAGTGAGACTCTTCAAGGAATTAAAAGAGTTATAGAAGATACCTCAATCCTATAATAACCACAAGACTCATCACATATCCACATTAATTTAATGGAAATCAAATAACTTCAAATTCAAGGAAATCAAGTCTTGTCACCCATAAATTCTAGACTAGTCAATCTCAATAATCAATAACCTACCAAGAACATAAATATAAAAGCCACCATTAGTAATAAAACCAAATATCAGTGTTCATATCGATTACCAATCTGAAATATTCAATCCTTAAGCTTTTCATTATTTTCCACCTTATCAAGAAAAATAAGCAAGATCAGTAAAACAGTTTTTATATTAAGTAATGGTCATGTCACCCTACTGGAGGTTGAGAAACTATATGGATTTCGTCAATAAAATTGATTTGGATAGGACTGATCAGTGAAAATGATTCAATCAATATATTCTATATATTCATACTTTATATCCATCACTATAAAATCATACCATATCTTTATAGGCCCATCCATCTTAATGGAATCATATTTCAACAGAAGATATTCATGTGTTTTCATGAATTCAAAAGGAATCTCTTTCTATGGAAACCATTCCCGAACCACATGAGGATCATAGAGACTTGAAAAGAAAGAGGATTATAGAGAAGAAACTCTGGATAATCTTCATGAGATTCATACCTTTGAGGATATAATCAGAGAAAAAACTAGAATGAGCATAGGTACATTTCCTAGACCTTGTAAATCCAACACCACTATCTCAATTAGATTCTTGTTTACTGGAGGGGTTGATCACTGTGGTTTACCAACAACTTCCTCCAGGGAATATTCACACATATTCTTAGTGTTTTGATGTTATAAAACATTAATAAGAAACTTCTAATATATATTAAATGTTAAAAAATAAATACACATGATTACAAATCCTTTGAGTAGAAATTTGGCATTAGGATTTCAAAAAACACAGAAAAAGATGAGTAAAATACTCGAATCATATCAAAATATTCCACAAAGTCACTTTTCCAAAACACCCATTGTGAGTTATGGCTTGTTACAATGATATCTGGCTACACACCCTCTCAAAACTACCTCTTATGTCCCAAAAAGACATCCCAAACTGCATACTATCATAATGTAAATATGTTTAACCTACACCTTTGATATCAATTTTTTGAAACCATCCAGGATACCCAGGTATTATAAAACCCGATCTAGCTATATCATGGTCATAAGGGAATTATTCTTCCCCATGGTTTGGTGACTAGCACCAAGAGTCATATAAGGTTAAAGGGGGAGATAATTTTTTTTTCAAAAAACAATGGAGGATAAATATACAACTCAATATGATCAACACTTCAAAGAAATAAATTACAAGAAACAAATCAAAAAAACTACCAAGATAGAAAGATATTAATCTCAAAGTAAAAAAACTATGTTAACAAGACAAAAACATAAAAACCTCATTTGTGATACGTTGATAATACCTACACCTATCTCCATCATAAATCTATGGTCCTAAGGATCAAGAAAATCACCACCTCCAAGTGACACATTCCCATTTCACTGACATAGAATACTAAAATCTAAGAAAACATGAAGAAAAAAATGGTATAATTTATAAATCCTAGTAGGGTCTCACAAAATATTCTACAATAAATACCAAAAATAATTAAGCTAAATGTAGTTAGATTGATATTTAGATTAGTGAATGTATATTAAACATATATCATAAACCAACACATGATTCCCCATAAAAACGGATTAAGGATAGATCAAAATTTTATTGAATGAGAATTTTTAATAAAATAATTATACAATTTAGTTGGCATGGATAAAACAGTTCTATAATCAATGGAATGTATATCCATGCTAATAAATCACAACACCATGTAAAGAATAACTATAGTAAGTTACTTCGGGTAATAGGATCCTCACACATCTCAGTAATGATAATGGATTAAATCAAGTGTGAACACTTAATTCAATCTTTACCTTGATTTGGGAACCCTCATGGGCCATCTACACTTCCTTTGGGTAACACTCTCAGGTGTTTATTCAATACTATTTTATTAGAGTATTCATTGTTATTCTATTTCTAGGTATTCAAGATCCTAGTGTGAGAGTCCCAGTTACCAAAAAACCTAGGGTAACAAGATCTTCGAACAGTCAATCAATAAAACATGGTAAAATAAAAAATTCCATATCAATTGAAATTAAAATTTCCTTGATTTGATTTTAAACACATTTTTCTCATTCTATGACTGCAAATATGGGTTTTCGTCAATTCATTCCATTTCAAAGTATCTTCAACATTGTATAATGTTTTTCAAGTTTCAAAATCAAATAAATTTAGTAAAGTAATTTAAAAATCCACTATAATTATTTTATTAAAAACATTCAATACAATTTAATTCCTCAAAATTTAGAGTTTTCATCAATTATAAGACAATATCAAAATCCTACATCAAATATATTAAATTTAGTTTACATAAATCAATAAAATATCATTTCAATCCAATCACAAAATACAAATTTTCAATGATATGGAAAATTATTATAGAATAACCTACCTTTAATGAAGTAGATCACAATACATTATACTCACCACAGTGAAAGCCAATAGTGAAAGAAGAAGAGAGAGATCAAGAAACATAACCTATAATCAGGATCCATCAAAAAAATTATTACATCCCTCAATAACATGATCATTCATCACTATATTATAATTATTTATAGAGTGTTTTAAAACCCCACATTATATGATATCCACATACCCGATTGAGATTAAAGGCAATAATTCATGCTTATATCCTCCAAGAAAATGGTTTAGATTAGTTAATGTTTCCTATTCGGATCCTTCAAGGACAATGTATTAGAGTATGGGTCACATAGGGTGATTAGGGGTTAAACCGAGGGTTTTTGGATTTTACTAAAATTTTCAGGCTAATTCAAACCTTGATGAACAGTTTTCCCCTTAGGGGTATATTGTTAGAAAAAAGGGCACCACTATTGGTAGAGTGAATGGTCTCTCTTATGAGGGTAAACATTTGTTAAATAGTTCAGTAAAAATGAAAATGCTTAATTTTTATGGTTTCATGTTTTAGAGGGGATAGTTGCATAGATTGGATGTTACTGGGAAAGGGCACTCAGCTAAACATAAGGCTTTGGGATTGAATAAAACATGGAGGTGACCCATGTAGCATGTGTTGATCAAGTTATACCCTTAATAAGAAAGTAATGCAATGGGTAGTGATGAAAAAGTGTATCCTGTAAAATAAATAATTACCTATTATTTCCAAAAGGTCTAATGATATAATAAGATGCATTCAGACATTCACCCAACCCTTTAGAATCATGTGACGTACTAATTCACATATTAGTTAAATTGTAATATTTTACACTTAAGATGTAATATATATGTTTATACACATTTTTCTACTTAATTCAATAAATTTTTAAAATCCATTGATTTTTTAAAAAGTAACATCTTGTTTGATATCTTGTGTGACAAACAACACAAATATTAGAAAATAATATAACATCCCTAGACATTATAATAAATTTATTTTTAAATAAAGTTAAACTCATTGATATTTTGAGATTCATATAACACCAATTTTAAATAAACACAAGTAGAAAAGTTTTCTTTAACACCAAATTTTTATCATCAATTCTTCTATACTAATTCTAGAGGTCTTCCATTAGAACAATTAACAATTGTTATTTAGATGTCGATATAAAAATGCCACTATAAAAATTGGTATCCTAAAATATAAAATTAATAGTCATAATGGAAGTATTTTAACATTATTTATTTAGTTACCAATGCAAAAAATCATACCATTAATGTCGGATCATTAAAAACCTACATTAAAATTTCTTATAGAATACTTTTAGCATTAGTTTTTTGAGGAACTATCATTAGAAGTCACTTTTGATGATAGTGTTTCAAAACAATGATGTTCTAAAAGTTCACAACATTTTAGTCCATTTTACAAGCTTTGATATGACTAAACATGAAAAGAAAATGTACTTACAAATTAAACTTTATAGATTTATGAATTTTATCTTCTCTAAAAAAAGTCATAGGGTAGTCCAATTTTCCATAACCATAACAGTCAATTTGTAACTCAATTTTTGTTCCATGACAAGTAAAATATAAACTTTGGAAAATTATTAAATATTTTTAAACTCTTTTAACTCATATTTTTAAAAATACACTGTCATAAGTAATATTTAATATCAGTTCTTGAAAACCCCCAATGTTAAAATTATTCTATGAGGACTTTTACCATTATTTTTTTCTTGAACTGGTGATAGTAGTAGGATTTGAACATTAGTTACTAAATATCCAATGTAAATAAGTGATGTAGATATCATTTAATTTTAGATTAAAAAAACCATACATTAAAATCCCAGTACATGAGGTTTTTTAAATTTTTTGATATATT
Organism: Viscum album; assembly: GCA_963277665.1. NCBI lineage: Eukaryota > Viridiplantae > Streptophyta > Magnoliopsida > Santalales > Viscaceae > Viscum > Viscum album. The sequence goes on from OY728157.1 coordinate 171,118,907, forward strand.
TATCTAACATTATAAGAAAAACCTCAAATATGTGGGATTAGTATTTTAATTTAATTTAAAACAAGCATTTCATTTTATAAAATCCTGTATTAATTTGAATAAAAAGTCACATAGAATATTTTTTTATAATATATATATTCATATTCTGTTTATTTCAATATTTTTTACATCATAGATCCAAAAAAATATCTAATGTGTCTTCAATTGATGATTTGAAAATGTTATAAATTTAAAACATATATTTTTTTATTATTTATTTCCTTAATTGCTTAGAATCATGATTATTTTTATTATAAGAATGATGACTTCTTCTAATTGAGTTACAAAGTGTAAGAACCTTGTTCTTATTCTTGATGTATGGGTTGCTTCTTTTCTCTTTTCATTAATTGTTTTTGAGAAAATAATGAAAATGGGATAAAATCATAAATTTTGTGACTACATTCTATGTACTTTTCCACACGCTGTGTATTTTGTCCGTGTGGAATGAGTACAAAGGGTGTGTAGGTAGGTCGATGATAATTGGTGTAAAACCAAACTACATGACATGTAGTGGGAATTTACACGCCGTGTAGTTAATTAGAAGGCAAACAGTAAGGCGTTGGGAACTGAGTGAGAGTACATGTTGTTTAATTAGGAATACACACCGTGTAATAATGTCGACAGATGGACAGTGCCATGGTGGAAAGAATTTACCGAAGGAACAGTTAAAAAATTAAAAGTACACACCATGTACCCAATAGTACATGTCGTGTAGTCTGTTTTTTCTTTACTTAAAATGTGCAGTAGCCTCCACTGTTCACAAGGAAGGCTTAGAACCGGAGGAGAGCTCGGGAGGACAGCCAGAGCTTTGGAGATCACCCGATCGAGCACCGGGAATCCGATTCTGCCTCTGTCGATCTCTTTGGAACCGTACGGGTAAGCCCTCCCCTCTCCATGAACCATTCTTACCAATTCTTACCTGAGGGAAAGTTCTTTACATTTGAACGGGAATTATTTTACCTCATATCTATGTTGTTACTGGGCATTTTGAGGAGCGTCGTTCACATATATCAATCAGGGGTGATCGAGGTAGGTGATCTGGTGTTTAAATTCCAATTGCTATGAGTTTTTGTGTACCAATGTGAAATGAACCCATGTTGGGGTGTCGTGTGGCTAAGGACTTAGCTATTTTAAATACCTAGAATTTCATAGGTAATTAAATGAAATTGTAAAACTACTATTTGGGATCACTTATTGGATCCAAGACCACCCCTAGTGTGTGTTCCTCTACTTAGTCGTTTGGCTAGGTTACCTGAGGGTATATAGTGAATTTTAGCATGCTTTAAATTTCCTTGAGATGAATTTTATATAGTTTCTTGCTTATCTATTGGACTAGGCCAAGTTAATTGCGCCTGAGGGTAGTGTTCTATTTATTCTAAGGGTAGTGTTCTATTTAGCCTGAGGGAAGTGTTCTATTTAGACTGAGGGTAGTGTTCTATTAGCCTGAGGGAAACTCCTTTCATGCCTATGGGCAGTAGATTTTCTGCCTTAGGGTGACACTTCGCACGCATGAGGGAAAATTTGGTTATCCCTATGGGAAATTACCTGGGGGTTTCGACTTTGCTTACCTGGGGGTAAGGTTTGAATGTCTGGGGATAGTGTTATCATGAATATTCACCGTGGTGATTTTTATATGTTATACATGTCAAGTGAAAGCACAGGTTTGGCATGGTTAAATGAATATTAAAATGGGAATATAACTGTTAAAGTTAGTTACTTTTGAGTACTGCTTAGTTTATTGCATTTATTACTTCACTCTATTTTTGCACATTTAAACTGACAGTTGGGCACGGCTCTTTAGTGGGTGCCTACTAGGATTCATTTCTCACACCTTGTTTGGGTCATGTCTTCGGCCCAAATATATTATGTTGTTGTAGGTGTAGATAAGGTAAAGGGTCCCTATACATGTACTTGATTGTTGGAGAGGAGTAGAAGAGCATGGGACCAAGCTTAGGCTTGCGATGCTGCTGAGTTTCTGTTGCACTGTTTTTCTTTATTTGTTGTACCTGTAGTTTCCAGTGTTTTGTATTGATATATAACATGTTCTTGCTCTTTTCTTAGAACTAGAGACAGGTTTCATCCTTATCTATATAATTTTTGGTTCTCTTTTACCGAAGTTGTTAATATTAGTTATGTATGTTTCACTTCTTCCACTGTTGTTGTATGTTTTTTTTGTATTCCACTGTGCTATACTTTGACAAATGAGGGTGTAGTTTCCCCACTATCAGACCTGGGCCCTCGCTGCTAGTCGACAGCCTCTAGAATTTGAGGAAATGCGCTTGAGGTCATGTGAACAACCGGGTTCAGGGCACCTGTGGAGTGGTACCCGGATCCGGGACGTTACACAAAGTTAAAACATCTCCATGATATTTACCAACATAAGTGAATAAATCCTTATTGATCACAATTTTTGTTGTAGCATTAGTTTTTTCCCAAAAAGAATAGAAATAAAAATAAAAAATATATTGATTCAAATGAAACTAATAAAATCATTGAAATTAGTTCAATTCTATAACTTTATTTCTTTTTAGATTCATTATTTAATTTTTATTTCATTTTTCTCATGTTTTCTTTTAAATGATTTGTATCTATCGAAACATAGAGAATTAAAACCTCTGATGTCCATAAATTTTGATATGTAGGTCTGTTTTAGCTTTACTACATGTCAATTTTATGATTGGGAACTGAAAAATATCATGGAAAATATTTAACATCATTTTTTCGAATAATATACATCAAAAGTGACATTTAATTTTGGTCACTAGAAAAGTGATGATGTCAAAAGTCTTCTATATGGACTTTTAACATCATTTTTTCATGTAACGATGTTAAAAGATTGATTTTAATGAATTTTATGAAAAAAAATATGTCAAAAATAATTCCATTAACTCCATTAAAAATGTTTTTTATCAAAAAATAATGTTAAAACGTTATTGAATCAGACTAACGACCTCATTTTTTCAAAAAAAATGACATCAAAAAGGTACATTTGGATGTCGGTTAATAAAACATTTCATCAAAAGTTCTTCTTTTAACATCAAAGTAAAAAAATCATATTGAAACCCTATGTTAAAATTAAAATACGATGTGAAAGGAAAATTTTCTGCAAGTTGAAACAATATATTCTATTAAATTATTATTATTTAAACATGAAAATTATAACCTAACTGTTTTATCAATGGTTATGAATAATACAAAATAAATTATGAAAACATTATCATTTAAAATGTTTTAAAATAAAATAAATTATTATATATTAATTATAAATAAAATATGAATCATTTGAAATTAAAAGAATATTCTTTTAAAACTGTATTTTTCTAAAACGTAGTTTAGTCGCGTTTTTCACTTTTGCTTTACATGGAATAAAAAAGAATATAATTAATGTATAAATTTGATATATATGAGATTATATTTTTTAATTTATAATAATATATCACCCAAATCCTTACCCTAACATTTTTTAAGGGAATGATATCATCGCTCATGCATACATACGACCTACCATCTCCATAAAGAGAAGTGAATTGTTTTCCATGTCCAAAATTCATAATTGGTTATAAAAAAGTATTCAAAACCAAATATGGTATTTATAACATTATTATAATTCATTTTATGATATATATATATATATCATATTCACAATAATTTTATCTTTCATGAAAAAACATGCCTGAGAAAACATTGCAATTCACACAAATAACAGTGAAAATACTGAAATACTGTTAGAAAAATGTTTGATAAAATGATATAATAGATCATATATGAAATTATAAATATGAGTATGGTTCTGGTTTAAAATAATATAATTATTAAAAAATTATTTAATATGTTCATATAGGTTTGAATTAAATCAATCCTCAGGTAAGGGTTTCTTGTATCACTTTTACTTCTGTGAGACATATTCCATATTCACCACTAATTTCTTTTGGGTGGTTTATATACTTCCTAATTTATATGTTATACCATTAAAAAAATTAAATTCATGCTATTTATATTTTTTTTTGATGTATTTTATTTCATGGGACTTATGATTCAGGTGTTATAAAAGTTTTAAGGGTTTATTTCATAATGTCGTCAGTATTTTTGATTGGTTTGTTTACAAATATATTAGGGATATTAGTTAATATTTATATATTAAAATTAATTTATTTTTATCTATTCATGAACGTTTTCAGTTAATTGTGTCATTTCTACACTCTTCTATCATTAAAACTATTGAGAAAAAAGTTTTTAATAAAATCATAAATTATTTCTTTCTTCGAATGAAATCCTTTTTCATTAAAACCCATATTATCTAAGAATGTTTTAAAAATTGTTTTGTATAATTTAGTAATTAATTATTAAATAAATTTTTATACATTTTTACTTATTATAAATTATTTTAAATGAATTCATAATGTCATTTTCAAAATAAGGCCTATTTGGAATTTACCAAAAATAGAAAAGGAATCTTTGTTTTAACGTGTTCTCCAAGAATAAAAGTTTCCAGCACCCAGACCAATAAATTATTTAATTCTTCTATCAAAAAATGTAAGAGGTTATTTTTAATGAAAATTGTTTTCTAAATGTGACGCCGTGATAATATTTGAGAAAAAAATCAAATTAATTTAATCTTTTTGATATTCTTCATTTCACACAACACTAAAAAATGTTTATTTTTATTAAATCACTATATTTGAATTGTGTTATACAAAAATGCTTGTTATTAATTCTCTAAACACAACATATTATTTATCATTATCCATGTGGAACACCTAGGTTATCTTACATGACATTCAAGAACAACTTTCTTGATGTTTTTCATAAGATACAAGAGTGAGTTTTACCAAAAAGTAATATATTATTAAAGCATTTATTATTTAATATAATATAATAGAAACTATAAGTTAAATTTAATATTATATTATTAAATAAATTATTAAAATATTTAGTTTAATTAATTGTTTACCTATTAATTATAAATGATTACAGATACCAGATGAATATAAAATAAACGATTATTAAAAAATATATTTTTTGTGAAATATGCTATTTTTGTTGATAATTTAAATTAATTACTATTATTAAATGATATTAATTAATATTATGTGTTTTTTATTCAATGAAATATTTTTTATATTAGACAAATTTATTTTTATAGTCTTAAGATGAGAACATACCCAATATTACACATAAAAACCTATTTTTTTATAAAAGTGATTTCACCATCTTTTAATGGAAAATAAATTTTAAATATAAATTTTAGAACTTTTAATTAGTTTTAATTTTCAAAATAAAATTATAATTATAAATATAAATATATAAATTACTTCAGGATGAATTTTTTTATTTTTCTATGAATTCACATTTTTTTATTAATAGTGAAAAATACTGAATTTTAATTAAAAAAATATTTTTCGTCTAATTCTTCTTAAGGATAAATTATATTTCAATTATTTTTAAAGATTAATAATATAAATTTTTAATCAATTAATATAATTTAGGTCATTTTAAACAATTTCACATTGAAATTGACTATAAAAACAAAGCTAATGTTCGAAATTTTTTATTTTAAAAACATGTATTTCCATCTCGTCTACAAGATTAAATTTAAATTATGCTCTTCCATTTATTTGAATGGAATTTGGAAAAATGGTCTCTATATCTCTATTTAGAATAATTTATAATATCTAATATGGTAATCTATGTTTAAACTAGAAAAATAGTAAAAGTTATTATAATTAATTTTAGCGATTAAGCAAAAAATTATCTTAACAAATAAACAAACCATAAACATAAGGCCTAAAAAATCCTAGACACTTGACAAAAATCCATTTTATGGATATATATCTACCCTATACAAGTTTTTATATAATGTTTGAAATTATTTAGGCTACTTTTATTGGGAAAACGTTTTTTTAATTCCCTTTTGAAATGTTTATAATAGTGTCACTCCCCCTCGACTATTAAAAGGCCTCATATCATCTCAATTCAACCCACCTCTCAAGACACATTGACTAAAAAAATATCTACCTAATTATGTATACGAAATCCCTAACCAAATCCATGAAGCCTCCCCTTCAGCATAGATCCATCCAAGGAAGCCCTTTGGTGAAAACCAAAAGGTGTTACCCAAAGAAGAGGTAACATATTTCCTCAAGCTCTTCAGTTTTATTTCCATTCTTATCCTCCTCAACAATCCTTATTAAATTATAATAAAAGAATATCAGTATAGTAAATATAATGGGAAGTTTTTATAACAATGTTTCTACCAGAACTTACACACATATTCATATAATAGGTAACAAACATGTCATTCTTATGTATGGTGAACTACTGGATCACGAAATGATGTTGTTCGTTTCGCATAAACAATCTTTTATTGTTGGAAATTATGATGGACACACTATTTATGCATGATATATATGATATTTATTATGTATTATATATAATTTAATAATTTTTTAACATATATATTTATACTTTCCATCTTGTTTAAATACAATAACATTATTTGCGGACATGTGGACGGTTGCCTATGCAAAACGATCTGATTCGATCACACTCTATATGAAACATATTAAGGATAGTATTAGTTCATATATTTCATATATATATATATATAACATAAAAATAATAATTTAATGTTATTATATACATATATTCTTATATTTCATTTACTTACTTTTATTCAATATGTTGAAAAAAAACGGAAACAGTGCTCATAGTATGTACGACCTACCATCTCCATGAACTGTGTATTCCATTTCGCCTTTCATAATTTTATATAAGAATATAGATAATGAAATAATAAAAATATATTATATTTATATAATCTTTTATATTATTTATGAAAATAAATCATTATCTAATAAAGATGATCAGGAATAATAAGTCAATCCATGTACGAAGAACAAATTGTATATTACCCAAAGTGAAACCATAACATATAATTGTTAATAAAGGGGTAATATAAAGTCATAATAAGCCCATATATGGTATTATATAAAACAAAATGGTACTTTAAAATATTTATAATAGTATTATATTATTTATACATCAGTTGTTTATGAGTATAATGACATCCAAGACACAAGTTATGGGAATTTCATCTTGATTTATTTATCTGTGTAATAGATGCATTGTTCACTACTAATTTTTCATGTTATATATACATCGCATGAATTTATTATATAATTATTATTCATAAATTTTTTTATTTATATATATACATTCTAAGTTCTTTCTTTCTTCGGTTTTATGTTTCAAAATTAACCAAATATATATGATATTTTTGTCTCAATTTTCCTTCTTTGAGACGCGTGTTTTGTAATGCACCTGCATTTCTTAAGGTGTATTTGACATGTAATACCATGAATATCCTTATTTAAATTTTTTTCTAGTCATCATGTAATTTAATTTTCATATATGTATATTTTGATCCTAATATACAATGTTGTAATATATTATTGTACAATCTCATCATTTATCGAGATGGGTTATGATTATGAATGAATTTATAAAATATTAAGGTTCATCTCTCAAGAACTCTCATGAGTTTTCATACCCTATGGCTATTCATGTTATATCCAAGTAATGGTATTATTTTCCCACTCTTTTGTACCGAATATGGTCATATAAGTGTTTTTAAGAATGTACGACTTTACCACTCTCTTCGGTCTGAAATCTATGGTTCATAAAAACCATGTTTTTCTAAAAGGTTTACAAAAATATTATAATATTAGGATACAATTTTTAAAAGAAATTTTAACCATTTTTCCTTTTTAAAAAAATATTTTTTTAAATATTGAACTTATTTTTCTTTCCCAATTGAGTCACTTTTCTAAATAATTTGTAGTGTAAAATGAATGTTCAGTATCTATAGATTTATCCTCCTTAATAACCGATCTTCCCATAAACCTTCCATTACGATATTAAAAAGTTATTTTTTTCTAAAAAATAATCTTTTCTCATAATATTCAGTTAATTTTTTTTAAAATTGGTTTTTGAAGAAAATTTTTTTCAAAATATTTATATGCTTCTTTTATAAGATTTCAAGGAAGAAATGTTTTCAAAGTGTTTTTGAGAATCCATTATAATTTTTAAAGGAATAATGTTTTCTTTTTCTCAATATTATTTTATAAGTTTTCAGGAAAAATATTTTCAATCTTTTTTCATGAATAATTTTTATAATTTCTTGTTTATTTTTGTGGAAAATCATTTTTATAAAGTTGTATGGTTTAAATGGATTTATTAAAAAATAAATAATATTTTCAAAAGGAATAATTTTAACTGATCATTTATAATTATTTCACATCTAAGATGACATCCATTTTTGTTACTCATGACTATCTGGAAAAATATCCAAAGGTTTCATTATGAGAATGGTAGTACCTATATCTCCCTCCAATGCATTGGGTAATGATTTATATCTTGTGGGGTATACTACGATGATCTTGAGGTGAACCTTAAATATAAATATGGAAATTGAAGTGAACCATGACTACCAAGATGGTAATGGAAGTGAACACATACAACTAATATGGCCTTTGTAGAGATGAATTGAATAATATGGAACTAATTTTATATTTTTTTCTACCACAATTCTATGTCGTATTCATATATTATTATTTCAGAAATTATTTTCTTAATTTTATTATGTTAGTGTCTTATAAAATTTCTAATTTTATGCCATGACTCTTATTTTTGATATGTGGTATACATATTTCTTTTATTTACCCTTACTAAGAATTCGAGAACAACCCTTTATTATGTTTCATTTTCCCATGTTATGGATAAATGTTTCCAAATATAATTACTTAGGGGGAATATATTTGGGGAAAAAATAATGATCTTTAATTGTGTTAGAATATATCTATTCCAATTTTCCAAAGCCGCTAAACATTCACAGTCATTGGGTCTCTTTTTTTTAATATATTACATATTCTATGAAAAATGATTTAATGTCAATGAATGTAATGTAAGGTTAACTATATAATTTTTTAATATATATATATATATATATTAAATGTTATTTTATATTTGTAAAGACTATTTTTCACAAATATGTTTTAATGGATCCTTTCATGGTATATATATTTTCAAAAACCATAAACCCTATCGTTTACTTAGGATTCACTAAGGATATTTAGTATTGATACCATTCATATTATTTATATAGATGGGTTATTATCAGTATGATTGGAGATGTAAAATTTTATCACAATTCCCCATTAAACTCTGGATAGTTTATGATTATTTTTGTTGATATGGATATGTTTTAACATTTCATATGTTTGTTTTTAAATAAAATAATTTATGCTGATTATGGTTTACCCCTTTAATATAATGAGGAAATTGTACTTAGTATGGGATGGTTGGGGCCCTCTATATCCCCTTGATTCATTGGTAGGTCTCATAAGACAAACTATATTGTGTTTTTTCAAAGGCCTAAACCATTTATTTAGATATCTTGGAATAAGGCGTCAAAGGAATGTTTTAGATGTCCAAAAATAATTATTCCCTCATTATGAATTCAATTATTGATACTTCATGTGACTATTCAATTATTTTGAATATACATGGTTTTGTTTTCATTCTCAATGGATTATTTATGGGTTATTATTTGACAATCATTTATTACATCCATATTATGCTCATGTTATTGGTTAAATGGTATATAATTTTGATATTTAACTTTCTCTATTGATTATTCATTATTTATTGATAGTTCTTATTGTATCCTTACCCTTACTGAGTATTTTATCTCACACAAATCATATGATTAATTCTCCATATGATATGAGAATGTCTTTTATTATTGATATGTAGGGATATGATAAGGGGAATAATGGGATTTTCAATGAAATTTTTTATATATTTTATGCTTAAAAATATAATGGGAATTTAAATTAGCTCTCTAGTTTACCAAGACTACTAAAATATAATTTCTATTTGGATGTGATGCCTTTTATATTATTATAATTCAATTATGTAGACACATTCTCATGGATATTGAGGTCAGGGTCACTATAGTAGGTATTAGATAAAATCATATAAAAACTATGGGTACTAGATTTAGGAAAACATAGATTTGGGAACATAAACCTATGGTAAAATTTGATTATATCAATCGATGTTGAACGTAATGTTTTGGTAATGGTATATTTTATGTGTTTTCCTATAAATACTTCTACGTATGGATACTACCGGTAGATGAGATTATATAACATATGTACCTAGGGGTAATAACTCTTAAAAAGTGTTACGGAGCTTGACCAGTCATCACCTAGTGCATGAAAACACGCCTTACTACTAAACTTTTTTGAAGCAAGTCAATTATATTATTAAGATTGTGCAAATATTCATTAAAAAAATTATGAAGGAGTTGAAAATAAATATATCCCCAAAGAACGAATATTTATGATTAATAGATAATTATGCCCAAATTTTAGAATATAAGTTATGTTTTTAACTAGTTTTTATATTATAAATTATTTTTAAAAATCTTATGATCTAATCAAGTATATTATATTTTTTAGAAATTGTTCCATGTGGAAGGAATGTTAACCATATCAATGCACATAATACAATAAGTAATAGTTATCATTACTTTGAATTGATTAACACAATTATTCTAATGACATAAGTTTCTCAAACTCTCAAATCATAGGAGGATATTATATCATATACTATGTAGATAGAGAATAAAATCTCAGACTCATATGTATTTTAATGGATGAAATAAATGAATAAGAGAGAGAAGAAAGAACGTGATAAGGGAAATAATGGAAAGAATTATTTCCCGATAACTAATAACTAATCAAAGAAACAGACTAGTTCTTTCTGGAGGAGAATGATATTTTTTTATATCTTTGGAGAGAAAAGACATTATAGTCATGATTGAATGGTAAAAACAATTTTCTATTGTAAAGTTATTCCACTATAATTATATGGAACACCACACAAATAAATACCCCGAGTTTCAAGGGAATATACTACAAAATATGTTAAGGGATTCTTATCAATCAAATGTTATTACTACAAATGAACTCAATTGTTTAATGTTATACTGTTTGGATTCAATAATTATATTATTGGATTATTTTAATTAGTTGTATTCTTGTTATAATTGTTATAATATTTATACGTATTGAATTTCTTAACTATTTCATTAAAGATCGGAGATTATATATTGAATGGTGCCAATGACCATGATATGTTATTTAATATCAAGATTCACATTTTGGAAAACCTATGATTGAGGGAATATAACCATTAATATATTCTCTATATTTACATAATAGTGATAAAGATATTTTTTTGCGACAATATTGGTGACCAAGAAATTTTTTAGTGAGCTTATGGTTTGTTGTCATTCCTTGATTGTTCTGAAAGTATTGATTTGTGGAATATATTTGACAACATGACGTTTTATATTTTAAATCATTCATGTTTCCATTTAGAATTCTTGGTTATCATAGTATTCACATGTTTGGAATGTGACATCAAGAGACACATTATTTTATATCTGGAATATAATGTCATGTTTTTTTGGAAATCTAGTGACAATTCTACAAATTTTTTGGACATCGAATTTGGAAATACATATTTTGGATTATTGTTAATATAAAATATATATGGAATGTATTATGTTACACTATTGGTGTTATTGGATAACTTGTGTTACCCAATTCTGTTTTGTAACGTATGTACTTATGATGATAAAATTAATAGACATGATATATTCCATATATTTCATCTATTCAATAATCAGCTTCCATGAAAGCTAAATGGTTCTATTTATTATAGTCCACACCACAGTGTTATAATCACATTCAAGACACAAGTTGATCCATTATTACCCCAATTTCATTTCAACCATAGTAATATAACCAATCAATTTTAGAATCAAGAGACATAATAATCCCACCTAGACCTTATATTTATCCCATAAAATCAGCATGGTTTATAAAAATTTCACTATATCTAGAAGGGCCTAGATTCCCCCTCAAAACTCTGGCTTTATTAAATTTCGTCCATTTTTAGAAAATGGGACTTACATGAATTCAAAGGTTTCAGTACGAGGGAGATAATTAATGGTAATTCCATGATTCTTGATCATAGTAAGATCATGAATAGGGTTTTCAAAATAACCATTTTTAAGGATGATAACATATTCCACAACAATGAAAATTTGATAAAGGGTCATCTACAAATGAAAAGACATATTTTAATGATGTTTATTATTCATACAGGTTCATAGGGAAAGTATAATTTGAGAATAAGATACCAAGAAGATATTCTATATCTTCTTATAAAGAGTCATTGTGGTAAAATCTATATGATTGTCTAATATGTTGGTTTTATATGGGATAACTAACTCAAATAATATAGCAGTGACTTTCCATAGAGATGTAGTAGTGGAACAACTAACAACAAAATGATGAATATCATCCAAGTGTTTAAAGAATAAGGAACGCATCAAGAATATTATAATTACAATATATTGAAAAAAATAGTGGGTAATTTGGAATATATCACCATCCAAATAAGAGAGAATATGGATTATAGGATCTTGATTCTATTCAAATTTATGTCTCAACTGTACTTTTTCTCCAATGAAGCCTCCTAATAAAAATAATTAGAGAAAATGATTTAATTATAAGAAGGTTCTCAAACTAATAAGTTATCACCATTTATTAATTTGTAAATCAAGACAAATTCCACGGTTTCAGAAGGAATAACTTACATGAAATTCTCCACAACGTCTAAGATTGACACGTTTTTGAAAAGTGGAAAATCTAAGAAGTTTTAGATAATAAATATAGGAATAAATATGTATTTAATGAAAAAAAATTAATATATGATTTTATAAAATCCATCTAATAGAAATTAACTAAAAATATACCATAAGATTCCTTGATGGGCAGGCAAATGAAAGAATCTATATAATTTAATTTTTCCACCTTTGTTATTGCTCAATAACCTGAATCTCAAAATAGTAATACATTATTATTTCCCATTGATAATCCCCCAAATCATTTTATAATAAAAAATTGATTAAATATTTATATATTTTGTACATAAAGTATTCCATAATTAATTTCATGAAATTATCTTTTCAATGGAATGGTGGAAAGTTTCTGTTTAATGATGCATCCACTCCCGAATTATTGGGAAAAACATTTCCCACTATAGAGTCATACAGAAGAAATTGAAACCATATTATGACACTAGTATCAGAATTTTGTTAATATAAGGACTCATGTAAAGGTGGTTTTATTTTAAAAAATAATATTTATCAAAAATGTATGAACCTGAGAAGAGTTTAATAAAGCAATCAAGAACCTTCTATATAAAAATTTCAACTGAAAATATTAGGATCTCATTATTGGTGAATATGAAAGGGAGCCTAATATATCAAGGTCATCCATAAGATTAACTCCCCCTTTGTATTATTATGGAATTATGAAACTTAATTAAGTTGTTATTGATGAGTATGAGAGTATTTCTCTTGAAATTTCCCAAGATATTGTTAACCTTGTTTACTCCTTTCAAGATATACAACATGATGAATCCTGTGAAAAAAAAAGAGATGTGATAACAACTCAAACTGATGATAATTTCATAACATGTGCTTCTGAAGCTACTATGAACTCTGATGATTGGATTTATAATGTCTTTGTGAGTTGTTTTTATGGTTCAGGTAAAGGAATTACAGAGAATATAAGCATCAATTTGGCAGGTCATCCTCAACATTTTTTGGACTCTATGAATGATGGAATCTCTATGACACATCCACAGCATGAGGTGATTCATCCATTTATTTATTTTGAATCTGGATATAGTAAATCTCAATCTATCGTTATGGTGGATCTTCATACTCATGAGGATTAAAAATTAATGGATAAACTTAGGGAAAATTATAATCCTATGTTGATTTCATCAACATTTCTAGTAAGTTAAATATGGATAATTTTTTTACCATTAATAATGTATAAAGAGAGTCAGTGGAAAGGTTGAAAGATAACACAAAATCTATCACTGATAAAATCCATGATTAGCATAAACTTGAAAAGCATGTTTTTAATAAAAGAGATTTTACAAAACAACCAAGTGCATTTCCAGATTCAACTCCACATCAGGTGGATATAGTAGGAAATGAAGCCACTATTAATATGACTCATGATCACTCGGACTATAAATACTCAACCCTAAACATTACATAATATTTAATTATGTTAATAATTCTCATTGAGGATCTTTTCAGGTTTATAGATTTAGATTATTAGGTCATAACTTATACATAACAAATTTAATATTATATGTAGACACTACTAATTAGTATATATTTTTTCATAAAATAGGAAAAAATAAAAGAAAATAAAATGCTTAGTTATATTTTTTTGAACATCATGACGTTTCCATGATCCCATCCTTGACCCAATCCCAATTTATTTTCTCTGAAATAACATTTCAAAAATTTCGAAAGAGCTTAAAAAGAACAGTAAGAAATACACCAAAAGGAAAACTGTTAGTTATTCAAAACAACATATAAACCATGAATAATTTATCATAAGTGATAATTTTCTCCATTACTAAGAAATAAATAATCTTCACTAAATAAACACACATTTTTATCCTTTTGTAACAAATAAATTACCATAAAACCCAAACAAAGAACACATATCATATAAAAGGTTAACGTGGAAAATCATACTTAAATTAAATAACCATACTGTAAACTTCCAAAAATCATGATTACAAATAGAATAGACATACATCTAACTTCCATACTGAATTCATTGTAGGTTATAACGTAACCACCCATCCTTCATTTATCATGGAACCACCTGTCATTTTTTTATCACATAACCACCTGTCAAATGTCCAACTACCATTATATAATAAAAACACATAAAATATTGAAAATATCAATATTTCAATAACAAAATTTCATTTGGAATCACAGTAAATAATTTCATGATATTGCAATATTCAATCCATTTCAAAAACCATTTTCAATACCAAAACACCAAAAATAGAATAAGGGGTTTCTTTTTCCTTTTAAAACATTAATGCTTATAGGTGAAGCCAAATAATGATTACGGTGGTGGAAAGGTCATTTTTGCCGCAAACATTGAAAATATTCCTTTTATCATTGAGTATATGGTTCATTGAAAATATATGACCCTGAATGAAGTTAAAAGTCAAAGGGGTTTATACACCATATAAATGTAAATCGTGTATAAATCAAAATTTGCCTCAAAAAAGGAGATTGAGACAAAGTCTCTTACCAGTTGTCTGATATGACTCGATCATTATTTAATTTAAAAAATAATAAAAATATGTTAATTTATACTATCTTAATAACTTTTTACATCTTTATTTTTCCTTTTATATCACTTGTTACATTTCTATAACAATTTGTTAATTAGTTGAGTTAATATCAGGCATTAAGTCGTTGTTTGGAACTTTAGTCAAAAATGAACTTGTTATAATTACAACTTGTCCATGTGGTCAAAATTAAATTATCTAGAAAATTATATTAATGATTTATATATCACATATATCTATTATATATTTAGTTTTAATTGTCCATAAAATTTTGATATAAGAAATGAAATGCATTGTTCATGGAGACGGTAAGTCATACGTACACATGAATGATTTTTTTATTTATTTTTCATATTTAAATGAATAAAAACTAAATTAGACATAGGTATATAATAATTCAAGTATAATATCATTTATAAATTCATTAACAACATAATTTATATGTTCCATGTATGGAATTAATGAGTCGTATCAATTTGAGGGGCGGCAGTCCGCACTTCCTCAAATGAAATTATCATATTTATACAACATGAAAAGAAAAAATGTATCCACTAAATAATAATTAAATAAGAATATTGATAAAAATAAATATCATAAATATCATATATAATTATAATTCGATCATAATTTCCATCATAAGAGGTGGTAAGAAAAGATTGAACAATCATCATTTCGCGAGGCTGTAGTTCGCCGTCCACAGAAAAAGTATGTTCTATACCCATTAGACGGAGGTGTGTGTAAGTATAGATCAAATACATCTCATAATAACAACCTAGGATATTAAGGATAATAGTTTTGTTATTTAAAATAATAATAATAAGATCATAGGGAGTGGAGAATGAGAAATAATGGAAAGGAATTTGAGAGAAGACGTAACCTCAAATTGGGTAACGTTTTTTTAATTTGAGCCAAATGGATATATTGAATTGAATTATATCTAGGGGAAGGCTTCTAAGAGTATGTGAGGAATGTTGGGAGATTATTTGGGAAGTTTTTATACTATACAATGGGTATTGAGAGGTGTGAGTTAGGGTTAGAAGGGTGTTCCTTTATAAGAGGGAGGAGGGGCACTTTAGGAATGTTTGAAAATATTAATTTATTATTAATTGATTTTCGAATTATAATAAAAAAAGTAAAATATTTTCAAGATCAAATTAGGATTTATATAAACCTTGTTAGGGAATATATTTTGGACAAGTTTAGGTTATATAATTAACCTTATTGTTTTTTCATTAACCATTAGTAAACTAATTTAACTTTTACCATGTCTTATAGTATATTCATAATATATGGTTACCATAGTTACTATAAAATGTAAACAGACCCAAAAATGAATCATTAATGACATTTAAAACATTATATATGTAATTTTTCCAAATATTAGATTTTTAGGACTATTATATCATTTAAAAAAATATTAATTTATTTAAAAACACATTTATGTCATTTTTATACTATTCATATCATGACTTTTTAAAAATCCATAACAACATCATTATTTCAAAAAACGTAATTAATTAAAATATAACAAGTCATAATATTACATAAAATTCTTGTATTACCTAAAATGTTTAACAATAAATTTATATTATTATTTATAATCACATTTATTTAAATCTTTCATTAATAATGTTACCACTACATCACCATTGTGTCATAAATAAATTTATTTATTTTATTTCTAAAAAATATAAATAAAAAACCATGATGTAGAAATAATTTTTAGAATTTTAATAAATATTTATAGGGGAATATATCACATATATAACTTCTTAAAACAATTGTTTTATTAAAAGATACATGTTTAGGTTATATTTTCCTTATCTTTAAATTAAAAGTAATTGAATGTCATTTTCACACACAAGTGGCTCCATGAGGTCCTAAAATTGACATAAGGATGTACATGGTAAGAAATATCTCATCCAATAGGGTTGGGACTTGTGTTATGATAATTTGATATTATTATATTATTATTATTTTACCCTGGTTTACTGGATTTACCCTTTAACCATGAAAAATAAAATATTTACTGAAGTTACTATTCATAATTTCTAAGAATAAAAGTTACATATTTACAAAATTTGGACCTACTGATTCCAAATATAAAGTAAATTTTTTCAAATTCAAAACATTGATGTCGTAGAAATTAATTAAAAATTAATTCTCATTGCCAAAACCAAAAAACATGTTATTAAAAAATAAAAACTAAAAAAAGATATTGGTGATTATGTAAAATTAAAAGGTTAAATTACTTAAAATGACCAAAAATGGATTAAATGTTAAAAACATAATATAATTTCACTTTAAAAATAATAAAAAATATATTCTAACCATAAAAATAAATCTGATTAAAATACAGTTTTGACTTAAAATGCAGTATTTTTCACTATTCATTAAAAATGAATTTTATGAGATAACACAAAAAATTAACCAAAGTAGATTTTTATATCCCTCTTATAAAGAATAATTTTATTTTTCCAAAATTAATATATTAATGTTACAAAAACTATATTTAAAAAGGATTATCCATCAAAAGGCGGTAAATCGACCTTTTAAATAATATTAGAGTATTTCTTGCTTAAAATGGGATACATTCTTATTTTAAGACTCTAAAATTTATTGGATAAATTTAAATACATTTACCAAACATGTTTATTCATAATATACTTATTTTAGTTAATTTCTAAAAATACAATGGTTATGCATTAACTACTATTTCAAGTAATAATATTATTATATTATTTTTCAGTATAACTCAACATTACGTGCTACATAAGATTATAGAGAAATCAATTGTTGCATGTTGAGTACACAATCGGACATAGAATACCTATTAAAATAAAATTAATATCCTATTCATAAGTATTCATATAAATCAAAAGTATTATTCTATAAATATCAGTGGCGTTACACTAAGAACCTCTAAAAGGATTCACCTGCTCAGGATAACCCTCATAAAATTTCTAATCATGATGTTAGTATGATTTTCTCCCTCATGTAAAAAATAATCAAATGAATGAAGAAACTTATATGGGAATCATCATTATTTATGTTAAAGTTCTTAGTGATTCTATATATACAATGCTAAAGGAATTCAAAATGGCCAGTAATGAAAAAAATGATACCTTTCTCAAATCTGGCATGAATGACATTACACTATAAAATAAAAATGAACATTGAAATTTCAGGTCTAAATATAGTTCAAAGGCCTAAATAGTGGATGTTAATTACCCATTTGTGGTTTCTTCATTTAATCATATGCATATAGTGGGAAGCTCTAATCACGATACTCAATGTAAGGAAAAAAACAAATAACACTATTCATGTCGAGAAAAAATATGTTATCATCAAGAAATCAATCACAAATAGAAATTCTCATGGAACGAAAAAAGGGATCCATTTTTCTAATAACAGTTCTAAAATATGAACGTTTTTTCAATTTTTCAGCATTATCTAAACTGAAAATAATTATAATTATCTATAAAATGGGCTTCAGGCATAAAAATTAATTTTGGATTTTAATTTCATGGATTAATAAATAAATTATTTATTTATATAAGCACAAACAATGTATTAAATTGTTCTTATGATGTAAATATAAATTATATAAGTATAATTTTATATTCTCTCTGTTTAGATGGTAAAGGAATTCCTCAACTCTAGGAAAAATATCAAGAAACAAAAATGACATCCTATTACATTTATATCAAGTAAATAAAATTCCCCCTTAACTCATCATAGTTTTATGGTTTTTAGAACCACACCTTTATACTAACAATTAAATATCTTGTGATCGACTACTCTTATAACTATATAAAATTTTTTATTCTTTTCTTCTATATCCATATCATCACATGAAACTAATGTTTTCCTACGTAGAAACCTAGTTTTTGTTATTCCATAAGAAATTTTTACTTCATGTTCTATTGTATTAATTGGATGCTTTATTAACCAATTTTATGTTGTGGTAATCAAATTGTGGTATTTTAGAATTTCTAACCATTTATTTTTGAGAAAAATGATTAAATTATGAGGACATAATTTATCTAGGGGGGATAATAGAAACCTCGTGATTTTAAAAATAGGGAAATCATGTTTGATATACTTTATAACACATAACACCAAAATATAATATAATATAATATAATATAATAAGATATTTTGAAATATTACCTTTTAAATAAATTATCTCTTTGATATCTAGTGATGCACTTAACACCTGGTTTAAACAAAACATGATACTCTATTAAAATGATATTGGTTCAACACGACCAATATAACCTGAACATTATATTCAATTGAATCAATATTAATTAGTAAATTACGAAAATGTTATGTTTTACAAAGGAATAAAATTAAATAAATTTTTATATATTGATTATAAATAAAATAATAATCATTTGAATCTAAAAAAACGTTTTTTGAAAAAATATATTTATATAAAAGGATAATTAGAAGATTATTCCACAAATATTATATAATTAATCATTAATTTTATAGTTTTTTGGGAAAATAAAATCTGTTATTTGAATTATCATATAAAAAATATCTTTGTTTTTATTTAGTGATTTTAATGAAATGTTTCCCATTTTGATGAATAGTGAAAATGATTTTTACAAAAATAACTCTCTATTCGATCAAAATATTTATAATGTAAAAATATATTATAAATTGGTTTAAAAGTAAAATTGGATAACTTATATTAAAATTTATCTAATTTATGTCTTTTGATCATTTTTATACTGAATTTTGATTTTAAAACCTTATATACTTGAGAACATTTTCTCTTTGAAACTCTACCTATTCTGCGCATCTGTGGGTATAATTTTAAATTGAATTTCACCACAATTTTCCAATAGAATAGGAAAATTGGATCTTGTATTTTTATTTAGATAATATATATTATTTAATAAGTTCATCAATAATTTATCACATATTTTTTATTGAGAAATATTAAAATTATTTGTTGTGATTATGTAAAAGGTGGGTATACAGTGGGGTTATACTATGAACATAAGGGATAAAAAGGAATAAAAACATAAGAAACACCCATTAGATGGCTATATATAGACAAAATATTTTATAGTATTGATAATGGTCCATTTTGGACCCATTTTTCATATAAAAATTATTATAAGACTTTTTATTTTCAAAACATACAAGTTTGTCACTCACCTCACCTATAAAAGGTCACCTCATATCCTCTCCTATTAACACAAAAAAACCTATTGGTTAATCCAATACATAAAAAAATTTACATTATTAATTACGTAATATAATTTTATAAGCCTTATTTGGTTTATAAATACAAATTTATAATGCTTTTGTTACAAACTAATAGAACTTTTCCAAAGAAGATGTAATGCCCCTAACTGAGAATTTTATTTTATTTTTTCCAACACCTCCATCACTTTTTCTAAAACCATGATGGTATGAAAAATATAGTATATTGAACATAATTATATTTTTTTTATTTTAATTTAATAACATAATACATCTCATTTTCCACCAAATGGGTACCGTAATCATCTTTCAGGTGTACAATGGTCTACCGCCACGTGAACTGATGTCATTCATTTTCAATCACCACATTTCAAGGAAGGATTTAATAATGCATTTGAAATATATATATATATATAATATTTTTAATATTTTTATACTTATTTAATTTTATTGTCACATATACCTTCTGAATTTTCATCTCATGAGGGATATAATGTTGTAGCTCTTGTGTACGGCCGACTACCACCTCACGAAATAATCTGATTCAGTTTTCACGTACGCTTTAAATGGAATGTAATAAAGGTATAATTATTTAAAGTAATATATATATATATATGTATGTTTGTGTGTGATATTTATTAATTATAATTACTATATCAATCACTTTCTTACACATTTACTTATTAAAGGAATTATATTATCATTCGCACGGACGTTTGGACTACCCCCTCCATGAAGCGATGTGATTCATTTTCAATGAAAACCATTCATAAATGGTTATAAAAAACTATATAATGATTAAATTTTATATTTATAAATTATTACAATTTTGGATATTACATATATAGATATATATATTATGTATAAGAACTCCACCTTTCATTAAAAATACCCATGAGAAAATAATGAAATTCGCACCTGAAACAATAAAAGTAATGAAATATTTTTTACAAACGGGTGGTAAAATATTATAATGGGATCATATATTTTATTATAAATATTATTATGGTTAATTAATAAATTAATAACATTTTTATAACTATTATACAAAAGGTACTAACCTGTATCAATGAAATCAGACATGATATGAGGGATTCCAGTATAACTTTTACTTTGGTGATACATATGTCATATTTGATGAATATTTATTTTTTCTGTTATATATAATAACACTATGATAATTTATATCATCAATATATATATATATATATATCTTCATGTGATTTAATTTTTCATTTTACATCATTTATTTTATGAGACTTACAATTCAAAAGTTACCAAAGTGGTAAGTGTTTATTCAATAATCTCATAATTATTCTAGAATTTTTATGCTTACATATCCCTTGGGGGGGACTTATTTGATATTTATATCTTAAAATAAATCTACATCGAGTTATTCATGATATTTTTCAAATTATAGTACCATTTTTTCACTCTTTGGTATTTAAAATTATTATGGAAATGTTTTTATGTAAATCAGGCTTTATTTCTACATTCTGTTGAAAATCCATATTCATCAAAAGCTAGGTTTTCTAAAAATATTTTGAAACTATTATTAAGAGTATGAAACTGGTTTATTAAATAACTTTTTCACATTTTTAGTTTTTATTTCCAAGGATTATTCATTTTATTTTCAAAACAATGCAACATTTGGCTTTAATTAAAAATGTGAATGGAATATTCATATTACCATGTATAGAATGAACAAAAATTTACACCTTCATGACCAATCAACATTTTAATAAATATTTTACATGTTTTAAAAAAATTAGTGAAAATTATTTTAAAAATTCTTCATCACCTTTTTTTAAAAGGGATGTTTTCAAAATAAAAAGTTTATTTTACTCAAAAAATATTTTGGGGATATTTTTATTTTATTTATATTCCTAAAAAACATAATCCATTTATTTTCATTATCATTAACCAGGGATATGTTGTATTGAAACCATAATTATTATTTCTCTAGTTGGTTTATAACCATTCTGACTAGGGATGTCAAAATTTATTACCATTCACTATTTTACATAGGATGGTTGGAAATTATGATTATTTATTTGTGTTTGTATTAACATTTCATACTATACATGTTAAATATGAATGTATAAATTTTTAATGTTTCACCCTTCTTTTATAAAGAGTTCATTGGACATAGTAAGTGCTAAGTGGATTTTTTTAATAGCCCCTAGATTCATCGGTAGGTCTCATGATACAAACTAGATTGGATTTCGGCAGAGGCAATGGGCATATATTTAACTGTCTTAAAAAAATGACAAAAAGATATAGTATAGATATCTAGAATTATTCATCCCATCATTACATACTCATTTATTGATATTACATGTGAATATTCAATTATTTATAATATCCATGTTTATGTTTTTAAGATCATGTGACTATTTATATAGAATTATTTTATCATAATTTATTATTTCCATATAATTTTCTTATTATTGGTTAAATTTTTTTTTTCGTAGCTTATCTTTCAATATTGATTTTTTTGTATTTATTAATATATTTCGATATAGAATTACCCTTTCTGAGTGTCTGATCACACCCCTTTCTTATTTTCTATTTTTATTGGGATACGAGGTAGTGTTTTGTGATTTATATACAGGGATGTGCTAAGGGGGATAATAGAACTCTCAAAGAAAATTATTTATGTATTTTATATTTTAAAATGTAATTTTACTTTCATTAATGTATATAGTTTACCAATAATGATAAAGTATTCCTTACATCAGGATATGATACCATTTATCTAAGGCCAATATTATAATGTAGAGATTGTCTCTAGGTTACAAGCCTTAGGGTTTCCACTTAAACTATATATATCATGTTGTATGCCTAGAATATTTTGATCCATATATTAAATAAATGAAAATATTTATTTACTTTAAATTATATTTTTTAATTAAAAGTTACTAACACTTGTAAATACTTGGTTTATAGGTCGACTCAATATCTAATATGTCATTCTAATATTAACAAAAGTCATAGTTTCTCAATAATTCCTCCCTCCATAAGGATGTTTATGAGGTTTTCAATGAATCTTGGAAACTCCTATTATTTAGTGCACCACCTGGAATATGTAAAATTCCAAAATGATTTCTCAACCATCCATTAATGACAATATTAAAGATTAACATAATAGTGAAATGGAACAATAAAATAATATAAAAAAATATTCTTGAGACTATCCATTATATAGATAGAATAAAAAGGTATGGAACCTTGATATGTATCCCATGAAAATCATAAATGAAGAAGGAAATTTTTTATTATACTGATAACTCATTCATTTCTATTTATCTAGGAAGTGTGAAGATGTATTGATATATTAATAAAAACTTCTTTTGGGATAACATCAATAGGGATAATTCATAGTGTATATATTGATTCTTTTTATGTCAACCAGTAGATATAGAATATCATAAATATAATTTGATGATATATCCATTTCCTATACAAGAATTTATGTGAGATAAAACCACCATTTATTTTCTCATCAGTGTCATTGAGACTCATAAATAGAAAATTACATCTAGTTAGTGGTGGATTGACTCTCAAAGTCAACGAACTTCATTTTTATTTAGTTTTAATTATCACTTAAACAAATTTGGATTTCATACATAATGTATGTTTTAATAATTTAGGGGGTATAAAATTCAATATAATATAATCGAGATCTAAGGTTTACAACAAAATTTTAGTAGAGTATACAATAATAAACACATATAGAGTTTAACATTAACAACTCTTATCACCCAAAAAATAGTTTTCAACCTATATGGATCGTTCCAAAATTAAGGGAATTCTATAATTTCAAAAAATGTTGTGTAATAGATGTTGGGATTAACTAATTCAGTTGTTTAATTTTTTATATATTAACTATTTCACACTAGCATCAAAATGCTTACATATAGGCTATATATGGGAAATTATTCAAAAATATATTATGTTGGCATAAATTTATGGTGAGGAAGATTTTGTGACCAAATCTTCTCTATGAACTTACTGATAATGTTAAAACTATTCAGAGATATATTAATAAAGCCGAAATTCAATATAATAGATCTTCTGATAATCATCGATGCGATATAATTATTGAATTTGGTGATAATTAATTCCTATGAATAACTCTTTATACTTGGGTTATGAAATTTGAGAAAATGATGATGTCGGGCATATGTATCCAGTCCCTTCAATATCCATGATTGTGTTAAGGATATAACATATCACTTTATACCACCTCAATATCTCTCGTAATTATAATATGTGTTCCATGTATCTCCTTTTAGGATTCTTATATTGATCTATCACTTGTACTAAACTCGGAAGTTGTGAAATATGACTATGATATCTATTATTATGAAAAATTATAGAATATCATTGATCAATGTGATAAACTATAGGGGAACAAGAACACCCACCTAGACAATGTACTGTGTAAAAATCATAATAATGAAGAAATTATGTGGTACCTAAATATGAAATAAGATAAAAGAAACTTTTTTATTATTTATCTATTTAATTGAATTTCAATGATTAAATATTTTTTAAGGGTTTATAATAATACAACCAATGATTTTATTATATATTTAAACTTTAACATGGATGATTCTAATTTTTTTTATTTTCTGTCAATGAATCTTAATGTGGTGAAGAACTTATTCCATATGTATTGGAAAATAAGGTATCTGTGGAATTTTACTCGAGATCTAATGAATTATAATTTATAAAGATCCAACCCTAAGAATTTCAGTGTTATCATATTAAATTTTGGATAGGTACATTTTAATTTTGAGGTATCATATTATAATTTGGATAAAGTATATATTAATTATAATGACTTTTGAAATGGAGATATTTAATAGACAGGTTTTAATTGAGTTGTAGAACTAAATAATGTTTACATAAAGTAAAAAACAATAAATTAGAACATTAAAATAGTTATTTTATTGAGGAAATGATATAAATTTGTGTAATATCCCTTGCTATAGTTTTTAATATATATTTTAGGAGTTCTAGATGAGTAATTTTTTATATTTTATTTAAAAATTTGGAATAATACATATTTGGTGTTTATGATGTATTATATTATGTGGGACTTTAACAAATAATGGGATATCCATAAGCTAACCAAGGACCCCTAAACCATATATGTGGGGTCCATGAGGCAATAGTGTGGGAGAGGGTCTACCTATCCAACTACATGTAGATAGTGTGAGAGATTGGGACTACATATCACCGACAGAGAAAATGCACGGAATGCATGAGAATTATAACTGAATCACTTAATGGTGTTCCATGTTCTAGTGATAAATGAGTGTGTGAAATGTTCTAGGTGACAAACCCAAGAGCTATCATGGACAATAAATGATATGATGATTCATATAATTTCGATCCTATCCTAAATGAATTCAGATGTAGGATCGCATAAGCATGATACTATTCACACATTAAAAACATACGTAAATAACCCCGACCACCGGATTAGATTAATCGTGGCCATCAGATCAAGTCTCCATGATATCTAAGATCACAAGAAAAACTAACTTGTTTTCACCCATATGAAATTTATTTGATCTAACTTTACATGATAAAGCTCTTGATAGCTGACGTCCACTATCTCATGTGAATAAGATGGAAAAACCTTGTAATACATGATAGATTGATCTAAGTCCATGTATTCTGTAAATATCTAGAATGAATGTGATTATTTTATGTGGTGTGTGAGTTTAGGATAATTTGTTGATTAAATACCCCCCATCAAATGATTACTTTTCTATAACACCACAAGCTTCAATGGTACACTTCTTTTTAAATAATTCAATAGCTAGCACTACATGCTACACTGAGTTTGAGTGCACCATGACCTATCAAAATAGCATTTTGAAATGTTTTTATGAATAGTATTGACTACATTATGAAATTTATAAATTTTATTTTTTAAAATATTCTTGATATTTAAATTTGGAATATCAAAATTATCTTATGATGAGTTTTTGGTATTTTTCTGAAAAGTTTCAATTTTTGATGAATTCTGAAAAATACTGCATTGTTGTTAAAAATCAACCTTTCCATTTTAATAATTATTTCACATTAAATTTATATTAAAATAAAAATAGATAAATAATACATTAATAAACTCAATTTTGTTCATTGGAATACTATTTATAATAGAAATAGATATCAAAATTTACTGAAGCTTTGTACATCACTTTTACCCGCCTTCTAAACCTGTATATAGATTACCATTAAACATAATTTTACCACTTAGATGAATTAAATTTTAAAAAACAGACATACTTTTTGGTAATCAGTAAGTAAAATTTGGTCTAAAAGGATAAAAATAATTTTCTGTGAATTATATATTTTGGATTTTATTTACCATGCTTAATGGTAAATAAGGTAATTAATGTTGAAAATAATATTAGAATAACATAAAATTACCCTAGAACATTACCTAACATAATTTTATAGAGGATTTTTGACCAAAAAAATCTTTTTGAAAATATGATCCTTTTTAATCTAGTTCTGTTAGATTAGGACATTTATTATATTTTATTTGAATAATAGTTAAAAATGTCATCTTCAAATTTTAATATAAATATCATTTTTAATATGAAATTATATAACTCATATTTCCTGATATAAATATTAATTATAAAGATAAAAATTTTATCTACAAAATAGTAATTTATTTATAATTTTAGGAAACAAATAATTATATTAAAAGATGACGCAATATTTTTTTTAGTAATTGATTTTTAAAAGAGAGAATCATTTAAATGATATTAATAATATTAAAATAAATATAATTTGAAATATTTTATTCCATATATGAATTTTTTGGATGACATTGACATGTTAACGATGAGTTAATGTAGTTTTATGGAAGGAATCAAGTTGTTATGACTTTATCAAAAATTGGGTATTAAATACTGTCAAAATTGACATAAATGAGATTTTCAAATAAATATTATTTAAATAAGGATATAGATCTAATGAAAAAATATTTTTTCCCAAATATAGTGGATAGGGTTAAGCATGTCCTAAATGATCTAATTGGGGTTTGTTTGGTATTTTATTTTAAATATATTAATCCTATTGTGCAAAAAAAAGTATACATGGTAAGGGTTAAACTATTTAACTAAGAGTTATATCCAAATTATAATGTTAATTTTATGACATAAACTTGTCAATAAAATCATTTTTTGAGAGTATATAGACGCATCATGTCTTATCATCAAAATAACTCAGTTTTTTTCTATTTAAAATTAAAAATAAATTTAAATTAAATTTGTTGTTTTGGAGTTTCTAAAAGTTCCCTTCCATTATTTTGTAAAAGGACACCTATATTCCCCTTTTATTCGCACCTCTATATCCCTTTGGATCTTAAAAACCTTTCAAAACCCTCCTCTGAACTTCCCTCATTTCATCCAATAAGTCATTCTTTGGGCATAAATTCATCGTCAAAAGTCCACCTTTTCAAATCAAAAAAAGATACCTAAAAAATAAGTAATTGTTTTATCAACTATTTCAAAGTTATTTTCTTCATCTACTTCATATTCATATGTTGTTTCCATACTAATTTAATAAATACATTATCACATACATGTTAATATGTTATTATAATTATTTGAAATCGATATTTCTCCTTTTATCCATCCTACCAATAATAATATCACCATGTGTGCATACCTACAACTTACCATCTCCACGTCGTGGTGTAATTTTTTATTCAAAGCTAACTTATTTGGATTTGTATAATGATGTGTATAGTGGATATAATTCGTGAATATTACATGATAATGTTTCTTTATAAATTTTATGCAATCTAATTCTATACCATTTGACTACTAAGAGAATTATATTGCTGCTCGTGCGTACATACGGTCTACAATCTCCACAATGTGACAAGATTCATTCACCATGTTTCCCATTTAAGAATGATTATATAATATATTTAATGATTATAAAAATAATTACGAACTTAATATCCTTCTAGATATGAATAAGATAATCTCATTCATAAAAAACATGACTTATATGATAAAACATGCATAGGAAAATGAAGCAGTTAACACACAAAATAATTGTAATAATTAAATATTATTAAAAACAATATAAGATGATCATATATGAAATCATAAAAAAGGATATGGTCCTTGTATAATTTAACATTAGGATTTAACCATTATACCTAAGGTTGAAACACCCTATACTTAATTAAATTACAAATTAAAAGTTAATTTCACATCCTCATTATTATCAGTGGTTGTTTATATGTAAGTATATACTAGGACATCTTTAACATCCATGCCCATGTCTCATAAAATGTAATTTCCAAATATTATAGAAAATTTTATAAATAAATTTCCACACATGATTTGATTTTTATGAAATGTTTTTAAAATAATCTTTCCCTAATTTTTAGAAAAAGTTCCTTTATGTCAATTTCAATAAATTAAGGAAAGAATTTTTTTCAATTATATGGTGGGAGCATATATTTTCCATTGTTATGATGCATTTACATTTTTAAGATTTACATAGAATCCTAAAAGTTTATTTTTAAAATAAATGTTTTTCTTTAAAAATTTTATTGATTTGAAATTATTTCAATGTTGAAATGGATATTCCTCTCAAATATTGTTAATGATTTTGTTAGATTATTTTCATCTACATCAACATCCATTATTTGATTTTATTCTTAATTGAGGATTATTTATTATACAATATTCCATATTCTATATAAGGTTTTATGATATTTTTTTACTTTAGATGTTATATTTTTATATCATTCTTGGTTCATAGTGAAAGTATTTACATTTCATATGATATTGTTAATATGAATTTTTTTGTTTGGTTTCACCCTTTTCATATGAGGAATGCATTAGACATAATAAGTGATGAGTGGGGGACACTATAACCCCTCGATGTTTCAGTAGGTATCTTGACATAATCTAGATTGGGTTTTTACCTATTTATGTATGTCCATGGAACGAGACCTTGAAAACATGGTTATGATGTTTGACATTATACATTCCCTCATTATGAGAATAGTTATTGATATTACATGTGATTATTCAACTATTATAATATCCATATGAAGGTTTAAGTGGAATTATTTGATTTCTTCTTTCCATATAATATTGAATACAATGTTTAAAAGGCTTCTAATTTAGTTATATACCTTTCTTTTAATTTTTATACTTATTTATGATAACTTCTTCTATGTTGTTTATCCTTACTGAGCATCTTAGATTGATGCTCCTAATGATGTGGTGGTAGGTATATTAATTATGTCATCAAATTTCAGAAAATATTTATTTGATTATGGATCATCTCATTCATTTATACCTTCCTATTTTGATTTTAAAATTTGATACTTCCAATTCACATTAACAAGGGAGTTATCTGTCAAAACCATTGAGGTATGTCACATTTCTAGAAATATGTGTCAGGAAGTTCATATTATGGAATATAAACCTACATTATCAACAAAATTTATCATCACAATTATTTTCTACATTGATATAATAATTTTTATGGATTGTATATCATAATATGATGCAAAAATATATCTCAAAAAAAGTAATTTATGATTTATGAGAAATATATAGAATCCGTTATCATTATATTAGAAACTCTATCCCATGATTATTATCAAATCCCACCCTCAATAGCACTGTTGAATGATATTCTTGGGGAGTAAGAAGAAATAATATATAGGGATGAATAAATAAATATTTAAATTTATGATGAACCTATTATAATGGAATATATTGATGTTTTTTTAAGATCTACCCTGACACACCTAGAGCATAAAGATGATTTTTTAATTGATTTAATCTCTAATGCCAGACTAATATCAAATACTACCTATATAATGGCTATAGTGGAATTAGTATAGATAAGGAAAAAACTAGTGTAGTTGAGTAATAATGGATTTATTCACCCTATTGTTTCTATATGAGGAGCCTAAGATATTTTTTTATGAAGAAAATAAATCATTGAGGATGTGCATTGTCTATAGAGAAATCACTATAATTACAATAATGAACTAGAATCCTCTACCTTGCATTGAGTATTTTCTTTAAAAACTTCATGGAGATAAATATTTTTTGATGATATAACTTTGTTATGGATAACATCAATTCTACATAATGAGGGAAGATATTCCAAATATAGCATTCCAAACTAGGTATAGACATTACATGTTTACAATAATTCTATTTGGAGTTGCTAATGCACCCTCTGTTTTCATGGATATAATTAACAGAGTGTTCAAGGAATATATTGATTATTTTGTCATAGTATTTATTAATGATTACTTAATGTACTTAAAAATCTATAAAGACTATGAGAACCATTTATGGTCTGTTATGAAGACTCTTAAAATAAATGAGCTATATGGGAATTCTAGTTAGTGTGAATTATGGATGCAAGAAAAAAAATTCATGGCGTTATTGTCTAAAAGGATGGAATCTCTGTTGATCCTTAAAATATAAAGGCAATCCATGAATGGTCAACACCAATGTACATAGCCAAGGTACAGAGTTCTATTGGTTTAGTAGGTTACTATTAGCCTTTCATCTAGAATATATCCTGATTCACTAACCAGTTAACCAAGCACATACGTAAAGTATTAAAATTTGTTTGCACAAAAGAGTGTGATAAATTTTTTGAGAATTCAAGAGAATATATGTCAATGATCCTATCTTTACATTACCATCTAGTAATTATGTGTTTTTGATTTATAGTGATACATCATATAAAAGAATTGGTTGTTTCTATATAAATAATGATAGGGTTATTCCTTATGCATCATGGAAATTACAAATTCATGAACAAAACTATCTAACTCATACTTTTTAGTTATAAGTAGAAATATTTTATCTTAAGATATAGACACAAAATATCTATGGAGAAAGAGGTAATATATATATACATATATTTATATATACAGATAACAAAATTTTAAAATATATTATCTTATAGAATGAACTCAACTTGAGAGAGAGGTGATGGCTTGAGATACTCATGGATTATGATTCCACAATACACTACCACCCAGGGAATGAATAAAAGGTGGTAGATTTCTTGAGATAAAAGGACTACTGAGTTCTAAATAAAATGAGATTTTAAATTTATCCAATGCTTATGGATCTACGAAAGATGGATATGCGAATTATCATAGAAGGTGAAACATCACTACTTTTTCAAATGGTTTCTAAAATAGATTTACTAGAAAGGATAAATATCTCTCAGTATGATGAAGGTGATTTTCAAAAGAAAATTAAAGTATTGATTGATGGGGAATTGATCAACATCGTTTATAAAGATGGAATATTGAAATTTTGGGAAGATTATTTTCATTCCTACAATACCTGGTCTAAAAAGGTTATTATTAAATAATGATCATACCTCCAATTTTTTTATACAC
Organism: Viscum album; assembly: GCA_963277665.1. NCBI lineage: Eukaryota > Viridiplantae > Streptophyta > Magnoliopsida > Santalales > Viscaceae > Viscum > Viscum album. Next base: position 171,150,939 of record OY728157.1, read on the forward strand.
CTTGGTAGAAATAATGTCGCGAACCGACCCTTCCGTGCTCGAGTCGCAACTACCCCAAGCCTGCCTCCATAGGCCTGGGGCTTGAAACAAGCGTAGAAGTCTAAACAGCTCGGGGAGGCCTTTGCCTGAGTACCTATACACAAAAATGCAGTCCACTCAATGCAGAAGTGCAGAGTAAAAGGAAAAGTAAAGTACTAACTGCTATAAACAAGCACAAAAGTGCATCGACTTCTAAACAGTACAATGTAAATTCTGACGGTAAACTGAAAAGAAAAAGGTCAAAACACAGACCCAACCAGAAAAGTGCCACAACCCAGCAGCAGGTAAATAGAAGTACAACAGTTGGGGGTCCCTCACCTGTAACCCGACTACAACCACCGCATGCGGTCCCAGCTCCAGAACTCTTAAGCACCTCTGATGTCATGATCGACATGTCTGTCATCTACAAGGTCACACCAAGTGTGGGAAAAGCCCAAGCAGGGGTGAGTATAAAAATACTCATTAGGATAACCTGAAGGATTGAGGGAGAAACAAATGTGGTACTGAAGAGGTGAGAAATAGATCGAACAGTGAATAGTAAAAGAGAACGATAGAGAGTGGAGTAAAGAGTACAGTAGAGTAAAAGCTCAACCCAACAAGAGAAAGTTAATAGAATCCCCCAAACACAAGGATCTAGAAGAGGTGAGAGGATGAAACATCTTTTTGAGTCTTCGCTACCAATAGTAGGAGAGTATACTCCTCCAACCATGAGAAGCTAGACACGGAAAACACATGGCATACCCCGCGTGTCTTCACCTCTCCTGGAATGAGTGTAACCAAACCCAAGAAGTGGGTACTGGAACAAGGTATATACATATCCATATGCTCAATCAAGAATCCCGAACACAACTGTAAGGGGATCTCTATCTCGTAGCTCATCCTAAGAAAGTGAGTAGCTAACAGTACCAGATGTAACCACCATCGATGCCCATCATCCTACATGTCGGCCCCAAACTAAAATCCAAGTGGCTCAAATCACCGCAAACTAACACTATCCGCTTTGGGCGGAACTGACTCGCCTCCATAGTTTTAGTTCACGTCACAAGGACGCATCTTGGTGGGGAAAGTGCCCCTCGTACTTGAGAGTTCTGGGGAAATTCAAACCACACCTCTTCATTGTCACACAGTCGACAGGTCTTCTCAAAATAAAAGCTGTCACATCACTGACCCGTACAACCAAGGGTCCTGCTCCGGTAGTCATGGAGAAAGGCCGTAGAAATTCCTAGTAGAATGGACTGAGTCTGAAGGAAGTCGTCAGGTAACCCAATGCCTAGCCCCACTGGAGGGTAAACCCTAAAAGGTCATCGGGTAACCCACTGATAGTATCTGCTAGAGTGTAAACCCTAAGAGGTCATTGGTTAACCCACTTCCCAATCTCTACTGGAGGGTAAACCCTAAGAGGTCTTCGGGTAACCCACTACCCAGTCTCTGCTGGAGGGTAAACCCTAAGAGGTCGTCGGGTAACCCACTACCCAGTCTCCACTAGATGGTAAACCATAAGAGGTCATCGGGTAACCCACTGCCCAATCTCTACTGGAAGGTAAACCCTAAGAGGTCATCGAGTAACCTACTGCCCAGGCTCTTCTGGAGGGTAAACCCTAAGAGGTCAATGAGCAACCCACTGCCCAGCCTCGATGGAGGGTAAACCCGAAGTAGTCGATGAGCAACCCACTGCCCTTGTCCGCTAGAGGGTAAACATGGAACTGCTCTATCCATCCCTATTGGATGGTTAAAACCCTGTCCAACAGAATACATAGTGGGTTTCATGCAACCACCCAAATCCAGAACAATTCACCTAGTAGAGGTCTAGAGCCTTTGTAGTATGGGTCACGACGATACCTGGAGCTCCACCTAGGGAAACACATCACGGTAGATCATAGAATGAGGATATGATCTCGATACTCAGTTAGTAAATCTACTCCCAGGCTCACTGGGGCTCCGTACCCTACTGGAAAAAACCTCCTCGGTAGAGGATTGTTGCCCGTGTAATGTATTGGTCACACCGAATCCTCAAAAACATTACTAGGGTACATAAAGGGACATGATACTGAAATCCCACACGGCTAAAGGAAAAAGGGTAACCCAAACAACTCTGCCGATCACACCGTCAAGAACAGAAACAGGGGAAACCACTCAACACTGCTCATCTAAACCATCATGAATAGTGGGACCCTCTACGTCGCGAGAGATCAAAGGTGGGTAAAGAAGAACATTGCGTGCATATGGGGCCCTCACGACGTGTGGCCCCAACTCATCTCCAAACCAAGCACAAATGTCCTTGGGTATAAACCCCAACATGCACCTCCAGACATTCTCATATAATCCCAGAGTATACCACATTTTCATCCCATAGTCTATCATGCACACAACACCCATTGTCAACGTGAAGGGTGTAAATGTAACTTCACCATCTTCTATCCTCCACGGCCCTAGAAATCCAAACCAATCCTCATTAAACACTAACTTCACTATCGAATGATTGAACGAGATCACACGCCAGGGGTTCCCTATAAACACCACAGGAAGAACCACCAAAAGTACACCATTCATGCTTCCACATTTAATGAGATCTCAAACGAGACTCCGCACATCCAAACTGATCGCACCGTCGTAATCCTCATGGAAAAAACACGCGAGATAGACTATTTGTTCACCTCCAATATACATATGATGTAAATGTTGTTCAACACTACATTATGCCTAAACAGCATCCCATGGTCCTGAGCCTCGGCCCCCAAAAACATTCTGGCGCATCACACCATTTTGATCCCCTCGGAAAAACACGTCAAATTGACTGTTTACTTGTGTGGAACAGATATCTGGAGAAAAAGATGCATTTCCTTGTACCGCAAATGAGCGGTGCTTCATGGGACCCGCATCCTAGTCCTGAAGTTCAACAAATGGATCGCGCCATTGCGATTCTCTCTGAAAACTACACACGATTGACTATTCACTTGTTCGAATTTGACACCTGGTGAAGAATATGGAAATCACTATCAACTCCCAAAACAGACCCTGTGGGGCCCACACCACCGTGTGGAATTAAAGTGTTCGGATTTCACCATTGTGCTTCCCTCGTAAAAACACCCAAAAACGACTGCACGCTCGCCCCGAACGGACGTCTGATAAAAAAGTAGCTAATCGCTGCTAGCAGCTTAAAAGACGGCTCATGGGGCCCAAGCCTAAACTCTAGTTTCAACGCCCAAAATCTGCTTGGAAATCTTCTTCTCGATGCCTGGGTCATAGAACCACTGATGGTGCTCAAAAAGTACATCATATGTGCCCACGACATCCAAAACACCCCCCCCCCAGAAAAACGCCAATACGCTTAACGGGCATGTCGCGCCACCGAGCCATTCGTCTCAGAATTTAAAAAACCCTAAGACCATCATAAATTGTTTGCCTTGATCCATGTAATGTGTTTCCAAAGAGGTCACGTGAATCTGACATTTGGGTTGATAATTAGGAGCGTTTTAATTTTAAACGGAGTGAAACAGGGGGGTCGGGCCTGTTTAGCTCGCCCACCTTGCCTGAACCAGCCCGCGGTTCACCGCGCCGGCCGGCCCGTCTCGCCCGGACCCGCTCAGCCGGTTCAGATGGATCTTCCACAGGACCCACAAAGGGTGGGTCCATGTTCCTCCTTTCCCACGTCAACCAGCTGAAAGGGTCGGTCCTATGTCGCCCCCCCCCCCCCCCCCGGCTGGCCCTGCCGCCGCGCTCGGCCTTGCCGTCCGCTGTCGCCATCAGCCCGCCGACCGCCTGGCCACATTGCCCTCGTCAAGGCCCGCTCAACCAGATGACCTACACTGCTGAGAAGCCCCACCTCCTTAGACCGCCGACATCGACCCGCTGCACCTCCTCTTGACCACCCTGGACCGCCGGAGACCCGCCGGACTGGCCAGATCCGTCGTAAAACACCAAAACAACCTCGAATCTTTGTCGGACATCTGCGGATTCCTCGAAGCTTAGAATTCAAATCTGAAACATGCGTCGGAAAGCTCATAAAATATACTATGAATTGATGGGATTTTATCAGAAATTAAACATCATTTTGATGTTGTAAATGGAGTTCAAGGATAGCATCAAAGTTAAAATACGAAACGAAGATCTCCTACCTTGTTGGGCGTAGCCCGGAGCTTCATCATCGATTCTCCGAAGTCGCGCACCACCGTGGGGAGGAGAGGATGGAAGAAGGATGATGAGGGTATATCCTTGGTTGCTTGAGGTTCCTCTTCCAGATAGAAAGAATAAGAGAGGGTGGAGTGGTTTATGGCTTAAGTAATGAAATAAATTAACTTTTTATTAATTTTAATACCCACTAGAAGACCCGACTCTGAAACTCACGACGGGGAGAAGGTTAAGCCTCTGCATGGGTAAACACCACCTTCCGAGAACAATGGCGTTATTGGGATTTTAATCTGAGGCCCCTTTCAAATGTATAAAACATAACGTCTGAGGCCGCTAAATTACAAAAACAACCCTAGTGTCATTTTTCACAGGAGGCCCACGCCCGCAAAAATTACACCCCTCCTAGCGTAAACAGCACGCTCCGGACTCAATGGTGCCCTCGGTTTCCCTATCCAAGCTACCATTTAGGATATATTCTGCTTAATTGGTGTGGCCAGTGTGAACGTACTGAAAATTTAATTCCGGCCACACTGGGGCTGTAACACCCCAAGATTTCATAGTGTGTTATTTCTTCAAAATAATTCAATAACTTGCACTCCACGCAACACCGAGTTCAATCACACCATGACTTACAAAAAAAAGCCATTCAAAAGAGGTTATGAATAATATTATCTAAATTTTAAACTTTATATAATCCTTATAATTTTAGAATCCATATTATGAGTTTCTTAGATATAATGCAAGAACAAATTCATTTTCAGTATTGCACTTTTATCAACTAACCCTTTTTAAATACAATATTTTAAACCTTTTGACTAAATGGGGACATCAAAAAAATTTAAAATCAAACATCCCAAACTTCCACGGTACGCTTTCCTTTGAATAATACAGTAGCGTGTGTTGTACGCAACCTCGAGTTCTAACACACACCACAACTAATTAAACTTGCCGTTGTGAATAGTAATACCTACTTTTTGAAATCATATATATTCAATATTTCAAAATGGACTTCATTTTTAGATTCGGAATATCAAAATTAGCTTAGGGTGAAATTTTGGTACATTTCGGATAACTTTCATATTTTGATGAATAGTGAAAATTACTAAATTTTAATTAAAAACAACTTTTTTAATCAAAATAATTAATAGTGATAAATTATGAATTTGAGTGGTTTTAAAGTATATTTAGAATATATTTTTACCATTTAATATAATGTTGGTCATTGGACATAATTTTACAATTAAACCGAACATAAACAAGTGTCAATCATTTGGTAGTTATTATCTCTTAAAAACACGCTTTTTGTTTTGACAGCGGGAATTAATTTTAAATTAATTTCTGCCACTTCTGTGTTTTGAATTTAGAAAAATGGATTCCATATTTGGAATCAGGATGTTCAAATTGTGTAAATAGGTAACTTTTATTTTTAGACATTTTGAATAATTACTGCGGTAAATATTTTATTTACCATGGTTAAGGGTAAATCCGGTAAATAAGGGTTAAAAAAATAATATTATAATAATACTAAATTACCCTAAAACGTGTCTTAACCCTATTGGTTGATACATAGTCGACCATGGGCATCTTTGGGTCTATTTTGGGACCCCATGGATCCACTTGTAAGTGATAATGACACTTTATTTTAATTAAGTCAAAATGAATACAAAAATGACACAAGCATATATCTTTTAGAACAACAATTTTTACATAGGGTTATACATGTTGGATTTTCGATTATAAATATTCATTAGAAATATAAAAATATTTCCTACATAATGATGTTTTATTTTTAATTTTTAGACATTAAATAATTTATTTTATTTATGACACAATGATGATGCAGTAATTACTAAAATAGTAGAAAATTAACATAATTGATATTATAAATACCCAAATAAATATAATATGAAACTTTTAATGAATTACACTAATTTTCTAGGATAATATGATATATTAGGATTTAGTTAATTGACTTTTTTCGAAGTAATCAATCTGTTATGAGTTTCACAAAAATCAACTATTGAATAGTGTCAAAATTGACATAAAAGAGTTCTTAAAACAAATATTATATTATTAATTGATATTAAATTCCTAAAAATCTAAGGTTCGGCCAAGAGACTTATATTATGATAGGTTAATCATTAATGGACCACTTGGGGGTCGCTTGTATGTATATGGTAAGTCTATTAACCATATAATATAAAAATACAAAGAGACATTGTAAAAGTGAAACTAATTAACTTAGAGTTAATACTTAAAGATAAGGTTAATATAAGTACCCAAACCTGTCTAAATTCTATTGGATGAGTTGTTTTCGACCTATCCCCACCTCATCCTTTGAATAGTCAACTTTGGAGCCTTTGGAAACCGAATATGAATTTATTATAAATTAATATTTCTAGCTTTTCCAAAAGTGCCCCTCACCCCTCTTATAAAAGGGCACTCCTCCTTCTCATTTCTTCACACCTTCAAAGACTTTTGGTTCGGCCAAACTCTGCCCAAATAATCTCCCAACATCCCTCACTACAACCTAGGGGCCTTAGTTTGATCAGAAAGCCAACCTAAGGAGCCCTTTTGATCAAATCAAAAGGAAGAACCCGAAGAAGAGGTAATGATTTCACCACCTTTTTCTAAGTTCATTTCTTCTTCCACTTCTTCTTCCTTTGTTCTTACCATTCTAAAATAATAACTCCAGTATCTCACATATACTGTGATGTTATTATAAGTATGGTACAACCATATTCAGTATTCTATCCACCCTTTGAATAACATGTCACCATACGTGCGTACGTACGGCTTACCGTCTCCACGTCGTGGTGTAATTGTTATTCAATATAATATTATTTGCATGGGTATAATAATGATGTTTAACTCATGTAAATAATAAATATAACATGTTAATTATTCTGTATATATGATATACCATTCATTTATATATTATTTTAATATCAAAAGAATGATATTGTCGCTCGTGCGTACGTACGGACTACCGTCTCCACGAACGCGATGAGATTCATTCTCCATCGTAACCATTCAAGTATAATTATCATTTGATGATTTAAAAATGATGTTTAAGGACATGATATCATTCTGGATATGAATAATATACAACCTATCCTTTACAAACATGTCTTACGTAACAAAACATATAAAAGAAAACAAGTAAGTTAACACCTGAAACGACGATAATTCTAAGATATTATTAACAAATAAATGTTAAAAGATCATATATGATATCATATTAATATATATGATTCTTGTATAATTTAATAACAATTATTTCACCATTATACAGGAGGTTAACCTACCCCAACCAAGGAAAAGTACAAGGTAAGGGTTATTTCACAATCTCTTCTTTATCCGAGGTTGTTTATACGTAATAATCTACTGGGATCTCGTTATCATCCACATCCATGTTTCTTCAAAATGTATTTCAAAACATATTTACTATTTACAATAATATGGGTTAAAGTCATTTATACCCTTGTTTGACTTTTTATAAGAGGTTTATAAAGGAATCTTTCCGTCGTTTTCAAAACAAGGTCCTTTTTAACCTTTTCGACAGAATTGAGGTAAGAATGTTTTTTTTAACTTATACGGCGGGTGCGGTTATTTTACGCCGTTATAAAATCTTCAAAGCTTTCCTTACAAGCTTATAAGAATATTTTCAAAGAAAATGTTTTATTTTATATGGATCTTAAATGATTTCAAAATAAAAGGAGATATTTCTTTAAAAAGAATTTTGATTTCATCTATGTCAACATCCTTTGATGGATTTTAAGATTATTTGAAGTTGATTTATTATGATACAAAACTTCTATATTGTATTGAAGGTTTTGTGATATGTTTGACTATGGATGTGCTATTTTTATACCATTCAAAGTTTATTGTGAAAGTATTGACATTTCGTATGCTAGTTTTAATACGAATGTTTATGTTATGTTTAAACCTTTTCATATGGGAATGCATTGGACTTAATAAGTGACGGGTGGAGCCCGCTATAGCTCCTCGATGCATCGGTAGGTCTCATGAGACAAACTAGTGTCTTGGCACAAGGCCTTGACAAAATCTTATTTGTAGTCTTGGCACGAGGCCTTGGCTATGTGGTTATGATAGTCTGGCATTATGCATTCCAACATTATGAAAGTGGTTATTTATTTTTGCATGTGATTATTCGATTAGTGGAATATACATGTGAATAAGTAAATGGCATTATTTCATTTTATTTATGCCATACCATGTTGAAAGTTCATGTTTAAAAGGCTTTTGTTTTAGTTATACATTGCCTTAAATGTTTATTCTTATTGATGAAAGTTTCCGCTATATTGTTATCCTTACTGGGCATTTGAGCTCACCCCTTTTCTATGTTTTATTTTTCCCAGGAAGTGAAGATGTAAGTTATGAATGACCTGCAGGGATATTATGAGGGGATTGTAGTGTGGACTGTGGAAACATTATGTTGTTGTAGTAGTTTTTGATTTTATGATGTAATGTAAAACTTATGAATATATCTAGTGTTTCCAAGGCTACTAAACCAATCGGTCTTTCGAGATTTGATCTTTCTTGTGATCATGCCAATGTTACGAAGTAATGCACCGACTCTGGGTAGCTGGGGTCGGGGCGTTACAGGGGCTCGTAATCGCACACTGTCTAAAGGTGTTCCTTTGGAATAACATCAAGAATATTCCAAAGTCTTTTATAGAGAAAAATGGGTTCTTACACCATTACGTCCAGCATTATTTTCGTCCCTGAAAAGAAAAACTAGAGAAACAACTCAGGGTACTAAGCCCACACCTAGCTCTCCCGTACCCAGAAGAACTCTTGCATAGTTATGCATCCACGTGCGTAGACCAAAGGATTTGGTCCATTTGTGTGGGGTCTGCCCTCATCGATGACGTGCATTGTTGCACGCACACATCTTCTCCGGTAAGCCACATGGGAGATATTATAAACCTAAATCATCCTTCGGGTTTAGGGCAAGGCATTTGGGGACCTCGCCATCCCTTCGTACGGTCTTAAACGGACCGAAGGACCTCAGGGATAGCTCACCTCCTCGGTCGCACCTCTACGTCGCAGGCTATGACTCGAATCACCATTTGGACTTGGGTCAAAGCCTATTGTTTCTCTCCTTCAGAATATCTATATGGTAAAACACCCAAGGATGTCTGGTCACGTAAGATTTCACAGTCGATGTCTCACAACTAAGTCTCTATTACACATTCAGAAAGCGATGGAGTGGACCACATCGACTAATGGAAAAGGTTCTACGCCTCCTACTCTACCAACATAGGGTTACACCCCCACGCCCTGTGTCACCCTGGTAACAACTCAACCAAGGAGCAGGGAGAAAAATCATTTCACACATAGAGTCTAAAATTCTACTGCAAAAAGTAGAAGTTCCATAAAATGTACCTCTTGTCACTTCAAGCTCTGAAGGATTATAAACATCCAATGCTCGCGGATGTCCCCAGTCTAAACTGTTAGCTCTCGGGGCCTGACGTAGACCACCTGATGGTGATTGGAAGACCTTGTAATGTCATCCCCCACTTCCAGTTGCTCCTGCTTCTCTACTAGCACCACCTCTCTGGGTACCACTCCAATCATGGTGCTGCCTCTGTCGTGGTGGTGCACATACTGCCCGCCCGAAGTTCTCAGCATTCCTGGTTGGGTAGTCCCATGAAAAGTAACCTCGCCCATCGCAAGCATAGCATCGACGCTCTCCAGGATTCCCTGGTGCCCTCCGGCACCACTATGGTGTACGAAACTACCCCTGGGTCTTCTCATGGAAGGGTCTCCTCGGCTGTGCCCCTGTGCTTTGATGCCATAGTGGTGCATGACCACATCTCTGAAACTGGCGGGTGGAAGGCCGCCTACGTCGAGGTTCTGTCTACTGACGCCTACTAGCTACGGTAGACATCTCGGCTCCATCGTGCCTACCACCACCACCAACTGCAGAATGTGACAGGAAGCTCTCTACACCATTTCCTTATTTAGAACCTCGACATAATTGGGAATGACTAAGGGTACTATGATAGCACAAATCTCTCTGTAGAGACCATACTCTATCTTCTATGCTTAAAGTTACTGTCATGGACCAATTATGGGTAAAAACATGCACAGTTTGTGAAACTAGTCGCATACTCCGTCACCATCATCCCTCCATGCTGAAATTGCAGGAGCTCCATGATCTTAACAGAGCGTAAGCAGGAGGGGAAAACTCCTCACAAAACAGTAGTTGAAAGTCACCCCACGAAAGTGACGACTCATCAAGTAACTAATTCACCAGACTCCACTAACACCCAGCTTCTCTGTAGAAAATGCTGGTTGCCCAAGCCACACTCTATTCTGCCAGTGTCTACGCAAGCCTAAAGAGGCAAACCACTATCTCGAGCCAAACCTCTGCTGCCTGAGGGTCTAGCTCTCCAGTGAACCTCAGCAGTCTCTGTCACTTGAACTCACTGAGCGCACTCAACCTGCGCTCAAGCTCTATCTGTTGTGCTAGAGTTTTCTACTACTCACCACATGGGGGTGCTGCTACTGGCCCACCCGGAGAAAGGGACTCGCATGATGGGACCTGGGATGAATCCTCATTGCTCAAAGGGTCGTTGTCACAAATCCAAGCTGGTGTCCTAGCTGGTTGTCTTCATGGAGGCGTCCTGAAAGTTATCAAGGAGTTCCGCGATTATATGATCATATATATATATATATATATATAACAGTAACAACAATGGGGAGCTAACTAAAAAAGGACAGTCAAGACTCAATCTTATGCGATGCACAAACCAATTTCCCTACAACGAGTGTCTTAGCATGCCGAGTTGACAAGCGGGTTATCAGGTTCTTGGTGAATGGATACGTCGGCCGCCGCACCGCCACTGAACTCCTTAGCCTGAGAATGCTCTCAAGACATGTTTACATTGTTTCCCTAGATCCCAACCAATTCATTTTTAGGGATATCCGAACAACATCCTAAGGAATGAACCACCTCTGATACCACTTTGTCAAGACCCGACACTTCCTGGGATCGAGCCGCAACTACCCCAAGCCCGCCTCCATTTTCCAGGGGCTGGCGACAAGTGCCAAAGGCTAAACAACACAGGGAGTCCTTTGCTTGAGTACCTGTACACACACACGCATTCCACTCAATACAGAAGTGCAGAGTAAAAGAAAAGTAGAGTACTAACTGCTCTAAACAACCACAAAAGTGCATCGACCTCTAAATAGTACAAATTAAATGCTGAAGGTAAACTAAAAAGAAAAAGGGAAAAACACGCGCACAACCAGAAAAGTTCCACAACCAAACAACAGGTAAACTAATGTATAACAGCTGGGAGGGTCCCTCACCTGGAACCCAACTACGACCACCACACGCGGTCCAAGATCCTGAACTCTTAAGCTCCTCTGACGTCAAGATCAACCATGTAACACCCCAAGATTTTATGAAAAATATTCTTTTCATGTCCTGTGTTGTATTCTACACCAAGATTACCTTGCGCTATACGCAACACCATATTAGCTTGCAGTATACGCAACACTATTCTTGGATCGTGTTACACACAATTTTGATAATAGTTATTCTACGCAACATTGAGTATATATATATATATATATATTCAATGTATAAATGAAATATGGTTGGATTCTATTATACAAAACAACGAAGGATTCTTTCACAACACGCAACCCTGACATGGCTTGCATTACACGCAATCGCGACCTTCCTCGATAGCGTGTGTTGTACGCAATACCGGGTTTTAATAAACAACGATATATTACTATAATATTGTCATGAACTAGCCGTTATGAATAGTATTAACTAAATTTTGAATTTTATAACATTATTATTCATCTTACACATTTTCTAGAACATGGTATAAGAACAAAATAAATTTTTGGGGTAAAATAAGTATTTTTCAAAAAATGCAGTTTTGTCGCCTTTTGATGGCACACCCACATTAAATATAGTTTTTGAAATGTTTATATATTCAATTTGACAAAATAAAATTCTTATTTTGAATCAGGATATAAAAATTTACATTAGATAAAGTTTTGATATTTTTCCGATAACTTTCATATTTTAATGAATAGTAAAAACATGCTATATTTTAATTAAAAATAACTTTTTTCATCGTAATATCATATGTGGTTAAATTATAATATTGAATGGTTTTAAAGTATAAATAAAATATATTTTTACCATTTGATCCAATGGTGGTCAATGTAATTAATATCACTTTGATATTTGACATAAACGAGTGTCAATCTTTTGATAGATATTATCTCTTAAAAACACGCTTTTTGTTTTAACAACGGGAATAAATTTTAAATTAATTTCTTCCACTTATGTGTTTTGATTTTGGAAAAATGGATTCCATATTTGGAATCAGGATGTTCAAATTGTGTAAATAGGTAACTTTTATTTTTAGACATTTTGAATAATTACTGCGGTTCATATTTTATTTACCATGCTTAAGGGTAAATCCGGTAAATAAGGGTTAAAAAATAATATTATAATAATTCAAAATTACCTTAACACTTGTCCAAACATTATTTTGTGAGTCATTAACGACCATGGACATCTTTGGGTCGATTTTGGGACCCCATTAAGTGATAATGACAATTTAGACTAATTAATTTAATGTAAAGGAAAAATAGACATAAACAAATATCTTTTAGTAATTAATTTGTATATGGTGTTATATAAGGAATATTTTTTACTATAAATATTCATTGGAAATATAAAAAGATTTCCTAAATGATAGTATTTTTTCTAGAATTTTTAGATATCTAATAAATTAAATTCAATATAACACAACGATGATGCAGTAATTACCTTTTTAAGAAAATATTAACATAATTGATGTTATAAATGCCCAAATAAATGTAATTTGAGACTTTTTATGACTTAAAATAATTTTATAGGTTAATATTACATGTTATTGTTGATTTAAGTAACTTTTTTAGAACTTATCATTCTGTTATAAATTTCATAAAAATCATGTACCAATTAGTGTCAAAATTGACAAAAATTAGTTTTTTTAAAAAATATTATATTATTAATTGTTATTTTATTCCTAAAAATCTAAGGTTCGGCCAAATGACATATATAAGGTTATATATATTAATAATAAACAACTTGGTGTTCGTTTGGCTTGATATAGTAAGTTTATTAACCATATAGTGTAAGAAAACAAAAAGACACGGTAAAAGTTAAATTATTTAACTTAGAGTTAAATCTAATTGATAAGGTTAAAATAAAAACCTAAACTTGTCTAAATCCTATTGGATGAGAGTATTTCGACCCATCCTCACTTTAGCTTCGAAATAAGACCCTTTGGAACCATTATAAACCTAATTTGACCTTAATATAAAATAATATTTTGAGATTTTCCTAAGGTGCCCCTCTCCTCCCTTATAAAAGGGCACCTCCTCCCTCTCCTCCTCACACCAATTTGAGAATTCAAGCTCAGCCAACCCCTGCCAAAATCTCTTCTCCACTTCCCTAGTATCATCCTAGAGGTCCTGGTCTTCTTCAAAGACCATCCTTTGTTCTTTAATTGGAGGTTAAGAAAAGGCGCGTCAAAAAGAGGAGGTTCGGATACGTACAAAGAAAATCGGACCTAAGGTAAGGGAAATATCACAATCTCATTTTTATCCGAGATTTTTTATACTTTGAAATTTACTGGGGTGTATTTTATCATCCACATCCATGTTTCCTCAATATGTAATATTATTTCCATCCACCTACAATTGTTTAAATCCAATTTTACCCTTCGGTGAGTTTTTAGTAAAAGATATGAAAGGAATCTTTTGTTGTTTTTCGTACGAGGTACTTTTTGACTTTTCCGACATAAGTATGAAGAATGTTTTCTTAAATTATATGGAATGAATGGATTTTTAAAACATTATTTCCAAGAAGCTTCTTTTACAATTTTTCAAGTTTATTTTTAATCAACTTCTTTTAGTTTATAATTGTACGACATGTTAAGAAAGGAAAAGTGTTTTTGAAGCAGAAAGGATATTTTCCTCAAGAATGGAGTTCAAGTGTTTTATCAAAATTATTTTCCATCTAAGATAATAAATATTTTTGTTTCTATCCCTATTATTACATTGATTTTATGGAAATATTTTTATGAATTCCTTTATCTTATATGAATTATTTTATGATGTCATGTTGTTTAAGAATCCCATTTTTATTACATGGGTTATGCTATTATGAATGATTAATGATTTTGTGGCACACATAAGAATGGTATAATTATGAGATGGGTGGGACCTATATCTCCCACCAATGCATTGGGTAAAGATTTTATATCTCATGAGATATACATGGATGGAATGGTAGGTTATACCGGTTCAGTGAAACAGGACTGAAATGAGGGTGACTCGGTTCAGAAATGGACTTTGTCCACTAAGATAGTCTTGGCTATGAGACTTGACTAATAAGATATGATTCTCTATAATTATGTGTGTATGTCACTAAGTTTCATGTTGTAAGTTATGATTATTGGGATTTCATTTCACTACTATGATTTATCAAATGTTATGAAATTATGCTCTCTTTTGCAGGTTAAGATTTCCAAAAATGTTATGTTCTTATGAATATGATGTGATTGATATTTCTTTTGTTTACCCTTACTGAGCATTTGAGCTCACCCTTTTATATTTTCTTTTCCCCAGGATATAAATAAAGGTTTTAGGTAAGGAAAAAAAGGAAGATCTTCATGGGAGATGTTGAAGATCTTTCACCATGATTAGAAGATTACGTTCTGAGTTTCCAAAGACACTAAACTATTACGGTCCTTGTGTGTGTGTTTTTGTTATGTAATAAACATTCTTCAAAAGTAATGTAATTTCCTTGTACGTCAAGATACAGGTCTCTACAGTTGGTATCAGAGGAAAGGTTTAGTCAAACTTTGGAAACTAGGATGTGAAAACGTTAGTGAGATCCCTAGAGATATTTCTTAGGTATGTCTAGGGATGTCCCTAAGGATAAGTATACGTATAGGATATACTCCGAGAACTACGGTAACGATCTTAGAATTTAACCTAAGATGATAGATATTAAGGGTACACCCCCTTTACTATGTTGTTTTCCCTAGCATTATTTTTTTCTCTCACACTATTCTTTTTTGGTTTTAGACGATGGCTGGAACCCGAAGGAACCGTGTTGATCACTGTAATGGACAATGCAATGATTATCCTCCTGAACAAACAAATGTTATGGGAGATGGAGTGAAAAATCTTATTTCTATACTTACACAAGCTATGAATCATTCTAAACATCCAAATGAGCAGAGAAGGGAACAATATTCTATTGAGTCCTTCATGAGGCAACGTCCACCTTCTTTCAGTGGGTCTTCCGATCCACTTGTTGCTGAACAATGGACCAGTACCAATGAAAATATATTTTCAGTTCTTCAATGTTCTGAACATGATAAAGTCATCTTAGCAGTATATCGTTTGGAAGGTGAAGCTGATCAATGGTGGAATCTTATCAAAAATACGAGGCCAAGAGATGAAATTGAGTCCATGGAATGGGACGAGTTCAAGAACTTGTTTTTCAGTAAGTACTTCTCTCATATTCTTCGAACAAAGATGGAAAAGGAATTTCTTGAGCTCAAGCAGAAGGATGATGAATCTGTTGGTATATACGAAGCGAATTTTACAAGACTTGCAAGGTATGCATCTGGCATTATCATCCAACCTGAAAGTAAAGTTGATCGATTTTTCAGTGGCTTAAAACCAAGTCTTCGAAGGCCATTAGCTATAAGAGACTTCAGTAGCTATGAAGAAATTGTGCGTTGTGCTATCAAGGTAGAAATGGAAGTTGTTGTTACATATCCATCTCATGGTTTTGACAAGAAACGAAAGATGGAGTTCAAGGAGAAATCTCAGAATACTGGTAAAAAGAAGATGAATGTTTCCTTATGCTCAAAGTGTGGAAAGAAGCATGGTGGAGATTGTATTAAAGGGACATGTAAATGTTTCAAATGTGGAAAGGAAGGTCATCGGGCATTTGAATGCCGCAATGATGGGATGAAAGTGTCTAATGATGAAAACAAAGGAAGGGATACACAGAATGAACCTACTACACTTCAATGTTTCAAGTGCAAGGAGATGGGACATTATGCCAATAAATGCCCTAATCCAAGGGTTAGTGATGATCAACATGAGCAACTGCTTAAGGCAAAGGACAAAGGGAAGTCACATGCGATCACTATTGGTGATGTTGAATATGACAACGATGTGGTGGAATGATTAAGTGTTTATGTAATGGGATTCCAAAATAATGTTGTATCATGGAGTATTGGAATATTTATGTATTGGTCTAATGTGGTATTCAAAGTGGTTGAGATATTTTTGGAAATAAGATGATATGCGCATAATGAAGGGAAAACGAGAAAATGAAATATTTAACAGTATTCATGAGCACATGATTGATATAAGGACTAAATGATATCATGGTTTGAGTATATAGAATTTTGAGGATTTTGGTATGTGGAAAGTGTTAACTTTTAACTGCATTCATGTTTTCACTATGGTTCAATGGGTATTAATTTTTTTCAAGAGAATACATGATTAAGGTATTCACATGATTGGAATGTGACCAAATATATATATATATGGGGGATAAATGATGGTATTCACATGCTTGGTTGATGACATTTCAAGTAATCATTTTCTTTATACTATGAGCTTGAACCGAAGTATTTTAGATAAGCCTAAATATTGGAATGGATTATGTTGGACATATGCTATGTATTGTTTAAGGATAGAACTTTTTTCGATATTACTGAAGCGATTTTATAGTAATGTAGTTCTAGAAAAAAGGACAACCTGCAGGACGGGCGACAGCCCATCGTGTCGGACAATGATGTGGGAATTGAACCCACAACCGAAGTGCGACTGGCCTTTTTCACCTACCACTAGCCTACATGAAGTACCTGTTTAGTAGAAACTAGTTTTATTATATTAAGCATTATAAGTCCATTCTAGGAACTATATAAGATTAATCTCAATATAGATGGACTTATGTATTTTTTTTTGTTAACTTTTCTAACCTTTTGTTTGAGACAGATGGAATGACCCATCATTCTATCACATGATCTGCTAACACATCACGAATGACAAATTCAACTTCATTTCTTTAAGAGATGAAGTGGAAATTGTCCAAAGAATTCCAAACGGTGAGACTATACCAAAATCATGAAAGTATTTATTCTAATTCCAATTTTCTCGACATTAGGGAAATGATCTTGAAAAACCAAAAATGTTGTCTTAGTGATCTTATATCTGATGAATTAGATGGTACCCTAGATCATCACAAATTTATGGCTTTGCGATTGTTCGCTTTTTCATATCCATGTTCTCTACCACTCTCCATCAGAACTTGATGGTTATATTTTTCATCCATATCAATATTTTCACCTATGTTCTCCTACGTGGAAACCCAGTAATTAGTTAATTTGGGTAACCGTTACATTTCATACTTTAGTTTTTAAAATCCATGTTTTGGTATTCCTTTTTATGATGTGGGTTTCTGTTAAACAAACTTTCGAGTAGTAAACTATTTATAACCCCGACGAATTTCGAGGACGAAATTGATTTTAAGGTGTGTAGAATGTAACACACCAAGATTTTATGAAAAATATTCTTTTAATGTCTTGTATTGTATTCTACACCAACATTACCTTGCGCTATACGCAACACCGTATTAGCTTGCAGTATACGCAACACTATTCTTGGATCGTGTTACACACAATTTTGATAATAGTTATTCTACGCAACATTGAGTATATATATATATATATATTCAATGTATAAATGAAATATTTTTGGATTCTGTTATATGAAAAAATGAAGGATTCTTTCACAACACACAACCCTGACTTGGCTTGCATTACACACAATCGCGACCTTCCTCGATAGCGTGTGTTGTACGCAATACCGGGTTTTAATAAACAACGATATATTCTTATAATATTGTCATGAACTAGCCGTTATGAACAGTATTAACAAAATTTTGAATTTTATAACATTATTATTCATCTTATACATTTTCTAGAACATTGTATAAGAACAAAATAAATGTTTAGGGTAAAATAAGTATTTTTCAAAAAATACAGTTTTGCCGCCTTTTGATGGCGCACCAACTTTAAATCTAGTTTTTGACATGTTTATATGTTCAATTTGACAAAATAAAATTTTTCTTTTGAATCAAGATATAAAAATTTACATTAGATAATGTTTTGATATTTTTCCGATAACTTTCATATTTTAATGAATAGTAAAAACACGCTATATTTTAATTAAAAACAACTTTTTTCATCGTAATATCTTATATGGTTAAATTATAATATTGAATGGTTTTAAAGTATAAATAGAATATATTTTTTCCATATTATCTAATGGTGGTCAATGTAATTAATATCACTTTGATATTGGACATAAACGAGTGTCAATCTTTTGATATATATTATCTCTTAAAAACACGCTTTTTGTTTTAACAATGGGAATTAATTTTAAATTAATTTCTCCCACTTATGTGTTTTGAATTTGGAAAAATGGATTCCATATTTGAAATCAGGATGTTCAAATTGTGTAAATAGGTAATTTTATTTTTAGACATTTTGAATAATTAATGCGGTAAATATTTTATTTACCACGGTTAAGGGTAAATCCGGTAAATAAGGGTTAAAAAATAATATTATAATAATTCAAAATTACCTTAACACTTTTCCAAACATTATTTGTTGAGTCATTAACGACCATGGGCATCTTTGGGTCGGTTTTGGGACCCTATTAAGTGATAATGACAATTTAGACTAATTAATTTAGTGTAAAGGCAAAATAGACATAAACAAAAATATTTTAGTAATTAATTTGTATATGGTGTTATATAAGTAATATTTTTGACTATAAATATTCATTGGAAAGATAAAAATATTTCCTACATGATAGTATTTGTTTTATAATTTTTATACATCTAATAAATTAAATTATTTATGACACAACGATGATGCAGTAATTACGTTTTTATGAAAATATTAACATAATTGATGTTATAAATGCCAAAATAAATGTAATTTGAGAATTTTTATAACTTACACTAATTTTATAAGTTAATATGACATGATATTGTTTATTTAAGTAACTTGGTTTGAACTAATCATTCTGTTATTAATTTCATACAAATCATGTACCAAATAGTGTCAAAATTGACATAAATTAGTTTTTAAAACAAATATTATATTATTAATTGTTATTTTATTCCGAAAAATCTAAGGTTCGGCCAAATGACTTATATAAGGTTATATATATTAATAATAAACAACTTGGGGTTAGTTTGGCTTGATATAGTAAGTTTATTAACCATATAGTGTAAGAAAACAAAAAGACATGGTAAAATTTAAATTATTTAACTTAGAGTTAAATCTAATTGATAAGGTTAAAATAATAACCTAAACATGTCTAAATCCTATTGGATGAGAGGATTTCTACCCATCCCCACTTTATCTTCGAAATAAGACCCTTTTGAACCATTATAAACCGAATTTTACCTTAATATAAAATAATATTTTGAGATTTTCCTAAGGTGCCCCTCTCCTCCCTTATAAAAGGGCACCTCCTCCCTCTCCTCCTCACACCAATTTGAGCATTCAAGCTCGGCAAAACCCTGCCAAAATCTTTTATCCACTTACCTAGTATCATCCTAGAGGTCCTAGTCTTCTTCAAAGACCATCCTTAGTTCTTTAAGTGGAGTTTAAGAAAAGGTGTGTCAAAAAGAGGAGGTTCGGATACGTACAAAGCAAATCGGACCTAAGGTAAGGGAAATATCACAATCTCATTTTTATCTGAGATTGTTTATACTTTGAAATTTACTGGGGTGTATTTTATCATCCACATCCATGATTCCTCAATATGTAATATTATTTCCATCCACCTAAAATTGTTTAAATCCAATTTTACCCTTCGGTGAGTTTTTAGTAAAAGATATGAAAGGAATCTTTTGTTGTTTTTCGTACGAGGTACTTTTTGACTTTTCCGAAAAAAGTAAGAAGAATGATTCTTTAACTTATACGGCATAAATGGATTTTTAAAACATTATTTCCAAGAAGCTTCCTTTACAAGTTTTCAAGTTTATTTTTAATCAACTTCTTTAAGTTTATAATTGTACGACATGTTAAGAAAGGAAAAGTGTTTTTGAAGCAGAAAGGATATTTTCCTCAAGAATGGAGTTCAAGTGTTTTATCAAAATTATTTTACTTCTAAGATAATAAAGATTTTTGTTTCTATCCCTATTATTACACTGATTTGATGGAACTATTTTTATGAATTCCTTTATCTTATATAAATTGTTTTATGATGTCATGTTGTTTAAGAATCCCATTTTTTATTACATGGGTTATGCTATGATGTATGATTTATGATTTTGTGGCACACATAAGAATGGTATCATTATGAGATGGGTGGGACCTATATCTCCCTCCAATGCATTGGTTAAATATTTTATATCTCATGAGATAGACATGGCTGGAATGGTAGGTTATACTGGTTCAGTGAAACAGGACTGAAACGAGGGTGACTCGATTCAGAAATGGACATTGTCCACTAAGATAGTCTTGGCAATGAGTCTTGACTAATAAGATATTATTCTCTATGATTATGTGTGTATGACACTAAGTTTCATGTTGTAAGTTATGATTATTGGGATTTCATTTCACTAATATGATTTATCCCATGTTAGGAAATTATGCTCTCTTTTGCAGGTTAAGATTTCCAAAAATGTTATGTTCTTATGAATATGATGTGATTGATATTTCTTTTGTTTACCCTTAATGAGCATTTGATATCACCCTTTTATGTTTTCTTTTCCCCAGGATATAAATAAAGGTTTTAGGTAAGAAAAAAAAGGAAGATCTTTATGGGAGATGTTAAAGATCTTTCACCATGATTAGAATATTACGTTCCGAGTTTCCAAAGACACTAAAATATTACGGTCCTTGTGTGTCTGTTTTTGTTATGTAATAAGAATTCCGCAAAATTAATGTAATTTCCTTGTATGTCAAGATACGGTCCTCTACAGTTGGTACCAGAGGAATGGTTTAGTCAACCTTTGGAAACTAGGATGTGAAAACGTTAGTGAGATCCCTAGAGATATTTCTAAGGTATGTCTAGGGATGTCCCTAAGGATAAGTATACGTATAGGATATAGTCCCCGAACTACGGTAATGATATTAGAATTTAACCTAAGATGTTAGATATTAAGGGTACTCCCCCTTTACTATGTTGTTTTCCCTTGCATTATTTTTGCCTCTCACACTATTCTTTTTGGGTTTTAGACGATGGCTGGAACCTGAAAGAACCGTGTTGATAACTGTAATGGACAATGCAATGATTATCCTCCTGAACAAACAAATGTTATGGGAGATGGAGTGAAAAATCTTATTGCTATACTTACACAAGCTATGAATCATTCTGGACATCCAAATGAGCATAGAAGGCAACAATATTCTATTGAGTCCTTCATGAGGCAACGTCCACCTTCTTTCAATGGGTCTTCCGATCCACTTGTTGGTGGACAATGGATCAGTACCACTGAAAATATATTTTCAGTTCTTCAATGTTCTGAACATGATAAAGTCATCTTAGCAGTATATCATTTGGTAGGTGAAGCTGATCAATGGTGGAATCTTATCAAGAATACGAGGCCAAGAGATCAAATTGAGTCCATGGAATGTGACGAGTTAAAGAACTTGTTTTTCAGTAAGTACTTCCATCGTATACTTCGAACAAAGATGGAAAAAGAATTTCTTGAGCTGAAGCAGAAGGATGATGAATCTGTTGGTATATACGAAGCGAATTTTACAAGACTTGCAAGGTATGCATCTGGCATTATCATCCAACCTGAAAGTAAAGTTGATCGATTTTTCAGTGTCTTAAAACCAAGTCTTCGAAGGCCATTAGCTATAAGAGACTTCAGTAGCTATGAAGAAATTGTGCATTGTGCTATCAAGGTAGAAGTGGAATTTGGTGTTACATATCCATCTCATGGTTTTGACAAGAAACGAAAGATGGAGTTCAAGGAGAAATCTCAGAATAATGGTGAAAAGAAGATGAATGTTTCCTTATGCTCAAAGTGTGGAAAGAATCATGGTGGAGATTGTCTTAAAGGGAAAAGTAAATGTTTCAAATATGGAAAGGAAGGCCATCGGGCATTTGAATGCCTCAATGATGGGAAGAAGATGTCTAATGATGCAAAAAAAGGAAGGGATACACAGAATGAAACTACTACACTTCTGTAACACCCCGAGATTTTATGAAAAATATTTTTTTTAATTTCACTAATGTCTTGTGTTGTACGCTACACCAAAAGGAGCTTTCACAACACGCATCCTTGACTTTCCTTTCATTACACGCAATTGCAACCTTCCTCAATAGCGTGTGTAGTACGCAATACTGAGTTTCACGAAACAATGATATGCTATTAAAATATTATTAAAACTAGCCGTTATGAATAGTAATAACCACTTTTTGAAATTTAGTAAATTTTATTTTTCAAAATGGAATTCATTTTTGGATTCGGAGTATCGAATTTAGCCTAAGGTGAAATTTTGGTACTTTTCGGATAACTATCATATTCTCATGAATAGTGAAAATTACTAAATTATAATTAAAAACAACTTTTTTAATCAAAATAATTAATAGTGATAAATTATTAATTTGAGTGGTTTTAAAGTATATTTAGAATATATTTTAACAATTTAATACAATGTTGGTCATTGGATTTAATTTCACATTTAAACCAGACATAAACAAGTGTCAATCTTTTGATAGATATTGTTTCTTAAAAACACGCTATTTGTTTTAACAGCGGGATTTAATTATAAAATTAATTAATGCAACTTCTATGTTATGAATTTGTAAAAATAGACTTCATTTTTGAATTCGGAATATGAAATATATCTTAGGATGAAATTTTGGCATTGTTCTGAAAAAACATCAATTTTTGATGAATAGTGAAACTACTAAGTGGTAGTTAAAAAAACTGAATTTTTCATAAAACTTAATTTTACCGCTTCTGTGAATGGAATTTCAAAAATCTGAGAGACACGGTTGATGTCATTAAGTAAAATGTGGTTCAATGAGATGAAAATAATTTTTGGTGAATAGTAACTTTTTACTTTTATTTACCACGGTTAAAAGTAAATAGGGTAATTAAGGGTAAAAATGATATTAATATTATCCTAACACATGTCCTAATCCTATTGGACAAGTGTACCTCGACCAAAAACAACCTTAAGTGTAAAATATTATCATTTAGGCCCACTTGAATTAGATTAGGACATTTATTATTATTTAATTCAAAGAAGAGTTAAAAGAGTTAAAATCAATGTTTATTTACTAAACCATTTTTAATATAGGGTTTTACATAAGATAAATTCGATTGTAAATATTCATTAGAAAACTAAGAATACTTCCTACATAATGGTATTTTATTTGTAATTTTTAGACATCAAATAATTTAATTTATTTATGACACAAAGATGATGCAGTAATTATCTTATTAATGAAATATTGACATAATTGATATTATAAATACCAAAATAAATGTAATTTAAGACTTTTTAGGAATTACACTAATTTTCTAGGTTACTATGATATATTATTATTGATTTAATCAACTTGGATCGAACATATAATTCTGTTATGACTTTCACAAAAATAATATATCAAATAGTGTCAAAATTGACACAAAATAGTTTTTAAATATAATATTATATTATTAATTGTTATTTTATTCCTAAAAATATAAGGTTCGGCCAAATGACTTAGATAAGGATATATATATTAATAATAAACAAGTTGGGGTTCGTTTGTCATGTTATAGTAAGTGTATTAACCATATAGTGTAAGAAAACGAAAAGACACGGTAAAAGTTAAATTATTTAACTTAGAGTTAAATCTAATTGATAAGGTTAAAATAATACCCTAAACTTGTCTAAATCCTATTGGATGATAGGATTTCGACCCATCCCCACTTTAGCTTCGAAATAAGACCCTTTGGAACCATTATAAACCGATTTTGACTTTAATATAAAATAATAATTTGAGATATTCCTAAGGTGCCCCTCTCCTCCCTTATAAAAGGATACCTCCTCCCCCTCCTCCTCACACCAATTTGAGCACTCAAGCTCGGCCAACCCCTGCCAAAATCCCTTCTCCACATCCCTGGAATAATCCTAGAGGTCCTGGTCTTCTTCAAAGACCAATCTTAGTTCCCTAAGTAGAGGATTCAAAGAAGGGTTCCAAAGAAGAGGTAATATCCATTACCGATCTTTTCAATTTCTTTCTTCTTAAACTTCTTCTTCTTTAGTTGTTTCATGATAAAGTAATAACATAGGTATTTCTTATATACTGATATGTTATTATAAATATGAAACAACTCTAATTAACCTTCTATCCATCCTACGGAAAAAGGAAATCACCGCGCGTGCGTACGTACGGAATACCGTCTCCACGACGCGATGAGATTCATTCTCAATGATTAGCCATTCATGAATGATTATAAAGTATATATAATAAGTACTAATGAAATATATGACCTAATAATGATACTGGAATTATTTATATTTATATGTATGTCATCTACTTAATTCCATTCAATTCAATAAGGAAACGAAAACAGCGTTCATGCGTACGAACGGACTACCGTCTCCATGAACGGTGTATTTCTTTCCATTTACTGATTTATTATATATGTATATTCTGAATATATATATATATATATAAATCATTTTTTATATTCTGTAATTAAGTAATCATGATCTAAGTAATCATATGAATAATTACAAGTTAAAAACACGAACGACAAATGAGACGATTTTACCCAAAACGCTACTTTAACATGAATTTACAAAAGAACGGGTAATATAAAGTCATAAGTGGACCATATAGGATATAATAACAATTAATATGATTCTGTAATAAGTCAATAACATGATTTAAATCATTATACAGGAGGTTCGGACACTTACAAAGCAAGTCGGACCTAAGGTAAGGGAAATATCACAATCTCATTTTTATCCGAGATTGTTTTTACTTTGGTATTTACTGGGGTGTATTTTATCATCCACATCCATGTTTACTCAATATGTAATATTATTTCCATTCACCTAAAATTGTTTAAAACCTATTTTACCCTTCAGTGAGTTTTTAGTAAAAGATATGAATGGAATCTTTTGTCGTTTTTCGTACGAGGTACTTTTTTTGACTTTTCCGACAAAAGTACGAAGAATGTTTTTTTTAACTTATACAGAATGAATGGATTTTTATAACATTATTTCCAAGAAGCTTACTTTACAAGTTTTCAAGTTTATTTTTAATCAACTTCTTTTATTTTAAAGTTGTATGACATGTTATGAAAGGAAAAATGTTTTTGAAGAAGAAAGGATATTTTCCTCAAGAATGGAGTTCAAGTGTTTTATCAAAATTATTTTCCATCTATGATAATAAAGGGTTCTGTTTTTATCCCTATTATTACATTTATTTGATTATTTTGTGATGGAAATATTTTTATGAATTCCTTAATCTTATATGAATTGTTTTATGATGTCATGTTGTTTAAGAATCCCATTTTTATTACATGGGTTACGCTATGATGTATGGTTTATGATTATGTGGCACACATAAGAAAGGATTAATTGTAAGATGGGTGGGACCTATATCTCCCTCAAATGCATTGGGTAAAGATTTTATATCTCATGAGATAGACATGGCTGGAACGGAAGGTTATTTCGGTTCAGTGATACAGGACTGAAACGAGGAGTGAACTCGGTTCAGAAAGGGACTTTTTCCACTAAGATAGTCTTGGCAATGAGTCTTGACTAACAAGAAATGATTCTCTATGATTATGTGTGAATGACACAAAGTTTCATGTATTAAGTTATGATTATTGTGATTACATTTCACTACCATGATTTATCCCATGTTATGAAATTATGCTCTCTTTTGCAGGTTATGATTTCCAAAATGTTATGTTCTTATGAATACGATGTGATTGATATTTATTTTGTTTACCCTTACTAAGCATTTGAGCTCACCCTTTTATGTTTTCTTTTCCCCAGGATATAAAAAAAAGGTTTTAGGTAAGAAAAAAGGGAAGATCTTTATGAGAGATATTGAAGATCTTTCACCACGATTAGAGGATTACGTTCCGAGTTTCCAAAGACACTAAACTATTACGATCCTTGTGTGTGTGTTTTTGTTATGTACTAAGTATTCCGCAAAAGTAATGTAATGTCCATGTACGTCAGGCTTCGGGTCTCTACAGTTGGTATCAGAGGAAAGGTTTAGTCAACCTTTGGAAACTAGGATGCGAAAACGTTAGTGAGATCCCTAGAGATATTTCTAAGGTATGTCTAGGGATGTCCCTAAGGATAAGTATACATATAGGATATAATCCTAGAACTAAGATAATGATCTTATAATTTAACCTAAGATGTTAGATATTAAGGGTACTCCCCCTTTACTATGTTGTTTTCCCTAGCATTATTTTGCCTCTCACACTATTCTGTTTGGGTTTTAGAAAATGGCTGGAAACAAGATGATTCACAATAGTGGAGGATATGATGGACAATGGAATGATATTCTTAATGAGCAACCAAATGAAATGGGATTTGGATGTCCAAACATCATTATTATTCCGAATCAGTAATCTCATAATATGATCAATAAAGTAAAATTTGGTAAGTTTCCTGACTCGACTAATAAGAGAAAGATGGAGTTCCATGATGATCATAGAGGAAAGAAAGTTCGATTTCCCCTATGTAAATCATGTGGGAAGAGGCATCAAGGAGAATGATTCAAGGGAACTGGAAGATGATTTGGGTGTGGAAAATAAGGACACAAAGCAAGTAAGTGCAAAGGAAAAGGGTCGGTTAACACCATGGATGAGGATAATGGTATTGCTACGACATCAAAAATGGTTAAGTGTTTTAAATGTGGAATGTATGGGCATTATGCAAACAAATGCCCTAAGGGAAAGACTCATGAAGAGAATCAGTATGGTCATATGGGTAGTATTTATGTGGATGATGATGAAGAGACTACAAATGATATGTGAGATGAAAGAATTTTTGAAGCTCGGTCAATGGTTTAAGAATATAGTGGAGTGATTACATGTTTATCATGTGTGATGTTGTAAAAGAAATCTAATGGTACTATGGAATAAAGAGACATCTAAGGATTGTTACACTGTTGTCTTTCCTTGAGTTATGAAAGTGTATGATTAATTGTACCACTATCCATGAAAGGTTATTCAGATATTTTTAGAATTTAGATGATATGCGCATAATGAAGGAATAATAAGATAATGAGGTGTTTGATTTTATTCATGAGCTCATGATTGATATAAGGACTAAGTGATATCATGGTTTGAGTATATAGAATTTTGAGGATTTTGGTATGTGGAAAGTGTTAACGTTTAACTGCATTCATGTTTTCAATAAGGTTCAATGGGTATTCAAGGGAATACATGATTAAGGCCTTTGAATGATTAGAATGTGACCAGCAAGACATATCTTATGATATATGACAATCGTTTTCACTATGTTATGAGAGTGGACTGCAGTATTATGGATAAGCCTAAAGATTGGAATGGATTCTGTTGGACATAAGTTAGTATTGTTTAAGGATAGATGTTTTCTCGATATTATTGATGGGATGTTATAGTAATATAGTTTTAGAAAAAGGACAACCTGCAGGACAGGCGACAGCCCATCGCGTCGGACAAGGCTGTGGGAATCGAACCCACAACCGAAGTGCGAATGGCCTTTATCGCCTACCACTGGCCTACAGGAAGTCCCTGTTTAGTAGAAACTAGTTTTATTATATTAAGCAGTATGATATATGAAGTATAAGTCCATTTTAGGAACCATATATGATTAATCTCACTATAGATCGACTTATGTATATAAATTTTGCTAACATTTTAAGACAGATGGAATGACCCGTCATTCTATCACATGATCTGCTAACACATCACGGATAACAAATTCAACTTCATTTATTTAAGAGATGAAGTAGAAGTTGTTTAAGTCACGAACAACAGTGAGATTGTACAAAAATAAAGTAAGTATTTATTCTAATTCAAACTCTTCAACTTTAGGGAAACGATCTTGAAAACCAAAAATGTTGTCCTAGTTCCCTTATATCCGATGAATCAGATGGTACCCTGGATCGTCACAAATTTATGGCTTTGTGATTTCTGGCTTTTCCATAGCCATGTTCTCTACCACTCTCCATCAGAACATGATGGTTAGATTTCTCTTCCATATCCATATTTTTACCTATGTGGAAACCCAGCGATTAGTTTATTTGGGTAACCGTTACGTTTCATACTTTATTTTTTAAAGATTGGTTTTGGTATTCCTTTTTACGATGTGAGTTTCTATTAAAGAAACTTTCGAATAGTAAACCATTTATAACCCCGAAGAATTTCGAGGGCGAAATTCATTTTAAGGGGGGTAGAATGTAACACCCCGAGATTTTATGAAAAAAATATTTTTTAATTTCACTAATGTCTTGTGTTGTACGCTACACCAAAAGGAGCTTGCACAACATGCATCCTTGACTTGCCTTTCATTACACGCAATCGCAACCTTCCTCAATAGCGTGTGTAGTATGCAATACTGAGTTTCACGAAACAATGATATGCTATTAAAATATTATTAAAACTAGCCGTTATGAATAGTAATAACCACTTTTTGAAATTTAGTAAATTTTATTTTTCAAAATGGAATTCATTTTTGGATTCGGAGTATCGAATTTAGCCTAAGGTGAAATTTTGGTACTTTTCGGATAACTATCATATTCTCATGAATAGTGAAAATTACTAAATTATAATTAAAAACAACTTTTTTAATCAAAATAATTAATAGTGATAAATTATTAATTTGAGTGGTTTTAAAGTATATTTAGAATATATTTTAACAATTTAATACAATGTTGGTCATTGGATTTAATTTCACATTTAAACCAGACATAAACAAGTGTCAATCTTTTGATAGATATTGTTTCTTAAAAACACGCTATTTGTTTTAACAGCGGGATTTAATTATAAAATTAATTAATGCAACTTCTATGTTATGAATTTGGAAAAATATACTTCATTTTTGAATTCGGAATATGAAATATATCTTAGGATGAAATTTTGGCATTGTTCTGAAAAAACATCAATTTTTGATGAATAGTGAAACTACTAAGTGGTAGTTAAAAAAAACTGAATTTTTCATAAAACTTAATTTTACCGCTTTTGTGAATGGAATTTCAAAAATCCGAGAGACACGGTTGATGTCAGTAAGTAAAATGTGGTTCAATGAGATGAAAATAATTTTTGGTGAATAGTAACTTTTTACTTTTATTTTCCACGGTTAAAAGTAAATAGGGTAATTAAGGGTAAAAATGATATTAATATTATCCTAACACATGTCCTAATCCTATTGGACAAGTGTATCTCGACCAAAAACAACCTTAAGTGTAAAATATTATCATTTAGGCCCACTTGGATTAGATTAGGACATTTATTATTATTTAATTCAAAGAAGAGTTAAAAGAGTTAAAATAAATGTTTATTTACTAAACCATTTTTAATATAGGGTTTTACATAAGATAAATTCGATTGTAAATATTAATTAGAAAACTAAGAAGATTTCCTACATAATGGTATTTTATTTGTAATTTTTAGACATCAAATAATTTAATTTATTTATGACACAAAGATGATGCAGTAATTATCTTATTAATGAAATATTGACATAATTGATATTATAAATACCAAAATAAATGTAATTTAAGACTTTTTAGGAATTACACTAATTTTCTAGGTTACTATGATATATTATTATTGATTTAATCAACTTGGATCGAACATATAATTCTGTTATGACTTTCACAAAAATCATATATCAAATAGTGTCAAAATTGACACAAAATAGTTTTTAAATATAATATTATATTATTAATTGTTATTTTATTCCTAAAAATCTAAGGTTCGGCCAAATGACTTAGATAAGGATATATATATATTAATAATAAACAATTTGGGGTTTGTTTGTCATGTTATAGTAATCGTATTAACCATATAGTGTAAGAAAACGAAAAGACACGGTAAAAGTTAAATTATTTAACTTAGAGTTAAATCTAATTGATAAGGTTAAAATAATACCCTAAACTTGGCTAAATCCTATTGGATGATAGGATTTCGACCCATACTCACTTTTTCTTCGAAATAAGACCCTTTGGAACCATTATAAACCAATTTTGACTTTAATATAAAATAATAATTTGAGATATTCCTAAGGTGCCCCTCTCCTCCCTTATAAAAGGATACCTCCTCCCCCTCCTCCTCACACCAATTTGAGCACTCATGCTCGGCCAACCCCTGCCAAAATCCCTTCTCCACTTCCCTGGAATAATCCTAGAGGTCCTGTTTTTTTTCAAAGACCAATCTTAATTCCCTAAGTAGAGGATTCAAAGAAGGGTTCCAAAGAAGAGGTAATATCCATTACCGATCTTTTCAATTTCTTTCTTCTTAAACTTCTTCTTCTTTAGTTGTTTCATGATAAAGTAATAACATCGGTATTTCTTATATACTGATATGTTATTATAAATATTAAACAACTCTAATTAACCTTCTATCCATCCTACGGAAAAAGGAAATCACCGCGCGTGCGTACGTACGGAATACCGTCTCCACGACGCGATGAGATTCATTCTCAATGATTAGCCATTCATGAATGATTATAAAGTATATATAATAAGTACTAATGAAATATATGACCTAATAATGATACTGGAATTATTTATATTTATATGTATGTCATCTACTTAATTCCATTCAATTCAATAAGGAAACGAAAACAACGTTCATGCGTACGTACGGACTACCGTCTCCATGAACGGTGTATTTCTTTCCATTTACTGATTTATTATATATGTATATTCTGAATATATATATATATATATATATATATATATATATATAAATCATGTTTTATATTCTGTAATTAAGTAATCATGATCTAAGTAATCAAATGAATAATTACAAGTTAAAAACACGAACGACAAATGAGACGATTTTACCCAAAACGCTACTTTAACATGAATTTACAAAAGAAAGGGTAATATAAAGTCATAAGTGGACCATATAGGATATAATAAAAATGAATATTATTCTGGAATAAGTCAATAACATGATTTAAATCATTATACAGGAGGTTCGGACACTTACAAAGCAAGTCGGACCTAAGGTAAGGGAAATATCACAATCACATTTTTATCCGAGATTGTTTTTACTTTGGTATTTACTGGGGTGTATTTTATCATCCACATCCATGTTTACTAAATATGTAATATTATTTCCATTCACCTAAAATTGTTTAAAACCTATTTTACCCTTCAGTGAGTTTTTAGTAAAAGATATGAATGGAATCTTTTGTCGTTTTTCGTACGAGGTACTTTTTTTGACTTTTCCGACAAAAGTACGAAGAATGTTTTTTTTAACTTATACAGAATGAATGGATTTTTAAAAAATTATTTCCAAGAAGCTTACTTTACAAGTTTTTAAGTTTATTTTTAATCAACTTCTTTTATTTTAAAGTTGTATGACATGTTATGAAAGGAAAAATGTTTTTGAAGAAGAAAGGATATTTTCCTCAAGAATGGAGTTCAAGTGTTTTATCAAAATTATTTTCCATCTAAGATAATAAAGGTTTCTGTTTTTATCCCTATTATTACATGTATTTGATTATGTTGTGATGGAAATATTTTTATGAATTCCTTAATCTTATATGAATTTTTTTATGATGTCATGTTTAAGAATCCCATTTTTATTACATGGGTTACGCTATGATGTATGGTTTTTGATTATGTGGCACACATAAGAAAGGATTCATTGTAAGATGGGTGGGACCTATATCTCCCTCCAATGCATTGGGTAAAGATTTTATATCTCATGAGATAGACATGGCTGGAACGGAAGGTTATTTCGGTTCAGTGATATAGGACTGAAATGAGGAGTGAACTCGGTTCAGAAAGGGACTTTTTCCACTAAGATAGTCTTGGCAATGAGTCTTGACTAACAAGAAATGATTCTCTATGATTATGTGTGAATGCCACAAAGTTTCATGTTTTAAGTTATGATTATTGTGATTACATTTCACTACCATGATTTATCCCATGTTATGAAATTATGCTCTCTTTTGCAGGTTATGATTTCCAAAATGTTATGTTCTTATGAATACGATGTGATTGATATTTCTTTTGTTTACCCTTACTGAGCATTTGAGCTCACCCTTTTATGTTTTCTTTTCCCCAGGATATAAAAAAGGTTTTAGGTAAGAAAAAAGGGAAGATCTTTATGGGAGATATTGAAGATCTTTCACCACGATTAGAGGATTACGTTCCGAGTTTCCAAAGACACTAAACTATTACGATCCTTGTGTGTGTGTTTTTGTTATGTACTATGTATTCCGCAAAAGTAATGTAATGTCCATGTACGTCAGGCTTCGGGTCTCTATAACTTCAATGTTTCAAGTGCTAGGAGATGGGACATTATGCCAATAAATACCCTAATCCAAGGGTCAGTGATGATCGACATGAGCAACTGCTTAAGGCAAAGGACAAAGGGACATCACATGCGATCACTATTGGTGATGTTGAATATGACAACGATGTGGTGGAATGATTAAGTGTTTATGTAATGGGATTCCAAAATAATGTTGTATCATGGAGTGTTGGAATATTTATGTATTGGTCTAATGTGGTATTCAAAGTGATTGAGATATTTTTGGAAATAAGATGATATGCGCATAATGAAGGGAAAACGAGAAAATGAAATATTTAACAGTATTCATGAGCTCATGATTGATATAAGGACTAAGTGATATCATGGTTTGAGTATATAGAATTTTGAGGATTTTGGTATGTGGAAAGTGTTAACTTTTAACTGCATTCATGTTTTCACTATGGTTCAATGGGTATTCATTTTTTTCAAGAGAATACATGATTAAGGTATTCACATGATTGGAATGTGCCAAAAATATATATATATAGGGGATAAATGATGGTATTCACATGCTTGGTTGATGACATTTCAAGTAATCGTTTTCTTTATACTATGAGCTTGGACCGAAGTATTTTAGATAAGCCTAAATATTGGAATTGATTATGATGGACATATGCTAAGTATTGTTTTTGGATAGAACTTTTTTCGATATTACTGAAGGGATTTTATAGTAATGTAGTTTTAGAAAAAAGGACAACCTGCAGGACGGGCAACAGCCCATCACGTCGGACAAGGTTGTGGGAATCAAACCCACAACCGAAGTGCGACTGGCCTTTTTCACCTACCATTGGCCTACAAGAAGTCCATATTTAGTAGAAACTAGTTTTATTATATTAAGCAGTATAAGTCCATTCTAGGAACTATATAAGATTAATCTCAATATAGATGGACTTATGTTTTTTTTATTACTTTTCTAACCTTTTGTTTGAGACATATAGAATGACCCATCATTCTATCATATGATCTGCTAGCACATCATGAATGACAAATTCAACTTCATTTCTTTAAGAGATGAAGTGGAAATTGTCCAAAGAATGACAAACGGTGAGACTATACCAAAATCACGAAAGTATTTATTCTAATTCCAATTTCATCAAATTTCGGGAAATGATCT
Source organism: Viscum album (assembly GCA_963277665.1). NCBI lineage: Eukaryota > Viridiplantae > Streptophyta > Magnoliopsida > Santalales > Viscaceae > Viscum > Viscum album. The sequence continues at coordinate 171,184,850 of OY728157.1, forward strand.
TGAAAACCAAAAATGTTGTCCTAGTTCCCTTATATCCGATGAATCATATGGTACCTTATATCATCACAAATCAATAGCTTTGTGATTGTTGGCTTTTTCATAGCCATGTTCTCTACCACTCCCCATCAGAACTTGATGGTTAGATTTTTCTTCCATATCCATATTTTCACCTATGTTCTCCTACGTGGAAACACAGTAATGAGTTAATTTGGGTAACCGTTACATTTCATACTTTAGTTTTTAAAAGCCATGTTTTTGTATTCCTTTTTACGATGTGGGTTTCTGTTGAACAAACTTTCGAGTAGTAAACTATTTATAACCCCGAAGAATTTCGAGGATGAAATTAATTTTAAGGGGGGTAGAATGTAACACCCCAAGATTTTATGAAAAATATTCTTTTAATGTCTTGTGTTGTATTCTACACCAAGATTACCTTGCGCTATATGCAACACCGTATTAGATTGCAGTATATGCAACACTATTCTTGGATCGTGTTACACACAATTTTGATAATTGTTATTCTACGCAACATTGAGTATATATATATATATATTCAATGTATAAATGAAATATGGTTGGATTATGTTATACGAAACAACGAAGGATTCTTTCACAACACGCAACTCTGACTTGGCTTGCATTACACACAATCGCGACCTTCCCCGATAGCGTGTGTTGTACGCAATACCAGGTTTTAATAAACAACGATATATTATTATAATATTGTCATGAACTAGCCGTTATGAATATTATTAACTAAATTTTGAATTTTATAACATTATTATTCATCTTAAACATTTTCTAGAACATGGTATAAGAACAAAATAAATTTTTCGGGTAAAATAAGTATTTTTCAAAAAATGCAGTTTTGCCGCCTTTTGATGGAGCACCCACTTTAAATCTAGTTTTTGACATGTTTATATGTTCAATTTGACAAAATAAAATTCTTATTTTGAATCAGGATATAAAAATTTACATTAGATAAAGTTTTGATATTTTTCCGATAACTTTCATATTTTAATGAATAGTAAAAACACGCTATATTTTAATTAAAAAAAACTTTTTTCATCGTAATATATTATGTGGTTAAATTATAATATTGAATGGTTTTAAAGTATAAATAGAAAATATTTTTACCATTTGATCCAATGGTTGTCAATGTTATTAATATCACTTTGATATTGGACATAAACGAGTGTGAATCTTTTGATAGATATTATCTCTTAAAAACATGCTTTTTGTTTTAACAACGGGAATTAATTTTAAATTAATTTCTGCCACTTATGTGTTTTGAATTTGTAAAAATAGATTCCATATTTGGAATCATAATTTTCATATTGTGTAAATAGGTAACTTTTATTTTTTGATATTTTGAATAATTACTGCGGTAAATATTTTTTTTACCATAGTTAAGGGTAAATCCGGTAAATAAGGGTTAAAAAATAATATTATAATAATTCAAAATTACCTTAACACTTGTCCAAACATTATTTGTTGAGTAATTAACGACCATGGGCATATTTGGGTCGATTTTGGGACCCCATTAAGTGATAATGACAATTTAGACTAATTAATTTAATGTAAAGGCAAAATAGACAGAAACATAAATCTTTTAGTAATTAATTTGTGTATGGTGTTATATAAGGAATATGTTTCACTATAAATATTAATTGGAAAGCTAAAAGGCTTTCCTACATTATAGTAGTTTTTTATAATTTTTAGATATCTAATAAATTAAATTATTTATGACACAAAGATGATGCAGTAATTACCTTTTTAAGAAAATATTAACATAATTGATGTTATAAATGCCCAAATAAATGTAATTTGAGACTTTTTATGACATACACTAATTTTATATGTTAATATGACATGGTATTGTTGATTTAAGTAACTTGGTTCGAACTTATCATTCTGTTATGAATTTCATAAAAATCATGTACCAAATAGTGTCAAAATTGACATAAATTAGTTTTTTTAAAAAATATTATATTATTAATTGTTATTTTATTCCTAAAATTCTAAGGTTCGGCCAAATGACTTAGATAAGGATATATATATTAATAATAAACAACTTGGGGTTCTTTTGGCTTGATATAGTAAGTTTATTAACCATATAGTGTAAGAAAACAAAAAGACACGGTAAAAGTTAAATTATTTAACTTAGAGTTAAATCTAATTGATAAGGTTAAAATAATAACCTAAACTTGTATAAATCCTATTGTATGAGAGTATTTCGACCCATCCCCACTTTAGCTTTGAAATAAGACCCTTTGGAACCATTATAAACCGAATTTGACCTTAATATAAAATAATATTTTGAGATTTTCCTAAGGTGCCCCTCTCCTCCCTTATAAAAGGACACCTCCTCCCTCTCCTCCTCACACCAATTTGAGCATTCAAGATCAGCCAACCCCTGCCAAAATCTCTTCTCCACTTCCCTAGTATCATCCTAGAGGTCCTGGTCTTCTTCAAAGACCATCCTTAGTTCATTAAGTGGAGGTTAAAAAAAGGCGCGTCAAAAAGAGGAGGTTCGGAGACATACAAAGCAAATCGGACCTAAGGTAAGGGAAATATCACAATCTCATTTTTATCCAAGATTGTTTATACTTTTAAATTTACTGGGGTGTATTTTATCATTCATATCCATGTTTCCTCAATATTTAATATTATTTCCATCCACCTACAATTGTTTAAATCCAATTTTACCCTTTTGTGAGTTTTTAGTAAAAGATATGAAAGGAATCTTTTGTTGTTTTTCGTACGAGGTACTTTTTGACTTTTCCGACAAAAGTACTAAGAATGTTTTTTTAACTTATATGGCGTGAATGGATTTTTAAAACATTATTTCCAAGAAGCTTCCTTTACAAGTTTTCATGTTTATTTTCAATCAACTTCTTTTAGTTTATAATTGTACGACATGTTAAGAAAGGAAAAGTGTTTTTAAAGCAGAAAGGATATTTTCCTCAAGAATGGAGTTCAAGTGTTTTATCAAAATTATTTTCCATCTAAGATAATAAAGAGTTTTGTTTATATCCCTATTATTACATTGATTTTATGGAAATATTTTTATGAATTTCTTTATCTTATATGAATTGTTTTATGATGTCATGTTGTTTAAGAATCCCATTTTTATTACATGGGTAATGCTATGATGTATGATTTCTGATTTTGTGGCACACATAATAATGGTATCATTATGAGATGGGGGGGACCTATATATCCCTCCAATTCATTGGGTAAATATTTTATATCTCATGAGATAGACATGGCTGGAATGGTAGGTTTTACCAGTTCGGTGAAACAGGACTGAAACGAGGGTGACTCGGTTCATAAATGGACTTTGTCCACTAAGATAGTCTTGGCAATGAGTCTTGACTAATAAGATATGATTCGCTATGATTATGTGTGTATGACACTAAGTTTCATGTTGTAAGTTATGATTATTGGGATTTCATTTCACTACTATGATTTATCCCATGTTATGAAATTATGCTCTCTTTTGCAGGTTAAGATTTCTAAAAATGTTATGTTCTTATGAATATGATGTGATTGATATTTCTGTTGTTTACCCTTACTGAGCATTTGAGATCACCCTTTTATGTTTTCTTTTCCCCAGCATATAAATAATGGTTTTAGGTACGAAAAAAAAGGAAGATCTTCATGGGAGATGTTGAAGATTTTTCACCATGATTAGAAGATTAGGTTCCGAGTTTCCAAAGACACTAAACTATTACGGTCCTTGTGTGTGTGTTTTTGTTATGTAATAAGAATTCCGCAAAAGTAATGTAATTTCCTTGTACGTCAAGATACGGGTCTCTACAGACCGGTCCGTCATCTATAAGTGCACGCCAAGTATGAGCAAAGCCCAAGAAGGGGTGAGTATAAAAATACTCAGTAGGATAACCCGAAGTCTCAAGGGAGCAACAAAGAAGGTAGTGAAGAGGTGAGTAGTAGATCGAACAGGGAATAGTAAAGGAGAACGATAGAGAGTGCAGTAAAGAGTACAGTAGTGTAACAGATCAACTCAACAAGAGAAAGGAAGTAGACTTGCCCAAACACAAGGAGATAGAAGTTGTAAGAAGATGAAACTTCTCATCGAGTATTCGCTACAGATAGTAGGAGAGTAGACTCATCCAACCATGAGAATCTTGACATGGAAAGAACATGGAATACCACGCGCGTCTTCACCTCTCCTATAAGAAGATTAACCAAACCCAAGGAGTGGGTACTGGAAAAAGGTATATACATATCCATATGATCAATCAAGAAACCCGAACAAGATCTTAATGGGATATCCATCCCATAGCTCAATCCAAGAATGTGAGTGGCCAACAATCCCATAAGTAACCACCATCGATGCCCATCATCTTCTACTTCTGCCCTGAACTGCAAGATAAGGGGCTCAAATCACAGCACCCTAACACTATCCTCTTTGGGAAGCACTGACTCGCTTGCACAGTTTTAGGTCGCTTCACAATGACGCGTCTTGGTGGGGAAAGTGCCCCTCGTACATGAGAGTTCTAGGTAAACTCAAACCACTCCTCTTCACTTTCACACATTCGAGAGGTCTTCTCAATTTCAAATCTATCACATGAATGACCCATACAACCAAGGGTCCCGCTCGAGTAGTCATGGAGAAAAATCCACATACTAGCCTAGTAGAAAGACTGAGTATAAAAGAAGTCAATAGGTAACCCACTACCCAGCCCCGCTGGAGGGTAAACCCTAAGAGGTCATCAGGTAAACCTCCGCCCAGTCTCTACTGGAGGGTAAATCCTAAGAGTTTGTCGGGTAACCCACTACCCAGTCTCTACTTGAGGGTAAACGCTAAGAGGTTGTCGGGTAACCCACTACCCAGTCTCTGCTGGAGGGTAAACCCTAAGAGGTCTTCGGGTAACCCACTACCCAGTCTCTGCAGGAGGGTAAACCCTAAGAGGTCATCGGGTAACCCACTGCCTAGTCTCTGCTGGAGGTTAAACCCAAAGAGGTCAATGAGCAACCCACTTCCCAGCCCTACTGGAGGGTTAACCCAAAGAAATCTATGACAAACCCACTACTGAGCCCCGATGGAGGGTAAACCCGGAGAAATCTATGACAAACCCCCTGCCCAGCCCCGCTGGAGGGTAAACCCGAAACTGCTCTGGCCATTTCTATTAGATGGTACAAAAACTGGCCAATAGAACATGGAGTGGGTATCGTGCAACCACCCAACTCTAGAACAATTCAACTAGCAGAGGTTCAACGCCCGTGTAGTGTGGGTCACGCCAATACCTAGAGCTCTGGCTAGATAAACACATCACGGTAGATTGCGGAAGGAGGATATGATCTCGATACTCATCTAGGAAATCTGCACCCAGGCTCACTAAGGATCTATACCCTACTTGAAACAACCTCCTCAGTAGAGGATATGTGCCCTCGTATTGTATTGGTCACACCTAATCCTCAAAAACATTACCTGGGAACACGAAGGGATGTGATACTGAAATCCCACACAGCTAAAGGAAAAAAGGGGAACCCAAACAACTCTGCCGATCACACCATCGAGAACAGAACCCGGGGAAACCACTCAACCCTACTGGTCTAAACCATCATTAACAGAGGGACCCTCTACATCACGAGAGATCAAAGGTACGTAAAGCAGAACACGACACGCATATGGGGCCCTCACAACGTATGGCCCAAACTCATCTCCAAACCAAGAGCAAATTTCCTTGGGTACAAACCACAACATGCACCTCCAGGCATTCTCGTATAATCCCAGTGTATACCACATTTCCAGACCAAAGGCTATCGTGCACACAACACCCAACGTCAATGTGAAGGATGTAAACATAACTTCACCAACTTTCTTCCTTCACAGCCCTAGCACGGCCAACCAATCTTCTTTAAACACTAGCTTCACTCTCACAAGGGTGAACGTGATCACACGCCAAGGGTTCCCTAAAAACACCGCTGGAAGAACCACCACCAGTACACCTTTCGTGCTTCCACATTTAATGAGATCTCGAATGAGACTCTGGACATCCAAACAGATCGAACTGTTGTAATCCTAGTAGAAAAAACACGCGAGATCGACTATTTATTCTCCTCCAATAGACATCCAATGTAAAAGTCATTCCACACTGATTTACGCATGAAAGGTGTCCCATGGTTACGAGCCTCGGCCCCGAAAATAGTCAGGTGCATCGCACCATTTCCTTCCTCTCGGGAAAACATGTCAAATTGACTATTTAATTGGGTGTAATGGATATCTGGAGAAAAGGGTGCATTTCTAAATATGGCACATGAGCAGTGCTTCATGGGACATGTATCCAGGTCCAGAAGCGCAACAAATGGATCACACTGTTTCGATTCTCATAGAAAACTACACAAGATTTATTATTCACTTGTCTGAATCGGACACCCGGCGAAGAAGATAGAAATCACAGCCAACATCCAAAACATCCCTCATGGGACCTACAACACCGTGTAGAATTAAAGCATTTGGATTTAACCATTTTAATTCCCTTTGAAAAACATCCAAAAATGACTGCTCACATGCCTCGAACCGACGTCAGATGAAAAGGTTGATAATCACTACTTGCAGCTTAAAAGACGGGCCATGGGGCTCATGCCTCAACTCCAGTTTCAATGCCTGAAAACCCATCGGAAATCTTCGTCTCGACGCCAGGGTCGCAGCACCACCGATGGCGCTCGAATTGGACATCAGATGATCCCACGCCATCCAAAATAAGAATCCCTGAAAAACGCCACTTAATAGGTGTGCCCCCCCCCCCCCCCCCGAGACCGTTGTCTCTGAAATTAAAAATCCTCAAGACCATCTCAAAATGTTCTTCTTGATCCAAGGAATGTGTCACCGTAGACGGCACATAATTATGACACATGGGTTGAAAATTAGGATTGTTTAAATTTTAAATGGACCGAAACAGGTGGGTTGGGCCGGTTTGGCCGACCCAACCTGCATGAACCGGCCCGCGGTTCACCGCGCAGGCTGGCCCGTCGCACCTGGACCGGCTCAGCCGATTCGGTTGGGTCATCCACAGGACCCACAAAGGGTGGGTCCATATGCCTCCTTTTCTGCGTCAACTGACCGAAAGGTCCAGTACCATGTTGCCCCCCCCACTGGTTGTCCCTACCGCCACGCTCGGCCTCAACGTATGTCGTCGCCCTCGGCCCGCTGACCGCCTCGCCCTCACCGAGACCCACTCCCCCAGTAGACCTCTACTGCCAAGAATCCCCACTGCCCTAGACCACCGATGCTGATAGTCCGCACCTCCGCTCGACCACCCTGGACCGCCGGAGACCCGCCGGACCGGCCAGATCCGCCGAAAAACACCAAAACAACATCAAATATTCATCGGATATCTATGGATACCTCAGAGCTCGTAATTAAAATCCAAAACACGTGTCAGAAATATTAGACAATATACTACGCATTAATGCAATTTTTTTGGAAATTAAACATAATTTTTATGCTATAAATTGATTTCAAGTAGAGGTTCGAAGTTAAAATACGAAACGAAGACCTCCTTCCTTATAGGGCGTAGCTCGGAGCTTCACTGTCGATCTATTGAAGCCGCACACCACCTTGGGGAGGAGATGATGGAGGAGGATTGGTGAGGGGATCTCCTTGGTTTCTTGAGGTTCCTCCACTAGAGAGAAATAATTTGAGAGGGTGGAGTGGTTTATGTCTTAAGTAATTAAATAAATTAACTTTTTATTAATTTTAATACCCACTAGAAGACCCGTATCCGAAAATCTCGACGGGATCGAGGTTAAGCCTCCCCTAGGGTAAACACCACCTCCCAAGCACAAAGGAAGTCTCAGAATTTTAATCATAGACCCTGTTCAAAAGTTATAAATCTTATCATCTGAGGCTGCTAAATTAGGAAAATGACCCTGGGGTCATTTTTCACAGGAGGCCCGTGCCCGCGAAAATTACACCCCTTGTAGGGTAAACGGCATGCTTCGGACACAATGGTGACCTCGGTTTTCCCATCCGAAGTACCATTTATGAGTCATTCTACTTAATTGGAATACGCAGTGTGAACGCACAGAAAATTTAATTCCGACCACACCAGGGCTCGGAATCGCACGCCGTCTGAAGGTGCTACTCTGAAATAACATCAAGAATATTGCAAATTATTGTATTTATAAAATTGGGTTCTTAAAAATAAGATGTATATGGATTTGAAGGAACATTTTTATTGGGACAACATGAAGAGGGAGATTGCAAATTATGTGTCGAGATGTTTGGTTTCTCAATAGGTGATGGCTGGAAGACAACATCCTAGAGAATCTATTCAACCTCTTGCTATACCAGTGTGGAAAGGGGATGATATTATGACAAAATTTTTCATGGGGATACAAAAGAATCCCAGAATAAATGATGTGATATGTGTTATGGTTAATCATATTATAATAAAATTTTCTTATAATGGGAGATGATTTTCCAATTGAATGTTTAACAAGCCTATATATTAATGATTTTTTAGGCTTTGATGGTGTACCCTTATCGATTGTTTCTGATTTTGATCCCTGTTTTACATCATAATTCTAGAAAAGTTTTGAGAATGCCCTAGATACTGAGCTTTGTTTGAGAATTTCTTAACACCCTCAAAATAATTGATAATTGAAAACTCAATTAAAACATTAGAAGACATGTTGAGATATTTCTAAGATGACTTTCAAGGTTTGTGGGATCAGTATTTACGTCTGGTATAATTTTACTATAACAATATTTTCCATTCAAGTATTCATATGGCACCATATGAAGAATTATATGGAAAGAGATATTTTACACCGATGTGTTGGGATGATTTTGGTGAAAGAAAACCCATAGGCCCAGAATGTATTGAGTAAAATAATGAAAGGTAAAGACTATTCAAACCCATATCAAAATAACTCAATGTAGAAAAAAGAGCTATGCCGATAACCAAAGGATGGATTTGGAATTCCATGTGGGAGATCATGTTTTCATGAAGGCATATCCATGGAAGGGTGTTATATGATTCGGTAAGAAGGGTAAATTAAGTCCCGGGAATATCATACATTTTGAAATTCTGGAACGAATTGGATCTGCACCTTACCATTTAGAAATGCTTCCATGTCTCTCCAAAGATCATGTTGTGACCCATGAATAATACTTAATGAAATACATGTCAAACCCAACACATGTACTCATCTATGGAGAAATTTAACTTGAACACAATCTATCTTAATGTTATGTTCATGTCAAGATTCCTGAAAATAGAGAAAAATATTTAAGAAATCAGAATACTTGTCTTTTATATTTTTTAGAGAAACCCAAAAACAGAATAGGTGACCTGGGAACTAGAGAAATTTGTGATGAAGGGCCACCTAAAACACTTTTATGAAGTGATATTTGATAAATTTCTATAAAAAAAATTTGAAGGTGGAAAAAATGTGGCACCCTATGCTACCACAGTATTTTACTTTTTAAATAATTCAATAGCTTGCGCTGCATGAGACACTGAGTTTAGGAACACCTTGATGTATCAAAATAGTTGTTTGAAATAGATTATGAATAGTATTAACTAGATAGCTAAATTCATAAATTTTAATTTTCAAAATAGACTTAATTTTTGAATTCATAACATCACAATTATCTAATGGTGGATTTTTTGTATTTTTTTCAAAGATTCAATTTTTGATGAATAGTGAAAAATACTTCATTTTTGTAAAAAACTAAATTTTCCATTTAAATAATTGTTTTACATTAAATTGATTTTAAAGTAATAATAGATAAATAATACATATATTAACACAATTTGGGTAATTGGAATCATTTTTATAATATAATTAGATATAAAATCTTATTGAACTTTCGAACATCACTTTTACCAACCTTCTAACCACGTAAGTGGATTAGAATTAAAATTAGTTTTAAAAATTCTACGAATCTAAATTTAAAAAACAAACATACATTGTTTAAATAAGTATGAAAAATGTGGTCTCATAAGATCAAAATAATTTTTGGTGAATTGTAACTCTTGGATTTTATTTACCATGGTTCAAGGAAAATAGGGTAATTAAATGTAAAAATAATATTAAAATAATATAAAATTACCATAACACTTTCCCTAATTTCATAGTATATGTTTTATTTAGCAAAAATATATTGTAGGTTGAAAATATGATCATTATTAAGCCACTCATTTTAAACTATGACATTTATTATATTTTAGTTAAAGATTAGTTAAGTAATCTTCAAATGTTAATAACTCTATCGTTTTTAATATGAAATTATATATGTGATATGGTCTAATATAATTATTTTTTAAAAAGTTAAAATTTTAATATACCTAATGGAAATTTATTTGTTATTTTAGGAAATAAATTGTTAAATTAAATGATGAAACAACGATGATGTGGTAGTTTATTTTTCAATGAAGAATGAAATAAATCATATTAATAATAAGAAAATAAATATAATTTGAAATATTTAATTCCGTACATAAATTTTTTTGGATGAAATTGAATTTCTTGGGATGATAAAATGTCGTTTCATTAAAGGTATCAAGTTTTTATGACTTTAAAAAATTCATTTAACAAATAGTGCCAAATTTGTCATAAATATGATTTTAAAATAAATAATATTTTATTAAATGAAATAAAAGACATAAAAGTGTAATGGTGGTCCAAATTAATTATATAGAGTTAAATATTTCATAAATGATCCAATGGGGGTTTGTTTGTCATTTTATTGTTCCTATATTATCCTTATAGTATAAAGAAGACAAGTAGACACTATAAGCTTTAAATTATTTAACTAAGATTTAAATCCAAAAGATAAGGTATAATTGTGACCTGAAAATTTATAAAAAACATTATTTGGTAGGATTACAACCCATCCTAATATTATCCTACAAATAACTCACTTTTGAGATATTTTAAATCAAAAATCAATATATATTAAATTAATATTTTTTGAGTTTCCACAAGTTCCCCTACACACTCTTATAAAAGGAAACCTCTCTTTCTCTTTTATCCACCCCTCAAATGCATTTAGTCTCAACCAAAACCTGCCCAATTATCCTCCCAATGTCCTTCACTTCATCCTATAGGCCATAATTTTTTATCAAGTCCATCTTATGAAGTCCTTTTGAACAAATAAAAAGGATATACATGAAAAACAGTTAATTGTTTTTCAACTCTTTAAATGTTATTTTATTCTTCTATTTCATATCACTATGTTGTTTTCATAATAAAGTAATAAATCAAGTGTCATATATATTCAGATATGTTATTATAATTATGGTGAAACCATATTACCCCATGTACCCTTCCTTTGAATAACAATATCACCATGTATTTGTATGTATGGAAACCCATCTCCTTAATGTGGTGTAATTTGTTATTCAACACTACATTATTTAGAGGGGCATAATGATTAGTATAATGTATATAAATAATCAATATGGTAAATAACCGGAAATTTCAAGGAAAATTTTTTCTTAATTTCTTTGGGATTTTACAAGAACGCAGTTTTAGACAGCACCTGATTCCGAGGCCCGGTGTGCCTGGAATCATTTTCTGAAGTTTATCTCGGGTATGTTCAGTGAACGAATGAGCGGGTTTTTCTAACATTTGAACAGGTGATCAGAATTGAAATCTGAGGGCACCGATGCAACCGCAGTGCCATTAATTGCTTACAAACACCTATTTCAGAGTTTCTTTTGTGCGGGTGGAGAAGATAAATTTGTGGATTAAATGAGGAATGAATAAAATTGTAAAACAACGTTTTTTAAGTCTAAGGTGGTTTTATCCTACATGGGGATGTTGGGGTGGCACCTAACTACCCATGTGAGGATAAATTTGAGGACAAATTTGAGGTGGGGCCCACACAATCCCCAACCTTTCACATTCCCATAACTCTCATAAACTTCTCCTTTAAACTTGTTAACTCCCTTTAATTAAGAATCTCTTCCACTTCCTTATTTAATTTCCCAACCTACCACTTAATTACTTAAACAACTCATGGTTTAATTAATTATGTGTATTGGATTTGAATTTTGTAAATTTTAATGCATGGCATTGGTAAATAAAGTAAGGTGGAGCCTTATTTTATTTTGGTTCGAATTGATGTGTTAAGTGAAAGGGAAGAGAGCTCTTGAGTTTTGAAGAACGTTCTTGACGAAGAACAACGCCTCCGACGAAGAACGCCTCTGATGGAGAACGTGAAGTCACTGACGGCGTGCCTTCTCTTCTTCTTCCTCTGCGTCAAGGGAGGAGACACCACAGTGGGGAACATCGCCATCGACGATGGATCTTCCTCCAATGACAATGGAACTTCACCCCGCGAAGCTGCTTTTCGCGACGCTCTTCGAACTTCATCTCGTTATCAATGTAGGGGAATATTGGTATGATTCTTTTTATTTAAGAGGTTGAAGGGAATTGTTTTGAGAGTGATATCTTTTTCCATGGATGTTCCCTATTGAAAACAAAGAACGCGGATCAACTCAATATTAAGTTGATCCGCGAAGAATATGTGTGTGGGTTGGGAATTCTTGTTTGCGGGGAAATCTTTAGTGGTTTTTATATATGTTTGAATTCATTTTATTGATTCTTCATATCCTAAATTCACAACTATGATGACCAAATGAACATGATCATCGTCCGACACATAAACCATTCTCCTTTCTCTTTTTATTCTTCATGTGTTCTTCGTGCGTTCTTCAATGTCCAAATATTTATTGACGCTGGAAGCACAGAGTTTTGTTGAGCACAATATATGGATGTGAATCCCTCGACGCAAGGATCACAAATATGCGATCGTTTAATTCTTCGGGCTTGGAATGAAGCCGCAATGGCTCGCAGAAGGAGGCGTCCAAATATTTATTGACGCTGGAAACTCAATGTTTCCCTGAGCGCGACATACAGATGCGAAGATCTCGGCCTGAGGATCAAGGATATGCGTTTGTATCATTTTTTCCGAGTTAAATTGAAGTCGGAATGGACTGCGGAAGGATCTGGAGGTGCAGCTGGTAGGCAGCCAAAGGTGGTGGCCATGAGTAAAGAATAGGAGGTTCTAGATTGGGTGGTGCGTGGCTTTTGGGTGTGTTAAGTTAAGAATTAAATTAAATTATAAATAAAAATAATATAATAATGTTATTATTAATTTTGTTGGGAAAACCGTATTTTGACGGTACCTTCTTCGTGCGACCTCGGTTTCACGAACCGTTAGTGGAAGTGCAACCCTGACTTTGAGACAGAATTTATTAGTCCAATATTGGATGTCCTTTTTGGGTTTTTAGATCGGGTACCCGAAATGCTCGTACATAATAGATTTAATATTATTATTAAATCTTTGACCCGCTATAACTCATGCGTGCGACGTCCGATTGACTTGCCGTCAGTGGTGATGTGACTCTTTCTTTAAGACGGTTGATTCAAGTCGAATGTTGGATATTAAATTCTGGTTCGTGGCACGGTCCCACGAAACACCGAATAATAATATTATTATTATTATTACGGGATCTTGTATCAGACATATCTCTCTCATACGGTGTCGGAATGACGAACCGTCTGCGACGTTGCGACCCTGGAATTACAACAGATGTTTCAAGACTAATTTTGGATATTTAAGTCGAGGTTGAGGTGTGGGCCCCACGAGGCCCAGTTCGCGCATGATGCGGTGAAATGAAACTTTTTCACTGGCTATCTGTTTGGGACAAATGGGTAGTCCATCTCGTGTGTTTTTTCATATGGATCGCAATGGTGTGCCTGGTTTGGTTAACCATTGTCATTTGAAGTACGACTAGGTTAGATCGAACATGAATCCAATCGGGCCCTCAGAGTGGAAATGTTTATAACTTGAGCTCCGGATGTCCGATTGACGTTCCGTCGACTTTGTTGGATTCCACTTGATGAGACAGAACTTTTGGTATAATTCACCTAAGGTTTGGACGCTGTTGGAATATGGCCAGGTTGTATTGTACCCGAAATCCAACTGGGCCCCAGGAACGGAAAAGCTGATAACTTTCAGACTGGATGTCTATTTGACGAACCGTCAGTGGAACTGGTGATCTTGTTGAGAAATGGTCCCTTTGAGTATACCCTATGAGAGTTCGGGGTACAGTTGAGATATGGCCAGGTTGGTTCACACACGAAACCAACTGGTCCCCTAGGACGAAAAGGCTAATAACCCAGAGACCAGGCGTCCGATTGACGCACCGTCTGTTGCGTTGAGACCCCTATGATGAGGTGGCCCTTTGAGATACTTATTCATGGGACTTTGAGATACTTGGATTATCAACCTGTAGCTCATGGTGCGGACCCTCCCAGAGATGAGCGTTCAGAGTATAGATACTGTGTAGCCGGCTGAGACCTGATGACTTCTTGACCGACTTGACTTGGAGTGAGTCGACTAGCCCAGTGGACAGAGCACTACTTTCTTGGGTGCATACCCATGGAGGACGGAGCATTACCTGTGTGATAGTGCAGACCCACGGTACTCATCCGGAGAGTACCTCTGCAGGCTATTAGGGGGTGTGCACTACTGTGTTTGGGTGGCATACCCCGGCGGGAAGCACTACTGTGTTTGGGTGGCTGGCCTGTGGTACTCGACAAGAGGATTACCTCAACAGTCTTAGGTTAGTGAGCAGTACCTCAGAGTCGTGATAGGACCACTGTACACTCTAGAGACGGGACTCTTCAGCAGTTATAGTTTCGATAATGAAAATACTAGTTTGAGCTGAGTCTATGACCTTTGAGTTTACCTCATTATTGAGATGGGTCACTTGATAACTTAGGTATATGTGTGGGAATATACCTGGGTAGTGGTTATCTGTTGATTTCATAATATTTGTGTTTCCTCCTGATTGAGATGGGTTACTTGATAACTTGAGTATATGTATGGGCATATACCTAGGTAGAGGTTATCTATTGAGATCTTCTTTGTGGTTATCCTTGTTTGATTTAGTGAGACCTTGAGGGTCTCGGGGTCCCTACTAAGTATCGTTATACTCACCCTTTCACGGGCTATGCCCGCACCTCGTTGTGTTGGTTGCAGACGACGGGCAGCACAGACAGAGACCGAGTGTTTGAGGACTGGACGGTACCCGGACGTGGACCTCACGATGAGACAGTATCTGGTGGTGGACTTCACGATGAGATGACACTTGGAGGAGGTTGACGGGCGAAAGCGTTTTGGAGGATATCTGTACCTACCCTTCAGGTAGGATCCGAGGTGGACGATCCAGGAGCTGCGCTATCTATACCTACCTTTCAGGTAGGATTCTTGGTGGACGATACAAGAGCTACTTGTCACCTTTTGGCTGTTTTATCTTTTTCATTGTACTTTACAGTTGGGCATTTATTTTCTTCCCCTTTACTTTCAGCATAGCTTGTTTCAGTTTTACTTAGTGTTTTACTTCTTCTTGTACTCTGTGGTGTTTTTTTTTACTTTTATAAAGGCAATGCCTTCCCAGTTATTGGGATTTACGCCTTTGGTGCTAGTCGCCAGCCCCTGGCCTATGGACGGCGGTCTTGGGGTAGTCACGGCACGGGCCCCGAGGACGGGTCGTGACAAATATGAAATTATAATAATAATTTATAAATAATGTACCATTAAATTATACAATATTTAACCAGTGTGGGAATAATACAGTTTCTCGTGCGCATTCTCCACATTAATCATTCAATAATTATGATAAAAATATATATGATGAGTAATAATATTAATTGTGAACTTAATATCATTTTGGATATAAATAAAATACATGATATACATAAAAATATGAGTTACATTAAAAAAAGTATATAAAAACTAAGTAGTTAACACCATAAATAATGGTAATATTGAAATATTATTAACTAAATGATTTTAGAGGATTATGTATGATATCATAAATATGGATATTATTCTAGCATAATTTGATAACATGATTTAATCTTTATAAAAGTGGTTGACACAACTTTTACTAATGGAATGTATGGGGTTAGGGTTAATTTGACAACCTCATTATTATCTGAGGTTGTTTATATGAAAACATCTAAGGGAATATCATTATCAACCATGTCCATGTTTTTTATAATGAAATTATAAAATATTACCAACAATTTTTTAAATTCATTTTTACCCATGTTTAAATTTTAATAAAAGGTTTTGAAATGAATCTTTACATCATTTTCCAAACGAGTTACTTTATCACCTTTTTTAAAATGAAGGATTTTTTTTAAATAATACGACGTGAGCGGAAATTTTCCACCATTATGATGAATTAACATTTTGATTCTTTCTTTACAATCTTAGAAGTTTATTTTCAGAATAAATGTTTTTCTTTTATAATTTCCCGAATTTTACATGATTTTAAGGTAAAAGGGGATATTTCCCTCAAATAGTTTTAAGGATTTATTTGATTATTTTCGTTTATATCATCATCCTTTGTTGGATTTTATAAATAAATGAGGTTGAATTATTATACAATATTCCATACTGTATTGAAGGTTTTATGATATTTTTTAATAAATATGTGCAATTTTGATACCTTTCATGGGTTATGGTTGAAGTATTAACTTTTCTTATGTTAGTTTTAATATGAATCATAATTTTTGGTTTCTCCCTTATCATATAAGGAATGAATTGGAAATAAAATGTAATGAGTGGGGCCCTCAATAGACCCTCAACACATCAGTCACTTTTGTGACACAAACTAGTTTGAGTTTTTACCTGTTTATGTATAGTCTTTGAATGAGGCCTTGACAGTATGGTCATGATGTCTGGTATTATGCATTTCCAAATTATGAGACTAGTTATTGATATTACATGTGATTATACAACCTGTATAATATCCATTTGTATTTTTTTAATGGAATAATTTGATTTATTCTTTCCATATTATGCTAAAAAAATGTTTAAAAGGATTATGTTTTGGTTTAGAGCCTTCCCTTAAAAGTTTATTCTCATTTGTTATAGATTCCACTATATTGTTTATCATTACTGAGCTTGTGAAATCACCTCTTTCTTATGTTTTATTTTCCCCAGGAAGGGAAGAATTATTCTATGACTGAATTGTAGGGATATTCTATGGTTTATGAGTGTTTTTAAAGTAGATATTATGTTGTTTTTCATTTCATATGTAATGTAAAACTTATGTTTTTAACATGTTTTTCCATAGCAACTAAACTAACCAGTAATTTTGGATTTGATTTCTTGTTATAATTCCAGTTTAATAAAATATTTCACCAACTCTTGGAAACTGGGGTCAAGGTATTACGATTTCACGTAGAAGAGTGTAACTTTCATACATTGAAGGGTTCATTATTGATAGACTTCTTCTCTTGATTTTATAAACCAGTTATTGATTTTCTATCCACCAAGGTGTCCCATTTCAAGAAAAAGAGATCATAATATTGTGTATCCACTCCATATCATGAAAAATATCATATTCTAAATATTTTAAGTACCATAGATACAATGATATATTCAGAAGATTACAAATAATATAGAATATCCATGTTTATAAAATACTATAGGTTTTTGTATGGGAAAATATGGTAGTTTTTTTATATGTATATATAGTTGAATCTATTAGAAATAAAGAGAGGTATTATTTAAAATTGATCCTTTATTTATCCTCTTATATAAATAAGAAGATCATGCATTACTTTTTCATGCGAATGGGATCAATGGATCCCTTTTGATCTCATGGTAAAAGTACTATTTACTTACTCTCATGTACATGAAGAAGTATAAGGTATTTATAGACTAGCTTAGTCTTGGAGAGAATAATAGCTCCCCTATGGATTGTTCATGTAAAGGATGAGTAACTCAAGTGAACCATTTCATGCGAAGGACAAGTATGAAACAATGAAGGGAATTATCTTTCATGATGTAAGAGGTACACTACATTTACATAACTATTAATGAAAAGGAGATTATTTAAAGTCTCTAATTACAAAAAGGATGTTCAGAATTCATGTTAATGGGAACAACATAATAAATTTGTAATGATGGCCATATTTATTTTTGATGACAATGTGATGAAGGATTCATTGATATGCACTTGATGGTCCATGATTTAAATGATAAGAACATGAACAATAAAATAATTCCTAAATAATAAGAAAAATAATTGGAATATAATCAGTGTTTAAAAATAATTAAATGAATTACAAACAAACTAATATTACATTAATTTTTGATATTGTCAATCCATGTTTGATAAACAAAAATTATAATTAAAAATATATATTATAAATTTTAATGATCAATAGTGGAAAAAGATTTGGTGACCGAGTTGATGTATTCTATTTATTATTTGGATTGAAAAATAATTATGAGATTAATAGTCTACTACATATTTATAATATTCTGAGGGATAAAGATGAAGTATAACGAGAGATGTCCCTTTTGATTATAGAATTTTTGAGGAAACCATTTGATAGTTGCGAAATAGGGGAAACATTTTGATTACTGTATTTCATTAAAGTCTTTCAATTTCCTTAGATTCAAAATTTTACGACATGTAATAAATTTCTAGTAATTTTAGGAGGTACAGGATAATTTCAAATAATATTATGAAAAAAATATAACACTTTCATTTGACTTGGTTGGTTCAAGGAAAATGAGTTCAATTTCATCCCTTTCATTGTTCTTTTGATGATTATAAAAGGGAATTTGTATTCAACTGATTTAATAACCACGATACATAGATGAGGTAGTCACCCACACTAGAGTGTAAAATTCATAAAAAGACATGTGCTCTTTGATAATTATTGTTCTATGTGCATGATATCTAATTATACTTTAAAGAAAAGGATAATAATTCACTAATCAAGTGATATATATAAAAATTGTGATATCATTTTTACAATGATAAGCATTTCCCCACCCAAATCTCCTAGTTTCTGTGTGGTAATTAAAAACTAAAAATAAAAATTGTTATTAGACCGATGCCTATGATTAGATTCTATGATTGGAATATTTTTAAAGATCTGATATATCTATTGTCAATTCATACAGGAGTGAAAACATAGAGGTGATTTATCTACAACATTTTAGAATTCAATATTCACCAATACATTGAATAACAGGAAGAAAACATAGTTCATAATGAGTAATAAAGTGTCCCTATTAAGTAAAGAGGAAAAAGAATATGTTTTCCTTTGATTTGATAATTCATACATGCTAGAATATGCCCATTTATTTCAAACTACTACTATATAAATGGTTATCCTTTCTTCCATTAAATATGTTAAAGAGGTATTATATATATTTTCCTAGGACCCTCAAATAAAATGACCAAGAATGAGTTTTTATAATCATTACATAGAAAATTATGATGATATAGGTTTTCGGGAGGCTATTTCATTGAAGATAATACATAATTAAGAATAATAATTAATTATTGGGAGATGGAGGGGGGAGAATAAAAACATAGGATGATGAACTATTTTGATCTCACTAAATAAAATAATTACAATATTGTAAAATAAGTTATTCCCCTAATGAATCCTAATATTGGAGTTAAAATAAACAAAATCATTAGGAATGTCAATCTGGAAAGACTATTAGTCAAATTAAAATATCATGATTTTTAGCTATTATAGCTGTGGTGATAGATTTTTGAACAAAAAATATTATTGATAATGTAACATTTCACAATCTAAAAAATTTAATCCAATATCATGAACCAGAAAAGGAGTGATAAAGAAATGTACCTAAATTAAATGGATAATATGATGATTGTAAATATATTTAAATGTTTAATGAATCCCTATTGTATTTAATATGGTATTATTACATGTTAAGATATATAGAGACATAAATCATTCAACCTTTCCACTAAAATAAGTGAGAAAAAATACCATAGGATTGGAATAAGGGTGAAAATTCAACTATTGAAAAGAATAAGTAGGAAATCACTATAATTAACATTTTCAATAATTCAACCGAGAATACATGAATTTCAACATTGGATATCAAACCTAAGAAGTTAAAAGGGATTAGTTCACCAATAAAAGTAATCCACTCATTTATGGAAAATGAGTCCACACTATGGATCAATATAAAAAAATCCATGGATATTACTACGAAGGGATACATAATCAGGTGAAAAAATAAGATATCGATCGAAGGGAAAATATAAGAAATAATAATTTGAAGGTTTCACATGAGAATACATGGGTATCTATAATGAATGGTATGAATATTATAAATGATATACAAGTAATATCCATAGGTGAAGTAGAGAGGGAAAAAATTAAAGAGGAGAATGTGAAAGAAGAAGGTAAATATAAATAAAATATTAAAAATAATGAATGCAAATTTCATGGGAAGTTTTCCACAAATGATAATTAGAATGTATCATAATTATTTTGGGGAGGTTATAAGAAGTATGGACCAGTCTCAGTTAGATTCTTGTTCATACTGCTTGCTCATGATGATATATTGAAAACTTTTTGAAAAACACAAAGTGATGAATGACCCTTCATATCTGATGTCAATAATAAAATTACACAAATATTAAATAAAAATAAAATAAAGTTTTCCATTATTACTTAAACATCAAATAAATCTAGAAAATACAACATGGATAGTACAACCTCACATGGAGAAGGAAACAAAAGAGATTCATGGTTTTGAGATTGTTCTAACTCACATTTATCTCATTAAAAAGAAAAGGGGACCCACTTTATTCACATCTACATTGTGGTTGTTCATTGACTAAATGTAATTGAAGGTTATTCATGTGTTTATGGGGATAACTGAGTTGATGAAATAATATTTCAACATCACCAAGTTAGAATTTTCATTCAAATATTTTTAGAATTCACCATCTAGGTTTTTAGTATTTTTTTTATTGTGATGATTATTTTTTACAAAATATTTGAGATCAAATAGAATGAATATAATTCATCTATCATTAGTAATAAAAAAATTATTTTCCCATTATGTAAGTGGAAGAATAATTATTATTTACATATATTGTAATTCAGAAGAAAACTAATCACAATATCTATCCTAATGAATTTAAAATAGAGGTCATCTCTTGAGGGGGATTATCTATATATATTCCTATAGAAAAATCATTCTAAGTTTTTATATCTTGAATATACCTATTCAATAAAATTTTAAGGAATTTTATCACACTCTCGTATAATAATTAACAAAAATGAGATGAAGTATGATATAAATGGGAATAACATACATGAATCAATGACCAAAAAACAATCCTAAAGAATGTTTAGGAATGATATCATGAACAATACTTTCATATTATAATTGAATGCTATTAATCGTTGTATTTATATGTGTTTAAGAATTTTAGATTGAATATACCTTCATAATTTTCATTATAGGTTCTATTAGACAAATTTCATTTGAATTTTATCAATTGGAGTCAACAAATTATTATCAACTGAGAAAAAATTGAACAATCTCTGTGTAATGAATCAAGCTATTTTATAGATGTTTTAAACTCATTATGAATTCAGAATGTACAATAATGATGTATAAAGTGGAACATATTATTTCTATAAAGTTTTATACCCTTTTTACATAGGGTGGAATAATTGATGAAACATTACATGACAAAGAAATGATATCATCCTATCTAGTTACTTCTCCTTGTTTATCCATAAGTGTGAGAGATGAAAATGAAAATATAGAAGAATAAAAAAGAACATATTTTCATATAGGTTTCTACGTCAATATTGGAAATGAATAAAAATGGGGATATTTAAGATCAAACATTTATTTATGTTTTATTGGAATTTAATGAATTAGTTAGTTATTAAGAACATAATTTCAATATGTATTGTAAAATAATAATTACATGAAGGTATATTGGAGATCCAAACCATTTTTGTTTTTAATGACATATACCTAATAAATTCAAATGTATAATATTATATTATGGATGATTTATAATTTAAGTATGAGGTCCCAAATTATATTTTGGACTATTTATATTTTATTTCTGATTATTTTTGAACTGGTCATGAGATCAATGAAATGTGTCAATGGAGTTATAGAATTGATGAAATTATTTTATCCAGTGATGAACATTGAAGAAGGTCATGTAAAAATTTATATTCATGAGGAATTGATAGAATACCACTATATATCCATATAAAAAGTTTTGAATAATTATTAGAGTATTCTAAGAAGTTGATGAATTTAAATTCTTCAAAAAGAATATGAATATGAAAACATAAAAGGTTTGTAAAATGTACTATTTAATATAAGAGTTTATTAAGAAATTATTAATCCTTTGGATATTCAAAGACTCCATCAACCACACTTATGGGACCCGCATGTGAACCATGATGGAGATAGTTGAACTTTCCAACCAAAGTTATCTACTCTATGAGAAATTTCATGCGTATTTCCCATAGGGAGTGAACATGTAATGTATAGGGATGCTTGTATAATTGTAGAGAGGTGTGATATGACTTGGTGGTCAGGAATTGTATACAATTTTCCATGTGTCAAACTGTAGAGTTAGATTAAAATATCTATGAGATACTGATGATTATAAATTGGATCTCCTCTGAATGTATTTCCAATGTGGTATCATGAAAACAAGATAATGATAATTCATTAAATAATATTAAAAAATAATGCATTCCTCTGAATCACAAAAATATCACCCATCTGATCATGCCTCTATATTTTCTTCATAGTCTGGAAACCAATACAAGATAATACACTTATTAGTGGATTTTATCAACCTTTATGTACGAAAAAATGTCATAGTGGATATAATCTATCACTAGTTTCCATGAAAAAAAAAACACCACCTGATACATGATGGATTGATCCCTGTGCATCCATGAAATTCATCTCTTCTATGCATGTGATTATTAATATTAGATCATCATTTTAGGATTTGTTATCACGTTAAAAATTCAACAGCATATTTTAATTTTTTTAAGAAGAGAATAAATTTCATTTCAAAAAGGGTCCATCAGGTAAATCCTTCATCACATGAGAACATCCTGAAGTTGATGATCATTTTTCTATTGAAGTGTCTCTAGATCAAGAGAATATATTCACATGATTTTAAATATAGTCCCTCACATAAATAATATGAGACTTTTATAATTTTCAGTACTAGATATACAATGATATCATTATAAGATTTTAAATAATATATAGCTCTATTTTTGTAATATGCTATATTTTTTCTTAATTTACAGTGCTTTTGGTTCCTCATCTATAAATACTGAGTGGCAAATATGACATGATTTTTTTTTTGAAAATCATGGGAGATCACATTTTAAAAAAAATGAGAACCTAGTTGATTGGGCATGTATCCTCTTACTAATAGGAGAATATATCATGTTACTCATTTTCATGAAGGATATACATTATTATATGTTGAGCTCATAATTACATAACCATGTACCAATTTTTGTGTATGTCAAGAAGGACAAGGTATTTGTAGGCTAACCTACTGTCATAATAGTGTATAGCTATCCTGGGTATTGTTAATCAGATGAAGGAAGAATTTTTATGTCCCCCTTCACATAAAGGAGATGTTAAACCCCATGAGACATGTTAAATTACAAAATTAAAGAGAGAAATTATATATACACACTTTTTTTCTGAAGTAACTAATCTCATGTGTTCTATTACGAAAATAATGGTTTCATGTTTGTTAATGAGAACATTATTATAAATACATGAAGAAGTTCACATTAATTTTTTATTTTATTGTTTTTCATAATTCATATACATGAATAGAATGATGTGACACACGAATGAAAATAACATGCATGATGAAGTCGTTTTTGAATAACAAGAACAATTATTACAGTTTAATCAGTGTTTGAAACTAATCAATTTCACAAAAAAGGACCAATAATTAGTTCAGAGATAATATTGTTTAATGAAGATTGAGAATATAAAAGTATAATCCAAAAAATTATTTTCAAAATTAGTAATTAAAAGAGGAATAAGATTTTGTGACTGATTTGATATCTATTAATTAACATTTTTTTCAAAGAAGAATTTTTAGATTTCTACTCTACTAAATATTAATATTATTATCGATGATTAATAAGAACATTAGGAGTAAACCCTTTTGATTTATTCATTTATGAGGAATACTTTTGATATCTATGAAATTGAGGAATCCTTTTATTTGTAAAATTTTGGGGAAGATCATTATAGTGAACAGAGTCTATAGAAGAAGACTTTTATTTCATCTCTTGTCACTTCTAGGAGAATAGGTCACCATCCTGTAATCTTGTTCTTCAAAGATAATGATTTTATTGTGTATAATTAGTTTTAGGAAAATTAAAATGTAACCAACCAATTTGTAAGATTCTTAAATTGACTCCCATATAGTTCTTCTTAACTATCACCCCATATGAGACAGATTATACATCAAAGATATAGGGAAATAAATCCTTAGAAAGAGTAAACATTGATGCTTATAAAGGGTAAATAAGGGACATATTATAGATCTAGAAATAATAACATGAGTATAATGGTATGATAACAAGACCATAATATTTTAGAACCATACTCGGCAAATAAATGATCATAATGTTGAGTAATGAAATAAATATTTATAGTTCATAAGAGATTAATCATAATTATATCAATGAACATTTTCCATGAGAGTATAACACTAAAATAAGACATGAATTTATTGAATATGAATTTTCATAGAATTTAATTTCCATAGTTTATAAGAAGCATTTTTAAGGATATCATAGTTGAATGGGTTCACCCCAAAAACCATTATAGAAGTCAATGTTCACTCCCAAGATTGTCATAATGGATTGGGTTCACTCCCCAAACAGTTTTAGTAGTCATGGTTTACTCCCATCACTATCATAGTGGATAGTGGCCCTTACTAGAATGGGTTCACTCCACACCCTAATACTGTTTATATCATTAGATATTAATCCTTACCCAATTCATTAGTGGGTGATATAAGTTCCATGCATCACATAATGGAAATGATATATAATTGTGACAGAAGATCGTAAACACATTGGTTATATCAAAACCCAATTAAAAGGAAACAAATTTCATAAAACTGTCATCATATCATAAACCATGGGGAATTGAGTTTCAAAAACATTTCATTATAGCATAACCCATGGGTTATAAATATGTTTCTTTAATATTTCATCTTAGAATAAATCCTATCAAAGAAATGGGTTTCATAAAAAAAAATAATGATAACATTTAATCATTCATATAAATAATAAGAATGGTATCATAGGATATTATTCCTAATAAATATTCAGTAACATATAAGTATATAATCTAAGATGGAAAATAGTATGGAAATATCACTTCAAGCTTTTCTTGAGGAAAATAACCTCTCCACATAGTTAAAACATCTTTAAAATCTAATTTTTTTTAAATATTAAAAAAAAATTATTTTTAATGAGAATGGAAACATTAAAATAAATCCTTAAATAATTATGAGGTCATGAAGGCAGAAAAAAACATTAATGACATACACATTGAAACAAATATTTCTTTCACATTTTTTGAAAAAAGTCAAAAGGGGCTTATTTGGAAAATTAAAAAAAGATTTCTTTAAAAAAAATTAAAATTAAAAAATGGGTAAAAATTTATTTCAAAAATCATCGAAATATTTTATTTTCTTTATTTAAAAGATTTTAAAAAAAATATTTGGATGAAAAATGATTTTCAACTGAAGAGGGAAATAATTTTAGTTTTCTTGAAAACATTATTTTAGAATCTTGAGTACTTAAAGTGGTGAAATGAATATGAACATGTTTTTTAATGAAATTACCTTATTGGAAGAAACTTCATGATATTATCAAAATATATGGAATAATATTTCATCATTTTAAGTATAATTATAAAGAGTCATGATAAACTAATTGACTATAACATAAAACCCTTTCCAGTTTGGTTATAATTAAATTATAAGCCCCATGAAAGAGGGAATCATAGAATGATATTTATATCATCTGATTTTCATGATATGGGTCAATAAATACATTCATTTTTAGAATATTAACAAAAAATAAATTAACAAGTTTTATATCTGTCAATTATCCCATATAAAGAATAGAGAGACCAGAAATGCTTAACCTCGTGTCTTAAATTTCCTCATACACATTCTCAACTATGGCCTTTTACCACACTATTTTTCAATAATTATTTATTAAACTCGTTTTTTGGGTGATCACTACTCCATTTTTCTTGTATTTTTTTTGTGAGATTGTTATGGTCATTAAACATTGATCATGGTTACATAATTTCCATATTTAAAATAATTATATAAATTTAATATAAATTCATTATTTTCAGTTTTATATTCATCAATAAATTTTGTTGATATAAAACGAATTACATCATTCATAGAGATAGTTGGTTGTATGAACACATGCAAGTTATTTTCATTTTCTGAATTGATGAAATGAATAAAGATAAATATTAATTCAAAATTACATAATAAATTTTTATAATATATATTATATTTTATCATTAAATATTTTATCATTACTATCCATGTCAAAATAAAGTGAACAATATATCATAGTGCTTTATAGAGGCGGTAGTCCACATTTATACATAAGCGAAATCATTGTTTTTCAAATTTTTGGTAGGTAAGAAGGTAGATGTGATGTTATAATTAAAAGAGTATGAATATTTCATAAATATCATTTATAATTATTATGTTCGTCATAAAATCCAGATTTGAGATGCATCAAAGGAAAACAAATTACACCTATTTGTGTGGCAGTAGTCTACTGTAAACATTATTGATGGTTTCATTTCTCATTTGATGTTTGATGAGATAGATATAGCTATTTAAATTAAAGTAATAAAATATCAATATATGGTAGATACATCTCTTATTATATTTTATTTATTAATTAATTAATTAATTTGCTAATAAAATATGTAAAAAAAAGAAATAGATTAGTTTACATAATTACTTTCTTTTAGAAAAACCTCCATTAGATCTCTTATTAATAACCCTATAGTAGGTTTTTTGAATAAAAATAGAATTAAAAAGTCGGTAATGATTTTAGAGAGATATTTGGGTAGGTATCCCCTGATACAAATCAATTGTGAGGTTTCAAGAAGTGAATGGATGCGATACCCTTGTATAATTAGTGAGTTGAATTATTTGTAAAAAAATTGAACTATTCCATAATGGGATATCATTATTACTCCAAGAGTCCCTAAAGTTAGTAAATAATAGATTGGAGGGAAGATATTTTTGGTCCAAACTACCAAAAAAAACAAAACAAATTTTTTAAAAATTATCTTCCTTAAACACTAATTTTATTTACTTTTACCATTTTTGTTTTCTCCATAGTAACTAGTTTTTATTTATTTAATTACAAAGGTGGTTTGTAATTCATAGTTGAAAATAAATTAAAAATATTATATATTTTCCTAAAGTATCTTAAATATTAAATCCTATTTAAAAATAAATAGCATTTTTTGTGTTCTGTATTAATTTTAACACATGTGTATATAACACAAAAAGGCTTTTTTTAATATTAACCACAACAAATTATTTTTTTCTTTTTTTACTATTTTTGATGGAAAAAAATTATTTAAACATTATTATATAATATAAATTATTTATATTCCAGCTATGAAATCCATTTTATCAATTTCAATTCAAAATGGTTTCATAATTTTATTAAAAATAAAACCTATAGACGTGATGAAATTGTAGTTTTCCAAAGAGAAGGTTTTTATAAGTATAAAGGGTTTATCTATAAAAATTAAACATATGATTGATTATAATTAACTTAATTTTATTTATTACATTATAATTTAACAAATGTTACTTCAATAACAATTTAAAAAAAATGTAAATTTTTAAATTATTTTTTCAAAAGGAAATTTTTATTAAAAGCATTATTTTCAAATATTCATCAAAATATTAATCTTTTCTAAATTCTTTTTCATAAATAAACTATAAAATAATTTATACAAGTTCATCTAATGAATAAAATATATTTTTTAAATAAATTCTATAAATTTTTTAAAATATTAACATTGAAATATGTGACCAAAATATAATAAAACTCAGTTTTAGGAAAATACGTTTTTAACCATAAAGCTCAATTTATTCCTATCATGTTATTGGAAAAATATATTAGATAAATGATAGAACATTAATTGAAAATTTAATATTTTAATATAATTAAAATAAATCTAAAATAGTGAATAAATTTGTTTATTTTCATACAAACACATTTCATGCATAAGAATAGTTTTGCAGAAAAATATTTATTTTATTTTCAAATGATTTTTATTTTCAATACTAATAATTTTATAACCAGCAAATTTATTTTATAGAAGTTTAAACCAAGTGATTTCAATAATTTAGTAATTGAAATTCAAACCATACAATCAAACAATAATTTGATAACTATATTATTCGGTAATAATATATTAATAGTAAATTACAGATTGTTTGAACATGGTGTTGTGTGTATCATAGGTTATAAAATAGATTAAATAAATTTGAGAAAATAATATTTCATAAAATCTTATGGTGTTACATCATCCCAATGTGATCGTAAAAATATATATTACTAAATATACTATTTCACACATAACTATAACTAATATAAAACAACAAAAATTATATTACTATTAAAAATGAAATTCATGTTATATATGATGAATTAGTCTATAAAAATATATGAAGTTTTATTATTAAACCAATTAGAATTGTATCAAGTAATAGATGTATTATTTACAATACTAATTCAAATAGAATATAAATGGGGCTTCATCGCAATTGTTTTAATTACACCACGATTAAACTAATCATTAACATGTATGGAATAAGGGAAATTGAATTTGTAAGAAATTAAATCTTGTATAAATCATTAAGAGATCCAATGAAATTAAACTACCACATACTACTACCTCTATTGTAAATATTGCCCTTAGATCTAGTGATGTAGTCATTAGGGGGTTTTCATATAGAAATTAGGATGCTATAAATATGACATTATAATAATAATAAATTTTATATGTATTCATTATTATATGTACTATTATACATTTTCCATTTTTGAGAAGTAAAAAATGTTTGAAAAATTTATCATGTTTTATGAATGATATCAAATATATGTATTTATGACATTCATGATATAATAAATTAATCTAAGAAGTAATTAAGAAAAAATATAAAAAATGTCAATTTATTTATTTATGGATAAAATAATGTTTCAATACATTTCTTGTATATTATATATATCTTATATCGATTAAAAATTTTCAAATTTTGGACTTTGAGGATGGTAAAATGAAATTAATTTTTTGAATCATCATTTCAATATATGAATTTTGTGTAATTTTAAAGAAATTTATAAAATGGTCTATATTCAGATTAATTTAGAAAATATGATTTTTACAATTATCGCAACATTTATGACATGATTATGATATAAGCATCACATTTAAATATATGAATCGTATTTCATAGCCAAAACAATAATTTAGGCCTTAAAATAATTCATTTGATATTAAAATTTGGAATTGATAAATCTTTTATTGTCTTCAACGGGCCTCTGTTATATATTATTCTAATAAAAAAATGATTTTTGGTTAATAAGTCAGGTTATTGTAGAAAAAATTTTAAATAATTTTTTATGTTATTTAATAAAAATAGACATTAAAATTAAATTTTAGAGGAGTTTTTTATGGTTGTTTAAGGTCTGTAATATTTTATTTCTCATTTCTTTTTTCATAGATCCGAAATAAAAATGATTATTTTTTGTTTTTACTATGTCATTTATATTCAAACTAACATGAATAATTTTTTACCAAATCATTTATTAAAAACCCGACATGTTATATCGTATTAAAATTTCTCAAATTTTTTTAAAATAACTAATAAGAATAAATTTTTTTATTAAAATTATATTAATTAATCCTCTCCCAACATTACTACAAATCAGTAGTAGCAGAGGAAAAAATCAACAGAAAAAATACAGTAGTAGTATCACATTTACAATTTCATGTTTCATGTTTATAATGTATATTAAAAATAAATTAAAACCCAATCAGACCAATTAAATGATTTCAAAATTAAATTGGTAATTATCATATTTCTTTTCCACTATAATCTTGAGGGTCATCAAAAATATAAAAATTAAAAATGAAATCATTTAAATTGTATTTGGAGTAACATGATTTAAAAGTGAAATGAAAGGTTTATAATAGAATCTATCATTCTAAAACTTATTTATTTTTTCGGTTAAAATTATTTCAAAATAAAATCTTAAAAAATAGTTTCCAAATTCCATTAACCTTCCTTGTTTATGAAATTACATTTAAAAAAATTACATTGAAAATAACATTTTTATTACAACAACCAAAATGTAGTATTTATAAATTAAAATTAACCTTTTCTTTAATATATCTAATCTTGGGGCTCTAATTTATTTTTTCCTCACAAAATTAATTCCATGAACTATTTGAAAAGAAATGAATTAAATGTAATTAAGTGTAATTATAAAATATTCATGTATTAAAATATTCAATCAAAAGTGTTAAATATAATCATAAAATTTTCTTACACTTCACCATGGATAGTACATATCCAATAAAATTTCTTGTTCCTTGTAAAAATACCACCCAACTTTCAATGGTGAGTAATATATAAGAAAATATTGTTTGATTTGTTATTATCTAAAAATATATATAACACTTTATGAGATATATATTCAAAATCTTGAAGATATATAAGCCTCCAACATTGAATAAGTGTATTATTTTCATGTATTTCACAACATAAAATGTTATTTTGGTATAAGTCATTTTCCTCACTATAAGTGAAATAATTTTTTGGTCCATAAATCCATATTCATTTTTTTCATGTTGTGTACAAATTATATAAAGATACATAATGAAAAACATTCATATGTATAAATTTTACCAGAATTAAATTAATAAAAATATTTATTTTAATCAAATTCTACAGAAAACCATTCATCATGTCAATACCCAACTCATCTCTAGTTGAATAATCCATAATATATGTTTTTAAAATCATCACATTTTTTTCACACCCTAGGATTCCATATTCAATTTGGATCTCATAAACATCCAATAAAAAAACTGAATATGTTGACAATCTATCAGAAGTAATATAAGTTGAATTTGATTCTATAATTTTTTGTATTTGTTCTTTCCTTTATAGTATTTACTTAGGTTTTAATTATTCCTATAAAAAATATACAAATATATATAAAATTTAAAATTTTAGAAAAAAACCATCTAATAACTTAAATAAATAATATAACATAAAAATACCACTATGGTAATTTGTTGAAAAAATATTTATGGCCAAACAAAAAAATGGTTGATACTTTTTCCAAATGTGTTAACCTCGTATATAAGAAATGGAATTATGGTTGATCTATCTATAATATCTTGTATAACTACCCAATTATTCTATATCTCTATATATTGATTATAGTGGTATAACCTATATAATATATCATCCCATATGAAATAATATGATATTGGGGATCATCAATATATAACTCACCATAATTGGGAAGCTATGGAAGAGGGATTTCAAAATATAAAAATTAAGAGGATTGAGCTATGTGGGAGGAGGTGTAGGAGTACGATAATTAGGAGGAGTGGGATCTAAAAGAAAAGATGGATTAGTGGGATCAACATCCTAATACTATTATTTCATGTCTATAATCATTAACTGTACAAAATCTCAGATCCTTTCCTCCACCATCTCATATATATCCATAATTATAGATTTCATGTATTCTATTTTCTATAAACAACCTAAAATTAAGAATCTTCAAAACATAGAAACCCATTTTTCACTGATAAACCAAATAGTTATCCTAGTATGTGACTAGGGTGTTTGGGTTTTCCCAATGTTGTAGCTGAAATATTATTCCCACACTCATCTATAAAGAATCCTTGTGTAATATGATCCACAACATATATTCCTCTATAAAATATTTGGAAAAATCCATAGTAAATTGGTATTAGTTAAAAAAAAATAAAAAAATAAATAATTTAAAATTATTACAATCATCTAAAATAAAACCCTCAAATATTCCATAAGATATTTTCTTCTTTTTCCCCATCCCAGTCCCCTGCTATTTCACTTATCTTTCAAGTGGTAAGGTAAGTCAAATATTGCGGATCATTAACTCTCATATCTCAGTTTTTGAAATTTTTTAGCAATAATTTATTCTGTCAATAATTTATACCCTCGCCAAGATAAATTATGAGCGTCTACATGTCATGAATGGATCTCATAATGATATCTCATCATTTATTAAAATTAAAAATAAAGGAATCATTAATATGATCAATAATATTAAAAAACATCTAAAAGGAAACATTTCATATACCAAAAATGATTATTGAAAATACTTTCAAAAACATTCTTACATATATCTTCCTCTATATATATATATATATATAACATAAGTATTTTGATCTTGTCTATTGAAAAAAATGAAATCTAATGTGAAGGTTAATTATAAATCCCTCTATCTCATAGAATACAATTCATTGCATTTTCTATCGACTCATCCAATGTCACTTATATTAGATTTAATCTAATTATAATGTGGAAAAAAATATTATAATAAACATTTCATGTTAAGTAAAATAATAACAAATGATATTAACAAAATTGTTTCCCATAATTGATATACTTTCATTTGTCAACACTTCTCCAATCATCAATCAAAATACTTACATTTATTTCTTCCTAGACGATAATAAATGTCATGAATTGTTTTTAATTTGGAACTCTAGGAATATCATGATCATCAAAGTCATAAAGTATCCTTTAGTCTTAGATATAGAAAAATAATAATTTTCAAAAATGTGTGATGAGACATTTACCCTCCCTTAAACTCTTTACCTCCTGTGGAAGTAGATACCACTTTTACATAAGGATGTGGAGGCTCGTCAATAGAAGTGTGTGTGAATTCCTCTCTCAAGGTGTCTATAGTATCCTTAAAAGATGTATATGGTGGATCTAATGTTTGATCTATCATTATGCTAAAAATAATATTATAAAAAAAACAAATAAAAAAATCAAATATGATATAAAATTTTAAATAAATTATGAAATATAAATAAAGAAAACGTAAATTAAACTAAAAAAAAATTTATTCTTATTTTTTCATGTTGAAAAAAATTCGAAAAACTGTAATGGGAGATTAAATGATATAAACAAACGAAACAAATAAAAAAATATTGTGTGAAAAGTAAAAATACCCCAATGTATCACACCATTATTTACACAATAAATAATGTTATTTTAATTCACGAAAATGATTAAAAAAAGTAAACTAAATTGCCCAAATTTTTTATTTATTTTTGATAGATTAGTTAATAAATATTATAACTATGTTGATGGTAGAAGAAAATAATTAAATGACTAAAACCCATTATTGAAATTTTGATTGAAGAGTAAAAATTATCTAATGTATTAAATCTTTATTAAAAAAATAGAATACTCTTTCACTATACTCTTTTATACAATATTTTTATTTTTATTTAACCTATTATGTTAAAATTACAGTTTCCCCAAAAAATTGACCAATACATATGTTAAGTAAGTGTAAAAATAGTAAACTAAACTAAACTAGTCTAATATAAAAAAAACTTATCTTATTAGTTATATTATGTGTTTTGATAATGAACATAAAACTAATATAACTAACATATTTTGAAATTTTAATAAGTATTTTATAAATAAACATTTGTTACCTATAATATTAGAAATGTTCTGATGTATTTTTTCACCAAATTCCTTTATAATGGTCATTTCATATGGAAGAAACCATTCATACAATTTTCTTTTCAATAATATCTATTAATGTTTCTATGGAACGAAGTATCTCACAAAAATCAACATCTTCATCATGTTTTTTCACCAACACTCAATTTTTCCAACGTTAAAAAATTGGCCACTGTAAATATGATTGATCGAGAACATAGAAAATTTATTTTCAATATGTTTCTAAGATAAAATAATTGATTCTATTTTCAAATATATTCAGAATATGTATTTTCACTCCAAATTCATCATGTCTAACTTTATTGTCACAAATTACCATATTTTAGTTAAGCAATGGAACATGATTTTAAATTTAATAAACCTAACATATTTAATAAATTACTCCGTAATATGAACTTAGTGTGGAGATCAGTTTTTTGTCTTCAGAACTCAAAAAATGAATTTCCTCTATGAAAAAAATACTCTACTATTGTAAACATCACTTTTTCTTCATATGAATTTCCTTATTAATAATTGAATTTAATAAATAACACACCTTAATAATAGTTATTTTGAAACATATGGCTAATATTCCATTTAATATAACAAGTATGAAGTTTTTCATCATTATTTGATAATCACGGGAATTCATTCATGTCAACTTCAATTCCATTAATGAAAAAAATTACTTCTAAAGAATAGAACTCTGGAACATATATTACATGATGACACTAACATAAGATAATTTCCCCCCTCTTGGATAGTTTATAATAATATGGGGTATGTATGTTCACCATCCATCAACAGTGGAAGATTACTCAAAAAAAATTTCCCATTGAAAGTAAATCCAATCATGCATTCGAAAAATATTTAATCGGTCCTTTAATATCTAAAAATGTTCTAATAAATATTTCATATATATTCTTATTCACATTCATGACATATATGTTAGTTTTTAATTAATATATCTCTAATATGGTAGCAAAAAAAAATATTGATTGTTACATCTAAATGTTTCTTTAATTATAAGATTGTTGTGACTTTTTGAATATCACAATAATTTTTTTACCCTCTCAAAAAAGTAATCATTGAAAAAAGGACTAATATCAAATTTATAGTGACCCTATCTTTTCATACATTACAATTATATTACATTTTCATAATACCTAAAAATTATACAAACATACATCCAAAAACCATACTAGTTGAGTTCCATTAAACTTGAGGAAACATAAAAAATGAGTAAAATGTGACCTATATTATCTCTAACAAGATTATTCATGACTAGCACCACTATTAGATGCATAATATATAATAAATATCTTCATTACCTGTAAAATGAATCATAAATTTGGTGATCTCAGATGCTCAGTAAGGGTAAATAAGGGGGGAATGTAAGTATAAACAAGGGTATATTGGGTATTATAATGTGATCGTAACATTAGAAGATCATACCATATATATAAAAAAATCATAAACATGAATCATTACATAAATTGTGGTAGATAATAAGACTTGAATCGTAAAGAAATAAATAACAAAATCCGTGAAAGGATAACACAGTAATAATACATGTAATTGTGACAAACACATAAGCATATAAAATGATTACCATAAGAGTCAATACATTATGGCCAAGGCCATCTATGTAGTATGGTTTCACTTTCAATACCATCTTGGTATTCATGTCTCACTACCATGGGTATATTATAAGTCAAGGTTCCCTCCCAAGACCATCTTAGTCAATCTCATAAGATATATATCATTACCCAATGCATTGGATTGATATATAAGTCCCAAGAATCTCATAATGAATTTAAACACACATGTGACACAAGAACATAAATAGTCATAACATAACACATGAAATAAAATAGTTTTCATAATCCTGAAATCATAACTTATCCAATCTAAAAATATATTTTTCATAACCATTTTATCATAGTTTGACCAATTAAAAGAAGTGGGTTTCATAAACATATAGCTAATAAAAGTGAAACATATTTTGTTAACATCATTCCATAATAGGTAAACCATTCAGATAAATAATATGAATATAACCTTTGGATAATTTCCCAAAGAGGAATGAGTAACATCAGTGGATGTAATCTTATATGGAAAATAATAATAAAATATCCTTTAAAAAATGTGTCGAAGAAAAAATTGTTTATTTTTTAAAAATTTATTTTTAGAACAACAAAATCTTTTTAAATATTTTTATTTTCAAATGAACTTTAAAAAATATAAATATTCTAGAAAACATTTGAAGAAAATTTTCCTTGAAATATTATAAAAGAATATTGAAATCATTTTTGATTAAATTTTTCTTTTAAAACACATTGAAATCATATAAAGGAATCATAAAGTGACTTAATTCTTTTTTTTAAAAATAACCATTTGAAAACATATAAGGTAAGCTTTTTTAAGTCACTTAAAATAATTATTGAACATAAAACAATATTTAAATATTATTAATTTTAAAATTAATTTAAATTTTTTAAAAAATACATAATATTATAAAACAATCTATAAAAATAACCTTCAAAACATATAAATGAATCTTCAAGGATATGATGGTCTTTCCAATGGGTAAATTCATACATGCTTAACATTCCGATTGAACATTAAATGATTAGAAATTTCCCATGATGAAAAAATAACAAAAATATTCCTATTAAAACCATTTTTATAAAATAAAAAACATGGGTAAATATTTCATATAAACATAAAAAGAAAATAGTGAAGCATTTTTTGAAAACATTTTTTGAAACACAGTTTTTAAAGAACATGGATATTTGACCAACAGAAAATATAAATCCACCTTTTCATAGAGACATTTTATTAACTATTTTATTTACAAAAGTGTGGTAAAATGGAACAATAACATGGATATAACGTAAATTTCTAGAGTTTATGAAAACTGAAGAGGGTTCTTTAGAGATAGGTCAAAATATTTCATTAATGGAAGCATAATCACAAACAAAATCGATAAATGTAGGGCTTGTTTAATTAAAATCTTTCCACATGAAATATTTGAATCATAATCCCATGTACGAAAATAAAATTATATGGAGTATAAAATATCATGAAAAAAGGATATTCAGGATATAAATTGACAGTTGAAATCAAAAAAACCTCAATAATGATAATAGGTGCAAAACAAAACGTTTGTCTCAAAAAAGGAAAATTAAGACAAAATTACTTTACCGATTTGGTTAATTTTGAACATTAAATACCATCTAAGAAAGATTATAAAATGGATATGTAAATAACAACGAATTTATGTGTATAAATCATAGAATATTTTAATGTGAATTATATACACTGCACAAAAGAAATGAGCGGTGAATAAGGCATGTAACTCATGGAAATAAAAAGTTAGATGAAATTCCCTTTACAAATGTATTGAATGTCTTAATACTTTTAAAAACATACCATATAATATATATGTGTGTGTGTGTGTGCAGGTGGGTGTGTTTATTATAAATATCTTTTAGAATAATATTATTATATATAATACCATACATTATTTTATTATGGAATTATATTACCCTTCTATTAACAATTCTATTTCAAGGTTTCACTTTGGGTAATACCTTCTTTGTTCTTTATACATGTTTTTACATATTATTCTTGATATTATTAATTAGATCATGATTTAATTAAATTAAATATTTTAAAAAAATTATAAATATCTTATATATTCTTTATATATTTATTTATAATAATTTATAAAATATAGGAAGATGAAATAGAATACTCTGTTCATTGAGATGATGGGTTGTATGTACTCAGGAACGGTGGTTTCATTTTGTTTTTATATTGAAAGAATGTAGGTAAATGAAATATATGAATACATGTATATAATATCATTATATTATAATTATAATGTTATATATGTCATATATGTTTACTAAAACCATTCTTAATACATTTCATGTAATGTGTGATCTAATCACATCGCTTTGAGGAGGAGGTGGTCTACCACAATGAATGATGTTGTCGTATTTACACAAGATGGGAAGTATAGAGGTATGTTTTATTAAAATGTTATAGAAGCATAAATACATAGTAAATATCATATATATCATATATGAACATAATTTCCCTTAAAATTTCCAACCCTGAAAGGTGGTAAAGGAAAAATGAACAACATCGTATTATGAGGCGGTAGTTTTCCTTACAAAAGAATGGTAACTTTATTACCCATTATATGGATGTTTATGTAAGTGTAATTTGAACCCTTAAAATAAAAACTCATCAATACAATTTTTATAATGGTTTTATTATATAAAAATGGAATAAAGAGTGTTGAGGTGTTGAGAATGAAAATAAAAGAAAGGAGTCTGGGGAAGTATGTTACCTCTTCTTTGGGTAACTCATATTGATTTGAAACAAATGATTTAATTTTATGGAAATATTCACAAATTAAGGATTCTATGTTGAGGGGAGTTATGTTGAGGAGATATTTGGGAAGATTTTTTTTTTATTCCAAATGTATTGATAGTTGTGTGGTAGTTCTAGACGTGAGTGTCTTTTTGTAGAGGAGGAGGATTGGTGCTCATGTCAATTTTTGGAAGATGAATTACACCCACGTTTTTACCTTATAAAGTGGATAAAATAATGGTCTATATTATATCCATTGTAGTATAATTTCTAAATAAAAATAGAAAATATATTTTTTTACAAGTTTATAGGTCAATTTGGACATTATGTTTAATGTTTAGTCCCTTGTCATGCTAGATTTTACCATAATTGATCTAATTAATTTTAGTTACATTCACTAATATTTTTGGTGAAAAACTAAGTTGAATTTATTATAATTTAAAAATTATTCTAATTCAAAATATAGAATACATTTTACCAAATTCTAATCATAGAAGTGGTTTAAATTAATATAAATTTATACCCGTAGATGAGATGACAATACAAGTTTTTAACGTAAAATCATACAAAAGGTTGCTATGTTTTTATACCAACTTTCATGGTGAAATTGATTAAAATGAACTAAATTAGATTAACTGAAAAAAAAATATAATAAAACCTTTAATCCATTTATAAATAAAATTTTATCATATAAATATGTTATATGAAAAATAAGTTTTAAATTAAAATTGATTATTTTTCAATATTCATTGAAAACTGAAGGATAAAAAAAATACCAACAATTCACACTAAAATAAATATTTTTCTATTTAAAAAATTATCATCTATATAAATTTGAAATATATAAAATTCCCATGATTTATATTTAAACTTGGTTCTCCAAAAAAAGGTTGTTAAACTAACTTTTTAAATTTTGTTTTTTTATATGTAATATTCGGTCTGTTCACATCTTATTCCTATTAAATAAATTTGATGAATATAAAAAATATTTTGTTAAATATATAATATGTAAATTTAATTAATATCATTCACAAGTTTTACTTAATTAATCTTATTAATGTAAATCACTTTTTCCACATAAAAATAGTCTTTTATAAAATCATTCCCTTTATATTCATTTGGTTTCTATATTTAATTATAACTAATAGGAAACCAGTGCATTAAGATATATATTTTCACATGTAATTTAATCCTATATTATTCAATTTTCGGGACATATTATATCTTATTATATTAAATAATAATATTTTTGTAATATATTATTGTTTTGTAAAACTCATTGCGAGTTAGAGAAACCATCAAGGAAAGTATGTGTTGTGTGTAACATTAGAAAACCGTAGTTTATCTTATATATTAAGGAAACAATTATGTTGCATGTAGTGTATAAATAACTTGTATTCATGTATAATTAAATCCATACATAGTGATTTAATAAAAATAAACTATTATTAGTGTTGATGGAAACGAATATTATCAAAAAGATTAAATTAATTCTAAAAAATATAATTCATAAAATCTAGAGGTGTTACATTCTACCCCTTTAAAATAATTTCTCCCAATATGTACATTTGAGAATTAAATATTTTGACACTTTTGAGTTCCTTTAATAAAAACCCACATCAAAAAATGAAAAATAAAACTTCCTTTAAAAAACAAACTAGTAAACATAATATGTACCCAATGTAACATATAACTCGATTTCCATGTAGGAGAGCATAGTTTAGGACTGAAGATTGGACATGGAGGAAAAGTATAAATATTTATAAGGATTGATTGAGGTCATTAATCATAAACATTTGGATGATCACTGAAATGTTGAGGGACTAAAATTTATATATCTATGATGATTTAAAAGTTCATCTATTGAAAAGAAATTAATGTATTAGGGAAACATTTTGTTTTCATCCTCCTTGCATTGATTAATTTTTTTATTGACCACAAACTCACAAAAATATACAAAGTTGATATATTTCTACAAACACAATTTCATTCATTGTTTGTGCTTTGATCAATATATAATTCATCTATTACTTTAAGAAATGGATATCTATAAATTAACTATGATGCATGAAGCACTAAAATAAACTTTTAATGGATCTTAAGGTCTGTAAAATTTGAAAAGTATAACATTTTTTCTCTAAAATTATTTAAAATAAATATTTTTAATATATTAATATCTAAAAAAGTAACACCAAATTGTTCATCATTAATATATACTCATAAAATTGTTTAAAAATTACATATTGGCCCAGGCATCGCCTATGCTATTGGTAGGAATAAAACCCTCATCATCCTTCAGTCATGGGTTTAAGACCTATAGCCTTTCTAGACTTGATAATCTATAACCCGGAATACATGTTATCTGTTTCTAAAACTACATTTATAGAATTCCAAAAATAAATGTGATGGATATAATTTAAATAAGGTTTATCACAAAATATCTTTTTTAACTATGGTTTTAAATACCACCTTGATAAATAAATACATACTATGATGTTTAACTTACACTTTTAAAACATTTTTAACCTTATAATTCATCTAAAAGATTAATATATAAAAGATTATAGAGAATTCCCTGAAATAAACTTAACAGTGATCCCCCAAATATCACAAATTACCTCTTGGTAATCACATTCCAAATATGTGAATACAACCATCATATATTCTTTTTAAACATGGTAATAATGTAAATTAACAATAAAAACTTTTGGGATACATGCATGATTTTGTATTTCAAATATTACTATATATAATCCTTAAGTCTATGATGTTTTAAACATCATATAGTTCTTTTTTAACAAATACTTTTTCAGTTTTGAGGTAATGAATATTATCCAATTCACTAATTCATATACATATATTTTTATCCAAAAATTGTTATCTTAACATCGGGAATAAATTCAGGTTTACCTTCCATTAATCAAAATCACCTTTTATGAAGTCACCTTTCTAGTCTGTTAGAACCAGTCAATATATTCTTATAAAAAGGTATACTAAACAATCCTTGTATAGGTAACCATTAATAATTCTAGAATACATATACATAAATACTTCAATCCTTCCACATTAATTATTGGTGAGTAATAAGACCCTCCTTGGTTTAGAAGTAAATTATTAGGTCAAAGAATTGAGTTGGGTAATTAATGTGCCCTCTGTATATAATACATTAAAATCCCGGAAAATTCAAAACTATATAACCCTTTTCCCACACATATAACATCTTCCCCTCCATTTGAGGTATTCCTGGGGGTTCTTCATCCCTTCTTCTTGACATGAAGGAAGCTAGATCATCTTTCCTATATTTTCCTTTACATGTAAAAATTTATAAAATTTTATATTAATCTTATTCTGTGTGTTATAAAAGACACCAAAAAACATTGTTAATCATATATCACGATATATTATTCGGTATAAACACAATATCTTTATCTCTAGTGATCATCCTATTTGACTACTCATCATAAAATTTTCCATCACATTAAATGTTTTCTCAGCTCCTTCTATTTCCCTCCAATAACTAAAATATGAAATCATAATGTGAGCATCACTTATCATAGCATAATTCCACAAAATCATGAAAATCACTTATAGGATGTCCAAATCATCATCTCTACGTCATTATCCTATGACACCATAGGTTTATCCTAGGTTATTCAGAGCCATATAAAACTTAAATCCTTCATGGTGTTGGAAAATAGTTTTTAAATTCCCAATACATATCCTCAAGAAGTGTCAAACTAGTTTTGTAGCAAGCCCAACTGTCATGTACCAGGTTACATTACGTTAGTCCTGATGGTCCTTGTCAGAGTTTCTATGCATAGGTACATATATTCTAGAGACATATACACTTGTAGCATCGAGAAAAGGATGTATTTCTAGGAAACAAATAACTCTATAAGTTACCAAAATTCGAGGACATTTTACTATGCTATTCCTCATCCTTAAACATATCCTTATATACATCCATAGATAAATCAGTAGAAATATTTCTATGCATCTCCCTAAAGATTTCCCATATTAGTTTACAATTGATGAATAAACCTTCTTTGTGATACTGAAAATAGAGACTCTTACATTTCAAAAATTACCCTTACATTATTTTTTCAGCATAATGAAATAATTATAAAAAAACACCCAAAAAACATACTAGAATAGTTCATTTAGAATCATGGAAACATAAACACTGGTACAAAAGTGAACTAAATTATCTCCCACCATGATCTTCATGACTATAATATCTGGGTAGACATGGTTCACTCCCATTTCCATCATAGTATTATGAGTTCACTCCCCCTGCCTTATGAATAATCATGGTTTTCTCTCATGGTCATCTGAGTTCTCAAGGTTCACTGCCCAAACCATCATAGTCTTCTCATGATAAATAAATATTTACCCAATTAATTTTTGGGATATATAAAACCCAAAAATTTGATAATTAAATCATATGTACATGTTCCTCAAGATAAAATACAATCATATAATAACCAATTAAATTAAATGGTTATCATAAACATACAATCATATCATAACCTATTTAAAAAAATATAGGTTTTATAATAATTTCTTGAAATAATTACCCAAGAAAATAAGTCATTTTGATAAATATATAATATATTCATTATATATGTGTTTATAATAATCTGAAAAATATAGGAATATGAATCGAAATACACCATTCATTGAGATGGTAGGATGTATGTACACATGAACATTGTTTCCATATTTTTTTCGTATTGAAAGAAAGTAATTAAATAAAATATATTTATATAGGTGTATAATATAATTATAGTATAATTATTGAGTTATATATATCATATATGTTTACTAAAACCATCCTTAAAACATTCTAGATAATGTGTGAATGAATCACATCACTTTCGGGAGGTTGTAGTCGTCATGTCCACAAATGATTTTATCGTATTTACACTAGATGAAATTTATAATGGTATGTGTTATAAAATAATTAATAAATAATTATAACATAATAAATATCATATATATAAAAAAATATATTTCTCATCATAATTCCCAACTATAAAAGGTGGTATAAAGGAAAAAACGTACAACATCATTTCATGAGGCAATAGTTTTCCTTACATAATAATGGTATTTTCATTAACCATTAGATGGAAGTGTGTATAAGTTTAGGTAAAATCATTAATATGAAAATTTAATAGTATACATAGTATACTGTTGTTATTATATAATCATCTAATAATGAGAGTTGAGGTTTCAGAGAATTAAAATAAAAGAAAGGGGATTGAGAAAGGATGTAACCTCTTATTTGGGTAACTCAATTTGGTTTTTACTAAAGGGAGTCCTTGGATGTCCTTATTCTAAAAGTGAGTCTTATATAATAAGGGGATGGATGTTGAGGATATATTTTTTCCAGGTTTTGGTTGATCCAAAGGGGCTTATGTGGATTAAGGATGTGGGAGGGGTGAGTGCCTTTTTATAGTGTAGGAGGAGTGACACTCCAATAAATTTTTGGAAAATGTATTCCACCCTTGTTTTTCCGATGTCATTTTGATCAAAAAATGGTAAAAAGTATTTAAAAATAATTATATGGTCCATATATGTACATATAATGGATTTTGGACAACTTTATCGGTCACTTTGGCTCTCAAGTTTAAGTTTTAGTCCAGAATCAAGCTTGATTTTACCTTAATTGATGTAATTAATTTTAATTGAATTCACTCATATTTTTTGTCAAATATTAAGTTGAACATATTATAAATTATAAATTTTTATTATTATAAATATTAAATCCATTTTACAAAATTACAATCACAAAACTAGAAAAAATAAATTTAAATTTAATCCCACAAACGGGATGATAATGGGTAATTCTAAATTAAAAACGTTCAAAATATTGCTATGTATTTATAATAAAATACAAACAGAAATTGAATAAATTTAGATAAATTAGTTTAATGGATAAAAAATTAATATAATTAAACATTAAAAAAATTTAAAAATATAATTTATCCTTATAGATAAATTCGACGAAAAAGAAGTTTTGAATTACAATTCATTATTTTTCAATGTTCATTAAAATTGAAACTTCATTGACAATTTCCAAAAATTTATCATGAACTAAATTTTATATTTTTAATTAATATATTAAGATTAATATTACATTGAAATTTTAAAAAATTAAAAAATTTATATTTATATACATTTTATGTTAAAAGGTAGTAAAAGTGATTCTATTAAATATAGGTCTTTTCATGTAATAATGGGTATGTTCACATTTTATGTCTATAAAATAATTTTTTTGAATATAAAAATTATTTTATTGAACATACAACATATAAATTCAATTAACATCATTCACTAATTGTAATTAATTTAAATTATTATGATAAATCATTTTTTCACATAAAAAATTCTTATAAAATCATTCCCATTATATTCATTTGGTTTCTATATTATTTTCACATTTATAGGAAACCATTGAATTTTACAATACATTTTCCTAAGTTATTTAATCCTATAATAATCATTTTATAAACTAATTTATATCTTATTATACTAAAATAATTAATAATATATTAATGATTGGTAGAACTTGGTCTTTCTTATTATGCAACCCATAAAGAAAAGTATGTTTTTCTTGTAATGTAACATATCCATAGTATTTCATGTAGATCTAGCCAAACATTATGTTCTGGGTAGTGATAAATTAAATTTATGTTTTTTATAATGCAATAAAACTTTGTGCTTTTATAAATACAATTAATCTTTAGTGTTGCGTGAAAAGAAAAATATCAAAAATATTA
This sequence comes from Viscum album, assembly GCA_963277665.1. Taxonomy (NCBI): domain Eukaryota; kingdom Viridiplantae; phylum Streptophyta; class Magnoliopsida; order Santalales; family Viscaceae; genus Viscum; species Viscum album. Next base: position 171,229,749 of record OY728157.1, read on the forward strand.
AATTAAATTGAAAAAAAATTATGAAAATCTTGAGGTGTTACAAAATTCATCTGAACTGTCTAATTAATTTATAAATAATCAATTAGAGTGATCTACATACAAAAACTCTCAATGAATCGTGTATACTATTTTTCTACCATGATGCAGTTGATAATAGTAAGCATTTTCTCAACAAATTGGATAAGATTTATTATCATTAAAAATGTATCAAGAAAAATTTACATATACAAGGAAGTCATTTATAGTGATCATACTCATTCCATTTGATTGAAAATATTAAAATTTTTATGTTTCATACACCCTAATACCTTCCTCCAATAAAAGTTTCAAATCATCAATTTCATGTGAAAAGAAAACATCTATAACCTGTATGGGTTTTTTTGGTCTAGAGACCATTAAACTCAACATGGAATATTTTTGCTAAAAAAATTGATATAAGTTGAAAACATCTAATAAAATAGGTGATTAAATTTTTATTCTAATAAGGCTTGGATATGGGTTCATTCCCTTTGGTCACCATCTATGTTTGATATTTTTACCTTCATTTTTGAATGTAGAAAACTATTGATCAACTTTCTTCCAATGTGGATAGTCTGATGTATGAAAAACTTTTCCATCACACATCCACTAATATTCATTTCATATTAAACTTTTCTCATAATTGGAATTTTAAAATAATCATTTAAAAAAATTAATTAGAAGATGATAATAAAATATCATTTCATGAGTCTCATTAACTTTAAATCAGCCTATGATACTTATTTTAACTTATACCATGACATCCCAAATTTAGGATAGTATGAAAGAAATTCATATACTTTGATATATAGAACATATTCATTCACTAAGGAATGTATTTTCTGGTTCCCTAGTCCCCTTATTAGAAATATTTTATTCATGTTATAATTTGAATTTGGAAGATCATTCTCTTAAGGAATTATGTTTTTCAACAATTATAGAAACACTATAAATCTGTTGTCCCTCCATCCATTTTTTTCTTCAAGTTAATAAATCATAACACCATCAATAATACCATAAACTCTATAAAACCTGGATAATTTTTTTCTATATCACCATATAGATTCTCAATTTATGGCTCTTTTTCAATTTCCACTACATCAATATCATGAATCATTTCTTCAATTTTATCAAACATGTCATCTTAAAAATCATCATCATCAATAGATCAAAAAAAACATCCCAGTTTCACCATGTCAAATTTAGTGCTTTTAACTTGGAATAAAACCTTAAAGAATAATTTATATTTGATCTCTTCTCTTTTTATCATCTTATTATATAAACCGTTTATTCCTCAAAGGAAAAACATGTTGTTTTTTAGAACATTTTTATTATTAAATTCCAAAAAATCATCGACACCGTCCTCGTATTTTTCAATTATCAGAACCTCAGAAATCCAACATTGACTTATTATCATCAATAACAAACATCAAAAATTGAAAATAAGTTATTATAATTTCAAATTAAATTACAATTTTATTTAATAAATAATAATACTAAATCATAATATACTTCAAAAATAACAGAACATATTTTATAAAGAAAAATACCAATTTCAACATATTAAATTTTCATTGCTTACAAAAAATTAACAAGGAATGATAAAAAATAGTCATTCTCAATTAGAAAATATATAAAATGTGTGAATAATAAAAATTGAAAATATAATGAGTGATATTAAAATCAAATTAATGGAAAATTGCAACATAAAAATAAAAATGAAAATACATTAGATGAATAGAAAATAAAAATAATAAAAACAGACTCTAAATTTGTATTTGAATCAGGAAAATTGAGTAGGTGTAACCAATTGTAAGAAAATTCAAGCGGTGTCTGATAATGGGTATTGGTGAATGGTGATTGAAAGGTAAAAATATATCAACAAAAAAAAGAAACCGTAAATAAAAATTCATAAAACTAAGGTGGATGAAAATTTGAAACATAAAACATAAATCTTAAATTGACATTGAATCTGGGATGACTACGAACATGACACCAATAGGAATAATTCACAAATTAATAATGATCGAAGAAAATGGTATATGCAAACAAGAATATAAAGCAACATCAAATAAAAATTGAAACTAAAAATATAAATAGGAAGAGTCTATGGAAAATAAGAATAATAAGCACTAAAAATAGATTAAAAATAAAACTAGGAAGAGAAACACAATCAAGATGAAACATGATCAGTGGACGGTGATGGGTGACCATGGATTGTGTTACTAGATTCTAACTGAAAGATAAGTTAACCTCAAATAAAAATTGAATCCAGAAATAAAAATAGATAAAATTCATTAATAATGAAAACAAAAAATATTAAATATGGACTGAACTCGAAATTAGGATGAGTGACAAAAGTGAAAAGAATAGTGAGTAGTGGTTGACTACTATGTGATTAGGGATAGTGGTTGTAAATACCAAGCGAAATACATTCAATGCTATGGATCAAATAATTAAGAAATTTGAGGCCATATCTCGAAGAATGAATCAATTCAAAGGCATAGATCAAACATTTTTTGAGTTTGGTTTTTTTGTGTGTGAGACAAATGAGAGAAATCGTGCAATAGAAAAAAATGACTCATATTATTTACAAAAAATTATAAATCATTTTATTGTTATTTATTCCATATAAAGTGTAGGAAATATGATATTCCACCTTGTTTATTTTATAACTGACCAAAAAAATAATATTTACCACATCAGTTGTTGGATAACCAACATAAAAAATATTGTGGTTTTATTTTCCAATTAGATATTCAATAACAAAAATGAAATATCTTATTTCATACATCTGTTACCTATAAACGATGAATAAAATAAAAATGCATGATTTTTCTCATAGGTTATTTACTAACTAGTGTGAAAAAATATTTTTTCACATGAGTTATTGAATAATCGATGTGAAAACCCATTCAATTTTATTTTCCACAGTAATTATAGATTACCAATGTGAAAAAATTGTCCAGGAAAATATATTTTTTACTAGTATATATTTGGAATCATTGCATATAATTTTTTTAACGAGTAAACATTCATTTTTTGTTATTATGAATAAAAAATTTTGTACAATATCAATTACCAATGTAACAATTATCAGGGGTTCAATGTTTTACAACTAAAATATTAATGGTTAAAAATAAAAAATACAAATTTAAATATAATTATATTGTCATATTTTGTTTTCATATCACCTCCTCATTGAGTTTGAGTCATCTTTGAGTGATTCTTCTGAGTTTGAAATTAATATATTTTAATATTTTGAAAAATTCCATGTGTGTCTATACCACACTTATAAAAGGACCACACATATCCTCTCTTATACACACTTAATTTTCCTTAAATATTTTTCAATATCATCCCAAATTCCTTCTTAATATCCCTCTTTATTTTCTAAATTTCGTGTTTTATACAAAATACCCTCCTCAGAAGGATTGAGGTGTAACCCAATTAAAAGAACGTGTATAGCTACTAACATAATTGTTTCATTTTATTTCCTATTATTCCTCCTCATATTATTTGATAACTGTTGTAATATAATAACCTCTGTATATCATATATATCATTATTTTATTATTATAATTATTCCACCTTTATTTATCTCCTTCCCTATAATTTTTAAAAAAAAATAATCATTCCTGGGTAAATAGGGAATAATAACAGTTTTGATTGGGCAGCATTGGGGCTCTCGGCTCTCGACTCCTAGTGCCTCGCCCATGCCCTAGGCGGCCATGGCCAGCGCCTCCGCCCCTCCCATGTCATCGAGGGAGTGGGTTTCTCTTCCCCTCCAACGGAGAATCCTTCTTCCTATTCCCCTCCCCCTTTTCCGTTTCCCTTTATCCTTTCCTTGAAATATCCATTTGCCCTAAGGTCCTGGACCTCCGCGACGGTTACCCTCATCTCTCTCTTTCTACCTCGAAGTTTACGAACGCTTTTGCTCTTCTCTCCTAGACATTGGTTGCTCAGTTCCCTTTGTGTCGTCCTTTGGTTGATGTCTTCGAGGGATTAGTTTTTAAAAAATGGGGTCCTTTGCAATGCACTTCTGTTGGGCTCCTGGACAAGCAGCATATTATGATCCAGTTTTCATCTTCAGAAGATCTCATCACTGCATGGTCTAGAGATCCTCATTTCTGTACCAGCTGTCATTTTCATCTTCTTAAGTGGTCCTTCGATCTTCATATGAAGCGGGATGCTCCGACAACGGCTTTGTGTGTACGCTTTCCTGAGCTCCCCCTCCCCTTTTGGAATCCTTCTATCATTCGAATGCTAGGGAACCCGGTTGGCCTCTTTCTCGGTTCGGATTCGAGAACCAGTTCAGTTTTCCACCCATTCTCTCCTCGCATCTGTGTTGAGGATGACGTGTCCAGACCCCCGGTCGAATGGATTTGGATTTCGGTAGGAGACGAATCCCGCGGGAAGCAGCCGGTTGTGTTTAAGTCACGGACGAACTTCTGTTCACTATCTCACCACCTCGGGCACTTGTCCCATTCCTGTCGGTGCGAAGTAAGGAACCAAGGGGTTTACGGTGCTAGTGACCCTCCCTTGGGAAAGGATGGGATTGTGGTTGGGTCTTCAGTGAATCCTCCTTCTGGGATCAATTGTGAGGCTGTTACTGATCAGCAGAAACCGTCTCGGTTTTCCCAAGACAACCCAAGAGTTGCTGATATTCTTCATCGGCTAAAACAAGATCTGGGTGTGGCATGCTCGTCTGAGGATGGTGTTGTTCCACCATGTGATAGTGGGTCTTGTGCAGGACTTGACCAAAAAAGGGTCACGATGGATGAAAGGGAGATCCTCTTGGATGCTTCTCAGGCTATGCAGTTGGCTCTTCTAATTCCATGCAATGCTTATACAGTGGATGAGGTTGTCCACGTGGATGATTACACTGGTGTGGATTCCTAGTGTCCAGTTCAGGCTGACTTCTCAGTGCATTTCCAATTCATGGGTCGTGGCCTTTCCCAGGAAGGAGTTTCAGACATGTTTCAGTATGTCTCGCAAGCTAGAATTACTTATTTTGAGAAGGTTAATTTCAGAGGTCCGATTTCAAACTCCTTGAACCATTTTGTAGTGTTGGGAGAAGAGTATGAACTTGCCTGTGGGGATACCAAAGAGGGGGAGGTCACTCACGGAGAGGATCCCTTGCTGGGAAGGGGTTCTTCTCAAGAGGACATGGATGATGCTTTTAACTCCACTACGTCCAAGGCATTGGACATTGTATAGGATTTCCTTAGATCCCCGTCGCGGAAGGGAAAAAACATTAATGTGGATTTTGACGGCTTCATTAGGAAAAATGGGAGGGTGCGACCAAGGAAGGACTACTCCATCCTTCCTAGTCCTTTAGTTACTATATCTGCAAGCAAGGGTAAGCTTACCACAAAGGCTCTTGCAAATTCAAGAATCATTTCCTCGAGTAAGCTCAATGTAGATAAGCTCAAGGTGGCTAACTCCTCCATCGTCCTCGTGCCCCCGGGTGATGAGGTAATGGTGGATTCAGGACTACAGTGTCAGACAAACCTCAATGGTGAAATGGATGAAGATGTTTTGGACATTATAAAGTCGAATAAGATGGAGGAGGCCCCGCACAAGGAGACATGGGATGTTATCATCCATTCCAAGGAGGAGATGTTGGATAAATCGATTACTTTCAATGCCTCAAAGGAGGATCTGGATAAGATGTCTAAGAGAGATCTTGATGTAGAAACTAGCAGGATGCAGACGGAATGGATTGAAAAACAAGATCATATTTTGGAAAGAGGGTTTAATTTAGGGAATCTCATCATGGAGGAGTTCATACAGACATGGGACAAGATTGCTATTTGGTGCGATGACCTCATCAAAAATTATCTGGAGTTAGAGGTAAATGGTCTTCTCTAGAAACTACTTAGGAATAATGCTTCTAATATGCTTAAAATCAATTTTAGTGGTTCATCATTTTCATTCACTGTATGATGCTTTTTTTTCTGTCTGGTCTTGGGTTCTCACGTTCCTTTAAAAGTGTTAGAAATAAAAAAGTAATTTATGAGGTGGTAAATAGGGAATGCCTTTATACAAAGATATGTATTTTTATTTTCGTCACCACCATTCATGGAATTTAATAATTATTTTGTTAATTTCTATGTATTTTAATTAGTAAATAATTATAATTATTTAAATATAATATATTTTTACTTTCTTACCCTTCCACTAAAAAAATGTACATCTTGCACCTCTGTATGTGGGGCCTACCACCTTCATGAAGCGATGTGAATATTCTTTAATATCAAACATCCAATAGAGATTCTAAATATGTATATAATAAATATATATTATAGTTATATCATTATTAATATTTTATATATTATAGATCCATGGTAAATATTCAAATTCCAAAATTGAAGAACTTAAAAATAAATGAAAAATGAAATATTTAACAAATAAAATGAATGTTTTTTAAGTAATTAATAATAAATTTGTGATGAAATGATACATGTAGATTATAAATGATATTATAAGTATACATTTATGTTATATAATGATAATAATTAAAAATTTAATATAAAATATTTTAAAATCACTTAAAAATAAAGTTAGACCTGATGTATGGGTTTTTTCACTCAACTTTATTCATTGGGTCATATTAGATTTTCATTATCAATGTTATGCCAATATTTTGTGTGAAATAAAATCTGATAATAATATATTATTTATTTAAACTATTTTATTTTTATTTTCATTTGTTAGAAATAATCACTTCCTTGACTAACACTCACTTCAATGGTATGATCTTTGTAATAGTTTCTCATAATACTTTTGTTTCTATGAAACTTATGTCATATTCACCACTTATTTCCTTTATGTGGTATTTAAACTACACATTTGATAATTTATATCATGAATCTATTATTATTAATTAATTTTTTAACATCATTTTAATATATTTTTTTAATGGTTTTATTGTTCCAAAGATTCCAAAGTTATAATCGTTTATTAAAAAATATCTTCCTGATTCAATATTTTTTATATAAATGTTTTCACTTGGGTAATTATGTGATATTTATATCATAAATGATGTCACTTCAGTGTCTTAGTAGCCACTATAACTAGTGCCTCGAGCCGGCTCACCCCATGACATGAGGCGCGCCTCACCTCATGCCAAAGGCTTCCAACTGGCAGTGCGGGTCTATTAAGGTACAACAGGGAGACAACAACTTCTCATCAGAGAAAATCCAAAGTAGAAATAATATCAATATATGTAATAATAAAAAATAAACATCAAAACTATGAAACCATAGGTGATTCCCATCAAAAACCCAAGTAATATATGATATAAAAATATGATGAATACACTACATTTTAAACAGTTAACAAGAAAAGAAACCAATACAAATACCATTACTTCCAAAAAATCCCAAACATAGACCATAGCCCCAACCCTATCTAGAACTACAATGATAGAACCCATCACCTCATGCACCAACCCAAAACCAAGTCCATGTATGAAACCTATATGAACATACTCGTATCATATAGTCAGGTACCCACATTTCATGGTGGTTTGAGAATGGTGTGAGTACAACTGTGTTGGACACCACCAACAGTGTCAGAGAAAAAACTCATCAATACAATAGTTTACTTAGGTAAACAAATTTCAATAACTAAACAATGTATCTAAAGGAATATATATATATAAATCACAATGAAGAAACTATCAAGTAACCATTTTATTCATTATGTTCTCATAGTTCAACCAACAGCTAAATTGGATCTAGACACACCAGGTCCTAAAGACAAGGCACAAGGGGTGACACACATTTTTAATTATTAGGTAATTTTATAATCACAGTTTCTTACCTTACCATAGAGCCTCAATCCAAATATCAATCCATTTCCTTGTGATTGGAAAACATAGAGCATCAGTATAAAATCCCAAAGCACACCATGTCCATATGTTGGGAAGCATAAATCATCAGTCTGATATCCCAATCATATATTACATAACACATACCAAAGAGATTTTTTCTATGTGTTTATGTCCCATGAATTATTTGGGGGAATAAAGACTCACTTAAACTCCCTAGCCCATGTATCCTAGGTGGTCAGTTTTAGTGCCTCAATCTAACCCAACTCATGAGAATAGAGCCTCAAGTACAATACCCCTCATACCACCAATCCATGTCCACATGATTTTCAAACATTTGACATACTTACCATTAAAACCCATATCTCATTAAATGCATAAATATTTATATCAAACACCACCTTTTTTCATATTAACAATAAGACTGTAATTAACATCAACTTCATTTCATAAAACACTTTAACATGCCGACAGAATTTTCATGTCTTCTATCTCACTAAAAAATATATCATTTTAATTAGTATGGCCTTGATATACCTTTAATCCGAATAATGGAATAAAATGCAATAAAAAATAATCATTTGTAATCATCTTGAAGACACCCATTTAAAACATGGGTCATCATCTCTGAAAACTAAAACTTTCCCCAAGAAATTCATTTATGTTCACAATAATAAAATGGGGATTTTAAATCATTTTTACAAAAATGGAACAATTCCCTTTTTTAAATTCCTCTTTTTAAATATATTATGAAACCCAATTTTTTAGAAAACTTTGTGTTCAAATCCTATTTTCAATATATTTCCCACTATCAAAAAACCATTAAACTTCATTAGAAACCTAAATTAGGTAAAAATACAATGAACAAAATTTAAACAATTTCAAAATCCCTCTAGTCATTTCAGAAAAGATACCATTTTTATATTTCAATTTTTCCATTAATCTTTCACTAATACCCACTTACAGTTGAAAACTCGTTAAATTTAATTATCTTATTTCAATGTTTACCATATTATTTCACCATCCTAAGTGGTTTAGCATTCTCCAAGGATAGCCATATGTTTGGTCTCAGACATCATCAGTCCCAACATGATCTGTAGAGGGATTTCCACCTCAACATAATACCAAATATAACATTCATTAATCAAGAAAACACAACACAACAAGGTAGTAAATTAGAACAGAAACATATACTTAAAAAAGATCAAGAATATGTAGTAAAATCATAAATACTACCTACCTCATATTCTAGACATCCCCTTGACCAAAAGAAACCATTGATTCCAACTGGAAAGGCTTCAAAAACTATGGTGGTGAAAACCCTAAAATTAAGTGTTTAGAGATTTTGAAGGAGTTGATATGAGACCCCAAGCCTTTTTTCGAAAAATGGAATGAAACAGAGTTGAAGACTTACCCTATGTTTTTGGTTTTCATGGAATGGCACTCCAAACACCTATTTATTGAAGTAGAAACACCCATGGATAAGGTGGGGGCCGCTAGTTAATCACCCAAAATAGAGGGGATAAAATGGGGTGAACAATTAAGGAACAATCATTTAATCCTGAGGAAGGTAAAAAAGAATTTCCCACTTTTTTTGGGATGTATGGTTTGACTACATATTTGGCCAAACCATGCACTAACTATGTGGCACCCTCTATCCAAGAGTGGCCAAGAAACATGGTCTCTATGGATCACCCACACAGTTTGAAAAAAAAAATATGGTTCATATGAGCCTACCACTATCTGAGAGGAGGCATGGAAACATGCTTTCCCTTTCCATGTGCATTATTAGTAAAAATCATGCCCTAACCATGCATTGGACACTGTTTGGAAACATTTATACTCTTTTGTTTTCCCAAACCCCCAAGGACACCCCCAAAAAATATCCCATAAACACAAGGACCACTTACTATGCCTAAAAAAATTATTTTTAATCAAAATTTACACATGGGAGTAACTCCAAAAAAGCTTGTGGTCTTATAACCACTCCACCTCATAACATCTTGTCCTCAAGCTGCATTTCAAATCCTCGCTAATCCCCTAAGGTGAATGGTTGGACCACCAAGCCTGCTTATCAACATTTATCTTCGCATGTTTCTTCCTAAACACAACCATTCTATCACTATAGTCATACCAATGATCCAATACAACCCTGAAGAAACCCCATTCCCCCCACCGTGATCAATAATCATGAACCTAATTCCCCTCCAAGGATGCAACCATCTCAAACTCATGATTACCAACATCAAACTCAGGAGAAATGTTTTAGAAATATCAATGAACCAAAACACAAAAGGTTATCTAAAAATAACCACACTATTGTCGAATATCCAATTAGAATAACTTCAATATATTAATCTTTGAAACTAATGTCCCAAATCGCATGGCTACAACTTACACCCATTTGAATTTCTATGTGATCCAAACTCAATATCTCCCAAGGATCACATGGTTTTCAAACCAAATTTTTTCAACTTATGTTAATCAATCACTCAATTTCATATCCTCATTACACATCCTAACATCTGTACCACAACCCAAAAATCTCCTTCAGCTTAAGGTACTCATTGGTCAAAAATAAAGCAAATGTGCATCACCATAACTGAAGCACCATGTTGTATCTTACACAGGTCCATCCAATTTGAATCCCTGATCACATTATCAACCAACCACATTGTAGAGACCCGTATCTTGACATACATGGACATTACATTACTTTTTAGGAATACTTAGTACATAAAAAAACACACACACAAGGACCGTAATAGTTTAGTGTCTTTGGAAACTCGGAATATAATCTTCTAATCGTGGTGAAAGTTCTTCAACATCTCTCATAAAGATCTTCCTTTTTTTACCTAAAACCTTTATTTATATCCTGGGGAAAAGAAAACATAAAAGGGTGAGCTCAAATGCTCAGTAAGGGTAAAAAAAATAAATATCAATCACATCATATTCATAAGAACATAACATTTTGGAAGTATTAATCTGTAAAAGAGAGCATAATTTCATAACATGGGATAAATCATAGTAGTGAAATGAAATCCCAAAAATCATAACTTAAAACATGAAAATTTGTGTCATACACACATAATAATAGAGAATCATATCTTATTAGTCAATACTCATTGCCAAGACTATCATAGTGGACAAAGTCCATTTCTGAACTGAGTCACCCTCGTTTCAGTCCTGTTTCACTGAACCGGTATAACCTACCATTCCAGCCATGTCTATCTCATGAGATATAAATTCTTTACCCAATGCATTGGAGGGAGATATAGGTCCCACCCATCTCATAATGATACCATTATTATGTGTGCCACAAAATCATAAATCATACATCATTGCATAACCCATGTAACACAAATGGGAATATTAAACATCATGACATCATAAAACAATTAATATAAGATAAAGGAATTCATAAAAATAATTCCATCACAACATAATCAAATCCATGTCATAATAGGGACAGAAACAAAACCCTATATTATCTTAGATGGAAAATAATTTTGATAAAACTCTTGAACTCCATTCTTGAGGAAAATATCCTTTCAAATTCAAAAAAAAAGCATTTTCCTTTCTTAACATGTCATAAAATTTTAAACTAAAAGAATTTGAGTAAAAATAAAATTGAAATCTTGAAAGGGATTCTTCTTGGAAATAATGTTTTAAAAATCCATTCATGTCATATAAGTTAAAATAAAACATTCTTCTCGTACTTTTTTCGGAAAAGTCAAAAAGCACCTTGTACAAAAAATACGACAAAAGATTCCTTTCATATCTTTTACTAAAAAACTCACCAAAGGGTAAAATAGGATTTAAACAATTGTAGGTGAATGGAAATAATATTACATATTGAGGAAGAATGGATGTGGATAATAAAATACACCCCAGTAAATACTAAAGTATAAATAATCTCGGATAAAAATGAGATTGTGATATTTCCCTTACCTTTGGTCCGATTTGCTTCGTAATTGTCCGAACATCCTGTATAATGATTTAAATAATGTCATTAACTTATTACATAATGATATTCATTGTTATGATATCATATGTGGCTCACTTATGACTTTATATTACCCGTTCTTTTGTAAATTCCATGTTAAAGAAGCGTTTTGGGTAAAATCGGTTCATTTATCGTAGGTGTTTGGACTTGTTGTTTTTGACATTATTATTACTTATATCATGATTTACTTACTTCCAGAATATAAAACATGATTTATATATCATATATATTCAGTATATATATATATAATAGGTATATAAATGAAATGAAACACACCGTTCACGGAGACGGTAGTCCGTAAGTACGCATGAACGCTGTTTTCTTTTCTTTATTATCTTGAAAGGATGTAAGTAGATGACATACATATATATATACATAAATCCAGTAGACTTAACATGTCATATATTTCATTATTATTCATTATATATACTTTATAATCATTCATGAATGGTTAATGTGGAGAATGAATCTCATCGCGTCGTGGAGACGGTAGTCCGTATGTACGCACGAGCGATGATATTGTTCACGTGGTCGTGGAATTGTGTTGAAGTGTATGTATACTATTTAAGTATAAATATAAATCTATAATAATCATATATAGTTACTCATTACACCATTATACCCATCCAATTAAGGTGGTGGCGGAAAATAGATTACACCACGGCGTGGAGAGGGTATTCCGTACGTACGCACGCGCGGTGATTTCCTTTTTCCGTAGGATCGATTGAAGGTTAATTAGAGTTGTTTCATATTTATAATAATATATCAGTATATAATAAATACCGATGTTATTAATTTATAATGGAACAACTAAATAAGAAGAAGTTGAAGAAGAAAGAAATTGAAAAAGATCGGTAATGGATATTACCTCTTTTTGACGTGCCTTCACTTAACCTCCACTTAAAGAACTAAGGATGGCCTTTGAAGAAGACCAGGACCCCTAGGATGATACTAGGGAAGTGGAGAAGATATTTTGGTAGGGTTTGGACGAGCTTGAATGCTCAAATTGGTGTGAGGAGGAGAGGGAGGAGGTGCCCTTTTATAAGGGAGGAGAGGGGCACCTTAGGAAAATCTCAAAATATTATTTTATATTTAAGGTCAAATTCGGTTTATAATGGTTCCAAAGGGTATTATTTCGATTCTAAAGTAGGTATGAGTCGAAACCCTCTCATACAATAGGATTTAGACAAGTTTAGGTTATTATTTTAACCTTATCAATTAGATTTAACTCTAAGTTAAATAATTTAACTTTTACCATGTCTTTTTGTTTTCTTACACTATATGGTTAATAAACTTACTATATGAAGCCAAACTAACCTAAAGTTGTTTATTATTAATATATATAATCGTATCTAAGTAATTTTGGCGAACCGTAGATTTTTAGGAATAAAATAACAATTAATAATATAATATTTGTTTTAAAAAGTAATTTATGTCAATTTTGACACTATTTGGTACATGATTTTTATGAAATTCAGATAAGAATGATAAGTTCGAAACAAGTTACTTAAATCACCAATAACATGTCATATTAACCTATAAAATTAATTTAAGTCATAAAAAGTCTCAAATTACATTTATTTGGGCATTTATAACATCAATTATGTCAATATTTCATTAATAAGACAATTACAACATCATCTTTGTGTCATAATAAATGATAATTATTTAATCCCTAAAAATTCTAAATAAATTCCGATGATGTAGATAATGGTATTATATTTCTAGATACTATTCATTTTCGAAGTTTCATGAAGTTTATCACTAAATTAAAATTATTATACTTATAAGATTTAAGAAAGTGACATGTTGTCACAATCTTTGGTTTTAATAATAATTAAATTATTTTCATGGACAAAAGTCCATAAAATGAATCTAATCCGACCCTTAGGTTATATGGGTCTAATTTTAGCCATCCAATAGGACTTTTACAAGTGTTAGGGTAATTTTATAATCTTATATTTACCCTTAACTACCCGATTTACCTTTAACTATAGTAAATAAAATTTACCGTAGTTACTATTCACAATGCCCAAAAATAAAAAGTGGCTTATTAACATAATTTGGACCCACTGATTCCAAATATGGAATCCATTTTTCGAAATTAAATACACAAAATATGCAGAAATTAAAATTAATCTCGTTGTTGAAAGAAAATGGGTTTTTCTTTAAAACATTGCAAAAGATTGAATTGATTTAACCTACGAATTCAAGGTAAAATCAATGCTAATGAAATACCTTATATTAAATGGTAAAAATATATTCTATTTATACTTTAAAACCATTCAATATTATAATTTAACCACATAATATATTACGATGAAAAAAGTTGTTTTTAATTAAAATATAGCTTGTTTTTACTATTCATTAAAATATGAAAGTTATAAGAAAAATATCAAAACATTATCTAATGTAAATTTTTATATCTAGATTCAAAAGAAGAATTTTATTTTGTAAAATTTAACATATAAACATGTAAAAAACTAGATTTAATGTGGGTGTGCCATCAAAAGGCGGCAAAACTGCATTTTTTGAAAAATACTTATTTTACCCGAAAAATTTATTTTGTTCTTATACCATGTTCTAGAAAATGTGTAAGATGAATAATAATGTTATAAAATTTAAAATTTAGTTAATACTATTCATAACGGCTACTTCATGACAATATTATAATATTATATCATTGTTTATTAAAACCCGGTATTGCGTACAACACACGCTATCAAGGAAGGTCATGATTGCGTGTAATGAAAGCCAAGTCAGGGTTGCGTGTTGTGAAAGAATCTTTCGTTGTTTCGTATAACAGAATCCAACCATATTTCATTTATACATTGAATATATATATATATACTCAATGTTGCGTAGAAAAACTATTATCAAAATTGTGTGTAACACGATCCAAGAATAGTGTTGTGTATACTGCAAGCTAATACGGTGTTGCATATAGCGCAAGGTAATCTTGGTGTAGCACAAGAAATTAATGAAATTAAAAGAATATTTTTCATAAAATCTTGGGGTGTTACATTCTACCCCCCTTAAAATGAATTTCACCCTCGAAATTCGTCGGGGTTATAAATGGTTTACTAATCGAAAGTTTGTTTAATAGAAACCCACATCGTAAAAAGGAATACCAAAACATGGCTTTAAAAACTAAAGTATGAAATGTAATGGTTACCCAAATTAACTCATCACTGGGTTTCCATATAGGAGAAAATATGGACATGGAAGAGAAATCTAATCGTCATGTTCTGATTGAGAGTGGTAGAGAACAGGGCTATGAAAAAGCCAACAATCACAATGCTATTGATTTGTGGTGATCTAAGGTACCATCTGATTCATCGGATATAAGGGTAGTAGGAAAATATTTTTGGCTTTTCAAGATCATTTCCCTAAAGTTGATGAATTAAAAGAAATACATGCATGATTTTGGTACAATCTCACTATTTTTCGTGAATTGAACAATTTCCACTTCATCCCTTAAAGAAATGAAGTTGAATTTGTTATTCGTGACGTGTTAGCAGAACATGTGATAGAATGATGGGTCATTCCATCTCTTTCAAACAAAAGGTTAGAAAAAGTTATAAGTCCATCTTATGGTTATATTAATCATATGTGGTTCCAAAAATGAACTTATACTTCATATATCATACCGCTTAATAAAATAAAACTAGTTTATACTAACTAGGGACTTCCTGTAGGCCAGTGGTAGGCGATAAAGGCCAGTCGCACTTCAGTTGTCGGTTCGATTCCCACAGCCTTGTCCAACGCGATGGGTTGTCGCCCATCCTGTAGGTTGTCCTTTTTCTAAAACTACATTACTATAACATCCCATCAATAATATCGAAAAAAGGTTTTATCCTTAAACAATACTAACTTATTTTCAACATAATCCATTCCAATCTTTAGGCTTATCTAAAATACTTCAGTCCAA
Organism: Viscum album; assembly: GCA_963277665.1. Lineage (NCBI taxonomy): Eukaryota > Viridiplantae > Streptophyta > Magnoliopsida > Santalales > Viscaceae > Viscum > Viscum album. Next base: position 171,245,541 of record OY728157.1, read on the forward strand.
GCTCATAGTATATATAAAATGATCATGTGAATGCCATTATTTATCCCTCATATATCTTGTTCGTCACATTCCAGTCATGTGAATACCATAATCATGTAATCCCTTGAAAAATGAATACCCATTGAATCTTTGTGATAACATGAGTGGTGTCAAAAGATAACTCTTACCACATACCAAAATACAAAAATTCTATATACTCAAACCATGATATAACCTTCTCCTTATATCAATCATGAGCTCATGAATACTAACATTTAATTTTATCCTTATCCCTTCATTATGCGCATATCATCTACATTCCAAAAATATATGAATAACCTTTCATGGATACTGGTACCATTAATCATACACTTTCAAAACTCAAGGAAAGACAACAGTGTAACAATCCTTAGATGTCTCTTTATTCCATAGTACCATGAGATTACTTATACAACATTACACATGATAAACATGCAATCATTCCACTACCTTTATAAACCATTGACCAAGCTTCAACAATTCTTTCATCTCACATATCATTTGTAGTCTCTTCATCATCATCAACATAAATACTACCCATACGGCCGTACTGATTCTCTTCATGAGACTTTCCCTTAGGGCATTGGTTTGAATATTGCCCGTACATTCCACATTTAAAACATATAACCATTGTTGATGTCGTAGAAATACCATTATCCTCATCCCTAGTGTTAACTGAACCTTTTCCTTTACACTTACTGGCATTGTGTCCTTATTTTCCACACCCAAAGCATCTTCCAGTTACTTTGAAACATTCTCCTTGATGCCTCTTCCCACATGATTTTCATAAGGGAAATTGAACTTTCTTTCCTCTATGATCATCATGAAACTCCATCTTTCTCTTATTAGCCAAGTCAGGAAACTTACCAAATTTTACTTTATTCATCATATTATGAGATTGCTGATTCGACATAATAATAATGTTTGGACTTCCAAATCCCATTTCATTTGGTTGCTCATGAATAATATCATTCCATTGTCCATCATATCCTCCATTATCGTGGATCATCTTGTTTCCAGCCATTTTCTAAAACCCAAAAAGAATAGTGTGAGAGACAAAAATCATAATAAAGGGGGATTATCTTCAATATCAAACATCTTTGGTTTAATCTAATATCGTTACCATAGTTCTAGGACTATCTCCTATATGTATACTTATCCTTAGGGACATCCCTAGACATACCTTAGAAATATCTCTAGGGATCTCACTAACGTTTTCGCATCCTATTTTCCAAAGGTTGACTAATCCTTTCCTCTGATACCAACTGTAGATACATGTATCTTGACGTACATGGACATTACATTACTTTTTCAGAATACTTGGTACATAACAAAAACACACACACAAGGACCGTAATAGTTTAGTGTCTTTGGAAACTCGGAATATAATCTTCTAATCGTGGCGAAAGCTCTTCAACATCTCCCATAAAGATCTTACTTTTTTTTAACCTAAAACCTTTCTTTATATCCTGGGGAAAAGAAAACATAAAAGGGTGAGCTCAAATGATCAGTAAGGGTAAACAAAATAAATATCAATCACATAATATTCATAAGAACATAACTTTTTGGAAGTCTTAATCTGCAAAATAGAGCATAATTTCATAACATGGGATAAATCATAGTAGTGAAATGAAATCCCAATAATCATAACTTAAAACATGAAACTTTGTGTCATACACACATAATAATATAGAATCATATCTTATTAGTCAAGACTCATTTCCAATACTATCTTAGTGGACAAAGTCCATTTCTGAACCGAGTCACCCTCGTTTCAGTCCTGTTTCACTGAACCGGTATAACCTACCGTTCCAACCATGTCTATCTCATGAGATATAAAATCTTTACCCAATGCATTGGAGGGATATATAGGTCCCACCCATCTCATAATGATACCATTCTTATGTGTGCCACAAAATCATAAATCATACATCATTGCATAACCCATGTAATAAAATGGGAATCTTAAACATCATGACATCATAAAACAATTCATATAAGATAAAGGAATTCATAAAAGTAATTCCATCACAACATAATCAAATCCATGTCATAATAGGGATAGAAACAAAACCCTATATTATCTTAGATGGAAAATAATTTTGATAAAACTCTTGAACTCCATTCTTGAGGAAAATATCCTTTCAAATTCAAAAAAACATTTTCCTTTCTTAACATGTCATACAATTTTAAACTAAAAGAAGTTGATTAAAAATAAACTTGAAATCATGTAAGGGAAGCTTCTTGGAAATAATGTTTTAAAAATCCATTCATGCCGTATAAGTTAAAAGAAAACATTCTTCTCGTACTTTTCTCGGAAAAGTCAAAAAGTACCTCGTACAAAAAATATGACAAAAGATTACTTTCATATCTTTTACTAAAAAACTCACCGAAGGGTAAAATAGGATTTAAAAAATTGTAGGTGAATGAAAAATAATATTACATATTGAGGAAACATGGATGTGGATAATAAAATACACCCCAGTAAATACTAAAGTATAAAAAATCTCGGATAAAAATGAGATTGTGATATTTCCCTTACCTTTGGTCCGATTTGCTTTGTAAGTGTCCGAACATCCTGTATAATGATTTTAATATTGTCATTAACTTATTACAGAATCATATTCATTGTTATGATATCATATATGGTTCACTTATGACTTTATATTACCCGTTCTTTTGTAAATTCCATGTTAAAGAAGCGTTTTGGGTAAAATCGTTTCATTTATCGTAGGTGTTTGGACTTGTAGTTTTTGACATTATTATTACTTATATCATGATTTACGTACTTCCAGAATATAAAACATGATTTATATATCATATATATTCAGTATATATATATATATATATAATAGATAGATAAATGAAATGAAACACACCGTTCATGGAGACGGTAGTCCGTACGTACGCATGAACGCTGTTTTCCTTTCCTTATTGTCTTGAATGGAAGTAAGTAGATGACATACATATATAAATATACATAAATCCAGTAGATTTAACATGTCATATATTTCATTATTATTCATTATATATACTTTATAATCATTCATGAATGGTTAATGTGGAGAATAAATCTCATCGCGTCGTGGAGACAGTAGTCCGTACATACGCACGAGCGATGATATCGTTCCCATGGTTGTGGAATTGTGTTGAATTGTATGTATACTATTTCAGTATCAATATAAATCTATAATAATAATATATAGTTACCCATTACACCATTATACCCATCCAATTAAGGTGGTGGCGGAAAATAGATTACACCACGGCGTGGAGACGGTATTCCGTACGTACGCACGCGTTGTGATTTCCTTTTTCCGTAGGATGGATAGAAGGTTAATTAGAGTTGTTTCATATTTATAATAACATATAAGTATATAATAAATACCGATGTTATTACTTTATCATGAAACAACTAAATAAGAAGAAGTTGAAGAAGAAAGAAATTGAAAAAGATCGGTAATGGATATTACCTCTTTTGGACGTGCCTTCACTTAACCTCCACTTAAAGAACTAAGGATGGTCTTTGAAGAAGACCAGGACCCCTAGGATGATACTAGGTAAGTGGAGAAGATATTTTGGTAGGGGTTTTCCGATCTTGAATGCTCAAATTGGTGTTAGGAGGAGAGGGAGGAGGTGCCCTTTTATAAGGGAGGAGAGGGGCACCTTAGGAAAATCTCAAAATATTATTTTATATTTAAGGTCAAATTCGGTTTATAATGGTTCCAAATGGTCTTATTTTGAATCTAAAGTGGGTATGGGTCGAAATCCTCTCATCCAATAGTATTTAGACAAGTTTAGGTTATTATTTTAACCTTATCAATTAGATTTAACTTTAAGTTAAATAATTTAACTTTTACCGTGTCTTTTTGTTTTCTTACACTATATGGTTAATAAACTTACTATATCAAGCCAAACGAACCCCAAGTTGTTTATTATTAATATATATAATCTTATCTAAGTCATTTGGCTGAACCTTAGTTTTTTAGGAATAAAATAACAATTAATAATATAATATTTGTTTTAAAAACTAATTTATGTCAATTTTGACACTATTTGGTACATGATTTTTATGAAATTCATAACAGAATGATAAGTTAGAACCAAGTTACTTAAATCAACAATAACATGTCCTATTAACCTATAAAATTAATTTAAGTCATAAAAAGTCTCAAATTACATTTATTTGGGCATTTATACCATCAATTATGTCAATATTTCATTAATAAGACAATTACTGCATCATCTTTGTGTCATAATAAATGATAATTATTTAATCCCTAAAAATTATAAGTAAATTCCTATGATGTAGATAATTGTATTAGATTTCTGGAGACTATTCATTTTTGAAGTTTCATTAAGATTATCACTAAATGAAAATTATTATACTTATAAGATTTAAGAACGTGACATGTTGTCACATTCTTTGGTTTTAATAATAATTAAATTATTTTCATGGAAAAAAGTCCATAAAATGAATCTAATCCGACCCTTGGGTTATATGGGTCTACTTTTATCCATCAAATAGGTTTTTTCCAAGTGTTAGGGTAATTTTATAATCTTATATTTACCCTTAATTACCCGATTTACCTTTAACTATAGCAAATAAAATTTACCGTAGTTACTATTCACAATGCCCAAAAATAAAAAGTAGCTTATTAACATAATTTGGACCCACTGATTCCAAATATGGAATCCATTTTTCCAAATTCAATACAAAAAAGTTGCAGAAATTAAAATTAATCCCGTTGTCGAAAGAAAACGGGTTTTTCTTTAAAACATTGCAAAAGATTGAATTGATTTAACCTACGAATTCAAGGTAAAATCAATGCTAATGACGTACATTATATTGAATGGTAAAAATATATTCTATTTATACTTTAAAACCATTCAATATTATAATTTAACCACATAAGATATTACGATGAAAAAAGTTGTTTTTAATTAAAATATAGCGTGTTTTTACTATTCATTAAAATATGAAAGTTATCGGAAAAATATCAAAACTTTATCTAATGTAAATTTTTATATCCTGATTCAATAGAAGAATTTTATTTTGTCAAATTGAACATATAAACATGTCAAAAACTAGATTTAAAGTTGGTGCGCCATCAAAAGGCGGCAAAACTGCATTTTTTGAAAAATACTTATTTTACCCGAAAAATTTATTTTGTTCTTATACCATGTTCTAGAAAATGTGTAAGATGAATAATAATGTTATAAAATTCAAATTTTAGTTAATACTATTCATAACAGCTAGTTCATGAAAATATTATAATAATATATCATTTTTAATTAAAACCCGGTATTGCGTACAACACACGCTATCAAGGAAGGTCGTGATTGCGTGTAATGCAAGCCAAGTCAGGGTTGCGTGTTGTGAAAGAATCCTTCGTTGTTTCGTATAACATAATCCATACATATTTCATTTATACACTGAATATATATATATATATATATACTCAATGTTGCGTAGAATAACTATTATCAAAATTGTTTGTAACACGATCCAAGGATAGTGTTGCGTATAGTGCAAGCTAATACGGTGTTGCGTATAGCGCAAGGTAATCTTGGTGTAGTACAAGACATTAATGAAATTAAAAGAATATTTTTCATAAAATCTCGGGGTGTTACACACATAGCCTTTATGGTGCTCCTCATCATACACTATGACCCACCACCACCATCCATCAGTGGTGGGAACCTCCATAATTGAAAAAGGAATCAATAAAACCTCATTTAAAATTTGATATCCTTCATGGAATCTATTTAAACTCACCATACCCAATCATAATTGAGATCTCCAACAAATACTGGCATCCATCCATACCATAGAAACCTCTCGAAGTGAACATACATACTCCATCAATTTGTAGGCTCAGAATAACTTGAACTCGCCTAAGGTCTCCTTCATTTATGAAACACAATTTCCACCAAAACATTAAATCTGGTGTGGCCTATACATACCACACCCTTTTCACTTATGTGATATCACCATCATCTGACACACCTGCTGTTGTCCTTACCATACATCCATCAAATCTCCACCATCAAGGAACCCATTAACATTCTAAACAAAAGAACCTATTCCATCCCCACATTGAATATGGATGAAAATTTTCTCGCTCAAACCCCATTTTCAATTATGAATGCAATTAACATTCCACAAAATATACTAGAACACAACTACATGAGTCTAACTTTGACCTTCTATGAGGTTGTAACTCCCATACTCCATTTACATCAACTATTTTCCTGGATTTTCACCACAATTAAGGAATATAACACAGGAATATTGGATTTCATTGACAACCACCTTGAGACCAAGGACAGTGATTATATTGATCTACCACCACACCTAAGTCCCACTATACCTTTCTTGAAGAATTCAAACATGTTCCTCAGAATATTCTTATTAGAATGATGATTCCACAACATCCATCCCATAACCTAATCCATACATCCATGACTGATATACCGCTCCCCTCATTATGATTGTCTTTGTCACTACTCTCCTCATGTAATTTAGACCATCACATATTACACTTCGATGACAATCTGAACCCCAAAACATGGATGTGGTCATATTGATTCCACTAGAGAAAAAGAAATTCTCATCACCCACTACTCGTTCTTGGATTGTAGGAATGGAACCCATGACATTTGTCGACATGTAATTCTTCCAAAATACATCAACCACAATGGTTGATGGTGAAATTACCATCATCCTACTCAAAATATAATTACAGATGGTTGTATCCTCCAAGAGGCCCATTATCCTAACCAAAAACATTTAGGTATCTTAGAATAAATCCAATCCACACTTAGGTAACCTAATATGATGTCATGATATTTGTAATTACCATCACCAAATAAAATTACTCTTAGAATTCATCGATGAAAACCATCAAATATTACTCATCATGATTCCACCTCCCACTTCAGGGACACCCCAACCTATAGAAGATCGTGGGATTTCATACCCCCCCCCCAACATCTATTTAATACCTGACTGCCACAACTGAAGTGGGATCGCCAGCCAAAATGTAACGACCCAAAATTTCATTAATGGAAAATCCCTCTTGATCCAGTTAAATGTTTCTTTATGTTTTTATAAGATGTCAACTTCTTTAGTTTTACGTTAAGATTTGTGACCGTTACTTTTATAGCCGTTGAACATTGATCATCTGGGTAGTTTAAATATAAGGCTTTAACGAAACCATTTTTTACTCAGACAAAGGAAGCGATGGCCTCATCCAGTAGAATTGCCCCTTACGAAGCCCATTTGTCGGAGCTCGGAAAGGAGGTGGCGTCTTTGGGCCTTGCCCTTGACCAAGCCCAAGCTGAGCTTCATCAAGTCAAGCTCGAACGTGATCGTCTACGGGAAAAATGGAAGTTGATAGAGATCACCACTTGAGCGATGTTATCCGAGCAACCCCAAGAGTCTGTCACCATCGCACACCTTACCCTTAGGTCTTATGCGGATATTTTAAGGGGTTATGTAACAAATAAGTAGCACCATGTTCATGTACATTATTTCTGTATATAATAATGAATATAATTTCTAGTCATTTTTGATGCATTGTAATTAGTTTTTAAAGTACAAATGATGTTTTTAGTTATTATTTAATTAAGAATTATATTTTATTAAATTAAAGGATTTTTTAATTAAATAATATTTTAATAAAATATTATTATTAATATTAAATTAATTTTTATTAAATATAAATGATCTTATAATTTTATGAATGCAATTAAAATTTTTATTAAGGTTTGAAAGCCATTTCTGTCAAAACCCGTGAATTTTTTATAAATGTCGGTTTTTATTTTAAAAGTGCAAATTCACATATTTAGAAAATTATTTAGATAAAATAAATATTATTTTTGGAATCAGGACGTCGAAATTATCCAACGGTGAATTTTTCATAATTTTCTGAGACAGTCCAATTTTTGGGTAAAAATTAAATACCTTTTAAATATATAATGTGATTTATGACATCATAATGACCCAATGGTGATGTAATAAAATACCATAATCCTTAGGTTCGGCCAATATATGTTTTATCATTAAAATAATGAGGTTTTGGGTTTGTTTGAATCACTTTTCAAAGCATTAATGGAGCCCTCAAGACTTATTCAACACTTTGCCTTTTTAAATTAATTTCCATGGGAGTGTGACTCACCTCCACATAAGCAACCCTAATTTTTTAATAAGTTCGGACCTTGGCCTTGTAAAATATTGTTTTCCTCTCTCCTTTTCCAGAAACCATGGGCAAATACCATGGGATGGTTTGTGGTTTGGATTATTTTAATATAAGGGGTCCCAAACCTAAATAATAAAGAATTCTCTCACCTTTCCTATATAAACCCACCCAAGCTCCCACTTCCTCCTCACTCAAAGCCCTTGAAGTTCGTCCAACCTCTGCCCTACTCTCTCTAGAATCCTCTCAAGGTGCCCCAAGCTCCCAAGAAGCCTCTCACAAGCCTCTCTCTAGCCTTTGGAAGCACACTTCCAAGTAAGGGTTTTTTTCTTCCTTTCTCTTTTTTTTTGTCAATTTTCTTTAAGTTGTATTGCCCTTTTAATTTAATTTATGAATGTTGGGGTATGGTTTCGCACCTCCCCCATACTGCCCTCTTATTGTTTGAATGATGGGAGAACCCTTTCTCTCTCATTAAATGCCTCCCATGTACACCCGTTACTATGCCGAAATTCCGAAAGGAACTTCTCTCTCTTCTTTTATATTCAAGCAATACTTTTGTATCATGAATCTAAATTCCATTTCTGTTGTTGGGACATGTATATATATGATCTCCTTACTGTCCATTTCATGTAAATATGATGAGGAACCCCTTTCTCTCTCATCAACCTTTTTTATGAATTCTTATGTCACGCCGTTACGCTGCCGAAATCGCACCAATTTTCTAAGCCAATGTCTTTGTGTAGTGAATACCATGCCCATTTCTCCATCAAGGGTATTCACCTTTATGCACATATACGTATTGATTGTAAAGTTTCATGTATGAATTCCACATTCCTTTACCGTGGAAGAAATGATTATGTTTTATGAATCCATGTTTTATGATCCATGTGGCACACTTATGCATGAAATGAAATGTTTAAGAAGGGTGCGCCCTGATAGCGCTCCAATGCATTGGGTAAAGTATAGTATCATGATACGTCATGTGCAATGAGTGTTGACTCATGCTAATTCAAGTGCAACGAGGGTTTACTCGTGCTTCAAGTGCAATGAGGGTTTACTCATGCTCCATGTGCAATGAGCCTTGGCTCATGCTAATTCAATGTTAAGTGTTGTTGCCACATTTCCATGTTATGATTATCATGCTTTATCATGCCTTTATGTTCATGTCTCTCTTATGCTCTATTGATATGCCTATTGCCTAACATGTATTGTACTCCTCATGTTATTCATTATGTACTCCCTTACTGGGCTTTATAGCTCACCCTTTTCTTATGCATGTCCTCAGGTTATCCCATGCAATGCTAGGTACGAAGGAATGTAGTGGTCATGTAAAGGAAGATTTCAATAAGGATGTTGTATTTCAAGTTTAAAGTTTTTATGTAATAATCCTAAGCCCCAAAGACACTAAACCTCTCGATCTTCTTTGTTGTATCAAGTGAAGTTTTATGTAATAAAGCATGTTTAAGTTGTAATAAAAAGTAGGGTTGTCATAGTTGGTATCAGAGGATAGGTTTAGTTATTTTTGGGATTAGGAAACCCTAGTAAAGCCTTAGATACAAGACTAAGCATAATAAAAACATCCCTAAGTTTTGGTAAATACTAAGTAAGTGTTTTATCAAACAAATACATCCCTGTCTGGATACGAGCAGGTAGAGGCGGCTCTGGCACAGATGTATCCTAGGGGTAAAACCCGAAAACACCGCTTTGAGCTAGACTCGAACGGGAACTGGTGCACGACAACGGGCCTTGCTGCACTCTTGGTTACGACACTCCCGGGGGATATGTTTTGATAAATTCACAATCTTAGTATGAACCCTTATTAAGGGAAAAATTCCCCTAAGAATATATGTTAGAAGGAAGATCCTGAAAAGCCTGGATTGAATCCTATAGACTCATGAGTTAAAGAGATTAAAGTTTATTTATAAGTTGTCAACTTTTGTCTTTGGATTACCCTTTATGTGTTACCCCTAACTTTCCTTTTATTCCAGCCAATGGCCGGTAATAGGAGAACTCGGGCTAACAACCGTTGTGAAGATCAGTGTGATGATTGTACCAATGAGATGCCCAATCCAATGGGAGCGGGAATCGCGAACTTTGTCACGCTTCTCTCTCAGTTAACTCAAGTTTTGAATAGAAACACTGGTCAAGAGGAACGTTCAACCCCCCCTAAGAAAGAACAAGTCTCTATTGAAAGCTTCATGAGACAAAGGCCTCCTACTTTTAGTGGATCATCCGATCCCACGATTGCTGAACAATGGATCAACTCCATTGAAAAGATATTCTCCATCCTCCAATGCTCTGAAAAAGAGAAGGTTCTCCTGGCGGCTTATCGTATGGAGGGTGAAGCTGATCAATGGTGGACGTTGATCAAAAATACGAAGCCTGAGGAGGAGATCGAGGCTTTGGAATGGAAGGTATTCCGGAAGATGTTTTTCGATAAATATTTTCCACGCACCCTCCGTCTTAAGATGGAAAGGGACTTCCTTTCCCTCAAGCAGAAAGATGAAGAATCTGTGGGAGCGTACGAGGCAAACTTCACAAGGCTTGCACGATACGCTTCCGGCTTTGTCGTTACCCCCGAATGCAAAGTTGACCGCTTCTTTGGTGGGCTGAAGCCTAGCTTGCGGAAAGCATTAGCGATCCGTGACTTTGACAGCTATGAGGAGATTGTCCGATGTGCCCTTAAGGTTGAAATGGAGATCGGAGAATCACAGGGGTATCATGGGGACAAGAAGCGGAAGGTGGACTTCAATGCTGGTGGTCCGATGGATAAATCCAACGGCGCTAAGAAATTCCAGCACCCCACTTGCCAAAAGTGTGGAAAGAAGCACCCTGGGAATTGCCTTAGGGGGACAAGAAAATGCTTCAAGTGTGGAAGAGAAGGGCACCTAGCTATTAACTGTCAGCAAGAAGGACCCGCGGCTGCGACGGAGGGGAGGAACGCTCCGTTCGAACCTCAACGCGTTGTTCAATGCTTCAAATGCAAAGAACCGGGTCATTTTGCGAATCAGTGCCCTAATCCAAGGGTTATCGGAGGCAATCAACAACCTCCAAGACAGCAAGGAAGAGCTTTTGCCATCACTTCTGCCGAAGTGAACCCCGACAACGAAGTGGTGACAGGTACGCTAGTTATTCATTCAAGAATAGCGAACGTACTTTTTGATTCAGGTTCTACGCATTCTTTTATATCTCAAAAGTTTAGTAGAATAATCCCTGCACCACCACAAATCATGGAAGTAAAGATGTCGGTGAGTACGGCAAATGGGGCAATCATTGCATCCCATGAGTATAAGTCCTCCCCTGTTATAATCTGTGGATTGAATTTCCCGGCGAACCTTGTCATACTCCCTTTGGTGGAATTTGATGCAATTCTTGGCATGGATTGGCTTTCCTTATATAGAGCCAACATAAATTGTCGGGAGAGGGAAATCACACTCCATATGGAGAATCGACCCCCGATTCTTTACAAGTGTCAGGAGGAAGATGAATCTCCTTTAACTCCATCATCTCAAGCATGGATATTACTACCTTATGAGCACGCATATCTGGCTCAGATGATTGAGTCCAAGGAAGAAACCACCCTTGAAGAAATGCCTATTGTGAGGGAATTCGCTGAAGTATTTCCCGAGGAACTTCCTGGTCTTCCTCCAAGAAGAGATGTTGAGTTCTCAATTGAACTTATACCTGGGGCGCTACCAATATCCAAGACTCCATATAGAATGGCTGTGGTTAAGCTTGAAGAACTGAAGAAACAACTACAGGAGAATCTGGATAAAGGGTTTATACGCCCAAGTGCATCACCATGGGGTGCACCAGTCCTCTTCGTCAAGAAGAAGGATGGGTCAATGCGGCTTTGCATCGATTATCGTGAACTTAACAAAATCACGATAAAGAACAAGTATCCTCTCCCAAGAATCGATGACTTGTTTGATCAGCTGCGTGGAGCACAATACTTTTCCAAGGTCGACTTGCGGTCGGGATATTATCAAGTAAGGGTGAAGAAGGAAGATATCCCCAAGACTGCTTTTCGTACAAGGTACGGGCACTATGAATTCATAGTAATGCCTTTTGGACTCACCAATGCTCCAGCAATATTCATGGACTTGATGAATAGAGTCTTTAGAGATTACCTAGATAAATTTGTGGTAGTCTTTATAGATGATATTCTAATATACTCCAAAACCAAGGAGGACCATGAGGAGCATTTAAGAACTGTACTGGAGACTTTGCGCAAGGAGAAGCTCTATGCCAAGTACAGCAAGTGTGAGTTCTGGTTGAAGGAGGTCTCATTCTTGGGCCATATCATCACAAGCAATGGGATATCTGTGGACCCCTCCAAAACAGATGCAATTGAGGGATGGCCGAGGCCAACATCGGTAACTGATATCCGTAGCTTCTTGGGGTTAGCTAGATATTATCGACGATTTGTGAGAAACTTCTCACGATTGTCAAACCCTCTTACCAAGCTAACTCGAAAGGGAGTAAAGTTTGCTTGGAGTGATGAATGCGAAGAAAGCTTCAAGGAGTTGAAAAGGAGGCTTATCACTGCACCTGTGCTCACTTTACCCACAAGTGGGGAGCTTTTTGTGGTATTCAGTGATGCTTCAAAGAAGGGCTTAGGATGTGTGCTGATGCAGAATGATAAAGTGATATCCTATGCCTCAAGACAGTTGAAAATCCATGAGCGAAACTATCCAACGCATGATCTGGAGTTGGCGGCGGTGATCTTTGCCTTGAAAATATGGCGGCATTATCTCTATGGAGAGAAATGTGAGATATATACGGACCACAAGAGTCTTAAATATATATTCACACAGAAAGAGCTTAATATGCGCCAGAGAAGATGGATAGAGCTCATAAAGGATTATGACTGTTCAATACATTACCACCCTGGGAAGGCGAACAAGGTGGCGGATGCCCTAAGTAGAAAGGATCCAGCAATTCTATCAATGATGAGAATTGAGAAGGATCCAATCTTCTTAGACTTGATGAAGATGGAAGTGGGAATCATAAAGAAGGGAACATCATCAATCCTTTCACAAATGATTGCTCAACCATCTCTTTTGGAAAGGTTAAAGGATGCTCAAAAGGATGATGCGAGAATCCAAGAAAAAGTGGAAGCTATCAAAAAGGGAAAATCCTCAGAGTTTAATGTTAATGAAGAAGGAATTGTGCGGTTTGGGAAAAGACTATGTGTCCCATCAAGTTCGGAGCTGAAGAAGGAACTTTTGGATGATGCACATAGTTCAAATTTCTCTATTCACCCAGGGAGCACAAAGATGTATCGAGATCTCCGAGAAAACTTTTGGTGGGATAATATGAAGAAGGAGATCGCTGAATATACATCAAAGTGCCTGGTGTGTCAGAAAGTGAAGGCAGAGAGGCAGAAGTCTAAGGGGATGATGCAACCATTGCCCATACCAGAATGGAAATGGGAGAACATCACCATGGACTTCGTCACTGGACTTCCAAGGACATCCAAAAGCAACAATGCAATCTGGGTTATTGTGGATCGTCTTACAAAGACTGCACACTTCATTGCTATTCGAGAGGACTTCTCTTTGGATCAACTGGCACGGATATATATCAGGGAAGTGGTACGGTTGCATGGAGTACCACTATCTATTGTGTCTGACCGAGATCCAAGATTTACCTCTAAGTTTTGGAAGAGTCTTCAACATGCTCTGAATACTGAACTGAACTTCAGTACGGCCTATCATCCTCAAACTGATGGCCAATCCGAGCGGACTATCCAAACACTTGAGGATATGTTGAGAGCGTGCTCAATGGACTTTAAAGGAGGATGGGATCAACATCTTCCTCTAGTTGAGTTCTCTTATAATAATAGTTTCCACTCGAGCATCCAAATGGCACCATATGAAGCCCTGTATGGGAAAAGGTGTAGAACACCGGCATGTTGGGATGATGTCGGTGAACGTAAGCTGCTTGGACCAGAAATGGTCGAAGAAATGGTGGAGAAGGTGAAAACCATTCAGCAGCATATCAAGGCAGCCCAAAGTCGACAGAAGAGTTATGCAGATAATCGTCGACGAGACCTTGAATTTAAAGTCGGATACATGGTGTTTTTACGCATATCTCCGTGGAAGAAGGTCATGAGGTTTGGAAAGAAAGGGAAGTTAAGTCCAAGGTACATCGGCCCCTTCGAGATTCTTGATCGTGTTGGGGCTGTGGCCTATCGACTAGCACTTCCACCTACTATGGCCAAGGTGCATGATGTCTTCCATGTATCCCTCTTAAGGAAGTACATACCAGACCCTTCACATGTACTCTCTTCTGAGGTGGTACAATTAGAAGACGATCTTTCTTATGAGGAGCAACCAGTGAAGATCTTAGATCGTAGAGAAAAAGTTCTACGAAATAAGACAATGCCCCTCGTCAAGGTGTTGTGGAGAAACCACAAGTTTGAAGAAGCAACTTGGGAGTCGGAAGATATGATGAAGCTAAGTTACCCACATTTGTTTTAGTGTGGGAAAAGGAAAATTTCGAGGGCGAAATTTCTTAAGGGGGGAATGTTGTAACGACCCAAAATTTCATTAATGGAAAATCCCTCTTGATCCAGTTAAATGTTTCTTTATGTTTTTATAAGATGTCAACTTCTTTAGTTTTACGTTAAGATTTGTGACCGTTACTTTTATAGCCGTTGAACATTGATCATCTGGGTAGTTTAAATATAAGGCTTTAACGAAACCATTTTTTACTCAGACAAAGGAAGCGATGGCCTCATCCAGTAGAATTGCCCCTTACGAAGCCCATTTGTCGGAGCTCGGAAAGGAGGTGGCATCTTTGGGCCTTGCCCTTGACCAAGCCCAAGCTGAGCTTCATCAAGTCAAGCTCGAACGTGATCGTCTACGGGAAAAATGGAAGTTGATAGAGATCACCACTCGAGCGATGTTATCCGAGCAACCCCAAGAGTCTGTCACCATCGCACACCTTACCCTTAGGTCTTATGCGGCTATTTTAAGGGGTTATGTAAAAAATAAGTAGCACCATGTTCATGTACATTATTTTTGTATATAATAATGAATATAATTTCTAGTCATTTTTGATGCATTGTAATTAGTTTTTAAAGTACAAATGATGTTTTTAGTTATTATTTAATTAAGAATTATATTTTATTAAATTAAAGGATTTTTGAATTAAATAATATTTTAATAAAATATTATTATTAATATTAAATTAATTTTTATTAAATATAAATGATCTTATAATTTTATGAATGCAATTAAAATTTTTATTAAGGTTTGAAAGCCATTTCTGTCAAAACCCGTGAATTTTTTATAAATGTCGGTTTTTATTTTAAAAGTGCAAATTCACATATTTAGAAAATTATTTAGATAAAATAAATATTATTTTTGGAATCAGGACGTCGAAATTATCCAACGGTGAATTTTTCATAATTTTCTGAGACAGTCCAATTTTTGGGTAAAAATTAAATACCTTTTAAATATATAATGTGATTTATGACATCATAATGACCCAATGGTGATGTAATAAAATACCATAATCCTTAGGTTCGGCCAATATATGTTTTATCATTAAAATAATGAGGTTTTGGGTTTGTTTGAATCACTTTTCAAAGCATTAATGGAGCCCTCAAGACTTATTCAACACTTTGCCTTTTTAAATTAATTTCCATGGGAGTGTGACTCACCTCCACATAAGCAACCCTAATTTTTTAATAAGTTCGGACCTTGGCCTTGTAAAATATTGTTTTCCTCTCTCCTTTTCCAGAAACCATGGGCAAATACCATGGGATGGTTTGTGGTTTGGATTATTTTAATATAAGGGGTCCCAAACCTAAATAATAAAGAATTCTCTCACCTTTCCTATATAAACCCACCCAAGCTCCCACTTCCTCCTCACTCAAAGCCCTTGAAGTTCGTCCAACCTCTGCCCTACTCTCTCTAGAATCCTCTCAAGGTGCCCCAAGCTCCCAAGAAGCCTCTCACAAGCCTCTCTCTAGCCTTTGGAAGCACACTTCCAAGTAAGGGTTTTTTTCTTCCTTTCTCTTTTTTTTTCTCAATTTTCTTTAAGTTGTATTGCCCTTTTAATTTAATTTATGAATGTTGGGGTATGGTTTCGCACCTCCCCCATACTGCCCTCTTATTGTTTGAATGATGGGAGAACCCTTTCTCTCTCATTAAATGCCTCCCATGTACACCCGTTACTATGCCGAAATTCCGAAAGGAACTTCTCTCTCTTCTTTTATATTCAAGCAATACTTTTGTATCATGAATCTAAATTCCATTTCTGTTGTTGGGACATGTATATATATGATCTCCTTACTGTCCATTTCATGTAAATATGATGAGGAACCCCTTTCTCTCTCATCAACCTTTTTTATGAATTCTTATGTCACGCCGTTACGCTGCCGAAATCGCACCAATTTTCTAAGCCAATGTCTTTGTGTAGTGAATACCATGCCCATTTCTCCATCAAGGGTATTCACCTTTATGCACATATACGTATTGATTGTAAAGTTTCATGTATGAATTCCACATTCCTTTACCGTGGAAGAAATGATTATGTTTTATGAATCCATGTTTTATGATCCATGTGGCACACTTATGCATGAAATGAAATGTTTAAGAAGGGTGCGCCCTGATAACGCTCCAATGCATTGGGTAAAGTATAGTATCATGATACGTCATGTGCAATGAGTGTTGACTCATGCTAATTCAAGTGCAACGAGGGTTTACTCGTGCTTCAAGTGCAATGAGGGTTTACTCATGCTCCATGTGCAATGAGCCTTGGCTCATGCTAATTCAATGTTAAGTGTTGTTGCCACATTTCCATGTTATGATTATCATGCTTTATCATGCCTTTATGTTCATGTCTCTCTTATGCTCTATTGATATGCCTATTGCCTAACATGTATTTTACTCCTCATGTTATTCATTATGTACTCCCTTACTGGGCTTTATAGCTCACCCTTTTCTTATGCATGTCCTCAGGTTATCCCATGCAATGCTAGGTACGAAGGAATGTAGTGGTCATGTAAAGGAAGTTTTCAATAAGGATGTTGTATTTAAAGTTTAAAGTTTTTATGTAATAATCCTAAGCCCCAAAGACACTAAACCTCTCGATCTTCTTTGTTGTATCAAGTGAAGTTTTATGTAATAAAGCATGTTTAAGTTGTAATAAAAATCAGGGTTGTCATACAAAATCACCACCACTTCATGACTCCCTACCAAGAAGTCAGGAACTAATGCTTCTAATGGAACTCTAGCCTTCACACCTCTCAGGTTCCTCCGATATAAACCTTGTTATCCACAATAGAAACATAATGATCCATATTACTAATCATGAACCAATTTTTGTCTATCATAACCAGTTCTTCCCACTTTGGTTTCATAAAACATTATAGGTGATTATCCAAATCCAGCGATTCACCGATCCCAAATGGTATCACACCTCTGTAGAATGTTCCTAATTCATGACCTCATCAAATCCCTCAAGGTATCTCACATTCCTACAGCCACACACTAAAGCAGATTCTAAATCACATGATCTATACATCATCATATCTAGGACCAAATACTCACATACTCATCTGACTGTTCCACCTTTCAATTTAGCCTCATCATCTTATGAAATTATCTTTATTACCTTCCAACAATAGAATATTTTTCATGAACAATTAATACACCTGACCACCCCCACACCCCAGGTCTAATTTCTATAATAGATGCATTCGTCTTCACTTTAGTCACCCTTTCCTTATCTTCCCAATACCAGAATCAATTCTTGAAATAATCAACATCAAGGCCATATGGAAATTTTTGTGAATGATAATACCCATCAAAAAAAACTAAAAATCACAGGTTTCACCTTGATAAATAATCTAATCCATAACCAAGAAATTTTTCCAAAATTGATTGAAGTGACCATGAATTTAACCCACCTATGATGAAACCCATGTTCTTCACATTTCAAATCACCTACGATAGTGTGCCAACCTCCCTTTAGTCTCTCTATGATGTTCCCAAGACTGTCAACTAATATTCGCAACAAGAGTTAAAACTCTAACACCATTAACTTTACCACAAAGCTCTATATTCTACACCTTCACAGGGAAGTACTCTCCATATGCCACTACTAAGATCCAAAATGTCAACTTATCCATATGCATCCTAAGTCATGAACGACTAGGATAAACCCTCACATGTGTCACCTCGAAATTCAAATGATAGAAAATACCTAATTTGCAGTCACGTTAAGAAAATGACACAAGATCACTCACTAGAAAATGCACATCATTCCTTAAACACGTCACTACCCACGGGTAGCACCCCTTCCCTAATTTCAAAACACACAGGTCTAACCCACCCAAGAAGAAATATTCTCTAGGGTCTAAAAGCCAACTTGTTTGTTTACAACCCATACAAATTATCGCACCCATGCTACTAAGAAACATCTCACAACCCAAGGTCCCCATCCTTTCTAAGGGTGCAATAAGAACATCTCTTTTATCGTACATAAAAACAAATCAAATCCTCAGTTCTAAGAACCTCGGTCTCAAACTAGGGAACTCTCACTCAACACACCACCCTTAACCACGTTCAAAAAAACACTAGGGATACAAATTTCTAGAATCCCAAAAACATTATCATTTCTTTATTCCATTTATAGTGAAATATTACTACATAAAACCCAAGGTTTCACATTTCAAAACCTCCCATTTTCAAAATCCAAGGATTTACACTTTTAAAAACTATAATTTATTAAACAATTTTTTCTTGAAAAAAATAAATACTTTTCATTAATTCATTTTTCAAAAAAAAATTCAGTTACGATCATTCTAATTAATTATTTATAGGCTTAAACCAAAACAAGTAAAACACACTGATAGCATGTGAGCCCCAAAGAAAAATCAATCATAAGAAACATACAGACGAGCGACCAATATTATTTGCCTAGCATGATGAATGAACCCACACTTTCACCCTTTCCATAACAAGACAAGAGATATAACCTCATAAATAAATAACAACACAACCAAGTGCTCCATATGATGTCGAAGTATCAATAAACCATAAAATCAAAAAAATATCTATTCCCACCCATAGAAACTTGGGTTTTCATACATACATGGTGCTGCAGGAACCTAGGAATAAGCTCATTTCCAACCCTCAATAAGATACGTGTCTCATGTATACCATCCTCAAATAGTATGAACAAAATACAAGAACTAGAATATCACTTTGTAAAGACACATTCCCAATAGCCACTATAACTGGTGCCTAGATCATGGTCACTAATTGACCTCTGGCTCACCTCCTCATATCCAGAAGTTGTCGACAAGAAATATTGGTCTATGAAGTTTTAAAGGGGTAGACTATACCCTTTAATCCCTATAAAACCAAAATATAAATAATATCAATTTATATAATAACCCAAAAAATTATATAACTGAACAACTAGTGGTGTGGGCCAATAATAACCCAAGTAATACAAGCTAAAACCACATGTTTAATACAATACATCTCAAGCAGTAATACAAATAAAGACCCCAATTCCAAAAATATAACTATAAAAATATCTCAAACACAGACCAAATCCCCAACCAGATCCTGACATCCCATTATCCGAATTGTCATCCCACGCACAGACCAAAAACCATGTCCCCATCCAAATATTGTATCAGATAACAAGTATCATCTCCTCGGGTACCCACATGCATAGAGGCCTGGGTAGGGTGTCGATTTAACTAATTAGTCCACCACCAATGATGTATAAGTAATAATAAGACTATTCAATAGTTTATGTAGGTAAAAATTGAAATTAATATAAAAGGTAACAAAAGGAAGATATATATCACATTAAACAACTATCGAGTAACCATTTTATTCCTTAAGTTATCATGGTTCATCCAACTACAAAACTAACTCTAGACATACTAGTTCCTTAAGAAAAGTCACAAGGTGTTACAAACACTTTTAACGCCATGTTAATTCACTAATAACAATTTATCAACATACCTCTAAGACTCGGTTTCGAAATGAAACCATGCCCATGGGTTTGGGAAGCATAAATCCTCAGTCTAACATCCTAAACCACACTATGCCCATAAATTGGGAATCATAGATCTTCAGTCTAAAATCAAAACCATACATTAAATAAGAATTACCATAGAGCATCAGTCTATCTGTTAAGGTCCCATGCATTAGTTAGGGGCATATATATTCAATCTAAATCTCAAACTCATTCATCACAGGGGTGGGGTTTAGATCCTCAGTCAAACCTGTTTATGGGCATAGAACCTAAATTCCAATACCCCACAACCACTAATACATTTTCACATTCCTCTTTAACCACTTGGCATATTTACCAATAGAAACCATATATCATTAAACACATATACCTTTTTATCAAACACCATCTTATTCCATATAAAAATTTTGAACATGATTAAAATAAATTCAATTTCATAAATCATATTAAAATGAACACATAATTTTCATGTGTCCTATGACACTAAACCATAAATCATTTTAATTACTATGGTCTCAACAGATCATTAAACAAAATAATGGAATAAAACACAATTCAAAAAACTCATTTCAAATCATCTTAAAGACAACCCTTTAAAACATGGGTCTTCCTCTTCAAAAACCCAAACATCCCCTAAGACATTCATTTATATTTACAACCACAAAAATGTCCCCTAATTCAATTACACAAAATGGAACAATTACCTCATTTAAAATCATCAATTGAAATCTATCAATAAAAACCCATTTCCAAAACCCTTTAACATAAATGCCTCCTTTTAAAACAATACCCATATACAAGACATGATTTCTATTCTTTAAAGACTATAATTGAGTCAAAATAAAAAAACACCATTTCAAAACATTTCAAAATACACTTGAAATTTCACAAAATACAACATTTTCACATTTTAATTTTTATGTTAGTCTTTACCAAATTCCCACTTAAATATTTTAACCAATTTAATTTTAAAATTATCCTATTCCAAATATTACCAAAATTATTTTACCATCCTTAAGAGTTTAGCATACCCCATGTATATACCCTGGTATGTTCCTAGTCATCAATGGACACAACAGAGTCATATTGGGATTCATACAATAATCTAAGACCTAATCTAACTTTCCTTAATCTATAACCCCAAATGAAGCAAGGAAATATATTTTTCCAACAACATACACTTATAAAACATAATTAATATGGTAAAACCCATAACAACCACCTACATCATGTTCGTAGAAAACAACTTGACCAAAGAAAACCCCATATTCAAACTATAATGTCCTCAAACACCATAAAGAAAAGAAACACTAGAAAACAATATTTTAGAGATTCTTAAGGAGAGGAAACTACACCCCAAGCTTATTTCTTTTAAATTGAATGAAAATGAATTTTTAACATACCCAAAATTTCGATTTGAATTAACGGAAACTCCAAACACCAATGAATCAAACACGAAACTCCCATGGGAGATGAGGGGAATATTGCTTCATCACCCATGTAAGAGGGGTATAATTGGGTGAAAAAATGGGGAAGAGTCATTTAATAATTAAAGGGTAAACTATAAATTTCCCACACTTTAATGGCCACTTGGATTGGCCACATAGTTGGACAGACCGTACGCCAATGATGCACCACCCTCGATCCCAGAGATGCATAGTCTCTGGGAGAATCCACACAGTATGAAAAAACATTTGGTTCCCATGCACCAGCCTCTCTATTTGAGGAGGCCCAGTTGTATTGTTTCTCAAGTTGGGCACATGGTTAGTACTAACAATGAGTCAACTTCCTATTACACACTTTTTGGCCATTTTCCTACTCCTTTTGTTTCCCAAACTCTTCAAAATAACCTCAATACATCTCAAACACCCAAAAAACATCCTTAAACCGGGTATTTCGTACAACACAGGCTATTAAGGAAGGTCGCGATTGTTTATTAAAATTTAGTTAATACTATTCATAACGGCTAGTTCATGACAATATTATAATATTATATCATTGTTTATTAAAACCCGGTATTGCGTACAACACATGCTATCAAGGAAGGTCGCGATTGCGTGTAATGCAAGCTAAGTCAGGGTTGCGTGTTGTGAAAGAATCCTTCGTTGTTTCATATAACAGAATCCAACCATATTTCATTTATACATTGAATATATATATATATATATATACTCAATGTTCCATAGAATAACCATTATCAAAATTTTGTGTAACACAATCCAAGGATAGTGTTGCGTATACTGCAAGCTAATACGGTGTTGCGTATAGTGAAAGGTAATCTTGGTGTAGCACAAGACATTAATGAAATTAAAAGAACATTTTTCATAAAATCTCGGGGTGTTACACACATAGCCTTTATGGTGCTCCTCATTATACACTATGACCCACCACCACCATCCATCAGTGTTGGGAACCTCCATAATTGAAAAAGGAATCAATAAAACCACATTTAAAATTTCATAACATTCATAGAATATATTCATCACACCACCATGAGACACATATCTCAAAAAACCCTTGGTAAAACATCATATAAACATCATTATATAAATCATAAAAGATTTTATCTTCTTAAAATAGCCTCACAAGGGTCCTTAAGGGGACATCTAAATGAGGTTTGTCAAAGACAGGGTAATCATGTAAACTGAGAATTTTCATTTTACTTATTCTTACAACATCATAAATTCTGATCAAACCAATTAAATATATTATCATAATTTTCTACCATATTAATATATTTCATTATGATAATTAAATAATATTATTCATTTCCATTTTCATTCATATCAGTATAAATATTTCATTTGTGCGTACGTGTGGACTACCATTATAAGGACACGTCCTTAAAACATTACATAATAATGAATTAAATGAATAATTCACATTGAGGAACTTTTCAGATTAAGATTTTTAGAGAATTAGAATATAACTATTACATCTCAAAAGAATACAAAGTAGACACTCCTACTTATTTTCCATTTTTTCACAAAATAAAAACTCTTAAAAAGAATCATGTATAGTTCCATGTTTTAGATAGCATGTCTTTTCTTGATCCCATCCTTGACCCAATTCATCTTTAAGTCATGTAGAAAACATTTCAAAAACTTGGGATGAGCATAAAAATCCCTGTAAAGGATACACATAGAAGGAAACTGTTAGTTTTTTCAAAACAACAAGTAAACCATGAATACTTTATCATAAGTAATACCTTTCACCTTTATGAAGTAGTAAATACTATTAAATGAATAAAAGATTATTACTTTCCCTTTTATAACCAAAACATTACCATAAAACCCATATAAAGATCACATAACATATAAAGGTTATTTGGGACATAAACATACTTAAATAGAATAACCATACGGTCAACTTCCACACATATCAATAAATGGAATAGCCATACGGTCGACTTCCATACCCAATGCATTGGAGTTTATAACGTAACCACCCATCCTGGTATTCACGGAACCACCTGTTATATGGTTTATCATGTAACCACCCATAAAATTTCCAAGTACCATTATAAAATCATATCACATAAAACAATTATAAAGGAAAGAAATCATTTCCTAATTTCAATCACAATATATCACTTAAATATATTTACATAAAAAATCCATTATCAAAACCATTTTAAATACCAAAATACATAAAAGAGTATATGGTATTTATTTACTTATAAAAATATTACGGCTTGTTGAGGAGGGCAAAGATCAAATAATTCTCGCGGCGACAGAAAGGTCGTTGTCACCACGTACGTTAAAAAGAAACATAATTTTTGTCATTTAGTAAAACACTTCGTATAGAAAGGATTCATTTTGAATAAAAGTAAAATTAAAAGGGGTTTATACACCGTATAAAAGAATATTCTGTATAAAAGAAAATATACCTCAATGAAAGGAGATTGAGACGATGTCCCGTTCAAAGACGGTATCCTTAAATTAAGGATAAATCAATTATGTAATTATGTGTGACAAATATAAATACACAAAATATAAATGGATATAAAGTGTATAACAATCAGAGGTCATTCACACATATTCATATCATGAAATGATCAAGATTTACAGTTTTAACCCAGTGAATTGAAATTGGGTTAAGAAGTTCCCTTACAAAAATTCGACAGCCTAACGGCGTCCCATTAAAATTCAGAAAAAAGAGTTGCTGAGAGAGAAAATGGTATCTCATCACTTGTAAAAAAAATTATATCAATAAGGATATATAAGAACATATCCCAACATAATAATGTGTAAATTAAAAGATATAACAAAAATGAGTCTTTTAAAAAGAGGAGGGTGAAAGGTTCCCTTGACGATTTGGGTAACGTCCGAGACGTACACCCCATGAAAAAAGGGTCATACAATGAAGATGAAAATACCCATAAATGATAGTATATTACACAAATAATACAATCATGGGCAGTAAAACACCACACAAAATTAAATAGTGGAGAATGTATCATGAATCTCACGGGAATAAAAGTGAGATGAAAAATCCCTTACTAAAACTCGTCAGCCTAACGGTGCCACTTAAAACATCCAAAAATGGATTTAAGAGATAAAATAGGGTCTCTCATCATATTAACATAAAAAATACAGTAATAATAATATAATATAATATCCCCCGACATAATAAAGACGATCTTAAAAGAAATGACATAAAAAAGAGTACTTAAAAAGAAAGAGAGAGGTAGGATCTCTTACCTCAAGTCTGACTTGTCTTGTTCATTTCTTTATATTCCTGAATAATAAAATAGAGTTAATTTCTACTTGCTTAAGAACCTTCTTCAAGTTCATTATTCATTTTATATCACTTATTACAATTTTATGAACATTATGTACTTATTTATGTTAATAACGGTTGTTTTGTCGATCTTTGGTACTTGAGCCAAAAATAAACTTCTTATAAATACAAGTTGTTCTTGTGGTAAAATATCCATTATATCCAGAATTATATTCATGATTTATATATCTTATATATCATATATTTCTGGTATATACATTCATTTATAATATTACATAACATTTAGAGGTAAGAAATGAAATGCACCGTTCATGGAGGCAGTAAGCCAGACGTACGCATTAACGCTACTTTCATTTATATTTCATATTTAAGGGAATAAAATCATAATTATATTATGTTATATTATAATTCTAGTATAATATCATATATAACATCATAAAATCCATCCTTTATACATCCCACATATGGCATTAACGAATTAAATCACTTTGAGGGGGCGGTAGTCCGCACTTCCTAAAATGAAGATATCGCGTTTACCCATAATGGAAACCATAAAGGTATTACATAAAAGAAAATACAAAAGAATAGGTAAAACATAAACATAATATATATCATATATAAATATAGTGACATCTTAATGGCCACCATGAAAGGTGTTAGAAGAATATTGAACAATCATCGTTTCGTGAGGCAGAAATTCACCAACCACAGAAACAGTATATTCTTTAACCA
This sequence comes from Viscum album, assembly GCA_963277665.1. Classification (NCBI taxonomy): domain Eukaryota; kingdom Viridiplantae; phylum Streptophyta; class Magnoliopsida; order Santalales; family Viscaceae; genus Viscum; species Viscum album. The sequence goes on from OY728157.1 coordinate 171,271,250, forward strand.
TTAGACGGAGGTGTGTGTAAGTATAAATCAAATAATTCTCATAAAAACATCCTATTATATTGAATATACTGTTGTTGTTATAAAAAGAAGTAATAAAAAGAGTTTATGGGGTTAGAGGAGCAAAATAAAACAAAAGAACATAAGTGAAGACATTACCTTTAAATTGGGTAACTCCCTTTGGTTTGAACCAAAATGGTTTCATGAAGAGCTTTCTGCCTAATTTAAGGCTTCTAGGATGAAGAGAGGGATGTGGAGAGATAAAATGAGAAGAGTTTGGTCGATCCAAAGTCTTGAGAGGTGGGGGTAAGGGGGTAGAGGTGGGGGCCTTTTATAAAAGGGAGGAGAGGCACTCTTGGAAAGTATTGAAAAGTTTCTTTATTATAAAATGATTTTAGGATATTAAAGGTCCCAAAATTATATATTTCAAGGATAAGGTTATAATAGCATTAAATCCACCCATAAAATAAGTTTTTGACAAGTTTAAGTCTTAGATTTTACCTTATATTCTCATTTTATTTAAATCGTTCATTAATGAGGTAATCAATGCATAATCATGGTGTCATAAATAATTTTTTCTATTTAATGTCTAAAAATTATAAAAAAATTACCATGATGTAGAATATCTTTTTATATTTCCAATAAATATTTATAGTCAAAAATATGACTTTTATAACCCCATGTAAAAATTGTTTTAGTAAAACAATACATGTTTGTGACATTTTTATTTTAACATTAAATAAAAAGTTATTAATGTCATTTACTTACCCAACTGGCTCCATGGAGTCCCCATTTTGACCCATGGATTGTCATGGTCGGACATGACTAATCAAATAAGGGTAGGACATGTGTCAAGGTCATTTCATATTACTATAACATTATTTTTACCTTAAATTACACTAATTACCTTTAATCGCGATCAATAAAACTTAAAAGTTACTATTCACCAAAAATTATTTTCATCCCATTGAACCACATTTCACATCCTTATGACAACCATGTATGTCGGAATTTTGAAATTCAAATCACAGAGGTGCTAGAATTTCATTTAAACAAAAAATCAGTTTTTTGACTACCACTTAGTGGTTTCACTATTCATCAAAAATTGATGTTTTTCAGAAAAATACCAAAAATTCACCCTAAGCAATATTTGATATTCTAAATTCAAAAATTATTTCTATTTTACCAAATTCAAAACATAAAATTTTCATTAATTATTTTTATAATTAATTCTCGTAGTCAAAACAAATTACCTATTTTTAAGAAACAATATCTATCAAAAGATTGACACTTGTTTATGTCCAATTTCAAAGTGAAATTAATTCCAATGACCAAAATTGGATTAAATGGTAAAAATATATTTTAACTAAACTTTAAAACAAATTAAAAATATAATCTAACCATATCAATAAATTATATTAAAAGGAGGTTTTGAATTAAAATACCACAACATTCATTATTCATTAAAAAATGAACTTTATCAAAAAAAATACCAAAAACACACCGAAAGAAAATTTTGATTTCCCGATTCAAAGGAAGGATTTTATTTGGTCCAATAGAATGTATAAGAGTGACCAAAACAATTTTTAAAAAGGGTTCTCCATCAAAAGGTGATAAATTGATATTTTAGTGAATATTTTCGTATTTATGCTTAAAATTGGATTCAATCGCATTTTAAGCCTCTATAATTTATTGAATAAATGTAAAAATATTTTACAAGAATATATGATCACTTTTTACTTAGTTCTATTCATTGTCGCCATTACATTTACTAGGAGTTTACTACCATTTACAATAATATTATTTTATTATTAGCGTGCAATTTATGATTTCAAATAAACTCATTGTTGCGTATTGGGTACGCCATCGAACATAGCATCCCCTTTTAAGTAATATTAATATATTATTAACAAATATTAATATATATGAACATTTCATATTCACTATTTACCTGGGATGTTATAACCATCTCCATGATGAAATGTGATTTATTTCCCATCACCACCTCTCATTTATTTTTATAATTACATATTTAATTAATATATATCGTATTAATTAAATAATTACCATTCATAAATGGTTTTATGTCTTCTATTTTCATTACCTTTCATCTATAAAAATTTTACAACATAGTTTGTGCTCGCATGTGGATTACCACCTTCGAAAAGAGATGGGATTAGTATTTCGTGAATGATATTCATAAATGGTCATTAAATTTTATTTTTGGTTTAGAAACTATAATTATTTAATTATTATTATTCTTTAGATGATGGATAATTTAACCATTAAACTACAGTCTACCTACCAAGGTCATTTTGAAATTATGAACCGAACATCCTCAAAACCCCAGACGAGGACATTGCTGATTATGTAATTAAATATAGAATTTAAATAAATTAAATATATTTTATAATAATAAATTAATAGATAAATAAAATTTTATTATTAAATTAAATAATTAATATATATGTTTATTATAAATGAGTAATAGGAAAAAATATCTAGTTCGGACTAGAGGTGAAAGTTTTTTCAACTCAATTCCCTTTCATTGGGTAATAATCCTATGTTAGGTACTATATTATGACATTATTAATAGTGAAATAAACAAAAATTATTTAATTATTCCTTTATATTTTTTTAGACTTTTTTAAATTTGTTACTCATAATCACCTCTATGATTAATTATCTCCTCAACGATACGATCTTTCTTGGGATTATTTTTCTTAATAGTGTTTCTTGGGGACATGTCTTGTATTATGAACCTACATCCTTTTATATAATGTATATTTTTTATGTTGGGATATTATATTCTGAATGAATTTTTTAAAATTATATTTAATGTTCCTATGAATTTATCTAATTTATAAGTTATTGATTCAAGTCTTATAAAAGATGCAATGGTTTTTATGGTCACACTTTCAATTCTGTGAGACATAATTCATGTTATGCATGATGGTTTACATTATGTGGTGTATTTACCACCCCATTAAAATATTTTGATATATTTTTCATGGAAATTATGGGTTTTATTTAATCTCGGATTATTCATTCATTCGATGGATTTTATTTATGTATTACCCACGTTCCAATGGTTTCTTATCCCAAAGATCTATCTTTTATACATATTTTGATTGATGTGCCTATATTAATTTACATGGTGTATATAGAGACTCATCAAATATAATTTAAGTAAACATTATATGAAAGTTTATTTATTCAAGTATAGTTTAACACCTCAATAGTTTCATTTAAAATGAATATTGTGTTCAATTTCTTTCAACACACAGAATATTAAGCTTTAATAGAATTGTGATATCATATTTAAATATTACTTTACAACTTTTATAACATAGATTTATATTTGTAAGGCCATAATATTAACAACTTCATTATGAGAAAAATATATAATTGTATTATATACTATAAATATATTGATTAATTCTCAAGAAATAAAGAATCAATATTCACTGAAGTTGTTTTTCGTTTCAAAGAAAAATGTTTCCTAAAAATGAGTTTTTCTGCTTTTTATGAGAAAATATTATAATAAATATCTAATAATTTATGAATTAAATGTTATTTAAAAGTATTTTTTTTAAATAATAAAATCATAATTATATAAAGGTTTATTTTTTAAATTATTTTGAAAGGATTACTTTTTTGAGATTAGTGATAAAACACAAATTTCAAAGAATACTATATTTTCCATTGAGGTTTTTAAAAATTAATATTTATAGGTGATTCTAAAATTTCATAATTCCCTTTTGATTATAAATAATACAATTAATTTCAATGGAAAATACATTTTTCTTAATTAAGGTATAAAAACAATTTAATAAATAAATATTTTTTTCTAGAAAACTGTTTTATTCACATTTTTCAATTTTATAAGTAATTTTTTAAATTTATAATAATTTAATTTCATAAAATTGACTGTATATTTATAATCATGAGGTAAATATTCGGTAAATGGTTCCATTTTTTTATTTATAGTAACAGTAACCTTGGTAAATATTTTTCACCTTAGTAATGGTGAATTTGGAAATTAAGGTTATAAATAGTGTTATGGGGCTTTAGTAATATACCTATAAGTCATACTATTTCTACACGAAGATTTTTGTTTTAATATCCCAATAAAGTTTTCAATTATATAGACACTTAATTCAATTTTTTTTAGTAATGAACTACATATTATTTTATGTAAAGAATAAATTGAAAATATAACTCTCTTTATTTTAAAAAAAACTAATATTTGTTCTTAAGGATTAAATGAATTTATGTTCAGTTATAAAATGTTATTTAAAATATTAAAGATTTTCATTCGAAATTTATTTATATTTTACTGGAAGTGATGGAATAATTATCTAATATTCTAGAGAAACGCTAACACGATGCATGTTAAACTTATAGAGAAATCTTATAAATGGATTTAAAAGACATTAAATGTTATAAAATAAGGATTAATTATTTTATTCCATGCATTGTTTTGTAAATATAATATAATAGTGATGTTAAAAAAATTAAATTACAATTTGATCATGATATTGAGGTCATTAAAGTCAAAATATGTGAATAATCCTTAAAATTACTATAAAGAGATATTATGAAGAATAATATTATTTTATGATTTAAAATTTTAAAAACATTGATATTTAGGTAATCATAAAATGTGTTATTGAGGGTTAAAACTAGAAGATAAGAGTGAAATAATTACCAAAACTTCTCTAAATTTTATTTTAATAGAGTATATATACTCTTCCACATTTTAGATATGATTTTTCCATGTTTTTCAACTTAAAAATACAATCTAGATAAATTATTAAAAAACTTTTATAAGATTCCTACAGTGAAGTTTCATTCACTATAAAAGGACACCACCAATACTCTATTCATAACACCACCTTAATAAAAAAAATCAACAAAAAATTAAAAAAACAATCTTATTAAAATATTTATAAACATGATAGAGTTATTTTTATTCTTAAAATGACACCCTAAGGCCTTATTGAAATTTCCAAAGGATGTTCTTCAAATAAGAGCTAATCATCTTAACCAAGCATTTTCATTTCAATTATTCTTCTACATAATTCATTTTTTCCTATAAATTTTAATAAAATATCATCAATAACATTTTTATATTGATATATTGGAATTTTAATGGATTACATTTATTCGTCTCCTTTTTTCATCAATTGGGGAATGAAAATATCACATGTGCATACATTTGGACTAACACCCCCCCCCCCCTGAAGAAATGAATTTAATTTTACATATATTACTATAACAACATAGTCTTATGTTACAAGGAAATTACATTATTTTTTAGGAATACTTAATTCATTAAAAATATATTCAAAAAGGCCCAATTATTTTAATTCCTTCGAAAACATAAAACAAGAATATTTTAACTTAGTGAAAGATCTTAAATGTATCCCATGATGATCTTCCATGTTAGCAATATTACATAAAACAACTGTTCTCATATCCACGGTAAAGGAAACAAAATAAATCTGTGAATTCCAATGATCAGTAAGGGTATATAAAGGAATTTATAGAGCACTACAAGAATATAAGGGAATGATAACATGATCCTATCGTTAGAAAATTTTACCATGCATATCAAAAAAAATAACCATGAATCATGGAATAAATATTAATAGTTTATAAATTATGAATTATAATAAAATTAAGAACATAATCCATGAAAGCATAACATATGAATAATACATGTAATTGTGGAATACAAATCAACATATAACATCATGAACATGTATAATTAGAAACAAGTTCACTCATTAAGATAGGGACATGAAATTAGCACCTTGAATAGGCTTATGGAAATTTCACTTGGTCAACACAGAATTCTTTGATCTAGAAATTTGGATTATGCATAAAATTGTGATCATTTAATCAGGTTCATACATTACATTTTGATCATGTAATCTGTTTCCTGCATAACTTATCAACATGAAACTAGATCCATTCATGACATTGTGAAAATGTAATAATGTTCATGAACTACTATATGAACACAAAATAAGGATCAATCATAATATTAGGAATATATAATCAGGTTCATGCATAAACTTACTGACATATCACTAGGTTCATGCATAACATTGTGACCATGTAATCTGGTTTATGCAAATTATTTATTCTCATGAGTCTTCCATCATTACCTAATGAATTGGAGGGAGATATAGGTCCCACATGTCATATAATAAACTCATACATACATGTGTAAAAATATAATAAAACATGGATCATATCGTGACCCATAAAAATATTTCATATCTGAACCCATTAAATAAAATGGGTACCATAAAAATTTATCATATCATAACCTATTGAAAATATATATGTTTCATAATAATTTCATCCTATAATAACCCATGAAAAGAAGCGGGTTTCAAAATCATATAACACATGGATAAGAAATTATTTTCATATGTATCATTCCATCAAAACATAAACCATTTAATAAATAACATGAATGGAACCTTTGGATAATTTCCCAAAATGGAATGAGTAACATCAATGAATTCCTTCTTATATGGAATTTTTTTTTAAATATATTTTAAAAACATTTATTGGGGAAAATATAATTTTATCTTTGAAAAATAATTCTTAAAACATAAAACATTAGACAATAATTTTTATTTAAATTCAATGAAAATGCGGATTAAATTATACAAATATTTTTGAAATTATTTTTCCTTGAAAAATTAAAAGATAAGCTCAAAAATATTTTGATTCCCTTTTTTGTAATAATTTATAAATGAATCCAGAAATAATTTTCAAAAAATATTTCATTGAAAATTTATAAAATAATATCAAAATCATTTTGAAAACTATTTTCTTTAAAACCCTAGAAAATAATCTTGCAAAAACTTTTCAAACTATTATACTTTAATGTACTTTCAAGACATAAAATAATATTTAATATCATTTTAGTCTTTTTTTCTAAAAACAATCTTTTGAAAATATATAAAATAATCTTTGAAAATTCATTTGAAACATTTTTTACATAAAACAATATTTGAAAACCGTTTTCTTTTAAAACCCATATTAATTGAAACATATTTCCAAAATAATTGAAAAAATAATTCTTTTAAAAAAATTAACCAGGTAAACATAAAAAGAAAGTATCAAGGAAATGATGGTCATGACAATGGGTAGGTCGGTACATGATGAACATTCCTTTTAAACCCTAAAATTTCAAAAAACTGCCCAGATAGAAAAATGAAAATAATATTCCTATTAAAACCATTTTGTTAAAATCTAATACATGGGTAAAAATTTATTTTAAATGTCATAGTATAACAGAGAAATAGTTTTTGAAAAAATATTAGAGTACATTGCTTTGAAGGAGAACATATTTCTGACCGAATGGAGATATAATGTCATATTTCCATAAAAACAATTCACAGTAATCTTAATAACTGAAGAGTATAAATATGGTACCATAACATTGATATAACATACATATATATAGGTTAGTAAAGTTCATGAGAGTTCTTGTGTCACGAACTAGCCCGAGTCAACCCTGAACCGGTCACCCACGCCAGCCCGCAACAAGTCCCTAGAGGCATTCCCAATCCTCCCAGGATGGCGAAAAGCACCAATGGAATAGATAGAATACACAAGGGAACGATTTCTCCCATATATATACAATCAAACCAACAGTGGAAAGAAATGGACATCCGAAAATACATTTATATAAAAATTAAACTAAACATTATTTGTACAAAAAAACTGAAAGTAAAACTAAACCAAAATCTCAACTGACCAAACTAGTTAACCAACTAACTCCCTGTAACCCCACTGGTCACTCTCTTACAAAATTATCACATGTCTCCCAAGGCAATCAAAGTTGATCTGAAACCTGCACAAGGGATAAAAACAGAAGAAGACTACGGGTGTGAGTATTAAAACTCAGTTGGTTAGCCAAATATTCAATTCCCGATGCACTTACATTAAAATAAAAGAAGAATCAATTTATAGTTTTAAATACAAGATATAAAAGGTATGTTTTTCAAATGAGGTTCCATGCTATAATAATTATCAGAAAAAAACATGCATGTTTAAATAACAAAAATGCAAGTAACAATTTTTCAAAGAGGTGCAACTTCACAATGAAAATAGTTTTCAAGAGGGATGCTTCAAAGAATGTACACTTTTAAATAAATAACACACACCATTGAATTTACCAACCAAACGCACTGTATTTCGATGGTGAGTACAAAATATCCAATGAGCACAACTCACGGGAACACCCTTAGGCACTAGTTTGTTGTGAGCCTCAGGTACCTCATATCTCGTTGAAAGTGACCATAATAAATATCTGTTCTCATGCACACGAGCCACTATTAAGGAGAATACCCATAACCTAGTGGTTCCCCAACATCATCATCATCATAGTTTTGTTAGTGTTGTCATCATCAAACTTGCTACATGAAACAGGGTCCAAACCCCACCGAATCACTATCATACAAGTACATGTCCGCCCACCTAGATACCCGGGATTCCCTTTAGTGCTCAATCAAGTAACACATATAATCAAATACACATTTCACATCCAAATTCCATTCCCAAACCATAAAAACACAAAAATCCCATAAAATTTCTTCACATTTCTTTCACGAATCAGCAAACCACTACAAATTTTCGTTAAACAATTTCAAGGAGTGTATTGGGGCTTTGCACATAAAACTCATTCAAAGACACTATTTTAATTATAAACACACAACAAGACCATACCCAACCATATTTGGAAGCCCTAAAAACATTTAATAAAATCATTTTAGGGACGATAAAATAATCCCAATTGAAACAACATGGTATATACAAGTAAAACACTCATTCTACATTTTTAGGAAAGGCCAACCAGGACATTAAACATTTTCCCAAAACTAACATTTGTAAAATTTATTCATTTAAATTTTTTTAATGAGGTGTATACACACCATATACAGAATCAAACCAAAATCCTGAATCCCATAAAATAATTAGGTTATATATTCAAAAGACAACCATTTTTATAAGAATGAGAAACATGCTATTTTTCAAAAACTCAGGACAGAACATGTTGTAAACCAAAACACATTTATTTTTAAAACCAAATAAAAATTGGAAATCCATAAAAAGGTCCCAAAATAATTTTTTACATTCATACAATGTATTTATAAATCCAAACAAATCATTTTAAATTTCACTAGACACATAAAATCCAATCGGACAATTTAACGAACACGTGGCATGAAATATTTAACAAAACAACTTATGTTACACACATAAAAGGGCTAAAATACCATTTTCATGCCATAAAGTTTTTAAATCTACTGAAAAATATTCGAAATACCAAATACCAAGTTATAAATCTCATATAATAATTTATCAAACAAGAGGAGTGCACATTTATAACAAAATAACTATATTTTTAACAAAATAAGTCATAAAACATAATTTTCACACAAAACCTTTAAAACCAAGATTTCACATCAGCACATATCATTTAAATAAGGTTATAAAAGTATGATAATGATTAAAATTAAATGATAAAGGCTTGTTCAAGGGAGATCCTACCTCAAATCCTTGGGGTAATGGAAACACACACCCAAAATCACCATCCGAGGGTTTACAAAACCTAATCCTATGAAGACCGGACCCAAAAGAAAAAAAGATCCATAAAAAATCATGTAATAACAGAACCCTAGGTCTAACAGTACTATAAAAGATTATAAAATCATGAAATAATGAAAGGAGGAAGAAGAGGAAGGATAAAGGATAAGGAATCTCACCTTTTCAACTAAAAAACAATTCGTATTCCATTAGATCTGCACACCTATTTAAAAGGGAATGGCTTGTAACTTCTTGAAGATACTCCTATGGTCTATAAAAACCAATTAAAGAATATTTTTGGTAAAAAGAGTATGAATTTAATTACTTATTAATGATAAAATTTATTGTTTCAATTCTGGACGATTTGAGAGACATTGAGACTGTTTCACCACTCCGAGACTATTATGAGCTCCAAAGAGGGAAAATATATAATGGGGGTCAGTATAGGGATATTTTATTTGGTTGGGAGGTTTAATCACCGAAAAATATCAAAAATTGAATTAGATATAAAATAAACAAAATATTTTTTTAATCTGAAAATGGGCCCATGGGCTGGCCCAATACCTAACTAAGTAACCCCAATTCACCATGATTATGAATTATTGAGGGGTCCAAAAGGATATTTTGTTTTTAATATATCATTGGAGGAAAATTATGAAGTGTAATTGGTGAAATATGTTTTAAAACAAAGGATTTATAAAAGAAAAAAATTCGGTTTTTAAAACTGGAAATGGGCTCATGGTTGGCCCAAATCATGAAGTGACGACCCTTTCTCCAAAATCTCCAAAACAAGCAATGAGGAACCAAAATTAGGATGATTAGACATAGATGAAACTTAAAAACTCAAAATTCATCTCACCTGAGACCCAATAAAAGTATCGGGATTTCAAATTAACCGGATCAAAACAAAGTCATGAAAAACTGGGTGTGACCATTCTCCCAACCATTAAAGCTTTCCGCCCCCCAGAAAGCCAGAAAACTTTCCAACTGAAAGATAAACACCTAGGGATTCCTTATCAACATGATCCAACCTATAAATATAGTGAAATATCATTTTCCAACAACATAAATTAATCCTTTTTCCCAAACAAAACACCAATTCACAACCACTTTGTGAAAATCAATGGAAATATAAAGCCACCACCTCCACAACAAAGACAAGTACCTAATTGTTGGGATTTGTCCAAATGAACCCAACAATCACCCAAACTAAATGGAACTCAGGAAAACCAGAGACTCCAGGGGAGTATAGAATGGACTACCCACCCATAATGAACAACTCTCAATAGAAAATTTCTTAGGAAGAAAAATCAATGAGACCTGTGGTGGGTCCCCCCACCATTAGAACCCAACTAGCAATGAAAAAACAAGAACTAAACATTAACTAGAATTGGGCCTCACCTTCACAAGTCCAAAAAAACTATCCCACAACAAACCAACAACCCATGTTAAGAGTGTTACAACAAGATCACATAAACCACCCACTCCCGAACAGAGGGGACTAGAACTTGGACCACATTTTCAGCACAGATTCGGACCACCACCACTCGGGGAGGGGAGGGAAGGGGACCCAATAATTTGGCCACTAGAACCACAAAAGAATCTAAGGAACTAAAAAAAACTCTCCACCTATGAATAGGTAACACCAAGACCACACCCGATTTACAGAGGCGGTCCACATGAATTATCACGAACTTGAAGCACTTTAAATCAATCTCAAACAGCTCTCTATTTAAACTGACGGGATGAGGAATTATTTTAGGTGGTGAATCTAGCTTTTGAAACATGAGAAATAATCCTTAGTTTTATCAATTGGAAATATTAAAAACAAATAACTATCTGTGTCCACATCACAACATCCAACGCATCTTTAGAAACCCACTGAACATTACTCCAAACTCAAGCCACAAACAAGATCCCATATCAAGATGGAACAAGAGTATGAATATAGATCATAAGGGAGAATACTGAATAGAAAAGACTACTAAGACATAGGATAAACCATCCACATAACCGTTGGTTCAAAACAAACACCACAATTTTTCACCTTAAAAAACTTTTGGAAAAAGAACTAACTTGGTGGATTTTCACATTCACCAATGGTGTTTCATCAAGTTTCACTCACATGAACATTTACGTGCCACCCCAGGAACTCAAAAACCATGCCATATAGGCCATTCTTCCAGATATAAATAAAACCATTCATGTGAGAACCCATGAAAACACTAAAGGCTAAAACAAAACAACATCATTCAAAAAATCATGTACCGTCAAAAGGAACACTAACCACCATGTCAAAAACACTTTTCATATTCCACAAAACAAAACCAAATTTTATCAAGAACCATTTGATTAAAAAACAATCAATTTAATTTAATAGAACATAAAAAAGACCATTCTATAACAAATATCCCTTTCCTGTTTCAAAAAATTCAGCAAGGTCTATTTTCATAATCCGACAACCACAAAGGCCAAAACCCCTTTCCAGAAAACACCAGCTGCTCAAAACCAAACATCCACAAACAATTCATAATATTCAAACACTTTTTAACAGGCCATAACACCCCATTTAAAAATAAAGTTTCAGAATTAATTTAAAATGATTCACACTTTTAAAATATTTTATTTCAAAAATCCAAAAGTTTAGATTAGGGAAAATCGAATCCCGTTAAAACATTTCCACTTACTCCCCAAAAAATTGTTTAAAATAACACAACCTTACCAAAAACATTCTTTTATTTAATTTTTTTAAACCCCTTTTCTAATTTTCCAAATCCAATCCATTCTTTAAAACCCATTCCCATAATTCTCACACAGGTATTTTCAAAACAAAAATTCAGAATTCATGAAAGGTCTAAGAAACCCACAAAAAGGGAACTAGTGTCGGTTGGGGGAATTGACCATATGGTTGGAGGCCATATGTCAAACACAACATCAACACGGAGAGACTTATTAGGACCATGTCATGACTCTACATGACTTTCCAGGCCCTACGAGCTCACAGATTCCATTAGTCAGACTCCCCTTGTCATATCCCAACACCAAACATTCAGCAAGAACAAAGGAAACTAATAAAACCAGACTTAACATTAAAACCCGAGGATCAGAACGAGAAAGAGTTCGCGAATATCTTCCTGCACTTACCCCTCAAGTCCAAAAAATCATACTCCATCTACCTTGACATCCCCAAATAATAAATTCTCTCTAAAAATAATGTTCTCCTAAGAGTCGACCTCCTCTGATACCATTTTGTCACGAACCAGCCTGAGTGAACCCTGAACTGATCACCCAGGCCAGCCCGCGACAAGTCCCGAGAGGTGTTCCCAATCCTCCCGGGATAGTGACAAGCAACAAGGGAATCAATAGAGTATACAAGGGAGCGATTTCTCCCATATATATACAATCAAACAAATAGTGTAAAGAAATGGACAGCCCAAAATACATTTATATAAAAATTGAACTGAACATTATTGGTACAAGAAACTGAAAGTACAACTAAACAAATAACTCAATTGACCAAACCAGTTAACCAACTAACTCCATGTGACCACACTGGTCACTCTCCAAAAAAATGATCCCACGTCACACAAGTCGATCGAACTTGAGCTGAAACCTGCACAATGGCTAAAAACAAAAGAAGACTGTAGGCGTCAGTATTAAAACTCAATCAGTTCGCCTGATATTCTATTCCCAATGAACTTCCTTTAAAATAAAAGAAACATTAATTTATATTTTTAAATAAAAGATATAAAATTATGTTTTTCAAATGAGGTTCCATGCTATAATAATTATCAGACAAAAACATGCATGTTTAATAAACAAAAATGCAAGTGAAAATTTTTCAAAGAGGTGAAACTTCAAAATTAAAATTGTTTTCAAGAGGGATACTTTAAATAATGTACACTTTTAAATAAATAACACACAATACTGAATTTAGCAACCAAACACACCATATGACAAAGGAGAGTACAAAATAGCCAATGAGCACAACTCACGAGAACTCCCCTAGGCACTAGTTAGTTGTGAGCCCCTGGTACCTCATATCTCAGTGAAAGTGACCATAATAAATATCCATTCTTGTGCACAAGAACCCCTAGTCGGGAGAATACCCATAACCTAGGGGTCCCCCAACATCATCATCATCATAGTTTAGTAAGTTTTTTCATCGTCAAACTTGCTACGTGAAACATGGGCCAAACCCCACAGAATCACCAGCATAATAGTACACGTCTGCCCACCTAGATACGTGGGATTCCCTTTAGTGCTCAATCAAGTTACACATATTATCAAATACACATTTCACATCCAAATTCCATTACCAAACCATAAAAACTAAAATAGCCCATAAAAATTCTTCACATTTCTTTCATGAATCAACAAACCACTACAAATTTTCGTAAAACAATTTCAAGGATTGTATTGAGGCTTTGCACATAAAACTCAGTCAAAAACACTATTTGAATTATAAACACACAACAAGACCATACCCCCAACATATTTGGAAGCCCTAAAAAAACATTTTAGAAAATCATTTTCTGGACGATAAAACAATCCCAATTGACACAAAATGGTATGTACAAGTAAAAAACTCATTCTTCATTTTTAGGAAAGGCCAAATAGGCGTTTAAACATTTTCTCAAATCAAACTTTTTGAAAAGTTATTCATTTAAATTTTTTTAATGAGGTGTATACACACTATATATAGCATCAAACCACATTCATAAGTCCCAAAAAAACACTTAGGTTACATATTCAAAACACAACCATTTTCATAAGAATGTGAAACGGGCCATTATAGTTGGGGTTTGGGTTAGTGGTAAGCATCCCTTAATCATACATGAAAAATTGGGGTTCAAACCCCATTGGGTGCAGGTACTGTAACAGTATTGTATCATACTATAGTAGTAGAGGCACTGTAGCAGTGGCAGGGCACTGTAGTAGCGGCAGGGCACTATAGCGGTAGTAGGGGACTGTAGCAGCGGGAGGTATTGTGTGGTACTATAGTAGCACGGGTACTGTAGCGGTACTATTCACAGAATGGGCATTGGGCCGAAAAATTGGGCCTACGGGCCATGTAATGGGATAAATTACCAATGGGACTTCGGGCTATGTAATGGGTCTACCTCTACCTAGTTAAATAGGTCTTTTCTTTCCTTTAATAATAAATGAGGCTTCGGCCCCAACCTTTTAAAAAAATGTGAAACAAGTCATTTTTCAAAAACTCGGGCCCAAATATGTTGTAAACCAAAACCCATTTATTTGTAAAACCAATTACAAATTGGATATCCATAAAAGGATCCCAGAATAATTTTTTACATGCTACCAATGTATTTATAAATCCAAGCAAATCATTTTAAATTGCACTAGACACATAAAAGCCAACCGGGCAATTTACCGAACACATGGGATGCACTCTTTAACAAAACAACTTTTGTTATGCACTTAAAAAGGGATACAATACCATTTTCATGCCATAAACATATTAAAGCTACTAAAACATATTCAAAATACCAGAAACCAAGTGCTGAATCTCATGGAATAATTTATCAAACTAGAGGAGTGCACATTTATACCAAAACAACTATATTTTTAACAAAATAAGTCATAAAATATAATTTTCACACAAATCCTTTAAAACCAAGATATCACAGTAGCACATATGACATAAATAAGGTTATAAAAGTATTATAATGATGAAACTTAAATGATAAAGTCTTGTACAAGAGACATCCTACCTCAAATCCATGGTGTAATGGAAACGCACACCCAAAATCACCACGTGAGGGTTTACGAACAGTAAACCTTTGAATATCAGACCCAAATGAATAAAAACCCCTTCCAAAATAATTTAATAACAGAACTCTAGGTCTAACAGGACTATGTTAGATTATAAAAGAAATAAATAATGAAAGGAAGAAGAAGAGGAAGGATAAAGGAGAAAGAATCTCACCTTTTCAACTAAAATAACTATTTTTATTCCATTAGATCTAAACCCTTAGATAACAATGAATGTCATTAAACTTCATGGAGATAATCCTAAGTTCTGGAAGAACTGAATAAGGAAAATTGGTGGAAAAAAGGGTACGAGTTGAATTACTTATGAATGATATAATTTACCTTGTCAATTCTGGTCGATTTGAGGGACATTTAGAATGTTTCCCCACTCCATGACAATTATGACCTCCAAAGAGGGAACATCGATAATGGGGGTGAGAATAGGGGTATGGGATTTGGGTGGGAGGTGGAATAATGGAAAAATATCAAAACTTGAATTAGATATAAAATAAACAATATAGATTTTTAAAAATGGAAATGGGCCCATGGGTTGGCCCAATACCTAACTAAGTAACCCCAATTCACCATTATTATAAATTATTAAGGGGTCCAAAAGGATATGTTCGTTTTAATATATCAGTGGAGGAAAATTATTAAGTGTAATGCGTGAAAGATGTTTTAAAAAAAGGAGTTATAAAAGAAACAAATTTGGTTTTTAAAACATGAAATGAGCTCATGGTTGGCCCAAATCATGAACTAACCACCCTTTCTCCAAAAACACTTAAACAAGCAATGTGGAAGCCAAATTAGGGTGATTAGACATATATTAAACTTAAAAACTCAAAATTCATCTCACCCATGACCCAAGAAATGTATCGGGATTTCAAATTAACCGGATCAAAACAAAGATATCAAAAACATGGTGTGACATCTTGAGAGATCTATCATAACATTTCGTCAATAGATGCATAATCATAAAAAATCTCTACAATAGATGATATTAAAGATATAAATAATTAAAAAATTGGTAACACTGAAATTATAATTAGTGGATTCATGATATAACAAGAGAAAATGTAGTATATTCACCTCATTAAAAAATATAGGTGAATAACTTGCATGTGTCTCAAATAAGGGAAATTGAGACAAAATTACTTTACTGATTTGGTATCTTTTGAAACATGACATCCTTGTAATAAATATCATCAAATAGATATGTAAATAACCAAAAATGAAAATATAATAATATTATAACTCATCCATGGTATGTATACACACCACACAGATGAAATTATTGGTGAAAAGGGCATGTATCTCAAAGACAAAAAAAGTGAGATGAAACTTTCTTACATTGTGTCTTGATTTTATTCATGTATTTTCAAACCTATTGTATATTAAATATATGTTAAATATAAATCTGTGAATGAAATATTTTATTATATATAATACCATATTTTTTATGACATTATATTACCCATTTATTAAAAACATCAGGATAACGTTGAGTTTCGGGTATTATCTTCTTTTTTCATATAAGTTTTGACTTGTTATTATCAATCTTCCTACATAGACCATGATACAAATAATTCAATAATTTAAAACATGTTATAAATATCATCTATATTCAGTTTATATTTTTTTATAATATGTTATATTACATTGAAATATTAAATTAAATACTATATTCGTGGAGACGATAGGTCATATGTATGGATGAACATTGCTCTTGTTTTATTAAAGTATTAATAAAAAAGAATGAAATTCACAAATATTTATATATGTAAATAATATCACTATAGTGGAATTATTATGTAATATGTATCATATAAGTTTACTAAACAAATACTTAATTGATCTCATGAAAAGTGTCAAAGCATCGCATCGCTTTGGGGATGCGGTAGTCCACACTTCCGCAAATAAAGTTATCATATTTACAAAAAATGGATATCAGAAATCATTTTTCTATATAAAAAATAAATAAACATAAAGAAATTATAAATATCACAAATATAATATAAAAACATTGTTTCCATCATTATTTCTCAACCATGATAGGTGGCAAAGAAAAAACGAATAATCGACATTTCGTGAGGTGGTAGTTCATCATACATAAATGTTAAGTTCATTAAACATTATATGGATGTGTGTGTAAGTGTCGTTAAAAAACTTATAATAAGAACATATAATTATATTTAGGATATTTTTGTTATTATATAATCATGTAATAATAATTATTGAGGTTCTAGAGAATCAAAATAAACCCAAATAGCATGAGTAAGGATGTTACCTCTTATTGGGGTAACTCCTTTGGGTTTTCACCATATGGATTACTTGCATTGATTAATTACAAAGGTGGGGATTATAGTTTTAGTTGAGGGATATTTTGGAGTTATTTGGGAATATTTTTTCAAAACAAAGTTTTTTTAGAGGTGTGAGGAAGTGGGAGGGGTGAGTGTCTTTTTATAGGAGAGCGAAAGGACACACATGGTGTTTTTTTTATAGAATTGTGTGTTCCCCATGTATAAATATTTTCCTAGTTGTATAAATGGACCATTATGGATCCTTATAATCGATGTGATTAATTTGAATTAATTTCACTAATAATTTTGGTCAAGAACTAAGTTGATATTAATAGAAATTATTAATTATTCTCATTAAAAATATGGAATATATTTTTATAAATCCCAACCACATAATTGTTAGAAATTAATTTGAATTTAATTATACAGATGGGATCACAATGCGGGTTTTTAATGTAAAAATGTTCAAAGGTTTATTAAGTTTTATATCAATATCAAATTCAAATTGATTAAAATGAACTAAATTGGATTAATTGCTAACATTAAATCCAATTACATATATATTATTTATCCTTATAAATAAATTATATGAAAAGTATATTTTCAATGAAAATTCATTATTTTTTACAATTCATTTAAAAATGAAACTTGACATAAAAATACAAAAAATCACCCAAGAAAATTTTTTATATATTTATTATAAAAATGTTCTTAATTTTCAAATATAAAATTTATAAATGTTTCAAAAATTATATTTAAATTAGGTTCTCTATTAAAAAGTTATAAAACTTCTTTTTAAAAAATATTGGTTTTTATTTTTAATATTCGGTATGTTCACATATTAAGACTATAAATTGAATTGGATGAATATAAGAAAATTTTGATTCAATATATAACATAAAAATTTAATTAATATCATTCACTAATTTTAATTAATTTAACTTATTATGATAAATATCATTCTATAAATAATTGTTTTTCAACTAATTGTTTTTCATTCCTTTTATCTTCATTTTGTTTCTATATTCATTTGTTATTAATAACTAACTAATGAATTCAAATTAATATTTTCATAATTTATTAAATAAAATGATAATAAATACAAATGCTACGATATATCTTATTTTATTAAATAATAATATTTTTAATAAATATAATTGTTCGGTAACATTCGGTCTTGCATGTTACACAAGCCATTGAGGAAATTGAGTCTTGTATATAACATAAGATAACATGAGTTTCCATATAGATAAAGCTAAAAATTATATTGAAAATAGACCATGATTAATTAGTGTTTGTTTGTAAATCAATCTAAATGTAGAGATTTAATATTAAACAAAATATATTTAGTGTTGCGAGAAATGAAAAATATTAAAAATATTATATTAATTTGAAAAAAAAAAGATTTATAAAAACATAGGGAGTTACATTATAACCCCCTTAAAATTAATTTCACCCTATATATTCATATTCATTACCAATGTATTAATAATTATAGGTTCCTTTAATTGAAACCCACATTATAAAAACGAACACTAAAACATCCATTATGAAGGGATAGTTGCAAAAATAATGGTCACCCAAAGTTACTCACATCTGGGATTCCATGTATGAGAACATAAGTGGGAAGTGAAAACATAGATATCGAAAATAAAAATATAACTATAAGGTTTTGGAGGAGAGTGACATAGAACATGTTTCCGAGAAAGTCAGAAATCACACATCCATAAATATGAGATGATATAAGGGATATATGATTCATCAAAGAAGAAGGTACTAGGATAACCTTTTTTGGTTTCAAGATCCCATCCTTAGAGGTTTATAATTTTCATCATAAGTTCTACTTACATGATTTAATTACCTTTCAAAAGTAAAATATCACCCTTTGGTACTGTCTTGATGAATTTCCGCTTCACATTTTTCTCCAAAAATGATGTTGAATTTTTCATTATTTAAGCACTAACAGATCATGAGATAGATGATAAGTCATCATATATATCTTCATTTTCTGTCAACAGAACTTTTATAGATCATGTTACCTAGTATGCATAAATCCACCTATGGTTAGATAATACTTTAATCACACAAAAATCAGCTTAAATTTAGCAAAAAAATACCGTAAATTGTTAACATTATAACTCTTTTGAATGTTGAAAATTAAAGACATTATATAAAATGTCACAAAATCATATTATCATTTATCTACCATATATCACAAAGTATCTATTGGTTGTTACATTCCAAACATGTGAATACCCTTAGTAAATATTCTCTTGAAACATGGTAAAAAATCAATTATAATAAGTCCTCTTCAAAAACATTCAAGTTTTCTTATTCCAAATATTACTAGATATAATCATTAAATCCCAGAATTTGTAAACTTAATCCATAATAACATAGAATAATTTTAAAAAAATTATAATTTCTGAGGTAATAAATATCGTCCAATTTACTTATTCATATACAACATATATTTATCCTAACAACATTATCTCACTATCATGAATAAATTAAGGTTTTTCTACCCTTAATCAAAATATCACATTCCCAGGAATTCTTCTTTCTACCTCACATGCATCATTCCAAATATCCTTCAAAATTCATAATTAAAAAATTATACTGAAAATACATATATATTTCATGAATAATATAACATAATCTTTAAACTCAAAAACATATACACTTGAATTATCTTGAATTATTCTTAAACCATTACTCAAGCTTCATCCTCTTATCCCTTAATACCCATGTCCTAGAATATGAAAAATAAGCCATGTACTAAGCTTCCTCAACCTCAATCCAATAATTCTTATTACATTTAATGTAAATAATAATGTAATAACAATCCATAACTTTTACATATTACTGGAAATAAATTTATCTTCCACAATATAACAAATACTCATAAACCATTCTAATTCTCTTCATGAGATTTCCTCTTAGAGAATCAATTATCAACATTAAAATAAATTACACATTTGAAACATTCAATGTTGACCCAATTCCTTCTAGTTCTCTCTATTTATTAAGACCATAATGCATATGGTGAGAGACACTAATCATTGCAAAAAACCAAAAGATCAGGAAAAATTAGTTATAAGATGTCCAAATAATGACACATACTTCCTTAATATATGAAAATATATTATTATACTAGTTTATTCTTATTCATATTCTATTTAAATCCATCATGATGTTTTGTAAAGATTTTTTGAATTCCCAAAGCATATCCCATAGGAGTGTCAAACTAGGTGCGTAGTTAGGCTTGTTGTCCCATACCAGGTTACGCTTGAGTCAGGCATGATGCACAATGCTGGATTTTTTACTACTAAGTAAATTTGTTATAGAACCACATCCAATTTTAGTTTCTATATAGGTATTAATTTCTAAGAGACCACACACTATATTCATTACCAAAATTTGAGGACATTTTTCTAAACATAAAATCATTATTATACTTTCCCTTAGAGACATACCTAGAAATATCTTTTGAAATATACGTAGATATTTCACTAAATATTTGTAATCCTAGTCTCCAATGGTTTACTAAATCTAATCTTAGATAAAAACTATAAAAAACCATTCTTAACATACATTTACATTACATCATTTTTAAGTAACACTTAATATATTACAAAAAGAGACACTCAAAGACCATATTATTTTAGTACATTTGGATACATTGAAAAATAATTTAACTCACTAAAATATCTTCAATTTATCCCACAAATATTTTCCCCCCTTATCAATTCTTCTTAAAAAACATTATTCATAACCTATAGAAAGTAAAAATAACAAAGGGTGATCTTGAATGCTTAAAAAAGGGAAAATAAAGGAAATGTGTAAGAATAACTTGAACATAAGGGTATGAAAACACAATAAAATTCTTATAAGATCATACCTTACATATAAATAATCATAAACATGAATCAAATAATATAGATTTGTAGTTCATAAGACTTGAATCATAAGATGATCAGGAACATAATATATGAAAACATAATATATGAATAAGACATGGAATTGTGGCATACACATCAATGTATAACATCGTGAACTTGTATAAGTAGGAATAAGACAACTCATTAAGTTATGGTCATGAATTCTGACACTCCAATACAATTATTTTCATGCAACTAGGCCCACACATAATGTTGTGAACATGAAATTAGTTTCACAAAAAACATTATGAGCATGTAAAAAGGTCCATGCATAACATTTTGAACATGTAATCATGATCATGCGTATCATATGTAAATGAAACCAGTTCTATGCATATCATATTGAACATGTAATTGGGTTCATACATAAAACTATGAACACATAATAATGTCTATTCATAAAATTGTGAGCATGAAACTAGTTTTATTCTTAATCTTATATACTTTCATCCCGGTCCATGAATAAAATTGTGAACATGAAATCCTATTCATGTATAACATTTATACTCTTTATTAATATATTATTACCAAATTCATTAGACGGTGATGTAAGACTCATCCATCACATAATAGACTCATATATACATTTTCCACCAGATAATAAAACTTCCATGATATCATGACCCATAAAAATAGATTATATAATAATTCATTAAACGAAATGGGTATCATAAAAAATTAATCATATCATAACCTATGGAGAATATATACATTTCATAAAAATTGTATCCTATAATAACCCATGATAAGAACCGGTTGCAAAGGAATATAACTTGTGGAAGACAAATTGGTTTCATTAGAATCATTCCATCAAAACATAAACCATTCAAAAAAAAACATGAATGGATCCTTTGGATCATTTTATGCAAGGGTATGAGTAACATAAAAGTATATCACCTTTGGTATATAATAGTTTATAAATATCTTTTAAAATAATTTCTTGAGTAAAATAACCTTTCTTCTTTAAATTGTATTTTTAAAAAATAAAAAATTTAAAACCCCATTTTCTTTGAAAATTCATAGAAAACATATAAAGAATGACTGAAATTATTATCAAAATTATTTCCCTTGAAAACTTCTAAAAAAATATTGATAACATTTTCAAAAACATTTTACTTGAAAAAATATTAGCAAATCTTGAAAATATTTCCAAAAAAAGTTTCCCTTGAAAACTTATTTAAGAATTTTGAAAACTTTTTGAAAACTTTTTTCCTTGAAAAAATAGAAATGAAGCATTAAAAAATATTTAAAATATATTTACTTGAAAATGAATTGGAAAAATATAAAATAAACAGTGGGATAATGTAAATACATTTCTTTGAAAATAAACTTTTGAAAATAAAAAAAACCACTGAAAATTCATTTAAATTTTTTTACATAACACATTTTTGGAACACCATTTTTAATTGAAACCACATTTTAAAATAAAAAAAAATAAAAGTACTTTTAAAAATAATTAATTTTTAAAAATATAACCTTAAAAATATAAAGAGTAATTATCAATTAAATGATGGTTATAATGGTGGGAAGGTCCATACATATTGAAAAATCTTTTTACAACATAAAATTTTAAAAAAGTGTCGTGATCCAAAAATGACAAGAATATTTTACTTTTAAAAATAATTTTGTAAAAATGTAACACATGGTTAAAAATTTCCTTCAACCATCATAGGATAAAAGTAAAACTTTTTTAAATTTTTTTTAGAAAACATGGTTTTAAAAGAACAAAGGTTTCCGGCCGAAATAAGATATAAAGTCATATGTCATAAAAACATTTTCTTAATTAACTTATGTACCAAAGCGTGAAAAAATGAAACAATTACTTGGATATAACATTAATATTAATATATTAGTAAAATTAATTATATTTATTTAAATATGTATCATAATATATCATCAATGTAATTATAATCCTAAATAATATCTATAAACGATGGGATTGTAGTTATAAGCTGTTACCACTTCTCTAGATTTAAATCATAATAAAATGAAAAAAAATTAAATTAAATAAATATTAATGTATATTAAAATAAATTAATTCATGATATAACATTTCAAAAGTTATTATATTCATCTCATAGAAAAATATAGGTGTATAACATGACATGTGTCTCAAATAAGGAAAATTGAGACAAAATTACTTTACCGATTTGGTAACTTTTTAAACATAACAAACATGAAAGAAATATAAGGATATAGATATTTAAATTCCCATAAATTTAAAAATAATAATAATATAATAGATCCATGGTAATATTACACACCACACCAATGTAATCAGTGATGAATAGGGAATGTATCTCAAAGAAATAAAAACTGAGATGAAACTCCTTTACCATGAGTCTTGATTTTCATTGTACTTGTTCAAACCTATTTAATAATAAATATAAGTTTATTATACATCTAATATAGAACAATATTATTATATATAATGATATATATTAATTTTATGACTTTATATTACCAATTTATTAACATCTTCATGTTAATCATATGTTTCGGTTAATATCTGCATTATTTTTCTTATAAGTTTTGACTTATTAGTCCTAATCCTATTATTTATATCATGATTAACTTATTTATATAATGTAAAACATGGTATAAATATCATATATAATTATTATATAATTATTTATAATAATATTTGTAATATATAAATATTAAATGAAATACATCGATCAGGGATATGGTTGGTCGTACGTACGTAAAAATGTTGCTTCCATTTTATTATTGTATCAATGAAATGAAAGTAATTCAAATATTCATATATATATATATATGTAATTTAAATAAATTATCATTATTATATAATATATATCATAAAATTTTACTAAGAACATTCTTAAAAAATTCCATGCAATGTTTGAACGAAGCATGTCGCTTTGAGGAGGCAGTAGTCCACACATCCAAAAATGACGTTTTATAGTTACACGAATTGGAATACATAAAGGTATGATATAAATGAAAATTAGATAATAAAAAAGAAATTATAAATATCACATATATCATGTATCAACATCATTTCCTTCAAAATTCCAAACCATGAAATGTGTTAATGGAAAAATGAACTACCTTTATTTCGAGAGGTGGTAGTTAGTAATACACAAAAGGTAAGTTCATGACCCATTAGATGGAAGTGTGTGTAAGTGTAGAAAAAACCATTGAATAAAAAATATTAGTATATTTAGGTTAATGTTGTTATTATATAATCATGGAATAAGATTAATTTAGGTGGTGGAGAATAATAATAAAACTAAAGTGCTTGAAGAGGGATGTTACCTCTTAATCGGGTAACTCCTTTTGGTTTGCACCAAAGGGAAAACATCGATTTATTTCTACCCAAGATTTGAATTCTAGGATTATTTTAGGGGTTTTTAGGAGCTATATTGTTATATATTTTTTCACGAATTTTTTTTGAGAGGTTTGAGAAAGTGGGTGGGGTGATTTCCTTTTTATAGTGGATGGAAAGGACAGAATTGGTATTTTTAAAATGAATTGTGTTTCCACAAGTATTACTTATTCCCCATGTGTCCAAAAGAAAATTTATAGAGACTTATAGTTTTATTAGCCTAAAAATTTTCATAAATTTGGTTTTCTACATGTTCATAGGTCATTTTATTTTTAACATTAAGGCTTAGTCTCTTATTAAGCTTAATTTTACCATAATTGATGTAATTAATTTCAATTACATTCACAAATAATTTTGGTCAGAAACTAGGTTTCTGTTATTAAAATTTTTAATTTATTACTATTAAAAATATAGAATATATTTTTATGAAATCCAATCACATAAATGGATGAAACTAATTTAAATTTAATCCTACAGATGCGACAACAATGAAAGTTTTTAATGTAAAAAACTTCAAAAGTTTCATTAGTTTTTTATATTCAATCTCAAAGAAAAATTTATTCCTATGGAGTAAATTGTAATAATTTATAGAAAAAAAATCTAATTAAACTTTAAAAACATTTAAATAATAAATTTGACATTATAAATAAATTAGATGAAAAATTAGTTTAGGATTAAAATTCTTTATTTTTCACTGTAGATTAAAAAATGAAACGTCATAGAAAAATACCAATAATTCACCATAACATAATTTATATTTTTTATATTAAATATTTATGATTATATTGAATTATAAAATTTATTAATGTTCCAAAATTTGAATTTAAATTAGGTTCTCTATTAAAATGTGGTAAAACTACTTTTATAAAAATATAGGTTTTTATGTGTAATATTGGATATATTCTCATCTTATGCCTATAAAATAAATTGGAAGAATATTAAAAATATTTGTTTGAATATTTAACATATATATTTAATTAATATCATTAACTAATATAAATTAATTTAACTTATTAAGATAAATATCCCTTCACACATTAAAATACTCTTTTATAAAATAAGTCCATGTATATTCATTTGCTTTTTATATTCATTTATAATTAATATGTAACCTTTGAACTCAACTATAAATTTTAATATGATATTTAATCCTATAATATTCAATTTAACAATTAGGTTATATATTTTTATATAAAATATTGATAGTATTAATAATATATTATTGTTCATTGACACTAGGTCTTGCTTATTATACAAGCAATCATGGAATCTCGGTATTACATGTAACATAAGATAACCTCAGTGTTACATGTTGATAAATCTATGATTTATGGTATTTTTAGCACATGATTAACTTAGTGTTTCATATAATGCAAGAGAAACAAAGTGAAGTAATTTTAAATGAACAATTTTCTGTGTTTCGTGAAATGAAAAATGTCGAAAATATTAAATTAATTCCAAAAATATATTTCGAAAAAACAAGGGGTGTTACACAACCTCTAATAAATATTTAAAATGATAAATTTATGGTATATATATATATAATTCATGAAATAATTATTATTTTTTAAATACAGTACATTATATATTGTCTTTCCCTTATATCTATTGGAAAATGAAATCTCCATTAATGCATATGTGTGGATTTCAACATACTTAAAGAGATATGATTGAATTTTCTTGACTAATATTAGTGTATATTTATAAAGTTACATTTTTAAAATAAAATTTATTTTTATATCATGATCATTATTCTATATATTATGGAATAATTACCCATTTGGCCAAGGTCAACCAATGAAATTCCTTTTGTAATAATGAAAAAAACAAGCTCAAAACACTCGACAAGGAATTAAAAAATTAAATAAGTAACTGTGGAATTAAACTGAATAAATTAAATGTTAAATGATAATTTAAAAAACATATAAATTATTCTTAAAAAATAAAATAATTATTATAGGTTCTTATATAATTTTAAATAAAATACAAAGATTGATTGGACTCGATATAAGAGGTTTCATAAATCAACTTTCATTAACAATTTCACACTTTTACTTAATTTACTATATTATTCCATGATTATGTGTCAAATAACCTTTCAATGTATTTAATTTTATTTACACTATTTTCATGGTTTTATAATTTTTATAAATAATCACCTAAAATATTAATTCTCTCATTAGGGAAACTATATTAGTTAGGCTTGTCCATATAAATATTGTTTCTTTGAAAATTTTTCCATATTATGAACTTACATCCTTTTATATGGTATGTATGCAACCTACTAGGATAGTATGTCATGAATTATAATTTTATCATTATATTTAAATGTATTTTTATTTTATATTTTGAATGATATGTCTATTTAAAAGTAATATAAGTTTCAAGGGTTTTCATGGTCTGAATTTCTATTCTTTGACACATTATTAATTATATGTGATATATGTTATTTTATATGGATTATTTAAGTCCATATGACCATGTTTTCATATATTAACATTATGAAATTTCTTTTTTATAGAATCATGTTGTGTTATTTAATTCAATAGATTTTTAATTCAATTATTACCCAAGTTGGAAAGGTTTATCCTCTCAAACATCCTTCTTTGAGACATTTTTCGATTCATACACCATTATTAATTTATATTTTTTGTTTTCTGACTATTAAAATATTATATCAAGAAAATTTTTATACTCATGGTATTTTATTTTTATTTTTATTTTATATCTTTCAATGGGTTTTTTGTTTTAAAATATCATAAATGGTTTTTATTTAAAGATTATTATTTAATGGATTTATAGACATTCATCCAATATCTTGCACCTTATTGTTTTTTTATTTGAATAATTTTTGTCTCTAGACATAAATGATTTTGAATAGTTATTTTCTATAATATTTATCACTATTTTACAAGGGTTTTAAAGAACATTTTAAGATTGTTTCCAACAATATCACTTTTGACTCTTAATAGAAGTTTGAAAGAAATGATAATGTTTAACATTTATAATGTTAAAAAAAATTCCACCTCTATAAATATTTTTTATTTTAATAAATCCTTCAAATGTTTCTATGATGATTTTTGAATAAAATAATTTTTCCAATATTTTGTGAATTTTTAGTGATTAATGTATTTGATAGAGAAGGGTATTTTCCCCTATTTTTGATGAAACATTTTAATGTAAATTGAAAAACAAATTCATTTTTTTTAAATAGAATTTAATAATTTCAATGCCTTACTAGGGATAAGAACTTTTTATACCAATAACTTACTTTCTCTTAATGGTTTATGATTTCGTTTAAAATATATTTTGAAGAAAATCATTTCATCTTCATTGGTAAATCAAGCTATGGTATTTTCGATGAAATGAAATCATCCACGTGATTTGTTTCAAGACATGGTACTTGGAAATTATTAATGAAATCTGGATTTTGTGTCAACCCAAAAACATAATGAACATTTTACTTTATGTGATGGTTGGGTTTGTTATAGGCCTCCAATGTATTGGGTAAAGATATAGAGTTAACAGGATTAAAAAACTCCTAACATATGATGATGTATTGTTAATCCTAATATATGAGGAAGTTAATTTATTTTAGGATACTCCTTAGAGTCATCATATTTTACCAATTTTTGTTTACATCTAAAAGATATAGGAATTATCCAATTTTGATGTTCTATGAAGAATGATTAATGTTGTAAGATACCTACATGTTTTCTAAAGGCTTTCTAAGAGTTTTTAGTGGTTCCTTTGATTAGGATTACCAACACGTAGACCATAATTATTTATTCTTATGACTATTTTTTTTAAACCATTATTATCCCTAGGTTATAATGAATGAAATTATGGATGATATGTCTAGAAGGTTTCCAGGCTAGTGGTGATGAATTCTTAATGTTGAATAAGAATTGATAAGTACCCTAACAAAATAATCACATAATGTCATTGGTATTTTTATATAATAGTTCCTCATAATTCACTTATACTATTAATATAATAGTTATTTGGATATGTAAGTGATATAATAGTTCCTTGTGATTTTGTATGTTTCATATGGATGAATTTTATTCATGGTTTTTGTTTCGAATCTGGAAATGAAAATATTTTGTTTTTATGAATGTATCAAGTAGTATGAGTTCGAGGTTGTTATATGATATAATTTTATACCAGGTGACCATGTATTGGTATACATCTCATATCATCTACATACACTTGAGAATAATTATGCCACTCATAACATATGATATGCAGTTATTATGTATCCACTTAAGTGTTGGAAACACAACCTTTTCAGGGAGGGGTTCACTATCTATTCTAATCATAAGAGTTTAAGTTGTATATTTTATTAGAAATATAGGAACCATAGAAAGAGGTGGTGGGTGGGGTACCTCCACACATTTTACATTGAAATCTCATACACCATAGGGAAGGGGAACATTGTTGTTGGTAATCTTAGGGAGAAACTACCTTCTCAGTGTTTCCTATAATTGAAGGGGGAGCAGAATCTTCTCTAGATTTGTTCTAAGTTACATTTAGATATTCTCGATGATGAATCGAGAATTTTCTTACTAGTATATTATTCAATTCATCTCTCATTAAATAAATTCCCATGTAATAGAAAGTAGATTATGAGTTCAAGTGAATTATATCTTCAATTTAGGGAAGATAGATTATTGTTGATTGGTCCCTCCCTTCTGATAGGGTTATTTTTTTTAGGGATGAGTTTGATTTTCCTATATCAATTAGGGTCTCAATGTTATAGTAATTAATAGTTCTTCATGGTTCATTCACCTTACCATAGTAAAAATTTTTTATGACATGGGATGCTAATTCTAGTTGTTTTGTGTGAATCATTGCATAGTTTATTATGTGTATCATTGTTATAACAACTGACAAATTATGTTTTAGAACAAAAATACTCATGGTTTTCTTCATTCTCATTCAGAGCTGGTGTGGAAGATGAATGATGTGTCCACTAATTTTATTTATGGATTACCACAAACTCCCTAGAGGAATAACTTTATTTGGGTTGTGATTGATCAGTTTACAAAACCATCTCACTTCATTATAGTTTGAGACATGAGTAATATTGGGGATGTGGGGATGCTACACATATAAGAAATTGTGACGTTTCTTGGGGTGCTATATTTTATCATCATGGAAAGGGACCCCAGATGAACTAAAAGGTTCATATAAGGGTCTCTATGATACTATGGTTAAACGGGTCCAATTGAGTATTGGTTACCATCCATAGAGAGATAGTTAAACATAGATGTTATTCTAAATCTGGTGGAAATACATTATAGATGTATATTGGATTTTGTAGGATCCTTGGATATCCATCCAGGATAGGTAAAATTTTCTAACAAAAAAATTATAACGCATTTACCCAAATGGATCCTTCTAGGGCGATATATGGTTACTTATGTATATCATCTCCTTGCTAGTCAAAGGAGGCAAAATCAAATCTTGTCGGATAAATTATCATCCAATATAAGTTAGTAATGATTCATGTTATACATTGGCACATTGTGATGGTATAGAATTAGAAAAAATATTATGTTAATCCTCTTCTATGTCTATTATAATAAACTATTAGTGACCAATTTTTCTTGAAAATATCACAAAAATTGAGTAACTATTTTCTTCGAAAGTATGAGATGTTAGCTCTAAGATACATTGGGCCATTTCTAATAACTAAGATTATCATAGATGTGGATTATGATTTTTCATTACCATATCATTTAACTACAATTCATGATATGTTCTATAAATCATTGACATAGAAGTATCACCCCAATTCATCACATGTTATGAATTGTGGGGATGATTTTTTAGAACTAGTTATATTCGTGGTTGAGGAAATAATGTTTATAGTTTAATCATATTTTATGTTTTCACACAGTAAATTGATTCTATTCTTTTCATTATAATAGAAACAAATATCATATGATCATTATTATTGGGGAAAGGAAATATCAATGATGGAGTAATCTCCTCACCTCTTTTTGGATCATCTCACTCATTCTTGACATTATAGGGACATAATATCCTATGTTAAGAATAATTAGAACATCCATGAAAATGTAAATCTTACTTTTCTATTCTAAGAGGTCATCTTCAAGGTTTATGAGGTAGAAGATGTTTCTTAGTGGCATTCCAATATTTCTGGACTCAAAGATAGATTAAGAATTACATTGGAAAACTAGTGTCTTTGGGATGATCCACCTAAGATGAAACACACATATTATGGGATATTAAAATAATTTAATTAGTTTTATTGGGAATGAAATGGTAGAAGTAACTGAGGTTTTCTACAGAGAAGAGTGCTTTAAATCTAGTTGTCACAATTGAGGAAAGTAAATAGGGTGTTTTGGTTACTGGTGCATAATTATTTAATGAAACATTAATGATAAAATTGAACAAGAGAAAAGTAATCATTTCAGGTATAGATTCCCAATTTTAATGATATCACAGTCTTCTAAAATATATCCATTTCCCTTATTAATTGATAAGTGATAGGTTCCACTATAACTTCCCCCCTTCACCATTGATAGATTGATTATAGTGACAATAGACTAAAAATCATTACTTAGGTATATCCATCCTAAAATCTATTAAATATATAGTTAATTGACAAAACTTCCCTAATATAATTCCCAATTGGGTATTTTTGTTAATACTAATCAAATAATAACAACTTCGGCTAACTAATATTTTAGGCATTAATAAACAGACACTATATAGCCTTATATCTTCCAATCGATATGATCTAATACCTAGAAGAGGAAGATAAAGGATCCTCAACCAAGGAAATAAAAAATATTGTAGCATTAAATTAAGAATAATAAAATTCATATCTAAATATGAAACTATTTATAGAAATAAGTCGATAAGTAAATGAGACCAATGTTTTAAATTAAATACCATAGATGAAAAAATAAAAATAGGTTCTTCATAACTTCCCTAGTAACCCAAGAGTTCTATGACACTATTATATATGAAATAGATAATAGATTAATACATGAAATATCAAAATAAATAAATTAAAAAAAATTAAATAGCATCAATCCAAGGAATGTTGATCCTCTCTAGTTGTGTCTCCCTCGATCCTCATTCTATATTGACTTCCCCAATTCACTATATTTAATAGAAAAACAATTATCTAAATCATATCCCTTATGTACAAAATTATTTATTTCAATTCCTAAAAAATTTTACTCTTTGAATTTGATCAATGTTTGTCTATTTCCATTCTAAATACTTTGGTAGATCCTAAAATTCTCAAAAATCATTTCATTAAAAATATTTATCCATCATTACATGAAGTCAAGTGATATTTTATGAAAAATAATTTTTTTTATTTTTCATGAAAATCATGGGACTACTTCTTGTATATCTTTGAAGTTATTTCATATATGAGTACTTCTGTGGAAAAAATTACCTCATCCATTGTTTGGATTTTCCTTTAATGAATAGATTAAGTTAAATTCTTCTTGATCTTACTAAGGCATGTAATCAAAACATTGAATTTATAAAAACCATGTGGATCCTTTTTTCACCATAGTGATGTAATTATTTTTATTAATATAATATATTTATCATTTACACAACATGTATTGATATCAAGTTCTTCAAACATCAATCTTGAGGTCGTAGTAAATTCTTTATGTGAATATCCATTAGTGTTTAGTATTTTACGTGGATATGGATCAAAATTATTATTTTATTCCATTTGGTTTTGTATCGATATTACATCCTAAATGCATTTCTCATAGCCACATGATTATTTTGTTGTCAAAATTTATTAAGTGATCTTGTATCAACCTCATCATCCAAGGCTTCATTCATATTCTTTTTAAAGAATTGAACATTCATGTGGCATCAAGAATGGCCATTATTCTTAAATTTTTCTCCTTGACCGTGGATTTATAGATTCATCCTCATATGATAAAGAGTACAGATTATAGTTGGAAGGATCATGGATGGAAATCTAGAAGATGATGAAAGTTGGATCAGTGGTTGCAAGGTGATGAATGGTATCAATGATAGAAATATAGTGGTAATAATAGTAAAGAATTTAAATGGTATTAGTGAAAGTATTATAGTGTAATCTTGTAATAATAGTAGGATAGATAGCGATAGTATGGAACTTGTATAAGAAATAATATGATGATTGAAAGGAACCAGTGGCACTCCGTTGGTGGTATGCCCAAATGGAACCATGAAGCATGTTCACTACAATGGAAGAGAACCCAATGGTAGTATTTATATGGTTATATTGACCCTAGAAATATTGTATTGGTCATAGTAGTTTTACATTCTGAGTAGCGTCTTGTTGTAAAAATAGGAGGAAGTGGATTACTTATGGGTCTTTCATTCATTGCCACTTTATAAAATCATGTTGACCAAATCCTTAAACACATCATTAGAAAAATCAGTAAGACACTTCAACCTCAATAGTGGAACGGAATATAGCTTAAATATTGGTTTAGATGCTGTTTTTATCTTAGATCTCCCTGTCTATCATGAAAAAAACGTCCTATGTTATTAGATTAGCTGTTTTGGACTTCTTCAGGAAAATAAATTTGTTCCCCTCAAAATGGGCTTGCAGAGTTTTATCCATACTCCCAGAGTCTTAGCATGGTTCTCCTGACCTCGAATTGGCTCATTAGATCCATACTAACATCCCTATTTGTGGTAATGGTTTCTTCAAGTTTCTTTATGATAGTTTCTAATATGCATAATGGTCAGAAAACAATAGTGGGCCTTATATAAGCATATGCACAAATGATCGAAGTGGGATTTCATCATTCGAATATATAATGAATAGTAATGAGAACTCATGATCCCCACAATGGTTATATTTGAGTTAATTATCCTTTAAATATGTCTACACTTTTTCATCTACTCAAAATACTACTTCAGATATGGGATCCTACATACACTATACACTCACCAGATGGGCCCAGGTCGACATGAATAGTACTCATGATCCATATAACACCAGATTCCCATCCTATTGGGACTCTATTAACTTTCCAATATTATTTATCTTTTTGGTCACATTTATGGATCCCTTGGTTCCATAGTCATGGTAGAACAAGGCCAATTTTTTTTAACATAAAATATAAAATTATAAAAAATTCAAAATAAAATTCCTTAAAATCATGTTTTTTTCCTTTTCAAAAATTAATATTCAAAATCATGAATTCACGTAAAATGATAAATTAATTAATATTTTGTAATTAAAAATTAAAAATAAATACATTTTAAAAAATAATAATTTTAAATCATGATAATCAAATAGGCCAACACATTAACTCATGCATCTCCTCAAGTATTGAACATCAATAATAAGGTGCATGCGGAGCCAATACTACCACTATTAAAATTTTCATGTAATATAAAAATTTAATAAAAATTGAAAATCAAAACATTACAGAATCACATATTATATTAATAAAACATCATTGTTTTAAAAGCTACCAATCAACCCATGTATTTTACTCTAACATTTAGAAAATAGTGATTTATCATCTTTCATTCATTCAAATATCAATATTTATTACTATTAAACATTAAAAATTATTATTTTCCACACGATTAACTATTTTCACTCATCACTCAATATGAATATATATATAAATTTATTCTTAATCCAAGAATGCAAGCTCATTTTCCATAATCATTCAAATGACATACTTTCTCCACCACGTTTAGATAGAAAGAACAATTAATCATGAGCTCTTAGTAAAAGTTTCTATGTATTCTATGTCTTTTTGTTAGAGGGTAGTGATTCTTAACACATTAATACTCAAATATAAGGTTTATATCTTAAGTGTAATGAAAAATATTCAAAATTAAAATATCAATAAAAATATCCACTCTCAATATGACTATAACAACGTTGCTCTCTACTTCACATTAGAAAAATTTTTATAATATAAAATTTTTCTTACTACAACCTAAAATATTGTTAATTATACATACATTAGAAATTAAAAATATATCATAACATCATGATAATGTGATACAACCACATTATTAAAAACTTCTTTAACATTCTTCTAAAATTCAATGACAATTAAAATTGTAGGGGATAACCTGAAGAAAAACATAAGAAATGGTTGGTCTATAATGCCCTATAAGGAAATAACCATGGAATAACATGAATAAGGTAACAAATGTTAGAAAATAGTCATGTCAATGGGGAATAACAAGATTATGGTTCATAAACATGACAATGATACATGATATAACATGATAATCATGACATGGGAAATGTGGAAACAACATAAAACACTGAGTCATAAAAATATGTCATGGATAAACCCGCAAACACATCATGGTAGAAAAATTCCTATAAAATAATTAGGTTGACTCCCTGTCCCAACATGATGTACTATGATACTAAATATTTCACAATGAATTATAGCACTATTTGAGAACACCAATCATATTCCTCTCATTCTCTTACTTAAGTGTGCCACATAGATCATAAAACTGTGATTCATTCATCATCATAATTTATTCCGTAATTAATAAATTTTTAATATATATTCAAAAGTACCCAATAAAAAATAATATGTGTGTAAATGTGAACACCCTTGATAGGAAATGTGTTTGGTATCCACTACACAATTGTTTTTTGGCATGGAATATCCTGGTGAAATTTTGACAGCAAAATTGTTAAAAATATTATCTTTATTTTAGGTATGGATCTTTATTTCGGGTTGTTTTTGAGGAAAAACAATGAAATGGGAATTTTCTATGTACACTTTGTGTACTTATGAGTACATGTTGTGTACCCAGGTAACACTTATAGCTGCGTGCATGCCATGTAAAGGCCTAGTACATGGCCATGTGGTGACCCGGTAGATAGCCTAAACCAGGGGCTGGTTGAGGCTAGTACATGGCGTGTACATTTAATTAACATACCATGTACTTTTCGTTTTATTAGATTAATTGGAGAGGGGTCGTGTCTAATGTTCATAACACATTTCTTCTCCCCTAGGTTCATACAGGAAAATCGACGGAACGGCTGTGAACTTCTAACCCCTCCCGAATCTCTGTCTAAGCTTCGATTAAGATTCCATCAGGTGTGTTGAAATATCACTAGTGAGTTCTCAATTCCCATATGTCCTCTATTCCTAATTCATCATCTCTAGTGATTATTTCAAGGTTAAACATTTTCACCTTTTGGTAGATCTCCACCATTCTAGCCTGATTCAAGGGTTGACATTCAAAAGTTTTGAACCTATGGCATCAAGGTAGGTGGTTTGTGCCTTTTGTCAATTATATTTGGATTATATATGTTGATAGTGTCATATATCTAAGTTTGTGGTTTTCCATTTTTGGAATTAGACTCTCTTTATTACCTATTATATTTCGGTAGATTAATAAAAGTGTAGTAGTTTATTCAAAAGGCTATATACCTTGATTATGGGACACCATGGGTGTGTTTCCCTTATTGACTGCTTTCTGGATGTTTGGTCTAGGATTTCTATTTGTCTTGTTGTGTTTTCCTTGCCTTTCTTGTTAGGATAGAGTCGTTGATTATATGATATGCATGTGATACGCATTATGAAAATTTGACCATTGGGAATTTTACTGTGAGAGATTCCCAAGGTAAGATCACCTATGTATGTTTTTTTGTTAAGTGGACCCAGAGGTATTGACTATGAGAGTTTTCAGGTGGTCATAGACTAGAGGGGTTAGACCCTAAGATAAACTCAGAGGCTCATTAATAAATGAATTAATTCTATGTTAACCAATAATTTATTGACCTTGTGAGCTTCCTAGGTGATTGTTTGTAAATGATTTGTGCTATGTTATCCTAGATTGGTTAGACGGTGAGAGCTACTATGAGGTTAATTACTAAATAAGTTGTTGTTATGTTAGACTTGGGGGATTAGACTATGGGTAATTTCCCAAAAGGGTCATTATTGAATAATTTAACATTAGTGATTAGACAGATAAGACAAAGAGCAAGATTAGACTCGGTATTACTTTATTTTTTAGATGGTATTCTGAGACGTCTATTTTTACTATTAAACTGGGAATAAAGAGATTAGGAAAGATCCCAAGGTATACATGATTCAACTGATGAATAATAACTGTAAAATAATGTAATTGAAAATTGTTGGATTGTTTACTTTTGAGTACTTCCTAGTTTGTTGCTTCATTTCTACATATCGCCTACTATATATATTCACTGATAGTTAGGCACAAATCTTTTGGTGTTTGCCTACTGGGATTAATCTCACACCCTGTTTGGGTCATGATTTTGGACCCAAATATATTGTATGGTTACAAGTATAGATTTGGTAAAGATCCCTTCTTCATCAGGTACATGATTTATGTTGGAGCTGGAAAGCAGGAGACCAAGATGAGGCTTGCGATGGTGCTAGAGTTTACTTTTTTCAATCGTACATTGGTTTCTATGTTATTTTTTCATCATTGTGAATTTTTGGGATACTTTAATAGAGGCTAGTGACATGCATCATTATATATGCTCCTGTTATTATATTTCTACCAATCTTCCATTGTTTACTTTTTTTTGTATTACTGGTTTTGCTATTATTACTATTTGTTTTTTCACACTGTATAATCTACCAATGAGGTAATAGTTTTTCCACTATCACACCTAAACCCCACACTACTAGTCGGCAGCCTCTGGCCTTTGGGAGAATACACTTGAGGGCATGTGGCCAACTGGGTACAGGGCCCCTTATGGCGTCACCCATAATCGGGACGTTACAAAGTAGTATCAAAGTATTCCTCTTTTCTTCTTTTCCATACTATTTTGAGTCTGTAGACCGATATAGGAACTAATAGGTAGTTGGTAATAAATTTTTATCAGTATCATTTAAACCTTGTATAGGTAAAATCCTGGTTACCTTGAATATTTCAATATTTCTAGTTTTTCAATTATTACAATTGATTTAATTTCACAAAGGGGTGAAACGCTTTTTTTGTGCTATTATTAATGATATCATGGTGGTTTTATTTCTATTGAAACCGGATGAGATTATGGTGTTCCATCTCATGAATCATATAGGCACTATCTAGAGATCACATGTCATTCATTCTTGTCACGCCATTTAGAATACATTACTAATTTCATGTTGTTGTGATAGATGTTGTGCAAGATATGTAAGATGTTTTTATTGATACCATGATAGAAACCATGCTACTTTTTGATAGGGTATTGGTATATTTAAAGTTTCATTTGGATGGATACCAAGCTTTGGTCCCTGGTGTTTTATGGGCCCTCTTGGATCGGAATTTGGTAGATCATGTTTGAACTTTAATTGGTTTCTATTATGATATGACATTAATAAGGATACCAAAATTTGATTTATGGGGAGTGTGCGCTTTCAAAGATTGGAACTCGGAATGAATTGGACAAATTTTGAGTTTTTAGGGGTTTTAGAGAAGTTTTGTAGGCTTACTGTCCAGAAACCCAAACAACATGGCATGTGATGTTATGAACACACGCCATGTGCCCTTATATTCTAGAAGAAGTTACATTTATTAAGTGCTTATTGTGTTCTGTATGTAAACACCATGTAGTTGTTGACCATGTGACTGACTGTGTGAGTAGAGACATAGGGTTTGTAAAACTTTGGTAGAAAAAACCATGTATAGAATGTGCACAAAATGTTTTGAAGGAACAAGTATCTGACCATGTGAATAATGACACGGGTCGATTAAACATATGTTCTACATGCCATGTATAGGTTGTACATGATGTCAAGTTATCAATCGTGTATCCGGTCGTGTGACCTACAACACGGGTGTATGAAACATAAGTGGTACACTCCATATCTAGGGTGGAAACGTAGTGTGGTGTTATAATATGAGATAACTATGTAGTTATAGGCTTGCAGAATAACCTGGGTAGGAAGGAAATTTTATGTACACATTGTGTCTCAGGAAGAACAAGTCGTGTGTATGGGATATTACATGACTAGGTTGATGCGGGTGTTATAGCAGTAGTATCCTCCCAGTTTTTCAAGGGATAGATGACCACATGTTATAGAGTCATGGTTGGAGGCAATGATTTTTATCTTTGAACATCTAGAGATGCCTTCGGATAAGATGTTGAATCTCGTGACGTGCATTCTACCTGATTCAGCCAAACGATGGTGGGATATTATCTCATAGGCAGTATGTCATTGTGATATGTCTTGGGAAGAGTTTTGGAGGACCTTCTATGAATAATTATACCTCGAGACATTAAGGGTTCATCGAGCCCGAGAGTTCATGCACTAGGAGCAGGGTGCTCTTTTAGTGATGGACTACTCTTCTCGTTTTATAGTGAATCAATGCTTCACACCTGTTCTGGGAGGTGATGAGTTATATTTGGATAAAAAATTTGAGGATGGTCTTAGTTATGACATTTGATCATAGTTTAATGTTTTCATTCTGACTTCGGTGATGGCTATAGTGAACCTAGGTCAAATTACTGAGAGAAATCTGTGGGAGTTTAGAGCTATGATCTAGGGTGGTTTGGCATCCAGGGTGGGTAATACTTAAATAGATAGTAGGAAGTTCCATAGGGATAATTCATGTGATGTTTATTTAGTTATCCTAGTGGTATGCTACCAATGCGGGAAGAGTGAGAATATGAGACCACATTGCCCGAAAGACCCAATCGAGTGATGATCTTGCATCGAAATGGGTCATCATCGAAATTTTTTTATGGATGCTCTCACCGAAAATGAGTGATAGATATTTTGTTACAGCTCCATGTTCAAGATATGGACAACTTGTTTCCCATCTGTTAGGGAATTGGAGTTCTTCAGACCATTCAGTATGAGGAGGTGGTCATGTCCGGGGTAGCCAGATGATAGGCATTCAGCGACAACAGGGTGGATCAGCTCCGTCTAGTTAGGTAAGTTCACAGGGTTGCGGTAAAATTCAGGATTTTGTAGTGGAGTAGACCTTGCAAGAGAAGGATTCTAGACCCTCTATAGTTAGAGGTACGATTCTATTGATTTCTGTTTTATCTTATTCTATTGTTGATACAGGTGCTTCTGATAGTTTTTTATTTGTTGATGTTTTATAGAGACTTGGGCTCTATATCATTACTTT
Source organism: Viscum album (assembly GCA_963277665.1). Taxonomy (NCBI): domain Eukaryota; kingdom Viridiplantae; phylum Streptophyta; class Magnoliopsida; order Santalales; family Viscaceae; genus Viscum; species Viscum album. The sequence goes on from OY728157.1 coordinate 171,311,332, forward strand.
TCATGTTCTTTTGATGTTACACAGACCGTTAAGGATTAGTACGGCTAGTGTAAGTCAGTACAAGGTGTTCCCTCTTGAGGTTAGGGGGTGTCACCTCTTATGGGAGCTCTATGTATTAGATATGATAGGCTTCTATGTCATTCTCAAAATGGAATAGTTGGTCTCATTCCATACCTTTGTTGACTATTATCGTTGTAGGGTAAGTTTCATGTCACCATAGGGTAGATCTATTCTACATAAGGGAAAATGGTACATCCAACCGAGTAGAGTTGGACCCGTGCTTCATGGGTTAAGTGCAATTACATCCCGGATTGCTAGTTTATATTTGGATGACCATGGGACTTCACAGATGGAAATTCCTACAGTGGTGGATCATTTTAGAGATGTCTTTCCAGAAAACGTTTCAGGTTTATATCTAGAGTTATCGGTATATTTCTCTATTGATCTTATGCTAGGAGAAGCACCAGTGTCCATTCATCTGTGTAGGATGGCCACACCAGAGTAACAGGAGCTCAGGAAGCAGTTAGAAGAGTTATAAGAAAACTGTTTCATCTAACCAAGTACTTCCCCTTGGGGTTCGCCTATCCTTTTGACAAGAAGGCGGATGGTACTGTTAGACATTACATGGAATATCAGAAGCTTAACCAATTGACAGTCAAGAATCAATATCCCTTACTGAGTATTGGTGTTTTTTTCTAGATTCGAGGATCCTTTGTGTTCTCCATGATTGACATCAGATTTGGTTATCATGAGTTGTGTGTTAGACCATCAGATATACCACTTATAGCCTTTCAGAGTAGTTATAGTCTATACAAGTATTTGGTTATGTCATTCGGTCTCATGAACATGCTGAGAGTTTTCATGGAACTGATTAACTAAGTATTTCGTCCTTAATTGGATTCTTTTTTGGTAGTCTACATGGATGATATATTGGTGTACTCTCACACTAGACACGACCATGCCACCCATCTTGGGATCATATTGAGTACACTAAGAAAGCATCAATTATATGTTAATCTCTAAAAGTTCCAATTTCGGATGGACTACATTCACTTCTTTGGTCATTTCAACTCAAGGACGTGATTATCTATATACACAAATAAAGTAAGTGTATTAGTTTCTTGGGAGAATATGAAGAACGTCTTTGAGGTATGGGGTTTTCTGGGGATGGAAGGTTACACAGTGCAATTTGTACAGGATGTGTCATGCTTAGTAGTGCCACTGACGGTCCTGTCTAAGAAGGGTGTGATGTACTTGATGACAGATTCAAGTGATTCAAACTTTCAGGAGTTGAAGGGGATGTTGACTTCAATATAGATACTAATTTTTCTGGATCCGGGAAAGAGTTTAACCATTTATTGTGATGCATCGGGTATGGGGCTAGGAGCAGTGATTATGCAAGGGGAAGGATTCGTTGTGTACAGATCTCAGCAGTTGATTCCACATGAGAGGAATTACCTAACACACAATCTCAAGTCAGTTATAGTTGTGCATGCATAATGTTGTTGGAGGCATTATCTTTTGGTAGATAATTTTGTGGTCAACACTAACCACAAAAGTATCATTTATATCATTACTTAGTGAGATGTGAATTTGAGACAGTGAAGGTGGGTTGGGTTCCTTTAGTATTTTGACTTTGAGCTTGCCTACATAGCTGGGAAAGGAAACGTAGTGGCTCATGCATTGAGTAAGAGGACATGGATATAAAAATTTAAAAAGTCCAGTAGGAAGTGACAGATCATGTCTCTGTTCCTTGAGATGCATTAGTATGTGCAAAACAGATAGGGGTAGATGTTTATTTATTCTATAGATGTTGCCTCTACTCTTATGGATCGAGTGTGAATGAGACATCTATCATATTATGAAGTCCTAGTCTTGTGGAAGCGTATGTCAGGCGAGGACCCTACTCTTCGATGGGCCATAGGAAATTATGAGGTCTTTTATTTTCATAGATGCCAATGGGTTTCAACATACAAACATGAGGAGTTGATGTGAGATTCCAATTCCTCTGTTTGAACAGTTCATCCTAGTCTCACCAAGATGTATTGATTTCTATATAGTCAGTATTGGTGGCTAGGAATGAATAGATATTTTTCTGGTTTTGTTAAGATATATTCAACCTTTCTGTAGGTGAAGGTGGTTCATCAGTGACCAAAAAGTCTATTATAGTAGATACCATTCCCAAGTGGAAGTTAAATGATGTCGTGATGTATTTTATGATGAGTTTACCAAGGACACTAAGAAGAAATTAGTATGTATGAGTTATTGTTGACAGACTCATGAAGGATGCACATTTCCCATCGATCAAGGAATCCTTCATTTTTTATGATCTTTGAAGGTTGTACGTCTGAGAGATTTTATGTTTTCATGGGGTTCTACAGTCTATCATTTCATAAAGGGATGTCTAGTTTACTTATCATGTCTAGAAGGGACTAAATAGGGATTTCGGTATACATGTACTTCTAATTACATCTTACCATCACCAACTAGAAGGCCAGTCTGAGTGCACGATTACAATTTTGGAAGACATGCATCAAGCATGCGTCTAGATTTTGGGGGCTCTTGGGAGAGACACATACCCCTGGTGGATTTTTCCAATATTAAAAGTTTTCAAGAAATGATTCAGATGACACCATATGAGGGTTTCTCTGGTAGTCCATTTTTATCACCACTATATTGGTTTGAGGTAGGAGAGGCAGCTATGGTGGGACCCCGTCTTGTCCCGGAGACCCCTGAGTAGGTGGAGTTGATTAACAAGAGGATGAATAATGAACAGTCTCACCATAAATATTATATTGATTGACGGTGATGACCTCAGAAGTTCGAGGTCAGAGATTAGGAGTTTTTATGTGTCACACCATTTTTGGGACCCAAGTGGATTAGTAGAGAGGGGAATCTTTCAGCAAGATATGTCAGGTCATCTGTGGTTTTAGAAGGATTCAGCCCAGTTGCCTATCGGTTACAGCTACCTCAGAGGTACTAGTCTATGCATGACATCTTTCATGTTTCTCAGTTATGAAATTAATTTTTAGACTCGTCTCATGTTTTTCAACCAGATGAGGTTGAGTTGGAGGTGGATTCATCCTTCAAGGAGCGCCCTATTCATATTTTGGATAATAGCATGAAGGTTCTCTATAGACAGTCTGTTCCACTGGTACGACTATTATGGAATCACGAGTGAGTACAGGATGATAATTTGGAGAGGGATGATAATGTATGATCATAGTGGACAGAGTTGTTTTATGTTTCTTCTTCACCACCCTTGTATGGGAAATTTGGGGATGAATTTATTTAAGGGGGAAAGTTTGTAAAAACCTAGATCTTAATTTCAAGTATAGATCTTTATTTCAGGATGTTTTGAGGAAAAATGAAGAAATAGAAATTTTATAAACACGCATCGTGTACTAATGAATACACGCTGGGTACCCAAGTATCACATATAACTGTGTACTATCCATGTAATGGCTAAGTACATAGTCTTGTGGTGACCTAGTAGACCACTAGAACTGGGGGCCGGTTGAGGTTGATACACATCGTGTACATTTAATGAACATGCCTTTTAATTTTTTTATTTGTGAATCAGCGTGTGGTTTCATCTAATGTCCAAAACATATTTCTTCTCCCCTCAGTTCGTATAGGAGAGCGATGGAATGGCTTTGAACTTTGAACCCCTTCTGATTCTCCATTAGAGCTCTGATTGAGATGTCGTTGGGTGAATTGGAATCCCACCAGTGAGTTATCAATTCTCATATATCCACTCTTCCTAATTCCTCGTCTCTCATGAGTATTTCAATGTTGAGACTTTTTCACTTTTTTATACATCTACACCGTTATTGACAAATTCAAGGGTCGATGTTCAAGAGTGTTGACCGTACGACATCAAGGTAGGTAGTTTTTGTCTTTCCTCAATTTTCTTTGGTTTATATATGCTAAAAGATTCGTATACCCACATTTGGGGTATTGCGTGTTTTGAATTAAACATTTTTTATTACCTGTTATGGTTTTTTAGATTGATAAAATGGTATTTTTTTATGCATAAGATTATATACCTTGATTATGGGACACCATGGGTGCATTTCCCTTGTTGACTATTTTTTGGCCATTTGGTCTATGATGCCTATTAGACTTGTCATGTCTTCCATGCCTTGTTGTTAGGATGAAGCCGATGAATATATGATATGCAGGCAAGACATATTGTTAAAGTTTTACCATAGGGAATTTTACTATGAGAGCTTCCCAAGGTAGGATCACCTATGTATGTTTTGTTGTTATGTTGTCCCAAAGGGATTGACTTCGAGAGTTGTCGGGTGGTCATAGACCAAAGGTTTTAGACTATGTGTGCTACCCAGAGGGTCGTTATTTAATGAATTAATGATATTTTTACCAAGGGGTATTGACTATGTGATCTGCTTGAGTGCTCATTTGTAAAGGATTTGTGATATGTCATCCCATAGGGGTTAGACCGTGAGAGCTACCGAGAGGGTCGTTACTAAATGAATTGTTGTTATGTTAAACCAGGGGTATCCGACTGCAGAACATTCCAAAAAAGGTCATTATGTAATAATTGAATGTTTCTCATGAGTCTTCCAAGACAAAACACAATCTTGGACTCCTTTTTACCTGATTTTTTAGATGGTATTTTGAGACATATTTTGTTACTATTAAACAGGGAATACATAGCCTAGGCTATATCCAAAGGTTTATATGATTCAACCGATAAATATTAAATTTAAATTAATATAATTGAAAACTATAGGATTTTTTAGTTTTAAGTACTTTCAAGTTTCTTTCTTTATTTCTACATATTACCTACTATATATATTCATTGACTGTTAGGAATAGATTTTTCTGTGGTTTCCCACTAGGATTCATCCCACAACCTATTTGGGTTATGATTTTGGACCCAAATAGATTATATAGTTGCAGTTATAGATAATGTTAAGCGCCCTTCTTCATCAGTTACATGATTGGTGTTGAAAATGGAGAGCATGGGACCAAGATGAGGCTTGTGATGCTACTAGAGTTTACTTGTTTTATGTTGTTATTTGGTTTATATATTGTTTTTCTAGCATTGTGACTTGTTTGAATGCTTTCATAAAGACATGTTAAATGCATCATTATATATTCTCTTTTCTATATATTGTTATGAGTCTTCTATAATTTACTTGTTTTGTTGGTGTTACTGCTTCAACTAATGTTACTATTTGTTATTCTGCTATGTATACTTGGCCAATGATGGTATAGCTTCTTCACTATCATACTCAAATCCCTCAATTCTTGTCCGCATTCTCTGGAATTTTGTGGAAATGTTCTTGAGTTCATATGTCCTACTAGGTATGGGGCACCTTTGGGCAGCAATTGGAACCAAGACGTTACAATAACATCCTCACAAAATGATTCATAAAAATGGTTTTATGAGAGATAAAGGTTTATCTCATCGCATATACATCAAATGGATAGTACCAATAAAATAGAAAATAATATCCCAAGATTATAAATTTTTAAATAGATTTATTTAGTTAATGAAGAAAGTTAAATACAGAAAAGAATCCTAACTATATTTCTGCATAGTAATAGGTATACATAAAAGATCATGGGATTTGTAACGAGATGGAAAGGGGATGAAATAATTTATAAATTAAAGGGATAGTAAGGAGAATATGTAATAACATTAACAAATTGAATTTAATTTACATAACATAAATTAAGTGCGTGAATGGAAATGAGAAGTGATAAATCTATTTTGAAACTTCAGTGTGGTAATAGGAGTACATAAATAATCATGGAAAGATTAATGAGAGTGAAATAGGAATATTATCATGTATAAACCAAAATAATTTTATGTGGTATATGTAATAACATATACCAACATGAATATATGGAAATTAATAATAATAAAATAATAGAAGTGATTGAATAAAAAGGAGAGTGGAAGATCCCTTACTAAATTTCGGCATAGTAACGGCTTAGGTAAGGGTAAAATGAGAGCGGATAAATGGTATCTCATTCATATAAAATAAATTATATAGTTAATAATTATATATCTAATTAAAATTAAAAAGGCAAATTTGAAATATGGTTCTTGGATTGTAAAGGAGGAGAGGAAGGTGAGGATCTCTTATTTGGGTGTGTGACTCTAAAATCATGGTAGGGGATTCTTGAGAGATTTTGGGAGCTTTTGGGGGAAAATAAAGAGAGAAGGGAAGAGTTTCTATGTCCCCCAAGGATTTTTAGTGAAGATAAATTGGTTATTGGGTGTGTTTATATTTGAAAAGAGGTGTATTTCATTATTATTTTGGTCTTGGATTCTATATAATAAAATATGAAAAACCAACAACCATACCATGGTTATTTCTCCTAATTCCTAAAAAAAGTTGGTTTTTTCATTATTTAGAAGACCAAGACATAATATTAATAAAATAGTACCATTTCTTATGTGTAGGTAAGTCATACTCTTAAATAAATGATTTTAATTGCTTAACCTATAATACATGTTTGGAGGATTCGTAATAGTTTTATAAAATAATTTAAATAAGAATAAAACAACATAAAATTAAATGTAATAATATATTTGGTCGTATAATCCATTAATTTTATTTATTATATCACTTTTGGGTCTTTATGGTTTCATAATACACAAAGTATATTTATAGGGAATTTAATTTTTACACAAAAATTCGACTATCTCAAAAAATTATGAAAAATTAAAAATTAGTTAATTTATATGTTATGATTCCAAAAATAATATTCATTTTATCAAAATAATTTTATCAGTATGTAAATTTTCACATTTGAAATAAAATCAACATTTATTGAGAAATACTGGGTTTTTAAAAATTACAGTTTTGAACCCTTATAAAAATTATATTTGAGTCAATAAAAATTATGTTATCATTTATATTTAATAATAATTATTTTGAAATAATAAGTTATTAAAGTATAATTTATTTAAAAAATCAATTAATTCATCAAATGAAATTTTTTAATTGAAATTGTATTTTACTGAAATATACAATTTTTGTTTTGTAATATAAATTTATCAAACTTATTACAAAAAATTTATCATGTAAACAAATAAGGAATAAATATAATAGTAATTTTAATGAAATGGAAATAAAAATATTAATAGTATTAGGGTTATTTTTTCTCCTCTTTGTTAAATTAGTTTTAGCCTAAATTAACCTATTTTTTCATTTACCATGGTAATTAAAATTTACTCCAATTATAATTCACATTGTCAAAAGATAAAGTTGACCATATTACCTAATATTAATTAAAAATATTCCAAATATGGAATAAATTTTATGAAAACTATTCTCAATATGGAATAAATTTTATGAAAATTAATTCACAGAGGTTGACGAATTGAAATTTAAATAAAACACACATGCATGATGGAGAGGAGTTTTTTGAAAAGAAAATGATTTTTCTAGAAAAAGAGGATTATTCTTTAACTATATGACTATTAATACTCATTATATACATTAAAATTCATAAATATTGATATATAAACTAAAACGTTAAATTACAAAATTTTATCATCTATGGTTATTTAAATTAATAATAATTGAGAGACATTTTTAATTTTAAAATTTTTTCCAAAACAAATTTATTTTAGGTTTAAAAATAAACATATATTATAATCCCATATAAAAATATTTTAAAATGCAATTATTGAATAAAATTAAATAATACTCACTTTACCTTTAAATAAAATTAGAAGTATAGTTATAACTTTAAATTGATTAATTTTTTAATATATAAGATACTGAAATCAGTATTTTTCACTATTCATTGAAAAATCTACATTTTATGAAAAAGTAAAAAAATTCACCCTAATTTAATTATGATATGAAAATATAAAACAAGGAGTTCCTTTTATCTAGAAAATATGTAAATATTTTAGAAAATAATTATAATATATTTATCATAAAAAAATAAATATTAAATTTTGAAGAAAATGTGCAAAAAGATGTAACGAAAAATTGGTTGATTATTTTATAATCAATTGTAAATATATTTAAAAAATATATATTTTCATATATTATTTAACCATAATAATATCTATAAATTTAATAGAATTTTTAAAATGATCATATTTAAATAACCATTGTTTTTTTGGGTTCGGTGTTGTGTATCACATAGTCTATTGAATAATGTTTTCTATTTTGAGAACATGGTTTGTTATAGTGAATACTCTTGATTCCCCTAAACTACCAAATTGATAGTCATGTGGCAATGAAAATAGTGAGTGATATTCACCCGCTTGGTTATTATCTATAATGTTTTACCATTTTTTCTCTTTTTCTCACAATTTTTTAACCATAAAAATTACTTTTTCAAAATTTATTCTTGAAATGAATATCAAATCCCCCACTTAACCCTATATAATGAAAAAATATATCAGATAATCATGATTTATTATTCACCAGAGTCACAACCCATTTTTTTATATTTATTTTATTTTTTAATATTTTAAAATTGGGGGAGAAATGAAATAAAAAAGAATGAGCATGAACCATTACCGATACCCAAAATAGCACCCCCCCCCCCCCTTACACACACACAAACGTATTACATTCAATGTAATGGTACCCTTACCCCATGAATTCCCTCACCCAAAAATTGATACTATAAAATATCATGTAGAATACATAGAGTTTGGAGGTAATGATAATTATAGTCTGGTAATGTGAGTCATTCCAAACAAGTTCATTCTTAGATTCTATAGGATAAACAATTATTAATTATTTAGTTGGTATAAAGTATAAGGGATAATATAATGAAAAGGACTCAATCATATTAAATGAGATTTTACAATTATAAATTTTAAACGATCCAATTAATTTTATAGTAGGTGTTTTACCCCTTGTTTTCCTAAGAATTATTCTCAATATATATATGGAATGTATTAGGTCTAGAAATAATTTTTTGAAATGAATCATAAAATTTTGGAAAATCATTTTTTGAATTTATAATAATAAAAATCAATCTAGATGAATTTTATCAATTATAAGTATAAAAAATGTAGGTATATTTTATTTGAGTTAATCAACATATTCCTTAGAATCATGTTTCCTCACATTACATCCTATGTTAAATTTTACTCATTTGATCTCCACACATTACTAATTCAACATCTTTATCATTGAAATCTAAAACATTGAATCATGGTATTTCTAAGAATGTCATGTATCCCAGGATTGTAAATTAATGAAAAAAAACTTGTGTGTGGGTTTATACTTTTACATTCAACCCCAAATATAATTTTAAATAAGAATGAGGGAGGCTAAAAAGATTATTAATTTCCAAGAGAAACCCCCCCCCCCTTCAATATAATGCTCTTTCCTTCTATCAACCTCAAGCAACCGGTCTACCATTTCAATTCCTTACTTGATGGTACTACAAAAATAACAAACTATTTAAAGTGTAACTACTATATCATTTTATATCCAAAAAGAAAAGGGAAAAATGAATACATCCAAAATTTCTAAATCATAAAAAAATATAATCACTCAAGTTACCTCCTGTAAATATTTTTTTAACATTTTTATCTAGATATATCCTAAGAGAAAGTGATTAATTGAAATTTTATAGAATATTATGTTATTACATTGGTTCTTAAGGTATATTGTCTTGGTAATTTACGAATATGATCCCATTGATAGAAAATGGTTTCCATCAATATAATTTTTTAAAAAGATGGATTTTGAACTGCTATTATTGAAAGAAAGTAAAATATAGTAGCTGAGAAGAGTGTAGGAAAAAAAGGAAAAACCCAAATCAGAAACTACTTAATGATCATTTTCAACGGACGATCACTTAGCCTCCTTTCTTTTTATAGCAGACCTCTTGAAATTCCTCACATATTTATGGATATTTGTCACATGCCATAGTCATCACCATCCCTTTAATGTCCTTTACATAATCTAGATCTACAATATATTGTTGCTAAAATGAATCATGCATCTCAATGGCACTGTCATTCCGCTCAGATAAAGAAGTAGTGTTACCTCCTAATGAATTCTCAACTGCAACACCCCGAGATTTTATGAAAAATATTCTTTTTAATGTCTTGTGTTGTATGATACACAAAAATTAGCTTTTAATATATGCAACACCATATTTGCATGTAATATACGCAACACTATTCTTGGCTCGCGTTACACACAATTTCAAGTTCGTTTTGTAGAAACTATTCTACGCAACATTTTGTATAGATTGTGTTTAATGTATAAATGAAATAAGTTTTTATTATACGCAACACCAAACAGAGCTTTCACTACACGCATCCCTGACATGGCTTGCATTACACACAATAAAGACCTTCCTCGATAGCGTGTGTAGTACGCAATACCAAGTTTCACTAAATGAGATATTATTATAATATTATTATGAACTAGCCGTTATGAATAGTAATACCCACTTTTTGAAATTTTATAAATTTTAACTTTCAAAATGGACTTCATTTTTGGATTCGGAATATCAAAATTAGCTTAGGGTAAAATTTTGTTACTTTTCAGATAACTTTCATATTCTCATGAATAGTGAAAATTACTAAATTTTAATTAAAAACTAATTTTTTAATCGGAATAATTAATAGTGATAAATAATTAATTTGAGTTGTTTTAAAGTTTATTTATAATATATTTTTACCATTTAATAGAATGTTGGTCATTAGATTTAATTTCACATTTAAACCAAACATAAACAAGTGTCAATATTTTGATAGTTATTATCACTTAAAAACACGCTATTTGTTTTGACGACGGTAATTAATTTTTAAATTAATTAATCCAACTGATAGGTTTTTAATTTGGTAAAATAGACCTCATTTTTTAATTCATAATATCAAATATATCTTAGGCCTAATTTTTTGTATTTTTCTGGAAACTTTCATTTTTTTGATGAATAGTGAAACCACTGAGTGGTCATTAAAAAAACTGAATTTTTCATAAAACTCAATTTTACCACTTATGTAAGTGGTATTTAGAAAATCCGAGAGACACGGTTAATATCAAGGACTAATATGTGGTTCAATGAGATGAAAATATTTTTTGGTGAATAGTAACTTTTTAGTTTTATTTACCACGGTTAAAAGTAAATAGGATAATTAAGGGTAAAAATAATATTATTATTACCCTAACACATGTCCTAATTCTATTGGATAAGAGTAATTCGACCAAAAACAAACTTAGGAATAAAATATTTCCATTTAGGCCCACTTGGATTAGATTAGGACATTTAATATTAATTTATTTAAAGAAGGGTTAAAATAGGTTAAATCAAAGTTTAATAAGTAAATCATTTTAATATAGGGTTATACATACGATAGATTAGACTATAAATATTCATTAGAAATCTAACAAGATTTCCTAAATAATTGAATTTTATTTACAATTTTTAGACATTAAATAATTTAATTTATTTATGACACAAAGATGATGCAGTAGGTATCTTATTAATGAAATATTGACATAATTGATGTTATAAAAACCAAAATAAATGTAATTTGACACTTTTTATGAATTACACTAATTTTAGAGGTAAATATGACATGTTAGTATTGATTGAGTTAAATTTTTTGAACTCATAATTTTGTTATGATTTTCAAAAAAATCAATTACCAAATAGTCTCAAAATTGACATAAAATAGTTTTTAAAACAAATATTATATTATTAATTGTTATTTTATTCCAAAAAATTTAAGGTTCGGCCAAATGACTTATATAAGGTTATATATATTAATAATAAAAAACTTGGGGTTTATTTGGCTTGTTATAGTAAGTTTATTAACCTTATAGTGTAAGAAAACAAGAAGACAGGGTAAAAGTTAAATTATCTAACTTAAAGTTAAATCTAAATGATAAGGTTAAAATAGAAACCTAAACTTGTCTAAATTCTATTGTATTAGAGTATTTCGACCCATCCCCACCTTAGCTTCTAAATAACGCAATTTGGAGCTATTAAAAACCGAATATGACTTTATAATAAAATAATATTTTTAGTTATTCCAAAGGTGCCCCTCTCCTCCCTTATAAAAGGGCACCTCCTCCCTCCCTTCCTCACTCCAATTTGAGCCTTTAAGCTTCACCAAACCCTAAACATTTCCCTTCTAAACTTCCCTAAAACATCCTAGAGGTCCTGGTCTTCTTCAAAGACAAATTTCAGTACCCTAAGATGAGGATTCAAAGAGGGGTGTCAAAGAAGAGGTAATATCTGTTACTGATTCTTTCAATTTTCATTATTTTTCAACTTATTCTTATTTAGTTGTTTAATTGTGAAGTAATAACATCAGTATCCCTAATATACTGATATGTTATTATAAATATTAAATAACCCTATTTCACCTCTTATCCATTCTACGGAAAACAAAATCATCACGCGTGCGTATGTACGGAATGTCGTCTCCACGCCGTGGTGTAATCTGTTTTTCCACCAACACCTTACATGGATGGGTATAATGGTGTAATGAATAACTATATATCGTTATTATAATATCATTAGGATTCTTATATATTATACCATCCACTCCAATTCTATAATTATGGGAATGATATCATCGCCCGTGCGTACATACGGACTACCGTCTCCACGACGCGATGAGATTCATTCTCCATGATTAACCATGCATGAATGATCATAAAGTTTATATAATGAATAATAATGAAATATATGAAATATTAATTCTACTGGATTTATGTATATATATATTTATTTCATCTATTTATTTTCATTCAATTCAATAAGGAAACGAAAACAGCGTTCATGTGTATGTACGGCCTACCGTCTCCATGAACGGTGTATTTCATTCCTTTTATCGATCTATAATATATATGTATATGATGAATATATATTATATATAAATCATGTTTTAAATTATGGAATTATGTAAATAAGGATATAAGGAATAATATCAAGAAACTACAAGTCGAAACACATACGATAAATGAAATGATTTTACCCAAAACGCTACTTTAACATGGAATTTCCAAAAGAACGGGTAATATAAAGTCATAAGTGAAACATATATGATATCATAACAATGATTATGATTATTTAATAAGTCAATGACATTATTTAAGTCATTATATAGGAGGTTCAGATCCATACGAAGCATATCAGACCTAAGGTAAGGTATAACTTTTCCAATCTCGTTCTTATCCGAGATTGTTTATTCGTAATTAATTACTGGGGTTATTATTATCATCAAAGTCCATGTTTTCTAAAAGTATTTTTTTGTATTTTTAATGTCCTTTTTACCCATTTTTGTCTTTTACTACATGGTATGTAAGGAATCTCAATTTTTTTACGTTACGAGGTACTTTTTTACTTTTCTGACAAAAGTACGAGGAGAATGTTTTTTTAACTTATACGGCATGAATGGATTTTTATGATTTAATAATGCCTCATTTTCATAAAGCTTAATCGACAAGATTTTATGACTATTTTCAACAAAATTATTTTCATTTAAAATTCCATGGCATTTTGTGAAAAGAAAACGATTTTCAAGATGAAAGGATATTTTCCTCAAGAATTCATTTCAAGTGATTTATCAAAACCATTTTCTGTCTAAGATGACATTATTTCATATGTGTATGTTTCAATTATAATGTCTCTATGATTTACATGGTTTCACTTTTCTTATGATGAAATGATATCCATTTGTTTTATATGGATTATGTGATGATGGGATGATGTTTATGAAACCCATTTTATTCTTTGGGTTATGATGAATTTTTTATATTTATTTTGTGGCACAAGTAATAATGATTTCAATATGAGATGGGTGGGACTAATATCTCCCTCCAATTAATTGGGTAAAGATTTATATCTCATGAGATAGACATGGCCGGAATGGTAAGTTAATCTGGTTCAGTGTTGCAGGACTGAAACGGGGAGTGAACTCGATTTAGAAAGGGACTTTGTCCACTAAGATGGTCTTGGATGCAATGCCTTAGCTACTATGGAAATCATGACATGTGATGAATGGTTTCCACAATTGCATGTTTTACTCCCATGCTATTTTATCATGCTTAATGATTCTTTATGATCTATTCCTTACGTACTTCCATGTTTTATGTCATTGCTCAAGCTTTTGATGGTTAAACATTATGTTCATGTTTTTAAGCTCAAATGTATATGATTTGTTTTATTTTATCCATGCTTACCCTTACTGAGCATTTGATCTCACCCTTTATTTGTTTTATTTTCCCCAGGATATAAAGAAAGGTTTTAGGTAAGAAGAAAAAATGGGAAGATCGATATGGGAGATGTTGAAGATCGTTCAATAGGATTACATGTTTATATTCCAAGTATCCAAAGACACTAAACTATTACGATCCTTGTGTGTCTGTTTTTGGTTATGTATTAAGTATGCCGAAAAAGTAATGTAATGTCCATGTACGTCAAGCTTCGGGTCTCTACAGTTGGTATCAGAGGAAAGGTTTAGTCAACCTTTGGAAACTAGGATGTGATAACTTTAGTGAGATCCCTAGAGATATTTCTAAGGTATGTCTAGGGATGTCCCTAAGGTTAAGTATACGTATAGGTTATAGTCCTAGAATTGCGCTAACGATATTAGAAATAAACCTAAGTTGTTAGATATTTAAGGTACTCTCCATTTATTATGTTGTTTTCCTAGAATTATTTTTGCCTCTCACACTATTCTTTTTGGGTTTTAGACGATGGCTGGAACTCGAAGGAACTGTGTTGATCAATGAAATGGACAATGCAATGATTGTCTTCCTGAACAAACAAATGTTATGGGAGATGGAGTGAAAAATATTATTTCTATACTTACACAAGCTATGAATCATTTTGTACTTTTAAATGAGCAGAGAAGGGAACAATATTCTATTGAGTCCTTCATGAGGCAACGTCCACCTTATTTCAGTGGGTCTTCTGATCCACTTGTTGCTGAATAATGGATCAGTACCACTGAAAAGATATTTTCAGTTCATCAATGTTCTGAACATGATAAATTCATCTTAACTGTATATCGTTTGGAAGGTGAAGCTGATCAATGGTGGAATCTTATCGAGAATAATAGGCCAAGAGATGAAATTGAGTCCATGGAATGGGACGAGTTCAAGAACTTATTTTTCAATAAGTACTTCCATCGTATTCTTCAAACAAAGATGGAGAAGGAGTTTCTTTAGCTTAAGATGAAGGATGATGAATCTGTTGGTATATGCGAAGAGAATTTTACAAGACTTGCAAGGTATGCATCTGGCTTTATCATCCAACCTAAAAGTAAAGTTGATCGATTATTCAGTGGCTTAAAACCAAGTCTTCGAAGGGCATTATCTATAAGAGTCTTCAGTTGCTATAAAGAAATTGTGCATTGTGCTATCAAGGTAGAACTAGAAGTTGGTGTTACTTATCCATCTCATGGTTTGGACAAGAAATGAAAGCTGGAGTTCAAGGAGAAATCACATAATAATGGTGAAAAGAAGATGAATGTTTCCTTATGCTCAAAGTGTGGAATGAAGCATGGTGGAAAAGAAGTTCATCGAGTATCTGAGTGTCGAAGTAATGGAAATAGGGTTGCTAATGATGTGAATAAAGAAAATACTGCAGAGAGAGCACCACCAACACTTCAATGCTTCAAGTGCAAGGAAATGGGGCATTATGCTAATAAATGCCTTAATCCACGGTTTAATGATGATCAACGTGAGAAACCTCTTAAGTCAAAGGATAATGGGAAGTCTCATGGGATCACTATTTATGATGTTGAGTATGAAAATGAAGTTGTGTAATGATTAAGTGTTTATGTAATGGGATTCCAAAATAATGTTTTATATAGTATCGTGGGATATTGGAATATTTATGTATTGGTCTATTGTGGTTTTCAATAATTTTAGGGTACCGGTAACCATGGAAAGTGATTGAGATTTTTTTAGAAAGAAGATGATATGCACGTAATGAAGGGACAAGGAGAAAGTGAAATGTTTGACAGTATTCATGAGCTCATGACTAATATAAGGACTAAGTGATATTATGGTTTGATTATATAGATTTTTTGGGATATTTCTATGTGGAAAGAATTACCTTTTGACAGTATTCATGTTTTCACTATAGTTCTATGGTAATTTATGATTCAAGAGAAAATATGACTAAGGTATTCATGTGTTTGGAATGCAACCAACAAGATATATCTTTTGATATATGTGGGATAAATGCTTCTATTCACATTCTTGGTAGATAACCTTTCTAGTAATTGTTTTCTTTATACTATGAGCTTGGACCGAAGTATTTTAGATAAGACTAAAGACTGGAATGGATTATGTTGGACATAAGTTAGTATTTTTTAAGGATAGAACTTTTTTCAATATTATTGATGGGATGTTATAGTAATATAGTTTTAGAAAAAGGACAACCTGTAGGACGGGCGATAGCCCATCGCGTCGGACAAGGCTATGGGAATCAAACCCACAACCGAAGTGCGACTGGCCTTTATCACATACCACTGGCCTACAAGAAGTCCCTGTTTAGTAGAAACTATTTTTATTATATTAAGTAGTATAATATATGAAGTATAAGTCCATTTTAGGAACCATATATGATTAATCTCACTATAGATGGACTTATGTATTTTTGATAACTTTTATAACATTTTCTTTGAGACAGATGGAATGACTCATCATTCTATCGCATGATCTGCTAACACTTCACGAATGACAAATTCAACTTCATTTCTTTAAGATATGCAGTGAAAATTGTGCAAATAATGACCAATGGTTAGACTATACCAAAATCACGAAAGTATTTCTTCTAATTCCAATTTCATCAACTTTAGGGAAATGATCTTGAAAACCAAAAATGTTGTCCTAGTGCCCTTATATCCGATGAATCAGATGGTACCTTAGATCATCACAAATCTATGGCTTTGTTATTGATGGCTTTTTCATATCCATGTTCTCTACCACTCTCCATCAGAACATGATGGTCAGATTTCTCATCCATATCCATATTTTCACCTATGTTCTCCAATGTGGAAACCCAGTGATGAGTTATTTGGGTATCCGTTATGTTTCTAACATTCCTTTTTTAAATGAAGTTTTAGTATTCCTTTTTATGATGTGGGTTTCTATGAAAGAAACTCTCGTGTAATAAACCATTTATAACCCCGACGAATTTCGAGGGCAAAATTCATTTTAAGGGGGCAGAATGTAACACCCCGAGATTTTATGAAAAATATTCTTTTTAATGTCTTGTGTTGTACGCTACACAAAAATTAGCTTGTGATATATTCAACACTGTATTTTCTTGCATTATACGCGACACTATTCTTGGCTCACGTTACACAAAATTTCAAGTTCGTTTTGTAGAAACTATTCTACGCAACATTATGTATAGATTTTGTTTAATGTATAAATCAAATAAGTTTTGATTATACGCAACACCAAACAGATCTTTCACTACACACATCCCTAAATTGGTTTTCATTACACACAATAAAGACCTTCCTCGATAGCATGTGTAGTACGCAATACTGAGTTTCACTAAACGAGATATTATTATAATATTATTATGAACTAGACGTTATGAATAGTAATACCCACTTTTTGAAATTTTTTAAATTTTATCTTTCAAAATGGACTTCATTTTTGGATTCAGAATATCGAAATTATCTTAGGGTAAAATTTTGGTACTTTTCGGATAACTTTCATATTCTGATAAATGGTGAAAATTACTAAATTTTAATTAAAAACCACTTTTTTAATCAAAATAATTAATAGTGATAAATAATTAATTTGAGTAGTTTTAAAGTATATTTAGAATATATGTTTACCATTTAATACAATTTTGGTCATTGGATGTAATTTCACATTTAAACCAGACATAAACTAGTGTCAATCTTTTGATAGTTATTATCTCTTAAAAACACGCTATTTGTTTGGACGACGGGAATTAATTCCTAAATTAATTAATGCAACTGATATGTTTTGAATTTGTTAAAATAGACATAATTTTTGAATTAATAATATCAAATATATCTTAGGCCTAATTTTTTTTATTTTTCTGGAAACTTTCATTTTTTGATGAATAGTGAAACCACTAAATGGTAGTTAAAATAACTGAATTTTTCATAAAACATAATTTTTCCGCTTCTGTGAGTGGAATTTAGAAAATCCAAGAGACATGTTTAATATCAAGGACTAAAATGTGGTTCAATGAGATGAAAATATTTTTTGGTGAATAGTAACTTTTTACTTTTATTTACCACAGTTAAAAGTAAATAAGATAGTTAAGGGTAAAAATGATATTATTATTACCCAAACACATGTCCAAATTCTATTGGATAAGAGTAATTCGACCAAAAACCACATTAGGAATAAAATATGACCATTTAGGCCCACTTGGATTAGATTAGGACATTTAATATTAATTTATTTAAAGAAGGGTTAAAATAGTTAAAATCACAGTTTAATAAGTAAATCATTTTAATATAGGGTTATACATACAATAAATTAGACTATAAATATTCATTAGAAATATAAAAATATTTCCTACATAATGGTTTTTTATTTATAATTATTAGACATTAAATAATTTAATTTATGTATGACACAAAGATGATGCAGTAATTATCTTATTAATGAAATATTGACATAATTGATGTTATAAATACCCAAATAAATGTAATTTGAGACTTTTTATGAATAACACTAATTTTCTAGGTAAATATGACATGTTAGTAATGATTTAGTTACCTTTGTTCCAACTAATCATTCTGTTATTATTTTTAGAAAAATCAATTACCAAATAGTGTCAAAATTGACATAAAATAGTTTTTAAAACAAATATTATATTATTAATTGTTATTTTATTCCTAAAAATCTAAGTTTCGGCCAAATGACTTAGATAAGGTTATATATATTAATAATAAACAACTTGGGGTTCGTTTGTCTTGTTATAGTAAGTTTATTAACCTTATAGTGTAAGAAAACAAGAAGACACAGTAAAAGTTAAATTATCTAACTTAAAGTTAAATCTAAATGATAAGGTTAAAATAGAAATCTAAACTTGTCTAAATTCTATTGGATTAGATTATTTCGACCCATCCCCACCTTAGCTTCTAAATAACTCAATTTGGAGATATTAAAAATCGAATATGACTTTATAATAAAATAATATGTTTAGTTATTCCAAAGGTGTCCCTCTCCTCCCTTATAAAAGGGATCCTCCTCCCTTTCTTCCTAACACAAATTTGAGCCTTTAAGCTCAGCCAAAACCTGCACATTTCCCATCTCAACTTCCCTGGAAACATCCTAGAGGTCATATTCTTCTTCAAAGACCAATTTTATTACCCTAAGAGGAGGATTCAAAGAGGCATGTCAAAGAAGAGGTAATATATGTTACCGATTCTTTCAATTTTCATTCTTCTTCAACTTATTCTTCTTTACTTGTTTCATTATGAAGTAATAACATAAGTATCCCTAATATACTGATATGTTATTATAAATATGAAACAACCCTATTTCACCTCTTATCCATCCTGCGGAAAACAAAATCACCGCACGTGCGTACGTGCGGAATACCGTCTCCACGCCATGGTGTAATCTATTTTTTCACCAACACCTTAAATGGATGGGTATAATGGTATAAAGAATAACTATATATGGTTATTATAATATCATACTGATTCAAATATATTATACCATCCACTCAAATTCTATAATTATGGGAATGATATCATCGCTCGTGTGTACGTACGGACTACCTTCTCCACGACGCGATGAGATTCATTCTCCATGATTAACCATACAAGAATGATCATAAAGTTTATATAATGAATAATAATGAAATATATGAAATAATAATGCTACTGGATTTATGTATATATATATATATGTATGTCATCTATTTATTTTTATTCAATTCAATAAGGAAACGAAAACAGCGTTCATGAGTCCGTACGGCCTACCGTCACCATGAACGGTGTATTTCATTCCTTTTATCGATCTATAATATATATGTATATGATGAATATTATATATATATATATATATCATTTTTTACATTATAGAATTATGTAAATCATGATATAAGTAATAATATCAAGAAACGACAAGTCGAAACACATACGATAAATGAAATGATTTTACCCAAAACGCTAATTTAACATGGAATTTCCAAAAGAATGGGTAACATAAAGTCATTAGTGAAACATATATGATATCATAAAAATGAGTATGATTATTTAATAAGTCAACGACATTATTTAAATCATTATATAGGAGGTTCGGATCCATACGAAGCATAACAGACCTAAGGTAAGGGATAACTTTTCCCATCTCGTTCTTATCTGAGATTGTTTATTCGTAAGTAATTACTGGGGTTATTATTATCATCCAAGTCCATGTTTTATAAAAGTATTTTTATGTATCATTAATGTCCTTTTTAACCATTTTTGTCTTTTACTACATGGTATGTAAGGAATCTCCTTTTTTTACATTACGAGGTACTTTTTGACTTTTCCGACAAAAGTATGAGGAGACTGTTTTTTTAACTTATACGGCGTGAACGGGTTTTTACGGTTTCATAACGCCTCATTTTCATGAAGCTTAATCAACAAGATTTTATGACTATTTTCAACAAAATAATTTTCATTTAAAATTCCATGGAATTTTGTGAAAATAAAATGATTTTCAAGATGAAAGGATATTTTCCTCAAAAATTCATTTCAAGTGCTTTATCAAAACCATTTTCTATCTAAGATGACATTATTTCATATGTGTATGTTTCAAGTATAATGTCTCTATGATTTACATGGTTTCACTTTTCTTATGACAAAATGATATCCATTTGTTTTATATGGATTATGTGATGATGGGATGATGTTTATGAAAACCATTTTATTCATTGGGTTATGATGAATGTTTTATGTTTATTTTGTGGCACAAGTAAGAATGATTTCAATATGAGATGGGTGGGACCTATATCTCCCTCCAATTCATTGGGTAATGATTTATATCTCATGAGATAGACATGGCTGGAATGTTAAGTTAATCCGGTTCAGTGTTACAGGACTGAAATGAGGAGTGAACTCGATTCAGAAAGGGACTTTGTCTACTAAGATGGTCTTGGAAGCAATTCCTTGGCTACTATGGAAATCATGACATGTGATGAATGGTTTCCACAATTACATGTTTTAATCCCATTCTATTTTATCATGATTAATGTTTATTTATGATCTATTCCTTACGTACTTCCATGTTTTATGTCATTGCTCAAGCTTTTGATGTTTAAACATTATGTTCATGTTTTTAAGCTCAAATGAATATGATTTGTTTTATTTTATCCATGCTTACCCTTAGTGAGAATTTGAGCTCACCCTTTATATGTTTTATTTTCCCCATGATATAAATAAAGGTTTTAGTTAAGAAAACAAAAGGGGAAGATCGATATGGGAGATGTTGAAGATCATTCAACAGGATTAGATGTTCATATTCCGAGTTTCCAAAGACACTAAACTATTACGATCCTTGTGTGTCTGTTTTTGGTTATGTATTAAGTATTCGGTCAAAAGTAATGTAATGTCCATGTACGTCAAGCTTCGGGTCTCTACATCATCCACCAATGGAGTGTCAACTAGAAACATTTTCTTATTGTATGAGAAAATATGAAATCATTTAATATCCAAAACTAGATTTGAAGAATCATGGAATGTTTTAGAGATGACTGTAGAGTCATAATCTAATATTTTCTTACCCTTTCGATTACCAAAAGGGGTCTTCCATTCCTGTGAAATCTGGTGATCCCCCCTTAATTGGAAATCTTATTCAATCTCTTATTCGGCCACTAAGCCATCATATTTAGGATATACATCCCCTTTCACTTTGTTACAAGTATCATCATAATGAATATTTTCCTCTTGGAAAATATGGCAGCCCAAGATTTCATCTTGTTCTTAGAGATGGTGGAATAGAAATTTGGGAGTTCACTCATTCCAGGAACAACATCCTTTGCCTCTTTCTTCTACTCATCTTTTTCTGCATTGATTTCTAGTCTATCATAACTTTTACATGGTTCTTTAGAATCCTCATCCTGCTATAACTAAGGAATAACATAAGCTTCTCGAGTAGGATTACTCTTTCTATTTTTGAGACACTTAGTCATGTCATGTCTACACAAATCATAGAATATGAAAACTATAGAGCTCTTATATATGGATGATTCATGACAAATAAAATTACATTCCTTGTTGAATTTAGGAATTTTTTCAAATATGATATTTAGCTCAATTATATCATCATCAGTTGCTAGAATTACATTGTCAACAAGAGTTGATCCCCATTCAACCTCAATGAGGAACATGGAGAAGTTCCCAAAACACACTACTTATGTTTCCTTGTCAATTTTAATTGGGATGTATATGTACATAGAAATATCATAAAAAAGTTTAGGGTTTTTGAGGATCCAATTTAACCCATAAACCCTTACCCATATTTGTGTAGTGGTGTTACCAACCTCAAAGGAATTGAATTTTTTATCCCAATCACAAAAAGTAATAATCCTCGGTTTGAGCTATATTGAACCAAATCCCCGGTCTCATATATTAAATTATTCTGAATCTATGAGCATATGGAAATATCCACATCCTATTGATACAAACTTCCAGGATAAAATCCCCAAATCAATGAAATCTGTACCTTGAGATCATCAATTTTTAAAGGTTGAGAGCCTTTATGCAGAAATAAATGAGAAATGATTGAGAACACACCCATTTTGAGCCACTCTAATTCTACATCAGGATTATCTTTGATGTTCTCAATACTCCATTTTCTAATAGTGGAAGAATCAATGGATCCTTTAATGATTGAAAAATAACAATTAACCAAGGGACACTCATCTAGAGAACCATGAATTTTTTAGATGTGCGTCATTGGAGAAGATTCATGAGATGCCACTTCCTCATCAACCCTTTCTATTTGGTCAAGCTGATCCCCACACTAAGATCCATACCTCTCTAGCTCATCAGTTGGAACCATTTTCATTTGACCCTAAATTTCAATAGAAATCTGTCCTTTTCCACAATGAGGTTCAATCATCTTGGATGTTAAAATAGTAACCCTTGTAGCTTGATCTACAATTTCAAAAACATGACTCCACCCATATTCATGATTAGATATAATCCTCTTGGATGCATCATCTACAGAAGTCGAAGCCGAGACCACTTGCGCCCAAGCCCAATCTCTTTGAATCGCTTCATTCAAAAATATTATGTTTTTAATAGCATGTATTTGTGAATTTTCTTATAAAGTGAAATAAAATTTTATCAGTTTCCTTTATCATAAATATGAGGGAAATATTGATCTTTGGATGGTGGTTTTACACTAGGTTTGTCCTAACTTTTGTTAGAATGTGCCATCTATAGAAAAATACACAGTGGATGTAACTGTTAATAATGTATTTCAATAAAATTATTTTATTTTAAAATCCAAATAAGTCATAAACGGTAGCTTAGATTGGAAATATGAGAATACCATTGAGTTCATGAGGGGGGTTTTTTCTTTAAGAAAGTCCTAACATCAGCCGGTGTGGGTGAACTTTGAAATATATTTTTGGACATAAACATCATTATAATAATTAAATAAAATCTATTTTTTACCCAAAGTTGGTTTTATTTTAATATTTCTTATTTTATGGCCTCTAGGGTTTCAACATAACCTTGTAAATCCTCTAAGGCAAAGAGACTAACCTATCTCTTAGTAACAATAATGTATTGTCCAATCAAGAACAACAAACCTAGAATTAGAAGGATCTTGACCACGTCAATGATGCAATTAACATTATTCAAAGTTGATCAAACCAAATCATTGTATCCTGTTTTTGTTTTGATTATTCTTTTATCTATTCTAGAAAATCAACAATGAATGCAGATCAACCACAAACAGGTTGACACATGGATTGCTTGTACTTGGAGAATGGGCATAATTTTGGGGTTTTATTCACGAAGTTTATTACATTAAGGATTTATTATGATTTCATGATCATTATTATAGAATGGAATAAGGTCGGAAAAAATAGTGGATGATGTTAGATCCATGGGTTTTTCCATGTTCTTTTATTCCTTTATTTCTTTATGTTCTTTGTGTTCTTCACGTTCGTTGAGGTTTCTGAAAAGATGATCATTGTACCTCTTTTTCAGGGGACTACTATCTAAAATTAAGGATCTAATATCGGGGAGATCTACTAGAGGTGTGATGATGATGGCGACGGATGGATCAAAGTTAATTGAGACATATCTTCATTTGAGTATTTTTCATTGGGATGAATCATGAAGTTGATCCAAGCACAGGGAGATGAAGAACGTGACATGAGGATCACAAACAAGACTCCATTTTAAAAAAAAGGCATAAGAGGAGAATCGGTGGCCCACGGAAGGGTCCACTAGAGTGCCAGCATCGATGACCAGTGGTGACCATGTGAAAAGAATCTTCGTCATGTTTGGAGTATCCCACGGTGGCAGGGTCAATGTGGAAGATGGATGTGGTGGTCTTCTATATTAAACACAGTGGCATCACATTGAACAAGGGGAACATGGTTCAGCATAATGCACATGGTCCGGATCAGTGTGGTCAGGCCACTCCAGCAGTCCAGCAGCCCATCCGTCCAGCAAACTAGGCCAAGCTTCCCAGCGGGCCGAGCCTGGACCTGGTCGGCTCGGCATGCAGGTCAGGTTGGATCATTTTTAGTAAAACAATCATAACATTCAGACAAAGTCTCTGTTTGATGAGCCTTCTATGGAATTGGTATTATTACTATATATCAAACATTTTGATATGGATTGGATGGTTTTTAGTTTTACTAGTATAGGTTGGGAGATTTATCGTTTTGTATTATTATAAGGGTTCGATGTTGGATCTTGTTCATGTCATAGAGGATAAAAAAAGGATAAAATCTTACCCTTGGTATTATATCATGAAATTTTGATGTAGGATCTCATTCCTGTCATAGAGAATCACCCATGTTCTGAAGTGAGTTGTCTCATCCCAGCTTCGACATTTGAATCAACAGTTTGGAGCATTTATCATACCGTGAGTCCCAATCAGTCCTCACTTCTCTTCATGTTACTTTAGATAGGGTTAATGGATCTTGTGTGATTAATATTTATGTGGGAACCACTCTCTTATATTGGATGATGTTTCCAGTTGGTCCAATATCCATCCATTGATCCCATGTCGCGATGGACCCCCTATATGTGTATCGAGATCATATTCATTTAGTTTTACATGACTAGACCTAACGAGTGTTCTTTGAGCAGTTTGTAGATGTTGATGTTTTTCTGTGATGTATCAAGTCACTGTGTCTTAGTGAGAATGATTTTCTCATGGAAACTACATGAAATATCATGACCTAGAAGCTTTTTGGTTACTTTTGGTAGATCTTTTCTATGTGTTTCTATTAGATTTCTCGAGGAGTGAGATCTCTCGGAACGAGCATGCCTCAAGTGGTATCGTGTAGCTGGTAGTGGATGAGAATTCAAGGATTGGAATTATTAATTTGTGTACCTGGATGTTCTTTATATATGGGTTACTAACACATACCTATGTTGAGATAGATATACCTTCTTAGTAGTGTTTTCTTTTTGGTATTTACTTTGTGTTTTTGCGGTGTCTTCCTAAGTATTGTTTTACATTCCCATGCCCAGGTATTGCCCACATGTGTCCAATCTTGTAATGATAATTGATACATTGATAGAGACCTTGGTAGACTAGGACCAGGTGGTTCTTGGAGGGACTAGATAGCCTGGGTGTGATCCTAAGGCTTCATAGAGATGATCAGTACCTTTCCCTTCAAGTAGAGTTTTTATGGATGAGTTTCATGAACTTGTGCATTCACTTCTGTAGACTCTTTCTTTTGCTGGGAATTTATTCTAGCTCCTTTTTACATTACATTACTATTGTACTCTTTGGTTGGTATCTTAGTGTATTCATGCATTGTTTACATAGTTTTTTTACATTTTATTATTTTGGGATTAGATATGTGTGTGTGTGTGTGTAGGTATGTAAGAAAATGCCTCCCATTTGGGGGATATTCTTACTATGTGGTAGTCACCAACCCTTATCCTTTTGTAGATAGTCATGGGATCGGGAAAACATAGTCCCCACTAGGATGGTTCATGAAAAATTAGTATCAAAGGGGTCGGTTCTACTTTAGGACTCGGATTTAGTGACATTGGTATGGGGAAATAGTGTTAAGTGTTTCAAGTTCAGTTTTCAGGCCCGAGACTCCAGTGTTGGGGTTCTGACAAATGTATCCATACACCAAGACTCTGGACCCCTGCTTTTATACTCAGCATATGAAAACACTGGTTATAAGGAAAAAATAATTGTACATGCATCATAAAGGAATGGGTTGTGTTATCCATGTCCTTCTTGAGTCAACTCACCAGGTATACTCTTTTGATCTTGATTCATCATGTTTTCTTAGAAGATGTATTCACGACGCCATATAACAAGTTTTCCAAAGAAGGATCATGAGTTTGACCGAATGATTTGTTAGACCTCCCTAATGGTATCTAGTCATAGGTAAGTTTTTTTTCAAGATGGTTAGCAGGTGTCTCTTTATTTTTTTGATCAGTTCGTAGACCCACCTCTAGTGGTTCAGGTGGATGCATATTTCTAGACTAAGTCATTAATGGATATTTTGGTTATGTATTATGATACATATGGGGTTTATAATTTATCATAGGATTCTGAGGTAGTGATCGGCTATGATACTGAGTTAGCATAGCCTATTGATAGTAGGTGTGTGACGTAATCTGCGTAACAGGAGGTTACGTTAGTGACCCCAATGGAACCTCATTTCCTCAAAAGGAAGGCTTTTCTATGATTTAAATGGGAGGGGAAATCTTGTGAAATATTTTAAAACCTTCAGGCTACAATCAGAGAGGTGGTTGATGAACCGCAAATGAGGAGGTAGAAAAATGAGCAGACAGGTTCGTCGGGCGGTGGATGTGGAAAAGGAGATGGGGAAGTAGAAGGAGGTGGCCAACATTTGACATGTTACCACCACCACCCCCAGGTGGTCTATACCAGACTAAGGGAGATGGAGGACCAGGGAGGAGATAGTTTCAGGCTGTCAAGGCTTATGACGCCAGGACTCCGGGAATGGTTCGAGCAAAGATCTGTATCTTTCTACTATAGCAGCAGTAGATAGACACTTGTGCTAGTGATTCCCTTTCTTGAGACTTTCCTTGTTTGATAAATAGATATTCTGGTAAAACCACTGACTTTACCCTTACACATAGAGACCTACAAGAGGAAACTCGATGATCACACACTGGTTCCAATAGTGTGACTGGGATCTTAATGGAAAAACTTTAGTTGGGATCTCATGGTAGTAACATTGTGGCTTTACGATTTCATTCTCATTATGGACTAGTATCCACAGTTCATGAGAATATTGAATGTTTTTTGTAAAGGGTGTCCTTCACCTATGCTAATATCACTAGATTTCCCTTTTATCGTGGAAAGGGAAATCCTTATAGCTCAGGATAGACTCACACATAGGAAGGTGAAGTCAATTACTCTTTAGTTGCCTATCCTGAACCTCAGTACAGTGGTTAATTTGAGTCCACAGTTTCCAATAATTATGGAAGAGTATGAGGACCTTTTCCTTGAAATTATTCTCTATTACCTCCCCACCAAGATATAGACTTCTGCATTGATCTACACTGTGGGATGATACTAATATCTACACTAGTATATTGGATGGTTACCATGGAGATTCATGATCCAAGGGTATAATTGTACTACTTGTAGAGGGAGGGCTTTGTGACACCTAATGTTTCACCTTGTTCATCCTTAAGTGTCATTTTTTGATAATTTCCCAGTTTACTCATTGTTCGAGAAGGAACACGCGAGACACATTTGGGTGGTCCTTGACACACTTCGATATCACCATCTACATGTGATGCTCTTGATGTGTCTGTCATGGATTTTAGAGATCCTTTTTTTCTAGAACACGTCATCTCAGAGACTATAGTTGAAAGGGATCCAGTTAAGGGTGAGGTAGATTTTGACAGGTGATCCCATATTGAGGATTCCATATGAGGGTGTCAAATAAGTAGTATTCTCTAATAAATTAACAAACGGGATTGGTTGTGTCCTGGTACAGAGGTAAGTAGTGATTGCCTATGGTTCACACCATTTGAAATCACAAAAGTATAACTACATGACTCATGATCTTGAGTTAGAAATAGTAGTCTTTACAATGAATATGAGGTGACACTGCCTAATAGGTGAGAAATTTATCGTCTACTCCGACCACAAGATTCTCAAGTGTATATTCACTACAAAGAATTGGAACTTGATATAGAGGTAATGGATAGAGTTTCTCTAGGTATATGAATTGGAAATCATCTATACTCTAGGAAAGGGTAACATGGTAGTAGATTCTCTCAAAAAGAGATCTAGCTTGCAGTTGATGAATGAGGAATCTGAGTAGTTAGCCTCATTACAGATACCGATTGTGGATGGAAGTGGGGTAGCTTATATCTATTCAATGGTTTTAACCTATTCACTCTTATGTAATGTTATTTAGGAAAAACATTGGGATACCTACTATGAGGATCTACATGATCAAATGTCCATATAGCATTCCTTTGATTGATATTATAAAGGTGGGGATCATGCTGTTATTTTAGAGGATGCACGATGATACATGTGGAGTTGAGAGAGAAGGTTCTGAGGGAGTTTCATGTATCCCCTTTAGCGGTACATTCAGGTATGGAAATGATGTAGCAGGACCGACAACATCAACTTGGGGTCTATGTATGAATAAAAAAGTTACATATTTTGTGTCTTGATGACAAGTCAACAAGTGAAGGATGAGAATCATGTTCCAACAGGTATGTATCAACCCCTTTAGGTTTCAGAATGAAAGTGGGATGGGATAACAATAGACTTCATTGAGGGTTTACCAATAATGTCCTGGGTGAGATACCATCTGGGTGATCATTGACTAACTCACCATGTTGGTCCAATTCCTAGGTATTTAGGAGTAGAGTTCAGTAGAGAGTTTGGGACACCTCTATGTGTAAAAGATCTCTCAACTCAATGGAGTTACATTAACGATTATTTCATATCGTGACACTCACATCACATTACATTTGATGAAGGGGTTACAAGAGGATTTTGGGACTCAGTTACACTTAATTACATTGTTTCACCCCACAAATGGTTGTCCAGACTGAGCGAACCCTTTTGGTTTAGGAGGAAAATCTTTGGGCTTGCATGTTACATTTTGGTCGCAGTTGGTAGGATCACCTAACTCAAGTGGGGTTTGGGTATAAAAATATTACCCATCCACCATTGGTATGGCACTATACAAGGCTTGGTATGGGTGACCATGTAGTTCAAAACTTGGTTGGACTGATCAATGAGATTAAATTCTCACAGGACTGTTGTTGGTGAAGACAACTATATAGAACATGTAGGTTATCCAGGAGTAGATGATAACTGCATAGATGTAATGCCCTGACCCCAGTTACCCAGAGTCAGTTCATTATTACGTACCATTGGCATGATCACAAAATATCAATTCCCGAAAGACCGATTAGTTTAGTATCCTTGGAATCACTGGATACATTCATAAATTTTGCATAACATCATAATGTTAAACGAAGTACAACAACATCTTACTTTCATATCCCCTCATACATTCCCTGCATGTCATTGATAAATTACTTCTTCACATCCTGGGAAAAATTTAAAACATTGAAAGGGGTGATCTCAGATGCTCTGTAAGGATAACAATATAGCAGAAACTTTCATAAATAAATATAAACATTTATGGAAATGTATAACTAAAACAAAAGCCTTTTAAACTTGAACATCAACATAATATGGAAAAGTTAAAATGAAATAATGCCATTTACTTATTCACATTGATATTCTACTAGTCGAATAATCACATGAAAAATCAATAGCCACTTTTATAATGATGGAATGCATAATTCCATACTATCATAACCACATAGTCAAGGCCTCATGCTAAGACTAAAAACAAGATTTTGTCAAGGCCTTGTGCCAAGACACTAGTTTGTCTCATGAGACCGACCGATGCATCGAGGATCTATAGCGGGCTACATGCTTCACTTATTCAGTCCAATGCATTCCTCATATGAACAGGTTTAAACATAACATAAAAATTTGTATTAAAACTAGCACACGAAATTTCAATACTTTCTCCATAAACCATGAATGGTATAAAAATAACACATCCACAATCAAACATATCACAAAACCTTCAATACAATATGGAAGTTTTGTATCATAATAAATCAACCTCAAATATGCTTAAAATCCATCAAAGGATGTGGACATATATGAAATCAAAACTATTTGAGAAAAATATATTTTTTTAAATCATTTAAAATTCACACATTTATTAAGGAAGTAATTTAAAAGAGATTTTTGAATCAAAGTGTCCCACAACACTTTGAAACTTTTGAAAAGAAATATCATTTAAAAACATTCATGTCCATATAAATAAATCCTTAAAGTCATTTTGAAAACATGGACATTAATTAAAAATATTTAGAAATATAAATCTTTAAAACATTTAAAATTCTGATCTTGATAAAGAGTACCTTTCACAAATTCTTAAAATATTCATTTTGAAATCATTTAAAAGTAACATAATTATAAAACAAAACATTTACTTTCAAAATATTCTTATAAAATTGTAAGATAAGCTTCTATGATTTTATATTGGTGGAAAATAGCCACACCCACAGTATAAGTTAAAAAAGACATTCTTACCTTTATTATGTTGAAAAGGTAAAAAGGACCTTATTTTGAAAACGACGGAAAGATTCCTTTAAAAACTTATTATAAAAAGTCAAAAAAGGGTATAAATTACTTTAACCCATATTCTATAAAATAGTAAGAATGTTTTGAAACACATTTTTAAGAAACTTGGATGTGGATGATAATGAGGTCTCAGTAGATAATTACATATAAACAACCTAGAATAATGAAGAGATTGTGAAATAAACCCTTACCTTGTACTTTTCCTTGGTTGAGGGTAGGTTAACCTCCTGTATAATGTTGAAATAATTTTTATTAAATTATTTATGAATCATATACAATAATATGATATCATATATAATCTTTTAACATCGCTTTGTTAATAATATCTTAGTATTATTGTCGTTTCAGGTGTTAACTTACTCATTTTATTTTATATATTTTGTTACATAAGTCATGTTTCTTATGGATAGGTTGTATCTTATTCATATACAGAATTATTTCAAGTCCGTAAAGATTATTTTTAATCATCAAATTAGAATTATACTTGAATAGATACGATGGGGAATGAATCTCATCGCGTCATGGAGATGGTAGTCAGTACGTACGCACGAACGCTACTTCTATTTCATTTTTCTTTTTAAAAGGAATCAAAAACAAATGATACATAGGTATATTCTTATTCCATTATAATATAATATCTTATATGTGCTACTTAATTTCATTAATACCATCCTTTATACGTTCCATGTATGGTATGAACGAGTCATATCACTTTGAGGGGGAGGTAGTCCTCACTTTCTCAAATGAAATTATCATATATATATATATACAACATGAAATGAATAATGGTATGCTATAAAATTGAATTACATAAGACTATATATAAAATAAATATCATAAATATCATATTTAATTATAGTTCCATCATAATGGCCACCATGAGAGGCGGTAGGAGATAATTGAACAATCATCGTTTCCTAAGGCATTTGGTTTCCATCCACAGGAACATTATGTTCTTCACCCATTAGATGGAAGTGTGTGTAAGTGTAGTTTGAATACTTCTCATAAAAATATAATAGTATATTTTGGATACTGTTTTTGTTGCAAAAGATAAAAATAAGAATAGTTTAGGGGTTGGAGATGTAAAATAAATGAAAAGAAGCTAAGAGAAATCATTACCTTTAATTTGGGTAACTCCCTTTGGTTTGATCCAAAAAGAACTCTTGAAGTGCCTTATACCTAAGGTACAGATTCTAGGATGAGGATAGGGATGTAGGTAGCTTAATTTGTAAGAGTTTGGACGATCTAAAAGGCTTAAGAGATGTGAGGACTTGGTTCAAGTGGTGTCCTTTTATAAGGGAAAGGAGGGGCTCTTTAGGAAAAACTTAAAGTATTAATTTATAATAAATTAATATTCAGTTTATAATAGATCCAAAGTGAATTATTCAATGTATAATATAGGGATGGGTTTAAATCATTTCATCAAATATATTTTAGACAGGTTTCCTTCACTATATTAACCTTATCATTTATATTTAACTCATAGTTAAATAGTTTGACATTTACCATGTCACGTTGTATTTTTATATTATATGGTTAATTACATATTATATACTTCCAAGAGACCCCCAAGTGGTCCATTAATGACATACCTATCATTATATAAGTCCTTTTGCTGAACCTTATATTTTTAGGAATAGAATATAAATTAATAATATAATATTTGTTTTAAAAACTCATTTATGTCAGTTTTGAAAATATTTAATAATTGATTTTTGTTAAAGTCTAAAAAACTTTATTAGTTATAAGAAAATTCATTTAAGCAATACTAACAAGTCATATTAACCAATAAAATTATTTTATGGCATCAAAACTTTCAAATTTTATTTATTTTAACATTTATAATACTAATTATTTGATTCATTCATTAATAAGGAAAATACTGCATCATTATTGTTTCATAAATAAAATTAATTATTAAATGTCTAAAAATTAGAAATAAATTACAATTATGTAAGAAATATTTTTATCTTTATAATTAATATTTATAGTTGAAAATATAACATATATAAACCTATGTAAAAATTGGTTTTCTAAAAGATATATGCTTATGTCATTTTTGTATACTTTAATTTAATTAATATAAAGTGTCATTACCACTTACAAGTGAATCCTTGGGTTCCCAAAATCGACCCAAATATGCCCATGGTCGTACATGTATCAACCAATAGTGTTAGGACATGTTTTAGAGTAATTTATTATTATTATAATATTATTCTTTTACCCTTATTTACCGGATTTAAGCTTTAACCGTGGTAAATAAAATATTTACCGAAGTAATTATTCAAAATGTATTAAAATAAAAGATACCTATTTATAAAATTTGGACCTCATGATTCAAAATATGGAACCCATTTTTCTATATTCAAAACATAGAAGTGGCAGAAATTAATTTAAAATTAATTCCTGTTGTTAAAACAAAAAGCGGGTTTTTAAGAGATAATAGGTATCAAAAGATTGGCACTTGCTTATGTGCAATTTAAAGGTGAATTTATATCCAATGACCAACATTGGATTAAATAGTAAAAATATAATCTAATTATACTCTAAAATCACTAATATTCATAATTTATCACTATTAATTATTTTGATTAAAAAAGTTGTTTTTAATTAAAATTAAGTAATTTTCACTATTCATAAAAATATGAAAGTTATCAGAAAATTACCAAAAATTTACCCTAAGCTAATTTTGATATTCAGAATTCAAAAATGATGTCTATTTTACCAAATTAAAAACGTAGAAGTTTCATTTATTAATTTAAAATTAATTCTCCCTGTCAAAACCAAAAGGCATATTTTTAAGAAATAATAACTACCAAATGTTTGACACTTGTTTATGTCCAATTTCAAAATTAAATTACTTAAAATAACCATAATTGTATTAAATGGTAAAAATATAATCTATTTATACTTCAAAACCATCAAATTGTATAATTTAACAATATAAATTATTTTTATTTAAAATTTTGTTTTTAGTTAAAATATAGTACTTTTCACTATTCACCCAAATATGAATGTTATCAGAAAAACACCAAAACATTATTGAAACTAAATTATTATGTTCTGATTCTAAAGAAGAAGTTTATTTTGTCAAATTTAATATATAAAAGTTTCAAATATTTCTTCTCCATTAAAAGGCAGTAAAATTGCATTTTTTGAAAAATACTTCTTTTATCTGAAAAAATGTATTTGTTCTTAAATTATGTCTAAGAAACTCATAATATGGATTATAAAATTATAAGGATTATATAAAGTTCAAAATTCAGTTAATAATATTCATGATGGCTTTTGAATGGCTTGTTTGGTAAGTCCTGGTGCGCTAGAACTCGGTGTTGTGTGTAGTGAAAGTTATTGAATTACTATGAAGAAATAATATACTATGAAATATTGGGGTGTTATATTCTTTCCTCATTCAATAAATTGCATCCTCACAATTTTAAATTATTTTTTGAAAATAAAATGATGAAAATAGAAAATACCTTTGGGAAAACCCACATCGAAAATTAGGTTAATAAACTTTAGTCTTAATAAGAGGAAAAAGGGAAATGAAAGGGTCACCACCAATTTATGATCTTGGTTAAGAGAAAATTGGTGGAAATTAGGGACATATAATTTGAGGAAAACGTAAATATTTATAGGTAGTGATTGAGGTCATAAATCACAAACAAGTGTAAAATTGAGGGCCTTAAATTCATCAATTTATGATGATTTAAAATACCATCGGTTCAAAAAAACTTTTCGTATTAGGATAACACATTTTTGGTCTTAAGATCCCTTCACTAATGTATAAGAATTAATTTTTTCATAGAATAGGAGAAGTAGAAAAATTTATACATGACAAGTAGAGTCCCATCCTTTAACTAATTTCTACCACAATCTCATCTTTCACTCTAAAAGATAATAGAACTTAAAAAAAATATTCTATTTATCCTATTATTATAGGGTTAGACAAAATGAATTTATAATTCAACTACCATAATTTTTTAAAAAGACTGCATTATTCAATCCAGGACATCACGTGGGCTAGTGGTAGGTGATACACCCTTGTCACCCTTCTGTTGTGGGTTCAAATCTTGCGGCCTTGCTGGACGCGACAAGTTGTCGCCCGACCTCCGGGTTGTCCTTCTATGGCAATCCAAAAATGATCTCAAACTGGAATTATCCAAAATACTTCTGTCCAAACTCACAGTCCAAAATTTATAAGGAAGGTAAACACAATGAAGATCATTTTTTCTGCTTAATAACATGTGAACACCTTCATCATGTATTCTTTTAAAACACTGCAACATCCTGAATTACCATAAATCCTTACTGATTAAATTCATGATCCCTTATTCCTTATAGAATACTTGATATACTGCTTCTACCAAAAATATTTTTTGTTAACTTCAAAAATTATGGAATATACAAATCATTAATCATTTTCAAGGTAGTCAAGAAAATCCAATATAATGTATCCAAATCAATCATGTATTATTCCAAAATCACTACCTCGGTATCGTAACCATATTATGGTTTGTCTTTCTCTCAACCATATATTTTCCAAAAATATAACCTCCTATCTAGTCACCTTTCTTTGTTCCACACAATCTCAAGTCCATAATGAAATAGTATTATAGTACAATCCTTATATACTCCATGATTATTATAACCAGTACATTATTGATACAACACTGAAATGACATAATTCTCTAATAACAACATAAAAACTCGAATCATTCCTCCTCATCTTTAGTAGTATCATAACATGATTATGATCCAATAGCCTCATTTGGGTCATACTCTGATGATTTGGACATTGGTTCGCGTAGTGTCCCAACTCCTTGCAGATGAATAATTGTACATTTGAAACATTTTTCTTACCCTTGCAGTCACGTACATGGTGTCCTTTTTCTCCACACTTATAACAAACTCCCACTCCCATCTGGGAAGTCTGATGGTGTTTCTTCCCACAGTAATCACATATGGTAAAATTCTTATTTTCCCTCTTCCCTTTATCCATCTTTATCTCTTCCATACTTTCCTTCTCTTGCTTCCCTTCAAAGCCATAGGACTCAGAGAATTATTTACTTATCTTATTAACACATGATACTATTTCTTCATATGTTGAGAAAACATGAGAGACTATTCCCCTTCTAATTGTTGGCTAAATACCATTGAAGATGTGATCCTTTATACTCTTTGGATCATATGTATTGTTGGAGTTCACATTCCTTCTACTGTGCGCCATTTCTATACAATGGCGTAAACTAGATGAGTTTATGAATTTCAATGAATAATTCCAAACTTTTATAATACCTAAAGTATATTGAATGTTTTATGGATATAATCCATAATCATAAACATGTTTTCATTGAGAAAGTATATATTCATAAACCCTTCGTAATGATTTTTAAAAAAAATGAGAATTATCCTACGCATATCCCCTGGGAGTGTCGTAACCAAGAGTGCAGCAAGGCCCGTTGTTGTGCACCAGTTCTCGATTAAGTCTAGCTCAAAGAGGTGTTTTTAGGTTTTACCCCTAGGTACATCTGTTCCAGAGCCGCCTCTACCTGCTCGTATCCAGACAGGGATTTATTTCTTGAAAAACTCACCAAATCTCTACAATACCAAAATTCTAGGAAATTCTTCTATACTAATCCTCAAAGTTTATCTTAGGGCTATGTGCTCTAATAAAAGTTTTTCTAAATCTATCTTCCAAAGTTTGTACTAAACTTCATCTGATACCAACTGTAATGACCCGACCCCAATTACCCAGAGTCAGTCCATTATTACGTATCATTGGCATGATCACAAAAGATCAAGTCCCGAAGGACCAATTAGTTTATTATCCTTGGAATCACTGGATACATTCATAAAGTTTACATTAAATCATAAAGGGAAAAGAACTACAACAACATCTTTTCTTCATATCCCCTCATACATTCCCTACATGTCATTCATAAATTAATTCTTCACATCCTGGGAAAAAATTAAAACATTGAAAGGGATGAGATCAGATGCTCAGTAAAGATAACAATATAGAAGAAACTTTCATAAATAAACATAAACATTTAAGGAAATGTATAAATAAAACAAAAGAATTTTAAACTTTAATTTCAACATAATATGGCAAAGATAAAATAAAATAATTCCATTTACTTATTCACATGGATATTATACTAGTCGAATAATCACATGCAATATCAATAACCAATTTCATAATGATGGAATGCACAATGCCAGACTATCATAACCACATAGTCAAGGCCTCGTGCCAAGTCTACAAATAAGATTTTGTCAAATCCTTGTTCCAAGACACTAGTTTGTCTCATGAGACCTACCGATGCATCGAGGAGATATAGCAGGCTCCACCCGTAAATTATTAAGTCCAATGCATTCCTCATATGAACAGGTTTAAACATAACATAAACATTTGTATTAAAACTAGCATACAAAATGTCAATACATTCTCCATAAACCATGAATGGTATAAAAATAACACATCCACAGTCAAACATATCACAAAACCTTCAATACAATATGGAAGTTGTGTATCATAATAAATCAACTTAAAATAAGGCTAAAATCCATCAATGTATGTCGACATAGATGAAATCAAAACTATTTGAGAGAAATATTTTTTTTTATTGAAATCATTTAAAAGTCACACATTTATTAAGGAAGTAATTTAAAAGAGATTTTAGAATCAAAGTTTCCCATACCACTTTGAAACTTTTGGAAAGAAATATCATTTCAAAACACTCATGTCCAAATAAATAAATCCATAAAATAATTTTTACAACATGGGCATTAATTAAAAATATTTAGAAAGAAAAATCTTTAAAACATTTAAAATTCTGATCTTGATAAAGAGTACCTTTCAAAAATTCTTAAAATATTCATTTTGAAATCATTTAAAAGTCACATAATTATAAAATAAAACATTTACTTTTAAAATATTCTTATAATCTTGTAAGGGAATCTTTGATGATTTTATATTGGTGGAAAATAGCCACACCCTCCATATAAGTTAAAAAATACATTCTTATCTTAATTATGTTGAAAAGTTTAAAAAGGACCTTGTTTGGAAAACGACAGCAAGATTCCTTTATAAACTTATTATAAAAAGTCAAAAAAGGGTATAAGTGAATTTAAGCCATATTCTATAAAATAGTAAGAATGTTTTTAAATACATTTTTAAGAAACATGGATGTGGATGATAATGAGGTCCCAGGAGATAATTACATATAAACAACCTCGGATAATGAAGAGATTGTGAAATAAACCCTTACCTTGTACTTTTCCATGGTTTAGGGTAGGTTAACCTCCTGTATAATAGTGAAATAATTGTTATTAAATTATAAAAAAATCATAAACATTAATATGATATCATATATAATTTTTTAACATTTCTTTGTTAACAATATCTTAGTATTATCGTCGTTTCGGGTGTTAACTTACTCGTTTTATTTTATATATTTTGTTACATAAGTCGTGTTAGTTATGGATCGGTAGTATATTATTCATACACAGAATGATATCACGTCCCTAAACATTATTTTTAATAATAAAATGAGAATTAGACTTGAATGGATACAATGGGGAATGAATCTCATCACGTTCGTGGAGACGGTAGTCCGTACATACGCACAAACGCTACTTCCATTTCATTTTTCATTTTAAAAAGAATCAAAACAAAATGATACATAGGTATATTATTATTACAGTATAATATAATATCTTATATGTGTTACTTAAGTTCATTAATACCATCCTTTATACGTTCCAGGTATAGTATAAACGAGTCATATCACTTTCAGGGGGCGGTGGTCCGCATTTCCTCAAATGAAATTGTCGTATATATATACAACATGAAACGAATAATGGTATGCTATAAAATGGAATTATAGAATCTTATATTTAAAATAAATATCATTAATATCATATTTAATTATAGTGCTATCATAATGGCCACCATGAGAGGTGGTAGGATATAATTGAACAATCATCGTTTCATGAGGCGTTTGGCTTCGATCCACAGAAACATTATGTTATTCACCCATTAGATGGAGGTGTGTGTAAGTGTAGTTCGAATACTTCTCATAGAAATATCTTAGTATATTTTGGATATTGGTTTTGTTACAAAAGAAAATAATAAGAAGAGTTTAGGGGTTGGATAAATAAAATAAAATAAAATAAGCTAAGAGAAATCGTTACCTTTAATTTGGGTAACTCTCTTTTGTTTGATACAAAAATAACTCTTTATGTGCCTTATTCTTACTTTATGGCTTCTAGAAGAAGAATAGGGATGTATGGAGCTTAATTAGTCAGATATTGTATGAGAAAAAAGGTTTGAGAGGTGTGAGGAATTGGTTAGAAGTGGTTTTCTTTTATAAGGGGGAGGAGGGGCTCTTTAGGAAAACATAAAGTATTAATTTATAATAAATTCATATTCGGTTTCTAATGGCTCCAAATTGTATTATTAAACGTCTAAGGTGTGTATGGGTCCAAATCCTCTCATCCAATATATTTTAGACTGGTTTGGGTCACTATATTAGCCTTATCATTTATATTTAACTCATAGTTAAATAGTTTGACATTTACCATGTCACATTGTATTTTTATATTATATGGTTAATAAACTTACTATATACTTCCAAGATATCCCCAAGTGATATATTAATGACATACCTATCATTATATAATTCCTTTTTCTGATCCTTTTATTTTTAGGAATAGAATATAAATTAATAATATAATATTTGTTTTAAAAACACATTTATGTCAATTTTGACAATATTTAATAATTGATTTTTGTTGAAGTCTTAAAAAATTTATTAATTAGAACCAAATTCATTTAAGAAATCCTAAAATATCATATTAACCAATAAAATTATTGGATGGCATAAAAACATTCAAATTATATTTATTTTAACATTTATAATAATAATTATTTGATTCTTTCATAAATAAATAAAATACAGCATCATTATTGTGTCATAAATAAATTTAATTAATTAATGTATAAAAATTATAAATAAAATACCATTATGTAGGAAATATTTTTAGCTTTCTAATTAATATTTATAGTCAAAAATATAACATATATAACCCTATGTAATGTTTTTTTTACAGATATATGCTTATGTCATTTTTGTATTTACTTTAATTTAATTAATATAAAGTGTCATTACCACTTACAAGTAAACCCATGGGGTCCCAAAATCGACCCATAGAGGGTCATCGTCGGAACTTTATCAACCAATAGGGTTTGGACACGTTTTGGGGTAATTTATTATTATTATAATATTAATTTTTTACCCTTATTTACCGGATTTACCCTTTAACCATGGTAAATAAAATATTTACTGAAGTAATTATTCAAATTTTCTAAAAATAAAAGATACCTATTTACAAAATTTGTACCTCCTAATTCTAAATATGGAATCCATTTTTTGAAATTCAAAACACAGAAGTGGCAGAAATTAATTTAAAATTAATTCCCGTTGTTAAAACAAGAAGCGTGTTTTTAAGAGATAATGAGTATCAAAAGATTGGTAGTTGCTTATGTGCGGTTTAAATGTGAATTTATATCCAATGACCAACATTGGATTAAATGGTAAAAATATAATATAATTATACTATAAAATCACTCAAATTCATAATTTATCACTACTAATTATTTCAATTAAAAAAGTTGTTTTTAATTAATATTTAGTAATTTTAACTATTC
Organism: Viscum album; assembly: GCA_963277665.1. Classification (NCBI taxonomy): domain Eukaryota; kingdom Viridiplantae; phylum Streptophyta; class Magnoliopsida; order Santalales; family Viscaceae; genus Viscum; species Viscum album. The sequence goes on from OY728157.1 coordinate 171,351,880, forward strand.
ATCAAAATATGAAAGTTATCAGAAAAGTACCAAAAAATCACCCTAAGATAATTTTGATATTCCAAATTCAATAATGAAGTCTATTTTACCAAATTCAATACATAGAAGTTTCATTTATTAATTTAAAATTAAATTCTCACTGTCAAAACCTAAAGGCGTATTTTTAAGAAATAATAACTACCAAAAGTTTGACACTTGTTTATGTCCAATTTCAATGTGAAATTACTTACAATGATCATAATTGATTTAAATGGTAAAAATATAATCTATTTATACTTAAAAACCACTAAAATTTATAATTTAAAAACATAAATTATTTTGATTTAAAAATTTGTTTTCAATTAAAATATAGTATTTTTCACTATTCACCAAAATATGAAAGTTATCAGAAAAACACCAAAACTTTATTGAAACTAAATTATTATGTCCCGATTCTAAATAAGAAATTAATTTTCTCAAATTGAAAAATATAAATGTTTCAAATATTTCTCCTCCATTAAAAGTCGGTAAAATTTCATTTTTTGAAAAATACTTCTTTTATCTGAAAAAATGTATTTGTTCTTCCATTATGCCTAAGAAACTCATAATATGGATTCTAAAATTATAAGTATTATATAAAGTTAAAAATTCAGTTAATACTATTCATAACGGCTTTTGAACGGCTTTTTTGGTAAGTCATGGTGTGCTATAACTCGGTGTTGCGTGTAGTGTAAGTTATTGAATTAATTTGAAGAAATAACGTACTATGAAATCGTGGGGTGTTACAATAGACCCATTAGAAATACTAGGCTGATAGGTGATGGAGGCCTTTGGAGGTCATAGAGGATACCATATGTTCTTTTTTGTCTCTCCTCGACGTGAGGTATTAATATATGTTCGAGATGTCAAGATATCTTTGAGGATCATTAACACTTTTCTAATACTATGTAGAGTTGGCAAGCTGGAGTACACATTGGCTCTACCCCTATAGTTGGACTAGGTACATGACACCTTCAACATGTCACAACTAAGAAGATATAGGAATGATCCATAACATGTCATTGATTGGGGCGAGCTAGACCTTGACGATGGGTTTACATTTTCTGAGTACTCAGTGGAGATTAAGGATATATAGGAGGGTATCATTAATGGAGGGTTGATTACTCTGTTATGTGTGTGGTGGTGGCATGATAATCTCTAAGAGAGATTATAAGATTGAGAGGCTCAGATTAATGTTTATTAACTTCAATTATTGGAGTATCATTCTATTTTGGTTTTTATATATGTAAATATATAATATGGGGAGAATATAATGACTCGGTTTTCCAAGATTTAATTTTTAGAAATTATTTGGGAAAATTTCGAGACTAGGTGCTGAGACGGCGTGCGATTTTGAGGCTGAGTGTGCCCATAATCACATAGATGACATATTTTATGTTTTTTATTGAATGTCCACATGAATTTTCTTATAAAGTGAAATAACTTTTAGAAAGTTTCCCAGATCAAAAATCTGAGGGCACCATTGAGCTCAGGATGGAAACTTTACCTTAGGCATGACCTAACATTGGTCAGTCTAGGTCATCTCTAGAGAAATCCACCAGGGATGTAACCATAAATAAAATAATTACATAAAATTATTTATATTTAAATACTAATAAATAATAAATGGTGACTTGGATTGGGAATTTGTGACTAATTTTGATTTTATAAGGGTGTGTTTTCCTTATGTGAAGCCTAACAAAAATTGGCGCGGGCCTGCTGTGAAAGATAGTTTTTGGATGTAAACTTCATTTAAATAATTTAATAAAAATTATTTTTGATTAAAATTTTGTTTTAATTTAATATTTCTTTTTGTTATGAATCAAGGTATTTTAAATATCCCAAGAAATCCTCTGAGTCAAGGAGATGAAGCTCTCTTCCATGTATGCTGATGGATTGGAGAATCAAGAAAAATGAACCTTGGATTTGTATGATCCTGCCCATGAAAATGATGTGGTGACCATTATTCATTAGAAATCAAACCAAATTAAATTTGGAAATTTTTTTTGATTATTATTTTCCCCTTTCTTGAAAATCAATGATGAATTCATATCTATCAACAAGTAGGTTGACCCACAGATCACTCATTCTGGTGGGATATGTAGATCCATAGATTTGATTAAGGATTTGTTATTATTTCATGATCATTCTTAAGGAATGGACTAAGGACGGAATGAACAAATACTATGGTTCAGTTCATGGATTGTTCCATGTGTTTTATTTCTTGATGTTCTTCATGTTCTGTTTACTCTTCGCGTTCTTTGTGGTTTATCAACAGATGATCGTTGCATCACCATTTATTGGCATAATGATCCAAAATAGAGGATCTAATGAGAGGATGACCGACTGGATGTGTGAAAATGATGGTAAAGGACATATAGATATGATTCAATATATATCTTCATTCGAGTGGTATTTTTTTTTGGGATGATTTGTGATGTTGATCCAAGCCCAGGGGGTGAAGAATGTGACACGTGGATCACAGACGTGCCTCAATTTCGAAAAACGGAGCACTAGAGGAGAACTGGTTCCTCACGAAATGGGACACTGATGGTCTAGAACTAATGGAATCATTTTGTGGCATGCGTTGATGGTGCGTTATGCCGGTAGTGGCTTTGGTTATAGGAACTCACATTACAAGAAGACATGGTGGTTGTCTGTGTTGAACGTAGTGGTGTCGTGTGGACTAGGGGCATGAAGTCAAGAAGATCGTGTGTAGCGTGAAGGCCCACCCGTGCATACGGGTCAGATCAGTGGAGGAGGGACACTTTAGAGGGCTATTGGCCCATGGCCCATCGGTCTAGAGGACCGATCCTGGACCAGGGTGGTTTGGTATACTTGTTAGGTCAGACACTTTTTCTGTAAAACAACCATAACATTCAAATGGAGCATCTGTTTGATGAGCCATCTGCGGAATTGGGACCCTCTAAATGAGGAGGTAATTTTGAGATGGATTTTAAGGTTTTTAGTTATACCATAAGAGTTTGGGATAATTATCTTTTTCTATTCCTATGATCATTCGATATAGGATCATATTCCCATCATAGAGGATGATAGCCGTGGTTGAGAGCATACCCTTGGTCCTTTACTATGAGAGTTAGACACATGATCATATTCCCATCATAGAGAATGACCCATGTTCTAATGTGAGTTGTCTTAGCCCAACTTAGATTGTTGACTCAGCAGTTCGGAGCAAGTATCGTATTGAGAGGCCCAATCGGTCCTCACTTATCTTTATTTTACCTTAGATTGGGTTTGTGGAGATGGTGTGACCAATATTTAAATGGGAACAGATCCCCTATTTAGGATGATGTTTTTAATAGGTCCAGGAGTCCCCCTAGTGATTCCTAGGCACAGTGTACTCCCTATCTTTGTATTGAGATCAGATTCTTTCTATTCTACGTGACTAGACCTAACAATCATGGTTCGAGTAGTTTTTAGTGGTTTATGTTTGGCTTTGATGTATCAAGAATCCATGTTTTAGAGAGACTAAATGTATCATGGAAACTACATGACTTTTTAAGACAATTCATCTCTGTGATTAATTTTGGAAAATTTCTTCTACGTGATTATATCAGATAGCTCGAGGAGTGAGATCTCCCAGGATGAATGTGCTACGAGTGGAACCATGTAGGTTGCAGTGGATAAGACTTATAAGATTGTAATCCTTATGAGTATTTAATTATGTTCTTATCATATGTTTTGTTGACCCATAATTGTGTTGATATGACTATATGTTCTTAGTGGTGTTTCTGTTGTGGTTTTTCTTTGTGTTTTCGTGGTGTCCTTCTGAGTATTGTTTTACCCACCCCTATATGATATTTCCCAACACGTGTCATTTCCTATGTAGATGATCGATAATTTCACATATTCCTACATGGGAAAGGATCATGTGATTCTTAGAGAGACCAGATAGTCCATCTGTTCTCTTATGGATTCATACAACTAAGAAATACAATGCCCATTAGGTAGGGTTTTCTATCGATGACTTTAGGGAACTTGTGTATTCACTTTTTTAGACTCTTTATTTTGGAGTTCTTATATTCCAAACTAGTGATACTTTACATTCCTATTATACAATTTGGTTGGTACCTTATTGTATGCATGCATTTTTTACTTTGTGTTTTTACATTTCATTGTTTTGGGCTTGGAGATATGTTTGTGTGTACAGGTACATAGTCAAATGCCTCCCATTTTTGGTATATTCCTACTCGGTTCTAGTCACCATCCCCTATTCTATGGGAGATATGCATGGGTTATTCACGGCATAGTCCCATATAGGATTGGTAATTACATAACTTCCCACTAAGAATGATGTTTTCCTCAAATTAAATTTATTCTAGAATTGTATATCAGCACTTGGTCTCTATGATATGGGTATTTTGGTTGGATCATCTTGTCCTGATACACTCAAGTACATTCTTAGTAAATTTTTTAATTTTCAAAAGCCTATATTTCAATTTCTTAAAACTCTTAGAAATGTAATTCCCTCCCTTTCCAATACAGAATAAGTCATAATTCATCTCCATTATATCCTAATATGATTTTCTCTCCAACCCCATTGTTATGTGATGAGTTTTACCATAAAAAACTAGTGGGGGTTCATTCCATTGGGTGTCTTTAGGATATTCACACAAGTTGTATTTGGTAAATTATTGATCACCATGATTTTAACTTTATCTACCTTAATTAAATTTCATAAAGTGATGTGTCCTAAGAAAATACCTTTCTCATCTTTAAAATTAACCATTCAAAAATTTAATAGAAGACACTTTTTAATTACTATTTTTAAAAAGATTACTAAATTTCCCAAAAAAGTGATCAAATAAATTACCAAAAATTTAGAGGTTTTTCTATAATAAATCGAATTATTCTTTAATGTGATCTAAAAAGATATATATCATGAATTATTAAAATGTACCTAGGTCATTATAGACACAAGATTGAATCCCCATATAAGAAAATTTTCCAAAATTACATGTGAATGTTTTCTTCTCAAATGATTCTAGAGCACAGGTTTCCTGAAAATATATTTAGAATCCATCCAAGAAAGAGTGATGTGTTCTTACTACAAATATTTATAGAATTTAATCAATGAAAGAGTTTGTAAAGTGTTATTTTTAGGGATGGGATTAAACTTTATATAATCAAAACAAACTTGTCAACTATTTTTAACATATCTGGAAATCGATTGATTATGATCATTAATGATAATGTTTAATCATATTTGATTGAGAGTTAAATTCATTGGGTTAGTTCATTATGAGTCATAAATAGGATACATGACATCTTATATTAATATATTATTTATCTAATTTTTAATGACATCCAAGATTGTGGTATTTAACCTACTTTAGGGATTCATAATTGGTTTGGAATCCCCATTTAACAAAATTCATTGTGAGAATATTATAGGTTTATTACTAGGGATATCACCTAATATACAACTTATTTATTTGACATTATTTCAATAAGTTTGATTAACATTTGTTCTTAGGTTTCAGAAAAAGTATTAACAATTATTATTGGAATAACCTCTCATTTTATGACGTAAATGTATTTTTTTAATCACAAGGAAGTGGTTTTAATTTTTTACTTGTGGATTTTTTATGTTCTAAAATTAAATCCAGGTTCCACACATATAAATATAGATTTTTATATGTAGAAGAAAACATTTATGTTTTTTAGTCTTTAAAAAAATAAAAAAATTCAACTTAAAACTCAGAATTTTCCTCTTGTATCAAACTAAATATTGTATTTATAGAATTTTTAGAATTTTTTACAACCAAATGGTCTATGGTGTTATAAATATAAAATTAAATTCCAAAGGATATGAACTCATATATCATACCTAGATCATCAATGGGTTTGGTACCTTCATCATGAAAGAGTGAAAAAAGTGAATGGATATCTTAAGGGTGACTCATTTTATTTAAAACCATTAAGAGGAAATAGGTATCTCAAAACTCTAAGGATGGGGTTCTATCATGCACATTGATTATTTTCATGGATGTCTTTAGTGATGGCCTCTATAATATGATGGGTAATTTTCCTATTTCTTTTCCTTTATCAGTGGTAAGAACATATAATTCACTTGGTATTATCATTCCATTATCTCATACAAGAACAACTTATAAGCATAATATAAAAAATATTAGATCTATTTTCATTTGGTACCACTAATATGATGGAATTCATGTTTTCCATCTACAAATATATAAACATTCAGTGAGACATAAAATTTATTAAGTCTCCTAAATCACATAAATCAATGAAAAAAAGTTATTTATAAATGTAATAGAGAATGAATCTATATCCTGAAATTTAGTGGGTAATGTTGGTGCAATAAAAGTATAAACACTTCTTTCCAAAATATTCAGCATATTACCATCAAAACTACTCTTTTACAGGAAATGTTTCTTGATAAATTTGCAATTTTTTTTGTTTTGGTAAAGGATTCTAGAAGTGGTGTATTTATTTCATCTTTTTTTATGGTTACCTGAATATTCCTTTGAATATAATCTTCAAAAATCTTACCTGGATGATTCATTCTCATGGGGGATGGTAGTGGTGGGTCCTATTTCTACATTAATTTATTTTTCATGGGTTTATATGATATTTATTTCTTGTACCTTATTGTTGTTATTTGTACTATCTTATTTATATCCTCTCTTGTTTCAGATTTGTTTGGTTTACATTAGGATATCTATCAAGAGTTACCATGCTTACATTCATAAAATATTGATTGATATTTCATTGGTTCTGGTGGTTTAATCTCATTTAAATTTCTTATTTTTATCATGTATACGTTTTAAGTTGTATTTGGGACTATTTGGGTTGTTAATTTTTTATTATTGTTGGATAGAGGCTCCACCAAAAAAACTAATTTTTCTTATATTGTCTAGTTTTCCTTTTATACCTTCATTTTTGGATTATATCTGATGTAGGTCATCTGATGGTTTACTAGGAAATGGTTACTCATAGTATTTTTTTATAAAAGGGGGTGGTTGATATTCTTTGGTATTTTGTGTGGCTATTGAAAAGCCAATGGGTTTCAAAATTATTATTGTTTGAAAAATGGATGGGTTATATATTAGTCTTTCAAAGGGGTTTATCTTAATTATGTTAGCTACCAAATATGGGTTTTTATTATGTGTTTTAGTTATATGGTTTACATTTATGGAATCATATTTTTGGGAAAGATACAACACAACTCTACATAGATAGTAATTCTAAACATTAGTGAGTGTAATGATATAATTAAGATCAAAAATCACATAACTGAGTTAGTGCTTGTTGTTCACTGTCCTTTTTCACAGGATTCTCTCTCAATTGTCTTGTTATTACTTTAAATAAATTTTTTATCAAATGGGATGAATTGGAAGATCTATTATCATAAATATCTCTTGTACCTGTAACAATTATTCAAAATGTTTGAGAATTTTTGTTCAATTTTCTTTATTATGCTCCAAGCCTCTGTTGGTGTCTTATTGATCAACATTCCTCCTGAAGATGCACACAAGTGATTCTGATCATTTTTCAGTACACCATGATAGGAAAAACTAGGTATATTATTCTATTTCAAAGCATTATGATGGAAACTAGTAAACATATTATTGAATATTTTCAATAACCCATAGATATTCTTCAAATATTATTGTTAGATGGCATATAACTCATTCCCAATCATTTTTCTTCTAGGGGTTGGGGAAAATATTTTCATAAATAATCATTCATGAATATCCCAGTCATGAATCACCCCATGTTTTAGGTTTTAGTAATATTTTTTGGATACTCCTCTAAAATAATATGAGAACACCATACACTTAACTTTCTCTTCAATTACTCCATGAGTCGAGAAACTTGAATAGAAATATGTTAATTCTTGTATGTGCCTATTGGGATCTTCACCCACATGACCATGGATTTTGGGTAGTATCTATACTATTTTAATTAAAAAATAAATATTGTATTTCCCTTTTAGAATGCAACTGTATTTTTTGGTTCAGAATATTTTTGGGTACATAAGTATCTTAAAGTTTCATTTGAAATAATTGTCATCTCTTCAATCTCAGAGTTCATATTTGAATCTTCACCTGTGTTTATAATACTAATTTAATAAAAATTAATTTCTAAAATAATTTTCCTATGTAAATTTGTATAGGATAATTCCATTTATGTTTCAAAAGGAAATAAATTATAGTTAGATGTTTTGGCCATAAAATTTATATGGTTACATTGGCAGAGCCTAATTGAAAATAAAGATATGTTTTAATGAATACCTATCATGGGTTCTAGAAAAAGATAATTAATTTACTATATAATTTTCTTCTAGTGGTAACTTATGATCTCCCCATATATGAGTACTCTATATCATGTTTTAATGAGTGCGAAAATAAATGTCAATCATTATATTACTAGGAAATAAGTATGTAATAAAATAAAAACATAAAAATCAGACCAAGAAACAAGTGATCGGGTAAGGTTTGGATTTCCAACTATATTTCTATCATAGCTTTATAAAAATTGACACGTATACCTTATTAATAGATACATAATAGGTTCCAAAATCACTTCCCCATCACCCTTTATTGATTAATTATAGTGAGACTGACATAAAATTCCTTATTTGGTCTACCCTTATTTCAATGTATAAAAGATGTCATGAATTAACATAAATTCACATAGGAGATATCCAATTTTGTATTTTTATTCCCATGTAAACCAAGAATAACCAATAAATATTCTTAAACTATAAGTAATATCTAAACCCTCCACACATAGCCTCAAACCATTCAATTGATATGATCTAAAACTAAGTAATTGGGGATGATGGATCCTCAACTAAGGAAATAAATAATATGAAAGATTTAATTTAAACACAACAAGATTCAATGTTAAATATAAAAATAAATATTGAAATCAAAAAACAAGTGAATGAGAATAATGTTTTCATTTGAGGTTCATATACGTAATAAATAAAAGAGGTTTGAATTCACTTAACCAAATGAAATGAGATTTATACCCATCCATTATAGATGAAATAAAGAAATAAAGAGTAGATGAAATTTTAAAATAAATAAAAGGATAAAAAGAAAAAACCATAGAAGGTTGATCTTCTCTAGATGAGTCTCCTAGGATTCACCTTCTTGATTAATATCCCCATGCATAGTAGTTTGGACCTATATATAAAGGCAACATAAATCTTTAAATTCCATCCTTTAAATTTAATATTCACTCATTCAAATCCTTTAATTATTCTCTATTGGAATTTGGACAATGTTTCTCTCTTTCCATTCAAAAAATTTCTTGATATATTTATATCCTCTTAACTCAAGGATTAAAAATTCATTATCCATCAGGGAATTAAATCACGTGATAATTAATCTAGATAATTGGTATTAACTTCTACGTGAATTTAACATTAATTTTTATTCTTATATATGTAAATTATTCTTAATATATGTATTTCTATGGATGAAAATCTCATCATGCATAGTTTAGGATATCCTTAGATGAATAGCTCGATTTAAAATCTAATTGATCTTTAAATGACCTGGAAACAGTGCATGTCCACTATGTAAACTGAAAAAGGCCTTATTTCACCATTGAAACATAATTATTTTTGTTTTTTATTGAAGGTAATAATTCCCACAAAATTTATTTATCTTAGGTTCACCACATTTTATCTTGAGGTTATAGTATTTTTTTGAATGAAAATATCCATCATTGGTTAGTATTTTCTTCATATTTGGGACAAAATTATTATTGTCTCCCTTTTTTGGATTGATCTTTCATCCCAAATTTTTCATCCTAATCCATACTACCCTTTTTCTATTAAAATTAATTAATCCATCTTCTATCATCCTCATAATATCTAGTTTTATGAGGCTTATTTTCTAGATACCCGTTTTTTTCCTGGTAAGACAATATATATGCATATATTTCTAGAGCTAGGTGCGGAGACATTGTGAGATAACAAGGAACGGGGTTCCGGAAAATATTTTTCTAAAAAATTTTAACTATATTTTTTATTATTCACACATTGTAAATTCTAAATCTACCAAACGGTAACTCAGATTATAAATATGAGGTAACTGTTGATTCCAAAATGTGACATTTACCCTAGGTGTGGCATAACTTTTGTCTGCATAGGACTGATGTGAGAAAACTCACTTAGGGGTAAAATCGTAAATATAATAATGAATCTTAATTATTCTACCCCTAAAATAATGTCTAATAACTATTGAACGTGGACTCGGAATCAAAATGCAAGACCACCATTGAGTTCTAAATGGCATGTTTTATCTAGGTATGATATAAAATGAGAGGGCATGGAAGTTTTAGATTCTGTAACCATTTGTGGGGCTTTAGGAGTTTTTCTATAATTAAAAATATAATAGATTATAATTATGGTTTGCCTATAATCTCTCTCTATATCTCTCTCCCTCTCTATTCATTATTTGATGAATCAAGAATGAACCACTGACGGATCATCAGTGAATCGCCACAGGAGTGAGGAAAATGCATCGGCAACAATAAACAGATCAATCAAGGTAGGATTCTAGTAGATTTTGACACCATGATTTCAATTCCAAAATTTTCATCAATTAATCATAAAATTCCGTATTTTTAACATCAAGGTGATGGACAAAGAAACATGGTTATCATCTAATCTCTATTTTTAATCCCATTTTATATATGTTCTTCATCTGTTCTTCACGGTTGTTTACTTTTTCTTTTTGGCACACCGAATCTCTGACAAATCAATGAGTGGAGACCAGCACTATGAATCACTCACTGTGAGGATCATAGATGCATTCATGAATCTGAAATAAGGTGAGTGGAAGATGCCTGGTGGTTTACAAAATGGACCCCCAGTGCACCGCCTATACGATGGTGAATGATGGCGGAAATCGTGGCCAACAGGAGGAGTCAGCCGAGTGGCACGGTCATATGGAGAGGTGAGGATAGTGGGGAGATCCGAAGTCAACTGGGATGGAGGTGTCGATATGGGGTCATGATTGGATGTGGATGGAGGTCAGGTGGGGGATCAAGCGGTGATAGGTGGTTGGGCGGTGCAGGTCACCGCATTGATTGGGACGAAGGATCCATCAAGGCAGACAGCTGATGAGGCATAGGGTCGGGCCAGTGTTAATCAGGCTGGTGAAATGGGCAAGGCTACCTGGAGTGGGTCAGCCCTAGTAGATGGGTCCGACAAGAATGGGTCGGATAGGTTCTAATCAGGCTTGGGTGATTCAAATGGACTTATCTCTAACATCAGGCATCCGATTGACACAATGTTTGTGGCCAAACACCTCTATCATCTTGAAGGATCTTTTTAGAATGGTTTGGAAATTTTAAGGCCTGGTTTTTTTGGATCGATTTTAGTAAATTCCTATGTTTGAGAATAATAATAATATAAATTATTATTATTCAGGGATTCTTGTATCAGACATAGATACTCTATGAAACATTTGATTAATAGGCCATCATCCATGACGTGACCCTAGTCCTTGAGCAGACATTTCATGACCACTTTTTGTCTGTTTAAAATAATGTCTTGGTTTGGTCCCCGTGAGGCCTGGTTCATGCACGGAGTAGTGAAATGAAACGTTTTCACCGAGTATCCATTTTGGATGAATGAATAGTCAATCTTGTGTGTTTTTTCGAGAGGATAACAATAGTGTGATACATATAACTAATTTCAAGATTGATTCATGGGCCCTACAAGACTTTATTCAAGTTAAATGTTGGAATATATGAATTTTCCATCGGATGTCCGATTGGGGAGAATGAATAGTCTATCTTGTGTGTTTTTTAGTAAGGATTGCAATGATGAGATCTGTTTGAATATGTATAGCCTTTTTCATTATCTCATTAATTGTTGAAACATGGAATGATAATTGAAAGAATATCCTTCTGCACTATTTTTATAGAACCCATGAATTTGTTCAGAATCAACTCTTGTGAGTGGGGAGAAGATGCATGAAGAGATGATATCAAATGTTTTGGGGCCATTGGAGGAGGTGTGTCACTAAAATTATGTTTTCCCTTCAGACCAATGAGTTGCATAATTTTTTTGTCATCATTTTGGCCAGATTTTCCATGTACTCTGGGTGTGCAATATCATTACTAGGGGTACTTGTTCTTAGTTTAGTACCGATGAATGGCTAGGTAAATGGCCAGATAATGAGTTGGGGTCACACATCATGTGGGACCCATACGCATCGTGTACCACTTGTTAAATATTATATCTCTCACATATCATTCTTTCGGACTTGGATTTTGGAATGTGAGTAGCCTATCCTAAGGGTGTTTTCCATGTAAAATGTGATGGTGCCCTTCATAGTTTCTGTCGAGATACGATGCGAGATATTTCGGGCATGACACCTTTTAAGGGATTTTCGATGACATCAGTGATCAGGTGATGTCATCATGGACATTCGAGTGGTATCCTCCATATGAGAGAGGCATGGATCCTCAAAGACACTATAATGGAATCCTCTAATTGGGCTAGGAATGTGTTCTCAACCTACTTTGAATGGAATCCTCCTGTCGGGCTGGGCATGGGTCCTCGACAACACTAGAGTTACATATTCCAGTTGGGATGGGCATGGGTCCTTGATGAAACTAGAGAAGAATTCTCCAACTAGGTCTAGAATGGTTCCTCAACCTACTCTAACTATCATCCCCCAGCTAGGCTAGGCATGGGTCATCTATGACACTAGAGTGGCATCCTCTAGACGGGTTGGGCATGGGTCCTCGACTTTGAGGAATGATCTCTTGACTATGTGGAATAATGAATAGACATACTTTAATGTTACATTGGACTCACAAGTAAGAGGGGATCTTTCCCCACCTAGATGAATCCTTGTGAAGTAACCTAAAACCGTATAGGTGATACAGACCCACCCAAAGTGGATAGTATGAAGGTGTGGTGTTTCAGGCCCTTTAACTCACCGTTTAGGGCAGACGTGAGAGATGGTGGGCATTGATGGTGGTTACTTATGGAAGTGTAGGAGACTCTTTTCCTGAGATGGTCTATGATATAGAGATCCCATTACTCTTATATTTTGGTTTATTTAACTGAGCATATACATATATCCAGTTTCAGTACTCAATTCTTTAGTTTTAGATGCTCTCTTTCCAAGATAGGCAAAGAAAATCAGGGTATGACACATTATTATTGTGTCTAGAATATCGTGGTTGGATAATTAAACTCTCCTAATATAGGTAGAAAATATTCAATGATAATTTCATCTTCTTTGTTTTTCCATATCTTTGTGATTGGATGATCTTTCTTCAATCTCTCCTTTGGATGATCTATACACACTTTTAATGTACCATGTCCAATCTATTTCTTTCATCTTTAGTGTATCTCTTACTTCTCCTCATTCACCTTTTCATATTATCCTACTAAGTATTTTTATACTCACTTTTTCATGGGCTTTGTCCACACATTTTATTCCATATATAGATGACGAAATGGTTGATTGTGACTTCAAAAGAGCTTAGAGATACATGTTCGTAGACTGTGTATGCTGGGTATAGCATGGGATCCATGAGTGGGGCTCTCTTATTTGATTTACTTTTTAATTAATACAAGGTTTGAGAAATTTTTAGGTTTAGTGTGTATCTTTTCCCTTCCCCTTCAGTTTTCTTTTCTTTACTTGTACTGATTAGTTGTTTTTTCATGTTTGGTTTCTTTTTTAATGTTGTGTTGTATCTTCTATTCATTTTCCACTACACATTTTCATTGAGTAGGTTTAATGTGTGTATACATGTTCTTAGGAAAAGGCATACCTGATTTATTGTGCCATGGTGCTAATCACCACCCCTTGAACAATGGAGGCAGGATTGGGGTAGTTTTGACTTGAGCCCTGACATGGGTTGGGTTTTGATAAAGTGGTATCAGTGAAATTTAGACCCTTAAGATCTTGTTCAGATGTTTCCCTAAAAATATCATGGTTGGGATTATAGAAATAGTTTCAACATGTCTTGAGAGCGCCTATTAGGCTTGGGAGTCTAATGAATGTGCGGAGGCTGGTATAGCCATTCACCAGGACCATGATTACCTGCCTATCAACTCATAATGATGAGACATTTGTTGTATGAATCTTTGGAACATTAACCATATAGGATTGAGTCCTTGACTGTCCTTCTTGAGTCAGCTCTCCATTATAGATGACATATAGATATATATATTCTCATTCAATAGTGGTACTCCTTGATAACATTTAGGATGCCTCTGTGTTGATAGTCATCTAGGATATGAACTTCGGTTCATGAAGACGATTTTGTGAGCGAAGAGGCCTCAGTTTAGGGTCCATCGATTGATCCCTTTCCTCCATGTGGGTAGGTATCAACACCTCCACCAACTGAGTAGCAAATAGTCCCAATAGAGCAGGCTGAGGATGTATGCAGGTTGAGTGCACATCACGAGTTCTAGTACAAGGGACAAGTGAGGTTCCACAGTGATCCATACCCTCATGAAGTTGAGGTTTGGATAGATTTGATCGTTCACATCTTCAATCTTGTTCATACGCCATCATTTCAGATTGTGAATTTGGATTCTTTTCCTTTTCATGAAGTAGCTTGACTTTGGTGGAGTCTAGTTACTCTGATGCATGATGAGTCAGTACTCTCAATGTATGACTTCTAGTAACTATTTCGTGAGGAGTAAAAATCCTCCTAGTTATGCTTCATTCACATTCAAAATCTTATGTAGCTTCATTAGGGTGGGATGACGGTGGTGGATTATACTACTAGGTTCATAGACCTTACTCGGTGATCTTTATACATGGTCCATGATGGTAAATTCTTAGACCATAATTTTGAAATAGGACTCCACAAGTATATCCCTGACAATATAGCACCCTTGTGTATCCCCACCTATTCTAGGGTTCTAGAGAGAACACCAGTGAGAGAGATTTATGTCAGTGGATATGCAGTTATCTAGTTTTGATAGTGGACACGAGAGATCAGTGACATCTTTCGTGACTAGAAAACGTCAGTTGGTAGGGCCTCGGCGTATGAGGCCTTACCATGATTAATCTCAAGAACATGGTTGAGGATAGCATAGACTATCAAGGAATTCCAGAGAGGGTCAATGTTATTATTGTGAGGAGCTAGGTCACATGGTATGATAATTACTGATCAAACATGATGTGCTTTCTAGGAATATGGTATATTGACTACCATGACAGAGACAATGTCGTGATCAGAGGTCTCCTATGTGAGGACATTGTGGTCCCCAAGGAGGAGGTTCTAGTAGAGGAGAGGTAATAACTATGATTGGTGGACGACACTACGAAGTCCTTCCACTACCACTAGGCGGTCCACATTAGTCTCAGCGTGCTGGCGGTCAGGTTCTTGGGTAGCTTCATGTTGTGGTTGTATATGATCTTATATTTCATGAGATTATAAGAGGAACACCCTGTGTCTTTTCCACATTTTTGATGTAGAACATTTTGGACACTATATGAGGTATTGTTTCCTCCTTTCTTCTTGCTTTAGGTTTTACGAGGGTGATGCAGGGCGTCAGTGTATCCCTATGTCTGTAGAGTTCAACATAGATTTGAATGTATGAGGAAGAGGGGTCTTCCCACCCTCCACTGAGACTTGTTTTTTTAAAATGATAAATACCATGAGGGAGATTTAGTTCCACCCAAATAATATTGTAATGAGGTGTGGTATATGGGTCCCTTTGAATTATGTGTTCATGGGTGGGGTTGTGTAGTGGAGTATTAGAGTAAGTCCTGGCTTTTCCAAGGGTGTTTTTCTACATGAAATTTGTTTTCATGGAAACCACAAGTGGGTGTGATAGAGTCTCTAGTTTTTGGTTACTCTCCTTAAAATAGAGAAAAAGCCACATTGGGTTTTCCACAACCTTTCTGTCTCTATCTCTTTTTGGTTGGATGAGTTTACTCACCTGCCATGTTCGTTAGTACCTTTGCATGCTCAACATCAAGCTTGATAGTATGGTTATCATGTAGAAGCCTAGGTGATGGATACCCCAGGAAAAAAACTAAAAGAATCACTACTTAGTGATTTTAGTGGCAATCTCCCCTTTGAGGATGTGAAGACACTTCCTTTTAGGAGAGTTCTTTGTGGTTTTTATAGACCACTAGTGTCTTAGTTACATCTCCAATCATGGAGACTTGAACTTGAGGTAGTGATAATGGTAGAAAGTCATGTTGTACTACGACTTCGAGAGGGCCTATACTCTAGGAAAGGGAAACATCTTAGTATATTCTCTTTGAATGAGTTCCCAGGTCACCTTGTACATGAAGATTTAGCGTAGTTGGATTTCCTGCAGTTGACCCTGGTGAAGCAGGAGGGTACAATTTTTCATTAGTTGATGGTGTTGAATCCTTCACTTCACGAGCATGTGAGAGAGTACCAACTATAATACATCAAATAAGATAGCTGTAATGAATTAGATATCCATGTTTGATACACTAGATGGACATTTTGAAAGTGGGAATTACGAGACTTGTTTCAGGGACCAATAGTGGTTCATGTTGCGATGAGGGAGGAGATGATGCGAGAGTTCATAACTTCTCCCTTTTTTGTAAATCCTGGTGTGGTGAAGCTTTATATGGATCCTTAGTGGGAATTTATGTTTTCTAGTTTGATACAACATTTATTTGAGTTGGCCTTATGATGCCTCACCTATCAGTAGGTGAAGGATGAGCACCGAGTTCTGGCGGGTTGTTATAGCCTTTTGAAATCCCAGAGTGGAAATGGAATGACATATCAATGGAAATATTCACAGGGATTCTACAAATAGAGAAGGGACATGATTTAATCTGGATTATAGTGGGCCAACTCCCCATGTCATTACACTTCCTTTCTATTATGGAGAAGAGATTGGTGGAGATTTTGGGAAATTTGTACCTATGGGAGATCGCCTGCCTTCCCAGGGTTCCCATGATGATTTTCTCTAATCGTGACATGCATTTTATGTCACGGTAGTAGAGAGGCATGAAAGAGGCATTTAGGACCAAGTTTTAGATGAATATGGACTTTCACACTAAGGCTAATGGGTAGAATAACCATACTATCTAGGTATTGGAGGATATATTGAGGGATTGAATGTTAGATTTTGGCTGGAGCTGGGAGGATCACCTACCCATGGTAGAGTTTCTGTACAAAAACAGATACCACTCTAACATCAATATGTCATCTTTTGATGACCTATATGGGAGTCCCTAAAGGTCATATTAATGCGAGATGTAGGTTAGAGAGTCATCCCTTGTGGGCCCAGAGTTGGTGAAAGCGACAATGGAGAAAGTGTAGGTCCATCACCAACGGATGAAGATGGCCAAAAGCATAATGAAATCATATGAAGACCACCATCATTGGACCTTGGAGTTTGAGAATGGATACCATGTCACTAGTTCTTTTTACTAAAATTAATGTCAATTTTAAATAAAAAGAGACACATTGAGTTATACCAGTAACACCATGCATCATATTAAGGTTTGTATGCTTCCTACCAATCATAAATTATTGATGGATCATTTTCCTAATATATAAAAACAATATAAATTAATTTTCTCAGTTTTAAGTATGCGAATTTTGTTTTTTTCTAAAATACCATTTCAAAATGAACAGACATATTATGAGTGTTCCCTCTGGAAATGGGATTGACCTCATTGATTTAAGGTTCAAACATTCCAAGCGGTTTCTAACGGGTTTGTTCGTAGAACCGGAAACATCCAATGATCCTATATCTATTTGGACCTACCTTCCAAAGGTAGGTGCTCATTAGTTGTGAACTGATAAGGCTTAAGAATTTTCATTGGTCGAGAGGATGGGAGGTCGGACTCATCACACCTTTTTTAGGGGAATTACTGTCTACTCCGGGACTCTCTTTATAGATTTAAGTTATGTTCATGAATCCTTATTAAATTACCAAGTATAAAATGAGCTTTCCTTTAGATCTGACAATCAATGATTGATATGTAGGAAATTTAGAGAATCTTTTATATTTATTCTAGGTTCTTCATCGATAGAGAATCATCTATATTTTTTTAGAGATTCTTAGTCACTGGTATCCTTTTACACATTATATAGAAATATCTTGGTCATTATGATAACCATACTGGTTTTAATGCCACTCAGTGGGGTACTTGAAGTTTATTGTCATTCAAAGTGACATGGATTATTTCGGAGTTGGGATCATACCTATAGATGGGCTACATACATATCCTTATTTAGAAAATGAATCAGAACCCACGTAGTTTGAGTAAGGGAGTATGATGTTTATGTATGATTGATGGCTCAAAGAAATATTTCATAATTACTTTTACGCTCTAAAATCACGTGCGTCATGCTCAGTGTGAGAAACAAGAGGGATTGGTAAAACTACACAATTGTTCCATGAAAGATGCAATCATAAGAAATGATGTAGGGATTATGTATGTATGACTACCCAAATAGATATATATTAGGACTTATTTCAGAGAATAAGTCCAGGAACAGGGTCTATAAAAGTATATGTGCTTTTATAGAGATTTGAATACTCTAACTTGGGGCTTACTCCTGAGGAAGATGCCCAAATTTGGAGGGACTTATGATTGGGTTTTATTCCAAAGACGGAAGCCCAGATCAAAAGTAAATTAAGACTGGTTAAGAGAAATTATGACTGGGGCTTATTCCTAAGAAGGAGGCCCAGGTTAAAAGACTTGTGACTAGGACTTGCTCCTAAGGATGAGGCCCAAGTTAAAGTATTTGAAAACTGGGACATACTCCTAAGAAGGAGGCCCAGGTTAAGGGAATTTTAGAATTAAGGGACTTGGGGCTTACTCCTATGGAGGATTCCCAAATTTGTATATTTTGAGACAGGGGATTACCCCTGAAAAGGAGGCCCAGGTTAAGGTAATTATGGTTGGGGCTTACTCTTGAGGAGAATTCCCGGATTTGGGAACTTATGACAGGGGATTATTTTTAAAGAGGATTCCCAGGTAAGGGGACTTGGGGATTATTCCTAAGGAGGATTCCCAAATTAAGAGAACATGGACTGGGGATTACTCCTGAAAAGAAGGCCTAGTTTAAGGATTCTCTCATCTTTGAAGGATGAGGTTGAATGAATGAAATCTCTAACCTTAGTAACATAAAGATGTGTAAATCACTAGGTTTTGAGAGATGTTCCACAGAATTCCTTTTAGATTTGTAATCCAACAAAGGAACCTCACCATAAATGGATTTTAAGAGGGTTTTGAGGGTTGAATCTTGAATAGGAGAGGTGGTTAGGCATAAAAGAGGTGAAATGGGCAGGGAGGGCACCCAAAAACAGAGGGGTGTGCAACTCCTGCATGGAAGACCAAGTCCTGGTCGCATAGGTGTACCTGCGCGACACATGGGTACTTTCGCGATGGTCAACCCTTAAGATAATACTTGGGCGAGACTTGGATCAAGCCCTTAGTACTATCCCTAGGGGCTTCCATAATGGTGGTGCGCAAGTTCTGTCGAAGGGGAAAGGCAGCGCGCAAGTGTGTCCATTTCCCCTAAGGGATGACCACTTAGGCGCGCAAGTGTTGATGAGTTTCAACACTTAGGCCTTACTTATCCTCTTTAGATCTTCTGCTCATGGTAAGAAATTACCTTAGAAATGTTCGGAAGCTTTGAGAAGAGACTAGGGCGCCGGGAGCTCAAATCTGAGTTTTTGGAATTTTTCTTTTCTTTAATGGGGGCCCACAGGGGGTATTTATAGTCTGGTGAATACCCTGAGAAAAATTCATATAGGGCGCGCAAGTCACCTGCGCGACCACTGGGGTAGCGCGCAAGTATACTTGCGCAACCTTGGTGGAACTTGCGCGACCCAAGTGCAAATGAATCTTTGTTCATGCCATTGTCAATTTTTAATGTTTCATAAAAGGATGAATCACTTTGGGTTCAAGGTATTTACCTTTTCATTCGTTTAGAATTTGTGACGGAAAGGATCATTAACAAAAGTCCCCCCTCATAGTTGGATCCGAAAGAAATAAGGATGTTACTCTGAGGAAAAGAAGAAAACCAAATAAAAAGGTGGCGCACAGGTTCTGAGCACGTAGATATTGGTGCGCAAGTGAAAGGTGTGCAGGCTTCGGTGCGCAGGGGTGCACGCGCTAGCTTTAGGCACACAGGGTTGAGGCCTGGCCTATATATATGTGTCCATTCCTCGCGTAAAACACCGAATTTCAAAATTTCGAGCTCTCACCGCGCAAGTTTACTTCGCCGCGCAAGTTGCACTATATTCCACTGCTTATTTTTTGTCGCACTGTTGTAGAGGTATTTGGACTTGCGTAGTGATACCTGCGTGACAATACATGCACGATGCAGTTATACTTGCGCACCAATATTAGACTTGCGTGCCTTAATGCCTTTCCCATTTTTTTGAATTTCTTCATAAATTTTATGAAAAATCAATCCATTTAAGAGTTAATTTATTCATCTTTTGTGAAGATTCAATGGCTCCCAGGAGAATCGGAACGGCTGATGAACTAGCTAGCAAGCGAGTTGATTATATGATGAGCATCATTGGCCATGATTATTATACTGTCTGCGATAGCACTCTTCCAGATTTGGCAAATTACCTAAAGAGGTATCATCTTGACTTCCCACAGAGCAGTTTTCTACCTCAGTATGGCTATGGTCATCTGTGAGAAGTCGTCATTCCAGAGGCAAAGAATTATCTCCCAAAGTCTTGGTTTGAGAATTACACCAATTTTTCTTCAGCAAATATCTTAAGTGGAGGAGTATTTGTAAATGCTAGAACAGTGGAGAAGGCCTACATAATGCATCATAGCCCAAGTACCTCAGATCTGAAACCTCACAAGCCTGAGATGAAACCACATTGTTATCCCTCAATCTCCCGAAACTCTCAGATTGATCAATCCAAAGGCTGGAAGAAGAGCTGGGACTTCTGTCCTCGAGCAGGTGTGAAGCCAACTTGGATGTGGGCATACTGGGTGCGACAAATCTGTGCCGAGTTTATCAAGGATTTGAAAGGAGTTACGATATATGAAGCCATCTGGGCTGGGCAAACATATGTTTACAGGAATGATGACTTTGTGCTAGAGATACTCAGCCATTATAGCCCAGAAACCAATTCTTTCCATCTAACTCATGGAGAAGTAGGCATCAGTCTATGGGATGTACACAAGATATCAGGGGATCCAATTTTGGGTGATATGTATGACGAATTCATCCCCCCAAGGTGACTTGGAATGATTCGGAAAATACTCCAGCTTTGGCTTGGGAATTATTGAAATTCGTTCACAAGCTCAAGAGTTCAGAGACCTCCTTAACTCATTCTAGAAAGGATATTCATCCAGAGGAGTGGATGAAAATGGTTCTTACCAAGAAGAAGGAGAAGGAGCTGAATGCGAAGGGATAAAAGGAGAAGGGATCGAAGGGGAAGGGGCCCAAGGAGAAGGGGCCCACTAGTCCTACCACCTGCCCCAAAACATAGAAGAGGAGTGATCCAGGCACATTCTGGCTAACCTTGGAAGCATGAGAATTTGAGAAATGGGGATACGAAGTGAATCAGAGAATCCCAAAGAAGAATCGTTTGGTGGGCTTCTTAGCCTTGTGGATCAGTGTTTATCTTTTTCCAGTCAGGGACTCGAAGGGAGGTGTCAGGCCAGAGACCTTCGTTATTGTATCCATGTTGGCTGAGGGGAAAATTGTTGGGTTTGCTACCCCCATTTTAGCAGATATTCACAGGAGATTACTCCATGTCTTCATGGGTAAGTCTCCTTTGAGAATAGTGGGTTCATTCCAAGTTTTGTGGGGATGGATCGCCACTCACTTCAGGACGTATAATGTACAGAATAGAGTACATGTTCCTAGAGGTTCCTTCAGGCCATCAGTGCATGAATTCTCTAGAATTGCTCCACTAGCTCCCAATTCTTATGACATGAAGGTGAGGCTGAGAATTCATAAAGAATTCAATTTATTTCATTATGTAAATCCGCCAACCAGGCGGTTTGTTGATGATGGAATAGCTAGTCTGGAATTGAGGGCATACATTCTAGCCTACAGAGATGGTGTGTTGGTCACCAAGATTGATAGAGAGATTATATGCAAGGCCTATGCTTTATATAGATTTGAACATCAATTTAATTGTTTGCAGCAGACTGTTGTATCTCCCCCAGTGCATGTCAGGTTAGAGCAACATCAGATGGTTTCCCGAAAACTATGGTTGATGACATCTAGGAGAAGACCGGGGCAGTATTTGATCTACCAGTTGAAAAAGTGGAAAATAACTTGACTAAATGGTATGCCGAGAACTGGATAGCATCATACCCTGGAGGGGTGCTGAATCCCTTGGTTTATCAGGTGGGGAAAAGGAAGAGAACTGTAGAGAAAGAAACCCTTCCTCAAGAAGGTGATGCTTCTCCACCTAGAGTTGATTCATCTAATTCCTCATCTAGGATTGATTCACCAGATTCCCAAGATGGGGATGATGAGGCACAACAAGCGGCAAAGCAGCCTCGTGCCCGATATAATCCTTCTGTCAGAATCAAAAGACCCACTCTATCATCTCCAAGTGAGTTAATTAATTGTGGAAATTTAATCACCATTACTTTATAGAGCAACAAGTCTTATTTTCTTATTCTATATCTGTAGTTGCATGAGTTGGGAAGAAGCTGAAGTCTAAGATTGTAGGACCTTCCTCGCAGCCTTCTGGTAAACATACTAAATATCTACAACTAGAGGCTGTCTAGACATGGCAGAGTTTATACTGCGGTGCTGAAACTGTCTGGATGGATTTGTGTGAGGGGATACACCTCCCTGGAATAGGGAATTTTCTGGATTCTATAGATATCCGTTACAAGGATAACCCTGATGACGTGCGGGCTTATATCAGAGAGCTGGAAATGCTCATATATGCCACTAATGATTCCATTCATGTCACCAAGCGGGTGAAGGAAATGATTGATTGTGGCACCACCGACGGGACTGGTGGTTCTGGAGATGAGGAGTGGAACGATTATGTGTCTCCTAAAGATGTAAGTATATTTTCTTATTTGCTTTGCAATTTGATTTCAGTAAAAGATTTGTTACTCAAGGAAATTATTTTCTTCATCATTCAGCTTGCAAAGAAAGGAACTACTGAGGTTCCTTCACCACAATATAGCCCTGGTGGTACTTCCATTGGGGTTAATGAATCCCCTCGTGAGTCGGGCGAGATATCTCCAGGCCAGCAAGCCATGGATGAGGAGTTGAACATGGCTTTCCATTCTCCAATTCATGTACCTATATATGATATTTCCATCACTCCCAAAAGGTCAGAGAAGAAAAAGAATCAAAGGAGGAAGTCCACAGCTAAACGCTTCATCAGTAGTGGTAAGTCCTTCGGATAATCATGAGTCTTAACCCATGAAAAGGTTTCTCATACTTCTTGGGATTGCAAGGGCTTCTTCAATTTCCCCTTTGAGGGAGAGTATTGACCTTCCTCTAAGAACAATGGAGGGTTCTGGGGAACAATCACAAGTTCAGGCTAACATGGTTTCTCTTGGAGAAGATCCAACGTATGTTCCTAGTATCCCTCCTGCTGTCGTTTCAAGAAGATAAGAGAATGCTTCTGGTAAGTTAACAATGGTTCATAAAATATTGAATGAAACATCAAATGACTTCCATTCCATGATACGTTAGGTTCAACCCCTAAATTAGAGCTTTTGGCGGCCATTGCAACTGACGCCTCTATTTTATCTGAAGATGTTGTCCAGGGTTAGAGACTGTAGGATGGAGGTCACCAAGAAGATCTATCGAATGCTCCCATTGGTGAGATTAACCAGGATTCTGAGATTACATTGGATGAAATGATGAAACTTGGCGCAACTTTTGATGATTTTTTAGATCATGTTAAATCACCATGTAATTTAGAAAATTATGGATGTGAGTGTTATCCTTCATCCTATTAAAAATAACTTCTTATTACATCTCTAATCATGATCTTTTGAAATTTTCAGTTCTATATGATCAAGCTACTGAACTGCCAATGCCTAAAGGGGGTATAGAAAACCCTACTATTGTAGAGACATTAGCTCAAGTGGAGCTAAACCCCATAGAGCTTCCTCAAACTCACCATGAAAATCCTGTTGAAGCTAGGAAAGACAGGGAGGAGCCTTCTCAAGTTATTGATCTACCGTTGGGTAAGAGATAACAATTTTTTTGCGACTGTACTTAATTCTCAAGATAGCCAATCAACTTTTGTTATCCTTTGAAATTAACCAAACTTTCAATTGATTCTGCAGGTCCATCAATTTCAGTGGCTAGATCTAGAGGTGAAGCCTCATCCTCTGCCCCAATGGGAATAGAGAGTGAAGAAACACGTTTCAGGGGGAAGGAGTAGAACAGGGCACTTCCCTAAGTCCATTAATCCCGAATTATATTCCTCCTTGTGACAGTGAATCTGAGTCAGATCTGAAGGTACAAAAGGTTCTCCAATTTTCACGACGCAAGGCATGGTAGAACATATAGAAAATCATATCTGAAGTGCCATTAGAAGAGATATCGTTGAGGATCCCTCGAATGTAATCCCTATTTTTCATTCTGGGACATGGCGGTTTTGGATATCAAGAGATCCATGCCGCAGTGAAACAAGTCATCTTAAGGAGGGAGCAGGAGCAAAAGTGTCATCATGATTTGACCAGGGTGAGGCTGTCAGCCAATATCAGCGGATTTGAGGCTGCGGTATCCCAAGATGAGGTTGATTATGCTTCCAAGATGAAGGATCTAAATCATAATATCAAAGATAAAGTCTTCTAGTAGATGCACCTTCAGCAACAACTAGATGCTATTTTTGGGTAACTTGACCAACTGAACAATTCACTGGAAGGAGCTCAAACGAAGGGTATGAAATCCAATGCAGATTCCAAGAAATCACTCCATCAAGCTGAAAAGAGTGAAGTTGGTCGAGTGCATGAGCTTCAAGTGGCTGCTAATGAATCTCGGGATGTTGTAAATCAAGTGAATATATATGTTGACAGCCTTTTGTAATTAATGGAAAATAAAAGAGACACCAGTCTGTGGATTTCCTTCTAAATCTTGTTCATCAAATGGAAAATGATTTCATTTTCAATCATTTAGGCACGCATTCTTTTGCTACCTGCTTTAAATTTTTACCTAATCCAATGGGACTAGTAAGAATAGTTTGATTTTTGCTAGGATTATTATAAATAACCCTACAAACCTTGAATCTTTTAATTGCTCGATATTACCTAAATCATACGAAATGTATGTTTAGTGAGCTAGAATAGGACTTTTGTTTAGAGTTCCCTTATCTTTTGTGGGCAGTTTAAAGTCATGCACGTCGGACATAAAAAGGATAATGGTTAAGGTAGAAATATATTTGACCGAATGGATTCAAATTGACTCAATTCCTTGACAATTTTTCTGAAAACATATTAACACACTCAAGTATGAGGGGGAAAATGTAAATGATGACTTCAGAAATTTTGAATCTGAGGAATGACATGAAAAAATGACTAAAAGGCATTAGAAGAAGTAGTTCCCAAGAATGAAGTTACCACTATTTAACAATCTCGTTAGGGGGTTGAATTATGTAGGGACTCCTAAGGTCATTGGCTGCATAGTCAAATAATAGCATCTTTTAGCTGACAGTTCTGTTATGTAGACTATTTATGCAAGGCCGCCTAAGGGAACGTGCTGCATAGTCAGGCAAAAGAACTCTCAGAAATTTACATTTCTACTGCTAAAAAACCAATGGAAGTTAATGCAGATTCAAATTTTCCAAATCATAGAGTTTGTTGTATGGAAAGAGGTACTTGAATATTGAGAGGATATTTCCAAACAAGATTGTCTAAGAACTAGATAAATGTCACACAAATTAAGGTCTGACCCAAGCATAGGGAAGAGAAATATAAACCATAGACTTCAATACTTTCAGATCATGAAAAATAACATGGGACAAATATGTTAAGGATGGCTATTTTTGCAGATCCCTACATATTGTCATTAAGACCAATAAGGAAAAAAGAGGTTTTCTTCCCAATAATGAAGTTACTATTATTTAAAAAACCCTTTAGGGGGTTGAATTATGCAGGGACACCTAAGGAAATTGGCTGTATAGTCCAATAATAGTATCTTTTGGCTGATAGGTCCGTTGTGTAGACTACTTATGCAAAGCCGCCTTAGGGCACATGCTGCATGGTCAGGCAAAATAACTCTCAAGAAATTGGACATTTTTGTGACCAGAAGTCAAGAAAAGGGTTATAAAGATCTGAAAATATTTAAGGCTAGGATTATGACACATAAAAAATGGGTATTGTCCAATATATGTAGAGATACACAGATCAATGCTAACCATAATCATGTTGTGGCTGGGTCCTGAATTGAAATGTCGGACTTCACTACCTATCCCATAAGGATGAGAATAAATCCATACGTAGTTATTGAAATACAGTTTAATGTTGTGTGGGATGAAAGTATGGGAAATCTTATTTTAGGGTCATAGATCTCGGACCATAATAATGAATACACAGTGTGTGTTTTCATAGGGACTTTTTAGTCAGGGCACTGAAAGTGGAATTTGGGGTTAGGCCCAATAGACTTGGTACTAGATTCGAGGGACACTCGAATGTTCCTATGTATCCCATAAGGATGGGAATCAAGCCCACGTAGTTCTAGAAATACCCTCTGTACAGATTTGGTTCGTACAAGTGAAGGGTGAAAAGGGGACTTTAGTGCAATGATGGTTTTGACACAAGATAAAAGGTTCGGGAATTTCCATGTATGTACGTATTCTTTGGAATATAAAATGATTGGAGATAAATGTAAATAATGAATCCCCCTTGGGTGAGGGTATCAAAGAATGTTGTAGTTTATTTTCGTACATGACAAAAGTGTTGTACAATTTAACATCATATAGAAAGGACAAAGGTGAAGCAATGTAATGATATTGATTCTGGGAGCGGTTTCACGAATCAACATCGTATGAGATGGAAGTGAACTGATATGACGGGATTGGTTTTGGGCTTGAAACTTAAGATATTACCTATGTAACCAGGCTAGAAGGAAAGGATCAAAGTCCACGTAGTTCAATTAAAGAATGAATTCGTGATCAAGTTGTTCTTGGGGACAACGACCTAAAAATGGTGTTGGGACTTATGCATGGTTAGCAGCCCAGAGAGGGTGTTATGGTTGAAGTTTACTCTAATCTCACGTGATTCATACTCGGTGTGAGAAAAAATAGGTAGCAACAACCTTAACGATGCCCAGTTTAATGTCATGTAGGACATATGAAGGGACTATGCAGTTTAAAGTCTTGCAGTGAGGACTTTTGGTGATGCACAATTTAATGTCATGTAGGAGGAACAAAATACAGTTTAACGTCATATAGGACAAATATAGGGACATAGTTTAACGTCATGTTGGACGTGAACACAGTTTTTCATCAAGTTGGACAATAAGGGTGTTGTACAGTTTAGCATCATGTAGCTAAGACGATAGGGACAATACAGTTTAACGTCATGTTGGACGAAAGGGGGACTATGCAGTTTAATGTCATTTAGTAAGGACAAAATAAGATACAGTTTAACATCATATAGGACGTATTAGGGACTTTTTTCATAGTTTAACGACATGTTGGATGAATGAGGAGTAGTTTAAGGTCATATGCATGGAACAACAATTATACAGTTTAATGTCTTGCTGGACGTAAGGGACTGTGCAGTTTAAAGTCATGCAGTAAGGACTTAAGAAGGGTTGTATCTTTTAAATTCATATATCAAGGAAGAAAATTATGTAGTTTAACGTCTTGCTGGACGTAAGGGATGCAAATAGTTTAAGGTCGTATGCATAGACCGTTGATGGTGCAGTTTAACATCTTGTTGGGCATTAGGGACTATGCAGTTTAATGTCTTGTGGCAAGGAAAACACAGTTTAATGTCATGTTGGACGATAAGGGTGATAATAGTTTAAGTTCATATGCAT
This sequence comes from Viscum album, assembly GCA_963277665.1. NCBI lineage: Eukaryota > Viridiplantae > Streptophyta > Magnoliopsida > Santalales > Viscaceae > Viscum > Viscum album. The sequence goes on from OY728157.1 coordinate 171,379,852, forward strand.
GGACCGTGGATGATGTAGTTTAACATATTGTTGGACAATAGAAATGCCAATAGTTCAAGGTCATATGCATGGACCGTAACTGATGATGCAGTTTAACGTCTTGCTGGACAATAGAAATGCCAATAGTTTAAAGTCGTATACATGGACTGTAACTGAAGATGCAGTTTATCGTCTTGATGGACAATATAAATTCCAATAGTTTAAGGTTGTATGCATGGACCGTAACTGATGATGCAGTTTAATGTCTTGCAGGACAATAGAAATGCCAATAGTTTAAGGTCGTATGCATGGACTGTAACTGATGATGCAGTTTAACATCTTGCTGGACAATAGAAATTCCAATAGTTAAAGGTCGTATGCATAGACCGTAACTAATGATGCAGTTTAACGTCTTGATGGACAATAGAAATGCCAATATTTTAAGGTCGTATGCATGGACCGTAACTGATGATGCAGTTTAACGTCTTGCTGGACAATAGAAATGCCAATAGTTTAAGGTCGTATGCATGGACCGTAACTGGTGATGCAATTTAACTTCTTGATGGACAATAGAAATGCCAATAGTTTAAGGTCCTATGCATGGACCGTAACTGATGATTCATTTTAACATCATGCTGGACAATAGAAATTCCAATAGTTTAAGGTCGTATGCATGGACCGTAACTGATTATGTAGTTTAACGACTTTCTAGACAATAGAAATGCCAATAGTTTAAGGTCATATGCATGGACTGTAACTAATGATGTTGTTTAAAGTCTTTCTAGACAATAGAAATGCCAATAGTTTAAGGTCGTATGCATGGACCGTAACTGATGATGCAGTTTAACGTCTTGTTGGACAATAGAAATTCCCATAGTTTAAGGTTGTATGCATGGACCATATATGATGTATTTTGTGTTTATACAAAATAATTCTTTAGAAATATGGCATTGATTGGAGTAGTGATGAGTTCTCCATCCATTGAGATTGAAGAATAAGCTACAATGGAATAGACCTTATGTATTGAATAAGGTCCTTCACGTTTTGGCTCAAGCTTGGGAGGTTTCTTTCCGGGTATCATTGGAGTTCTGAGAACTAATACCAATTCTCCCTTAACGAATGAACGAAGATGAACTTTTTTGTTGAAGGTTCATGTTATTCGATTCTGATAGACTTCCAAGTGATGCAGGGTGCACAATCTTTTCTCATCTAATCATTCCAATTCATCCAATCGCTTTTGAGATTGTTCATTTGTAGATGACTGATCACAAATGGATACTCTGAGCGAAGGTAATTGAACCTCAATACGCAAGACTGCTTATGTTCCATATACCAGTGAATATAGAGTTGACCGCTTTGCAGTGCAGGTGGTGGTCCGATAAGCCCAAAAAGGATGAAAGAGTTTATCAGGCCATGATTTCTTATCTTTATCCACCTTCTTTTGAAGTATGTTTGACAGAGTCTTATTGAAGGCTTCTGTCAGGCCATTGGCAGCTGCATGATACCGAGATGAATGATTGGATTTGATGTTGTATTCATGATACAACTTCCTCACCTCGGATGAATATAATTTGGTTCCATTGTCCGTCAATATGGTATGAGGGACACCAAATCTGGTAATTATGTTAGACTTGATGAAGCTAACAATGAGTTTAGAACTGACTTCTTTGAGGGGTATTGCCTCTGACTGTTGGGAAAAGAAGTCAGTAGCAGTAAAAATATACTTCAACTGCTTGGTTGTAGCCTAAGGATAAGATCCCACTACATCCATTCCCCATGTGGCAATTGGCCACGAGTATTTAGCTGTATGAAGAAACTCTGGGGGCTGATGAATGAAGTTGGCATGTACTTGGAAAGAATGACACTTCTTTGTGAAATCAACACAATCTTGTATAATTGAAGGCCAAAAGTATCCAAGCCTTTGAATTTGATCATATAATCTTTGTCCAGACTTGTGGGCACCATAGACTCCTGCATGCACTTCTTTCATGACAGCCATTGTCTCTTCACCATCAATGCTTCTGAAGAGAACTCCATCAAAACCTCTTTTGTAGAGAATTTTTTCTAGGTGATCAGGGATTTCATAAATATTAAAGTTGACTACATGTCTCTAGACTTGTTCTTTCCTTTCTCTATTAGGTGGAAGTCATCTATTTTGAAGGTATTGCCTGATAGGTGTCATCCATCCTGTAGTATGATCATATGGTTCAGGAATGGAAGTAATTTCATTGATTTCCTCTGTTTTGGTTTCAACATAAGGTGAAATTTACGACAGTGGGCAATACTGATGGTTGTCTCATCCCGATTTGGATCTGCCAGATTTGTGGCTTTATTAGCCAGTGCATCAGCTTGGGCATTTTGTGATCTCGGTACATAAGAAAATGTCAGTTCCGCAGGAAATTCTGCCATTAACTCTCTAACATAATCATAAAAAGGGATTAGTTCTTCTTTTTTTTATGGGATAATCCCCATTGACTTGTTTGATTACTAGGTCTGAATCACATTTCACCTTTAAGTGATTCACTTGTTCTTGAAGCGCCAATTCCAATCCTACGATGAGAGCTTGGTATTCTGCTTCATTATTTGTTCCGCCTCCCAACTATGAGAAGGAATAGGGTAACACTGCCTTTTCTGGACAAATGACTATAGTTCCTAACCCAACTTTATTGAATTTAGGATTTTTCATTTTCCACCCTGTGTGACTTCTAGAAGCACCATCAAAGTACATTTCCCATGTTTGAAGACTATCTTGAATAAATAATACTTCCTCATTAGAAAGTTCAGTATCTGGAGATGTATCTTCCACTGAATGGTGTTTAGCAAAGAAATCAGCCAGAGCTTGGCCCTTTATTGTCTTTTGAGACACATACTAAATATCAAATTGCTGCAAAATAACTACCCACCTTGCTAGACATCCTGTAAGCATTGAACGACTAAGGATGAATTTGAGTAGGTAATTACGAGATACAAATTGGACCTCGTGATGTTACAGGTAGTGTCTCAACTTCTGAACTGCAAAAATTAATGCTAGGCAGCACTTTTCAATATTTGAATATCGGGTTTCTGCTTCAATCATTGTCCGACTGAGATAGTAGAGGCTGTTTTCATTCCCATCATCATTCTTCTGAGCAAGAAAGTCACCCAATGATCACTCTAAAGCTTTCACATAGAGGATAAGTGGCCTTCCTTCAACATGTGGAATTAATACCAGTGGACTCAAGAGATACTTCTTGAGAACATCAAATGCTTCTTGACATTCTTCAGTCCACTGGAAAGTGACTCCCTTCTTCATCAATTTGGTGAAGGGTAAACTTTTTCCTGCCAAATTGGCAATGAAACGCCGAATATAAGCTAAGTGTCCTTGAAGTCCTCTCAATTATTTCAAATTTCGAGGAGGTGACATACCAGGGATTGTATTTTTCTTCTCACGATCAACTTTGATACCATTATGGCATATAAAAAAGTCAAGAAATTTTCCTGAGGTTACCCCAAAAGAACATTTTAAGGGGTTCATCTTCAAATTATGTTGTCGAAGTTTGTATAATATGACTTCCAAATCAACCAAGTGATTAGAGCGTTTCCGGGATTTAACCACCAAATTGTCCACATAACATTCAAAAAATTTCCCTAAAAAGGATTTTAAGATACGATGCATGGCACGCTGATATGTTGGGCCTACATTCATTAGGCCAAATGGCATTATCCGATATCAAAACACACCCTAATGGGCTCTGAAGGCTATAGATTCTTCATCTTCTAAAGCCATTCGGATTTGATTATACTCAGAATATCCATCCATGAAGGAAATTACTTCATAGCCAGCTGTTGCATCAATTAATAGTTCTTTAATCGGAACTGGAAAATCATCCTTAAGACAATGCCGATTAAGATCTCTTAAATCAAAAAAAACTCTAATTTTTCCATTCTTCTTCTTCACAGGGACAATATTAGCCAACCAATTGGGATATTGAACTTCTCTGAAGAAGTTATCTATGATAAGCTTATCCACTTTAGCATCAATTTTGGAAGCATAAGTTGCATTTGTTCTTCTTGCGGGTTGTTTGAATCCTCATTGTTCTTCTGGAAAACCCAAACGATGAGTGGAAACATCAGGATCAAGCCCTAGAATCTCTGTATAGTTCCAAGAAAATATATCTCGATTTTGATTTAAAAATGAAATATACATCTCTTGCTCTTCAAGAGTCATGGCCACACTAATTAAAGTGGTGCGTGGATCTTCTTTTCTACCCAGATTTATTTCTCTGGGTTCATCCACGGTGGTAGAGATACCCTCTTCAAATGCTGGAGGAGCATCCCTGAGATCTTCCTCTCCTTCTCCAACATGCGTTATTTATTCTGTTTCTACTTTCATATTATATTATGAAGCAAAATTTCCATAATCAAAAGAGATATTAAAATTTGAACATCTTGAAGAAGAAGCTTCCATTTCTGACCCGATTGATGATGAAGGGTCTTCCTTGGGTAATATAGAGGATATGATGGATTGAGAATCGACATAATTGTTCGCCTCTATCATATCCATAACTTCTTCTGGCCTGGTTGGAGAAGTATAGACTTTTTTGATTTCAGAAGATGAAATGATGACATCCCCATTTGAGCTTTCATCATTTCTTGGTGAATCACCAATTTCTTCCATGCTGTCTGGCTTGATTGCCGTAATTAACATTATGGAAGTTTCCATAAGAGTATTTTGATTTATGTCTATCCTGTCAATTTGACTAATAGGAAACACATAATCTGTACTCACATGTGTAAATGGATTTACTGGAATCCTTTCCAAACCATATGGAGCATTAACTTTGGTAATCTCCCTTATTGTGGATTTCTCCTTTCCCTTCATGTGATAGAATTCCGCCTCAATGTATTGAGATTCACATGTCTTGAATGGGGCCTTATCACAATAAAATGTCCCAACATGACCATTGAAACAATATTTGAGACAATGATGATATGATGAATGGATAGCCGTATGTTGATGTAGCCAGGGTCTTCCAAGCAAGATGTTGAAGGCTGAGTCTTGATCAACAACCATGAAATCTGAATTGGATACAAGATCTCCAAACTGAGTTTTGATTGTAATCTCACCCATTGGTTCTTGTTCATTTTTATCATATCTTTGTAACATCATAGTAGAATGAGATAAATTAGATTCCGTGAGGCCCAATCGACGAAGTGTACGAATGGGGATGAGGTTGACTTCAGAACCATTATCAATGAAATATCTTCAGATATCTACACCATTGACCTTTCCAGATAAGTACGAAGTTTTAATATGTCTATGCACGAAATCATCTTCATCTTCATCTGTGAAATATATAACGGCATGGCATTCTGCAGGATTATTCTCTACATGGTAGGCTTCAGCCGCATCAATTTTAGTTTCAAACTCCTGAGGACTTGACAAAGCCTCGATGAGTGCCTCCCGAAGATCCTTCGATAAATTCAAGGCATCCATAATGGATAACTTGGCTGGTACTTGGGCCAGGTGTTTCAATACATCATATTTTTGATCCAAAGGTCTTTGTTTCCCAACAGGAACATGTGGTTTAGCAGGTTCCTTAGAAGTTGATGCTTCGGATGTTGAGAAATCTTGTATCGGGGTAAGAGTTGGTAATACTCCTGGATTTGTAATATTAGACCGATTAGGTCTATCTACGTGCTGAGAGGAAGAAGGTGGAACCTCCAACCGATCTTCCAGAATAACTGTGCCAGGACTGAATCTGCTTTGTGTGGAAGAACTTTCTTGTTCTTGTTGAGCTTGTTGAAGGGCTCTACCAAGAGTTTCTGCTACATACACAGTTCTGGCATGGGTATAATTAGAATAGAGGCTTCTGAAAGATCCATGTCTTCCCCTATATCTTGAGCCTCTGGAACTCCCTTTAATTCCTCTATTTGATATAGCGAACTCAGGCTCATCAAAGTCAAAATTGCGACTAGAATAAGGATCTACTAAGTGAATCATATTAACAGAACTGAAGATTAACTCTTCATTCGATGAAGACTCTGCCTGATTATCCAATTTAGGCTGTGCTGTTTGGTGGGACAGTTTCCGTGGCTTCGAAGTAGATGGCATAAAATCTTCTAGAGTCAAAGACAACTTAGAATTTTACACGATTTCATCTTCTTCTAATTGATCTTCTTTCTTTGAATAATGTCGTTTATTTGAGGATTTTCCCTCTGATGAAGAGGGTTTTGTTGTGGCATTCATGGAAGAAGACACAATTGGTTTCTTCAATTGTGTTCTCAAAATAGCATGAGTTTGGTTGATCATTTTTCTAACCATCCAATCATCATATTTTTGCACATTTTTTATTTTGACTTCATTCCACTCACCTTCTTCCTCTAGATTTGAAGTAGTAACACATGCTACCTAAGCTGAAGAACCTTTCAATTTGGCTTGTCTTGAATCGACCATTTTTTTCAAGAGGTCCTTGAAGACAAAACACTCCCGGATGGGATGCCCCAACATCTGATGAAATGGGAAATAATTGGGACGGTCTTCATCTCCTTTCTTGTTTAACATTTTGGGCCTTGGAAATTGGACCAAATTATTTTCCAGATCCGAAATGAAGTATCCAGGAACTTGTTCATTTCGGAAAGAGTAAACTTTTCTCTTCAAATCCTCAAATTGTTTTTGTCTTTGATCTCTTTGATCATATTGACAAATCAACCTCTGTTGTTGATGCTCAGAAGGCGGATCCCTTCGAGAAGATGAAGGTTTTGAAGTAGAAGCAGGTACAGGTGCTTATTTAAGCATAACTGTAGCAGTCTCTGCTTTACCCATTCTCCTTCCTAGAGCTAATGGAATTACACGAGTTTTATCCTTAGTCTTTATAAGACAATCTTCAATCTATTGAGAGATCTAAGTAAGGTCTCAAAAACCTCCTGTGTATTTCACAGGGATCAACGGTGTGCGAAACTCATCATGCAAATTTGCCACACAGATTGGCAACAATTCTTCTTAGGGGAGTGCTAAGCTTAGGGAATATGTTAATCTTTTCTAGCGAGCAATGAAATTTGAGACCCTTTCATTTTTCCTTTTCTTACAATTTGTAAGATAAAAAATTGTTGTCTTTGGAAAAGTTGAGCTGAATTGAAGAAGGAATCATTGACGGAGATCCTCTCATCTGGTAATTGATTGGGATTGCAAGCTTGTGTACCAGATAAAAGAAGGCCCTTGTAATGACTGTACAAAACACCTGAGCTTAACTGCTTCCTATTGCTGAGGGGTTCCCATCATAGGATCACAACGAGAAACAAAATGTGTTAAGTGTTGCACTGGGTCTCCCTAACCATTAAATATTGGGATTGTGGTACTTGAAAAATTTTATGGGGGAGGAATTGCATCAACCCATTCAGGATAAGCTCTCTTTTCTGGTTGAATTTGAGCTCTCTTTCCCTCCATAGCTTCCAACCAAGATTTTAATGAATCAATAGTAGTTATTAACTTTTGAGAAACATCCGGTTGAGCTTGGACCTGAATAGGTGCACTGACAGGAGCTTGGACAGATGTGGTGGCTGGGACTGCAACTGATGATAACACCACTGGTTGTTGTTTCACCTGACCCATAGGATTAGACCTATCAGGGTGTACTGATAAAGGAGGATATTCTTGATCCATATCAGTAGTTGCAACAAATTCTTTTGGCTAACTGACTTCCCCATGCTTAGGAGGAAGACTACCCTGAAGTAGTTCTGCATTAAACCTCCTCAATTCCTTCATTTATTCCTCCTATTGTGCAAATATTTTCTCTAATGAGAGTGATTGGCCTTTTCCAGAGGAAGGGTATATAACCTGATTCTTTCCTTTCCCCTTGTTGGATCCATTTCGTAGAGGGGGAAGTTGGTTATTTGAAGGAACACCCAGATTCTGGGTAAGCCTTTGATTTCATGTACGCACACCTTCTTCATTTGTGTCTGTGCGTAAAACATCTTGAGTAAGAATATCTTCATCTAATCCCTCTAATTGAGCCTCATCTGGTGGATCAGAAACAATGGAATTGATGACATTAATTGATGCATAATGCATTGCAAACTTTTTATCGGAATTTTTGCGATATTGTATTCTTCCATGTCCTCGATGAGACATTACCTTTTGTCGATTTGATCCCTTAGGAACTTCTTGATGAACCTTAATTTAGAGGGAATCTCCTGATAATTTGGCTCTTTATTCCTCTTGAGGATTTTTCCCCAATCGAGAGAAGACTGACTTTCTCTGAGGAAGAGATTGAGGATTTGAAAAAGTATCCAGTCCGGTGGACTGGAGTTGTTTCTGCTCAACTCCTCTAATCCTATTTGTTGATTCTGAGGGTTAGGTTAAAAGAGTCCCTAGTCTGGAAAGCTGGGGTGGTTCTTGACATGATATATCTGAGAATTTATTGAAATCTCTCATGATCTTGTGGACTTTAGCCCGGATATTAGCTGGATGCATCAACCTACATCCACTCTTATCACCCAGGTCAAAAGACCGTTGGTTGATTTCTGACACTTTTGTCACTTGATGATGTGCTTGCTCCAAACGAGAGGCATGTTCAATATTATTTTTTTCCTTATACAGGAGTAATTAAACAACTTGTTCTCTGTATGCTTGATTTTGAGAAGAACTAGTTGAGGCATGTTCTTGAGAGATCTTTTAATTACACACAATGCCAATTGGCTATTGCCGACCATGGGAAAAAACATTGCATGAGACTATTTTCGGCAGGCTTTGTTGGCTGGAGAGTACAGTGAAATGTAGTGCTACATGAACACACCATCCTCTAATATGAATACTAGATGGGGCATTGGCAATTAACTGGAGCAATCTTATTAGTGCGCTAAGGCATGAACGCTGAAGGGCTCTCTGGTGCTTTTCAGCCTTCGGATATTGAGAAACTGAGAGAGATTCCAAGTCAATTTGGCATTGTAACCCTTCTATTATCTTAACATGATTTTCATATTCATCATAAGATAATATTTTCTTTTTCAACTGACAAAGATTTTTCCATATGTTGAGACGAATATCATAAATTCCATCTTCCATCAATATCTCTGGAATATCATACTAAGAATCAGCCAGAGGCCAGAACATGACTTACACTTCACCTTTCGCCAAATGGTTTCTCATATTCTGTATTTCCTCTTTATCATTCAATGAATATTCTTCTACCTGATTAGACCAAAGATGGTTCTTCCTTATTGCTTCATTGGATTCAACAAGATTAGTAGATAATTCACTAATAAAACTAGAAGATGAACGACCTAGGGGTGGTTCAGAGAATGACCTACACTCCGAGATATCTTCTGATTGAGAAAGTATGTCACCTGCTAGTGGTAAAGCATCAGACATGATTGGCTTCACATTTTCAATTGCCTCAATATAAGGGGGCTTTCTCGTCACTACATTATCCATTGAAGCATTTTCCAGGAAATGTGCATTACTAATTAAGAGAGGACTTTTGCAGTTATATTCATCATCATGGAGAGGACCACCATGGTGGGTTACAGCAAAAGATGAAACATTTTTCTCCTTGGTCTTTTGGCCACACAAAGGGTTCTTGTGGCTCTCATCTAAAGATGAAACTTCGAGATCGAACGAATTGTCATTAAGCAATCCTTCATGAGGAAGTGTCTGATGAAGACCTTCGGAATTAATGTTACCACTATTGGGAACTGAGAGAGTAGAATCTTTAATTCCAACAGATAATTGTCTGAGGGCTTCAAGAACTCTACCATTGAGCAAGGCCTTGTTATAGATTGGCTCTTGATTTCTTGACTGTGCTGGGTGGGTCTTCTTTTTATACACATTCTTACTCGCTTTAGGAACCACTTGTTGATAAAAGTGGTCATTATGGGAATGTGTATGTTCCTCATCAGGAGAAATGATCAGGTTAGGCTGATTATCTCCACTCAAATCAGGTGTATGTTCCTGACTTGGTTGTATATATGATATGGGGGAGTACGCCCCACAACCCTCCTGGACTGGAACAGAGGTGTGTGTCTGTTCCAGAGTGAACTGTTGATGTGTCACACCATTGGTAGGGATAGATTTATGTGTCTTTCCCTAAGATGTTGCTGAAGCTATTATAATATCCTGGAAAGCATCCAGAATATGAGTAGGGATTTACTTCTGCTCTTTCACCATTGATAGAATATGCTAGGTGACTTCAACTGCTGGAATGGGAATATATGTCCATTCTTTTCTTGGAGTAGGTGTGTATTCCTGATCCTGTACTCCTTTTCCTATCAGTGATATCTGACAGTACTTATGTGTGGGGGTAGAGAGTTGAGTCTGCCTCCTGTTTGTCACTGGGGATTTCTAATTGAATTCTCCGAGTGCAACCAAACGAGACTGTTGATTGGCTTGATCAATACTAGAAGGTGTATGTGCCTGCTAATTGCAAGCCACCAAACGTGGTTAACAAGCTTCCTTCAATACTGACAGACGAGGCTGCTGACCGGATTGATGAGTGTAAGTAGGTATATGTGTATGTTTTCCAGTTTTCAACAAATTGGGTTTGCGGACTTCATCGTATGTAGTTATACGAGCCTGTTGACTAGCTAAAAATTTATAAACTCGTGTATGTTCCTGTCTATATTACTCGACCGGAATTGCCTGGCGGGATTGGTGTCCTGCTTCCAGACGAGTCTTCTGGACAGTGGAATTAAAACGGACAGGTGTGTGTTCCCGTTCATTACTTTCCACCAAGTTAGGTTGGTGGACTTCTCTAGAGATGGAAGAGATGAGAACCTGCTCACTGTTGACCGGATTTTTCCTCTAGCGGTTCATCTTTCCTTCTCGGGTTCGAGGAACCTGAGTTGAATGCCTGGATATGATAACCTCATCATGTTGAGGGGGCACTGCCGCACGAGTCTGGCGGCGATTGTTGATGTGAGCCCTCGGGAAGGACTCTTGTCTCCTTGAATTAAGGCCCTGAGGGACCTGCTCATTCACCTCCCTAGAATACAGGAGTGAATGGTTATTGCATTCCAGGGATAACAACCTAAAATGATTGGAGACGGTGGTTGGAACCACCTGCTTCTTGATCGCTGGTCGTAACTTTTCGGACGACCAGGGTGAATTATTGACTTGGAGGGCTTGTTGAGTGGCCTCCAGAGTCGGAATTGTACCATTTTGACAGTACTCCTTAACTAGCGCATTTGATACCCAGCGTTGAAGACGCTGAGTAGGTGATGTCTTCCTCAGAGCGGATGACGATCCAGCAGGAGTAGTAGCAGAGGCATTCACAGCAGAAGTATTCACAGTAGAAGAATTCACGGTTGTGAACTTAAGAGAAGCCATTTATGAAATGTAGAAGATCTTGTAAAAGAGTGAATATTTGATATAACAGACGTAATCATGATAAGTCTGGCCACTACATCCTTTGGATTAGCACATATGTTATTGATTGTCTTTTTGGCCCTCTCATTGAGCTTAAATAGGGGCCTAACAAAATAGGTAAAACATCATTTTAACTTGGTTTAGGATTCATGTTGGGTTCACCATTTTTTGTTTCCTCTGGAAATGGGAATGACCTCATTGATTTAAGGTTCAAACATTCCAAGCGGTTTCTAACGGGTTTGTTTGTAGAACCATAAACATCCAATGATTCTATATCCATTTGGACCTACTTCCAAAGGTAGGTGCTCATTAGTTGTGAACTAATAAGGCTTAAGAATTTGCATCGGTCGAGAGGACGGTAGGTCGGACTCATAACTTATTTTTTAGGGGAATTATTTTCTACTCCAGGACTCTCTTTATAGATTTAAGTTATGTTCATGAATCCTTATTAAATTACCAAGTATAAAATGATCTTTCCTTTAGATCTGACAATCAATGATTTATATAAAGGAAATTTAGAGAATCTTTTATATATATTCGAGGTTCTTCATCGATAGAGAATCATCTATATTTTTTTATATATTCTTAGTCAATTGTATCCTTCAACACATTATATATAAATATATTCGTCATTATGATAACCATACTGGTTTTAAAGCCACTCAGTGGGGCACTTGAAGTTTATTATCATTCAGAAAGACATGATTTATTTCGGAGTTCGGATCGTACCTGCAGATGGGCTACCTATGTATCCTTATTTAGAAAAGTAATCCGAACCCACGTAGTTAAAGTAAGGGAGTTTGATGTTTATGTACGATTGACGGCTCAAAGAAGGATGTCATAATTACTTTTACGCTCTAAGCTCACGTGAGTCATGCTCGGTGTGAGAAACAAGAGGTATTGGTAAAACCAAACAATTGTGCCATGAATGATGCAATCATAAGAAATGATGTGGGGCTTATGTATGTATGACTTCCCAAATAGATAGAGATCATGACTTATTTCAGAGAATAAGTCTAGGAACAGGGTCCAGAAAGGTATATGTGCTTTTATGGATATTTGAATACTCTAACATGGGGCTTACTCCTGAGGAAGATGCCCAAATTTGGAGGGACTTATGATTAGGTTTTATTCCTGAGACAGAAGCCTAGATCAAAAGTAAATTAAGACTGGTTAAGATAAATTATTACTGGGGATTATTCCTAAGAAGGAGTCCCATGTTAAAGGACTTGTGACTAGGACTCGCTCCTATGGAGGAGGCTTGGGTTAAAGGGATTTGACAACTGAGACTTACTCTTAAGGAGGAGGCCCAGGTTAAGGGAATTTTAGAAGTAAGGGAATTGGGGCTTACTTCTAAGGAGGATGCCCAAATTTCTAGATTTTGAGACTAGGGCTTACTCCTGAAAAGGCGTCCCAGGATAAGGGAATTATGGTTGGGGCTTAGTCCTGAGGAGGATGCCCGGATTTGGGAACTTATGACCGGGGCTTATTCATAAGGAGGATGCCCAGGTTAGTGGACTTTAGGCTTATTCCTAAGGAGTATGCCCAAATTAAGAGAACATGGGCTGGGGCTAACTCCTAAGAAGAAGGTCCAGGTTAAGGATTCTCTCATCTTTAAAGGATGAGGTTGAATGAATGAAATCTCAATCCTTGGTAACATAAAGATGTGTAAATCTCTAGGTTTTGAGAGATGTTCCACAGAATTCCTTTCAGATAAGGAAGCCAACAAAGGAACCTCACCATAAATGGCTTTGAAGAGGGTATTGAAGGTTGAATCTTGAATAGGAGAGGTGGATAGGCATAAAAGATGTGAAATGGAAAGTAAGGGCACCCAAAAAGAGAGGGGCGTGCAAGTCCTGCGTGGGTGCGCAAGTCCTGGTTGCGCAGGTGTACTTGCACGACACATGGTTACTTGCGCGACGGTCAACCCTTAAGGTAATACTTGGGTGAGACTTGGCTCAATCACTTAGTATTATCCCTAGGGGCTTCCATAAGGTTTGTGCGCAAGTTCTGTCGAAGGTGTAAGGCGGCGTGCAAGTGTGGCCATTTCCCCTAAGGGATTTCCACTTAGGCGCACAAGTGTTGATGAGTTTCAACACTTAGGCCTTACTCCCCCTCTTTAGATCTTCCATTCTAGGTAATAAATTACCTTTGAAGTGTTCAGAAGCTTTTAGAAGAGACTAGGGCATCGGGAGCTCAAATATGAGTTTCTGGAATTTTTCCTTTCTTTAATGGGGGGCCCACAGGGGGTATTTATAGGTTGGTGAAGACCCTAGGTGAAATTCAGATAGGGCGCACAAGTCACCTGCGCGACCACTGGGGCGGCGCGCAAGTATACTTGCGCGACCTTGGTGGAACTTGCGCGACCTAAGTGAAAATCAATCTTTGTTCATGACTTTGTCAATTTTTGATGTTTCTTCAAAGGATGAATCACTTTGGGTTCAAGGTATTTCCCTTTTCATTCGTTTAGACTCTGTGACAGAAAGGAGCATCAACAATGAGTCATACCAATCTCATTGTGAAATTATTTGACATTAAAATGCTTCATACACGTTAAAAATAACTTTTTAACCATTTTCGAGAATTATTAAGACAACTGGAGTGTCTTTTCAGGGTTTTCAGTCAGTGACATGTTTTGAAGAAAAATTTCATTTTCAAACTGATAATAGAATATTTTATTCAAACCGATCACACTGTGAATTGGATTATGGTGAAATTGATTCTTTCATGTCTATAATGAACATGTATTCCTTCAGCAAGTATCAAAACAATATGAATTCATTTTACTGGTTTTCATTATGTCACTTATTCTTTTTTACTTACAATAATTACAATTTTAAATAAAAAGAACCACATGGTGTAATAGTGATCACACTGTGTGTTGGATTGAGGTGTGGTTGAATCCTACATGTCGCAAATTACTCATGATTCATTGTCCTAAATTCTCCATACAATCTGGATGTTTTTTCTCAATTTCAAGTATGTCACTTTTTCCTTTTAATAAAATTAATGTCAATTTCACATAATAAGAGACATTATGAGTTATAACAACCACACCGTGTATCATGTTGAGGTTTTTTTGATTCATACATGTCAAAAAATACTTGTAGATATTTTTTCTAATGTATTGAAACAATATTAATGTGATTTCTTAGTTTCTAGTATACCAATTGAGGTTTTTTACAAGAATGTAATTTCAAATTGGAACATGAATTTTGAGTCACACCGGTCACATCATGCATCGGTTTAATGTGAAAATTTTTCAAACACATCAAAAACAACATATGAATAATTTTGCAAAATTATCTAGACAATCAGAGTGAATTTTCTTGTGTTTTAGTGAGTATAATTTTTGAACCCAAATTTCATTTTTAAAATGATAATGGACACTTTTAGTCATATCGGTCACACTATGAATTGTATTGATGTGTGTTTTATTCATACACATAAAAACTGACTCATGGATTATTTTCCTAAAGTATCAGAATAATCCAAATGAATTTTCTTAGTTTTCAGTATGTCACTTGTTCTTTTTACAAAAATTAATGTCAATTTAAATTAAATAGACACAATTTAAATTATGCCAGTCATATCATGCATCATATTGATGTTTCGTTGATTCCAACCCATCACAAATGATGTATATATTGTTTTCAAAAAGTTTCAAAACTATCTAAATTTGTTTTTTTTTTGTATTTCAATATGTCAATTGTTTTTTTCATAAATTAATGTCAGTTTTAAATAAAAACGCACAATTAGAGTTATAGTGGTCAAATAATGCATCATATTGAGGTGATATTGATTCCTGAATCTCAAAAATGACTTATTGATTATTTTCCTAAAGTATAAAAACAATCTGAATTATTTTTCTTGGTTTTCATAATTTTAATTGTTCTTTTTTCTAATATTAATGTCAATTTTAAATAAATAAACATACTTGGAATTATTTTGGTCACATTCTGCATGATATTGAGGTAAAATTGATTTCTACGTGTCAAAAATGATTTATGAATAATTTTTATAAATTATCAAAACAATTTTAATTTATTTTCATGACTTTTAGATTGCAACTAGTACTTTGTACTAACATTAATTCCAATTTTAAATAAATATAAAATTATTAGAGTTATAGCAGTCACACCATGCATATGATTGAGGTTATGATGATTCTTACATGTAAAAAAGGAAATACAAATTGTTTTCCTAGGGTATCAAAACAATCCAAAGGGTTTTTCCCAGAATTAAGTATGTCACTTTTAAATTTTAATAAAATTAAAGTAAGTTTTAAATAAATAAACACACCTATAATTGTATTCCTCACACTATGAATTATATTGAGGTATTTTTTATTCCTATACATTACAAATGACCAATGGATCATTTTCCATATGTATCAAAAAAATTCGAACGTGTTTGCTCAGTTTTTAGTATGTCACTTGTTCTTTTAACTAAAATAAATGTAAATTATAAATAAATAGACACATTTAGATTTATATCAGTTATACCATTCATCAAATTGAGGTGATATTGATTCCTACATGTCAAAACTTTTCCTAATGTATCAAAAAAAATCTAAATGGGTTGGTGTTGTATTCATTATGTCACTATTCTGTTTACTAAAAATAATGTCAATTTTAAATAAGTAGACACACTTTTAGACAAACCAGACACAACATGGATCATATTAATGTACGATTGACTTTGAAATGACACAAATAACATGTGTATCATTTTCCTCAAGTATCAAAATAATCCAAATTTTTTCTCAGTTTTCAGTTTTCCATTTTTTCTTTTTACTAAAATTAATGTCAATTTTAAATAAAAAGATACATTTTGAGTCATACCAGGAATATAATGTATCATATTGAGCTTTGGTTTATTACTACATGTCATAAACTACTTATATATATAAATCATAGCCATTTTTACCCATATAATATCAGTACAAGAATGGTACCAGTTTATTTTTATTCACATTTCATAGAAACAATTATTATAATGTCGACTACCATGACTAAGATAGCTCTTTGAGGGTAATGGTTCACCACAAAGTGGGTGGGGGGTCAGAACACAATGGTTGTTCTTGAGTTGTTTTTTGTCATTTCTTCCCACCATAAAAGTCAATAGCATCTCTCTCTTCCATTAAAATCCTTCTTCAAGGGGATCTAGTCTTTCTTTCTTCTATTTCATTTCATTATCTTTATCCTCCTCTTGTTGTTTTCCTCAAAATATTTTTGGGGTGTCACCCTAAAACCTACACCTATGACATGGTCATACTGTTCTATCCACATCAAGGCCACCGATAAAAGGTGTTCATCCAGTACAGGTGTGGTCGATTCCTATTTCATTTTTCGATATAAAATATAGTAAAATAAGTAATCATTGTTTTCTAATTGTAATTTAAAGGAAAAAATATTATTATTTCATACTTGAACATGTTTCCCACACTTTATTGTGTTTTCATCTATTAGTAACCCATGATTATTTAAATGTTAATATTTCCATAGAACTCCGAATTGGATGGAAGTGGAACTTGATTTAGAGCCGTCAATCTACATATAAATAGAGGAACACAATTATGTTTTTATTTCATGTAACATAAAATTATTATGTTAGATTTAAAATATTTACCAAATTTTAAAAAAAATCATACCCCATCCTTTCTTTATGGTAGGGGTACATTGGTTTTGTTTCCCTTTCCTTATTTTCATCACTTGGTTACTATTTAATAAATAAAAACTTGTCAATCAAAGTGATGAATACATGTATTATCAAATAACAAATTTCTAGCCACAATATAACTAAAATAATCATATGCACAATGGATTTTAAAGGCATCCCATTCTTCTTAGGTTATCAGTTATCCATTCATAACTGGTGGGTGTGGGTTTATTTTCTCTTCAACATATTTAAGATGAAGTATCATTAATTTATTTAGAAATCCTTTAAGAATCCTTCAAACAAGAATTAATATATATTTCTTTTGGAAGTCATCTATAATAAATTAACTTTATAAGGGATGATAAAGAGAAGGTAAATGTTTCATTATTTTATTTTATATTAAAATAAAAAGAACTATATCATAATGTTACTGTAATGTCTTCTCACATCATTGTCTTAATCCTGGGCACAACATGGTCCCATGAATCTACATCAATTAGCACACGTTGTCGAGTGAAGACTCTAATGTAACTTCTAAAGATGGCCTTTTGGGTGTTAGCATGTTGGAACTATACATTCCATCTGACCTTGTATTCGATGCCTTTTTTCCCATGATGATTTTAAATAACAGCATAAAACTACATCTCTCCTATTTTTCCTTCTTTTCCTATCCTTTATCGCCCAGATTTTTAGAGGATTAGACATCATAAATGTGTTGTTCTTCTATAGAGGTAGCATCATCAGGTGGGGATTTTCATTGTACCTATACACTAGGAGGAGAAACAATTTGAGAAACATGTTGTTCCTTGGGATTGGATGCATTGACACATACAAGAAGTCATTGTTCCTCTGCACTACAAGCAACAATAGTTTGATAGAACTGTTGTTCCTCTTGATTGGGAGCACCAGCACTTGAAGAATTCATTATCTATAGAATTAGTTTAAAATTTAATTTAGGTTACATAAATATATTACTGAACATATATTAATATGAGGTGACACACTGTATATTAAAAAAAATATAACATGCTTATGGAACACTCTTTTTTTAATTTTGAAGGCATTTAACCCCTCTATCAACTACCCAAATCCATTTATTATGGTCTCCTCTAACATAAAAAAAGTCTTCCATATTGGAGGAAATATGAAATTATTGTGATATCCTAATGAAAGGGTTATCCTTAGTTTAATTTTCATCTAACCCATTAGTGGTTTTGGTCTATAACAAAACAATTGAGCACTATTGGTTTTAGAGATCTTGAGCATAAAATACTAGTACTACATGTGATTTTATTTTAGACAATTTTTCCTTATACCCTTCCTTACTAAAATAATCTTTCATGAATCCCAATTCATCTATTTCAATAGAACTCTTGTTATCAACCCACTTTCACTGAAAAATCTTCACTTGTAATGTCTTATAATTCGACTCCCATATTTATTTGATGATGCCTAAGTATGAAATATTCATGTAAATTGGATTTCTTTCCATAGTACCGGAAAGATTCATCGCGTTAGCCATGAGTGTAAATCCATTATTTTGAAGGGTATTATCTTCATCGTGTTCATTTGTATAGAAGGTATAACTATTAATTCTATAACCATTGTATGTAAATATGTACACACTTTTTCTTCTAGGTATCCATCGAAGTTGTTCGGAAATATAATCTAGATTTTCATCTGACTACTTAAAAATATGGTCCTAAAACCATCCTAAAAACTATTGATTATGCATATTGGATATCCATATTTTAATTGTTGATGGATTCGAATTCCTAATAATTTATTTCTGGGTTTCTACATATGGGTAAAAATCAAAACTATTATGAATAATGCAAAGGGGGGATTCTCTTAATATGTAGTTTTGATTGTGACAACATATCTCATGGAAATTTCTTCACCAAAAATCAACCCAGTGTGACAATATTTTGATGGACCATTTTTTTCTACACCAGATAGGTATTCGGTACAGAATTCAATGCCTTCCTCAACAATATATCACTCTACAATAAATCCCTCTGGTCGACTCGATTTTTAACATACCCTTTAAAAATCAACATATACCATTCGATGAGGTAAATCCATCTATTATTCAGTATACCACATATTATAATCTCTATAACCAAGGGAACCATCAAAAGAACCATCATATCAAAGAATGCTAATTTTAAGAATATTTTCATTTCACATAATATAATGGCAATTTCTCTTTCCATTGTCGGAAATTTCACCGGGTCTATAACATTGCTACATATAGTACTGAAGAATTAATAGGGATTGGTTAATGTATGACAATCATTCTTGGGATAAATTCTACGTAAAGCTATATGAATTAGATCTTTCATCAAAACATGATAGTCATGTGATTTCAGACCCTATACCATTAAATCGTTCATTGGCACATTATTCTTGATAATCGATCAATACCCCTATAAGAGCATTATTTTGTCATAAAGTTTACAAATTGATATCTATCTTTTATTGAAATATTGTGAGCAGCTATAAGAAGAAAAGTCTATTTTTCACACCTTACGGGCTCCAACTCTTCTCATATTACCATGTCAACCATGTTTAACCTAGCCTTAATTTCATCCTTTTTGCAGGTACATTTAGAAATGTGTGGATGGTACTATCACATACATTTCATTAAACATGAACAATATCAAGAAATTTTTTTACATATACCCAATTACCTTATGGTAATTCAAAAAAACTGATCTATTTTCTCAAATAGGATTCATAAGGTTTTTTAAAATTGTTTACCAAAAGTAGTGTCCATATCTTTTACATTATAAAATAGTTGTTCACCTGTTAGTGGAGATGGTGTTGTATATTCTTCTAAAATTTCATGAAATATTGTCATCCAAGATCAGTACTTATGTTGTCAGGGTAGAAATATATGATGTACAAGAAACACAGTCTTCCATGAATTTTTCAACCTAATTGATTATGTTCCTTGTTTGTAAACAGTACACCCATGAGTTCCTTTAATACTATATCTTGAAAAAATTCCATAAACAGGAATTTCATTTATCATACCATACAACATGGCTCTCAATATTAAATCTTCATTTCTAGAAGCATCATACAATGTAACACCTAAATACCACAATAATTTCAAATCCTCAATCAATGGATCCAAATAAACAACAATATCATTACTCGATTGTTTTGGTCTTGATATAAGAATAGATTACTTGATGTATTTTAATTTCATGCATAACCATGGTGGAAATTTATTATTTTTCAACATAATCATCCATATAATTTGAGTGATAATTTTAAAACCAAAAGTATTCACTCCACATGTATATAAATAAAGTTGAAGGTTTCTTAGATAATTTCCAACTTTAGGATACCCATGCTGAATTTTCTTCCACTGAGGAGAGTTAATTGAGTAGTACAATTTCCCATATTTATTTCTTATATTTTCATGCCACATCATTTCCCAATAGTCTCTTCACTTTCATATATGTTCCCAAACCATTTAATGTTTGGAAAGTACCATACGAGATTCATAGGACTACATTAATCTTTCTTATATAAAGAATAACCACACTATGGGCATTCTTTATGTGGTTTTTGATCCTTGTGAAATAGTTCACAGTCATTCGTGCAGGCATGTATTCCTTCATAGATCATAAAAATTGAGAATAACATTCATATGAAATCATATATTCGACTAGGGAGGTCATTATCAAATGGGATCATGTCATTCAAGAGAGAAATTAGTTTCATAAAACTGGACTCACTCTATCAGTTTCCTTCTTTCAAATTATACATCTTCAGTACAGATTA
Organism: Viscum album; assembly: GCA_963277665.1. Classification (NCBI taxonomy): domain Eukaryota; kingdom Viridiplantae; phylum Streptophyta; class Magnoliopsida; order Santalales; family Viscaceae; genus Viscum; species Viscum album. The sequence continues at coordinate 171,400,631 of OY728157.1, forward strand.
AAATGATATATATTTAGTAAAAAATCATATAATGGAATCTTTTCACAAATCATTAAATTCACAAACAATTTTTTAAAATAAAAAATTTCATTATCCACCGTCCTTTTTCATTTTTTCAATACGATCGTCGTCATCATTCACATCTATTATAACAACCTCGATATAGTCTTCTTCATTGTTCACAATTGTAATCATAATAGGTGATCCATATAACGTAGTGTTATCCCAACCACCAGATGCTTTTTCCCCAATTTTTTTTCCAGAATTTATATCTTTGATATATTCCATGACTAATAAATTATTCATTCAACTCATCAAGACTAATTAGTCTTTAAAAACAACAGTGTAAACACAGATAATGGACTTAATAAGCATCATATTCATGTTCTTTTGTAAACGTGATGAACTCTTTTACACTATATGTATCCTCTTTATTCCTATGATAGGAATCCATCCATTATTTATTCACATCCATACTATTTTATTCAGTAATATTAATATTCAACAAAATAAATACAAAAAATGGGGCATTTAAATAAGGAAAACTCATCATTCGAATTACAGTTGTTATTTAATTATTTTACTTGAGACTCATCCCCTTATAAGCTAACGCCAAACTAGAAATAATGTGTAATTGTAGATGATTCCCCTAATATAAATTATACTAGTGATGTTGTATGCAAAGTAGGTTTAGAATTTTCAGTGTGGTTACACATTAATTCACTTTTGAGGGTGTAAGGTCATGAGGGATATCATATGGGTTAGATAGAGTGAGTGGAATTCCCTTAACATAGAGTTATTGTCAATATACTTGTCTTCCCTATATAATGTAATGGATTTTATAATTCTACAAAAATATAAAATTAAAAGATTATGGAAAAAATATATTTCGTTTTTCCTTTGAAAACTATTTATAAAATGAAACATGAAATCCAATTAAAAAAACCAACCATTTACAAACAATCATCATTAAAATAACACACCCTTTTTAAAATAAACCAATCAGTTCCAAGCACTCTTTCCACAAACCACAATTCCTTTTCTTAAATAATTCAAGAAAAATTTATTAATCAATTGTCTTAATCATTTATAATGAGTGAAAACCACCTATATTTTACAAATTTTAATTTAAAACTTCTCACACCCCATGTTAAAATGAAATCAGCATTAAATACGCTTTCAAAACATCTACATATATTTATGAAATCCACTCATGTGAGTTGAAAAATACTAGGAAAGCAACCAATGTCCATGACAAGTTTCTAAATCATTTTAGGTCAATTTAAAATCAAACAAATGTATGTTTAACTCATTTATTATTTTAAGAAACATTTAAAAACACATGAATCATTTTAAAAGATCCACTTTGGAATTTTCACAAAGAAATAAATACTAAGAGAGGCTATTTATAAAAGATACATGAATCAAAAAAACTGACATTTTATAAAATATAAAGGTTTAAAAGGTTTAAAAATCGTCCTAAATATAATTTTAAACCAAAAAAAATTATTTTAAAGAGATTTACTTTATAGTAATTATCATAAAATAACACAAAATGAATATGGTCTCTTTATACAATATGGTGACATCTATATCCTATTATCATTATATCATTAATAGGTGACTATGGAACACCACTATAAAACTATGACTATTTCTTTTTACCTATATCATAGTTAACTTAGTTTATATATGCACCAATGTGTATATGAATTGAGTGATAAAATATCCTAGAAGGATATCTTAAAATATTTTATACAAATCATTTTTTAAGACAAACCAAAACATTCTAGTTTTATGGAAAATAATTAAAAAAATTATTATCTCGGGTTGATTAAATAAAACTAACAAAGTGTATATTTTTCTTTTAAGGAAAACATAATTTACCAAGATAAAACCATAAGATTAAATAATAATAAAATATCAACAATAAACTATTAAGAAGTACCTACCAAAGTCCTTAGGAGATAATATATGTTGAAAAATTAAGGGAATCGTCACACTAGAATATCGTTACAATAAATATTCAACACAATCAACTCACTATTTATGGCCACATTGAGAAGGAAATTCTAGTAGCTGGTTTGATACCTAAGATAGGGGTACTATAAATCTATGACCACATTATTATAACTAAAGTCTCTAGAATATCGACATCTCTACATAAATATTTTTATGTTGTTTTTGAAAAATTATAACACAAATAATCGATGAAACACAGTTACAAAACTTTCATGTCGAAATGGTATAACATCCATTGAAGCATCCACATACACATCAACACCAATAAGTAAACATAATAAAATTTCAAATATACATTATAAATAATGAAGTGCATGAAAAATAATATGTAAATAAAATAATTACATTTTTAATTCAATCAAAACAAGTCATTATGTTTGGAAAAAAATAAATTAAACACTAGTTTTTTAAAATCAATAATAAATCATACCATTGATATATGTCCAACTATTTCCCAATGAATTTAAAACAATTAAACAACCTAGGATATTTCAAATGGATAAGAGAGTATATAATTACCAATATTAGACAAGATGAATTGAAACACTTCCTTCAAATAAAGGTATATAAGGATAGAGAGAGACTATACACTCACTAAACACCAAAAACTACAAGTTTAAGAATATAATTATACATTTATTCAAATTTCATGGACATTATGAGAAATAGAAACAAGAAAGATGAATGAAGAAGGTGAAAATAAGAACATACCTTGGATTTAGAGGTCTAGAGGCAATATTCGGGTGCAGCAACGGTAAATTTGAAGTCAGCGATGGCGGTAGAAGCAGTGGAAGCTACAGAGGGTAGTGATAGAGCTGGTTTGGCAATGATGGCATACACATCAGAGACGGGAAGTAGCTACATCAGAGAGAGTGGAGGTAGTATAGGTGGAATGAAGCAACATATGGAGGAAGTGGTGGCAGGAGGAAACAATGACAAAGGTACAGTTATGTGAGTGCTTGATCATGAGCATCGGTAGGATATTAATAGGGTTTCTTTTATAATTAAACAAAAGCATGTTATCAGAGATTGTTGGAAAGCAATGATAAATTTATGTTTTATTAGTTCTAAAATTGAAATCACTCCTAAAACCTACCATTACCAGCACTAAAAAATCACTGATATATGGTGTCTTTATAGGCATTAAAATAATAGCACTCATAAAGATACAATTTATTTGGGATTTTGTAGCACTAATAAAGTCCTATATTTAACAGCGCTAAAAAATCCTTGATGAAGATCTAATGTTAATAAATATATATTTATTATAATAATTACAAAACTATAATAAATATATTTATTAAATTTTTAATTGTATATAAAAAATTTATTAATTATATATATTTAAACAATTAAAAATATAATATAGATAACTATTATGAATATAAATTTATAAATTTATAGTTATAATTATAAATAAATATTTATTTATTTAAATAATTATAAAATTATAATAAATATCTATATTATATTTATAATTATATAATTACATAAAATAAATATATTTATTATAAATTCATAATTATTTAAATTTATTTATTTATAATTATAAGTATAAATATTTTCATATATTTATAAATATATTTAAATGTTTGTAAATATATTTATATATTTATATAGTTATATATGTTTTTAAAATTATAAAAATTATTAATATATTTATTATAGTTTTATAATTATTTAAATATATTTTTTGTAATATAATTATTTTTATATATAAGTATACATTAATATATTTATTAATATTTATATGTAATTATAAATATATTTATAAATATATTCATTAATATATATATATATGTATTTATTTATTTATAAAATTGTAATATATGTAATTATTTTAATTTTATAATTATTTAAATATATATATACAATTATAATTATAAGTAAATGTATTTAAAAATTATTTATATATAACTAAAATTTTATTATTATAAATATAATAAATATATTTATTATTTAAATATATTTATTGTAATTTTATAAGCATTTATGAAAACATAATAGGTTTATGGTTATAACATAAATCAAATACATAAGTATAGATTTAATTATTATAAGGATGATGATAGGTCTGTAGGAGCTATTGGGTTCTAGCTACCATGGTGATTGGTGTTTGGTGTTGACAGCGATGACTGATCTACTCACACATGACTGATTTGATTCTCACAAATTATTAGATTCCACGAAGGATGGTAAAAATCATGGTAGTGTAGGGAGAGACCTGCATGTCTCTAGGGAGGTTAGTTCTCTCAATCATTTTTCCCTTCTCAATGGTTCTCTTGTCACAAGTATACATCGGAAAAGAAATTTCGCTCATGTAAGAGCTAACCCGATGGATGTCTCTAAATGGATCGATATTGGAGAGCACTCAATAATTGGGAATTTGATTTTTCCAAGTGGTGCAACAAAATGGAAATTTAGGGTCCTGGTAGAGAGTATATTGGCTATTTGTGGATTCATGAATTGGATATGTGTTTCACTGATATGCGGTTACTTTCATATGCTTTTCCAATCAAAATATCAAGTGATTTGAGCCTAGGGTTTAGGTTTGATATCTCTCAAATCCAGTTTCTTTAATATTGATGAATGGGATCAAAAATTCAACCCATTGAAGGTTGGTCGCTTTCCTATCTCGGTATGGGTGAAGGTTTTTGGATTTAACTGGATCTTATGGCACCCCAAGATCCTTAAAGGCATTTCTCTGGCCGTTGGAGTGTCGATCAAATGTGATAATGAAAATGAAATTTCTTTTTTTGGTCATTATTATCATATCATAGATGAGATTTATTTCTACTCTATTTTAATTGATAGAGTATTTCTAACAACAAATGATGATGAACTGGACTAGATAATTGAGTATGAGAGATTACCTTACTTCTACATGAACTACAACATAATTCGCCATGAATTGGAAGACTGCAACAGATTAATCATATGTGACTTCCCTTTTGGGGGAGGTCGCAATGATGTAGATTTCCTAAATAGAAAATGTGGGAGACTATACATTGTTTTGGCTAAGCCAGTGGATAGAATTAATAATTGTGTAAGGTAGGGAAATGGATTGGAACTTGTGAAAAAAATTGGCGGTGCCTCTAATGTAAATTCTCAAGACTTTGCTGTTGGAGATGGTTAGAACTCTTTCTCAAATAGACTGTATGGAAGTGTGAATCCTTCCAAAACATGGGACAAGATTATAAAGGATAGACAAGTTGATGTTTCTCTTCATGAGGATGCTGCGTGAAAACTGAAAAATCTGGATGTTCACTTATTGGACCCATAAGATAATTCCATTCTACCTATTACTCATTTAGGTAATAGAAAATGGGAATTCATGGGTTAGAAACATGTGTTTGATGTCATACTAGTGGATGGACATTCCATTGGGTAAGATTCTGCTCAAAAAGTAGCTGGCCTTTTTATTGAACTACAGAAATTGGTCAGAACTCATAAAGGAAAGAAAGTGGTTGATGTAAAAGGCTTCCTAAGGGTGATCCTTAAGAAATCCAATTTTCTCCATTCTTTATAGTCTCTTATCCTAAAGCAGACTCAAGATGGTTTGGGACCAGCATAGTAATATTCTTTGCAAGTTATATCTTATGAGGTTGACCCCTGTAGGGACATTGTTCAGTTGAATTTTGCTACTGACTTGCCTGATTTTATACATCCTTCATTTAATGCGGATGGTCTAATGCGCATTGATCGTAATTACCCATCAAACATCATTGATCTCATGGAGAATGATTATGGGTACTTTGGAAAGGCCTCAAAAAAGGAATGCATCATCACCCGAGATAAGAACATTAATGTTATCCTTCCCAAAGACAAGAAGGGTGAGAGACCCATCGTGGGAACCAATAAGGAAGTGGCAGACTGGTTCTTCTCTCAATTGAAGGTTACTTTTTCTATGATGGAGCCGATTCTATTTGGCTTCACTGATTACTTAGATGTACAGAAACCATTAGCAATTAACTTAAATGAAGGTCTTTTCCTAAATCAAGATATGAGCTTTAGAGAAATGTCCTGGATGTTTGGAACTTTTTCTATGTCAGTGGAATCCTCTAAATCGACATATGATGAGGATTAGGCTTCCTTGTAACCCAATACATAGAGAATGGGATTACATTCAAAAGGCATATCCATATTTATTAAGAATACGGGATCTTGGGGTATGTAAAAGAAGCGACACTTACTTCAATTTGGGTCTTCTATGCCAATCTTGCATCGTTTTCTCTACTGTAATTTTATCTTTTTTGAAAAATTTATTGTCATGGGTTTTTCCAAAAACCCACGACGAAGCCATTTGAGTATATATATAATTATAAATATATAATCATTAATATATATATATATATATATATATTTATAAAATTATTATATATGTTTAATTATAACTATAATGAACTTTATATTTATTTAAATGATGATGAAATTATAAATTTAATTATATATATTTATTATAATTGCACAATTATATATATATATATATACTTATAAATATGAATAAATATATATTTATTTAGATAATTATAAAATTATTGTAAATAGATAATTGATATATTTATTATAATTTCGTACATATTTAAATAAATATATATTTATTTACAATTTTTACTGTAAATAAATATATATATATATATAGAGTATTATAATTTTAAATATAATAAATTTATTTATTATAATTGTATAGTTATATAAATATACATTTATTTATAATTATATTTATAAAAATATATATTAATAATTTTTTATATTTAATTATAAATATATTTATATATATATACATTTACTTATTTATTTATAAAATTATAATAAATGTATTTATTGTAATTTTATAATTATTTAAATATATATATATAGTTATAATAATTATTATAAATAAAAAATTAAAAAATTATTTCTATACAATTAATATGGGTGTTAATTGATAAATGAAGATTCATAATGATGAATACATAACATTTTCATGTGTGCATCATCATAACATAGGTAATCTAAATATTTAGAAAATAACTCACAATCACATCCACAAATAAAATTTATGATAATATATGATCAATTATACGCACGAATAAATATATAAACATAAATAACGACAATCAATATCACCATTATCTCATGATATATATATAAATATATTTTCATATGTATATTTTTTATTTAAAGACATATTTATTTTAATATATATTTATTTATTGGGGGGACAATTTAATTTTTTATTTCAAAATATTTGCTTTAAGGAAAAGCGATAACCAAAGTTATAGACTCAAAAGATACTGAATCTCCTGGCGGGAATCCAAAGTTGGGAAATATAGCACAAAACCAGTTGCCAAATTTGAATTTCAAAAATAACACAGAACTCGATGCCTCGATTTTGGAGTAACTCGTGTCAGCCAGAGTCGCTTCATTGCCCATCATCCATCAAAATCATTGGTAATCCACCATCTTCACCACCCATCACAAGTCGTCGGCGAGGAAGCCGCCGGGATCCCTCATCATCAACAATAATCACCAGCATTGTAGTCAGATACACATAGCTTATAGCATCACCGTTGTGAACAAACAAACCAACATTGGAAAATACACTATCTTCCATGTCGCACCCCCTAAGATGCCAACCGTAGCTCAAACCACACCGTCCCAAAACCTCACCATGATCCCATTCACCGGACCGTCCTGGCTTGGCAAGAAGGAAACAGAGGCAAGAGCTGATTTTGGGTCCTTACATCATGTTATATCTATTTTATGTTTTAAATATTGAAATAAATATTATTATGAATGCAGTTGTTTCTAGATCATATAATTGTGAAAAGTCAGAAGGAATAACTAATCTTAATGTGAAATAATCAGAAAAAAATTATAACTCTGAACGTATATATTTTCCATTTTTGGTCTAAAAATGTTATTTTGATACTCTTACAAAATCATTCTATACATTATTTTGAAAACCTATTCATTTTAATGGTTTCAATCTTATAACCACCACATTATTTTTTATCATTAGACTACATAAATCTGATTTTTTTTAAATTAATAAATTCATAACCCATTATCATTTTCAATGAAATTATATTTGTTCATTTTATAAAAAAAATAATACTGAAACATATAAAATTATACGCCAAAAAGGATTTAATAAATATATTTCATTGAGTAATTATAATGAATATTTTTTATAACCATGGTAAAAAATAATGATAAATTTAGTGTATGAATCAATAAACATCACCATATTAATATATGTTTAAATTCATAGATCATATATTTGAATAATATAAAAATTATTAATAATATTTAATAGAAATAGTTGTGATGGAGAAATCAAAGAGGCAACCCCTGTCATTGCTCAGTGATTTGTCTTGCCTAAAGCCATGAAGGGTAAATCTTCATTAATTTTCCCCGTATCAACCTGAAATTTAGATGGCTTTTGACTAATTGGAGGAGAATAGGGATCATGACATAAAATATTTTAAGACTCTCTCATCTTTATCAGGTTTCTCATAGGGGTTTTTTTCCAATGGTGAACCATGTTCCAAATTGAATCATTTGAAAAGTGTCTATTATGCATGTATTGGCTTTAGATGATTATATATCATCTAGGATTGATTTATGAAAACATAAAATTATATATAGTATTTATCAAATGAAATTTATGAATCCCTATAAATTGTTCTATATAATCTCCCATTTAGCTATTATTTGGGGGTTTTCTGATTTCAAATGTGTATCCCTGGGCTGGTGATTTCTCCAAAATTATTTCCTTATTTGGAACTCAAAGGGTTTCCTTATAGGATGGGATCTATAAATATTAGTCTTGAAACTATAGATATATTTTATTGTAAATTAATTTTTAACCTGAATGACTCCACATATAAAAGCTCTATGATATGGGTTAAGATTCATGGACTTAATTTTGTATTATGGAAGGTAAAGATCTTGTTTGAAATCACCTCCAGATTTGGAATTCCAATTAGAATTAATTATTTCACTAAAGAAGTTATTTATTCACAATATGCTCAAGTTTTTTGGGGAAATTGATCTCAGGGTTACACTAATCAATAAGGTTGTTTTATCTACACCTAAAGATGAAATTTCCTTCAAAATTGAGTATGAGAAAATGACACTATTCTGTAAATTATTTTAAATTGTTGGAAACTAAGAATCAGAATGAATTTGTGATATAACTTTTTCAAACTGGCAGAATAAAAAATGTGACATGATAAACTATTAAAGAGAGACTAATTAGGAACATGTTAAAAATATTAGTGACCAGTACAAGAATATTATTAATGCTACTGTCCCAGATCCTTTGGTGGTAAACTCATATTAGAGACAGATGAATGTTGTTGAATCAATTTATAATGAACAAATAATTGATTTTGAAGACCCTTCACCAAGGAATAGTTGTATTGAATTTGATTCTCCAAATCTCTATTCCCCTATTCTACCAAATGGTAAGACCCCTGTGGTTTGGGCTGATCATTCAAAAGACAATCACTTACTGGTTAATTGTGCTTTTGGTAATGATATCTCAAATAAAGTTTCTATAAAAGGTGTGTTATCATGTGGTCTTGTAAAGGAATAATATGATGTCTTAGTTGATTCCCTAGATACTAAGGAACTCTCGTCTTAAAAGGAGGTAGACCTCAACTTGTGGCAAGAGCAAATAATGGTTCATGAAAAAAATATAAAGGGTAAGGACAAGATTGCTGCTGATTTTTCTAAGAGGTCTTGGGAAATAAGGGAAGTTTAATCGTCTCACCAATATTCTCCAATGAAATTTAATGAAAATGTGGGTCTCCCTATATAGATGCTTTCAATAGGACATACTTCTTTTCAAATAAACCAAATTGGAAAGTAATTTGACTATAAATCTACTACCAATTCTTCTCCCTATAGAGAGGATTCTTCCATGAAATAAATTGATGGTACACTTATTTATTCCGCCTCTATTGGAATTATAAGACATTTGGTGCATAATATTCTAGAAAAAACAAATATTGTAAAGGATAATCCTCTTGATATAACAATATTACACTCTTATTCATAGTTTCTGGATGAAAAATAGGTTAGACCTCCTTATCTTCCTTCCATTGTCTTGGGAATTTTATTAAACTCTTTTGTTACACATTCAATAATCACTGCACTGGTGAAAGTGTATTATTGAGTAACCAGTTTGGATTCTACTAGTTTTTCTTTGAAACATTTACATGTTTCAAGGGTAATGAGTACCCTTGTAAGTTATCCCTCAAATTCCAATCAAGATATGTAGACCACATCTTTAAATTCTCATAACACTAAAAACCATGAATGATCACCTTCGAACTCTAGGTCTTATCAAGGAATAATGACACCTTCAGTTTCTACTCCTTTAGAAATTATAATTGAGGAGTCCAAAGATATAGGATAATTTTTGTCCCTACTACTCACATCACTCTCAAACTCATAATGATTTGGTATATAGAAATATGTGAATTCATTTATCCTTTGATATTAAAGCTTCTGCTATTATTGATGATGATGGGAAAGAAAATGATGGAACTTCTGTAAATTAATTCATGATATATGATGTTGTGGATGGGCTTTTAAATGATGGTGGTGGGCCTTGGATGTAGATCAAGACTTGGGGGATAGGACAACATCCTCATGGAAGGGGTAGAAGGATCTCACACCATAGCCTGAGGAGCTGATATAGAGTGGGTGGACTAAGTTTTGTTAATGTTTTTTGAACTTTTATAATCTTATATGATCCTCTGTTGTGTCATTTTTATTTTCAAAAAAGCATCCTTTTAGACCCAACCTTTTTAAAAAAATAATACTTAACATTATATAAAATATTGTATTCATATAAATTTAAAAACCTTTAATGTATATTTTATCTTTCTTAAATACTAATAAAATTTCATTATGTTGTAAGTAAGATACATAAATTAAATTTATATTTTATTTATATAACATAGTTTAAAATTTAAAATTACATAACACATATAATACGTATATAAAGAACACATTTCTTAAATGCAGTCAGATAACCTAAACTATATTATAAACATTGAGATTTATATATATCTCAATAACTCTATTTTATTTATCATAAATTTTACATTCACTAAATAATGTTTTTTAAAAACAAAATTAAGTATCTAGGATTACAAAAATATAAATGAATTTCAAATAAAAAAGTAAATTTAATAATCCTTACCATAACTAAGAAATATTTCCATGTTAAAATACTAATCAGAGGAGGTATTTATATTGTAAATATAATTATTTAGTGTAGAGAAAAATAAATTTTGATGATTTTTTTTTGAAATAAATACAGTATAAATATTATCAACTAGTCATAATAATGGTCATAGAAAAACATTTAATAACGATTAAACTCTCTCATAGAACATAGAAACAATTAAATTTAATAAATATTAATATCACCAATCATATTCATTGAATTTTATACTTTTAATGATCCTTCTCTCCATATAAAAACCTGAAATATCACCCATAATAATTTTTATATTCATAGATATTTACATCTCTTATATATCATTTAATGGGGTTAATATTTTTAGAAAAAGTAAAATTTAATCATTTTTTCTTTAATATAACCTATTAAAACATTAACATGAATCATTTAAAATTCAAAAATTATATAGTTAAGAATATTTAACAAATTTCATTTAATACAATATTCTCATGAATCATTATTTTTGTTTTTTAATTACTATTATTCATCACACAAATGACAACTTACTTGTATTAATTATTCCCTCTTGTGGTTTTATTATCTAATTAAAACATGAGTAACAACCTAGAAAATGCATAATATCCCCATAAAATTATATTCAATTATCTTTATCTATAACATTAATACACATCGGATAGTTCTTTGATGCATCAATTATGCAATATTACTTAACAAAAATTTAAAAATTCATGTCACATCACTATGAAACATTAAACTACAAATTTATAGTTTTTTTTATCAAAATATCACCTGAAACTTAATTCCAATTATAAGAAATATATTTGATAAAATTATTGAACAAAAATCACATATATAAGCCACAAGATCTCAACAGAGACCAATAAAATTATGGTGGTAGATGAAAATAATTCATCCATATTGGCTACCAAAACCTTAATGTCATTTTAAAAAAAATTATCTAACATAACATATGTTCTTCCGTTCACAACCTCAAATTAAATATTTAATATAAAAATGATCATTCCTTATTCTTTTCCATCAACCAATATAAAATCTTTAAAATATTAAACAATATTATTAAAATATTATTTTTCAATTGTTAATAGTAAATTAAACTAAAAGATCATATACCCAAGAGACTTTTAAACACTATAATAAAACACTTTTTATTTCAAAGATATTTTCCCCTATTATTATTCTCTCCATTATAAAAATCATTTGACATTATCTCCTTAATATCCCCATTTTTTATTAGAATCAATATTCCTCTATGATATCAAACTCTTTTAAAATTTAATTTTTCAAAAAAAATGATACGTAGTGATAATGAGAAATTAAAATATTAGGGTTTTAAATTTTGAGTATTTCTGTATTTGAAGGTTAAACTAAAAAATATATTTTTGAAATGAAATTTTTAGTGTGTTTTTTGATTCAGAAATATATTCTTACCCTTAGAGTAGTAATTTAGTAATTTTTTATTAAGAATAAAAAATTCTATAAATTTCATGTAATATTATGATTTCATTAATTATATATTTAAGAAAATCATTTTTAATGAATTATTTCTATAAAATAATGAGCATTATTATTTTAGAAATTTTATGAGGTAGAAGTGATTTGGAATATTAGTGACTCAATATTTTATTGTCTAGTCTAATATTCAGGTCAATGGTTTAAATAATATTTTAACGGTGGAAATAAGTGAGGAATAAAAATATTCAATGGGGGAATGTAAAGTGAGTTTTGAATTAATATCGGAGGAAATAAAGGATTGACACGAGGGGTTTTTTATTATCCCAAAGCATTTATTTCCTTTTGTTATATTTTCTCACAAGAGGTTTTTTTAATGGTGTTTTAAGAAAAAATGAAATATCATGTCAAAGTGAAGTGTTGGATAAATGTTCTATGGTGACCAAAAGTATATTACAAGATTGTCTTTATTATAAAATTGATGCAGGGGATTTAAAATAAATATTTATTAATTTATGCATTTAAAGTGATCATGATATTTATTTTCATGATGTGTATATTATTCATTATAATCTCAAATGATATCGGGATTATAAATTAAGATATGAAATTCATGATTAATTATTGAAAATAATGAACATTGGGTATTGATGATTAATTGATATAGTAATTATTCTTTATGAATAACTAAAATGAGAGGAATTGTGATTTTATATTTTATTATTGAAATTAGTAAATAGTGGAATAGATATAGGGTGATATATTTGAAATATAATTATATCAGAACATAAATTGATTTATTTTGAATTTTTTTGGATTAATGGTGAAATTATATCATGATAGATACATAAAAACATATTTAAATTATTTTAAAATTTCATGATTTATTTCATTGATGAAATTTGATTCAATTATTACTTATAATTATTGTGTGAGTAAATTTATAAGTTATTTATCATTTAAACTATTTTTGGTCATTTTTTAGGAATATTTCTAAAACAGTTTTTAAGCCCTCATGATGATTTTTTTATTAACTAATTATATAATGTGGAAATTTTTTAGAGATGATAGTGGGGGTGAATTAGAACATTGGGAATTAACTTTGATAATCAAAAACAAGTTTCATTAAATGATATAAAATGTGTGGAGGTATTAGTGATTGGTGGGGAACAACTGGTATTGAATTACATGTGGCTTATTCCTCATAGGAATTGTATTATACCAAATTATAGAATAAGCAGAGTTTTTGATAGCATGGGATGGAGTAATTTATATATAGTCTATACCACATTATAATTGGGTTTCTTTATAACCATAAGGGGTTTTATAGAATAATGATTATGCGATTAAAAGATAGAAAAATAAATATAGTATGGTAATGGATCTTGGATCTAATATAAATTCCTAGATAAAAATCACAAGTAAATAAACAGATCTCTTATTGCTGAAATGTTTTATGGATGATATAGCTTGGTTTAATGAAGTCTATATTATATATTGTAATAGTTATATGTTTTTTGGAACTTGGATATGTCTAGAATTAGTGTAATGTTATGGATGTTGTGAATTACTCCCATTGATAACATTTTCTGTAAACATGGGTGGGAATATAATGTCTCTATATATTCTGGTAATTTAACATAGGATCAGAATTTTGGTAGACCATGGAAGATTCAATGTATATATATGTTTTTTGTGACTATATTTCCTATGACCATAATATTTGTGATATCCTATGTAGGATAATAAATGAATGGTTGTTCTCTTATTCCATTTAAAATTTCTAATAGTTGTGTGAAAGTTTTAACTATTTATGTGGTAGTGGTTTATAGGGATGATATTTGATTGTTATGATTTTGAATATGATGATGATTTGGATGATGATGGTGATGATGTTAATGATAATATTCTCTGGAATAACTAGAATGTGAGGTGTATTGGTGATAATGTAGGTTGATGAGGGTATATTCATTTATTGAGGATATTAGTTAATAAAATGAGGTTCCCTAATAGTTTAAAAGTACTCAACTATTGTGGGTTTTTATGTTGTGGTTCCTTAAGGTTTTACCCCTAGAGAACCATCAACAGATCTTAAAGGTAGTCAAATTTACAAAACAAAATTAATGTGATAAAGGATTGAAAAATGGGTGGATAGGAACTTATATAAGGATTTTATAGAGTGACTACCCCACAAGTGGATAACTACTTTGTGATAGAGTTATGATTTTCAGTTCTCTTTTCATGGGTACCTACTTGGTGACAGAGATTTGATGGTATGCTTTTTATTAGTAAATAGTTACTTAATGATACAAATGTGACAGCATGGTCCCTTATGGTGGATAATTATTTTGTAATGATTATATTTTATAAAATTCATTGTGGTTCGAATGAAACATCATGGTGGGGGTGTTTTAGAAGGTTTCCTATGCATGACAGCTACATGCAGAAATTACAATGGGGTCCACATGTGTGGTAAGTATCATAGTATCTTGATTTTTATTGGTAGTAATCATTATTATAGTGATAGTTGTGTAAAAAAATATAATGGGTAATTTGATCTATTTTTTAATGTGACATGATTATATAGACTCCAATGGAACTAATGGGATGTTTCACTTTTAAAGGGAGAATGTTTATATATTATTTCATTTAATTTATTCTATTCACTTATTTATTACTATGATTCATTCAAAAGGACTTCTAAGAGTGATTTGGAAGAACCTACTTGGAATATTTATTTTGTGAACCCTACATTATATATAGTTCTTTTCAAAATATCATTGTAATTTATATTATTGTATCTTAAGACCTTAAAAAAGAGTAGAATAGATATTTTAACTAGAGTTGGTCACAATATAATTTTCCTTAGTTATAGAATGTTTAATAGAACTTGATATTGTTTTTATATATATATCATGTATATATTATGTCATGACATGAATTTACATAAATTATTCATGTGTTATGGTCGGAAATTTCATTATACTATTAATGGTGATGTTGAGTATTAATTGATTAATTGTAATAACTTCTATATATGTGTGATATGGTATCATTTTTGTTAATGTTCGACTAGTATTCTATTTAATGGTGGATTTTGGGTTCATACTCTTACATTTTTTTTAGATCATTTAGAGTCTAGTGGGGGTGGGTCAAATTAAAATGATGATAAAGAGAGTGTATTTAGTATGGATTTTATATTATGAATTTGTTTGGATTTCATGGATAGTGAGGTGGAAACTGTTAGGTCGACAAGGCTGAATACCCTGAGAGGGGGGGTGAATCAGGGTATGACTAATTTAAAATTAACGCCCGTTCTTATCTTGTTTCGTTGTTAAGAAGAACACTCTTATCTCTCTTTCTTGTTGCACAAAGTAAACAGAAAGTAAAGAACACACAGGACACATCAATTTTACTTGGTTCACCGCAAAGGGCTACGTCCAAGGAGCATACACCGACAAGTTGTCAGTCGTACCAATTCTACTAAACTTCACTAGCTATGGATTACAGTGTTCGGGCTAGATCACTTCTACGCCCAGGCTCACTGCCTTTAAAATTTTTAGGGTCAGCTCACTGCTTCACCAAGGGTCACTCCCTATTTCTCTCTCTCTAGCTCACTGCCGGTGGAGAGGATCACCTTCTTTATCTTCCTTTTCTCACTGCTCTTGGAAGGAATCCACTCACAGTTTATAGACCTGTAGGTCTCTTCATTTGCATGAAGGAATGCATCTTCCTCTGTAAGTAGATGCTCTGTTGAAGCCCAATTTTCACTCGTAGATGAATATCTCTTTGCACCAAATGAATCGGGAAAACTTCTAGCTTTCACGGAGCCCGAAAATCACTGCTGGAAATAAACCTTACTTGGCGTGCAAGTCAATCTCGGCGTGTAAGTATCGGCGCGCAAGTCATAACTGGCGCGCAAGTCCTCCTCAGACACTTGCGTGATTCAAGCTTCCTCAACTCTAAACCTACGCGACTCACTTCCTTTTATGCCCAATCCAATATTGGTGCGCAATTCCACACTGGTGCATAGCTTCAAACACTGGCGCACAA
Organism: Viscum album; assembly: GCA_963277665.1. NCBI lineage: Eukaryota > Viridiplantae > Streptophyta > Magnoliopsida > Santalales > Viscaceae > Viscum > Viscum album. Next base: position 171,417,381 of record OY728157.1, read on the forward strand.
CTATCACCCTGGCACGCAGGTCCCACCTGCGCGACCACACACACCACTTGCGCGACCACCACACCACTTGCGCGACCACCACACATGCACGACGGGAGCTCTGATTTCTCAAAGTGTTGAACTCCGGTTCAGAATGAAGAGGGGTGGTCTAGTATTTATAGGAAAATTGACTACCCTATGTGATGGTGTGCAAGTCACCTGCACGACCCAGTCCCGACGCGTAAGTCTCTTGTCCTCTTAGAGACTTGCACGACCAACTCCCAAACTTGCTCGAACCTGTTTCCTTATCCATATTTTGATCTTTTGATCATGAAAAACATATGGCGTGCAAGTTTCCTATACTTCAAATCCTCGGCGCGCATGTCCCTTTGCTAAAAACACTTTTCTTCATTTGTCGATTTTTAGGCCCAAAAATTTGGCAAACACTGGAAAACGGCACCTCCTTGTATCTGTTCTTTTCTACCACCTCCAGATCATCCATTCTGTTTGTTGACGTTCTTGAATCAAACATGGATCGTTGACCTCAGCTCTTGAACTCGACATTCCATCATGAAATCCTCTTTGTCAACAAATTTGTATGTCATTGTTTTTCTTTGTCAACAATCACCACCCACATGTCCACTTTGTTAACAAACACAATCACCTCAAAAATGCTTCAATGATTCCTTGAGGGATTTTTTCCCACCAATCTCCCCCTTTGGGTTTGTTGAAAACTCTTCCATAAAAAGATACATCGTTGATTCTTCATCCACTATTCGCCTTTTGCGATTTTGATAGCGATCAAGGATTCACTCAACACATACTCTAAGCCCACATGAGCAATGTTCGGCGTGAAAAACAAGAGTAAATGAAAAGTTCATCAATGGATCACTTCACCTATGACATCCACTGTTGACACCAAAATGATACCAATTTGTACTAAACTGATACCAATTGTTGAAGGACTTGTTGGAAGACCAATTTTTGTTTGAAAATATTTTTACCACTCTCTAACACCACTCTTCTGCTTTTATCATGATCCTCAGCTGTCGTGATATCTATCCTTTGATCGATCACTTCTAGCATCATCAAATTTAATACGCTCCCCCTTTCTGCTCGCAGCTTCAACACCTATTTATCCCTATTTCCTGTGTTGTCCAAGCTAATCTCTAGCTAAGTATGTTCAACTAGCTTCAACTCCCCCTATATGGCTGCTCCACTTGTCATCTTCTCCCCATATCATTCATTATTTATCAAATCTCCACATTTTCTCCCCCTTGAACAATCACTATTTTCTCCCCCTTTGTCAATGAACCCAAAGGACACTCCTTTGTAGTCTGTAACATAGTAGAGAACACATATCATCACATTAGGGAAAAATACATCATACCTCGGGGAGAGGGGGGTTCCATATCCAAACTATTTCAAGTGCAGGGAATCGACTGAACTCCCAGATCCAGTCGATGCCTCTCAAAAGATTCCTTGGGAAAGGCCTTTGTCAGAATGTCTACAACCTGGAGCTCTGTAGGCACATACTCCAACTTCACGATTCCCTGCTCAACCTTCTCCTTGATAAAATGATACTTTATCTCAATGTGCTTTGTCCTTGAGTGATGGACGGTATTTTTACTAATATTTATAGCACTTGAGTTATCACACTGGATTCTAATTGGAGACTTCACTTCAACTCCCATATCTTCAAGCTGCTGCTTCATCCACAATAACTATGTGCGTGCTTGAGTGGCCACAATATACTCAGATTCTGCGGTGCTCAATGAAATGCAATCTTGCTTCTTCCTTAGCCAAGAAATACACAATCCACCAAGATAGAATGCACCACCTGACGTTGATTTTCTATCATCTGGTGAACCGGCCCAGTCTGCATCAGTATATCCCAATAACTCTGTCTGAGATTTGTTAGTACATGTCAAGACAAAATCCAATGTGCCCTGGATATACCGATGTATTCTTTTCACTGAAAGCATGTGGCTTTCCTTGGGATTACTCTGATATCTCACTGCTTGGCATGTGGCGAAAACAATATCAGGCCTTGTTGCGGTTAAGTACAACAGACTTCCAATGATTTTCCTATATTCTGTGATATTAACTACCTTACCATCCTCTTCTTTTGATAATTTCATCTGGGTAGCAATCGGAGTCTTCATCTCCTTGTAATTTTCCATTACAAACCTTCTCAGGACCTCCTTGGCATATTTAGATTGAGAAATGAATGTTCCATTCCTTCCTTGTGTCACCTGTAGACCAAGGAAAAACGTTATCTCTCTAATCATTGACATTTCAAACTCATTTTTCATGAATTGGGAAAAATGTCTGCACTGAGCTTCATCTGATCCACCAAATATTATGTCATCGACATAAACCAACCCCATCATCCTTTGATTACTTTCATTGCTGAAATAAAGATTGTAATCAACTCCTCCACACTGAAAACCAAGCTTCTTCAAGTACTGATCAAGCCTTGAGTACCATGCTCTTGGTGCTTGTTTCAGCCCATACAATGGCTTCTTCAGCCTGCAAACTTTGTTCTCATCCTCATGAATTATAAAACCATCTGGCTGCTCAATGTACACCTCTTCTTTCAGAACCCCATTCATGAATGAGTATTTGAAATCCATCTGGAACACTTTGAACTTTCTTTGCACTATTATGGCCAAAAATAATCTGATTGTCTCCAGCCTTGCAAGCGGTGCAAATGTCTCATCTACATCTATTCCCTCGATCTGGGAGTACCCCTTGCACACTACTTGTTCTTTGTTCCAAATTAATGTTCCATATTCATTCATCTTGTTCCAATAGACCCATTTAGTCCCAATGAAATTCTTATCTACTGGCCTCGAAACAATCTCCCATGTTTGATTCTTCTCAATCTGATCTAGCTCTTCATTTATAGCCTGAACCCAGTTTTCATCTTCAGCTGCGTCGAAAAAACATTTTGTCTCTACCTGAGATAAAAACGATGTTTTCTGTAATGACTTCATTCTTCGAGTCTGAACTAGAGTTGTCTGATCACCAATTATATTCTGCCTATCAATTTCAACTCGACTCTTTGGCTTCCTTGCAGACACAAACATGACACTTTCTTATTCATCATCAGTATCTTCTTCTGAGTTATCCTCTTCCACTTCTGCCCCCCCTGTGTTGCTTACCTCATCATCACTTTCATCCAGGAACTGTTCACTGGGTTGTTGAGTATTCTTCTCATTTTCAACTATAGTGACATCATTTCTCTCAACAATCTTTCCCAGCCTTTTGTTGAAACATTTATATGATTTGTTTTTCCCTGAGTAGCCAAGGAATATCCCCTCATCTCCTCATGCCTCAAACTTCCTGTGATTTTATTTGTTGAGAATGAAACACTTACTTCAAAAGATTAGAAAGTATTTCATCGTTGGATTCTTTCCATACCACAGTTCATACGGAGTCTTTCCTTGGTTTAGACACAACAATGACCTGTTCGAAACATAGACCGATATCAACACTACTTCCTTCCAAAAATTCTCTGGTAGGTCTTTATCAATAAGCATAATTCTAGACATGTTGTTGATGATCCTATTTCTTCTTTCAACCACTCCATTCTGTTGGAGATTTCTTACTGATGAAACTTGATGCCTTATCCCATGTTTCTCGAGATAGTTTTCAACTTGACTGTTTGTGAATTCCATACCGTTATCAGTACGAAACTTCAGAATTTTTCTGCCCAAGCATCTTTTCTGATTCCCTCTTATACTGCTTTATGAAACTGAACACCTCTGTCTTATGGTTAATGATGAATACACAGGCCATTATTCTATAGTCATCAATGAAAAGGACATACTACCTTTTCCCATTTATAGCTCATGGTGAAATAGGTCCACATACATCAGCATGTACCAATTCGAGCACTTTGGATGATTTCTGTTCCTTTGGCCTGTATGTTTTTCTGATGATCTTCCCTTGTTGACAAGCATCACATGTATGAGCACGATCACGTGATAGTTTGGGAAGGTCTCTAGCAGCATCACACTTTACCAGATCTTCCATAGATGGTTGGCATAGATGACCAAGTCACTTATGCCACAGCTGGTTTTCTTCCTCTCTGGATAAAAGACATATATATTCTTCCACACTTACAAGGTAAAGATTTCCCTTTGTCCTTTTTCCTTGCAGAACAACTACCCCATCTTTTCCTGTGATAGTACAGGTCTTCTTGGTAAACCGTATAGAATGTCCTGAGTCACATAATTGACTGACACTGAGTAAATTGTGACTGAGACCTTCTACAACCAAGACATCAGCACGTCTGATTTCTTTGCCCCCAAACCTAGCCTTTCTTGATCCAATTATCTTCAGGCCTTCATAATTTACAAACTTGACCACTCCTTCTTTGTCATATTTTATGCTTGTAACCAGACCCTTATTGCCTGTCATGTGAGTCGTACAACCACTTTCAAGAATCCACACACCAGAACGATCTGATGCTTTAAGGGAAATTTTAGCAACTACTGCCTTATCTGCTCTTTTCTTCTTGGTCCATATTTTTGTCTCCATACTCGGTATATATTGAGACTCATAAACATTCTCAGAGTACGATGGACCAGCTTCATCTTGCAGAGATGAAAATCTGTTCTGAACTTTTAACTCACTTGTTGGTTTATTGATCTGCTACTTGTGAACATTTTGATTCTGCTTTGGCACATTTTTCTGAATGATCGAAGTGCAGTACCTAGCCATGTGCCCAAATCCTCCGCACCAAAAACAGTGTCCTTCAAAATATGTTCTGAAAATTGTTCTCTGTTTGGATGCCACCTCTGTTCTTGTTCCCTTCTATATCTCTTGGCTATAGAACACACATACTGTGAATGTCCCATCTTCCCACAACAATAACACCTGATATAGGGTGCATTCTTTTGTGTTACTTCAGCACTATGATTTTCCCTTTGGGATCTCTGAAGATTATGATTCTGTTTTGTGCCCAAATCAACCTTCAATTTTGGGACGGGTGCTTGCGGTCTGACATTAACTACCATAGATTTTTGTTTCTTATCAAGCCCTAAATTAACCTTAGCATTTGAGCTTTCTTGCTGCTTCACTCCTGCTGAACTACGAGCTTCGTCTTTCATCTTCTCTGTATTCTGAATGGCCTTCTTTTTTGATATCACATTTGGGGTCAAGATTTTTTCTTGATCCTTCATTTTTGGTCGCAGACTGACCAATTATTCTTTAATTTCTTTGATACGTCTGACCTGCTCTTTTCCTGTGTTAGTCAAAAAAATCAATTTCCTTCTTTTGTTCCTCAATTTTAAGCTTATGCTCAACAATATTTTCTGAGCTATCTGGTGTTGAGGATTTTAGTCTTTCAATTTCTTATAACAGCTCTGACTTTTCTTCATCCTGTTGTTGCATATAGAGTTTGGCATCATGAACCACTTTATTGTATTTCTTCATTTTGGCTCTCCAAATGTCTATCTCCTCAAGAGCTGCTTCAAATTCAGCTTCCATGTCAACTCTCCCTTCCATTTATTCTTCTTCTTCAGTGTCAGCTTCTTCCTTTTTACGAGAACTACCAACAATCGCCACCAAGGCATTTTCCCCACGATCTCTGCAATTTTCTATTTCCTCAACCTCTTCAACCTCAGACTCATCTGAACTTTCAAATTCTCGTGAAAGAAGATTCTTTTTCTTGAAGAAATTTCTCTTGAATTGCTTCTTCCCTTTCACAAACGCTGAAGTCTTCTTCTTGAGAATTTCAACTTCATCATAATCATCATCGTTATCTTGAAATTTCTTGGGTAATCTTGTCGCAAGATGACCAACATTTCCACATTGAAATCATGATAGTGGAAGTTTACCTTTAAACATTCATCTTCCTCTTTGCAGACTTGAAGAAAGGAATAACATAACCTCATCTGTCTCTTCTTCTTCTTTAGAATATTCAATGGTGAGATTCTTCATGGCCTTGAATTCCACTTCTTTGGATTTCCCCTTTTCCACATCCTCGTTTTCATCATTCCTCATCTCATATGGAACCAAGGTACTGTGCAAGTTGTCCAGTGTCAGCTCATTGGGAACTTTATCTTCTAGTACAGAAAAATTCATATTGAACTGAGGTGGAAGCTTCCTCAAGATGCGCTTTATGATCTTTATGTCTTTAATGACTTCACCAATACCTCACATATCTTCCAAAACAATATTTACCCTATCAAAAAATCTATCAACAGACTCATTCGGGTTCATCTTCAGATCTTCATACTTATTCCACAACACTTGCAGCTTTGCCTCTCGGACCTTTGTATCTCCTTCATATATATTAAATAGCTTTTCCCACATGGCACGTGACATTTTTCATAACATCACATTTGTATAGATAGGATTGGATAGAGCTCCCCCTAAGGCATTAATTGCTTTGGCATATGCATCCAACTCTCTACGTTCAGCTTCTGATAATGCGCCACTATTAATATCAGCTGTTATGCCATGCATTTCTACTGTGAATACATCAATTCCCAAAGATCGTAAGTAGTGTTGCATCTGATTCTTCCATAGCTGAATGTTGTTCCCATCGAAGATCGGAATCCCTTTATGATTGGTGATCTTCATTGAGAGAAGAACTAATATCAACCTCCCTCTGATACCAATTGTTAGGTCCACAAGGCTGAATACCCTGAGAGGGGGGGTGAATCAGGGTATGACTTATTTAAAATTAATGCATGTTCTGATCTTGTTTCACTGTTAAGCAAAACACTCTTCTCTCTGTTTCCTCTTGCACAAAGTAAACAGAAAGTAAAGCATGCACAAGACACAGCAATTTTACTTGGTTCACCGCAAAGGGCTACATCCAAGGAGCATACGCCGACAAGTTGTCGGTCGTACCAATTCCACTAAACTTCACTAGATGTGGATTACAATTTTTGGGCTAGATCACTTCTACACCTAGGCTCACTGCCCTTACAATGTTTAGGGTCAGCTCACTGCTTCACCAAGGGTCACTCCATGTTCCTCTCTCTCTGGCTCACTATCGGTGGAGAGGATCACCTTATTTCTCTTCCTTTACTCACTGCTCTTGGAAGTAATCCACTCACAGTTTATAGACCTGTAGGTCTCTTCATTTGTATGAAAGAATGAATCTTCCTCTGTAAGTATATGCTCTGTTGAAGCCCAATTTTCACTTATAGATGAATATCTCTTTGCACCAAAGGAATCGGGCAAACTTCCAGCTTCCACGCGGCCCAAAAATCACTACTGGAAATAAACATTACTTGGCGTGCATGTCAATTTCGGCGTGCAAGTATCGGCGCGCAAGTCACAACTGGCACACAAGTCCTCCTCAGACACTTGCGTGACTCAAGCTTCCTCAACTCTAAACCTGCGCGACTCACTTCCTTTTACTCCCAATCAAATATTAGCGCGCAACTCCACATTGGCGCGCAGATTCAAACATTGGGGCGCCACTATCACCCTGGCGCACAAGTCCCACCTGCGCGACCACACACACCACTTGCGCGACCACCACACCACTTGCACGACCACCACACATGCGTGACGGGAGCTCTGATTTCTCAAAGTGTTGAACTCTAGTTCAGAATGAAGAGGGTGGTCCAGTATTTATAGGCAAATTGACCACCCTGTGTGACGGCGTGCAAGTCACCTGCGTGACCCAGTCTCGGCGCGCAAGTCTCCTGTCCTCTTAGACACTTGCGTGACCAACTCCCAAACTTGCGCGAACCTATTTCCTTAGCCATTTTTTGATCTTCTGATCTTGAAAAACATATGGCGTGCAAGTTTACTATACTCCAAGTCATCGGCGCGCAAGTCCCTTTTCCAAAAACACTTTTCTTAATTTGTCGATTTTTAGGCCCAAAAATTTGTCAAACACTGTAAAACGGTGCCTCCTTGTATCTATTCTTTTGTACCACCTCCAGATCATCCATTCTGTTTGTCGATGTTCTTGAATCAAACATGGATCGTTGACCTCAGCTCTTGAACTCGACATTCCATCATGAAATCCTCTTTGTGAACAAATTTGTTTTTCATTGTTTTGCTTTGTCAAAAATCACCACCCAGATGTCCACTTTGTCAACAAACACAATCACCTCAAACATGCTTCAATGATTCCTTGAGGTATTTTTTCCCAACAGAAACCTAAAATGTGAAGTAGACCTAAGAGACTAGCTCAACATATAGTTTCCCCTAGTATCTACATAGGGACTGCATACTAAATGGATCAATATGTAGGGAATTTTACACTAGATTTAGTTTATCATCAACCTTATGTATTCGTGAAACATTTTGTTTTAATCAAAAAAGTTCAGGAGCTGAGAAAAGCTCATTACTTGAAAATTTTATTAAAATAATGAGAAGTGGAATTACAAGGGGGATTACATAACCGAGAATGAAAAAAACCACACTCATCCAAATAAACAAAATGACAAAAGAATTCCAAAATAAAAAAACTTCTGGAACTTGCCTCCTCAATTTCCCTTTTTGGAAAATCATCCACAACTTGATTTCCCTCCCTGTAGACATCTATATCATCCATATTATTTTGTTCAATTCACTAATGAAACTCAATCCATAATAGAATAATTCTACATGGAACATACCTCAATAATGTTTTTTAAAAATGAATAGTATAATTAGAACTATATTCTACCCAAATAAATATCTATCCATGTTGTATTTTATATTTAACAGCTTTAATAATTACTGATATTTCACCTTTGATAATACTACCATTTCTAATAAATAGATAGAGGTAGCCTTTAATAAATCCCTGATAAGTGTGAAATACACAACAATAACCCAAGGTCATTGTTCACCTAAATCTTCCCCATCCACATTGAATTTCAACCATAAGGATATAGGAGGAATCCATCTAATTGATTTTAGTACAAACAGATTCTTGGCCCTACTAGTGACACCAAAAGTTTTCAATATTACATGGTCAGAAAAACCATTGTTCAAGCAACCTTTTTGAAACATGGTGGTATCCTTGAACTCTAGAAAAATGGAAGTGATTCCCTCTTTCAATATAGTATGCTTATTTTCAAATGAAATCACATTTCTTGATCTCTAAATATATCCTATGGTTGTAACTGCAACTATATACAGTGTACCCTGGATCTACACAATGTGAAAAAAATTAGAGATAGAGAAAATTATGCTCTCAAGTTAGTCCAACCTCTTGTTAATCCCAAAATCAACTAGAATATTCTTCCAAAAATCAGAAAAAGATGATACATGATACAAAAACATGATCAATAGAGTTCGCTGATTTCATAAATTGATGGCACACTAGTGCAACTTGTAGTCCTGCTCCCTATATAAAATTTTTAATAAGTACAATGGACCTCCATATCCACTATCATAGTAAAAATGAGATAGAAATATAGATACATGTCTAAAATTCTATATAAACATAGGGATAGTAGTACTTCCTAAACATTTATGTCTATAATACGCCCTATCAATAAGCATCCTAATAGTTTTTGGAACCTACAGAAGTATATCTCTATCAATATAATCATACCAAGAAATTTATAGCATTATATGCGAAGGAATAAGACACTATAAATTACCATTATAGTGGTAATAACAAATAGAAACTTTATTTATTTGAGAAGCGACACTCATTTCATCATTAATTGTCTTTTCCAGCCATGGTGTAATCCTAAAATCGAGGGTAGGCTGCTTTCAAACTAGCCACATTGAAAACTAAATAAGCTCATTTTATGAGACTTTAATGATTTTCTATATTGGTGATGGAATTTATAAGGAGTAACCATTTATTAATTTTTTATGTAAATCTATTGGAATGAAATTATGAAGATATATCATTGGATGTTAAGAGATTCAAAGAGAATTTACTAAGAATAGTTTCATTGAGAATTTTAAAATCCTTAATACCCAAGATACCCATTAAAATTTTATTCACACATTCCCTCCAAGTCACCATAATGATATTCCTTTCATGTATGCAATTATTAAAGAAAACTTTTCTGAACAAGTCTTGAATATTTTTTGTGATAGATTTATGCCATCTGTAAATAGATAAAGGATAAAAAACATTGATGTTATCATTTATATCACCAGAAAAAAAATCCCCATTATAGAACAGGTCTTACCCTTCCAGGTTTCCATCTAGCCAATGATTATAGAATAAATTCTCTCAGGATATAAATGTTTTACCTTACCCCAAAAAAGGGACACCCTAAGGTAGGTGAAAGGAATATCTCCCTTTATAACTCTTTGGGTTTAAGATGTCTTGTTTTTCTTAAAGATAATAAATCTATTTAAAAATACCACAAAGAACTTATTCCAATATATAACCTACCCAGAAACTTAATCATAATGAAAAAAAATATATTTTTAATACAAGAAACTATTGTACAATTTATTTTCCCAAAGAGATGAATGTTATCTGCATAAAATTGATGTGAAGGGGTGAAAAAAGTAAATCAAACCTTGATTTTTTTCGAGGCCAACCAACACAATATCATTATTGAATATACTCAAATAATCATAATCTATAAAAAAAATTCCAGAGAGGGTGTATCCATACTTGAATCCCTTGGAGCATTGAAAAGACCTATGTGTGATCCCTTAACAAGAATGTATGGAATAAATATTTAGATAATAAATCTTACTAAATTGATAAAGGAACCATATAGTCCATAATTTATAATCATTTCAAAAATATAACTGCATTTAATAGTGATAAAAACAATTCAAATATCAAACATAAGAGAAAAGTTTATATCTTTCATTTTTTTCATCATAATGTTAATATGTTCTAAAGTACTAAAAAGAAAATTGTGGATTCTACTTATAGGTATAAATCCAAATTGGTTTAAAGTAATGAATCCCGATGAAATATTTCCAAGCGTAAAGAAATGATTTTGCAGATAACGTTTTGAACTATGTTTTCAATGGAAACATGCCTGAAATCCATAATATCCATTGAATTTTACATTTTTCGAATTAGAGAAATGTAGTTGGTATTAAAACCATAAGGCATGAATGCATTATTAAATAACTCTCTCACAACATTGATAACATCATAAAGAACAATATCCCAATAAAAATAATTAATTTTTTGTTAAACCCATCATCCACACTTTCAAGATTCATGGAGAACATATCAGAATTTATTTTCTTATCATCGTGATCATTAATCAATCATTTGTTTTTATGATCATCAATAGTATTTTTAATATTTTGGATCATATTCTAGGTATAATTCTATCCATAATCAGAATATAATCCTCAAAATAAGTTAATAATAGCATTAGAGATCTAATTTTATGAGCAGTATGAGTACCCATAAATTTTAAGGATAGTTACTCCTCTTCTTAACTTATTTCACTTGCAAAAACAATGAAAGAACCAAGTATTTCTATCCCACTCTTGCATCCATATGATATTATATTGATTTAGGGATAGACTTTATTTTAGTGCAAGAATTTGATCATGTTTAAAGAGGTCTTTGATCTCATCTATGGAAGGTTCATGATGAATCTGATTGAAATTTTGACATTGAAAAATGTTCTACTCATCATCTCTGATATCATTATCATAATTGGTGAATAATTCTTCTCTCCATTAAAAATTAATTTTTTTAACATGCATGATCTTTCAGGATAGGAGTTGATGAGTACTACAAAAGTTTTATATTTCATTAGAATTAATGATAACCTCTCCACAATTAGGCACTACAAGCAATTAAGTGGTGAATTTAAAATAGGTGTTAACCATAATTTGTTAGTTAAAATATCATGTATTATTAAATTATAACCAGATTTACATTCGGGAAGAATAATACTAGAGACATCAAGAGAAACATTATTTTCGTCAATATAAACAGAACACCTATCCAATTTCTTATATTTCTTTAAACTTATCATGTATCTTAACAATTTTTAGAAACATACCATAAATTAAACTTCAATAATGTTATATCTATAAATACAATGGTAGAATTTATAAGTTTTCACCCAGTTGAAATGAGCACCCATTTTTCCAATAGGTCTTAAAAAATATTAAAATCACCAAGGATCATCCTAGAAGGCTTATCTTTTGATATAAGAATTAGAGGCATAGACATATGTATGGGAAATTACTACTCCCTAGATTCCAATAACAATTGAGAAATCATGCAGATTTTTTATGAAATATTGAACGTATATACTATCATTCATTAATATTGAGAGATTATTAGAGTCATTTTCATTTGAATTTTTGGAAAGAAAAGTTTATCCAAGGGAGGCCCACTTACTAGTATTCGATCTTTCAGACATTATTTTAGGTTCCTTGAGAAAAATAATCATAGTTTTCTTTACCATAATGAATTTTCTTAGGGATATGATCATTGGAGAGTTCCCAAGCCCCTAAAAATTCCAATAAAGTGTCTTAATTTATGAAGGGATATTTTTCCTTTGTTTGAGTCCCTTACTCCTTAGGTAGATCCCCATTATTTTAATTTCCCTTCCCTTTACTTTTCCTCTTTTCATTCCCTCCATCAAATATTTCATCATTTCTCCCAGGCGGTCAAATGATTCATCATTAGAGGGATGGGCCTCATTATTATCATCCCATGGTCTTCCACTGAGTGGATTAAATTTTTTAGGGGGATGATCAAACCAAATAGGTGTGATATAAAAATTTCTTCTCTTAACTGATTTGGTATGGGCTGGAAAAAATAGATATTCTTTGACAAGATACAGGATCACCTTCCCAACCTTAGTGGTAATTTCAGATAGATATTTATTCTATAATAAGAGATGAACATCTTCTTTAGTATCCAGAACAAACCCCACATACATATGAAATGAGATAACACCCCCATTAAATGGTTTTTTAGTCATGTCCATAGGTGATCTGAAATATGAAAAAAAACACATCATGATGATCCTAATCACTACTATCTATTTTTATATCCACCATATTATCTCTATCTTTTTTTTTCATCCTTCGACTTGTATTTCTAACAAAAACATCCATGTAGGGAAGGGTTATCCCATGATGGGAAGCCACTTGACTAGAAATCAGTTTCTATTCCTAGGATTCCACCTAACTACCAACATCCTCATTATAAGTATGGACATACCCCACATTTAAAGGGATAAAATATTGGATTAGGATGTGATCTTATATGTCCTTATATGTGACTAGGGATATCTAACCATTGAGTTTCCTAATTATAGGATCTTGTGAAAGTTGTACAGATTTTAGTCTCACTAAATCTTGAGAAAACCTTTCCATATTATGATCTTTAAAATTGTCTTGTGATGAAAATCCATCAGCCTCTTAAAGTGGCATGAGTGTCAAATCTAGAGGTGTAATAAGTTCATATGCAATTTTAGGAACATACTACTCTAATATTCCAACATATTTTTCCTCACCTACAACATTTGTCACCTGTAAATAACTATTAAAGACAGCAATAAGAACTTACCTATTCAAAACATATTTCATATCAACAATCACAAGAGTATTGAAAACTTATTTTAGATGAAAATATTCATCATCCACTTCCATCTCAACATTTCCAACAAGAGTGGTGGATCATAATCAAGACCTATAAAACCCTCATTAGAGGGTGAACCATTACTACCAAGAGCGTGTGAACACCCAGGGGGTCCTCATCCCTCAACATCATAGTATAACCTTTATGAGAATTGGATTTTAGGGGATATTCATTACCCTTACATTTATATATGACTCTTATATGGGAGAGATCATCATGATTGTCATGACCCATCCCTCGGGGCCTGTGTCGTGACTACCCCAAGCCCGCCTTCCATAGGCCAGGGGATGGCGACTAGAACTGAAGGCATAATTCCCTAAAACCAGGAAGGCATTGCCTTTATAACTTGTAAACACACACAACCAAGCACACTGCTGGAATACAAACACAAGATAAGAAGAATAGTAAATAGAGTGAGTACAGTAAGTAAAAGGGGCCAGAATACAAGCCCCACTGGAAAGTACACGAAACTGAAAAGTACAAGAAAACTGGAACAGGTCATGTGAATACCCACCAAGGATCCTACCTGAAGGGTAGGTACAAATCTCGAATGGTCATCTCTACGGTATTCCTTGTCTTAGGTCCACCTCGAGCTACCTCTAGTCTCGGTACCCTCGTCCTCAGTTAGCATTGCATGTTGTCTGTACCAAACACAACAAGGTGCGGGCATAGCCCATGCAGGGGTGAGTATAACGATACTCATTTGGGACCTCGAGACCCTCAAGGTCCCAAAAAATCAACAAAAGGAAGACCACACAACATGAAATCAACTGACAACCCCACTTTGGTATATGCCCATACATATACCTAAGTTATCAAGTATACCCATCTCAATCATGAGGAAACACAGGTCCAACTCAAAATACAAAATCTCAACTATTCCACAAAGAAAGAAATACCATGATGGTAAGTACCACATAGGTACGCCACCTAGAAGAATACCACCAAGGTATTACCATGAAGGTATTTTCCACAAGGTATAGACTCAACTCACACCAAGTATAACTTAGGTATGGTAGTGGAGATGATTAGATGTAACTACTGAATCATCTTACTCCGTTAAGATGTAGACCAATGTAGGATCCTAAATCATCATCATACCCACAGAGGGTCATAGTACATCCTCAAATGCACACAATATCCTAGTACCTCGTTAGACCCACACAGGATCCTAGTACATTGTTAGACCCATACAGGATCCTAGTACATCGTCAGTAAGTCGTCAGACCCACAAAGGATCCTAGTACATATTCAGTATGTCATCATACCCACACAGAATCCTAGTCTATCGTTAGTACGTCATAAGACCCCCATAGGATCCTAGTACATCGTCACAGCCAGCTACAGGGTTCTCGTACTAATCTCTCTTGTCTCCGAGAGGGTATTCTCCCCATGCCACTGGTCGATACTCCAACTATCACAATGTCCAATGTAGAAGTATCTCAAAGGACCGTCACGACATAGGGGTCTCAACGCAACAGACGCTGCATCAATCGAACGCCCGGTCTGTAAGTTGTTAGCCTTTTAGTCTTGAGGGCCCGATTAGATTCGTGCTCTATCCAACCCGACCATACCCCAAATTTATCCAAAACTCAAGTGGGGTATACCAAAAAGTTTGTGTCACTCCAAGTTTTCTGGCACCATAGATGGTTCGTCAGATAAACTACTGGTGCTAAAGATATGGCCGTAAGAGTGAAAATGGGTCAAAGTTGGTATCGGTCTGGTCTGACCTGGTCGGGCCAACCCGGCCCGACACGGCCTGGGCTGACCCGATTTGGGTCGACCAGGCCCAACCTGCTGGGTTTGGCCGTGCCCACGCTGGGATGTCCAGCCCATGCTGGGATGTCCAGCCCGCATTGGGTGGCCCGGCTTGGTGGCCTGCGGTGTGGCAAGGTGGCCACAGCTGGCCGGATGGCCATCCGACCTCTCCATGGGGCGCGGTCACGCACCGCGCCTTCTCCGACGGTCGACAGCGAGTCGGCCGCCCTTCCCTCATCGTCGCCTTCATCATGGCAGTCTGTGGGACTGGCTTCCATTCCTGTTCCCAACCAGTGTCTATTTACAACCTCCTCCATCACGAAGAACACTGCATAATAAACACAAGGATTTGGTGGACTGGTCAGTCCATGTTTACTTGGCCTGCACCATCCGCATTAGAGTGGTAGAAAGAGGCTCAATTATTTCTTGAATCATGAAGAACATCAAGAATGGTGGGGGAATATTTAAAATGAAAACCCCTACCTTGAAGGTTTGTTGATGTGTCGCGAGATGACAACGGTGAAGGAGAAGTGGGTGCCAACGATCGTCGCTTTTGAAACCACACTTCTAATGTATGGCTCATGTGTCGTCCTCTTAATTGGCTACGAAGAATGTTCTTTGATGGAGATGGTGTTCATTGTTTGGAGGAGAAGTTCTTCTTTAGAGAGGATTGTCCACAAATTCTCCCCTTCTCTTTTTTTAACTAATCCTCTCAAAGAAATGTGGTGCCAATATAATTTAAATTAAGTCTATCAATTTAATTGTTGGCACAATTAATTTTACCACGTTGGCATAATTAATTGTCTTAATTAATTGGCTCAATTTAATGGGAGGAATGAATTAATGGGGAGTTGAGAGGTTCCCCCCGCCCCCATTAAAAAGGGATTGGGTTGTCCCCACTATTAAATTCAAAATTGGGTTTTTAGGCTCGGTGGTCCCCACCTTCATAACATTCACATGGGAGGTCTCAACAAAAATAAAATAGAAGTTTTTTTATTTTATTTTTATTTCCACAAAAAAGTGGAAAAGTATCTTTAACCCTCGACCTACCATAGTCTAGGTAAAGGTCTCTTTAAGAGAATACCAGTGGTGCATGTTCAGCGGTTTCCTCAGATTTCAATTCTGAGCACCGGTTCAAAAGTTACAAAAACCCACTCGCATGTTTACTGAATGTACCCAAAAAAAGTTCAAAAAAATCATTCCGGGCACACCGGGCCACGGAATCACGGGCCGTCAATTTTCGTGGACTCGTAAAATTCCCATAAAATTAAAAATAAATACATGGAATTTCCATGTCTTTACTATGAACATTTATATTACACTTATATTGAATTTTTATCATGTTTTATTCAGATGAAATGTGACCCAAAAAATCCAATCACAACAAAATTTTTCTTTTATTTCATAAATAAGAACCAAACTAAAACTTCCATATCTTATGGTGAGAACCACCTCCTTAACCAGTGCGGTAGCCATATCAACTTCAACCAGGGCTCTTTGAAAGAGTCAAAACATTGGATTATCATTTTTGCAATCAATTATGATCATATCTCTATCTAATGAGGCAAATTACATGTGATTCAGGGATTCTAATATATCCAATTTAGATATAGATTTTTAGTTTTTTAGATAATAAAATTATCATTTATAGAAAATATGGATTAATCGATTATGTATTAAATCTGTATTAAAGTGCATGTTGCATTTTGAATTAGATATAGAGATTAATAAATTTTACTGATTATTGAGAAATTATATTTATGAACATCCTGATGATGTTATTATCTTACCTTCAAGGTAAGAAAATGATTTTGGTGTCAAGTTATATCAAGGTGTTTTGCATATTCCTAATACATATTATCATATAGTGGGAGTGGATACATTAGAATTAAGGATAAAAATTAATGATTCAATGTAGTTGAAATTCATTTACACTACTACAAAAACGGGCAAGGCAAGCGCTACCCTTTTTTCAGCGCTAAAAAAAGCGCTAATAAAGGGGGCCTTTAACATCACTAAAAAAACACTGATAAAGGGGGGCCTTTAATAGTGCTAAAAAAGCACTGTTAAAAGTGACCATTTATCAGCGCATTTTTTAGCACTGATAAAGCCCCCCCCCCCTTCAGCGCTTTTTTTAGCGCTGTTAAAGGTGACCCCTTTATCAGTGATTTTTTTATTAGCACTTATAAAGGGGGGATTTATCAGTGCTTTTTCCTAGCGCTGATAAATTTTATGTTTCAAAAAAATAATTTTTCATGAAAAATAATATATTGTTATATAAGTATATTTATATTGATATAAATATAATATATATTTTTTAAATATGTTTTAGATAAGTATAAATAGACTATTAAATTTAATATAAAAGAAATTTAGTGAAAATGGATTTGAAATATTTTAAAAATTATTATTAATTAATAATTTGCTAATTATTATCAATTAAAAATCATTTAATAACAATTTGAAGACACAAAAAATCAAAACCATTAATAAAAGATCTAAAATGTGTTGAAAATGTAACTCGAACTTCAAACGGACATTACTTTTGATCCGGGTGTCCGTTTGAGATCTACATCACATCAAATCGAAGACTGCGATGAGCTCTACATGCCTATGACCCAAGAAAAGGTTTTGTCACATCTTTAAATCCCAAAAAAGGCTCAAAAGTCCTCTAATACTGATTTTCTAGTCTGGATACCCCGATTTGTTAACATTCAAACATGTATAACTTCTGATCTGAATGTTTGTTAGACCTGTACCACAAATCATATTGAAGATTGTTTCATTTTCTTTGATTTGACTGGTTGTGGAGTTGAAACGAGCATCGAGATTATAAGTTATTGTCATTTTAATATTCTATGGCTTTTCAAAGACACACACACACACATATATATATCTGTGTGTGTGTATTTATTCGTAAATATATGTGTGAATGTATGTGTTGTATATATATATGTATTTATTTATTTATTAAAACACATAAAGAACATATTTTATAAATGTATTTAAAACTAATATTATAAATATATATTAATATACAAAAAAATACGGATAAAAAATTTTAACTAAAAATATATATATAAATAGATATAAATATATATTAATATATGAATGAATATATATATACGAATATATGAATAATCATAATTGTAGTAACGTAAATAAATATATTTAAATTAATATGAATCTATATTAATATACAAATAAATATAACTATATATATAAATAAATAGATGTATCATTAAATAGATAAAAACGAAATAGATTAGTTGTAAAGGTGTAGGCACTCAAGGGGGCGGTCACTGGTTCGAGTTCGGGTGGAAGCAAGGAAGTGTGTGTTCATGTGTGGGACACGTGGGCAAGGGCAGCGCGAGGGAGTGGGGAGGGGCCGCCTAGTGCTGATAAAGGGGGGGAAAGCGCTGTTAAAAGTCCCCCCCCCCCACGAATATAAATTATTTTTTATTTTATTTTATTTTTTTAACTTTTATCAGTGCTTTTTTTAGCTTTAATAAAAGGGTTCTTTATCAGTACTTTTCTGAGCACTAATAAAATGAACCCCCTATCTTCGCCTCGATTAAAAGTGCTTTTTTAACACTATTAATGCACTTTTATAGCACTGATAAAATCCATATTTGTAATAGTTTTAGTATATTATTTCACTATGGGCCTCTCTACTATTATCTAAAAGTAGGATGGGTGTTTGATATTGTTTATATATTACCATTAGATCAATCAGAATAGAGAATAATTATCCACATCATGATACAAGTGATCTGTTAGATTAGTATAAAGGGAATAGTTTTTATTTCTAATATCAATATTTGAAATAGATATCAATGGATGATGTCTAAGGATAATGACATACCTATGATAAAATTTTAGTGTTGTCATGGGCATTTCATGTTTTTTGTAATTTTGTAGTTATGAATTCACTAGCTATGTTTATGTGGCTTATGAATAAATTATTTCAACCACTTATAAATGATTTTTTTGGTCTCCATATTGGTGATTGTTTTACTCAATGGTAGATAAAGGTCACGTAGAACACATCCTAATGGTTCATTAGGTTTTCATAAAGATCTAATTATATTAAAATATGTTTTTATTGATGTTTTAGACACATGATGTGCATTTTGTAGGTTATATTATTTCCAAGTAGAGTGTTTCATATGACCAATAGATGATTTTGAAGGATGTCACATATAATCCAAGAAAAACTCTAAATTTTGGAGATTCTTCATATTATTTATTTATTATTGAAGGTTTCTTATAGGGATTTCAAATATTACAACTCCTCTGTTAAATATGATTGTGATATAAAATTATTTTTCTATGATAAATGATTTCTAATATTATTTTAAAAGTTAATGGATAAATTTATGATTACTCTAGTTCATTGATTATCTAAATATGGTATTCCTTAGGATTTTTATTATGATACATGAAAAAATGTTTTTTTGATGAGATATGATTCAAGATAAAATATTCAATACTTATGTTCCAAGATTGTTTTTTCCTCTTTAATATAATTATGCAACATGTGAGTTTGATCTTAAAGAAATTCTAATTTCAATTACACATTGGAAAAATAATATCATAGAAAATGAAATGAGTTTTATACTGATCAAAATATCTTAAGATATATATTTAATCAAAATTATTTAAATATATTAAAGAAAATTTAGGATTAATATATCTATGATTATGATTTCAAGATCACATACACTCCAATAAAGTGTAGTATGGGGGTGATTATTTGATTCTGAATTATTATGTTGTAACACCATTATGGATGAGTGATAAATTCAAATTGATTGAATTTTTTGGAATCATATAAACATATCTATAAAAATAACCATGATTGAGAGTAAATTTTTAATATGATAGTAAAATATTCCATGGAGTGAATGTTAGAGAAGTCTAACCTAGGAGACACAAAAGTATAAAAGTGGCGGGATAGAATTTTATTTATTGACTATTTTGATGGTTGGGTTGAAGAAATATATCACTAGATTTTATTAAATTGGTTGTTATTTTTCCTCAGAGTATACACAAAATCAATTTTCATGATTTCCCTAGTTTATCATTAGTAGATCATCTGGGGATTTCCATGAAATATCATGCATTGAAGAGTAATTTTTAGGGGGATTATATGGAGAAATTGGTAGTGGTATTTGATTATTACTGATTTTCTTATTAGAATATGAAATCAAAACATTACATTCTATTGTGGTTATGGTATCCATTAAAACATCTTTTCTCTAAGTGGGATGAAAATTATTTGGATTTCATTACTATTCTATGTCATAAAATGAAAGGTCTTGATGCATTTTGTTTTATCATGGATTGATTGGGGAAATCGGCTTAATTCATTAAAATTATGTAATTAATCTCTATAAAATTATTTTAAAAAACAAATGTTAAATATTTTGTAAAGCATCAAGAGTTATTTGATGATATTTTTATATGATTGTCATACTTGATTTTCATCAAAGAATTGGAATTGATTGTAATGTTCTTCAAGTACCTATTTTATTAGTCTCTAACATTAAACATTACATAATCATTAATTTTGATCAATAAATTACTTTCTTTCCTTTTAAGGATCTTTTTAGGTTTATAATTTTAGACAATTAGGCCATAACTCATATATAGGAAACCCATAAATATGAATTGGAAACTTCTAATCATTATCCATTTCTTTACGAAGTAAAAACTTTTGAAAATATAGAACATTCACTTATATGAAAATTCTTCATGAAATTCAACTTCACCCCTTCCAATCCATTACTCATCATTAAATCCTTTGAAAAAAATTTATAACTTTTGTATGATCATTAAAATAACATTAATGGATATAAAAATAAGGAAAAAATTTCCCCATTGATCAATATTAAAACTCATAAAAACCCTTTTCTTGAAAGCATAACATTTTACCAAAAAGGATAAATATCATTCTTTAATAAATATCATTTATTTCACCTTTCAAAAAAAATATTTCCCTGAAAGCTCCTTAAAAATCATATAAAATTAACTTATAAACCTTATGATATCATAAAATTGAACCCTTATATAACCCTTAGAGATTGGAATAACTATATGTCCACTTTATAGTATATTATTCCACATAATATAATCACTACTCAAATGCATTGGAGTGCTATATGGGCGCACCCGTTATTTATTTTATAACAGGCTCACTCGGTGCTATCTCAATGTACCCATAACACATAAAGTCCAAGAACAAAAATATGAAATAAAACATATCATCATTTGAAAAAATATTTTAAACTTTTATGAAATTCACTTTTATATATTAAAATACAATTTTCCTTCAAAATCCCATTTTCAATATAAAATACACATTTATTTTGAAAACACGTTTAAATATAAAAATACTTGAAAAAGAAAATAAGGTTTTTCATTTATGAAAAAAAATCTCGTGAAGGAATCCCTAAATAAAATAATGGCTTCTATGATGGAAAATTCATTATCCCCTTGTACGTTAGGAATAGACCAATGCTTTGTTCATCTGCCAAAACATTCAGTATAAAACACATAAAATTATTAATTTTTTAAAACAATAAAATGAAATTAAAAATAGGGATAATATTTCCTTTAACTTCATTTTATTTCCATATAAATATGTAAAATAATATCGAAATATTGACGTGGATAAATGATTTTAAAATTAAATAATTAAACATTCAAAGTGCCACATCCCACTTTGAACATTTAAATCATAATCCGCATTAAATATTAACATTTAAAAGAAAACTAATAAAACATGATAACTAATAAAATATGAATATATAATGTTAAAGGGTTTTTATATCACCTTATATAAAATAAAAGTGCATATCATCATGAAATATCACAATCAAAGGAGATTGAGACTAAATCCCTTACCTTGTGTCTGACGTGTCATGTGTGTCTTTATATTTCTAAATAATAAATGTCTATTAATAATTTGCAAGATGAAAAACCTTTTTCAAGTATATAATTAATTTTATTTCACATATTAAAATGTTTTAATCAACTACTTAAACAATTATATTTACATCGGGTGTTTTGACCATATTCAGTTTATGTGTCCAACCCACTTTGGTAGGCCAGCTATGGTCAAATGCGTCATTATATAAAAATATATTGAATAATAATCATTAAATAATTATTATATTTATACAAAAATTATATTTTTACAACCAATCATAAAATATTTTTATGATATGGTAACCAATGTTTCAATCATGGAGACGGTCAGTCATACATATGCATAAGTAACATTCTCATTTTTCAACGGTCATAATGGAAATAGGGTAAGTAATATTTATCTTTAAATAATGATAATTGAATCAACAATACCATGTTATTTAATAATATATATTGTCACGACCCGTCCCCCGGGGCCTGAATCATGACTACCCCAAGCCTGCCTTCCATAGGCCAGGGGCTGGCGACTAGCACCAAAGGAGTAATTCCCTAAAACTGGGAAGGAATTGCCTTTATAAATCGTAAACACACAAAACTAGAGTACAAGAGGAAGAAAACACTAAGTAAAAGATGTATAAAAAGTGTTCTGAAAGTAAAGGGGCCGGAAATACAAGCCCAACAGTAAATTTCAAGGAATGGACAAGCAGGTACAACTAAAAAGACAAACAACTGGAAGGTGTCTAGCAGATCCTGGATTATCCTCCGAGGTTCCTGCCTGAAGGGTAGGTATAAATGGCCTCCACAACACTCCACGTTCGTCAGACTCCACCGTGTACCGATATTTTGTAAGGTCCTCCTCTGGGTACCATCTATTCCTGGCGCTCTTGGCCTCCGTCAGCGATGTCTGTCATTTGCATCCAACACAACGAGGTGCGGGCATAGCCCGTGCAGGGGTGAGTATAACGATACTCAGTAGAGACCCAAAGACCCTCAAGGTCTCACAAAATCAAACAAGGATAAACCACAAAGTATGATTTCAACGGATAACCATTACTTACATATATGCCCATACATATACTTAAGTTTTCAAGTAACACATCTCAATCATGAGGAAAACACAAAGGTCATTGACTCAGCTCAAAACAGGATTTTTCATTATCAAAACCATGACTACTGGAGAACACCTCCTTTGTCGAGTACAGTGGCCATGTCATGACTCCAAGGTGCTACTCACTAACCTTAAACTGCTGAGGTACTCAACCTGTCAAGTACCGTGGGTCTGCTGCCAAATCGGGTGCTCCTTCCATTGTGGGTCTACCGCCAAATCGGGCGCTCCCCCTAATAGTCGTCAGAGGTACTCCTCCTGTCGATTACAGTGGATCTACTGCCAAACCAGGCGCTCGGTCCACTGTGGGTCTGTTGAAAAACTGGGAGCTCCATCCACTTGGCTAGTCAAATCACTCCGAGTTGAATTGGTCAAGCAGTCCTCAGGTCTACAGCTACTAGCTCTCCGCACTCGGTTTGCTCGTCTCCCGAAGGATCTGCTCCCTGAGCTACCGGTCGATATTCCAAGTGTCACGAAGTCTCAGGTGGAAGTATTTCAAAGGACTGCCATGTCATCGGGGTCTAAACGCAACAGACGGCGCGTCAATCGGATGCATGGTCTGTGTGTTATTTGCATTTTAGTCCCGAGGGCTCGGTTAGATTCGTGTATGAACTAACCTAACAGGGACTCAACTATACCCCGAACTATAGTGGGGTATACTCAAAGAGACGGTTATTCTCCAAGAATACCTACACCATTGACGGTTCATCAAACTGACGTTCGGTGCCAAAGATATGGCCCAAGAAGGTAAAGGGTCAGTAATGGGCCCAGGGCCGATCCGACCCGGTCGGACCGACTCGACCCAACCCAGTTTGGGCCAAACCGGTCTGGGTCAACCCGGTCAAACTTTCTGGGTCTAACCTGACTCATTGGCCGGGTCATCCAGCTCTGTTTTGAGCCAGTCCGCTGGTCCCGGCCCAGCAGACCACGAGGGCGGTTCGGCCCAATAATCACCACATAGGCAGCTCAGTAACTTGGTCCGGGAGACCGGGCCGGTTCGGTCAGTGACACCGCGGGGGACGCCGCGGGTCGGCTCGAGAGGCTGGTGACCGGGAGGCCAGCAGGTAGGATGCACGGGGCACGGGCAAGCCGGATGGTCACCGACAGGCCTCGGGTGCAGCGGACTGGGCGCGGGTGCACAGGACAGGGCGCGCGGGTGCCGGGCAGGCCCCGGCAGGGGCGCCGGGCAGCGCGCGAGGGCGCCGGGCTAGCTGGGTAGTGCACCGGGGGGCAGGCTGTCTGGGAAGCGAGCCGGGGGGCAGGGTTCCGTTAGGTGTCGGGCAGGGTTTTGGGGTCTCTGGGCAGCGCGTGGGGGTGCACCGAGCGGCACGGCAGGGCATGGGCAGAGTAGTAGAGCGCCGCGGGGTGCGCCGGGCAGCACGGACAGGGCGCTAGGGTGCACCGGGCAGCGCGGGCAGGGCGTCTTGGGGGCTCCGGCGTGCGCCGGGGTAGCACGGCGAGGCTCAGCCCGGGGCATCAGTACGCCGTGGGTGCGGCGTGATTCTCGGAGGCCGTGGGTAGCACGACCTTCACTGTTGTCGCCTTCGTCGTCGTGTCGTAGGACGTCACAAGAAAGAAGAATGATGGAAGTTGTCAGACCATGTTAGGTTGGATCGCATCCTCTGCGTTTAGAGGAGAATCAAATGGCTCAACAAGATAAGCAGTTGATCAATAACACACCCGCAACAAACCCTTTCTATCCGGTGAAGGGGATAAGAAAATGTATAACATATTCATGAAATAAAAACCCCTACCTTGTAATCGGTATCATTTAATGAAGTCACGGGATGGTGGCATCGCTTCGTCAATGTTGGGAGGAGGTGACATTGTCGTTGGTGATATTCTTCGTTGGTGGTGTCTCCCCTTCCTTTGCCTCGATTTAAGAAAGAAGAAGTCGGCGTCAATCTTCGGTGGAAGGAGCGTTCTTCGTGTTCTTCACTGGAAGAACGGTTCTGTGTTGGGAGATTTTCCTCTCCTTTTCTCTCCATAAAATAAATTCCCACCAAATAAAATTATTCCAATGAAATAATAAAAGTTTGAAAACTATTTAAATTTTAGCACAAAAATTCAAAAGATAGAATTAAAATCCAGCTCCACCAATTTAATTCTTGTGTTGTTTCACATTAATTGGGGAGGAAGTCAAAAGGCTCCCCATAAATGTTTGGAAAACTTTAAGTGGAGGAGTTGAGGAGTTTCCCTCCATTTAATGGAGAGTTGAGGAGGTTTTTTTCCACCTCCATTAATTGGGGCTGTGTGGTCCCCACGCCTACAATATAATGGAGAGGTTATGCCTGGGTGGTCCCCGCCACAATTATCCTCCCAAGGGAGGTTATGTGTGGGTGGGCCCCACTACCATAACTTCTCATGGGAGGTTATGGTGTGGTGGCCCCCACCACCAACCACCACTTGGTGGTTTTAACCACCACCAATAAAAATAAATTTAACACTTTATTTTTATCCAACTAAATTAAAAACCCCGAAAACTATCTTCCATCCACGTCAGAACGCAACTGCGGTGAAGGTCTCACTAAGCAATTACCGACGCTGCGAGTTCAAATGTGCCCTCAGATTTTAATTCCAAGAACCGGTTCAAAATTTATAAAATTCCAAATGTACGTTTACTGAACGTACCTGAACAAAACTTCAGAAAATGATTCTGGGCACACCGGGCCTCTGAATAAAGCACCGTCAGAAACTGTGGACACATAAAATTCCCATGTACTTTAAAAAAATCCACAAGAATTATGGGTCTTTACATATACTTATTTATATAATTATTGTGATATAAAAGGAATCACATCGCTTTGATGAGGCGGTAGTCCACACATCCACGAACGATGTTATCACTTTTTTAATGTGTGAAAGGGTAATAAAGAAAATGATATATAATATTTCAAAAAAATATTTGTTTCATTAATATAATATGTATATTATTTATTTCACATATTTTTAATTAATTCTATCCTTCATACCATCCATTTAATGTGTGAACTTATCGCATTGCTTTGTGGAGGTGGTAGTCCACACATCCATAAGATATGTTATCGTATTTACACAAAATGAAAATACTTAAGGTATGTGTATATAAAAATTACATAAGTATTAATAAACCATAAATATCATATATACATATTTCATATAAAACTATTTTGTTCTTCATAATTCCCAACCAAGATATTTGGAAAAGGAAAAAACGAACAATATCTTTACTTGAGGTAGTAGTTCATCGTACACAAATAGTAATTTCATTAACCATTTGATGGAAGTGTGTGCAGGAGTAGATATAACCCTTACCATAACAAATATCAGAATATATATGATATTTATGTTATTATAGAATAGTTTAATAATTTTAAATTATGTTTTGTATAAATAAATCAATAATAAAATCATTTCGAAGAATGTAACCTCTTTTTTGAGTAACTCCTTTTGGTTTGCACCAATGGGATTCCATAGTTTCATTTATGCCCAGGATGAGGAATCTCAGGTAAATGGAGGGATTTTTTGAGAACATTTTTTCATGTTTTGGAATATTCAAAGGTCTTGAGAGGTGTGAAAAAATGAGGATGGTGAGTTCCTTTTTATAAGTGGAGGGAGAGGACACACTTGGCATTTTTGAAAATAATTGTGTTCTGCCCATGTTTTTACCCTCCAATAGGATTCCATAACACCCAAAATTACATCCATCAAGGATTGAGGTCTAAATATGGGATTTAATTGGTTTTTATACAAGTATAGTGCAATTTTTAAAACTTAAAATTAAATTTTAAACACTAAGTAATCTTGTTTTTTACTAAATAACTGTAATTATTTTTAATTACATACACTAATATTTTTTTTAAACAAATATGTTGACCTAATAAGAAATTATAAATTGTTTTTATTCCAAATATGGAATCCATTTTTACCAATTTCAATCATAAAATTAGAATAAATTAATATAAAATTAATCTCACAAACAGGACGACAAATGAGGTTTTTAAGGTAAAACTTTTTAATTGTTTTCTTAGTCTTTATATCTAAATTAAATGCGAAATTTTTTCGAATGACCTATATTGGTTTAAATGATATAAAATTTATATAATTATACTATATAACCAAATAAATAATTATTTAAATATATAAATAAATTGTATGAAAAAATAGTTTTGAATTAAAATTTAGTATTATTCATTTTTCATCAAAATATGAAAGTTCTGAGAGAAATACCAAAAAATCACCAAAAATAAATTTCTTTATATATCTTACAAAAAAAGATTAATTTTTTATAAAATAATTTTAAAATTTTAAAAATTTAGTTTGAAAGTAACTATGCCATTAAAAGCCCACAATCCAATCATATTAAATAATGACATTAATAGTATATTATTGATTGGTATAACTATGTCTTGCATAAAACACACTGTTTTAGATAAAATCATTGTTTTATGTAATGTATGTTATTTTATGTAGCATCCCTTTTAAGGGAAAATAAATATCAAATTCAAAAATATTAATAAATATTATCTAAGACTTCTTCTATCATTACCAGTAATATTACATTCTTATCTCTTTTGGAAATTACATACTCATAATTTTATTCGCTTAAAAAATAAGTGGGGGTATTTTTCCCCCATAGAATTTTCAAATTACCTTATTTCCTATTCAATCATATTGTTTTATCATAAACCTTACCTTGATGAATCTTCTTATTTTTCTATACTTTCTCTCTGTAGTCAATAGCATGAACTATTTGTTCCTCATAATAAATATTATCTTCCCTCTAAACTACATCAGGGATAAAAACATTATATGAATAGGGTACATACTTTCCTAAAATTGAAACACCAAATATGTTTTATACCTTGGATAATATCAGATATAAGGACACTTGGTAGGAAACATATCCAACTTCCTATTGGGTTTCATGCGGTTCAATGAGCCATGGACTCATCTACCCCTTATTACCAAAACACATCACACTTTTCCATGGAAAAAATATAAAAATACATGATCACTTACCTTGAAATAATGATCTTTCCTTTGGTTATTGGCATTAATAGTTTTCCTGCTCAGATTTTCCCTCTTGTGTCACTAAATCGCCTGAAATTTCTCTATCAATTCCACTACCAACTATGGTCCCATAAACATCAATTATTAAACCTCATCTAAAAAATGTTGTTCGACACCGATTTCCATATATTGTCTCAAATAGTTCCATATGAATACAGGAAGGAGAACTATTACTATAAAAAAATCAACCAAATAAAGATGTTGATCCCATCTTACCTGATAATCCATTAAGTAATATAGAGTCAGATCTTCCAATGTCCAAGTCATCCACTAAAACATTCCATAAAATTGAGGATGAAAATATATAATAAAATTTAATTATATATCCCATTACTTCTAATTTCCATTCAAAAAATTATACATGAATTTGGGATCATGGTCTGATACAATGGAGAGAGTCACTCCATGTAACTTGATAATATCATTTATATACAATCTAGAAATCATAAATAAAGACATCCTATATTGAATTGAAAGAAAATGTGAATATTTTGTTAATAGATCAACAATAACCCCAATAAAATTACCACCTAGATAATTATTTTCAAATACTACCTTGAAATCTATTTATATATTTTCACAATTCCACTCTAGACCTAAAATTTATTGCATCATCAACTTTTTTAACATTCATTATGATTTAACTTTATTGAAAGTTAAACACTTCATAGTGAATTCAAAAATGTCTCCATTCATTCCATCCAACTAGTAATACTCCTGAGGGTCTTTGTACATCACTATGTTTCCTGAATGAATGGAAAAATATGAACTATGATCTTTAGTAAAAACTATTTCCTCAACCGTGAATCAAATAGCACACATAGTATTTTTCCAAATCATAAAACACATTTTTCATAAATATTAAAATATGGAAAATTACCATTCTTAATGAATTATACATTTTCATGAAAATATTAATCCACCTTATAATCCCTATTAATTATTTATGACAATGTCGACTGTACTAAAACCTGAAACAAAAGAGAAAATTACCCTACATCAACATCTTCCAAGAAAACATACATCAAATTATTAGATAAAGGTTCATGTTCCAAAAATAACATGGGTATTGTAGCATTGTTTTTTCTACTTAAATCATAAGACACCATTCTTTATTTTCCAGGATAATAATGAATTGAGGAATCATAATCCTTGATTCATTTTACCCATATTCTAGGTCACCTATTCAATAATTTTTGAGTAAATTTATTCTTTACACTTTATTGATCAGTATGTATTTCACACTTTTCCCCATACAAATTATGGCTCCAAATTTCTAGAGTAAAAAAACTTTTTCTTCTCATTAAAAATCATGTGTATGGTAATTCAACTCATGAGGTTTCAACTGATTGGAAACATAATCAGTAACTCTATCATTATACATTAGGACACAACCAAGTCCTTCCAATGAATCATCATTGTAGATGATGAATTCACTATTTCTAGAAGGTAAGACCAAAATAGGGGAATTCACAAATCATTTTTTCACTTCCTGAAAACAACCATCACATTCATTAGTCTATATAAACATGACTCCTTTTTTAGTTAATTTATTCAGTGGGAATGCAAGATGAAAAAATTTTGAACAAAACACAGGAATTAACCTGATAATACAAGAAAACAAATAACTTAATGATATTTTTGGGCCTTGGTATTTCTTTGACAACTTTAGTTTTAGTAGGATGAATCGTTATGTCGTATTTAGAAAAATTGTGACCAAGGAATGAAATTTTTTGTAACCAAAATTAACAATTTCTAAACATCTCATATATTTTATTTTCTTTTATGTTTTTAGAAATAGCCATTATATGTTTTTAATGTTCCTCTTCAATTTTAGAAAATACTATATTGTCATCAATAAACACATCTAAAAACATATCTAAGAACTCATGAAAAATTATATTCATAGCATCCCAAAATATATCAGGACCATCATATAATCCAAATATCATAACTAAAAATTCATAGTGGTCATATCTAGTTAAAAATGAAGTCTTCATAATGTCACCCTCCTTCACTCTCAACTGATGTTACCCCAACTGAAGGTAAACCTTCAAAAAAATAATATTCTACCTAGAGCTGATCAAACAAATAATTGAATTGAGGCAAAGGATACTAGTTCTTAAAGTGATTTTATTCAAGGATCTATAATCAATGAAATGTCTCATTGATCCATGTTTGTTTTTGATAAAAAAAAAAGATAAAATACCCCATGGTGAAGATCTTGGTCATCTTAAACCTTTATTTAATAAATTCTATAATACCTTTTTCAACTCTAAAATTTCTAATTGATCTATTTGATAATGGGGTTTAGAAATTGACTTAACATCGCGTACTAAGTCAATAGTAAACTCATACTCTTGATCAAGAATAACACTTGGAAAATCATCTAGAAAACATCCATGTATTCATTTACTACTAGAAAATCACTAATTTGAACTATTTATTTATTTAAAATAATATTATTTAGATAAATTTTGTTTCTATCTCTAATAAATTTCTCAACATCTTGGAAAATTATTAAAGTTCTGAAATCATTCAGAACAACTTTATTTACACTAAAATATATCATAGAATGATAAAATGTAATTAAATCCATACTAATAATGATATCCAAATCTAATATAGACAATTTATTAAAATTTGTAGGAAATACTATCCCACTGATGATAATATGAATATTTTTATAAATGATAGTTTCATTAATACTTCCACCAGAAGTTTTCTCCAAAAGTTCAATCTTACATTCATGATGTGGTATTTCCAATTTTCTAGAAAATTCATTAGAAATGAATGTTTATGGAGATCCAGAGTCAAATATGGTTTTGGAATAATTCAAAATAAAATGTAACATGCCTACCACAACATCATTTGAGGGACCAACATCAAATGTGGTAGTAGCAGATGACCTCACTTCACATTTCTATTTCCAATAATGAAGATTTACATCATGTGAAACTGACTTAAAACATGAATCAGTATAATTATTCATCTCATTACAGATAATCATCTTATTATCAAAAGGCTATCAGTTACCACATTATTTGATTACTTGTGATTCTTTTCCATACATTCATGATCTATGTGTCCAAACCATCCACCTTGGTAACACTAATCTATCTTCATAATACATTCTGTAGGGTTCTTTTTAACACACTTTCTATAAGATTGGAACATCATTTTTTAACACTATATTTATTTATTTCATATTTCCCTACCACTTTCCATCAGGGATGCTTTTTACATCCATCATTATGAGAAACATAATAGTTTAAAAACTCTATAAATAACAACTTTGTCAAAGCTTTTAATTTCATTTATGGAAAAATATCTTCGTAGACATGGTTTCAGTCCTAAGAAAAACTGATTAACTTTTATATCAGTGTCCTGAATAAAATTCATCACATAACTAGCCAATATTGTGATGTTTCCTTCATATGAAGTTGTTATATCATCATCTTTTTTCTAAATTCCAATAATTTTTTTTTCCATTCAGAGTCAAAAAAATTAGAGAAATGTTTCTCAAGGAAAATATCCTTGAATGTTTTCCACTCCAAGGCATCAAGATCATGTTTCTGTCTAGTATTCCTAACCAATGACCATAGTCAATCAGCCTCACCTTCAAAAACATAAATGGAAATGGTTAAATTTTGTAATTTTAAACATCCCATGACATCAAATATCTTTTCTAGATCATGGATCCATCCATTAGATACCACTGGATCAGATGATCTGTTAATTGATGGTGGATGTTGCCTCATTTAATTCCCTAAAAAATGACATGTTCCTTTGGTGTAGATCATGTTCCTCTATACCATTGATATCCCAACCATTTATCTCTTAAGCTGGCTAATCCATCACTACAATGAACTATTCTATTCTGATTCATACCATCTCAGGGTGTTGATTTGGAAGGATATCCTCCTCTTGATCCCTTCCCACTATCACTTCCTAATTTCATACACATATTTTTTATGAATCAACATGGTAATATTCAAATTATATAATATTTTAACTTAACCATAAGTAAAAAAAATTAAGTTAATGTTATTAATGTTACCCTAACCTTTAAGGTTATCTAAAAAACCTTTGATACCAACTCTATAACCCCGACCATAAACATTTCAAAATAATAATTTTTAATAATGAAATTACTTTCTTTCATGTTGATAATATTTTAAGGTTTATTTTTTTAGATAAATAGTCCATAAATCATAGATAAAAAAATAAAATATAATGTGCACACATTCGATCAGTATCTACCTTTCTGACTATATAAAAAAATTAAAAAAATGATCTCTTTAATGTAAAATATTCATGAAATTACACTTCACTTATTCCAATCTCTTACTCATAATTAAATCATGTGAATAAAATTTAAAAATATAGGATGGTCATAAAAATATTAGTAAGGGATATATAAAGAAGAAAAATAATTAGTCAATTGATAAATAATAAAATTAGTTAAAAACCCCATTAATGAAAATATGACATTTTACACAAAAAAGGAAATATCATTCATTACTAAATATAATTTATTTTACCTTTTTAAAATAACTTATTTCAATAAAAACTCAATAGAAAACATAGAAAATTCATATTTTTAACTTTGGTCATCATCACGTTAAACCCTTATAAAACCCTTATAAAACCCTTCCCGAACCTGTATAGACTGGAATAACAATATAGAGAACTTCTAATATAATTCTTCATATAATACAATCATTTCCCAATGCATTAGTGTGATATCTGGGCACACCCATCATTTAGGCTTTAACGAGCTCACTTGACGCTATCTAGGTGCACCCATGACATATAATGTTCAAGAACCATAAAAAGAAATAAAATATTTTGTAATTTTAAGAACTCTTAAATACATATGAAAATCAATTTCAGATGTTAAAATACCATTTTCTTTCAAAATAAAATTATCAATACCAAAAACGCCATTCTTTTGAAAAACAATTTTAAATTACAAAATAACCAAAGAAATAGGAAATTGGGGTTTTAATTTA
Source organism: Viscum album (assembly GCA_963277665.1). Lineage (NCBI taxonomy): Eukaryota > Viridiplantae > Streptophyta > Magnoliopsida > Santalales > Viscaceae > Viscum > Viscum album. The sequence goes on from OY728157.1 coordinate 171,450,745, forward strand.
ATAAGACATGGAATATTTCAAGTTAATTCAAAAATAGAATAATTTCCATGGAGATAGAAAATTTATTTTCATCGCGTATGTTTAGAATAGTACATCTCATTTGTAATTTGTCAAAACGTTCAAGATTAAACATATAAAAATATTCCTTTTTAAAACATTAGAATGAAATTCAAAATAGCCATAAAATTTCCTTTATAATAATTTTAAAACCATATAAATTTGTAAAATAATATCAATAAAATTTTCATATACAAAGGATTTAAAAATTAAATTTTAACACATTAAAAGTGTCCCATACCACTTTTAATATCTAAATCATAGTCCCTATGAAAGATTGACGTTAATAGAAATGTTAAATAAAATTGGAATACATAAAATATTGATATATATTGTCAAAGGTTCTGTATATACACTTTATAAAAGAATAAAGGTTTATATCATCAAAAATGCCTTAATGAATGGAGATTGAGAGAAAATCCCTTACCTTGAGTCTGAGTTGTCACATGTGTATTTATATTCCTAAATAATAATATTATATTAATCAATTAATTTTTTATGATATTATTTCAAGATTATAACTACTTTTATTTCTCTTATTAAAATATTTTAATAAAATACTTAAACAATTAAATTTATATGAGGTGTTTTAACCATATTTTGTTTATGTGTAAAAAATGACATTGGTATGTCAACTATGGTCAAAGGGGTCATTATATAAACATCTCCATAATAATAATCATGATATAATTATAATATTTATATAGAAATCATATTTTTGAAAATGATCATGAAGGATTTTTATGAAAAACGAACCAATGTTTCAATCATGGGGATGGTAGTTCGTATGCACGCATGAGTAACGTTCCCATTTTTTAACGATTGTTATGGAAAGACAGTATGTAAAATTTGTCTTTATATAATAGTTATTATATCAAAAATAAATTTTTATTTAATAATATATACTTATATATAAAATTCTTGTAATATAAAAGGAATCACATCGTGTCGAGGAGGCGATAACCACACGTCCACAAATGACATTATCACTTTCTCAATGTTTGAATGGGAAATAAAGAAAATGATATATAATATTTATAGTAAAGTAATTATTTAATGAATATAAAATGGATATTATGTATTCTTAATATTTTTAATTAAACCAAAATTTAATACATTCCATGTAATGTGTGAACGTTTCACATTTCTCTGAGGAGGTGATAGTCCACACACCCACAAACAATGGTATCGTGTATACACAAAATGCAAAGAATGAAGGTATGCATATATAACAATTATAGAAGTATTAAAAAGCCATAAATATCATATATATATATATATATATCATATAAATTATTTTTTCCATCATAATTCGCAAAAAAAATTATTTGGTAATGGAAAATTGAAGGACATCGTTATGTGAGTAAGTAGTTCGCCCTACATGAATGGTAATTTCGTTACCAATTTGATGGAAGTGTGTGTAGGTGTAAGTAGAACCATTAAAATAACAACATATAAGTATATTCAAGATACTAATTTTTTTATAAAATCATGTAATAATAAAAAATTAATGGGTGTATAGAAAATAAATCATAAATGCATATTGAATAATGTTACATCTTTTTCGAGTAACTCTTTTTTGTTTGCACCAAACAGATTCATTGGTTGTATTTATTCCCAAGGTTAGAACTCCAAGGTTAAGGTAGTAATGTGGGGAGATTATTTGGGTATTTTTTTGAAGATCCAAAGTATATTGGGAGGTGCGAAAAAATGGTGAGGGTGAGTGGATTTTTATAAGTGGAGGGGGAGGACACACTTTTCATTTTTGAAAAGAGTTGTTTGATCCATACGTTTTTACCTACCATCAGGATTCCATAAAACATGAAATTCGACCAACGAAGGGTTTAGGTAAATATATACACATCAAATGAATATTGGGAAATTCTAGGCCTATTTTTATACCTTATGTTTAATGTTTAACAACTAAATAATCTTGTTTTTACTTTAATCATTGAAATTAATTTTAATTATTTTCAGTAATATTTTTTGTCAAAAACAACATTTACCTTATTATAAATTATAGAATTAATTTTTCAAACCTTTCATCATATAAGTGTCAGAAAATAATTTAAAATTAATCCTATGAGTGGGACAACAAAGCGGGCTTTTAAAGTAAAAATGTTCAAAAGTTTACTAAGATTTTATATCTAAATTCAATGTGAAATTTGTTCTGATTACCTAAATTGTTTTAAATGATATAAAATTGGTCTTATTATACTTCAAAAACAAATAATAATATTATATAACTATATAAATAAGTTGAAAAAAATTTTAATGAAAACATAGTATTATTCCTTATTCATCAATATATGAATGTTCCAAGAGAAATACCAAAAAATTCCCAAAAGTAAATTTTGATATTTCTATTTCAAAAAATGTGTTTTTTTATATAAAAAATAAAAGTTTGTTATAATATATTTTTAAATTAATCACTTCATTAAAAGGATTCAAAACATCCAGATAAATAATAATATTAACAATATATTATTCTTCGGTATAACTCAGGATTGAATGAAATGTAAGGACTGAGAGAAAATAATTGTAATGTTTAGTGTATTCTACTAGACATAAGATCCATTTGAAGTAAAAATTTTATATATAGTTCCTAAATATTATTAAATATGAAAAAAAACTTAATTTTTCACTACCCAAGTGTTTACATCCTCCCCCCCCCATTCATAAATTGAGTCATTTCCATTCTATGCACTTATCAAATAAGTGGGGATATTTTTTCTTCATAGGATTTTCACATTCGCATGTTTCCTCTCCAATTATATAGTTTTTTCATAATAACATAACTTGATGAATCAAATTATTTATAAAAACTTTCTCTCTCTAGTCAATAACGTAAATTGGTTCTTCCTCATGAGAATGATTCTCTTCCAAATAAACTACTTTAGTTCTCAAAACATGAGATGAATCCATTATATACATCCTTAACAATGAAACCTGAAATACATTGTGTGTCTAGGATAAAATCAAAGGTAAGGAAAATCATTATGTAACTAATCCAACATTCACCAGGATTTTATATTATTTAATGAACTGTGAACTCAGCTTTATCTTTTCTCCAAAACGCATTACAGTTTTCCATGGAGAAACTTCTAAATAGACTTGATCACATACCTCAAAATAAATATCTTCCTCCGGTTATCTGCATAACATTTTTTCATGCTCTCATCTAAAATTAGGTGTCACTGAATCACATGAACTTTCTTTATAGTTCACTCAATCAAATCAAGTCCCATGTGCTTATTTCTCCTACCTCATCCCAAAATTCATGTGTTCAAAACCTCATTCGATATAATGCCTCAAATGGTTCCATTTGTATATTGGAATGAAAAATTTTATTTCAAGGAAATGAAATCAAATAAATATACTGATCCTGACTTCCCTAATAATACATTGAGGAAGAAAAAATCATATTATCCAATGTCTGAATTGTTTGCCCAGACTGTCCATCAAATCAACGATGAAAAGACATGCTAAAATTTAATTCAATACCCAATAACTTTTAAAGTCCTTTATAAGAACTATATGTGAACATGGTTTCAAATTCTGATAAAATAAAGAGAGGAACTTCATATAACTAGATTATTTATTTTAGATACAGTCCAGAAATATTTTCTACATCCATCATATCCTGAATGGGTAGAAAATGTGTAGATTTCATTAATCAATCAACATTAACAAAAATAAAATTATTACCTAGCGTCATATTTAAAAATCCTAATATGAAATCCATTAATATATTTTTCCACTTATACTCTAGAAGAGGAAATGTTTGAATCATACCATTTGGTAACTTTCGTTATTCATTAACCTACTAGTAATTCAAAATTAACAGTAATGTTAGCAATGTCTCTTTTCGTTAAATATAAATAGTAAAACTCTTGAAAGACTTTATACATCTTTGTGGTGATCTAATTAATGTAAAATAGAGAACTATGAACTTCATTCAACAATTCATTCTATAATTGTGAATAATAGGGAACACATAATATTTTTTTTAAATTATAAAACACCTACTTTATAAATATTAAAAATCATGAAACATACCATTCTAAATAGATTCAACATTTTCTTGCAAAGATTGATCCACCTTTTGTGCCCACTTAATTCTTTACAACAATGTTAACTACACTGAAACCAAAACAAAAACATAGGATATCCTTACATCCACAACTTTTAGGCCAAAATTAAACAAATCATTAACCAAATAATCATGTTCCAAATGAAACATGGTTAATGTGTAATTAATTTTTTAACTCAAAGTATCGACCACCTTATTTTCTTTTCTATGAAGATAATGAATTCATAAATCATAATCCTTGATTAGTTCCATCCATCCTCTCTTACTCAACATTAATTCATTTTTTGTGAATGTATAATTACCAAAAAATTTATCATAATTTATTTCAAACTCTACTCCATACAAATCATTTCTCTAGATTTTTAAATAAAAAAATATAAAATCCTAAATCATGTGTAGCATAATTCAACTCATGATGTTTTAACTTTATTGAAAAATTATAAATTAACTGGTCATTCTTCATTAGGACACAACCATATCCTTTTAATGAATCATTATTATAGTTGATGAATTCAACATTTATAGAGGGTAAGGCCAAAATAGAAACATTCACCAATATTATTTTTAGTTCCTAAAAAATCATCACATTCTTTTATCAAGATGAACTTAACTCCTTTTGTAGTTAACTTAGTCAATGGGATATACAAGATAAATGTTTTCATCAACCCTGTATTAGTAACTCACTAATAAAATAAATTTTAGAAAGTAGGTGATATTTTTGGGTCTTTTCTATTATTCAACAATATGGATTTTCACAGAATCAACAGTGTTTCCATCTTTAGAAACAATGTGACCATGGAATGATATTTTTTGCAACTAAATTCAACAATATCTAGATTTCCCATAAGTTTTTTTCTATTATGGTTTTCCTAACAACCCAAAGATGTTTTTCATATTTTTCTGGATATGTGGATTATTGATTTTCATGGATATATTTTAGTGGTTTAAACAGAAGTCGCATCTTTCTGATGACCCATGAGCTATTGATATTCATACTAGTTCGTTGTTAATATGAAAAGGAAATAGAAATGATTTAAATCTTAAATAGTGTGTATCCAATAATATCATTTGATATTAATATAGAATCTAATAAAGTGTTTATTTTTTATTTATAGTGTGGATAAATTTTCCTCATCCTTTAATAGTATTGATTAATCATTCAGGACAGGGAGTGAGGAACTACTTCTTGGGATAAACAGGGGATGATCCATTCTAAGAGAGATTTCAATGATTAATGGTTTCTCTATGTCACATATAGTTGTATGACCTTTATATGACTATGTATTTGGTTTCAAGTCTTTTCAATAAATATATCTAGTTAATACATGTTTCCATTAAGTATATGATATGAGGTGATTTGGGGATGACATTATTGGTAATAAATACTATTTTCCATTCATGGGTAGTGGTATACTGAGTTTTCATAGGGTTTAAACCATAGAAAATTGTGTAATTTCTTATGATGGTGGATCTATTTTTAAAAATAGTGGTTTCATGATTTTCTTTTTCTAGTAGCTTCATTTTTTAATTTTTTGGGCTGGAAATTTCCTTATGGAGGTGCTGTAATGACCTAACTCTTACCTAAATATGACTTTGAAAAATATTGGATATTATTGTTATTGTATCTCCCAAGAGGTAAACCTAAAAATTTACTTTTCAAAGTAACCTCAAAATTTATCATATGGATCAATTAATTCAAGGATGTGGTGTTTACTAATAGGGTGAGATGGAAGAGAATAGCGAGAATGTTCAACCCACAATAAAAATATATTATGTATTAAAATATTATTTTTATCTCAAATGAACAAATTATTTATTTTTTGTTTCTTATAAAGTAACTATTTGATCAAAAAACAAACACTTATGTTTTTTCCATAATATGGGTTTTACCATAGGTTTTGGTATATAATTTTTTAATAAAGGGCTCTCGTACATGGTAATAATTTACATGTTGAGATTTTATTTTTAAAAAATAAATTATTTTTAGGTAGGATATTCAATTAATAATGAATATATTATCTTACCCTAGATAATAGATATATTCATATCAAACCCTATTGATAGTTTTATGTTCCCTATGGATTTTGGTTTCTAAGAAGAGGAGTTAATGATATTAATGTACCACTCCTTAGGATAAATTAATAAAATAATAATAAAAACATCATCAATGGATGATCATATATTATTGTTGGGATCATTATTAATATTTTCTCAATGATTCCTAAATTTATAATGGAAGAAATTATAGAAAAATGGGTTTTCCTTTCTTATGTGTGAAATTATTATTTTTAATTATTTAATAATTAATTATTTATCATTTTCCTTAATCCTATAAAAACTCATGCCAATCATTCCCTATTTTTTGATAGATATATATTATAAATGACTAATTTGTTAGCAGTGTGCATCCATTCAAATAATAACGAAGAAGGGGTGACTATTATACTCCCCCCTCTCTTAAATATATTCTCCTTGACTCTGTAGTACCTTCTATAGAATGGATAGTATCAAGGTGGTTATCACTGCAAGGAAGGATGATGAGGGGAAAGTGGGTGATGATGTGGGAGAGGGGGGAGGTTATGGGGTGACTCACCCAGTAAGAAGAGTGGCTAAAAAATTAACACAATATCCTAAGTGAAAGAGTAGAATTATTTATAAAACCATGCCATAAAGGGAGTCGGATGCATATATGGATATAATAGAGAAATAGTAGAAAATGATAACTACCTTTGAAGTTGGAACTATATAAAAAATGGTGTCCTGTTCATACTACCACATTTATAAAAATTTGTTCTTGTGTGATCATCATGATGGATTACTCCCCAATGATACCCATCCTAAAATTATAGGTGAAGACATATTTTCTTATGGGATGGGTGGTGATCCGATAGGCCCTGACCATGGGGCTTGGAAAGATCTTTATTTCAGTAGGAACGAGGGACATGCCTTCTCAACCTGACTCTTCCATGCACCATCGCACGCATGAGTTCCACATGACCATACTCTCTTTCATGTACGGGGAACGTTCCCCCACCTTATAATTTCAAATATAGAGCTATTTTGGCTACCATTTAGATTAATTTTTTTAACTATTTTCTATGTCTTCAATATTCTCAAAAAAAATATTCAAAGAAATTGAGTTTCATATTATTAGTGTTGTCCTATAGAGATTATGATAATATTGACCATTATCAAATTCATGTTTTTTTACTTTTTTATTTTATATATCATGGATTTATCTCCATATGGATAAAAATGGGTTTAGGTGATATTATTAGAGTGTTCTTATGTTTTTCAATCCACATTGGTGGAGTAGTTATGTTATGATGTGGGTTACCCCCACTATTGATATGAAGGGTTGGTATTTCAACTTACTCAAGGAATGATATCCTATTTCTAAGGATTAATATGGGTTTTTACTTCTCCAACACTTGTGATTGAGATCTTCTATTTCAAGATTCAATATTTCAACTATATAACAGATTATATTGGGTTGAGATCCTCTACTAGCGTAATGATTTCACCTAACTAAGAGGGATTCGGATCCTCCCCATCGTTAATGTGAGTCCACATAGGTTTCTAAGTATCGATGTTTTATATACATGATATGTAATTCAATGATGATGGATGGAAGGTTGTGGTATTCCCAGGATTAAAGATAATTATTCAATGATGAGAAGAAAAAACTTGAAATATTATAATTTTATAACAGATGGAAATTATGAAAAATGTAGATTTATTCTAGACATATTACTCCTCCTCAACCTATGGGTTACATTGAGATATGGGGTATAGATAGTTATCAATATCATAAATTATCAACTCTAAATTGTTTTAATCTTCCTTGTTTCCACATATGTTGTGATTTTCGATGGATTAAGTTTTAAAGGTTGGTAATATCCATGCATATTATAGAATACTGGTTATTGATCATTAGTAGATTCCTTATTTTTCTACTAATACCTCTATATTACTAGGATCATTGAGCTAATGTTTTGTTCTATATTTTTTCTAGGGTTTTGGGGGTGTCCAAAAAAGTATACTAAAACTCACCCATGAAAATATATTCTTTCAACATGTGTTGTATCTATGAAATCAATGAATAAGTAAAAATATGTTCGTGGTATATGTGAAGCATTTGAGGCTTTTTTGGAGTTAAATCATGGTAACATGTGATGATTTATTGTAGAGATTGGTGCTACTTTATGGTTTTTGTGGTTATTTCAGTTGGAGATTACTCCTGGAGTGTACACAGTAAGGAGGAGTTTCATGTATATTACATCTATCAGATTCAGTGGCCTATCATATTTTCAATTCATTTGTTCTTCATTGGATGATTTATTTTTATTATAAGTCTCTTTCATTTGTTACAAATAGTTTAGAATTTTATATATATATATATATATATATATTATTCTTGGTTTTTATTATGAAATGGAGATATTGGCCTATTAAAGTTGGATTTAGTCTAAGGTATTCCATATTATATAGTATACCTACATGGTTCCATTCACCAGCCGATGTTCTATTGTAGTTTGGCTAGGGAAACTCTCAGATCAGTTCCCTCTTGGGTGTGAACCAAATGGGTATATTCATGTTATTATAAATAAACTTATTATTCACTAATAAATTTTTGATATGATGGTTACCCTTGGATATTAATTTAGTAGTTATCTAATGAGGTTTTAGTTTTTTATTATTTTTTTCTGATGGTATAATTTAATTAATTATTTATTTTTTAAAATCATTTTAATATATTTTTATAAAATAAATAATGTGATTATTTTTATGATACTATATGAGGTGGTGCTGACAAGGAATTTTAGAAGATGGATTTTTTGTTACCAAGACTCATTGACTTATAAATGATATTAATGGGATTTAAATATGGAAAATCAATACTAATAAAAGAAACATAATTGTGGAATGAAAATAGAGTTATATAATTAATGGGGAGATAATTAAGGATTAACTCGTGGATTATTTTTTCCCTTACAAGCACATTTTTATCTCATTATAATTTTCTCTTAGGAGGTTTTATTGAGAATGATGTACCATTGAAAATATATGATATAATAATATGAGTTATTTGGTTAAATAAATTAATTGTAGTGCCTATAAATATCTTTAAGTATTGTGTTCATTATGAAATGGTGTTTTGTAACGAAAAATCAAAATATATTTATTTATCCTTGTGAATATACCTTGATTTTTCATATCATTATGGATAGATAATTAATATTAATTTTATATAATATTTGGATGATAAATTAAATTATAAAATATGAGATTAATGGTTGAAAATGATGAATAGTATTTGGGAATATTTAATTGATATAATAATGGTTCATAATGAATAATTGATATTAGTGTAAAAATGAAACGTCGGAATATTATTGAAATTTAAAAATAATAGAATTTAACTATAGATAATAATAAGAAAAGTAATTCTATATTAATAAATCTTTAATAGATATAAATTATAGTATATTAAAAGTGGAATTACATGAATATATATATATATATATTTGAAAATATTTGATGAAGTTGAAAATATCATGATTTCTAATTTTGATGAAATTGGTGTTGATTATTATTTTTAATTTATGTGTGAATTGTTTTATAAATTCCTTATTGTGGAAATGAATGATGGTCATTGTTCATAAATTTTTTTTTGGAATATTTTTTAGGTCACCTTAATAAAAAATGATTATGAAATAATTAAATATAATGGAAAATTTGTAATGAGGTTGGAGGGTTTGATTTGTATTTTTTCCATTGACCATTATTATTTATAATGGGTGTCCTGTGAGAGACATGAAAAATGTTCAAGGGAATAGTTTCTATTTGGGGAATATGGTAGTAAGTTATACAATTGTCATGTAAGATAGTCTTGATGTCATGCTACATTTTAATTATAGAATATATTTTGTAAAAGTGTTTCATGGGGTGTTTTGATTTCAACATGGTTCATGAAACCATGAGACGAGTCCAGTTTATATAATCTAGGTCTTATAAAACTTTATGCTGGTGGTATGAGTTGATAGTGGGATGAGGATATTATAGTTTTATAACTTTAATGTAGCATAATCCCTTGATAAAAATATGTATTTAATATATGAAGAGGAAAATTTAGTGGATGATGTATCTTATGTAAAATGGGTTTTTTACTATCCAAGAAAAGTGATGATGTTATGGAACTTTTGGATTCTAAACATATGAGGATTATTGATGATGTTTTAAATTACACATTTATGTATCATTGTGGTAGACTTAAGTGGATTCATAACATATTTATAAGATATGGGGAATTACTCAAGGATATGAACGGTGGTTGACGTTATTGAAATTTAATATATGTTTGTGTTTTGAATATTTGTTCCAATAAATATACTTGTGTAGTGGACTAGTTAAAAAAACAGATAAGTAGTGGGTTTATAATCCACTTACAATATTTAATAGTACTGTGCATTCTTTTACTATTTTTTTGGTATGGTTTTTTATGATTGATAAGGAAGTTAATGAGGATGAGGAAAGAGACGAGGTGGAAGGTAAATGTGGTGATGATACTTTCCATGATAAACCAAGATAAATTATATATGTGATTTGTGCTTTTGGTGATACTAATAGAAAGTTTCAGAGCTCCTATGGGTGGAAAATAGATAATACATCAATATTCTCTAAGGGTGGACAACTTACAAGAAAATATAATTTTTTGTGGGAAGAGACCTTGATAGTGAAAACTGGGAAAGTTATTGATTGTATCTAGGGGTGGACAACAACCTAACAAATTGATGTAGGTGTGATATAAATTTCCCTGTATATGGATAGACAAATTGGTGATGGTGTTGTGATATTAAGAAATATATGGGTGGATAATTACCTGGTGATAGACTTTTGATATCATGTTCTCTATGGTTGGATGGAAACCTAATAATGGAGAAGTGGTAGCAAGTTCCCAATGGGTGGATATCTATTTTTTTGGAAAAATAATTCTGATTTCTCTACAATAGGATAGACATTTACATATATAGATATTATAAAAAGCTGTCCTGGAAAGATAAATACTTATTAGTGGATATATTTTTGGGTGTTCTCTATGATTGGATAGTTATAAGTGGATTTTAAAGGAAGTTCCTTACAAGATGGAAATAGATTGGTTCATATATTTGTATTGGTTGTGAATATTATTATAGGGGAGTTTGAATAAGAATTTTTAATAGGTAATGTTATTTGATTTCAATATTTTTATGAGTATGAGGTCTAGAATCACAAAATTTAGTTGGATATCATTTATAAGATGTTTATTCATTGATTATTTTTTATTATCTCCATACACTGAGGATTAAGTATGGTTCATTCACATTGACTTATGAGAGTTACATTGATGAACCTACTTATTATATTTATATTCTCACCCCCAACTTTATATATACAACTTTTTATATTTTCCTCATAGAGTTGGGGGTGGTGTCAACTAACCTTATGTGTTGACGTATGAGACATTGTTTGAAAAGTCAGGTTTTTATACATTAAATAAGGTATAAAGGGAATGATAGACCGTATTTTTTTTCTTCCATTAATTTATAAACTATGTTTGATATAACATTAATTGATAAACATTAATAATCTATTATAATTGTGAAATGAATAATATTTTTATAAGTGATATGTATTGTGGATTTTCAAAGGGTAATGCTTTCCATATATTCATGATGGGACCCCATCGGTTATAGTATCCAACAAATGTCCTATTAATGGAAGGATTTGGGGATCACACTCTAACTCATTATCAGATTTTATAGAGTATCAGTGAGGGTAGTTTATGGCATAAAACAAAATTTTAATTTTATACACAATTTTAACAATAAATAATAATATTTTGATATCATTCTTTCATTTACTTCATTTCCTAAAAATTGATATGAACTGTATAGACTACTATTTAGGATCAAATAAGTATTAATTTATTTATTATAATCCAAAATAATAGAATTTAGTGTAGTCAATAATAAGGATTCATGATAAAGTCAATGCATTTCATTGAAAATATCTCACTTTTTCATACTCTTCCACTATTGCATACTCACCCTATTTTTATAATTTTTTTCAAAAAGGTATCCATTTATATTTTAGAAATACATCATATAAATAATATATAAAAAATAAATACAATAACTTAATGTCCACTAATAAACACACACATAATGAAATCAATGATTTCTCTATTATTTTAATCACCCTTATTTAATTTCACCCCATTTGGGAAAACATGAGAATTACCTTGTTGTTATGTTATTCATGAAATTTGAAAATAATAATCCAGGTATAAAATATAAAGGGATATGACATATATATCTCATTCATGAAGTGTTATAGGTTGGACAGTCATCATCAACATTAAACATTTGAATGAATTTTTCATTATTGATTTTGTGAACACATCCACCAATTATTATTTTAGTGGAATAAATTATATTGTCAAAAAAATTACATTTTATTTGATTAAATGATCCTTGATACCTCTTATGTTTAATCAAAAATTTAAAATAGGATTATTTGAAAATATATCTCATATTAATTAACTAAAACCTTAAGAAAATGACACTTTGCCTCAGCTATAAGAACATCAAGTCGACTCCTCATATGTATTATTTGAGGCATTTCATGATTAATGAAAACCAGATCAGATTACATAATGCTTAAAAACATTAAAGTTTACTTACTTATGTGCCATATCACAATATTTTCTTCTAAAAGGGAAGAACTAATTACAGTAGACTATCAATAATAAACATTTCAAACCAAATCCATATTGTATTATCCAAGAACTAAATCCCAATTTTACTATAAAAAATTAAATCATTAAAAGAAGGTTTTTTATATTTATTTGAATATTCTTAGATAAAAAATAGATTCATCATCACAACTTTGGAATAAATCACACAATATCACAACATAGAAATTATATGGTCTTGATTACATTAAATATAATAGGTTTAAGATATGTAATGTTGTTCTTATGTTTCTTTATGTAACTATATATTTAATTCATTAATCCCATTGTAATTGGATTATAATTATCATTAATATTATCTATATCAAATTTCCTTAATAATGCAGGGGAATAGTTCTATTTTAACCAAAAAATATGATCCCTTAGTTCATTAATTTGTTGAAAGAGGATATAATCCATCTCTCAAAGTATATATATCATGAAAATATCCTTTAATTGAGTTATAATTAATCGAAAAACATTTTTTCAATATCTATAAATATAATATAATCCAAAAATATTCTAATAATCGGTGATTGTAGTTCATATATATGTGAAGTATATGTTTTTTTAACTATTTTTTTCTTAAAATTTAGGTATTTAAAACCTTTTCTCCACAAGAAATACTATTATCTTGGGGATTTATTTAAACTAATACAATATTTATTTTACATAAAAACATATGTTCCACATTCATATATCAAAAACCCGTTAATAGTTTTCTAAAAACCATATATTTAAGAACACTGTTAAGGATTGTCGATTTAACACCTATTTGGTATATTTTTTACTTACTTTAAACCAAAATAGAATAAAAAAAATATTATTATTTGAATTATTTAAATAATGAAATCATTTCAATAAATTAAACCCCTCTTACTTACTAATATACAATATATAAGATTAAAATATTATTCATAGATACATCACTTTTTAAAATTTACTTATTTCATAACATAAAAATTATTTTAATGATGCTTCTATTTTTCAATCTTATAACAAATTCCTGTTTATTTTTTTTCTTAATTTGATTCATTATTTAAATAATATAATCATCCCACTATTTATTCTATAATGATTCTTAAATAATTCCTAATTCAACATGAGAAAATAATTAATTATGGTTTAATGAAGTCGAAGGTCTTGTTATTTGAACTTGTGTTACATGGTATCCAACGTTAATTAATGAGTTAAAAATCCTAATCAATATAATATAATATTATTTGGGTATTTATTTTATAGTGAAAATGTTTTAATAAAAAATTCCACTTATCCACTAAATGAATCATTAAAATTTTCACATTTACAAACTTCTTTTTGATATAAATCAACATTTCAATAATTATCTTATTAAACCTATCATTATGGACCATAATCACTAATGAGTGTTATAGGGACTTCACAAGTATAATATTGAAAATATTATTATGATAATTATTAAAATGTAAACAACCAATCCAATTTTTTGTATGTCCTAACAAAAACCCATCAAATACTCATTACTCAAACCTTCTCCTATTTGTTCTGTTTACATTAATAATAAAAATATATAAAAACACACAAAACTAAATAAGGATCAAATAAATATACTATTATATATTATATAATTTCACAACTTAATTACAATAAAGTAAATCTCTATTTTGAATTCTCAATACTTTTTGAAATAGATTTTATCGAGAAATATAATAATTTTATTTTCACAACAATCATCATTCATTCAATTTCAACTAAATTCTTCCTCTTATATTCAAATATTGTATATATTTTTGGTTTTAAAGATATAACTAGTCATTTAAAATACCATTCTTCTCAATATAGGCTTCAAACATTGCACTACAATATTCAATACCATTATTCATCCAAACTTTCATCAATTTAATTTCACACTCCTTTTAAGAACTACACTTCCTATTTTTTAAAATTTTTGAGAGATTTAGATATATACTTCAACTATATTATACAACTAATTCAACTAAAATTATTAATAAATTAAATAAAATAATTTTAAATATTTAATAAATTTATATTTAATGGATAAAAATTTCAAAATTATATGATCTAAAAAATAATTAATTTATGAATCCTTACTACTAGTATAAATTAACCTCTATATTACCCATTTCAAATACATTCAAACAAACATTTTTCTCATATTAAGGATTTGGATCAACAAAAAAATATTAAAGAGTAATATAGATAAGGGTTTTACCGATATTACCCAATATCTTATGCCATAAGACATTCTCCTCTTCAATGTTAAACTAGAATATTTTAAAACCTTAATAGATCATCAATATCAATAAATAATGACCTCATTTTGATCTATAAAAATTAAAAAAAAAACTCATTAAATGATGCTTCAAGCCATCCATGAGCAATTTATTCTTTAATACTCTCTTTTTTTCATTGATTTCTACCTATCCAAATCACCTTATCTTTAGAGAACAATCAATATTGAATTTTGTAGAGAATATTTTCACTTTTAAAATCATTTAAATATATTTAAATACCAAATTCTTTGTAATGAAAAAGCATTATCTAATACCCATGGTTTCTTCTTTTATAAAATGTTTAAAGGAACTCCAAACAAAAAGGAAAATACCTTTTTATTGTTTATTTTATGAAAAATTAAACCAATATTTGTTATACTCTGGTGAAATTGAAATAATGTACGATAATTTAAATAAAAAATCATTTTTCTCAAATATTTGTTATAGTTCATTCAATAATAATATCATATTCATAAACACTAATTTATTTTTCCAACATATAATAAAATTTAAATTCTTTAAAAGGGTTTTATCTCTATAAATATTTCTATACAAACACATTAATTAGAATTTACTATCCTTCCACTAAACCAAAATCCCCATTCCTTGTTCTTATACCTTATAAAAATCCAAAATTAGCAGTGGAAAGGAAATTATTCTCACAAAAAAATCACTTTATCTTGATATTCTAGCTTATTATTTTTCATTTTTTTAATTTATTAGACTAATTTATCTAAAATAATATTATATCACATTATAATATTCATCCAATATATAGTAGACATTTTATAAAAAAATTATACTTCGACATTATAGTATTTTTATTTTTAAATTTATATTTTCAAATAAAATATATTTATTTAAAATATTTAAAAGAAAAAAATTAACTTATTTTTTCTCTAATTGAGTTACAGTTTTATATACTCCAAATGAAAGACTCGATATGTTAGTTGAATGTTTTATTTTAAATATAATAATAATAAAAAACTTTTTTAGGTTATTCCAATCCCAAAATTTCATTTATACGTTCTTTAACATCTTCAAAGAACATTTAAAATTGTTACTTTAAATTATTCATGTTGTTTATCATATTCAATAACAGTAGTTCCATGATATCTGGATTTTTATTCTAGGAGGAATAGTTTTTTATCCATTTATCTATTTTATTCTTATTTTTTGAGAGATATAATCAATTATGAAATATTATTTAAAATTTTTTTATTTAAAAAAAACAACATAAAAATGATGATTTAGATGAGTTATTCTTGATCATATAATAAATTTACATTACATGCGTCGACATGAACTCTATTTTCATAAATTCAGGTTATTTATTGTTACTTTATTCTTTACAACTAAAAAAATAAATCTTCATTTACTTTTTATACAAGTGTATTCTAATATTGTTTACATGAAGTAAAATAGAGATATAAAAATTTAGTCTGTGGATTTTGTGATTTTTAATTGGTGTTACATAGACATTGAAAATATAATGTGTCAAATTTTAGGTTATATGATCTCAAATGTGAAAATTAAATGCAGGGTTGGATCTAAAAATGGTTCTTTACCCTAGATATATTGTTTACCTATAATATATATTGATAAATATGTTGTGATAAATTATACAAGGTATGTGTTCTCTTATAAAATTCTTTATGATATCCTAAAGGTAAACCATAATTTTTTCACCTTTTTAAACAATAAAGAATGCATGTTTAGATACAGTTATAGGATATGGTGCATCTTGACCCTAAGTTTTAGAAAATTAAATTTATCACAACCTTAAAAATATTTAGAAACTTACTTTTGATACAATAACACACATAAATATTTTAGATTAAACTTAAGGGTATTTTTTAAGGGTCAAAAGGTTCATCATAGAAAACCTATTTGGATCATTCATTCACACTTCATGGAGTGAGTAATCAATTAAAAAAATTATAAAATTATTTTTTATTTTAATTTCCACTATTAATTTTAAACCGTTGTATCTATTCAGATATATTGATATTCATTTGAATTCAAAAAACATTACAACACAAGAAAAGTAATAAATGGAAAAAGATAGTAGCATAGGGTATTTTTATAAGGTATGGCCCTAATGTGGGTATCTAATCATGGTTATGTTTGGGTCAAGTGTGAGAATAGGAAATCAACTACTATATTCAAATGAATAATTATGTATAAGGTTTCAATAAACCTTACATCATCATCCCAAATTCTATATGTTGCCCTCTATTAGATTTATAGTCCCTTGAGTGGGTCCTTATACTGACTGACACATATTTATTTTTTGTCCTCCCAAACTCATTCATCAACAATATACAATTATTTTAACTTTATTTTTATTACATCAACTAGTAAGCTATTCTTCCTTATTTAGGGTCTTTGATATTTAATATAGAATATATTATATCATCATAAAAATCAATCTCTTATTTTCAATTCAATATCAATCACATTCTTCAATAGATTCAAAAAAAGGATAAATATTTATATAGAAGTACTTTCTATATTCTCAATAATCCTCTTCACTTCTTCTGTATCATCTATGGTATAAGTATATGACATAGTTGAACCTTAATCCTACTTCTCATCATTCTTTTCCATTGATGGTAGTTTGGTATAAAACAACAGAACATTATCAACATTCTTCTACATATATTTTTATCATTCTTCTTATTCTTATTCTTATTTATCTATTTTAAATAAGATAGTATATGTAGCGTTGAAACCTCAAAAATTTCCTTCTATTTCTCTTCTCATTGTTATTTGTTACAAAGAAACATCAATTGAATGTAGTATTAGTTTCTTCTTTCAAACTTCTCACAAACATCTTTTCTTCTGTTATCTCTTATATTCATAGATATATGTGAATATAATTTACATATTTTGAATATTTAAATTATATGATATTAAATACTATTATCATCTCATTATTTCTATTTCGTATAATGACATGGGTCTTCTTTATATAATCTAATAATATATTGTTTATTCTTACAATTTATCTTAACTAATATTCAAAAAAACCCGAAGACTCCCTTTTTCAATAAGATTTAGAATCTGATAATCCTAATGGAATTCTAATATTAATATTTAAAATACAATAATTATCACATCATGGTCATCTCATTTATTCCTTCTTTCTTAATTTAATATTCAACTGAGTCATTTCTCAATGACCAGAATTGTGGTGTTTAGTCTATATTGAACATGTCTGTATGTTCTAAATTAACTCACCAGAAATCATGTTTTTATCAAACTAATATACATTATGAAGTAAATTATGTATCTTATGTAACACTTTAGTAAATTCCAATATCATATTTATGTGTTATAATATATTTCATATGATCATGATAATCTAATATATTCTCAAAAAAATATCATGAATTCTTATAAACATATTCTATATCAGATAAAAAACATTTTATTATTATGGTACTGATAATTTTCCAATTTTTACACCATAATATAATAGATTTCTTCAATTAAATGTTATGTGTGATTTGATAGAATTTTGAATTATATAAATACCTAACATATCATACTATGATGTGTCCTTTACAATATTTCAACATAAACTACCAAAAATACAATCTGTATGAACATGGATATATTAACTTCTGATAAATTGTCTTATGTACCATATAAAGCATGTTAAACATCAAAATGGAACACTATTAATTATTTATGTATCATTTAAATAGTTTGACATATCTTGGTGGCCTTTAGTAATGTGGAAATGTTTAATTCTTATAGATATTTGATTTAATATTGAAACATTATCATTTCATACATTGAATCCCAAAACATCATTAAATTATGTAAAAACCTCTTCATAATTCCAAGGATATATTTAAACACTACAAATCATCTAAAAATATTTTAAATTACGTTATATATTTATAAAAAACTTCTCAATGGTCTTAAAAAAAATTCTCAAGTCATTATGTACCATATAAGTAAACTTCATTAGTATTTCAATACATTTTCATAACCTCGAAAAATTGTAGTTTCTACATAGCCTTCTATAATCTTCATTCATGTGTGTTAGTAAATATATACAGTAGACATCATTTATAACAAAATATGGATGGTAACTCACTTAAACTATTACCCAATCTCAAGTAGTTCTTATAGTATCCATATTTTCAACCTAATAAGAAACATGTAATAGATAATAATATACTCATACAATATTATTATTTTTTATTCGTAAAAATTTCAGATCAGTAATCATGATATGTATTATGTTGCCTCTATGAATCTTTATATGTAATAATTTCATGTAGCAACTAACCATTCCCATTTTCAAGGGTATTATATTTATCTTTATCTTTATTCACAACATATTAATTGATCTCCATAATTAAATGGATGAAAAAAATAGATCACAGTCACTTCTAATATATTTGTTTCTTTAAACCCATTTATTAATTATAATATTAAACATAACCTAACATCAATACATATTTACTTCACTACTAATAGAAAAATTGAAAAGTTATACAACAATTTTAATCACAATCCAGTTACTCACTTCTATATAACAACTTTTTTTTAAACACCCATTTTAATTATATCCATCTTCATTATAAAGTTAATATTATTATCCCACTTATTTATAACAAATGTAAAGTTTCAATGGTTATAAAATTTCTTACTCAACTCATAAATTAATCCTGAATTGAAATTTTCACTTCCCTCTGAGAGTAAGTTTGAAACACTTGATTTAAGGATGAAGTCACATTTCTCTAAATCAATTATCCATTTATTAATTAATAAAATGTCTATATGAGCTTTCTCAACATATAAAATAATAGATAATGACATATAATTTAAATATATTCATAAAATGGTTCCTCAAGTGATACAAACTCAAATTTATCTTCAAATATAATGTTTTAAGATTATTTTAAAATTTTAGTAACTATATTCAAATCAATTAACCCATCGACAAAATAAATTATATGTTGGATTCCCCCCTTCAAAGAAAATTTCCTACTAAAAAATCCCCCCTTAATAATCATGGTTTATTCAATCAAAACATGTATGGTAAATTGATTATTATACATCAACTTTAAATTTTTCAAAAAATTAAAAATTCATATGATATAATGATATTCTATCTTAAACTCCCCCTTAAGGGATAAGATATAATAATCTTCATCATGGATTATTAAAATTAAAATTAACACCAAGAATATCCTTCTAATACCACGTGAAATGTTATAAGGGGGCACCATCATGAAAATAAAATAACATTGTGATGTAAATATCTAATAGATTTAATAATTTTACTACATCATAGTCCTCACCTATACGAATCACCGTTAATTCCTAGTAAATAAAAAAAATTATAGATATGCAAATAATGTGAATTGTCTATAAATCCTTAGAAGGAGAAAAAACACTAAGATATGATTATAAACTCAAAACCTATTTTTTAGTTGTATAAAAATGATGGTAACTCATCATTCTTTCTCCTCCTTTGATTTTGTATACATGATCATATTTATGAATAAGTATCTTTATTTTTTATTTATTAATCTTCTTTGGTGTACTTGGTTTTTTGTCTTCATCTAGAATAGAAAATTCACTCATTTGTGCTTTATGGTACATCTTGTATCTTCTACATTATATCTTGATAATCATTGCATAACACTTATTTGTAAACCTCTCATAAATTTTATAATTTTTCATATATTTCTTTCAAAAAAAATCTTTTATTTAATTATTAGATTGATTCCCAGCATTATTCTAATTTTCCCTATTTTTCATTAGTATTCAAGGATTTCTTATAAATTTCAATTGTATCCTTTTCTACCATATCCAAGTCATCTCTTATTTGGTGTAATTAATTTCAAAATATTATTCAGGGAGTTTTCTTAACACTTTTCTTTTGTTGAAACTGCAAGGGAAAATAATCATTATCGCTTATTCACATCTTCCAGATTTATTATGGCCTTAGCTATTTAGAACAGTATGAATTATGATTGGTCGGTTTGAACAAAAAAAATATGTACAATGACAACATTTATTTCAACCTCTATAGGATTAATTCATTCATACATATCTTTTATTCATAGATATTTTTTTTGTCTCTTATCTCAACTGAATAGTACTTTTCTTAGCATAAGCTATAGTACCCTTAGTCTAAATCTTATAAAATATTCATGAATTTATGATTTATATAAAAATATAATGTTTTTGTCTTAACGTGTTCCATAGTTCCAATAGTGGAAAAAATTCATTGACCTTTTTATTTTAACTTCAATATATCCATATTTATTCCCTCACATTTTTTCCCAAATATCTCTTATTTTGATCATTAATTAGAGATCTATTTAAATTATAAATACATGTATCCACCCATGATGTGGTGGTAAATTTCATAGGATTTTGTTTTCAAAAATAAATCACTAGAATTTTAAATAAAACATATACTTTTCAAGAAAATTTCATTTTTGAAAATTGAATTTTTTTTTTTTGAAAAAATAAAACCTTTTTCATTAAGCCTATGAAAGGTACATCACCAAATAATTTTAAGATCTTATTTCTATTAATTTTCATCATGTAGTTACGATACTATAATTACAGACATACATGGTGTGTCCTATTTTCTCAAATACTTGTGAATATTCATCAGGTTTCATATCCATGTTTCTCAATTCAATTTCCAATTCAAGATACTTTTTGTTGATGTTATTTTTCTTGACCTCAACAGATCTAGTTATTCATCCCCGTTTCCTATAAACCCCAATATTTATTCCTAAAATATCTTTCCTTGTCCTATAATGATTCTTTGGGCTCATTTATCCTCTTTGTTTGATTTCCAACTGAGCATGTTTGGTAATCCTAGAGGATTTGTGTATTTAAACTAATACATAGAACTCTTCATCATGTTTCTTACTTAAGGTTTCTTTATCGACAAATTTCTTTTGAAATTATTCTTGAAAATGGGATAGTTGTTTCTTATAAGGAAACACAATATGTTTTCTATCTTTGAGAAGTTTGGGGATATTCTTTCACTTCTACAAATTATTAATAAATACATTTGGATTAGCTTTTACACATATTTCAATATTTGTTTTAAAATTTGGTTGTTCCTTGAAAAAATATAATATATTTAATATAAAACCTTAATAAGAAATTTCTTCAACAAATAATTGGTATCTAGGTATAGGTATTTATGTGTGTCAATAAATTTATTCTCTTCACTATCCCAGCTATATTATATGATTTTAAATAAATTAAATTGATAAAAAAGACGTTGTGATTCTATTCATTTAGTGGTGTGTACTATTTATCTTTTGAGATCATTTTAAACTTATTATCCTATTTATTAAATATTTTCATTATGTTTTTGGCTAAAACCTAAATGTTAGTATGGATAGGTATAGAAAAAAAAATCTTCATCTAAGAAAAAACAAAGCCTTATTCAAATATAAACTTCATATGTATTTGAAAAAAATAGTTATGAATAAAAAATTGATCTAATCAGAGAGAACCATCATTCACACAAATTCCACTTGAAATGCCCAAATTGATCATGTAGTCACACTGAATGGTTATGAATCCTAGTAAACCAAATTTACTGATTTATTTCCCATTAAATTTCTTCTTAGAGTATTTGAACCTATACATCAAATAATATAAATAGATTATCTAATGAATTTTAAATACATAATACCACATGCATTTTAGAAAATAAAAAAAATATTGTAAAATAGGTTATTTGTACACAAATTTTTACAATTTTTTCATCTATTCCTTGTTGTTTTTATTTTGAGTATGAGATAAATATATAGACTTTTACAATCATGTTAGTACATGTGAGAAATGTATTTTTAACCCCTAGGTTATAACTCAGAAATTATATTTTATCTCCTGATAGTTTTATAGTCTCTAGATTGGTTGATTATATTGGATCCCTCCATTTTAAAATGGGTCCTCCCCAACTCATATCGGAATAAAATATTACTTCATACTCCCAAATATCTCTATATGAACTAGTATGATCATCCCCCTAAATCTGAGAATTTTATAACCAATAGTGTATATGTTATATTAGCATGCATATTGGTCTCCTAATGTCAACTCAATCTCAATATTATCCAATATATTTCTTAACGCTTATCATATATATATATTTATTTATTTATTTATATCACTTAAAATATATCTATGTGTGTTCCTTAATAGCATTTTCCATGATAAACACCCATATTAAAATATTCTCTAACAACTATGATATATGGTTATCATAGGTCGTGACATCACTCAATTTTCTCATCATTTTTCTCTATTAATGATAATAAGATATGCAGTGACAACATAAAGTCATCTCTCATTAACTTCTATTACTTTTATTTTTCTTCACCTTCTATGTTAATAATTTGTGTTTCAGTATCAACACCCTATTATCCTTCTTAAACTTCTCATGTTCTTCTTCATTATTAATAAATATGATCTTCAAAATAATGGTTTGTCAGTTTCTTCTCACTTGCATATCTCAAACACTCATCCTATTATTCTCAACTATATTCGCAAAATCAAGTGATATTATTTCAATTTTTTAAATATATAAATTCAATGAAATTTATCACTATGATATTATCATCATTTTCATTTAACATTATCACATGGGACTTCTCTCCATGTTCTGAATATTATCATTCTTATAAAAGTTTTTCTCATCTAATATTTCATAAATACATAAGACCCCCATATAAATAGGTCAACAATATTCCAACTCAAATCTTTATAAATGATATCAAATATTCACATTTGAAATATTAGAATTGTCATGCCAAGATCCTATATATTTCACTACATTAATTATTCCTTTAATCTAAGGTTGGGTCACGGCTCGATCACCAGCATTGTGAAGTTAAATCCATGAAGAATAACTCTCCATTTTATAATTTTAATTTCTATAAATATCTCATTGTATCAAAAAATAATAATCATTACACAGGTAAGGAAATATCTAATTTCTCACTTCTCTAAGATCCAATATCTTATAAATTATTCAAAAAATATTTTTTTATATTAGTAATATTATATAATTGTGAAAGAATATTACATATTACATTGTATGTCATCGATATCAAATAGAATATCCAAAATATCAACGTATTTATACTCTGAAAATTTATACTCTATAATATCTTATGTTCAATATATGATATATTATGTATACTATGAAAACCTTCCATAATATATAGATATTTATATATGAAAAATTGACATTACCTATTATATATTTTACTATACATATTAAACAAATATTTTCCTTAAAAACTTTTATATGTTTCATATCATTAAAAAATCATACATACTATAAGAAATATTTCACATTTCACAATGTAACTCTACTAATTCATTATATATCATTTATTGATTTTCATGTATCGTAATTTTGTTCAATAAGTTGATAATATGTCATTTTCAGGGATATTCTTTATATGTTTTCAAAATTATTACTTAAAACCCATAATTACAATACTTATTTAAATCACCTTAGAACCTCTTTAAATATTATTAGTACATCTATAAATAATATAATTCATCTCCAAAACACTTGAATCACTTTCATAACTTATCAGTCCATATCAAAGTTCTTTTGATCAATTTCCCAAGAATCATATTGAATATAAATACTTTTCTATAGTATTTATTTTTAGTTCCATTGATTTATAAATTCCAACATATACATCATCATTTTCTCACCATTATACAATTATGCTAGTAAATATATGCATCTACCTCCATTTATGATAACATAGTGATGGTGACTCACATCAATTATTACCAAGTTGAATTAAATTCCTCTAGTATTCGGAGTCTAAAAATTCTAAGTAACATTTCACTAAAATTTATCTCTTCATATAACAATGTGTAACATTGATTCTTTAAAATTCCAGTTCAGTTGTCAATAGATGTATTATACTCCCTCTTTGACTCTATTTGTTCATGAATTCCACGAAATAACAGTCCATTTCCTTTATAAATGGAAATATCTTCATCTTTATCCTAATTTCTAGTATACAAATGGATCTATATTTTTTAATGGTCGATAGAAATATATATACTCATAGAAACGATAGTTGTGTCACGTGCTTTCAACCTGTTTATTCATTTCACTCTTCATCATCTCCAAACATTAATATATATTGACCTAACTTTTAATTGAAATTTTTATAAAAAAATATGACACTCTTAATCATAATTAATTTTAGAAACATTACTTCTTCAAAAAATATTTGGATTTCATCATGTAATTAAGGTTAAAATTTCTATATTTGAGGTAAAATCCCTAGATATACTTAACCTTGTTCTCCCCCACCATTTCCCTTTCCCTCTATATATTGAAAATATATAACTTGGTGGAATTAAACTCTGAAAATTGAATATTATAAAATTTATTTATAGAAATAAATTATATATTTTAGAATAGTCATCCTTATATTTTTTTATTATGGATAATTGGAATCCCAATCTATTAAATTTTGATTATAGTGAAGAAAGTCTAAAATATGAAATTGAGTTTTCTGATTTAGAATTATGAACCTATTATTTTTATAATGATATATCATATTTTAGTGATCATTTGTTGGATAACGAAATTGGTCATCTTGTTAATATGGATGGAAAATGAATTAATTAGGTTGTGTGGTAAAATTTTTCAATTTTTATTGATTAAATAAAATCTAAAACTATCATGTTTATTTGATAAAATATTGGAATTGATATAAGAGTATTTATGGGATGTTTCATAACAATTTAATTATCTAGTGTTATATCATAGTCTAGAAAATAGATGTGGTTCACTATGTTAGGTTAAAGGATATGATAATTAGGGATATTCAATTATGGAATTCTAAGCCTATGGAGGGGATTTGGTAATTCCATATGGAAACAAAAATGTGTCGTTATATAGAAAATTATAAAAAATATTGTACAAAAGAAATTTTTGATGTATTATTTTCAGTCTAAGGAAGGCCTATTGATTTATAAATTAACAATATTTTTTTACTTAAATGAGGATTGCATGAAAAGGAATTTGTAAATTTTTTTGTGATATTTTATTTCAAATATGATCATTAGTAAATGTTTTTTACCTAATAGGATGTTGTGATATTTTATATCATTGTGACATGGGTTTTATGGTGGAAGGTTAATTGAGATAAAAAATAATGATTATATTAAATTAGTTATATTATTAGGATATAGTATTTAAACTGGTAAATTTAAATAAAACATATTATAGAATATATAAATTCATAATACTCTATGATGAATTTATTAATGTTTTCAAAATAATATTTTTAATTTTGGTCGGTATTTGGATTAATGTAAATATATAACAAACCGTATTTTTGTTTGTTTGTGTATCATGTTACATTTGATAATTTTAATAGTGGACTATTTTTTCTATATATAAATTTATAATTTCACTATGTGGCCAATGTTTTTATAGGACAACACATTATGTGATATATAAGTTTTATTAGATTCCTAGTGGGTCCCAATATCCATATAGTATTATATGGTCATCTATTGAACCCTCATATATAGGGGATGTTATATTCCCTTTATAAGTAATGTATTTTGATTATATATATGGGTTTTTATACCTCTAGGGATGTTTTATTCACTAAATAGTTTGGTTAATTTGTAAAAAAAGTTATGGGTTCCTTTATTAAATATTATTTTATAGGTTTTGTGTTATACTTATATATTATACTTTTGGGAGAGTTTAATTTTGGTGAGATATGGGATTTGTGTGGAACTATAATGGGAAGTGTTGAACTATCATTTTTTAGTTCTTTTCACAAATCATTACTATACTTAATTAGTGAAATATATGATTACGGTTCAATACACACCCATTCCTTATCATTTCATTTTTTTAGACTGTTTTTAAGGAGGCGATAGACCATACATGTTTCTAGAACAAAATAATTCTCTTGGGTTGTAGATTTGTTTTTAATTTTCTTCCTTTTTTGTATGGTGAGATGTTTTATTTGGAGTTATTATTTGTCTGGTTTTTTACTTACCATGCCTATTTTTGTTAGATTTATCCTCATGATGTTGGTTTATATACAACTATCTTTGTTTCTTAGAAAGTTCATTTTTAAATAAAAAAGAATAGTGGCACCCATGATGTCATATTGATAAACTTGGTGAATGTGACCACATTGTATCCTATTAAATGTAGGATTAAGAGATCACATTGGATCCTTGAAATATTCTGAGGGTAATTTGTGGGGTTCATTCAAGAAATAATGGTTTCAAATGTAATTTTTTGATGAATTTTATTGTGAGTACTAGTGAAGATTAAATTTGTTTGATTATGAAATAGTATCATTGGTATTGGTATGGAATGTAGTCTAGAAAGATTTAAAAAGGGTTTCTTGGTAAAAAAATCAGATTATTTGGAATTTATTATTTACTAAATATACATAAGGGATGATATACTATTTACAGGGTACTCTGTAAGAGTTATTGTATATCACATAGTACTAGGTTATAATGATTATACATGGTGATGGGATATTAAATAGTGATAAAAGGTATATTTTTTACTATGATAAAATGGTTTAATATTATTCGGATTAGAGTTTCCTCTTCCAAACTAGATATAAAATTTATATGAAAGCTTCTTGTATTTTAATTATAGGATATTTAGTATGCTCATGATCCAGTTTAGTAAAGGATTTATCTTGATTTTAGTAAGGATTAGAAAACAAGATATTTAAAAAGTTATAATAATAAAATAAGTCACAGATTGTGGGATTTTATGTTGATTATGAATTTAATAATTTGTTGGTAGAGGTTCAAATTTCTACTCAATTCATTTAGATAATGGAAATCAATTAATACTTTTGTTTTCTAGTTTTTTGTGTGATGCGAATCTTGAATGTGGGAGAATATTTAATATGATAAATGGGATGTGTATGAAATTTCATTGATTATAATAAAATGTCATATATAAAGATAATTATACTTACAAACCTTCATAGTAGAGTGGTAACACATTTTATTAACCATCGGGTATTGAATGTAAAAGTTATGAGTTCTCATCATAGCTTAATAAGAATGTACATGCTTATATTAAAGAATTTATTATTGAGGTGACAATGATTAGACTTCCTAAATGTAAATACCCTCACCCAAGCAGCCCAGAGTTGGTGGTTTCTTTATTACAATGGTTTTGGATATAAGAAATCACATCCCAATGATTAAAATGGTTACCAGTCTTGCAAAACTAGATAAATACTTGAAATTCACATTACATCTAAAAAAATAAAATACAACCTAGGATTTTATTTGATAACACCATTATTACCTTTTTTTATGACTTCATATCAAATATAATATACTTCCTGGTATCCTATGGGAAGAAAAATTAAGAAATGGGTGATCTCCAATGCTCAACAAAGGTAAGTGTACAAATGAATATTTCATAAACAAATACGTCAAAATCAATATAGAAAGTTAAATTACTAGAAAACATTACATTTAATCAATAACTTTACCATGATTAATAATATGGTATGAATAAATGATTACCAAAATAAATCCATATAAATGGTTAGATGATCTTGAAACAAATCCACAGATATTCTAAACAATCAAATAATCACATGGACATAAAAAACTAATCTCATAATGAAGTAATCTAAAATGTCAGGAATATTAACTTTTATCTTATGACTTATTTCCAAGAAATATTAAAAAAAATAGGCAAGGCCTCAGCCAAATAACCAAGCTCATTTTTCTCATGAAACCTATTGATTCATCAAGGGGCTTTAATGGGCCAATCTCATCACTTACTATGTCTAGTGAATTCCTCATAAGAAAGGGGAGAAACATTATTAATGTAAACAATCATATTGAAAGACGAGAATTTTTTTTAATAGTTTCTTTATAAAATAAACATAATGAACATAGATATTCATATTGGAAAAAAATTATATATATGTTAATACTTTCACCAATCAATAAACATAATCATAAAATATCAAGATTACTATGGAGAATGGCATCAAAATAGTACATCACAATCACATTTATTATAAACCATTAAGTGAAATAATAAAGATGGTTTCATTACAGCGTATTCCCAAAGGATAATAAGATAAATTTATATTCTTTTTATTTATTAATTGAAATAACATAAAAATATTATTAAAATATTATTAAGGAAAATATAATTTTAACATATAAAATCAATTTTCAAACCATAAAATTTATTAAATGTTATAAAATATATTATTATATAAAAATAACATTTTAAAATTTTCAATTAAGCTTAAAAATAATTATTTTTTAGGATAGTGGGAAATTTTGTTCATACTGATTATATGAGAAAATATTCCTTTTATAGTTTTAGTAAAAATACAAAAGTACCTCTTTTATAAAAAAATAAATATTTCTTTTAATTTTTTTATAAATATGTTAAGGGTTAAAAATTAAATTTAAAATTTTTATTATGGTAGTTAGAATATTTTGAAAACCTTTTTAGAACACATGGGCATATAAGAGAAAATATTTTCTTACTAAAGAGAGACATTAATTCAGCTTTTCTTAATAATAATTTATCCATAATTTGATGTACCAAAAGGAGTAAAATGGAACATTTACAAGAAATTTTTATGAATAGACATATGATAATAAAATATACGAGGTTTAAGATTTAAATATCACACAATTTCTTTAGTGGAGGCTTTAACATTAAAAATCTTGAATAATGAGAAGATTGTGAATAAATCCTTACCACTTGGGTAAATTTTTAATCATAAGACCCATGAAATAAATTACATCAAATGAAACATTAAATAATATGAAGATAATTATATTAGTGATATAATATTTTTCAGGTGAAGTATATACCCCATATAAAATAATTCCCTGCTAAATATGGCATATGTCTCACAGAAGTAAAAGTGGGATGGAAAACACTTACCTGATGTCTAATTTCATTTATACAGGTCTGTATATCCTACATAATAAATATGTATTTATTATACATATATTAAAGAACCATACTCATTCATATAATACCATATATTGTTTTTCTATTGTATTTTATGACTCGTTTAATAACAATTCTCTGTTAAAATCATTGTTTTTGGAGATAGTTTCTTTTTTTCATGTATGTTATGGTCTGGTAATTTGGATCCTTTTTATTTTATAACTTTTCCATAAATTGTTTCTTATTTTGACAGTTATATATTTATTTTATATAATTATTCATTAATTATTTATAAATTTCAATAAAATTTAGGGATAGGAAAAATAGTTACACCATTAATTGAGCTAGCTAGTCATACGTACATGTGAATGATGTATATTTGTCAAAAACATAGATGGTAATAAAAATAAAAAATATTTAAAAATTAAAAAACCATTATTATATCAAATTTTTTGTGTTTAGCCATTAAATATACCCTCAATACCAACTATTTCAAAATAAAATGAAAAATATTTCACACCACTATGTGGAGTTGGTAGTCCACACGTATGCATAAATGGTGTTATTATTTTCTAATGGATGGTAAAGTAAGAAGGAAGATTTAATATTTTAATTAAATAAATTATATTAATGTAATAAATTGAATATATATATTAAATCCATCATTAAATCCAACCGTTAGAGGTGGTGATGGAAAACGAATTACATTGATTCATGAGGTGGTATACCTTTGTAAACATGATTGATGGTTTTGTTTCCCATTTGATGGAAGAGGTGGTGTATATAGGTTTTTACAACAACATAATAAAATCTTAGTTTATAAAAGATACAGTTTTATTATGTTATCATATTTTGAGAATATTAGAATGAGTTAGAAAAATAAGTAAAGAAAAAACACATGGTTAAGAACATTACCTCTTCTTTAGAAAACTTATTTTGGTTTGTACCTAATGAATACTTATACTAGATTTATTAGGGAAAAAATTCATATAGGGTTATTTTAGGTATTTAAAGAATATATTTATTACATGAAATTTAAGAAAAGGGCTTTGGTATTGTGAATAAGAGAGTATAGGGGTGGCCTTTTATAATTAGGGGAGAGGACGCACCTTCAATTTTTAAAAGAAAACGTGATACCCATGTTCTTTCACAAGAAAAAAGAAACCCAAATGGATTATTAGAAATACCATATGAGATCAGATATATATATGGTCATCAAATAGGAATTGGAAAATTTTCCAGGTCATTTTTCCCCATATCATTTGAGTTTAATACCTTAGTAAACATGTTTTAACATTAAGCATGGTAATTAGTTTTTTCTCATTTTACTATTAATTATGATCAAGAATTAATTTGAAAATAATATATAATCTATTTTATTATTATTATAAATATTTAATTAGTTTTATAAATTAAATTCATAAAATTAGTGGAATTTAATGTAAATTTATTCCTACAGATGTGACAAAAATGTAGTTTTACAAAAAAATGTTTTCATAATTATAAAAAGTTTTAATTTAAAATTTTAATATGAAATTGATTAAAATGAAATAAATTATATTTAGTATAATATAATTTATATATTTTTACTTTTAATATAATTTTAACTCTAATTTTGTTTTAAAATTTTTAAATGATAAAGAAACTTTTCAATAAAAACCGGTATTTTAAACTATTCATTGAAAAAATAATATTATCATAAAATTATGAAAAAATCACTCTAGGATAATTTTAAAATGATTATTTAAATAAAAAATTTTGTTTTTTAAAATAAATTTTCCTAAATTGGGGAAAATTAATTTTTAAGTATCCACGTAAAGCGTGATGAATCTTCTTTTTATAAAATATAGCTTTTCAGAAAACATTCATTTCATCTTCAAATGATTTTTATTTTATACATAATCAATATATAATAATTAATTTTTTTAATAAATTTTTAAATCAAATAATTTTTATAATTTAATTAGTCATATTCATACCCACATATTTAACATCATTGTTATAACTTTGTACAATTCGGTTAGACTCAAAGTTGTGTATATCATAGGCTATCAGTGAGATAAAATTTTAAAAAAAATTATTTTTAGGGTATTTTAAGCTCATGGTTGCTTATAGAGTATGTTATAAAGAAAAAAATTTATTATTTTAAAATCTCAGGGTGTTACATTCTCCCTAATTTTAATAAATTACGTCCTTGCAATTTAAACTTGAGCATAGTAATAAAATGTTTTCCATTTGAAAATACATTTCATGAAAGAGCATATTATAAGAAGGGTTTATAAAACCCCCTCTTGATAAGATAGAAATTTATATGATGGTAATATATAATAACACATAACTACATTTTCATTTAAGAAAAAAATAGTGTGAAGTAAAAATTTAGACATGGAAGAAAAGCATAAATAATTGTGGACAATGATTCGGAATAATTATCACATGAAATTGAATTATCAAGGGAATTTTAATGACCAATAAACCATAAATATGTGATGATTTAAAAGTCCATTGTTTCATAAAATATGAAAGTTTTAAGATATCAGTTTTTTCCATTTATTTTTCATATAGTAGAGGAATTCTTTTACTATCATTATAGTGAACCCCAAATCATATTCAAAATGTCTCATACTTTGGTTATGATTCAATCAATTTCCACTTCATTTATTACTCAAATAAATGAATATCCAAGATTAACTTGTTATTCCTGATTCAATAAAATTAAAAATTAATGGATCATATTCTCCCTAAAATAATATCATTCCTTTTTCATACATCTTTGAATATTTACCAATAATAAAATAGTTTTCATGAGTTATCCAATACAATACATTAATTTTTTAGCCTCAATAGTAACACCAAAACAAAAAATTTAATCCATTTCCATTATTATTTCTACATGAAAGTATTTTTGTTAAATAATTTCATATTTACCATGACATCACGTATTCCACTGGGTGGAAATAAAATCTTGAAATCCATCATTTATGTCAAAGACTAGACAGATATAGTAGATTTTCACTGAGCATCCAGTTTTTCCTTTTTCGAGAAGAATATTAAAATATTTCTAATAATTTTCCCAAAAGTATGACGAATATCCTAAAAAATAACATTTTTCATAAAATAAATTTTTAATCATAAGGGTTTTAAATACAACCATTTTCTATGAAACTAAATAAAAATAACTGATTATTACCTTAACATCAATGATTATATTGAATCTAAAGGTTATCAATAACTTTAATTTTACTTCCAATGAAATTTTAAATACCTTCTTCCTTAAATAACATTTTCAATAAAACATATACTAAATCAATGGGGTTTATAGCCATAAATTTCACCAAAAATATCATTAATCTTGATAAACTCCAATCACATAAAGTTTTATTAAGGGTTTTTTAATAAATTTTACTTATGATATATATTAAAATCATAATCTTATACTAGTGTCTATAAATTGTTTGTTAATATTACATGAAGACATATATTCTTACAAAATTAACATGATCCTTATACGTTTCATTATTTTCATAACCAAAATACCATTGGTAGAAATAATTCAATAACATAATTCATAAATCCAAATACACAATTAATTTATAACACTTCATCTAAAGTAATGACATAAGATTTACCATGATCCCTTAGCCTCTTTTAATATTTCCTCCCTTGAATCTTGGGGAATTTTATTCTATACAGACTTATCGCCTTACAGTTGAAGCATTGATCATTAGATTTTTCTTTCTTACCCATGCATTGACATGCCTAATGGAATTTCTCTCCTCACATGAAGAAAAATACTAATCCCTTTAAGAGAGTACCTAGGTGTTTAATTCCACACTTATCACATGTGGGAAAATAATTATTTCCCTTATTCCCCTTATCTATTTTATTCTTCTACAATCCACTTATTCTCTTTATTCACTTTCAAGACATAAAACATGTAGAATTATATCTACATATTGATAGAACAAGATAATATGTCATCATATGATGAGAATGTTAGGGAGACTAGTTCCCTTTGAAAGATTGGATTTAACCCATCTAATAAATGATCAATATTACTCTTTGGATTATACACACAGTCTACAACATTCTATTATAACCTTATAAAGTCATCGTCATATGTATTAATGTTTCAATCTTCTATTTTCCTTATATTCTATAATTATATATCTATATCTTATTCATTCTCAGGTGGAAAATATTTTTCCAAGAAGAGTACCTTAAAAGCCCTTTACTCTATGATTGTTACTTATTGTTCATCCTTAGTGTTTTGAATCAATGATATTATTTATCCATTTCCCCAAGGAGATTATAAACTAAAATAATAACCTTTCCCATCTTATTACTTCACAAAGTAAGAAATATCTTCTCTATAAAACCAATCAATTTTTTGGTTAAAAATGTATTTTTAGTCCCATTAAATGATGGTGGTTGATGATGCATTTAGCAGCCTAACATTGTTACACCGTGTAGTGGATCAGCATTATTATCCATACAATAAAGTTTATTTCTCATATCATGAGTCATATTCCACAATATGGTTACAATTTGATTATTTCCAACAGTAACTCCAAATCTAATATAATCATATTTCCTTAGAGGCAAATCCCTACGTATAGTACATGTATTGATACAATTATCATTCCTTCTACTAAATACTATTTCTAAATAACATAATGCACTAGATTAAATCATTAACTTATAAATAATAATATATAATACCAAAAATATTGAAATACTTAACATAAATTTAAAATTTTATGAATAACTAGTCTCATATGGGAATGTTTCCAAATCATAAAAATATATTAAAATCCTTAATAATGGTTTCTAAAGAAAATTTGAATTATCCCAATCATATCCCTTATGAGTTTCAAACTAGGTGAGTAGTAAAGACCATTTCTATACACCAGGTGGTGATCATGTCAAATACCAATGTAAAAATTTCGGAGTTATTAACCCTATGTACAACTATTCTAGAAATATTTTCACTTATAGTATCCAGACATGGATGTATTTTTAGGAAATAAATATAATCGCTTCCTCACAAAAACTTTAGGATGTTGTTCTATACTAATCCTAAAATCCTATAAAATGGTTATGTTCTCTAATATATGTTTTCCTACATCTAGTTCTCTATATTTCTACTATAATTTCTATGATACCAACTATAAATACCCAAACCCCAGTAAAATATATTTGGGTATTACTTTATTACATTGTTTCATATATATAAGATCACATCATAAATTACTGGATAGTTTAGTAGTACTATCAAACCTGATACATACATAATATTCACATTACATTTTAAAAGATAAAATAAAACATAGAATATTTTTTTAGAAAACCATTTTTACCTTTTTTATAAAAATACATACCAATCAAAATATACTTCATAAAATCATGGGGAAATGAAACATAAGAAAGGGGTGAGCTCTAATACTCACTAAGGGTATGTGTACAATGTAATATATCGTGAAAAAATAATGAAAAATCAATATGGAATGGTATATAACTGAAAAACATTACTTTTAATCAAAATCATTAACATAAAGAATAATATGTTAGGAATAACTAATGATCACAATAATTCTACAAAAATATTTATATAACATTGAAACTTATCCATAAATATTCTAACAAATGAAATAATCACATGGACATTAATGACTAATCACATAATAATTAAAATGCGTAATATTGGACATTATAACCATATCATCAAGGACTCGTTACAAGAAATATTTCATAAATAAGGCCTCATCCAAATACACAATCATTCTTGTCTCATGAGACCTATAAATGCATCGAGTGGATATAGTTGGACCCACATCACTTACTAAGTCCATTTCATTCCTCAAATCAAAGTGAAGAAACCTAATTAATATAAGCATTCATATTAAAAAACTGGCATATGAAAAAACAATAATATACTCACTTAATAAACATATTCTACATATAAATTTATATTATAAAATTGGCATATTATTATTAATACACCCCCCAATACACAAAAAATATCTTCAACCATTAGTGTTAATATGAAGAATGGCGTCAAAATAGTACATTCTAGTAAAATTGATCATAAACCATCTACAAACTTAATATGGATGGTATTATTACAACATATTCTTAATATAGGATATGGTAACATGGGGATTGATTTCATTTATTAATATGAATACCATAAAAATATCATTAAAAACAATCTTGAGGAAAATATGTTTTCACTTTGGAAATAACTTATTAAAACTAAAAGTTTCTATAATGGTAGGTAAAATATTTTTCATTAAAAATAACATTGTAAACTTGTAAATAATATTCAAAATAATATTTTTTCAAGATAGAGGTAAATTTAATTAATTATTATTACATTAGACAATTATTCCTTTTACATTTCTTGTTAAAATTCATAAAGTAACTCATTCAGAAAAAAATAGTCATGTTCCATTTAAAAAAATTAAAAAATTCATAAATGGGTAAAAATGTGTTTAAAAATCATATGATAATAATTAAAATATTTTTATAAAACATGGACATGGAAGATAAATGATTTTCGATAGAAAAGGGAAATAATATTAACTTTTCTTAAAATAATATTTTCAATCATTTTAAGTACAAAAGAGAAGAAAATAGTATTGTTACATGGAAAGTTCATGAATAACTATATAATAAAAAAATTGTTTAATATATAAATATAAAATATTTTACCCAAAGGTTAATTAAGAAAAAACAATCCTAAATAATTATGGCATTGTGAAATAAACCCTTACCGCTTTGGTAGCTTTTGAATTAGAAGCCCTGTTGAAGAAAAGCATCAATTGAAGCATTAAATACAATGAACATAAATATATTCATGATATAACATATCATGATTGTATTATATGTACCACAAAAAATATTTAAGTTGTGAATATGAAATATGTCTCAAATAAGTAAAAGTGAGATGAAATACCCTTATATAATATCTGATTTCCTTCGTACATGTATGTATCTCTTATATAATAAATATAGATTTATTATAAATCTATAATAGAACCATAATAGGGTATTTAATACCATATAATATTTTTATATAGCCTTTTATGAACCCTTTACTAACAATTATTTGATAAAATCACTGTTTTGGGTGATAATAACTTCTTTTTCATGTATGTTTTGGTTTGGTAATTTCGGTCAATTTTCTTTTATCAGAGCTTTATCATTTCTAAAATTTTAGACATGATATAAATATAATAAATATTAATTTACAAGTAATTATAATTGTCTATAAAAGGTAGATATGATAAAATGAGTTACATTGTTCATGGAGATAGTATATTAAACATATGCATGAAATTTGTTTCAATTTTCCAAATATGTGGTACATAAGAAAGGTAAATGAAAATTCTTTGTCGAAATCATTGTTTCAGGTGATAATTACTTCATTTTTTTATATGTTTTCAAATGATAATTTTAGTCCTATTTTATGATATTGGTTAAAAAATTAAAATAATATTTACCACCAAAGAAATATAATATGTAATAATTTTATAATTATTTATAATAGTTCACAAAAATTATAGATGAGAAAATGAGTTTTACCATTCATGTAGATGGTAGGTCATACACACTCATGAGCATTGTTTCTATTTTTCAAAAAAATGGTATATAAGAAATTTAAATAATATTTCAGTATTCCAGACCCATTATTATATTAAATAAGTCATATATATTCATTAAATATATCATTATTACAAATCATTTGAAAGTAAAACGAAAAACATTTCATATCACTATGTAGATTTTGTATTCCACCCGTATGCATGAGAGGCATTATTATTTTATAATAGATAATAAGGTAAGAATTTATATGTGATATTATAATTCAAAAAGTGTATTAATTTCATAAATATTATGTAAATATGTTAAATCCATCATTATATTCATCTATGGGAGGCAGTTATGGAAAATTATTTACATTAGTTCGTCAGTCAGTAATCCTCTGTACACACGATCAATAGTTTCATTTCCAATGTGATTGAATAAGATATTGGTATAGTTTATTAAATTTACATAATAATGTATTAGTATATATAAAATACTAGTTTAATTATTTTATCATAGTTTGAGAATATTTTAAGGATATATAAAATAAGTAAAATTAAATTGAATGGTTAATAACATTACCTATTCTTCCAAAAACCTCGCAAAGTTTATACCTAAAGACTTCCTAGATTTTATTTTCAATAAAAACATGGCCTATAGTATAGTGGGACGGATTTAATGAATATATATGGTTTATTTTTTGCCAAAAACTTATTTGTGAGTGTGAATAGTATAGGAGATGGGGTGGATTTTTGTGAGTGGGAGAGAGGACACACTTGGAATTGTTAAAAATAAAAAGTGATACCAAAGTTTTTCACTTTAAAAATGGATCAAAAATGAATCATTCTCAAACCATGGATACATTAATTTCAAAATTTGGTTATTAAATAGTAAATGGGCCATATTTTAGGTCATTATAACTCTTTTATTTTAATCTTAACCCTCGATAAAATTGTTTTAACCTTAAACGTTGTAATTTATTTTTACTATTTTTATAGTTAATTATGAAAAAAATAATTAGACCTTATTATATAATATAAATTATTCCAATTCCATATTTTGAATCCATTTTTCTAAATAAAATTTATATAATTTTTTTAATTTAATTTAATGATAATCTCATAGACGAGATGAAAAATAGTTTTCCTATGAAAAGTATTGATATTTATAGAAATATTTAATATAAAAATTAAAAATTAAATTGATTAAAATTACCTAAATGGTATTTTTTATAACATAATATACATAATTTTAATTTTAATTAAATTTTAAATCATAAATAAAATTTTAATTTATGTAAATGAAAAAGTTGTTTTCAATAAAAATAGGTATTCTCCACTATCCATCAAAAAATAATATTATTATAATGTTATCAAAAAGTCACTCTAATATAATAATTAAATGATGATTTCAAAAAAATATTATTTTAAAATAATTTTTCTAAAAGTGATAAAAAAATAAAATTAATCTATGTGAAAAAAGCATGATGAAACTACCTTTTATCAAAATAAATTTATTTAGAAAACATTTATTTCCCTTTCCAATGGTTTTTATTTTATTTCCAATCAATATATTTCTATTTAATTTATTTAATAGATACATAAACCATATAATTTTTCTACTTTATATAGTTCTATTCATACCCTCTAATTTAACGACTACGTTATAATGATATATAGTTCATTTAGACTTAGGGTTCCATGTATAGTAAGCTGTCAAAGAGATTAAATTTAAAGAAATATTGTTTTTTTATCATCTAAGATCAGTGTTTTCTATCTCATACACTGTTATACACAATTTTCTACTTTTAAAATCTCAGGGCATTGCATCAAATCAGTGTTAAGGTCATGTATTTAGAAGTGAATTTGTTTTATTTTTACTGAGTTTATTTTGAGAAATACATGATTATGAAACTATTTTTGAAAAAATTATTGTGTAGTTTTTCAAAGATATTATTAAGGATAATGACTCCCAAATTTTATGAATTGGATAATAATTTTAAAAGGATATTGGGATCCATTTTTATTTAGTAAATCATAAATTGTATAATAAAAATTATAATAACCCTTTATGGATTGGTAGTAGTGAAATGCGGAAAAGATTCCATTATTGTTGTTTAGTATATCATAAACATTTTTATAAAACAATAGCGAAGAATTATTAAAATATTGTTATGAAACGTATATATGGATACCATATTATGGTTTAGAACATTTCTTAGATGTTAATTTGGTTTTATTGAAGAAATTATGGAACCTCACAAGTAATTAGAAGGGCTTTTGCTGTGTTTTTTTATTTTTGCAATAAAATATAATAGTTAGTTATTCTTTCCTATTTATGATTAAAATTGATGGTGTTTGATTTATCATGTTCTCTATGATAAACTAGGAAATATAGTTTACATATGGAGTAGTATAATTCATCATTGTAAAGAGTAAGATCACAGATATTGATTCATCACTAGGTTTTATATTTTTTTCTTATGGTGGTATGTTTTAGAAATATTTAGAAGCAAATTCATAAGATTATTCAGAATTTTAGTAAAATATGGAATAATATTTTTTTTGAGAAGATACTTATGGTTAGTATAGATGCGTTATAATATAAAATAATGTTGAGCACTTTGTGAATATTTCCATATATTTATTGGACCTTAAGTTAAAAAAATTACTAATTTCTCCTTTATGCATAGATTTGAAATTTTGAGAGGTGATAATATAGTTATTTAATATTTAGTAGACTTTCTTGATAGTGGATGAAGGGTTTTCTGACCCACACATCAATTTTTTTGTTTCAAGGTATAAAATTGGGTAATCAAAATAGCGACTCAAGGTTTTTACATGTATTATTACATGATTTTAATCATAATTATCTATGAAATACAGACCATGGATCAAAAAATACAGTGTCTTTGGAAGACTAGGTACACAACTATTAAATATTAAATAATATTAAAAATATTAAAATTCATAATCTGCTCCTAACTCTTTTTGGTCTCCTACAACTATATAAGATAACTTGGGGAATACATAGACAAAAGTGATGAGCTAAAAATCCCAATAAGGTAATGGACCTTAGAAAAGATAATAACATATGATTTAGGAAGAATAACATGTTAAAATAAAATGAATTTCTAATGAATAAAAATATATATGAATTAAATAAGGATTACAAAAACATAGGAAACTTGTATGAATATATAAAATGACCTAAACCTGAGTTATGGCTAACTTCCAAAACTAAATCACATGGGGGAAAAGTATCATAATGCGTTAGTTTTATTCTTTAATCTAATGCATAACATCTCATGAGACTAAAAAATTACCTAATTCATTGGTGGTCTATCTGGGTACACCCATAATAATATGTTCATTCATATTCACACTACATAATGAATCAGACATCAGGAACAAGTATAAGGGTTACCCATGTAAAGAAATGGGTTTCTTAATCGGGTCATAAGGCATAAAAAGGGAATAATGTAATCCATGAAAGAAGGGATTTTGATCATTCTTAGACATTAATAAAGTAAAAATATATCATTATAATTATGTCCAATTCAATTTAAAACATGAAAAATAGTAGTTAGGTAACATTATAAATGTTCCACTAAATTGTAGTTTTTAGGGAAAAGAATAAAGAGTCTTTAAAG
The DNA here is from genome assembly GCA_963277665.1 of Viscum album. Classification (NCBI taxonomy): domain Eukaryota; kingdom Viridiplantae; phylum Streptophyta; class Magnoliopsida; order Santalales; family Viscaceae; genus Viscum; species Viscum album. The sequence goes on from OY728157.1 coordinate 171,492,178, forward strand.
AGGAGAATTACATAGTTATTTTTATAAAATCAAAAATGAATTAAAATAGTTTTCAAGATAAGTTGGGTGATTTTATAAAAATATTTGTGTGTTAAAATAGTTTATGTACTCTACTTGAAAATTAGAAATAAAAAAAAAGAATTTCACTTTAATTGTGTTCACTAGTCGAGAGGAATTGACAAGGGAACCCTAAAAACATGTAATTGAACCTAAATGAAAGATAAATTGAGATAGATAAACACGTTTGGTAAATATATATATAATATTTGAAAATTATATAATAATCAAGAAGATAAAAATTAAGGAAAATAAAAATAAAGTGTAAAGAAAGGATAAAATGTAGGTTCGAATAGATCCCCTGTCTTATGTCTGAATGTATTATGATCTTGAACATAATTCTTTGTATAATAAAATTAGATTCATTAATAACATAAATAAAAACTGATTAAATGTGTATTTTATTTATTATAATTGTATTAATTTCATTTAGTTTTATTTTTATGAGTTATAAGTTTTAATTTCGTCGTTCTGGGAGTGTGTGTTTCACTGATTCAAGGTTGTTTCACTTTTGTATAATTACAGAAGTTCTTGTTTATGGGAATAATATTATAGAATTAAAATGAAACAGTACTAATAAAATTCCATAATTTTAAATGTTACCATATATCTAATTCTTAAATAACATGAGGATTATCCATTTGATAAAAAATTTATGATAAATGTTTAGTTTATTTTGGAGGTTATTTCATCCTTATGGAATTATTTTTTATTTAATATTATATCTATATATTTGTTTCAAAACATGTAATAAGTTAATATATAATTATTAAAATTTTAGTTGACCATAATAATAGCTTTATAACCAGCCTTGAAGGTGGTAATTAAAAATGAAAACTCATTATCCACAGAGATGATTCATCTACATAATTTGGACAATGATTTTCCTTTCTTTGAATAAGTGGAGATGAGAAAAAAAAGTGATGGGTTAAAAATATTATATTAAAAATATAGAATTCTATTTTATACATTATACTGGAGTTATTAGGCCTTTCTATATTGATGATCCAAGGATAAGGTATATGAATAAAAGAAATTAAAAGATGTGGTTTAAGAATTTTACCTCTTACATATCACTTACTTAGAGGATACCTTAATTAGTGTGGAATTGGTATTTTGGTGATACTAGAAGCACTTGGATGTGGGTGAGTGGGGTGGAGTGTTTTTTATATATTTTAAAGTATTAAAGGATTTTAAGTTGTAAGGATAAAGGGTTGTGAGGAGTGGTATTTATAATCGTGGAGAGGGATGTTTTTGGAATTTCACAAAATATTAAATTATAATAAATTCATTTTCTAACAAAATACCACAAAATGAGAATGGATTAGAATATAATATTACCTAATTTTATAATATAATCAATCAATAGAATTTATAAATGTTTTAATTTTATTTTAAATTTTATCATTTTGATTAACCCTTTGTTAACATATTTTAATTTCAACTATGATAAAAAATTCATAATTAAAATGTTATAATTTAAATTTTATGGTCAATTTGACAATAAATGGGAACTATTAGACATTTATGATCATATAATAATCAATTTTTATTTTTAAAATATTTTTATTATGTTTAAATAATTTAAAAGAATATTAATCCCATAAAATATCATTATTGTACTTTTTATATTATTCTCTACTTTGATGTTTAAAAACATAAAAAAACAAGTAAAATTAGAACCAACTATTTTATTATATACTAAAAATGTTATTTTAATCTATAAAATCTATGTATCACCTTAAATATTGATAATTATATTAATTTCAATATTTTATTTTTATTTATTTTATTTTTCCTCAAATTAAATAATTAATGCAGTGGCGTTGTATAACCATTTAGGGTAATTATTTAATTCATAATATATTTCTATAATTTATCATGATTAATAAATATATTTTATTATTAAGAATAATATTTATTATTGAGTATATCTTCTTTTTATCCCCATATTAAAAATATTATACTAATTAATAATAGGAGTGTTCCATTTCTTAACTTTCATTGATTTTAAAAATGTCAATATAATTTTTAGTGGAATATGAACATTAAATAACTAAATTTCAAACCATAGGTTTTAATGGTATAATTATTTTTTTCAATTAAGAATTATGATGAAAAATTATGGTTGTATCACTAATTTTTAATCTCGGTTAACCTGATTTACCATTTATCGAGTTGAGAAATTTTATTATGGTTACTATTTATATTGACCAAAAATTAAAGGTGTATGTTTATTAAATTTGGAAATCATTATTCCAAATGTTAATTTAATTTTTTATAATTCAAAATACAAAAGTGGTATAATTTAATATAAAATTAAATTGGAAAAATACAATGGAAAATAAATATAAAAAAATACCCTTTTAAGTATAAAATGTTTTTATACTATTTTCATGTGTAAACTTCATCTAAAAGAACAAAATTATATAATTTATAATAAAAATTAATTAATGATGGTTTAAAACCAATCCCAAATAAAGATTTATTTTCAAATGTTTTAAAATAATATAGTTTCTTCAATGTAAATCAGTCTTTTTAACTATTCATTAAAATTACAAAATTTTAAATAAATCACCAAAAAATAATCCTAAGATAATATTTACAAGAAAATATCAAAAATGATGTTTATTTTGAAAAATAAATTTTATAATAGTTTCCAAATTATTTATATTTATTTTCTCAAAAAAAGAAACAAAATCATTTTTCAAGGAAACATATTTTTGAGATATTTGATGTCTACTAAAAATTATGTGTTTATTTTCTAATAATTAATAAATAAATTTCATAATATAGTTATTAAAATACATACAATACAATTAAACAGTTACTCTACAACCATCGTGTTAATAATAATAATATGTTAATAGTATACCATGGTTTCTTTGAATTCGGTGTTGTGTGCGACATAAGGTATTCAAGAAAATAAATTATATAAAGAAAAATATTTCATAAAAATGATCAAGGTGTTATATTTGTACACCCCCTTTTTAAATTTTCTGTCAAACTTTCAATTTAATTACTAAGGTGAAAATAGGTTATGTTACTTCTCCTTCATCTCTTCCTTTGGTTACCTTATCACCATGTCATATTTTTTGTTCCCTCGTCTTACTTTAATCAGGTGAGTGGTCTTATTGTGTACAAATTTATCTCTACAATCTAGTATCTTCACTAGCTTCTCCTCATAAGAGATATCATCTTCTAGTTATACCACCTTTAAATTTGATACATGTTTTGAATATATTATATACTTCCTTAGGAGGGATACATAGAATAAATCGGGAATTTAAGACATTATTAGTGGAAGTTCTAGTCGATATGCCACAGATCTGATGCAATCAAGAATATAAATGGTGATGATATACCTAGGACTTATATTTCCCCTCCTCCAAAATATCATGACACTCTTCCGTTGGGAAATTTAGAGAAATATCATTTCTCTAAACTCAAACTCTAGGTCTCATCGATGGTTTTTGGTGTAGTTCTTCTATCGAATTTGGGTAGCACTGATATGTTATAGGATGTTCATCACCTTTTATACCATTTCCTCACCATTTTGGGTCCCAGTATTATACATTCACCAATATTATCCCAACATTCAGTTGTTCTACATCATTTCTCATAAAGGCATTCAGATGGGGAAATTGGATGTTTGAGTGGAAACTATTGTTATAAGGGAACTCGACCAGTGGAAAATGATGATTTTCTCCAACTTTGAGGTCCATTCAGTATGCTCTCAACAAGTCTTATAGTGTTTTAATGGTTCTCTCTGACAGACCATCATTTTGACAGTGATTATATATACTAAAGTTTAGTTTAGTGTTCATATCATTATGGATAAATTTTCAAAACATTGAGGTATATCGCAATTAACAATCGGATACAATCTATAATGGTAATCCATGTAGACTCACCACTTTTCTAATGTATATATATAAATGTTGTTGGAGTGATAAGTCCACTAAAATTTCTATAAAGTTAGTTGTATTTGTAAGAAAATCCATGACAACCCATATAGTATTACATCCTCTAGATGTATTCATAAATCTAGTGACAATGTTTATGGTGATTTTTCCCATTTCTATGTAGGTATGGTAGTTTTTTCATCGTCCCCATAGAATGTTTCCTTTAAAATTTATCTTACTAACATACCAAACACATTGATGTATATTCAGCGATCTCCTACTTCATATTGTCCAACCAATAGAGCTCTTGGAGATCTCGATCATCTTTGTACGCCCTGATTGGATGTAGATGGTCAAGATACGGACATCCTTAAAAATATACCTCTTTATCTCATGATACGAGGATATACAAATATTTTACCCAAATCTTATGAATCCTTCCTCCTTAATTTTTAACTCTGAGGATTTCTCATTTCTGAAATATTCCACTATCTTCTAAAGTTCCTCATCATTTCTTTGAGAATATTTTATCTTCTATATAATGAATGGCTGAAAAATCATTTGATAAAGAAATGATGATTTTACTTCCCTTATGATTCACATGTGCATCATTTGTATGTCTAAGAAGATTTTATCCTTCCCAATTATCATAATTGATAAATTTTCAAGATCCTTTCTAATCAAATTATCTGCCAAATAATTTTCTTTACTAGGATGGTAGTGGATTTATAATACATAATCATTGATGAGCTTAAGAAATAATCATTGGAAAATATATTGTTCCTTATATTTTAATATATATTTTTACCTCTCATGATCTATATATATTTCACACTTCTCACTATATAGATAATGAATCAATATTTTCAATTGAAATATCACATCCACCAACTCCAAATCATTCAGTTTATATTTTTTCTCATGAAAATAAGTTTCTTTGAGGTATAGTCTATAAATTTATCATTTTTCATCATTACACATCCTAATCCATTATTTGTCTCATCATTGTATACCAAAAATAGTTCCATACTAGTGAGTAATGTTAGTACTCATGAAATGGTAATCTTCTCTTTCAAATATTTGAAGTAGTATTTACATTAAATTGTCTAGAAAAACTTTAATTCCTTCCAAGTCAGCTTAGTTAGTGGGTTTGAGTGTCATTTTATGTTCTTGAAAAAATGTCAGAAATACCCAACTAGACCGAGGAAACTATGAATATCTATTAAATATTTTGTTTTATGCCACACCTCAATCTCATTTTTCTTATAAGTGTCAATAGGTATCCTTATGTTGATGATAACATGTCTCGAGAATGGAACATTCTTCTTCCAGAACTCAAATTTACTATACATTTTAACAGTTTCACCCTTGTCATATTCATTGTCACAATATTCAAATGCTCCAACATGCACTTGGAGTATATCATAATATCATATATAAACACTATTATAAATTTTTCAATGTAATATATAAAGAACCTATTAATTATGTCCATGAATATTGATGGAGAATCAATCTATCTGAATGGAATCACTATAAAATCATAGTTTCCATACCTCGTTTGAAAAGTAGTCTTGGGAATATATTCCTTCTTCACCTTTAATTAGTGATATTCCAATCGAAGGTCTGCCTTAGAGAAATACATAGCCCCCTGCATTTTATCAAAATAATTCATATATCTATGGAAGGAGATAGTTTTTTATTATAGTTATTTTGTTGGGCTCATGATAATCAATGCATAGGATAATTCATTCATCCTTCTTCTAGAGGAAAAGGACAATCACACCCCACAGTGAATAACTCGATCATATGAAACCATTTTCCAGATTCTATTGTAAACGCTTCTTCAATTCATCTAACTAAATAGTGCTCATTCAATATGGTGTATTTTATATAGGAACAGATCTATGGATAAGTTCAGTTGACAACTCAACCTCTAGGTTAGGAGGAATATTGGGATATTTTACTAGTAACACATCGATGTAGTCTCTCACAATGAAAATTTCTTCAAGCATGATCTTGTCGTTTGTATCAATCATTTAACTATATATGATTCCACATAATGAAATAATATCCACAGTTGATTTAATGATTCTCAAATAGATTTATCCTATTCCATACATATGAAATAGATTAAAGGATTCCGTGGGATGTCAAGAGGGATCTGCCTCTCCCAAAATTTGATGTTATATTTGTATAAAGATATCCAGTATGTTCCCAATATAGCATTAAACTTTCCCAAATGAAGTAAGATGAGATTTTTTTGGAGGATTTTTCCACAAACATTGATTGGAGAGGATTTATATAATTTAGATGCAATGATTTCCATATTTTTTATTCTCACATATAACTAAACATCAATATTCTGATGTGGTGTTAGAATAGTTTGACTAAACTTTCAAAATATGAAAGAATTTATAGAACCAGAATCAAATAGTATGTTCACTTTTATTGAATTAATAACTAGTGTTTATGTCACAACATCATTTTCGGGAACCACCTCACCAGTGGTGATATCATATTCCCATACATGCTGCCTTGGAGGTTGTTCTTGTTGATTATGTGTGACAACACTAATATTTGGAATTGGATCACATAATGTCCATGTTCCTTTCTGTTGAAACCCTATACTATATGCCTAAAATTTGATTTTTACCTTCTATTATTCATCCATGTTAGTGGTATTATTCAAATCACTTCTTCAATGGTAATCCTATTACTCCTCTTTTCCACATTTCAAGCAACTTCGGGTTTACTTTAGACTTTTATTGGGATTCTTCTTCCCCCACTATTGACACTTTGGATGTTGGGTTTTCATTCCTCCATGGGATTTATCTATTGATAATCCCATATTAAACCACATTTTCCTTTTTTATCTTTGCGTCCAGGAAACCACTGAGAGTCTTCAATATCTATATTAACCTTAAAGACCAAACGAATAATCTCCTCAGAGCTATCAAATAATCAAATTTCAAAATATTTTTTAAGAATCGGATTTAATCCACTAAAGAGGCGACCCACCATATTTTAGGTGTTCATGAAAAATATAGATCCATAACATAAAAAAACATGTAATTTTTACCTCATATAATCCAATAGAACCATATTCTTATTTCTTTAGTCCAAGGAATTCCCCTTCCATCTAAAGAAAGAGAGTTCGGGGAAAATGTTTTTGAAAAATATTTTTTTATATGCTTCCCATTCCATCGAAACAATTTCCTCTTTAGTCTTCATGTTTATTATTAGTGTCCAACATTGATTAGCCTACCCATAAAAATTACTGATATTCATCACATCATTCTCTTCTGTATAGTGATGGATTCTTCATAGTGTTGGAGGATAGTGAATGTTTTCCCAATAGAGTTAATCCATTGTTCCATAAAGAGGGGATCATAAGATCAACTAAATATAGTTGTCCTTTTTCAAATAATGTATTTAACAAAAACTTGAAATTTATTAGGAGAATGAGGTTATTTTACATGATTTAATTTTTTATCCATAACTTGGACTATTTTAGATAGTAATTTTATGAATTTGTGATCTCTCTTTCCCAACAAGTTTGGCATATATTAGGGAAATAATCATATTTCCAATCACATTGGTCATTATCATGGGTTCTCCTATTTACATAAATTAATTAAAATTTAAAAATAAAATTATGGGATTAAATAGTTCACTAATGATCATATATAAATGAAACTATAAACATAGAAGGTTAAACTTATAAATGAAAAGTATATCCCAAAATGAGATTCCCTATATTTTAATCTAGGTTATCAATGGTGATAGAATTATTCCTAGGGTTATTATTAATTTTCTCTATTCATTATCTCCAAAAATAACTAGATCATTTTGTGATACCAACTATCATTAACAAATACTTTTAGACATATTATCATATGATTTTAAGATGAATTATCTATCAAATTAAAACCAAGGTTCAAAAAATATAGTGTCATTGGAAGACTATGAACATAATTAAGATACATGAAACAAGAATAAAACAAATTTTTATTAATCATCATAATGTGATCCTAACTCCATTTAAGATCCTAAAACTATATAAGATAACATGGTTAATAAATAGATAAAAGAAATGAGCTAAAAAATAATAGTAATTGAATTAACAAGTGAATGAATAATAACACATGAGCTAGATTAAATAACATGATAAACTAAAAGTAATGGGTAAACATTTAAAATATGGAATCATAACATATAGAACATGGAATTATATGATAAAGGAAAAATATGAAACTGGAAGTAACATATAACATGACATAAATATGAGTCAGGTTTGTCTTCCAAGACTCTATCACATACTGGAAAAATTTCCATAATAAACTAGGCTTACTCTCTATCACATACATAATTTCTCATGAGACTAAAACATTACCCAACGCATTAGATCTCTATATGGGTGCACCTATCATAACATTTCCATGTATATGTGTTCCACATAAATATTCAAATTCCATGATTAAACATAAATATTACCCATGGATATAAATGGGTATTGTAATCATCTCATAAGGAATAACCATATGGAATATTAAATTGGTAAAAATGAAATAATGAATTTAAATCCTTTTTAGAAATTTATCATGGAAAAATAAATCACAAATAATTATTTCTAACTAAATTTAAATCACAATAATTAGTGATTATGTATCATTGTAAATGTTCCACATAAGTGAAATTTTATGGGAATGTATAAAGGGTATTTAAATAGGATAAAGGCATAATTATTTTTCTAAAACCATAAATTGATTAAAATATTTTTTCCTGATAAAATGATTTATTCAATAAATTTTTAATAGGTCTAAAATATTTGATGATGTGAACACGAAAATGGGTAAGAAACAAAGTTGTCCCATTTAATCATGTCTACTTATCGAGGATAATTGAGACGGGAACCTTGATAAACATATAATTACCCATAAAATAGGGATGAATTGAGTTATATAAATAATTATGGTACATAATAAAAATATATAAGAATTATATGAGAATAAGGAAGAGGTAAATTGAGGAAATGAGAAAGAAAGTGTAACCCAAAGGAAAAAATGGTTGTTCTGAGAGATCTCTTACCTGATGTTTGAATGTGTTATGTAGTGAAAATTAATATCATATATAATCAAATTATATTAATTAATTTATTAATTAATAACTGATTACACTTTTATTTTATTTATTAAAATTAAATTAAGTTTTTTTATATACATTTTATTCAGTTATAAGGTTCAATTTCTTAATTCCAAGAGTGTTTGTTTCATGGTGTCATGGTCTTTTCACTTGGGTATAATTATTTATGTTCTTATCAAATTGGAATAATATTCCATAATTTAAATGAAATATTATTAATAAACTTACATAAGTTTCAATATTCCCATATATAATTTTCTTTCCTAACATGATTATAATTTATTGGAAAAAACATTATGTATAAGTGTTTAGTTTATTTTTGGTGGTTTTTCCGCCCATTGTGAACTAGTTTTGTTTTATTTAATATTATGTATGTGTATTAGTTCCAAATCATGTAATAAGTTATAATACAATTATTAAAATATTATTTAACTATAAAAAGAGTTTTATAACCATCCTTTTAGGGGTAATGAAAAATGAAAACACATTTTCCACAAAGACGGTCAATCGCTATAATTTGGACAATGGTTTCCTTTCTTTGAATAAGAGGAGATATGAAAAAATGATAAATAGAAAATATACCATTATAAACATAAAATTATATTATATAAATTATAATGGATTTATTATTATTTTATAGATGTATTTGGTGAGTATAAGGTTGAGGAAGAAAATAAATTAAGAGAGGTGGTTCAAGAAAGTTACCTCTTGAATATCACTTCCCTGAAGGATCCCTTAAGGAACTTGGAATCGGTCTTTGTTTGGGACCAGTAAAACTAGGATATGAGGAAAATGTAGAGGATAGTTTTTGGAAGATATTTTTATACCATAATGGCTTGTAAGGTGTTAAGAAAAGGGTTTTTGAATGGTGGTATATTATTACGGAAGAGAGGGGTGTTTTGAAATATCTCAAAAGATTAAATTTTTATAAACTAATTTTCTATCCAAATACCAAAAAAATCTATAGTTTATAATATAATATGAGATAAGGTTGTAATATAATCAACCAATATAGTTCATAAATTTTATGGTTCAATTTTAAAACAGAAAATTTTGATTAAACTTTAGTTACCCAATTTGAATTTTAAATATGATAATAAATTTTTCAACATTAAAAAGTTATAATTTCTACTTATATGGGGTAAATTTGACCATAAATAGAAAATTAATGAAATTTTAGATCATTTAAAAATTAATTTAAATTATTTAAATATTTTTTATTATTTTTAAATAATTTTATAAAGTATTAATGTCATAAAATATCGTTATTGTAAATTTTTATACTATTCAAAACTTTGACATTAAAAAACATTAAAACCAAGTAAATTCAAAGAAACTATTTTATAATGATCTAATGTTTTATGTTTAATATATTAAATTGATGTATCAACTTAAATATCTCTAATTTAATTCCTTTTGATATTTTTATGATCGTTTATTTTACTTTCCTATAAATTTAATAATTATTGCATCAACATTGTGTAAGAATTTAGGTTAATTATTTAATTCCCATAATTTTTAAATAAATTAAAATAATGAAGAAAAATCTTTTATATTTACACATAATATTTATAGTGGAGTGTATCTTCTCGTTAATCCCATATTAAAAATATTATACTTATTAAAAATAAGAGTGTGTAATTTTTTCACTTTCTTTGATTTAAATAAAGTCAAATTATTTTCATAGAAAAATGTACATTAAATAAAAAAATTAGAACCTTATGAGTTAAGTGTATAATTGGATTCATTGAATAACAATTTGGATGAATACTTATTGCCCTGTCAATTTTTGTAATTTATATTCACCCAATATAACTTTTACCAAGATGATAAATTTTATAATCATCCTCCAATGGCCTGAAGGCCTTCATTTTTTATTGATTTTGATAATCCACCTTTCAAGGGGGTGGTGAAACCCTTATAAGGCCCAAAGGCATAAGTATTACATGGCTCATAGGCCTTAGTGGAATTCATTGCCCGTAGACATCAAACATTACTTACAACCCAGACTAACTACTTTGAACTACTCCTCCCCAGTATCTTCATCGTGAAATTAGCTCTCCACCTTCGCATGGCTGTTCAGCTAGGCTTTCTCACGCATGCATAGGCTTGTCCGGATGGCAGGATCCATACCCTTACATTCTTTCAATCTGTTTAGATTATGTTGTGGTGAAAGCTCCTTGCTCATCCTCCTTCTGAAGCTTGTTCCTTGTAGTTTTTGTAGTTTTTATCTACACTTAAGGTGTACCGAAAGCCTTGAGGTGGCATGAAGGCCTTACTGACTTGAAGGCCTAGGTGGCCCAAAGGCCTTAAAGGACTTAGGGACCAAATCGGTGGTCTGAAGGCCAAAATGGGGGAATAGTCCTGACTACTACAATGCCAAAGTGTACCTGCTACAATTCCCGCAACAGTACCTACTACAGTACCTAGAAATATTCCTCTACCTAGATTTAATCCTGGATCACCTGGATGCACATAAAGATTCATCACCAATCGAGCTGAGACTCATGTGCTTTATCATCGTTACTATTTGTGTAGACCAAAAATAAAAGCTGTAACGACCTAGGTATTAATAGAATAACACTTTTTCATATCTATTAATATTTATAAATTAGACATTAATTTTATTTCAAAAAGTGTTATTTTTCCAATAGTGTACTTGACACCAAACAATAGGTTTCTCCGAAAAATTACGTTGCACACAACATTGAGTTATGCTGAAAAATAATATACAATTATTATTTTAAATGGTAGTTAACACCTAGCCATTGTATTGGAAAGAAAGAACAGAACTGACTACAATAATATTTTACATTTTTTTTAAATGTTCTTACATTTATCCCAAATAAATTAGTGGCTTAAAATGGGAATAAATCCAATTTTAAGCATAAAATACTCAAATATATTTAAAATGTCGGTTTCCCGCATTTTGATGGGGAACCCTTTTTAAATTTAGTTTTTGTCACTTTTATTTGTTCTATTTGACAAAAAAACTTCTTTTATGTAATTATTACATCAAAATTTACTTTGGTTAAATTTTTGGTAATTTTTTGATAAAGTTCATTTTTTAATGAATAGTTAACAATACGGCATTTTAATTCAAAAGTGCCTTTTAATATAATTTATTTATATAGTTATAATATCATTTTGATTATTTTTAAAGTTTAATTGTATTATTTTTTATTATTTAATCCAATTATGGTCATTGGAAGTAATTTCACTTTGAAATTGGACATAAACACATGTCAATCTTTTGATAGTTATTACTTCTTAAAAACCCGCATTCTGGTTTTGACAATGGGAATTAATTTTTAATTAATTTCTGACAATTTTTTGTTTTTAATTAAGAAAAACTTATTCCATATTTGGAATCCTATAGTTCAAATTTTTTAAATAGGTGCCTTTTATTTTTGAACAATATGAATAGTAACTTCAGTAATTATTTTATTTAACATGGTTAAAGGGTTAATCTGGTAAATAAGGGTAAAAAATAATATTATAATAAGATTAAACTAACCTAACACATTTTATAAACCCATTATATTAGATATGTCTAACCATGCGAATCATTGGGTTGATTTTAGGACCTCATGGTGCCACGTGGGAGTGATAATGACATAGTATAATAATTAATTTAAAGTAAAGTAAAAATAACATAAACATGTATCTTTTGCTAAAAAAAATTTTATATGGGGTTATATAAATGATATATTCAACTATAAATAGTCACTATAAGGATTAAAATATTTCCTACATCATTATATTTTATTTATAATTTTTATACATTAAATAAATAAATTTAGTTATGACACAATGATGATGTAGTGACTGATTCATTAATAAAGGATTCGAATAATTGATATTATAATTATCAAAACAAATGTAAATTGATTATTTTTATTTCATACACAAATTTTTGGGACGGTATTGACATATTATATTTGATTTAATTCTTTTGGTTTAAATTAATCAGGTTGTTATGAATTTGTAAAAAAGTCAAGTTTGAATAGTGTCCAAAATTGACATAATTCATAACTTAAAACATAAAATAGATTATTAAATTCTATTAAATTCCTAAAAATATAATAATAGAAAAATGGTTAATAAAGTTCAAATATTTCATAAATGAATTTTGGGGGTGTTTTTACATGATATGGTAATTAAATTAACCCACAATATGTAAATAACATGATATCAATGTAACATTAAAAAGGGTAAAGGGTTAAACCAAAAAATTAGGGTAGAAAAATATTTAAAAACATGTCTAAGAATTATTTGATGATTAATATTAGAACCAAAATCATCTTAAATTTTAATTAAATGAGTTTTTTACCATTTTTAATTGAAATTGAATTTATAATAAATTAATATTTCCAGACTTCCCTAAAGTACCCCCACCTCTTCTACGAAAGTGAACTTGTTCTTATATTTATCTCACACTTCCAAATCCATTTAGCTCATAAAATATCTCTCTAATACTATTCTTATAATCCCCCCTTCCTCCTAGAATCCTTACCTTGGGAAGAAGTAAATTCAAGAAATCCTTTTGGCTCAAATCAAATGAAGTTACCTGATTTAAAGGAAACATCTTCTCTCAAGTTCCATTCCTTTATTTTCATTATCCACTCCCTATTATCTTATTATTATTTGATTATATAACAACACCATTATCCTAAATATACTAGGATTTTTTTATGAGAATTATTTGAAATAAAATTTCACACACATCCATTTAATGGATACGAACATACTGTTTTTGTGTATGGTGAACTACTACCTCATGAAATGTTGATTGTTCGATTTTCCCATACCACCTATCATGGTGGTCATTATGATGGAACTTTATTTATATATGATATATATTATATTTATATAGTCTCTATTATTCTTTAATTTTTATTTTTAACATACCTTTATGCTTTCCATGAAGTGTAAATACGATAATTTCATTTGAGAAAGTGTGGACTACCACCCCCTCAAAGTGATATGACTCATTCAATCTATAGATGGAACGTGTAAAAGATGTTTTATTAAAAATATGATGCATAAATTACATAAATATAGTATTGGTATAATAATATATATTTATATCATTTTATTATTATTCTTTTAGTATGACAAATAAATGAAAGTAGCGTTCATGCGTACATACGGCCTGCCATCTTCTTGAATGGTGCATTTCACTTCTTATCTCCAAATGTTATGGACTATTATGAATACATATATAAATAATATATATTATATTTAAATCATGAATATCATTATGGATACGGTTTACTTTTGACTATATGTACAATTTATATCAAAGTAAGTTCATTTTGGACTCACGTACCAAATATCGACAAAATAACCGATATTAACCTAAATATTTATATAATATTTATAACATGGTAATAATTAATATAAAAGGAATAATAAACATGAAAAGTTATTTTAAGAAATTATAAATTAACATAATTTTACTGTTCAGGAAGAACAAGAAACATATGTGACGAGTCGGACTTAAGGTAAGGGAACTTCTTAACCCAATATCATTTTTCTGGGTAAATCTTATACTTCATGATTATGTCATGCTATGATTAGGTGAGAAATAACTTTTAACATCCTATAATTTATTTATACTTTATTTATGTGTATCTATAGTGAATACACATAATCTATCTATTTTATTAACAAAATTTTCTTTATAAGGGAATTTCTAAAATCAATTTCCACTCATTGGGTTTTACACATACTTCATTGATTATATTATGCCAAGATTATGAGTGGAATCACTGTTTCTTTGCTTATGTTTTAATTTACACTTCCTTTTGTGTGGATATACTATTGCTATACATAATCACCCCATTTTCAAATTCGTACATCATTGATATAATATTTTTAAGAGACTTCATCTCAATCTCCATTCATTGAAGTATATTTTGAAAATATACACCTTCTTCTTTTATACAGTGTATAATAAAACAATTTTCATTTTAATTTCATTCAATGGGAAGTTTTTTCTAAGAAACATTTTAATAAATGAAAAAAGAGATGTTTTTAATGCATGCAGTGACAATGGACTCTCCCTCGCTATAACTGTTATTTGATATTTGGCTTCCTTTATATGCCTTAATGTTCTGAAAAGGAATAGAAACCCCTCATTCCCTTTTTGGGTGTTTTCATATTGAAAATGGTTTTTGAAATGTACTGAGTTTTTCAAAATTGTGAAATTATTTCTAGTGATTGAAAATGAAATTTTATTAGTGAAATATTGATATTTTCAATTTTAATGTGTTATGATTATATAATGGTACATAGACAGTTGATGGGTGGTTACATGATAAACCAATTATGGGTGGTTATGTGATAAACCAAATGATAGGTGGTTCCGTGATAAATCAATAATAGTGGTTGTGTTATAACCTCCAATGCATTGTGAATGGAAGTCAGTTGTATGGTTATTCCATTAAGTGATATGTGTGGAAGTCTACCATATGGTTATTACAATTACGTATTTTTATGTCCCAAGTGTCCTTTATATGTTTTATGTTGATTTCTATGGAATTTATGGTAATATTTTTGTTACAAAAGGGTAATCAATGAGCTTATATTCAGTTAAGTGTTTGTGCTACTTCTTAAAGTATTACTTTATGATAAAGTTATCATAGTTTACATGTTTTCACAAGACTAACAGTTTTCATTCATTATGTATACCTTATTGATATTTTTTTTATCATACCAAGTTTTTAAATGTTTTTCACAGAACATAAATAAGAATATAGTTAATTATGGGATCAAGGAAAATTCATGTTGTTTAAAACATGAAACGAAACATGTTTCTTTTTTAAGAGTTTTTGCTTTTTGAAAAAAATGAATTGTGAGTAGAAGTGTCTTTTGTAATATTCAAGATGTTATATATAAGTAATTATCTAATTTTCTAAATCTATAAACCTGAAAAGATCCTCAATGTGAATTAAAGTCAAATTATTGACTTATCTCAAGATTTAGTAATGTTTAAGGTTGGGGCCTTATAGTTGGTATCAGATGTTGGCTTAGATACGTTTCAAGGTTAGGGTGTTATTTACGTATAAGTGACATGTTTTATATAACCACATTGGTTGTCATATTATTAAGATCCATGGTCATTTTAGATAAATTTAAAGAGTTT
The DNA here is from genome assembly GCA_963277665.1 of Viscum album. Taxonomy (NCBI): domain Eukaryota; kingdom Viridiplantae; phylum Streptophyta; class Magnoliopsida; order Santalales; family Viscaceae; genus Viscum; species Viscum album. The sequence goes on from OY728157.1 coordinate 171,508,435, forward strand.
AATATAATACTAATAAATAAATATTATTGTTTACCCTCCTCAAAAGATTGTATATGATGATTTTACCGATATACTCACTCTAACATTATCTATTTTTAGTAAATGGTTGGATCTAGAAGGCACCAAAGTAACAATGAATGTGAATGAAACTGTGGTGGTTTTCTAAATAATCAACTTAATAAGATTGGATAATCAATGAGAACTCATATGATTATTCTTAACCAACTATCTGGAGTCATGATTGACCACTCAAACCTTGGTGATTTTTCAAATCCATCATATATGCGAGAAAAAAAATCCCTATAGAAGTTCTAGTAATAATCATAAAGGTAAGTATATTCAAAAAACTATGTGTCAAGGATGTGGAAAGAAACACCTAGGAAAATGTTTCAAAGGGATGTGAATATGTTATAGATGTGGTAATGAATGTCATAAACGAATAATCTACCATGAAAAAAGGAAGCATTCAGTTGATTCCAGGAAAGGGAAAGAAGTTCTTTCCAAGGGATCAATTGAATGTTTTAAATATGGTGCATGGTCATTATGCAAAAATATGTCCTAAGAAGAAGGTTTAGGAATGGGATCATCAAGACCATAGAAATATAAGTTTACCAATACCTAATTTCATTACAATTGAATATGAGGAAACCAGGAATGATCTATGAAAGGTATGGATTATTTCTTAGATCATGTTTTGACGTTTTTGAATCTTAGGACATTATGCATGATTTTTTTTATAGGAAAGAAGTATAAATGAATAATACAGAAAAACATGGCTAAAGTATCCTAAAGAATTTTTTAGGATTAAGATGTCTACATCTTCAGAATTTAAGATTTATGTTGGATATATGGATGATGATATGCCTAAATATATTAATGATGGGATTAATTTGGAAGACTAATAGTATTTTTAACCCATTAGTTTGTTATATAAAAATTTTAACTGAGGAATAATTATATTTTCTTTTGTAAATATAGTTATAAAGAACCATTAGGGTTTATATGATCCTTGAATTTGAGGAAATTAAAATTTATTACTTTTTTGGATGAAAAATATGAGGTATGAGATAACCTTTGAGTTTAAAATATGTTATGGTTTTTTTTATGAATTTATCTCATTTTTAAAAAAATTATAAAATTATATATATTTTTAAAAAAAAGAAAAACATTCAGACCATGTGACAACCCGTCACGTCGGACAAAGTTTTGGGAATCAAACCAACAACCAAAGTGCAATTGGGATTTATTGCCAACCACTAGACTACATGAATTCCCTGGTTAATATGACTTATTATTTTTAGTTAAATTATTTTTTGGATCAATAATAAGTTTATTTTTGGGACTTATGTTTTATCAAATGGATATCCTTAGTATAGTAAAATTATTTGGTGATTAAGTGATAAATTTTATTTTGGAAGACGTTCGCTCTTTTGGGAACACTATATGCCTCAGGAAAATAGAATACTATGGGATTTCATTTGAGAAGTAATGGTTGAATTTTATTTTGGAAGAATATATGTTTTAATTGTGTACATATAGAGATTTTTTTATTTATGGAAATGATTAACCTATCATAGAGAATATGTGAGTTGGTTAATTACTTTTTAGTATGATACTTTAAAAGTAGTTGATGTTATTTGGAGATAAATGTTAAGATTTATCATGGAATACTATGTGATCAAATCCTCCTAAATTTTGGGATTCAATATTAGTTTGAATTATTTTGAAGAATTTTAAGGACAATTGTTTATTGAATGGCCTTTATTAAACTTTGGGTATTTTTTGTTGAATTTTGGAGATTAAGATTAGTATTTGTTTTTTATAAAGGATTATTATTTTGGGGGATTATATGATCTTGTACTAACCATTTTGGTTTCAGATAATGTAAAAAGATAGGAGATATAAATAGTTCATATTTTATGGATTATGTGATTCTCTAGAAGTTGATTCTAGTACTTCAGGTGTCACCAATTCATCTTGAATACACATCATTTGGAGAAAGAATGATTATCTAGAAGAGATTTATTAAAGTATGAAACTCTACTTTTCATGTAAGTATGTTTCCTTATGTTCTTCATTAATCTCATAAATAAATTCCACAAAATTATAAAAAGAACCTTAAAATAGAAATGTTTTTCATTTATATTTCCTACTGGGGAATCAAATATCGTTTAACCCATCACAAGTGTGTGGTTTTTTATTGTTAAATTTCTCTTGATCATGTTTTTTATCACTCTCTATCAAAACTAGACACTTAGTTTTTTATCCATATCTATTTTTTCATACATGGAATCCTAGTGTGTGTTATCTTAGGTAACCTTTGTAGTTATCTTTATTTCTTTTAAAGTGATAGTTTTATTGAATCTTTTTCTGATGTGGGTTTTTTAATGAAGCTTCCAAGCCCAATTTTTAAATTACGAGGACGCAATTTCCAAAAGGGAGAATGACGTAACAAACTAGGTATTCATATAATAATACTTTTTCATATATATTAATATTTATGAATAAGATATTAATTTTATGTTAAATAGGATGATTTTCTGATAGTGTACATGACACGCAACAACGGGTTTCTATGAAAACTTATGTTGCAGACAACTTTGAGTTATGCCAAAAAATAATATACTATTATTAGTTTAAATGGTAATTAACACCTAGACGTTGTATTTGAGGGAAATAACAGAACTAACTACTATATTATTATACATTTTTGTATAATATTTTTACATTTATCCAATAAATTTCTAATGGCCCAGACCTCTCCGGCCCATTTCTTTGTCAAAAAGAAAGTCATGAAGTGTTCTGGAGGGTAAAATGGAATTTTCCCACACTTTCCAGAATTTTTTTAAGTACACATAGTGTAGTGTGAGTACACGTCGTGTACCACCTTTCTGGGTATACCCCATATTGAAGGTCGTGTCCTTGCCGTGTGAAATAAATGGGTACACACCGTGTACCCTATACTACACGATGTGTAGTCCCTCCCCACATACGCGTTACCCTCAAACCATGTGTTGACCAGTCAATAGCCGTGTGCTGTGTTGGATCTGTGTCCTTTCCGTGTGAAATAAATGGGTACACATCGTGTACCCCATACTACACATTGTTTAGTCCCTCCCCGCGTACTCGTTACCATCAAACGGTCGCGTGCCGCGTTAAAGGCCGTGTTGGAAGCCGCGTGGTAACCATGTGAAATGTCTGAGTACACACCGTGTACCATAAAGTACATGCCATGTACTTTTGTTTTTCTCACCTATAAAAGGAGGGGTCCCCTCCTCCTTTTCAACTCACCCCTCTCCTCCCCATTCCTCTGAGCAGAGCTCTCCAAAGAGACTTGAATACTCCTTTTCTTCCATAACTTCTTCGTCCGAGCTCCGATTTACGATCTGCCAGCAGCCACGGGATTGTAACGACGAGGCGGAACTTCTGATCTTAGATCTGTTGTCCTTCTTTTGGCCTTTCCTTTCCAACTTCCACCCGAGGATATTTTTCTGGTACTCGACAGAAGTGACGGATGACGACGAATGTCTTCTAAAGTTGATCCGGGGGAGCGTTGTGATCAGAACCTATTGAGGTAGGGATCTTACCTTCGTCTCTATAAATTGTGCATCATGTGGGGTGGGTATCCTCTTTTTTTCATGTGAAATGGTTGAACCAATAAATGAAGATAATAACTGGTTAAAGAATGGGGATGGGGAAGTTGTTATGTTTATCTTTATATCCTGTGATATTATGTTGTGAATTGAATATGCTTATGCCTACAGAAAATCACGGTCGTTGGGGGCCTTTTCATGTGCAATTAAATGTTTCCCTATCTTTCTAGACCATTTTTTTGGATGGAAACTTCATCGAATGTGGAAATTTGGTTAATCACGTAAAGTTGGCTAATTTAAAATCTGGAACCCTTGTGTGATCAACCCGGTTGAACAAAATGGAATAATGAACATGTGGGTGTTGGCTTAGATACATGGCATGTGATGGGGTTTGATTATGTGAAAGGGGGGGTGTTTTGTAGGTTGTTGTGGATCGGGTGAGCAGCGGGGCTGTGGTTGGCTTGGTTGTGGGTTGGTGTGAATTCTATGTTAGTGATGGGAAGTGGGGCTTCGATAAATGGTATTTAAGGGGAAATGATGTACGGGTTTCGGTGTGATTGTGATTATAGTGGTTGGCAGTGGGGCTCCAGGGATGGGCTTGAATGTGAACGAACTATGGGTTGTGAATAATAAATAAAAAGTGGAAGAGTTAATGAATGGTGGGTCATGATAATGGAACGGGATTAATAATAAATGGGTTGGTTGGTTAATAAGAAGGGACTTGTTGTGATGCTTTTGTTTTTCTAACTTGATTTGTAGATGGCGGGGATATGTTTCATGAACGATTGATATGGTTGGTTGCGGTTGGTTTCCCAGTAGATAAGGAACTAAATAAACTAATTCTGCTGAAACATGAAAACCTAAATGGGGTTGGGGTGGTTTGTTGTATGCATGCTTCGTAGTAGCAGTGCTTAGGCATGTGCTCAGTTTCTCTATTTAGAAGCCATAGGTTGGGCTGTGTATTTGTTATACATATATGTATCTGTATCTTTTGTGTTTTATCGCACCCCACCAATGTAGAGCACTTAGTGTCGAACCCTCCTATATCATGGGAGAGGGTGTTTCCCCCTTAGTCACTAGCTCCTTCCTGCTCCTTCTTCCCTAGGTTGTGATGGCTTGAGGTGACCTTACACCTAAGACCCTTCCGGTAGGTGTCGATTGGGGTGGTTTTAGCCCAAGACTCTTCGGGTAGGATTTGCTGTTTCCCTAGAATATTCAGGATGAGGCCCAAGTGTGTGAGGGAGGGATATGTGGTTGTGAGGCCCAGGTGTGTGTGGGCAGGATGTGTGGTTTGTGAGGCCCAGGTGTGTGCGGGCGGGATACGTGGTTGTGAGGCCCAGGTGTGTGCGGGCGGGATACGTGGTTGTGAGGCCCAGGTGTGTGCGGGCGGGATGTGTGGTTTGTGAGGCCCAGGTGTGTGCTGGTGGGGAGAATGTGGCATCGTCAGGACATTCACCGTTAGGAAGAGAGGCTAACTAATGGGAAATGGTGCGGGGTACCCAATACTCTTGTTCTTGTATACTAATACTACCTGTTGTGATTGTGTTTTTGGTGAGTGTGGCTGGTGAGGTTGGGTGGATAGATTTCCCTGCTAGGTTTCTTTTGTTGTTCCCAAGGGACATTAGGATGTCTCCCCACCTGTGCACGAGAGCTTTAGGTTTCCCTATTGAGTATACTTGTATTCTCACCCTACGTTTACTTTCAGGTTTCCAGGAGGACTATCAGGGCCGTGCGGGACCCTACTAGTCAGGATAGTTGGAGTTGTTGCAGTTGTTGTACACTTGTTTCTTTTGGTATTGTACATTTGAGATTTCTTTTACTTGCCCCTTGTTTCGGAACTATTTAAACATGCATATGGGATTGGTTTGGATTTATTTCTATACACTTGTTCTTTTTCTTTTTGTTGGTTGAGTTTTCCTATTTCCCGATCTTAAATAATAAAAAGGGTAATGCCTCCCATATTTGTGAAAACTCATACCCCTGGTGCTAGTCGCCACTACGGGCCTACTGGAGGCGGGACTCGAGGGTCATCATCTCACTTTCACCATCGCCAGCTCAGTAGGGGCATCTTTGGTGGGAGGGGGTCGTGACAAAAGTTTAGAGCATAAAAACGGTAACGAATCCAATTTTAAGCCTAAAATACTCTAATATTTTTAAAATGTCGGTTTATTGCCTTTTGATGGAGAAACATTTTTAAATATAGTTTTTGTTACTTTTATTTGTTTTATTTAAAACAATAAACTAATTTTATATAAGTGGGACATAAAAATTTACTTTGTTTAAATTTTTGGTAATGATTTTATAAAGTTTATTTTTTTATTGAATAGTGAAAAATACAATATTTCAATTCAAAACTTCTTTTCATTTAATTTATTTATACAGTTAGATTGTAATTTTAATTGGTTTTAAATTTTAGTTGGATTAATTTTTTATCATTTAATCCAATTATGGTCATTTTAAGTAATTTCACTTTGAAATTGGACATAAACACATGTCAATCTTTTGATAGTTATTACTTCTTAAAAATTCGATTTCTGGTTTTGACAATGAGAATTAATTTTAAATTAAATTCTTCTAACTTTTTGTTTTGAATTTAGAAAAATGTATTGCATATTTGGAATCAAAAGGTTTAAATTATTTAAATGTGTAACTTTTATTTTTGGAGATTAAAAATTGTAACTTTAGTAATTATTTTATTTACCATGGTTAAAGGTTAAATCTGATAAATAAGGGTAAAAAATAATATTCTAATAATATCAAACTACCCTAACGCATTTCTTAATCCTATTAGATTAGATATTTCTTACCATTTTAATCCTTGGGTCTATTTTAGGGCCCCATGGATCCACTTGGGGTGTGATAACAACATTTTATAATAATTAATTTAAAGTGAAGAGAAAAATAAAATAAACATGTATCTTTTACTATAAAAAAATTTATATGGGGTTATATAAGTGATATACTCAACTATAAATAGTCATTATAAATATATAAATATTTTATACTTCATGATATTTTATTTATCATTTTTATACATTAAATAAATAAATTTAGTTATGACATAATGATGATACAGTGATCGATTCATTAATAAAGGATTCGAACAACTGATATTATAAATATTAAAATAAATGTAATTTCATTTATTTTGATTCCATCCACGAATATTTTTGATGTTATTGACATATTTTCTTTGAGTTAATGTCTTTGGTTTGAAGTAATCAGGTTGTTATGAATTTGTAAAAAAAGTCATGTATGAATAGAGTCCAAAATAGACAAAATTATTAACTTAAAACATAAAATAGTTTATTAAATGATATTAAATTTTTAAAAATCTAAGAATCATAAAAATGGTTACAAAAAGTAAAAATATGTCATAAATGAATTTTTTAGAGTCGTTTTACATGATATGGTAATTAAATTAACCCATAATATTTAAATAACATGATATCGCTATAAGATTAAAAAGGGTAAAATAAGGGTTAAACCAAAAAGATAAGGTTAAAAAAATTCAAACATTGTCTAAAAATTCTTGTATGGTGGGTATTAGAACCAAAATAATCTTATATTATAATTAAAGGAGTTTTGGACCATTTTTATTCCAATTTTAATTTATAATAAATTAATATTTCAAAACTTTCTTAAAGAGCCCCTCACCTCTTCTATAAAAGGGAACTTCTTATTCTATTTATCTCACACATAAAAATCCATTTAGTTTGGAAAATATATCTTCAATACTCTTCATAGAATCCCTAACTTTTTCCTATAATCCTTACCCTGGGAAGAATGCAATTTAAGAAAGCCTTCTAGCTTGAATGAAAAGAAGTTACTCGATTTAGAGGTAACATCTTCTCTCAAGTTCCATTCCTTTATTTTCATTCTTCACTACCTATACTCTTATTAATATATGATTGCATAAAAACACCAGTATCATAAATATACATGTATTTTTTATGATAAATATTCAAAATACACTTACACACACCTCTATTTAATGGATTCAAACATACTGTTTCTGTGTACCGTGAACTACTGCCACACGAAATGTTGATTGTTTGATTTTCTGATACCACCTCTCATGGTGGACATTATGATAGAACTATATTTATATATGATATATATTATATTTATATTGTCTCTATGATTTTGTAATATTTATTTATGACATACCATTATAATTTCTATGATGTGTAAATATGATAATTTCATTTGAGGAAGTGTGGACTATCGCCCCCACAAAGTGATATGACTCGTTCATGCTATACATGGAACATAAAAATAATTGTTTTATTAAAACTATGATACATAAATGAAATAAATATAATAATTGTATTATAATTTATATGTATATCATTTGATTTTTATTCTTTTAGTGTGACAAAGAAACGAAAGTAGTCTCCACGCGTACGTACGGCCTACCGTCCCCATGAATGGTGCATTTCATTTATTTTATCCAAATGTTATGGACTATTATAAATACATAAATAATGGATATATATGATATTTAAATCATTAATATCATTCTGGAGATTATTTACTTTTGACTACATGTACGATTTTTATCAAAACAAGTTCATTTTCGACTCAAGTATTGAATATCGACAAAATAACTGATATTAACTTAAATAATTATTTAATTTTTTTAACGTGGTAATAAGTCATATAAAATGAATAATAAAATTTATAAAGGTTTTGAATCAATTATAAATTAACTTCAGTTTATTATTTAGGAATAACAAGGAACATACATGATGAGTCGGACTTAAGGTAAGGGAACTTCATAACCTAATTTCCATTATTTGGGTTAATCTTATGCTTCTTGATTATGCCATGATATGATTATATGAGAAATAAATTTTTATATCCTATCATGTATTTATACATTATTTATGACTATTTATAGTTAATACACATAATCAATCTATTTTATTAACAAAATGATCTTTGTAAGGGAATTTCTAAAATCAATTTCTACTCATTAGGTTTTACGCATACTTCATTGATTATATTATGCCAAGAATTTTTCTGGAATCAATTTTTGTTTGTTTATATTTTAATTTCAACTTCTGTTTGTGTGGATACACTATTTATACACATAATCACCCCCTTGATAAATCCTTATGTCATTGAATCAATATTTGTAAGGGACTTTGTCTCAATCTCCTTTCATTGAAGCATATTTTTAAAATATACACCTTCTTCTTTTATACGGTGTATAACAAACCCATTTTACATTTAATTTAATTAAAAGGGAATATTTTTTCTTTGAATAATTTTACTAAATTACAAAAGGATAGTGTTTAACATATGCAGTGACAAGGACCTCTCCACTGTCATAACTATTATTTGATATTTGGCTTTCTAGATAAGCCTTAATGTTTTTAAAAGGAAAAGAAACTCCTTATTCCCTTTTTGTGAGTTTTCATATTGAAAATAGTTTTTGAAATTTATTTAGTATTTCAATATTTTGAAATTATTTCTTTTGATTTCAAGTGAAATGTTATTAGTGAAATATTTATATTTTCAATATTTCAACTATTATGATTATACCATTGTACTTGGACATTTCATGGGCGGTTTCGTGATAAACCAACGACTAGTGGTTATGTGATAAACCAAATTATGGGTGGTTCTATGATAAAACAAACATGGGTGGTTATGTTATAACCTCAAATTCATTGGGTACGGAAGTTGGCCGTATGGCTATTCAATTTAGTCATGTGTGGAAGTCGACCATATGGTTATTCTATTTAAGTATGTTTATGCACCAAGTTGCCTTTATATGTTTTATGTTTTCTTATATGGACTTTATGAAAATCCTTTGGTTACAAAAGGGTAAGAAATGATCTCATATTTAGTGTAATGATTTTGATACTTCTTAAAGTATTTGTTTATGATAAACTTATCACGACATACATGTTTTCACAATACTAATAGTTTTCATTCCTTATGTATCGTTTAATGATATTTTTATACTCATCCCAAGTTTTAAAATATTTTTCATAGGAAAAAAAGAATAATAGAGTCATGGATGGGATCAAGGAAAATTCAAGTTTTTTAAAACGTGAATTAAAACATGTTTTTTAAGAGTTTTTGTTTTATGAAAAAAAATTGATAGTGAGTATAAGTGTCACTTGTAATATTCAAGATGTTGTATATAAGTTATTACCTAATTATCTAAAGCTCTAAACCTGAAAAGATCTTCGGTGTGAATTAACGTAAAATTATTAACTTATCTCATGATTTGGTAATGTTAAAGGTTGAGGTCTTATAGTTTGTATTAGATGTTATAGTAATAATCATAAAGGTAAGTATATTATAAAACCTATGTGTCAAGGATGTGGAAAGAAACACCTTGGAAAATGTTTCAAAGGGATGGGAAGATGTTATAGATATGGTAATGAAGGTTATAAAGCAATATCCTTCCACGTAAAAAAGAAGCATTCAGTTGATTCCAAGAAACGGAAAGAAGTTTTTCTGAGGGATCAATTAAATGTTTTAAATGTGATGTGCATGGTCATTATGCAAAAAAGATTTCCTATGGAGAAGGTTTGAGAATGGGATCAGTGGGACTATAAAAATATATGTTTACTAATACCTAATACCATTCCAATTGAAGATGATGAAACTAATAATGACCTTTGAAAGGTATTGATTATTTCACAGCTCATGTTTTGGCATTATTGAATCTCAGGATATTATGCATGATTTTTTTGTAGGAAGGAAGTATAAAAGAATAAGATAGAAAAACATTGATAAAGGATCATGAAGTATTTTTGATGATTAATATGTCTATATTTTATGAGTTGAAGAGTTATGTGGGATCTATGAATGATGATATGTTTAAATGTATTAATTATGGGAATAATTTGGAAGACTTTTAGTATTTGTACCCATTTATTTTGTAATATAAAAATGTTAATTGAGGAAGAATTATATTTTCATTTGTGGATACAGTTATAAAGAACCATTAGGGTTTATATGATCCTTGAATTTGAGGAAATTAAGGGTTATTACTTTTTGGGATGCAAAATACATGGTATGAGATAACATTTGAGGTTAAAATATGTTATGGTTATTTTTGCGGAATTTATCTCATTTTTTAGAATGTTATAAAATTGTAAAGTTTTTGAAAAATGACAACACTTAGACCATGTGATAACCAATTGAGTCGGATAAATCTGTGGGAATCAAACCAACAACCAAAGTTCCACTGGGATTTATCACCAACAATTGGACTACATGAAGTCTCTGGTTAGAATGAATTATTATTTTTAGTTAAATGGTTTTTTGAACCAAGAATAAGTTGATTTTGGGGACTTATGTTTTATTAAATAAATGTCATTTGTATAGTAAAATGATTTGGTTATTAAGTGATAAATGTTGTTTTGCAATACATTTTCTCTTTTAGGAACACAATATGCCTAAGAAAAATGAAATATTATGGGATTTCATTTGATGAGTAATGGTTGAATTTTATTTTACAAGAATCTATGTTTTTACTGTGGAAATATGGATATTTGGGTTATATATGGAAATTAATGACCTATCATAGATTATAGGTGATTAGTTTAATTACTTTTCAGTATGAGAAATTAAGAGTAGTCGATTTTATTTGGAGATAAATGTTAAGATTTATCATGGAAGACTATGTGATCAAATCCTCCTAAATTTTGGGTTTCAATCTTTGTATGGAATATTTTGAATAATTTTAAGGACAATTGTTTATTGAATGGTCTTTGTTGAACTTTGGTTATTGTTTGTTTAATTTTCTAGATTAATAGTAGTATTTATTTTTAAAAAGAATTATTCTTTTTGGGGATTATATGATATGTACTAACCATTTTGGTTTTTGGTTAACGTAAAAAGATAGGGAAAATATATATTTTATCTTTTGTGGATTATTTTATTCTCTAGAAGTTTATTCTAGCACTTCTGGTATCACCAAGTCATCTTGAATACTCATCATTTTGAGAAAAAATCATTTTGTAGAAGAAATTTATTAAAGGATGAAACTATACTTGTCATGTAAGTTTATTTACTTATGTTCTTATTAAATCTCATAAATAAATTCCTAAACTTTATGAAAAGTTACTTAAGACCGAAACATTGTTCATTTACTTTTTATACTGGGGAATCAAAGATCATTTAACCCATCACATGTTTTTGGTTTCCAGATTGTTAACTTTATCTTCATCATGTTTTCTATCACTCTCTATCAAAACTTAACACTTATTTTTTCTTCTATATCCATTTTTTTCTACACAGAATCCTTGTATGTGATATATTGGTTGACCTGTGTACTTATCTTTCTTTATTTTAAAGTGATAGTTTTATTGACTCTTTTACAGATGTGGGTTTTTTCAATGATGTTTTCTAGCCCAATTTTAAAATTGTGAGGTTGAATTTTCCAAAAGTGGGAATGATGTAACGACCTTGGTATTTATAGAATAAAAAATATTCATATCTATTAATATTTATGAATAATATATTTATTTTATGTTAATGAGGGTGATTTTTCTGATAGTGTACTTTACACGCAACAATGGGTTTCCCTGAAAACTTATGTTGCACATAACTTTGAGGTACGCCAAAAAATAATATACTATTATTATTTTAAATGGTAGTTAACACCAAGATGTTTTATTATTGGAAAAGAACATAACTAACTACAATATGATTATACATGTTTGTTAAATGTTTTAAAATTTATCCAATAGATTTTAGAGGCTTAAAGTGGGAATGAATCCAATTTTAAGCATAAAATACTCTAATATTTTTAAAATGTTGGTTTGCTACCTTTTGATGGAGAACCCTTTTTGAATAAATTTTTTGTAACTTTTAGTTGTTATATTTGGAAAAATAATATTTTTTCTATAATTGGGAAATCAAAATTTACTCTGGTTAAATTTTTTGTAAATATTCTGATAAAGTTCATTTTTTATTGAATAGTGAAAATACTGCATTTTAATTAAAAACTATATTTTCATCTCATTTATTTATATAGTTTGGTTTTCATTTTAATTGGTTTTATAGTGTAATTGGATTAAGTTTTTATCCTATATTCCAATTATTGTAATTGGATGTAATTTCACTTCAAAAACTCGCTTTCTGGTTTTGACAACAAGAATTAATTTTGAATTAATTTCTTCCAATTTTTTGTTTTGAATTTGAAAAAATGGATTAAATATTTGGAATCATAAGTTTAAATTTTTTTAAATATTTACCTTTTATTTTTGTACTTTATGAATACTAACTTCAGTAATTAATTTATTTACATGGTTAATGGGTAAATCTAAAAAATAAGTGTAAAAATTAATATTATACTAATATTAAACTACCCTAACACATGTTATAATCCTATTTTAAGAGATATTTCAAACCATTTTAATCCTTGGGTCTATTTTAGGACCCCATAGAGCCACTTGGGAGTGATAATGACATTTTATAATAATTAATTTAAAGTAAAGATAAAAATATCACAAACAAGTATCTTTTACTATAAAAACATTTGTATGGTGTTATATAAGTGATATATTAAAATATAAATATTAAATAGAAAGATAAAAAGGTTTAATAATTTATGATATTTTATTTTTGATTTTAATACATTAAATAAATAAATTTAGTTATGACTCAATGATGATACAATGATTGATTCATTAATAAAGGATTCGAATAAATGATATTATAAATATTAAAATGAATTTAATTTTATTATTTTTAATCCATCCAAGAATTTTTTTGAAAGCTATTGAACTATTATCATTTATTTATTGGATTTTTTTAAATTAATCAGGTTGTTGTGAATTTTAAAAAAAATCATGTATGAATAGTGTCCAAAATTTACATAATTATTAACTTAAAACATAAAATAGTTTATTAAATGATATTAAATTACTAAAATCTAGTAACTTTACATATGGTTAATAAAAGTCCAAATATGTCATAAATTACATTTTTTGGGTCGTTTGACATGATATGGAAATTAAATTAACCCATAATATGTAAATAACATGATATCACTCTATGATTAAAAAGGGTAAAATAAGAGTTAAACCAAAAAGATAAGGATTAAAAATTATTAAAAACTTGTCTAAAAATTATTATATGATGTTTATTCGAACCCCAATCATCTTATATTATAATTAGATGAGTTTTGGACAATTTTTAATCAAAATTAAATTTATAATAAATTAAGGTTTCAAGACTTTTCCAAAGTGTCCCTCGCCTCTTCTATAAAAGGTTTCTTTTCTTCTCTTTATCACAAACTTCCAGAGACATTTATTTCAGAAAATATCACTCCAATACTCTTCCTAGAATCCCATGATTCATACTATTATCATTACCTAGGTTAAAAGGTAATTCAAGAAATCCTTTTGGCTCAAATCAAAAGAAGTTACCAGATTTAGATTTAATGTCTTCTCTCAAGTTCCATTCCTTTATTTTCCTTCTCCACTCCCTATGATCTTATTATTATTTTCTTACATAAAAAAAATAGTATCATAAATATACTAGTATGTTTTTATGATAAGTATTCAAACTAAAATTACACACACCTCCACCTAATGGATTCGAACATAATGTTTCTGTGTACTGCGAACTACTGCCTCATGAAATGATGATTGTTCGATTTTTCCCTAACACCTCTAATGGTGTCCATTATTATGGTACATTTTTTATATATGATATATATTATATTTATATTTTCTCTATGATTCTGTAATTTTTATTTATAACTATACTTTATGCTTTCCATGATTTGTAAATACAAAAATTTCATTTGAGGAATTGTCGACTACCGCCCCCGCAAAGTGATATGACTCATTCATGCTATACATGGAACGTATAAAGGGTTTATTTATTAAAAATATGATATATACATGAAAAAAATATAATATTGGTATTATAATTTACATTTATATCATTTTACTATTATTCTTTTAGTATTATAAAGAAATGAAAGTAGCATTCATGTGTGCATACGGTCTACCATCTCCATGAACGGTGAATTTCATTTATTATATCCAAATATTATGGACTATTATAAATACATAAATACTAGATATATATGATATTTAAATAATTAATATCATTCTGTAGATGATTTAATTTTGACTACTTGTACAATATTTATCAAAACAAGTTCATTTTCGTGTCAAGTATTGAATATCGACAAAACAACCTATATTAACTTAAATAATTATGTAATTTTTATAACATGGTAATAATTGATATAAAAGGAATAATAAAATTAAAAAAGGTTCTTAAGTAAGTATAAATTAACTTAAGTTTGCTATACAGGAAGAACAAGGAACATAAGTGATTATTCGGACTCAAGATAATGGAACTTCTTAACCCAATTTCCATTCTTTGGGTTAATCTTCTAATTATTGATTTTGTCATGCTATGATTATGTGAGAAATAACTTTTGGTATCCTTTCATATATTTATACTTGATTTAGGTGTATTTATTTTGAATATGCATAATTGATCTATTTTATTAACAAAATAATCTTTGTAATGGAATTTCTAAATTTAATTTCCACTCATTGGGTTTTACGCATACTTTGTTGATTATATTATGCCAAGATTATGTGTGGAATCACTATTTGTTTATTTATGTTGTAATTTCCACTTCTGTTTATTTGGATACACTATTGCTACACATAATCATTCTATTGATAAATTCTAATGTCATTGATACAATATTGGTATGGGACTTCATCTCAATATCCTTTCATTGAAGTATATTTTGAAAATATACACCTCCTTATTTTATGAGATTTATAATAAACCCATTTGAATTTTAATTTCATTCAAAGGGAATATTTTTTCTACGAAGCGTTTTACTAAAAAAATATTAAATTTTTTAACGTATGTGATGACATGGACCTCTCTGACTCCACAACCGTTATTTGATATTTGGCTTCCTCTATAAGCATTAATGTTTTTAAAAGGAAAAGAAACCATTTTATCGCTTTTAGGGTGTTTTCATATTGAAAATGGTTTCTGAAATGGATTGAGTATTTTAATATATTTAAATGATTTATTTTGATTGAAAATGAAATATTATTATTAAAATGTTGATATTTTCAATATTTTATGTGTTATTATTATACAATGGTACTTGGAAATTTAACGGTTGGTTATGTGATAAACCAATGACGGGTGAATTATGTGATAAACCAAATGGTGGGTGGTTCTGTGATAAACCAAGGATGGGTGGTTATGTTATAACCTCCAATTCATTGAGTATGGAAGTCAGATGTATGGATATTCAATTTAGTGATGTGTGAAAGTTGACCATATAGTTATTTCATTTAAGTATGTTTATGTACCAAGTTTCCATTATATGTTTTATGTTGCTTTCCACAGACTTTATTATAATCTTTTGGTTACAAAAGTGTAGGAAATGATCTTATATTTAGTGAAGTTTTTTCGCTACTTCTTAAAGTATTAATTAAAATAAATTTATCATGGTTTATATGTTTTCGCAAGACTAACAGTTTTCATTCATTATGTATCAATTACTGAGATTTTTATGCTCATCCCAAGTTTTGAAATGTTTTAAACAGGACATAAAGAGGAATAGAGTCAAGGATGGGATCAAAGAAAAGTCATGTTGTTTAAAAAAATAAAATGAAACATGGTTTTTGTAAGAGTTTTTCATTTATGAAAAAAATGGATAGTGATTAGAAGTGTCTCTTGTAATATTCAACATGTTATATATAATTTATGAACTAAATATCTAAAGACCTATACCTGAAAAGATCTTCGATGTGAATTAAATTCAAATTATTAACTTATCTCAAAATTCAGTAGTGTTTAAGGCTCGGGCCTTATAAAAGTAGTATATTTTACAAATTTGGAACCCCTTATTCCAAATACTGCGTACAATTTTTAAAATTAAAAACACGTAGGTGGCATGATTTATTTTAAAATCAAACCTAAAAAACATAATGAAAAAATTCAAAAAAGTGCACTTTTAATTATCATATGTTTTTATTCTAAATTCATGTATAAAATTAATTTTAAATACAAACATTATAATATTTCTAATAAAAATTAACTAATAGATGTTTAAAACTAATCCAAAATAAAATTTTAGTTTTTAAATTTTTTAATTGAATATATATCTTTCAATATAAATAATCATTTTTCATTAATCATTAAAACTTCAAAATTTTGAGAAAATTCCCAAAAATTGATCCTAAGATAATTTTGATATAATAAATTCAAAAATTAAGTTTAATTCAGAAAATATATTTTCAAAAAGTGTCAAAATTTATTATATTTATTTTTCTGTAGAAATTAATAAAATCATTTTTGAAGAAAACATATTTTTGAATAATAAATGACCTTCGTAAAAATTAAGTGTTTATTTACTAAGAATTAATAAATAAATTTCATAATATGGTTATTGTTATTCATACCATATAATTAAATTTCTAGGCTATAATTGTCTTATTAATAATATTATTATTATTTTAATAGTATATCAGGGTTTATTTAAAATAAGTGTTGTGTGTAACACAATCTACTAAAGAAATTAAATTATTTGAAGAGGAATATTGCATAAAAAATATTTGGGTTTTAAAATAATTATATTGAGGAATAATTAAAATATAAATTTTTTAGAAGAACCAAAATAAAATTAAAATTGATTTATTTTATATTTTTTAACTATAATAAGCGTTTTATTGGTCATTATATGAGAAAATATATATATTTTCTTGGAAGTAAATCGTGATGAGTAAAAAAAGTATAAATGAGCTTAATTCATAGAAAATAGTTTTTTTTAGATTTGTTTAGAAGTTATTAATGTGGTATATTTCTTCATTTCTTATCCCATGATTTATTTGCTTTTAAACTATTTATATGTGAGATATATTTTGAATATTAACTCTTGTATGGTATGTAATAGTTGTTTTTAAATCATCAAGAGTTGTGGAATGAAATATTTTTACTAATGGGAGTTCCTAAATGATGTTAATGGGTTCCATATTCTTCCCTAAATTTTGCGATAAAAAGGTTATAAATTTTATATATATATTTTTGTGTATATATTTTTGTTATTTATTCTCTAAAACATTATAATATAGTTATAAAAATTTCAATATAATTTTTTATTATGATGATTAATAATGTTATTGGTTATATTTATACATAGTGATCCAAGTGAAAAAAATATTAAATGTTGTAAATGTTTTTTAATATTTTTCTAAAATTTGTATTATAGAACAACTATATTCCATTAGTAATGTCCTAGAACTCTAAATTAGGCAGTGATTACTAACTAGTATTAATATAGATTGTATTCACAATCTATGTGTGGGAGGTTTCTTACTAGATAGTATCAGTTATTTTAATATTCAACTGACATCTTTGGAAGATCTAGTGGAATGGTATATTTTTTAGAATATTTGAGACACATTGATAATTGATATTGTCAGTTCCTTAAGGTTTTTTAGTGAATAAGATCATTATTTTTCACATTTCACAATATTTTTTAGAGAAATTATTTTTTATAGAGTTTATGTAACATAAATGTTTTCTTCCATTTTATATATAAATTATATTGGATGTCGCAATTTGACATTTTAATCATAGTGTTATAGTTAAACAGTTATCCTTGAGATGATTAAAGTTTTAAATAGTGTTAAATATTTATGATAGAGGTCATTACATGATTAATTTAAGCAACTATGGTTAAGTTTATATGTTAGTTGTGAATATTTTTACTTATAGTAGAGTTGGTTGGAAAAAATTACTTATTTTGAGGCTCATTAAATATTTCAAGGGTGAAGATTATAATGTTGAAATGATGTAAGATTATAATGATTGAAAATTAAATATATTTGTTTGTGATATGTTAATTCTATTTTATCAATTAAAATTTGATGATTGTTTTAATAGTTTACATCAAGGAATAGTATGGTCAGATCTATCAACCATATACAGTTGATATATATGATAAAAATATTATAAGCACAGATATGAAACATGATTTAAAATAGGGATTCATAAAATTCATATTATAATGATCATGACATGGATTATAATTATTATTTATAAAAATTATATTGAAGTAGATGTTACATTTTTTTGATTAACTAGTGGAAATTAATGATTAGTGGGATACATGATTTTGAAGATGAAATAAAATAATGGAATTTATTTCATTAAATCATGTTAGCCTCAAAGAAATTATTTGATATTTATATTTAATGATGAATTTCCAATATTAATTTTTTTTAAACTGTTTCTGGTTATTTAGTGAATTTTAAAATTTTAATGTGACAAATTTTAAATTTTTATACTTATGAAATTATTAATGTTTTTATACAGAAAAAAATTCATTCTGATTTATGTATAGTTGTGATTGAATATATTTTTTTCAATTATTATTCATTAAAGTGATTTGAATTTAATGTGTGATGATTACAATTTGAATTTATGAAAAATAAATTAATTTGAGTTGTATCTAATCTAAGAGTGAAGGTTTATTTTGGTGATTATTATTATTTTAATTTATATATTTTTTTGGAATATTTTTAGAGGTATAAAATATAAAGATCCATAAATTCAAATTTTAGATTCTGTGATTTTTAATTTGTTTTAAAAATAATTTTTGATTAGATAGTATGAATAGGTTGGTTAAATGATTTGAAAATTGAATTTTTAATGAATCTTTACATTCAAATTGTATTCAATGCGGGTTTCACGATTGGTGATAATATAGAGTATTAAACATGATGGGATAGCTTTTATTGGGGTTGAACACTCTCTAATATATGCTTTGGATGCCTATAATCCTTCTTTTTGTTTTTTTCATTTTTTGATAGTAGAGAATTCGTAGTCGGATATATAGTTCGTAGAGACCATGAATCCTTACACATTATGTTAGAAAATATCATGTTTTTAAACTGTAAATATATTTTTGAAATTCTAAATTAACTCTCATAAAATACATGGATGAATAGGATAAAACCTAATTGGATTTTGTGGTGATTTCAAAGTTTCATCATCAATAAAGAACATATTTCATCACGGAATTAATTTTATTATTTCTAAAATAGTGGTAAAATACATTCTGTATTTACTGAACCTCTCTATTTTATCTCACATGTATACTTATGTCTTCATGGTCTTGATATATTACAATGGTATATTAAAACTTTTATTTTTTGGATTAAACTATATAATTTAGAATATTTATTCATTGATTTTGACTAACATATTTGTAAACTCGTGATAAATAATCTTGATTTTGATAATAAGAACCCAAACTATTAAATTGATATCCAACTATTAAATTGATATATATGATTTATAATTCTTATCATACCATTTTCTGGTGAAATAGTAGAGTTTAGGGAGTATGTGTAATGACCCATTATTTTTATGTTGTGAAAATGAAAAAGAAATTTTTATTTTTTGTTCTAAGGGGTTATTTTTCACAAATAAGATTCATATAAATATTAAGTGTTTTAGAATGTATTAATGACATATTTATGTGCATAATTAGAGGCATGGATTATGTTTTGAGTGTAACAACCCAGATAAATAAATAATATTACATTCTCATGTTTATCAATATTTGTGAATAAAAAGTTCATATTACTTTTAAGGGAATTCTATGCTCGATGGCGTACCCAATACGCAACAATGGGTATCTTTGAAATCTTACATTGCACACTAATAATATAATAATATTATTTTAAATAGTTAATTCCTAGCTGTTGTAATGGAGAGAATGAACAGAACTAAATAAAAAAATTATTATATTTGTTTGTCAAATATTTTTATTTTTATCCAATAAATGTTAGAGGCTTAAAATGTGAATGAATCCAATTTTAAGCGTAAATACTCTAATATCTTTTAAAAGGTCAATTAACCACCTTTTGATGGTGAACCCATTTTCAGATCCACTAGTTGAAAATTTTATATGTTATATTTGACAAAATAAAATCCTTCTTTAGAATCGGGATATCAAAATTTACTTTGTGTATGTTTTTGTTTTTTTTATAAAGTTCATTTTTAATGAATAAGTGAAAAATGTTGTATTTTAATTCAAAACCTTTTTTTAAACTAATTTATTTGTATGATTAGATCATCTTTTGAATTTGTTTTAAAGTGAAATTAGAATATATTTTTACCATTTAATCCAATGTTTGTCATTGGAATTAATTTCACTTTGAAATTGGACTTAAACTAGTGTAAATCTTTTAATAGATATTGTTTCTTAAAAACACGATATTTGTTTTGACAGCGGGAATTAATTATTAAATTAATTAATTAAACTTATATGTTTTGAATTTTGTAAAATATACAATATTTTTGAATTCGTAATATCAAATATATCTTAGGGTGAAATATTGGTATTTTTCTGAAAAACTTCATTTTTTGATAAATAGTGAAACCACTAAGTGGTAGTTAAAAAACTGATTTTTCGTTTAAATGAAACTTTACCACTTCTGTGAATTGAATTTCAAAAATTTGACATACATGGTTTTCATTAGGATGTAAAATTTGGTTCGATGGGATTAAAATAACTTTTTGGTAAATAGTAACTTTTAAGTTTTATTATCTGCGATTAAAGGTAATTAGTGTAATTTAAGTTAAAGATAATGTTATAATAATATGAAATGACCTTGACACATGTCCTACCCTTATTGGATGATTCATGGCCTACCAAGACAATCCATGGGTCAACTTGTGGACCCCATGGAGCCACTTTCGTAGGAAAATGACATTAATAACTTTTTATTTAAAGTTAAAATAAAAATGTCACAAACATGTATTGTTTTACTAAAACAATTTCTACATGGGGTTATACAAGTCAAATTTTTTACTATAAATATTCATTATAAAGAAAAAAATATTTCATAAATTATTATATTTTGTTTATAATTTTTAGAAATTAAATAAATTTATTTATTTATGACACCATGATGATTCAGTGATTACCTCATTAATGAATGATTTAAATAAAATGAGAATATAAGGTAAAATATAAGACTTACACTTGTCAAAAACCTATTTCATGAGTGTATTTAGAACCCTTATCACCTTATTCTAGAAATATAAAATTTTGGGAACTTTAATATCCTAAAATCATTTTTATAATAAACTAACTTTTCAAGAATTTCCAAGAGTGCCCATCCTCCCTCTTATAAAAGGCCCCCACCTCTACCCCCTTACCCACACCTCTTAAGCCTCTGTATCGACCAAACTCTGCTCATTTTATCTCTCCACATCTCTTTATTCAACCTATAAGCCTTACCTTAGGCATAAATCTCTTCAAGAAACCCTTTTGGTTCAAACCAAA
The DNA here is from genome assembly GCA_963277665.1 of Viscum album. Classification (NCBI taxonomy): domain Eukaryota; kingdom Viridiplantae; phylum Streptophyta; class Magnoliopsida; order Santalales; family Viscaceae; genus Viscum; species Viscum album. The sequence goes on from OY728157.1 coordinate 171,530,362, forward strand.
GGGAGTTACCTGATTTAAAGGTAATGTCATCTCTTATGTTATTTTGTATTATTTTTCTTCTCCAACCCCATAAACTCTTTTAATTCCATTCTTTTGTAACAAAACCAGTGTGATCAATATACTAGGATTTTGTTATTATAATTATTCGAGCTACACTTACACACACCTCCATCTAATGGTTAAATAACATACTGTTTCCATGGATGGTGAATTACTGCCTCACGAAACGATGATTGTTCTATCTTCTCCAACCACCACTAATGGTAGCCATTATGATGGAAATATATTTATTTATGACATATATTATATTTATTTCATCTATATTCTTCTTTATTTTACATTTAAAACATAACTTTATGCTTTTCATGTTGTCTAAATGCGATAATTTCATTTGAGGAAGTGTGGACTACCGCCCCCTCAAGTGATGTGACTCATTCATGCAATACATGGAATGTATAAAGAATAAAATTAATGAAATTATGTGACATATATAACATATATATTATAATGTAATTATAATATATATATATATATATATCATTTATTTTTAATTCCATTAAATACGAAATAGAAATGAAAGTAGCGTTCATGCGTACGTATGGCTTACCGTCTCCATGAACGGTGTATTTAATTTCTTACCTCTAAATGTTATGTAATATTATAAATGAAAGTTTATACAGGATATATATTATATATATGATATCTATATCATGAAGTTAATTCTGGATATAATGGATATTTTACCACATGAACAACATGTAATTATAAGAAGTTTATTTTTGACTCAAGTACCAATGATCGACAAAATGACCGTTATTAGCTTAAATAATTACATAATGTTCATAACATAGTAATAAGTGATATAAAAGGAATAATGAACCTGAAAAATGTTCTTAATCAAGTATAAATTAACTCAAGTTTATTATTCACGAATATAAAGAAACGAACAAGACAAGTCGGACTTGAGGTAAGGGATCCTACCACTCTCTTTCTTTTTAAGTACTCTATTTTAGGTCACTTATTTTAAGCTCATCATTCTTATGTTGGGGGATGTTCTTTTATATTCCTAATAAGTTACTTTTTATGTTAATATTATGAGAGACCCTATTCTATCTCATAAATCCATTTTTGGAAGTTTTAAGTGGCTCCGTTAGGCTGTCGAGTTTTCGTAAGGGATTTTTCATCTCAATTTTATTTCATTGAGATTTATGCAACATTTTCCACAATTTCCTTTGAGTGGTGTATGTACTACCCATTATTCTACTCTTTGTGTAATATAATTTTGTTTATGGGTATTTACATGAATGTTTTATAGACCTTCTTTCATAGGGTGTATGTTTTGAAAGTTACCCAAATCGGTAAGGGAACTTTTCACCCTCCCCTTTTTAAAAGACTTATTTATGTTAGGTCTTTTAATTTACATCTTATTATGTTAGGATATGTTCTTATATATCCGTATTTATGTTAATGTTATGTACAAGTGATGATATACCCTTATTATCTCTCATCATCCCATTTTCAAAATTTTAAGGTGACGCCGTTAGGCTGTCAAATTTGTGTTGGGGAACTTCTCAACCCGATTTCAATTCTTTGGGTTAAACCTCTACTTATTGATTATGTCATGATATATATATGTGTGCATGACATATGATTTTTTTACCCTAAGTATCCACTTATATTTGGTGTATTTATATTTTTCACACATAATTATGTCATTTCTTTATCCTTGCTCTAATGGCATGATCCTTGATTGGGATTACATCTCAATTTCTTCTCATTGAGACATTTCTTAAAGATATGCACTTTTATTCTTTTATAAAGTGTATATACAGCCCTTTTGAATTTCCATATCCATATTATGTCTATACTAAAGTCATTTAAATGTTTTTTAAATGGTCTACTTTCATGTGGATTATAATTTAAATGTTTAAAATGGAAAAAGACTCTTATTAAAACATTGTTTTAAATTGTTTTAAAGATTTATTCTTTTAAATATTTATCATCCATGTTCATGTTTTAAAAATGGTTTTAAGGATTTATTTATATGTAAATGAATGTTTTAAAACCCTTTCAAAAGTTTCGAAGTGGTATGGGACACTTTGATTCTAAAATCTCTTTTAAATGTCTTCTTTTGATATTTTCAAAGTATAAAGGGATATTTCTCTCATAGAGTTTTAATGATTTTATTAGATGTTTTTATTTATGATAATATCATGATGTGATCTCTTGTGATTTAAATGTGTAAATTTTATGTTTCTTTTATGCATGTTTTATGTGTTATGATTATGTTATGGTACTTGGGCAATGTTTATGAAATCAGGTGGTTCCGTGATAAACTAAGGGCGGGTGAGCCCGTGATAGCTCTCCAATGCATTGGGTAATGCCAAGGAGTTAAATGCTAAGGTTTCTCCGAAGAGATTTAGGGAATATACTGTGATGGGTATTCCAAACATAACCATGAGTGTTACTCCCTATGTAAGAATGTTATGAATGCCTCAATTTGCCTTTACGTCTTATGATTTCTATGAGTTATTCCTAAATATTATTATTTAATGAGGTACGTTAAAGTGATTATGTTTTATGATTAAAGTATGATTTCACTTATTCTTATGTATACATGGACTAATTTTTTCTTTATGTACTCTTATAACCCTTACTAAGCTTTTTAAGCTCATCTCATGCTTTTGACATGTTTTCCACAGGACATAAAGTGGAATACAGACAAGGATGGGATCAAGGAAATTTCATGATGTCTAAAACATGGAACTAGACATGAATCTTTTGTTCAAGAGTTTATATTTGGTGAAAAAAATGGAAATGGAGTAGATGTTTCTACCTTGTAATCTTTGAGATGTAATAGTTATGTCCTAATTCTCTAAAACTCTAAACCTGAAAAGATCCTCAATGTGAATTATTCATTTAATTCAAGAATATGTATTGTATATAAGGTCGGGTCCTTATAGTTGGTATCAAAGTTCGGTTTTGATAAATTTTGAGGTTAGGGTATTCTTTAAGCATAAGTAACATTACCATAATGGTTAGGATTTCAGAAAGGGTCATAGTTTTAGATAAAGTGATTGAGTTTAAGATAACATGAATAATTCTATCTTATTATTATATGATGAATCTAATGATATAATCACACTGACCTTTTTGGTTTAGTAAATGGATGGATCTAGAAGGCACCAAAGTGACAACGGGTTTGAAGGAAACGGTGGTGGTTCTCTGATTAAGAGACTAGATGAAATGGGGATTCAATGAGAAATATCGTGGTTATTCTAAACCAACTATCAGGAGTCATGATCAACCACTTGAACCTTGGTGAGTTCTCTATTGCATCATGTACGAGATGACCAACTCAATGTGGAAGTTCAGGTAATAATTATAAAGGTAACCATTAGGGTTTATATGATCCTTACTTCTGAGGTAATTATGGGTTACAATATGTTATGATGGAATATGAGCGACATGAGATAAACCTGAGGTTAAATTATGTTATGGTTATTTTTGAAGATTTTATCTCTTTTTGGGGAATGTTTTGAGAATTATATAGTTTTATAAAAAGGACAACATGCATACCGTGTGACAACCCGTTGTGTCAGACAAATCTGTGGGAATCGAACCCACAACCAAAGTGTGACTGGTATTTATCTCTTACCACTAAACTATGTGACGACCCTGGTTATTATGAGAAATTATTTTTAGTTAGATGATCTTATGAAGCATGAATAAGTTGATTTTAGGTTATCTATGGAAATTATTATCCTATCATGTTGGATATATGATTATGTTAGTTAATTTTCAATATGAGACTTTAAGAGTAACTGATGTTACTTAGAGATAAATGTTAAATTTTTACCTTGGAAGACTATGTGATTAAATCCTTCAAAGATTTGGGTTTCAATCTTAGTTTGGTTTACTTTCAATAATTTTATGGACAAATTGTTTATCGAATGGTCTTCTTTGATCTTTGGGTTTTGATGGAAAAAAATTGGAGATTAAGAATAGATTTTATTTTTATAAAGGATTATCCTTTTGTGGTTTATCTCATCTTGTTCTAACAATTTTGGTTTACGTTAAGGTATAAAGACATGGAAAATATATAGTTCTTTTTTTTGGATTAGGTTATTCTCTAGAAGTTGATTATAGTACTCTTAATGTGAACAAGTCATCCTAAATACTCATCTTTTGGAAGAAATATGAGTTTGTGTAGGAAATCTCGTAAGAGATGAAAGTCTACAAGACAAGTAAGTATGTTTCATTAGGATTTAGTTAATCTCATAAATAAATTCCTTAATGAAAATTAACTTAAAACAAAAATGTTTTCTGTTAACTTATCCTACTGGGGAATCAAATACTATTTAACCCATCACAACTTTGTGATTTTCTTATGGTTAACTTTCTCCTAATCATGTTTTCTATCACTCTCCATCAGAACATGACCCTTTGTTTTCTCCTCCATATCCATGTTTTCATGGAATCCTAGTATGAGTTAACTCATGTGACCCTTGTACTTCTCTTTATTTCTTTTAAATTGATAGTTAAATTTACATTTTTTTCGATGTGGGGATTTCAATGAAGTTTCCGAGCGCAATTTTAAAATTGTGAGGATGCAATTCCCAAAAGGGGGATGTAACATCCCAGGTAAATAAAGAATATTACATTCTCATGTTTATCAATATTTGTGAATAAAATGTTAATATTACTTTAAAGGTAATGTTATGCTCGATGGCATACCCAATACGCAACAACGAGTTTCTTTGAAATCTTACGTTGCACACTAATAATATAATATTATTATTTTAAATAGTTAATGCCTAGTCATTGTAATGGGTGTAATGAATATAACAAACTAAAAAATGATTATATTTGTTTGTCAAAGATTTTTACTTTTATCCAATAAATTTTAGAGGCTTAAAATGCGAATGAATCCAATTTTAAGCGTAAATATTCTAATATCTTTTAAAAGGTCGATTAACCGCCTTTTGATGGGGAACCCTATTTTAAATCCACTATTTTCCAATTTTATATGTTATATTGGACCAAATAAAATCCTTCTTTAGAATTGGGATATCAAAATTTACTTTGTGTATGTTTTTGTTTTTTTTATAAAGTTCATTTTTAATGAATAAGTGAAAAATGTTGTATTTTAAATCAAAACCTATTTTTAATATAATTTATTTATATGATTATATCATATTTTTAATTGGTTTTAAAGTGAAATTAGAATATATTTTTACCATTTAATACAATGGTGGTCATTGGAGTTAATTTCACTTTGAAATTGGACTAAAACTAGTGTCAATCTTTTAATAGATATTGTTTCTTAAAAACACGCTATTTATTTTGACAGCGGGAATTAATTATTAAATTAATTAATTCAACTTATATGTTTTTTATTTTCTAAAATATACATCATTTTTGAATTCATAATATCAAATATAGCTTAGGGTGAAATTTTGGTATTTTTCTGAAAACTTCATTTTTTAATGAATAGTGAAACCACTAAGTGGGAGTTAAAAAACTGATTTTTTGTTTTAATGAAACTTTACCACTTATATGATTTTAATTTAAAAAATACGACATACATGGTTGTAATTAGGATGTAAAATTTGGTTCAATGGGATTAAAATAATTTTTTATGAATAGTAACTTTTAAGTTTTATTAACCGCGATTAAAGGTAATTAGTGTAATTTAAGTTAATGATAATGTTATAATAATATGAAATGAACTTTACACACGTCCTACCCTTATTTTATGAGTCATTTACGACTAATAAAATCCATGGGTCAACTTTGGGACCCCATGGAGCCACTTTGGTAGGAAAATGACATTAATAACTTTTTATTTAAAGTTAAAAAAAAAATGTCACAAACATGTATTGTTTTACTAAAAAACATTTACATGGGGTTATACAAGTCATATTTTTTACTATAAATATTCATTAGAAATATAAAAAGATTTCATACGTCGTGATATTTTTTTATAATTTTTAGACATTAAATAATTAAATTTATTTATGACACCATGATGATGCAGTGATTACCTCATCAAAGAATGATTTAAATAAAATGAGAAGATAAGGTAAAATATAAGACTTACACTTGTAAAAAACCTATTATATGGGTGTATTTAGAACCCTTATCACCTTATCCTCAAAATATATAATTTTGGGACCTTTAATATCCGAAAATAATTTTATAATAAAGTAACTTTTCAATAATTTCCAAGAGTGCCCCTCCTCCCTCTTATAAAAGGCCCACACCTCTACCCCCTTACCCACACCTCTAAAGCCTTTGTCTCAACCAAACTCTTCTCATTTTATCTCTACACATCCCTATATTTAACCTAGAAGCCTTAACTTAGGCAGAAAGCTCTTTAAGAAACCCTTTTGGTTCAAACCAAAGGGAGTTACCCGATTTAAAGGTAATGTCATCTCTTATGTTCTTTTGATTTATTTTGCTTCTCCAAACCCCTAAACTCTTTTAATTAATTTCTTTTTTAACAACACCAGTATATTAAATATACTAGGATGTTTTTATGATAATTATTCGAGCTACACTTACACACACCTCCATCTAATGGTTAAAGAACATACTGTTTTCGTGGATGGAGAATTACTGCCTCACGAAACTATGATTGTTCTATCTTCTCCTACCACCTCTCATGGTGGCCATTATGATGGAAATATATTTATTTATGAAAAATATTATATTTATTTCATCTCTATTTTTCTTTATTTTAAATTTAAAACATACCTTTATGCTTTTCATGTTGTGTAAATGCGATAATTTCATTTGAGGAAGTGTGGACTACCGCCCCCTCAAGTGATGTGACTCGTTCATGTAATACATGGAATGTATAAAGAATTAAAATAATTAACTTAAATGACCTATATAACATATATATTATACTGTAATTATAATATATATATCTCTCTCATTTAGTTTTAATTCTATTAAATACGAAATAGAAATGAAAGTAGCGTTCATGCGTACGTACGGCCTACCGTCTCCATGAACGGTGCATTTCAATTCTTACCTCTAAATGTTATTTAATATTATAAATGAAAGTATATAATGGATATATATGATATATATGATATCTAAATCATTAATATAATTCTTTATATAATGTATATTTTACCACATGAACAACTTGTAATTATAAGCAGTTTATTTTTTACTCAAGTACCAATGATCGACAAAACGACCGTTATTAACTTAAATAATTACATAATGTTCATAAAATTGTAATAAGTGATATAAAAGGAATAATGAACTTGAAAAAGGTTCTTAAGCAAGTAGAAATTAACTCTAGTATATTATTCAGGAATATAAAGAAACGAACAAGACAATTTGGACTTGAGGTAAGGGATCCTACCGCTCTCTTTCTTTTTAAGTGCTCTATTTTAGGTCACTTCTTTTAAGATCCTCTTTCTTATATTGGGGGATGTTCTTTTATATTACTCATACTTTAATTTTAATTTTCATATTATGAGATACCCTATTTGATCTCATAAATCCATTTTTGGAGGTTTTAAGTGGCATCGTTAGGTTGACGAGTTTTCGTAAGGGATTTTTCATCTCACTTTTATTCCTGTGAGATTTATGCAACATTTTCAACAATTTACTTTGAGTGGTGTATGTACTGACCATTATTCTACTCTTTGTGTAATATAATTTTGTTTATGGGTATTTACATCAATGTTTTATAGACCATATTTCATGGGGTGTACATTTCGAAAGTTACCCAAGTCGGTAAGGGAACCTTTCACCCCCTTCTTTTTAAAAGACTTCTTTGTGTTAGGTCTTTTAATTTACTTATTATTATGTTGGGATATGTTCTTATATATCCTTATTGTTTTTAATATTATGTACAAGTGATGAGATACCCTTCTTATCTCTCATCATCCCATTTTCATAATTTTAAAGTGACGCCGTTAGGCTATCAAATTTATGTAGGGGAACTTCTCAACCCAATTTCAATTCTTTGGGTTAAACCTATACTTATTGATTATGTTGTGCTATAAATATGTGTGGATTACATCTGATTGTTTTAAACTGAGTAACCACTTATATTTTTTGTATTTATATTTGTCACACATAATTATGTCATTTCTTTATCCTTGCTCTAATCGCATGATCCTTGATTCGGATTTCACCTCAATTTCTTCTCATTGAGACATTTCTTAATGATATGCACTTTTATTCTCTTATAAAGTGTACATAAAGCCCCTTTGACTTTTTATATCCATATTATGTCTATACTAAAGTCATTTAAATGGTTTGAAAATGGTCTAATTTCATGTGGATTATAATTTAAATGTTCAAAATGTAAAAATACTCTTTTATTAAAACATTGTTTTAAATGGTTTTAAAGATTTATTATTTTAAATATTTATCATCCATGTCCATGTTTTAAAAATGGTTTTAAGGATTTATTTATATGTAAATTAATTTTTTAAAACCCTTTCAAAAGTTTCGAAGTTGTATGGGACACTTTGATTCTAAAATCTCTATTAAATGTCTTCTTTTGATATTTTCAAATTATAAAGGGATATTTCTCTCCTAGAGTTTTAATGATTTTATTAGATGTTTTTATTTATGATAATATCATGATGTGACCTCTTGTGATTTAAATGTGGAAATTTTATGTTCTTTTATGCATTTTTTAAGTGTTATGATTATGTTATGGTTTTTGGGAAATGTTTATGAAATCGGGTGGTTCCGTGATAAACTGAGGGCGGGTGAGGCCATGATAGATCTCCAATGCATTGGGTAACGTGAAGGAGTTAAACTCTAAGGTTTATCTGAAGAGATTTAGGGAATATATTATGATGGGTATTCCAAATGTAACCATAAGGGTTACTCCCTACATAAGATTGTTATGAATTCCTCAAGTTACCTTTACGTCTTATAATTTATATGAGTTATTCCTAAATCTTATGATTTAATGAGGTATGTTAAAGTGATTATTTTTTATGAGTAAAGTATGATTTCACTAATTCTTATGTATAAATGGACTAATTTTTTCTTTCCATATTGTTATAACCCTTACTGAGCTTTTTAAGCTCATCCCATGTTTTTGAAATGTTTTCCACAGGACTTAAAGTGGAATACGAACAAGGATGGGATCAAGGAAATGTAATGATGTCTAAAACATGGAACTAGACATAACTCTTTTGTTCAAGAGTTTATATCTGGTGGAAAAAATTGAAACTGAGTAGATTTGTCTACCTTGTAATTTTTGAGATGTAATAGTTATGTCTTAATTCTATAAAACTCTAAACCTAAAAAGATCCTCAATGTGAATTATTCATTTAATTCAAGAATATGTATTGTATATAAGGTCGGGTCCTTATATTGAGTGCATGAGTAGACATTTAGAAAATACCGAATGGAACTATATCTCAATTTCATAATATGTATGCCACCATGAGGAGGATTGGGTAATGGTGGACCACATGTTTGAGGAAATCAAACCTTGGTTAATGTTATAAATAATATTTTTGGTGGAAATTTTATACTAGTGGATGTGGAACTTGAGGATTTTCTTTATGGAAATCATCAAGTAAGACCACATTAGGGTCCTAAGAATTTTGGTGAGTGGGAAAGGATAAAACCCTCAACATTTTAAATGAGAGTTTTGGGTGGAGTTTGGAAATTTTTTGAAGGAGCATCCCATATGGGAAACACTCAAACCCACCATGTCATGGACTATCTTTGGTGGACATTTTTATAGTTTACAAGAAGTATCACATCATTGTGAATCCCAAAGTATTTGGGGGAGCCTTATGGTATAAAAATATAATAATGTTTTTTGATGGGTTCATTATGGTCTAGGACATGTCTGAGATCCTGAAAAGGCTTCCAGGATGTATACAATAGGATGGTTCATGGTTTGGTTCATGTCTTAGAGAACCTATTTTTATGTAATATAATTTAATATCCCATTTTCTACCACATATATTAAATCTTACTCCCTCATCTCTTTTCCTCACTCACATGTGACAGATATAGGTGATATCCACTATTTTATCTTTCAATCCCCCTTAATAGGGGTGTTCTTGTGGTGATTTATATAGTGATTTGACCTGATATATTTTTTTCTTCCACAAACCCTTTTCCCTAATGATTTGTATAATTTTATTTGTCTTTGGATAGGGTTTAGTAATTATTTCAACCAGAGCATAGTAAAAACAATTATATGTATTCAATCTTATAATTATAATAAATAGAGGGAATCCCATGAGGATGTTGGGATATTGATTCATGTTGTTCTATTGAAGATAAATCACCATATGTATTTTTATAATTTCTTTTTCATAAATTAAATTAACATTACTATTGTATTGGTATAACATAAAACTGATTTTTCTAGGGATACTTTTGGGGGTATGACATAGACCTTCCATTATTGGATAGTAATCCATTCAATTCGATGAGGTATATTATTGACATAGAATGAAATTATTGCTATTTTAATTAAATTATTTTTCTAATTTTAAATTCATAAATTAATTCATTTGACCTCTCTTGTTTTAGGTAGGATCACATTTTGGTTGATGACAGTTGGTTTGACTTTGATGATCTTGGGATAGACCTCTTGAAAATGATTTAAAGGGGATGGATTTGAATGATTTTTTGGTACCTAAGATTTTTTATTTTTGGTAAATTCAAATTGATATGTACATATTCTATACAGCCTCTCCAACTAGGGTAGTTTACATATTTATTTAAATAAATTATCTTTTAAAAATATAAATCCCCATAGACTTCATAAAGTATTAAGGCCATGATGGACATTTTTCACTAGGTTTTTGTTGAGGATATTGATTGATGAGTCCTTAATTATGATTATATTCCATGAGATATATAAAATTAGAGTGATGAAAGGTGAATAAATTAAGTTATCGTAGAAGGCATGGATAGGTTCTCCTGGAAAGTTTAATCAAGGATGGTAAATATATTTAGAATATTAGACTGACTAGGACTTTATATTGTTTTGAGATAACTTATAGATATTTGTAATGTTTATTAGAGAGTGGAGTGATTTTTTCTTTACTTAACATGTTAGTACCAAGGAAGTATACCTTGGGTTGGATTATTATGTATATAAGTTGTGAAATTGAGGGATTACCATTAATTATATGTGAATTGAAATAGGATTTGATACATCTATCAAGAGTGGTTCCATATACCATTTTCTATGAGTAAAATGAGTTCATGTTGTGATTATGATGATTTCTAGTGTTGTTATACCCTCCAAGGGATAGGTGTGACATAGGAAATAAGTTTTGGACCATGTGAATCTTATAAGGTGTCTGTTCATAATGTGACTAAGGGGGCCTAGTCGGTTCCCCCTTAATATAGCATCCCCTAATACGGTTAATTGAAGAATTGGTTATGATTATTGTTGGTGTCACCATATAACCTCAATCACTTGATGTTGAATGATATAGATTGGGTTGTTGACATTGGTTATGTGCTTAAGAGGCTGACTCTCATTATGTGAGACATGTTCGGTGGATGTACAACTCGGATTATAATTCATTATTTGTAAAATATATAACATGATAGGCATACCACATTTAAATAATTATAAATAAAATATTGTTTTTTTGAAATTATTGGGAGACATATCAGGATTTGGTGATTTCCTATTTGATATAGATAATGTATCAGGCAATCCCATTGTTCTTTTCAATGATTTATTCATGTATATAATTATTTGGGAAATCCACATTGATTATTATATGATTTATATTGGTATAGAATAGTTTGGTATATTCCATTGGACTTGGATGTTATACCTAGTTATTTATAATTACTTATGAAAACCCTTGGATTCCTTATGATGCCTATCTATATGGATGGTGATTTTTCCCTCAAAAAAATTAATAGGTGGGTTATTATTCAATGGAATAGAATATGTGATATTATATGGAGGGAAATTATATCCAAAAAAATTTATAAATTTCTAGGATGCCTTAGTTTATCTCTTTTTATGCCTTATATTGGATTTCCTAGTATTATCTCATATGAATCGGGTTAGCCTGATATTGTGGGATTTCCTAGGATTATCTCATAAGAATCGATGCTTGCACCTGCTAATCTATGGTCATTGGGATTGATATAGGTTGGCATGGTAATATGATGTGTAGATAGACACTCCAAAACTTTTCAAAGTTAGTATAGTCTATCCTAGGTGTCATATTTGAATGTTATAATCGATGGTGGTTATTTTAAAATGCTTTATACATTATTTTATTTATTTAAGGTAAGAATATAACATAGCACAATTACACTTCATTATAGGTTATGTATGGGTCTCTGTTAGTAATTCCCAACTATATTATACTCACACCCATCTCTGATATCCATGGATCTTGGGTACCCAAGACGACTTCATAATTCATAGGTTCAAGTTGGGAATAGTATAGGGGATGTATTATTAAGCAGCATAGCTCAAATCAAGTTTGGAGATGGAGTTTGAGGTATGACATAAGGACGATTGGGAATCCACATATAATTTTTTTCTTTTATGTGTTTCTCTATTTTATTGTAATAATTTGTGGTTTTATGTTTTGTGCTGGAATTAACATGAGTCTATATGGTTTCTTGCTTCTATATTCCTTTCTTATTGATTCTTGTTAATTAGTTCTACATGATCTAATGGATGTTTATTATTTATTTGAATATTTAAGATTAAATTTTCTATTATTTTTCAATATATTATGATGTTATAGTCTCCCCACAATAACCTAATTCACCAAGGCATGTTTGTATCCTTTGAAATATGAGGAGGCACACTTGGGGTAAAGTAGAGACCATCGGTTCAGGCACCAATGGGCTAGTCTGAGAAAGTGGGATGTTACAACCTAGTTGGATGTATTAATTTTTTTAACTTATTAAGATGAAGGTATATGTGATTAAGGATATAATGAGTTTATATTATTGATTTTTTATTGTTTAAAAAATTATAATTTGTATTGGATCTATGGGAATTGTAGATGATGGGAATTAATGTTGTGTGCATTAGTTATTAAATTCAAATTTAATTATTTTGGTGTTGTATGATAGTGAGATAAATGTACATGGTATTCAATATAAGTTTGATGGATATTTGGATTGGGGATATTAAAATTATTAATATTAATTGACAATTAAATTAGTGTTTTGTGGCATAGATACATGGATGTTTTATTAGAAGAGAATTTTTAAAAATGAGGAATTTAAAAGGGATTCTTATATTTTTTTTCTCTGAGATAAATGTAACATCCCAGGTAAATAAAGAATAAGACATATTTCATATTTATTAATATTTGTGAATTAAATATTAATTTTACTTTGAAGGGGTTTCTATGTTCGATAGAGTACCCGATACGCAACAACGGGTTTCTTTGGAATCTTATGTTGCACACTAATAATATAATATTATTATTTTAAATGGTAGTTAACTCCTAGTCATTGTATTAGCGGGAATTAACAAACATAACTAAAATATGATTATACATGTTTGTTAAATGTATTTACATTTATCCAATAAAATTTAGAGGCTTAAAATGTGAATGAATCTAATTTTAGCATAATTTACATTAAAAGGTCGATTTATCACCTTTTAATAGAGAACCCTTTTTAAATATAGTTTTGGTCACTTTAATACATTTTATATGACCAAATAAAATCCTTCTTTAGAATGGGGACATCAAAATTTACTTTGTGTAAATTTTTGGAATTTTTCCGATAAAGTTCATTTTTTTAATGAATAGTGAAAAATATTGTATTTTAAATTCAAAAGTGCCTTTTAATATAATTTGTTTATATGGTTAGATTATATTTTTAATTTGTTTTAAAGTTTAATTAGAATATATTTTTACCATTTAATCCAATGTTGGTCATTTTAATTAATTTCACTTTGAAATTGGACATAAACAAGTATCAATCTTTTGATAGTTATTGTTTCTTAAAAACAAGCTATTTGTTTTAACAACGGGAATTAATTATAAAATAAATTAATGATACTTTTATGTTTTTAATTTTGAAAAATAAACATCATTTTTGAATTCATAATATCAAATAAATCTTAGGCTGAATTTTTGGTATTTTTCTGGAAAACATTAATTTTTGATGAATAGTGAAACCACTTAGTAGTAGTTAAAAAACTGACTTTTTCATTTAAATGAAATTTTACCACTTTTGTAAATTGAATATCGAAAATCCAACATACATGGTAGTTATAAATAAATAAAATTTGGTTCAATAAGAAGAAAATAATTTTTGTTGAATAGTAACTTTTGACTTTTATTTACCACGGTTAAAGGTAAATAAGGTAATTCAAGGTAAAAAGAATATTATAATAATTCAAAATTACCTTAACACTTGTCCAAACCTTATTGGTTGAGTCATTTACGACCCTGATCATCTTTGGGTCGATTTTGGGACCCCATTGAGCCACTTGGGAGTCAAAATGACAATTTAGATTAATTAACTTAAAGTAAAGGCAAAAATGAAAAATGAAAATATCTTTTAGTAAATTAATTTTTACAAGGGGTTATATAAATTATATTTTCGACTATAAATATTAATTGGAAATATAAAAATATTTCCTATATCATTGTATTTTTTTATAATTTTTAGACATCAAATAATTTAAATTATTTATGACATAATAATGATGCATCATTTACCTCATTAATAAATTATTTAAATAAATAAGATAATAATGATTAAAATATTGTCCAAAACATGTCCAATTCTTATTGGATGATTTTATTTCGAATATGAGTCACCTTATCTTTGACATTAATTATTTTTGGACCTTTTGAAACAGAATATCATTATATAATAAAATAATATTTTCACACTTTCCTAAAGAGCTCCTCCTCTCCCTTATAAAAGAGGACCACTTCTAACCAATTCCTCACACCTCTCAAGCCTTTTGGCTCATCCAGAATCTGCCCAATTAAACTCCCTACATCCCTCTCCTCCCCCTAAAAGCCTTACCTTAGGTAGAAGGCACTTCAATAAGTCCTTTGGTTCAACCCAAAGGGAGTTACACAAATTAAAGGAGATTAAAGAATGAACGGGTCAAGTTGGACACGAGGTAAGGGAACTTCTTAACCAAATTTCCATTCTTTGGGTTGATCTTCTCTTTCTTGTTTATGTCGTTCTTTTATTATGTGATAAATTAATATTTATATCTTATCATGTATTTATACTTGATTTATGTGTGCTTATATTGAATAAACATAATCGATCTATTTTATTTATAAAATGATCTTTGTAAGGGACTTCATCTCAATCTCCTTTCATTGAGGCATATTTTGTTTTAATAAATGGCTTTATTTTAAATGTTGTATAAACACCCTTGACTTTTCAAAGGGAATATTTTTCTATGAAGCATTTTACTAAATGAAAAAAAGGAATGCTTCTTTTAACGTAATTGGTGACAACGACCTTTCCGCCGCCGCGAGCATTATTTCATCTTTGGCTTCCTCAAAAAGTCCTAATGTTTTTAAAAGAAAATAAATACCATATACTCTTTTATGTATTTTGGTATTGAAAATGGTTTTGATAATGGATTTTTTATGTCAATATATTTTAGTGATATATTGTGATTGAAATGTGAAAAAGTTTTCTTTACTTTATAATTGTTTTATGTGTTATGATTTTATAATGGTACTTGGACATTTGACGGGTGGTTATGTGATAAACAAAATGATGGGTGGTTCTGTGAATACCAAGACGGGTGGTTAAATTATAACCTCCAATTCATTGGGTAAAGAATTCGGCCATATGGATATTTCATTTAGTGATATGTGTGGAAGTCGACCGTATGGTTATTCCATTTAAGTATGTTTATGTCCCAAGTTACCTTTATATGTTATGTGTTCTTTATATGGGTTTTATGGTAATATTTATGTTACAAAAGGGTACGTAGTGATCTTTTATTCAGTGAAGAGTATTTACTACTTCATAAAGATGAAAAGTATTACTTATGTTAAAGTATTTATGGTTTACTAATTGTTTTGAAAAACTAACAGTTTTCCTTCTTTGTGTATCCCTTACTGAGATTTTTATTCTTATCCCAAGTTTTTGAAATGTTTTTCATAGGGCATAAAGTGAAATAGGTCCAATTATGGGATCAAGGAAAAGTCATGCTCTCTTAAACATGGAATTAGACATGACCCTTTTTTTCAAGTGTTTTTATTTTCAGAAAAAAAAAATGGAAACTGAGTAGGAGTGTCCACTTTCAATTTTTGAGATGTAATATTTTTCAATTGTAATAGTTATAGTCTAACTCTCTAAAACTCTAACCCTAAAAATATCCTCAATGTGAATTATTAATTTAATTCAATATTAAGTATGGTTTAAGGTCAGGTCCTTATAGTTGTTATTGGAGTTCGGTTTAGACAACTTTAGGAGTTAGGGTGTTGTTAAATTAATATAAATAAAGTAATTTATGTTAATATTGAAATCTTATAGCTTTTACAGATTACTATGTTGCTTTGCCTAAGATGTTTCTATGTTCAGAATGGTTTTCTGTAGAGGAAACAGGGAAGCTATGTTGGGACGACATCAGGCGGAAGACAACCTTCCAAATCAGCAACCTGAGATGGTCGGAATCGGAACTGAACAGTTTGTTTCAATGATGGCACAGTTGAATCAGGCTATAAATGGTGGTGGTATTCATGCACGAGATCCTCCAGTTCAACCGCATAGGAATATGTCAGTAGTGGAGCATTTCATGAGGCCACATCCCCCATCATTCAGAGTATCATCTGATCCGGTGCTAGAAGAAGGGTGCATTAAAGCACTAGAAAAGATTTTTGATGGCATGGGTTATTTAGAACATCAAAAGTTTAGTCTTGTTGTTTACCATTTTGAAGGTGAAGCTAATTAGTGGTGGTCGATGGTGAAAAATATCAGGGATAGTGAAGATATTGATGATCTCAATTGGGATGAATTCAAAGGTATGTTTCTTGAGAAATATTTTCCTAAGGTGGTTTGTCTTAGGATGGAAAAACAATTCCTAGAATTGAGGCAGGAGGATGACTCAGTGGCTGCTTATGATGCAAAGTTCACTCGACTGGAAAGGTATGCACCAAATTTCATCTGAGATCTTGAAAGTAAGATAAATAGATTTTACTTAGGACTTAATCCATGATATCTAAGAGAATTAGCCTCTCGTGAGTTAAAAATTTATGAAAAAACTTGTTCGATGTGCGGAGAAGGTGGAAATGGAGTTTTCTGATGATCAAGTGTTCTTTGAAAAACAACAGAATAAGAGGTCCAGTTGGAAGGAAAGGGGGAATAATTCATCAAAGAAGCCTGGAATTAAGAAAACTAAATATCCATCTTGTGATAAGTGTGGTAAAAAGCATCCTGGAGAATGTTTATCAAAGTCTGGAAAGTGATTCTAGTGTGGTAAGT
The DNA here is from genome assembly GCA_963277665.1 of Viscum album. Classification (NCBI taxonomy): domain Eukaryota; kingdom Viridiplantae; phylum Streptophyta; class Magnoliopsida; order Santalales; family Viscaceae; genus Viscum; species Viscum album. The sequence goes on from OY728157.1 coordinate 171,547,801, forward strand.
CTGGTCATATTGCTCGTAACTGTAAGGAAGACGATCAAGCAGGAAATGAAAAGCCATCGGTAAGATGTTTTAAGTGAAATGAAATGGGTCATTATGAAAATGAGTGTCCAAAGAAGAAATCCACTGATCAAAATCTGCCAGACTACAAGCAAAAAGGGTTGGTGAAATCCTTTGCAACTACTTCAGCAGATTTTGGTCCATCGAGCGAAGTAGTATCAGGTACACCATTTGATTGATCAGATTATTCCAATGTGTTATTTGATTCAGGGTATACACACTCTTTAATTTATGAGAATTTTTCTAGTAAATTGGGAATTCCATCTCAAGATATGAAAATATAACTTAAGGTAAAAACACATGGAGGAAATGTTGGTACAAAAAGAAAACATAAGAACATCCCTGCCCTTGTGTGCAGAAAGAATCTACCTGCAAACCTTATTGTTTTTCCTATATTAGAGTTTGATGTTATTTTGGGCATGTATTGGATTTTTTTTATCATGCTAATATTGACTGCATAGCTAAAGTGGTTTCTTTTTAGAAATATTTACAGTTTGTGTACAAGAATGAACCCTTGCTTTTGATAACATGTTAGGAAGCTAAGAAACCAGTAAAAGATTGAAATGATTGTTCCCTTGCACATATTGTTGAAAATAAATGAACTGTTCATATTAATGATGTGCCAGTGATAAATGAGTACCTTGATGTTTTTCTTGATGAGTTTCCTGGAATTATACCTGATCGGGAAGTTGAATTTATTGTTGACTTACTTCCTGATGCTTATCTAATTTCAAAACCCCCTTATCGAATGGCTCAAATTGAACTTTTAGAGTTAAAGAAGAAATTGAAGGAGTTATTAGATAAAGGTTTCATTCGCCCTACCAGATCACCACGGGGAGCTCCTATCTTGTTTTTTAAAAAGAAATATCGTTCAATGAGACTTTTCATTGATTATAGACCATTGAATAACACCATTGTTAAGAATAAGTATCTTTTGCCTCATATCGATGATTTGTTTGATCAGCTCCACGGAGCTCAGTATTTTTCAAAGATTGAATTAAGTCCGGGGTATCATTAGTTGAAATTAAAAGAAGGAGACGTTCCGCAGACCACGTTTCATACTAGATATGTCCATTATGAATTTTTAGTTATGCCTTTTGGGTTAACCAATACACCTGATGTATTCATGAATCTTATGAATAGAATTTTCTGTGAGTTCTTGGATAAGTTTGTGGTTGTGTTCATTGATGATATTTTGGTTTATTCAAAAAGTAAATAGGATCATGAAAGTAATTTAAGGGTCATCTTGAAAACCTTAAACGAAAAGAAATTTTATGGGAAATTCAGCAAGTGTGAGTTTTAGTTACAACAAATTTCTTTTCTTAGTCACATTGTTTCAAAAAATGGCATGAATGTTGATCCTACTAAAACAAAAGATGTTGAAGAATGGCCAATACCGACAAATATAACCAAGATTCGTAGTTTTCTTGGTTTGGCAGGTTATTACCGTAGGTGTGTTGAAAAATTTTCAAGGTTATCTATTTTGATGACTAAGTTAACACGAAAAGTTTTTAGGTTTATTTGGACAAAATAATGTGATGATTGTTTTCAGGAATTGACAAGAAGATTGGTGAATGCTCCAGTTTTGGCATTGCCTTCCAGAAATGGTGATTTTGTTATCTACAGTGATGCTTTATTGAAAGGACTGGGTTGTTTCATAATGAAGAATGATTTGGTAATTGATTATGTTTCACGTCATTTGAAGCCACATTAGTTAAATTACCCTACACATGATTTGAATTAATCAAGGATTATTATTGAATGATCCTTTATCATCCGGGGAAAGAAAATAAACTGGCTGATGCTTTGAGTTGAAAAAGTAATACATCATTAACCATGTTATGTTTGGAAAGAGATCCTTTGGTTTTTGATTTGATGAACTTTGGAATAGAAGTTGTTGTTGCAGGAAATTCTTCTGTTTTGTTTCAGGTGTCAGTGAAATCATCTCTATCAGACAGAATTAAGCAAGTGCAGAAGGAAGATGGTGAGTTGCAGAAAAAGGTTGTGTTGGTTCAGAAGGGTAAGTTTCCTGATTTAAACATTGATAATGATTGTGTTTTTAGATTTGGAAAGAGATTATGTGTGCCTTTTGATTCACATTTGAAGAATGAGTTGTTATGTGAAGTTAATATTTCTCCGTTTTCAGTTCATCCTGGAAGTACAAAGATGTACAGAGATCTCCGTGAGTATTACTGGTGGGATGGAATGAAAAGATATATTGCTGATTTTACTGTGAAGTGTTTGACTTTTCAACAGGTTAAAGCATAGCGACAGTTACCGAAAGGAATGCTTCATCCTTTACTGGTGCCAGAATGGAAATGGGAAGATATTTCCATGGACTTCATTGTGGGATTACCAAAGACATCTTGAGGTAATAATGCAATCTGGGTTATAGTTGATCAATTGACTAAATCTGATCATTTCTTTCCTGTTAGAGATACTTTTTCTTTAGATCAACTTACTCGATTGTATGTTAAAGATATTTTCAGGTTTCATGGTGTTCCCCTCTCCATTGTATCTGATTGTGATCTCAGGTTTACTTATAACTTTTGGAAAGTCCTTCAGAAGTCATTGGGTACTGAATTAAATTTTAGAACATCTTTTCATCCATAATCAGATGGGAAATTAGAATGAACAATTCAGAAATTAGAGGATATGTTACGTGCTTGCTCGATGGATTACCAGGGAAGTTGGGACCAACATCTTTCTTTGGTTGAATTTTCTTATAATAACAGTTTTCATTCTAGTATACAGATGGATCAGTTTGAGGCATTATATAGAAATCATTGTCGAACTCCAGCTTTTTGGGATGAAGTAGGTGAAAGGAAGTTGATGGGACTAGAATTGGTAGAAAAGATGGCAGAGAAAGTTCAGTTGATTCAGAAGCACATGAGAATAACTCAGAGCAGGCAGAAAAGTTATAAAGATAGCTGGAGGAAGGATCTTTCTTTTGAGGTAGTTTATCATGTATTTCTCAAAGTTTTTCCATGGAAAAGTGTGATGCATTTTGGTAAGAAGGGAAAGTTGAGTTCGAGGTTAATTGGACCTTATGAAATTCTAGGAAAATTTGGATCAGTTGTGTACATAGTGGCTTTACCTCCAAGTTTATCTCAGGTACACAATTTTTTTCATGTTTCGATGTTGAGAAAGTATATGTCAGATCCATATCATGTTTTGAGCCCAGAGGTAGTTCAGTTGGAAGAGAATACCTCTTATGAAGAACAACCAGTCCAGATTCTTGACTATGGAGAGAAAGTGTTGCGGAATAAGGTAATTCATTAGGTAAAGGTTTTGTGGAAAAACCATATGGTTGAAGAGGCAACATGGGAATCTGAAAATGCTATGAGGGATAAATACCCCCACTTATTTGATAAGTAAATAAAATTTCGAGGAAGCAATTTCCAAAAGGGGGGAAGGATGTAACATCCTAGATAAATAAAGAATAAGACATATTTCATATTTATTAATATTTGTGAATTAAATATTAATTTTACTTTGAAGGGGTTTCTATGTTCGATAGTGTACCCGATACGCAACAACAGGTTTCTTTGGAATCTTATGTTGCACACTAATAATATAATATTATTATTTTAAATGGTAGTTAACTCCTAGCCGTTGTATTAGTGGGAATGAACAAAAATAACTATAATATGATTATACATGTTTGTTAAATGTATTTACGTTTATCCAATAAAAGTTAGACGATTAAAATGTGAATGAATCTAATTTTAAGCATAATATACATTAAAAGGCCGATTTATCTCCTTTTAATGGAGAACCCTTTTTAAATATAGTTTTGGTCACTTTAATACATTCTATATGAACAAATAAAATCCTTCTTTAGAATGGGGACATCAAAATCTACTTTGTGTAAATATTTGGAATTTTTCTGACAAAGTTCATTTTTTTAATGAATAGTGAAAAATATTGTATTTTAAATTCAAAAGTACCTTTTAATCTAATTTATTTATATGGTTAGATTATATTATTAATTTGTTTTAAAGTTTAATTAGAATATATTTTTACCATTTAATCCAATGTTGGTCATTGGAATTAATTTCACTTTGAAATTGGACATAAACAAGTATCAATCTTTTGATAGTTATTGTTTCTTAAAAACACGCTATTTGTTTTAACAATGGGGATTAATTTTAAAATTAATTAATGAAACTTTTATGTTTTTAATTTGGAAAAATAAACATCATTTTTGAATTCGTAATATCAAATAAAGCTTAGGCTTAATTTTTTGTATTTTTCTGAAAAACTTTAATTTTTTATGAAAAGTGAAACCACTTAGTAGTAGTTAAAAAACTGACATTTTCATTTAAATTAAATTTTATTACTTCTATAAATTGAATTTAGAAAATCCAACATACATGGTTGCTATCAAGAAGTAAAATTTGGTTTAATAAGAAGAAAATAGTTTTTGGTGAATAGAAACTTTTGACTTTTATTTACCCCTGTTAAAGGTAAATAAGGTAATTCAAGGTAAAAGGAATATTATAATAATTCAAAATTATCTTAACATGTGTCCAAACCTTATTGGTTGAGTCATTTATGACCCTGATCATCTTTGGGTCGATTTTGGGACCCCATTCAGCCACTTGGGAGTGAAAATGACAATTTAGATTAATTAACTTAAAGTAAAGGTAAAAATGAAAAAAGAAAATATCTTTTAGTAAATTAATTTTTAAAAGGGGTTATATAAATTATCTTTTTGACTATAAATATTCATTGGAAAGATAAGAATATTTCCTATATCATGGTATTTTTTTATAATTTTTAGACATAAAATAATTTAAATTATTTATGACACAATAATGAAGCAGCATTTACCTCATTAATAAATGATTTAAATAAATAAGATCATAATGATTAAAATATTATCCAAACCATGTCCAATTATGATTGGATAATTTTATTTCGAATATGAGTTACCTTATCTTCGACCTTAATGATTTTTAGACCTTTTGAAACCAAATATCATTATATAATAAAATAATATTTTCACACTTTCCTAAAGAGCCCCTCCTCTCCCTTATAAAAGAATACCACTTCTAACCAATTCCTCACACCTCTCAAGACTTTTGGGTCATCCAAACTCTACCCCATTAAACTCCCTACATCCCTCTCCTACCCCTATAAGCCTTACCTTATCCAGAAGGCACTTCAAGAAATCCTTTGGTTCAAACCAAAGGGAGTTACCCAAATTAAAGGAGATTAAAGAACGAACGGGTCAAGTTGGACACGAGGTAAGGGAACTTATTAACCCAATTTCTGTTCTTTGGGTTGATCTTCTCTTTATTGTTTATGTAATTATTTGATTATGTGAGAAATGAATATTTATATCTTATCATGTATTTATACTTGATTTATGTGTGCTTATATTGAATAAACATAATCGATCTATTTTATTTATAAAATGATCTTTGTAAGAAAGTTTGTCTCAATCTCCTTTCATTGAGGAATATTTTGTTTTAATACAAGACTTTATTTTATACGCTGTATAAACACCCTTGAATTTTCAAAGGTAATGTTCTTCTACGAATCATTTTACTAAACAAAAAAAAAGGAATGTTTCTTTTAACGTAAGTGGTGACAACGACCTTTCCGCCACCGCGAGTATTATTTGATCTTTGGCTTCCTCAACAAGTCATAATTTTTTTAAAAGAAAAAAATACCATATACTCTTTTAACTATTTTTTTATTGAAAATGGTTTTGATAATGGATTTTTTATGTCAATATATTTAAGTGATATGTTCTGATTGAAATGTGGAAATGTTTTCTTTCCCTTATAATTGTTTTATGTGATATAATTTTATAATGGTACTTGTACATTTGATTGGTGGTTACATGATAAAACAAATGACGGTTGGTGATGTGAATACTAGGATGGGTGGTTACGTTATAACCTCCAATGGATTGGGTATGGAATTCGGCCGTATGGCTATTCCATTTAGTGATATGTGTGGAAGTCGACCGTATGGTTATTCCATTTAAGTATGTTTATGTCCCAAGTTACCTTTATATGTTATGTGTTCTTTATATGGTTTTTATGGTAATATTTTGATTAAAAAGGGTAAGTAGTGATCTTTTATTCAGTGACGAGTATTTACTACTTCATAAATGTGAAAAGTATTACTTATGTTAGAGTATTTATGGTTTACTTGTTGTTTTGAAAAACTAACAGTTTTCCTTCTTTATATTTCCCTTACTGAGCTTTTTATACTCATCCCAAGTTTTTGAAATGTTTCTCACAGGATATAAAGTGGAATAGGGCCAAGTATGGGATCAAGAAATATTCATGCTCTCTTAAACAGGGAATTAGACATGACACTTTTTTTCAAGCGTTTTTATTTTCAGAAGAAACAAATGGATATTGAGTGGGAGTGACTACTTTGAATTTTTGAGATGTAATATTTTTCAATTATAATAGTTATGGTCTAACTCTCTAAAACTCTAAACCTGAAAAGATCCTCAATGTGAATTATTCATTTAATTAAATATTTAGTATGGTTTAAGGTCGGGTCTTTATAATAAATGTTGTGATTTAGAATTATAAAATAATATTTAGGTTTGGTATTTATATGAGGATAACAAGAAATGGTATAATGAAGAGTTGTTAGGATGTTTTGTTCTACAGATGAAAAGATAATAATGTTTTATTAGTGAATGTGTAGTTGTGATATCATATATTTATATGATCTAGGATGCATGGTGGTATGGTTTTTGATATTAGTATTTTTGAAGGTATTAGATTAATTAATTTACTATGATTTTTAATTTTAATATGTAAATATGTGGAGACCACGTTGATATATCAATGTGAATGTGGTTAATTTGAGGAATGGTTTAAGTATTATATAGATGTTGAATTATCCATTTATTATGAATCCTCCACTTGGGTTGAATCACACATGATTCAGAATCAATATTGTATTAGATTCAAGGTTAACCCAAAAAAAATAATGATGTATTGTATGGTAATTTACTGGCCCCGTGAATATATTTTGTAATATTTACATTATAGCGCCCCGATCCCAAAAATCATAGTGCTCGTGCCTTACTTTATTAAATTGGAAAGATTAAAATGAATCAAATCCTAAAGGACCGATTGGTTTAACAGTATTGGAAAATTATTTTAGATACAAGGAACCCATTTTATTTTTGTAATAAAGAAACATAATACATAACAAAATAAAATTTTCAATATCCTTTAAAATAGTTCCATGAATTTATATTTATACACTCGGGAAAAGAAAAAACAATGGTGACCTCAAATTATCAGTAAAGGTAATGTATTGTGGAAGTTATCATGAATTAATAATGAATAATAAATATGGAAATAATAAAAGAAGATCCAATAATACCATATAAGTAATCACATGAGATTAAAACATAACCATTGATATTCAAACAAATCAAATAATCACACATAATAATAATAATGATGGAATGCATATTTTTACATGTCTTCACTATAAATATCTATCATCAAGATAGTTACTATCAAGTTCTATGCTCAAGATATATTATTTATTTCATTATAAACCCATTTTATTTGTTTCAACATCTACCCTCCTAGCAATTTAAAATTTCTTGGAATCAAACGTGAAGGGTTTTCCGCCAAGTGATTTCATCCCATGAGACTACCGATGCATATAGAGTCTTGCATTAACTATTCCCAATCCCATATACTATATTTCAAAAACATTTCACATATATTGAAAATTAAATTTAAAACATGAACAACGGTCCTTATCAAATATTTTTATTAAGTTAAGGATATGGATTTATTAAAAGTGCCCTAATAAATCTTATAAAATTCAAAGTGAACGCCATATGAAAAAATGGTATAAGGTTTATGAAATAATTATATATTTGAATAAATAATATGGATATTAAATGAAATATAATTTCCATTGAAAAATTATTACAATAATATGATTTTTTTCAAGAGAATGTTAACAATCAAAAATGAAAGTGAGATTTCAAAGATAACTTTTACCACTTTGAAATTCTCAAATCAAACCCCACATATGAGATAATTAAAATTTAAACTAATAATACCATGAAATAGGATTGATTCATGGTAATAAATGAAAAATAATCAAAAAATACACTATATAAAATAAATTACTGGTGAAAATTTTTTATACCTCATAAAAGAAAAGTGAGACATGAATACATTAACTTATGTATTGATTTTTTTTATACATAATTAAAAATAATGTATAATAATTATAAGTTTATTATAAATATAAAAAAAACCATATCCTCATACATTCTACCATATATGTTTTTTTATAAATTTATCTTACCCCTTTTATAAACAATTTCATGTTAATATTACGTTACGGGTAATAACTGCTTTCTTTTTCGTATTTGTTTTGACTTTTTATTATTGATCATCTTACTCAGATAATTATTAACTTATTTATAGAATTTAAAAAATAATATATATCCATTATATAAAAATTTATAACAATATAATTATTATAAAGTTATGAAATTTAATACACACTTCGTGGAGATGGTAGGTCGTACGTACGCATGAACGTTGTTTCCATTTTATTGACATACTGAAATCAAGTAAGTAAGTGAAATATATATATATATATATATATATATATATATATATTGTAACTAAATTATCATTATTATTTCATATATATCATACAATTTTACTAAAAGTATCCTTAATACATTCCATGTAAAGTTTGAATGAATCAGATAGCTTTGAGGAGAAGATAGTCCACCCATCCACAAATGAAGTTATCATATTTACAAAAAATGATAATAATGAAATTATGTTTTATTTAATAACTATAGAAGAATGAAAAATCATAAATAACTTATATATCATATAAAAATTGTATTTATATCATAATTCTCAACCACGAGAGGTGCTAAAGGAATAAAGAACAACATCATTACGTGAGGCAGTAGTCCTCCATCCACACAAATGGTAAATTCATTACCCATATGATGGAAGGGTGTGTAAGAGTAGTTATAATGCTAAAAATAACAAAATATCAGTATATTTAGGTTTTTTATGTTATTATATAATCATTTAATAATAATAATTTAATTTTTTTTAGAAAAAAATAAAACAAAAGTGATCATTGAACATTGGTACCTCTTTTTTAGGTAACTCCTTTTCATTTTCACCAAAGCACTTCCATGGATTGGTTTATGCCCAAAGTATGAATTCTAGGTTTAGGATAGATACTTTGGGATTTTATTTGGGTATATTTGTGAGGATACAACTACTTTATTGGTGTGGATATTTGGGGGGAATGAATCCATTTTGGTAGAGGAGGGGTAGTGGAATTCATGGAAATATGAAAAGGTAAACACTATTGGGAGGTCTCCCTTACCTTATGTAATAAAGAAACTCTAAATAATGAATTAACATTAAATTATGGTCAATAAAAACCTCCAACACACAAAAAAATGCATTTTTATAATTTTGTTCCCTAACTTCTATGTTTCCCCACTTTTACATTTTTTGATTTCTTATTAAGGTATTTAGTTTTCTAATAAAAGTAATTTAAACATTAATACTAAATAAAAATGATATTTATTATAAAATATATACCCAATTAATTATAAATATTATATCTAATTTACAAAAAAAAATATATCATGTGTGTTGGAAATTATCTTTAACCGAAGCACATTTTACACACAAAAACATTATTTTACCCTGAACTATTCTAACAATGTTTTCACTATTTAGTGGTCAATATGTTCGTTATAAAATCCAAATTGGTCCATAAATAGACCATATTTTATATTTATTAACATTTAAAAATAAATTGATTGATAATATGATTTTTTGTAAATTTTAAATCATTAAATAAAGTGTCTTTCATTATAAAATGACATTAATGTCAATTTTGACATTATATAAATAATTTATATTTTAAAATATATGTAAAATGATGAAATTAAAATATATTTAGCTAAAAGAGATGTAAAATGACAGAATATTATAAAAAAATGATGGAACAAAATAATTAATTTTATTTTATTCACTTTTAATAGTTTTAGTTTCATTTATTTTGTTTAATTATTAAATAAATAATCATTGTGTGGGTTTTTTTTAAGCGTTTAATGTTATTATATCATATAAAATAATATATTAAAAGTATCACAATAAAAAACTAATTTAACTTTCAAAATAATATTTATAAGAGAAACTATGTAGCTTCTTCTATATTCCAAATCATTATATGAATTAGATGAAAGGAAGATATAGTTTTTTTCTTTTTCTTTACTTAACTTATTATATGGGACACTTTCAAAAAACTATGTCCCAATAACACATAAAATTCTAACCCATGTGGGCATATGGTCTAAATATGGGTATAAAACTGATTTTGGACAAGTGTATATTCCATTTGACCCCTTAAGAATAATGTTTCACCACTAAGTAAACTAATTTTTACCCTAATCATTGTAATTAATTTTAATTACTTTCAAAAGTATTTTTTGAAAAAAAATATGTTGATATTATTATACAATAAATATTATAATTATTTCAACCATTTATATTCATTTTTAAAAATTTAATTCAAATAATTTTTAATGTTAAATTTAAATTTAAACTAGTAGACGTGGCGATTGAATGGGTTTTTAATGGGAAATAATTCAAAAGTTCATTAAATTTTTATATCTAAATTAAAAATAAAAAAGATTAGAATGAAATAAATTTGATTAATATATTTACAATTCATCTTTTTTTACTTTAAAGAAAATTTTAAATATAATATAACAAAAATAATTATTTATACAAGAAGGAATTTTTCAACTAAAATATAGTATTTCTCACTATTCATCAAAAATGAGACTTATTAGAAAAATAAAAAACAATCTAATATAATTTTAACATTCCATATTCTAAAATAAATATTATTTTGAACAATAAAATTTTTGAAATGGTCAAAATTGAGGTTTAAAATTGGTGCACCATTAAATGGTATTAAAACTTTGTTTTTTGTGTAATGCAAGCTGACTTAGTGTTGTGTTTAGCGTAGGATTAACATGGTGTTGTGTATAAAAAAAGATAACAAAAAATAATAATTTTATTCTAAAATATAAAAATTGTAAATTCTTGGAGTGTCCCATTTCCCCACCTTAACTAAATTACATCCTCTAAATTTAAACTAGATATCAATAATTGAGTGGAGAATATTTGAAAATGATATTGTTGAAAACCCCAAATCATAAATATAGTTAATAAAATAAATTATTAATTAGAGTGAATGGGAAAATATAATGTCACCATAAAACTAGGATTTTAAATAGGTCAATATTAGTGAAAACATGGACAACAAATAGAAATTAAATTACCAAGTTCTTTTATAGATTGATAGAGAAAATTTCTAGCATAAAGTTTATGACCACAAATAGTGATCCCATAATTATGAAAAACTTCTTAGACATCATAAAACTGATGATAATATGAAAAAAATTTATATTCAATACTATTTTTCCTAGTTTTGAGGAGATATTTTAGTCCCTAAGAAAGTAAGGAAATATAATTACATGATATGTTTCTATTATATAAGCACAATCTTATCCTTTAGTTGTGACTTCAACTATTTATATTTCATCTCTTGGCACAAGTTGCATCACAATCTGATTTAATAAAGAAATTTATAAACCCTCATCCAAATTTTAACTTAAACCATTCCATAAATAGTTATCTATATCACCCTTCTAAGTATTATAATCCAAAACATTAGAATCAGTTCCAAGGTAGTTAGTAGTATCCAATTTACTTTATACATATCAATAATTTCATTATCTAAGAATCATTGTCTCAATATCAATAATATATAATGGGATATATTTCCCTTAGCCATGTGTTTTAAAAAAGGTTTAACTTGCTACTGAATCATTTTTTATTTTACCATTTAACATATGATCTCAAATATTAAATGAAATAGAATGGTAATTATAGTGACCCAGACTTTTCTTAAATTACTATTACATCATTTTAAAGATTAAAAACATAATAGTATTACACATATATGATCCAAAGTTTTAGTGTCTTGGGAAAACTAAGACCGTACATAACAATTACAACATCAAACATAAACATTTTTTTTAATTTCTTCTTCCCAAGATTATTATTGGAACTTGACCCCTCCTTAGTACATGTAGTCACTTAAGGATATACATAAAAAGGGGTGATCTAAAAGCCCAGTAAGATGATATATAAGAACAATATAATAATGGGTGAGCATAATCATAACATAGGAAAAATAAAATGAACATGAGGGGAATAATTAAGAGAAGACTTGAAATGTGGAAATGCATAAAAATGAAACATAATGTCTTAGTGGTTAACTAACACACATACTTGTGAACAAATATAGCATCTTGTTCACACATCATTTCACATTTACTCATGAGATTCATCACTTTACCAAATGTATTAGAGTGCTGTATAATTCCGTGCGCACTCGTCACATCATAACATTATAATTTTTCATGCATGAAAAAATGAACATATAACAAAAATGAACATAAATAACCCCTGAAAAGTAATGGGTTTCATCTCTTAAGAACACATTAATAAACATTGGGTTATTAAAAGAAATAGGAAATAACATACATGTTACAAGAAATGTCAATCGTGAATGAGAAGTAAAAGGTGTGTTCTTAAAAGAAGAGTTCTTTGAAAAATATTTCATTTGACATAAATACCAGTGACAAACAATTATATCACAGAAAAGGAAAGACAATGTTGAAAAAAATTATTTTTATGGAGTAACCATATCAAAAGGATTAAACGAAGGAGAATCCAAAGGATGAAAGTTGGGTTCGAGAATTTCCCCTAACCTTATATTTGAACGCTTCCTTCGTGTTAATATCCTGTATAATGACATTATATTCATTAATTAGAAATTCCATAACATTTTATACATTAATAGGGATCATTTTGGTTTCATTATGTTATTTTATGGCCCTTTTGATATGTTATAGAGTTTAAAAACATTGTTCAGGAATGATTGTTTTTATGGTTTTCTTGAGCATTTCACATGTATTCATGAATTGAAGTTCATGTAGAACTTGAATAAACATCAAGAACATATATTCCTTATTACTAATGATATTACAGAAGTTAAAAATATCTTATATTGAATTAAATTTTAATCCATGTGGATCAATCTTTAGATAAATATTAAATGATGATTGTTTGAGTTAATTTGGGCGGTTTTTCGACCGCAACGAACTAGTTTTGATTAATCATTTAGTAATATGTGCATACGTTAGTTACAGAAAATTAAATAGGACTTAATATATATATATAATATTCCTGTTAAACAATAGAAATGGTTTCATGACCATATATGAAGGTAGAAATGAAAAAATAAAACATGTCACTTTTGAAGGTGATAGATTAACACCTCACGAACAACATTTTCTTTTATAAAATAAAATGAATAGGAGAAGGAGGTTGGATGGTATAATATCTGATTAGTAACATAAAATTATATTATATTTATGATATTGGAATTAACATACCATTTGAACAAATATTTGTGGGGATAGAATGAGAAACGAACCTGAAATTGAAAGGGAATTAAAGGAAAAGAGGGAGAGAAATTACCTCTTGAATCCTCCTCTTGAGATCCTCCTTAAAGGGCCTAGTCTTGGTATTTTGGTGAGTCCAAAATCTCTTGGACGTGGGGGAGGGGCTAGGGAAGATTATTGGTCTGAGTTTAGACAAGACTTGAAGCTTGAGAGGTGTGAGTAAATGAGGGTGTGAAGGGTAGTATTTATAGTGGAGGGGAGAGAGGATTTCTCAATATAGAATTCATTAATTTATTACTTCCCCACAAAACAAGGAATAGTGAGTATTCCATGACCAAGAATAGTAATTTTATAATTTTATCTCTAAAAAAGTGGTCTTACATCATAATAACATCATACATGAATCTATAATTTGCTTATTTAGCTTATTTTGTAAATTATGGTATTTCCCTATTCATCAAAAATTCAAGTATTTCAGAAAAATCCCAAAAATTCACCCCCTCCATTTTTCGACGTGTAGAATCCAAAAAAAAATGTCCATTTTTCAAAAATAAATTTATAAATATGATTAATTTAATATTTAATTAAAATCATAACTTACTTGAAAAAACAGTTTTTAAAATTAAAACTGATTTTAAAATGATTTCAAAAACCTCTTGAGGTATTATAAAATTATCTTAAATATACAAGACATAGATTTGTTAATTTATGAAAACATTTTAAGAAAATAAATTTTCTTTTTAATTAATTATTTATAATTAATTATTTATGACTTACAAAAATACCATTACTTTTACTATGGTCAAATTGTCACTTATAAGATGCCTTAATTTTATTTAATTATTTATAGGTAAGGTTACTATTATTTTTGATGATTAACTATTCATAAGGGTCATATTACTATTCATAAGTGTATGTTACTATTCATAAAGTTATGTTACAATTCATAAGGGTAGGATACTATTCACCAAAAATTACTTTTTATTATACTCAAAAAAATCATCTTGAACACAACCGTGTATGTAAGATTTTCGAAATTCAAAACATAGAAGTTGAAAAACTGTGTTTAATGGTCACATAGTATTTCGTATCATGATATTTCATTATTATTACTAATTTGATTATACTATATGGAATAATTATAAGAAGGGAATTCTATTAATAAAACTTTGGGACTTTACATTCTTCCCCCTTATGAAATATCGCCCTCAAAATTTCATTTTACACAAATAGGTGAGGGTATTTATCCTTCATCACCTCCTCTAGTTCCCATGTAGCTTCTTCAAACTTATGGTTCCTCCACAACACTTTGACAAGGTGGGTTGTCTTGTTGCGTAGAACCTTATCTCTCATGTCAAGAATCTCTACTGGATTCTCCTCATAGAAGATATCATCTTCCAGTTGTACCACCTCTGAGTTCAGTACATGTGAGGGATCAGGTATGTACTTTCTCAGGATTGATACATGAAACGCATCATGAACTTGAGCCATATTTGGTTGAAGTGAAATCCAATAGGCCACAGCTCCTATGCAGTCAAGGATCTCAAATGGGTCTATGTACCTTGGGCTTAACTTCTCTTTATTTTCAAACCACATGACTCTCTTCCATGTTGATATTCAAAGGAACACTTTATCTCCAACATCGAACTCCATGTCCATTTGGCAGTTGTCAGTGTAGCTCTTTTTCCAACTTTGTGCAGCTTTGATGTGTTTCTGGATGACTTGAACCTTCTCTGTCACCTCTTCCACAAGATCGGGTCCAAGTAGCTTTCTTTCTCCATCTTCATCCCAATAGGTTGGAGTTCTACATCGCTTTCCATATAAAGATTCATATGGAGCCGTCTGAATACTCAATTAGAAGTCATTGTTATATGAGAACTCAACCAATGGGAGATAATGATCCCATCCACCATTGAATTATATATAGTGGGCTCTTAGAATATATTCAAGAATCTGAATAGTCCTTTCATATTGGCCATCATTTTGGGGGTGATAGGCCGTGATGAAATTCAATTTAGTACTCAAATAATGTTGAAGGATCCTCCAGAATTTAGATGTCAACCTTGGATCATGATCAGAGAAAATCGAGAGTGGAACTCCATGCAGTCTTACCACTTCCTTGACATATATCTTTCAAAGTAGTTCAAGTAAGAGGTCTTCCCTAATAGTGATAAAATGGGCAGTCTTGGTGAGTCGGTCAACCACAACCCATATCACATTTTTCCCTTCGAAGTCTTCGGGAGACCCATGACAAAGTCCATAGTAACATTCTGTAAGATACCAGTTTATGGAAAGGTGTGTTTTTATTGTGTTCTAGGTTAAACCATTGCTTTTAGGAATTTAAAAGGTTTCTTGATGGTGTGAGAGGCCTTGGGGGTGTTTCAGGGACTCAAGGCACAGAAGAAGGGAGAGCTGGGCAAGACAAGCTAGGACGCACGGCCTACGCACGGCCAGGAAAACCGTGCGGCCTACCCAGGTGAAGCCGTGCGACCCTTCCTCCTTAGATAGTGGTGTGCGCACGGTTTGCACACGGTTTTCTAAACTGTACGGCAAAACTGTGCGGCCACTTAATGTTGGGAGAAATTACAGTTTTGTCGCTCCGGGATTTAAGATCCCAACTCAGTATTTTCTTCCCATTCCTCCTCCTTCTCCCTTGGAATGAACCAAAACACCTAAGGGCTCCAAGAGATCAATCTCCTTCGATTCTTGGCCATTTACAGCATTGTTGGTTGCGGATTGAAGCTCCGGGTAAGGCTAATCTCATCCTTGCTTCTTTTTTTGGTTTAGGGTTAGTACCTTCTCTCCCTCTCATTCCAAATCTCTAAAACCCTTTATTTTGGGTTAGTTTTAGGTTGAAGCTTCATAGGTTGGTCGGATCGAGGTCTAAGAACTTGATTGAGAGTGCGTTCAACCGCGGTTTCGAGGTAGGTGGTCTACAAGTTATATACCATAGTAAATTGAGTAAATTGTGCATGTTGGGTTATGTTATTGTTTACCTTTGGTTATTTTTTGGATGAACTTGGCATGTTTGGAATTAATGGTGTTTAAAATAGTAAATGGGAACCCTCAAGATCCTCATGGGATGTGTTGGTATGGACTTGACCTAATTGGGGCCATCCATGGGATGTGCCGGCTTTTCCCGGGCTATGGATTGTCAATTAAAAAAGTGACCTCCTGTAATGAATGGTAGAGCCCATGAAGAATGTGTTGGCATGATTGGTTGGACATGGAATAGAAGTCAGGTGATGCACCCATACTTGGAAATGACCAAAGGGTTAATTGGAATGGGTTGAATGGTTGAATCATGGAAATGGTGAACGGGTTAAATGGGTTAATGAGTAAATTGATTAAAGACCATAACGAGATGGGTTATGGGTTTAGTGTTAAATGCATAGTGAGTTAGGCATAACACATGGGAATTGAGTGAACGGTTAAATGATGTGAAAGGAGAAATGTGTTAATGGGTTAAGGTGTGATGTGGAATTCCCATGTGGGGTATTGTGAACCATGTTTTCCGTAGGGCAATGGTTTGGATGGTTGATGGTTTCATATATATAAGCATGTGCAAATGGATTCGTAGAGTGGGGTATGACATGAGGATCTACGCCCAAGGGTCGAGTGAAGACTGAGGCTCTAAAATCCACAGTAAATGCATGGGTTAGGAAAGGGGACTAAGGGTCTATTCTCCTAATGGTTGCATCCACCCGAACTGAGGCTTCGAGGTGAGGATATGTTTGCTATGAGGGAGTTAGTCCTAGTGAGATAGGATAACGATGTGTTTACCCTCTTGCTTGTGATTGATGTCCTTAGACCCATGTAACATAATGTATGTGTTTAACCCATGGAAATGTGGCAAAATGATAGGTGATGATAATTGATAATAAATGAATGGTAATGGATTGGAAATGGCTTGGATATGAACTTGTTAATGGCACCTTAATTAATTACTTGGAAATTATCATTTTTATTCCTTTTTCATGCACTATCTGTTTATACTGGATATTTTTTAGACATTGTTGGTGGTGGCCTACTGAGTTGTACTCACACCCTGCTCAGACTGTCGTTTGGTACCCGAGTAGACTTCATGTTTGCAGGTCAGGACAAGGGCAAGGGTCCTTGATAGTTAGCTAAGTGGACATGGGTAGCACTTGGTGGAGCATTCGGACTGGGTGTCAGGACCATTTTTGGATTTTGTCTGTTGTCTTTATTTTTGGGCTTTTGTTTACTCTTGCACTATAGTATGACATGACATATTTATTTTTGGAAATGGTTTTTATACATGTTCCTTGTTTATTGGTGATTGTTCCGATATTTGGTTATTCTGTTGTGGCTTACTCTGATAAAAAGGGGGTATAGTCTCCCCACTTGACCCCATAGACCGCCGCTACTAGTTGGCAGCCTTTGGCGTACGAGGAGGAGCACTTAAGTTCATGTAACCACCCGGCTCGGAGCACCGGTTTAGTGGCTTCCGGGTTGGGGACGTTACAAAGTGGTATCATAGGAGGTCTTTCTTCTCCTTCTCTGAGGTCTTGTTATTTGTGATTGGTAGCCAAGGGTTAGGATGTGTTAGCCCTGGGTAATGACCTCGTGCTTGGGAGTAGCTAACCCAGGTACGGGGGGAAATCCAAGTCACCCTGGGTGGGAAATTTTGATCTTGGTTGTGCGTTGTTACAGTTGATGATATTTCACCGTTGGGTGATACACATGTGGTTTGATATGAATATTTTATGATATTTGGCTCGTGGCATTAATGGCATGAGAATTTTCATTCATGAATTATTGTAGGCACCTTTGGAGGTAGGTGACATGCATTGTTTTAGGCACACGCATGGGGTGGGTGTGTGAGGCAGGAAGGTAGGGTGCATCATTCATTTCATGAAACCAAGAGATAATGAGAAAATTAAATATAAGGGTTTGAAATGAAGTGAAAAATGTTGTGTAAAACGTTGTGTGGGTTTGGTGGTAGTTCATGGTCGTTTACCACATATGGACCATGGCCACGGTAGGGATGGTTGGGGCAGTTGTAGCTAGTAAAGGGCTTTTGTTGCAGTTGTGAAGTTTTATGGTACACATTCTAAATCTCGTGCTCGGCATTGTAGAGACATGCCACCACAAAGTCGATTGCCAGTTGGGCAATGGCAGGATTTTGCTGAGAATGCTTCTCCAGTAGAGGTGCAAGAAAATGTGGTGATCAATGAAGGTAGAGAAGACCGGTTCTGAGAGAACTTGGATCACCTGATGCAGATGATGGATCGGGATCTAGGGCGGGTTGCACTGAGTATGTTTGAGCTGGCCAAGTAATTCCAGCTGCAGAACCCTCCTAATTTCACTAGAGAGGGTGGGCCAGAGGCAGCAGAGTTATGATTAGAGTCCGTCTAGACAATACTAGATCATTTGGAGACTCCGGTTGAAAAGCAAGTGAATCTGGACGCTTATATTTTGTGGGGCCAGGCTAGGCGTTGGTGGGACATTCAGACTCAAATCGAGCAGGTTGAGGGAATGTCGTGGAAGGTTTTTCATGAAAAGCTTCTGGAGCATTTCTACCAAGAGACTTTGAGGCAGGATCAGGCTACAGAGTTTATGAGCCTGACTCAAGGATCGTTGCTGGTGATGGACTATGCTAGTCACTTCACTGATTTGAGACGCTTTGTTCCAGTGTTAGCAGGGGATGAGGCAGCTGTAGCAAGACGTTTCCAAGATGGGCTAAGGCATGAGATCAGGTCTCAAGTAAATATCTTCCGCTTGAAGAGGTTCTCAGAGGTAGTGGATCAGGCATTGATCTCGAAAGGAAACCTAAAGGGAGCTTTTGGTAGTTGGCTAGTGGTGCCAGTGGGGAAGAAGAGTATTACAGCTACTGAGGGTCGGAATCCATTCCATGAGGGATCACAGCATGGGGAAAGTATGCAAAGTGGCTGGAAGAGAGGGTATGCATCTCAGAGTGGGGATCAAGTGTTCTGCTATCAGTACGGTAGGCTTGTGCATATGCGTGGTCAGTCTCTTCAACCTCCAGTTGAGTATCGTTCATATGGCAGGATGGTACATGTGTAGAGGTTCTATAGGAATCCTTGACAGGCAGGTGAGCATGATGGTGTAAGGAAGATACCGGATACGAGAAGGGGATCAGTTTCCCCATATCAGGCAAGTAGTTGGAGCTCCACGGGCCGTACTAGCAGGGGAGGTGGACGTGGAACTCCCGGGAAAGATCGCTCACGCCAGCAGGGCAGTGTAGCATAGGGCGTTTAGGCTGGATCCTAGGGTAGAGGGGCAAGTCAGCTTCAAGCAGTTCAGTTTGCGCCTAGCGATGGCGAGGCCAGACCGTCGACTGTTCGAGGTAAGATCCTTGTAGCTTCTACGTTTTCTAGTGCATTGTTTGACACAGGTTCCACACACACTTTTATCTCTGCTCAACTTGTGGTATTTCTTGGTTTGCCTGTGGAAAGGGTGTGTGGATTTATATCAATTGACACCCTATTGGGAGTGCGGGTTGAGGATATTAAGCAGTGCAAGGGATGTGCCTTGGATATTGGTGGGTATCGTTTCCTGTGGAATTTGTTCATTCTAGAGATGTCAGGGTCTGAACTAATATTTGGAAAGGATTGGTTGGTGTTGTAACAAGCACACATAGACTTTTATCGTCATAGAGTAACGTTCAGGTCACTTGAGGGTGATGCTTATGTCCACCATGGCGAATGGGATGTCCGAGCAGGGCGTGCGGGGCCGTTTTGTCAACAGATGAGTGGACTCATGACCCAAGTGGCATTTCTCATGCTCGATGATGATAAAAGTGGGGAACAACCTGTTTTCCCTCCTATGGTGGAATGGTTCTGGGACGTGTTTCCTGAGGATTTCTCGGGGTTGCCACCCGAGAGGATTGTTGAGTTCACAATCGAGTTGCTGCCGGGAGCGGAGCCAGTTTCTATTCTACCATACCGAATGGAACCGGAAGAAATCCAGGAACTGAAGATTTAGATTGAGGATTTGGAGTGTAAGGGGTTTATCCATCCTAGTACGTCTCTATGGGGATCTCCGGTGCTTTTTACAAAGAAGTTCGATCGGTCGTTGCGGTTGTGCATGGACTATCGAAAGTTGAATCAGATGAAAGTAAAAAATTGGTACCCTCTTCCTAGAATTGATGACCTGTTTGATCATTTGAGGGGTACATCAGTGTTTTCTAAGATTGATCTGAGGTCGGGTTATCACCAGTTGAGGTTGAGGTATTCCGACATACCACGGACAGCTTTCCAAATTCAGTACGGGTTGTTTGAGTTTGTGGTATTGCCTTTTGGCTTGACCAATGCACCGGCAGTGTTTATAGATTTGATGAACCAGATATTTCATACCTATATAGATCAGTTTGTCTTTGTCTTTGTTTATTATATCTTAGTGTACACGAAAACTCATGACGATCATGCCCAACATCTTGACATCGTCTTGGGTACGCTAAGAGAGCACCAGCTATATGCCAAGCTATCAAAGTGTCAATTCTGGATAGGTGAGGTGCATTTTCTGGGTCACATCATCTCAGAGGCAGGTGTGTCTATGGATCCAGAGAAGGTGTAGGCATTTGTATCTTGGGAGAAGCCCAAGATTGTTTTTGATGTTCTGAGTTTTCTGGGTTTGGCCGGGTATTACAGAAGGTTCATCCAGGATTTCTCTCGCTTGGCAGCACCACTCTCGGGCTTGACCAAGAAGGGAATCATGATCGAGTGGTTGAGGGCATGTGAGGATGCCTTTCAAGAGTTGAAGAATCGGTTGACGACCGCACTTATCTCGATCTTACCCAAGCCGGATAAGAAGTACATTGTGTTTTGTGATGCGTCCGGAATCGGACTTGGGGCTGTGTTGGTGCAGGATGAGCAGGTTGTGGCTTATGGGTCAAGGTAGTTGAGACCCCATGAGCGGAAATATTCCACTCATGATCTTGATTTGGTTGCAGTAGTGTGTGCCTTGAAGTGCTGAAGGCACTATCTGCTGGGAGAATGGTTTAGTTTGTTTACCGACCATAAGAGATTAAAGTACATCTTCTCACAGTGGGATCTGAATCTTCGGCAGTGAAGATGGGTTGAATATCTCCAGTTTTTTGACTTTAAGTTGTTTTACACGCCAGGAAAGGGAAACATTATTGCTGATGCTCTGAGTAGGAAGGATCAGAATCAAACAGTTTGGGAGTCCAGCACTGAGTGGAAGGTGATGGATTTGTTTGCAGAGATGCACCTGGAGGTGCAGGAGGAAAGTGGTCAGGTCACTCTTGCTTCCTTAAGGATGGAGTCGACGCTTTTGATTCAAGTTAAGGAAGGTCAGCTTGATGATCCTGAGTGTTTTCCCATGAATAAAAAGCTTAAAGGTGGGGATCTACCTTCTAGTTGGGCCGTCGACGTGGGAGGTGTTTTCCGTGTTCCTGATCGTGTGGTTGTGCCAATGTGTGTGTGGGAAGAGTTGATGTGTGAGTTCCATGCGTAAAAGTGGGAAGTGCATCCTGGTTTGACCAAGATGTACCGTGATCTCTGAAGGTAGTTTTGGTGGCCTGGGATGAAGAAGGAAGTTGCGGGCTTTGAGGCATGGTGTCTTACCTGTCAGCAGGTGAAGGCCGAGCATCAATGCCCAAGTGGTTTGTTTCATCCATTGCCCATTCCAGAGTGGAAGTGGGATGATGTAAAAATGGATTTTGTTGTGGGTCTTCCGACGACTCCACATAAGAATAATGTAATCTGGGTATTTGTGGATCGGTTAATGAAAGAGACTCATTTCTTACCGATTCAGGAGTCCTATACAGTCGACCAGCTGGGTGAGCTGTATGTTAGAAAGATAGTGCAGTTGCATGGGGTGTCGCGGACCATAGTTTCGGACTGAGATCCATGTTTCATGTCACGTTTCTAGCAAGGGTTGCAGAAGGCGCTGGGTACGCAGGTGTTTTTGAGTACGGCTTTCCACCCGCAGACGGACGGACAGTCGGAGCATACGATCCAAGTGTTGGAAGACATGTTAAGAGATTGTGTCTTAGATTTCGGTGGTTCTTGGGAGAGACATCTATCATTGGTTGAGTTTTCCTACAACAACAATTTTCAAGATACAATTCAGATGGCACTGTTTGAGGCACTCTATGGGAGACCATGTAGATCTCCACTGTGTTGGCTAGACACTGGTGAATCTGAGTTTTTGGGTCTAAGTCTCATGTAGGAGACTTCGGGGAGAGTCAAGTTGATCAGGAAGCGGATGGCTATGACTTAGAGTAGACAGAAGTCATATGAATATTGGAGGTGTAGACCTCTCGAGTTTGGGGTGGGTGATAAAGTATTCCTTCGGGTGTCGCCAAGGTTGGGTCACCGACGGATTCAGATGCAGGGTAAGTTGGCGCCCAGGTATGTGGGACCTTTTGAGATTGTGGAGAGTATCGAAAAAGTGGCTTACCGATTGGATCTTCCACAGTTTTATGGTGGGATGCATGATGTGTTTCATGTGTCGCAGCTTCGGCGGTATCACCCTGACCCATCTCATGTGGTTGATTTTGAGGATGTGGAGCTTGAGGTTGATGCATCCTTTGAGGAGCATCTGGTTCGTGTGGTGGATCGGAGTGAAAAGGTCTTGCGAGGCAAGGTTGTGCCATTAGTGCGGGTACTATGGAGGCATGGGAAATTTCAAGAAGAAACTTGGGAGCGGGAATCAGAAATGTGGGCTCAGTGGCCCGAACTCTTCTCTTCGGTGGATTGATGAGGCCTGGGAGCTCAGCTCGAGAACGAGCTGTTATAAGGTGGGGAGGTTGTAAGATCCCGGTTTTTTGAAAGGTATGTTTTTGTTGTGTTCTGGGTTAAACCCTTTATTTTAGGACTTTATATGGTTTCTTGATGGTGTGAGAGGCCTTGGGGGTGTTTCAGGGACTCGGGGCAAGGAAGAAGGGAGAGCTGGGCAAGACAGGCCAGGGCGCACGACCTGCGCATGGCCAGGCAAACCGTGCGGCCTGCCCAGGTGAATTCGTGCGACCCTTCCTCCTTAGACAGTGGCATGTGCATGGTTTGTTCACGGTTTTCTAAACTGTGTGGCTAAACTGTGTGGCCACTTAAAGTTGGGAGAAATTACAGTTTTGCCTCTCCGAGCTTTAAGATCCCAACTCGGGATTCTCCTCCCATTCCTCCTCCTTCTTCCTTGGAACGAATCAAAACACCTAAGGGCTCCAAGAGATCAATCTCCTTCGATTCTTGGCCTTCTAGATCATCGTTGGTTGCGGATTGAAGCTCCGGGTAAGGAAAATCTCATCCTTGCTTCTCTTTTTGGTTCAGGGTTAGTACCTTTTCTCCCTCTCGTTCCGAAGCTCTAAAACCCTATTTTTTGGGTGATTTTTAGGTTAAAGCTCCAAAGATTGGTTGGATTAAGGTATAAGGACTCGATTGAGAGTGCGTTCAACCGTAGTTTCGAGGTAGGTGGTCTATAAGTTATATCCCATAGTTAATTGAGTAAATTGTGCATGTTGGGTTATGTTATTGTTTACCATTGGTTATGTTTTGGATAAACTTGGCATTTTTGGAATTAATGGTGTTTAAAATGGTAAATGGGAACCCTCACGATCCCCGTGGGATGTGTTGGGATGGACTTGACCTAATTGGGGCCATCCATGGGATGTGCCAGCTTTTCCCAGGCTAGGGATTGTTAATTAAACAAGTTTCCTTGTGTAATGAATGGTAGAGCCCGTGAAGAATGTGTTGGAATGATTGGTTGAACTTGGAATAGAAGTTAGGTGATGCACCCATACTTGGAAATGACCAAAGGGTTAATTGGAATGGGTTTAATGGTTGAATCATGGAAATGGTGAACGGGTTAAATAGGTTAATGTGTAAATTGATTAAAGACCATAACGGGATGGGTTATGGGTTTAGTGTTAAATTTATAGTGAGTTAGGCATAACACATGGGAATTGGGTGAATTGTTAAATGATGTGTAAGGGGAAATGTGTTAATGGGTTAAGGCATGATGTGGAATTCCCATGTGGGGTATTGTGAACAGTGTTTTCCGTAGGGAAATGGTTTGGATAGTTGATGGTTTCTTATATATAATCATGTGCACATGGCTTCGTAGGGTGGGGTATGAAAAGAGGATCTACGCCCAAGGTTCGAGTGAAGACTGAGGCTCTAAACTCCAACCTAAATGCAGAGGTTAGGAAAGGGGACTGAGGGTCTATTCTCCTAACGGTTGCATCCAACCGGACTGAGGCTTCTAGGTGAGGATATGGTTGCTATGAGGGAGTTAGTCCTAGTGAGATAGGATAGCGATGTGTTTATCCTCTTTCTTGTGATCGATGTCCTTAGACCCATGTAACATAATGTATGTGTTTAACCCATGTAAATGTGGCGAAATGGTAGGTGATGATAATTTATAATAAATGAATGGTAATGGAATGGAAATGGATTGGCTCTGAACTTGTTAATGGCACCTTAATTAATTACTTGGAAATTATCATTCATATTCCTTTTGCATGCACTATATATTTATACTAGATATTTTGTAGACACCGTTAGTGGTGGCCTACTGAGTTGTACTCACACCCTGCTCGGGCCTCTATTGGGTACCCAAGCAAACTTCATGTTTGCAGGTCAGGACAAGGGCAAGGGTCCTTGCTAGTTAGCTGAGTGGACATGGGTAGCACTTGGTGGAGGATCCGAACTGGGAGCCGGAACCATTTTGGGATTTTGGACATTGTCTTTATTTTTGGGATTTGGTTCACTCTTACACTGTATTATGACATGGCATATTTATTTTTGGAAATGGTTGTTATACATGTTCCTTGTTTATTGGTGATTGTTCTGCTATTTGGTTATTCTGGTGTGGCTTACTCTGATAAAAAGGGGGTATAGTCTCCCCACTTCACCCCATAGACCCCCACTGCTAGTCGGAAGCCTTTGGCGTACGGGGAGGCATGCTTAAGGTCATGTAACCACCCGTCTCAGAGCACCGGTTTAGTGGCTTATGGATCAGGGACGTTACACATTATCCCATTTCCACATGGGTATAGGTAATGGTTGCACCAACCCTTTAGACTTTTGTCCATCTACTTTAACTTGCTGACATACCAAGCACCTTGAGATATATTCCGCAATCTCATTTTTCATGTTATCCCACCAGAAGTGTTCTCAGAGATAATGGTACATATTGGTACTCCCAGGATGGATAGAGAATGTTGAGCTATGTGCAATGTCCAATAGCTCCTTCTTTATCTCGGGTGATGAAGGCACACAAAGTTTCATTTCAAACTGAATCACACCATCATAATCAATTTGGAACTCTTGCAGCTTCCCTTCCTTTACTACATTCACCCCCTTTTGTATCTCCACATCATCCCTTTGTGCTTCCTTAATCTTCTCTTAGATGAATGGTGGCACAATCATTTGGGCAAGGTAGGATGTATCCCCTCCCCTTATGATTTCTAAATCCATCCTTTGCATATCTAAGAATATAGGGTCTTTCTCAATCTGTAACATGGATAGAGTAGCAGGTTCCTTTCTTCTTAGAGCATCAGCTACCTTGTTCGCCTTTCGAGGATTATAGTGAATAGAGTAATCTTAATCCTTGATTATCTCTAACTATCTCCTTTGACGCATGTTCAGATCCTTTTGTGTGAATATATACTTTAGGCTCTTGAAGTCAGTGTATATGTCACACTTCTCGCCATAAAGGTAGTTCCTCCATATTTTCAAGGCAAAAATCACATTTTCCAGCTCTAGATCATGCGTCGGGTAGTTCTTTTCATGGATCTTCAACTATCGTGAGGTTCAGGCTATCACATTATCATTATGCATGAGTACACAACTCAAGCCTTTCATTAAATCATTACTTTATATCACTAAACTTTCTCCACTTTTTGGTAGTGTGAGTATAGGTGCATTGATCTGCCTTCTCTTTAGCTTCTTGAAGATTCCCTCACGTTCTTCCATCCAAACATACTTTACATTTTTCCTTGTTAACTTAGTTAGCGGGATTGACAATCGTGAGAAGTTTCTAAGAAAACGTCGGTAGTCCTCAACTAATCCAAGAAAACTATGGATTTCTATGTCACTAGAGGGCTTGGTACATTCCTTAATCACCTTTTTTTAATGATCCACATAAATTCCCTCACTTTTGATCACATGTCCCAAGAACATGACTTTATTCATCCAAAATTCTCACTTGCAGAACTTGGAATATAACTTCACCTTTCTCAATGTCACCAACACAAGTATTAGATTTTTTTAATGTTCCTCCTTTCTCTTAGAGTAGATGATAATCTCATCAATAAACACTACCAAAAAAAATTCAAGGTAATATCTAAATACTCTATTCATCAAATCCATGAAGATTTCAAGGGTATTAGTAAGTCTAAAGGGAAAAACCAGAAACTCATAGTTCCCATACCTTGTACGGAAGGAAGTATTCTGAATAACTTCCTTCTTCACCTTTAGTTGATGATATCCAGAATGAATATCCCCCTTTGAGAAGTATTGAGCTCCTCTTAACTGGTCGAATAAGTCATCAATCCTTGGAAGAGGATACTTGTTCTTTATGGTGATCTTGTTGAGTTCTCAATAATCGATACACAGCAGCATTGTTTCATCCTTCTTCTTTACAAAGAGTACTCCTGCACCCCAAGGTGATGCAATAGGGTGTATGAACCCTTTGTCCAAATTCTCTTGCAGTTTCTTCTTTAACTCCTCCAGTTTGATAGGACCATCCTATAGGGACACTTTTAGATAGAAGTAGCTCCAGGTATGAGTTCAATTGAGAACTCTACCTCATGATCAGGGGGAATTCTGGGTAACTCTTTAGAAAATACATCACCGTATTCCCTCACGATGGGCATCTCCACAAGGTTCAAACTTTCCTTTGACCCAACCATTTGGGAGAGGTATGCTTCTTCATAGGGAATCAACACCCACGCCATTGAAGGATTTTTCAAATGATATTCATGATATTCCTTGAATTTTTAGAGGATCATGGGATGGTTTGGAAGATGAAAAGATATTTATCTTTCCTGAAATTTGATATGTGATCTATATAACGAGATCCAATCCATTCCCATTACAGCATCGAATTCCACCAAGAGAAGTATTACAAGATTCGCTGGAAGAATCTTCCCACATATGACAACAGAAGAAGAGTTGAACACTTGGTTTTCAATGATTGCACCACTTGGTATTTTTACAAATATCACTTCTTCAAGGTTTTGGGGCTTCAATTCTATATTTATAACAAACTTTCAAGATATAAATGAATGCGTAGAACCAGAATCAAATAAGAATTTTGAAATTATTGTGTGAATAAG
This sequence comes from Viscum album, assembly GCA_963277665.1. NCBI lineage: Eukaryota > Viridiplantae > Streptophyta > Magnoliopsida > Santalales > Viscaceae > Viscum > Viscum album. Next base: position 171,575,694 of record OY728157.1, read on the forward strand.
AAGTGTACCTTATACGACTTCATTATCTTGCTCCACTTCTATGGTATTAATGGCATAATGCTTCCCTTGTTCCTTTGGATTTGGTGGCTGCTGACACTTATTACCCTCGAGAACTCGAGGTTTAGTGCACTGGCTGGAATAGTGTCGTAGCTCCCTATAGTTGTAGCATTGAACCATGGGTGGTTCTCACCTTTTTGTAGCTACATTATCCTTTCTTTTCATGTCTTTTAGACACTCTTGAGCATGGTTTCCATCTTTACCACATTTGAAGAACTTCCCAATCCCTTTGAGGCAGTTCCCATGGTGTAACTTCCCACATTTTTGGCATGTGGGTCATAGAGTTTTCTTCCCACATTTTTGGCATGTGGGTCATAGAGTTTTCTTCCCACATTTTTCATTAGATCCTATGGCTTGAAAATCCATCTTTCATTCCATTTCACCGTAGCGGTGGGACCATTCTCCAAACTCCATCTCCACTTTGAGAGCACAATGAACAACTTCTTCATAACTCCCAAAGTCTCGAATTGAAAGATCCTTTCGAATGTGTGGTTTTAATCCACTAAAGAATATATCTATTTTCCTATCATTGTTTATAACAAAACCCAAATCATACTTCACAAGCCTGGTGAAATTCAATTCATAGTTTGTGATAGATTCTCCATCTTTTTGCTTGATCCCTATGAATTCTCTCTTTATATTTATGTGAAGAGTTCATGGGAAATATTTATTAAGAAATGTGATCTTGAAGTATTTCCATTCCATCTCTTCAATTTCCTCCCTTGGATTGGTGTTCTTAATGAAATCCCACCATTGATCAGCCTCTCCATCTAGACGATAAACAGCTAGAGTCACCTTATTCTTCTTAGAATAGTGAACCATAGAAAATATCTTCTCCATGTTGTTGACCAACTGCTCTGAAACTAGTAGATCGAAAGATCTAATAAACATCGGTGGTCGTTGCCTCATAAAACATTTGATATCTAGTTGATACCTCTTTGGTGAAAGAGGATGTCCCCCATTATTATGGTTATTGTTCATAACCTTAGATAGTTGGTTAAGCATCGCCATGAAGTTCTGAACTCCACCTCCCAAATCATTGGGGATGTCATTCGGGAAATCGTTGCATCGGCCCCCGCACGAGTTGTTGGCTTGGTTTCTCTTGGTTCCCACCATTCTCTAAAATAGAGAAGGTTAGAACAAAACATAAGTCAAAAAGTCATGAATAACTTATTCATTTAAACAATTTATACTGAAATCATAACATATGGGATCCCTATGTAAAGATTCTTGTGTGAATATTTGTACTTAGTCTCATACTAGAGGTTTTCTTTAGGTTTTACTAATCCTAATTATCAAATTAACTAAACCTAGACTCTGATACCAACTATAGAGACCCAGCCTTTTCTTAAATTACTATTACATAATTTTAAAGACAAACAACATAATAGTATTAGATATAGAGGATCCAAAGGTTTAGTGTCTTGGGAAAACTAGGACCGTACATAATAATTACAACATCAAGCATAAAAATTTTTTAAATTTATTCTTCCCAAGATTCTTATTGGCACTGACCCCTCCTTAGTAAATGTAGTCACCTGAGGATATACATGAAAAGGGGTGAGCTAAAATCCCAGTAATAGGATATATAAGAATAATATAATAATGGGTGAGCATAATCATAACATAGGCAAAACATCATGGACGTGAGGGGAATCATTAATAAAAGACTTGAAATGTGGTAATGCCTAAAAATGAAACATCATTTCTTAGTGGTTAAATACCACACATACTTATGAACAAATCTAGAATCCTGTTCACACATCATTTCAGATTTACTCATGAGATTCATCACTTTACCCAATGCATTGGAGCACTGTATAATTCCAGGTGCACCTGTCACATCATAACATTATCATTTATCATGTATGATGCAATGAAAATAAAACAAAAATTAACATAACTAACCCCTGAAAAGGAATGTGTTTCATCTCATAATAACACATTCATAAACATTGGATTCCCAAAAGAAAGAGGGAATAACATACATGTTTCAAGAACTGTCAATCATAAATGAGAAGTAAAAGGTGTATTCTTAAAAGAAGAGTTATTTGGAAAACATTTGGTTTGGAATAAATACCAGTGACAGACATGTATATCCTAGAAAATGAAATATAGTGATGAAAAATATATTTTAATGGAGTAACCATATCAAATGGAGTGAAAGAGGGAGAACCTGAATGATGAAAGTTGGGTTCGAGAATTTCCCCTTACCTAATATTTGAATGCTTCCTTCCCTTAATGTCCTATATAATGACATTATATTCATTAATTATAAATTACAGAACCTTTTATACATGAATAGGGGTTATTTTAGTTTCATTATTTTATTTTATGGGCCTTTTGAAAAGTTATAGAGTTTAAAAACATTGTTCAAGAATGTTCGTTTTTATGGTTTTCTTGAGCGCTTCACATGTATTCATGAATCAAAGTTAGTGTAGAACATGGATAAACATCCAGAAAATATATTCCATGTTACTAATGATATTATAGAAGTTAAAAAGATCTTTTAATTAATTACATTGTATTCCTTGTGGATGAATCTTCTGATAAAAATTAAATGATGATTTTTTTAGTTAATTTGGGCGGTTTTTCGACCACAACGAGCTTGTTTTGATTAATAATTTATTAATATATATATATATAAGTTAGTTCCAGAACCTTTAATAGGACTTAATATATATAAAATATTCTGGTTAAACCATAAAAATGGTTTCATGACCAGATCTGAATGTAGAAATGAAAAAAGAAAACAGTACATTCCTGAAGGTGATAGATCAACACCTCACGAACAACGTTTTCTTTTATAAAATAAAAGGAAGAGGAGAAGGGGTTTTGATGGTATAATATCCATTTAGTATCATAACATTACAGAATATGTATGATACTAGATTTAATGTACCATTTGTACAAAGATAGGTGGGGGGATAATGAGAAAAGAACTTGAAATTGAAAGGGAATTAAAGGAGAAGAGGGAGAGAAATTACCTCTTGAATCCTCCTCTTGAGATCCTCCTTAAGGGGCCTAGGCTTGGTCTTTTGATGAGACCATAATCTCTTAGACATGAGGTAGGGGCTAGGGAATATTATTGGGTAGAGTTTAGACAAGGATTGAAGCTTGAGAGGTGTGAGGAAATGAGGGTGTGAAGGGTGGTATTTATAGTGGAGGGGAGAGGGGATTTCTCAATATTGAATTCATTAATTTATTATTTCCCCAAAAGACAAGGAATAGTGAGACTTCCATGACTAAGAATAGTTATTTTATAATGTGATCCCAAAACAAGTGGGCTTACATCATCATAACATCATACATGACTCTATAATTAGCTTATTTAGCTTATTTTGTAAATTGTGGTATTTCACTATTCATCAAAAATTAAAGTATTTAAAAAAATCCCAAAATATTACCCCTACCATTTTTCGACGTCTAGAATAATAAAATGATATCTATTTTTCAAAAATAAATTTCTATATATGATTAATTTAATATTTAATTAAAATAAAAATTTACTTGAAAAAAACAGTTTTTAAAATTAAAATTGATTTTATAATGCATTCAAAAATTACTTGAGGTCTTATAAAATTATATTAAATCTAGAAGACGTGGATTTGTTAATTTATGAACACATTTTATGAAAATAAATTTTCTTTTTAATTAATTAATTATAATTAATTATTTATGACTTACAAAAATACCATTACTTTTATTATGGTGAAATTGTCACTTATAAGGTGCCTTAATTTTATTTAATTATCTATTGGTAAGGTAACTATTATTTTGGATGATTTACTATTCATAAGGGTCATATTACTATTCATGAGGGTAGGTTACTATTCACCAAAAATTATTTTTGTTTTATTATACTCAAAAAATCATCTTGAACACAACCGTGTATGTCGGATTTTCGAAATTCAAAACATGGAAGTGGAAAAACTATGTTTAATGCTCACATAGTATTTAGTATCATGATATTTCATTATTCTTAATAATTTTATTATACTATAGGGAATAATTATAAGAAGAGAGTTCCATTAATAAAACTTTGGGTCATTACAGTAATACTATACATGTATATTTAATCATTTATATAATCAAGGAATCATTGATAAAGTACTCTAATTACATAATCCTTGAATCCAAATATAGATACATTGGTCATTACTCTTCATATTTATTTATAGAACAAGCTTGATCTTGATTAATTAGCTTCTTATGAGGTATATTTCCTTTGGGATTGAGGAATTCATCTGTGTAGTTTCCCCTCTCCTGGTAGTTTAATCATTGTACATTGTAAAATAAATTCTTATCCTTGCAATCACAAGCATGAGAGACTTTCTCTCCACACTTTTAATAAACTAAAATTACTTTTCCGTAAGAACCAGGGTGACTGTTTCCAAAATATTAACATGTGGAAAAATTATTCTTTCCCTTAATCTCTATATCCAACATTTTTTCAATTATCCTCTTATTTTCATTCTTCCCTCCAAAGACACAATACATAGAGAATTATTTATCTATGTCATTAGCACATGATACTCTATTCTCATTTGATGAGAATTATTTGGAGACTAGTTCTGCTCATAATAATTTCTTAAGAACATAAATGAAATGATAATTCATACTATTTGGATCATGTGTATTGGTGAGGATCAAATTCCGTCACCCAGACACCGTCACCCAGACACCGTGACCAGACGTCGTGACTAGACATTGAAACCAGCTTCAGATCTGTTGAAGTCTGTGACATCAGTTCTGTGCTGAGACAACGTTTGAAGTTTGGAAAAGTACTAGACACCGTGATCCTAACACCGCATTTATGCTTCCGATTCCTGATCCCTATATAATTGTGCCATCATAACTATCTCACCACTTAAATTTAAAGAATGAGACACCATTTTATGGAGACACTGTTTCATGTAGACACCGTTTCCAGACAAACCGTGACACCGTTATTTAATATGTTTTTTCATTTTTCAATTTAATTATAATGGTCATATTTGAGTCTTATAAATACACTGACATAATTAATGTTTTTTTGTAGACATTTCACCTGAAATTACAAGGTATGAGGTGTATAATACAATCATCCTGTCATCTCCAACAAATTCACTCCAGGAATAAAAATAACCATGTGGCTAGAAACAAAAATAGAGGATAGAGAAATAAGTTTGGGTGATAACGAAGTAGCACGAGCATTCTTGAGAAGATAACTGACACATGAAACTCAACACTTATAAAGAACACATGAAGAATTCTTGAATCCAAAAATATGGGATACCATAGATCAGATTCGAGAACATCTTCTCACTGTCAACTCTATGAATAACACGATCCAGATCTAACTGACTTGTGATACTCTGTTTTCCACAAGAGGACTCAATTCCTGCATTTGGTTCATCATAGATGTCCAAATATTCATATACTAACACTCAGATCACTTCTAACCTTATCTCATTATCTTTTCTCTGTTGGGTATTATTTTTAGATTTCGATCATTGTGTGTCTGTCTTTATAAAAACACACACAATCTTCTGCATTAAATTGAAGAATACAAGATATCCTTCCTCTCACATTTGTTTACCCTTGGTTATTCCCAAGGATAAGTCTGGAAGAGGTCCATGTGTGGCCTGATAGTTCATACCCACAAAGAACTATGGAAGAGGTCGTGTGACCTGGATAGTCCTATGTACTATTTTTTACCCCGATTCAGGGTGTGGATCATGTTTATTAATTTAAACTTATTGGTGAAAGGTGATCACCAATTTTAGTGGATTATGTCTCGGCTTGAGATCGAACCACTTGTTTTATATCTGATGTGTTTTTTAATTTAGTTTTCTATGTTTTACTATATAATTCAGAAATCACTAAACATTATTTGATAGTTAATCTTTTAAATAAGTTGTAATTTATTTTCCTTATTAGAATAGCTTCAAAAGTAATGTCAATAACTGATATTACGATTACTAAGAATTAATCAATTTTCTGAGAAGTTATTTAAATAGTAAAACTTGCATAACTGTAATACTTTAATTAACTGGGATGTATTTATTTTTATTGGTGAAACTTTTTAAGAAACATTCTCAAACATAAATTTTTAATAGATACTCAATTCACCCCCCCCCCCTCTTGATTACTCTACTCCGACCAACATTTGGTATCAGAGGAGTTTGCATTCTTATTAGGATTTTGTTTCTGACCTTATTCCACTGTGATTTTAGTTGTACTTTAAATATATATAAATTTCTGTTAATTCTAAATTTCTAGTGCATTCAAAGTAGTTTTGTATTATGGATAATATATTGGAAGGTGTTGTAACAAATAGACCACCATTATTTAATGGAACCAATTATGCCCAATGGAAAATTAAAATGAAAATACATTTAGAATATACGGGTTTTGGAATTTGGTCTTTAATTATAGATAAGTATAAGATTCCTGCTACTGACAGAATCACTTGGGATGACCCTACCAAGACTTCCTAAAATAACAATTATAAATACATGAATGCTTTATATTTCTCTTTAGGGGATGAGGAATTTAATAGAATTTCTGCATGTAAAACTTCCCATGAAATTTGGGATACTTTTTCTATTTCATATGAAGAAACTTCTAGTGTGAAAGAAATGAGACTTAATACTTATACTATTAAATATGATAACTTTAAAAATAAACCATATGAGCATATTTTTGACATGTATTTTAGGTTCAACGAAATTTTCAACACAATGATTACTCTTAGAAGAGAATTCACTACCAAAGAAAAAATTATGAGGATTCTCATATGCCTACCTGACAGATGGAGAGGAACCTATGTCTCTATTAGAGTGTCATGTGACAACAGAAAGTTACCTTTAGAAGAAATAATTAGGAAACTAATGATGTATTAATAGGAGATGAAAGTCAACAAGGAAAATGAGGATAAACCCAAAAGAAAATCTATTGCATTTAAGACCACCACTTATAAACACAAAGAGAAAGGGAAATTAGAAGTCTCTGTAGAAAGTTCCAGTAGTGAACAATCATCACCTGATAGTGATGAGGAAATAGATCAATTAGCCAGAAGGTTTTATAGATTCTAAAAGAAGAATAAATTTTTCAGAAATCCTAACATCAAGGGAATATATGATCAAAAAGGAATCTGGAAGAAATATTAGAAAAGAAGGGACATGTCTGATGAGATATTCTGCTATGATTGTAAGATAAAGTGACATATAAAGTCTAATTGTCCCAAGATCAGGTACAAAAAGAAATATGAGGACAAAGATAGAAAGTATAAAAAGGCACTGAAAGAAACATTGAGTGCTACTGAGGATAGTTCAAGTGACTCAGAATCATTACATGATGAAATGGCTAACAAATCCAATATGTGTTTTATGAAAAATACATCTAATGTAACACTAGAATCTCCTGTACATAATTCCTATTATTCTAGAGATGAGAATGACTCTAAAAATATGTCTAATAAAGAAATTTTTGAGTACTATAATATGATTTAAGAGACATTCAATAAACTAAAAGATAAATACAAGTTTTTAAAGAAATATCATGATCTTACCTCAACTGTTAAAACTGAACTTACTGTAGAAAGGGAGAAAAATTCGCAATTACTCAAAGAAAACAATAAACTAAAACTATCTAATGAGAAATAAAAAAGGTATCTTGAAAGGTTTACTAATAGTAATGATACTTAGGTACAAATTCTAGGTAAACAGCTTGATCTAAAATATACTACTAGCATTGGCTATCAACTTGGTAAAAGAAATTTTTTAAGAACTAATTTTGTTTCTAAGTCTAGTATATATAGCTTTACTTTTAGTTCTGGAAAACCATTAGCTAGTTCAAGTTATGATACACTTTCTACTATTTCAAGATTTTCTAGACCAAATAGAGTTTATTTTTCAATCACTTTACATAATTATTATAGGAAACCTATGAGGTAGATGAGGGATCCTAAAGCACTATTCACTAATATTACTGGACCCAAAAAAATATGGGTACCAAAATCTGTTTTTATTTGACTATTTTTTAAGAAATATGCTTAAAGATATCCTATAAAATCTTATAGTACATAAACAGTGGGTGTTCAAGACACATGACTAGAGACTATTCATGCTTCAAGAATTTAATAAAAATTGATGGTGGACATGTCAACCTTGGTGAAAATGACAAAGGAAAGATCATTGGCCTTGGAAAAATCAGTAACTCTAACTCAGTTTTAATTTCAATGTACCTTTTGTTGATGGATTGAAATATAATTTGCTTAGTATTTTACAACTATGTGATGATGGATTTCATGTTATATTTAAAAATTATGCTTGTAATGTTTTCAATTCTAAAAATGAATTAGTATTTTCTTTATTAAGAAATGAAAATATATGTTCTGTTAACTTATATTCTTTAGTCTCTCAAAATACTTCATGTTTAAGTGTATTTCAAAAAGAATCTTGGATTTGGTATAGGAGACTAGGACACTATAATAATAACTCTCTTATAAATTTAACTAATAAATATTGGTCAAAGACCGACCCAAATTTGAGTTTCCAAATGACAAAGTGTGTAATCCTTGTCAAAAGGGAAAGCAACACAAAATTTCCTTCAAGCTAAAGAAATAAGTTTCAACTTCTCAACCAATTGAATTGGTTCACATGGATTTGTTTGTACTATCTGTAGTTTCTAGTTTAAATGGAAATAACTATGTTTATGTTCTTGTATATGACTTTTCTAGATATAATTGGACTTTCTTTTTGGCTCACAAAAGTGAAGTCTGCTCTACTTTTACCAAATATTCCAAAACTGTAGAAAATCATAGTAGACATATAATTAAATCCTTAAGAAGTGATCATGGTCTTGAGTTTGAAAATCAAGAGTTTGAATAATTTTTCTCAAAAATTGGCTATAGTCATAATTTATATGCCCTAGAACACCTCAACAGGATGGAGTTGTAGACATAAGAAATAGAACCTTGCAAGAGATTTCTAGAACCATTCTTAGTGTATATGAATTACTTATTTATTTTTGGGAAAAATCTATAAATACATCATGATATATTATCAATAGGGTATTGATTAGACATATTCTTAAGAGAACTCCATATGAGTTATAGACAATAGAAAACCCAAAGTAAGCTTCTTCAAAGTTTTTGGTTACAAAGTATATATCCTTAATACTAAGGACAATCTTGAAAAATTCACATCCAAGAGTGATGAGGGAATACTTTTAGGATATTAAATCTCTAGTAAAACCTATAGAGTGTTAAAAAAAGAAATAAATTTGTGGAATAATCTGTCCATGTCCAATTTGATGAAATAGATCCACATGAGCCTAAAACCACTCTACATAACATTGAGGATGATGTATCAAATCTAGACATTAATTAAAAATCCTCTAACCATCCTATGAAGAAATCTGTGAAAACTTCTAGTTCTGAAAATTATTTAGATTCAAGTCATAATGAATGTGAACCTATTGAAGAACCTGAAATCACTGGTTCTTATTTTTCTAGAGCAGTTAGAACTCTTAAGAACCATCCTTTAGATGTTGTTGTAGGATATTTAGAAAAATGAACTAAAACTAGAGCTTCTATTAGAAATTAGGTTGAACATCAAGTTTTCTTGTCACATTTTGAACATAAAAACATTAATGATTCTATCAATGATGAATTTTGGGTGATGGCTATGCAAGAAGAACTTAATCAGTTTGAAAGAAACAAAGTTGGGAAACTTGTTGACCGACCCAAAGACACATTCACCATATGCACTAAGTGGGTGTTTATAAATAAGGTAGATGAAGCTAGTAACATAGTTAGAAATAAGGATATACTGGTTGCACATGGCTATAGACAAGAAAAAGGAATTGACAATGAATTGACCTTTTCACCAGTAGCTAGACATGAAGCCATCAGAATTTTGCTTGTTAAAGCTGCACATCTGAATTTCAAACTATATCAAATGCATGTTAAGAGTTAATTTATAAATGGGTATATAGCTGAGGATTCATTGTTGAGAAACCCCCTGGTTTTAAAAAATATTCATTTTCCAAATCATATTTTTAAATTATCAAAAGCTTTATATGGTTTAAAAAAAGATCCAAGAGCTTGGTATGATAGATTAAGTACTTTTCTTTTTTCCAAAGGTTTTACAAAAGGAATATTTAATCCCATGATTTTTATAAAATGAATTTATAATGATTTTTTAGTAGTTAAAATTTATGTAGATGACATTATCTTTGGATCTTCAAGAAATTATTTATGTATTGAATTTTTCAAAATGATGAAAAAAGATTTGAAATGAGTTTAATGGGTAAACTAAAATTCTTTCTTGGATTTAAAATAATTTAAAATAATTTAAAATAATGATGGTGTTATTTTAAACTAGATAAAATATACTAAATATCTTTTAAAATGTTTTGTCTTGGATATCACTAAAAGTAGTGAAACTCTAATGAGTGCTACTTGTAAGTTAGATCTTGATGAAAATGGAGAATCTATTGATCAAACCTCTTATAGGGGAATGATTGGAATTATACTCTACCTAACTACTAGCAGAACTGACATTATGTTTAGTGTATGTATGTGTGATCATTTTCAAGAAAACTCTAAGGAATCTCGTTTAAAAAAAACCCTAAGGAATCTCATTTAAATGTTGTTAAGCGAATTTTCAAATACCTCAAGCATACACCCAATCAAGGATTGTTCTATCCCAAAGGACAATCATTTGAGTTATTAAGTTATTCTAATGTTGACTTTGGTGGTTCTAAGTTAAATAGAAAAATCACCTATGGAACATGTCACTTTTTAGGCAAGTCACTAGTATCATGGTGTAGTAAGAAACAAAACTATATTGCATTATCTAATGTAGAAGCTGAATACATAGTTTCTGGTAGTTTTTGTGCACAAGTTTTGTAGATGAAACACACATTACTAGATTATAGATATCAATTTAGGCATGTACCTATAAATCGTGAAAATAAAAGTGCTATTAACATCTCAATAGATCTTGTTTCACACTCTAGGACAAAACATATTGAGGTAAGACATCATTTTTTGAGAGATCATTATCAAAAAGGTGACATCACTTTGGAATTAATTGAAACTGAATATCAGCTCACTGATATATTCACCAAACCATTAAATTCTGAAAGAATATATTACATCATACATGAACTAGGAATGATAAATCTTTAGTAAGTATACTATTTAAAAGCTTATTGTTTCATGTTTACGGTCTCATAGTTGTTATCTCTTGATTAATGTCTTACTGTCTCAAACAATACAGTCGAACAGTTTAGAAATCACACTGTTACAGTCTCACCATGAAAGTCTGTTATGGCCTCACTGTGAAATCCTATTACGGTCTCACAGTGAAATCCAGTTATGTTCTCACCGTAAAGATGATGTTTTATTTTTTTTACATACTATAACCTATATCACGGTAATTTATTTTTACTTTCCAGTGCTTTTGTTTTTGCGATGCTTGGTATCCCTAAATAATAAAAATAAAAGAAGTTTCACTCCTTTCTTCACCTGAACACTCTTCTCTGAAATCGTAACCCCTCTTTTAACCCTTCTCTCACTCAAACCTTCGTTGAATGACCGGGATGAAACACCCATTGTCATCAACTATTGAGAATATAAGATCAAAAAATAAGATAAAAATAGCACCAAAGTTAACGCCTGAAGTACCTTTAAATCCAAATCTGGTGAACATAATAGTGTTGCTTAAAAAGAAAATTTTCCCCAAGTGTCTTCTTTCAAGTAAGTCTTTATTATTGAAAGTGTTAAGAGAGAAAGGATGGCTGGATTGGTTTACAAAGGAGGATAGGACGATTTACCCAAAACTAGTTGCACAATTTTATCAATATGTTCAATTCCCTTTTGACATAGAAGATGGCTTTGTTGTCAGAAGCTGGATCAATGGCCAGAGGTGTACCTTTTCTTCGAGGTTATGGGATGCATGCCTAAGGATACCTCATGAGGGTATTTTTGAGGACTACCAGAGAGGTCCTCCACCTCCAAGTGAGATCTTTATTTTGGAAGAAGCATTGGAAAGCTTAATTGGAAATGAAACAAAGAGAAGAGTTATAGATTCTAAGTTAGATGGTGAAACCATACTTCTATTTAAATTTCGGCAGAATCTAATTAGCCCCAGAAAAGTTTATTTTTCTATACTTAAGTATTAGGATGTATTTTTGATAAATCTTATGAAGAATGTAAACATGATTAACCTATGAAAGTATGTTATCCTATATATGTGTGAGTTGATCAAGACAAAATCCAAGTTAACATCCCTATTCTACTCATGGTTTATCTTAGTTGTGCTTCATGTAAAAGGGTTGGTTGGACCAGATGAATAAGTTATTAAGTACAATGAATTTTGTATTACAAAAGTTACAGTCAAGATAATTAAAATCAGTTGGAATCCATGGAGAAAAAGCATGGGTAGGAGATAATGACAGGTTCTATGAAAAGTCCAACCCATTTTAGCACTCTTTAAGACCAAAGTGCATTCCTAATCCTGGTTTGGAACCAGATGAAATTGTGGACTATTCTGACAAGGAAGAAGAGAAAGGGGCTGCTTTACCTATAGGGAAAACTGTCCTAGATGAAGAAGACAGTGAATCTTCTCCTCAAGTCTTAATTGAGAGGAAAGTACTTATCCCTAAAAAGATTATTGATCTATAATAACTCGTCTCTAAAGATGAATATGTTGTTACTAAAAGGGAAAAGTTTATTCTAGAAGAGAATTTAAAGGAAGATATTTCTCTTGAGAAAGAAGTTGCCCTTGAGGAACACCTAAAGGAACAAGTTGTTCCTGAGGTTATCCCATCTTCTGAAGAGATAATGGATCAAGCCTTTTAATTAGATATAAATGAAATGGGTGAGGATATTGGGGATGAAATCTTGGAATTAGATCAAGGATCTAAATCTATTAGTCCTGAGAAAGATGCACATGTTGAGGGGGAGTAGCACCCGAATTTAGACAGTGTGGAAGTGCCAAATCCAGATGATTTAAGCTCAGTAGATATATGGTAAAAATTTCCTAGATATTTTGATGTGAATGATTCCCATAAATCCTCAGTAAAAGGTATAGATTTTTCTAATCTGTTTCATTTGAAACCAATATTTTCTCTTGATGTTATAGATGAAAAGGAACCTGGTCCTATCTCAGCATCTATTCCAGAACCTTCATAAGAACCTTCAAACTTGGTGAGTAAAGATGATTTGAAAGCATTTGAAGCTACCCTATTGGTTGGGGTTGAAAAGATCATGAATACTCAACCTGCTCCTTTGACAAACTTGAGTGAAAGAGATGCAACCCTATTTTTAGAGAAGATTATTTGGCAGATTCATCCCAAGATGCTTCATGAAATTCAAGAAGTTAGAGTTGAGAACAAACAGTTAAGTGATGAAGAGAAGTCTCTTAGAGGAATGGTTAAAGATATGCAGAGAGTACTGAAATAAAGACCAGAACATGTTTCTCATCCTGTTGAGGATATTAGTAGTCAAATTCCACTGGAAGTATCATCCCTGGTTCAACCTAATCTAACTTTCTTAGCTGACAAGGTGGATGAAAGAAATAAGAAAATTGTTCAAGAGATGCATGAGCTTGTTATTGGTCTTAACAAGTTGACTGATGAGTATAAGTGTTATCTCCAAAAATTTCTCAACCAACTGAAGTCCCTTACTTCAAATGTTACAGCTTCTAATACTTCTGGACAGTCATCTCAACCCTCTTTGGATAGTAATCTACTTAGAACAGTTGTTAAATAAGAACTCCAATCTGTGCTCAATGGCTTTGACAAAGAGTCTCTATTATAGGTTGTCAATAATAGTGACACAGTTCTTGATTTGGTGAGAATTCATTCCAAAATTACAAATGATGCTCAGGAGGAGATTACAAAGAAGGTGGACTTCTACTTCAACAGGATCTTCTCAAAGCATGACATAACTAACCACTTAAAGTACCATGTAGATAATCTGATAATCCCTCTTTCCACTCAATCTTTCAAAACTCAGATTCAAAATTTTAAGGATTTTACTCCCTTGTTGGACAAGTTCATGGAAAATAAGGATTAATTTGAGAAATAGATGCAATATGGTAGTGAGATCATTGCTGACTTCATCAAGATTTTGAGGCCTTATCTTCATGTATAGAGTACTTCTATTGTGGCTCCTGTAACTGCACCATTGATACCCAGTTTGCCTACCTTCTAATCCTCTGACTTTGACTCAACTTTTATGTCTTTATCTCAGGCTCTGAGTTAGATAAGACCTTTTATCCTTGACCAAAACTTTTCTCAATCTTCCACCAAACCTAAATTGGCCCCTTCTATTTTTGAAGGACACCCTCTACCTTCTCTATCAGTTTCTTCACTTCCTTCTTCTACTTTTACCTCTTCTCTTGTGGCTTCTATTTATGTTGCTTCCAAGGGAAAAGATAAGACAGTCAGTGCTGAATAAAAATGAACACTATCTTTTGATAGGGGTGATTTTTTGATTTCTGTTTCTTACTATTTCTAATGACATTTTTTATCCATCTAATGCATTGTAAACTCTTCTTATCTACTCCCTTATTTCCTTTTGTACACTTTTTTATAATCCCAAAATGGGGAGACATTCACTCTAACTGCACACTAAGGGAGAGACACATTACCTAAGACTAGATATCTCAATCACATGATTTGTGATCATAAAAAAGGGGGATATTTTGGGTCTCCTCATATGTTAATCATGTTTTAATGATCAAAAATCCTATACATCCTATAAAACTTTTCAATCTTGTTTAGTCTATCTCAAATCATGTGTACCGATGGTTGGTTTCTTTATGCCTTAAATAATTATTGTAAACTATTTTGAGTTTGTGTTATAATGGATTTCCTTGATAAATGATTAAGTCTAATAAATTCTATGAATATCACTGTTTATGTCGGTATACAGATATTTTGGCTAAGTTTGAGAAACTGTGAGTCTTCCACCGATTATGTTTTTCTGGCAAAGGACCCACACACCGTGATCAGACACCGTGACTCAGACACCATGACCCAGACACTGTGACCAGACACCATGACCAGACACCGTGACCTAGACACTGTGACTAGACACCGTGACCCAGACATCATGACCCAGACACTCTAACCCAGTCACTGTGACCAGACACAGTCACTCGACACCGAAACTAGCATCATATTTGTTGAAGTCTATGACACTAGTTCCGTGTTGAGACATCGTTTGAAGTTTAGAAAAGGACCAGATATCGTGATCCAAACACCACATTCATGCAACCGGCTCTTGATCCCTATACAATTGTGCCATCATAATTGTCACACCACTCAAAGGCAAAGAAGGAGACATTGTTTCATGGAGACACCATTTTATGAAGACTCTATTTCCAGACCGACTGTTACACCATTCTTTAATCTGTTTTGTCATTTTTAAATTTAATTCTAATAGTCATATTTGAGTCTTTTAAATGCACTGACATAATTAATTATTTTTTATAGACATCTCATGTGATAGTATAATGTACGAGGTGTAGAATACATGCATCCTATCAGCTCAAACACATACACTCCAAGAATAAAAATAACAGCATGACCAAAAATAAAAATACAGGACAGAGAAACAAGTGTGTGAGATAATGAAGAAGCACTAGAATTCTTGAGAAAAGAACTGACACATGCAACTCTACACTTCTGAAGAACAAACAAATCATTCTCGAGTCCAAAAGGTTGAGATACCATAGATCAGAGTCGATAACATCTTTGCACTATTAACACCACGAAGAACATGATCCAGATCAAACTAACTTATGATACTATGTTTTCCACAAGAAGACTCAATTCCTGCATCTTCTTCATCATAGTAGTCCATAATTTCATAGACTAACACTCAGAACACTTCTAACCTTATCTCATCATCTTTTCTCTATTGTGTATTATTTTTAGCCTTCAAGTAGTGTATGTGTATCTGTATAAAAACACACACAATATCCAACATTAAACTAAAGGATACAAGATATCCTTCCTCTCACATATTTTTACCCTTGTCTATTCCCATAGATAAGTGTATAAGAGGTCCCTATGTGACCCGATAGTTCATACCCACGAAGAACTATGGAAGAGGTCATGTGACTTGGACAGTCCTGTATACTGTTGTTTACCCCAATCCAAGGTGTGGATTAAGTTTATTAATTTAAACTACTTTGTGGAAGTTGATCACCAAGGTGAGTGGATTAGGTCTCATCTTGAGACTGAACCACTTATTTTATATCTTTTGTGTTGTTTAATTTAGTTTTCTCTGTTTTACTATATAATTTAGAAACCACTAAACTTGCTTTGACAGTTAATCTTAGAAAGAATTTATAATTTCTTTTCCTTATTAGAATAGCTTCAAAAGTAATTTTAATAACCGATATTAATATTACTTATAATTAATAAGTCTTCTCATAAGTTATTTAAACAGCCAAACTTTCAAAACTGTATTACTTTGATTAACTGGGTTGTATTTATTTTTATTGAGGAAACTTTTTAAGAAGCATTTTTAAACAAAAATTTTTAATAGATACTCAATTCACTCCCCTTTTGAGTACTCTACTCTAACCAACATTATAAAATGAATATAACATTTTATGTATTTTCTAGTATATACAAAATAAGTCACCTTTAAACACACATAATATATTTTTTCTTCCCTTCTTCTTATTTAACAATGATAGTTCTTCCACGCCATGTCTTAAAATAATAATAAGTATGAAATAAAATTGAATGTTATTAAAATATATAGGTATTAAATAATCAGAGTTACTACTTCAATATATCCTTAATCGTTCCTCTCAAGTAACTATTTATGGAGCATAACCAGTAACTGCTATTTTATTATGGGAAAACACACAACATCTCATGGATGATGATATAAAAAAATATAATTGAATTATTCATTTAAATAAGAAAAAATATATAATATAATAAAATATATGTTTCATACATTTCAAGATAAGGAAGAATGGAATAATTAATTTATTCATTCTGAAATCCTTGAGAAACATATTATGTACTTTCTATACCATGAATTGTTCTCGTTACTAAAGAAATAAATTGTGGGTCTATGAATATATATACGGGTGTCATATAATAGTGAATAAAATTTGTATGAAGATATATATAATAAAAAACAAATATATTTAATAAGTTATATCTAATAGATATAATTGAATGAAATATATTCTAATATACTTACATGTAAAATGCTTACATCACTACAATGCCTAACATATTTTCAGTTATAAGCTCCATAATATCTTTTTCACAAATCAACAACATAAAATCATGCCCAAAAATATCATCAGTTTTTGGCTACTCAAAAATTTATATGATGATAATTTATAAATTTCATTAAAATAATTAGTATGTGAAGTTTATTTGTTCTTAATATGTTTTTTCTTTATATATATCATATCCTTACCTTTAAGGTATTCTTCAAAAATATATACATGTTTGTGTGTGAGTGTGTGTGTAAAAATAATAAAATGAATTTAAAAATATATATATTAAATAAATTATCTAATATATGCATACCTCAATGGTAAGTGTTTTTATAAGTTTAAATTCCCAAAGTAAAATATTTCTGATACTCTATCCAACTATAGAAACTTCAATATAGAAGCTTCACTAATATGGAAAAATACTCTAGGTAATGCATTTATAATATCATGTATTGTTACCATAATCTGGTCTATTTCCATATACTAATAATTTAAGGGGTCCCCAATATAGTGAATGATTCCATATATTATAATATAATGATGGATATCCTCAACATATAACTCATAGTGGGAGGGAAATTATGGAGAAGGATTCGAAGGAATATGATATACTAGCTGAAACTATCTCTATGAGTCTGTAGACATGGATTTTACCACTAATATAATCTTATCCTCTATAATTTTTTCTATATCTAAAACATAATATTCTAAAGAGTCTATTTTCCCTTATGTATCTCTTACCTTATAAAATTCATAGGATTATTGAATAGTTTTTTAATAGATACACCCACCTTGTGTCATCGTGCATAGACTGAGTTCACATCCTTTTCTAATATAGTAACTAAAATTTCCTTCATATCCTTGGATATGAATTTCTATGTGTGATAATCTAATAAAGGTATCCTTATAATTAATATTTTAAAAAAATATCATTGTTTCGAAATATAAATATTTTACAAATAAATTAAATTTATTCATAAAATTTATTAGTTATAAGCATTGAATATTTTATAATATATTTTCCATTTTTCATCATATGAACCTTTTCCATTTTCCATGTCAAGTTGGGGTGGAGGGACAATCTTTTCAGATCCTAATGAATTGGATCTTAACTTTTCAAACCACCTAGGATTTTTCTTTGTGTGTGTGTGAGTGATTACAAAGGATATTGAAAGAAATTTTTTTGGCCTATAGGAAAATTTATTATTCTAATAAGTGACATTGATGTGTAATATCATATAGTGTTTTACAAAGGAAACCAAGGTATTTTAGGGTGTCCATGGTGTTAGATGACTCAATTTGTTACATGGGGTGATCGAGTCATTACAAATAGTATCAAGTCCAATACCCAACCAGGAGTATAGTGGAAGTGTCTAGGTTTGTAGTGTAGGGACCACAATGAGGACGTTATGATTTAAAGTGATGGAGAGTATAAAACCCCAAGAAAAGTGAAACATAAAAAGACTAAATGTTACTACCCATGAAAAAAAGGTGCACCTTTAATTTTGGGAGCCTTTATAATTAGAACTACATAGTTAAATGTGTTTTTCCGGAAGTAGTTTAAAGATGGGTGAACTCTTAAGAAGATTCCTAGGGGGTTTGTTAGTGAGAAAACAATAACACCGAAAGAATATGTGTTGACATGTGGGGATTATCATTAGTCTAATAAGTTAACATATTGGGTAATATCCTATGGTTTGTTGGGAAGGAAACCAATCTAATATAGAAGACCCATGAGATCAGATGACAAGGATCATGGTCCTAAGAGATAGGGTCATCAACAATACCCACCATGAGATAAATTATGACGGTATATATTCTTTTCTTTGATATCCTGATGAGATCTCCTTGGTTCTTATTAATTAAGGAAAAAAATATTAGTAATAAAGTTATTTTTAGTGACTAAACAAAAAATAATTAAAATAATTAACATTTCAATTGCCAACAATTATTCCTTCTATCTACTTTCAAAAAACTTTCACTATGTATCTTCATTTAAAAAATCATATATTTAAAAGGGATGTTCATTTTTTCTTTCAAAAAATAAAATATGAAGTTAGTGTTAACTTAAAATCCGTTTATATCCTTATAGAAAAATTTTATCACCTCCTTTTAACTTATTTAGTGTCAAGTAAATCATTTTTCATCTAAAAATAAGAAAAAAAACAATAAATGATATTCCCAAAATGTTCTTATATTTTTTATCTAGTATTATTAGGCCAAAACTTCTCAAATTAAAAATGAAAATGATTATTATATTTTCAATCTTGTATGGCCATAAACTCTTAAATTTATTTAAATTTTCACCTGTAAGATTACCATTTTCATTAAACTCAATTAACGGCTTCTACTCCATTTTAAGATTAAGTGATATTTTAGTTAAATGTTTTTACCATATTTACCAACCCTAGAATCCTTCTCATTTCCTATAGAATTAGGATGATTTTGTGAAGAGAAATGGGTAGGATCCTCAATAGAAGTATATTAAGTTTCCAATCTAAAATAATAAGCTTACTCAATTGTTTGATATACCATGTTCTTATAAATAAAATAAACAAAAAATAGTAAAATATGATAAAAATCCTACTATTGACATGTAAAATTGAATAATAATTATAAAATGTTAAGAAAATAAACTAAATACCCTTTTATCAATTTCATTAAATTAGTCAAGATAAATTATACAAAAATACTAAAAACATTAATAAGACATGAAATAATATATAAATAATAAAAAAAACAAAATAATATTTAAAATAATAAAAATATCCAAAAACGATATTTATATGTAATATATTTTCAATTAATAAAAATGATTTATCATATTCATTAAAATATGTGACTTAAATATACAATACAATTAGAAATAATATATTTCACATTCTTTAAAATTTTAAAGTTAAAAAAGAAATAAATGTATGTTACTATTAATATTTGGATATTACTAAAGGAGTGTTTTAATATATTCTTTCTTTATGATCATTTCGTATAGCATGAACCATGTCAATATTATGGCCATCGATATCCTCTAAAAAATTTCATGAAAGTAGGGATCCCATATAATTCATCATCATCAACTACATTTTCATCACCAAAATACTGTTTACTTCTAAAAATGATAGACCACTAAACATTTTATTTATTAAGAACTTACAAAATTTGTTTTTCATGTGTTACCAAGATAAAAGGGATTTATGTGTACCCTAATATATTCAAAACTTCTAGTTTTATTCTAAATTTATCATTTTTAAAAATACTATTAGTTATAACCCATTTAAAGTTAAACACATAAAAAAAACTTTAATGCAATAAATCTCCCATACATATTTAATAAATTCTAAAGACACACTTGATGTAGTAAATGGTTTTTTATATTTTTAACTCAAAAAATGCATTGCTTATAAGAACACCAATACACAACTATTATGAAGCACACTTTACTTTTTATATTCTTTAGTAAAAAAATTATTGAGGTTAATGTAATGCCCCAACCCCAATTACCTAGAGTCGGTGCATTATTACATAACATTGGCATGATACAAGGAATCACGTCCTGAAAGACAGATCAATTTAGTAGACTTGTAAATACTAGATACATATAAAATTTTTACATTAAATCATGAAATAAAACAAACAACATTATGTCCCCTTTGAACACTCTTATATCCCTTATCTTATTCCTGCAGGTTTATCGTAATATACTTCTTCACATCCTGGGAAAAATAAAACATAGAAAGGGGTGATCTTAGATTCTCAGTAAGGATAACAATATAGCAAAAACTTTAATAAATATGCATAAACATTTAAGGCAATGTATAAGACTAAAACACTAGACTTTTAAACATAAACTTTAGTATAATATGGAAAAGATAAATCAAATAATTCCATTTACTTATTCACATAGATATTATAATAGTCAAATAATCACATGTAATATCAATAGAAAAATTCATAATGATGGAATGCATAATTTCGGACATCATAACCACATAGTCAAGACCTCATGCCAATACTACAAATATGATTTTTTCAAGGCCTTTTTCCAAGACACTATTTTGTCTCATGAGATCTACCGATGCATCGAGGAGCTATAGCGAGCTCCACCCGTCACTTACTAAGTCCAATGCATTCCTCATATGAAAAGGTTGAAACATAACATAAATATTTGTATTAAAAATAGCATAAAAAATTTCAATACTTTATCTATAAACCATGAATTGTATAAAAATAACACATCCAAAGTCAAAAATATCAAAAAACCTTCAGTATAATATGGAATATTATATCATAACAAATCAACTTCAAACGAGCGTAAAATCTATCAAATGATGTTGACATAGATGTAATTAAAAACTATTTGAGAGAAATACATATTTCTATTTTGAAATCATTATAAAAGAAACATAATTATAAAATAAAAGATTTATTTTAAAAATAATCTTATAAACTTGTAAGGGAATCTTTGAAGGTCTTATAACAACGGAAAATAGCTGCATTTGCCGTATAAGTTAAAAAAACATTCTTTCCTTAATTTTGTAGAAAAGGTCGTAAAGGACCATGTTTGGAAAATGACAGAAAGATTACTTTAAAAACATTTTATAAAAAATCAAACAAGGGTATAATTGACTTTAAAACATAGTCTAGGAAATGGTAAAAATGTTTTGAAAAACATTTTTAAGAAACATGGACGTGGATGATAAAGAGGTCTCAGTAGATACTCACGTATAAACAACCTCGGATAATAAAGAGAATATAAAATTAACCCTTACCTTGTACTTTTCCTTGATAGATGGTATGTTAAACTCTTATATAATAGTTAAATCATTGTTATTAAATTATATAATAACCACATACATAAATATGTAATCATATATGATCTTCTAATATTTCTTTGTTAATAATATTTTAGTAGTATCATTGTTTCGGGTGTTAACTGATTTTTTTTTCCTTTATATGCTTGGTTACGTAACCCTTGTTTGTTATGGATATTATTTATTTAATTCATATCCAAAATGATATTAAGTTTTTAAACATTATTTTAAATCATAAAATGAAAATTATTCTTGAATGGTTATGATGGGGAATGAATCTCATCGCGTTCGTGGAGACGGTAATCTGTACGTACGCACGAGCGACAATACCATTCTATTGATGGTGAAATCATATGTAATTGGATGGAGAATAATATATAAATAATCATTAACATGTTATATTAGTTATTTACATCAATTATACTCATTATTATACCCATCCAAATAATTATGTGTTGAATAACAAACTACACCACGACGTGGAGAAGGTAAATCGTACGTATGCATGTATGGTAACTTTGTCATTAATAGAATGGATATAATAATGAATATGGTTGTACCATATTTATAATAACATCATAGTATGTAAAAGGTACTGGAGTTATTATTTTGTTATGGAAACAAAAAAGAAAGAGGTGATGAAATTATCACCACTTCTTCGGGTGTTTCCTTTTGAGTTGATCAAAAGGGCTCCATAGGTTGGCATTATGAACAAAATAAGGACTCTGGGTAAAATTTAGGGTAGTTTGGAGGATATTTGATCATCGTTTGGCCGAGAAAAATGGCTTTGGAGGTGTGAAATTAAGAGAAGGAGAAGTATCCTTTTATGAGAGAGGTGAGGGTCACTTTAGGAAAAGCTTGAAATATTATTTTATTATACAATCATATTCAGTTTATAATGGATTCAGAATGATTTATTTTGAGACTAAGGTGGATTTGGGTCAAACAATTCTCAACCAATAGGTTTTAAATAGGTTTATTTCACCATATTAACCTTATATTTTAGATTTATCTCTTAGTTAAATAGTTTAACTTTTACCATTTATTCTTGTATTATTTTAATAAATGGTTAATAAACTTACTATAAAAAATCAAGTGAAACCCATGTGGTTCATTATTGATATATATAACCTTATCTAAGTCATTGTTCCTAACATTATATTTTTAGGAATATTATATCAATTAATAATATTGTATTTGTTTTAAAAAACTCATTTATGTCAATTTTGACACAATTTGGTATTTAGTTTTTTTGAAAGTCATAACAACTTTATCACGTCAAAAAAATTATATAATAAATCATAACATGTCATATTAACCTAAAAAAATAGTGCAATTCATCTTAAGTCTCAATTTACCTTTATTTGTAAATTTATAATTTCAATTATTTTAATCTTTCATTAATAAGGTAATTACTGCATCATCATTATGTCATAAGTAAATTTAATTATTTAATGTCTAAAAATTATAAATAAAATACCATTATGTAAGAAATATTTTTATATTTCTAATGAATATTTATAGTCTAATTTATCTTATTTATAACCTTATATTAAAAATTGTTTAGTTATTAAACTTTGAATTTAACACTTTTAACTCTTATTTAAATAAAATAATAATAAATGTCCTAATCTAATCAAAGTGGACCAAAAGGATCATATTTTTTTAATAAGGTTGATTTTGGTCGAAATACACTTATCCAGTATAATTAGAACATGTGTAAGGGTAATTATAATATCATTTTTTCCTTTAATTACCCTATTTACTTTTAACAGTGGTAAATAAAAGTCAAAAGTTACTATTCACTAAAAATTATTTTCATCTTATTGAACCAAATTTTACTTAATTAAAATGTGTCTCTCGGATTTTTGAAATTCAATTCACAGAATCAATAAAATTATGTTTTATGCAAATTTTCGAATGTGCCTAGAAGGTGGGTAAAAGACGGTAAAAAGTTCAATAAAATTTTATATATATAATATTATTATAAAATTACTCTAAATAATTACATTGAACATATTTAGGTATTGTTTGTATATTTTTACCTAAAATAAATTTAAATAAAATAAATAATTATTTACATAAGAAGTCTGTTTTAAACAATGATGCAGGGTTTTTCACAATTCATCAAAAATTGAAAGTTTTCAAAAAAATACAAAAAATTCACCCTAAGCTAATTTTGATATTTTGAATCCAAAAATGAAGTCCACATTGAAAAATAAAATTTATAAAATTTCAAAATGTGTGTATTACTATTCATAACAGCTAGTTTAATTGGTTGTGGTGTGTTAGAACTCAAATTTGTGTATAGCGCAAGCTATTGTATAATTCAAAGAGAAGTGTATCATGGAAGCTTGGGGTGTTAAATTAATATCATAATCATACCATTTTATAACATTTAAACTTGGGTTTCCCAAAAATTATCACAATGTTTCTGATTCATCAGATCTACCATACATGGTCTCTTTATACTAGAGAAAAACATTTTCTTGTGCTCATTTAATTATAACATATCTTTATCATTTGGATAACTCTTTTTTCTAGAATTAATATGTAATTTTATATATTAATAAGTGTCATATATGTTATTCAATATGTATAAATTTGTTTACATTATTTTCTCACCTTTAAGTGGCTTCATTTTCAAGCCATAGATCCCTTTTTCCCCAAAAATGCCTCATTCATTGTGTGATATGGTAAAACTGAAATACTCTGCTATAAAAAAGTAGTTTGTAAAAAACTCTTCCACCTCCTTAAAAATAAACTTATCAATAATGGAGGATTCTAGTCGATTTTTATTCTTAACATGACCCTTAAAAATATATATAAACCATTCAAAATTAATTATCAACATATGTATGTGGGGCCTCAAAGAACTACTTTTCATACAAATGAATTATTAAATGTACCTTTAAATAAACATTATGGTGGAAAGTACATATCAAGTTGTAAAATATATCGACTTCTTCATTATCTAAATTATTCAATGAATTCATATTCATCGATTTTTTACAAATGGAATTGAAAAAAGTGAACACCTTGATGAAAGTTAATCTAACATTAATGAATTAATTCAATGTAATAAAGCTGTTATGAGTTATTTCATCATAACATGAAAATCCTGATCTTTCATGACAATAAACATTAAATATTTTGGTGATATAAATTTTTTTACATTTGAATAATAACACTAAAGAACCTTGATATCATTGAGTCACTAAAAAAACTTATTTTCTCAATCTTAGATAATAGATGAAAAGTTGGAGGCAAGTAAGTTTGTTTTCATTTATAATTGGAAGCTGGCTCCAAGTATATTCCAATTGACAGTGTTTATAATAATTCATTAAAAAACCTTAGTATTTGCTTCAATTTATAACTATGTTTAAAGAAAAATATTATAAATATTCTCATAAACATGACTTACATAAATTTAGTATTTTATATCATCATATCTCTTATTTATGAGCTTAAAAAATATTGTTCGTTTCTTCCATATATTTCTATCAATACCATATCATTGTGTCTTTATAAATGTGAAATATATTTTTTTAGCCTGTGAAAATATTGATTAGTTGGACATGGATTTGGAGAAATATCTAATTCATGTGAGAAGTTTAATTTCATTTTTAACCTTCTATAATAGTTATCCATAGAAAAAACCTTCAATTAACCATGTAAACAATTTTCCTCCCATGTTTTAGTTGATAATATGAAGTCCCATCTTTGCAAATTAGACAAGATTTACGCCCATTAACACTATATTTAAAAAAAATCCTTATTTTAGGAATTTATTAATAGTAAACATAATCATTTCATGTAATTTATAATATTTATTTTTATAATAATTGTGAACTCAAACACCTTCCTCCCAGAATAGTTTAAATCATCAATTAATGGTGATAATTAAACATCAATATTTTTTAAATAATGTTTTTGTCTAGAAATCATTAATCTAATCTTGATATATTTATACTTCATAAGAAATTCCTAAGATAAGATGTAAATTACCAAAAAAATCAAAATAATTAAATTTTATAAAAAGGATCTGATATGGATTCATTCCATCTTTT
This sequence comes from Viscum album, assembly GCA_963277665.1. Classification (NCBI taxonomy): domain Eukaryota; kingdom Viridiplantae; phylum Streptophyta; class Magnoliopsida; order Santalales; family Viscaceae; genus Viscum; species Viscum album. The sequence continues at coordinate 171,601,890 of OY728157.1, forward strand.
AATAGTTCAAGTATAATATTTCTTTCTATATTTTTTTAGGTATCACATTATTGATCCATTTTCATCCATTATGGAAAATTTTCTGAATAATGTAATTTACCTTCAAATATTCTACCATCTTCATTCTATCTTAACCTTTTTTATAATTTCAATTTGAAAATAAATATTTTTAATGATTACTTATAAGAAGACAATAAATTACCATAGTAGGAGTCTTGTTACTTTTAATAATAGATAAATCAACCTTTGATTTTTCTTTTCACTTATATCATGATGTCCCATATTTTAGAAAATCTTATAAATTTTCTTATTTCTTTGTATTTGAACTCATTTATTAGGGTAAACATTTATCTTATTGGACGCTAGTCCCATCAGGCATAATAATTTTTTCATAATATAATTTAAATCAGAAAGATTTTTTTCATCATAAAATATTTATTTCAATAGTTTTAGTAATTTTTTAAAACCCTTATCTCTTAAACCATTCCTTGGAATAAAGTTATACAATATTAACACTATTAACAAAATAATAAATTTCACAAAATCTAGATATATTGGTTTTTTATTATAAATATATAGGCACTCTATTTTTATTGTTTTCTCAATCGCATCAATTTCAATATCATGAATCATTTCTTTAGCTTGATTGGAATTATCACCTTGAGAATATCCAACATCATTAGATCTTGAATTATTATCAATTTCACCAAACCAAATCCAAGGATGGTAACTAAAATTAAAACCATTACAAATTAAATAATCTTTTATTTCTATTGTTTTAAACTTTTCCATTTTTAAACACTTCTTTTCTGGATAGATCCTTTTTTTTCTTTTAAAACATTTCATTTGAAAAATTATAAACAAAAGCATCAACCAGTTACTCATATTTATCACCTTTTTATCATGTTGTAATATAACTCCAATTAATTATCATCTATAATGACTTTTAAGTACTATATATATGTTATTATGTTTTAAAAATTTAAATTTAAATTTTCTTTTAAAAATATTAAAAAGAAATTATCATTTTTTGAAATAAGGAGTTACAATACCGAAAAAAAATTCAAAAACTTATATGAATATAAAATATATTGTATTTTTATAAAAATATAACAATATTAAAATATTATTTAACACACTATGATTTATCCTTAACATATTTTATGTAACACCCCAAAATTCTAAAATAAGAACCTTATATTTGATAGTTTGCATGACATGTGACACCAAGTGTATAAGAGGATATAATATCTCGATACTTCAAAATTTATATACTATTTTAAATATATTTTGTATATTTTATATCTTTAAATTCATGAAACACCAAGTTATATTTTGTTATACTCAATAGACACCTTCCTCGATAGCTTGTGTTACATGCAAGAATGAGTTTCACCAAATAACAGTGTATTATTAAAACATTATTATTCAGTATAATATGATATAAACTGGATATTATGTTAGAGGATATGAATATTGTTAACTAACTTATAAAAATATAGGGTTTATATAAATATAAAATGGATCCATGGGTTACCAATTAATGAGAAACAAAAATATGAACCAATTAGATATAAAAAGAAATAATATTATTTTTATGCTTCCAAAGGAGTTTTATCGTAATAAGAATATTTAATAAAAATTAATAAATTATTTTAATGAAATATATATTTTATATATTCAATAAAATATTTTATATATTCATATATTTTATTTTATATTCATAAGATAATAACAAACCCATTTTTACACATTAAAAACCTATGTTTTTATTAAGGTAATTTTACCGCCTTTTAATAGTGAACCGGTTTTAAATATGAATTTTTACACTTTAATTAGTTTAATATATAAAAATAAATTTCAAAATTAAAATTAAAATATAATAATTAGGTTAGGTTTCATTTTTGATATTTTTCTAAAACATTTCACTTTTTAATGAATAGGTAAAAATACTGAATTTTAGTTCAAAACCCCTTATTCATCTAATTTATTTATAAGGTTAAATTATTTTATATATTTATTTTAAAGTTTAATTAGATTATAATTTTACTAATTAATTAAATATAGTCCATTTTGATCAATTTCAATTTTAAAATGACTATAAAAACATAGAAAACCTTTGAACATTTTTACTTTAAAAAACCTACATTGTCGTCCCACCTACAGTATGAATTTTAAATTAATTTCTGCCACTTATATGATTCTAATTTAGAAAAATGGATTACATATTTTAAATAATAATAATTTATAATAACCAATGATACCAAATTTGTTTTTGACCAAAAATATTAGTGGAAATATTTAAAATTAATTACAATTATTAAGGTAAAATTAAGCTTAATAAAGGACTAAACCTTTAATTTAAGGGCCCAAATGACCTAGAAACTTGGAAAAACATATTGTTTGTCCATATCTCGGAAGTAAAACTTTCATTATTAAGTTTTTATGGTTTTTTATGACTTTTTTTAGGTAATAAAATCTGTAAACCTAACTTTTTTCCAAAAATTTCAAGTGAGTCATTTTCCTTCCCTATAAAAGGGCACCACATATCCTACTTATTCACACATATAAAACCTCTTAGGTTTGTCAAATCTCTTCCAAAATATCTTTCCAACATCCATTCCCTCAACCTTTAAGCCTCTATTGTTTCATAAATCCTTCTAATGAATTATTTTGGTATAATCCAAAAGAAGTTACCTGATTAAGAGGTAACGTCTTCTCTCAATCTTTTTAGTTTCATTTCCATTATCCACCCACTAAAATATATTTATTCCATTATTATATAACAAAACAAGTATATTAAATATTCTATTATGTTTTTATTTTAATGGTTTTACCTACACTAATACACACCACCATCTAATGGGTAACGAACATATTGTTTCAGTGTATAGTGAACTACTGCCTAACAAAAAGATGATTGTTCAATTTTCTTTCACCACATATCATGGTGGATGTTATGATGAAAAATACATTTATATATGTTATATATTATATCTATAATTTCATTATTCTTCTTTAATTTTTATTTACAACATACCTTTATGCTTTCTATCTTGTGTAAATATGATAATTTCGTTTGAGGAAGTGTGGACTATCGCCCCCTCAAAGTGATATGACTTGTTCATTCCATACATGGAATGTATAAAGAATGGTTTTAATAAAAATATGTAACAAATATAACATATATTTGATAATTTAATTATAATATACATATGACTTATTTATTTTTTATTATTTTAATGCAACAAATAAATTAAAGTATTGTTAATATGTACGTACGACATACCATTTACATGAATAGTGCACCTCATTTAGAATCTCTAAATATTATGGACTACTATAAATACATATATACTGATTATATATTATAATTAAATCATTTTATATATTCTTTATATGATTAAACAATGATCCAATTAATAATAAAAACAAACAATTGGTCAAAACATACATGATAAAACTAGGCAATTAACACCCAAAATAGTCAAAACAATGAAAGATTGTAAACAAACGGGTAATAAAAAATTGTAACTAATTAATATATGTTATTATAAACATGATTATGGTTATGATATTAATTAGTAAAATATTTTAAACCACTATACATGAGGATAAATTCAACACAAAAAAATAGAAGGTAAAGGTAAGGGAATTTTGTCTCAATTTACGTTCCATTGAGATTTATTTGTTAATATGCACCAATTAGCTTTAATTTTTTGTATCTACTATCTTTTATGTTATATCATGAATCACCTTAATCTCATTATATTTTAATTTTCATTTAATGTCATGCCTTTTTGGAAATTATGATTTAAATGTTTCCAAGTGGTATGAGACACTTTGGAATGTTTAAAGATTATTTATCCCCAAGAATGTTATAATGTAAACAAGACTTTTGTTACATATCCTCATTTGAGGTTTTATTGCTAAATATATATTATTTATTCAATATGTATAATTTATAATTCACATTGTTTATTCAATATATGTGAAATTATTCAGACATGTAACACACGGGTTGGGGACCATTTAAGGCAAGCCCTACGAGTTGGGGAATGGTTAATGGAAGACCCTCTATGCATCGGTAGTCTCATAGGATGAATTAATTGGAAAAACTAGAAAATTTTAAACTGTCTCTTCATGGTAAAGGTATATTGTGTTTGGGAAACAAGACATTTGATAACCAAGCATTCCCTTTATTGAGAATTTTATTGTTATTATTTATCCATGATATTTTTCATTAACATATATATGGATTAATTTCACTTTCATTTCATTGATTAAGTGGCATGTGTTTTCATATTATTACCTTTCCATATTGATATTGCCTTATCTAGTCATTTTAATGGTATTTTTTATTAATTATTTACCTTTCCATGTTAATTTATTCTTATTTATTCATTATTGCTTACTTACCCTTACTGAGAATTTGAGTTCAACCTTATTATGTTTCCTTTCCCTAGGTTATGAAGAAGAACTCTTTGAATAAGCATTCAAGGACATAGTTTAATTTATTTTTATGTATCATTTATTTATTTCTTATTTCCCAATGTATTATGGGTATCATTTATGTAATATGGATTCCCAATACTAATAAACTGGCCGGTCCTTCAGGATTTGATTTCTTGTAATCATGTCAATGTAATAAAATAATTCACCAGCTCCAAGCATCTGGGTCGGGGTGTTACAGTTGGTATCAAAGAAATTTTAGCAGCAACCTTAGGGACTGGATTTAGAAAACTTCTATTAGGGATCAAAACCTAGAGATAGACATTGAGGATAAGTATACAAGAACATCCTAGAATTTTGGTAAGGTAGTGATTATGTGAGTATTCATAGAAATATATCTCTATATGAATACTACAAGTGGATGTGGTTTTGGGATAGATGTACATTGTAGTAATAACTCCAACAAGGTTTCATGGGTATGACTTGAATTAAATCGGAATATTACAATAGGACTTACTACACACCTAGTTTGACACTCTCGAGGGATATTCTTAGGGTAGTTCATGTTTTAATTAACTACCATCATGAAGGATTTAAACTTAAATATTACACCAAAGTAACCAAAATTTATGATTCTAGGATTCATGATGCATAAATTTATGTTATGTGCTATACCATATTTAGATTTATACAAAGTTCACAACTCTAGGAGATGGTCTAGTGTATACCATTGTTTAGAAATGGTTCCAGGAAGGAAAAATGGTATCAGTACTCATGAAAAATGTAGAGATTTCCCTATTGAGGAAACAAATATATATGGTATTGGATCTGATCAAGTCATGTATATATTAGGGAATCTTAGTCATGTTATGAAAAATAACCTTTCCTGAATGGAGAAACCTATTCTATGGGGAGAATATCCTATACTAGAACACTTTATGCAATAGAATCCTCCATCGTTTAGTGGGACTACTAATCCAATTATAGCTGAGTAATGAATTAAGTCACTAGAAAAGATATTTACTACCTTGGAATTAAGTGAAAAGGAAAAGGTTACACTTACAGTCTATTATCTCTAAGGTGATTCTAACCAATGGTGCTCTCTGATTCAGAATACAAGGGAGGAAGAAGAAATTGAACTCGTGGAATAGATAACTTTTAAGAAGACATTATTTTATAAATACATACATCGTGATCAATAAATTAATATGAATAGTAAGTTCTTTATATTAAAGAAAAATGAAAAAGGGAGTGTAGAAGATTATGAAGCTACCTTTAGAAGGTTAGCAAGGTATGTTACGAATTATATGCGCAGCACGGAGTACAAGATTGACCAATTATTTTTGGGAATTATTCCAAGTCTCTAAAGGGTTCTAGTGTCTCAAAAAAGTTATTCATACGATGAAATAGTTTTGTGTTCTATCAAGATAGAGAAATAATTCTCCAAGTCCTATGGCTTCAAGGGAAACAAAAATAAGAAGAGGCCTTGTAAACACTATGAGAAAGGGAATGACTCAAAAAATATTAAGTGAAAGAAGGATTTTCTAACATTTGATAAATATGGAAAGAATCACCCTGGTAAATGCTTGAAAGGATTGGGAGTTTGTTATAAGTGTATAGAAAAGGATCATCGGGAAAAAGAAAGAAAATAAAATAAGGAAAATACTATTATTCAATGTTACAACTGCAAGGATGTGGGGAACTATGCAAATGAATTCCCCAAGTGTCAAGAAAATATTCCTTATAAGAAGCTAATGGATGAAGGTCAACCATATGTTATTAACATAACCAAAGTGGAATGATTAATGATATTCTCTATTTTTTCTAAGAAATATATTATAAAATTATTTTGTTTATTATGTTCTCATTATATTATTTATGAAATTTGAAAGTATTGTATTATAGTAATTTTTTATTAAATAATTGAGATCATATAATTAATGGTACCAAGAAAATTTATTCATTAGAAAGTAAAAATTTTCAGTAAACACGTGATTGAGGGTAATACAACCATTAATATATTCCTGGTGTTGAGATAATAGTGAAAAAATTATTGATTTGGACAAGTACTTACTACCTTGAGTTTGATTAATGACTTGTCGATAAGTGGTCTATTCCATCACTGATGGAGTTTACAATATATTTGGATTTAAGGAGTATATCCAATTACATTTTTTTACTTAAGGAATAGGTATGAATGCATGTTTCTAATAATTTTATATAGTAAATATAGTTATTAATATATTTTAAGAGGATACATGATGAATTTATTCACATGTTTGGAATGAAAAAATTTAGACCTACTAAATTTTTATTAAAGGTTAATGATAAGTAAATTTTGGAAATTCAGTGACTCTCCTTCAGAAGTGATTGGATCATAATCTATTGGAAATTTTAACTCTTTATTAAATAGTTTAATATGGTCATTAGAAGATATTTTAGTGTTTAATGTATTACTTCAACATATGATGCATCATGTGATAAGAGATGAAGTAGAAATATTTCAAGGTGTAATAAAAGGAAAAAGATTATGTTTATAGAAATGTTTATTTACTTATACTCTTTTAGAGTTAAGTAATTTATTAACTATAGAAAAAAATGATTTTTAATACATAATATTGTCCTATTATCTTCAAAAAATTGATTTTTTGGACTTTTTCTTCCATATCCATATTTCCATTACCCACCTATGTTCTCCAATTAGGGAATCTAGTTACGTGACTGTTGTACTTTCCTTTCTCCCTTATTAAGAAGATGTGATGTTAACTCTTTTTATGATGTGGGTCTTTCATTAATAGTTTATTTTCAATCCCTCTATAACTAATATCAAGTTTAAATTGTGAGGATACAATTTAATTAAGGTAGAGAGTATATAACACCCTAAAATTATTAAGTAAGAACCTTATATTCGATAGCGTGGATGACACATGACACCAAGGGTGTAAGGGGATATAATATCGTGATACTTTAAAATATATTTACTATTTTAAATAGATTTAACCTATTTTATATTTTTAAATTCATGCAACACCAAGTTATATTTTTTTACACATATGTGTGACCTTCCTCGATAGCTTATGTTACACGCAAAAATGAGTTTCACCGAACAACAATGTATTATTAAAATATTGTTATTTAAAATAATATGATATAAACTCATTGTTACGTTAGTAGTTATGAATATTATTAACTAAATTATTAAAATATATGATTTATATAATTATAAAATTCATTCATGGGTTACAAATAAATGAGAAACGAAAATATGAACCAATTGGATATAAAAATAAATATTATTATTTTTATGCTTCCAAATGAGTTTTATCTTAATAAACATAATTAATTATAATTAATTAATGATTTTAATGAAATATATATGTCGTATATTCAATAAAATATTTTTTATATTCATTCAATAGGTTTTATATGCATAAGATAAGAACAAAACCTATTTTACACATTAAAAAACTATATTTTTATAAAGATAATTTTACCACCTTGTAATGGTGAACCAATGTTAAATATGAATTTTGAAACATTAATTGATTTAATATGTCAAAATAAACTTTATATTTGAATTATAAACAAAATAATTAGGTTAGGGTGAATTTTTATTTTTTTTCTAAAACATTTCATTTTTTAATGAAAGGTTAAAAATACTAAATTTTAGTTCGAATTTTCTTTTTCCTCTAATTTATTTATAAGGTTAAATTATGATTTATATTGAATTTAAAGTTTAATTAGGAAATATTTGTACAAACTAATTAAATACAGTCCATTTTTATCAATTTCACTTTGAAAATGACTATAAAAACATTACAAACTTTTGGACGTTTTTACTTTTAAACCCCACATTGTTGTCCCACCTGTGGGATAAATTTTAAATTAATTTCTACCACTTATATAAATAGAATTTTAAAAACTGGAATAAATATTTTTAATCATAATAATTTATAATACCTAATAAGATAAAAAAATTTATTAGAAATATTTTTTAAAGTAATTATAATTAATTACAATTATTAAGGTAAAGTTAAGCTTAATAAAGGACTAAACATTTAATTTGAGGGCCCAAATGACCTATATACTTGTACAAGAACCATTGTATTTTCATATATCATCCATAAACCTTCTATTATTTATTTTTGTTTATTTGTTATGAATTTTTTTAGGTAAGAACATGTGTACACCTAACTTGTTTCCAAAAATTTCAAGTGAGTCCTTTTCCTTCCCTATAAAAGGCCACCACCTCTCCGACTTCTTTACATCTATAAAACCTCTTTGGTTCGGCCAAGATATTACCAAATAGGTTACAAACATACCTAACCTATACCTTTAATCTTCCCATTGAGAATAAATCCTTATAAAAAAGTATTTTGGTATAAACCAAAAGAAGTTACCCAATTAAGAGGTAACATCTTCTCTCAATATTTTTAGTTTCATTTCCATTATCCACCCCCTAAAATATATTTATTACATTATTATGTAACAAAAATAGTATAATAATTATACTAGTTTTTTTCATGTATATTTTTATACCTACACTAAAACACACCTCCATCTAATGGGTAACAAATATATTCTTTTTGTGTACGGTGAACTATTCCCTCACAAAATGATGATTGCTCAATTTTTCTTTAACACCTATAATGGTGGTCATTATAATGGAAAATATATTTATATATGTTATATATGATATTTATAATGTTTTTATGATTATTTAATTTTTATTTAAAACATACCTTTATGCTTTCCATCTTGTGTAAATATGATAATTTCATTTCAGGAAGTGTGGATTATCGCCCCCTCAAAGCGATATGACTCGTTCATGCCATAAATAGAACGTATAATGGATGATTTTAATAAAACTATGTAAAATATATAAAATATATATGAAAATGGAATTATAATATACATATTATTAATTTATTTTTTGTTCTTTTAATACAAAAATGAAATGAAAGTAGCGTGCATGCGTACGTACGGCCTACCGTCTCTATGAAAGATGCACTTCGTTTCTATTATCCAAATATTATGGACTAACATAAATACATATATAATAATTTTATATGATAATTAAGTCATTTTATATATTTTGTATATGATGAAACCATGATTTAATTAATAATAACAACAAATAACAAGTTAAAACATACTTGAGAAAACTAGGCAATTAACATCCAAAATAGTCCAAATAATGAATGATTGTTAACAAACGGGTAATAAAACATTGTAAAGAATTAATATATGATATTACAAACACGATTATAGTTATTATATTAATTATTAACATATTTTAAACAAATATAAAGGATTATGAAGACCACACAACAAAACGGAATGTAAAGGTAAAGGAACATCGTCTTAATTTACATTCCATTGAGACTTATTTGTTAATATGTGCCAATTCAATTTTATTTGGTGTATATACTGCCTTTCTTATGTTATATAATAAATATTCTTATTTACATGATATTTTGTTTTTCATTTAATTTCATACCTTTCTGGAAATTATGATTTAAATGTTTCAAAGTGGTATGGGACACTTTGGAATGTTTAAAGATTATTTATCCTCGGAAATGTTTTAATGTCAACAACCCTTATTGTTACTTATCCTACTTTGAGGTATTATTAATAAATACATATTATTTATTCAATATGGATATTTTATAAGGAAAATTGTTTTTTTAATATATGATGAATTATTTAGACATGCAATACATAGGTTGGGGATCGTTTAAAGCAAGCCCTATGGGTTGGGGACCGGTTAATGAAATCCCCTCGATGCATCGATAGTCTCATGGGATGAATTAGTTGGCCAAAATAGAAAGTTTTAAACTATATCTTGATGGTAAAGGTATCATGTTCAAGGGAAACAATACTTCTAATAATGAATCATTACCTTTATTGAGAATTTTATTATTATTATTTATCCTTGAGATTTTGTGTTGATATATCTCTTGATGCATTTTATTTTCAGTTCATTGATTAAATGTAATGTGTTTTAAATTTCTTACCTTTCCATATTGATATTGCCTTATAAATTTATTTGAATGGAATTTGTTATTAGTTATTTACCTTTCCATGTTAATTTATTCCTATTGATTCATTATGACCTCTTTTTTACCTACCTTTACTAAGTATTTGAGACCACCCTTATTATGTTTCATTTCCCTAGGTTATGAAGAAGAACTCTTTGAATAAGCAATCAAGGACACAGTTTATTTCATTTTTATGTATCATTCTTGTATTTCTTATTTCCCAATGTATTATGGGTATCATTTATGTAATTTTTCTTTCCGACGGCTAAACTAATCGGTCCTTCCAGATATTATTCCTTGTAATCATGCCAATGTAATAAAACAATGTACTGACTCTAGGATTATAGGGTTGGGGTGTTACATTTTATGACTATGTAAATGTTTTTTAGTTTGATATATATATTATATTTACATCCATAGAAAATATTCTACCAATAAATACGTTTTATAATACTCGCTTACAAATATTATGCATAACATGAATGTTTTATAATATGATTAGTAGTTAATTTGAAATAATTAAAACATGTTTGAATTACTAAATCAATATTCTCAATTAGTTATAAAATTTAGTAAAAAATTTATCAAACATTTAAAAAAGTAAAATAATATTATTAAAATGAAAAAAATAAGTTGAATGAAAATTATATTATTTTATAAAACTAAAAAAGATATTATATACTCATAATATATTGAAGAATGTTGTATTTTTGTTCTAAAAATACAAATGAAATTATTTGAAATAAAAAATATTTTAAATTAAATTTATTTTTATTTATTAAACTAAAAATCAGAAACAAATTCAATAGTTACAAATAAAAAAATTATTTTAAATCCATATAAAATATATTTTTATCATTAAACAGTACATATTTCAAGAAATATAAATAATTTAATAATAAAATTTATTATTCTTAAAAACTTAACTTTTAAATGTATAATAAAAATACATAAAATACTATATAAATAATTTTTATATAAAATATATCTTAATGTTAACAAATAACACATATTTTTTAAAATATCAATAAGAAAATTATTTTCAAAAATATGCACATAACATCAATATATATTCTAAAAATTAAATATAATAATTTAAATGTAAAAAATTGCTTAGAAAATTAATTTCCTAGTAAAAATTGTATTACTAAAAAGGAAAAAAATACAATGAAACTTATAGTGATAATTTGGGAAAAAATAAGAAACGTAAATTATAGTTTATTTATTAAACATCCTATATGATAAAAAATGAAAAACTAATTAATTGAAAAATTAAATATATGTAAAAATAATAATATACTCAGTAATCATACCTCTATAACATAAGAATAAAAAATTTTAATAACTATTTAATAAATTAAATAAAAATTCATTATATGATAAATACATAACTTATGAATCAAAAATTAAAGGAAAAACCACTATACATCATTAGTGAATAGAGGAAATTGAGTTTAGAGGACAATAGATGAGGGTGGTGGGTGTGGAAAAAAGCAATATATAATTTTCAAGGCCAATGGTCAATATAAGATAAAGGAGGGTGATGAAAAGGGAGATTTAACAACATGGGATATAGTAGATAGGGTCGATGATGAAGGAAGGTTAATGAAGGAGTTAGATAGTGAGTGAGGGTCAATGACGAAGGGAAATGATAGGGGGTTTCAACACAAGAGGATTAGGTTTTTGGTTTGGGTAAAAGGGAGAGAGCCTCGATTGGGATTAGGTTAATGATAAATATTAAACTATGTGAATGAAATTTCTATTTTAAGGGTTTTTGACATTATTTATTTAATGATTGATATCAAAACCAAGTTGTTTACATTGATTATTCAATAAAAAAATTTCAAAAAAATTACACCAGTAATTGAATAACTGATGTAAAAACATTTAAAATGGTTTTTTACATTGGTTATTAAATAATCATCTTAAAAAACCATTTATAAAAATGGTTATAAATAACTAACATTATAAAGGCATCATTTTAAATAGATTTTTTACTATTTTTCTTTATAAAATTTTTCAAAAACTTGGCCTCTTTGCCTAGGAAATAAATTTGGATTGGAATTTTTATTTTTATTCTTATATAATTTAAAAAAAATGCTATTTTTTTCTTTTACGCACTTATTTATATCCATGTGTTGTCACTCTTTAATGTTATGTTGTAAAAGAGTAGTTGATCCAACAATTTAATCCTTGGTGGAGGTTCATGTAACTCCTAAATACCTTCCTCTAAATTTATGTAAGTTTTCTTCCATTTATGATGTCCTAATAGGGTGTGATGTGTTTGTGAGGTATCTTTCCATCTTCATTTTTCATATCCTATTATCACATTCCAGGACCTACTAAATCTATTCACCCTCACTTCCTTTATCTCATCCAAATTATGTTGTAATGAGTTTGGCTGAGTGTTGAATAGTAATGGGAAGTGGTTTCATTCTTTGTTAGAAGTATTTTATCATTTTCCAATTTATAGTAGATAGTATTGATGTGTTGATGAAGGAATCCAATGTATTTTAGGTTCCAAAAAATATGTTGGTAAAGGTAATTCATAATTTGTTATGATTGACTTAAAAATTAGTTTTAAATTAAAAAAATAGATAATAAATGAGTCCTTGGTTAAAACATAAATATCACCACCCTTTCATTACTAATACTTATTTTCATTTGTTTTTCCATATTATTTATTTTATTTACAACCCAATTTCCTTGGTTCCCTTTTTATTTCTTTATTTTATTCTAATTTTAAGGAAAATTTAAAAAACAATATATTAATAAGTGAGTAATGTGAAACTATCAAGTGTGAATCTTGAAATGAGATGACCCTGGTAAGATTCCTTTTCGACATAATCTACAACAATGACATATATATGGGTTAATCATGATACATGACATAAGATATATCAAAATGTTAATCATGCTATATGACATAATATATAACAATGACATATCTATGGGTTATCTATAACCATGAAATATATACAGGTTATTACAATTTCTATAAGAGATCCCAAAATGTTAATCATGCTACATAAAATAATCTATAACAATGAAATTATCAATAACAATGACATATCTATGGGTTAATCATCCTACATGACATAAGAGATATCAAAACATTAATCATGCTACATGACATAATCTATAACAATGAGATATCTATGGCTTATCTAAAACAATGAAATATCTATGGGTTATTATCATTGCTATAAGAGATCTCAAAATGTTAATCATTTTATAGGAAATAATCTATAACAATGAAATATATATGGGTTATTATCATGTTTTATCTATTTTTATCATAGAATTTTAAGGAAATTACTCCCACTAAAAATGATAATCCAAAACATCTTATCCATTTAGTGAGGAATATCTATATTTTACCATTAATTAAACCAGTTAAAATCTTAACTTAATACATGACTATACTAGGTAAACCATTATGTTAATCATATCATATATGACACTTCAATAGTCATGTGGAGGTATCTTTTTCCAATTCATCATTTGAATTATCCTATCTCTATTCCTTTTGTCACCTAACGGTTAAGGTACCTAGATAAATATAACCCAAATACCACACCATTAAAGGAAACTAATAGTTAGGGTTACCTCTAATATATTTTTCTTACACAATATAATTCATGGGCACCTAACTTTTAGGGTCACCCATAATAAATGATTGGGGTCTTAAAAAGAGTTTTATTTTAAAGGAATCTCACATTTACTATTTGATAGGTTTTCCTAGTCTCACCATTGACATGTTCATCAAATGAATATTCGATTTATAACTATTACATATGAGTAAATATTTATTATCTCGTATTATATTTCTATATATAGGCCAAATTCTAACAATTTTTTTCTGGATTTCATATTTATTCTAATAAGTTAATATGTTCAAACCATAGTAATGTATAAATCTTTATAAACTTGTATTTTGTTATTTTAACCAAATATTAGATGCCAAATATATCTACACATATCAAAACTCATCACATGAATAAGTTATATGAAACCATTTAAAAAATAACTTATAATAATAAGAATAAAAAATTACTACCAGAGAAGTCATGTTATGATAAGTAAACAAACCCCATAATACTTAAACAAGTTCTAAGACCTTGGACTAGTGAAATGTATCCCAAAGTGAAGGGGTGTTAAGGGGTATTTTAGCACTCTATATAACTAGTGGAGAAATTGAACATCATGCTCAAGATCATTAATCTAAGATTAATAGAGTATGTTAAAATTTAAATTAATAACTTATGTAACTTCATACATTTCATCATAAAGCTTATACAACATATCAAAACCATAAAATTATTCAATGGAGATCACTAAGATAAGTTAAGTTGCATCCCCACCATGTGATGTATATAAGGGATGAATTTAATCTTTCATCATATGAACTTGATCCACCCATCTGAATCGAATAGTAGTGCCTTGAGTATAAAGGGGAAGGTTGGATAGTGTTTTGGATAGGAGAGGTCTCCATGAATCATGTTATCATCACACCCCACACCATCAAATTATAGTGTCTTTATATAGTTTCCAAGTATTCTCATTAGGTGATGAGGCATTTACTCATGAATTATAGTGTATAAGTAAGTGCATCGACCACTTTCATGAATATAATACATGAATACATGTCCATTACTCCTATATATTACACATCATGTAATTTATCATTGTGATAGCTTGTGCAGAAGTTTTTGGGCACCCATATCTTTTAAATAAATATCATGGAATCTCATGTAAAAATTTACAATGAGCCAAAAAAATTTGATATAACTTCATTAGATTTTATGTAAGATATCATGAAATATTATTTCATGTTATGCCATTTATGATTTTTTAATCATATAATTTTATTTTCATAAGTTTATAGCATGGTTTCATTAATCCATGCACCATGATTGCCTCTTTTATCATATAACACATGTCAAGAACCATACCAGATACTCTGGTAACCTGACACTCGATCTAACTTTGACATATCCTGAAGGGAATTCTCGATCCCTAGTGGTTGGTTACTATCACCTGTAATCATACAAAATCAATGAGGGAATGATTTTTCCAAAAAATAGTGGAATATAAAATATAAAATTAAGTATAATAGACACTATAAAGAAATAAAGTACTATAAAAAAACTAGTAAAATAATACCCATACAAAAATATAAACATGAAAAATAAATAAAAATTTCATATAGAAAAAGTCTCAAAAACTCTTGTGTAACAAGTGGAGAAAAACTACATCAGTCACCACTACCACTCTATGGTCCCAAATATCAAGAACATCCACCACCTGTAAGTGGATGTTTCCCATTGATTGGACCTGGAATAATAAAATATAAAAATGTGTGAAAGAAAAGTTATGGTGTTAGCTACAAATACAAGTAATGTCTCACCAAGTGTTATATAATAAATTCCATAAAAATTAAACCAATTATGATCACATTTAAAAGTGAACTAAACAAGTCATTCTATAAAATTCACATATTTTAAACCAAAAAATTATTTCACATCAAAATAAATGATCATAAAAACTTTCTTAAATGAACATTTTATATAAAATGGTTATAAAAAGAAGTTTGTATGAAATAAAAATTTCAATAATTATTGGCATGTATAATCAAGTCTACAAATCATAGCACAATAAAAATCCATGTGGTGTGTTAGTTTAGAAAATAGGGTCCTCACACATCTCAAAAATGATCTTGGATCAAGATAGGTTTGAACATACAAATAAATCTACGCCCCAATCGGTGAACCGTCATAGTCCATCTACACCCCCAAAGGGGAGCCCTCTCTATATTTTTTTCATAATTGTTTAGTAATAGTTTTCATCATCAATCCATTTCTAGCAAGTCAAGGTCCTAGTGTTCTTGTCCTAGTTACCAATAAACATCCATGATAATAAATCAATCAAAAAAACAAACATGGGAAAATAAACCATTTCAAATCAATTCAAATTAAAATTTCCAGGTTTATAGTTTTTATCATGCCTTTCTCATTTCAAAACAAAAATAGAGTTTTCATCAATTAATTAAATTTCAAATCATCTTTCACTTTATGCCATTTTATCAAGGTTAAGAACAAATCAATTGATCAAATAAATTTAAAAATAAAGCCATCATTTTCTTAAAATCCACTCCATATTTCAATAACATTAAAATTGGAGTTTTTCACAAATCTCAAGACATTTAAAATCACACATGAAATATTTTCATAAAAAAGTTTTTAAATCCAATAAAAACTCATTTTAATTTAATAAATAAAATTTAGGTTTCAATTATAAGTAATATCAATATGGAACCACCTAACTTTAAACACATGGTCAAATACAATACCCACAATGGGTTCGCCAATAAAGAACGAGGTGAAAGAGATTAAGAAACACAACCAAGAATCAAGATCCAAAAAATGGAGTTATGATCCATCAATAACATGATGATCTATTAAACTCTAATGAGGAGATAAATATATATCATAAAAAAATAATGCAAGAGGAGATTCACTTACCTAGATGAGATTGAATGAGACCAATAATGCTTCAATCTACCATAAAAATGGGTTTGTGGATCCAAAATCACATCTTGAGATTCTTTAAGGACTAAGGATTAAATTTAGGGTCAAAATAGGGTGATTATAGGTTAAATAAGAGGGTTTTGGAATTTAAAAAAAAAGAGAGTAATAAAATCCACATGCATGGTTTAATGGGTTGGGTATTATAGATAGACAAACTGTACGCCCTAACCATGCACCTCTATTGGTAGGGTTCACAGTTTCTAATGGGAGGGAATATATTTTTCCCAACCATGCACCAACCATGAAAACCCTCATAGTTAGAGATTGCACGGTTTGGAGGTGTTGGTCTTATGATTTGGAAAAATCATATTTCTTCTTATAGTGGATCACAATAGGGAACACTATTTGATTTTCCAAAACACATGATTTTACCCAACCATGTGCCAATCGTTCATAGACCCTTGGGATTCCAAAAATTTACAAATTCTTCCAGAATGACCGAAAAACAAGACCTGACTTAAACAAGATCAAAACTATGTTCAAGGAATACTTGAAGGAAAATAAAGGGTTGTTACAACCTCCCCACCGTAAACACTTTATATCCCTAGAAATCCAGTTAAGAATATTCCATATCAAAGATATTAAGACACTTTTCTCTCCTCAATATGTCACTCTCCCATATCTCATAAAAATAAAAACCATGCTGCCATAGCATAGGGAATAAAGGTATCATCCACCCATGAAGTACCTTTGTCTCGCATGGTGCAGCTGCCTCAACATCAAGGTGGACAGTATTGAATCGGACTCCGCTATGTCTGTCTTATTCCTCCAAGGCAAGGCCGAACTTCTGTGGGATCTTTGCTATCTGGTGAGACATTGTAGGAACTTTATCAGTCAAGGATGTTCCGTCAAACATATTTGGTGCGAAGGCAATTTTGCTGCGGATAAGCTGGCCCATGAAGGCAGAGCTGATGAGGACACCATTATCTACAACCAGATGGGCTCTCTTCCGAAGAGCTGCTAAAAGGTTATTATCGAAGACACCCTCGGCCTCCATCATTTTTGGCCACCTTGATTTTGTTAACCTAATTGTGACTTGATGTTCTCTCCTCATTCAATAAAAAGTTAACTTTCAGTCAAGTACCTTTGTCTCAGATTCATTAATCCTGATTAGATGCGCATTCACAGATAAATAAGGCTAAACATCAAGGTCCTCCCATATCAAGACATGAGATTGGTCAAAAATATACTTTTAAAGCTGTGATACATGGAACACGATATGTATCAATGTAAACTATTGAGAAAGTGATAAACTTTAAACCAATTTTCTATCCTTCTCAAGAACCTCAAACGGTCCCACAAACCAAGGTGCAAGATTCCCCTATTCCCCAATTCATCAATGACCCAAATGGGGTGAAAATATCAAAAACACATGTTAACCAACTAAAAACTCAAAACATCACCTATAATAGTCAGTATAAGATTTTAATCACCTCTATGTCATCAAAATTTTCTTATGAATTAACAAGATCTTCATCATCATTTCATGGACCAAACTCCATCCAACCAAATAACTTTCACCAATCTATGACCAACACAAATGAGATTTACATATTAGACCATACAAGGCCTCAAAAGGATCCATTCTGATATTGGAATTATAACTGTTGTTTTATGTGAACTTAACCAATCCCAAATGGACATCCCAAACTCCACCAAAATCGATAACATAAGCACATAACAAGTCCTCAAGAATCTATATATCTCATCTTTTATGGCTATCTATTTGAGAATGATATGTCATGGTCAAGTATACCTGATATCCTAGTGCCTCCTAGAGGCCTCTCCAAAAGAAATAGGTAAAATAGGTATCCCTATCAGATACTATAGTAGAAGGATCTCTATCAAATTTTTACAATCGCCTATTCATATAGATTTCCTAATTCCTCCACTTTGGTTATATCATTAATGGGTAAGAAGTGAGCCAATTTTTTTAGATGATTAATCACAAACCATATTGAATTATTCCCTCAAGGGGTACATGGAAGCCCAACCATTATGTCTATATAGATCTAATCCCACTTCCAAGTCATAACTGAAATTTTTTAAAGTAAACATGAAGGTCACTTGTGCTCAAATTTTAAATGCTGATAAATATAACAATGAGAAACAAAGTCTATGATGTCGTGTCTTATACCTATCCACCATAATCATCATCATACATAATAAAACATCTTCATGGTTATAAGGTGCACCACCCACTGATATTTATAGAAACCCCCCATTCTTTCCTTTCTTATGGAAAAAGGTACAACAAAACAATTCTGAAAAAATGGGTTTCCTTAAAAAGAGAACATCAATTCACTGATAGTTTTCCTAACATGAAGAGAGTCTCTAATGATACATAATTCATCATCGTGTAGTTTTTTCTAAAGAATCATCTTGATAAAAGAACTGTTCAACTAAAAATTTGTCAAGATGACCTCATTACCATATTCCTAGACTCTTAAATTTAATTATGCAAAAAGATCCATTGGGTTCCACTCTTATAAGGATTATTTTATGACCTGGGTGGGAAGTTTCCTTCTTAAAGTTTTAGCAATGGTATTCCCATTCGTCTGAGTGTAGGATATTTAAAAATTAAAATATTTTAGTTAATCCACCCAATTTCTATGATATAGTTTCAAATATTTTCTAGAGAAGATATAAATCATGGTTTTTTGTTGGAATAAATGGTAAACATTTATCTGGATAGGTAATGTCATCATCTTTTAATAGCAAGAATCATAGCGGAATGTTTGAGATTTCAGATTAGATAATTCTTCTCATGTGGCCTAAGATATCTGGAGCTATAGCATACCATATTATTTCCCCGCATAGGAATATAGTCCAAACCTAAACTTGATACTTCGTAAAAGACTATATAGACCTACCGAACCTCTGGAAGAGTCAACACTGGTATAGAAGTCAAAATATGTTTCAAAACAAAAAAATAACTCTGATATTTTTCATTCCAAATGAACTTCAATCCCTTCCGAGTGGCAGAGATCATCATATAAACCAACTTTAATAAATATTTGATAAACCAAGGATAATACCCTACTAAAACCAGGAAGTTACATATCTCAAAAACATTATGCAGTTACTCCCATTTCATAATGAATTTAACTATTTTAGGATCAACTAAGATACAATTTTTTGACACCACATGTCCCAATAATTTCAATTCTTGGATCCTTAAATTACATTTTGAAATCTTTGTATAAAGTATGTGATCACTAAATATTTCTAGGACTACTCTCAAAATGATTCATATGATCCTCCTCAGTTTTGGAGTAAACAAAAATACCATCCAAAAATACAACCATGAACAAATCAAGGTACTCATGGAATATTTTTTTAATTAAATCCATAAATAATACAAGAGAATTAATTAGTAAATGGGAATAAAAATATACTGAAAATGACCATACCTTCTTCTAAAGGGAGACTTTTAAATATTATATTCTTTTCTTCTCAACTGGTGATAACCAGATCAAAGACCAATCTTGGAGAACTATTTATCCCCTTTAAACTAGTCAAATAGATTATCAATCCATAGTAATAGATACTTGTTCTTTTTCATAACTCAATTGATTTTTCGATGATCAACACGGAGGTGAAGTGTTCTGCCAACTTTCTTTGCAAATAGAATAGGAATTTCCCAAGGGGACACACTTATTCATATAAATCATTTCTCTAAAAGATCATCCAACTGAGTCTTTAACATTTTCATCTCTTCTAGTTCTAAAGATTAAGTAGGAATATATACTAACTAAGTACGAGGTACAAAATCAATAGATAACTCTACCTCTATTATCAGTTTTAGACCAAAAAATCAGAAGGAAACACGTGAGGAAACTTAACGACAAATGGAGAGAGATCATCACTCAAAGTTTGTCACTCCAAGTAAAATGAAAACACTGATATTACCCAACTAAACTTTGAAAAATATAGTTTAGAACTACTCAAATGAGGCTCCCATTCTCCCTAAAATACATGTCACACCCCATAAGGTGTATTAAAGGAGACCCATTGAAGAAAATAGTCAATTTGGGCCTTATTATCAATAATTCAATCCATCTTGATGATAATGTTGGGATGTTTCATGTATATAAACAAAAATTTCTAGGTAAGATCAATCTATGATAAAGAAAAAACACAAAGAGGACAATAGATATCCAGCTCTCTCTTCATTCTAAGGGGTGTGGTAATATCCATCACATAAGATAAAAGCTTCGTAGGAAGATTTATCATGTTAAAAATATGAGTAAATATAAATGAGGGGTATGCACTAGTATAAAATAAATAAGTTACTAAATATAGTGTTATAGTGATGGTACCATTCATAGTTATTGGACATGTATCAGCTTACTTAGTAGACACTTCCACTGCATAAAGAATCTTCATTTAGGATTATTTTGGATAGAACACCTTAGATCTGGAAGCATATAATTACACCATATTAATTTTTAGATATGATGATGTTATGACACTTTTTTACCATAAAAGAAGTGGGAAACTTCTATATATTTCCTGAGTGGACACAAGAATTTAATATCTTTAGAACCTCAATACAAACACATCTCGAATTCCAAATCTTGTAACACTAAAAGTAATTCCATGAGAATATGCCAAGCACTTTGAGAGCTCTGGAAGATGAATTATATCTAGAAACACCATGATACTCATAATGCTTCATATTTCCTTTAAAGAAACACATATAAATGCCACTAGGAGAAAAATGAATTCCTTTAAACCCTAAATTACCAGCCAGGTTAAGCTCAACCATCAACGGATTATCTAGAACATCAACCGAAGAATCCATATTTATGAATAAAACCTGATATCTGATTCAAGATCAAATACCCATCTTAAATATTCATACCTTCATCTTATCATTAGTCACCACCTCAAGAGAAATCTAAACAATCTTAGAAAAGTTGTTTTTATAATAATTCATGATCATGTCACCCTACTAGAGTTTAAGAAACTCCATGGATTTCTCCAAGACCATAGATTCTAGATATAACTGATTGGTGAAAAGAACTCAAAATTATCTCCATTACAAACCCTAAAGATTTTTTTATCACCATTTAATCCCACCGTCTCCTGATAGTCCCTTACAACTTAAAGGTAGCATATTTCACCTTAATATAATTGAGCATTTCCAAGAACTCAAAAAGAAGTTTTATCTTTCTCAACCAGTCCTCAGCCTCTTTAGGATCACTAGATCCTTAGAAATAAGGTGGATTCTAGAAAATAAACTCTTGATGAAGATCATGGGATTCATCCCTTCAAGGTTACACTACCAAATAATGAATTGGAATGAGTGTAGGTACTTTTCTTGGATCTTAGAAAGCCTACACCACTATCTCAATAATATTATGGTCCAATAGAGTATTTTATTTTTGTGGTTCACCAGTAAATTCCTCCTGGGGGATATTCAAACATCTTTTCAGAGGTATTATTCATTAAACACAACATCAATATAAAACACTAAAGACATCATAAAGGATACATAGATTAGAATCTCAGATAATATATGATGTAATATCAATTCCCTAGAGCAAAAATTTGGGATTGGGATTTTAAAAAACTCATATCAAAGGTAGGAAAAAGAATATAATAAAATCAAAACATTCCTCAAATACACTTTTACCAAACACCTATGGTGAATTAAGTCTTGTTATCATGAGAGTTTTCCAAAAAATTCTCACAATTACCTCCTAATTCCCATAAATACATCCCAAACCACATACAAACATCAAATAAATATACTTAACTTACACATTTGATACCACTTTGTCATGAAGTAACCTAGATACCTAGGTACCCTGATACCTAGTCTAGCTCTAACATGGCCTAAAGGGCATTCCCAATCCCCACAGGTTGGTGAGTAGCACCTAACATCCTAAAAATCATAGAGGGAATGGATTTTCTAAAAAACAATGAAAGATAAATGATATAAGTTAGTATACTCAACACTTAAAATGGTTAAAGTACCAAAAAAATAGGTAAAATAGTACCCAAATATGAATATAAATATCCTAATGAAAAAAAACATCAAACAAAAAAATTCTCAAAAACTTTTGTATAACAAGTGAACAAAATCTCCATCGGTCACCACTACCACTACACAGCCCCAACGATCAAGAATATCCACTACCTCAAAGTGGAACTTTCACTTTTCTCAAAGTTGGAATAATAAAATATATAAACACTCAAATGAAAAAGGTAGGTTGTGATCTATAAATCCTAGTTGGGTCTTACCAAGTGTTCCATAATCAATTCTATAATAATTAAAAAAATAATGCTCTCATTTAAAAAGGAAACGAACAAGGTGTGGTATAATATTCAAATTTTTTAAACCAAAACATTATTTCACATCAAAAGATATTTTAGATACATCAAAACTGGATTAAATTAAAATTTTATTTAAAACACATATATAAAGTAGTTGGATTGAAATAAATAGTTCAATAATCATTATAATTTATAATCAAGTCAAAAAATCATAGTACCATGTAAAAAATCCTTGTGGTAAATTAGTTTAGGTAATATGAACCTCAAGTATTTCAAAAATGATCTTAGATCAAGATAGGTTTTCACACACAAATAAATCTACACACCAATTAGGAAACCCACATGGGCCATTGACACCCCCAAAGGGGAACCCTCTTGGGTGTTCATGTTGTGATTGTTTAGTAACATTTTTCATCAATGATCCATTTCTAAGGAGTCAAGGTATTAGCATGATTTTTCCAGTTACCACTAACTACCCATGATAATATTTTCTTTAAACAATCAATCAATCAAACATGGGAAAATCTAACATTTTAAATAAATTCATATTATAATTTCCCAGTTTCTATCTTTCAACATTCCTTTCTCATTTCAAAACCAAAATAGGTTTTTTCACCAATTCATGCCATTTAAAATCATCGTTCACTTTAATCCATTTTTCAAAAGGTTCAACAAAAAAATGATTTCAATATAAATCCATTATTTTCCTAAAATCCACCCAACATTTCAATTCTATTAAAATTAGGGTTTGCAAAAAAACCCATGTCATTTCAAATCACACCTAAAATACTTTCAAAAAAAGGATTTTAAATCCAATAAAAACACATTTTAATTCATTTAAGAAAAATTAGATTTCAATTATAGTTAAAATAAATATAGAACCACATACCTTTAATCACACAGTCAATGACAATACCCTTAACAGGATCACCAATGAAGAACAAGGTGAAAGAGATCAGGAAATGTAACCTAGAATCAAGATCCAAGAAAATTGAGTTTAGATCTATCAATAACATGATGATATATTAAAATCTAAGGAGGATGGAAAGTGAGATCAAAAGAAACCACTTTAGAAGATATCCACTTACTCGGAAGAGATCAAACGAGATCAATAATGCTTTGATCCTCTAAGAAAAGGGATTTCAAGAGCCAGAATCACCTCTTAGGAGTCTTCAAAGACCAAGGATTCAAGTTAATGTTTAAATAGGTTAATTAAGAGTAAACCGTATGGTTTCCTGGTTTTAATAAAAAAAATTGTGTAAATAAAACCCATGCACTTAGTTTACTAGGAAGGTCCACACAGTTAGATAAACTATGCACCCATGCTGGTAGGGTTCATAGTTTCTCCTAGGAGTACACACAGTTTTCAAAACCATACACAAAATGTGAAAACCCTCACTATTTGAGGTTTCACGATTTGGATAGGTTGGTCACATGATTTTGAAAAAACATGTTTCTCATTCTAATGGCTCACGGTACGGTACACAGTTTTCGGGGGAAAACTGCACGATTTTCCATAACCATGCACCAAACATGCACATCCCCTTAGGCTTCCAAAAAGTTCCAATTTCTCCAAAAATGACCCCAAAACAAGATCCAAATTAAAGAAGGTAAAAATTAGGTTCAATTAATACTTTAAAGAAGGTAATTGGGTGTTACAACACAATAGGCCAGAAACAGTGGCATGGAAACAAATTTTCATTCCTTAAAATTCTCCTTCAATCATGAAATATAATTTCCACTTATACATAAACCATATATATATATATATACTCAAGGAATTTATGGAATACCAGCTTCTCAAATCTCTCACTTACAATAAATCCTAATAAACTTTGTGATATTTTACCCTGTATTGTGTCATATATAATAAATTACAAAATTTAACCAAAAATATTTCGGATATCCTCCAAAATACTTTTGTAATGCTATAATAAAAACTTAAACTTTTATCATATCATATTAAATACCTTTTGAAAACCCATCCAAAACACTTTCATGTTAACTCTAAAACACTTTTAGTTAGAGAATATCTCTAATTCAATTTCAATCCCCATTCAGTCAACCACAAAGTGTGACCCCATGGGTATTTATTTTGTTGAAATCAAATATGAATCTCCAAATGTATAAATGTAAGTAAATGGATGCCTCTATAAAATTATCAAGTCTACTCGATCTATAAAGGGATATAACATCATCTCCAGCAGATACAAGTATCTTTATACATATATCCGTTAATTGCATCTCATTCTAGAATAAACTCTCAAATGTTACCTTTTTTCATTTATATCAAGTTACCATGGGACATCAAGTATTTCAATCCAATATTTCCAACTCTTGGGTTCTAAATTCTCTGAGTATAGACTAATATGGTTGATTAATATATCACATGTTATTCACCATTATAGATATGGACATCACATACCCTGGATCTGAATAGATAGGAACATTATATATACTATCTAGGTTTAGTTAAACACTCCCTATCCTATCTCAATCAAGTGAATAGATATGATATTTGTCATATGATTGGAAAAATATCATCTTTTTAGAGATAAATCTGGTGAAATGATCGATAATATACCCAAACTTCCCCTGATTAGCTAATCCACAATGGATTATATAATAAATTTATTAAAGCATGGAGGTTTTAATGCTCAGTTTCTCGCCACGCTTGGGTAATTGAGACATAATATTATCCATGGACCCCTTTCACATGAGAGAAAAAGTGTATGAAAATATATATGGTATACTTATTAGGTTATATAGTGCACACAAAAGAATATTTTTTGTGCCTCATGAGTATATTTTGTATCTCATTCAATACCCCAATTCATGTCAAACATAACATTTAATCACAATATATTATACTCCATGAGGATCATTGGATGAGAATAACTCACACTCATACATTTAAAGGTAAATTATCATTACCTTTATTGAAATGTAATAAATATATACATTTATACAACCAATCTAAAAGTATGATAAAATAGATATTTTCTTATATATGGTACATTTAATATTCTTAAAACACTTTTAATAGTATTTAAAAAAATAGATATAAGCACCTATATATCTCATCATATAAGATGGACTTCCCAACAAGCCATATTTTTTATATACTTTCAAAATAAGGTTAACTTTTTACATATATTTATAAATATTATCACATCTCTATATAACTATCAAAAAAATTTATTCCACTAAAAAATTTAGTGGGTAACATCTATTAATAAATAAATTTTGAATAATTTTCAGATTTATGGATCATAATTATAACTTTTAACTACGTTAAAATATTTAGAGTTCTTAACATCATAACATCAAATGTTATAATGTCTACTTTTATTATCTACTTAAAACTATTTCTAAGTTTAACATCATAATCCTTGAAACCA
This sequence comes from Viscum album, assembly GCA_963277665.1. Taxonomy (NCBI): domain Eukaryota; kingdom Viridiplantae; phylum Streptophyta; class Magnoliopsida; order Santalales; family Viscaceae; genus Viscum; species Viscum album. Next base: position 171,628,659 of record OY728157.1, read on the forward strand.
TATTCATTTAAAAAATTTCTTAAAATATCATAACAACTTACATTATTTATTACCATCACATCCTAAAATCCTTTAGTATATTGTGATATTTACATTGACTGGAATAATACTTTAGAAAATATTGATATTAATTTTTTATGCTAAATAAATGTAAATCTTTATATTTTTCTTAGAAATCAAATATCCTAAATTCTTTAAGATATAATTTAAAATCACCATGAATTTATACCAGTATGATATTTTATCCGTTAACTTCAAACTTCTCTATATTCAAAAATACTCTCACTAATATCTTCGACACTATATTCTTCTCAGAATATCATGCTAAGAAACACAACCTATTTTTTGTTAAGAAATAACACTTATTTCCATTTAGTATGAATGTTTTACTAAAAAAATTGTTTTGATATCATATATGATATTATATTTTTTTGGAGAGATTATATCTAAAAAGAAGATAAATTTTCAAAATATAAAACCTATGGGTGGTGGGAACACCTTCCCTATATTTTAAACAATAGAAATATAAGCACTTTATCTTAGACAAAACATTTTTATCCTTGTATACTTTTCAAAAAATGTTATAGAATATGATGAATCATAAACAATGTGTGTATATTTATCATCTCATTTTGTTTATAACAAATCTTTATTAAAAAATTTCTTCTCATATCATATATATTATAAATTAGGTAGAGATACACATCATTCAAAAAAATTAATCTAAGCTTGATAAATTAATTTTCATTTAACTCTTTGATATGGAAACCCTTTTCTTAATTATTTGATTGAAAAATATAATATTAATCAATTTAACCCTTGGTTTTTAAAATTATATAAATTTTAAACACATTTGAGTATACATTTGGTATCAAGTACCATTAAAAACTAAATAATAAATCTCTATAACACTAATACCTAACATGAATATTCCATAGAGTTTCACAAACTTCTTAAATTATCTTGAACAATTAAATCTTATGTAATTATCACTCCTCCTTCTATATTTTACCTTTAAATTTAAATGATCATATCTTTTTACTTAATGAAACATTATTAGACTCTTCAACATACATTTCATCTTTTGGTTTAAATCCTTACACACTTTTACTAACTATATAGAACTAGAATACTAACATCTCATTCCCATTTTATCTATTCACAACACTTGACAATATTTGGAATCTTTTCTCAAATGTGTTTATATTTTCAAAAAAAAATTGTAGTTGAAAATATATTGAATTACAATTAGGAAAAGTCTTAAAGAAAACATCTAGTCTCACAAATTAAATAGCATAATCAATCATATTTAAAATATTATTAAGTCCAAAATTACATAGATCATTTAGAATTTAATTCCTTTTAAACCCTAATTGAATTTTTTTATACTACATTAGTAACTAGATTTACATATTGACAAAATCAACACTTGGTTACTCCAGAAGGTGTTTCTCTTACACATAGAATTTTTCTTATAATTAATAAATTTTCTTAAGTTACTAATATAAGGAGTTAATTACATTAAATTTTTCTTTCCTAAGGATTATTTATATAGTTATGTTTGATATTGATGAATCTATTAGTATGCAAAAAAAATCATCAAATGGGTATCATGTTTTATTAACATTTTATAAGCAATTCTATTAAATAGGATGTATAACGACCCATACTTTACATACATTGTTAATACTTCAAAATTGAAGCACACTTATTACAACATATGACAAAACCACAAAGGACCGTATAGGTATAGTGTCTTTAGAAACTGGGAAACATAAACAACTGGTTCATAAATCTTCTACAGTGTCTCCCATCTATTTCATCATATCTAGGGTCCCTTTTAGCATATTCTACTTAATATCCATCTTCCTGACCTGGGGAAAAGAAAACATAAAAGGGTGAGCTCAAATGCTCAGCAAGGGAAAATAATGGAAATAAAAATCATATCATATCTTTTTGAAAATCATAACCTGCAAAAGAGATCATAATATCTTAACATGGAACAAATCATAGAAGTGAAAATGAGATCCCCATAATCATAACATGAAACTTGAAATCTTTGTGGCATGCACACATAATCATGGAAAATCATTTCTTGTTAGTCATGACTCATTGCCAAGACTATCTTAGTGGACAAAGTCCCTTTCTGAACCGAGTCACCCTCGTTCCAGTCCTGTTTCACTGAACCGGTATAACCTACCGTTCCAGCCATGTCTATCTCATGAGATATAAAATCTTTACCCAATGCATTGGAGGGAGATATAGGTCCCACCCATCTTATAATGAATCCTTTCTTATGTGTGCCACATAATCATAAAACATACATCATCGCATAACACATGTAACAAAAATGGGATTCTTGAAACATCATGACATCATAAATCAATTCCTATAAGATAAAGGAATTCATAAAAATAATTCCATCACAACATGATCAAATCAATGTAATAATAGGGATAAAAACAGAACCCTTTATTATCTTAGATGGAAAATAATTTTGATAAAACACTTGAACTCCATTCTTGAGGAAAATATCATTTCTTCTTCAAAAACGTTTTTCCTTTCATAACATGTCATACAAATTTAAAATAAAAGAAGTTGATTAAAAATAAACTTGAAAACTTGTAAAGGAATCTTCTTGGAAATAATGTTTTAAAAATCCATTCATGCCGTATAAGTTAAAAAAACATTCTTCGTACTTTTGTCGGAAAAGTCAAAAAGTACCTCGTACGACAAAAGATTCCTTTCATACATATTACTAAAAACTCACCGAAGGGTAAAAATGGATTTAAAAAATTGTAGGTGGATGGAAATAATATTACATATTGATGAAACATGGATGTGGATGATAAAATACACCCCCAGTAAATACTTACGAATAAACAATCTCGGATAAAAATGAGATTGTGATATTTCCCTTACCTTAAGTCTGATTTGCTTTGTACGTGTCCGAAGCTCCTGTATAATGGTTTAAATAATGTTATTGACTTATTACAGAATCATACATATTGATATGATATCATATATGGTCATATTCTTAGCTTCTTGTTAGTAATATTTCATTGTTACTTGTTACTCGGGTCTTTATTGCCTTTTGTTCTTATGCGTGTTTTGCCGAATAAATTCTTATTCTTATTTTAAGGTTATAGATACCTTATATACAGAATGGTATTAGTGTAACATATATCATATTTATTCATTCAATTCATTTATATAATTATTATGTAATGATGATCATGTAGAACGAGTCGCTTCACATCGTGGAGACGGTATTCCGTACGTACGCACGAGTGATGATATCGTTCCTATGATCGTGGAATTGTATTGGAGTATATATATATATTATTTCAGTATCAATATTACTTTATAATAATCATAAATAGTTACTCATTACACCATTATACCCATCCTTGTAAAGTGATGGTGGAAAATAGATTACACCACGGCGTGGAGACAGTATTCCGTACGTACGCACGCGCGGTGATTTCATTTTTCCGTAGGATGGATAGAAGGTGAATTAGGGTTGTTTAATATTTATAATAACATATCAGTATGTAAGTAATACTTATGTTATTACTTTATCATAAAACAACTAAAGTAGAAGAAGTTGAAGAAGAAATAAATTGAAAAGATCGGTAACGGATATTACCTCTTCTTTGGAACGCCTCTTTGAATCCTCCACTAAGGGAACTAAGATTGGTCTTTGAAGAAGACCAGGACCTCTAGGATTATTCTAGGGAAGTGGAGAGGAGAAAATGGAAGGGGTTGGCTGAGCTTGAGTGCTCAATTTGGTGTGAGGAGGAGGGGGAGGAGGTGCCCTTTTATAAGGGAGGAGAGGGGCACCTTAGGAATATCTCAAAATATTATTTTATATTAAAGTCAAAATCGGTTTATAATGGTTTCAAAGGGTCTTATTTCGAAACTAAAGTGGGTAAGGGTCTAAATCCTATCAACCAATAGGATTTATACAAGTTTAGGGTATTATTTTAACCTTATCAATTAGATTTAACTCTAAGTTAAATAATTTAACTTTTACCATGTCTTTTTGTTTTCTTTCACTATATGGTTAATAAACTTACTATAACATGCCAAACGAACCCCAAATTGTTTATTATTAATATATATATCCTTATCTAAGTAATTTGGCCGAACCTTAGATTTTTAGGAATAAAATAACAATTAATAATATAATATTTGATTTAAAAACTATTTTGTGTCAATTTTGACACTATTTGATATATAATTTTTGTGAAAGTCATAACAGAATTATATGTTCGAACCAAGTTGATTAAATCAACACTAATATATCATAGTAACCTATAAATTTTGTTTAATTCATAAAAAGTCTCAAATTACATTTATTTTTGTGTTTATAACATCAATTATGTCAATATTTCATAAATAAGATAATTACTGTATCATAATTGTGTCATAAATAAATTAAATTATTTAATGTCTAAAAATTATAAATAAAATACCATTATGTAGGAAATCTTTTTATCTTTCTAATTAATATTTATAGTCTAATTTATCTTATGAATAACCCCATATTAAAAATGATTTTCTTATTAAACTTTGATTTTAACTATTTTAACCCTTCTTTAAATAAATTAATAATAAATGTCCTAATCTAACCCAAGTAGGCCTAAATGGTCATATTTTATTCCTAAGTTTGTTTTTGGTCGAATTAAACTTATCCAATAGAATTAGGACATGTGTTAGGGTAATAGTAATATCATTTTTACCCTTAGTTACCCTATTTACTATTAACCGCGGTAAAAAAAGTAAAAAGTTACTATTCACCAAAAAAATTATTTTTATCTCATTGAACCACATTTTACTTACTGATATCAACCGTGTCTGTTGGATTTTCGAAATTCCATTCACAGAAGCGGTAAAATTAAGTTTTATGCAAAATTCAGTTTTTAACCTACCACTTAGTGGTTTCACTATTCATCAAAAATTGAAAGTTTTCAGAAAAATACCAAAATTTCACCCTAGGCTAATTTCGGTATTCTGAATCCAAAAATGAAGTCCATTTTAAAAAATAAAATTTATAAAATTTCAAAAAGTGGTTATTACTATTCATAACGGCTAGTTTTAATAATATTTTAATAGCATATCGTTGTTTAGTGAAACTCTGTATTGCGTACGACGCAAGCTATCGAGGAAGGTCGCGACTGCGTGTAAAGTAAGCCAAGATAGTATGTAGTGAAAGATTCCTTTGATGATATATATAAAAAACAAAATATTACTCATAAAAATCTCGGGTGTTACAGGATGCCACTAAAATAAAAACCCATTTTTAATACATTATGTTAACTAGTATTCCAAGATATATATTTCACAAATAAAATGACCCCTATTTTTCATGAAACTCAAATTAGTTATTTAGGTATGGAACTATCATAATCATATCATTTTTGACTCTTGGATATTTGAGAAGACAACTCTTTTACAAATTCATCATATGGATAAACTCAAAACTATTCCTTTGGTATCCTAACCCTTAGTGTTTCCCAGCTAATTGTAACCCAAAGAAAAAATAATGGGCTATAATAATAAAATCTATAAGAACCTCTATTTGGCACAAAACTAACCATAGATAATTTTGGGTCACCCATTACTTGGTTTCTATACTCAAGATAATCTAGGTGCACCCTGATTTTTAATGAAACTACTTGTATGGATGATCAAGGTCTTAAAAAGTAATTATTTGGAAGGAATATAACACTTAGTTTATTAAGGTAATTTAATCTCAGCATTTTTTTTTCATGTTATTCCCCTTATGTATTCATAATTAAAATGATTTAGTTTCTAGAATCCTATTCTATTCACTAAATAAATTTTTCCACACAACATTAATGTGGGACTTTTGAAACAACACGTAATTTTTTGTTACACATACAAAAATATTATATAAATATATATGCACATATAAAAATTAATTTCATGCATAAGTTACATGAATTATTCATATAAAGGTTTATAATTATATGAGATTTAAAATATACAAATGAATAATTTTAGAGCTACAGATAACTGAAACCTTTCAAGAATAAGGCATAGGCCTCTAGGATAGGGGAAATCTAACCCAAATTATCTATAGTAAAGGATAATTTACTCTAGAGAGAGTCTAATTCATCATAACTTTAATAACTAATATGCATAAACTATGTCTGATAACAAGATTAAAGATCTTGAATTTATTTAAAAACTAAGGTCCAGGTAGATAAAAACTTAATTATTTATGGTTCTTCAACGAATGTAATAGAAGTCTTGATAATTTATAAGAAATATTTTAAAAAAATTATACTAATGTATACACTTATTCACAATGTATACAAAATTGAAAATCATGAATAATAAACTAGGGAATAACCTTTAAATAAATGAACATCTCATAAATTTAAACATGAGGGGATCATCTTTTTAAAAAATCATAAATGAAAGCTAAATATAAACATTTTACAATTAAGGAATTAATTATGGTCATTCCATAACTCATGAATATAAACACTTTATATTCGTAATATAAACATTTTGTAATAATCATAATATGGAATATTCTTTTAAGTATATGATATTTCTATAAATTATAAACATTTTATAAATAGATTATGTAAAGTATTTAAATAATATTAAATATCATATATTTAAACAATATTTTAATCTTTTAAAATATCAACCATCAAAACTCCATTAGATGAGGTTCAAAAAAATTTAAAATAAATCTCTTTTAATTTAAACATTTCAAATTTATTATCATGACAATTTATTAATTTTATTAAATATAAATACTTTAAATTACACATTACTTCATAATTTATAATAACTTTATAAATTACCCTTAAAATTTTTCATATAAACAATATATATTTAAATTATAATGAATTCCATATATATTGAGAAAATAAATTGTCATGTTATCTCTTAATATTAATAAAATATTTATAAATGTTTTGAAAAATTTAGTTAATTAATAATAAAAAATTTATAATTAAGTAATTTATAAAAAACTTTTATAAATTAATAAATATTCAAAAATATCCCTATTCTAATATTTATAAATAGTTTATAAATTATTAAATTCAACTCATAATTGAAAATAATTAAAATAAAATTTTCCTCAACATTTCATATTCTATGATCCACCCTGATTCATCGAATACATTTGATACCAACTATCATTCATACATTAAAATAGATAGTTATCTCATTTCATATGATATCCTTGGCATCTTGGATATTACTTTTAATGATATGCATCATATCATACTTATGATATGATGCCATTTTTTCCTCAAAATGTGCAGTGAAATCATAATTTATGATGGGAGGGAGTCGTATATTACAACATTTTAAAAGCCTAAATATATTTGTTATATAGAATCCTATAATATCACATATCATATAATTCATTATACAATAAAATATAATCATATTTTATAACTTTTTATAAAATATGCAATATAATTATGTTTTTCTTCATTCCAAGAATAATTTTTAAAATCAAAAGCTATGGGTGGATTTGATACTACTTATGGGATATTAAGGGGTCTATTAACACATAATATAACCAATTTAAGCAACTAAATATCATTTCTAAGATCACCCAATCTTAAATAAACAAAATATGATAAACTGAAAATGAATAATTTTCCTAAATATGTTCCTTTCACCATATAGAATCTACAATATACCCAAACCATGGAATGTTTTGATATAGATAACCAATTGTGTCCAAATGACATCCCAACTTTGTGAAGTATCCACATCTTGACTTGAGTTTTTGGTCATACAAATGGGATCCACCCATCCCTACAGTATTCTAGTACATTGGTCACAAAGGGTATGGTAGAAAAGTTTTTTTGGTATTAAAGGTATCATCCATAAAACATGTTATCATAACACCACTCACCATCAAATAGAAAAGTAATTATATATCTATTAAGGATGCTCCCTAGGTGATGATGAATTTACTAATGTGTTATAACACATGAGATAATGCACCATCCTCTTTTATGCATCTCATGTGTGAATTTAAAAACATTAATAATATCTATAACACCTCAGGTAATAAGTCTTTGTGACTGCCGGTGTGGATGATTTCAACCATCCATATCATTAAAAGTTGTAACATTGAATATCATACTGAGCTTTATGATGAGGCATAGATATATTATAATATTTCATAGGATTATATGAACAATATCATGAAATATTACTTCATTATATTCTATTTAAGATTCTTCAATCATAACCTACAATTTGAATGTGTCAATAGCATGGTTTCATTAAACTGTGAAATAAGATTCCCTCTTCTATCATATAAATGATAGGCCATAGATATTTTCTTGAAAACTATTTTCCATGCCTTATGATTTCCCTTAAATCATAAAATATTCTTACCACTTATACATATACCATTTATATATGTACAATGGATTTATGGGATACAAACTTCTTTACAAAGTTCAATTATCCATGGTTTAACACTTAAGAGAGACTTTAATTCCATCATAATTCTGACATAAATATTTACAAACTATAAATAACCTCTAAATTAAATTTCATAACTCCATAAGAATCCAAATTTAAGGTAAAATAAAACTAAATAATATATAGTCAGACCTATAATATACTTTATGGAATGATAATTTTATAAGAATAAATTTATCCTATAAATTAAAACATATATAATACACATACCATATAAATAATTTATATACATGAATTTTAAATAAGAATAAAAATAATTAAATTAATTTCTTAATTATTTATTAAACATTTTATATTAATATAAACAATTCATATTCTATTTAGGCATAACATTTTTCTATTTTTAATTAAATTCACTTATCTTTTATAAAAAATTTATAAAATATATGTATTTCACATAAAAATTAAAAAATGATCAATTTATACTATATCATGTTTGATGATATAACCCTATCATATATCATGATCCAAATCTTCATATATTATAGGATAAATCACTATAATAGATGGGATTTATCTTTAACATTACTTTAGTCTTAGATAAATGTTTATATAATACACTATGGTTCTATATTTGAACTATATCTCAATCAGTGATATCCCATAAATATCCCTTACAACACAAAAATCTTCTTTTAAAACATCACACCATACATTATAGCTTATGATAATGCTTATTATACCTTATGATATAGTGTTAATTGAATGTTTAGATGAATTATATGATAGAACTCACCTTTTTATCTCCTACAACAATGAGAGACGTTATATCATTCCATATGATATCATATATGATATATAATGGCATGGAAATATAGTAGTTAACAACTGGCCAAGTCATAGCATAACTTGAAATATAATAAATTTATTCTTATGATATACATTTTTTTTATAAATTAGTACGAAAAAATATTGATTTTGTGATGAATGTGGACCTAATACCACTGATGGGTTTTAATAGAATATTTAATTCTCATAAATAACTAAAGAAAACCATTCAATTTTTTAAATCAATAATCATGTACTCAATATACATAAAGAACAATAAAAATAACAGTGTTTTCCATTAATCTAGTGAACTCCATCTTGATATAGTATTATTTATGAATATCACTAAGAAATAACACTTATGACCTTACCTCTAAATTTAGTACACATGTCACTAGAATCCATGTAAGTTGTATCAATACCCCTTGATCTCAAAATGTTGTGATGTAACTCTCTTCTAAAAGATGAATGGAGAATAAAAAAGAAGAGATTTTCAGTTTGGCTTGAAAGTGCACCCTCATATCAAATAGGTGGGATCATATACTTTACATAGCTTCAATTTAATAAATTATGGATCTAAAATACTAATACTAGTAATTTTTATTCATTATGCATTACACATAACGTATAATTTTTTTTGTTTATTAAAATTCCCCTTAGGGTCGGTGTAGACACCTGAGAGGGGGGTGAATCTGGTGTGGATAGATCATTTTAATAAATAAAAAAATTATATTTTAATTATTCATCCCCTTTGGTATTTTAACTTCTTCCACATATTAATATGTGATTAATTTTTCTTATTTATTTCCCAACACACAACACAACATGCAATGAAATATATAATGTAATCTATATCACATGGTATTTCAATGGGATTTATCCCCTCCAGGGAAACTTATTCCTTTTTTAATCAATATGTTTGAGTCACAAGTTATTTATTACAATGTTTTCATAAAATAAAATGGGTTTTGGCAAGGACCATCCTATTCCCTCTCATCATCTTACAAAGGTGAGTATTCAGAACATTACAATTTTGAAAAATACCACTCCTGTGAGGTCTTGATATTTTCTCCCTCCAGTTTTTCAATAACTTCCAACATTAATAAAGTAGATATCCACTCTGCACTATATGTATTCCTATCACACCAATTTGATCTACTTCATCAACCAAATTCTTTGAATTCCTTCCATAATTCTAAAGAACTTCATTCAACTCACTCATTTAAAACTACCTAGCTTCTAGATCTTATTAAGAAATTGTTTTTTTTTGGGCTCTCTAAAATCAATATTCAAGGATCTCAACATATAATAAATATTATGTAGAACTTCATACATGTTACACATTCCACTGTTCTTATTTTTCTATTTCTCACATATGTGATAGTGGGTATCATTAGATCTGGTATGTGAACTTTCTTCTTCTTCTTCTTATTCTTATTTCTTCTTCTTCTTCAATACCCAGATGATATATCTTCTTTAGTATAGGATCAAGTTCTTTTTTTCTTTGAGATATCTTTAGATTCCCTAAAAATATAATATATCTCTCACTTATTACATTTTTTTTCTCTCATCAATACCCCCATGCAATACAACCATGTTGATATTATTTTTTAGTATTTCTTAGTTTCCAAAATTTTAAATATTTGGGTAGTTATTGTATTAGATAAATAAAACGAATAAAACTCACAATACGCTAAATATAATTATAAACTTTTTCACATGGTTCTTTCCCCATGATCATCTCAAATACATGTCTAGATAATAATTATAGGAGTTCCCTTAATTTATTTATTTTTTATTTCTAATTTTCTATTGAAAAAAATAATCTCACATTTTATTTTTACTAGATTAAGTCTCTTAATCTAAAAATATTCCACTAAATAATATGTATTTGATTATTGATTTAAATTTTTATTAAAATCATTTTCAATGTAATTCCCATTATAGTGTGGGTGATTCAACAAATACCTTTAAAAATTCTATCTTTAATCTTTAATATTCATATATCATATCAACATCATCTTATTCTCATTTAAATTGAATCTCAAATCCGTTTTTATATTTAATCCTAATTTAGACCAACACAATCATCCATAAATTTCATTTCAAATTTTATTTAATTTGGAAAATATATCATTTATAGAAAATTTAAATTTCTATATTTTCATTTTTATTTTGGACTCCTCATTAATCATGAACAAAAATTTATAAATCACATCAGTTTGAATAATAATTAAATCTTTTATGTTTTAATAAATGAAAATATACACTAACATCATCCAATTTTAGTGTGAGTAGTAGGTTTGGGACTTATTTCTTAACCCAAAAACTTTTTTATTTTTAGTTCTAAAATATCAATAACTCTTCATTCTTGTTTTATAATGGATTTCAAAATCTATACATCTTTCGAAATCATAGATCTCTTTTATTTTTCAACATTATTTATAGTTGGAATGGTATTTATGAATTTAAAAATTATATTACTTTCATTCTTTTCAACTTGATCCATTTTTATACCCTCATCCAATAAAGTAGGAAAACAAATTAGGCACTCTTTGGGTACATGGTCAGCCTTATTCTTATATTTATACTTCTTCTTTGTAGCAGTAATTTTAAAACATGGATTAATTGGGGCTTTGCCTTTATTCTTCACTTATCTTGAAAAAATATTTATAAACTTAATATAAATTTTTCTAGCCTGTTTGCACCTTCCATGAACATCTTTATCATCATTTAGGTTACCATTATTTGTAAACCTTTTTGAAATTTGAATTCTTCATCGAGAGTTTTAACCACCAAACCAACATAGATATCTCTTTATTGGATGGATTCTTGTATTTTAAATTCTACCTTATTACTTTTTAATTATATATTAATGAACGTATAGCAGCAGTACATGATGTGGTTTCTCTTACTATAATTTAATCATCACTATTTGGGTTTGACATCCTTTGTAGCTTTATTCCCACACATCTTGTATGTTTTTTACTCGACTTGCTTTTTTTTACTATTCAAGGTAGACTTATCATCAAATTTATTTTGTTTAATAAACTATAACTTTAGTCTTATGTTCTCTTCAATATATCAGTTTTTTAAGAAGGTATGGTCTATAACTCTTCTTCATTGTCATAGCCTCTATTGTAATAATCATATAAGTTATCAAGACTTTCAAATCTATGAAAAGTTGACAGATTTTTCTTATTATTTTAATTATACCTTTGTATAGCATATTTATTATTTAATTAAACTCTATTTACCCTAACTTCATGCCTTATTTAGATTTCATATACTGATATATTATTCTATCAATCAATGGTCTTATGTACAAACCTCCAATAACACCAATAGAAGCTGAAAAATATCTTTTTTTATTGAACATTCAATATGGATAGATTTTTTTGCTTTCAATTTTGGGGTTGAAACACCCATCATTTGATATTTATTTGGGGAGATTATATCTTAGACTTATTTAAATATACCTTGTCCCATTGGTGGGTTTTCCAATATTTTTCTCCATTAAAATGTTTCTAGATTTTAAATTTAATACAACACTATTTTTCTTAACATAATTTTTTCAAAATGATTCATCAAGAAAAAGGGGTATATCTCTCCATGTTCTTATAATATTTTTACCATGAGATAATTCCAAGATCTTCTTTTTAGTATAAATACCCTTCTCTGTAAATTGTGTGGTAGAATCTCTCTTTCTATCTTCTTATAAATATTAAGCTTAGGTGATATTCATATTTCCTAGATTTATATCCAAATTAATAAATTTCATTAAAATAACATACTTCTAATCTTAAATTTATTTTATCCTATCTTCTAAATCTTTCTTAATTTTCATAATTTTATCCTCACATGTTTTATTTGCCTCTAGAAATAATTTTTCAATCTCTTTCACCCTATTTTCTTTAATTTCTAGTTGAATGGTTTGGACACCAATAGAAACTTTTTGTTTCCTTTCAAATGAAAATAGTACTTTAAAAAAATATTCATAAAGACATATTTGTCATAAAAAACTCTTTGCAATTATTTATTAGATCAAGGGTATATTTCGATATAAAATTAAATAGATTCTTTCTTGGATTCAAAATTTTAGTGAGAATGTTATTATTTATTACCTTCTTAGCCAATGAATCATCTATTACATCATATTCATATTCTAACTATGTCTTTTCATAAAATAGTCCTATAATTTATACTAATATATATGTGATGACATCAATGGGAATTTTCTTCAAGTAATCTTTGACTTAAAAATAAAAAAACACTATGTGATTAATTAAAATCACCTTCTTCATATATTTTACATGATTTATTTAATGAATCGCCTACAAGGTATTTAATAAAAAATTAACCACTTTGACTACCTTCATCTAGTGATTATTACCATTGTATATTTGAGTTTTTCCTCATCCTCTAGGCATATTTTGTATTTATATTTTTAGTTTCTTGGTTGAAACCTTCAATTCTGCACTGACAGGGATGAAAATAAGATTCTTCATCTAACATTATTCTAAAAATACATAAATTCGGAAATTTATATATTCATATTAAAAACACCAAGGTAATAAAATATTTACATCCAATCATATTTAACATTTTTTATGATACTAATTAAAGTTCCTCTTAGTAATGGTGCTCACACCTAGAAGGTGGGTAAATCATGTGTTGCTAAATCATTTTACCAAATTATAAATTTATATTTTAAATATTTACCCCATTTGGTATTTGAAAATATGAAACCTTTTAGTATGTTAATGAATTTTATTATCTCTTACCCAACACACAACACCGCATGCAATGTAAGACAAGAAGTAAAGGGAATTAACCCTATTTTTACAAGGTTCATCCCATCCATGGAAACCTATGCCTTGATTTACCTAGGATGTATGAGTAAATTATTATCCACTATAATTTTATCATCCAATACATTAGTTTTGGTTAAGGATCATCATATAACCTATCCTCATATTTTTCAGGTGATTATTCAAAATATTACACATGTTAATAATACCACTCTCATAAATTCTTTACACTGGATCCCCCTTGATCTCCACTCAATGTTGAATGTCTCTACATCACACTGATTTGATATGCTTCCTTGAATATATTAATTTAATGCCTTAAAATATTCTAATTAACTTCCTATAACTTGGTATTTTAAATATGTCTAGCTTTTTTATCATCTTTAGAATCTATTTTCTAGGATCTCTTAACTAAATTTTCAAGGATATCGATATCCGATGAATAACTTATAGAACTTTCTCTATGTCATCCCTTCCTTGCTTATTCTTCTTCTTTTTAACACCTTTATAATGGTGGGTATCATAGGAATCGGTACACAAAGTAGTTTATTATTCTTATTAATATTATTTATTTTTCTTCTTTGATACCCAGATGGTATATCTTATTCATTATAAGATTATGTACTTATCTTCTTCGAGGGAAAAATACATTTTCTCAGTACACAAAGTATATCTCCCCCCCCCACTCTCTCTTCTCATCTTTGGTTTTCTCTCATCGATACACTATTCTATATAGGCCTCCTTATATTATTTTTTTTTCTTTTTCAACTTTCCTAAAAATAAATATTTTAGTAGTTATTTTACATGAAAAGTAAATTCCATGCACCTCATGATCCTAAAAATCTATTGCTTAAATTTTTCACATGGGCCCATCCCATAGAATTTTCATAGGGGACCTTATAGACATGGTCAGCACTATACATGGTTTTAAGGGAACCTATAGACATGGTCACCTGAATGACTATGTCTATAGATGTGTGTCCATTGGCTAAATTTCCAATTATTCCTCCTTTTTGTTTTAGAAAGTTTCCTCCCCTATTGCAACTTAAAATCTCACTCGTGATTTGATCCTGCATTAAACCAATGGCCCTAATTTTTTATAATATTAAAATATTGTAAATAAAAATATCCATGTGTCACCCTATTATTATTCACATGTATACGTATATGGAAGCCTAAAGATTTTTCTTAAAGTCCAAATGAATCACAAGATATATTATTTGTTAACTTGAGATCACTTTTACATATCTCCCAGGTTATATTTATATAGATTTAAATAATACTGAAGTACCATTATATATAATGAGTAATATGAGGGTTAACTTTATGTAGGTCTTGGAGTACAACATCTACCCTTAAATAGCTATAGGAAATATATCAATACCTTTATGAATCTTAACTTAATGGATCAATCGTGAGGTTTATGTGAACAGATAAACTATATGGCGAGTGAGTGACCATGGATTCAACTAACCACACTATAGATTGAGTGACCATGTGGTAGATAAAATGGTCATACAATCAGTTGAAATTTTCTTCATAATAAAGATTTGGGACTTTGAATAATTTTTTCTTCTATTGAGTCATTAACATGGTTGATTAGATTCTTTATTATGGTCAATAGATCAACCGTATAACCAAAAATTATGTATTGGTTTGGGATTCATGTTTGATGGCCTAGTTATTCTTGTGGTAAATTGGGGAATTTTTTTACAACAACCTCAAATAATCATCAAACAGTAAAGATTAATTGTAGTCATTATTCTAATAATTCACAAATATCAAATAAACAACTAAATATTAGGAATGGATCCATTTATCAATTAGACTCTATATTATACCTAAAACTACAAAATTTGATATAAACATCAGATATACTAAAAAATGTGAGCTTAAAATAATTGAAACTCAATATAAAATTTTTTAAAATGTTTTCTTGACAGTAATAGTCCACATATATGCATGGTTGACATTTTAATTCTTCTAAGGAGAATAGAGGAATTTAGATAATGATTATTCCATTAATAAAATAAAATTTAAGTATAC
Organism: Viscum album; assembly: GCA_963277665.1. Taxonomy (NCBI): domain Eukaryota; kingdom Viridiplantae; phylum Streptophyta; class Magnoliopsida; order Santalales; family Viscaceae; genus Viscum; species Viscum album. Next base: position 171,644,786 of record OY728157.1, read on the forward strand.
TAAATATATGGATGTTTTTATTTTAAGTTTGTATAATATAATTTTATGTGGAAGAATAATACTTAAATAAATCAAAATAAAAAGGTGTGGTTTTGGAATTTTTACTCTAATCCTTAGAATAAATCCTTTGAAACATGGATTATGACTTTGAGGATTATCTCTTTTAGGTGACTAGAACCACTAGGATGTGTCTTGGATTTTTTGGTATGGATTTTGGTAGATTTTGGTCAAACTATTGATCTTTTGGTGTGAGGATAAGTATGGTGGTCAAAGTCCCCTTTTATAAGTGAGGGGAGTAGAATTTTTGTAATTAAAAGCTCTCTATTTAAAAAAAGTGGATCCAAAATTAGGAAATAATGGATAAGGGGAGTGTGTGTCGAGAAAATACTTTAACAAAGGTTTAGTGATATGGTTTAAGGATTAATAGGTTTTTTCACCTTATTTTTAACTTTTAACCTAATTTACTTTAACATGATAAATCTTTTTTACCCTCAGTAACTTATTTTTAAAAATAAAAACAAAATTTACATATTTAGATAATTAGTTAATTAGTTAATATAATTAAAAATATTAAAACAATTTCATAAAATTAAATTCCTAAAATTTCTAAAAATGAATTTTAAATTCATAATTATAGAATGCATAAAAATGTTTTAGAGAAAAATATAACTTATGTTCTAAAATGTAAAATGTGGGTTTGAAAAATTAAACTTAATATCTTTATGTATATAATTTTAATTATAAATACTTATTTTTTCAATAAAAAGTTTTCATAAATTTTATGTTATGCCTATGCCCTAATGATTCCAAAAAGGTGAAAGTATTTGAAAAAAAGTATTTTGCACTATTTACCTAAAAAACAATCTTTTTAGAAAAAATCCCAAAAAAAATCATTCTAAGTTAATATTATTTTGATGAATCCAAAAAATGAAATTAATTTTTTTGTATTAAAATTCTAAAATTTATTAATTTAACTTTTAAAAGGAAATAAAAGATATAAAATGAAAAAAAAATATTAAAATGACTTTTTAAATATTAACTATTCTTATTCTTATTTCCTGAAAATTAATAATTAAAATAGATTCAATATTTTATTCATATAAAAACTTATTTTACCATAATTAAACCATAATATATTTTGTTGATTAAAATAAAAATTCATTGTTATTGAAAAGGTAGTTTTAAGGAAAAATATATTTTTAAGCATAAAATGATCTTATTTTTTATTTAGCTACACTAATTGAATTTTATAAATTAATTGGTATTAAAAATGAACCTTTATTTTTCTTTATACATATATTTAAAAATTATGATACTTCTATTTACACCCATCAATTTAATAGTTACAATATAATGGCTACATTTAATACTTATATTATTATATTAATGAAAAGTATAGAAGTTTGTTTTAGTTCGGTGTTGAATGTGAAACATAATATTTATTTAAATTAATAATAAAACATGTTAAATTTTATCCTCTTAAATAAATTACATCCTCTCAGCTTTAATTTCAGTCATTAAGGAAAATAGATTTTGGTGTTCTTAGTATTGTTAGTACTCAAAATATAATTTCTAATGAAATATCAACCTCACTAAGTTGGGTAAGATAAATAAACTCATATCATAATTTATTATTAAGATCCATATAAGAAAATTAATCTTGATAAGGTGTTCATAGTTATCCTTGAACTGGTATATAGTTATCAGTATGTTTAAGATATGAAATGTGCCTTCTTTATTCTGTAAATTGATATGGGGTCTATGTAGAGAGAGAAAATCAATTTCCAAAATCACATAAAATTACTCTTAAGTAAGAATAATAATATTTAATTGAATCATATTCCCAAAAATAATAATTTGGGATGAAATAATCATATAACTATAGGTTTTATGTGATAATGAAATCATTGATTTAGTGATTTGATTCTCTTTGAAAACATCTTAGATATAATGGAGTGGCTAGAATTATAATATAATAAGGAAACTTTAAATATAGATTTGAGAATAAGTGTACCTTAATTATAGAGATCAAGATCATGGTATTAATTTCATCAGTTCTTCCTTATTCCCTTGTAAGTAGATCATACCTATTATCAATATTATTCCTTGAGATAGGTCATCGATTTTTGTGATGCTCAAATCCCTTGCTTTTGAAGCATTTAAGTGTGGGAGGAGAATTAATTGGGGCCTTTATACCTTCGATTTTATTAGCCGTCCTCTTTATCTCTCTTTGAAAATTAGGATCTCTGATCAAACCTTCGACACATTAAAAATTTTCTTATTCCTTTTAGACATTCCTTGAGTGATTCATACTATATTCTTAACACGTATGGAGTTGAATCTTCTTTTAACCATTTTCATTTTCACATAAATTTCTTGGAAACTCTATCCTTATCTTATTTGGTCAGTATAGTAGTTTTTTAAGGTTTGTTATATTAATAATCACTCATTATATTTTGGTAATAATAAACATTATATTTATAAAACAAGATTCCATCACATTTGGTTTCTCATTGGGACAATCACCGTAATGTAAATCAATCACTCATTAACTCATTTTCTCCTTGTTCCAACCATTACATAGATAATTTAAAGTTGAGGTATGAGAATACTTAAATTAATACAAGCATAAAATGTAAACTATAAACGTAGAATAAGTTACTCAAAAATGACATGCATAACCTAAATTGTGAATATCTAGGTTTAAATCTATGTGAGATTTAGTCTTATCCTAATTAGGTTACATAACCTTACTTGTTATTATATTCCAATATATTTAAATCTTACATAATTTTTTTAAATAACATGGAAATAAACCAAATAATATCCCCCAAGAGTGTCAAACTAGGTGTGCAATTAGGACTCTTTATCATTCACTAGGTGAAGACTGAGTTAATAACCTACTAGAATTTTCAAGTTTTTTACCCCTAGGTGCATTTGTTTTAGAGACTTCATCCACTTTTTTATATCTAGAAAAATATTTCACTGATAACAAACCACACTATCTATAATTTTCCAAAATTCCTGGTTTTTATCCTATACTTAGACATATCCTTAGGGTTCCTACTAAGGTTTTCTAACCCTAATCCCCAAAAATAACTAAACCTAACTTTTATACCAACTGAAAGACCCCAGACCTACAATCCCAAGTTTGGTCAAAAAAAATTTAAACATTGGATTTGATACAAATTGAGATGAATCAAGCTAACCTTGCACATATTTCACATTAACATCATATCTCACAATAATGTCACCCAATCCCAAAGACCTTTATATTTATAGTCTTTAGAGATTAGAAAGATAAGTATCTTATTTCATAATACTTGAGAACATTCCTCCATAATTGAACACTTATAGACCTCCTTATAGACTTTTCATAAATTTTATTCATCTTCAGAAATTAGGGAATGCAAACATAAGAAATGGGTGAGCTCATATGCTCAATATGGGTAAACATAAGAGATAAAAATTGATGATTATAAGTGTGCATAAGATAAGAATGTGGGTATTAAACCATATCCAAGTTCTATGGAAATAACATTAGAAATTAATTCCCAAATAAATATGGATCACCAATAATAAATCAAGGCAAAAGGATCTGAGAAAACCATAATACCTGGGTTATCATAAAATGATAACATTTCAAAAAATAAGGTTATGACACAAACATAAGCATCCAAAATCATTTTATTTATCAATTATCTCTACCAAAACAGTCATACCCATAGATATAAATATCAAATCATGGTTATTGAATAAAGTATCAGCATGAAATAATACAAGGGTCATAAGACTATAAAATATCAAACAATCTTGATCCATGATATCATAACATAGGCATAAGAATATGGGATAAGATTATGGCATAAATGTTATTATAGAAATCATATTCCAAGGATACCCACCAATACATCTATCATATAGTAGGATTGGGTTAACCTCTCATATACATTGTTGGAATTTAGCATAAAAAAAGGACTATTATACATATTTTCAGCACTAGTGTACCTTATTGTTCATGTGTTTACCATATATGTGCCCATGGGCATGGGATCACTAGTCATGTACCCTCGTATGCTTGGGCTAACCACCCTTGTACCTTCTTGGACTTGGGATAAGCATTTGTGTACCCTTTGAGATCATGATATATATTAAACATTACCTAATGAAAAAAAGGGTTTTATTATGTTAGTCTCATCTATAATATAATGTTAATCCAGTATATTTGTTCCAAAAAAATCATAAAACATTCATCATTTCATCATATCTTAATTAACTTGTGGTAAACTATTGAGTTTCATGAAAACTACCTTAAATTTCGTCATTAAGTCATCTAGAGAAAGAATATAGATGGTATCATAAGAAGATATCCCAATTTTAACCTAAGAAACAAAAAATGATATTGATATAGTTGAAAACACCCTTTTAAGATTATTGGATAATTCAATTTAAAAAATAAGAATAAATAACCCTTTTTTAAATTGTTTAAATCTCTTTAAAAGTGTTTTAATTGAAATGAAATCCTTTTAGATTGATAAAAAAATTTAAAATTATAATTTAAAAAAAAGGTTTTCAAAAAAAATTATAAAGGAATATTCTTTCAAAAAATTTCTTTTAAGAGATAAAAAAACTGAAGATTTATTTCTTAAAAACACGAGCCTTCAAATTCTCTTTTAAAATGAAGATTCTATTTTTAAAATCAAACTTTTTAAAAAAATATAAAAAATATTTCATTTTATTTTCAAAATAATAAATAATTAAAAATAATTTTAAAAACCATTTTAAAACATGAAAATAAAACATATTAAATAATAATGATCATAATTTGGAAAGAATGTGTTCACATGGAAAACATTAAAAAGGATTTTTTCACACTTTCGATAAAAAAACCCATGTGGGAAGAATTAAAATATTTTTTTTCAAATTTTGTAGAGTCAAAATAGTATAAAACCCTTTTAAATTATATAATCAAAGATAAATATATTCATAAAATGAATATGGACATAGAGGAGGAAAATTCATGATCAAAATGAAGTGGTATGGTCAATTTCACATATAAGTGTTTAATTTGGTAAGTTTTTTATGAAGGGAAATATAAAAGATACAGAACAAATAAAATCTCAATAATAAATTGAGTAAAAGAAACTTTTTAGGGTTTTATAGATGAAGTTCATACATGATTTCCTTGTATGTAAATTCATTCATAACTATCTCAATTTAAAATAAGATTAGAAAGGGACCCTTACAACTTCATTACTTTTCAAATCAAAAACCCAAGAAAGGTAGAACATAATATGGATTTTTGAATCCCAGTAATTTCATGATATGTATATTAAAAATACATCCATAGGTATTATATACACCAATAATGAAATTAATTGGTAGATATGAAGCATATCTCAATGAATCAAAATTGAGATGAGGAAACCCTTACAACATTGGTATATCTTAGATCAAATGCCCATGAGAGATAAAACATGAAATTTATTTGAAAATCACTTGAATTATATGAAATTATCATAAAAAATCTATATGGTAGTATATAAACTAAAAAATATAAAATAAGTGGTGAATATGGAATATGTCTCAAAAAAGAAAATTAAGATGAGAAACCCTTAAAACTATTATATATTTAGAATCAAAACCTTTTGAAATATATAACATAAAATGGAGGTATAAATACCATGAATTAAATATTTAATCATGATATATTATGTTAAATATGTATTATACACAACATATAAAAGAAAATAAGTGCATAATATAAAACATGTCTCAAGAAGGGAATTTGAGATAAGAAACACTTACATTTTTAGTAACACTTATATCGAAAGTCATTAAAATGATAACTTAAGATGGATTCTTAAATACCTTTAATTTCATGAATATTTTGATAAAATTACTCCATAGGGTAGCATATACACCATAAAAATTTTAAAAAATAATTGAATATGGAATATGTCTCAATAAAAGAAAGTTGAGATGTGAAACCCTTACAACTTCATTACCTTTAAAATTGAAAACCTGTGAAAGTTAGAATATAATATGGATTTTGAATCCATTTAATTTTAGTATAAGTATATTAAAAATACTTACATTGGTATTATATACACTAATCAATACAAAACAAGTGGTGGATATGGAATAAGTCTCAAAGAACAATAAATTGAGATGAAAACCCCCTTATGACTGTTATAGCATTTGAATAAAAACCTATTGAAATAGATAACATGAAATGGAGATATTAATACCATGAATTAAAGATTAAATCGTGATATATTACATAAAATATTTATTATATACACCATATAAATTAAAATAGGTTCATAATAAAAAAACATACCTTAATAAGGGGATTTTAGACATGAAATATGTACCTTAATTCTATCCTTCTATGAAATAGATTTAACCTATTATATTATAAAAATAAATATATTAATAACTAATTTAATAACCTTATTCATATTTATAAAACTATTTAGTCTTATTTTATAGTCATTTATTATACCATACAAGTCTATCCAGAAGAAAATATTCTGACCATTTATTAAAAATAAAGAAAAAGTACAAAGGAAAGGGATGGGGTCAAATAAAGAAACTTTCCCTCATCCATCATACAAAAAATATAAATATCATAATAATACTTGTCAACCCCATATTCAGAATCATTAGTAGTTTACCATACAATTCCATCCAGAAGTAAAGATTCTGACCATTTATTTAAAATAAAGGCAACGTACAAAGTAAAGGGATGGGGTTGAATAAAGAAAAGTGCCTTCATCCATCATAAAACAAATCTAAAGATCATAATAAGACTTTTCATCCCCATATTTAGAATCATCAGTAGTTTCCCATTCATATTGGGACTTACCCTGATTAAGGATCTTAAGGGTTTCCACACTTGCCTTCTTTGACACCTTAGTAGATGATCTGGTAGACACATTTCGTGGCATATTAGAGTAATCTTTTGAGGCCTTATTTTTTAAGGGTTAAGGGTGAAACCATCACTATCAATCACCTTTTACTTACCATGAATGATTTCATCCTTATAGGAGGCATTCCCACCACTACCTGATGCCTTGATAGGGATTTCAGCACTCATCCTTTCATCATCAGATATATTTCCCCATTTCTCAAATAGACTATAAAAATTCCTGATTTTTTGGATCTCGTGATGACAATCCACTTTTTGCAGAGGATCATCCTGATTAAGAGAATCTTCCTGATGGGATAATGTAATATAGGTCATCAATTTTCTGCATCCTTTCCCCAAAAGATACTGAGCAGAGGTATGCTCTAACACACTCTGTCTTTCCAGCCCATTATATACAATAGCCATTTCTTGCTGAATACGAGCATCACACACACTAAGAGAAGATGCATCCACATGAACATTCCCAACCAAGACAGGACTAGTATCTAATTTATGTGATACTTCTTAATTCAAAACATACTAAGAACTATCATTCATCCAAGGAATTAGGATGCCCAAACCAATAGGACCATTCCTTATATCTAAGGAAGAAGTCTGGCCCTTCAAATCCTTAGACACAGGTTTCTTCCCAAATGTGTGTCTTTCACCAACAGGTTCCACATTACTCTACATTGTCTTCCCCCTCAATTTCATTCTATAAAGTGTCTCATAGTGCCCTTACATATAGTAATAAAAGCATAACACGTTTTTACAGCATGTTTCTTTGACATGAACAATAGTTTTACAAGATGAACAAAAATAAGGAAGTTTTTCATATTCTACCCTTAGAGAGAGATCATCATCCAAGGAGGAGAGAACAATATTATTAATAAAGAACATACTTAAATCAACCTCCACTAGAATCTTAGAAAAATGTCCAAATTTAGATATCTTAGTGGCTCTTTCCATTTTAATTGTAATACCAACAGCAAAAGCAATATCAAATAAAATCTTGGGATGCTATAGGGTCAAGTTAAGACCAACAATTTTAATCCATAATTGACCTATAGTGTTGTTTAATGAAAATGTGTTAAACTAAAAATCCCACTCTGGAAAACAAACCATACCTAGATTTAAGGAAATCGAACCAATCCACCAAGCTCAATGCTTCATTTCTTCTTAAGGGAAGATGATATAGAAGAAAACCTTAGCCAAGGGTATGCAGTGACAATCAAAGGTATTCCAAACAGAGAAAAACTTCTAAACCAAGTCATCATATTTCCAAATATTTCCACCAGCAGGAAGAACCAACCTAACAATAATGGAGTGATTTCAAATCTTAAACCTATTAAAGATATTAGTCTTATTAGTGATAACCCAAGAAGTATCACCCTTATTCATGGTATGATCTAAAAAAATCTTTCACATTGGAAAAATTCTTGTTTATTGAATCCCCTACATGCTTTGCAAGACCAGAAAATCTTACAATAGTATCTGGATTAACAGATAAAGTGGGATGATATGCCCTTACTGGGACCTCCATGGCCCTAGATCGACCAGCCACGGGCACCAAATTAGCCTAAGTTGCCTCCTCATCCCTACACGATCCAACCATAGAAGATTGACCCTTCAGACCTAAGTTCACTGAAGTAGATCTAACATCACGGCGCACATCATCCATCCCCAATGAAGGTCGCTTCGTGCGGTTGACATCCAAATTGTGCACCGCCGCAACCACTAGACTCTCATGCGCAACATCCCTCCCTATTCTTCATGAGGAAACTCTTTCTATCATTGTCAAAGGATGTTGGGGTGCGAGGACCTTAGATGATCAAGCCACCCTATATCCGCCATCTGTGATGCCATCACAATTGAGTAGCTGTATTCTGATAAAGTGGGGAAAATCCATACCCGATGAAATCTACCATGCACAACCACCAGAGACTCCATCAGTGCAAACCCTAGCTTCAGTAAACTCCAACAAATGTGTATTCGTATAATGAGGTATAGGTGTGGTCTCACCACATGCATGCCACACATCCCCAGTGAGGCACAAGGTGGAAAACCTTGGGCTTAGTCCAGTTCCCAATAGGGTAGAGGGGCCCATGAGAGGTTATAATGGAATATAGTGTGTGTTTCCTTGTGAGGGAATCAAACCTGGAACCTCGAGGTCAGGATGCCACCACTAGTAACCAACTCACCAGTGCCCCAAAGGAAAAAAAGTATTTGGGTAATGAGGTATTGGTGCGGCCTCACCACCTACATTCCACACATCCACAGCGGGGCCCAAGATAGCCAACCTTGGGCTTGGTCGAGTTCCCAATAGGGTAGAGGGGCCTATGAGAGTTTATAATGGCATATTGTGCGCATTTCCTTATGTGGGAATCGAACTCGGAACCTCAAGGTCAGGACTCCACCACCAGTAACCAATTAAATCATGCCCCATCGGCTAAAACATATATTTAGGTAACGAGTTATAGGTTCACTCTCACCTAATGTGCGCCACATGTCCCCAGGGAGGCCCATGGTGGCCAACCTTCACACAGTTTTCATAATAGTGACATAGAACCTTGTTCTTTGATAATAAGTTAATATTTCACATATAATAAAATATATTTAAATCATTACTTTTTAATGATTTATACATCCCTAATTTCATTTTAGGGGAACTATGGGCATGGTTTATAGAACAAGATTCATGATGAGCTTGTTTCGGGTAATGTAGTGATAAAAATAGATTACTTCACAAAAAAAATAAAAAAAATTCATACCTTCATAACCATATTCATGTTATATATGAATAATTTCTTTTTCTAAGGGAATTACCAGGTGTGACCTTTTCTAACCCTCCACATAAGGGGACCCCCTCCCAATGAAGAGGTCACTTCGAAGAGAGCCCCAGCTGGGAAGGGGACAATACCAGCCAAGATGAAAGAAAATATATATGAATCCTTGGTATAACATATATTCATAAAATAATTTTTAGAACCATACAAGTAATTAGGTCATAAAAAGAAAATAATTGTTTTCTTGGAGATGGTATTCTACACATACACACAGACGATATTTTCTTTTTCCATAGAATAAAAGAGATTCATAAAATGGTTTATATTTTTATAATTTTAAAAATGTTATAAATATAATATTTATTAATTAAATACAATTTTATAACTATCCATTTGATGTAGTGATAAAAAATATAACACGTTTTTCATGGAGGTGATAAACTATACATATACATGGACAACATTTTTATTCTTCTAAAGAGAATGGAGGAAGGTAGATAATTATTGTTCCATCAACTAAATAAAATTTAAGTATGATAAATATGCTTAGTTTATTATTTTAAGATGTTATAATACACTTTGAGGTTGAAAAATTAGACTTAATGAAATAAAAGCGAAAAAAAGAGTGATGTGGGAATTTATACCATACTTTTTAGAATAACTCCTTTGCAAATTGGGTTAAGACTTTGAGGAGTGGTCCTTGGAGGATACCAAAATCTCTAGGATGTTTCTAGGAGTGTTAGATGTCAGATTTGGTGGTCTATAACCAACTACTTTTTACTTTATTCATTAATAAATACCTTATCACATCTTGATTGTTCTTCTTCATGAAAATGCATGTGATAATGTCCTAAGGATAGCTATTTCATTAAAGGGTCATAGCGGATCCCTACTATGATGAGAACTCAGAAGTTCCTTAACACTGTTCTTGAATATATTTTCTATTCCCGGATGATGTTATTTTAGAGACATAAATAATGCAGGTCATTAGGGGTGAGGACTCATAAAACTTTGAGGCATATTCTCATGGTGTGCGCCCTTGGTAATATCCAGAAGGATATTATGAGAAATAGACCTGCCAGTAGAAAATCCACATTTCATAGTGTCATTTGATGTTCCTATCTACTGACATGTGTATTGGTCCTTATAATTTAAGATTATTATTAATCGGTATTACAACTCGCATTCTTATAAGTATTGATGAAAACTGTGACGACACACTATTCGCAGTGAGGTAGGATATGTTGGGTGCGTCATGAGTAATACCGCATTAAAAGATAATGGAAGAAAGTATTTTTACCTTTTGTTCTATAACGGAAGTAGATATCTCAACCCCTTTTATGGAATTGATATAGCCTAAATAAATCCATGGCCAGGGTAAGGAATGGGTGAGTTAAATTCCGAAAAGTCAAAGAAAGAATAATCAAGCACATGGGTCGATGGCACTAGCATGCAACCCACTGTAGGTTCCAGGCGTAGTGGAAGCGCATTGGTGGGTGCACCCAACTTTAATTTTAACATTAAAAATGATCAATACGAGATCTATCATGATAATAAAATGCTATATCTTCATAATATAATGAATAATAAAAAAGAAAGAGGGGAGTCCTGAAACCATAGATAGGATCATCATATATTGGTTATAATTAATTTAATTAATTGAAAAGTATTACCTTGATGGAATTATTTCTTCATTTATGTTTTCGGTCATGATCTTATGTGATATGTTGTTGTGTCATATAATCTAAGTGTAGGATTCCTCTAGCGGTGATCCCCAAATGCTCCACATATCTCTTGATGTCGCTGAAGGGATCTCTGGGTGCTAGCGCGGAAGAGCCTTCGCTTGTGATGTCCACCTTCGATTGCTTTGATCCAGTGGAGGAGGATCTCTCTCTCGTAGCTTGAGAGCGTTATTAGAAAAAAAAAATATCTATTGTCTTGAGATCTTTCTCTAGATCCATTGTGAACAACCACAAAAAAAATTCTAGGCTAATGAGAATTATATAATTGGGATTTTAATTACAAAGAATAATTAAATGAATTAATTACCCAAAAGAGTTTATTCATTTCATTTAATTATTAGCAATACCCCATGTATAATAATAACAGTTGACTATTATTATTACTTGAAATGCACCCAGAAAATTACACCTAATATTATTTAATTAAATAAATAATATTATTTCTCATAAATTCCCAAAATAAATAGACGGCATGTGTAGTTAATATACACGGCATGTACTTTTGTTTTTCTATTTTCTTTATTTCCTCTGCCACATTTATTAGACCTTGAATAATGGCTATTTATTTCTCAAATAAATATCACTGCATTACTTTCTAATAAATGTATATTATTTCTCCCACAATATATTCTCTCGAATAACTAGTGTCGAAATAAATGCAATCAGGAATATTTGAAAAATTATTAAACCACAATCGGGAATAATATTTATCCAACTTGTTAAATTAATATATAATGGTGATACTTGGACACACTTAGTGTGTGACCCTCTAGGACTCTTTATTATTGGAATTTGGTGGAGCCTACCTAAAGTCCAAGGTTAGCATCTAGAAACACGCCTAGGTACCCACAGAGAAAGAAGTTAACACCGCAATGATGTGTCACCTCCTACGAACGCTTACTGTGTAATGTAATCCCTTTGTCTCGATATCACAAATCTAGCGGGTTTCATGCTACTGCCATCAAACCATGTGAATGATTATTCTTTCTTTGACTTTCCAGAATTTAACTTTTCCATTCCTCACCATGGCCATGGATTTATTTAGGCTATATCAATTCTGTCAAAGGGCATGAGATATCAACTTCCGTTATGGAACAGAAGGGACAAATCCTTTCCCGCATTATCTATTAATGTATTATCACTCGTGATGCACCCAAAATATCCTACCTCACTGTAAATAGTGTGTCATCATAGTTTTCATCAATACATCTAAGTGTGCGAGTTTTAATACCCATTAATAATAATCTTAAAGACTAAGGACCAATACAAACATCTGAAGATAGGAACATCCAATGACACTATGAAATGTGGATTTCCTACTGGCAGGTCTCGTTCTCATAACATCCTCCAGGATGTTACCAAGGGCACACACCATGAGAAGGTGCCTAAATGTTTTATGATTCCCCACCCCTAATGGACTTTATTATTTTTGTCCCTCAAATAACATAATCCAGCCATAGAACATATATTCAAGAACAGTATTATGGCACTTTCGGGTTCTCATCATTACAGGGATCTGCTATGACCCTTTAATGCAACAGTTATCCATAGGACATTATCACATGCGTTGTCACTCAGAAGAACAATCAAGTCGTGATAAGGTATTTGTTAATGAATAAAGTACAAAGTAGTTGGTTCTAGGACACCAACTCCAACAAACTCCCACTTGGACTAGAGCCAACTGCTAACAATCCTTAACCCAATAACTCTCACATGATATTCATGCTTCTTCTGAGATAGTCCTTTAGTCATGGGGTCCACCACATTATCTTCCATAGACACTCTGATCACTGCAATTTCACCCCTTTGATACAAATTCCTCAATAGTTGATACTTCTGGAGTATGTGCTTTATCCATTGATGTGACCTTTGTTCTTTTCCAAGAGTCACCGCTGTAGTATTATCACAATACAATGTGATATGATATTTACTACTAGGCACCACATAAAGCTCCTGGAAAAAGTTATTAATCCAGATGTCTTCCTTGGCTGCATCATAAGTATCTATATATTCGGACTCTGCTATAGAATCAGCAACAACTGGTTGCTTTGAACTCTTCCAGCTCACATATCTTCCATTGAGACAGAAAACATATCCAGATTGTGATTTAAGATTGTTCTGATCTTTCTGAAAACCAACATCACCATCCCCTCTAATGACAAGCTCCTCGTCTCCTTCATACACCAGGAACATATCCTTAGTTCTTCTCAATTACTTAAGGATAGTCTTAACTGCGGTCCAATGTTGTTCTCCTGGATCTTCTTGATATCTACATACCATGCTATGTGCATAGGAAACATCAATCCTAGTACATAACATGGAATACATGATGGATCCTATAGCTGAAGCGTATGGTATCTTACTCATTCTATCATTCTCTTATTATGTCTGAGGACACATTTTCTTAGAAATATGTATTCCATGTGACACTGGAACCAATCCCCTATGGGATTGTTCTATACTAAATCTCTTTAGTATCTGGTCAATGTATATACCCTGACTTATTCCAATTAGCCTTTTGTATCTATCACGAATGATCTTTATCCCTAAAATGTTGGCTACTTCACCAAATTTCTTCATGGAGAAACACTTGTTCAACCGGTCCTTAACTAACTGTAAGACTGGTACATCATTTCCAATAATAAATATTTCGTCAACATATACTAATAGGAAAACGACCGTATTCCCATAAAACCACTTATAAACACATGGCTCACATTTGTTCTTAATGAAACCAAATTAGTTTATGGATTCATCAAATTGAATGTCCCATGACCTGGATGCTTGCTTTAATCCATAAATAGATTTCTGCAACTTTCAAACCCGTTTGGCTTCACCTGGTGTCACAAACCCTTCTGGTTGTGTCATATATACATCTTCCTGAAGGTTCCCATTAAGTAATGTTGTTTTGACATCCATTTTCCAAATCTTCTAGTCATGGTAAGTTGTTATGGAAATTATGGTTCTTATGGATTTAAACATGGCAACTAGAGAGAAGGTTTTATCACAGTCAATTCCTTGATGCTGTCTGAATTCTTTATCCACTAGAATTTCTTTAAAGGTGATAAATTGACCTTCCATGTCTAGTTTTCTCTTGATTACCCATTTGTATCCAATAGTCTTTACATCAACTAGCTCATCAACCAGAACCCAGACTTGGTTTTGATATATGGAATCCATCTCGGAATTCATAGCTTCTAGCCATCTTGTAGCTTCTGATATTTTTACTAATTCTTTGAAGGATATAGGTTCATCATTGTCCAATAATAATTATTCACCATCCTTGATGACTAGGAAACAAAATCTCTTTGGTTCCCTTACCTCTCTTGAGCTCCTACGCAGTACTTGTGTTTTTGGAACCTCTTCCACAGGGAACTGTGGGAATTGTTCCTATACCAACTCATGTGTATCTTGATCATTAACTTTGTCAAAGTAAATCTTTCTCCCACTATCCTTTTTGAGTATGTGCTCCCTTTCAATAAATATGGCTTATCTGGAGACATTCACTTTCTTGTATGAATGGTTATATAGGTAATATTCTTTCATTTCCTTGGGATATCCTATAAAGATACAATTCATGCCCCAGGGTTCTAGTTTGTTTCCTGATAAGGACTTAACAAATTCCTCGCATCCCCATACATGTATGTGCGACAAAATGGGTTTATTTCTATTCCATAACTCTGAGGGAATTATATTTTCCACCTTAGTTGGTACTCAGTTTAATGTGTATGTTATAGTTTGTAATGAATATCCTTAAAAGGATAATGGAAGATCTGTATGACTCAACATAGACCTCACCATGTCTAACAAGGTGTGGTTACTCCTTTCATTAACACCATTCCACTGTGGTGTATAAGGAGGAGTGAGATGAGATAGAATCACAGACTCTCGTAGAATATCAATGAACTCTTGGTTCAGATATTCTCCACCTCAATCTGATCGAAGCTTCTTTATCCTCTTACCAAGATGATTCTCTAATTCATTCTTGAATTCCTTAAATTTCTCTAAGCCTTATGACTTATACCTCATTAAGTAGATATAGACATATCTACTCAAATCATCAGTAAAAGTAAGTAAGTAAGAATATCCACCTCTAGCTTCTACTGAAAATGGTCCACACACATCTGTGTGCACCAATCCTAGAAGCTTTGTGGCCCTTTCACCATATCTACTAAAAGGAGGCTTGGTCATTTTACCTTGTAAAGAAGTGTGACATCTATCAATTGGTTTTAGCTTAGTAGAGTCTAAATATCCATCTTGGCATAGCTTTTTCAAGCACTTTTCGTTTACATGACTGAGATGGTGATGCCACAACAGGGTGGTGTATGAGTCATATGATCTTGTTTCATTATCGATTTCCAACACTTGGTTTTCATAATTTAATACATACAAACCATTATTTAAATGCACCATACCATAACATACGTTGTTCTTATAAAAGAAGGAACCCTTATTTCCAAACTTGAAAATAAATCCATCCATATCCAAAAATAATATAGAAATTATGTATTTGGTAACACTAGGCACATAATAACAATTATGTAAAACCAAAATCATCCTAGTTGGCAATGAGAGGTGGTAATCGCCAATGGCTAACACAGCCAACCTCACTCCATTGGCAGCTCGAAGATCCACCTCTCCTCTGGAAATATTTCTAAATCTACTTGGTTCCTGTATTTGAATACAAATATGATCCCCACAAGTTGTATCTTATACCCAATGTGTAGAAATAGAAAGATTACACTCGATAATGAACGCATGTTTAGCATCCCCATGATTCTAGGTGCAATTCCTCTTCCAGTGGCCTTTCTTTCCACATGAAAAACATACCACCTCTTGTTCTTTTCCCTACCTCTGAATCTTACCCTTCTTGGAGGGACAGTACTCGGGGGATTTAGACTATTTTTAAGTCCTTGGCCCCTTTTCCTTGTCCTTCCATTTCTTATTCACCATAAGGATTGTGGTTTTTTCCTGCCTCGTGTCCTTATCTACCTAGAGAATTAAGGTCAGAAGTTTTGATAGACTCTTCTCATTGTTTCTCATGTTATAGTTG
Organism: Viscum album; assembly: GCA_963277665.1. NCBI lineage: Eukaryota > Viridiplantae > Streptophyta > Magnoliopsida > Santalales > Viscaceae > Viscum > Viscum album. Next base: position 171,661,280 of record OY728157.1, read on the forward strand.
ACAATAAATCTTGATAAGGTCATGGGAAGTGATGATAGGATGAGATTTGTACGCAAATCATCCGGGAACTTAATCCCTAAGATGTCCAGGCATTCAATGTAGCCAATAATCTTGACTACATGAGGCCCAACTGGCACAGACTCTCCAATCTAAGTTGTAAACAAAGCTTTGGAGATCTCATATCTCTCATGTCTCGCCTTCCCTTGGTAGAGATATTTAAGGTGAGACATCATGCTATACGCATACATGTTTTCATGTTTCTTCAAGAGCACACTAGACATGGCTGATAGCATGAAACATTGGACACTTGTGGCATCATCCATATATTTCTTATAGAGAGATAGTTTCTCATCACTAGCCCCTTTCCCAGGTGAAACTGAAATAGGCTCTTCCTGTAACACCCTAAGAATTTACAAATAGATTTATTATAGAATGCATGGATCACTGAGTCTCTACAAACACCACTTTGTTATAACCTATCCAAGTAAACATAAGTTTTTCACTTCTGTGATGTGAATTTCGAAAATCTGACATACACGGTTGCGATCAGTAAGTTATTTGGAGTCCAATAAGAAAAACAGAATTTTTGGTGAATAGTAACCCACCCTTATGAATAGTAAAATATCCTTATGAATAGTGATATACCTTAATGAATATTAACCTTACTTATGATAGTATATAAATAATATTCAAGTTTTAGTACAATATACCTATGTTTTGGAATAAGTAAATAAATGTTTTAAAACTATTTTTTTAGAATAAATTATGTTTTTAATTGAATATTAAATTAATCATATTTAGAAAATTATTTTTGAAAAATGGAATTTATTTTTGGATTCTACACATTGAAAAATGGTTGGGGTGAATTTTTGGGATTTTTTTGAAATAATTGACTTTTTGATGAATAGTGAAATACCATAATTTACAAAATAAGCTAAATACACTAATTATACAGTCATGTATGATTTTATACTGATTTAAACCCAATTGATTCTGATTCACATGATAAAAATACTATTATTGGTCATGGAAGACTCACTATTCCTTGTATTTTGGGGAAATAATAAATTAATGAATTTTATATTGAGAAATCCCCTCTCTCCTCCACTATAAAAACCCCCTCTCACTCCCTCTTCTCTTCACTCCTATCAAGACTTGAGCCTTCTCCAAATTCTATCCAAATATCCTTCCAACCTCCTATCCCATGTTCATCAAGCCTTGGTCTCATAAAAAGAACAAAATCTCTCCCTTAAAGAGGCTCTCAAGGAAGTTTGGTTCAAGAGGTAAATTCCTCTTTTCAATTCTTTGTCTTTCCTTTCAAGTTCATTTGTTTTCTTTTTCTATTATTACCTATCCTTATCCAAATGTTGTGATAACTCCAGTACCTTACATGTACTGTAATTTTTTCATGATAGTGGAATAATTTATCATCATCTCTTCCTTTTACCTTCTTTTATACTAGTAGTGAGAACACCATCCGATATGTGTAAATTTACCACATTCAAGGACGATGGGATTTCGATTTCTATTATAATTCTCAATTCTGGTCATGAAACCATTCTTTTTATGGTTTAACCAGATTATTATATATGAAATATACCCTATGTAAGGTTCTGTAATCCTTTTGTACAAATGATATTAAGTTATAAAGAAAAATGAGTTCGCTGTAATCAAAACCCACAAATTAACTGAAACAGTTATCATTAAAGTTATATATAATAATTCATCCTCATACCATGTAACAAAGTTATATAAATTAACTATAACACCTATTCATGATCATAAATAATATAAAAATTCAATTCTGAATATTTACATCCATTTCACATGAACTCCATTACTTAAGAACAAGTGAACTGATTATGAAAATAAAGAAAATGAACACTGTGGAACAAAAAAAATCAATATAATAACTTATCAAGAAGGGAATAAATGAACTAAATATAATTATGATAAACTAAATACATGTATAATAGGTTATGAAATAAGTTATTAATAATTCTAATTTCATATTTCAGGACCTTAAGTTCAAGAGCGGAACAAATTTGGACTTAAGGTAAGGGGTTTCTTTATCTCACTTCCATTTTTGTGAGGTTTCCCATATTCACTACTAATACTTGTGTATGGTGTATGTATAATGTCCATTGATGTAAAATATCATGAATATATTTATTTTCATGTTATTCAATTTATCATTTTAATATTATTAATTTTGGGGCATACGAATCGATTGATTACAAAGTGGTAAGGGTTTTTCCACCCGAACTTCCATTTTCATTCGGGTTACTTTTATTGTCTATTACCTCAATGAAACTCTTTTGTATTATTATTTACTCCTCAAAATTTATGTGTGTGGGTTATATATATGTTTAAAAACCAGAATATTTCCTTATTTTATGGATGGTTACACTTTTTAAAAGGAACTTTCAAAATTGTTTTTGAAATACAAGCCTGGTCCAAGGGAATTTCTCTAATTTTTACCTATTTTCAAGGGCACTCAATAATCTGTTTTTGGAAACCATTATCTTTATAAAATTACTAATTTTATTGTGAAAATAATATCTTACTTAACTTCTGGTTTTATACAAATATTTTTCCAAAAGGACTCTTTCTTTCCAAGTAAAAGAGTATTTATCTCAAGATTTACTCAAATATTTTATAAGAGTATCTTCATCTATTTCAACACTCTTGTAGATTATTATGTATTATTGGAATTATTATTCCATGTTATCATCTACCATATTTAATTTATTGTTTTATTATTACTTTTTATGTGGATGTTCTATCTTAAATCCATTCCCCAATTTACTCTGAATGGTTAGTGTTTAGGCTTAATGTTCGGGGAGAGTTATTTGCATTTCATATATTAATTTTAATATTAATGTATATGTTGTTTATGTTTATCTTTGTTCTTATGAGGAATGAATTGGATATAGTAAGTTTCGGTTGGGGGCCTCTATAGCCCCTCATTGCATCGGTAGGTCTCATGAGACAAACTAAGGTCTTGGCACAAGGCCTTGACAAAATAATTATTTATGGTCTTGGCACGAGGCCTTGATAGTATGGTTATGTTGTCCCGCATTATAAATACCCTCATTATGAAAATAGTATTGATGGTTCATGTGGTTATTCAACTTATAGAATACCCATGATTATGTTATGTTATGGAAATATTTACTTAGCTCATTTTTATTCCACATTATGTTCAGGTTTATTTTTAGAGGCATGTGTTTTAAATTATTCACCATGTCTATTGTTTATGTTATCTTCCATTATATTTCTTACCCTTAATGAGAATTTGAGCTCACCCCTTTCTTATTTTTCATTTTCTCAGGACATGAAGAATTTTATTAGGAATGACATGCTGAAATAACCTTGGAGTTATGGAATCTTTCTAAGGAGTTCCTATGTTGTTTTTCATTTCAAGTTGTAATGATGAACTTATGTATGTATCTTGTTTCCAATAATACTAAACTACTCAGTCCTTCGGGATGATTATTCCTTGTTTGTATACTAATTTAATCAAATAAGGCACCGGTTCTGGGCAACTGGGGTTGGGTCCTTATACTTCCAGCAGATACAATTTCCTCTCATGGTGAAGGATGATGCGTAAACGCCTCTGCCACTCTTAGAAATTGGTTCTGGTGAGAAGGTTTTCCTTCTCGAGTATGGTTTTCAATGATATGTTTGAATTCATTTTTCATGTCGTTTCTCAAAATTAATATGATCAAAGGTTTAGTACTTTATTATAATAAAATATAGACAAATAAATAAATTAATACTTATTTGTCTCCCACTATTTTATTGAAATCTAATATCCCTCACCATTGAATTTGGAATATTATGTTGCCTGAATATTCTAGTGGAAAGGATCCATAATTCCCTTCACATTACCCCAACTAGGGTTGGTCAAGAAACTTTAAGGGTTTTAGGTAGGCATTCCAAATGCTAACTACATTAACTCGCAGCTCCTTGATCCGCTGAGTGGACTCCCCAATCCTAAAACCCTTTAATTTTGGATTTCCTCAACCTTTACCCCTTGGTCACACAAAGTCCTGATGTGGCAGTCAACCCTTGATGCAAACCAAGTCAATTCAACCCAAAACCTTTAATTAGAATTCCCCGATAATTGAAAGCACCCCGACTAGGGTTGGTCATGCACTTTGAACTATGGTTCGATTCTAACCAAGATTATGGAAGGCTATACCAACTTAATATTTCTTTGATGGATTTTATCCTTATACATAAATTTCCATTTTATTATCTTTGATTACATGCTTATTAATATTAAGTGGGATATACTTAAGTGATTAACCATGTCTAAACAATATTTTACGCATAAGCCAGTCTTATTTTAGTTCCATCTTGCATGCTTATTTAATTCATTAATTGTGTGATCGTGAAAACACACCCACAATAAATAAATCATGAAATTGACAGAAAAATGTTATGATTATGAGCTTGTTTTATTGGTTAGTTTATCTAGTGGTTTATAAACTAACCCAAGACCTAGGGGAGAAACACCTTGAACCTTTTGGGTTCGTGTTTATAGCTTTCCACCTATTCACCTTTGTATCTCCTTGGATTGGTTTCACCTTTTCTATTAACTTGAGCCACCTCCACTAACATGGGATCTCCATCCATTACATATGCTTTTATCTCACATTCAGGTGAGGGGTAAAACGGGGTTTTACATAAAAGAAACCATGGGCGTGCAGGGCCTAAATATTAATGAGGAGAAGGCTCACAGGCCAAAAATTTAATTTAAATAAATAAATTAAAATAAACCATTCACATACAAAGGTCTTGGTCTATCTCATGATCTTCCATACATGCAATGATATTTACGTATAAATAAAACTAGCATTCAATTCTTTAATCATTCTGGTTTATGATAAATCACACTCAAATCAATTAATTATCTTTAATTAATCAATCCTTTTATCTTAAACCCTTTTCTAAATTTCCTTGAGATTCTCATCCATTATAATTTTAAACAAATAAATTCATTTAAAATTATCTTTGCACGTAACTTGTACCTTGGAGGAAACCCGGTGAATTCTCATTCATAACTACCCAATGAGTATAAATGAACATTACACATATGTTAAATTAAATACATATATATAAAACACCTATCACATGTTGTACCTCAGCCTTACGCCTACAATATGGTACACGTCTCAAGGGTTTGTATAATATAATAATAAATTTTAATAATTATGCGTAATTTGGATGAATACATGGCCTGTAGTTCCAACTATATAACGTGTAATTTTGTTCACCATCCATCTGAAGTACATGCCCAGGGACATGGCGTGTAGATGTACTTCAGAAATCTTTGGAGTACATGGTGTGTTCAGTGGGAACATGCCTTGTAGTGTCCACGTTAAATGGTTTCCAGCCGAGCAAGTCGTGTACGGGGTACACATTCCAACCCTAACCCGAAGGGACGACAAGTCGTGTTCAATGGACCACACGGCGGGTAATCCAGAAACCATGTTCCACCTATTCCTAGTCAACACACAGTGTCATTTAAGACTTAGAAATACTCCAACACAAGGCCTGATTTGGCGGACCAGTCTGATGCATTGAAACTAGACTACACTACATGTACAGCCAAATACACACTTGTCTTCTGGTGTTGTACGGCCAAGAATTTTTGGCACCTCTGGATGAGATCCTCTGTTTTATTTTAATAAAAATTAAATGAAAAATTTGTTTCTGTAAGGTGAATGAGAAACAAGAGGAAGAACAGATCTCGAGATTCAGAATTATAGAATGATTAACTAGAATTGAAACAACTAAATTATTAAATGCATAAATTACCAATGGGAAACTAAATAATTATAATCAAAGATATGACCGCTCTGATACCACTTGTAGGTTCCATGTGTAGCAGAAGTGCGTTGGTGGGTGTACCCAACTTTAATTTTAGCATTAACAATGATCAATCTGAGATCCGTCAGGATAATAAAATGTCGGGTCTTTGGAATATAACAAAGAACGAAAAAGAAAGAGGGGAGTCTCGGAACCATATATAGGATCATCATGTGTTGTTTATAATTAATTTAATTAATTAACAATAATTAAATTGATGGAATTCTTTCTTCATTGATGTTTCTGGTCACGATCTGATGTGATTCGTCATTGTGTTGTAGAATCCATGTGTAGGATTCCTCTAGCGGTGATCCACACATGCCCCACGTATCTCTGAACATTGCTGAAGGGATCTCTAGGTGATAGCACAGAAGAGCCTTCACTTTCAATGTCCACCTTCGATCACCTTGATCCAGTGGAGGAGGATCTCTCTCTCATAGCTTGAGAGCGTTCTTGGAAGAAACTAATTCTCTCTTGGCTTGAGAGATTTCTCTAGATCCGTTGTGCACAACCACAAAAAATGGCTAGGATGATGAGAATTATATCATTAGGATTTTAATTACATAGAATAATAAAATGAAATAATTACCCAAAAGTATTTATTAATTTAATTTAATTCTTAGCAATACCCCATGTCTAATAATAACAGTTGACTATTATTATTACTTGACATGCGCCCAGCGAATTACACCTAATATTATTTAATTAAATAAATAATATTATTTCTCATAAATTCCCCGAAAAAAATACATGTCGTGTATTTTTAATATACACGGCGTGTACTTTTTTTCCATTTTCTTTATTTCCTCCACCACATTTATTAGACCTTAAATAATGGCTATTTATTTCTCAAATAAATATCACTGCATTACTCACTAATAAATATATATTATTTCACCCACAATATATTCTATTGAATAACTATAGTCGAAATAAATGCGATTAGGTATCCTTGAATAATTATTAAACCACAATTGTGAATAAACTTTATTAAACTTGTTAAATTAATATTTAACTGAGATACTTGGACAAACTTAGTGTGTGACCCTCTAGGCCTCTTTCTCATTGGCATTAGGCGGATCCTGCCTAAAGTCCAAGGTTAGCATCTAGAAACACGCCAAGGCACCCATAGAGAAAAAATTTAACACCAAAATGGTGTGTCACCTCCTACGAATGATTACCGTGTAATGTAATCCCTTTGTCTCGATATCTCGAATTAGCGGGTTTCATGCTAGTTCCATCAACCAATGTGCTCGATTATTCTTTCTCTGAATTTATAGAATTGAACTTGCCCATTCCTCACCATGGAAATTGATTTATTTAGGCTATATCAATTCCATCAAAGGCCCTGAGATATCAACATCCGTTATAGAACAGAAGGGACAAATCCTTTCTCTCATTATCTATTAATGTAGTATCACTCGTGACGCACCCAATATATCCTACCTCACTGCAAATAGTGTGTCATCACAGTTTTCGTCAATATATCCATGTGTGCGAGTTGTGATACCCATTAATAATAATCTTAAAGTCTAAGTACCAATACTCAAATTCGTAGATAGGAACATCCAATGACACTATGAAATGTGGACTTTCTACCGGCGGGTCTTGTTCTTATAATATCCTCTTGGATATTACCAAGGGCGCACACAATGAGAAGGTGCCTCAAAGTTTTATGAGTCCCCACCCCTAATGGCCTGTATTATTTGTGTCTCTCAAATAAAATCATCCAGCCATAGAACATATATTCAAGAACAGTGTTATGGCACTTCTGGGTTCTCATCATAGCAAGGATCTGCTATGACCCTTTATGCAACAGCTATCCTTAGGATATTATCACATGCATAGTCACGCAGAATAACAATCAAGATGTGATTGGGTATTTATTAATGAATAAAGTACAAATTAGTTGGTTCTAGGCCACCAACTTCAACACCCACTTGATTCGAGATATCGAGACAAAGGGATTACATTACACAGTAAGTGTTTGTATGAGGTGACATGTCATTACAGCATTAACTTATTTATATATGGGTGCCTTGGCATGTTGCTAGACACTAACCTTGGACTTTAGGTAGGATCTGCCTAATGCCACTGAGAAAGAGGCCTAGAGTGTTACACACTAAGTGTATCTAAGTATCTCGGTTAAATATCAATTTAACAAGTTGAATAAAGATTATTCCTGGTTGTGGTTTAATAATTATTCAAGGATGCTTGATTGCATTTATTTTGACACTTATTATTCGAGAGAATATATAATGGGTGAAATTATATATTTATGAGTGAGTAATGTAGTGATATTTATTTGATAAATAAATAGCCATTATTCAAGGTCTAATAAATGTAGTGGAGGAAATAAAGAAAATGGAAAATTAAAAGTACACGCCATGTATATTAATATACACACCGTGTAATTTTTCTAGGGATTTGTGAGAAATAATATTATATATTTCATTAAATAATATTAGGTTTAATGTTTTGGGTGCATGTCAAGTAATAATAATAGTAAACTGTTATTATTAGACATGGGGTCTTACTAAGAATTAAAAGAAATGAATAAATTATTTCAGGTAATTAATTTATTTTTTTATTCTAAGTAGTTAAAATCCCAATTATATAATTCTTATTAGCCAAGAAATTTTCATGGTGGTTTTTCACAATGAATATAGAGAAATCTCTCAATCCAAGAGATAATTCTTCTCTTCCAAGAACATCCTCAAGCTAAAAGAGAGATCCTCCTCCACCAAATCAAGGAGAGTGCTTTGCAAGTAGCTCTCAAGGCGATCGAAGGTGGACATCTTAAGAGAAGGCTCTTCCATGCTAGCACCCAGAGACCCCTTCGGCGACATCCAGATATACGTGGAGCACGTGTAGAGAACTGCTAGAGGACTCATATACTTGGATTCTATGATGCAATTATATTTCACATCGAATCATGACCGGAAACATCAATGGAGAGATAATTCCATCAAGGTAATTCTTTTCCTTTAATTAAATTAATTATAACCAACATATGATGATCCTCTATATGGTTTTGGGACTCCATTACTTTCATTATTTCTTCACTCTATTCCGCAGATCTGGCGTTTTATTATCATGATGGATCTCAGATTGATCATTGTTAACAGAAAAATTAAAGTTGGGTACACCCACCAAAGCGCTTCCATTGCACCTAGAACCAAAACGTGGTATAAAATCCAATCATATAGTTGATTATAATTATTTAGTTTTTTGTTGGTGATTTACGCATTTAATATTTTAGTTATTTTGATTCAAGTTAGTTATTCTATAAATATGAATCTTGAGATCTATTCGTCCTCTTTCATTTCTCGTTCACCATACAGAAACAATTTTTTCATTTAATTTTGATTAAAATAAAACAAAGGATCTCATCTGAAGTTGCCAAAGCTTCTTGGTTGTACAACACCAGAACACACGACGTGTATTCGGCAGTACACGTTGTGTAGTATAGATTCCATGCACCGGGATGGTCCGACAAACCAGGTTGTGTCATTGGATTCTATCTATGTCTTTAGGAATCTATGTGTTGACCAGGAATAGGTGGCACATGGTTTTTGGATTACACATCGTGTGGCCCACTGAACATAGCATGTGGTCCCTTTGGGTTAGGGTTGGACCGTGTACCCTGTACATAGATTTCCCAATTGGAAACCGTGTAATGCGGATACTACATGTTGTGTGTCCCACTAAACACACTGTGTGCATCGAAGATTTCTGAAGTACATCTACACGCCATGTCCCCGGGCGTGTACTTTGGATAGATGGTGAACAAAAGTGCACATCGTGTAGTCAGAACTACATACTATGTACTCATCCAAATTAATCAGATTTATTAAAATTTATTATTATATTATAAAAACCCTTGAGATGTGTACCATAGTGTAGGCATAAATTTGAGGCACAACACGTGATAGGTGTTTTATATATATGTGTTTAATTTAACATCTTCGTAATGTTCATTTTTACTCATTGGAAAGTTATGAATGAGAATTCACTGGGTTTCCTCCAAGTTAAAAGTTATGTAAAAAGATAATTTTAAATGTATTTATTTGTTTAAAATTATGATGGATGAGAATCTCAAGGAATTTCATAAAAAGGGTTTAAGATAAAAGGATTGATTAATTAAAGATAATTAATTTATTCAAGTGTGATTTACCTTAAAAAAGAATGATTAAAGAATTGAATGATAGTTTTATTTATGCATAAATATCGTTTCATGTATGGATGATCATGAGATATTCCAAGACCTATTGATGTGACTGGTTTCTTTTAATTTATTTATTTAAATTAAATTTGTTGGCCTGAGAGCCTTCTTCTCATTAATATGTAGGGCATGTGTGCCCAAGGTTTCTTTTATGTAAACCCCCGTTTTACCCCTCACCTGCAAGTGAGATAAAATCATATGTAATGGATGGATATCCCAATCTATTTGAGGTGGCTCAAGTTAGGATCCAAGGTGAAACCAATCCAAGGAGATACAAAGGTGGACAGGTGGAAAGTTGTAAACACAAACCCAAAAGGTTCAAGGTGTTTCTCCCCTAGGTATTGGGTTAGTTTATCAACCGCAATATAAACTAACCAATAGAACAAGCTCATGATCATACTATTTATTTTATTTTTGTCAGTTTCATGGTTTATTTATTGTGGGTGTATTTTCATGATCACACAATTAATGAATTAAACAATCATGCAAGATGGAACTAAAATAAGACCCATTTATGCATAAATATTATCTTAGACATGGTTAATAACTTAATTATATCACATATAATATTAACAAGCATGTAATTAAATATAATAAAATGTAAATTTACATATAAGGATAAAATCCCTCAAATAAAATATTAAGTCGGTATAGCCTTCTATAATCTTGGTTAGAATCGAACTATAGTTCAAAGTGTTTAATCAATCCTAGTTGGTATGATTTCAATTATCGGGGAATTCTAATTCAAGTTTTTGGGTTGACTTGACTTGGTTCACATCAAGGGTTTACTGCCATAGTAGTACTTGGTGTGACCAAGTGGAAAAGGTTAAGGAAATTCAAAATAAAAGGATTTCAGGATTGGGGAGTCCATTCAGCGGATCAAGGAGCTGCAAGTTAATGCAGTTGGCATTTAGAATGCCTACCTAAAACCCTTAAAGTTTCTTGACCAACCCTAGTTGGGGTAATGTGAAGGTAAATATGGATCCTTTCTATTAGAATATTCAAGCAACATAATATTCTGAATTCAATGGTGAGGGCTATTAGATTTAGATAAAATAGTGGGAGACTAATAAGTATTAATTTATTTATTTGTTTTAGTTTTATCATGATAAAGTACTAAAACTTTTCTCATATTAATTTGTATAATTTAAAATAAAAATGAATTCAAACATATCATTATGAACCATACTCTATAAGGAAAACCTTCTCACCAGCACCAATTCCCAGGAAAGGCAGAGGCGTTTACGCGTCATCCTTCACCACGGGAGAAAATTGTAAGTTCTAGAAGATCCTCTTCTAGTTGCACCTGGAAAAGAGGCCAGTGATGAGGAAAAATATCTCTATATGAAACATATATATGATAACGCATATGTCCAATGTTTCATGTTATCGGTCATGTCTAATGATCTCTTGAAGTAACATGAAAAAATGGATGCATATAACATGATAACTGACCATAAGGATCTCTATCAGGAGAAGGCAAGACCAGAGAGATATGAGATCTCCAATGATTTGTTTACAACTAATATTGGATAGTCTGCGCCAAATAGGCCTCATGCAGTCAAGATTATTGGCTACATTAAACGTCTAGACATCATAGGGATTAAGTTCCCGGGAGAGTTACGTACAGATCTCATCCTATCATCACTGTCCGAGAACTTCTCTAGATTTATTGTCAACTATAACATGAGAAACAATTATAAGAGTATATCAGAACATCTGACCTTAATTCGCTAGGTGGATAAGAACATGGGGTGTGACAAACCTGCAGTCCTTATGGTGAATAAGAAAAATAAGGATGAGGAAAAGGTTCTGAGGATTATAAATGGTCTGAAGCCCCCAAGCACCATCCCTTCAGGAAGGGTAAGATCCAGAGGTAGGGAAAGGAATGGGAGCTGGTGTGTTTTCCATGTGGAAAGCTAGGCCACTGGAAGAGGAATTGTACCCAAAAGCATGGGGATGCTAAATGTGCATTCGTTATTGAGTGTAATATTTCCATTTCTACACATTGGGTATTAGATATAGTTTGTAGGGCTCACATTTGTATTCAAATGCAAGAACCAAGTAGATTTAGAAAGATTTCCATAGGAGAGGTGGATCTTTAAGCTGCCAATGGAACGAGGCTAGATGCGTTAGCTATTGGAAATTACCACCTCTCATTGCCAACTGGGATGATTTTTGTTTACATAACTTTTATTTTGTTCCTAGTGTTACCAAAAACATAATTTATGTTTCATGTTTGGATATGGATTGATTTATTTTCAAGTTTGGAAATAATGGTTTCTTATTTTATAAGAATAATGTATGTTATGGTATGGTGAATTTAAATAATGTTTTTTATGTATTAAATTATGAAAACCAAGTGTTGGCAATCAATAATGAAAAAAACTCAAATGACTCATACATCACCCAGTTGTGGCATCACCATCTCGGTCATGTAAATGAGAAGCACTTGACAAAGCTCTTCCAAGATGGTTATTTAGAATATACTGAGCTAAAACCACTTAATAGATGTCATGATTTTTTACAAGGTAAAATGAACAATCTGCCTTTCAGTGGACAGGGTGAAAGAGCCATAAAGCTTCTAGGATTGGTGCACATGGATGTGTGTAGACCATTTCTAGTAGAAGCTAGAGGTGGATATTCTTACTTCATTACTTTTACTGATGATTTGAGTAGATATGGATATGTCTACTTAATGAGGTATAAGTTAGAGTCCTTAGAGAAATTTAAGAAATTCAAGAATGAAGTAGAGAATCATCTTGGTAAGAAGATAAAGAAACTTCGATCAGATCGATGTGGATAATATCTGAACCAAGAGTTAATCGATCTTCTACGGGAGTCTGGGATTCTATCTCAGCTCACTCCTCCTTATACACCATAGTGGAATGGTGTTAGTGAAAGGAGGAACTACACCATGTTGGACATGGTGACATCGATGATGATCCATGCATATCTTCCATTATCCTGTTGGGGATATACATTACAAACTACAGCATACACAATAAAATGAGTACCAACTAAGGCAGAAAATGGAATTCCCTCTGAGTTATGGAATGGAAAGAAACCCATTTTTTCACAAACATGTGTATGGGGATTTGAGGCATTTGTTAAGGCTTTCTCAGGTAACAAACTAGCACCCCAGGGCATGAGGTGTATCATTATAAGATATCCCAAGGAAACGAAAGGATATTACCTATATAACCTTTCAGACAAGAAAGTTATTGTCGGTAGAAAAGTGGTATTTCTTGATAGGGAGCACATCCTCAAAAATTATAGTGGGAGCAAGATTGAATTCAAAAAATTTGATGCTCAAGATACACAGGAGTGGGTATAGTAACAAGTTCCATAGGTCTCCGTGGTGGAGGTTCTAGAAACACAAGTACAGGGTAGGAGATCAAGTGAGGTAGGGGAACTAGAGAGATTTGGTTTCCTAGTCACTGAGGATGGTGAATAATTATTGTTGGAAAATGATGAACTCCTCTCCTCTAAGGTAGTAGTAGAAAGATCAAAAGATACAAGATGTCTAAAAGATGTGAATTCTGAGATGGATTCCATGTATCAGAACCAAGTCTAGATTCTAATCGATGATCCAATTGATGTAAATCTTGTGGGATGAAAATGGGTATTCAAGAGAAATTTGGACATGATAGGTCAAGCTAGAACCTATAAAGCAAGGTTGGTGTCTAAAGGATTCAGACAGCATCAAGGAATTGACTATGATGAAACCTTCTCACCAGTTTCTATGTTTAAATCCATAAGAATCATACTTGCCATAGCTTCTTACCAAGACTATTAGATTTGGAAAATAAATGTCAAAACAGCATCCCTTAATGGGAACCTTCAGGAAGATGTCTTTATGACACAACCAGAAGGTTTTGTGACACCATGTAAAGCTAAATGGGTTTGCAAGTTTCAAAAATTCATTTTTGGATTAAATCAAGCATCTAGTTCATGGAACATTTGATTTGATGAATCCATAAAGAAATTTGGTTTAATTAAGAAGGAATATGAGCCATGTGTTTATAAGAAGTTTAATGGAAATTTGGTCATTATCCTAGTAGTATATGTTGATGACATATTACTTATTAGAAATGATGTACCATTCTTACAGTCAGTTAAGGACTAGTTGAAGAAGTTTTTGTCCATGAAGGACTTGGGTGAAGCAATCTAAATTATATGGATCAAGTTAATTCGTGATATATCCAAGAGTCTACTTGGACTAAGTCATCATACATTAATTGACCAGATATTAAAGAGATTTAGTATGGAACAATCCAAGAGGGGATTGGTTCCAGTGTCACATGGCCTATATATTTCTAAGAAAATGTGTCCTCAGACACAATAGGAGAAAGATAGAATGAGTAATATCCCATACGCTTCGTCTATAGGATCCATCATGTATGCCATGTTATGTACAAGTCTTGATGTTACCTATGCACTGAGCGTGGTAGGCATATATCAAGAAGATCCAGTAGAACAGTATTAGATTTCTATTAAGACTATCCTTAAGTATCTAAGAAGAACTAAGGATATGTTCCTGGTGTATAGAGGATATGAGGAGCTTGTCATCAGAGGGTATGCTGATGCTGGTTTTCAGATAGATCAGAATGATCTGAAGTCATAATCTGGATATTTTTTATGTCTCAATTGAGGTGTTGTGAGCTAGAATAGTTCAAAGCAACTAGTTTTTGTCGATTCAATAGTAGAGTCTGAATATATATCGGCTTCTGATGCAGCCAAGGAAGCCGCATGGATTTTGAACTTTGTTTAGGAGCTTGATGTGGTGCCCAGTAGTAAAGATCCTATCACATTGTATTGTGATAATACTTCAGTGGTGGCTCTTTCAAAATAACCAAGGTCACTTTAATAGAAAAATCACATACTCTGAAAGTATCACCTTTTGAGGGATTTCTATCAAAGGGGTGAAGTTGCAGGGAGTATAGTGTCCACAGAAGAGAACTTGCCAAACCCCATGACTAAAGTCCTATCTCAGAAGAAGCATGAATATAATGTGAGAGATAGTGGGTTAAAGGTTGTTAGCAGTTGGCTCTTGTCCAACTGGGTTTCTGTTGGAGTTGGTGGCCTAAAACCAACTACTTTGTACTTTATCCATTAATAAAAATATATTATCACATATTTATTGTTCTTATGTGTTACAATGCATGTGATAATTTCCTAAGGATAGTTGTTTCATTAAAGGGCCATAGCGGATCCCTCCTATAATGAGAACCTGGAAGTGTCATAACACTGTTCTTGAATATATGTTCTATGGCCGTATGATGTTATTTTAGGGACACAAATAATACAGGCCATTTGGGGTGAGGAATCATAAAACTTTGAGGTATCTTATCATGGTGTGTGCCCTTGGTAATATTCAGAAAGATATTATGAGAACGAGACCTGCCAGTAGGAAATCCACATTTTATAGTGTCATTGGATGTTCCTATCTGCGAACGTTTGTATCGTTCCTTAGACTTTAAGATTATTATTAATGGGTATTACAACATGCACACTTAGATGTATTGATGAAAACTATGATGACATGTCATTCACAGTGAGGTAGGATATGTTGGGTGTTTCATGGGTAATATTTCATTAATAGATAATGCGAGAAAGGATTTTTCCCTTTTGTTCTATAACAGAATTAGATATCTTAGTACTTTTTATGGAATTGATACATCCTAAATAAATCCATGTCCATGGTAAGGAATGGTCGAGTTCAATTCTATAAAGTCAAAAAAAGAATAATTGAGCACATGGGTTGATGGTATCAGCATAAAACCCGCTTTATTCGAGATATCAATACAACGGGATTACATTACACGGTAAGCGTCTGTAGGAGGTGAAACGTCATTGCGACGTTAACTTCTTTCTTTATGGGTGTCTTGGTGTGTTGCTAGATGCTAACCTTGAACTTTAGGTAGGATCCACCTGATGCCACTAAGAAAGAGGACTAGAGGGTCACACACTAAACCTGTCCAAGTATCTTAGTTAAATATTAATTTAACAAGTTGAATAAAGATAATTCCCGATTGTGGTTTAATAATTATTCAAGGATTCCTGATCGCGTTTATTTCGACAATAGTTATTCGATAGAATATATTGTGGGTGAAATAATATATTTATTAGTGATTAATGAAGTTATATTTATTTGAGAAATAAATAGCCATTATTCAAGGTCTAATTAATGTGGTGGAGGAAATAAAGAAAATGGAAAAACAAAAGTACACGCCATGTATATTAATATAAACACTGTGTAATTTTTCTAGAGATTTGTGGTAAATAATATTATTTATTTAATTAAATAATATTAGGTGTAATTCACTGGGCGCATGTCAACTAATAATAATAGTAAACTATTATTATTAGACATGGGGTCTTACTAAGAATTAAATGAAATGAATAAATGATTTTGGGTAAATAATTCATTTTATTATTCCAAGTAATTAAAATACCAATTATGTAATTCTCATTAGCCTAGCAATTTTTTGGTGGTTGTGAAAAATGGATCTAGATAAATATCTCAATCCAAGAGAGAATTATTTTATTCAAAGAATGCTCTCAAGCTATGAGAGAGATCCTCCTCTACCAGATCAACGAGAGCGCTTGGAAGCATCTCTCAAGGCAATCGAAGGCAGACATCGCAAGCGAAGGCTCTTACACGCTAGCACCTAGAGATCCCTTCGTAAATATCTAGAGATACTTGGAGCACATTTGGATCACCGTTAGAGGAATCCTACACTTGGATTCTATGATGCAACAATGGATCACATTGGATTGAGATCGGAAACATCGACAAAGAGATAATTCCATCAAGGTAATTATTGTATTTTAATTAAATTAATTATAACCAACATATAATGATCCTCTATATGGTTCTAGGACTCCATTAATTTATTTTTTTCTTCATTCTATTCCGAAGATCTGGCATTTTATTAAGGTGGTGAAATTATCCTTTTATATGTGAGGGGAGTGTCATTTTGGTAATAGAGGTGATTTATTTAAGTCTGATGGATCCAAAAGTTGGAAATAATAGAGAGGAAAATATTTTTGGGTTAATCAAACCCTATTACACATGTTTAAAGATAATTTTTTAGTATTTATAGGCTTTGTATTCTTAGTTTTAACTTTTACCCTAATTTACTTTTATTGTGGTAACTTGTTTTCTTAACCACGGTAACTTTTTTTATAACTAAAAATAAAATTAACCTCGTTAGATAATTTGGATATAATTATTATAAATATGAACATAATTTCAAAATATTAAATTTATAAAATTAATAAAAATTGAATTTAAAATAATAAATATATAACATATAAAAACTGTTTTAGAGAAAAATATAACTTTAGTTATAAAATATAGGTTTGTAAGTTAAACATAATATTTATAGATTTTTAATTTTACTTATAAAATAAATTTATGTATATAAAAAATCTTTTATAAATTTTATGCTATGTTTATACCCTAATTATGTTATAAAATTCATGGTATTTGAAAAAAATGGTATTTTTTACTACTCAACTAAAAAGAAATATTTTCAAAAAAAATCCCAAAGAAAATCCCAAGATAATATTATTATGTTGAATAAAAAAATAAAGTTTGTCTTATCAAATTAAAATTTAAAATTTAGGAATTTAACTTTCAAATGGTGATAAAAAATATAATTAAAAATAGTTGTTATGAGAAAATTACTTTTACAATATTAATTATTATTATTATTGTTTCTTATAAATTACTAATTAAATTAATATTAATATATTATTTATACCAATAATTATGTTTTATCATCATTAAACCATAATATATTTAGTTTCTTAAAATAAAAATGCATAGCTCTTAAAAGGAAAATTTTTAGGAAAAATAGTTTTTAAGCATAAAATAATATTATAAGTTACTTAGCTATACTAATTGAATTGTATCAATGAATTGGTATTAAAAATTTCCATTAATTTTTTATTTCTATATATATTTTAAAATGTAGATATTTTTTTGTACCCAAAAATTCAATAGATACGCTATAGTGGTAACATTTAATACTTTCAATATTATATTAATAAAAAGCATCATAGTTTATTTTAGTTTGATGTTACATGTGTTGCATAGTATTTATTTAAATTAATAATAAAATTAGGGTATTACAGTTATCTTTGTACGAATGATGATTTTAATATATGTTTAGGAATACAAATATTATAATTTTATTGGATAGATAATTCTATATTCATCCATATATAAAGAATATATATGAATATAGATGAATTATGTTGAGGAGATTTAAAAATGAAGCAGGTTTTAAATTTATTAGGAAGACGCTACCATTGAAGGTTGAGTTGTAGGTTGTTTTTACTATTACTTTGATATTATAAGCTCATCCTCTATTAATAATATTTCTCAAATGAAAGTGCATAAATTTTATTAAGCAAAAAATATGACCATGTTTGAAGATAGCACATCCACATAAGAATCGAGGGTATCACAAGGGAACTTGACTAATATTGAAGATGGCATCCATCCTTGATCCAGAAGAGAGAGGCATGTAGGTTGTATTTTATATGTTCAGGTCATCATAGGCATGAGAGGGTGAAGGCTTCTCGGCCTCCTCTCTGAAGATAGGTTGGGAAGACCACTAGAGAGCACTGAATCCTGATGTATTTCATTGAGTTGATGATAGATTGAATTTGTTTATAAAGAAGAACATTTCCTACTTATAATTTGGTGTGTGACTTGCTCCATGCTCCTATTTTTCATGCTTAAAAATATTAGGTGTGCATGAAACACCATTGT
The DNA here is from genome assembly GCA_963277665.1 of Viscum album. Lineage (NCBI taxonomy): Eukaryota > Viridiplantae > Streptophyta > Magnoliopsida > Santalales > Viscaceae > Viscum > Viscum album. Next base: position 171,680,173 of record OY728157.1, read on the forward strand.
ATTATGTCATACTCTACCTCATGTCATCCTACGACAAGTTAAATCTTGAGCTACTGGATTTCATGTCACACCAGTATTTGTCATTCCATGATCTATAATTTGAATTGATATAGGAGCTCGAGTAGTGGATATCTTAGTACACCAACATACTAGATCAAATGTTCATGCCATAGTTGAGTGGTGGTCTGATTCTACATGAAGAATCTTACAATTATTTTAATGAATTTTTGTGCATTTATTGTTGCTATATCATAGTTATTTAGACTCCATGATCCCATCAGATTTGAAGATTATGAGCTTCAGGAGGTGAGTTTCACATCATGGAATGAAAATCCAAATCATAAGATATTTATCATACGCATGGAATATTTTGTGCACATAATAAAATTATCTTACATGTAAGATAATTAGGCATTAGATAATTTTACATAAATGAATTATAATATGTGTAAGAAAAATATATTATGCATAATAAAGTTTTACATAAGATAATTATGCATGATAAAATTGGAAAAGTTAAGGTGAAATTTAGAAGAATATCTATGAAGGCTTCATGTTGGAAATAAGTTCCATACCATAGAGAGTTTTCCACATTGAAATTTTATTCCATAAACATCCCATTTATATTATATGTTGGTTTATAATGTTTTTTCAAGCTATGGTATTCATGTAAAAATGAGATACCATGAAAGATGGTGAAATTGAAGAAGGAAGATTTGAAATAGTTATCTGCAAATTTATATTTAATAGTAATTATATATGAAATAAATAAAATTTAGTGGAAGGATTTTAAATTAATATAAGGTTATTATATTTAGAAAAAATCATTATGAATAAAAATGTAAAATTCAAGTCTTCATGTGTGATTTTACCAGGCTTGGATATTCAAAATACATATTTTTTAATATACCAATGGCCCTAAGCTTAAAAATATTATATTTCAAGGAGTTATGTATCAATAAGATATATAGATACCCAAAGCATTATATTAATTCATTAATGAATTTGAATAATATATGAGGAATAATAAATAGAAGAATAATTTATCTATGTTATTTTTGTTTCACCTTTTAAAAGTCGAATAATGAGAGTGATAGAGAGAGAATTTCAATTGTGATGATGATTTCAGATATTTTGTAAAGTCAAAAGATAGAGGGGGTATAAGATAATATTTTTATGTATCATTCAATAAGAAACAAAATCTTTTGAAGAAGAAATATAAGGTGAGTCCCAAGACTATTTAATGGGTTGATCTTGAGTATCAAAGGTAGGGAGAACCAAAATGACATGGAGATCCTCCCAAAGTGATTAAGAAGAAGAAAAAGAAGGTGAGAGAGATATATAGAGAATAATATGATATTTTCATATCATAGAAGGATATTTAATAGATGAAAAGACTAGTGTTTTTTTTATTGTCCATATTTTTCATTGATACTCTTAAATAAGAACTGTGATTAAAAAATCACAGTGAGTCTGAGTAAATAATAAGGACAACATGCATGAATATGTATTGGTCATTATTTGGTTGTGGAAGACTTGTTAATTGGTTTGAAGGGAGTATTTAATAATAGGTGGATCTTATCTAAATAATGAAATTCAAGAACTAGTAGTTTCAATATAAAAAACACCTTATTAAGGAAGTGTATGATGTATTCCCAATCATTGTATGTGACTTGAATTTTACTTGTGATCACTACCAAGTTTTAGTCATGATAAAATTTGTGTACTCGAAAAAAATAGAACGTTATAAGGAGTAGGTTTTCTATAAGGAGGATAACCTTGTAAAAATTATGTATTGTTTTCTTTGTCAAATTATATATTACATAGTAAGGTGAGGTTAGAGAGTGTATTGATTAATTTAATCCTCTTAATAGAGGAAGATATTTGATTGAAAGAGGTTTTGATTAAGAAGAATGAAAACACATTAAAATTTGGGTAAATTGATTCACCCCCCCCCCTCAGTGTCCCTCTACAATACAAGGGGCTCTAAAAATGAAAATTTTACCACAACTCTATTGAATTGAGCCTCTATATTTACTGTATTTAATGAATATCCAATATAAAATTCAAAAATACTCTTACCTAGATAGGTGATTCATGGACTAATGGAATCATAGAACACTTATAAAAGTTTTTCCATATCTCTATGAAATTTTAATAACTCCAAAAATAAAATGAGTATGGGAATAATATATTAATTAACAGTGGAATTTTTATGCACCAAGATGATATTGGAAGGTGGTGTATATCACATTTTTATGCCCATTTATAAATAAAAAATGATATTCGATGAAGATATAAGTTTCATAAACAATCAATAAATAAATATTTTATATTATAAATTTTATATCATACTTCAATTGTTCATTATTGACCCTAAAAAATTTTATCACTTAAACAAGTAATGAAATAAATTTAAACTTCTAAATATGTGATCAAAAGTTTTGATGGTTGAAATATGTTAGATTATACGGAAATTTAGTTTATTTAAGGATACCTATAATATAAATATATAATATTTTAAAATTTACCCATATCAAACAACCTTTTTATTTTACTTATAGTAAAGTGAAAGAAAAATATGATGTGAAATATAATGTAAAATTATTAGTGAATATTACCTTTATTGTAATGGAAAAATATTGGTGTTATAAAGTTTTTCAAATACATTTTGGATTATTAATATTAAAGTTCACTTATATAATAGTGGTTAGGTTTTCACATCTAGAGGTTGATCTATATCATGATGACTAATAAAATTAACATGCATAGTATATTTTTTATTTCTTCTGAGTTAATGACTTTTGAGACTATTATTAATATAGTAGAATAAAAATATTTTTTTAGACCTATTGTTATATAAAAAAATTATTAGTAAAAAATACCTCTTGATTGTGTTTCAAGGTTTTTGGGTTTATTGTATTTATTGAAAAAATTTGTTGATAAATTTCTAGCATGTTTGTTTCCACAGAAGGTGGTGTAATTTCCAAGCATTTTACAAATTTTTGGGCATGATTTTTTGGAGTTGAATTTTTAATAATATAAGGATTTCCTCATAGAAAAGTTATCATACTATATAGAAACTATGAGAATCCACAAAGGAGGTTTATAAACTGATCCCAAACCACATATAAATTATGTCGTAAGTATAAAGGGAGCTCAAAACCTCTATAGTAAGTTCACAGGAAAGGAAATTTGAAAAGTGCATTGAGCTCGCATAGAGGTTTTGTGAATCACATAAAAAAATAATAAGGGTCCTATTTTTATGGTATAAAGGTGGTGATTTGAGGTAATTTAAATGGGTTCTATTCATTTGTAAAATGTGGTGATTCAGAGGCCACTGTAAGAGGATTTATGTGTTACTCAAACCATATAGTGGGTGAAATATGTGGTGAAGGCTGATTCCTAAACGGGATTAAGTGTAATTTTTATTATTAATTTTTTGGGTTTCATTTACTATATAAAGGAACCATAATGAATTTATTAAAAATGGAGAAAATTTCAGTAGATATAATCTTCATTGGTGAAATTCGGCTTAATCTGAAATTGGTTTGAAAAGGAGTTGAGTTCATGAAGGTATTTGAGTTCATGATGAAAGTTGTGTTTGTGAGGGAGATTTGGTTTTTAGTTCACTATAGATCACAGTGGATAGTTTGTTCATGAGGAATCATACATTTATAAATCAAAGGTGATTTATGAGACACTCACTCCACGTGTTTCACAAGCAGTTATCATAGGGATTAAATTAGTTTGTGAAGGAAAAAAGAGTAGTTCATGAATGGTATTTACAAAAATAAAATGCTATGTGGTAAATTGGATTTCATCTCTCAAGTGAAAACAACTATTTATAGAACACTCTCATATGTTTGAAATGATTTTGAGGTGATTTAACTTAATGGAAGAATCTTATGGAGTATTAGTGCATTCACTTCAATTGCGAGAGAAGTAAGCATTCAAAGTATGATTGGTTATAAACTAGAAGATATAGTGAGTTATATCAAAAAATTATAGCAATAGTGTGTTATAGTGGATTTGGTACATCAAAACATTTCCTTTGTATGCTCCTTGAATATAGCCTAGTGAGGGTGAACCATGTATAATTGATGTTTCATGTGAATGTTTCAATTTCTATTTGTTCATTTCTATGTTAAGGAGATACAACAGTGTTTTGTTTAACAAAGAAAAAATATCCATGAAAGGGATGTTGTTTTAATCAATTATACCCATATTTACACCCCCCACCCCCCCTCATAGAGGGTATTTAACCTATTAGGGATAACAATTGGAATCAGTGTAATGAACTTGGATTTTTCAAGTGTGTTTCTATTTAATTTTATCCTTTATTCATTCTTTTTACTATGAATTTTTTTGGATGAGTTTTGGTGTTTTTTTGTTTGTTTTGGATATCTTTAGAGGCCTTTTTTAAGTTGTTTGATTTGAGAATGGTTTTCCAAAATAGTTATCATCCTATAAGAAATTATGAATCTTATGATAGAAACACTTGGGGTGACACACAGTTAAGGTGTATGGTTTATTAAACTATGCAGACTCACCTAACAAATCATGCAACTTTCTCTAGTTTCCAAAATCATAGTTAGCACATGGTGTGTAAAATGATGCAACTGAACCATGTAGGTTCACATTAGAGGTAGGGAGTATCACACAGTTGGAACATGGTTTTTCAAACTATGCAACAAAACCATGTGTGTGTGATTTAATTTTCCAAAAATTAATTTAAATGGAAATTAATCGCATATTTTGACCCATTCTTCCTCCTATATGAAGCCCTCTCAATTCTAGGGACTCAAAATCCCTTCCTTGTAGAATTCTTCTCCTCCCAAGATCAATTTTGATGGATCCAAGAGTTTTGATGATTGGGAATTAAGGTATGTGATCTAAAAGCTTCTATTCTTTGGGTTTTTCCAAGATCTACCCATTTTCCCTTAAGATGAATCATAGATCTATCATGTTATTTACCAATCTATGGATTATATAGCCTTATAACAATATATTCTTGGATCTTTTCTAGAATCAAGGTGGATCTAGTATATTGGTGTTCTTCCTATGATCAATCCCAGACTTAATGACATCAGTATATCCTGATAGGTAATTTTTAGTTGATCCAATCCCTTGTACTTATAATCTTATTAAATCTTGTTCTAGAGCCTTGATGTGTTGAGTTGGGATAGTTCTAGGATTTAGAGTGGTTCAATTGGACTCAAACATCAACCCTTATCATAAAAATGTCATTGTACCTAAGATAAGTGATCCTTATCATTGGTGAATGTTTATATGGTTATTTCTATGAAATTTTGGCATATGTTTATAAACCCTTGATACCTATTATTGATGTTTGATTTCATGTGGTGTGTTTGTGTGTGTAGCATGTGAGACCTATTCTTGATGTTTTCCCACATGTGGTTTGTTGTTGCTATGAATATTTCTTGATATGATGTATTATTGATCTATTATTATGTATTTATGTGTAACATTATATGTCTTATATAGGTTAATATATATAGACTATCCCATTAATATGGATGTGTCAGGAATCAATTGGAATTTACATGGGTTATCCATTCTGATTGGATGTTTTAAACATTTTTTTTGGTATCCCATCATTGGGGGATGTTTCAGGTGTCCAACCAATATTCATTCCAGCATATATTTGGATTAGGTAGATTTGGTCTCTAAGGACCCATATAATATGTTTCTCTTGTGTGATATAACTATTATTTATTTTCATTCTTTTTAATTTCTTGGAATACACTTTTATATCTTATGAACTTATGTTAAGGAGTGTTAATGGTACCCTACTCAGTTTCATACTCACACTCTACTCGGGTATCTCAATGTGTGTGTGTGTGTGTTTGTGTGTAGATGTTATGACCATGGATCCAGTTAAGGGTAAAGGCCTTATGTTGAGTGATTGAGAGAAATCTTTATGAGGGTTTCGGAATGGATGGATGGACTTCGATCAGGATGTATGTTGCTATTTTTTTAGTTACTTTTATCTTGTTCATTGGTACACTATCTTTGGAGATCCTTATTTTCCATTTTTTGGTTTATTTGACTGAAAATTCATATTTTTATTGAATGGGTTTGTACATTATGTGTATACTTCAACTCTAAAGTTTTATTTATTCATCATTCTTTACTATTTACTTATCTCTTCCATTATGTACTCTAATGTTTTTCAGATACATAGGGAAAAGTCTCCTTACAATTTCCCTCATGATCCTCACCACTAGTCAACAACTTCTTGTGTATGGTTAGTCATGCATGAGATTGTGTGGCACTCCGACGTAGACCCCATGATTTGGGTCAAGGTGTTAAAAAATAAAATTAGAGGACTAGGTTTAATAACTTATTTTCTTTCCTTACCTTGATTTGGGATAGGGTGGGTATGAGATAGGATGATTGGGACTCGGGTAGGGGAACTATGTCAATGTTAGGACAGCACAGTATAGTAGACCTCTGAGTTGCTATACAGTGGGAATTTATGCCTTTTTTGTTCAATGTTACCTTTTATTTAAATTCATCTTGTGTCATGCATGTGATATTGGTATAATTATTTATGGGATTTTTTGTGTGTGCATATATCATGTTTAGGCATGTAGGATCATATGTTGTATGCATATTTCTAATTTTAGATAGAGCCCAAATAATTAAATGTCTATTGAAATTATGATATGTGTTTTTAATCTATTATTTATTACATTCTATTATTTAATCCTGAGTATTTTATGCTTTAGTGTATATATATGGTAGTGGATAACATGTAGGTAATGGAGGCTTGTCTCAGGCCATGGGTAGTGCTTAGGAGGTTATGCCTTATTTTTAGGGGTAGTGTCTTAGGTTTAACCCTATTGTAAACCCTTGTGTGTGCATGTGATATTTTGTCGATCATATTGGTTTAGTTGTTTAATTTATCTAAGGTTTGATCTATAATTTTGAGAAATTTCACCCCATATAAGTCTTGTGTAACCAGTTGTACCACCTATTGTTCTAGAGGATACAAATGATCATTCTCTCATTGTCATTATAACATCTCAAGATTTATAACTGATCAAGACGATACTCTTTTGGCCGGTACCTATTTAGGTTGGAGGAGCCCGTAGGTTTTAGATTATGGTTGACTATTCTTGTGACTTCAAACTCCAGAATCCCCCATCTTTATAGGGCACTGGAGGCCCCAAAGATACAAAGGACAGGATTTGATTCATCATGAGTATTTTTATCTTGTGGAGACCCCAAAATTGAAAGGTAAATCCTACAACATTTATGATTTAAGGTGTGGCTGGATAGTGGTGGGATGTTATATTCCAAGTAGGTATACATGAAGGGATAATGTGGGCAACCTTCAAGGACCTCTTCTTTAAATAATTTTTCCTTAATGCACTGAAATTTAACCATACATAAGAGTTCGTGTAGATCTAGTAAGGGATGATGTTAGTGTCTACCTATTCAGCATAGTTCACCGAGTTGATTCACTTTTCTCATCTTCTATCTGAAAACGAGGTATAGAAATCCAAAAATATTAATATCAAACTTCATCCAGAGTTGATACGCCAGGTCAAAAATTTTGATCTAATGACCTATACAATAGTTATTCAAAGGGATTTAATGATAATGAAGTTCATCGAGGATGAAAAATATGTAGGTCTTCTTCCAACTTCCAGTGGATCGATATGTTCCTTATCCATCATAGTTATAGTTTCTTTTACTAATAAGAAGAAAAGTTAGTTAAAAGATGAACACTAAGGTATTAGTTTATGTTTAGAGTATAGAAAAGGATCGCCATCTCCCTATGTGGGAGATGACTCTACTATGTGCTATAATTGTGGGGAAAAGGAGAAATTGTCTCAAGGATTGTTCTATTTATCTCAAAACTTTTCACTAGGTTGGTAATACCAGTCATATGAAGTGGTTATCTTCCAAGTATTTGTGGATACACATATAAAATCCAAGATATGTTGTGGGTTCATGGCCTTAGCAGTGGGATAATACCCTATAAGGTTCGGTGAATTAGGTGACTTATGATCCTCTAGGACAACATATAGGGGTTTTGGGTAGGGTATATATAGCTGATCAGGCTTCGGATGATGGTGGAGAGGGAACATAAACAATCAAAGGCATGGTATTTATATCTTATATATTCTTTATTACTTTTTTTTATATAGGATTATCCCATTCATTCATATCTACTCAAGTGGTTACTGGGTTGGACTTATCAGTTAAGTACTCTTCTAAGGTGTTATCCATCGATACACCCCTAGAAAGAAAGTGGTGTATCTTTAAATCTATCTAGAATGTCTGGTGGTGGTTTATGGATTCATGAATATGTGGAGATTCATAATTTTGGATAAGATGGTTTTTGATTTTATCCTTGTCATGGAATAGTGGACCAATTATTGTACATACATCCATAGTTATCAGAGATGATTGACTTTTACATCACCAAAAGTGGAGAAGTTCATGTTGACCAAGGATTGGGATGTCGAAGCAAGTAGAGTGAGACCTGATCCTCATTAGAGAGAAGTCTTATCAGCAGTGGTGGATAGCATGATTTTTATAGTATACTAGATAGTGAATCACTCTTATTTTTCTCCTATGGTAGACCTATATTAAGATATATTTATAGAGGATTTCTTAGGGTTACCTCCACAAAGGGGAGTTTAGTTTGAGATTTAGCTCGTTCTTGGTGAATAACCTATATATATTCTATAGTATTGTATGGAATCAAGTGATTTGAAATGGATAAAGGTAAATATTGAAGGTATTGTGGCTAAAGACTTTATCAGACTGATCATGTAACACCCCAAGAATTTACAAATAGATTTAATTTAGAATTCATGAAACAATGATTCCCTAGAAAACAACACATTTTATAATCTAGTTGTTAAGCGCAACTTTTCCTCTACTATGTTTTGAATTTCGAAAAGTGGTTATCTAATGTTGTGATCAGTAAGTCATTTGGAGTCTGATAGAACCAACTTGATTTTTGATGAACAGTGACATACCTTTATGAATAGTAATATGAACCATATGAATAGTAAATAATATTATTATTTTATTTTCTTAATATAATAAGATGATGACACCTTAATTAATTTTTCAATGTGATATAAAACTAATTATACCTTTAACATTGTTATTTTTTTAATTAACTATGATTTTATTTAAAAATTCAATTAATAATAATTAGAAAACTATTTTTGAAAAATGGATTTCATTTTTGAATTCTACACATCAAAAAATGTTTAGGTTGAATTTTTGGGATTTTTCTGAAATTCTTGAATTTTTGATGAATAGTGAAATATGGTAAAATACCGTATATACAAATTATCAGTATAATATGCTATTTATGACATCATAAGTGATGTAATACCACTTTTTTAGAACTCACGTGCCATTATTACTATTTGGGGTCCCATTAATTAAGATTATTCATAGTCTTGAGCAAAAATATTATAATAGTGATTAAAATAATGAAAAATACCTCCTCTCCTCCACTATAAATACCACCCTCATTTCCCTCTTCCTCTCACACCTCTCAAGCCATGATCATTACCTAATTTATGCTCAATACTCCTCCCAATTATCTTACCCACGTCCTAGAGCTTCTGGTCTCACAAAAAGGCCAAAACCAAAGGCCTTAAGAAGGATCTCAAGGAGAAGAGATCAAGAGGTAAACATCCACTTTAGTTTTCTTTCTATTATTTCATTTTATGTTATTATTTTTTAAATTTCCTTATTATTATGTTAAGATATGTCATTAAATTTCCCCCTTACTTCCCATATTATGTAAGGTTGGTGAGATACCCTCTTTCTCTCATCAAACTGTCTTGTGAAATTTTAAGTGACGTTGTTAGGCTGCCGAATTTTCGTGAGAGATTTCTCAATTTTTTCTTCTATTTTGAGTTCTTTTCTACTTCTTTACTCATCCCCCATAATCCAAATGATATTATAATTCTAGTACCTTACATGAACTGTAATTTCATTATTCTAATGGAATATTTCATCATCGTCTCTCTTTTCCCCTCCTCTTATATTAAAAATGAAAACACCGTCTGAGATGTGTTAATTTATCACATTCAAGGACGACGGGTTCTCAATTTCTATTAATATCTTCAATAATGGTCATGAAAAATTTTTAATGGTTGAAAAAGATCTTAATATATTTTTATCTTATTCAATATTCTGTAATCCTTACACACTCATAATACAAAATAATAATACAAAACAAGTTCTTTATGCACAAAATGGGCAAAATTAATCCAAGCATTTATCAATAACTTTTAACTAATGAATCATCCTCAAGTATATAACCCAAAATAATTATAATATCATTTATATCTCTTTAATTTCAATAATAATATATATTAACAATTCTATATGTTTAACCACATTTCAAACAAACATCCATTTGTGAATACAAGTAAAAGGATCATGAAAATCAAGGGAGAAAATGCTTCCAAAACAATAAAATTGAATATCTTAAAACCCATAAAAATGTCATGAATGAACCTAATAAGGTTATACCATATCAACTAAATTTTTATGAGGGTATGTAATTATTATTTAATTAATCTAAATTTTATTATTCAGGTCATTAAGAACAATAAATAACACCTTTGAGCTTAAGGTAAGGGATATCTTAACTCAATTTTCATTCGTTGAGTTAAACATCAATGTCATTGGTTTTGTATTTTACCAGAATATGTGTCAATGACCTATTATAGTTTTATTATGTATATCCACTTTTATTGTATGGTTTTATGTTTGTCACACATAATTATGTCATTGGTTTGGTTTCAATCTAATGATATGTTCTTGGTAAGGGTTTCTTCATCCCACTTTCATCTTTGTGAGATATTATGTATTCACTACTATTACTTCTGTATGGTGTATGTATACTACCCATTGATTTTTCATACCATTAATCTATTTATTTTCATGATATTAAACATATCATTTTATTACTATTAATTTTTTGGCATAGGGTTCAATTGATTACAAAGTAGTAAGTATTTTTTACCCAAACCTCCATTTTCTTTCAGGTTGCTCTTATTCTCTATTCACCTCAATGAAATTATTATTTATTATTATTTACTCCTAATAAATTATGTTTTAATGTAATATATATGTGTACCAAATAGAATACATTTTTATTTTTTGGGAAGTTACATGTTTTTAAATAATCTTTCAAACATTATTCCAAAATGCAAGCTTGATTCAAGGAACTTCTAAAATTCTTACATATTTTGATGTTCAATATATAATTTGTTTTAAGAAATATTTATCTTTTTAAATCACACATTTTAACATGAAAATTATATTTTGGTTCATTTCTAGTTTTATGAAAGAAATCATGCCTTTCCACTTTAAAATCTCTTTAATGAATTCCTTAAACTGCCCAAAAATGTTTTAATTCTAAAGCTTCTTTAAAATCACTTTTTACATGATTTCACTTCAGTAAGAAATCATTTATGCCTCAAATGTAATCTCAATGTCCTTACCTTTTATTTTCAATACATTTTTTAAACCATATTTATAGAAAAGAAAATGATTTACCAAAAGAACCCTTCTTTCCAAAGTAAAATGGATTTTTCTCCTCACACTTTAACTTTTTGAGATATATGCCTTGTTCACCACTTATTTCTTTCTTGTGGTGTATATACTGCCATTTGGTATATCATATAGAGAGTCTCATTATTCTCATGATATTATAAGGTATTATTATTTGAATGTTTAAAGGTGGTATGGGACACTTTGGAATGTTTAAGGATTATTTCCTCAAGAATTTTTCCATGGTATCATTTAAAAGTATCATTATTTATGTCAACATCCTTTGATGAATCCATATCCCCAAATATATACAAATATTGAGAAGGAATATTGTACTTGTATTAAATATATGTATAAATAATACTTTGGACATGCATAGGTGGGTGGGGCCCGCTATATCCCCTCGATGTATCGACAGGTCTCATGAGACAAATCAGTTGGTGAAAAGCCCTTTAAGTTTGTTTCCAAAAATCAGATGAGTTTCTACCCACAAACTTAAACCATTTTTATGGTATTGTGGTATCATGTACCAGATACATGACGTCTAATTAACAAGAATTCTCTTTATTTATTTTTAGTTATTACTATCCCTGAGGTTATCACTATGAAAAAACCTATGGATGTAGTTTCATTCTCAGTTTATTAAAGGTGCATGTTTTTCATTTATTCACCATGCCATATTGACTATGCCTAATTGTTTATGATTCAGTTATTATTGATTCATGATTCTGCTATTTTTAACCCTTACTGAGCATTTGAGCTCACCCCTTTCATTTGTTTACCTTCAATATGTTATGAAGAGGAGACCATTTATTGAGTTCTCATGGATGCAGTCTATTAGTTTTTGTTATGTATTGTATTTTGTTACCTTTCCTAATGTAATATGAGTTACATGTATGTATCTAGTTTCTTCAAGACTACTAAACTACTCGGTCCTTTGGGATTTGATTCCTTGTAATCATGCCAATGTTATTAGTAATGCACCAGCTCCGGTCTAGAGGGGTCGGGGTGTTACCGTTGGTATCAGAAGAAGTTTAGTAGAAACCTTTGGAACTAGATTTTGAAAATGCAGGTTAGGGAAACAAATCCCTAAGATGGTCTATGAGTATAAATAAACAAAAAAATCCTATAATTTTGGTCAGGAATAGATTTTGTGGATCTTTTTAGCAAATACATCCTTGTCTAGATACAAACAAGTAGTGGTGGTTCTGGCACAGATGTACCTAGGAGTGAAAACTCCAACAAAGAGTTTCGGGCTTGACCAAGGGTATCCTAGTACACGATAATTGGACTTTCTTCAATCTTGGTTTGAAATTACAAGGGTATATTCTTAAGATAATTCACATTTTATTTAGGCACCATTATCAATGATTTATGCCCCCAAAGTGACCAAATAATATGGTTTTATGATTTATGATGCTTTGTGTTATACCACATTTAGAGTTATAGAGAGTTAATAATTTTATGAGATAATATATAATATGGAAATTGATTAGAAATGGAACCTAGAAGAAGGAATAAAAACTTCACCAATGCATGTGATGAGAATCGTAAGAAGGATCATATATCTAATGGTCTTAATCCATATTTTCAAAGGAATATTATCTCCCTGGTATCCTCATCCTATGAGGAAATAATATCATGTGTTAACAAGGTACGTAAAAACTTATCTGAGTCCTATGAATTTGAAGGGAAGAAAAAGAATTAGAGGATGGAAAAGAAATATGAGGATAAAGGGAAGAAGGGAAAGAAGAGTTTTTCCACATGTGAAAATTGTGGAAAGAATCACCAAGGTAAATGCTTGAAGGGAATGGGAGTTTGTTGTAAGTGTGCAGAAAAAGGAACAATGTTCATGATTTTAAGGGTAAGAAAATGGTTTCCAATGTACAATGATTGAATTACAAGGAGATGGGACACTATGTGAATCAATGTCCCAATCGTCAAAGGAATATACCCCAAATGCTGTTTTGGATAACGATCAAGTTATGATGCTACCGCGGATTAAGTAGAATGATTAATATGCCTAGTCAAGAATCATGTCATTTAAATATTTTGTCAGTAATCTACTGATTATATGAATTATGAGATATATAAGGATTGTACTGTAGTACTCTTTCATTAAGGACTTGTGGTTGTATAATGAATGGTACAAAGGAAAAGTGATTTAGAAGAAAGTTAAACTTTTTTAAAAAAATATATTTGATTGAGGGAAAGACAGACCTTAATATATATATCTAATGTTGAGATAATGATGATGAAATGATTGATTTGGATAAATACTAACTACCTTGGAACTAATTTTTTGACTTGTCAAGAAGTGGTCTATGCTATCATCGATGGAGTTTACAGCACTTTTTGTATTTAAAGAGTATATCCAATAACATGTATCTTACTTAAGGAATATAGAAGAATTCATGTTTCCAATATGGTTTTTATGGTAATTCAAGGTATTTCTGTATTTCAAGAGGATACATGATGAAGTTATTCACATGTTTAGAATGTGAATTTTAGATATGATTCTTGTTGATTAAGGGTTAATGATAAGTTCATCATAGAAATTTAGAGACCTTCAATATAATCTGTTGAATCGTTATATTTTGAAATTTTTAACTATTTACAAAATGGTTTATTTTGATCATTGTATGGGGTTTTTTAGAGTTTAATGTCACTACATGATGGTTTGATTTTTCTTCCACGACCATGTTTTCCGATTAGAATTCATTGTTTTGAATTAATTGATTCATTTCCCCTTCCTCTTATTAAAAGGATATTTTAACTGTATTTCTGATGTGGGTTTCCCACAAGGGAATTTTCAAGTATCAACCATTAACTTCAAAGTTCAATTTCAAATTTCGAGGATGAAATTTTTGTAAGGAGGGAATAATGTAACACCCCAAGAATTTACGAATAGATTTAATTTAGAATGCATGAAACACTGAGTCCCTAAAAAACAACAAATTTTATAATCTAGTCATTAAGCACAACTTTTACTCTTCTATGTTATGAATTTTGAAAAATGGTCATCTAGAATTGTGATCAGTAAGTCATTGGGAGTCTGATAGAACCAACTTGATTTTTTTATGAATAGTAACATACCCTTATGAATAGTAATATGACCCATATGAATAGTAAATAATAATAATATTTTATTTTCTTAAGGTAATAAGATGATGAGATCAAAATTAATTTTTTAATGAGATATAAAACTAATTATACCTTTAACATTGTTATTTTTTGAATTAAATATGATTTTATTTAAAATTAAATTAATAATATTTATAAAATTATTTTTGAAAAATGGAGTTCATTTTTTAATTATAAAGGTTGAAAAATGGTTGGGGTGAATTTTTGTGATTTTTCTGAAATTCTTGAATTTTTAATGAATAGTGAAATACGGTAAAATACCGTATATACAAATTATCAGTATAATACACTATTTATGACATCATAAGTGATGTAAGACCCCTTGGTTTTAACTCACATTACATTATTACTATTTTTTGTTATTCATAGTCTTGAGAAAAAAATATTATAATAATGATTAAAATAATGAAAAATGCCTCCTCTCCTCCACTATAAATACCACCCTCATTCCCCTCTTCCTCCCATACCTCTCAAGCCATGATACTTACCTAAGTTCTTCCCAATACTCCTCCAAAGTCTCTTACTAATGACCTAGAGTTTCTATTCTCACTAAAAGTCCAAAACCAAAGGCCTTAAGAAGGATCTCAAGGAGAATAGCTCAAGAGGTAAACATCCTCTTTAGTTTTCTTTCTTTTCTTTCATTTTATGTTATTATTTTTTAATTTTCCTTTGTATTATTTTGGGATATGTCATTAAACATCCCCCTTACTTCCCATATTATTTAAGATTGGGGAGATACACCATTTCTCTCATCAAACTATTTTATAAAATTTAAAGTGACGTCGTTAGGCTGCCGAATTTTTGTGAGAGATTTCTCAATTTTTTCTTCTATTTTGAGTTCTTTTATACTTCTTTACTCATCCCCCCTAATCAAAATTCTATGATAATTCTAGTAACTTACATGAAATTTAATTTTATTATTATAATGTAATATTTCATCATCATATCTCTTTCCCCCTTCTCTTATAATAAAAATGAAAACACCGTCTGAGATGTGTTAATCTATCACATTCAAGGATGAAAGGTTCTCAATTTATATTAATATCTTCAAGAATGGTCATGAAACCTTTTTAATGGTTGAACTAGATCTTAATATATTTATTGTACCTTATTCAATATTCTGTAATCCTTACACACTCATTATACAAAATAATAATACAAAATAATAATACAAAACAAGTTCATTATGTACAAAATGGGCAAAATTAATCCAAGCATTTATCAATAACTTTTAACTAATGAATCATCCTCAAGTATATAAACCAAAATCATTATAAGATCATTTATATCTCTTTAATGTCACTAATAATATATATTAATAATTTTTTATGTTTAACCACATTTTAAACAAACATCCATTCATGAATACAAGTAAACAAATCATGAAAACCAAGGGAGAAAATGCTTCCAAAACAATAAAATTGAATCTCTTAAAACCCATAAAAAGGTCATGAATGAACCTAATAATTTTATACCATATCAATTACGTGTTTATGAGGTTCTGTAATTATTAGTTAATGAAGCTAAATTTTATTATTCGGGTCATTAAGAACAATCAAGAACACCTTCGAGCTTAAGGTAAGAGATATCTTAAATCAATTTTCATTCGTTGAGTTAAACATCAATGTCATTGGTTTTGTATTTTACCAGAATATGTGTGAATGACCTATTATTGTTTTATTATATATATACACTTTTATTTTGTGGTTTTATGTTTTTCACACATAATTATGTCATTGATTTGTCTTCAATGTAATGATACATTCTTAGTAAGGGTTTCTTCATCCCACTTCCATCTTTGTGAGATATTCTGTATTCACTATTATTACTTGTGTGTGGTTTATGTATACTTCCCATTGATGTTTCATACCATTAAGCTATTATTTTTATGATATTCAATGTATCATTTGATGACTATTAATTTTGGGGTAAAGGGTTCAATTAATTACAAATAGTAAGTTTTTTCTACCCGAACCTCCATTTTCATTCAGGTTGCTCTTATTCTCTATTCACCTCAATGAAATTCTTATTGATTCTTATTTAATCATCATAAATTCTGTGTGAATGTACTATATATTTTTACCAATCAGAATTCTTATTTTTTTTTTGTGGGAAGTTTCATGTTTTAAAATAATCTTTCAAAAATTATTCAGAAATGCAAGCTTGATTCAAGGAACTTCTAAAATTCTTACCTATTTTGATGTTCACTCTATAATATATTTTAATCTATCTTTATCTTTTTAAATAAAAAAATTTAACATTAAAATTATATTTTGGTTCATTTCTGTATTTATGAAATAAAACATACCTTTTCTCTTTAAAATCTCTTTAATGAATTCCTTAAACAGTCCTAAAATATTTTAATTCTAAAGCTTATTTAAAATCACTTTTTACGTGATTTCACTTTAGTAGGACATCATTTATGCCTAAAATTTAATCTCAATGTCCTTAAATTTTCTTTTATATACATGTTTAAACCCATATTTATGGAAAATACAAATTATTTACCAAAATAACCCTTCTTTCCAAAGTAAAATGGATTTTCTCCTCACACTTTAACTTTTTGAGATATATTCCTTGTTCACCACTTATTTATTTCTTATGGTGTATGTAATTCCATTTGTTGTATCATAAATAGAGTATCCTTATTCTCATGATATTATAAGGGATTATGATTTGAATGTTTCATGGTGGTATGGGACACTTTGGAATGTTTAAGGATTATTTCCTCAAGAATTTTTCAATGGTCTCATTTAAAAGTATCATTATTTATGTCAACATACTTTGATGAATATGTATCCTCAAATATATATGGATATTGAGAAGGAATATTTTACTTGTGTTAAATATATGTATAAATAATTATTTGGACATGCAGTGGAGGTTGAGGCCCGCTATATCCCCTCGATGCATCGACAGGTCTCATGAGACAGATCAGTTGGTGACAAACCCTTCGATTTTGTTTCCAAAAATCAGATGGGTTTATACCAACAGACTTAAACCATTTCTATGGTATTGTGGTATCATGTTCTAGATACATGAAGTCCAATTAATAAGTATTCTCTTTATTCATTTTCAGTTATTACTATCCATGAGGTTTTCAATATTACAAAACCTATGGATGTAGTTTCATTCTGAGTTTATTAAAGGTGTGTGTTTTTCATTTATTCACCATGCCATATTGACTGTGCCAAATTTTTTATGATTAAGTTATTATTGATTCATGATTCTGCTATTTGTAACCCTTAATGTGCATTTGATCTCACCCCTTTTATTTGTTTACCTTCAACAGGTTGTGAAGAGAAAACCATTTATTGAGTTATCATGGATGCAGTCTATTAGTTTTTGTTATGTGTTGTATTTTGTTACCTTTCTCAATGTAATATGAGTTACATGTATGTATCTAGTTTTTTCAAGACTATTAAACTACTCGGTCCTTAGAGATTTGATTCCTTTTAATCATTCCAATGTAATTAGTAATGAACTGGCTCTGGTCTAGAGGGGTTAGGGCATTATAGATCACTTACCATTGGGTTTCTCTAGTGTTTTTCACTAAGAAAAAAGATGGTATTCTTCATCTTTGTGTAGAATACAATAATTAGAATCAGATAATAGTGAAAAACAGGTAACTATTTACATGGATTGAAAACATTTTTATTTAAAAGTTTCATTTTATTAGGTACATGGTTTCTCAAGTAGGAATATCAGTTGATCTGGAGAAGGTGAATGCTGTTATTTCTTGGTTATAGAAAAGGAACATTTTCAAGATTTGGAGTTTCCTTAGTTTGACCAAAAACTACAAGAGGTTCATTCAGGACTATTCTTATCTTTCAGTTCCCATGACTGCACTTACAATGATGTGAGTCAAGTTTTATTAGACATATCACTATGAAGAGGACTTTGTAGATTTGAAGAAGGTGTTGACTTTGACTTTGATTATAATTATTCTTAGGCATGTAGTTGGTTAAACAGTGTATTGTGACACATCTTGTGTCATCTTGGGAGATATTTTAATTAATGGTTATAAGTTAGTTTCTTACAGGTATCATTAACAACATCTCTATAAGAGGAACTACATTAATCATGACTTAGAGTTTATAGTTTTGGTTTGTGCATTGAAATTTTGGTAACACTACCTATTTTTTGAGAGGTTTTACAGTTACACGGACCAAAATTATTTGCAGTATATTTTCTCTCAATGAGATCTAAATCTTCATCAAAGGAACTAGGTATAACACTTGTATATATTCAACTTTGATATGTATTATGCTCTTGGTAAAGGAAATTTAGTTACAGATGAGCTTTATAGGAAGATGTAGGAATTTGGAGAAAAAACATCAGAAGTAGGGTGGAAGCCATGGATTTATTGGAAGATTATATGGTGAGTGTAACTGAGGATTGAGGGGTAGTGACTTATGCACCCTTGGTGATAACATACTCATTAGTGGAACTAAATTAAGGACATTCAATATCTTGATCTAGAGTGTATCATGATTCATGAGAGGTTGGTGGAAAATGGTTCCATTCTGGGATGGATCTTAGACAGATGTGGTGTGCTTATGGTTTATAGTAAATTGATAATTCCTTCTTCTATGAGAGAATATCTAATAAAAACCTCTCATGATTTAAAATGGGAAGTTCACCAAGGATCGACCAAAATGTATCATGATGTTAAACAAAAATTCTCATGGTCTGGCATGAAATAAGGCATTACAGGCTTTGTCTCCCATTATCTGACTTGATAGAGGATTAAGGCTGAGCATCAGAGACGTGGAGGATTTCTCCTGCCACTTCTCATGATTTTTTCTAAGTGGTATGAGGTGACTATATATTTTTTGACTAGTTTTTCTAGGACCTTGAGAGTTCAAGATACCATTTTATTTATAGTGGAACAGTTAACCAAGGTGTCTCACTTCTTACTGATCTAGGAGACTAACTTAATGGATGAGTTAGGTAAGATCTATGTTTGGGAGATTGTGTAGATACAAAGAGTGACTTAAATAGTGGTATCTGAAATATAAAATCCGTTTACATTGTGTTTTTTGGAAAGTATTTTAGAAGGTTATGGTGACTTAGTTGAATCTAAGTATGGATTTTTATTTTCATAATGAAGGGAAGTTAGAGAGAATGATCTATAATTTATAGAATATGATTTGGACATGTGTTATAGATTTTGGAGGAGTTTTTTATGAGAAAATGGATCAAATAGTGTTAACATATAATAAAATATTCAATTCATTGATTCATATGGTTCCATTTGAGGATATATAGGGATTTCCATGTCGTTCACCACTATATTGACATGAGACAGGTGAATCTTAAGTTGTTGAACTGAGTGTGGTGTAGGAGACCTCTGAGTGGGTGAAGTTTATTTGAAAGTGGATTATTATGTATCAGAATAGAAATAGATCATATGCTGAATTAAGGATACAAACCTTGGTATTCATTGTGGGTGAAAAAGTTATCTTGAGGGTGTCCCCTCAGTTAGGGTATATGAATTTTAGGAAATAAGGGAAGTTGGAACTACAGTACGTTGGGACATTTGATATCATTGAAATCGTTAGGATAGTGACCTATCAATAGGATCTTCTTCTATGGTATTAAGGTATACATAATTTGTTCCATGTGTCTCAAATTTTAAGTTACAAACCTAATCCTATGCATGTTCTCAACTATGAGGATATTGAGATAGATATGGATACATATTTTATGTATCTATCCATTAGGATTGTTGATCAAAGTTATAAGGTGCTGCGAGAGAAGACCATTCCTCTTGTTCAGATTCTATGGTAGCATGGATGGATTCAGGAAGAATCTTAGGAGTTGGAGTCAAATATTCAATCTCAGTGGCCCAATTTGTTCAATAAATATGCCTAGATATTCTTCTTGAGGATGAGAAGTTTTTAGAGGGGGTTTAATGTCCTCTTATTTTTCAGGTGTGTTGTGATTTAGTTTCAAAATTTATTTATGTTTTTTTGAACTAATACTTGTTTGGGCTGATTTTGGGGAAGTTTTGGTCAATTTTAGATAATTTTTTAGTCATTTTTTAAGGTGCATAGCTTTATCATGGTTTTTCCTAAATATGTTGATCCTTCAAGAAAGTATGTTACTTACGGAAGAAATGCTTGGGGTGGAACATGGTTAAGGAGCATGGTTCATTAAACCATGTGGCCTCACCTAAAAAACCATGAAACATGATCTAGTATCCAAAATCATGATTAGTGCATGGTTTGAAAACTGTATAAACAAATTATGTTAGTACCCAAGAGAGTTAGTGAGCCTCACATGATTGGCACATGATTTTTCAAACTGTGTACACATGATTTAATTTTAATAAAATCACTTTTAGTAGCCATTAATCACCCTTTATAACTCTTTCTTCCTCCTATATAATCCCTCTCAAACCTAGAGATTCTATATCCCTTACTTAGTGAATTTATCTCCTCCTATGATTGATTCGGGAAGATCTTATATTTTTGATGATCCAAAATTAAGTTATGGGATATTAAAACCTAATGTTATTTGGGTTTCTCCTAGATCTACCCTTTTTTAATAAAAATGAATCATAGATATGACATTTAATTGACTGATATATGGATTTTTATGCCTAATAATAATTTATTCTTATATAATTTATGTGATAGAGGAAGTTCTAGTGTGTTGGAGTCCTTCCTTTAATCAATCCTAGATCTAACGAGGTTAGAGGATCCCTAGAGGCATGTTGGTATTGATCTAATCCCTTGAATATTATTCTAGAACCTTGATGTGTTGAGTTGGGATGGTTCTAGGATTTGGATTGGCGAAATTAAAATCAAACATCAACCCTTATCATCAAAACGTTTTTGTACCTATGGTTGGTGTTCTTTATCATTAGCGCATGTTTATAAGGGTTCTTATAATAATTTTTTGGCATGCATGTGTAGCCTTGTAAGATATATTCTTAATGTATGATTTCATGTTGTGTGTGATTGTGTGTGGATTATTTGACCTTTTCTTGATGTTTTCTCATGTGTGTTTTGTTGTAGTTATGAATCTTGCTTGATATGATGAGATATTGATCAGTCATCCTGTATTTATGTGTGGCATGAGTTATATTCTATAGGTTAATACATATGGACTATCCCCCAAAGTGGGTTTTGTTAGACATTGGGCAGCATGTACATGGGTTATCCCTTCTGGTGGGATGTTTCAAACATGTTTTTTGGGATATCCCATCAGGGGGGGATGTGTCAGGTGGATGGAAAATATTACTTCTAGCATGGAAATGAAGCATGTAAAGCTGATCTCTAAGGACCCAATTTATATTTTTCACTTGTGTGATATGTCTTTTTTATCTATATTCTGTTTATTTTTATGGAATGAACTTATATATCTTATGAACTTATTTTAAGAACCATTGGTGGTATCCTACTGGGTTTCATACACACACCTTACTCAGGAATCTCAATGCATGTATAGATATTATAACTAAGGATCCAGTAAAGGGTAAAGGCCCTAAAATGGAAGTTGATTAGGATCACTATGAGGGTGTCGGTTTGGCTGGATAGACTTTGGGTTGGATTTCCGAATTCTATTTTGTTTAGTTACTTTATCTCATAAATTGATCCATCTTCTATAGTGATATTTATTTTCCTCATTTTGGTTTATGTGACTGAAATACTATATTGCAATTACATGGGTTGGTATTTTATGTGTATGTATATACAGTGATGTTTTATTTATTCATTGCTCATTACTCTTTTTTTCACTTAAATTATATATTATGATGTTTACTGGATACCGAGGTTATAGTTTCATCCACGATGTCCCTCTTGGCCCTCACCATTAGTTAGAAACCACTTGTGTATAGGGAGGTTCACATGAGGTCATGTGGAACTCCAGTCTAGACTCGATGATTAGGTTATAGGTATTATAATTATAGTTAAAGGTTAATGTTAGTTTTTCTCTCTTAGTGAAAGTAATATAAGTTTTTAATCACTATGGGATTTCAATATTCGATGGAAACAATTTTCAAATATGGAAGGATTGAATACATCACTACTTATGATCATTAGTCAAGGTTGTTTTTATAGTTGTGATGTATGGTATTTTGGATAGTATGGATATAATATTTTTACTATAATAATACTTAAGAGAATTATAATTTGAGGCCATAGGAATCAATGTTTTAAGGGGAACCTTATCCAACACAGTCTGTATAAAGATGATGCCATATAATTTATCAAAATTACTGTGGGAAAAGTTGTTAAATATATATAAATGGGATTAAAAAGTATGATAAGATAAATTTTAGGTTTTGTGAAACAAGTATGAGGACTTGAGGATGCATCCTAATAAGTTATTTGATGAATTATTTGATCAGGTGAATTTTATTGTTAAGGACATACATGGTCTCAAAGAAATCCTTGATGAAAAAAATATTTTCAAATACATCTTGAGAATACTATCACCATGATTTAATATGAAATTATTTTTACTATAGGAAAAATATCCAAAGGATATAGAATTGGATAGTTTACATGGTACACTTATCTTATACGATATGAGAAATGATGATAATGAGACTGTGAAAAAGGGGAAGTATAAAGAGGTGTCATTTAAGGCTATAAAGAAGCTTACCATAGAGGATGGTTAGGAAGGAGGAGAAATAGATGAGGTGATATCATTGCTTTCCTCAAATACACAAATGGGTAAATAAATGTTTAAAGGAAAACTTCTAGTTGTATTCCTTTAGTGTGGTAATGTTGGGAATCTTTTAGTAAAGTGTCCCAAGAAGTTTCAAGATGATGATGATTAAATTATAATGAAGAATTATTCATCCAATGTGAAAGGTATGAAAATAACTAAACAAAACTTCTTCATATAGAATAAATTACTTTCATAAGAAAATGATAGTTCAGAAGAAACTGAGGAAAAATAAATTGAAGACTACAAATACCATGGAGAAATTTTTTTGGATGTAGTTATAGGAAATTACCTAATAAGGGAAGAAAAAGAAAATGATAAAGGATAAGTGGAAGGAATATTTATATCTAGTTTCAATTAGAGGATTCTCTTAATGAGATATATGTTTGGACAGAAAAAATGAAGAAATACAACATAGTTATTCTTGATGACAAACTCTATATGTAGTATCAGAAAGAAGAGAAGTCTAAGACAAAGATAGAAATTGAAAATATCAAATTTTAAAATCTAGAAAACTAAGAGAATGTTGTTGAGTACAAGCTCAAAGTTGAATAATAAGTCAGGGTTATTGATGGAATGAATAACATAGAGAAAGATCAAGTCAAATGTATCAAAGAACATGATGAGGAATTTTTAATCCCATAATAAAAAGTATATGATCATGAGAGAGTCTTAACCCCTAGTATTACATCAGTAAAGTTATTCGCGTAGGTGGTAAAAAAGGAAATTAGAGTAAAGTGGTCTAGAAAAATAGTCAAATAATTGTCTATAGAAGAAAATTACATATAATAATGGTGTCTCTAGATGGAGATTTATTGAAAATAGAAAGAAGGATTGATTAGTTTCATACTAAAAGAAAATAATATGGGGATGAACATTGATTTGGATATGAATCGTAATTAGAGGATTCATATAACCCAAGGGGAAAACATTATTGAATAAATGACACATAGGACTGAACCTTGTATTAGGTGTTATTATTGTGGAAATATGGGACATTCCCAAAGTTTTTGTTACATAGACAAAATTTATCAAAGAGAATAATAGAAATCAAGGCATCTAAATAAAGGTCAATATTCCAGGAATGATTTTGATGGCCACTACTTTTTGGTGTGGAGGCTTTTAGCACATGTATATGTATTGATCATCAGTAATGTAGAGGATTGTATTGAATCATAACTAAATTGGTTAATAGATTAAGGAATCATTAAATGAGAATAAAGTGACTTGTAGCTTTGAAAAATGAATTTGTTCCATCATACACTGAGGAAGATCAAAAATACCAATCAATATTAGGTATGAATTCAAATACATGGATCAAAAATAAAATAGTTGAGTAGGAAGTAGTTGAAGAGAGTACCATAAAATCATATGATCATGCTGGTGTATAGATCCTTAATAGTGGATGCACTTATCACATGATGGTAAATTAGGATCGTGTCACAATAATCAAGTATGATAAGAAAGGTATCATAACATTTGGCAAAGAAGAAGGCCTAATTAGTATTGGCTCGGGAAAATCCATGTTTGTGAGAAAAGATAAAAGATGCATATATGTATTAGTAGTTAAAGGTATTATTAACAAATTTCTTAGTTTTATTAAACTATATAACTTAGGACATGAAAAAATATTTACCAAGAATATATATATCATCAAGGGAGAAGATGTTATAGTGGTGATTTAGGGGAAGTACACAATGGTGAATATTTATCTTGTAATTAGAAAAGAAGATATGTGTTTTCTATCCAAGTAGGAAGAAATGGGTTTTAGTATAAACATTTTAGTCATTTGATCTAACCATCCTTGAAAGATTTTGTGAAATGTGATGTTTCTTTAGATCTCCATCAGTTATCATGTGATCGTACTCACACATGTGACACTTGCCAACAAGGGAAGATCACTTAAAAGATGTACAAGGTGAAAGTGAAATGGTCAGTAAGAGTGCTTGAACTACTGTATATTTATGTTTGTAGACCTATATAACTAAGAGAAATTAATGGGAAGAGATATTATGTTCCTTTTATTGATTATTATAGCAGGATGGCATGGATTATGGTCATCACCCACAAGTCTGAGGTGTCCAATTTTATAACAGAATATCATAGGGAAGTTGAAAAGTTTATTGGTCAAAAAATTCAAAAGTTCTAAACTAAAAATGGGACAGTGTTCAAAAATAGTCAAGTGGGGGGTTATCCCAAGAATCATGGGATAAGCAACCAAGTCTCAGTATTAATAACTCCTTAGAAAAATGGGTTAGTTGAGAGAAAAAATGGATTGTCAAAAGAAGGGCCAGAACAATTCTTTTTAAGAAATAACTGTAAGATAATTTTTGGAAAGAATTAGTTTTGATGTTGGTATATATTTCTAATAGATATCTTTTGTGTTTGAGGGAAGATAAGACTCCGTACAAGCTATGGTATAGAAATAATCTAACATGATGTACTTTCTAGCCTTTGGAAGTAAGTGTTTCATTCTCAATAAGGTGAAACACGTGAAGTTTGAATCTTGTAGAGATAAAGGGATGTTATTTGGATACTCAAGAAAAATAAAGTCTTATAAATGTTTTAATTAGTGGTTAGGAAAGTTTGTGGTGAGAAATTATGTTGTTGTGATGGAAATGAATAAAATATTCAAAAAAATAGTGAACAACTTTAGGAGGATTGGGATGAATAGATGAGAAACTCAGTGGGAGAATACTGTAAAGACCCAAAAATTCCATGTAATTTTTATTTTTAATTATATGGGAATTTTAAAAGTCTGCAAAAATTGATGGTGCGTGATTCTGAGGCCCGGTGTGCCTGAAATGAATTTCTAAACTTTTTTTCAGGTACATTCAGTAAATGTGAGAGCGGGTTTTTGTAACTTTAGAACCGGTGCTCAAAATTGAAATCCAAGGACACCATTGAACTCGCAGCGCCGATATTCTCTTAAAGAGACATTCACCTCGACCGTAGTAGGTCAAGGGTAGAAGATAGTTTCTCATTTTTTTGTGTAAGAAGAAAAATAAAATATTTAACATTTTATTTTTCTTTTGAAATCCCTCCTTTTGAGTTATGGGGGTGGGGACCACCTGAACTAGAAAACCCCCATTTTGAATTAATTGGTGGGGACCACCCAAACCCCTCTTTAATGTGTGTAAGTCCTTTGGAATCCTCTCATTTAATTGTGTCAACACAATACAATTAATTGTGCCATTTAATTGTGCCAACGCAATACAATTAATTGTTCCATTTAATTGTGCCAACTTTAATTGTTCCAACGTAAATTAAATTGATAAACCTATTTTAATTTGTTGGCTCCTCATTTCCTTGGGGAAATTGTTGGAGAAAGGGAGGATTGGGGAAAACTTTGGAGAAATACTTTCTCCAACGAAGAATGCCCTCTCCAACGAAGAACATACTTCAGAATCAAGAACGAGGATGATGCACGAACCCGACTTCGGAAGCGTGTTGCGGAAGCGAAGATCGTTGGCACCCTCATCGCCTTCACTGACTTCTTCTTGCGACACCTCCAATGAGAAATCGAGGTAGGGATTGTTGTATGTTTATCCCTTTACCCGTTCTTGACATTCAGCTGGATTTAAGAACATTTATATGCTTCTTGATTCAAGAACAAATAAGTCTCTTTCTATCGTTCTAACGTGGAAGGTGCAGGCTGAAAGAACACGGTCCGACCTCTCCACAACCTTTATGGGATTTTTATGATCTTGAATCAATGGTGAAATCCCGAGGTGAGTGTGGGAGTCTACATAATGAAGAACGGGCCACCAGGACGCGCCCGGTGACACGAGAAATTTCTTCGAAAGGGCTCGGGAGCGGTGGCCAACACCCCGGCCAGCCACGACGGCAGCGGCGGCGTGACCATGCTGTCAGAGAAGGGCCACGGCCCGTCGGCTGTGGCAGAGCAAGGGCGACGGTCGGTGCATGGTTGACCGCGTGAAGGGGAGGTGGCGGAACGTGTCCATGTCGTCGGGTGTGCAGGAGTCGCGGCCTTGAGCCGCATCGGCGAAGCGAGGGTGGTCGGATCGCTGCCAGCCGCCAGTGGTGGCGCGGCGCACGACCTCACTGCGGAGGAGGGATGATCATCCGGCCAGCCGCGGGTCGTGCACCGCAGACCGGGCCGCACTGGCGGGTCAGGCCGGACCCAGCGGGCCGGGCCGGACTCAGCAGGCTGGGATGGATCAGACCTAGGGCCGGACCCGGGTCGGGTCGGGTCAACCCAAACTGGGTGGGGCCAATCCAGGTCGGGTCAGACTAGACCGAGACCAACTTTGACTCTTTTTGCTCTTTCGGCCATAACTTGAGCTACATGCGTCCGTTTGACGAACCGTCTGCGGAACCAGAAACCTTGGATCAATATAGTCCTTTTGGTATACCCCACTTGAGTTTTGGATAAATTTTGGGTATGTATTGGTTGGATCGATCACAAATCCAACCAGACCCTCGAGACTAAAAGGCCAATAACTTACAGATCAGGTGTCCGATTGATGCATCGTCTGTTGTGTTGAGACCCCTTTTACGTGGAGGTACTTTGGTATATTTCTTCATGGGAATTTTTGGGAGCTAGAGTATCAACCTATGTCTTGATGAGGGAACCCTCCCATAATCAAGCAAGCTTAGTGCAGGAACCTTGTGGCTGGCTATAACATAAGAAAGGGATCCTATGTGGGTTTGTGCTTTGGGATCCTATGTGGGTCTGTGTTCAAGAGTCTCACTTGTATATACTCTAGGAATTCACTTAGGAATACTCTAGGATCCTACATGGTTCTTCTGTACTAGGATCCTATGTGGGTCTGATGATTTATGATCCTACGTGGGTCTGATGATTTAGGATCCTACGTGGGTCTGCCTCTTAACAGATTAAGATGATTCAGTAGTTAAATCTATTCATCTTTACTACCTTATCTATGTTATACCTGGTGTGAGATGAGTCTTTACCTTTGTGGTGATCTTTTGTGTGGAGTACCTTTGTGGTACATACCTTCATGGTGATACCTTTGTGGTATTCTTCTGTGTGGCGTTACCTATGTGGTACTTACCTTTGTGGTGTTACCTTCAAGGTACTTACCTTCATGGTGATACCTTTGTGGTATTCTTCTGTGTTGCATTACCTTTGTGTTACTTACCTTTGTGGTGTTACCTTCATGGTATTCTTTCCTTCATGGAACAGTTTTAATTTGGATAAGGATTTGGGCCTTGAGTTTTCTCATGAATGAGATGGGTAATACTTGATAACTTAGGTATATGTATGGGCATATACCTAAGTAGGTTTTTGAGTTGTTTTCATGTTTTTTGGTTTATCCTTTGTGGATTTTGTGAGACCTTTGAGGGTCTCGAAGTCCCTACTGAGTACTGTTATACTCACCCTGGCATGGGCTACACCCGCACCTTGTTGTGTTTGGTGAAGATGATGGACAGCGCTGATTGAGGAAGAGGGTACCGGGACTAGAGGTAGCTCGGAGGTGGACCTTAGACGAGGAATACCATAGAGACTACTGTTTGAGAGCTATACCTACCCTTCAAGTGGGATCCTTAGCGGGTGTTCACAGGAGTTGTTCATTTTACTTGTACCTTCTAGTTTTCTTGTACTTTCCATTTGGGCTTGTATTTTGGCCCCTTTTACTTACTGTACACACTCTTTTTTCTATACAGTTTACTTTTTTTCGTATCTTTTTGTGTGCTTGGTTGAGTGTGTTTACAGGATATAAAGGCAATTTCTTATCGGTTTTAGGGAATACGCCTTTCGGTGCTAGTCTCCCGCCCCTGGCCTATGGAAGGCGGGTTTGGGGTAGTCACGGCATGGGCCCTGGGGGACAGGTCGTGAAAAATTGGTATTAGAGGAGTCGGTTCTACTGTAGAACATTGAACTTTGATCTTTTTAATGGCAATAGTGTTAAGTGTAGTGAGTGTGGTTATCAGTTTTGGGAATCCAGTATTGGTGCAGCGGCTGACGTATCCATACACTAGGACACTGACTTCTAATTTCTGACTCAGTGCATGAAAACACTGATTTCATGTGTGTTTGGAAAAGTTTTCTTTGTGATCTCTTTGAGTCATATCACCAGGTATAACTTATTAACCATGGATCACCTGTTTCTTTTCAGGATGCCTCCATGTAAACAGCTAGCTAGGGTTCTAGGAAGAGTACGTGATGATAGCCCACCGAGCAACGAGGCCTTGGTGCAGGGACCTTTATTTGTAGGGGCACTAGCGGAGGCACCAAGGATACCATTACCCGTTGGGCCACCGATTCCACCAGCCCTCGTAGCGGAGAGTGCACGCTTCTTGAGCATGTTGCACGAGTTCCAGCACCAGAGGACACCCCAGGTTCAGGGGTGAAATGGACCCACAGGCGGATGAGGATTGGATGGAGGCCATGGTGAGAGTCTTCTGACTGGTAGGGACACCAGTTGATCTCATGGTGATCCTTGCCGCCAGTCTTCTACAGGCAGCAGCAGGAAAATGGTGGAGCTTTATGCTCTAGGTTCATGACGAGGTGACACTTCTCTAGGCATACTTTGAGAGCATGTTTCGGGTAGAGTTTGTCCCAGTGACCCTTCGCGCAGTGCGCGTGCAAGAGCTTCTTCATCTGCAGCAAGGCAGCATGACTGTGGCTCAGTACTCAGTGATGTTCACCGAACTCTCATGCTACTCTACTGATATGGTGCGAGACCCATTCTTCTGGTTCTGGACCTTTGATTAGGGACACATGTGAGAGATTAGGGCTTCGATGATTTCTCTCAGCATCCCGACGTAGGCGGGGGTGTTAGAGCGAGCCCTCTTAGTTGATAGTTTTCTTACTGAGCAGTCGCCAATAGCGAGACCCACCACTAGGTGTCACGTAGTGGAGTCTTCTATAGCTGGCAGCAGACAGATGTCACATAGGTCCAAGAGGACCAGACCTATAGGTGGACGACTGCAGGATTCAGGGTCAATTGTGCGGGGCACTGGAGACAGATCTAGTCATGCGAGGAGCAGGCAGTGTTATGCATGCGGCGGGTAGGGTCACATGGCTCATGACTGCCTAACCCACCATACAGATGATCAGTAGACAGTCAAAGAACCATCCAGTTAGAGACAAAGGTTCGACCGAGGAGGTCCACAGGGAGCAGGCGGATGTGGCAGAGTAGCTGGTCTTGCAGCTGGCGATGGCCAACGATTCGAGATGTTACTGCCACCACCACCAGGTGGTCCACCCCGACCATAGGGAGCAGGTGGACAGGGGTCAGCTCAGCTCCAGGCAGTTGAGGCCTATGACCATGGTGCTCTGGAGATGATACGAGGTATGATCTGTGTCCACTCCACCTTATCTGCAGTACTTATAGACACAGGTTCCAGTCATTCTTTTATTGCCACTGCCCTTTTTTGGAGCTCGGAGATTCTGGTGGAGCCGTTGGCTCAATCCTTATGGCTAAAGACTCTTTTGGGAGAGGATTTGAAGATTACACACTGGTGTCGGCAGTGTGATCTTACTCTAGGAGGTGAGAGCTTCGGCTGGGATCTCCTAGTAGAAGCATCGAGTCCATACGACGTCATCTTGGGTATGGACTGGTTATCTACATTCCATGCTCAGATTGACTTTATTAGGCGCAAAGTGTGGTGTGTCCGCACGGATGGGACTAGGTTTACCTTCACCGGCGATAAGAGAGACTTTACATCATAGGATGGACTTACCGGGAGGAGAATGCAGCCGATCACTCATCAGTTGGCTAGCCTTACCCTTGGATCGGTTGATGTGGAGAGTCTGAGCTATCCTGTAGTGGTGGACCAGTATGTGGATGTCTTCCCTGATGATGTTTCGGGTCTACCTACACACAGATATGTTGACTTTTACATTGACTTATACCCCGAGATGACACCTATATCTACACTAGTGTATCAGATGGCTCCCATAGAGTTTCGTGAGCTGTGGGTACAGCTGGAGGACTAACAGGGGAGGGGGTTCATCTGACCCAGTGTTTCTCCTTGGGTAACCCCCATTTTGTTCGCCAAGAATGAGGATGGGAGCTTGAGACTTTGTGTTGACTATCGGTGCCTGAACCAGGTGACCGTAAAGAACAGGTACCCACTCCCGAGGATTGATGACCTCTTTGATCAGCTGAAGGCAGCATGGTAGTTCTTGAAGATAGACCTCAGATCAGGTTATCACCAGCTCAGAGTACGAGATGAGGATGTGCAGAAGACAACTTTCAGATGTCGGTACAACCATTATGACTTTTTGGTCATGTCGTTTGGCATGACCAATGCTCCAGCAGTGTTCATGGGACTCATGAAAAGGATATTTCGGCCATACCTTGATCGCTTTGTAGTAGTCTTCATCGACGATATTTTGATCTACTCGGCTACCGAGGAGGAGCATGATTATCATTTGTAGATAGTTATGGACACACTCCGAGAGAACCAACTTTATGGTAAGCTCTCAAAGTTCCAGTTCTGGATTCGAGAGGTTCACTTTCTAGGACATGTCATCTCAGAGGCTGGAGTTGTGGTGGATTCAGTGAAGATTGATACAGTACTTTCTTGGGAGCCACCTAAGAGTGTGACGGTGGTATGGAGTTTTCTGGGTTTGGCCGGATACTACCGGAGATTTGTGCCAGATTTTTCTAGAGTTGAAGTA
The DNA here is from genome assembly GCA_963277665.1 of Viscum album. Classification (NCBI taxonomy): domain Eukaryota; kingdom Viridiplantae; phylum Streptophyta; class Magnoliopsida; order Santalales; family Viscaceae; genus Viscum; species Viscum album. The sequence goes on from OY728157.1 coordinate 171,712,190, forward strand.
CCTTTATCAGCATTGACGAAGAAGGGGAAACCCTTCGTGTGGTCAGAGAGATGCCAGTGGAGTTTTCAGGAGCTGAGGCAGAGACTGACAAGTGACCCCATCTTGAGGCTTCCAGAGGAGGGCGTTGGGTATGTAGTCTACTGTGACGCATCAGGGACCGGGCTCGAATGTGTCCTAATGCAGGAGCAACCAGTTATTGCATATGGTTCTTGACAGCTGAGACAGCATGAGCAGAACTATGCTACCCATGACCTGGAGTTAGCAACAGTGGTATTTGCCTTGAAGATGTGGTGACATTACTTGATGGGAGAACGTTTTACAGTCTACTCTGATCACAAGAGTCTCAATTATATCTTATATCAGAAGGACCTGAACCTGAGACAGCGATGTTGGATTGAGTTCCTCCAGGACTATGACTTTGAGATAGTCTATACTCCTGGGAAGGGGAATGTTGTAGCAGATTCCCTCAGCAGGAGATTTGGTATACAACTGCTAGGCGAGGCAACGGAGTAGTTGGCCTCTTTGCAGATATCCTTTATGGATCAAGATGAATCAGCTTTTATTCAGTCTCTTATATTCACTCCCCCACTCCTTCAGTGAGTCAGGAAGGCACAGCGTGGGGACACTGACTATGAGGCACGACGTGCTCAGATATCCACAGGACAGGAACCTAATGGATTTTCTAAAGGTGGGGAGCACGACATCCTTTTCAGAGGATGTACCATGGTACCATAGTCTCTTCAGGAGGAAGTGTTGAGTGAGTTCCACACATCACCTTTAGCAGTACATCCAGGAGTGGAAAAGATGTACCAGGACCTTCGACGATAGCACTAGTGGCTGAGAATAAAGAAATTCGTAGCAGAGTTTGTCTCTCGGTGCCTCACTTGTCAGCAAGTGAAGGCAGATCATCAGGTTCCAATAGGCTTAGTTCAACCTTTAGAGGTCCCAGAGTGGAAGTGGGATGGTATATCCATGGACTTAGTGACAGGACTTCCACATTCATCTAGGGGCCATGATTTTATTTGGGTGATCGTCAACCAACTCACCAAGTCGGCCCACTTCCTACCGATTAGAGAGTAGGGTTCAGTAGATAGTTTGGGACGCCTCTATGTGCAGAAGATTGTGGGGCTACATGGAGTACCCTCGACGATTGTCTCCGATCGTGATGCATGTTTCACTTCCTGTCTATCGAAGGGGCTGCAGGCGGATTTCGGGATGTAGCTTTGTATGAGCACCACCTTCCATCCTCAAAAAGATGGCCAGACTGAGTAGACCATTCAGATCCTCGAGGACATGATGCGTGCTTGCGTCCTCGACTTCGGTCACAGCTGGGAGGATCACTTTCCCTTGGTTTAGTTTGCATACAACAACAGCTATCACTCCACCATTGGGATGGCACCTTTTGAGGCTCTATACAGCTGACCTTGCAGATCACCTTTGTGCTGGACTGGCCCAGGGGAGTCAGCACTTATGGGACCAGAGATGGTACAGGCTACCACGAAGAAGGTGCAGATCATCCAAGAGTAGATGAAGACTATACAGAGCAGGAATAAGTCTTATACTGACAGGATACGGAGACCTCTAGAGTTCAAGGATGGGGACCACGTCTTTCTACGGGTCTCACCTTGATGAGGTTTGTGGAGATTTGGCTAGGGCGACAAGTTATCTTTGAGGGTCATCGGACATTTTCAGGTCCTTAGCAGAGTTGGAAAGGTGTCTTACTGGTTAGCTCTTCTACCTCAGTTGCACAGGGTGCACGAAGTCTTCCACGTATCCCAGCTGATGAGATACGTGCATGACTCTTCACACATCATTGATTGGGGCGAGCTGGACATCGACGATGGGGCGACGTTTACGGAGGTTCTAGTGGAGATTGAGGATCAACAAGATCGGGTCCTTCGTGGGCGGTCGATACATTTGGTGCGCGTACGTTGGCAGCACGGGAACCTCCAGGAGAGCACATGGGAGCGTGAGGCTCAGATTCATGCTCAGTACCCCCACTTATTTTACTAGTTTTTGTAATGTGGATTTTGGGGATGAAAAGCCCTGAGTTAGGGAGAATGTAAAGACTCGAAAATTCCATGTAATGTTTTTTAATTATATGATAATTTTACGAGTCCATGAAAATTGATGGTGTGTGATTCCGAGGCCCGGTGTGACCAGAATGAATTTCTGAACTTTTTTTCGGGTACGTTCAATAAATGTGCGAGCGGGTTTTTTTAAATTTAGAACCGGTACTCGGAATTAAAATCTGAGGACACCGTTGAACTCACAGCACCGATATTTTCTTAAGGAGACCTTCACCTCGACCGCAGTAGGTTGAGGGTAGAAGATAGTTTTTTAGTTTTTCATGGAAGAAGAAAAATAAAATCTTTAACATTTTATTTTTCTTTTGAAACCTCTCCTTTTTAGTTATAGGGGTGGGGACCACCCGAACTAGAAAACCCCCATTTTGAATTCTATTGATGGGGACCACCCGAACCCCTCTTTAATGTAGGGAATTACCTTAGAATCATCTCATTTAATTATTTCAACACAATACAATTAATTGTGCCATTTAACTGTGCCAACGCAATACAATTAATTGTGCCATTTAATTGTGCCAACTTTAATTGTGCCAATGTAAATTAAATTGATAAACCTATTTTAATTTTTTGGTTCCTCATTTCCTTGGGGAAATCGTTGGAAAAAGGGAGGCTTGGGGAGAACTTTAGAGAAACTCTTTCTCCAATGAAGAATGGCCTCTCCAACGAATAACATACTTCGGAATCAAGAACGAGGACGACGCACGAACCCGACTTCAGAAGCGTGTTGCGGAAGTGGTGATCATTGGCACCCTCATCACCTTCACTGACTTCTTCTCACGACACCTCCAATGAGAAATTGAGGTAGGGATTGTTTTTTTATCCCTTTCCCCATTATTGACATTCATCTTGATTTAAGAACATTTATATTCTTCTTGATTCAAGAACAAATAAGCCGCTTGGTATTGTTCTAACACGGAGGGTGCAGGGAGAATGAACATGGCCCGACCTCTTCACAACCTTTTTGGGATTTTGATAGTCTTGAATCGACGGTGACATACTGAGGTGAGTGTGGGAGCCTACATAATGAAGAATGGGCCACCGAGGCATGCCCGGGGACCCGAGGAACGTCGCCGGAAGGGCTCGAGAGCGGTGATCGGCACCCCGACCAGCCACAACGGTGGCGGTAACGTGACCGCATCCCTGGAGAAGGGTCACGGCCCGTCGGATGTGATGGAGTAAGGGAGGTGACCGATGCACGGTCGGCCTCGTTAAGGGGAGGAGGTGGCGCACGTCCTCACCGCCGAGTGTGTAGGAGCCACGGCCTTGAGCCACGGCAGCGAAGCGAGGGCGGTCGGCTTGCTACCGGCCACCGGAGGTGGCGCGGCGCGTGACCGCGCCGTGGAGGACGGCTAGTCGTCTAGCTGCCCAGCGGGCTGGGATGTGATAGTGGGTCGGTCCGGACCCGGGTTGGGCCGGGTCGACCCGAAACGGGTCCGGCCGGTCCCGGCCGGGTCGGACCGAACCCGAACCAACTTCGACCCTTTTCGCTCTTTCGGCCATAACTTGAGCTATGGGCATCTGTTTGACGAACCGTATGTAGATCTAGAAACCTTGGATAGAGATGGTCCTTTTGGTTTACCCCACTTGAGTTTTGGATAAATTTGGGATATGGCCGGGTTGGATCAAACACGAATCTAACCGGACCCTCGGGACTAAAAGGTTAATAACTTACAGATCAGGCATCCGATTGACGCACTGTCTGTTTCATTGGGACCCCTTTTACATGGTGTTCATTTGGGATACTTCTTTGTGGGACTTCGTGGTAGCTGGAGTATCGACCTATGGCTTGAGAACCGGACCCTCCTGGAATCAAGAGAGCTTAGTGCGGGAACCCTATGGCTAGATGTAACATGAGAAAGGGATCTTATGTGGGTCTGTGCTTTGGGATCCTACGTGGGTCTATGTTCGAGAGTCTCACTTAGATTTGCTCTAGGAATCCATGTGGGACTACTCTAGGATCCTACGTGGGTCTACTATACTAGGATCCTACATGGGTATAATGATATAGGATCCTATGTGGGTCTGATGATTTAGGATCCTATGTGGGTCTTCCTCTTAACAAGGTAAGATGATTCAGTAGTTACATCTAATCATCTTTACTACTGTATATATGTTATACCTGGTGTGAGATGAGTCTTTACCTTTGTGGTAATCTTTTGTGTGGCGTACCTTTGTGGTACTTACTTTTGTGGTTATACCTTTGTGGTATTCTTCTGTGTGGCATTACCTATGTGGTACTTACCTTTGTGGTGTTACCATCATGGTACTTACCTTAATGGTGATACCTTTGTTGTATTCTTCTATGTGGCATTACCTTTGTGGTACTTACCTTTGTGGTGTTACCTTCGTGAAACAGTTGTACTTTGGCTAAGGATTTGGGCCTTGAGTTTCATCATGAATGAGATGGGTAATACTTGATAACTTAGGTATATGTATGGGTATATACCTAAGTAGGGTTGTCAGTTGTTTTCATGTTTTTTGGTTTATCCTTTGTGGATTTTGTGATACCTTTTAGGGTCTCAGGGTCCCTACTTAGTATCATTATACTCACCCATGCATGGGCTATGCCCACACCTTATTGTGTTTGGTACAGACGATGGACAGCACTAACTGGGGATGAGGGTATCGGGACTGGAGGTATCTCGGAGGTGGACCTTAGATGGGGAATTCCACAGATACGACCGTTCAAGAGTTGTACCTACCCTTCAGGTAGGATCATTGGCGGGTGTTCACAAGAGTTGTTCAGTTTACTTGTACCTTCCAGTTTTCTTGTAATTTCCAGTTGGGCTTGTATTCTGGACCCTTTTACTTACTGCACACACACTTTTTACTATAAAATTTACTTGTGTTTGTATCTTGTTGTGTGCTTGTTTGAGTGTGTTTACAGGATATAAAGGCAATGTCTTCCCAATTTTAGGGAATATTTCTTTCAGTGCTAGTCGCTAGCCCCTGGCCTATGGAAGGCGGGCTTGGGGTAGTCACGGCATGGGCCCCGGGGGATGGGTCATTACACATACGTTCCTTGAGTTTGATTCAAAAGAATATTCATATGGTAAATAGGATGAAGTTGAACTGGTATATGTATAAAAATTAAAGATATGATCTAAAATTGATTGACAGAACATCATTAGTGATCAGACACTACCTGAGAAAACATAGAGAATGAAGTATTTATAGAAAACATATTTCTTATAATAAGTGGAGCCAAAAAAAGTGAATAATCTATAAGAAATGAGAATTGGTTTCAGGTGATGAATGAAGATATTGAACAAATCAAAAATAATCAAACATGGGATGTTGTATTGAGGTTGATTAGATAAGAATGTCATTAGGACTAAATGAGTCTTTTTAAACAAACTTAATGATAACAGCATGGTAATTTGAAACAAATCACAATGTTTGGGAAAGGGATACTACCAAATATAAGGTATCGATATTTGTGAAAAAATTTCACATGTTGTAAGCCTAGATACAATTCAATTATTATTGGTTGTAGTAGTGTAAATGAAATTAAAATTTTTATAGATGGATATCGAGATACTATTTCTGAATGGGGTTCTAAAAGAGGAAGTTTATATTGAGTAGACATATGGTTTTCTCTTTTATGAAGATGTGAACAAAGTTTTTCAGTTAAGGAATAATTTATATGGATTGAAATAGGTTCCAAGGGCATGGTAGTCATCAATTGATGGGTATTTGAAGAAGATTATTTTCTAACATTGTGAAGTTGATTAAAATCTCTATTTAAATAATGATAATAATCAAAGTATGGTGGTGTTAGTGTATGTCTATAACATAATATTTGGTGGATTTAATGGATTGAAATGAAAATAGTTTACAGAATTTATGAAATTTAAGTTTAAAATATCAATGATTGGTGAGATGGGGTTTTTCTTTGGTATACAAGTAATGAAAAGAATACATGACAAGTATATTTCTCAATCTAAATATTCTAAGGAGGTCATGGGAATATTTGGAATGGAAATTTACAATGAGTTGAAAACTCTGGTTGATACTTGAATAAAGTTGTTAAAGGATGACCAAGGCAACGTGATTAATATCATAAAATATAGAAAAATCGCTAAAATATTTTTGTACTTAATAGAAACATGATCCAACATATTTTGATATATTTTAGGTTGTGTGGCATAAAATTTATCCCAAGGAAATCCAATTAATTTTAGTTAAAAAATAATACTTAATTATATCAAAGGCACCATGGATTTAGGTTTATTGTGCAATGAAAAATATTAGCAAGATTTATTGGGTTATACAGATACATAATGGGATATTTCATCATACAATATAATATCAATGTTATGTGGTCCATTTTATCTTTCCAAATTTTTTATTTCTTGGATAATACAAAAATAAGATCTTATTTTACTAAGAATCATAGAATCTGAATATATTTTGGAAACTCAAGATTGCACACATTTGTTGTGGATGAAGTAGTAGCTTGAAGACATGGGAGTTGAAATGAATTCTCTGATTGGAATCCATTATGATAATTAAAGTGATATAAAATTTGAAAAAATTAATTATATCACTCAAGGATGAAGAACATTGAAATAAAATATCAATTTATCAAGAATAAAGTGAAACATGGTCTTGTGATGTTCGAGTATGTTCCTATAGAACTACAAGAAGCATTACCCAAAGAATCATTGCCCAAAGAAGTGTTTCAATGGAATTAGATGGATCTTTGATTCTAATTGACTACCCACACTTAAATAGTGTGGATGTGGGACCCCACTCTCCCCAAGGTTTTTTGAACTTTTTATAATGTTCTTATATGAATTATTTACCATATTTCATACTAAAATGGAGTGAACTTTCGGTTTTTTGACAAAGGGGGGGAAGTCATGATCATGAAAGGGGGAGAAGCTAATAGGGGGAGCAATGAAACAAGGGGAGTTTCTAAATATGAAGATTCAAAATAAGTTCATTTACTAAAGATAAATCATGAAAGGAGTTCATGATGTAAAAAATTTATGATATGTGGTTAAAGAAATTGGTATAATATTCTACAACATGTTGTGTAACATTGGATTGATTTACAATAAAATACAACATTGGTGTTGGATTTCATGAACATGTGGTATTGAGGATAAAGTGTCTCATTGATGAAAAATTAATATTACTCTTATTTCCCATGCTTACCTTGGATCATGTGAGTTTAGAGTTCATGTTGAGTAAATCTTTGATTGCGTTTTGGAGTCACATAGTATGAATATTGTTTAAAGAAGAATGTGTGTGTGTGTGTGTCAACAAAAGTTTTTTAAGTGTTTTCAAAAAACCCAAAGGGGGTATTGTTTATAAAAAGTGCTCTTAATTTTATTTTATGGTTTTTGGGTTGATTGTGATTATTGACAAAGAAAATTAACAAAGTTCGAGTAGATTTGTTTTTGAATCAGGTGCTTTGAAGGTGGAGGAATTTCCTATTATTTTCCAAATATTTAGGCATGATATTTCAGAGATGATTTTGTGGAAAATTATTCTTGAATAGAAAAATTGTTAGATGGAATAGAAACTATTTTAAACTACAAAGGATCTTTGTAGACTGATCACAAACTGCATATAAAGTATGTGGTGATCATAAAGGGAGCTCATGAACCATAAGGGAAGTTTGCGGGAAAGGAAATTTGGAAAAGGAATTGATCTCACATAGTGGGTTTGTGAACCACATGTAATGTTCTAAAAAGGGTCTTGTCATTTTTGGTAGAAAGGCAGTGATTTTGAGGATGTAATAAAGGGTGATCTTCATTTGTGAAAGATGATGATTCAGTGGATGCCACAAGGTAATTTATGCATTATGTGAACCGTATAGTGGGTGAAGTACATGATGAAGGATAAGTCGTAAAAGGGCCTAAGTTTAATTTTTATTAGAGAATTTTTCTAGTTCTATTGCCTATATAAATGATTCATAATCACTTCATTAAAAATATAGTGAAGTTTATTATAGAGAATCATCACTGGAGAAACTCTTCTAAGTCTAAAAGTGTTTCATATAAGAGTTGATTTTTCTAAGGGAGTTGAGTTCACTGAGGAAGTTGAGTTCATGAGTGAGAGTTGGTTTTTGGTGCATTGTTTCTATAAAAGGATGGTATATTCATGAGACATTATCTATCTGAGAATCAAAGACATTTCACAAGGCACTTGCACCATATGGTACATGGGAAGTTCAAATAGGGATTAAAGAAGTTTGTGAAGGGATAATAGTAGTTCATGAAAAAAGTTTTCATAAAGAAAAATGCTACATGAAAAAGTGGATTTCATATCTTGGGTGAAAACAGAGCTTCATGGAACACTCACATATGTGTGAAATAATTCTAAGGTGATTTAGGTTAACATAAGAATCTTCTTAAAGAGCATTTCTATCACTTCAATTGCTAGAGTAGTGAGATTTTAAAGTTTAATTGGTTTTAAACCAAGAGGGACAATGAGTCTAGTCTAAACATTTTAACAACATTTCACTATAGTAGATTTTTTACATTGACACATTTCCTTTTTATTCTCCTTTTATGTATCCTAATGAGGGTGAACCATGTAAAATAGATGTGTCATGTGCAAGTTTTAATTTTTGTTCATTCATTATTATAGTAATGAGAGAGAAAATAATTTTATTTAACAATGAAATAATATTCACAAAGGGAAAATTGTTTTAATTTGTCATTCCCTAATTCACTCCACTCCCCCTCCCTGTATTAGAGTATTTAACCTGGCAGGGTTAACAGAACTCATGTCATAAATTTATATAAATTGCGATGGTTAATAAATATTAGTGAGAACATATAAGAATACATATAATGGGAAAATAAGGTATACTAGTATTTATCTATGTTACTTAACATAGTTGGTAAATAACTGTTGTAATGCCCCGGTATGGGTACCACACACCAGTTCCCCGAACCGATTCTTCACATGACCTCAAGTGTGCCTCCACATACACCAGAGGCTTTTGACTAGCAGCAAGGGTTTATTTTTAATCATGGGGAGACTATACCCTCTTTTTTATCAGAGTAATACATCAGTGGAAATAATAAAAATAACCAAATGAAATACCATAAATAGGATAACACTACTATCAGAATATGATCAAAACTAGAAATAAAATATCAAAACTGAACAATAAATATATCATGCCAATGTACGTTTCAAGTGTCAAAAATGAAAACCCAAAATAAAGTCACTTGAAAACTCCCAAGAGAATCTTGAATCACATCTAGTTCCCTCGTTAATTTTCCATCCAATATCATTAATCTAACATATGGAATTTTCCCTTGACCTGTCCAGCAATCATATAATCTATTCAGGTACCGATTAGGTAGCCGAAGTAGGGTGTGAGTACAACTCAGTAGGCCACCACCAATAAAATATAAAGCAATATCCAATCAATAATAGTGTATATAGTTGTATAAAGAATAAAATACAGGAAATAAAGTAAATAGTTTACATTTATTCATTTACTCTTTATCTAACCACATATCACCCGAGTTACTAAGGACACTCGAACTCAAATCATATACCTGGATGTCATTGTTACCTTTCATAATTCACAATTCATAATGGAATTACCATGTTACCATCCATAATACTTTTCTGAATATCCATGTTACCGTTCACTATTTAATAATACATAATTGAATGATCATGTTACCATTCATAATATTTGGCCAAATTTCCATGTTACCATTCACCATTTAATAATACATGATTGAATTTCCATGTTACCATTCATCATTTTATAAGTTAATGACCATGTTACCATTCATAACTTCACAATCGAATAACCATGTTACTATTCATCAACATATAGTTAATTTAATAATTAATTATCCACACCAATGTCATTACTAATTCAACAATTAATTAAAAAACACTTCTATTATTTAACTCGATAATTAACTAATCACGTCAATAAAATTAATTAATCACATCAATAACATTAATTAATTCAAAAATTCATTAATCACATTAATTTCTCTAGTTAATTCAATAATTAACTAATCACATCAATTACATTAATTAATTCAACAATTAGTTAATCACATAAATTTCTATAATTAATTCAACAATTAACTAATCACATCAATAATGAATTAATTAACTCAAAAATTAATTAATCACATCAAATACATTAATTAATTAAAAAATTAATTAATCACTTCAATTCCTCTAGTTAATTAAATAATTAACTAATCACATCAATAACATTAATTAATTCAAAAATTAATTAATCACTTCAATTCTATTAGTCAATTCAATAATTAACTAATCAAACCAATTTTATTACAAACTTGATAATTAGTTTGTCACATAAGTCCCCTTAATTAATTCCATAATTAATTAAGTATGTCAATCCCATTAATTAATTCATGAATTAATTAATCAATATCCACAAAATAAAAATCCCATAATTAATCCCACAATTAATTATCTCATGCACAATATCTATATTTCATAATTAATTCCACAATTAATTATCTCAATTATCAAGTCTCAATATATCATAATTAATTCATCAACTAATTATCTCAATTCTCAAATATCATTATCCTATAATTAATTCAACAATTAATTATCCTATTATATCAATTCAATATTCCAACAATCCAAATTAATTAATTCACAAATTAATTAATCCAATTTGTTCAATTTAATTAACATAACAATCCCCATTAATTAATTCACCGATTAATAAATTTACTCATTCAATTTCATTAACACAACATTACACATTAATTAATTGGCCAATTAATTAATATAACTCATTCAATTACATTAACTCAACAATCCCCATTAATTAATTAGCCAATTAATTAATCTAAATCATTTCTAGTAATTAATTCCATAATTAATTAATCACATCCAATTCCTTCAATTAATTCATCGAGTAATTGTTCACTCCAATTTCATTAATTGATTCACAATTAATTAATCATTGTACTTCGATTAATTAATTCATCAATTAATTAATCCCATAAATCCCATTATTTAATTCAACAATTAAATAATCACATTACTCATATTAAATAATTCATCAATTAATTAATTCTTTCAATACCATTATTTAATTAAATAATTAAATAATCACATTAATCACATTAATTAATTCATCAATTAATTAATCCCTTTAATCCCATTATTAAATTCAACAACTAAATAATCACATTACTCACATTAATTAATTCATCAATAAATTAATCTCATTATTTAATTTAATAATTAAATAATCAAATTGCCCACATTAATTAACTCATCAATTAATTAATCCCATCAATCCAAATTTAAACAATTCAATAACCCCAGTTAATTCATCAATTAATTGTTCTATATAAATCAATTCAATATCCCCTAATTAATTCCAAAACTAATTGTTCTATCTAAATCAATTCAATAATCATAATAATATCCAATAATTAGTTATACAATTAATTATCCTTATTCAACAACTTCAATATAATAATAATTAATTCATAAATTAATTATTCAATTTCAACAATCTCTATCTCTCCATAATTAATTTAATAATTAATTATCCCAAATCACAATCTCATAATCCCAACCACTCCCATTAATTAATTATACAACTAATTAATCATATTCAACAATATTAATAACTCCATAATTAATTCAACAATTAATTATTCATAATCTATAATCTCAATATCCCCAATTTAAACATTTCCCTTAATGAATTAAATCACTAAATTGATTAATTCGATCAATAATGTAATTGCTAAAAATTTAATAGAAATTATACAATTATATACACATAATTACAATTAATACTTTGGGATTTGAATTATAGATCACCTATATCAATTCATCTATGAACAATAGACCAATGGAAATCCCTAAAAATTGAGTAGCACAACGAAATAGAATGAGATCTGAATCTTAAAACCCTAAATTGATATTAGATCTTATAAATCTAGATATATATTTATATATATATATATATATATATATTATTACAAATGGATATGGATCAAGATGGAAGATTAAGGGGAGGTGGAAACCCTAAAGCCGTTGGTCTTTATTTTTCACTGAGGAATGCTGAAGGTGGGTTTGCTGTTGCGAATCTGAGTTCCACCAATGTTGATTAGAGCAACAACTTCCATCTTGTGATCGGAACTGATGTTTCACTGGCTTGGGGTCCAAGTGATGGCAGAGCTATTGACCCTTGCATCAGTGATGCGGTTCTGAGATATGGAGGTGTCGGTGATTGCAACACCGATGTGGTTCTGGATGGTGGGGCTAGTGATCCTCATAACGGTGCAGTTCAGGTTTTGGGATCTTGTTCAATGGTTCCACCTCCTGTTGTGTGGGGTCTAAATGGTCCAGAAAGGGAGGCACCTATGATTTCATGCAAAGGAATATCCTTTGTTGATTCCCTATCCAAATGTATTGAATCTGATGTTTTAATTCATGCTACTTGAGAACCCAAGATTTCCAGATCTGATGGCGGGAGATTCATTATCATTTTTGATATTGTGTAAATCAAATAGAGACTAGATTCCTTCACATTCTCACTTATTGGGTGTTTAATTTTGTCTTATGGGGATAAACTGATGAACACAGAGGAGTTTAAATCCAAACTTTCTTGGATCTGGGGCATTCTAAATTAGAAAATTGTTCCCATTAGAAGAGGACATTTTCATCTTCTATTTTCATCTACTGATGATAGATTGAAGTCCTTCTTCTCATTGAATCTAGAATTTTTTTTAATTTCTTCTTGGGTGTTCAATTTCAACCCCTACTCACCGAAAAATTAAAATGCACAGATATTGGTGAGAAACTATGGTCTGAATTGGGTTCTTTATCATCCTTTAATTCTGAATGATTTAGTTTCTTATATTGGTGCGCCTGTGAAGATGGAAAACAACATTATGGAAGGAAAATTTGGTTATTTCTCTAGGTTTTTAGTGGATGTGGATATACTAAATAATATACCTAATTGTTCCACTTTAATGGCCAACAGTGATAGTATAGAGGTTGATTTTGAATATGAATCCATCCCATCTTTTTGAAACATCTACATGTTGGTGGGGCATGATGTTTCTAATTGTCATAATGTTAGGAAAATCTAGTTGAAGTAGGTGGGTAATTCCTCATAGACTTCCCATGGAAATCATCACGGTCCCTCAAATGTGTGAAATGAGTCACGTAAGAAGCATGCCTCTGTTGGAAATGTCTCCAAGGACATGACTCAAGATGCAAGAAATCCCAAGTCATTAGAGCAGCAGTCTTCTTCCACTGATACCCAGGAGAAGATTCAGACTGTGCAGGTCCCATTGGATATACATCCTGATCAGCATGTTTCTAAGATGGCACTTTCACCTAAGGTGGTTATCACTGAGATAAGTCACACTCAGGTAGCATCATTTAAGGATGCTCTTATTAGGGGCACCAAAATAATTGGCTCTAATAATGATATTGAAAAATCTACTCGAGATGTTGAACAAGTGGGTAGGAAAATACCGAGAGGTACGTCTCCCTTGAGACAACCGAAGGTAAGGGAGAACTTGCTTTAGTTTAGTTGACATCCATAATAGATCTTGTAGCAAAGATGCTTTCTGTGAGGAATTTGAAAACATCCAGGAATATTTTGGAGTAAAATCCTTAGGTGTTAAGCCTAGTAAGAAAAGTGGCATTATTGATTCGAAGGATGGTAAAAATCAAGATGACATATTGATTCAAAAAGATGACACTGGGGGAAATGGATCTCATGATGAGGAAGTTTTATTTGGCATGTATGATCATGATGAAACTTGGAAGGCCCCTAAGAAGTGGAAGAGACGTAGACACCCAAAATCTTAGGGTGGATATTGAGGGAAATGTGGTAGGTATAAAGGATGGTGGTCATTGTTTGAACCTTTGTTTTATTGTGGGGTTGTCTGTTTCATGTTTTCACTATGCTCTCAACATCTCCTTTTCACGTGTACTTTATTTTTCTAATAAATTTGTAGGACCATGGATTTTAATCATGGTCACACCGTTTATAGTGGATCTAGATCTCTCCAAATATATTTATATCTAACCAAATAGAGGATTACTTCACTTAAAGAAAGCGAGAAGATTGGGAGAAGAACAAGAAAAGAATCAAGATAGGATTCACTTACCAGGAGAGGTGCGGATCTTTGACCGAGCTTTGAATCATGAATAAAGAAGGTTGTGAAGGCTTGGAATTCATCCAAAGATCTCCAAAATCATGAAAGACTGCCTAGGGTCGAATGGGGGTCAAAATGGGTAAGTTTCAAGGGTTTGGGGGATTTTAAAATTAAAAATCAGGTGAATTTAAAAATCGTGCATGGTTTACTGGGTAGGGGTGCATGGTTTTCCCTAACTGTGCACCCTAACCATGTGCTTATTATTATAGGGGAGTATGGTTACTCCTAATAGGTTTCATAGTTTAGGCAAATCGTGCGCCAATGATTCGCATCCCCTTCTTCTTCCATTTTTTCAAATTTTCACACAAACACACCCCAAAGTAAAACCCAAATGAAAAGTACTCAACACAAGGAAAAAAGAGTACCTAAAAATGATCCTAAGACAACTCTAGAAAAGGTAAGGATCTTACAATTACCCTCACCTTATAATATCTCATCCTCGAGCTATAATCTCGAGCACCTCTAAGATTCTGCGTCAAAAAGATTGGGTCACTGAGCCTGTATATCTTCTTCCTTTTCTGATGTTTCTTCCTACATATGCCCATGTTTCCACAACACATGAACTATCAGCATGGTCTTTCCCCATTACACTTTCTCACTATGATCCAACACATGTATCATATGATCCTAAAAGAATGCCTCAATCTCAAGATTAACTTTCACAACATACCTGACATGTTTCCCAACTCACCATATCTAACAACCGCAAGAACACCATCCAACATTAACACTCAACCTTGCCATCAAAAACCACCTAGAAATGATGTACACCCACCACCTCAAAGGTCCACTTGGCCTTCCTCTGAGGAATTTAAACATTTTTCTTATGGGTTCCTCAATGGCATTCTAATGCCACCACTTCCAACCCATGGTTTTTCTCCACACACCTAATTCTAACACATCACTCCCCACCTTTGGAGCATCGTTAACACCACTTTTTCAAGAAACTCAGCCACAGAGATATTCATCAACCTCTAGTCGATCCTAAGAGCCTCATCCATAAAATTTTGATGGTGTACCTTCCACCATCCATCTTCGCATATACCGCTTTATAAGCACAACCTCAAAGGGGGGCCATATCCAACCAAAACACATTCTGGTAGCTAGGCATAAAGAAAAATCTTTCTCTGTGTACTAAGGATGATGTCAAGGTAAGGGAAATGATCATAACTAATTAAAAGTATGCTAATAAGTCATCAGTGAAGACCACCAAAATTCCCCCATCATCGATGTTACCTCCCACTACAGAAACATCTTAACCTGCTGAAAGTTTCAGGCTCCCCTACCCTCCAACATCTCTTCATATGATCCAAAAACAGAAGGTCCCTTGAAAAATCTAAAACCAAGTTCTCAAACTAGGGAATTCTCAATAGCCAAACCACCCACATCAAGGTCAAAATAAACAACACAAAGGATTCTCAATTCACAATATTAACATAGTTAACAAGATGGATTTACACAAAACCATAACAAGTATTTCCCAATTTTTCCCACCACATGATCAAAATAGAGGCACTGTCTCTACCCTTAACCATCCTACATCTTGGTTCTGGTTAAAAAGGGTAAACACATTATCATTATTTAAGTTTCTCATTTAGACACACATTTATTCTCATTTTTCATCATTATATAATCTTTCTAAATTTTATGTTAGGTACCTTTTTCATTTCAATTTCACAAGAAATAAAAAACAGTTCATGTTTAACAACTTACCCATAACCCATTTGCTCATGCGTGCCTAAAATGATGAATATCATAATAACCCTAAGTGCCTGGAATGATTCATGAAACTCATCTCTCATTCCATACCGGTCCACAAGTCAAATCTCAGAAAATCTCAACATTAATAATCACAGCACACAACAAGTGCATCACTAAAGGTCAATTAATATTCAACTATAATAGCAAACAGTAATAACAACAATCCCACCCTAGGTACTTGGTCTCTCCCACATACATGGGTTAGTTACTCCCTACACAAGATCATAAATAAGGTCCAACTCTTCCTAGTATCCTGTCTAACTTTCCCAAACAGTAAGACAAAATAAAAAGAAGATAAAATTGGCTTTAATACCACTTTTTAACATCCTGGACCGGTTTCCACACACTGGTTCCCCGAACCGGTTCACCCCATGACCTCAAGCATGCCTCCTCTACACTAGAGGCTACCAACTAGCAGTGAGGTTCTATTTTCGATCATGGGGAGACTATACCCTCCTTTTTTTAATTAGAGTAATACACCAGTGGAAATAATAAAAAAAACTAAATTACATGCCATAAACAAGATAATACCCATATCACAAGATGATCAAAATTGGAAATACAATATCAAAACTGAATAATAAATATGTCATGCTAATGTATGTTTCAAGTGTTAAAAATGAAAACCCAAAATAAATAATCTTGAAAACTCCCAAATGGGTCCCGAATCACATATGGTTCCCTCATCCATGCCCCATCCCATTTTATTCATCTAACACAAGGACTTTTTCCTTGACCTCTCCTACAATCATATAATCTATTCGAGTACAAATCAAGAAACTAGAATAGAGTGTGAGTACAACTCGGTAGGCCACCACCAACAATGTATAAAAAAATATCCATTCAATAACATTGTATGTAGTTGTATAAAGAATAAAATACAAGAAATAAGGTAAATGGTTTACATTTATTCATTTACTCTTTATTTAACCACATATCACTTGGGTTTCTGAGGACACCCAAACTCAAATCATATACCTGGATGTCATTGTTACCATTTATAATTCATAATTCATAATTGAATGACCATGTTACCATTCATAGCATGTGGTTGAATATATATGTTACCATGAACCATTTAACAATACAAAATTTAATGAGCATGTTACTATTCATAATACTTGGTCGAATGTCCATGTTATCATTCACCATTTAATAATACATGACTGAATGTCCATGTTACCTTTCATCATTTCATAAGTGAATGACCATGTTACCATTCATAACTTCACAATCGAATGACCATGTTACCATTCATCAACACATAATTAATTCAACAATTAATTATCTACACCAATGACATTATTAATTCAATAATTAGTTAAAAACAACATTTCTATTAATTAACTCAACAATTAACTAATCACATCAATAAAATTAATTAATTCAACAATTAATTAATCACATTAATTTCCCTAGTTAATTTGATAATTAACTAATCACATCAATAACATTAATTAATTCAATAATTAATTAATCACATCAATTTCTCTAGTTAATTCAACAAATAACTAATCACATGAATAACATTAATTAATTCAAAAATTAATTAATCACATAAATTTCTGTAGTTAATTCAACAATTAACTAATCATATCAGTAATATTAATTAATTCAACAATTAATTAATCACATCAGATACATTAATTAATTTAATAATTAATTAATCACTTCAATTCCTCTAGTTAATTAAATAATTAACTAATCACATCAATAACCATAATTAATTTAAAAATTAAATAATCACTTCAATTCTGTTATTAAATTCAACAATTAACTAATCACACCAATTTCATTACTAATTCAACAATTAGTTTATCACATAAGTCCCCTTAATTAATTCCTCAATTAATTAAGTATATCAATCCTATTAATTAATTCATCAATTAATTAATCAATTTCCACAAACTCAAAATCACATAATTAATCCCATAATTAATTATCTCATTCACAGTCTCAATATTTCATAATTAATTCCAAAATTAATTGTCTCGATACTCAAGTCTCAATATATCATAATTAATTCATCAATTAATTATCTCAATTCTCAAATCTTGTTATCCCATAATTAATTCAACAATTAATTATCCAATTCTATCAATTCAATGTCACAACAATAAAAATTATTTAATTCACTAATTAATTAATCTAATTCATTCAAGTTCATTGACATAACAATCCTCATTAATTAATTCTCCAATTAATTAATTTAACTCATTCAATTTCATTAAAATAACAATACCCATTAATTAATTTTCCAATTAATTAATCTAACTTATTTGATTGCATTAACACAACGATCCTTATTAATTAATTCACCAATTAATTAATCTAACTCATTTAAATTAATTAATTCAATAATTAATTAATCACATTAAATCCATTCAATTAATTCACCAATTAATTGTTCACATCAATTGCATTAATAAATTCACAATTAATTAATCACAATAATTCCATTAATTAATTCATAAATTAATTAATCACATCAATCTCATTATTTAATTCAAAAATTAAATAATCACATTACTCACATTAACTAATTCATCTATTAATTAATCTCTTCAATCCCATTATTTAATTTAACAATTAAATAATCACATTACTAACATTAATTAGATCATCAATTAATTAATCCCTTCAATCCCATTATTTAATTCAACAATTAAATAATCTCATTACTCACATTAATTAATTCATAAATTAATTAATACATTGTTTAATTCAATAATTAAATAATCACATTACTCACATTAATTAAGTCATCAATTAATTAATCTCATCAATCCCAATTTAAATAATTCAATAACCCCAATTAATTCATCAATTAATTGTTCCATCTCATTCAATTCAATATATCTCAATTAATTATTCTATCTAAATAAATTCAATAATCATAACAATCTCCAATAATTAATTATATGATTAATTATCCCTATTCAATAACTTAAATATAACAATAATTAATTTGTCAATTAATTATTCAATTTCAACAATCTCTATCTTTCCATAATTAATTCAAAAATTAATTATCCCAAATCACAATATCATGATCCCAACCATTCCCATTAATTAATTCTAAACTTAATTAATCAGGTTCAACAATCTCAATAACTATATAATTAATTTCATAATTAATTCTTCATAATCTATAATCCCAATATCCCCAATTTGAACATTTCCCTTAATTAATTAATTCACCAAATTAATTAATTCGGTCAAGAACACAACTGATAAAAATTTAATAGAAATTATACAATTACATACAAATAATTTCAATTAAGACTTTGAGATTTGAATTATAGACCACCTACCTAAATTCATTGAGGAACAATCACCCAGTGAAAGTCCCCGAAAATTGAGTTTCACAATGATGTAGAACGAGATCTGAATCTTAAAACGCTAAATCAAGATTAAAGAATTCAAGATGTTGTAAATATAGATCTAGATATACAATCATAGATCTATATCTTACCAAATATATATAGATCTAACCAAACATAAGATTACTTCACTTAAAGAAAGCGAGAAGAACAAGAGAAGAATGAGAAAAGAATCAAGATAGGATTCTCTTACCAGGAGAGGTGTGGATCTTTGATCCAAGATTTAAATCATGAATAATAGAGGTTGGTAAGGCTTGGAATTCATCCATAGAGCTCAAAAATCATTAAAGATCACCTAGGGTTGAATGGGGGTCTAAATGGGTGAGTTTTGGGGGTTTGAGGGATTTTAAAAGTAAAAATTGGGTGACTTTAAAAATCATGCATGGTTTGCTGGGTAGAGGCACATAGTTTTCCTTAGTAATTCACTTGTTATTATGGGGGTGCATGTTTACTCCTAAGAGGGTGCACGATTTGGTAAAATAGTGCCTCAACCGTGAACAGTCCCTTCTTCTTCTATCTTTTCCAATTATCACCCAAACACACCCCAAAGTAAAACCCAAATGAAAAGCACTCAACACAAGGTAAAAGAGTACCTAAAAATGAGCCTGAGGCAACTCCGGAAAAGTTTTGGATCATAAAATATCCCCACATTATAACAGCTCGTCCTCGAGCTGTACTCCAAGGTACCTCTAAGATTCTGAATCAAATAAGTCAGGCCACTGTGCCCGCATATCTTCTTCCCTTCCCCATGTTTCCTCCTGCACATGACCATGTTACCATAACACACAAACTATCGACATTGTCTTTCCCCATAACACTTTCTCACTATGATACAACACACATATCAGATACTCCTCAAAGGATGCATTGATATCAAGCTTAACTTTCACAACATAGCTGACACATTTCCTAACTCATCATGCCCAACAACCATAAGAACACCATCCAATATTGGCACTCAGCCTTGCCATCAAAAAATGCCTAGAAAAGACATACATCCATCCCCCTCCAAGTCCCACTTGTCCTTCCTCTAATGAATTTAAACATTCTATTTGTAGGTTTCTCATTGGAATTCCAATGTCACTAC
Organism: Viscum album; assembly: GCA_963277665.1. Taxonomy (NCBI): domain Eukaryota; kingdom Viridiplantae; phylum Streptophyta; class Magnoliopsida; order Santalales; family Viscaceae; genus Viscum; species Viscum album. Next base: position 171,732,684 of record OY728157.1, read on the forward strand.
TTCTAACCCATGGTCTTCCTCTACGCACCTACTTCTAACGCATCGCTCCCCACCTTTGGAGCTTTGTTAACATTACTTTGTCAAGAAACTCAACCACTGTGATATTTATTGACCTCCAGTCTATCCTAATAACCTCATTCATAAAATATCAATGGCATACCTTCCACCATCCAACTCCACATATACTGCTTCATAATCACAACCTCCAAGGGGCCCCATATCCAAATCAAACACATTCAGGTATCTAAGAATAAAGTCAAATTTTTCTCAGCATACCTGGGATGATTTCAAGGTAGGGGATATGATTGTCACTAATTAAAAGTACGCTAAGAACTTATCAGTGAAGACCACCACAATTCCCCCATCACCGATGTTACCTACCACTACAGAAACATCTTAACCTGCTGAAAGTCTCAATCTTCCCTTCCTGCCAACATATCACCACACGATCAAAAACCAAACGATCCCTCACACAACCTATAATCAAGTTCTCAAACTAGGTCGTTCTCACTACCCAAACTCCCCACATCAAGGTCCAAATAAACAACACAAATAATTCTCAATTCACAACATAGACATAGTTAAAAAGATGAATTTACACAAAACCATAACAAGTATTTCCCCTTTTTATTTCCACACAGTCAAAATTGAGTCACTATCTCTACCCTTAACCATCCTACATTTAGGTCCTGGTTAACAAGGGTAAACAAATTCTCATTATTCAAGTTTCTTATTTAGACACCCATTTATTCTCATCTTTCATCATTTTAAATCTTTCTCAATTTTATGTTAGACACCGTTTTCATTTCAATTTCACAAGAAAGGAAAAACTGTTCAAGTTCAACAACTTACCCATAACCTGTTTTCCTATGCATGCCTAAAATGATGCATGTCACAATAAACCTGTGTGCTAAGAATGATGCATGAAACTCATCTCTCATGCTATACCAAGCCATGAGTCAAATCTCAGAAAATATCAACATCAATAATCACGGCACACAACAAGTGTGTCACCCAAGGTGAAATAATATTCAACTGTAACAGAAAATAGCAGCAACAACAATCTCACTCAAGGTACTTGGGTTCTCCCCCATACATGGGTTAGATACTCCCATGAACGAGCTCATAACCAAGGCTTTATTCTTCCTAGTATCATGTATGACTTTCCCAAATAGTAAGAAAAAAGAAAAAGAAAAAGAAAACTGGCTTTGTTACCACTTTGTAACGTCCTAGCCTGGGTGCCACACACCGGTGCCCCAAACCGGTTCACCACATGAACTCAACCACACCTCCCCATATTCCAGAGACTACCAACTAGAAGCAAGGGTCTATTTTCGATCATGGGGAGACTATACCCTCCTTTTTTATCATAGTAATACACCAGAAAAAATAATAAAAATAACCAAATGACATACCATAAACAGGATAATATCAGTATCACAAGATGATCAGAACTGGAAATGCAATATCAAAATTGAACAATAAATATGTCATGCCAATATACATGTCAAGCGTCAAAAATGAAAACCCTAAATAAAGATACTTGAAAACTCCCAAGGGGGTCCCGAATCATATCTGGCTCCCTCATCAATGCTCTATCCCATATCAGCCATCTAACATAGGGCATTTTCCCTTAACCTGACCTAAAATCATATAATCTATTCTAGTACCAATCAGGTATCTTGAGTAGGTTGTGAGTACAACTCGGTAGACCACCACCAATAGAGTCTAAAACAATATACAAATAATAACGGTGTATGTAGTTGTATAAATAATAAAATATAAGAAATAAATTAAATGGTTACATTTATTCATTTACTCTTTATTTAACCACATATCACTCGGGTTTCTAAGGACACCCGAACTCAAATCATATACCAAGATGTCATTATTATCATTCATAATTCATAATTAATAATTGAATGACCGTGTTATCATTCATAATACTTGGCTGAATGTCCATGTTACCATTCACCATTTAATAATAAATAATTAAATGATCATGTTACCATTTATAATACTTGGTTGAATGTCCATGTTACCATTCACCATTTAATAATACATGATTGAATGTCCATGTTATCATTCATTATTTCATAAGTGAATGACCATTTTACCACTTATAACTTCACAATCAAATGATCATGTTATTCTTCATCAACACATAATTAATTCAACAATTAATTATCCACATCAATTCCTCTACTAATTCAAAAATTAGTTAAGCATAATATTTTTATTAGTTAACTCAATAATTAACTAATCACATCAATAATATTAATTAATTTAACAATTAATTAATCACATGAATTTCTCTAGTTAATTCAACAATTAAATAACCACATCAATAACATTAATTAATTCAATAATTAATTAATTGCATCAATTTCTCTAGTTAATTCAACAATTAACTAATCACTTAAATAACATTAATTAATTCAACATTTAATTAATCGCATAAAATGATTTAATTAATTCAACAATTAATTAATCACTTTAATTCCTCTAGTTAATTCAACAATTAACTAATCACATCAATAACATTAATTAATTCAAAAATTAATTAATCAGTTCAATTCTATTAGTCAATTAAATAATTAACCAATCACACCAATTTTATTACTAATTCAACAATTAGTTTGTCACATAAGTCCCCTTAATTAATTCCCCAAATAATTAATTATGTCAATCTCATTAATTAATTCATCAATTAATTAATCAATATCCACAAACTCAAAATCCCATCATTAATCCCATAATTAATTATCTTATTCATAATCTCAATATTTTATAATTAATTTCACAATTAATTATCTCAATTATCAAGTCTCAATATCTCATAATTAATTCATAAATTAATTTTCTCAATTCTCAAATCTCATTATCCCATAATTAATTTAACAGTTCATTATCCAATTCTATCAATTCAATATCCCAACAATCCAAATTAATTAATTCACCAGTTAATCCAATTCATTCAATTTCATTAACACAACAATCCCCATTAATTAGTTCCCTAATTAATTAATTTAACACATTTAATTGCATTAAAACAACAATCTCCATTAATTAATTCGTAAATTAATTAATCTAACTCATTGAATTGTATTAAAACAACAATCTCCATTAATTAATTCACTAATTAATTAATCTAACTCATTTACAATAATCAATTCCACAATTAATTAATCACATCAATCCCTTCATTTAATTCATCAATTAGTTGTTCACATCAATTGCATTAATTAATTAACAATTAATTAATCACAATACTTCCATTAATTAATTCATCAATTAATTAATCTCATAAATCCTATTATTTAATTCAATAATTAAATAATCACAATACTCGCATTAACTAATTAATCAATTAATTAATCCCTTCAATCCCATTATTTAATTCAACAATTAAATGATAACATTACTCACATTAGTTAATTCATAAATTAATTAATCTCTTCACTACTATTATTTAATTCAACAATTAAATAATCACATTACTCACATTAATTAATTCATCAATTAATTAATCCCATTATTTAATTCAAAAATTAAATAATCACATTACTCACATTAATTAATTCTTTAATTAATTAATCTCATCAATCTCAATTTAAACAATTCAATAATCCCAATTAATTCATTAATTAGTTATTTCATATCAATCAATTCAATATCCCCCAATTAATTCTTCAATTAATTGTTCTCTCTAAATCAATTCAATAACCATAACAATCTCTAATAATTAATTCTATAATTAATTATCCTTATTCGACAACTTCAATATAACAATAATTAATTCATCAATTAATTATTCAATTTCAACAATCTCTATCTCGCCATAATTAATTCAACAATTAATTGTCACAAATCACAATCTCATGATCCCAATCATTCCCATTAATTAATTATAAAATTAATTAATCAAGTTCAATAATCTCAATAACTCCGTAATTAATTCAACAATTAATTATTCATGATCTTTAATCCCAATATCCCCAATTTAAACATTTCCCTTAATTAATTCACCAAATTAATTAATTCGGTCAAGAATGCATTTGTTAAAAATCTAATAGAAATTCTACAATTACAAACAAATAATTTCAATTAATAATTTTGGATTTGAATTATAGACCACCTACCTCAATTCGATGAACAATCACCCAATGAAAATCCACAAAAATTGAGTGGTGCAATGACGTAGAACGAGATCCAAATCTTAAACCCCTAAATCAAAATTAAAGAATTCAAAATCTTATAAATCTAGATCTAGATCTATAATCATATATCTATATCTCAACAAATATATTTAGATCTAACCAAACAAAGGATTACATTATTTAAAGAAAGCAAAAAAGAATGGGATAAGAATGAGAAAATAACCGGGATAGGATTCACTTACCTGGAGAGGTGCGGATCTTCGATCCGAGCTTTGAATCACAAAGAACCGAGGTTAGGAAGGCTTGGAATTCATCTGGAGAGCTCCAAAAACATGAAATGCCACATAAGGTTGAATGGGGGTCAAAATGGGTGAGTTTTGGGGGTTTGGGGGATTTTAAAATTAAAAATTGAGTGACTTTAAAAATCACATGCGGTTTACTGGGTAGGGTCATACGGTTTTCCCTTACTATGTTCCCTAACAGTGCGCCTGTTATTATGGGGGCGCACGGTTTGGGAAAACCGTGCACCAACCATGCATAGCCACCCTATTCTTCCATTGTTTTAAATTTTCACCCAAACACACCTCAAAGTAAAACCCAAATGAAAAGTACTCAACACATGGAAAAAGAGTACCTAAAAATGATTGTGAGACAACTCCAGAAAAGGTGGGGATCTTTCAACGGTTTCATAACTATAGGATATGTTTGATATGACCATAAATTGATAAATCAACCTAAAAATGGACTTTTGAGGGATTTTATTTATAAAATGTTTTTAGATATGAGTTTAATGATATTATAAAATGTTTACCAATGATAGAATATCAAATGAACATGTAATAACTTTTCATTCTTAAATTCTAGGTATGGAATTATATCATATGTGTCAAGTAAACACCTAATAAAAATAATCTTAGAAAAATTATGTTTGGTATATATAATGAAAGTAGGGTGAGTTTAAATACATTGAATAAATTATGAACATCAAATAAAGTGTTATATCCCAAGTAAAATTTTGGATAAATTATGTGAATATGTGGGTGAGCTTGTTCCAAAGTATGCCTCGATCTCACAAATTCATAAAATTTTTAAGGCATGTAGCTATAAAAATGCCTAGGATTGGATGAAAAATATAAATTTTTATAAATTTATAAAGAATTGTTTTTTTTAATAATGTGTGTTAAATATTTAGTAATGTCGACATGTTTCTCTCTCTAACTTTGATTTTCATCTAGTATGTAAAAAAATTAAATTGTAAGACATGTTTATTTATGAAAATTCATTGTAAATGTAGTGTATTTTAGGATCTTTAGAGTTGAAATTAATAGTTTAAACAATATTTTTAAAATGGTTGAGGATTGTTGAAATTACATTCAAAATAAATTTCAAGATATTTGCCCCACCGTTGGTGGTGGGGTGGTAAGGGCTTGGGTGGGGTGAGGGGCAGGTCGCAGGGTCAAGTCCCTGGGGTTGTGATTTATTGTAATTTTCTTCTTTGTGTTGTGTGCCGCTTTCGCGGTTGTACCCAAATTTTTAAATTTCAAGATATTTTAAAATTATTATTTTATGAATTTTATTAAAAAAATGAAAAATGAGGCTTCCATGGTGAAACTAGCCCTGTATAAAAAATAGAGAATTGTGGGAAAGTATGTGATATAGAAAAAACTAATTTTTAATAGTCAAATGATGGATGAAGGGAAAGAATATGAATCCTATATCATATAGTACATCACATCATCCACACATGTGTGCATGAACACGTGATTGTGAATGAAAGGCATAATGTGGCATTTGGAAAATAGAATTTGGAAGATGCATCGACGTGATGTGAAATGATTTTTTAAAGTTTTTAAAATTAGATCATTGGATCTTGATCATAGAAAGATTATAAAACCTATAATGTGCCACGCATAGAACATTTTCTTGTTCAAAATAGACTAGATCAACTTAGGGTTATAATCAAGAAGAATAGTTCAGAGATCATTGTAGTATTTTTTACTGGATCAAATCAGAATGGTCTTTGTTTCACCACTTTGATTTGGGCCTTGTATCTATAATTTCATGTGATCTAGACCATCGATCAATAGCGACCAAACGATGTAATTAAGAGTGCCAACCTGATTGTACACATTTTGGTGAACATGATTCATTCAAATAAAAGGAAACCCTTTCATATCCATAATTATTATTGAAAAAGATAACATATCCTATAAATTGATTTATATAAGGGGCATTTTATAACAAATCACAAGCATTTATACCAATTTTCTTTCCACTCATGTCTTTCCATAAACATTATTTTTCTTACAAAACATTAAATAACTCCTAATTATAGTGCAATATCTAGGACCTTTTCCATTCCTTTTGGTTATACTCTTCTGATGAGATTATTATATGAGTGTTCTTTTTTAGGGTAACAAAAAATTATTTTTGTATCTTAAATAAAATTAGACCATGATCCAAATTTATATCGATTTGGTGGGGGGAAATATCATCCATTTTGATCAATGTCCATTTTCTACCACCCTATTCCACCTATAAAATCTTGATTGTTAATACAAAATGAGTTTGATAATATTTTTTGAATTTCATGGGAATATTTGATATGAAAAAATAATAATTGGGAAATGGTATAAAAATCAAAACCATGCCAAGAAATTGACTATAATAAAGATAGAAAATGATAACATTTTTAGAAACCATTAAATTATTCTAATCATTTTTAATAACATATCAAAATTATTTTTCTACAATTTGAGATCAATTTTGATACTTGAAATCATTTTGAGCTATTTTTCATAATTATTTATGAAATGAAATTTTTTAAATTAAAAAAATGATTTTTAGAAAACTAAAAAATGTTATATTTTCAAGAATGTTTCTTTTGAATGATTTGTTTCAACAACATAAATTTGATAACCTAGGTTTTAGAATGTCCCGTCGAGTTGAAGTACTTTAATTTTCCTTATATTTGGTGGAATCAAGTTGATGGTTCAAGAATTCATATTGATCTTGTTAGAGTTTGTGCCCTAGAACCGTCTTCTATGTACTTTATTAAATGTTTTCATTATTAATGAAATTTTTATCACATCATGACTGTACTTGTGCATGATATTTGTAAGTGATAATTTCCTAAGAATATATATCTCACTGAAGGGTCATAGCAGTTCCTTACTATGATGAGAATCAGAAGATGCTAGGACAATATTCTTGAATATATATTCTATAGCTGGATGATATCATTTGATGAGACACATAGATACAGGATATCAGAGGTGGAGACTCGTAGAACCTTGAGCCACCCTCTCATGGTGTAAGCACTTAGTAATTTCCAGTGTGGAAAATTATGAGAACGAGACCCGCTAATAAGAAATCCACATTTATATGTTTTATTGGATGTTCTTATCTACAGACGTGTGTATTTGGGTCTTAGACTTTAAGATTATCATTAATGGACACCATGAGCCGCGTACTTTGATGTATTGATGAAAACCATGACGATATATGCTCACAGCGAAGTAGGATACATTGGGTGAGTCATGAGTGATATTGCATTAACGGATAATGCAAGAAAGAGTTTATCCCTTTTGTCTCTTAACGGAAGTTGATATCTCAGACTTTTTGATGAGAATGAAATTGTCGTGATAAATCCATGGTCATTGTGTTCATTGGGCGAGTTCATTTTTGAAAATTTGAACAAAGTGACATCGAGCACGTAGATTGATGACACCAGTATGCAATATGCTTGATTTGAGATATCATGATAAAGAGATTATATTATATGGTAAGTGTTGGTAGGAGGTCGTATGTCGTTGCGACATTAACCACTTTCAATATTTGTGTCTTGATGTGTTGCTAAACGCTAATATTGGACTTTGTGTGGTTTTGCTTAATGCAACTAAGAAATAGGCCTAGATGGTCATACACTATGTGTATCTGCAATCTCTGTTAAATTCAATAATGAATTTAATAAGTTCAAATAAATAGTACTTATTCATGTTTTGTTGATCACTAAGATTTAATCAAAAGTAATTTGAAAGAATATGTGAGTTAAATAATAATAATAAATATTTATTTGCAAGGATTGACAAATATAATATTTAATATATTTATCAGTGAATCATTCAGTGATATTTATTTATTAAATAAATAGTCATTATTCAAGGTTCTGTAAATGTCGGGAGGATAAGCGAACTGAAATTAATGGCTCAGTTGGAAATGATATAAATGATATTTATTTATATATTCTTAAAAGTGATGTACATGTCAAGTGATTAATAATAATATTTGTATTATTATTATTAGACATGAAGTCAGCTAAGAATTAAGTAATGTTAAAGGGTTTGTGTGCAAGTTGTCAACCCTAGACTCGCCATGATAAATTTCTAATTATATCACTTTTCATAATCATTCTTATTGTGCACAACTGAAAAATCAAGGAGCTATATCAAGCCCTATAGAGAGATCAAGAAATCTAGAATGATTTATTCTCCTCCTCCCCTCTCAAGTCATCGAGAAAGCATCAAGCATTCTTCATCATCATAGAAGAATACTAATGTGATCAACCACGAACGACGCAAGTGATTGAGATCGACTGTGCTGTCATTATACAATTTTATGACAGCGTTCGTAGATTGTGGTGTCCGTGTGGATCACTGTTAGAAGGATTTTTCATTTGGATCCTGTAGAGCAATGACGGTACGACGATATCAAGTCAAATGAATCATCAATGAAAAGGGAATTACATGTTGTTGTGATTCAATATCTGCTCATAAATCAATTATAAATTACATGTGAAAATCATCCTCTTCTAGTTCTGGCGTTTAATCTAGTCAAGTAATTTATGAATTCTATTGGTCATGACCTTTATCCTTATGTACAAAACGATTATCCGTAAATTAAGATTAAAAGGCCAAATTGGTCATGCAATAAAGACGAATCTGCTGGGTCGGAACCTATAAATCCAACCCAATTCATCTACCCATGATTTTAGGTATGCATTAGTTTGACAACATGCTATTTTTTATAGACTACATCATCATACAGCCCACATTTTTAAACACTGTTTAACCCAATCCAACAGCCTTAATGGATCAATTTGGTTTTACTCACTGACCCTGCCTATTATTTTGAATGTCATATTATATAGAACTTATTATATGCTTTGCTAAAGTTTAGCTTACTATATTTTAATACATATATATATATTGCTTCTAGGATTCACCTCAGTTGGTAGCAGCCTTGCGGGTCTCGGCGAGGTCTCGGGTTCAAGTCTCGCTGAGTACTTCTTTTGTTGAATTAGTGAATGATTTTTGTTGTATTTCTCCCCCTCTTTGAACCTGTTGTAATATATTTAATATAGTACAAGATGATAATCAAACTTGACCTAATTAGGTGATTTTGGGCCGGACCCGACCCACCCAACCATCCAAATCTCATATCTTCATCATAAAAAAGCAATTTTCATTTACATGTTTTAATAATTATTTAAAATGCTTTTTAAGAAACATAAACATAAAATAGTTTCCTAAAATTAAATGGCACATAAAAAAAAGTTATTTAGATGGATTGGATGATGACGTGGGGGGGACAAAAAATTTGTTTGGAAGTCATTTATAAGAACTGTACTTGCAGATCGGCCAACTTTAGTGGCATAATTGTAAATCCATCTACCCGGTGCCACTCCTTTTATTCTGGAAACATGGTCCATGGGGCCTGAACCAAATATTAAATAAATGTAAGGGTGAGAAGATAAATACCACGTGGCGGCATTCGATGAAATCACGTTCTTCGACGGGACCAATGGAAAGTATGGGCCCCGTCTCACGTGACGTCGTCGTTTTCTGGTAACATTGTGATGTTATATTTCTAAAAATCACGTTCGCTAAGATATACATCAAACGACTTCTAAAATTGTTTTTGGAATAAAACAAAATGATGATCGATCTCATAATTATTAACTTTAACAATTAATAACAAATAAATAAAATGAAGATAAATTGAGGTGGGGAAACACACACCATAAATAATGTGGTTGGATTCAAGTATTTATGCACACTTAACAAAATCATCTACCAATAAATACAATCAAGAATGAAATTAAATATGTTATAATCAAATATGTTATAATAAATATGTTTTTGCATTCATTATTTGATATGCTAAGCGTTTCATTACAAAATGCCAATGTTGTCACAATTTAGCCAAGAGCATAAAAATTAAAGCTCGTTTTTCATATCATTGTCTAAGAGGACATATCCATGTCCATAATGTAGCGGAAAACTTTACAAAAGTCAATGTTACAAGATAACCACGTAAGGTTTAGAAGATTGCAATAAATTGATGAAAAACATAACTTTAGTTTAGCCAAACCTTTACTTATGTAATTGAAGACTTCACTTGTATGGTCAAAGAAGACCCCTCAACGAAAAACAAAACTTCTCACTTCCAAAAGTATCCACAAGTTCAATGAAACATTAAGAACATTTCTTAGAAGATGTTTGTGCCCTGATTCCACCGAGATTTCACCATAGTCGTTGACAAAACCCCACACAAGCCTTGAAACTAGCATCCATTGCAACTACATTAGAATAATCGCTAAAACTCAACAATGCAAAAAAAACCCAACAACTTGTATACCTTTGTAGTGCACAAAGCAATCCCCAAACAGTAAGCTTATGCTATCAACCTCAGTCATCAAGTTAACAACAATCAGCAACTCCATCACCAAAACTTGAAAACCTATATATACAAGAAATGGTGTGTGTATCCACATACTTAGTAGGTCATCCCCCAATGGATTGAACAACTCACGCTACTACAGATCACCCTTTTATCAACACTAGAAATCACTTTTATTTGTGCTAAAAAAATGTTGATGTTATAAACGCCGTTAAAAGAGGTCCCTTTTATCAACGCTAAAAAAACACTGATAAAAATCAAAAAAAAAAAAATTCAAAATTGTTTTTTTGTATATAGATTCTGAGGGGGAGACCACCCCCTTTTTATCAGCACTCAAATCTCCCTCACACCTCTTTTTATTAGCGCTCGTATAACCTTCTCCCTACTCTTTTATCGCAACTAGAGCACCACCTACCATCGCCTGCGCGCCCCTGCCTTCACTTGGTTTCAAACTTGAGACCTATAGCTTCACGCATCTGTGCCTTTACCATTATCCTATATTGTTTTTTTCATTATTTTTTGATATATCTATTTATTTATATATATTCATTACATTTTTATCCATACATTTATATATATATTTATATAATTTTTGTAAATACATTTATAAAACATGTTTTATGTGTTTGTGTTTATAAATACATACATACAAATATATAATGATACATATGTGTGTGTCTATAAATATAATTATACATATTTATAATTAGTTACATATATTAAATATTAATATTTATGTACATATATTAGAATATATAGATAAATATATATCTGTCTGTTAATACAAACGCACACACAAAATATATATATATATATATATATATATATATATATATATATATATAAACGTTATATATACATTGTATATGTATATAAATATTCAAACATTTTTATTTTAAATAAAATAGATATTATTTTTATTTATAAATGGTTTATATATTTAGAAAGATATTTTATATGTAAATATAGGTGTGTGTGTGTGTGCGCGCACGCATATTTAATTATAAATAACCGTACAATATGAAAAATGGTAAAACTTGAACATCATAGTATCCATATGAGTGTAAGTCTTGAGAATAATTTGAGTCTCCACCCAAAAAAGATAAGAAGACTCCCTTAAATGAGGATGAAATTACATCAAATGTTAACAAATCGGGGTACCCCAATAAAAAACTCAATTTTGGAGTCCTTTCAAGCCTTTTTTGACCTCAAAAAATGATAATCATGGTTTTGTCCAGTTATCATGGTGTAGATCTTTTCACAAACTCCGATTTGATATGTGGTAAAGCTCAAACGAACGTCCAAATCAAAAGTTATGACAGTTTGAAGTTTAAGTAATGTTTTCAACTTATTTTTGGCTGTTTATTAATTTATTGATTTTTTTGTCTTCAAATTATTATTAAATGACTACTACTCAATAATAATTAGCAAATTGTTAATTCATATTATTTTTTAATTATTTTATAAACAATTTCCCACAAAATATCTTATATATTAAGTGTGGTAACATATTTCGTATTATATAAACCATATTTTATAAAATAAATTATATTCATACCAATTTAAACATATTTATATATTAATATATGATTTTTAATGATATGTATATTTTTTTTATAAATATATCTTTTACCAGTGCTAAAAATAACAGTTTTAGCGCTCATAAAAGATATGCTTTTACCAGAGTAAAGAAAAACGCTGATAAATGAGTGCTTTTATCAACACTTATAAATGGATACTTTTATCATCACATTTTTAGTGGTGATAAAAGTACATTTTATCAGTGATTTTTTAGCGGTAATAAAATTATCCCCTTTATCAGTGCTTTTTTAGTGCTGATAAAGGGTAGCGCTGGATAAATGCAAATCTATAGTAGTGTCAAACAATATTGTGCACACATAATAATGAAACTGTGGAAATTGCTAAGGCATCTTTTTTAACTTAGTGCATGAAAATCCCAACCTTAGGGTTACCTAGGTTATTCTTCAACTATATGCATAACCCTACATACTAAATATTCAGCTAACTAATTCACACCTCACCGACAATCACATTGCAACATCCCTCCATACACTTAAGTATGAGCCCTTTAAAATATAATTTTTGCCTATTTCTTGGTGTTTTGGATATTCTTCAGAGGTTTGAGAATCAAGCATTGGGTGTTTAGAGGAGGGGGAAAAGAAAAGTGGGCTAAAAGGTGACTGAGAAGGCCACCGGCTGACCGGTGGTATACTGACAAAATGGAGTTCTTATAGGAACTCCACCGACTGGCTGGTGGGACTTCTAGAGGTGCAAGCTCACTGCCTGACACCACCGGGTATCCAGTGGCCTCGGGCTAGGTCGAACTAATCAGGGGAAGATTAGTCTTTTGTGTCCCCGAAACCCCTATTTAATATCTCTAATAACCCACTTCAAACATAATTTTCCTCTTACGAATCCAGGGGCTCTTTAGGGACAACTTGGGCTCTCTCTATCATCTTTTCCCGGTGAATTGATTTGTGATCGATTAATTATTCTTCCTTTGGTAAGTTTGATCAAATTCCTCTTATTTTCTCAATTTCTCATGGAATTAGAAGCAATGTGCTGTTGGAATCTATTGATCATGTTATGATCTCTCTCAACCACTTATAGATTTGTCATGCATTTTTCCCTTAGAGGTCATATCTCTTGTTGATTGTGGTGTGGTGCGTGTGACCTTTGGGGTATGTGATGATCTATCTGTTGACCTTATTCTTATGGAAACTCAATTCTAAGATGTGGGAATATATGCTTAGGGAATCCTCTTAATTTATATAGTGTTCCCTTTCCTTCCAGTGTGTGGATCCTGTTGTGGTTGATGTGCAACCCAAGTGTGAGGTAGGTAGTTCTGTCTCTAGCCTTTGTTTGGTGAACCATATATGCTCTTGGTTTTTAAACGGTTTTCTAAATGATGTTTGGAACGAATCTTGATGTTTTGATGTGCATGCATAAATGACTTTCGATAACATATGGTTTTCCCCTTGTTTTTGTAAAGGAAAGATGATTTTCAAACTATTATGAAATGGTTAGTGAAATTTGTTTTCAAAGCATGTTTTTGATGTTAAAAAGGGTTATTTGAAAATTGTTTATGAAATGTGATAAGACCTTCAAAATGAAAACTAATTTGACATATGCAATGCATGGGAGACTTGGATACCTAGGAGGGGGTTTAGTATTGGGCCTTGTCCGTGTTTCCGTTGGGTGTACACTCATGGGGTGTTCCTCTATTTCCTAGGCCATGCGTCATAGGGACTTGATTATCTAACATCATAGGGGGTTCATCCATGGGGGTGTTCCTCTACTCTGTAGGCCCTGTGTCCTAGGGACTTGTTTAGTGTACACTAGTCTTGATTTATTATTGAGGTACGAGTGAGCAAGCTAGTATGGACCTATATATGATATCCTAGGGGTTATCTTTATTGTGAATTGTCTTGAGTTGTTTGGATTTGTTATGATATATGACACATGCTTTGATAAATGTAAATATGGTTTATTTGAAATGTTATTTGAAATTGTATTATCTGGATTTTTTATAGAAAAATAAAAAGTGGAAACATTTTACCATGATTTAATATAAATGTGGAAACTATTTTATCATGCCATGTTTTTCATATTTTGATTATATTGGGATTATTTGACAGATTTATTATGAACACTTGGGTGGGGTCTTAATCGGCTTGTTTCACTCACACCCTACACACTCCCCTTGGGGATGGGCAAACCTTGTTATGTTTGATGTAGGAAAGGGAAAGGCACCACAAGGAGGCAATATGATTTATATTGGCCGGGCATGGGCAATTTGTGGTGAGATGATGGGATGTTTACCACATATCATACAGAGTAGAAATTGATATTTTGGGTTGTCCCTTTTGGTTTGTTTTGGACATTTACCTTGGTTTTTTTCTTGCTACTTTGGTTGTATCGCTATCCCTGCTATTCTGTTTTACTATGAAATATTTCATTTTTGGTTACCTTTCTCTATATACATGCCATGCATCTTATTTAAGGTTGGGAGAATCATTCCCTCTATTCAATATTGGATGCCCGAGTTGTTGTTGTCAACCCATGAGGATTGAGAATGCCATTCAGATCTTAACATGGATTGGTTCAAAGCCTAGTTAGATGGTTTATCTAGGATGGGTCATGATAATTTGGTATCAGAGCTAGGATGTTCTTAGTTTTGGGAAGTTGATAGACATGAGATAGGATTTTCGGGACTTACAGGGTAAAGTGTTAGTGAGTACCTAACCAACTCTCATAATAACAAGTCTTTGGTCACCACAAGATGTTGGAATGTGTGTCTCCTATGTTGGATTTCAATCTTGATCTCAATTTTTGATTATGTTCTTTTGAGTTTAAACTAAGGGTTCTTTGTTTCCTAGTCATTTACTTCTATTTTTGGTATGTAGAATCATGCCTTTGAGATGTCATACAAGGATTCCTTAGGAGGGTGTAGCGAGGAATTCTTCTCAAGGGAACCCTCTTCTTGATTAGAATCTCCTAGTGGTTATCATGTAGGCAATTTGTATCATGAACTAGAATGTACTGCTAGTTTAGAATCCTTGATAATGGTGAAGTCTATAGTGTTCCTCTCTTTTTAGAAGGGAGAGAGTTGAGTGACTAAGTACATTAACCATTTTATTGAGTTGGTTTGTTTTTCTCCTAAGGTGGTGATGAATGATAAGTTGAAGGCTCATAAATACATGCAAGACTTGCGACTCGATATCCAATCATGGGTGTATATACTGAAATTCACCACCTATGTTGAAATGGTTGATAGATCTATGATGATATAGATTGATATGGTAGGGAATAAATGTTTTTTTGGGTCTTTCCTTACACCATGTGGTGGTTTGAGTGGCACACAAGGAAAAAAGAGGAAGTGACATCATAATCACAAGGGTTGCGGTGTGTTTCAGTATATACCAATGAACTTTCCTCACATATCTGAATAACTGTAGTGTATGTGGTCATCAATGCTATCTGTGTAGATTCTACCATGCACTGTCTACACCTTAATAGGTCCAGGGATCATCATCTCTAAAGGCCACTGTGATGTAGTTAGAAGCTTCAAAGTCAATAAGACTCCAACCACAAGCCCCCAAAGAAATGCAATTTCATATAGCGAAGGAGTTTTTGACTGAAGTTAATGCGGGCCTGACTATAGTGATAAGTACCATTTTTGTTGCATCTTCTATTGCAATTACTTTGTTTGATACCGGTGCCTCACATTATTTATCTCTCCCATTTTTTTGGATGTGATGAAGCTTATGAGGGAGATCATTACCTTTGTTATGGAGATGACAATGCCACTGAGAAAGAGGAAAGAGAAGGGGTTTCATTTTCCTTCATGATCTATTTTAATAGATGATGAAAATTTAACCTTGGAATTTTATGATTCCTGATCTAGATCTTTTCGACGTCATCATCATGATAGATTGGATGGTTTCTCACTAAATGATATTGATCGTTATCATCACTTTTTTTATTATTTACTACCAATGGGAGCTCCTAGGTGCTCCACGGAGAGTGGGATCCGACGTCCAGTCATGCATGACCTTCTCGAACAGAGATGAGTATTAAGTTTTCTACTTTTGTGGTTGATCTTGATGATTTATCCTTTCATGTTGATCTTCCCTTGGTTGTTTGATACTTCCCTGAGGTTTTCTGGATGGTTTTTTTCCTTCCTCCAAAGAAGGAGGCAGAGTTCTCTAATGATATGATGCCTATTACTCAGCTGATTTATACACTCTCTTGTAGTATGGAACCTGGTTAGTTGAAGGATCTCAAGATCCAGTTGGATGACTTTTTAGAAAAGGGATTTTTCCACCTAACTATTTCACCATCAGTCCCTATAGGCTCTTTGGAAATATGTTTGATGGTTTGTTTCATCTATGTGTAGACTATCAGAAGATGAACTAGGTAATAGTTAAGAATAATTATCCCTTTTCCTGTATCGATGACCTATTTGACCAGTTAAATGTGGAAAAGTGGTTTTCAAAAATGGATCTTTCATCAAGTTATCATCATCTCAGAGTTAAGGATTCAGATATCCCAAATACCACTTTAAGGAGTAAGTATGACTACTGTGAATATCTTATGATTCCTTTTGTACTAATTAACATTCCTCCAATGTTTAGGGATTTGATGAACCAAATATTACACCTATATCTTGATAACTTTGTTTTGGTATTTTTGAATGATATCCTAGTTTATTCAAGATTTGATCATGAGTATGGGCACCATCTAAATTTGGTACTGAGAATCTTGAGTAGTCACCAACTTTATGTGAAGATATCAAAATAAAATTTCTAGAGCTGGGAGGTGAAGTTCTTAGGGAAAATTATTTCTATAATGACCCGACCCACTGGGACCCACCTATCTGATGGAAGACCGGTCTGCTAAAACCCCAATCCCA
This sequence comes from Viscum album, assembly GCA_963277665.1. NCBI lineage: Eukaryota > Viridiplantae > Streptophyta > Magnoliopsida > Santalales > Viscaceae > Viscum > Viscum album. The sequence goes on from OY728157.1 coordinate 171,749,961, forward strand.
CCTCCATAGGCCAAGGGATTGCAAAAATCACTGAGAACTCATAACTAAAATGGGAGACCTTTTCCTAAAGTACCTGTACACACACACCCAACCATATCCATATAGAAGTGAAGATGAATAATAATAAAAGACAATAGCATCTAGAGTAAAAAATATGCATGTAATAACCTCTAGGGAATACAAAAGAGTTCAATAGTGTAATCTGAAAAATAAGGGGTAAAATACACACCCACCCAAAAAGGATGTCCCATCCTAACAACAACTGGAATATAAAATAGATGAGAGATCTTGGATCATGATCTATGATCCTTGACCACCATACGTGGTCAATGCACCCAAGTATCTCTATGCTCCTCTAAAATCATTGCCGATCTGTCCTTCGTCTTCATAAGACATGACACATGTGGAAAAATCTCATGTAGAGGTGAGTATATACATACCCAATAGGTTCTCTCAAAAACTGAAGAGGGATCAATAGAAGACATGATAAAATTAGTCAAATTGACTAAAGAAAGAGGAATATGAAACCCAAAATCATATATATACTCATATAAGAAATCCAGATAAGGGAGAAAGGAGATATACATCTCATAGCCTAGCCTAGGATTATGAGTTTTCATACAACTCCAAAGGTTCATCATTAATTACTAGTATCTCCCATGTCTATCTGAAGAAGTCATAAGGAGGGCCCACACCTCACCACTACTCCACAACCCAAGGGAGTGTGATCTTTAAATGATATAAGACCCTCACCCTAGAACAATCGAGTGATTCCACTCAATAGATAGAGGACCCACACTCATGAAGGGGAGTACCTTCTCTATATATATGTACAAAAAATGGGGGACCTATTCCCTAGTGAAACAGGGGAGTACCATCCCCATAGATAGAGAACTCGTGCCCATGTAGAACACCACATATATATATATATATATATATGTAATAATTCATATGGAGGACCCTCACCCTGGTAAGAAAGAGGAGTACCATCTCTATGGATAGAGGACCCGCACCCTGGTACGATAGGGGAGTACCGCCTCTTCCTGTATAAAGAGTATGGGGGACCTATTCCCTGTGCGATAGGGGAGTAATATCCCCATGGATAGAGGACCCACACCCTGGTATGATAAGGGAGTACTGCCTCTATCTAAAAAAACAAGTATGGAGGACCTGCACCCTGGTGCGATAGTGGAGTACCATCTCCATGGACAGATGACTCACACCCTGGTATGATAGAGGAGTACCACCTCTACCTAAATAAGAAGTATGGAGTACCTGCACCCTGGCGCAACAAGGGAGTATCGTCTCTATGGATAAGGTCCCGAAACCTATTATAAAAGAGAGTATTTTCTATACCTAAATAATGAGTTTGGAGAACCAATATCCATATGTGACGTAGTAGTACCATATCCATCTAAACTCTATGATGATCCTGCCCGATCACTATCACTGTCAATAATTTCCTAAATAAGTTTCATGCTTGAAGCATCTCAAATCCTATTTTAAAATCTACTAAGAAGTTTATGATCATGTTCTAAGTAGAAAAACACTCAGGATAGACTACTAGTAGGCCAAATTCTGAGTCCAAACGAAGGAGATGTGAGATAAAGAAGTTGTAGTGGAAAGTACACAATGTGTATTGGTGTCTACATGGTGTGTGGATCCACCTGATCATCTAGTTGTGTCTTCTTTGGACATGGATCATAATCCATGCCACCGTACATAACATGTAAGGGGAACACACGACATGTCTTGGACACTTGGGGATTTCTAGTGTGATCTTTTCCATTCTTGTGTCCTTTGGGCCATGCTCGTGTACCTATCCATATACAGGGCTGTGTCCCAACCTGGGTACCTATCCATGTCCAATCCTATGTACCTAGCCTTGTCTATTCATCTGGACATGTTTGTGCCTGTGTACTCCCAGAGTACACATGGGTCCCTAGCACTGGGTCACACAACGTGTGGGGGTCTGAAACATTGTGTGATACTTATCTTCACCCAGAAACCCTAGTCGCTGAAACTAGGGTACTACATAATGTGTGTTCATCCTAGTATACGTCGTGTAGTTAGATTTTTTTTTGAAAGTTAGATCTGTCATGCAGCTTCTAGATCTGTAGCTTCCACCATGATTCGCGCCTATTGACCACCTGAAATCAATGGGGAAGGCCTCTGGTCATCAATTTTGACCCTATGGTGGATGAAAATCAGAATTTAGTGGTCTACATGAAGACTACAAAACCTTTATATCCTATAACACCTTGTGTCACTGCTTTAAATCCAAGATCCATGAAGTAACACCTGCAATATATCCCAATATTTCTGTAAATCATTGATCTGATTGTTGTGAACACATCTACCATGAATCCAGGGGCCGATTGTGCTTGGAACTTCTTGACAATGTAAAACCATGGCATTATAGCCCAACAAAGAAGAACATGAAGAAAAGGTGGGTAAAATACCAAGAAAAAATGATAATCAGTTGTTGGAAAAATTTTATTGGCCAATGATCATAGATCATGGATATATGGGGTGATAAACATGGAATAATCATGAAAAAATTGAATAAAAAATTTAATTTGATAAATGAGATCATGCGATGGATCAATTAATCACAGATTAAAGAATAAATGATAAAAACATGCTCAATACTTTAATCAAGGGATGAAACCACAATTTAATATCCCTACCTTGATTATGGATCAATAATTGATGAAGAACATGTTTACCAGTGATGAGGAAGATCCACTGCGTTCACTGTTTATCAATCCACCTCGATCTGGTCGTCATTCATCGTTCGATTCTGATTTTCTAATGAAGAATGCTATGAATCTCCTCACAATGATCCCAAAGTTATGTAGATAGCCCTGGAAAAATTTCATAACATGATATTTAAAGTGTAAATTAGGTTATGGGTATTAAATGAATTAAATAAATTAATTAATTAATTAACCCACTTAACATACCTTCCAACAGCTTCCTTATCCGAATGTCTAACTCTAAATAACTTTACATCATGCCTATGGTAAACCCCATGTTTTGGATTCAACCATGGTCTCATATTTTTGATCGAAGACTCCATTTAGGATATATTTCATTATTCTTAAAAAACTACCCATGCGTGATATAAATATATTTAATATTTTTATAAAACTAATTCTGGGATCATCGGGCCTTGGAATCACACACCATCTTAGCGCCTGGCTCCAAAAATATCCCTTAATTTATTTCAAAGTCTTATGGGTGAAAAACAAATACAATACATTATTCCATCCTTAAAATCCTTTAATCCCTTAAAAGTATAAACTAAACAAGAGAATGATCCCATGATCCCATGCAACCATAATAGACGAACTAAGGGAATGTTCTATCCACGCAGTGCCCTATCCTGCCGATCCTTGATCACCACTGTGTACTCCATGAAGGTGGATCCATCATCGATGTTTATCTCATCCTAGTAAAAAATGTGCAGTGGATCATAATCATATCTCCTCAATTGAGAAACATGGAATATTTCATGTACCTTCTCCAACTATGAGGGTATTTCTAGGTGGTAAGAAAAATTTCCAACCCAATACAAGATCTTGAATGGCCTAATAAATCTCAGGGATAGCTTTCCTACCTAGTTGAATCTTTAAAATATTCATTTTGGGGAGACTCTGAGGAAAACGTGGCTTCCCTTCTCGAACACCATGGGAAAATGATGTTGACATGCATTGATTTATACTTTCTCTGGCTAGTCCCACTCTAATCATGGATCACTTAGAATTTCTCCATCATCACCCACACCATCTCTGACACAACAAGAGATGCCTCACCGACTTAGTCCAACATAAGGGTGACCTGCACAGTCTCCCATACAGGGACTCGAAAGGTTCCATGCCGATAGTATAATGATAGTTACTATTATAAGAAAACTCTACTAAAGGTAAGTGATCCTCCTAGCTCTGACCAAAGTTTAACATGCAAGATTTCAGTATGTCCTCCAACATATGTCTAGTATGCTCGGTCTTCCCATCCGTCTAAGGGTGAAGAGCTATACTCATCCTCAATTGGGTCCCAAATGCCACCTACAAGCCTCTCCACAACTATGAAGTAAACTACACATAATAGTCAGAGAAAATCATCAAGGGAACCCCATGGAAGTGGATGATATCCCACACATACAACTACCCCAAACTCTCCACCAAAATCTACTCCCTGATAGAAAGGAAGTGCGCCAACTTGGTAAGTTGTTCAAATATCACCCAGATGGAATCATGGACTCTTAATATCCATGGAATACCTACCAAAAATTACATTGATATTCTATCCCATTTCCACTTCAGGATCTCAAGAGGATACAAAAAATCTTCTAGAACCTGGTGCTCAGAATTCACTTGCCGACATGTGAGACAATGAGAGATGAACTTGGCCACGCTCCACCTCATGCCAACCCAAAAAAAACTAATACTAAAGGTATATGTACATATTCTCTAAATTAGGATATACAACTAACGGATAAGTGTGAAAATTCCTCATCACCTCCTCTCACAACATGACAAGAACCATTGTCCATACCTATAAAAGTATGAAGTGATTACCTCCTTCAGAGAATCCATATGGTGAAACTCCTAAGGATATCTGGTCACATAGAACCTTATAGTCGATATCTCCCAACTAATCCTCCCTCACATTCTAGAGAAGCATAGGAGTCCACACCATCGACTGAAGATATGCTGTACCCCCTCCTCAACCAAAATAGAACATGACTTCTGTTAAGTGCATCCGCCACCACGTTACCCTCCCCAAGAGTATATAATATCTCAAATTCATAGTCCTATAAGAAATATAATTAGTTCCTCTATCTCAGGTTCAAATATCTATACATGAATACATACCCAAGACTTTGATGGTCTAATTAAATAACAAAGAACTCTCCCAGAAGATAGTGCCTCCAAATCCTCAGAGCAAAGATTACCACTGCTAACTCTAGGTCATGAGTTGTGTAGTTCTTCTCATGGAGTCTCAAATACCTCGAATGATATGAGATCACCGAAAGCCTCTTTATCAACACACATCCAAGCCCAACTCTATAGACATCACAATACACTATGTAATCCACTCCCTCCCCTGATAGTCTTAAAATAGGATCACTCATCAGCTGCATCCTCAAATACTAAAAGTGTCTCTGATACTTCTCATCCTAGGTAAATTGTTTCCCTTTCCATGATATGGTGGTCAAAGGGGATGTAATCTTAGAGATTTACACCACAAACCTCCAGTAGTACCCTTCCTAACCAAGAAAAATCTGCACCTATAACACGCTCATAGGTGACTCCCGAGCAAGTACTCCATCAATATTCACTGGGTCTATAGCTAATCTATGTTATGAAATAACATTACCTATAAAGTAAACCTCATGGATCTAGAACTATCACTTAAATAGCTTACCATAAAGATATTTCTTATAAACAAATTCTAGGACCATCCTCATGTGCTTTTCATGCTCTTCCTCTAACATAGTGTAAGTGAGTATGTAATTAATGAAGAGAACCACAAAATGGTCTAAGTATAGCTGGAAGATCCAGTTCATTATATTCATAAATAAAATTAGGGAATTCATCACACAGAAAGTAATCACTAGGAACTCATAATGTATGTAGTGACATCATAATTCTAGTTTCGGAATATCAGCTTTGTGAACCTTCAACTAGTGGTAGTCAGACCTAAGATCGATCTTCGAGAACCATCTCACACATCACAACTTATAAAAGAGGTCATTAATCCTTGAAAATGGATCCTTATTCTTTATCATGGTCTGGTTCAGGTGATGATAATCAATACAAAATCCAAGCCCCCATCCGCCTATTTCATGAACAAAACTAAAGCTGCCTAGGGGGACACATTAGGTCTGATATTACCCTTCTCTAAAATGTCCTCCAACTACACCCTTAGCTCCCAGTGCTCGGTAGGGGCTATCTGATATTCCACATAAGACATTAGAGCAGTATTAGGGTTAAATTCGATACAAAACTTCATCTCCCACCTTAGAGGTAGTCCTGAGACATCCTCAGGGAAGACATCCATAAATTCTTCCATGACTGAAGGAACCCATATGCCTAAAGATCCCGCTACACTAAGGGATAAACTCTCCAAATAATGGGTTATGGGTTACATATTCCTACTTGAAAAATCCACACACTCCACTATAATATATCTCTTACACATAAAGGAGAATATCATCTCATATGTCTGAAGTCATATGACTTGTCTATAGTGATATTCAATCTTGGATCGGACCGTGTAAAACAAGTCCATACCATAGATAAAATCATAAGGTCTTATTGTGATGACCAAGAGGTCCCATGAGACTACCAAGCGAGAGCTCGCATTGCCAGAATATAAGTGATAACAAAGAATCATTCCCTATAGGTACCACAATCCAAATATACTAGGTTGAAGTATCAAATAGGAGTTCCATATCTCACACAAGGAGTAAGGATATTAAGTAATGACTCCCACCAATGTTTATTAGTACTGAATAAAGAGTAGAATAAACAAAGATCATACCTATAATAATCTCATGAGTTTTTAATTCATAATCCTCCAAATCCTATAGCTTCTTACGACCTCAAATTCTAGCTCCCTAAGTCTAACATGGGATTCTAGGTGGTGGTGGTGGAAGTAGCTCATAACGTCACCCACCACTAGTAGCTCCTCCTCCAAGATCCCCATCTACTTTTTTTCCAGCTTCACCTCCTGGGGGATGCCTTGGACTCACCTAGTAGAACCCTGATCATGAAGCTACCTCTACCGTGGTGGTTTATCCACTATCTTTCTACCCACCTTAGCATACCAGGTTGGGAAATCACATGCCATGTGACCTTGCCTATCACATGCATATCATCGCCCCTCTATGGGATACCCTAGTCCTCTGTGTGGTACCTATGCCGCATGACTACATGCCTGAGTCCAAGTATGGGTATGCCTCATGTGCCTCGACTCCTATCGTTTGTGAGCCAATGCAAAAAAAAAAATAAGTCCTAGGATATATACTAACGACACAAACCACATGGTGTCCCTTATATAGGATCACTCCATCACCAGTGCCTGATCTAGCACTACAACATAAATGGGAATGCATAAGGGTACCACACTGACTCATATATCTCTATGGCGACCTTACCCAAATTTTTATGCTTAGAAGTAACCATCCCAAATCATGACAAGGGATTACTAAAAAAGGTTAATAAACCTCACAATATACTCACCAATTGTCATCCCTTATTACTGCATCTCCAAAAGCTCTTGAATCTAAACCAAGTTAAAGTGCGAGGGGTAGTACTCCTCATGAAATAACTAATAGAAGTCAGATCATGAGAGTGATGACTCATAATGTTTCCACATGACTAGAATCCACTAGAACCCAACTATTATGTGGAAAAGACTGGCTTCTAGTGAAACTATATGATTAGTTGGGGTTTTTACAAGTCTAAAAACTCATATTGCTGACTCATGCCAATATTTCGCTGCCTGAGGATCTAGATTACCATAGAACCTTAGTAGTCTCTGGCGTTGGAACTCATAGAGTGAACTAATCTTGTGAACATCCTCAGCATGCTCTACCAGTATAATTGGATACCTAACAAGTTGGGGCACTACTACCTATCCTCCTAGAGGAAAAAATATCATGAGATAACCCCTAAACTAATGCCTCATCACTCATCGGATCGTAGTCACGATTCTGAATCGATAACCTAGCTGGATATCTTCATGGATACATCCTAAAAGTAATTAATACATACCATGGTTAGATGAGAATATATATATAGAGTTTATTTAGGAAGGATAATCAAAGGAATCAATTCTATATGATCATGTTCCAATATTCCCTGCAACCAATATCTTGGTATACTGAGTCAATAATAAGGTATTCATAATTCTGGTGAATGGATACACCATCCACTGCACCAACATTGGGTTTCTTGGCCTAAAATCCACACTCAAGACACTTTTACACTGTTTCCCTAAATTCCCAATCAAACCTCATAAGGGGAAAAACTCAAAACATCATCCTGAGGAAGAACCAGCTCTAATACCAATTTGTAATGACCCAACCCACCGGGTCCACCTGGCTGGTGGAAGACTGGGCCACCATAACCCTAAGTCCACCTTTATAGGCTAAGGGATGGAAAAAAGTGTCGAGAAGGCATAACTAAAATGGGAGGCCTTTGACTAAAGTACCTACACACACACGCCCAACTATCTCCATGTATAAGTGTAGAGGAATAATAATAAAAGATAGTAACATTTAGAGTAAAAATAATACATGTAATAACCTCTAGTTAATAAAAAAGAGCGTGATAGTGCAATCTGAAAAGTAAAGTAAAAAAAATACACACCCACCCAAAAAAGATGACCTAACCTAACAACAACTAGAATATAAAATAACTAAGAGAGCTTGACTCCTCATCTATGATACCCAACCAATGTACATAGTCTATGCACCTGAGTATCCCTATGCTCCTCTAAAATAACCATCAATCTATCTGTCATCTTCATAAGACATGACACATATAGGAAAATCCCATATAGGGGTGAGTATATACATACCCATTAGGATGCCTCAAAAACTAAAGAGGGAGAAATATAAGACATGATAAAAGTATTCATCTCAACCCAAAGAATGAAAAAAGTGAAACCTAGCATCATATATATACTCATACAAGAAAATCATATGAGAGAGAAAGGGAATCTCGATCTCCCTACCCAGACCAAGATGATGAGTCTTCCTGGAGCTCCAAAGGTCCATCATCAATGAACAACATATCGCATGTCTGCTGAAGAAGTTATGGGGAGGGACCATACCTCACTACTGCTTTACAAACAAAGGGATTATAATCTTAAAAAGATAGAGGACCCTCACCCTAGAATAATAAGGCGATTCCACTCAGTAGATAGAGGACCCATGAACATGAAGGGGAGTACTGTCTATATATCTACATATAAAATATGAGGGACCTACACCCTGGTGTGATAGTGGAGTACTGTATCCATATATTGAGGATATGCGCCCATACAAGGGAGTACTATCTCTTTATCTAGAATAAAACATATGGAGGACCCATGCCCTGGTGCGATAGGGAAGTATTGTCTTTGTGGATAGAGGACCCACACCCTGGTGCGATAGAGTAGTACCACCTCTACTTGTATAAAGAGTATGAGGGACCAACACCCTATCAAATAGGGGAGTAATGTACCCATGGATAGAGGACCGCACCCTGATACAAAAGGGGAGTACCACCTCTACCTAGAATAACATGTATAGAGGACCCACGCCTTGGTGGGATAGGGGAGTACCATCTCCATGGATAGGGTACCCATACCCTAGTATGATAGGGGAGTACCGCCTCTACTTGAACAATGAGTATAGAGGACTCGTACCCTAGTGCAATAGGCGAGGACCATCTCCAAGGAAAGAGGACTATACACCCTGGTATGAAAATAGAGTAATGCATCTACCTGAACAATGAGTTTAGAGGACCTACACTCTAGTGTGATAAGAAGTAACATCTCTATTTGAACTCTTCAACGACCCTTCCCGATTGCTACCATCGTCAAGTGTTACTGAAAAAAGCATCAATATCAGAACATAACACATCATATCTCAAAATCCACTATGAAGGCTACCATCACATTTTACACACAAAAACACTAAGGATGTGCTACTCGTGGGCTAAAATTCGAGCCCAAACAAAGGATATATGAGAGAAATAAGTTGTAGAGGGAAGTATAAGATCTGTATGCGGGTCCACACACATGTGAACCCACCGATTCACCTAGCCATGTATCCTATGGACAAAGATCAAAATCCATGTCAACATACATGACATGTGTGGGGCCCATACAACATGTATTGACTACCTAGGGCCTACCTGTGTGCTTCTGGACATGCCCGTGTCCTTCAGGTCATGCCTTTGTACCTAGCCGCATCCTAGCCCGGGTACCTGACCATGTCCAAGCCCATGTACCTAGTCATGTCCTTGTTTCTAGTTGTGTTTGCTCCTATGTACTCTCATAGTACACGATGGGATGATGGCACTCTGTCACACGACATGTGGGGATCCCACATGACGTGTGATACTTATCTACACCTATAAACCCTAGTCACCATAGCCAAGGTACTAGATAGAGTGTATTAATCCCTATTATACCAACTAGATTAAATACCCTAAGAGGAGGGGGTGGGTGAATCATGGTATGACATATTAAAACAAACATCCCTTTGGATCTTGTTTCATTGTTAAAAAACACTCTTCTCTCCTTCTATCATAAAAATGTATGAATATAAATGAAATCATGAGTGAGAAACATTAATTTTACTTGGTTCACCCTCACTGGGCTACATCTAAGGAGCATACAATGATGATGTGCTGATGTACCAAATCCACTAAGGATCACTGCTAAAATACAAGGTTTGGGCTAGATCACTTCTATTCCTAGACTCACTGCCTTTACAAGGTTTAGGGTAAGCTCACTAATTTCTAAAGGGTCAATTCCTAAGTCTCTTTATCTGGGCCACTTCTTGTGGAAAGGAATACCTTCTTACTATTCCTTTTATCACTGATCTTTGAAGGGATTAACACTCAGTTTATAGACATACAGGTCCCTTTATTATCACTAATGAATACATCCTTAGTTATAGATATATTCTCTGTTGAAGTCCCACTTTCATCCAATTGATGAATAACACTTTAACATAGTTTTTTTAGGAAATATATTTCTGAATAATTTCACAATGCTCATTTCCTTCATGAAGCACACCTCTTTTGTGAAGCTCAAATAACCTTTACAAAGTAACCACCTTTCACGAAGCTCACTTCTTTCGCAAAGCTCAACTAGCCTTCACAAGGCTCACAAATTTTAGTTATCTTTTTTATGGAATTCACAAACTTCAAAACTTTTTTGATGATCATAATTTTTTTCCAGCATTTATAGCCTTCACGAACCACCTTTCTTCGCAAAATTTTTTATAAGAACTACATCCATGAACCATCTTTGCGAATCCAAAGCCTTAGAATCTTCGTTAAGTCTCACTAATTTTCTGAAGGCAATAGAGGCCTATTCATAGTCATTTAATCCAAATCTAGAAGCCTTTATCTATTTCATCACCATTTCTCAATGCTCTCCCATTTCATTCATGGTGCTCCCTATCTTGCGAAACTCCAGGAAAATTCTTTGTTCGCGAAGTTTCTCATAATCAAGGAGATCACCGTCAAAATTTTTGGGCCTTTTAAAAATGACCTTCATGATCCCTATTAATCTTGAAACTCATGACTTTTCCATATTTTTATAATACCTTCAAGGAAATCTAATTTTCATGATTATATCCATCTTCCAAATTTTAGACCCCAAAAGGTTGGAAAACATTGGGAAATAATGTCACCTTGTGTATGAAATTTTCTGTACCACTTCCAGGGAATCCATTAATTTTTCTTGGATATTTATCAATATACCATTCAAAAAATCTCTCTAGACTCCACATCTTACCACGGAACCTTTCTTTTTCAACAAACACAATCAACCCAAAAACACTACAATGTTACCTTGAGGGATTTTTGCCCAACAATCTCCCCCTTTGGGTTTGTTGACAACTCTTCTCATTTTGATATGTCATTGAAGCTTATACCATAATCTACCAACATTTACTTCATGCGATTTAGATAGAGATCAAATCTTTAATACCACATGATCCATGCTCAACTTAAGAAACAAGAGTAACATGAAAAGTTCATTTATGTACCACTTCATTTCAAAACAACTCATCTACTTTCATCACGAACCTCATTTGTCATGATATATAATCTTTGATTGATCACCTTTAGCATCATCAGATTTAAACCCCCCTACATCACATCTCCTATTATCAACTTCTCCCCTATCTTGATTAATACATTTTCTTCCCTTTAATATACACAATTTCTTCTCCTTTGTCAACTAAACTAGATCTCATGTCATTGTTGTCTGCAATAGGGTAAATAACATAGATCAACACATTTGAAAAAAAACACCATACCTCTGGGAGAGGGGGTTACACATCCACAATTTTTTAAGTGTGGGGAGTTGACTAAACTCCCAGAGCCATTCGATTCCGTTCAAATGATTCTTTGGGTAAGGAATTATTTATAATTTCCACAACCTATAGTTCTATAGGTATATACTCAAAATTCAAAAGCCCTTGCTCCACCTTCTCCTCGATAAAATGATACTTGATTTCAATGTGATTTGTCCTTTAATGATGCACTTTATTTTTGATAAGATTTATAGAACTTGAATTATCGTAATGGATTCCGATCAGAGACTTCACTACAACTCCCATATCATCAAGATACTGCTTCATCCACAATAACTGTGTGCACGATTGAGTAGCTGCAATATATTCAGTTTCTGTGGTGCTTAATGAAATGAAATCTTGTTTCTTTCTTAGCTAAGAAATACACAATCCACTAAGATATAATGCACCACCTGACATTGATTTTCTGTCATCTACTGAACCGTCCCAATCTGCATATGTATATCCCAAAAACTCTTGTTGATATTTTTCATTTTACAAAAAAATGAAATCAACTGTTACCTTGATATAAAAGAGTTTTCTTTTCACTGCAAATAGGTGACTTTCCTTGAGATTGATTTGATACCATGCTACTTGGCATGTGGAAAAGAAAATATCAGGTCTTGTCCCTATCAAGTACAATAGACTTCCAATGATTTTTCTGTATTCTGTTACATTAACTGCATTTCCTTCATCATCCCGTGATAGTTTCATCCAGATAACCACCAGAGTCTTCATCACCTTGGAACTATACATTCTAAATATTTTCAAAACCCCCCAACATATTTGGATTAAGAGATTAATGTGCCATTATTTCTTTGTGTCACCTGTAAACCAAGGAAAAACATCAGTTCACCAATCATTGGAATTTGAAATTAGCTTTTCATGAATTCTACAAACTAAGTGCACTGCAATTTATATGATACACAAAATATTATGTCACAAACATATACCATAACCATCATCCTTTTATTACTATCACTATTGACATAGATATTGTAATCAACTCCACCACACTGAAAGCCAAAAATTTTCAAAAACTGATCTAGCCTTGAATACCATGCTCTTGGTGATTAATTCAACCCATATAGTGCCTTATTCATAAAAAACTCTATTCTCATCTTCATAAATGAGAAAACTATATGGCCTCTCAATAAAAACTTATTCTTCAATAACCACATTAAGAAATGAGGACTTGACATCCATCTGAAAAACTTTGAACATTCTTTGCACTTCTATGGCCAAGAATAATCTAATTGTCTCTAGCCATAAAACATGTGAAAATGTTTCATCAACATCAATACCCTCTATCTAGGAGTAAACTTTTCACACTAGTCATGCTTTGTTTCGAATAACTTCACTATCTTTATTCATCTTGTTATGAAATACCCATTTAGTCTTGATGAAATTCTTATTTGTTGGCCTCAAAACAATCTCCCATGTCCGATTCTTCTCAATTTGGTCAAGCTTTTCATTAATAGTCTAGACCTACTTTTCATCTCTATATACTTTTTCAAAACATTTAGGCTCTACCTATGATACAAAAAATTCTTACTGTAGAGTCTTCATCCTCATTGTCTGCACTAGAAGTGTATGATCACTAATTATGTTCTTTCATTCAATTTCTACCCTTCTATTAAATATTTGTGAAGATTTTGGTTTGTGATAATACTTTTAATTATATGAATCTTCTTCTGAATCAGCCTCTGGAACTGGAACATCCTCTGATCTTCTTATCTCTTTATCATTATCCTCCCAATACCGATCATGTATTTACTGACGATTCTGCTAATTATCCACTTTGAACTACCTTTCCTAGCAACTTATTAAAGAATTTATATGCTTTGTTTTTCTTTGAGTAGCCAAGAAATATCCCTTTATTTACATGGGATTCAAACTTCCTGTGTTTTTCCTTATTGAGAATGAAAAACTTACTTCTGAATAATCAAAAGGTACTTAAATGTTGGATTATTTCCATACCATAGCTCATTTGAAGTCCTATCTTCTTTTGGACATAATAACACTCTGTTTGATTTGTAGACTAATTCCATCACTACTTTTTCCCCCAAAACTTCTCTGGAAGGTCTTTCTCAATGAGAATTGTTCTATCCATGTTGTTGATAATTCTATTTCTTCTATCAAAGACTCCATTTTCCTGTAGAGTTATTACTACTGATACTTGGTGCATTATTCCATGTTTCTCAAGATAATATTACACTTGGATATTTGTGAACTCTATTCCATTATCTGTTTGAATATTTTGGATTCTTTGAACCAACATATTTTCAACTTCTATTTGATAAGTTATTATGAAACCAAACACCTCATATTTATGGGTGATAATTGAAACCCATACCATTATATTAAAATCAATAATTAAGAGAACATAATATCTCCTCCTATCAATATTTATTTGTTAAATAGTTCCTCACACATCAATATGCAACAACATAATCAATTTTTTTTACCTTTTATATTTTTCCTTATATGTATTTCAAATGATCTTCCCTTATTAGAAAGCATCGTATGTATGAGTACAATCATGTGATAACCTAAGGAAGTCTCAAGAAGCACAATATTTCACCATATCTTCCAAGGATGTTTGACTCAAGTAACTAATACATTTATGCCATAACTTGTTTTATTCTTCATTGGTTAGAAATAACATATCTTCTTCTCCACTCACAAGGTAGAGATTTCCTTTCATACGCTTTCCTTATAAAACCACTGTATTGTCTTTTTTCCTTATGATAAATAATTTCTTAGAAAATATTATGGAATTTGTTGAATCACATAATTGACTGACACTTAGTAAGTTGTGATTGAGACCTTCAACAACTAAGACATCAGGATGTCTCATGTATCTTCCCCCAAACTTGGATTTTCCTGGGCCAATAATCTTCAATAATTCATCATTATAAAATCTTACGACACCTTCCTTATTGTACCTGATTTTGGTCACTGGATCCTTATTTCCTATCATATAATAGGTGAAACCACTATCAATTATCCATATTCCAGTACGATCTGATTATTTAAAAGTAATATCTACCACCATTTCATGTTAATATCTCTTTTTTTGATCCATGTTTCTGACTTAATAATTAGTACAAATCGATAGTATTGATCTTCCTTAAAGTATGATGGATCAACTTCATCTAGAAACACTGAAAACCAATTTTTCATTTTCATGTCATTTGATGACGCATCAAACTACTGCTTATGACCACATTCATTCAGCTTTAGCACATTTATTTTCATTATTGATGAGAATTATCTTTCTATATTCCTGAATCATCCACACCTGAAATAGTGACCATCAAATTATGTTTTGGAATATTGAGTTTTTTATGGGTTCCTCTATTAGCCTTTCTCCCTTCAGTATCTATTGGATATGGAACAAACATTTTTGAGTGTCCCATCTTCCCACAACAATAAAATATCATGTGGGGTTCTTTCCTATGTTGCAATACTACACTATTGGTTCTCCCTTGGGTTCTCTAAATCTTATAATTTTGATTCATACCCAAATCAATATTTAGTCTTAGAGTAGGTTCTTGCCGTCTGATTTCAACCATTATAACTTTCTATTTGCAATCAAGCCCTATACCAGCTGTATCATTCAGATCAATCATTTTCCTTTCCTAAAACTCATTTTCCTTCTTCACCGGAACTCTAAATTATACTTTTACCTTTTTTCCTTGTATCCTTCTTTTATGGAATCAAGAGTTTCTCCCAATCTTTTAATTTGCTTCACATACTGGAAACTTCCTCTTCAAGACCTTCGATACATTTTATTTGTTCTTTTCTAGTGATAATTAAACTATCGATTTCTATTTTCTATTATTTGATTTTGAGTTTTTACTCAAAAGAATTTTCTGAGCTCTTTGGTATTAAAGAATTTAGTTTTTTAATTTCTTAATTTATCTCTAACTTATCTTATTCCTAATACTGCATATAAATTTTGGAATCATGAACCACTTTGTTTGCTTTCTTTGTTTTGGCTCTCCAAATGTCTACCTCTTCAAGTGAAGATTCTAATCGGACCTGAATGTCAACTCTTCCTTTGAATTCTCCATCTTCCTTGTCACTTTCTTCCCTTGTTTGGGAATTTTTGAAAATAGACACCATAACATCTACTTCACAATCCTTGCAGTCCTCCATCTCTTCTGCCTTATATTCTTTTAAACTATTATCTTCTTTTGAAAGTAGATTCTTATTTTTGAAAAAATTTCTCTTGAATGTTTTCTTACATTTCACATAGGACGAATAATTGTTCATGGGAATTTAGACTTCATCTTCATCATGTTCTTGAAAATTATTTGGAAACCTTTCTGTAATATTTCCAACTATTCCATATTGAAATCATGCAATTAGGAGTTTCCCTTTGAACTTTACTTTTTCTATTTGAAGATTTGATGAAAGGAATGACATCACCTCATCAATCTATTCTTCTTATCCATATTTAATGGTGAGATTATTAATGGCCTTGAATTAAACCTCTTTGGACTTTCCCCTTTTCCAAAAAATCATTATTATCATTTCTCATTTCATATGTAATAATAGTAATGTGCAAGTTATCCATTGTCAGCTTCTTCAGATCTTTATCTTCCAATACAAAAAATTCCGGATAAAACTAAGGTGGAATTTTTCTCAAGATACATTTAAAATATTTATATCTTCAATAATTTATCTGATACCACTTATTCCTTCCACAAAAATATAAAAATGGTCATATAATGTATCAAAAGACTCATTAGGGTGCCTTCTCAGGTCCTTATACTTGTTCCATAGAGCCTGCAACTTTGCTTCTTTGAATTTTGAGTCATCCTGATAAATATTTAGCGACTTTTACCACATAGAATGTTATGACTTACACAACATCACCTTCATATATATTGAATTGGATAGGGTTCCCTCTAAATAATTTATTCCTTTAGCATCAACATCCAATTCCCTTCGGTCAACTTCTGATAAAGTACCACTATCGATATTGACTATTTTTCTGTGAATAATAGTTGTAAAGACATACATTTCTAGTGATCGTATGTAGTATTGCATACGATTCTTCCATAATTAAAAATTGTTTCGATATAATATTAGAATCCATTTTTTATTGAAAATATCCATTTATTATACTGAGATAAAACCATTGACTTCCAACCTTTGCTCTTGTTGGGAAAAAATACCTCAAGGTTCCATCTCGGTGTTTGTTGAAAAATCTAGATGACTATGAATGAATATTTTTTGTGATTTTCAAAGAAGGTTTTTAAGGTAGTGCAATTTCCCAGTGTTTTCTAAATTTTTGGTCCTAAAAATCAGGATCTTTTTTGGAAAAGAAAGGTTTTACACAAAGGTATTCATGGTTTGCGGACCGCGAATCACAGTTCGCAGACCACAAAAGGAGGTACACGAAATGACTAAGGAAATTTGGTAAAGGAATTTTTTTTTCATAACAGCTCTATACAGACTGCGAAGGGAGCTATGTGGACCGTGTAGCAAAAATAGTCCATGGGGGGCTCACAGTTCATGGGAGGTTTTTCGTTTGTGAAAGGATGTGGTGATTTGAGGAGCCGTAAAGGGTTTTTGTCCACAGAAAATGTCGAACGCCATAAAGGAACAAATGCACTATGTATACTACATAGAAAATTATGCGGTGAAGGTTGTACTGTATAGAATATTTGAGTGATTTGGATTAGTGGAATTTTCATATCTATTTTCCTATATATGGACCACCAATTAGATCATTTGGAAGAGATAATTTCATTATAAAATATCATCAATCTGGGAATAATTTTACAAAGTTTGAAGTGGTTTTCTAGGGAGTATTATACAGAGGGTGAAGCAGTTCATGGAACCAATTCCATAAAAAGAGGTTTTGCGGGGCTCTGTAGCTCGTAAAGGAAGACAATCCATATAAGTAGAAAAGGTCTACAGAAGAAATATGGTATGCAGAAGCAGGAGAGGTCTATTGAAGAAAAGGAAGTCTGTGGAAGCAGAGACTTTCCATGAAGTAGTGGAAGTTCATGAAATAAAAAAAGGTTCATGGAAGAAGAGGCCATTTGTGTAGTAGAGGCAGTTCGTGGGAGAAGAGGTCGTCCGTGAAGCACTCACAACATGCAGTGCAAAGAAGTTCGTGGAGGATTCAAGGTGGTTTGAAAAAAAAGTGAAAAGTCTATAGAGGGACTAAAATAGTTCGTGAAAGTAATTTCCACAAACTAACAGTTCGCAAAAAAGTGGATTTCATCTATGGGTGAAAATGGTACTTCAATAGAGCATCTAACTATATAATAGGATGCGTGCATTTATAAAAATGAAGGGAAATACAAGTTCATAAACTGTATGTGGATCCCTTCTAGAGTAGTGAGTAAAGAAAGAAGAAGATGACGATCCTTTCCATCGGTAGTGATCTAGAAAAAGAGACTCAGAGAGTGACCCTTGGGAAAGGAGTGATTTGACCCTAAACATTGTAAAGGTGTTGATCCTAGGCATAGAAGTGATCTAGCCCGAACATTACAAGTTGGCAGTGAGCCTTAGTGGATTTGGTACATCAGAACATTGACATTGTATGATCCTTAGACATAGCCCAGTGAGGGTGAACCAAGTAAAATTGATGTGTCTCATGCATGATTTCAATTTTGTTCATATATTTCTACAGGAAAGAGATATAATAGTGTTTTGTTTAACAATGAAATGAGATATTAAGGGGAATGAGTTTTAATCTGTCATACCCAGATTCACCCCCCTCTTAGGGTATTTAACCTAATTAGGATAAAAATTGATATCAGAGTGAAATATTTAAAATTAGTATTTCTATCTTAGTATAATAAATGGAGGTTTTTAGTCACAAAGGTATTCCAATCTTCAATGGAAATAATTTTCAATTATGTAATAATTAGATGTAGCACTACTTTCGATTATTACTAATGGATATCTTTACAACAACTATGCATGGAATAACACCCAATATTGATATTCGTGCTTTATTAGAAGATGATTGAAGGAAATTAGATATTGATGTTAAAGGAATAGATTCTTTAAGGGGAGACCTATCAAATACAATATATATGATGGCGATTTCATGTAAGTCATGAAAATTTATGTGGGAAAATATTTTGAACATTTATAATGGTGAATCAAAAATTAGAGAAGTAAAGATGCAGGTTCTATAGAACAAGTATGTAGATATGAGAATTCACCCTAATGAATCTATTGATACAATCTTTGATCAGGTGAATGTTGTTGTGGAAGACATGCATGCTCTTAGAAAAATTATTGAAGTTATAAAGATTGTTAAGTGCATCATGGGAAAAATTCCTCCTCAGTTTAATCTGAATGTTTTTTTATTGGAAGATAAAGATATGAATGAGATGACGTTAAATAGATTGAATAGTACTCTTGTTTCATATGAGATGAGAAATGATGATAACGATGATATGAAAAAGGGTAAGTCCAAAGAAGTGGCATTCAATGTCATGAAGAAGCTCACTATTGAAGATAGCCAGGAGGAAGACAAATTGGATGATGTCATGTCATTTCTCTCCTCAAATCTACAAAGAGGAAGCATAAAGTTCAAAAGTAAACTTCCACTTACATGATTTTTAGGTGGAAGGATTGAAAATTTTGCAGCAGAGTTTCCTAAGAAGTTTGAAGATAAAGATGAGGACAATGATGAAATTCCCGAGAAGAAGTATTCATCCAATGTGAAAGGTAGGACAAATACTAAGATAAATTTATTCAAAAAGAAGAATCTTCTTTCAAAAGAAGATGACATTTTAGAATAATCTGAGGGAGAATAGTTTGAGGGTATCAAGGATCATGAAGTAGATGCTATGGTGGAAGTTGTCAAAAATTCTCAAATAAGAGAAGAAAGTGACAATGACAAAGGATAAGTTGAATGAATAGTTGAACCTCATGTCAAATTAGAAGCTTTACTTGAAGAGATATATGTTTAGAGAGCCAAAACAAAGAAAGATAAAAAGTGGTTCATGATACCAAAACTTATATATAGTTGTAGAAAGAAGAGAAGTCTGAGATAAATGAAGAAATTGAAAAATTGAAGTCTTCAATGCCAGAGATCTCAGAAAAGGTTGTTGAGTACAAGCTCAAAAATGAAGAACCGAAAAGAGAAATCAATAGTTTGACTAATACTAGAAAAGATCAAATCAAACATATTGAATAAATTGAAGAGTAAGTTATTAGTATATGAAGGAAAGTAAAAGATCAGGAGAAAATCTTGATTTTGGCAAACCAAGATACAATGAAAATAGAAAAAGTAAAAGTAGAATTTAGAGTTATAGTGAAATATAAAATAGAGTGTAAGGAAAGGAAAATGATTGATCATACCAATACATCTAGTATGGGGATTTATCACAAATAGAAAGAAGTTATAGTTTAAGTTAGACCACAAGCTCCCACTTTGATATTGAAGATTGATTTGGGTACAAATCAAAACTAGAAGATTTAGAGAACCCAAGGGAGAATCAATAGTGTAGTATTACAACACAATAATTCACCTTGCATGAGATGTTATTGTTATGGAAATATGGGACACACATAAAACATATATTCCATATCCAATAGGAACCTAATAGAACAAGACTAACAGTGGAAACCATACCAAAATCAATATTCCAGAATATCATTTGATGGTCACTGTTTTAGGTGTGGAGGATTCAGGCACATGGGAAGACATTTCTCATAAACAATGTAGAAAAATTTGATAAAATAGAATGAATGTGGTCATAAAAAACAATCCAATGTATCATAAAATGAACTGAAAATTAAAAATTAGTTTTCCACATTGCAAGATTAATCCAGTCTATCTTACTCCAAGGAAGATAAATATTATCAATCCATTCCAGGTAAAAAGTAAAAAACATGTATAAAAAAGAAAAGAGCTGAGCATGCAGTGGTTGTAGATATTTCTTTTAAGGAATCTTATCAAACTAAAATATAGATCATTAATAGTGTATGCACTTCTCATATGATAGGAAATAAGTATATGGTGACTATAATCAAGTATGATAAGTAAGGTATCATAATATTTGGAAATGATGAAGGCCCGAATATTTTTGGCTTAGGAAAAGCCAAGTTTGGGGGAAAAGATATGAGATGTGAAGATGTATTGATTATTGAAGGTCTCAGCCACAACATGATAAGTATAATTCAACTGTGTAACTTAGGACATGCCATAAGATTTTCAAAGAAAATATGCGCCATTAAGGAAAAATCTGGTGTAGTTGTTTTGTAGGGAAAACATACTAAAGGGAATCTCTACCTTATGAGTGGAGAAGAAGATATATGTTTTCTGTCCAAGGAATAAGAAAACAATCCATGGAATAAATGTCTTGGTCATTTGAGCCAAACTTCCTTGGAAGATCTGGTGAAATATGATGTTGCTCGAGACCTCCTTGGGTTATCACACGATTGTACTCATATGTGTGATGCTTATCAATAAGGGAAGATCATTCGAAATACATATAAGGAAAAAGTACAAAGTTCAAAAAAATTACTTGAGTTAGTGTGTATTGATGTATGTGGATCTATTTCACCAAGAGATATTGATATGACGAGATATTACATTTTATTCATTGATGATTTTAGCAGAATGGCATGGGTTTCAATCATCACTCACAAATATGAGGTGTTCAGTTTCATAAAAAGTTATCAAAGATAAGTTGAGAATACGTTGGGTAATTTTTTTTGAAAGATTTGAATAGATAATTGAACATAGTTCACAAATATCCAAGTGTAGGATTATCTTGAGAAACATGGTATAAGGCACTAAGTTTCAGCATTAAGAACTCCACAACAGAATGAAGTAGTTGAGAGAATAAACTGAATTATTAACAACATGGATAGAATAATGCTCGTTGAGAAATACCTTCTAGATAATTTTTTGAAAGAAGAAATTATGAAATCTGTATTCACATAGAATAGATATTTATTGTGTCCAAAAGAAGATAAGATTCCATATGAGCTATGGTATGAAAAAAATTCAATGTTGAAGTACTTTTGAGTCTTGGGAAGTAGGTGTTTCATTTTCAATATGGAGAAAAACATGAAGTTTGAATCCTATAGATATGAATGGATATTTCTTGGAAACTCAAAGAAAATAAAATGATAGAAATTATTCAATAAGTGTATGGGAAAGTTTTTTGAAATCCATGATGTAACTATAATAGAGGGTGAGAAAAATATTTAGCAAATACATGATCAGTGTCAGGAGGATAGTGATGAAGAGATAAAAATATTAGGGGATGTTCTAGTTCTAGAGTCCAATTCAAAATATGATTCAAATAATGAAGAGGATGAGAAAAATTCAGTAAATTCCCAAAGATTGAAGAGAAGAGATGAAATTGATAGACAGAACATAATTGGTGATCAGGAAATGACAATGAAGACAAGGATAATTAAGGAATACTCTTTAGAAAGAATCATACATATCATAGGTAGATTCTAAATGTTTTGATGAAGCAACTGAATATGAGAATTGGGTTCAGGCTATGAATGAATATCTTGACGAAATTGCAAATAATCATACATGGGATATTGTTTTGAGACCAACATATAAGAATGTCATTAGGACTAAATTGGTCTTTCTCAATAAGATGAATTAAGATGGTGTTGTGATTTGAAATAAGGAGCAAATAGTGTGCAAAGGGTTCTCCTAGATAGAGGGTATCGATGTTGATGAAACATTTTCACCTGTTTCAAGGATAGAGACAATTAGATTAATCTTGGATAAACATTGAAAAGAAAGTTCAAAGTTTTCCATATGGATGTTAGGTCTTTATTTATGAATGGGGTTTTAGAAGAAGAAGTTTATATTGATAAGCTAGATTATTTTACCATTCATGAAGATGAGAAAAGAGTTTTTCTACTGAAGAATGCTCTATATGGGTTGAATCAAACACCAAGAGCATGGTATTCAAGATTAGATTAGATTCTGAAAAAGATTAGTTTTCGGTGTGGTGGAGTTGATTAAAATCTATATGTCAACCATTATAGTAATCAAAGGATGATGGTGCTGGTATATGTTGATGAAATAATCTTTGGTGGATCAGATAGAGATCAATGTAAGCAATTCGTTGAATTCATGAAAAGTGAATTTGAAATGTCAATGATTAGTGAATTGATGTTTTCACTCAATTTACAGGTGACACAAGGATAAAATGACATATTCATTTATCAATCCAAATATTCCAAGGTGGTTCTAAGAATATTTGGAATGTATAATTCCAAGGAGATTAAATATCTGGTGGAACCCGAATGAAATTGTCATAAGATGATGAAGGAAATGCAGTCAATATCACAGAATATAGGAAAATCATTGTTAGTCTATTATAATTGACAATGAAAAGACATGGTATTGTTTTTTCCACATTCCAAGAAGTAAGATATCAAATAAATACCAAGGAAACCCACTTGATTGTAGTGAAAAGAATAATATGGTATATCAAGGGAACAATGGATTTAGGTTTGATGTATAATGACATATATCAAAAAAAGTTATTGGGATATAAAAATGAATATTGTGATGGTTCGGAAGATGACATAAAATCAACATCAGGTGGTGCATTCTATCTTGGTAGATTTTGTATTTATTAGCTAAGCAAGAAACAAGATTTCATTTCATTGAGTACCAAAAATGATGAATATATTGCCTCTACTCAAGCATGCATGAAATTATTATGGATGAAATAATAGTTTGATGATATGGGAGTTGAAGTGAAGTATCTGATTAGAATCCATCATGATAATTCAAGTTCTATAAATATTATAAAAAATCTAGCCCATCACTTGGGGACAAAGCACATTGAAATCAAGTATCATTTTATTAAGGAGAAAGTGGATCAAGGGCCTATGAATTTGGAGTATGTGACTATAGAACTATAGGTTGTAGACATTATAACAAAGGCCTTAACCAAATATGAATTTTAATGGAATCCAATGGATCTTGGAGTCCAGTCGAATCCCCATAGTTGAAAAAGTGTGGATGTGGGACCCCCTCCCCCCAAGGAATGGTGTGTTTTTTTCTAATGCGTTGATCTGCATTCTTTACCCTGTTGCATACCATAATGAAGGGAACTTTGGGTTTATTGAAAAAGGGGGATAAATTGTGGATATGAAAGGGGGTAAAATGTATTAATCAAGATAGGAGAGAAACTATTAGTGGGGGTAGTGAAGTAGGGTGACATTAAATCAGATGATGCTAAAGGTGATTGATCAATGGATATATATCACGACAAATGAGGTTTTTGATGAAACCAGTTGAGTGGTTTTGGAATGAAGTGATTCATTGATGAAATTTTCATTCTACTCTTGTTTCTTATGCTAAGAATAGATCATGTGGTATTAGAGTGTGTGTTGAGTAAATCTTTGATTGCTATCTGAATCACAAGAATAAAATGGTGGTAAAATATTGAATAATCTTTAACGATGTATCAAAATGTGAAGAGTTTTCAATAAACCCAAAGGGGGTAATTGTTGGGAAAAAATACCTCAAGGTGCTATCTCGGTGTTTTTGGGTTGATTGGGTTTGTTGAAAAAGCTAGATGATGGAAAATGAATATGGTTCGTGGTTTCCGAAGTAGGTTTTTAAGGTGTCATAGTTTCCTAGTGTTTTTCAAAATTTTGGGCCTTAAAATCAAGAGTTTATTTTTTGAAAATGAAGGTTTTCCAAAAAGGGGTTCACGGTTTGCGTACCGTGAAGCATAGTCTATAGACTACAAAAGGAGGTATATGGAACGATTAAGGAAATTTGGAAAATTAATATTTCTGTATAGTAGTGCTATGTGGACCGAGAAGGGCTCTACATGGACCGCATAGAGAAAATAGTCCATGGGGGACTTGTAGTTCGCGGGAGGATCATCATTTGTGAAAAGAGGTAGTGATTTGAGGAGATGCAAAGGGTTTTCATTAGTGGAATACATTAGCTTCCACAAAGGAAAAAAGGATCTATGCCAACTGCATAGCAAAGTACGTGATGAAGGCTATACCGTAATGAATATTTCACTACTGAAAAAATGACCTATACCCATGGTTCAAAACCGTGGGTATAGCCCCCAAAACCGTGGGTATAGGCTATACCCACGGTTTTGGGAACTGTGGTATGGAATGGCGTCAGTATAGGGGTCTCAGCCCGTACCCACGGTTTGGAGAACCATGGGTATAGGGGAGTCACATGTGGCACACTGGCTGTTCCAGCGTGGCACACAACAGACCCCACAGTTTGAAACCGTGGGGTATTTAAATCCAAAAAAATCACCCAGGGGGTTTTGAACCCGGGACTAGCGGTAACCCTTGGAACTGCGCCACCAACCGAGATGGGATTTTTATCTGTTATATGTACATATATCTGCTTATATATATATATATATATATATTAATATTTGGTATTTAAATTCAAAAAAGGCGCCCACGGGGTTTCAAACTGGGGACTCGCGCTAAGCCTAGCAACCACGCAACCAACCAAGATGGGATTTTCATATATTATATAAACATATATATGCTTATATATATTAATATTCGGTATTTAAATTCAAAAAAAGTGCTAGCTAGGTTTCAAACCCGCACCTCGTGCATAGCCTCATGACCGCGCCCCATCTACGGACCAACCGAGCTAAATAACATTTGAATGTTTATATTTATATGTGTATAAATATATTAATCTAAACTGTGAAAAAATGTCTTCCTGCCAAAATTTTTCTATGTCCCACCTAATTTTCTTTCCCGCCATAACGCGGGAAAGCTATGCCCACGGTTCTGGAGAACTGTGGGTACAGGTCTTCAAAAAAAAAACTGCAATACCTACGGTTTTCAAGAATCGTCGATATAGGTCTTTGGAAAATACCCTATACCCACGGTTTTCTCCAAAACCGTGGGTATAGGTCTTAAAAGAAAACTATACCCACGGTTTTTGGCACAACCATGGGTATAGGTGGCCTATACCCACGGTTTTGGAAAACCGTGGGTATAGGTTCACCTACTATCCCTATACCCACGGTTTTTTTTCAAAACCGCGGGTATAGACCTGTTTTCCAGTAGTGTTTCAGAGATTCAGATTAGAGGGATTTTCAAATCTATTTTTCTATATACAAACTACTAATCAGATCATTAATAAGAACAAATTTCATTAGAAAAGATCATCGATCTAGGAAGAATTCGACAAAGTCTGAAGTGGTTTGCGAGGGATGATTCCATGAAAGGTGAAGCAGTTCACGGAAAAAATTCTGTGAAAGAAGGTTTGGTGGGGCTATGTAGCTTGCAAAAGGAAGTTGATCCATAGACGTAGTGGAAGTTCACGGAAGAAATATGGTTCGTAGAAGCATGAGAAGTTCATGGAAGAAAATGAAGTTTGCAGAAGTGGAGACCATCTGTGAAGCACGGGTGGTTCACGAAAGAAAAAAAGGTTTGTGGGAGAAGTGTCCATCTACATAGTGGAGGCGGTCCATGGGAGAATAGATGGCCCTCTAAGCACTCTCAACATGTGGTGCAAATCAGTTTTCATAGGATTTAGGGTGGCTCACGAAAAAAGAAAGGAAGTCCACATAGGGACTAAAATAGTTCGCGCAAGTAATTTCTGCAAACTAGAAGTTCATGGAAAAGTGGATTTCATCTATGGATGAAAAAAACTTCAATTGAGCATCTACATACAATTGGGGATGTGTACATTCATGAAAATTAAGGGACCTACAAGTCTATAAACGGTGTGTGGATCCCTTCTAGTGTAGTGGGAAAATAAAGAGGAATACGACGATCCTTTCCACTGAAAGTGAGCTAGAGAAAGAGACACAGGGTGAGACCCTTGGGAAAGCAGTGAGATGACCTTGAACTTTATAAAGGTAGCGAGCCTTGGAATATAAGTGATCTTTCCCAAACATTGTAATTTGGTAGTGAGAATTAGTGGATTTGGTACATAAAAACATCACCGTTGTATACTCCTTGGACATAGTCTAGTGAGGGTGAACCAAGTAAAATTATTGTGTCTCATGAATGATTTTAATTCCATTCATATATTACTATAGGAAAGAGAGAGAAGAGTTTTTTGTTTAATGATGAAATAAGATCTGAAGGGGAAGGAGTTTTAATCTGTCATACCCTAATTCACCCACCCTCTTTGGTTATTTAACCTAATTGGGATAACTTCTCTCATACCAATTGTTATCCCAACTAGGTTAAATACCCTGGGGGGGGGGGGGTAAATCAGGATATGAAAGATTAAGAAAACTACCCGTTCAGATCCTATTTCATTGTTAAAAAACACTCTTCTCTTCTTCTCCAATAGCAATGTATGAATAAGAATGAAATCATGCACGAGACACAAAATGTTTACTTGGTTCACCCTAACTAGGCTACATCCAAGGAGTATACAGTGATGATGTGTTGATGAACCAAATCCACTAAGGCTCACTTCTAAAATACAAGGTTTATGCTAGATCACTTATATGATCAGGATCACTACCTTTATAAGGTTTAGGGTCAGTTGACTGCTTTCCCAAGGGACACTCCCTGAGCCTCTTTCTCTGGATCACTATCAGTGGAAAGGATCACCTTATTCCTCTTCATTTTCTCAATGATATTAGAAGGGATTCACACTCAATTTATGAACATGTAGGTCCCTTAATTATCACTAATTAATACATACTTAGTTATAGATAGATGCTCTATTGAATTCCCACTTTCATCCAATTAATGAATAACACTTTACCACTAATTTACTGGGCAATATATTTATGAATACTTTCATGATGCTCACTACCTTCACAAAACACACCTCTTTCGCGAAGCTCAAATAGCCTTTGCGAAGCAACCACATTTCATGTATCTTACTTATTCCACAAAGAACAACCAGCCTTCATGAAGATCACAAATTTCGGTTGGATTTTTATGGACTTTATGAACTTTAACACCTTCTTGATGCTCAAAATTTTCTGTCAATGTTTATAGCCTTCATGATCCACCTTTCTTCATGAACATTTTCTTAAGAACTACCTTCACGAACCACCTTCATAAATTTAGAGCCTTAGAATCTTTGTTAAGTCTCGCTAATTTTCTAAATGGGGTAGAGGCCTATTTATAGTCATTTCCTCTGATTTTAGAATCTTACATCCATATCATCACCATTTTTCAATGCTCTCCCATTTTTTTATGGATATCCCAATCTCACGAAGATCTAAGAAAATTATCCATTTGTGAAGCTTCTCGTAATTGTGGAGATCACCATAAAAATTTTTACGCCTTCATGAAACACCATTCGTGATCCACATTCTTCATGAAACTAAATCCTTTACCATATTTTTATAATCCATTAAATTAAATCCAACTTTCATGATGATAACCACCATCCAAATTTTGGACCCTAAAAATTTAGAAAACACTGGGAAACAACATCACCTTGTGTATGTAATTTTCTATACCACTTCTAGGGAATAAATTACTATGTATTGGATATTTTTCAACATAACATGTCAATAGTCTCTTTGGACTCCATATCTTACCATGAAACCTTACCTTTTTAACAAACATAATCAACCTAAAAACACTGAAATGTTACATTGAGAGATTTTTCCCAATAATCCCAATACATGCCGTATATATCAGATTTTCATAAAAAGTTAGATATGTCATGAAGATTCCAAAAACATGGAAACCTCTATGATTCCTGACTATTAATCACCCAAAATCAGAGGGGAAGGCCTCCGATCATCGATTCTAGCCCTTCGGTGGCCGGAAATCAAAATCCAATGATCTGCTCGAAAATTGTAGTGCCTCCATCACCAATTTCACCTCATATCGCTACATTGGATCCAAGATTCATAAATGAACACACACAATCCATCCTGATCTATTCAAAAATCAATTATCTGATCAATGTGCGCACATCCACCATGAATTTAGGGGTCCGATCACACTTAGACCTGCCCAACAATGTCAAACTATGGCCCCATAGAACAATAATGAAGAACACAAAGAACAGGTGGGGGAAAAATATAGGAAAAAAGGTGCATCAATAATTGGCCAAATATTCTTGTCCAATGATCATGGATCATGTATAACTAGGGTGAGAAACATGTCATTATAAATAAAAAATCAAATAAAAAATTTAATTCGATAAATGAGCTCATGCGAAGGATCCATTAATCACATATTAAATAATAACAAATAAGAACATGATCAATCTTTTAATAAAGGGAGGAAACCACAATTGATGTGACCTAACTCAATTATGGATTGATCATTGGTGAAGAACGTGTTCTCTGACGATGGGGAAGATCTGCTACATCTGATGTATGTCGATCCACCTTGATCCATTCATCGTTCATCGTTAGATTCTGATTCACCAATTAAGAATGATCAAAATATCCTCTAAACGTTCCAAAGTTTATGTGAATAACACTAAATAATTTTTATAAAAAGATATTTAAAGAGAAAATTAGGTTATGAGTATTAAATTAATTAATTAATCCACTAAACATACCCACCAATGACTTCCTTATCCGAATGTTCGATGCTGACCAACTTTAGGTCGCCCCTAGGGTAAAACACACATTCCAGATTCAACCGTGGTATCAAATTTTTGATCTAAGACTTAATTCAGAAGGTATTAATTATTCATGAAAAAATACACATGCGTGATATAAATATGTTTAATATTTTTATAAAATTAATTCCAGGCTCACCGGGCCTCAGAATCTCGTGTCATCTTAGTTCTTGAATCTAAAAATATTCTTTAATATATTTAAAAGTATTTAAATGTAAAAAAGAGTCTCTACTATTTTAGACCAGGTCTATATGTCAATCCTAAAAAGGTGAATATTGCATTGTCATGGGAAGAACCACAAAATGTATTTAATATATGGAGCTTCCTAGGACTAGTGAGGTATTATCAGTGGTTTATAAAATATTTCTAAAAGATGGCATCACTATTGATTTCTCTTATGAAGAAAGGGGTGAAATTATCATGGTACGCTAAGTATCAATCTTTTTTAATGATTTAAAATGGTGTTTTACATCATCTCACTACAAAAAAATGAGGCTTTAGTCATGGTTTTGATAAAACCGCTTCAAAATAATTAAAAAAACCTAGTTAACACTACCCCTCCCCCAATACACCCTAACCTCGATATCCCCACCCCCCGTGCACCCCTCCCTTGATGTCGACTATCAGCCACGAACTCCCCCTCTGTAATAATAGGGCCCTACTAATTGAACATGCACCCTGAATTAACATGGTCGTTGGGTACTAGCCCACAAGATACCACCAATTTACCTGCAGACACGTGGCCTCTTCCTTAGGGCCCACCCACATGCTCAAATGAGTCATTAGACTAATGACTGTCCCCACAGGCAAAAATATGTTTTTTCTAGTGTGATTTTTCCTCACTCACACACACCCTGAGAAACTTCTCAGAAGGTCACTCATCCTAATCACTAACCAGGCCAAGCATACTTAACTGTAGAGTTCTAATCAGGTAGGCTCCCAAATGACTTCCTTATCTGAAAATCTGATGCTGATTGACTTTAGGTCACCCCTAGGGTAAAACCCACATTCTGGATTCAACCATGGTTTCATAATTTCAACACGATACTCCATTCATGAGGTATTTCATTATTCCTGAAAAACTACACACATGTTATATAAATATATTTAATATTTTTATAAAATTAATTAAGGTCTCACCAGGCCTCAGAATCTCACACCTTCTTAGTTCCTGACTCAAAAAATATTCCTTCATATATATCAAAGTCTTATAGAGTAAAAATAGAGTCTCTAGAATTTCATACAAGGCCTGTCAGTCAATCCTAAAAAGGTAAAAGTTTCATTATCATGGGAAGAACCACAAAATGACTTCGATATATAGAGTTTCCTAAAAATAGTTAGGTATTATTAGTGGTTCATGAAATATTTCTCAAATATGGAATCACCTTTAAGTAATCTTACCAAGAAAGTGGTGAAATTATCATGGTACTCCAAGTATCAGGATTTTTTTAATGAGTTGAAATGGTGTTTGACATTAGCTCACTACAAAAAAACAATTCTTCAAAAGAGGTTTTAATAAAACTGCTTCTAAATACTTAAAAAACCTCATTAACACTACCCATCCCCCACCCCACCTAGACCCCCACGACCCATAAATCTCCACCCCTAACCCCCACCCCTGATCATAACTCCCTTGATATTAACCGCCTACTGCTAACTCCCCCTTTGTAACAACCGAGCCCCGATGATAGCACATGAAACCCGCCTTAACATGGATATTAGGTCCTAGCCCTCTAGGTACCAGTAATTTCCCTATAGACACATGGTCCCATCCATGGCTCCCACCCATATTCCTTAATGGTTCATTAGACTAATGACTGTCTCTATATTCCAACACAAGTTCTTTCCAGTTTTCTTTGTCCTCGCTCGCACACAACCTGGGAATCTTCCCAAAAGGTCACCCATCCTGATCACTATCTTGGACAAGCATGATTAACTGTAGAGTTATAATCAGACAGACTCATGAAAATAAAGGTGAAACTTGTTGACATGAGTCTTATTATTTAGTCTTTTAAACCTTTATCATTTTGGGGTATTACATTCACCCCCCTTTAGAGAACAACATCCTCGTTGTGGACCCTACATCTCAACCTAGACAGTGCCACCGCACTTAAGCCTGAGTTCCTACTCTGATACCAATGAAACAACTGGTCCCTACCAATAGCATAGGCACCCCACCTTACCCGTTGGGTCCCAGCCCTCCAGGTACCACCAGTTTTCCCACAAACACGTGGTCCCCTCCCTATGACCCACCCATGTGCCCGAATAGGTCATCAAATTAATGAATGTACCCACAGGCCAACACATGTTCTTTCTAGTGCACTTTTTACTCACTCACACACACTATGAGAATCTTACTAGAAGGTAACCCATCATGATCACTACTTGTAACCTCCCAGAATCAGATTCCACTCAATAGTGCCCCAAGCCTGGGTAACTACATAGCCTCAAGCACATCTCTCCAAATGCAAGAGGCTACCAACTAGCAGTGAGGGCCTAAGTGTGTAAGTGGGGAGACTATTCCCTCATCACCAGAGCATAACATAGTGGAAACTCAATAACCAACAAGTGGTGGAAGCAGATATAACAAGAATACAACTGATAGATAAACAAGACAAGAATACATAACAAATCTAGAAGTGAATCACATATAATTATGATGATACATGTATCTACAAAGTATCAAAAATAGTTACATAGAATTAAAATAAAATACAAGTATCAAAATACTAAAATACCAAAATTTCTATCTCCAAATAGAATCACAAGCCTCAACTCGATCCCGTGCTCCCCTGCCCCTAAGCATAGCACAAAATCAACTCTCGAACTGTGGGTGCCTTCCCCTATCTCTCCCTACATCCAAATAGTATGTTTGGGTACCCAACAACATCATGAACAGGGTGTGAGATACAATCCTATTAGGTAAACACCACAAGATCTATACAATTTCTAGGATACACAATATAACAAATTAAGCATTGTGCAAGTAAAGTAGGTACGTACTAAATAAATTTACAGTGCCCATGGAATATATACTACCAAAAATGTAACTCTAATATATCCTCTCAAGTATCCCTACAAAATATGGTCAATCTCTTCTAATAAGGCAGCTATAAACAATACACAAATAACTAACATGGCCTTACCGTTCATCCAAACATGTCATGTCAACCACAAACTTTTCGTACAACCTCAAGTGTCAAAAAAACACGGTTGAGACTTTCAAACAAGCACGCCATGAATTCCATGACTATGCGGTAAAAAAAGTGTTCGACCACGAAGGGCTAGATCCAAGGTATAAAAGACCAAGGCATCCTCATCGAGTCCTAATATCATCTCAATGGAAACTTGGTTAGGCACTTGTTGGAGTCCTAGGAGCATGTAAACTGAACATGTCTTATGAATGTCCAAGAAAGTTGAATCCAAGTGGTAGCAAGGACCAAGCCAACCCATGGAATGAAGACCCAAGGATCATACTCTATCCAAGGTGTCCACTACTGTGTTCAATATCTGAGGAGAATAATTCAAGGCATCTATTCATTCATTCAAAATTCCATACAATTTATCATTTCATACTATATGATTCTACCCACTCATGTAATAATTTACATAAAAAAAAACAATGAGTATGCCCACTCATTTATCTACAATTCACTTTTAAAGGTAGAAACTAAGTATACCCACTCATTTATACAAATACATTCAAATGAAATAAAACAATGAGTATACCCACTCATTCAAACCAAACCATATTTAACCATTTGATCAATTTCAAAATTAAACAATTTAATAACTCAACATCATGTTTAATAAGGAAAGGAGGAAAAACATCTCATAAGAAACCAAAACAATTCCCTTTAATTATGAATAATCTTCTTCTAACTAGGAAAGCATAGAAACACACCCCTTGGGTGGTCCAAGTATGGGAAATTCAAGGTGATCACATGGAACACCCCATGGGTGGACTTTGGTTGAGGAAACAACCTCCAACTCATTACAATGGTACCTAAGGAAACCCTAATAGATCAAAATCCATTTAATTTAACATTTCAATTTTAGGACCATTCCAGAAAGTCTGGGGTGTGGTACAATGATATCTAGGTCTATAATTCACCAAAACCAATAGGAAAAATATAGAACACCTAATGTGGCTTGGTAGTAGAGTTCTCATCTAGTATCAACTCTTGATTAGGCTTAGACCGAGAGAAAATATAAGAACAGATGAAGAACCTATTAATTGGGGAAATTATCTTACACCTAAATATCACAACCAATATTTAGAAGAATGAATAATGACTAAAAAGGAATTTGGAACTCAATGATGGGGATCTAATGAGATGAGCTATGCTTGAATTAGAGACTGGATGGAGGAGTTACCTTAAATATGAGAATAGTCACCAAGGGGAGCTCTCTAAATGAAGGTTTACCATGTGGGAGAGTAAAAGTGTTCAATTTGGTTTAAAAAAAAATCAATTTTATTTAAAATTAAAAAATTTACCCAAATTAAAGGTGTCACATGATTTGGGCTCACAGTTTGATGAACTATGTACCAACCATGAACGGTTTGATATAGGATAAGGGCACCCGCATGGTTTACTCGCATGATTATACTATCCATGTACAAACCATGCCAAAACCCACTGTCAAAATTGTAGAGGTTTGCACACGGCTGTACAACCCAAATCGCATGGTTTGGCCTAATAGTGTGACCTCTTCCTACTCTCTTACCCTACCTCACAAAATTTACCAGACCATGCAGCCTACCCCACATGGTTTGGACTAACCACGTGCCAAACCATTTTCACCAAAAAACTATGTTTCAGGCTTCGAACAATCCCTGGACACCCTCAATACCACCATAACCTCAAAGGGAATTCACATTATTCTATATTTAAACATTTAAACCAAGATTTTATAGAAGTAAAAGGATCCACACTTCAAATAAGAACTAGGTTCCTATAAACTTCCCCCCTTAAAGCAATTTGTCCTCAAATTTCCTTCTCAAATGTGGTAAAGCTTGTCTAAGAATAACTATGGCCACTGAGCATGTACATAGGCCACCCACTCCCAAGTCTTGTCCTATAAACAACTATGCTTCCATAACACCTATAATAGATGAACTAACCAACCTCGGAGAACCTTCATGATTCAGTCAATGATATGGATTATATGTCCCTCAAAGGATTCATCAAACTATAACTCAAACTCCTTGGGATGAAAAGTGTGAGATGGTTCCAAGTGATAGCGTCACAACTGAGATACATGGAAGATGCCATGTATGGACCGATACCTCTAAGGTAACTATAAATGATAGGATACTGACCTGACTCTCTCCAAAATCTTGAACAATCTGACATATCGTAGTAAAAACATACCCTATATCATAATCCGCATGTGTCCCAGCCTCGGTGAAAAATGTAGGAAGACCTGATCCCTAACATCAAACTCTAGAGGTTGTTTGTGGCGATTGGTGTAGGATTTATATCGATACTATGGAGTATCCATCTGAATCTGAATCAACTGGACCTACTCAGAAGTCTCCTGAACAAGATGAGGTCCCAACATAGCTACCTCTCCTTCCTCTAACTAAAATAGGGGTGATCGGCATGGACTACCATAAAAATACTCATAAGGAACCATCTGAAATGTATATTGAAAACTATTATTGTAGGAGAAATAAACCAGGGGTATATGACTTTCCTAAGGACCTTCAAAAACCAGGACACATGCTCACAACATGTCCTCAGGCACCTAAATCGTGTGATTTGAATATCCATCTATCATGGGGTGGTATTCCATGACCAGAAGCACCTGTGTACCTAACTCTCTCTATAAAATCTTCTAGAAACGATCCTTAAAGTGGGCATCCCAATCTGAAATGGTAGTGCACAAGACCCCATGGAGTCGTACTATTTCATGGATATACAAACTCCTATGATCATCCACACTGAAGGTATCCTTGATCAGTAAGAATTAATAAACCTTCATGATACTATCAATAATAACCCAAACAACATCATTACCTCAATGCGACCTCGGTAAACTGGTCATGAAATTGATCATGCAGCGAGTCACTATTCATTTCCACCATTATACCATTATGTTAAACTAATTTTGTATCATAAATTCCAAAATTTAATAATTTTTTTCACTTAATTTTTGATTCAATTATTTTTTTTAATAACTTTTTAAAAGGGTAATTTCACTTGTTTGGATGATTTCATTGTAGGTGGAGGTGATTTGGAGGCCCAGGACAAAGTTGAAGAAAATGTGCCAAATTGAGCAGGAATCCAATAAAATATGTGAACTCAACCTCATAATTCTACCAATTGGTCTTATATTTTGTATAATGGTCCAAAATTAATTTTTCTACAACTTTTACGAATAACCCCAAACCCAATTCGTCTATCTAGTGTACCAATCAGACTAATCTTTCCAAGGAACTGGATATGCACGAATCAAAAGTGGTGTTCTGTGTTTTGTCCATATCTCAGACTGTATTTGTCTAAATTATTCCAATTTTTTTTGTAGATATTAAATATGTAGGTAAACAAATTTTTAGATGACTCCAAAGTGATATAAGTTTGTATACCCACCCAAAACTATGGGCCAAGCGGTTTCTTGAAATCTGGGTTCCCAAAACCACCATCCACTTTGCCTATAAAAGTGTACCTTGGGAAACCCCATTTGTAAGTTTGACCAAGGAGTAAATTTCTTTCATTTTGGAGTTCCATATGAGTTCTATAATCATCATAGTAGTTATGTTGGACCCTATCCTCATATAGGGATCAATAATGAAGAAAGAGATCCTCCCAAGCTTCCTCCTCCTCTCGATGTTGGGCGAAATAGTGGGTGTTCATTGTGAGGGATCTACACACATGTAAAGGGAGTTCTGACACATATATTAGAGACTTTTTTGGATTTATTTTTGTATGAAAACATTTTATTTAACTCATCTTACATTATTTTATATTTTAATTCTTGTTTTGATGCATGTGATTGATATGTTCTTAATTTCTAACCGATCGGTCTAAGGTTTTGAGTGCGTGACTTGTGTTGTTCTGATTGGACAACATAAGAATCCTTTTATTACCCAATTTCTTAATATTTCAATATGATTTAGAATATATTATTCCAATCATAAGTTCTGGACCTTGTCTATATGATTGTTATGTCAAGGTTTGTTTCTTTAAGTATTGAAATAAAAGCTTAGTAATTAATCGAGATTCCAATTTATTTCAACCAAAGAATTATTCCAAACATGAATTAATATCTATGAAAAATTTACTTGAAATGTGTTTAGTGAAATAAAATTGACCCCTTTCTCTCATATATTTCAAAATACACTTGTTTTTTTAACTATTAAACTCTTTAAATTAAGTTATTTTCTTAAAAATGTTTTCAAAACCACCTTCACTTTTAATACTTTTTTTTTCAAGATACACACTCAAAACCTATAAAAATTCCTTGAGAGATGACCTATGGTATACCTTATACTATAAAAAAAATTAAAAACATAATCAATTTGAAATTTCATGACAAAAAGGTCAAATTTTGGAGCATTTTCCAGGGAGTACTTTGGTTTTTAGTGCGTGTTTTTAATAATATTTTTGTAAATTTTGTGAATATTTATTTATTTTATCTTCTACCTTTACATATATATATATTTTTCTAATTTATTTATTTTTTAGGTTATATGCATGATGAATTCTACTATGGGAGATTTACCACCTTTAGAACCCAAACTAGAGAGGATCCCACGTCAACAATATTGAGACACATAGGAAAACCCTTTGAAGGAGGACACACCACACCTTGAGACTTTTATAAACCCCTCTTATTATGGAACAAAACTAAAAAATAAACTTAAAATGTATAACATGGATGAAAATAATTGAACACTAAAATAAATAACCTCATCTTATGTAGAGATTCACCCTACATACATTCAAATACAAGGTGAAGCACCTAATTTTGAACTAAAATCCAATTTAATTCACTTATTACCAAGATTTCACAGACTCATTGGAGAATATCCATATAAGAACTTAAAAGAATTTTAAACTATGTGTTCAAAATTAAAACCCACTAATGTGTATTAAGAACATGTAAAGCTTAGGGAATTAACTTTTTCATTAGAATACACCACAAAGGATTGGATATATTATGTTAATTCCCCAATTAGTGGCTGGGTGGACATGAAATTCCTTTTTCTTGTAAAATATTACTCAGCCTCTCGAACAGAAATAATAAGGAAATAAATTTGTGGGATAATACAATCTCAAGGGGAATCACTTCATGAATATTAGGAAAGATTTAAAAGGATTTGTTCAAGTTTACCACACCACTATAAAAGTGATCAACTTTTAATGCTGTATTTTTATAATGGTTTAATTCCTATTGATCAAAACATGATTGATGCTTCTGTAGGTGGTGTGCTAGTTGATAAAAACCAAATTTATGTAAGGAAACTCATTGAGAACATGGTGTAGAACACTCAAATATTTGATTCTAGGTCCAGTGTACCCATTCGAGGTGTCCATGAGGTTAAAATTTATGAGTTTGAGAAGAAGGTGGACATGAATTTGGAAGAGGTAAGTACCCTTATTCGACAAATTTATCTTTCCCAAGGGAAATTCCAATCTACTCCTCTGATCCATTATAGTATCTGTTCTACTGACACCCATTATTCTAACCAATACCCTCAACTGAGAGAAACTTATGAGATTTGTGAGGAAATTTCTATAGGTTATCCCTATAACCAAACAATTAGGAAATATTTATATTATCCATCCAACCATGGGTAGAAAGACAACCAAGCCTATAGGCAAGGGGGTATTCAAACCAACTTCCATTGAACCAATCGAGGAAAATTAGTCAACTTCCACCACTTAGAAATCCTCAACCACCATAAAGGACTTTCCAAATACCCCCTCTAAAACTCGAGCCTTTCCTAGATGACACGATGAAACAAATGGCTACAAATAATCTCCAATTCCAAAAAACCACCCAAGATTCCATAAAAGACCTAAAAAACCACTTAGGAAAACTTTCTAACTCAATGGGGGAAATCCGAAGTCATGGGTTAGGTAAAATACCTTCTCAACCACTAGTCAACCCTAGGGATAAGGGAAATGTCAGTTTTATAACCCTTCAGAGTTGAACACAACTTAAAATCCAAATGAACCCTCTATTAGAGTTATCCCCTCCTAAAGAAACCACTTTCCCAACCACTAAGAATAGTCTAGGAGAGGAAAAACCATGTCCTAAGAAAAATATCACTAAAGGAAAGAGTGTGTATGTTGATGAGTATCCTAGAAAAACTATTTATATTCAATTTCCCCAAAGGGCCACCCAACCAAGGAAATCAAAAGAAACCAAACTTGATAAATAAATCTTGTAAACATTAAAAAAGTGTAGGTTAATATTCCATTTATTGACGTTGTAAAGAAAATTCCACTATATGTCAAGTTTATAAAGGATATGTGTACACACAGAAGGTGACTTCAAGGTGATGAAAAGGTGAGTTTTGGTAGGAATGTATCAGCATTGATAGATCCATCACTTCTCACAAAATGCAATGATCATGGAATATTCTTGATTATGTGCACCATAGGGTATTATTTTTTTTCGATGCTATGCTTGATTTGGGTGCCTCTATAAATGTGATGCCTTACATTATTTTATATTCATTTTAGGTTGGAGAATTTAATCCCACAAAAATTTATTTCAACTAGAAAATTGAAGTACAACACACCCCACTGGCGTGTTAGAGGATGTTCTTCTAAGGGTGAAAATTTTAATTTTTTGTTGCTGATTTTAATGTTCTTAAAATGAAATGATAGGATAAATGGACATGCCCCAATTATATTGGTGAGGCCTTTATTGAAAACAAAAAAAACCATAATTAATGTCCAAAACGGTACATTATATATGGAGTTTTTTGGTGACATTGTCTACTTCAATATTCTTGATTCCATGAGGCACCTCTCAGAAGAACATTCCTCACTTTCAGTTAATTCTATTGATGTAATCCCATCCCCTAAAAAAACTTATTTTCTTTCCCCTGATCCCCTTTTTGAGTTTTCTTCCCTGATAGAAATTCTAGGTAATGAATCATGCATTAAATTTTTTAATGGTGTAGAAAAATTTCATGCATGTTTGTTAATTGATGATTTATTTAGAACTAAGGATCCCATGACCATAGATGATACTAATAAGCTTGTAAAATCTCATTACTCATCTAAGGGTGTTACCATTGAGTAGTTGGATGATATCATTGACCCACCACTTTCACAATCACTCCCATCAATAAAAAATCTCCATGAATTAGAACTTAAACCACCGCCTCAAAATTTTAAATATTAATATCTTGAGAATGGAAATAAGCCGCCTCTCGTAATTACTAGTTAACTCCCTATAGAGCATGAATTGGGAAAACTTGAACTTTTGAGGGGGTATAAAAAATATTCCAGATGGAAACTTTCTGTCATTCCTAGTATTATCCCATCAATTTGAATTCATTATATATTATTAAATTATGAGCATAAACCAGTGAGGAAGGCACAATGTCAACTGAACCCAAATCTCCTAGATATTTCTAAAAAGGAGGTAAATAATTACTAGTGTGTGGAATAATTTACCCCATCTCTAATAGCCCATGGGACAATTTGGTTTAGGTAGTTACTAAAAAATATGGTCTAATGGTAATTAAAAATGAAAACAATGAATTGGTTTCTACCTGTGTGGATAATAGTTTGTATGTATGTATATACTATCACCAACTAAACCAACACACTAGGAATGAATATTTCCCATTTCTGTTCATTGACCAAATTCTAGAGAGGCTATCAGAGAAGTCCCACTATTTTTTCTTTGAGGGATATTATGGATACTTTCAGATTCATATTTTCCCTGAGGATCAAGAAAAGACATTATTCACTTAACCCTTTGGAAAATTTTCATATAGGAATTTTCCATTTGGTCTGTGAAATGCTCCCGGTACTTTCCATCAATTAATGTTTAGTATTTTTTGGATTACCTAGAGGATTTCATGGAAGTTTTCATGGATGATTTCAATTTATATGGCTCATATTTTGGTTAGTGTTTGAGTAGTCTTAGTTCTATCCTATGTTGCTGTATTGAAAAGAATATAATATTAAATTATGAGAAATGCCAATTCATGGGGCAGAAAGGTATAATACTTGGACATGTCATTTATGGGGATGGTATCCTAGTAGATAAATAAAAAATATATGTCATTTCTTCCCTACCATTCCCCAAAAAATGTGCAAGATGTGCGGTATTTCTTAGGTCATGATGGATTTTACTATCGTTTCATTCACGAATTTAGTAAGATTTTACTCCCACTCTCCCACTTACTCCAAAAAGAAAAAGAATTTGTTTTTGATAAAGAATATGAAAAATATTTTAATAAATTGAAATAGAGTCTCATGTCACCCCTGATAATCCAAACACCTCAGTGGGATTTACCATTTGATCTTATGTGTGATGCCTCGAACTATACAGTTGGGGTAATCTTATCACAATGGGATGATTTAGCTCTGCATGTCATAGCCTATGCCTTAGGCACGCTGGGCCCTACCCAAGAAAACTACACCACAACTAAAAAAATAATTCCTTTCCACTATTTTTCCTTCGATAAATTTAGGTCATACATTTTAGGGTCCCAAGTGATTGTTTTCTCAAACCATGTAACCCTATGATATCTCCTTAATAAACTAGAATAAAAAACATGACTCATTCATTGGATGCTCCTAATTTAGAAATCTAATCCATAAATTAGGGATAAAAAGGGGTAGAGAATTTGGTGGCTGACTATATCAGTAGGATCTTACTATCCCCAGACATTGACTCATCCCCATGTATCACATATAAATGACATGTTTCTTGATGAAAAATTGTACTAACTGAAAGATTTTATTCTTTAGTATGATGAAATTGTAAATTATTTGGTAGCATCTTAAATTACTAATAATTTCAACAAAAAACAAGATGACCATCTAAAACACGAGTCATGTTGGTAAATTTGAGATGACCCCTACCTTTTTCTCACATATAGTGATCAAGTCCTTAGGAAATGTATTCTTGATAGTGAGTTTTAGTTTGTCCTTATGTTATGATAAACTCTTTATTGCGGGGTCTACTTTAGTCCCCAATGGACTACTCACAATGTCCTCAATTTAGGTCTCTTTTGACCAAAATTATTTTGGGATAACCATGATTTCTATAAATTTTTTCCTCACTATCAAATAATGGGGAATGTGTCTAAAATAAATAAAATACACAACAAAACTTTCTCTTCAAAG
Organism: Viscum album; assembly: GCA_963277665.1. Taxonomy (NCBI): domain Eukaryota; kingdom Viridiplantae; phylum Streptophyta; class Magnoliopsida; order Santalales; family Viscaceae; genus Viscum; species Viscum album. The sequence continues at coordinate 171,791,932 of OY728157.1, forward strand.
ACATTTTCAATGTTTGGGTTATTGAATTTATGGGGCCATTTCCCAATTCCTTTGGAAAATTGTACATTATTATGGAAATTTATTTCATGTCAAAATGGGTAGAGCCACAAGACACAAGGACAAATGATTCCAAGATAGTTGTGTAATTTTTGAGAAACCAATTTTTTTGTAGGTTTGGATTACCTAGGTTCATCATCAGTGACCAGGGTTCTTATTTCTACAACCAAACAATGCAATAATTTTTCATCAGTATGGGGTTGGGCATTGAGTGTCTACAACTTATCACCCACAAACCAATGGTAAATATGAGGTGTCAAATAGATAGGTAAAAACTTCTTGAAAAACGGTTCATCCCAATAGAAAACATTGGAGTCTTAGACTCGATGATTCATTATGGTCTTACCATACTAACTTTAAAACTCCCATTAGAATGTCACCTTTCCAACTTGTTTTTTGAAAGAGATGTCACCACCCTATTGTGATAGAGCACCGAGCATAATGGACCATTAAACAATGAAATTATAATATTTATGGTGTAGGTACTCAAATGAATCTATAAATTCATAAGTTAAAGTAAGTCCATATAGATTCTATGAGAACTCCTAGATTTATAAGGAGTGAACCAAGGATGCCCATGACCATCTCATCCTTCAATGTCAATTCAATATCTGGAAGAAGGTCCTCCCTTATAACACAAGGCTGAAGTTGCATCCAAGTACGATTAATTCCCACTGTTTTGGTCAAAGAATTGTTACTAATGTTTATCCATTTGGTTTTGTTCAAGTTACAAATAAATAAACAAAACAAACATTCACTATTAATAGATAGTGGCTAAAGTAGTTTCACGAATCCATTTCGGATTCCCTGATAGAGGAACTCAAATTTCAAGAAGCAACGTATGAATGACACCCACCAGGTTTCATCCTTACGTCCCACATTCTCTTTTATTACAGTGAGAACACTGCATACCCTAGGTGTGGGGGGATGGGCACATATCTGGGTTACTTAGGAATTTTCAATATCTTTCTTTTATTTATTTTTTTCTCTTTCTAAATAGCATTTCTACTTTTCCCCACCATGTTGAGTTGATTAGTATTTTCATCTTATTTCTTATTTATTATCTTTTTAGCTTACCGAATAGTATTGTTACTTCCCCCCTCACTTTTGTTCTGGAATTTTCATTTTTTTATACCCACTTAATCATGGGAATTATTAAAAATTCATGATGAATTTCACTATTTCATGTTGTTTTAACAAAAGAAATCCCTAATAGAATGTCTATTTTGGTATGAATTTAAAATTGAGGTGTGAATTTTTATAGTAAATTGGTTTCTTATCAATGATATAAATGGTTATATCATTTTTATTCCTTTGAGAAGAATGGTACCCTTTGTGTAAGTAGTTTATGAGAAAACTGTGTCACTTAATATCTCCACACATCTTTTCAACCAACTATAAAGTGTGAATTTTTCCTACTCAATAGAATGTGAATATAAGTTAGTTTATTTTTTATCATCTTTCTAAAATTATTTTTCCATATGTTCATTCCTTATCCGATCTTTTTCATTACTAAACCAGACTGACCTATGCATGTGTACCTGTTATTAGATTGTTGTACACCCTAAAAAAAACTAAAAAAACATGGGTTGTGTCTTGAGAAGCTCAAAAACCACTCTTCTTTGACCTTTGATCTTGTTATAACTATTACAATTAGTGTCTTGAAAAGATCAAACAAGGGTTGAGTGATGAGTGTTAGATTTTTTCTAAGTTCAACTTAAAAAAACCACAATAATAATAAATGAGTGGAGTGATGAAATGTAAAATATATGGGGATATCTAGGTCAGGATATTAATATTTGACTTCCAGTAATTCTTAAGTGAGTGTATCTTTAAATTTTATTGCAAAGAATGTAGGGCAGGTTTGATGGACATAATAATTTAAGCAATTTTTTTAAAAAAACCTATATTTACTGGATAGAAAGTTGAAAGAAGAGTATGAAATGGTTGTCACACACACACACACATGGAGAATTAGTAACATTTTTAACTATTGAATTATTTTTGTATATTGGTATCATGAATCTCTTAGAAATTTGTTCTCATACAATTTATGAGACATATTTTTCCATGATCACTGAGAACAACTCGTTAGTGTGATTTTTTATTTGATCACATTGCTATCATGGATTAGATTTTCATTTAATGTTAAATATTCATGAAGTTTGGAATATATCTGTGCATCATTTTTTAAAATTTTAATTTTTCCAAGAGTGAAAATGTTTTGGTGTGGGGGTGAGATCATGTAGCGATTCACTATTAATTTCCACCCTTACACCACTATGTTAAAATGATTTTGTATCATAAATTCCAAATTTAATAAAAAATTTAAATTCCTGTTTGATTCAATTAATTTGTGTTAATAATTATGAAAAATGATAATTTCACTTGTTTTAATTATTTCATTATATGTAGAGGTGATTTGGAGGCCCAGGACAAAGTTGAAGAAAATGAGCCAAATTACATAGGAATTCAAGAACATATGTTGACTCAACTGCACACTAGTACTAATACATGCATTAAATTGGGATGAAATTTTGTGTGATTATATAAAATTCAGTGGTATACAATTTTTTGAAGACACAAAATCCCAATTCTTTCATTTTTTGGACCAACCAGACTAATATTTTCAAGGAACCGAATCTGCACGAAGTCAAAAGTGGTGTTTTGTATTTCATCCATATCTCAAAATATATTTTTACAAATGATTCCAAAATTTCACTATAGTTATTAAAGAGGTGGGTTTACAAATTTTTAGTTTTCTAAAAAGAGAGATAAGGCTCTCTACCCACCAAAAACCATGGGCCAATTGGTTTCTTGAAATATGGGTGCCCAAAACCACCATCCACTTTTCTTATAAAAGAGTACGTTGGGAACCCCATTTGTGAGTTAGAACAAGGATTTATGTGCTTAAATTTTTGAGTTCTATAGGATTACTATCCTCATCCTAGAATATTTTAAGCCCCTATCCTCATATAGGGATCAAGGATGATGAAGAAGATCCACTCGAGCTTCCTCTTCTTCTCGATATTGGGCTAAATGGTGGGCGTTCATCGTGAGGGGGATAAACACATGTCAAGAGAGTTCCAACACATATATTAGCTACTATTTTGAAGTAATTTTGGTATTAAAACATTTCATTCCATGTATCTTACATTATTTCATATCTTAATGCTTGTTTTTATGCATGTGATTGATATTCTCTTAATTTCTAACCGATCAGTGTGAGGTTTTGAGTGTGTGACTTGTGTTTTTCCGATTGGAAAACAAAAGAATCATTTTATTACCCCATTTATTGAGATTTAAATATTCTTTATAATCTATTATTCCATTCATAAGTTCTATTACTTGGATATATGATTGTTATGTTAAGGTTTGTTTCTTCAAGCATTGAAATAAATCCTTACAAATTAATCAGGATTCCAATGAATTTCAACCAAAGAATTACTCCAAACCTGAATGAATATCTAAGGAAAAATGAACTTAAAATGTGTTCAGTGAAATAAAAACTACCCATTTATCACATATTTTTCAAAATAAATTTGGTTTTTCAACTATTAAACTCTTTAAATTAAGTTATTTTCTTAAAACTGTTTTAAAAAACACCCCTCTTTTAATGCTTTTTACTAAAAATACACACTATAAAACTATCAAAGATCCTTAATAGATAACATAGGTTCTTCAATATACTATAAATAAACTTTTAAAACATAATAAATTTGATGTGTCTTGAAAAAATTCATAAATACATCACAACAATATCCCATTTTTACTCGAGAATAGGCAACTATTGTAAAAGTCCGACTCGTCACTAATGTTCTGCCTTCACCTACTGATATGTGGATCACCTCATGAAAAAAGTAGATACACATCATTTCATACCTAGACACCAGTATTGGAAAGCCCATTTAGATAGATACATGATCACGTCGTAGTCCCTTTAAACATCTAGCTGATGGTGCTCCCCACCATGGATTTTATCAAAAAAGGGAAATATTATAAACCACAGTACCTCCACCATCATAATTTCCTTAGAAAACACACCACTATAGTGATTCTAATAGCATTAATTCTTTAACTAATAAAACTAGACTACATCCGAGGTCATTTCAGGTACCTCACCATAAAGAAACGATCGAATCTCGATCGACTAAACTGAAATTGGTCGTGGATGATTTTCTGAAATAAACTATCATCCTTTTTACCATACTCAAATTAACCTGGAAATGTATTTAAAATAGTGACATATGACCATAAACATCAAACAAGAAAGATAAAATTTGATCCACCCTAGATGACTATTCTTAAACCACCCAACTTAGACGGATGACGTACAAACTGAATTGCAACAACTTCTTCCAAGGAATATTTAATTTTCCACAAAAACTTCCATAGAAGTCCATAACCAACTCTCGATGATGTTACTTGGTCAAACCATCACACAACCATTTAAAACTATTATGCCTCATCATGAATAAGGGGGTAAACCAGATCCATCCCACTGGAATCATTACACATCATTACCCTTTTTAAACATCACCTCTGAGCTCGACATGATTCTTGGGTAACCTTGGATTCATTTAATTAGAGTCTAGGGAACTAACCCTAGGTAGTATATACTCCACATTTAAAAGTGAGATGTTGGTAGTTGGCCAATAAATAAACATCAAAACATTGACTGATCCCAGAGTAGCATGCTCTTAGCTGTCAAGTCAAAAGGATATGGCTGGTGTCCAAGAGTCCATCTAAGGCATTCCTACTTGGGAACCTAAGTATCACTCAGGACTAACCCTAAATTGATAAGAACCACACGTTAGCTTGAAACACTGAGAAAACCACCCAGACAATCCCAAAAGTTTTTAAAACTTTAGCATAGCACAATACCGATGCTCTCTTAATGCATCTAAGACAACGTCAAGATAGGGGATATTCTCATCACTGAATAAGATCACACTAGGAGGATATTGAATATTTCCAAGAAGATCAGTCGAACCATTACTGGTCGACTTATTTTGAAATAATCTCTGCTTCACCCACCGACACACTATCATTAACTGATCACACAACTTTACCACTATAGGAATTTCATGATTGTTCAAAATTTACCACTAAAGTCTGTACACGAGTAATGGTGTTCCTTAAGGGTTAAATACCCACACAACCACATTAATGTCATGCTTCAGAGAAAGCACTGACACATACACTAGAATCGATTCGATGATCTCCACCTTAAGAGTGTCCTACTCTTCAATAGAAGATATATACTAGTCGCTCATAAGCGCACTATATCAAATTCAACATAAAAACACATGTGACACTCCTCTGAGTCACACTCACAACATCAAGGTATTTGGCATGAAAACAAAAACCAACCTGACAAGCATGTCAAAACAACCAATTATCTTGGAATTAATCTTGATCATTGGGAAATGCTTGATTGCTTTAATTCCTAGGTCACTCTACTCCAGAGATGACCTGGGAACATACTTAACAACTCAAGGATCAATGATTTCACCAAACTCAACTGATTTTTTATATCCTTTATCAACTCCATGGGTACTTAGTATATGAACACATAGTACCCCGAGGTTTTATAAACAAGACAACCATCCTCGATAATGTCCATAGGCTATACACCCTATGCATCCAAGTATTAGGTAGTCCGTAAAAGAGATTCAACCTTGAGTATTATTTCCCCATATGACCATTAATCCGGATGAATACATACCAAGTTGTCTATCACTATAGAAAATAAGAGGTTCATGATACCTACTAAGTGGCTGACCATGCCCTAGGCATGTCTAAACTTCTCAAACTGAGCATTACCTGATGCCCACACCCGTAACAAGAGTCAAGGATACCATGACCACCCATCCAAACAAGGGTGTCATTAAAAATCTAAAATTACTACTAGGGACAATGACACCAAAAAAACACCAAATGATAGAAACTAACAACATTTAGAAATGAACTTAATCTCTAAGGGTGACACCTACCTCAGGACAACCCCTTACAAAACATAAAGTGTCAACCCATAATGAGGTCATGCCTACAAAATTCACTAGGCTTAAGAGCCTATCACTTAAGCCACTACTAAAAATAAAACAACCTATGAAAAAAACTCACATTTTTCATTCCAAGGAAACTCAAGGGAAAATTTAAACTACCCTTACATGAGGGTTTAAACAAAGGACACAACTTCAAGTTCCCTTTTTCTTAAAGTCATTACTTTAATTCACCTTTAATATTTTAAAATTTCAATGATTTTAAATATAACATCAATCACCAACTATAAAATAAAATCACATGGTACATGATTTAACAAATGCATCAAGGAAAAAAAAGTCTTATCAAACATCCTTTTTAAAACATTATCCATTTATTGACATTCAGTCATAATTAGGCAATTTTTCAAAATAAAATACCATAAAATTATTTAATATAAGGTAAACTATGAGGGTTTCATTAAACCAACTTGGTTCCTTTAAAAAGAAACCCAATAGACGTTGTTTAATGAACAAGGTTATAAACACCCACAATTGGTCATATCAAAAGAAACATGCCTCAAATGACCTACCTGGTACTGCTGTGCATTTTTGAAGCTAATCACACACCACATGAAAGAAAAAACCAAAGTTTGCTGGTCAAAAGCATAGGATAGGTCAAAAAACTTCTAAACTAGGTCATACGACACATCCTGCTCCTAAACCCAGAACCATAAAAAGAACAGTCACAAAAAACCACTAGAGACACTACCTCTTACCCACTCAAAAGTTGAGTCTAGGTCAAGTATCCATTTATAAGACCATTTTCCCATTTTAATTCATTTAATATTAATTTCCTTTTAATTTTATCATTAATTTATTCAAAAGATTTAACCAATGGTTCACCAAGTTCCAATCCATGAGGTCCCATAACACCTCATGAATCAAAATGTGGCACCCATATAATTCACACCATATCACATTCACTTTAAAAGATTTAATCAAAAGGTGTGTCACTTTCCAATCCATAAGGCCCCATACTCCTTATGAACTGAAATTTGGCATCACTTTTCTATCCACTACACAAAATCTATCATAAAAGTAGGTAAAATTGTCAATACACCTATCAAAAAAACATGAGAAAAGTAATTCATCCTATATGGAATTTCATAATTCATGACATGAGATCATTAAAATGTGCCTAAAATGATGCATGAGATGGAATTACCTCATCTCATTAGGTTTAAACAAAAATAGAACCAATAATCATATCAATAATTACATCGTAAATTAAGTACATCACCGAACTATGGAATCAAATCAACTATAATAGTCAAAACATAGATAATAACAATTTAATTTGAGGCAATTTGGATTTTTCCTATATGTGGGGAAGCTATTCCTAGACACAAATCATTAAAAAACTCCAATACCTTTCTAAACTTGTATACTGTTGCTAAATAATATACCAAAAAATAAAAATTCTCTGATACCACTTTGTAAAATCCTAGACCTGGATTCCACTCAATAGTTCCCTGAGTCCGGTTGGCTACATGGCCTCAAGTGCATCTCCCCAAATGATAGAGGCTGGTGACTAGTAGCACAGGCCATACAAATATAACAAACATACAACTAATGGATAAAAAAGACAAGAATACATAACAAAGATAGATGTGTCTCATATATAATGATGAAGATACATGTATCTATAAACCATCCAAAAAATGTACATAGCAGTAAAGTACAACACAAGTATCAAGATACCAAAAAGACAAAAAGTGCTATATCTAAATAGAATCAAGAGCCTCAGCTTGATCCCGTTCTCCCCTTCTCCTAGGAATGGCACAAAATCAACTTTCAAAATATGGGTACTTTATCCTATCTATACCTGCATCCAAATAGTCTATTTAAGTACCCAATAGTGGCTCGAATATGGTGTGAGATACATTACCAATAGGTAACCACCCAAATATCTATATAATTTCTAGGATGTTCAATATAACAAACTAAGTAGTGTGCAAGTAAAGCGGGTAAGAAGTAAATAAATGTTCAGTGACCATGGAATATCTACTACTAAACAAGTAAATATGAAATGGCCTCTCAAGTATCCCTACAAAATATGATCAAGCTCCTCTAACAAGGAATATATAAACAATACACAAATAACTAAAATGTCCTTATTGTTCATCCAAGTATGTCATGTCAACCATGGCCTTATCGTACAAAGTAAAGTGACAAACAACCACGACCAAGCTGTTTAACCAAGCATGTCATGTATTCCATGGTCGTGCTATATAAACATAGTTTCAGACTATGAAGGGCCGAATCTAGGGTATAGAAGATGTAGGAATCCTCATCGAGTCCTAGGATCATCTGGATGGAAACTCAGTTAGGAACTGGTTGGATTTCTAGGATCATGTCAACCAAACATGTCCTACATGAGTCCAAACAAGATGAATCCAAGGGGTAGCAAGGCTCAAGTAATCCCACGGAATCAAGAATCAAGAAGCATACTCTATCCAAGGCATCCACCATTGCATTCAAGATCTAAGGAGCATCATCCAAGTAATCTATTCATTCATTCAACATTCCATACCATTTATCATTTCATACCATATGAGTCTACCCACTCATGTAATCATTCACATCCAAAGACAAACAATGAGTATACCCACTCATTTATCTAAAATTCATGTTATAAGGTATCTAATTAGTATACCCACTCATTTATAAAATTAAATTAAAAGGTAATAAAATAATGAATATACCCACTCATTCAAACAAAACCATATATAACCATTTGATCAATTTAAAAATTAAACAATTTAAGATCTCAACATCATGTTTAATAAGGCAAGGAGGCAAAATATATCTTGAGAAACCAAACCAATTCAATTTAATTATAAATAAGCTTCCTCTAACTAGGCCAATATAAGAACACACCCTTTGGGTGGTTTAAGAAAGGTAAATTCAAGGTGATCACATAGAAAACCCCATGGGTGGCCTTTGGATGGGGTAATAACCTTGAAATCATTATAAAGGTACCCAAGGAAACCCTAACATGTCCAAATCCATTTAATACAATTTAACATTTCAATTTCGGGTCCACGTTATAAAGTCTAGTGGGAAACACAATTATATCTAGGTCTATAAATAACCAAAACCAATAGGAAAAGTATAGGACACCTAATGTGGATCGATAATAGAGTGCTTATCCAGCATCAACTCATGATTTGACTTAGATTCGTAGAAAATCAAATAACGTACAAAAAACCTATTAATAGGGAAAATTAGATTGCATCTAAATAGTGCAATCGACATCTAGAAGAATTAAGAAAGACTAAAAATGAATCATAAAATCATCAATGTGACAACATATTTACCTCACATCCTAGAGTATTCACCATGGGGAGCTCTCTAAATGAAGGTTTGATGTGCGGGAGAGTAAAAGTGTAAAATTAGTTTTAAAAAGAATTTAATTTTATTTAAAATTATAAAATTTATCCAAATTAAAGGGGTCATATGGTTTGAGAACACAATTTGAAAAACCATGTGCCAACCATTCATGGTTAGCTGTAGGAGAAGGGCACCCATATGGTTTACTCGCATGGTTAGAGTAACCACACACGAACCATGCCAAAACCCACTGTCAAAATTGCATAGGTTGTTGCATAGACATGCAACCCAAATCACACAGTTTGGCCTAACCATGCAGCCTCTTCCTAATCTCTTCCCATACCTCACATAGTTAAAAAGACCACGTGGCTTGCACCACACCGTTTGAACTAACCGTTTTCTAAGCCATTTTCACCCCAAAAACTAGGTTCTTGGATCTGAACAAGCCTCGAACACCCCCAATACCTCCATGACCTCAAATGAAATTCACATTAGTCCATATTTAAAAATTTAAACCAAGATTTGACTGAAATAAAAGGATTCATACCTCAAAGAAGAACCAGTTTATTACACTAGTCCAGGCCAAGCATGCTTAACCATTGAGTTCTAATCACACAGACTCTCGAAAAGAAAGGCACACCATGTTGACATGAGTCAGATGATTTAGTATTTAAACCCTTTATCATTATGGGGTGTTAAAACCTCCCTAAATACTGATCCAACATCCCTTAGTGCTAACCTCCAGCTATCCATCCCTACTCCCTTGAGGCCGACCCCTGACCCCGACCCTCTCCCTCATCGACGACCGCCAACCCCCACTGACCTCGACCCTCCCTCCCTCGATGAAAACTAAAATTCCCCATATTGGGTCTTCTCTAGAGATGAAAAAACCTCTTACCTATTTCTAAATAACCACTACCCCAATGGATTCCAAGACCTAAACCATTCCCCACTACCTAGTACTCCTCCCTCCCTCCTTGATTTCCCCTAATTCTTTCCGAGTTAGACATTGCTGGGATCATATCCACGACCTCAACACTGTCTATTACACTCTCCTTACCTCAGTGAACTTATTCCATGAAATCTGATCCTGTTATTGAGAGGGGCAATATTTATTCATTTATGTTTATATTTTTAATTTCTAATTGAATCATCTTCATTTAAATTTGTGTTCTATTGAATCAAGACCCTATCATAGTCAATGAAGAAATTGGATGATGTTAAAAATTGATTGTAATTGTTTAATTAAACATTTATAACTTTATATTTTAATGTATAGGGAGGATATTGACAATCAAATACCTAAGGATAAAATTTGGATAAATTTACCTCAAAAAACACTTTGATATGCCAATGGTTTGGAAGAATTTTTAGATTTTAAAATTGAAAACCGATCAGTGGATGATATAATAAAATAGTTGTGTCCTAATTGTAAATTCAAGTGATGGTTGAATAGAAACGAATTATATGAGCACTTGATATTGAAACAGTTTCTTGATTGATATGTATGTTTCATTTTTCATAGTGAAAAAAATGTTATGGAAATTTAAAACAATGGTTATCCCATCAATGAAACACAAAGTGTGCCACCAGAGGAGAATTCCATTCAAAACTTAATAATTGAAACATTTATATATACAGGATATAATAACCATGATTTTAATAGATTAATAGAAAATCCAGTTTATCTTGAGAAGGTTAATATTTCTCTGAACTTAATTAAGAAAAAATGAGTTTTATTAATTATTTGAATAAGAATAACAAGAACTGTATGAAGGGTGTGACAATTATTTTTCCTGAATGGCCTGAAGGCCTCATTTTTTATTGATTTTTGATAACCCCCCTTTGAAGGGATGAGGGGGAACCCTTAAAAGGCCTGTAGCCTTAGTGATTACATAGAACGTAGGCTTAAGAGACATTACATGACCCGAAGGTCTTAGGGAATTAAACCAGACTACAACTACAAGGAACTGACCCTCCCCAATATCTGCATCGTGATGGTAGATATTTACCTTCACATGGCTATCTGGATAAGAATCCTGTGCAAGCAAAAGCTGGTCCCGATGACATAACCATACCCTCTCATTCTTTCTAAATCCATTCGGTTCTGCTCTGGTGAGCGTGCCTAATTTGAATTTGTATTTTATACTTAACTTTAATCATATAAAGTGCCTACATGGAATTAATGATAAAGAAATTTCTATGACATTATAGTTGCTTCATGATACATTTAATGAAGCTAATATTCCTGCATCATTATATGAGATGAATAAAATCATCAACAAAATTGGAAGTTATTATACAAAAATACATGCATGACCTAAAGAGTGTATGATTTACTAGAGAGAAGAGTCTAATAAATATGAACAAATAATATTTCAAACAAGAATATAGAAGTTAATGAACAATGATGAGAGTAAAAATCAATAAAATAGTAGGAAGAAATAGAAGAAGAAAACTCCCACAAATCTATTGCATTACTTTCCTCTAAAACCACACTTGAAAAGATTATTAATGTCATATAAGACTACATGAGACATGATTTGGAATTTTCAAGATAATAACAATGATGAAATTATGATATTTCCAAAAATTTCAACATAATGGAAGATGTTTGATTCATTATATCCATATTTTTATTCAGATCCTTGGAATGTAGGTTTGGGATTGTCTTCTGATGTTTTTAACCCTTTTAGTACATTAAGTACTAATTGTTGAATTTTTCCAATTGTTTTGATCCCCTATAATCTACCTCCATTGATGTGCATGAAGAATAATTCTTTCATTATTTTGATGATTAATTTTGGAAATAAAATTCCAGGAAATAAAATTCCAGGAAATGAAATTGATGTATACCCTCATCCTCTAATCAAATAATAGATAGAATTATGGGATGATGGTGTGGAAACATATACTACTTCAAAGATAAAACTTTTCAAAATTCACACAGCTTTAATTTGGAAAATTGATTAATTTACTGGACTAGGAAATTTATCTGGTTGGAACACTCATACTAGTTTGGATTTTCCAGCTTATAATTTTGATTAGGAACCTCAATGATTACCTCCTAATAGAAAATAGTGATTTATGTGTCATTATGTATTTCTTGATGCTTCTCATAAATTTAAATTTTACAAGGCACAATTAAATAGAGACGTTGAATTGAGAAATACACTAAAAGTATTATATAGTTCAGAAATATTGGGAAAATTAATTAATGTCACTATATAATTTGAAAAATGTAATCAGTTTAAAGAATGTGGAAAATGGGTATCAGGTATGGTATCTGAAGTTTCTATAAATCAATAGTGGAAGAAAATGGGTATATTTTTTAAACTCCCTTACTAGGAGTTTAATTTGATACATCATAATTTTATGTAATGCATATTGAGAATAATGTTCATGAAAATGTAATTTTTACATTGCTTAATGAGTAGGCTAAATCCAAGGATCACCTTAATGCTCACAAGGATTTGGAATAAATGAATATAAAGAATGGTTTATGGGAAAATGAGAATGGAAAGTATCATTAAGCTATTTTTACAATGAAAAATCATGATAAAGACATATTCTTTCGAAATTAAAGAATTTAAAAATTTATAGATGGATATTCAAGTAACATTTAAAGTTATGTTGACTTAAAACATTGAAAGTTACATGGAATAAAAATTAATGACTCACATATTCTGATGGAGAGGTTATTACCATTGGGATTTCATAATACATTACTTGAAAAATTTACTATAGTTTTAATTCAGTTGAGTTCATTTTCAGAGATCTTTGTGGGAAAACTATAAATCCAACCAAGCCTGATAAACATCAAGAAAGAATTATTTTGACACTGTCATTTTTAGATGTTATTTCCACCTTCATTTTTTATAGTCATTATTCATTTAACTATTTATTTTGTTGAAGAAGATAAACTTAATTGATCAGTACACTATCGTTGGATGTATCCAAATTAGAGGTATGTTAATATCAATTTTATTTTCGTTTATGGATTTAATTTTATCAAATAATTATGTAAAATTTCTTAATATGTTTTTTATTTTTTCCCATCAGGTTTTTAGGTCATTTGAAGTTATATGCGAGGAATAAAGATCAATCACAAGGATTTATTACTGAAGTTTACATAGCCAAAGATTCCTTGAACTTATTTTCTAGGTATTTGGATAGTATTGATAATATATTCAATCATGTTAGACTTTTTGATGACATGTCCACTAATTCTCATTCTGAAAACCAGTCATCGGTATTTCCAACTATTGGATGACCAATTGGAAAGGGGTAAAATTTTAAAATGACTAAATTAGAGTTACTATAAGCGCATAGATATGTGCTACTCAATAATATTATTGAAAATTCATTTATTGAAGAATTGAGATTTCAAACAAAGAGGCGACTAAGGGGTCGAGCTTGAAATGAATTGGAATTAACAAAATTTGTTAATAAGGAGATTATTGAATGGTTTACCCATCATGTAAGTATATACTTATACTCATTTTATTGACGAGTAGTAATTTTTTCTATGTTAAAAGTAACACCTTATATATTCTTTTATAGATAACGAATGTTGAGAATTGAGTAGAAATATCAAATGAATTGGAGTTTTTTTTGGCTTTATGACCTCTAAGGTAGGCTAATAGATTTGATTCCTATAATATTCATTGAAGGTTCCGGGCGTTGCAGAAGCGCGTGGGTGGATGTGCCCACTTGGCTTTTTGTCATTATCAATGATCAATTTGGGATCAATACGATGATAAACGCCAGTCTCCATGGATCGAATCACAGAAAAAGACAAAGAAGATGGTTTTTCCCGGAACCACAAAAAAGGATCGTTACAGGTTGATTATAATTAATTTAATTAATTATAAAGAAATACCTTTTGGGTGTTCTTTCTTCATTGATGTTCTTGATCACATTGTCGATGTGATCCGTCATTGCGTCGCAGAAGCCAAGTGTATACTCCCTCTAGCGGTGATCCACATGTGTACCTTGTATCTCTGGACATCGCCAAAGGATTCTCTGGGTGCTAGCGTGGAGAAGCCTTTGCTTGCGTTGTCCACCTTAGATCATTTTGATCCGATGGAAGAGGATCTCTCTCGTTCTTGAGAATGTTCTTGGAGGAAGAGGTTCTTTCGGCCTTGAAAGAATTCTCCAGAGATGTTGTGCACAGTGATTCTCTTGTGTAGGAAAAGAGTTGGGGTTGTGAGGATATTTATAATCGAGTTTGAGGTTGTAGAGTTATGACAATAAATAAACACGTTACGCATTTCATTTATTTCATTAACTCTTATTGAAAACCCCCATGTCGAATAATTAATTCCTTGACATGCGCTCACGCTGATTATAATAAATATCATTTAATAAAACGATATTATATCCTCAAAATCCCAACTGGAAAAACTACACGGCGTGTAATAATAAATACACAGTGTGTACTTGTTTTTCATTGAAAACTACACGGCGTGTACATTAAATGTACACGGCGTGTATATCTTGTTTTCATTTATTCATTTCATTTCCAAAATAAAACTACACGACATGTACATTTTATAATACACGGCGTGTACTTGTTTTATATTATTTTTCCTCCATCATTTAAAACAACTTAGGCTTCCTTGAATAATTATTAAACCACGTACGGGAATAATCTTTATTAAACTTGAGATAATTGGATACACTTAGTGTGTGACCCTCTAGGCCTCTTTCTCGTTGGCATTAGGCGGTCTTGCCTAAAGTCCAAGATTATTGTCTAGAAACGGGTCAAGGAACCCAAGAGAAAGAAGTTGACGCCGCATTGACGTATCACCTCATACGAATGCTTATTGTGTAATTTAATCCCTTTGTCTTGATATCTCATCAAGCAGGTTTCATGGCAGTGTCATAAACCTATATGCTTGATCCGTCGTTCTTTGACTACCTGAAATAAAATCACCGTTTACACCATGGCCATGGAATTTAATGTGACAGTTTTATTTCAATCAAAGGGCCGAGATATCAACTTCCATAAATAGAAGGGACAAATCCTTCATCGACTTATCCATTAACAACATGTAACTCGTGACACACCCAATGTACCCTACTTTCCGCCAAATGTCTGCGTGATGGTTTTCGTCAGTAAATCTAAGTGCGCGAGTCATGACATGAGTTAATGATAATCTTACAGTCTAAGGACCATTACACGCGCTCGCAAATAGCAATATACGATGACACCAAGACATGCGAAATTACTACTGGCGGGTCTGTTCTCATAATCTCCCATCTTAGAGATTACCAAGTGCAAAATCCATGAGAGAGAGTCTCGTCTTCTTACGAGTACTCGCACATGATGTTCTGTATATTATGTGTCCTATTGTAGCATGTCATCCAACCGCAAAACTTTATTTAAGAATATTGTTATAGCATTTGAAGGTTCTCATCATAGCGGGGATCTTCTATGACCTTATTAATTCAACAAATATTCCAGGACATTATTATATTATAGTCATGCAGAACAATGAACAATATATAATAAGTGAACATTCATGTAATCAAAGTACAAAACAGTTGGTTCTGAGGGCACCAACCCTTACAAACTCCCACTTGGACTAGAGCCAACTACCTATGACTTTTAGTCCACTAGACCTCACATGATGATCATGTTTCTGCTGAGTCAAGGCTTTAGTCAATGGGTCCGCCATGTTGTCTTCCATGGAAATACTGCTCACTGCAACTTTACCTCTTTGAGAAAAATCCCTCAAGAGATGATACTTCTGAAGTATGTGCTTTGTCCGCTGATGTGACCTTGGCTCTTTTGAAAGTGCCACCGCTGCAGTATTATCACAATAGAGTGTGATAAGATCTTTACTGCTCGGTACAACATCCAGCTCTTGGATGAAGCTTCACATCCATACTACTTATTTAGCTGCCTCAGAATCTGTGATATACTCGGAATCCACTGTAGAATCTGCCACCACACTTTGTTTTGAGCTCTTCCAGCTCACTGCACCTCCATTAAAACTGAAGATGTATCCAGTCTGTGACTTCATGTCATCTTGATCAGTCTGGAAACTAGAATCTACATGTCCTCTGATGACTAGTTCCTCATCTCCTCCATAAACCAGAAACATATCCTTAGTACGCCTCAGATACTTAAGGATAGTCTTGACCGCCATCCAATAGCGGTCTCCTAGATCAGCTCGATATCTGCCTACCACACTTAATGCATAAGCAACATCTAGACTCGTACATAGCATAACATACATGACTGACCCAATCACGGATGAATAAGGGATCCTTGCCATTCTATTTCTTTCCTCATGTGTCTGAGGACACATTTTATTGGAAAGATGAATTCCATGTGACACTGGCAACAATCCCCTCTTGGACTATTCCATACTAAATCTCTTCAGTATATTGTCAATGTATGTACTTTGACTCAGGCCCAACATTCTCTTGGATCTATCACGATGGATCTTGATCCCAAGAATATATGCCGCCTCGCCCAAGTCTTTCATGGAGAAGAATTTATGCAACCATGCCTTAACTGACTGTAAGATAGGTACTTCGTTTCCAATTAGTAATATGTCATCAACATATACTATTAGGAAAACGACTGCACTCCCACTAAACCTCTTGTAGACACAAGGCTCACATTCGTTCTTAACAAAGCCAAATTCCGTTATAACTTCATCAAAACGAATGTTCCATGATCTTGATGCTTGATTTAATCCATAAATGGATTTCTGAAACTTGCATACCTTGTTGGCATCCTTTGGAGTCACAAACCCTTCAGGTTGTGTCATGTAGACATCTTCCTGGAGGTTCCCGTTAAGGAAAGCTATTTTGACATCCATTTTCCAAATTTCATAGTCATGGTAATCCGCAATGGCCAATAGGATTCTGATGGATTTCAGCATCGCAACCAGTGAAAAGGTTTCATCATAGTCAATTCCTTGACGCTGTTTAAAACCTTTTGCAACCAGTTGTGCCTTGTAGGTGCTGACTTGCCCCTCCATGTCCAATTTCTTCTTGAATACCCATTTATTACCAATAAGCTTTACATCAACTAGAGGATCTACCAAAATCCAGACTTGGTTTTGGTACATGGAATCCATTTTAGAATTCATGGCTTCTTGCCACTTGGCAACGTCTGTGCCTTCAACTGCTTCCTTGTAGGTAAGAGGATCATCATTGTCAACCAATAATGAGTCACCATCCCCAGTGACAAGAAAACCATATCATTCTGGTTCTCTCACCTCTCTCGTGCTCCTACGCCGTTCTTGTGTCTCTGGAACAGATTGTTCTTCCACGGGGCTTTGTGGAATCTGTTCTTGTACCAACTCATGTGTATCTTGAGCCTCGACTTCATCGAAGTCTATCTCTCTCCCACTATCTCTTTTGGAGATGTTCTCCCTTTCAAGGAATATGGAGTTTCTTGCCACTGTAACCTTTTTGTCTGAGGGGTTGTATAAGTAATATCCCCTTGTTTCCTTGGGATATCCTATAAAGATACACTTTGTGCCTCAGGGCATGAGTTTGTTACCTGAAGAGGCCTTAACAAATGCTTCTCTACCCCACACATGTAAATTCGATAACATGGCTTTGCGTCCACTCCATAACTCATATGGAATACCATTTATCGATTTAGTTGGTACTTGGTTTAGTATGTGCGCTGCTGTTTTTAATGCATATCCCCAAAAGGATAATGGAAGACTCACATGACTCATCATTGATCTCACCATGTCCAACAGGGTGCAGTTCCTCCTTTCACTTACACCATTCCACTGCGGTGTGTAAGGAGGAGTGAGTTGAGATAGAATCCCAAACTCTCATAAGAAATCAATGAAGTCCTGATTAAGATATTATCCTCCTCTTTCTGAGCGTAGTTTCTTAATATTCTTACCAAGCTGGTTCTCAACTTCATTCTTGTATTCTTTGAACTGATCAAAAGAATCTGACTTATACCTCATTAAATAGATATATCCATATCTACTAAAATCATCAGTAAAGGTTATGAAGTACGAGAACCCACCCCTTGCTTCAACTGGAAATGGTCCACACACATCTGTGTGAACTAATTCTAGAAGCTCTTTAGCTCTTTCACCTTTCCCACTAAATGGGGCTTTGGTCATTTTGCCTTGTAGACATGCATGACATACACCAAGTGGTTTTAGTTTGAAAGAATCTAAATACCCATCTTGATGTAATTTTGTCAAACATTTCTCATTGACATGACCTATCTGGTGATGCCAAAGTTGGGTGTGGTATGATTCATGTGAATTAACTTTGGTATCGATTTTCATTACTTGGTTTGTGTAGTCTAACACATAAAGGCCGTTATATAAATGTGCCCTACCAAAACAAATGCTATCTTTATAAAAATATCAGCATCCACTTCCAAACTTGAAGATGAATCCATCAGTATCTAATCTGGATATTGAAATAATGTTTTTGGTTACAGAGGGTACATAATAACATCCTTTCAAAACCAAGACCATCCCCATAGGCAATGTGAGGTGGTAGTCCCCGACAGCTACAACAGCAAGTCTGGCTTCGTTGGCTACTCGTAGATCTACCTCCCCTCGATCAATCTTCCTGAATATACTTGGTTCCTATATTTGGATACATATGTGAGCACCACAAGTAGTATCTAATAACCAATTAGTAGAAACATATAGATTTCATTCGATAACAAACGCACCTGAAGCTTCCCCTTGCTTCCTTGGCTGGGTGCAGTTGTTCTTCCAGTGGCCCTTCTTGCCACATGAAAAACAAATAACATCCTGTTCCTTTGCCTCCACTTTGATCATCCTTTTCTTGGAAGGCCTTGAAGAAGCTTTGGGCTTAAAGCTCTTCGCCTTCCCTTTCCTTTTATTCACCATGAGGACAGAAGGCTTTTCACGCTTCATGTTAGTGTTCCCATGGCGAATGAGGATGAGAAGATCAGACAGAGACTTCTCAATGTTGTTCATATTGAAGTTCACAACAAAGTTCGAGAAGCTCTGGGGGAGTGATGCAAGAATGAGATCGGTACCCAGTTCTTCGGGGAGTTTAAACCCCAAAACCTCTAAGCGCTCAATGTAGCCAATGAGCTTGACTACACGAGGCCCGGCTGGGGCACCCTCTCCAAGATTTCTCTGAAATAGAGCCTTGGAGATCTCAAACCTTTCCTATCTTGCTCTCTCCTGGTATAGACCACGGAGATGCTCAGGCATGATATAGGCATCCATGTCTTCATGAGACTTCATGAGCTTACTAGACATTTATGATATCATCAAACATTGAACGTCGAGTGCATCGTTCAAATTTTGATCATAGACTAGGAAATCTTCATCACTCGCCCCTAGGGTAGGGGAATCAGGAAGTGAGGACTCCAGCACGTAAAACTTTCGTTCATGGCATAGGATAACCCGAAGGCGCCTAAACCATTCCTGAAAGTTACTGCCGGTGAGGATATTGTCTTTATCCAGTATTGATCGCAGAGAAAATGTGGTTGATGAGTTTGTCATCTTGATTCTACAATTTAAAAGAGAAGATTTATTAGTACTTTCTTGATTACAATTTATGAGAAATAATGAATGAATTAATTAATTCTCCAACTATTTTATCAAGTCCCAATGGCCCTCACCATTGAACTCAAAATGTCTAGTTTCTTTGACATTCTAGTGGAAAGGATCCATATTTCCCTTCGCATAACCCCAACAAGGGTTGGTCAAGCTATTTGAAGGTATTTAGGTAGGTAGGTCTTTGCCAACTGTGAGCTTACAGTTCCTTGATCTATTGAGTGGACTCCCCAATCCTGAAATCCTGACTTGGATTTCCTCAAATCTTGCCTCCAATATTACATCAAGTCTAGCAAGGGATACTTCTATTGATGTAATATGTTTAAGTCAACCCGAAACCTTTCATAAGGGCTTCCTTTATAAAAGTAAGTGTCCCAACAAGGGTTGGTCAAACACATAGTTTTATTGAGTCTTTCCCTTAATCAGGTAACGGAAGGCATGCTCTGACTTAATATGGTATTGAGGGATTTTAGTCTTTATGCATAGTTTTTCATTATCACATGCTTGTTAATATTAAGTGATGCTTGCTTAAGTGATTAACCATGTTCTGATAATGTTTACGCATAGTCCGGTTTTTATTTTATTCCATCTTTGCATGCTTGTTCATTTTATTAATTATGTGATAGCGACAACACATACATAATAAATAAACCATGCAATCAGACAGAAATAAAATAAGATGGCATGATCATGAGCTTCTATTGGTTAGCTTATCTAGTGGTTTTGATAAGATAACCCTGACCTAGGAAAAACACCTTGAACCTGTTGGTTCGTGTTTTTCAGCTCCCACCTGTCCACCTTTGTATCTTCTTGCGTCGGTTTCACCTCGGCTTCAGGATTTTAACCGTATCCTTTGGCTTGGGAGATCCTCCATTACATGGGTTTACATTAAAGAAACCATAGGGCATGTAGGCCCAACATTTTATTGGAAGAAGGCTTGCAGGCCAACAAATTTAAATTAAATAAATTTAAATGAAACCATACACATACAAAGGGTCTTTGGTCTAGCTCAAGATCATCCACAACATTCAACGACATTTACACATATTTAGAATTCAAATTCTTTTAATCGCTCTTTCATTTAAGATAAGTCGCGCTCGAATTCAATTAATTATGATCTTATAATTAATCAATTTTTTATCTTAAATTCCTTTCTGAATTTCCTTGAGATTCTTCTCATCCATATTCCTTGTACGGGTCTTTGTACATTGGAGGAAACCTGGTGAAATTCCATTTCTGGAAAGTACACGGCGTGTAGTTTATATTTACACGGCGTGTATTTCTTTTCACCTTGTTTCCAAAGTACACACTGGGGCTTTGGTGTGTTTTCTCTACTTTGGAAATTTTGGAGTACACGACGTGTAGATGAATCATACACGGCGTGTAATTCCTTGTTACATGGTAACAATCTTGGCAATCCCGTGTACGTGGAACACGGCTTCTCCTTGTACACGGTTTCACCTGGACCGGACCGGACTACACGACGTGTTGTTCCAACATACACGCCGTGTATTCCGGTTCCCACGCGTCGTTCAATTCTGGTCAAAACAGTGTGATTAATACTTAGGCATAATCAATTCACACGGCATGGTTTGGAAGACCAGTACCGGTTCATTGAACCTAAGTACACGACATGTAGTTTTAATTACACGCAGTGTAATCCCGTGTTGAACAGACAGAAAGAGAGACTCCTCCGGATGAATTCCTTATTTTTATTTTAATCGAAATTAAAATTAAAAGGTCTTTTCTGTGATATGAATTGAGAAACGAAGGAGGAAGAATAGATCTCGTTTATTCATATTAATAGAACAATATATTTTGAATTGAATCAAATATAAATGCGTAAATTATCAATGAAAATTAAATAACTATAATCAACGTTGTAACCTCCCTCTGATACCATTTGAAGGTTCTGGGCACAGCAGAAGCGTGTGGGTGGATGTGCCCACTTGGATTTTTGTCATTATCAATGATCAATCTGGGATCAATACGATGATAAACGCCAGTCTCCACAGATCGAATCACAGAAAAAGACAAAGAAGATGGTTTGTCCCGAAACCACAAACAAGGATCGTTACAGGTTGATTATAATTAATTTAATTAATTATAAAGAAATACCTTTTGGATGTTCTTTCTTTGTTGATGTTATTTATCACATTGTCGATGTGATCTGTCGTTGCGTCGCAGAAGCCAAGTGTAGACTCCCTCTAGTGGTGATCCACACGTGTACCTCGTATCTCTGGACGTCGCCAAAAGATTCTCTGGGTGCTAGCGTGGAGAAGCCTTTGCTTGCGTTGTCTGTCTTAGATTGTTTTGATCCGATGGAAGAGGATCTCTCTCGGTCTTGAGAATGTTCTTGGAGGAAGAGGTTCTTTCGGCCTTGAAATAATTCTCCAGAGATGTTGTGCACAACGATTCTCTTGTGTAGGAAAAGAGTTGGGGTTGTGAGGATATTTATAATCGAGTTTGAGGTTGTAGAGTTATGACAATAAATAAACGCGTTACACGTTTCATTTATTTCATTAACTCTTATTGAAAACCCCCATGTCAAATAATTAATTCCTTGACATGTGCTCACGTTGATTATAATAAATATCATTTAATAAAATGATATTATATCCTCAAAATTACGACTGGAAAAACTACACAGCGTGTAATAATAAATACACGGCGTGTACTTTTTTTTCATTGAAAACTACACGACGTGTACATTAAATGTACACGGCGTGTATTTCTTGTTTTCATTTATTCATTTCCTTTCCAAAATAATACTACACAACATGTAAATTTAATAATACACGGCCTGTACTTGTTTTATTTTATTTTTCCTCCATCATTTAAAACAACTTAGGCTTCCTTGAATAATTATTAAACCACGTACGAGAATAATCTTTATTCAACTTGAGATACTTGGATACACTTAGTGTGTGACCCTCTAGGCCTCTTTCTCGTTGGCATTAGGCGGGCTTGCCTAAAGTCCAAGATTACTGTCTAGCAACGGGTCAAGGCACCCAAGAGAAAGAAGTTGACACCGCATTGACGTATCACCTCATACGAACGCTTACTTTGTAATTTAATCCCTTTGTCTCGATATCTCATCAAGCAGGTTTCATGGCAGTGTCATAAACCTATATGCTTGATCCGTCTTTCTTTGACTACCTGAAATAAACTCGTCGTTTACACCATGGACATGGAATTTAATGCGACAGTTCTATTTCAATCAAAGGGCCGAGATATCAACTTCCATAAATAGAAGGGACAAATCCTTCATCGACTTATCCATTAACAACATGTCACTCGTGACGCACCCAACTTACCCTTCTTTCCGCCAACTATCTGCGTGACGGTTTTCGTCAGTAAATCTAAGTGCGTGAGTCATGACATGAGTTAATGATAATCTTCCAGTCTAAGGACCATTACACACGCTCTCAGATAGAAATATCCGATGACACCAAGACATGCGGAATTACTACTGGTGGGTCTGTTCTCATAATTTCCCATCTTAGAGATTACCAAGTGCGAACTCCATGAGAGAGAGTCACATCTTCTTACGAGTACTCACACATAACGGTCTGTATACTATGTGTCCTATCATATTATGTCATCCAACCGCAGAACTTTATTTAAGAATATTGTTATAGCATTTGAAGGTTCTCATCATAGCAGGGATCTGCTATGACCTCATTAATGCAACAAATATTCCAGGACATTATTATATTATAGTCATGGAGAACAATGAACAATATATAATAATTGAAAATTCATGTAATAAAAGTAAAAAACAGTTGGTTCTGAGGACACCAACCCTTACATTCATGGCTTCAAATTTCATATAATTTATCACGAAGAATACTTGAAAACTAAAAATAGTGGTGTATTTATACTTACAGAGGTGGGGTACTATGGAAATATGATTAATATAATTAAATTAAACCATCATGGTCAATTTTCAATTGTCATATTCAAATGAAAGTGGGTCAAAATTGATAGAGTTATAATTAAAGATTCATTAGATTTTAGTTCTATGAAATTATCTTAATTGATCCATAATAGTGAGCATGCACAACAAGATCCATTTATCTTGGCTTCATAAGTGAATATAGATTATTATATGGATAATTAAATAAATTAAGGTTAGAGAGTTGTTTTACACTTAAAGTAGGGAGACTTATATGATATGGGTGATGAAGATCAATCGGTACTTTGTGATAGTGAACCTCATCAACAAAAAACATAGTTTTTTCTTGACAATATTGAAACAATATAACTTTAAAGATAAGTTGAAAATGAAGTAGTCATCGTAATGGAGGTTGATAATAATTAATACAATAAAGATAAAGATAATCGAATATATACATTGAAAATGAAACTATATTAAAATTTATCATTTATAAGTGTTTTGTACATATATACATTGTTCTATTTTTTATTTTTTTGTAAAAATATTTTACTTATACATTTTTTATACATTTAATATATTAGGAACCATTTGAATTGTAAGAATCCAGAGAATAAAAATTTTTTAGTATCCTATCCAATCAATATATCAGAGAACTCTAGAACTATAATCAACTTAAGTATATTCGAGTGATCCCATTGTACCAAAGACTTCTAGCGAGCCAACAGTTTCCCTAGATGTTGTTGGTATCCCACCATTCAATGCACCTACAACAATGGAGGAGTTTTTTACCACTCCATACGAGGGATATTCGTGAGTTTCCATTATTAGTATATATATCATTGTAAAAAAAATATATTTTATTAATTTTTTAATTAAAATTTCAAACAAAAAAAAGATAATAATAGAAGATCTATAAATATGAACACAAAAGATGTATGGTACCTAAAATACATCAAGATTGTCATTCCATTTGACGAGTTTGGGGTTCCTATCGGTGATGCTGTTGATTCTATGGACAAATTCTTGGGTAGCTTTCTTATGAGACAATGAGCTTTCAATTCAATCATAAATATTAGAGGCATATTCCCACAACTTGAAAAAATGAGGTCTTTGATAACCAAATAAAATTAATATTAATTTAATATTCATTGATAAATAATTTGAAAGACATGATTAGAATTATTAATATAATTTTGAAGTGTTAAGTTTTTTATTTCTAGACATTTTTTCATTTTTATATCCCTAAATCCGTTTCGCACCCATGGAATCTGAGAAATTTGGGCATGAAATAGAGAGATTTTATATGGATATTTTGGAATGAGTTTAATGATACATCTTTGAGCTCATGAAAAATGTATGAGATAGTACCTAAAGGTATTTATCATGAGTAGTGGATGATGTTTGTCGATATTAACAAATATACATCTAATGAGGTAATTGCATATTTTAGAGTATCTTAATAACTTAAACACAATAAAACTATAATTCTTATTATTGTTTATTTTTTGTAGGAATTATCTAAAAAAATACTATAAATCATGAGAAACAAGTCATTCTTCATATCTCTAGGTCTTAGAGTTTTTAGAGAAAAAGAGAAATCATGGTTTTATTTTATCCATTACGATTTATATTATTTTATTATAAGTTAAGGTTTTTCTAACTTGCATATTTTTTTATAAAGGATAATGAATTAAGTTACTCTGTTGGCCAGATAGAGATGTGGCTTAAAGTTCATAGGAAACACAATGAAAGTTTTGTGAATGAACCTACTAGAGATGTTGGAGTAAGTAATTTTCGTTACTATTTCATGTTATTTCATTATTAAAAATCATAATAATTAAAAATAAATTATATAAAAAACAAGACTTAAAAATAATTAAATGGGACCAACTACATGGAACAAATGATGCCAATTAACACTATTAGAGCCATTTGATCCATCTAGCCAGCCCCAATTAATTGGGTTTAAGAATTTTTTGCTGTGGATTATTATGTTTTTATAGTAATTAAATAACATTAAATATTAATTAGATAATAATATGAAGTTCATATTATTTTAAAAAACATGGTAAATATTATTGTATTAATAGGTTAAAATTCAAGAATCTTGGGACATGAACCCTTCAAAATCATCATCAGTATCTGAGAATGATGAAGTTGCAATTATTTTATGGGAAAAACATCCCAAGAATGTAAAAGGGATGAGTTTTAGGATTACTCAATCAGTTTTATTAAGTAGGGAGTCATCATCATTTACTGCTACACCCAGTGGTGGTTCGATCAGTTCTATTTATCGGGAGGCATAAAGATAAATTTCAAGTTTGAAATAAAAAGTGCAAGAACATGAATCTTATAGGTAAACATAGTATCAATGGTGACCAAAAATGGAAAATGATTTTATTTCTTTATTTTATAGGATGATGAGCACAATCCATAAGGAAATTTATGGCCTTATAGATCATCATTTCAAGGTAAAATTTAAACTCCATAGACCATTCACGTAATTAAAAAGGACACATAAAACTACCATGAATAAAACTAAAATGACTATTTTATATTGAAAACACACACTTTGAGTCATACTAACCACATCATGTGTAACGCACTGACCCAAGTTACCCAAAGTCGGTGCATTATTACATAACATTGACATGATCACAAGGGATCAAAATCCTAAAAGACCGATCAGTTTAGTAGCCTTGGAAGTACTAGATACATTAATAAGTTTTACATCACATTATAAAATGAAAATAAACAACAACATTTTCCCCATTGACCACATTAATCCCCTATAATATCCCTACAGTTCAGTCATAATATACTTCTTCGCATCCTGGAAAAAATAAAACATAGAAAGGGGTGAGATTAGATGCTCAGTAAGGATAACAATATAGCAGAAACTTTCAAGAATAAGCATAAACATTTAAGGAAATGTATAAGAATAAAACACAATCCTTTTTAGCTTACAATTCATCATAATATGAAAAAGATAAATCAAATAATTCCATTTACTTATTCAAATGGATATTCTACTAGTCTAATAATCACATGTAATATCAATAGCCAATTTCATAATGTTGGAATGCATAATGCCATACTTCATAACCACATAGTCAAGGCCTTGTGCCAAGACTACAAATAAGATATTGTCAAGTCCTTGTTCCAAGACACTATTTTGTCTCATGTGACCTAATGATGCATCGAGGAGCTATAATGGGCTCCAACCGTCACTTACTAAGTCCAATGCATTCCTCATATGAAAAGGTTTAAACATAACATAAACATTCGTATTAAAACTAGCATACGAAATGTCAATACTTTATCCATAAACTATGAATGGTGTAAAAATAACACATCCATAGTCAAACATATCATAAAACCTTCAATACAATATGGAAGATTTGTATCATAATAAATCAACTTCAAACAAGCCTAAAATCTATCAAAGGATGTTGACATAGATGAAATCAAAACTTTTTATAGAGAAATATCTCTTTCTATTTTGAAATCATTTAAAAGTCATATAATTATAAAAGAAAACATTTATTTTGAAAATATTTTTATAAGATTGTATGGGAAGCTTCGATGAAGTTATAACGGTGGAAAATATCCGCACCCGTTGTATAAGTTAAAAAAAGACATTCTTACCTTAGTTTTGTCGAGAAGGTCATAAAGTACCGTGTTAGGAAAATGATGGAAATATTAATTTAAAAACATATGTGGTCAAATAAGGGTATAAATGACTTTAACCCATAGTCTAGTAAATAGTATAAATGTTTTGAATTAAATTTTTAAGAAAACACGAATGTGGATGATAAAGAGGTCCTAGTAGATACTTATGTATTAACAACCTCAGATAAGTAAAGAGATTGTAGAATTAAACCTTACCTTGTAATTTTCCTTGGTCGATAGTACGTTAACCTCCTTTATAATAATTAAATCATTATTATTAAATTATACAAGAATCATATACATAAATATGATATCATATATAATCTTCCAATATTGCTTTGTTAATAATATTTTAGTAGTATCATCGTTTCCCGTTTTCCTTTATATAATTGGTAACATAAGACATGTTTTTTATGGATAGGATGTATTTGATTCATATCCAAAATGATATTATATTCTTAAACATTATTTTTAATCAAAAAATGAAAATTACTCTTGAATGATACGATGGGAAATGAATCTCGTCGCGTTCGTGGAGACAGTAATCTGTACGTACGCACAAGCGGAAATATCATTATATTGATGGTGAAATCATATGTAATTGGATGGTATATCATATATACAAAATCATTATAATTTTATATTTATTATTTAAATTAGTTATACTCGTTATTATATCCATACAAATAATGAAGTGTTTTAATAACAAACTACACCACGACGTGGAGACGGTAAGCCGTACGCACGCACGTATGGTGACTTTGTCATTTATAGGATGGATAGAATAAATAATATGGTTGTAACATATTTATAATAACATCACAGTATGTATAAGGTATTGGAGTTATTATTTTGGTATGGAAACAACAAATAAAGAGGAAGTGGAAGAAGAAAAGAACTTGAAAGAGGGTGGTGAAATTATTATCTCTTCTTCAGGTGTTTCTTTTTGAGTTGATCAAAATGGCTTCTTAGGTTGGCTTTCTGATCAAAGTAAAGCCTATAGATTTAAGGGATGATATTTTAGAGGATATTTGGTTAGTTTTTGGCCGATCCAAATGGATTTGTAGGTGTGAAATTAAGAGAAGGAGAAGTTCCCTTTTATAAGAGGGGTGAGGGTCACTTTAGGAAAAGATTAAAATATTAATTTATTATACAATAATATTCAGTTTATAATGGCTCAAAATGAATTTATTTAGATCCTTAGGTCGTTATGGGTCGAAATAATCTCAACCAATAGGTTTTAGACAAGTATAGGTTACCATTTTAACCTTATCTTTTAGATTTATCTCTTAGTTAAATAGTTTAACTTTTATCGTGTTTTTCTGTATTCTTACACTATATGGTTAATAAACTTACTCTAAAATTCCAAGAGAACCTCAAGTGATTCATTAATGATATATATAATATTATTTAATCCCCTTTTTCAAACCTTATATTTTTAGTAACATTATATCAACCAATAATATAGTATTTGTTTTAAAAACTAATTTGTGACAATTTTGACACTATTTGGTATTTTGTTTTTGTGAAAGTAATAAGAACCTTATTAATTCGAAAAAAATTTATCTAACCAACTATAACATGTCATATTAACCTATAAAATTAGTGTAATTAATCAAAAGTCTCAATTTACATTTATTTGGATATTTATAATATCAATTATTTTAATATTTCATTAATAAAGTAATTACTGCATCATAATTGTGTCATAAATAAATTAAATTATTTATTTCCTAAAAATTATAAATAAAATAACATTACGTAGGAAATATTTTTATATTTATAATGAATATTTATTGTCAAATTTATATTCTGTTTAACCCTATATAAAAAATGGTTTAGTTATTAAACTTTGAATTTAACACTTTTAACTCTTCATTAAATAAAATAATAATAAATGTCCTCATCTAATACAAGTGGGCCAAATAGGATCATATTTTATTCATAAGGTTTTTTTGGTCGAATTACACTTATACAATATAATTATGACATATGTTAGGGTAATTATAATATCATTTTTACCCTTAATTACCCTATTTACTTTTAACCGCGGTAAATAAAAGTCAAAAGTTACTATTCACCAAAAATTATTCTTATCTTATTGAACCAAAATTTACTTACTGATGTCAACTGTGTTTCTTGAATTTTTGAAATTCAACTCACAGAAGTGGTAAAATTAAGTTTTATGCAAATTTACAAATGCTCCTAGAAGGTGGGTAAAAAACGTTAAAAAGTTCAATAAAATTTTATACATCTAATTTTATTATAAAATGAATCCAATGAATTACATTGAACTTATATAGATATTATATATATTTTTTGACTTAAAATAAATTTAAATAAAATAAGTAATTATTTATATAAAAAGTTGGTTTTAAATAATAACGCAGTGTTTTTCACTATTCATCAAAAAATGAAAGTTTTCAGAAAAATACCAAAAATTTACGCTAAGATAATTTTGATATTCCAAATTCAAAAATGAAGTCCATTTTACCAAATTAAAAACATATAAGTTTAATTTATTAATTTAAAATTAATTCTCTTTGTCAAAACCAAAAAGCAGGTTTTTAAAAAAGTAAAAACTATCAAAAGATTGACACGTGTTTATGTCAAATTTAAATGAGAAATTACTTATAATGACCAAAATTATATTAAATGCTAAAACTATAATCTAATTATACTTCAAAACCATTCAAATGAATAATTTAACACTATAAATTATTTCCATTAAAAATGTTACTTTCAATTAAAACATAGTATTTTTAACTATTCATCAAAATATGAAAGTTATCAGAAAAGTACCAAAAATTTGTCCAAAATAAATTTTTATGCCCTAATTCTAAATAAGAAGTTTATTTTTTCAAATTAAATATAAAAGTTTTAGATATTTCATTTAAAAAAATTCACCATTAGTAGGTGGTAAAATTGCATTTTTTAAAAATACTTCCTTTATTTAAAAAATTGAGTTTGTTCTTATATTATGTCTAAGAAACACATAATATGGGTGTTAAAATTATATAGAGTATATAAGATTTAAAATGCAGTTAATACTATTCATAATTGCTTTTTGAACTGCTAGTTTGGTAAGTTGTGGTGCATTCGAACTCGGTGTTGCGTGTAGCGAAAGCTATTGAATTACTTCAATGTGATAACGTACTATAAAATCTTGGGGTGTTAGATTCTCCCCTCCTTCAATAAATTGCATCGTCGCAATTTGAAATTGTTCTTCAAAAATAAATGGTTAAAAAGAGAAAAATACCTTTGTGGAAAATCCACATCAGACATTGGGTTAATAAAATTTAGTCTTAATTAGAGGGAAAGGGAAATGAAAAAGTCACCACTAAATTATGATCTCAATTAGAAGAACATTGGTGGAAATTAGAGACACATAATTGGAGGGAAAACGTAAATATTTATAGTGAGTGATTGAGGTCATCAATCACAAACAATTATAAAATTGAGGGCCTCAAAGCCATCAATCTAAGACGATGTAAAATATCACTGGTTCAATAAAACATATGGTATTAGGGTGAAACATTTTTGGTTTTAAGATCCCTTCCCTAAAGTTTAAGAATTAATTTATTCATAGAATAAGAGGAAAAAATATATCTATATACTCGAAAAGTAGAGTTTTATTCTTATAATAATTTCTACCATAAACTCATCTTTCACTTGAAAAGATAATATAATTAAAAAATATATTATTTATCATAATTGTATAGGGTTCCAAAAAAAATGAATTTATAATTTATCTGTCAAACCATTTAAAAAAACTACATTATAAAAACTAGGACATCACGTAGGCCAGTGGTAGGTGATGCACCCTTCTCTCTCTTCGTTTGCGGGTTCAAGTCTCACGGCCTTGCCGGACGTGACGGGTTGTCGCCCGACCTCTGGGATTTCCTTTTTATGAAAATACAAAAATAATCTCAAGAAATGATTTAACCTTAACAATAGTATCCAATGTCAAACTTAATTGATTCCAACCTTTTAGACTTATCCAAAATACTTCTATCCAAACTCAAAGACCAAAATTTATAATAAAGGTAAACATAATGAAGATCCTTTTTTCCACATAATAACATGTGAATACCTTCGTCATGTATTATTTTAAAACAACGTAACACCACGAATTACCATAAAACCTTATTTATTACATTCATGCTCCCTTATTCCTTATATAATACTGGATATACTCCTTTTATCAAAAAATGTTGTAAACTCCAACAATGATGGAATATACAAATCATTAATCTGTTTTAAGGTAATCAAGAATATCCAATATAATTTATCCAAATCAATCATCTCTTATTCCAAAATCACTACCTCAGTATCAGAACCATATTAATGTTTATCTTTCCTTCGACCATTTATTTTTCAAAAATTTTAAATTTCTATTGAGTCACTTTTCTTAGAACCATATAATCTCAAATCCTTAATGAAATATTACTGCAGTACAATCCTTATATACTCCATAATTATTATAACCAGTACATCATTGATACAACAGTCAAATGACATAATACTTTAATAACAACATAAGAACTCTAATCATTCCTATTCATCTTCGGTAGTATCATAACTTGATTAATATCTAACAGAAGCATTTGGGGTATACTCTGATGATTTGGACATTGATTCGCGTAGTGTCCCAACTCCTTGAAGATGAAGCATTGTAAATTTGAAACCTTTTTCTTACCCTTCCAATCACATACTTGGTGTCCCTTTTCTCCACACTTATAACAAACTACCATTCCCTTCAAGCATTTACCAAAGTGATTCTTTACACAGTTATCATATATGGGAAAATCCTTCTTTCCCCTCTTCCCTTTATCCATCTTTCTCTCTTCCATCCTTTTCTTCTCTTGCTTCCCTTCAAAGCCATAGGACTCAGAGGATTCTTTACTTATATTATTAACACATGATACTATTTCTTCATATGATGAGAATACATGGGAGACTATTTCCCTTTTAAATGTTGGATTAATACCATGAAATATATGATCCTTCTTAATCTTTCGATCGTGCGTATTCCTAGAATTCACTTTCCTTCTATTAGGCGCCATTTCTAAACAATGACATACATTAGGTTAGTTTATAAATCACAATGAAAAATTCCAAACTTGTAAAATATATAATGTAATTTGAAAATATTATGCATATAATCTATAATCAAAAAATGTTTTCTTTGAGTAAGCATTTACTCATAAATCCTTCATAATGTCTTGTAATGAAAATGTGAATTATCCTAAGCATATCCCCAGGGAGTGTCGTAACCAAGAGTGCAGAAAGTCCCATTGTCGTGTACCAGGATACCCTGGGTCAAGCTCGAAACTCCTTGTCAGAGTTTTAACTCCTAGGTACATCTGTGCTAGAGCCACCTCTACCTGCTCGTATCCATACAGGGATGTATTGCTTAGAAAATACACAAAATCTCTACATTACCAAAATTATAGGAAGTTTATCTATACTAATCCTCAAAGTCTATCTTAGGGAAATGTTATATAATCAGAGTGTTTTAAAATCTAGTTTCCAAGGTATGTACTAAACTTCCTCTGATACCAACTATAACACCCCGACCTCAGTTACCCAGAGTCGGTGAATTATTACATAACATTGGCATGATCACAAGGGATCAAAATCCCCAAAGACCGACCAGTTTAGTTTCCTTGGAAGTACTAGATAATTTCATAAGTTTTACATTACATTATAGAATGAAAAACAACAACAAAATTGTCTCCATTGAACACATTCATCCCTTAGACTATCCCTACAGGTCAATCATAATATACTTCTTTGCATCCTTAGAGAAATAAAACATTGAAAGGGGTGAGTTCAGATGCTCAGTAAGGATAACAATATAGTAGAAACTTTCAAGAATAAGCATAAACATTTAGGGAAATGTATATGACTAAAACACAAGACATTTAAACTTAAACTTCATTATAATATGTAAAAGATAAATCAAATAATTCCATTTACTTATTTACATAGATATTCTACTAGTCTAATAATCACATGTAATATCAATACCCAATTTTATAATGTTGGAATGCATAATGCCAGATTTCATAACCACATAGTCAAGGCCTTGTTCCAAGACTAAAAATAAGATATTGTCAAGGCCTTGTTCCAAGAAACTAGTTTGTCTCATGAGACCTACCGATGCATAGATGAGCTATAGCGGGCTCCACCCACCACTTACTAAGTCCAATGCATTCCCCATATGAAAGGGTTTAAACATAACATAAACATTCATATTAAAACTAGCATATAAAATGTCAATACTTTATCCATAAAACATGAATGGTGTAAAAATAACACATCCATAGTAAAACATATCACAAAACCTTCAATAAAATATGGATGATTTGTATCATAATAAATCAGCTTCAAACAAGCTTAAAATCCATCAAAGGATGTTGACATAGATGAAATAAAAGTTTTTTGTAGAGAAATATATATTTCTATTTTGAAATCATTTAAAAGTCATATAATTATAAAATAAAACATTTATTTTGAAAATATTTTTTTAATATTGTATGGGAAGCTTCGACGATGTTATAATGGCAGAAAATATCCACCCCCGCCGTATAATTTAAAAAAAAATACATTCTTACCTTAATTTTTTTAAGGAGGTCATAAAGTATATTGTTTGGAAAACGACAGAAAGATTATTTTCAAAAAATATATGGTCAAATAAGGGTATAAATGACTTTAACCCATATTCTAGTAAATAGTAAAAATGTTTTGAATTAAATTTTTACGAAAACATGGATGTGGATGATAAATAGGTCCCCATAGATACATACATATTCACAACATCAGATAAGTAAAGAGATTGTAGAATTAACCCTTAACTTGTACTTTTCCTTGGTCAAGGGTAAGTTAACATCCTGTATAATAGTTAAATCATTTTTATTTAATTATAAAATAATCATATACATAAATATGATATCATATATGATCTTCCAATATTTCTTTGTTAATAATATTTTAGTAGTATCATCGTTTCGGGTGTTAACTGATTCGTTTTACTTTGTATACTTGGTTTTTGTAAGCCATGTTTGTTATGGGTAGGATTTATTTGATTCATATCCATAATTATATTATTTTATTAAACATTATTTTTAATCATAAAATGAAAATTACTCTTGAATTATTATGATGGGGAATGAATCTCATCGCGTTCGTGGAGACGGTAATCTGTACGTACGCACGAGCGACAATATCATTATATTGATGGTGAAATCATATGTAATTGGATGGTATATCATATATAAAGAATCATTAACATGTTATATTTATTATTTACATTAGTTATACTCCTTATTATACCCATCCAAATAATGAAGTGTTTGAATAAAAAACTACACCACGACGTGGAGACGGTAAGCCGTACGTACGCACGTATGGTGACTTTGTTATTTATAGGATGGATAGAATAACGAACATGGTTGTACCATATTTATAATAAAATAATATTATGTATAAGGTACTGGATTTATTATTTTGGTATGGAAACAACAAAGAAAGAGGAAGTGGAAGAAGAAAAGAACTTGAAAAAGGGTGGTGAAATTATTACCTCTTCTTCGGGTGTTTTATTTTGAGTTGATCAAAAGAGATCCTTATATTGAATTTATGATCAATGAAAGGCCTCTAGGATTAAGGCAGGATAGTTGAGATGATATTTGGGTAGGGTTTGGCCGATCCAAATGGCTTTGGAGGTGTGAAATTAAGAGAAGGGGGAGTGTCCTTTTTTAAGAGGGGTGATGGTCACTTTAGGAAAAGATTAAAATATTAATTTATTATACAATCATATTCGGTTTATAATGACTCCAAATGAATTTATTTCGATCCTTAGGTGGTTATGGGTCTAAATAACCACAACCAATATGTTTTAGACAAGTTTAGGTTACCATATTAACCTTATCTTTTAGATTTAACTCTTAGTTAAATAATTTAACTTTTACCGTGTCTTCTTGTATTCTTACACTATATGGTTAATAAACTTACTATAATCTTACAAGAGAACCTCAATTGGTTCATTAATGATATATATATTATTATTTAATCCCTTTGGATGAACCTTATATTTTTATGAATATTATATCAACCAATAATATAGTATTTTTTTAAAAACTAATTTATGTCAATTTTGACACTATTTGGTATTTTGTTTTTGTGAAAGTCATAAAAACCTTATCACTTAGAAAAAAATTTATCTAATAAACTATAACATGTCATATTAACCTAAAAAATTAGTGGAATTCATCAGAAGTCTAAATTTACATTTATTTGTATATTTATAATATCAATTATTTTAATATTTCATTAATAAGTTAATTACTGCATCATCATTGTGTCATAAATAAATTAAATTATTTAATCCCTAAAAATTATAACTAAAATACCATTATTTAGTAAATATTATTAGATTTATAATGAATATTTATTATTGAATTTATATTGTGTTTAACCCTATATAAAAAATGGTTTAGTTATTAAACTTTGAATTTAACACTTTTAACTCTTCTTTAAATAAAATAATAATAAATGTCATAATCTAATCCATGTGAACCAAAGAGGATCATATTTTATTTCTATGTTTTTTTGGGTCTAATTACACTTATCCAGTAGAATTAGGACATGTGTTAGGTTAATTATAGTATCATTTTTACCCTTAATTACCCTATTTACTTTTAACCACGGGAAATAAAAGTCAAAAGTTACTATCAAACAAAAATTATTTTAATCATATTGAACCACATTTTAATTACTTATGTCTACTATGGCTCTAAAGTTTTTGAAATTCAACTCACAGAAGCGGTAAAATTAAGTTTTATACAAATTTGCAAATGCTCCTAGAAGGTGGGTAAAAAACGTTAAAAAGTTCAATACAATTTTATACATCTAATTTTATTATAAAATGACTCCAATGAATTATATTGAACTTATATAGGTATTATATATCTATTTTGACTTAAAATAAATATAAATAAAATAAATAATTATTTAAATAAAAAGTCAGTTTTAAATAATAACGCAGTGTTTTTCACTATTTATCGAAAATTAAAAGTTTTCAGAAAAATACCAAAAATTTAACCTAAGATAATTTTGATATTTATAATTAAAAAATGAATTCCATTTTTAAAAATTCAAAACATAAAAGTTTCATTTATTAATTTAAAATTAATTCCTGTTGTCAAAACTAAAAAGAGGGTTTTTAAAAAAAGTAAAAACTATCAAAAGATTGACATGTGTTTATGTCAATTTTAAATGTGAAATTACTTATAATGAACTAAATTTCATTAAATGATAAAAATATAATCTAATTATACTTCAAAACCATTCAAATTCCTAATTTAACACTATAAATTATTTCGATTAAAGAAGTTGTTTTCAATTGAAACATAATATTTTTCACTATTCATCAAAATATGAAAGTTATCAGAAAACTACCAAAAATTTGTCCAAAATAAATTTTTATGTCCTACTTCTAAATAAGAAGTTTATTTTGTCAAATTCAATATAAAAGTGTTAGATATTTCATTTAAAAAAATTCACCAATAGTAGGCGGTAAAATTGCATTTTTGAAAAATACTTCCTTTATCTAAAAGATTGAATTTGTTCTTATATTATGTCTAAGAAACACATAGTATGGGTGTTAAAATTATATAGAGTATATAATATTTAAAATGAAGTTAATACTATTCATAAATGCTTTTTGAACAGCTATTTTGGTAAGTTGTGGTGCATTCAAACTCAGTGTTGCGTGTAGCACAAGCTATTAAATTACTTCAATGAGATAACATACTATAAAATCTTGGGGTGTTACATTCTCCCATACTTCAATAAATTGTGTCTTCGCAATTTGAAATTTTTCTTCGAAAATAAATGGTTAAAAATAGAAAAATACCTTTGTGGAAAACCCACATTGGACATTGGGTTAATAAAATTTAGTCTTAATTAGATGGAAAGGGAAATGAAAAAGTCACCACCAAATTATGATCTTGATTAGGATAAAATTGGTGGTAATTAGAGACACACAATTGGAGGAAAAACATAAATATTTATAGGGAGTGATTGAGGTCATCAATCACAAACAAGTGTAAAATTGAGGGCCTCAAACCCATAAATCAAAGATGATGTAAAATATCATATGTTCAACAAAACATATGGTATTAGGGTAACACATTTTTGGTTTTAAGATCCCTTACCTAAAGTTTAAGAATTAATTTATTCATAGAATAAGAGGAAAAAATATATCTATATACTTAACAAGTAGAGTTTCATCCTTCAACTAATTCCTACCACAAACTCATCTTTCACTCCAAAAGATAATAGAATTAAAAAATATATTATTTATCTTAACCGTATAGGGTTAAAAAAACGAATTGAAAATTTATTTTTCATACCATTTAAAGAAAACTACATTATACAAACCAGGACATCACATAGGCCAGTGGTAGCTGATGCACCCTTTTCGCTCTTTGGTTGTGGGTTCAAGTCTCGCGGCCTTGCCAGACATGAAGGGTTGTCGCCCGACCTATAGGTTGTCCTTTTTATGACAATCCAAAAATAATCTCAAGAAATTATTTAACCATAACAATAGTATCTTATTTCAAACTTAGTTGATTCCAACCTTTTAGACTTATCCAAAATATTTCTTTCCAAACTCATAGTCCAAAATTTATAAGAAAGGTAAACACAATGAAGATCCTTTTTTCCATGTAATAACATGTGAATAACTTCATCATGTATTCTTTTGAAACACTATAACACCCCAAATTACCATAAAAACTTATTGATTACATTCATTCTCCATTATTCCTTATAGAATACTGGATATACTCCTGAAGTTTTTGGGCACAGTAGAAGCTCTTGGGTGGATGTGCCCACTTGGCTTTTTGTCATTAGCAATGATCAATTCGGGATCAATACAACAATAAATGCTAGACTCCACAGATCGAATCACAGAAATAGAAAAAGAAGAATAATAGTCTCAGAACCATAAAGGGTGATCATCACATGTTGATTATAATTAATTTAATTAATTGACAAGAAGTACCTTTTATGGTGTTCTTTTGTCGTTGATATTTCTGATCATGTTCCAATGTGATTCGTCGTTGCGTCGTAGAAGACAAGGGTATACTTACTCTACTGATGATCCATACATGCACCACATATCTTTGGACGTTGCCAAAGGAGTCTCTAGGTGCTAGCATGGAGAAACCTTTGCTTGCGTTGTCCACCTTAGATCGTCTTGATCCGATGGAGGAGGATCTCTCTCGGTCTTGAGAGCATTCTTGGAGGAAGGAGTTCTTTCAGCCTTGAGAGAATTCTCCAAATTGTTGTGCACAACGATTAGTGAAAAGTTTTGGGGTTGTGAGGATATTTATAATCAGGTTTGAGGTTATAGAGTTATGACAATAAATAAATGCATTACACATTTTATTTATTTCATTAACTCTTATTGAAAACCCCCATGTCGAATCATTAATTCCTTGACATGCGCCCATGATGATTATAATAAATATCATTAAATAAAAAAATATTATTTCCTCAAAATCCCGATTGAAAAAACTACACGGTGTGTAATCATTAATACACGGTGTGTACTTGTTTTTCATAAAACTACACAGCGTGTAATCATTAATACACAATGTGTACTTGTTTTTCATTTCCTTTCCAAAATGAAAACTACACGGCGTGTAATCATTAATACACGTCGTTTACTTGTTTTCATTTTATTCTTCCACCCACATTAAAATGATTTAGTCTTCATTGAATAATTATTAAACCACATACGGGAATAATCTTTATTTTACTTGAGATACTTGGATACACTTAGTGTGTGATCCTCTATGCCTCTTTCTCATTGGCATTAGGCAGGCTTGCCTAAAGTCCAAGATTATTGTCTAGCAATAGGTCAAGAAAACCAAGAGAAAGAAGTTAATGCCGCATTGACATGTCACCTCATACAAATGCTTACCGTGTAATTTAATCCATTTGTCTCAATATCTCATCAACCAGGTTTCATGAGAGTATCATAAACCTATATGCTTGATCTGTCATTCTTTGACTTTCACAAATAAACTCGTCGTGACACCCTGGCCATGGAATTTGGGTGACAGTTCTATTTCAATCAAAAGGCCTGAGATATCTACTTCCATAAATATGGAAGGGACAAATCCTTCCTCGACTTATCCATTAATAACATGTCATTCGTGACACACCCAATGTACCCTACTTCCCACCAACTGTCTTCATGATGGTTTTCGTCAGCAAATCTAAGTACACTAGTCATGACATGAGTTAATGATAATCTTCCAGTATAAGGACCATTACACATGCTCGTAGATAGAAATGTCTGATGACACCAAGACATGCAGAATTATTACTGGCGGGTCTGTTCTCATAATCTCCCATCTTGTAGATTACCAAGTGAGAACTCCATGAGAGAGAGTCTCATCTTCTTTCGAGTACTCACACATGACGGTCTGTATACTATGTGTACTATCATAGTATGTCATCCAACCATAGAACTTTATTTAAGAATATTGTTATAGCATTTCAAGGTTCTCATCATAGCGGGGATCTTCCATGACCTTATTAATGCAACAAATGTTCTAGAAAATTATTATATTATAGTCATGCAGAACAATGAACAATATATAATAAGGGTGTATTCACGTAATCAAAGTACAAAAAGTTGGTTATCAGGACACCAACTCTAACGAACTCCC
Source organism: Viscum album (assembly GCA_963277665.1). NCBI lineage: Eukaryota > Viridiplantae > Streptophyta > Magnoliopsida > Santalales > Viscaceae > Viscum > Viscum album. The sequence continues at coordinate 171,832,238 of OY728157.1, forward strand.
ACTTGGACTAGAGCCAACTGCCTACGACTTTTAGTCCGCTAGACCTTACATGATGATCATGTTTCTACTGAGTCAAGTCTTTAGTCAAGGGGTCCACCACATTGTCTTCCATGGAAATAATTCTCACTACTATTTAAGAAAAATCCCTCAAGAGATGATACTTCCGAAGTATGTTCTTTGTCCACTGATGTGAACATGGATCTTTTGCAAGTGCCACTGCTGTAGTATTATCACAATAGAGTGTGATAAGATCTTTACTGCTTGGTACTACATCCAGATCTTGGATGAAGCTTCACATCCATAATGATTCTTTAGCTACCTCAGAAGCTGCAATATACTCGGACTCTACCGTAGAATCTGCGACCACACATTGCTTTGAGATCTTCCAGCTCAATGCACCTCCATTCAATCTGAAGATGTATCCAGTCTACGATTTCAAGTCATCTTTATCAGTCTGGAAACTAGCATCTACATTTCCTCTGATGACTAGTTCCTCATATCCTCCATAAAACAGGAACATATCCTTATTATGACTCAGATACTTAATAATAGTCTTTACTACCATCCAATGGTGGTCTCCTAGATCAGCTTGATATATTCCTACCACACTTAATGCATAAGAAACATCTAGCCTTATACATAGCATAACATACATGACTGACCCAATCGCGAATGCTTAAGGGATCCTTGACATTTTCTTTCTTTCCTCATGTGTCTGAGGACACATTTTCTTGGAAAGATGAATGCCACATGACACTGACAACAATCCCCTCTTGGACTATTCCATACTGAATCTCTTCAGTATCTTGCCAATGTATGTGCTTTGACTCAGGCCCAACATTCTCTTCAATCTATCATGATGGATATTGATCCCAAGAATATATGCTGCCTCCCCAAGTCTTTCATAGATAATAATTTATCCAACCATGCCTTAACTGACTGTAAGAAAGGTACTTCATTTCTAATTAGTAATATGTCATCAACATATACTATTAGGAAAAAAACTGCACTTTCACAAAAACTTTTGTAGAAACAAGGCTCACATTCATTCTTAACAAATCCAAATTCTGTTACGACTTCATCAAAATGAATGTTCCATGACCTTGATGCTTGCTTTAATCCATAAATGGATTTCTGAAACTTGCATACTTTGTTGGCATCCTTTGGATTCACAAAGCCTTCAGGTTGTGTCATGTAGACATCTTCCTGGAGGTTCCCATTAAGGAATGCTGTTTTGATATCCATTTTCCAAATTTTATAGTCATGGTAAGCGGCAATGTTCAATAGGATTCTAATGGATTTTATCATTGAAACCGGTGGAAAGGTTTCATCATATTCAATTCCTTGACGCTGTCTAAAACCTTTTGTAACTAGTCGTGCCTTATAGGTGCTGAATTGTCCCTCCATGTCCAGTTTCTTCTTGAATACCCATTTATTACAAATAGGCTTTACATCAATTGGGGGATCTATAAAAATCCAGACTTGGTTTTGGTACATGGAATCCATTTCAGAATTCATGGATTCTTTCCACTTAGCAATGTCTGTGCCTTCAACTACTTCCTTGTAGGTAATAGGATCATCATTGTCAACCAATAATGAGTCACCATCCTCAGTGACAAGAGAACCATATCTTTCCAGTTCTCTCACCTCTCTCATGCTTCTACATAGTTCTTGTGTCTCTGGAACAAATTGTTCTTCCATGGGGTTTTGTGGAATCTGTTCTTGTACCAACTCCTGTGTATCTTGAGCCTCAACTTCATCGAAGTCTATCTCACTCCCACTATCTCTTTTGGAGATGTGCTCCCTCTCAATAAATATGGCGTGTCTTTCCACTATAAACTTTTTATCTGAGGATTTGTATAGGTAATATCCCCTTGTTTTCTTTGGGATAACCTATAAAGGTACACTTTGTGCCTTGGGGTGAAAGCTTGTTACTTAAAGAGTCCTTAAAAAATGCTTCCCTACCCCACACATGTAAATTTTATAACATGTCTTTGCGTCCATTGCATAATTCGTATGGAATACCATTTATTGATTTAGCTAGTACTTGGTTTAGTATGTGTGCTACTGTTTTTAATGCATATCCCCAAAAGGATAATAGAAGACTCACATGACTCATCATTGTTTGTACCATGTCCAACAGGGTGCGGTTCCTCCTTTCACTTACACCATTCCACTGAGGCGTGTAAGGAGGAGTGAGTTGAGATAGAATCCCAAAATCCTGTAAGAAATTAATGAAGTCTTGATTAAGATATTATCCTCCTCTGTCTGAGCGGAGTTTCTTAATATTCATACCAAGCTAGTTCTCAACTTCATTCTTGTATTCTTTGAACTGATCAAAAGAATCTGACTTATACCTCATTAAGTAAATATATCTATATCTACTAAAATCATCAGTAAAAGTTATGAATTATAATAACCTACCCCTTGCTTCAACTGGAAATGGTCCACACACATCTGTGTGAACTAATTCTAGAAGATCTTTAGTCCTTTCACCTTTCCCACTAAATGGGGTTTTGGCCATTTTTCCTTGTAGACACGCACGACATACACCAAGTGGTTTTAGTTTGAAAGAATCTAAATACCATCTTGATGTAATTTTGTCAAACATTTCTCATTGACATGACCTAGCCGGTGATTCCAAAGTTGGGTGTGGTATGAGTCATGTGAATTTACTTTGTCATCGATTTCCATTACTTGGTTTGTGTAGTCTAACACATAAAGTCCATTATATAAATGTTCCCTACCAAAACAAATGATATCTTTATAAAAGTAGCAACATTCATTTCCAAACTTGAAGATGAATCCATCAGTATATAATATGGATACTAAAATAATGTTTTTAGTTACAGAGGGTACATAATAACATACTTTCAATACCAAGACCATCCCAGTAGGCAGTGTGAGGTGTTAGTCTTCGATAGCTACAATAGCGAGTCTGGCCCCGTTGGTTGCTCGCAGATCCACCTCACCTTGATCAATCATTTTGAATCTACTTGGTTCCTATATTTAGATACAGATGTGAGCACCAAAAGCAGTATCTAATACCCAATTGGTAGAAATAGATAGATTACATTCGATAACAAACACACCTGATGCTTCCCCTTGCTTCCTTGGCTGAGTGCATTTTTTCTTCTAGTGGCCTTTCTTGCCACATGAAAAACAAACAACCTCCCGTTCTCTTTCCTCCCCTTTGATCTTCCTTTTCTTGGAAGGCCTTGAAGAAGCTTTGGTCTTAAAGCTCTTTGCCTTCCCTTTCCTTTTATTCACCATAAGAACAAAAGGATTTTCATTCTTCATATCATTTTCCACTTGTCAAATGAGGATAAGAAGATTATATAGAGACTTCTCAATGTTGTTCATGTTGAAATTTACAAAAAAGTTATAGAAGATCTAGGGGATTGATGCAAGAATGAGATCGGTACCCAGTTCTTCAGGGAGTTTAAACCCTAGAACCTCCAAGTGCTCAATGTATCCAATGATCTTGACTATATGAGGCCCAACTGGGGAACCTTTTCCAAGATTTCTCTGAAATAGATCCTTGAAGATCTCAAACCTTTCTTGTCTTTCTCTCTCCTAGTATAGACCACAGAGGTGCTCGAGCATGATATAGGTATCCATGTCTTCATGAGACTTCATGAGCTCACTAGACATTGATGATAGAATCAAACATTGAATGTCGAGTGCGTCACTCAAATTTTGATCATAGACCAGGAAATCTTTATGACTCGCCCCTTGGGATGGTGAATCAGGAAGCGAGGACTCTAGCACATAAAATTTTCATTCATGGCACAGGATAACCCAAAGGTGCCTAAACCATTCCTGAAAGTTATTTTCGGTGAGGATATTATCTTTATCATAAATTGATTGTAGTGAAAATGTGGTTGAAGAGTTTGTCATATTGATTCTACAAATTAAAAGAGCATATTTATCAGTACTTTCTTGATTATATTTTATGAGAAATAATAAATTTTTATTAAGTCTCCCACTATTTTATCAAGTCCCAATAGCCCTCACCATTGAACTCAGAATGTCCAGTTTTCATGAAATTATAGTGTCAAGGATCCATATTCCCCTTTGAATAACCCCAAAAAGGGTTGGTCAAGCTATTAGAAGGTATTTAGGTAGATAGGTATTTTCCAACCGTGAGCTTACAGTTCCTTGATCTATTGAGTGGATTCACCAATCCTGAAATCCTGACATGGATTTCCTCAACACTTGCCTCCATTTTACAACAAGTCTAGCAAGGGATACTCTTCTCGATATAAAATGTTTAAGTCAACCTGAAACTTTCATAAGAGCTTCCTTTATAAAAGTAAGTGTCCCAACAAGGGTTGGTTAAACACATAATTTTATTTAATCAAGTAACAGAAGGCTTGGTATGAATTAATATGGTATTTGAGGGATTTTAATCCTTTATGCGTTGTTTCACATTATCACATGCTTGTTAATATTAAGTGATGCTTCCTTAAGTTATTAAACATGTTCTGATAATGTTTACGCATAGTCCGGTTTTTATTTTATTCCATATTTTCATACATGTTGATTTCATTAATTATGTGATCATGAAAACACATACATAATAAATAAACCATGCAATCAGACAGAAATAAAATAAGATGGAATGATCATGAGCTTCTATTGGTTAGCTTATCTAGCAGTTTTGATAAGCTAACCCTAACCCAGGGAAAAACACCTTAAACTCAATGGTTTGTGTTCTGAAACTACCACCCATCCACCTTTGTATCTTCTTGGGTTGGTTTCGCCTCAGCTTTGGATTTTGAAACGTCTCCTATGGCTTGAGAGATCCTCCATTACATGGGGTTTACATTAAAGAAACCATGGGCACGTAGGCCCTACATTTTATTGGAAGAAGGCTCGTAGGCCAATGAATTTAAATTAAATAAATTTAAATGAAACCATACATATACAAAGGGTCTTTTGTCTAGCTTATGATCATCCATAGCATGCAACTACATTTATGCATATTTAGTATTCAAATTATTTTAATCGTTCTATTATTTAAGATAATTAGTGCTTGAATTTAATTAATTAAAATCTTATAATTAATCAATTCTTTATATTAAATTACTTTCTGAATTTCCTTGAGATTATTATCATCCATATTCCTTGTACGAGTCTTTGTACTTTGGAGGAAACCTGGTGAAATTCCATTTTTGGAAAGTACATGGCGTGTAGGATATATTAGACGACATGTATTTATTTTCACCCTTTATCCAAAGTACATACCGGGGGCTTTGGTGTGTTCTCTATACTTTGGAAATTTTGGAGTACATGACATGTAGATTAATCTAACATGGCATGTAATTCCTTGTTACGCGGTTACCAGCCTGGAAATCCCGTGTACGCGGTACCCAGCTTCTCCTTGTACACGGTTTCACCTAGGCCAGATCGGACTACACGACATCTTGATTCAATTTACACACTGTTTATTCCAGTTACCACATTCTATTCAATTCTGGTCAACACGGTGTAATAAAAACTTAGGTATTCTCAATTCACATGACGTGGTTTGGCAGACCAGTACTGGTTCATTGAACCTAAGTACATGACGTGTAGTTTTCACTACACACCGTGTATTCTTATGTTGTGTAGATAGAATGAATGGCTCCTCCGGATGAGTTACTCATTTTTATTTTAATCAAAATTAAAATTAAAAGGTCATTTCAATGATGTGAATCGAGAAACAAATAAGGAAGAACAGATCTTGTTCATTCAGTTTTATAGAACGATTTATCTTGAATTGAATCAAATATAAATGCGTAAATTATCAATGAAAATTAAATAACTATAATCAACATTGTAACCCATCTGATACCATTTGAAGGTTCTAGGCATAGAGGAAGCTCGTTGGTGGATGTGCCCACTTGGATTTTTGTCAGTAGCAATGATCAATCCGGGATCAATACGACGATAAATTCCAGACTCCACGGATCGAATCATAGAAATAGACAAAGAATGAGAATTGTCCTGGAACAATAAAGGACGATCATCACAGGTTGATTATAATTAATTTAATTAATTGACAAGAAGTACCTCTTATGGCGTTCTTTCTTCATTGATATTTCTGATCACATTCCGATGTGATTCATTTTTGCGTCACAGAAGCCAAGGGTAGACTTCCTCTAGCGGTGATCCACACGTGAACCACGTATCTCTATATGTCGCCAAAGGAGTCTCTAGGTGCTAGCATGGAGAAACCTTTACTTGTGTTGTCTGCCTTAGATCATCTTGATCCGATGGAGGAGGATCTCTCTTGGTCTTGAGAGCGTTCGTGGAGGAAGGAGTTCTTTCGGCCTTGAGAGAATTCTCTAGAATTGTTGTGCACAACGATTAGGGAAAAGTGTTGGGGTTGTGAGGATATTTATAATTGGGTTTGAGGTTATATATTTATGATAATAAATAAACACATTATGCATTTTATTTATTTCATTAACTCTTATTGAAAACCACCATGTCGAATCATTAATTCCTTAATATGTTCCCATGCGGATTATAATAAATATCATTTAATAAAACAATATTATTCCCTCAAAATCACGATTGGAAAAACTACACAGTGTGTAATCATTAATGCATGGTGTGTACATGTTTTTTATAAAACTACACAGCATGTAATCATTAATACATGGCGTGTACTTGTTTTTCATTTCCTTTCCAAAATGAAAACTACACGGCGTGTAATCATTAATACATGGCCTGTACTTGTTTTCATTTTATTCTTCCTCCAACATTAAAATGATTTAGGCTTCATTGAATAATTATTAAACCACATACGGTAATAAACTTTATTCTACTTCAGATACTTGGATACACTTAGCATGTGACCCTCTAGGCCTCTTTTTCCTTGACATTAGGCAAGCTTGCCTAAAGTCCAAGATTACTATCTAGCAATGGGTCAAGGCACCCAAGAGAAAGAAGTTAACACCGCATTGATGTGTTACCTTATACGAACTCTTACCAAGTAATTTAATCCCTTTATCTCAATATCTCATCAAGCAGGTTTCATGGCAGTGTCATAAACCTATATGCTTGATTTGTCATTCTTTGACTTCCAGAAATAAACTCACTGTGACACCATGGCCATGGAATTTGGGCGACAGTTCTATTTCAATCAAAGGGCCTGAGAAATATACTTCCATAAATATGGAAGGGGAAAATAATTCCTTGACTTATCCATTAATAACATGTCATTCATGACGCACCCAATGTACCCTACTTCCTGCCAACTGTCTTCATGAGGTTTTTTGTCAGAAAATCTAAGTACGCGAGTCATGACATGAGTTAATGACAATCTTTCAGTCTAAGGACCATTACACATGCTCATGGATAGCAATGTCTGATGACACCAAGACATGAAAAATTACTACTGGCAGATTTGTTCTCATAATCTTCGATCTTGGAGATTACTAAGTGCGAACTCCATGAGAGAGAGTCTCATCTTCTTACGAGTACTCACACATGAGGGTCTGTATACTATGTGTCCAATCATAGTATGTCATCTAACTGTAGAACTTTATTAAAAATATTGTTATAGCATTTCAAGGTTCTCATCATAGTGGGGATCTGCCATGACCTTATTAATGCAACAAATATTCCAGGACATTATTATATTATAGTCATGTAGAACAATGGGCAATATATAATAAGGGTATATTCATGTAATCAAAGTACAAACATTTGGTTCTCATGACACCAACTCTAAGAAATCATTCTTTCCAAAAATTTTGTAAACTCCAAAAATGATGGAGTATACAAATCATTAATCTGTTTCAAGGTAATCAAGAATATCAAATATAATTTATCAAAATCAATCATATCTTATTCCAAAATCACTACCTCAGTATCAAAACCATATTAATGTTTATATTTACTTCAACCATGTATTTTCCAAAAAAGTTTAACTTGCTATTGAATCACTATTCTTAGAACCATATAATCTCAAATCATTAATGAAATAGTACTGTAGTACAATCCTTATATACTCCATACTTATTATAACCAGTATATCGTTGATATAACACTCAAATGACATAATAATTTAATAACAACATAAGAACTCTAATCATTCCTATTCATCTTTAGTAGTATCATAACTTGATTATTATCCAATAATAGCATTTGGGGTATACTGATATGATTTGGAAATTGATTCGCGTAGTGTCCCAACTCATTGAAGATGAAGCATTGTACATTTGAAACCTTTTTCTTACCCTTGTAATCACGTACATGGTGTCCTTTTTCTCCACACTTATAACAAACTCCCATTCCCTTCAAGCATTTACTAAGGTGATTCTTTCCATAGTTAGTACATATGGGAAAATCCATCTTTTCCCTCTTCCCTTTATACATCTTTCTCTCTTCCACCCCTTTCTTCTCTTGCTTCCCTTCAAAGCCATAGGACTTAGAGAATTCTTTACTTATCTTATCAACACATGATTCTATTTCTTCATATGATGAGAATACGTGAGAGACTATTTAACTTTTAAATTTTGTCTTAATACCATGAAATATATCATCCTTATGAATCTTTGAATCGTGCGTATTCCTGGAATTCTCTTTCCTTATACTAGGTTCCATTTCTAAACAATGGCATACACTAGGTTAGTTTATGAATCATAATGCATAATTCCAAACTTGTAAAATACCTAACATAAATTGAAAATATTATGCATATAATCTATAATCATAAAATGTTTTCTTGGAGTAATCATTTACTTGTAAATCAATCATAATGGCTTGTAATGAAAATGTGAATTATCCTAAGCATACCCCCCGGGAGTGTCGTAACCAAGAGTGTAGCAAGACCTGTTGTCATGTGCCAGGATACCCCGAGTCAAGACCAAAACTCCTTGTCAAAGTTCTCACTCCTAGGTATATCTGTACCAGAGCCAGCTCTACCTACTCATATCTAGACATGGATGTATTGCTTGGAAAATACACAAAATCTCTACACTACCAAAATTCTAGGAAGTTTTTTCTATACTAATCCTCAAAGTCTATATTAGGGTATGTTCTATAATCAGAGTTTTTCTAAATATAGTTACTAAGGTATGTACTAAACTTCTTCTGATACAAACTGCAATGCCCCGACCCCAGTTATCCAGAGTCGGTGCATTATTAAAAAACATTGGCATGATCACAAGGGATCAAAATCCTAAAAGATCGATCAGTTTAGTAGTCTTGGAAGTAATAGATACATTCATAAGTTTTACATTACATTATAAAATGAAAAACAAAAACAAAATTGTCTCCATTGACAACATTCATCCCTTAGACTATCCCTATAGGTCAGTCATAATATATTTCTTCACATCCTGGGAAAAATAAAACATAGAAAGGGGTGAGCTCAGATGCTGAGTAAGGATAACAATATAGCAGAAACTTTCAAGAATAAGCCTAAACATTTAACACAATGTATATGACTAAAACACAAGACATTTAAACATAAACTTCATCATAATATGGCAAAGATAAATCAAATAACACCACTTAATTATTCACATGGATATTCTACGAGTCGAATAATCACATGTAATATCAATAGCCAATTTCATAATGTTGGAATGCATAATGCCAGATTTCATAACCACATAGTAAATGCCTTGTACCAAGACTACAAATAAGATATTATCAAGGCCTTATGCCAAGAAACTAGTTTGTCTCATGAGACCTACCAATGCATTGATGAGATATAGTAGGCTCCACCCATCACTTACTAAGTCCAATGCATTCCTCATATGAAAAGGTTTAAACATAACATAAACATTCATATTAAAACTAGCATACGAAATGTCAATAATTTATCCACAAACCATGAATGGTGTAAAAATAACACCTCCATAGTAAAAAATATCACAAAACCTTCAATAAAATATGGATGATTTGTATCATAATAAATCAACTTCAAAAAAGCTTAAAATCCATCAAAGGATGTTGACATAGATGAAATCAAAACTTTTGTAGAGAAATATCTCTTTCTATTTTTAAATCATTTAAAAGTAATATAATTATAAAAGAAAACATTTATTTTGAAAATATTTTTATAAGATTGTATGGGAATATTCGACGATGTTATAATGGTGGAAAATAGCCGCATCCGCTGTATAAGTTAAAAAAAAGACATTCTTACCTTAATTTTGTTGAGAAGGTCATAAAGTACATTGTTTGGAAAACAATGGAAATATTACTTTCAAAACATATGTGGTCAAATAAGGGTATAAATGAATTTAACCTATAGTCTAGTAAATAGTAAAAATGTTTTGAATTAAATTTTTAAGAAAATACGGATGTGGATGATAAAGAGGTCTCCATAGATACTTACGTATTAACAACCTCAGATAAGTAAAAAGATTATAGAATTAAACCTTACCTTGTAAATTTCCTTGGTTGATGGTAAGTTAACCTCTTGTGTAATAGTTTAATCATTGTTATTAAATTATACAAGAATCATATATATAAATATGATATCATATATGATCTTCCAATATTGCTTTGTTAATAATATTTTAGTAGTATCATCATTTTGGGTGTTAATTGATCCAGTTTACTTTATATGATTGGTTATGTAAGCCATGTTTGTTATGGATAGGATTTATTTAATTCATATCCAGAATAATTTTAAGTTCTTAGACATTATTTTTGGTCATAAAATGAAAATTAATCTTGAATGATTATGATGGGGAATGAATCTCATCCCCTTCGCGGAGATGTTAATCTGTACGTACGCACAGGCGACAATATCATTATATTGATGGTGAAATAATATTTAATTGGATGGTATATTATATATATAGAATCATTAACATGTTATATTTATTATTCACATTAGTTATACTCATTATTATACCCATCCAAATAATTAAGTGTTTGAATAACAAACTACACCACGACGTGGAGACGGTAATCCGTACATACACACGTATGGTGACTTTGACATTTATAGGATGGATAAAATAATGAATATTGTTGTAAAATATTTATAATAACTTAAAATTATGTATAAGGTATTGGAGTTTTTATTTTGGAATGCAAAAAACAAAGAAATAGGAAGTGCAAGAAGAAAAGAACTTGGAAGAGGCTGGTGAAATTATTACCTCTTCTTTAGGTGTTTCCTTTTGAGTTGATCAAAAGGGATCCTTAGGTTGGAATTATGATCAAAGTAAGTCCTCTAGGTTGAAAGGAAGATATTTGAGAGGATATTTGGGTTGGTTTTTGCCGAGCCAAATGGATTTGGAGGTGTGAAATTAAGAGAAGGGGAAGTGCCCTTTTATAAGAGGGGTGAGGGTCACTTTAGGAAAAGATTAAAATATTAATTTATTATACAAGCATATTCAGTTTATAATGGATCAAAATGGATTTATTTCGATACTTAGGTGGTTATGGGTCGAAATAATCTCTACCAATAGGTTTTAGACAATTTTAGGTTACTATTATAACCTTTTATTTTATATTTAACTCTTAATTAAATTGTTTAACTTTTACCGCGTCTTCTTGTATTCTTACACTATATGGTTAATAGACTTACTCTAAACTTACAATAGAACCTCAAGTGGTTAATTAATGACATATATAATATTATTTAATCCCTTTTTCTGAACCTTAGTTTTTAGGAATATTATATCAACCCTCAATATAGTATTTGTTTTAAAAACTAATTTATCTCAATTTTGGCACTATTTGGTATTTTGTTTTTTTGTGTGAATGTCATAAAAACCTTATAACTTCAAATTTTTTTATCTAATCAACCCTAACATGTCATATTAATATATAAAATTAGTTTAAGTCATAAGAAGTCTCAATTTATATTTATTTGTATATTTATAATATCAATTATTTTAATATTTCATTAATAAGGTAATTACTGCATCATCATTGCGTCATAAATAAATTAAATTATTTAATTTATAAAATTATAAATAAAATACCATTATGTAGGAAATAGTTTTATCTTTATAATGAATATTTATTATCCAATTTATGTTTTGTGTAACCCTATATAAAAAATGATTTAGTTATTAAACTTTGAATTTAACACTTTTAACTCTTCATTAAATAAAATAATAATAAATGTCGTCATCTAATCCAAGTGGGTCAAATAGGATAATATTTTATTCCTAAGATTTTTTTTGGTCGAATTAAACTTATCCAATAGAATTAGGACATGTGTTAGGGTAATTATAATATCATTTTTACCCTTAATTACCCTATTTACTTTTAATCGCGGTAAATAAAAGTCAAAAGTTACTATTCACAAAAATTATTTTAATCTTATTGAAACAAAATTTACTTACTGATGTCAACTATGTCTCTTTAATTTTTTAAATTCAACTCACAGAAGTGGTAAAATTAAGTTTTATGCAAATTTGCAAATGCTCCTAGAAGGTGGGTAAAAAACGTTAAAAAGTTTAATAAAATTTTATACATCTAATTTTATTATAAAATGACTCCAATGAATTACATTGAACTTATATAGGTATTATATATCTATTTTTACTTAAAATAAATTTAAATAAAATAAGTAATTATTTATAAAAAAAGTTGGTTTTAAATAATAACGCAGTGTTTTTCACTATTCATCAAAAAATGAAAGTTTTCAGAAAAATACAAAAAATTTACCCTAAGATAATTTTGATATTCCGAATTCAAAAATGAATTCCATTTTATCAAATTAAAAACATAGAAGTTTCATTTATTAATTTAAAATTAATTCCTTTTGTCAAAACCAGAAAGTGGGTTTTTAAAAAATTAAAAACTATCAAAATATTGACATGTGTTTATATGAAATTTAAATGTGAAATTACTTATAATGACCTATATTGTATTAAATGATAAAAATATAATCTAATTATATTTCAAAACCATTAAAATGCATAATTTAACACTAAATTATTTCAATTAAAAAAGTTGTTTTCAATTAAAACATAGTATTTTTCACTATTCATCAAAATATGTAAGTTATCCGAAAGTTACCAAAAATTTGTCCAAACTAAATTTTTATGTTCCAATTATAAATAATAAGTTTATTTTTTCAAATTTAGTATAAAAGTTTCACATATTTCATTTATAAAAATTCACCATTATTAGGCTGTAAAATTGCATTTTTAAAAAATAATTCCTTTATCTGAAAAATTGAATTTGTTCTTATATTATGTCTATGAAAAACATAATATGGGTGTTAAAATTATTTAAAATATATAATATTCAAAATGCAGTTAATAGTATTCATAACCTCTTTTTGAATGGCTAGTTTGGTAAGTTGTGGTGCGTTCGAAATCGGTGTTGCGTATAGCCCAAGCTATTGAGTTACTTCAATGAGAGAGCATACTATAAAATCTTGGGGTGTTACATAATGTGTCAAATTAACATGAGGTAAATTTATACACCTAAAAAATGAATTATGGACCCTTGTACTAAAGTTTGAAAACAATACGATCTCATTTTATTTGTTTTGACTATGTGACTGAAGTTTTGAAGTAAAATGAATCTAATATTGTAAACACATAGTTTGATTCATATCACTCACTTCATGTGTCTGATTATGGTGTAATCGATTTATACACATCATAAATGAATTATGTATCTTTTTTTAATTTTTTAAAATGATATGATCTCATTTTCTCAACTTTGAAAATTTTATAGGTGTTTTAAACTAAAAAGACACTTTTATATTGAAAACATTCACTTGAAGTTATACCAACCACATTGTATGTTAAATTGATGCATGATTAATTACTTCACATTAAAAACAAATTACAGATCTTTTTCCAAAAGTTTTAAAATAATTCAAGCTCATTTTCTCTATTTTGGCCACGTAACATGCATTTTAAAGTAAAAGTGACACTTTCATATTGAAAACACACACTTCGAGTAATACCTCATACTTAGTGTGTCTGATTATTGTGAAATCATAAGAAATTGACCATTGATTGATTCTTTAAATGCATGAATATATAACACATCAATTTAAGTTATGGTTTTTTCAGGATGCTTGTAAATGCATTTTTAGTGTTTTAAAACACTAAAACATGTATATAATGGTAAAAAACTTAGAAAAAACCTCATATTTATGTGAAATCATGAGAAACTGCCATTGAATTATTTTTTATGTGCATAAATAGAAAACAAATCCATTCTAATTATAGTGTGCTCAGAATGGCTCAATAATTTTTTAAAGATACCTTTAAAAACATGTATCATGGGATCAAAATCAAAAAAATGATGCTAGATGTCTATGAAATCATAGAAAAACGATTTTATATTTATTTTTTAAATTTAGGAACTAACGATATGTCGTTTCAAGTTACTTTTTTCTTGGGATTTCTATAATCACATTTTTAGTGTTTTACAACACTGAAACATGCATTTAATGGTCAAAACCATAAAAAATAACCTCATCTTGATGTGAAATCATGGGAAAACCACCATTGAATTATTTTTTGTGTGTATGTATATAAAATACATCCATCCTATGTGCGGTGTGCTTAGAATGACTCAAAAAATTGTTTTAATGATACAAGTCTTTAAAAATGTGTGTCAGGGGGTTAAAACTATAAAAATGACATCATATGGCCATGAAATCATAGGAAAATTACTATATTAAGATATTTGAAATATAAGAATTGATGACACATAATTGAAGTTATATTTTTTCTTAGGATACCCATGAACACATATTTTGTTTTTAAAAACACTAAAGCATGCATGTAATGGTAAAAACCATATGAAATGACCTCATATTGATGTGAAATCATGGAAAAACACCTTTTAATTATTTTTTATTTGTACACATAGAAAAAAGGTCCATCTAACATGCAGTGTGCTTAGAATGACTCAATAAATAGTTTTTAAAGATACCAAAGTCTTTAAAAATGTGTGTCCGGGGTTGAAAACTAAGAAAAAGACATTAGATTACTGTGAAATCATAGGAAAATGATTGTAGATTGATTTTTGAAATATATAAATTCATTACAAGTCATTTAGAGTTATAGTTTTCATGATATGCCTATAAATTCATTTTTAGTATTTTAAAACACTAAAACATGCGTGTAACAGTCAAAATCATACAAAACAACCTAATAATGACATGAAATCATGGTAAAACCACTTTTGAATTATTTTTGATATGTACACATATACAACACATCCATCTAATGTGTGGTGTGCTTGGAATGGATAAATAAATAGTTTTAAAGACACTAACGTCTTTAAAAACGTGTGTCAGGGGGTAAAAACTAGAAAAATGATGTGAGATGGCTATGAAATAATAAGAAAATGATAGTATTTTTTTGAAATGTTGGAATTGATGACACATCATTACGAGTTATGGTTTTACTGTCCTATAAATATGTTTTTAGTGTTTTAAAAAACTAAAATGTGTTTGTAATGAAGAGAACCATGGTAAATGATCTTATATTGATGTAAAATACTGGGAAAACCAACATTGAATTATTTTTTATGTGTGTACATAGAAAAAACATCTATCTGTCATGAGGTACACTAAGAATGACTTAATAAACAATTTTTAAAGATACCAAAGCCTCTAAAAATGTGGGTCAAGGGGTCAAAAATATAAAAACGATTTCATATGGACGTTAAATCATAAAAAAATGTCATTAGATTTATTTTTGAATCATAGAAACTAACAACACATAATTATGAGTTATGGTTTTCTTGAGATGCCGATAAACTCGTTTTTAGTGTTTTAAAACACTAAAATGTGCATGTAAGGGTCAAAACCATAGAAAAAGACCTAATATTGATGTGAATTCATGAAAGAACCACTATTTAATTATTTCTGATGTGTACACACATACAACATATCTACCTAGAATGCGGTATGCTTAGAATGAATCAATAAATAGTTTTTTAAGATTTCAAAGTATTTAAAAACGTGTTTGAGGGAATGAAAACTATAAAAATGAAATCCTATGGCTATGAAATAATAGGAACTGATGAAACATCAGTTTTTAAAGATACTAAAGTCTTTAAAAATGTGTATTAGGGGGTCAAAACCAAGAAAATAACATAATATGGATGTGGAATCATAGTAAAATGGTTGTATATTTATTTTTGAAATGTAGGAACTGATGAAACATCATTCCAAATTACAGTTTTCCCTGGATGCCCATAAACATGTTTTTAGTGTTTTAAATCACTAAACATGCATGTAATGGTCACAACCATAGAAAATGATCTCGTATTGATGTGAAATAATTTGAAAATCACTGTTTAATTATTTTTGATGTGTATGCATATAAAAAATGTTCATCTGACAAGCGGTGTTATAAAAATGACTCAATACATAGTTTTTAAAAATACCAAGGTCTTTAAAAACATGTGTTAGTGGGTCAAAACTGAAAAAATGATGTTGGATGGATATGAAATAATAGGTAAATGACCTTAGATTTATTTATAAAATATAGGAACCAGAAGTACATCATTCAGAGTTAAGGTTTTCCCGAGATAATTTTAAACATGATTTTAGTGTTTTAAAACACCAAAACATGCGTATAATGGTTAAAACCATAGACAATGACCTTATATTGTTGTAAAATCATGATACAACCACTTTAGATTTTTTTTATAATATAATACATGATTCCATATCAAAGTCTTTCAATTTCTTTGTTAAGTAAATTTCAAGCACACCACAAATAAATTTTAAAATTGATTAGATTGTTATATACTTATCCCTTTTTAATTACCAATTTTTAATCATATCTTAAGTAGGAAAGTTTATTTTTTCAAAATTTTCTACATGATTATTTTGTAATGTTAAAATTTCTTCTATTTGATTAACAAAATAACAAATGTTATGTGCAATATTCTAATTATTTCCCACATCTATTATCTCTCACATTTATTTTCTTAAATGTTTTGGATTTTATTATAGGTGACATATGATAATAGTAGGTAGGAGGTTGACTATTATGATCTATTGAATTATTCAGAAGTAAGTCATGATGTTTTA
Organism: Viscum album; assembly: GCA_963277665.1. Classification (NCBI taxonomy): domain Eukaryota; kingdom Viridiplantae; phylum Streptophyta; class Magnoliopsida; order Santalales; family Viscaceae; genus Viscum; species Viscum album. Next base: position 171,849,231 of record OY728157.1, read on the forward strand.
TAGTTTCTATGGTATGTTTAAACATTATCAATGATTATACTATAATTATGATTTACTATGTTCAGTTGTAATTTCTATCTTATTTGTTGTTCCAGTTGATGAAATGATGTGGTTGGTTTGAGTTGATGACATGATATAGAGGTAGATGGATGTAGTAAAGGTCATGATATGACTGTATATTATCCAAGGGTAGTTGTTATTGGAATATTTTATATGCATATATTGGGGACTGAGGTTATGGGTTGATTGAGGTTGGTTATATATGTTAGTGGATATATGATTGTGTATGTATGATGAGTTTATTGTGCATTTAAAGTTTAGTTTATTATATGTATAAGCTTTTATATGAATATTTTTTTATTAATTGTTTCTAATTTTTCTTTTGTAATCTATTTAGTATCAGTTTATGGAAACCACTGCTAAATATATATATTAAAATATATTTAGCGCCAGTTTATGATAATCACTGCTAAAAATAACTTTCATTAAAGTATATAATGGAAGTTATGTTCATTTACCCTATTTTATTTTTGGATTATTTTTTTAAAAATAAACAACTACAAAAATAATTAAAAGACACCACTACTTTATCCAAAAGCAACACATATAAAAACTGCCACTAAAAAAGAAAAACTACCAATAAATGACTACCGACCTTAAAATACATGAAGATTTTCATAAACATCACTAAATCACGTAGAGAGTTTAAAATTATGTCATTAGCACAAAAACCCTACACTAAGACCTCCCTTGTTTTTAGTGGCTCATATTCTAATATCGTCAGAACTTGGTAAGGGTTATATGGAATATTATAATTCTTCTAGTTTTAGTCTGAGATATATAATTATGTAGGATGATCATGTAGTGGTATATAGTTCTCATCATCTTTGACCACATGAGAATAATTATCCTACTCATGACTTGGAGCTTTCCACTGTTATGCATACAATTAAGTATTTAGGACACTATCTTTTTAGGGAGATGTTCATAGTATATTCTAACCACAATATCATGAGTTATATCTTCTCTTAGAAGGGCCCAAACCTCCGGAAGAGGTGATGAGTGGAGTACCTCAAGATTTATGACTTTGAAATTGCTAGTGTCCTTAGTAGAAAATTCCATTCTCAGACTGTCTTGGAAGGGAAATTGGAGTGGGAAATTATGGGTATTTTTGATCAGTTTCATCTAGATGGAAAATAGGACAATTCATGTATGAATCTGACAAGTGTTAAATTTTCATCATCACTTATTGAGTTTATTCTACTAGACCAACATCTTGATGATGATTTTAAAGGGATCAAGAAATCCTTATATGGTAGGGAGATTGTTATTGGACAGTCTCTCCTCTTTGATAGAATTCTTCACTTTGGGAGTTGGTTAGTTACTCCTACTTCATTCAGGGAATTTCTAATGCTTTATTATCATAAATATTTATGGGGTTTTTATCATAGCACTATGAAGATGTATTATGACATGATAAGGAGATTCAGTTGAAAAAATATGAAGTGAGACATTGTTGATTATGTGTCATGCTATTATACCTACCAAAAGATTAAGGTAGAGCCCCTAAAGCTTTCTGGTATGCTTCATCCTCTTCTCCTACCAATGTAGAAATGGGACAAGGTGTCCATGTACTTCATAGTTGGATTACCACATAATTATTGAGGAAATAGGTTTATCTGGGTGGTGATTGATCAATTGATGAAATCAAATCATTTCTTTCTAATTAGGGACACTGCCAAGGTTGAAGATCTCAGAAAGTTGTATGTGCAAAAAATTATGATGCTGCTTGGGGTTACCTGAGCCATTTTTTTGATAGGGATTCAAGGTTTTCTTCTTAGTTCTAGAGAAGTCTCTAAGAGGTTATGGGGACTCAAGTCAGATTTATTACATCTTATCATCCACAGACAATTGTCTAGATGAAGTGTGTTATTCCGATTCTGGGGGATATTCTCTTTTCCTGTATCTTGGATTTTAGTTGATCTTGGTATAACAATTTTGTAATAGTTGAGTTTTTTTATAATTATAGATACCAGTCATCAATCATAATGGATCCCTTCAAGGATTTGTATGGTCTCCTGTGTAGGTTACATCATTGTTGTTTGGAGGTGGGTGAGGCCTCTCCCATGGGAATGAGTATCATTCAGGACACATTAGCGAGTATTCAAAATATATATCGATTCTTGGTCATAAATTAGATTCATTAGAAATATTATGTGGATCATTAAAACAATAATATAGAGTTTTTGATTGGTTTCCATGTCTTTTTAAAGATTTGTCCTCAATTTGGTCACCATCATCTTTAGAAATAGGTTAATTTTGATTCAAGATATATTGGATCATTTGATATCATTGATATGGTATGAAAAGTTATTCATCAGTTGGAATTACTAGAATATTTGATAGATATTAATGATGTTTTCCCCATATCTCATCTCATGAAGTATCATCCCAATCCTTTCTATGTTATGTAATTGGGAGGAAATTGAGTTGGAGAGAGAAATTTGGTTTTTGAATATCCAATAGAGATCATTGAGTCTCTAATGAAAGTTATGTGTGAGATTTATATTTCATTGGTTAAAGTGTTATGATAGCACATATCATATTATTATTAGACTTGGGAGTACAATTCATTGATAATAGAGCCATGGCCTCACCTTTTTCTAGATCATTATTCTTCTATGTTACTTTTAAGGGATAAAAAGTTCTATGATAAGGAGAATTATAACATTCCAACTTACCCTCAAGTATGATCCCTTTAAAATATCATTTTTTGCATTTTCTTAGTGTTTTGGATCTTTTTTGGAGGTTTGAGAATTGAGAATTGGGTGTTTAGAGGAGGGGGGAATGAAAAGTTGAATAAATTATGACTATAGAAGGACAAAAAATATCTAGTGAGACTTATAGAGGTGCAATCTCACTTCCTGGCACCACTGGCTAGTCGGTGGTAGCCATTGAGTAGCTGGTGGCATCGGGCTAGGCCAAACTAATCAAGGGTATATTAGTCATTGTCACCCTAAAACTCATATTTAACACCTATAATTTTCCCTTCAATCCTAATTCACCTTTTACAAATCCAAGGTATCTCTAGGGATGTCCTAGACTCTCTTAATCATATTTTCTTATTGAATTGATCTATGATTGATCAATATTTCCTCATTTGGTAAGTTCGATCAAATTCCTATAATGGTCTATTACCTTTCTATCAGGCATGTTTTGATCATTGTATTTTGTTTCCTTTTTTCATTAGGAGATTATTTTTAGCCTTGAACTGAGAGGATATATATAATGGTGAAGTCACATATTTTTTTTGGATTTTCCACTTTTTCGTAGGATTTTATACCATTTGCTGGGTAGCTACACGATGTGTAGTATGGTGTCATGACATGTAATAATAGCTAATATCATCCCCTGAGTAGGATTCAAAACATGAGTTTTTACACATCGTTTAAGGGTTACATGTCGTGTAAAGTGAACATTTGGGTTTTAGTTAAAAAAGTGATGAATTTTTATGGGTAACTTGAAATGAAAAGGTTTCACGATGTGTAAAGGTGTTACAAACCATGTAGTTCCATAAGTTTTAGTTTTTAGGGTTCTATGTGGGTGTTTTAGGGCTCATTTTTTTGAAGCCTCCTCAACCCGGCTAGAGCTCTTACCCTAGGCGATTTTAGGTGTCTTTCTTCCATTCAGATCGATTCATCCAACGATTAATTAGCGGAGTTAGGATCTTCATCTCTCTAGGTAATCTTTACTCTTAGTTCCTTTATTTTTGGTGGTTGTAATACCTTTTTTATAAGTATTTTTGATAGGATTAAATTTTCTATCAATCATTTTCAGCACTTGGTCATGCCTTTTCTTTTAAAGGCAGATCTTGTGGTTTACAAACCTTTTCGTCAGAGGTGTTTAGGTTTTTTAAGATTTTAAAGTTGGTGGATCACTTCAATTGTTCTAATTTATTAAATTTATTATAGTTATTATTGATTTACTTGAGATTTGAAATGGAATTACATGTGTTGAAATTGAAAGTGTCATGGGTTCATGTTTTAAAGGGGTTTTTTCTTGGAAACGAAATTTTCCTGATTTGAAATGGAAAAATGGATTTTCAAACCTTAAAGCAGATTGTCTTAGCTTTGAAATTGTTTTATAAAAATGTGAGTGTTGATTTTAAATTAGAAATTGATAAACATTGGATAACAGGAACCTTGGGTACGTCAAGATAGAGACACATGTAGCCTTAATATGTGTGACATTACTATAAGGTAACGTATTATACGTCAATGGTCTATGGAAGGCCTCAATGTTAGTTCAAATCCAACTTTATGCCTTGTTTGGATTGCGAGAGTCTAGTACGTATTATCCCATAGGATAGAGCCAGATCGGTAGGTGCATTATTGTTTCTGGTTCTTTATTACATGATAGTTTATTTCATGTATGTTGGATCACATACATACATACATACATACATACATACATACATACATACATACATACATACATACATACATACATACATACATACATACATACATACATACATACATACATACATACAAACATACATACATACATACATACATACATACATATTTCGGTATCTTTACCTGCTTATTTCTAGATTTGGCATTCAATTTGTGAAAATTCAAGGAATGTTTGAAAATGGATTTCAAATTGATTTATTTATAAAAATTATTATAAAAATATTTTGTTTTTAATCTTGTACTTGTGCATTCTTATTATAAGAACATGTATAGATCTTTTTCGTGGTATCCAACTGGGCTCTGTTTCTCACACCCTACATCTACCTATGGGAAACTCTAGACATTGTTTGGCAGGATTCAAGTAAAGGGAAGATAATTCTATAGTATTCAAGATTATATTTACATTTCTGTTTCATTTTGGGATAGTTTGAGGTGATGTGGTCACCTGGAGACTAGTTTTTCTAGTTTTCTTATACTTTCTGGTTTAGCCGGTTGGCTTAGTTGTATCATTCCTTTGTTTATTCATAATAATATGGTTGTATGTATTGTTTTTATTATATTCAAGACTTGTTTTTATATCTCTATTTTACCCCACCCCATAATGGGTTGGCTTGGGTTACTAATCTAGTTGGCCTGGGTTGGTCTGTTACAATTTGGTATCAGAGGAGTTACTCAGACTGAAGTGTTTTAACACTACCTGATTTAGTTCTGTGTCTTAGGTAGATAGAAGTAGGATCATCAGAATTCAAACAATAGGTATAGAAAAGTTTCTTGTCCAGCTCACTCCTGTTATTGAATTCGAGTTTCTATGGGTGGTTGGAAAATATTTAATGAGTCCAAGATTGAGTGTTTAGGTTTATTTGAATAAATTTTATGGGAAGTTTATTTAAATAAATGTCTAAGGACTTGGTGTGTGAAAGTTAATTTGAATAAAATAAGTGGGGATTTTATTTGGATGGACTTATTTCTTTAAAAAGGTGTTTCCTTTTTGTGATAGGGTTCATAACTACTTTAAATTCTTATTGTTTTGAAGCATTGTTTTGGAATCTTGTTTTCAGTTCGATGGTTTTGAATTTTTCTCATGGATGATTGGTTATTGTCTTGTGTTTAACAAACAATGACTCCTATAAGATCTCTTCCAATTACAAGTGGGAAAGTCGCAAGGCAGGTTCCATAGGTGGATCCACCAACAGACCTTTTTTGGTTAAAGTAGTGATCCGTATCATTCACACTCTGGTGTCAATGGGCACAGTGAACCTGGGATGGGTAGTGGATCATGACTCGAATTTACCAATCATCACCCACCAGTCTTCCATGGAGACAAAGGACCACAAGATTTAGAATAGTGTATTGAATGGATTAAGAGGATCTTCAAATTTTTAAAGACTCCTCATGATTATTAGGTGGGTTTTTCCAAGTTTATGCTCGTAGGACCAGTAAGAATATGGTGGGACTCTATAATGAAATATAAGGTGCACAAAGGTCTTAACTAGGTTTCTTTCAAGAATATATTGAATCAGTAGTTTTATCTTGAGACTTTGTGTGCCAAAAAGACATGGGAGTTACTGAATTTTGAGTAAGGGGAACATACTATTCTAGAGTACTCCATCAACTTTGTTGAGTTGGTGAATTTAGCACCAAAGCTTGTCACCAATGATTAATTGAAGGATTAGAGGTTTGATATGGGAATAAAGGATGATGTACATTTAGTGCTAGTTCTTTTTCACCCTTTTCACCTTTTATAGGTAGTGGACAAAGCATATTTGGATGAGGTGGACATAATTGGAAGGATAATCTTGGGTGGAGCTTCAGTGGGTGTAGCGGTTAACCAATGTACTTATTTTAGTCATAAAAGAAAGCCAAAGAGTGGTTAGTTTTCTATAGGACCAGTTTCAGGGGATTTTATAGGGCATCAATAGGTTATTTTCTACTAGTGTGGGAGGCATGGTCATACCAAGCCTCAATGTATGGAGGGTCATAGAACTTTTCATATTTATGGGCTCCCTTTCTATATGAAGTGTTTCTGTGATAAGATGTCCCAAGGAAGTAAGGTGGGATCCACTTTCAACAAGGTTTTTCAAGCTCATGTTGATGCTTCCAAGGGTGGTGGGTCTCATTCTTAGGAGAAAGGGGAAGTCCATGTGGCTAAGTTGAGACATCTTTATGCGGCTGAGGGAGTTCTAGAGTAATCTAAAGTAGGACCAAATAATTTTAGAGGTATGGTGTTTATCTAATCTTATATAGTTCTAGAGTTGTTTGATATAGGTGTTAATCATTATTTTATATCATAAAATTTGATAGATGTGCTGGGATAGCACTTGGATTTTATTATATTCTTGTTGGATATTTCACGCCTTGAGGAAAGATCTCGGAACAAGGTTCCAAATTTCCTATGTTCCGGGTGGTGATCAATGACTTTGAGGTGGTTTTGGACTTGTTAGTGCTTGATATTGACATCTTTGACTTGATCATCAGCATGGATTGGATGCTTAGTGTAATGGTATAGATAGAATATTATCATTTTCAGGTATAGTTCTTATCTACTGATGGGGTCACTCATGTGTTTCAAGGTGAGTGGGACTCAATATTGGGAAGGGAATCACTGATTGTTCCTTATGCCCATTTGATATCATGCTAGTTTTCAGAAATATTTCTTGATTTAGTTTAAAAATTGCTTGGGTATTCAACTACAAACTATTGTGTTTACGTACCCTGAGGTCTTTCTCGATGATTTTCTTTCTTACTGCCACAGAGATAGGTCAAGTTTACTATATACCTATTACCTGGAATGATGTCCATTTCTATGCCATCCTATTGAATGTAACCTTCTAAGTTGGTAAAACATGAATTCTATCTTGAGGAATTAGAACTGAAAATTTTTATTCATCCTAGCATGTCACCATGGGATTCACCATTGATCTTATCTAAGAAGGTAGATATAATTATTATAATTTTTATTGACTATCAGAAGTTTAATCATGTTACCATTAAGAAGAAGAATCATTTACCCAGTATTGATGATATCTTTGATCGATTAAGGGAGATTGTTGGTTTTGTAAGTTTTAATTATAGTCAGGGTACCACCAATTGAGAGTCTAAGAAGAGGATATACCCAAGGAAGAGTTTCAAATCCAATATGGGAATTTTGAGTTTTTGGTTATGTCATTCGATCTAACTAATTCTCCTACGATATTCATGTATTTGCTGAACCAAATCTTTTATTGATTCTTGGAATCTTTTGTTTGTTCATATATGATATCTTGACGTACTAAAAGTCAGAGGAGAAGCACATAGACCATTTGGATATCTTTCTTTGAGCCTTGAGGGAACATCATTTGTATTGTAAGCCTTACAAGTGTTATTTTTGGATATGGGATGTGAAGTTTATGAGGCATGTGATTTATGAGAGGGGAATCTCAATTGATCCAGAAAAGGTGTATGCAGTTATTTCTTGGGAGAAGCCTAGAAACGTTTTTCAGATCCAAAGATTCTTAGGTTTAGTAGGATACTATAGATAGTTTGTTCAGGACTTATCCAATATTGTATATTTTATTAAATCTTTAACCCATAATGGTGTAACTTTTTAATGGAATGAAAATTGTTAGATATCTTTTCAGTAGCTGAAGACGAGGTTAACTTCAGCACCAGTTTTGATTCTTCCAAAACTAGGTTTAGGTTATGATATTTTTTTCAATGCTTATGGTATATGTTTGGGATGTTTCTTGATGTAGGGGAAACAAGTTATGTCTTATGGGTCATAGTAGTTATTCCATTAGGATAATAACTACCCTACCCATGATATTCAGTTGGTATCTATTATGTATGTGATGAAATTGTGGCATTACTATCTCTTTAGAGACAATTTTATAGTATATTCTGATAAAAAAGCATAGAGTATATTTTCAATTAGAGAGATATGAACTTAAGACATAGATTATATGTTGAGTATCTTCATACCTTTAATTTTGATATCATATATACCCCCGAAAAAGGGAATGTGGTGGAAGATGTGTTAATCAAAAAAATTCTAATACAAGCAGTGAAAGAATCAGTTGAGCAGTGGTATCTGATGATTTTGTTCACGAGATGAGATTGGGAGTAAAGGATATTGGTGGAAATGTGTTCTTAGCTTCAATAAATGTTGACTCACCTTTTTATGAGTGAGTTTGACTCAAGAAGACAATGGATACTAATAGTCGATGCTTAGGAGAAATCCTTAATAGTGGGGAGACCTAGTGTGAGTTGTCTCAGTCTCCCAGTAGAGATTTGTGATTATGTAATAGGTTAGTGGATCTATTTTCCTTGAGACAATAGTTACTGAATAGTGGAACCAGTCATGTTGGTCCATCCACCTTGGGGATAGAAATATGTACCATGATTTGAGACATCGGTATTGGTGGCCGGTGATGAGGTGGTCAGTTGTAAATTTTGCATTGTGGTATCTCACTTGTCAAAGAGTTAAGGAAAAACACCAGAGACCTATATGTTAGTGGTATCCATTACCCATTCCAGTCTAGAAATTAGATGACATTTACATGGGTTTCATCTTTAGTTTTCCATGTAATCCTAGTGGTTAGGATTCAAATTGGGTGATTCTTGACAGACTCACCAAATAATCACATTTTTTACCAATAAAGGAGATGAAAAAAGTGGAGAAGATTAGAGACTTATATGTCTGAGATATGGTAAAGATTCATGGGTTTACCTCTATAGTTGTTTCTGATAGTAACTCTAGGTTCACATCTAGGTTTTGGAAAGGTTTTTAGAAGGTAATGGGTTCCTAGTTGAAATTAAGAATATATTATCATCCACATATGGATGGGAAGATAGATAGAAATATCCAGGTTCTTGAGGATATTCTCAAGGGTTGTGTTCTTGATTTAGGTGGATATTGGGATATAAATCTACCTTTTGTTGAGTTATCATTTAACAATAGTCATCAGTCTTTGATTAGGATGGAACCCTTTGAGAATTTTTATGGGCAGACATGTCGATCTCCTTTTTACTGGATAGAGTTGGGAGAGCAGTCCTTGGTTGGGAAGAGTATTGTTCAGGAGATGATAGAGGTGGTATAGTTGATCGAGAGGCATTTTATCATGACATAGAGTCATCATAAATTTTATGAGGACCGCTATTATAGACCACTGGAGTTTGAGGTTGGTGATTGAGTCTTTCTTAGAGTTTCAACTTTTTGGGATATCATCAGTTAAGTTATCAAGGTAAGATGGTATCAAGGTTTGTGGGACCCATTGTGATCATTGAGTGACTAGAGAGGGTGGAATATCGATATCTATTGATGTCTAGATTTAATTCTATACATGAATTGTTTCATGTTTTGTAGTTGAAGAGGTATGTACCAGATCCTTCTCATGTGATTAGATGGGAGGATGTTGTTCTTAAGCCCGATACCACTTTGGTTGAGTAGTTAGTTTAGATTATAGATTGACAGGATAAGTTAATACATGGTAAAATGATTCTTATGGTTCAGGTACTATAGTAGCATAGAAAATATTTCCATGAGACATGGGAGAGTGAGTCATTGATGAGGTAGCAGTGGCCTACCCTTTTTACAGATCTGAGATCTTGAACTTTTTTTGGGGATAAAAATATTTTATAGTGGGGATATTGTAATGAATCATTACCTTTAAATAAATTATGTTCTGATATTTTTATTTGGTTTCCTTTTTTTGATGGAAGAGTATTTTCAGCCTTGAATTGGGAGGATACCTATAATAGTGAACTCATATATTTGTTGGATTTTCTGTTTTTCCCTGGGATTTTATGCTATTCTATGGGTAGTTACATGACTTATAGTAGGGTTTCACAATGTGTACTACTATCTAGACTCATCCCTTGAGTATAATTCACAACATGAGTTTTTACACATCGTGTAAAGTTAAAATATGGTTTTTAATTAATAATATGATACATTTTTCCACTTAACTTGAAATAAAATGGTTTCATGATGTGTAAATGTATTACATGCCATGTAGTTCCCTAATTTCAAAATTTTAGGGTGTCATGAAAGTGTTTGAGAGCTCATTTGTTTTTTCATCCTCCTCCACTTAGCTAGAGATCTTACCCTAGGTGATTTTTCATGTCTTCCTTCCATTTAGGTCGATCCATTTAACAATTAACTAGTAGGCTTAGGCGCTTCATCTCTCTAGGTAAACTTTCCTCTCATGTTCTCTATTTTTGATGGCTTATGCACCTTTCATTATAGGTATTTTTGAAATTATTGTGTTTTCTGTCAATCCTTTTTAGTATTTGGTCGTGACTTGTCTTATAAAGGTAGATATTATGGTTTCTAGACCCCATTATCAAAGGAGGTTAGGTTTTTTATTCTCTTAAGGTCAGTGGATTTGCTTAATTTTTCTATTTTTTTTAAATTTATTATACTTATTATTTATTTCCTTGAGATTTGAAATAGAATTTAATGTGTATAAATTTAAAGGGGAATGGGTTCATATTTTAAAGGGTTTTTCCTTGAAAATGGAATTTACATGTTTTGAAATGGAAAAATATATTTTCAATCCCAGATGTAGATTGGGATGACTTTTAATTTTCTTTATAAAAATGTGGGAAAGTTTTTTAAAATAGAAATTGAAAAACATTTCAAATTAAGAACCTTGGGTACATAGAGATAGAAACATGAGTATCCTTATTGTGTGTGACACCACTAGGAGGAAACCTCTTATATGTCAATGGTCTATGGGATGCCTTGATTTTAGTTCAGATCCAACGTTATGCCTTTTTTTTCTTGTGAGTGTCTAGTATGTATTGTCCCATAGGCTAGAGCCCAGCTGGTAGGTGCATTTTTGTTTCTATTTCTTTATTATAGGATAGTTTATTTTATGGATGTTGGCTCACACAAACACACACAAAATTATATTTCACTATATTTACCTTCTTGTTTTTGTCTTCGGCATAAAACTTGTGAAAATTAAAGGAATGTTTGGAAATGGATTCCAAATTGATTTATTTAAAAAACTGATTGTAAAACTATTTTTTTAAATCTTGGACTTGTGAATTATTGTTATTATAACTTGTATATATCTTTTTGGTTGTATCCTATTGGGATCTATTTCTCAAACCATACTTATTCTGTTGGGTGGATATAGACCCAGTTTTATAGGATTTAGGTAAAGGGAAGAGCATTCTATATTATGCAGGATTCTCTTTACATTGCTGTTTCATTTTGGTCTAGTTTGGAGGTGACTTGGTCCCATAGAGACTAGTTTGTCTAGTTTTGTTGTAATTTCTAGTCTCTTCGATTGTCTTGGTTGTATATTTAATTTTTTTCTTCATAGTAATATTCCCGTATGTCTTGTTTTTATTATATTCAAGACCCGTTTCTTTATCATTGTTTTACCCCACCCCGTAATGTGCTTGCTCGAGTGACTGATATGGTTCACATAGTTTGGTCTATTACAATTCCTCTTATTTCCTCTATTTATCCTGCAATTAGTAGTTATTTTAGACTATGTTATTTTAATCTATTGATAAAGTCATGATCTCTCTCATCCCCATATATATTTTTCATGTGTCTGTCTCTTAAAGGCCAGACCTCTTATTTATTATGGTGTGACGCATGAGACCTTTAAGGTATGTGATGATCTATATTTTCTACCAAATTTATAATTATGGAAACTTAGTTATAATATCTATTAATCAATTTTTAGGTAATTTTATCAATTTATATAGTGTTCCATTTCATTTTATTGCATAGATCTTGTTGTAGTTAGCATGCGACCCAAGTGTGAGGTAGGTGGTTCTGTCTCTAGCCTTTGTTTGGTGAAACATATATGATCTTGGTTTTTTATTTTTCTTATAAATTATTTTTGGAATGATTTATGGTGTTTTGAGTGCATGAATAAATTAATTTTGATAAAATATGGGTTTCCACCTTGTTTTGGAAAAGTAAAGAAGGTTTTTAGATCAATATGAATTGGTTTTTGAAATTGGTTTTCAAAGCATGTTTTTAATATGAAAAAGTGTTGTTTGGAAATCATTTATCAAATGTTTTAAGCCTCTTTAAACAAAAACTAATTTGAAATATGTAGCACATGGTAACATTGGGTACCTAGGAGGGGGATTAGTATTTGTATTGGTCCTTGTTTCTATAGGGGGTTCACTCTCTATTCACTAGGCTCTGTGTCCTAGAGGCATGATTATTTGACATCATAGGTGATTTGTCCTTGGGAGTGTTCCTCTATTATCTAGTCCTTGTGTCCAAGGGCCTTGTTTATTACACACTAATCTTGATTTATTATTGAGGTATGAGTTACCAAACTAGCTCATACATATGTTATCCTTGGGGTGATCTTCATTGTTCATTGGCTTGAGTTGTTTGGATTTGATATGATATATTATGCATGCTTTGGTAAATGTAAATGTGTTTTATTTGAAGTGTTCTTTGAAACTGTATTATTTTGATTTTTTTAGAAGTATAAAAAGGGGAAATTTTTATCATGATTTGATGTAAATGTAAAATATATTTTATCATGTAATTTTTTTCATAAATTGAGTATATTTGGATTATTTGTTAGAGACTTGTTATGAAACACTTGGGTGAAATCCTACTAGGCTAGTTTCGATCACACCAGAACACTCCCTTAAGGGGGTGTAGACCATGATATGTATGATATAGTAAAGGAAAAGGAACTACAATGATGTTGGAAGGTTTATGTTAGAAAGGAATGGGTAACTGGTGGTGAGATGGTGTGATATTTCCAACATATCACACAGAGTAGAAATTGATATTTTGGGTTGTCCCTTTTTGTTTTTAGACATGTACCTTGTTTTTTGGCTTTCTAATTTGGTTGTATCACTACCAATATTGTTCTTTTTGACCATGACATATTTCTTTTCTGGTTATATTTTTTATATGTATTCCATGTGTCTTGTTTCACGTTTGAAAAATCATTCCCTTTATTGGATTCTTGGGTGCTTGTCACCAACTTATATGGATCAGGAAAACCCTTCGGGTCTTTTCATGGTCTGATTCGAAGCTTAGTTTGGTGGGTTATTTGGCCCAAGTCCTGAAAAGCATTCTCCACAAAAACAATATTAATATATAATTAGACATCATATTCACGCAAAAAATAATAGTAAGGGTATCCAAAAACCACTCCCCCAACCTAGTTATTATAGTCCCAACACGACACGTCATGAATGACATAAACCTCATATACTCCTATTCATGAATACATCAACCACATTGATACATTATAAGGAAATAAATATCATATGTTAGTGGGATTAACACTTGCATCACATTTGGTACTCCAAAAGGGTTTCTGAGGGTTGATTAACACTTAATCAAGTTAGTAGATTCAATGAAAACCCCTAAAAATCAAGATCAAACAATCTTAAAACTGAAACCCTATATAAATATAAATAAAGGAAATTGTATATGTAATGTTACACTATATGAATTTAGAGCTATACTATAGGAACTATACCCGTGATCTACAAAAACTGTTGGTATAGGTCCCATATACCAATGATTTTAACTGACCATTGTTATAGGTTTGTATTTATTATCCAATACTAATGGGTTTTATAACTATTATTACAAGATCACACATATATCATCCCACCCAACCCCCTTTAACTTATGTAAAATCACTTACCCCATAACTAGTTTCTTATCCTCCATAATTCCCTTTATTTATATCTTTTATTATACTTTGATTCATTATTTTTTCAGTGATTTTTAAGTGAAATCATCAAGGTATGATCCTTAAAATCACATTTTCTCTTATTTTATCATCAAATTTTTTATTTTCATGCCCTATATTACAAATTAACTAGCCAAATTTTATAATTTTCATATTTCTATATACTTTTTTAAAATAATGTATAAAAGATATAGATATTAATTCTAAGCATAAATGATTTTCCCCCACTAGATTGATATTTGTTTGAATGTAGATCATTTAAAAAAATATTTTCAAAAATTATAGCATGATATAATTGAATATTATCCATCAAAAATACATCCAATTCATTCATACAACCATGATAATGTGAGCTTAATAGGTTTCACTTACGATCAATTTCAAGGGACACTCATATTTTTCTCTCCCAATTGGAAGGGTAGAGGGGTTGCTATTATATCATAATTTCTGTATTGATTTTTCCCTTTTCAAAACATTTCACTTGACTAAGATATATCCTTCTTATTATCTTAGGATTTAAATATCAATTAATCCAATTGTTATTTTAGTTGATAAATCTAGAAATGTAGTTCATGGTGGACTATTTTTAGGTAGGTGATGAAGCATGTATATTTTCTATATATAAACTTATATCAAATCCCCCACCAATTAAAGAATTGAATTTTACAGAGTAAAATATTTATGATATAACCTTGAAACATGAACTAAAATATGCTTGAATAATACTACTTATATTTAAAATTAAATTATGTAATCCCTCTTCAAGTGGTTCTAAAAAAATTCATCACACTAGTGATTATGAATGATAAAAATGTACTATACATTATAGAAATATCATGTGATGTTTGATATGTGTTTATTATCAATGTGTTAGTGGTAAAATGGGAATATATTACCTTCATTTTATATTAACTGATAATATGTTTTAAATTTAAAAAAATAGAGAGAATTATATATTTTATAGATTTATACTCAATATAAAAACAGATAGAGGTTTCACATGATGATCAAGATAATAGTCTATATACGCTACCTTTACTTATATCATATAGTGTTATATACCAAGAAGATATATTTTATGAAGATAGTTTAAAATTATAGTTTGTAATATTCAATGTAAACTTGAATCTCCACTTAAGTTATTTTTTAAATATTTCAATATGTTGATATGATGTTTTAAATGATCAATTTTCATGTTATAATTAAAATTTGATAAAGTTTAATATTTATAAGACTTATTAGTTAGTTTTAATGAATGTTAAAATGTGAAAATGTTTGAATATCAAACTTCAAATGATTTAGAACCACTTTATACTTTAGATTATATATACTTAAATTAATTTTTGAAATATGATGGGATCTAGATTCATAGAATAAGAGACACACTAAAAGGGAATCCTTGATTGTACTACTATAAATATTTCTCTCCACTTTACATGGAAATATTCAAGAACAATGTATGGAATGAGAGATCTTCTGGATTTGATCCAATATATTCTAATAAGGTGGATTACATTGGAATGATATATATATATATATATATATATATATATATATATATGATAGATTGTGTTCATTAATCATAGGGTAAGTAAATGTGACAATGACTTTACAACCATACCTTTTCGTATTTAATTTCATATTTTTAGAATATTACCCCATCAATCATGGTTTGAGTTTTTGTTTATATTCCAATATATTTTAGTAATATAATATTATAAATATAAAAACTTATAAGTTATTACCATTCTCACCAATAATGTTTTTTATTTATATAAAAACTATAATTATAAAAAAATTTCAAGAATAAAATTTGTATGGTATGAAATATCGTTGTCATTATATATGAGATGGTGTAGTTGTTTGTGGTTCATTGATTTTTTACTTTTGTAAAATTATCATCAATTTTATAATTTAATTACATAGTAAAAATAATAAAATATCAAATACAACGAATATTTTCATCCTAAAAATTCTTCAAAATAAGTCATACTCTTTGAATTAGTCAAAAAAATATGTTTTAAAAGTTTTTTATAATTCAACTAAATTTTCCAAGATTGTATAGATGTTTTTTAGTTAGATATGTAATATGGTTTTTGAAATAATACTTTTCTATTATTTTATTCATATAATATGATATAGATAAGTTATATAGTATTACATAAATCTAGGGTATATAACATTAGGTCTAGAAAAGGATTTATTACATGACATATAATTATGTTATATTATGGAACATAAAAAATTCATATAATATTATATATGGAAAAATAGTTCTTTGATACATTTCCACTATGAACATTGGTCATTTCAAATTTTATACAGTAATAAAAGAACAAAATAACACCACTTCTAAAGTTTTATTATTTAAAAAACATCTTCGTAGTTTATTCACAACTGAATATATATATATATATTTCATTTTGAAGTTATTTTCTGATATTTTATTAATAATAATAATATTACTTACACAAATAACAACACTAATCTTGTATTAAGTTTGGAATTTTAGTGGTTTTAATATGTATTTAATTATATAATTATTTTTAGTCCAAATATATATTCAAAAGTTCCATGAATGAAATAAATTTTCTAAATATAGTCTATGATGTTGATGTTAATAAAATAAATTTGTAGCAGAATGGATAAAATTTGGATGTATGATACTGATCAAATCTCAATTATGTTTCAAAAGAAGTGGGATTGTGTAAAGTTCCTGACCCTAGTAGCCTAAAGTCAATACTTCATCTTATTACAATGGTACTATGAACAAGTTATTTCATCCCAAAGGATGAATAGTTTTTTATATTTGGAAAACCATATACAAATATAAGTTTTACATTAAAACTTTAAAGTAAGAAAAAACAAAGCAACTCTATTGGAAACATACATAAACTCATAGATTATCCCTATAAATCATTCATAATATACATCTTCCCATTTTGGAAAAAAATAAAACATAAGAAAGGGGAGAGCTTAGATTCTTAGTAAGGGTAAGAAATACTATAGATGATATCCAAAACATAAACAATAAGGCAAGGTGAATAGCTAGAACACATTCAACTAAAACATAATCTTGAGCATAATATGGAAAGAATAAAAGTTGAATAAATAATTATATATAAATAATCACATGAGAATTAAACTAAACATGGATATTAAACTAGTTGAATAATCACATTGTATATAAATTAAAAATACCATAATGTGGGAATGCATAATGTTGGACATCATAAACATACCATCAAGGGTTTATCTAAGACACCATACATAAATGGGTGAAAACTCGGCCTAGTTTGGCTCATGAGACCTATTGATGCATTGAGGGGATATGGAGAGCCCCACCCATCACTTAATAAGTCCAATTCATTAATAATATGAAATGGGTGAAAAACAATCAATATATACATTCATATTGAAACTATCATATGAAATGTTAATAACTTTCTCCAAACAATAAACATAATCATAAACCCTCTTGTGTAATATGAAGAATGATATCAAGATAGTACACCCCTAGTCAAAATAATCATAAACCATTCAATAAAATATGGAAGATGGTAACATAAGAGATAAATTTCAAAAAAGAATAATATTAAACATAGGGTGTTGAAAAATATGAAAATAATCTAATAAAATCATTGAGGAATTCTAGAAAGAAATACACTTTTTACTTTTGAAAGGAAGAGTTCTTTTGGGAAACTCATTTTAAATTTGTCATAAAATCAAATTATAAACATGTATATACCAAAAAAAGGTAAGGAAAATTAAATTACATTTTAGGAATAAATTATGTCTAATTGAAGTGAAAACATATAATTTTTTTAAAAAAACTTTAGAAATAGGCCACTTCAGTGCGGTTTTAGGGAAAATATAAGAATATTTAAAGTGGAAAAAAGATTAATTAGTTACATAAAATAAAAAAAATAGATAATATAGTTTTTCATGATAAAAATTATTATTTTATAAAAATATTCATGTCTTAAAAAATATTATGGAGTGTACTTAAAAATGAGTGAGAAATTGGGAAGTTCCCTTTAATCGGGTTCGTATATTGGGAGGAATTGAAAAGGGAGCCTTATAAAACATTTACTTCTCCATAAAATAAATATGAACTGATATAAATACATGAGTTTGTAATATATGCACATAATTTATAATAATTATATAAAAATAAAGAAGAATTACCTTGGGTTAAATAGAGAGAGTATAATATGAATGAAAAATGGAGGTTCAGGAAGAAACTCTTTATGTGCAAAAGTGTTATGCACTTGTGATAAACATTCGGTATAATGAAATTGGACTCATTAATAATTTAATTAATAACCTTTTAAAAAATTATTTTATTTATTATAATTTTATTAAGTTAATTTATGGTCTTTTTGATGATTTATAAGATTCAATTTCATTGTTCGAAAATGTTTGTTTCCTCTGTTTTCATGATTGTTTCACTATACATGTGCAAAATATCATGTGAAATGGGAATAGTTATAGAGAATTGAAATTATATGTTATTAATGATCTTCCATATTATTTAATGTTCTTATATATCATTTTTTCAAGATATTAGGATGATTCATTAGATAAAACGTTGATGATTATCATTTGGATTATTTTGGTGTTTTTTCAATCATCACGTACGAGTTTTGTTTTATGAATTAGTATTTTGTATATATACTGGTTATAAAATATTAAATAAGTTTTTTACATATATTAAAGTTTGTTTTAATGATAAAAATGGGGTTATGACCAAAATTTAAGGTGTAATTGAAAAACAAAAACTCATCATCCATGAAGGTGGTAAATTATCACCTTACAAACGATGTTTTCATTTTTAGAATAAAAAGGGGAATAAAAAATAATTGAAGGTGGATATCACATTTTCATAGTAAAATTACAATATATATAATATAATTTAGTTATAACACATGTTTGGATAGAGGAAGTAAGTAAAGGATATGAACAGAAAAGAAATTAAAAGAAAATTTAAAGAGGGAAAGGGATTTTACCCCTTGAATTCTCCTCATTGAGAACCTCCTTAAGGAACTTTAAAATGGTCTTTTAGGTGAGATTTTTTTCCAAAATGCGAGTTATAGGTTTTTTATAGGTATTGGGTAGAAATTTGAAAGATTAAAGGCTTTGGAGGTGCGAGGATAAGAGGTAGTGAGGGGTGGTATTTATAATGGTGGAGAGGGGTGTTTTTTGATTATCTTGATTATTAGTTTATTATTTTGGATTAAGACTACAAATAGTTTGAAACTTACATATAAATATATTGAAATAATGAATTATAGTTTGATATTATGTGCTTAAATCATCCATAAATCATCTATGACTTAATAATTTATGTATTTGTTAAATACCATAAATTACCATATTTCACTATTCACAAAAAAATCAACTATTTTAGAAAAATACCAAAAATTAATCCAAACCATTTTTTGATGTGTAGAATAAAAAATAGACTCTATTTTATGAAAATAATTTTATAAATATGTGAAATTTAATTTTTAACTAAAATCACCATTTACTCAAAAAGTATCAAATATAATATTATAACTAATTTTATGACACTTTCAAAAATCAATTAAGGTCTCATAAAATTATATTATAATCATAATAAAAAAATTCTAAATTTTTAATCTATTTTAGAGAAATAAATTTTATTTTAAATAATAATTTTAATTATAAAAGTGCAACTAAACATTTATATTTCACAAAAAATTCCAACAACTAATTTATTGTTTTTAAAATATTTATTTACTCATTACATGATACAAATATACCATATTTTCATTTATAAGATACATAAATTTTATTTATACTTTTATAGGTGAACTTACAATTTTATTGGTCATATCACTATTCCTAATGGTCGCATTACTATTCTAATGGCCATATTTAATAGTATGTTACGATTTTAGACTTGGTGTTGCGTGAAACCTAAACTATCAAAGATGTTAAATTTTAAAAGATACGTACCATAAAATATTGGGGTGTTACATTCTCCCAGCCTTAAAAAAAACTCTTCCTCAAAATTTCTAGAATTTCACATCATACAAATATTTGGGTATTTCTTCATAAAAAATTACTCTCATTCCCATGTCACCTTTTCAATTTTATGATTTTTCCAAAGTAAATTTACCAGTTGAGTCATCCGATTCCTCAACACCTATTATCAAATTTCTATAATCTGGATAAGCTCTTCATAATAAGATAAATCATGTTCTAATTATATTCCTTTAGAAGTGAGGACATGCGTTAGGTCTGGCATATACTTCCTTAACAAAGAGATGTGGAACACATTGTGTACTTTAGAAAGGCTTTGTGGAATCACCAAATGATAATCCACAACTCTAATTCTCTCTATGATTTGAAAAGGTTCAATGTACCTAGGGATCATTTCCCCTTTCTTTCAAAATATTGTAACACCCTTCCATAGAGATACTTTCAAGAAAACATGATATCCCACATGAAATTCCAAATCCTTCGATTATCAACATAGGTCTTTTTCCTATATTGAGCTGCTTTGATATGGGTTTGAATAGTATTTACCTTTGCTATTTTTTCCTCCACAAGTTCTGTTCCTATGAGCTTCCTCTCACCCACTTCATCCCAACAAGTTGGAGTATGACATCTCTTTCCATATAATCACACGTACCTTGAAATTCAAGTGATCATGATCTCAACATGTCTTCTAATATTTTAATGGTCCTTTTAGACTACCCTTCTTTTTGGGGGTGATAAGCAGTGCTCAAATGAAGCTCAGTATCCAAAATTTTCTAAATAATTTTATATAATTTTGATGTAAATAGTGGATCATGATTAGAAACAATTGAGAGTGGTGCTCCATGAAGTCTTACAACTTCATTAACATAGAGTTGCACAGGGATATCCAATGGAAAATCCTCCCTTATAGTAATGAAATGTGAAGATTTAGTAATTTGATCAATAATTACCTATATTTCATCATTCTTTCTTGGAGTTTTTAGTAATCTAGTGACAAAATCCATAGTAATTTCATCCCATTTTGATGTAGGAATGGGCAGAGTTTGCACAACTCTTCTAGGATGTTGTCTTTCAGACTTAAACTATTGATAGAATAAACATCTTGATATATAATCAGAAATTTTAGGTTTTATATTCTCCCACCAGAAACATTCTTTAAAATCACTATACATCTTGGTGTTACTAGGGTTTATATAGAAATTTGTGCTATGAGCATCATCCAATAATTACTTCATTAGCTCGGGCATAGAGGGAACACAAATTCTCTTCCCAAATTTAAAGATTTCATCTTCATATATGAAGTTTACCAATTTCCCATTAATCATAGCTTTAATTTTCTTTTGAAAATTATCATCATCAGACTGATAACTTTTAATCCTTTCCAATAAATATGGTTTGGAAACCATTTGAAAAAGAAGTGATGCTTCATCTTCCTTGAGAATTACCATATCCATCTTTACTAGATCCATGTACAAAGTATCCTTTTCAATACTCATTTTATTTAGAAATTCATGATCCTTCATGCTTAATGAATATTCTACATTATTTTCCTTCCCTAGGTGATAGTGTATTGAACAATCATAATCCTTGAGTAGCTTGATCCATCTCATTTGCCTCATGTTGTGTTATTTATGTGAAAAGATATATTTAAAGCTCTTGTGATTAGTATATATCTTACACCTTTCACCATAGAGACAATGTCTCCTTAATTTCAAAGAAAATATTACATCTTCCAACTCATGATCATGAGTTGGATAGTTCTATTCATTAGTTTTTAACTACCTTGATGCAAAGGGAATAACTCTATCATTCCTCATAAGGACACAACCAAGTATTTTATTTGATGCATCACTATAAATAACAAATCCACCATTTCCTAATAGTAGAATCAATATCAAAGAATTAAATAATCTCCACTTCAATTCTTCAAAAAATTCCTAACATTATTTTTTCCATACTAACTTAACCCATTTATGAGTAATCATGGTTAAAGAATTAGATAATCAAGAAAAATTATAAACAAAACTCCAACAGTAACTTCCTAAACCAATGAAAATACATACCTAGGTCATGTTCATTGGTATAGGCTATTACTAAACTATCTTTTTATTCATATTATAAACTGAGATTCCATACTTATATACAATTTTTCCAAGAAAATAAACTGTTTGAATCTAGAATTCATACTTTCTAAACTTCCCATATAAATCTTTTCTTCTAATAGTTTCTAGAAAAATCCACAATTGGTTCTCATGATCATCCAGGATTTTGGAATATATAAAGATATCATCAATAAATACCATAGAAAAACCATCAAGATATTCCTTGAACACTCTGTTCATTAGATCCATAAAAACAGAGGGTGCATTAGTTAATACAAATGTAATTAACATAAACTTGTAATGTCTATACCAAGTTCAAAAATCTATATTTGTAATATATTCTTCCTTGACATGAAATTGATAATATCCAAATCAAATATCGAATCTTTGAAAAATATTGAGATCCATGAATTTGATCAAATATTCCATAAATACGAGGAAAAAAATTCTTGTTTTTTATCATAATAACATTAAACTCCCTATAGTCAATGCCAAGACTCATAGATCCATCTTTCTTCTTAATTAGAAGAACAGGAGATCCCCCAGGTGAAACAATAGGGAATATTAATCCCTTATCACTCAATTCCTCTAGCTTTTTCTTTAACTCTATTAACTGCACCATTGTTATTCTACATGGAGTCTTTGATATAGGTCTTGTATCAAGGATTAAATCAATAAATAAATCAACTTCCCACTCTAGAGGATGACTAAGAAAATCATCCATAAATACATCAATATATTCTTTCATAATAAGTACATCCTAAATTTGAAGATCACCTTTTTCATCAGTAGGTTTTATCTTTTATTCTTCTACAAGAATCTCATTTAGAAGAGAAATTATAGGTGGATCCATATATGACTTAGATGATGAATTATCCCCTTTAAAGATAAGAAATCACATATCTTCATCATAAATCATAATTTCCTTCTCTTCTCAATAATTATTTACATTGTATTTAGAAATCTAGTTCATACAAAAGATTTTATTAAAATAAACCATTGGTATGATGATAAAATTAGAAATTAGATCACATTTATGTGTCATAATAGGAACTTCTCGACACATCTTTATTGCAATAGGGTTTTCACCAGGAGACTTCACTGAAAAATCCCTTATTAAGGTGAATTAGAAATAGATAATTTTAAAATAAATCTAGGAAGATATTCAATGACCCAGAATCAAATAAATCTTTAGATAATTTTGAGGAGATGATTAAAGTACTTTCCACCACATCATTAGAAACTTCAATATCAGCTGTTGTGACTATATAAACATGGCCTTATTCCCTTGGAATTTTCTGGAGAAAATTTTGTAGTGCCCTGACCCCAGAAGCCCAGAAATGGTGCATTATTTTAATACATTATCATGATTACAAGGAATAAAGTTCTGAAAGACCGATCCGTTTAACAGTCTTGGAAAATAAGTTACATACATGAACTTTACATTATAATTTATTACATAAAATACAACATAGAAAATCATTTTAGAATTAAATTATTCTCCTAACTTAAACCTGAATATAAATTATAATACACTTCTTGGCATCCTGGGAAAATAAAACATAATAAAGGGGTGATCTCATATGCTCAGTAAGGATAAAAAATATAGTAGAAACTATCATAAATAATCATAAACTTCTATGGAAAGGTATAGAAATTAAAACACAAGCCCTTT
Source organism: Viscum album (assembly GCA_963277665.1). Taxonomy (NCBI): domain Eukaryota; kingdom Viridiplantae; phylum Streptophyta; class Magnoliopsida; order Santalales; family Viscaceae; genus Viscum; species Viscum album. The sequence continues at coordinate 171,873,178 of OY728157.1, forward strand.
AAACATAAAATTCAGCATAATATAGAAAAGATAAATTAAATAATGACATCTAATTATTCATATGGATATTATAATAGTAAAATACTCACATGAAACATCAATAACTAATCTCATAATTATGGAATGCATAATGTCGGACATCATAACTACATACTCAAGGCCTCGTTCCAAGACTGCAAATAAAAATGTGGTCAAGGCCTTGTGCCAAGACACTAGTTTGTCTGAAGAGACCTACCGATGCATTTAGGGGCTATAGTGAGCCCCACCTGTCACTTACTATGTCCAATGCATTCCTCATATGTAAAGGTTGAAACATAACATAAACGTTCGTATTAAAACTAGTATACGAAATGTTAATAATTTAACCATAAACCACGGATGGCATAAAAATAGCACATCCACAGTCAAACATAAATCATTTAATAAAATATAAAATATTATATTATAATAAATCAACCTCAATCAAGAATAAAATACAATGAAGGATATTGACATAGATGAAAATAATTAGTAAAACTATTTGAGAGAAATATCCCCTTTTTCTTGAAAACATTTAAAAGTTTCACTATTTATCAAAGATGTCGTTTAAAAGAGATTTTTGAATCAAAGTGTCTCATACCAATTTGAAAATTTTGATACTAATTTTAATTTTAAAACATTAATGTCTATATAAATAAATTTTTAAAACCATTTTTAAAACATGGACATTAATGAGAAATATTTAGAAGAATAAATCTTTAAAACATTTAAAATGATATTTTTTTAAAGGTTGGGGCCGAAGACTCATTTATTATTAAAGCAAAGCAAAGACCTCTTTAACTGGGTAGAGGGAGACCCATTACATAACCCGAAGGCCCAGTGGACATTTAGCCCATTACATGACCCGTATGCCCATTTTTTTGGCCCAAAGCCCATTCTGGGAATAGTACTGCTATAGTGCCCATGCTGCTACAGTTCCGCACATCACCCACCGCTGCTACAGTACTCTGCCGCCGCTACAGTGCCCGCCGCTGCTATAGTCGCTACAGTACCTGCTCCCAATGGGTTTTGAACCCCCATTTAAAATGATATTTTAGTTATAGAGTTCCTAACCAAATGAAAGAAATTTGAATACAAATAATTGTGGAATAAAATTAATAAAAACTTTATAATATCAGGAGAATAAATGGATTCATGATATAATATGTCAAAAGACAGTATATACACCATATAAAAATGAATTGGTGCATAACAATAAATAAGTCTCAATGGAATGTAAATTGAGATGAAATCCCTTATAAAGACAATATCCTTAGATTAAGGATAAATAAATGACATAATTATGTGTGAAAAATATAAATACACTCAATATTATTGGATATTTAGTGTAAATAAATCATAGGAAATTCACACATATTCTTATAAAAACAAAACCAATGAGTTGGATATTTAACTAAATGAAAGGAAATTGAGTTAAGATTACCCTTATCAAGTTCATATAATTGAATTAAGAATTTATAAATGTAATGATTATATGTATCAAAATTATATCCAAAAAAGGGTAGTGTAAATTAATACATAAATAAATAAATAGTTATTTCACACATAATGTTGGAGTAAAATAATCAATGAAGTCTGTGTAAAACCCAATGAGTGGAAATTGAAATTATAAATCCCCTTACTGATTTGGTAACTTGTGAAACATACACTACATGAAAGAAGAATCGTACAATGAATTTGTAAATTCCCATAAATTAAATTATATTATGCAAATAATACATTCATGGGTAGTATATACACTACACAAAAGGAAATAATGGCAAATATAGCTTGAATCTCACGGGAATAAAAAGCAAGATGAAAACCCCTTACCTTATACTTTACTTTAGTCGAGGGTAAGTTTAACATCCTGTATAATGGTTAAATAATTTTTACTAAATTATACAAGAATGACATACATAAATATGATATCATATATGATGCTTTAATATTGCTTTGTTAATAATATTTCAGTAGTATCATTGTTTCAAGTGTTAACTGATTCGTTTTCCTTTATATGTTTTGTTACGTAAGTCCTATTTGTTATAGATATGATGTATTTTATTAATATCCAGAATTATATTAAGTTCATAAACATTATTTTTTTAATCATCAAATGAAAATTATTCTTGAATGGCAACGATGGAGGATGAAATCTCATCGCGTCGTGGAGATGGTAATCCGTACGTATGCACGAATGACAATATCATTCTATTGATGGTGAAATAGTATGTAATTGGATGGTATATTTTCAATTCAGAATAATTAATATGTTATATTTATTATTTACATCAATTATACTCATTATTATACCCATCCAAATAATGTAGTGTTGAATAGAAAACTACACTACAATGTGGAGACGGTAAGCCATATGTACGCACACATGGTGACTTTATCATTCATAAGATGAATAGAATAACGAATATGGTTGTACCATATTTATAATAACATATAAGTATATAGAATGTACTGGATTAATTATTTTATTATGCAAACGTCAAATAAAGATGAAGTAGAAGAAGAAAAGAACTTTGAAAGAGGTGATAAAATAATTACCTTTTCTTCGGGTGCTTCCTTTTTATTTGAACAAAAGGTCTCTTTAAGTTGGATTTATGATCAATGTAAGGACTCTATGTTTAAGTGAGGGTAGTTGGGATGAGATTTGGGTAGGTTTTGACTGATACAAATGGATTTTGAGGTGTGAAATTAAGATAAGGGGAAGTACCCTTTTATAAGAGAGGTGATGGGCACTTTAGGAAAAATTGAAATATTAGTTTATTATAAAATTATTTTTGGTTTCTAATAGCTCAAAATGAATTTATTTCTAGGATAAGGTGGGGATGGGTATAAATCCTCTCAAACAATAGGTTTTAGACAATTTTATGTCACCATATTAACCTTATCTTTTAGATTTAACTCTTCATTAAATAGTTTAACTTTTACCATGTCTTCTTGTATTTTTATACTACATGGTTAATATAGTTACTATAAAGTAACAAGAGAATCTATAGTGGTTAATTAATGACATATATAACATTATATAAGTAATTTGTTTGAACCTTATATTTTTAGGACTATTATATAATTTAATAAAATAGTATTTTGTTTAAAAACTCATTTATGTCAAATTTGACACTATTTAGTATTTCGTTTTTGTGAAAGTCATAACAACTTGATTACTTCAAAAAAAATACATTTAATCAACCCTCACATGTAATATTCACATATAAAATCAGTTAATGTCCTAAAAAGTTTCAATTTACATTTATGTTAATATTTATAATATCAATTATTTTAATCTTTCATTAATAAGGTAATTATTGCATTATCATTGCGTCATAAATAAATTTAATTATTTAATGTCTAAAAATTATAAATAAAATACCATTATGTATGAAATAGTTTTATATTTATAATTAATATTTATAGTCAAATTTATCTTATGTATAACCCTACATTAAAAATGGTTTAGTTATTAAAATTTGAATTTAACACTTTTAACTCTTCTTTAAATAAAATATAATAAATGTCCTAATATAACCCAAATGGATCAAAATGGATCTTATTTTTTCCTAAGGTTGATTTTGGTTGAAAAAACACTTATCCAATATAATTAAGACATGTGTTGGGGGTAATTTCATATTATTATAGTATTATTTCTACCTTTAATTGCCCTATTTACTTTCAACTCTGGTAAATAAAATTCAAAAGTTAATATTATGAAAATATTATTTTCATTTTATTGAATTAAAATTTACTTAATAATGAAAAATTTATTTGTCATATTTTTGAAATTCAATTCACAGAAGCGCTGAAATTACGTTTTATGCAAATTTGCAAATGTGCATAGAAGGTGGGTAAAAGACGTTAAAAATTTTAATAAAATTTTATATATCTAATTTTATTATAAAATGACTCAAATGAATTATATTATAATAATATATGTATTATTTATCTATTTTTACTTTAAGGTAAATTTTAATTAAAAATAATTATTTAAATGAAAAAGTCAGTTTTTATGTACTATGCAGTATTTTTCACTATTCATCAAAAATTGAAAGTTTTCAGAAAAATACCAAAAACTTACCCTAAGCTAATTTTGATATTCTGAATCCAAAAAATGAAGTCTATTTTACCAAATTAAATTTTTATGAGTGTCTAATATTAATTTTATCATTGTTTACAGAAGGACATAAAAAGTAGTTCTTTTAAGAAAATATATTTTTATAAATATATAACTATTTTACCAAAACATATACATGTCATTATAAATACGTATTATTTATGTGAAAACATTATAAATAACATTGAAAATTTATTTGTTACTATTCATACTACAATATTTAATTGATAAATATATATATTGTTTAAATAATTATAATACTAATGTGTTGTCTCGCAAGAACTCAATATTGCATATAACGCAAGACAATTCAGTGTTACGTGAAATATAAGCTATTGAATTACTTTAAAGATATAAATTACTATAAAATCTTTGGGTGTTACAAGTTTACTTGATATATAGTGTAATCATTTTCATAATATCCCATATCTTTATAATTGTAGCATTGAACATTGTTAGCTTCTTTCTTTCCATTAAAATCATGGGCTTGGTGGCCATTTTATACACAATTGTAACATACTACCTTCCCCAATAGGCATGTTCCATGACGTTTTATTCAAAATTTATTATAGGATGGAAATTAAACTTTTCTCTTCTTCCCATTTTTCTTATTTTCTTTTCCAGAGGGTTCAACATCCATTTTATTCTCTTGCTATCCTTTAATGTCATAAAACATTGACAAATATTTATATAACTTGATAGAATATAACACTATATATTTGTATGAAGATAAATTTTGAGAGGCCAGTTCCCTTTATAGGAATGGTTTTAATCCACCAAATAATTGATCAATATTTCTCCTTGGATTACATATGTAGTCTGCAAAATTTCTTTCTAAACATGTAAAGTTGGATTCATACTTGGAAACTTTTTCATCCTCTTTCTATATCAAACTCAAGAATTTACTCTCTATATTATCTCACTATTCACGAGGAAAGTATTTCTCCAATAAAATTTCCTTAAAATAATTCCATTCCATATTTTCAATTTCTTACTCCCCCATTTTGTTTTGAATTAATGACCACTATTGATCTGTATCTATCCATAGATGATAAACTACCATGATAACCTTCCCCCTTTTTTTACTTCCCAACATAAGAAATATCTTCTCTAAGGAACTTATCCACTACTCAGATACAAATGGGTTTGTATTCCCATTGAATGATGGAGGTTATTATCTCATGAAGTGCTCTAACATTGTTCCTCTACATCGTGGATTAAAATTCTCCATATGTGTAAGGTTATTATTCATAACCTAATTCAGCTATCCCAGTATAGTTATAAGTTTCTTATCTCCAGTTATAGCTCCTTCTCCTACATTATTATCTTTTATAGGAGGGAAATCCCTACATGGGATACACTCATTGGTATGGTTTCTATTCCTTGCACTAGGAACAATTTTTAACAATAAAATACACTAAATTAGGTTATAAATCATAATGCATATTTTTAAACTAGAAAAAAACTTAACATAAATTGAAAAATTTATGCATAGCTAATCTCATAATCATAAACATAGTTTCTTTGGGGATATATTTTCTTTTAAATTCTTTATAATGGTTTGTAGAGAAAATGTGAATTATCTTAAGCATATCCCTCAAGAGTGTCAAACTAGGTGAACAGTAAGACATGTTGTCATGTACCAGGTTACACCAAGTCAAGTTTGACACACCTTGTTAAAGTTGTTACCCCTAGGTACATCTATTCTAGAACTACATCTACCTTTACTACCCAGACAGAGATGCATTTCTAGGAAGGAATACATAATATCTAGCTTACCAAAATTCTAGGATTTTATTCTATAATTATCCTCAATGAATATCTTAAGGTTATATCCCCAAATCTATGTTTTCTTAAATATAGTTTCCGAGGTTTCTATTAAACTTCCTCTGATACAAACTATAAAGTCCCCGACCCCAGTATCCTAGATTTGGTGCCTTACTTTATTACATTATTATTATGAACAAGTTATGGCATCCCAAAGGAAAGAATGGTTTAGTATCTTTGTAAAACCAGATAAAAACATTAATTTTAAATTACAAATTTAAAATAAAAAAAAATATAGCAACTCCATCAAAAACATCCATAAACTCCTAGATTATCCCTACAAGTCATTCATAATATACATCTTCATATTCTGGTGGAAAATAAAACATAAAAAGGGGTGACCTTAGATTCCCAAAAAGGGTAAGAAATACAATGGAACCTATCATAAACATAAAAAATAATGCAAGGTGAATAACCACATCACATGCCATTAAAACATAATCTTTAGCATAATATGAAAAATTAAATACTGAATAAGTAATTCCATATAAATAATCACATGATAATGAAACTTAACCATGCATATTATACTAGTCAAATAATCACATGGGCTATCAATTAATAATATCATAATTAGAGAATGCATAAATCTAGACATTATAAACATACCGTCAATGCTTTGGCCAGGAAACCATATATAAATGGCTAAAAAATAGGTCTAGATTGTCTCATGAGACCTACCGATGTAGTGAGGGGATATAGTGGGACCCACCCATCACTTAATAAGTTGAATGAATTCATAATATAAAAATCATGAAACATAATAAACATATACATTCATATTGAAGATATCATATGAAATGTTAATGAATTTTCCAAAATAATAAACATAAACATAATCATAAAACATCCAGAGCAATATGAAGAATGGTATCAATATAGTAAATCCCTAGTAAAAATAATCATAGACCATTCAATAAAATATGGTAGATGTTAACATAAGAGATAAATTTCAATAAATAATAATATTTAATAGAGGGTGTTGAAATAGATGATAATACTCTAATAAAATCATTGAGGAATTCTAGATAGAAATACCCTTTTTACTTTTAAAAGGAAAAGTTATTTTTGGAAAATCATTTGGTATTTGTCATAAAATAAGATAACAAACATTTATATCCGAACATAGAAAAATTAAGGACAATGAAATTATTTTTGAGGAATAAATTATGTCCACCTAAAGTGAAAACATGTAAAAAGAGTTTTTAAGAAACTTTAGAAATGGGCCAATTTAGTGTGGTTTAAGGGAAAATATAAAAGAGACTTTAAAAAGGAAAAAGGATTAATTGTTTACATAAAACTAGTAAATAGCTAAGATAAATTTTCATGATAAAAAGGGAGATTTTATAAAAATATTTGTGTCTTAAAACATATTATTAAGTTTACTTGAAAAAGTGTGAGAAATTACGAAGTTCCCTTTAATTAGGATTGCTTATCAAGAGGAATTGAAAAGATAACCTTATAAAACATGTACCCATTAAATAAAGACAAATTGATATGGATACATGAGTTTGGAACATATCAAACTATCTTTCGAGAATAAACCCTTACCTTATGTCCAAAAGCGTTCTGCACTTGTACATAACATCCTGGATAATGAAATTAGATTCATTAATAATTTAATTAATGACCTATTCAATATTTATTTGATTTAATATAATTTTATTAAGTTTATTTATGGTATTTTTGATGTGTTATAAGATTAAATTTCATCATTCGAAAGTGTTTGTTTCCTTGGTTTTCATGATTGGTTCACTTGTGTAAATGTACGAAAGATCGTGTGAAATGGGAATAGTTATCTAGAATTGAAATTTTATGATTTTAATGAAATTAAATAATATTTAATGGTCTTATATATCTTTTTTTTCTATATATGAGGATGATCATTAGATAAAACATTAATGATAACCATTTGGAATATTTTGGTGTTTTTTCAATTATCACGTACTAGTTTTGTTTTAAGAATTACTATTATCTATATATACTAATTTTAGAACATTAAATAAGTTTTATTACATATATTAAAGTCTTTTTCAACCATAAAAATGGTTTTATGACCAATATTGAAGGCATAATTGAAAAACAAAAACTCACCATCCACGAAGGTGGTAAATCGGCACCTTACGGATGATGTTTTCATTTTTAAAATAAAACAGGGAATAGAAAATAATGGATGGTGGATATAACATTATCATAATAAAATTATAGTATATATAATATATTAGAGTTATCATTCATGTTTGGATAGATGTTGTAAGAAAAATATATGAAAGAAAATAAATTGAAGGAAATTTAAAAGAGCGAAAGGGGATTTTACCTCTTGAATACCTCTTATTGAGAACCTCCTTATGTAACTTTGAATTGGTATTTTGGGTAAGATCATAAAGAATAGAAAGTGGGGTATATTTTTTGGAGAGGTATTAGGCAAAATTGGACAAGCTTCAAGTCTTTGGAGGTGTGAGGTGAAGAGGTGGTGACAAGTTGTATTTATAGTGGAGGAGATGATTGTTTTTTTGATTATTTTATTCATTAGTTTATTATTTTGTCTAAACAATATGACTAGTTTGAATTTTATAACTAAATATATTTAAATAAATAATTAAAGTTTGATATTATGGTCTTACAAAAGACATACATCATCTATGACTCAATAATTCATGTATTTATAAAATAATATAAATTACCGTATTTCACTATTCACCAAAATTTCAACTATTTTAGGAAAATACTAAAAATTTACCCTAACCATTTTAAATGTGTATAATTTAAAAATGGACACCATTTTATGAAAATAGTTTTCAAAATATTTGAAATTTAATTTTTAATAAAATCATCATTTACTCAAAAAATACCGATTTTAATATAACCAATTTTATGAAACTTTCAAAAATTAATTAAGGTATTATAAAATTATATTATAATCATAAGAAAAAATAATAATTAATTTATGAATCTATTTTATGAAAATAAAATTTCTTTTAAATAATCATTTTAATTATAAAATTATAAATAAACATTTATGTTTCACAAAAATACCAACACTTAATTTATCACTTTTAAAACATTCATTTACTTATTAAATGATATAAATATACCATATTTTCATTTATATGATACCTAAATTTTATTTATAATTTACTAGGTGAAGATACTATTCTATTAGTCATATTAATATTCCTAACGGCCACATTAGTATTCCAACAATCATATTTAATAGTATATTTCAGTTTTAAACTCGATGTTGTGTGAAGCATAAAATATCAAACATATTAAATTCTAAAATAGATATAATATAAAATATTTTTGCGTTACAGTTTTTTTTAGATTTTTCATTTAAGAATTATTTAAATAGAGGTCTTATACACTTCCCTTTTTATAATTGTTTTGGAAGATCTTGGTTATGTCATGAAGAGTCTACCACCATATATAAAATGTTGGTTTTAAAACAAAATATTATGTATAGAATCACAATGGAGAGAAAAAAAATATCAAACTATTCATGATCGAAATGATTGGAGTGGAATGAAGAATTTGATATTTGATCAATTCCTATTTATTCATCACATGAGAAAAAAGCATTCTAATGCAAGAAGATAATGATATGATTAGATAGATACAACTAATTAAAATGTTGAGAGAGTAAAAAAATTAATGGATGATTCCAGGACTCCTGCATATCAATAATGTGGTAAATGAAAATGCTAGAATTTTAATGTGACTCTATATTGGGAAAAAATATATATAATTTATAATATTTTTATTAATTATATTCATACCTTTTAAAGGATTTATTTCCAGGTGATGTAGATACTCTCTCAAATCATTATATGGAATTAAAGTTAATTTCCCATATTTAATTTTCTTCTAATAAAATTCACAATTTATCAAAGGATTAAAACTTATTTTGGGAGGAAAACATGGAAATAATGGTTGTAAAGAATGTGTCACATATTTATAGAATCCAAATATATATGGAACACCATTTCTTATACCACAGAAATAAATGTATCACTTTTCACTGATTCTCAGGCTCCAAAATTGTTTATGTATGATGAAATATCTACAAATAGGTGATAGAATTATTTTTATTGAATTATGGATAATGATAAGATGGTTCATCCAACATATGGATTATTATGGTTGAAATTTGATTCATAGTAACTTGATTTTTCAGTTAATGTTTATAGTGATAGGTTGGGTCTATCAAGTGATGATTTTAATCTATTAAGACAACTATTTACTTCACAAAACATGTGGCTAATTTTCATTCACATTTATAACCTTCTTCCGTGGATGTGTATCAAAAAATCATTCATGTTCTTGAGTATACTCATATTTGGATCATTTGGTGCTGATATTGATATAGATGTGTACTTTTAACCATTAATAAAAGAGTTGGCATAACTTTGGAATGTGTTTGTGAAAAAATATGATGCTTCTTCAAAAGACATATTTGATATGAATGATATGCTTATATACATGATAAATTATTTTTCTTCTTGTACAATAATGTCTGGATAGTATATAAAGGTAAAACTATCTAGTCCTATTTGTATGAATAATACACAATCCAGAAGAATTGCATACTGTTGTACTTTTAATTTTGTGAGACATCAATGATTATTTCTAATAGATCATATATACAGGAATAATCATCAAATGTTTGAAAATACATTTGATACATATAATCCACCTCATAATATGTTAGGAAGATATGTGATTAGTGAATTTTAAGATGTTAGTTTTTTATTTTGAAAATGTCAGATGAAATCTAAAAATATGAAGAATGCTTCGAATGAATATAATTATTATAGTAAGAAGTAAATAATCTTCTTTGATTTTACTTATTGGTCAACTAATTTATTACATTATTGTTTATACATAAAACCCAATGAAAAAATAAATGTTAAATATTGTTTTCAATTTATATTTATTTCATGGGGGAATACTAAATATTATTTATAATCTAAACATGACTTCATGGATTAGGGTGTTATACCCTAAATTCATCATATGTGTATTAGTTAAAATAATTATAAAGTTTCTTATTCTTCTTATATAGTGGAAAATTCTAAGAAAAAACAATTTTTAGATGTATTACTAACCATTAAGGTTTCAAATAGATATTAAAAACGTATCAAAATGTGTCAATTAGAAGAGAGTTAAAATCAAAGTATTTGAAAACTCATGAACACAACATCCTTATTCATGAATTGATTCAAATAATAGTATGTCATTTACTGTATAATTACATATGGGTGATGGTTGTTAGATTGTTCCATTTTTATGGAGATATTTATGCTAAAAAATTGTCTAATCCCTTATTTTAAAAAATTTAGGAATATGCACCATTAATTTCATGAAAGTTATAGAAAATGTTTCCTCTATCCCTTCCCACTTTCTTGTTTCATCTAACTATCCATACTTAAACTATAATACCTCTTATGGGACCCATTTTCTTCATTGGATGTATACAATCAAAATAAATATATACACAAAGAAGTCTTATATTTGTAACATGAGTCATCCTTAAGGTTCCACTCTAAAAGGTTACTTGGATCAAGAATATATGGATTAACATTAAATGTATTTTAATTATGTGTGCATGAGACGCAACTGAGTAATGAGAAATAAACATGAGTAGCATATGTAAATTCAGCCCAGTTTTGCAATCTCTTCCTGAAATATGAGGAATTTTTGGATCATATAAATTAGAAACATTAATCCTTGAATAGTGGGAGATAACACATCAAAAAATATTATTTACCATGGTATGTTTGATGACTACATCAAGTATGTAATTTAAATGTGCATGTTATATCTAACAATTTGTAACCTCTCATTCCATTACATTGCTGGTTGGAAGTTAGAGGGTTTTAGAGGAGGCTCAAAGAACGTTTGATGGGGTTTGAGGATGGAATTTTGATGAAGATAATTGTTCACATCATGAATCAATATTCACAACATTAATGGGGTTTTTCACATCTTAGAGGATGGATATTTATGGATTTAATTTTTGGAAGGGAATTTTGTGCTTAATTAATTCAAAATGTAAAAAAATTAATAATGACATAAATGAATTTAAGGATGAGGTTGCCTAATATTTGGTGGATAATTATTAGGATTTCAAGTTTTAAGAATTTCTGGTCTAAATTGATTTCATTTCTTGAATTGGTGATCATCATAGATCTTCATGAAATGAATCAATGTTTCACTCCATAAATGTTTCAAGTTCTATCCTATTTATAAATTCCAGGAAACACTCTTATATATCTAATTCCTTGAGATTTTTTGGGTGAACACTATGAAATTTTAGGGGATTTTATATCCTCCTTTCTCTAGATTTGATTCTTGGCCTTAGAAGTTTTATCTTTTGCAATTTTTGAGGATTCCTTCTTATTCCACATTTGGTTTCTTCCATTCCTCTCTTGAGGATTCTCAGTGGTGATATTTTTTTTATTAAAGGAGTGGTTGGACTATGTTTTTGTTGATCCATTGGTGTGATTCAGTCTGATATAGGTTTTCTTTTTATTTTTTTATCTTTCAAATATTTTTCCTTCACCAAATTGTCCATAGTGATTTAGAAATACTCTTTGAGGTAGGAGAACCGTTTCTCTCCTTATTTACTTGAATATGTAAGGATTTCATGATTTTATTATCCAATGGGTGGATTATAAGGATTAGCCTAATGAATTTAATGAATTGGTTAATTAAAATTGATGGGAATGGGGAGGAATAAGACGTGTTTACAAGTTCTGATTATATTGCTTATATAATTATACTTTCTTCTTTATATTTATGAAAATCAATGTTTTTGGGAGCCTTTCTTGTGTTGTAGTTGTTATGATTGTAAAAACCATATTGTATTGAATATTTAAACTTCCCTAAATAAAATGTTTAGAACTTAAATATGAATATTGAACTAGGATCCCATGGAAATATGATTTTTTTGAGAGTAACCATGCTAATTAATGAAGGAATGTGACTAAATACCAATATTTAATTTGAATTTTTGGTGATTATAGAATCCAAAATATGATTCTATGTGTTGAGGTGCTTTCTGTGTAGTCTTTTGTGATGTGTGGGAAACTTATGGGGGGGGGGGGGGTTACTGATTGTAAGATCATTTTTTTCCAAATGAAGTATGAACCCCTAAAATTATGGTTTATACCCTTTATTTAACCATATAGGAATTCTTAAGAGGTTAAGGGTTCAAAAGAATCTAAGGATTGTTCAGACCTCAGAGACTATAATTTTTGGGAAATAGTATGAGACACATGGTTGGTTCATGGTTAGTAGTGACTGTGTGGCTCAACCATACGACCAATATATAAGGGAGCACAATTTGATAAATTATGGAAGGGAGGACACATGGCCATGTGAAAAACTACAGACCTCTAGCAGAGGGGACTTTCACGGGGATACAAATTGTTTAGAAAATCATGCACTTAGCCCACACACTTAGTGACACTTAGAGAATAACCACATATGGTTGGATCTTGATTTATTTAAACCATGTGGGATAACTGTGCAAGGGGTGGATCCCATTAGATAGTTCTAGCACACAGTTGGTGCATGGTTTGGCCAACCATGTGTCCAAACCATTTGAACCGTTATAATTGAATGAATTTTCCCTCTTACCTTCATTCTTTAAAATCCTAAACCCTCTTTAATTCCATCATTTTTCTCCAGTAGTAGCCTTGTGGGAACCCTCCTTCCTTTCCAACCTAGGATTTGAGATAAGTTTTTTGAACAAGTTCAAATTCCTTCACCATCAATTATATTGGAAGCGTATCAATAAGATATTCATTTATCTTCCTTTGTTTCTATGTTTACCTCATCATCTTTGATTCTATTTTGGTGTGAGTTTATATGATATATTTTTAGGGAATTTTTCTATTTTGATGATTTCTCCCATTCCATCCCAAATCAAATCACAAAAACAAATGAGGAGAGAAATACCAATCTATGGTATGTGGTCTAGTAATTTTTCCCCAAAGCCTAGTTGTTCTATATCATTCACTATTGTGCCACACATCGAACTTTCCACACATTTCCTAAAATTATAATTTTTCTTACTCTAAATTGTTACCCATGCTAGATATACCACATGCACTCTAAATTTTAGATTGGGGATAACCCCTATCAACTAGTCACACCATGTGAGGTGTGATAATAGTTTCCTATGACCTATTAAATTAATAAATGTCAAGACCATATTATAAGTGGTTTTATATTGATGCTTAATTAAATCAACCCCCATGAATTTAAAAGAAGTGAGTGGTATAAAAACACTACATTAATTCTATGAAATTAATGAACTATGATTCTAGTTAAAAGGGATTCTAATTGAATTTTAATTCATCCCTTGAAATGAATTTAAGAATGACTATTCCTTATGATATAAATATACATTATAGGTATGGAATCCCATCCAATTATAATATACAAGTATGGAATCCCATAAGTATAGCATCCCAGACTTTTTCTTACATTTCCATTACATCATTTCAAAGATAAAAAACATAATAGTATTACACATAGAGGATCCATAGGTTTAGTTTCTTGGGCAAACTAGGACCATGCATGACAAACACAACATCAACCATAAACATTTATTTAACTTCTTCTTCACTAGATTCTTAGTGGCACTTGTCCTCTCTTTATTACATGTAGCCACCTGAGGATATACATCAAAAGGGGTGAGCTAGAAGCCCATTAAGAGGATAGAGAAGAACAATATATCATGGGGTGAGCATAATCATTACATAGGAAAAGAATCATGAACATGAGAGGAGCATAAATATTAGACTTGAAATGTGGAAATGCATAAAAAATGAAACATCATGTCTTAGTGGTTAAATACCACACATACTTGTGAACAAATCTAGAATCATGTTCACACATCATTTCACATTTACTCATGAGATTCATCACTTTACCCAATGCATTGGAGCGCTATATAATTCCGGGCGCACCCGTCACATTTAAACATTCATATTGCACTATATAATTCCGGGCGCACCCGTCACATCATAACATTATCATTATCATGATTGCCACATAGGAAACATATCAAACATGTACATGAATAACCCATGGAAAGGAATGGGTTTCATCTCATAATAACACATTCATAAGCTTTGGATTCCCAAAAGAAAGAGGGAACAACATACTTGATACAAGAACCATCAACCTTGAATGAGAGGTAAAAGGTGAGATCATGAAGGAAGAGTTCTTTTGGAAAACATTTTGATGGAAATAAAAACTAGTGACAAACATGTATCCCAGAAAAGTAAATTAAATGATGAAAAAATGATCTTTGAGGAGTAACCATATCAAAAATGGAGTGAAAGAGGGAGAACCCGAACGAAGAAAATTGGGTTCGAGATTTCCCCTTACCTTGTAATCGAATGCCTGTTTCTTTTTAATATCCTGTATAAAGACATTATATTCATTAATTAGAAATTCCAGAACCTTTTATACATTAATATAGTTAATTCTGGTTTCATTATGTCATATTATGTACCTTTGGATGACTTATAGAGTTAAAAAAAACTTTGTTCGAGGATGTTCGTTTTTATGCTTTTCTTGAGCGGTCCACTTGTATTCTTAAATTGATGTTTGGGTAGATCATGGGTAATCATCCAGAACTGATATTACATGTTATTTATGTTATTACAGAATATTGAATGATTTTATAATGATTTATATTATATCCATGTGGAAGAATAATTAGATAAGATTTTAATGATGGTTATTTGGGTAAATTTGGGTGGTTTTTGGATCACAACAAACTTGTTTTAACTTTTCACTTAGTAATATGGCCATAGGTTATTTCCAGAACTTAAAATAGAACATAATACATATAACATATTCTGGTTCAACCATAAAAATGGTTTCATGACCAGATCTGAAGGTATAAATGGAATAAGAGAGCATGTTGTTTTTGAAGGTGATAAATTATCACCACATGAACAACGTTCTCTTTAATAAAATAAAAGGAAGAGGGAAAGGGTGTGGGGTGATATAATATAACATTAGAATCATAAGATTACAGTATATGTATAATACTGGAGTTACAAAATAATTTGGATGAATATATGTTAGGAGAGATCAAGAAAGGAACTTGAACTTGAAAGGAAATTAAACGAGAAGAGGGAGGAAAATTACCTCTTGAATCCTTCACTTGAGAACCTCCTTAAGGGCTTAAGCTTGGTCTTTTGATGAGACCAGAAGCTCTTGGACATGGGGAAGGGGCTAGGGGAGATTATTGGGCAGATCTTAGACAATTATTGAAGCTTGAGAGGTGTGGTTTGGCAAGAGAAGGGGGAGGGCTTATTTATACATGAGGAGGGAGGTGTTTTTGGCATAAAATATTAAATAAAAATAATATATCAAGAGTTAGAATTGTAATAGTAGTTTTTTGACATCCTAAATCATATATCAATATAATATAATTCGTTTTAGGATTTAAATCTTCTTTATAATTCGAATTCATTAATTTATTAAAATGAAAGTGAAAGAAAGAGAAAAGACACTTTAAGAAATCACCTTTTGACTTTAGGCTTTGGAAAGTTCTTTTTAGGTTTGAGAATTGGATTTATTGTATTTCAAGGAACAATTTATGAAATTCAAAATAATTTGGCCGAAACTAATTCTCTAGAATGTTTATGTCATCATTACATCATTAATGATGCAATTTAGTGTACACCGATTATTCGAAAAACTGTATTTTTTACTATTCACCTGAAAATTGAAGTATTTCAGAATAAACCCAAAAATTTACCCCTACCATTTTTCGACGTGTGGAATCCAAAAATGATTTCCATTTTTAAAAAATAATTTTCTAAATATTATTAATTTAATGTTTAACTAAAATCATAATTTACTTAAAAAAATAGTTTTTAAGATTAAAACTGATTTTGTAGTTCTTTCATAAATTATGTAGGGTCTTATAAAATTATCTAAAAACTATTAGACATTGATTAAGTACTTTATTAATACATTTAAGATAAATAAATATTATTTTAAATTAAATAATTAATTATAATTAATTATTTTGACTTTATAAAATAGAAAAAACGTTTACTAAGGTCAAATTATCACTTTCTATGATGTCTAAATATTATTTTATTATTCATAGGTAATGTTACTCTTATTTAATATAAGGGTCATATTACTATTCATAAGGGTAGGTTACTATTCATAAGGGTATGTTACTATTCGCCAAAAATTATTTTTGTTTCATTAGACTCCAAAAACTATCTTGAACACAACCGTGTATGTTGGATTTTTAAAATTCCAAACATAGGGGTGAAAAAATTATGTTTAAAGGTCACTTATCACTTAGTAGTTCATTATTTAGTGTTTTTATGACATAAATATAAGAAGTGAATTTTCCATTGAAATACTTTGGGTTGTTACATTCTTCCCCCTTAAGAAATTTTGCCCCCGAAATTTCACTTTACACAAACAGGTGAGGGTACTTCTCCTTCATTGCCTCTTCTGGTTCCCAAGTTGCTTCCTCAAACTTATGGTTCCTCCAAAATACTTTGACAAGGTGGGTTGTCTTGTTGCGTAGAACCTTATCACTTCGGTCCAAAATTTTTACCGGCTGCTTCTCATAGGAGATATCATCTTCTAGTTGTACCACCTATGAGTTTAGTACATGTGAGGGGTCTGGTATGTACTTCCTCAATAGTGATACGTGAAACACATCATGAACGTGATCCATATTCGGTGGAAGTGACATACGATAGTCCACGACTCCTATACGATCAAGGATCTCAAAGGGGCCAATGTACCTTGGGCTTAGCTTCCCTTTCTTCCCGAATCTAATGACTCTCTTCCATGGAGATATTCGAAGGAAGACTTTATCTCCAATGTCGAACTCCAAGTCCCTTCGACGGTTGTCAGCATAGCTCTTTTGCCGACTTTGAGCAGCTTTGATGTGTTTCTGGATGACTTGAACCTTCTCTGTCATCTCTTGAACAAGATCGGGACCAAGTAACTTTCATTCTCCAACTTCGTCCCAACAGGTTGGAGTTCTACATCGCTTCCCATAAAGAGCTTCATATGGAGCCATATGAATACTCGAGTGGAAGCTATTGTTGTGTGAGAACTCAACCAATGGGAGATGCTGATCCCAACCACCTTTGAATTCAAGAGAGAAGGCTCTTAACATATCTTCAAGTGTCTGAATAGGTCTTTCAGACTGGCCATCAGTTTGGGGGTGATAGGCCGTGCTGAAATTTAATTCAGTACTCAAAGCATGTTGAAGGCTCCTCCGGAACTAAGATGTGAACCTGGGATCACAGTCAGAGGCAATCGAGAGTGGAACACCGTGCAATCTCACTACTTCCTTCACATATATCCTTGCAAGTTGTTCAAGTGAGAGGTCTTCCCAAATAGCGATAAAATGGGCAGTCATGGTGAGTCGATCAACCACAACCCATATCGCATTATTTCCCTTTGACGTCTTCGGGAGACCCGTGACAAAGTCCATAGTAACATTTTCCCATTTCCACATGGGTATAGGCAATGGCTGCATCATACCTTTGGACTTTTGCCACTCAGCTTTAACTTGCTGACATACCAAGCACCTTGATATATATTCCACAATCTCCTTCTTCATGTTATCCCACCAGAAGTGTTCTCGGAGATCACGATACATCTTGGTACTCCCAGGATGGATAGAGAAATTTGAGCTATGTGCATTATCCAATAGCTCCTTCTTTATCCCGGGTGATGAAGGCACACAAAGTCGCGTTCCAAATCGAATCACACCATCATCGTTGATATGGAACTCTTGCAGCTTCCCTTTCTTTACTGCATTCACCCTCTTTTGTATCTCCACATCATCCCTTTTTACTTCCTTAATCTTCTATTGGATGGATGGTTGTGCAATCATTTGGGCAAGGTAGGATGTATCCCCTTCCCTTATGATTTCCAAATCCATTCTTTGCATATCCAAGAAGATAGGGTCTTTCTCAATCCTCAACATGGATAGAGTAGTAGGTTCTTTTCTACTTAGAGCATCAGCTACCTTGTTCACCTTCCTAGGATGATAGTGAATAGAGCAATCGTAATCCTTGATTAGCTCTAACCATCTCCTTTGACGCATGTTGAGCTCTTTTTGTGTGAATATATACTTTAGGCTCTTGTGGTCGGTGTATATGTCACACTTCTCTCCATAAAGGTAGTGTCGCTAGATTTTCAAGGAAAAAATCACGGCTGCCAGCTCTAGATCATGCGTCGGGTAGTTCTTCTCATGGATCTTCAACTGTCGTGCGGTGTAGGCTATCACATTATCATTTTTCATGAGTACACAACCCAAGCCTTTCTTTGATGCATCACTGTATATCACAAAACTTTTTCCACTTTTCGGTAGTGTGAGTACAGGTGCAGTGATCAACCTTCTCTTTTGCTCCTTGAAGCATCCCTCACATTCTTCCGTCCATACATACTTTACCCCTTTTCTTGTTAACTTAGTTAGCGGGCTTGACAATTGTGAGAAGTTTATCACAAAACGTCGGTAGTACCCAGCTAATCCAAGAAAACTACGAATTTCTGTGACACTAGAGGGCCTGGGCCATTCCTCAATCGCCTTTGTCTTGGAAGGGTCCACAGAAATTCCCTCGCTTGTGATCACATGTCCCAAGAACGTGACTTGATTCATCCAAAAGTCACATTGCTGAACTTGGCGTACAACTTCTCCTTTCTCAATGTCGCCAACACAAGTCTTAGATATTCTTCATGTTCCTCCTTTCTCTTGGAGTAGATGAGAATATCATCGATAAACACTACCAAAAATTTGTTGAGGTAATGTCTAAAGACTCTATTAATCAAATCCATGAATATTACAGGGGCATTAGTAAGTCTGAAGGGCATCACCAAAAACTCATAGTGCCTATACCTTGTACGGAAGGCAGTCTTCTGAATATCTTCCTTCTTCACCTTTACTTGATGATATCCAGAACGAAGATCCACCTTTGAGAAGTATTGAGCTCTACTTAACTGGTCAAACAAGTCGTCAATCCTTGGGAGAGGATACTTGTTCTTTATGGTGATCTTGTTGAGTTCCCGATAATCGATACAAAGCCATATGGTTCCATCCTTCTTCTTTACAAAGAGCACTGGTGCACCCCAAGGTGATGCACTAGGGCGTATGAACCCTTTGTCTAGATGCTCTTGCAGCTTCTTCTTTAACTCCACCAGTTCGATAGGAGCCATCCTACAGGGGCACTTCGAGATAGGAGTAGCTTCGTGTATGATTTCAATTGAGAACTCCACCTCATGATCCGAGGTAATTCTGGGTAACTATTCGGGAAATACATCACTGTATTCCCTCATTATGGGCATTTCTTCAAGGTTGGCACTTTCCTTCGACTCTACCATTTGGGCGAGGTATGCTTCTTCATAGAAAATCAACACCCACACCATTGAAGGATTTTTCAAAGGATATTCCTAATCTTCCTTGAATTTGTAGAGGAGCATGGGATGGTTCGGAATATGAAAATATATTTCCTTTTCCCGACAGTTGATATGTGCTCTATATAACGAGAGCCAATCCATTCCCATTATAGCGTCGAATTCCACCAAGGTAAGTATTACGAGATTTGCCAGAAGTATCTTCCCACATACGTCAATAGGAGAAGATTCAAACACTTGGGTTGCAATGATTGAACCACTTGGTGTTTTTACAGATATCTCTACTTCAAGGTTTCGGGGCTTCGATTCTATAGTTCTAGCAAACTTGCAAGATATAAAGGAATGCGTAGAACCAGAATCAAATAAAACTTTTTCCATTCTTGAGTGAATAGGAAGTGTACCTTGTACGAATTCATTATCATGTTCTACCTCCGTAGTAGTGATGGCATAAACCTTCCCTTGTTACTTTGGATTTGGTGGTTGTTGGCGCTGATTACCCTCGAGAGATTGAGGTTTAGTGCACTGGTTTGAATAGTGCCCTAGCTCCCTACAGTTGTAGCATTGAACCATGAGTGGTTATATACTTCCATCGACTACATTATCCTTCCTTTTCATGTCTTTTTGACACTCGTGAGCTTGGTGTCCTTCCTTCCCACACTTAAAGCATTTCGCCGTACCTTTGAGGCAGTTCCCATGGTGCAACTTCCCACATTTTTGGCATGTGGGACGTTGATTTTTCTTCCCACCTTTGTCACTAGATCCACCAGCTTGAAACTCCATCTTTCTTTTTTTATCTCCATACCCATGGGACCATTCTCCAAACTCCATCTCCACTTTGAGAGCACACCGAACAACTTCTTCATAAATCCCAAAGTCTCGGATTGCAAGAGCCTTTCGAAGATGTGGTTTTAATCCACTAAAGAATCTATCAATTTTGCTATCATTGTTGATAACAAAACCCAAAGCATACCTTGCAAGCCTTGTGAAATTTGATTCATAGGTTGTGATAGATTCTCCTTCTTTTTTCTTGAGATCTATGAATTCTCTCTCCATCTTCGTGCGAAGAGTTCGTGGGAAGTACTTATTAAGAAACATTATCTTGAAGTCTTCCCATTCCATCTCTTCAATTTCCTCCCTTGGCTTGGTGTTCTTAATCAAAGCCCACCATTGATCAGCTTCTCCATCTAGATGATAAACGGCTAGAGTCACTTTCTCCATCTCAGAACAGTGAAGAACAGAAAATATCTTCTCTATGGAGTTGACCCACTGTTCTGAAACTAGTGGATCGGAAGATCCACAAAACGTCGGTGGTCGTTGCCGCATAAAACATTCGATAGCTAGTTGCTCCCTCTTTAGTGAAGGAGGACGTTCCCCATTATTATGGTTATTATTCATAACCCGAGATATTTGGGTAAGCATCGCCATGAAGTTTTGAACTCCACCTCCAAAATCATTGGGGATGTCGTTCAGGCAATCGTTGCATTGGCCCTCACAAGAGTTGTTGGCCTGATTTCTCCTGGTTCCCACCATTTTCTAAAATAGAAAAGTTTAGAACAAAACATAAGTAAACAAGTCATTAATAAATTATTCATTTAAAAAAAATGTACCAAAAACATAACATATGGGATCCATAGGTAAATATTCTTGTGTACATATTTGTACTTATTCTTATGCTAGTGGTTTTCTCTAGGGTTTACTAATCCTAATTCCCAAATTAACTAAACCTTTCCTCTGATACCAACTATAGCATCCCAGCCTTTTTCTTACATTACCATTACTTCATTTCAAAGATAAACAACATAATAGTATTACACATAGAGTATCCATAGGTTTAGTGTCTTGGGCAAACTAGGACCATGCATGACAAACACAACATCAACCATAAACATTTATTTAACTTCTTCTTCACTAGATTCTTAGTGGCACTTGTCCTCTCCTTAGTACATGTAGCCACCTGAGGATATACATCAAAAGGGGTGAGCTAGAATCCTAGTAAGAGGATAGATAAGAACAATATATCATGGGGTGAGCATAATCATGACATAGGCAAAGAATCATGAACATGATAGGAGCATAAATATTAGACTTGAAATGTGGCAATGCATAAAAAATGAAACATCATGTCTTAGTGGTTAACTACCACACATAATTGTGAACAAAGCTAGAATCATGTTCACACATCATTTCACATTTACTCATGAGATTCATCACTTTACCCAATGCATTGGAGCGCTATATAATTCCGGGCGCACCCGTCACATTTAAACATTCATATTGCGCTATATAATTCCGTGCGCACCCGTCACATCATAACATTATCATTATCATGCTTGCCACATAGGACACATATCAAACATGTACATAAATAACCCATGGAAAGGAATGGGTTTAATCTCATAATAACACATTCATAAGCTTTGGATTCCCAAAAGAAAGAGGGAACAACATACTTGATACAAGAACCATCAACCTTGAATGAGAGGTAAAAGGTGAGATCTTGAAAGAAGAGTTCTTTTGGAAAACATTTTGATGGACATAAAAACAAGTGGAAAACATTTAGATCCCAGAAATGTAAATTAAATGATGAACAAATGATCTTTGAGGAGTAACCATATAAAAAATGGAGTGAAAGAGGGAGAACCCGAAGGAAGAAAATTGGGTTCGAGATTTCCCCTTACCTTGTACTCGAATGCCTCCTTCTATTTAATATCCTGTATAAAGACATTATATTCATTAATTAGAAATTCCATAACCTTTTATACATTAATAGAGTTAATTATAGTTTCATTATGTCATATTATGTACCTTTGTATGACTTATATAGTTTAAAAAAAACGTTGTTCGAGGATGTTCGTTTTTATGCTTTTCTTGAGCGGTCCAGTTGTATTCTTAAATTGATGTTTGGGTAGATCATGGGTAATCATCTAGAACTGATATTACATGTTATTTATGTTATTACATAAGCTTGAATGATTTTATAATGAGTTATATTTTATCCATGTGGAAGAATAATTAGATAAGATTTTAATGATGGTTATTTGGGTAAATTTGGGCGGTTTTTGGATCACAACAAACTTGTTTTAACTTTTCACTCAGTAATATGGGCATAGGTTATTTAAAGAACTTAAAATAGAACATAACACATATAACATATTCTGGTTCAACCATAAAAATGGTTTCATGACCAAATCTGAAGGTAGAAATGGAAGAAGAGAGCATGTTGTCTTTGAAGGTGATAAATTATCACCACATGAACAACGTTCTCTTTAATAAAATAAAAGGAAGAGGGAAAGGGTGTGGGGTGATATAATATATCATTAGAATCATAATATTATAATATATGTATAATACTAGAGTTACAAAATAATTTGGATGAATATAGGTGGGGAGAGATCAAGAAAGGAACTTGAACTTGAAAGGAAATTAAAGGAGAAGAGGGAGGAAAATTACCTCTTGAATCCTTCACTTGAGAACCTCCTTAAGGGCTTAAGCTTGGTCTTTTGATGAGACCAGAAGCTCTTGGACGTGGGGAAGGGGCTAGGGGAGATGATTGGGCAGATATTAGACAATGATTAAAGCTTGAGGGGTGTGTTTTGGCAAGAGAAGGGCGAGGGCTTATTTATACATGAGGAGGGAGGTGTTTTTGGAATAAAATATTAAATAAAAATAATATATCAAGAGTTAGACTTTTAATAGTAGTTTTTTGACATCCTAAATCATATATCAATATAATATAATTAGTTTTAGGCTTTAAATCTTCTTTATAATTCTAATTCATTAATTTATTAAAAGGAAAGTGAAAGAAAGAGAAAAAGACACTTTAAGAAATCACCTTTTGACTTTAGGCTTTGGAAAGTTATTTTTAGGTTTTAGAATTGGATTTATTGTATTTTAAGGAAAAATTTATGAAATTTAAAATAATTTGGCCGAAAATAATGCTCTAGGACGTTTATGTCATCATTACATCATTAATGATGCAATTTAGTGTACACCGATTATGCGAAAAACTGTATTTTTTACTATTCACCTGAAAATTGAAGTATTTCAGAATAAACCCAAAAATTTACCCCTACCATTTTTCAATGTGTAGAATCCAAAAATGATCTCCATTTTTCAAAAATAATTTTATAAATATTATTAATTTAATGTTTAACTAAAATCACAATTTACTTAAAAAAATAGTTTTTAAGATTAAAACTGATTTTGTAGTTCTTTCATAAATTACGTAGGGTCTTATAAAATTATCTAAAAACTATTAGACATTGATTCAGTACTTTATGAATACATTTCAGGGAAATAAATATTCATTTAAATTAATTAATTAATTATAATTAATTATTTTGACTTTATAAAATACCAAAAACGTTTACTAAGGTCAAATTATCACTTTCTATGATGTCTAAATATTATTTTATTATTCATAGGTAATGTTACTCTTATTTACTATAAAGGTCATATTACTATTCATAAGGGTAGGTTACTATTCACCAAAAATTATTTTTGTTTCATTAGACTCCAAAAACTATCTTGAACACAACCATGTATGTTGGATTTTTAAATTTCCAAACATAGGGGTGAAAAAATTATGTTTAAAGGTCACTTATCACTTAGTAGTTCATTATTTAGTGTTTTTATGACATAAATATAAGAAGTGAATTTTTCATTGAAATACTTTGGATTGTTACAATAAGTTCATGATACTCGAGAATGGTGCACCCTCTATTTGTGATACTTGGGCATGAGACCCACTAAAATGTGATTCTCAAGCATGGAGTCCCATAAATATGTGATATACGGGCATGGAATCACATATACATATGATATAGGGGCATAGAGTCCCTTGTAAATGTGATTTATGAGAATAAATACCCTAATTAAACATGATGAATGGTCATGGAGTCCCCAATTAAAATGTTATAACTAGACACAACAACCCATATGATTCATGACACCCATGTATGGTGTACCTTGACTGTCTATGAGATTCATACTAATATCCATTAATGCCTAAGTTACACCTTAGGTCTAGGATAATAGTAGTATCCATATACATGGATACAAGAATCACTACATATATAGAAAATATATATTTATTAATATGGTTACTTGTTTGGAGATCATCCAACTTAGGCCAAAGAAGGTAGTTTCATCTTGGTGTCCTTTAGGAACCAGAGCTGACATGCTTACATTTTACAATTTTTCTTACATTATTATACATGAAAACTAATCATTTTATTTGAAATAGCTAGATTTTAATAGACACCATTGTTGGTGGACTCCTAAGTATATCTCATACCCTATTCAGGTTGTCGGTTGGTACAAAAAAATGTCTCATGGATACAGGTAAGGATGAAGGGAAGCATTTGATTGTGGATTTTTTATTGTATTCTTAGTATAAAGTACATGAGAAAAGGACTGATCTTAGGCTCGTGATGCCATTGTAGATAATTTTGGCCTTTTTTTCTTTTTGTACAGCATGATGTATATGGTTTTAAACTATTCCTTTTTTTGTATATCACATGAAATGATCATTATTTTTTTCATGATGTTGATCATGTTTCCACCTATTTATTTACCTAGATGATTTATTATTCCATTACTGGTTATTTTTTTATTCTTACACTGTTTATCATTATTGTATACCTATATGTTCCACTCTGACCTGAGAGAATAGTCTCCCCAAGGACACACCCTAGGCCCTCAATACTATTAGAAAACCTATAGCATATTGGGAGACATGATTAAGGCCATATGGGCAACCATGTTTAGTTACTTATGAGTGAACTTAGTCTAGAACATCACAAAGTGGTATCAAAGGCTCTTTTTCCTTTTGTCTTATTGTTTTGGAAATAGTTAGGAGACTTGGAATGTATCAGAATTTTGGTAATAAGTTTATTTTTGGGAGTAGAAAACACATGTAATAGGGAAATAAAAATTACCTAGGAGGGGATATTGCTATTTTGGTTTGTCCTAGTTACAGTTTTATTGATTTCACTATTGGGTGACACACATGTTTTATGGAATTATTATTATTGATATTATTATTATAGACTTATTTTTTCTTTGGTCTAGTATGGAAAGGGGGTATCATCTCATGCATCCTTATAGGCACTTGAGGATTCACATGTCATGCATTATGGCACTCCATATTGGTATATCTCATTGCTTTCATTGACTGCATTTCTTGTATTACCAGTGATTATTGTGACTTCCTTGACTATTATATTTAGAAATATTGTAATGTTTCTTATAGGGGTAAAATAATTGGATTAATTAAAGTGTTTTAATCAACATAAATGTTGTTTTCCCATATAGATTGATGATGTAACCTTTGTTAACCAATTATGACATGTTTGAGCCCTGGACCACTATTTCCATGGGTGGAAATGCTAGTCAATTTGATTGCATGAATGCCAATTGTAATTTATAAATCATGTACATCTATAGATCAGGAAAGGTAATTAATTTAATAAAATAATTTTACATGAATAGTTACATTTTGATGCCATATGTACGGTCCAGGTCACAGTCATGAGACATGAAAATTGCAATTTATTAAGAGTAAGAGCCTTTATAAATTGGGGACGGTGACTCATCTAACTAGACTATGATTTCTATATACATATAAATGAGTATAAACTTAAATTAATTTAGACTCTTAAATATATTTTTTACCGTTAAATGGATATTCTAATTTCAAATTGACGGATGATTTCCTCTCTACCTTGCAATTGAAACTCTATATACCAGAACCTCTTCTGTGTGATGTGCGACCATGACCCTGACCTAACCATAGTAGTTTTTAGTAGGTAGAGTCTCTTATAATCTATTGTGATATTCCTTATCACCTAAAACAGAATTTAATAGAAGGAAAATAGTTTTTAATTTTATATGGGAAGGCTACGTACCATTCTTTTCCTGTTATATTGATCCTATATACTTTTTAATATTATCTGAAGCATGAGTTTGGAAATTGTAGATCCATGCCACTATGATTCTATTGAGTCGTAAAGGAGGAAAGTCTAAATGATCATTCCCTAGAGGTGGTGGGACCTGATCAACTAGAATTACCTCTAATAGTTCCACTTGAGGCACCTTTTATTGTTCTTGATCTGGGTGTTGATGCTCAATTCCAAGAGAAATTTTTATAGTTTATACAGTCTGTTCAAGGAGCTTTGGGACCCACCCCTACTATAGCAGATTTGATGCAAGAATTTCACCAGTAGAATATTCCTACCTTCTTAGGGGATGGTGGCCCCCAGGCTATTGAGTCATAGATAGAGGCCATGCTACCGATCTTTGAGCATTTAGAGATGCCTCCAGAGAGAGGGTTCAATCTTCCGACCTATATAATTCTTGATTCCACCAATCATTGGTGGAATGTGATTACCTAGGCTAGTTGTTATCAGTGTATGGTCAGGGTGGAATTCCCGACAACCTTATACGATTACTTCTTTCTTTAGATATTGAGAGTGGACTATGATAGAGATTTTCTGCATCTACAATAGGGTGCTATGTTTTTGATGGAATATTTGTCTCCCTTCATCAAACATTATCTCATTACACTGACACTTACCAGGGATGATTTGATGACAATGAGACAATTTGAGGATGGTCTTGTATATTCCACTGGATCACGGGTGAATTTAGTTTGGTTGAACATCATTTATAAGATAGTGAGATAGGACCTCATCATTGATTATAACCCAAGAGAAGTTGACAGTGTGGGCCATGGTGGTTTCATGCCAAGATAGGGACGTCATTATTTGAGTGGTAGGAAGTGTCACTTTGAGTCTTCACATGGGGGGGGCAGCATCATCTAGATGAAACCTACTGATAGTTATATAGGGTGAAACCCATGCGTAAATCCAAGTCATAATAATCCCCAATATCCTAGAGATCCTATTGAGTGTCAATGTTATGGTAGATTGGGGAATATTCAATGATTTTGTAGGACCTTCCTATTTGTGCCTAGTGGGAGATGATCCGTATTAGCCTCGACTTTAGGAACATGATCAATAATATCTCACTAGGCAAGTGTCTAGAGTAATACCAGCCGATCGGGTAGAGGAGGTCGTTGAGCTTGAGTTAGCTAGGCTCTAGAAATTTAGTACTAGTAGAGAGGACATGCTCAGGGTAGCCAAATTTTATCATACAGCTACAAATCTAGCCATATATATGTTGTTCATCCTTCCCCAAAGAAGTAGAGTGTTAGACCTTTTATAGTTAGAGGTACTATTCTAGTATACTTCACTTTATTATCATCCTTATTTGATATTGGTGCTTCATACACTTTCATATCAATGATAATTATGGGAATTAAAATCTTATAAGTAGAGTACTTATGTGGCATGCTGACTCTTGGCATACTCTTAAGGGTTAGATCGAAGAGTGTACACTAGTGCAAGGGGTTCACCTTGAGATAGGTGGGTACTCATTCTTATAAAACCTCTTTGTCCTCGAGATAATGGGTTTTGGAATAATACTTGGAATGGAATAGTTAGTTCCATATCATGATCACATTAATTACAATCAAAAGAGGGTGTTCTTCACATCACCTGAGGGTGGCATCTATGTTCATAATGGTGAATGAGATGTCTAGGAGTGCTGATCTAGTACTGGTTATCATGGGATAGGCAAAGTGAAATCCTAGATGGATAGTCTCTTATAAGTGATCAAAAAATGTGGAATATGGAATTAAATCTTGTCTTGGATCATTTAGAGGATATATTCCCTAGAGACTTGTATGGGTTAACACCTATGAGAGAGGTGGATTTCACCATAGATCTATTTCTAGGAGCATCACCAGTGTCCATTCCTCCTTATAGGATGGAATCTATGAAGATTTGGGTGCTTAAAAAGTATCTATAGAATTTAGAAACTATGGGTTTCATACAACCCCATACATTAATGTGGGGTTCACATATCCTTTTCTCCAACACTACAAAAAAACTGGTTTTCTACAGTGCCACCCTTTATCAGTACTGATAAAGGGAACTTTTAACAATGCTAGAAAAAGCACTGTTAAAGGTGACCATTTATCAGTTCTTTTTTTAGCACTGATAAAGCCCCCCTTTATCAGCATTTTTTTAGCACTGTTAAAGAGGACCCCTTTATCAGTGATTTTTTAGTAGTGCTGATAAGGGGGGGGGGGGGCTTTATTAGCACTTTTTCCTAGCACTGATAAAGTGTATATTTCAAAAAAAAATCATGAAAAATAATATATTGTTATATATATATATATATATTTATATTGATATAAATATAATATATATTTTTTAGATATGTTTTAGATATGTATAAATATACTATTACATTTAATATATAAGAAATTTAGTGAAAATGTCTTTAAAATAATTTTAAAAAAATTATTAATTAATAATTTGATAATTATCATCGATTAATAACCATTTAATAACAATTTAAAGACACAAAAAATCAAAAAAATTAATAAAATATCTAAAATAAGTTGAAAATGTAATTCAAACTTTAAACAACCATAAATTTTGATCCGGGAATCTGTTTGAGCTCTACAGCATATCAAATCAAAGATTGCAACGAGATCTATATGTTAGTGACCAAATAAAACTTTTTTTCCCACATTTTTCAAGCCCCAAATATTCATAGAAGGCCTCTAAAACTATGTTTTTAGTTGGGATACCCAAATTTTTTAGCATTAAAATTTGTATAACTTCTGATCTGAATGTTTTCTAGGACTATAACACATATTGTATCAAATATTGTTTCATTTTCTTCTATTTGACTGGTTCTGGAGTTGAAACGGACTTCTGGATTAGAAGTTATGGTCGTTTTAACATTCTGTGAATTTTTTAATACACATATATATGTATTTATTCGTATATATATATATATATTTATATCTGTGTGTCTGTGTAACACCACAAGATTTTAGAAAAATAAATGAAATGTATAAAACCTTGTTTTAAGTAGATATTTATAACTATCCTTTAAAAATAATGTTTGCAGCTTCTATGTTTTGAATTTCAAAAAAGAGTCATCTACAATTTTGTTCAGAAAGTTATTTGGAGTCTGATGGAACCAACTTGTTTTTTGGTGAATAATAACATACCCTTATGAATAGTAATCTGAATAGTAATATGACCCTAATGAATATTAAAATGTATTTTTTTTTATTTTCTTAAGTCTTTAAGATAATAACATCTAGGTTAATTTTTCAATGTGATATAAAAGCAGTTATAGTTTTTAAATTATTTGTTTTTTTAATTAAGTATAATTTTATTTAAAAATTAAATTTATAATATTTAGAAAATTATTTTCAAAAAATTAATTTCATTTTTTAATTCTACAAGTTGAAAAATGGTTAGGGTAAATTTTTGGGATTTTTATGAAACAGTTGATTTTTCGGTGAAAGTAAAATTATAGTTTCGAGTTTCAGTAAGTTAATGACATCATTAATGATGTAATAAATCTGGTCTACTTGTGTATAGTAAAATAATATGTGAGGTGTCTCAAAGGGATAATACCATGGGCAAGCCCATGGTTTTTCAAATACCACTAGTGATGTGTCCTTTGGAAATTATTAAAATATTCCCTCACTTTTTCTATAAATACCAACCCATTCATTAATTAAATTCATTACAAATTCCCCATGAACGAAGATATGTCCTCCTTACCTCCCTAATAGTCCTTATAAGGTTTCCTCAAGCCCCCAAGGTCCCAACCTCCATGTTCTAGGAGTTACACTACAAGGCAAGAAAATTCTCAACTTCTTTATTTTTTTTCCATTCAAGTTCATTTTATGTGGTATAGATTTCAAGAATCCATACCATGTTATTATTTTCATCTTATTATTGATATATTATGTTTTATGATTCATTTCGGTATGGGTTACCCTTTTCCTCTCTCTCTTTAATGTTTTTTAAAACCATGTTGCATAGCCGTTAGGCTGCCAAATTTTTGTAAGGGATTTCTCAACTATTCTTTTAATTTGAGTTCCTTTATTTTATTATTATTTCCTCAAATACTCATAACCAAGAGGCATGAAAGCTCTAGAAATCATATATATTATGTATTCTCTTATGTTTAGGGAAAATTCATCATCATTCTTCTTCTCTTCTCCCACATATTCAAAGAATAAAAACATTGTCCGTGATGTGTCGAATTAACGACATCGTGGACGATGTGATTTCAATTTACATTAATTATTTCAAGTCTAGTCATGAAACCATTTTTATGGTTAAAAAAGGTAATAATATATTAATTATGTCTCATCCACGGTTCTATAATTCTTTTGTACACATAGTTTTAACTTATAAAACAAAATGAGGTTGTTATTATCAAAGAACCACTAAAATGACTAAAAATTCATTTTTTATTATAAAAAAACTTTTAAGGAGAAAAGTGAGAAACAAAAAGTATCATGTAGAGAAATCATAAAAGGAAACCAAATAATTATTGAATGGAAAATTAATCATATTTGAACTATTCACCCTAAATAGTTTCTAGATAAGATTGGTTACCTGTAGATCTCAATCATCTTTTATAATCTATTCAAAGTGATGTGCCAACTTGTACCATGTTTTCATGTAATATTCTATGCTCATATTATTTTCATTGAGTCCTCTAATCAATATTAGGTTCTGTTTATCAATCCATGCACTCTGTTCTTTATTGGTGTCCACCAAAATTAATCTCTCCATCATCCTGTCAGCTTCTTCATGCGTGGCATTAATCACAAGGAAACCCTCCACCATTTCTTTCATTGAATGAATAGTAAAATCTAAGTCCATATCCCCTTATACACCTACCATAATTGGATTAGAGGTCTCTAATTGTTCCCCTAAAGAACCATTAAAATGATCTAAATGAACATCATTAATGTTATAACTTATGAATCATCCTCATATAAAACTTCAAAATGATAAATGGTATAATTTATGGTACTAGAAATATTTAAATAACTTTCAATTCAAATTCTAGAGTTTCACTTCCAATCGAAAAGAATATCCATCATGAACCAGTCATGGAAAATCATGTAAAGAAATGCACCCAAAACAATGCAAGGAACAAAATACTAACAATTAAAGGGTGAAATGATGTAATGAAATGATCATATAAGATATTATTAAGATGTATATGTTTCTATAAGATATTAATAAAAATATTTTAAACATTATATATGAGGTTTAAACAAGTTTTAAGTAAGACAAACCTGAGGTAAGGAAATTCTTAACCCAATTTCCATTCTTTGGGTTAACCTTCTTATTTATTCATTATGTGGTATTAAGATTATTAGTGTAATTAATTTTTGAATATATTATGTTTCACTATGTGTATTTATAATTTATACACATATCCATTCAATTATATTAATTCTCACTCCAATTATATTTTAAAGTACTTTCCTTTTAAAATCCTTTTAAAACTCTCTTTAATAAATATCAAAATGATTATTTTTTTATGTGTGTGTCATGAGTAGTTTATCCTGATTTTAAGATACTTTATTACCATGATATGTTCTTTGGACATTATTTATGTTGGTTTGAGCCCATTATAGCTCATTATATGTTGGGTTGAGCCCATTATAGCTCAAGATATGTTGGGTTGAGCCCATTATTGCACAAGATATGATGAGTGAGCCCCATTACAGCTCTCCAATGCATTGGGTACTCTAGAGATGAAAGTTGACCAAAATGTTATTCCACATGTAAGGGTGAATGTAAGAGTGATATGGTAAATATGTCCTAAGGCAAATACATTCTTTTTTATGCATTTGAGTTTTTATGATTATGGGTTTTATTGGTTTTTATGTTATCACTTGACTAACTCTTTCTTTATTTACGTACCTTACTGAGTTTTATACTCATCCCAAGTTTTAAAATGTTTTCACAGGATACAATGATGAGTATGATAAAGGAGGGAGCTGTCATGAATAATGTGGAGGGTTGTCAAAGAAATCATTTTTTGAGTTTTAATGTTTTATATTTTGAAAAAAATGAAAACTATTTAAGTGGTGTCCTCTTGTATGATTGTGGTATGTTATGTATGTGAGGTATCCTTATTATCTAAAACACTATACTCAAAAAGATCATCAATGTGTAATAATGTATATTATTGATGAAAATTCAAGATTAAGTAATGTTTTAAGGCCGGGTCCTTATAGTGTGTTTGTGTGTGTCTGTGTGCGTGCGTGTGTTGTATATATGTATGTATGTATGTATGTATTTATTTATAAACACACTTAAAAAAACATATTTTATAAATTTATTTAAAACTAATATTATAAATAGATATTAATATACAAATAAATATACAGATAAAAAATTATAACTAAAAATATATTTATAAATAAATATAAATATACATTAATATACGAATAAATATATATACTAATATATGAATAAATATATATGTATTAATATAAATAAATATATTTATATTAATATGGATCTATATTAATATACGAATAAATATAAATATACATATATATAAATATAAATATATATTAATATACGAATAAATATTTATATATTAATATATGAATAAAAATATATGTATTAATATAACTAAATATATTATAATAATATGAATATATATTAATATATGCATAAGTATAACTATATATATAAATAAATAAATAAATATATCATTAAATAGAGAAAAAAACTAAATAGATTAGTGGTAAATGTGCAGGCGCGCAAGGGGAGAGGTCTCAGGTTTGAGTTTGGGTGGAAGTAGGGGTGCGTGGGCAAGTGGGGGATACGCGGGAAAGTGCAGCATTTAGAGTGTGTTAGGGGGTCTGCCTAGTGCTGATAACGGGGGGGGGGGGGGGGGGGTCAAGCACTGTTAAAATCTCCCTGAGCATTAACAGCGCAGATAAAGGACCTTTTTATCAGTGTTTTTTTAGCATTGATAAAAGTCACATTTTATCAGTGTTTTTTTTGTGTTGATAAAAGGGGCCTTTATCAACCCTTTTCTGAGCACTGATAAAAGGGACCTCCCTTTGTCTTTGCCTTGATTAACAGCGCTTTTCTATAACTGTTGATGCCCTTTTCTAGCACTGATAAATTCCATATTTATAGTAGTGAAAGAAGAAGGATGTTACACTCAGATTGTGTGTGGATTACCAAAAATTAAATTAGATTACAGTAAAGAACTAGTATATGATTCCATGTAAAGGAGACCTCTTCAACCAACTCTGAGGATAGATGGTTTTATCCAAGATCAATTTGAGGTTGGGCTACCATTAGGTTCATTTCATACCAATAAAAATACCACGTACAACCTTCCATAATACATATAACTTTTACAAGTATCTAGTTATGCCATTTGGTTTCATGAATGTGCCCAAAATATTTATGGATCTAATGAATTGAGCTTTCTTACTATATTTGGATTTATTTTTGGTAGTCTTCATTGGTGAAATATTAGTGCATTCTCATACTCTTCATGACCATGAAAAACATCTTTAAATCATGACGAATACACTGAGAGAGAACCATCTGTATGATAATCTCACAAAATGCCACATTTGGATCGATACGTTACACTTATTAGGTCACATCATCATAGAGGCTAGAGTATATATTTACCCATAGAAGGCGAGGGATGTATTTTCCTTATAGTATCCCAAGAATGTCTTTAACATACACCATTTAATAGGGCTATATGTATACTATAAGAATTTTATTTAGGACTTATCATGCCAATAATCACCTCTCACAAGATTTAATAAGAAGGATATAAAGATCTCATGGTATGAATCCTATGAATAATCATTTAAAGAGTTGATAGGAAGGTTTAATTCAACACCGATCTTGATTCTCCTAGATCTGGGAATAATCTATAAAGTTTTTTATGGTGCATCAGGCTTTGGGTTGGGATACATTATGATGTAGAGAGATTGAGTCATGGAATATGAGTCTCTATAACTAAGGAAACATGAGTATAATTACCCAACATAAAACCTCAAACTGGTAGTTTTGGTTCATGCCTTATTCTATTGGAGGCACAATCTAATGGGAGATAATTTTGCAGTATTTAAAGACCAAAAAATCCACAAATACATCTTTATATACAATGAACTAAATATTAGGTAGTGAAGGTGGGTTGAATGCCAACATTAGTTTAACTTTGATCTTATATATACACCTGGGAAAGGTATTTCCATTACTGATGCACTGAGCTGGAGGATGTAGACACATGCAGTTTAAGAGGCCTGTAGTTATTGGTATTTGATGGCCCTA
Source organism: Viscum album (assembly GCA_963277665.1). Lineage (NCBI taxonomy): Eukaryota > Viridiplantae > Streptophyta > Magnoliopsida > Santalales > Viscaceae > Viscum > Viscum album. The sequence goes on from OY728157.1 coordinate 171,908,809, forward strand.
TTCTCTGAGATGCAATTATAAGTCCATGAGAATCACAAACAACCTATCCTTATAGCCTTATAAGTGACATCTTCACTTCTGGAGAAAGTAAATATGAGTAGTTATCAGATACCAAGGGCCTTTTCCTAATGGAGAGTGTTTCAGGTGAGGACCTAGTTCCATGTTGGGTTTTTGATGAGGATGATATCTTATGGGTCCATGAACATATTTGGGTTCATGTAGACACATGTGAGGATATGATGTAAGAATATCATGCCTCTGTTTGGACAACAAAACCTAGGATTTCTAATATATATTGATACATACACCGTCAATATTTGTATATAGGATTGAAGAGGTAGATAATGGGTTTTATCACCCAATGTTCTACCTATCAGTAGGTTAAGGTGGAACAATAGTGACTAGTGGGACTTTTTCAACCGTTGACCATTTTTTAGTGGAAATGGGAGAATTCCACCAAGGAATTTAGGATAGGTTTACATTTTCACCTTGAGGTAGTGACATAGTATGGGTTTTCATTGGCTAGTTCACCAAGGTTTCTCACTTTTTGACTATCAAAGAGACCTTTTCAGTAGACGATATTGGGAGGATTTACATTTGGGAGATTTTACATCTTTAGGGAATTCATTATTCTATCGTATTATACAAGTATTCTTGGTTTATATCATGGTTCTGGTAGGGGGATCAGAGGGCTCTGATTATACAAATGCTTATGAGCATAGATTTCCACCCATAGACTGACTAAAAATCAGAGTGTATGATCTATATTCCAAGATAAATGATTTGAGAATGTATCCTAGATTTTGGAGGTTCTTTGGAAAATCAACTACACCTTTTTGATTTTTCCAACAATAAAATATTTCAAAAAACTATTCATATGTCTCCATATGATTCCCTATACAGTAGGCCATTCTGTTCAGTTGTGTTCCGACTAGAGGCAGGTGAGGTAGTATTACTGGGACCTCATCTCATTCAGAATAATTTAGAGTAGGTACATCTTATCTATAAGAACATGGATAAATATTAGTCTAGGAATAAATACTATGCCAATGGTCACCGTCAAACTCTAGAGTTTTGGGTGAGACATTAGGTCTTTCTATTAGTTTCTCCTAGATTATGTCATAGATAGTTTCAAAGATAGGGTACGCTATCACCTCATCACATCGAGACATTCAAGATATTGGAGAGAGATAGACCAACATCCTATCAGTTATAATTACCTCAAAGGAACTAGTATATAAATTAAATCTTCCATGTATATCATCTTATTCATTACTTTTTAGACTCATCTCACATTTTTCATCCTAATGATATTGAATTGGAAGCTGGTGCTTCTATTGAGTAGTATCCTATCAGGATCATTGATCAGAGCATGAAGGATCTATGAGGTAGGGAAGTTCCTCTGGTACAAGTGATATATAATGATGACCGTGTAAAAGATGAAGTTTTGGAGAGAGAGATCAACAAACATACATAGTGGCTGAAACTTTTCTAAGAATATATTTTACCACCATTAGAAGGAAGACTTGGGGATGAGTTGTTTTAAGAAGGAACGATTATAAGATCTCAATTTTTTCAAATTATGTAAAAACTCATTAAATTCTAGTTTAGAACATTTATTTATCCTTATAGTCATAATTAAGATGTTATAGAATAGTTTGAGAGCGTTCAAGGTTTTTTTGGATCCCGGAGCCCAGAATTTTGGGAAAACAGTATGAGGCACACGGTTAGTGTACAATTAGTAGTAATTGTGCATATCAACCATGTGGATTATATATAAGAGATAATAGTTTGATAAACAATATTAGGGAGGCTACATAGACGTTTGGAAAAATACAAAACTATTGAATAGAGGAACCTCACGGGCTAAGCACAGTTTAGAAAACCATTCACCTAGCCCACACCCTTTGTTCAACTTAGGCAGTAACCCCCAAGGTTTTTTCCAAACTATTTGGGATAGAAGTGTGAGGGGTGGATCCCTTAGGATAGTGTTGGAACATGGTTGGTTCAATATTTCGACAATGGTGTGGTTAAACCATGTTAGCCCTTAAAATTGGGTGAATTTATCTTTTTTACCTCTGTTATTTAAAAACATAAACCCAATTTTATTTCCTCATTTTTCTTTAGTAATATCCATATGGGAACACTCCTTACTCTCTAACCAAATCTTTGAGACATGTTCTTCATTTGAGCTCTAATTCCTGTGGCGTTGGTTTCATTGGATGTGTATCAGTAAGAGATTCATTCCTCTTCCTTTCTTCATTTACATCACCATCTGCAATGATATTTTAGTGCAATAATATATGCCCTTTTTTAAGAGATTTTGTCTATTTTTATAATTTCTCCAATTCTAGCGTGAATCAAAGAACAAAAATGGATGAAGAGAGAACTACCAAGATAAGGTAGGTGGTCTAGTAAATTTTTCCAAAATCTTAGTTTTTCTATATGATGCATCATCATGCCACATAATGGACTTTCCATGTGTTGCCTTAAATTATAATTTTCCTTACTCTAAATTGTTACCTATGCGGGACATTCCCCATTCACCCTAAATTGTAGATGGGGATGAACCATCTTGACTAGTTCCACCCTGTGAGGTGTGCTCATAAATTTCTTTTGACCTATTAAATAACTAAATGGCCAATCCCCCTTCTAAGTGGTTTTTTCTTATTTCCTAATTAAATTGACCACCATGAAATGAACAGAAGTGAGTTGTAAGACCACATCAGATGAATTATATGAAATTAGTGAATTATTCCCCTAGTTAAATGGGATTATAATTGAATTGCAATTCATCACTTAACATATATTTAATAATGACTGATCTTTTGTATATAAATATAAATTACGGGCATGGTATCCCATCCAATTGTAATATACGGGAATGGAATCCCATAAGTTCATGATAATTGGGAAAGGAATCCCATCTATTTGTGATAATCGGTCATGGTGACCCACTTACATGTGATTCTTGGCAAGGGTGTCCAATAAAAATGTGATATACAGGCACGACATCCCATATATGTGTGATATATAGGTATGGAGACCCTTTTAAATGTGATATACGAGCATGATGACCCGAGTTAAATATAGTGTCTTGGCATGGAGTCCCTAATTGAAATGAGATAACTGATCACGATGTCCCATATGATTCATAACACCTAAGCATGGAGTCCCTTGACTCTCTATGAGATTTATACTAATATCCATGGATGCCTGAGTTACACCTTAGGTCTAAGATAATAGTAGCATCCAAATATATAGCTATACAAGTTACTATATATGTAGACTATATATATATATGTATACATATGGTTACTTATTTAGATATCATCCATCTTTGGCCGAAGTAAGTAGTGTTATCTTGGTGTCCTTTAGGAACTAGAGTTGACCCATTTATATTCTACAGTTTTTATTAAATAATTATAATGTACACTAATCATTTTATATGAAACAACTAGAATTTACTAGACAATATTGGTGGTGGCCCACTGAGTATATCACACACCCTATTTTGGACTCCAATTGGTACTTGATCAGATCTTTTGGATAAAGGTAAGAAAAAAGGAAGTGTCTGGTTGTGGATTCTTCATTTTTTGATTAGGATGGAGTATAAGAGTATATGATCGAGCTTAGGATTGCGATGCTTGTGGATATAGTTTTTGGTTTTTTTTGTGTTTTTTTATAGAATGGTGTATATGAATTTAACCTATTCAGGTTTTTTATATATAACAAGACATGGTCATCATTTAATTATTGATATTGATCATGTTTCTGCATTTTTATTTAACCTGGATGATTTATTATTCCACTACTGGTTATTTGTTACTTCTTTCATTATTTATCATTATTTTATAAATATATGCTCCACTTTGACCTGAGGGTATAGTCTCCCAATGATTACACCCAAGGCCCTTATTACCAGTCTACAACCTCTAACATATAGGGAGGCATGTTTGAGGCCATGTGGCCAACCAATTTCATTTACTTATGAGTGAACTAGGTTCATGATGTCACAACAGTGATGGTGGTGATTGGGATAGATACAGAATGTGTTAGGTAGAAAACCGATGGTTGGTTAGCATGATATTTAATGTGGGATGATGTGTGATGGTTGGATTGTGGTTTTTGTGGTGACATGGTTGGGTTTCATTAATGATTTGGAATATTTTGTGTTGTTGTGATGGTTGATGTGGGATGAATGAAATGTTCTTTAGTGTGGTTGTGTTAGTTTCCCAGTTACCTAGGGAATGAATTGAAATGTTGAATTAAAATATCATGGGGTGAATTTAAATAATCATGGATGGATTTTTTTTGAAAATTTTTATAAATGAATTGAATGATAATTAACATGAATCGGTAAATGAATTAAGTGTGGGATGAAACATAATATTTCATAACTGATTTAGTGAATTGAACATTAGTGAACTAATGTTATCTTATAATTAAAAGTGGACGTTGTGTGGAAATTTGGGGTGGTTATATGGTGTAATTAATTTAGTAGTGGTAGTGGTTATAAAAGATGTTGTGAGGTGTAGTTGTGGTGTTATAGAGTATGATAGTGTAATTAATGTTAACTGATAGGTTAGGTATTGGGTTATATCTATTTACCTTGTATTTTAATCTTATTTTATATACACCCCACCCCTGTTGGATAACCTTACCAACACCCAAATGTTTTAAGTTTTGGATGTTTTCCCAAACATCCAATGGTGGAAAATCAAATGGATGGCTACTCCATCTTACCTACTCTTCATTTATTAGTAGTGATGATGATATGGATTGGTTTTGGGGATTACCTAATGATGAGGGGTTGGTATTAGTGATGACTCAGTGATGATAGGTTAGAGTTGGAGATAACACAATAATAATGGGTTAGTATTGGAGATCAACCAGTGCTGAAGACGTGGTATGTGGTTGGGTTCATGCGTGGTAGGAGGAGGGAACAAGATTGATATCCTTTATATTCATGATACACTACTACTCTGGTTATGTAGATGTGGTTGTGACATAGATTATTTCCTACATGAGATGTTGGTCCCTACAGAGGGATATGGTATATAGGGATACATCCTAGACCACATCAGAGATGGATGGATATGTGATAACATATTCATACCAAAAAATGGGTACTTTAGAGGGGGTTATTTTTGAATTTGAAAGGGGTAATAACCCCTTCTAAAGACATTAGTCACGGTTGTGATGAACTGCCGCTAATGTGGATGCCTACTTCCTTTAGGGGTGGTTTTGAGCAAGCACTTCTAAAGTCATGGTGACTTTAGAAGTGTTTACATTATAGGGGGTTTAAACCCCCTCTAATGTTGGAATAAATTCACCAAAACTATAACTGCCCCTAGTTGGAAGGGTTTAGGAATAGTTTGAATCGCCCCCAATAAGGGTGTTACTTTAGGGTGGTTTTCACAACCACCCCTAAAGCTTTTCAGCTTTTTTTAGGGATCACTACCCCACCCTACCCATCCCATTCCCGCATCCGGCCCCCATACATCCCTCCCTAGTCCCGAGCCTAGTGCCCCTAGTTCCCAGTTAGGTCCAGCGCTCACCGGTTCCCGGTCAGGTCCCGGACCCACCGGTTCCCGGTCAGTTCTCGTGCCCCCTATCAGTTCCCAATTCCCTCTACGCCCAGCACACCCTGGTGAGTTCCCAGTTTCCTCATGTGCCTAGTTCCCCTCGATCAGTTCCCATTTCCCTCCGGTCCTGTTCCCGCATCCGGCTCCCGCCTCCCCCGCCTACTTGCAATTAATTTCCTTCCCACAAGAAAAATGTAATTCCCAAGAATCGAACATGCACCCCGCCAAACACTAACAGTGCCAGAAACCCCCCATCAACCACTATGGAAAACCCTTTTTGATATATAAAATACACATTAATGTATTTATATATATTTCACAGTTTATTATAATAAATATTATTAGCATAATATATTTACATACATTTAAATAATAATATATATTATTTACTATATTTATAAGTATATGAAATTATATATATTATATATTATATATTTATATATCACCTAAATATATTACACAAGTATATATGTATATATTGTACTTATATGTGTGTGTGATAACAACAATATTCTTAATTCTTATTCTTCTTATTACATGTATTTTTTAATCTATAAAAATTATATTTTGGTTTTATAAATACTATACATTTATTTTATGATTTATATCAAATATATATTATATTAAATATAATTATATTATATATTTATGTTAATTGTTTATATAATTAAATATATATTTATTTAAAGAATAAATAAATTTATAAGCATTTGCCTATTATATTTATATAAGGCCTTTAAAAATATATTTATATAATGTATTTAAATACATATATTTAATATTATTTATATTAATAAATTTATTTTTTTGTTCAAACTATATAATATTATATAAAATTAATATATTATTATTAATATTATATGAAATACAATTTATACAAATATTAATATTATATGTAATTAATATTATATGTAATTAATATTATATTATTTGAAATTAATATTATATTATATATTATATTATATATAATTAATATTATATTATATATAATTAATATGTATATTATATATAATCAATATTATATGAAATACAATTTTATATTATATATAATCAATATTATATGAAAAAAAAATATATAAAAATATACTTAATATTATATGAAATACAATTTTATATTATATACAATTAATATTTTATGAAATACAAGTTATAAAAATATTTATATAATGTATTTCAACACATATATTTATTATTATTATGTACATTTATATATATTAGTATTTCAATAAATATACATTAATATAAATTTATTTTTATAAATTCTATTTCATATAATATTAATTATATATAATACAAAGGCATAAACCTATTATATAAAAATAAATTTATTATTATTATAATATAATTTATAAAAACTAAAAGCTTGGGTTTTTGTATGATATATATTTTAGATAAATTATATTTATGTATATATTTATATAATATGTTTATGCTTTTATATTATAAATAATTAATATTATATAAAATACAATTTATACAAATAAATATATATTATTTTACGTAATATTATTCAATTATATTTATGTATACATATAAATACAATTAAATACAATCATATAAATATTTTATATAATATGTTCATATAATGTATTTAAATACATTTACATGTTGTGTATTAATTATATACATATATATATATATATATAATGTGGAAGTTTTTTTTAAACAACGGGGCTTCACAACCCCTTTAATATCTTAAATTAGAGTGGTTTTGAACCCCCTCTAAATTAAAGACATTAGAGGGGGTTTTTGAACCCCTTCTAAATTAAAGACATTAGAGGGGGTTTTGCACCCCCTCTAATTTAAAGACATTAAAGGGGGTTTTGAACACCCTACTAATTTAAGAAATTAGAGGGGGGTTTTGAACCCCCTATAATTTAAGACATTTGAGGGGGTTTTCAAGCCCCTCTAATTTAAGATATTAGAGGGGGTTTTAAACCCCCTCTAAAATCCAACTAGATATTAAAAAAATAATGTTGAAAAATTTATAAGGGTTTGAAAACCCCCACTAATTTAAGAAATTAGGGGAATCAATATAACCCCTCTAAATTCAATGATTAGCGAGGGTTGTACATAATCCCTCTCTAATTTTTGTATAAAATGAATTTAGATGGGGTTCATAACCCCTCTAAATTCAATGATTAGTGGGGGTTATAGAGAACCCCCACTAATGTTATAGAAAATGAATTTAGAGGGGGTTGTTCATAACCCCCTCTAAATAACCCCCTCTAATGTACTATTTTTTAGTGAACATGACATTTAATTCTAGGGTGTGAGAGTAAAAAATTATGAGAAAGTGGTTGAAGGGTGCATTTTTTATATTATTTTGATACTATATTACTACACTGGTTTCATTATTTGGTGAGTGAACTGTGGTGAGGTTTGGATTGGTTATTTTACCTATTTAGGTGCATGTTGGTTCTACTATATATTCAATTGTGCATTAGTATACTGTTTTCACATGTGCATGAGTGACCTTGGTTATGTTCGTATTGCGTATATATTTTATACTCACCCCATGTATTTATAAATACTTTTTAGTTTTCCAAGAGGAATATGGGGACCAATATGGGAATTAATAACTTTTATATTAGATCCTCTATTGGGTCAATACCATAGGATTTTTATTTTAGATCAATTTGGATACATTTATATGTATTTTTTGACATTATTCATGCATTGTGGGATGTTTGGGTTTCCATTTTTATAATATGAGATGGAGTTTTTTAGTGTTTATTAATTATATTTCCCAATCCTTATTATATTATTGAGGTTAATGACTTACATATGTGATATTTTTATACCCTCAATGTTGTTCACCAACTTGGGGATTATTGAGGGTGGGACCTAGTGGTTGTTAATTTCTTTCATTATTGCTGGCCCAAGAGGGGTAAATTTGGGGAGGGGGTCATGAATAAGTTGTGACAAAGAGAGGTTGAAATTTTGGATGTATTTTGGAGTTAGGAACCAAGAGGATTTTATGGGTTAATAAGGAAAAAATGCCTAATGATCTTGGTATCTGACATACTATAGGGAGACCAGATTGAACATAGGATTTTAAGTCCCCACATGATCCAAAATAAGGAAACTAATTTTATCTAATGACCAAGTGATTTGGTCCTATTTATAGGGTAGAGACCTTGGACCTTCCTCATGATTGTTTATATTCATGTTTGGATTGGATGATTTTAGAAATTTAAATGAAATAAACTGAATAAAACATGATATAATTATATCATACTAGGCTTGGGGTTTCTCCTTGATTTTTCATAAATATATCATGGTGGTTGAATATGTGTAGTTCAGATAGTAGAGGCTCAATAGGATAATCTAGTAGATCATCAAAGGATTGGCTTGACAGAGGATAATGAGGCATGAAAGTGGGAATTGGGTGATTTTCAGTGGAAAATAATGGGAAAGTATGAGGGGATAATATATGTTCTGGAGATAGAGATTTGGTTAGAGGATCTTATGATCACTTTTGATATTATTTGATCCATGGAGAAGTTTCAGGTTCTATTAGCGGTTAGTTAGATATAGGGAGATTCATGTCAGTGGTGGACTCTATATCTTAGTGATTAGAAGGAGGTAAAAGTTTCATGGGCAATGTTCTAGGAGGAGTTTCTTATGAAGTTCTTGTTATTGATGATAAAGGAAATGAAGTGGCAGGGGATACTCTCCATTTAGAAAGGGATAATGAGTGTGTGGGAGATTGAGATCAAGTTAAGGTCCTCTTACATTTTTCTCTCAATATATTTCTAGTTGGGGAGTCTAGAGAGGGAATCTGTAGGAGGCACTATGCCCATCAATCAGATATATTGTCACACAATTTAAACTTTCTACATATTTGGAGGTGTATAAGTAGAAAGAGGTTATCAATAAGATTCCTTATATTGGGGTGATCCTCAAGAGGGTGGCCAGTAGGCCATCTTGAGGAGTAGGATTTAGGAGTGGATCACATATATATAGGAAATTGGGGTTTTGACCAGTGGGGTAGTGGCCTAAATAGACCTTTTCTTTCCATTTTGGGGTTTGTGGATCCTGAGTATCTACTAAGGGATTTATATTTTAGTTATATGTTATTATGGTCCACGGTAATTATTAGGATCAACGTTTGACAGATCTGGAAGGTAGGTATCTGATATACAGTAAGAACCCTTTCTAGAAGAAGTAATGATTTCCTCTAAGCCAGTATCACCGGAAGGGGATAAAAACATTTTTTTAGTAGCTAAGGAAGTGGGATTTTGTCCAGATAAGGGTATATGGAGTTGGCATAGGGAAAATATCATGATGATACCCATCCTTAGGGACCTAGAATAGAGAATAGTCATGGATTCCATCAAGAGAGAGGAAAAGAGAGTTGTGCATGGGCATATTCAAGTGATAATGGTGTCAGTGTTAGTAGGGATAGTGTTTATTCATGGTATGATAAATTTAACATCAAGATTATTTTATTCTTTTTATATTCGATAGCCTCACACTCCATTTCTTATCCTACATTAGTACATGCTTTGGAACTAAAGGTGGTGTGAATCTCCATTCCCCTGGGGTTATCCACACAAAATAGTGTCCATAAACCTTTTTATGCGTGTTAGTGATGTAGAAGTGTAATGACCCACTAATTCTCATTGTCTTGAGAGAATAACAAGTCAATACTTGGCCTTAAGGGGAATCCCCAAGATTCCAAAGGCTATAAATAAATGCCTAAGGGTTTAAAAGTAAGTGGGGGATGATTTACCCTTTAATGTATAAAAACAAAAACCTAACAAACCATCCAAAATTTATCTCACTATATAATGCATGAAATAAGCTAAGACATTTCAAAACATTTTCTTTTAATCAAACAACCAAAGTATGCTACAGTAGAAGACAACTGAATATAAAAGTAAATAGCAGAAAGATGACAAATAAACTCCTAGATGACAACAAGACTCCATGCTCTATAAGCTTCATGCTCCAAAATTCCCAAGTAGTCTAAAGTATCATCACATGGTGCTGAAGAAGTGTGATACTTTACCTTTTCCCATGTCCCATATGGTAGCATCTGCAAAAGCACCAAAGTTCTAAAGTATGGGTGAGTGTATAACTCAGTAAGTTTTTCCAATAAATTCCCTACTCATTCCACTAGGATATAATGGTTATCACATTATATAAAACAGTTTATATAAAACAATTTACCAAAATAGTTTATAACCAAATATAAACAAGTTTGAAAACCAATCATCACCAAGTGAAAACAAAGGAAAATGAAACTAATTTCTAGCAAGATATTTTCAAGAAAATAACTAATCAAAGATTAAAAACCAATTCTTATTATCATTTTGGAATACCCATTCCATAGTTTACAACACACCCACACATGCATGCTTTGTTTGACAGTTCCATACTCATGAGCGGTCTCTCGTCCAATTACCTTGTGTCCCAATGACACACGCCCCTGATCCAGGGTCATGAACCTTGTACCCCAATGGTACACATCTCTTATTTAGGGGCACTCTGAATATGAACTCACATAAAACCCCAATGTATTCCAAAACCATTCCGAATAACCATTTCAAACCATTTCAATAAACCTGTACATTTATTGAAAACCAAAGAATAAACCAATTTAAAAACAACCATTTCATTTTAATTAAACATCCACTTTTTATTGAAAAAATCTTCTCAAATCCATGTACCATAATTCTAAAAAATCACCATTTTAAAATCCATATTTTTAAAACCAAGAAAAAAAAACTTTATTTCAAACACCCAATTTTCTAGATTTCCCGAAGTTTCCAAACCATCACAAAGAAGGGTTTCCAAAGATTTCTAAATAGCCAAATCACAACCAATTAAACAAAATAAATTCAATTTTAAATCATGACCATAAGTTATAATAAGTGGAGTCAAGAGAGAATCCACCTACCTCAAAGGTTTTTGGTGAAACTTGACATGAACGAAGAACACTTTAAAAAACCAGGCCGATTCATCACAAAACCTCCATAGATCTCTTATTCTCAAGAATCTGGGTTCGAAACACCTAGGGAATCCTTCTAATTGACTCCAAATCACTTGGGATAGGTTCTTCTACTTTCATGGAAGAGAAATATCAAGTTGTGACCACTTAGGAGTAAAAATGAGCCACTTAGAGGCAACAATATGTGAGATCCACTTTTTTTATATTCTCACTTAAACCACCCGCATGGTTAGTTCGCACAGTTAGACAAATCATATGCTAACCTTGTGTTCACTACTACCTAGGAAGACCCTGGCATGGACTCCTTGCACAATCTCCCTAACCGTTCGCACACCGTGCCAAAGATCTCTACCTCAAACCTTCTATTTTGTACAGTTTCTACTAGGATGGCCACACGGTTTGGATAAAACATGTGCAACCCATGCACCTATACTTTATCCCCAAAAACTTACTTAAAGTTCACCAAACTCTCCAAAAATTCCATCTTATACCTTACATCCATAAAAACACAAATAATGGGTTACATACCACAAAATTAGGGTACTACATTCTCCCCATCATCTATATTTCTATCCTTGGAATGTATAAAGCCACTACCGCTCTAAAAGAGTTCTGGCCATTGCACTTTTATTTCCTTCTCATGTTCCCAAGTCTCTTCTTGAATATGACCATGTTGCTTTAAAACCCAAACTTGACTGATTCATTTTCCACACAAGACTTTATCTCTCCTATCCAAAATTCATACCGAAATATGTATCAACGAAGCATCCATCTCTAGCTCAACATGATCCCATCAGATCACATGGTCAGGATCAAGCTGATAATTTTTCAACTGGGATACATGGAATGCATTATGCACCAAAATGAAGCATGGTGGTAATGCCAACCGATATTCCACCCCTTCAACCCCTTCCAATATCTCAAAAGGGCCTATGTATTGAGGAGATAACTTTCCATGCTTCCTAAAATAATGATGTCTAAGTCTTGGAGAGATCCTTAAGAACACATGATCACTCATGTCAAATGACAGCAGCCTTTGGTGATGATCCACATAGTATTTTTGATGACTCTAATCTATATCCATCCTATTTATGATCAAATAGATCTTCTCTAATGTTTCTTGGATAAGGCTCATCTCAACTAGTGAAGTTTCACCCATTTCTACCCATCATAGTTGAGAACGAAAAGGATTCCCATACAATGCTTCAAATAAAGCCATATTTATCGAGGCCTGATAGCTATTATTATATGAGAAATCAACTAAGGATAAGTTCTATTCCCATGTGCCACAAAAATCCATTACAGAAGCCCACAACATGTCTTTCAACATCTGTATCGTCCTCCTAGACTGGCCATCTATCTGAGGATGATACACTGTGCTCATAGTCAACTGAGTCCCATGATATTTTTGTAAGTATTTCCAAAAATAAGATGTAATCCCTGAATCTCTATTTAAAACTATTGAAACTAGAATTCCATGTCTCTTTACCACTTCTTGGATATAAATTTTGGAAAGATCTTCCACCGTATGAGTTTCATGAATTGGAATGAAATGAGAAAAATTGGTAATATGATACACCATCACCCATATGTAATCATGTTTCCGAAACATTCTTGGAAGACCTGTAACAAAATCCATCACTATCTACTCCCATTTACACACAAGGATAGGTAAAGACTACACCATACCCACTGTTCTTTGATGCTTTGCTTTAACCTGCTGACAAGTTAAACACTACGAGACGAACTTGGACACCTTCCTTGTCATGCCGCTCCACCAAAACCATGATTTCAATGCCTCATACATCTTCTATGTGCCTAGATGTACAACCCATGTCTAATTGTGGTTACCATGAAGGATTTTTTCCTAACAAGACATAGGTATAACCATCTGATCTATAAGAAATAAAACCAAACTACCATCAAGTTTCCATATCTCAATGGTCTCCCCACCATTGAGTTTTGAACTTATAATCATACATTCTACATCAGATGTTTGTGCCTCTTTGACCATATTTACCAAATCAAGAACAAGCATTGCTAAAAAGAAAACTGCAACATCACCTCAGTCTTCACATTCCACATGCATTTCGGCTAGGACCGACATCAAGTTACATTCATATGAAGCTTCTTTAGACAACTGAGCATATGAATTTCTACTCAATGCATCCACCATTGAATTCCCTTTTCCTAGAATATACATCAAGTCAAATTCAAACATCTAGAGATACTCCATCCATATCCTTTTCTGCAGATTCAAATCTTGCTGTGAAAAATATGTTTCAAGCTTTTATGATTTGTAAAAACAGTGAATTTCTCACAAAATAGATAATGTATCCTTTTTTTCAAAGCATAGACGACTTCATCTAACTCCAATTTGTGTGTTGGGTAATTATTATCATGAACCCTCATCTACCTTGAACAATAGGTGACCATATGGTCTACTTGCATGAGAACACAACCCAAACCTGATCCCGAAGCATCACAGTACACCACATACCTCTCTCCTAATTCTAGAAAACTCAAGATAGGTGTCGATGTAATACAAACTTTTAGTTCCTATAAGGACTTCTATAAATTATATATCCATTGTAATGGAGCATTTTTCTTTTTCAGAGCTATCATTGGTGAAGATAGTCATGAGAAATCATGAAAAAAGTATCAGTAGTAACCATCTAGACCAAGAAAAATTTGTATCTCAAAAATATTATTTGGTGGTTTCCACAAGATAACATCTTTTATCTTTTTAGGATCAACAGAAATGCCTTTCTCAGAAATTACGTGGTTGTGAAAATGTACTTCCTGTATAAAAAAAATCACACTTTTATTATTTTTCATACAAAAGGAGATCTCTCAAGATTTGTAATAATGTTTCATCACTTTTCTTTGTATACACCAAAATGTCATCCACAAACACTACAACAAAATAATACAGATATAGATAAAATATATGATTCATAAAATCCATGAAGACTACTGGTGCATTCGTTAGACCAAAAGGAATGAATACATATTCATAGTGGCCATATCTGTTTTTGAGAGATATCTTTGGAATATCTTCCTTTCGAACTCGCAATTGGTGATATCTTGGTCGCAAGTGAATTTTAGAGAACCATTGAGCTCCCCTCAATTGATCAAACATGTCATAAATGCATGGAAGTGGGTACGTGTTATTTATCATAACTTGATTAAGCTTACAATAATCAACACACATCTGAAGAGTTACATATGGTTTCTTCACGAATAAGACTAGTGCTGCCCACAGAGATAAACTTGGACAAATGAAACCCTTTTTTTTCTAGCTCCTCCAACTTCACTTTAAATTCTTGTAACTCTGTTGGTTTCATCCTATAAGATGGAAGGGAAATAAGGCTAGTCCTCAGAAGGAGATCAATCATAAACTACACATTCCTTATAGGTGGTAACCTTGAGAAGTTTTTGGTAAGGGAATTAGGAAATTGATCCACAACTATTGGAAAACTGACATCCTAGATCTCTTCCATAGATTCCAAAGACAATATTGCCAACTGATAAGAGATCGTTCCCACCGATGATTCTAACAAGATCTTTTTACCTTTCTTTACCATCCTATCTCCTCTGAAGAGGTGCTCGATGCCATCCTCAGTCCTGAAACTAATTGTTCTTCTATAACAGTTGATGTGATCCTTGAACATTGTCAACCCATCCATAACCAAGATTACGTCATACACATCCATGTCCAACATTGAGAAGAACCATTTCAGCTCAGCTCCATCAAAAGTTATAGAACATGATCTACACACAATTACTTGACATTCTCTTTCTCAAGAATAGTTTGTAGTTTTAAAACAACATGAATCATTTCCAACTTTAAACATAGAAAATCAACAGCATTATAATCAATGAAAGAATGCAATTCACCAATATCGAAGAGCACTTGAACAAGGGTATAATTCAAAATAATCGTACCTCTCACCGTATATGGTCCAACCAGATCATCGACAGTCATCTACACAGCTCCATACAATTGCTTCATCACTGTACTATTATCCTTGTTGCCTTGCTGATATTTCCTTGGTTGAGGATTCATGGTATTTCTAGAATTACCATGATTATATATGCTCTGCTGATGAGACTGATTCTGTTTTCCTCACTCGGTTGAAACATACGATACTTGCGATGTATGAGAAGTGTCTCTAGCACCTAAACTTGGAGGACAAAAAAATAGTGCTAAAGATGCTCTATATTCTTACCTTTATGGTTTTTTCTAGGTTGTGCCATACACTGTTAGTTTAAGCGGTCAAATGAACCACAATGAAAACAACCTGGTTTGCTCTTGGATTGTGGAGTAAGGTTCACTGATCCAATCATCTAATTCTAATTTCCACTTCCACCTTGGTAATAGGTTTCCCTTTTCTGCTTGCTCCCAGAATTTGAGTTCCCCCCATTCCCTGTAGTTATCATCATATCTCCTCCCATATATCCTGATATATCACGTTCAACCACAATTTATATGTTCACTATCTCTGCATAATATGTAATACAGATCACCATAATCTTCGATCGAATGTCCTACCTTATCCATGATTTGAAGATGTGTGACTCTAACGATGCACTTGCTGCAACTTCTAGGAAAAAATGTACTAAATTCAAGAATTTAGCTGCATATGCCATGACAGAGAGATTATCCTGCTTCATGATAAAGAAGTCTGTCATTTTCTGGAACTTGAATGTGTGAGGATAGAATTGTTTACTAAAAAAGTTCCTCAAAATCTTCCCAAGTAAGGTCTTCATCCAATTTATCCTACATCGATAAATCCCACCACTAGCGTGCAAGATCCTCAAGCATATAAGTCACCATCTTTACATTGATCTTTGATGGTGCGCCGATAAAATCAAAGATACGATTCATCATACTGAGCCACACCTCCGCCTTCTTGGGTTCAGCATCACCCCGGAAGTTAGGTGGATTCTTCTTCATGAACTGGATTATATAATCTACATTCCTTGAATCATTAATTTGATTCCCTATATCCACAGCTTGAAAATCTTAGACAAAACTCTGAACTAGCTCTTGGTTCACCTGTGGTTCAGGTGCAACCACATTCTCCGCAGCTTCTCTGGGTTGGTTTTGACGATGCCTACTTGGTGCCATTTTCTAAACCAACAACAAACTCCATCAATATCACTCTCTAGCAACTGATGGCTTATATTTTTAAATTCTATCACATAAACTATCACAAAAATGTTTTCTAAAAAACAACATTTTTCCATGTTCAACCATTTTTGAAACTTTTAACCTCCTTTTTGAAAATTAAATCATTTTCAAAATACCATAATCATTTAATTTTTTCAAAATATTTTATTTGAAAAACAATTTAATGCTTTTTCAAAAATCGACAACTTTTCACAACATGAATCATTACTCAGAATGATATATGCAATCTTATTGGTAAGTCATTCCTTTATAATTCATGTCATGCTCGTCTCATTGGATAACCCCTGACAATGATATTTACAAATCCTAAAAGTATCTCCAAACACTTATGTACCCAACTCCCTGGTAACTTGATATTCAACATAAAAGGGTTAACTACGTCCTTTTATGCTATACATTCCAAGTTCTAACAATCCTAATCCTTTCTAAGATTCCAAACCAAGGAATAGACAGGAAATAATTTTAACTATAAGACCAAAAACATCGATGACTACTTGTTAGGCAAGGACCGAACAAGCTCATACGATTTGTAATGACCCACTAATTCTCATTGGCTTGAGAGTACAATGAGTCATTACTTGGACTAAAGTGACATCCCCAAGAGACCAAAGGCTGGTAATAAATGAAAAAGGGTTTCAAAGTAAGTGGGGTACGATTTAACCTTTAATGTATAAAAAAACATCCCAAAAAACCATCCAAAAAATAGCTCACCATATGGTGCATGAAATAAACTAATACATTTCAAAATATTCTCTTTAAATCAACCAACCAAAGTATTATATAATAGAAGACAACCCAATATCAAAGTAAAAAAAAGGAGACAAATAAAATCCATGATGACAAAAAGACTCCATGCTCCATAATATCCATGCTCTAATATCCCCAAGTAGTCCAAAGTATCACAATGTGGTGAAAAAGAAGTGTGATGCTTTACCTATTCCCAAGTCCCCAAAGGTAGCATCTGCAAAAGAACCAAAGTTCCAAAGAAGGGGTGAGTATATAACTTAGTAGGTTTTCCCAATGACTTCCCTACTCACACCACTAGTATAGAACAATTAGAAAATTATATAATTTTTTTATATAAAATAATTTACCAAAACAATTTATAAACAAATATAAACAAGTTCGAAAACCAATCATCACCAAGTGAAAATAAAGGTAAATGAAATCAATTTCCAGAAAGTTATTTTCCAAAAAAATAACTAATCAAAGATTAAAAACCAATTATTATTATCATTTTGGAATACCCATTACATATTTCACAACACACCGACACATGCATGCTTTGTTTGACAGTTCCATACTCATGAGTGTTCTCTTGTACAATTACCTTATGTCCCAATGACACACACCCCCGATCAAGGGCCAAAAAACTTGTAACCCAATGGTATAGGTACCTTATTCTTGGGAATGTCAAATATGAACTCACAAAAAACCCCAATGTATGCCAAATCCATTCCAAATAACCATTTGAAACCATTTCAATAAAACTGTACTTTTATTAAAAACCAAAGAATAAACCAATTTCAAAAAAAATATTTTGTTTCAATAAAACACACCCTTTTTATTGAAAAAACATGATCAAATCCATGTGCCTCAATTTGAGAAAATCTCCATTTTAAAATCTATATTTTTAAAACCAAGAACAAAAGCAATTTATTTCAAACACCCAATTTTCCAAATTTCCCCAATTTGCCAATCCATCACAAAGATGGGTTTCAAATGATCTCTAACCATCCAAATAACAACCAATTAAACAAAATATATTCAATTTAAAAGCATTATCATCACTTATACTAAGTGGAGTCGAGAGATAAGACACCTACCTCGAAGGTTTTTGGAAAAACTTGACATAGTTGAAGAATTCTTTAGAAAACCAGGTCGATTCTTCACAGAACTTCCTTAGATCTATTCTCCAGAAGAATCCAAATTTGAAACACCAAGGGAATCCTTCAGGCTGACTTAAAATCACATGTTAGAGGTTATTCTACCTTTAAGGAAGAAAAATCCAGATTTATGGCCTCTTAGGAGAAAAAACGAACCACTTAGAGGCAAAAACGTGTGAAATCCACTTTTTTAGAATCTCACTTAAACTATCTGCACGGTTAGTTCACACAGTTTGACAAACCATGTGCTAACAGTGTGTTAGATAATTCTTAGGTAGGCCCTTGCACGACCTCCTTTCACGGTCTCCCTAACTGTGTTCCCACCATGCCGTAGCTCTCTGCCTCAAACCTACCATTTCACATGGTTTCTACTAGGATGGATGCACAGTTTGGATAAACCATGCGCAGCCTGTGCACTTATCCTTTAGCCCCAAAAACTTACTAAAAGTTCACCAAACTCTCCCAAATTTACTTTTTATACCTTATATACATAAAAACACCAAGAAAGGGTTACATACCAAAAATCTAGGGTACTACAAGAAGGGTGTTAGAGAAACACCAGTCATTGGTGGATTTCTCCTTTCTACAAATACAACAATTTAGTGTTATACTTGGCAAGTATGGACTGTGTAATATTCATTAAGTCATCAATTGTTTCTATATAAGAGTTTTGTTTTCTTATATAGAGGTCAATCGGGAGGCATTCATTATTGAATAGAGTTATTAGATGGGTATTAAGAAAGTGGATCCTCTTTTATCTCATTTAGTAGTGATATTAATGGAATCTCAACTGGAAGATGTTTCTAGAGTTGTAGATAATTTCATTAATGTATTCCTAGATGAGTTCATGGAAATACCCCCTATATGTGATGTCAAATTTTTTATATAATTTTAGACAAGTGATTCTTCGATTTTAATGGATCCCTATCGAATGACACCTACAGAGTTGCATGAGTGGAGGATGAAAATTAATGATCTAATAAAGCGGTATTTTATCTAAACTAGTGAATCTCCTTTGGGTGACCTAATGTTGTTTTCCAAGAATGAGTATTGTATTATGAGGTTTTATGTTGATTATTAGAGGTTGAATTTTTTGAGAGTTAAAAACCATTATTACCTTTTGAGGATTGAAGATTATTTTGACTATTTTAATAGTGATAATTTGTTTTCAAATATTGATTTGTGGTTTGGATCCCACCAAATAAGTGTTAAGTATGAGGATATCCTAAATATTTCTATTAGGTGCATGAATAAACACTTATAGTTCATGATCCTTGAATTTGGTGTCATATACCCACTAGTTGTGTTCAAGGGGATCATATCCTCTGTGTTCAATGAGTTCCTAGACTAGTTCATAGTCACATTAATCAATGATATTTTGGTCTACTTGATTTCATTGGAGAAACATGTTGACCATATTAGAGATATATTGATGATTCTTAGGCACCACCAACTTTTTTTAAAGCTATAAAAGTGTAAGTTTGGATGTGAGAAGTGTATTTCCTTAGGCATGTGGCATCATAGAAAGGTGTGACTGTGCAACATAAAATGATTATAGAAGTTGTTTCTTGGATAACACCAAAGAACGTGGCATAGGTTAATAGTTTTCTTTGTGTTTTAGGATACTAACAGAGGGTTGTATCCTATTTTTATTGGATTGAGGCACTTTTGATGGATCTAAATAGAAATGACCATACTTTTCACTTGATCAATTAGTTCTAGGTGCAGTTTGGTTACCTAAAGGAGAGGCTGATTAGTGCCCTAGTGCTTCAATTTATTGAGGAGTATATGATGTTTGAGGTTTTTTATGACACATACCATTTGGTATTGGGATACTTCCTAATGATATAGAGGGTGATAATATCTTATGGTTCTAGGTAGTTACAACATCATGAGTGTAACTGTACCACCCACAATCTTGAGTTAGTATCAATTGTGTTTGTGTTGAAACTGTGGTGGCATTACCTCATCAACAAGTGCTTCATGGTATTTATAGACAAAAAAACTTGAAATATAGATTCTCCAAACATGATCTAAATTTATTCTACAATATGTGTATGGATTTTCTCTAGGATTATGATTTTTAGATCTCACATACTTTATAAAAGTGGAATGTTGTTACTAATGTGCTAAGCCTGATGTCCTTTGGAGACGTGTTTTGGGAGTATGAGGATATTTTGAGAGGGATAAATGATATTGAAGTGATTAATATTGATGCTAAGGAAGTTAGTGGTAGAAATTTACTTTTTCACTTAAAGGTAGAATGATTCTTATTTCAATAGGTGGATGAGTCTTAATGTGGATACTCAGAGGCTGAGGTGATGTAAGACATTTTTGGACATGGTGATACGCCAAAGGGATGGTCAGAACTAGATGTTTTTTAAAGGGAGTTTGTTCATTGGATTGGTGATGTATGAGGGAGTGCTACATGTGTTTCAAAAGTCACACTCAAGAGTACATCTAGGTGTGTCTAAGATGCATCATGGATTAAGGAGGTATATTTGGTATCCTATAATGAAGCAGTAAATAGTGGAGTTCTTTGTTCAGTGGTTGGCCTATCATCAAATGAAATCTAAGCACTATGTTCATTTAGGGTTTTTGTATCCTTTATATTTACCTAAGTGGAAATGGGAGTAAATTTCAATGGATTTCATTATCGGGTTACCTCGAGCTCAAGGAGGATGCAATGCTCTTTGGGTGATTGTGGTCATACTAATGAATTTAGCTCATTTTTATGATCCATGAATCGGGTTCCATGGATTTTTTGACAAGAAAGTATATAGAGGATGTGATAAGGCTTTATGGGGGTATCGATGACCATTATTTTTTATCCAGATCCATGATTTACCTTGAGTGTCTGGAGAGGATTGAAATATATTTTTGGATCCTAGTCCACCTTATCAATTATTTTCATCCTCAAAAAAATGGGAAGATGGAGTAGTCCATCCATACACTAGAGGTTATGTTATGAGCTTCTATCTTATATTTTGGAAGATCATGGGTGAACACCTATAAGTGGATTATTTTTCCTATTAAAACATCTACCACTCATCCATTAGAATGGCTGCCTTTAAGTCATTTTATGGGAAACTATTTTGTTCTTCATTGTGATGGACAGTGGTTGGGAAGTCAATGGTTCTTTGTCCTGATGTAGCGATGAGAATTATTAAGAAGATTTAGGTGGTCTGAGAGTGGATAGAGGTGAAAAAATATTATTAGAAGACCTATTATGAACATAGGAGAAGGCCTTTGGTGCTTATTTTTGGAGACCATGTGTTCTTGAGGCTTCACGCCATCAAGAGAATTGAGGTTTGGTAGAGGTAATGAGAATTCTCCCCAGTTCATCAGACCTTTTGAGGCATTGGAGTATTTTAGCGAGGTTGCATATTATTTGATGCTTCCATCATGGCTAGATAGGATCCAAAAAATCTCATACATGTCCTAGTTTTATTTGTATCTTCTTGATCGATATCACATTTCAGATTAGGGAGAGTTGGATATTGAGGATGAAGTGACATTCATGGAGAGAATAGTAGAGATTCAGGATTATTGAGAGAAGGTGATGCATGGGATAAATATCTACATGGTTACCGTATTTCACATGCATGGTGGATTGAAGGAGAGTATTTGGGAGTGTGGGATGCTAATATGTTCCAAGTACATGATGTTTTTTTTTGAGTTTTTACTTGTTTAATTTTTCTTTAATGATGTGATCCTTAGACTATTTATATTTTATGAGATTTTCTTTTTTCCCCTGCACTTGGTTGGTGGTTGTTTTTTTAGAATGGGGTTCCATATAGGTATATCCTAGGGGGTGAGTGTTGATGAGATGATGGTTTGGTGGTTATTTTTCTTGATCTGGGTTGGTTTTTATTGTCAAGGTTGAGAATTATTTTAGAGGTATCTATTGTAATGGTTTATTCCTTCTTATCCTATTACATTAATGGTTGGGAGTTAGAGGTGCTAAGATGAGTATTGAGGAAAGTTATACAGGGTCCAGGAATGGAATTTATCTATAGAGGGTTGTTCATGTCATGAATATATGTTCAAAATGTTAATATTTTTCCATGACTTGAAGGCTATATATTCATATATTAGAGTTTTTGAAGAGAATTTAGTGCTTAATTAATTCACGATGTGAAATAATTAATCACGACATGAATGAATTTAAGGATAAAGCACCCTATAATTCAGTGGATAATATTTGGACATTTGAGTTTGAGGAATTAATGACCTGAAATTATTTAAAATCCTGAATTTATAAGTATCATGGATGTTGATGATGTGTTTTTTTGTTTCACACCTTGATTGTGTTGAGTTCCATCTTGTTTAATTTTTTTTGTAAACCCTCCAATCTATCTCATTTCTCTTAAGTTTTGGCCAAGCCCTAGGTGATTTTGGAGGATCTTTTATCACTTTTCTCTAGTTTTGATAGTTAGATTTAGGAGTTTGATATTAAACAATCCAAATTGAGTCTATATTGTTTCCCCTTTGGTGATGAGAGCTCAAGATTCCATGCATGACCCGTAAACCCTATTTCTTGCAATTTTCGTGATGTCTGCTTCTCAATGATGTAGATCTAGAATAACATGGAAACTTTCAACCCTGAATGGGAAAGATAGTTTGAGGCTAGTGGTGATAAAGTGAAAAAATAAGAAACCCTAATAGATGATACTACTACTCGTACATTGATTGAATGATCCAAAGAGATTTCCTTCCTTGAATATGTTAAATGTACCGATCTATTTAAAACTACCTCGATGAAACCACCTATTTTTATGAAATTGGATGATGGTCGCTCCTCAGTTGAGGAGTATCCTGAATCCCTTAAAAAGTGTACTCAAATATGTAAGTTTTTTTATCATGGGTCACATTTCATACATTAAAGGTGATATACCCTAGTTTTACCTTGATCTTAAACCTATAATTGCATATGTTTGGGGATTCATAGATTGGAAACTTTTTCTAATAGACATGGGTTACTTTCACATTTTTTGAAAATCTCATGAGGACTTAGATATTGTTTGGAAGTTAGGGAATATACATCTCAAACCTGGTCTTCTTCAAATCTCCAAATGGGATTATTCTTTTAATCCCCATACTCATAGGAACACCATGGATCAGGTCTGGGTTATTTTTCATGGTCTCAACTAGTTTTTCTAGAACCCAAAGATATTGAATGACATAGTTTCTTGCATAGGAACTTCTCTTAAGATTGATCATTGAAATATAAATACAGATCTAGGGTTATATGCAAGAGTTATGGTGAAGGTCAATATGGACTCAAAACTCCCGGATGTTATTAGTTTTAACGTGAAAGATTACAAAATGGAGGTTTAGATTAATATTTAACATAAACCCCCATTATGTGAACTATGTAAAATCGTTGGGGATTCCATTTTAAATTGTAGGGTGATAAAAAATCATGTTTCTAAACCAAAGGACAATGAATGGATAGAAGTAAGAAGGCAAAAGAAGGATAAGGGTATTGTGATATATAAACCTGATCCTTTCAAGAAGAAAAATGAAACATGGGTGAATAAATTAAAAATTTTCAACCCTTCGGGAGATAATTCAGATAAAACCTAGGATGAACTAGTTGATGAAGAGGATAATTATACTGTAGAATAGTGAATTTTAGAAGAAATAGAAAAAATGGTCTTGGATTCCTTAGAATAGTCCCTGGCTGAACATGTAATAGAAGAATATCATAAGGACACCTCTAAAGAAACTGAATAGCATGGTATTGTTGATATTGACTCTATAGTGGTACATATTTATAACAGCCTATGCAATAATGATATTCCAATGGTAATGGATGAGAATGTTATGGGAGAATAGCATGTCAAGTAGATTTTGCTGAAAGCAAAGAAACACAGTACATAATAGGTTGAGGATCCCAAAACCTCCAAGGATTTTAGGAATGCCTCTTCTCAAATGGGTTGCAATGCTCCTATTGATGCTACATAGTTCAAAGGGAGCGTATCCTTATGGATTTGAAAAAAGAAAAATAAAGAATTCTCTATCCCTCATAAGATGCAATATGAGTACAACAGTACTGAAATGATTCACATTCAGGATGACATCAATGTTGATAACTCAGAAAAGGATCCTACAGTAGATATCACAGGTATGGTTTCCCCAGACACTCCTACAGGTACTTTCTCAAACTCTATCATTGAATTAACTAAATATTACTCCAAGAAATTGGGTACATTCCAAACTATTTATTCTTTATATTCTACTAATTTTCCCAATGTTCCTATTGAAAATCATACAACTTCTTTAAGTGTCAGCCCTATGGTTTTTCCATTGAAGGCTAAAACACTTGAAAAAACTCAGGGTGATGCTAATGAAGGTACCTATAACATATCTTATGTTTCTTCTATGAGTAAACATGGAAATAAACATAGAAAGAACTCATCAAAAAACATTAGAATATGTTCTAGGGGGAGGGTCTCTAGAAGTAAAAAAAGAGGGTTCCAACCCCAAATTCACATTCCAATGAATTTTATTTTTTTGAATTGTCATGGTATTTCCAAACCTAACACTTTTATTGTAATTAAAATATTTCTTAATACTCATCAACCTAAAATATTTTCTATTGGTGAACCTAAAATCATATTTTCATCAAAAATATTGCACCATTGCAAGTATGTTTATAATTTTTTTGGAGCATCCAAAGATGGTATTTCTGTAGAAACTCTCTAGATTTTTTTATCATTCCTCTCTATAGAATGTGAATGTTTTAAAAGTTTCTGAGAAGATATTTACTTGTGAATTTTATTTTGATTGATGGAAAATTTTTTGTTCTTTGGTTTATGATAAAAATAGATACCAAGATAGAATACCTCTTTGGTACGACCTTTCTTAATTAGATAACAACATTCATGATCCCTGGTTTGTGATTGGTGATTTCAATGAGATTATTTCCTCTAGAGAAAAAATTGGCCCATCCCACTCTTCTATCTCCTAGAGATAATTTAAAGCCTCTATTAAGGATAATAATCTTGTAGAAATCAACCATACTGGAACCAATTTCACTTGGTAGAGAAGGCACTAAAATAGGGTAGTTGCTATAAAATTGGATAGATCTTTCAAAAATGAGTCTACTCTAGATAAATGGGACACCATCTCTAGAATTACCCTTCAAAATCTTGACTATGATCATCATCCTATCATTTATAGTCTTTATATTAAAATCCTAAAACCCATTCTTCCTTTCAGATTTAATAACGCTTGGTCCTCTGAACCCGAGTGTTATAACATCATCAAAAAAATTTGGGCATATCTGAATCATTTCAATGATGTATTTTCTTATATCATCAATATAAAACATATTAAGAACTATCTTAAATGTTGGTGTAGTTCCAAATCTAAACAAATTTATAATGACATCTCTTTTCTTGAGAATGAACTTAGCCAAATTCAAAACACCAATACTATATCTGATTTCACTATGAATCCTCAACATGAAATTAACACTTCTATGAAACATAACGCATTGATCATAATTAAAGAAAAAATGCATAAGAAAATATTAAAAACCAAATGTCTTTTGGATGGTGATAGAAAAACTAAATTCAAAATCTTTCTTCAAAGAATCGGGAAAGTTTTTAGACCACTCACTTTTTTTAGAGACGGGGACACCCTCATTAATACTGATTAAGACATTTCTAATCATGTTGTATCTTATTATGAAAATATTTTTAATGGACTAGATGTCAATAAAGACCTTCTTCTTGATGTAATCCTGACTATGGTTAATGAGGAAGATTACAATTATCTTTTAAGCAACCCTCTTGATCATGAAATCAAAGATACTATTTTAATGATTAATCCTAACGGTTCTCTAGACCCTGATGGTTTCAATAATGGTTTATATTAGTACTTATAGGAGTTTATTAAAACTGATGTTTTCAAACTTGTCAACTGCTTTTTTTCCAATGGTGTGCTTCCTCATGGGCTGAATGCACAATTTCTTTATCTAATTCCTAAAGTGGACAATGCTTCTGAGATTCATGTCTTCAGAACTGTCACAATTATTAACAATCTTTACAAAATCATCATAAAACTTCTTGCTAATATAATTACTACTATAAGTAATAAAATTTCCTCATGGAATCAATTTTTCTTTATCAAGGGTAGGTATATGCAAGATTTCATTTGTATTTACTCTCAATGAACTAAAACTTTAAACAAATCCACTAGGGGAGGCCATATTTCTATTAAACTTGATATTAGGAAAGCCTTTGATACCATTTATTGAAGTTTTATTTTCGAGGTTCTTCAAAGTTTTGGTTTTAATAATTCCTTCATCGATAGAATAAATTATTTATTCAAATTAGCTACTATCTCCATCCTTGTAAATGGTTCCCTAAGGGTCACTTTAAATTCAACAAGGGAGTTAGACAAGGTGATCCCCTATCTGCCATTCTTTTTTCAATTGAGGAATATTATTTAAGAAGATTTCTCACTTGCCTTGTCGACTAGGATAAGATTAAACCTATTTAGGCTTCTGGAAACTTAATGTTCCCATGCATCTTTTATATGTTGATGGAACCATCCTTTTCTAACAAGGAGATAAAAGGAATATTAAAATTATCAAAAGTTCCTTCTCACATTATGAAGAAATATCTAGTCAAACCATTAACTAGAATAAATATTTTGTTTTCTTTGAGATTTTTTTTACTTATAATAGAAAATGAAATATTTTCAATGATTTAGGTATCAAAGAAGGATCCTTCCCTTTTACTTATCTCGGTGTACACATTTTTTTGCGAAGGCCTAAATTTATTTTCTTTTCTAACACTATTGACTAAATCCTTAATCAAATTTCCTCTTATAAGGGTAAATCCCTCTCTAAGAATGGAAAAATCTGTCTTGTTAAATCTATAATTGTATATAAAGTGGTCTACTCATTAATGGTTTACAAATGCCCTGTTGGTCTCCTTGAGAAAAAAATGTTTAAATCAGAAACTTTTTTTGGACCGGAAGAGATCTTTAAAGAAAACTTGTGAACATACCCTATATTACTTGTTGTAAGCTTTTATATAAGGACAATATTGGCATTAAAAACCTTATAATCCTTATTTATTCTTTACAAGAAAGACTCACTTGGAACCTACTTCACAATAACTATGATTCCATTGCTTTTCTCAAAAAAATATTTGCTGAAAAGTTAAATAAATGAAATATTAATTATATTAGATATTAAAATTTTCCATCCATTAGGAAATCCTTTACCAATGTCATGATTAACTCTATATGGATGGTTAATACTGACTCTTCCATGAAATTTTGGTTGGAAAACTGGACTGGTGTTCCTTTAATCTCCATGATGCCTCCCAATGATTTACCAGAGAATACCAATTCTACTATTAGGGATGTTATAAATTCTCATAACTCCAGTATTTTTAATAACATTATTCATGTTATTGAAAATTATACCTATTCTAATTATGAATATTTCCTAATCTAGGAACCTACTCATAATGGTATCCTAGAATCCAATTTTTTTTTTACAAACATGACTTTCTAAATTTTTATAATAATTTTTGTTGGTAATTTTTTTTTAAAAAACCATGGATTAAGACCTCGAGGCTTACTCTTTTTTGGTGTATTACTCACAAAAAATCTCCCACTAAAATGTTTCTTCAATATTTTGGGATTAAACTTTTCTCAAAGTGTTATCTTTGTAACCAACATAGAGAAGACAATAACCACATTTTTCTGTATTTTTCTACGAATTCAGCTCATTGGAACAATATTTTTTACATTTTGATTAGAGATGATTAATTCTTGATTAAATCATCTCTCAACTAAAGAATTGTGTGGATATATAAACATCTTAGTAAATCAAGAATCTATTCTTTACTGTTGTTCTAGATATTATCCATGTAATATGGTATAATATAAATTCTCTTCTTTATAATAATTGATTATCCAATCTTAATGAAGGTTGGATGTGGATTCTCATTTCCATTCTGGAAGATGGCTCAATTCAGAAGGCTAATTATGGAAACATTGTTAAATAATTTAGGACCCTTTGATGAATTCAGATTGATGGAATCTATCATCAACCTTGACACACTTTTGAAGTGTTTTGGTAATCCCCTCTCCTAGGTTGGATTAAAGTGAATATTGATGGTGCTTCTGAAGGAAATCAGGGACCCATAGGTTATGGTGCTATTTTCATAAACCACCTTGATCAATGTCTCAAATTCTTCTTTGGAATCTACAAAATCACCTTGTCTCTGAAAGATGAAATTATAAGGGTGATTCATGATATTTAATTTTCTAAGAAAGATGGTTGGAATAATATTTGGATTTAATGTGATTTGACCACTATTGTACTTGATATTTGGAATGGTGTGGTGCATCATGCCTGGCCGCTTACAACCTGTTGATTGAATTGTCTCCTTTGGCTTCTGTAGATCAGCTACATTTTGACTCATACCTTTTGTGAAGTGAACATGGTTTCAGAAGATCTTTTCAATAAGGGAGTTAAACATGACATAACCTAGCTGGATGACCTTCCTATTGATTTACTTCCTCTTTATTATAAGTATTGTCAAAATATTCTGTCTTTCAAACTCATGTAACTCCTTTTTTTTATAATAATTTGTTCTTCTTTCATTGACCAAGGCACTACCTTATTAAAAAAGTATTTTTCCCCTTTGGTTTCTTGTATTCATCTCTTTGGGATTATTTGTAGTGATTTTTTTATTCAGAAAGTGGTTGGACTATGATTTTGATGAGCACTTGATGTTATTTTGGATGATCCATGGTTTCCTTATACGGTTGTGGTCCTTTGGTTCTTTCTCCTTCACCCTATTATGCATAGTGATTCATAAATATCCTTTGAGGTAGGGGATCCAAGATCACTCCCAATTCATGTGCATGTGTGGTGATTTCAGTATTTTTAAATCCAATGGGTTGATAATAATTATCTAAATAATGAAGATAATGAATTGGTTAATTAAAATTGATGGGAATGGAGAGAAATAACATGTTTATTTATTTTGATGATGCTAAAAATAAAATTATGATTGATTGTTGCTATTATGGAAAATCATGGCTATTTGGAGACTTAACTATGTCATAGTTGGTATGATTATGAAATACTTTTTCATTTGAATGTTTGAACTCACCCTGAATAATATGTTAAGAAATTATATATAGCTACTGAATTAGTTTCCAATATAAATATAAACTATATAAGAATACCCATTCTATGTAATAAAGTAATGAAATTAAAGAACTATATTGAATATGATTTTTTTTATAACTATATAGGCTAGAATGTGATTCTATATGATGAGGTTCTTGCTGTGTTGTCTTGTATGTTGTTTGGGAACCTTATGGAGTTTTCTCACTGGTGATGGTGGTGATCGTGTTCAATGTGGATTGTATTGGGAAGTAAAGAAATGGTTGGTTAATATAAAATATGATGTGGGATGATGTGTGGTGGTAAGATTGTGGTTGTTTCAGTGAGATGGTTGGGTTATAGTGATGGATTGGAATATACTATGTTATGGAAATGATTGACATGTGATGGATGATCTATTATGTGGTGTGACTTTTTTAGTTTCTCTATTATCCATGGAATAAATTGAATTTATTAACTAAAACATCCTAGGATAAATTTAAATAATCATGGAAAAAACTGAGGTGTGGTAATTGGATTAAATGAATTGAATGATAACTGAAATGAGTTAGTAAATGAATGAAGTGATTCTAAAAAATAATTTGTGATAACTAATTTAATTAATTGAAAATTAGTGAAATAATTTTGGATGGTAATTGAAAGTGGAATTTGTGTGGTGGTTGTGTGGAATGATTCATTTAGTGATGGATGTAGTTTTTATGGATGTCGTGTGGTTTATCAGTGGTGTTTTGGAGTTTACTAGTACAATTGATGTTAACCCCTAGGTTGGGTATTATGTTTTATCTATCTACATTGTATTTTCATGTTATTTTATACACATCCCACCTAAGTTAGATAACCTTACCAATGCCTAAACGTTTTGGGTTCATGACTTTCACCCAATATCCAGGATGGTGGTGAATCAAATGGATGGCTACCCTATCTTCCTTGATCTTCCTTCAGTAGTAGGAATGATGACTTGTGTTGGTGTTATAGATTACCTATTGATTATGAATTGGTATTGGATATTACCCAATTATGATGGATTGGAATTGTAGATTACCCATTGATAATGGCATTGTGTTGGAGATCACCTAGTGTTTAAGACAAGGTATGTAATTGGGGTCATACATAGTCGAAGGAGGGAATGGGGTTAATTTCCTTTATATTCATGATATCATACTTCTCTTGTAACATGGATAAGATTGTTTCATATACCAATGCCAAAATGAGATGCTGGCCCTTGCGAGAGAATGGGGTAGGTAGGGATGCGTCCTGACCCACAATAGAGATAGATGAATATGTGATTAGATATGCATGTAAGGGATAAGAACACACGATGTTTGAAATTGGGGCATGATAGCAGAAAATAAGTGGGTAAGTGGTTGTGGGGAACCATTGTTTGATATTATTTTGATACTATGTTACTAATGTAACAAACCAAGGTTTTAAAAATAAATTTATTTGACAATGCATGAAACACTAAGTCTATAATAAACAAACACTTTGATATTTTTTAGATAAAGTTATAACCTGACCCTTAGATATAATTTTTCCACTTCTATGATTTGAATTTCGAAAAAATGACAAACACAACTATGATCGGTAAGATATTTAGTGTCTTATAGGATCAATTTACATTTTTGGTGAATAATAACTAACCCTTATGAATTGTAACTTACCCTTATGAATAGTAATATGACCATTAGAATAGTAACCTCACCTAAGAAAGTATAAATAAACTTTTTTTCCACCATTTCTGTTTTGAGCTTAGTTTTTTTCTTAAAAATATGAAGAATTTGATAAATTGATTTTGTAGGTAAAATTGTAAATTTCAGAGAGATTTAAATTATTATATCAAACTAAGGTTTTATTAATTTTTATTATAATTAAATATTATTATCTAAATACTCTTATTTAATTACAAATGATAAAATAATTTTATTTTTTTAAGTGTCAAAAATTTTACTATGCATTTTATGTTCACTATTATTTTTAATAAATAAGTATTTTCATAGATAAAAGTTAAAATTTTCATATTTATATAATTATTATGATAAAATAAATTCCATTTTTTAATTAATAATGCCGATATTAGGTTACGTTGAATATATGAGAAATTTATAAAATAATTTTGTTTTTTGTGAATAATAAAAATAATTTTGATTTTTCAGTATGTTTAATAACATCATAATGATATAATAATTAATATAAAATTATGGTAGAATTTATTACATTAAAATATGATATGAGGTGTCCCAATTGGATAATACCATGGGCCAATACCATGGGAAAGCCCATGGTTTTTTATATACCACTTCTGAAGTATCCTCGGAAATTAATAAAAAAATTTCTTCACTTTAGCTATACATACCCACCCATTTATTCCATTCCTTTCTTTCCAAATTCATCATCCTCAAATCTATGGTAGTTTTACCTCCCTAATATTCCTCCCAAGGTGTCATTAATCTCCCCAAGGTCCCAACTTTTTGGTTTTAGGAGTTACTCTATAAGGTAAGGGAATCTACCACCCTTCTCTTTTTCAAGCACTCGTTTTGTGTTATTCCTTTTTAATTTCCATTGGAACATGTTAGGATATGTCATTACATACCCCCTTACTATCCATATTATGTAAAAATTATTATATACCCCAATTTACCTCATCAACATATTTTATGAACTTTTAAATGACAATGTTAGGCTACCAAATTTTCGTAATGGATTTCTCAACTTATCTTTTTCTTTCAAGTTCCATTATTTTATTTTTCTCTCCTAAACTACCCTAATAAAAAATATATGGTATCTACATTACCTTAAATATAATGTATTTTTTTTATTATAATGGAATAATTTATCATCATATATCTTTTCCCCTCATTTTATATAAAAAATGAAAACACCGTTCGATTTGTGTTAATTTGTCGCATTCAAGGATGCTGAGTTTTCAATTTCTATTATCGTCTTCCTGGATAGTCATGAAACCATTTTTATGGATGCAAAAGATAATAATATATTTATTTTATCTTATTTAATATTCTAGAATCTTCATACACAGATGATGTGAAATAATAAATCAAAACATGCTCGTTGTGAGTGAAACAATGCAAAATAATCAAAGTGATTATCATTAAAGTTTTATCTAATGATTTATCCTCAATAAAAATATAAAAATGAATTATATGATCATTTAAACTTATTTATTATAATTAATAACATATAAATTCAATTATGGACCTTAATTACAATTTTACATGAACTTCCATACTCTTATAATCAAGCGAACTGATTAGGAAATCAAGGAAACAGACACTCTCGAACGCAAAATTCAATATTTTAACTTATCAATAAGGAAATAAATGAATTTCATAAAAATTTAATGAATCAAATATATGTATATAATATTATTAATTAGTTAATTAATGGATTTAATTTGATTATCCATGAAATTAAGGTTATGTGCGGAATACATTCAGACATAAGGTAAGGATTTTCTACTTAAACCTCTATTTTCATTCAGGTTACTCTTATCCTCTACTTACATAACTTAAATTCTTATTTATTATTATTTAATTATCATAAATTATGTTTTAATGTTCTATATATGTGTACCAACCATAATCCTTTCTTATTTTATGGGGATTTACATGCTTTAAAAGGATCTTTAAAAAATTCTTCCCAAAATACAAGCTCGTTTGAAGGGAACTTCTCAAATTCTTACCTATGTTTAAGTACACTCTATAATCTGTTTTAGCCCCAATTATTTTTATAAAATCACTAATTTTATTATGAGAAAACTATATTATTTTAATCCTGGTTTTATACTAATATTTTCCAAAAGAACTCTTATTTAAAAAGTAAAATTGTATTTATATCAAGAATTACTCGATGATTTTCTAAGAGTAATTTTATCTATTTCAACACACTTGTTGAATCTTATGTATAATTGGGACTGATATTTTATGATATCATCTACCATATTTTATTTAATGGTTTATTATTAGTTTGACTGTGGATGTTTTATCTTGAAACCATTCATTGTATTACTCTAAATGGTTAGTGTTTATGTTTTGGGGAAAGTTATTTACATTTCATATGTTAGTCTCAATATAAATGTATATATTGTTTAAGTTTATAACCATTCATATGAAGAATACATTGGACTTAGTAATTTATGGGTGGGGCCCACTATAGCTCTTTGATGGATCAGTAGGTCTCATGAGACAAAAACAAATATGGACTTGGCCAAGGCCATTCCCTTTTTTAGATATGATTTTGGATGAGGCCTTAATCATTTTCAGATGTCTTGATCGAGGCCTTGATGGTATATTTCAAAATGTACATAATTATGCATTTCTATCATTATGAAATAAGTAATTAATAATCCATGTGTTTATTAAAATAGTAGAATACCCATGATTATGATTTATTATGGAATAATTTATTCATCCCTTATTCCTGTCATATTATGTTCAAGTTCATTTTTAAAGGAAAACGTTTTTAGTTATTCCCCATGTCTAATGTTTATGTTTATAATATATTATACTATTTTTCTTACCCTTGCAGAGCATCTGAGCTCACCCCTTTCTTATGTTTTATTTTCCCAGGATGTGAAGAAGTAAATTATGAATGACCTGTAGGGGTAACGTAGGAGTAATGAATGTTTTCAAAGTATTTTTCATATTGTTTTTCATTTCAAGTCGTAATGTTTCACTTTTTTATGTATATGGTGTTCAAAAACTACTAAAATATTTTGTTCCTTCAGTATATGAATTTCTTGTAATTATACCAATGTTATAAATAATGTACTGGCTTTTAGAAACTAGGGTAGGGGAATTATAGTCAGTATCCGAGGAAGTTTAGTAGAAAACTCGAGAACCAGATTTAGAAAATATATAATAGGGAACAAAACTATAAGATAGACATTGAGGATAAGTATAAAAGACAATCCTAGAATTTTGGTAATGAATAGATTATATTTATTTTACTAGAAAATATATTCTTGTCTGGGTACTACAAGTGGACGTGGTTCATGCATAGATGTATCAAGGAGTAACAACTCCAACAAGGTGTTTATGGCTTGACCCGGGGTAACCTGGTACATGAAAATGGGACTTACTACACACCTAGTTTGATAATCATAGGGGATATGCTTAGGATAATTCTCATTTTCTTTAAAATCCATTATGAAGGGTTTAAAAGTATTTTTTTCCTTAGATAAATTATGTTTATGATTATGAGATTATCTAGAAATATGATTTAAATTTAGTTAAGTATTTTTCATGTTAAGACTATAAATTTTGATTCAAAACTTAATCTAGTGTGTTCTATTATATTGAAATGGCGCCTAGTGGAAGGAATGAAAAATGTATGAATGAACGTATCTTGTGTAATAATTTCTCTCCTATACAAGATAATGATATTGGTATTAGAGAAACGAATGGTGATGAGAAACTTATAAATATACTAGGACAAATGAATCATAACATTGACAATAATTTTACCTGTATGGAGCATCCTGATCCACAACATGGAGGAGAAATGTTTGACTACTTTATACGACAACAACCTCCATCATTCAATGGGACTACAAACCCATTTATAGTAGAGCAGTGGAAAATTTATTTAGAGAAGATATTTCTCTCTTTGTGATGTACTGAAAGAGAGAAGGTTTTCATGGTGTTTTATTGTCTATCATGAGATGCGGATCAGTGGTGGTCATTAATTCAAAAAACAAAGGAGAATGAAGAAATATAAGAAATTAAATGAGGGGATTTTACGAAAATTTTCTTAGAGAAATATTTTCCTTGTGAACAACAAGAGGATATGGAGAGGCAATTATTGTGACTCAGACAGAAAGAGACTAAAAATGTTTAAAATTATGAAGCCAAAATTACAAGGTTAGAATGGAATACTGAAAACTATATATGTAACCCAAGGAGTAAGATTGATAGATTCTTTGATGGTTTAAAACCTTTCCTCAGAAGGGAACTAGTATCCCAACATTTCTCATCATACTAAGACATTATCTCATTTGCTACAAAGAGAGAGAAATAATTCTATAAGTCTTATTTCTTTTAGGGAAAAATATAAGAATAGGGTGGAAGGGGATAGAATGGATAAAGGGAAGAATAAAAAGGATAATTTTCCAACATGTGATACTTGTGAAAGGAAACACCCTGGTGCCTGCTTAAAAGAAAAAGGTGTGTGCTAAAAGTGTATATAGGAAGGCCATCATACTATTGATTTCAATCGAAAGAAAGAAGATATCAATGTTCAATGATATAATTCTAGAGATATGGGGCACTATGCTAAATATTTTTCAATGTGTTAGGGAAACATGCCCTAAAAAAGGCCAAGGGAGCATGAACAATCTTACACGATCACAACTATTGAGATTGAAATTCCTAATGATGTAGTGGTAGGTACTTTAATAGTTTCTCAAACTCAGCTAATGCTTAATTTGATTTTGTATCATCACATTCTTTTATATATTTCTAGTTTACTAAGAAAATTAAATATTTCCAATTTGATTTAATAAAGGAGTTGTTAGTCAAAACTCTTAAGGGAAGTATCATTACAACAAATAGGTGTTGATCAATCCCCATTATGACACATAAACATACATTAGTTTCTAAACTTATCATCATACCCATGATCGAATTTGATATAATACTCGGTATGGATTTTATTTAAAATTATGATGCAAAAATATATTACAAGAATAAGGAAGCTACAATTTTTGAGAACAATATAGAATCCCTTATATTTAAGGAAGAAATGTCATCATCTAATTCTTATCTAGATCCCCCACCAGTAGCTCTACTTAATTCTATTCTTAGTGAGGATTAAAATTCAATATTAGAGGGTGAGGAAATAAATAGTCAAATTGAGAATATACCTATTGTGAAATAATTTATTGATGTTTTTACAGAGGATTTACCTGGACAACCTCAAGAGTGGGAAGTTGAGTTATCTATTGATTTAATTCCTGGTTCAAGACATATATCAAATAATCCTTATAGAATGGACACTATGGAATTAGTAGAACTGAAGAAACAACTATAGGAATTGAGTGATAAAGGATTTATTCAACCTAATGTTTCTCTATGGGGATCCCCTATTATTTTCATTAATAAGAAAGATGGATCTATGAGGTTGTTCATTGAATACAAGGAGATCAATTCTATTACAATAAAGAACAAGTATCCCCTACCTCACATTGATAATTTAGTTGATCAAATTCAAGGATCCCAATATTTTTAAAGATGGACCTTCAAACTTGATATCATAATTTGCATGTGAGGAAGGAAGTTATTCCAATGAAATCATTTGGAAGTAAGTATGGGAATTATGAGTCTAGATTAATGCCTTTTGGACTGACTAATGAACCCTCAATTTTCATGGATCTTATGAATAATTATCTCAAGGAATATCTTGATAAATTTTTTATTGTATTTTTTGATGATATCTTGGTATACTCCAAAAGTTAAAAAGATCATGAGAATCACTTGCGCATTATTATAAAGACTCTTAGAAGAAACGAGTTATATGAGAAGTTTAGAAAGTGTGAATTTTGGCTTCAAAATGTTTCTTTTCCTGGCCATATTGTCTCTAAGGATGTAATCTTAGTTGATCCTGAAAAGACAAAGGCAGTTCTAAAATGTCATACTCCAACAAAAATAACCTAGGTACATAGTTTTATTGGTTTAGAAAGTTTCTATTAGTGTTGCATTCAGTACTTCACTTGATTAGACAACCCGTTAACCAAGATTACTTATAAGTGGGTTAAGTTAGTATGTAAAAAAGAATGTGAATAATTTTTTGAGGAATTGAAGAGGAGATTAGTGAATTCTATGATCTTGAATCTACAATCAGGGAATGAAGGATTTGTGATCTATAGTGATGAATCAAATAAAGGACTTGGATATGTCCTAATATAGAATGATAGAGGTATTGCCTATGCATCAAAGTAGTTAAAAATTCATGAACAAAATTATCCAACTCCTGATCTTGAGTTAGAGGCTATAATATTTCCTCTAAATATATGGATACATTAGCTCTATAGTGAAATATGTGAGATATATATAGATCACAAGGGATTGAAATACATATTCTCACAAAAAGAACTCAACATGAGGCAAAGGTGATGGCTTGAGCTACTCGAGGATTACGATTGTTCCATACACTACCTCCCAAGAAAGGAAAATAAGGTAGATGATGCATTGAGTAGGAAGGATCATGGAGTTTTAAATAAAATGATAATTGAAAAGGATCCTATGTACATCTATCTAGAGAGGATGGATATGGGAATCATCAAAGAAGGTGAAACATCTTTACTTTTTCCATTGGCTTCCCAACCATCTTTATTAGAAAGCATTAAAAGTTCTCAGCATGATAATGAGAATCTTCAAAAGAAAATTAATGTTGTAAATGATGAGAAGTTGGTAGAATTCATATATGAAGATGTAATTCTAATGTTTGGGAAGATAATTTATGTTCCCACTATACCCAAGCTAAAAATAGAGTTATTGGATGATACCCATAGTTAAAATTTCTCTATACATCCGGGTAGCACTAATATGTATTGTGATTTGAAGGAACATTTTTTGTGGGATAACTTGAAGAGGGAAATTGCTGATTATGTATCAAGATATTTAGTTTTTCAATAGGTGAAGGCTGAAAGGTAACATCTTTGAGGAGTCATGCAACCTATACCTATTCATACATGGAAATGGGATGACATCACCATGGATTTTGTCACTGGATCACCCAAAACTCCATGAAAGATTGATGCAATATGGGTAATTATTGATGGAATTATGAAATCATCACATTTCCTCGCTATAAGGGAGGATATTTCACTGGAGTGCCTTGAAAGAATCTTTATCAATGAAGTTTTAAGACTTCATGGAGCACATATTTCAATATTTTTTGATCATGATCCTTGATTTACATCGAAATTCTGGAAAATTCTTGAGAAATATCTGGACACTGAGCTTTGTTTGAGTACTTCTTATCACCCCCAAATTAACGGCGAGTCAGAAAGGATGGTACAAACTTTAGAATACATGTTAAGATCACGCTATATCAACTTTAATGGTATGTGGGATCAATATTTACCCTTAGTGGAGTTTTCTTACAATAATAGTTTCCATTCTAGTATTCAAATTGCACTATATGAAGCATTGTATATAAAGAGATGTCATACACCCACATGTTGTGATGAAGTTGATGAAAGGAAGCCTGTAGGACTAGAGCTTGTGGAGGAATCAACAGAAAAGGTAAATACTATTCAAACCCATCTCAAAGGAGCTCAAAGTAGGAAAAAGAGTTATGCTGATAATCAAAGGAAGGATTTGAAATTTCAAGAGGGATACCACATTTTCTTGAAAATATCTCCATGGAAGGGTGTTATAAGAATTATAAAGAAAGTGAAAATGAGCCCCAGATAAATTGGTAATTTTGAAATTCTAGAGAGAATTAGATATGTGGCTTATCGTTTTTCAATGCCGCCTAGCCTTTATAAGGTACACAATGTGTTCCATGTCTCACTATTGAGAAAGTACATGACGAATCAAATGCAAGTCCTCACATATGAATGTATAGAATTGGAACCTAACTTATCTTACTGTGAAGAGCCTATCTGGATTTTGGACACTAAAGAATAAGTGTTGAGGAATCAGATGACTCAACTGGTAAAGGTACTTTGGAAAAATCATAAAATTTAAGGGGTAATGTGGGATCCTAAGGAACTTATGATGAAGACCTACCCAAATATTTTTATGAGGTGACATTATGGTAATTTTGAGGACAAAAGTTTTGTAAGGGGGGAAGAATGTAACACCCCAATGTTTTTACAAATAAATTTATTATTGAATGCAGTCAAAAAATAGTTTATACAAAACAAACACTTTGATATTTATAGGAGATAGTTATATCCAGGCTATTAGATATAATTTTTCCGCTTATGTATTTTGAATTTCGAAAAACTGACATAAAAAATTGCAATCAGTAAGATATTTAGAGTTTGATAGGATCAAATTAAATTTTTGGTGAATATTAACTTACCCTTATGAATAGTAACTTACCCTTATGAATAATAATATGACCATTGGAATAGTAACCTCACCTAAGAGAGTATAAATAAAATTGATGTTCCATCATTTCTCTTTTGAGTTTAGTTTTTTCTTAAAAATATGAAAAATATGATAAGTTTATTTTTTGGGTAATAAAACTATGGTTTTATTAATGTTTATTATAATGAAATAGTATTATCAAAAAAATATTATGTAATTACAAATGATAAAATATTTTTTTTAAGTGTCAAAAATTTTACAATGCATTTTATGTCAACTATTATTTTTAATAAATAAGTATTTTCATATATAAAAGTTAAAATTTTCATATTTATAGAATTATTATGATAAAATAAATTCAATATCTGAGTTCATAATGTTGATATTATGTTACACTAATTTTATGATAATTTTATAAAATAAATTTTTCATGAATAGTAAAAATACAGTTTTGAGTTTTCAGTATGTTTAATGACATCATAATGATGTAATAATTAATATAAAATGATGGTGGACTTGTATACATTAAAATATAATATGAGGTGTCCCAAGTATCCAGTACCATGGGAAAGCCCATGACTTTTTTCATATACCACTGTTGAGGTGTCCTCAGAAATTAATAAAAAATTCCCTCACTTTAGGTATAAATACCCAACCATTTATTCCTTTACTTTGATTCCAAATTCATCATCATATAATATCTGGTAGTTTTACCTTCCTAGGATTCCTCTAAAGGTTCCCTCAAGACCCCAAGGTCTCAACCTTCATGTTTTTGGAGTTACTCTACAGGGTAAGTGAATCTACAACCCTTTTCTTTTTCAATCACTCCTTTTAGGTTATTCATTTTTAATTTCTATTGGATTATGCTAGGATATGTCATTACATATCCCCCTTACATTCCATATTATGTAAAAATTATGATAGACCCATTTTTCTCTCATCAACATATTTTATGAAATTTTATGTGGTGTTGTTAGGCTGCCGAATTTTCATATGTGATTTCTCAACTTGTTTTTTTCTTTCAAGTTCCTTTCTTTTCTTTTTCTATCCTCAAATCCCATCATTAAAAAGGTATGATAACTAAAATACCTTAAATATACTAGATTTTTTTTATTCTAATGGAATAATTCACCATCATCTCTATTTTCCCCTCCTTTTATACAAAAATGGAAAACACCATATGAGATGTGTTAATTTATCACATTCAAGGATGTCAAGTTTTCAATTTCTATTACCGTATTCATGACCAATCGTGAATTTTTTTAGGGTTGAACCAAATAATAATATATTAATTTTATCTTATTTAAGGTTTTGGAATCATCATACACATATTATGTGAAATAATAAATCAGAACAAGCTTGTTGTGAGTGAAACCTCTCAAATATAATTCAAGCGATTATCATTAAAGTTTTATCTAATGATTCATCCTCATCCAAAATATAAAAATGAATTATATGATAATTTAAAATTATTTATTATCATTAATAACATATAACTTAAATTATTAACTTAAATTTTCATTTTACAAGAACTTCCATACTCTTATAATCAAACGAACCGATCATGAAATCAAGTAAACAAAAACTCTGGAATGACGGAATTAAATCTTATAACTTATCAATAAGGACATAAATGAACTTAAAAAAACTACAATTATTCAAATATATGTATATAAGGTTTTTAATTAGTTAATTAATTGATTTAATTTTATTATCCATAACATTAAGGTCAAGTTTGGAATACATTCAGACATAAGGTAAGGATTTTCTACCTGAACCTCTGTTTTTATTTAGGTTACTCTTATCCTCAACTCACCTCAATGAAATTATTATTTATTACTATTTACTCCTAATTAATTATGTATGAATGTTATATATATGTGTATGAACCTTAATCATTCCTTATTTTATGGGGAGTTATATTCTTTAAAAGTATCTTTCAAAAATTCTTCCCAAAATACAAGCCCGTTTTAAGGGAACTTCTTGAATTCTTACCTATGTTTAAGTACACTCTATAATCTATTTTTAACCACAATTATTTTTATAAAATCACTAATTTTACTATGATAAAACTATATTATTTCACTTATAGCTTTATTAAATTATTTTTCCAAAATAATTCTTATTTTATAAGTAAAAGAGTATTTATCTCAAGAATTACACGATGATTTTATAAGAGTAATTTTATCTATTTCCACACTTTTGTTGAATCTTATGTATAATTGGTAGTAATATTTAATGATATCATATACTATATTTTATTGAATGGTTTATGATTAGTTTGATGATGAATGTTCTATCTTGAAAATATTCAGCATATTACTCTGAATGGTTTGTGTTTATGTTTGGGGAAGTTATTTACATTTCATATGTTAGTCTAAATATGAATGTATATATTATTTAAGTTTATCCACATTCATATGAGAATTTTTTTAGAATTATTAAGTGATGGGTGGTCCCTTTATAACCTCTATATGTATCGGTAGGTATCATGAGAAAAAACATATATGGACTTGGCTGAGTCTTTTCCCATTTTCAGATATGGTTTTTGGATGAGGCCTTAAGAATTTTTCAGATGTCTTGGATGATGCCTTGTTGGTATATTTCTGAATGTATGAATTTATGAATTTACCTCATTATGAAACAATTAATTGATAGTCCATGAGTTTATTTGACTAGTAGAATACCCATGACTATGCTTTATTATGACATTATTTATTCAGCCCTTATTCCTTCCATATTTTATTCAAGTTCATTTTTAAAGGAATGTGTTTTTAGTTATTCACCATATATAATGTTTAAGTTTTTGATATCTTCCGCTGTATTGACTTCCCTTATTGAGAATTTGAGATCACCCATTTCTTATTTTTTATTTTACCATGATGAGAAGAAGCAAATTATGAATGAACTACAGGGGTAACTTAAGAGTTATGGACGTTTTCAAAAGAATTTCCATATTTATTTTTCATTTCAAGTTGTAATTTTGAACTTATTTATGTATCTAGTTTTCCAAAATTACTAAAATAATTCGTTACTTTGGGATACGAATTTCCTTTAATTATGCCAATGTTATAAATAATACACCAGCTCAAGGCAACTGGGGTCAGGGCGTTACAACTACAATGGTTAGGTTATTTTTTGGGACAACCATATTGAGGTTAGCATTGGTTAGTTGAATTGTTTAGGTGAATATTGGTTCTATTTTTTATTCAATAGTGTATTAGTATACTCTTTTAACTTTTTAATAAGAGACCTTGGGTATGATCCTACTATTTATACAAGTTATTATCAACCAAATTATTTATAAAATGTTTTTTAGGTTTCCAGGAGGATTTAGGGGACTGAGATGGGCCTACCAGCTTAGATATTGAAGCTACTATTGATTTGTTGTAGTAGGATTAATCTTTTGTTACTATTTGGAAACTTTTTTCTATATTTTTTTTGACATTATTCATAATTTTTTGAATGTTTTAGGCTCTCTTTTTTATAATCTGTGATGGATTTTTTGGGTGTCTATTTATCCTGTCTTCCAATAATTATTATATTATTGAGGATAATTCCTTACATATGTGATATTTTTGTACCCTCAATGTTATTCACCGACATGGGGCCTATCAAAGGCAGAACTTAGGGGTCATTATCTATCTTCCTTTATTGTGGGACCAGGAGGGGTACCTTTATAAGGAGGGGGTCATGGAAAAATTGTATCAATGAAATGTTGAGATATATTATGGATTTTATAGTTAGGAAATTTGAAGATTCCATGGTTTTGTTGGGAAATGGTTCTAGTTGATCTAGGTATATGACATAGGATAAAGAGACTGGCTAGGACATGGGGTTTTAGGCCCCCCATGAGTTGATGCGTAACACCCAAAGATTTTAAAAGGAGAAATTTATATTTGATAGTTTAAAGGAAAATAAACACTAAATTAGATTTCATTACATAAAACAAAAACTTTCATCAATAGCTTACACTACATACAAGACTGAGTTTAACTGAACTTAAATGAACCATGATATTTTTACCGTTATAACATTATCGTTAAATTGGATGGTATGAATGATATTAACTACTTTATAAAATATATAAATAAATATAAATATATACATATATAATTGTCTTACTAAATATAAATTATTGATAATTTTTTTAAATAATTAATCATTTTTTAGTAAAGTGATTTTATACTTCAAAAATTTGTTTTCTTCAAAAATGATTTTTATTTATTTTCATGAAAAAGTATAATAACTATTTTTTGGAGCTTTTAGAAAACGTATTTGATAAAATTG
This sequence comes from Viscum album, assembly GCA_963277665.1. Classification (NCBI taxonomy): domain Eukaryota; kingdom Viridiplantae; phylum Streptophyta; class Magnoliopsida; order Santalales; family Viscaceae; genus Viscum; species Viscum album. The sequence continues at coordinate 171,952,954 of OY728157.1, forward strand.
AATTTAAAATTTTAATTTAAATATCAAAATTTACTTTTGGTGACATTTTGGTAATTTTTAGAAGATATTGATTTTTCAGCAAATAGTAAAGAATACTGATTTTACAAAAAGTGTTTTTTCAAAAAATTATCTAATTTAGAAGTCCCAATATGTTTTGAATATGTTTTAAATTAACATAAGTATTAATTAGTTATATTTAATTCAATTAATTAATTTCTAATCAACTTTATATGGGTTTGTATTATAAGTTTGTTTTTTGGTTAAAAAATGGATTTTTTTCTAAAAATTATTTTAAAATGCATAATGTTTCTCAATTTTAATTAATTAAAAAAATACCTAATGGGGAATGTTTGAAATGAACTTTATAGATTTTATATCAGTAAATATTAATTAATTTACAGTTAATTATTATTATTAGTCATAAATCTAAAATAGAATCATCTTTTTCTAAAAAAATACTTTTCTTAAAAACCCACTATCTTACCACATCTATGGGATTAATGTTAAATTAATAAATGATACTTCTATGAATGGAATTTATAAAACTATATTAAATATTTTTAATCAGAATAATTTATAATTTATAATAATTTAAATTTAAATTCTTTACCATAATGATTAGTAGAAACGATTAAAATTAATCAGAATGATTAAGGTAAAAACGAGTTTACCGAGAGATTAAATATTAATATTAAGGGGAAAATGACCTATAAACTTGTCTAACACCCATTGTATGAAAATATTTTGACCCTTATGACCTAAGGATATATGATTATTAGTTTTTGTAAAAATTTTCCATGAAAGTTATCTATATAATAAGTCAAGTAAAGAAAAAGACAAAAATGAACCTTTTTTACTTTTCAATTTAAATAAAGTTTTCAGATATGGGGAAAAATATAGGTTTGGTTATAAATATTATTTTGAAAGATAAATTACTTTTTGTTATCTTAATTTATCGTTAAATTTTTGACACAAATTAGTTACTTAAAATTCTTAAGAAATTCCAATGTAATAATTTTTTAATTAATAAAAAAATAAAATAACTAATACTAAAAAATATAAAAGTGATGAAAATTGAATTAATTTTTGGTATTTATTATTTTTATAGTTGAATATTTCATGTTACACAGATGTGAACATAATAGATTCTAATTTCATCACTATATTTATATTATTTAAATTCAATTAAATTGTATATTTTTAAAATTGACATTAACGTTATTTTTTGATAAATTATATTTTATTAAATGATCTAAAATTAATAAAAATATAATATTTTCCAAGTTATTTTTTATATTGAAATAATTATAACATATTTCCCATTAATATACTAATTTTTATTTTATAATTAAAATATTTTCCCTTAAAAATTAAGAACTCTGTTAGTATGATTAAGTTTAATGTAGTGTTTTCTCACATTATATGCACTTGTGTTTAAGATAATTTACAACAAAAATAGGGTTTTAATTTGAAAATTTAATTGAATACTTATAATTAGTGTTTATAATCATCTAATAAGTCTAAATTTAATTTATTCTTAATTTATAAATTACTTAGGTTAGATAATTTATTACCATAATGAAAAACCAAAAATGAAAAAAGTAAGGAAACTTAGTAGTTAAGGATCAAATTGTTTCAAAAATGTGTTTTATTGTGTTTTGGAGGTATTAATTGTCCATATAATCCATGAAAACCATTAATTATCAATTTTGGATCCACTTTAGGTAATTTTGACCTCCCAATAGTGAATACTTCTGAGTATTTACAAGAATGCCACTCCTCCTCAACTATAAAAGGGCACCCACTCCTATCTCTTATTCACACCTCTCAAGAAATTTGGATCATTCAAAACCTTCCAAAATAAATTTATAAATTTAATCATCTCATCATATGAGCATAAATTTTGGTATAAAGAAAACTAAGTAAGGCCTTTGGTTTAAACCAAAAGGTGTTACCCAAAGAAGTGGTAACATTCATCAACAAGCATTTTTGTTTTATTTCATTATCCAACCCATTAAATTCCTATTATTTTGTGATTATATAATAAAATTAGTATCAAAAATATATTGAGATGTTTTTTAAGGTTACAACGTAAAACCACAAAAAATTTCACCAAATTAGTTATGAAGTCATCATTCATGTGTATGAGGGGTTACCGCCTCACGAACCAATGTCATTTGTTTTTCATTTAGTACCTATGAAGGTTAGGAATAATGATGGATATAAAGTTTATATATGATATATTTAAAATAATTATATCTATGGAGTCATTATATCATATATAACTTTTTTAAATTCCATACCATAGGGGATATGATAATGTTGCTTGTGTGTACGACATACTTCCACCTTGCGAAGCGACGTGAAGTGTTTTTTCACTAACCCGTTACATGAAAGGAAATAAGGGAACAAATAATAGATATATATGATATAAATGAAATAATTATTATATTCATGAAATAATTATATTTCTATAAGTATAATATATCATTTTCTTTATTACCATTTCACACATTGAAAAAGCAATAATGTCATTCTTGGACGTGTGGACTACCACCCCATTGAAGCGATATGATTCCTTTTAAATAACAATAATGATATATATAAGTATATATAATTAAATATCATGGTATTAATGATATAATTATCATAATGTAAATATAACATATTACTTACCTTCTTTCCAAAATGGTCATTGAAAATGGAATCGTTACTCATGTGTTCGTACAACCAACTGTCTCCATGATCGTAACTTTAATTAGTTTTTTTCATAAAAAACATTCATTATTGGGTTTAAAAGTATAATTTATGTATTAATATGATAATTATTTAATGATTATTATTATTTATATATTTAAATAGTGATTTTTTACCACAGTCAACATACCAAAGTCATTTTTTACACATAAGACAAATATGATCAAAACATCCAACTTAAATTTAAATTGATTAAGTAAATATATATGAATTATTTATAATTTAAATATATTAAATAATAAACTTGTAAAATTTTATCAATAAATTTAATAATTAAGATAAGTTTATTATTAAATAAGATAAAGAATAGGCATGATGAAACAAACTCAAGGTAAGTGGGTTTTTCTTGTCTCACTATTTTTATGTGAGATATATTCTATATTCACCACTTATTTTTGTTGTGTAGTGTATATAATACCCATGAATGAATTATATGATTATTTTACTTAAATATATGTGAATTTACAAATCTATTTTGTGATCTCTCTTGAGTGGTGTTTGTGGTTTCGAAGTTACCAAAGCGGTAAGATATTTTTGTCATAATTTGCCTTCTTTGAGATGTTTTTAATATTATACACATATATTATTTTATGAGGTGTATATAATTACCATTTTACATGTTATATAATGAAAATAATTATTTTAATTATATTATAAGTAGAATTTAATTTAATTCCTTCATATGTCTGATGATTAAAATTTACCAAAGTGGTAAGAGTCATTTGTTATAATCTCATTATTTATCAAGATTGTGTATGATTAAGTCTCTAATGTTGAAATATTATAATTATAATTACTTATATTATATTATGGTTATTCATGATATTTTATTTTAATTTTTACATTTCCCACTCTCTTTTACTTAGAATAATTGGTAATTTCTGTAAGAAAATCTGACTTTGTTTCTATCTTTGGTAGGAAATAAATATTCTTCCGAAACCATGTTTTCTATAAAAGTTTAAAAAAATGTTTAAACCTTTTTAAAATAATTTATAAAGTTTTCACCCAATTTTCCCTTTTAAAAAGGATTTTCTATGGAATATTCTTTTTTTATTTCTGATCAAGGAACTTTTCTAATGTTTTTACCATACAAAAGGAATGTTTATTACGACAAGTACAAAATTGCCTACTGACATGGCCATTATTTATTTGAAGATTCCTTTGAAATTTTATAAGGTAATTTTAAAATAAAATTATTTCTTAATATCAGGGAAATTAGTTTTTTTTAAAAATCCAAGGAAAATTATTTTCAATTTTTTTATGTTTTAAAAAGTGATTTTTAAATTGAAAAGGATATTTTACTCAAGAATGTTTTTATTGATATTTTAATTATTTTTCCATTATCCAATGTAAAAAAACCTTACTGTTACTTATCCTCAAGTGGGGTTATTTTTTATTGATATGATCCTCATTTTTTATCTAGATATAATATGATTGTTTCAAAGAGATTGCTATGGAACCCATTTCTTTTCCACATGTTAATTATGTTTGAAAGATAATATTATGAAACCCATTTATTTTATATGGGTTAATAATGTTTCAAAGATATTGACATAAAAACAAATTTATTTTCCATGGGTTAATTAGGCTATAAAATAATAATGACTGTTTCTATAATTTCTATGATGAAAGTTCTCTGTACTTTATTCTTGTTGTGGTTCCTTATCATCTTATATAATGGGGAAGAACAGATAGCACTGAGTGAGATTATTACAGCTTATACAATGGGGTGGTCTATATAGAACTAGGTGATCCCATTTCAAATTATATGATGGGGTGACCCATATAGCACTAGTTTTGTCTGTTACATCTTATACGACGGGGTGGCCCAAATAGTGTCGAGTGATCCTGTTATAAATTATAAAAAGGGGTGAACCAGATAGCTCAGGGAGAACACATTGTATATTATACAATTGATGCTACTAGATAGAACTCCAATGAATTGGGTAATTATTACATTAAAAGTAATCCACATTATTATTCCAATTAAAAGGGTTTTCAAATAGTTTTATAAATATGATGTTCTAAGTTATGATAAAAGGTTTTTATTGCTTGGTTTGGGTTTATAATATTTCCTATGATAAAGATCAATATCACATGGCTCATGATTATTGATTCTAATGACTCTTACCCTTTCCATGTTTTCATATTTTATAATCCAGTTATTTATGGGTATGAGTTCTTTTATGATTCATTCATGAACTCTGATTATGTCATCATACCCTTAGGCACTTATAATTATTATTTATGAAATTCAATTTCTATTTCTTATGGTTAACCATACTAATAATTTTAGCTCACCCTTCTTATGTTTCTTTTCCCACATGTTATCAAGAGTGAGGTTGAATGAATTATGTCTAGAAAGGATTTAATATAGATGATTTTGATGATCTAATGTGAAATAATAAAATTTGTGTATATTGAGAGATGATGTTCATCTTTACGAACCAGATGTTTATGAATCCAAGTAGATATTATTTAGTCCTAATTCTATAAAACTACCAAACTAAAATATCAATGGGTATTTAAGTGATAAAATATTTATTTTTGATGTTGTAAGTTTTGATTATGGAAAATCAGCTCACCTTATTCAGTATCAAAGATGAAAATGTAAATTTTATGAATTTATCACTAGATCCGAGAGTGTTGGTTCTAGGATGTTATAGTTTGTATCATAGCATGGTTTAGATAACATTGGATATTAGTTTATTTTCATGTGATTTTATAACAATAGTTGTGGATGCCATCATAAGTCTATAATATGAAGAATGATCATATGCTCAATGTCATAGACACCCCATTTAGGTTTTAAGTAATGAGATCCTAGAGTGAATAATAATTTTTTTTGGAGAGGTTTTTTTGGGTTTGTCTATTTGTAAACCCTTGTATAAATTGGAAGTGTTATTTAGGGAGGAATTATTTTTTCATTTTCAAAGAAAAATGGACAATCTGAAAGTCGGGTGACAACACATCACATCCAGAAAGGTCGTAGGTATTGAACCCACAACCGAAGGGAGATAAAGGTGCAGCACTTACCAATGGACTATGTGATGTCTTTGTTAGTATAAAAGTTTTACTGAAAAATATTATGTTTATTAATGAAACATATGGTATTTTATTCAAGGAATAACAATTTAACTATATTGGAAGAATATATGATCAAATCCTTATAATACTTGGGTTTTGAACTTAATCAGGAAATGTTTGAAGAATTTTAAGGATAATTATTATGGAATGATTTGGTTTTAACATTGGGTATTACTATTTAATTTTAAATATTAATGTATCATATAAATTTTTACTCATTTTGGGAATTATTTTACCATGTGCTAACCATTTTTTTGGTTAATGTATAAAGATAGGAGTAATATATTATTATTCCCTTTATGGTTATATAGTATTTAAAATTTTATTATTGTTCTTAAATTGTAATAAAATCCATCTTGAATACTCATAATTTGGATAAAAATATAATATTTTGGGGGAAATTGATTAAATGATGAAATTCTACTTATCAAGTAAGTATATTTCAATATTCTGTTAGTCTAGATGGTAAGTGAATTCATCAACTCTAGGAAAAGGATCTTGAAACAATAGTATTATACTAATAACTTCATATTAAATGAATCTATTGACTTTTTGATCATCAAATATTTATGGTTTTGGGGCCATTGACTTTCCATTGATCATTTACTTTCTTATGATCAATGAACTCAATCACTTTCTATAATTATTTACAGTTTCCCTCTATTCCTAACTATGTTATCCTATTTGGAAACCTAGATATGTGTTATTATATATGGAATTTGTAATTAATTTTCTCTATTATTAATAGTATGTTTTATTAACCCTTTTTATGATGTGGTTTTACAATAAAAGTATTTTTAAATGTCCATCCTTTGATTACTGAGATAAATCGTTAATTGTGAGGATTAAATTTATTAAAGGTGTGAGGATGTAACACCCTAAGATTTTAAAAGTAGAAAATTATATTTGATAGTGTAAAGTACATGAGAAACAGGCTTATCTTGCGTTACATGTAATAATCAGTTTCTTCGATAGCATGTGATACGTGAAAGACTGAGTTTAACTGAACTTAAATGACCCATGAAATATTTTACTTTTATAACCTCGCTTTTAAATTTAAGGGTATGAATATTATTAAATAATTTAGGAAATATATATATAAATGTCTTAATTAATTTAAATTATTGATATATTTTTAGTAAATAATGAATCATTTTTTGGTAAAGTGATTATATTCTTAAAAAATATGTTTTCCTGAAAAATAATTTTTATTGATTTTCATAAAAAAATTAAAATATTTGTTTTGGAATTTAAAAAATGAATTTCATAAAATAAAATAAATTTTTTTAATCAGAATATTAAAATTTACTTTGGGTGAAATTTTGGTACTTTTCATAAAATATTTATTTTTCAGTGAATAGAAAAAATACGGATTTTTGTAAAATGTGTATTATTTTCAATAAATTGAGTAATTTAAGATTATGAATATGTTTTAAAGTGAAATAAGTATTATATAGTTTTATTAAATTCACTTAATTACTTTTTAATCAAATTTAATCTTTTTTAGTATACGTTTGTTTTTTTGGTTTAAAAACTTGTTTTTCAAAAAACTATTTAAAATGAATAATGTCTCTCCATTTTTATTAATTAAAGTAATAAAAAATGTGGTATTTTTTAATTTAAATGTAAATATTTAATATCTATAAATATTAATTGAGTTATATTCAATGATTATTATTACTCATAGAGGTACTATATAATAATCGTTTTCTAAAAAAATAGTCTTCTTAAAAACCCTCTATCTTGCTACATCTGCGGGATTAGTGTTAAATTAAATGTTGACACTTATGTGAATGGAATTTTTAAAAATGGATTTCATATTTAGAATAATAATAATTTATAATGTGCAATAATTCCATCTTAAAAATTTTACCATAATTATTAGTGAAAACTGTTAAAATCAATCCTAATGATTAAGGTAAAAAAGTGCTTACTGAAGGATAAAAATTTAATCTTAAGGGAAAAAAAGTGATATAAACTTGTTAAAAACCCATTTTATGGAAATATTAAGACCATTATAACCTATGGATATATTTTTATTCGTTTTTTTGACACCTTCCCATGAAAGTGATCTATATAATAAGTTAAGTTATGAAAATAAAAAAAGGAACCCTATTTTCATTTTAATTTCTATAAAGCTTTGGGATAGGGGAAAAAATATAGATTTGGTTATAAATATTATTTTTATATAAAAATGAGTTTTTGTTATCATAATTTATCTTTAATTTTTAGAAATGAATTAGTTACTTAAAATGCTTAAGAAATTCCAGCACATCAATTATTTAGTTAATAAAAAAATATAAAATAATTGATAATAAAAATAATTAAATTGAAGTAAATTAAATGAATTTTTGGGTTACATTATTTTTTAGATGAATATGTAATTTTACCTATGTTTAAAAATAATATATTTAATTCCATCATTGTCTTTATATTTTTTAAATTCAATTTAAATGAATAATGTCAAAATTGAAATTAATGTTATTTTATCATAAATTATATTTTATTAAATGATTTAAAATTACTAAAAATACTATATTATTCTAATTGATTATAATATGAAAATAATTTTCAAATATTTCCCATTAATGGAAAAAGTTATCATTTATAATTAATATATTAACCCTTAAATAGTAAAAACTCTATTAGAGCACTTATGGTTAATGTAACATTTTTTCACATTACATGTGATTTTGTTAAAGTTAATTTCCAACACACATAGGATTTTTAATTAATAAATTGGATTTAATGAATATAATAAGTTTTTTTAAATTATATAATAATTATCACTTTAATTTAGTCTTAATGGATAACTTTCTTAAGTTATACAACTAGTTACCTTAATGAAAAACCAAAATGAAAAAATAAAGAAACTTAGGAGTTAAGGTAATAAGTGTTTAAAAAATGTGTTTTATTGTTTTTTTGAGGTTTTTATAGACCATATAATCAATCAGAGACATTTTTTTATCAATTTTGGATCCAATTTAGGTAATATTGATCTCATAATGGTGAATACTTTTGAGTATTAACAAGAATGCCACTCCTCCTCAACTATAAAAGGGAACTCACTCCCCTCACTTTTCACACCTCTAAATCAATTTTTATCATAAAAATACTTCCCAAATATCTTAAAAGATTTACTACTCTCATACTAGAATACCATTTTTTTCATAAAGAAAACCATTGAAGTAATTTGACTCAAACCAAAAGAAGTTACCTGAAGACGAGGTAACATTCATTAACAATCATTTTTATTTTATTTCTTTCTATGCCCATTTAATTATTATTATAACATGATTAAATAATATCATTAGTATACTAAATATGATTATATTTTTTCAGTTTAATGGTATGACCTAAAACCACACAAAATTATATCAAATGGGTTATGAAATCATCATTTTAGTTTACGAGGGGTTACCGCCTCTTGAACTGATGTCATTAATTTTTCCATTACCACCACTAAAGGAAGGGAATAATGATGGATAAAAAGTTTATATATGATATTTATAAAATAATTATACCTATAGAGTCCTTATATAATATATATCCTTTTCAAATTCCATAATTTAAGGGATATAATAACATCGCTCGTGTGTACGACAGATAACCGCATTACGAAGCGATGTGGAGAATTTTTCACTAACATGTTACATTGAAGTTAATAAGGCTAACTATAATGAATATATATAATATAAATAAATAAATTATTATATTAATGGCATAATTTTATTTTTCTAAATATAATATTCCATTTTTTATTAGCTTTTCAGACACTGAAGAAGTGATAACGTCGTTCGTAGACCTATGGACTACCACCTTCTTGAAGCAATGAGATTCCTTTTACATAAAAAGATTTATATATAAGTTTATATAATTAAATATCATGGTATTTATGATAAAATTATAATTTTTTAAATATAAAATATTACTCACCTTCTTTACATAATGATCATTGAAAAATGGAAATGTTACTCATGTGTACGTATGAACTACTATATCCAAGATCTTAACATTAGTTCATTTTTCATAAAAAACATTCCTTATTGGTTTTAAAAGTATATTTTATGTATTAATAATGATAATTATTTCCTTATTATTATTTTTTATATGTTTAAATAATGACCATATAGTCCATAATCAACCTAACAAGTCATTTTTGACACATAAGATGAATATGGTCAAAACATCTGACTTAAACTTAATTGATTAAGTAATTATATATATATTTTTTATAAGTGAAATAAAAATAATAATAAACTTGTAAAATTTTCTCAATCAAGTAAATATTTAAAATAAGTTTATTATTCTGGAATATAAAGAACAAGCGTGATGAACCCGATTCAAGGTAATGGGTTTTTCTCGTATCACTTTTATTTTTGTGAGATTTATGCCATATTCACCACTTATTTTTTTGTGTGGTATATATAATTTCCGTGAATGTATTTTACAATTATTATAATTAAATATATTTGGGCTTAAACATCCATTTTATGATCTCTCTTTCCTCGGGGTTACTATTTCAAAGTTACCAAAGTGGTAAGATATTTTTGTCACAATTTTCCTTCTTTATGATGTTTGTTATGATATTAACTTATATTATTTTATGATATGTATATAATGTCTCTTTAAAATTTTATATCATTAATATAATTATCTTAATGATAATATAAGTTTAATTTAATTTTATTTCTTTATGAGTATTATGTTTCAAAGTTACCAATGTGGTAAGAGTCTTTTGTTAAAATCTCACCATTTATCGGGATTATGTATAATTAATTATTAAATATTAAATATTATAATTATAATTAATTATATTATCCTCTGTTTATTCATGATATTTTAATGCAATATTACCAATATACAACTCTTTGTTATGTATAATAATTATGAAAATATTTTTAAGAAAATTATACTTTATGTCTCTCTTCGGTTAGAAATATGTTTTCTTCCATAACCATGTTTTATAAAAATGTTTTCAAAGATGTTTTTAACATTTTTAAAATTATTTATTAAATAAAATTTTACCCAATTTTTCCTAAAAAGTGATTTTAAAATAAATATTCTTGTTTCTTTTCGATCAAGAAACTTTTATAACCTTTTTACCGTACAAAAGGAATTTTATTTATAGAATGTATGGAATTACCCACCCACATGACCATCATTTCATCGAATATTCATTTGAAAGTTTAATATATTTTTTTAAAAGAAAATTATTTCTTAGTACTCTATAAATTATTTTTTTAATAAATATTTTCAAATAAAATGATTTTCAAAATGTTTTATGTTTTGAAAAGTGATTTTAAAAATGAAAAGTATATTTTCTTTAATAATGTTTTTATTTATCCTTTAATGATATAAATATTCATCAAAGTTAACAAAACTTGTCTTTAATTATCATATATTGAGGATATTTGTTATTGTTACCATCCTCATTCTTTCTATGGATGAAAAACAATTTTTTCAAAGATATTTTTATGGAACCCATTTCTTTTCCATGGGTTAATCATTTTTCAAAGATATTGTTATGGAACCTATTTATTTTCTACATGGTAGTAATGTTTACAAGAGATTGAAAAGAAACTAATTTATTTTATGTGGGTTAAATAGGTTATAAAAGAGTAATTATCATTTATGTAAGTTTTTTGATGAAATATATATGTACTTTATTCATGTTTTGGTTCTTGGACAACTTATAGGATGAGTGGCCGAAATAGCACTGGGTGAGTCTGTTAAAACTTATATGATTGGGTGGCTATGATAATTTCATTTGATTCTATTACATATTATATGATGGGGTAACCTATATTATACTAGGTTAACCTATTAAATCTTTTATAATGGGGTAGCCCAAATAGCATCAGGTGAGCCTGTTACAGCTTATATGATAGGGTGGCCCAGATAGTGTTGGGTGATCCCATTATATCTTATATGATGGGTGAGCCTAGATAACACTCCAATTCATTGGGTAATGATGATATTTCCAGTAAATTGTATAATTATCCAAATTAAAAGGGTTTTATGAATATGATGCTCCATGTTACTAAAAAAGGGTTTTAGTTGCTTGATATGGGTTTATAATACATCCTCTAATCAAGATTGATATCACATAGCTCATGAATATTGATTCTGATGACTCTTGACTTTACCATGTTTTCATATTTTATGATCCAAGTATTTATGGATATGAGTTCTTTTATGATTTGATCATACACTCTGATTATTTCATCATACCCTCATGATCTTTTTATGCTCATTGATGACATTCAATTTTTAATGCTTATGCTTAAACTTATTGAGAATTTGATCACACCCTTATTATGTTTACTTCCACCGAGGTTATAAATAATGAGGTTGAATGAATTATGCCTAGAAAGTATTTCATATGGATGATGTTGATGATATAATGTGAAATAAGAAAAGGTGGGTATCACAGGATATGATATCTATCTTTTTAAACTAGTTGTTTATAAATCCAAGTTGACATGAGTTAGTCCTAATTCTATAAAATTCTAATCCTAAAATATCCATAGGTATGTAAGTGATCCAATATTTCTTTTTTATGTTGTATGTTTTGATTATAAATATTGGTTCACCTTCTTTGGTATCAAATCCAAAAAATTTAATGTTTATGAATTCAACACCAAATCTGGGAGTGCAAGTTTTGGGCTGTTATATGATTAAAGGATCATGATTCTAAAAAATGACCATGTGTGGTAGCCTCATTTTCTAGGTAGATACCTTAGAGAGGTTCATTTATGAGGATTGTTTGTAATCATATCTGAATTGGGTAATTTTTTTTGAAATTAAATGAAAATAACTAAATGAAACTTGGTAGAATTCTATGATATCAATATTAGGTTTTATACTTGATTTTTAAAGAATGGATGTTGGTCAATGACCACATGCATCTTAGGATATAGAGGTTTGGAATGCTGATCTACTTGATCATTGGAGGATCGAACCGATAAAGGATAATGAGGAATGGGAGTGGGTGTCGTGTCCTTTTCAAATATATTACTTTTTAATGTATTAGGTAGAATATTTAATCTATATATAGAGAGCTAGGTGGAATATATTGAGATCTCATTCAATCTAATTCCTAATCATGTAGAGTTTTTAGTGTCTTTGGTGGTTATTCACATGTGAGGAGGTATGTGTTAGTGGTGGATTTTTATCTCAATTATCAGAAGGATGAATATGTTTCATGGTATGACATTATATAGGAGCTTCATTTGGAGTTATTTTCATGAACAATGATGGTAGTGAAGAGGTAGGAACTACTATACCTTTAATAGGATAGGTTGAGTGTGTGGGAGATTGGGATTAATTTCAAGGATCTACAACATTTTTCTCATGAAATTTTTCAGATTAGGAGTCCAGTGAACAGATTTTAGGGGAGGCAATATTCCTAATGATTAGATAAGAAGTCACCACATTTATACTTCATATGTATTTATATGTGAAAAAAAGATTGAGTTTACTAAGATGATTCATTATCTGGGGATGAGCCTAGAGAGGGTGGTGAGTAAGGAATTTTGTAGAGAAGGGCATCAGGATGTGAATTGTGGATGTCTAGCTTGTTGAGGTTTAAACATGTGGGTAATCGACATCGACAAACCTTGTCATGCTATTATAGGGTTGGTGTATCTTGAGTGTCTACATGGGAATTTCCATTTTCTTGTTATGTTTTCGGGGGTTTTGGTCACCATTATGATCAATGCCTAAAAATTAATATAGGTTAGTATCAGTTAGGCAATTAGGACCATTTCCAGTAGTAACAGTGGTTTCCTCTAAGGAAGTATTAGTAGCAAGGGTTGCCGATGTTTTTTTCCATAGTTGGGGCACTAGGATTTTGTCTATTGGAAGAAATATGGAGTTGGTAGATGGAAACCTCACAATAGTAACCATACTTAAGAAACTAGACTGGAGAACAATCATAGAGGCCATCAATAGTGATTTAGAGGAGTTGGGCATGGGGAGATGCATACAATGGAGGTATCAACACCAGTAAGGCCATAGGTTGTTTGAGGTACGATCAGTTTATCATCTACCTTAGTTTCTAATTTTTTTGATTCAGAAGCCTCACACTCCTTTAAAAATTTGTCTTTGGGTTGTGTTTTAGTGCTGGAGTTGAAGAGACTCATATTTACCATTGTTTTATCCAGTCTAGTTGAAGGTAAAAATACATTGTTTGATGCGTGTGAGAGATATAGACCAGTGATGTAGATACGCCAGTCAATGTGAGATTTCTTGTTGTTGTAGATATAACAATACAATTTTATCCACATCATTGATCGACTATATTCTATGTGTGCAGTCATAAATTATTTCTAGAGGAGAGTTTCATTTTATGATGCATAGGGCCAAAGAGTGGTGTTCAATGGAGAGTGGAGTTCTTATATAGTTGGCAGAAAAGTGGAACATCTTTTATCTCACTTGGCAGAGCTATCAGTGAAAGCTCATGTGGAGTGTGTTTCTATAGTTATGGAGGAGTTAATTAATGTCTTCTCAAATGAGGTTATGATGCTACCCCCTATGCTCTATGTCGAGTTTGGGATAGAGTTTCAATTGAGAACTTCAATTATTTTGATGGATCATTATCGAAGGGAACCTACAGAGCTATGTCACTACAACCAATAGGAATTTTGAACTGTTTTTAGTGATGTTTTTTAAAATGTCACTAATTTTAAATTTAGCGATGTTTTTAGGAAACATTACTATTTTAGCCATGTTTCTTGAAAACATCACTAATTTAGCGAGGTTTCCTTAAAAGAAACACTAAATTACTGATGTTTCCAAAACAAATGTCGCTAAATTAATGATGTTTAATGAAAATATCGGTAAATTAGCGATGCTTCATGAAAACTGTTGTTAAATTAGCGATTATTTCTGGAAAATATTCCAAACAATTAATATATTTTTATAGCCCATTTCCCCACATCGATGTAAATATATATATATATATATATAAATATATATATAAACATATATATAAAAAAATATATAAAAAATATATATTTATATATATAAACACACACACACACACAAACACACATATATAAATATATATATTTATATAAAAAATATATTTTAAATTTAGTCACGTTTTTAAAAAAATGTGGTATTTTAGTGACATTTTTACCAATGTTTTGAAACATGTCCAATTATATATATATATATATATATAATTATAAATATATATATGTATACATACACAAATATATTTACACACAGAAACATATATATAAACACACACATATATATACATAGATTCATATATATATATATATAAACATATATATATATATATGTATTTAAAATATAAGAATATTTATATACCAATACAAACATATATTATATATAATATATAAACATACACACATATATATAATAAAAACTAATATATAAACTTAAGATATAAACATATATAAACATATATATATATATATGTAATATAAAATGTAGATATGTAAATATGTAAACATATATATAAAAAATATAAACATATATATATTATATAAAATATAAACATATATTAACATATATAAACATAAAATATAAACATAAAATATAAACATATATATAATAGAAAATATATACAAATATATACAATTTAAACATATATATATTATAATATAAACATAAATAGATGCATATAAACATTAAATATAAAATATAAGGTATAAATAAATAAATAAATATATATATATAATAAAGACATATATATATATATATAATATAAACACACACACACACACACATCTTGGTATATATGATATATATATGTTTATATAAAATATAATATAAACATATTTATATTATATAGTCCAAGTTATATATATATATATTAATATTAATATATATAATATTAAATTTCTATTTATATATATATATATAAATATAAAATAATATAATAAAACATCAAGACCTTACATAGGTGAGTTGGTTGAGGATTTGAATTCAAGAAAAGAGGTGCGTGGCTCATACCTATTGAAAGATGATATTCAGGTTAGAGTGTGTGTCATGACCCGTCCCAGAGGGGACCATGCTGTGATTACCCCAATCCTGCCTCTAATAGGCCAGGGGATAGTGACTAGCACCGAGTAGAAATATCCCACAAATGAGAGGACTTAGCCAAAAGTGCCTACACACACACACAAATATCCAAGCCACAAATGTTGAAATGTAAAAACACTATGTAAATAATGAATAAATCCACTATATCCCACAACTAGAGTAAAACAATGAAAGTACTGATAAGTAAACCGGGCCAGAATACAATCCCAACAAAAAGAGTCTGAAACAAATATCCAACAAAACATAGTGATGTGTTTCCCATGTCGTAGTAGTCTAGGAAAGTGAAAGAAAAAGTTCCAAAAACTAATTTGTAGAAAATTCTATCCAATCCAACCTGAAGAAAATTTTACTGGGACTATTGCCTGAATCCTTAGGAACACACCTCGTACATTTGATCTCACAAAGCATCGCCTATTCTAGTCATGTTTGGAACTCCATAAAAAGGCCAATCATTTTTAAAAGACACAAAACATGAGGGAAACACCCGTGAAGGGGTGAGTAAAATAATACTCAGTAGGACAACCAAAAATCATGAAGGAACACCACATAGGAAATACCAGAAAGGAAATATCACAAAGGAAATAACAAAAAAAAAATTCCCAGAAGTAAATACTAGTTATATCCACATAGGTATATGTCAACAACACATATAACAAGAAAATATAGATATACTCAGTCCAAGACACAAGGTCTAGAGGTAAGACACAACCAATTATAGGCCAAAGGATTCTTCTCAAAGCACGCTCATTCTGAGAGATCTCACTCCTCAATCCATGATATAATAAGAGAAACTCACTAAGAGGTCTAGATCATTTTCCTCTCCCAAAGATATCACATTGGTCAAGGAAGACTATGATACATAGAGAGGGGATCCTGCCTAGAGAATACCACTAACCCAATCTGGATCAACCGACAACGTAGGGGATCCTACCTAGAGAATACCACTAACCCTATTGATATATATCGTAACATAGGGGATCTTACCCTAATATTGACGGTTATTTCAATTCCAGAAAATTCTACTAGGGGTGATAGAGGATCCTCTCCAGTCCCATAGAGGAATACCATAACTCTATCTGAGACTCGGCCTCTATAGGGGACTATAATCTAGTAATGTGGGTGTTATTCCATACTGAACCCTCGAGGAAAGGACCAAGGGAATGATATCAACCTATAATGTTACAAGATAAAAACTCACCACATTATCTCAAAAGGACCTTCTCCACATAAGGGTCCCAACACTATAGACGACTCATCAAACAGACATATCACTTGAAAGTTATGACATTTTGATGTTTCAGAAGGGAGTCACTAGGCCTCTGGACCAACTCATGATTAGTCCACTAACCACTATGGTCGATTTTCTAGACCTACCACCCCACTGATTTCACGGTCAACCATCATGGCCAACTGTCTCGCTCAATCTTGGCCTAGATCTAGCCCGACCACCCTGGGTCTAACCCGGGTTTGACTCTTTCGGCTTGGATCACCTGGCCTGGCCCAATCCTTCCGGCCTGCTCTACTTGGACCACTCAACCTAGCTCAGTCTGCTTAACCCGTTCC
Organism: Viscum album; assembly: GCA_963277665.1. Classification (NCBI taxonomy): domain Eukaryota; kingdom Viridiplantae; phylum Streptophyta; class Magnoliopsida; order Santalales; family Viscaceae; genus Viscum; species Viscum album. The sequence continues at coordinate 171,970,441 of OY728157.1, forward strand.
ACCTGGTCTACTCCATTTATCCCACTAGGATCGTGTAAGTACCCAACTCCAGTTACCCAGATCCAGTGCCTTATTGGTTACATTGGCATATAAACAAGGAATAAGCATCCAAAAGGACCGAGTAGTTTAGTATTATTGGAAACAAGAAACATACATAAGTTCATCATTACAACTTGAAATGAAAAACAACATAGAAACTCCTTAGACAACTTCCATAACTCCTAGGTTATTTCAGCATGTCATTCATAATAGAATTCTTCTTGCCCTGAGAAAATGAAACATAATAAAGGAGTGAGATCAAACGCCCAATAAGGGTAATCAATACAGTGGAAGATAACATAAACATTAGACATGGTAAATAATTGAAAACACATGTCTTTAGAAATAAACTTGAACATATTATGGCGGAAATATGAGCTAAGTAAATATTTACATAAAATAGCATAATCATGGGTATTCTACTAGTCGAATAACCACATGAACCATCAATACTATATTCATAGTGAGGGAATTCATAATACGGGACATGATATCTATACCGTCAAGGCCTCATGCCAAGACTATAAATGATCATTTTGTCAAGGCCTTGTGCCAAGACTGTAGTTTGTCTCATGAGACCTACTGATGCACCGAGGGGCTATAGCGGGACCCACATGATACTTAATATTTTCAATGCATTCTTTATATGAATGGGGTTAAACATATAAAACATACACATTAATGTAATAAATGTAAATAGATTTCCCTAAACATTAATCCAAAACACTAACCATTCGAAGTAAACTGATAAATCATTTAACTATAGCACATAAGTAGCCAAAATAATAATAAAACATTAAATTTAATATTTTATATGATAATATGGAATACTAATACCAATATTACATAAGAATCAACAAGTGTGTTGAAATAGAAAAAGATACTCTTATAAAATCTTCAAGTAATTCTTGAAATAAATACTATTTTACTTTGAAAAGAAGAGTTCTTTTGGAAAAATCTCTGTATAAAACCATTAGTGAAGTAAGATATTATTTTCTTATAAAAATGAGTGATTTTAAAGATATTATGGTTTCCAAAAACAGATTAGATATTACCCTTGAAAATAGGTAAGAAATTGAGATATTCCCTTGAATCGAGATTGTATTTCGGAAAAAATTTGAAAGATCCTTTTAAATAATGTAATAAAGAAGGATTCTAGTTTGTGTACATATATATACCACTCACACATAATTTATGATGAGTATACAATAATACATAATAAATTTATTGAGGTAACTTAGATAATGAAAGTAACCCGAATGGAAATGGAAGTTCGGGTGAAAAAACCCTTACCTTAAATCCGAATGTGTTCCCCTCTTGAACTTAAGGTCCTAGAATATGAAATTATAAATATAAATAAATTATTTTAGAACCTAATATACATGTATTTAGTTTATAATAATTCTGTTTAGTTCATTTATGTTATTATTTATAAGTTATTATATTGAATTCCGTCATTCCAAAGTGTTTGTTTTCATGATTTTCATAATTGGTTCACTTGTTTTTAAGTAATGAAGTTCATGTGGAATGGTTGTAAATATCTAGAATTGGAATTAAATATTATTTATGAACATAAAAAATTGTTAATGTCCACTTCTATCATTTGGTTACATGGAACGAGGATGGATCGTTATATGGCAATCACCTCGATTATTTGGCAGTATTTGGATTATTATGAACTAGTTTTGTCACATAAATTAATAATATGTACATATACTGGTTCCTGAATATTAATTAGGTTTTAATTAATATATTATAGTATGTTTCAACCATAAATATGGTTTAATTACCAGTAACTAAAGAAATATTTAAGAACGAAACTTCATCGTCCATGAAGGTTATAAATTGGAACCTAATGGACGTTGATTTCATTTATAAAAATAAAAGGGAGGGAGTAAGAATATTGATGATGGTTCTTCCATTAACATGATATAAATCTAGTATATGGATGATAATGGAGTTATCATGGTCACTTGGTCATATGATGTGAGGATATGATTACAAAAGAAGATAAATTCAAATGAAACTCAAAGAAAAAGAAATGTGCCTTACCTCTTGAAATAACTTCCTCGAGAACCTCCTTAAGGGAAGGGATTTGGGTTTTTGGAAAGAAAAAGAGATTCTTGGTCGTGGGGAGTTACTAGGGAAGGGTATTTGGGCTGAAAATTGAGGAGATTCAAGGCTTAGAGGAGTGAAGAGAAGAGGGAGTGGTGAGAGGTTTTTATAGTGGAGGAGAGGGGTATTTTTTGAATATTTAATTCATTGTTTTATTATTTCCCTCAAGACAACCAAAATTATTGTTTCATGTGACCCTTAATAGTAATAAGTGCTTGTGAGTTAGAACCTAGTGGCCTTTCATCACTTGAGGATGTCATGAATAGTGTATTTAACTGATAATTTGTATATACATTATTTTATCGTATTTCACTATTCATCAAAAATTCTAGAATTTTAGAAAAATCCCAAAAATTTACCCCTACCATTTTTTGACGTGTAGAATTAAAAAATGAACTCCATTTTTCAAAATTAATTTTCTAAATATTATTAATTTAATTTTTAAATAAAGTCATAGTTAATTCGAAAAAATAACAATTTTAAGTTGCAATTAGTTTTATTTCACATTGAACAATTAATTAAGATCTAATTATCTTATTGGCTTAAGAAAATAAAATAATAATATTATTTAATATTCATAAGGTTCATATTACTATTCATATTACTATTTATAAGGGTATGTTACTATTCACCAAAAAAACAAGTTTGTTCTATCTGACTCTAAATGTCTTACTGGTCACAACTCTAGATAACCGTTATTCAAAATTCCAAACATAGTAGTCACAAAGTTGTGTTTAATGGATATATTATCAAATTTATTCAATATTTATTTTCAAAATCATGGGGTGTTACATTCTCCCCTCCTTAAAAAATTTTTTTCCTCAAAATTTCATTTTATAATCTAGGCCAAAAACAGGTGGGGTACTTTTCCTTTATTGCTTCCTCTAGTTCCCATGTTGCCTCTTCGTACTTATGGTTTTGCCATATTACTTTGTATAGATGATTAGTCTTGTTGCGTAGAACTTTGTCTCTACGATCCAATATTCTCACTGGCTGCTGCTCATAGAAAAGATCATCCTCTAGTTGTACCACCTCTTAAGAGAGTACATGTGAAGGGTCTGGTATGTACTTCCTTAAGAGGGATACATGGAAGACATCAAGTACTTTTGACATGGTAGGTGGAAGTTCCAGTCGATAGGCCACAACTCCGACTTGATCGAGGATATCAAAGGGGCCGATATACCTAGGACTTAGCTTTTCCTTTTCCCCAAATCTCATGACCTTATTCCATGGAGATATGCATAGAAATACCATGTCTCCAACTTTGAATTCAAGGTCTTGTCGACAGTTATCCGCATAGCTCTTCTCTCGACATTGGGACACCTTGATATGATTCTGAATGGTTTTCACCTTCTCCGACATTTCTTCAACCAATTCAAGTTCTAGCAGCTTTCTCTCACCAACTTCATCCCAACATACCGGTGTTCTACACCTTTTCCCAAAAAGGGCTTCATATGGTGCCATTCGGATGCTCGAGTAGAAACTGTTGTTGTAGGAGAATTCAACTAGTGGAATATGTTGGTCTCATCCCCCTTTGAATTCCATAGAACATTCTCTTAACATGTCTTCTAGTGTCTGAATAGTCTGCTCAGATTGGCCATCAGTTTGGGGATGATAGGCCGTACTGAAATTTAGTTTAGTGCTTAGAGCATGTTGGAGACTTTTCCAGAACTTTGAGGTGAATCCAGGATCACGGTCGGATACAACAGATGGTGGTACTTTATACAGCCTTACCACTTCTTTGATGTAAATCTGTGCTAGTTGATCCAATGAGAAGTCCTCTCGAATCACGATTAAGTGAGCTGTCTTTGTAAGACGATCCACAATGACCCATATAGCATTGTTTCCTCTAAATATACTTGGGAGTCCAGTGAAAAGGTCCATGGTAATGTTCTCCCACTTCCATGTTGGTATGGTTAGTGGTTGCATCATCCCCCTAGACTTTTTCCTCTCATCCTTCACATGTTGACATACTAGGCACTTTGATGTATAATCAGCAATCTCTTTTTTCATATTGTCCCACAAAAAGTTTTCCCAGAGATCTCGATACATCTTTGTGCTACCAGGGTATATAGAGAAATTAGAGCTATGTGAATCATCCAATGGTTATCTCTTTAGCTTAGGAATAGCGAGAACACAAAGCCTCTTACCAAATTTCAAAATTCCACCTTCATATGCAAATTCATTCAACTTCCCATCATTTATAGCTTTAATTTTCTTTTGAAACTCCTCATCATCAACCTGAGAATTTTATATCCTCTTCGGTAAAGAAGTTTGGGAAACCATTTGAAAAATTAGTGATGTGTTACCTTCCTTGATAATTCCCATATCCATCTTTACTAGATCCATGAACAAAGGATCCCTTTCAACTCTCATCTTGTTCAGAACTCCATGATCCTTTCTGCTCAAAGCATCTGCTACCTTGTTTTCCTTCCCTGGGTTTTAGTGTATTGTGAAATCATAGTCTTTGAGTAGCTCAATACATCTCCTTTGTCTCATGTTGTGTTCTTTCTGTGAGAATATATATTTCAAACTCTTATGATCTGTATATATCTCACATTTTTTTTCCATAGAGGTAATGTCTCCAAATCTTAAAAGCAAAGATTACCGCCGCTAACTCAAGATCATGAGTTGGATAGTTTTTTCCATGACTTTTTAGCTGTCAAGATACATAGGCAATCACTTGATTATTCTGCATAAGGACACAACCAATTCCTTTCTTCGATTCATCACTATAGATAACAAACCAATCATTCCCAGATGGTAGGGTTAGGATTGGAGTGTTCACTAACATCCTCTTCAATTATTCAAAGAATTCTTTGCATTCCTTTGTCTATACAAACTTAACCCCTTTTCATGTGAGGTTGGTCATTGGGCTGGCTAATTGAGCTATGTTCTAAACGAAATGCTGATAATAACCTACTAAACCAATAAAACTATGTACCTCAGTTACGTTCGTTGGAGTAGGCCATTCTTACATAGCCTTTGTCTTCACCGGATCTACAGATATTCCATCCTTATAGAAAATGTGGCCTACAAAGGCAACTGATTAGAGATAAAAATCACACTTTCTAAACTTCCCATATAATTTATTTCTTCTCAGAGTCTTTAGAATAGTGCGCAAGTTATTTTTATGTTCTTCATAGATTTTAGAGTACACAGGATATGATCAATAAAAACCACCACAAAGTCATCAAGATATTCCTTGAAAACTCTATTCATAAAATCCATGAAAATAGATGGTGCATTAGTCAGTCCAAAAGGCATTACTATAAACTCGTAATGCCAGTACCTAGTTCTGAATTCTGTTTTTAGAATGTCTTCTTTCCTCACAAGTAACTAATGATATCGAGATCGAAGATCAATATTTGAAGAATATTGAGCTCCATGAAGTTGATCGAATAAATCATCAATTTGTGGCAGATGATACTTATTATTTATTGTAACAACATTGATTTCCCTGTAATCAATGCACAACCTCATAGACCCATATTTTTTCTTAACAAAAAGAACAGGGGCTCCCTGGAGAAAGGCTAGGACGAATAAATTATTTGTCACTCAATTCTTATAATTGTTTCTTTAGCTACACTAACTCCACAGTGGCCATTCTATAAGGGGTATTTGATATGGGCCTTGAACCAGGAATTAAGTTAATGGAAAACTCCATTTTCCTCTCTAGAGGATGTCTAGGTAAATCCTCTGGAAAGACATCAATATATTCTTTCACAACAGGTACATCTTCTATATGTACATTCTTATCCTTATCCATATTTATTTCATTCCCTTCCTCCCCAATAATTGAATTTAGTAGAGCTACTGGGGGTGGATCTAGATGAGAATCACATGGTGAGGTTTATACTATAAAAATAAGGGATTCTACCCCATTCTCTAAAATTGTAACTTCCTTCTTATTGCAATAGATATTCGCTTCATAATTTGAGAGGCAATCCATAATGAGAATTATATCATAGTCAACCATTGGTAAGATGATAAGGTTAGAAACTAAAGCACGTGTATGTGTTACGAGGGGGGATAATCGACACGCCTTTGTTGCAATGATACTTCCACTAGGAGTTTTGACTGATAACTCATTTATTAAATCAAATTGGACATATATAATTTTCTTGGAAAATTGGGAAGATATAAATGAATGTGACGATCCAGAATCAAATAAAGTATTGGATAAGTTGGATGAAACAATCAATGTACCTGCCACCACATCATTAGGAACTTTAACCTCCATAGTTGTAACCACATATGCTTGGCCTTGCTCTCTTGGCCTTCTTTGGGGAACATCTCCCTAAATCTTACAACATTCATGTAAATAATGTCCCATCTCCCTACAATTGTAGCACATAACATTGGTAACTTCTTTCTTCCCCCTACAATCCCAAGATAGGTGTCCTTTTTCTCCACACTTGTAACAAACTCCCATTCCCTTCAGGCAAGTGCCAGGGTATTTCTTCCCACAATTACTGCATAATGAAAATTCAACTCTTCCCTTATTCCCCATTTCCTTATTTCCTTTCAAAAAGTTTTCAGATGACCTCTTCTTCTCTTTCTTTCCTTTAAAGTCATAAGACTTATATAATTCATTTTTTGTCTTGATAGCACTTGAGAATATATCTTCATATGATTCAAATATTTGGGAGACAAGAGCCCTTTGGAGGAATGGTTTTAAACCACCAAATAATCAATCAATTTTTCTCCTTGGATTACATATGTAGTCCACAACATGCCTTTCCAGCCTTATAAAGTTAGCTTCATACTCGGAAATATTTTCATCCTCCTTCTGACTTAGATTCAAGAATTGCCGCTCCATATCCGCTCATTGTTCATGAGGGAAATACTTTTCTAATAAGATTTCCTTAAAATCCCTCCATTACATCTATTCTATTTTTTCCTCCTCCTTTGTATTTTGGACTAAGGACCACCACTGATCTGCATCACCCGTTAGACGATAAACATCCATGACAACCTTCTCTATTTAATTACATCCCAAAGTGAGAAATATCTTCTCAAGGGAACATATCCACTGATCTGCTAAAAATGGGTTTGTAGTCCCATTGAATGATGGAGGTTGTTGCCACATAAAGCGATCTAAAATAGCTCCTCCACGTGGTGGATCTGGATGCTTCATATGAGTAAGGTTATTATTCATAACCTGAGTAAGTTGTCCCAATATAGTTATGAGTTGCTCAGCACCAGAGCCAACATCATTATCTTGCATTGGTGGGAAATCCCTACAAGGAACACGTACATTCGTGCGGTTTCCATTCCTTCCACTTGGTGCCATCTCTAGATAATGGCATACACTAGATTAGGTTATGAATAATAATGTATAATCTTAACTTAACAAAATAATTAGCAAAAATTGAGATCATACACATGGCTAATCCCATATTCAAAAATGGTTTCTTTGAGGAAAATTTTACATTTCAATGCTTCATAATGGCTTGTAAAGAAAATGTGAATTATCCAAAGCATATCCCCTAGGAGTGTCGTAACCAAGAGTGCAACAAGGCCCATTTTCGTGCACCATTTCCCATTCGATTCTAGCTCAAAGCGGTGTTTTCTGGTTTTACCCCCAGATACATCTGTGCCAGAGCCACCTCTACCTGCTCGTATCCAGACAAGGATGTATTTCTTGAAAGATTCACATAATCTATTCCTTACCAAAATACCAGGATGATATTGTATGTGTATCCTCAAATACTAACTTAGGGACTCTTCCCTAATTCTATGTTTTCTAAATCTAGTTTGAAAGTATTCTACTAAACTTCCTATGATACCAACTGTAAGTACCCGACACCAGTTACCCAGAGCCGGTGCGTTATTGGTTACATTGGTATACAAACAAGGAATAAGCATACCAAAGGACAGAGTAGTTTAGTATTATTGGAAACAATATACATACATAAGTTCATCATTACAACTTGAAATAAAAAACAACATGTAAACTCCTTAGACAACTTCCATAACTCCTAAGTTATTTCATCATGTCATTCATAATAGAATTCTTCTTTCCATGAGAAAATGAAACATAGTAAAGGGGTGATCTCAAACGCTCAGTAAGGGTAAGCAATACAACAGAATATAACATAAACATTAGACATGGTAAATAATTGAAAACACATGACTTTAGAAATAAACTTGAACATATTATGGTGGAAATACAAGATGAGTAAATATTGCCATAACATAGCATAATCATGGGTATTATACTAGTCGAATAACCACATGAACCATCAATACTATATTCATAGTGAGGGAATTCATAATGCGGGACAACATATCTATACCATCAAGGCCTCGTGCCAAGACTATAAATGATCATTTTGTCGAGGCCTTGTGCCAAGAACGTAGTTTGTCTCATGAGATCTACCGATGCAACAAGGGGCTATAGAGGGCCCCACCTGATAATTATTATTTTCAATGCATTCCTCATATGAACGGGGTTAAACATATACAACATACACATTAATATAATAAATGTAAATAGCTTTCCCCGAACATTAATCCAAAACACTGTCCATTCGAAGTAAACTGATGAATGGTTTAAAGACAACACATCAGTAGCCAAAATAATCATAAAACATTAAATTGAATATGGCATATGATAATATTGAATACTAAATCCAATATTACATAAGAATCAACAAGTGTGTTGAAATAGAAGAAGATACTCTTATAAAACCATCAAGAAATTCTTGAAATAAATACTCTTTTACTTTGAAAAGATAAGTTCTTTTGAAAAAATCTTTGTATAAAACCAGAAATGAAGTAATATATTATTTTCATAACAAAATGAGTGATTTTATAGATATTATGGTTTCCAAAAAGATATTAGAGATTCCCCTTGAAAATAGGTAAGAAATTGAGATATTCCCTTGAATCGGGCTTGTATTTCAGAAACAATTTTAAAGATCCTTTTAAAGAATGTAATAAAGAAGGATTATTGTTTGTTTACATATATAGAACACTCACACATAATTTATGATGAGTATACAACAATACGTAAGAATTTTATCGAGGTAACTTAGACAATGAAAATAACCCGAATGGAAATGGAAGTTCGGGTGGAAAAACCCTTACCTTAAATCCGAATGTGTTCCCCTATTGAACTTAAGGTCCTGGAATATGAAATTATACATATCAATAAATTATTTCAGAACCTAATATACATTTATTTAGTTTATTATAATTCTGTTTAGTTCATTTATGTTATTATTTATATGTTATTATATTGAATTCCTTCATTCCGGAGTGTTTGTTTTCTTGATTTTCATAATTGGTTCACTTGTTTTTAAGTAATGAAGTTCATGTGGAATGGTTGTAAATCTCCAGAATTGAAATTAAATATTATTTATGAACATCAAATTTTTTTTAATGGCCACTTATATCATTTTGTTACATGGAATAAGGATGGATCGTTAGATGACAATCACTTCGATTATTTGGCGGTATTTGGATTTTTATGAACTAGTTTTGTCACAAAAATTAATAATATGTACATATACTGGTTCCTGAATATTAATTAGGTTGTAATTAATATATTATAGTATGGTTCAACCATAAATATGGTTTCATGATTAGTAATTAAGGAAATATTGAAGAACGAAACTTCGTCGTCCACAAAGGTTATAAATTGGAACCTCATGGACGTTGATTTCGTTTATAAAAATAAAAGGGAGTGAGTAAGAATATTGATGGTGGTTCTTCCATTAACAAGATAAAAATCCATTATATGGATGATACTGGAGTTATCATTGTCACTTGGTCAGAGTAGGTTAGGAGATGATAACAAAATAAGATAAATTCAAATGAAACTCAAAGAAAAAGAAAGGTGCCTTACCTCTTAAAATAAATTCCTGAAGAACCTCATTAAGGGAAGGTATTTGGGTCTTTTGTCAAGCAAAAGAGCTTCTTGGTCATGGGGATTGACTAGGGAAGTGTATGTGGGCAGAATTTTGAGGAGATTCAAGGCTTAGAGGAGTGAAGAGAAGAGGGAGTGGTGAGGGGTTTTTATAGTGGAGGAGAGGGGTATTTTTTGAATATTTAATTCATTATTTTATTATTTCCTTCAAGACAACCAATAGTATTGTTTCATGTGACCCTTAGTAGTAATATGCGCATGTGGGTTCGAATGAAGTGGCCTTGCATCACTTATGATGTCATGAATAGTGTATTTAACTGATAATTTGTATATACCGTATTTTATCATATTTCACTATTCATAAAAAATTCTAGAATTTCAGAAAAATCCCAAAAATTTAACCCTACCATTTTTTGACGTGTAGAATTCAAAAATGAACTCCGTTTTTAAAAATTAATTTTCTAAATATTATTAATTTAATTTTTAAATAAAGTCATTGTTAATTCGAAAAATAACAATTTTAAGGTGCAATTAGTTTTATTTCACATTGAACAATTAATTAATATCTCATTATCTTATTGCATTAATAAAATAAAATAATAATATTATTTACTATTAATAAGGGTCATATTACTATTCATATTACTATTCATAAGGGTATGTTACTATTTACCAAAAGAACAAGTTTGTTCTATCAGACTCTAAATGACTTACTCATCACAACTCTAGATGACCATTATTCGAAATTCCAAACACAGTAGAGGAAAAGTTGTGTTTAATGGCTAGATTATAAAATTCATTCAATATTTTTTTTCAAAATCATGGGGTGTTACAGATCGGCCTGCCTGGTCCACTCCATTCAGCCCACCTGGCCCAGTCGCACCTTACAGCCCACATTCCATGTAGTTGCCACCACCACATCAGATGGACTCACCACATCCTTTGGACACCGCACATGCCCATCCTCCATGTTACACATGTCTTTCACCATGTTCCATATGAACTTCACCGTGGTCAGCTTCAGCTGGCCTCACTGGATCCCATGCGGCCACCCTTTGCTCTCCACGCCATCAACGTCAGTGCCACCCCCACCATCACCTCACCTCACTGAAACCACACTAGTGGTCCCTTCTAAAGACCACCGATACACCTATAATTCTTATATTTTGAAATGGTCATCGATCCACATTCCTCGAGTCATGATCTATATAGACCCAACATCCATTTTCAGTCTTTCTCTAATCTAGGGGTATAATCATGTTTGGATCCACCTTGAGAGTCAAACCGTGGCAAAAGGGGTCCAACAATGATGAACGAAAATAACAGGGTATAAGGGAAGAAAAAATAATTCCCAAGGAATGAACATCTATCTTTTTTGTGTCAGCCTCAATTCATTCTCATTAGAATGAAGAATGAAGAAGAATCTAAAACAAAATCCCATTAATTAACCCTGAAATTATAACCACCCCACAACGATCGAACTATGGATTAATCTGTTCGTGGATTGAACCATGTTTATCATGAAAACCAATAACATGAAAAAGTCACAAAGAAATAACCTCCCTACCTTGATTCAGATCAGTCACTGATGAAGGGTCATTGCGTCATCATCGTAATTAGTGAGATTCCTTCAAATCAGCTATGTATGAATCATCGGTCCACAATCTGTCACCATTTGTAGAGAGAGTTATTCTATACATCTCAAAGGAATTCCAGGTTTATGGTGATAACCTAGAATTCCTTAAAAATCTGTAATAAAAAGAAAAGTTTCACTGTGTCATACAATAATTTATTTAAATTATCTAATGAATATTACTTCCTTTTAGATATTTTCCATAGAAGACCTACACCAACCAATGTTATGTCATGCCTAGTCTAAAACTTCCATTCTAATATCAATATTTCCCTTATATTTATGATCAGGGCACCCATTTAAGAGTTATTCCACTTTTTTAAGAAAACCATTTTCATTTATTATTAAAAAGTTTAACATTTTTCAAATAATTGTTTCTAGAAAATCAGGACTCGAAATCACACATAGTCTCAGTACTTGGTCTCAAAACCAATCCTTATAATTTCTAAAAATAAAACATAGGAAAATACGAGATGTTATATTCTCCCCACCTCAGGGATTTACTTACCCAAAAGCCCAAACAAAGGGCCACTCAAACGGATGAGGGGACTAAGCACAAATATGAGCCTCCTGCTCCCATTTTCTCTCATAGAGATTCCTATGATGCTACCGAATTCGCACCCAAGGAATGGACCACCCATTAAGGATCCTCTCTTTCCAATCCTCTATATCCATCAGGTACTTCACAAAAGTCCCCCCATCATCGATTTCCAGCATTTCCCAATCAAAGATGTGTGATGGGTCTTGCACATATGTCCTCAACTATGACATGTGGAAGACATCGTGTACCCGTTATAAAAGTAGAGGTAGAGACAAGTTCTATTATGCCTCTCCAACTCTACACAATATTTGGTAAGGTCTAATTAACCTTAGAGATAGATTTTTACTCTAGAAAACTCTCCATAATCCATGTCGTGGTATGCTCAGAAAGAACATGTGACCTTCTTCTTAAAACTCCAAAGGCCTCCATCGCCTATCATCATAAGACTTATGACTAATTTTTGTAGTCTTCATCTGCTCCTGGAAGATCTGAACCATCTCTATTATAGCTCGTACCAACTCCGGACCCATGAGTGCTGACTCTCCTAGGTCAGTATAGAAAAATGGTGTCCTGTAGGGTCACTAGTAAAAGGTATTGAATGGTTGCATACTAATTGTGGAGTGATATATGTTATTGTATACGAATTCCACTAGGGGTAGGTGATCCTCCCAAATAAGGACAAAGTCTAGCAAGAATGATCGCACCATGTCCTCCAGAACCTAAATGGTATGTTTAGTCTTGTTATATATCTATGGGTGAAACACCGTGATCAAGTGCAACTGAGTCCCAAAAGCCTCCTGTAATCCCTTTCATAACCAGGATGTAAGTCAAGAATCATGATCTGAAACTATCTTATATGGAACTCGATGGATTCAAACTATCTCTGGCACATAGAGGCGTCCCAAGATATTTACTAAACTCTTCCATCATATAGATAGGAAGTGAGCCAACTTGGTGAGTCGGTCAATGATCACCCATATGGTATTATTCCCCTTGGACATATGTGATAAACCCATCATGAACTCCATCAATAACTGATCCCACTTCCATTCTAATACCTAAAGGTGTTGAGATAATATAAGAAACTGACCTTAAACATTACATAATCTTGAATTAAATGAATAATTCAAATTGAGGATCTTTTCAGGTTTATAGTTTTAGAGAATTAGGCTATAACTATTACATATCAACTTTAAAATTACATGTAGACAATACTACTCAGAATATATTTTTTCATAAAATAAAAACTCTTAAAAAGAAACATGTCTAGTTCCAAGTTTTAGACAACATGAATTTTCCTTGATCCCATCCTTGACCCTATTCATGTTTAAGTCCTGTGGAAAAAATTTAAAAAACTTTGCATGAGCATAAAAATTTTAGTAAGGGTTACAAAATAAGGAAAGGAAACATTAACCCATCAATAAATACAAATAAATGAAACCATACTTTTTGTTCATAACATACCTCATGAAATCATAAGATTTAAGAATAACACATAGAAATCATAAATCATAAATGTAACTTATGGAATTAAAAAATACTTACATTATAGATATCATAGATACAGATGGAGTCACATTTGGAATACCCATCATAGTGTATTCCCTAAATATCTTAGGAGAAACATTAACGTTTACCTCTGTCACGTTATCCAATGCATTGGAGAGCTATCTCGAGCACACCCGCCCTAGGTTTATCACGGAACCACCCATATATGTAAAAAATTCCCAAGAACCATAAAATATTCATAACACTTAAAATAAGAATAATGAAATATAACATTTCCACATTGCAATCAAAACATATCATTTCAAGATATAGACATAATCAATGCTTTATCAAACCATTTTCAAAACCATTTTAAACATTTAATAAAGATATTTTTGAATCAAAGTGTCCCATACCACTTTGAAACTTTTAAATAAATTATCATTTGAAAATATTAATGTCCATATAAATAAATCCTTAAAATCATTTTAAAAACATGAACATTAATGATAAATATTTATAAGAACAAATCTTTAAAATATTAAAAATGATATTTTAGTTAAAGAGTTTTTAAAAAAATACAAGACTCTTGAATACAAATAATTAAGGAATAACATTGAATCATAACTTTATAATATCATGAGAATAAAGGGATTCATGATATAATATGCCGGAGGGCAATATATACACCATATAAGAGTGAATTGGTGCATAACAACAATGAAGTCTCAATGGAATGTTAATTGAGATGAAATACCATATAAAAACCATATACTTAGATTAAGGATAAATCAATTATATAATTATGTGTAACAAATAAGAATACACCCAATATAATTGGATATTAATTTTAAAACAATCAGATTACATTCACACAAATTCCTATAAAAACAAAATCAATGACTTGGATGTTTAACTCAATGAATGGAAATTGAGTTAAGATTACTCTTATCAAGTTCATATCAATGGCTTAAGAATTTATTAATTGAGTGATTATGTGTATCAAAAATATATACACATAAAGGGGATTGGAAATTACTACATAAATAAATAAATTGTGATTTCACATGTAATCTCGGAGTAAAATACTCTATGAAGTTTGCATAAAACCCAATGAGTGGAAATCGAAATTAGAAATTCCCTAACTGATTTGTTATCTTATGGAACATACATCCCATGAAAAAAGGATCATATTATGAAGATGTAAATACCCATAAATTAAATTATATTACACAAGGAATACAACCATGGGCAGTATATACACCACACAAAAGGAAATAGTGGCAAATATAACACGAGTCTTACAAGAATAAAAGTGAGATGAAATCCCCTTACCACATTGTAATCAATTGATTCATATGAAATAAAGTTAATAACCACCAAATGAATCATATAATACAATGAATATAAAGATAATAATGATAATATATATCAAATAGAAGTACACAATACACGACATGCAATAAATAAGTGGTAAACAATGGAAATCTCACGGAATTAAAAGTGAGATAAGAAACCCCTTTACACGTTGTAATCAATTTTGTAGTATGAAAAAAAGTTAATAACCACCAAATTAATGATAGAATACCATGAATATCAATATAATCTTGATAATATATATCAAATGGAAGTACACAGTACATCACATGCAATAAATAAGTGACTAACAATAGAAATCTCACAAAATTAAAAGTGAGATAAGAAATATCTTACCACTTGTCCGACTTGACTTGTTTGTTCCTTTTTCTTCCTGAATAATAAACTTAATTTAATTTATACTTGATTAAGAACCTTTTTCACATTTATTATTCCTTTTATATCACTCATTACCATCTGATAAATATTAAGTAATCATTTAAGTTAATAACGGTCGTTTTGTCGATATTTGGTACTAGAGTCAAAAAAGAAGACCTTATAATTACATGTTGTCCATGTGGTCAAGAATCCATTATCTCCAGAATTATATTCATGATTTAGAGATCATATATATCATATATATATAGTATATATATGTTTTTATAACAGTACATAACATTTAAAGATAAGAAATGAAATGCACCGTTCGTGGAGATGGTAAGCCATACGTACACATGAATGCTACTTTCATTCATATTTCGTATTTTAATTGAATGGAAAATTAATGATAAATAGTTATATTATAATTACAGTATAATATAGTATATAATTTCATTAACTCCATCTTTTATACATCCCACGCTTGGCATGAACGAGTCATATCACTTTGAGGGGGAGGTAGTCCGCACTTCCTCAAATAAAAATATAACGTTTACCCATAATGGAAACCATAAAGGTATGATATAAATGAAAAAATACAGAAGCAGAAAGAAAACATAAAAATAATATATATATCATATATAAATACAGTTCCATCATAATGGCCACCATGAGAGGCGGTAGGAGATATTTTAACAATCATCGTTTCGTGAGGGGGTAGTTCGCCGTCCAGAGAAATAATATGTTCTTTACCCATTAGATGGAGGTGTATGTAATTTTAGTTCAAATAATTCTCATAAAAATAACCTAGTATATTGAGGATACTGATTTTGTTATAAAATAAAGTAATAAAAATATTTTAGGGGGTTGGATAAGTAAAATAAAAAAAGGATTTAAGAGAAGATGTTACCTTTAAATTGGGTATCTCCCTTTGGATTGAACAAAAAAGATTACTTGAAGTTCCTTATGCCTAAGGTAAGGCTTCTAGGTGGAATATAGAGATCTTTTGAGCTTATTTGGGTAGGGTTTGGATGATCCAATGGGATTGAGATGTGTGAGGAATGGGTTAGAAGTGGTGACATTTTATAAGGGGGAGGAGGGGCTCTTTAGGAAAGTCTAAAAATATTATTTTATTATATAATTATTTTCGGTTTCTAAAGATCCAAAACTCATTAAAGTAGAATATAAGATGACTCATGGTCAAAATAAAATCATCCAATAATAATTGGATAGGTTTTGGATATTATTTTAATCTTTATAATCCTATTTATTTAAATCATTTATTTATGATGTAAACACTACATCATTATTGTGTCATAAATTATTTAATTTATTTGATGTCTAAAAATTATAAAAAAAATATCATGATGTATGAAATTTTTTTATATTTCCAAATAATATTTATAGTCTAAAATATAACTTATATAACTCTATGTAAAAAATTATTTACTAAAAGATATATGTTTATGTTATTTTTGTCTTTAATTTAAATAAATTAATATAAAGTGTCATTATCACTCTTAAGTGGCTCCATGGGGTCCCAAAATCGACCCAAGTAAGCCCATGGTCAGACATGTATTATCCAATTGGACTAGGACACATTTTAGGGTAATTTTATATTATTATTATAATATTTTATACCATTATTTACCAGATGTACCCTTTAACCATAGTAAATAAATTTTTTTACTAAAGTAAATATTTATATTGACTAAAATAAAGTTAAATATTTACACATTTTGGAAATCCTGATTCCAAATATGGAATAAATTTTTAAAAATTCAAAACATATAAGTGGAAGAAATTAATTTAAAATTAATTCCCACTGTCAAAACAAAAAAGCGTGTTTTTAAGAAATAATAAATATCGAAAGATTAACACTTATATATGTCCAATTTCAAAGTGTAATTACTTATAATGACCAAAATTGGATTAAAGGGTAAAAAAATAATCTAATTATACTTTAAAACCAATTAAAAAGGTAACCTAACCGTATAAATAAATCAGATTAAAAGGCAGTTTTGAATTAAAATACAGTATTTTTCACTATTCATCAAAAAATGAATTTTATCAGAAAAATACCAAACTTTTACCTGAAGTAAATATTGTTGTCCCAATTCTAAATAAGAATTTTATTTTGTTAAATAGAACATATAAAAGTGACTGAAACTATATTTAAATAGGGTTCTCCATTAAAAGGCGGTAAATCAACCTTTTAAAGTAAATTATGCTTTAAATTAGATTCATTCACATTTTAAGACACTAAATTTAACATAGAAACCCCTTTATAGTAAAATTAATATTTAATTCACAAAATATTAAATTAATATTTAATTCACAAAATTAATATTTAATTCACAAAATATTTAATTCACAAAATATTATTTAAATGAAATGAAAATTTATTATTCACAAAATATTATTTAATTCACAAAATATTATTTAATTCACAAAATATTATTTAATTCACAAAATATTATTCACAAAATATTAAATGAAATGAAAATTTATTATTTATTTATTTACTTGGGTTGTTACATCCTTCCTCCCTTTTGGGAATTGCATCCTCTCAATTTTAAAATTAGGCATGGAAACTTCATTGAAATTCCCATATCGGAAAAAGAGTCAACAAATATATCACTTTAAAATAAAGGAAGATAAGTACAAAGGTCACTCAAGAAAATAGATACTGTGATTCCATGAAAACATGGATATGGAGAAGAAAACAAACAATCAAGTTCTGATGAAGAGTGATATAAAACATGATTTGGAGAAAGTTAACCGCAAAAAAATCACACACTTGTGATGGGTAAAATAGTCTTTGATTCCCTAGTGGGAAAATTTAACAGAAAACATTTTTGTTTTATGTTACTTTTCATTGAGAATTTATTTATGAGAATAACTAAAAACATAAGTAAAAATACTTACTTGTCATGTATACTTTCATACTTTACTAAATTTCTACCACAAACTCATCTTTTCTCCAAATGATGAGTATTCAAACTAACTTGGTCACATTAAAAGCACTAGATTCAACTTCTAGAGTATAAAATAGTCTACAAAAGATGAATTGTATATTTTCCCTATCTTTAGATATCAACCAAAACCAAAATTGTTATTAGAAGATCAGATAATCCCCAAAAAGGATAATCTTTTACAAAAAGAAAAACTACTCTTAATCCCCAAAATTTGTCAAACAATACCCAAAGTTTAACAAAGACCATTCAATACACAACTGTCCTTTAAATCCTTCAAAGTAAAAAAAACTAAGATTGAAACCCAAAATTCAAAAGTATTTGATCACACCATTTTCCACAAAAATATTAACATTTATAAACAAAAACATTGACTACTATTAAAGTCTCATACTGATGTGTAATTAACCTAAACACATATTCTCTATGATAGGTTAATCATTTACTTAGATAACCCAAAATAAAAATATTCTTGATTCATAAAATCATATAACTAAAAATAATTAGTCATACTAACTAGGGACATCACATAGTCGAGTGGTAGATGATAAATCTCAGTCATACTTTGGATGTGGGTTTGATTCCCGCAGCTTTTTCTAACATGATGGGTTGTCACGTGGTCTGTGTGTTGTCCTTTTTAAAAAACTATATAATTTTTTAACATTCCCAAAAGAGATAAATTCATCAAAAATAACCATAACATATTTTAACCACAAAGGTTATCTAATAACTTTCATTTTGCATCCCAAAATGTATTAACCTTTAATTACCTCAAATTCAAGGATCATATAAACCCAAATGGTACTTTATAACTATATCTACAAAACAAAAGATAATTATTCCTTGAATAAAATTTTCATTTATCAAACTTCAGGGTTACACATACTATAAAAAGTCTTCTAATGTAATCCTATCATCAAAATAGCCTTAATATTTTTAAGAATTTCACCATCCTAAAATCTACCATAACACTTGAATCCCTTATATGTTTACTTCTTACTCATTCAATGTTCTTAATGATCCATTAACCCTTCCTTTCCAACTTATTCTGAAATACTTCTTTCCTACAAATAAAATCTTGAATCATATCCGAAGATTGAATAATGTCTAAAAATACGTTAAGAAATAATCCATACCTTTCATTGGTCATTGTCAGTTTCCTCATCCTCAATTGGAATGGAATTTGGTATTGGTAAACATATTTTTTTATGATCGTTGTGATCCCATTCCCAAACCTTCTTCGTAGGACATCTGTTCATATAATGTGTAACACCCTGAGATTTTATGAGAAATATTCTATTTAATTTCATTGATGTCTTGTGTTGTACACTACTCCAAAATTAACTTGTGCGATATGTAACACCGTATTATCTTGTATTATATGAAAACACTATTCTTGGCTTGTGTTTCACGCAAGAGCGACCTTCCTCAATAGCGTGTGATGTACGCAATACCGAGTTTCACTAAATAATGATATATTGTTATAATATTATTATGAACTAGCCATTATGAATAGTATTAACCAAATTTAGAATTTTATAACATTATTATTAATCTTACACATTTTCTAGATCATGGTATGAGAACAAAATAAAATTTTTAGGTAAAATAAGTATTTTTAAAAAAATGCAGTTTTGCCGCCTTTTCATGGCACACCTATTTTAAATATAATTTTTAACATGTTTATATGTTAAATTTTACAAAATAAACTTCTTCTTGTGAATCAGGATTTAAAAATTTACATTGGATAAAGGTTTGAAATTTTTCTGATAACGTTCATATTTTGATGAATAATAAAAATAAACTAAATTTAAATTTAAAAAAACTTTTTTCATAACGATAATTTATATGGTTAAATTATAATATTGAATAGTTTTAAAGTATAAATAGAATGAATTTTTATTGTTTAATATAATTTATTTCATTATCATTAATTTTACATTGAATTCATAGGTAAAAACACTTCAATCTTTTTCAATGTTTTAAATAAAAACCTATTTTTTTCGACAATGGGATTAATTTTAAATTAATTACTGAAAATTCTATGTTTTTAATTTTGAAAAAATGTATTCCATATTTGGAATCAGTAGGTAGAAATTATGTTAATATGCTAATTTTTTTTTGGGCATTATGAATAGTAACTATGGTAAATTTTATTTACCCCAGTTAAAGGTAAATTATGTAATTAAGGGTAAAAATAATATTATAAAATTACCCTAACAGTTGTCTTAATATAATTGGATTATTATATTTCATCGTAAAATATACTTGGGTCGAAATGGTATCTTTTGAAACCCACTTAGATGTGATTAAGACCTTTATTTTATTTTATTTAAGGAAAGTGAAATATGTCTCACTCAAACTCTAATAATTAAATTATTTTTAATATAAGGTTATACAGAATATAAATTCAATTATAAATACTAATTTGAAAGCTAAAATGGTTGTCTTTATCATGGTAATTTATTTGTAATTTTTATGAAATATATAATTACCTTAATAGCTTATACATTAATGATGCAGAAATTATTTATTTAGTGAAAAATCAATAATATAGTTTTTATTAAACTAATAGTACCCATAAAAGGCCCAAAAACCTGACCAAAACTTTTTTTTCGTATAAATAATAACCATAAATATCCAAAGGTAAAATATTTGACCATTTGTAACCTTATAAAAGCGATTATGACACTTATATTATTTTATTTTAAATGATGTCAAAGTTGTCACCTTCATAATGTAATAAACATAACATTTTAAAAGTTGGGTGTTTTAGAAGATAAATTCGACTAAAATTATTATTATAAAATATATTAGATTTATATTCATCAGAGTATTTTATTTTTAATTTTTATTCAACAAATAAGTATATTAAATAATTATACAAAAATGTTGTAGTAATTATTTTATTAAGAGAAATATCAAATTAATGGTTTTAAAAATATTAAAATAAATATTATATGAACTAATTGATATTCTCCACGAATTTTCTTGATGAATATGACATGTTAGGAACCTATTAAATATTTTGGTTCAAATATATTCTCTGTTTGTATTTTATTTAAATTAAAATAAATGAATAGTGTCAAAATTTACACTATCGGTATTTTATAAAAATAACATATTATTAAATTATTTAAAAATCACAAAAATATTTAAAAATTACAAATTGAAAATATATGGTCTAAAAGGTTATAAAGTATCTAATTATGGAAAATTTACAAGATATAAGTATGTATTTATTAAAATTTAAAATTTAGAATATTATTACCATAAATAAAATTCAATAGACAAAAAAGATAAATCAAAATGATAAGGTTTAAAATAAACTTAAAACATGTCTTAATTTTATTTGTTGATGAGATTACAACCCTATATCATCTCATATTCGAATTAAGTCATTTTTGGAGGTTTTTAAGTGGGGTTTAAATTTATTATAAATTAATATTTTTTAGGTTTCCAAAGGTGCCCTTCTCCTCCCTTATAAAAGGGTTCCTCCTCCCTCTCCACTTCACACCATTTTTGAGCTTTCAAATTCGTGAAAACCCTACCCATTTCACTTCTCAACTTCCATATAATCCTACTAGAGGTCTTGGTATTCTTCAAAGACCAACTTTTTTTCCCTAATAGGAGGTTAAGAGGAGGCATGTTGAAGAAGAGGAGGTTCAGATACATACATAGCGTATCAGACCTAAGGTAAGCGATAATTATTCCAATATCGTTCTTATCTAAGATTGTTTATTTGTAAGTATTCACTGGGGTTATATTTATCATCCATGTCCATGTCTTCTAAATCTGTTTTCATAAAATGTTAACTATTATACTATGTATGTTTAAAGCCATTTTTACTTTTTTTTTACTTTTACCACATGGTATGGAAGGAATCTTTCTTTTTTACCATACGAGGTACTTTTTGACTTTTCCGTCACAAGTATGAGAAGAATGTTTTTTTAACTTATACGTCATGAACATATTTTTACGGTTTCATAACACCTTATTTTCATGAAGCTTATTCTATAATATTTCATGATTATTTTAAACAAAATTATTTTCTTTTAAAATTACATGGCATTTGGAGAAAAGAAAATCATTTTAAAGAAGAAATGATATTTTCCTCAAGAATTCATTTCAAGTGTTTTATCAAAACTATTTTCCATCTACGATGACATTATTTAGTATGTTTATATTTCAAGTATAATGTCTATATTATTTACATGGTTTGATTTTTCTTATGATGAAATGATATCCATTTGTTTTATAAGGATTATGTTATGAAGGGATGATGTTTATAAAACCCATTTTATTCTTTGGGTTATGGTTAATGATTTATGATTGTTTTGTGGCACACATAATAATGATTTCAATATGAGATGGGAGGGAGCAATATCTCCCTCTAATTCATTGGGTGAATATTTATATCTCATGAGATAGATATGGCTGGAACGACATGTAAATTCGGTTCAGTAATACAGGGATGGAACAGAAAGTAAACCCAATTTAGTAAGGGACTTTGTCCACTATGATTGTCTTGGAAGCAATGCCTTGGCTACTATGTAAATCATATCATGTTCTTAATGGTTTTTCACAATTACATGTTTTATTCCCATGCCATTTTATCTTGATTAATGTTCCTTTATGATCTATGACGTATGCACAGCCATGTTTTATGTCATTACTCAATATTTTGATGTTTAAATTTTATGTTCATGTTTTTACATTCAAATGTTTATGGATTGTTTTATGTTCTCCATGTTTACCCTTAATGAACATTTGAGCTCACCCTTTTTATGTTTTATTTTCCCTAGGATATAAATAAAGGTTTTAGGAAAGAAAACAAAAGGTGAAGATATTTATGGGAGATGTTGAAGATCTTTCACCATGATTAGAAGATTGTGTTCCAAGTTTCCAAAGACACTAAACTAATATGGTCCTTGGGTGTTTTTTTCAGGTATTAAGTATTCCAAAAAAATTAATGTAATGTCCCTGTATGTCAAGCTTGGGTATCTACAGTTGGTATAAGAGGAAAGGTTTAGTTAACCTTTGGAAACATGGATGCGAAAACTTTAGTGAGATCTCTCGAGATATTTCTAAGGTATGTCTAGGGATATTCTTAAGGTTAAGTATAAGTACAGGATGCAGTCCTAGAATTATGTTAACGATCATGAATAACATAGGGTGAACCTAAGTTATCATGGTTTGAAGAAGGTGTCATAAGTTATACATCCTATAAGTGACTTTTTATGATTATGTGGTTCCTCATTATTTTAACTGTTTCTTACAAAATGGGTTCTGGTTTTAGTTAATGGAATTCACCAGAAGGAATTGGGTAAAAATTGAATTCGATGAAAAAATTGGTGACTATGAGTAGTGAAATTACATAATGACTAGAGAAAAATATATTGTTATTATACCAAATCAGTCATCACGATATATGATTAACAAGGTGAACTTTAGTGGTATTCCTAAGTCATCAAATAAGAGGAAGATTAAATTTTATGCATGTTTTCATGGAGATGAAAATAAAGGAAAGAAGATGAAGCTTTCTATATATCAAGAAGAAGGAAAGAAGAACCTTGGGGAATACCTCAAATGGAGGGGAAAATGTTATCTGTGTGGGGAAAAGGGTCATAAAGTGACGGACTGTCATAGAGTTCAATGTCTTGTATGTGGAGAACATGAGAATTACCCAACTCAGTGCCCCTACCTAAGAGGTTACTTCTAAATCAATGAAGGACCTATTCCATGCCAATCATTAAAGAGGATGGATCGAAGTGTTTATGTATTGGTATTAAAGAATAATTTTATAGAGGTACTTTTATGGTATTATGGAATATTGGAATATCTATGGTCCATTGTGGTTTTCAATAATTATATGGTACCGGTAACCATGAAAAGTTATTGAAATATTTTTAGAAAGAAGATGATATGCGTATAATAAAGGGATAAGGAAAAGAATAATATGTTTGATAGTATTAATGAGCTCATGACTGATATAAGGACAAAGTGACATCATGGTTTGAGTATATAGAATTTTTGGGATTTTAGTATGTGGAAAGAGTTAACTTTTGACAACATTCATGTTTTCACTAAGGTTCTATGGTAACTCATGTTTCAAGAGAATACATGATTAAGGTATTCACATGTTTGGAATGTGACCAATAAGATATATCTTATGATATATGGGGGATAAATGATGGTAATCACATGCTTGGTAGTTGACCTCTCTAGTAATCTTTTTCTTTATACTATGATATTGGACAGAAGTATTTTGGATAAGACTAAATATTGGAATAGATTAAGTTAGAAATCATATATTAAGGCTATAAATTTTTGATATTATTTTCGAAATGTTATAATAGTATAGTTTTAGAAAAAGGAAACCCATAAGATGGGCGACAACCTGTCGCGTTAGACAAGGATGTGGGAATCGAACCCACAACCGAAGTGTGACAGGCCTTTATCACCTACCACTGGCCTACATGAAGTCTCTGGTTTATATAAATTAGTATTATTTTATTTAGAGGTGTGATATATGAAGTATAAATCTATTTTAGGAACTATATATGATTAATTTAAGCATAGATGGACTTATGTATATTTAATAAATTGTGCTAATATTTTTGTGATAGAGGCAGATGGAATGACCTATCATTTTATCGCATGATCTATTCACACTTCAAGAATGAAAAATTTAGCTTCATTTCTTTAATAAGGGATGAAGTGGAAATTGTTCATGGAATGACCAATAATTATATTACACTAAAATCAAGTAAGCATTTCTCCTTATGAAAAATTCATCAACTTTAGGGAAATGATCTTGAAAACCAAAAATGTTGTCCTAGTAACCTCATATATGAGGAATTAGATGGTACCATAGATCATCACAAATTTACAGCTTTTTGATTTTTGGATTTTTCATAGCTATGTTCTCTACCACTCTCCATCAGAACTTAATGGTTATATTTCTCTTCCATATCCATATTTTCAACTATATTCTTCTATGTGGAAACCCAGTGCTATGTTACTTTGGGTGACCCTTATGTTTCTAACTTTAATTTTTAAAACTAAGTTTTAGTATTCCTTTTTAGGATGTGGGTTTCTATAAAAGAAACTTTCATGTAGTAAACCATTTATAACCCCGGCAAATTTTGAGCACAAAATTCATTTTAAGGGGGGTAGAATGTAGCACCCCGAGATTTTATGAGAAATATTCTTTTTAATTTCATTGATGTATTGTGTTGTACGATAAAACAAAATTAACTTGTGTTATACGCAACACTATATTAACGTGTATTATATGAAAACACTATTCTTGGCTTGTGTTGCACGTAAGAGTGACCTTCCACAATAGCATGTGCTGTACGCAATACCGAGTTTCACTAAACAAAGATATATTGTTATAATATTATTATGAACTATCCGTTATGAATAGTATAAACCAAATTTTTAATTTTATTACATTATCATTCATCTTACACATTTTCTAGATCATGGTATGAGAAAAAAATAATTTTTTCAAGTAAAATAAGTATTTTTCAAAAAATGCACTTTTGCCGCCTTTTGATGGAAAACCTATTTTAAATCTAATTTTGAACATGTTTATAAGTTAAATTTTACAAAATAAGTTTCTTATTTTTAATCAGGATATAAAAATTTACATTGGATAAAGTTTTGATATTTTTCTGATAACGTTCATATTTTGATGAATAGTAAAAATACGCTAAATTTTAATTAAAAACAACTTTCTTCGTTAAGATAATTTATATGGTTAAATTATAATATTGAATGGTTTTAAAGTACAAATATAATTTATTTTTACCATTTAATATAATTTATGTCATTATCATTAATTTTACATTGAATTCATAGGTAAAACATTTCAATCTTTTGCAATATTTTAAATAAAAACCCGTTTTCTTCTCGACAATGGGATTAATTTTAAATTAATTACTACAACTTATGTGTTTTGAAATTGGAAAAATAGATTCCATATTTTTAGTAATTAGATCCAAATTATGTTAGTAGACTAGTTTTTATTTTTGGGTATTATGAATAGCTACTACGGTAAATTTTATTTACCACAGTTAAAGGTAAATTAGGTAATTAAGGGTAAAAATAATATTATTAAATTACCCTAAAAATTGTATTAATATAATTGGATGATTATATTTCATCCAAAAATATACTTGGGTCAAAATGGTATCTTTTGGAACCCACTTGGATGTGATTAAGACCTTTATTTTATTTTATTTAAATAAAGTGAAATATGTCTCACTCAAACTCTAATAATTAAATTATTTTTAATATAAGGTTATACAGAATATAAATCCAATTTTAAATACTCATTTAGAATATAAAATGTTTTTATTTATCATGGTAATTTATTTTTAATTTTTAAGAAATATATAATTACCTTAATAGCTTATACATTAATGATTCAGAAATTATTTATTTAGTGAAAAATCAATAATATAGTTTTTATTAAACAAATAATATCCCTTAAAGGCCCAAAAACCCGAAAAAAACTTATTTTTCGTGTACATATAAACCATAAGCATCCAAAGGTCTAATTTTTGACCATTGGTATCCTTATAAAAGCTATTATGACACTTATATTATTTTATTTTAAATGATGTCAAAGTTGTCACCTTCATAATGTAATAAACATAACATTTTAAAAGTTGGGTGTTTTAGAAGATAAATTCGACTAAAATTATTATTATGAAATATATTAGATTTATATTCATCATAGTATTTTATTTTTAATTTTTTAGAAACAAATAAGTATATTAAATAATTATAAAAAAATGCTGTAGTAATTATTTTATTAAGATAAATATCAAATTAATGGTTTTAAAAATATTAAAATAAATATTATATGAACTAATTAATATTCTGAAAGAATTTTCCTGATGAATATGAAATGTTATAAACCTATTAAATATTTTTGTTTGAATATATTCTATATTTTTATTTTATTTAAATTCAAATAAATTAATAGTGTCAAGATTTACACTATTGGTATTTTATAAAAATAACATATTATTAAATTATTTAAAAATCAGAAAAATATTTAAAAATTATAAATTTAAAATTATATGGTCTACAAGGTTATAAAGTATCCAATTATGGAAAATTTACAACATATAAGTATATATTTATTACAATTTAAAATTTAGAATATTATTACCACAAATGAAATTAAATAGATTAAATAAGGATAATTCAAAATGATAAGGTTTAAAATAAACTTAAAACATGTCTAAATTTTATTGGTTGATTATATTACGACCCTATCTCATATCATATTCGAATTGAGTCATTTTTGGAGGTTTTTAAGTGTGGTTTAAATTTATTATAAATTAATATTTGTTTAGGTTTCCAAAGGTGCCCCTTTCCTCCCTTATAAAAGGGCACCTCCTCCCTCTCCACTTCACACCATTTTTGAGCATTCAAATTCGTCCAAAACCGACCCATTTCACTTCTAAACTTCCTTAGAAACCTAATATAGGTCATGGTATTCTTCAAATAACAAATTTTGTTCCCTAAAAGGAGGTTAAAAGGATGTGCGTCGAAGAAGAGGAGGTTTAGATACGTACAAAGCATATCAGACCTAAGGTAAGGGATAATTATTCCAATCTTTTTCTTATCTGAGATTATTTATTTGTAAGTATTTACTGGGTTTATATTTATCATCCATGTCCCTATATTATAAATCTATTTTCATAAAATGTTTACTATTCTTCCATTTATGTTTAAAGTTATTTTAAACTTTTTTTTTCAACTTTTACCACATGGTATGGAAGGAATCTTTCCTTTTTTACCATACGAGGTATTTTTTGATTTTGTTTGGCAAAAGTACGAGGAGAATGTTTTTTTAACTTATACAGCATGAATGGATTTTTATGGTTTCATAACACCTTATTTCTATGAATCTTATTCTAGAATATTTCATGATTATTTTCAACAAAATTATTTTCTTATAAAATTACATGGTATTTGGAGAAAATAAAATGATTTCGAAGAAGAAAGGATATTTTCCTCAAGAAACAATTTCAAGTGTTTTATCAAAACTATTTTCCCTCTAATATGACATTATTTAGTATGTTTATTTTTCAAGTATAATGTCTCTATTATTTACATGGTTTTATTGTTCTTATGATGAAATGATATCCATTTTTTTCATATGGATTATGTTATGAAGGGATGATGTTTATGAAACCCATTTTATTCTTTGGGTTATGGTTAATGATTTATGATTGTTTTTTGGAACATGTAAGAATGATTTCAATATGAGATGGGTGGGACCTATATCTCCCTCCAATACATTGGGTAAAGATTTATATCTCATGAGATAGACATGGATGGAACAGAAAGTAAATCCTATTCAGTAATACAGGGCTGGAACGACAAGTAAACCCAGTTCAGTAAGGGAATTTGTCCACTATGATGGTCTTGGAAGCAATGCCTTGACTACTATGGAAATCATATCACGTGATTAATGGTTTGACACAATTACATGTTTTATTCCCATGTTATTTTATCATGATTAATGTTCCTTTATGATCTATGTCATATGTACTGCCATGTTTTATGTCATTACTCAAGATTTTGATGTTAAAATTTTATATTCATGTTTTTACATTCAAATGTTTATGGATTGTTTTATGTTCTCCATGTTTACCCTTACTGAGCAGTTGAGCTCACCCTTTTTATGTTTTCTTTTCCTCAAGATATAAATAAAGGTTTTAGGTAAGAAAACAAAAGGTGAAGATCTTTGTGGGAGATGTTGAAGATCTTTCACCATGATTAGAATATTATGTTCCAAGTTTCCAAAGACACTAAAATAATATGGTCCTTGGGTTTTTTTCATGTATTAAGTATTCCAAAAAAGTAATGTAATTTTTACGTAATTCAAGCTTGTGTCTCTACATAATGACCATGCACACCACATTTAAAACATTCAATTGATCCCTCAGAAAGAACTTATTTCCCTTTCCTAGAGTCAACTAGATGCTTGCTTTTTCCGTGGTAGGTTCTTGCTTTATAACCTTCTATTCCACATCTATAGCATCTTCCCATCCCTTTGAAACATTTTCCTATTTGTTTCTTTCAACATCTTTGACACATAGGTTTTTGAACATACCTACCTTTATGATTATTACCTGAACTTCCATAGGGATTTTTTTCTCACATATATGATGCCTTATAAAAATCACCATGGTTCAGGTGGTAAATAATGACTCCAGATAGTTGGTTGAGAATAACCACAAAAGTTATCATTGTAGCTCCAATTTCATTCAGTTGCTCATTCAGAAAACCTTCACAGTTTTCTTCACATCCACTGTTACTTTGGTGCCTTCTTGATCCGGCCATTTACTAAAACCAAAAAGTTAAGTGTGAGTATATCTATAAAATCATCATATAATATCTTACGAGGAGGGTAAATACTAATATATACTTATTCATGTTATCTTAAACTCATTCACTTTTTCGAAAATAACTATGACTCTTTATAAAATCCTAACCATTATGGTAATGCCACTTATTCTTAAAGAACACCATAACCTTTAAAGTTATCTAAACCGACATTTGATACCAACTATAAGGAACCTACCTTAAACATTACTTAATCTTGAATTAAATTTATAAATCAAATCGAGGATCTTTTTAGGTTTAGAGTTTTAAAGAATTATTCCATCCAACATTAATTTTTTATTAAATATCAATCACTTTTAAATGGAAAGTGGGAACCCTCACATCTAACTAGTTTCAGTACCAAACAATACGATAGATCTATTAAAGAAAAGAGTGAGTTGTTTGGAATTTTTTTCCCTGAACTAAACCCCGAGAGTATCTTTTAACTTCATTCCAGGGAAATCCTTTAAGGTGCCCTCTAAAAGAAGAGCCATGTTGTCCCAAGACTTCTTGTGCTCCTCTTTTCTAATCTTCCCCATGTTGAATCCTCTAAACAGAATGTCCGCCTGCTTATCAGCCCACTTGCCTTGCTCTTTTGTAGTGGCCACCTGGATCGTTCTAGTCTTATTCAAATATTTGATATCTAAAGTTTCCTCAAACATTTTCTAGTCCTAATGCATGAGTAGATCCCTATGTTCCAACACAGAGACCATTTGGTTTTGTGAGTCATCTTTAGAACCAACTTCATGCTGCTCCCCCTGACCCCTCAGCTCCACACCACCTGAAGAAGAATCTGGAGAATCAGCCTCACATCTTGCCGAACCAGGTCCTTGGAGATGGAAGCCACCTCTTGTTGGATAGGGTCTTTGTACTTGTTCAGGGTTGAGCTTCTAACCTTTGTAGAGGCCTTCAGGGACAACCGGACCTTACCAGTAGATCTGGTAATAGGAGGGGTAGGGAGGTTGGAGTAATCCTTCCTTCTGTGTGCTCTCTGTTTGTTCGAAATGAAGCCATATTAATCCATGAATATGTTCTCACCCTTCCACATAGAGGATCTAAAATTGTCATACTCTATGAAAAGTTCCTTGGGATTATCAGAGTCTGAAGCCTCAACCATTTCCTCTTGGGATGTTTATGCATCAACCAATAGGTCTTAACCATGATGCACCCCTGTAGCTTCCTCACTATTAAGGCACTGTTCTTCACCTAGCACTGCATACCAGTTTTGGGAGGTCCCGATTGGCCCCCTACTAAAAGCTTATCAGCATAAGAGATGGTATGTAGGGCCTACTTTGCCTTGGCCAAGACTCCTATCTTCTCAAGACCACCACCCATATATTGGAAATGGTTGGGATTGTCTTCCAAATCCATGCACTGTGAGGCCTCATTGGAACCATGAACCTTATTGTGAAACTTTCTAAAATCCTAACCATTATGGTAATGTCACTTATGCTTAAAGAACACCCTAACCTATAAAGTTATCTAAACCAGAATTTTATACAAACTATAAGGACCCAACCTTAAACATTACATAATCTTGAATTAAATGAATAATTAAAATTGAGGATCTTTTCATGTATAGAGTTTTAGAGATTTAGGCCATAACTATTACATATCATCTTAAAAATTACATGTAGACACTAATACTCAGTATCCATTTTTCATAAAATAAAAACTCTTAAAAATAAATATGTCCAGTTCCAAGTTTTAGGAAACATGACTTTTCCTTGATCCCATCCTTGACCCATATTCATCTTTAAGTCCTATGAAAAAATTTCAAAAACTTTGGATGAGCATAAAAAGATCATTTTGGGTTAAAAAATAAGTAAAGGGAACATTAACCCATCAATAAATACAAATAAATGAAACCATACTTTTCATTCATAACATACCTCATGAAATCATAAGATTGATGAATAACACATAGAAATGATAAATCATAAAGGTAACTTATGGAATTCATAACATACTTACGTTGTAGCTATCACAGCTATATAGGTAGTTACATTTGGAATACCCATCACAGTATATTCCCTAAATCTCTTAGGACAAACATTAACGTTTACCTCTGTCATGTTACCCAATGCATCAGAGAGCTGTCTTAGGATCACCCGCCCAAGTTTTATCACAGAACCACCCATATACGTAAACAATTCCCAAGAAACATAACATATTCATAACACTTAAAACAAGAATAAAGGAAATATAATATGTTTACATTACAATCATAGCATATCATTTCAGGATATAGATACAATCAATGCTTTATCAAACCATTTTCAAAACCATTTTAAACATTTAATAAAGTTATTTTTGAATCAAAGTGTCCCATACCACTTTGAAGCTTATAAATAAATTATCATTTGAAAACATTAATGTCCATATAAATAAATCCTTAAAACCATTTTTAAAACATGAACATTATTGATAAATAATTAGAAGAATAAATCTTTAAAACATTAAAAATGATATTTTTGTTAAAGAATTTTTAACAAAATGAGAGACTCTTGAATAAAAATAATTGAGTAATAACATTGAATTATAACTTTATAATATCATGAGAATAAAGGGATTCATGATATAATATTCCAAAGGACAGTATATACACCATATAAGAGTGAATTGGTGCATAACAACAATGAAGTATCAATGGAATGTAAATTGAGACAAAATCCCTTATAAAAACCATATCATTAGATTAAGGATAAATCAATTACATAATTATGTGTGAAAAATAAGAATACACCCAATATAATTGGATATTAAGTGTAAAACAATCATATTACATTCACACATATTCCTGTAAAAACAAAATCAATGAATTGGATGTTTAACTCAATGAATGGAAATTGAGTTAAGATTACTCTTATCAAGTTCCTATCGATGACTTAAGAATTTATCAATGAAGTGATTATGTGTATCAAAAATATATACACAAAAATAGGATTATAAATTAAAACATAAATCAATAAATAGTGATTTCACACATAATATCGGAGTAAAATAATCAATGAAGTTTGCATAAAACCCAATGTGTGGAAATCGAAATTTGAAATTCCCTAACTGGTTTGTTATATTACGAAACATACATCCCATGAAGGAAGGATAATACAATGAAGATGTAAATACACATAAATTAAAGTATATTACACAAATAATACAACCATGGGAAGTACATACGCCACACAAAAGGAAATAGGGGCAAATATATCATGAGTCTCACGGGAATAAAAGTTAGATGAAATCCCCTTACCACATTGTAATCAATCGAGTCGTATGAAAAAAATTTAATAACCACCAAATGAATCACATAATACCATGAATATAAAGTGAATCATGATAACATATATCAAATGGAAGTACACAACACACCACATGCAATAAATAAGTGGTGAACAATGGAAATCTTGTGGAATTAAAAGTGATATAAGAAACCCCTTAACACGTTGTAATCAATTGAGTCGTATGAAAAAAAGTTAATAAACACAAAATTAACGACATAATACCATGAATATAAAGAAAATAATGATAATATATATCAAATGGAAGTACACAATACACCACATGCAATAAATAAGTGAGGAATAATGGAAATCTCACGAAATTAAAAGTGAGATAAGAAACCCCTTACCTCGTGCCTGACTTGACTTGTTTGTTCCATGTTATTACTGAATAATAATCTTAAGTTAATTTATACTTGATTAAGAACCTTTTTCAAGTTTATTTTTCCTTTTATACCACTCATTACCATGTTATAAACATTATGTAATCATTTAAGTTAATAATGGTCATTTTGTCGATATTTGGTACTTGAGTCAAAAATGAACACCTTATAATTACATGTTTTCCATGTGGTCAAGAGTCCATTATCTCAAAAATTATATTCATGATTTATATATCGTATATATCATATATATATCTAGTATATATATGTATTTAAAATAGTACATAACATTTGGAGATAAGAAATGAAATGCACCGTTCATGGAGACGGTAAGTTGTACGTAAGCATGAACGCTACTTTAATTTCTATTTCATATTTTAATTGAATGAAAACTTAATTATACAAACATATATTATAATTCCAGTATAATATAATATATAATTTCATTAGCTTCATCTTTATACGTCCCAATTATGGCACGAATGAGTCATATCACTTTGAGGGAGCGGTAGTTCGCACTTCCTCAAATGAAATTATCACGTTTATCCATAATGGAAATCATAATGGTATGATATAATTGAATAAAAAAAGAAGCATAAATAAAACGTAAACAAAATATATATATCATATATAAATATGTTGTCATCATAATGGCCACTATGATAAGCGATAGGAGATATTTGAACCATCATCATTTCGTGAGGCAGTAGTTCTCCGTCCACATAAACAGTATGTCCTTTACCCATTAGATGGAGGTGTGTGTAAGTTTAGTTCAAATACTTCCAATAAAAACAAACTAGTATATTTAGGATACTGGTTTTGTTATAAAATAAAGGAATAAAAAGAGTTTAGGGGGTTGGAGAAGTAAAATAAAACAAAAGTTCTTAAGAGAAGATATTACCTTTAAATTGGGTATCTCTCTTTTTATTGAACAAAAATGTTTACTTGAAGTGTCTTCTGCCTAAGGTAAAGCTTCTAGGTAGAAAATAGGGATATTTATAGATAATTTGGGAAGGTTTTGTAAGAGAAAAGGGGATTGAGAGGTGTGAGAAATGAGTTAGAAGTTGTGTCCTTTTATAAGGGGGGAGGAGGGGCTCTTTAGAAAAGTGTGAAAATATTATTTTATTATATAATTATATTCGGTTTCTAAAGATCAAAAACTCTTTAAAGTCGAATATAAGATGAATCCTGGTCGAAATAAAATTATCCAAAAAGATTTGGATAGGTTTTCGATATTATTTTAATCTTTATAATCTTATTTATTTAAATCATTTATTAATAAGGTAAACACAACATCATTATTGTGTCATAAATAATTTAATATATTTTAAGGATAAAAATTATAAAAAAAGTACCATGATGTAGTAAATATTTTTATATTTCTAAATAATATTTATAGTAAAAAATATAAATTATATAACCCCATGTAAAAATTGATTTACAAGAAGATATATGTTTATATCATTTTTGTCTCTACTTCAAATAAATTAATATAAAGTGTCATTATCACTCTTAAGTGGCTCCATGAGGTCCCAAAATTGACCCAAGGATGCCCATGGTCTAAAATTTATTATCCAATAGGATTAGGACACATTTTAGGGTAATTTTATATTATTATAACAATATTTTGTTACCCTTATTTACCATATTTACCCTTTAACATTGTTAATAAATTTTTTACTGAAGTAAATATTCATATTGTCTAAAAATAAAAGTTACCTATTTAAAATTTTTTGAACTCATGAATCAAAATATGGAATCATTTTTTACAAATTCAAAATATATAAGTGTCATAAATTAATTTAAAATTAATTATCGTTGTCAAAACAAAAAGCATGTTTTTAAGAAATAATAACTATCAAAAGATTGAAACTTATTTATGTCCAATTTCAAATTGAAATTACTTAAAATGACCAATATTGGATTAAATGGTAAAAACATAATCTAAATACACTTAAAAAACAATTAAAATGTTAATCTAACCATATAAATAAATTATATTAAAAGGTAGTTTTGAATTAAAATACAATATTTTTCACCATTCATCAAAAAATGAATTTTATTAGAAAAATACAATTTTTTTTACCCAAAGTGAATTTTGAAGTCCCGATTCTAAAAAAGAATTTTATTTTTTCAAATATAACATATAAAAGTGGCCAAAACTAGATTTAAAGAGGGTTCTACATCAATAGGTGGTAAATCAACCTTTTAAAGTAAATTATGCTTAAAATTAGATTCGTTCACATTTTAAGACTCTAAACTTTATTGGATAAATGTAAAAACATTTAAAAAACATGTATAATAATATTGTAGTTAGTTATTTCCATTATTGTCTATAAAATGGCTAGGCATTAACTATAATTTAAAATAATAATATTATAATATTATTATGCAACGTAAGATTTCAAAGAAACTCGTTGTGGCGCATCGGGTACACCATCGAACATGAAAACACATTTATAGTAAAATTAATATTTAATTAAAAAAATATTAATTGAAATGAAAATGTATTATTTCTTTATTTACTTGGGATGTTACATCCTTCTCCTCTTTTGGGAATTACGTCTTCACAATCTTAAAATTAGGCTTGGAAACTTCATTGAAAGTCCCATATCAGAAAAAGAGTCAATAAATATATGACTTTAAAAGAAAGGAAGAGAAGTACAAAAGTCACCCAAGACAACAGATACTAGGATTCCATGAAAACATGGATATGGAGGAGAAAACAAACCATCAAGTTCTGATGGAGAGTGATAGAAAACATGATTAGGAGAAAGTTCACCACCGGAAAATCACACAATTGTGATGGTTTTACTACTGGAATTCTTAATAATTGTGAAGGGATACCGTCGCAAATAGGCTTTAGCGATGGGGCCTCGTCGCAAATAGCCCATTGTATAAAACGCTATCACAAATACAAGTATTTGTGATGGGACCGTCGCAAAAAAAGTTATTTGTGACGGGAAACATCGCCGTCGCAAATAAGCTTCCGATTATATGTATTATATATACATAAACGTTTTCACGACGAGCCTGTCGCAAAAAATATTTGTGACAGCCTCTCATCCTATCGTAAAATATATATATAACACTTTCTGCGATGGGCCCTTCGCAACAAATTATTTGCATTGGTCAAGTAGTACCATCACAAATATGTTTTCAGAAATATTTATTTAGACTATTTGCAATGGGACCCCATCACAAACGGTCCCATCGAAAATAATAAATTAATTTTTTAAAAATAAAATTTAATAAAATTACGATTAATGAAAAAAATAATATTACCATTATTAAAACAATATAAAAATAAAAAATATTAAAATTCTCAATATTAACAAAAAAATATAAAAAAATAAAAAATATTAAAAATTAAATTATGAAATATTTTCACCGATATAAAAGATAG
Organism: Viscum album; assembly: GCA_963277665.1. NCBI lineage: Eukaryota > Viridiplantae > Streptophyta > Magnoliopsida > Santalales > Viscaceae > Viscum > Viscum album. Next base: position 172,007,330 of record OY728157.1, read on the forward strand.
AAAATGTAAATAATTCATATTACAATGTAAAATTCAAATGTTTGTAACATAAAAAAATCACTCAGGGGGGGAGGGGGGTCGTCTTCTGGAGGAGGTGGAGGAGCTGAAGGAGATGGTGGAGGAAACTCCATCACTAAACTACGAGTCAGATGGCACATGTACTCCATCTGCTCGTGATGCTGCTGCTGCCATTGACGCATCTGCTCCTCGTAATGCTACTCCTGCTACTGCTGCCACTGACACATCTCTTCTTGCTGCTTTTGCAAAGTCTTTATATGCTTAGCCTGAGCTCGCAACTGCTCTTGATACTGTGAGCCAGAAGATGATGCCTCTCCACGAGCTCCTCTCGAGCTGGATGCCGGCATCACAATAGTACCATAATAAGTACCAGGAGTCAAATGAGACCTGATGCCAACTAATCTACCCTTCTCAAAGCAATACTGAGTCGCCTGCATCCATGCCGCCTCATCGAAATGGTGAGCACTGGTCTGCTCAGCCGTCTCATCCTGACCCTCAGCCTGTGTCTGAGAGGTCGCAGCCTCATATGACTCCTTCAATTCCAATTTCAAATTAAAATTGTAAAAATATTATATGTAGTTAATTGTTAAACTGAAAAAATAATACTAACCACAATCTGATGCTGGCGATCACCTCTAATCTCTCTAGTAGCTAGATCACTGTACATCCTCCGATAAACGTCGAACTCCGTAATATCGGGATGCTTGACTGCCTACATAAATATAAAATAAACTTTTTATATTTAACGTTATATAAATTTTTTAAAAAATATACTTACCAGATGCTCTCTATACGAACGGAATGTACGACTACCAGCTCGATGCATCACCTCCTATCTCCCCCTGTTCTTTTGTCCCACTGAAGATCCCCTCTGAAATCCACCACCCAACCAGTGTAAACATAATCCATCCCAAACATGAGATGAAATGTACTCTGGTCGGTGGCCTCTACACGACTCATCAAATTCTGTCACCCCTACTTTCTTAATGGTTGTCCTTCTCAAATTGTGCAAAAACTAGCAGAAACGGTCACACATAGAAACATGCCATGCCGTGTGGATAGCGTCGCACATGCTATCATCGATAGGATGCCATAAACCCTAAAAATAATTTATAATATCAAGTTGTTAATAAAATAAATTTCAAAATAAATATTATTTATTTACGTACCAGCCAATGCTGGAACATTTCGCGTCACACATCAATAGGAATCTGTTCCCATGTGATCCATGGCTGAGAAAAATAATTGCGCAATATAGTGCTCCCCTTCCCAATAGCTACATGCTGAAAACTGTGAAAAAGGAATAAATAATCAAACAATTAGTATATATATAAATAAATTAATGAAATATAACTAAAATATACAGATTACCATACCTCTGTGTGCATGGATCGAAACCAAGATGTGGATGTCGCTCGGGGATAGGGTTAGGAATCATCAGTCGCGCAAGACCGCGCCCCCTCTGCATACCTCCTGAACCACCAGTAGGATGAGGGTCATCTAATCCCACATCCTCATCATCCAAAGGTAGCTCAGCCTCCTCTAACTCATGCAATAGATCATAGTCCATCTGAAACACAAAATGATTTTTGTTAGCAGATAGGTGAAAATAACTATTATATATAGATATATATTAGTTATGATTATAACCAGAATTTAACTATGTCAATGTTCATATTCATCCTCTTCTCCATAGCTGTCAATGTCAATGTCTTCATCTTCCTCCTCAGCATCATCAATATCCATATCAGTTCCAGTTTCAGCATCTCTTGTCATTTAAAATTCATTTGTAACATCATTAACATCTTCATCACCATCAATCCTTAATTGTGGGACGCCATCGTCGATATTCATGTCTCTTTGTGAATCAGATGGATTTTGAGACGTCTCTTGAAAAATTTCATTTCCTTCCACTTCAGTAGAACCACATTCTGTTTGAGTAAACTGATTTTCCCGAGATTTCATTTTTATTATGCTCCACCAATCGCTCAAGTCTCTTGAAGTAGCACAGTACTTTGTATAATAAATTTGATGTGCCTGTTGAGCCCATAAAAATGGTTCATTTACTGCAAGAAGACTTTTATATTTAATATTGACTATTTCATGAGTCGGATGAACATGAAAACCTCTCTCAGTATCCAACCACCAATATTTAAACATTATTATGTAATTCTGTCCTAGATAAAACATCTCAATAATTATATCCAAAATTCCATAAACGTCAAATTCAGTTTCTCTGTGATGTGATCCTCTCAAGAAAACTCCACTGTTCATTGTTTTTTTGATTCCCCATATGCATGTGTATGAAATCGAAAACCATTCACCACATATGAATTATAAGATTTAACCATTTTGGATGGTGGGTTACTCAATATACACAGTCACTTATCAATTTTATCAATATATTGAGACACCTAAAAATTTGTAAAACAATTATCAATATAATAAATAATAAACATAATTAATATTAAACCATCAATAATTTATGTTACCAGTTTTTGAAACCATTGAGAAATTTTTTTTGTCTGCGTTCTTCAAGAGCATCTGCTGTAATTTGTGGAAGTTGTTTCTTAATATGATTATCATATAACCTACCAATAAAATAAGTTTAAATACTATAACATAAATTACAGAATAAGTGATAGAAGCACTCACAGGATAAATTATGTCATTTATTCACAGTTGAGCAGAACGTATGTATGAGATATGTGATGTTCATCATCTGAAAGACATCGTCCATGAACTCCACCGAAACCGAGATTTGGTTGATTAAAAACTGTTAATTGATTGTCCATTTAGTCATTAACATTCCCCTCATTTCATCCCAGGTGATTATGTTTTGACGGATATTGAGATTCAAAATAATGAGAGCAGAAAAAAGTAATTTCTCTTATAAATAAGCTTCAGCAATTGAGCCTTCAAACGTATTTTTTTCTTGAATTTATACATGCATATCTCGAATGGGTACATCCATCGAAACTGTACTGTAACTCCACATTTAGCTTCATGTGGAAAATGAAATATCAGATGTTCTATTGAGTCAAAGAAAGATGACAGAAATACTTTTTCCAGTTTACATATAATTACAACAACATCTTCTTCCAGTTTTCTTAGCGCATCGTAGTCTGTTGTCGCAACACAAATGTCTAGAAAAAAATATGATATGTCTGTTATCGAATCCCAAATCATATAATTCAACAAACCTCTGAATCCAATTGGCATAATTCTTTCCATTATAACATGAAAATCATGACTTTTTAGTCCAGTAATATAACCATTCTTAACACATCTGCCCAAATTGGAAGCATAGCCATATAGAAGTATCTAATATGCAATCCAATGAAAAAAATAATAAGAGACTCTCTTTGGATAGTGTATAAGCTGCTTTTGGCTTCATTAACCTCTGTGATCTGACATTTTCAAATAATTCAAGTTCTGGTCGCCTGCAAATTTGGGTAAGATCTAATCGTGCCTTTACAGTATCTTTGGTCTTACCTGGTGTATCCAAAACTGTATGAAATAAATTATCAAAACAGTTCTTCTCAATATGCATAACATCCAACATGTGGCGGACCAACAAATCAGACCAATACGGAAGATCCTAAAAAATGATCCGTTTTATCCAATTATGTTCTTTCCCAAAGCCATGAATTTTTTGTTGGTTTACTATTGGTCCAAATGTGATGGGGGGTAATGAAAATACAACTGATTTTAACTCTGTACCTAAGATCATATTTGGAGTTCATCCCTTTCAATTGTACCTTTTTTGAAATGAGATTTGTTCCTCCGAAAATGATGATCGGTTGGAAGAAATCTATGGTGACAATCAAAATAGCAAGGTTTTTTTTCCATTGACTAGCATAAAGGCTTTGTTTTCTTTAATACAGTAAGGACATGATTTCAGACCATGTGTACTCCAACCAGATAAAATTCCATATGCCGGAAAGTCACTAATCGTCCATATCAATGCAGCTTTTAATATGAAATTTTGTTTCGCAGCAACATCATATGTATTAACACCATCAAATAAACATTAATATTCTTTTTCGGATGTCCTGGGATTAATAGAGTCAAAAATATATAATGCTCCTTCGTCAACATCCATGGAGGAAAATTGTACGGAGTTATAAAGACAGGCCAACATGAATACTGACTACCATAAGAACCAAACAGACAAAAAACCATCAGTAGAAAGACCCAATCACACGTTTCAGGCTTCTATAAAAAAAGACGGATGCAGACGGTCAAAATGTTTCCATGAATCACCATAAGATGGATGATTCAATATTTTATCAGTTGAAATCTTGGTTTTGTGCCATGACATCATTGATGCTGTGTTTTGAGACATAAATAAATGCTGCAACCTAGGTGTAAGGGGGAAATATCTCAACTGTTTTACTGAAATCGATCAAGACTTCCATGTTTGAGCTTCTTTATACCTCGATTGTCCACATGTGGAACAAATATCCAATGGCTCATTTTCACCATAATATAAGATGTAATCATTTGGACATGCATGAATATTCCGATAACTAAGGCCCAAATTACGAATCAGCCTCTTGCTCTCATAGTAATTTGCAGGCAACACATTTTATTTAGGTAATAATGTTTTAACCAAAGAAAATATCTGATCAAAACAGTTGTTTGACATTTCTTTATCTGATTTAATAGTCATAAATTTTTCAACCGCTTCTAATTTGCTTATCTTGAAACTAGGATATAATTCATCCTCATCAGACCTCAACAACTCATAAAATTCGGATGGTGCCAACTCAAGAGTTAAATCAATATCATCATGACATTCAGTTTGTTGCACAGATGGACCTGCAACATCATGTACTAAATTTTGAAATTGTGATGGATCCAGAATCAAGTTATTAGGATCTTTTCTAGAACCGTGTTCACCGTTTTGATACCAAAAAACATAATCTGGTTGAAAACCAAACCGCAAGAGATGTCCCCCAAACTTGTCAAGTGTTTCAAACGTTCTCAGAGCACATTTTTTACAAGGAAACTTAATTGTGCCTTATGAAACATATTATTGTTTTGATGATGCAAATGCTAAGAAAGCTTCAACACCCTCAATATATACATGATTTAAACCAGAACCATTTAGATTTCTATGCTGATTTATCAAAACTAAATCATCTAATAATGACTGATGTCGACTTCCTTGTTCCATATTTTTCTACATAAAATATAAAATCATCACTGTTTTTATTAATAGTTTGAAATTATAAAAACACTATCTAAAAAAGAAGATAAATAATTACAACTACTATTTATTCCTAATTATTCCTAATTATTTCTAATTGTTACAAATTATTACAAATTATTACAAATTTTTACTAATTGTTACTAATCATTACAATTTATTACTAATTATTACTAATTATTACTATTTATTACTAATTTATCAATACTTAGAAATACTTATCAAAAGGAAAACTGCTTGAATAATGAAAGGAAATTTGGTAATCATCGTTGTGGAGATGATTACAAATTTTCCCTTTATTTTCCAAGCAGATTTCGTTTACTAATTATTAGAAATAAAAAAATTATATTATCAATATTTATGTAAAAACTATATTAATATTATTAAAATAATAAAAAATTTATAAAATATTAAAATTATGAATATTAAAAATAGACTTTGTTCTATTCTTAACATGTTCAAATCGCAAAGGGTCGTCAATTTTCAAGTCATGCGCAATAAAAAGTTTGTGTCAGTCATGTCCAATGTAAACTCTATAATTGTACTTGCATGGTTGATCACCTCGCATGTAGTGTCACAATATGATGACCAAAGTAATAACGTTCTCGTCTCTAAGAATCATCTCACATGACACTTTACATAGATCATTCTTCCTTAAAAATTTTAGGGGATATCATTATTTTCCCTTAAATTTTCAAGGAAGAATTGTCTATGAAAAGGTTCTTGCGAGATTATTCTTATAGATAAGAGGATGACTTGGTTGGTCTGATTGCAACACTACTTGCGAGGTGATCAACCATGCAAGGAAAATTATAGAGTTTACATTGGACATGGCTGACACAAACTTTTTATTGCGTATGACCTGACAATTGGAGACCCTTTGAGATTTGAACATGTTAAGAATAGAGCAAATCCTATTGTGAATATTGATAATTTTAATATTTTATAAATATTTTATTATTTTAATAATATTAATATTGTTTTTTCATAAATAATGACAATATAATTTTTTTATTGCTAATTATTACTAATTATTTCTAATTATATCTAATTATATCTAATTATATATAATTATTACTAATTATTACTAATTATAACTAATTATTACTAATTATTACTAATAATATCTAATTATTCCTAATTATTCCTAATTATTCCTAATTATTCTTAATTATTACTAATTATTCCTAATTATTCTTAATTATTCCTAATTATTCCTAATTATATATAATTATTCCTAATAATAGCTAATTATTCCTAATTATAGCTAATTATTCCTAATTATAGCTAATTATAGCTATTTATAGATAATTATTCCTAATTATAGCTAATTATAGCTAATTATTCCAAATTATTCCAAATTATAGCTAATTATTCCTAATTATAGCTAATTATAGCTAATTATTGCTAATTATTGCTAATTATTGATAATTATTGCTAATTATTGCTAATTATTCCTAATTATTGCTAATTATTCCTAATTAATGCTAATTATTCCTAATTATTTCTAATTATTCCTAATTATAGATAATTATTCCTAATTATAGCTAATTATTCCTAATTATAGCTAATTATTCCTAATTATAGCTAACTATTCCTAATTATAGCTAACTATTCCTAATTATAGCTAATTATTCCTAATTATTGCTAATTATTCCTAATTATTACTAATTATTCCTAATTATTGCTAATTATTACTAATTATTCCTAATTATTGCTAATTATTCCTAATTATTGCTAATTATTCCTAATTATTGTTAATTATTCCTAATTATTCTTAATTATTTCTAATTATAGCTAATGATTCCTAATTATAGCTAATTATAGCTAATTATAGCTAATTATAGCTAATTATAGCTAATTATAGCTAATTATAGTTAATTATAGCTAATTATACCTAATTATAGCGAATTATTCCTAATTATTCCCAATTATTCCTAATTCTTCCTAATTATAGATAATTGTAGTTAATTATAGCTAATTGTAGCTAATTATAGCTAATTGTAGCTAATTATAGCTAATTGTAGCTAATTATAGCTAATTGTAGCTAATTATAGCTAATTGTAGCTAATTATTCCTAATTGTAGCCAATTATCACTAATTGTAGCTAATTATGCCTAATTGTAGCTAATTATTCCTAATTGTAGCTAATTATTCCTAATTGTTCCTAATTATTCTTAATTGTTCCTAATTATTTCTATTTATACATAATCATTACTAATTATACATAATTATTACTAATTATCCATAATTATTACTAATTATCCATAATTATTACTAATTATACGTAATTATTACTAATTGTTCCTAATTATTCTTAATTATTCCTAATTATTTCTATTTATACATAATCATTACTAATTATACATAATTATTACTAATTATACATAATTATTACTAATTATCCATAATTATTACTAATTATACGTAATTATTACTAATTATGCATAATTATTACTAATTATCCATAATTATTACTAATTATCCATAATTATTACTAATTATACGTAATTATTACTAATTATACGTAATTATTACTAATTATACGTAATTATTACTAATTATACGTAATTATTACTAATTATACGTAATTATTACTAATTATACGTAATTATTACTAATTATACATAATTATTACTAATTATACATAATTATTACTAATTATACATAATTATTACTAATTATACATAATTATTACTAATTATACATAATTATTACTAATTATTCCTAATTATATCTAATTATTCCTAATTATATCTAATTATTCGGAATTATATCTAATTATTCCTAATTATATCTAATTATTCCTAATTATATCCAATTATTCCTAATTATATCTATTTATTCCTAATTATATCTAATTATTCTTAATTATATCTATTTATTCCTAATTATGTCTATTTATTCCTAATTATATCTATTTATTCCAAATTATATCTATTTATTCCTAATTATATCTATTTATTCCTAATTATATATATTTATTGTTAATTATATCTATTTATTGCTAATTATAATTATTTATTGCTAATTACATCTATTTATTCCTAATTATATCTAATTAACATTAATTATAACTAATTATTTATAATTATAACTAACAATATCAATTTCTTAGTAAAACTAAATATAAATAAAAATCAATTGAAATCTAATTAAATTAGAACTAATAAACAACAATTAAAATTAACATAAAAAAATAAAATAAATATAAAAAAATAAAATATAAATACCTTAAACTTTGATATTCTAAATATATTGACGCTCTCTGATTGCTCTCGTATAAAAACATGAACTAAAAGAAAATTTCTCTTTGAAACTGAAGAATGAAGAGAGAGAGAGAGCAAGATTTGAATGATTTGGGAAAAAAATGGATGGGGGTATATATAGGTGAGATTAGTTGCGACGAGATTATTAACGACGACATTCCCGTTGCAAATGGTTGTAATTGCAACGAGGCCCGTCGCAATTACCCTCACCTGCATTAATTATTGTCGGCGGTTAAAATGTTATTTGCGATGGGTCCCGTCGCAAATAATCCCTGCCAACAGTCTTTTTGAGATGGGACGACATCCCGTTGCAAAAAGGTATTGACCGCCGCCAGGTATTTGCGACGTGACCCGTCGCAAATACCCCTGCACGGTTTGGCGCGCAAGCCACGTGGTTTGATGCACAAGTCGCGCCAAACTATTTGCGATGAGAGACGAAATCTCATCGCAAATAATTGGTTATTTGCGACGAGCTACTTTCCCCGTCGGAAATACCTTCCTGGACGGGTTATTTGCGATGAGATTTCTTCCCATCGCAAATAGTGATTTTTCCCATAGTGTTTGAACAGTCTTTGATTCCCCAGTTGGAAAAGTTAACAGACAAAGTTTTTGTTCCCCAGTAGGAAAAGGGAAACATACTTACTTGTCATGTAGACTTTCATACTTTACTAAATTTCTACCACAAACTCATCTTTTCTCCAAAAGATGAGTATTCAAACTAACTTGGTCACATTAAAAGTTCTAGAATTAACTTATAGAGTATCTCATAGTCCACAAAAGATGAACTGTATATTTCCCTTTTCTTTAGACATCAACCAAAACCAAAATGGTTAGTAGAAGATCAGATACTCCCCAAAAAAGACAATATTTTACAAGAAGAAAAACTACTCTTAATCCCCAATTTTTTTCAAACAATACCCAAAGTTTAACAAAGACCATTCAATACAAAAGTATCCCTAAATTCTTTAAAAGTAATACAAACTAAGATTGAAACCCAAAATTCAAAAGGATTTGATCACATAGTCTTCCACAAAAATCTTAAAATTTATCTCCAAAAACATCGACAACTCTTAAAGTCTCATACGAATGTGTAATTAACCTAAACACATGTAACGACCTGAAATATTGAATAAATCTTGTTTCCTAACTTTGTGTGTTATTTTATTTTTATACTCAACAAAACTATTTCATTTAATAAAATGAGTACAATTAAAATAAGACCTTTGGAAACTAAATGTTGTGATTATTTTCTATAAATACAAGTGATCTTGATTAATTAATATAGAAAGATGATTTGATGGCCCCATCCAGTAGTCTCGGGCTGATCGAAGCCCATCTGACGGAACTCGGGAAGGAGGTAGCACCTTTGGGCTTCGATCTGGACCAAACCCAAGCCGAACTTCATCATGTGAATCTGGAATGGAATCGCCTTCGCGAGAAGTTCAGGCTGATAGAAATCACTACTCGGGCGATGTTGGCCAAGCCGCCCCAAGATTCTATCACCCTAGCACACCTTACTCTGAGGTCCTATGCTGGTGTTATAAGGGGTTATGTAACGGACCGTAACTGCCTTGTGTAATCCTTTGATTTAAATAAAAATTGTGATTTCTTTTTATGATGAAGTTTTTGAATTTTCAAATGTCCAGATAAATATAGTATGCATATTATTGATGAATTTTAGAAAAAGGATATTTTAAAAATATTTATGTAAACCTTAAATAATTAAAAATGTGTAATGATTTTAAAAAATGGTCTTCTACAGTTGTGTTCAGTATGAAATTTAGAGTCTAAAAAGATCAACATAATTTTTGATGAATAGTAAATTATGAATAGTGACTTTACCCTTAGGATTAGTAATGTGACCAAATGGATTAGTAATCTCACTTAAAGAAAGTATTAATATAATTTAGGCACCGTGATTAAGTAACGTGATTCAATAAAATAGGTAAATATATGTTTCAGAAATTATTGGATATGTATTAGTTTTTTTGGGTGAATAGTGTTTTTTATTTAAAAATTAAATTAAAAATATATAGAAAATTATTTTCATAAAATGGAGTTCATTTTTGAAATCAGAGCATTGATATTTGGTAAAGGTGAATTTTTGTGATTTTTCTGAAACAGTTGAATTTTCAGTGAATAGTGTTTTTATTTAAAAATTAAATTAAAAATATTTAGAAAATTATTTTCATAAAATGGAGTTCATTTTTTAAATCAGAGCATCGATATTTGGTTAAGGTGAAATTTTGGGTTTTTTTTAGAAAGTTGAATTTTCGGTGAATAGTGAAAATACAGTTTTTGAGTTTCGGGTGTTTAATGACATCATTAAGGATGTATTAATTATTAAATAATTCTGGTCGACTTGTGAATAATATGATAAGGTATGAGGTGTCCCAAGTGGCCAATACCATGGGAAAATACCATGGGAAAACCCATGGTTTTGCCAATACCACCGATGAGGTGTCCCTTGGCAATTAATGCTTTGTGCCCTCACTTCTCCTATAAATACCAACCCTCTTCCTCATTCATTTCACTTCAAACTCTCCCCCAACGAAGCTCTGGTCTCATTACCTCCCAAGGAGTCCTCCCAAGGTTCCCCCAATCCCTCAAGGTCCCGACATTCAAGTTTTAAGAGTTACGTTTTAAGGTAAGGGATCCTACCTCTCTCTTTCTTTTCAAGTACTAATTTGTATGTCATTTCATTTAATCCCCATGTTCTTATGATGGAGGATGTTCTTTTATATTCATATTACTTCCCTTTTCATGATCATATGATGATAGATCCCCTCTTACTCTCATCATTTCATTTTATGAATGTTTAAGTGGCGCTGTTAGGTTGCCGAATTTTTGTAAGAGATTCTTCCACCCTTCTCATTTTTCAAGTTCTATTTTCATGTCATTTATTTCAAGTTTCTTTTCTTATGTTGGGGTATGATCTTCTATATCTATCATACTGTACTTTTTTATTTTCATATGATGAGAGACCCTATTTGATCTCATCAATTCATTTTTTTGATGTTTTAAGTAACGTAGTTAGGCTGCCGAATTTGCATAAGAGTAATCCTATTTTTGTTTTCCTTTAAAGGTCTTCATTTCTTATGGTATATCTTTAAAATTTCATTACCATGTTCTTAAATCCATTATATTCTATCCCCCTACTATTTTATGGATCATTTATGAGTGGGTGACCCATGTACCCTCTCTTTTCAATGTTTTCTAAAACCCTGTATCATAGCCGTTATGCTGCAGAATTTTCATCTCAAAACATTTTTCTCTTTTTCTCAAATTATTTTATTTTATTAAGTGAATACTCAAAGTTCATTATTCTATAGGGGTATTCACATATATATCAAAATGTTATATTTTAATTCTGGGATTTACATACATGAAACCCACTTTCCTTTTTCTGTGGGTTTAAAGTGACATAAAGATCACATCTTTAAATAGTTTTTAAAACATTATGATTATGAAATGAAACCCATCTCTTTTATGCTATATGGGTTATTTATGAAATATTTGATGATGAGATATGTGGATCACATGACAATAAAGACAAATTAAGGGTGTTCCCTGATAGTGCTCCAATGCATTGGATAAAGACTTAATCTCTAGAGATGGCCATTTTAATGATACCTTTGTGAATAACCTTGGTAATTTTTTAATGACACCTTGGGGATGGACCTTGGTGATATAGAAATCATTTTCTATGTTAAATTTTGTAGCCAAATCTTCAAGTTATGAAACACGTTATTTTTATTATGATATGCCTCATGATCCTTTTCTCGTGCCTTAAAGTTATTTATCACGACTTTATTGATGTATCTCAAGTTCACATGTAAAGTGTTTCTCTTGTTTCCCTTACTGGGCCTTCTTCTCACCCTTTCCTTTGATGTATGCTCCCAGGTTATGAGATGCTATAATTAACTTAGGATGAACAATGAATAATCCTTTCAAGTGTTTAAGAAGAATGTTTTATGTCTTCATGTATTAAGTTCTTAATTTCCTAGACACTAGACTTTAAAGATCCTCTGTTTGTAAAATGTAATGAAAAGTTATGTATTAAAAAGGCGGGATAATATAACACATATTCTCTATGATAGGTTAATAATTTCTATAGATAATCCAAAATCAACATATTATTGATTCATAAAATCATCTAACAAAAAATAATTAGTCATACTAACCAGGGACTTCACATAATCTAGTGGTAGGCAATAAATCCCAATCACACTTTGGTTGTGGGTTCGATTCCCACAGCTTTGTCCGAAGTGACGGGTTGTCATGCGGTCTCTGTGTTGTCCTTTTTCAAAAAATATATAATTTTATGACATTCCAAAAAGAGATAAATTCATCAAAAATAACCATAACATATTTTAACCACAAAGGTTATCTAATAACTTTCATTTTTTCATCCCAAAATGTATTAACCTGTAATTACCTCAAATTCAAGGATCATATAAACCCAAATGATTCTTTATAACTATATACACAAAATAAAATATAATTATTACTTGAATAAAATTTTAATTTATCAAACTTCCAGGTTACACATACTATAAAAATTATTCTAATATAGTCCCATCATCAAAAGTGCCTTAATACTTTTAAGCATTTCACCATCCTAAAATCTACCATAACACTTGAATCACTTATATGTTGAATTCTTACTCATTAAATGTTCTTCATGATCCATTAAAAATTCCTTTCCAACTTATTATAAAATACTTCTTTCCTACAAACAAAATCATGAATCATATCCTAAGATTCAATATTGTCTAAACATCAGTTGAGAAATAATCCATACCTTTCATTGGTCATTGTCAGTTTCTTCATCCTCAATTGGAGTGACATTAGGTATTGGTAAACATATATTTGTATGATCCTGGTGATCCCATTCCCGAACCTTATTCTTAGGACATCTGTCTGTATAATGACCATGCACACCACATTTAAAACATTCAATTGATCCCTTAGAAATAACTTCTTTCCCTTTCCTAGAGTCAACTTGATTCTTCCTTTTTTCGTGGAAGGTTCTAGATTTATGACCTTCACTTCCACATCTATAGAATCTTCTCGTCCCTTTGAAACATTTTCCTATGTGTTTCTTTCTACATCCTTGAAACATAGGTTTTTGAACATACTTACCTTTATGATTATTATCTAAACATTCGTAGGGATTTGTTTCTCACATATATGATTCCTTATAAAAATCACCATGGTTCAGGTGGTAAATCATGACTCTAGATAGTTGGTTGAGAATAACCACAAGAGTTATCATTATAGCTCCCATTTAATTCAGTTTCTCATTCATAAAACCTTAACAGTTTTATTCACATCCACTGTTACTTTGGTGCCTTCTTGATATGACCATTTACTAAAACCTAAAAGGTCAGTGTGAGTATATCAGTAAAATAATCATATAATATCTTATGAGGAGGGTAAATACTAAGATATACTTATTCATGTTATCTTAAACTCATTCAGTTTTTCAAAAATAACTATGACTCTTTCTAAAATCCTAAACATTATGGTAATGTCACTTATGCATAAAGAACACCCTAACATTTAAAGTTATCTAAAACGACCTTTGATACCAACTATAAGGACCTGACCTTTAACATTACATAATCTTGAATTAAATGAATAATTCAAATTTTGGATCTTTTTAGGTTTAGAGTTTTAGAGAATTAGGCCATCCAACATTAATTTTTTTATTAATGATCAAGCACTTTTAAGGGGAATGTGGGAACCCTCGCAGCTAACTAGTTTTAGTACCAAACAATACGATAGATCTATTAAAGAAAAGAGTGAGTTGTTTGGAATTGTTTTCCCTGAACAAAACCCTGGGAGTATTGTTTACCTTCATTCTAGGGAAATCCTTCAAGGTTCCCTTGAAAAGAAGAGCCATGTTGTCCCAAGATTTCTTGTACTCCTCTTTTCTAATATTCCCCATGGTGAAGCCTCTAAGAAGAATGCGCACCTGATTATCATCCCACTTGCCTCGCTCTTTTCTAATGGACACCTGGATTAGTATACTCTTATTCAAAGCTTTGATATCCAAAGTTTCCTAAAAGATTTCCTTGTCCGAATGCATTTGTAGATCCCTATGTTCCAACACAGAGACCATTTGGCGATGTGAGTTAGATTTAGAACCAACTTCGCACTACTGTCCCTGAACCCTCTTCTCTACACCTCCTGAAGAATAATTTGGAGAAGTAGCCTCACATCTTGCTGAACCAGGTCCTTGGAGATGGTGGCCACCTCCTGTTGGACATGGTCTTTGGACTTGTTCAGTGTTGAGCTGCCAACCTTTGTAGAGGCCTTCGGGGACAACTGGCCCTTACCAGTAGATTTAGAAATAGGAGGGCTAGGGGGGTTGGAGTAATCCTTCCTTCTGCGCGCTCTTCGGTTGTTCAAAATGAATCCATCTGAATCCATGACTTTTTTCTTTCCCTTCCACATAGAGGATATAAAATAGTCATCCTCTATGACTAGTTCCTTGGGATCATCAAAATCTGAAGCCTCAACCATTTCCTCTTGGGATATTTCCGCATCAACCAATAGGTCCAGACTGTGATCCACCCCTGTAGATTCCTCACTGTTAAGGCACTGTTCTTCACCTAGCACTGCATACTGGTTTTGGGAGGTCCCGATTGGCCCCCTGCTAAAAGCTTCTCAGCATAAGAGGACTATGGGGCCTTCTTTGTCTTGGATGAGACTCCTATCTTCTCAAGACAACGGACCATATATTGGAAATGGTTGGGAATGTCTTCTAAAGCCAGTCTTTGTGAGGTCTTATTGGAACCATGACCCTTACTGTCAACCTTAAAGACATCATCATCAGTTGTTTTTGGAGCAACCTCCTAGAATACATGTGGAGAATCTCAGAGGGCCTCCCTCAATGTCTGCCCAGCCCTTTGGCTGACCTGATCCGCATCCGTAAGAAGGGGCCTCTCCTCATGCCCAACCTCACACCCCTGCATGTCATTGCCTGAGCTACTTGCACCTAGTTCACGACGCAGTCGATCAAAAACCTCTGAAACAAGTGGAACCAAAGCCTCTGGACCACATTTCTTGGCTGAAACTGAAGTGTACCCCTAGCCTACGCCCAAAGGACCCTTCCTAGATTAGTCCTCACCTAAGGAGATAGGGGCCCCAAATCCTGGACAACCATAGGTCTCTCCATAGGTGCATTCCCTGAAGCATCCTCCTGTGATCCGGGCCCAACAGACAGACCAGTGGGGTTGACCTCATCAGAACCTAGATCCTTCTTCTGGGATTCGAGAAGACTATGACCCTTTATATTACATCAAGATCAAAACATAGTCCATGATTTGTAGAAAATAGATTGACAATACCTATAATCCCCCTCAATCACAATACACACGACTTCGGGAGGAGGCCAAGAGAGATCCATTTCAACACAAAACCGTGCCAAAATCAGATGCTTCAGAGAGGAAGTCCACCGATCAACACAAAGAAAGCATCCTATGGAGTTACCTATCAAAGGGAGTAACATTTGATTTTGTAAAGGCAGCAAAAGGATAGGAATTTGAATCCAAATCACTATGGTAGAAGGGTCCCACTGTATATAGAGGTCGAACGACCAGTAGAGAAGATGAAAATGGAAGCCTCGAACAGATCTTCCAGGTCGAGGCCAAGACCAAACTAGGTCTTCCTCACTCGAGAAGCTGAGAAGAATCTATCATGGCCCAAGAAACCCGACAACCACATACTGAGCTAATACCCATTCCTCATTCACGGGCATGTCAAACAACTCAACTGGGGGGCGATGCCGAACAAACCGAGCCACCAGAGACGAAGAGAGAAGCCCAGAGGATGCCTTGAACTCCTGCGGAGAAATCGGGACAATGGGTTGTCCATGAAGGACCCCCAGAACCTTTGGGGAGACAAAAATTCTAGGACAGAAAGAGTGTTCCTCGACTGAAGGTAACGAAACAAAAACCCTACCTCTATCCTAAGACCCCTGCTGAGGAGTTCCGTGAGGAAGAGACCCCTCCCCCAACGGAGGAGGGGCCGCCGCAACCGCCATTGACTCTAAGGAATCAACTTGAAAATTAATGTAGACACTACTACTCAGTATCCATTTTTTCATAAAATAAAAACTCTTAAAAAGAAACATGTCTAGTTACAAGTTTTAGACAACATGAATTTTCCTTGATCCCATCCTTGTCCCTATTCATCTTTAAGTCATGTGGAAAAAATTTAAAAAACTTTGGATGAGAATAAGAATCTCAATAAGGGTTAGAAAATAAGGAAAGGAAACATTAACCCATTAATAAATACAAATAAATGAAACCATATTTTTCATTTATAACATACCTCATGAAATCATAAGATTTATGAAGAACACATAGAAATCATAAATCATAAAGGTGACTTATGGAATTCATAACATACTTACATTGTAGCTATCACAACTACATAGGGGGTCACATTTAGAATACCCATAATAGTATATTCCTTAAATATCTTAAGATAAACATTAACGTTTACCTCTGTCACGTTAACCAATGCATTGGAGAGCTATCTCAGGCTCACCCACCCTAGGTTTATCACGGAACCACCTGTATACGTAAAAAACACAAAAGAACCATAACATATTAATAACACTTAAAATAAGAATAAAGCAAATATAACATTTCCACATTACAATCACAACATATCATTTCATTATATAGACAAAATCAATGCTTTATCAAACCATTTTCAAAACCATTAAAACATTTAATAAAGATATTTTTGAATCAAAGTGTCCCATAACAATTTGAAAATTTGGAATAAATTATCACTTTGAAAACATTAATGTCCATATATATAAATCCTTAAAACCATTTTTAAATAATGATCATTAATCATAAACATTTAGAATAATAAATCTTTAAAACATTAAAAACGATATTTTAGTTAATGAGTTTTTAACAAAATGAGAGACTCTTGAATAAAAAAAATTGAGGAATGACCTTGAATCAGAACTTTATAATATCATGAGAATAAAAGTATTAATGATATAATATTCCAAAGGACAGTATATACACCATATAAGAGTGAATTGGTGCATAAAAATAATGAAGTCTCAATGGAATGTAAATTGAGACGAAATCCCATATAAAAACCATATCCTTAGATTAAGGATAAATAAATTACATAATTATGTCTCAAAAATAAGAATAAATCCAATATAATTGGATATTAAGTGTAAAAAAATCAGATTACATTCACACATATTCATGTAAAAACAAAACCAATGACTTGGATGTTTATCTCAATGAATGGAAATTGAGTTAAGATTACTCTTATCAAGTTCATATCGGTGACTTAAGAATTTTTCAATGGAGTGATTATGTGTATCAAAAATATATACACACAAAGGGTAGTGTAAATTACAACATAAATAAATAAATAGTGATTTCACACATAATAATGGAGTAAAATAATCAGGGAAGTTTGCGTAAAACCCAATGAGTGGAAATCGAAATTAGAAGTTCCCAAACAGATTTGTTATCTTATGAAACATACATCCCATGAAATAATAATCATACAATGAAGATTTAAATACCCATAAATTAAAGTATATTACACAAGGAATACAACCATGGGTAGTACATACACCACACAAAATGAAATAGTGGCAAATATAGCATGAATCTCATGAGAATAAAAGTGAGATGAAACCCCTTTTCCACATTGGAATCAATCGAGTCGTATGACCCAAAGTTAATAACCACCAAATGAATCACAAAATACCATGAATATAAAGAGAATCATGATAATATATATCAAATGGAATTACACAATACACGACATGCAATAAATAAGTGGCGAACAATTGAAATCTCACGGAATTAAAAGTGAGATAAGAAACCCCTTAACACGTTGTAATCAATTGAGTCGTATGAAAAAAAGTTAATAACCATTAAATTAATGACATAATACCATGAATATAAAAAGAATCATGATAATATATATCAAATGGCAGTACAAAATACACCACATGCAATAAATAAGTGACAAACAATTGAAATATCATGGAATTAAAAGTGAGATAAGAAACCCCGTACCTCGTGTCCGAATTGACTTGTTTGTTCCTTGTTATTCCGGAATAATAAACATAAGTTAAATTATATTTGATTAAGAACCTTTTTCAGGTTTAAAATTTCTTTTATTTCACTCATTAACAAGTTATAAACATTATGTAATCATTTAAGTTAATAATGGTTGTTTTGTCGATAATTGGTACTTGATTCAAAAATGAACACCTTATAGTTACATGTTGTCCATGTAGTCAAGATTCCATTATCTATAGAATTATATTCATAATTTATATATCATATATATAATATATATCTAGTATATTTATGTATTTATAGCAGTACATAACATTTGGAGATAATAAATGAAATGCACCGTTCATGGAGACAGTAAGCCGTACGTATGCATGAACACTACTTTCATTTCAATTTCGTATTTTAATTGAATTAAATATTAATGATACAAAGTTATTTTATAATTACTATATAATATAATATATAATTTCATTAACTCCATCCTTTATACGTCCCACGTATGGAATGAATGAGTCATATCACTTTGAGGGGGTGATAGTCCGCTCTTCCTCAAATGAAATTATCGCGTTTACCCATAATAGAAACCATAAAGGTATGATATAAATGAATAAATACAAAATCATAAATAAAATATAAACATAATATATATATCATATATAAATACATTTCTATCATAATGGACACTATGAGAGGCGGTAGGAGATATTTGGACAATCATCATTTCGTGAGGCAGTAGTTCGCCATAAAAAAACAGTATGTTCTATTCCCATTAGATTGAATAGAAAGATTTACTTGAAGTGACTTATGCATATGGTAATGATTCTAGGTAGAATATAGGGATCTTGATTGATTATTTAGACAGGTTTTGGATGAGCCAAGGGTCTTGAGAGGTGTGAGGAATGAGTTATAAGTTGTGTCCTTTTATAAGTGGGAGGAGGGCCTCTTTAAGAAAGTGTGAAAATATTATTTTATTATATAATTATTTTTAGTTTATAAAGATCCAAAACTCATTAAAGTAAAATATAAGATGACTCATGGTCTATATAAAATCATCCAACAAGAATTGGACAGGTTTTGTATATTATTTTAATCTTTATAATCTTATTTATTTAAATCATTTATTAATAAGGTAAACACTGCATCATTATTGTGTCATAAATAATTTACATTATTTTATGTCTAAAAATTATAATTTTTTTCATAATGTAGGAATTTTTTTTATCTTTCCAAATAATATTTATAGTAAAAAAGATAACTTATATAACCCCATGTAAAAGTTTATTTACTAAAAGATATATGTTTATGTGATTTTTGTCTTTACTTTAAATAAACTAATATAAAGTGTCATTATCACTCTTAAGTGGATCCATGGGGTCCCAAAATATACCCAAGGATTCCCATGGTCATAAATGTAATAAAAAATAGGATTAGGAAAAATTTTAGGGTAATTTTATTTTATTATAACAATATTTTGTTACCCTTATTTACCAGATTTACCCTTTAACCATGGTAAATAAATTTTTTACTGAAGTAAATATTCATATTGTATAAAAATAAATTTTACCTATTTACATAATTTAGACCTCTTGATTAAAAATATTGAATAAATTTTTACAAATTCACATAATAGAAGTGGTAGAAATTAATTTAAAATTAATTCCCGCTGTCAAAACAGAAAACGTGTTTTTAAGAAATAATAAAAATCAAATGATTGACACTTATTTATGTCCAATTTCAAAAATGAAATTACTTATAATGACCAACAATGGATTAAATGATAAAAAAATAATATAATTACACTTTAAAACTAATTAAAAAGATAATCTAACCATATAAATAAATTATATTAAAAGGTAGTTTTAAATTAAAATATAGTATTTTTCACTATTCATCAAAAAATGAATTTTATCAGAAAAGTACAAAATTTTTTCCCAAATAGAATTCTTATATCCCTATTGTAAAGAAGAATTTTATTTTGTCAAATAAAATATATAAAATTGACCAAAACTATATTTAAGGAGGGTTCTCTATAAAAATGCTGTAAATCAACCTTTTAAAGTAAATTATGCTTAAAATTAGATTCATTCACATTTTAAGCCTCTAACTTTTATTGGATAAATGTAAAAACATTTAACAAACATGTATAATAATATTTTAGTTAGTTATGTTCATTCCCACCAATACAATGGCTAGGCGTTAACTACCATTTAAAATAATAATATTATATTATTATTGTGCAAAGTAAGATTTCATAGAAACCTGTTGTTGTGTATCAGGTACGCCATCAAACATAGAAACCCCTTTAAATTAAAATTAATATTTAATTAAAAAAATATTAATTTAAATGAAAATTTATTATTTCTTTATTTACCTGGGATTTTACAGCTAAACCTGATGGAACTTGTTGCTTAGCCTTCACTTGTTGACAAGTGAGGCACCGAGAGACAAACTTTACAATTCCATTATTCATCCCTGGTCACCAAAACTGACATTGGAGGTCATAGTACATCTTTTCAAAACTAATATGTACAAACAAATGGGATGTGTGGAACACCCTCAGAACCTCCTATCGTAACACCACCAGTACCACCGTGTTCCCTCTAAAAAGAACGATGTGCTACCCACATTTTGAATATCCATCAGGAGCATGCCCTGTAGACAAATGAGCACGTAGAGTCTCACAGTTTGTATCTGCAAGTTATGACACCCTGAATCAATGTATGAGTGGAGGGATAAAAACCATCTAATATATATAAGTTGATCCACCCCCATCCATAAATTATATCAAAAATGAGACCAACTACTCTGATGCCTCATTCAGTAGCTACAAACTAGATCTTCTGCTGAGAGAATATCCCACCAAATTCTCCTTCCCATGATTATAGACAATCTCAAAGTCATAGTTCTAGAGGAACTCTAGGCATTAACTCTATCTTAAGTTTAAACCCATCTGAGAGAAGATATACCTGATAACATTGTGATTATAGTAGAATATAAACCACTCTCCAATTAGGTAGTGTCACTAGAACTTTGATGTGAATACTATTGCTATTAACTCAAGTTTATGGGTCACGTAGTTTTACTCATGTGGTCTCAACTGGCGCGAACCATAGAAAATCTCCTCTTTCCCCTACATTATGACACAACCAAGCCCAACCCTAATGCATCTCTGAACACCATATAATCGACATACTCATCTATAAATCTCAAAATTAGAGCACTCGTCAACCACTCTCTCAACCACTGAAAACTATCTTGGAAATTTTCCATCCACATGAAAGGCTATCCCTTTTGTGTTGAAGCTGTCAATGGTGATGCCACTCTGGAGAAGTCTAGAAAAAACCTACGGTAATACCCTTCCAAACTAAGGAAAATCTTTACCTCTATAACACACTTGGGTAAGCAAGCACCACCTCAATGTACACTAGATCCACTGCTACTCTAGCCTCTGAAATGATGTGTCCCAGAAAATGGACCTATCAAATCTAGAACTAGTACTTTGAGATATTCCCATAAAGCTGGGGATCTCAGAGTGTGTTCAAGACCATCCTCAAGTATCTCACATGCTCCTCCTCAGATGCTGAGTATACTAGGATGTCATCAATGTAATGCCCCGACCCTAGTTACCCAGAGTCGGTACATTATTACATATCATTGGCATGATCATAAAAGATCAAGTCTCAAAGGACCGATTAGTTTAGTAGACTTAGAAACACTAGATACATTCATAAAGTCTTACATTACATCATAATGTAAAAAAAACTACAACAACATCTTGTCTTCATATCCCCTCATACCATCCCTTTAGGTCATTCATATATTACTTCTTCATATCCTGGGAAAAATAAAACATTGAAAGGGGTGAGCTCATATGCTCAGTAAGGATAACAATATAGCAGAAACTTTCATAAATATCCATAAACATATAAAGCAATGTATAACTAAAATAAAAGCCTTTTAAACTTGAACTTCAGCATAATATGGCAAAGATAAAATGAAATAATTCCATTTACTTATTCACATGGATATTCTACTAGTCAAATAATCACATGCAATATCAATAACCACTTTCATAATGATGGAATATATAATGCCAGACTATCATAACCACGTATCCAAGGCCTCATGCCAAGACTAAAAATAAGATATTTTCAAGGCCTCATACCAAGACACTAGTTTGTCTCATGAGACCTACTGATGCATCGAGGCACTATAGCGGGCTCAACCCGTCACTTACTAAGTCCAATGCATTCCTCATATGAACATGTTTAAACATAACATAAACATTCATATTAAAACTAGCATACAAAATGTAAATAATTTCTCCATAAACCATGAATGGTATAAAAATAACACATCCACAGTCAAACATATCACAAAACCTTCAATACAATATGGAAGTTTTGTATCATAATAAATCAACTTCAAATAATCTTAAATTCCATCAAAGGATGTTGACATAGATGAAATAAAAACTATTTGAGAGAAATATATCTTTTTTTGAAATCATTTAAAATTAACATAATTATAAAATAAAACATTTACTTTGAAAATATTCTTATAAGCTTGTAAGTTAAGCTTTGAAGATTTTACAACAGTGAAAAATAGCCGCACCCGCCGTATAAGTTAAAAAAAAGACATTCTTACCTTAATTTTGTCAAAAAGGTTAAAAAGGACCTTGTTTGGAAAATGACGTAAAGATTCCTTTATAAACTTCTTATAAAAAGTAAAACAAGGGTATAAATGAATTTAACCCATATTATATTAAATTGTAAGAATGTTTTGAAATATATTTTTAAGAAACATGGATGTGGATGATAAAGAGGTCCTAGTAGATAATTACGTATAAACAACCTCGGATAATGAAGAGATTGTGAAATAAACCCTTACCTTGTACTTTTACTTGGTTGAGGGTAGGTTAACCTCCTGTATAATGGTGAAATAAATGTAATTAAATTATACAAGAATCATATACATTAATATGATATCATATATGATCTTTTAACATTTATTTGTTAATAATATCTTAGTATTATCATCATTTCGGGAGTTAACTTACTCATTTTATTTTATATATTTTGTTACATAATCTGTGTTTGTTATGGATAGGTTGAATCTTATTCATATCCAGAATGATATCAAGTCCTTAATAATTATTTTTAATCATCAAATGACAATTATAATTGCATGGATACGATAGGGAATGAATCTCACTGTGTTCGTGGAGACGGTAGTCCGTACGTACGCACGAGCGACAATATCATTCTTTTGATTTTAAAATAATATATAATTGGATGGTATATCATATATACAGAATCATTATAATGTTATATTTATTATTTACATCAATTAAATATCATTATCATAGCCATCCAAATAATAATGTTTTTGAATAACAATTACACCACGACGTGGAGACGGTAAGCCGTGCGTACGTACGTATAGTGACATTTCATTCAAAGGATGGATAGAATACTGAATATGGTTGTACCATATTTATAATAACATCACAAAATATAGAAGATACTGGATTTATTATTTTATAAAGGAAATAACAAAGAAAGAATAATTTTAAGAAGAAAGGAACTTGAAAAAGGGTGGTGAAAACATTATCTCTTCTTCAGGTTCTTCCTTTTTATTTGATCAAAAGGGATCCTTAGGTTGTCTTTATGATCAAACTAAGGCCTCTAGGTTGATGTGAGGGAAGTTGAGAGAGTATTTGGGCTGTGTTTGGCTGAAGAAAAGGATTTTAAGGTGTGAATAATTGGTTATAAGTTGTGTCCTTTTATATGGGGGAGGAGGGGTTCTTTAGGAAAAACTTAAAGTATTAATTTATAATAAATTCATATTTGGTTTATAATGGATCAAAAGTGGATTATTAAAAGTCTAAGGTGGGTATGGCTCTAAATCCATTCAACCAATATATTTTAGACAGGTTTGGGTCATTATATTAACCTTATCTTTTAGTTTTAACTCTTAGTTAATTAGATTGACATTTACCACGTCACTTTGTATTTTTATATTATATAGTTAATAAACTTACTATATACATCCAAGAGACTCCAAAGTGCTCCATTAATGATAAAAATATCATGATATAATTCCTTTGGCCGAACCTTATATTTTTAGGAATAAAATATCAATTAATAATATAATACTTGTTTTAAAAAATCATTTATGTCAATTTTGACAATATTTAATAATTGACTTTTGTTAAAGTCTTAAAAACTTTATTAATTCGAAAAAAATTAATTTAATCCATCATAACATGTCATATTAACCAATAAAATTCGTTTAATTCATTTAAAGTCTAAAATTATATTTATTTGGGTATTTATAATATCAATTATTTAATATTTCACTAATAAGGTAATTACTAAATCATCATTGTGTCATAAATAAATTAAATTATTTAATGTCTAAAAATTATAAATAAAAAACCATTATGTGGGAAATCATTTTATCTTTCTAATTAATATTTATAATCGAATTTATCTTTTGTATAACCCTATATTAAAAATATTTTAGTCATTAAACTTTGATTTTAACTCTTTTAACTCTTCTTTGAATTAAATCATAATAAATGTCCTAATCTAATCCAAGTGGACCAAAAAGGTCTATATTTTATTCCTAAGGTTTTTTTTGGTCTAATTATACTTATCCAATAGAATTAGGACATGTGTTGGGGTAATAATAATATCATTTTTACCCTTAATTACCCTATTTACTTTTTATCGTGGTAAATAAAAGTAAAAAGTTACTATTCACCAAAAATTATTTTTATCTTATTGAACCACATTTTATTCATTGATATTAATCGTGTCTCTCGGATTTTCAAAATTCCACTCACATAAGCGGTAAAATTAAGTTTTATGTGAATTTGCAAATTTTCCTAGGAGGTGGGTAAAAGACGGTGAAAAGTTCTATAAAATTTTTATATATCTAAAATTATTATATACTGACTCTAATGAATTAAATTGAAATTATATAGGTACTGTGTATCTATTTTGACATAGAATAAATTTAAATAAAATAAATAATTATTTAAATAAAAATTCAATTTTAAACTATAACTCAGTGTTTTTCACTATTCATCAAAAATTAAAAGTTTTCAGAAAAATACCAAAAATTTACCCTAAGTTAATTTTGATATTCTGAATTAAATAATTAAGTCTATTATACCAAATTCAAAACTAGAAGTTTCATTTATTAATTTAAAATTAATTCTTGCTTTCAAATCCAAAAGGCGTATTTTTAAGAAATAATAACTACCAAAAGTTTGACACTTGTTTATGACCAATTTCAAAGTGAAATTACTTACAATGACTATAATTGGATTAAATGGTAAAAATATAATCTATTTATAATTACAAACCATTAAATTGTATAATTTAATAATATAAATTATTTTGATTTAAAAAGTTGTTTTCAGTTAAAATATAATATTTTTCACTATTCACCCAAATATGAAAGTTATCAGAAAAACACCAAAACTTTATTGAAACTAAATTATTATGTCCCGATTATAAAGAAGAAGTATATTTTTTCAAATTGAATATGTAAAAGTTTCAAATATTGGATTTAAAAAGGCTTTGCCATTAAAAGGCGGTAAAATTTCATTTTTTGAAAAATACTTGTTTTATCTGAAAAAAATGTATTTGTTCTTACATTATGTCTAAGAAACTCATAATATGGATTCTAAAATTATAAGGATTATATAAAGTTTAAAATTCATTTAATACTATTCATAACCGCTTTTGAACGGCTTGTTTGGTAAGTCATGCTGCGCTAGAACTCGGTGTTGCGTGTAGTGCAAGTTATTGAATTACATTGAAGAAATTACGTACTATGAAATCTTGGGGTGTTAGAATCAATAAAGACCACCATGAACTAATCTTAGTAAGACTAAAATATCCGGTTCATGAGTCCCATGAACATAGCT
Source organism: Viscum album (assembly GCA_963277665.1). NCBI lineage: Eukaryota > Viridiplantae > Streptophyta > Magnoliopsida > Santalales > Viscaceae > Viscum > Viscum album. Next base: position 172,033,862 of record OY728157.1, read on the forward strand.
AGGGTGTTCATCACACAAAACATCATCACCAAGTACTTATAGTGACCGTGTCAACACCTAGAGGCCATATTTGGTATATCCTCATCCCACACTCATAACAGGTGATAGCCTTATCTAAGTTAGATTTTTGAGAAACACTGAACCCATTTCAACTGATCAAAGAGGTCATCAATCCTCAGTAGGGGATAATTTTTCTTCACGGTCACCTGGTTCAGGTGTCGTTAATCCACACATTAGCTCAAGATCCCTTATGCCTTCTTGGAAAACAAAACTAGGGATTCTCAGGGTGAAACACTGGGCCTCACTAATAACTTCCTCTAAAAGATATCCAACTACACCCTCACCTCGTGAAGATCTGTGGGATCCATCTGATATGCAGGTGTAGATATCAGTTCCATACCAAGGTGTAGATAAATGAATAAGTAAATCTCCCTGTGGTTAGGTAAACCCAGAATATCTTCAGGGAAGACGTCATCATACTCTGCCACCACATTAGGAAACTTAGGACTCATATCATCCACCACACCAAGGGTGAGGATAGACACTAGATGAGTAATCGGCTGCAACCTTATATGTGTGAGTCCATAATGCATTGCATGCATTTACTTTTCACCCACAAATGAAAACCTGATTCCATCACTACAGACACAACTCACTATGCTCTTAAAATAGTCAATATGAGCATGAACTGTGGATAACTAGTCCAAACCCAGAATGATGTCCTAAGGCCTCAACGCTACTGCTAATAGATCTCAACTGAAACTCACTATTCCAAGAGTCAGGTCACACTATAAGTACTAGTGTGTGATCATCAAATCTTCTCCCTCAAGAGTCTCTAAGCACAAGGATCGAGTCAACAGTTCAACCAAAATATTTGAGTCCCGAACACGGTTAGTTGCACAAAGGGAATGACTAGAACCTGTGTAATGCCCTAACCCTAGTTACCCAGAGTCAGTGAAATATTACATCACATTGTTATGGTCACAAGAGATCAAATCTCTAAAGACCGATCAATTTAGTTGCCTTGGATGTACTAGTACATACATAAGTTTTACATTACATTATGAAATAAAAAAACAACAAAAAATTGTGTGTACTTTGAACACATGCATCTCCCTTAGACTATCCCTTCAGGTTAGTCATAATACACTTCTTCACATCCTAGGAGAAATAAAACATAATAAGGGGTGAGCTCAGATGCTCAGTAAGGATAACAATATAGAGGAAACTTTTATAAATAAGCATAAAAATTTAAGGCAATGTATAATACTAATACATAAGCCTTTTAAACTTAAAATTCATCATAATATAGAAAATATAAATCAAATAATGTCATTTACTAATTCACATTTATATTATCCTAGTCGAATAATCACACACAATATCAATAACCAATTTTATATTGATGGAATGCATAATGGTAGACATCATAACCACATATTCAAGGCCTCGTTCCCAGATTACAAATAATATTTTTTCAAGGCCTTGTTCCAAGACACTAGTTTCTCTCATGAGACCTACCAATTCCCCGAGGAGCTATAGTGGGCTCCACCCGTCACTTACTAAGTCCAATGCATTCCTCATATGAAAAGGTTGAAACATAACATAAACATTCATATTAAAACTAGCATACAAAATGTTAATACTTTAATCATAAACCATGAATGGTATAAAAATAACACATCCAGAGTCAAAATAACACAAAACCCTCAATAAAATATGGAATATTGTATCATAATTAATATACTTCAAACAAGTGTAAAATCCATCAAAGGATGTTGACATAGATGAAATCAAAACCATTTGAGAGAAATATCTTTTTCTATTTTGAAATAATTTAAAAGTCACATAATTATAAAATAAAACATTTATTTTGAAAATATATATTATAAACTTGTAAGGGAAGTTTTGAAGGTGTTATAGTGGCAGAAAATAGCCACACTCACCATATAAGTTAAAAAAACATTCTTTCCTTAATTTTGTCGAAAAGGTCGTAAAAGGCCTTGTTTGGAAAATGATGGAAAGATACCTTTAAAAAAATCTTATAAAAAGTAAAATAATGGTATAAATGAATTTAACCTATAGTATAGTAAATAGTAAGAATGTTTTTAAATACATTTTTAAGAAACACAGATGTGGATGATAAAGAGGTCCCAGTAGATACTTATATATAAACAACCTCAAATAATAAAGAGATTGTAGAATTAACCCTTACCTTACACTTTTCCTTGATTTAGGGTACGTTAGTCTCATGTATAATAGTTAAATCATTGTTATTAAATTATACAATAACCCCATACATAAATATGATATCATATATGATATTCTAATATTGATTTGTTAATAATATTTCAGTAGTATCATTGTTTCAGGTGTTAACAGATTCGTTTTACTTTATATGTTTTGTTACGCAAGTCATGCTTGTTATTGATAGGATGTATTTTATTCATATAAAGAATTATATTAAGTTATTAAAAATTATTTTTAATCATAAAATGAAAATTATTCTTGAATGATTATGACGGGGAATGAATATTATCGCGTTCGTGGAGATGGTAATCCGTACATATGGATGAGCGACAATATCATTATATTGATAGTAAAATCATATGTAATTGGATGGTATATCATATATAAAGAATCATTAACATGTTATATTTATTATTTAAATTAGTAATACTCATTATTATACCCATCCAAATAAATAAGTGTTTGAATAACAAACTACACCACGACGTGGAGACGGTAAGCCGTACATACACACGTATGGTGAATTTTAATTCATAGGATGGTTCAAATAAGGAATATGATTATAAAATATTTATTATAACATCATAGTATGTATAAGGTACTGGATTTATTAATTTTTTAATGAAACAACAAATAAAGAAGAAGTGGAAGAAGAACATAACTTTGAAAGAGGTGGTGAAGTTATTACCTCTTCTTCAGGTGTTTCCTTTTGAGTTGGTCAAAAGGGCTCCTTAGGTTGGATTTCTAATCAAGGTAAGGCCTCTAAGTCCAAGTGAGGGTAGTTTGGAGGATATTTGATTAGGGTTTGGCCGATACAAATGGCTTTGGAGGTGTGAAATTATGTTAATGGTAAGTTCCCTTTTATAAAAGAGGTGAGGGTCACTTTAGGAAAACCTTGAAACATTATTTTATTATACAAGAATATTCGGTTTACAATGGCTTAAAAAGGATTTTTTTTGAGGATAAAGTGGGTATGGGTCCAAAAACTCTCAACCAATAGGTTTTAGACAGATTTATGTCACCATATTAACCTTATCTTTTTGATTTAACTCTAAGTTAAATACTTTAACATTTATCAAGTATTCTTGAATAATTAAACTAAATGGTTAATAAACTTACAATAAAAAGACAAGATAACCCTAAGTGGTTAATTATTGATATATATAACCTTATATAAGTCCTTTTTCTTGACCTTATATTTTTAGTAATATTATATCAATTAATAATATAGTATTTGTTTTAAAAACTTATTTATGTCAATTTTGACACTATTTGGTATTTTGTTTTTTTAAAAGTCATAACAACTTTATCAGTTCAAAAAAAAAATCTAATCAACCCTAACATGTCATATTAACCTATAAATTAGTATAATTCATCAGAAGTCTCAATTTACATTATTTGGATATTTATAATATCAATTATTTTAATCTTTTTTTAATAAGTTAATTATTGTATCATCATTGTGTCATAAATAAATTTAATTATTTAATCTATAAAAATTATAAATAAAATAAAATTATGTATAAAATATTTTTATATTTCTAATGAAGTTTTATACTCAAATTTATATTATGTATAACCCTATATTAAAAACGGTTTAATTATAAAACTTTGAATTTAACACTTTTAACTCTTCTTTAAATAAAATATTAATAAATGTCCTAATCTAATCAAAGTGGACCAAAAGAATAATATTTTATTAGTAGGGATGATTTTTGGTTGAAAAAAACTTATCCAATAGAATTAGGACATATTTTAGGGTAATTATTATATCATTTCTACTGTTAATTACTATATTTACTTTTAACCGTGGTAAATAAAAGTCAAAAGTTACTATTCACCAGAAATTATTTTCATCTTATTGAATCACATTTTACATAGTGATTTCAACTATGTGTCATGTATTTTTGAAATTCAACTCAGAAAATAGGTAAAATTAAGTTTTATGCAAATTTGAAAATGCTCCTAGAAGGTGGGTAAAAGACGGTAAAAAGTTTAATAAAATTTTATATATCTAATATTATTATAAAATTACTCCAATGAATTACATTGAACATATATAGGTATTATGTATCTATTTTTACCTAATATAAATTTAAATAAAATAAAAAATTATTTTAATAAAATGTCGGTTTTAAACAACAACACAATGTTTTTTCAGGATTCATCAAAAATTGAATGTTTTCAGAAAAATACCAAAAATTCACCCTAAGCTAATTTTGATATTTCGAATCCAAAAATGAAGTCCATTTTAAAAAATAAAATTTATAAAATTTATAAAATTTCAAAAAGTGGGTATTATTATTAATAACGGCTAGTTTGATTGGTCGTGGGGTGTTAAAACTCCAAGTTGCGTACAACGTAAATTATTGTATTATTCAAAGAGATAAGTATCATAGAAGCTTATGGTGTTACATACTCCCATCCTTCAAATAATTTCTTCCTTAAAATTTCTATAATATTACTTCATAAAAATATTCGGTTGGTTCTTCATCATAAGTTCCTCAGGTTCCCACGTTGCCTCTTCCATCTTATGGTTTCTCCATAGAACTTTTACCAGATGAGTTGCCGAGTTTCTCAATAGTTGTTATCTGGTATCAAGAATTATGATAGGATCTTTGCAATAAGATAGGTCGGGTTCTAGTTATATTTCTTCATAGGTGAGTACATGAGTTGGGTTTGACTTGTATTTTCTCAACAGTGATATGTGGAACACGTCATGAACTTTGGAGAGACTTGGAAGCATTGGAAAATGGTAAGCTACAACCCCAATTTGTTCTGAGCCTATGAGTTTTCTTTCACCAACATCATCCCAAAAGGTTGGTGTGTGACATCTCTTTCCATATAAAGCTTCTTATGGTGCCATCTAAATACTTGAATGGAAGATATTTTTATAGGAAAATTCTACCAAAGGTAAATAGTGATCCCACATACCTCGAAATTCAAGTGAGAAAGATCTCAACATGTCTTCTAAGGTCTGAATAGTCCATTCTGATTTCCATTCGGTTTGAGGGTGGTAGGCAGTTCTCAAATGAATTTTAGTATCCGAGTCCTTATAACGACTTTTCCAGAATCTTAATGTAACATGGGGATCATGATCACAAAGAATAGATAGGGGTACTCCATGAAGTCTTAAAACTTCATTAATGTATAGTCTAGATAAACTTTCAAGTGGTAAATCTTCTCTTATAGTAAGAAAATGTGTTGACTTGGTTAGAAGATCAACAATGACCCATATTGCATCATTCCTTACAGGATTCTTTGGTATTCCTTTGAAAAATTCCATCATAATATCATCCCATTTCCAGTCAGGTATGGGAAGAGGTTTCCTGACTCCTCTAAGATGTTGTCTTCCTGCTTTCACTTGTTGACAAAGCATACATCTTGACACATAATCAGAAATCTCTCTCTTCATATTTTCCTTCAAAAAATGTTCCTAAAAATCTAAATACATCTTAGTGTTACCAGGGGTTATAGAGAAATTGGAGCTATGATCATCAACCAACAATTCCCTTTTTAGATCAGGTATGTCAGGAACACAAAGTCTCTTCCCAAATTTAAAAATCCCATCTTCATAAATGAAGTCAATCAATCTACCATTGTTCACATCATTAATTTTTTTTGAAACTCCTCATCATTAGTCTAAGAACTTTTTATCCTTTCTAGTAAAGGTGGTTTGACAACCATTTGAAAAAGTATTGATGTTTCACCTTCCATGGTTATTTCCATATCCATATTTACTAGATCCATGAAAATAGGATACCTTTCAACTCTCATCTTGTTCAGAACTCCATGAACCTTTCTACTCAAATAATATACCACCTTATTTTCCTTCCCTGTGTGGTAGTGTATAGTGGAATCATAATCCTTGAGTAGTTCAATCCATCATCTTTTCCTCATGTTGATTTCTTTTTGTGAGAAAATATACTTCAAACTCTTGTGATTAGTATAAATCTCACATTTTTCACCATAGAGATAGTGTCTACATATCTTAAAAGAAAATATTACAGCTGCTAACTCAAGATCATGAGTGGGATAGTTTTTTCTCATTAATTTCTAGCTGTCGTGATGCATAGGCAATAACCCTATAATTCTATATAAGGACACAACCATGTCCTTTATTTAATGCATCACTATAAATAACAAACCCATAATTCCCCAATGATAGAGTAAATATAGAAGCATTGACTAATATTATCTTCGTTCTTCAAAACATTATTCACACTCTTTTTTCCAAACAAATTTAACCCCTTTACGTGTGATCTTGGTTAATAGGTTTGAGAATCAGGAAAAACTCTGGATGAAACACTGATAATAACCTGCTAAACCAATAAAACTGAGTACCTCGGTTATACTTGACGGTGTTGGCCATTCTTGGATTCCCTTGGTATTTGAAGGATCGACAAATATTCTATCCTTAGAGACAACATGTCTAAGAAAAGAAATTTACTGAAGCTAGAATTCACACTTTATAAAGTTCCCATATAATTCATTTATTCTGAGGGTTTTCAGAATATTGCGCAAGTGATTTTCATGATCTTCGTAGAATTTTTATTATACCAAGATATCATCAATAAATACCACTAAAATTTCATCAAGATATTCCTTGAAAAATCTATTCATTATATCCATGAAGACAGAGGGTGTATTAGTTAGTCCAAAAGGCATTACTGTAAATTCATAATGCCCATACCTGGTACAAAATGTTGTCTTCAGAATGCATTCCTTATTCACACACAATTGATGACATCCTGATCAAAGGTCAATCTTTGAAAAATATTGAGCTCTATGAATTTGATCAAATAAATAATCAATAAGAGGTAGGGGATACTTATTCTTTACTTTTATAGCTTTGATCTCCCTGTAGTCAATGCACAACCTCATAGATCCATCTTTCTTCTTAACAAAAAGAATAGGGGCTCCCCATGGAGAAACACTAGGGGTGAATAAATACTTTATTACTTAATTCCTCTAGTAGTTTCTTTACTTCCACTAATTCCACAGTGGCCATTATATAAGGGGCCTTTGATATGGGCCTTGATACATGAATTAAATCAATGAAAAACTCAATTTCTCCTTCCGGAGGATGTCTAGGTAAATCCTCTGGAAACACATCAACATATTCTTGTATAATAGGTATTCCCTCTAGTTGAACATTCTTTTACTCACCTATAGTTTTTTCATTCTCTTCCTACCCAATAATTGAATTTAGCAGAGCTACTAGGGGTGGATCTAGATAAGAATCTGGTGGTGACGTTTCTGCTCTAAAGATAAGGTACTCCTTATAATCATAAAAAATTGTAACCTCCTTCTTCTTACAACAAATTTTCACATCATGGTCCAAAATCCAATCCATACCAAAGATTATATCAAATTCAATCATGAGTATGACAATGATATCAACAAATAAAGAACATATATATGCCTCAATGGGAACTAATACATAGAACTTTGTTGCAATGATACTTGTCTTAGGAGTTTTGAATGGAAACTCCCTTGTTAAATAAAATTGGAAATATCTAATTTTCTTAGAAAACTAAGAAGATATGAAACAATGCTATGATATAGAATCAAATAAAGCATTGGCTAAACTTGAAGAAACCATTAAATTACCTACCACTACGTCTTTTGGAGATTAAAAATCAGCATTAGGGATCACATAAGCTTGGCCTTACTCCCTTGGCCTTTTCTACAGTAAGATTCCTTGGAACTTAGGAAATTTATTTTCATAATTCCCCATTTCTCTAAAATTCTAGCATTCAACATTGACAACCTCTTTCTTTCCCTTACAATCACAAGCTTGGTGGCCTTTTTCACCACACTTGTAACATAATCCCATTCCCTTCAGGCAGGTACCGGGGTGTTGCTTCCCACATTTACCACATGATTGATATTAAAATCTTCCCTTCTTACCCATATTTCCATTTCCAGAGTGTTCAAACAGATCTCTTCTTCTCTTTCTTTGCTTTAAAGTTATAAGACTTAGAGAATTCTCTTTCTGTCTTGATAACACATGATAAAATATCTTCGTATGATAAGAAGGATTGTGAGAATAATTCTCAATGGAGAAATGGGTTTAAACCATCAAAGAATCAATAAATCTTACTCCTTGAGTTACGTATATATTCTGCAGCATGCCTTGATAACCTTGTAAAGTTAGCCTCATACTTTGCGACATTTTCATCCTCCTTTTGGGTCATACTTAGAAATTTTTGTTCCATATCTGCTCGATGGTCATGAGCAAATTATTTTTCTAATAAAAGATCCTTAAACTCATTTAATTTCATATTTGATACTTCTTAATCTACCATTGTGTTTTTAATTAATGACTATCATTGATCTGCATCTCCCATGAGGCGATAAACTGTCATGTAAAATTTTTCCCTTTCGCTGCACCCCAAATCATGAAATATTTTTTCTATGGAACTTATCCATTGCTCAGCTACAAATGGATTTATAGTCTCAATTAATGTTGGTGGTTGTTACCTCATGATGTGGTCTAACATTGATTCTCCATGTTGTGGATCAGTGTGCTCTATATGGGTAAGGTTATTATTCATAACCTGTGTGAGTTGTCCTAGTATGGTGATGAGTTGATTAGAACTAGTTGCATCACCAGATCCACTATAATTATCTTAAGGAGGTTGGAAATCCTAACATGGATTATGTGCGTTGATATGGTTTCCATTACTTCCACTATGTGCCATTTATAAACTATGGAATGCACTATATTAGTTTATGAATCACAATACATAATTCAAAACTTGTTAAACACTTAACATATACTGAACAGTTTATGGATATAATCCATAATCATAAAAATGTTTTCTTTGAGGAGGTATATACTTAAAAATCCTTCATAATGTTTTTTAAATAAAATGTTAATTATCCTAAGTAGATCCCCTAGAAGTTTCGTAACCAAGAGTGCAACAAGGCCCATTGTTGTGTACAAGGATACCCCGTGTCAAGCCCAAAACTCCTTGTCAGAGTTTTCACTCCTAATTACATCTATTCCAGAGCCACCTCCACCTACTCGTATCAAGAAATGGATGTATTGTTTGGAAAATATACAAAATCTCTAATTTACCAAAATTCTAGGAAGTTCCTCAATACTAATTCTCAAAGTCTATCCTTGGGTAATGTTCTCTAATCAGAGTTTTTCTAAATCTAGTTTCCAAGGTTTGTAGTAAACTTTATCTGATACCAACTGTAATACCCTGAACCTAGTTACCAAGAGTCAGTGCAATATTACATAACATTGGAATGATCATATGGGATCAAATCCCGAAAGACCGATTAGTTTAGTATCCTTGGAAGTACTAGATACATTCATAAGTTTTACATTATATTATGAAATGAAAAAAACAACATTGTGTCTCCTTTGAACACATTCATATCACTTAGAAAATCCCTATAGGTTATTAATAATATACTTCTTCACATCCTAGAAAAAATAAATCATTGAAAGGGGTGAGCTCAAATGCTCAGTAAGGATAACAATATAGAGGAAACTTTCATAAATAAGCATAGACATTTAAGGCAATGTATAAGACAAAAACATAAGACTTTTAAACTTAAAATTCAACATAATATGGAAAATATAAATCAAATAATTCCATTTACTCATTAACATGGATATTCTACTAGTGGAATAATCACATGCAATATCAACAACCAACTTTATATTGATGGAATGAATAATGCCAAACATCATAACCACATAGTCAGGGCCTCATTCCCAGACAACAAATTATATTTTGTCAAGGCCTTGTTCTGAGACACTAGTTTGTCTCACGAGACCTACCGATGCATCGAGGAGCTATAACGGGTTCTACCCATCACTTACTTAGTCCAATGAATTCCTCATATAAAAAGGTTGAAACATAACATAAACATTCATATTGAAACTAACATACTAAATGTTAATACTTTAACCACAAACCATGAATGGTATAAAAATAACACATCTACAGTCAAAAATACCACAAAGCCTTCAATACAATATGTAATATTGTATCATAATAAATCAACTTCAAACAAGTGTAAAATCCATCAAAGGATGTTGACATAGATGAAATAAAAACTATTTGAGAGAAATATCTATTTCTATTTTGAAATCATTTAAAAGTAACATAATTATAAAAGTAAACATTTATTTTGAAAATATTATTATAATATTATAAGGGAATCTTAGAAGGTGTTATAATGGTGGAAAATAGAATCACTCGTCGTATAAGTTAAAAAAACATCATTTCCTTAATTTTTTCGAAAAGGTTTTAAAGGACCTTGTTTGGAAAATGACTGAAATATTACTTTATGAAAATATTATAAAAATTAAAATAATGGTCTAAATGAATTCAACCCATAGTCTTTGAAATAGTAAAAATGTTTTGAAATAAATTTTTAAGAAACACAGATGTGGATGATAAAGAGATCCCAGTAGATACTCACGTATACACAACCTCAAATAATAAGGAGATTGTAGAATTAACCATTACCTTGCACTTTTCCTTGATAAATGGTACATTAACCTCCTGTATAATAGTTAAATAATTGTTGTTAAATTATACAAGAACCACATACATAAATATTATATCATATATGATCTTCTAATATTTCTTTGTTAATAATATTTCAGAAGTATCATTGTTTCAGGTGTTAACTAATTCGTTTTACATTATATGTTTTGTTATGTAAGTCATATTTTTTATGGATAGGATTTATTTTATTTATATCAAGAATGATATTATGTTTTTAAACATTATTTTTAATCATAAAATGAAAATTATTCTTGAATGATTACGATGGGGAATGAATCTCATCACGTTCTTGGAGACAATAATACGTACGTACGCACGAGCGACGATATCATTATATTGATTGGGAAATAGTTTGTAATTGGATGGTATATCATATATAAAGAATCATTAACATGTTATATTTATTATTTACTTCAATTATACTCATTATTATACCCATCTAAATAATGAAGTGTTTGAATAACAAACTACACCATGATATGGAGACGATAAGCCGTACGTACGCATGTATGGTGACTTGTCATTCATAGGATGGATAGAATAATGAATATGGTTATACCATATTTATAATAAAGTCACAATATGTATAAGGAACAAGAGTTATTATTTTGGTATGGAAACAACAAAGAAATAAGAAGTGTAAGAAGAAAAGAACTTTGAAGGAGGTGGTGAAATTATTACCTCTTATTAGGGTGTTTCCTTTTGAGTTGGTCAAAAGGGCTTCTTGGGTTGGCTTTATGATCAATTTAAGCCCTCTAGGTCGAAGTGAGGGTATTTGGGAGGATATTTGAGTAGGGTTTGGCCGATCCAAATGGCTTTGGAGGTGTGAAATTAAGATATGGGAAAGTACCGTTTTATAAGAGAGGTGAGGGTCACTTTAGGAAAACCAAGAAATATTATTTTATTATACAATCATATTTAGTTTATAATGGATCCAAAAGAATTTATTTCTAGGATAAGGTGGGTATGAGTATAAAACCTCTCAACCAATAGTTTTTAGATAGGTTTATGTCACCATATTAACCTTATCTTTTAGATTTAACTCTAAGTTAAATAGTAATCTTTTACCATGTATTTTTGAATTATTATAATAAATGGAAAATAAAATTACTATAAAAAGAAAATCAAACCCCAAGTGGTTCATTATTGATATATATAACCTTATCTAAGTCCTTTTTCCAAACCTTATATTTTTATGAATATTATATCAATTAATAATATAGTATTTGTTTTAAAAACTCATTTATGTCAAATTTGACACTATTTGGTATTTTGTTTTTGTGAAAGTCATAAAAACTTTATCACTTTAATTTTTTTATCTAATCAACCTTAACATGTCATATTAACCTGGAAAATTAGTATAATTCATTAGAAGTCTCAATTTCTATTATTTATATATTTATAATATCAATTATTTTAATTTTTTATTAATATTGTAATTACTGCATCATCATTGTGTCATAAATAAATTTAATTATTTATTGTCTAAAAATTATAAAAAAATTTCATTATGTAGGAAATTTTTTTATATTTTTAGTGAATATTTATAGATGAAGTTATATTATGTATAACCAAATATTAAAAATGGTTTAGTTATAAAACATTGAATTTAACACTTTTGACTCTTCTTTGAATAAAATAAAATTAAATGTTCTAATCTAATCCAAGTGGACCAAAAGAATCATATTTTTTAATAGGGTTGATTTTGGTTGAAAATAACTTATTCAATAGAATTAGGACATATTTTAGGGTAATTATAATATCATTTTTACCTTTAATTACCCTATTTAATTTTAACCGCGGTAAATAAAAGTCAAAAGTTACTATTCACCAAAAATTATTTAATCTTATTGAACCAAATTTTTCTTACTGATTACAACTGCGTCTCTTGGATTTTTTAAATTCAACTCATAGGAAGAGTAAAATTAAGTTTAAAGCAAATTTGCAAATGCTCTTAGAAGGTGGGTAAAAGACGGTAAAAAGTTCAATAAAATTTTATATATCTAATAGTATTATAAAATTACTTCAATTAATTACATTGAACATATATAGGTATTATGTATCTATTTTTACCTAATGTAAATTTAAATTAAATAACTAATTATTTAAATTAAAAGTCAGTTTTAAACAATAAAGTAGTGTTTTTTCACTATTCATCAAAAATTGAAAGTTTTCAGAAAAATATCAAAAATTCACCCTAAGATAATTTGGATGTTATGAATCCAAAAATTAAGTTCATTTTAAAAAAATAAAATTTATATAATTTCAAAAAGTGAGTATTACTATTCATAACGACTAGTTTGATTGGTCATGGTGTGTTAAAACTCCACGTTGTGTACAATGCAAGTTATTGTATTATTCAAAGAGAAAAGTACCATGGAAGCTTGGGGTGTTACCACCTGTGTCTGTCAGAACTAAAGATAAGGTGGAAAAGACACAGATTGTACCTGGAATCATCCTTGGATCCCCTGCATCATAAGCCTCTATCGCCTACAGCTGGCCTCGTCCCTGTCCACCAGCTTCCTGTGCATGGCATGGACCACCTAGGGGTGGTGGTGGAAATGGGTCAAACCTATGACCACCTCATGCTAGCCTAACTCTTCTTCTAACAGGTCCACCTCCCTATGGACAACCCTGCTCCTCTCTCCACCTTTAACTCAGTGGTCACTCGACCGTCCCCTAATCAGCTATACGATAGGTTGTGAAATCTCATGCCAGATGTCACTGACCGCCACATGTGTAACACCATCTGTCTCTAGGCTGACTCAAGTTTCCCTAGGTCCCTTTCACTGCTGACCCTGAGTCCTGGGGTTGTCTCCTAAAGTGACTGACCTTCTTGGGTCCCTATAACAGTCATTGTCTACCTACTACTGAAGTCTCAGCTACCCGGTGTCCACTGCTAGCTCTCACTATCGGTGTCTGCACCAATGGAAAACTCTTCACTAAAAGGGATTTCTCAAGAACCCTAGTATAAGTATGAATGATAAGGGATAACATAGACGCCCTAATGTCCCAACGAAAGACATGATTTAAGGATCGATCCCTAAAGAGCTGATCTCATTCCATGTCCATGGAATTGAATGAAATGTTAGTAAACTTTTCCGGAAACTCCACCATAATACTTCCCTACTGAAAATGTAGAAGCTTCTTTATATGAACCAATTGAAATGTGGCCAGATAGAACTCCTCCCTGAAGATATTTTTGAATTATATCTAGAAGAGGGATGTATTTTCAGGATACTATTTCACCATGCTCCACCATCACCTTTCATAGCTCTAAGGAAGATTGACGGTGAGGACTACCATATGGTCAGAAGGTGTCATCACAAGGTAGAAAACATGGGTGAATTCCTCCAAAAAATACTCAACCAACTGGGGTTTTGACTCACCTCGAAACCTGAGAGGTCACTACCTCTGGAACTCATGAAACACAGTCAGCCTGTGTGTATCCTTAGCATGTAGTGTTTGTATTAGCTGCTGCTCGATGGGTGGTGGTATAGTTGGTAAACTACCAGAAGTTTCTATCTCTCATATAAGCCCCTGTACCGATGCCTTGGGACTATGTGGATCACCCATGTGATCACGCAATGGAATCCGGGATGACTATCTATGTGGAGGCATCCTGAAATATATCAAGATGTACCACGATCTGTAGAGTATATCTGAAGAGCTAACTCAAGAAGGACATGGAAAGCACAACCATTCCTATATGATGTATGTACCATTGTTTTTTCCTATAACCAGTGTTTTAATGTACGAAGTCTAATATTAGGAAATTAGAGTCCTAGTGTATATATATGTTGGCCACTGCACTAATACTAGAGTCGCTAGTTTGAATGCCGAACTTGAAACACTTAACACTATTTCCCCAATCTTATCTTACATAATCCTGATCCTAATGTAGAACTGACTACTCTAATACCACTCTATGACAACCTATCCTAGAGGGACCTATTTCATGACAAACCCAAGCCTGAATCCAATTGGCCAGGGGTTAGTGACTAACACCGAGTAGGAATATCCAAAAACTGGAAGGCATTATCCTAAATTAACTATACGCATGAGCACATCTCCAATCCACAAATGCTAAAATGTGAAAACATGAAGTAAAAAAACGCATTAAACCACTAAATATCACAACCAAAGTACAATAGTGAATGTAATGGTTTTTAAACAAGGTCGGAATACAAGCCCACCAAAAAGATTCTAAAAATAAGTCAAAAAAAAACATGGTGATGTGTTTCCCACATCGTCCCAGCCTAGAAAAGTGAAAACACAATTTATTGAAACCCATCTGTAGAAAAACCTACCTAATCCAACCAAAAGGCAATGGTACTAGGACTGATTTATGAAGCCTCAAGAAAACACATTGTATATCTGATCTCACAAAGAACTGCCTGATATTGGCCTACTTGAAACTCCATTGAAAGGTCGATTGTTTGCACAAGACACGACACGTACAGGAAAAGCTCATGTAGGGGCGAGTAAAACAATACTCAATATGAAACCTCAAAACCAAGAAGGAACACCACATAAGAAATACCAAAAAGGAAATACTAGTATACTCCACATAGGTATATGTCCACATAACATATAATAATAAAGTTTATATATACTCAGTCCCAGACCTAAGGTCTAGAGGTAAGGCACAACTAATTATCTGCCACATGATTCTGCTTCAAGCACACTCATTCCAGGAGAACTCACTCCCCGAGCAATGATATAATTGGAGAAACTCACTAATAGGTCTAGTTCATTTGACCCCTGCCCAAAGAGATAATACTGGTCATTGAAAACTATGATACATAGAGAGGAGATCTTTCCCAGAGAATACCACTAACCCAATATGGATCAACCCACAACATAGGGGATCCTGCATAGAGAATACCACTAAACCTACTGATGTGGCTTGTAACATAGGATATCATTCCTTACTCTCAGAGGATATGTAAATTACACAAAACTCCACTAGGGGTGATATAATATTTTATCTATTCCCATAGAGGAATACCATAACACTTTTTGGGACTTGGCCTCTAGAGGGGACTACAATCCTGTAACATGGATGTAATACTATACAGAACCATTGAGGAAAGGGCCAATGGAACTATCTCAACCTATAATATTCCAATCTAAAAAATCACCACATTATATTAAAAGTATCATCTCTACATCAAGGTGTCAATACCGTATACAGATCGTCAAACATACGTACTGTTTGAAATTTATGGCGTTTTGAAGTTTTAGAAGGGGTCACCTGGCCTATGGACCAACTCACGGTCGGTCCACCAACCTTGGTGGTCGACCACCCAGACCTACTGCCCCATGGATTCCATGTTAAACTGTCAAGGTCAATCAAACCCCTCAACTGCTATGGCCACGTGGCGTCCGGATCGACTGTGGCTCACAGTCGACCGCCACGGTCAACAATGGCCCGACTCTAGTCCAGTCACCCTGGGTCAAACCCATTCGTCCCAACCCACCTAGCCTGACCTGCTCTACCCGAGATGCTGTATTCTTCACACTCCACCTGGTAAGCTCTGCTCGGCCTTCTTGGCCCGCTGCACTCAACCCCCTTAGCCTAATCGTACCTCGCAGCCCACATCCCATGCGACCGCCACCACTACGTCCCACGTGGCCATTTCCACTGCATCCCATGGTCTCGCTGCATCCCGTATCCACTGTACATATACTTCCTCCATGTTCCATGTGTCCTTCACTACATTCCATTGTCGCTGACCCCACTAGCTATAACACGGACACCCACCATGCTCCACACAATCAGCGTCACTGCTGCCTCCGATCATCACCGACCTAAGCTGCCTATGCCACTGCCTCACCATGCCAGACCCATGCCGGTGGTCCCTTATATGGAACATAGAGCCAAATTTGATGCCCATATTTTGAAATGGTCACATATCCATTCTCCTTGGGTCACGATGTATACATACCTGACCTCCATTGTCGGTTTGCGTCCAATCTGGGGGTCCGATCGTGTTCGGATCCACCCTGAAAGTCAAACCATGGCCATAGGGGTCTAATAACAAAAAATGAAAAGAAAAGGGGTTAATGTAATTACAAATAATTCCCATTTAATTAACATCAACTATTGTTTTTGTTGACCTCAATTCGTTCTCGTTAGAACAAAGAAAAAAGAAGAATCTAAAACAAATTCCTATTAATTAACCTCGCAGTTATAAATAACCCACAACAATTGAACCATGGATCAATCTATTTGTTGATTCACCCATATTAATCATGAAAACTAATAATGGGGAAAATAGTATAGAAATAACCTCCCTACCTTGATTCAGATCAGTCGTTGATGAAGGATAATTGCTTCATCGTCGTCGGTGGTGATATTCCTTCGAATCCGCTGTGTGTCGATCATTAGTCCACGATCCATCACTATTTGTCTCAAGAGTTATTCTCCATGTCTTAGAGTAATTCCATATTTATGGTGATAACCCTAAATTCTTAACAAAGGCGTAATACAAATAGAAGTGTCGTTGCGTAATATAGTAATTTATTTAAATTATTTAACGAAGATTATGTCCATTTCAAGATTTTCCACTAAAGACCCGCATCGACCAATATTAAGTTGCACATAGGGTAAAGAATCCATTTTTAGATCAATGGTTCAATCATATTTTTCATATAGGCACCTGTTTTAATAGTTTTCCACTTTTTTTTTGGAAAATCAATCACATGTGATGTTAAAAAGTTTGAACATTTTTCAAAAAATTGTTTCTGGAAAATCGGGCCTCAGAATCACACGCTGTCTTAGTGTCCGTTATCAAAATCAATATATATAATCTATAAAAATAAAATAAGGGAAAATTAAGGATGTTATAGTGTGTGTTCATGGTTGTTTTCTACTAGGATTGCAGGGGTGGAGAGGTGTGGGATTTTGACTTGCAACAGTGTGTGGCATGAGGGGGGGGGATAATTCTATTTTTTTATAAAAGAGTGGAAAAATATTAATTTCAAAAAAAAATTATCGATGGTTTTTAAAATTCATCAGTAAATGATGGGTTATTTATCTACGTTTCACAGAAACATTGGTAAATTAATTAGTGATGTTTTAAATCATCTTTATTTCAAAAAACATCTCCAACGTATGTTTTTTGGTAGTGTGTGAGTTGAGGCTACAGATTGATGATCCGATGAAAAGTGAATTCATCAAACCAATTGTGTCTCCATGGGGTGATCCAATTTTTTGTTGTTGTGGATAATAGTATGAGTTTTTTCATAGACTACTAGAGGTTGAATAAGGTAATAATAAACAACGGTTAGTACCTTATGATTATTTATGATATTTTTGACCTACTGAAGGGATACAGTTGGTTCTGAACGATCGATTTGTGGTTTGGATACCTTCAGATGTGGGTAAAAGATGAGGATAACCTGAATACCTCCTTTAAATGCATGTATGGGAACTTTGAGTTCATGGTCATGTCATTCGGTGTCACAAACACACCATACATATTCATGGGGATCATGAAATCCATATTACATGAGTTCTTAGTCCTATTTATAGTCATTTTCATCGATTAAATATTGGTATAATCAATGTCAAATGTGGAGCATGTCAATCATCTTAGAGCTATATTATAGGTTCTTTATCCCCACATGTTCTATGGAAAACTATCTAAGTATAGGTTTAGTATATGAGAGGTGTATTTCCTTGGCCATGTGGTGTCTCAATAGTGTGAGTTCATGAAACTTTTAAAGATCAAGGTAGTTTTTTCTTGAGAATCACCCAAGAAAATGGTATAGGTTCAGAGTTTTGATATTTTTTGGGATATTATTGATGTTTTGTATTATATTTCTCTTTATTTTATCCATATTAATGTATTTAACCAAGAAAGACCTTGATTTGGTCTGAAATAATCAGTTTCATGTGGTGTTTGGTTAATAAAAGGAGAGGCTGATCACCAGAGGGTGATAATATATTATGGGTATAGATAGTTACATGTAAACAAGAGTAATTATTCAACCCATGCTCACTAGTTAAAAATAGTAATGTTTGTACTGAAGATGTGGAAATATTACCTCATCAGTGAGAACTTCATGGTTTCCACAGTCCAAAAGTGCCTAAAATATGTCTTGTCTGAGTGGGATCTAAAATTATACCAGTAGTGGTGGTTGTATTTTGAATAGGATTATTATTTTGAGATATCATACAATTTGGGAACGTGGAATAATTTTAGTGAGGCATTGAGTTGTATGTCCTGATGAGATGTGGTATGGGAGGCTGAGGATTTTTAGACAGGGATGAAATATCTTATAGTGAGGATTATTGATTACAAGGAAGTTAGTTGTAGATGTTTCCTTTATCATATGACAATGGAATAATTCTTGATATATTAGGTGGATGAGTCTCAGTGGGGAAATTCATAATCATCGGTGACGTGAGTCCATGTTGGCCATGGTGTTTCCCCATATGGATGGTTAGAACCAGATGTTATTTCAAGGTATGTTGTTTTTCTTTTGATGATGTGTGTGGTAGTTCTCAATGTGTTTCAAAAAATAACCTTAGCAGTACATGCAAGTATGTATAAGATGTATCATGGCTTGAGGAGTTAAATTCAGTGTCTCCAAATAAAGTATTAAGTAGTTGAGTTCATTGCATGGTGCTCAGTCTATTAGAAGGTAATAGTTATGAACTATGTTCTTAGGGGGTTTAAGATCCTTTGGATGAAACTAATTAGAAATGGGAGAACATTTCAATGGATTTCATCACTAGGTTACCCTAGTATCAAGGTGGTTGTAATGTTTTTTGGGTGATTGCGGATAGACTGAGGAATTTGATTAATTTTATAACAATTTGTGAATCAAGTGGCATGGATGTTTTGATAAGAATATACATTGATAGTGTGTTTAGGTTTAATGGGGTACTGTAGGCCACCATTTCTAATCATATTCCTTTATTATTAATTTTGGTTGTTTAAATTTAGTCTAATAGTTTGATTTTGAAATCTCATCCATGAAATAATATTCATAAATTTATTAGTTGTGAAATCTGGAATAACTAAAAAACTTAATTCCACCTCCTCCTATAATAAAGGTTGATGACACACCTCAATTGAGAGTGTGATATATTATAGGAACCTTCTCCATCGTATGTCGTTTCATCCATTGAACAACTAAACTCCATCATATGAAGATATCTCATTCCATAGAAGGGAGGGGAAATATTTAAATAAAATAGTAGAGATGAGTTTGAAATTTGTGTCATGGTGGAAAATTTCTACACCCATACAATTCATAATTATTCACTAAAAACATAAATAAAACATATATAATTGAATAATAGAATTTTGGAAACACCTATCTTCCCCTAAGGCCATGCCTCATATCATAATTTCATTATTGGAAGTAATAGGTCACTAGTGAAAAAGTGGATAGAGGGAGAATGAGAATGATAAAGTGAGAAAATATTGGAATAAATATAATGGAACACATGAATTATAAATAAAATAAATGACATTAAATAATGATAACTATAATATCCAATGAAAATAAAAATAGACCAGCAGTGGTAGCAGTCCACTCTTGATCCTCGAATTCTTTTTAGTGGCCGAAATAGCTCTTGTTTATAGAGGGAGGAATCCCCTATACTTTCTTATTATAAATATTCACTATATTTATTTAATATTGAGTTAAATACTCATTTAAAAAATAGATTTGTATATCATTCATGCTGAATATCTCCTTATATATTGAAGGTTTCTAAATTTCCTCATAGAAAAATTATGCGGTGTGGGCTGATAAATTGTTATAATGAACTGAATGGCTATATGGACTCTTAATGTCACTATTGTGTAACAAATATCTCCATGTAACAACATATATTTTTCACATTTCCTCAAAAATAACGCAATTGTTTTATGCACTCCTCCACAAAACATAACTATCTCAATAATGCAGCTTCTTTTTCTTCTTATTTAATCAAACTGGATCCTCTGTTATATAGGTGAGGGTTGGCATGATCTATATATGTGTGTGGTGTGTGAGTAGGTTCCAATCCCACACAACCATGATATTTCAAGACATAAAATCCACATACTAATAATTAAGGAAGTTCTCAATAGTGCTCATTTTTGATTTGGGACAAGTTAAATGTGGCTACAATTCATCATAATCAAAACACTATCATTCTATTCCAAATCCACATGAACCCACACTTGTATAGATCACTCTGCCAGTCAACATCGCTTACCGCTTTTGATTTCTACCTTTTCAACATGTATTCACTGGAGAATGCCATAACCAATTCCCAGGAAGCTCATGCTCAATTAAAAGAACCAATGCCAAAGCCTAGGGATATAATAGATCTTCTATGGGACCTTTTTTGAGTTTTGTGACACATAATAAAGAGTAAAAATGTCATTCATGCTATTCAGAGTACCATACAACTAAGTTAAATAATGAATGGTTGGAGGATAAACCCATCTGCATAAGTACTTATGTGGTTCTCTGGGTTCTCTAAGGAGTAAGGCGCCGTACCATGGTGTTGGAATTGTGATGTGGGGAAGATATTTTTGGGAGTGTAAAGAACTTTTATGGGGAAAAAGTTGTTTTGTGGGAGAAGAGGCTATTTCATATCTTTATATGCATGGAAGGAATATGTGTAGTGTCATTTGAGTTACACAATGGAGGTGTACAATTTGGTAGTGTGTAATTTTTTTTATAGAAAATGGCCCACTCAAGGAATAATCATAGAGGTAGAGCTTGTGTCGTGGCCACACCTATATGAAAGAGGCTCAAGTTTGATGAAATAACTAGAAAAAGAAGTTGTATTGTGGATATCATCATCTATTATGAGCTAACCAAAGTTAAGGATCATTGCACCATTGAAGAGAAAATAACTTTGTAGGCACACTAGCATGGTTTTTTTATGAATAGGAGGAGCTACACCATGGATCACTAGCTACACAATAGCTGTGAATATAGAAATCACTAGTGTCTTGAAGATACACTGTTGAATTTTTTCTTCACCTTGTAGGTGGTCAATTTTGAAGAGATGATTTTTTGAGAAAAATAGAAAACAAGGGGGCTACACCGTAGTTATTTTTGATGCACTATGGGAATACTCATATGGTAAGTGTAGTATTTTTAAAGAGATTTGAATAATAGATGATGAGTTCATGGATAAGTAGGCTGCACCATAACTATGTATATCCGTGCAAAAATAAAAGGATTTAGTGACATGCTTCATTTTTCTACACTTCATAAGTGTTAAACATTGAAAATTATAAAGAATCATTATATTAATAGATTCAAAACTAAATTTAAGATATATTCACATATAAATATAAATTAAGATACAAGAAATTTGAATGAAAGAATAAGAGAGTATTCCTCCTAATAAGAGGGATTTTTGCCACTAAAAGGGGATTATGGGATCTAGATTTGACTGCAGCTGCTACCACCCTGCTTTGTTTTGATTTATTTTTAGCTTTAATTTAGTTTAGTTTCTAATTATAATTCATGCATGTTGTTTTTAATCAATATGAACCATATGTTTCTTTCACTATTTTTTATCTTCTTCATTATCCTCCTATCTTTCTCCAATATTTCCACAATTAACTCTTACATATAATAAAGGAAGACTGACCTATGGCTTTGCCTTGGGGGAGGATAAGTGTTTCTTGAATTCTGTACTTAAATTCCATATGTTTTATTTATGTTTGTGGTGAGTAATATTGAAGTGTATGGGTGTGGGAATTTTTACCCATGAAACTGATCTCGAAATCATATATATTATATTATATTTAATTCTTCTCCCTCTATTCCATTGAATGAGAGATCTTCATATGATGTAGTTGAGCTATTAGAAGGATGAAATGACATATGATGGAGCTGAGTCTGTTAAGATTCCACACTCTCAATTGAGGTGTGTCATCAACCTTGATTATAGGAGGAGTTAGAATTTAGTTTTCCTTGACATTCAAGATTTCCAAAAAAAATTATAGAAAAGTATATTAGTTCAAGAGTAAGATTTCACAATTAAACTATCAAACTGAATTTTAGAAAATGAACATGAATAATGAAGGAAACCAAAAAAAACCTAAAGCCCAATTACATTCTATAATAACTCATTCTGTTTTTATTTCATATTATTTTATAATTTAATTCAAATTGTTTAAAAAAATAATAAAAACATAAAAAGAAGTAGTTTTAGGTGAAATAGAATTAGTAAGTGAAAAAATATGGAGTTTTTAAAGAGAGATGACCCTATTAATCTATTATATTGCACTATGAAAATAAAAATAGTAGCATTTTCTACCCCCCATGGAAGGTATTCAAAAAATCTTGGCACCATTTTAGAGGAGATAATTAGTTATTTAATTATTATTTTTCACACTGTAGATATTTTTTCAACGCTTTTATAGAAAAAATGTTTGAATCACCCTTGTATAAGGAATACTTTGTTTTAATTTTTGTTAGGTTGGTGATATTATTTCTTAAG
Organism: Viscum album; assembly: GCA_963277665.1. NCBI lineage: Eukaryota > Viridiplantae > Streptophyta > Magnoliopsida > Santalales > Viscaceae > Viscum > Viscum album. The sequence goes on from OY728157.1 coordinate 172,057,130, forward strand.
TCAAATTAATGAGAAAAGTTGTTCCAAGAATTTATAGTAGGCTTGATGGAGGACATAAACAGACCAATTTTTGAATCCATGACTAAGGAAATAATTGAGTTATCCTATTACGTTCTAGAGTTTTATCTGATGGATGGGGCACAAAGGACCCCCTTTGTCTTTCTCAATTTCACGAAAGAGTTCCAAGAGGTTGAGTCCCTGATTGACAAACATCCATAAGCCAACCACCTCGAAGATTAGATCTAGAAATACTATGAAGAGATAGAGATTTATGATGAATCATCATGTGTTGATATGAATATTATAGATCAAGAATCCCATGATTTTTTTGGAGTGATAGATAAGATGATTAAATTAAAATTGATCTCCCCATCTATAAGGTATAAGATCCATCACCATTAAATATCTCTCTAGAATTTGAAGAATAAGAAAACACCCATGTGGTGGAGTTTACAGAGAGGATTGAGGAGCCCATATACCTACCTATATCCCATAACATCTAACATCAATAGGTTCTTACCATTGAATAATATGTTGAATTTGAACCAAATTAGGGAGTCAATCCCTTCCTAAACTACTCTTTTTTTTGTTCTTTTTTCAATCTAATTTGTGAATAAACTCCCACTATTTTGACTTTTTAGATTCATCTAATCCTTCTCATGTCCTGGAAAAAGAATAATAATATGAACTTGTTAAGGAACACATAGAGCTCCCAGTTTAGGTTTTCATGATCTAGAGGAATCCCATGAAGAAATCCAAGTGACCCTTCTAGAGGAAAACATGGTTGTATCTACTAATTTAGAAAGGGAGAATTTTCATATAGATTATTCATTATTAATGTGTAGTTTAAGTTAACTTACATTATTACTCTATATTTTAATGTTAAATTCATAATGAACACATAGATAAGGCACTTGAAAATCAATATGAGGTTTCACAAGTAGCATCAAAGAAGGAGGATAATCTATAATTCATCCTACCGACACCATGCATGCTATACCCAATTTCAAAGGGGATGGATTTGGTGTAATATATACATGGAATCCTCATAAAAAATAATGAATATGTACATATTGGTAAAATCTATACATGGTTGTTCAAATCCAATAAACTCTACCCACCGATGGAATATTGATGACAGTTGGTACTTCCCTTCTAGAGACATTAAAAATCCAGGGCCCACTAGGGGGATTAAACCAAGGCTTATCTTTCTACTTTATTTCAATAAATGTTCACTTTAATTCTTTGGATTAGTTTAGAATATACCTTAATCCCTTATCTTTTTTAGATTATGTTGACATGGACACAAAGTTTTAATGATTGATTTTTTTTTGTGGGTCCATGACGGCACAAATAAGACCCAAAATGCGGAATCAAGCTTAATTGGAAAGGGGAGTTCATTATTACATTACTTATATTTTAAAAACTATATGAATTATCTCTGACATTTTTCATTTTTTCTAAAAATTATTTTCTAAACTAAAATATCCAGAAGCTGTGTTAAGCTAAAATTGTATGCCCACACTTAAACATTCTCGCTTTACTTGAATTATCAAGGAGACATGAGTTATTTAGGAACCCTATGATTCCATGTTTTAGATTTAATTTATAATTTTATTGAATGATTAAGATATAGAATTGGAAGATCAAGAGTGAAGTATGGATGTTGATTTGATGAATCAGGATTTGAATGAATTGATTGATTCATATAAATAAAATTTCCCCACCATTTTCTTTATTTGAATATATGAAATTTATGTGAGTTAATTTTATTAATAATAGTTGATCCATGTTTGATTTCTCAAATTATATGTCCAGTAACTTAGATTATTTGTAGAAAAAATACATTCTATTTTATCTTGAGAATATTCCCCAAGTGATTTTGGGAAATGTAACCTTCTAGGAATTGTATTGGTAATTTTTAAATCTACAACTATGAAAATATAAATTTAAAATGATTGAGGAAGTTTTATTGATAATACCAAATCCTTGTACCACCTTTTACATTAATCCTTGTTTATTCCATAGAGACCATGAATGACCTTTTTAGGAATGAGCCACATTTCATGCCATCTATATCTATTCCTACCCTCCTCTTATTGTTTTCTTGATATTTCAAAGTCGAAGTGTGGGGGTCATAAAAGTCATGGTAAAAGGGATGCTCTACATTATATGGAAAAGGTGTGGGGGGGGGGGTATTTTGGGAATTGAGAAAGGTTATTGATTCGATCATAATACTTTTTATTATTTTTCCCTTCTTGAAAAAAATGGGCTGTTCCTTTGGAAAATAAAAAATCACCACTATCGTATGTAAGATTATTTTCATATGTGGTTAAGTGGAGGATATGAGATTTTTTTCCAATATATATTTAAAGAAAGAAAAAAAAATCTAAAAACGTAGTTAAAAAAATGGAATGAAGAAAAATAATAAAAAATAGATAAAATTAAAGGAGAAATTCATTATTATATCATTGTTCATAACCTTTACTTTGAGTTTTGGAAGTGTTTTTTTTTCATTTTAAAGGGGATAATTCTATTTATCTTTTAATTTTGATATCTTGATTTATTCTTAAAAATAAAGTGTTCACATTTATGTGAAGTTCTTAAAATGTTTTACTAGATAGTACTAAAAATGCTTGTCCTATTTTTGGAATTATATAAATAATTGAAAAAAACAAAGACTAAAAATAAATAATTGACACATGAATATTATACACCATGAGTTGGAGGTAACAAAGGGCCTAACATCTTATATAAGAATAATGACGCTTCTTAGAATTTCTCTACAAAAATAATTTTTTTCTACCAATAAGGGATATATATTAAGAGAAATTTCAACCCAGAGTCTTTCAAAATTAGAATACATGGAAAAATAATGGAAATATTACACGCATAGAATCAGTTCAACATATAATAAATTTTAATAGCAATAATGGACTTCAATTTATTCGGAATTATAGTATTGAAGATTAGTATTAATAGTAGAAACATGGAATTATATCCACATTACATGATTGGTTCTCCTAGAACATTTCATGTACATCATTGTAAAATTATATCCATATTATAATTCCCAGAAGACAACATTTTCACCATGTTATGTTTTCCATTAATGCAATATCATGTTTTTAATTTATTAATTTATTTCAAAATGTTATCCTTTTATGATTTATAAATAATCAAAATATAGCATAATTAATCATGCAATTAATATTATTCATAACAATTTGATCTTATCATTATTTACATGTCTTTATAGTATGTATCATAAGTTACCACGATTGTAGAACACATTGTTTATAAATTTTTATTTGTTAGTAAATCATTTAATAATTTAAATATGGTTTCATTAATTTCTTTATAAATAAAATAATCCTTAGGAATTTATTAGATTTTTAATTTAAGTCATATGATATAGATAATAATAATTGACAAGCCTATAATGACTTATAGTTTAATTTAGTCATACATAGAACTTGGAATTAGTATTTAATCAATTTAAATTTCACAAGGAAAAAAAATTCATATTAAGAAATGATAATATCTAATTCATGTTGTATGAAAATTCCTTTAAAAATCATTATTAAAACATTAATGGAATTTTAAACTATGAAAATATTTCAAAGGTGTTTTTTATGGAAATTATTACCCAATTATTTATTAGTTGAACCATAATAACACACTTCATATTTCATTTTTAAAAGAAACCGTTAATTTCTAACACACTCATTCAATTTTTATTATTATAATTCATTGATTAATTTTTTTATTTATAAAACTAACATGACATATTATTAAAGAATTTAGGTATCTCATCATTTCATAACCTATAATAAAGAAAATTTTAACAAGCATGAATCAATTTGAAAATGAATGAATTTCTAGTTGTTAAGACTGAATCATAGTTTAACAAAATTAATATAGTAATTATTATATATTTTTAATAATATAAATTATCATGAAATCCTAGTATTAGTAGTTCAACCATTACTATGTAAAAATAGTAATCGTTCTATCGACATAATTATTTTATTCATCTATCATATCCCTATTATGCCACATATTATGTTAATATCAAAACTTGTATCTTTAAAAAACGAAACCCCAATATTGAAACTTGAAATGATTTAATGAATATGATAATTAAATAATTCATTTTATCTATCTTAATGGTCTTCTAGATTATTCTCATAGTAATAATTACTAGGAATGCACAAAAATAATAACAAAAAGTATCAATGTATCTATTTTCCACTAAGTTTAGGCAGAGGCCATTACACATCATAATTTTATATCAACACATAATTATAGTTCTCAAATAAAATAGTCACTTACACTGACATAATCCTAGATATAAAAATCAAGAAAACCAATGAACACTATCATCGATTCCAGGATATTGTCTACTTTGGAAGTCCCTAACATGCCCACATGGATTTGAAATGCATCATGAAGATAACACATCTTGATTGGGGAGGTGTCTCAACATTTTATTTTCTTGAATCCATAATATATGTTACCATAAAAGACAATTTTTTGGGCTGATGACATGTAATTCATTCAAATTAATCAAATTAAGTTCATTTAATTACCAAAAAATTACTCCATTCCATCACAAGTGAAAAGAACTATAATGAATTTACCTTTCAATGGTTTCTACCCTATAAGAAATACAAACTCATATGGATATTTCATAGACTAAGAGTTCTTGAATCGTATCATGAGGGGCCCTTGAATCCCATTTTCTAGTATGCCTCCCAAGATAATGTCAGTCACTAAGATAAACTAGAATTCTTTTCCCAAGCAACCCATGAAATATTCATAATTACCAACTCGGTTATACATCCTATCTGATAACCATAAGATCAGATACAACTCCTTTATAACCCTAAATCCATTGGTATGTCTCCTGGGCCATCAATGAAATGATTGAGTGACACATAAAGGACACCTCTAATAGTCCCATAGTGGAAACTAGAACCACGGGTATAAAATAAAAAATGAGAACCATTACCCTTATAATATAATTTATGAAAAAATGATAAGATGAAAAATAATTTATATTAATATAGGTGATAATGAAATGTATACTTAGTAGGATCCTTCTTAGGACCTCTTATAAAAATGTGAGAAAATAAATCTAATGCTCTAGTGATCACATCACAAAATCATTAAGAAACTTAAATGGAAACTACCCGTTCCTAGCCTCACTAACAATTTTTTTTTGAGTAAATAGATAATATAATAATATAATATCATAAAAAAATAATCCTCAGTTCCCCAAAACCACTAACGTAAGGTTTTTTACTTTTTATCCACAACATCAAACTTCATTTACTTACAAACCTTCCAAAAAATTAGTTGGTTTTCATAAACATGAATGAAATTAAATTCATGTCCTTTAACTACCATAGATGAATCTAATTATGTTATATCATAACCAGTATTTTCAACCAAATGTGCCTTAAAAAAATAAATCAACCCCAAAATTTACATTACTACATTGAATCACTACCAACTATGACATGTAAAAAGGGAATATCCACCAAATCTATCATCCCCACCCATTCTCACCCCCAAATGAACCATCATAGAATTTTATCTACCAAAATTATGCAATATACTACTATAAATGAATGATCAGGGGTGTAACGAACCGAAACTCTATCAATAAAATTTTCCTTCTTATGTTTATTTCATACATATAGATTATATAAAATAACTTATAGAACATAATTAAAAAATCCTAAATGAATAATTAATGAAATATGAGGTATTTATAGAAGTTAAGGAACCTATACCGATAAAAAAGTAACATTACCTTGAGAAACGTAATGTGACCCTTATGAATAGTATGTTGGTCAATAAAATAGTAACATCACAAATGAAAGTATAAATAAAATTTTTCCATATTATAAATGAAATTATGATATAATTAAATCATAATGTAAGTAAATTAATATTTTAAAAATTAATATTTATGTTTTGGTATTTTTGTAAGTAATAAATATTTAATTACAATATTATAATTAATAAAATGATTTAAAAGAAAATTAATTTTCATAATTTTTTTTCCTAAATCAATATTTTTGTTGTCTTATGATTTTAGTATAATTTCATGAGACCTTATTTAATTTTTTAAAGCATTATATAATCAGTTACAAATTTAAAAAAGCTACCCTAACTTTCTTTTCCACGTGTATAATTAAAAATTGAACTCAATTTTATGAAAATAATTCTCTAAATCAGTTATAGATTTAAAAATATTTTTTTGAGTAAATAATGATTTTAATAAAAAAATAATTTTCTCATATTTAGAAAATTATTTCAAAAAATTAAGTTCAATTTTGAATTATACATATCAAAAAATGATTAGGGTGAATTCTTGGGATGTTTCTAAAGTACTTGAATTTTTAGTGAATAGTAAAATATGATAATTTATAGTATCAAGACATTATAAGCTAAATAAACTATTCCTTGAGTCATGGATTATGTAATCACCCTTGTTTAGAAATAAAATTTTCTTATTACTGTATTTATTCATAGGAATCAATAATATTGGTTGTCTTATGAAAAATAATAAAATAATGAATAGAATAATGAGAAATCACCCTTATCCTCCACTTTAAAAACCTCCCTCATCCATCTTCTCCTCACTCATATTATCCTTGAATAAGTTCAAATTTATACCAAAATACTCTTCCCTAGTCTCTCCCCATGTCCAAGATCTCTTGGTCTTACCAAAAGACCAAAACCCCTTTCCTTAAAGAGGTTCTCAAGGAGGTGTATTCAAGAGGTAAAATCCTCTTCCTTTTATTTTCTTTTTGAGTTATTTTTTTATAATCCTCTGAACTCCTATGTTCAAATGATAATCATAAAACTAGTATCATATATATACTATAATAATATCATGTTAATCTATGAACCATCATCAATCTTCTTACTCTCTCTATTTTATTTTAAAAATGAAATCGTCGTCCGAGAGGTGCCAATTTACAACCTTTGTGGATGACGAACATTATTTATTAAATTTATTCTTCAAGGATAGCCATGATACCATTTTATGGTTAAAAAATACCATAATTTATATATCATAACCTATTTAATGTTCTAGAACCCAGTATATATACTCAATACTCATTCATACGACAAAACTAGTTCATGGTGATCAAAATACCGCCGTAATAATCTAAACGATTATCAGTAAATGTATTATTTAAAAATTCATCCTTATACCATATAAAAATTTAAACTTATTTATTCTCATTAATAAAACGTAATTTTAATTTTATATAATTATACCGATTTTACTTGAACACCGTTTCTTATAAACAAGTGAACCGATCATGAAAACCAAGAAAATGAATGCTCCCAAATGATGTAATTAAACTGTATAACTCATCAATAAAGAAATATATGAAATTAAAAAAAAATGAGTCAAATAATTATAAAAAAGTTTATTAAATAATTAGTTTATGAATTTAATTTTATTATTCTTAATTTTGAGGTCAATTGCAAAACTCATTTAGACATAAGGTAAGAGTTTTCTTTCCGAACCTCCATTTTCATTCAGGTTGTGATTTCTTCTTCTATGAAACAATGTAACTATTAATTTGTTTTATATAATTTTTCTTAATTATAGTTATATGTTCCAAAATTATTTATTATGATCATTTTATCTTTTGTTTGTGTAAAATACATGTTTTAAAAGATCCCCGTTCTCAATTATTCACAATAAGAAAGCTCAATCAAAGGGAACTTCCTGATTTCGTACCTATTTTAAAGTGCACTGTATAATCTTTTTTAAGACACCATTATTTTTCTATAAATACTCATTTTTTCATGGATAAAACTATCTTAGTTAACTTCTCATAGTTTTATTCCAATATTTTTCCAAAATAACTCTTCTTTTCAAAGTAAAAGAGTATTAACCTCATGAATTATTCAACGATTTTATTTGATAATTTTTGTCTATTTCAACAAATCAGTTGAATTTTATGATTTATTGATATTGATATCTTATTATTTTCATATAAAATATTTTATTAAATTGTTTATGACCAGTTTAATAATGGATTTTTTTCTTGATACCATTCACCATGCTACTCAAATTGGTTAGTGATTATGTTTACAGATTAAGGAAAGTTATTTAAAAATAATATGTTAATATTGTTTATATTTATACCCATTAATATGAAGAGTGAATTGGATATAGAAAGTGATGGATGGGGCCTGATATAGCCCATAGATGAATCGATAGGTCTCATGAGACAAAACATAATTGGGTTTTGGCTGAGGACTTACCAAAGTATTTTCATATGTCTTAGCCAAGGCCTTGAAAATATGATTTAGATGTCCAAAATTATACATTCCATCATTATGATAGTATTAATTGATAAACCATGTGATTATTAGACTAGTAGAATATCCATGGTTAATTTCATTCTCTTATGATCACTTATATGGCTTTATTTAATAAACTTTCATTCATGCCATATTATTCTCAAGTTTATTTTTAAAGTAATATGTTTTTATTTAGTAACCCTTCATAATGTTTATGTTTATGATAACTTATACTATATTACCTACCCTTACTGAGCATATGATCTCACCCCTTTCTTATGTTTTATTTTTTCCTAGGATGCAATGATAAATATTATTATGAATGACTTTCAAGAATAATCTAAGACTTTATGGGTGTTTCCAATAGAGTTGTAGTGTTGTTTTTGTTTTCAAGTTGTAATGTAAATATTATGTTTGTACATAGTTTTTTTTAAAAAAACTAAACAATTCGGTCCTTCAGGATGCTACATACTTATAAACATACCAATGTTTTAATATAAGACACCGGCTATGTGCAACTGGGGTTGGGGTCATTATAGTTGGTATCAGATGAAGTTTTGTAGAATCCTTAGAATAAATATTTAGAAATTGTAGAATAGGAAAATAAAACCCTAAAATAGACTTTGAGGATAAGAATAAAAGAATTTACTTGCATTTTGGAAAGGTATATATTATATAGATCTTTATAGAATATACATACATGTCTGGATACTGCAAGTGGGAGTGGTTCTGGAATAGATGTATCTAGGAGTAACAAATCTGACAAGGTGTCATGTGCTTGACTCAGGGTAACCTGGTACACAATAATGGGCCTTAATGTGCACCTAGTTTGACACTCCCGAGTGATATATTTATGAAAATTAAAATTTTCTCTAAAAACCATTATGAAGGATTTAATTGTAAATATTTCCCCAAAGAAACCATTCTTATGGTTATGAGATTAGACATGCATAAAATTACAATTTATGTTATGTGTTTTTTCTAGTTTGAAATTATACATTAATATCTATAGCCTATTTAGGGTATTCCATTAATTAGAAATTGAACATAGTAGAATGAATAGAAACCACACAAAAGCATTTATCCCATATAGGGATTTCACTCCTATGCAAGATAATTATGCTTATTCTAGAGCAGTGACTAGTGTAGAGAAACTTATAACTATACTGAGACAACTAACTCAGGTTATGAATAATAACCTTACCTATAAGTAGTATCCCAATCCACAATGTGGAGGAGACATGTTAGAATGATTTATGCATATTCAAACTCCATTATTTAATGGGACTACATACCTATTCATAATAGAGCAGTGGATAAGTTCCTTAGAGAAGATATTTCTCACTTTGGGAAGTAACCCAAAGGGAGAAGGTTGTCATGGATGTTTATCGTCTATCACGAGATGCTGATGAACAATTTTTGTTGATTCAAAACACAACAAAGGAGGAAGATACTGAAAATATGGAATGGTGGGATTTAAAAGAAATTTTCCTGAAAAATTATTATCCTCAAAAACAATGAGTGGATATGGAAAGGAAATTCATGAATATGAGGCAAAAGGAGGATGGAAAATTTTCCAAGTATGAATAAAACTTTACAAGGATAGCAAGGCATGTTATAGACTGTATACATAATCCAAGGGGAAAGAAAGATCCATTATTTGACAGTTTAAAACTATTCCTCTGAAGGGAATTGGTTTCCCAAACATTCTCAACATATGAAAATATATTCTCATGTGAAATCAATATAGAGAAAGAATTCTCTATGTCTTATGAATTTAATGGAAAACTAGAGAATAAGAGGGTGGATGAGGACAGAATGGATAAAGGTAAGAATAAAAAAGGAGTTTTCCAATATTTGATACCTGTGGAAGGAAACACCCTTAAGCTAACTTAAAAGAAAAAGGGGTCTATCACAAGTGTGAAGAGAGAGGCCACCAAGACTGTGATTGCAAGGGAAAGAAAGAATCTATGAATGTTCAATTCTATAATTTTAGGTATATGGGACACTATGCAAATTATTTTCAAAAGTATCAAGGAAATATTCCTCAGAAAAGGCCACAGGAGAAAGGAAAAACTTATGAGATCATAATAGATTATTTTGAAGTTTCTAATGATGTGGTCATAGGTACATTAATTTTCTCCTCAAATTTAGCTAATTTTTATTATTATGGATCATTACATTCCTTTATATCTTCATAATTTTCATTAAAAATTAGATATTTCCAATTCTCCTTAACAAGGGAGTTTTCAGTCCAAACCCCTAAGGGAAGTATCATTGCAACAAAGACGTGACAGAAAGTTCCCATTATGGGATATAAATGTGTTTTACCTTCTTATTTTATCATCATACCCAAGAGGGAATTTGACATAATACTCAGTACAGATTGGATTTCAAAATACGAATAAGAAATAAACTAAAAGAGGAAGTAAATAACGATTTGTGAGGAAGGTGTACAATCACTTATCTTTAGAGTAGAAACATCACCATATGATTCTTATCTAGATCCACCCCTAGTAGCCCTACTAAATTAAATTCTTGGGGAGGAAGATAACTCAATTTCTATGGGTGAGGAAAAAAATCATCAAATTTAAGATGTACCTGTTATGAAAGAATATATTGATGTATTTATAGAGGATTTAACTGGAAATCCTATATAGTGGGAAATTGAGTTGTTTATTAATTTAATTACTAGTGCAAGGCCTATATCAAAGAATCATTATGTAATGTCTATAGTGGAATTAGTATAACTGAAGAAAAAACTAGAGGAATCAAGAGATAAAGGATTTATCCATCCCAGTGTTACTCTATAGGGATCCACTGTTCTCTTTATCAAGAAGAAATATGAATCCATGAGGTTGTGCTTTAAATATAGAGAAATAAACATTATTACAATAAAGAACAAGTATCCCCTACCTCATATTGATTATTTATTTGATTAACTTCATAGATCCCAATATTTTTTGAATAATAACCTTCGATCTAAATATCATCAATTTCATATGAGGAAGGAAGATATTCCAAAGACAATATTTTGAACCAAGTATGAGCAATATGAGTTTACCATAATGCCTTTTGGATTAACTAATGCACCCTATGTTTTCATTGATCTAATGAATAGAATTTTAATGGAATATTGGGGTGAATTTTTTTGTGGTATTTATTGATGATATCATGGTATACTACAAAAGCTATAAAGATCATCAGAATCACATATGCATTATTATGAAGAATCTTAAAAGAAACAAGTTATATGAGAATTTTATGAATTGTGTATTATGGATTCAAATAGTTTCTTTTCTTGACCATATTGTCTCTAATGATGGAATCTTAGTTGATCTGGTAAAGACAAAGGGAATTCAGTAATTCCCTACTCGAACAAACATAATCGAGGTACGTAGGTTTATTAGTTTAGCAAGTTATTATGGATGTTTCGTTCAGAACTTTTCCTAATAAGATAATCCATTAATCAAGCTTACTCGTATAGGGTTTATGTTTGTATTGACTAAATAACATATAGAATATCTTGAAGAATTAAATAAAATATTATTTAATACTCCAATAACAACTCTACCTTTGAGAAATGGTGATTTTTTGATTTATACTGATGTATCAAAGAAATGACTCAGTAATGTACTTATACAGAATAATATAGTTATTGCCTATGAAAAAAGGTAGTTAAAAACTCATGAACAAAACTATACAACTCTTGATCTTGAGTTAAAAGCTTTAATGTTTCCTCTGAAGATATGGAGACACTATCTCTATGGAAAAATATGTGATATATATATATATATATACCACAAGAGCTAAAAATATATATTCTCATAAAAAGAACTCAACATGAGGAAAAGATGATCGATCGAGCTACTCAAGGACTATGATTGTTTAATACAACACCACCAAGGGAAGGAAAATAATGTACCAGATGCATTGAGAAGGAATGATCATGGGATTCTAAACAAAATGAGGATTGAGAAGGATCCTCTGTACATGGATCTAGTGAGGATGGATATGGGAATTATCAAGGAAGGTGAAACACCATTAATTTTTCAACTTCTTACCCAAATATCTTTATTATAAAGGATTAAAAGTTATCAGCCTGATGAAGAGAATATTCAAAAGAAAATTAATGATTTGAATGATGGGAAGTTATGATACTTCTTGTATGAAGATAGAATTTTGAAAATTTTGAGGAGGAATTGTGTTCCCTCTTTACCCAAGCTAAATGGAGAGTTATTGGATGATTCCCATAGCTTGAATTTCTCTTTACACCTTAGTAGCACTAATATGTATAGAGATTTGAAGGTACCTTTTTTGTGGGATAATATGAAGCATAAAATTATGGATTATTTATCAAGATGCTTAGTCTATCAACAGGTGAAGGATGAAAGACAACATCCAATAAGAGTCCTGAAACCTCTGCTAATTACTACATGGAAATGGGATGATATCACCATGTATTTTTTCATGGGATTAACAAAATATATAAGAAATAAGGATGAAATATGGGTGATCATTGATCAACTTACCAAATCTTCACATTTTTTTCTACAAGGGAGGATTTTCAATTAGAGTGCCTTGCGGGGCTCTACATTAATAAAGTTGTACGATTTCATGGAGAACATATTTCAATAGTTTTTTATCATGATTCTTGATTTATATCTTAATTCTAGAAAAGTCTCCAGAAATCAGTGGATAGTGAGCCTCATTTGAGTACTACTTATCACCCTCAAACTGACGAGCAATCAAGAAGAGTGATCCAAACTTTAGAAGATATGTTTAGATCATGATAAATTGAATTTCATGGTATTTGGGATTAATATTTACCTTTAGTGGAGTCTTTATACAACAAGTATTTCTATTCTAGTATTCAAGTGGTATCATATGAAGCATTGTATAGAAAGAGATGTTTCCTGCCAATTTGTTGGGAAGAAGTTGGTGAAAGGAAGATTTTGGGCCCTAATATTGTGGTGGAAACAATAGAAAAGGTAAATATTATTCACACCCATATAAAAAAGATCAATGTAGGAAAAATAGCTATGCTGATAATCAAAGGAAGGATATGGAATTTCAAGATGGAGAACACCTTTTCTTAAAAGTATCTTAAGGACCCTAGAACACCCTAAGAGGGGGGAGGGGGGTGAATCAAGGTGTCAAATTTTTCTTACTAAAGTGATGGATCTTGTTACCACATTGGTGTAAACCTATTAAACTTGTCTGATGGTAATGTGAAGCAATTAAAAAATTTAAATGTAGTAATACAACACAACAATTTTTACTTGGTTCACCACTAAGGGTTAGTCCAAGGAGTATACACTAACATATTTTCAGTCATACCTAAATCCACTAATATTCACTAGATATAAAATATAAGAGTTTTGACATAGTCACTCTGTACTAGGAACACTCCCTTTATAATGTTTTAGGGATATCACACTGCGTCCCTTGTGATACTCCCCCTTCACGATACTCCAATGATATCCCTGTTCATGATGCTCATCATAATCATAGTTCATTCCTTCAAAACCTTTGAACCACTGTGAATATCCAATTCTCATAATAGTGGAGATCATAGTAATGGTTTGAGATTCTCTAATTCGTTGGCATTAACAATGCTTTTCACAGTCATGTAGACCACCAATAACTTTCATTTTTCATTTGTGAAACACAATTGGTGAATCCCATCTTCATGAAATTCATTCCATTTCTATATTTTCATAAGTCCTTCAATAAAATCCCATTTTCTCAATGATATAAATCCTACAAATTTTGGACCCCAAAAATTTGGTAAACATTAAGAACCGACATCACCTTCAGTACTATTGTCAACTTAAACTGTTATATCCATTTCCTTGGAAGATCCCTGATATTCCATGTGAGGATTGAAAACAAGCACAAACCATACTCCATTTATAGCAAAGAACATCCCTAGTTCCAACAATATCACCCTTTGGGTTTGTAGAAATATGTAGATAAATTCAATTAAGAACCATCCACTATAAAAAACTGATATGCAAGAAACAAATCAGCCAACTCTCTAAGTCTACGTGAGAAATGATCAATGTATAAAACAAGAGGGGAAGATTGAATCGGGTTCTCGTGTCTTGTAATTCTTAAAGATGTTATAGAAAATCTCTGACTATTTCCTCATATCAATGAAATAATTTCTCTATTCTCATTTACCAACTTTACAACTAGTCATTCTACCCATTTGTTTCTCATTGAATTTTACTCATGGAAATTTTCCTTTCTCCACTATCCTAAAACTAGAAAACTATAAATTTTTCCATCTCATTATCAACCTTTGTACCATTTAGCCATTATAATTTATCCATTCTACCCAATTGGAAATAAACCCAATGAACTTTATTTTTACTTGTAGAGATGAAAAACACTCCCCCTGGATCGTATCTCCCCCATAAACCTACAAATCTTCCAGAAACAGATTAAAATAGTTAATATAAATAGGTAGAGGGGACCCCTAAAAACCTCCTCATGCACTGGGAGGTGGTTGAACACCGAGGTTCAACCGATACTTCTCTAACACATGTTCTGATAATGGGATGGTCGGTATGTCATCTGATTGATCATTAATTACAACATGATCTAGTTTAATAATGATTTTTTTAACCTTTTCCTTGGTAAACTGATAACTTATTTCAATGTGTTTTTTATGAGAATTCTGAACATGATTCTTCATAAGATAATTTACGCTCCTTTTATCACAATGAATCACCATTGGTTTTTTCACTTCATCACCAATATCATACAGTTATTACTTCATCCACAATAGTTGAGTACATTCCTTTGTAGTGGAGATATACTCAGATTCGATAGTACTAGGTGAACTAATTTTCAGTTTCTTCCACAACCAGCCCACACATTTCTTTCCAATAAAGAATATTACACAACTTGTGGTATTTATATCAACAATATCCCCATCCCAATTAGTAACAGAAACATTGATAGTTCACTATATCTTCCTACAGAACTGTATAAACCATAATTGTGAGTGCCTTGAATATATCTCATTATTTTTTCACAACTTACATATGTTCTTCCTTAGGATTAATTTGAAAGAGGGCCGCTAAGAATATTACAAATACAATATCTCTCTGTGTCATAGTCAAGTACAATATGATTTCGATGATTCTCCGGTACATTTTGGGATCTATAGATGTCCCATATTCATGCTTTCCTAGTTTTGTCCCAACCAAAATCTGAGTCTACATTGGTTTGGAATCATGAATATTTAATTTCTTCAGAAACTATCTTTCATAATTTTTCTGATAAATAAAAGTGTGGTCTTTCCTTTGAATCACTTTTAGACCCATGAAGTATATGTTTTCACCAATTTTAGACATTTCCAATTATAATTTCATGTGATTGGAAAATTCATCCACTGATCCCTTCCTGGTTCCACCAAATATAATATCATCTACATACACCATTACCATGAACTGATCTTTTTAATAATTCTTCACATATATATTGTGATCCACTACTCTTTTAAAATTGATCTTCTATAAATAATAGTCAAGATGAGAGTACTAAACCCGTGGTGCCTGTTTTAGAAAATATAGTGCCTTATTCAATTTACAAACCTTCAATTCATCATTACCAAGAAAAAACCCACTAGTTGTTCAATGTTGAATTATTCAAGAAAAACATTCAAGAAAGATATTTTTGCATCTATTTGATACACTTTTTATCCTCTTTGAATTTCTATGGTAAAAAAATCCTGATTGACTCCAGTCTCCCCACTAGAGAAAATGTTTCTTCAACATCAACTTCTTCAATACATGAATATCATTCACACACCAATAATTCCTTATTTATTATTACATTACATTTATCTTAAAATTTATTCTTAAATATCCACTTCATACCAATCACATTGTGACTTTTGGTTCTCATAACAAGATCCCACATCTGGTTCTTATCAATTTGATCTAACTCTTCATTCATGGATTTAACCCATGATTCATCCTTTAAAGCTTCTCCAAATGAGAAAGGTTCCACAAATGATAAGAAGGCATATTGTGCACTATTACTCATTATCCTTGTTTTTGTGACTACTGTATAATCCCCAATGTTGTTAGATTGATCAATATTTTCTCTTTTATTTCTCCTATGATGTTTAGAAGAATTTTCTTCAGCCATTGTTTACTCTTCTGATTCTTCTTCGAAATCAACTTCATGTTGTGTACCTTGAATGTTTTGAACACCTTCATCTACTTATTTATTTGGATATGTTACACTTCTACATTATTCTTCATCTTGTATCACATCAGTAAGGATTATTTGTGGCATTTGTGTTCTTATCTTCAATGATCTTCCCATCGATTCGTTCCACAATTTTTCCAAGATGATTATTGATGAATTTGTAGGATTTTTTCCTTATTTATTATCTGAGGAATATTCCTTCATCTACAGCATCACCATACATACCTTGGTTTCTTTTTTTGTTTCGGATGAAATATTTAGTTATAAAAACAGAAAATGCTTCAAATAGAGATTCCTTCCATTCCTAACACATATAATATCTTTTTTTCTCCCATATATAGCCCTGTTCGATTTTGAGCACACACTGCAACTTGAAAAACCTATTTTCAGTAATGGTGAGGGATACGACTCTCAATTAGCATAGTTATAGGCATATTGTTCACCAATTGATTCCTACACTAAAAAACTACATTTTTTTGGGGAGTTATCACATCGCCCACCACCTGTGGAATTCCATGTTTCACCAGTTAATTTTCAAATTCAATTGATAAATATTCCCCTCTATTTTTATATTGTAAAACCTTGATAGTGCGACTATTATCATTCAATTATGTTTGACAAGAAGTCTTCATATAGTCAAGAACTTGACGTTTCCTATGTATAACCATCACACAATCCATTCTACTATAATCATGAATGAAAAGGAAAAAGTACTTTTATCTATGAATTCCAAAAACAATTATCAGACCACATACATATGTATGGACGAGATAAAGAAGATTTTATGCCCTTTTCTTCTTTATCCAATAAGAACTGCAGACCAAATTCCCTCGTACGCAAGCATCTAAAGTCTTTTCTCATTGACAATTCAGATTGGGGATATCCATGACTATCTTCAGCTTATATATCTTTTCAATGTCTTGTTTGTTAATGTATCCCACCTTCGATGCCACAAGTTGTTTTCTTCTTCAAATGTTAGATAGAATTTTTTTTCTTTAAGGTCACATGATATAATTTTCCATATGTTCTAAAACCATTCATGAGAGAATTAACTATCTTACCCTTTATAGACTTTTTAATTTAAAGTCACTATAAGTCCTGATTCATAGAGTTGAATCACACTAAGGAGATTGGGATGCAAACCGTCCACATAAATAACTTCATTTTTCTTAAGCTCTACATTAGCTATTTCATTACTTCTATTTCTTTTGATCTTTGACACACCTTCATTACCAAACCTTACCATTGCATCAACCCTTTTCTTAGAATTCATTAATAATTCAGCATTACCAATCATGTGGGACAGACATCTGCTATCAAGGATCCAGGTGATGTTGCTCTTTTTAGATTTGATAGCTACTTCTACAATGTTGGACTTTTCAATTTTTTTCTTTTCCATCCATGCAATATTATATTGAGTGAAAGATAAAGACTACCTTTTAAATATCTCTTCCATATGGGTTGGTTCTTCATACTCAAACTCTTATTCAAGAGGAGAGAACCTGTTTGTGAGAGAAACACTATCTGTTTGAGGAGTATTCACTTGACTTTGAGTTGTGTATGAATTTTTCATGTCTTTACTTTTCCTATAATAAACATATTTATGTCCAAATTTAGAACAATTAAAACAATATCCATAGAAATTATTTATTTTATAAGAAGTAATATCTGAATTTGTTTTCTTTTTTTGACTTCCTTGATCTTCCCTATTCAAATAGATCCTTGATTCTTCATAGTATCACATGGTACAAACCAGATATCCACATAATTGAAATTTCATAAGTGGAAATGTATTCTCATTTATATTACTCCCCATGTCTCCTTACTTAGGGAGAATGTTTTTTTCATATCATTTATGGATTCCTGAGGAGAGTTTTTAGTTCTCCATTTATTTTGGATTGAGGGTTTTTTTCATCACTTTAGTTGGCTTTTCAATATGTCATACTTTCATTTTTCCTATATTTTGAACCATTTTATTTTCCACATTTGATGTTTCCGCATCACAACCGATTCCATTGTTTCCCATGCATGTTGGTATTTTAATATTCAAATCCTTTTCAACTTTATCAGAACCATGATTAGATCTCTCTAGAAACTCAACATCTTAGAATTTTCTAAACAATATTTTCTTCTTTTCTCATTTTGGATTTGATTCACTTTTAAGTTTAATTCTAAAAGTAAGAAATTATTCTTTGAGTACCTCAATATTCTTGAACTTCTTTTCCAGTCTGAAGGTAAGGCCATTGATGAACTTTTCTTATTCTTAAATTCTGAGCTTTAGTTCCACTACATCTTATATGATTTTAAGGGTTGTTGATTGAACATTCACTACTTCTTCCATTCATTCAATTTCATCTTCAATCTGATCAACATATTATGATTATTATTACACAACTTCTCTCTACTTTTTTTATCAGTTTCATTGATTCTCAAGATTACTAAGAGAATCCTTAAGTTGTAACTTTATATCATCATCAAAAGACAAATGATGTTTTCTAGATTTATATTTTAATGCTAATGACTTGTCAATGGTAGCCATCATAGATTCTTGGTTTCAAAATTTAATCATTGGTTCTTCTTTTACAAGAAATTCATTATCATAACTTTATTCTTTAAAGAAAAAACTTTTTTAGTGGTTTTTTTCTATATTTGAATTTTACATCTTTAGAAAAACTTTTCTATGGCTTCTAAGAGTTTACAGCTTCACCATAATCATCATTGAATTTCCTTGAGAATTGAAAAGCAATGTGCCTAAATATACCAAAATGGAAGCATTCCAAGGTTAGATTTCCTTCAAATATACCTTTTCCTCTCTTGAATTTCTTGACAAAGATTGAAAGGATTTTTGCTTCTACATATGCTTCATTAACATAGTCACTTAAAATATCGAATTTTTACATGGATTTGTATGCCATCTACTTACTGACACAACTTATTGCATCCTTTAGTTGTACTCTCATTTCATATGCAACCAAACTACACCATATATTATCCAAATATAGTTTTGAAAGATATTTTTCTTCACAAGATAACACTTTTGTATTTTTAAGGATTGGAAGTCTTGTCAAGAGTTTCTTTAAAATGTCAATTTCTTTAATTTCTTCACCAATCCCTCGAATTTCTACTACAACTTTAGTAATTATATTAAATAAGGTAACAAAATTTTCACCAGGAAACATATTTAGATAATAAAAACTACTATGACAAACTATGAGTTTTTCTTATTTAACTTTATTTTTAACTTCATAAATTTTTTCTAGTTTCTCCCCAATTGACTTGGAATTTGTGCAAATCATTACCTTAAGATATATCTAATTAGAAAGAGATGAAATGAGATCATTCTGTGCCTTAGCATATGCATCAAGAATTTTCTTGTCTTTATCTATCATAGACAGCCCTATTAGATCAGCAACCTATATTCCTTGTGAAGTGGCAAGGAGTACATACATTTCAAGAGATCTTAGAGAAGATCTCATCCTATTCTTCCTTATCTGAATGTTTTTTCATCAAATTGGGGAACTAACCTAAAATTTACTGAATTATCTAGGATGGAAAAGTAGGATATATTTAACACTAGAAACCATTAACCTCTAATATCACTTTAAGGATCCCGGAACACCCTAATAGGGGAGGGCTTAATAAGGGTGTCAAATTTTTCCCACCAAAGCGACAAATCTTGTTTCCATGTTGGTAGGAACATATTAAACCTATATGATGATAATGTGCAACAATTAAAATATTCCCATGCAACAAGACAAGACAATACCATTTAATTAGTTCACCCCTAAGGGATAGTCTGAAGAGTATACGCAAATAGATTGTCAATTATACCTAAATACACTAATCTTCACTAGATTTGAAATAAAAAAGTTTTGAAATAGTCACTCTATGTTAGGAACACTTTTTTTACAATGTTTTAGGGATTTCACAGTGCATCCCTCAGACCAATTCCATCGACTTCCCCTATCTCAATTCATTGAGAGAAGTCTAACTCAGTTTATCAACTTGAAGGTCACTTCAATGGTTTGGCATAAAATTATTTCACTGACTTAGCATGGGACTCTACCTACACCATTGAGTTGAGTTTATGATCTTTGAAATATCTGTTCACTTAAAACTGATGTTCAATACTTCCTTTCATGAATCTCCTTTGTGAATATCACTCCTTTAAGAATCTCCTCTGCCTTCACGGAACACACCACCTTTGCAAATAACCCTTTCCTTCGTGAAGCACACTACCTTAAAAAAGCACCTCTTCCATATAAAAAAAACCTTCCTTAGTAAGGCTCACCGAATCAACATGGAATAACCCATCATGGTGAAGCACTCATTAATCAAAAGCACTGGCATCCGTCAAGACTAAAGTAGTCTTTTCATGATGCTCAAGCTTGCATGCAATATCAGTTTCTCGGATCTCCCCTGGATTCAAGAAATCAAATTGATTCCATATTTTCCTTGGATTTTTTTTGTGTTGATTGAAGAGGGGTAGTCTCTTATTTATAGGCTTGGTAGTTCATAAAGCTCCACCGCCTCTAGTGTGATTTTAGGATCTTCCAAAAATACCTTCATGATGCTCCTCCATTTGTTATGCTATAATGAAATTCCAATTCATGATGCTCACTGTAATAATAGTTATCTTCATCAAAACCTTCACACCACCACGAATCTCAAATTCTCATAATCGTAGAGATCACCATCATGATTTTCGATGTTCTAATTATTCACCGTTCACGATGTTTGTTGCTACCACATTCATCACCACTAGGTTTCACTGTTCCTCCACGAAACTCAACTGGTGAAGTCTATATTCAAGAAATTCATTAATTTACTATACTTTCATAAGGCCTTTTTGGAAAGAAAATTTTTTAACGATAGCCATCCTTCAAATTTTGGACCCCAAAAATTTGCTAAACACTAGGAAACAACGCCACCTTCAATACTATTCTCAGCTTAAACTGTAAGATCATTTTCCTTATAAGATCCCTGATCTTCTATGTGAGTATTGAAAACAAAAAAACCATTCTCTATTTCTAGTAAAGAACATACATGGTAACAATAGTATCTCTATCGAAGGGTGTTATAAGATTTGGGAGGAAAGGGAAATTGAGCCCCAGGAACATTGGTCCTTTTAAAATTCTGGAAAGAATAGAATATGTGTCATATCATTTGTAAATGGTGAATATCCTTTTATAAGGTAAAAATTGTTTTCCACATATCCTTATTAAGAAAGTACATGTAATACCCAACACAAGTACTCACTTTTGGAGGAATAGAATCAGAACCTGAATTATCTTACTCTGAAGAGCCTATCCAAATTATGGACACTAAAGAATAGATGATATGGAATCATATGACTCAGAAAGTAAAGGTACATTGAAAAAATCATAAAATTGAAGAGGTTATGTGGGAGCCTTAGGGTCTTATTATTAATAAATATCCTTGTCATTTGATGGGGTGAGAATATTGAAATTTCAAGGATGAAGTTTTTACAGGATAGAAGAATGTGATGACCTAGAACTCTATTAATGAAAATTACATTTTTAGGTTTATTTTATATAATATAGATCCTATGAAATAACTTATATAACATAATAAAAACATAATAAATTAAGAATTAATTAAATAATAGGAATTTCCAAAAGTTAAGGAACCCATACCGATGAATTAGTAACATGCCCTAAGAAATAGTAACGTGACTATTTTGAATAGTAAATAGACCAATAGAATAGTAACCTCACTAATGAATGTATAAATAAAATATTTTCATATTATAAATGAAATTATGATAAAATTATTCCACAATGTAATTAAATGAATATTTTAAAAATTAAAATTTACGTGTTGGTATTTTTTACAATTCATAAATATTTAATTATAGTTTTATAATTAATTAAATGATTTAAGAGAATTTTTTTTACAAAACAATAATTCATAAATAAATATTATTTTGTCTTATGATTTTATGATACTTTTATGAGACCTTATTTAATTTTGGAAAGCATTATAAAATCAATTATAAATGTAAAACTGTTTTCTTGAGTAAATAATGATTTTAATTAAAAATTAAATTTATCAAATTTATAAAATTATTTTTATAAAATGGAGTTCATTTTTGAATTCTAAATGTTAATAAATGATTTGGGAGAATTTATGGTTTTTGTATGAAATACTCCAATTTTCAGTGAATAGAAAAATACGATAATTTACAGTATCAATACATTATTACAAAAACCACACTATTAATTGAGTCATTACTGATGTAATATCCCTTGGTTCAAAATAACATGAACTTATTACTGTATTTATTCATAGTAATAAATACTATTAGTCTTCTTGAGAAAAACAATAAAATAATGAATAGAATAAATAAAAACCACCCCTCTCATCAAATATAAAAACCACAACTCACATCCTCTTCTCCTCAATCCTCTAATACTTTAATCTTGTAAATGTTCTACCTAAATATTATTACCTAGTATCTCCTCACATAAATGATCTCTTGGTCTTACCAAAAGATCAAAACCCCTTTTCTTAAGGATGTTCTCATGGAGGAGTATTGAAAATGTAAAATCCTCTTCCTTTTCCTTTTATTTTCTTTTCAAGTTTTTTATTTTATAATAATCTCATCACCTACTCTATCCAAATGATCATGATAACTATAATATCTTATATATTATGTAATTATATCATGTTAATGGAATATCCATCATCAATATCCTTACTCTCCCACTTTTATTTTTAAAATTAAATCATCATTAGTGAGGTAATGATTTACAACCTTTGTGGATGAAAACGTTCATTCTTAAATTTATTTTTCCAAGATGGTCATGATACCATTATCATGTTTATAAAATAAAATAGTATATTTATTATAATCTATTTAATGTTATGGAACTAGTATATATACATAAAATAATTCATATGACAAAACTAGTTCGTGGTGATCGAAATACCGCTGTAATAATCTAAACAATTTTCACTAAATGTCTTATCTGATGAATCATCCTCATGCCATATAACCATATGATATATATAAACATTTAAAATTATTTATTCTAATTAATAACATTTAATTCCAATTCAGGAGAATTATATCCATTTTACATGAACTCCATTACTTATAAACAAGTGAACTGATCATGAAAACCAATAAAACGAATGCTCCTAAATGATGTAATTAAACATTATAACTCATAAATATGTCCATAAATAAACATAATAGAACTATAATGAATCAAATAATTATATAAAATTTTCTAAATTAATTAATTAATATATTTAATTTGATTATCCTTGATGTTAAGGCCATGTATAGAACTCATTCAGACATAAGGTAAAAGTTTTCTTCCCGAACATCCATTTTCAGTGGGGTTGTGATTTCTTCCTATATAAACCAATGTAATTCTTAATTTATTTTATTAAATTATTCTAAATTATAATTATACATTTCAAAATCTTGTATTATGATCATTTCATCTTTATTTTTTGGGAAATACATGTTTTAAAAGGGTCTCGTTCTCAATTCTTCACGATAAGAAAGCCTGATCAATGAGAACTTCCCAATTTCTTACCTATTTTAAAGTGCACTATATTATATATTTTAATCCACCATTAGTTTTCTAAAACCACTCATTTAATCATTGGAAAAATATATTATCTCATTTTTAGCGTTATGAAAATATTTTTCCAAAAGAAATTTTCTTTTCAAAGTAAAAGAGTATTATTCTCATGAATTCTTTGATGATTTTATTAGAGAATTTTTATATATTTCAACACCTCAGTTGAATTTTAGGATTTTTTGATATTTATATCTAATTATTTCCATCTACCATATGTTCTTAAATTATTTATGACTGGTTTTATTATGGATGTGCTATCTTGGTACCAATCACCATGCTACTCAGATTGGTTAGTGATTATGTTTATAGATTTGGGAAAGTTATTTACAAATCATATGTTCATATTGTTTTTGTTTAGACACATTATTATGAGGAATTATTTGGAATTATAAAGTGATGTTTGGGGCCACTATATACCCTCTATGAATCCATAGTTCTCATGAAAAAACATCGAATCAGGTTTTGGATGAAGCCTTACCCTAGTATATACATACGTCTCGACCGAGGCATTGAAAAAATGTTTTAGATATCCGACATTATGTATTAAAAAAATTATTATAATAGTAATTTATTAACCATGAAATTATTAGACTAGTATAATATCCATGGTTAAGTTTAATTATCTTATGATCATTTATATGGGTTTATGTAATCATCTTTCATTTCTGCCATATTATGCTCAAATTTATTTTTAAAGGCATGTGCTTTTAGTTATTCAACATGAATAATGTTTATGTTTAGGATAATTTAAACTATATTACTTACCCTTACTGAGCATATGATCTCATCCCTTTCTTATGTTTTATTTTCCCCAGGATGTGAAGATGAATATTATTATGAATAACTTACAGAAACAATCTATGAGTTAATGGGTATTTCCAATAGAGTTATAGTGTTGTTTTTTGTTTTCAAGTTATAATGTAAATATAATGTTTTTATATTTTTTTTCCAAAATTATTGAACTATTCCATCCTTGTTGATGATAATTCCTTGTAAACATACCAATATATTAATATAATGAACAAAATTTGGGAAATCGGTGTGAGGGTCCTTACAATAGGTGAGGGGGATTTTAGCCACCCTCTCTTTCCAAGCATGATTCTAGGGAAATCACCTAAAAAATAGTGAGTGTCTATATATAAAACTAAAAATAGGTTATACGAATATATATGTCAAAAGTAATGGATAAATAGTAAAAAACAATACACATTCTATGGGTGTACACTAAAAATCATGAAATAACTCATGAACTCCACTACATAATCACTACTACCCATCAACATCCCATTATTCCTATATGGTAGAACAAAATTCAATATCCATACAATAAAAATCATAAGAACTAAGTGCTATTAAACTTTATTCATTGACTTATAATTTATAGATTTTCATTCACTAGAAATTATTATATTAATTATGCCATTTTATATTCCCTATTTAATAAAAAACCATCTCCAGACATCTCATTCATTTATTCCTTATATTATTCAATCATTTATTAAATCTATATTTTGATTACATCCTAAATTATTTTTTTATGACCATAGTAGTTTAAAATTCTAATTATCAACCCATAATATTTTATTCAATCCATTATATAGATCGTGATTAAAAATTTTCTTTCCATATCACGCCATCAATTATCTATAATACCAAAAAATATTCCATCCACACACACCAACCAAAACACTGAATCCCAGGAGAAATATAATATATGGGATTTCATAAGATTCAAAAAAACTAGAGACATATTCAATAAACCATTTTTATTTGATAAAATTTATTACCATCCAATTATTAAAGTTGAATTCAACAAAATAACAAAGAATTATTTCAGCAGAACATCAATTGACATAATTAATGGTTCATACATCCATAATAATTCCATAATAATTCCATAATAATTCAGTAATTTAATGAATATTTAGTTATAATTGGCCTTTAGATTCATATCACACATTTTTACCTTAGATTTCCAATCACATTCTTGATTTTTATTAGTTATTCACACTTTAATTTCTAATAATGCATCATTTGTAGAAACTCAAAAAGAATCAAAGTAATATATGAAATGTACATAAGAAACACTTCCATTTTTTACTTCTATCTTATCAATTATTTATCTTCAAAGGTTAATTAATATAAAAAAAGAAAAAATCCTGATAATCCTAATATTTTTACAAACAAAAGAGTGAGTCTTAAATACCCAAACTCAACATGAAGAATTTGAGAAATATTTCATAAGAGAGAATAAAACAAGGATCAACCACAAAATATTTTAAATGGAATATCTCCATATCATACCCACAAAATCCCACCATCAATTCCATCCTGAATATCAACATTTAAAGATAGGAACATCAACACATTATCCAAAAGAATGAAGGAATGAAACATGAATGAAGAAGAGAGGAGAAAAGAAAACCTCAAATAAAGGTAATAGTTCATGAAGATCAAAGTGTGTTAATATCTCCAAATGAATGGAAGGATAATAGTGCAGGTGAGGGGGTTAAACTAGTTTTTGATGGGAAAATATTGAAAATGAAACCAATGGATATTCAACCCTATATTTTTAGAGGAATATTGTGTGGTACCTGGTTAAAGGAGATCTAAATTCTAGGAATTTAAACCCCTGAATCTCACATGAATTTTAGGCCATATTAAATAGTTTTAACCACCACCACACTATAAAATACAACATAGTGGTTTAATTATGTCCCATAAATTGATGTCATAGAGAGCCACAAAAAATTATATAGTAGTTTCTGTAATTACCATTTATAATAAGGAAACTTCCTAGAAAAAATATCTTTACATGAATCCCTTGAGAAGTATCACTCACCGTAGTGCACCCCAAAACCAAATGAAAATATAGTATTACCCTAATGTGATATGGAATCCAAATTTAAAAAATTTTCAAACTATATTCTCACAATAATGATTTAACCATAATTATTTGACCCTAATGTGATGTGAAATACACTTACATAATCTTTAAAAATATTGTAATACACATACATAAAATCAAACAACCCATGTGCGAGAGATTTGATTATCCTTATATTAGAATTTAAAACTCCCATTTACCTATAACTATGTTTCTTTGTACCATTATATAGTGAATAAAAACACACATACCTTTATGATAAATAAAACACATTTTCACAACACCGATTTCATCTTTATGCAGTAGTTCATAAACATTCTTACCCTTATATAACAATGAGAATGACTTAACATAGATCTATGTAAGGCCCTTCTTAATAGTAAATAATCTTACATTTACGTAAGGAGTGGGGGTATATGTAAGGGAAGAATTAAAAAAATATTTATTAAAAAAATAAAGGCATTTAAATTACATCAAACATTTATAAAAATCATTTTAAAACAAAAATTAAATTATAAAATATATGTGTGATTCCATTATTATCTAAAAATTAAATTAATCTCAAAACATAATATTTTATTTAATATCCTAATATGGTTTATTACTTGCATATAACATAAATAAAAATAAAATCACATAAAAATTTTAGGTATTTACAAAAAAAACAGACTTTAAAATATCTAAATTAGTTTCAAAAACTGTAAAATCAATTTAAAAAAACTCGTTAAGACACAAAAACAATCATGAGATACCAAATAACCTAAAATGATAATTAAAAATTTGTAGAAGATCATGTCCTTTACCATTAAAAGTGTTTAATATAATTTTATAGAATAATATGATATGTTCGAGTACCAATAAATTGATGAAATTTAATGGTTCAAATATAAATAATAAATTCAATAATATGTGATTAAAACTATTTAATATTGAAAGTATAATTTTTTGAAGACATATATTTTTATTCAAATTATCATAAAAGGATCACGTAATAAGCTTGATTGGAATTGGAAATTTATTGTAAAAATTAAAAAAGAAGACATTACAAATAATCCTTGCATAGGTCGTTGTAAATTTCACCCCTAGCATTAGAGTCCACTAAAGATGAAAAAAATTTAGAATTAAAAGTGATAACTTTGAAATATCATAAATAATTTCATTTTTTGGTTGGTCATCTTTCATTTCTCAACCTATTTGTTTGAATGAGACCCATTCAACTATATCCCATCAACAAAATTTTGGAATTAAATATAAAATTTATTAATTATCTAGGGGAAATTTATATATATGGACATACGACCTTCCATGGAAAGGGTAGAGTAATATAAAACCAAAATAAATTTATAAAAACCAAAAAACATACTTGATAACATGAATCAAAATTTAAATTTTGACCTCGTATTAAATTACATTTAAACTTTAACAGTAGTTGAAACCTTAGACAATGTAATGGTGTGTTTGAATAATAAAATTAAAAAATTTATTGATAATATGTATTAAATATTAACTCACACTTTAAAAATTTTACTTGTTATGGAATAAGAATTTAATAATTTTATAATTAAAAATATATTTTTCTAAAAATATTTTCATTTCATTATTCATAATTATATTGATGTTAATTTTTAAATCATTTAGAAATTGAATCAAGAAAAGTTGATTTGATATTTATAATCATTATTAAAAAATTATGTAATGAGACCATTTTAATTTTTGGTGATAAAAAAGTCACCAAGGTAAAAATTAGTCACCACTGTAATGGTTAAAATGAGATAAATTTTTTAAATCAAGAGGTACGTTAAAAAAAAATCACAAAATATAATCTCAAAATATGTTGATTGAAGATATCATAGGAATAACATATTAGTTGAACAAAAATTAACAATTTTGGATTCACATGAATTTATTAACGCATCTATTTTTATAATAATAATGTAATATTTGTGAAAATGTCACCCCTATCTCCTATATATGGACCTCATCACCTCCACACTTATCTACACACCTAAAGCATCATAAAATGACCAAAATATATCCAAAACCGTCCCCATCACTATTTATCAGGTCTTAATGGTTATTTTCTCACTAGAAGAAAAATTTATAGTGTCTTAAGTAGTGTTCTAAAAGGAGGATATCTATGGAAGGGTTAATTGTTTTAACTAAGTTCATTCATTTTCCATTCTTCATCTACATCCTCCAAATATATTATATCCTCCCTAATATAATTAGATAAGTATCATTATAATAATTAACTATTATTATGTATATGGAATAAATACTATCTAATTTCTTTCTATTATTAAAAAATTAAATCAACACTGGCATTATAGTTGGATTATCTCTTACATAAATGGTGTATTTCATTTGTAAATAACACCTTACATGGATGGTTCTAAATTTGTATTTAATGAATAAATATGACATTGAAGACATTTTTTGGAATATATAAAGATAAATTGGTCATAATAATAATAACAATAACAATAATAATAATAATAATAAATGGTTACTATAAATTTAACCAACTAAAATGATCATAACAAGACTCTTTTATTAATTTGAATATGATTTTGAAAACATATTGAAAATTATAAATTTTTTAATATCATATTGATAAAAAATATATCACTATAATTCTTGATGTGATTAAAATATTTTATATATCCTTTAACCATTATAAACTTACCAAATCATTTTTTGAGGAATTGACCAAAAATAGCTTTATGGTAGATGAGAGAAAAAACTATACAATATATGATTTAAATATGATATAAAATAGACCAAAAAAATGAAAAATACAATAAAAGGGTTCTGAATAAAGTACTTAATAATCTTAATTTGGTTATTCAATAGTTTATATGAACACACCAAGAGATTTGAAACATGGGGTTAGGGTTATTCAATAGTTGTTTTCCATTTGATTCATATATCTCCTAAGTCATAGTGGTTTTTGTTAACTAAATTTAGTTTCCTTAATCTATAAAATTTATTCATGAACTTTACCCTCCACTATTTAGTTTAATCCAAAATATGATTGTTATATATTGTATTGATTCCTTATATTTCATAGATCATATGTCTTTTAGGCATTTTAACTCACTTTGTATCATAAATAATCCAAATGGTTTCTTGTGTTTGGACTGGACCTTATCATTTATTTATGATCTAAAATCATTATATTCACTATCCATATTTATCATATTGTTTCTAAAATGTTACACTAAATTCTTAAATATTCCTTAGTTTCATTTTAAATTATATTTTTATTTACCTAATAGTTTTCAAAGACATATTTTTAAATTTTTTTATGATCTATTTTGTTTCTTATTACAAAATTGTGAAAATGTTCATCATTTTTACCATTTATATGGAATATTGACCTTTTATTACATAAATTTTTTCATTACATGGAAAAAAATAAATTATCTTTTAAAGTTTAATTTAATTTAAATTGAGAAAATAATATCAAAAAACACAAAAAATTCATCTAATCTATGTTAAAGGCTTCTTCACGGGTTTACCCTATGTTACTTCTTATGTTTCTCATATCTTGGAGACATACATCAAAGCAAAGGGGTCAGCATGAGCCAAGTAAGGGAATAAGGAAAGAATAATTTATCATGTGATAATTAACCATATAAATAATAACATGATTTATAAAAATATAACATTATCAATTGAACACAAGTAATATCATATTAAAAAGGACATGAATCATAACATGGAAACGTGGTACCACATTTAAATGATACATTGATAAGCATATCACAAAGTTTTATCACTAAGGTGTCCTAAATGAGAATTACCAAGGTTATTCACCAAGGTATTAAATAATATTATATATATAGAGAATAATTATTTACCCAATGCATTAGAGGGATACTAGGGTGAACCATTCACATGTATTAATTTTATGTGATCCAGATTGATCATAATAAATCACATTATCATTAACCAAAGAAAAATAAATTATGGGATTCATATAAAATCATTGAGTATGTAAGTTCTTAAAGTATTGAACATGCAATAATTTTATCCCTAAATTAGTGAAATTTATGTTTAATACATGTAAATACCTAAATCAATAAATTATACTGACATCTAGGTAAATACCCAAGGATAAATAATTGGGTTGAGTATTCATAATATAATATTTTTTTGTAAAATAAAGAAATTGAGTAGTAAATTTAGCTGTGTGATAGGTATAAAACATGGATTTAGAAAATGGATAATGATTGAGAAAAATGGTCTCCCATTGATAAAAAAATATCTTAGAAGTAAGTTCATGATAAAAAGAATAAGAAAATAAAGTAACATACCCATTAAAATTCCTAAACAAAAATAATTACTTGAATGGAAAAGAAGATGAATAGAATTCCCTTACCATGAAGAGTTACATCTAAATCTTGAGGATTGGAACATTGGGGAATTGAAGACACCTTGGAAGAATCCTTGGGAGAAAGAATGATCATAATTTCATGGAGTATGGATTGGGAGTGAAGGGTAATGGTGAAATGGGTGGGTATTTATAGAAAAAGTGGAAGAATAACTACTAGAAATAGTACCTATACCAAGGGGGGTATACAAATGGTTTTCTAAAACACTTGGGATATTATTATTTCTTAATATTATTCCAATATGTTTCATAAAACCATTGGAATAGGTTGTTTCTATTCCAATGGGTTTTTAAAACTGTTGGTATTGGCTAAAACATTGAAGGCAATACCAATGGTTCCAATGATCTGTTGGCATACAATTATTTATTTTTCTATATCAATGTTTTTAAAAAATGTTTGTATATAATTCCCCTAAAATTGAAGATTTATTCTACACCTCCTTAGATTAAAATCCTACCAATAATGATCTCTAAGAGTTAATTAAATCATCTTCCCCAACTATAGTGACCCATCCTCAATTTCTATTTTCATTTGGTTGTTCTTAAACATAAAATTAGCAATTTCTATCTCTATCATCTATTATTCCCCTTGTGTTGTTTCCCTAGTTTTGATTTACGGTTTTTTAAAAAAAAGAGCTTTCTATGAGAATAACGATGACAACACAAAATTTTTCCAAGATTTTTTGGGAAAGGGTATTTATAACACCCAATGATTTTATGGTATTTATCTTCTTAATTAAATTCAATTTATTTAAAATCTTACATCTCATTAAACACCAAGCTTAAATGAACAATGATATACTATTAATTATTAACATGATCATTGGAATAATGATTTGACCATTTGGAATAGTAATGTGGAGTTAGAATAATTACCCCACCTATTAAATTATAAATATAATTTAGTTATCTCATAAATTAAAATATGATATATATATATCATGTAATAAGTAAATAAATGTTTTCAAAATGATAAATTAAATGTTGGTATTTTTTGTGAAACGTTAATGTTCATTTATAATTTTATAATTAAAATAATTATTTAAATCAAAAATTATTTTCATAAAATAGATTCGTGAACTAATATTTTGTTTTATTATAATTATAATATAATTTATGAGACCATAATTAATTTTTCAAATTTTTGTAAAATCGGTTATAATATTAAAATTTGTATTTTACAAATAATTGATAATTTTAAAAATAAAAAAATTTCTCATATTTAGAAAATTATTTTCATATAATGAATTCTTTTTTTTAAATATACAAATTGAAATATGGTTAGGATTAATTTTTTGTATTTTTTGAAAAATAGTAGAATTTTTGGTGAATAGGGAAATACAGTAATTTAAGGTATTTATCATTATAAGAAAATAAATGAATTATTGTGTCATGTATGATGTATGTATGAGGTAAATAGACATTATTTAAAACTAATATGATCAATTTAATATATTTATTCATGTAAATAAACACTATTATAGTCTTGAGCTAAAATAATAAATAGATGAATAAAATAATAAAAAGCACCCCCTCCTCTCCCTATAAATACCTTCCCTCACCTCCCATTCTACTCATATATTTTAGTACTTTTATATTGTATATATTATGCCCAAATCCTTTTTCAAGACTCTTATACACATCCAAGACCTATTGGTCTTTCCAAAATACTAAATCCTTGTGTCTTAAGGAGGTTCCTAAGGAGACAATATTCGAGAGGTAAAATCCTCCTTCTTTATCTTTGACTTTATTTTAATTTAATATTATCTTCTCACCTCCCCTATACAATGTGGCATGGTAACCCTAGTATCATATGTATAATGTAATTTTATTATGATAATGTAAAATATATCATCAAATATCTTATATTCTCTTTTTATTGTAAAAATGTAAACATCATCCATGACGTGTCGATTCACCACATTCATGGATGAAGAGTTTTAATTTTACATTATCGACTTCAATTATTGTGATAAAACAATTATTATGGTTAAATAATAGTATAATTTATAAATTATAAATTTTTTATGTCCTATAAATAATATATATATATATTATTAAATAATAAAACAAAACTACTTAATGATGACCGAAAAACTGCTAAAATAAATTAAGACATTTTCATCAACATTTTTTCTAATGAATTATCTATATACCATATAAAAAACTTAAAAACTAGACCATTTAAAATTATTTAAGTTCATTAATACTAAATAATTTCATTTCTATAGTTTTTCTTCCATTTTACAAGAACTCCCATAATTATACACTAGGGAACCAACCATAAAACCATGAAACGAACACTCCATGAACAATGAAATTAAACATTACAACTCATTAGAATGACCATAAATGAACTTAATAAAATTATAATAAATAAAATATATGTTGAATAGGTTATTAATTAATTATTTAATGAATATAATTTGATTATATAGGATATTAATTACTAGTGAAGAATTATTTCAAACATAAGGTATGGGGTTTCTCATCTCACTTTTTTTTCTGTGAGATATGGATTTTTCCCCACTTCTTTCTTTTTTTTTGGTGTATATATCCTGAAATTTAACATATCATATCATGTATATATTTATCTTCATAAAATTAAACGTTTCATTTGATGATCATTAATTTTATGGGTCATACAGTTCGACAGATTACAAAGTGGTATGGGATTTCTTAACTCAATTTTCATTCGTTGGGTTGAAATTATATTTTATTGATTATTTCATAATAATGTTATGTGTAAAATTAATTTTAATTTTATTATTTTTATATAAAACTTTATTATTATTATTTATTGTTAATACAAAAAATCAATTCATTACATTATTGATATGATCCTTTTATGGGACTTCATCTCATTTTTCATTTATTGAGGCATTTTTTTGATGTTATGTGAATATTCTATTTTACATGGTGTATATACTAAATTTTTTCTTTATGATCATCATTGATTAAAGATTTAATTAAATATCCATATTTCTTGCATCATGGATATTATTATTGTATAATACTTATTCCATTCTTACATATGTTGTTTACTTTGAATGTTATTTTAACTGGGGAAATATTAATAAATCTATATCCTCTACTCAGTATATATATTTTGATAAGTGATATTTTTTATGAGTTAAATCTATGTATGAATAATTATTTGTAATTTTAGTGATGGGTAGGGATCAACATTATATAGCACATTGATGCATCCACAGGTGTCATGTGACAAAATAGTCGGAGAAAAACACTTTGTGTCTGCTTCCCAGAAGATTCAGATGAGTTTCTACCCATAAAATTTAACTATCTTGTGAATGGTATTAATGGTAGTGGTTCATGTTCTAGATAAATGAAGTCCATTAATTAAGGATTTCCTTTATTTAATATTAATTTATTAATATCCTTTATATTTTAAATATGATAGAATCTATGGTTGAATTTTTATTTTTAGTTTATTGATTACATGAAATGTGTTTTTATATTGTTTAAATTCCTATATTGACTATTCCCTATTGATTATTATTAAATTATTATTCGTTCATATTTCTATTGCATGTAACCCTTACTGATCATTCGAGATCGCCCTTTTATTTTTTTGCTTCCCCAGGTTATGAAGATGAAGTATTTGAATAAGTGTCAAGGAATCAATTTATTTTCCATTGTTATATTGTATGTTTAATTACCTATGTAATAATGGAACCATGTATGCATATATTTTTTAAAGAATATAAAAATAATCGACCCATAGGGTTTTTATCTCTTTTATATATTCCATTTAAATAAAATAAATACTGACTCTAGGCTACTAGGGTCGGAGTTATTATAGTTTTTATTAGAGAAGGTTTAGTATTAACCTTAGGAAGTAGATGTTAAATAAACATGGGAATTATAATAATTTCTTATAGTGAATTATTAGATAAATACTCATGATGATTATAAGATAACTCAGTGTGTTACATTATTTAGTGATGGAATCTAATGGAAGGAAGGGAATCAATACCCACAGATAAGGTTTGGATTTCCCCACGGGGAAGTCAATATAGTTGGTGTTGGAGCTGAGTAAATCATGACTATATTATGAAAACCTACTTAGGTTATGACACATAAACAAGATTTATTTTTGATCATACCTATGATTGATTTTGATATAATCCTTAGTATGTATTGTATTTAAAAATACTATGAAAAAAATTATTGCAAGAAGAAGAAAATTTTAAATTGTGAGGAAGATGTAGAATTTATTATCTTTAGAGTAGAAACTTCACCAAATGATTCTTATCTAGATCCAACCCCAGTAGCTCTACTGAGTGAAATTATTATAGAGTAAGAGAAAACTATATCTAGCGATATGGAAATTAATATTTTAATTGAGTGTGTATTAATTGTATAGAAATAAATTGATTTATTTTCTGAGGAATTTCCTAAACAGCCCCCAAAGCATGAAGTTGAGTTTACCAATGATTTAATCCTTGATAGAAGGCCAATATCAAAGAATCCTTATTTAATGGACATTGGTAATTATTGGAAATTAAGGAACAACTAGAGGTGTTGAGTAACAAGGGATTTATTCTCCCTAGTGTTTCTTCGTGGGGATCCCCTGTTCTCTTTGTTAAGAAGAAATATGGATTCATGAGGTTATGCATTGACTATAGAGAAATCAATGCTATTAAAATAAATAACAAGTATCCTCTTCCTTATATTAATTATTTATTTGATCAAATTCCTAGAGTTAAATATTTTTCAAAGATTGATATTTGTTTTGGGTATCACAAATTGCAAGTAAAGATTTAATATATAAAAAAGGATATCTTTTTGGATGAGGTATGGACATTATGGGTTTACAGTAATCCCATTTGGATCGAATAATTCACCATCAAATATTATAGATATGATTAATAGAATATTCAAGGAATTTATTTATTTTTTGAGATATTCATTTATGATATTATTGTATATTGTAAAACATATGAAGACCATGAGAATAACCTATTGATCATTATTGAGAATCTCATAAGGAAAGAGTTATATGGTAAATTTAGAATGTATGAATTCTCGATTCCAAAAATTTATTTTTTTGGTCATACTTTCTCTATGGATGGAATCTATACTGATCTTATAAAGAAAAAGGCAATCCAATAATTTCCTACACCCACAAAAATAACTGAGGTATGTTCTTTCATTAGTTTAGTAGGTTACTATCGGAATTCTGTGTATAAATTTTACCAATTGGACAATCCATTAAACAAGATCACATGTAAAGGGGTTCAGTATATATAGACAAAATAATGTGAATTTTTTTTGAAGAATTTAAGAGATGATTAATCAATTATATGATTTTGACTCTACCATCATGAAATGATTGGTTTGTGATATAAAATGAAGAATCAAAGAAATAATTGGGTTATGTACTTTTGAAAAATGATAAAGTTATTGAATATGCATCAAGGCAGTTGAAGATTCATGAATAAAATTATACAACTCATGATCTTGAGTTAGAATGCATAGTATTTTATCTAATGATATGGAGACACTATCTCTTTGGCGAATGATGTGAGATATATACAAATCATAAGAGTTTGAAATATATATTTACATAGAAATAACTCAACATGAGTCAAAGAAGATGGCTCGAGTTACTCAAAGATTATGATTTCTCAACATACTACCACACAAGAAATGAAAATAAGGTAGAAAATTTATTATGTAGGAAATCTCATGTACATTCAAACCAAATGAGGATTAAGAAAGATACTATGTGTATGGATTTAATAAAGATGGATATGAAAATTGTTAAGGAAGGGGAAACATCACTCTCTTTTTAAATGATTTAGAAACCATATTTATAGGAAAAGATAAA
Source organism: Viscum album (assembly GCA_963277665.1). Taxonomy (NCBI): domain Eukaryota; kingdom Viridiplantae; phylum Streptophyta; class Magnoliopsida; order Santalales; family Viscaceae; genus Viscum; species Viscum album. The sequence goes on from OY728157.1 coordinate 172,094,458, forward strand.
AATATCTCATTATAATGATGATAATTTCAAAGAGAATATTAAAACCGTTAAGGATGAAAGATTATCATACTTCATGTATGAGTATAGAATTCTGAAATTTGGAAAGAGGTTATGTTTTAATTCAAAACCTAAGCTAAAAAGGGAACTATTATATGATGGTCATAGTTAAAATTTATATATACACCCTGGTAGTACCAATATGTATAGATATCTGAAGGAACATTTTTGGTGGGATAATGTGAAGCAGGAAATTGATGACTACATGTCAATATGTCTAGTTTTTATACAAGTGAAGGCTAATAAATAGCATCAAAGTGGAGTCATATTACCTCTCCCCATTCCAATGTAAAAGTGGGATGATATTACAATGGAATTCATCATTGCATTACCGAATCCTCCCCTAAAATAATGATATGATATGGGTTATTGTTGACATCCATAAAAAAACAGTACATTTTATTGATATAAGAGAAGATTTACCTTTTGATCACCTAGAAAGAGTCTATATTAGTGAAGTTTTAAGATTTCATGGTGCAACTTTATCATCTATGTCTGGTCAAGATCCCCATTTTACATAAAATTTCTAGAAGAGTCTTCAGAAGGTTTAGGATAATCTTCTTCATTTGAGTACTGATTATCACCCCCAAACCAACTAAAAGTATGAAAAGACTATTCAAACATTGGAATAAATTTTAATATCATGATCATTTTACTTTCAATGTATGTGGGATCATTATTTACCTTTTTTAGAGTTTTCCTACAATAATAGTTTCCATTAAATTATTCAAATGGTGTCATATGAAGAATTATATGAAAAGAGATGTAGTAATGCAACTTTTTTAGATAAGTTTGGTGAGAAGAAACTCATAGGCCCAAAACATATTGAAGATACAATAAAAAAGGTAAATACTATTCTGGACCATATTAAATTAGATCAAAGTAGGAAAAAGAGTTATGTTGACAACCGAAGAATGGATTTAGATTTTAAAGTGAGTGAACATATCTTTCTGAGAGTATCTCCATGGAAGGGTGTCATAAGGTTTAGTAATAAATAGAAACTAAGCCCTGAGTACATTAGACCATTTGAAATTCTAGAAAAAATTTGATCTATAGATTACCTATTATCAATGCCAACAATTATCTCCAAAGTTCATGATGTGTTTCATATATCATTATTAAAGAAGTACATGCCATACCCAACACATGTACTCACCTATGGAGAAATTGAATTGGAACCTGATTTGTCTTACTGCAAAGATATTATTTAGATTCTTGATATCAAATAGAAAGTGTTGAGAAATCAGATGACTAAATTGGTAAAATTTGTTTAGAGAAACCTTAAAATGGAATAAGCAATGTGGGAACCTGAGGATGTTATAAAGATAAACCATCCTCATCTGTTTAGAACGAAATATTCATGAAAAATTTTGATGATAAAAATTTAAGAGGGAAGAATATAAATCCAAAATATTTTAGAATATATATAATTTTAAATTAATTCATTTTATTTAATATCTTACATTTCAAGCAACACCATGCTTAAACTAACCATGATATATTATTAAATATTAACATGATAATTAGAATAGTAATGTGACTATTTGGAAAAGTAATGTGACCATTAGAATAATTACCTAACTTATGAAAGGGTAAATAAAATTTAGGTATCTCATAAATATAAATATGATATATTTATATCATGGAATATGTACATAAATGTTTTAAAAATGATAAATTAAGAGTTGGTATTTTTTATGATAAGAAAATGTTCATAAAACATTTTATAATTAATATGATGAAATAAAATATAATTTATTTTCATGAAACATTTTTATGAATTAAGATTTTTTTTTGTATCATAATTATAATTAATTTTATGATACCATAATTAAATTTTCAAAGGGTTATAAAATCAGGTATAATATTAAAATCAGTATTTTTTGAATAAATGATGAATTTAATTTGAAATTAAATTTCTCATATTTAGAAAATTATTTTCCTAAAATTAAGTATATTTTTTAAATCTACATTTCAAAAAATATTTTGGGTGAATTTTTTGATTTTTCTAAAATAGTTGAATATTTGGTGAATAGTGAAATATGCAAATTTACGGTATTTAAAATTATAAGTAAATAAATGAATTATTGAGTCATGGATGATGTATTTACGAGATAATAAACAATTATATCGAAATAAAATTCTCTAGTTACTTTATTTAGTCATGGAAATCAAAACAATTAATAGTCTTGAACTAAAATAATAAACAAATGAATAAAATAATCAAAGCACCTCTATCCCCTTCCTATAAATACCACCCCTCACCACCCCTTACAATCAAACCTTATAATACATGAATATTTTATAAATTATAAAAAACCTATACCAAAGAATCTTCCCCATTTCCATGAGCTACTGGACTTACTAAAAGACCAAATCCAAGTGTCTTAGGGAGGTTCCTAAAGTGACGATATTCAAGAGATAAAATCCTCCTTCTTTCTCTTTTATTTTTTTCTTATTCTCTACTAAGCTCCCCTATATAAAGTGGAATAGTAACTCTAGTATAATATATTTATGGTAATGTTAATTTTATAATGGAATATTTACTATCAAATCTATTATCTTCTCCTTTTATTCTAAAAATGAAAACATCACCCGTGACGCGTCGATTCACCACCTTCATGGATGATGAGTTTTCATTTTCCATTAACACCTTCAATGATGGTCATAAAACCATTATTTTGTATAAATATTATTATAATATGTAAATTATAACTTTTTTTATGCTTTGGAACTAATATATATACATAATATTAAATAATAAAATAAAACTAGTTCACGATGATTGAAAAACCACCAAAATAAATAAAGAAATTCTCATCAACATTTTATAAATGAATATTCATTAGAAATTATAAAAAAATTATATATGAGACCATTTAAACTTATTTAATTTCATAAATACTAAATATTTCACTTTTGGTGTTTTACTTCCATTTGACAAGAACTCTTATAATTATACATAAGGGAACCAAACATAAAACCATGAAATGAAGGCTCTAGAAACAATGAAATTAAATATTATAACTCATAATAATGACTATAAATAAACTTAATAAAATTATAATAAATAAAATATATGTTGAACAGTTTCTGAATTATGTAATTAATGAATCTAATTTTATTATCTAGGACATAAAGTACCAATGTATAATGTTTTCAGACATAAGGTAAGGGGTTTCTCATCTCACTTTTATTTATGTAAGATATACCTTATTCAACAATAATTTATTTTGCGTGGTTTATTTATACTAAACTTTGATATATCATATCATGAATCTTTTTATATTCATGGAATTAAATTTTTAATTTGATGATCATTAATTTTATGGGTCGTATAATTGGAATGATTACAAAATGTTAAGGGATTTCTTAACTCAATTTTCATTCATTGTGTTAAAATTAAATTTCATTGATTATGTGATGATAAGGTTATGTGTAAAATGAATTTTAATTATATTAATTAGTATTTTCACTTGTTTTAAGTGTATTTATAGTGAATACACATAATCCATTCATTTTATTAATTATATTATCCTTGTATGGGACTTCGTATCAATTTTTTTTCTTTGGGATATATTTTTGATATTATATACCTATTATCTTTTATATGGTATATTTACCAACCCTTTTATTTATAATCTTAAATCATTTAATATTTCATTATGTATCCATATTTATTGAACCATGGATATTATTATTATCTAGTTCGTATGCCTTTTTGACATAAGGTGTTTACTTTGAATGTTATTTTAACTATAGAAATATTGATAAATCTGTATCCTCTACTCGATACAGATATTTTTATGTGTCATATTTTTCATGAATTAAATATATATATAAATAATTATTTAGAATTCTAGTGATGGGTGGGGGATAATGTTATATATCCCCTTAATTCATCAATATGTATTGTGATAGAAAAAAGTTGGCGACAAAACCATTTCATTTTTTCCATGCAGAATCAAATAGGTTTCTACCCAAAGAATTGAACTGTCCTATGAGAGGTCTTAACAATAGTGGTTCATGTGCTAGATACATGATTTACAATAACTAATAATTTCATTCATTCGGTATTCATTTATTCATATCCATGACATTTTCACTATTAAAAAATCTTTGGTTTCATTTTCATTCTCAGTTTATTGATTAAATAGAATGTGATTTTCAGTTTTTTACCTTGACATATTTATTATTCCTTATTAATTATGCTTTACATATTACTGATTCATGTTTATAATGTATGTAAAATTTACTAAGTGTTTTAGCTCACCCTTTTATTATTTTCATTCCTAGGATGTTAAGATGAAATATTTACATACATGTCAAGGAGGCAGTTTATTTTCCTTTGTAACATTCTATGTTTAATTACCAATGTAATAAGGGAACCATGTATATATCTTTTCCTTAAATACAACTAAACTGACTGATTCTTGGTGATGTAATTTTTTTTTCTATTCCTTGGTAATAAAATAACCACCGACTCTATGATATGAGGGTTGAAGTTATTACAGTCATACTTCTACTTCCATACTAAATATTTAGATTAATACCGTCTAATACTTATTGTGTTACTGAGATGAAATGTGTATATTTTGTGAAACTATGTGTGAGGGATAAGCGACATACATTTTTTTAATATTGGGTCTTCTTTGACCTCCCAATTTATGATTTTATTATTTTATTTAATTAGTTTCATTATTTAATTTTTTTGTATTCTTTAATGGATAATTTTATTCATTATTATTGTGAAATATATATTTTCATTATTTATCCCAACTTAATGACCCCTTTTGATATTCTTGTTAGGATAGTGATTACCAATAATATATTAATATTTGATTTTGGTGTGTAGTGAGATGATGGATGTGATATGTTACATTATGATAAATTTTTAGATATATTATTTTTTATACAATTAGGAAATGTCATAGGTCAAATGTAAATTATAAAAATAGTATCTATAATTAGGGGAGGAGTTTCTTAATCTTGAGATGAGATCTCATATTATTTTGAACAAATTTGGTTCTTGGTTTAGATGATGTATATATTACTAACACTATGTGGTTTATGATACATTCTATTATAGGTATAGATCATCACTTTTGATGATTGGTTATTCTGTTTTCATGGGTTGTTGAGTAAATATATTTTGAGGAATCATTAATTTGAGAATGAGCTGTGAGAGAAGATTAGATAATGGTATCACCTTGTAAATTACACAAAGGTGACATGATATATTATTTAATGTGATATTAATTAAATATGGTATTGATTGAATTTATTATCTCAACTTCATGAATATGATCATGGTTGATTGAATGAAAAATATAGACGACAGTGAGTATTAGATCATGATATATAGTTGAATCAGTTTTTTAAATGATAACCTAACCCTAGGTTAGATGTGAAATACGTGACTCACTTTTTTTCCAAGGTTATCTCCTCTAAAGATTCATGCATTTATTATAATCATTACGCATGATACATCAAATCCCAAAAAAAACTTCTAGTGTAAATATCCACCACATTTTCACAAATATTTGATACTAATAGTTCTAAATCCCTACTCATAACTCCATAAGAATTGAATCCTTCACAGAATATATATTATTCCTTGACAACCATCAAAATGAATATAGATGCTATTTCTATATCTAAAACATGGAATATTCCATGAATTAATCTAGATGAGGATGATTTTACATAATATAATACATCTCTCATCCAAATCTAATTTTTGGAATAGTTGAAAAACATGTATAATTAATTACATTCCCTACTAAAACCACACATTAATTTATAAATAAAATAGAAATCATGATCTAACATAACCATTAACAGTACTCTATACTAAGAACTCACCTTATTGTAAATAAATACTCATTACACAAATTACCACTCAAAAAATAATATAATATTCTACATTGATAAAACTGTGTATCTCTTTAGCACTTTCCCAACCAGTAGTGTTGGCCCTTGTACACATGTTATATCCTTATAACACTTCGTATACCAATAATTATTGTTTTGGAATGAATTTAAGTGTAATTTTAGTTGTAATTTATATAATCTTATACAAAATTTTACTATTGAGTAAAATACTGATTCCATCAATGTTATATATCTGAATTTTTGGGATATTATTATGAAATATTGAGTGTTATTATTTCAATTTTAAAAGATTATTGTTATTATATCTTTTAATATTGTATTTTTTTTATTATAGTACTCTATATTTTAAATCACTTTACATGTGATATCTATAGACCCATTGTGATAGTTCCCATACTCTAATAGTTTCAAAGTTTACTTGAGGCCATGTAGAACCTCACCTTAGGAGTTTTCTACCCAATTTCAGAGTTTCTTTCATAAATCAAGAGTTTCCTGTACAATTTTGGAGTTTCCTGCATAATTCTTGAGTTTATTTCACAAATTTGGACCTTCCTACACTATTTTGGAGTTCCAAACTAAAAAAATTCTAGAGTTTTCTATGAAATTTTGATATTTTTATAGATAAAAAATATTAAAACAGATAAATTTTAGGTGAAAAAATATTGGATTTTGAGAGTATAATATAAAATTTTCAATATGAGAGAAACTCAAACATTGGATAGACATAAAATTTTTGTACAATGGCTATGGATTTTTTCCAAATTTATTAAATAAAGGTAAAACATGGAAAATGTATTTTTTAAACTTGAAAAAGATGTTGTAACTGAGAAAAAATGATTAAAATAAAATAGAAAATGATATAGTTTAAATGATCTTGAATTGTATAGAAATATTTTTATAAAAATATACAATAAAAAGATATCTTCTATAAACTACTACACATTTGGAATAATATTTTTTTAATCCAGTGAATTGTCATTAAATTTTCATCAATATTTAAGTAATTAAATGTATTTTTTTTTTCAAATTCAATTTCCTTAGAAATTCGATATGTTTATAATGTTAAATATATTTTTGTTAAAAAAAATATATTTGTGTTCTAATATATAATGTCATGTTATTTTTTTAACTTTTAGTCGGGATCCACCACCTAGGAAAAAATTATTCTCCAACCAGCCAAGTAGTACCAATGTTCAACTAGAGGATATTAGGGGGGACTAGAGCTACGCGTACCACTCATCGTACCCGATCACACCCTATATATTCTTCTGAGATACTATGTCATGTCCCATCCCCTGGGGCCCGTGCAATGACTACCCCAAGCCCACCTTCCATAGGCTAGAGGCGGACGACTAGCACTGAAGGCGTATTCCCTAAAACTGGGAAGGTATTTCATTTATAACCTGTAAGCACACACAACTAAGAACACAACAAGATACGAACTCAAGTAAACTGAATATTAAACTGAGTGAGTGCAGTAAGTAAAATGGGCCAGAATAGAAGCCCATCTGGAAAGTACAAGAAAATTAAAGTACAAGTAAACTGGAACAACTCCTGTGAACACCCGCCAAGAATCCTACCAGAAGGGTAGGTACAACTCTCGATCGGTCGTCTCTACGGTACGCCTCATCTAAGGTCCACATCCTAGATAACTCCAGTCTAGGTACTCTCGTCCTTAGTTAGAGATGTTCGTTGTCTTCACCAAACACAATGAAGTGCGGGCATAGCCTGTGCATGGGTGAGTATAACAATACTCAGTAAGGACCTTGAGACCCTCAAGGTCTCACAAAATCCAAAAAGGATAGACCACAAAGAATGAAAATCAACTGACAACCCTTCTTAGGTATATTCCCATACATATACCTAAGTTACCAAGTATACCCATCTCAATCACGAGGAAACACAGAGTCTAACTCAAAATACCAAAGCTCAACTGTTCCATAAATGAAGGAGTACCACGATGGTAAGTACCACTCATGTATGCCACACAAAATAATACCACCAAGGTATTACCACAAAGGCAAGTATCACTCAGGTACAGACTCAGCTCACACTAGGTATAACTTAAGTACAAAAGTACAAATGATTTGTCATAAAGTTAGATCATCTTATTCTGTCATGAGGCTCTACTGCTGACCCACACAGGTTCGCTCGGTGCTGACCCACATAGGATTGATAGGTACTGACCCACACATGATCTCTAGGTGCTTACCCACAAAGGATTTATAGGTGTTGACCCACACATGATCTATAGTTTTTGACCCACACAGGATCACTCGGTGTTGACCCACACATGATCGATTGGTGCTGACCTACATAGGATCACTCGGTGCTGACCCCCACAATCTCTTAGTAGTGACCCACAAACAATCGCTAGGTGATGACCCACATAGGATCGCTCGGTGTTGACCCACAAAGAATTCCTAGGTGCTGACCCACACAAGATTGCTTGGTGTTAACCGACACAAGATCCTAGAGTAGTCCCGCATGGAATCCTAGAGCGGTTTCATGTGGGACCCTCAATCACAGACCCACGAAGGATCTCTTTCTCAAGTCATAGCCAGCTACAGGGTTCCCACAGTAATATTTCTCATCTCCAGGAGAGTCCTCTCCTCCATACACTGGTCGATACTCCAACTACCATGAAGTCACAAGAAGAATTATCTCAAAGGATTGCCACGTCATAGGGGTCTCAACGCAACAGATGGTGCATCAATCGGATGACTAGTCTGTAAGTAATTATCCATTTAGTCCCGATGGCGCGGTTGGATTCGTGCTAATTCCAACCCGACCATATCCCAACTTTACCGAAAAATCTAGTGGGGGTATACTAAAGGGACCGTCTCACTCCAAGGTTTACAGCACCGTTGACGGTTTTTCAAACGGATGCCTGGTGCCAAAGTTATGGTCGATAGAGCGAAAAGATCATAGAAAGTCCGGGTCCGGTCCGACCCTACCCTACCCGGCCTGGGCTGACCTGACTCGGTTTGGGTCCACCCCGCCCATTGGGTCTAGCCTAGCCCACGCTGGGTGGGGCGGGGGCCGTGGAGCAACGTGAGATCGTGAAGGCGGTGCTGAGGCCGCGAGGGGGAGGCGGGTGGTGAGGCTGCGTGACAGCGGAGGCCGCAGGGACTGCAGGGGTCCATAGGGCGATGACACCATGGTGGCCGTGAAGCCACAGGACGACATAGGCTTTGGGGGCCGCGGGGGGCCGTGGGGCGGCGAGGCCGTAGGGTCCGCGAGGCCGCGGGAAGATGGAGGCCGCAGGGGCCGCGGGGGGAGGGGGGGTGGCGAGGACGTGGGGACCTTGAGGCCACGAGACGACGGAGGCCGTGAGGCGGTGAGGCAGTGGGAGACGCTGGGGCCGCCGGAGCGGTAGAGGGCCGCGGGGACGATAGAGGGCCGTGAGGTGGAAGAGGCCACAGGGGCTGCGGGGCGGTGAGGCTGCGGGGGCCACGAGGCCGTGGGATGGTGGAGGCCACGTGGGGCCACGGGGCGGTGAGGCCGTAGGGCAATGAGGCCGCGGGGCGGTGAGGCCTTTGGAGCCGTGAGGGTCGCAGGGTGGACAGTCCGCGGGGGTAGCGGAGAGCTGCGGGGGACGCAGAGGTCCATGGGGTGGATAGGCTGCGGTGGCTGTGAGGCTGCGAGACGGCGTGGGCTACGGGGCGGCGGTCCACTATGGCTGGCCATCAGGTGAAGTCGCACATTGTCCCTTTACTGATGGCCGACTTGACTAGCTGCCCTCCGTTTGTCACCTTTATCGCGGCTGACCGTGGTGCCGACCACGGTTCTCGAGTTCCACCGGTGCCCAACATCGGCATCGATCACCTTCACCATCACGAAGGACACACAAAAGAACCATAATGTTTGCGGAGGGGTCGGTCCATGTTTTTTTGGCCCGTACCCTCCGCATTAGGGTGGTAGCAAGCGACGCAAAGGGAATGAGTCAATGTGAGAGTAAAATTTACATTGATCAATTTAATACATACCCCTAACTCGTTCGTTTGTTGATGTCGATGAGGAGGTAAGGACAATCATAAATTGAAGACATCCCGCGTTGGAGGAAATCATGAGGAAGAATTCATTGTCGTGCATCAACATTTTTTGTTGGAGGATCATTCTTCATTGGAGAAGAAGAATTCCTCCAAGGCTCTCACCCAATTTCCCTTTGCCAACACTTCCCCCAATTCCACAAAAAAGAAAAGGTAGCCAACATGATATGTTTCCACAAATTAATTGTTGGCCCAAATTAAATTAGCATTATAATTACATTGAGGTTGGCATAATAAATTTTTGGGGAAACCAAATGGTCACCTCCCTCATTAAAGAGGGAGTTCAAGAGGTTTCTCACATGAGGATGGTTCGGGTGCTCCCCACCCTTAAATTAAAATTGGGGGTTTTAGGTTTGGTGTTCCCCACCTCGATAACCTCACATGGGAGGTTTAGTTCTGGTGGACCCCACCTCTTAACATCCACATGGGAGTTTCAAATGAAAATAAACTATTACCCAATTTTATTTTATTTTATTCTTTCACAAATAAGTGAAGAACTAACTTCCACCCTCGACCTACATCGGTCGAGGTGAAGGTATCCTTAAGTGACTATCAGCGCTGTGAGTTCAACGGTGCCCTCATATTTCAATTCCAAGCACTGGGTCAAAAGTTAGAAAAAACCGCTCGCACGTTTACTGAACGTACTCAAAAAAAGTTCAGAAATTCACTCTGGGCATTTCAGGCCTCAGAATCACGTGCCGTCAATTTTTGAAGACTTGTAAAATTCACATATATTTAAAAAAAATTACATGTAAATCTTGGTTCTTTACATTCTCCCCACCTCCGAGCTTTTCATCCCCAAAATCTACAACACAAAACTAAGAAAACAAGATGGGGTACTAAGCACGAATCTAAGACTCTTGATCCCATGTGGTCTCCTGGATTTTCTAGTGCTGCCAGCAAACGCGCACCAGTGGTATCGACCACCCACGAAGGACCCACTCTCGTCAATCCTCACTCTCAACTAGTACTTTTGAAAATGTCTCCCCATCGTCGATGTCCAGCTCGCTGTGAACGATGACATGGGATGGGTTGTGCATGTATCTCCTCTGCTAGGATATGTAGAAGACATCATGCACCCAGTGCAACTGAGTGGGAAGTGCTAAGTGGTAGGCCTCCTCGCCAAATCTGCTGAGGACCTAAAAAGGTCCAATAAACCTCAAAGATAACTTTCCACCTCATCCAAATCCCTGTAACCCTCGTCAGGGTGAGACTCTTAGAATGATGTGGTCACCATCCTCAAACACTAGAGGTCCTCGTCTCCTATCAGTATAAGACTTATGCCTGCTCTGTGCAGTCTTCATCTTCTACTGGATAATATTCACTTTCTCTGTGGTAGCCCGTACCATCTATGGTCCCAATAGTGTTAACTCCCATGGGTTAGTCCAGCACAAAGGTGATCTGCAAGGTCACCTATACAATACCTCAAAAGGTTCCATCCTAATGGTGGAGTGATAGCTATTATTTTATTCAAAATCCACCAAAGGAAAGTGATCCTCCCAGCTGTGACCGAAGTCGAGGACAGAAGCACGTTGGATGTCCTCGAGGGTCTGAATGGTCCGCTCAGTCTCACCATCCGTCTGTGGATGGAAGGTGGTGGTCAAATGAAGCTGCATCCCAAATGCCTCCTGCAACCCCTTCCAAAGATGTGAAGTAAAACATACATCATGATCAGACAGAATCATCGAGGGTACTACATGTAGCCGCATAATCTCCTGCACATAGTGGCATCCCAAGCTCTCTACTAAACCCTGCTCTCTGATCGGTAGGATGTGGGCTGACTTGGTGAGTCGGTCAACGATCTCCCAGATAAAATCATGACCTCTGGATGTACGTGGAAGTCCTGTCACGAAGTCCATGTATATCCCATCCCATTTACACTTTGGGACCTCTAAAGGCTGAACCAAGCCTATTGGTTCCGGATGCTCCGCATTCACTTGCGGACAAGTGATGCACCGAGAGATGAACTCTGCTACTGCTTTATTCATTCCCAGCCACCAGTGTTGTTTTCAGAGATCTTGGTACATCTTTTCCACTCCTGGATGTACCACTAAAGGGGATGTGTGGAACTCCCACATCACTTCCTCTCGAAGAAACACTTGCACCATGGTTCTTCCTCTGATGAGAATGACGTGCTCCACACCTTCAAAAAATCTATCAGGTACATACCTTGTGGATATCTGAGCATGTTGAGCCTCACACTCAGTGTCTCCATGCTGCGACTCCCTGACTTATTGAAGAAGTGGGGGATTGAATATAAGAGGCTGAAGAAAAACTGCTCCATTCCGACCCACAAAGGATATCTGCAAAGTGTCTAGCTGCTCTGTCGTCTCACCTAGCAGATGTATAATAGACCTCCTACTGAGTGCATCTGCTACAAAATTACCCTTCCAAGGAGTATTAACTATCTTGAAGTCATAGTCCTGGAGGAACTCAAGCCAACATCGCTTTCATAGGTTCAGGTCTTTCTAAGAGAAGATACACCTGAGACTCTTGTGATCACAGTAGACTGTAAAATGATTTCCCATTAGATATTGTCACCACATCTTCAAGGTGAAGACCAATACTGCCAACTCTAAGTCATAGGTAGCATATTTCTTCTCATGCTGTCTCAGTTGTCAAGAACCATATGCGATTACTACTCGCTCCTACATCAGGAAACATCCGAGCTCGGTCCCTGATGCATCACAGTAGACTATGTAACCTACACCTCCTCTGGAAGACTCAAGATGGGGGAACTATTCAGCCTTCACCTCAGCTTCTGAGAACTCTACTGGCATCTCTCCAACCACACAAAGGGTTTCCCCTTCTTTGTCAACACTGATAATGGTGATTTAACTCTGGGGAAATTTGGTATAAACCTCTGGTAGTATCCAACGAATCCTAGTAAACTCCATACCTCCATCACACTCCTAGGTGGATCCCAAGAAATTACCGCCTCAATCTTCGCTGGATCCACTGCAACTCTAGCCTCCGATATGACATTTCCCCAAAACTGAACCTCTCAGATCCAGAACTAGAACTTCGAGAGCTTACCATAAATCCGGTGCTCTCAGAGTGTGTTCAGTACTACCTGCAAATGATAGACATGCTCCTCCTTAGAAATTAATTAGATCAGAATATCGTCGATGAAGATTACTACTAAGTGGTCAAGGTATGGATGAAAGATCCTATTCATGAGTCCCATGAACACTAATGGAGCATTGTTCATGCTGAATTTCATAACCAAGAACTCATAGTGGGCATACCGACATCTTAAAGCCATCTTCTGCACATCCTCATCTCGTACATTGAGTTGGGGATAGCCTGTTCTGAGGTCTATCTTCAAGAACCACCGTGATCTCTTTAGATGATCAAAGAGATCATCAATACTTGGAAGTGGGTACTTATTATTTACGATCAACTGGTTTAGGCACCGATAGCCGACAAAAAGTCTCAATCTCCCATCCGCCTTCTTGACGAACAAAATCAGGGCTTCCCAAGGCGAAACACTGGGCTGAACGAACCCTTTCCCCTTTAAGTCCTCCAGCTATACTTGCAGCTCACGAAGCTCCACGAGATCCATATGATACACTGATGTAGATATCAGTGCCTTCATAAGGTAAAAGTCAATGTAAAATTCCACCTCTCTGTGAGGTGGTAGACTCGGAACAACTTCAGGGAAGACATCTACATACTAGTCCACCACTATAGGATAACTCAGACTCTCCTCATCAATGGTTCTGAGGGTAAGGCTAGCCAACTGATGAGTGATCGACTGCACTCTCCTCTGGGTAAGTCCATCCTCTGCTCCAAAGGCTCCCTTCTCACCGATGAAGGTAAAACTGGTCCCATCAGTGCGGATACATCGAACTTTTCACCTAATACAGTCAATATGAGCATGGACTGTAGATAAAAATTCCATAACTAAGATGACGTCGTAAGGCCTTGATGCCGCTACTAGGAGATTCCAGCTAAAGCTCTCACCTCATAGAGTAACCTAACAGTGATGGAACCAGTGCGTAATCATCACATCCATTCTTGTAGGAGTCTCTAGACATAAGGATCGAGCCAATGTTTTCATCGGAATCTCTGAGCTCCGAACGAGGGCAGTGGAAATAAAAGAAATATTGGAACTTGTGTCTATAAGTACTGTAGCTAAGTGGGAGTAGACATAGATCGTACCTCATATCATCTCCAGAGCACTTTTATCGTAGGCATCATCTGCCTCGAGCTGAGCTCACCCCTTTCCTCCTACTCCATGTGGTAAGGGTGGACCACCTGGTGGTGGAGGCAGTAACATCTCGAATCGTCTCCCACCTCCAGCTACACGGAAAACTCCTCTATCATGTCCTCCTACTCCCTGTTGACCTCCTCGGTCAAACCTCTATCTCTGCCTGGGCGGTCCTTTGACCATCTTATGATCATCCTTATGGTGGTTCGGATAGTCACGATCCATGTGACCCTTCCCGCCTCATCTGCAACACTTCCTACTCCTAGCATGATTGGCTGTACCTCAGGTGCCCCACACAACTGAACCTGAATCCTACGGTCATCCACTTGTAGGTCTGGTCCTCTTTGACCTCTGTGACATCCGTCTGTTGCCATCTGCAGAAGACTCCACTACGTGAAGAATGGTGGTGGGTATCGCTGCTGGTGACTGCACAAAAAAGAAACTCCCCACTAAGTGGGCTCTCTCTAACACCCCCTCCTATGTCAGGATGCTAAGAGAAATCATTGAAGCCCTGATCTCTCACCTAAACCCCAGATCAAAGGTCCAGGCCCTGAAGAATGGGTCCCGCACCATATCAGTGGAGTAGCATGAGTGGTCAGTGAACCTCACTGAGTACTGAGCTATAGTCATGTTGCCCTGCTACAGATGAAGAAGCTCCTATATACGCACTGTGCGAAGAGTCACTCGGACTAACTCTGCCCAAAACAGGCTCTCAAAGTCTACCTAGAGAAGCGTCACCTCGTCATGATCTTGCAGCATTATGCTCCACCATCTGCTTGCTACTTCCTGTAGAAGGATGGCAGCAAGGATCACCATGAGATCAGCTAGTGTCCCTACCAGTCAGAAGATTCTCACTACGGCCTCCAACCAATCCTCCACCGCCTGTGGGTCCGTCTCTCCCCTGAACGTGGGTGGCATCTGGCGCTGGGACTCGTGCAATGCACTCAAGCGGTGTGCACCCTCTGCTACTAGGGCTTGTGGCATCGGTGGCCCAACGGGTAATTGTACCACTAGTGCCTCCACTGGTGCCTCTACTGGAAGAGGGCCCTGTATGGAGGCCTCGTCGCTCGGCAGGCTATGAGTACGTACTAATCTTGGAACCCGAACTGGATATCCACATGGAGGTATCCTAAAAATAAATAGGTGCGCCATGGTCAATAAGTTTTACCTGGGGAGATGACTCAAATGATCCAAAGAAAAGTTTTGAAAACACACACACAATCAGGGTTTTCGTGCACCAAGTCGAAAATTAGAAGTCAGGGTCCTGGTGTGTGGATACGTCGGCTGCCGCACCAACACTGGATTCCCTAAACGGATAACCACACTCACTAAACTTAACACTATCACCATTAAAAAGAAATATCAGAGTCCTATGTTCTATGGTATAACCAACTCATATGATAACAATTTGTCATAAACCGTCCCCCGGGGCCCATATCGTGACTACCCCAAGCCCACCTTCAATAGGATAGGGGCTGGAGACTAGCACTGAAGGTGTATTCCCTAAAACTAGTAAGGAATTTCCTTTATAACCTGTAAGCACACACAACCAAGCACATAACAAGATACGAACTCAAGTAAACTAAATAGTAAATAGAGTGAGTGCAGTAAGTAAAATGGGCCAGAATACAAGGCCAACTAGATAGTACAAGAAACTAAAAGTACAAGTAAATTGGAACAACTCCTGTGAACACACACCAAGGATCCTACCTGAAGGGTAGGTAAAACTCTCGATCGGTCGTATCTATAGTATGCCTCATCTAAGTTCAACGTCCCAGCTACCTCCAGCCCTGGTACTCTCGTCCTCAGTTAGCGCTGTCCATATTCTGCACCAAACACAACAAAGTGTGGGCATATCCTGTGCAGCGATGAGTATAACGATACTCAGTAGGGATCCCAAGACACTCAAGGTTTCACAAAATCCACAAATGATAAACCAAAAATCTTAAAAATCAACTAACAACCCTACTTAGGTATATGCCTATACATATACCTAAGTTATCAAGTATAACCATCTCAATCATGAGGAAACACAGAGTCCAAATCAAAAGCCCAAAGCTCAACTATTCCACAAAGTAAAGAGTACCACGACGGTATGTACCACTCAGGTATGACACATAGAAGAATACCACCAAGGTATTACCACAAAGGTAAGTATCACTCAGGTACAGACACATCTCACACCAGGTATAACTTAAGTACAAAAGTACAAATGATTAGTCGTAAAGTTAGATCATCTTATTTTGTCAAGAGGCTCTGATGCTGACCACGCAGGTTAGCTCAGTGCTGAGCCACATAAGATCGCTAGGTGCTGACCCATAGATGATCTCTAGGTCTTGACCCACATAAGATATCTAGGTGCTGACCCACACAAGATTTCTAGGTGTTGACCCGCACGGGATCGCTCAGTGCTGACCCACACTGGATCACTCGGTGCTGACCCACACAGGATCCCTTGGTGCTAATCCACACAGGATCACTCTGTGCTGACCCACATATGATCACTAGGTGCTGACCCACACAGGATCACTCAGTGGTGACCCACACAAGATTACTATGTGCTGACCCACACAGTATCACTCAGTGTTGACTCACACAAGACCATAGAGTAGTCTCACATGGAATTCTAGAGTGGTTCCATGTGGGACCCTCAATCACAGACCCACGAAGGATCTCTTTCTAAAGTCACAGCCAGCTACAGGGTTCCCGCACTAAGCTAGCTCATCTCTGGGAGAGTCTGCTCCTAAAGCCACTGGTCGATAGTCCAACTTCCACGAAGACCCATGAAGAAGTATCTCAAAGGACCGCCATGTCATAGGGGTCTCAACACAATAGACGGTGCATCAATTGAACACCCTGTTTGTAAGTTATTATCCATTTAGTTTGAGGACCCGGTTGGATTCGTGCTCATTGCAACCCAACCTTTCCCCAAATTTACCCAAAACACCAGTGGGGCTATACCAAGGGGGATTTCTAGCTCCAAGGTTTACAACACAGTTAACAGTTTGTCAAACTGATGCATCGTGCTAAAGTTATGGCTAATAAAGCGAAAAGATCATAGCTAGTCCAGGTCCGGTCTGACCCGGCTTGGGCTGACCCGACCCAGTTTGGGTCGACCTGGCCCATTGGGTCTGACCTGGCCCACTCTGGGCGGCACGGGGGCCACGGAGCGGTGTGAGGCCGCGAGGGCGGCATAGAGGCCACGGGGGCGGTGAAGGCTGGGGGGGGGGGGCGTTGAGGGCCGCGGGGCGGCAAGGCCGTGGGGGCCACGAGGCCACGGGATAGCAGAGGCCACGGGGCGGTGAGGTCGCAGGGGCCGTGAGGCCATGGGATGGTGGAGGCAGAGGGGGCCGTGAGGGCAGCATGGTGGCGAGGCCATAGGGGCCACGAAGCAGCAAGAAGGAGAAGTTCGCGGGGGCCACATGGGTCCGCGGGGGGCTTGGGGCCATGGGAAAATGGAGGATGCGGGGTACCATGAGGCGGTGAGGTCATGGGGGCTGCGAGGGCTGTAGGGTGGCGAGGTCGTGGGGGCGGCGGAAGCAGTGGGGGCCGCGGGGTGGTTAGGCCGCGGGGGCCATGAGGACGCGGTGAGGCGAGGCTGCAGGGGCCGTGAGGGTTGTGGGGCGGTGATGCCACGGGGGCGGAGGAGGGCAGCGAAGGCCGCGGGTTGGTGAGGCTACGACGACTGTGAGGTTGTGGGAAGGCAGAGGCCGCGGGGCAGCAGTCCGTCGTGGCTGGCCGTTTGGAATGGTCATGTGCCATTCCTTCGCCGGTGGCTAGTTGACCGACCGCCCTCCATTTCTCGCCTTCATCACGGCTGGCCGTTGTGCCAGCCACAGTTCTCGAGTTCCACCTCTGCCAAATTCTAGCACCAGTCGCCGTCACCATCATGAAGAACACAAAAAAGAACCATAAGGTTTACGGAGGGGTTGGGCCATGTTTGTTTGGCCCGTACCAACCACATTAGGGTGGTTGTAAGCAGCTCAAAGGGAATGATTCAATGTGAGGAATATTAACATTGATAAATTTAAAACACACCCCTACCTCGTTCATTTTTTGATGTCAATGAGGGGGGAAGGATGGTCGTTGATTGAATACATCCCACGTTGAAGAATATCCCTGAGGAAGAAGTCGAAGTCATGCATCTGCGTTCTTCATTGGAGGATCATTCTTCAATAGAGAAGAAGAATTTCCCCAAGGCTCTCTCCCAAATTCCCTTTTCCAACAGTTCCCCTAATTCCACCAAAAAGAAAAGGTAGCCAATATGATATGTTTCTCCAATTTAATTGTTGGCCCAAATTAAATTTGCATCCTAATTACATTGAGGTTGGCATAATAAATTTTTGGGGAAACCTAAAGGTTACCTCCCTCATTAAAGAGGGAGTTTAAGATGTCTCTCACATTAGAAGGGTTCGAGTGGTCCCCACCCTTAAATTGAAATTGGGGGTTTTAGGTTCGGTGGTCCCCACCTTCATAACCTCACATGAGAGGTTCAGTTCTGGTGGTCCCCACTTCTCAACACTCAAATGAGAGGTTTAGTTCTGGTGGTCTCCATATCTTAACATCCACATGGGAGTTTCAAATGAAAATAAAATGTTACACGATTTTATTTTATTTTATTCTTTCACGAATAAGTGAAAAACTAACTTCCACCCTTGACCTACTGCGGTCAAGGTGAAGGTCTCCTTAATAGACTACCAGCGCTGTGAGTTCGATGGTGCCCTCAGATTTCCATTCCGAGCACCTGTTCAAAAGTTAGAAAAACCCACTCACACATTTACTGAACGTACCTGAAAAAAAGTTCAGAAATTCATTCCAAGAACTCCGGGCCTCAGAATCACGCACCGTTAATTTTCACAGACTCATGAAAATACCATATATTTAAAAACAATTACATGGAAATTCCAGCTCTTTACATACTATATATAAAACCTTAAGATCCAGAAGTTTCATTATAGGCACCCATGATATTTAGGCCCCCTATGTTTTCAAAACCATTTTCATCCGATCCACCTCACCTATATTTCCCTTATATAGTGATGGATTATACTCCCCATCCATATTATGAATTTTCATAGATGTCCATGTAATATTATTTTCCTTCTACTGTATTCTTCCCTAGATTCTATATTCATTCTCATTAAGCTTAAACTATGACACATTCTAAGCCTTGGGAGTATACATTGGGTCCCACTCTATCTATACAGGCTGACGTTCCTTCAAATCCTTGGCATCTAGTAGAACCCAATGATCAGACTACCTCAAGTATATTTATAGAAACATAGAAATATTCTGACCATATTTTTTATTATTATAAGATGTATTGATATATTATTTTATTTTCTCTTTAAAAGATAGATCTTCCATTAGGAGTCGTGGGTGTACTTTCATGAATGTGGTGTGGAACAACCGCACATAGTTGATGGTGGAGTTTAATGAGGATAATCAAATGATTGCAAAAATAGACTGAGAATGTAGGATTTTGATGGCGATGCTCACCAATTACTATGACATCATTCTCATTAGGCCTGTATCCTAGAGAAACCTTCCAAAATAAGTAAATGAAAATTCTTGGGAATAATTATGGGCGGTAAAATCTATTTGATTTAATGTTATATTATTATTTTATTTATATGAATTAATACTTGGTGTCATCTTTGCATTATTTTTTCTGATGGTGAGCCTCTGAGGACAGAATGACTCATGAAATTAGGTGAGTTATAGAGAGCATATAATAATGAGTTGTATAGTGGCTGGTGTGAGGGATTTGGTATGGATTTAGAAGCCAAATATAACATGAATGAGTGTTCATTATCATATTATCGTGAAATTATTTCTTATTAGATAAGTACCAGGTTCAAGGTAATAATCAAATTCAAGGTTTTTGAATGAAAATTACAAAAACATTAATTAATATATAGTTATGTATTATTTAATTTTTTTAGGAATCACTAAGAAGAAATAAAAAACAAGGATGCTACAAAATATCTCCACCCTTTGGGGAGAACTACGGTGCTGGACCATGAGAGGAAGCAGGTACGATACTCATTTATAATTTTTTCCCTCCATATTTCATTTCATTTCTAATTCGTCTAGATAAATCATAATGTATTATTTAGTTTATTATTTAATGTATTTAGTGTGTACAAAAATTTTTGGATTAGTATTTTTATGTTTGTGAGCATGTCATGAAATTTCTTAATTTATTTGATTATTATGATTTAACAAAAAAACCACTAAAATAAAACTCATAACATCTTTATACCCCATCAACAACCTGTGAAAAATCCAACCTAATAATTTCCCACCTTCCCCTATTTAGTATAGGCTTTACCCCTTAGGTGCTATGATGATAAAAAAACCCAACTTGGGAGTTTCTATACAACAATTTTCAACATTCACAAACCTCAGGTTTCATTCCCATCCTTGGAATCATTCCCACATAAACATTAAAAATTAAAAATTCCTTTGAAAAACACAACCTATAAAAGTGAGGGTCTTTAAAAATAAAAGGATACATTAGATTTATGTACACCAAAATTAGTATTCCACACAACCATGAATGACACAGATTTTAGGAAGATAATATCAAGGAATAACGGTGTTCCTATAAAAGTTTGGATTGACTTCATTTATTCCTAGTTGAAAGAAATTGTATAGTCAAAATGATCAATCCATTTTATAATATATATGTGGGAGGATCAAATATGAACCATGGAACAACTAGTTTTGGCTACTCATTTAAAGAATCATTTTTCATTAACATTAGCCAAATAATGTCAATCTTCCACTATAATGGTCAAAATTTGGATCAAGTTATGGTAATAAAATTATGAAACTCATTTCCCCTAAGTTAAATTACTTTTTTAGTATTATATGTAATTTTCTCAGTTCACAATGAGTTTCGATGAGGGATAGGTGAGATTCGTTTTAATTTCTTTCACAAGGGATGTGAATTCCACTTCTAGCTAGATCTTTCCACATTTATGATACCTTGAAATCTAGATCACCAGGATGGATCTTTACATATTTACAACAAAATCCATTTCTAAGGCACCGTATATATGAAAGTATAAAATTTTATAACCATTGGAATCTCTTATGATCCTCCAAAAACCTACAAGTCTCTGGCATCCCTTCATAATATAATCTACTTTGATTTTCATCCATCCATCACATGGAGTCAGCTAGATGACTAGAATGAATCTAGTATACCTTATGCAATTTCCCTAAATTCCCATTATATTGAATATAGATAAGTTACATGTGTTGTTGGATTATAAGATTGGCTACTGATCATTTTCAAAAATAATTCTAATAAGCCCTTTATTCATGTAAATTTGAAGGTTCAGCTCTCTTTTGGGGAATCTAACTGGATTTATGATCCACCAAATATTGTTGTAGAATTCAATAGTTGAAATCAAAAAGTGATTATTTAGATTAAATAGCCCAAAAAAGTAATAGCATTCAGATGAAAAATCTTGGAAACAATGATCCCTACATTCCTTTATTTCAAATATATTAAAGGGCCTAAACCATACCGATCTATATTAAGAGAAATATAAAAAAATCATGTCCAGTAGAATAAATTTCTTGTTTTAAAAAGGTGTACATTGAGAAAAGATTCATTCAAGAATATATTTAATGTTCAAGTATCATGGGATGCATGCCACACCATGGAGGATTTTCCTCTTCTTATTTTTAAAAGGACATGACCCTTTTGTATGCCCTTTTATTTGAAGTGGACCTTTCTACATCAACCAAAATAACTCTTATGTAAAGACTATCCATCCTCGATGGAAAAGGAAAGAAATTTTACATATATATTGGGGAATCTTATGTATTTGTGTGTTCACTAGGCTGAAATCCTCCCCTATGGTAAATGCACGAGTATTACACATTACTGTATCCACTGGTTTGAATTAAAGAATGACAATCAAATAAAAAATATAGAAACTATACCAAGAATAAAATAAAAAACCAACACCTATAAACTGATTAAAACATAAAATGACAAATATAAAGTGAATCAAATAGAAACCAACCAATATAAACTAAGTTGAAATAATTTAAGCTAAAATAAATAAAACTAAAAGAAAAAAAACTAAAAAATTTAACTAGAATAGAATTTAAATGTATTGAATAAAACTAAATAGGCCCAAAAAACCCAACCCAAATTTTACCAAAAAAATAGAATCCATCAATAAATAATTAAATTAAATTAAAAATTACAAAAATGTCAACGTTATATAATAAAATCAAACATTACTATAATAAGTTTAATCAAGAAAAATTTGAATATAAATGATTATCTATCCCTAATTCAACTAAAATTGAATGAATAAGAAACTAAAGATACCAATAGTAAAGGAAAAAAATCAAAATAATGCATCATGAACAAAAAAATGTAACACCCCAAGCTTCTACGGTACACTTTTTTTGAATTATACAATATCTTGCACTGTACGCAACTTGGAATTCTAAGACACCACGACTAATCAAACTAACCATTATGAATAGTAATACCCACTTTTTAAAATTTTATAAATTTTATTTTTTAAAATGGACTTCATTTTTGAATTTAGATTATCAGAATTAGCTAAGGGTGATTTTTTGGTATTTTTCTGAAAACTTTCAATTTTTTATAAATAGTGAAAAATACCGCGTTATTGTCTAAATCCGAATTTTTATTTAAATAATTAGTTATTTTATTTAAATTTATATTTAGTAAAAATTTATACATAATACCTATATATGTTCAATGTAATTCATTGGATTCATTTTATAATAATATTAGATATATAACTTTTTTAAACTTTTTACCGTCTTTTACCCACCATCTAGGTGAATTCGCAAATTTGCCTAAAACATAATTTTACCACTTCTGTAAATTGAATTTAAAAAATATTAGAGACATAGTTGACATCATTAAATAAACGTGGTTCAATAATATGAACATAATTTTTGGTGAATAGTAACTTTTGACTTTTATTTAACACAGTTAAAATTAAGTAGGGTAATTAAAGGGTAAAATGATATTATTATTACCCTAAAACATTTTCTAATTCAATAGGATAAGTGTATATCAACCAAAATAAACCTTAGGAATAAAATATGATCCTTTTGGTCATCTTGGATTAGATTAGGAGATTTATTATTATTTTATTTAAAGAAGAGTTAAAATTGTAAAATTCAAAGTTTAATAACGAAACCATTTTTAATATAGGGTTATAAATAATATAAATTCGACTATAAACAATAATTATAAAGATAAAAAGATTTCATACATAATGGTTTTTTATTTATAAATTTTAGACACTAAATAATTAAAAAATTTTATGACACAATGATGATACAATAATTACATTATTAATGAAAGATTAAAATAATTGATATTATAAATATCCAAATAAATGTAAATTGAGACTTTTGATAAATTGCACTAATTTTATAAGTTAATATGACATTTTAAGGTTTATTATATAGTTTTTTTCTAAATTATAAAGTTTTTATGACTTTCACAAAAACAAAATACCAAATATTGTCAAAATTGACATAAATGAGTTTTTAAAACAATTAGTATATTATTAATTTATATTATATTCCAAAAAATATAAAGTTCAGCCAAAGGACTTATATAAGGTTAGATATGTCAATAATTAACCAATTGGGGTTCTCTTGGATTTTTATAGTATGCTTATTAACCATTTATTATTATAATACCAGAATACATGGTAAAAGTTAAACTATTTAACTAAGAGTTATATATAAAGTATAAGGTTAATATGGTGAGCTGGACCTATCTAAAACCTATTGGTTGAGAGGTTATTGACCCATACCTACCTTATCTTTTAAATAAATCCTATTTGATCCATTATAAACCAAATATGACTGTATAACAAAATAATATTTCCAACTTTTCCAAAAGTGACCTTCATCTCTCTTATAAAAGGGCACTACCCCTTCTCTCGAAATCACACCTCCAAATCCATTTAGGTCAGCCAAACCTTGATAAAATATCCCCCAAATACGCTCAATTCGACCAATATGCCTTAATTTTATCAGAAATCCAACCTAATGAGCCCTTTTAATCAATTCAAAAGGAAACAGCTGAAGAAGAGGTAATAATTTCACCACCTATTTCAAAGTTATTTTCTTCTTCCACTTCCACATTCTTTGTTGTTTCCACACTAAAATTATAAATCCAGTACCTTATACATAATATTATGTTATTATAAATTTGTTACAGTCATATTAATTATTCTATCCATCCTATGAATGACAAAGTCAATATACGTGCATATGTACGGCTTACTGTCTCCACATCATGGTGTAGTTTGTTATTCAATCACTTCATTTTTTGGATGGGTATAATAATGAGTATAACTGATTTAAATAATAAAAATAACATGTAAATGATTATGTATATATGATATAACATCCAATTACATACTATTTCACCATCAATAGAATGATATTGTCGCTCATGCATACGTACAGATTACGGTATCCACGAACGCAATGAAATTCATTCCCCATAATAACCATTCATGAATAATTTTTATTTTATGATTAAATAACATTAACCTAAGAAACGATTTTTTTTTTGTTTTTCATATCACAATGTAAGTTAAAACTTATGTTTGTATCTAGTACATCCAAGGCTACTAAACTGATTGGTCTTTCAGGATTTGAACCCTTGTGACCATGCCAATGTTATGTAATAATGCACTGACTCTGGTTAACTGGGGTTGGGGAATTACAGTTTCTATCAGAGAAAGTTTAGTAAAAAACATGGAAGATAGATTTAGAAAAACTCTGATTAGAGAACATTACCTTAAGATAGACTTTTAGGATTAGTATAGAAGAACTTCCTAGAATTTTGGTAATGTAGAGATTTTGTGAGTTTTCTAAGAAATACATCACTGTCTGGATACAAGCAGGTAGAGGCGGCTCTAGAACAGATGTACCTAGGAGTGAAAACTCTAACAAGGAGTTTCGGGATTGACTTGGGGTATCCTGGTACACAACAACATGACTTGCTTCAATCTTCGTTACAACACTCCCGGGGGATATGTTTTGGATAATTCACATTTTCTTTACAAACCATTATGAAGGATTTATGAGTATATAATTATTCAAAGAAAACATATTTATGATTATGGATTATATCCATAAACTGTTCAATTTATGTTAAGTGTTTTACAAGTTTGTAATTATGTATTATGATTCATAAACTAATCTAGTGTATGCCA
Organism: Viscum album; assembly: GCA_963277665.1. Classification (NCBI taxonomy): domain Eukaryota; kingdom Viridiplantae; phylum Streptophyta; class Magnoliopsida; order Santalales; family Viscaceae; genus Viscum; species Viscum album. Next base: position 172,119,930 of record OY728157.1, read on the forward strand.
TTGTTTAGAAATAGATCCAAGTGGAAGGAATGGAAACCTTATCGACACTCATAATCTATGTAGGGATTTCCATCCGACTCAAGATAATTATAGTGGAGATGGTGATGCAACTAGTGCTGATCATCTTATCACCATACTGTGACAACTCAATCAGGTTATGAATAAAAACCTTACCCATATAGAGCACCCTCATCCACAATGTAGAGGATCAATGTTAGACAGCTTCCTGAGGCAACAAACCCCAACATTCAATGAGACTAAAAATCCATTTGTTGCTGAGAAATGGAGAAGTTCCTTAGAGAAAATATTTCATTCTTTGGGGAGTAGCGAAAGGGAAAAAGTTATTATGGAAGTTTATCACTTCACGAGAGATGGAGATCAATGGTGGTCATTAATTCAAAACAAAAAGGAGTACGAAGAAGTATCAAATATGTAATGGGGGAGTTTAATGATATTTTCTTAGAAAAATACTTTCCTCATGACCATCAAGAAGAAATGGAAAAAAATCTCTGAGTCTGAGGAAAAAGGAGGATGAGAATGTCACAAAGTATGAGGCTAAATTTACAAGTTTAGCAAGGCATGTATCAGATTATATACATAAACCAATGTGTAAAATTGATCAATTCTTTGATGGGTTAAATCCATTTCTCGGTTGAGCATTAGTCTCACAATCCTTCTCATCGTACGAAGATATTGTCTCGTGTGCTATCAAGATAGAAAAATAATTTTCTAAGTATTATGACATTAAAGCAAAGCAAGAGAACAAGATATCCACTAAACACTATGGAAATGTAAATATGGGGAAGAAGGAAAAGTTGAATTTTTATCCTGCAATAAATGTGAGAATAAACACCCAGTACTTTCTGGAAGGGAATTGGAGTTTGTTACAAGTGTGGTGAAAAAGGCCTCCAAGATCATGATTGAAAGGGAAATAAAAAGGATTTTAATGATGAATACTATAATTGTAGAGAAATGGGGCATAATGAAAATTAATGTTCTAAGGATCAAGGAAAACTACCTCATAAAAGTCCAATGGAGAAAGACTAGGCTTATGCGATCACTACTGTTGAGGTTAAAGATCAGGAAGACGCGATGGCAGGTAATTGAATGGTTTCCTCAAGTTTAACCACTGATTTATTTGAGTATGTATTATTTCATTGTTTCATATCTTCCAAGTTTTCTAAGAAAATATGATATTTACAATTTTATTTAACAAGGGAGTTGTCAGTAAAAACTCCTAATGGAAGTATCATTGCAACAAAGTTTTATGAATCATTTCCCATTAGGGCATATAAATGTTCTTTATTTGCGGATCTCATCGTCATCCCCATGATTGAATTTGATATAATCCTTAGTATGGATTGGATTTCAGGCCATTATTATAAAATTTATTATAAAAAGAATGAGGTTACAGTTTTCGATGATGATAAGAAATACCTTTTATTTATTGTAGAAATGTCACCATCTAATTATTATATAGATCCACCCCCAGTAGCTCTACTAAATTCAATTATTGGGGAGGAAGAGAATTAAATAACTTTGGGTGAGGAAAGTACTGTTTAGATAGAGGACTTACTTATTCTACAAGAATATGTTGATGTGTTTCTAGAGGATTTACCTAGACATCCTCCAGAATGAGAAATTAAGTTTTCCATTGATTTAATTCCTGGTTCAAGGCCCATATTGAAGCCCCCTTATAGAATGGCCACTGTGGAATTAGTGGAACTAAAGAAAAAACAAGATGAATTGAGTAATAAAGGATTTATTCACCCTAGTGTTTCTCCATGGGGAGCCCCTGCTCTTTTTGTTAAGAAGAAATATTTATCTATGAGGTTGTGCATTGACTACTAAAAGATCAATGCTATAACAATAAAGAACATGTATCCCCTAACTCGTATTGATGATCTATTCAATCAACTTCATGGAGATAAATATTTTTCTAAGATTAACCTTCGATATGAATATCATCAGTTGTGTGTGAAGAAGGGAGACATTCTGAAGATATCATTTCATACTAGGAATGGGCATTATGAGTTTACAAAAATGCCTTTTGGAATGACTAATGAACCCTCTGTTTTCATGGATCTATTGAATAGATATTTCAAAGAATATCTTCATGAATTTTTAGTAGTATTTATTGATGATATTTTTGTATACTAAAAAATCTATGAAGATCATGAAAATCACTTTTGATCTATTCTAAAAACCCTCAGAAGAAATGAATTATATGGGAAGTTTAGCATGTGTGAATTCTGGCTTCAAGAAATTTCTTTTCTTGACCATATTGTCTCTAAGGATACAATATCTATTTATCCTTCTAAGACAAGAGAAATACAATAATGGCCAACCCCAATGAGTATAAATGAGGTACGCAGTTTTATTTGTTTATCAGGTTATTATCAGCATTTCGTCTAGAATTTTTATTGATTGGAAAACCCATTTACCAAGCTCACACATAAAGGGGTTAAATTTGTTCTAAAAAAAGAGTGTTCGAATGTTTTGAATAACTGAAGAGAAGATTAGTCAATTATCCTATCTTGACTCTACCATCAGGGAATAATGGGATTGTTATTTATAGTGATACTTCAAAGAATGGACTTGGTTGTGTCCTTATGTAGAATGATAGAGTTATTGCCTATGCATCACAACTACTAAAAATTCATGAACAAAACTACCCCACTCATGATCTTGAGTTAGCAGCTGTAATATTTACTTTGAATATATGGAGAAACTATCTTTATGGTGAAAAATGTGAGATATATACCGATCCCAAGAGTTTGAAGTATATTTTCTCACATAATGAACTCAACATGAGGAAAAGACAATGGCTTGAACTACTCAATGTTTATTATTGCACTATAAACTACCTCCTGGAGAAGGAAAATAAGGTGGCATATCCTTTGAGAAGAAAGGATCATGGAGTTTTGAACAAAATTAGAGTTGAAAGGGATTCTATGTTCATGGATCTAGTAAAGAAGGATATGAGAATAATCATGGATGGTGAAACATCAACACTTTTTCAAATGGTTTCCAATCCAACTTTACTAGAAAGGATAAAAAGATCTTAGATTGATGATGATGAGTTTCAAAAGAAAATTAAAGCTGTGAATGATGAGAGATTGATTGACATCGTATATGAAGATGGAATTTTGAAATTTGGGAAGAGACATTGTGTTCCTGACATACCTGATCTAAAAAGAGAATTTTTGGATGATTCCCATAGCTCCAATTTCTCTATACATTCTAGTATCACTAAGATGTATAGAGATTTTAAGGAACTTGTTTTTTGGGGAAACATGAAGAGGGAGATTTTTGATTATGTGTCAAGATATATGGTGTGTCAATAGGTGAAATCTAGAAGACAAAATACTAGAGGAGTTGTGCAACCTCTCTCCAAACTTGAGTGTAAATGGGATGATATTATAATGGTCTTTGTCATGGGACTACCAAAGTCTCCTAGATGGAATGATGCAATATGGGTAATTGTTGATCATTTTACCAAGTCAACACATTTTCTTGATATAAGGGAATATTTACGACTTGAACGTTTAGCAAGACCATGTATTAATAAATTTGTAAAACTTCATGGTGTACTCGTATTGATAGTTTCTAATCGTGATCCCTATTTTACATCAAGATTCTGGAAAAGTCTTTAGAAACCCCTTGATACTAAACTTCGTTTGAGCACTGCCTACCACCCTCAAACTGATGGACAATAACAACAGACTATTCAAACATTAGAATACATGTTGAGATCTTTCTCACTTGACTTTCATGGTATGTGAGATCAGTATTTACCAATTGTAGAATTTTCCTATAACAATAGATTCCATTCAAGTATTCAGATGACACTATATGAAGTGTTATATAGAAAGAGATGTCTAACACCAACTTGTTGGGATGATGTTGGTGAAGGGAAACTCGTAGGCCCAAAACTTTTTGAGGAAACAATAGAAAATTTGAAAATTATCCAAAACCACATTAAAGTATCTCAAAGTAGGAAAAAGATCCATACTGATAACCGAAGGAAGGATTTGGAATTTCAATTAGGTGATTAGGTTTTTTGAAGGCATCACTATGGAAGGGTGTTATATGATTTGTTAAAATTGGAAAATTAAGTCCTAGGTACATCAAACATTTTGAAATTCTAGAATAAATAGGAGTTGCAGATTAGAGTTTGGCAATACCGCCATGTTTCTCCAAATTTTATGATGTGTTCTACATATCACTGTTGAGAAAATGCATGCCTGACCAACACATGTAATCACCTAAAAAGAAATAAAACTCGAATGTGATATATCTTATTACGAAGATCCTATCAAAATTATTGATACCAGAGAACAAGTGTTGAGAAACCATATGACTCGTCTGGTGAATGTTCTATGGAGAAACCATAAGATGGAAGAGGCAATGTGGGAACCCGAGGAACTTATAATAAAGAACTGACCAAATATTTTTATGCACTAATATTCTATAAATTTACAGGACTAAGTTATTTGAAGGAGGTAAGAATTTAACACCCCAAGCTTCCATGGTATGATTTTTTTTGAATAATACAATAGCTTGCGTTATACACAACTTCAAATTCTAACACACCATGACCAATCAAACAAGCTCTTATGAATCGCAATACCCACTTTTTGAAATTTTATAAATTTTATTTTTCAAAATGGACTTCTTTTTTTGGATTCATATTATGAAGATTATCTTAGGGTTATTTTTTGGGATTTTACTGAAAACATTCAATTTTTGATGAATAGTGAAAAATACTACGTTATTGTTTAAAACTGATTTTATTTAAATAATTAGTTATTTTATTTAAATTTATATTTGGTAAAAATAGATACATAATACCTATATATGTTCAATGTAATTCATTGGAGTCATTTTAAAATAATATTAGATAAATAAAATTTTATTGAACTTTTTACCGTCTTCTACCCACCTTCTAGGCGCATTTGAAAATTTTCAAAAAACATAATTTCACTGCTTCTGTGAATATAATTTAAAAAATATGAGAGACATGATTGAAATCAGTAAAAAAAATGTGGTTTATTAGGATGAAAATAATTTTTTGTGAATAGTAACTTTTAAATTTTGTTTACCACAGTTAATAGTAAATGGGGTAATTAAAGGTAAAAATGATATTATTATTACCCTAAAACACATCATAATTCTATTAGATAAGTTTATTTCGACCAAAATAAATATTAGGAATAAAATAGGGTCGTTTTGGTCCACTTGGATTATATTAGGACATTTATTATCATTTTATTTAAAGAAGAGTTAAAAGTGTTATATTCAAAGTTTAATAACCAAACCATTTTTAATATAGTGTAATACATAAGATAAATTCAACGACATATATGAATTAGAAATATAAAAATATTTTACTACATAATGGTATTTTGTTTATAAATTTTAGACATTAAATAATTAAATTTATTTATGACACAATGATGATGTAGTAATTACCCTATTAATGAAAGAATAAAATAATTGATATTATAAATATCCAAATAAATGTAAATTGAGACTTATGATGAATTAAAATAATTTTCTAGGTTAATATTACATGTTAGGGTTGATTATATAAATTTTTTCTATGTGATAAAGTTGTTATGACTTTCAAAAAAACAAAATACCAAATAGTGTCAAAATTGACATAAATTAGTTTTTTAAACAAATACTATATTATTAATTGATATATTATTCATAAAAATCTGTGGTTTGGTTAAAGGACATAGATAAAGTTATATATATCAATAATAAATCACTTGGTGTTCTCTTGGATTTTTATAGTAATTTTATTAACCATTTATTATAATAATACATGAATACATGGTAAATGTTAAACTATTTAAATAAGAGTTAAATATAAAGGATAAGGTTAATATGGTGACCTAAACCTTTCTAAAACCTATTGTTTGAGAGGTTTTCGACCCATACCCAAATTATCCTAAAAATAAATCCTTTTTGAGCCATTATAAACTGAATATGATTGTATAATAAAATAATATTTCAAGGTTTTCCTAAAGTGACCCTCACCTCTCTTATAAAAGTGTACTTCCCCTTCTCTCAAAATCACACCTCCCAAGCCATTTTTCGCCACCAAAAACTAAAAAACTATCCTCCCAACCACCTTCAATTATACTTAGGGGACTTACATTAATCATAAATCCAACCTAAGGATCCCTTTTGATCAACTCAAAATGAGACACCTGAAGAAGAGGTAATAATTTCACCACCTTTTTCCAAGTTATTTTCTTATTCCACTTCCACTTTCTTTGTTGTTTACATACATAAATAATAACCCTAGTACCTTATACATAATTTTATGTTATTATAAATATGGTACAACCATATTCATTATTCAATCCATCCTATGAATGACAAAGTCACCATACGTGCGTACGTACGACTTACCGTCTCCACGTCACAGTGTAGTTTGTTATTCAAGCCCTCATTATTTGGATGGGTATAATAATGAGTATAAATGATGTAAATAATAAAAATAACATGTTAATGATTATTTATATATGATACAGCATCAAATTACATACTATTTCACCATCAATAGATTGATATTCTCGCTCGTGCGTACGTACGAATTACGGTCTCCACGAACGCGATGAAATTAATTCCCCATCATAACCATTCAAGAATAATTTTCATTTTAGGATTAAAAATAATGTTTAAGAACTTAATATAATTCTGGATATAAGTAAAATACATCATATCCAAAAGAAACATGTCTTACTTAACTAAGCATATAAAGGAAAACAGATTAGTTAACACCCAAAACAATGATACTACTAAAATATTATTAACAATGAAATATTAGAAGATCATATATGATATCATATTTATTTTTTTGGTTATTTTTTAATTTAATAATAATGATATAACTAATATACAAGAGGTTAACATACCCTTGATAAAACTAAAAGTACAAGTTAAGAGTTAATTCTACAATCTCTTCATTATCTGAGGTTGTTTGTACATGAGTATCTATTAGGACCTCTTTATCATCCACATCCATGTTTCTTAAAAAAGTATTTCAAAACATTTTTACTATTTCCTAGACTATGTGTTAAAGTCATTTATATCATTTTTTGAATTTTTATAAAATTTTTATAAATGAATCTTTCCGTCGTTTTACAAACAAGGTCCCTTACGACCTTTTTGACAAAATTAAGGAAAGAAAGTTTTTTAACTTATACAGTGAGTGCGACTATTTTTCACCATTATAAATCCTTATAAGATTCACTTAAAATCTTATAAGTATATTTTGAAAATAAATATTTTCTTTTATAATTATGTGAGTTTTAAATGATTTCAAAATAGAAAGAGATATTTCTCTCATGTAGCTTTGATTTTATCTATGACAACATCCTTTGATGGATTTTATACCTGTTTGAAGTTGATAAATCTTACATATTTTATTGATGTTTTTGTGATCTGTTTAACTATGGATGTGTTATTTTGAGACCATTCATGGTTTATGGATATAGTTTTGACATTTCATATGCTAGTTTTAATACCAATGTTTGTGTTATGTTTCAATCTTTTAATATGAGGAATGAATTGGACTTAGTAAGTGATGGGGGGACCTCGCTATTGCTCCTCGATGCATCAATTGGTCTCATGAGACAAACTAGTGTCTTAGAAAAATGCCTTGAAAAAATCATATTTGTAGTCTTGGAATGAGGCCTTGACTATGTGGTTATGATGTTCGACATTATGTATTCCATCATTATGAAATTGGATATTGATATTACATGTGATTATTCGTCCAATAGAATATCCACGTGAATAATTAAATGGAATTATTTGATTTATATTTTCCATATTATGCTGAAGTTTATGTTTAAAAGGCTTTTGTTTTAGTCTTATACATTGACTTAAATGTTTATGGTTATTTATGAACATTTCTTCTATATTGTTATCCTTACTGAGCATTTGAGCTCACCCCTTTCTATGTTTTATTTTTTCCAGGATGCAAAGATATATATTATGACTGACCTACAGGGATAGTCTAAGGGAGATGGATGTGTTAAAAGAAGACACAATGTTGTAGTTTTTCATATCATAATGTAATGTAAAACTTATGTTTGTATCTAGTACTTCCAAGGATACTAAACTAATCGGTCTTTCAGGATTTGATCACTTGTGATCATTCCAATGTTATGTAATAATGCACCTACTCTAGTTAACTAGGGTTGGGGCATTATAAAAATCCAAAACATAACTAAATCAATAATGATATTTTTTTGTCTTACCAAATTGAAATAACTGGAATCTGATGAAACTGAACCATCCTATCACGAAGTGAAACCAACCTGAAATAAAAATCTTAAATGTATTAGTATTAACATGATCCAAATATTTAATTAAAAATTAAATAAATCCCACTTAAACAAATAAAATTGAATTGAATTGAAATAAATTAAACAAAATATCACTTATCTAAATGAATATAAGGAAACATATACTAAACTGAATCATATGGGTGATGAAAAAACTAAATCAAATTTAAATGATAAGTTATTAAAAACTATAGGTGAATAAAAATAAATAAATTTGATCTATAATAACCCATATTGAATAAAGATGAAAAAATAAGTTGAAAAAATTGAAATCATACGTCATTAATAGAAATTGAGTATAATTGAACTAAAAAGAATTGAATTGATCCATACATAACCAAATTGAATTAAAAATAGATAAATAAATTTATACCATATAAAAATGAATAATAACAACATGGATCAAAACCAAGATGACATTACATTCTCTCATGCTAACTAAACATTAAAATTACTTAACCAATGAAATAATAAATACCATTCTTTCATGTGTCTTTTAAACAAAAACAAACACCATTATTGACTATACACTTTCATCAATATCAATCAGTCAAAAACTTACCCTTTCCCAATTTTAATTCCTTTCAAATTAAATCATAGAAACATAGAAAACCAAATAGGAACACATATCACATACATTTCACCTTTCCATTTTACCATATTATACATGAATTTAACATTGATGTGTTTTTTCAAAAAATACATTTGATTTCGATTTTTATATGATAACATTACCCTTATATTCATGGAAATAAAATATATAAACAAAAATTCTTAAATTACAATTGATGTTAATTTTTCAAATTCATTGTTTAAACATATTATCAATTATTTCAATTAATTATATAAAATTTCTTTTGTTGACCATATCATATCATACTAGCTAAAAGTAATAAATGATTATCAAAAAATATTATTACATAATAAAGTATATCCATTTGATTTTATTTATGAAATTCATTATTTATAACTGATTTTCACTTATGTTTTTATACATTCAATTTCAGCACAGAGGGAGGTTTTTAATATTAAAGGATGCGTGGCTCAAGAAAAATTGTTTCGCTCGAGAAAAAAGAAGAAATATGGAAGCATGGTAAATAAACCGACAAAGTAGAAGATTGTATGTTTTACTTTGTTGATTTAAAATTTTAATATCTATTTTTCAACTAAATAGGCCATTTATATTTGTAATATCATGTTTTGGAGACCCTTGATGAACAAGAAGATAAAAACATTGGGCCAAACAATAACTTACATATTGTTTTGGGTGAGGAGAACCATGGAAGAGTATGATGTTAACCAGGGAAGAGTATGGATCTGACTAGATATTTGATCACTTTAGGTTTCAGTTTTGGTAGCACTGAGTTGGAAAATCTAATTCATAGGCAACAAAGGCTCTGTCCCAGGAAAAAGAAGACTCAAGAAATGATCATATATGAGTGTGAATGGAATCAAATGTCCCATTAGGAATTTATAAAATTTATGGAATAATTATGTCCATCATGCCTACTAGACACTTTTATAGCTTGTGATGCATATATGTTGATGATGTGTTTGTTATATAGTGAATTGGGTAGTGGTCATAGTGGTGTTCGGGATGATGATGTTCTAAGTTGTGGCGATGGTGAGGATGGGAATGAGGATGAAGATGAGGATGATGAAGTGGATGATGATGAGGATAATGGTTATAATGGTTATGGTTATGGTTATGAGGGACAAACTAATCCTCTATATTTTTTTATAGATATTTATGACACTTGATGTTTAATGTTTATTTTTGAATGAATACATGTGATGTTTTGATTTTTTTATCCATGGTTGAATGAATTAATTGGTTTCTTGTGTTATTATTGTTTATATATTGGTTGGTGATGTTTTTTTGTAAGTAATTGACCAAGGTGGGGTGCTGTAGTAGGTTTTAGTTGCTGTTTGGGATGGTTCTGGTGGATTTTTGGGTAAAGTGGGGGTGTTTTAGCTTGTGGAATTAGGGGGGGGGGGTATATAGAAATGGCTATAAAATAGTTTGTAAAGAAATATACCAATGGTGTTTTTTGAAAAAATTGGTGTATTCAAATACCAATGTTTCTAAAAAACCATGGTATACTAAAATTATATTAACCATATACCAACTATTCAATGAAAACTGTTGGTATAGGCATTTCCCAACAATATATTAACCAATGGTTTTGAGAACCGTTGGTATAGGCTATACCAATGGTTCTATAGTATATAAATTTTTTTTGAACTGTTGTTATATTCCAGAATTCTTATAGTGAATTATTTAATAACTTCTAAATATAGGTCTTGGAAATATAGGTTTTGGAAAATAAAAAAACATTGGCTTACCCCGGGGTTTTTCCCATGATTTTGGACATTAGATTAAAAATTTATGATATTTTTATACATTATAATTGAAAACCATTATTTAGTAATTATTTTTACATAAAAAATAGAATTTCCACAAAATAATTTTTGAAATTCAAAATTTTAATTTTAGAATTTGAAAAGTCACTTATAGGTTTGGAAGTTGACTACAATCTATTAAGATACTCAATATTAATAAAATAAAATATTTAATGTTTTGTATTGGGAATAATTAATTATTACTTAATTATAATATAAATATGAATTCATTAAACATACTGAAAATTGAAAAATGTATTTTTACAAATATGTGAAAAATAAATCATTTTAAAAAATTATTAAAAAATCAACCTAACCTAATTTTGAAATTATAATTTCAAAAATAATATTTATTTTATCAAAATAATTATCTATATATTATAAATTTATCTTTTAAATATAATTATCTTTATTTATTGAAAAAAAGATGTTTTTAAAACACAACCAAATTTCTAAAACTTATAAAATATTCCTAGGATATTTTAAAATTATTTTATAATTTCTATTTATAGAATAGTGTTTTAAAATATTATTTCATTAAAAAATTTTTTATTTAGAATACATGGGTTTATTATAAAAGTGCATATATTTTATATAAAATACAATTACATTATATTTTTATCCAACAGTCAATTTATCAAATTGATCTTAACAAAACATATATTTTATTAGAAGAATTTATTATTAAAATGGGTTTGATGGAATATACATTTTATTTATTAAAAATAAATTATTCTTTATGTAACTAAGTATTGAACATGTAACATCTTTTTACACCCATGTACGCCCTAAGGTTAAGGAGTGAGATGGTGGAAGTTTCATGCATTAACTCAACTAACATTGACTGAGTGGTAATGTACACTAATTTTAACTTTTCCAATAGAAGATTTCATTCAATCATCACTTTTTGAAACTCTACTAGGGATTTATCAAGGGTGAATACCAATGATGCAACCTCTATCCCATGTTCTGACAAATGGGATTCAAATGACATGATTCAACTGGTTAAGAAAATCATTTCTCCTTTCTACATCAATGATAATTTTTAATTTATACTTAAAAAAATAATTATAAAGGTATAATTATTTTAAATGGTTATTGTTACCAATAGTAAAACAGACCAATAATTATATTGACTAAAAATCAGATTACTATTCCAACAGTCACATTACTCCCTATATATAGCACTTCATTCTTGCACTCAATATTCAATAAAATTCCTCTAGGGTTATATTTTCTTTTTGCAAGATTTTTATTAGTTTAATAATACTTTTTTCATTTATATAGTGTTTTTCATGGTTTAAATTAATCTTATAGATTTGGGAAAATCTATATTTTTTTATTTATGTTTTCTATTTTTAATTTTCTTTCCAATTGTAACTTTTGAAACTTTCATTGTTTTCGTATCTAACTAATGTAGTGATCTTTATAAATGGCATACTATTTTTTAGATCCTATATATTTTGTATGTTTATAATATTATATAATATTACACAAATTTTCTTAGGATACAAATATCATTTAAAAATGTTGGGTCATTAAATTCTTTCCCCTTTTAAAAATTTCATCCCAAAAACATAAACACATATTCTAAATTGAGAAATGGTGAGTGTAATTTTGTTTCATTTTTTTCTTCTAGTTTCCATGTTCCCTATTCATACTTATGGTTCCTCTACAACACTTTGACATGGTGAGTTATCTTTTTTCCATATAACTTTGTCTCTACAGTCTAAGACTTCCACCCGCTGTTCCTTATAAGAGAGACAACTTTCTAGTTGTATCACCTCCGGATTTAGTACATGTGGGGGAAAAGGTATGTACATTCTCAAGAGAGTTGTGGAATAAATCATGATCTTGAGCTAGATTTTTTAGAAGTGGAAGCTGATAAGATAATTTTACCATTCAATTAGGGATTTTAAAGGGGCCAATGTACCTAGGGACAATCTTCCCTTTCTTTTAAAATTGTATGAATCTCTTCTATGGTGATATCCAAATGAAAAAATTTGTCTCCAACATTAGTCTCTAAGTCCCTTCAATGGTTTTAGCAAATATATTCAACTGAATCTAAGACTATTGTATATAAATCTGGATGGAATGAACTTTTTCTATCATCTCTTGGATAAGATCAGGCCCAAGTAGCCTTCTCTCAACAACATCATCCCAACAAGTTGGAGTTCTACATCGCTTCAAATATAGATGTTCATAGGCATCCTTTTGAACACTCAAGTAGAATATATTGTTGTATGTGAACTCACATAATGGGAGGTGTTGATACCATATGTCTTTAAATAAAATTGAGCATGTTATCAACGTTTAATCAAGTGTCTGAATAGTTCTTTTAGATTTTCCATCCTCTTTGGATGATATGCCCAAATTAAATTTAATTTAGTATTCAAATCATATTGAATAATTTTCAAAAAATTATATTTGAAACTTGGATCATTGTTAGAAATCATTGAATGTGGCACTATATGTATCCCAACCACTTTATTTATGTATATATTTGGAAAGTTGGTCAAGAGATAAATCTTCTCAAATAATGATGAAATAGGCAGTATTGGTGAGTTTATCCATAATAACCCATATTTTATTATTTATTTTTGATGTTCTTGGGAGTCCAATGATGAATTAGATAGTGATATTGGCTAATTTCCATGTTGGTATTTTAAGTGGTTTAAATACCCCTTTAGGAATTTATCACTCATACTTCACTTGTTGACACACCAAGCACCATGTAGTGTAGTCATAAATCTACCTTTTCATATTATCCGACCAATAATTATCATGAAGGTACCTATACATTTTAGTGATTACATGATATATGGAAATTTTTTATCTTTTATATTTATCTATCTTCTCCTTCTTTATCTCTATGATAGATGGGAAAAATAGACTTATACAAATTTTCAGTACATCTTATTAATAATTATTCCACTTAGGAGACTTTCCATTCTTTATATCCTCTATTTTATTTTGTACTAAGGATTTTATATTTAATATCTCTTGATCTTCTCTAGTAATTATGGTTGAGAAATTATTTGGGATATGATTAATGATGTCCCTTCCATCATGATTCCCATGTACAAATTTAATAGGTCCTTTATCAATGGATATCCTTTAATCCTCATCATTTCTAGAACAATATGGTATTTATTAATTAATGAATCAACTCCTTTATTTGTTCCTCTAGGGTGATAATGAAATTAATAGTCATAGTCTTTAAAAAGATCAAACCATATCCTTTTTCTCATGTCCAGTTCCCTTTTTAGGAATATATAATTCAAATTTTGGTGGTCTTTGTATATATCACATTTCTCCCCATAAAGATAGTGACTCCATATCATTAGAAAAAAAATGACTACAAATAACACCAATTATTTTATTGAATAATTATTCTCATGTGAATTTAATTTTCAAGATGCATAAGTGATCACTATTTTATTTTTCATGAGGATAAACCCCATCCCTTTCAAAAATACATCACTATAAATAAAAAATCCTTTTCTGATAGAGGGTACTGTTAATATTGGTGAAAAAACCACTATCTTTTATAGTCCTTGAATACTTTCTTCATACTCATTTTCTAGATGAACTTAGATCCTTTTTGAGTTTACTTGGTTAGTTTATTAGAATGTCATGATTTCCTTTTCACGAACCTCTTATAATATTCGGATAAATAATGGAAACTAACAATCTTAGTTACTTTTGTTGGATGAGCCTACTCCTATAAAACCTTTATCTTGTTAGGGTAAACTGAGATTCATTCATTAGTTATAATGTTCTCTAAGAATGGAACTTGTTGTAAACAGAATTCACATTTACTGAATTTTCCAAATAACTTCTATTTCCTTATAATTTTCATTATAATACTTATATGATATTCATGATCCTTACTAGTTTTGGAATATACCAGAATATTATCAATAAAAACTACCCCAAATTTAACAAGGTATTTCTTAAAGACTCTGTTAATCAAGTCCATAAACTTACCAACTGAATTAGTCGATCTTAAGGGAATAAAAAAAACCCAAAATTCCCATATCTTATTCATAAGGCATTATTTGGAATATCTTCTTTATTCAACCTCAATTAATGATATCCATATTAGAGGTCAATCTTGCAAAATAATTTATCCTAATGAATATGGTCAAATAAATCATCAATACTTGTGAGCATGCACTTTTTCTTCACTGTTACCTCATTAAGTTCACTAAAATCAATGCATAGATATATTGATCCATCCTTCTTCTTTACAAAGTGAACATGTTATCCCAAAATAGAAACACTTGGTCAGATAACTCCCTTCTACAAAAGATCATTATGTTGTTTATTTAATTCCTCTAATCCCACATTTTACATTCTATATGGGGTCTTCGATATCAACTTGGATCTTGGTATGATTTCAATGGAGAACTCTATCTCCAATTCTAATGGAGGTCTAGGTAACTCTTTTGGAAATATATAAATGTATTCCTAAATTATGGGGCATTTTCTATCATTATACTTTCATTTACTTACCCCTCTTCACCAATCATCACAAAAAATAATGGTATGCGAAGTACTTACAGAAAAATATCAGACCAAGATATCTATCCTTCAAAAATAACTTTAGGGTTTTAATTCAAGACTATTGAAATTTACTTGATCATGTAATTGATCATAAAATTATACTTTGAGAGCTATACTATCCCTAATATAGTGTCAAATTACACTATAGATATGACTAATATATTTTTAATGAGATTATAATCTCGAAAATTAATACTAAAGTATGATCGATTAGCCTATGTTGAACTTGATGGTGGTTTCTCTCCACTATCTTATGATTTGGACATTTATTGGAAAAGTACCCATGCTATTCACAATTAAATCATTAAACATTAGGTTGGGATTGCACTATATTCCCTCTATCGTTAGTGTGGAGAAGTTAAGGATTCACCTTACCATGATTGTTCGGATCTATATTCCTATCTCTTACACACTTATAAGAAATTGACTACCATGAAATAAGTTCCCTAATTGATTCTTCCCACATTTTTTTCACATGGGATGTTTCACTTTATTTCTTCTTCTTCAGTGATGAAAATTCTTCCCGGATTGTTTCTATATTTATCTGTTCTTTTAATTCAACCTATGTGACTAATACATCTTTCCAAACACCAATTCAACCTTCATTGAACTTCTTACTACCTACTCATATCTTTCGTAGCCTCAATTTTCTAAATTCCTCTATAAATTGGGTCTCAGTCCACTGAAGAATCTATCAACATTTCGCTTTTGATCCATAAAAAAGATAGAGGTGTATTAATCAAGTCTTGTATTATTCAATTCATATCTTCCCACCAATTCAATTTCCTTCTTCCTCAGTTCTAGTATTTAATTCCCCATTTTTTTTCATCCAAAATGGAAAATATTTATTGGAAAATATTTACATGATCTCTTCCCACTCTATAACAACAATATCACTCCTTGGATTTGTTTTTTAATCAATCTCCACCACTTACCAACTTCTCATTCCAAGTGATATAATACAAGGGTGAATTTTTCTAAATCTGATCAACATAGTTTGGAAAATATATTTTCTATATGGGTAATCCATTGTTAAGTAATCAATGGGCTAGTAGATCTACAAAAATAAGGTGGTCATTGAAATATGTAGAACTCAAAATAATTTGTTCCATTTGATGTGAATTTGGTCACTGAACTTGATTCATGTTATTATTCATAACCGATACAGTTGACTCATCATCCTACTGAAGTTTTGTATTCCATATTTTATTAGGATTCTATTAGTTTATCATTCATTACACTCATCATTTAAAAAATTCCTCATATTTACTCTAATTTTTATAATATAAGTACACCTTATGGGGAAAAAAGATTCTTTAAAGAATATTATAATTATCAAGGGAGTTTATGTCTTAAAAATTAATTCTTATATATGATATTATTTAATAATAATTACATTTTATATGTATCCTTAAAAATGGTTTGTAAAAAATAATAATTAACCAAAAATATCCCCCATGAGTGTCAAACTAGGTTTGGAGTAAGGCTCATCATCCTGCACTAGTTCCTGATCAAGTCTATCTCAATAAGGTGTTTTTGGGTTTGTTACCCCTAGGTGTATATGTGATAGATCCACATCCACTTTTATTATCCAGACTTGGTTGTATTTTTCATAAAAACAACTTACTTAATACTTTACCAAAATACCATAATTTTAGTGACCCTAACCCCAAAAACCCAGATCCAGTTCCTGATACCATTAAATTAGAATAAGATAAAAGGAAATCACGTTATAAAGAACAAAATAGTTTATTATACTTGGTAAAATAGATACTTACATGATTGTTTTATTACAACTATTTAAAAATAGTATAACATTTTTTTTTGAAAAACAACTTTATTCCATATAGTGTAACCCTACATATCAATTATAGTAAACTCCATGGATTCTTGAGAAATGAAAAAAAAGGGTAAGCTCAAATGCTTAGTAAGTGTTAATTACGTTGGAAGCTATCCTGAATCAATAAGTATAATCAATATGGAAAGGTAAATAACTGAACAAAAATTTCATCTAAATAAGTTGACTATATTAGTAAGATAATCCAAAATCAAATTGGAAAGGTAAATAACTGATCACCCAATCCATTTAAATCAATATGTTGAGAATAAAATTAATCTGTAAATTATAAAATAGTGAAAACATAATGGATAATAAAAAATTAATATAAATGAAGGATATGCTTAATTATTGGATGTCATTTTTCCCATGCACATGATACCTTTACCATAAAGATATAACCTCATGATGGTTTAAAAAATACTGGATAAAACTCATCTGATTCGGGTCAAGACATTTCACATGACACTATTTCCAGCATTGATCCTCTAGAAAGTTTAAAATACTTAGTTACAAATGTGAAGATTTTGTTTCTAATTGAAATTATCTCACGAGACTACCGATGAATCAATGAGATTAATTTAAATATCCCCAAACCCATGTCATAACCATCCAAATCATTCCTCATATATTGAATAATATATTTTTCTTATAAATAATGTGCCTTATAAAATATATTTATTGAGTAAATGATATAGATTTATCAATATTTTCTCAGTTAATCAATAACTATAAATGTAAATACCATATGTAAAAAATATTATATGGTTCATAAAATAAATTTATCCATGATAAATAATATTATAATTTAGAGTAAATTTAATGTTCATAAGAATGTGAATAATTCAAGGTAATGCTAATAAAAAAACCAACCAAGGAAGTGAATGTAAATAATTTTCTTTTTAAAAGTGAATATAAACCAAAAAAAGGAATATTAAGTATAGTATCAATAAAATATATACTTATTGGGGGAATAATAAAAGGTTTTTTTCATTTATGAATAAAAACATCATAAAATATTATTAAAACCATTCTTGAGGGAAATATCTATTTTATCTTGAAAAACATTTTTAAAATAATTTTTTTTTCAGAAATATATTTTAAAAATACAATTTAAGAAAACATTTTATAAATAATTTTATTCAAAATTTACCTTTGAAACTTATAAATTAATCTTGAAAAATTTTGAGTGGTCATGATGACTATAACTTCTGTTCATTCCATACATGTTAAAAAAAGTTTTCTTTCACTTTTTTGATAAAAACCAAACATGAATTGCTTTGAAAATGACAAAAATATTCCTTTTAATTTTTTTATAAAGAGTAAATATGACTCAAAATGTCTCTAATAAACCATTCTGAAAAGGTTAAAACATTTTTTAAAAAATTTTTATAGAATAATTTTTTGGAAGAAAACAAATTTCTGATCGAAGAGAGAAATGAAGTCAAGTTTTCTTAAATACATTATATAAAACATTTTAAGTACCAAAGAGTATAAAAATGTTACTATTATTTGAAATAGTTCATTAATAAATATAAGAGAAGAAATGTTTTGGGTTTATTTGTACATGGTCATGTAATTTACTTTAATTTATATTAAAAAATAAATAATCCAGATTAGAATGAGATTGTGAAATAAACCCATAAAGTGAACATAAAATTAAAATGAGAATTAAAAAATGAATTGATTATGTGAATCCTTTATAAATCCATAAAACATTTTAAATACAACATAAGATAACCAAAAATCATTATACACATAATCTTTTTTTTAAATAATGAATGAATTAGAAGTTTTACCCAATGAGTGGAAATTGAGTTAAGAAATACCTTACCTTAAACTTCCTTTTTGTTGAATGATATTTAAAATAATTTATAATGGTTTTATGAAAGTTATTAACTTATAACAGAGTAGAATTAATATTTATAATATCATATATTATCCTTTTATAACATCATATAACCCTTTTTTAACAATATGTCATAATTTTCATTGTTTTGGGTGTTAATTGTCTTGTTTTTCTAGTATGTTTTGACTTGTTATTTTTTATTACTCTTAATTAGATCATTATTTTTTATTCATAATGTAAACCATAATTTAAATATTATATATATTTAATAGATATGAAAATTTATATAAATAAATAAAATTTAGTGATAGGAAATTAAATACACAGTTCGTGGATATTTTAGGCTATACGTATACATGAACGCAGTTTCCATTTTCTTATCACATTGAAAGGAAGGAAAGTAAATTATATATATATATTTTTTATTTAACTATAAATTTTATTTCATATATAACAAATAAATTTATCAAACCCATCCTTAATACATTCGATGTAAATCATTAATGAATCACATCGCTTCGCAATATGGTAATCCACCGTGCACGTGAAAGACGTTATCGTATTCCCCAAAAAGGAAATAATGAATTTATGTGTTATATAATAATTTCAGAATCATATATACATATGAAATATCATAAATATAATATATAAATATTATTTACATCATTATTTTCAACCATTAAAGGTGGTAATGGAAAAACCAATGACAACGGTACGCGAGGTAGTAGTCCACCGTACAAATGAATGAGGATTTCATAACCCATTTTATAGAAGTGTGAAATGTTTTAGGTTCAACCTTAAAATTAAAAAATATAATTATATTTAATATACATAGTTTGTTTTATAATTTTTATATAAAAATTATTTAATGGGTTTTAAAATGAAATAAAATAAAAAATATTTTAGAAAAACATTATCTCTTGTTCGGGAATCCTCCTTAAGTTTACTTGAATTTCTTCTTAAGTTTAATTTATTATAAATATAATTATTCAATTATGAAGGGTGGGATGTTGTATAGTTATTTGGGCACGTATTGGACAAGAAAATGAGGTTTTGGAGATGTCAATAAGGGCGATAGGGGGTGGCCTTTTATACGTGGGGGAGGGGACACACTTAGTATTTTTGAAAAGAAGTTAGGTGAACCCATATTTTTTTCATAAAAATAGGATTAAATAATAAACCAGATTATATCATATAGGTAAAATGGTCTAAATATGTCTATTAAATAAGAGTTGGACAAGTTTTGAGTCATTATTACACCTTTAATTTTATGTTTAACGACTAAGTAAACTCATTTTTCTCTTAATTACTATAGTTACATTTAACTCTTTTCACTAATCAAATTGTTAAAAAGTTAAGTTTTCAATATCATAAATTATAAATTATAATAATTTAAAAATATTAAATTAATTTTTAAAAATTAATATCATATAAGTTTCATAATTTAATTTAAAATCAATTCTATAGACATGATGAGAAAGTGAGTTTTCAAAGTGAAAATGGTCAAAAGTTTACTAAGTTTTTATAACGAAAGTCAACATAAAAATGATTCCAGTTACCTAAATTACATAAATAGATTTACAATTGAACTAATATTACATTAAAAAAAAATTAAAAATATAATTTAACATTTTAAAGTTTTTAGATGAAAATTTAGTTTTCAATTAAAATTCATTATTTTTTCACTATTCATCACAAAATGAAACTTCTCAGAAAATAATAAAATTCACCATAAGATAATTTTAAAACCAAAATTTCACAAATGAAGTTTTTTTTCAAATAAAATTTAATTTTTTTTAAATTTAGTTTTAAAACAAGTGCACCATTAAAATCTGGAAAAACCGCCTTGAAAAAAATATAGTTTTTTATATATAAAATTGGTGTATTATTATCTTATTTATATTAAATATAATGGATGGATGTAATTTTTATTGAATATATAATATATAAATTTATTTAATACCATCCACTAATATAGATTAATTTAATTTATTAAGATAAGATGTCTTCAGTGCATAAAAATAATTTTTTATAAAAACATTTCCTTTATATTCAATTGGTCTTAACATTCATTTATAATTAATTACTAACCAATTATTTTGGCCATATATTTCCATGATTTAGTTAATCCTAATCATTACTTCAAATTTAATAGCTTGTTGATAATTTTACATTTAAATAATAATATTAATAGTTTTAAAAAATCCGGTTTGTGTGTTACACAATCTATTGAAGAAACTCATTATTGCCTGAAAGTAAAGCTGAATTAGTATTACCTAAATCCCAACTTATATAATAGATTTAATTTATTTAAAATATTAAACATATAATAAATTCACTATAATTTGTATTCATTTCTATAATTTTTGTCACGCTTCATAAAAGATATCAAATAAAATGTTATTATTTTATAATTTTCAGGGTGTTACATTCCCCCCAACTTAAATAAATTGTTTCCTTGTAATTTAAACTCGATCTCTCTATTAAAGGGCTTGATGTTTAGAAGTAACATTATTGATAAACCCACATCATAATAATGGTTGTTAAAACCTTATATTAATAAAAGATAATGAGAAATCCAAAGGTCACATGGAATAACATATAAATATGTTTCTATATTGGAGAAACAAGGTGAAAAGTTAAGATATGGATATAGAGGAAAAGTGTAAATATTTATAGAGTGATTGAGATTAGTGATCACAAATTAGTTAATGATCAATGTAAAGTTTATAGACTCAAATCCATAAATCTATAATAATTTAAAAGACCAATGGTTCATGAAAAATTAAGGAATTAAGATAGAATTTTTGTTTCAAGACCCTTTTTCCTAGATATGATGAATTCTATCAATCTACAAGAATATAAGGAAATGTACTTGATATGTTTATATTCATAACAAATTTCATCCTTTGGATGTTTTCAATCAATTTCTGATTTAAGTCTTACTCTAAGAAATGAATATCTAATAATAAACTTTTATGAATAAATTACTAAAATTACCATTTAATAGATCATATGTTCCATAAAAGAGTGACAATATATTCCTAATGTATTTAATAAATCAAAAATGATTGGAAAAAGTTATCAATAAAACATGAAGTTCAACATAATCCATTCCATAAACTGTTAAACTTAAAGTCGGTGAAAAATATATTTGACCAAATTTTGACTGAATATTACTAAAAAAACATTATATTACCTAGAAAAAATAACATGGCTCCTAATAATCACATATCAAACATGTGAATAACTTCATCCCGAATTCTCTTAAAATATGTAAATTACATGAATTACGATAGAAAATTACTGAAAAAAATAAATTATCCTTTATTAATTATTTAGAACATAAGTTATTGGAGATATTACATAAATCCATAATGTTTGAGACTCTATAAATGATAGCATAACCAATTTACCAATAAATAATTGATAAGTTCCAAGATGGTTAAAGATATCCAATTTAAATTATCCATATCAATCATCTCTTTATCTGACCATAATTATCTCAATGTTAGGAACGTATTATGAGATATATTTACCTCAATCATATGTTTTACATGAAGTTCAACTTGTCACTGAATCATTTTTCTTGGTCATCAGAACCGTTCAACTTGTTATCACAAATCCTCAATGAAATAGTTCCACAAAACAATCCTTTTTTGATTCTCATAACTATTACATCATTGATTAAATAATAAAATTACGTAATTCGTCTATCCAATAATGATAACATTAATCATTCCTCTATGGTTGTGTAAATATTATAATCTTAGCCTTGATTCCTTAGCTTCTTCTAAGGCACATTCTTTTGAATCTTGGGGCATTCATTTTCATAGTTCCCCATATCCTTACAATAGAGGCATTAGACATTGTAAAATTATGTCTTGGCCTTGAAATCATGAACATGGTGAAATTTTCCTCCAATTTTGAAGCTAAATAATTTTACTCTTAAGCAAATATCAATGTGTTTCTTTATAAAATTATCACAAGTGGGGAAATCCTTTTGGCCTTCTTCCCTTTATCTGTATTTCCCTCTATCATCCTCTTCTTCTCTTTCTTCCCTTCGAATCCGTATGTCTCTAATAATTATTTATATATATTGTTTGAACATGATACTATATTCTGATATGATTATAATGTTTGAGATACTATTTCCCTTTGAAATATTGTTTTAAAACCATCAAAGAATGATCAATATTACCCTTCAGATTATATTTATTGATGATGTTCCCATTCTTTAGGTGATATTTCTAAATAATTGAGTGCACTGGATTTGATCATATCATCATAAAACATAATCTATAATCCTATAACATTAATATGTTCTTTTATACTTATCATAAATGTCTATCATTGGGTTATGATCCCAAATTTATGTTTTTCTAATTCTAGTTTCCAAGGATGCTACTAAACCAAGATCTAATACCAACTATAGTGACCCCAACCCCATTGTCCTGGAGCTAATGCTAGCTACCATTAAAATGGAATAAGATATAAGGAAATGAAATCCCAAAGGACCTAAAATTTTAACTGTGCTGGTAAAATAGATACATACATGAATCTTGTATTATAATTGAATACACAAATTAAAATATATTTTTTTGAAAAATAAAATTATTCTGTCAAGAATAACCTTGTATATCAGGCATAGTAAACTTCATGGATTCCTGAGAAAGAAAACAAAATAAGGGTGAGATCAAATGCTCACTAAGGGTTATGTAGAGTGGAAAGTATTATGAGTCATAAATTATAATGAATATGGAAAGGAATTTAACTAAATACACATTCCCTTTAAATAAATTTAATATCAACTTAAGATAAGTAATAATTAATATGGAAAGGTAAATAACTGAACACACATTCCATTTAAATCAATAATATGAGAATAAAATTCATCTATATGTTATGACATAGTGAAAATCTCATAGATAATGAAAACTGGATCTAAATAATGGAAATGATTAATTATTGGATGTCTTTCTTCCAAGGAACATAATACCTTTACTATCTAGAACTATCCATAATATGGTTTAAAATATTATGGTTAAAACCCAGATAATTTGTTTTAATGAATTTCACAAGACACTATTATCAAAATGTATCCTTTAGAAAGTTTGAACTGCTTGGTTACAAACACTTGGGGTTTGTTTCCATCTCATTTAAACTCATGAGACTATCGATGCATTAAAGATATTATTTTAAATTTTCCCCAACGTATGTTATACCTTTCCAAATCATTACTCATATACCAAATAATTTTTTTAACTCATATACAATGTGCCTTATCAAATATTCTTATTAAATAAAGGAAACCAATTTCTATATATCTCTTCAGTTAATAAATAACTTTAAAAGTTAATACCATAATTAAATATGGTATATGGTTTATAAAATAAATGTATCCATTATAAATAATATATAAAATTAATGGGAATTTAATTTCTATATAAAGGTGAATAATTCAAGGTAAAGTTATTTCTAACAAATGAATCAAGGAAGTGAATGCCAACACTTTCCTTGGCCAAAGTTAGAAAAAAACATCTAGGGGAATATTAAATATAGTATCAATAAAATATATACCCATTGGGTTAAGAATATAGGGTTTATTCCATTGTTTAATATAAATACTATAAAATATCTTTAAAAAAATTATTGAGGAAAATTTAATTTTCATTTTTATTTTTTTTGGAAATTCGTTTTTATTGAAGATAAATTTTAAAACTAGATTTTAAGAAAACATTTTGAAAATAAGTTTATTTTAGAATAAACATTAAAAAATATAAAATAATATTTAAAACATTTGAGTGGTCATGATGGTTGGAAATTATGTTCATGCCGTAGACATTAAAATAATGTTTTCTTTCATTTTTTCGATAAAGTCCACACCAGAATTGTTTTGAAAATGACAAAAATATTCCTTTGAATATTTTTAAAGAGTAAATATGGGTAAAAATTCCTTTTATAAATAATTTTGAAAAGGTTAAAACATTTTTTAAAAGATCTTTAAAAAACAAGGTTTGGAAGAAAACATATTATTGACCGAAAAGAGAAATGAAGTCAGAATATATTTAAGGAATTTTAAGTACCAAAGAATGGAAAATTGGTAATATTAATTGAAATAGTTCATTAATAACCATAATAGAATAAATGGATGGGTTTATTTTTAAATGGTCAATTTAGTACATTTAATTTATATTTAATAATAAACAATCTTGATTAGAATGAGATTGTGAAATAAACTCTTAAAATGATAATAATGTTGAGATGATAATTAAAAAATGTATCATCTATGTGTATCGAACATAAATAAAAATAAAAATGTGTAAATAAAAAATAATATAATTAATATTTATCACACATATAATCTTAGTATGACATAATCTAGAATGTATATGTTTAACCCAATGAGTCAAAATTGAGTTAAAAAATCCCTTACCTTACACTTCCTTTTAGTTGGATACTATTTATCCTCATTTATAATGGTTATAATCATGTTATTAAAATATTAAATTACTTTATTAATATTTATAATATCATATATGATTATTTTATAACAACTTATCATCTATTTGGTTAATAATCGTTCGTTTTTTCCATTGTTTCGGGTGTTAATTGCCCTATTTTTCCGGTGTGTTTTGACTTTTTTGTTACTATTACTTAAATAATTATTTATCCCCATAAAGAATGTAAAAATTAGTTTAAATATAATATATATTAGATATATATTTATTTGTAGGAAAACAAAAAATTTGGTTGAAGGAAATGAAATACACTCTTCATGGAGATGGTAGATCAGACGTATGAATGAACATTGTTTCCATTTTCTTGTCACACTCAAGGGAAGAAAAATAAATAATAATATATATATTATCATTTAACTATAATTTTTTTATAAACCCCTTCTTAATACATTTCATGTAACGTGTGAACGAATCACATCGCTTCGCGAGGCAGTAGTCTGCTTTACACACGAATGACGTTATGATATTCCCATAAAATGGTAAGAATGAAGGTATGTGTTATATAATAAATAAATAACCATAAATAAATCATAACTATCATATATAAATAGTTTTTTTATCATTATTCCCAACCTTTAATGTTTGTCATGGAAAAACGAATGATATCTGTTGGTGAGGCGGTAGTTTTCTTTACACATGAATGATGATTTTTTAACACATTTGTTGAAGGTGTGTGAATTTTTGGGAAGTTGA
Organism: Viscum album; assembly: GCA_963277665.1. Lineage (NCBI taxonomy): Eukaryota > Viridiplantae > Streptophyta > Magnoliopsida > Santalales > Viscaceae > Viscum > Viscum album. Next base: position 172,146,171 of record OY728157.1, read on the forward strand.
CTTAACACAAAAACATATAATTATTTTTATATACTTTATTTATTATATAATAAATATTTAAAAATAATTTAAAGTGTTTTATAAGGAAATAAAATAAAAACACTTTTAGAAAACATTACCTATTCTTTGGGTATCCCCATTAGGTTTACCATAATTCCTTCATAAGATGGATTCATTCACAAGATAAGGATTATATTTTTTGGGGAGGTAAGTTAGAGAGTTATTTGGGCAGTTTTTTTCCAAACATATTTGATTTGAGATGATTGAAGAAGGGAGAGAGTGAGTTGCGTTTTATAAGTGGGGGAGGGGACACACTTGGAAATTTTAAAAGACGTTATGTAAACCTACATTTTTTCCTAAAAATAGGCACAAATAAAACCAAGAGTTATATTATATAGGTTTTATGTTAGAAATATTTCCATAAAATGGGTGTTGGAAATTTTTTGGGCCATTCTTATACATTTTATTCTATGTTTAACAACTAAATGAACTCATTTTTCTTTTAATCTCTGTAATTAATTTTAGTTGTTTTCAGTAATAAATTTGGTCAAAAATTAAGTTTACCATATTTGAAATTATAAATTATTTTGATTCTTAATGTGGAATCGATTTTTTAAAATTCAAATCACATAATTATAAGAAAATAATTTAAAATCAATCCCGTAAATGAGATGAGAAAGGGAATTTTTAAAATTAAAATATTTAAAGATTTAATATGTTTTTATATCTAAATTCAATATAAAAATGATTAAAATGACCTAATTTTGATTATTATATGTATAATTGAACCTTTATGATTTTAAAACCAATTCCAAATATAATTCAACATTATAAATTATATAGACTAAAAGTTAAATTTCAATTAAAATTTATTATTTTTTCACTATTCATCAAAGAATAAAACTTATCAAAAAAATACAAAAAACTAACTATAAGATAATTTTAAATTAATATTTCATAATTAAATTTTATTTTTTCAAAGAAAATTTATTAAAGTGTCAAAATTAATTTTCAATACAAGTGTACGGATAAAAGGCGACAAAACTTGCTTTAGAAAAATATAACTTTTTATGCATAAAATTGGATTTGTTATTTTCTTATGATTATTAAATATATTAGATTTATTTTAAATTGTTTCATTGAATATATAATATATAAATTTCAATAATAATATCCAATAATAGTAATTAATTTAATTTATTAATATAAAATTCCTTTAGCGCAAAAAAATAGTTTTTTATAAAAACATTTCCTTTATACTCAATTAGTTTCATATTCAATTATAATTAATTAGAACCAATTATTTTTAACTGTATTATTTCATAAGTTAGATAATCCTATTAAATAACACATATTTAATGGCCATAAAAAATTTTCCTTTTTAATAATAATATTAATAGTATTAGGAAAAACCCAGTCTTACGTGTAATGCTAGTAATCGAAGTAACTTGTTATTGCACGTGACACAATGTAACTCAGTGTTGCATGTATTTAAAGATGTATAATATATTTAATTTAATTAAAATACTAAATTTATCATAAATTTTAAGGTTGTTATATTCCTTTCTACGTCTTATGTGGCATGTCATACATGCTATCCAATAAAATGTTTTTTAGAGTTTTCGGCGTGTTACAAGAATGTTTTCCTATTTTTAAAAATGTATCTATTATAAAAAAATTTATAATCCAAATTTACACAAATAAATAAACCATATTTGGATATAAACTATCACATCACATATTTTTATTACTTAAAATTTTATTATGTGTAACAAAATACAAGATCTTTTTAAGGTTTAGTTTTTTGGAAATTAGATTCATAATTCAAAAAAACCTAAAAAATTATTATAATCCAAGTGAAAGGATTATTCATGGGTTCAAACTATGTAAATTTTAATGCATCTCATATCCTTGGGACACACATCAATGGATAGGGATGAGCATGATCCCAGTTAATGAATAAGCAAGGTGGACTTTTAGTATGTGATGATGAGGCATATCAATAAGAACATGAGGTATAACAATATAAAATGATCAAAAAAAATGATTCATATCATTATAAAATTTCATAAAACATATCATATAAATGTGGCTATAATATTTAAATGATAATTTCATAAGAATATTACCAAGTTTTAAAACCACATTGTCATTAATCAAAATTACTAATGTTATTCACCAAGGTATCATAAAATATGTTATATATAGAGACTAATTCTTTACCCAATGCATCATATTTATATCAAGGTTCACCCTTAATATGTATTAATTTCTTGTGATCCAAAATAATCATAATAAATCATATTATCAATAAATTGAAGAAAATAAATTATGGATTTCATAAATAAACATTGACTACATAAGTGCTTAAAGGCTTGACCATAACATAATTTTTAAACCACAAAAATGGAATATGGGTTAAATATTTATAAATAAATGAATTAATAAATTATATTAGGATTTATGTGAATACCCATTGATAAATAAATGAACTAGGTTTTCAAAATATAATTATTTCATATGTAAATGAGAGAAATTGAGAAGTAAATTCAGTAGTATGATGGGTATAAAACATGGATTTCAAAAAGGAATAATGAGAGGGAATGAAGGTATAACATTGATAAAAAATATTTTATTTGTAAGGTTATGGTAAAAATATTAATAAAATAAAGTAACATACCCTTTAGAAGTCGTACACAAAAATAATTACTTGAATAGAAAATAAGATGATGAGAATTCCCTTACATTGAAGAGTTTCTCCTAAAACTTGAGGATTGGAACCTTTGGAGCTAATTAAAACCTTGGGGGGACTTTTGGGGGGGGGAAGGAAAATAAATTAATGGAGTATGGATTGAGAGTGAATGAGAAAGGTCAAATTTATTTTTATTTATAGTAAAAGTAGAGGAATTGTTTAATAATTTCCAAATATATGTTTGGGAAATCTAGGTTATGGAAAATGAAAAAAGGATTTACCATGGTTTTTACCTATGTTTTTTGAACATTTGAATAAAAGTTTATGATATTTTAATACAATTTATTCATTAACTATTTTTAACACTTCTTTGTACATGGAAATGTATATTTTCCAAAAAATAATATTTTAAAATCCAAATTTAAATTTTAGAAGTTAGAAATTATCTTTTTAGTTTTCTAAATTGAATAAAATATATTAAAATAATGAATACTAATAAAATAAAATATTTTAGTTCATTTATTGTGGTTAATTAATTATTATATCATTATGACATAAATAGGAAGTTATAAAACATACTGAAAAGCTAAATCTATACTTTTACTATTCACTAAGAAACGAAATAATTTTAATAATTATAAAAAAATTACCCTAACTTAATTTCAGCATGTTGATTTAAAATATAATATCCATTTAATAAAATTAATTCTCTAAATATGATAATTTTAGCTTTTAAATATAAACATATTTATTTATTGAAAAGCATAAAATTTTAAAATAGTCAAATTTCTTGTACTTTTAAAAATGTTAGAGGATATTATAAAATTATTTTTCCATTTTTATTTAAATAAGAGTGTTTTAAAAGTATATCTAATTAAAAAATAGTATTCCAAATACCCAATTTTATTATAAAAATTTATATATTTTCTAAAAATACATTTATATTTTATTTACATTCAACAATCAATTTATCATATTGGTATTACTAAAAATTATTATTTTATTAAACAAAATTATTATCAAAATGGGAATGATGAAATAAAAATTTTATTTATAGAAATTAAATTAAAATTTAATTATCTAATTCATGTACAGAATAAAATTATTACACCTGTGTATTCCCTAAGGGTTGTGTATGCGATTATAGTAGTTTCATGGGGTGGCTCAACTAACACTGACCGAGTGGTAATATCCACTAACTTAAAGATATAATATAGGAAATTTCATTCAAGATTCACTTTTTGAAGGTATAACAGGGCTTAGTCCAGGGCGAACCCCAGTTATGGTACCTCCCTCCCAAGTTCTGAAAAAATGGACTTCAAACAGCATGACTATACTAGTTGAGGCCATCATTTATCCTCTATACATCAATCATCCTTTGTCATTTCAAATTATAAACACTGATTAGAAAAGAAATTTTTTTATTAATGGGTATAGTTACTGACATTCAAATAGACCATTGGTTATATTGACCAGCAAATATATTACTATTCCAATGGTCACATTGCAATATATAAACACCAATTCATTCATTCAATCAATATTAAATATAATTCTTATAATGTTATATTTTCATTTTATAAAATGTTGATTTTTTCATTAAAAGGTTGTTTAATTTCTATAGTGTTTTCTTGGGGGGTGATGATTCTAGCAAACTTGGTCAATTTATATTTTCACATTTTAGATTTTATATTTTATATTTTTTATCAAATTGTAATATTTGGAATTTTTATTAGTTTCATAGCAGAATAATGTAATGATCTATATTATTGAGATGAGATTTTGTTCATTCCTCTATATTTTTTATGTGTATAATATTATATAACATGACACACATTTTCTCAGGTAATAAATATCATTTAAAAATTTCCAGTCATTACAGTTTTTTTATAAACTCATTTTCCTTCTTTTGTGACTAATTTTTATTATTAAGTATCCTTTCCAAGTATAAATTTTTTAATTAAAAATTATATTCCCCTAGTTCTTAGAATTTTTCTATTTTAAAATAGTAGCTACTATTTTAGAAGAATAAATAACGAGGTTTCATACAACTTATGTAAATTATTGACTTCTACTCCAACTTTATTTATTTTAACTTATTATATTTTATTTGTTTCAATATTTCAAAGTATTATAAATATATATTTTTAAATGACTTCATTTAAACCCTTATAATGGATTATTTATAGATACATAAATGAGTATTTTATAACTACGATATACAATATATATATATAAATTCTTTTTGAATTTTTTTCTTCTATTTTACGTAAAACTCTAAAATATATACCTCGCCTATTACTTAAATAAAAATATTTATTAATACTATGGAATAATGGTATTTATTTTATTATTTATCCATACCATTATGTCATGAATTAATTAGTCATTATTAGTAATGTATGAGGGCTAAAATTATTTACCCCGATGATGAATTATTTGGTTTCATGACACAATATAGGTTGGTTATTTATTGTAATCCTACCAACTATATGTGTGATGTCTTGGTGTAAGGCCCTGAAAATATGTCTATAAGATTTGGAATTATTCCTTACATCAACATGAAATAATTTATTTTTTCCTTGAGATTATTTACATTGTTATATTATCCATGGATATATTACACACTCATGTTATAAATTATATGATTTTTTATTATTTAATCATTAAAAAATTATTAGTTACTTGTTTATTAAATGATATATTCTATTGTATGAAATCCCATATTTAGTGTTTGTTCTCACCCTTATTATGTTTCCATTTTCCCATGTTATGATGAATATTATTTTGTATAGAATTTTTATATGGGTTTTATGTGTTGATAATTATATGGGAGATGTTAAAGAACAATTTTTAAATAAATAGTAAATGATTTATTGGAAAAAATTCATTTGATGGGAATGATAGGAGTTCTATTCAGAAATTTTTGTTGATAAATCTCTAAATAATTAAATCTAAATGGTCTTTCTTATTTATAAAACTTGATATTTTCTAATGATATTGAAATTATATATTGATATAATTTGTTTTTTAGTATAAAACTATTATGTAAATAATAAATTTTTATCACCAGATATGGGAGCGTGGATATGAATAATCACAATTTGTATCAATGTTGGGATAAATAACATTAGAGTTTAAAATGTATTTAAATTAGTAAAATATAATAGTTTTAGGTTTGACCATGGGCTAATATGATTACAGTTGATAATATGGTTAAAATTATAAAGACACTTTTGATTTCTTACGTTATGGTTTTTAAGGATAATAATGTTACTTTGGGAGACATTTATTAAGTTATAGGATGAATACATGATTGAGATATAGGTAGACCTTTAGGTTGATATTTAATTGACTGTTAATTTTTTTGTTTTTTTGGAAAATATCAATATATTTTATGAAAATTATATGATTATGGTATATACTAATTGGTATGTGATTTGGGATTAAAATGATATTTTTAAATTATAATAGTATAGGATTACAGTAAGAGTGATCTTTATTTAGTTATTACTGGAAATGATGGTATATTAAATTTTTAGAAACCCATGGGATGATCCAAAATATTGAAAAACATCCTAAATTTTTGGTAAATTATGAAGTGCGTTGCTACATATAAATAAAACCCAGGTTTAGGTAAAAACTTGTGGATAGAAGTTTTGTCACAAAAGCACCGAAGGGTAATAACTTGGGAAATTTTTGGCTGGGTTTTAACTCATCCATTAATTATTTCACAAAAAACTGGCTTAACTAGACACCTAGTTTGACCCTCTAGAGGGATACGATTTTGAAGATTCACATTCAATCTATGAACCAATATGAATTTTTTTAATGAATTGTTATAGAATGAGTCATAAATATATTAAGAACACCCTCAATTATTTTCATTAATGTGAAATTAAAATTAGAAGATCAAGATATATTTTTCGAGGTGGAATGTAACCCCACGATATTCTTGTTTGCATTTTCCTATAAATAAATAATATTGTGAACTGATTATATCACACATAACACAAAACTGAAATGAACCATGGTATTTTTTTATTTAAATAAAATTATCAATATATTATTTTGAGAAAATGTTAAATTTAATTAAGATAAATATAATTATAATAAAACCTCAAGTAAGTAAAATGATATTGAAAATATTTTTAAATTTCAAAAATATTTTTATTATTATTTAAATTTATAAATTGATATGTTAATGAATAAATAATTTGAAAAAATTTATGTGTCAGAAGAAAAATAATTAAATTCAATTGTATGTGATTAAAATCATTTACTTTTGAAAGGAATATTTTTCATGAAATTGAAATTTTTATATATTATAATTTTTTTATCATAATAAATAATGAATTTAATGAAATATAATGATAATATATAAAAAATAATTAATATATTCACATTTAATACAGTTTATTTGATAAATAATAATAATAACAAAACATGATGTTTAAAAATAAATTTTTATAGAAATTATTATTATTTTTCGTTGTGCATAAATATATTAATGTTAAATTTTAATACATTTATAAATTTAAATATATGTAAATGTTTATTTTTTTGATATATTTATTTCCAAATTATTCAATAATGTCAATTTCATTTTTGGTAACAAAATATATATACCAAGGTATAAATTATTCATCTTTGTAAATGTTATAATGATGCCAAAATAGAAAATCAATAGGTATGTTCCCAATATATGAAAACACACATCTAAAAATTGGCAGATGATGAATTTTCCAATGATACTATATATTTACCTCTTAATTTATAAAATTTTATCCTACTTTCTTTTAATAATTCATCCATTTTTATATTAAGAAAATAATATTTACAAAAATGACACCCTCTCACCTATTAAAGTACTCCTTCATCACTCCAATCATCCTCCCACATAATGATTAAAATTTATACAAAAAGTTCTCAAAAACCATATTTTCCATGTCTAATTATTTCTTGTATTAAAAAAAGTCTTTTATATAAAGGCTTAACATGTCGTCTAAAAGTAGGATATGAAATATAGAGATAATTGTTTTTACAACGTTCATTCAAGTTTCATTCTTATCCAAACTCCCAAAAATAGATTTTAACCATCTTAATTTAATGAGATTAGTACCATTATTATAATGAAATTTTATCATGTTTATTTAATAATTACAATTTACATTTCTACCATTCATTAGAGTAAGAAAACATTGCTCATATTATGGTTGTTAGAGCGTCTCCATGAATAATTTTTTTACATTTTCACCTCTAACATGGTTGGATAATTCTCAAAGTGAATTTAGTTAATAAATATTACATAAATAAAATATTCTCAATTATTTGATGATGAAAAAATACATTATATTCTTAATATTCCCAATAATCGGTCATTGTAAATTTAATTTTCAAAAAATAAGAAAATAGAGACATAGTACTTAAATTAAATATATGAATTTAAAAATATTGAAATGTATAAATTTTGATATACTATAATTTAAAAAAAATACTTATAATATTGTCAAGATGATGAAATAATTCTGAAACACATTTTTCCATAGTCAACGTACTAAATCAGTTTTTGAAGAATTGGTTAAAATACCACATGCGACCAATGATAGAAAAAAATATATAATAAATAAATGAAATATGATAATAAATTGACTATAAAATGATTATATATAAATTTAAAAGATTATTAATGATGTACTTAATAAATATTTTTTGGTTCTTGAAGAGGTTATGCACGTAAACCAAGTGAGTTGGGACTTGAGGTAATGATACCTTTTCTTAATTTCAATTCTTTGAGACATTTTTTTGTCATATAAATATTTAATTTTATATAGTGTAAATAATTCACAATTATTTTTTTTATCATTATTTTATTTATAATTGGTTTTTTCACATTAATTTATTGTCTCCTTCTACATTTTTCTTCAATTAATATATTACCTAATTCATATGGAATGTTGTTAACCTAATTTACTTTTGTTATGTTATAAAATATATTCTTAATATTCATCCTTCAAGTTTGGTTTCATACACCCAATGATATTATTATATTTTATTTTATATTTCTCTTATTTGGTATACATTTATTTATAATATTTCACCTCCCTTTAGTTAACAATTCAACAAAATAGTTTCCAATCTATAGACTACACCTTATCTTTTCTTTACGATCTGGAATCATTATTTTCCTTGACCGTATTCATAATATTGTTTAAAAAATGTTCCTCTATATACAAAAATGAATTTTTTAATTCATTTTATAATGTCTTTGACTTTATTTAAAAGTCATCAAAGTAACCATATTAACATTTTATATACGATTCATTTTCTGAATTTGATTACGAATCTCTAGAAAGAATATTTGTTTTAACATTTTTTATATGATTACCATTTTGCTCATTTATGTCAATTAATAATAAATAATGTTCCATTACTTGATTCCAATTTTTTTAAAATATAATATTTCAATTGTTCATATATATTTTCTCTTTAAAAAGGAAAGATAATGTTTTGTAGGAAAAAATAAAGGGATATCATTACACTTTTGTGAATTTTCATTATCCACAACAGATTTTATATTTTTAACATTATTTTTTAATGGTTATAATATTAGGAATTATTTTATAATTATATTATTAAATGACCCATTTTTAACCCATGTAATATATTTTTGAATGAAAATTAGAATATTTTTTACAATAATTTTTTAAAATCATTATGAAAATTATTTTCATTATTTTAAAAACAATTTAGTTTAAGAAATTATTTTATATACCTCTATTTTTTTATTTCATTTATTACCATCTAAATTACCATAGGAAACTATAGTTCATAATTAATTCTTATTCTGAAGGGTTATGATTTTTATCACTAATCATCTTTCTATGGGCATTATTTTTACATTTATGTCCATATTTATTAATTTCATGGTTATATAGAATATCATATTTACTATGTATATATTTGGTTTGATGGTTATAAAGATAATTATATACCCAATAATCTATATTGTTTTAGTTTGAATGGACCTTACAAAGAAATTATTTTCATTTATTATCAAGGTAATTATTATCATAGATGTTTATTGATTACAATTTCATGTTGGTTTTTTATTGTAACATCAATAAATTTTAAAATAACACTTTGTTTTATAGCATATAAAACACACAAAACTGAGTTTAAACAAACCGCAAGATATTATTATTGTCACAAAATGAATCTGGTTTCCATCAAAACCGGCACCAAACCCGGCCCGTGTGAATACCTAAAGGGAATTCTCGATCCCCATGGGCTGGCATAAGTACCCGGGTATCAAAAACATGATATTTGGGAACAATTTAACCGAGTTTACAAATAGAAAACAACAAACAAATCTAATAAATCATATCTGAATTTTTCAAACAAAACCATAGTTTACAAAATTTCAGAATTAAATTACACAATTTAAAACAATGTTTAAAGACTATGAAAAAGGAAAAAAATCAAAAAAGGACATCCCAAGAACCTCCTCATGTCAAGAGGCACCGCCGTCAAGCCATCTCCACGACACTACATGAAGAAGGACCTCTAGAAACCCGTACCATTGGAACTAAAAGCATTACCCAAACCAGAAAAAAAATAACCAAGTCTACTTATACCCAAAGGTGTAAGTAGGTTGGGAGCCAAATCCCAGTATTACTCCACCACAAAAATATTCCATGTGATAATCATTATAAGACAAAAATCTTTCCATTTTTGTAAACAATAAATGATAGTAACAATTTCTAAAAGATGCAACTTTAAATAAATATATCTTTCAAGTGGGATAGTTTAAAAGAAATCAAAACTTTTAATTAGAAATAAAAAGATACTAAATTTCTTCATCCAAACATATAGTATGATGATAGTAAGTATAAAGTATCTAATGAGCACTAAGAATGGTAAATAACTCCAAGGTACTATCTCGTTGTGGGTCCTAGGTACCTTGTATCTCGATGAAAGTAACCATCGTTATATCTGTTCTCTTGGACACGAGACACTAGTTACGAGCATACCCATAACCTAGTGTTTCCTTGACATTATCATCATCATAGTTTAATTAGTATTGTCATGTAAAACTTGCTACATGAAACATGGTCCAAACCCTACTAGATCACCAGTATACTAGTACACATCCACCCACCTAGATACCCATGTTTTCCCTATTGGAATAAAAAAAGTTACAAAATACTTGAAATTCAATCTGAACATGAAAATAACACTTCAAAGTCACACACACACCAAACATCCCACACACATGTCACATGATCTCCTTTTTCATTCAAATTCATTTATGAAATCAGACTCACAAAAAAATAGCCCACAACACGTTTCACCTATCTTTTACACTTCAAAAAATATGTTAAACAATTTTATAAAACCATTCCAAGATAATAAACATCACATAACAACCCTTTAACATTAAAATATACTATTTCAAAATTACACACATTCCAAAATATTTTGGAAACATAGTTTCACCACTTACATAAATCAAGAAACCATTTAAAACCTTCACAAAACAATTCCAATGTGTGTAACAAAGTTTTGCACATAAAATCCTTCTAAAATGCCTATTTGAAGACCAAAATGATACCAATATAACATCAAAATAGAATTGGAATCCATAAAACCATTTAATAAAAATATTCCATAAATCGTAAAACAACTCGAATTAACAAGACATGATATACACATAACAAATATTCATTTTCGCACAAAAATGACACTTAAAAACCAAAAACTTATCAAATGCTGCAAAATATATTTTTTACACCAAAAAACGTTGAAGAGAATCATTCTAGAAATATAAATCAAGACAAACTAGATCATCAAATAATGATTACACATGGAATGAGCTACCCTTTCTGTTAAAAACTCCAAACAATTGTGTGAAATTTCAATCGCACCATCGCCGTACCACAGGGGAGTGAAAACCAACCTAAAACAACATGATTTGAAAACATAAAAACGAGTTTAAACCATATATATAAACCCTAACTTATGGAAACATTAGAACTTCATGATAGGGTGGATGAAACCATAAGGATAAGGAAGAAATCAAAGAGAGAAATACTTAATTTCATGATTTGGAAGTTTCCCCCCAATAAATCTCCCTTCAAAGTTGAGTTCCAAGGGAGGGTGAGAGATCTTGGGGGATATCCATGGAGGTAGGGAACTAAATTTGAACGGAATGGGTAGATTTTGTTTATTTATGAAAGGGAGAACATTGAATTTAAAAGCAATTTTTATGAGCTGGACACCTGTGCAGGGTTTGGGTGCATAGTTTAGTAAACTGTGCAGACAAACCGTGCAACCTGTTCTGGGCACCCAAAAAGTAATGTTTTCCTCCAATTACAAGGGGTTCCAAGGGGGAAACCTAGGTTTAATGATAATCCAAGTATAGGGGAGAACAATTTCCAAACAAACCATCCTTTTCACCTCAAAACTCATCCAACTCATGGGTACAAACCACGTCAACAACATACCCCACAAGTGGTGCCACTAGGTGTGTCACTAGTAAAACTCCAAACACCTCAACCTTATACCATACATTTGAAAAAATAGTAGGCCAAGTACCATAAATTACCCCCAATAATATGGTTATATATCAATAACATAAGAAGCACCAAAATTTTAAACACGGAACACCCAGAATCCAAGTGAAATCTTGGAACCAAAAGAGGACATCAAAGAAAGTATGGAATCGAAAATCTAGGTGTGAAAATTATCCCCACCATAAAAATTTTATCCCCTAGAAATCCACAACAAGGAAAAAATTAAAAACCTTACCCAACCGACAAACCTAAATGGACTCCCTTTCCAAGTTTCATTCTCCCCCAAAAGGCTAAGATTTCTCCAGTTCATTAATCAGGAAAGGAATACCCTCACCATACAAAACTTACACCACATTCTTGAAACAATCAAGAACATTACAAATTCATCCCAAAATGAAACCCATAAAATACTATCTAAACAAGACTCAAGACATTTACCTGGATGAACAACAATATCAAACAGGGTTACCGTAGTCTTACTTCTATAAAAGCATTAGGCACACTCCAATCCCAACATTTACCTAAGGAGAAGTTGGCGGTTAAATATATTTGAACAAGACTACCTATTTCAAAGACATCACCAAAGACAAAACCGAGTTACTGATATAGAGAGACATAGATTGGAACCCCACCATAAGAGACAACTTAAAGTTTCCCATGATGGAATTAGGACACTAATAGGGGAGGACCGAATGGACTCCCCGACATAAATCTCATTAGAGTTTTCCAAAATAACTTACATGAAACCCATAGTGGGTTTTCCCCCATAAGAACCAAACATCTAAACATAATAGCATGGTCCAACATGAAAAGACCCCAAAATTTAAGCAGTTGGCACAACCGCACGGTTAGTACACATGGTTTGGGAAACTGTGCACTAACCGTGTTGATCCTTTTATCTGCATGATTTTTTGGTGCATGATTACTACTAACCGTGTGAAAACTGTGTTCTCAACCTATCTATCCAAATTTCAAAACTTTCTCCAAAAACTCAAAGGAAACCAAAGGGTAAAATCATGAACTTGGGCGATAACATGGAAATCAGGTCCTCCCACCTTTTCCCACCGAATGGGAACAACTGAAGCAAGATGAAGACACTGTAGGTTTAAACAATTCCAATCATTAACCAAAGGTTTTAATGACCTTTATATTTCCCTAGATATGCGCCAGCTTCACTCCTAGACCTATGTATGGAGCTCAAATGATTGAAGCATCTTTAGACCCATAGCTGGGCTTTAGAAAACCCCGAATGGAATTTCTTCCTTTGGTGCCACAAACAACTAGACCGAGATCCAAGATGGTTTGAATGAGACATAACACACTCCAAACTCACCTTACCCTTACTCGTCATTTTACCAAAACAAGGGATTAGAAGATACACACACATCACACCTTGTTTCTTAGGATGAGAAACAAGAGAAGGAAATGACACATATAAACACCTTCCTCTAAAACAGAGGATTTTTGTGTTTTTTCAAGGGTGGCATACTCCCAAAAAATAGAGACTCTCAAAGGATTGCATGAACTTCACCTTTACAGTCAAACAAGGACAATTCATTGAAATGCTTCACTGAAAATGACCATTGTGACTAATAGAAACAGGATAAGGAAAGCAATATTATACCAAGTCCCAAACAAAACACAGTTCTGGAAAAGGGCCACAATACACTCTCTTGACCAGATTTTCCACACAGGTGGCTTTACATCATCTCTCGCTTAGAAGAGACTAATGAAGGACCTCAAGGCCCTCTTAGATAACATCCAGCACTGAAAACCTTGAACTAATGTCACGTTTAATGACTCAGGTAACTTAAGAAACTATGCTCTATATAAAATTCCAACGACTACTCTCCCACTACAAGAGGATCCCCAAAACCAAGATAGGAAATGGTTTAGAATCAATCTCTAAAGATGGAAAAAATATTCCTCATATTGATCAATTGGAGGATCTTTCAACGGAGAAACAATCCGGGTTGCTCTTCAGTTGTGCACTAACCCTTAATTGGGGCATGCCTTATCCAACGAGAGAACCGAAGGACCCAACAAAGCTGGTCCATTGGTCAAGACATACCACAAAACATATCCAAAAACATTAAAGGAACCACCATAAAGGCATCTCGAATTTTTTTTAATAAGGATACCACTAACCATCCCTTCAACCCTACTTACCGACCAAACACAAACACAAAACACCATTCAAACAAGAGGGGTTCTTGGATTCTAAACATCTCACAAGAACAATATTTCCAAAAACACATAAGACACACCATCCCAAAACAGTCATCAAGACATCATGTTTTTCTTTAAAATCATCTCTTTTAAAAAAAATGGTTTGGCTATTAGTGTATCCACTAATGGTACCCCCCGGGCCCTACACATGCATGTTTTCATGCCACACTGGGCACCCTCTTCAAATCCATCCTGACACTCATCTAGTCATTCCATTAACCATCAATTATCCCATATAACCCCATGCATGTGGTCTCTCATCGAAATAAAAAAGGTTAAAACAAAAATTCCTGCCACTTTTCAAAATTGAAACATTCAACCAATACCTCCTTTTTCTCAAGACTGCTTTCCACGAAATCAAAACCCAATTTATGTATTACAAACATTTTCAAAAAGATCCCTAATAATTCAATAAAAAATAACTTTCAATTCATGTACATTAATTCCAAAACATTTCAGCCCATTTCAAAACACTTCTAATTTCGTGACAAACTCTATTTCCTAAATCAATATTAAATTTGGAACTCAACTCTTCTAAATTTAAAACAAGATTCCAAAATTTTATAAAACTTTTCAAATGATCTCTAATTACCTTATTAAAATCCATTTCCAAACTCCACACATGACCTATAAAACATTCCATCTCATTAAAACACCTTTTAATAGTTTATAAAACTATATTGGAAACAATTTTTCAAAACCAACTTTAACAGATTTCCTGCTCACAAAAGAGGTGTAAACACAACATTTTCCATTTCAAAATAGTTTTGGAAAATTCATTTCCCCCATTTTAGAAATCAATCCACTTTCTATTTACATAAAAATAATTTCCTAAAAGTTCGCATTTATTAAATAATATCTTATTTATAATTTTAAAACCAAACTTCTAATATTCCAAAACAAAAGAACACAAGACAATAGGAGAGGAAACTAGTTTTGGTGGGTGACCTGGATATATGGTTGGAAGCCATATGATAATCACTTCACTATCACAGAGAGTGTTCTAGAACAATATCACTAGCTCCACATGGCCTTACAGGACCAGCGAGCTCATTGAGACCATTGACCCAACTCTCTTTTTATTTCCCCAATCATCGATGACCCATGAAAACAAAATGAATCAGATAAAACCTGACTTCTCTAGGTGACTTGATTCCCTTAAAGAGGTGTGCTGGCCAAGAACCCTAATAATAATTTGAAGTTAAAGTCCCGACAACACTAGCCCTAGACTATCCCAAATCTTCCCCAAATGACATGACCCAAGAGAGAGAAGATGTCCCTCTGATACCATTTTGTCACGAACCGAATCTGGTCGCCATCAAAATCGGCACCAAACTCGGCCTGTGTCAAGACCAAAAAGGAGTTCCCAATCCCCACGATTTGGAAGAAGTGCCCAGGTATAAAAAAAATGAAATTTTGGAATGATTTACATGAGTTGATAAACATAAAAAAAAACGAATCCAATAAAAGAAATTAATATTAAAAAAAAACATATTTTAGAAACTTTCAGAATTGAATTACACAATTTAAAACAATTTTTAATGAATATTACAAAGAAAGAAACCCAAAATGGATAGCCCAAGAACCTCCTCATGGAAAGAGGCACCACCCTCAAGACATCTCCACAATATCACACCAAGAAGGGCTGCTAAAACCTTTACCATTGGCACTAAAATCTTTACCCATACATGCGAAAAAATAACCAAGTTTACTCACACACAAAGGTATAAGTAAGACGTGAGAAAAATACCATTAGGATTACACCGTAAAAATATTCCATGTTAAAATGATTATAATAGAAAATGATTTCAAGTTTTGTGAACAAGAAATGCTAGTAACAATTTTTAAAAGATGCAACATTAAATAAAAATAGATTTCAAGTGGGATACTTTAAAAGAAATCAACACTTTTAAATAGAAAGACAATGCTACTAAATTTCACTAGGCAAACATACCCTATGACGATGGTAATTTTAAACTATCTAATGAGTACTAGAAATGGGAAATAACCCCATGGCACTAGCTTGTTGTGGGTCCCAGGTAACTCGTATCTCGGTGAAAGTAGCCATCACAATATCCATTCTCATGAACACAACCCACTAGTATGGAGAATACCCATAACCCGGTGGTTCCCCAACATAATAATGATCATAGTTTAGTTAGTGCTGTCACATAAAATTTACTACATGAAACATGGGCCAAAACCTACTAGATCCCTAGCATACTAGTACATGTCCACACAACTAGATACCCAGGTTTCCCCACTTATGCTCAAACAATTTCCAAAAACCATGAAATACAATTTGAATATGAGAATACCACTTCCAAGTCACAAACAAACCAAAAATCCCACACACATGTCACATTATCCTCTTTTTAATTCAAATTCATTTTAGAAATCTTACCCACACCAAAACAACCCCCAACACGTTTTTCTTCTCTTTCTCACATCAACAAATTCTTTAAACAATTTAAAAAAACCATTCAAAGATAGTACAAATCAAATAAAATAACTTTAACATTAAAATGTAACACTTAAAATTACACTCCTTCCAAAATAGTTTGGCAACATAGTTTCACCTCTTACAAAAATCAAGAAACCAATTAAAACCCTCACGAAACAATTCCAGGGAGTTTAATAAAGTATTTCTAATAAAATCCTCCTAAAAACCATATTTAAAGACCAAGAGATTACCAATATAACATCAAAACAGAATTTTCAACCATAAAATCATTTAATAAAACTATTCCATGGATCATAAAACAACCCCAATGAACACAAAATAGAATACACACCAAAAATATACATTCTTTTTTCACAAAAATACCACTTAAAAACCAACCTCTTAACAAATTATACCACATATAATTTACAAACCAAACACAATAGAAGATAATCATCCTGAAAATATAAATCAAGAAACACTAACTCATCTAATAATGCTTACACATGGAATCACCTAGCATTTGTTCCAAAAACTCCAAACCATTACGTGAAACTTCAATCGCAGCACCGCCGCACCACAAGGGAGTGAAAACCAACCTAAAACCCAAAGATTTCACCAAAAAGACACAGGGTTAAATACTAGGTACAAACCCTAACTATTGGGCACTTTAGAACTTCCTTAAAGGGTGGAATAAACCCTAAGAAGAATGAATAAATCAAAGAGAGAAAGACTTACATGCATGATTTTGAAGTTTCCCTGAATAAATCTCCCTTTAAAGTTGAGTTCCAAGGGAGGGTAAGTGTTGGGCAAAAATCCCTCAAGGTAACATTGCAGTGTTTTTGGGTTGATTGTGTTTGTTGACAAAGCAGGTGTTTCATGGATATTTGTCGAGTTCCCGAGAAGTTGTTGACAATCCATGTTGACAAAGAACGATGACAAAGGAAAGGGCGATCTGGAGGCGGTACAAAAAGAGCAGTACAAGGTGGCGCCGTTTCCCAGTGTTTGCCAAATTTTTGGGGTCCAAAATTTGGAGTTTGGTGAGCATCGCGAAAAGAGGATTTCCATGAAGAGCATAATTTAATATGGCAAAGGCCTGAATTTCGCGAAGATAGGATGCATGGTTTGGAAATCGCGAAGACCAGAAGAATGGAGTCGGTGATGCTTCGCGATTATGTCAAGCTTCGCGAACGGCAGATGCTGAAGCACATCGCGGCGGAGAAGGGCTTTGCGAGAGAACTTCGCGGAGAAGGCGCGAAGGAATGTTGGGCTTCGCGAGGGAGCTTCGCGGTGAAGGCGCGAGCCGCGAAGGTAAGTTGACGGTGATTCATTGCGACTACGTCAAGCTCCGCGAACAGAAGATTGCCGTGGAGCTTCGCGATTTGGACAGAATTCCGACAGAAACTTTGGAGCTTCGCGATGTGAGATGACGTGGCGTTGACTTCGCGCGGAATGTTCGAGGGTCGGTGGAATCGCCTATAAATAGAGGCCGACCCCTTCGGGTGAAGTAGAGAGAATTTTCAGAGAAAATACTTTGCTCTCGATTTGCGAAGGTGGTTCGCGGAGCCAGTGTGCTTCGCGAAAGAGGTGCTTCGCGGCGGCTATTGTAGCTCTGCGAAACCTGCGAGCTCCGCGTTGGCTTACTTAGCTTCGCGAGGGTTGTTGCTTTGCGACGGCTTGAGCATCGCGAGAGCGCTTCGCGAAGGAGCTTCGCGAGTGAGCTTCGCGAAAAGGCAGGAGCTTTGCGAAGGCTTGTTTCAGCTTCGCGAAATTGGGAGCCTCACATTATAGGGTGCTTTGCGAAGGTCTTTCCAAAGGTTGTTTGCCCAGTGGATAGTGGCAAAGGGGTTTTCATCTACGGATGAAAGTAGAACTTCAACAGAGCATCTACATACAGAGAAAGATGCATTCCTTAATGGAAATGAGGAGACCTACAGGTCTATAAACTGTGAGTGAATCCCTTCCAAGAGCAGTGAGCTTAGGAAGAGGAAGAAGGTGATCCTCTCCACCGGCAGTGAGCCAGAGAGAGAGAAACAGGGAGTGACCCTTGGGAAAGCAGTGAGCTGACCCTAAACCTTGTATAGGCAGTGAGCCTGGGCATAGAAGTGATCTAGCCCGAACATTGTAATCCACAGCTAGTGAAGCCTAGTGGAATTTGGTACGAACCGGCAACTTGTCGGCGTATGCTCCTTGGACGTAGCCCTTAGCGGTGAACCAAGTAAAAATCTCTGTGTCTGCCTGCTTACTTTCCTGCATTGCACTCAAAGCATCATCATCAGGTAAATGAGACAAGTGATCACATTAACCACACAAGTGCAAACAAAGTGACCCTTGTAACAAAGAGGTCAAGATCCAGTGGGGCAGAAAGAACATTGAAAAAGAATATCCATACCCTGATTCACCCCCCCTCTCAGGGTATATAGGCCCCTATTGGCCCTAACAATTGGTATCAGAGGCAGATTGTTGTTATCAGATTTATTTGCTCCAACTTGGTGTAGTCGATCTGTGTGCATAAAGAATCAGTCCTCTCTTATCTCAATCAGCCATGGCAAAGGGAAAAACATCCAAGAACAAGCAGAAGTCAGGTGGTACTCCTCATTGTGGAAGTGTATATGGAAAATGTGTGATTCAACTAAAGGAATCAAACAACTTGCTGAAGGAAGGCTTGGATGAATCAGAAAGGGAAAAGATTGATTCACTCAATCATGATGTTGGAATGAGTAAAGTACATGAGAATCAGAGTGATACTGAAACAGAAGAAGAAATTGAAGGAAGAATAGATATGCGAGCTGAGTTAGAGGCTGCTCTTGAAGAGATAGATGTTTGGAGAGCCAAAACCAAGAATGCTAACAAAGTTGTTCGCGATGACAAACTCTATATGCATCAGAAGGAAGAAGAGAAGTCTGAGTTGATAAATAAAATTGAGAAACTAAAGTTATCAGTACCAGAGAACTCAGAATCAGTTAGTGAGTATAAGCTTAAGATTGAAGAACAGAAAAGGGAGATCGATGGCTTGAATAGAAAAGTGAAAGATCAATTCAAAAGCATCGAAGAACCGAATATTCCAAGTGACGTTGGAAACACTGAAGAAGCCAAATCTAAAGATATCCGGATCAAGGGATTGGAGATTGAGGTCAACAAGCTAAAATGTTTAAATCAAAGGCTTATTTATATAGTTACTGACCTAACAGAGAAGAATGATTCACGTGCTGAAGAGCTGCAGAAGATGGCCAGAATGAAAGGAAAACAAAAGGCTGGTGATTATGAAGAGAGTCAAATGTCAGATGAAGCATAGAATCTTAAAGACAGAAATAATGATCTAGCAGCACAGTTGTCTGCAGAAGTTCAGAAAAATCAAAGGCTACAACAAGAGAATGCATGTTGCTCTGACTCTGTCGCTCAAGAAAAATTGAAGGTAAAGGAGAAAAATGACATGGTTGATAAGCTGAATCATGAACTGGAAGATGAGGTAAGTAGAGGGAAGCTTCTCAAGGAAAAACATTATGTCCAACTTGAATCAAGGGATATGAAGATTCAAAAGTTGGTAGAAGAGCTCGAATCAGTCAAACAGGAAATAGAGAAGTCTAAATCCAAAGATAAGCCCAAGTTGAAGGATGCACTGCACTTGCTATTTGATCATCCTTCGACAAGTGATGATAAAATGAAGAACAGATATGCTGTTTCTGAAGAGAAACAACATAATATTTTCTCAGCTCAAAGACCAGCAAGTTTTGGAAATGCTGGCATTGGATATGATAATTCCACTCCTATGGATGATAAGAAAAATGCAGTGAAAATTTACAAAGGTAAGAAAAATCATGTAGGTGCTGGAGATAGGCCTATGAGGATAGTTTCAAGGAGTGATGATGTGTGCTATTTCTGTGGAGTTCATGGCCACACATCAAGCTTCTGTACAGAGGCTCTGGAGTACATTTCAGGCTGTGAAAAGAGAGACATTAATAAATCTGAGAACAGGAAGAAGCATCATGAGAAATTAGAAATAAGAGCTTCTCAGAGGAAAGCATATATTAGATGCTATTACTGCGGAAGAATGGGACACACCATGAGCATGTGTCAGGAAGCTCATGAGAACAATATCAGAGGAAGAACTCAAGGTGCATCAACATCTCAGCAGAGAGATGATGAAATGAGGTATGCCTTTGAGGGAAAATGTTTTATATGTTCTCACTATGGGCACATGGCGAGACATTGCAGTAAGAAGAAAGCAGGAAAGGGAAAGGAACAAGAAAACAGATCTCCACCACAGGAAGTGTACAAGAAAGAAGCCTGTACTGGGAGTCAAAGTGGTAAGGAGAAGAATAGGCTTTGAGCCTCAGGGAAATCATGTGGAGCTGAACGAAAGGTGTATCAGTCACCTCCTATGTCATACTCACAACAGCTCTCAAGGAGAGAATGTGAGAAAACCTGGAAGATTAAGGGGAGATCTACTCCAGTGGTGATAAAGAAGAATGGACGTTCAATGGAGGACCCACCACCAATGAAAAATAGGGAGGTGACTCATAAATCTGATAAAAGGCAGATAAGCAAAGAATGCATCGAAAAATCCACATGTCGTGTTTTGCAACGAGAAGTGGAAGAAAAAGGCAGATCCCTACAATGGACAAAGAAGATAGGGAAGATGACAAGAAAGGAGATTCCTGCACCGAGAAACAATCAAGGGAAATGAAATTTCGGTAGAACATCAAAGATCGAAATGTGTACCAGTTGGTCTAAACCCCAGATTGTGAGAAAGGCCAAGTCTGCAGAATCTTCATATCAGAAAAAGGCTCAAAATGTGAGCAAAGAATGCCTAGTCATATGGCCAGAACAGTTGAAGTTGGTCAGGCAGTTGGAGGAAGCATGAAAGGAGTGTGATGCGCTCCAAGAAAGAATCAAAGGGTTGACCCATCAGGATCAACCATCATCCTCATGTTGAGGATTCTAGAAGAAACCCCTCTCCCTATATATTTAAATGCTATTAACTGATGATTGATGTGTTTCAGGTTTTAGGGAGATACGATCCAAGGGGAAGTGGCATCTAAGGATGCGAAGTGGAGATCTGATATGCTCTACAGGTTCAATTGATTCAAATCAGGAACCAGGGATGAAGAAGAATATATGCAACTGAGCACAATTAAAAGTGATTGTGTTATTAGCTTTATCTCTTGTTTCCTACACCGAGTTCCAACTCAGTAGGCTTAGAGATTTTGTTAATAGCTCAATGAGGAGTGGCAGATTAGTATAAATGTTGCACGTGAGGAAGAATGGTTATGGGTCTCTACCATTGGGCCTAACAGATAGAAGTGTTGTGTAACATAGGCAGAGCATTCAACAACAAAATCAGATGCCAGATCCATCAAGGAAATAATTGGATGACCCAGCTCAAGAGTTGTCTATCGAGAGAAGACATACTATGAGAGAAGCAGCAGTGATCAAGCATTTCATGCTTATTTATTTTGATCTAACATTGTGGTATCAGCTGACTGTTTTTCAGGATACCAAGAAGCTGCGAAAAGTAGCTGAATGAAATGAAGCCACTAAAAAATGAGTCAGTGAACAATTTCCTGACGAAAGTGTTGAGGAAGAAAGCAACACGGGGGGAGGAGAAGTGGCTGAGGGTGACTCAGAATAAGATACTGATGATGAGTACAAGGATGTAAAATCCTTATCTGCACAAAATACAAAGAATCGAGCTGAAATTGACAGGCAGACTATCATCAGTGATCAGTGAGATCCAGTTCAGACAAAGAGAATGAAATCACTACAGCAGACATCATTACTATCTCAGGTTGAGTCGAAATGCTTTGCTGATGCAGCTGAAGATGAAAACTGGGATCATGCCATGAATGAAGAGAGAGGTCAGAATTGAGAAGAATCAGACCTGGGAAATTGTTTCGAGGCCAGATGATAAAAACGTCATCATGACAAAATGGGTCTATTTAGACAAGATGAATGAAGATGGCACAATGATTCGAAACAAAGCACGACTGGTGTGCAAAACATACACCCCAAGAGAATGGTACTGAAGGCTATATCAGTATTTGAAGAAGATTGGTTTTCAGTGTGGGGGATTTGATTACAATCTTTATTTCAACAACAATAGTAATCAAAGGATGGTGAGGCTGGTCAAGGAAGAAGACATAATATTTGGAAGATCAGATGAAGCATAGTTACACAAGGCAGGAATAGAACATTCATTTCTGAATCCGAGTATGCCAAGGATGCTTTGGAATGATTTGGAATGGAAAATTCCAAGGAGATGAAGACTCCGGTTTCTACCCGGATGAAATCATCAAAAGATGAAAATGGCAGGGCAGTTAATATCACAGAATACAGGCAAATCATTGGAAGTCTGTTGTACTTAACCCCAACAAGGCCTGATATTATTTTCGCCACATGCCAAGCAGTGAGATATCAGGGTAATCCCAAGGAAAGTCACATGCTTGCAGTGAAAAGAATACTTCGGTATATCAAGGGCACGGTGGACTTCGGCTTGACCTACAACGACAAATCTCAGACAGAGTTATTGGGATATACTGATGCAGACAGGGCCGGTTCAGCAGATGATAGAAAATCAACGTCAGGTGGTGCATTTTATCTTGGCGGACTATGTATTTCTTGGTTAAGCAAGAAGCAGGATTGCATTTCATTAAGCACCGCAGAAGCTGAGTATATTGCGGCCACTCAAGCATGCACACAGTTATTGTGGATGAAGCAGCAGCTTGAAGATATGAGAGTTGAAGTGAAGTCTCCGATCGGAATCCAGTGTGACAACTCAAGTGCTATAAATCATAGAAAAAATCCCGTCCATCATTCAAGGACAAAGCACATTGAGATTAAGTATCATTTTATCAAGGAGAAGGTTGAGCAGGGAATCGTGAAGTTGGAGTACGTGCCTACAGAGCTACAGGTTGCAGACATTCTGACAAAGGCCTTACCCAAGGATGCTTTGAGACGCATCGACTGGCTCTGGGAGTTCAGTCGATTCCCCGCACATGACATAGTGTGGATGTGGGATACCCCCACCCCCCCTCTCCCCGTGGTATGGTGTGTTTTCCCTAATGCGCTGATATGTGTTCTCTACTATGTTACAGACTACAAAGGCGTGACCTTTGGGTTCGTTGACAAAGGGGGATAAAGGTGCTTGAAATGTGCTTGACAAAGGGGGAGAAAAGTGTTTGTTCAAAGGAGAAAATAGTGCGGAGATTTGATAAATCATAATTGTTACGGGGAGAAGCTGACAGGTGGAGCATCCAGAAAGGGGGAGCAATGAGAAAGGGGGAGTGTATGAAATCTGACGATGCTAGAAGTGATCGATCAAATCATAGAAATCACGACAGCTGAGGATCGTGATAAAAGCAGAACAGTGGTGTTGGAATGGTGTGAGACGGTGTCCAGCTATCAACAATTGGTATCAACTTAAGAATTCACCAATTGGTATCAGTGTGGTTCAACAACTGTTTTTTTTTAAGAATTGGTATCAGGGTGGAATCGACAATTGGGGTCTGACATGAAGTGATTCATTGATGAACTTTTCATACTACTCTTGTTTCTCACGCCGAGCATTGCTCATGTGGGCTTAGAGTACATGTTAAGTGAATCCTTGAACGCTATCATAATCGCAAGAGGCGAATGGTGGTAGCAGCTGGAAGAAGACTCAGTGAGGTATCAAAGTGCAGAAAATATTTCTGAGCAGAATTGTGAAGAGTTGTCAACAAACCCAAAGGGGGAGATTGTTGGGCAAAAATCCCTCAAGGTAACATTGCAGTGTTTTTGGGTTGATTGTGTTTGTTGACAAAGCAGGTTTTTCATGGATATTTGTCGAGTTCCCGAGAAGTTGTTGACAATCCATGTTGACAAAGAACGATGACAAAGGAAAGGGCGATCTGGAGGCGGTACAAAAAGAGCAGTACATGGTGGCGCCGTTTCCCAGTGTTTGCCAAATTTTTGGGGTCCAAAATTTGGAGTTTGGTGAGCATCGCGAAAAGAGGATTTCCATGAAGAGCATAATTTAATATGTCAAAGGCCTGAATTTCGCGAAGATAGGATGCATGGTTTGGAAATCGCAAAGACCAGAAGAATGGAGGCGGTGATGCTTCGCGATTACGTCAAGCTTCGCGAACGGCAGATGCTGAAGCACATCGCGGCGGAGAAGGGCTTTGCGAGAGAACTTCGCGGAGAAGGCGCGAAGGAATGTTGGGCTTCGCGAGGGAGCTTCGCGGTGAAGGCGCGAGCCGCGAAGGTAAGTTGACGGTGATTCATTGCGACTACGTCAAGCTCCGCGAACAGAAGATTGCCGTGGAGCTTCGCGATTTGGACAGAATTCCGACAGAAACTTTGGAGCTTCGCGATGTGAGATGACGTGGCGTTGACTTCGCGCGGAATGTTCGAGGGTCGGTGGAATCGCCTATAAATAGAGGCCGACCCCTTCGGGTGAAGTAGAGAGAATTTTCAGAGAAAATACTTTGCTCTCGATTTGCGAAGGTGGTTCGCGGAGTCAGTGTGCTTCGCGAAAGAGGTGCTTCGCGGCGGCTATTGTAGCTCTGCGAAACCTGCGAGCTCCGCGTTGGCTTACTTAGCTTCGCGAGGGTTGTTGCTTTGCGACGGCTTGAGCATCGCGAGAGCGCTTCGCGAAGGAGCTTCGCGAGTGAGCTTCGCGAAAAGGCAGGAGCTTTGCGAAGGCTTGTTTCAGCTTCGCGAAATTGGGAGCCTCACATTGTAGGGTGCTTTGCGAAGGTCTTTCCAAAGGTTGTTTGCCCAGTGGATAGTGGCAAAGGGGTTTTCATCTACGGATGAAAGTAGAACTTCAACAGAGCATCTACATACAGAGAAAGATGCATTCCTTAATAGAAATGAGGAGACCTACAGGTCTATAAACTGTGAGTGAATCCCTTCCAAGAGCAGTGAGCTTAGGAAGAGGAAGAAGGTGATCCTCTCCACCGGCATGAGCCAGAGAGAGAGAAACAAGGAGTGACCCTTGGGAAAGCAGTGAGCTGACCCTAAACCTTGTATAGGCAGTGAGCCTGGGCATAGAAGTGATCTAGCCCGAACATTGTAATCCACAGCTAGTGAAGCCTAGTGGAATTTGGTACGAACCGGCAACTTGTCGGCGTATGCTCCTTGGACGTAGCCCTTAGCGGTGAAACAAGTAAAAATCTCTGTGTCTGCCTGCTTACTTTCCTGCATTGCACTCAAAGCATCATCATCAGGTAAATGAGACAAGTGATCACATTAACCACACAAGTGCAAACAAAGTGACCCTTGTAACAAAGAGGTCAAGATCCAGTGGGGCAGAAAGAACTTTGAAAAAGAATATCCATACCCTGATTCACCCCCCCTCTCAGGGTATATAGGCCCCTATTGGCCCTAACAGTAAGAGAGCTTGGGGGTTGTACGTGGAGGTTGGAAATGAAATAAGAAATAAAGGTTCATATATGGTTTATTTTTAGAATGGGAAAACATGTAATTTCCAAGAAAATTTTATGAGTTGGACACCTGTGTACAGTTTGGCTGCACAGTTTAGTAAATTGTGTGGCCAAAACGTGCAACTTGTTTTGGATACCCAAAAATCAATGTTTTGACTCTAATTACATGGGGGTACAGGGGGAAACTTATGGGGAAATATTGTCCAAGTATACGGGTAAAAATTCCCAAAATAGCCATCCATTTCACCTTTCAACTCATCCAAATCATGGGTACAAACCACCTCAATAACATACCCCACATGTTGTGCCACATAGAGTCTTACAAATCAAACTCCAAACCACCTCAACCACATAACATCACTTTGAAAAAAGAGGAGTCCAAGTATCATACAAGACCCCCAAGAATAAGGTCATTGATCAAAAACACAAGTGGCACCAAAATTTTAAACCCAGAAAACTCGAAAAAAAGAGAAAGCTAAGAACCAAAAGAGGACTTGAAACAAAGCATCAAATAGAAAATCTAGGTGTAACAATTATTTTATGAATTCTATAAAATATCAATTGAATTGGAAGTTAGGAATAGAAGTAAATAAATTATTAAATATATATAAATTTTATAATAAATAAAATTTTATTAGTAAATTATTCGGAAATGAATGTACTATTTTTATGAAAACATTAATATGCATCAAACATACAATTTTCCTTAAAAATGGTTTTACTGATTTTTTGAGAGAAAATAATATAATAAATTCCATCCACCTTTAAAAAATTTATTTGAAAAAATGAACATAAATTTTGATACCATCATGGAATTTTTTCATAGATATTTTATGAATTTTCTAGAAAGATTGATTCTTTGATGAATAGTGAAAAATAATGATTTTTGTTTAAAGTTGTTTTTTTGATTCAAGAATTCAAAAAGTTAATTTTTTTTAAAATGTATTCAAAGTAAAATTAATTATATTAAATTATGAGCAATTAATTTTATCTGTTTTAATATATTTATAGTTGAATTTAAAAAAAATAAAACATTTTTATAGTAAAAAATGCATTTTATGGAAAAATTGATTTTCATTTTCATTTTAAATTAATCTATACCCCATAAATACATTTACAAATTAAAATTAGAATAAATATTTACAATATTTTGGTCAATTTTTTTAAATGTATTTTTTTTTATTTTTAAAATAAGATTAGTTAGTTTAGAATTTTTTTATCACATCACTAAGGGTAAAATTTGTAAAACATGGTTAAAACCATGAGATAAGATCTAAAATCAACCAAAAACTTTCCTTTGTTTAATTGGATGAGATATGTTTGACCATTTACATCCAAAATTAGAATATATGGAATGTTTATTACATTTTGCTATAGTAATTACATTTATATTATTATAAGTAAAGAAAATTATGAAATTCCACTCATTTGATTTTAACAACTCTAAAACATGTTATTAAGGATAAAAGGGACATTTATGGTTATAAATTTTTGTTTTAAATATTAATGATTTTTTTATCTTGGTATTTTTTTTTTATTTTTAGAAATGATATAGTTTCCAAAAAAGATTACGCAACACTGACACAATACTTTTGAAAGTTATAGAAAAACTAAAAAAATTATTTTAAAAACTCTAAATGTACTATTTTTTTGGGTGATATTTAGTGTCCCATGAATTTAAAATATATATATTACACATATATATATACACATGTGAATGTTTTATTTTTAATTTATGTTATTTTGATGTTGTTTTCAAAGTTAATTACGTGAATAGTTCTTCAATTGACATTAATAGCATTTTATGTCAAATAATATTTTACTATTTTTAAAAAAAAATAAGAAAAATTTTAAAATAGGAAAATTTGGATGGGAAAAGGTAAAAAGTGTCTTCCTCTATACATTTATGGTCCAAATTTTACCTTCTAATTAACATTATTTCCTTTTAATATTGAAGAACACATTTCCATGGTTAAGTTTAAATTTGGTTAAACAGGGGGTTAAAATGAATGATATATATTAAAATAAAGTTTAATACAGTCAAAATCTTATTTATTATAAGGATTACAATGATATCATATCATATATTCTAAATTCTGGCCACATGGTTCAACTATCATATGAAAATAAATTTATTATATTTAAATATGTTTATTAATTTCATGTAATAAACTGACCCAGGTTTCCCTTAAACTCGGCACTCGACCTATTTTGTTAAATACCCAATGGTTGTTCCTGATCCCTGTAGGCTGGAGAAAAGCACCTGAGCATCAAAAAACATAACAAAGGTCATGATTTCACCCAACCTGAACAACCATATGACATATATACATATATACAAAACAAGAAGCAACAATGGAAGACAAAGAAGACATATATTCCATAATTATAATAAAATAGTGGAAAAATACTACTAAAAAAGTAACTAAAAATTCCAAGACACACCCAACTAAAAAGGAATAGAAAATAGCTACTTTAAACGATGGTAGGGAAGGAATCCCATAATATCACCACTATATTCCCAACCAGCTGTCATGAACCTTACCACCTTACTGAGGTGCCTTTCCTTTCCCCACACTAGAAGACAAACAAAGTTCTATGCACCACCGAAGAGGTATACATGGTGTATGATAAAAGGCTCAGTAAGATCCCAACCATGTTGAAGCAAGCTGGAGGTCGTCACGACTCTTAAAATTATATTTATACTCCTATACTAGTATAACAGTGCAGGGTCGATCCATAGAGAAGGCAGATGAGAATTCTAAGGTTTTATTCAAAAGTAACTCCACTATTGTCAGTAGTGGAGGAAGTAAAATTTTTTACTTTTCAATTTTTATTTTATTTTATTGATGAAATGGAAACAAGATGAAGAAACTAAATTTTCTACAAAGGGGCTAGAATTACACTAGGTACTGTTAAACTAAAAATTATAGCGAACTACTTTAAGCAGCAAAGACAAAGGAGTTAAGAACAATAATTTTCCCGGGAATTCCAAACGTGATGATTAAAAGGATAACTATCCACTAAACATAGTAGAATCAAACCTTAGAAATTGGTTGATATATCTTCCTCACTAGAAGAAACATCAATAAAAATTATGACTTTTAGAGTTCACCACTCTAAAGATCATAGTCTGTAAAATTTTTGAAAAAGAATACAGTCGAAGTAAAACTCGCTATAAAACACCAACTGTAATGACATTAACGTCTCAAAAAATTGATGATCAAGTTCAATCTCTCCAATTGATCTTGAAACTATGAAATTTTTTACAGAAAGGTGTGAACAACTTCACTTAACATCAGAGTTGATCTCGCCGATTAATTCTGATGTCAATCGATGAGTTAGTGAACAATTTAACAGATAAACCAACAAAGCTTAAAGCTCTCGAGATAGAAATGAGCTTATGTTAATAATGAAATCTAGTATAAGAAATAACCGAAAATAGTTCACAAGAACCAAAGAAAGGCGAAGGATGAACTCCCCAAGTGCTGCTCTGCCTTCGGGCTCCTTGGTCTCCTGCTCGTCTCCAGTGCTGCTCCCCTAAGTCTCCGCTCTCAAAATGGTGTGTTCGTCGAATGAATGAGCATCAGCGAATGAGATTCCCCCCAAATTCTGCTGCTTGCTCTGGTTTAATATCTTGCTGTCATCTACTGCATGTCACTTCTTGATCTCTACCGACATGGAAAGTTCTTCACCCACGCACTGCAAAGTGTGTGTTTTTCTGCGATAGCACATCACATTAGTTTTTCCCTCATAACAAACTCCGGATGAGTTAGTTGGAAGCACTTTGATGCATTTCTGCCTCTTGAATGAACCTGCACACGATAATAACAAAATTAAATAATTAAAACTCAACAAAGGTAATTAATATGTTACAGCTATTATTTTATGTTTACTATTATAATAATTATTTAAAGTTAAATAATAAATATCTTAAAATGATTATTATTATCTACTTTTATATTATAAAAAAATATCCATTTAATATTAATTTGGTAATATATAAATTATTAAAAAGTTATTAATTTAATTAAGTTAATAGAATAATTACTAAGTTATTAATTTTATCACTTTCAACTAAGTTATTAAAATTGACAACATAAATAAATAAATAAATAAGTTAATATTTAATATTGTATTAATAATTTAATTATTACTATTAAATAAATTAAATTGTTATATTAATTCATTAATTAGTTTATTTTAACAGTTAGAATTTAATACTTAAATTTTAAATATTATTAAGTATATTTCATAGTTTATTTATAATTATTATTAATTATAAATTCTCAATATTAATAGTAAATTAATT
This sequence comes from Viscum album, assembly GCA_963277665.1. NCBI lineage: Eukaryota > Viridiplantae > Streptophyta > Magnoliopsida > Santalales > Viscaceae > Viscum > Viscum album. The sequence continues at coordinate 172,176,847 of OY728157.1, forward strand.
AATTATTAATACATATTATTAAGTTAGTTTTATAATTTTTTTAAATCCTAACTTTTATAAATTAAATTATATTAATTTGACTTAGTAAAAGTTTAATTTACTTTAACTTTAACTTTTTTTCTTTTTCTTATTACTTTACTTTTATTATACTTTTATTATTATATTTTTTAATTTTTTAATTGTTTTTTTATTCCTTTGTTAACTCTTCTTCCTCTGTAATTATGGTGCACAGGGGTAAGGGTTTCTTCCTCTTGAACCCAGTGTAACGGCTTCCTCACTCCAGCGTCGCGCGACCAACTCCATCAGCGACACCCTCTCCATCGAACAGGGCAGCGGAGGACCAGCAGCGGACATGGGCTTCAGGTTCTCACCGTGTGTGGCGATCCTCCTTCTCTATAGCGCATACAGCAGAGGCGCGCTCCCTGGAACGTGGGAAGCTCCTCTCCAACTACTCAGCGGAGGTCGTAACTTGCTCCTCGTGTGGCTTAAAACAAGGTTCATCATCTTCAGCGGACAACTCAAATCCCCTCGCGATGACTCGATAACTCCACCAGGAGCAAGCCCCGAAATCTCAGGTAATGGATGAGCTGGATCACATTCAGAAGTGGAATGAAGTAACAAGAGGTGCAGAAGAGACTTCTTCTATTTCAAAACCGAAAATGAAATTGATTTTGAGGTTTTGATTTGTGATAATTGAATGTGATTTGAGTCTGAAACTGGTCCCAGTCTATACTTTTAGTTTCTTTGATTCTATAATATTGAGTCGTTGTGGAACCATTCAGGGGAGATGGTGAAAATGGAGTGAAGATGATGGGTATTGCAGGGGTGGAGAAGATATCAGTGAGGGAAGGGTATAACAGTGAGGAGTGAATACTGTCTATTAGTGAGGATGGACAACAGTTGTAAATGTGAGGTTGAAGCAAGAATAATAGTGAGGGGGAAATTAATAGAGGAACGAGATAAAAGACAAGGGAGCAGGTCACTAGTATGCAGTAGTGATAGTGAGGTATGAAATAAAGGGAAAAGAGGGCTAACAGTGAGGGAAGAAAAGCCTATAATAGTGAGGTTTAAAAATGGGTGCACAAGGTCACTGATAGAAATAAATAAAGCTAACATTGAGGAAAAGTGTATCGGCAAGGATAATGCTATTAATGAGAAAATAAATAGTGAAGTGGAAAAAAATTCACTGTTAGTATAAAATAAGTGTCACCGATAGAAATAAATGGAAGTCACCGTTAGCTTAAAAGAAGAGGTTACCGGTGGGCTGAGTATCTGTGGGTCACTGCAGAAAAACAAAACAAGTCACCGGTACAAAATGAAAGTAAAACAAATTACCGTTATGATATAATAAGCTCACCGTTAGTATTAAATTAAATAATCACCAGTAGATTAAAATAGAGATCACTGAGGGAAAAATAAGTAATGACTACTGGTAGGCTGTATGAGGTAAGGTCACTGGTAGAATAAATAAAAGGTTACTGTTATGATGAAGGGTCACTATTACGAAATAAAAGAATAAGCTACCGGTACCAATATGGTCACCGGTATACAACAAAGTGACTGTGAGGTGCGGGGAACATGGTAATAGTGGACTTAGGCTGAAATGGTGAGGAGGTTACTTTTATAAAAATAAAGAGTCACTGTTACAAATAAATTAGAAGCTACCATTAGAATGCTAACAATGAGGTTCTGTGGGGATTGTCTAACAGTGAGATAGCTAATGATAGAGGGAAATAAAAGGAGATGCAACGCAATAGTGAGGTGGTCACTGTTAGAAATTAAAAACCGAAAAACCGTCAAAAATAAAATTAAAATAATCACCATTGCAAAATTAAAATAAAATGGTCAATGTTATTAAAATAAATTAAGAAAAGAGGAACAACGACACAACAGTGAGGTGCGGGGCATGAAGTCTAACGGTAAGGCGGTTACCTCTAGTTAAAGTCTACCTCACCGGTAGACTAAAACCAAAAGAAAATGAATTAATAATTACAGTGCATACATAAAATAATATAATTAATGTCTAAAAACTATTAAATAGTTAATTAAACAACTAAATGAACACATAAAATTAAGGGAGAACCATTTTATTTAACTTAAAACAAAAATTATTTATTTGAATGATTGGAAGGACGACTGGACCTATTAATTAATATTGTTAACCTATTCTAATGTAACTTAATTGAAAGATAAAATATAAAAATAATTTTTAAGTTAACTAAATAGAAATACAGTGTTTAAATAATTGTTTAAAAAAAATTTAACTTATTAAAATGCCAAGAAGAATTAACTTAACCAAACTAAATACTCACCCTGACTAGATTAAAATTAAAGGGCTCCCCGGTAGAAATTTAAGGCAACTGTTATAGTTAAATGAGAGATACCAGTAGGAAAGAGTAAAGGTGAAAAAGGTCACCAGTACATCTAAAAACTAGTTACCACTAGAGCAAAAGGAATGCAGGTCACTGTTAGGTAGTAATAGTTACCTGGCTACTGCTAGTATGAGAAAAGGTAACCTTGCTAACAGTAGCTTAGATTCCGGTAGCCTGGCAAGTGGTGACTAAGTAACTGAATGTGTAAACATTAAAACTAAAAGTAAATTAATTAACAAACTCAATAATTAATAATAATGAAAAATATAAATAAAATAAACAAATAAAAATTATGTAAACAAATTAAAAATTAATTATATTAAAAATAAAGAAATAATAAATAAATTATTTTATAGTCCTTAATTACATAATTTTTTATAAAAAACAAATATTTGACATTTTTAATTATAAAAATACAAAAGTGAATTTATTAGATATAAAGTGTAAAAATAGTTACGTAAATCATAAAAAATTAATAAAAAGGATGTGGAAAACTGTGTAAAAATAAGGCCACATCAAATTCCCCCACACTTAAGAATTGTTTGTCCTCAAACAATCCCATGCTTTATTATCTTTGAAAAATTGTAAAATGTATTTATGATTAAGTTCTCACTATAACATGTCCAGAACAGTTTCAAACAGAGGACTCAAGAAGTATGATTAGGCTTTTGAAAAGATAACTTCAAAGCCCGTGGGGGATGGGTGAGTTGGTTCAAGGCGGTGGCGACCCGTCGCTGAGGTTTCGGGTTCAAGTCCTCACAAAGGCAATGCGCACCATTTGTGAGCAAACCTCTCATCCCCTCGACTCCGTGGGAACTGGCCCAAGCCCAAGGGTTGGCCACCTTGGGCCTAGCTAGGGGCGTACGGCACGCAGGTGGGTAGGCCAGCCCTATACCTCGTTACCCATACAACACGTTTACACTTCGGCGATGGCGTAGTGGTGAAGGAGAGGGGTACAAACAACGCCGTTCTTTGGGAGGTTCAAGGTTCGAATCCTGGGAGTCCGCTTTTGGGGAGAACCTCTCCCCCGGGATCCACTCACCTTGCCGGGTCACCCGGTTTCTGACTGGGTGGGAAAAATGAGGCGCAACCCACTCGTGCTGACGGATTGCTTGACGAACCATCGCCGCCCGGGTTGTCACCCTCCGGGATGCTCTCCCATCTCAGCTGGCAACGGCTCCTTCCCGGCTGGGGCTCTCTCCGGAGTGACCTCTTCGTGGGGAGGGGGGTTTCCTTGTGTGGAGGGTTCGAAAAGGCCACAAAAGGGAATTCCCTTTCAAAAAGAAAAAAAAGATAACTTCAAATAAGATCTTGCCTAGAACAACCACTCAAAGAGTAATCAAGTAGCTATGAATCATCCATCAATGACAGTGTACTGCCTCATATGTGTCTCTGCCTAGAAACTCACTACAATTAAAGCTTCATTTCTAAATTTAGGAGCGATAACAGGTCAAATATATGTGGAATCAAGACCTTAACAAAAGGAACTTTGTAAAATGACTCATAACCTTGGTTCCAAAATAAACAAATAAATAAATATATAAATAAATATATATATATATTTTGAACCACCTTATTGATACAACCCAATTGACTACCATATAAACTAGTTGTGTAACGCCCCGAACCCACCTACCCAGAGTCGGTGCATTACTTTGTAACATTGGCATGATGACAAAAGATCAAGTCTCGAAAGACCGATTATTTTAGTACCCTTGGAAACACTAGATACATTCATAAATGTTACATTACATTATAAGGTGAAAAACTACAATAACATAGTCTCCATTTTCCACACTCATATCCCCTTCGGACTATCCCTATAGGTCATTCCTATAATACTTCATCACATCCTGGAAAAATTAAAACATTGAAAGGGGTGAGCTCAGATGCTTAGTAAGGATAACAATATAGCAGAAGCTTTCATCAATAAATGTAAACATTTAAGGCAATGTACAACTAAAACAAAAGCCTTTTGAACTTGAACTTAAACATAATATGGAAAAAGTAAAATGAGATAATGCCATTTACTTCTCCACATGGATATTCTACTGGTCGAATAATCACATGCAATATTAACAACCACTTTCATAATGATGGAATGCATAATGCCAGACTATCATAACCACGTAGCCAAGGCCTCGTTCCAAGACCACAAATAAGAGTTTGTCAAGGCCTCGTGCCAAGACACTAGTTTGTCTCATGAGACCTGCCGATGCATCGAGGAGCTATAGTGGGCTCCACCCGTCAGTTATTAAGTCCAATGCATTCCTCATATGAATAGGTTTAAACATATCATAAACCATAACATAATCGTATCACATAAAACATGCATATAGGAAACATAACATTTACACATTTCAATCACAAGATATCAATACAACACATTGATATAATAAAAACACTTTCAGAACCATTTTTAATACCAAAATAAAAGAAAATTAAAACATTGAATTTATTTTTCATTTTTTAAAAAGTTATGGCTTGTAGTGGAAGCCAAAACCCAAATAATGGCCATGGCGGCGGAGAAGTCATTGTCGCCACATACATACGACAAGAAAAACATTCCTTTTTGTCGTTTAGTAAAACACTTCGTATAAAAAGATTTATTTTGAATAAACGTAAAATTCAAAGGGGTTTATACACCGTATAAAAGAAATTTGTGTATAAAACAAAATATGCCTCAATGAAAGGAGACTGAGAGGAAGTCCTTACAAAGATCATTTTTAAAATAATATAGATCTATTATATGTATTAACTATATGTACACATAAAGAAAGTAAAAATACAATATAGGACATAATAATATCATGACATAATTTGAAAGTAGGAGATTAACCCAGAGATTAGAAATTGGGTTAAGAAATTCCCTTACCTCATGTCTTACTTGACTCGATCGCTCTTTAACCTCCTGAATAATAAACTAGAGTTAATTTATATTTACTTAAGAACCTTTTTCATGTTCATTATTCCTTTTATATCACTTATTACCATGTTATGAACATTATGTAATTATTTAAGTTAATAACGGTCATTTTGTCGATGTTTGGTACTTGAGTCAAAAATAAACTTCTTATAATTACAAGTTGTTCATGTGGTGAAATATCCATTATATACAGAATTATATTCATTATTTAGATATCATATATATCATATATATCCAGTATATACATTCATTTATAATATTACATAACATTTAGTGGTAAGAAATGAAATGCACCGTTCATGGAGACGGTAAGACGTACGTACGCATGAACGCTACTTTCATTTCTATTTCATATTTAATGGAATAAAGTTATAATTATATAAAGGTATAATATAATTCAAGTATAATATAATGTATAATACCATTTACTATATCCTTTATACATCCCACATAAGGAATTTACGATTCAAATCACTTTGAGGGGGCGGTAGTCCGCACTTCCTAAAATGAAATTATCGTGTTTACCCATAATGGAAATCATAAAGTATGCCATAAATGAGAAATAAAGAGGCATAAGAAAAACATAAACATAATATATATATCATATATGAAAATAGTGTCATCAAAATGGCCACCATTAGAGGTGTTAAAATAATATTGAACAATCATCGTTTCGTGAGGCAGTATTTCACCACCCACAGAAACAGTATGTTCTTTAACCATTAGACGAAGGTGTGTGTAAGTTTAAACCAAATACTTATCATAAAAACATCCTAGTATATTTTAGAAACTGGTGTTGTTACAAAATAAAGGAATAAAAGGATTTTAAGGGGTTGGAGAAGCAAAATAAAACAAAACAACATTAGAGAAGACATTACCTTAAAATCGGGTAACTTTTTTTTTGATTTGATCCAAAGGCTTCCTTGGGAAGAATTCTGCCCAAAGGGAGGCTTATTGGAGTAATATAGGTAAGTTGGCAGAGTATTTGGGCAGATTTTGGCCGAGCCAAAAGGCTTGAAGGTGTGAATAAGGTGGTAGAGGTGGGGGCCTTTTTTAAGTGGAGAGGAGGGGTACTCTTGGAAAGTAATGAAATGTTACTTTATTATACAATGCTCTTAGGATTCTAAAGGTCACAAACTTATATAATTCTAGTCTAAGGTGATAAGGGTTCGAAATATCCTCACCCAATAGGTTTTTGACAAGTGTAAGTCTTATATTTTACATTATCCTTTCATTTTATTTAAATCGTTAATTAATGAGGTAATCGCTGCATCATCATGGTGTCATAAATAATTTTATTTATTTAATGTCTATTTTTTTTTAAAAAATATCATTATGTAGGAAATATTTTTAGCTTTCTAATGAATATTTATAGTAAAAAATATTACTTTTATAACCCCATTTAAAAATTGTTTTAGTAAAACAACTCTTGTTTGTGACCTTTTTATTTTAACATTAAATAAAAAGTTATTTATGTCCTTTTCCTACCAAAGTGGCTCCATGGGGTCCCCAAGTTGACCCATGGATTGTCTTGGTCGGCCAGGACTCATCCAATAGAGGTAGGACTAGTGTAAAGGTCATTTCATATTTTTATAATATCATTTTTACCTTAAATTTCACTAATTACCTTAAATTTCATGGTGATCCTCGCTGCGAGCCTACTACACGCAGCAGCAGGACGATGGTGGAGCTTGATGCTCCAGGTGCACGATGAGGTATCTCTACTTTGGACGGACTTTGAGAGCCTCTTCTGCTCGGAGTTCGTCCCAGCCACCCTTCGTGCGGTGCGTATCCAGGAGCTTCTTCAGTTGCGGCAGGGCAGCATGACGGTCGCTCAGTACGCGGCGAGGTTCACCGACCTTTCTCGGTACTCGACAGACATGGTACGGGACCCATTCTTCCGGGCCCGGACCTTCGAGCAGGGTTTGAGACACGAGATCAGGGCATCGCTGATCTCCCTCAGCATACCGACTCAGACATGAGTACTGGAGCGGGCCCTTCTGATTGAGAGCTTCCTTGCTGAGTCTTCACCAGCGCAGCGACCCACCGCAGGGCGGCACGTAGCGGAGTCTTTGGTAGCAGGTAGCCGACAGATGACTCAGGGGTCCAGACAGACCAGACCTTCAGGAAGACGACCTCAGGGCACTGGCTCAGCAGTGCAGGGCACACAGCGCGGAGCCAGTCTTTTGAGTGGAAGACAGTGCTTTGCATGCGGCGGGCAAGGCCACATGGCTCGTGACTGCCCGACCCGCCATGCGGAGGAGCAGCAGACGGTTGAGGAACCACCTAGGCAGAGGCAGAGGTTCGACCGTGGCGGTCCGCAGGGAGGAGGCGGACGAGGCAGAGGAGCTGGCCGAGCAGCAGGTGGTGGGCGACGCTTTGAGGCTCTGCCACCACCACCACCAGGAGGTCCGCCACGACCACAGGGAGTAGGTGAACATGCGAGAGCTCAGCTTCAGGCAGCCGAGGCCTTCGATCATGGAGCTCTGGGAGCCGATGGACAGGAGCAGAACTAGTTGATACATCCTTTGTACTTCTGGTTCCTTGTTGCTTTTGTGTAGCGTCTTGTATTATGAGCTGCAATAATAAAAGACGCATACCTTTGTGATATTTTTGTTCCTGTCCTCTTTCGTGATGTTACTAAGAGGTTCCAGTTTTGGCTGTTGACTTGACCCTCACTTGTGAGACATCTACTGGAGGAGACCCAGTTACCACACACTGATGCCGACAGTGTGACTCAACCCTTGGAGGCGAGAGTAACGGTTGAATCTCTTAGTAGTAGCGTCGAGGCCTTACGACGTCATCCTTGGTATGGATTAGTATCATCCATGTTAGGATTGACTGTTTTAGGCAAAGAATGTGGTTCATCCAGGGGATGAGACCAGATTTCTCTTATCGGCAAAGAAGAAATCGTGCAGCTCTGATGGGACCGGAGATGGTCCATGCCACGACAGAGAAGGTCCAGGTCATCCAGGAGCGGATGAGGACAGCACAGAGCCGGCAGAAGTCATACACTGACAGGAGGCGGAGGCCACTGGAGTTCGAGGATGGCGACCACGTCTTCTTGCGGGTCTCAACTCGACGTGGTATTCAGAGATTTGGCCGAGGCGGCAAGTTATCTCCGCGCTTCATCGGACCCTTCCAGGTCCTCAACAGGATTGGTGAGGTGGCTTATCGCCTGGCTCTACCACCTCAGTTGCACCGGGTTCACGATGTCTTCCACGTGTCTCAGCTGAGGAGATACGTGCACGACCCGACGCACATCATTGACCATGAGGAGCTTGACATTGATGATGGGGAGACTTTTACGGAGGTCCCGATGGAGATAGAGGATCGACAGGAGCGGGTCCTGCGTGGGCGATCGATTCTTCTTGTGCGCATCAGATGGCAGCACGAGAATCTCCAGGAGAGCACATGGGAGCGGGAGGCTCAGATGCGTGCTCAGTACCCTCATTTGTTTCCCTAGTTTTTGATGTATCTTTACGGGGACGTAAAGCCCTGAGGTGGGAGTAATGTAAAGACCCGTAAAATTCAAGGGAAATTTTTTCTTAATTTGATTTAGAATTTTACAAGAGCGCGGTTTCAGACGGCACCTGATTCCGAGGCCCGGAGTGCCCGGAATCAATTTCTGAAGTTTGGCTCGGGTACGTTCAGTGAACGAACGAGCGGGAATTCCTAACTTTTGATCCGGTACTCGGAATTGAAATCTGAGGGCACCGATGAACTCGCAGCGCCGATATTCACTTAAAGAGACCTTTTCGGGAGTTGCGTTTGTTTCGGGTTGAGAGTTAGTTTTTGGGAGATTAAAATAAGTTAAATAAAAATTGTGTCTACATATTTTTATTTAAACTTATTAGTTAACTTCTCTCAAAGGAAGTTAGGGGTGGGACCCACACCCACTTAAACTCCCTTGAGAGGATTAAGTGTGGTGGGGCCCACACGAACCCCTAACTTTACATCTTCCCTCAAACTTCCTTAACCCCTCATTAAATGACATGGGTTATTTAATTTTGGAGTTAATCTTTTTGAATTTCAAACCTTTGAAATTCTTGTGTTAAGTTTTTGATTAAATTAAGCTCTTATCTCTTTTTGTTGGGTTAGAACTCTTAGCTAACTTGAGAGCTTTTGAGAGCTTCTTCTTCTTCTTCAAGCTCTGACGAAGAACATGAAGAACGCTCAAGCTCCGACGAAGAACGCTCAAGCTCCGACGAAGAACGCCGCCTCTCTTCTTCGTCTTCCGTGTCAACGAGAGGGAACACCGCTTCCTCTTCGGACCTTCTTCGTCGACATACGAAGATTCGCCAACGACGTATCACATTGGACGCACCTCTTCGTCATCGGATTTGACGAACGACGACCGCGACGCCCGACCTCCGCGACGTTGTCTTCCGCGGAACTTTGTCAAATCTACGAACCTATACCCGAGGTAGGGGTTGTTAATTATTGTTTAATTATTTATCCTTGCCCGTGGTTCATGCATGATTAACGTAGGATTTTAAGTTGTGTTTTAACGTGAGGGGGCCGGACCGCATGAACACGGCCGAACCCCTCCTTCGTTCTTGGTGTTTAATTTTGCGGATGAATCAAGGAGGCGTGGTGCCGTCGCACCACGCGGATATTCGCCCAATTCTTCTTACACGACGCCGTCGCGCCATGCCATGGAAGGATCATCAAGAACGCGACGCCGTCGCTCCGTGTTGAGGAAAATCAAGGTGCGGCGGAGGGGCGCGGTGCCGTCGCACCGCGCCGGACGACGAACACCGCGGCCGGTTCCGGGCCGCGGCGGAATGAGAAGACTGGCGGCCACGCCGCCGGCGTCGGAAGCCGAAGAGGGGACCGGATTTTCCGGTCCCGTTGGAGAAAACCGGCCGGCCAGCTGGCCGGCCGGATGGCATTAAACCGGGGGAAATTAATCCCCCGGTCGGCTCACAAAACCCCCCTCTTTATGAGGGGGGCGGTTCTCTTGAGGGGGGGCAGGAGGCCCCCCTGGTTTTTCTTCAAGCCGGCCCCCACGTGGGGGCCGTTTTCTTGCAAAGGGCGCGGCACAAGGCCGCGCCGCCATCCCAATCAGCGCGGGGCTTCGCCCCCCCCCCCCCCCCCCCCCCGCGTGCTGTCTCCGTGCGGTGCCGGGCCGCCGCGCCACCGCCGGGCCGCCGCGCCGCCACGCCGCCGGCCGGCCGGCCGGGTCGGGTCGACCCGGTTCGGGCCGACCCAGGGGGGTCGGGCCGGGTCGACCCGGACCCGGACCCCCCGTTTCGAATCTTTTTCGGTCTTTTGGCCATAACTTGAGCCACGGACCTCCGATTGACGAACCGTCTGCGGAAACGCGATCCTTGGATTGAGACGGTCGTTTCGGTATATTGCACTCAAGGTTTCGGATTACTTTGAGTTCGGCCGGGTTGGTTCGTTCACGAAACCAACCGGGCCTTCGGAGCGGAAACGCTCATATCTTGAGCTACGGACGTCCGAATGACGTGCCGTCAGCTTTGTTGTGTTCCTATTAGTGAGACGGATCTTTTGGCATACTCCGCCCGAGGTTTGGACGCAGGTGGAGTGCGGTCGGGTTGGTTTTTCCTTAAAAACCAACCGGGCCCCGGGGACGAAAATGCCAATAACTCTCAGACCGGGCGTCCGATCGACGCGCCGTCTGTTGCGTTGGGTTCCTGTTGACGATACGGAACTTTTGGACACATCAACTCTGGACTTTGTGACAGTTGATGTATCAGCCTCTCGGCTCGTGGAGCGGACCCTCTGAACGAGCTTGCTGTGTGCGGGAACCCTAGTGCTGGCTGCGACTGTTACTGTGACTACTACTGCTACTACTGCTACTGTGACTGCGACGACGACAGTATAGAGATTCTGTGTGGATTCGACGACGACGACTACAGCACTCAGCGATCCTACGTAGATGAGTGCTACCGGTCCTGTGTGGGCCCGATCCTGTGTGGATTCGATGACGACGACTACAGCACTCAGCGATCCTACGTGGATCAGTGATACAGGTCCTGTGTGGGCCCGATCCTGTGTGGGTCCGATCCTGTGTGGGTCCGCGCTCAGCGGTTCTGTGTGAGCCAGCGCCTACAGGTCCTGTATGGGCCCGATCCTGTGTGGGTCTTTGTGGGGGTTATTTACCTATCGATCCTTTGTGGGTCCGACGACTTAGATGGATCAGAGATCATCTTTATCGTCCTTTGGTTAGTTACCTATCGATCCTTCGTGGGTCCGACGACTTAGATGGATCAGAGATCATCTTTATCGTCCTTTGTTTAGTTACCTATCGATCCTTCGTGGGTCCGACGACTTAGATGGATCAGAGATCATCTTTATCGTCCTTTGAAGAAGTATACCTGTGTGAGATGAATCTGTTGCTTTCCTGTGTGGATTGTGTTGTGCAATCCTGTGTGGATTACGTTTTGCTTTCCTGTGTGGAATACGTTTACTTTCCTGTGTGGACTGAGTTGTACTTGGGCTCGGAGGTTGGAGCGTATTTGAAATTGATGACTTAGGTATATGTATGGGAATATACCTAAGCAGTGTTGGTTGTTACTTCGTGATTGTTCCTTTCTTTGTGGTTTATCCTTTGTGGATTTGAGAGACCTTCAGGGGTCTCGGGGTCCCTACTGAGTAGCTTATACTCACCCCTGCACGGGCTTTGCCCGCACTACGTTGTGTTGGTTGCAGACGACGGACAACGTTGACCTTAGCTGAGGCTTGCAGAGCGGGACGGTACCCGGAGGTGGACCATTGGGCGGGACGTGCACGGAGCGGACGGCGGGACCCGTGGTGCAGTGGAGCTATCTGTACCCACCTTTCAGGTGGGATTTCCAGTGGACAGCTCGGTGTAGCGGCTTTTACCTTTCAGTTGCTGTTTTCCCTTTCGAGTTGTACTTTACTTTCAGTTTGGGTTTGTATACTGGCCCATTTACTTTTCGCACTTTCAGTTGTACTCTGCTTTTGTTTAGTGTTTACTTTCCGCTTGCTTACTCTGTGGTGTTTGTTTACTTTTCAAAGGCAATGCCTTCCCTTTTTACCGGGATTTACGCCTTGGTGCTAGTCTCCAGCCCCTGGCCTATGGAAGGCGGGCTTGGGGTAGTCACGGCACGGACCCCGAGGGCGGGTCGTGACAATGTATGGAGGGATCCATATTGTACGGGCTTTGTCCGCACTACGTTGTGTTGGTTGCAGACGACGGACAGCGTTGACCTTAGCTGAGGCTTGTAGAGCGGGACGGTACCCGGAGGGGACCACTGGGCGGGACGTGCACGGAGCGGACGGCGGGACCCGTGGAGCAGAGGAGCTATCTGTACCCACCCTTCAGGTGGGATTTCCAGTGGACAGCTCGGTGTAGCGGCTTTTACTTTTCAGTTGCTGTTTTCCTTTTTCGAGTTGTACTTTACTTTCAGTTTGGGTTTGTATACTGGCCCATTTACTTTTCCGCACTTTCAGTTGTACTCTGCTTTTGTTTAGTGTTTACTTTCCGCTTGCTTACTCTGTGGTGTTTGTTTACTTTACAAAGGCAATGCCTTCCCTTTTTACCGGGATTTACGCCTTGGTGCTAGTCGCCAGCCCCTGGCCTATGGAAGGCGGGCTTGGGGTAGTCACGGCACGGACCCCGAGGGCGGGTCGTGACAAATTTTGGGCCGTTTAAAAAAATAAGGGCGTGGCTAAAAAGCCGCGCCACCCTTCTGGAAAGCGGGGGGCTTAGCCCTCCCGCGCGTGACCCAGCGGCGCCAGCCGCGCCGGACCGCGCCGCTGCGCCGGTCCGCCGCCGGCCTGGCCGGGTCGGACCCGGGTCGGGTCGACCCGGTTCGGGCCGACCCAGGGGGGGGGGGGGGGGGGGGGGTCGGGCCGGGTCGCCCCGGACCCGGACCCCCCGTTTCGGATCAATTTCGGTCTTTTGGACATAACTTGAGCCACGGACCTCCGATTGACGAACCGTCTGCGGAAACGCGATCCTTGGATCGAGACGGTCGTTTCGGTATATCGCACTCAAGGTTTCGGATTACTTTGAGTACGGCCGGGTTGGTTCGTTCACGAAACCAACCGGGCCTTCGGAGCGGAAACGCTCATATCTTGAGCTACGGACGTCCGATTGACGTGCCGTCAGCCGCGTTGTGTTCCTCTTAGTGAGACGGATCTTTTGGCATACTCCGCCCGCGGTTTGGACGCAGGTGGAGTACGGTCGGGTTGGTTTTGTCTTAAAAACCAACCGGGCCCCGGGGACGAAAATGCCAATAACTCTCAGACCGGGCGTCCGATCGACACGCCGTCTGTTGCGTTGAGTTCCTATAGACGATACAGAACTTTTGGATACATCAACTCTGGACTTTGTGAAAGTTGATGTATCAGCCTCTCGGCTCGTGGAGCGGACCCTCCGAACGAGCTTGCTGTGTGCGGAAACCCTAGTGCTGGCTGCGACTGTTACTGTGACTACTACTGCTACTACTGCTACTGTGACTACGACGATGACAGTACAGTGATCCTGTGTGGATTCGACGACGACGACTACAGCACTCAGCGATCCTACGTGGATCAGTGCTATATGTTCTGTGTGGGCCCGATCCTGTGTGGATTCGACGACGACGACTTCAGCACTCAGCGATCCTACGTGGATCAGTGCTACAGGTCCTGTGTGGGCCCGATCCTGTGTGGGTCCGATCCTGTGTGGGTCCGCGCTCAGCGGTTCTGTGTGAGCCAGCGCCTATAGGTCCTGTGTGGGCCCGATCCTGTGTGGGTCTTTGCGGGGGTTAGTTACCTATCGATCCTTCGTGGGTCCGACGACTTAGATTTTACATTATCCTTTCATTTTATTTAAATCGTTAATTAATGAGGTAATCGCTGCATCATCATGGTGTCATAAATAATTTAATTTATTTAATTTCTAAAAATTATGAAAAAATATCATTATGTAGGAAATCTCTTTAGTTTTCTAATGAATATTTATAGTCAAAAATATAACTTTTATAACCCCATTTAAAAATTGTTTTAGTAAAACAACTCTTGTTTGTGACCTTTTTATTTTAACATTGAATAAAAAGTTATTTATGTCCTTTTCCTCCCAAAGTGGCTCCATGGGGTGCCCAAGATGACCCATGGATTTTCTTGGTCGGCCATGACTCATAAAATAGAGGTAGGACAAGTGTAAAGGTCATTTCATATTTTTATAATATCATTTTTACCTTAAATTTCACTAATTACCTTTAATCGCGATTAATTAAACTTAAAAGTTACTATTCACCAAAAAATTATTTTAATCCCATTGAACCAAATTTTACATCCTAATGAAAACCATGTATGTTGGATTTTTGAAAATCAAATCACAGAAGTGGTAATATTTCATTTAAACAAAAAATCAGTTATTTAACTACCACTTAGTGGTTTCACTATTCATCAAAAATTGAAGTTTTTCAGAACAATGCCAAAATTTCACCATAAGCTATAATTGATATTCCGAATTCAAAAATGATGTCTATTTTAAAAAATTCCAAACATATAAGTTGCATTAATTAATTTTATAATTAATTCCCGCTGTCACAACAAATAGCGTGTTTTTAAGAAACAATATATATCAAAAGATTGACAATTTTTTATGTCCAATTTCAAAGTGAAATTAATTATAATTACCACCATTGGATAAAATGGTAAAAATATATTGTAATTATACTTTAAAACAACTCAATAGTATATCTTATCACTATAAATTATTTTGATTAAAAAAGTTGTTTTTAAGTATTTTTCACTATTCATAAAAAAATTGAAGTTCTCAGAAAATTACAAAAAATTCAACATAGGCTAATTTCGATATTATGAATAAAAAAATGAAGACCATTTTGAAATATAGAATTTCTATAATTTTAAAAAGTGGGTATTAATATTCATAACAACTTCTTTGATTAGTCGCGGTGTGTTAGAACTCGAACTTGCGTAAAATGCAAGCTATTGCATTATTGAAAGAGAGGAGTATCGTGAAAGCTCGAGGTGTTACATTATCCCCTCCTTCAATAAATTGCGTCCTCACAATTTGAAACTTTCCTTTGAAAATAAAAGGTTGAAAATAGAAAATACCTGTGTGGAAAACCCACATCGGAAATAAGGTTAATAAAAATATAACTTTAAAAGAAAGAAAGATAAGCACAAAGGTCACCCGAGATTGCCCAAACTTGGATTCTATGAAAATATGGATATGGAAGAAAAACAAACCATCAAGGTCTGATGGAGAGTTGTAGAAAACTCGATTAGTAGAAAGTTAACCACAAGAAAATCACAAACTTGTGATTGGTTAAACGATCATTGAATCCCCAGTTGGAAAAGTTAACCGGCAACGTTTTTGTTTTAAGTTAAATTTGATAATGTTGCGGAGTTTATTTAGGAGATTTACTAAGAACGTAATGGAATATACATACTTTTCATGTAGACTTTCATTCATAATTTTTTTTACCACAAACCCATCTTTCACTCTAAAAGGTAATAGAACTCAAAAATATTCTATTTATCCTAATTGTATTAGGTTCCAAATATTAACACATACCATTTAGATTAGTAAAACTATTTTGTAATAACCAGGGACTTCCTGTAGGCTAGTGGTAGGTAATAAAGACCGGTCGCACTATGGTTGTGGGTTCGATTCTTGCAGCATTGTCTGACGCGATGGGTTATGCCCCACCCTGCAGGTTGTCCTTTTCCTAAAACTATAGTATTATAATATTCCAAAAATAATCTTCAGAAATGTTTTAACCTTAAACAATAATATCCAAAGATCAACTTAATCCATTCCAACCTTTATAGTTATCCAAAATACCTCCGTCCAGACTTTCTCTAAAATGTCCTTAAATTCCAAAATCAATTGCAACATTAGATTCCCCAAAAAATTAAGCTTTCTCTTATTGTCACATACCTAAAATATGATTACCTTTATCATATTAAAACCTTAACGAAAACAATGAGTACTGCAGTACAATCCCTATATATATCACATTATTCTTATAACCATAATCTAGTTCTTGAGTCCAAAAACACAAATACAATAATTATTCAACTTCATCTGTAGTAACAGCATAAGCTTGGCCTTGATCCCTTGGCCTTTTTTGAGGTAAGTTTCCCTGACGCTTAGGACATTCATTTGCATAATGCCCCATTTCCCTACAATTGTAGCATTCATCATTGATAGCCTCTTTCTTTCCCTTGCAATCACGAGCCTGGTGACCTTTTTCTCCACATTTGTAACAAACTACCATTCCTTTTAGACAAGTACCGGGGTGATTCTTCCCACAATTATCACATAATGGAAAATCCTTCTTTCCCGTTTTCCCTTTATCTGTCTCTTGTTCCACCGTTCTCTTATTCTCTTGCTTTACTTTATTGTCATAAGACTTAGAGAATTCCTTTTCTGTCTTGATAGCACACGAGACTATATCTTCGTATGTTGAGAAAGATTGTGATACTAAATCTCGATGGAGAAATGGTTTTAACCCATCAAAGAAACAATCAATCTTACTTCTTGGGTTATGTATATAATCTACAGCGTGCCTCGCTAACCCTGTAAAGTTAGCCTCATATTTTGCGACATTCTCATCTTCATTCTGCCTCAGACTCAAGAATTTTCCTTTCCATATCTGCTTGATGGTCATGTGGTAAGTATTTTTCTAAGAAAATTTCCTTAAACTCCCTCCATTCCATACTTGATACTTCTTCATCTTCCTTTGTGTTTTGAATCAGTGACCACCATTGATCGGCATCTCTAGTGTGGCGGTAGAATTCCATGACAACCTTCTCCCTTTTGCTACTCCCCAAGGCGTGGAATATTTTCTCTAATGAGTTTATCCATTTCTCAACTACTAATGGATTTTTACCCCCATTAATGGTTGGCGGTTGTTGCCTCATGAAGAGGTCTAACATTGATCCTCTACGTTGTGGATCAGGGTGCTCGATACGAGTAAGGTTATTATTCATAACCTGAGTGAGTTGTCCCAGTATGGTAATAAGTTGATCAGCACCAGTTGTATCTCCAACTCCATAATAATTATCTTGATCATGAGGGAAATACCTACACGGAGTGCGTGCATTGATACAGTTTCCATTCCTTCCACTAGGCGCCATTTCTAAATAATGGCATAAACTAGATTAGTTTACGAATCAAAATACATAATTCCATACTTGTAAAATACTTAACATAAATTGAACTATTTATGGATATAATCCTTAATAATAAAAAAAGTTTTCTTTGAGGAAGTATATACTCAAAACCCTTCATAGTGGTTTGTAAAGAAAATGAGAATTATCCTAAGCATATCCCCCGGGAGTGTCGTAACCAAGAGTGCAGCAAGGCCCGTTGTCGTGAACCAGTTCCTGTTCGAGTCTAGCTCAAAGCGGTGTTTTTGGGTTTTACCCCTAGGTACATCTGTGCCAGAGCCACCTCTACCTGCTCATATCCAGACAGGGATTTATTTCTCAGAAAACTCACAAAATCTATATAATACCAAAATTCTAGGAATTTTTTCTATACAAATCCTCAAAGTCTATCTTTGGGATATGTGCTCTAATCAGAGTTTATCTAAATCTAGCTTCCAAGGTTAGTACTAAACTGCCTCTGATACCAACTGTAACGCCCCAACCCTAGCTACCCAAAGTCGGTGCATTACTTCATAACATTGGCATGATCACAAAAGATCAAGTCTCCATAGACCGATTAGTTTAGTAGCCTTGGAAACCCTAGATACATTCATAAATGTTACATTACATCATAAGGTGAAAAACTAAAATAACATAGTCTCCATTTTCCACACCCATATCCCCTTCAGACTATCCCTGCAGGTCATTCCTATAATACTTCATCACATCCTGGAAAAATTAAAACATTGAAAGGGGTGAGCTCAGATGCTCAGTAAGGATAACAATATAGCGGAAGCTTTCATCAATAAACATAAACATTTAAGGCAATGTACAACTAAAACAAAAGCCTTTTGAACTTGAACTTAAACATAATATGGAAAAAGTAAAATGAGATAATGCCATTTACTTCTTCACATGGATATTCTACTAGTCGAATAATCACATGCAATATTAACAACCACTTTCATAATGATGGAATGCATAATTCCAGACTATCATAACCACGTAGCCAAGGCCTCGTGCCAAGACCACAAATAAGAGTTTGTCAAGGCATCGTGCCAAGACACTAGTTTGTCTCATGAGACCTACCGATGAATCTAGGAGCTATAGAGGGCTCCACCCGTCACTTATTAAGTCCAATTCATTCCTCATATGAATAGGTTTAAACATATCATAAACCATAACATAATCATATCACATAAAACATGCATAAAGAAAACATAAAATTTCCACATTTCAATCACAAGATATCAACACAACACATTGATATAATAAAAACACTTTCAAAACCATTTTCAATACCAAAATAAAAGAAAATTAAAACATTTAATTTATTTTTCATTTTAAAAAAAAGTTATGGCTTGTAGAGGAAGCCGAAACCCAAATAATGGCCATTGCGGCGAAGAAATTATTTTCGCCGCATACGTACGACAAGAAAAAAATTTCTTTTTTTTTGTTTAGTAAAACACTTCGTATAAAAAGATTCCTTTTGAATAAACGTAAAATTCAAAGGGGTTTATACACCGTATAAAAGAAATTTGTGTATAAAACAAAATATGTTTCAATGAAAGGAGATTGAGATAAAGTCCTTACAAAGATCATTTTTAAAATAAAATAGATCTATTATGTGTATTCACTATATTTACAGATAAAGAAAGTATAAGTACAATATAGGACATAATAATATCATGACATAATTTGAATGTAGGAGATTAACCCAGAGATTGGAAATTGGGTTAAGAAATTCCCTTACCTCGTGTCTGACTTGACTTGACCGCTCTTTAACCTCCTGAATAATAAACTAGAGTTAATTTCTATTTACATAAGAAACTTTTTCATGTTTATTATTCCTTTTATATCACTTATTACCGTGTTATGAACATTATGTAATTATTTAAGTTAATAACGGTCATTTTGTCGATGTTTGGTACTTGAGTAAAAAATAAACTCCTTATAATTACAAGTTGTTCGTGTGGTGAAATATCCATTATATAAAAAATTATATTAAATATGTAGATATCATATATATCATATATATCCAGTATATACATTCATTTATAATATTACATAACATTTAGAGGTATGAAATGAAATGCACCGTTCATGGAGACAGTAAGCCGTACGTACGCATGAACGCTACTTTCATTTCTATTTCATATTTAATGGAATGAAGTTATAATTATATAAAGTTATAATATAATTCCAGTATAATATAATGTATAATACCATTTACTCCATCCTTTATACATCCCACATATGGAATATACGATTCAAATCACTTTGAGGGGGCGGTAGTCCGCACTTCCTAAAATGAAATTATCGCGTTTACCCATAATGGAAATCATAAAGTATGCCATAAATGAGAAATAAAGTGGCATAAGGAAAACATAAACATAATATATATATCATATATGAAAATAGTGTCATCAAAATGGCCACCATTAGAGGTGTTAAAAGAATATTGAACAATCATCGTTTCGTGAGGCAGTATTTCGCCACCCACAGAAATAGTATGTTCTTTAACCATTAGACGAAGGTGTGTGTAAGTGTAAGCCAAATCCTTATCATAACAACATCATAGTATAATTTATATAATGGTTTTTTACAAAATAAAGGAATAAAAAGAGTTTAAGGGGTTGGAGAAGCAAAATAAAACAAAACAACATTAGAGAAGACATTACCTTAAAATCGGGTAACTTTTTTTTTTGATTTGAGCCAAAGGCTTCCTTGGGAAGAATTATTCCCAAAGGGAGGCTTCTAGGAGTAAGAGAGGGAAGTTGGGAGAGTATTTGGGAAGAGGTTTTCCGAGCCAAAAGGCTTGAAGGTGTGAATAAGGTGGTAGAGGTGGGGGCCTTTTTTAAGTGGAGAGGAGGGGTACTCTTGGAAAGTAATGAAATGTTACTTTATTATACAATGATTTTCGGATTCTAAAGGTCCCATACTTATATAATTCTAGGATAAGGTGATAAGGGTTCTAAATATCCTCACACAATAGGTTTTTGACAAGTGTAAGTCTTAGATTTTACATTATCCTTTCTTTTATTTAAATCGTTAATTAATGAGGTAATCACTGCATCATCATGGTGTCATAAATAATTTAATTTATTTAATGTCTAAAAATTATGAAAAAATATCATTATGTAGGAAATATTTTTAGATTTCTAATGAATATTTATAGTAAAAAATATGACTTTTATAACCCCATTTAAAAATTGTTTTAGTAAAACAACTCTTGTTTGTGACCTTTTTATTTTAACATTAAATAAAAAGTTATTTATGTCCTTTTCCTACCAAAGTGGCTCCATGGGGTCCCCAAGTTGACCCATGGATTGTCTTGGTCGGCCATGAATCATCCAAAAGAGGTAGGACAAGTGTAAAGGTCATTTCATATTTTTATAATATCATTTTTACCTTAAATTTCACTAATTACCTTTAATCGCGATTAATTAAACTTAAAAGTTACTATTCACCAAAAAATTATTTTAATCCCATTGAACCACATTTTACTTTCTAATGAAAACCATGTATGTAGGATTTTTGAAAATCAAATCACAGAAGTGGTAATATTTCATTTAAACGAAAAATCAGTTATTTAACTACCACTTAGTGGTTTCACTATTCATCAAAAATTGACGTTTTTCAGAACAATGCAAAAATTTCACCCTAAGCTATAATTGATATTCCAAATTCAAAAATGATGTCTATTTTAAAAAATTCCAAACATATAAGTTGAATTAATTAATTTTATAATTAATTCCCGCTGTCACAACAAATAGCGTGTTTTTAAGAAACAATATATATCAAAAGATTGACAATTGTTTATGTCCAATTTCAAAGTGAAATTAATTATAATTACCACCATTGGATAAAATGGTAAAAATATATTATAATTATTCTTTAAAACCACTCAATAGTATAACTTATCACTATAAATTATTTTGATTAAAAAAGTTGTTTTTAAGTATTTTTCACTATTCATAAAAAATTGAAGTTCTCAGAAAATTACAAAAAATTCAACATAGGATAATTTCGATATTACGAATACAAAAATGAAGTCCATTTTGAAATATAGAATTTCTATAATTTTAAAAAGTGGGTATTACTATTCATAACGGCTACTTTGATTAGTCACGGTGTGTTAGAACTCAAACTTGCGTAAAATGCAAGCTATTGCATTATTGAAAGAGAGGAGTATCATGAAAGCTCAGGGTGTTACAAGTTGTCCCCTTCTTCATCTAAAGTTCATCATTCCACACACCTTAATGAACTCATTTTCGACCCTAGAAACTTTATTTATTTTTCCCAAGCCATGTACATTGTGCTAACCACTGTGCAATGCAATTATTCAAGATTTACAGAGGGCTTATAGTAAGCAGAAACACACCCAACATCTAGGGTCTTAGAGATTCACCGTGGGATCCCAGATGCCCATTATTACTCTAGTTACAAAGGATTTATATACAAACCATTTAAATTGCCTCATTAAAGAGATAATTTTTATAAAAATAAAGACAAATGAGGACCTTCGGATAAAAGTAAAACTTCCAGTTCCAAAAGTTATGATCAAAACTCCACTAACTAGTAACCAAATCACTCTCAAAAACCATACCAAGACCAAAATTTCATTTAATAACTAAGCAGCTTCACATAGAAATCATACACCAACACAAATTTTAGACACAAAGCATGACTTAACTTCCAATCAAGCATCATCATAAAGCAAGACCCATTTGAGTTTAATGTAAGCCTAAAATTATGAAAAAAATTTGAAAAAATTTGACCATTTTTTATGCAACAAGTTTAAAGGTAGTAGGAATTGATGAGCTCTCAAATAAGAACAATTAATCAAAGTCAAGAATTGACCCCCTCTCTCACACTTAAAACCCATATTTTCCCCCAAAGATGACTTCTAAATATGGAGAAGAATAATTTATCAAATAAGGTTCAAAACAGATTTTCAATTAAGTAGATATATGACATGTATAAGGGTCTCATGAAGTACAAAAAATTAGTTTGCCACAATAAATAAATAAAAAGCAGGTTCATAACCAGGCACACACATTAAAGTGACATGTATTTTCAATTAAAGTTAAAACAAGACAAGCCACTTGTGGGTGCACAATTAATTGGGTGAAAGCAATCTGAAATTTTTGGTTCAAAAGAATGATCAATATAATAGAAAAATGCATGCTGGCACCCCTTAGAAAAACCATTTTAATGAAAAACATACTAACCAACAAACATGTACCCCCACACTTAATTTTATGAAGTGAATGGGTTTTAAATAATAAATTTCAGTAAACAAAAATAGGGACATGAAGATTTTATTCAACAGGCATAAGACATGCTGTAGGATTTCCTAAAACAAGCAGATTTTTTTAAGCAAGAAGAATTTTATTAACAAAAACAGGAGCAGAAATAAATGCAGAAAGTTGGAATACTTCCATGACTAGTTCTTGTCCAGAGATGATAATGGGAATTCGACTCCTTAATTACACAGCAGCATCATCCTAAAAATACAAAGAGTATATAAACTAAGAACAAAAATCCAGTAGAGACATAACATACAGAAGACAACAAGCCACACTTTATTCAACACTAAATAGTATAGAAAATGAAAACAAAGAAAGAGCATGGGTTGACTCCCTTGAAGAACTGATTTTTAAGTCTTCAGTTAGACTTTATTTAATTACAAATTTTTATTGAAAACAAAAGAAAAATCATGGGTTGCCTCCCATGCAGTGCTAGGTTTGTAATCTCTAGCCAGACTCACCAAGCAACAAACTGTAGTCACTAGGTGGATGTGGTTTCCTTAACAGGAACCACCACATGTGTTTGGCCAAATTATTTTTAATAGAGCAATGAAAATTGTGGGAAACAAGACTCAACACCTTAATAACTGAATTCTCACAGCCTAAAATAACCGCAACGTAGCACCCTTTAACAACTGTGAGCATAATGCTGAACACTTCCAGTTTTGTTTCAGATTTTTCAAGATTTGAATTCACATGAAGAGACAACATAAAACTAGGTTCTTCAAAAGGTATGGAATTATTTTCATGGCTTTCTCTCTCAACTTCAACACTAACAGGTTCAAATTAAAGGGTGAAAATGGGTGAATACTGAATAGTAGATTCAAGAAGAGATTTAATAGGGTGCTGAAAAAAATCATGTACAATGGAACTCAATTCTAATTCTCCCTCTAGACTACTATCAGTATCATGATAAATCTCAGAACCCTTCACAGGTGAGGATGTAAATGACATACATGGAAGAGAATTTATTTTATCACTAACAAGTTCAGCTCTAACAATGTTATAAATCACTTCCAATAGATCCTCACCTGTTAACTCACACTGAATATCTACTGCTTCTATAAAATCAGTTCTGCAACCATCATCTAATGTGTGTTCAACCTCTATTTCAAGTTTAAGTTTAAAAGGCTCACATTCTAAAACAAGGTCTATAGTTTGTTCCAAGAAGTTCAAATAAGAGGGAGTAATGTTCAATTCAGCTTCAATAAAGTCATGTTCAAGATTGATCAAATTTAAACATTTACTCCCATTTATATCAACAATATTTTCGAGTTCAATACACTCAGTTTCAATCAAGCAATCAATCTGAGAACAGGGAGATGAAAGCTCATCATTTAATCTTTCTTCAAACATCATTCCCTTTTCCTCTAAATCATCCAACATCATTTCAGAAATTATTGGGTTTGAAGTTTCAAAACATAGAAGAGAGGTGTTCAGTTCAAGTTCAAAGATTTGAGATTTTATGTTATCTGGATTATGATTCTCTTCCAAAGTGTTCCAAATATTTTGTTCAGGCTCAATATTCCGACTTTCAAAAAATTTGGGTGATGAATTTTTAAAATTCAAATTTTCATTTTCTAGTTTCTCTTCTTCCTGAGTGACTTCCTTTTCAAAACTTCTAAAATAGTGATTTTTCTCTAAAGTAGGAATTATGAAGAGAACTGGGCATTCTTTTTCAATCTATTTTAATTCAGATTCAAAATTTTCCAACTCAACTCCATTAAATTTCTTTATTGGAATTTCAATATTGTTTTCTTGAATTTTGGAGTCAGTTATTTCTAAATTTGGTTCAACAATATCAAATTCTTCAGAAATAAAGTGTTGTGGTCCAGTCTCACAGTCACTCTCTTCTTCAACTTGATTTTAAAATCTTTTAAAGACGCTTCCTTTTTCATTTTCTTCATATTCTTCTTGTTCTTTAACCCTTTTTTGTAATTCCAAGAGCATGTTTTCTAATCTTTTCATTTTCTGATCTCGCTCTTGATAATATCTAAGTTGAATTTCAAGGGTTTTAGTAAACCAATTGTTCCAATTATTCTCCATAGCATCTAGTTTGGTTTCTATTAATTCTTGTTTAGCTAGGAATTCAGGATTAGATTCAAAGTTTTCATGTTATTCAATATAAACATCCTGTTGTGGCTGATTATAGACACACTACCAGGCAGTGTGCCCATAAAAGCCACAACACACACAATAAGGTCCCTGTTGATTCTAGGTCTGATGTTGTTCCATTTTTTAAAACTATAACAAGTGAGTTTAAACACACAAAGTTCACAGTGAAGCAGATTTTCTCAAAAGCAACACAAGAAGCAAATACAGTTCAAAGTAGTTTTTTTTAAATCAGATTATTTAATATGATTATTTAATGTTTTTTTTCTAATTTCTTTTAGATTTTATTAAACTTAGAAGACTCAACACGTGCCTTCCCCAGAAACGATGCCAAATTTTGAAGCAAGATGGAGGTCGTCACGGCTCTCAAAATTATATTTATACTCATACACTAGTACAATAGTACAGGGTCGATCCACAGAGAAGGTATATGAGAATTCTAAGGTTTTATTCAAAAGTAACTCCATTGTTGTCAGCAGTGGAGGAAGTAACATTTTTTACTTTTCAATTTTTTTTTATTTTATTGATGAAATGGAAACAAGATGAAGAAACTAAATTTTCTACAAAGGGGCTAAAATTACACTAGGTACTGTTAAACTAAGAATTATAGAGAACTACTTTAAGGAGCAAAGACAAAGGATTTAAGAACAACAATTTTCTCGGGAATTACAAACATGATGATTAAAAGGATAACTATCCACTAAACTTAATTGAATCAAACCTTAGAAATTGGTTGATATATCTTCCTCTCCAGAAGAAGCATGAAACAAAAGTATGACTTTTATAGTTCGCCACTCTAAAGATCATCATATGTTAAAATTTTGAAAAAGAATACATTCGAAGTTAAAATCGCCGTAAAACTCCAACTGTAATGACATTAACGTTTCAAAAAATTGATGATCAAGTTCAATCTCTCCAATTGAACTTGAAACTATGAAATTTTTTAAATAAAGGTGTGAACAACATCACTTAACATCAGAGTTGATCTCACCGATTAATTCTGATGTCAATCGTTGAGTTAGTGAACAATTTAACAGATAAACCAACAAAGATTGATGCTCCCGAGATAGCAATGAGCTTATGTTCATAATGAAACCTATCATTGAAAGCAACAGAAAACAATGCACATGAACTAAAGAAAGAGGAAGGATGAACTCACCAAGTGTTGTTCTGCCTTCGGGCTCCTTGGTCTCCTACTTGTCTCCAGTGTTGCTCCCCAGAGTCTCCGCTCTCAAAATTGTGTGTTCGTCAAATGGATGAGTGTCAGCTAATGAGAGTCCCCCCAAATTCCACTGCTTGCTCTGCTTTAATACCTTGCTGTCATCTACTGAATGTCACTGCTCGATCTCCACCGACTTGGAAAGTTCTTCACCCACGCATTGCAAAGTGTGTGTTTTTCCTCGACAGCACGTCACATTAGTTTTGCCCTCATAACCAAATCTGAATGAGTTAGTTGGAAGCACTTGGACGCGTTTCTACCTCTTGAATGAACCTTCACACGATAATAACAAAATGAAATAATTAAAACTCAACAAAAGTAATTAATATGTTACAATTATTATTTTATGTTTACTATTATAATACTTATTTAAAGTTAAATAATAAATATCTTAAAATAATAATTATTATCTACTTTTATTTTATAAAAAAACCATCCATTTAATATTACTATGGTAATACATAAATTATTAAAAAGTTATTAATTTAATTAAGTTAAAATAATAATTATTAAGTTATTAATTTTATCACTTTAAACTAAGTTATTAAAATTTACAACATAAATAAATAAATAATTAAGTTAATATTTAAGATTGTATTAATAATTTAATTATTACTTCTAAAAAAATTAAATTTTTATATTAAATCATTAATTAGTTTATTTTAATAATTAGAATTTAATACTTAAATTTTAAATATTATTAAGTATATTTCATATTTTATCTATAATTATTATTAATTATAAATTCACACTATTAATAGTAAATTAATTAATTATTAATACATATTATTAAGTTAGTTTTTTAATTAATTTAGTTATTAATATTATAATTTTTTTAAATCATAACTTTTATAAATGAAATTATATTAATTTGACTTAGTAAAAGTTTAATTTACTTTAACTCTAACTTTTTTTCTTTTTCTTATTACTTTACTTTTATTATACTTTTATTATTATATTTTTTAATTTTTTAATTGTTTTTTATTCTTTTTGAACTCTTATTCCTCCTTAATTACGGTGTATATGGGTAAGGGTTTCTTCCTCCTGAATCCAGCGCAACGAATTCTTCACTCCAGCGTGGCGCAACCAACTCCATCAGCGACATCCTCTCCTCCGAACAGGGCAGTGGCGGACCAGCAGCGGACATGGGCTTCGGGTTCTCACTGTGTGCGCTGATCCTCCTTCTCTGCAGTGCATACAACATTGGCACGTTCCCTGCGATGTGGTCAGCTCCCCTCGAACTACTCAGTGGAGGTCAGCTCCAGCTCCTCGTGTGGCTTAAAACAAGGTTCATCAGCTGCAGTGGACAACTCAAATCCACTCACGATGACTCGACAACTCCAAAAGGAGCAAGCCCCGAAATCTCAGGTAAAGGATGAGATGGATCAGATTCGGAAGTGGAATGAAGTAACAAGAGGTGAAATAGGGAATTCTTCTATTTCAAAACTGAAAATGAAATTTATTTTGAGGTTTTGATTTGTGAGAATTGAATGTTATTTGAGTCTGAAACTGGTCCCGGTATGTATTTTTAGTTTCCTTGATTCTACAATATTGAGTCGTTGTGGAACCATTCAAGGGAGATGGTGAAAATGGTGTGAAGATGATGGGTATTGTAGGGGTGGAGAAGCTATCGGTGGGGGAAGGGTATAACAGTGAGGATTGAATCCTGTCTATCAGTGAGGATGGGTAGCACCTGTAACTATGAGGTTGAAGTGAGAATAAAAGTAAGGGGGAAATTAATAGAGGCACGAGACAAAAAACAAGGGAGAAGGTCACTAGTATGCAGTAGTGACAGTGAGGTATGAAAGAAAGGGAATAGAGGGATAATGGTGAGGGAAGAAAAGGCTATAACTGTGAGGTTTAAAAAGGGGCACACAAGGTCCCTGATAGAAATAAATAAAGCTAACATTTAGGAAAAGTGTATCGGCGAGGATAATGATATCAGTGAGAAAGTAAGTTGTGAAGTGGCACAAAAGTCACTGTTAGTATAAAATAAGTGTCACCGATAGAAATAAATGGAAGTCACCATTAGCTTAAAGAAAGAGGTTACCGATGGGCTGAGTATCTGTGGGTCACTGCAGAAAAAGAAAACAAGTCACCGGTACAAAATGAAAATAAAAAAATTACCGTTATGATATAATAAGATCACCATTAGTATAAAATTAAATAATCACCAGTTGATTAAAATAGAGGTCACTGATGGAAAAAGAAGTAAATACTACCGGTAGACTGCATGAGGTAAGGTCACTGGTAGAATAAATAAAAGGTTGCTGTTATGACGATGGGTCACCATTACAAAATAAAAGAAGAAGCTACTAGTACCAATATGGTCACCAGTATATAGCGAAGTGAATGTGAGGTGCGGGGAACATGGTAACAAAGGAATTAGGCTGAAATGGTGAGGAGGTTACTGTTATAAAAATAGAATTACTGTTATAAATAAATTACAAGCTACTGTTAGAATGCTAACAGTGAGGTGCTGCATGGATTTTCTAATAGTGAGAGAGCTACTGATAGAGGGAAATAAATGGAGATGCAACGCAATAGTGTGGTGGTCACTTTTAGGTAAAATAGTGGAGCAGGGTTCACTATTAGAAATTAAAAACCAAGACACCGTCACAAATAAAATTAAAATAATCACCGTTACTAAATTAAAATAAAAGGATCACTATTATTAAAATAAATTAAGAAAAGAGGAATAGTGGCACAATAGTGAGGTGCAGAGCATGTACTCTAATGGTAAGGTGGTTACCGCCAGTTAAAGTCTACCTCACTTATAGACTAAAACCAAAAGAAAATGAATTAATAATTAAACTACATATAAAAAATAATATAATTAGTATCTAAAAACTCTTAAATAGTTAATTAAACAACTAAATGAACACAAAAATTAAGGGTGAAAAATTTTATTTAACTTAAAACCCAAATTATTTATTTGAATGATTGGCAGGATGACGAGACTTATTAATTAATATTGTTAACCTATTCTAATGTAACTTAATTAAAAGATAAAATATAAAAATAATGTCTAAGTTAATTAAATAGAAATACAATGATTAAATAATTGTTTATAATAAAAATTAACTTATTAAAAATCCAAGCAGAATTAACTTAACCAAACTAAATACTCACCCTTAATAGATTAAAATGAAAGGGCTCCCTGATAGAAATTTAAGGCAACCGTTATAGTTAAATGAGGGATACCGATAGGAAAGAGTAACAGTGAAAAAGGTCACCAGTACATCTAAAAACTAGTTACCACTAGAGCAAGAGGAATGTGGGTCACTGTTAGGTAGTAACGGTAACCTGGCTACCGCTAGTATGAGCAAAGGTAACCTTGCTAACAGTAGCTCAGCTACCGGTAGCCTAGAAAGCGGTAACTAAGTAACTGAATGTGTAAACATTAAAACTAAAAGTAAATTATTTAGCAAACTCAATAATTATTAATAATGAATAATTTATATAAAATAAACAAATAAAAATTAGGTAAACAAATTAAAAATTAATTATGTTAAAAACAAAAAAATAATAAATCAATTATTTTATAGTCCTTAATTACATAAATTTTTATAAAAAACGAATATTTGACAAATGTAATTATAAAAATACAAAAGTGAATTTATTAGATATAAAGTGTAAAAATAATTAAGTAAATCATTAAAAATTAATAAAAAGGATGTGGAAAACTGTGTAAAAATAAGGCCACATCACACGTGTTCTATACCCACTCTTTGTACAAAAATCAATGTATTCTAATTTTAAATAAAACATGGTATGATAAGAAGTAATGCAGTTTGAAAGAAAACATCATAAACATTTCCCTTTTATCATACTCTTAACAAAAGCAGTTATTTCACTATCAAATCATATTATCCATATCAGTTTTCAAAAATAATAAAATTTCATATGAAGGATAAATTAGAAATCCAAGAAATACAGAACTAAAGGACATGTATCACAACACAAAGAAATACTATAGTTCTAGACTGCAGACAACTCAGACCAAAATCAATCAATCAAGTGAAAAAATTTTGATCCTAGAACACATGCGTAGGAAGTAGAGGAATACCCCATGAGTAAACCCCCAAAATGGTAACATCGGTCCCCTTTAAAAATGGGCCTAGGAAACCTTGTAAATCCCCCAGAAAATCCTCCTTGATAATCACAAAACAATGGATGATAGCCCCAAGCCATACCTTCCAACTATGTACCCAAGGAAAACCATGTGCTCTTTTTTCACAATTCATTCTGATGTTTTGAAAACCTTTTCAAAACCTTTTCATAATTTCCACTTCAATGCTTTGAAATTACCCATTTTGTATCCATTTATAAATAAGTAGGGAAAACCATTTTTCATTGATAACTCTTTTCAATACAAACAAAAAATGAAGCCAATTTCAATATACAAACAATGTATAAAGAAAAACAATCAGGTTCATCATTGTAAGCTAGAGATGGTACCACCTACCTCAAAACTTGGGAATCACACGCCCGAAATAGAATCCAAAATCAAAGAAACCAAACAAAGTCAATGAAGGACCTAGAATCAAATCCACATCAATATTTATTCAATTTCGAAAACAAGGGGTCAGCGAAAGAGAGGAAACTCACATACCACAAAGACAAATGCCCGCGGCACCATGAAAAATTTAATAAAAGGCCTCTAGAACACAATCACACAATAGATCTAGGAAGAAACCAAGAAGAACCACCAACCATAAACGAATGGATTCAGAGATATCACCTAATAGTGACACCGTGATCAAAGGATATGAAGGAATGAGAATGTTACTCTCCCAGAGTTACGAACCACAACTGCATTAGACATCGAGTGTCGAACAAATCGATCTAAAAGGGGTTGAGTCTCTCAAAAACACCATAGAACTATCTTTGGTTGAGAACTATGAAGAAATTGTAACAAAATAGGTGCATACTATCTTTAAAAAGTGTACTTGGGACCTTACATGGTGTGAAACCTCCACTCACATCGTGAAGCCCATGATGGATAAGTACATCGAAAAATCCATTACCTCAGATTAAAAATTTTTCATTTAAAGAAGTGACAATGTGAAACCACTATTCCTGAAATGTAATCTTTCACAATGTGATCCCTTTCATGACTTGTGGCCAAAAATAATTTTATGGTGTGTAACCCAGTTACACGGTGTGAAATTATTCTGTAGCATAACAAAAATTACCAGTTCTTTGTGAAAGTTCCTCAAATACCTAGATTCACCATTATTAGTATCCTTCCAATCTCGAAGGAGGGGAAACATGATAATTTTAAGGTTGTACCTGATAAAACACAAATGATATGTTACAAAATACCAACTATAAAGACTTTCGATCCCTGGGAAGTCATGTGTAAGATGAAATCCCTAGAAAGAGATGATGCACTACTTCCTCACCAACAATTTTCATTCCTTAGTCTCTTCAAAATATGATCCTTAATTCCAAAGAACTATGACCAATGGAATCGACATCCCATGAAATAATTTCACTTGAGAGTTAGTGAACTCAACCAATTTCTCCAGAATAAGTGCATCTGGATCTAACTCAATTTCTTCATAACTTAGAACGTGAGTAGGATCTATGTGATATTTCCAAAGTAGAGATATATGAAAAACATCATGAATAACTTTAAACTGAACCAGAAATGATAACTGATAAGAAACTTGTCTAAGCCACTCAATGAACTTAAATGGTCCAATATATCTCTAATATAACATTCCCTACTTTTCATGTCGATGACGACCCAACCGAGGAGAAAATTTCAAGAACACCTAGTCACAAATGGAATACTCTAAAGGTCAATTCCACCGATCCACATATGAATTTTATTGACTTTGGGCTGTAACTAGACATTAATGAACTTCCTAAATCTTTATGATCATTTCCTGAACCAAACTTGGACTAACCCATGATACTTTAACCACCTAATCCCAACAAAGAGGTGATATTCACAGGATACTATACAACGCATCAAATAGAACCATTATGATTGAATACTGGTAATTGTTTTTGTAAAAAAACTCAACTCGTCCCAGATGGATGTCCCATGATCTTCCAAAATTCAAGACACAGTCATGAAGAATATCCTCTAGAATTTTAATTACTCACTCTATTTTACTATATATCTATGGATGGTATGTTGTTTTCAACTAAAATTGACTTGACATCACCTCTTGGAGACTCCTCTAGAACATCTAAGTAAACTTAGGATCCATATGCAAAACAATAGAAGAAGGAAACCCATGTAACTTCAGAATCTCTTGCACATACAACTAAACCAGATCTTCAACCTTAGTGGTATCCTTGATCAGGATGTAATGAGAATACTTCATTAACCGATCAACAACCACACAAACAACATTCATCCCTTAGGGATTTAATGGTAATCCCATAAAAAATCCACGGATAACTCATCCCATTTCCAAAATGGCACCAGAGGAGGCTGAAGCAAAGCAGAAGGTTTCAAGTTCCCTGACTTTATCTATTGTAAGGTGTAATAGGGATACACAATGTCCATGATATCACACTTCATACCAGGCCATAAAAATCATCACCTCATGTCATAATACATCTTTTTTTTGTGCCTGGATGAATGAATAGTGAATATTTGTGACAATATAACAATTTTAAACTCCTTATAGATGATAGTACACTAATACTATTACCAAATAGAAGTATTCCATATGAAAAAAGAGACCATCCCGAAATAGTATTCACACCATAAATGATTTCTCAGGTCTTCTAAAACTCAATATCCTGCTAATGAATATATAAGATAGACTCCAGGAGATATGATGATAACTGAACATTGGATAGAACCATGCCTAAAATATCCTCCTGATCATCTAGATGAAACTAAGAACAAAATACCCATAAGGTTCCACTTCTCCTTTGATTCCAGGACATCCTGGGATGGTACATTATTGCTAAGAGAATCTACAAAAACATTCCCCTTTCCTGGGGTATAGGAGATATCAAAGTAAAATTTCTGAAGGTATTCTACCCATCGCCTTTGTATGAGATTCAAATCCTTCTAAGAAATGATATAACTCAGACTCTTATGATTAGAGAATACTGTGAAAATTTTACAAAAAAATAGTGCTGTCAACAGTTATGTGAAAGAATGACTATAGTAATATCTAAATCATGAGTGGGGTAACTCTTCTCATGCAGTCGAAGATAAAGAGATTCGTAAGCTAACACATGGTCCAACTGTATAAGAATGACTACCAAAATAGCAGCAGAAGCATCATAAAACACCACATATCCCTTACCAGGCTTATGTAAGATGAAAATAGAAGTCAATGTCATAATACTTTTCAGTTCATCAAAATAATTCAGAAACAAGGAAGTTCCTGGTAAGAGAAGTCAAAGGTGACACTAGATTAGAGAAATCCTTGATGAATCCTTGGTAGTATCAATAAAAACAAGGAAGTTCCTGATTTCAAAGAAATTTCATTGTTCCTTCCATGAAAAAAAACATTACCTTTTCTAGATCAACTAATAATCCATTCTCATAAATTCTATGCTCCAATAACTTCACTTCTTGAATCCAAAAACACTATTCTGAATGATTTACATTCAAAAGGTGACTCTACATGATTTTTAGAACCAAACTCAGATGGTGCTCATGCCCACTCTCGGATTTCGAACGAACCAGAAATCATACACAAACACTACCACAAAAGTGTTAACCTATTGATGGAATATCCAATTCATCAAATCCATAAAAACTATTGGAGCATTAGTCCGACCAAAAAGCATCACATGATATTTATAAAGGCCATACCTACTACTAAAGGCTGTCTTCAGTATATCATACTCTTGAACTCTATGATAATGATAACTTGGCTGAAGGTCTATATTTGAAAACAAAATTTCCACCTTTAACTGATCAAATATATCATCCACATGAGGCAAAGGATATTTGTTCTTAACCGTCACCTGGGTCAAATTTCGATAGTCCATACACATACGAAGTGAACCATTTTCTTTTTAAAAAATATCTTATGGTATGCCGAAGGAGAAACACTAGGGTGAAGAAAAACTTTTTCCAATAGGATTTCCAACCGAATCTTAAGATCTTTCAGCTCCAACGGTTCCATATGATAAGAAGTTATTGATATCGGCTACGTACCCAACACCAGATCAGTCAAAAAGTTTACCTCTCTCTTTAGAGAGAGAATAGAGAAGTCATCTAGGAAAACATTGGGAAAGACTCTAACAATAATGGGAAAATCAACGATAGGAGAGATGTCATCATGCACAAACACAACAGAAGATAGAAAACTTCTGAGCACTGGGTGGGAATGTCCTGTACGACCTGATCTCAGATCCCACTCTCCCTAAAACACATGAGATCTCCCATCAATATCAAGATATAAAACACACCAATGATAAAAATAAACCTCAGTTCGATGAGATATAAGACAATCTATACAAATAATGATGTTATAAAGATCTAGATCAAGAATGAGAAAATCCCAGACCAACTCTATATCAGATATAATTAATGAATAGGGTCACCTAAAACCCAACTATTTCATCATACCAATAGGTGTTTCTAACTTCATTTTAAAAGAAATAAGTTCCATTGGATGTTTAATAACATCAAAATATGTGAATATATAAATGAGTGGGAGGAACCAATATCAAATAAAGCAATTAATACTGAAGATTCTATAAATCAACTTTCGCTGTACACTCATCTACTATGTGGAAATTCTTCACTCCTGAGACCTGTGGCTAGAGCCCTATAGTCCTTGAAGCTTATGATTGCACTGTAGTAGCCTTTGGATCTGAAAAACCTTGACCACAATGAGGTGTAGTCATAGCCTGATAGATGAATTGTAAATGACCAACATGTCCATAACTATTATACGACTTCACGTGCATTTCAAAATAATTTTTGGTGTTTCCTCCATTCCCACAATGATAATAAGTCAGATGCATGTTACCCTCTGTAATTGAAAATGTAGAGGAGGCTCAATGTTGAGACCCACCTCTACTAATCTTACAATGATCTTTCCACTTCCTCGTCTTCCCCTATATGCCACTAAAGTTACCACCCGATGGAAGATTAGAGGTGGAAAATCCATTATTTCCCTTCATATTCATTTATTCCATTATATATCTATCTACCATTTCTACATAGATATAAAGATTCAACATGAATACCTATGATTTGATATCCAGTCACAAACCCTATAGGTACTTCTAAACCTCCAGCTGGTCATTATTCACCACATCTATGAAAAAATGAACAAGATTAGAGAAACTATTGTTGTATGCTGACACCGAACATTCTCTTTATTGTAAAGATAGGAACTCAAGAGACTTTTTCCAGCATCAGTGAATCTAAAAAATAATAATAAAAGAACATGGTTTTAGAACCCTTCTATTAAAAGCCCACATTTATGTCTGATTAGACCATAGAATCCCACCATCGCTTGCTGGAACCCTTGAGTATGAATACTGAAAACTTTATCCATATTTTCTCAGGATTCGCTAAAAATTTGAATATTTGATAGATCCTATCCATCTAGTACTCTACCTCTTGAGGTTCTATCAGTAATTCAAAAGATGGTGGACTCTCACAAAATTACTCCCACAATCTCTCTCTCTCTCTCTTCCAGGTCAAAATGGTACCTCAACCACTGGGTTCTGAACTCGTTGTATACCTTGATCAATAACATAGACTAGATGTATGATAGTATCAGTGAGATTATGATCAATGGGTGGGTTCCCTTGAGGAGCATCAGCTACACCTTCCCAAGGAACTCGTGAAAGAAGTCTTGAAAGCATACTATTGGACACCAAAACATAATAACGATCAAAATACAGAATACTTCTCAGTAAAAACTAGAAAACACATAAGAAAGAACTGGGATTTTTAAAATAAAAACAAATACTAGAGACAAAAATCCCAACATACCATGGAAACATGAGTCTTGTTATGAAAATATTTGGCTGGGAACTTATCGCAACATACCTCTCAAGTCCCAACAATCATATCTCAGATCTCACATATGTCTTAAGAAATGGAATCTTTGGGACAAACCTTTTTTGATACCAAATTGTAACGAACTGACCTAGATTTCCCTAAAACCTGAAACTCGACCTGTTCCTTTACACACCTGAAGGGCGTTCCCGATCCCTATGGGAGAGCGACAAGAACTTGAGAATCGAACAACACAACAGAGGGAACGATTTCACCAAACCTGAATAACCACAGAAAATTTATATATATATAGAAAACAAGAAGCAACAATAGAAAACAATGAATACATATATTACATAACTCTAAGAAAAATACAAAAACATAGAACCAAAAAAGTAGCTAAAAAATCCAAGAAAAGTCCTACTATAATGGAATAATTACCAAATAGATACTCCAAATGATGGTAGGGACAGAATCCCAAAATCTCACCACTAGCTACCCAACCAGCTGACAAGAACCTCACCCCCTTACTGTGGTGCCATACCATTCCCTAAGCTGGAAGACAAACAAAGGGATACACACCACCAAAGAGGTGCATAGGGTGTGAGGTAAAATGCTCAGTAGGATCCCACCCATAACCAATCTTTTTTTAAAAATACATGTATTCTCATTTTAAATAAAACATGGAATGATAAGAAGTAAAGTAGTTTTATCGAGAACATGGTAAACATTTCTCTTTTTCCATAGTTCGAAACAAAATAAGGTATATTAATTTCAAAGCATATTTTAAATATCATTTTTCATAAGAGTAAACTTGCGTATCAAGGATAAATCAGAAATCCAATCAATAAAAAATATAAGCACATATATCACAAAACTAAGGAATAATATAGGTCCATTCCGAAACCTAATCATACTACAATAAATCAATAAAGTTTATAAATTTGGATTCTAGAACAAAGGCCTAGGAATCAGGGGAATACACTATGAGTAAACTCCCCCAAAATGTTAATATTGGTCCCTTAGAAAAACAGGCCTAGTAAACAGAGGAAATCTCCAAGAAAAACCTCCTTGATAATCCAAAAACAATGTACGATGGCCCCAACATAAACCTTCCACCTAAATACCCAAGGTAACCCATTTTATCCTTTTAAAAATTAATTATGTTTATTTGAAAAACATTCAAATTTTTTTTAATAAATAAATTTCGATCCTCTTAAAACACCAATTTTCTCTCTATTTATCAATAATTAGGGTAAAATAATTTTTCATTGAAAAATATATTCAACACAAAGAAAAAAACCATTCCAATATCAATATACTAATAGTTTATAAAGAAAAAAATCAGGTTCATCAACATAGGATTGAGATGGAACCACATACCTCATAAATTAGGTTTAACATGTCCATAATATAATCCAAAATAAATGAAACCGAAAAATGGTAAATAAGGGTCTAGAATCAAATACACATCAAGATTGATTCAAATAATAAGACAAGGGTTCAGTGGAAGAGAGGAAACCCACATACCTCAAAGGATAATGCCCACCAGACCATGAAAAATAGAAGAAAAGGCCTCTAGAATGAGATCACACAAAAAATATAGTAATATACCAAGAAGAATATCCAACGATAGACCAACAGATCTAAAGATGTCACATAATAGTTATACCGTGATCAAAGGAAATGAAGGAATGCGAATTTCACTCACCCAAAGACATGTACCACAACCAAAACATAGATTGAGTGTCAAATGGATCGATCTAGAAGTGGTTGAGTCACTGAAAAATGCCCTGAATCTACCTTAGGTCCAAATCCATGAGTAATTGGTGAATAGATTTTATCAAAACAACCACACACTGTATTTAAAAACTGTACGCAGGCTGTTACATATTTAGAAATCTCCATTCACATCGTGATGTCTATGCTGGCTAAGTACGCCAAAAAATCCATCCCCTCACGTTAATTTTTTTATTTAATGAATTCATGATCTGAAACCACCATTAAAAACTTTTAATCATTCATATAGTGATCCCTTTCATGAATTGTTCCCAACAATAATTACACAATGTGTATCCCAATTACACAATGTGAAATCCTTATGCGTCCTACAAAAATAGCAGGTTTTTTGTGAATGTACAAAAAATTCATAACTTCACCATTATAGGTATCTTTTAAATATCAAAGGAGTGGAAAACACAATGAGGTTAAGGGAGTACCTAATAAAATATCTATGGGATGTTACATTCTATATGTGTCTTTTCCCTCCATTAAAA
Source organism: Viscum album (assembly GCA_963277665.1). Lineage (NCBI taxonomy): Eukaryota > Viridiplantae > Streptophyta > Magnoliopsida > Santalales > Viscaceae > Viscum > Viscum album. The sequence goes on from OY728157.1 coordinate 172,215,124, forward strand.
AAGGATACTACCTCTCTCTTTTTTTACCCTACATTAAGCCATATAGAATTACCAAAAACATCCAAATTATCTTATCAAATTACCTATACATTATATAAAGGTTTTCATATTCCTAAAATATCATTTTAATTATGATTAATAATTGATCTAAAAGGTTTCTAATGAAGAATATGAAACCATCATACTTGAACTCAATTAATTTAATTCTACTCCCACATCCTCTTAATATGTGGTATTTATCTGAAAATAATAACTCCAGTATACCCAAAATACCAAAATGTTATTATTATTATGGAAATCTCTTTACTCACCATCTTTTCTATCATGTAGTAAGATGTATTTTTTGTGCATACGTGTGGAATACCACATCTAAGTAATGATACAATTCATTTTCCATCACCATCTTGCACAGATGGTGATTATGATGGGTGTTTGTTTGTACTTGATATTTATGAAATTATTATGCCTAAATAATTATAATATATATGTATTAGGTTTTGGGTGTAAAATTACATTAAAAACATATATACACCACACACACAGTCCAGAAAGGCAGGCCATAGCCCCCCTAAGGGATAGCCTACCCCTCAAGCTCTATTCATTCAGTACATGGACCGAAGGCCTAGTGGGAATGAAGCACATTAAATGAACCAAAGGACCAAAAACTGGAATAAATTCCCAATTTATCATCATTCCTACATCATTCTTGCATCAGCATTTTCCTACATCATGCCTTCATCACCGCTTACGCCGCTTCCTACAAGCGTCATGTCTCTATCACTGCCTGCCTACATCATGCCAGATTCGTTCTTCATTTCTAATGTATGTGGATTGTAATAAGAATATATTTAACAAATATATATGAAATATATGATATAATAATTATTCAAAAAAAATTAATTGTTTTTTCTATTTTTTTATCTGTATAAAATTGAAAATAGCGTTCATATGTACATATGATATATCGTCTCCTTGAATAGAGTTATTCATTTTTCTCTCTATAACTTTTATGGATGAATATAAATAGTTATATAATGAATATAAATGATACCTGTATCATTATTAAAATTCTATATATGATTTAACTATAATCAATAAACATGTACGATAACTACCAAACTGAAGTTCTCATGGAAAACTGAACAATTAACACATACAAACGATAATTTTAATAAGGAATTATTAATGAATGGGTTTTAAAATGTTATAGGAGGTTAATATATGATATAATAAGTGTGTGAATGATTATAATATAGAAGTATAATAAGTTTTATTTAATTTATAGGTGTTTATATATCCTTGGAAGAAATTCAAAACTGATGTATGGGTTTATCATCTCAAATTGTCTTCTTTTGGACACGTGTTATGTTACAAAACTATCTTCTTTTATAAGGTATATATAAATACCATTTGAAATGTGATATCATGTATATACTTACAATTATGTTTTTTCATTTTTTATTTTATGTTATTATTTTATATAGATTATGATTCAACTGTTTCCAATGTGGTAAGTTATTGAAGTTACAATCTCATTGTTTTCTGAGATTGTTTATAATTACATTTCAAATTATTAAATTTCATTATTTAACTCTCATGATTTCTCATCATTTTTCTTCCCATATATTTATTTAAATAATTTTTTAAAAATATTTTCATTTTCGTCTATTAATTTACTAAAGTGATATAGAGAATTGTTTTTAAATAAAAACCAACTTTATTTATCTCTTTGGTCAATTTTTTTTTTATTCCATGTCCATGTTTTCATAAAAATAATTTTTTAGAATGTTTATGATTATACCAAATTGATATTTAAAATTCCATTTTAACCATTTTTTACTTTCTATTAAAATATTTAAAAGGAATCTTTCTATCACTTTCCAAAGGAGGTATTTTTTAATTTTTTACCATAAATGTGAATAGATATTTGTTTTAACATATATGGTTGAACTAAAATTTACACAATCACGACTTCTCAATATTTTTTAGAATAAATTAAAATTTTACAAAATCATTTTCAAATAAAATGTTTTCTATAATATTTTTAATTTTCTATATTTTAATGATGTGGATTCAAAATTAAAATTGTATTTTTCTCAAGAAATATTTCATATGATTTTTGAAAGGCATTTTCATCTAAGATAACATCCTTTGATATTAAATTTTCTTTACTAGGGATATGAACCAATGAAACCATTATTATTCTTTATCTTTATTTTTTATGACTATGATAATGATATTTTTAGCAAACCCATTTATTTTCCATAAGTTATGTTGTGATGAATTGTTTAAATGTTTATGAAGCCCAATTCCTTTCATTGGGTTATGATATATGATGAATGAATATAATAGTTTTTAAAATATATGAATGAATTTTTATTATGTGATGGGTCAGAATGTAATTATATCTCTCTATAATACATTAGGTAAAGATGGATATATCATGAGAAAATAAGGGCTAGAATGGGGGTGAACCTATTTCAACAAGGGATTATTTCCACTATGACAGTCTTGGGAGTGAACCTTAACAAATAATATGATTGAATATAAATTTAAACCAATACACTATCATTTTTTTTGAAGTGATCCATGATTAAGGAAATGGTTTATATTATTTTGAGTATGCCATAATCTTATGTATTTTTCCAATGTTATGCAATCATGACAAATGTTCTTTGATTACATTTTGATTTATATCTTATGAACTTCCATGATTTATACAATAAATCAATATTATGATATTTATTATATATGTTATGGGTTATAAAATGTTAATATCATGTTTTCAAACCCTTATTTGAATGTTATGTTCATGTAATCATTAATGTCTACCTTATTTACCTTTACTGAGAATCTGAGCTCACCCTTTCTTATTTTTCCTTTAACTAGGGTATGAAGAATAGTCTTAAGTATGATATGTTTAGTAAGGATTATAGTTATAAATATTTTATATTTTCATTATGTTGATCTATTATAAAAAATTTGTTTATGTATTCTTGTTTCCATAGACCCTAAACCAATATGATTCTATCATGGATCATTATGTTTTGTAATGAATATTCATATAATAAGATGCAATATATATTTATAAAAAGTATGGTTTCCTATAGTTGGTATCTGTGAAGGGTTTAGTTAATATTTGGATAATTGGATGAGAGAAATTCGGTAAAAAAACTAGGGATATTCATATGTACAATATATCATCATAATGTATTGGTAAAGTTAGGATTATGTGTTTTTCATAGAAATACATCTCAGTTTTGATGCTATAGGTGGGAATGGTTTCAAAATGTATGCATCTAGGGGTAATAATCTAAAAAATAGTTGGTGAAGTATATCATGACCATAATTGTGTTGCATAGTTGGGGTCACATTAATGCACACATAGTTTTGACCCTCATAGGTTATATGCATAGGTTAACTCAAATTCAACTTTTGAACCATTACGAAGTATTTAAATAGATGATAACAAAGGATATACTAGGATAAACCTATGGTTTCATATATTGGAACGAAGGTGTAATTATTTTTACATCGTAAGAATGATTTTTCATTCCCTAATATGATTGTTATTTATCAAAATATAATTTTTAATTTTATTAGATGGATTGAACCATGAGTATTTATGTTAATGGTTAATGTGACAGATAATAAAATTATTGTCCTCATGAGAAAAAAAATTAAACTGAGTATTTGATACAAAACATAGTGATTTATTGAATCATATTTCACATTATATAATTAACAATCTCAACTTGAGTGGTTTCCTGACAACCCATAATAAGAGAAAAATATATTTTCCCAATGACCATAGAGAAAAGATTATTCAACTTCTGATATATTGATAATTTGGGAAAAATCACTCAATGGAATGTATTAATGGAATTATAACATGTTTTATTGAACAAAGGGAACAGATAATGTAAATTCCCTCAAAGATGAATATAATGTAGTTATAAAATGATGTTCATCCTAAGGTTCCATTTAGAGTACAATTTAGTGTGAGTGGAGAATATAAGAAATATCTAAGTCAATTCCATAATAAAAGGGATAAATCATAGAAGCATAAAGTACCTATGATATTCCAATCTTTGATGTGTAAGGATTTAAGTGTCTATGTATCGTTATTTGATAATTATTTTATTGAAGTGTTACATCAATGATATTTTTGTTGTATGAAACATCTATGTTTTGGTCTATGGATGTTTTTTTAAGGATTTTAAAGCGTATATTTAATTTTACTGATAAACTAGAAAAGTGATATAATTATACAATGTTATTTTATAGAAAACATATGATTGGGGAACATATGACCTTTATTATGTTTTTTATGTAAATATAACAATGTTTAGTTTAGATAAAGATGAAACTGATATTGATAATGTAAATTAGATAATATTCATGATTTTAGAATTGAATATTGATTTGATAAAAAAGTGATTTTTGTTATCATTAGTGATGTTTATTGAATTTCTGTATTTATGGAAGATAATAAATAAAATGTGTTTTAATTTGATGAATAGGGATAAAGTTAATTTTTGGAAGTAATTATGTTTTCATGTGAAGTTAAATGATAAGTTATATATACCATCACAGGTAATAATTATAAGGTTGATCTTATAATTAATGGAATAAATACCCCTTTTAAGGTTTTATGTGATGGGATTTTAAGTTAATTAAGATTATTTTTGGAAACATTAGTGGAAATGAAATCCTTGGGTTTAATATGTGCATTTTTTGAAAGGTTATTTGAGTAATAATTCTTTATGTACATATGTTTAAAGGTATTGTTATTCTTTAAGGTAGATGATATTAGATGTTGAAGTAATAATTGATAATAGAGATAAAATTGATTTTATATGTTGGGAACATATGGTTTTTCAAAAAAATAACTATGGTATTTAAAATTAATTTGGTGACAATGTGACTTATGTTATTTTTGAAGAAGTTATCTATTTTGGGGACGATAAAAGATTAATTTAAATATAAATACATTTGGCTATTACATGATTTTATTTGAGGAATATAGGTTGATTTATCTTTTATAATCATATATGATTTTATTTAAACGTATTTTTAGGGAAATGATTACTATATTTTGATTAATATAAGACCATGTAATATGAATTTTTGGTATGAGACTTTAAGAGTGATTGATGTTATTTGGAGATAAATGTTATGTTTATCATGTAAGAATATGTGATCAAATCATTCAAATATTTGGGACTCAATCTTATTTAGGATTATATTAATGAAAATTATGGATAATTATTTATCAAATGGTTTATGTTGACCTTTGGGTATTATTGTTGGGGATTTCCATATAAATTTTTTATTTTAAGACATGAAGGCGTATACAATTTGGATATTCATAGGGGATTATGAAGTTGATTTTTGTGCTTTAGGCATGAAATATTCATCTTTAATACTTATCATTTGGACAAAAAGATGAGATTATGGTGGGAATTGATTGATAGATGAAATTATAAATTTAAGGTATGTATATTTCCTCATTTTCTTATTCAATTTGGTAACTAAATTCCTCAACTATAGGAAAAATGTCTTGAAATAATAATGTTATCCCATTATATTTATTTCTAATGAGTCGATGGTATTTTTTAAAACCCATTGATTTATGGTTATGTGGTCATTAAATTTCTCATGATCATTACTTTTCTTGTGATCAATGTTATTTGTCCCTATATACCATTGTATAGACATTTAATATTTCCTGCATGTGTATATTTCCACTTACCACTAATGTTGTTCTATTTGGAAACTTAGTTATGTGTTATTCCAAATGACCTTCCTATTTATTTTCCCTCTTCTTAAGTGGCTATTTTATTATCCCACTTTAAAATGTGGGTTTTCAAAAAAGGAATTTTCAAATATCAAACCCTTGAATACAGAACACAAGTATACATCTAAAGTATAAAATTTATTAGAGTTTGAGAATGAAACACCTTGATATTTTAAAATAACACTATATTTGAAAGGGAATACAACACGAATCACCAATCACTAAAAAACATGATATATTTTAATTTTATGAGTGTTATAACACATAATTTTAATTCATGGGTATGAATTGATGTTACTAAATTATGAAATATATATAAGGTTCCTAATTACATTCTTAAAAAACTAATACTTAATATTTAGTAGACTATTTTGATATTTCAAACAAACTTTTTTACACAAAAAATTGTTTTTTTCTTTGTGAGAGAATAATATAATTAATTTATTCCAATATAAGAAAATATATTAGAAAAAAGAAACTTCATTTTTAAAATAATCATAAAAATTTATATTATATTTAATTTTTGAGAATATACTAGAAATATTGATATTTCGATGAATACTAAAAAATGATGCTTTATATTGAAAAGTATATTTTTTTCTAAGAATTTTAAAATTTCAATTTTGTATTAAAATTGTTTTAATGTAAAATTAGTTGCACTATATTATAGATAACCATATTATGTTCATTTGAATCAATTGTATGGTCTAATTTAGTATAGAAATATTTTTATTATCAAAATAAATTTTTCTGAAAGTATTTTTTTGTTCCAGTTTTTGATTTTATCATAAAGTAATCTCTACTGTTTCTATAAATTTAATATTTAAAAATGGATTCCATATATTTAATTTTGAGGTAGAAATTTTGTAAACAGGTCCCTTTAATTTTTGGTAATTATGAATAATAACCATAAAATCATTTTGTCACCTTTTTGAAGGACAAATTGATAAAATATCAATGTCCTCATTATACATAAATGTTATTATGATTATGGAATCATCTTTATCCACCCAATTTTTCAATAAAATGGTAAGGTAATTTATCTTTCATGCGTACGTGTGGAATTCCATGTCCACATCAATATGTATCTCATTTTCCTTTCTAATAATTAATGGATGGGTATTAAGAAGAATTTAATGTTTATATATGATATTTATGATGTAATTATTCTTTTTAACTACAATATCATATTTACCTTCAATCCTTATAATCTATTGTAAAATGATAATTTTACTCACATGTATGTGTGGACTGTGATCTCTATGAAGGGATGTGATTTTTTTCATTTACAATTTGAAAGATTAGTAATTATAATATATTTAATGAATATGTGTAATATAAATGATATAATATTTAATCTATAAAAGTGAATTAATATTTACATTTCTTTACTTACATCCATTGAAAATTTAAAAAAATGTTCATGTGTACGTATGACATACCATCTTCATGAAGGGTGTAATTCTTTTTTCAATGCCTACCTTTTAGAGATGAATATAAATTTGTATATATTGAATATATATGATATTTTAATTAGTATTAAAATTATAGAGACCAAGTAACCATGATCAATGTACAAGGACTGTAACAACGAAACTATTATTCTCAGTGAAAAGAAAATAGTTAACGCTTGGAAATGATTATTTTAATAAGGAATTACGAATAAATGGGTATTAAAATATTTTTAAGAGGATCATATAATATATTATACATTTTTCCTGAAATTGGTATAGAATTATAATAAATTTAAATGTGTTATACAAGTGGTTAGAGTGCCTTTATTTAAATTTGAACTTTTGGTATGGGATTATCATCTCAAATTGTCTTCTTCATGATATTGTTATGTTATACACTTATCTTATTTTATGAGGTATATATGTAGCCCAATTGAAATTTTATATCTTTAATCTAATTATAATCATGATACTTAATGTTTCCAGTTATGATATTCTTTCATGGGTCTTATGATTCAGTAGTTACCAAAGTGGTATGGGTTTTATGATATAATCTCATTATTTAGTGGGATTGTTTTTGATCAATTTTTTGATGATTAAATTTTATGATATAACTCTAAATAATTATATTAATTTTTTTTATATTATTTATATTAAATGTTTATATTCATTTTACTCTCTTCAGGTACTCAATAAATGTAAATAATGTTTTAGAGGAAAACTGATATTATTTCTCTATCCGGTTTAAAGACATTTTTCTTCCATGTTCTTGTTTTCTACAAAATAATTTCAAGAATTATTTTTTTATTCCAATATTATTGTTAAAATTAATTTTGACATATTTATTCATATTATAAAAATATTTCAGGGGAATCTCCAAATCAGTTTTTAAATGAAATATATTTAAATTTTTACCATGAATGCGAATAAAATAATTATTTTAACATATATGTACTACAAATAATTTCCTATAATCATGGTAGATTAATGTTTTAAATATTTATCACTAGTATAAAAATACCATATACCAACTGTTTAAAACCATTGGTATATCCTATACCAATGGTTTGGAGAACCGTGGCCAAGTAAGCTGTGGTGATAGGTCTATACCCAAGGTTTTCCCAAAACTGTTGGTATAGACATATACCATTGGTATAAGTAATATGAAAAATCTATACCAACGATTCCATAAAACCTTTGGTATATGTATTTAAAAAAATAAGCATTCGGTGGGTTTTGATCCCAGTACCAGCCGTTTACGATTGAATGACCTAACCACTAACCTAACTTGAATTTTGTGAACATAATTTCATAAATATATATATGTATTATCATAAATATTTTAAATTTTGATTTTTTAATGTTCTATGTAAGAATATTCCATAAAAAATACATGTATCTATACCAACAGATCTCAAAACCATTGGTATATATTCTTTGATTTTGGGACCAACACCAACGGTTGTGGACAAACCGATGGTATAGGGGGGACCTATACCAACAGTTTGGGGAAAACCTTTTGTATAGGGTCTCTATTATGGAGCTATACCAACGGTTTGGCCAAAACTATTGGAATATGTCCATATAAGTGACCTATACCAACGGTTTTTCCCAAACTATTGGTATAGGTCCCCCCTATACCAACGGTTTGTCCAAAACCATTAGTATATATCCAAATTAGTGACCTATACCAACAGTTTTGGCGAAACCGTTGGTATAGGTCCTTATAAGTAAACTATACCAACGGTTTGCCCAAAACCATTGGTATAGATCTAATTTCCAGAAGTGTATCTATAAGTTTACAAGTTCCTTTTCAGAAAAATGTATTCCATAATATTTGTAATTTTATAAATTTAAAATAAATGATTACATAATGAAAAGTGTATTTTTTATCATGAAAAATTCCAAGCGATATTTTAACAAAATTTTCATCTATGAGGACATATTTTTTTTGTAACATATGATTTAATAAGTACATGATAAAATTATACCATTCTAATCCATTAGACGGATGGTTTATGACTATTATTATGAAATGTTTATGAAACTCGTATATTTTCAATGGGTAATGCTATGATGAAGTGTTGAAATATTTTTAAAACCAATTTCTTTTCCATAGGTTATGATATATGATTAATTATTTAAGAACTTATAGCTAAAAAAGTAATTTGTTATTATTATTTTATTGGTGGGATATAAATTATATATCCCTTAAATTCATTGGACAAGGATAGATATTTCATGTGATATTGAGGACTAGAGTTGGGAGTGAACCCAGTTCAGTGTCAAAATTTATCAACTATGATAGTCTCAGAAGTGAAACATGACTTAGAGTATGATTTAATGGGGAGTGAACCCAATAAAATATGATATTGTTTTTTTCATATATGTCTAAGTAAATGAATTTATATGATTAAGTGTATTACATAAACTTATTTTCTATGTCAGTTCTATGCTCTCATGGCTCATATCCTCTGATTCCTTTAGGATCCATGTCTTATGAGTTTCCAATATTTTCTCTATAAATAAAGATTATGATATATGATATATAAGGTAATTTTTTCATATGTTACACTCATTTTCTCATATAATGATGATAATTTTATATTTATGTGCTCATTGATTATTGATATCTCCCTTATTCACACTTACTAATTGTCTAAACTCACACTTTTATATGTTTTCTTTCCCAAGGTTATGAAGAATAGTTTTAAGTATGATATGTGTACTAAAGATTATAGTTATAATGAATTTAGATAAAGATAATATAGATATATTATGAATAAGTCATTTATGTATCCAATTTTACAATGTCACAAAACATATATGATTTTTCTCGTGGATCATTATGCTATTATTGAATAATCATATAATAAGATGTAGTTTATATATATGAAATATATGGATCAAAATATTTTTTGGTTTTTTTATTCATTCTTTAATGTGATGAATTCATTGAAAATAATTTGTGATGGGTGGGGATTGGAATTAAATATCTCTATGATTCCTCAGAAGGTCTCTGGAGATAAATATGCTTGGGTATTTACTATAATCCTTACCCACTTATATATGATTTCTTGGAATGATTCCTTGATGATATGTTTATGATGTCTATAATTGTGCATTCTATCATTATTAAAACAATTAAAAAATTAAATATTTGATTATATACATTGATATTCTATCCATTTATATATATTACATGATCATGTTATCAGTTATGTGGCATTTTATTATTATTATATTTTATATCCATATAATTCATGAAATGTTTATTCCATAAATTCTTCTATCATATACTACCCCTTATTGAGTGTGTGATATAACCATTATTATGCTTCATTTTCCCCATTTTCTAAGGAGATTATTATATTAGATATTTATATATGTGTATCAACATTAGTTAATTCCATTCTAGATGTTAAATTGTTAATGTGGAATAAGGAATTTTTATTTTAGTGGGAAAATTAAAATTTCATGAGAATGATATGTGTTTAGTTATTCAATGGGACATAATAAATATTTAAAAATATAAACCTAAAAGTCATTTTGTCTGTAATTCACCATTTTTTTTGATATTTTCATTAGGTATGATTATGATTGAGTAACTTCCGTTGGTATAGAACCAGTTTATAAATAAATTATTTTTAGTACATATTTTAGGAGTGTGAGCCCAAGGTTTCATATCTATAACACGTATTATTTTAATCAAAATATATTCCATGTTTATAAAAAATATTCCATTAATATTAAAAAATTAGATAATAAAAAAACTTCAAAAATTATTATTAGTTTTTATTTTTATTATGAAGCGTTACTTCTTTAAACATCCACGAATCATTGTTCTATTTTGATTTACCCAATTTTTAATAATATAAGCCAATTGTAGAAATATTATATAGTTATTATTTATAATGAACTAAATAAAGTTAAATATATCTCTTTTGAAATATATCACTATTAATATTACATTTCAATCAATATGTTATATAATTTAATGACATTTTAGATTCATTGAAATTGATATAGCTAATGATGAATGAAACATAATCCATGTAATTTTACAATTAATATAAAAATAAGGAAAAATCGTCCAAATCAAATGATTGTGTGTGAAAAAGTTTTCTACTATGATGTACATAGATTCAACCATTACTAATTATATTTAATTTTCTATTTTAGACCACCACCACACTAAACATTTATTTAGTAAATGGCACATACAATTGGTTCTTTTCTTATCAAAATTATAACCAATAATTTTGAAAAATGAATAATTTGAAAATTAAAATAAAGTATTATCTTGATAGAGCAGTCTAAGAATTATAAAATCCATTATCTTTCATTATAATTCCATTTCTAACATTCAAATGGATTTTAATTAGGCCTGATTGAAATCTTATACACATGCACTTGTCGAGCATGAGATTATATAATATAGACAACAAATATAATATACCCACAATGATCCCTATAAATGTTTTATTGTCTACATTACTACTATAAAATTATTCATCTTCCCTTCATGAAGTAGTCATAAGAATACTCATTCATTTAAACGAATCACGTTATAGACACTTAAACAATTACATGACATAGTTTCATTATTTAAAAAACCAATAATATATTTTGTTTATTATAAATATAAGAGATGAATTTATTGCTTATGTGTGTGCCATTTCAAAAGAAATAGTCACCAAATATGAAAATTGAAAATAATTAAATTTACTAGATTAATAAATAAACATCTTATACATAATTGTAAAATATCAAAATATGATTGGAATATTTTTCCATAAATAATGTGGTATCAATATTTCCATTTTCAATATAATTTATTAATAAAATATTTGAATTCCTCTAAAATAAATAATGAGGTGGTTGTTTTAATTTATAAAATCCTTATTAATAAAAAACATGATATATATTTTTATCATCCTCAAGACATAGTGGTTTTATTTCATAGAAATTATGTATAACCAATCCTTTTTCTATTGTGATTTCCAAATACATCTGATGTAGAATTAAACCACATTATGCAATAGAAGATTATAATATCCAAATAGATTATAATCTTTAATTTTTGTAGAATGCTATACCACATTATATTACTTCTTCTTGACTATAACCATGTGAAACTAGTATATTCTTCTTCCTTAAAATTTTGAATAATTAATCATGAATGTTTTAAAAAATCCAATTAGATCTAATCACTTGTTGACCTTCATGTTAATCAACTGAATCCAAAATATTATTTATTGAAATTTATTTCATTTCTAATTATATATGGAAAAATAATTTTTTTTATTTCAATAATTACAATATATATAGTGGTGAAAACTTTTAAATGAATATAGAATCATTAAAACGATTCATTTTTGTATTCATATTTGGAACTCTTTAATTGATCACATCAATCACTATTTTAGTATATTGATATTGTAGTGTTTTTCGCATCAAATGTTTATAAGAATGAAATTCCCCTTAATCGGTTCATCTTCAAATATTGTATGCTTTTTTATTGGTATATGATCTCCAAAATTGAAGACTCTATATTCTAATTTTGACAAATATTCTCCAAAATATTTATCCATTAAATCAATTTAAAAAATATATATGAACAAATTATTTACAAACTATGGTCATTTTTTATAATAATTAAAAAATATAAATTTAACTGAATAACTAAAAATTATAAATTCACCATATTTAGAATCAAATACTAAAAAATTATCTTTAGTTTCAGGAAAAAACACCTTACATACAAATAATATATTATATACATACTTTAGTTTCTTATTAGTCCATAACTCTGAGGGATAATTTTTGAGAATAAGATTGATTATCATATAATATTAAATATAAAAAGATCTATGAATAACATCATCTAACAAATATCATTGTTATCCATAACCCCATATCTTGGTCCTTATTATTCCATAAGGTGTCATATTATTCTTCTCAACTACTCATATTTGTTAAATTATTTTTGATACTCATAAAATAATGATTACATTTCTTGTTTTCATATAATTTATCAAAATATTGGAACTACATATATTTTACATGGTGAATTATAAAAGTTGTAATCATATACCCTATGTAATTCTAAATATGATTGAAATAAGAAGAGATAAAAAATAAATCCTCAAACTTATGAGAAAAAAATAACTATATGAATTAGTTATAACTGGTAATAGTAAAAATGAATATCTCTACCCATAAGGTATATAAGTCTGGATAGGCCTAGAAAAAATATAAATAACATAGAGTGACTTATTTGTGATCAATTACATGATTATCAAAAAAAATTCTTGCATAACATTTCATTTAATCAAGAGTCTCATTCATGATAATTTTTGATGTAGATTTCAAGAAAATGTAGTAATCCATGATTTTTTAGAATGATTTTTCTGAATTATGAAATTAATATTCATGATCAACCAAAGCTATAAAACCTCACATGTCTATAAAACATTAAAAAACATTACATTTTTCAATATTATCTTAGCAAGACTAATACTACAAATATTATAATTTTTTTAGAATAAAACAAAAAAAGTTTCCCCAATAATAATTTTTTTACTATGAAATTTAAAATTATTTCCATTAACACATAATTGATATATCCTAATCAAATTATATTGTTTTTAACTAACATATATATATATATATATATTTATAATTTTAGGATCTAATATAAAAATATCATAAAAATGACTTAACTTAACTATTAAATTTACTTTAAATGTGACAGTACCTGCATCACATCTATTTTATGATATTATATTTGATGTTTCTATAATGATATTCCATAAGAACCCTTTATCCATGTACAATATATCCTCCCCAGCCTTCCAATGCATGTTTAATGAAAAATCACACCATAAAAAGTATAGATTCCTATGAAATAATATTTCCAATAGGACAAATCAATCGATTAATAGGTACACATATTGATTTCAAACATGTTTTAATATGGGTCCTATAAGATAATGTTTTGTAGATATTTGATTTAGTGTGTCCAAAATATTGTATATTTAATTGATATATTTAACTATAATAATATATTTTTATTAATTATATAAACGAAATTTTAATTAACATTATAAAATTTGAACTCTTTATATTAAATTTCATGTACATATGAGTTAATTGAAAATTTAAACAACATTATTATTGTTTCTAGTCATCTGGTTCATGTCATCATCTTTCCACAACTCTATTCCTTGAATAAAAGTTTCATGTTTTTCATTAAAAAATTCAATCTCTATATTAATCTTTAGATTATAATTTTGAAGAGTCTTAAAATCATTGCATTGTATTTAATTAATAAAAAATAATTATTGCTAAACTTTTAATCTCTTTCAACACATTCCTTGTTTTCAAAAAGATCATTTTTCTCATTACATGATTTATGATACTTATAAAACACTTAAACTCTAATAATATATATTTATAGAATTTCAATCTCTTAACTCAACTCAAAAATACAAGGTATATAATAACTATAATATATATCAGATTATATGAAAAAATTAAAATCAGAATAAAAAACATCATTCATGGATTCCATGATGCATAAGCTATCTGATTCATTTTTTATTCCAAATTCTTTACTTAATCAAGATTATTCAATAAAATTCCATCTTTCATATAATGGTATTTCCTATTTATTTATGAAAATTTTGGAATTATATTCATTCAATTGTCTTATAGAGTTATATTTTATGTTTCCATTCTTCCAAAACTCAGAATAATTAGGATCTGGTGTATAATAAATAAAATAAAATTTACATATCTTGTTTTTCGTGTGACTTTCCATTCATAAATACAATATAAACCACCTTATGATAACTTTTATTAATCTCATGTCATTATATACTCCATTAAATAATCAAGATACATTATTTATTTCTTTTCACTCTATCCTATAATCACATGAGTCATATGAAATGAATATTATTGATTTAGATTTTAAATATTGATTTTTAAATTTTTAATATTTAATATTATTTTTTAAATAAAATTCATTTTATAGAAGTTAACTGATACGTTAATCAATATTATATCATCGAAGACTATAAATTCATAATTGGCTAACTTATAGGTGTACCACATTTTTTGGTACTGATCTATAAACTCTTTGAACTATGAATATATTTTCCAACGATTCACCATGCTTGGTCATTCCATTCACAATTCCTATAAACTTATAAAACATTTTTTATTTTGTTGATTTCTCCTATCACGATGTCCTACAATTTCACAAAAAACTTTCCTTGCTTATTTCTCTTCAACTGTGATATACAATATGGTATATATTTCAAAATTATACATATATCATGGTAATTCTTAAAGGAAGAGACTTAATTATATACATGCTTTCTAAAAAAAGAACACATAATATTTATAATGGTCAAATTTAGAATATACATAACAATATCATTACCAATGAGATAATCATGGACCAAAAACAGTTTTGTATATAATTTTACTATTCTAGTTTAATAATAAATAATTAATTTGTTGGGGTAGGATTTTAGACCAGATTTCCAATAACTATTGTAATTAGTAATAATTAAGGGTGGATTCTGAAGAATCTATCCATCATTTGATACTTGATGTATAATATTGAATTATTGTTACATTAGAATATTTTGTATATGACAACATATGAACCATAATATAATTAAAAATAACCACTTCCCAGCCACCTATTAATATCATAGATTTGTATATAGGTGAATGATTACAGATTATATAATGATAAAATATAAAAATTAAATTTAAAAGAAGATAAAATAAAAAACAAGTTTTTCATACTGTTTTCGATCATAATGATTATATTTTTTATCTTAACACACCACTACTACATTAATGATATTGATAACTCAATAAACCTACCTATTCAAGATAGTTCACCATGAACATAAAATTTATATTTCTAAATGGACGTATAAAAAATAGTATGAATTTTTTCTTGGTGGAGAAACTAATGAGAACACCCACATATTTTGAAGAGGTATAACAAGTAGTAGACTTCTTTTTATAGATAAAAAATAAACCAAATTATATATGTAATAAAATAAAAAGATTATGAAATCACACCTTAATAAACTAGGAACCAAACAAAATAAATTAAACATGAATATATATTTTAGATTTATAATCATCAACATTGAGTTCCAATATAATTAATCATTCATAGAAAATTATAGTAGGATGATAGATGAGAATTTATTATAAGAGGAGTTGTTCATCTGGGTCCATTTTATTAAAATTTTTAGAACAGTATCTCTTACAATATTCATTTTTTACTTTAGTAAATTATTTTTCTGAATTCTTATTGAATTTTAATATTAGTTTTTTTATAAAAAACAAGTTATCCACTGTGTCTTTATTTTTACACATTATGATAAACATTAAATGGATTATTTAAAATAATTCTATAGAACAACATAATACTATATTAACAAAAACATGATGATATGTTAATACCTAAAAGTAAATTTTATGGGAAAAATATCTAGGTTCCACTTACTAATATGGAATCTCCCACACAACATAACCTCATGATAGTGATAATGAAATTCCATTCATGTTGTATCATAGCTTAATGTGAAAACCTGATTTATAATTTATTGAGATATATATCTGGCTCCAACTTCTATATACAATTCTAGTGAAAACATTTTTATGAAATAGGGATGGTGAATCAATTCTTCTTCCGACATAGTCTAATGATGAGTCACTCATTACTAATGTTACATTTTTTTGGCTAAATATTTTTTTAATGCTATAACATAGTAGTGAAATAGAGCCTAATGCAATACCTCATGCCTGATTAGTATATTTCCATGATTGAATTTGAATTCCCCATATTTTGTATTCTACGAAACCAATATGTAATAAAAAAATCAACACTAAATTCACACTACAAATTTATTTAATACTTTTCATCTTAATAACTGAAAATATAAAAGATAATAAAATTGATGAAATTAAATAAAAGAGGATCATTATACTTATTACATTGACTTGAGATCTTAATTTCATCATCTAATTCATTATATATTGGGTCTAACATAATTTAGGATTATAATTATGAAGTTATTATCCCTCAATTTATGCTCACCATACAATATAAGTTAAACTAAACATTAAATATAATACATTAAAAAACAACTCATATCACACAATCATATATGAAATCCAAACAAATAAAGATCATTACTCTTATACAAAAATAAATTATTAAATCAAATATCCCACCTCATAATCGTATTCATAAATTTATGTACTAATATGCACTCACACATAATAATGAGTATGTTTGATAATATTTCCCTCCTCAGCCCTCTAACTCTTATTATGAATCAATATTTTTTCCACCTTTCCATGATCTATACATCATTTAGTGTGTACTATGAAACACAATCTACTAACACATCAAGTATGTGTATTCTATTCAAATTCAATTGAAATATAGTTTAATTGACAAATAATGGAGGAATAAAAAATTTATTGAAGTGATCATATCACCATTTCAACACAGAATAAGTTTTTTTTTTTAATTTTTTTTTCAAAAAATTAATCTTATACCTTTTTAATATCATAAAATAAAATATCATTTTTTATTATTTATCCTGATTTTAATGATAAAATATATTTAGTTTAAGTATAATAGTGATTTTTCGAGTAAAAAATAAATTTTTTTCTTGATCTAATGTGATATATATATATAAATATCCCTAAAAACCTCAATTTTTTTAATTGAACAGGTTTTTAAATTATAAATAAAATAAATAAATAATTATTGTGAATTTATTTTTCTAAACTTAATCAAATTTTATCATTTTTTATTTTTATCAATATTGAGATAAAAACCAAAGTGAGAGTTCTTAAAGAGATGTTTTTTCATGTTCTATGATGTTTGGGATTCTAATAATGATTCCAATAGATATTGGGTATAGGTAATGAGTTTTTTATTATTATATAACTGATTAGGATTAAACAATATTATCAAGTCCTGAGGAAGAGACTAAAAGTTGGAATCCAATAAATCATTTTGAATATATATATTTTTGAGATTTTTGGAAGCATAGGATTTTGGATTGTTTTTTTGATTTTAATGAAAAGAGAATTATAGAGTTTTAGTAAACCTAAATAATTGTTTATAGTGAAAAAACTAAAACACAGTTCATAGAAAATAATCAACAAACCAAAAATAAACCATGGAACTTGAGGATACTGCCTGTGTTGTCACTAGAGAGAGTGCTATTATGGTATATATAAATTTAAATAACAATAAAACCACTATTTACATAATATTAGAGGGAATATATTCTATTTCCTAATGTTTTAATAATGTCATTTGAGTATAAAATATTATTCAACTTTTTTGAAAAAAAAGAGGATGAGCATATTAAAATAACCGAGAAAAGATTCCCTATATGTTAAATTCTAAATTTCAAGATTTACAAAATTGTGATAAGAAAATTAATAAAACAAGAAATGGATCTTTAAAGTAACATTAATGATTAGTGAGATCATTTAGTTAAAGTGGAAAACCAATTTTGGTGGCTACATAGGAAGAAATCCATCATTAATTAAAAAACATCGAGGATGGAAAATTCTTGAATGTCTACGAAGAGGAGAGAAATTTTAATTAATGTCATGAAGATAATAGAGGTGAAATTGAAAGTAGTGTAGGGGAAAAAAATTAACCAAAAAAATGAATGGGAGATATATAATAAAGATGAATATATACCATACTAACTAAGGATACTGGGGAGTTTGCTGAAAAAAATTTTAAGAGATGGAACGCTTCATCACAACTCTCGGGGGAATTCCAATATAATTACATTTGTGGAATTTACACCTTATTCAATAAATATTAAAAAGCTATCATTTATAATGATATACTCTAGGATTTTAAATCACTAAAATAAATCTAGGGGTAATCTTATGACATTGATATAGAAGTAATATATGAGGTGTGTGGCGATAGAGGGTAAAAATGATGGAATTTAATAGTAAAATAAACTAATCATAAGAAGGTAATAGATAGGATTTGAATTCCATTAATGGATAAAGAGATAAGGATACTGAATGGATCATCAGATATGACCAAAATAGAGGAATTAATGAGGAACCAACTAAAAGAACACGAGTCTGCGGTAGATTTAAGAAAACATAGACATCACCTTCATAGAGAAAAAATATCTAAAGAGCCACCTCATCTCATGACAATCAATTTTTGGTTTTTATATATATATATTATTTAATTTTTTTCATATGATATAATAATGATAAAAAATATTTTATTTTAAAATAATCTAAATAGTAACCCCATGTATCTTCTTTTAAAATAAATATTCATTTACTTATGAGGTATATAAAACTTATAAAATATTAAAAAAAAGAAAACTAAAAATTTATGTGGTATTTGTTTCATTTTCATGGAAGAATTCATCTTAATTAATTATAAATCTACAAAACATTAAATAATTAATCTAGTTCAATTAAATTCCTATATTCAATCATTAACCTAGGATAACCATTAAAAATCATGTGAAATTATTTTAAACACAGTTATTAAAATCATTAATAACATAACAATTTATCTATTTATGATCTATTTTTAGAGAATAAATATTATTAATACACATAGAATTCTACCATTTGTTCACTTATCATAATTTTTCTTCATCTAGAAAATAAACCTAGAACATTGTTTTTACTTTTTGTCTTGGACCCCATAACAAAAGGGAAAAATCATTAGCACAAAATTATTCATAAGTTTGGATTGAAAAAATATAGTTTCATAGATTTTAAAGTGTGAAAGGATATATATTTTACATATACAGTATTTTATGTATCCATAATACTACTCAATGGTATTAAGGTATATATTACATTTTAAAATACATTATCTATAAAATCCATTATATTTTGAGTGGAGATCACATTATATTTATCTTATAATTTGATTAGACAAATTCTTTCCAAAAAAATATTACTAAGTTATCTATTTATAATTATTTGATTCCAATTTTGGTTACTCTAAACCATCAGTTTTGTTTGGAACTGTCAACTTAGTATATTTTACCTAGAATAGGGTTGATGAGATACTTAAGATATAGTTATAAATTAATTCACATAGTTGATTGTGAAAAATTAAAAAATATTTTGTTTTATGATTTTTTTAAATTATCATAGTGAATGTATTTTTTTTCATGTGATTGTTATTAAATAATATCTATTTAAATGTAAAAAAATGAAATAATTCATGATAATAACATTAGATTTAACTATAATTTTATAAATTACTATCAATGATAAAATTATAATAATTTAATTATATTAGATCATATAATTAAATTAATATCTATAAAAATATAATATAAATGACAATTGGGTGTCAAATATTATGTAAAGGTAATGAAATGAAACAAACCAAATTCCAAAAACTAAGGACCTTAATCAGATAACCATATGGCCTAAATAATGGTCCACTATCTCCAAGGCTATTAATTAATATTGATAGATAAAAATAACTAAGTGATTATTTTTACATAGAAAGTATAAAAATAATAAGTAAATAAAAAATTAATTTTATTTAAATCTCAAATATGTTTTAGAAATTTTTTAGAAAGGAATAATTGAACAATAATGTGCTGGGAAATTTACAACTGAGATAAGAAATATCATATCACTTGAAAATTATAGTTACTGATCCATTTTTGATTACCAAAATCCATCATAAATACAAAAAATAACACCCCCACATAAGAACATGGATGTAACTCTAAGAATCCATTGGAAATGAAAATGTTTCCATACATTTTTCATATCATAAAAATAAAAAACCACACACACACCAGTTAAAATTGATTTATGGGTTGTGATGAGTTACAAAAAACTCATTAGGATATTTAAAAGTTACACTAATGGACATACGTATATGATATATTCCAAATTTGTTAACTTTTTCTATTTGTAAAAAAATAATGGTTATAGTTTAAAAGATAGTAAATTCTAATTAAACAAAGTGTAATAAATTCCAAAATTCTTTCTTAAGACTTCAATAGTTCAATAGAAATAAATTCAAGAATATTTTAAATAAAGTTTCTTATTTAATTATTTACTTCATAAGGGGTAGTATCAAAATATATAAATAATTCATTTAAGGAAAAATAAAATGCCTTAATTTTTAGGGGTCATATAGTATGAATATAGTCACTAATAAACCACACCTCATTATGCTTCTTGACATGCCTTTATAATCACAATGTGTCCAACTAAGACTGTATAATTATATTATGTCATTCCATAAATGTGTTATCACTAAAAACTTATGAAATATTTATTACAATGTGTTTATTTTATTTTATTTTTAAAATATTTTCCATAAATGGTTCACATAATAAATATATTATATATTGATATGAAAATTTAATATGAAGTACACGATATTCATTATACAAATACACCGAGTCTTACATCATTGAAGAATTACCTAATATTCTACACATATATAAATTATAGTGAATTATACAAAATAATACAAAAAATGATTCCTTCCAAATAACCTATAATATATAAATTTAAATCCAAATAATATACATTTCCCATTTAAGTAATATTGTAAAAACATATACACTTTTTGAATGGAGTTATGAAAAATTTACATTGACCATAACAAATTGGAATAATTACATGTATCTCTTAGGATTAGAGTATATGACTTTTAATGATTATAATATTCCCCAAACCACTTTATATGGTCCCCTGTTACTCAATATCTATGTGGTATAAAATAAGAAGGGGAAGATAGTAATAACCATTTTTTGGAATGATCATCATTCTAATAGGACTATAACAAACCACAACAAAAAACCCATAATTACTTGATTATAAAAAGGGTTTCACCTTATTTCATTTTGAGTAATATTATAATTTAATTGTTTAGATTATTATGAAAAATAATACATAAAAAATGGACATTTTTGACATACTGTATATTTTTCACAAAAAAGGTTCTTAAATTTACACTATGTTTCATTTATGACACTATTCCTTCATACAAGATCTATCATTAATGATATCTCTATAATTATGACACATATTTTGGCCTTTTAAAATAAATTTGAAAACATGGATTTAGAAGAATAAATCATAGTATAGTATACTAATTGAATGGAAAATTGTTACTCCCATTGAAAAACATGAACAGTTAAAAGGTTGTTTTCTTTTTTATAAAATAATATTTGAGATCAAAAAATAATTTATAAAAAAAATAACAAAACTTTATTTACCGATATTTTTCATAAAACATATTTTATTTAGAAGAATGGAAAATCATAACCATGATATATTATTGAAAATCAGAAGAACCATTGAAAATAATTCCCATGAAAAAAAACAATTCACATTTGTAATATCTAAAAAAATCATAAAATATTTTACATACCTCATTAAATGAAAATATTTCCATTGAATGTCACCAAATTCATAGAAAAATATATAAGAACCATGGTAAAAACATGATAAACCTTGAAATTTATTTTACTTGAAAAAACATTCACTAATAAAATCATATTTATTATCTTATGGAAATCAATATATTTCCATTAGAACACTTCAATAGAATTTAATTTTTTTGTCACTTTGGGATATTATGATCCTCACGTTTATTCAATCAATTGTAAATCGTATAGAGAAACAAATAATTAGTTAAATTAAATTTTAAAATGGAATAATTTTCAAAGAAAGTGAATTTAGATGAGAAACCCATTACCTTGATTTATGTATTTATTTATATGTTATATGACACCAAAATAATAAAATTATATTAATTATTCACATTATTTTGAAAAATTTCAAGTTATTTCCATTATTATTATTAATTTTATTCCATTTATTACCATGTGATATTTAGTTACTAAATTAATTAATTTAATGTTGGACGTTTTTGAGGTCATTCAGTATTTAAGCATTAAATCAACATCACTTGGTGAAATGATGTGAAGGGGATTATGGTAAAATCATCCCCAAAATCAAAAAAATATTATAATTATGATTTTTATATTTTGAATATATATTTAAAACAGTCTATGTAAGGTATAATGAAAAATTACATAAGTTGTTCACAGTGGAAATATACTGCACATACACATTGGCACCAATTTAATTTTTCCAATGGTTGAAAAGTAAATAATTAATATAAATTTTAACATTTTGTAAAAAAGTAATATTATTATAAATATTATATTTATTCATTAAATACATCAATATTTGAAATCACATGATGATGTAATATAAATTTAATTATAACACTTTGGGAGAAAGTTTTCAACACTCATGTATGAGCGAGGTTTTCATTCCCCATAGGGGTTAAAGAAGAAATAAAATAATTTTTCAATCAATATAATAAATTTTCAATATAGTACAGATACTAATTTTAGTATATTAATATTTTTAGAATATAATTGATAGAGAAAGAAGAAGAAATATATTTTAATGAATTATGTTAAGATGTATACCTCCTCTTAGGATATCTTACTTTAAATTGCATATTAAACTTTATTAGATTGGAATTGTGGAGAAGCTAAGACATGTAGAGAATGAGAAGGATATTTTATATGGGTTGTGGGAAGATCTTAGTTGAGTTAGTGTGTTTCAATTTTTTTGATAATTTTAGAGATGATGGGTCCCTTTATAAGTGGGAGTTGTGGGAGCCATGTAAATATTAAGAACATGATAATAACGTAAATTTATTGGTGAGGTAAATTTTATTAAATTTAAAACCATTTAGATGATAAAATATTTTATTGTAAGAATCATGTTATGCAAACATATTAAGAATTTTGTTTACAGATATTTGAGGAATTATATATATTGTTATCACTAACTTTAACCATTTTAACCCTTACTGTGGTGAATTGTTTTCCACTGTTACTATTCATTATGCGTGAAAATAAAATTGGAATTGTTACAAAATTTAAACATGAAAATTAAAAATATATAATTTATTTTATATGATTAAATTTTCAGAACATGTAAAAATACTATTTAAAATATATTTACAAATTGCAAAGAAAACCCATTTTTATGAAAAGGTATATTGATGCACAAAAAATAATTTAAACCAAATTAAATTATAATTTTTTCCCAATTAAATTAATTTTATTATGTTAAATCAAAGAATAATTAATTTACTTAAAAAAACAAAAAAATATATGATACTTTTCAATAATTATTTAAAATAAAAGAACTATTTTTTTTAATAAAAAAACATTCCTTTGATTTCCAAATTTCCAATTATAGATTTATAAGATCAAAATAATAATTTTAAATGATATATATTAGCTCAGATGTATATATTATTAATTTTTTTAGAAATATTAATTTCATAAAAATACCATATGAAAGATGACCAGAATTGTAAAATTAGTATTTTTTACTATTCACCAAAAATCAAATAATTTCAAATAATGGTAATAAATTATCAATAGATTATTTTAATAATAATGTAAAAAAATAAATTCTGTAAATTTATAATTTTAACATTATGAAATTTAAACTTTAAATTAAATACAATAAAAAAATAAAAAATTAATATAGAATTGACCTTTTTAAAATATAAGTGCTCTTCATATATTTCATATAAAATAAAAATTTATTGAGTGTTAATATATTAATCTACACATTTAAATATTAAATATCATCATGATAAATTATTTAATATTTTAAATTTAATTTCACAAAATTAAAATATATTCTACATAATAAGTTTTTTAAAAATATCTATTTTTATATTAGAATTAATTTTACTTAATTTCATAAAATTTAATAATTAGTTGATTAATTATTATTAGTTTTCAATATATATATAAAATTCATTTCCAAATGTTTAATACTCTAAATCAAATAATATTTCTGTAAAATTAAAAATATATAATAAAACAATGATTGTAAATAAAACATTACTGTTTAATGATGATGTATTAAACTAGAATTCCTTTTAATTACTAAACCTTTCTATTTATGTCTATATTTTATTTTATTAATTAATACATAAATTTTAGAAATAATTTATATTTAAATAATTTTCTAAATGTATTAAATTAATAAAAATACTTAATTCAACAAAATTATTTAACACTAACCTTTTTGAATCAATTTATTTTTTAATTACTTTTGCCACGTTTTATTTTTCAAATAAATTTATATACCAATATATTTTATCTATCTTATAACATCTTTCATTTTGTGTAGTAATAAATAAGTAATCACTTATTATTTATGTTTCATGTTTCAAAAGATATTAACAGCATTAAATTTATATTAAAATTAAAATATATTCTAAGATCTCAAGGTCTTCAATTCTGCCGGCCTTAAAAAAATTTTGTCATCAAAATGTAATATGATGTTTGATGAACAATGGTTTAAAATATTTTCAGAATAAACTACAATGTCTGAAAGAGGACATCAAACGTAATGATACCCAACTAAAAAATACCTTTTATTATTTTTGATGGTTTTAATGATACCTAACTAATATAATTTTCTTTTGAATAGAAATTTATATTTATGTTTTGACTAATAAGCTTATCCTTTCTTAAATATTTATCAAACCATGAATTTTCCATTTTGATATTAATACTTGTTAACGTGTTTCCAAAATCATTTGTTGATATCTGATACATTTTTACAATATAAGAATAAGTAGAATTACCTCCCTCTTACTTATGTTTTGGGACTATTTTACCATCAATATAGGTAATGGGGAAAATATTTAATTTATTTCTTTTCATTCCATAAGTGCAATTTTATTCTTTTCCTATGTTTTGGTGCTATTTTACACCTCTAAATTATATCATACTCTAAAGTATAAATATCCATCATTAATTTTTCAGGACATACGAACTATAATTAACATTTAATGGATCTTAAAATCCAAAAAGGATGATAACTTATTTTTAATTATTCTAT
Source organism: Viscum album (assembly GCA_963277665.1). NCBI lineage: Eukaryota > Viridiplantae > Streptophyta > Magnoliopsida > Santalales > Viscaceae > Viscum > Viscum album. The sequence continues at coordinate 172,241,380 of OY728157.1, forward strand.
TTTTTTAACAAAAAAAATTTGTAAGCACATGCAAAGATAATATCTAATATGAATAAACCAAAAAAACGAAAATAATAATAATTTAATATTTAAAACCTAAAAAATAACACCCAATGATGAAGGTTAAAAATTCCATAAATAGAAAAACCTAAAGCACTTCAAAATATTCCAAACCTAAACTGAAAGCCATAAATTTGAATGATATGAGCAAACATTCTTCCAAAATAATAATTTATTTTTGTACAAGAGAAATCCGTAAATTAAAGTCTTAATCCAAAAAATGTGTATTCACTAATAATTTAATATTTAAAATATAGTATTCTTATCCTTAAATAACCTAACTAACGATAAATTAATAATAAAATAATATATTCTTTTAAAAGATATCTCAATATTTATTCCAAAATCTAATATCGACAAATTAGACATAAAATTCCCTATTAGAAAAGTTTTTCCCATTTATATTCATACATACAATTTTCCCAAAAATATATTGAAATGCATAAAAAATAAGTTTAACCACCAAATGTCCAAAAAAGTTTTGAATCCCATTGTAATCTATATGATTAAATATTTGCTAAAAAAATTTAATAAATATTTTCCTAATTAACCTCATTATCTTAAAATCAAATGTCTTATTAATCCATATATTCATCTTGACCTAAATAATGAATTATTACAAAAAACAAAGAGGCATATAACATAATATAATTATTAAAATTTTTATAAAAAATATAAGACAATATGAAAATTGGATTTTTATTTGATTTTCAAAATTTGCTTTTTTGGTGAGTTAGAACTAGACCATACATGAGATTATCGAAACCCAAAATTAAAAGAAATGCTTAAAAGAAATACAAATTTGGTTTGAAATTCAAACAGTTATGTCGAGCAACCTCGGGACATGGATCCTCGATCAACGAGCTCCTCGAGCTGCACCCCAACATTGAACCACCTCATCATCACCTTCATGGCCTTCGTCAGATATCGCAGGTGAGTACCCACCATCCATCAACGCCGCGTCTTCAAACATTGATACAGAAAAACCCATTACCTTGCTGTCATCCATACTCCTAGTAGTCTTCTTCCCCATCCGAAGGTCGTCACCAACAACATCGCTCTATCATCACCCGAATCACTATTATGAGGAAGAAAGATTGAGCAAACAATGAACCACAAACAGAAACACATAACTAGAACCATGATGGTTTAACAGCCAACATCCTCCACCATAATAACTCTTCACTCAATCAAACCACCATCACCAAAGAAAAAATTGGTATCTCACCATCCGAAATCGTAGAAAAAACCAAAAAACAAACACCGATTTCATGGGGAAGAAAGACGTTGCTGATGCAACATTAAAACACCATCGTCGAAGAGCCTCACTAGGCATACCGACGGCCACCAGTGGCATATCCCAAAATCTATTAATTGCCACCACTCCCAATTTTACTTGTAGGGGTGCATAAGAACTTGAAACCTGAGAAGGGAAAGAGTGTTTGAGGGTTCCATTCACCCGCACATTCGTCGAGGAACGAAAAGAAGATCCAACCAAACTCTGGAAGATCCTGGAAGCCTTCAATCACATAAAATCAGAACCCAAAACCTCTAGGATGTCACCTCTTCAGCTCTAACATGGATATACGCTGAGGTACAAGAGGTCAGAGTATGGAATGGGGGTTTGTGGGATTTGACAACAGCTACCTTTGAAGATGACGATGCTAAAATCCAAAAATCATCACCCGATCAAGCATATAGACCACCGCTAACAAAAAACAAGGAGAAATAGAACCAAGAGGAGAAGGAGAGGGGAAGACGATGCCATATGAGAAAAATGTCCTCCCCCACTCTAAGCCGCTACCAAGGAGGAACCCTAGCACGAGGGAGAGATTGGGGAGATGCCACTCATATAAGAACTGAAAACAATATTTATACTTTTAAGCATGTAAACATTCTTAAAATCATCAATACATAAATAAATGACTTTTACATGATAACTCCTAAAATATATATATATATATATATATATAGAATTATCTATTATTAAAAGTAATTCATTAATTTTTAACCAAGAATTTTCATCTTATTCATAAAATAAAAAGTTTGAATCATGTTGTAATGATCACCAATATCAAAATAATAATGTATCCATCATAAAAAATATGTAATATTATTTAAATAATTTTCACCTTTTATATGTTATTTGTAGTTTTAACATATACAAATTATAACCTCTCTATTACATCATTCATAAAATATTTATAATCCACTTTATGATAATTAGCACTTTGAAATCAATTTATTTAATTCATATGCCCTCTATATAAAAAATTTAATTAATACCTTATGAAGATATTTATTCCCCAAAATTGAGATCTTAATTTTTTTCAATATTTTATTTCACTATTCTATCCTTTACCACATAGGATACATCAAATTATTCCATTTAGAAAATTTTCACTTTATTTATTCCTACATTTCTAACACATATGGAGTTAAATATTTTTACCTTCCTATTTTTTATCACCCAAGATTCCATGAAACCATAATTTTATCATATTTTGTGTGTTAGAGAAGTCACTGTAAGATCCAAACCTTTTATAAAGTGGTATTTAACATGTTTTTAGGTACTATTTTTCCCTTTTTCGAGTACTTTTTTTGTTTCAGTTTTATCTTGGGTGAGTTTGCGTATAAATTGGATAATATTGGTTGAAAGAGGGGTTGTGAACTTTTCGCACACAATTTGGCCAAACTGTGTGCCCATCCCATCAAACTTTTCGAACCCAAACAAATGGTATTCAAACAGTTAGCACACATTTTATCAAACAATGTTCCATTTTAGAAATTCACCGCTTATACATGGTGAATATTTTAGGCACACAGTTTGGAAAACCATACGTCCCTGCCTATGAAACCATGTGCATGGTTTTAAATAATCTGAAAATTGGGTTTTAAAATACCAAACCCATAGACTCCACCATAAATTGATCTAACTCATCCTTAAAAAATTTCTCTCATTTTTTGAGGCTCCTAGATGGATTCCAAGGCCATACTACCACTATTATTTCTGAATAAAATACCATATTGAAGATCTATACCCCTCACAGTAAGAGAGTCTCATCCCACGCCGTTCCCCCCTCTTTCCAATTCTTATCCCATACATTGAAGGGATGTTTTCCCCTATTTTTTCTAGATCTATATATATGTTTGATAGATATTGAACCTTTTAATATTATTTTTAATATTTTATTTAAGATCTCGTTCATCATCATTGTCTTGACCTTTCTGTTTCAATTTGGGGAATTTTCCATTGTGTTATTTCTCATAAAATATTTAAGGTAGGTGGTCTAAATTACAATCCCATAGTCATGATTTAATTACTTCTTTGTAAATATAAACTTGAAATTTCCATGATTGGGAAATTTCATTGATAATGGAGTTAACTTGTTTTAATTGTCATGTATTAATGATTTAGGTTAAATTTGGGAAATTTAATTGTGGATTAAAATTAATTAAATGGTGAATTAATTAAAGGGATATTGGGATTGTGGTATTGGATAAATTATTTTGTGAATTAATTAATGGGATGTTATGATTATGATTTGTATTTCTTAATTTTAGAAATAATTAATGGATTATTGTGATTGTGGTTTTAATTAATTAATTGCTTAATTAATTTATTGATTATTGTGATTATAAAATTTATTGAATTAGATTAATCAATTAGTGTACTAATTAATCGGAATTTTTTTGAATATTTAATTATTTTAATTGGATTAATAAATTTGTGAATTAATTAATGGAATTTTATGTTTATGAAATTGTGAAAAGAGGGTTAATGCTAATTAACCTTAATGGATGTGATATTGGGATTGATTTATATTCATGTGTTGGACATGGGTTACTATATGAAAAGACCATAGTGATAAATTTATTGATATTAATATGTGGGAAATGGTCTTCTACATCAAAATAACATTGTTATAAAATTGATTTTTAATCATGTGTAGGACATGGTTTACTAAATTAAAATCCCATAGTGATAAAATTGTTCTATATTCATATGTGGGAAATAGTTTTCTAAATCAATTGCCCATAATAATAAATTTTTTAATAAATGAGTGTGGGAGAGAGACTGATTCTTAAAAATACCACTTGTGAGATTGTTTTTTAAATGGGTTATGGGTAACATACTATTGTTTCAAATATCGATGAGGTCTAAGGCATAAATACATAGGCCCAAAAATATTATCATTAGACAATGGTTATAGTTGGATATAATATGAATTTAAATGAAATGATAATTGGTAACCATTTTTTTGTGATATGTGATATCCCATGGGGATAGTTCAGATGCTGACATAGGTCGAAGTAGGTATTGAGGTTCAGGTATCCTCAATAACTTAGGGGGTTATGTGGTTTAATAAAAAGTAATTGAATAAATGAAAACTATTTTCTTTATTGCTTGTAATTTATTATTTATAAAAACTTCATACAATTTTATTGAATGGATATAGTTTTAGACATCGATTGTGGTGGCCTACTAAGTTGTACTCACACCCTAATCAGGCTTCTTAATCCATACCTGAATAGACTTAATGTTTTCTGGATAAGATAATGAAAATGGACATATATTATACGTATAATTTAGGATGGAGTATGGATGAGGGAACTGAACTTGGTGTTAGTACCCATTGGGAATTTTTAGTGTATTTATTTTGGGTTATGCGTATTAGAAATTGACATGTAAATGGCATTATAAATCTAATGTTTAATCTTTGATATTGTATTTCTTATTTTGGTCATCATGTGATACTTTATTAGTTTGGTTATGGTTATCTTTTAGTTATTGTATTTCTTTTCAAATGATGTATTACATTGATAAATATCGTATGATCACCTTAATATTGATATTAGACCCTCAATACTTGTCAACAGCCTTTGGCATACGAAGAAATGCACCATAGGTCTCGTAGTGAACCAACTTAGGAAACCATGGTGTGACACTAAGGTCATGATGTTACTGTCACATAGGTCTTGGTTTTCAATCCTAAATTTAGATAACTTTTTAGGAATAACCATAAGATATTTTACTCTGGATCCGATCCAATTTGGTTTCTTAATTGGAAATCCACTACAATATCCTTCACATCCATTTCAAAATTAAATTTTATTAGTTATAAACATTTAAAAAAAAATTTATATTAGTTTGCATATATAAAATAATAATAATATTCCATCTTATCAATAAAATAAATATTAATATTTGAAAAAAAAACATTATATTAAAATAATTATATTGATAATAAATATAAAAAATTATTCAATTCATATTAACCCTTATGGTAATTGAAATCTTCTAACTTATGATCTCAAACCATTATATTAACCCCTAATTTTCTCATCAAATAACATCCTTACCTCTAATTTTTACCGAAACACTTTCGATAATATCAACTATAACAACTTATTCTTAAACTTAAACCATGTACAACATTTATAACAAGGGTATAAATTTTATAAATTTCTAGGATCTACTTGGTTTTTTATTTTAGAGAATTTATAAAACCATTACATGAAAAAATGGATCTTTACAAACAGTATTCATTTTCTCTACACAAATATGTTCTTATATTTTAACTTGTGTTTCATTATAGACTCATTTTCTTCATTTAATATGTGTCACAATTGAAAATTATATAATTCATACATATCCATAGTCCCTTTGAAAAACTCTTGAAAAATATTATAATAAAAAACAATAGTAAGGGATTTAAAAATAAAAAAAAAATAATTATTCCCTCAAAAAGGAATAAATATTATAAGGACGTTTTCTAATTTTACTATAAAAATGTTGATCTAAAATAATAATATACCTATACAAAAACAAAATTATTTTTTGAATAAATTAATAAAACCTATAGAAAAAATAATAAAGAAAAAATAATATCCATGATATCATCTTGAGTATTAAAAAAAATAATGAAATATTTTTCCTTGAAAAATAGTCCTTTCACCATTAAAATATTTTATAATTTCATATCATTATTTAAATAACTCTAAAAATAATGGGGCTTCTATTAAAACTTATAATAAGGATAGAAAATTAATGTATGGAAGATGAAAAATTATATATTTTCAACCATTTTCATTCATGTTTTACTCATATGTAATAACACATAATTACTTAATTCCATCCATCATATATCTAGAGAATTAATCAATGCCCAATATATTAGAGAGGTATATCCTGAGCCCACCTCTCATCATCAATAAATACCAATTACTATATAATTATCAAAAAAATTACAATCCTTTTCCATTTCATTAAAAATAACCTCAAATAATCATTTTAACATATATGAAAAGACCTTTTCATTTTCATATAAAAATAATGACAAATATACATTTCTTTTGAAAAAAAATAAACCAAATTCCCAAAATATTGTGAATGAGAAATTATTTGGATACCAAAAAAATTATAGATGAATATTGATAAATAATAAAAAATAAAATAGTATAAAAAAAATTCATATTCTAAAAGTTAAGAAAATATTCGTTTAGACTGTGGTAAATAGTTACATAAGTGACGCATATGGAATACTTAAAAAATATTTATTTTCAAAACCATTATATATTATTATGAATAGTTGAAAAAGAACTTCAAAAATAAATTATTTTAAATAATAAAATTCTCAAAATAGATTAAAAAACATGGATGTTGTGGAGAAATAGTTGATTGGAAAACATTAACATAATATTTTAATGAAAATGCATCACAATTTTAACATCTTTTTATGAAAAAAATAATAGAAGTAATAAATATTAACTGGATTTATGAAAAGATGATTTTATGAAAATTAATGATAAAATTTATCTATATTCAAGTATATACACTAAAATAAAATAAAATATGCGGTGAAAATAGAACAATATTCAATGAAATAAAGTTGAGATAAGAAATCCCTTAACGTGAGTCCCTTGTTTATTTATGTCTTCTCTAATATATGAATAATAATATTTTATTAATTTTGTACTTTACTAAGTAAAATTTTCATGTTCTTTAAATTTGTATTATTACTTTATTAATTTATTATCATATTCTATTTTATTCATAAATCATTTATGTTTGCATCAAATGATTTTAGGTCAATCGATCCATAAAACTATAAAAAAACATAGATTGGATGATCGATGCTAGAGGTATAAATATTCCATCATATACTGAATCATAATAGGTTATAATTATCTTGTTTATATATATTGAATTTAATTTAAAAACCATCCATTTAAGGATAAAATAAAAAATGAGATATATTTTTCATCATTGTGCTAGTGTGCGTGTACACGTAATCGGTATTTTCATTTTAAATAACAGATGAAAATGAAGTAAAACAAATAATGGGTTACCATTAAAGCTTAACACTAATATAATAAATGAAAAAAATATTCATCCAAACCACACTTATGTCCATCCATGTGAGGTGGTAATAAAAAAAGAATTGCATGCCTTCCTGGAGGATGTATTCTACTCATATGCCCATGTGACATTTTAGTTTCTTATTGGATGGAAATAAGGTTTATAATAGTTTATACATAAACATAATAACATTTAGGTATAGTAAAGAAACTTACATTATTATATTATGATGTTTAGAAATTTTTTTAAGGAGTTATAAGAAAACATAATAATGATAGTTTTTGGTTAAGACATCAAGCTCGCCCTTTGATATCATCCTTCGGGTTACACCAAAAGCCTTTAAGATTTGAAATTTGGTGAGATGAGGACTATTATGACTTGGGAAGGAGAGTATGATAGGTATTAGAGAAGATAATAGTTATTCTAGGATGTTCAATGCGTGTATATAAGTGAGGATAGGTGGTCTATAGTTATAACTGGGAGGTGTGACAACCCATTAAATATTACGAACATTAAAATGTATAAAATGTAATTATCTATGAAAGTGGATTAAATTTAGTCAAATTTAAAATATGGGATAATTTATTTCCTAATTTCACTCATTCAATTACATGATATTTGAATCCATGTCCCTTGGTTTAACCCCCCTTTAACCCATTCATACCTTACCGTAGTGATAAACCTTTTCCATGGTAACTATTAATTATTACTAAAAATAAAATTAAGCTCACTAAAAAAATAAAAATACTAATTGAAATTTTTAATCCATTTACTAGCATTTAATTTCTTATGGTGATAAAGATAAAATTTAATATAAGTCATCAAAACACAATGAAAGACGAATTAAAAAAAAATTATTTTTTAAGCATATATTTCCATTCTAAAATCAAATATTTTTTTTCATTCTACTATAATTAACTAGATTAGATTAAATGTGACATATTTTACATAAAAAAATCAAAAACTGAAAGCATACTTGTGAACAGTTGATTAAAAGAGAAGATCCCATAATAGTTATTATTATAATAAAACGATTACTTAGATTTTCAAAATGTGAAACATGTATTTCTATGTTTAAAATTATTCTTTTAAATTCATTACATTAAACAATAATAATATATATTTTATATAAAAAATGAATCATAAGTATTATTTTCATAAATATATCATAATAAAATTGATCCTATTTTTAAAATTTGTATTTTTCTCTATTTACTTGGAAACAAACTATTTCAGAAAAATTACATTATATTATTTGGAAATTATTATTTTAAAAATAGTTTATTTTTTTTCAAAATTTTATTTTTAAAGAATAAAATTTTACAACAAAATAAACAAATTTGCAGAATAAAAAATTGCATTAATAGAAAAATAACCCTTTTAATCAATAACCATTTTTTGTTTTATTTAATACCAATTTCTAAATAATTTAGTTTTAATGTAACATAACCGGATTTTAAATTAATGCATATGTTTTATATCATATGGAATACACAACACCAAGCTTAAATAAACCGAGAAATATTATTATTTAAAAAATCATTATTATAACTTTGCCATTGAATTGGAGGGTATGAATAGGAATAAGAAATTTTTTAAATAATTACAAATATCCTAATAAATACATATTTATTAATTAATTATTATAAAATAATCACTATATTTCTAGTCGACATTTTTTTCTTAAAAAATTTGTTTTCTACAAAAATGGCTTTTTTCAAATTTTTCTAGGAAAATATTAAAAATAATTTATAGAACTCATAGAAATTGAATTTTATAAAATTAAATTCATTTTTAAAATCTTCACTTCAATATTATATTCCGAATTGTTTTTATAAATTTCTGAAATGTTTTATTTTTCAATGAATAGTCATAATACTATTTTTATTGAAAGCTGCAATTTATTCTAAAGTCTTTATAAATTAAAATTATATTTTTTATTAGTTTTAAAAATTATTTGTATTTTTTTATTTATTTCAATCCATTTATTTTTTAAATTTTTTTTAGGGATTTGGAATAAAAACATTTTACCCTTAAAATGAAATTTTTCTAAAAAACTGTTTTTTCATCGCGTTTTGCTGATTTAATTTTAACCTAAATTATACAACATCGGTGTTATGAATTTAAAAAAATGGATTCCATATTTTAAATTAGTGGAATTAATTTATTAAGTAGTCTAATTTTATTTTTGGTCATTATGAACAATAAGATTTGTAATTTTTTACTATGGTAAGGGTAAATCATGTAATTAAGTGTTAATAATAATAAGATAGAAACTTGACAATGATCATAACAGTTGCCTTATTATTATTTTTAAAAATTTTTTAATAATAATTTAATATTGAGTTATATGACCTATTTTTTATATTTTCTTGTGATTATGACCTCTATAATATTTTATGTAAAGAAATATATTTTTTAGCACTTTTATTTTAAATAAATATAATATTTCAAACATGGGTATAAAGAGATGAAATGTTAATTTATAAATATTGATCTTCTATCTAAATTAATTTAATAATTCAATTTATTTTTAGTTCATTATGAATAAATAATTACCTTAAATTCTTACACAACACTAATGCATTAATTATTCAATTAATTGAAAAATACAATAATTGATGTTACAAATATTAAATGTAATGTAATTTGAAGGAATTAATGATATATATAGATTTTATAGATAACTATAACATGATTGGGATGTATTAAAATAATTTATATTAATATATTTTATTTTCATTATTTTATTAAAGTCAACGTAAATGAATAGTTCTAAAATTAACATTATTGATATATAATGAAACAATATCTTATTAAATGAATTAAAGTTCATAAAAACAATATATTCGTCAAAGTAATTAGTATATGGTTGGAAATATCAACCATGGTCCATTTATGGGTCTTCTTTTCTGTTTATTGTAACTATATTTACCCTTAATGAGTAAAAAACCTTGCTGTCACGGTAAGTGTCAAAAAGGTTAATAAGAGTTTAAACCTAAATATAAGGTTAAAAACATAATATAAACTTGAAAAAAATTTATTTTATGAAACTAAATTTGATAATACTTATATTATATTCAAATATTATCAATTTTAATCCCTTAGGATAGAAAAATATATTTAATTTCACTAAATATTTTAAGAAATTCCAATAGTAACCCTCTCCTCTCTTATTAAAGGGAACCTATTCATCTAATTTATTCACACATAAAAGGAATTTTGTTAGGATATGGCCTTCCCAAATAATTTCTTTCATCCTCCCTTACAACCAAGATTCTTTTTTTATCATAAAATGAACATAGAAATTATTTTAGTGTAAATATTAAGAGTTTGCCTGTGGAAGAGGTTTCATTCTTATCCAAGTGTTTTTATTTTATTTATTCTTCTATATCATTAAATTATTCATTAAATATGAATATATGATAACATAAAATTCCAAAATATACTAACAAATTATTATACTAATTAAATAACATATATTTATCTCTAACCTCTATCAGATGGGAATGTAATCTAATGTTTGTGTATACGAGAAACTACCGCCTCATGAGCCGATAGATTTTTTACATCCCCAAATCTCATGGGTTATTATAATTATCTATTAAAATTATATATATATATATATTAATTAAATATCAATCATTTTAAAAAGAAAATATACCATTTTCTTTTTTTTCCTTTCCATTCCCTGGAAAATGATAACATCATTCGCCCTTATGTATGGACTACCACATCCACGAAGTGATGAAATTAATTTTTCATCACAATATAACATGTATTATATATATAAGTGTATTTAAATAAATAAAATGATATTTATATTATAATGATAATTTTTGAAATATATCATAACACTTACCTTCTTTCCATAATGGTCATTGAATATGGAATCGTTACTCATGTCATGTATGACCTACCATTACCAATATTGTAATGTAATTAGTTTTACATAACCATATTTATAGATTGTTTTAAAAAATTATAGATTAGGTATAAAATAATAATAATTTTATGATTAATATTCTTTCAATGATAAAATAATGGCATGTTTGGTCATAGTAAATCTTCCAAATCCATTTTGGGCTTATGAACCGAATATAATCAAAACATTTGACATAAAAATAAATGTATAAGAATTAAATAAAATATTTGGTAAATGATCATGAAAAATTTCCTAATAAATTAAATAAATTAACTTAGGGTTTTGATTAAATAATTCAAAGAGCAATTGTGATGAGACACACACAAGGTAAGGGACACTTTATCTTAAAACCTATTTTTAAATATTATAATGATTTATTTTTAAAATATTTATTTTTCATTTTTATATTTTTAAAAATATTTTTTGAATATATTTATGTGTAAATTAATGAACTACAAGGAAAATATTACTCCACGTTTTTTAATGGTTTTCAAAAAGTATTGTTTTTATAGAATGTTTGAGTTTGTTTATTGAAGGAAAACATGAATGTTTTATTTAAATTTATACGTCGTTAATGAATTTTTCCACCAGTTTAACCATTATTTGATGTTTTTATTCCTTCCAAATATGTAATTTTTTCATCAAATAAAACCCAATTTACCTTTTTTTGGTATTTTTGAATTGAAAATGGTTTTTAAGAGAAATGAATACATTGATACTGAAAAGTGTTATGCCCAAAGATTTAAAATAGTTTTCAAAGATTTTTATTCATGTTGTGGTATTCATGACTTATTATGAAGGGTTAAGCCCCATTATAGTTTATGGGTGAGCCTGATATATCTTATATTATTCGTGCACCATAATTTCACTCCAATGCCTTTTGTAATGATTCAATTTTCCAAAGGATTATATTGGATGTTGATTATATGGCTCTTAAAATTATAAGGTTTATTTTAAGGGTTCTATAAATGTTCTTGGATAATGATGTACCAAGGAACTTACATGACATTTATATGTTCTACAATTAGTTTTAATGGAAATATTTTAATCTAAATTAGCAAGATAATGTAATTTCAAAAGGAAAACTGAATCACTTTTGAGGTAAAAAGGAATATTTTTAAGAAAAAGGTTTTCACGATTTTTATGTTTTTCACAGAACTAACAAATTTCTTGTTTTTTTGTTCCTTACTAATACCTTTTTTTTGCTAATACCATTTTATTATAAAAATATTCATAGGTTTTAAGTATATATAAAGGAAAATATGAAGTCAAGTTGGAAGTTGTGGGGATTTTTCATAAAAATAAATCATGTTTTATATTAAATGTTTTATATTATGGGAAACATGGATATTGATTCCAAGTTTCTAGTTGTATAATATTTTTTTATATGTATGAGTTTTTTTCTTGATTTTTTAAAACTATATAATTAAAAGATATTTGGGAATGCAAGAAACTGAATTATTTTCAGTAGGTACAAGAATATGTGTTGTTTTAGGCTGGGTCTTTATAGATGGTATCCAGAAAATGTTTTAGATTTAATTAGAGGATATGTTGTTATTTAACATAAGTTAAAGGTCGTAAGTTACCATAATAGATATTATGTTATTTGGAATTATAGTTATTTTTGATAAATGTAAAAGAGTTTAAGATAACATGATTAAGGATATCTTAGTATTTTTCCTCCTTACATAATGGTTTATTGTGATTTTATTATTATTATCACAGTAGCATTTTTGTTTTAGTGAATTGTTGGATCGAGTAGGAAACAAAGTACCAATGGATGTGAAAGAAAATGTGGTTGTTTTATGAATGATAAACCGAATGAAATGAGACATGTAGTGAAAAATATTACTGTTATTCATAACTAGATATTAGGATTTGTGATCAACAACTTGAAACTATAGAATATACTTGGAAATTTAGGTGATAAAGGTAATAAATTTAAAAATAACCAATAAATAATGTCTCAAGAATGTGAAAAAAATCACCCAAGACAAAATCAAAAAAGAATGGGAAGAAGTTTTCTATGTGGTAAAGGTGAGCATAGAGGAATAATTTTTACCAAAAAAAGAAATTGTTTTTTTGACTACATAAAGAGGAATAATGTTCTTTCCATGGAATTAATTAAATGTTTTAAATGTGGGTATTATATTAATTATTTAAATCTATGTCCAAGGGGGAAAGATAAGGAACAATATTAAAATGACCATAAAGATAAATTTTGTAGAAATTCATAATGTCATTATTATTGAAGATAAGAAAACTTAAAATGGAATATCAAAGGTTTGAATTATATCTTAGATTATATTTTAATATTTATGAATCATAGTACATGATTAATATTTTTGTTCATAGGAAGGTCATTTTATGTAATATGTTTTAAAATAAATGTTATTGGGGTATAAATAATGTTAAATGATTAAGGTGTCTATATATATGGATCCAAGAGTTTTTATTTAATGGTAGATTTAAGGTTGATCATAAGATAAATGTATTTAAAAACCCTTTTGGAGGTTTTATCTAAATTTAATATTTTTGGAGATATTTAATTTGTTTTGGTAGATGAATGATATATATTTAACCCTTACATTTAAAATGTTAAAAAGTTATTTGAGGAACAATTCTCTTTTCATTTTGTGGACATGTGTTTAAAGGTATTGATAACATTTTAGTTTTATGTAAATATTGATTATTAACATTATTTTGGAGTATATTAATCATAATTGATGGAATGTTATAATAATTATATTACTATAGTTTTAGAAAAAAGGAAACCAATAAAATGGGTGATAACCCATCACATCTGGAAAGACTATAGGGCTTGAACCAAAATCCAAAGGTCGACATGGGTGAACAACCAACCAAAGGCCTACATGATGTCCTAGTTAGTATTACATTATAAACAATGATTATTTTGAACCTGAGAATTTATGTTTTAAAATATATATAACCCTGAGACTTAAAATATTTTTGGTGTTTAATGTTATTTTGGAAGAAGATCACTATATTTTTGGGAACATTATATGCATTAGATAAATTAAATTTTATGATTTCTTGTTTTAGGATTAATGGTTGATTTTTAATATGTAAGAATATTTTATTTTAATACAGATTTAGGGTGAAACATGTTTCTATAGAAATGATTAATATATTTTGGAGATTATATGATTAAGTAATATTCATTTTGTGTATGGAAGATTAAGAGTGATTGGAATTATTTGAAGATAAATGTTGGATGAATCTCTGATCCAATAATTTTAATTTTTGGGTTTAAATATTAGTCAAGGATATATTGAATAATTTTATGGATAAATATTTTCAGATTGATTTAGCATTCAGTTTTGGGTATTACGATTGAATTTTAGAGATTAATATATTATTTCTTCATATAATGGTTTATTCATTATGGTAATTATATTACCTTATAATGACCATTTAGATTTTCGTTAATGTATAAAGACATGAAAAATAGGTTATTATACATTTTTATATTATATGATCTAATTGACGTTTATTTTAGTACTTTAGGCATACAAACTTTCATCTTGAATACTAATCTTTTGTACAAAATGAAGAGATTGTGGTAGAAATTGATTAGAGGATGATATTATATTTTTCAAGTAAGTATATTTCCTTATTATTTAACTCAATATGGTAATACAATTCCTAAAATATATAAAATGAATATTGATACAAATATTTTATCCGGTTACCTTTATTTTTGTTGAATCCATAGTATTTTATCACACCACTTTTTTATGGTTTTATGGTCATCAACATTAACATGATTATTCAATTTATTCTAATGAATGTTCTCTATCACTCTACATCGTTATTTGGAAAATATTTTTTTTCTTACAAGTCCATATTTTTTCACACCAATTTTTTCCTATTTGAAACATAGTTATGTGTTATTGCAGACTACCATATTATTTCCTTTTCTCTCTTTTCCAGAGGAAGTGTTATTGATCCCTTTTATAATATTAGATTTCAAAAAAGGTATTGTTAGAGGGAAATTTCTTTATTTCTGAGTTCAAGTTCAAATTAAAGGGATAAAATTTTATATGTGGGGATAATTTAATATCTGGAGATTTTAAAAGAATGAAAATGTTCGATAGTATACAAAATAAACAACACCAAGCTTAAATAGTCCATGAAATTTTATTATTTAAATATAAACATAATTTCTTGGCCATTGAATTTGTCGGTATGAATATGATTAAATAAATTTTGAAATATATATAAATTTATTAATTAATGAAAATGTATTGATTAATTCTTAAAAAATAATCCCACATTTTTAATTAATTTCATTTTGTTTTTAAAGAATATGTTTTATTTGAAAATGGTTTTTTATTACTTTTATAGGAAAAATATTATAAATAATATATGGAAAATTTATAAATTTTATTAGATAAATTGAACGACATTTTTATATCTTCGTTCCAATTTTATCATTGGGTTATTTCTTTAAGAATCTTCTAATTTTTTTAATTTTCAATAAATAGTGAAAAATAGTTATTTTTATTGAAAACTGTGTATTCCATTAACAAATTTATAAAGAAAAATTCTAGATTTATTTTTTTAAAATATAATTATAAATTTTTTATTTAAATTAATAGAATTTTGTTATTTTAAATTAATTGTATTCTTATATTTAGTATAATCCTTTTTTATACCTAAAATTAAATTTTTTCAGAAAAAACAATTACCTCGTGTTTTTAGTGTTTAATTTTAAATGAAATTATGCCACATATGATTTTTTAATTTTTAAAAATATATTTAAAATTTGGAATATGTGTTTCCAAATTTAATTAATATGTACCTTGAATTTTTAGACAATATTTATTGTAACATTAGTAATTATTGTTAACACATTTAGGGTAAATCTAGTAATAAAGGGTTAAAAGTAAAATGATAAGGACTAGAAAATGACCCTAAAACCTGTCTTAATTTTATTGGATAGTTCAATTTATTTCATAATAATATCACATTTGGTTACATGATCCTTTTTATATGTATATGTGATTATGACCTTTATAATATTTTATGTATAGAAAAGTAAAAAATGAAAAACTCTTATTTTTAATAAATATAATATGTTTAACATGAAGAAAATAAAAGATATGTTTAATAATAAATATTAATTTTAAATATAAATAATTTATTTTAATCATGTTAATTTATTTTTACTTCTTAGTAAATAAATAATTACCTTAAATGAATACACAATACTGATTGATTATTTTTTTAATTAATAGAAAAATTAAATTATATTAAAAATATTAAAAGTAATATAATTTGAAATAATTAATGAGATGAAATATTTTTTAGATAAATATAAAATTTTTAGGATGTATTAACATATTATATTTGAATTTATATTTCTTTGTTGATTTTATTAACGTCAATGTAAACGAATTGTTATAAAATTGACATTCTGGATATTTTTTGAAAATAATAATTTATTAAATTATTTATAATACCCTAAAATACTATATTAGGCCTTTTTATTAGGATATATTTTAAAATATCGACAATGGTCTATATATGGGACGTTTTTTTCCATTTATTGTAAATATACTGAACCAAAAAGTGTAAAAACCCAAGTTGTCACGATATGCATGAAAAGGGTTAAACGGAGGTTTAAACGAAATAATATGGGTAAAAAAATTGTCAAAACTTATAGAAATTTTATTTTAGGAAATTAATTTGTCCCATAATATTAATAACTTCAAATAATGTTAATTTTGATCCCTTTATTCATAAAAAATAAATTATTTAAATTTAATATTTTATGAAATTCCAAGATTGTGTGTCCCCTCTGTTATATAAGGAAACTCACATCCACATTTAACAATGATTAAAATTCATTTATATCAGCCGATTCCTTCCCAAATACTTTAATCACATCCCTAATCACATCATAGAGTCTTTTTATGATCATCGAACCAACCTAGAAATGATTTTTGTGTAAACCTTAAGTGATCATCCAAAGAATATGTGTCATTCATAACCAAGTATTTTGTTTTTATATCATCTTAAACCCCATTTAAATATTTCCTTTAAACATGATTATATAATTAAATAAATGTATCTATTAAACCAAGAGGTTATTATTTTAATTTAATAACCTATATAATTATCCAATCTACAAAATATGGGAACGGTATCCGTCATTCTTGCGTACAGTAGGCTATTGACTCGCGAACTGATATAATTCATTTTCCATAACCATCTCTCATGAATGTTCATCATGATATATTATATGTATATTAATTATATTTATAGCATATTAATAATTCTAAAAAGATATTATATCATCTATGTTTTTACCTTTCCATTCATTAAAAAATGATAACATTGTTCATGTGTATGTGTGGACTACCACCTCCACAAAGTGATGTGATTAATTTTTCATCATCGCATCACATGTATGATATATTTTAGGGAATTTAAAGAAATAATATTATATTTATGATATAATTATCATTATGGAATGATATAAAAATATATACCTTCTTACCATAATGATAATTGAAAAATGGAAACGTTACTCATGCGTACGTACGACCTAGCATCTCAATGATTGTAATGTGGTTCATTTTTCATAACCATATTTCGTTATTGGGATTAAAATTTAAAATTTATCTATAAAAATGTAATTATTTCATGATTACTATTCTAGTTATGAGGGAATAATGACCTATTTTCGCATATTCAACCTACCAATGTCATTTTGGACTTATAAACCGAATATCCTCAAATCATTAGACATAAACTTAAATGGTCAAGTATTAAATAAAGGGAATATTGAAATTGAAAAATATACTTAATAATGTAAATAAATTAACATATGTTTTTCAATTAGGAAGATAAAGAACACATGTGATGATTTAGACTCATGGAAAGAGACAGTTTGACATAAAACCACATTTTAATTGTTATAATGATTTATTTTAAAAAATTTCTCTTCCAAGCCCATGTTTTTAAAATTATTATTTGAACATATTTCTATGAAATGAAAGTAACTATAAAGGTAATTTTATTGAATATTAATGTTTTTTAAAAAGGAATATTTTTATTGAATGTCCAACTTTGTTTACAAAATCCAAAAGGTTTTTTGTATTTGAATGTATACAGAGACAAAAACTTTACCCACCACAGTAATCATAATTTTAAGATTTTCTTCCTTTATATACATTCATATATTCATTAAAGAATAAAAACACTTTCCCATTTTCTAGGTATTTTAGTATTGAAAATGCAATTTTTAGAGAAATTGGTACTTTTATATCTGATGTTGTATTTCATATGGGTTTAAAATAATTTTCAAGGGTCTAATTCATGATAAGTGTTCTATGATGATGATTTCTTAAGGAACATAAATGAATTTGTTATGTTTAATAATGGGTTTTAATGATTTTTTTATTTTAAAGGGTAATATAATGATATTTTAAAGGAAAAAAGATTCAATTTTGAGTAAAATGGTATGATTTTAACAAGACAATTTTCATTTTTTTTCAGTTTTTTCACCAGACACGAGTATTTGTTCTTTATAAACCTTTTAAAAAACTTTTTATGGTCATATGAGGTTTTAAAAATATTTTTATAGGTTTTAAAGATGGGAAAGGGAATCAAATAAGTTAATCTGAATACTAAAAATATTTTCCATAAAAGTAAATCATGTTTTATATTAAAAGTTTTATATTATTGAAAAAATATACAGTAATAAGATTTGACCACTTTGTAAAATATAGTTTGTTATATAAGAGTTATTACATAATTCTATAAAACTACTAAGATAAAATATATTCAAGAATGTAAGAAAAATAATTTTTGTCTAAAGATACATGATTTTTTAAGGATTGGTCCTCATAGCTAATATATCTTTTTTAATTTTGAAATATTACAAATCATTATGATCATATTTTAAATTTTTTCATTTTAATATATTAATATAATAATACATTTCAAATAATAGGTACATTACCCTAAAAAATATATCTATTTACCTATAAATAAATTTATTTTTATTTCAAACGATTTTATAATAACTGTATGAATGCTTATTTAACTTTATAAATGTATAAAAAGTACATCTCCATATGTTTAATACAATAAATAAAGTAAATTACAATTCTTATAAAATATATATAATAAAAAAAATTTATAAATAAATTATTTATTTTTAGCCATATTATTTTCTATACATTATATTATCATTATCCAATTATTCGATGGATGCAATTTCTTAATTTTATTTGTTGTTAAATCAATATTTACAATAAAGTGTGTTTATATCAAACCTAAAAATTGTTAAATTTAATAAAATTAATATTTTAACAGAATATTCAATGAATAACTCTTTAAATTAAATTATATTCATTACATAATTTTTTTCCATTTTATATTAAGTATTCAATTATTTATTAATATCATTATACTATCTAGTAATAAAATTAATTTATTATATTAGAAATGTCGTATTCACTACCGTCTATTGTTATATGCATCACAAGATTTTAAAAAAATAAAATTTATTTTAATAGAAAAATATGATATAAAATATATGTGTATTGTTTGAATGAACCCCTAATTATATTCATTAATAGTAAGAAAAACATCCTTCAATGATATTATAGAGAAAAAAGGATTTTTTGCTCAGAAAAATTGAATATATTATAAATTAATAATATTTCTAAAAATCCAAATTTAAATGAGAACATGCGTTGAAAATTGTAGATAAATCTTCCATCCTAATTTCCTTAGATCATCATATTAAAAAATTATACTATCATTGGTAGAGAATATAGAGGAAGTTGAAAGAGATTACAATGGTATAACTTTATAAAATATATTTCATATTCCTTTATTCTCTATTATAAACTCTCCATATTATATATATCTGATAAAACATTTAAATCCAATTAATCTTTCTCCATATTAATCAATTAATATTTTTTATTTAAAAATATTTAATGTGATGTATTTATTGTTTAATCTACTGATAATATAATAATTTAATAGTTTCAACTCTTAGAAACACTATACATCCCCTAATATTTCTCTAAAAATTAATTTAAACAACCAAAATAATGAAAATACACTTTGTAATTATAATAATCCATAACTACTAATTTTAATGAAAGACATAAAAATTATTTCTAAAAATAACATTAATATACAAATTCAAATAAACCCCACATTAGTAAAACAATATGTCATAAAAAATAATAAAATCCTCCAAAAATCCATAGCCCAAAAGAATTATACTTCCATTAAAATAATTTGATCAAATACATCATAAATAATTTTGAAATTTTCTGTAAGTATAAGATAATATTCCCAAGGAAATAAAAATTATTAAATTAACTCAAAAATATTACCAAATTAATTTATTAAATAGAAAAATCTAAAGATGATACAAATCAATAGGAAAAGAACTTTTTATCTAAATATATATATATAAGGATTTTGTTTAATCTATAGGGTTAAACCATCATAATTGAATACGTATTTCTCTCTCTCTCAGGTATAATTATTATTATTTCTTGTTGTATCCACAATAATCACCATTCAAAATTCTATAAAGGTCATTTATCATATAAAATAAATATATTCCTACAGAACAATTAGAAAATAGTTTTCTTTTATTTTTTAAACAATGAAACATGAAATAACTATTACAATGAAACATTCTTATATAAAAAATACAATTAATAAGACACGTTACAAATTATTTCATTAGATTAAACTATAAACACGCCTTGATGTACTATATTTCAATACATACCACGTTTTTAATGATCCAATTTTCCCTGATGTTCTAAAAACAAACTTATCATAGAAAATAAACTCTATTTTCCATTTTTGATGCATAATATATAACATATTTAATATTTTATTTGTCATAAATCTATAATAAATTATATATATATGATCCATAATCTATATAATATAATATACCTCTCCCCCACCTTAGTTAAATACATAGGTGGTCGATATAGTCATCTATATAATGACTAAAAAAGATCTACAAAAAATGATACTTAACATTATTTTTATTTAAAAATTCATCTAATATAATACGATACTCATATTATCTCCTAAAATTAATTATATAATATTGATTAATTCTCACTAAAGACATAATTTTTTATTATGATTCCTTATATATCTACATATTATTAACTATATACTTATTCAACAATGTACCCATCACATTTTATACCCTACAAATTACCTTGGGGAAAACATAGGATCCTAATCCAATAAAATAGATTATATAACTTCATGTAAAGTAGTTTTTTTCTTTACATATTAGTTACCTAAATATTTTATCAAGAATACCAAATAAATGGGTAAACATTTTAACAATTATTTATGTTAGTCTACAGTAACCCTGGTACTATTATGCTTATTTTATGAACATGGTAATCTAATAACATGATCAATCAAAATAATTTATCGTCTTTATATTTTCTCATGGAGTTTTTGAAAAATTATCATAGGATTATGATAAAAAACCTTCACATATTAAAAAATACAATAGCTATAAATAAACCCATATATTTGATTTTTTAATCTACAACACTAGTAATATAATTAATTATTTTAAATAAATTTTAATTTATAGTAAATTACCTAAATAAATATTATTAAACACTTTTACGATATCTTGTATTTAACTTCAAGAAACAAATATTTAATATTTGAAATGATAAATTTAATCCATTCATTATCACCACCAATAAATTTTCACCCCAAAAAATTATGGTTTCACTAATTCAATTATATTAGGTATCATTTATGACTATTTTTAATTGATCGTAATGAAAAAAAATTCATTAACATTGTAAAATAGTATATTATCTCTCTTCTTGTGATATTTAAGATGTATGAAAACTATCAGCATCATCTAATACCAATATATTTATAATCCATTGGCTTCAAGATTTTTCTTACACTAGGAATCCACTTCAATATTTCCATATCCTTTTTTGTAAGACTATATAAGGTGAAAAATTATTATGATACCCAGATAATTTTCTTCTCCTTATGTATTAGCCTCATTAAGAGAAAATATACCATACACTCTTATGATTTGAATATGTCAAATATAAATCAAAATATAGTTATTACCTCCAACTCATAAAAACCTTATAATCTTCCACTAAATGTATATAATTCATATTATATATCATATCATGTAGTAATATGTGCATAAATATGTATTACAAAAAATTCACTTCTTATATGAGAATTCAACCAAGATAAAATATAATTGTATAACAATACATTGAATTTTGTTTGTTGAATTTAGGTATGATCAACTATAGAGTATAATTAGATTTTGTCTTCAACTTGTCAAAATAATTATGAAACTTTATATCACACTCACACTTTACATCCTCTTGAGTTAACAACAAAAATTGTTATGATTACTTATAAGATCATTGAATAAAGAATTTATCATACCCTGATAACCATAGAAAACTAGATTCTGAAATGTAATAATAGGCCTCTACAAAGACCACACTACTTTCAACTTATATAAATATATATAAAAAACCTTTTTATAGAGAACATATATTAAGAATAGTACCTATTAATTAAAAAATAACTTGTAAAACTTTTTATAAAACTCTTTTTCTCAAAAAATTATCAGAAATGTTCTAAAAATGTTTATTTTTATTCCTCTAATTGAAAATAATCAAGATAACATTTTTATAGACTACTAATGATAATTAAAGATATTTTTTTAATGATAAGATTGATCATGTATATAAAATAAACTTGACCATAGATATTCCTAATTTAATTTCATATGAATTCATAATATTA
The DNA here is from genome assembly GCA_963277665.1 of Viscum album. Classification (NCBI taxonomy): domain Eukaryota; kingdom Viridiplantae; phylum Streptophyta; class Magnoliopsida; order Santalales; family Viscaceae; genus Viscum; species Viscum album. The sequence goes on from OY728157.1 coordinate 172,264,575, forward strand.
GAATCTAATAATAATAGTTTTATTTGGACTATACAGGAACTTTACCCATAGATGGTGATACCTTTTATTATATTGATCATTGCAAAAAAATAATTTCTCCTTTTATGTGATTAAAAATATAATCAATGTTTCATAATTGATAATTATTTTTAAACATTAATATGACAATCATCTATTAGTTGATACACAACCAAAAGATAAAATTATTATTTAAAGAAAATACAATTGCTACCACCAATGGTGACTGTTATTAAGATAAATATCCATCCTTAAAAATAATAATACTAGGATTAAACTTCCGGAGGGTCGTTATATTCCATAATATATGAAGAAAAATATATCAAAAAATTTCTATGTAATAACTCATTAGAAAACTATAGGTTTTTCTCTAGTAGTTTTCCAATGTCATTGTCTAGAAAATACATACAAGGAATCTACCAATTTTATTAGAAACTAGATATTATCTTATCATTCCCTTGATTTGGTATTCCTTCCATATAGATAATAATTTTATAATAAATGTTTCATTAAAATAGGTCCCAATCAACTCTCATGAATTTCCCAAACTCACAGATTGTGTTGGACACTCCATTTAGATATGTTAATATAATAGCAATTTCCTTTGTTATGAAAATGAGAGGTAAAACTTACTATCAAATCCATAAAGATTATTATGTAATGTGTGATTATATTTTAGAAAAAAATAATATATTGATACTTCTACTCAATAATTACAATATAATATCAATTAAATTTAAATTACTTTTTCATCCCAAATCCTTGATAAGCCTTAATATTAATATAATAAAAAATAAATTCAAAAATACACATATATGAATGAATTATATATACTCCTATCAATAAAAAAAATAGAGTTAAAGAAAAAATTAGTGTACCCCATACATTAGTAGGTTCTTCTTCTGGTTAATCTATCAAATGTTATAAAATTGATAACTAACATTTATTCACTGATATCTATCCAAGATGAATAATACCACTAATAGATACCTATACCCCATTCATATAATATCTTGGTATCTTGTTATGAATAAATGTTCCACATTTTTGGTTGTAATCATATCCATATTATTGAATAAATGTTTTTCCAACCAACTCACACAAATGAAATATCGTAAGATCATTGAGAATATATCAATCAATGGGCATCATATGGTGACACTAAAAACACCTAAGTTTTATCCTTATTATAAAAAAATATTATTTTTAATATATTTTATTAATTATTTCTTATCACAACCCAAAGTTTGAAATTTGTTTATTTTATTATTATATTGGATTTGGATATTCTGATTGAGGTTCGGGTAGAGTCCCACTTTGAATTTTTTTGTTTTTGTGGAAAAATGAAAGTTTTGGGCTTGGTAGTAAGGGGAATAAGGGAAACACACAGTTAAATAAAAACTATATACCATTACCTAGGTAACCATGCAACGTTTTTTAGTACATGGGTAAATAGTAAGTGTTTAACATGGTTTGGGAGATCAAGCATCAACCGTGCTAGAGGTTCTTTCCATTTGAATAGTAGTGACTGCACGGTTTGCACTGAGTCTGGAAAACCGTGTGAGCTACCCCGATTTTTAGAATCATGAAATTCCAATATTTTCCTCCCCAATTTTTATCACCATTTAGGATTTCATCCCCTCTTGGTCATTTCTGGAATATGAAGGGATCCCCCAATACCTCTCTCCTTGGTTCTTCTCCATCCATGGATGCATATCCAAGGTTCCAAGGTTAGTTTCTATGGGTTTTGGAAATTTTTATCCTGTTTATATTCCCCTATATTGAGATCTTGGTCTCTCATGGCCAAACCATAGGGTAAGTGTTGGATTATTTCGATTGATTCCATTTATTTTATGGTGTGTAGAATATTCCTTTGGGAATTTTCTTTCTTCTCTAAGAGTTTTTCCACATCTTTACTCCATTGAGGTAGGTGTTTCCATTAATTTCATTTATGATTCATTACATTTTATTCTTGTGTGTTTCCAAATATTATATAAATGTGTTTCAAATGCTTGTGATGTGTTTGTTTGGTTTATTATGGTGTTTTCATGTTGGTGAAATTTGGTAAAATGGGTTTTAATGGTCTTCCTTCATTATTATTATAAATTCACGCACATAATTTGTTCAAATAAATGTTAATTGGTCTCTAGAAATATAATTATGTATTTTGATCATGTGTTGGGACGTCTTAAATTTAATGCGATATGAGCATTATGTGTCAATCATGTGACCTTTATGGTTTGAAATTTATGTGTGGCTTACTGTGTTAGTGGTAAAACAAGTGGTTCCCTTTAAAAATGGGCTTGGGTAATTTTAGGGATACTTGTGGTGTGCCATTGTATGTGGGAACATGAATGTGTGCATGGGGTGAACACAATGATGCACATACAAATGTTAATGGTATTGGTTGACCTTTATCAACTTAAAAACCTGGATTTGTTGACACTTATCCCTCCTCCTTATTTCTTTATTTAAAACTCATTATCTTTCACTAAAATTTCCATTTGCCTCAAGTGGCTCTAATGTTGTTTTAAATTTTTTGTTCAAAACTATGGATTGTTTGGTACCTTGTAAAATAAGTATAGTTATTAAATGACATGGGATCACATTTTTCAACTTTAAGTAATTTTTTTATTTTCATTTTGGATTATAGTGGTGTTGGAAATGGAATTATATTTGAAATATAGAGGCATATTTGGCATTTTATAGTTGAAATTCCTGTTTTAAAGTGCTTTCGAAATGATTCAGAAAAGTTTAGGAAATTGATTTGAAATAAGAGTGAAATAAGGCCTGATTGGAACTTTGTAATGTTTGGTAAATGATTGTGGTTTTGGAAATATATTTTTCCAATTGGAATCTTGGCATGTTTGAGAAATTTTTTTGATACTCATATAAAATGTTTTCTCGGTTGGCACTTGTGAATGGTTTTTTTAATATGTGCACACCTATGGAGGATTTCCCGAGAGCAGGTTATCACATAGGTGGTATTGGTGTTTGGGGTACACAAGTGTGGTGGTGGAAGGTGAGGAGAGTCACACATGCAAGGGAATCCTCCCTTACACTTTTTAACATGGGTTTCCTGGGAATCTTTAGAGGGTAGAGTGATGGTTTCTTGTCGACCCCAATTAGATGTGTTGATACCTATTGGATTTAGAGAGTCTATGTGAGATTGTTCTACTGTATTAGAAGTTAGAATGGTTGGTGATTTATTGGCTATTGAATTTCACCATATACCAGATGGTGAGTCCATCCCGAGTATGTCCAGAAATAGCTCTAGGGATGTCTAGGAAATTCTCATTGTTATTATCTGTATGTTCTTGTTTATTTTCTATTTTTCACTTGGTTATGTTTTTGGTATAGCTTTATTTAATTTTGACATAGACTTGTATTACTTTCACAAGATTTATTTATGGAAATTGGTTTTTAAAATGGAAATATATTTTGAAAATGGGAATGTGACTTATTTTTTTGAAGAAGGGAAAGTTGTGTTTGTTTATTAAAATGAGAGAAACCTATTTCCATATGTGTATTTGAAACTAGTTTTTTTGGACTGTTTCAGGAAAGGTAATTCAAATATTTTGTGGTCATTACCTACTGAGATATATTTTCTCACACCCTACTCTTACCATTCGATGTCGGTAGACCTGATCTGTTTTGCAGGTTCAGGATTCTGGTTCGAGTTCTCGTTATTGTATAAGGTTGGTCTGTTGGTGGGAGGTGACGAAGAGGTCACATGAAGATCATGTTGAGTGGTCAAATTTGTGTTTTATATTTAGTTTTGAATGTTTATAAGTATTTTTATTTGGATTAGTTTTTATATTTATTTATATTCAGTTATCATTGGTTATTCTATGTGTTTTGTTTGCCAATTTGATCCTGTTTTGTTTGGTAAAAATCATTCCTTTAGTGGTTGCATTTGAGTTTTTTATTTAGTTTTGTTTTTTCATCAGTTGTTGTATTTGGAATTATTTTTATATTTATTTAGTTTCATTTATTTTTGGTTCTTCCATATGTAATGTTAATCTATTTGATCCTAGTTTGTTTGGGAAAAATAATTCCAATAGAGATTACATTAATTTCCATCACTAGTTTTCAACCCATGGAGATCGGGAAAACCATTAAGGCCATGTATCAGACTAGGGATGATGTCAGGTGGGATTGACACCTGACCTGGTTTGTGATGAAATGAAATCATAGTAGGCTCTTTTTTATTTTGGGGTGTCATATATATTAGATATTATGACTTTTAGAACTCGATAGGAAGGTATGGGAAGAGCATCGCGAACTCTTTCAAATTTTGATCCTCAATTTTCCAACGGTAGTCTAGGTTTTGAGTATATGTTTTGTTTTGTTTTTTGATTTATTGAGCGAGGAATGAAAATGGGGGTGAGTTGGTGTTATGTCTTGATCTCACATAGACTAGTGACCCATGTGGATTCTGACTACACAGTTCAATATCATCCTTGTTCTTCATGCTTACTTGGGGTGTGGCTCACTACCATGTGTCTAGGTTAGTCATGGATACTAGTTACTTAGTCCGGTAGTTTAGTGTGTGTTATGTTATGTTTTAGTTTAAGTTAGTGAAAGTGATATTTAATAGTAAAAATAGTTTTTAAATTTAAAATGAATTATTTCAAATGGATTTGAAATCAGTGAAATGGGTTTTAAAGGAGAAAGCAATTTGAATTGAGAATTTATAAAATTCTTGGGTTTGGTGATAAGGTGGTATGTGATACCGTTAGTGATCCTTATGAACCATTGCATATGTGTAGGTATGTGTGGAATTTTCATCTTGAAATGTGTGCATGGATGCCATATATAGAGGTGGAATGAATGTAAATGTTAATGTTCTTAGGATCCCATGGGAGATTATTTGAAATAAAATAATTGGATTTGTTTTTCGAAATAGTTTTTGAAAGGGAAAATGATTTCAGAAATTGGGTTTTCCTTGATAATGGGTTTTTTTTTGTGAAAAGTGGCATTAAACGAATGTGATTTTGAAAATGGAATGAAAATTTCACTTTTTAAAAAGATTATTTTTCGTTTTTCATAGAATATTTGGCTTGTGAGATGGTTTTTTGTCCTGGTATGGTCTTATTTTATCAATTTTGGTTGATGCGGATTTTGGTTCCATTTTTTCTGCTATTTAAAATATTTTCCCAGAAAGGTCCCCAAAATTTCTAGTCGGTTCCATCCAGTTTTTGGTTCTTCTCATTTTTCCCTATATTTCTTGGTGATCAAGGTCTATTAGAGGCTGAACAGTGGCTTGAGGTAGTTGAGAGTGTTTTAAGAGTGATAAGAACTCCCAAACCTGTTAGAGGCAATGCTGTTTTGGGTTCATTTAAGGGTCCATATTTAGAAGACTAAAAAATGATTTATCAATTATTGATGTAGGTTGGGATGACGTGGGATATGTTTAATACCACTTTTTTATAAGGGTTTATACATGAGGAGGTGAAGAAAAGGAAGGTTGCAGAGCTACGAGATGTTTGATAGGGTCAACGATCAGTGAATGTTTATGTTGACCACTTTAAAGAGTTGGTTTCCTTCTCTTTGGAGGTGGCATTAGAAGATCATTTGAAATATCCAGTTTTTGTTTGGAGTATTCATATAGAGATCACATAAAAGTTCGTCTCATTCGGTAAATTATATTTTGAGGAGTTAGTGGATGAATCATTTTAAGATGAGTTGGTTCTCGGGGTTCAGTCAGTGGTGGTTATCTCTCGTGAAGTTTCCCCATCTGGTTAGAGGGGTGTGCTAGAGGAACATGTTTTTTTAAAAGTCACCATCATTAGTTCCAGGTTCCATCTTTTTATACCATTTTCTCATGTGCTTCTAGTATGGTGGGTTTAGGCATTTAGATCCATAATTCCATAATCCTCCAAATATCTATGATCACTGTGACCTTCTAAAACATCTTGAGATGTTTTGTTGGGAATGTTTCCAAAAAAAGAAGCTTTGATTGAATTATATTATTGCCTCACTATGAGGTAGTGGATGCTTCAGTCATCAGACCCCGAACCACTATCTCTAGAGTGAAGCTCAAACATAGTTAGTAATTAGGGGGGTACAGGTATCATTTTTATAGTTCTTTTCTCTTGTGTTATGGTGGGGACATTTGAAGTTTTCTTATTTTTGTTTTTCTGTTATTATAGTTTTATCATCTCAGTATAAAAGAGTGATGGATTTTTTCTACCATGGATCGAGTTGTTATGTTGGTCTAGATATGGATATTTGAATTATTTATTATTCCATGGATGTGTTTAACCCATGCAGTGGGTTGGTTCTTGGTTAATTGTGATCAGTTAGAGATACATGGGTTTTGTGGAATTATGGGATTGTTTTTTAGTTATATTTTTATTTTGAGTTATTCCTATGGGTTTAATCTTGTGTTGAGGGTTTATAGATTAGTTTGGGAGTTATGAAGTTCCTAGTTTTCTTGGTTTCTTTGAAGTGGGATTTTCCATCTCTAGTGGTAGTATTTTATGCATGTGCAGAGATGTTTATATTAGATTAATTTTTATAGTGGGGAGAACCCAATCATGTTCTCCCATTTTTATTCATGCTGTTACTTTATATAGACTTGGTCAGGTTTAAATTTTGCAGTAAAAGGTGACCTGGAGGTTTGTGGTTTTGTTAGGTTTTATTCATCTTTGTGATCAGGTTTTGTTCATCGTTCGACTGGGTGTCTTTCAAGGGGATGAAAGTGTTTGTGGTGGGGATAATTTTCACACTGAACCTTGTATTTTTTTATTCTTTATTGGTATTGTATATTCGGGTTGAATTTATGATTGAGTCCATGTTTTATATTTTGGATTATTTAAAAAATTAGAAGTTTTGGGCTTAGCAATAAGGGGCACATGGGTAGAGCATGGTTAATGGAAACCATGGCCCATTTCCCACGTAACAGTGTGAATTGTTTTGGGGTTTAGGGGTAAGTCACATGAGTTTCACATGGTTTGGAAAATTGTGAAACAAGAATTTGAGAGGGTTTTCCATTTTTATAGAGGAGGCCACATAGTTTGTGCACGAGTTTTCAAACCCTACTTCCAAACTGTGCGAGCTGCCCAGATTTTTAAAACCATGAAATTTAAATCGCACCCTCCACTATTTTTACCCATTTAAGTATTTCCTCCCTATTTCTCATTTTTATAGAATTATGGAATCCCAAATTCCCTATCTCTTTGGTTATCCTCACATCATGGTTGCATTGACAAGGTTCTAAGGTGAGTTTTTAGGGGTTTTGGCCATTTTATCCTCTTTACCTTCTCATCTGTTGAGATCTTGGTCTCTGGTGGTGGGATTTCTCTCTTGGATGAACCCTATGGTTAGGGATGGAAGATTTTGGTATATTTATCTGATGAAAGGTTTTTGTGAATTGTTCATTGGGGTGTTATATTCTTTATTTGAGAGTTTCACCGCATATGAACTCCATTGAGGTTGGCATTTTAATTCATTTCCTTTCTGATGAATTCTATTTGATTCTTTTGTGTTTCCAAACATTTTATAAATTTATTTATATGCATTATTATTTTTTTGGTTTATTGTGGTGTTTTCATGTGGGTGAAATTTGGAAAAAATTATTTTTGAAGGTGTTCCTTCATGATGCTTATGAATTCATTCACATAATGTGTTTGATAAAATGTCAACTGGTCTTTAAAAATTGATTTTTTGTATTGTGATCTTATGTAGGAATTTCATTAAGTTTTGATGGCTTGAATTGACTGTGATATGAGACTTATGTGTGAATTGTTGGACTTTTATTGTTCATAATTTATGGGTGGATTATTTTTTTAGTGGAAAAATAAGTGGAACCCCTTTAAAACTGTATTTGGGTAATTTCATTGATACTAGTGGTGTAACATTGTATATGGGAACATCCTTGTGTGCATAAGGTGAACACATGGATGCCCAAAAAATGATAAAGGTCTTGGATGAACTTTCTAAACATAAAAACCCAGTTTTCAAAACAATTATCCCTCCTCGTTATTTACTTATTTTAAAATATCGGTGTTTCACTAAAATAGAACCTTGTCTGAAGCGAGTCTAATGTGGTTTTTAATTTTAGGTTCAAAACTATAGACCGTTTGGTACGTTGGAAAATATATGTAGTTTATAAATGATATGGGAGCCCATTTGGAATCTTTAATTACATTGCGTGTTTTCATTTTGGCATGATTTTGTGTTGAAAATAAAATTAGATTTGAAATGTTGAGGTACATTTGTCATTGTATACTTAAAAGTGTAATTTCATATTCTTTCATTAATGATTAGGATTTTTTTAAATTATTTTGAAATGGGTGTGATGTATGGGCCGATTGTAAATTTCTAATGCTTGGGAAATGATTGTGGTTTTTGAAATATAATTTCCTAGTTAGATGATTGGTGTGTTTGAGAAAAGGGTTTGAAACTCATATGACATGTTGGCCCAGTAGGCACTTGTGAATAGATTAATATAATTTGGGAACCCCTATGGACGATTTCTCAAGATTATTTTATCACATAGGTGGTGTCGGTGTTTGGGGGAGGTATTGTAGTGACAACAGGTAAGGCAAGTCACTCTTGTGAGGGCCTCCTCCCATTAACCATATATTGTTACCATGGGTTTCTTATGCCTCTTTAGATGGTCAAGTGGTGGTTTGTTATTGTTCGTGATTTGATTGCTTGATACCCCTTGTATGACTAGAGGCTAGGTAGGATGGTGCTACTAGATTCGCAGTTAAAACGACAAGTGAGTAATTGACTATGGAGCTCCACCATATACCGATAAGTGAGTCTGACCCAAGTACATCAAATTATCTTTCTAGGGATGTTTAGGAATTTCTCATGGTTACCATATATATAATCTTGTTTGTTTTTCCTATTGCACTTGGTTACCTATTTGGTACCCCTTTATTTCATTTTCATCTTATCCTTGTATTACATGAACTGGATTTATGTTTAGAAATTGGTATTCCAAATCGAAATCTGTATTGAAATTGGGAATGTGGCATGTTTCTTTTGACAAGGTAAACTTGTGCTTGTTTATTAAATTGAGGAAAACCTATTTTTATATATGTATTTAAAACTAGTGTTTGTGGAATATTTCAGGAATGTAAATTCATGTTTTCTATAGTGATTAACTACTGATCTATTTTAGCTCACCCCCTACTTGTTCCATTCAATGTTGGTAGACTTGAGCTATTTTATTGATTCAGGTTTGTGGATTGAGTTCTCATTGTTATATGAGTTTGATCTGGTGGTTGGAGGTGACAAAGAGGTCATGTGGAGATCATGTTGTGTGGTCGAGTTTGATTGTTTTATTTAGTTTCATTTTTTAGAAGTTGTTGTATTTGTATTAGTTTTTATATTTATTCAAATTCAGTTATTGTTAGTTATTACACATGTTTTTTTAACTATTTGAACTTGTTTGTTTGAAAAAAATCCTTCCCATAGTGGTCAAGTTTGTTTTTTTATTTAGTTTCATTTATGAATAAATTGCTATATTTAGATTAGTTTGTATATTTATTGAGATGAAATTATTGTTGGTTCTTCTTCATGTTCTGTTTATCTATTTGATCATGGTTTGTTTGGGAAAAATGATTCCCATAGTGATTAATTTGATGCCTGAAACAAGTTACCAACCCATGGGGATCAGGAACACCCTCCGAGCCATGTCTCAGACCGAGTAAAATGTCAGGTTGGATGGAACCCTGGATTGGTTCGTCACATTTCTTATGGTAAATTATTTTTCTTCTTCCTTTTTCTATTATTTTAGTAGTTAACTATACCTGATAAAGTGTAGTTGGGGTTTGGCTAAATGGTAAGCACTCCATAATCCTACATGAAAAATGGGGGTTAAAAACCCATTGGGTGTAGGTATTGTAGCAGTACTATAGAAGCAGTGGGACTGTAGCAACGGTGGTACTATAGATCAGCAGGTACTGTAGCGGTGGCATGGTACTGTAGCAGCGGCGGTACTGTGCGAGTATTGTAGTAGGCGGGTTACTATTCACAGAATGGGCATTGGGCAAAAAATTGGGCCTACAGTCTATGTAATGGGCTAAATGCCCACTGGGCCTTCAGGATATGTAATGGGTCCCCCTGAACCCAGTTAAAAGAGGTCTTTTCTTTGATTTAATAATAAACTAAGGCTTCATCGTCAGATTTAAAAAAAACAATACCTGATCAAGTATTAAAAACATTCATACCTTGACTATCCTACATGTCTGCATTCACCACATCAACTTTATAGTCCACCAACACACATGTTGGCTAGTTGTATAGTATAATATTGAACCTTATAACATGTTTAATAAATATCTCAAATATCAATTCCTTAAGGTCAAAATTTATAAATTCACGTTTCCATTGATTGAACAATATTAAACCAATTAGCTCCACAATCCAACAACTTCATGTTCACTTATTTAAAATTAAATAACTCTTATACTTTTAAAAACATAAATTCAATTAAGTAAAAATATTAACTGAACATCTTTAATAGCCTCACCTATATCAGATCCTCATGAAAATTTCATTTCACAACGATATCCCATGACATTTGATATTCCACTACTAGAATTGACATACCAAAACCACTTTCATAGTATAAAGGTTATGTAGTTACTAAACGACTTATATGATTCTTTAAAACTCATATCACCTTTATATACTACAAAATCTATTAAAAAAATTCATTAAATTGGATAAAAAAACTATTAAACATGAATCACCTATTTTCATCACCCTCGATTCATTACTCATCATAAGGCTGTAATCACAAGGAATAATGAAATTTCATGTTCATGAAAATTTTCCATATTTCATGATAATTATCAAAATATAATATCTATCTATGAAGGATGTTTTTAATTTCTACATATCTAATTATTAACTTATATAATATTCAAAAATACCATTTTTATTTATTATAATTGTTATAAAATCAATTAAAACACATACCAAATTACATATAAGATAATACTTTTACTTTTCTATGATTAATTTAATTATCCTTTATATATTTAAATGAGAATTAATTTTAATAAAATTCATTTCACAATAAAAATATTTAATAAAAATATAAAATTATTAAAATCATTTTTTGAAGATAAATTATTTTTTCCAAATCCTGTAAAATTACATTTCATATATAAAATCCTATCATGTCACATAAATAATATATTTATCACATACAATCCTAGTTATAGGCTCATATTGGAAAAAACTAAATAAAAGAGATCCTTTGATAACATGTTATACTCAAACTACCTAGAAACTAATGTTTCACCACAATGAGGAATGATAATCCATTTCTTGGATACCTCACAAATATTGAACATAATAATAGCCACACATAAAAGAACAGTCATCACTAAACATCAAACCATGTATGAAGACAATTTTATATAGGCCATAAATGAATATATAAAATCCATGACATAAATTAGACCACTATATGTGTTTATGAGTGTCACATAATCAATAACGTTTGGAATATAGTTTCAGAAAGTAATAAATAATGATTGGTGATTGATCTTACTAAAAACATTATATTAATCCTTGTTTATACTGAAATTCTATAAAAATAAAATCCAATAAATTGTTGAAAAATGTTTTTAGAAACTAAAAAATAAAAATAAATTTCCTAAAAAATTGTAATTCTAGAAAGACATTCCATATCCCAAGAATATGAATAGATGATAAACACATCTTACAGAAACACTCCAAAAACAGGTCATGACTAAACACTTTCATCTTCAACTTTAAAAAAATCTCCATGGATAAATTTAAAATTGTTAATAAAATCTTTTCCTTTCTTAATTTGAAAAAAAATCAATACATGAAGACATTAAGAGATGTAATAGACAGGTTTAAAAACAAATTTTTAGTATTATTTTCATAAATTACTCAAATGTTTTCCCATTTTCTCTCCACTTATATACTATGAAATATATATTGTTTTAATATATATATATATATATATATTTGTTTTTGATAGTTTGTTAAACATTTTTTACCAAAGAATACTATGTAAGGTCCCCTCCGGGGTTTCACTCGACTGGTGTCCGGAGCCGGACCACCACCTGACTTCAAGTGTCTCCTCATACACCAGAGGCTTCCTACTAACACCAGAGCCTATTATGGTACTGTAAGAAGACTATACCCTCATATTAGAGTGCACAAAAATGTAAATTAATATATATCAGACCCATCATGGTAAGGATAATGAATAAATAATTGAAACTGAGACATATTGTAATAAATTGAAGTATAATTAGGGCCCAAACTGACTAATCATACATAAAACCAACTGCCCACTAGGGCAGTTACACAACATACCAAAATAAAAATTCTACAAAAGGACTAAAAATAACTGATCCAAAACCATCCAGTCAACTAATACCACTTGATAAATCCTTCTCGACCAAGCCATACTCAACATGGGCATCATCTCAAAACTATTTCTATAATAAATATGTGAGAGATGATCATCTATCCAAATTAAATGGAACCTTGAGAAGGGTGTGAGTAAACACAATAGGCCACCACCAATGGTGTCTAAATAAAAAACTATTTTTACCATACTATATGTAGAAAAATGAATAACATGAGACAAAAAGGTAAATAAAACATGATTTATTATTTACCAATGTTCAATTAATCACTTTTATTCTTTGTTCTAAAATCTATCCATTTCCATCTAATAACTATGACCATAAATGATCGTCTAATCCATATATAATAGGGGTCACTTGTGAGAATCAATCTATGAATCCAACCAAGAATTTTTACATTCGAGCATCCCAAACAATATGTCAGAAGTCAACAAACATGGAGAATCAGTCAATGAATCTTACTGATACTCTTAAGGCCATGTCCGACCATCCTAAAATTTTTGTCACAAGTAATAAAATATGTAGAATTAGTCCTTGAATCTAACCAGGACTCAGAATTCCATGTATGAGAAATCCAACCAAGTGATGGAATGCAATTTCCATACCCTTGGGTTTTGGACCATCAGTCCTTACCCTAAAAAACTATGGTGCATCGGGGTGCCTAGAGAATCAGTTAAGATAACCCAAAACTAGGTATTGGAGTTCCAATCAAACATACTAAAACCATTAGTCACTCATGGGAAAACATGGAGCATCATTACATGAATCCAACTAGGATTTTCCAAGTCATGAATGACCATCCCCAAGAATTCCTTTATCCATTAATACCATTTCATTTAACATTACCACGGTCAATTACATTCAATATAAAACTAAATTCACAATTAAAAAATTTCATTATTTACCCAAATACATGTTTGTTAAATGTTTTTAAACTATTTAACCACTAAACTCACCCATTTTTAGCCATTGTCATTTTCTTTCCTAATCACAACATTTACGATGGTCTCAATGTACACTTAGAACCAAAAAATTCTTCATCAAAACTCAACCCAACACTTTTCCATACGTCATATAAAGATACCAAAACCATTAATCATCATTAAAAATTTCCAAAACCACTCTTTAAAACATGGGTATTTTAATTTGAAAACCAACCAAGGCCCTTGTCCTAAAATCACTTCAAAACTATAACAAGATTCATTAAGGTATTTCCACCAGAGACATCACCACATACCAATTTAAAATAAACATTATAAATATAATAAAAAAATAAAATTTTCATAAACCACTTTGAGTTCAACACCTTATTTAAAAATAAGGATCATTTCAAAAAAAATATTCCCCCTTGACACTCAAAACCAATTTAAATCCCAATACACATAATTAAAACCATTTCCAAATCCCCATAGGTAAGAAATAAAATAAACCTGTAAAACACCACCTTTTATCACCTTAAGAGTGGTCACCCCTTTATTTCCAAGTTCATCAGATTACCCACTTTTAAATATTTTATCACATCAACCATTAAGCTTAATTAAGTTAATATTATCACCTAATTTACTTATTTTAAATAAGAAAATAATCATTCCACTCATGGGATTTTAGGCTCACACTATATACAAATGAAAATAAATTGACAAGGATATGGGAAACGCTCTTATTCTACCTACCTCGTCAATGAAGATTTTAAAAGCATATCCAAATAATGGGGGCCTTGACAAGGCCCATACAAGAATCATCCAAATAATTTGTCACCCAAGTGAAATAATCATGATCACCCAATATCTATCCTTTCACCAAAAAACAATAATTAATTAATTATAACAATTATATTAAATTAATTAACCAAAAATCAACATGGTATAATACCAAAAAACTCCTCGGGTCATCATGTCATACCGAAACCGAATCCAACCAATCAAAAAAGACCCATGACATAACTATAACCATATTCTAGTCCAAATATATAAAAGGTGATAGTAATTCAACCACTAATGAAATTAATTAATGGATAAAACCTTAGAAAATTCACTACAGTCACATACCATAATGAAACGTCACATGATGACATAAAGTATCCATCTTGGTATCTCTTCTACCCATGGAAACCAATATATCCATTTGAAATATAATATCCCACCATGTTTCAATAGAATATTCAAAAAAACTGAAGCCAAAGAACCCTAAAATTAGAGTGAAATGAGAACAGGAATAAAGGAAACCATTGAAGGAGGATAAATCACCTAAAATTTTAAGAAATCACTATGAAAACACCTACAAAAAACAAAAGAGGAGGGATGAGGAAGGGGGTTTGAGAGACCCCAGTTCAAGAACCTATAATGGGAGAGAAAGGGGTTGGAGAGGCTGAAAAATCCATGGACACATTTTGGTGAAATCCTCATTTTTAATGAAATATGGGATGCCTTATGATTTGGCCGCACAATATTCCAAACTATGAGCCAACCATGTGGTTGGATCTATTCAAAAACAAATCTCTGACAAGGTTGGCCAAATTATGTGACAATCATGCACATCCCTACTATCTAAAACCCTTTACCCTCATATTTAGGATACATGGTTGGAAAAAATATATTCCAACCATACTTTCAACACTATATCCCCTCTACAACATGGCACATAATTTGTTTGAAACTTTTCACATCCAATGAATTGTGCCTCAAGACTTACTCAAGCTTACATAATTTCTTCTTTTTCCTCGTATAGTGTACCCCAAACCATTATATAACCACACAAATCAACCATTCCCAGATCAAAATGTAGTATAAAACTATTGAACATCAATGTGTCACACAATTTTTCCTCAACCATGCTCAACAAATTGTGAACCCTTTATAGAAAACACACAAAACATCTAAAACATAACCTGATACCTTCAAATCTCATCCAAACACTCGAGCTACTTACCGATCATCACTAATCATTTCAAATAACGCTTTTTTCATAAATTAAATCTTTCTATACTCAATTCCATGTCTTGATTCAGAATTTGACCATCTGGGTAACAAAAATTTAATTTCCTTTAGAACTTTTCAATTGATCCAGACATGGGATCTTACAAGCCTTATCTAAAATAGATATAGTGAAAACAGTATAGTTGGCACATTTTAGATAACCCTTGCTACTTCAAAAAACCAAAATAATCTATCCAACACACAAATAATTTGATGAACACTAAAGACTTGAGTGGAATTGAAAAGTTTTACTAAGAACATGTACACCCTCGCAAAATTCTTGAAGACACATACCGAGCTAATCGAGCCAAGCGCCAAACCGATCCTTCCCTCAAAAACCACTTATGCCACCGACACATCAGCTATTCAACTATATTTTAATATTAAAGAAAATAGACATACTTATTCACCCCATACCAAAATGAACTCAAATTCATGGTCACTACCTAATGTGAAATTTTTCACATATAGCCACATTTACCTGAACAACTCATGTGTTTCTGATCCAACTCATAACTACCAGGAAAAGTCATCTGTACATCCATTACTTGTGATAGTCACCCAAAAAAGCTCTCCATTATATATAAACTAACCATAATTATAAAATATCATCACCAATGTTATCTTTATTAAAACCAATGGCATATGTCATGCCAAAACCCCATACTAGGATACACCCTTCTTGCATTGTTGTTAAGATTTTAAAAAACCACCTATTTCCCATGCATCCAAAAGCATTCATAATTCATCCAACCCAACTCATGGGTTATCCCTAAAATCCATATGAAACAAAATACTAAGAACAGAGTCACGTGAAAATGCAACTATTTCCAACTACCCAAGGTCTACATGAACTTATAGAAGGCCACAAATCACGGGGCATCAACAAGCACATGTGTTATTGTCACATGACATAAAAAAAAGATAACCTTCTTTTCTATGTTCACGCACCACAAATATATCTTATACCTACCAAATTTTCACACTGAAGGAACATTTATTCTATGAGAATCTACACATCATACCTCTCTATGGAGGACCCAGGCATACAACCATCCAAAAAAAACCAACAATAAGGGGTCCGAAGATCCTATAATCACACAGTACTAACCTACCATGGTCAGTATACCAACTATACATAAAAAACAACATACTCACTACCATGTGTATCATTTTAGATCCACACAACCTTCAATCAGAAATAAATACATAAAATCACACTCAAACATGTCTATAACATTTGGATCCCACATGCTTCACATAGTACATGAGACGCTTCTTTACTTTCCAAGATATGATCCAAAATGAAATTAAGGCCTATTTACAGTAGGTAAATAACACAAAATCCCTAATAAAAAATCAAATCCAAACAAAATGTTCATTTATAGAAGAAAAAATCATATACAACCATAACATCGCAAATCCATAACATCAATCCCAACCACTTGTGAACTAGAATTCCTACCGGAATAGTTGTTCATGATGCACCATCCTGGTATCCATCTTTTACTAGGAAAGAATCCAATATATCCTGTATATCAAACAAAAACTTGTAAAATATAGTAAATTGAACTATTATGATACCACATTTTATCTTCCCTACTTGGGTTCCACTAAATGAGTTCCCCAAGATGGACCACCACATGACCTCAAGTGTGCCTCCTCTCATGCTAGAGGATTCTGATTGACAATGTGGGTCTATGATGGTACAATGATGAGATTATACCTCTATATCAGAGTGCACAACCCAATGTAAATAACTAAATATCCTATACATCAAATTAAGAAGAAGGAATAAAAAACTGAAACTGAGACACACTATAATAAAATAAAGGATAATAAGGGCCCGAACAACGATGTCATACATACAACTAACCACCAACTAGGCTAGTTACACAACATTCCAAAATCGATATAACTACAAAAAGACCAGTCATGATTGATCGAAACCCATCTATTCACAGGAAAACTCTCAAACAATCCTGCTCGACCAAGCCTTACTCAACATAGGTGCAAACACAAACATATGCCTAGAATAAACATGTGAGAGAAGATCGGGTACCCAAGTTCAATGGTGCCCTATGTAGGGTGTGAGCTAAAGTTAGTAGGCCACCACCATGGGTTTATAATGAAAATAATAGTTAGTACAACTGTGTATGAAGTAAAATTAATAATAGTAGACCAATAGGTAAATAAAATAGGTGTCATTATTCAACAATGTTCAATTAATCAATTTTATTATTTGTTTTAAATGTTTTTTATTTACATAAAATCTCTAAGGACAAATATAATCGTATAAGCCATATATCACATGGGTAACTATTTTTAAGCGATGGAGCCTCAATCCAAGAATATAACTAGGATCCAATACACCATATCTAAACATATTAACCAGTAGGTCACAAGTTAGAAAACATAGAGCATCATTCCATGAATCTAACCGAGACTTGGAATACCATGTATGGATATCCCAACCATTATGCCACAAGCATGAACACATGGAGCATCAGTTCATGAATAAAAATGGGGTTGGAATGTAATTTCTGACTATAACAACCTTGATATTGAATTCCATGTCCATACACTTGGGTTTTGGGGAATAATTCGTTCCCATAGAAAACTATAGTGCACCGAGGAACCTAGAATATTAGTATGGACCACCCAATAATAGAGAGTGGTGTATCAGTACAATATCCCATTGCTATTAGTAATAGGCCAGAAAAACAAGAGTATTGGTTGATGAATCCAATCAGGATTTAGAACATCATGTCTCACCATACCCTACGATTCCACTATCAATTCATACTATTTTTTCTACATTATAATGGTCCATTTGATTCATTATAAAAAAAATTCATAGTTAAAACATTTCATCCTTTTCTCAAATACATACTCACTAAATTTTCTTCGAACCATTTATCCTTCAAACATAACCCTTTTTAATCATTACCGTTTATTTTCTTAATCACAACATTTACCATGGTCCCAATGGACCCTTTGAACCAAAACATGCCTCAACAAAACCCAACCCAAACCATTTTCACATGCTGTACAATAATACCAAAACCCTAAATTATCATTAAAGATTTCCAAAATCACCCTTTAAAATAATGGTATATCCCATTGAAAACGAAACAAGTCCCATGGAATACATTTACATTCAAACCATGACAAGAGCCATTAATTAATTTAAAGAAAATATGTCACCACATACCCACAAAAAATAATTATTTGAAAAATAATTAAAACCCATTTTTCAAAAAGCACATGGATATCAATTTCTCATTTTAAAATAATGATCATTTCAAAACATATTTCTCCACTTGAAATCAAAAACCAATTCTAACACCGATACACACAATTAAAACATTTCAAAATCCCCATAGGGAATTTAAAAAACTCAACCCATAAAATACTACATTTTATCCCCTTAAGAGTCAACAACCATTTATTTCCATGCTCTACCCATTTAAAAAATTTAACTATTTTATCAATTGAACTATCCAGATTAATTAAGTTAATATTATCACCTAACAAATGAAATATGGGTAGATCCATGATTTGGATGCATAGTTTTCCAAATTTTGCACTAAATGCACGTACCCCTACTATCCAACACCAATTCACCACATTTTTTATCCACATGATTTGAAAAAACATGTTCCAAATGTGATATCATCATTATCTCCCTACTAAAACTGGGCATACAGTTTGATTAAAATTGTGCGCATCCCGTGAACCATGTCTCAGGTGCTCCTCATCCTCCCATAGTTTTTCCTTTCTCCTCACATGATTTACCCCATAATGTTCTCTAAATTTGAGACTAAACCATTCCTAGTTAAAAATTAACTTCCGAACTCCTAACCATTATGATATCACGTGGTTTCTCTTAAACTGTAGTCACTAATCCATGAACCTTTCCATAAAACTCCCAAAACCTCTAAAACTGACCCAAAAACCTCTAATGATCAACCGAGCAACCAGTATACCTCCAAAAAACATCTCCTCATTTTAAAACACCCTTTTGATACAATAAAAATCTAAAAACTCCATTCTAATTCATGATTCAAAATTTTACATACTCAGTAACAAGAATTTAAATTTCTTTAAAAAATTTCAATACATCCGAAAATAGGATCTTACATAATAAAATTTAACATTCTTATAAGAGAATATATATATATTTCCAAACATAAAAAATTCTTGTTTGATTAAAAAATAAACCATAATTCCATAATAGAGATAATAATATGAAATATAGAAAGTAGGAAATCATAGAAAAAAAATATACTAAAATACTATGAATTTGTATGGGTCATATCTATAACAACCCTGAACCCGTACTCCTAGATCCAGTGTTGAAAACATAAACACTACTTTTTAAGCTATGATATTGATGATGGTGACCTAATTTTATCTATCAAAAATATACAAAATCAAAAGAAAAATGTTGGATCACTTAAATTTTCAAGGACCTTTTAGGTTTAGTGTTTTAATGAAATGAGATAAAATCTTAACATCATGGATTCATAAACAACTAGTTTATCGAGATGGAAATGGTCTCCCACTATAAACAACTACTTATATTCCAAATTATCTTATCATAGTCATCCATATGAATGCCACCTAAATATAATTAGTCAACCTCAGTATTTATAACCTGGGGTAATTAAAACATAAGAAGGGTCAACTCAAATACTCATTAAGGGAAAAATTAATCATTAAAAATTGAATATCATTAGGGTGAATAAGAAGAGAAGAAGGGTATAATGGCATAATCAAATATCATGAGTATAACATAAGAATAATAATATCCATCAATACCGAAATCATCAAACAAGAAAACAAAAAATAAATATTTAACAAAGGAAAGACTCATCTAAATAAATAATAATGATCCATGTGATATCAATCCTAATCATAAGAAACATTATAAACCCGTAGGAAGAAAAAATAAAAATTATTGTTTTCTTGGTAACATTATCATCATATAACTATTATAAATGGAATATCTAATATAACTACCTTTCATCTTTAGAGAACCTAATTCATTTAAAGGTCATCATAGACTAACCCGTACATATTTTAGCATGGAACTACCCATCCCTGGTTAATAACGTAACCACCCGTCCTTGGTTTATAATGGAACCACCCATTATTTTTTAATAACATAACCAATCTTCCTTATTTTATAACATAAATACCCATAATTACAAAAAATATCCAAGAAAAATATCTTAAATAATGTATATATATAATTTATATCATCATAAACTAATTAAAACAACCTTAATTCTTTTAAGAATTTGATTAACCCATTAAAAAGAAACCGGTTCTATAATAATCTCTTGGAAACTTGATTATCCCATGTAAAAGAAATGGTTTCCATAACAATATCATTGAAAAATTATTAACCCATATAAAATAAATGGTTTATATAAAAATATATTTGAAACATGATTAACCCATAGAGTAGAAATGAGTTATATAAAAATATATTTTAAACATGAGTAACCCATAGAAAAGAAATGTTTTCCAAAGAAATATAATTGAAACAATCATAATTAAACTAGAGATATAATGATAATGATATCATTTCAAAATATCTTTGTTAGATTATAAGTAACAAAAATGTTTTTTATTATGATGAATGGAAATACTATTAAAAGATTATTTATCTTTTTAAGGAAAACAACCTTCTCATGTAAATTATTTTTTAAAACTAATTTATTTAAAAATATTTTTTAAAATACATTTCAATGAAAACAAGCATGGAAACATATATGGGAAATTTAAAAGAAAATAATGGTCATGATGGTGAGAAAATCCATTCATTTTGTTAATGATAAAAAAATAATCATTTTTTCAAAACATTTTGTAAAATGGAGTCCAAAGTGACTCATTTGGAAAAAATTAAGAAATTGACTGTAAAAAACTTTTAAATTATGTTTAATGACCATGTAAAATGGATTTAAAAAATCATTTATTTTTATAAAGAAAATTTTTGGAAGCATTTTTGAAAACATGGATATGGAATAGAATGATACACGATAAAAAAAAATTCAAGATCAATATCACTTAAAAAAATTATTTATGTTTCTTAAATCAATAAGGGATGAAATGGAAATTAAACATGTGAAACACAATAATAACATAAAGAGAATAAAATAGATGTAATTATGGAAAATAATATGA
Organism: Viscum album; assembly: GCA_963277665.1. NCBI lineage: Eukaryota > Viridiplantae > Streptophyta > Magnoliopsida > Santalales > Viscaceae > Viscum > Viscum album. The sequence goes on from OY728157.1 coordinate 172,286,143, forward strand.
TATTATTTCATCCAAAATTATCTTCAATAAAATAATCCCTAAAGAAAGGATATTTTAACATAATGCCTTTTCCACTTTGGAAACTCTTTAATTGTATGAACCATGAAAGAATAACATCCAATAACCCTTTAAATATCACAAAAAAGGATATGAATCATATAAAATTCTAAAAGTTTAGAATATATAGCTCATAAAGAAGATAAGTTAATATCATAAACATATATCCCAAAGAAATTAATTTGGGATGATTAAACATTACAATGATATCATCACTAAATTGAGAGTAAATAGATGGAGGTATTATGTGTAAAAAATGTAAATTAATTTGAAACAAGTGTAAATAATGAATAAAAAATTTAGATATCAATTCACACAAAATAAAATCACAATTGATTCAATTAAGAATTTTTATAACCCAATGAAAGGAAATTGTCTTAAAAAACACTTTACTACTTGGTAACTTTCAAGTTAATCCTCTCGGATTATTTAATTCAAACTAATTCCTAAAATTCCTTGATTTATGAAGGATTAATTATATTACATGTAAAATGGATAGTATAGAGACCACAAAATAAAAAAAGTGATGAATATGGAATTTGTATCCTAGGATTAACTGGGAAACCCTTACATCATGTCCAGACATTCATTGTTTGACCCATAAGTCATGTATAATAAAGTTAAATAATTATTTTATTTATTAACAAAATATTACTAGTGTAATACCTTATAAATATATAATTCATTTTATTTATCTTTGGATACATAAGTAATATCTCATAATTTATGTGTAATTTTTTTAATTATATAGACTTATTTCGAGACCGCGGAATTTGACGGAAAGTTATTCCGAGAACCGAACAACCTTGAATTAAATTTTTATCATTTTGAAAGAACACTCAGTAAATGCATGAGAATAATTTTATATCTTTTGAACCAGTGCTAGGATTAAAAACTTGAGGGCATGGTTGAACTCAAAATTCCGAGATTCACCTAGAAATGACTCAACATCGGCCGTCAAGGGTTGAGCAGAAAAGTTATTTTTCGTATTTTTTATGAAAAATAATAAAATAATTTAAAATAATTATTTGATTTATTTATCACTATTGAGTGGAGGATGGCGATGCTATGGTGTAGCGACAAGGCAGCAATGGGGTGCATTAATGTAGGGTCAATAATGGCTCATTTGAAACTACAACACTATTACCTTAACAACTCATTAAATTTGACTCTTTTAATGAGAATAATTAATGGACGCAACATCGCCGTACATTTTATTTTTATTTTAATAATCCAACATGTTGGAGATTTTGGGAATAAAAAATGTGGGAAAACCTTTGATGGACCACCAGTAGAATACCTCTCCAAAAAATAATGAAGAACCACATGCCAACATATCATCACCGACTTCGATGTGCCTCAAAGAACTGAGCCGGAAGCAACGTTGAAAATTAGAAAACATCAAGGGAAAAAATTTCAGCATAGAATGTCAATGAGGTAGGGGTTATTTTATTTTAAAGATTCCCCATTCTTATTTCAAATGTCAAATGTGGATTAACCTAAGAACAGTTCAATCCAGGAACCGCGCATTCTTGTGGGAGGGTGACGTTTTTTAAGATTTTCCTATCCAGGATTATACTGTCACCCATGTTAGTCGAATTAAATTATCTGAACCCCCCTATGATTTATAACCTCTAATAGATAGGGCACATTCCAACCTAAAAAAGTTCTGGACCATCCTCCATGGTGGTTTATTGTGTGTTCTTCATGGATGATTTCTCGAGATGGTGGCAAAGCATGTTTAAGGTCGTCATAGTGAAGGTGACATCCTAGAGATATCGTAGATGCAAGAGTCTTAAGGAATGGACTTTCAAAGCGACTCTGGAGGCCCATCGAAGGTACCACTGGCACATCGGCACAGGCAGTGGCCAGCAATGAAGAGGTGGTGCGACACACATTAGCACCACATGGAAGAGTAGCCCTCTGAGGCCCACTAAAAGCATGCAGACCCATCCGTGTTCATGAAAAATGGACTACCGTGTGTAGCTTCCGTGGTCACTTGAACACGGAGAGAATCCACCCCACGTTGACCGTGGGGTGGGAGGGAGGATGGATGCAGCTATTTTATGCATCCAGTAGGGGGACCGGTCCGCCTGTGGCGGACCGATCTAGTCGAGCCAGAGCCACGCCACTGGGTTAGACCCACAAAACCAGGCCGAACCCTCCATTGCGATAGACCCATCCTACCAAGCCATACCTGTGAGGCTAATGGACTGGCTTGGGTTGGACGAACCCCCAGACAGGGTTAGGTCAGGTCGGTCTGACTGGGTCGGACCAGACCCGACTGACCCCATTTCCTTGAAACGATTATAAATTGCAGACTGGGTGTTCAGTTGGCACACCATCTAAATCATGTGTATCCTTGCGTTGAGGAGGTCCTTTTTAGATTCTTTACATGATTTTTGGTGGAGGTTGGAGTATGACCAAGTTTGATCGGACTTAAATCCAAATGATCCCTTTTCACTAAAAATCCCACAACTTACAGACTGGGGGTCCGATCGATGCACCGTCTATTACATTGAGACCCTCATGATGAGACATTCCTTTGGGGTTACTCTATGTGAAACTTCATGGTGGTTGTGGTAGAACATATGGTGTGAGGAGATGGTCCTAATGAAATCAAGCAAGACAAGTGCGAGAATCTAGTGGCTGGTTGTGATGTGAAGAAAGAATAGTGACCTACGTGGTTCAACACCAAGAGATCCTGAGCGAGTCAGAACCTAGTGATCCTATGTGGGTCACCGCCTATATATCCTCTATAGGTCAGCAACTAGCGATCCTCTATGGGTCAACACCTAGCATTCCTTTGGGGATCAGCACGTAGGGACCCTGTGTGGTTCATCAGTAGAGTCTTTCAACATAATAATATGATATATCTTTGACTAATAATCTTTACATATGTACTTATGTTATACCTAGTGTGATCTATGTCTTTCACTTTTTGGTATGTGTTAATATCTCCCTTAGTGGTATTACCTTTGTGGAATTTTCTTTGTGATGTTTTCCTTTATGGATTACTAAGAGACCTTTGGGGGGTATAGGGGTCCCTTATAAGTATTATTATACTCACCCCTGCATAGGCTTCTCCTGCATGTGTTGTTTCTAGTGCAGACAATCGACATTTCGACAGAGGTACTCGGGGGGGGGGGGGACTGACAGATGCTATGATGGTGGAGTTGGTGTCCCAGGACCAGGTTGAGCCCCGTAGGACCGAGCAGACATGACACACTACTTTGGCCTCCAGTAGCTTCATTACTCTCACAGCCAGGTGGGGGTTTTCGGTGAATGGCCATCAAAGTTTCCTTTTTGTACTTTTCTATTTTTAGTTCCCTATTGGGTTTTCATTTTAGCCTACTTACTTTCACTTGTACTAGTACTCAACCTTGTTTTAGTGGTATACATGTTTCCTTATTTCAGTGTGTTGGGATTTGGTTGGGTGTGTGTGTGTACAAGTTTAAAGGTAATGCCTTTCCTTTTTGTGATATGCCTTTTCGGTGCTCATCACCTACCCCTGGCCTATGGAAGGTAAGCATGGGGTAGTCACAGTAGGGGCCTCGGGGGATGGGTCGTGAAAAAATTGTATCAATGGGAGGTTTGTTCTACCATAAGAACTAAGAGACTGTGTTTTAAATGGGGGCAATAGTGTTAAGTGTCTTGAGATCAGATTTTAGTCCAAGGAGCCTAGTGATATTACAGCAACTGACATATCCGTATGTAAGGACTTTGAATTATGTTTTCCAACTCAGTGCAAGGGAAATCTAGTTTCATGTGCTTTGTAAATTTTTCGATCTTGATCTCTTTTGAGTCAGCTCACTAAGTATAAATTATTGATTGTGGTGCATTTGTTTCTCTACAACATTCCTCCATGAAGATAGCTATCCAGGATTCGAGTGAGAGATCATGACGACGGTCCACCGAGTGATGAGGGGTCGATGCAGGGACTTCTTATAGTGCTAGCACATTCGGATGGTGTACCAATAGGTCCACCACCAAGAGAGAAGCAGTTTCTACCAACCCCACCAGCAGATAGTGAACTCCAACTGAGCACACTAAATGAGTTCCATAGATAGAGTCCTATGAGGTTTCGAGGCAGGATAGATTCTCAAGCAGTTGAGGATTGGCTGGAGGTAGTTACTCTGGTTTTTCTCCTAGTAGAGACACATATAGACTAGATGGTAGTTTAGCCACTAATATTTTTCAAGTCACGATTGGGAGGTGGTGGATCTTGACTCTCTAGACACATGAGGAGGTTACCCTTGTATGGAAAGACTTTGATAGACTCTTCAGGAAAGAGTTTGTACCAGCGACACTAAGCTCAGTGCATATTCATAAGTTATTGCGCCTACATCAGGGCATACTAAATGTGGATCAGTACTCTGTGAGGTTTAATGACCTCTCCTGCTACTCCACCAACATGTAAAAAGACCCTTTCTTCAGGCCCCAAACCATTTAAAAGGGACTCTGATGGTAGATTATGGTGTCAATGATTTCGCTCAGCATCTAACACAGGCTAGAGTCCTTGAGCGATCCCTTCTTGTGGAGAGATTTTTAGTCGAGAATGAACCAATGGTGATAGCCACCATTGGACGATATGTGGCTGAGTCAATTGTAGCAGGAAGTAGGAAGATTACATAGAGACCAAAATGGACTAGACCTTCTAGAGGATGAACCCAATACACAGGGTCAAAGGTGCACAACTTGTAAGGTAGAGGAGGTTATTTGAGGACTAGAGTTCGTTACTCTTACAGCGAGTAGGGGCACGTGGATTGTGTCTGCCCGACTACCCACACAGATGACCAGCAAGCAGTCGAGGGACCGCCGAGACAATGATAGAGGTTCGAGCAAGGAGGTCCACAGGGCGACAGACATGGTAGGGGAGCCGGACGAGTAGTAGGTGGTGGATGATAGTTCATGGTACTACCACCACCACCACTAGGAGGTCCACCCCAAGCTCCAGGAGCAGGTGGATAGGGGCAAGGACAGCTTCATGTGATGGAGGCCTACAACCATGGATCTCCAAATATTATTAGAGGTAATATCTATTTCTACACCACATTAGATACAGTTCTTATATACATAAGTTCTAGTCACTCCTTCCTTGACACGACTCTAGTTCGGAGCTTGGAGATTCTAGTGGATTTGTTGTCTCAATCCTTATGATTAATGACTTATATGGGAGAGGATTCAATGATAACACACTGGTGTGGGCAGTTTTATATTACTATAGGAGGTGAGAGCTTCGACTGTGATCTCCTAGTAGTAGCGTTGAGGCCTTACAAGTCATTTTGGGCATGGACTGACTATCCACAATCCATGATCCGATTGACTGTTGTAGGCGCAAAGTGATGTTTGTCTATGAGGATGAGACTAGGTTTTCCTTCCCCTTCAAGAAGGGAACCTTTTCCACACAGGATGAAATTTCTTTGAGGAGGGTGCGTACGATCACTCACAAGTTGGATAGCCTCACCATTGATGTGGTGGATGAGTGGTGTTAGAGCTTTCCTATTGTAGTGAATGAATATGAGGATGTATTTATAGAAGATGTCCCAGGACTACCTCCTCATAATTATGTATAATTCTCCATTGAATTATACCCATGAATGATAACAATATCTATAGCTGCATATCTGATGCCTCCCGTAGAGATTTGTGAGTAAAGGGTACAGCTGGAGGACATGTAGAGGAAGGGGTTTGTAAGGCCCAGTGTTTCTTCATGGACAACCCCCATGTTGTTTTCCAAGATGAAGACATGAACTTGAAGTTATGCGTAGTCTTCCAGCACCTGAACCAGGTGAACATGAAGAACAAGTATCCACTACTAAGGATTGATGAAATATTTGATCAGCTGAAGTGAGTGATGTGGTTCTCAAAGATTGACCTTAGATCAGGATATCATCAACTTCAGGTATGGGATGAAGACTTACAAAAGATAGACTTTAGATGTGGGTATAAAGACTATGTGTTATTGGTGATTCCCTTTGGTGTGACCAACACCCAAACATTATTCATGGCACTCATGAACAGAGTTTTCCATCCTTACCTTGAGTAGTTTATTGTGGTCTTCATTTATGACATCTTGGTGAACTCATATTAGAGTAGGATCATCCTACACACATGCAGATAGTCCTGGATATACTCTGATAGCACCAACTTTATGGTAATCTCTCAATGTTCAAGTTCTAGATTCAGGAGGTCCACTTTATTGGGACACATTATTTCAGAGGATGGAGTTATAGTAGATTCGATGCAGATAGAGGTACTAATTTCTTGGGAGCCACATTAGAGTGTGGCCAAGGTTTAGAGTTTTCTGGGGTTTGATGGGTACTATCATAGATTCCTACCCAAAGTTTTCAGAGTAGCAGTACCTTTATCAGCTTTGAAAAAGAAGTTAAAACCATTAGTATGGAATGAGATATTCCAGTATAGTTTCTAAGAGCTGAGGAGATGACTGAAAAGTGCCTCCATCTTGAGGCTACAAGAAGAGGGTGTTGGGTATGTAGTCAACTGTGATGCATCAGGGAATGGAATGGGTTGTGTCTCGATGCATGATCTAGCAGTGATTGCCTATGGAACACGAAATTTTTGGAAGCATGTGAAGAACTACGTGGTCCATGACCTGTAGTTAGTTGTAGTGTTCTTTTCCTTGAAGATGTGATGATACTACTTTATGGTTGAACAATTTGAAATCTACTCCGACCACAAGTGTCTCAGGTATATCTTCTCACAGAAGGAACTGATCTTGAGACAACAGAGATGGTTAGAGTTCCTCCAGGACTTTGAATTTGATATAGTCTATACTCTTGGTAAGGGGAACGTAGTTGCATACACACTCAGTAGGAGGTCTAGTTTGCAAATGCTGACTGAGGCGATAGAGAAGCTAGCAGTGATGTAGATATCCTTCATGAATAATGATGTAGAATCTTACCTCTAGTCTATGACAATCACTCCCCCACTCCTACAATGACTAAGGGAGGCACGACTAGTGGATGTTGACTATGAGGCCCACCATGCTCAGTTATCCTTAGGACATGCTCTTGATTGATTGTCGATAAGTGGGGAGCACATTATATTTTTAGAGGGTGCACTATAGTTCCAATGATGTTACCTGATGTTGTGTTGATGTAGTTACATACATCTCTTTTAGCGGTACATCTTGGATTGGTGAAGATGTACCAGGACCTCTGACGTTCGTACTGGGGGCCGGGTATGGAAAAGTGGTGGCCTAGTTCATTTCGTGATGCCTCACTTGTTTGCAAGTGAAGGATGAGAATCAAGTTCCAACAGGCATGGAACAACCAATTGAGGTACCAGAATGGAAGTGTGATGGTATCTATATAGTCATTGTGACAGGGTTATGATGTACATCTAGGGGCCATGATTCCATCTGAGTGATCATTGACCGACTCACCAAGTCATCTCACTTACAACCCATTAGAGAGTAGAGACCGGGTGGGGGACTGAGATGCCTCTACTTCCAGGAGATAGTGTGGCTTCATGGGGTGCCTTTGATGATAATCTCAGATTGCGATGCTCACTTTACATCACAGTTGTGGAATGAGTTGCAGGAGGCATTCAGGACTCAATATCTCTTGAGCATAGCTTTTCACCCCCAGATGGATGGTCAGAAAAAACGACCATACATAACTTAGAGGACATGATTCGTGCTTGTGTCCTAGATTTTAGTTTTAGTTGGGAGGACCACATTCCACTGTTAGAGTTTTCAGACAAAAACATCTACCACTCCACCATTATCATGGCACCGTTTGAGGCCTTGTACTGGTGACCTTGAAGATCTCCCATATGGTGGACATACCCAGCAGAGTCGGTACTCATGGGTCAGGAGTTAGTACGGTACCACTGAGAAGGTGCATATCATCCAAGAGCGGATGATGAATTCATGAAGTAGGAATAATTCTTATGATGACTGGAGATATATAACATAAGAGTTTTAGGGGACGATCTTGTATTACTTCGGGTCTCACCCCAACAAGAATTACAGAGATTTGGCTGGGGCAGAAAGCTATCTCTGAGGTTCATCAGACCTTTTCAGATCCTGAGCATAGTTGTCAAGGTGGCGTACCACCTAGATCATCCACCACAGATGCACCGAGTGTATGATGTTTTCTATGTGTCACAACTAAGGAGATACATGCATGATCCATAACACATCATCGAATTGGGAGATATGGGCACTTATGATGGGGATACATTTGTGGAGTTCCCAATAGAGATAGAGAATTTACATGAGAAGGTTCAATGTGGGATGTTTAATTATCTGGTGCGAGTTCAGTGGTAGCATGAGAATATCTAGGAGAGAACATGGGAGTGGGAGGCTCAGATTCATTTTCAGTACCCCCATATTTTGGTTTAGTTTTTATTTTCTATTTCAAGGATGTAATGCCCAAAGGTAGGGAGAATGTAATGTCTTGAAATTTCCTTGAAATTTTATTAATTATATTGAATTATTTCCAAACCTTGAAATTCGACGACACGTGATTACGAGGGCCTGAGTTCATGGAAAAGAATTTTGAACTTTTTAAGGTAAGTTCTATAAATGTGAGTGTGGGATTTTCTATATTTTGAATCGGTGCTCGGATTGAAAATCTAATGGAAACATTGAACTTGGAACACTAGGATTCACCTAGAAATGACTTAACTTCGGACGGCAAGGCCCGAGTGGAAAAGTTATTTTTCAAACATTTCGAGAAAAATAATAAAATAATTTCAAAAAAAATATTTTATTTCTTTCTCATCCTTGAGTGGTGGACGGCGATGCCACGGTGCAATGATGAGGTGTTGACAAGGCACATTAATGGAGGGTCAATAATGGATCTTTTTAAATTGTGATGTTGTTAACGGAATGACTAATTAAATGTGGCCCATTAAATGTGACTCATTTAAAGAGCTTCCTTAATGGAATCAACGTCACTTCACTTTTTATTTTTCTTTTAATAATCCAACGTGTTGGAGTTTGGGGAATAAAAAATGTGGGAAAACCTCTCATGAACTACCAGCAAAATCCCTCTCCAACGAAGAATGAAGAATGATGTGCTAGAAGATCATCACAGGCCTTGATGTGCCTCGAAGAACGGATCCAAAAGTGATGTAGACAATCCAAAAACCTCGATGATGAACATTTCAACATAAAACGTCAATGAGGAAGGGGTTATTTGATTTTAATGTTACCCTGTTCTTATATGAAATGAAGAGAACAGATTAACCCATGAACATGATAATCTACGGACTGTGCGTTCTTGCAGAAGGGTGACTTCTTTGGGGTTTTCTCTACTCAAGATTATACCATAAAAAGTGTTGTTCAAATTAAAATCCATGAACCTACCTATGATTTAAAACCACTAACGTAGAGGGTGTGGGCCAACCCAAACAAGGCCCGAACCCTCCTTCATGGTTGTTTATTGTGTGTTCTTCATGGATTATTTCTCGAGATGTAAGAAAATAATGTTTGAGGTAATGAAAGTAAAGGTGATGGTCTACCGATCCCGTAGACGCAAGAGACTCATAGAACGGACCACCGGAGCGACTCTCGTGGGCCGTCGAAGTACCATTGGGGCGCTGGCGGTAGTATGAAGTGGCCCATGGTGGTGATTAAAGTTAGAGGTTGGGGGAACTCCCATAGGTGAGACACAATGGTAGGAAGCTACGGCCTAATGGCCATTGTGGCGAGGAGGCGTGGTTCCCATTGGCGTCGCATGGAGGAGCAGCCCGCTTGGGTGCGCCGGAAGCATGCATACCTTGTCTGCGTGCATGGAAAATGGCCGACCAGCCTGGACAACCACTTGGTGCTACCCCGGTCTCTTGAAAATAGGGAGGAGGCTGCCTTGCATTGAATTTGGGGCACATGGGAGGCTGGATGTGGTTATCTACTATGTCCTGGCCAGGGGGATCGGGTCGGCCAACAGGCAGGACCCGGGCCGCCGGGTTTGACCCCCGATGCCGGGCAGAACACACAACCGGGCTAAACCCATCCAACCAATCTGGTCTCGCAAGACCAATTATCTGGTCAGTCTGGATCCATAGGGGACCCATGATGACCCTCTAGATAGGGTCGGGTCTATGCGGTTAGACTAGGTCAAACCGAATTTGGACCCGACTGACCCCTTTTCCATGAAACGATCATAACTTGCAAACTGGGCATCCGATTGATGCACCATATATGGCGCAAAGACCCTTGTGACAAGGTGGTCATTTTGAGATAATACACTTGAGTTATGGTAAAATTTTGAGTATTAACATGTTTCATTAGACTCAAATCCAACCGGGCCCTTTTTACTAAAAATCTCATAACTTACAGACCAGGAATCCGATCGATGCACAATCTATTTCATTAGGACCCTTATGATGAGACTATCCTTTTGGGATAATATATGTGTTACTTCATGGTATTGGAGGTTTTACTGATGGATTAAGGAGTGGATGCTCTGGGAATCAAGCAGGCTATGTGTGGGAATCCAGTAGGTAGCTGTGATGTGATGAAAGAATAACGATCCCACGTGGGTCAGCACCTTGTGATCCTGAGTGTGTAAAAACCTAGTGATATTGTGTGGGTTATCACCTAAAAATTCCATATAGGTTATCACCTAATGATCCTCTTCCGGTTAGCAGCTAGTGATCATCTGTGGGTCATCATCTAGCAACCCTATGTGGGTCAGCAGCCGGTCCTCTTTACAGAATAAGATGGTCTAGCTACGACAAATCATATTTATAGCTGTACTTAATTTATACCCTATGTGAGTTGCATATTTTAGTTTGTGATATGTGTAGAGATCTTTCTTGGTGGTATTACCTCTGTGGTATTTTATTTTTGGTGTTTTACTTCATCGATTTCTGAGAGTCCTTCATGGGTCTCGGGGTCCCTACTAAGTATTGTTATACTTACCCCTACACGGGTTTCGCACGCACATGTTGTGTTTGGTGAAGATGATTGATGTTTAGAAAGAGGTAATCAGGGGGAAGAGACTTACTGATGTCATGACAGTGGAATTAGTGGCCCAGACCCATGTGGGCCCCAATAATGCTGGGCAGACATGACATAGTACTTTGGATTCTAGTTGCTTCACTACTATCACGATCAGGTGGGGTATTCTGCGAATGGTTATCTGAATTTTCTTTCTGTACATTGTTATTTTTAGTTCTCTATTGGGTTTTTATTATAGGCCACTTACTATCACCTTTACTTGAACTCAACCTTGTTTTAGTGGTATACTTGTTTCCCGCTTTTAGTGTTTTGGGATATGGTTGGGCGCATGTGCATACAGGTTTAATGGAAATGTATTCCCTTCTTGGGATGTGACATTTCGGTGTTAGTCACCAACCAATTGCCTATGAAAGGCAAGATTTGGGTAGTCATGGCACAAGACATGGGGGATGGTTCGTGACAACATATATTAATATTTAATATGTCAAGTCAACATCGAGTATTTTGAGGACGTTCAATTCATTGATTCGAAACAAATTTGGTGTGTTGATCATTGACACAGAGGAAATTATTTCAAAATATCTAGAACAAAAATCAGGAAATAATTTTAGTTTTTAATCACCAATTATTCATTTAAAATCAATCATGAAAAATACTTATGAAAAATGAGCTACGTTTTCGTCATAGAGATTGTAGGAAGTACGTATGCATGAGTAACATTTCAAATTTTCAATAATCATTGAGGAAATAAGGTATGTATTATTTTATTTTCTACAAATGATAATAAAATAAAAAATACCATATTATTTCTTTAAATATAATTATATATATCATTCTTCTGATGTGGTTATAAAAAAGAATCACATCTCTTCGTGGAGGCGGTAGTCCACACGTACACTAACAATGCTATCATTTTTTAGAGTAAGAAATTAAATGATATGTTGAATTTTAATAATTATTAATATGAAATTAATATCACTATTATTTCATTTATATTACATATATTCATTTAAATTATCCTTATTTCCTTCCATGTAAATCATTGGTGAAAAATGAATCACATCTCTTCGTGAGATGATATTTTGTCTAACAAACGAGCGACATTATCATATCCCCAAAAGAATGTAATGTTAAAATTTATATTTTATTTCATAATGAAATAAGTATAAATATGTTTGAAATATCATATATATAATTTAAATCTATCATTACAACAATCCGGGAGAGGCTATCATGGAAAATGAATGACATTGGTTCGTGAGGCGGTCGTGCACCATACCCCTGAGTAATGATTCTGTATCCTATTTCATGGAGGGGTGATGTATTTGGGTAATCAAATTAATATAATTACATATAAATATATATTATATAATATTTTTATTATATGATCATATTTTATGATTATTCGAATGATGTTAGTGAAGAAATGAAAAAAAATCATAGTTAGGAATTTTACCTCTTCTTGGAACACCTCTTTTGGATTATACTTAAAGTACTTATATAATAGATTTATGAAAAAAAAGTACTCTAGGATTATGATATATAGGTTGGTAAGTTATATTTCTAGTTTTTTAAACTAAAATGGTTTTATGGTTTGAATAAGAGATAAGAGATGGTGGCCGTTTCTAAGTGTGGCATGTGGTACACTAGTAATTTTGGAAAAGATAAAAGTTCACCGATGTTTTCTACATGCCAAAAGGATCCAAAATGGATAATTATCCATTATTTTAGATTATAATGTCTAAATATTTCCATAAATTGTTTTTTAGATAATTTTTTACTTCATTTTTGACCTTATCATTTTATTTTAACCCCCAGTAAACATGTTTTCCTTTTCAACATGATAATTTATTCTTTTTATTTTCACTATTCATTATGTTCAAAAATTATTTTAAAATTATTAGATAAAATATTTTTTTTTATTCCAAATATTGAATTTATTTTAACAAATTCAATTTATATAAGTCAAAAATAGTAAATTAAAATTAAACTCTCAAATGTAATGAAATAGTGGGGTTTCAAGAAGTTAATATTTAAATGAGAAGATGAAATTATATTAATGATACGACTAATAAAACTTATTTTAAGAATATACGTAAGTATGTATTAATATATAATCTATAAATTTCATTTAAATAATTTCTCGTTATAGGTATTTTTAATAAATAAAAAGGAGAAAGATCATGCACTTTAAAACAGTTTCAGAAAAACCCTGTTTCTAAACCCAAAGAAAAATTATACTAAAATTCAATATAAAGTTAATTAAACAGAAATTAATTGAATCAAACATAAAATAATAATAATAAATTTACTTTAAATAATATTAAAAAATAATGGTATTGTAAAATTTCTTAAATTATTGAAAATAAATGACATTTTTACAAAAATTTGTATATTTTAAAATTCACTGAAAAATCTATATTTTCTGAAAAATCAAAAAAATTACCCAATGAAAATTTGGATATGATGATTTCATAATTGAAGTTAAATATCAAAATAAATTTTCTAAATGTTACAAAAAATAATTATAATATTTTTTTTCATGAAAATCAATTATTTTTTATTGAAGAAAGCATACCTTTGAAAAATAAAATTACTTTACCAAAAAATTATTGATTATTGACTAAACATTTATCGAAAAATATATTTAATTGTAAATATACATATGTATACATATATTTTTAATGTTGTTAAGTATTATTCATACCGTCCAATTTAAAGTCTTGGTTATGACGATTATATATATTGTAGGTTGTTTAAGCTTGATGTTTCATGTTGAATATTCTATTGAACCTAGTTTTATATTTTAAAATATTTGGGTATTACACCATCCCCCATTTAATAAATATCAACTTCCAAATATTAAATTTATCTCAGTAATCAAATTTTATTAACTGTAAAATAATTTTTTTGGAAAACCAAATCCTAAAAAGGGTTAATAAATCATCCTTTTGATAAGGGAGAAAAATACATACGAAGGTCATCTAGAATGACACATACTAGGTTTCAAATTAAGAGAACATAGGTGATAAGTGAATAATTGGACATAGATAAAAACTTAATTAATTATAGAAAGTGATAGAGATCATTGATCACATGAAATTGGAAGATCGATTGAAATTTGGGGACCTCAAATCCATAAATCAACAATGGGTGAAATGACCATTGGTTTATTTGAAATCAGGCCAGTAGGATAAATTTTTTATTTTATGATACTTTTACAAAAGTTGAGGAATTATTTTACCATATAGACTAGAATCCTAGTGAAATATACTAACCTGAAAAATTTTAGTTCAACCCTTTATACAAATTATACCATAATGTCTTATTTTACTCCAATCAATGAGTATTCAAGATGATTTTTTCATGTGAAAAGCACAAAAATAAACTTCTATTGACCACATAAATTTTAAAAGGACAATAAAGTTCTTGCACATTTCATTATACATTAACCAAAACCATAATGGTTATCACATGGTAAGATAATTCCTACAATAAATAAACTGTTATATAATAAAATAATACATTAATCTGTAAAATTCAATAGTTATACCCAAACATAAAACTAAATCATTACATAAATAAATAACAATATTTCCCAACTATCCTCAGTTACATAAACATTAAAGAGTGATATATAATCGAAGGTTATCTTATATGTTTCAGTTTATAAGAAGAAAATTATGGTGATCTTCTTTTGAAATAACATTAATTACTTAGTCACCAAATCAATTTTCAATCCTGTGGTTATCTATATGATAATACATATATTCACAATACTACCTCAATATCTAATATCATATAAAGAAATAAGGTTTTCAATACCTTAAAATTTATATCATCAAAATTTGGATTCATACATGACATTAAACCAAAGATTTATATATACTTCAACCTAATAAAAAATCTCATAAAATATCAATAACAACTTTAAGTTGTCATCACTAAAAACCTTAAAGGGGTGTCTAACACTCAGAAAATATTATCATCCTTAATCTTATAGACCTATTATGGTATCTGCAACTTGTAATAGGGGTAATATGACATGATTATCACTGGTAAACATAAGCATTAACAATTGAATGTTTTTAGGGATCATAATAGTGGAATAAAAATATAACGACATAATAAAATTTCACGAGTATAACATAAGAATTTTCATACCCCTCATTACATGGATCATTAAATATGAATACATGAAATAAAGATTTAACAAACATAAGAGTCATCATAATCAATAATCATGGTGTTTTTTATTCCAATCCTTATAATAAGAAAAATTACAAACCCATAAATAGAATACATACAACTAGTTAGTATATTGGAAAAATTATCATCATATCACTCTTAAAAATAGAATAGACAATATGGACAACTTCTATCTCTAGAGTACACAATGCATTAGAGGGATGTCACGAACGCACCCATCATTGGTTTATCATGGAACCATCCATCCTTGGTTAATAACATAACCACCAGTCCTTAGATTATAATGAAACCACTAACCATTGGTAAAAAGTGTAACCACTCTTACTTGGATTATAAAGGAACCACCCATTATTATAAAAAATCTCCAAGAACCATATCCTAAATTAAGTACATAAATCATTAATTTCCTCAAAAACTCTTTAAAAATACCATTATTATTTTCATAACTTGATTAAACCACAGAAAATAATTGGGTTTCATAAAAATATATTTGAAACATTATTATCCCATGGAAAATAAAAAAGTTATACAACAATATCATTGAAATATTATTAACATATTGAAAATAAATGTTTTACATTAAAATCTCTTTGATACATGATCAAATCATATAAAATAATAGTATTGCATATTAATCTCTGTGAAACTTGATTAACTAATAGAAAATAAATTAGTTACATAAAAATATATTAGAAACAATCATAATCCATCCAGAGTAAAAATAAGTATGGTATCATTACTATATATATCCAGTGGAGAAAAAGCAACAAAAATGATTTTTGATGTTGATGAATGTTAATACTATTAAACGATCATTAAAAACATTCTTTTTTCATAAAATAACCATATAATTTTATAAATATTTGTTTAAAAATAAAAAATCACAAACTATTTTGAAAATTTTCTTGTTAAAAAAAACCTAGTATACATATAGAGAAATGTTCAAAAAAATAATGGTTATCAGGGTAGGAAAATCTCTTCATGTGTTAAATGTTAAAAAATACACATTATTTTGAAACAAATTGTAAATGGGAGTCAAAAGTGGATTATTTTGAAAATATTAATAAATTTCATTTCAAAGAAATTTATAATTAGGTTAAAATATATGTAAAATATCTTTAAGAAATCAATCATTTTTATAAATAATTCTTTTGAAAACAAATTTTAAAACATGGATATGGAAGAAAAAGATACATGAACTAAAATAAAATTTAAGGCCAGTATCACATACAAAAGGATTTATTTATATTTTCTAAATATATAAGGGATGAAATATAAATTTGACATGTAAATCACATTAATTACTTGCAGATTATAAAAGATATATGTTTCAAGAACATAATTTCATATTATTTCCTCCCAAATTAACTTGAATATAAAAATTTTCAAGAGGAAGAACATTATAACATAAAAACTTTTCCACTTTAGTAACTATTTAATGTTAAGAACAATGAAATAATAACTTGATCTTCAAATAAAATAAAAAAATTTAATGATAATACTAATATAAAATGCTAAAATGTCAGTATATACACCACATAATGAATATAGGTTCATTAATTAACACATGTACCATAGAAAGGAATTTGGGACAATTGACCCTTATAAAGATCATATTAATGAATTGAGAGTAAATAAATGGATTTATTATGTGTAAAAAACTCAAATCCACCATAAAAAAGTGGTAATACATAATAAAAAAATTTATAGATCAATTTAAGCATAATCATAACCTACTAAAGTCAACGAAGAAGTTTTATAACCCAACCAAATTAAATTAAATTAAGAAACTCTTTACCACATTGTAACATTAATGTCAATACCCTAGATAAATAAATTCAAACTAAAACTCAATATACTATTATGTTTTAAGGATTCATTATATTACATGTAAAATAGATAGTATATACACAAGAAACTAAAAACAAATGGTTAATGTGGTATATGTCTCGAAGATGTAAAATCAAGATAAAAAACCCTTACCTCTAGTCCATATATTCTCTGTATATACTTTAACTCTTATATATTATAATCACATAAATTATTTGATTTATTAAGAACATTTTATATTTTAAATAACATATACATAAATCATTTAATTTATTTCTTTTTAATGACATGTTTATATATTTAATTAGTTAAGACCACATGTGTTGTTGTAAGGATGTTTGGTTCATTGTTTCAAATTAGATTCAGTGGGTTGGACATGGTAAAAGAGGTCATTATTTCAATACATACAGAGAAATAATCATGAAATAATCAACATATTTATTATTCAATTTTACTTTTTAAAATAATCACAAAAAATGTTATGAAAAATGAAATATGTTGAGATCATTGATACGGTAGGTCATGAAAACTCATGAGCAGTGTTTAATTTTTTCAATTATCCTTATAGGGAGTTGTGACATGCCATGTAACTAAAAAAATTATGTTGATTTTAAGAGTGAGGTAATTGAGAAAGAATTTCATATTGAAACTGGTTATCTATTGCAGAAGGCTGCAGATGTATCATCTGGAATTGGATTTTGGATGGATCTTTCCAGAACATCTATAAGGAAAAGATTCAGAAGAATATCAGAGAAAGTCCTTTCACCATTCATGACTATTCATATTTGGATGTCCGAGCGGGTACGACTAAGCTATTGGTACCAGTCATGTGCATTTCTACATGGGACAACTAGTGGAACAATCATGCAATAGTACATGTTTTCTATAATGATGTTTCTAGGGAGGGGTATTTATAAATAGTATAGTTCTAGGTTACAGATTTCAAATTATGTTGATGTATGTATGTCTTTGAATTCATTTTCGGTTTCCCCCTTTATCCTTAAAGGGGGGTTTATCCAAAAAAACAAATGAAAATTTAGTCCTTCAGGCCCTTCAGTCAGTCAATGATCCTTATGGAAAAAAGATATGCATTATTTTATCTTTCATGAATGGTACTAATATCATAAATAACATATTATTTCTTTTTATATACTTATAAATATATATAATTATTTTTATGTGGTGATTTAAAATGAATCACATCGCTTCGTGGAGGGGGTACTCCACACGTACACGAACGATGTTATCATTTTTCATTATAAGAATGAAAATGATATATTTTTTTAAGAATAGAAATATTTCAGGAATATAATTTTGATTTAATGTATGTGAAATATATTTATTAATATTATCCTTATTAACTTCCATGTAAATCATTATTTAAAAATTAGTTACATTGCTTCATTAGGCGATAGTCTACCGCACACATGAGCGATGTTATCGTATCCCCAACAGAATGTAAACTAAAACATAATATGTGATATAATAACTATATTGTATAAATATGTTAAACATTACATATATATACATTTAATAAATCATTAAAACATTTAGTAAGAGGTGATGGTGTAAAAATAATGACGTCAGTTCACATGACGGTAGTCCGATGTACACACGAATGATGACTTCATATCTGATTTGATAATAGATGCGATGGATTTAGGTTATTATATTTAAATAATAACATATTAGATTATAGGATACATTTATGTATCATATGATATTATTTTTATTTATAATTTAAGGATGCGGTAGAATAAATAAACCAAAAACACATATATAGGAATTTTACCTCTTCTTAGACCACCACATTAAGATAATATATAAAATTTTCATAGAATAGATTTATGACCAATAAATTAATCATAGGATTAGTGTAATGAAGTTGTGAAGTTATTTTTTCTATTATTGTATTATCAAAAATGGTTTGAAGGTGTAAAAAGAGATGAGAGTGGGTGGCCTTTTATATGTGTGGTGAGTTGTACACTTGTAATTTTGGAAAAGAAAAAGGTGTAATAACATTTTTTACTTGCCACAAGGAACCTAAATGGATAATTATAGATAATTATATAGTATAAGTTATAAATATATAAATAAAAATAGTATTTATACATGTTTTTGGTCATTTTTATCCTTTTCGTTTTTAGTTTAACTCCTAGTAAACTCGTTTTCACCTTAACTGTGATAATTTATTTATATTATTTTCAGTAATAATTATTGTAGAAAATTAAGTTGAACTTATTAGATAATATAATTTATAACACTTATAAATATGAAATCCATTTTACCAAATTTAATTTAAATAATTTTAAAATTTTAATTTAAAATTATACCGGTAGACACGATGAAAAAGGGTGTTTTCAAGTGGGTATTTTTCAAGGAAAATATGATTTTACCACAACTATATGAATAATAATAATAATTTTTTGAATATAAATTAAAATTTATTGATATATAACATATAATTTTCATTTGAATCAATCCTCATTAGGTGTTTTTTAATTAGTCAAAAATTATAAAAATATGCACTTTAAAACAGTTTTCAAAAAAGTCTTATCTTTAAAACTAAAGAAAAACATATACTAAAAACCAATATAAAGTTCAATAAAAAGAAATTATGTGTATTAAATATAAATAAACAATAATTATGTGAATTTAAATAATATTCCAAACATAATGTGACTTTTAAATTTATTAATTTATTGAAAAAATGACATTTTTACAAAAATCAACATTTTTCAATTTTCACAAAAAAATCAATTTTTTTTTTTCAAAAAATACTAAAATGTAACCCAAAGTAAAATATGGTATTATTATTTCAAAAATGGATTTAATTTTATACCATACATTTATAAAATTTCTATTAAATTAATTATAATATTTTTTCATAAAAATAAATAAAAATTATTTTTGAATAAAACATATTTTTGATGAATAAAATTAATTTACAATAAATTGATTTATTATTTAATAAAAAATTATAAATAATATATATTTACTAAGAAATATAAATATATTTTTTTTATAATTAATTTAATTCTATTCATACCCATTAATTTAATGTCTAGTTTATAACAGTTATATTTATCACAAGTCGTTTAAGCCTAATGTTTTTCATTGAATACTCCATCGAACATAGTTTTATTTTCTAAAATATCAGTGTGTTATAATAAAGATATAAAATTATAAAAATAATATATGTAAAATTAATTTTCTGACCATGTCTTTATATTAATGGTTAATCTAACTAATCTATAACACTCATGGAACCTTTGACCATTCCCCTATTTTTTATTGATAAATGGAAACCTTATACTGATGACTTTATTTGATAATCATTTAATTAAAAATTCAACAAAATATTCACATAATCAATATTTTATTAATTTATATTGAAATTTAAAATAATAATCCCATTTCAGAAAAACCAATTCCAATAATTTATAAAAAGTGGAACTTGATATTCATTGAAAATACATATTTTTCATTTATAATAATCTAATAAGACACAAATTTGATTGGGTAAAATTAGATAAATTATATAATAAAAACAAATTTTACATCATGAATTTGATACACACGTCAATCACAATCCATGTAATCATAATCAATCAAGGGAAAGAATTTTATTCACTTAACATTTCTTTTTCTATTGATTTTTCAACATGTTTATCAGTTGAAAACATTAATTGAAAAATCCAACATATCCTACAATACAAACATTGACTTTAATATTTCTCACAAACCATTATAAATAGTCAATTAATTTATGTTGGAATGACATATTACAAGAACATTCAACATGGATATGTATTGAATTGTATAGACTAGTGTTGAATGTATATGAAACCAATGTAACCATTCCGATTAAAGTACATAACCTCCATTGAGTGGAATAGACCATATAAAACATTATAAAGAACTATGTAATGTATCACTTCCAATATATATAAGACTAAAGGTAATAATGTGATGTATAGAGAATGGAATGACCCTCATTCTAGTAGGTACAATAAGTGGAAAATGTTTTTACCCCCATAAACACCTCTTATGCTGTGGTAGATTAAAATAGTGGTTTTAGGGAATAAGAACTAAATATATAAATAATTAGTTATTTTATTAAAAAAATTTCATTGTTTAAAAAAAATCAATATATTGTTAATACGTCTAACCTGATGTCCTCGGATTACATTATACTGTGACCATAACCAATATAAATGGAGAACATATAGTGCTAGAAAAGAAAATAAAATTATATGGCTCTCCTATATATTGAATCCAAAATTCATTATTCGTTGTAAAAAATTCACTATATTAATGTTACCTTAATAAATAACTAAAATACTTTTAATTTTTCAATATCATTATGTCACTTTTCCCTCTTAGAAAAAAAATAGTCAGACATTTATTATTCCTTTCATTACCTCCATAATAATTTATAAATTCTAATTTGTTCTATATATTAAAAATATACTATTTGATGAGTATTTAAAGTAATTTAATCCATCCCCTTTTCTAAAACATTCAAATTAATTAACATAATTCCCATGAAAATATGTATAATTAAAACCATTCAAATAATTCCCAATATTTGAGTATTATTTTTATTTACATAAACATCAAATAAAAAAATACCGTGTCATAATTAAATATTATGGTATAATAATATTCACTAATATAAAATGAATATTCATATAAAAAATACAACCCAACCAATATTGCATTATTAAAAATTATACTAATTATAAAACACTTAGTTTCCCATGAAATAATACGTCAATTAATGGATTCGAAAACATTTACACATCCTTTAATTAAACTCAAAAAATATAGATATTTTTATTAGTTTATTTAACACTATTAGAAAAACTAATACTTATGGGGAAAAATCAATCTGCCTATATTGACTTGATTTTCACCATCTAACAATTTCAATTAAATATACTTCCTTGGGTTCTTGGTATTTAAGTTATATACATTTTATTGAATCTATATGATTTTTTATTTTATTTATATATATGTGATAGATTCTAGTGGTATGGGATTACCATAAATTTACCATGGACATATAAGAATGTTTTTCCTAAAATTTACCGAGATGATAATTGGACCATCATAAAAATTCTTAATAATAAATATGATATAAAATAATTTTTATGATATTTAATTGTAAATTTATTCAATAAAAAGGTAGAAAATTCATCAAAACATATATTCATTCACCATTAAAAGTGATTTTAAAAAATATATCAGAATTATTCATATAGTTTAAAATATTATTAAAGTTAAAATATAAATATTAACATATAATTTACTTATCCAATAGACATGCTGGTAAAATTATATGAATCCTTGTTTTTTTATAAAAATGAATTTTATTTTTATACATGAAAAATTAATGGTGAATGATAAATGTATAATTATAAATGATGAATGTTTAATATAATACTATTAAATTTTCCAAATCAATGATCAATATATAATATTAATGGCCCATGGTTTTTCCTTGATAATGAATTTGTTAATAGTTAATGGTCACTAATGAACATGACTTGACACACATTCAATGATTATATGTATACTGGAACACACATGTACTATAGATATCTTAATCCATGTTTGGTGATGCCATTTTCTCTATATTTTGAAACTAATTACCTTAATATATGCTAGGAACTAAGGTACAGTAGTTTAAATAATGGATTTGTACATCAACTTTTAATTTTTAGGTTAGTTTTTAAGAGACATGTAATGGTACAAACCTTTACGACCTTTACACTATAGATTCTTGAGGATTGATGTTGTTGAGTGAGAGATTAAAAATGTTATAGAGTATTGGAGAGTGTTTAATAATTTTAATGTGCCAGCATACCACTGTGGAGTGTGTGGTGATGTCACTTCCAGCCATAGTGAGAACCTATGTAAAATAGTAAAGAAAAACTCCCATGATGGGAATGATGTTATGTGTGTAAAATTTGGTTAAATTCTATATAAGACTAGTAAATATGATCTCAAAATGTAGAGGTACTTGTAATGATTAGGTGTAAATTAATAGATCATTATCACCATTAGTTTTTGGACGGTCATGGCAATGAAAAAAGGAAACACCATAGTATGGACCAAGCCATGGTCGAGGCTAGGGTGACTGTGGGGAAAAAATATAAGTGAACAGAAAGAAGAAATCATTAACGTGTATTTCTTAGATTAATTGGTAAAACATGTTCAAGGTAATTAGGTATCTAAAATGGTATTTTAATTCCTTTATTTCCCGGTTAATCGATCTATTATTCTCTTTATGAAGCTTCCTTCGATTTCTAGAAGATCCAGATGAACCTAGAATAAGGTTAAGTTTTTTCTCACTTTTAGGATCTATTGACCAAATCTATCGCTATTTATTTTTTGTTTTAACCTCCATATGCCTTCCTATAATCAACTTCTTGAGTATTTAAACACCTTATATTAGAGAGGATCAAGCGAGATTGATTGAGGGAAGAATTTCCCTCATTTCTTCCCCTTATTCAATATTCCTTTTTCATGGATGTTGGGGGTTCTAATTCACTTAGTTTGGGGTTGAGATATGATATTGTATTGATAGAGGATAACATATGTTAAATTATGGTGAGTTTTACTTAAACTTTTTTTGGTTTCCTTCTTTATTAGATAACATTGAACTTGTAAATCATGATAGAGGATATATAGAATATCTTTGTTCTTATGTGAAATAAAATAGATAATATTATTTATGATATAACTAATATTGAAATTATTTTTTCATTTGTATTTGAATTATTTAATCTCCACGAATTTATCTTGTTGTGTTGAATTGCATCATTTTTTAATTTTAGGTATTTTTTTAGAATAAATGTAAAAAATAATTATTCATAATTTTTTAACACATTTTTTTGACTTATATATTTAAATAATAACATTTTAGTTATTAGTAAAAAATAAAGAATTTTTATTTTTGGGATCCTAATTTTTGTGGGTTTCAACTTCTTCAAATTGAACTAGTGCTAATTAAAATTCCATGGTGCTTGAATAAATTATCCAATTTTGAAAAGCCTTTCAGTCGACAGAATTTAAATTACCCCATTAAATGAGGAATATCCTAGGATAAATGCTACTTGGTAAGGTTATACATTTCCAGAAGATGTATTCAATATTCCAGGGATTGCTACCTTTTCCTAGTAGTGCTTTATAAATAATCATGGAATTTGTCTCCACTATTTTCAACATAATTTTTCTTTCATTTCATATCTCCTGACCCTCAACCATAGCCTGAGCTTCTGCCTGCAATATATCTCCTCTTCCGTATGTGACTATGAACCCTATAATTATTGACCCCTCCTGATTTCTAACAACACCGCCCCCGCACATCCCCCCCTTAGTAACGACCCATTTTTATTAAGTTTGAACCCTTTTCCAGGAGGTCACCATTTTACACAGCGTCCCCGCTCTATAATACCTAATTGATTGTCACCTGAGTGTCTCAAAATTATAGAATTCACTGATGGCACAGAGTGACAGTCGGGACTCAATATGACCAGATCCAGAAACATGTTTTTTATTTTAAAAGTTATTCTGGCCCGAGATCCTCGTATGTTGTTGTGGAGATCCTCATTTCAAGCCTTCTATAAAAACCCACACCCTGTTATGAGGATGAATGATCGAGATTTCCTCTCGGACCCATGCGAACCAGCTCCTCTAAACCACGAATTGAAGAAATTTTCGGGCACCCCACCATACCCATCCCAGCAAAGGAAGGCACAAAAATCCTTCCATATCCTTCTCTTCCATTCACTACCATAGAATGGGTGCCCCACTATTTTATGGTTAAATGACCTACATCACCAAAACCTTGTAGCCAAGTTCAATCCCATGTGTTGCAAATTCTCATATGTGGGCATGACTTTATTCCTCACATGACAGAACAAAAAATTGAATTTTTACGGATGATATTTGAACCACAGAGTCACTCTCTATAGATCATCATCTGACTAGTCCCTTTTTCACACACGAAAAGTATTTTATGTAGAATACCCCCAACATAGAGGCTATTAAAGTGAATCTATTAGGATCATCACCAGTAACAATGCTATTGAATGGGGAGAGTTGGATCCCATCGAGAATGGCCTAAATGAATCTGGGATGGACACTTTCCTTTCTAAAAGAGAGGTCCAGGGTGGGGTAGCTTGGGAACCACAACCTACCCACCCCCCAGTCTTGATGCCAAAAATTTATACTCCCTCTTCCCACAACGCACCGAGAGTGGTGCTACAGGGTCTCCATGTACGGATGAACCAAGCTCCATATCAAAGAATCTTTTGTTATCTGATCTTTAATATTCAGGACATAAATATTTAGCATTGTCCTACCCCAAAAAGATAATCCCTCCACAGCCTCCCATGCAAGATTTTCATGAATCCCTTTCATGGTGGATGAGACACTCCTCAGATCAATCCCCCCTTCAAAGAGAGGTCTAGCAAGATGTTTCCCCAATGCCCACTAATGTCTGCCTTCCTTCTGCCCTTCCCGTATGAAAGACACAATAATCCTCTCCAAGATAATAATAAAACTCTTGGGAACCTTCAAGGTGGAAATAATGTGCATGGTAATTAAAACCAGAGCACTTTTCACTAGAGTAATGAGACCTCCAAAAGATAAGAATTTGTTTTTCCAATGGTAGATATGCCCCAATATTTTTCCTATGAGCATATCAAAATGATGAATCCTAAGTGAAGAAGGACTACCTAATTCCCCGAGATACTTCATGGGAAAGGAAGCTCCTTTTATACACATACTGACCTCCAAATCCCTCTCCATCCTTACTGAGATATTCCATATTGCATAAAAAAGACTTTTATCTTTGTTCACCACCTACCCACTGCACTTGCAGTATTCCCCTAGAATCTCATTTAGCCCCTGCATTGACCTTCTATTTCCATTGATAAAAAAAATTGTGTAATCTGTGAACATCAAGTGTGAGATATCTCTTAGGTCATGCATGTTATGATTGGGGAGGATTTTACCCGTGTTGAGGATATGGTTAATATAACATTTGGGAGCATTTTTAGAGAGAATGAAAAGAGTAGGGGAATATCTAATATATTATATAGGTAGTGGTTTTCTTGTTTGTATTTACTGTTTTCTTTAACTTTATGTAATAAACACTTTTTCTTACTTGTATTATTTTTTATTCAATATTATAATTTCAATTTTTATTATCATGTATGATCATTTTTCGTTTTAGATTATATTTTTATATATTTATTTAGTCAATGATCATTATATCCCACTACAAGTTAATAGTTTATATAATAAGGAATAGACCTTGTAATAGTGGTGAAGCACTTTACAATCATTAATGCATTTGTGATATGTAGTGGTCACTCATTATTTTCTAGGATAAACAAGACCATATCAAGTATTGACTATGTAAAATGGGGATATTCACTAAAACACTTTCACTCAATGTAAGGAGGGTATAGCAAGCTAATATTTAGATATGTTTTATTCTCACCATTATTTGTTGACCATGCGAGTGAGAGTAATCGATTGTTGAACCTCACATTGATTAGTTTAGTAAAAAAAGATATGATATATTATAATTTTGATATCATTGGATTTGGAAGACATAATAGACATTATCATCATTACCATATCACTCTTTTTTAATCACCTACTCCATCAATCTATTTTTAATTTCTTTATACATTTTTTTTCAAAATCAATCAATTTCAAAAACATGCTTTTCTTTTGTCTAAAGTAAAAAATGTAATTATTGTACTCTCTTTTCTTGAGGAATTGTTTTAACCATTATAGGTTATATTATCATAGGAAAGAATTAATTTTTTCATACCTCAAGAAAGGGATGTGTCAAAATAGGGTGTTGTGTTTTGGGAGGTGGTTTCAAAAAACTAATTGTAAATATCTTATTATTTTCAAAATAATACATTAAAAATTGTTTAACTAATCATGGTCAATAGATTATATCATTAATTTTGTTTCTTAAAAGATATAAGTGCCTCTAATTTGAATTTTCATAACGGAAGAATTCGATGAACTTATCCTAGAGCATTAAGTGTCCCTTGAATACTTAGTTTTTAATGGTTAGTAATATAATTAACTAAACTATAGGATTACTTCCTAGAACTTCACTACGAAACAATTGAGGAACAAAAGGAGTATTCTTTATTTCAAACCAGTTTTTATAAAAATTCCATTGGTTTAACATCAATTAAATGTGTTTGAAAATGGTATAAAATACTAGTTTTAATAGATTTAATAGATGATATAAAAGAAGAAAAGATAAATTGAACAATTAGATAGTTAGTTTTATAAGAAATATGAACCTATGTTAGTGGGGGAATAATTATTTTAGAACCAAAAGAAACCCTTTATTTATATATTTTATGTATTTAAAGTGTTTGGGTGATGTTTGGGAGGGTTCAAAGAAATTTTGAACATATTTTTGGTCTTTTTTAGAAGTTCATGGTTGGATCATGGCTAGTAGAAACTATGGAATGCCTCTAGGAAACCATTAAAAGTGAAACATTGGCTACTAGGTTGGCACATAGTTTTTCCAAACCATTATCTCTTCCAAGATTAAGTGATCATTTTGAAAAAGAGGGATAAACATGGTTAACACATTATTTTTCTAATAGTGTGATCCACCTGTGTGAAGGGTGTTTAGAGACAGTGGCTAACACCTGATTTGCATAATGTTTGAATAACCATGCAACATAACCCTAAAAGAATTAAAATCAAAACCTAAAAAATTTGGATCTGACTCACAATTTCCTCTAAAAAACTATTTTTTTCTATTTGATGACCCTAACACCGTTTTATCTCCTCCCAAAGGATGCAAAGACTACCCCCTTTGATCTGAGAGCAATCTATTGGAAAATCATGGTGCGTTGAAGGTTAGATTTCTTGGTAAGTCTTTATTCTTTGTCGTTTTACATAAATCTATTCTTATTCCCTATCTTTGATTCATATATAATTCCATTGGGGATAGATCTAAGATAGTAATCCAATTATGATTAGATATAGCTATGCTGTTGTTGGGGAATAAGATCTAAAGCTGTTTTTAGATATTCAATATATTTTTTTTAATAATTCATTTTGTTCATCATTTTCACCACAGTTTTTAAGGCAGGTGGGTTTAATCTAGAATCCTTTTTTATAATTTGATGGATTAGTTTCAAGTTGTTGGAATTGGTTGAATTGATTGTGAAATATTTTTTCAAAATATGGTTGGAACCCTCTTTAGTGATGGTTTGTGGATTTGGTAAAATTGGTTGATGTGAAAAGTGATTTGTCATAGATTTTAAAATGTTCTTTTTTTAATCATGTAAAAACTTTTTTTATGAATTTTGTTGAATAAAAATAATGTTTTATTAAAATGGGATGAAATTGTTGGGTTAACATGGTTTTTAATACATGGTTTTGTGTGAATTTATGATTTTAACATGAACCTAAATGAGGGGTTTTTACCATTTTGGTTCAAGGAATGTGACCCGGGATAATGTGCATGTTACATTGGGGAAAAAGGAGATTGGAAACTTGGTGATGACTTGGTGGATGGACAAGAAACCTCTCAGGAGTATGAATCTGTCACTAAAGCATCAATGTGTTGGGTTGGGTGTGAGAATCATAGATTAGGTATGCCAAAATGGAATGTGAAGTGGTTTACAATTTTTTTTCTTTCCTTGGAAACTATTTTGTTGGAGAACTATTTTGGTTTGGAATTAATTTGGTTTTGATATAAACTATTGAAATAATTTTAAATGGTAGTTATATAAATTATTTTATATAAAGGTGATAACGTTTTCAATCCTAGTAGTGTGAGTAGAGAATTCATTTGGGGGAAACCTACTTAGTTTCATTACTCACCCCCTGCTTGGTAACTTTGGTGTGTTTGAATATTTTATTTATCCAGACCAATGTAAAGGAAAATTATATCATTTATTTAGTGATGATTCATGATACTTTGGGATGGATTGTGTAGTTGGATCATGGAATACGTTGGGAGTTATAGAGTTATGTCTTTGGAGTATTTATTCTTTGTAGTTTAGTCTTACAATTTGAAAATCAGATATTGGTAATGGTTTAGTCTAATATTGTTTTCATTTGGTATCACATGAGTTGTATTAAATTGTTTTCATGCATCATATAGTTATTTTTTCTGTTTTGGTATACTTGGTTTTGGTTTTTTATTTTAGAATGAAAAATTATCCCGATCTATATTGAAGGAATCAACATTTATTTCATGATTTTGGAATCATTGGGATTTCACATAAGTCCTAGTAGCAATTTTACCTCAACTCAAGCCAATGAGGAAAGGAGATTTTTTACTAATGGTTTCACTCTCAGCCAATATATCTTTTATTTTGGGATAAATTTTATTGTTTTTTCGATTATGGAGTAGAAAATTCATCCGACTTAGTCCTTGATTTAAGATGAATGAAAGGAGTATGATTATCAGAACTTGAAATTTAGATCATAAAAAGGAGTTGAAAAACTATTTATGATAAACATATTTTTACTAGGTATTTGGGTACATAAGTGTTTTGGAGACACTTATAGGAGTATTAATTTCATTTTCATGGGGTTATCGATTGAGAAGAGCATCAAATGCATTGATTGAAAGGAATTCCAACTAAGAGTTTGTGTATAATTTTTTGTAATTATTTATGATATGGTGAAAACAAATTAATTTTTGAATGTTTTGTTCAAATGAAAGATTTTGGAAACGGAAATACAATGGTAACTTGAAAATGGTTTGATTTTAAAAATATTGGTGGAATTTTCAAAAAAAATGTTTCAAATTATAAAGTATGGAATTTTTGGAAAATAATTGTTGTGATAGTTGTGATATGGTATAATTTTAAATATCCAAGTCATCAGTTTCAAGAGTGTGATACTTATAGTGTTTTTTGTTTTTATAG
Organism: Viscum album; assembly: GCA_963277665.1. NCBI lineage: Eukaryota > Viridiplantae > Streptophyta > Magnoliopsida > Santalales > Viscaceae > Viscum > Viscum album. The sequence continues at coordinate 172,316,125 of OY728157.1, forward strand.
AAATGGAATTTGGTTGGAATCATAGAAACCAACTTGAAGAAGTTGCTACGAATGTGGTTGCACATAAGCCACAAGTGAACCCCTAGACTATTCAATGTGTTGTCCATGATTTTATGTTTATGGATAGATGAAGTTAAAGGGATTATCCAATATAGGTGGACCATTCAATTCAGTTCCGGAAATAGAATCCCCCAATATTTTGGGGTTATTCAGAACCAAAAAAGGAAGAGTAGTGGCTGAATCGGATGAATCATATATTTTATTTTATTAGAACACCATAAGCGATCAATGTTAAGTTGAAAATGTATATTATTGAGGGTATTTCATGCCAATGGTGGGATTTATTAGTCCATGCTAAATTGGACCAAGGTGTTTTGTGGGATGGTTTTGAAGAATTGTTCAGAAATATATTCTATCCTCATATGTTCTGGATTGCTAGAATGAAAATATTTTCAACCTTGACGCATGAAAACCTTTAGATGATATAATATGTAGCTAAATTTATGATTTTTTTAACTTTTCATCCAATGTTGTTGCTATTGCAGCCTTGAAGGAATACATTTTTCAATAAGGGGTAAGGAAAGATATTTTCTTGAATATTGTCATGATTTGTATAATGGTTTTTACAGATATAGTAAATAGAGTGATAGTAAGAAATAAAGAAATATTAGTAGATATGGGTGGTAGTAGAATGTTGATACCTACAGGAAATGGTGGGGAAACTAATGATAAGAACAAGTGGAAGAGACACACATCTTTCCAAGGTAGTGGGATGACTCAAAATCAGACAACATGATTAGTGAATCTTTCACCAAAACCTAAAAATAACCTTGTATGATTCCTATGTGGATATTTTGACCACATAAAGAGATATTTTGAGACACCACATAGAGAATTACATAATTTTAATCATATGTGGAATCTTCAGTGCTGTTATAATGCTCCAAGGTCAGGTGTTTGGGACATATCTCATGTTTCATAGATGTCATATTTTTTGATGGGATGAGGGTTGTAGAATACCTCTCATCATCAAAACTGATATTTCCATGATGATTCTAGGAATACCATGACCTATTAATAAGGGAAATCTCAATCGGGATATAAAGAACAAATTGCAGTGAGTAAGAAGTAATATGGAGATGAGAAATTTATTACGGATGATAAATCTAGAGTATCAATAGTGAGAGGTATGATTATTTTTAATTCTACCCCTATACAATCTTTTTTTGATATGAGTGCATCCCATTCATTTATTTCCTCTTGTTCTATTGATTTTTTGGGCTTACATGTTGTGATGATGCATTTTGTTTTGAAACATTAAACTCATGTTGATATGTCGATCAAGTTCTATAGATATTGATATAGTTTATTAGATATGGGATTTATATGTTCTTGAAATGTATTTATATGATGTAATATTGGGTATCAATATGTTGAAATGTTTAAATCTAACATAGACTGTTATACCCAATGTGTTATTTTTATGACTAATGGTGGCATCAAAAATCTCTTTATAGGGGACAAGAATGTAAAGGTGGGTGAATTGAGATTTTTTTGACCTCCATATTGAATGATATCATATGATTTGGTAGTTCTAATATTTTTATTCATGGAAGAGATCATGAAAAAAAGTTTTCTAGTGGTTTTTGATTAGATTCTTTAGTTTTTCCTAAAAACTTCATAGGGTTTCCCCCAAAAAGAGAACTGGGGTTTATGATTGATCTCTTGTCAAGGACTAGTTCCCTTTTCCTTTCATATTATAGAATGAAAACAATATACATAAGGTAATTTAATGTGTAGTTGGAAGAGTTGTAAGGAAAAGTGTTCATTCGGCCTAGCATACCTCCCAATGAAGTACCGGTCTTGTTTCTCAAAAAGGTATTTGGAACTCTTTGATTGTGTATGGATTATCAAAATCATAACCATGTTACTAAAAAATTGGTATACACTTCAATTCATTTATGACATTTTCAATAAATTTAGTGGATCCCAGTGGTTATATAAAAGTAACTTGCGATCGAGATATCACCAATTATGAGTTCGGAAGGAGGATATTCCAAAAAAAAACTTTTGGGAGTAGATATGACCCTTACAAGTACATCCTTTCAATATTTAAAATTAACTAGAATAATTTATTCCATTGATGAATCATATATATTAAAGATATATGAATTTTTCAAAGTGGTTTTTATGGGTGTCATATTAGTGTATTCAAGGAAAATGATTGAGTATGCACATTAGTTGGTGAAAATGTTGCGAATTTTGTGGGAACAGCTTCTGTATTCCAAAATATCAAAGTGTGATTATTTATAGATGTGGTACACTTACAAATCCATGTAATATTCTAAAGAGGATTTTTTTGGGATCTAAAAAAGATATATGTTCTTATCTCTTGGAAACCACCGAAGAATGCCATTTAGATATGTAGTATCCTGGGAATGGCTAGTTATTTCTGATTCTTTGTTTGTGATTTTACATGGATAGATTAATATATGACATATTGGAAAAGAAAAAATGTTTCATTCCAATGAAAAAAGGAATTTCATAAGTCTTTTTAAGAGATTAATATTTTCATTACATCCACATTGATCTTGATTTTTCTTGAATTAGGACAAGGGTACATGGTGTATTTTGATGATTTTTGATTTAGGTTGGGATGTGTTTTCATGATGGGTGATCATGTTATTGTTAATGACTCATGGAACAAAAAATTTCATGAGAAGAAGTATCAATACAAAATTATGGTGGTAGATTAATTAAGAAGAATGTTTTATGTTCAGTTGGAAAAAGAGGATACATATCAGCTCTAGTAAATGTCAGTGATAGGTAAAATGAATATGGGTTGTGAATAACAAGGTAGTAAAATGGTTTTATCCATCATTTATTTTTTCCCTGATTTGGTGGAGATAGTTGTAGAGGCACATACATCTAATACATAATGTGTTGAAATGTGGAAAAAACTCAATGGTGGGCATACCATTGAGGGATGAATGATGGATAGGAGTTTAGTTTTATAGTTTTGAAATTGGATTATCGTACATCTAGATTGTCAGGAATAAAGTTTCCATGCTTACCACCATTCGATATAGGTTGTTCATTATAGAATAAAAAATATTTATAAGGTGTTGAAAGAAAACAATTTTGGGGGTCGACATGATATATAAGGTGGAGGAGTTTATTTCAAGATACCTCACCTGTCAGTAGGTTAAGAAAGAGTATTAGTGACCAGAAAGTATGTCAAAATATTAAACTATTATATATAGAAAATCTTATAGTAAGACCTTGGTAATCAGTTGTCCATAAGTAAAACATATCATCCCAAAACATACAGACAACCTGAGAGGACGGTACAAATGTTGGAAGAAATGATTTAGTCTTGTGTAATGGATTTTTATGTCTTATAGCACATACCATTAGTGGAGTTATCATATCACAACAGTTTCTAGGAGTGATACATATGGCTCCTTTTGAAGCATTGTATTGTTGTCCTTATGATTCTCCACTATTTTGTTTGGAAATAGTTGGGTTTTCACTTTTTGGTTCGTGACTTGTCCAAGAGACAGTAGAGAAGAATTAGTTGATCCGAAAGAGGATAAGGATGGATCAGAGTCATTTGAAGTCATATTTAGATCATCTTCTAGACATCTGTTGTTCCAAGTGATCGATTATGTGTTTTTTAGAATCTATCCAAGGCTTGGGCATAAATGTTTTGGGAAGAAGGGAAAGTTATATCCTTGATACATAAGACCATTATAGATACATAAATGATTTGGTGAGGGGGAATATTTTTTTCTTTTCCACCATTATTCCATGCAGTGTATAATGTGTTTCATGTATCTCAGTTGAAAACATATCTGCCTGATTCTGACCATGGGATTCAATGAGATCACATTGACTTAGAGCCAGGTGCTTCATTGGTGCATATACCGACAAAAATTATAGATAGTCAAGAAAAGGTATTTCATGGGAAAATCATCAGTCTGGTGTGTTTTTGTGGCTACATGGTCAGATTTAGGAAGAATATCTAGAATAAGAAAAGAAAAGGTTTGGGGAATGTCCTGAACTCTTTTAGGCCAATGGTTGTTTTCTACATTCCTAGGATGGAAAGGACAATTGTGTGGATAATGTATCACCCCCCAATGTCATGTAAGTAACCCATTACATACGTATTTTATGTATCTAAAGTTCTTAGGTGATGTTTGGGAGGGTTTTCGAGGACTTTTGGAATGGTTATGAGGATTTAATTGAGGTGCATAATTAGATAATGACTAATAAAAACTATTAAACACCTCTTGAAAGCCATGCAATGTGAAACTGTTTATACTAGGTTGGCACATGGTTAGGCACACAGTTTGACCAAACAATATTGTCACTCGGGTGTGAAGATATTTTGGAATAGATTGGAAAACATAGTTGGCACATAGTTTTTCTAACCATTCAAGCCAACAATGGGAAGGTTGTTTGGAGGTATTGGCTAGCGCTTGGTTTGCGGATTGGTTTCCTAATCATTTGACCTAGCTTAACATGGTAAAATTAGAATCTAAAATGTAGAACCCACTTACAATTACATATAAACCAATCATTTTTTCTATTTTGTGATCCTTACTGGGTTTTATAATCCTCTAAATAGACATGGAGGCTCTTCCATTTGATCTAAGAGAGATCCATTGGAAAATCATAGTGCATTAAAGGCCATATTGTTTGGTAAGTCTCACTTCTTAGCTTTTTTCTTTAGATCTATTATTATTCCCTATCTTTGATTCATAGATCTAGTCAATTGGGAAATGATATATGATATTTTATTCCAATAATGATGAGATATAGATGTGTTGTTATTAGGTAACATTGTCTAAGGTAGTTTTTTTGGAGATTCAACATCGCTTCATTGAAGAATTCATGACGTTAAATTTTTTGCACCATAGTTTCCATGGTATGTGGCTTCACAATCGACTATTTTTTTGAGAACTTGATGGATTAGTTCCAAATTGTTTTAGTTTCTATGAATTGATTCTGAAATTTATGTGAAAATCATTTTCGAAACTATCTTTTGTGTTGATTTTTGGATTTTTCAAAATTGGTTGTTGTGAAAAGTGATTTGTTATAGATTTTAAAATTTTAATTTTTTTGATACATGAAAAAATGTTTTGTAGAAAGGTTTTAAATAAAAAAAATTATTATTTCAAGGGGTTTAAATGCATGATTTGTCATGGTTTGTCATACACGATTTGGTGTGAGTTCTTTCTTTTGATGTGAAACTTTATAAGATGCATTCACCATTAGGGTACAAGGGATGTGAACCTATATAAGGAGTGTGTTCCATTAGGGTACGAGGAGAATGAAAACATAGTGATATCTTGGTGGATGGATGAGAAACTGCACATTTGTATACCACTGTCACTAAAGCTTGCATGTGTGGGGTGTGTGTGTGAAACATGGATTGGGTATGACAAAAATAATGTGAAATTGTTAAAATAATTGTTTGTTTTCTTTCATTAGAAATTGTTTTCTTGGAAAAATATTTTGGGTTGGAATTTCATTGGGTTTGATATAAATTGATAAAATTATTTTAAGTGGTTTCATATAATTTTTTTATAAATGTTGTAACATGTTCCATCCTCATGGCATGAGTAGGGAATTCATTTAGGGGAAACCTGTTGAGTTTTATTACTCACCCCCTTCTTGAAAACTTTGGTGAATTTGTAGATTTTGTTTATCAAGGAACACGTAAAAGAAAAGTACATCATTTATTTAGTGATGATTCATGATAATTTGAAATTGATTGTGATGTTGGAGCATAAGAATGTTAGGAGATGTGGTGTTATTTATTTGTTGTCTTTTATCTTCATGGTTTAGTCTTCCACTTCAGTAACCTAATATTGATTATGGTGTATTTCGTAATTATTGTCTTCTGGTATCACTTGAGTTGTATTACATTTTTATCAAGAATCATGTAGTTTTTTGTATACATCGTTGTTTTTTTTAAAATGTGAAAACCATCCTTCAATTATGGGATCCTTTCCTCTGGAAGGTGATATTTTTATATCCAATGATTCACTGGGTCTTCAACATTACATGCCCCATTTATTCATGCTTATAAAGTCCCAAGTCATGCATCTATCATTTGTATTTAATAATAATTATGGTTTAAACCTTTTTCTTCTTGGGGATCTTTCCTAAGAACAAGTAGAAATTCTGCCTTGACTCAAGCCAATGAGGAGGGGTGGGATGGTACAAGTATCTCCTCTCATATTTTAAATCAATGAACCTAAGGAGGATAAGAAGAAAGTACAAGAATAGTCCTTAAACCACTCTCAACCATTGTTGATGGAGGTTCATGGAGATGATTTTAATAATGGTGTACATCTGGGAGATTAACAGGAAATGAATAAATTTTGGGATTGATATAGAAGCGGTGAAATGCCACTTGATCTCCTTATTCATAAAGAATATAAATTAGCACAACTTTACCCTACCATGGCCATGTAAGATGATAATAATGAAGTTGTTTAATTTTAAGAAAATATAGAGGGTCATGACTACCTATGTCCATCCACAACAGCCCAAATAAAATATGTTCTAAGAAATTAATATAAACATGATGTCAATCAAATTAAGGGACATAGTATTTTCCTAATAAATTTTAATTATGATATAATTTAAGAAAAATTTTGTATTACAACCCATTTCATCAAATTTTCAGATTTGACAAACACTTGTATTTTTGTGGAGGATTAGATAATGATGATAATGATCCTGATGTGGAAGAAATGGTGCTTCCTGCACTTGTTGTTCATTCTTTAAGGAGTAAACAAGGAGGTACCGTAAGCTTTGTATAAGGAATTCATATTTGCATTGGAATGACATGAAGTAAAATATTTATTTATTAATTTAATTTTCTTCAAATCACATAAAATGAAATTCTCACTAACATTCCACTTCCTACAATTATGGATATAGTAGCTTCAAATTAGCATGCCCTTGATGATGTTAATGTTGAAGAGAAAAAAAAAGATTCTCTAAATAACATGCTAGAACCTTATTTCCCCCACCATGAAAGTTATAAATCATTTCCATGTTGATGGATTTAAAAGACTCAATTTATAGAGTCTTCAATTAAAATGAATAAGTGAATGATGGTATGATAAAGTGATGGGGGTTCAAATCAATTAAAATTCAGTCACCATCAGAATTTGGATAATATATGGTAGACACACCTGGAGGAACTCATATCCTAGGTCCAACAAGGGGGATAAACAAATAACAACCATTATCTACTTTCCTTTTCTCATTATGTTACTATTCTATTTTATTTTAAAAATTTTCTCATATTATCATTTATTCAATTTCTTCTATGTTTTTACTGAGAACAACCTAAGAGATTAACTCAAAATTGCACTTCCAATATGTCAGTTTTTACCTCTTCTAAACACTTACATGCATTCAATGGTTTAATTAAAAATATTCATTCACATAAAATTTACTTGAATTCATTGAGTAAAAACATATTTTAAGTGTGGGGATGAATCATTTGTAATTTAGGATTTTCACATTTTTTTCTTTAAAATTTTCAATTTTTTTTATTTTGTGTGTGTTTATTTGATAACATTTAAGTGTTTTTTAAAACATGTTAACTCAAATTATTATCATTTATATTTTTTAACCAATTTCATTGCATTGATTTTTTCCCTGAAACAGAACAATGATTAATAGTGAAAATGACTTTTTTCAAGTTTTGCACATTGATAATTTGATGAAAATGACTATTATTTTTTAATACTAGGATACATCTAACTATATTTATCCTTCAAATAACTTAAAATTGAGGATTTATAACCCCTTTTATCATATTCTTTATATTCCCATCATGTATTGATAGAACCAATCTAGTCTTGATTTAACCTTAATTTTATTTATTCCTATATTTAGGATTTTTAAAATTATATTTTCTATTTACTTATTTGTTATATTTTTGTCTGTTTCTTTTTAAATTTTATGTGTTTTTGATACTTCTAAGCTCAAAGTATTTTCTTTTACATTTTTAAAATCCATACACTTAGGCTAAGTAATTTATCCCATGAAATTGAATATAAAATAATACTAAAAATTACTTCATTTCAAGATTTAAAAAACAATAATTTTATGAAATTGCCTTTTATTTTTGAATCCCATGCTACATCTCACTATCTTTATCCTTAAAATCACCATCTCATGTGGCTTTTGATTCCTTTTTTTAATATTCTTTCCGTTCACCTAATTTATTTATAGAACCAACTGATGATTGATTTAACCAGAATTTGATATATTTTTATCCAAATTTGAGGGTTTGGGGTATATGGTTTTCAAATTATTTATGAATTTATTAGGTTGTAAAAGTACCATTTTCTAGATAATTATTTTTTATTCTAGCCTTCCATGTACATTTAATACTTGTATTGCACAGAAACTATGAACATATTATCTTGTATGATACATTTTAAAATAATATTCCTTTTACAACCTGTTATGGTAGTGATATTTCATGACCTATCTGACCTTAAGTTTGGGTTGAAGTTGTCTTGGGGGGATCCATATCATTTAGTTCTTCTTTGGGAGAGAATTAGAGTACTAAAATAATGTCTTTGTGGTTAAAAAAATTATTCTCATAAATGTTACTCCACGAGGTATATTTTGAGTAAAATTGTAAAATAATTCATATGAGAAATATATACAAGAAAAATCAATGAAAAATAATTTTTATAAATATGAAATAGTGAATTTTATTTCATGATAAGGGATGGAATGTCTAAATCACTTCATTAAAATTAATGAACTATCAATTCTATAATGAAAATATGTATAATTTGAAAATGTCATCAAAAATTAAATTCAATTAATTAAATTTAAGGGGATATCATTTTTTCTACAGAAATAATGAATGGTGTTCACATTCATTAATTGTTTCATGAATATTGGTGATGATTCACAACTAATTGGACTTAATAGGAGACTATACTGAGTGAAAATTAAAATAGTTCAAATTTTCAGAAAAAATTCTCAAACCCCCATATTATAATTAAAAATATTTAACATATAAAACCTACAAATTTAAATCCACAAATAACCCATAAAAATTCCTCTTTATAAACACTTGTTCATGACTCATATCGAGTATATCTCTAGAAACTTATCAACACTATGATGAAACTTTCATTGGTTTAGATTAGAAAATACTTATAAACAATCATCATTTATATGATTAGAGAAGATTCATGTAAGTTATGTCTTTTGTGTGAATGGTAGGAGAAATGAAGTATAAATACATTGAATGAGTTAGATGGTGAACTTGAAATAATGGTTTTTGAAATGGTATGATATATTTTCTTTCTTTGTATCATATTGGTTTCTATCATGGATATATATTTTAAATTTTATTTGATGTGATTTTGATCTTTAATTGTAAAAAAATTCATGATTTGACACATGACTATCATGGGCTGTTGGAAAAAAAATTATTTTCAATGTTAAAATGAATTATAGTGGTTAGCCTAGGAAGTCTTTAAAGGAGAAAGAACAACAATCACATTTATCAGTTTTAAATTACGAATATAATAGTATTTTGTTTTTGAAAAAAATGAATAAATATATGATAAATATATTGATGAAGTATGAGATTAAGTTAATAGTAATATGAGAAGGGTGATCGGTTCTGGTTTAGTCTTATAAATTTAATGTTTTCATAGATTCCACTCACTCCCTTTGTAAAATAGTGTTGTTTAGTAAAAACCTTGAAAAAAATATCATCTTGATTTACCCTCTATCCAACGTCTTAGACAATTGTAGTGAATACCCCCAATTGACTTTTTCAATACCTAATATGATATTGTTTATCCAAAACTATTAGGTGTATACAGTAACCCTCCCACACATATTTATGATCAGTAATTACTTTAATACTAAAACTTGGTATATTCAATCATATATAAACAAGAACCCAATGGATCCATATAATGGTAATTAACAAAAAAACAAAATACGATCATACGTGATAATAAAAAATAGTATTAGAAGATTGAAACTAGTTTAACATATGAAAGGAATTTTTTTTACATAAATTTAATGAAATAAACCATTAAGAAAAATAAAAACACACCTTCCCAATCAAAAATATTTTTACCCATCACTTTTAAGGTTAGCTGAGATGACAAGGAAGAAGAAGGAATTACAAAACTAAGGGAATAAGAAATCTGATAATTTATTCTCAAGAATATATCTGTTGAAATATTTCATAGCTTGTTCCCATAAGATAGTTGAAACTCTACAAGGTTCTTTCTTAAGAGTTTCTTATAATATTTATTTCTATCACTCATAAAAATTTCAAATCTGGTAGACACGTTTATATAATGTTACTTTTAGATTACTGAAGATCTCATTTTCTTGATGAAGTGACTCTTATTATTCCTCCAATTTAATGTATGGAACATCTACCATAATTATAAAAATTATCCATTATATTTAATTTTCAAATGATCCATTATGTCTTAATTTATATCAAATAGTAATAAAAACTTCTGGTTTCATATATCCTAATATGTGAAACATATACTAATGGAATGTCAATTCTACCTACCAAAAACAATTTTCATAATGATTTATTTATTTTTTCCCCATAAAATTCAAGTTATCTTTATCACCTATTGAATAAGTTTAAGGTCATGAAATATGGTAGGGAAAAATTCCTCTATTTGGATCAATATTGAAAAATTTATAGACAAAATATATAAGTGAGAGAAAATAATTAAAATTAAAAAATTGTGATATTTTGATAATTATGATCAAAACATCCTTAAAATAAAAAAATAAATTACTTCCAAATTGATAAATTTTATAGGATTAATTCGTTACAATATCCAGGAAAGATAATAAAAATATTACCTCTATTAATTTCTCCACATAGTACTTGGATTCATAGGCAAGTAAGAAGGAAAATATAATCTTAAAAAAATTTAAAGCACATGCCCATGAAATCCACCAATTTAAAAACAAGAAAAAAATGTATCGTTCCTCAAAAGCCATTATTTATTATTATACATTAAACTTACTCCAATAATTTCCAACTAATTTATCATTCCATAAACATTAAACATTTACCCCACATGAATTTTCCCACATCATACAAATGATAATTGTAAAAAAATATTTTCTTATCCAAACTCAGGATCATTATCTCATAGGGAAATATTGAAATTAACCATAATAAATATTAAACATGAATATAGTGTATGAATTTTTTCTCTTTCAGTGATCACTTATATTTACACCATGTTTTAATTTTTCCTCATGTTTTATTAGATAGTGTTCTATATCTTGATTATTCCATCGACTAAAATGTTAGTTATATTGGAATTGGATAATGAATGTAAGCTTCTAATATTTATAGGATAAAGAATAATGAGGCATGATTATTGGTTATAATTATTCATTTAATACTAATAGAAGTTAATTTCATTATCAAATTGTGTTTAAATAATATTTTATTCCTTAGGTTGCATGTGGTTAAAACCTATGATAAATGAATATGGAAATTCAAGATAGAAAAGAATTGGTTGTTCAAAAATTATAAATCATGGGGAATAAGTGATTCTATGCACTTATTAATATTGTATTCCTTGTCTACAGAGCTTATTTTCACTGTAATCTATTTGTTGTTTGTTTCATTCATTCTGTGATTTCTCTAGGGGAGGATCCTTGCTATGTGATTTGGTGTTGGTATAGGGTGGATGATATGTGATGATAAGGGGTTTGGGTTCTCAGGTTTTGGTGAAGTAATTATCCTATGTGATGGAAGTATTATTAGTGGTATCAAGGATTGGTGTTAGATAGATAGAATGAGATAAATCTAGGAATTACCACTATTTTTTATAAAGGAAGCTGGTATAATTTATTTATATTGAATCTATTTTAACTGCATGATATCCATGTTTCTTACTTCATCTTTACTTACTCCACTACCTGATTTTTCTATTTTTTCATGGTTTACTCATCATTTTGGTAGCATAGGATGTGTACTATCATGTCTAGATTTATTGAATGAGAAAGAATAATAAATAGTTTAACCCAAGGTGTTGGAGGATATATAAAATGTTGAATTATGATAAATCAGGATGAACCATTGAAGTGGTTGAATTATTCATAGAGTAAATGAGTTTCAAAAACATATTTATGTAATTATAAATTGTTATAATAAATTAATTAATTAACATTTTATTGGACATGGTTGTTTTTAATAGGATATCTAGTCTTTACCAGTGGCATCAGAGTGTCTAAGAGACGAACTCTACTATTGAGTTAAAGCATTAGTTGTTTTACATTATGTGGTTGTGAACTATATTCATATTATTATTCTATCACTTTTTATAAAATACCATCTCATTTCAATAGGACACTCACACCAATGGAATGTGGTTGGTTTTCCACAACATACAATTTAATGTGGAATTAATGGATGACTACCCCATCATTCCCCACTCTCTTTTCATGTTTGTAATTTGTTTAAGTATTTAGAGTGGTTACCTTTACCATATATGTGTGTACTGAGTTTTAATGTCTAAGGGTTATTTCACAGACATGTATTTCTAGATATAGTACCCTATTGATTATTATGGGTTTTTTTGTTTATGGGTAGTGACAAATTGAGTTATAATATGCAATGTTTGAGCTATAGTGGCTCCCTGAAATTACATGGTTACTGTCAAGAGATGTGAATGATGATGATTTTATGATTTTATACTTCTGGTTCATGATATGTTATACTTACTTAGTGTTTTTGGGTAGTATTGTTTTTTAGTGAGAGTTGGAATCTGATGTACGATATTTGGATAAAGAAGAAAACTGTTTGGGAAGTGTTTTCATGGTACCTTATTTTATTAATTTAATGAATATTGTAAAACCCCATGTATATATGGGTGTTTTAAATTTAAGGAATTTTTGAATTTTCATTTATTGGTGGAAGAATTTGAACTGCACATCTGTATTGACTTCCAAGAGTTTTAAATTCTAAATAATACGTTTCTTCATAAGGAATGAAGTTCAAGTAATCTATTGGGGGCTTAGGTGGGGTTAGGAGTGACAGATGTGAATATTGATGCTTATAAATCAGTAGGACACAAAACAGCCCGTGGCTACTAGATGTAGCCTGGAGGGATTATATGACCACCTACTCTTCAGTTCCATGTACTAGCTATATCATGGGGTCTTTAGAGCATCACAATGACCCTTTTCACCCTTTTATTTTTTTATGTGATAGAAACACTTCATCCCATATTTTTTATCATGTATGTAGGAGCTACCCCCTTCTCTTCCCCTTCCCCCCTTGATCAACATGAGTTTTGTGGCTGTTTCCACGTGATTTTAAGTACATTTCCCCCTCTAGATAGCTTTGTTGTCTCCATCCTCCTCACAATTCTAAATTACACTTCATTGGTTTGGATTTTCCATTTAAATTTTAATTTCACCATAACATGGTAGAATCTAACATTTATTATGGGTATTTCACACTACCTAGGAAGGGGTCATTCTAGGATACCATATTCACATTGGTATGTTTCGTTTCTATGCAGTATGTTGTCATAGTGATTTTTTTCGATGTATTTTTTATTCTAAATAAAATTAATTAAGTAATTTTTTAACTATTTGTTAGGGGTTTTTTTCAAGGATACGGATGGGGTTGTCCACAGGATGTTGGCTATCAATTGGTCATGGTTTCAACATAGAGAAAGAACCTCATGTTTTATAAAGCTTTATGCCAAGTTGGAAATTATTTAGAACCATTAATTAATTAATTTTTTATTTTTATTTGAGTTATGTGGTAATAAAATTTAGGAAGGATCAGTATATCAAGTAAGAGGATATACAAGCTTATAAAATCCTTTGTACATTCTTCCAGCCCCTTACAAATAATTGCAGAAAGCTTCATAAAGTAACATTGTATCTTTTATTATCCCTACAACATATGTTTTAGTTTATGCTTCTTATAGACACTCTAGAAAGCCCTTTAGGGTGGTTTACTAAGAAAAAATAATTAATTATAATGTTTTAATATTATATAATTATTTAATTAAATTAGATAAATAGTAGGGGTCACAAAACCCCCTCTAATTGATCTTATCACGACAAGAATAAATTGATGAGGCTGAGACTTGGTGATAAATAATGGTTTTTGAAACTAATGTTATGTGAAGTTAGATGAAAAATACCTATTATCCCAAGCATATGGCCCGAGGATTCCTACAGACGTAGATACCATAGGCTATGTGAGATAGAGTTGAGAATAATTTTTTTTTCTTTTGAGTCATTCAGGATTGTTGTGACAAGGAAAATATGATAAAAACTTTTACGTCTAATGTGACTAAGCCTAGGTAGACTAAGTATAGGAAGATCGAAACCATTCTGGGTGACCATACTAACACATAATGAACCTAATGTATATGAAGTCCTACCAGATATATCTTATTTATTTCCCATATGGATATATCCCATGTAGCTGGTGTGGTAGTGCTACCATGATGAAATGGTACCCAACATCACCGTGAAGAAGGTGTTAAACCGATATCATGACTAAGGCTGAGGAATCATACAATCTTTCCTATAATATGTTAATGTTTATGGGACTTACTGGGATCCCTGTTTACAGACTGACCATGAGTGAGTGTTTGTGGGATGGTGTTAGGAATCCATATGGAAGATGTATGTGAATAATTAGAATAGGTGATATAGATGGTGATGATGTGAATGAAATTGAACTAAACCCAATTTTATTCATAGGATACACCCTTGGGTCTGATGGGATATGTTTTTACTTACATGTTTATGGATTTTGGTATGTGGCTGGGATTCCATGATTTGGATTTGGTATGGATGGACTACCATGTTTTGGATAAAGGTATGGATTGGAGATACCATAGACTAGGATCTCATTATGTGGATGGAGTTTCTCTAATGATAGAGATTGGTTCTTGAGATACCTCATATTTTAGATTAGATTTGTGGTAGAGGATTCCAAGGACTTGGAGATCATTTGACAGAGCTATCATGAACCTCATCTCTTGTGTTATGTGGATGATAAGGGATACCTTGGATTAAAATTATATAAGATTGGGCTACCATGAGAATCTTAATTTGATTTATCAGGAAGATAGGGTTATACTAGGTCAAGGTTATTGAATGATACAGATACCAAGGGCTTCATCATTAGAGTCAGGAGTATGGTAATGGATAATTTGGATTAGGAACCTGAATGATAGTACTATTATTTGATGGGTCCTCTGAGTCATGAGGTTTTGTTGGAAATTCAATGGGTTTGGATACAATATATTATGTTGGAGGAATCATTAACATGCCATGAACATAGAAACCTTAATAATTGATGAGGCTTGAATGGATGATCTTGGTCACATACTAACAAATTAAAAGTAATTTATCTATTTTCATATTTAATTTATCTATTTTATCTAAGGACATCACATGGACATATAACTATTCACGATGGTGAGTACAAGAAAATATTGGTTGTTTCCTATTGATTTATTTAATCACACCCAAGTTGCTCTTCCACTACACTTGGGGTACTTGAGTATATGTTCAACTGGTTATAGGTATAGGTTTGGGATGTGCCCCAAGATATTGTGGCCAAGTGGGATGGCTCAAATAAGTACATAGGGATTGTGACTAGTTTTACATTAGATGTTTAGGGGATAATTTTATTTATTTTAATTTATTTCTTGTCTATATACATAACCAACTCAATTAGTGGTTATATATATTTATTTTATGGCTATTCTGGCCCTTGTTTCATTTCATGTATTATTATTAGATGTTGATAGATTCTAATTACCCTATTTATTTTATATTATGGTGGTTGTTTTGTTATTTTTTATTTGTTGTACACTCTGATATTGGGGAAATAATATTCCAAAAATACCACCTTTGACAACTACTACTATTTGGAATCATTTGGATCATGGGGAGGTAAGGTTGTGGCATAAAAATGACCATCGTTCCATGTACCAATCAATGATATTCCGTGCTGGGATATTAAAAAGTAGTATCCATGAATGTTTTTCATTTGTCCTGATATATAAGACATGGTATATAGGAGACTTATGATATATTAGATCCAAGTATAGACATATTGTTGGTGTATTAGGAACACCTATTCCTCTAAGATATATAGGTTAACATGGATGGGATTGATGTTCATGATTTCTGATGTTATGGTTGTATTAGATTTATCCTTCGGGTAATGAACATATGGTTGGGATTAGATGATTTATTATGTATTTATGGATCTTGTACTAGTGAAAGGATTATATTGATTTGACTTTAAATTTTGACCATAAGGCAATGGGGTGTGATACATATCTTATATGAAACATAGGATTCTAATGACATGTTGGCCTATTAGAGTGTGATTTTTCTGATGATTGAGGATTAATTGTTTAAATTTATAAAAAATGAAAATAAATGTTTTCCAATATATGTACTTTTTGTAATTATACTTAAGTGAGATAAAAAATATATTATTTACTATATGATGTCAATTTATTTGGATATATAGTGAGATTCATGATGATGAGAACAATGACATTATTTATTTGCAGAAGAGGTACAGTGAATCTGGTGGGTTAGGATATGCACATGGTGCATAAGAGTCAGAACCCTTATATTTTGTTATTTAGGATTAGTTATTTAATGCATCAGTAAATAAATAAGTCATTTTTTCACCTATAATATAATTGTTCTTTGAATGGGAATCTCCGAGAGTGGCCTTTTCGAACCCTCCACAGTCGGGACCCCCCCTTCCCACGAAGAGATCATCCAGAGATGTCACAGCCAGGAAGGAGCCGCTGCTAGCCGAGATGACATTGCATCCCGTGGGGTAACACCTCGATCAACGATGGTTCGTCACAGCAATCCGTCAGCCAGGTGATGTGCGCCCATTCTTCCCACCCGATGAGACACCGGGTGACCCGGCAAGACGAGTGGTATATGGGAGGTGGAAATTCCCCCAAGAGCGGGCTCCTAGGAATCGAACCCCAGACCTCACTGAGCACCATAGTTATGGCCCTTGACCTTGCACCACTACACCACCGCCGAAGCAGCAAACATGTTGGTCGGTTTAGGGGGTATTGAGGTGGCCTTACCCCACCCCCTGTCGCACGTTCCCAGCTAGTCCCAAGGTGGCCAACCTTGGGCTTGGACCAGTTCCACACGGGGTGAAGGGGACGAGTGGATCGCTGGCATACAATGCGCGTTGCCATTGTAAGGACTCGAACCCGGAACCTCAACGACGGGACACCACCGCCTTGAACCAACTCACCCAGCCCCTGCAGGAAAAAACGTGTTGGTCAGATTAGGGGGTATTGAGGTGGCCTTACCCCACCCCCTGTCGCACATCCCCAGCTAGGCCCAAGGTGGCCAAACATGGGCTTAGGCCAGTTACACACGGGATGAAGGGGACGAGTGGATCGCTGGCATACAGTACGCGTTGCCATTGCGAGGACTCGAACCCGGAACCTCAACGACAGGACGCCACCGCCTTGAAACAACTCACCCAGCCCCCGCGGGCAAACGTGTTGGTCGGTTTAGGGGGTATTGAGGTGGCCTTACCCCACCCCCTGTTGCGCGTCCCCAGCTAGGCCCTAGGTGGCCAACCTTGGGCTTGGGCCAGTTCCACACGGGATGAAGGGGATGAGTGGATCGCTGGCATACAGTGCACATTGCCTTTGCGAGGACTCGAACTCGGAACCTCAATGACGAGACGCCACCACCTTGAACCAACTCACCCAGCCCCTGCGGGCAAACGTGTTGGTCGGTTTAGGGGGTATTGAGGTGGCCTTAACCCACCCCCTGTCGTACGTCCCCAGCTAGGCCCAAGGTGGCCAACCTTGGGCTTAGGCCAGTTACACACGAGAGGAAGGGGACGAGTGGATCGCTGGCATACAGTGTGTGTTTCCTTTGCGAGGACATGAACCCGGAACCTCAACGACGGGACACCACCGCCTTGAACCAACTCACCCAGCCCCCGCGTGCAAAAGTGTTGGTTGGTTTAGGGGGTATTGTGGTGGCCTTACCCCACCCCCTATCGCACGTCCCCAGCTAGGCCCAAGGTGGCCAACACGTTTCGCCCGCGGGGGCTGGGTGAGTTGGTTCAAGGCAGTGGCGTCCCGTCGTTGAGGTTCTGGGTTCAAGTCCTCTCAAAGGCAATGCACACTGTATGCCAGCCATCCACTCGTCCCCTTCATCCCGTGTGGAACTGGGCCAAGCCCAAGGTTGGCCACCTTGGGCCTAGCTGGGGACGTGCGACATGGGGTGGGGTAAGGCCACCTCAATACCCCCTAAACCGACCAACACGTTTTCCCGTGGGGGCTGGGTGAGTTGGTTCAAGGCGGTGGCATCCCGTCATTGAGGTTCCGTGTCACACCCCGACCGCGGACGTCTGTAATTTTTCTCCTTTCTTGGTCCCGGTTTAAATTTTTTTTGAAGATTAATTGTGATTGGTGGTTTCGCGCCGGTGCGCGGTCATCGCATCGCTAGCGATGGTCGTGCGTTCGGCCCGGGTGGCGATGTGTCCACCCGGCGTTTTAAATAATAAAGTTTTTACGTTGACTTTTATTATTATTACGATTTGAGTTGTGTTATTAATATTGAAGTTATTTTCCGTGTATAAGTATATACATATATATGTCTATATATGTGTATGTATATACATATGTATATACTTTAATAAGTTATCTTTATATATGTATATGTATGTATATATATTGTATCTATGTGTATATGTTTATATATAGGTATATAAGTATATATGGGTGTGTGCGCTCGCGCGCGAACGCGCGCGCACATTTATCTTCAAATGGTTTTAATATTTTAAACTTTGGATTAAAGATAATTATTATTTTAAATTTTCTAATTATTAATATTAATATTATTATAAGGTTTTATTATTATAATAAAGTTTTATTATTTCTATAAAGCATTGTTGATTTTTAGGATTTGTTTTATTTAATTACTTATGTTCAATATTATTATTAGTATATTATTATGATTATAGTATTTTATTATTTTTACATATTATTATTAATATTATTCTCATATTATTATTTATATCTTTGTTGTATTATTATGATTATCATACATATATATATATATATTAAGAAACCCGAAACCCCCTCTCTCTAACCCTAGCCGCTTTCCCTTTTTCTCTCTCTCCGTCCCGTTCTACACCCCGTCGAGCCGCCGTTGTCCCGGCTCCCCTGCACCGGCCTCATCCGACGTCCCCCGCCGCAACTCTCCAGTCGCGCGTCGCGCCCCGCACCCAGCGTCCCCGCCCCACATCCTTTCCATCTCCCTCGCGCGACCTCGCCGCGCCCAGCCACCCTTCCCGGCCCTCTCCGCCGCTCCCCATCCCTGCCACCCTTCCCGGCCCTCTCCGCCGCTCCCCATCCCTGCCAGCCGTCCCGGCCCCCGCATCCAACTCCCGTCGAGCCGGCCTCCCCTCACCACCGGCGTCCCAACCTCCCTGTCCAGCCGGCCTCGCCTCACCCCGATGCCCCGCCTGCTCCCCTTTTCCCATCGCCGACCCCGCCTCAGGCCTCCGCCAGGCGCGACGCTGCTGCGCCCTGTCCGCCTTCACCACCACTGCCGTCCCCGACCCCTGCGCGTCGACCCCCCCCCCCCCCCCCCCACTTCCTCTGTTCTGCCTCGGGCCGACTCAGCACCCCCCGGCTGCTCTTATTTTCTTTTCTTTCTTCTTATTTTTCTTCTTATTTCTTCTCTTCTTCTTATTCTTATTTTTTCTTCTTCCTTTTCTTTTTCTTCCTCTTCTACCCCGCTCCGGCGCGCCCCGCCCTACTCCTCCGCCTTGCGCCGGCCCGACCCACCTTCTCCCTCTGGCTCACCCCCTCCCGCTGTAAGTTTTTTTTTATTTCATTTGTATTTTGTTTTACTTTATTTCGTTTGTATTTTGTTTTATTTTATTCTTTGTTTTATTTTATTCATTGTTTTTATTCATTGTTTTCATTGTTTTTATTTTGTATTTTGTTTCATTGTTTTTATTCATTGTTTTTATTCATTGTTTTGATAATAATATTTTTATCATGTTAGTAATCTTATAATTATTTTATTGATAATAGGTTAATATTATCATTAATATTATTATATCATTATTAAAATCATTATTATGTTATTATTATTAATGCTATATTATTATTATTATTATTATTATTATTATTATTATTATTATGAATATATTTATTATTGTTTTAATTATTATTATATTATGTTGTTATTTTTATTATTATATTATGTTATTATTACTATTCTTATTATTATCATTATTATATCATTATTATGCTCATATTATTATTATTATTATTAAGTTATTATCATTATATTATTATTATCGTTGAACCCGTTTAACGGTCTTCTGTTTTAGGACCTGTTTGATGGCGCAATACGGTGCGACCATTACGCAACGGGAGTTTTGCACCATGTCCTTCTTTGTTCCAAGCTGCATCTTGAGGTAGGTCTCCCTATGCACTTGCCTCTAAATTAAGAATTTATTTATTCCTTGTCCTTTTATTAAATTTCAGTAAATTTAAGAAAATAATATTAAGTAGTTTTTATAGTGTGGTGATTTGCTGATAATGCAAACTGTTTAATTCTAGCATTTCATTAAAAGTGTTTTCTTGGTTTCAATTGTGGGATTTCATAGTAATGTCGCTAAATGGTTCTTCCTGAGTAACGAAAGACATGTTGAATTGGGTTTTGAAATGTTTTTGTCATGTGTAAATTAGTAAATGTACTATTTATGGAAAATGGTGTTTTCTTATAACCTTGATTAGAGAAAACGTCGTGTGACCCTTTGAAATTGTTTTTGGAAACTTTACGTGTGGTTCTTGGTTGGCGAACGATGTTTTCCCTTGTTGTGTTATTAAAAATTACGTTTTCTATGTTGTGAAAGTTGTTTATATTCTTGTGTGAGAGTTTCCAAAAAGGGGGTTTTGCGAAATGATTAGGTAATGACAATTATATTTTCAGAAAGGTATTTTTTTGACGTGCGTGAGTTTTGAAATATTGTTTGGGTGTGGAAATGGTGACTTTTGTGTGCGATATCTTGTTTGGCCTGCGATATGAGGAAAAAAATATACTATGTGAATGTGAAGCTTGTTTGAGCACACGGGGAAACCCTGGGTATCTAGGTGGGCGGACTAGAACTAGTGCGCTAGTGAGCCGGATGGGTGTCGTCCCTGTTTCACTTAGCTGGATTGACGATTGCAACACTAACTAAACATATGATATCTGAGGGTCGTGGCCTTCTAAGCCACGTGTTCTGAGGGTTGTGGCCTTCTAAGCCACGTTTTCTGAGGGTCGTGGCCTTCTAAGCCACGTTTCACCGAGACACGAGGTTCTAGGGTCCCACGTGAGCTAGATAAACCTTAGGGGATTTACTCATAGTGCTCTACCATCTCTGGCGTGGTGCCTTCCGTCGGCATACGGGGGACCACTTGGGTGTGAGTGTGTGCGTGTTTGAGTATGTGTGTGTGTGTGTGAGTGTGTGAGTGTGTGTGTGTGCCCATGGTTATTGCTGATAACTTCTGGTTTATTTTTACTTGCACTTGGTTCTCCTTGCCTGTTTACCTTTACTTGCACTTGTTTTCCCTGCTTGTTGCTTTCAGTCATATTTCACAGCCTATACTGTTAGACTTTGGGAAAAATGGTTTTCAAATGAAAATGCTTTATTCTCTTTGGGTTAGCTTTGAAAATGTAATACTTTGCTTTTCAGAATGAGTTTAAAACTAATGAAATGGAACTAACTTTCGAGAAGGAATAAGGGAAATGTCTCGTGTTTTATTTTCAAGTAAAGCATTATGAAAACATACTTTTATATATTAAAGTTCAAACCTGGATTATGTGGATTCTTTATTTACTGGCAGTGCATTGGGATTTGTTGTGGGGCTCACCTACTGAGTACTTTTGTGCTCACGCCTATCTTTTACCTTTTCAGTTGCAGGTTCCTTTTGTTCAGGTTCTCCTGCTTGAGTCGCTCAGTGTGGGAGCGACGTTGGTTGTAGTTGGGTGGTGACCCGCGAGGTCACATGGAGGTATGTCGTGGTATAGTTTGTTTATGTCTTTAGTGTTTGTTTGTTGGTTTAAGTTGTATTCGTTCTTTTGATCCTGTTTTTAGTTTGGGCTGAAATCGTTCCCAACGATTTAAAGTTTCAATGCCCGGCACTTGTTGCCATCCCGGGGGGATCGGGAACGCTCCTCGGGACTTGCCGCGGACCAGCTCGGGTGACCGGTTCAGGGTCGACCCGGGCTGGTTCGTGACAAAATGGTATCAGAGGTGGTTCTTATTATTTGGGTTGTCCGGTAGAAGGAGATTAAGACTGTCGGAACTCGAGGGGTAAGTACGGGAAGAGCGTCGCGAACTCTTGCTCGCACTGATCTTCGAGTTACCAGGGGTAGTTCGGGAATTGTGTCCTTGTCTTTTCTGGTTTGTCTTGGATTGAGAGATGACAATGGAGGCAAGCCGACGTTACGTCGTAATTTCACATGGATTAGTGACCCATGTGGAGTTCGAGTACGTGGTTTGAATTTCTCCTAGTGGTCGACGCTGACTTGGGACATGGCCCACTACCATGTCGCTAGGTTGAGCGTGACTACTGGTCCCTCATTTCAGCGATTGATGCAAATTTGGATGTTGTTTTTGTTTTGGTCTGTGTGAGTGCGTAGTTGGAAATGAAAAAGGTTTTTGAAAATTTGACTGGTTTCTTTTAAAGGACTTTAAATGTATAAAATGGGTTTTGAAATTGAAATCTCTTGATTTAGAAATCTGTTGTTTGCTTGAAATTGGTTAAGAATGGTTCAGGATGAAAACCCAGATCCTCTTTATGAACGTTTGCACATGTGTGAGAATGCATGGAAAGTGTGTGTTGATGCACGTATGAATGGAATGTGGATAAAGACATGTGCAACGGGTCATGGGAGTACCTGGGTGTGTTTGAAATTTAACGCTTGAATTTGTTTTCTAAATTGGTTTTAAATGGGAAACGGTTTTGGAAAGTTTTGGTTTGAAAGTGGATTGGTTTTTGGAAAGTGATCTCGAAAAAGGGTGGTTTTGAAATCAAAAATGAAAAAGGGAATTTTAAAGAGGAGATTTTGTTTTGGGTTGTGTTGTATCTGTTTGGTCCTTGTGCTGACTGTTTTTGATGAAGACACTTTTATTGATGTTGCTTCGATTTGATGTTGGTTTTGGCTTTGAGTTTTATATATCGCTCAGGAAATGCCGCCCAGAAAGGTCTCTAAGGATTCAGATAAGTCATGCCCAGTTTTTAGTCCTCCTCAGACTTTGCCTATTCTCCGTGGTGATCAGGGTCCGTTAGAGGCAGTGAAATGGCTCGAGGAAGTAGAACGTGTCTTTAGAATATTGGGAACTCCCGATAGTGTTAAGGTCCGTGCAATTATGGAGTTGTTTGAGGGTCCAGTTCTGGACCAGTGGAAGATGGTTACCCCACCGTCAACGCAAGGTCAAATGACGTGGGATGTCTTTAAAACGGTTTTCATCCAATGGTTTGTACCTGAGGAAGTGAATCTGGAGAAAAAGAGAGAGCTAGTGCATATCCAACAAGGCCAACGGACGGTGAAGGCATATGTTGACCATTTCAAGGAACTGATTTCCTTTTCTCCAGATGTAGCGTCACATGAACTCATGAAGGCCTCTCTTTTCACTGGGGGTCTGCGTCCAGAGATCAAGGAGCGAGTCCTCCCTTCTAAAGACCCTTGTTTCGAGAAGCTCGTAGAGGAAGCATTCTTGGCTGAGTTGGTTTTCGGTGTGCAGGTGGTTAATCCTACAGCGTCTCCTGTCGTTCGTAAGAGTTCCCCCTCTGGTGAGGAAAAGGCGCCAGAGATACCTGTTCTTAATGAGTTATTCCCTTTGGTCCCAGCTTCCAGTTCATCGGATCGTTCGATGGCATGCTTTCAGTGTAGTCGTTTCGGGCATTTAAAGTCATCTTGTCGCAACCCTCCGAAGACGTGTCATCGTTGCGGTTGTCTGGGTCATCTGGAGAAGTTTTGAAAGAAGCGTCGCTTGAAGAGGAAACTGTGATGGGAGAATGTCAGTACCTGACTGTGAGGAAGAAGATGCTTCAGCTATCAGAGCCCCAGCCACAAGTCTCGGGGTGAAGCTCGCGCACAGTCAGGAGTTCCCAGGGTTGTGAAGCCTTGGTCCAAGTTCTTTCTTCCGTGTTGACGGTGAAGCAATTAGAAACCTCTTCCATACTTGTTTTCCTGCTACTGAAGTTTCAACAGCATTGTAAATGCGTAGTTTTTCTATAAAGTGATGATGGACTGGTTCTATGATAATCTAAGCAGACTTGTCGTGTGGAGGTGATATTCTAAATCGTGTGTCCTTCTTAAAAGTGTGTTTGACTCTCATGTGGGTTGACCTCGTTTTAGTTATGTTTAAAATGTGGTTATGTTTCGTGGACTTCGGTGGATCATGTCTCCAATTTGATGTTGGTTAAATGTTTTCTATGGGTTTTCCCTGGTGTTGAAGGTTGTTGACTCTAGTCGTGGGTTCAAAGTCTCGACGGAGGTGTTGTTTTAATCGTGCTATGAGAGTTGGTTTGAATCGGTTGGGAGTTCCCGCGTTGACCCCCCCTTTTTTTCTAGGGTTGTCTATTTAAATGGTCTTCTTTTCTGCACTAGTTAAGTTCTTGTGGTGGGGAGAACCCCTTCGTGTTCTCCCCTCAATCTCGGACCTCAGTTTCCTCCTGAATCGGTCGGGTGTGACCTATGTGAAGTAAGGTCATCCCCGAGATTGTCAATTCTCTCTGGTTCCTTTAGTTATGTTTGGGCATAGACTTGGTTTTTGGTTGACTTGTGGCCTGGTGACTTTCTGGGGGCAGAAAGTGTCTGTGGTGGGGAGAATTGTCACACCCCGACCGCGGACGTCTGTAATTTTTCTCCTTTCTTGGTCCCGGTTTAAATTTTTTTTGAAGATTAATTGTGATTGGTGGTTTCGCGCCGGTGCGCGGTCATCGCATCGCTAGCGATGGTCGTGCGTTCAGCCCGGGTGGCGATGTGTCCACTCGGCGTTTTAAATATTAAAGTTTTTACGTTGACTTTTATTATTATTACTATTTGAGTTGTGTTATTAATATTGAAGTTATTTTCCGTGTATAAGTATATACATATATATGTCTATATATGTGTATGTATATACATATGTATATACTTTAATACGTTATCTTTATATATGTATATGTATGTATATATATTGTATCTATGTGTATATGTTTATATATAGGTATATAGGTATATATGGGTGTGTGCGCTCGCGCGCGAACGCGCGCGCACATTTATCTTCAAATGGTTTTAATATTTTAAACTTTGGATTAAAGATAATTATTATTTTAAATTTTCTAATTATTAATATTAATATTATTATAAGGTTTTATTATTATAATAAAGTTTTATTATTTCTATAAAGCATTGTTGATTTTTAGGATTTGTTTTATTTAATTACTCATGTTCAATATTATTATTAGTATATTATTATGATTATAGTATTTTATTATTTTTACATATTATTATTAATATTATTCTCATATTATTATTTATATCTTTGTTGTATTATTATGATTATCATATATATATATATATATATATATTAAGAAACCCGAAACCCCCTCTCTCTAACCCTAGCCGCTTTCCCTTTTTCTCTCTCTCCGTCCCCTTCTACACCTCGTCGAGCCGCCGTTGTCCCGGCTCCCCTGCACCGGCCTCGTCCAACGTCCCCCGCCGCAACTCTCCGGTCGCGCGCCGCTCCCCGCACCCAGCGTCCCCGCCCCACATCCTTTCCATCTCCCTCGCGCGACCTCGCCGCGCCCAGCCACCCTTCCCGGCCCTCTCCGCCGCTCCCCATCCCAGCCACCCTTCACTTAGCTGGATGGGTGTCGTCCCTGTTTCACTTAGCTGGATTGACGATTGCAACACTAACTAAACATATGATATCTGAGGGTCGTGGCCTTCTAAGCCACGTGTTCTGAGGGTCGTGGCCTTCTAAGCCACGTTTTCTGAGGGCCGTGGCCTTCTAAGCCACGTTTCACCGAGACACGAGGTTCTAGGGTCCCACGCGAGCTAGATGAACCTTAGGGGATTTACCCATAGTTCTCTACCATCTCTGGCGTGGTGCCTTCCGTCGGCATACGGGGGACCACTTGGGTGTGAGTGTGTGCGTGTGTGAGTATGTGTGTGTGTGTGAGAGAGTGTGTGAGTGTGTGTGTGTGCCCATGGTTATTGCTGATAACTTCTGGTTTATTTTTACTTGCACTTGGTTTTTTCCTTGCCTGTTTACTCTTACTTGCACTTGTTTTTCTTTCCTGCTTGTTTACTTTCAGTTCTTCTTTACCGCTTGTACTGGTTGCTTTGCGAAAATGGTTCTTAAATAAAAATGTGTTTTTTTCTTGTGTAGTAAAACTGAAAATGTAACACTTCTTTATCGTTCAGAACAAATTTAGAATCAATGAAAAGAAATTCAACTTTTAAAAAAGGAATAAGGGTAATGGCTCGTGTTTAGTTTTTCAAGTGAAACATTGTAAAAGCATACTTTTATACATTGTAGTTCAAACCTGGAATAGGTAGATTCTTTATTTACTGGAAGTGCTTTGGGATTTGTTGTTGGGCTCACATACTGAGTACTTTTGTGCTCACACCTATCTTTTACCACTTCAGTTGCAGGTTCCTTGTTTTCAGGTTTTCCTGACTTGAGTCGCTCAATGATGGGGCGACGTTGGTTTGTAGTTGGGTGGTGACCCGCGAGGTCACGTGGAGGTATGTCGTGGTTTAGTTTTGTTATGTCTTTAGTGTTTGCCCGTTTGTTTAGTTTACTTTCGTTCTTTTGATCCTATTTTTAGTTTGGGCTAAAATCGTTCCCAACGATTGAAACTTTTAATGCCCGGCACTTGTTGCCATCCCGGGGGGATCGGGAACGCCCCTCGGGACATGCCGCGGGCCGGCTCGGGTGACCGGTTCAGGGTCGACCCAGGCTGGTTCGTGACATTCCGAGTTCGAGTCCTCGCAAAGGCAATGCGCACTGTATGCCAGCGATCCACTCGTCCCCTTCAACCCGTGTGGAACTGGCCCAAGCCCATGGTTGGCCACCTCGGGCCTAGCTGGGGACGTGCGACTGAGGGTGGGGTATGGACACCTCAATACCCCCTAAACCGACCAACACGTTTAGGTTCTGGGTTCGAGTCCTCGCAAAGTCAGTGCGCACTATATGCCAGCGATCCACTCGTCCCGTTCATCCCGTGTGGAAATGGCCCAAGACCAAGTTTGGCCACCTTGGGTAAGCTGGGGACGTGCGACAGGGGTGGGGTAAGGCCACCTCAATACCCCCTAAACTGACCAACATGTTTTTCCCGCGGTGGCTGGGTGAGTTGGTTCATGGCGGTGGCGTCCTGTCGTTGAGGTTCTCGGTTCGAGTCTTCACAAAGGCAGCGCGCACTGTATACCAACGATCCACTCGTCCCCTTCATCTTGTGTGGAACCGGCCCAAGCCCAAGGTTGGCCACCTTGGACCTCGCTGGGGACATGCGATAGGGGGTGGGTTAAGGCCACCTCAATACCCCCTAAACCGACCAACACGTTTTCCTGTGGGGGCTGGGGGAGTTGGTTCAAGGTAGTGGCATCCCGTCATTGAGGTTCCGGGTTCGAGTCCTCGCAAAGGAAACACGCACTGTATGCCAGCGATCCACTCGTCCCCTTCATCCCGTGTGGAACTGGCCCAAGCCCAAGGTTGGCCACCTTGGGCCAAGATGGGGACGTGCGACAAGGGGTGGGGTAAGGCCACCTCAATACCCCCTAAACCAACCAACACATTTAAATTTCCTGAGGGGGCTAGGTGAGTTGGTTCAAGGTGGTGGCATCCCGTCATTGAGGTTCCGGGTTCGAGTCCTCGCAAAGGAAACGCGCACTGTATGCCAGTGATCCACTCATCCCCTTCATCCCGTGTGGAACTGGCCCAAACCCAAGGTTGGCCACCTTGGGCCTAGCCGGGGACGTGTGACAGGGGTTGGGGTAAGGCCACCTCAATACCCCCTAAACTGACCAACACGTTCTGCCCGCGGGGGCTGGGTGAGTTGGTTCAAGGCGGTGACATCCCATTGTTGAGGTTCCAGGTTCGAGTCCTCGCAAAGGCAACATGCACTGTATGACAGCGATCCACTCGTCCCCTTCATCTCATGTGGAACTGGACCAAGCCCAAGGTTGGCCCACAATCGTATAGGGAGTAGTCTCATAGATGGATTCTCATGATGATGAGAGTCCTAGTTGTGGGAGGTGTTCTATGTGTGGTACTATCATATATAAGACTTAATGAGTGGGTGATTGTTTTTATGATGTCATGTGTTAATATGGGTGTATGTATGTTTCCCTACGAACCATGGCCTTTATACAAGCCTTGATCTATGGAATATGTGTTAGAAAAAGTCACCCTTTATTAGAAAAGACTTTTTATGGTTAGTTGGGAGACCTAGAAGTGATTTGTTACAAATTATACCCTTAGTGGTTCAGTGGTTTACATTATTGGAGGGAAATTGTTAAAGGGGTTAGCCAATGTTAGTTGTTTCCGTAAAGGATGAAAGCACATGTTGGAACTTTGAGGTATGAGACAAATGAATATGATATTATTTTGGATTTGATGAGGAGAACCTTGGGTGTTTTGACCATATATATTAATATTTGTTTTGAGTCTAGGACAAGAGTAACCTTAGGCCTTGTTCATTGGATTCATTCATATTGGTGTGGTTAGAACATGGGGGATGATCATACCTAAGATAGTGCAGGATAGTGGTTAAACATATTGATGATGTTGACATTCTTTAGATCATGTAAGAGAACCTAGGATGCTAAAATGATTTTATGAAGTCAAAGGTAGTGTGATAAATCATGGTACTAGTAGAGTTCCAGATAATGGATATGATTTCCATTTGAGATCTAGGAATTTCAAAGCCGACATTTCATGAAGCCTAGTAAACATTTCATTAGTGGTTCTTGGCTCCCACAAACGTGATTTGGGTTCAATGATTGGGTGTTATATATATGTACAATCATTATATTATATGAGATAACAATTTTAGGTGATGGTTTCACATGGTACCATCTTAATTATAAATCAGTGAGCGGATGGGAGAGGGCTAAGGGATGATGGTGATTAATGAGATGGTTTCTGGCGTAACAAATCATGGTTTCGAAGGAATCCAATATTACCAACTGATATATAGGATACATTCAATTTATATTTAGTGTGGTGGAATGACGTTACATGTGAATCCTATCTATTTATTACTTGGATGAGGTGAGGATGACTCAGGAGGGATACCCTCTTATCTAGAGATTAAAAGTACACGGTGTGTAACTTAATGTACACTCTGTGTGTAATGGGAAACTCCTTTTTTCCTTGTTTTCTCCACCGGTAGGTGACCCTTCGAGCCACAAAATGACATTAAATGTGTCAATAGTCGATTGGTGGGGTACACTACATACAACGCCACCCCACAAGGATTTTAGTATCAATTTCAGCCACCAACTGCATCTAGAATGGTGGACACAATGTGTAGATTGACATGCACAAAATGTAAGTGCTGGAAGAATACATGGGGGTGTACTTGATATGACCTATCCATGTATGAGATGGTGTACATGGAATTTGTTTACAAGTTAATTCCATGTATATGTCAATCTTTTCTCTCAAAATTCATGATTTGTGACTTTGGCTGAAAAACACTAGAAAATCATCCTGAACACCAAAATAAAGAATTTTATCTACAAAACAACATGTATCCAATGAAAACATGTTTATATACTGAATATAATGTATGAAAATGTATAAACAAATCAAGAACATCAATACACAATATTGTTTCAGGAGTGATGTAGGTAATAAGTGTTGTTATGGTGTTAGAGTTAGTAGAATATGAGTTGCACAGAGTAGGTCATGTTTATGGTCAGAGGAATACCATTATATATTGGGGAGGATAATCATTATGCTAAAGAGTTTTTAAAGACCCACATCATTATGATGTATCAATTACTTAAGTAATTTTAATTTCTAGGACAGTGAGATGTATGGAATAGAATTGGGACACTAAATGTGAATTTTAGAATTTGGATATCTAAAATGACTATTTTGGTCATTTTGAAAAAATTTGTTCCCTTTGGGTGTAAAAATAAAAATTTGAGAAGTGTATGGATAGTGAGGCTACTAGAAAACATCAACATTCTATTTAACATGATAGGGTGTTCACACAGTGAATGGATTTCTAGGAGTGCCTATTAGGATAAAAATGGGGTTGGTTGAGGGTTTAAACAAGGAATTCATAAAATGAAACATTTTTAAATCCATGAATGTAGATGGTCATTGGGGGGAGGGTCCCTTTACAAATATGGTTCATGGAATTAACCCCATTTTCTTATGATGAATATGCACCTTGGTGTGTTTATGTTAGTGGCGTATTTTCATTTATTTTTGGTTGGAGTAATTCATGATTTTTAGGTTATGTAGTACTCGGATAAGTAAATTTTCCTTATATTCTCCATCCATTCATCCCAATTTTGATTCACCTTGATATCATAATGGTTATAGTACATTTCAGTGGAAATTTCAGGAAGGATCCTCATTATAATCCTATGTTTTTTCCACTTTTTGATAGCCAATAATCCAAGTTCTATTTTTTCTAGTCTTTCTTTATGATTCCTACTAGAATATAGTTTTAGTTTTCTCTATTGATGGGGGTTTTTATGTTTGAAATCTAGGTGGATTCCAAATATAGTTTCCAATCTCTATATTGGAGGAGATGCATGGTTTACATGGGTAGAAGGAAAAATCATTTGGTTCTGGATGCATGTAGTATAGAGTGATTTCCCTTAGGTGATTGGCTAAGGGGTATCTTTTATGAGAACTATAATGGGTCCTATGTGAGGGTACATGGGTAGTGGGACAATGACTGATGAGGGTTTTGGGGAGCTTGGAATGAACGTTAAGGCCCAGGTCAGGGTGAGCCTTGAGGAAAATTTCTCACTAATGGGTGATAAATGTGTGGTGGTATTGATGAAATAAGACCATGATGGGAATTGGGGACCTAGTGGGAAACCTAATGAGTGAGTTAATACAAGTTTTATTTGGGTATTTTTCTAAAATTACAAGTTTTATTGCATTATCTAGTGATTTATGTGATAGGTTTTAACCATGTGTTATATTATTTATATGCTTCTATATGTTATTAGTGTTGAAACTGATGGGGGAGGGGATCCTAGGACCATACCAATTATGAGTTGTTATATGAACTGTGTTAGATAGAATATCAATAGAGATATGGTGTCCTCGTGTTTATGATATAATTCCATTTTTTTTTATTTTTTTAGGATATTTTTTCAATATCTTTTATGAGTTCCATGGCTTGGGGACTACCCCAAGGATGGGTAGGGGAATAATTCACAACTTTTACAAGTTATATTTTTTATTATTGGGTTGATAAACAACCATAAGGGGTTGTTTTGTGGTCTGACATAATAAATAACCACTAAACCCTTCCATGAGTGATAACGATGTTACTAGTTATGGAGATGAACGAACATTGACTATTTATTCACGTGTTATTTCATGGTTTGGATGCCTTCCAACCCAAATTAATTTTTAATTTCCTTAGCATAACTAATGATTTCATTCCATTATAAAAGAATAGATTTCAATACGTTGCTAAAATAGGTATGGTGGGGTATCGTGTTGGCCTCGTTTACACACAATTACATGATGGGTATGTCTATTTCATAGAGTTTCATGACATTATTAATGGAACGTGATAACTCAAATTTTTTTATATTTATCATATTTCTTTTCCTTATGACTATACACACATATGATGGAGTTTATTTGGGGTCCTTAGTCTGATTCTATTGAGTTATTTGACCACACCTTTCATGGGAACTCTAGTGCATGTGGAGAACTTATGTTTTCTTTTATCATAATTAATGGGATGCATAGTGGACTGGGATATGAAAAATCGAGGTAATTATGAGATTAAGAAGTGTACTATGGATGAAGGAATAGATACTATGTGTATTTTTATTCTTCTATTTATTTTTATATTAGATTATCCTGGAGGGGAATCAATGTATGTTTGGTATGAAGTCATTATTTCTATACAAAACTATTATTTAATAATTTATTTTGAATACTCAAATATTGATTTTATTTATTAATAATTTATAGAGGTCACAGAATCCATAACGGTTTTTAGGCCCTCTTCAACAATTGATGAACTCTACATTATTGGGAGGTGCAACAGAGTCCATTAGGAAACCTTGGTCTGGGATCTATATAGTGACCTTTGGTGGGGAAATAATAATTAATCATATATGTAACAGAGATATATAGTTTGAATCCACTTATGGGGTTACCCATGAAGCCTCTATAACAGTTTAAAATATTAAACTCCTAAAATAAAGTTAAAGAAATGTATAATTTCCGGTAACCATTCAAGAAATGGAAAAAACATTGAAATTAAAATCATATTAAAAATACAACTGTATAAAAAGATTCCTATTAATAAATATATCAATAAGTAAGATACATTGAATATATAATCACTAATAATAGTTTATCTATCATTATTTGTATTGACAAAAGGAAATTACCTTTTCATCACCTTGGAAATGTATTTTAGTTAGGTATAAATGGAACTAAGTTATCTCGTCAGATGACATTTATTGAATATTTTATGTCATTGTCATTCATTCAATTTTATAAAACTTTGGATGAAATTCAAATGATCTATTTATCTATTAATATATGTTTTATAAATATCATCAAACTACCATATATTTTATTATCGATCCATAATATTAAATATATTTAATCTAGAGACTAGTAGATACAATCATAGATAGAATAATTCAATAAAATGTAAATTATGTTGAATTTACTTGGAGGTATGTCCTTAACCACCCCTCTCATAGATATCACCATGTGAATGAGTTATGATAAAGAGTCATAAAGAATATAATTATCTTACACATGAAATCTATATGTAAATAATATTCCATTGGACTACTTTTTCAATACCACATGACATTGTTCTAATAATATCTCTATAAAATATCTATCCTCTAAATATAGAACTAAACTATTGGGTGAATTTTATATGAAATGTTTTTCAAAATTAGCATTTAAAACATATAAATGATTAATATATATTATAATAACCCAATGTTTATATATTAATAAATTTTTAATTGTAATTATATATACAAAAAAATATTTTTTCGTAGCATATTACTGTAATAAACTATTTAGTTCACTAATACTCCTTCTAATATTACCATCCCATAATCTATAATTTGTAACACATGATTTAACTTTGAATTTTATTTATTGAGTTGTTATTTATTGATAACTTTTATGGATACAATTATAATAACTACTTCACCTCACAGATTAAAATATCAAAAGATTTAAAATTTCAAAAATATATTTTGGGAACCTTGGTGTAATAAAGGATCTTTATCAAGAAGAACTAATATAGATTTATTAATACACCATGATATATTATAAAAATTATTATATTTAATTATATGCTCCTAGCTTAATCATTAAATCCTTATATACTTTTTTAACTACATTCAAAATATACCTTAATACTACTATAATATTTGTTAAATTGGGATTAATTTATCTTATCAAGTTAACTAAATCACAATTTAGTAGAAAATCAAGACCCAAAATGATTTGAAAATATAATAGTCTATCAGAAAGGATATATTTTATATCCC
The DNA here is from genome assembly GCA_963277665.1 of Viscum album. Lineage (NCBI taxonomy): Eukaryota > Viridiplantae > Streptophyta > Magnoliopsida > Santalales > Viscaceae > Viscum > Viscum album. The sequence goes on from OY728157.1 coordinate 172,349,995, forward strand.
ATCATATTTTGATCTTAATATCACATATATATGAAGAAAAAATCATTTTCTGTTCTCAATATAATTAACATTGTTCAATTAGTTCCCAATATATCATTTTATTATTTTTTTATATATTTAACTAGAAAGGTGATGTTTTATTTAACATCAATCATAGTAAATTATTTGTCACATATGATAGTATACTTTATAGAATTAGGTTGTATACAATTAATTATTACATTTTCATTCTACGTTTTTGAAGAAATATCTTCCTTGAGAGTACTGTACCATGTGACATACAAAACAATCCCATAATTGATTGTTACATCTTGTAAATTATCTAAACATATAAAAATTATATTATATGACACAGTTTAAATTGGTATTTGTATTTATATTTATAGATACTAATATTTAGAACATTAGAAACATCCAAAAATTTCTTCTAAAAGATAAATTTATAAACAATAAGAAATTATTTTTAAGGGAAATATTTAAAAATAATAAAAAAATGATTTAGTCTATGTTTTAATGATGTCTAATTCCTATATATGTTTATAAAAATGAACATTCCACAAACATAATAATTTATTTAACCAATAAATTGATCTTTATAACAACCATACCTTTTTAGATTCTATTATGTGTTTATACCCCTCTGTTTGTTACATATAGAGGTATTCAACAAGTATCCCATTTAAGAAATTATTTTCAGAAACCCCTCAAAAAATATAACAATCATGGTATACTTCAATATAATTTAAAAATAAAATGGATTCCAATATATTAATAGGATAAAATAATTCTACAATATAAATATTTTAAATAAACTTACAACATTTAGATTTTAATTTAGCATTACATTAACAAATTATACCATTTATATCTATCATTTTGAAAAATATCCATATTTATCAAATTTGATTCACTATAGCTGAAGGTTTTAACAGTACAAAAAATTAATTATGGTACATTAAATATATTTCATAATTCATTGATTTATTCCACTAAGTTGATTATATGATTACTATTTATTCCTTGTTTTAAAAGTGTTTATTTCTCTCAATGAATAATATTTCTACTTAATATTTGATAAGAAAACCTTATATATATAATTTTATTACTTCTTTTGTTGAATTATAATTTTAATTTTTCCACTTTAGTTTTTTTCTCAATACAGACTTATAATGTCTATTCATATTACAACTCATGTGTATCATAATCCTTGAATACTAATATTTCTGTCATGAAACCATTATTTCTAATGGATATCTCATCCTTCTAGATTAATATTTCATATGTTTTAACTTTTAATTTAATATTGGATGGAATATTTATTATATATACTTTTGTTATCAAAAGGTACAATATAATGACACATTCCATAACTTTTTTTTAAAATTTGTTATATTAAAAAGGGATTCACATCCCCATACACATATGTTTAACAAAACATATTTCTTTTTATAACATAACACATGTGGTATTTTGTCTTCTACCTTGGTTGGTACACAATTATGATTTTATTTCATTTTTTATAGTATATAATGATAATAGATTAATAGAATACTCACATGATTCGTCGTCATTATATCCATTTATAAAAACAATTTTTTCATCCCTTCATTGGAACTAACACATTGATATGTATATGGAGGTATAAGTTAAGTTACTATAACAATTTTCTTTGTAATTAACATATTCATATATTATATATTTTTTTGATGATATTTTTATAGTTTCTCTATCATCTTACAAATATTATTATAAACACCACTTTTATATTCCTTTTAAATATTATATGAATTTTATTTTTTACATATATAATTAGGTGTAAATATAGTTGCTAATGTAATTGTTAGAATTTATAATTTATTAACCTACAACTATTCAAATTATTAGTAATGATCTATATTAATATGTATAAAAACATTCAAGAATGTTCTTTTCTCTCTCATAGTAAAAATATTGGTTTATGAAACATATTTAAAAGAAAAAATGTTTTATAAAAAACTATTGGCTTGTACTAAATGTTTTGATGTGATCCTTATAGTATCCATCTTATCAACTACTTTTTGATTAAATTTGTATATCTAAAATGCGTTAAAAGGTTATTTATGAGTTATTGGAACTTTAATTGTTATTTATTAATGACAACATACATTTAAAATACATTATATATAAAAAAATATTAAAAGGATATAAATCATAACAAATATTATCTATAAAAAATAAATTTCTCTCGAAACATGATCTAAAAACATTATAATTAAAAAATAAAATCAATATTTTTGTTCTAGTAATCATTGAGAAATACTAATAGTATTATACCACTAGAAAGTTTCTAATATTGAATGATAAGTTTTATTATTTTATAAACAATATATCATTTCATGTTTTATTAATAGCCTGATGTTCCAATTTATCCATTTCCATATTATAGAATATTTTTTGTTTATATATTTTAATTAAATATTGTAAAACATATTATATATATAATATTTAATATATTGATATAGAAGAACTTTAATTTATGAAAAAAATTTATATAATCCTATAACATTGTCTTTACAAAACTATTATTTTTATAATAGTGAATTTTCATTACAAATGAAATACCAATGAAGAGGCTTCAGAGTGGCGTCTCCCTGATTTCTCTCTCATTCTAGGGTTTTCCCTCAGTGGCAGATCGAAGTGGGGGAGGCCTTTAAGCGGCTCTCTGTCATTGTCTCCCCCTGTCCCTCTCTTATTACTTCTTCTTATTATTTAGTCTTCAGTGGTGGCCTCTATGCTCATTTGAGTTATGGTCTTCAGAGTTTTCTAGCATCTGGTTCTGTGTCTCAAAGACGGTGTCGTTGCTCAAATCCCTCGGCTGCTTCTTCCCTACTCTGGTTTATCGTTCTTCTATTCCCCTATAAGGTGGATCAAGAGATGTGGTAATGGGGAACCTTTGGGATGTGCGGTGCGGCGGTTGTTGGCATGCCTTGCGTTTCCGTTCACCGGTGGTGTTTTTCCATGTTTTTGGGTTTCAGTTCCACATTTGTAATTCATGGTGATTTATGTCTAGTTCACTTTATTTTTTTTGTATCTTATGATGTTGTGTTGACGGAAAAGATGATGCAACAATGTCGAGATGTTTTTTACTGGTGTTTTATCCTATCCTAGTTCATTAGTTTCTCTACTGTGGTTCTGTGACTACCATAATCTCTCTGAGGCAGAGCAGTGAGGTGGTCGTAATTGTTATTTGGGTCATGAGATCGAGCGTCTAGTTCAGGGTCATCAACGGTTGTGGCATGTTTCTGCATCGAAGGTCCAGGCGTTATTGGTTGTGAAGGAGGTCGTCATTATTGTAGAGGCCGATGGTGATGAGGTTTTGAGGGTGATGATTTTGGAAATTTGTTATTGTAAAGGAGGATATGGGGTCTGGATGGAGATGTGATGATGGTGGTGAACTCGCAGATTGATCCGGCTTGTGTTCATGATAGCAACTACAAAGTTATCCGGTGGGATATTGTGGTGTTCAGACTACAACAACAACAGTGGAACTGGATCAAATCTGTTTGAATGACATTGATGATGATGACTAGGATCTCTGTGATACAGTAGTGAAGTTGAATATGACGATGATGAGGATTCTGGTGGGTCTCTCTAGCATGTTGATTATTGGGAGGGGAAAGGGAAGGATGTTCAATGCGAAAGGTGTGTGACTCGAGGTAGGTGCTTGACTCAAGATTCAAGAGAATAGAGATGATGATGATGTTTTTTGAAAGTTTTAATTTGAATTGAATGTAGAATTGGGTTTGGAATGTTTGGTTTCCTGCTTATCCCTAAAGCTGATTTTTGGAAAAGAAAAAAAAATTATTTGGAATGAAATGTCAATGACATCCTACTTGTTGTCTATCCCTTAAATATTTGTGTTTCATAATGGAATTTAGGTTGGTAAATTTGGCATTGATATATATTATAGAGTAACTTTATTTACTTTTATTATTCTCAATAACAACTACATACCATTTTTTCTATATATTTATCTTCATTGATAATCAAATCAAAAATACCTATTAGATTATTCTCTAAGTTATTCATGTCAGAATTAACTTTTAAAATATAACATTATAGAAATAAAAATGAAAATATTTTTTATTTGTATAATTCCATTTTCATTTTTATGCCAAACCATTCAAAATAATCAATGAACCCAATCTTATTAAGTAACTAAGGACTATCCTGGATTACATCTACTAACATTTATATAACTACACCATTGGGAACATAAAATCAATACATCCAATATTTATCATTCTATATATCATGATGATGCGAAAAAAATATGTTATGATATTTACAATCAAGTTATATTTTATTCCTCATTAGAAATTAATGTTAAAAATACACAATACATCCATTGATTCCACAAAATTCCTATAGATGGAATCATTATCTAATTCACTATATCTTGGATGTTTCATAATTTTTAGTGGTGTATTAAATATAAAAAACTCACATTAATGATGCATTAATTTGAACATGAGCATTATCGCTCGTTGATAATATTGAAACCGTGTGTGGTTATGAAAAAATAATCTAGAGTTAATAGGGAAATATCATCTTCATTAAATATTAACTTTACAAAGATTCATTATCATTAATATGATCATTTTTATATTCAATTTCATCTATAATGGTCATAAAATATTATTTTTTATACCATATATGACCAAATAATATTTGAGATTAATTTTATGAATATTAGAATGAATTTTTTGAATTTTTATAGAATAATTAAAAAACTTGTCATGTATGTGTTACAAAACACCATAGTATATATTTATATATACTATAAAATAGTTACATTTATATACATGTGATATTTTTCTTAAATAAGATGTGTTAGGACTTCTAGAGATCATGATATTCACACTGGTAGATATAAAAATTGAATCATGTTTCGTTAATTCATCATTGATATCTATGTGGTTTCTCAGGTGAAAAACATAATGAAGTCATTTTAGGGTTGTTTAATTCATCAACACTAATGGATTTCAACAGGTCAATACGTGTTGGAAAACATTTCATAGTTTTATATAATGTTTATAAAGTTTTTTTTTAAAAATGAAATTCAATATAACAAGGTATTTTTGGGGTGGTTTTGGTAATGAAATAAATTTCATAGTGATTTTCAACCCAATGTAGTATTTTTAAGGGAAGAATAACTTTTTTTATATTGGAAAGTTTTATGAATCAAAATCAAATAAAAATATTAAATGTTTTCAATTAAAATGTTTTTGGGAGATGGATATTAAAATTTTATGTTTTAATTAAACTTTTAATGATCACCATATAGAGAAATGTGTTTGTGGTTTTGTGAGATCATGATAAGACATTGAAAACTCATTAATGAAATGATAAAGGAATAATAAGTACCTTGATGTTAGAAAATGAATTTATGTTTTCTAATCAATGATAATTTCAGAAGAATTCATGATTTTCAAAACTTAAGAATAGTGATTTATTTGTTGTGATGAATATTTTAATCAATTTCATTATTGTCTGATTTCAATAATATGATATTTAAAAAATTAATATTTTATACAGTGAAGTATCATTTAAATATAATATTTTTTTTCAGATCAAGATGTATATATAATGATAACTATAATTATTATATTCAATTTATCTTTCTATAGTTCAGATGTACATGTTATCTTTTTATATATTAATTTTATTGATTGATAGATAAATGCATTGATGTACACCGATTTTTTCATCAATTCTTAGTTAATAGATTTTTATTTTCCTAGGGATGGAGGATAGTGAAATCCCCATAGTCGATCTCATATGAAGTCTACTCAAACACATAGTTTTTCTACCATCCTTATTTTTTTAATTATATTATGAAAAAATATACATAAAATAATGGGTGTTCTAGTAAAAATAATGGGGTACAGAAATACAAATGAATATATACGAAAGAAAAAAATAAAAAAGATGTTTGTAGGAATGTACATGGTCCATGATTTAGCTGCTTAGGTTTCATCATTTTACATGTATTGTTTTCAAAATTCTATATAATAGCTCATCCTAAAAAATATGAACTAATAGTCCCTACATTGATTTGGAATAATTTGGTGCATAATAGACCTCTTAGGCACACCAAATCTTAGATCACATAATAGTTAATAATGACGACACTCCACAAATGAGACGGTGGTTCTTTTTAAAACCCTACTCCACCTTATATTGATCCATCTCTTGAACACATTTAACAAAAAATTGTGACATTTTTGCCACGATATGGGAGGGAATTGTAATTTGTAATAGAATATTTATGAGTTTGAAAGTCATGTCATTGAGTGGTGGACAATACCCACACAAACCCTTATATCATCACTCTCACTCACCAAAAAAATATAATCACAAAAATTGAAAATATTGGATTTTTAAAAAATATGAAATCCTCCCCAAAGTCCAAGACATAGGTTTTTAGATCACTATGGTGAGCATGAGAGGTTATGATGAAGATAGAGAGAAAGCATAAGAGAGAGAAAATGAAGAACAATTATTCATATATAAAGGATTTAATTAAGAAGAAAAATAAAATATAGGTATAACATGAAAAAAATCATCAATGTGTTGAAATAACTCTTCTTTAGCATCATAGTGGTCTCCCATATTTATAGAGTGAACGGGGGGGGGGGATCTATTTTGTATTATAAATTATAATGTAGATAAAAATTGATTCAAATAATATCCCTATATTTTTTCTGCCTCTTTTCATATATTAACCATGAAAAAACAATTTCAGGTAGTTGAATTAAATGTTTTTTTTTCTAATTTATATATATATATATTTAACATTTAATATAAATCCAAGTTTTTATGATTACAGTATTTTGTGATCTATGAAGTAAGGTTTAGATTAATGAATCATGACTAGTGTTGACTTATTGTCCAATTATATTTATAAAATATCATTTTAATCCCCATTATGATCAAATAAAATAAGTATCATAACATGTATAAAATATTGATAAAAATTTTCAAATTAATATTTGACTAATAAATTATTTTAACATAATAATATTAAAGAGATATTAGAAGGGATAAACAATAATTTCCACATAGTTTTAAAATTCATACTCAAATTAAATGTTCTTATTAAATTATTACTTTAAAAATTACAGGCTTAGTAATTAATATTGAATGTCAATAAAAACACATTAAAATCCATATCTTAATCTTATTTCAAAGTAACCCATTTTATTCATTTAATTTGAATAAATATAATTTCCCATAAATTAGAAACATTGGTGGATTTATGGATAATCAAGATAAAATGAAATTTGTGAAAATAAGGTCAATTTCAATTCCCCAACACATAAATATTAAACTCCTATAAAATTTAATTAATTTTATTTAAAAAAATAACCACCCATAGTAGGTATCAAAATATATATTATTAAAAATAAAATAAAATATTTACCCAAAACAAAAAATACCATTCCTCCTCTAAAAGTCATATCCATCACCTACTTAAATTTAATCCAACATTAAAGTTATTGGATTGTGAATATATTTGAATTTTAGGGAATTAATTTTTTTAAAAGTGCTAGTATAATGAATCCTTATTTATAGATATTTTTATACTAATCTTAATTTTTACAATTCCTTGATACAACCCAAAATATATCCTCATAATTTTATTATCCTTTCATCATATAGTGCTAAATATTTCTCTTACATAATTATATTCATTATGATAATTAGTCGGCAAATGTTTTAGTTTTTTTCACTAAATTTGAGTATGGGAAGAGCATCATATCTACCACCAAATTATATATAATCTCCTCATTACACTAATATTATTATTCATAACCTTATCATAGATAGATAATAATAATTTTTTACCCTCCCAATACAAAATCAATTTTATTAATTTTCTTATTTTTATTTTGGTTTTTTTCCAGTCCATGAAGTCCCAAAACATAATACAGGATACCTATTTCCAATTTTACACTTGTTTCATATGTAGTATAAGAATACAATTTTGTTTGGATATATGAGGTTTTCATCATCACAATGGATTGGTTAATTATTTTAGAGTAAAAAATGCATGTTTTTAATATCATATTTATAATTCCATTAAATAATATTCAATGAAAATCCATTTCCACTTCAAAAAAAAAATAAATTTAGTAAAGTATGAGAATAACTTCTCAGCATTCATATTCATTAAACAACATTAATATCAAGAAAAAAATACAAACTACCATGACAATTTTCACTTAGTAAGAAATTATTTAATGATAAAATTTCCCGAACTAAAAATATAATAATATTTAAAAATTGAAAAAAATAATAAAACAAAAAAAACAGTATTCTACCCCTACATATAAACTATTAATATACACTATTTCGATTAAAAAATTATTTCACTAGTTTTTCATGAAGAATTATATTTAGAAGAAACAAACCTTGTTTGTGCGAGTAATACAACTTGGATTTTTTGAAGGAACAACATTCACATAGTCTTCTATGTGTATCCCATAAAAAATAAATGAATAAAATATATGAGAAGCTTATTGAAAATATAAATAAAAACAAATAAAAAATAAATCGAATGCAAAGAAGGATAAGTTCTTATTAGATACCCCAAGAGAGAATTTAGATTTTATTTCCCATGGATTTAATTTCTAACTTCAATATAATGTTTGATATTATATAATAATTCATGATGGGAACCACCAAATGTTGTTTCCTCTAGAATTCGTCTTTATGAATTCATTCCCAAGAAAATAAGATATTGATTGTATAATGGGTGTTGGATCAATGGTGGGACTTACTTTTATTCTCAGCCACAATGTACATGTCCTCTTCCTTCACTAATAGGGATTCCTGAGAAAATTGTATATGAAAAATATTTTTAGTGGGGAAACTATATAAAAATTTTATTTGAAAATAATAAATTCATTAAGAATAAATTTCATCATATTTCCCTTTATGAAGGAATCTCACGCCTTAATTAGTCATGAAAATCATCTATGTTTTATTCATGTGATTCATCAAATAAATGTTCAACTAGTTTGGGGATATCCACATTTTTCTCATCAGTAGAATTTTATTTTTTCTCATTGTCCTCCTAGAAAATCCAGGGATTTTCAAATCATAAAAATAAAAACAATGAGTCGTACTTTTCAATTATGTTTAGAAAAAAATTTAATTAAAATGAGTTAAAGTAAGGATTATATTCATAGGTAGGTTAAATTTTATGTACATATTCTTTTCTCAATACCTTAAGGATTTTATTTTTTGGGGTTTAAGGAATGTAGTAATTCTCCTCTAATATTTCTTAAAAATTGACCAATTAATTAATATATTCTTCTAATGAAAGTGTGGTTTATAGATGAGTCATTTTCTATTTTTAGAATTTTGTGGGTTCACTTACCTTTTCTCTTTCTAAATTTCAACCCAATATTTATTAAAACCATGTTTATATCCAATGTGTCCATCATAATGATTTGCTGCATTAATATCCCCTTATAAAAATTATTTATAGATTTTGAATATATCTTCTATGAATTTTATCATGTCATGTTATTTTTCTTTAATAATGAATATTGGTGGAACAATATTAACTCATTATTATTATTATTTTCCTTCTCATTCCATAATGGTATGTTCCCATTATGATAAGTGAAATGGATCACTATATTTTGTTTAATTCCTCTATAAATCTATTTTTTTACACAAGATGATGTTTGATAAATATTTTCTTATAGGATCAACATTTTTCTATTCATATTCATAGTCACTATAATAATCCATCATAACATATAAATAATATTCAATAAAAATATATTTTTTAATTTTTGTAATGTTTTTTAAATTTATGATTGGTTTTGATTTTTTATAAAAAATAGTGTCTGATATTGCTTTGACACACGATATCTGGCACAAAAATTATGTGATATGATTTATCATGGATCCATAGTAAATAAATTTTTGTTTTAAAAAGCATACAGCTTAGGAAAATTCATGGCGATGATCTCTCAAGGTGTCTATTCAGACACACTATTCTTATACTTTCAAAATTTTATTATCTAATATATAATACAATTAAATTTACGTAATATAGTGGGTTCTTTATTATAATGAAAGTGATATATACATATAAATGGATAAAAGAGAAAGGAAAAACATAATGATGTTATTAAGAATATACTTTTTCCTACATATAGCTACTCAGGTTCTTTTATTTGTCTATTTATATTAGTATAATGTCTATTAGATATTTCATCCAATAATATATGAACTATTACCACATAATTTTATTAAATATCTTAGTATAGCCAACATACCCCTTTGTCACACCAAATCTCACGTCCCCCAATAGTCAATAATGATGAAAATCCTAATATGATACTGTTAATTTATCCATGACCTGACTCAACATTATGTAATTTCATCCTTGTAACACACTAATATCCACCATATAAATAGTTTTCCAAAGAGTAGGGGGAATTATTATTTGTCATAAAATAAGAATGAATTTGAAAGTCATGCAATAGAGTGGTGGAAAAATGTCACAGAAAAATTAAAAAATTATATTTACTATAATAAAAATAGAATATAATCATAAATAATTAAACTTAAAGGATTTAGGAAAACTAGTAAAACCTTTACCTGGGATATTGATTCACTGTGGTGATTGTGGGGAATCATGGTGAATAAATAAAAAATGTGAGAGAAAATGAAAATGAATAATGGTTATTAAAATATAGAGGATTTGAAAAAAATGAAATTTATAATCCAATGAATCAAAAATAAGAATAACATTATAAAAATCCAAAATATATATTACCACCTCTTCTTTCTCTTCCTATAATTCTGCCCCCTTTCAACAGGGAAGTGGAGTCTTGGGTCCAAAAATTAAAAACAAGAATGTTGAAATAAATAAGTCAAATATTATCCTTATTTTTTAATCCCGAAGAAGTTCTTATAATAACATAACTAGTCATTTATCTAAACAAATTGAATGTTTATTTATGATTACACTATGTAGTGTCTAAACTTTAGTTGAATTTGAGCACAGATGAAGATGGCCTGATCATTGAAGTTAGATCAAGATTGAAGATTATAGTCTATGGTTGACTTATAGAACCATAATCATTTGGAAAAATAATGATACAGATCATAAACATAAAATAAAATAAATATCCCAACATGTATAAATTTATTTAATAAAATTTAAATTTAAATTTTAGTAGATAGAAAATTCCAGTGTAAAAATATTAAAATGAAGTTGAATGTTTAAAACTGGAAAATCAATATAGTTTTCTAATTCAAGATTAATTTAAAAGTTCACATTGAATAAAAAATATTAAAAATAATGAACTTATCAATTATTGTCAATAATTAATTAAAATAATTTAAATTACATATTTTATATATTTTTCAATTAAATATACTTTATTCATATTTTATAATTTTTTTAAAATCCACATAAATTAATAAATTTGGGGGGATTTTGAACATTCTAATTTAATTAAAAAAATTTATATATTTTTTAAATTCTTCCAATTTTTCATATTATTATTTTTGGATCACGTGGGAATGGGTGTATCCATATTACTCCAAAAAAAAAATATACATTTTTTTAATGGAAACCCTTACTAAATATGACATCATACTAATTCAATTTTGTACTCTCATTTATATATAGTGTCATTTTAGAAGAATAGTATAAAAATTTAATTAATGAAGGTCTAATTAAAGACCAGAAAATAAAAGAAGATAAAAAACATTAACAAATCTACACATTCTCTATGAATAATTATATGGTCTCATTAAATAGATCATTTTTAATTGGTATATATGATTTTGAGGTTTCCCGTTAATGATTTTCTTATTTTTCTTCATCTTGTTTTATGATTTATAAAACAAATTTCAGTTTTTTATTTGATTTATGTCATGGATCTCATTAATTTAGTGACCATTATTAGGAACCTCATGCATATTAAGATTAATTAAAATATCTAAAATTAGAAAATTATTTGATACATAGTTTTATTAAGTATAAATGTTGTAGATATTGTAACTGATTTATTGATTTTTATTTTGTAATGTTTATTTATGATAATTGTTGAAATACATGTTATGAATTTTATTATTAAAAAACTAACTTTTATTTAGTTTCTGAAAAAAGTTTTTTTTTTAATTTTACGGGGGTACCTATGATGTAAATTTTATTAGGTAAATAGTTGTATATTGTGGAGTAAAATTAAATTTAAAAGAAATAAATAATTAGAAATAGAATTGCAATATAAAATATATTTCCTTTCTTGAACCATATATTTTGGACGATTTAGTTGATAGAGTGGAATAAGTGGTTAGATATATATGTAGTTTTTCTTGAAACACTAAAAGTGTTTATAATTGTTAGAATATTACTACGTACCATGTATATTCCATGTAGATTGCATAACAAATACAGAAATTTTATAGAATATTTTCTTTCTCACATACCAAAAAAGATTAATTCTATCAATGAGTCCATGGTTGTTTTTGAAAAGAGGTTGTATAAGTATGTATCTTATGATGTAGAAGATGTAGAAAAATATTTTCCAACTGAATATCCATGTATATTGGAAATTTATAGTTAATATTTCATTATTAAGGGCATGAATTATATAATAATATTAATGAATTGAAAATTTTAATTCATTATATTTATTAATGATTGATATCAAATGATAATTTTATTTTGATTAAAAGAGATTTCTGTTAGGAAGATAAAATCAAAGAGAAAAATATTTCTATGTGGTAAAAAAATAGCATACATAGTGTTTATCAATATTATGATAAAATAAATATAATTAAATTTTAGTATAATGTATTATATTGAATATATTTATGGATATTATAAATTTTATAGTTATAAATTAAACCATAGATAGATTTTTTTCATGAAATATATGCTATAAAATCATTTTATTTCGGTTAAAAAATTAATGTTGTAATGACTCACCAATTCCGATTGGCTTGAGAGCTCAATGAGTCATTACTAGGCCTTAAGGAACATCCCGAAGATGCCAAAGGCTGTTAATAAATGCTGAAGGGTTTTGAATACAAGTGAGGGATGATTTAACATTTAAAAAATTACCCAATAAACCCGCTAGCCATACCCAAACATTCACTATATGATGCATGAACAATAGAAAGACAACTAAACAAACTTCATTTATGTCAAACCAAATCAGAGTATATAACAGTGGAAGACCAAACCAAGTATCAAGGTGCACAATAGATAAACAACTCAAGACTCTCAAAAGACACTAAGACTTCGTGCTCCACAAGCTCCATGCTCCATAACATCTCCCAAGCATCACTACAAGCCACTAGTAATAAGATGCTTTACCTTTACTTGTGTCCTAGAACACAACATCTGCAAAAGCACCAAAGTGACAGAGAATGGGTGAGTATAAAACTCAGTAGCTTTTCTCCAATAAATTCCCTACACACGCCGCTAGGATAGAAGAGTTAGAAAAGATTATATAAAAAGAGTTTATATAAAACATTTTCTCAAAAGAAGTTTAGAACAAAATATAAACAAGTTTCAAAAACCATTTGTAAACAAAAGCATCCAAGAGAAATTGAAACCAATTTTCCAGAAAGTTGTTTTTCCAGAAAAATAACCAAACATGCTTTAGAATCATTTGAAAATATCCCTTTTTGGCATACCCAACCATTCCACAACCCATGCAAACAACCATTCATGATACCTTATGACAGTTCCATACTCATGAGTGGTCTCTCATCGATCTACCAAGTCGTCACAAGGTAATTGTTTCCCATGTTCCATTACACCTTTGTCACCGAGCACAAGGTCATATATCAACCAACCCTCGTACAAGTGGTTAACATTGTGCCATTAAACGTTTGGCACTGAGCACTAGGTAATATTTCATCCAAGACTCCTACATGCAACACGAAAACCCACAACATATGCCCATCAGTCATGCCACAACACCATTTCAATAAAACACCTTCTTATTGAAAACCATTTCAATCAAAACCATTTCAATGAAAAACCATTTCAACTCCAAACCTTTTCAATAAAACACTCTTTTTTTTGAAAACCAATTCTATAAAAACCATTTAAATCTCAATCCTTTTCAATAAAACCCCCTTTTTTTTGAAAACCCATTTTCATCAATCATTTACAATTTCAGCACTCATAATTTAAAAATAACCTTTTAAATTCAAGAAGCCAACTAACTTTTCACAACAATTCACCAAGATTTCACAATTTCATCAAAACCATAAATCCTCACTAAAGAAGATTTATTCCATGAATTTCACAATAAAATACATTCAAACAAATAAATTTTAAACTAATCCAATAAATTCTAACATGAGGATTCGAGTGTGAATCCACCTACCTCAAAGGTTTTGACAAAAAGCCCAATGAACGAAGAATGCACAAGAAAACCGGGCCGATTTTCCAAGAATTATCCTTATATCTCTTCTCCTAACACAAAAAAAACCAAAAATAATCATATTTGGAATCCACACACATAGATCTACCTATAACCTGCGTATATCAAAGAAACCAAGAGAAGAGGAGTAGTAGATCTAAGAAACAGGTCAAGAACGATCACATACCTCAAGAACCTAGCGTTGATTCACCAAGAGAAGCCTTCAGATCACCTCCAAAACAATAAGAGAACCTTCTTTGACCTTAGAAGAACCAAAATACCGTGTTAGGGATGCTTAGGAGCTTAAATGAGGCATTTAAAGGGAAAAACGCATGAGATCCACAATTTAAGGATCTCATTTAAGTGCCCACATGGCAAGTTCGCACGGTTTGAAAAACCATGCACTAACCGTGTATTAGATATTGCCTTAACCGCCCTTCTCGCATGGTTTGGCTGCACGATTAGACAAACCATGCAACAACCGTTCAAGAGATACTGCCTCCAAGACCCACTGTGCATGGTTTGGCTGCACAGTTTAGACAAACTGTGCACTGCCTGTGCGACTTCCCCTTGCCTTAAAATATCATTCCAAGTTCTCCCGACTCCCCCATTCTACAACCTTAACTTTAAAAACCTGAAAATAATAAAGTAAGGGTTACATACCAGAAACCGGGGGTACAACATTCTCCCCCCCATTGGCCTTTCGGTCCTCACAAAGTAGAAAACCTTCAGCCAACTAAAAATGTTCCAGCCGCTGCTCTTTCATTTACTTTTCACATTCCCAAGTCTCTTCATGACTCTGACCATGCAGCCATAAAACCCACAATAGAAAGATTCTTTTTCCACGCAAGACTTTATCTTTCCTATCCACAATCTGTACCAGGATATGTATCAATGAATCATCCGACTCTAGGTCAACGTGATCCCATCTGATCATATGGCCAGGATGAGACTGATACTTTTTCAAT
Organism: Viscum album; assembly: GCA_963277665.1. Taxonomy (NCBI): domain Eukaryota; kingdom Viridiplantae; phylum Streptophyta; class Magnoliopsida; order Santalales; family Viscaceae; genus Viscum; species Viscum album. The sequence continues at coordinate 172,365,422 of OY728157.1, forward strand.
AGAGATACATGGAACACATTATGCACTGAACTAAACCATGCTGGTAATGCCAACCAATATTCCACCTCTCCAAACCATTCCAGTATCTCACAAGGGCAAATGTATCAAAGAGATAACTTTCCCTACTTCCCAAAATGACGATGTCCAAGCCTTGGAGAAATCCTCAAGAAGACGTGATCACTCACAATGAACAACAACGGTCTTAGATGGTGATCTGCATAAGATTTCTAATGACTCTGAGCTGTCTCCATCCTCTTTCCAGTGAAATGAATCTTCTCCATTGTTTCTTGGACAAGGCTCGGCCCAACTAGTGAAGTTTCACAAGTTTCCACCCAGCATAGTGGAGAATGACAAGGACGCCCATACACTGCTTCAAACGGAGCCATGCGTATCGAGGCTTGATAGCCATTATTATATAAGAACTACACTAAGGGTATATGTTCCTCCCATGAGCCACCAAAATCCACTACACAAGCCCGCAACATATCTTCCAATGTTTGTATCATCTTCTCAAATTTCCCATCCTTTTGAGGATGATACGCCGTGATCATAGTCAACTGAGTTGCAAGGGCTTGCTGTAATGATTTCCAGAAACGAGATGTGAACCTCAGATCTCTATTTGAGACTATAGACACTGGTACACAATTCCTCTATACCACTTCGCAGATATATAATTTTGAAAGATCTTCAACCGTATGGGTTTCACGAATAGAGATGAAATGGGCCGGCTTGGTTAGACGATCCACTATCACCCAAATGGAATCATGTTTCTAGACCGTTTGTGGAAGACCTGTAACAAAATCCATTGCTATATGATACCATTTCCATACTAGGATAGGTAATGATTGTAACATACCAGTTGGTCTATGATGAACTGCTTTAACCTGCTGACAAGTTAATCACCGTGAGATGAACTCGGCCACCTTCTTTTTCATAACGCTCCACCAAAACAGCACCTTCAACACCTTATACATCTTATGTGTACTTGGGTGTACAACCCATCTTGAATGGTGATAAGCATGAATGAGTTTTTCCTGAAAAAACCATCGGTATAACCATCTGATCTCTGAAACACAAAACTGAACCCCCATCATGTTTCCATCCATCAATATTCTCCCCACCATTGAGTTTTAAAGTTAAAACCAGACATTCTGCATCATATGTTTGTGCTTATTTGATCATATTTACTAAATCAGGAACAAGTATAGCTTAAAATAAAACAACAACATCACCTCAGTCTTCACATTCCACATGCATGTAGGCTAAGAACAACATCAACTGCCATTCGTCTGAAGCTTCTTTCTCCAAATGAGCATATAACTTTCTACTCAATGCATCCGCCACCGGATTTCCTTTTCCAGGTTTGTACATCAAGTCAAAGTCAAAACGTTTGAGATACTCCATCCATAACCTTTTCCTAAGGTTCAAATATTGCTGTGAGAAATTGTGATTCAAGATTTTGTGATCCGTAAACACTGTAAATTTCTCACCAAAGAGATAATGTCTCCATGTTTTCAAAGCATGGAAGATTGCATCCAACTCTAAATCATATGTAGGGAAATTTTTCTCATGAACCCTCATCTTCCTTGAACCATAAGCAACCACATGGTCTCCTTTCAAGAGAACACAACCCAACCCTATTCCTGAAGCATCAAAATACACCACATACCCCTGTCCTGATTCAGGAAAGATCAAAATGGGTGATGATGTAAGACGAACCTTCAGTTCCTGGAAAGACTTATAACATTCTTCTGTCCATTGGAATGGAGCATTCTTCTTTGTCAGAGCTATCATTGGTGACTCTAGTTGTGAGAAATCACACAAAAAGCGTCTGTAGTAACCAGCTAGACCAAGATGAATTCATCTCTCAAACACATTATTCGGTGGTTTCTAAGAGAAGACGACTTCTGTATTTTCAGGATCAATGGAATCACCTTTCTTAGTAATGAAATAAACAAGGAAACATACTTCCTCTATCCAAAAATCACACTTTGATAATTTGGAAAACAAACGGTCATCTCTCAAAATTTGTAACACTATTTCCAGGTCTTCCTCATGATCATCCCTTGTCTTTGAATACACCAAGATATCATCCACAAACACCACAACAAAAGAATCTAGATATCTCTGAAATATCTGATTCATCAAATCTATGAAGACCTATGGTCCATTCGTTATACCAAAAGGCATGACTACATATTCGTAGTGGCCATATCTACTTCTGAAAGATGTCTTTGGAATATTCTCCTTCCAAAATCGCAATTGGTGATATCTTAATCGCAAGTTAATCTTGGAGAACCACTGAGCTCCCCTTAATTGATCAGCCAGATCATAAATGCATAGAAGTGTATATCTATTCTTTATCGTAACTTGGTTAAGATTACGATAATCAACAGACAGCTGAGGAGTTCTATCTACCTACTTCACAAACAAACCAGTGCTGCCCACGAAGATGTACTTGTTCGAATGAAACCCTTTCTTTCCAGTTTCTCTAACTTCACATTAAATTCACGTAACTTTATTGGTTCCATTATATAAGATAGAAGGGAAATAGGACTGGTCCCTGGAATGAGATCAATCATAAACTCTACGTCCCTTAGAGGTGGTAACCCTGAGAAGTTTTTGGGAAAGACATCTAGAAATTGATCCACCACAACTGGAAAATATTCTATCTCGATCTCTTCCATTGATGAAAAAGTCAACACATCTAGTTGGTAAGAGATCATTCCCACCATTTGTGCCAACAATCTCTTTGCACCTTGCTTTACCATTCTCTCTCCTTTGAAGAGATGGTCGATTCCATCTTTAGTCGTGAAACTAACTTTTCTCCTAAAACAGTCGATGTGAGCCTTAAACATTGTCAACCAATCCATTCCCAGGATTACATCATAGACATCCATGCCCAACATCGAGAAGTACCATTTTATCTCAGCTCCATTAATAGTTATAGAACATGCTCTACACACAAAGGCTTGAAATTCTCTTTCACCAAGAAGAGTTTTTAGTTTCAAAACAGAAGGAATAATTTCCAATTTTAAACATAGCAAGGCAACAACATGAAAAGAAATGAAGGAATGTGATGAACTAGTATCAAAGAGCACTTGCACAATGGTAGAATTCATAATAATCGTACCTTTCACTATAGATATTATAGCATGATCATCAACAATCATCTACTCAGCTCCATACAATTTCTTTTTCTCTACACTGTTCTCCTTGTTTCCTTTCTGAGATTGTCCTGGTTGAGAAGTCATGGTATTTCGATAATCACCATGGCTAACTCTATTATGCTGACGAGACTGATTTTTTTGTCCTCTTCCTGTCGAAGAATATGATGTTTGAGATGCCTGAGAAGTGTCTCAAGCACGCGACCTAGGAGCACTGCGGCAATAGCGCTGAAGAAGTACCATGTTGTTGAAATTATGACATTCTCTAGGTTGCGCTGTACACTCTCCCTTTATGTGGTTAGTTGAACCACATTGAAAGAAAATTTCTTTGCTCTGGGGTCGTGGAGGAAGGTTCACTGATCCCGTCATCTGGTTCTGATTTCCACTTGCACTATGGAAATAGGTGTCCCTTTTCCTTTTGTTCCTAATGGTTGAGTTCGCACCATTTCCCGTAGGTATCATCATTCCTCCTCCTATTGATCCCGAGATATCACGTTCAGCCACAGTCACTCTATTCAGCATCTCTGTATAATCCTTAATATAGAGCACTGCAATCTTCGATCGAATCTCTTTCCTTAGCCTGTATTCGAAGATGCGTGCCTCCAACGATGCACTTGCCGCAACCTCTGTTGAAAAACAGACTAAATTCATGTACTTAGTCGCATACTCAGTGATAGAGTGGTTCTCCTGCTTCAATATAAAGAAGTCCATTGTTTTCTGGATCTTGAACGTGTGAGGATAGAATTGTCTGTTGAACAATTCTTCAAAATACTCCCATGTAAGTCCTTCACCCAATTTAGCCTGCACTGCTGAATCCAACCACTTACTTGCAAGATCCTCGAGCATATATGTCGCCAACTTTTGTTTTAGCTCTACTAGTGTGCCGATGAAATTGAAGATACGATTCATCCTACTTATCCACACCTCTAACTTTTCGGGTTCAGCATCACCCCGAATGTTCGGTGGATTCTTCTTCATGAACTGGATGATATGATCCACATGCCTTGGTTCATTCCTTTGGTTCCCCATATCAACAGCATGAAAATCCTGGACAATACTATGAACCAACCATTGGTTCACATGTGGTTCTAGGGCAACCACATTCTCTTCAGCCTCTTCGGGTTGGTTCCAACCACACCTACTGGGTGCCATTTTCTAAACCAACAACAAACTCTGTCAATCTCACTCTCTAATAAATGATGGCTTAGCATTCAAATTCTATCACATCATCTATCACAATTTTTTTCTCAAAACAACCTTTTCCCCATGTTCAAACATTTTTGAATACATTCCTCATGCATTTTGAAAATCAACTCATTTTCAAAATACACCAAATACCCTATTTTGAAAATCTTTTACTTGAAAAAAATTTCTGCATTTTTCAAAAATTCGCACCTTGCACAAAATCCTTACCCATTCCTTACAATGTGATATGCAATCCTAGTGGTAATTCATTCCTCTTCAATGAAATTCATGCTCCTCTCATTGGATAAACCCATGACAATGCGATTTCCAACATTCTAGAAGTGTATCCAAAACACTTATGTACCCAACAACCTGGTAACTTGATGTTCAACATAAACAGGTTAGCTACGTCCTTTTATGCTATACATTTCATGTTCTGAAAATCCTACTCCGTTCTAAGATTTCGACCTAAGGAATAGACAAGAATGAATTTCAACTCCAAGACCAAGAACATCGATGACTAATTGTTAGGAAAGGACTGAACAATCTGATACGATTTGTAATGACCCACCAATTCCCATTGGCTTGAGAGCTCAATGAGTCATTACTAGGCCTTACGTGACATCCCCAAGACGCCAAATCCTGGCAATAAATGCTGAAGGGTTTTGAATACAAGTGGGTGATGATTTACCCTTTAATAAATAACCCAATAAACTAACCAGCCATACCCAAACATTCACTATATAATGCATGAACAACTGAAATACAACTAATAAAACTTCATTTATGTCAAACCACATCAGAGTATGCAACAACAGAAGACCAAACCAAGTATCAAAGTGGAAAAAAGATAAAAAACTTAAGACTCTCAAAAGACACTAAGACTCTGTGCTCCACAAGCTCCAAGCTCCAAAACATCTCCCAAGCATCACCATGAGCCACTATAAATAAGATTATTTACCTTTAACTATGTCCTGAAACACGACATCTATAAAAAACCAAAGTTCCAAAGAAGGGGTGAGTATAAAACTCCGTAGGTTTTTCCCAATGACTTCCGTACTCTTTCCACTAGGATAGAAGAGTTAGAAAAAATTATATAAAAACAGTTTATATAAAACATTTTCTCAAAATCAGTTTACCACTTAATATAAACAAGTTTCCAAAACCATTCGTAGGAAAAAGCATCCAAGAGGAATTGAAACCAATTTTCCATCAAGTTATTTTTCTATAAAAATAACCAAACAAGCTTTAGAACCATTTCCCAATATCCATTTTTGGTATACCCAACCATTCCACAACCCTTGCAAACAACCATGCATGAAACATTATGATAGTTCCATACTCATGAGCGGTCTCTCATCAATCTGTCAAGTCCTCACAAGGTAATTTTTTCTAATGTGCCATTACACCTTTGGCACCGAGAACAATGTCATATTTCAACCAAGACTCGTATAGGTAGTTACCATTGTGCTATTAAATGTTTGGCACCAAGTAGAAGGTCATATTTCAACCAATCCTCATACATGCAACAAGAACACACACCACATAATCCCATCAATAATTCCATAACACCATTTCAATAAAACACCTTTTTATTGAAAACCATTTCGATCAAAACCATCTCAATTCCAAACCTTTTCAATAAAACTCTTTTTTTATTGAAAACCGACTCCATCAAAACAATTTCAATCTCAAACCATTTCAATAAAACAACCTTTTTATTGAAAACCCATTTTTCATCAACCATTTACAATTTCAGCACTCATAATTTAAAATCAACATTTTAAATTCAAGAAGCCAACTCACTTTGCACAACAATTCACTAAGATTTCACAATTTCATCAAAACCATAATTCATCACTAAAGAAGATTTATTCCATGATTTTCAAAATCTAATCCATTCAAACAAACTAATTTGAAACTAATCCAAAAAATTATAACATAAGAAGTTGAGAGTGAATCCACCTACCTCAAAGGTTTTGATGAAAACCCCAATGAATGAAGAACGCACAAGAAAACAGGGTCGATTCTCCAAGAATTATCCTTAGATATCTTCTCCTAACACAAAAAAGAATAAAAATCATCATATTTGGCATCCACACACTTAGATCTACCCATAACGTGTGTATATATAAGAAACCAAGAGAAGAGGAGAAGTAGATCTAAGAAACCGGTCAAGAATGATCACATACCACAAGAATCCGGCTTCGATTCACCAAGATAAGTCTTTGGATCACCTCTGGAATGATGGGAGAACCTTCATTGACCTTAAGAGAACCAAAATATCAAGTTAGGACTTCTTGGGAGATTAAAAACGGAATTTAGAGGAAAAAATGCGTGAGATTCACAATTTAAGGATCTCATTTAAGTTCCTGCATGGTTAGTTCGCACAGTTTGACAAACCGTGCACTAACCATGCGTTAGCTACTCCCTCGACCGCCCTTATCGCACGGTTTGGCCGCAAAGTTCGAAAAATTGTGTGCCGACCATGCAGGAGATACTGCCTCCAAGACTCACTGCGCACAATTTGGCCGCACAGCTTAGACAAACCGTGCACCGCCCGTGTGACTTCCCCTTTGCCTCAAAACATCATTCCATGTTCTCCCAACTCTCCCATCCAACACCCTTAACTTTAAAACCATGAAAAGCATCAAGTAAGGGTTACATAACAGAAACTGGGGGTACTACAAATGTGATCTATAGTTTCCAAGAATAAGTCAACTAATGTGAGGAAATATAAAAATAAGTAAAAAAATGAATGAATATTCAAGATGTTCCTTCTTTAAAAACGAGATTGATTTTTTTGATGTAAATTTTAAAAATATAGGATAATTATTTCATTACAAATGAATATAAACATTCAAAACCATCAACCCTATATGTGTATTTACTTTGATATATGTTAGTCAGTGAAGTTGAAGTAAAAATTTACAAAAAAACATTATTTAATTATTCATTAATTTAGTAGGTTGATTGAAATTGAATTAATCTTACCTCAATTTAGTAAATTTAAAATATTTTACATTTTATTAAGTAGTGAAGATAATGAATATGGTTCTCTAATAAATATGGTAAGATCTAATAATAGGGTTGAGTATATCAGTGGAGAATTATAATCTTAAATAGAGAAGCATTAAATTATAGAGGATTTCATTAAATTCTACACCTAATATACTATTGTGTTTACCAAAGAAATAATAGATATAAAACCCCATACAAATATAACACTCAATTACATAATTTACGGTAACAATTTTGTTTTCTAATATTCTAATTATATTTTAGGTGTAGTGTATTAATGGTATAATAAAACCATTATATTACAATACATAAAATTCCACTATAATATTCCTAAACCCATACTATCTGATCTAATGATGACATCATAAACATTACTTTTATAGATTTTATACTGATAAATGGGACCCAAATGTTTCCATCCAAAACCTAAAACATGAAATGGAATAATTGAATTCAATTAAATTCTCATGGACCTTTTATGTTTAAATTTTATGATAATTAGGAAAAACTACTACATAAAATATAATCATTTATTTTAAAGAGCATTCTTCTCAGTTAACCGCACCTTTCTTATTTCACAATATGTTATCATAATCATCCATATTTTATACTCCTAAACATTATTCATTAAAAAATATTATTGATAACCTCATGAAAATAAATCATAATAAGGGTGAGCTTAAATTCTATGAAATGGTAAAAATATGGATTAAAATTTAAAGTCATAAGTGATCATAAAAATATAGTAAGGGTATGATGGTATAATAAATGTTCCGGAGAATAAAATAACAATATTCACACCAATCAATACTAGAATCATAAAACATGAAAACATATAATATGACATTATAAAAGTCAATATTCATTAGAATCCATAATCATGAGATATGTGATATCAATATTGGTTAAATGAATCATTTATAACCCATAAAAAGCATAATAAAAACATGTCGGTATCATGGGACATTATCTATGTGGAACCTTTATAGAAACCTAATAATTAAAATAAACATACGTCCATATTACAATATATTTCTCTTGATAACATAAGAATTACCCAATATATTTATTTGAAATTTAGGCACACCCATCATATAATCCATATCTACATCTCCTGATGCTATATGGGCACACCAATCACATAATAATGTCAAAAACTAGAAATAAAGTACCTAGAGGTTGAGTTTCATCATATGAACTCATAAGAACAATAATTATTCATTTAGTTACTTTATTGTCATTTGGAAATAGAAATTGTTCCATGAAAATATCTTTGAACCATGATTATATCATGGAAATGAAATGGGTTCCCCGAAAATCTTGTTGAAATATGATTAACCTATTCAAAAGAAATGGGTTCTTGAAAAATATCATCGAACTACAATAGACCCATGGAAGAGATAGAGGTTCTATAAAAATATATATATAACATGATTAAACGATAGAAATGAAAACAATTCCATAAAAATATATTTGATATATGATTAACCCATGTAAAATAAACTAGATCCATAACAATATATTTGAAACATGATTAACCCATGGAAATGAAATGAGCTGCAAAAAAAAATATTTGAAATAGTCGCAATCTATAAAGAGAAGGAATGATGATTTTATCATTACAAAATATCCCCATTAGTGTATAGGTAACAATAATTGTAGTTAGAACAGATGAATTGAAATACCATTAAAATATCATTAATTTTTTTTGAGGAAAATATACTTGTCCTTTTGATAATCAAATTTAAAAACTAAAAAATCAAAAAATATTTTGAAAATAATTTTACTCAAAAAGAAGATTGAAATATATATAACTTCAAGTAAAACAATGGAATGAATGATGAAAAAATATATTCATGTTATAAATGTTTAAAATTATAATTCCATGCAAAATATTTAAAAAAGTGTGTCAAAAGTGACCCATTTTAAAAACATTAAGAAGGTATATTTCAAAAAATTTAAAACAAGGTAAAAGATATGGTAAAATTTATTTAAGAAAAAATTTATTTTTATAAAAGAAAATTTTAAAAACATTTTAGAAAACATGGATTTGGAAGAGAAAGATATAAGATCTAAAATAATATAGATGATCTGTATGACTTAAAAAGAAATTTCATGATAATTCTTCAACAAATTAGGGGGAAATGAAAATAAAACATGTTAAAATATTCATAAAAAGTGAAAAATAAAGAGATTTGGATCAATAAAATAAAATCCTATGATTTAATTTAGATGATCCTTGGACATAAATAATCTGAATAGGAATGATATTTTAAAATAAATCCTTTTACACTTTGGTAGCTCTTAAATTGTAAGCCCTAATAAATAATAACATCAAATGATACATTAAATATCATAAAAATAAATAGTTTCTTTTTATATATTTTCAAAGGAAATTGTATACACCTGAAAGATTAATATTGTTGAACATAAATAATATCTGTCTCAAAGAAATATAATTTTAGATGAATAACCCTTACAAAAATCATACCAATGAATTTAAGAATTAATTGAAGAATCGATTATGTATATAAGATAAAAAATAAAAAATAACTATAAATAAACCAATGCATAATAAAAATTAATTACAAACATAATCATGAAATAATAATGTCAACAAATAAGTAATATAACCCAATGAAATAAAATTGAGTGGGGAGATTGTTTACCAATTGGTAAATTTTAGACCAATTCCCCTTAAATTAAATAATTAAAATATAAACATGAAATAACGTGATGTATGAAGTGTTATTGTTATTAAATGTAAAATGTAATTATATATACCAACATATAGATACATGTTGTGAATATGGAATATGTCTCACATAAAAAAGTTGAGATGCAAAAACCCTCACCTCATGTCTATACTTTCCCAATATGCCTTTTGTTTACTTTATAATAATCAGACATAAATTATTTTAAACATTTATAACCTTTTAATATTTTAATAAATTTTACATAAATCATGTATTTAATTTATTTTTAATTACTTTTTCAAATACCTAATTAATTAAGTCCACATATGGTGTTTTGAGGATGTTTAGTTCATTATTTTAATACAGACATTGTGTGTTGACCATGTGCAAATAGGTCATTATTCAACATATCCAGAAACATAATCGTGAAATAATTATCATAATTATACATCAATAGTACTTTAAAAAAATAATTAAATGTAAAATTTAAAAATTTACTACATTTTGATTGTGGAGACAATAGGTCTTACGTACGCATGAGTAACATTTCTATTTTTCAGTGATCATTACGGAAAAAAGGTATGAATTATTTTATATATCCAAAATTATGATGACATCATAATTATTCTATTATAACATTAAATATATATATATATATATATATATATATATCATCCATTTGATTTAGTCATGAAAAAATAATCACATCTCTTCGCGGAGGTGATAGTCCAAACATCTACGAATGACATTATCATTTTCATCATAAGAAATAAAATGGTATATTATAATTTAATAATGATAAATATGTAATTAATAAAATTATAATTTAATTTTTATCACATATATTCTTTAAAATTGTACTTATTATCTTCTATGAAAAGCGTTAGTGAAAAATGAATAGCATCGCTTGGCAAGGTGGTGGTCCCCGATACACATTTTCGACATTATCATATCCCCAATGGAATATAAATTAATAAGGTATTTGAGATATCATAACTCTAGAAATACAAATATTTTTCAAATATAAAATATATACTTTAAATCTATAATTTAAAAAATCCATAAGCAGTGATGATGGGAAATGAATGACATTAGTTCATGTGGCAGTAGTTCTCCATACAAATAAATGATGATTTCATATCACATTTTATGGAAGAGGATATATATTTTTGTTATAAAAATTAAAATAATGATATCTAATTATATGGTATTTATTTTTATTATATTATAATAATTTTACGTTATTTTAATGATATGGAAGATGAAATAAAATAAAGATTCCGGATTAAGCCTCATACCTCTTCTTTAGGTCACCACCTTATATAAGCACTACAAGGATTTATAGGATGGATTTATGATAAAAATAATAGAAATTCATATTATGGAGGGATTTTAATAAGATATTTGAATAGGTACTCTTTGATCAAAATGCATTTTAATGTTTTAAGTGGAGAGGAGATATGGCGGCCTTTTACAATTGAGTTGACTGGCACACTTACAATTTTTGAAAAGAAAATGGTGTAACCATAGTTTTTATATGGGAAAAGGCAGTAAAATGAATCATTATCAAGTATTAGACATTATAATACCTATAAATATTCATTAAATATTTTTTATACAATTATATATGTCATTTTGAGCCTTATCAATTTTTTTAATCCATTATTAAAACCATTTTCACCTTAATCACAGTAATTAATTTTTAATGTTTTCACTATTCATTAGGGTCAAAAATTAATTTAAAATTATAATATTATAGAAATTATGATAATATAATATTTAATTGAAATTTTAAAAATTAAATTCACCAAATTGAAAATTATCATTTAAAGAAAACCCACATACATGATGAAAAAATTGGGCTTGGAGAAGTATATTTTTTTGTGTAAAAGACGATTTTATGTTAACTTTATGAAAAATAATAATAATTCTATGAATTTAAATAAACATTTGTTGATATATAATCTATAAATTTCATTTAAAACAATATTCATTATAGATTATTTTAATTGATTAAATTCAATACACATTATACATTTTAAAATAGTTTTCAGAAAAATCACATTTTCAACTGCAAAAACTAACTTATACTAAAATCCAATATAAAGATGATTCAAACGTAATTTAGTGGATTACATAATAATAAAAAATAATTATTTCATTTAATTTTACATTAAATACATAATTTGACATTAAATTTATTATTTTTTTTGAAATGAAATAACAAATTTTTAAAAAATATGCATAATTCACTATTCACTAGAAGAAAATATTTTCTAAAAAATACCAAAATAGAACCCAAAATAAATTTTGATATTCAAATTTTAAAAAAAGGTTATGTTTATCAAATTAATAGTATAAATTTAAAAAACATTAATTATAATATTTTTTTTATGAAAATAAATAAAAAACATTTTTAATAAAAACATATTTTTTAGGAATAAAATTACATTACTAAAAATTGATTTTTTATATACTAAGAATTTATTAGTAACATATATTTATTATTATATTTATATATATATTTTATAAATTAGTTAATACTATTCATACCCTCTAATTTACGGGCCTCGTTAAAACAATTATATATTTTATTGGTCATTTAAGCTCATTATTGGGTGTCTAAAATGCTATTGAGAATGATGACATACTTTTTAAAAGCTCACGGTAGTACATGCTATGAAATTTAATCTATTACATCCCTTAAATGTTAAATTTAATTAGGTAATAAAATGTTTTATATTTTTGAAAATACTTATGTTGGAATCCCTAATAGTAAAAATGGTTAAAAACATTCTCTTGATAAGAGAGAAAATGAAGCACACAAGTCATCTATAATAACACGTACTAGGTTTCTAAATAGGGTGACATAGGTGGAAAGTGAATATTTGACCATGAAATAAAAGAATAAAGTCTAAATAATTATATATATTAATAGTGATAATTGATCATAAGAAAGTGTATGATCAAGAGAATGTTAACAACTACAAAACCATAAACCAAAGAGGTGTGAAAAAGGTCATTGATATCATCCAAAATGATGTAAACATTATTTTTTTCAAGATACTTTTCCTATAGTTGAGGAATTACTTACCATATTGATTAATATAAAAAGGAAATATACATACATGAAAATTTGAAATTAATTCCTTTGATCAATTTCCACCTCAATATTATATTTTTAACCAAATGATGAGTATTTAAGATGAAATTTTCTTTCTCAAACCACTAAATTCATAATTTTAAAGACCATATTATGATATAAAACCTATATTTAATCTTTAACAATTTTTTTTCGAATATTGTAATATAATTAACAAATTGAATAATCCTTTATATGATACATTCGTATTCAAAATTAAATAGTAATAGCCAATGTTCAAACTAAATCGTTCAATAAATGAATAAACCTTTATCCTAAATAACCTAAATAAACTCAAAATTAAAGAGTGTGTTAACCTAAAAGGTTATCTCATACCTTCAATTTTGGAAGCCCAAAAACATAAATATCTTTATTAGGACATCCCATTGGCTTGTGGTAGGGGCTGTACAATTTTAACCCATCCATTATAGGGTCAATCCCCATGGAATTATTAGATTTAATGGGTTGTTTCCCACCATTTAGTTTTTCAGTTTTTCATAAAATAATATTGTTATAATTTTCTGATAAATATGAATAAAATTGTTAAAAATAACCTTAATCGTAAATGGTCATGTAAACATTGATGATTTTTAATGCCATTATACATATATCCAGAAAAGGTAAAGAAATACTTCATGTTAACTAAATGACACCTTAAAATGGATGTCTAAGACTTTAAACTTATGATAAAACATAATATAATAAACTAATTATTTCAACCATAAATCCTATGATAAAATAACAGGAAAACAATCCTAATCTATAAAGGTATCAAAAAATTTCCTTCATACAAACTATAAAAGTGTCAAAACGGCACTCTCAATTCTAGTGCCGAATTCCTAAACAATACATTATTGGGTTTGATATTGATAATGGTGAAAACAATTTCTTTCCCAAACATACAAAATCAAATGTAAAAATTGGATTCACTTACATTATCAAGATCCTTTTAAGTTTAATGTTATAGATAATTAGGAAAACTATTATAAGAATCAGTACCCATGTCTTCAAAAGAGAACATCTCCAACTTAACCCACCTTTTCGTATTTCACATCATGTCATCATTATCATCCATATGAATCCCTTCTAGACAAAATTTATTGAACATAATTATTGATAAATTTGGGAAAAGGAAGCATATGAAGGGTGAGCTCAAATTCTTAGTAAGGGAAAACAAATGCATTAAGCACTTAATATCATCAGCGAGCATAAGAAGTAAATAAGGGTATGTTTCCATAATCAAATTTCGCAATCATTAAATTAGAATATATATTCCTATATATACCTAGATCATCAAACATGAAAACATTAAATACTAATTTATCAATATTGACATTTATCATAATCAAAAATTTTGAGCCACATGATCTCAATATTAACCAAAGGAAACATTTATATCCCATAACAATCATAATGAAAATGTGTTCATATATAGTGAAATTATTTTCACAGAACCCATAAAGATCTGTTATAATTGGAATAACCATGTTAATGAAATCCAATTTAATTATATTGAGAGCATAAACAATAACCAAAAAATTCGATTACTATCTAAGTTCACCCATCATATAAGTTATATCAGAATCACCTGACGATATCTGGGTGCACTAATCATATAAATATGCCCAAAAATCACAGATAAATTACACAAGTTTTTTGTTTCATCATACAAATAAATAAAAATCACTATTACTTTCATAACATGAATAAAATATGGAGAGGAAATTGGTTCCCTGAAAACCTTTTTAAAATGTGGTAAACCCAAATAAAATAAATAGGTTCCATAATAATCTCGTTGAAATATAATTAACCCATAATAAATAAATGGGTTCAATAAAAATATATTTGAAATATAATTAACCAGTGGGAAAAAATAGGTTCTATAACAATATATCTATAATGTGATTAACCCATGTAAAATAAACTGATTCCATAAAAATATCTTAGAAATATGATTATCCTGTGGAAAATAAATGTGATATATTCAAACTTCTTTAAAATATGATTAACCTTTGAAAGTAAAGAGAGTTAAATAAAAATCACATTGAAAAAATAATAATCCATATTGATAAATAATGAGGATGGTATCATTAAAAATTACTCCCATTGTAGAGTAATTATAAACAAGGGAATTTAATGTGGATGGAGGAAAATAACATTAAATGATATTTAATTTTTTTTTGAAGGAAATAAAATTTTTATTTTGAGAAACACTTTCAAAAACTAAAAATTTATAAAAAATTTCAAAAATAATTTTCTTTGTAAACAACATTGATAACATATAATTTAAGATTCAAATAAAATAATGGATATAATGACAGAAATATCCATTCATGTTATAAATATTAAAAATAATAATTTATTCCAATACATTTTGAAAAAGGGAGTAAAAAGTAACTCATTTAGAAAATGACATGAATATGCTTTTAAAACCTTTTAAAATAAGGTAAAAGATATTGTAAAATTACTTTATTTAATAATTTATCTTTAGGAAAGAACATTTTAAAAACATTTTAGAAAATACAGATATGGAAGAGAAGGATAACAAATCTAAAATAAAATAAAATATTCGTATCAATTATAATCGACATTATTGATATTTCTTCAGTCAATATGATAAGAAATAGAAATATTTTTTTCTAAATTTATATTCATTTTAGAATAAGGGTATGTGGTTCAACAAAATATAATTATATTATTTTCACTAAAGGAAACATGAACACAAACACTATCGATGGAAAAATATTTTAACATAATTCCTTTTCCACTTTCGTAACTCTTAAATCATAAGAATCCTAAAATAAGAACATCAAATGATAATATAAATATAATAAACATACATACTTTCATGATAAAATAATTAAAATTCCATTATATACACCTGAAAAATTAATTTATATGTATATCATAAATTTATGTCTCAAAGAAAGGGAATTTGAGACGAATAGGACTTATAAAAATAATACAACTAAATTTGAGAATTAATTGATTAATACATTACATGTGTCAATTATAAAAAACATAAAATAAGTGTATATAAAAAATAATATAATAAAAATTAATTAAATATATAATCATGAAATAATAATGTCAAATAATAAGTAATATAACCCAATAAAAAGAATTTGAGTTAACAAATTGTTTCACACTTGGGAAATTTTATGTCAATTTCCCTTAAATAAAATAATTCAAATAGAAATAGAAAATACCATGATTTTGAAATGAAAAATGTTATTACATGTAATCTTGTATTATATAGTCTATACTATAAAAATAGGTGGGGAATATGGCATATGGCTCATAGAAATAAAAAGTGAGGAAGAAAACCCTAACCTCAAGTCCAAACATTCCTTGAATGTGCTTCAACTCCTATATAATAATTATTTATAAATTATTTTATATATTAAATTTTTTTTTAAGGTTTAATAACTTATAATTAAATAATTTTTTATTTCTTTTTAATGATATGTTCAAATAATTAATTAGTTAATTCTACATCGGGTGTTTTAAGGTTGTTTGGTTCAATATTTCAAAATGACTTCTATGTGTTGACTATGGTCAAAGATTTCGTTATTAAAAACTTCCATAATAATAATCATTAGTTAATTATTTTATTTATAAATCAATTATAATTTTTAAAGCCAATAAAAAATACTGTTATGAAAAATGAACTACAATATGATCATGGAAATGGTAGGTCGTTTATACAATTATGGGACATTTCCATTTTCGAATGATCATTATTTTAAGAAGGTATGGATTAATTTATCTTTAAATAATGATAATAATATAATAAATATAATATTTTGTCTTTAAATATACGTATATATATATCATTATTGTTATTTAGTGATGGAAAAAAATCCCATGGCTTTATGGATGTGGTAGTCTACAAAACAATGATCTATGTTATCATTTTCCAGTGTAAGAAATAAAATGATATGCTATCTATTCAAAATGATAAATCTATCAATATTATAATTATAAATTTTCTAAATTATCTATTTTCCCGGATATATCACTTATATTAAGTAAAATTATCCTTATAATATTTTATGAAAAGTAGTACACTACTACAAATATGGGCATTAACAGTGCTAAAAATGGGCATTAACAGTGCTAAAAAAGTGATGTAAAGCATAGAGCTGATAAAGGGGGTACCCTTTATCAGCGCTTACTAAGTGCTGATAAAGGTGTAGTTTATCAGTTCTTTTTTAGCACTGATAAAATCACTATTTATCAGCGCTAAAAAAGTTCTGATAAATGCCCTCTCTACTGCTACGAAAATATCTGCAGCAACACACCCGAACACCTGCAAAAAAAATCAACATCTCAATAAGATAATTAAATCAAGTCTACCCATACAAAATTAACTCATAAATAATAATCTAATTAGACCAAGTATACCCTTACAACAAGTATACTCGTACACCATTAACACATAATTCATAAGTTAATTAAGTACATAAAGAATTCAATTCAGAATTCAGGGGGTTGGGGGGATGTTCAAGGGTTTGGGGTGGTTGTCCAAGGGGGGTAGGGGTGTCCGGGGGGATTTCCAGGGGTGGGCTAGTGTACAAGGTGTCGGGGTGGGATTTACAGGGGTTGGGGTGTCTAGAGGGGTGGGGGTGTCTAGGGGTGGATTGGTGACCAGGGGGTGGGGGCGGTCCAGGGGGTGGATTGGTGTCCGGGGAGGGGGGGGGGGCTTTTTAGGGGATGGGCTGGTGTCCAAGGTGTCGGGGGGGGGGGGGGGGGGGGGCTTTATAGGGGGTGGGGGTGTCAAGGGGGTGGATTGGTGTCCAGGGGTGGTGGGGGTGGTCCAGGGGGTGGATTGGTGTCCGGGGGGGCTTTCTAGGGGGTGGGCTGGTGTACAAGGTGTCGGGGGGGGGGGGGGGGGCTTTATAAGGGTGAGTGTGTCCAGGGGGTGGATTGGTGTCCAGGGGGTGGGGTGGTCCATGGTGTTGATTGGTGTCCGGGGGGGGGGGATTTCTAGTGGTGGGATGGTGTCCAAGGTGTCGGGGGGGATTTACAGGGTTGGGGGTGTCCAGGGGGTGGATTGGTGTCCAGGGGGTGGGGGTGGTCCAGGGAGTGAATTGGTGTCTGAGGAGGCTTTCTAGGGGGTGGGATGGTGTCCAAGGTGTCGGGGGGCATTATAGGGGGTGGGGGTGTCCATAGGGGTGGGGGGGGGTGTCAAGGGGGTGGATTGGTGTCCAGGGAGTGGGGGGTGGTCCAGGGGTGGATTGGTGTCCGGGGGGCTTTCTAAGGGGGAGGGGGCGGTGTAGGGGGTTCTCCGTTGTTGTTTTCACTTAAAATCATGTCCATTTTAAACAAAAGATAGACCCTTTGAGTAGTACCGACCACACCGTGCCTCAGATTGAGGCGAGGTTGACTTTTACACATCACCAAGGACCCTTGTATCATTCTTATAAAAGATCAAGACAATCCGAATGCGTTTGGTCAGATTTTCGTAGGTCAGTTGTTGTTTTCAATTAAAATGGTGTCTATTTTAAACAAAAGAGAGACCCTTTGAGTGATAACGGTCACACCATGCCTCGGATTGAGGTGGGGTTGACTATTACATGTTATAAAGGACCCGTGGATCGTTCTACTAAAGGATAAACATAATCCGAATGTGTTTGGTCAGATTTCCATTGGTCTGTTGTTGTTTTCACTTAAAATAATGTCCATTTTAAACAAAAGAGAGACCCTTTGAGTGGTACCCGCCACACCATGCCTCAGATTGAGGCGGGGTTGACTCTTACATGTCCCAAAGGACCAGTGGATCGTTCTCCTAAAGGATCAACACAATCAAAATGCGTTTGGTCAGATTTCCGTAGGTCAGTAGTTGTTTTCAATTAAAATGGTGTCTATTTAAAACAAAAGAGAGACCCTTTTAGTGGTTCAGTATTCTTTCATGTTGATGGTTCATATCATCTGTTAAAATGGGAAAATGACTCATTGGATAAAGGATGTTTTATTTAATAACAATTACAATTTTCCTACAAACATTTACATATAATAATGTTTCATCTTTTGATCCCCTTAACCCCTCTCAAAAATGACCAACAATTGTACATGTCCCCAAGTCAGATCTTCATTGTATTTGTGTACAATCTGCCATGAGTTATGCGGCCCACTCTTCTCTGAACACATCTATATTGTCTTTTGATTATGAGGATTTTCGATAGTTAGAGTAGTACTACAAAATATAAAAATAAAGAATTAAATAACTTAAACGAACTAGTAGTTTTTTTTGAAAATAACTCTTTAGGGATGCTAGTTTGCTGATGAAAAACGATCTCTTTCATAAATTTTCAAACATAATAACCACAATCATTATTGTTTGTTTGTTTTGGACACTGCAAAAAAATTAATCATTAGGAGAATAAGTAACTTCTGTTGAGATGTGTTTGGATAGTGAAATTTTATTATATATACCCTGATATTTGTCCAGACGTAGTACTTTCTCGCCTCCCTATGCTTAGCCCCAGTCCTCATTCCTTTTTTAGACGATAATGATACACCACCCTATCATAATATAATCCTCAGTAAAAGATAATATAAATTATATTACTTGATATTTAGACCTAAAATGTAAGATGTGGTGTCTTACAGATTCACAAACTCCATCATATGTGGTCGGTTCAATGGATATCCTTGCTTTGAATCCAGAAAATAAATCTTTAGAGTTTCCAAGTTCACCACAATTAGCAACCAATGTTCCTAAAAACACAAAAGGAATAAGTAATACAAGAAGTGAAAATATAATTGATATGATTTAATCGTAGATTATTATCCCTGTATGGTTGGTATTAGGAAATGTATTTCATCTGTAATCTTGCTTTCAAATGTTTTCAGCAAGTTGTTCACTATTGCATCTCTTTTTGATGGCACTATTTTTGTTAGGTTTGTTGATGTGATATGAGGACTAACGAGTCCAAATCTTGGCTCATGGGAAAATTCCTTTTACTATTTTTCATAAATGCGTCTGTGAAGAATTTAAAATACATTTAGTCATAATTTTCAAATTAGATCAGCTTTTAGAAAATCAATTCATGTAAACATACCTCATATATACATTTACAACTGTGAAACCTAGCCAACCATTTTCAAGGATTTCATTTACATTTTCAACAGCAACAAAATATTGACTTTCTTCTCCATATATATTCTCTAGAAAACAACTATATGACTATTACCATCTTTTAGCTTCATATTCACATGATTCTTCAATGCTAGTAATTGTAGATAGAGAACAGGTGGTGTTATTGTTCTTTCAGTATCTCCTTGGGATCAGTTGGTCGATCCTTTAGATGGTTTTGAGCCGACGTTTGTCACCCCCATTCCTTTCTCTATCTATAACAACAATCATTGGTTTAGATTCTTTTTTCATTAATTATTAAGGGTTTATCTTGAAAAAGGAAATAAATACCTCTTTGTCCTCATATACTCTTACAAGTTGTGACGACCATGCAATGAATGTCCTAGTAGCCTTTCAGGCCGTATGAATATCATCGTCATCAAGTGGAATAGGTATCTCTGCATTTGTCTCATGAGCTATAGTAATCATCACTTTCAGATGATCTTTCCGAAGTGGTCTATTATCCAGTGTGGCATCTGGGATATTGAACACTGTATCCCTCGCTACAAGGTGATAGGTGGGTGTTGACAGATATAAATCACAATCATTAACACCCTTTAGAATGACTCGCCTCAATGCTGGTGGGGGTGGGGTGGGATGTTCACGCACTGGTTGTTCCTGAGTTGTGTCTTCCCTTTTCTTCCCACCCATAAAATTTTCTAACAACTCTCCCTGCCATTGCAATCGTTCTTCAAGGGTTGCTATTTTTTCACTCATTTATTCCGATTTTTCATTTGTATCATCCATTTTTTCTTCTTCTCATAATGTACTTGAGGTTTCACCCCAAACCCTGCACCTCTAACACGACTGTATTTTTCTGGCTGCTTCAAAGTCGTCGATAATAGGTCTATATCAGCTACAGGAGTAGCTGATTCCTGTGACTGTCAGATATAGGAAAATAACTAATTATTTTTAAGTAATATAAATTTTAAAGAAATCTTTTTATCATCATGTAATACTTACACATATTTCCCACACTTTCTGTGTGTTCTCATCTAATAACTTCCCTTCTTTGTTCACACGTGCCTCCTTCCATATCACATGACGTGGGATGGAAGTGCAATGGGTTTTAGAGTCATCAATATACATATAAACATAGAATGATAATTATGATGTTGTTTATTGGAACCCAAAAATATTACTGTAAATTTAAAATATGTACCATTTTCTTTTCTAATGAAGCGTACCCCATCCTTGCTTTACGATAGGTGTATGTTGGTTTTGATGCACGTTCATTATTTTCAGTACAGAGTTTCTGTTTCATAAACAAAATATTGACAATAAAAGTGATGAATACAAGTATCCTCAAACAACATATTACCACCTACAATGTACCTGAAACTTCTCATCCCCACGATGGCCAATAATACATCCCATGCTTCTTGGGATACCATGTGAGCGTAGACAATGGGTTGGTGTAGGTTTATTTTACCTTTAGAATCTTTCAGGTGACATCTTGTTAAAATAGTACGAAAACCTCAATGAATCATTCCTGTAAGCCTTAGTACATAATCCTTATGTGAATCGTCTAATATAAATGTACTCTTCAAGATATTGAGAAGAGTAAGACATTGTTTCATTATTTTTTTTCTAGTAAATTGAAGAAATAAATTCATAATGTTACCGTAATTTCATCCCAGATCACAGCCTTCAGCTCAAACACAACATGATGCCATGAATATATGTTAATCGGCACACGTGTCTGAGTGACAACTCCAAAGTAGCTTCTAAACATAGACTTGTTGGGATTCACATGTATGCCTCATGCATTCCATCCGACTTCAAATTTGATGCCTTTTCTTTTTGCCTTAAGAATTTTGGCTAACATCGTCAAACTACAACGCACCTGTGTTTTTTGCAATGTCAGTCCTTCATTCCCGACCATTTCATCGATGTCAACATCATCTATATATTCATCTGGAATGGTATCAACGACATGTCCTAATTGTTGTTGAGCCTCAACACTAAGAGCAGTAGGAGCCGCAACACTAGGAGTAGAAACAGCTGCAGTAGGAGTAGCAAGAGCAGCAGGAGCAGCAGGAGGAGCAGTAGGAGCAACATGAGCCACAACAAGAGCAGCAAGAGTAGCAGGATTCACAGCAGGAGGAGCAGCATGAGAAACATGAGTCACAACAGGAGAAATAGTAGCAGTAGCATGAACTGCAGGAGCAGCAGGAACAACAACAGCCACAGCAGCAGCAGCTTGAGAGACTTGTTCAGCCTCAAGGTTAGGAGCACCAGAATGTGCAGAAGTCATTATCTGCAAAAGTGGTTGAATAGTTAATTCAGATTACATAAATTCAGTAATGATAAGATAATAACATGAGATAACAAGATCTATATCACAAAAAAAATATAACCTGTTTACTAAACTCTCTTTCTTTTTATCAAAGGTTGAAGGGATTTGACACTTCTATCAACTATCCAAATCCATTCATTGTGGTCTCCTATAACATACAAAACATTATCTGCATTGGGACCACTCTGAAATGATTGCGACGTACCACTAAAAGGATCGTCCTCAACTGAATTTTAATCAGAACCTCCAGTAGTTTTGGACAATAACAGAACAATCGACCACTTTTTGTTTGAGGGATCTGGAACATAAAAAACTTGTACCGCTTGTAATGCCATTATAAACTGTTCGTATTTGTACCCTTCTTTACTAAAATAAACATTCACAAATCCACATTCATCTATTTTTACACCACTTTTGTTATCAATCAATTCTCATTGAAAAAGCGGCAATTGGAATGTCGTATAATCCAACTCCCATATTAGTTTGATAATGCCAAGGTATGACATTTTTTCATAAATTGGATTTATGTCCTTACTACCAGAAGCATGCATCGCTTCTGCCACTAGTGTAACTCCACTATTTTGCATGGGACTATCTTCATCATGTCCATCTGTATAGAATGTATAACCATTATTTACAAAACCACTATAAGATAATACATACACACTTGGTCTAGCAGCTAGCCATCAAAGTCGTTCTAAAATTGAATTCTGATTTTCATCTAACTGCTTAAAAATATAGTCTTGAAACCATCCTATAAACGGGTGATTATGTGTATCTGATAACCATTTTTCATCCCTCGATGGATTCAACTGCCTAATAATTTCTTTGTGAGTTTCAATATATAAAGCAACCTCACAACTATTATGCAAAACATAAAGATGAGCCTGCTTCCAATATGTAATACTGATTATCACAAATTCTCTCCCATAAATTCCCTCACCCTCAATGTGTCCAGTGTGATGAGATTTCGGGAGACCAATTCTTTTCACATCAGATAGGTATTCAGTACAAAATTCAATGTCTTCCTCAACAATATATCGCTCCACTATACAACCCTCTGGCCGACTTCGATTTTTGACAAACCCTTTCAAAATCATCATATACCATTCAACAAGATACATCCATCTATAGTGAACAAGACCACAAAGTCGAATCTCTCTCACCAAGTGAATCATCAAATGAACCATCATATCAAAGAATGATGGTGGGAAGAACATTTCTAATTCACATAATATGATGACAATGTCTTTTTCCATAGTTGGAAATTTCCCCGGGTCTAAAACTTTGCTACATATAGCTTTGAAAAAGAAACAATGTTTGGTTAAAGTATGACAAACATTCTTGAAAAAAATGCAATGTAAAGCTATAGGAATTAGATCGTGCATCAAAACATAGAAATCATGTGATTTCAAACCTTTTAACATCATATCATTCATTGACACATTGTTCTTGATATTTTATGAGTACCCCTCTGGAACCATTACTTCATTGAAGAAGTTGCAAAACTGATATCTCCCCGCCCTAGAAAGAGTATAAGCAGTTGGAGGAAGAAACATTCGATTTTCACCCTTCACGGGAGCCAAATCTTCTTGTATTCCCATGTCAACCATGTCCAACCTTGCCTTAATTCCATCTTTTGTTTTTCCAGGGGAATTTAGCAACATTCCGATAACACTGTCAAATACATTTTTTCCACATGCATCACATCAAGAAAAATTCTGACATACAAACAATTCCAGTACGGTAATTCAAAAAAAACTAATCTCTTTTTCCAACAGATTTTTGTAAGGTTTTTCGAAAATGGTTTACCAAAAACAGTGTTCAAATCTTTTAATTTCTCAAAAAGATAATCACCTGTTAGTGGAGACGGTGTTGCACGTTTTTCTGAACTTCCATTGAATGATGTCGTCCAAGATCACTACTTATGATGATGAGGTAGAAATCTACGATGTCCTAGAAACACAGTTTTTGATGAATGTTTCAACATAATTGATTCTGTATCTTCTTCGCACATGGGACACCCTTGATTTCCTTTAATGCTATAGCCTGACAAATTTCCATAAGTAGGGAAATCATTTATTGTCCCATACAACATCACTCTCAACGTGAAGTATTCACTTTTATAAGCATCATACAACATTACACATGAGTCCCACAATAACTTCAAATCCTCGATCAAAGAAGCCTGATAAACATCAATATCGTTACCAGGTTGTTTTGGTCCTGATATAAGCATAGATAACATGATGAATTTCCTCTTCATGCATAACCAGGGTGACAAGTTATAATTTACCAACATTATAGGCCTTGTACTATGAGTGCTGGTTTGAAAACCAAAAAGGATTCACTCCATCTGTAGATAACGCAAGACGAAGGTTTCTCGACTCTTTTCCAAATTCAGGATACTCATGATAAATTTTCTTCCATTGAGGAGAGTCATCCAGATGACGTAATAACCCATCTTTATTTCTTTTATCTGCATGCCACAACAATTTTCTTGCAGTTTCTTCACTTCCATATAGACTCATAAACCTTGGAATGATTGGAAAGTGCCATACAAATTTTGTAGGATTATATTTATCATTCATTTATCGAGAAGCACCACACTTTGGGAATTTTGTAAGTGATTTATTCTCCTTGAGAAACAATATATAGTCTTTTGGGCAGGCATGTATTCTTTCAGAAATCATTCCCATCGAGCGTAGCATTCTTCTAGCTTCATATGTCCGGATTGGGAGGTCATTATCTTCCGGGAGAATGTCATTCAAGAGAGAAAGTAGTTTCGTAAAACTGAAATCACTCCATCCATTTCCTACATTCAATTTATACAACTTTAGTACAACTGAAAATGTTTTTTTACTTAGTGCAAGCAGCATATAATGGCGTCTTTGCCCAACTCATTAACTTCTCAAACAATTTTGGGAAATCACGGAGTTCATCTGGAATTGTCTTTGTCATTTCCTCAATACAATCTCCATCATCATTGATATCTGTAATCACATCCTCCATACGGTATTCTTCATTATCCATATTTTTATTCATATCTGATAATCCATAAAATGCAGTTTTATCCCAGCCAGTAGCTACATTCGATTTTTCTCCGTGTTTATTCCAACATTTATAACTCCGATCTATTCTGTGACAAATAAAATTTTCCTCCAACTCCTCTAGAGTAAGTAGTCTACAATAACAACAATGTAAATACGGACAAAGGATTTGAGAAGGATCCTTTACGTGATCCTTTGAAAACTTGATGAACTCTTTCACTCAGTTCTCTTACTCTATTGTTAAACGATTAGCATCCATCCAATCTTTATTCATCTTCATCCTATTTGAATATCAAATATTAGTATTTATGGTTTAAGTACACAAAACAAGACTTCCAAATATAGTAGAAGAGAACCACTTCCTTATAAGGAGATCAAGTAGTCTAACCTATAATCAAGATTCATAAACAAAAAATATTAGATTCACTAAAAAGATGATCATCTATCACTCTATAAGGAGGATATAAGAGGAGATAGAGGATTTCCAATCGATGAGAGATCCCCTTATCAGAGTGAAACCAAACGCATCCACCAGAGCTTCTATCTAAGAATAAGAGAGTTTGGAGGAGTTAAAATGACTCTTATAAGCCTTAAAGAATCAAGTTTTCAAATGAGAGTTGTGTAGGAGAAAAAAGAATATAAAATGGGGCTCATGGAATTTAAGACTATAAAAAAATATATACCATAATGCAACCTCCCATGGACATGGTACAAAAAGGATTTAGACAACCATACTATGGTGTATACTTCTTGTCATGAACAAGGCCACGTTTCCATCCCACTTGACACCTGACCTAACTCGTGGGAAGGTCCAAAGGGAATTACCAATCCCTATGGGTTGTAACTAGTGCCTAGGCATTGAGTAACACCTTTTGGAATGGGTTTTTCATGTAAAACCCCATTAATATTACATAATAATCAAACAACATATAATAACAAAATATCACAATATAATAGACCAAAAGATAACACTACAATAGGGGAAAAACATTTAACAATTTCAACAAAAACTAAAATAACAAAAAATGGTAAGGGAACCAACAATACAACCATGCCTCCATGAAACATGAGGGTAAACATCCCAATTCCACAACCAATAACAATCCCAAAAAGGGGAACTACTAGCACATATATCCACCATCACCACCAAGGGAACCTTGCCTTTAACAGGGTAAAATATAATAATGTCTACATAAACCTGAGGGTGTATATAAGATGTGAGCCAACATACCTAGTAGGACACAACAAAAATATATTCTGTGTAATGAAATTATGATAAACATTAACATGTTATCTTTTAAGAAAAAGGATGATAAAATTTAAATAAAACATTCTTTGAAATAAAAGAGATAGTAAATGTGACAAAATAATGGTAACAATAGTATGAGCACTATAGAAAATCTATAAGGTATTAGGGTTACAAGGGTCCTAGGATCCTCATACTCTTGGTGATCACATCTCTTATACATGAAGGTCCTATTTGAGCCTCCAATCCCTAGAACATGAATGTTTAGTTAGTGTTGTTATGTATATCCTTATTAAGGAGACCAATCATCGGCCTGACTAATTCACCTAATATACTAGACCTAGTCTACCCACCTAGATAACTAGGATTCTATTGTGCTCAATTCCACCCCCTATATAAAATTATATCTATTTTATACAATAACACTTCCAATAATAGAAACACACATGACAAACAACCATTTACAATAGTCAAATCATTATCAAACCCTTACGCACAACATCAAAATTGGAAAACTTGTTTCCCACAACCCAGATAATTTATAAAACCATTTTAGAACCAAATAAATCATATTAAACACCTAAAACAATGTCAAATAATGGAAAAACCTACATATTTCTTGATATCTTTACAAAACCATAATGAAACTCCCAACTGAACTAAGGAAAGGACCTAAGGATTCAATTAAACACCATAACCATAATGATTTAACCCAAATAAATGAGATTAAATCCAACCTAGTTCAAAACCCTTTCTATAGAGAAATAACCCAAGAGGGAAAAAAATAGTGACCAAGAAAGGGGAATAAAAGAGAATAAGATATTATTACTTAAGGATTCCTTGTAGGTAAAAGGACAAATCACCCTAAAAATGGAGGCCAAGGTAGGAAAGAAAGGGAGGGAGTTTTACCTTGGGATTGAGGGTCAAATGGGAAGATTCACCGAATAGAGGACAACTACGAAAAATATAAAATGAACAGATAACCAATATTCCCAATAAAATTTAATGTATATCCTCTAAGAACATCATAAATCTATAAATGACACGTCTACATCACTAAGGACAGAGAAAATCCAAATAATGTCTAGAGACCTTGCATAGGTCACCCAACCATTTGAATTTTCACTAAAATTGTGGGACGTAAGATGGAAATATACTAAGAACACATCCCTTCACCAAAATAAGAGACTACAACCACTAACCATGAAGAACCACTAAATGAATAATTCGAAACCTAAGGAATGGTACACCCAAAACATACCAATGAATCCAAATGAAATAACACAATTAATATCCATCAATGATTTAACAAAAAAAATAACAATATTAAAAAAATATTTGGAAAACATGCCTTAATAGGAGGTCCAGCAAACTTAAGAGGGCGTTGCGGGCGGCGGGGGTTCAGCAAACCGAAGAGGGCATTGAGGGCAGTGGAGGTCCGACAACGTGAAGCCGGGCATTGCGAGCGGCGGAGGTCTGGAAAACTGAAGAGGAAGTTACAGGCGATGGAGGTCTGGAAACGAGAAGCAAGGGCAGCAGAGGTCTGGCAACGAGATGCGAGGTTGGCGGAGGTCTAACAACGAGAAGCGAGGGTGGTGGAGGTTTGACAATGAGAACTCAACGGGAGACAGAGGGGAGTCGCAGGGTTCTAGTACCGCGATAGCTTTAGGTAGCGATAAAATGGGGGCACGGTGCGACTGACTTTATAAAAAAATGGATTAAGGTTTTATCAGCGCTAACATTTTAGTGCTGATAATGGTAGTCTTTATCAGGGCTAAAAAAGTGCTGATAAATCATTCCTGTATCAGCGCTCAAATTTTAGTGCTGATACAAAGAGTCTTTACCAGCTCTTTTCTAGTGCTGATAAAGGGTTGTTTTATCAGCGCTTCATTAGTGCTGATAAAAATGACCTATATCAGTGCTAAAATTTTAGCGCTGATACAGGGTATCCTTTATCAGCAGTTTTTCTTAGCGCTGATATAAGGGGGCGCTTCCCTTGCCCGTTTTTGTAGTAGTGTTAGTGAAAAAATAGATATAACTTTGTGTGGCGGTAGTCCATCGTACACACGAGCAACATAATTGTGTCACCCATAAAATGGAAAGTAAGAAGGTATATGTCATATCATAAATATAGAATTATAATTCTGTTACAAATATCATATAAATATTCTAAATTAATCATAACATGCATCCGTGAGAGGCGGTGGCTGATAAAAAATTACATCATCTTTCGAGGTGGTAGTCTGCTGTACACATGAATGTTTACTTCGTATCCCATTTGATTGAAAAATGATAAATTTACTTTTTTACATTAACATAATAACATATTATAATATGGTAGATACTATTTTTATTTTCTAATAATAATTTAACATTATTTTAAAGATATGGAATAAGTATTAAAATAATGATTGACGTTTAAGTATGATACATCTTCTTTAGAGAACCTCCTTAGGTAAGAAACACAATAATTAATAGGATAGAATAATAATCAGAATAATGGATTTAGGTTCTAAGGAATGAATTTAGGATTACATTTGGGTTGGTATTGTCCATGAAAAATAGCTATGAATGTGTGAAGAGTAGAGGTGATGGGGTTTTCTTTTATAAGTGAGGTGAGTGGTACCCAAGTAATTATTAAAAAGAAAAAGGTGTACCCAAATTTTTATTTTTTTTTCAAGGATCATGAAAGAACCATTAAAAATAATTATACAATAAAATTTCTATAAATGTTAATAAAATATTTTTGAAACCAATTTTTATGTCATTTTGACGCGTATATTTTTAGTTCAACCCCGGTAAAACCATTTTCACCTTAACCGCATTACTTAATATTTACTGTTTCTAGTATTAATTATGGTCCAAAATTATGTTGAACATATTATATAAAATAAATTATTATAATTATAATTTTTTAATAATTTTTACCTAATTATATTTATATAAGTTGAAAGAATTTTTTTAAAAAAAACCATGGACGAGACAAAAAAATGAGGTTTCCAGAAGTGTATTTTTTTGTGAAAAATAATATTTTATATTAACTCTAATAATAATAATAATAGGAATTTAAATTAATGTTTATTGATATAAAATAAAAAAATTTCATTTAAAACATCCCTAATTATTGATTATCTTAATTAATTAAAATGGAAAATTTATGAATTATAAAACAAATTTCAGGAAAATATCTTTTATAACCAAAAAATTATACTAAAATATAATATGAAGATGATTAAAATATAATTAAGTGGATTAAATATGTCTTTAATATTTTTATGTAATTTTAGATCAAATTTAAATCATAATCGTACTTTAACTATAATTTATTTATTGAGATGAATTGACATTTTTTCAAAACTCAAGATTCTTTAATTTTGACTTAAAAATCAATATTTTTTGGAAAATAGAAAAAACTCAACAAAAGTAAATTTTTATATTCCAATTTAAAAAATTGAATAAAATTTTAAAAAATTAATTTTAAAAAATTTCCACAAATTAATTATAACATTTCTTTCATTAAAATAAATGAATGTCGTTTTTTTAGGAAAACATATTTTTGAAGAATAAAATTACGTTACAAAAAATGAATTGATTATTTACTATTAAGTTAGAACCAATTTATATTGATTATAAAGTATATTTATATCATAAATTAGTAATACAGTCATACTCACCAATGTAATAGCTGGGTCATAATAGTAATATATATTTTTGGGTCCATTAAGCTCAGTGTAGTGTCTCAAATACACTATCAAACACAATTATATTCTTTTAAAATTGAGAGGTATTACATCCACACAATGAAATTTTTTTAAATAATACATGTTCATAAATTAACATCAATGTTTCTTTTTTTAAAATCCTACTATGTTATGAAGAGTCTCCATTGTAATATGATTTACCTTGATATACTTCTTTTACATCCTCAAATGAGGTGAAATAATTTGAAAATATGTGATGATAACATAAATCTTATTAAGGGATATAATTTTAAAGGATTCCTATTAGACTTATTAAAGTCATGAAAACCTAGAAAGGTTTTATTATTTTTATATAATTTTTTTCTCTCTTATAATCTAATGTTTAATCAACCGTTGGTCTAAGAAAATGATAAAACTCATAGAAATCATAGATAAACCATAAAGGTATCTTGGGACATCATATCTTTCAACTATTCCAAATCACCCTTTTATATCACTATTTCCATCCTATTTCATAAATAAATGAAACAATTTTCATGTGATTCATTTTCATTAGTTTGTTTTTGGGTGGATCAATATTATAATGGAAGGTAGTCCCTGAGACTCTAATATTGGCACATTGGATGTACATTAGTCAATCTGATAGGGCGGAGTTTGGCTCATCCACTCCCTCTTTAGGTGGAATTATTTCATACTCTAAGAATACCTTATAAATTTAATTAATTTTCATGAAGGTTTCTTAAAATTATAGGGAATGACTGAGTACCCTTATATAACACATTTGATTGAATTTATTTTTTAAGTAATTAATAATGTAATTTATTCTATTAATGATCATGTTGTGATTTAAAGACACACAACCAAGTACTCTAGAATTTAAAATCATCTAAGAAGAAATATTTTTTAATTTTGGAATATAATCCACTTGATAAGGGTTCTATATATCACATTTAATGAGATTAGAAACCACATAGTTTGATTCTTCATAACGGGACATGACATACCATTTAAGGACATGTAATAAGGGCCGATCTATGCAATGTAACATCATGAAGTAACAAATATTAAATAAAATATTTATATAAATATATTGTATGTGACTTATAGATGAGATACCCATTCATCTTGACCATGTATGGAATATAACCAATTAAGGATGGATTATTCACATGATAGACATGTCCAAAATAGGATAGATTCCACTGAGAATATTGCATAATGATGATGATGATGTTGGTTTTAGATGTAATATAGACCTATGAGTGGGACAATGATATTTGTAAGGATATGGACCAATGAAAGGATGGTCCAAAGATAATTTTTCCATAATTTATTAGTTTTACAAACTTATGGAAGTATAACTAGGTGAGAGACAAACAAATGATCTCTTGGAGAATATGACCAAATGAATATTGAAATAGAACATTTCTGATGTTATATTTGGTCCTCAGTGAGGCATACCATGTTTACCATAAAGACAAGAATCAATTCTCATGTAGTTATGGTGACATAGATCAATTTTTTGTGGTAATATCACCCATTAAAATTTAATAACATTTGGTAAGTAAATTTTCATATAGTTTAATGTCATGTTTCTTAGACATTGGTGATGCAGTTTTAAATCATGCTATGGGGGTGTCTATGAAGTGAAAGGTAACACAATATATAATTGACTAGGGATTATGAATGTAAGAATTTACTTAAAAGGAATTATTGGTAATATAACCCTAGGAGGAATATAGAACTTGGTTTTTGTGGCTTAAAACTATGATGCAGTCCCAAGGAGAAAGATGGGTTGTGGTATAAATATAAAATAACACCCCTCACCCATTATCATGGAGAGAGATAGTGGTGCTATTGGGGTTAGGTGTCATCCCCCACACACTAAAGCCAAAAAATAAATGTCATGGGATTAGGTAATGTTGGGGGATTATTTCCCCATTAAAGATAACATAACATAGTGACAATTAAAAATAATCATCGAAACCTCTAAATGATGAATGAATGTTAAATCACATAACTAAAAGAAACCCCAATAAAAAACAACAACATAGTAACATATATAAGGAAATAATGGAGCATGTAAAATACTCCATATAAAAATATGTTGGACCTATAGTAGAACTATCTCAAACCAAGATGTAGAAACTCCCCAACTCTAGCTTCATCAACCAAACCATGATCTTAAGGATCACCACTAGTGATGTATAACAAACAAACCATCACTGCATTTCACTATATAAAATCTAAAAATACATCAAAGATACCAATTAGAGGGTAAGTATAAAATTCAATAAACCTTCATAACACACACCACTATGATAGGGACAAGTTTTCACATTTTATATAAAATAGATGAGAAGAATGTAAATATTTTATATCAAAATCATAAGAAACATTAATGGAAAATGAATATTTTCAAACAATTTTTTATTATTTAGGATAATCATTCAATTTAAACAAACCAGTAAAAACATGATGAAAGAAATCATGGAACTCGCTATACTTGTGAATGGTGAGTCATCCTTTCACCAATTGGTAACTTGGTGAACCCATTGTTATTGGTACATACAAACATGATTCATACTAATTTTATTATTAAATAATGGGGGTGCTTTAAAAAAATACCCATACCATATGAACATGAACTCACACCATCACACATATTCCAAATTAGTAATTAAAACAATTATTTTGATAATAATACATGTCAATAAGGTTCTTAGAAAAAAACTATGTTACACCTTTCCAAAATACCTTTTAAATCACATCAAACTGGGGTTTTCAATATTTATTTCACAATAAATATCCAAATTTAGGCACTTAACGATTTATCAAGATTCTTTACAAAAAAATTTTAAAATAGTAAATTTGGAGAGAATCCAAATACATCAGTTTAAATTATCACAAAGGATGTATGATGGTTCCATATATTAACCACTTCCTCCCATTTCCTTAAAACCCCCAAAATATCTCATCAATACAAAAAACAAAACTCGTAAATCCAATTTTACGAACTGATCTATAGTTCTATATGAGTCAACCGAATGAGTTATATGATGAGGTAGAAGGAGGAGTTACTAACATTTATTATAAAAACAAACCCCAAAAGACTAGTTGTCAAAGGAGTCTAGACATCCATAATTTCATTGAATCACTGAGGTTAAGATTGGGAGTTGGGAGTGAAAAAATCACACTATGAGAGAAAAATAAAAACACTGATAATGGTAAACCATTTTGGATTGAATGATATTATAGTGTAAATTCATAAATTCAATCATAAATCCATCGATGTCAATTATACCAAAAACCCCTCTACCGTGGTTATTTTTTTATAAAAACCATAGTTATGAGGAAAAACCCATTTATTCCATAAATATCATGACTAAACACCCAAAAAACCATTTTATGACTTAATGGATTTTACATCATTCAACCCAAAATAGTTACTTAATAAAATACCTTTTATGGATTAAAAATTCCATCTACAAAGTAGAAATATCCAAACTCTAGGATCATCCATTTTTATACCTCCAAATACTTCCAAACCAATTCAAAGACTCAAAAGCCTATAAATAAAGTGATAAATAGTAGTGTACCTAAAATATTTGGTTATAAATTTTCCCCTATATTGTAATTTCTATCCTTAGAAAGATCGATAATAAAATTGACCTTGAAGAAGACATGACATTTCTTCCTCATCAAAATTTCTCATTCCCATATTTCCTCCTAAACTGAACCATGCTTCCCAAGAATTCTCACAAAAGAAATAGATCTCATTCGTAGGGTATTTTCCTTCTTATACCAAAACCATATTTTTTCATAGAAAAAAGTCCCATATAGATCAAGTGTAACATGATTCTCAATGATCACATCTTATGGATCCGCATGATACTCACGTATTTGAAAAACATAGAAGATGTTATGAAAAGAACAGAATCTAGGTTGTAATGATAACTACTACACAACTATTCCAATCCATTATTTATCCTTAGATGTTACCACATACCATGAAGTTTCCCTCACTAGTTTCCCCATGCATTGATGACCATGTTTCAGTTAAAATTTAAAGAAAACATGGTATGCAACATGAAATGATAAAGGTCAAAAATGATTATCTGCATACAAATTTTTTCTACTTTGTGACTTAGACCTCTGCTTCCACATAATCATAATTTTCTATATAGTTTTACAAAAAATTATAGGAATAAATGAAGACATAACTCTTGTTTAAACCAAAAAAAAAGAGAATGGAAAGGCTATATATAAAAACCCTCAAATGGAGGAATTTGTATTATCACATGATAAATATTATTATAGGAGAATTCAACCAAAGTTATATGATCCTCTCATGAACCGCTGAAGTCCATGGAATAAGCCTATATAAAATACAATAATTTTAGAATATTTTATTCTGACTATCCATCTTTCTATAGATTCTATGAAGTTCTCATAGTAAATTGAATTCCAAGAGCCGTCTGATTTAATGATCTCCGTAAACATGATGTAAAATGGGTATCACTATTAGATACAATTAAAAATATATCACTACACAACCTAACCAATTATTGTACATATACGTTTTTCATTTTCTATACCATTTTAAATTATGAAATAGGCATACATTTTACCGAATTGGTTATTCAGTCTAGTTCTACCTATATATCATCATGTTTTAGTAACGTTCATTGTAGGCATATGAAAAAATCCGTCAAAATATACTCCCACTTCCATAATTGTATTGGCTTAGTTTGTATCCTACCATTTGGCCATTCATGCTCTATTAATACCTATTACAAATTTAGGAAATTAAAAATATTGTTTTTAATTGTCTGTTTCATACTAACCTCCTATAATTTTCTTCCATGTCTTTATTCATTCAAAAAAAACATGGATGAAAAACCCATTTAGAATGTTGGTATACTAAAATGAGTAATTCCAAATAATACAGAGGAACTAAAATTTAATTCTAAAAGCAGAACATCATGTTTTTTTCTTCTATCTAGTATCCATAAGCATCCCCGAAATTTAAGATTGATCTATTGGTGAGATTATAAGAATCTAAAGTTTGTGATTAGTTAAATAACATTATCATTTATTGAATAAGACTTAGTAGATAAAAAACTAAATTTTCAATTGTTTTTAGAATAATCTAGATTCATATCACTAATCTTACACACCAACTTCAATTGGTTACGAGATTCTCATTCCACTTTGTAGTATGATTTTTGACTAAATGAATATTCATTGAAATTCCTTTTACCATGTGTGTATACTTAGTTGAAATCAAACATATAGAGGGACTCCATCCATCTTCATTTCATTTAGTTCACGTCTTACTAAGAAAATATTTAATTCAAAATTCTATGTTTATTGAAAAATATGAACTTCCCTCTTAATATGTAATGCCTTTAGATGTTTAAGGAATGGAAAGTTGAATCTAATTACATGTTATGTGTAGGATAATTATTATCATAGACATATATATTACTTGAATAATTGGACCCAACATGGTCTCACAATATGAGAACACAACCAATAACATATCCATATGCATCCTAACTTACCACATAGCTGATACTTAGTTCTAGAAATATGATTATCAGTGCCTATGTGAGATGCCAATCTATAGTTTAAAAATAATTTTTGACATTCAACATTTCATCCGAATGGAACACCTCTCCTTGATAGAGTTGTCATTGGAGAAGAAATTGTTACGAAATTCCAAATATATTGGTGATAATAACCTTCTAATCCCTATAAAATATGTACCTAAAAAATATTTTTTAGTATCTTCCAAGAGACTAATACTTATATCATTACAAGGTAAACTGATATTTCTACTTAGGAAATGACATAAATAAATAAATGAATTTATAAAATCCAGAAATAAAATTGAGAAATTATAGAATATAAAAATTGTTCCCACAATACAATCTTAAAAATATTCATAGGATCCTCATGGAAATTCATTTTTCTAGAGTATTTGAGAATAATACAAAGAAATACAACAAAAAATGTGTTAAGATAATTGTGAAAGATATAGTATATCAAAGAGATGAAAACATCCTATGCATTCATGAAAAAAGGAGTAATGGAATATTCATAATAATCATATTGACAAAGAAATGTTTCCATTAGAATATACTTTATTATATCACAACCCTTATTTTATACCTACCATATCTTAATTTTAGGTAACCAGTTGGGTCTATTTAATTGATCTAATGGATCATAAATTTAGGGAATAAGATACTGTTTTTAATCTTCTTGTTGGTTCTTCTTATGATAATCAACACATAATTGAAGATTACCATTTTATATCTTTACCAATAAAACTGGTGAAAGAAATTGTAATGTACAAGGTCAGTTGATTCCTTTACTTCCTAACACTTATAGCTATATATATAATTCCAAAAATATAGTCAGAGCTATTATTTAATACTGTAATGAAATGATTCTCATCTTTAAGAGTAGGTTGATAGAAATTTTGATTTCTATTTTGGGTGGTAACCTATAGAAATTATTTAAAAATACACAAGGTTATCGGTCTAATATTTTAAGAAGAGTCCCATTACTTATTTAATAAAAATTAAATAATATTTTTTTTATACTAACAACCTTGGTATGGTTCCATAAACAGTCACTAATTGTCCTCATCTACTTAACTTTATATCCCAACCACCCTTGAAAAGATAAATAACAACATCATGGATCATAAATTTTAACTTCTGAGCATCAAATTTGTAGAGAACTTAAATGACATCAACCAATACATACAAATTTTTAAATTTAGAAATCCATAAGTTAGACCATAAACTCCAAAAGAAGATATACCACATCAAGGGAAATGTAATTTGTTTATAATTTTAATCCTATGCATTCACACTCTCCAAGGAGTTTATTAATACATATAATAGGATGAATCATTTCCACATGAAAAACTATTTTTTAACCAATGAAAAAGTTATGAAAAAATGTGTCTTAATAGTATCAAAAAACTCATTCATAAGAGTAGAGTTTAGAACAATTGTATGTCACATAGTAGAGGGACCTCGTTTCATACTGAAAATAGCATATTATTCTCTATTTAGTTTTCTCTTAGTTTTCATTAGATATATCTTTCACCCCTACAATGGTGTCCACTAAGCAACCAAAATATTCCTGGAAACATCATTTTTCTCATGTTTCTATGGATTTAATCTAGTTTGATGGGACTTATTCAACTAATCTTACAAAATATGAGGCCTATACATTTTTGTTCCACCAGTTGTGGTCAGAATTGTTTGAAAATACTTAATGAGATTCCATTTATTTCCATAATTATGGAAATTACTTGGTGGTGTGGTACATTCTTTATTTCTATAAATTAATTAACTACACTAAAAAAATTACTTAACATAAGATATTATAGTAAAATTAACTGATTCTGTAGTTTTAGTTTGAGGCATTCTTCCTCCATGATAGTCTAAGTCCGTATGTATCTTATTTCTATCACAAAATTTGAAACTTGTTGCCCAAGATGAAATAGACTACTTATAACATGATTCATAATAAGATCTATTTCAGCCACTATTTCTTGGTTCACCATATTAATAAAATCTATAATTTTGGGAACAAATATCTTGGATAAAATCTCTAGTTTCAATCCTGAATCAAAGGTAAAAATTTTAAAGTATGAACTTGTAGATTTTTCTGGGAAAAAATAAACTATGTCTATAAACGTAGATATATACTATATCATAGAAAGGTTCTCTTTATTCAATATGATGAAATATATTATTGTTTCTATTTTTAATGTGTTTAGATGTAAATTTATATAAAAACATTTCCTCAAAATCCTCCCATATAAGTCCACGGTTAGCATTATCATGGACCGCGAAATCCAACCGTTGGAATGTAAGATCTTCCAACATATAGGTCGCCAAATTAAACTTTAAATATTCTAGTGTTCTAGGAAAATAAAATTTCCATTTTTAAGTTAAGTCATACCTCTTCATTTTTGTGCTTATAATTACCTCAAAACACATGTATATTCCACTTATTAAAATACATCCAAGGTTCTAATTTCCTCGATTCATCATTTCAATTTCCCTTATAAATAGATTGAAAAAATTGCATAATTTTATGTATCATTTTTTTCTTCACTTATGGATCTGGTGAGAACACATTATCAACAAATTATTCAATGTAATTTATTTTTAATATTATTGGTTCTATTTATATAAATAAATCTATACACCATTTATACCATTTATCTATATGAATTGATGGCTTGAAAAAATCTTGAAACATTATAAACAATTATCATCTCTATGTAAAACAATTAGTTAAACTATAATTTCATGAATAACACATTTAAAAAAATTTCTAAAATCATTTGAACAATAGAGGAATAACGTGGTTCAATTTGGACATCACTATTCTAATTCATGATATGTAATAATCATTGAATAAATCGATGATGACTAAATAACAACACCTCTAGAAGTATCATAAAAAACTTTTTCCATCATATTCCACATTAACTTGAATTTCAATATAAAAATTTATAACTACATTCTTATTCTATATATTACATGTTCCTATAGTATTATCTACCTCCTACCAACCCAACTAATGGGACAAATAAACTGACACTCTTTTTAACTTTTTACCCATCACCCACTAACTTTGGGAGAGACATAGGCAATACTAGCCTTTGGGGACTTCCCCAAGACACCAAATGATGGAGAAAAATTCCAATTGATTAGGACAGATTGGGAGGTGATTTTTCCTTAAAATATAAAACAAACAAATGACAGTGAACAATAAACTTCTAGGACTCTAAAAGATGCATTAATAATATATATCATAACTCAAATAAATAATAATTAATAACTATTTCAGATTATAGTGGATATGGAAATAACGGTGAAAGGAAAATAATGAAAATAGTAATACATTGGCACTAATATGGAACCATCCTAGAAAAAGATGAAGACACTCCCCAGATATTGTTTCAACCAAAAACCAGGATTTCATAGATCACCAAAATAAATGTTTGACAATTGAATGTTACATATATCTCATTAGATTACATCAAAAAATAGACCAATCAACCCAAGTATTGGGTGAGTATAGCACTTAGTAGCATTCCCCCAATGTAATTTATAACACATTCCCATAGAATTATAATTGGTTACCAAATTTTACAGAAAATAAATGATAAAAAGGTAATGAATTTATATCCAAATTTTCATACACAGTCATGGGAAACATTTAAAAAATAATTTGGAAAAATTTCTAATTATTTGGAATAATCATTCCAATTACCCACCCAATTAGTAACACAACACAAACAACCATTCCCTCACACACTCAAGAGTGTTTATTTATCCCTTCACTATGTTGTCACTTGGTGTACCCATTGAATGTGGTACACTACTGGAAATGCTGTTTTTTACAACGGGTGTTTACCAACGTTTTGTGAAAACTGTTGGGCTTGAAGGATTAAGAAAGCCTTTCCCAACAGTTCATTGAAACCATTGGGAAAAGCCTCCCCCTTTGCCAACAGTTTGAAGAAACTGTTGGTAAAGGGGTGTGTTAATCACCTTTTGCCAACGGTTCTTTTGAACCGTTGGGAAAGGGTCACCCCTTTGCCAACAGTTTCCTCAAACCGTTGGCAAAGGGGTCCTTAGCATCTCTTTCCCAATGGTTCTTTAAAACCGTTGGGAATTATTTCCCCCAAATCCAGCTGCGAGGCTGCTCTCCCCCATTCGCACAGAACCTAATTTCATCCTCTCCACCGCTCTCCTCTCGCGAAATACCCTATCCGAAGAGGTGAAAACCATCTGAAATCGGGTATCTTTTCACTTTTACACATATACTTCCTTATTTTTATTGTTATTGCTTTAGTATTTTAGTTTTAAGTTATCAATCCACCTCCATCTCTCTGCTGCTCTCCAAATCCCCCATCCGAATATGTGAAAACCCATTTGAATCATCTCAAATCAAGTAATTTTTTCTTTATACACATATGGTACCTTGTTTTTATTGTTATTGATCTAATATTTTAGTTTTAAGTTTGGATTTTGATTTGATTTCACCGTGTAAAATAGGGAATTGAATAAATATTTTGTTAATTAATTAGTTTCCCATGGAATATCAGTTGTGTTATAATGTCCATGCTAAATAAAGGGGTAATGTAATAAATGACCTTGAATAAATAAATTGTGGAAGTTGGGGTATTTTGCCTCTATGAGAGGTTTTTTGTTGTGTTTCATTGTATGTTGTAGGCTGTTTTATGGGGATGGAGGTGACCAGTTGAGCTTTGTGATATGTGGGGTTGTAATGTGATGGTTAGTGGGCATGGATGTGTCATGTGAAGTTGTATGATAGTGATGATGTGTGGTGGTGTTGTGTCATGTGGAGGTGTTGTGTGATGAAGTTGTGGTGTATAATGTGGTGAGGTGGTTTTGGTTGTGCGGTGGTTTGTGATGTGCAATATTTTTATTGTGATATGTGGTTGTTTTGGTGAGATGGTTGGTCGATGTAACATGGTGTCGATGGTTATTGTGAGATGGGGAGTTGTTGTGTGGTGGTTTTATTAGTTTCCTGGTTATCTACGGAATAAATTATGTTGTTAAAACAAAAAAACAAGATATTAACTAAATGAGATGGAATAGAAATGGATGTGTGGTAAATGGATTTAATTAATTTAACATTAAATGAATGGAAAATGTAAGTGTGAATGAAGTGGCTTATAAATGAATGTGAGAAATGTTATGCATCTTGTGTGGTGGTGGTGTGGTTTATGTGTTTTATGGTAGTAGTGAAGTGTGTGATTATGTAGTTAATGTGAACCCATAGGTTGAGTATTTTGTGCTTTCTATATATCATGTATTTTTATGTTATTTCTACACATTCCAGGGGGGTGGTATGTCTAGGTGGTGGTGGTGGGGTTGCAGGGGAGCGGGGTGTGGGCTATTTGGGAGGGTGGACGGGGCTATCCAGGGGGGTACGGGGTGTCCAGGGGGGTACGGGGGTGGGCGGGCTGTCCACAAGGGTGGACGGGCTGTCCACGGGGGTGGTCGGGCTGTCAAGGAGGGGTGGGCGGGTTGTCCAGGGGGGGTGGGTGGGCTGGCCACGGGGGGTAGGGGTGTCCACGGGGGTGGGCGGGTTATCCAAGGGGGGGGGGGGGCTGTCCATAGGGAGAAGGGGTGTCGAGGGGGGTGGGTGGGTTGTCCACGGGGGTGGTTGGGCTGTCTAGGGGGTAGGGGGTGTCCACGGGGGTGGGCGGGGTTGTCCAGGGGGTGTGGGCTATCCTGGGGGTCTGGGTGGGGTGTCCTGGGGGGGAGGGTGTGTGGGGTGTCCAGGTGGGGTGGTATGTCTAGGTGGTGGTGGTGGGGTTGCAGGGAAGGGGGGTGTGGGCTGTTTGGGAGGGTGGGCGGGGCTATCCAGGGGGGGTACGGGGTGTCCAGGGGGTACGAGGGTGGGCAGGCTGTCCACAAGGGTGGACGGGCTATCCACGGGGGTGGCTGGGCTATCAAGGAGAGGTGGGCGGGCTATCCAGGGGGGGGGGTGGTTGGGCTGGCCACAGAAGGTAGGGGTGTCCAGGGGGGTGGGCGGGCTATCCAAGGGGGTGGGGGCGCTCCATAGAGAGAAGGGGTGTCGAGGGGGGCGGGTGGGCTGTCCACGGGGGTGGTTGGGCTGTCTAGGGGGTAGGGGGCGTCCACGGGGGTGGGTGGGTTGTCCATGAGGGTGGGAGGGGCTATCCACGGGGGTGGGAAAGGCTGTCCACGGGGGTGGGCGGGGGCCGTCTAGGGGGTGTGGGCTGTCCTGGGGGTCTGGGTGGGGTGTCCTGGTGGGGGAGGGGTGTGTGGGGTGTCCAGGGGGGTTGGTATGTCTAGGTGGTGTTGGTGGGGTTGCAGGGGAGGGGGGTGTGGGCAGTTTGGGAGGGTGGGCGGGGCTATCCCGGGGGGGTACGGGGTGTCCAGGGGGGTACGGGGGTGGGCGGGCTGTCCACAAGGGTGGACGGGCTGTCCACGGGGGTGGCCGGGCTTTCAAGGAGGGGTGGGCGGGCTGTCCAGGGGGGGTTGGTGGGCTGGCCACAGGGGGTAGGGGTGTCCAGGGGGGTGGGCGGGCTATCCAAGGGGGTGGGGGGCTGTCCATAGGGAGAAGGGGTGTCGAGGGGGGTGGGTGGGCTGTCCATGGGGGTGGTTGGGATGTCTAGGGGGTAGGGGGTGTCCACGGGGGTGGGTGGGTTGTCCACTGGGGTGGGCGGGGCTGTCCACGAGGGTACCCTACTAATATGGTTATGGGATGAGGCATGCTATGATGTGATAACACATTAAGTTCTTGTTGGTTTTACATTTTTTCAATAACACATTAGTATGTTTTTTTTTCACATGTGTAGTTGATACCATTATTATTTTCTTCCTTTATCGTTTACTTAAATGTATTTTCTATTAAAGTTCAATCCTATTGAATTGTTTATGAAAAAATGACTTATATGAATTTTTTTACAGAATGGACAGAAGTTGGATGTATGAAACCGACCGTATCTCAAGCGATTTTCAAAACAATTTGGAGAGCTTTATAGATTTTGCATTTCACAATGCTTCAGATAGTGGTCGCATACACTGCCCATGTTCCAATTATGTTGGTAGACCTTGGTTGAGTGGTGAAGAAGTCAGCTACCACATAACCAAAAATGGTTTTCAAGCAAACTACTTTGTGTGGTATCACAATGGGGAGAAAATGAAATCTCAAATTGGTGATGATCGAAATGAAAGGACTGGAATGGAGAATTTGTTAGATGATCGGTTTCCGTTTATTCGTCATCATGAAAAAGAAAGGATTTCGACTCAAGAAGATGTCGATATGAGGAAAACTGATGCATCTAGTGAAAATGATGATACTGATAGGGTGAAAAAATTGAATGATGCTGCCACGACTCCAGTATATCGACAATGCGATAAAATGAAAAAGATGGAATTTTTAATCCGATTTTTTCATGGGAAAAACTATGTATGGGATTTCTAATACACCAATCGATTACACTCTTCCCCTCTTGAAGGATTTACTTCCAGATGATGCAGATATTCCCTCAAACCACTATATGGCATGGAAGTTAGTTAAAGAACTTGGATTTTCCAGAAACAAAATTCATGCTTGCCCGAAAGATTGCAGTTTATTCTGGGAAGAAACCGCTGAACGAAATGAATGTATAAAATGTGTCACATCCCGCTGGAAGTCAAAATCTGATGGAACACCATCCCGCATTCCACAGAAAGTAATGTGGAACTTTCCATTGATCCGCAGACTCTAGAATCTTTTTATGTCTGATGACATATCAATAAAAATGAGATGGCATGATACCGAGAGAAAGAAGACTAATTATGAGTTGGTTCATCCTGCAGATGGATTTGCATGGAAGAGATTTGATGCTCGACATCCTGATATTGCAGCTGACGTGCGTAATGTGAGGCTGGGTCTTTCATGCGACGGTTTTAATCCGTTTGGGCATATGCTTACTTCGCACATCACATGGCCAATTTTTATACACATTTATAATCTTCCCCCATGGTTGTGTATGAAAAAGTCTTTCACTTTCATGAGTATACTCATATCTGGTCCTTCTGATCCCGGCATTGATATTGATGTATACATTCAACCTTTAATAAAAGAGTTGAAACTTCTTTGGGATGTGGGTGTGCGCACATAGGATGCATGTTCGAAAGACATATTTCAGATGCGTGCTGCACTTATGTGGACGATCAATGATTTTCCGGCTTATGCAATGATGTCTGGATGGAGCACGAAGGGAAAACTGTCATGTCTAGTTTGTATGAAGAAT
Organism: Viscum album; assembly: GCA_963277665.1. Lineage (NCBI taxonomy): Eukaryota > Viridiplantae > Streptophyta > Magnoliopsida > Santalales > Viscaceae > Viscum > Viscum album. Next base: position 172,409,910 of record OY728157.1, read on the forward strand.
ACACGATCCAGAAGCCTGAAACATCGTCGTAGTTTCAGTTTTATGGGACATCGACGATTTTTGCCAAAGGATCACCCATATAGAATGAATCGTTGAAGATTTGATAATACTATAGAGACCGATGATCCACCTCAGCGTATGTCTGGAACTTATGTGCTTAATGAATTGAAAGATTTCAGTTTTTCATTCGGGAAGGGTCAAATGAAATCTGGAAAGAGAAAGAATGTTTCCACAGAAACCTGTTACAATTGGAGGAAGTGGAGTATCTTTTTTGATTTGCCTTATTGGTCAACCAATTTGCTATGTCATTTCTTAGACGTAATGCATATTGAAAAGAATATATGTGAAATGTTGCTTTCAGTTCTTCTAAATGTCAAGGGGAAGACAAAAGATGATTTACGATCTCGACGTGACTTGGTGGATTGGGGAATCAGACCAGAATTGCATCCTGTGCGTATCAGTGAAAATAAATGGAAACTTCCATGTGCTTCTTATGTGATGAAACCTACTGAAAAAAAACAATTTTTGGAAGTATTAGAGACTATTAGAGTTCCTGATGGCTATTCAAGAAACATATCTAAATGGGTCAACAGAAGAGATTTGAAGCTAAAATCTTTGAAGACTCATGATTATCACGTTCTACTGCATGAGTTGCTTCCAATAGCAATCCATCATCTTTTGTCCAATAATGTAAGGGTGGGTGTTATTCGGATGTGCCATTTGTTTAGAGATCTTTGTGCTAAGAAGTTGTCCAAGTCTTTCTTGCAAAAAATGTTGACAGATGCCCCATTAATTTTGTGTGAGTTGGAGAAAATATTTCCCCCATCATTTTTCACATGCATGTTGCATCTGACTGTCCATATTCCAACTGAAATACTTCTCGTAGGACCTGTTTCTTTTCGTTGGATGTATCCAACTGAAAGAAATATGTTCACATAAAAGTCTTATGTTCGAAACAAGAATCATCCCGAAGGTTCTATCGTGAACGGTTACTTTGCTCAAGAATGTATGGATTTCTGTTCAATGTATTTGTCTGATCTTACTAGAAGAATGAACAGACCAATGAGAAATGAAGAAGAACAATATGAGAAAATTGAACCCAGTTTTCCATCACTTCCTCAAACAGGAGGAATTCCTGGATCATATACATTGAAGACATTAAGCCTTGAAGAGTTGGAGATGGCACATCGCACAGTTTTGTTCAAATGTGATTTGTTCGATGACTATATCGGGTAACAAAATTGAATATGTATATCTTACATATATATCTGTTAAATTATTCATATTTTTTTATCTACAGGGAACATAAAACAATGATAAATAGGAAGCATCGTTCTTTATCTTTGAGAAAGAGAGGGACTTTGCATAGAAAAGAGTTTTCTGCTTGGTTAAAATTGAAGGTAAAAATATTACTGTTTAAATTAATTATTTCAATATTTACTTAAGTTTAACTGTCATTTATATTGCAGGTATTGAGTTTGTCTGCTGACTCTATCTCTGAGGAAATAAGAGCTTCGGCTTTTGGTCCTAATACCGTGGTTCGTGACTGTAAATCAATTGTTATCAATGGGTATAGATTTATTGTCACTGAACGAGCCAAAAACATGAGAACACAACATGATGGTATTATGGTTACTGCCACAACAGATTGTTATGCCAGTGCATCAGATAGTAGACCGCGACTTGAAAATGTGGGTTATTATAGAGTCGTTGAGAAAATAATAATATTGGATTATTACTCTCATGGACGAGTCACAATGATGAAATTCCATTGGTTTGATTCGATGACGAGACATGATACATTTATTGATGATTGTGGATTTCGAGTAATTAATATGACCCGCACTCTTGCAACCGAAGAACCATATGTGTTGGCATCAATGGCTAAACAAGTTTTTTATGTCAAAGATCAACTTCAACCTGAATTTGGTGTCATAGTTGAAGTAATTCCAAGACATATTTTTGATGACGCTGATGATGGAATTGACACTGTCCCTATTGTCATTGGAACCAATCCATTTATTTCTTTTGATGACTCCAATAGCTCAATTGTCAGAGTTGATTGTGAACCTGAAGTTGTGGTTGGAAATATATAGAATCATTCATCCATGTTCTCAATTCTTTTGGTTTACCTCGAGTTGGGTTGTTAAGGTTGGTAATATTCATATTTATTTAGTATTGATCACAAATATGTTTTAGCTGACTTGACCGTTATGTGAATTTTCAATGTTTATTGGTTGCTGTTTTATTTGAATTGCATTTTCTAATTTGGAATTGAACTGTATTCAAACCAAATCAAACAATATTTCTAACTTGGTTTACACATTAATTTTCTTTTTCTAATTAATTACATATTTGTTTTCAAATGCAGAAAATGTAGCCAATTGAAGAGAGACGGAGAAAAAAAATGGCGGAGAACAATCGTCGGATGTAGGAGATGGGCATTCCACCATTGGTGCCTATAGTGAGTACGTTATTTCAAATATATATATATATATATATATAGAATATATAATTTCATGTGATTAATTTTTTTTGTAAACTTTTTTGTAGGATCCACCATTACGTCGACAGTTATTCGAGGAGGAGCCTAGTACTGGTCCTAGTACTCAGGCCGGTAGTACGAGGAGGGTTCGTACAAGAGGTGGACGTAGAGCTGCGTGTGCCCGACTAGACCCTGCCCCTCCCACTGACATTTCAGCCTTCCCACATTCTAATCCCGGTGTGTCGTTAGGGACACACGGGGTATTTAGGCCTCCCATGTTTTCGCTACCTTCTGCATCATCTGCCCCATCATTTTCACATCCCATGATGATTCCCACTCCCCAGTCAGCATTTGGTCATACAGCTGTTCCATCTTCTTTTCCTTCTACTTCTGTCTCTCCGAGCTTTTATATTCCATCGTCTTCAACTCCTGTTCCACCAGAGGGTGTTCCATCAGGTTCTGTGGATCCAGCGCCACTCATTGATCAGACTAGCGCAGGTATATTTATAAATCCCTAACAAATTTTTATAGCAATATTTATTTTCATTATAACATGTTTTGATAAAATATTTGTTTTTCTTTCATGACAGATACATCTACTGACAGGAGGCGGGGGCGGGGCCATACACGCATGTGTTCGGTGTGGAACCGTCGCACACAGGTTATGGGGGAATATATTGAAGACAATCAGATGGTTGATAAAACAGGGCAGCAATGTCGGAGTTTTCTGGCGACGCTTGCCAAATACTCCGACATCATTCCCGTCAGCCCGCTTTCAGGGAGACATTTGCCACATGAGGTCAAAGATAGAGCTTGGGCAGAGATATGGGTAAAAAAATATGTTGTATTTAATGCCATGAATTATTTTTGTATTTATATGAATTAATATTTTGATTTCAGCTTCGATTTAATTTTCCTGATGGTGAGGGTGCACGACTGGAACGTCTAAAGGATTTAGGTGAGCTTTGGAGAGCCTACAAGCATGATCTATATATTGGATGGCGTGCTAGAGTTGGCACTGAGTTAGAGGTGGTACCAGTCGTGGATGATTGTCCTATAGAGCAGTATCGTCAGATGATTACTCATTGGACGAGTACCCAGTTTAAGGTATGAATTACATTTGAGGTATTTAAATAATAACTTTAATGTTTTGCATTAATATTATCCTTTTCATTATCGAATTTTATTTAGGAATCATCTGGAAAAAATAAAAAAAACAATGATGCAAAAAAATACCTCCATACACTAGGACGCAGGACGATGCCGGATCATGAGAGGCAGCAGGTATGACAATTGTTTATAAGTTTTCTTTACAACTTTCATTTTCTTTTGTTTCCTCAATTATTTAATCATTTGCTAAAGTTTTTATATAACTTTTGTTTTCAATGTCATTGTAGAGGCAAGTACAAAATATTGAAGGACGTGTGCCTCGAGCAATACTGTTTTGCTCGAGTAGACGAAAAAAGGATGGAAGTGCTGTCAACGAAGCGACTCAGCAACAAATTGTAAGTTTTAATCTGTTGATTTTATATTTTAATATCTATTTCGTAACTTAATAATATATTTATATCTGTAACAGGATGCTTTAGAGGCCCTCGATGCCCAAGAAGCAGACAATTTTGGGCCATCTGATCACTTACATCAGGTGTTGGGAGAGGATCATTCTGTTAGAGTACGCTGCCGACCTAGGATAGCCCCGACGAGGTATTGGCCTGCCTCAGGTACGAGTTGTAGTGCCACCGAGCTGTAGCAAGTTAGGGCACAGGCAGAACAGGCTGAGAAAAGGGCCACAGAGATGGCAGAACAGTCTGCTAGGGCAAACAGTGCATTTATGAAATTTATTGAAGTTCTACGTCCAACACTTCCAGCAGGGGCCAGCCCAGCGATTGATGAATACATGTCGTCGATACATTCTATATATGGTGCACCAGGTGGCAGTTCCAGTGGTGGTCAGGACGATGTCCAGCTTGAAGATGATGATGGCGAGGAGTTTGATGCGGAAGAGGAGGGAGATGAGAAGGGCGAGGAGGAGGGCGAAGGCGACGAGGAAGGCACTGTGCAGGGTGAGGACGATGAGAAGGATGATGACGAGGGTGATGATGATGATGATGGTGATGGTGATGCTGATGTGGGACATATTGATCCGTTACATTTTTGACTTATATAACTGAGATTTGATGTTTAATCTATTCTAGTTATTGGTTTTATCTAGACTCGTAATATAGTATTGGAGTTGAGTTATTTTTATATATTGTCTGTTTTTATGGATGTTGTTGTCTTTTAGTGGTTGTGTGTTTGTGAACTCCCTTGACAACCCCCCTAATTCTTGGACCCTAGACAACCCCCACTCCCCCTTGGACCCCAAACACCCCCCAAACACCCCCGCGGACAGCCCCGCGGACAGCCCCGCGGACAACCCCCCGTACAGCCCCCAACCCTCCGCCCTGGACCCCGGATAGCCCCCCGGACAGCCCCTCGGACAACCCCCCACCCTCCCCCTTGGACCCGAGACAACCCCCCAAACACCCCCCAGACAGTCCCCTGAACAACCCCAGACAACCCCCTGAAAAACCCCTGAATAACCCCTGAACAACCCCTAAAAAACCCCCTGAACAACCCCCGGACATCCCCCTGAACAACCCCAGACAACCCCCTGAAGAACCCCCAAACACCCCTCGGACAGACCCCGCACAGCCCCCCCCAGCCTCCTCCTTGGTCCCCGGACAGCCCCTCGGACACCCACCGGACAGCCCCCCTGGACAGCCCCCGCGGACAGCCCCCTGGATAGCCCCCCGTACAGCCCCCAACCCTCCACCCTGGACCCCGGATAGCCCCCCGGACAACCCCCCGGACAACCCCCCCACCCTCCCCCTTGGACCCCGGACAACCCCCCAAACACCCCCCGGACAGCCCCCTGAACAACCCCGGACAACCCCCTGAACAACCCCTGAACAACCCCTGAACAACCCCTGAACAACCCCCTGAACAACCCCCGGACAGCCCCCTGAACAACCCCGGAAAACCCCCTGAACAACCCCCAAACACCCCCTGGACAGACCCCGCACAGCCCCCCCCCTCCTCCTTGGTCCCCGGACAGCCCCCCGGATAGCCCCTCCACCTTCCTTAATTTCATTAGCTCTGAAATGTTTCATAGCATGATCAACTAAAATCTAATCCATACTAAATATGATATAAAAATATTCTATATGAATTTCCATAAGATTTTAAGTGAAAACAAAACGTGAAATACGAAAAACTGACCAAACGCATTCGAAATGTGTTGGACGCCCGTTTTGGCCGTTTATGACACCAGAACTGTGTTGTCAGTCACCGCGGGCACACGGCACGTCTGATTGATGTGCCGTCTGCTCGATCACTTCATAAACCACTCACCCATATTTGTCGTCTGATTTTAGGCCATTCCGAAATCGTTCGCCCCGTTTGGACCACCCTCACACACGTTTACGAAGCGCGCACATAACTTAAAACATGAATATTGAGCCGTACCGCGCAAACCGCACGTCCGATTGACATGCCGTCTACGCGTACACATCACGAATAATAATGAAAATGTTTCACGGTGGTTTCAGCTCAATCCAAGGTCGTCCGCTATGAATTTGACCGTTTGACCCCCGTTTTGGCCGTTTATGACACCAGAACTGTGTTGTCGGTCACCGCGGGCACATGGCACATCCAATTGACGTCCCGTCTGCTCGACCACTTCAGAAATCACTCACCTGTATTTGTCGTCTGATTTCAGGCCATTCTGACTTCGTTTGACCCGTTTGGACCCCCTCACGCGCGTTTACGAAGCGCGCGCATCACTTAAAATACGAATATTGAGTCGTACCGCGCAAACCGCACGTCCGATTGACGTGCTGTCTGTGCGTACATATCACGAATAATAATTAGAATGTTGCACGGTGGTTTCAGCTCAATCTGAGGTCGTCCGCTATGAATTTGACCGTTGGACGCCCGTTTTGGCCGTTTATGACACCAAAACTGCGTTGTCGGTCACCGCGGGCACACGACACGTCCGATTGACATGCCGTCTTCTTGACCACTTCATAAATCACTCTCTCGTATTTTTCGTCTAATTTCAGGCCATTCCGACTTCGTTCGGCCTGTTTGGACCCCCCTCACGCGCGTTTACGAAGCGCGCGCATCACTTAAAACACGAATATTGAGCCGTACCGCGCAAACCGCACGTCCGATTGACGTGCCGTCTGCGCGTACACTTCACAAATAATAATTAGAATGTTTCACGGTGGTTTCAGCTCAATCTGAGGTCGTTCGCTATGAATTTGACCGTTTGACGCCCGTTTTGGCCGTTTATGACACCAGAACTGCGTTGTCGGTCACCGCGGGAACACGGCACGTCCGATTGACGTGTCGTCTGCTCGACCACTTTAGAAATCATTGTCCCGTATTTGTCGTCTAATTTCAGTCCATTCCGACTTCGTTCGGCCCGTTTGGACCCCCCTCGCGTGCGTTTACGAAGCGCACGCATCACTTAAAACATGAATATTGAGCCGTACCGCGCAAACCGCATGTCCGATTGACGTTCCGTCTACGCGTACACGTCACGAAGAATAATTAGAATGTTGAACGGTGGTTTCAGGTCAATCCGTGGTCGTCCGCTATGAATTTGACCGTTTGACGCCCGTTTTGGCCGTTTATGACACCAGAACTGCGTTGTCGGTCACCGCGGGCACACGGCACGTCCAATTGACGTGTCGTCTGCTCGAACACTTCATAAATCACTCACCCGTATTTGTCGTCTGATTTCAGGCCATTCCGAAATCGTTCGGCCCATTTGGACCACCCTCAGGCGCGTTTACGAAGCGCGCGCATCACTTAAAACACGAATATTGAGCCGTACTGCGCAAACTGCACGTCCGATTGACGTGAAGTCTGCGCGTACACGTCACCAATAATAATTAGAATGTTTCACGATCGTTTCAGCTCAATCTGAGGTCGTTCTCTATGAATTTGACCATTTGAAGCCCGTTTTGGCCGTTTATGACACCAGAACTGCGTTTTCGGTCACCGCGGGCACATGGCACGTCCAATTGACGTGCCGTCTGCTCGACCACTTCAGAAATCACTCACCCGTATTATTTGTCTGATTTCAGGTCATTCCGACTTCGTTCGGCCCGTTTGGACCCCCCTCACGCGCGTTTACGAAGCGCGTGCATCACTTAAAATACGAATATTGAGCCGTACCGCGCAAACCGCACGTCCGATTGACGTGCCGTCTGCACGTACACGTCAATAATAATAATTAGAATGTTACACGGTGGTTTCAGCTCAATCGGAGTTCGTCCGCTATGAATTTGACCGTTGGACGCCGGTTTTGGCCGTTTATGACACCAGAACTGCGTTGTCGGTCACCGCGGGCACACGACACGTCCGATTGACATGCCGTCTGCTCGACCACTTCAGAAATCACTCACCCGTATTTGTCATCTGATTTCAGGCCATTTGGACTTCATTCGGCCCATTTGGACCCCCCTCACGCGCGTTTACGAAGCGCGCGCATCACTTAAAACATGAATATTGAGTCGTACCGCGCAAACCGCACGTCTGATTGGCGTACCGTCTGCGCGTACACATCACGAATAATAATTAGAATGGTGCACGGTGTTTTCAGGTCAATACGAGGTCGTCCGCTATGAATTTGACTGTTGGACGCCCGTTTTGGCCGTTTATGACACCAGAACTGCGTTGTCGGTCACCGCGGGCACATGGCACATCCAATTGACGTTCCGTCTGCTCGACCAATTCAGAAATCACTTACCCGTATTTGTTGTCTTATTTCAGGCCATTCCGACATCGTTCGGCCCGTTTGGACCCCCCTCACGCGCGTTTACGAAGCGCGCACATCACTTAAAACAAGAATATTGAGCCGTACCGCGCAAACCGCACGTCCGATTGGCGTGCTGTCTACGCGTACACATCACGAATAATAATTAGAATGTTTCACGGTGTTTTGAGGTAAATACGAGGTCGTCCGCTATGAATATGACTGTTTGATGCCCGTTTTGGCCGTTTATGACACCAGAACTGCGTTGTCGGTCACCGCGGGCACACGGCACGTCCGATTGACGTGCCGTCTACTCGACCACTTCATAAATCACTCACCCGTATTTGTCGTCTGATTTCAGGCCATTCCGAAATCGTTCAGCCCGTTTGGACCACCCTCACGCACGTTTACGAAGCGCGCATATCACTTAAAACACGAATATTGAGCCGTATCGGGAAAACCGCACATCCGATTGACGTTCAGTCTGCACGTACATGTCAAAAATAATAATGAGAATGTTTCACGGTGGTTTCAGCTCAATCCGAGGTCGTCCGCTATGAATTTGACCGTTTGACGCCCGTTTTGGCCGTTTATGACACCAGAATTGCGTTGTCGGTCACCGCGGGCACATGGCACGTCCAATTGACGTGCCGTCTACTCGACCACTTCAGAAATCACTCACCCGTATTTGTCGTCTGATTTCAGGCCATTCCGACTTCGTTTGGCCCGTTTGGACCCCCCTCACGCGCGTTTATGAAGCGCGCACATCACTTAAAATACGAATATTGAGACGTACCGCGCAAACCGCACATCCGATTGGCGTGCCGTCTACGCGTACATGTCATGAATAATAATTAAAATGTTTCATGGTGGTTTCAGCTCAATCTGAGGTCGTCCGCTATGAATTTGACGGTTGGACGCCCGTTTTGGCCGTTTATGACACCAGAACTGCGTTGTCGGTCACCGCGGGCACACGGCACGTCCGATTGACATGCCGTCTGCTCGACCACTTCATAAATCACTCTCCCATATTTGTCGTCTGATTTCAGGCCATTCCGAATTCGTTCGGCCCGTTTGGACCCCCCTCACGCGCGTTTACGAAGCGCGCGCATCACTTAAAACACGAATATTGAGTCGTACCGTGCAAACCACATGTCCGATTGACATGTCGTCTGCGCGTACACGTCACGAATAATAATTATAATGTTGAACGGTGGTTTCAGCTCAATCTTAGGTCGTCCGCTATGAATTTGACCATTTGACGCCCGTTTTGGCCGTTTATGACACCAGAACTGCGTTGTCGGTCACCGCGGGCACACGACACGTCCGATTGACGTGCCGTCTGCTCGACCACTTCAGAAATCACTGTCCCGTATTTGTCGTCTGATTTCACTCCATTCCTACTTCGTTCGGCCCATTTGGACCCCCCTCACGCGCGTTTACGAAGCGCGCACATCACTTAAGACACGAATATTGAGCCGTACCGCGCAAACCGCACGTCCGATTGACGTGCCGTCTGCGCTTACACGTCACGAATAATAATTAGAATGTTTCACGGTGGTTTCAGGTCAATCCGAGGTCGTCCTCTATGAATTTGACCGTTTGACGCCCGTTTTGGCCGTTTGTGACACCAGAACTGCGTTGTCGGTCACTGCGGGCACACGGCACGTCCAATTGACATGCCGTCTGCTCGAACACTTCATAAATCACTCACCTGTATTTTTCGTCTGATTTCAGGCCATTATGAAATCGTTCGGCCCGTTTGGACCACCCTCACGCGCGTTTACGAAGCGCGCACATCACTTAAAACACGAATATTGAGCCGTACTGCGCAAACCGCACGTCCGATTGAAATGCAGTCTGCGTGTACACATCACGAATAATAATTAGAATGTTGGACGGTGGTTTCAGCTCAATATGAGGTCGTCTGCTATGAATTTGACCATTTGACGCCCGTTTTGGCCGTTTATGACACCAGAACTGTGTTGTCGGTCACCGCGGGCACATGGCACGTCCAATTGACGTGCCGTCTGCTCGACCACTTTAGAAATCACTCACCCGTATTTTTAGTCTGATTTCAGGTCATTCCGACTTCGTTCGGCCCGTTTGGACCCCCCTCACGCGCGTTTACGAAGCGCGTGCATCACTTAAAATATGAATATTGAGCCGTACCGCGCAAACCCCACGTCCGATTGACGTTCCGTCTGCACGTACACATCACGAATAATAATTAGAATGTTTCACGGTGGTTTCAGCTCAATCTGAGTTCGTCCGCTATGAATTTGACCGTTGGACGCCCGTTTTGGCCGTTTATGACACCAGAACTGCATTGTCGGTCACCGCGGGAACACGTCACGTCCGATTGATGTGCTGTCTGCTCTACCACTTCATAAATCACTCACCCATATTTGTCGTCTGATTTCAGGCCATTCTGACTTCGTTCGGCCCGTTTGGACCCCCCTCACGCGCGTTTACGAAGCGCGCGCATCACTTAAAACACGAATATTGAGTCGTACCGTGCAAACCGCACGTCTGATTGGCGTGCTGTCTATGCGTACACGTCACGAATAATAATTAGAATGTTTCACGGTGTTTTCAGGTCAATCCATGGTCGTCCGCTATGAATTTGACCGTTGGACGCCCGTTTTGGTCGTTTATCACACCAGAACTGCGTTGTCGGTCACCGCGGGCACACGGCACGTCCGATTGACGTGCCCTCTGTTCGACCACTTCAGAAATCACTCACCCGCATTTTTCGTCTGATTTCAGGCCATTCCGACTTCGTTCGGCCCGTTTGGACCCCCCTCACGCGCGTTTACGAAGCGCGCGCATCACTTAAAACACGAATATTGAGTCGTACCGTGCAAACCGCACATCCGATTGGGGTGCCGTATGTGCGTAAACGTCACGAATAATAATTAGAATGTTTCACGGTGGTTTCAGGTCAATCCGAGGTCGTCCGCTATGAATTTGACCGTTTGACGCCCATTTTGGCCGTTTATGACACCAGAACTGCGTTGTCGGTCACTGCGGGCACACGACACGTCCGATTGACGTGCCGTCTACTCGACCACTTCATAAATCACTCACCCGTATTTGTCGTCTGATTTCAGGCCATTCCGAAATCGTTCGGCCCGTTTGGACCACCCTCACGCGCGTTTACGAAGCGCGCACATCACTTAAAACACGAATATTGAGCTGTACCGCACACACCGCACGTCCGATTGACGTGACGTCTGCGCGTACATGTCACGAATAATAATTAGAATGTTTCACGGTGGTTTCAGCTCAATACGAGGTCGTCCACTATGAATTTGACCGTTTGACGCCCGTTTTGGCCGTTTATGACACCAGAACTGCGTTGTCGGTCACCGCGGGCACATGGCACGTCCAATTGATGTGCCGTCTGCTCGACCACTTCAGAAATCACTCACCCATATTTTTCGTCTGATTTCAGGCCATTCCGACTTCGTTTGGCCCGTTTGGACCCCCCTCACGCACGTTTACGAAGCGCGCACATCACTTAAAATAAGAATATTGAGCCGTACCGCGCAAACCGCACGTCCGATTGACGTTCCGTCTACGCATACACGTCACGAATAATAATTAGAATGTTGAACGGTGGTTTCAGCTCAATATGAGGTCGTCCGCTATGAATTTGACCGTTGGACGCCCATTTTGGCAGTTTATGACACCAGAACTGCGTTGTCGGTCACCGCGGGCACACGACACGTCCGATTGATATGTCGTCTGCTCGACCACTTCATAAATCACTCTACCGTATTTGTCGTCTGATTTCAGGCCATTCCGACTTCGTTCGGCCCGTTTGGACCCCCCTCACGCGCGTTTACGAAGCGCACACATCACTTAAAACACGAATATTGAGTCGTACCGCGCAAACCGCACATCCGATTGACGTGCCGTCTGCGCGTACATGTCACAAATAATAATTAGAATGTTGGACGGTGGTTTCAGCTCAATCTAGAGACGTGGTGTGGCTGGAACCACTCAAAGTGTCCGTCTTTTATTTCAAAAGGACGTCATTTAAAGTGAAAAGCATCAACTGACATACGGAAAACCGACCAAACGCATTCCGAATCTGTTGATAATTTATCCCAACAATCCATGGGTCATATGTGACGTGTACGAGCAAACCCGGGATGAATCTGAGTCGCGGTGTGGCCAGGATAAGTCTAAGTGAGTCTCTTTTGTTTAAAATGGACACCATTTTAAGTACATACGGAAAAATGACCAAACAGATTCGGTTTCCGTTGAAACTTTAGGAGAACGATCCATGGGTCTTATGTGACGTGTACGAATCCTCCCCACTTCAATCCGACATGCGGTGCGGCTGAAACCACTCAAAGTGTCCGTCTTTTGTTTCAAAAGGACGTCATTTTAAGTGAAAGGCATCAACTGACATACGGAAGAACGACCAAACACATTCGGATTCTATCGATAATTTAGAACAACGATCCATGAGTCATATGTGAAGTGTACAAGTCAACCCCGTCTTAATCCGAGACGCGGTTTGGCCGACACCACTCTAACTCTGTCTCTTTTGTTTAAAATGGACATGATTATAAATGAAAAGAACAACTAGAATACGCAAAACTGACCAAACGCATTCGTAATCTTTTGATAATTTATCACAACAATCCATGGGTTATATGTGACATGTACGAGCCAACCCGGGATGAATCTGAGTCGCGGTGTGGTTAGGATTAGTCTAAGTGTCACTCTTTTGTTTAAAATGGACAACATTTTAAGTACATACGTAAAACCGACCAAACTCATTCGGTTTCCATTTAAACTTTAGGAGAACGATCCATGGGTCATATGTGACGTGTACGAATCAACCTCGCCTCAATTGGAGACGCGGTGTGGTCGGCACCACTCATAGTGTCCGTCTTTTGTTTCAAAAGGACATCATTTTAAGTGAAAAACATTAACTGGCATACGGAAAACCGACCAAACGTATTCGGATTGTGTCGATACTTTAGCACAACGATCCATGGGTCAAATGTGACGTGTACGAGTCAACCCCGCCTCAATATGAGGTGCGGTGTGGCCGGTATCACTTCAGGTGTATGTATTTTGTTTAAAATGGACATCATTTGAGGTAAAAATATATGGTATAGAAAAAACCGATCAAATTATGAATTGAATTTCGGATTCCACATATAATTGTCATCTAAATTTTAAAATGAATTGTAAATGAATTATGTATGTTTATAATTATGTTATGAATTCTACTTTAATTATGGATGTGTATATTTTCAGGATGCATTATATGTGTTGGTTGGTTGGTTTTCATTATTTGTATGTGTTGGTTTGTTCTCTATATGTATGCATTATATGTGTTACAGGTACAATAATTGGATTTAAAAAAGAATTGAAAACGAGGGCATAATTGGATTGAAAATTGAATTGAAAATGCCCAAAAACCAGACCTGCTGTGCAAATAGCAGGCTGCTGTGCAATTTGCACAGCAAAGCCTATGCCAACGGTTTTCAAACCGTGGGCATAGACTCAATGTAGCTGTTTTTACAAACGGTTCCTTGAACCGTTGGTAAAAACACCCTATCCCAACGGTGTGAAACTGTTGGGATACCCTGTTGCATGGTTGTTTTTACCAACGGTTTGTAAACCGTTGGGAAAGAAAATTATCTGTTGATTTACCAACGGGCCAAACCGTTGGGCGGTGTGGTTGTTTGGTTTGCATGGTTTTTTTCTTTTTATGGTTTTGCGAATGGATGATTTTCTGTGTGATGACGGCGGTGACGACGGTGTCGGATTGGTTTTTTTCGGCGACCGGTGGGATGTTGGGAAGGTGACGATAGCGGTGACGACGGTGAGGTGCTCTGGTGATGGTGCTCCGGTGATGACAGTGAGGTGCCCCGGTGACGATGACAGTAGTAGTACCGAGATACTGCTGATGATGTTAACTGGTTGGCGACTGGATGGGGATTTCGACGTCGACTTGATCTGCGGTGGGTGACGATTTCCACGCTCGCGTCTCGAGGTGGCTCTTCGAAATGATGAAGGGGGACACGCGGTTAGGAAAAATGGAAAGCGGTTTGAGTTTTTTTATTTTGAATTTTTTCGTTATGGTGTTGGCGGGATGTAGAGGCATGGAAAGGTGTGCGGTGATGGCATGCTGATCGAGGACAACTGGATGGTTTTTTGAGTTTTAAATTTGAAAGTTGTTTTGAAATGTATGGCGTAGGGTTGTTTTGTAATGGGTACCGTCAACCCTTAAACCAATTTTCTTTCTCTTTTTAATAAAATGGTCAGAGGGTTATCCTCTGCCGGCTTTTCTAGTATTTATATTGTTTCTTTAAAAGGCCCCAAATTATATTTTTAACTGAAAAACAGAATCAAATATCTAACCTTACTCTCCGATCTATGGTTCCATAGAAAACAACACAAGGAGATCCAAGATGATGAAGAAGGTGAGGATACTATCCTTTGATTCTAAAAAAATAATTCTCAAAGATCCATTATTAATGGAGTCTAAATTTGTGAAATAGAAATCACCTATTTTATTCTTGGGAGTCAATTGTGGAAAAATAGAACCATAAGAGGAAAAGACCTGTGGGCCATATAAAACCTGCTAGGTCTGAATGGTTTTATGGTGTAAATTAATTATTTTAATTTCAAATCTATTTATAGAAAATTATACTAAATATCCATTCTCATTTTTTTAAAAATACCTCATTTATAATATAAAATTCATTTACACCATGATTATCTCGACCAACAACCAAAAAACCATTTTACGGATTAACAGACATCAAAGATTATGACCTAAAATATTTAGGTCATAAAATCGATTTGACCTAGTGAATATTTCTTCTAAAAAGTTCCAACCTTCAAACTCTAATATTGGCCATTTTTTCAACTAAAAATACATTTAAAAAATTCAAATACTTCTAATATATTATTAAATTAATAAAATGATGGTGTACCTCAAAAAGGATGCACTATAATAAATCTATGAGGGAGGCCTAAGATGAGAGTTGGTGGTTCAAAACATATGGTCAAATAGGATCTATAATGCATGTGGGATATTATTTTTGTGATAAATATGATATTAGTGAGGATTATATGCATTTTATAAGAGCATGATACAATATTTGAATAAAAATTATGCATATGAGTCTACCCATGTTGAATTTTCTTTATATATGTTGGTGGATGTGGGAGAGGACAAAATATCATTCTGTATCAAATTATATGGGATTAATACATGGGGGAAACCATATTTTGTTCGTATCCTAGGATAGAGAAAAAAAATCCACCATTGAGATAAGAGAAATTGTGTCGATGATTTTCTGACAAGGATTTGCATCATCAAGGTAATCCATTATTGTGGCCCCATTGAGATTTTTTCTTATATGGGTTGACATCCCAAAACATAATTTTATCAAGGTAATATATTATTTTTGGGATACAAGTTGATGTGAATTATATAATTATTATAGTATGTTTACTTCAAAAGAGGTGTGTATTTGGCCTCATTGGGAATCTAGATTTCATCAACCCAATAATTTTTTAGAAAAGGGCATGACCTAAGGGTATCCAACTATTCCATGTGTTCAAAGTCTAGTAATACTAATATTATAGGAATTAAATTCATTACTAATTAGAATAAATCATTGAAGAAAAAAAATTATCTTGGAGAAAATCTAAAATCTCTTAGTGAAATGTTAATTCTCCTTTTATAATAAGAATTCACCGAGTAACATCATATTTTTCCTAGAACAAGAAAAATTCACCTAATAGTGAGATTCATTTTTATTTGTGGTAAATTCTTCTACAATGAAGAATTCACCTATATGAAAAACTATCATAGTAGTGAGATTTATCATAGTAGTGATAATGTAACACCCTAATATTTTATAAAATATTTATCTTAAACTAATTTCATTTCTTCGATGGCTTGAGTTACATAGAATATCAAGCTTAAAAAAACACGATACACTATTAAAATATTATTATTTATTGTGGAAGTTATAACTTTGCTGTTATATTGTAGGGTATGAATATGATTTTCTACTATATGAAATATATTTATTTTTTTTTCAATATGAATTTATTGACAAATTCATAGTAAATTATTATTCAATTTCTAGTAAATTCATTTTATTTTAAAAAAATTCATTTTCACCAAAAATGGTTTTTTTGTGAGGGAATATTGTAATCATTTTATTAAGTTTCATAAAATTTATTTGAAAAAATTAATTTTATTTTTGAATTAAGCTTGTCAAAAATTTTTAAATATTTTTTTTTGAATTTTCTAAAAAGGATAATTTCTTAGTTAATAGTGAGAAAAATATATTTTTATAAAACTATGATTTTATTTATATTAATTTTTTTAATTTGATATAAAATTAATTCAATTAAACTTTTTTTAAATATATTATTATTAATTACATTTTAATTATCCTTATACCTTATTTTTGTATAAGTATATTTTTGGGCCTAAAAATTCATTTATCAAGAAAACTGTTTTTCATTGAATGTTAAGATATCAGTTTTAAATTTATTTCTATAAATTTTATGAGTTTAATATTGATTAATGGATTCCATAATTGGAATAAATATGTCCAATTTTATTTTTAAATAGGCCCATTTTATTTTTAGTCACTAAGAATAGTAACCATTGTAATTTTATTACCATAGTAAGGGTAATGTTGGTAATTTTAATTAAAATAAAATTATAAGAACTAATAAATTACCCAAAAACCTCCCTAAATTTTATATGATTAGTTAACCCTAATTATCATATTTTTGGTTATATGACCTTTCTGGATATTTTAATGATATTATAAACATTATATTATTTTATTTAAAGAAACGAAAAACATGTCACACTATTTTTTTTAATGGGTATAATATTTTAAATTAGGGTTATCCAGAGGATATGATGGAAAATAAATACTATTTTGAAATATAAAATAATTTTATTCAGAATGGTAATTTATTTTTTAGTTTTATGGAAGAAAGAATGACCTTAAATGTCTAAACAATACTGACAGAGTAATTATTTAATTAATTGAAAAATCAAATAAATGGTACTAGAAATATTAAAAGTATTATAGTTTGAGATAATTTATATGATAACCAATTTTTTAGATTAAAATTACATTTTATTTACTTAATAAATTAATTTTATTCTAATTTATATTTTTTTCATGATATAATTATATTCAATTTAATTAATAATGTCAACATTCACAATAATGATATTTTGAAGAAAAAAAATATTTTATGAATTTATTTAAAAATCATAAAAAATATTAATAAGATAAAATAGGGATAATATATGTTCATAAATTTAATCCCCTATGTTCATAAAGTCTATTTGGAATAACTTTTCCCTATAATAGTTTTTTAATAATAATCTTCTAAGAAATTCCAAAAAGTGCCCCTCACCAAAATTATAAAAGGCCCCCTCTTCCCTCACTTATTTACACAACTTGTAGCATTCTTGTATGAGTACACTACAAAAAATTCAAATCTAAAATTACTTAGGAACATTTTAGAGGCAATGGACTTCTCAAAAGACAAACCCTGTAGCCCTTAAGTGGAGATCTAAGGGAGCCATCTCGAATAAGAGGTAATCACCCCGACCGATCAAATTCATTTTCTACTATTCTTTACCCCCTAAAAATATATGCTAATAATAATTAAATAATAACTTATGTATCCTAAATATTCCAAAATATTATTATGATTCTGAAATCATCAATATATATCATCATTCCCATCAAACATGAAGTGAATGTATTGCTCAAGCGTATGTATGGCTTACCATCTCCACGTAGCAATGAAATCTGTTTTCCATTATCATCTTTCATGGATGATTACTATTATTTGTTTAAATTTAATATTCAATATTTATGATATAATTAATCTTCTATAATGAAAATACTATATCTACCTTCTAAAATTCTAAACCATTGGAAAATGATAATGTCACTCATGCGTACGCATGAACTGCCACCTCCACAAAGTGGGGTGATTCGTTTTTCATTTCAATTTTAATTGAATGGTATTGGGTATGGATATGATGAATATATAAAATATATATAATATAAAAAGGATTTTTTAAAAGTGAATTATTATTTATGTAAGAACCCATATTTTATTATTAAGGTATGTCATTATTTATGTTTCAGTTTAAGTTCCTTATTTTGGTAAAATAAGGTTTTCCTAATGTTCATGAGAAGGCTCAAAGCTTTTCCATGTGTTTAGGGCCTGAAAGATGAGGAAAACGAAGTTTTATGAGGATGTTTCATGGTTTGAACAAATTTAGTTCCAACCGTGCAGAGCATCCCAGGTAACCGTGCAACCTTGGATAGAGGATTCCACACAATTATCGTATGTATAAGACAACAATCTGGAATTCACAAGAAATTGTGTGAAGGGGTGATTTTGGGACAGTGGCTCACACAATGTTTGGCAAACCAAGCGAGTAAACCGTGCATCCTAGTAATGTTGAAAAATTTACAAAAAATTCCATAACAAGATTTTAAACCACAACATGGGATTCTCCTCCATTTCACCACATGAACCCCTAGTGATGAGGTTGGATGACCCAATCGTCTCAAGGTCTATACTCCTTTGATTCCTGACCATTTGGAGTTCTGTTTGTTTTAGATTGAAGTCCTAGTTATTATTAATAAACCTATTTCTTCTCTATTTTATATTATGGGTTGTAGTCTCTCCCTTCTTCTTCTAAAGCTCTGAAGACCGTTTTTCCAATGGAACCCAAGTTTAAACTTTAGGGGGGTTTAGATCAGGATATAAAGATACGTTTAAGTGTGTGTTCATCACCATATTCAAGGTTGGTGGCCTAAAATGTATATCCCATAGTTTTGTTATGTATTGGTGCATGTGTGTTGATATATTCCCTTCCTCTTGTGGCGTATTTGTCACCTTGAGTATGGTTAGGTAATTTGGGATTCTAAATGAATATTAGTACCCCTTATAGTTCCTTTGGGATGTTTCCTGGGAGCATAAAATGTTTTAGGGTCACCCATGGGGTGTGTCAAACTTATTAGACCAAGAATTTGGTAAAGATAAGTCTGAAATTGACATGTGATAATGTAGAGACCTTGTTGAACATGCTAAAATGTTTAGTTGAATTGGAAATGGAATGTTTATAGCTATTCTTAGTTTCGTAATGAGTGAATAGGTTGTTTGGAATGACTTAGTTATGATTTAATTGGGTTAAATAAGATTGTTTCAAAAGTGTTATGAATTATGTTGAGTTTACCAAAAGAATTTGTATATATGAAATGTTGAACATTTTAAATTTGAAATGGCTTGTGAAATTAAGAACATGTTAATGGGTTATATAAGGGAATTGATAAATATACAGAATGGGTAATTACATGGGAATTAGGAGGTACACCTGATGGGTTGAATGTGATAAAGAGGTTATGTTAATTGATATAATAATTCTACTTGAAATGAATAAGCCATAAATGATTATGAAATGATAAATGTGCTAATTGGGTTAATACTGGTAATTGTTGACTTTTAGTTAAGGTGTGTAAATAAACAAACATACATTATGGGTTAAGGCATGAGAATGGGAATTGGGACAAATTGGTTTGAAATGTAAATGTAAAATGTGTTAATGGGCCATGGAATAGTATTAATTCCCATAATGATTGTTGTGTACAACTATTTCATTTGATATTGGATATGTTTTTTCTATTATGGTATAATTGTTATATATATTTTTTGTACTTGGCTATGATATGATTTTTGTGGTAAAATGATGGATAATCACGTGCACATGGATTGAGGTGTGGGATAAATGAATGAGGTTCATCCCATGGGTCGAGTTGGAATGATGATTTAACTCCACCCATAATTCATGGGTTAGGGAAGGGGACAAAGATATTTTCCCCCAAGGATATTGTGATGTTGTGATGTGTTTTCCCTATTGAGATAGAGATTTGACTTATTTATATATGTAGAAGGAAAAATTATATTAACATTGTATAAATTATGTGATTTCATACCCATTGATTACATGATGATGGTGAACCAAATAATGAAGAAGATGGGGATAATGAATTTTGAACTATGGGTAGTAATTGATAAATAAATATTGTCAATGATTTTCTTGAAATGTCTATTATATATTTTTCAGTTCATTCCTAATTGGGTGACCTATACTTTAGATTGGATCTTTTTTAGACACTAATGGTGTTGGAATACTGAGTTATACTCACATCCTTCTCAGGCTACCGTTGGTTACATGAGGGATTTCGTGTTTCCATGAAAGGACAAGTGCAATGGCCCTATCCTAGAGAGTTGATTTGGACATGGTACATGCATGGATGAGGTTCAAGACTTTGAGATAAGAACATTTTGGGATTTCCACTATTTGTTTTATTTTGGATTTTTTTCACCAGGCATTGTAGAGTGACATGATATTTTTACTATTTGTTGCGGTTTGTACTCAGTTGGGAAATAGTTATTTATGCTGGTTAATTAATTAGTTCTTGTAATATCTGCTATTATATATGTTTACTACTATGTCTTACTTTTAACAAGAGGGTATATTATCCCCATATTACTAATCTATACTCTCATTTCTAGTCAGAAATCTGTAGCATACAAGGAGATGCACTTGAGGTCATATGACGACCCGACTCAGAGCAGTGATTTAGTGGAACCCAGGTCAAGGACATTACAAAGCGATATCAGAGGAGTTATTTACTCTTTTATTCTATTTAGGAATGGGATAATGGATATTAGAATAGTTTTATGCCTTGGTAATGAGATCATTCTTGTGAGTAGATGTCTCATGTATGAGGGATACCCTAAGTCACCTAGGGTGGGAAATATTGTTCTTGATGTCTGATGTTATAGTTGGATGATCTTTTACCATTGGGTGATGAACATTTCATGTGATTTGACTAATTGATGATATTTTTATCATTACTATAATGGCATGATGTTGTGAATTCAAGAATAATTTTAGTCATATTAGGATTTAGGTGTCATGCATCATGATATGCACACGCGAGATGGGTGTGTGGGGACTAGAGAGTAGAATCAATTTTACATATTTATAAAATTTTAAGACAATGGTACCTAATAATGGTAAATAAGGTAGGTAAATAAAAAGAATAAAATGGATAGATAATTAATACTCTGTATAATGAAACTTTTTGATCAGGTTGTAGTTTTTTTTTGTGGTAAATTATAATGAATTAATGGTTTTCAATAGAGAAATATTTGTGTTTTGATGATTATATAGTTAATTAATTTTTCATAATGAAAAGTGTAAATGAGTTAAAAAGATTCTTATAACATTTTTTGAGATGAGAAATGTGTTTAAGAGTAAATATTCTTGTGCAAAAGGAGAAATGGTTTAATGATATGTTTGATGAAGGGTTTGTGGTAATGTAATTTTTTCCCCATGATGACCATTAACCATTTTTGGAGGGGTTGAGGGTAGTTGTAGAGATGTGAACACATCTGTTGGAATACTGCATGTGGAGTTGGTTAAGTATTAGAGGTAGTGAATTATCCTATTGCGGTCAATAATGATTATACTCCCTTTGAGATATTTTTTGATTAAAATGTTTGGGGTATGTGAACTCGAGTATATAGTGATTTTGAGAATTTCAGTATGTATAATGTTCTAAAGCAGGAAGCTTTTTGTATTCCTCGCTGTCTCTTTAGTTAGGCGACGACCTTGAGGTCTTAAGGTGATGTTTGAAAATTTTAAAGTAGTAAACCTTGTGGGTTGTAATTGCACAAGTTGAACGATAGACATAAGAATTAATGTCTGGGTAGTAGATCCATTAGAGATGGGTTTTATTTTGGGTGTGGTGACCCATGTATGTTCAATACATGCTTGTTGTATCTCAGAGTATAGAGTGGGGTTTTTGGTTTGTGGTTCTAATGTATGTGTATGATTAAATTTGTGCGGGACCAAGATAAAATGATCTCTTGGTGTGTTTGAAACAATGTGTGTTGGAAAGGGGGTGAGAGTGTCATTTTTAAACATTGATTCCTTTTTATCTCAATGTGTGTGTGAATCAATGGATATTGTCCATCATGACTATAGTTTAGGGAACCAGTATCACTCAACCTTTAAGGTGGAATATGAGAGTGGATAGATGGGGTTTTTTTATGCTCTTGAGTGTCTATCATATAGGTGGATGATATACCTTGATAGTGGGATATGGAATATGTTATCTAGTGCATGTTATCCTAGAGGGACTAGTGGGAAGGTTGATGTTTTTGTGATGTGAGTTGAGTTATGTGGATGCATTGGTAGGTTTAGATAAATCAAGGGAGACCTCATGGGAGGCTAACCCTGTGATACGGGTACTTTGGAATAGAATGCATAGGGAATGATTCAAAGGAGGGATCAATGCATATGATTACCTTTAATATTTAGTAAATAATATCACATTTATGGGATTTTTTGTATCAATGGTTTGGTTTTTGGGTGAGATGTTGAGAATGAATTGGGGTCCATAAGGCCCACTAACCAAGAGGAAGGGTTAGGTGAGTAAGTGGGTGTTGGGATATGCCCAGGTGGTGGTTGGCATATAGAAACTAAAGTCAGTATGATAGTGGTCTAAACAAAGTACACAAATTTGAGGGCTCTAAGGGGTTCAGATGTGGGTACACATTGGAAGCGTGTGATTTCAAATTGGGTAATCACATATCATTCCTTTTGAAACCAAAGTATGAAGCATGGTCAAGCAAGAACCCATTTATTTTATTGTCATGTAAAACCATTGTGTTCAATCATTGTTCGGTGGTGTGTCTCAGTTAGCAATCTATCTTGAGCAGTGGTGGCTAAATTATGACGAGAGGTGTGTAGTAAGAAAGCCTAAAATTTTCAGAATATTATGGTCTTCTATCATGGGAGGTGACATCATAAATAAAATATTAGTGGTGATGTTCTTTGAAAACATCTCACCATATCGCATCTAGTGAGGATCCTACCCAATATCATTGCATCATCCCTTGTACATTGAGAAGATATGAATTCATGCTTAGAAACATGAATGTGTTTTCATGGGATGAGGTACATAAAGAAGTTGATGGTCATGGTGGAGGTATACATTAAGTGGGATCGTGGGATTCACAAAATCGATGGTTTTAGGGGATGTCCTTGGGATTTGATGGGTTTTGAAGAACATTTTGGTTACTGCACATGGAAACCGGGAGTTGGAACTGGTTAACATTCAATATCATGTTATGGGGAAGGCTAGACATCCATGTCTAAATTTTGGGATTCATCTTATGGTTGGGTGTGAGCCATGGTTTTTAAAATCCCATGTAGGTAGAATTGGTAATGATACTCCTACGGTGGGGAGTGATGAGTCGTTCATGAATGTGGGGAGGAGAACATTGAGTTGATGTAGCGACACCAGGATAATAATAAGGAACATGTGAGGTTCAAACTAGGTATCTCAGAATGGCCAAGTGGACCTTGACTATGGTGGTTGATTGAGCTAATCATTGGCTTTGGGATCCGGGTCGTTCTGAATGAATTTCAAAATTTTTATGTTTAATCATCAAAGTGTTTGGTGAGATGTAACATCAGTTGGTGGCATGAGAGGTTGGGTTATATAAATCCAGTGTAAATAAAAATTTGACTCAGGTAAGTACCCATATGTGGTTTTGGAATGCCTCTATGATTGAAGGAAACTTGTTTGTGTGATTTAGATCCATACCAATGGTGAAGCTAATAATTCTAGGATGATTCAACTAAGGAAACTCGACTCGACTCTAAGTAAGGGATTGATGTAGAGATTGGTAAATCACCTTCGATGGATTATTTGGTAGGAGAAGTGTTTTTCAAATTTCAGAATGGGATTGAGGGAGAAAATATCCTTCCTTGAATAATGTATGAGTTGTATGGGTACTAGTTATTGGGAAGATTTTTTTGGGATGGTGGATCCCAACGATGGTTTTAATGGTAATGGTACCATGATGAAAATATTCTTCCAGTTGTTAGGGAATGACCTCAGTGGGTGCATCAATTATGATTTGAAAGTCGAGTTTAATTTCTGGTGGTCTTTAATCGAGAGTGGACATACCATGTAACTAAATATGGTGGATTTAACCATAGTGGATAAATGGTTTGTAGATGACATGATCAGGGATTCTGTTTGGTGGGACTCAAGTTGATACCATTTGGTTGAGTTGAACCTGGTAGAGAACATTGGCACATGTTAAATTGGTCATGTATTGGAGTGTGTGGGTTGAATTTGGATGTAAAGGTGTGGATTTGGATCCCCGATACATGAGTAGTGGATCAACGTATGTCAGGAAATGTGGTTGGAAGGATCATGTATTTTCCTCCAGGTGATACCAGGATTGGTCACTGTTGGAGTTCTGAAAATTGAAGAAAATCAGGACAACTATTTTTTACATATGTTGTGAAAGGGATTAGATAAATAGGGTTCCGATTAGTTCCTCTATGATGATATAATGAGGTGATTGAAGTTTCTATATATTGTCAGTTATCCACTATTTCATAAGTTTTTTCTACAAATGTTTAGTGTTCAGGTCTGGTTGAAGTTGGTGCCTCCTTGAGGAGTATCCAATTCATGTTGGGGATTGTGATGAGGAAGTTTTTGGGAAAAGACCATTCCATAGTTAATTTTTGTAGTGTAATTGTAATTTTCAAATAGAAAATTGGGAAATGGGAATGGAACGGTGGGAATAGTGGCATGAACTCTTGTTACAGAAGCTCAATGATGCTCATGTAGAGCAGCTCGAGGATGAGTTGTTTTAAGGTAGGGAGGTTGTAAGGTCCCAAATTTTATTATTAAGGCATATAATTGTTTATATTTTAATTGAAGTACATTATTTTGGTCAAATAAGTGTTTCCAAATGTTCACGAGATGGCTCGAGGGTGTTCCGGGGGTTTGGGGCACAAAAGTGGAGGGAAAATAGTTTTTAGGGAAAGAATCATGGTTTGTGCATAGTTAGCAAAAATCGTATGGAGAAAACTAGGTAACCATGCAGACGTGGACCAAGGATTGTGAATGATTTTCAAACAGTTAAGCTAACCGTGTGGAATTACCTAGAAACCAAGCGAAGGGGTGATTTTGGGATAGTGGATCACTTATGGTTTGGAAAACCATGAGAGTAAACCATGAAACCCTGTAAAGTTGAAAAATTTACCAAACATCGATTATGGTATTTTAAACCCCAACTTGGGATTCTCATTTATTTCACATCCTGCAACCCTGGAGATGACCTTGGATGACCCAATATTTTGAGGGTCCATTCACCATCGATTCTTGACCATTTGGAGCCCCATTTGTGGCAAATCGATGCCCTAGGTAAGTCTAATGATCTTATTGGTTATCTTTTCCATATTAGGATTTGAAGTTACTATCATCTTGTTATAAATATCTAAAACCATATTTATTATGATGGAACCTAGGTTAGATCATCAAGGTGGTTTGTATTGGGATCTAAGGCTTCGTTTAAGATTTTTTTCATCATCAAAGTCATGGTAGGTGGTCTACAAGTTATATCCCATAGGTTTTTTATGGATTTGAGAATATGTGTTGAGTTCTTTCCTACCTATTGGAGTGAATTTGTTACCTTGAGTATGATTTTGTAAATTGGGTGTCTAACTGATTACTGTAACCACTTATGGTTTCTGTAGTATGTGTTGAGGAGGAATCAAACGTTTTCGGGTCACCCATGGGGTGCGCTAACCTTATCGGACTGAGGAATTGGAAATGTTAAGGGTGAAATTGAAATGTGATAACTTATTACCCTTGTTGAACATGAAAATTTGTTTAGTGGAATAGAAAATAAAATGTTTATAGTTATTCCTCATTTGGTAATGGCATAAGGGATTTTTTGGAATGACTTATTAATGGGTTAATTAGGTTAAAAGATATTGTGTCAAAAGGGTTATAAATTTTGTTGAGTTTCCCAAAAAATTAGTATATATGAAATGATGAACGTGTTAAATTAGAAATGGACTGTGAATTAATGATCATTTGAATGGGTTGTATAAGGGAATTGAGGAATATATAGAATGGGTAAATACATGGGAATTATGAGGTACACTGAATGGATTGAATGTGATAAAGTTGTTGTGATATGTGATATTATAATTTTACTTGAAATGAATAAGTGGGAAATTCTTATGAAATGATAAATAGGCTAATTGGGTTAATACATGGTAATTGTTGAATGTTGGTTAAGGTGTGGGAATTTATCAACATACATAATGGGATAAATCCTGAGAAAGGTAATTGGGTCAAATGTGCTTCGAAATGTAAAGGGAAAATGTATTAATGGGTTATGACATAGTATTAATTCCCTTATTGATTGTTGTGTATTGTTATTTCCATTGATACTTTTTGTGTTTGTTCTATTATGGTATGATTTCTATTTGTGTTGATTGTATTTGGTTGTAATATGGGTTGTGTTGTAATGTAAGGATAAGAATGTTCACACAGATTGAGGTGTGGGATAAAGGACCGATGCTCATCCCATGGGTCGAGTTGGAATAATTCTCTAACTCCACCCAGAGTGCACGAAATAGGTAAGGGGACAAAGTTCTATTCCCCTAACAGATTCATTCCACATGGACTAAGGCATTGAGTCCAAGATATTTCTATGTTGTGATGTGTTATCGCTATTGATATGGGGATTTGACTTATTTACTTATTTAGAATGATAAATTACATTAACCCTATGTTAATGATGTTATTTCCTATCCCATTGATTGCATGACGATGGTGAACACAATAATGAAGAAGATGTCTATAATGAATTTGGTACTATGGATTTTAATAGATAAATAAACATTGTTAATGAGTTGACTAAAATTTATATTATATACACGTCTTTTCTTTGATAATTTTATTCACTACCAGTTTGAATAGATATTTTGTAGATATCATTAGTGGCGGTGTACTGAGTTGTACTCACACCCTACTCAGGCCGCTGTAGCGTACTCGATCATATTTAATTTTTTCAGGTCAGGATAATGGAAATGGACATATTCTAAGGGGTTGAGTTGGTCATGGAACATTCATGGATGAGGTTCCATACATGAATTCATGAACATTTTGGGATTTCTATTTTTTTATTTCTTTTTTATTTTTTTCACTTGGAATTGTAGCCTGACATGACATATTTATTATTGGTTGTGGTATGAACCTAGTTAGAAATTTTTTATTTATTATTTTTCATGGGCCATTGTTATATTTTCTATTTTATATGTTTCCTATGTGTCTTAATCTGAAACAATGGTTATAGTCTTCCCACATGACTAATCTAGCCCTTCGCAGATAGTCGGAAAAAGCTGGCATATGGGGAGGTGTGTTTGAGTTTTGTTACAACCCATATCAGGGCATTTATTTAGTGTCACATGGGTTAGGGACATTATAATTTACCCATATTTCAGTATTTTCATCAAAAAGTGAATACTTAATTCATGTGTACGTATAGCCTATCATCTCCATGAATGGTGTAATTTTTTATATATCTCTAATTTTTTTAATGACTGTAAATATATATATAATGAATATATATGATGTATATACACCCATTGAAAATATGGAAATTATGGTATCCTGATCCACCTATAAGGACAATACTTTTGAACGAAACATGCTTGGAAAATGAAGTGCTTATAAAACACCACAATGATTTTGATATCAAATTATTAAAAAATAGGTGACAATATGCTATAAATAATCCAGAAATTGTTTTATAGATTTCAATATGGTTATATAAAACTTTTATATAACTCCAAATTTATTATACATGAGTTTTGAACAAGAATTAGAAAAGTAGAGACTTGAGGTAAGATATTTTCACCTCATTATTATTTATGGGGAAAATAAGCCTTGTACACTATATATTTGTTTTATGTTGTGTATGTACAACACATGAAACAATTTTATGATTATTCTCAAGAACATTATTGGTTATAAATATCCATTTGATAATATTTCATTCATGGGGATTATGATTCAAAATCTACCAAGGTGTTAATGCTTTATTTCACAATATCATCTTAATAAGGAATTTTTATTATTAAGTCTCCGTTGAAGAATATTTATCTTCCATTACCATGTTATATAATTTTTTTTCAAAAAAGTTTATAATATTTTCTGAATTTTTTAATGTCATTTTCATCCATGTTTTACTTTCTACAAAATGGGTAGAAAAGATTGTTTTTTGTCATTTTCCATATGAGGTACTTTATGAAAATTCCCAAACAAAATGAATGGAATGTTTTTTAACTTATACAAATGAAAATATTTTTCTGACACCAACAAGATGTAATTATTTTAATATTACTTTAAAATATTACAAGGTTAATTTAAAATAATTTTTTCTCTTTATAATTTAATTTATTTTTAAAATAATGAAATGATTTTAAAATTGAATGGTTATTTTACTCAAAAAATATTTCTAGTAATATTTAAAAATCATTTTCTATATATGAAAAAATTATTTACTGTTACATATGATTTAATGGGGGTATTATCCAATGATATAATACTTATTATTTACCAAAATAATTTATATTTATGATTTGGTGATGTTTTTGAATTTTATTTATTTTCGATGAGTTAGGTTATAATGAAATGTATAAAAAATGAATTTTCATTTTACGGGTTCTAATATGATAAATGATTAATGATCTTGTGGAAAACATATATAATATTTTCATTAATTCATGTTTGAGATATATAAATACTTCCAATACATTGGATAAATATTTAAATATCATGGGATAAATTTTAGTGAAATACAGAGTGAACCTAGTTTAATAGGGGACTATGTCCACTATTATAGTCTTTGGAGTGAACCCCGAATACTATGATGGTTTGTGGAGTGAACCCATTCCACTGCAATAGCCTTATAAATGAGAATTTACTACTATGGAAATGATTTATATACAAATAGGGATTTCACACATGTTTATGAAATTAAATTAGGGTTCATGATTGAGTTTTAATGATTTATCATTCTTATGATTCATGTGATTTGAAATGATAATGTTTTATGCCATAACTATTGTGTCAGGATTTTTGTTAGATTAGGTATGAACATTGAAAGTCATAGTTAGTTTCATATACCCTTATTATTATATTCAACTTCTATATGTTTATAAATTCTACCATGCTTACACTTACCAAGCATCTAAGATCACCATTTTTTGTTTCTTTTATCTAGGTTATGAGAAACGTTTTTAGTAGGGTATGTATATGAAGAGTAACATGATTAAAATTTTTAATGGGATATGTTGAGTGTATTTAAAAAAAATAATATTTATTTATAATCTCCAAAGACTCTAAACTTATACGATCCTCAGGATTAATTGATTTTACATCTTTGTGTGGACACTATAAGTGGATGTGGAAATAATCCATTTTTACCTAAGGGTAATCACCCTAAAATGAGTGTATTGAGTTAGAATTGATCATAAACTAGTATAAAACAATGATCCTTGATGAAAATATGGTTTGACACACATAATAGATATTCTTTGGGATAATACATTTTTTATTTATGAACTATTATAACAGATTTAATTGGATGATAATCATGGATAGTCTAGGTTAAATATATAGTGTCACAGATTTAAAATAAGGTGTCATGGTTTAGACATACTATAAATGATTTTTTTAATTTCCAAATATGATTATGGTTTCTCACATAATTATTTTTGTTTTATATAATGGTTAGAATTAGAAAGATTCTATTTAGTGGTGATTAATATGGATAATTGAATGATTTTACTTATGAGAAACAAAAAATGAAACAATATATGGGAGGAGAAACTTTGTTGTTATTCCAAATCAATACTCTCATAATATGGAAAAAAATATCAACTTATGAAATTTTCTTGACACACATAATAATAGGAAAATAGAGCTTATTGATGACCAAATATGAATGAATTTTTAGTTTTCATCAGGCTAAGAATGTGGGAAGAAGGATGGGGGAGAATTTCTCAAAGGAACACGAAGATGTATTGGGTATGGAAAAGAATGAAATAGAGAAAGTAATTTATGATGAAAAATGAATGGTTAGGTTAACGCAATGGATGGTAATGTTTGTTTCAATATTTTATCCTCAATGGTCGAATGATTTAAATGTGGAAATTATGGGCAATATGGAAATTGATGTCCTAAGGGGAAATATCAAGAAAATGTTCAAAAAGGTTTGATGAGTAATGGTTTTTCCAATGATAAAGAGAATATTAATGAAATATGAACATAAAATAAGAAATAATTTCAATTTTTGTAATTATTATGTAATAGGATTTGAGAATTAAGTTGTAAAATCATTTTATGTATAATAATCTATATTATTAAAAGGTTTAGCAAGGTGGGATGAGTAATTGGAATGTTTTTAATTTATTGTAGGGTGAAATTATACAACTCATGTCATTATATATCCTTTTATTAATATTCGTGATGGTAAGGGAATGCCTCAAATCTAGGAAATGGATCTTAATACAAGAATTTTGTTCTATAACCTTTAATTCCAATGGATTGATGGTCCTTTCCAAATATAGGGTTTCCAGTTTTGTGGTTGTTAACATTATAAATACTATTCAACTTCATATGGTCAATGATCTCTAGAAATTATATAAATTCCATGTCTATAAATTCACATCCCACTATTATTATTTTATTTTGAGAAATAGTATGTGTAATCCGAGACGACATTTGTACTTTCATTTATCTATTTTCAATAGAATGTTTTATTATCCCTTATTATAATTTCAGTTTCAATAAAATAAGTTTAAAATTGTAAACATTTGATTGCTGAGAATAGAATCAAATTTAGGAGAAGAGATTAATTGATGGGGTAGGGGTACTTTTACACACATAGATTTTGAAAACATTTCTCCATAACTAATTATACTTCTTAGATGGATTTCATTACATAAAACATCAGGTTTAAAAAAACGTGATACACTATTAAAATAATATTTTTTAATATGGAAGTTATGAGCTATCTATTAATTTAGAATATATTAATATGAATAACTAATATATGAATTTTATATACATTTTCTACTCAATATAAATGTATTTATAAAAGCGTAGTAACTAATAATCTTGTTGTTATTAAAGTGATTTTACTCTTCAAAAATATGTTTTCCCCAATAATGTATTGTCTAGTGAGTGTATAAAATAATTAATGTATGATAGTTTTTGAATTTTTTTTGAGAAAATTAATTCCATTTATGAAATAAAAATTTCAAAATTATATTTGGATTATTTTATTAGAATAGTTTAAAAGATTAAATTTTCAGTGAATACTGAGAAATAATGATCTTTATAAATTTATCATTTTCATTATATTAAAATGAACCCTTATTATTTTAATTACATATAAAATTAACTTATGTAATATTCAGTGATATATAGTATAGTTAATTAAATTTTAATCAAATGTATACCTTTTTTATAAGAATAATTTGAGCTGAAAAACAAAATTTCTAGAAAATTGTTCTTGTTATGTTTTGTTGGATTCATTTTAAAATAAATTATGAAAATTATATTATTTTAATATTTATAATTTTATTAAATATTTTTAATTAGTGGGTATAAATTTTATAAATATACACATTTTATTTTTGGTCATTCAGAACAGTAACTATAATAAATTTATTATGCTGGTAAGAGTAAATCGAGTAATTTAGGTTAAAAATTAAATGATAAGGACTATTAAACAACCTAAAAACATACCTAAATTATATTATACACATTTATTTCATCCACAATCTCCCAATTTTAGGTAATTTTACTTTTTTCCTTTTGGATAATATTATGACTTTTATAATATTTTATTTATTTAAAAGAAAAACATGTCACGATCTTGTTTTTAATAACTATAATATTTTAATACTAGTTTATCCCGAGGTTAAATTTTATTATAAATATTATTTATAAATATAAAATATTTATGTTTATCATTTTTTTATTTTTTATTAGTGATACAATCACCTCAAATGATTACACAACACTAGTGAAGTAATTATTTAATTAATGAAAAATAATAAATGATATTCAAAATATTAAAAGTATTATAATTTGAGATATTTTATGTGAAACATGAATTATTACATTAAAATTAGTTTTTATGGATTTATTAAAAAAATTGGTTCAAATTTTATTGTTTTCAGGATGTTATTAATTTCCATGTATTGAATAGAGTCAAAATTGACCATAATGATATTTTATAAAAATAATATTTTATTAATTACTTAGTAATCCTAAAAATAATAAATTAGGACACCTAGGATACTATATTTTAAAAAACATCTTCCAATATGATTTTATAAGCCGTTTGGAAGTATTTGGATCTATACTAGTCTTATTATAATTTAATATTTTGAGAAATTCCAAAAGTGATCCTCACCTCAATTATAAAAGGGTCCCTCTTCTATCACTTATTTAAAACACTTGTAGCCTTATAATTCTACCATAACTTGACAAATTATATTCTTAACATATTGATCCAAATTATATAGGTTCTGGTCTTCCAAAAATACCTACCATAGATAACTTTAGAGGATATCTAAGGGATTCATCTGAAAGAAGAGGTAATCACCCTAACAAATCACTTTCTTTTTATAAAATTATTTTCCTCATAAAAATATACGATATTAGTCATAAAATAATAAATTTGGTATCATTAATTTTCTTAAATTTTATTATTAAAATGAAATTACAACTATACAACCTCTCTCCCCTCAAACAATAAGTGAAAGTACCGCTCCTATGTACATACGACATATCATCTCCATGAAGCGATACAATTCATTTTCCATCACCATATTATATGGATGGATAGTATAATGGGGTTAATGTTTTTATAATATATTTATGAACGAATTATTATTACTTAATTAAAATATAATACCTACCTTCTTACATTTCAAACCATTGTAGAACGATAATGTCACTTCTGTGTACTTTTGGACAACCCCCTCTACGAAGCGATGTGATTAGATTTTCATTTCTATTTTACATGGATGGTAAGGATGATGAATATGATAAATATATATGATATAAATTATATAATATTGATTTTTTAATGGTGAATTATTGTTTCCCTATACTTCATTCCATCATTTAAAAAGTTAATACAATGTTCATGTATACGTACGACTTAACGTCTCAATGAATGGTGTAATTTATTTTTCTGTCTCTACTTTTGATGATTGAATATAAATATGTATATAGTGAATATATATTATGTGTATACTAATATTTAATTTTTTTAAGTTATGATTTCATGATCAAATTATATGTATGGATACTTCTGAACAAAAACATGCTTGGAAAATGATGTATTTACCACCTAGATCTGTGATTTTTATAAATCATTAGTAATCTATGGGTGATAAGATGTTATGAATAAATAAATAATGGTTTGATAGATATAAATATCTATATTTAAAACATTTATAATAAATCCATATTAAATTATTTTTTTTCATGAATGAGGAAAGGAGATACTTGAGGTAAGGGATTTTTATCCCATTTTTATTCATACAGGACACATGCCTTTACACTACATTTTTATTATGTGTGGTTTATATACTACAAATGATTTTATTTTACGATTATTATCACTAAAATTATGGTAAATAAATTTCAATATAATTTTATTTATTTTATTGGTATTATAATTCAAAATTTACCAAAATAGTAAGAGTTTATTTCCCAATTTCACCATTAATCAGGATTGTTTATGTTTCAGTCTCCACTGGGGAATATTTATATTCCATGTGATTGTTTTATAAAAATGTTTTTGAAGAGTTTTATAATATTTTCATATAATTATTTAAGTTATTTTTATCCACATTTTACTTCTTAATAAATTGTTTGGAAGGAATGTTTTTCATTTTCCAAACAACGGACTTTGTGACTTTTCCAACAATAATATACAAGGCTTTTTTAAAATATACAACATGAGAATATTTTATTTCAATAAACTTATGTCAATTATTTGAATCATACATTAAAATTTTATTAGAAAATTTTATAATAAAACATTTTCTTTTATAATTAATTGACTTTTTAGAAAAATAAATGATTTTAAAATGGAATAGTTATTTTTCTCATGAAATTTTCTACAAAATATTTCAATATAATTTTTCATATAAGAAATATTTATTTTATTTTTATTATACTTATGTGGGGATATTTACCAAGGATAAAATCCATGTTATTTCTCTGGATGATTTATGTTTATTATGGGATTAATTTTTTAAATCCTATTTCTTTTCCTTGAGTTATGTTATGATGACATGTTCATGAAACCAATTTTATTTTTATGGGTTGTAATATGATGAATGTTTTTTGGAATTTTGAAAAAAGAACAAATTATTTTCCTAATTTGGTTGGTGGGATGTATATATCCCTCAAATGAATTGGGTATATACTGATATCTTATGAGATAAATAAGTCTTGAATGGGGAGTGAACCTGGTAATTAAGGGAATTTGTCCAGAATGATTGTTTTGGAAGTGTATCTAGATAACTGAGATAGTTTGGGGATTGAACACATTCCCCTATTATATCCTTAAAAATGAACCATTACTACAATGGGAATTATTTTCACTAATTGTGATGATTCCCCAC
The DNA here is from genome assembly GCA_963277665.1 of Viscum album. NCBI lineage: Eukaryota > Viridiplantae > Streptophyta > Magnoliopsida > Santalales > Viscaceae > Viscum > Viscum album. The sequence goes on from OY728157.1 coordinate 172,444,866, forward strand.
ACGTTTATGACATGAACTTATGGTTCATGATTGAGCTATGCTAAAGTTTCATGACATAAAGAATATTTTACGATCTTTGTTAGATTGGGTAAGAGATTTGAAAGTAATGGCCATGATATTATAACCTTGTGATTATATTATGATTTAATATGATTATCAATTGATATCTCCCATGATTATCCTTTCTCTGCATCTAAGATAACCCTTTCTTGTGTTTCCTTTTCCCATGTTATGTCGAATGTTTTCAGTGGGGTATTACTATGAATATAACTATGAGGGAGGATTTTTTGTGGGATATATTTAATATATTTCATAAAATTAGAATAATGATATCTTATATAAAAACAAAATAAACTTATATTTTAATTAGGATTATTTTTTTAAATGGGTCAAATATTCATCTATTATGAAGTAATATTTTTGTATAAAAATAATGGGTAATTATAGGTCCCATAAAACTATTTTCATAGAATCAATCACCATGTTTCTGAAACTTATTTTTCAATCTATGAATGAGATAAATGGATAATTTGAAATCCTAATTTATCATTTTATCTCCAGTCCCTTAATATAATTAAGATGACATAAAATAAGAAATTATAACTCCACCTCATCCATTTTATCTGTTTGGAGATACCAATAGGCAATTTTAGGGACTGAGATAATGATACTACAAGAATAGTGATAGGAGATATCCACTATGTGAATTCATTGTACAAGGATAATTCCTAGTACTAGATTAATTAAAAGTAATTGTATACTTTACCACACTAATCATAAATTCCCACTACTATGTGAATTCTAATTTTACTAGAAAAAAATACAATTTTACCTGGTTAATTATGTATATAAAAGACATGTATTCATTATACCTTCAAAAATTATCTGTTTTGGCGGTGGCATAATGGTGAAGGAGAGGGGTACAACAACACCGTTATTTGTGTAGTATAGGGTTCGAATCATGGGAGTCCAATTTCGGGGAAAAACTCTCCCCCAGGATTCACTTGCCTTGCCAGGTCACCTGGTTTCTAACTGGGTGGGAAAAATGTGGTGCAACCCACCCATGCTGACAGATTGCTGACGAACCATCGTCGCCCGAGTTGTCACCCTCCGGGAACCTCTGCCATATCAGCTAACAAAGGCACCATCTCAGCTGGGGCTCTCTCTAGAGTGACCACTTCTTGGGGAGGGGGGTTTCCTTGTGTAGAGGGTTCAAAAAGGCCACACATGGGAATTCCCTTTAAAAAAATAAAAGAGGAAATATTATACCTTCTAAATTTCCTATTACATAAAAATAATTTTTTCTAGTAAATGAATTATAATTACTAAGATTCTAGGTAAGACTGATAAAATTTTAATTCACCTACCTTGCTTTTAGGGAATTTCTAGATTCTCTTATGTCATGATGGTTTTTTAAACTATATGAGTATGTTATGGATGTTTGGAATCCCAAATTCCCCAACCTATACTATAATAACTCGAGATTTTATGAAATATTTTTTCAAATTATTTTAATATTTTCTATATTTTACTTTACATGAAACAGTAATATTATCTTCAGTTACATGCAAATATGAGTTTGAGATTCACTCCACATAACACTAAATTTAGCTTTCATTATATGCAACAAATAATTCAAATAAAATGTGACATATTGATAAATTATTATTATTGAGATTCATTGTTTCCACCAAGAAATTATAATGGATGTTATGAATAATATTAACTAAATTATTAAAATATGGTTTACAGATTTATATAAAATCAATTCCATGGTGACTAATTAATTATAAATGGAAATAAAACCCTTTTAAAAATAAAGGGTAATATTTATATGGAAAATTTTTTATGTGCACAAGTTTGTTTTATATCATTAAATTAACTGTATAATATATGGTTAATTATATTAATTAAATTAATATATTATATGTTCAATAATTTTTTTCATTCATATTATGTTTTTTATGTACAATAAATAAGAATAAATCTAATTTTATGATTTAAAAATGTATTATTCTAAAAATACATTTTCTAACTTTTTGTGCACTTATAATGACATTATTTTTATTTGAAAACATTATTTAATGAATTTTATATAATAAATTTAGTTTTTGAAATCATAATTTTAAAAATATATTATGGTGTTGGTTTGGGATTTTTCGAAATGTTTTATTTTTTGATGAATAATGAAAAATAGTGAATCATAGTTGAAAAATAAATTTTCATTTAAATTATTTATAATATTTAATTATTTTTTTAATTGATTTTGAAGTAAAATTATTACATTTTTATATCAATTTATCAAATTTATGTCATTTGAATCAATTCCCTATTTAATTTTGGTATAAAAAATTCCAAACATTTGATATTTTTCTCTTTAAAAACCTGATTTCTCATCAAGTCCATTGGATTAATTCTAAATTAAAATGTCTTCATTTTTCAGAATTGAATTTAGAAAAATGTATTAAATTTTTTTAAAAATAAAAATTTATATTATCTAATAATAAAAACATAATTATTTACCAAAACTAATAGTGAATTCAGTAAAAATTAATTACCACAGTTATGGTGAAAATTTGTTTACTAGCGGGTTAAACTAAAACCATAACGGTTAAATGACAAATAGAACTATATCAAAACATTTATATGGATATATTTTAACCACTACACCTATAAGGTTTTTTAATTTTTTAATTTTTACCATGTTGAAATATTAAAAATGTGGGAGCACTTATTTCCTTTCAAACATACCAAGGGTGTCCTCTCCTCCTGTTATAAATGGCTGCCCCATATCCTTTATTATTAGCACCTTTAAAAATATTTTGTTAATAAAATAGATTTCAAAAAAACTTATAAAAACACTCCTATCATCCTATAATCCATAGTTTTGACATAAATCTATCCTAGGATGGATTTTAGATCAAACCTAAGGAGGATACCCAAAAAATTCATAACATTCATCCATGAGCTTTTTTATTATATTTCTTCTACCTCCCGAATAAATTTTTATTGTATAATGATTATAAAATTACATAAATATATTATATATAATTATATTTTTTAAGTTAATTTATTTTCCTACAACCATCTACACTTCCATAAAATGGGTTATGAAATCACCATTGATGTGTGGGAGACTACTGCATCACGAACTGATGCCTTTATATTTTCAAAATTACCAACTCCTAAGGGTGGAGAATAATTATGATTTTGTTATAAATTATATATATGATATTTTTATTTCATTATTATTCTATAATATTTATATCACAGGTACCTTCATGCTCTTCATTTTAAAGGAATATGATAATGTTGTTTATGTGTATGATGGGGTACCGCCTCATGAAGCGATATGATTCATTCAAACATCACATAAAATGTATTAATGACGTTTTTATATAAAATATGTGATATATATGACATTATATTTATCATATAATTTTGATATATCACATAAATTTTCTTCTTTGAATCAGTTAAGAAAATTGAAACAACGTTTATGCGTACGTATGACATAGCATCTCCATGAACTGTTTATTCCATATTCCAACAATAAACACTATGGACTACTATAAATACATATATAATTAATATATATGATATTTATATCATGGATAAAATTATGGGTATAATGGAACTATTATAAAAGTAATAGGATAAAAACAACAAATCAAAACATATATTAAAAACCAAGCTGTTATTACCCGATACTGGACATTAACATATGTTTCCAATAATATTTTAATAAATAGATATATATAAATCAGATATGGTATTATATATGAAATGTTATTTATTTAGTAAATTCATAATAAACTTATATTTATTATATAGTTGTTTTTTACTTATATAAATAAATTCAAGACTAAAGTAAAAGATTTTCATCTCATATCTTATTATCTGAGAAACATGCCACATTCACCAATCATTTTTTTATCTGGTAAATATATTGACCGTTAATGTATTTTATAATGATTCTAGTTTAAATTATCTTTATTTACTTATCCATTAGATTATGTCTTTTCACGGGGTTTATAGTTCAAATGTTAATAATCGATAAGGGATGTTTCTGTCTTAAATTTCCTTCTTTGAGACATAAGTTTTGTTATGAACTTATAATCTTCAATGAGGTGTATATAATTCACATTTGACATGTTATACCATGTAAATACATGCTTTTATGAAATTTTAAATTTAATTTAATTTCATTCTTTCATGGTGATTATGATTCAAAGTTACAAAAGTGGTAAGGGTTTTATGTTTCAATCTCATAATTTTTCGAGATTGTTTATGGTTATGATTATAAAGAAGGAATATTTTGATATATATATATATATATATATAAAGAAACTAATGTATTTTTTTCTACTCTAGTTATTCCATGGGAATATATTTTTCCCTTTATTTTTTTCTATTTATGTTCTCAAGTGTTTAAAATGATGTTTTTATGAAAAAGCATCTTTTTAGTCGAATACCGTATTTCTTCCAATACCATGTTTTATTAAAATGTCTATAAAAATGTATTCAAATTATCATAAATGATTTATTGATGTCATTTTAACTAATTTTTAATTTGAAATTTTTTTAAAAGGAATCTTCATCACATTTTTAAAAAGAATACTGATTTGGATTTTAATGAAATTTTGAATGGAATATTTGTTTTAACGTGTATGACATAAAATAAACTTCTCATCCTCATCACCATTATTTTATGGAAACTTCTTATATATTTTTTTATGGTTTATTTCAAAGGAAAGGATTTTTGAAAATCCTTTGATTTTTTTTCAAAATTAAATTCGTATTTCCTTAAGAAAAGATTTAAACAAATTTTAAATCTTAATTTATATGTTTTAATGGATATTTTCAAAAAATAAAATATTTTCAAAGTGAAATAATTTTAAAAAATAAATTTTCAGTGAAAATTTATTTGTTCTAACAAAATTTTCCAAGTAATGTTTCAAAAATATTTTTCATCTAACACGACAACCATTAATTTAACATATAGTTACTATATATGTTGAACCAATGATACCATTATTATTATTTATATGAATGGTTTATTTTAAAAAATGTTTAATAAACCCATCAATCTTCTATAGGTTATACCATGATAGAGTTATTATGAAACCTACTTCTTTTTTGGGGGATTATTCTATGTTGAAATGGTGAAATTATTATTTAAAATTTCCCTTTTATAAGGATTATGATATTATTAATTTTTCATGAAACCTATTTCATTTCATTGGTTGTGATATTGTTAATGATTTATGATATTTTGGAACATGTATGCATGATTTCTATTATGTGAAGGTGGTTATGTTATAACCAAGGATGATGGTTACGTTTTGACCAAGGATGGAAGTTATATTATAAAAAAAGATGCATGGGACCTATATCTATATCTAATGTATCGGAAAAAAATATATATAACTTGAGACAATAAGAATTGAATGGAGAGTGAACTTGGTTAAGTAGTGGAGTTTGTCCACTATAATGGTATTGGGAGTGAATCATTACTAACATGATGGGTTGGAGAGTTAACCTATTCCACATTGAGGAAAGGGATCGTAATGATGATGGTTGTGTGTCCCACACAATAGGTGTGTCTTCAGAAAAGGAATGTACATGGCTGTTTAACCCAATCCCTATGTAGGTACATGCATTGTTAGAACAATCCTAACATGCTATAAATGTCTTGGTGTACAGCCTTGACACAATATTTTCTATTATTATATGCATTACTCTAATCAATGACTTATTCCAATTTTATGCACAAATTTCTCATACTATTTTATTCCATTATGATTGATGTCTTATGAACTGCTAATATTTAATCCATGACTCATATTTATGATCGATGAGAGGTTGGGAATGAACTGTGTAGGTTATGTTCATTATTACACATTCCTTTGATTCTATTATATTTTTATATCCTCATAGATTGATATCTCTAATGTTTACCCTTACTGGACATCAGATCTGACCCTTTCTTATGTTTCCTTCCCCCAGGTTATGAAGAATGGTTTCATACAGGGTATGTCTATGAAGAGTACTAAATATGAACATCATTTTGGGAAACGTTGTGGATCATTAACTAGATTTGAAGATTGTGTTACAATTTTCCAAATTCAATAAAATGTTATGGTAATTAGCCTTGTGTTTGTGTAATGTATTGTAATGAATATTCATTTAAAAAGATCAATCTCCATGTATTAGAATCTTGGGTCACTGTAGTTGGTATCAAAGAACAGTTTATTTATCCATTCAAAATTTGGATGAAAAAACATTATAGAGATTCCTAGGTATATTTATAAGCATATTTTTAGGTTTTTTTCTATGGATAAGTCTAAGGAAGAGTCAGTATTTAAGGAAATTGCATGGAATTTTGATAAAGGATAGAGTGGCTGGTTTCCAAGAAATGACATCCCTATATGGATACTATCTATGGATGTGGATCTGGAACAGATGCACATAGGGGTAAAAACATAAAAGACACCATATTTATCATGACTCGATTGTGAACTGGTGAATGATAACATGCCCAAATTCATACATAATTTGACACTAATGGGGGATAGTATTTGGAAATTCACAAACTCATTATGAACCATCATGATGGATTTAAATAGATGATGACAATGAATGACCTAGGATGAACCTAAGGTTTCATAGATTAAAAAGAATACGTCTTAATTAAAAACCCTAAATGATTTTTTAGAATATGAGACTACCTATTATGATAAGAGTTGATCAAACTGTGATTTCTAGTTATAGTAAATTATAGTAACGAGAAAGAACTAGACTAACATTGAATGTGGTGGAATATTTTCTAATAAGAGTCCAAATAGGATTATGACAAGAGTAAATGATGTTTTGATTATTCATAATTAGTTTTCATAGAACATGATCAAAATAATATACCTTAACCAACTCTCAGGCTAACCAAAGTAGATATGGAAAGTGTTCTCTTAGATTTCAGGGGATGGTATGTAACATACTGACCTAGGTTCCACATGTCACTGCCTCAAGCCTATTGGGTACATAACCTGAGGGGATCCACCCCATATGTCAGAGGCTACTGAATAGAAGTCAGTGTATAATATATAATTAAGTGATATTATAATGTATTTACAAAAGCATCACAACATTTGAAATAGGTAAAAACTAACCAAAAGATATTGAATGATAACTAGAATAATACAATAACCAATAAAGACCAATATCACACGATAACCCAAAAATTGGGATAAATGAGAAGAAACCAAATAAGTATACTTGTCATGAAAAATATATTTCAAGTGTCTAAATAAAACCCAAAACAATGATACACTAAAAACACCAAAAGGATTCCAAAAATCATGGTTGGTTCCCTCATCCATGTTCTATCCCAATGCATCCATCTAACATAGGGATCATACCCTTATATTATCTTGTATCGCAGAATTCAATGTAGGTACTAACATGGAAGCCCGAGTAGGGTGTGATTATAACATAGTAGGCCACCACTAATGACATCCCAAACAGTATCCAATCTATAACAGTGTATGTAGTTTTATAAAAAAATATTGTGTAAAGATAAAGTAAATAATATTCACTTTAAATTATTCTTTAATTAATCTTATTATCCCCTAGGTTCATGATGACATGAGAACCAATAATAACAACTTCGACCCAGGACAAAGTCTAAACCATTCACATAGGGATATTACATTTCATTTTATCGTGGGTTTCCATTATTCATTTATTCCCAATTTCATATTCAAACTATGAGGGCCTAGAGCAGTAGTTTGGCACCCTATGGGTATTTGGAGATCCATTCCATGTTTTATAACTTTGTGATCACATACAATACATATATAATGGTGGGAATAGAGTGGTTGTCTAGAACCCCATGGGAATTTGGAGAAACAATCTCTATCCCACAACCCAGTCACAAATATTACATATCATGTTTCCATATTTCCAAGCATTTATAAACCATTACCATAAATCAATATCCAACCCCTTTTACAAATTCATCATTTCAAACATACCAGAACACCCCTTGGGATATTATAAAATTCATAAACCATTAAAAAATCATGTCACATCACAACCTGATGGTGTCTAGGCCATGACTCCCCAAGGATGCCGACAATAGTCTAGGGGTTGGAGACTAGCACCATGTAGGCATATCACATAGATGTGAGGTGTTTTCCCAAGGTACCGGTATGAACACACCCAAAAAACCTTGATATAATAATGAAGATATATAAATACATGAAAAGTAAAATTCATTCAAACATCCATCGCAAACTAGAGTAAAAAAGTAGTACTGAAAGCATAAAAAGGGAAAACGCCTAATAAAAACTATAAAAGCATCCAACTGGTAGAGATAGTGGGAATCACTATCAAATTCAACTACTAGAAATCTCCTCGATCTAGCTTCGGTAAACACCTTAGTCGGTCTCTCTTAGTGAGCTCCACCATCCTTGGGTCCTCTTGGGACTTCGTTGAAAGGCATGTGGTATATACAAGACACTATACGTGTGGTAAAATACCATGTAGTAGTATGTATAAGAATACTTAGTACGTTACCCAAAAACCTAAAAGAAAAGGGAGAAGCTAAAAGTAAATAGTCCACTCAACCTAGCTAGATGGAACCAATCGAGAGAGAAACTCCATCTTTAACCATCCTCGACTATACCTGACTTGTTAGTTGAGTCCACAATGAGTGTCAAGCTAGAAACATAACAACACCATATGGAATCCAAAAATCACCTAGGTATAATCATCCTAGAATCCAAGTCTCATAAGGTTTGAACATCGTAGAAAACCACTATACTTTACTAGAGGCTCAAACAATAATACAAAACTAGGGGAAAACATTCCATGAGCTCATCCATCACAGATAGCCCCCTTCGAAGAGATACACTCCATCGGGAAAAACTCACTAGGACAATATCTCGTTCCCAACACCTGAGGTCTTAACATTGCTAACCTAAACCATACACAAGGTAGTAAGAACCCAAATAGAGGGATCCGCACATCTCCCCTACACTATAGTCGAGAAATTAATAGTTCCTATCCATGTATCAAACATAACTAGTGAAGGGTCATTCTCTTCGTAATGATACTCAAAATATGACTGTGATCTAACTATAATACATCTCCCACTCCTCACTGCTACATGGAGATAGGGTAGTATTACTCCATAGATGAGCACCCACACCCTGGTATGTCTAGGGAGTACAACTCCAAGGATAGAGGACTCATACACCGGTCCAATAGGAGAGTACCAATATGTGGACAGAGTACCTACAACCTATTATGGCAGGGGGTACACTCCGCCAACTCAATTAGTATGGAGGAACCACACCCGAACATGACATTGGAGAACATACCCCAGGCTATAGGAACTTCTCCTTGCTATGAAAATGGAGTACCAAATCATTCGGAACACAAAATATATAGAGGACCAAAAACATGGTATGATATGGGAGTTCTGACTCCCAGTAAAGAGGAATGATACCCTAACATGATAGGGGAGTTCCCACTCAATCTATACATAACATCTAGAGAATCACTCCCTGGTATACAAAGGGAGTACCGGCTTGAAAGATAGAGGAACTGCATCATGGTCTAATAGGGGAGTAACTACTCATTCTAGATAAAAAGTATGGAGGGCCCACACTTTGTCGTAGAAAGGGAGAGTTGACTCAAAATTTGAAAATGGTATGGGGAATCGGTAACCTAATCCATCAGGGATTCAAAAACCCATAAGAACTATCCAATGATATATAACCTTCACCCACTACATGGGGAGTCTAATATCTACCAAATCAAATAGGTAAGGGAAACATGTTCCCGGATTCAATATGGGAGTACCAGTACCAGAGTGTATCTTTATGAAACAAACTTACCTATATCATCAGTCATATTACACTAAAAGGAGTGTCACACTTATCATACCTCAAATCATAACACTGCCATGGGTAGGGACGGATGCCCTAAAGTCATAAAGGAGAAATTCTATATCATAATGAAGAGTGTATGAGACCCACATTCTATGGTGATAAGGAAGGATACCGGTCCCGATTTCAACCTTGTGATCCACCCTGATCACTAAACAAGGATAAATAGTGCTACATACGTACCATTATCGAAATTGACCACCTCATATCTCATAGGATGAAATGGATTCCTTCATCATGTTTTACAAAGAATAATTTTTAGGATAGGACTCTTGCAATCATGAATTAAAGTTCCAGTGGATGAGATATGTACGGAAAAAGATCTAAAGAAGATATCAAAGGAGTACATGACCTATACAAGGGTATATATGAATTCTTAACAAACCTTATAAATTGTCATTGTATCTAATTTAAATGGTTTTCTAAGCCATGTAAGAGTACACGACATGTACAACCCATACACGACGTGTTCCACTTCACCACGCTTTTGGTCATGTCCTTCTTCTATACAACCCAACCATTTGTGTCCCTAACATGCTATGTTTCCCATAATACATGGAATGTTCATGATAAATTATCACTTTTTTTGTGGTTTTCTCATGTTTGTGTCAATCACCCCGTGTTTATGTACCTTTTCTGTGTACTTTTACATGGCCATGGACTGTCACATGGATTATTTTTCCATGTCTTATGACCACATGGTTTAGGGTCACTACATAGTGTGTAACACTAGTACATGATGTGTAGTCCCCAAATGTCATATTACCTAATGATTAAGGGTTACACAACATGTCTGTCTTGACTACACTCCATGAAGATGATAATTCAATATAAGAATTACCTTAAAAAATGCCCGATTTACCAAAGTTATCCCTGAAACCAATAGATCAACCTATCAGGGATCAGTAGGAATTTAAATAGGGATTTAAAAACATAATACAATGAATGAATATAGGGATAAAGAAACAAAACTCAAAACAGACTACCATGAGGGTTAATCGATGAATCTTGGGGTGTCAAATGATGGTCAGATCGTGCTACTCCTCAATCTGATGACAATTGGTGCTAAAAAATGAGATTGGCATCACCTTGTTGCATTTATTTGGATTGGTTTTCATCTATACAAAAAGGGGATAATAGAGGATTCACACCTATTATGAATTGTACACCCAATATGAGATAGGGGAGTGATTAGGTTATTAAAATAATTAAATTTTCTTTTAATTAAGAATATCGCCACATATTTTCCTTCTAACTCACCTTCGACTAAAAATCCCGACACCAAAAACACTATCTTGTATATATGGTAAACACAACCTTTTGAACTCAACAGTGGCCTTATATTTTCTATATGAGAAACCACTTAGGAGTTATTACACATTTTAAGAGAAATTGTTGGTTCATAACAAAATATATTTGATATTTTGAAAATCAACATGATGAGGCTCTCTAGGGCCCTGAATCATGTTCCACCTCAGTTCTTGGCTTCAAAATTTTTTATAAGAATATTTGAGAGTCTTATAGGTTAAACCCAAGTTAGTATATTCTCCACACATTAGGGATTATCTACCTCAAATAGATAAAAATCAGGCATGAGGGATGAAAATGATCTCACTACTAAATCTCTCTTTCTAGTAAGCTCACCAAGGGTTCCCACAGCTTCCAAGAACACACACAAGTCAACTAAAAAGTCCAAACCACAATCACATTCCCCTCTAACCAGGTCAATATCATGAAACAAGTGGTAATATTGGTTCTTAGATGCGACATATGGAAAATTAAAAAACACCATGGTCTATGTGAAATCGTAATGTCTAGTTGTACACCACTTTGTTATCCTCATGCTAATACTGACGTAACCCAAAATTTCACATCCACAACTTGAAGAACTTCACTAAAACCTCCTCATGCCTTTTGATTTTAAGTTTGATATCGAGCATGTCAGGGGCCAATTGAAAAAAATTGGGCTTCCCAAGTGTAATCACCGGTTCATACCATACCCTTCATCTATAAACCCCGAACTGTAACATAGCTCACCAAAATAGAAAAAACACCACACAGACTAGTGGAATACCAACTGTGAATGGGTGATTGAAGACAAATCCAAACCATGGAAACATCATAGGGTATAAATTTTACACTATATAATGGTTTTAAGAAAGGTTCTTCCACACCTCGACTTCCAAGAAAAAAGGGACTATCTGAAAAACTCCACAGGAAAGGCCTAGAACCTACTCCCACACTCCATCGTACAATGTCACCCTTAATATAAAATTACAAGGAACTTGTACACTACACCTACACAATATCTCATCTGGGTAGAACTAAATCGCCTACATAGTTTTTATTGCATCACAAAAACATGTCTTTTGGGGAAAGTGACCATCTTTCTTATAATCCCAAAGCTATGCCAAACTATTCCATATCCTCCTCAATATTATCATGTACAAAGACAATGCTAGGAATATGAGGGTACTGACTAACAACAACGACATTATCAAATTTTAACCCTGGGTCTTACTAGGCCCTATGTATACAAACCAACAACATGCCACCCAACCCTGAACACACATGCAAGAGGGGCTCATCCACCACAACTCAATACTATCTTTGTTGGATGATACATTCTCACATGCATGATTGTAATCACATCAAAAAAAATTATCTTGGTGGATGAAGGAACCAGCTTCCTCATGAATTCAAATCAACATAAAAAATCATCAACATAGGGCCCTATTGATTCCCCACACCACCCTAATTATACCTTAAGAAAGAAGCAAAAAGGAAAGAGTACCTCTCAATAATTTCAAATAGTTTCTACCAAATAATTTTGAAAGAACATAGAGAATAAATCTATTCATCATCATTGGTTCTGGGTCAAATGAATCTTCCACATGAAATAATCCTCACCCATGTTTTCAAGCTCTTTGAGCCTAGCATGGACCGCCTGGGGGTGGTGGTTGAAACATCTCAAACAACTTTCCACCAACGGATACTCTCCAAGATCCTCCTCCACATCATCCATTGTGAGGAACTCCCTACTCAAAATGCTACCTCTTACAAGGAGTCCCATAAAACATCTACCTCTCATCATAATTAAGGGTTGAAAATATCTTACAAGATATCCCCATCCATTATAAGTGTAACACCTCCTCCCCTGTGGCTGATCAGAACCCCTTCATAGATCTTTTGCTACATGCCCATGTGATTGAAATTGGTCTTGTTTATGCGTCCTGCATTGTGATCCTATCATATTGTCTAAAACTGATGTAGATGACTCAACCTCATGACCACCACTATGGAAATAATTTTTTACCATCCACCAAGAAGGTATCTACAACCAGTGCCTTCTCAAATACCTCTACATAAGACAGAAGGCACAAGGATACCACACCTTCTCGGATGTCTTTTCAGAGACTGCTAAAATTTTTGAGCTCTGAAGAATGGGTTTAGAACCATATCATTGGAGTATTATTTGAAGTCCCATTATAGAACACGATCATGATATTGTATACTTTAGGCCTATCTTACACGGTTTTTCTTTCCCTGGGCTTTGTACCTCATGCATCCCCTAGGAAAAGGCCTCATGATGGTAGAGTAATCTACACCACCTTATAATGGGGTAGTTCATTCTCATCCTCCTTCAATGTGGGATTTTCATAATCCCCCCAGAAAGGGTCCATCGCCCTCGCTGGCACATAAAATATACATTGGATCTAATACCATTTTCATGGCCCATTCTAGCCCATAATATTTATATAGTCTGGTTTGGGGCTAGGCCAAACATTTTTTCTTTCCCTAGAATATGGACCTCATGAATCCCCCAGGAAAAGGCCTCATGATGGGAGAGGTATCCATACCACCCTATATAGGGGTTCTTTGTGATACTCCTCCTTCAATGTGGGATTTTCATAATCTTGCCCTAAAAGGTCCCAACATCCTCACGAGCACATAAAATCAACACTATCACTGATACCATTTGTGATGTCCTAGTCTAGAAAGGACATTAGGGCCTTGTACGGGGTGGGGTGGATTATGAAAATCTCACATTGAAGGAGGAGAAGCATAAAACATAACTTAATAAGGTGGGTTGGATACCTCTTCTATAATGAGTCATTTTCTTAAGAATTTATTGAGGGCCAGATCCAATGGAAAGAAAAACCTTGCTGGCTAGGGCCAAAGTGAACAATAACATTATTATGGGATAGACATAGCCATGACAATGGTATCAGAGCCAGTGTCCATTTAATGTTCAAGTGAGGACACTGGACCCTTCTAAATGGATAATTGAAATCCCACATTGAATTAGGGGGAACATAAAGCACCCCCATTGAAGGTGGTTTTGATACCTTTCCTATAATGGGGATTTCTTAGGGAATTCTTGATTGCTAGAGCCCAAGGAATGAAAAACCTTGTGGGATATTCCCAATGAAGAAAATATAGAGATATTTCACTGCACTAGGCCATTACAAATTGTATCAAATACAGTATCCATTTGATGTGACTGTGAGGATATTGGACCCTTCCGGGGGGGGGGGGTGGGGATTATGACGATCCCACATTGAAGTAGGAGGAGCATGAAGCACCCTTTATAAGGTGGAATGGAAACCTCTTAATCATGAGGCATTTTCCTAGGGGATTCCCAAGGGATAGATCCCAAGGGATGAAAAAACATACATGCTAGGCCCAAAGTAGATAATATCATAATCATGCCATGGACTAGTCCATGACTATTATATTAGATCCAGTGTCCATTTCATGTGCCAATGAGGATGTTAGACCTTTCTAGCAGGGGGATTTTGGAAATCTCACGTTGATGGAGGAGGAGAATGAAGAACTCCTTTATAAGGTGGTGTTGATACCTCTACCATCATGAGGAATTTTCTTGGGGGATTCCTAAGGGGAAGAGCCTAGGGAAGAAAAAACCTTTTGTGATAGGCCCAAAGTGGAAAATAGAATGATCATGGGATGGACGAGGAATCCCCACATAAATGGAAGAGTATCATGGAACACTACTTTATAAGGTGGTGTGGATACCTATCCCATCATGAGGCCTTTTCATGGGGGATTACTGAGGGCGAGAGACCTAGGAAATGAAAACTGTGTGGGAAATGACCAAATTAGACAATATCAAGATCATGGGTTGGACTAGGCTGTCACATATGTTATTAGAGGCAATATCCATTTGATATTCCAGTGAGGAAACTCACCCCTTATAAGGGGTTGATTATGGAAATACCACATATAAGGAGGAGGATCATTAAGCATTCCTCTATAAGGTGGTATATATACCTACCCAATCATAAGGCCTTTTCCTAGGGGATTCCTAAGTTCTAGATCCTAAAGAAATAAAAACTGTGAGGGCTAGGCCCGAAGTGGAAAATATCACGATCATGGGTAGGATTGGGAAGTCACATAAAGTGATAGGTATGTAAACCGCACAGATTGATCCACCACACTCATGTTACCCTGTAAAAGCTGTAAAAACTCTGAGATATACATTGACCTCAATGTGGCTGGTTAAAACTTTTCCATAGATATTTTATCAAACTCCACCCAAGTGTGTGTCACATCTTTGTGGGATTTTAGAACTAAACTACACCATCTTCTGACCAAACCCTACAGATGGATCACTTCTAGTAAGACTATCTAAATAGGAGGTCTCCTCACAAGGTGTGAATCTTGCATGACTACTTCAAGCCTTTGATCAGATTCTTGGGGGTTTGGATGACCATGATACCTTAGATGTTTCTTTCTATGGAAATCTGGAAACACACTAATCATTCATGAATACTCATCATGAAATTATGACAAATAAACCTTCTCAACTTGTGGTGGATCAACTGGCGGACCATCTGGTGGTACCGCCTCAGAATCGGTTCCCTATAGTAAATCCCTTCTACATGGAAGATCTCCATCAAAATCATGCCATGGAACCTTATTTGGCTATCATGATGGTGGCATATAGAAATATAATTCTATATGTTCCATAGTCAATGACTATATCAGTGGAGCTAACTCAAAAAGGAAAAAGGAGAAACCAAAACGCAGTCCTATACGATGCATGCACCATTATTTCCCTATGACTAGTTTCATAATGTAAAAAGTCCAAAAGTAGGTTATTAGAGTTTAGGTGAATGGATTCCTCAGCCTCTGCACCATCTTAGGAACCTATAGTGTGAGATATGAACTCGAAACAACCTAACATTATCACAATGAAACCCAAACCAAGCTCATGAAACTATGGTCCCAATTTGGAAACCAGCTCTGATACCACTATGTCACGGCCCAAATTGAAGGGCTCTTGGATGAGAATCCCCAAGCCCACATCCAATAGGATAGGGTATGAAGACTAGTGCCATGTAGGAATATCAAATAGATGGGAGGCCATTGCCTAAGGTGCGTGTTTTCATTCACCACAAACACCTTAATGAAATAGTACATAGATATAAAATGATAGAAACTAAAATACATGCACACATCTATCCCAAACTAAAGTACAATAGATGTAATGAAAGCATAAAAATGGAAATAAACACACAAACCAAAAACTATAAAACAATCTGACCTACTTAGAAGGAGGGAATCACTATCAAATGAAACAATGCTCATATGTCCAGCTCTAGTAAACACGTAGGCCGGTCTATCTCACTAATCTCTTCCTGCCTCAGGTCCTTGAGGGACTATGTCGAATAGATTTTGGTTTTCATAGGACACAACATGTGTTTCCAACAATTTTTCATGGGTGATTATTACAATACTCAATAGGTTTTCCAAAAACCCAAAAAAAAAACTGGAGAAACTAAAAGTCAAAGTCTTCTTAACCTAGCTAGAGGGAACATAATTGATAGAGAAACTCCTTCTCAAACAATCCTTAGATATAAATTACTTGTATGATCATTCCACAAGGGGTCTAAACCCAAACATGTGACAAAATAACATGTAATACTAGAATCACCATGATATACTCATCCAAGACACCACGTCTCAGGAGGTTCTGACCTCAGAGCCAGTGACATGATTTTACTCAAAGTCATTAAGGATAACACAAAACTAAGAGAACACACTTCATAGACTAGTCCATCCCAGATGGAAACCCTATAATTGATATATTCCATTTGTAACAACCAACTAGTTCTAGATCATTTGCCTAGAACCTGAGGTATTTCCATCACTAACTTGCGCCCTGCGCAAGCCTACAAGAACCCAAACTAAGGGACCCACACCTCACCACTAAATAGAAGTTGACGAAGTTCTAGATCCTAACTAGATATCACACATAACAAGTAGAGGAGACCACTCCTCTTAATAGAACCCAAAAGATGAGGGATCACAATCTCTAATGGTGGACCCACCCCTCGTTTCTACTCATAGACAAGGGAGTACTAATCCATAGATGAGGAACCACACCCTGGTATGATAAGCGAGTACAACTCAAAGGATAATGGACCTTCACCCTGACCCAATGGGAGAGTACCACTCTGTGGCTAGAGAACTCATTCCCTGGTAATATAGGGATGTTCACTCTACCAACTAGATTACTATGGGTGACCCACACCTTGAAACGATAGGGGAGTTTAGACCCTAGGCTAGGGGACACAATCATTAGTATGATAGGGGAGTACCAGCTCTACTAGAACACACCACATATGAAGGAACCACACCCTAGTATGATAGGGATGTTCCGACTACATGGATAGAGTAACCACACCCTAACATGATAGAGGACTACCCACTCTATCTATACGTCATGTCTGGAGGACCTATTCCCCTATACAATAGGGGAGTACCGACTCCATGGATAGGGGTCCCACACACTGGTCCAATAGGGGAGTACCTATTATTTTTAGCCAATAAGTATGGAGGACTCGCACCCAAGAATGATAGTGGAGTGCTAAATCAGACTAAAAAAACAATGTGTGGATCACCCACACTAATCCATTAGGGGAGTACTGACCTAAGAAGAACTACCCAAAGGTATAAAACCCACACCCATGGTCTGGGGAGTACCATATCTACAAATCATATAGGTAAAGAAAAAATCACACCCTGATGCCATAGGGGAGTACCGGTCCAAAAACTCTCTTTAATAACCAAAGAAATCTAAAACATCAATCAACCATTGGTGAAAGGATAATCATACTAATCATACCATGTTTGGAATCCCGTGTTGTTTTAGTTTTTCTTATTTACTTTTACATTACAATGTACTATCACATGAATACCCTGTGCATGTTCTCTAGCCACACAGTTTGGGGTCACTACACAACGTGAAACCTCGGTACACAAAATGTATTCTAAAAAAGTCATCTTACCTGAGTAGGAAGGGATACATGAGGTGTATCATTGAAATAAATAGTGGGTATATGGTAATTCTATACATGAATTACAATTAAATATTCCCACGTCTCCCCAGTTTTTCAAAAAATCAACTGATCAACCAAGAAGGGATCACTAGTAATTGTAATAGGAAATTAAAAACATATAAAAACCCAACAATGGGGATCTATACCAACACATAAAATGAATTACCTTGATGGTGGAACACCAATGATTCGAGTGAAGAACAACACCTAGACCATGATTCTCCATGATCTACAGATGATTGGATTAAAAACTGATATTTCCAACACCTCGTTGCATTTATTTTCCTCGGTTTTCATCCATATCCAAAGGGGAGAGTAGAGGATTCACTCCTCTTGTGCGTTGTGTGCACAAAGTGAGAGAGGTGGAAGGATTAAGTTAGGAAATTAATTAAATTTCATTTAATTAATAATTCCACCTCATAACACCACCACCAACTCGCCACCAACTAAATCTCCCAGTGTGGAAATATTTGGGTTTCACCAAGGGTAAACACGAAATTCAAAATAGAATCATAGACTCATATTTCTAATTTGAAAATCCTAACTAATTGTAATACTTATTTTAAGAGAAATTTCATGAGCATGACAAAATTTATTTAATTTTTTTTAAAATCGCCTTACTAAGGCTCTCCATGACCTGGAATCCTGTGCTGACTCAATGCATGACTTCAGATTTTTTTGGAATAATCAAAAGTCTTACAGGTCAAACCCGAGTCACTAAATATCAAACTCATAATCCCATTATTCACCAATTTTATTATCCCATATTCAACCAATTTAATTATAACTTGTAAAAATTAATCAGTTAATGAATTCAATTAATAGTATAATTTCTCAATGTGGAAATTAAAAATTCACAATCACTTACATAAATTTATTATCAAGGTTTTCAGAATTATCAATTATACTACCTACCTTATGGTCTTTGATAGACATTAATCAAACCCAAAATCCCCAATTTGAAGCATAATGATCATGATCACAAAGAAGTGGAAGATCTAGGAACAATTCATAAGTTTGAGATCAAAAGGATTGTGATTTATTAAAACCTAGATATAAAACATCTTTAATGGAATAAAAAATAACTCATCCACGTTCAAAAAGAGAGATGGTAGAGAGATTAAAACAAAAAAAATAATGAATCATATTCCAATGATGAGTCGATACTTCGATTGGAGGATCAATTAATCAAGAAAATAGTTCAAGGAGCATTATAATCCTTTTTAGTGCTTCTAAAATTTGGGGAACTTGTTTTAGTTCAAGCAAGGGAGAAACGAAATAAGAACCAGGGGGTATAGGATTTTTTTAAATTTTTTGGAAGAATTAAATATTTTTTCAGACAGCGTAATGGTATATGGTCTAGAGGTGGGGAGTGAATTGACCAAATTAAAATTTTTAATCAAATGAATTGATTAATTAAATTAATTATCAAAGTTAATTAATAAGGTTAATTAGCATTGGAAAAAGTAAATAACGCCATGATATTTTTTATAGTAGTTTTATCCAAAGTGGGTGTACTCTACTGTTATACCTATCAACTCTATGAGGGACATGTGTGCACTAAAAAAATATTTTTAAAGGGAAATCATAACCCAATTACAAAATCCTTTTCTAGTAGGGGGAAAACCACAACACTGAATTTTGGGTGGGGAGTCACAACCCTTACAACCAAACATTAGATACAGGGAGTCACAACCCAAATTATCCTGAATTTAGATATAGGGAGTCGTAACCCCAAGGTCCTGACTTTAGAATCCAGGTGTCACAACCCGAGGAAAAAGAATAAAAAATAATGATTTTGTGTGAAAAAGCATAAATAGAAAAATATAGTGCGTGTGAGATGTAACACCCAGAGATTTTATGAAAAATATTCTTTTTAATTTCACTAATGTCTTGTGTTGTACGCTACACCAAAAGGAGCTTGCACAACACGCATCCTTGATTTGCCTTGAATTACACGCAATCATGAACTTCCTCGATAGCGTGTGCAGTACACAATAACGAGTTTCACTAAACAATAATATGCTATTAAAATATTATTAAAACTAGCCGTTATGAATAGTAATAACCACCTTTTGAAATTTTGTAATTTTATTTTTCAAAATGGAATTAATTTTTGGATTCGTAATATTGAAATTAGCTTAGGGTGAAATTTTGGTGATTTTTGGATAACTTTCATATTTTGATGAATAGTGAAAATTACTAAATTTTAATAAAAAACAACTTTTTCAATCGAAATAATTAATAGTGATAAATTATTAATTTGAGTGGTTTTAAAGTATATTTAGAATATATTTTTACAATTTAATACAATGTTGGTCATTGGATGTAATTTCACATTTAAACCAGACATAAACAAATGTCAATCTTTTGATAGTTATTATCTCTTAAGAACACGCTATTTGTTTTGACGACGAGAATTAATTTTTAAATTAATTAATGCAACTGATATGTTTTGAATTTGGTAAAATAGAAATCAATTTTTAGTTAATAATATCAAATATAGCTTAGGCCTAATGTTTGGTATTTTTCTGAAAACTTTCAATTTTTGATGAATAGTGAAACCACTAAGTGGTAGTTAAAAAAACTGAATTTTTCATAAAACTTAATTTTACTGCTTCTATGAGTGGAATTTCAAAAATCCAATAGACACGGTTGATGTCAGTAAGTAAAATGTGGTTCAATGAGATGAAAATAATTTTTGGTGAATAGTAACTTTTTACTTTTATTTACCACGGTTAAAAGTAAATAGGGTAATTAAGGGTAGAAATGATATTATTATTGCCCTAACACATGTCCTAATTCTATTGGACAAGTTTAATTCGACCAAAAACAAACTTAGGAATAAAATATGACCATTTAGGCCCACTTGGATTAGATTTGGACATTTATTATTAATTTAATTAAAGAAGGGTTAAAAGAGTTAAAATAAAAGTCTTTTTACTAAAACATTTTTAATATAGGGTTATACATAAGATAAATTCGATTGTAAATATTAATTATAAATCTAAAATGATTTCCTACATAATGGTATTTTATTTGTAATTTTTAGACATCAAATAATTTAAATTATTTATGACACAAATATGATGCAGTAATTATCTTATTAATGAAATATTGACATAATTGATGTTATAAATACCAAAATAAATGTAATTTAAGACTTTTTATGAATTAAACTAATTTTCTAGGTTAATATGACATGTTATTATTTATTTAATTAACTTTTTTCGAACTTATCATTTTGTTATGAGTTTCACAAAAATCAATTACTAAATAGTGTCAAAATTGACATAAAATAGTTTTTAAAACAAATATTATATTATTAATTGTTATTTTATTCCTAAAAATCTAAGGATCGGCCAAATGACTTAGATAATGTTATATATATTAATAATAAACAATTTGGGGTTCGTTTGGCTTCTTATAGTATGTTTATTAACCTTATAGTATAAGAACACAAGAAGACACGGTAAAAGTAAAATTATTTAACTTAATGTTAAATCTAAATGATAAGGTTAAAATAGGAACCTAAACTTGTCTAAATTCTATTTGATGAGAGTATTTCGACCCATCCCCACCTTAGCATCGAAATAAATCAATTTGGAGCTATTTAAAACAGAACTTGACTTTATAATAAAATAATATTTTTAGTTATTCCAAAGGTGCCCCTCTCCTCCATTATAAAAGGGAACCTCCTCCCTCTCGTCCTCACACAACTTTGAGCCTTCAAGCTCTCCCAACCCCTGTCAAATTCTCCAATACACTTCCCTATAAACATCCTAGAGGTTCTTGGCTTCCTCAAAGACCAATTTTGGTACCCTAAGAGGAGGTCTCAAAGAGGCGCTTCAAAGAAGAGGTAATTTCCGTTACCAATTCTTTCACCTTTATTTCTTCTTCCACTTCTTCTTCTAAGGTTGTTTCATTATGAAGTAATAACATTAGTATCGCTCATATACTGATATTTTATTATAAATATGAAACAACTCTAATTAACTTTCTATCCATCCTACGGAAAAAGGAAATCACCGCGCGTGCGTACGTACGGAATACCGTCTCCACGCCATGGTGTAATCTGCTTTTCCACCAACACCTTACATGGATGGGTATTATGGTGTAAAAAATAACTATACATAGTTATTATAACATAATAATGATTCTGATATATTGTATCATCCACTCCAATTCAATTCAATAATTTTGGAAATGATATCATCGCTCGTGCGTACGTACGGACTACCGTCTCCACGACGCGATGAGATTCATTCTCCATGTTAACCATTTAAGAATGATTATAAAGTATATATAAGCAATAATAATGAAATATATGAAATTATAAATATACTGGATTTATGTGTATATATATGTATGTAATCTACTTAATTCCATTCAACTCAATAAGGAAACGAAAACAGCATTCATGCGTACGAACGGTCTACCATCTCCATGAACGGTGTATTTCTTTCCATTTACTGATTTATTATATATATGTATATTCTGAATATATAAATATAAATCATGTTATATATTCTGTAATTAAGTAATCATGATCTAAGTAATCATATGAATAATTACAAGTCAAAACACGGACGACAAATGAAACAATTTTACCCAAAACGCTCTTTAACATGGAATTTACAAAAGAACGGGTAATATAATGTCATAAGTGAACCATATATGGTATCATAACAATGAATATGATTCTGGAATAAGTCAATAACATTATTTAAATCATTATACAGGAGGTTCGGACACTTACAAAGCAAGTCGGACCTAAGGTAAGGGAAATATCACAATCTCATTTTTATCCGGGATTGTTTATACTTTAGTATTTACTGGGGTGTATTTTATCATCCACATCCATGTTTCCAGAATATGTAATATTATTTCCATCCACCTACAATTTTTTAAATCCAATTTTACCCTTCGGTGAGTTTTTAGTAAAGAATATGAAAGGAATCTTTTGTCGTTTTTCGTACGAGGTACTTTTTGACTTTTCTGACAAAAGTACGAAGAATGTTTTTTGAACTTATACGGAATGAATGGATTTTTAAAACATTATTTCCAAGAATATTCCTTTACAAGTTTTCAAGTTTATTTTTAGTCAACTTATTTTAGTTTAAATTTGTATGACATGTTAAGAAAGGGAAATTGTTTTTGAAGAAGAAAGGATATTTTCCTCAAGAATGGAGTTCAAGTGTTTTATCAAAATTATTTTCCATCTAAGATAATAAAGGGTTCTGTTTTTATCCCTATTATTACATTGATTTTATTATGTTGTGATGGAATTATTTTTATGAATTCCTTTATCGTATATTAATTGTTTAATGATGTCATGATGTTTATGATTCCCATTTTTATTACATGGGTTATGCAATGATGTATGGTTTATGATTTTGTGGAACACATAAGAATGGTATAATTATGAGATGGGTGGGACCTATATCTCTCTCCAATGCATTGGGTAAATATTTTATATCTCATGAGATAGACATGGCTGGAATGGTAGGTTATACCGGTTCAGTGAAACAGGACTGAAACGAGGGTGACTCAGTTCAAAAATGGACTTTGTCCACTAAGATAGTCTTGGCAATGAGTCTTGACTAACAAGAAATGATTCTCTATGATTATTTGTGTATGACACAATGTTTCATGTTTTAAGTTATGATTATTGTGATTACATTTCACTGCCATGATTTATCCCATGTTATGAAATTATGCTCTCTTTTGCAGGTTAAGATTTTCAAAATGTTATGTTCTTATGATGTGATTGATATTTCTTTTGTTTACCCTTACTGAGCATTTGAGCTCAACCTTTTATGTTTTCTTTCCCCCAGGATATAAAGAAAGGTTTTAGGTATAAAAAAAGAAGATCTTTATGGGAGATGTTGAAGATCTTTCACCAGGATTAGAAGATTATATTCCGAGTTTCCGAAGACACTAAACTATTACGATCCTTGTGTGTGTGTTTTTTTTAAGTACTAAGTATTCTGAAAATTTAATGTAATGTCAATGTACGTCAAGCTTCGGGTCTCTACAGTTGGTATCAGAGGGAGGTTTAGTCAACCTTTGGAAACTAGGACGCGAAAACGTTAGTGAGATCCCTAGAGATATTTCTAAGGTATGTCTAGGGATGTCCCTAAGGATAAGTATACATATAGGATATAGTCCTAGCACTATGGTAATGATCATAGAATTAAACCTAAGATGTTAGATATTGAAGTTAATTCCCCTTTATTATGTTGTTTTACCTATCATGATTTTTGTCACTCACACTATTTTTTTTGGGTTTTAGAAAACGACTGGAAACAAGATGATTCACGATAATAGAGGATATGAGGGAGAATGGAATGATATTCTTCATGAGCAACCAAATAAAATGGGATTTGAAAGTCAAAAAATCATTATTATGCCGAATCAACAATCTCATAATATGATCAATAAACTCAAATTTGGTATGTTTCCTAACTCGGCTAATAAGAGAAAGATGGAGTTTCATGATGATCATAGATGAAAGAAAGTTCAATTTCCCCTATGTTAATCATGTGGGAAGAGGCATCAAGGAGAACGTTTCAATGGAACTGGATGATGATTTGGGTGTGGAAAATAAGGACACAAAGCTAGTAAGTGCAAAGGAAAGGGTTCAGTTAACACCATGGATGAGGATAATGGTATTGCTACGACATCAACAATGGTTAAATGTTTTAAATGTGGGATGTACGAGCATTATGAAAACCAATTCCCTAAGGGAAAGTCTCATGAAGAGAATCAGTATGGTCGTATGGGTAGTATTTATGTGGATGATGAGGAAGAGACTACAAATGATATGTGAGATAAAAGAATTGTTGAAGCTCGGTCAATGGTTTAAGAATGTAGTGGAATGATTACATGTTTATCATGTGTAATGTTGTATAAGTAATCTCATGGTACTACGGAATAAAGAGACATCTAAGGATTGTTACACTGTTGTCTTTCCTTGAGTTTTGAAAGTGTATGATTAATGTTACCAGTATCCATGAAAGGTTATTCATATATTTTTGGAATGTAGGTGATATGCGCATAACAAAGGGATAAGGAAAAAATTAAATGTACTCATGAGCTCGTGACTGATATAAAGAAATGGTTATATCATGGTTTGAGTATATAGAATTTTGAGGATTTTGGTATGTGGAAAGTGTTAACTTGTAACTGCATTCATGTTTTCACTAAGGTTCAATGGGTATTCATTCTTCAAGAGAATACATGATTGAGGTATTCACATGTTTGTAATTTGAACAACAAGATATATATCTTATGATATATGGGGGATAAATGATGGCATTCACGTGATTGTTCTGTGACATTTCAAGTAATCATTTTCTTTATACTATGAGCTTGGACCGAAGTATTTTAGATAAGCCTAAATATTAGAATGGATTATGTTGGACATAAGTTAGGATAAAACGTTTTTTGATATTATTGATGGGATGTTATAGTAATGTAGTTTTAGAAAAAGGACAACCTGCAGGACGGGCGACAACCCATCGCGTCAGACAAGGCTATGGGAATCGAACCCACAACCGAAGTGCGACTAGACTTTATCGCCTACCACTGACCTACAGGAAGTCCCTGGTTAGTAGAAACTAGTTTTATTTTATTAAGAGGTATGATATTTGAAGTATAAGTTCAACCTCACAAAAGACGGACTTATGAATATTTGATAACTTTTCTAACCATTTGTTTGAGATAGATAGAATGACCCATCATTCTATCACATGATCTGCTAACACATCACAAATGACATATTCAACATCATTTCATTAAGAGATGAAGTGGAAATTGTCCAAAGAACGACAAATGGTGAGACTATACCAAAATCACGAAAGTATATCTTCTAATTCCAATTTCATCAACTTTAGGGAAATGATCTTGAAAACCAAAAATGTTGTCCTAGTGATCTTATATCTGATGAATCAGATGGTACCTTAGATCATCACAAATTTATGGATTTGTGATTGCTGGATTTTCCATAGCCATGTTCTCTACCACTCTCCATCAGAACATGATGGTTAGATTTCTCTTCCATATCCATATTTTAACCTATGTGGAAACCCAGTGATTAGTTTATTTGGGTAACCGTTACGTTTCATACTTTCGTTTTTAAAGATTGGTTTTGGTATTCCTTTTTACGATGTGGGTTTCTATTAAAGAAACTTTCGAATAGTAAACCATTTATAACCCCGACGAATTTCGAGGGAGAAATTCATTTTAAGGGGGGTAGAATGTAACACCCCGAGATTTTATGAAAAATATTCTT
Source organism: Viscum album (assembly GCA_963277665.1). NCBI lineage: Eukaryota > Viridiplantae > Streptophyta > Magnoliopsida > Santalales > Viscaceae > Viscum > Viscum album. Next base: position 172,471,481 of record OY728157.1, read on the forward strand.
TTTAATTTCACTAATGTCTTGTGTTGTACGCTACACCAAAAGGAGCTTGCACAACACGCATCCTTGATTTGCCTTGCATTACACGCAATCGCGACCTTCCTCGATAGCGTGTGTAGTACGCAATAACGAGTTTCACTAAACAACAATATGCTATTAAAATATTATTAAAACTAGTCGTTATGAATAGTAATAACCACCTTTTGAAATTTTTTAATTTTATTTTTCAAAATGGAATTCATTTTTTGATTCGTAATATCGAAATTAGCTTAGGGTGAAATTTTGGTGATTTTCGGATAACTTTCATATTTTGATGAATAGTGAAAATTACTAAATTTTAATTAAAAACAACTTTTTCAATCGAAATAATTAATAGTGATAAATTATTAATTTGAGTGGTTTTAAAGTATATTTAGAATATATTTTTACAATTTAATACAATGTTGGTCATTGGATGTAATTTCACATTTAAACCAGACAAAAACAAATGTCAATCTATTGATAGTTATTATCTCTTAAGAAAACGCTATTTGTTTTGACGACGGGAATTAATTTTTAAATTAATTAATGCAACTGATATGTTTTGAATTTGGTAAAATAGAAATCATTTTTGAGTTCATAATATCAAATATAGCTTAGGCCTAATTTTTGGTAATTTTCTGGAAACTTTCAATTTTTGATGAATAGTGAAACCACTAAGTGGTAGTTAAAAAAACTGAATTTTTCATAAAACTTAATTTTACCGTTTTTGTGAGTGGAATTTCAAAAATCCGAGAGACACGGTTGATGTTAGTAAGTAAAATGTGGTTCAATGAGATGAAAATAATTTTTGGTGAATAGTAACTTTTTACTTTTATTTACCACGGTTAAAAGTAAATAGGGTAATTAAGGGTAGAAATTATATTATTATTACCCTAAAACATGTCCTAATTCTATTGGAAAAGTGTAATTCGACCAAAAACAAACTTAGGAATAAAATATGACCATTTAGGCCCACTTGGATTAGATTAGGACATTTATTATTAATTTATTTAAAGAAGGGTTAAAAGAGTTAAAATCAATGTTTATTTACTAAAACATTTTTAATATAGGTTTATACATAAGATAAATTCGATTTTAAATATTAATTATAAAGATAAAAATATTTACTATATAATGGTATTTTATTTGTAATTTTTAATCATCAAATAATTTAATTTATTTATGACACAAAGATGATGCAGTAATTATCTTATTAATGAAATATTGACATAAGTGATGTTATAAATACCAAAATAAATGTAATTTAAGACTTTTTATGAATTACACTACTTTTCTAGGTTAATATGACATGTTAGTATTGATTTAATTAACTTTTTTCGAACTTATCATTTTGTTATGATTTTCACAAAAATCAATTACTAAATAGTGTCAAAATTGACAAAAAATAGTTTTTAAAACAAATATTATATTATTAATTGTTATTTTAGTCCTAAAATTATATGGTTCGTCCAAATGACTTATATAAGGATATATATATTAATAATAAACAATTTGGGGTTCTTTTGGCTTCTTATAGTAAGTTTATTAACCTTATAGTATAAGAACCCAAGAAGACACGGTAAAAGTAAAATTATTTAACTTAATGTTAAATCTAAATGATAAGGTTAAAATAGGAACCTAAACTTGTCTAAATTCTATTGGATGAGATTATTTCGACCCATCCCCACCTTAGAATCAAAATAAATCAATTTGGAGCTATTTAAAACCGAACTTGACTTTATAATAAAATAAAACTTTTAGTTATTTCAAAGGTGCCTCTCTCCTCCCTTATAAAAGGGCACCTCCTCCCTCTCTTCCTCACACAACATTGAGCCTTCAAGCTCGGACAACCCCTGTCAAATTATCCTCTCCAATTCCCTAGAAACATCCTAGAGGTTCTGGTCTTCCTCAAAGGCCAATTTTGGTACCCTATGCGGAGGTCTCAAAGAGGCGCTTCAAAGAAGAGGTAATTTCCGCTACCAATTCTTTCACCTTTATTTCTTCTTCCACTTCTTCTTATAAGGTTGTTTAATTATGAAGTAATAAAATCAGTATAACTCATATACTGATATGTTATTATAAATATGAAACAACTCTAATTAACCTTCTATCCATCCTACGGAAAAAGGAAATCACCGCATGTGCGTACGTACGGAATACCGTCTCCACGGCGTGGTGTAATCTGCTTTTCCACCAACACCTTACATGGATGGGTATTAGGGTGTAAAAAATAACTATACATAGTTATTATAAGATAATAATGATTCTGATATATTGTATCATCCACTCCAATTCAATTAAATAATTATGGAAATGATATCATCGCTCGTGCGTACGTACGGACTACCGTCTCCACGACGCGATGAGATTCATTCTCCATGTTAACCATTTAAGAATGATTATAAAGTATATATAAGCAATAATAATGAAATATATGACATTATAAAGCTAATGGATTTATGTGTATATATATGTATGTCATATACTTAATTCCATTCAACTCAATAAGGAAACGAAAACAGAATTCATGCGTACGAACGGTCTACTGTCTCCATGAACGGTGTATTTCTTTCCATTTAATGATTTATTATATATATGTATATTCTGAATATATATATATAAATCATGTTTTATATTCTGGAATTAAGTAATCATGATCTATGTAATCATATGAATAATTACAAGTCAAAACACGGACGACAAATGAAACAATTTTACCCAAAACGCTCTTTAACATGGAATTTACAAAAGAACGGGTAATATAAAGTCATAAGTGAACCATATATGATATCATAACAGTGAATATGATTATGGAATAAGTCAATAACATTATTTAAATCATTATACAGGAGGTTCAGACACTTACAAAGCAAGTCGGACCTAAGGTAAGGGAAATATCACAATCTCATTTTTATCCGGAATTGTTTATACTTTAGTATTTACTGGGGTGTATTTTATCATCCACATCCATGTTTCCAGAATATGTAATATTATTTCCATCCACCTACAATTGTTTAAATCCAATTTTACCCTTCGGTGAGTTTTTATTAAAGAATATGAAAGGAATCTTTTGTCGTTTTTCATACGAGGTACTTTTTGACTTTTCTGACAAAAGTACAGAGAATGTTTTTTTAACTTATACGACATGAATGGATTTTTAAACATTATTTACAAGAATCTTCCTTTACAAGTTTTCAAGTTTATTTTTAATCATCTTCTTTTAGTTTAAAGTTGTATGTCATGTTAAGAAAGGAAAATTGTTTTCGAAGAAGAAAGGATATTTTCCTCAAGAATAGAGTTCAAGTGTTTTATCAAAATAATTTTCCATCTAAGATAATAAAGGGTTCTGTTTTTATCCCTATTATTACATTGATTTGATTATGTTGTGATGGAATTATTTTTATGAATTCCTTTATTTTATATGAATTGTTTTATGATGTCATGATGTTTAAGATTCCCATTTGTATTACATGGGTTATGCAATGATGTATGGTTTATGATTTTGTGGCACACATAAGAATGGTATCATTATGAGATGGGTGGAACCTATATCTCCCTCCAATGCATTGGGTAAAGATTTTATATCTCATGAGATAGACATGGCTGGAATGGTAGGTTATACCGGTTCAGTGAAACGGGACTGAAACGAGGGTGACTCGGTTCAGAAAGGGACTTTGTCCACTAAGATAGTCTTGGAAATGAGTCTTGACTAACAAGAAATGATTCTCTATGATTATGTGTGTATTCCACAATGTTTCATGTTTTAAGTTATGATTATTGTGATTACATTTCACTGCGATGATTTATCCCATGTTATGAAATTATGCTCTCTTTTGCAGGTTAAGATTTTCAAAATTTTATGTTATTATGATGTGATTGATATTTATTTTGTTTAACCTTAATGAGCATTTGAGATCACCCTTTTATGTTTTCTTTCTCCCAGGATATAAATAAAGGTTTTAGGTATAAAAAAAGAAGATCTTTATGGGAGATGTTGAAGATCTTTCACCAGGATTAGAATATTATATTCTGAGTTTCCAAAGACACTAAACTATTACGATCCTTGTGTGTGTGTTTTTGTTATGTACTAAGTATTCCTCAAATGTAATGTAATGTCAATGTACGTCAAGCTTCGGGTCTCTACATGAGAGGTGGTAAGTAGTGTTACAGACTGAGAACCAGATGAAATAGAATATAAAAATTAATGAACATATACTTTTATTAAGGATTAGATCAGCGTGTCTCATCAATGAAATTTTAGTTGATGAAGATTTAATTCGGCACTTGAGGGAACAGGTAGGTTGTGAAGCAAAGTGTCACAGGACGTTGCAAATTCACAGTAGGTTCAAAGTTCACATCACTTTCTCTTTGTATTGTAATTGTTATTTTTTACCTATAAGAGAGATTGATATATATATATATATATAGGTAATAAAATATATAGCAGGTGAAACAACTCCACTTACTTTTTATATTCAAAATTTATTGAGTTCAGATCTCCCATTAATATCTCCATGAAAATAGTAGCATCGTTTCTTTTTTATTTTTGTAGAATAAATATCTAATAAGGGAATTAAAAATATTTTGAATAATTCATCCAATAATGTCTCCAGAATAATAAAAGAATTGAATGATTTAAAACATCATTTTAAATCCATTTAAATTTTTTTAAACATAGTCAAAACAATTCTTCAAAACTAGCAACATATTCTAAAATTAAAATCAATAATTTGAATTTAAACAAATTTAAAATGTCCAAATATATTTGTAAAAGATGTTGAAAAATTTTATTAAATTTTCACTCTAAATATATCACCAAAAATATTAAATTTTTTTTTATGATCCTTATATTTAATGATAATTTTTCAAAAAAAATCATTATAAAAAATCTGTATATATGCAGAAAATCATTTTTTAAAAAAATTCACGGAATGAACAGTAACATCGGAATGAACAATAACATTAAAATGAACAGTAACTTAGGGTTTGAACGGTAACTTAACGTATGGTATAAATAGTAACATATAGTTTCCAAGACACACTTTGATAAAATGAACAGTAAAATAATGTAGGGATGATGAGAAGTAATGTATGGTTTCCTTGGCTCTGCTCTCTCCTGTTTCTCCTTGTCCAGCTAGGGTAGGGGCGTCTTCCAAGGACGTCCTCCGTGGCTCGGCTCGGGAGTCACCTTGATTTCTGGCGATCTCAATGCCATTGTTTCAGTCTTCGTGTGAAGGTAATAGGGTAAAGCTGATCGTTACGGCTTCCACATATGAGGAGACTAAGTCCTACCTCAAGTGGACCTTGGTGGATCGCTTCGGCGTGGCTAAACCGCCGTTGTTTGTCTTCTGGCGTTGGGTCTTGTCCTAGGGCCTTTAGCTGCCGGCGCAGGTCTCCACCCTAGACAGGATCTCCTTATGTATCTTCCATGGTTTAGAGGCAGACTTTCTTCATGTTGGGTGCATGGTTCCGAGACTTGTGGGTCATTGGAGCTTTATCCTATCTAGATGGTCCCTGGATTCTCACAGGGGTATGGAGTGCTCGATGGCGGCTGTTTGGATCTGCCTCTGAGGCCTGCCACTGCCTTTCCAGAATGATGGTTTCTTGAAATCAATCAGCGACTCTATTAGGGCCTTTCTGTACTATGATGACTTCACTAAGAGAGGCCTCGTGGTCTCGGAGGCTCGTATTTGTGTGGAACTTTCCATTGTGTGTTCCCTGCTGGAGAAGCTTGTCCTTCCGGTTGAGGATTCTTTCTCTTGGGTTTAGGATTTGGTTTACCTGGTGTAACCCAGGTTTTGATCGCATTGCCTCCTATAAGGACACTCCCTCCAAATCATCCTTCATAGCATAAGAAACGGGCATAAAGTTTCTGAGCTGGTGGCTAGGGATGGTGGGTTCGAAAGGTCACCCCCGGTGTGTTCATCTGAACATGCCTCATTTTTTGATCTGGAGCCTCCAGGGCCCCTCCCCTCTCTAAGGACACCCTTTTGGTCTCTACAGGGTCCGAGGCACAGGTCTATCGGGAGGATGCCTTGGCTCTTGTCCCCTATATCCCCAGGAGCGTTGCCTGCCGGGTGTCCTCCCATCCAGCGGGACCGGCCAGCCACCTACAGGTCTCTGTAGTATATGGAATCTCAAATTTTGATCTCTTGGGGCCTATGTTCCCATCCCATCTCATTGATTCCTCTTTGAGTAGTGGTTCTGTGGTGTACCATAGGACCTTATTGGTGGTAAATCAAGCCTCCATGGAGGCCCCCAGAGGTTTCTCACATCCTGCACGGGCGGCCTTTACCAATCTCTCGTAGCTACCCCCCGAGGGCTCTCCCCCAGTCTTTTGGGATCCAAAGAGAGTGGGCCTCAGTCTGCAGCTCGTCTTAGAAGGAATCAAACCCAAGGCTTGTTAGCCAGTCCAATGTCTCCTGTGGGGGAGTTGGCTAAGGAGTCAAGGGTGTGTACAAGATCCAAAGTTATGTTGCTACAAGGGGAGTCCTCTTCTCACATCATGTCGGCTAAGGGCTCTGGAGCCCGTCCCAGGGAGACCTCATTTAAATGATTCCTCTGTTAATCTAGAATGCCCAGGGGATTGGCACCCGGGTTAATTCTGACTACCTTGCTTCTAACATCTCAAGTCATAAGGTGGCAGTTGTGTCCATTCTTGAGCACAAACAACAATCCTCTAGAATTGGGGAGTTTTCCAGAAAGCTGAGGTTGCATGGAAGAATGCAGGCTGACTTAGTTAATAGACATATCTGGGTTTTTTTGGCATAATAGGTGCACTGTGGATGTAGTTCAAGCATAGGAATAATTTCTCACTATCAAGATAACACAGGGTTGGGAATCCGTCTTCGCCTCTTTTGTGTATGGGAGCTGCGATATGCACATCCGTGAGTCTCTTTGGGAAGAGCTTGGCATGTTTGACCCTGGAACAGAACCGTGGATTGTGGGGGGGGGGGCTTTAACATGGTGGTGGATCCGAATGAAAGGAAGGGTAGAGGCCCGTTTCCCAAGAGGGATATCCTGGATTTTACTCTCTTCAGGGCAGTTAAGGGTCTCTCTGATATGGGGTTTTTGGGAGACCAATATACGTGGTGTAACAACCAGAGGGGGCCTTATCGATTGTGGGGACGTTTAGATTGTTGTCTGGAGAACATGCAAGCTATTTCTACCTTCTCCGGTGTGAAAGTTATCCACATGGTCAGGTGAATCTTAGACCATTCCCCGCTGCTTGTTACCTTGAGTGATTCGCAGGGGCCACAGGAGTTGTTCAGGTTTTCTTAGCTATGGGTTGACAGCATGGGCTACCATGACCTGGTTAGATCGCTGTGGGTTGTCTCTTTTCAAGGTAACAAATGGTCCATCTTACATGGTAAACTGAGGAAGCTGAAACTTAATCTTCTTTCATGGTACCGTGATCTCATTTCCCCTAATGAAACTTTGATGGGTGTTATGAAGGAAGTCAACCAACTTTAGAGCTATCTAGAGGAGGAGTGGGATGAAATGGTTTATGAGGATCATTTGGGGAAGAAGGGGATCATGGAGGACTTGATCCTCAAACATGAACTCTTGGCTGGGGAGAGAGCTCAGATCAAATGGCTTAAGGATGGTGACAAAAACGTAGCTTTCTTTCATGCTTGCATAAAGGAGAGGAGAAGGCTGATCAGTCTGAATATATTGTTGGAGGATGGCTCCTTCACCAACAACAGGGATGTTTTTATAGGAATGGCTTACTCTTTTTTCTATGATCTCCAGGCTGTCCCCAATGAAAACATGCCTAATGGGTATCCATCTAAGGATACTGACTTATTTGACGTGATTCCTCATATTTTGTCTGATCAGTTTAATGTCAGTATGAGAGTGGTGCTTGATGAGGGTGAGATCAGGGATGCACTCATTCACCTCATCTCAGATAGCGAAACAGGCCCGGATGGGTTCCCATCTTCTGTTTACAAGTCCTACTAGGATATAGTGAAGAGGGATGTGATTGATGTTGTTCAAGATTTCTTTAGAGGAGGCAGCCTGCCCCATGTTGCCTGTGCCACCACCCTGGTTCTCTTGTCGAAGATCAAGAGCCCGACCTAGATCTCTCACTACCGTCTAGTGAGTATGTGCAACATTCCATATAAGATCATATCCAACATCATTAACTCTAGATTGGATGCTCATTTAACTCTATTGGTATCCCCAGAATAACACAGTTTCATAAAACGACATTCTATTCAAGAAGCCATCGCTCTGGCGTAGGAGATGCTCACCGACATCAACTTTAAATCAAGGGGGTTCGACATGGTTATTAAACTTGATATGAACAAATCCTATGACCAGGTAGAATGGAGATTAATTAATAGAGTTCTTTCAGGAATGGGTTTCAGCTCCTCGAACATCAATATTTTTTTCTGTTGCTTCAGTTATTCATGGTTATTAGTATCTTTCATGGGGAAATCCTATGGTTTCATCAAGTCTACCTGTGGACTCAGAAAAAGGGACCCCATATCGCCGACTCTATTTATTCTCATTCATGATGTCTTTAGTCTCCTTATCCGGATGAGCACTAGAAATGGGGGAATTCTCCCATATCGTCATCGATTGAAGGCTCCTACGATCTCTCTCCTAATGTTTGTCGATGAATCCATTCTGTTTTTGAATGCAAAGAGTAGATCCTTGATCTTCCTTAACAGAGTGATGGAAGGGTACTGTCACTAGAGTGTCCAGCATGTTAACAAAGGTAAGAGTGGCTTCTTTATTTCCAACAAGTGTACTACCGACAGGGTGGCGTCTATCAGCAAGATTCTTTGCATCTAGAGTGGGGAGTTCCCTATGGTGTACCTTGGTGTGCCCTTCTCACCAGGAAGACTTTAGATATGGGACTTTTATGCTCTTCAAACCAGGATTACTGAAGGATTGTTGAACTATAAGAATATTTTCCTATCTTTTGGTGGAAGGGTTGCCCTGGTGAATAGTGTTCTGCTGGCTTCCCCAATCCAGGGGCTCTCCTCTATAAAGGTTCTTAAGGGTGTTATCATATCTATTTATTGTATTCTTGCCAACTTCAAATGGGATCCATTATTCGAAAGGGAAGAAACACTGGTTGTATTGGAACAAAATTTCATGGCCAGTGGTGGAAGGAGGTATCATTGTGCGCAATTTGAAGGATACCCTCTACTACATGCATGCAAGGCTTGCATGGGGAGTTCTGGAACGTCGTACTCTCTGGGGAAACACCATGCACGAGTCTTCTCCTTATCTTCGAGGCTCTGTGGATGGGTGTTGTACCTCCCTTTGGTCGATGCTTGGCCCCATCGTTGATGTTCTTCGGCCTTTCTCCCACTGGATGGTTGGGAAAGGGGATTTCTCTTTCTGGCACTAGGATTGGGGTGGAGGTGTGTTGGGGTTTCCCAGTTGTACGGTCATTGAAATCTCGTTCATGGTCGCAAGCCACTACCCAATGTTAATCAATGTCGTTATGGATAGAAACCACCTAGAATCGATTCACCTCATCGAGCTCAATGGAGAGGATGACAAATGCATCTTCACTGCGGCCTCCTTGGGTCTTTTCTCTCCAAAGTATTTTGGGAGTCTGTTTGATGATCAGGCACAGTCAAGGGGCTAGGATGAGATCGTGTGGGTAAAAAATATCCCCACCATGTACAACTTTCTCACTTGGAAGCTTCTAAATAGAGCCTTACCTACTGATGATAATGTCCATAGATGCAGTATCACCCTTGTGTCCAGATGTGTGTGCTGTAGGTTACATAAGGAGGAGAGCATTTCTCACCTGTTCTTCTGCAGTGATTGGGAAAGAGAGGTGTGGAATGTCCTCGGGGAGTTCTCTACAAGGCTCTCTCTGGATGATGATATCCCATCATTCCATGGAAGATTGTTTCATGGCGCTGAGGGGAGAGGACCGGAGAGGGTGGGCCGAGTGGTGGTCTTGCATGCAAGATGCTGGAGTCTCTAGCAAGTGAGGAATAAGTCAAAGCATGGGGGCAAGGATGTGACGGCTCATGTCATTACTGTCTGGGATAAAAACCTACTTCTCGACCTGAACAAGGCGGTGTGTTCGCTTAAGGAAGCTCCTTATTTCCACCAGTTTTAGGAAGGAGCCGAGGTGGGGTCGCTTCCAACAACAGTTTAGGCAACTGGGTCAGATGACATCCTCCTTGGGGGGGGGGGGGTTTAAACTCAACACAGACGGCTCTTGTGTCCAAGGGATCATGAGTGATGGAGGAGTGATGTGGGATACTAATGGTTCAGTGTACTTGGCCTATTTGGCCAGGCACGGCCAGGGCTCTCCCCTCTAAGAAGAGCCCTTGGACCTCCTCACAGGGATCAAAGTTTGTAGTCAAATGGGTTTGGAGATCTCTAAGGTCGAAACTGATTCATTAATAGTTCATGATGCCTTGAAAGGTAGTGCTGCTTCTCCCTGGGTGATCTGATATACTATAAGAAAATGAAAAGGAATGCTCAACAATAATGTCAGGGTGCTCCACACTTGGAGGGAGGGGAATAAGGTTGTGGACCACCTGGCCTCACCGGATTTCCCTTTAATGGAGGCGGTGTTCTTGGACATGGCATGCAGCATCAATACCAATGGGGTGGCTCTTATTAAATGGGATGCGCTCGGGATTCACTATTTCAGACCCCCTTATTTTCTCTCCTCGAGCTCTGTCCCCTGTCCTTTTTCCTTCCCCACTTTTAATAAAAATTACATGATGATGATGAAATGAACAGTAAACCATACTTTCGTGAAAAAAAACTGGACATAATATTTTGCTAAGAGTCAACGGTTTTTTAAGGGATCTTAATAGATGATTCCAACATTGGTCAAAACTAATTATTTGTAGAAAAACATATTATCTTTCCAACCCTAAAATATTTAATTAAAACCAAATTCAACATATCCAAAAATCATTAAAAATCAAAATCAAAATAATTTTGCAAAAAATGCTACTACAAAACAGCATAGTATAACTTCAAGTAATTAAATGTCCATTAAAAAGATATTTTTAGACTTTGACATAAACTAATAAAATTAGGATAAATATTTTATCTTTGCATAAAATCATGTTTCATCCAAATTAGGTAACTATAGAAGCTTAAGTAAAATAAATACATAAATGCTTTAAAATAGTGAAATGTAGAATTTCTAAAACTATAGTAGCAACTTCATTGTATTTTTAGAGCATTTTCAAACTCCCTCATTAACTAATAAAGTATATATAAATATCGTATCTTTCCAATGTGATAATAATCACAAAAATCCAAATAACATAAATTATGATATCATTAAAATACATAGGAAAAGTAATCAAACAAAATCATCTGAAATCAAATTAATGGAAATATGCACATGCACAAACAATCTCTTCCTTTTTGTTTGATTACAAATCCAAAACAATTAAACCATAAATGAATTATTAATATTATATGACGAAATTTTTTCTCCCCAAAACTTCTCTCTAAAACATCTTTCCCTTTTTTTAAATAAACAAAAAATATGAAAACATGCTCCCCCTAAACAAATGCTGTAAATAAAATTTATAATTCTAACATACCAATAGAAAATTTAATTTTCTCAAACTGAGAAGTGTCTAGAGGCTTTGTAAAAATGCCTGCAAGCTTATTTTCAGATGTGATAAATTCTAAAACAATATCACACTAATTCACATGATCTCAGATAAATTTAAATATAAGATCAATATGTTTTTTAGAATGTGGTAAGGGTTATTAGAAATAGAAATTACATATGTATTATCACAATAAATAAGTAGTTTATCAAGATAAACACCAAAATCACATAACGTTTTTTTAATCCATAAAATTTGAGCACAACTACTAGTAGTAGAGATATACTCACCTTATATAGTAGATAAAGAAACAGATAATTTTTTCTTATATGACCAAGAAATTAAACATTTTCTTACAAAATGACACATACCTGATGTGCTTTTCTGTCAATTCTATAGCCACCAAAATCAGAATAAAAATAAGATGTTAAATAAAAAAAGTTATATGTTGGCTAAAATAAACTAGAATTAATAGTTACTTTAACATATATGATTATTCTTTTTACAGATTTAATATGACTTTCTTTAGGATCAACTTAAAATATAGCACATAAAAAAACACTAAAAATGACATCAGGTTTAGATGTAGTTAAATATAGAAAGATACCTATAATACCTCTATAAACAGTAAAATCAACTAATTTACCAGATGCAGCACTATCTAATTTACAATTATTACCCATAGAAGTTTCCATGGATTTAGAGGAATCAAGACCAAATAGATTAACTAAATCATTAGCATACATTGTTTGATTAAGACAAATTCCATATTTACTTTGTGAATTTTGAAGTCTAAGAAAAAACATTAATTCTCTATTTAAACTCATGTCAAATTCAGAAGACATCAATAATGAAAAATAATTAAAAATTATTTCACTAGATGGTCCAAAAACTGTATCATCAACATAGATCTGAACAATTAAAATATCACCATAATATCTTTTAATTAAAAGTGATGGAACAACATTGCATTTTATTGAAACTGTTTTTTAATAAAAATAATGAATGATTTCATACCAAGCATGAGGTGCTTGTTTGACTCCGTATAAAGCTTTAGATAATTTAAAAACATGGTTGGGAAAATTTTCATTTTCAAAACTAGGGGGTTGAGAAACATAAACATATTCAGTAATAAAACCATTTAGGAAACAACTTTTTACATCCATTTGATATAATTTAAAACCTTGAAATACGCAAAATCCAACAAATTTATAATTTTCTATAACCTAAATATAGGTGAAAATGAACATTGAAATTCTATACCATCTTCTTGAGTGTATCCTGGAACAAAAAGTCGGGCTTTGTTTTTGACAATCTGTCCAGATTCATCCAGCTTGTTTCTAAAGATCCACTTAGTTCCAATTACCTGATTTTATTTAGATAATTATACTAAAATCCAAAAATTATGTCTAACAATCTGATTTAAGCCATCTTACATAGAAAGAATCAATTCTTCATCTTTTAAAGAATCATTTATATTAACAGGAAAAAAATAAGAAATAAAACCAGAATTGGCAAAATAATTTAAAATAGAATTTCTGGTTCTGATACCAGAATCAACATTTCCAATTACATTTTCAATAGGATGATATTTTTGAATCTTCCATGATCTTGGATTAGGTTGAGAAGTATTATTCCTCCCCTCAATTAATTTATTCTTATCTTGAGGAATATCTTCACCATAATTAAAATCTCTAAACTCATCATTAATAACATTAGAATCTGAATTTATTTTAACATCCATTTCATCAAACATAACAAGAACAGATTCTTCAATAACCACCGTTCTTTTATTATAAAATCTATAATATTTACTGTTATTAGAATAACCAAAAAAATACCTTTATCCCTTTTAGAATCAAATATATCTAAATTATCCTTTCAATTTAATATAAACACTTTTCTGCCAAAAACTCAAAAATAACCAACATAAGGTTTTTTATTTTTAATAATTCATAAGGAGTTTTATTTAGGAAGTTCTAATAAGAATTATATTTTAAATATAACATGCAGCAAAAAATATCCTCATCCAAATAATATCTACGTAGATTATATTCACTTGACATAGTTTGAGCCATTTCAATAAGAGTTATATTTTTCTATTCTACAACAGCATTTTGTTGTGGTGTTCTAGGTGCAGAGAAATTATGAAAATATCCATTCATTTCAAAGAATGTTTCAAAATCTAAATTATAAAATTCCTCTCATTTTTCACTATGAATATAAATAATCATTCAACATTTTTCATTTTGAACAAATTTACAAAAAATAGTGAATATAGATAAAGTATCTTATTTATGATCTAGAAAATATACCCAAGTAAATATACTATAATCATAAAAAAAAACTAAAGTATATTTCGTTCCAATAAGACTATAAATTAGTGTTGGACCAAATAAATCAAGATGTACTAATTTTAAGGGCTTATTAGTAATTATCTGATTGATAGGTCTAAAAGAAATTTTTGGTTTTCTTTCCTTTCCTTCATGTGTCACAGACATGAAGTTGTTCTTTCATCAAAGAAAGAAGCTGTAAAACATTCGCATGCTTTGTGAGCTTATGAAACTATCACGACCCGTCCTCGGGGCCTGTTCTGTGAGTACCCCATGCCCGCCTTCCATAGGCCAGGGGCTGGCGGCTAGCACCAAAGGCATAAATCCTGATAAAAGGAAATACATTGCCTTTATATGAGTAACAACAAAATAGAGAACACAATCAAAAGTAAAAAAATAAGTAAACTGAGTACAAAAGTAAATTATGAAAAGTAAATGGGCCAGAATACAAACCCAACTAAAATTATAGTACAACTGAAAAAAATACAACAGCAATAAAGTAAATCAGCAACCACCGAGTCGTCCTCCGGATATCCCACCTGAATGGTGGGTACAGATGGTCTCCTCATCTCCTCGGGTCCAGCCGTCCGCTCCATGTACGTCCCGCCTGATAGTCCACCTCCGGATGCCCTCCCGCTCCTCAAGCCTGAACCACGATCAGCGCTGTCCATCGTCTGCAACCAACACCACGTAGTGCGGGCATAGCCCGTGCAGGGGTGAGTATATAATACTCATTAGGGACTCCGAGACCCCCGAAGGTCTCCCAGAATCAACAAAGGATAAAACACAAATGAAATATTCAAACACGACGTATCAACCAACTCTACTTAGCTATATGCCCATACATATACCTAAGTCATCAATTCCAGTTCGTCTCCAACTCACGAGCCCAAGTACAACCCTATTCAAACAGGAAAGCACAACCCAATCCACACTAGAAAGCAAGTCAATCATACCAATGATATTGATTTAAAGTCAAGACTCAGCTCACACAGGTATACTATTCATGAAGAGGGGTGGAGATGATAGATATAGCCTCTAAATCATCTCTCCTGCCGAACCCACGTTGGATACAAGTACAGAAGTTGTCGCTGCCGAACCCACGTAGGATCCTGCTATAGTAACCATTGTTGTCGAACCCACATAGGATCCATGTACAGTCGTCATCACTGTTGAACCCACCGAGGATCCAAGTACAGTCTTCCTCACTGCCGAACCCTTGTAGGATCCAAGTACAGTCGTCTTCGTCGTCATAGTCGTACCCAGTTCTAGGGTTCCCACACATAGCTCGCTCGATTCCGGGAGGGTCCGCTCCATGAACCAAGGAGGATCGATACATCAATTATCTCGAAGTCTAGAGTTCATGTATCCCGAAGTTCTGTCTCTTCAATAGGAACTCAACGCAACAGATGGTGCATCAATCGGACGCCTAGTCTGAGAGATATTGGCTTTTCTCTTCCAGGGGACCGGTTATAAAAACACTCGTTTCTAACCTGTATGATATCCATATTCACCCGAAACTCACTTAGAGTTTCTCAAAATGGCCGTCTCATCGAAAGAGTCCTAGTGCCACAAACGACGCGTCGATTGGACGTGCAGTCCTTAAGTTATTCACGTTTAAGTGAATAATGGGCCCGGTCCGTTTAGCCCAGTGGGCCGATGGGTCGGGTTGACCCAGTTTAATGGGTCTAACCCAGCAGGGGTGTCAGACCGGTCTGAAGAAAAATACTCAACATGGCCAAAAGTGGCGCAGCCCAGCCCAGCGGGGCGCGGCCCAGGTCGGCATGGCCCGACGCGGCTCTACCCAGCGGGGCGCGTTGCCCGGCTGGACGCCCGGCCTGGCCGGCTCGGCCGGTTGGCCAAGCGGGCTCCAAAGGGGGGGGGGGGTCTTCTACACCGGTGGCACCAGGCGACGCCTTCCTTTCCCAAACCGATCGGCTAGGCCGGGCGGCCCTCTGGCACATGCGGCCCACACGGCGAGCCACATATTCTTTAGTGTGGCGCCCTCTTGGTACCCCGGTCCGGCTCTTCCCGGACAGCCGACGGGCCAGCAGGTTCTTCCGCCGAAGTGGCTCGTGTAATGGGCCATGGTTCTTTCTGCACAACCAGCGCGACGACGCCTGTTCCCTTCGCCTCCTTCCCGGCACGGTGCGACGGAATCATGCTTCCTCCTCCATCAATCGTTAATTCTAAAATAATAAATGATAACAACGGAGGGTTGTCGGGCCGTTTTTGTTCGGCCTGCACCCTCAACGTAAAAATATAGCAATCGGCCATATTCAACAATGATTTCCAACAAGAACGGGGTACGTAAACATCCACTTTCAAGATTAAACCCCTACCTCGATAATCGATGTCGTTCGCCGGGCGTCGCGGAAGATGGTGTTGTTTCCGTCATCGTCGGTGCGCACCCAAGGAAGAACAATGTTCCCTCTCTTGTCACGAAGGAGAGATAATTAAGTTGTGTCGTCGTTGGAGAATTCCCCACGTCGGTGTCTCCTCTCCTGTTGGGGAGGAAGAAGGGGATGAGAACCGTGGTCGCTGAGTTGTTCTATGATGAAAGGTCGATGTACTTCGTCGAAGAAGAAACGTCCTTCGTTGAGGATGAAGTTCTTTAAAAACACTAGTGTTCTCCCTATTCCTCCTCACACAACAATTCTCAGCAAAATAAAATTAGACTTCTCCTTATTTTATTTTTATTTTCCATACATTCAAAAATACAAAATACAAATCCAAATTCACTTAATTAATTAAACCATGAGTTTTCTAATTAAATAAGTGATAGGTTGGCAAGATTTTAAGAGGGAGAGAGGGGAGAGGAAGAGTTACACATTTAAAGTATAAAAAATTAATGTGGAGTTTCCATGTAGTTAACATTTGAGTTCAAAGGGGGTTAAGGGGTTATGGAATGTGAAAAGGGTGGGGTTCGTGTGCGCCTCACCTCCCACATAACCAAACATGGGAAGTTGGGTGGTTGTGGGCCCCACCTACAACTTCCCATGGGAGAGTTTAACATCCTAGGATAATAAAATAAAATTGTACACAATTTTATTTACTTTTTATTTAAACCACAAAATTTAACTTCTTCTCCCATGAAAACGCATCTACGGTAAAAGTCCTCTTAAGCAAATATCGGCGATGCAAGTTTATAGGTGCCCTCAACTTTCAATTCCGAGCACCGGTTCAAAAGATAGAAAAACCCGCTCATTCGTTTACTGAACGTACCTGAGCTAAACTTCGGAAATTGATTCCTGGAACACTGGGCCTCAGAATCAGGTGTCTTTAGAAACCGAGTACTCCTAAAATCCCAAAGAATTTAAGAAAAAAATTTACTTGAAATTTAGGAGTCTTTACATTACTACCACCTCAGGCCTTTACGTCCCCGTAAAGCTACATAATAAACTATGGACACAAATGAGGGTACTGTGCATGCATCTGAGCCTCCCACTCCCATGTGCTCTCCTAAAGGTTCTCGTGGTGCCAACGAATGCACACCAGAGGAATCGACCATCCACGTAGGACCCGAACCTGTCGATCCTCGATCTCCACCGAGACCTCCGCAAAATTTTCCCCATCATCGATGTCTAGCTCCACGTGATCAATGATATGCATCGGTTCGTGCACGTATCTCCTTAGCTGAGATACATGGAAGACGTCGTGTACCCAGTGCAATTGAGGTGGAAGAGCTAAGCGATATGCCACCTCGCCTACTCTGCTGAGAACCTGGAATGGTCCAATAAAGCGTGAAGATAACTTGCCGCCTCAACCAAATCTCCATAATCCACGTCGAGGTGAGACCCGTAAGAAAATTTGGTCGCTATCCTCGAACTCCAGTGGTCTCCGCCTCTTATCAGCATAGGACTTTTGTCTGCTCTGTTCAGTCCTCATCCACTCCTAGATGATCTTCACCTTCTCTGTCATCGCCTGAACCATCTCTGGTCCTATGAGTGCTGACTCCCTAGGGTCATTCCAGCATAGAGATGGTCTTCAAGGTCGGTCTTACAATGCCTCATATGGTTCCATCCCGATGGGGGAGTGGTAGCTGTTGTTTTATGAAAACTCCACCAAGGATAAAAGATCCTCCCAACTGCGACCAAAGTCGAGAACACACACACGAAGCATGTCCTAGAGAGTCTGAATGGTCCTCTCTATCTGGCCATCTGTCTCAGGATTAAAGGTGGTTCTTAGGCGTAGCTGCATCTCAAAAGCCTCTTGTAACCCCTTCCAAAGCCGGGAAGTAAATTTGTAATCTCGATTAGAGATGATAGATGATGGCACACCATGAAGCCGTACGTTCTCTTGAATGTAGAGGCATCCCATGCTCTCCACTGAGCCCTGCTATCTGATAGTAAAAAGTGGGCCGACTTGGGGAGTCGGTCAACAATCACCCAGATGGAGTCGTATCCTCTGGAAGTATGAGGGAGCCCCATCACGAAATCCATGGATTTCCCATTCCACTTCCACTTCGGGACCTCTAAGGGTTGTACCAAGGCTTCTGGTACATGGTGCTCCGCCTTCAACTGCTGGTAGGTGAGGCATCGTGAAATGAACTCTGCCACAACCTTCTTTATACCTGGCCACCAGTGCTGTCGTCTGAGATCCTGGTACATCTTCACTACTCCTAGATGTACCGCCAAAGGGGAAGTGTGAAACTCCCTCAACTCCTCCTCCTGTAATGCAACTGGTACCATGGTACATCCCCTGAAGAGGATCACATGCTCTCCTCCTACAGAAAATCCATTAGGTGCATGTCCTATAGATATATGTGCACGTCGCGTCTCACAGTCAACATCCCCATGTTGTGCCTCTCTGACCTGCTGAAGTAGTGGAGGGGTGACTGTGAGTGACTGTAGAAATGATGATTCATCTCTTTCCATGAAGGATATCTGTAATGCGACTAGTTGCTTTGTCGCCTCTACAAGTAGTTGAATGTCTGATCTTCTGCTGAGAGCATCAGTTACTACGTTCCCCTTCCCAGGAGTATAGACTATTTCAAAGTCATAGTCTTGGAGGATCTCAAGCCATCGCTACTGTCTTAGGTTCAGGTCTTTCTGTGAGAAGATGTACCCGAGACTCTGGTGGTCTGAGTAAACTGTAAAGTGCTCTCCCATTAGATAGTGTCGCCACATCTTCAAGGCAAAGACAACTGCTGCTAACTCCAGGTCATGGGTAGTGTAGTTCTGCTCGTTCTGCCTCAACTGTCGTGAACCATAAGCAATCACCGCCCGCTCCTGAATCAGGACACACCCAAGTCCAGTCCCTAATGCATCGCAGTATACTACGTACCCTAATCCCTCCTCTGGTAGCCTCAAGATGGGTGCACTGGTCAATCTCTATCTTAGCTCATGAAAGCTCTACTGACATCTATCTGACCACACGAAGGGTTTCCCCTTCTTCATCAAAGCTGAATGTGGTGCTGCAACTCTGGAGAAGTATGGCACAAATCTCCGGTAATACCCAGCTAGACCTAGGAAACTCCGCACCTCCGTCATACTCCTGGGTGGCTCCCAAGCAAGTACTGCCTCGATCTTTGCAAGATCCACCACAACTCCCGCCTCAGAGATGACCTGACCCAAGAAGTGGACATCTCAAATCTAGAACTAACACTTCGAGAGCTTGCCATAAATTTGGTGCTCTCAGAGTGTATCCAGTACAACCAGTAAGTGGTAAGCATGCTCCTCCTCAGTAATCGTGTAAATCTGTATGTCGTCGATGAAGACTACGACAAATCGACCGAGGTAAGGCTGGAAGATCCTGTTCACGAGACTCATGATCACTACTAGAGCATTGGTTACACCAAAAGGCATAACCAAGAACTCATAGTGGCCATACTGACACCTGAAGGCCATCTTCTGCACATCCTTGTCTTGAACTTTGAGCTGATGATAAACTGACCTGAGGTCTATCTTTGAGAACAATCGTGCTCCCTTGAGCTGATTAAAGAGTTCGTCAATCCTCAGAAGTTGATACTTGTTCAGTACGTTCACCTAATTCAGGTGACGGTAGTCGACACATAGTCGTAAGCTCCCATCTACCTTCTTGGGGCGAATAAAATCAGACAAGCCCAGGGTGAAACACTGGGTTGGATGAATCCCTTGCCCTTCAAGTGCTCAAGTTGTACCCGTAGCTCACAAAGATCAGCGGGAGCCATACGATATGTTGGAGTATATATCGGGGCTTTCCTAGGGTAAATGTCAATATATAATTCTACCACTCTGCGAGGAGGTAGTCCTAGAACGTCATCAGAAAAAATGTGCACATAATGATCCACCACATCAGGAAAACTCGGACTCCGCACATCAACTGATCCTAGGATAAGACTAGCCACCTGATGGGTGATCGGCTACCCTCTCCTCTGCGTAAGTCCATCCTGCGCTGCAAAGTATCCCTTTTCACCGGTGAAGGTGAAACTACTCCCATCTCTGTGAACACACAACACTTTCCGCCTAATACAGTCGATATGATCTTGGACTATTGATAACCAATCCATGCCCAAGATGACATCAGAAGGCATCGACGCCACTACAAGAATATCCCAGCCGAAGCTCTTGCCTCCTAAAGTAAGTTCACACTACCAGAACTGGTGTGTAATCATCGAGTCTGCTCCTGTAGGAGTCTCTAGCCATAAGGATCGAGCCAACGACTCTGTCGGAATCTCCGAGCTCTGAATAAGGGCAGTGACAATGAAAGAATGACACGCTCCAATGTCTATAAGAAATGCAGCAAGGGTTGAGTAGACACAGATAGTACCTCGAATCATCTCAGGTGCGCCATGGTCATAAGCCTCCACTGCCTAAATTTTAGCCTTCCTCTGTCCACCAGCTCTCTATGGTCGGGGTGGACCTTCTGGTGGTGGTGGTGGTAGAGCCTCAAAGCGTCGCCCACCACCTGCTGCTCGGCCAGCTCTTCTGCCTCGTCCACCTGCTCTCTGCAGACCTCCATGGTTGATCATCTACCTCTTCCTAGGTGGTTCCTCAACCATCTGCTGCTCCTCTGCATGGAGGGTTGGGTAGTCACGAGCCATGTGGCCCTGCCCGCCGCATGCATTCCACTTCCTGCCTCTCGTATGAATGGATCTGCTGCGTGTACCCCGCACCTCCGAAGCAGTATCCTGAGGTCACCCACCTGATGGTCTGGTCTTCTTGGACCCTTGCGACATCTGTCTACTGCCGGCTAAATAAGACTCTGCTACGTGTCGCCCTGCGGTAGGCCTCGCTGCTGGCGTTGTAACGACCCAATCTTTTTGAGTAGTATATTAACTTACACTCAATGATTTAATAAGATGTTAATGGTTAATGGAGAAAGAGGAGTTGATGGATTCATCCAGTAGAATCGACCCTTATGAAGCCCACTTATCAGAGCTTGGGAAGGAGGTAGCATCTGTGGGCTTCTCTTTGGACCAAGCCCAAGCCGAACTCCAGCATGTCAAGCTTGAACGGAAACGGCTACGGGAGAAGTTCAAGTTAGTAGAGATTACTACTAGGGCAATGTTATCTAAGCCTCCCTCAGATTCTCTCACCATAGCACACCTTACACTTAGGTCTTATGCCGGTGTTCTAAGGGGCTATGTGACAAGACCCTAGCTTCCTTGTGTAATCCTTTCGGGTGAATAAATTGAGATCTCTTCCTTTAGTGATGTTTGTGGAAATTCTTTTGTCCGGATAATTTTAGGATATATTTTATGGATGAATTTTTGAAAAAGGGATATTTTAAAACATTTATGTAAACCCTAAATAATTAATGATGTGTAATGATTTTCAAAAAATGGTCTTCTACAAAAGTGTTCAGAAAGGAATTTGGAGTCTAATAAGATCAACTTATTTTTTGATGAATAGTAAATTATGAATAGTGATTTTACGCTTAGGATTAGTAATGTGACCAAATGGATTAGTAATTTTATTCAAAGAAAGTTTTAATATAATTTAGACACCTAGATTAAGTAATGTGATTCAATAAAATGAGTAAATAATGGTTTCATAAATTATTAGTCAAGTATTAGTTTTTTCGAATGAATAGTGTTTTTTAATTAAAAATTTAATTAAAATTAATTAGAAAATTATTTTTATAAAAATGACTTTATTTTTGAACTCAGAGCATCGATATTATGTTAAGGTAATTTTTGGGGATTTTCTGAAAAAATGAATTTTCGGTGAATAGTGTTTTTAATTAAAAATTTAATTAAAAATATTTAGAAAATTATTTTTATAAAATAGATTTCATTTTTGAAATCAAATCATTGATATTTGGTTAAGGTGAAATTTTGGGATTATTCTGAGAAAGTTGAATTTTCGAAGAATAGTGAAAGTATAGTTTTTAAGTTACGGGTGTTTAATGACATCATTAAATGATTTATTAAGTATTTAATCAATATTTTTGACTTATGAATAGTAATATAAGGTGTGAGGTGTCCCAAGTGGCCAATACCATGGTCAAATACCATGGGCAAGCCCATGGTTTTGCCAAAACCACTAATGAGGTGTCCCTTGGCCATTAATGCCTTGTCCCCTCACTTTCCCTATAAATACCCACCCTTTCCTCCTTTAGTTTTCACTCCCAACTCTCCCCCAACGAAGTTATGGTCTCCTTACCTCCCAAGGAGTCCTTCCAAGGTTCCCCAATCCCTCAAGGTCCAAAACTTTGAGTTTCAAGAGTCACGTTTTAAGGTAAGGGATCCGACCTCTCTCTTTCTTTTCATGTAATCTCTTTTATGTCATTCCTTTTATGCTCCATGTAATTATGTTAGAGGATGTTCTTTTATATTCCTCTTACTTCCCTTTCATGTTTATATGATGAGATATCCCCTCTTACTCTCATCATTTCGTTTTATGAAAGTTTAAGTGACGCCGTTAGGCTGCCGAATTTTTAAGTGATTCTTTCACCCTTCTCATTTTTCAAGTTCGATTTTCATGTCAAATATTTCATGTTCCTTTTTATTATGTTGGGGTTTGATCTCTCTATCTATCATACTGATCTCTTATGATAATATTATGAGAGACCCTATTTGTTCTGTTCAATTCATTTTTGTTGAAGTTTAAGTGACGACGTTAGGCTGCCGAATTTTCATAAGAGAAATCAAATTTTTTTCTTCCTTCCATGTTTTTCATTTCAAATGGTATGTCATTGAAATTGCATAACCATGTCTATATATCCTTCTTATTCTGTCCCTCTACTATTTTATGGGTCAATTATGACTGTTCGA
The DNA here is from genome assembly GCA_963277665.1 of Viscum album. Taxonomy (NCBI): domain Eukaryota; kingdom Viridiplantae; phylum Streptophyta; class Magnoliopsida; order Santalales; family Viscaceae; genus Viscum; species Viscum album. The sequence goes on from OY728157.1 coordinate 172,494,598, forward strand.
CTCATGTACCCTCTCTTTTCAATGTTTTCTAAAACCCCGAAACATAGTCGTTATGCTGCAGAATTTTCGTCTCAAAATGCCTCTCTCTTTTCTCAAAATTATTTTATGTTATAAAGTGAATACTCAAAGCTCTTATTTCTACAAGGTTATTCACATATATATCAAATTGTTCTATTTTAAATTCTGGGATTTACATACATGAGACCCGCTTTCCCTTTCCGTGGGTTTAAAGTGACATAAAGATAATGTCTTTAAAGAAGTTTTTAAAAAGTTATGATTATGAAATGAAACCCATTTCTTTTATGCTATATGGGTTTTTTATGAAATGATTGATGATGATATATGTGGCTCACATGATAATAAAGGAAAATTTAAGGGTGCGCCCTGATAGCACTCCAATGCATTGGGTAAAGACTTAATCTCTAGAGATGACCATTTTAACGACGCCTTGGTGAATAACCTTGGTAATTTTTAACGACACCTTGGGGATGGAACTTGGTGAAACGAAACGATTGTCAATATTAAATTTTGCAGCCACATCTTCAAGTTATGAAAAATTTTATTTTTATTATGATGTATCTCATGATTTCTTTCTCATGACTTAAAGTTCTTTTCATATCCTTATTGAAGTATCTCAAGTTCACGTGTAAAATGTTTCTCTTGTTTCCCTTACTGGGCCTTCTTCTCACCCTTTCTTTTGATGTATGTCCCCAGGTTATGAGATGCATAATGAACCTAGGATGAACTAAAGGAGAAGCCTTTCAAGTGTTTAAGAAGAATGTTTTATGTTTTTTTTCATGTATTATGTTCCTTGTTTCCAAGACACTAAACCTTAACGATCCTCAGTTCCGTGTAATGAAATGAAAGTTATGTTATAAAAAGATGGGATGTCATATTGGTATCAAAGGATGGTTTAGTTATTTGTGGAAATTAGGATATAAAAACTTTAGGAAGATCCCTATAGAAAAGTTTCAATATAGGAAAACATCCTGGTATTTTGGTAAGTATTGAGTAAGTGGTTTATCAAACAAATACATCCCTGTCTGGATACGAGCAGGTAGAGGCGGCTCTGGCACAGATGTACATAGGGGTAAAACCCGAAAACACCGCTTTGAGCTAGACTCGAACAGGAACTGGTGCACGATAACAGGCCTTGCTTCACTCTTGGTTACGACACTCACGGGGGATATGTTTGGTTAATCACAAGATTTTTATGAATCATTATGAAGGAATTATAGAAAAGTGTCATTGTCTAAGTATGAAGTCTTAGTTAAAAGATTCATAAATGAAATAATTTTCTTACTAAGGTTTTATTCTTTTAGAAAATGGCGGGAAATAGGAGGAACCGTGCCGATGGTGACCGCAATGCACCTTGTGCTGACGGCCCTCCGATGGAAGCCGGAATGGAAACATTCATGCGAATGATGAAACAACTGACTCAAGTTATGAGTAATAACTTGAATCAAGCTGAGAGGCCGACATCACAACGAAGGGAACAACACTCTGTTGAGTCCTTCATGCGTCAACGACCACCAACATTCATTGGATCTACTGACCCATTGGTTGCGGAACAATAGATAAGCTCCATTGAAAAGATCTTTTTTGTACTTCATTGTTTGGAACAAGAAAAAGTCACCCCTGCTGTTTACCGCCTAGGGGGAGAAGCTGATCAGTGGTGGTCACTGATCAAAAACACGAAGCCATGAGGATAGATAGAAGCTATGGAGTGGGAATAATTTCGGGGAATTTTCTTTAACAAGTATTTCCCTCGTTCCATGAGAACGAGAATGGAGAAAGAGTTTCTCGAGCTGAAGCAGAAGGAGAACGAATCTATTGGAAGCTATGAGATGAACTTCACAAGTCTTTCCCGTTATCCCTCAAGCTTTGTCATGGACCATAATGGGAAGGTTGATAGATTCTTTGGTGGACTACGACCTCATCTGCGGAAGAATCTAGCCAACAGGGACTATGATAGCTATGAAGAAATAGTTTGAAGTGCTATGAAAGTCGAGCTGGAGTTTGGTGAGACACAGTGGTCTCACAAACCAAAGGAAAAGAAGAGATCGTTGGAGCCCAGTTTAGGGAAGTCTTTTTATCAGGGAAGAGGTGGAAAGCAAATGCAACTTACCACATGCAATAAATGTGGGAAGAATCATCTGGGGAACTGCTTGAACGGAAGTGGGAAGTGCTACAAGTGTGGAAGAGGAGGCCATATTGCTCGGAATTGTCATAGTGAGGTGAAGCCTCAGCTTCCCAACACTAACGACAGGGGAAAGATGGTTCTCGCCCTACCCGAAGTCACATGCTTCAAGTGTGGACAGCTTGGGCACTTTTCTAACCAATGTCCAAATCTGAGGGTGGTAGAGGGGAATCACCCTCAACCTCAGCAGAGGCCAAGGGAGAAAGGTCGTGCTTTCGCTATCACAACAACTGAAGTTGAAGTTCCGAATGATGTGGTAGCAGGTACTATTGTCGTCCTCTCAAAACTAGCAAGTACTTTATTTGATTCTGGTTCTACGCATTCCTTTATTTCCTCCAAGTTTGCAAGGAATATAGAATCAATCCCCGAACTGCTAGAGGTAGAGTTGTCAGTCAAGACTCCAAGTGGGATTATCCTTGCATCAACAATATTGAGACACTCTAGTGTTTACTTTGGTGAGCACAATCTTATCGCAAATTTAGTAGTCATTCCCATGATGGAATTCGACATTATACTAGGAATGGACTGGCTCTCAAAGTATAATGCTAAGATCAAATGCAGAAGTAAGGAAATATCAGTAGTCTTGAATGAATGACCTACAGTTATCTTCCAAGGAGAGATATCCCGAACAGATCCCTATCTAGAAGCACCTCCTATAGATTTCTTTATGGAGCTAATCGGTGATGATGAAGAAGGAAAAGGGAGCATACAAATAGAAGATGTTCCGATTGTTCAGGAATACATGGATGTATTTCCTGAGGAGTTACCTGGACCTCCCCCAGAAATAGAGGTAGAGTTCTCCATTGAACTCATACCTGGGTCTCAACCGATATCAAAGACTCCGTATAGAATGGAAAATGTGGAGCTAGAAGAGTTAAAGAAACAACTCCAAGACTTGTTGGAGAAGGGGTTTATCTGACCGAGTGTGTCTCCTTGGGGAGCACCAGTTCTCTTTGTGAATAAAAAGGATGGATCAATGCGGCTATGAATTGATTATAGAGAACTGAATGGGATCACAGTGAAGAACAGATATCCTCTTCCAATAATTGATGATTTATTTGACCAACTTCGTGGGGCTCAATTCTTCTCTAAGATTGACCATCGATCTGGTTATCATCAAATGAGGGTGAAGAAGGAAGATATTCCAAAGACTGCCTTCCGATCAAGATATGGGCATTATGAGTTTACTGTTATGCCCTTCGGTTTGACTAATGCTCCTACTATTTTCATGGATTTGATGAATAGAGTCTTTAAGGACTACCTTGATAACTTTGTGGTAGTTTTTATTGATGATATTTTGATATATTCAAAATGTCGTGAGGAGCATGAAGATCATCTAAGGGTTATATTGAAAACTCTGTGGAAGGAGAGGCTCTTTGGGAAGTTCAGAAAGTGTGAGTTTTGGTTACAAGAAGTGGCTTTCTTGGGGCACATCATAACCAATGAAGGAATCTCGGTTGACCCTGCAAAGACAATGGTTGTGGAGGAGTGGCCTCAACCCACAATAGTAACTGAGATTCGTAGTTTCCTTGGTTTAGCGGGATATTATAGGAGGTTTGTGAAAAACTTTTCACGGCTTTCTAATCCACTAACCAAGTTGACTTGAAAAGGGGTTAAGTTCATCTGGACAAGGAATGTGAGGAAAGTTCCCAAGAGCTGAAGAAGATATTGGTTACTGCACATGTGTTAACACTACCCTCTATCGGAGAAGGATTCTTTATTTTTAGCAATGCATCTCTGAAAGGGCTTGGGTGCATCCTCATGCAAAATGATAAGGTAATTGCTTATGCATCTCTACAGTTGAAGATTCATGAGCAGAATTATCCTACGCTTGATCTAGAGCAAGCAGCAGTTGTTTTTCCTCTAAAGATATGGAGGCACTATCTTTATGGGGAGAAATGTGATATATACACTGACCACCAAAGTATAAAGTATATTTTCACACAGAAAGAATTGAACATGAGACAAAGGAGATGGTTGGAGCTTATTAAAGACTATGATTGTTCAATTCATTATCACCCTGGAAGAGTAAACAAAGTCGCGGATGCGTTAAGCAGGAAAGATCATGTTGTTCTGGCAACACTGAGGATCCTAGGAGATCCCTTCATTAAAGATCTAGTAAAACTGGACATGGGAATTATAAGTAAAGGGACATCATCAACCCTATCCCAAATGATTTCTCAACCTTCATTACTAGAGAAGATCAATAAGGCTCAAAACGAAGATCCTTTACTGCAGGAGAAGTTGGAGGCTGTAAAAGATGGGAAGTTCCCTGATTTCAATATTGATCAAGAAGGTGTATTGAAATTTCGTACAAGACTATGTGTTCCATCTATTCCGGAGATAAAGAAAGAACTGAGGGATGAAGCTCATAGCTCTAATTTCTCTATACATCCGGGAAGCACTAAGATGTATAGAGACCTTTGTGATCATTATTGGTGGGATAACATGAAGAGGGAGATTGCTGATTACACTACAAGGTGCCTGGTGTGTCAGCAAGTAAAGGATGAATGGCAACTTCCTAAGGGGGTATTACAACCACTACCTATACTAGTATGGAAGTGGGATAATATCACTATGGACTTTGTTACTGGTCTCCCAAAAACATCCAAAGGAAACAATGCGATATGGGTTATTGTGGACCGTCTCACCAAGACAGCCCATTTTATCTCTATTCGGGAAGATTTCTCTCTGGATCAGCTTTCCAAGATATACGTGAAGGAAGTGGTAAGGTATCATGGGGTACCACTATCCATCGTGTTTGATCGTGACCCAAGATTCACATCAAAATACTAGAGAAGTATTCAACATGCTCTGAATACTGAATTGAATTTTAGTACGGCCTATCATCCTCAAACTGATGGCCAATCTGAAAGGACTATTCAGACACTCAAAGACATGCTGAGATTATGCTCAATGGAATTTAAAGGTGGATGGGATAAACACCTCCCATTAGTTGAGTTCTCCTATAACAACAGCTTCCATTCGAGTATACCGATGGAACCCTATGAAGCTCTGTATGGAAAGCGATGTAGAACTCACACTTGTTGGGATAAAACTGGTGAGAGAAATATTCTTGGGCCTGATCTTGTGCAAGAGATGACAGAACAGGTTCATGCCATCCAACAACACATAAAGGATGCTCAGAGTCGGCAGAAGAGCTATGCTGACAATCGTCGAAGGGACTTGGAGTTTGGTGTTGGTGACAGAGCCTTCCTTCGAATTTCTCCATGGAAGAGTCATGCGGTTTGGGAAGAAAGGGAAGATCAGCCCTAGGTACATTGGCCTCTGTGAAATCCTTGATCGCATAGGAGCAGTGGCCTATCATCTACCACTTCCACCGAACCTAGCTCAAGTTCATGATGTCTTCCATGTATCTCTCTTGAGGAAGTACATACCCGACCCTTCGCATGTACTGAACCCAAAGGTGGTTCAACTGGAACATGAACTCTCTTATAAGGAGCAGCCAGTGGAGATCTTGGACCGTAGAGACAAGGTCATACGAAACAAGACTACCCACCTTGTGAAAGTGTTGTGGAGGAATCATAAATATGAAGAAGCGACTTGGGAGCCTGAGGAAACAATGAAGCAAAAGTACCCTAACCTTTTCGACTAGGCCTCAAGTATACATTTCAAGGACAAAATTTCTTAAGGGGGGAAGAATGTAACGACCCAATCTTTTTGAGTAGTATATTAACTTACTCTTAATGATTTAAAAAGATGTTAGTGGTTAATGTAGAAAGAGGAGTCGATGGCTCCATCCAGTAGACTCGACCCTTATGAAGCCCACTTATCAGATCTTGGGAAGGAGGTAGCATCTGTGGGCTTCTCTTTGGACCAAGCCCAAGCCAAACTCCAGCGTGTCAAGCTTGAACGGAAACGCCTACAGGAGAAGTTCAAGTTAGTATAGATTACTACTAGGGCAATGTTATCTGAGCCTCCCTCAGATTCTCTCACCATAGTACACATTACACTTAGGTCTTATGCCGGTGTTATAAGGAGCTATGTGACGAGACCCTAGCTTCCTTGGGTAATCCTTTCGGGTGAATAAATTGAGATCTCTTCCTTTTGTGATGTTTGTGGAATTTCTTTTGTCTGGATAATTTTAGGATATATTTTATTAATGAATTTTTGAAAAAGGGATATTTTAAAACATTTATGTAAACCCTAAATAATTAATGATGTGTAATGATTTTCAAAAAATGGTCTTCTACAAAAGTGTTCAGTAAAGAATTTGGAGTCTAATAAGATCAAATTATTTTTTGATGAATAGTAAATTATGAATAGTGATTTTACGCTTAGGATTAGTAATGTGACCAAATGGATTAGTAATTTTACTCAAAGAAAGTTTTAATATAATTTATACACCTAGATTAAGTAATGTGATTCAATAAAATGGGTAAATAACGGTTTCATAAATTATTAGTCAAGTATTAGTTTTTTCGAATGAATAGTGTTTTTTTTAATTAAAAATTTAATTAAAAATAATTAGAAAATTATTTCTATAAAAAGGACTTTATTTTTGAACTCAGAGCATCGATATTATGTTAAGGTAATTTTTGGGGATATTTCTGAAAAAAATGAATTTTTGGTGAATAGTGTTTTTAAATAAAAATTTAATTAAAAATATTTAGAAAACTATTTTTATAAAATGGATTTCATTTTTGAAATCAAAGCATTGATATTTGGTTAAGGTAAAATTTTGGGATTATTCTGAGAAAGTTGAATTTTTGATGAATAGTGAAAGTATAGTTTTTAAGTTACGGGTGTTTAATGACATCATTAAATGATTTATTAAGTATGTAATCAATATGGCCGACTTATGAATATTATGATAAGGTGTGAGGTATCCCAAGTGTCCAATACCATGGGCAAGCCCATGGTTTTTTCAAAACCACTAATGAGGTGTCCCTTGGCCATTAATGCCCTGCCCCCTCACTTTCCCTCTAAATACCCACCCTTTCCTCCTTTAGTTTTCACTCCCAACTCTCCCCCAACGAAGTTCTGGTCTCCTTACCTCCCAAGGAGTCCTCCCAAGGTGCCCCCAAGCCCTCAAGGTCCAAAACATTGAGTTTCAAGAGTCACGTTTTAAGGTAAGGGATCCGACCTCTCTCTTTCTTTTCATGTAATCTCTTTTATGTCATTCCTTTTATACTCCATGTTATTATGTGAGAGGATGTTCTTTTATATTCCTCTTACTTCCCTTTCATGTTTATATGATGAGTGATCCCCTTTTACTCCCATCATTTTGTTTTATGAAAGTTTAAGTGACGCCGTTAGGCTGTCGAATTTTAAAGTGATTCTTTCACCCTTCTCATTTTTCATGTTCGATTTTCATGTCAAATATTTCAAGTTAATTTTTATTATGTTGGGGTATGATCTCTATATCTATTATAATTATCTCTTATGATCATATGATGAGAGACCCTATTTGATCTGTTCAATTCATTTTTGTTGAAGTTTAAGTGACGCCGTTAGGCTACCGAATTTTCATAAGAGAAATCAAATTTTTGTCTTCCTTCCATGTTTTTCATTTCAAATGGTATGTCCTTGAAATTTCATCACCATGTCCATATATCCTTCTTATTCTGTCCCTCTACTGTTTTATGGGTCAATTATGATTGTTCTACCCATGTCCCCTCTCTTTTCAATGTTTTCTAAAACCCCGAAACATAGTCGTTATGCTGCAGAATTTTCGTCTCAAAATGCCTCTTTCTTTTCTCAAAATTATTTTATGTTATAAAGTGAATACTCAAAGCTCTTATTTATACAAGGTTATTCACATATATATCAAATTGTTCTATTTTAACTTCTGGGATTTACATACATGAGACCCGCTTTCCCTTTCCGTGGGTTTAAAGTGACATAAAGATAATGTCTCTAAAGCAGTTTTGAAAATATTATGATTATGAAATGAAACTCATTTATTTTATGCTATATGGGTTGTTTATGAAATGATTGATGATGATATATGTGGCTCACATGATAATAAAGGAAAATTTAAGGGTGCTCCCTGATAGCGCTCCAATGCATTGGGTAAAGACTTAATCTCTAGAGATGACCATTTTAACGACGCCTTGGTGAATAACCTTGGTAATTTTTAACGACACCTTGGGGATGGACCTTGGTGAAACGAAACAAGTGTCAATATTAAATGTTGCAGCCACATCTTCAAGTTATGAAAAATGATATTTTTATTATGATGTATCTCATGATTTCTTTCTCATGCCTTAAAGTTCTTTTCATGTCCTTATTGAAGTATCTCAAGTTCACGTGTAAAATGTTTCTCTTGTTTCCCTTAATGGGCCTTCTGCTCACCCTTTCTATTGATGTATGTCCCCAGGTTATGAGATGCATAATGAACCTAGGATGAACTAAAGGATAAGCCTTTCAAGTGTTTAAAATAATGTTTTATGTTTTCTTCATGTATTATGTTCCTTGTTTCCAAGACACTAAAGGTTAATGATCCTCAGTTCCGTGTAATGAAATGAAAGTTATGTTATAAAAAGACGGGATGTCATAGGCGTAGGCTCAGCAAGGAAGCTCTCCACAAATAGGGCTCGCTCCAGTACTCCTGCCTGCGTCGGAATGATGAGGGAGATCATCAAATCCCTGATCTCATGCCTCAGTCCTTGCTCAAAGGGCCAGGCCTGGAAGAATGGGTCCCATACCATGTCTGTGGAGTAGCACGAGAGGTCGGTAAACCTTGCCGAGTACTGGGCTACTGTCATGCTGCCCTGCCGCAGTTGTAGTAACTCCTGGATGCACACCGCAAGGTGGGTGGCTGAAACTAACTCCGAGAGGAAGAGACTCTTGAAGTCCTTCCATAGTAGAGATGCCTCATATTGCACCTGGAGCATCAAGCTTCGCCATCTACATGCTGCTGTGTGTAGGAGACTCACCGCAAGGATCACCATCAGGCCAGCTGGTGTCCCTACTAATCTGAAGACTTGAATGATAGCCTCCAGCCAATCCTTGGCTACCCGAGGGTCTGCCTCTCCGTGGAACCTGGGTGGCCTTTATCTCTAAAACTCGTACAGTGCACTCAGGCAGTGTGCACTCTCCGCTGTCGGGGCCGGTGGTATCGGTGGCCCAGCGGGTAGAGGTACCGCTAGTGCTTCAGCTGTAATGGGGCCCTGCACCGAGGCCTCGTCGTCGGTGGGCTTCCATCTCGCACAAAACTCGGAACCATAGCGGGCTGCTGTAATGGGGCCATATTGAAAAGAAACAGGTGCAACACAGTTAATACAATATACCTGGTGAGCTTACACAAAGTAATCACAAAGAAAACTTTTGAAACACACATGAAATCAGTGTTTTCAAGCACTGAGCTGGAAATTAGAAGTCAGGGTCCTGGTGTATGGATACATTGGCTGCCGCACCAACACTAGACTCCCTGGAATGATAACCACACTCAATACTCTTAAAACTATTGCTTCACAGAAAGAAATTATTAGAGTCATAGGTTTTGCGGTAGAACCGACTCCTTTGATACCAATTTTTCACGACGCGTCCTTGGGGCCCGTGCCGTGACTACCCCAAACCGGCCTTCCATAGGCTAGGGGATGATAACTAGCACCAAAGATGTAAATCTCAATAAAATGGAAGGCATTGACTTTATATGAGTAAAAACACAATAGAGAATGCAAGATGAAGTAAACACTAAGTAAACTGAGTACAAAAGTAAGTGCTGAAAAGTTAATGGGCCAGAATACAAATCCAACAAAAAGTACAGTACAACTGAAAAGAAAGTACAACAGCAGTAAAGTAAATTAGCAAACACTGAGTCATCCTCCAGTTATCCCACCTGAAGGGTGGGTACAGATGGTCTCCTCAGCTCCTCGGGTCCGGTAGTCTGCTCCGTGTACATCCCGCCTGATAGTCCACCTCCGGATGCCGTCCCGCTCCTCAACCCTCAACCACGATCAGTGCCGTCCATCGTCTGCAACCAACACCACTTGGTGCGGGCATAGCCCATGCCGGGGTAAGTATACAATACTCAGTAGGGACCCTGAGACCCCTGAAGGTCTCCCAGAATCAACAAAGGATAAACCACAAAGGAAAGAAACAAACACGAAGTATCAATCAACTCTACTTTGGTATATGCCCATACATATACCTAAGTCATCAATTCCCATTCGGATCCAACTCACAATCCCAAGTACAACCTAGTCCACATAGGAAAGCACAACCCAATCCACACAGGAAAGCAAGTCAATCATATCGTTGATATTGATTGAAAGTCCAGACTCAACTCACACAAGTATACTATTCACGAAGAGGGGTGGAGATGATAGATGTAGCCTCTGAATCATCTCCCCTGCCGAACCCACGTAGGATCCAAGTACAGAAGTCGTCGCTGCCGAACCCGCGTAGGATCCAAGTACAGTCTTCATCACTTCCAAACCCACGGAGGATCCAAGTACAATCGTCCTCACTGCTGAACCCACGTAGGATCCATGTACAGTCGTCATCGTCATCGCAGTCGCAACCATCTCTAGGGTTCCCGCACACAGCACGCTAGATTCAGGGAGGGTCTGCTCCACAAGCCAAGGGGGGTCGATACATCAATTGTCTTGAAGTCTAGAGTTGATGTATCCTGATGTTCCGTCTCGTCAATATGAACTCAACGACACAGACGTTGCGTTAATCAGACGCCCTATCTGAGAGATATTGGTTTTTCCGTCCCAGGGGCCCGGTTAGAAAAACGATCATTTCTAACCCAGTTGATATCCATATTCAACCGAAACTCACTTAGAGTAACTCAAAAGGACGGTGTCATCGGAAGAGTCCTAGTGCCGCAGACGGCGCATCGATTGGACGCGCGATCCATATGTTATTCACGTTTAAGTGAATAATAGGCCCGGTCCGTTTAGCCCAGTGGGCCAACGGGTCGGGTTGACCTAGTTTGATGGGTCTGACCCAACAGGGGTGTAGTACTGGTCTGAAGAAAAACAGTCAACCCGGCCCGAAGTGAAGCGGCTCGGCCCGGCCCGGCGCGCCCACGTCAGCCCGGCCTGGCGCGGCCCGGCCCGGCTGGGCCCGCGGCTCGGTCGGGCGTGCGATCCGGCTGGCTCGGCCGAAGTCGAGCAAGTTCCAAGGGGGGGGGGGGGGGAGGGGGTGGCCCCCTGGTCTTTTGCACCGGCGGCGCCGCCCTTTCCCAAACCGGGCGGCTAGGCCATCCGACCCTCTGGCACACGCAACCCGCACGGCGGGACGTGTCTTCTTTAGTGTGACGCCCTCCTAGCGCGGTGGTCCGGCTCTACCCGGCCGACCGACGGGCCGACTGGTCCTCTAGCGTAGTGCTATCCTTGCGCCACGACTCTTCTTCACCCGGCCGGCCGACGGGCCGACCAGTTGTTCCGCCGAAGGGGCCCGTGTAGCAGGCCGCGGTTCTTTCCGCACTACCGGCATGACGGCACCGATTCCCTTCGCCTCGTTCCCTGTGCGGCGCGAAGGCATTGTGCTTCCTCCACCATCAATCGTTAATTCTAAAATAATAAATGGGAACAACAGAGGGTTGTCGGGCCGTGTTCGTTCGGTCCGCACCCTCAGTGTAAAAAGATTGCAATCAGCCATATTCAACAACGATTTACAACAAAAACGGGGTATGTAAACATCCACTTTCAAGATTAAAACCCTTCCTTGATAATCAATGACATTCACTAGGCGTCGCGGAAGATGGCGTTGTTTCCGTCGTCATCGGTGTGCACCCAAGGAAGAACGATGTTCCCTCTATTGTCACGAAGGAGAGATAATTAAGGTTTTTCATTGTTGGTGAATTCCCCACATCGGTGTCTCCTCTCTTATTGCGGAGGAAGAAAGGGATGAGAACCATGGTCGCCGAGTTGTTCTATGATAAAGGGTCGATGTTCTTCATCGAAGAAGAACCGTCCTTCATTGAGGATGAATTTATTCAAAAACACTAGTTTTCTCCCAATTCCTCCTCACACAACAATTCACACCAAAATAAAATAACGCTTCTCCTTATTTTATTTTTCTTTTCCATGCATTCAAAATTAGAGAAATCAAATCCAAATTCACTTAATTAATTTAACCATGAGTTGTCTAATTAATTAAGTGATAGGTTGGCAAGATTTTAAGAGGGAGAGAGGGGAGAGGAAGAGTTACACATTTAGAGGAAACAAAATTAATGGGGAGTTGCCATGTAATTAACATGGGTGTTCAAAGGGGGTTAAGGGGTTATGGAATGTGAAAAGGGTGGGGTTCGTGTGGGCCCCACCTCCCAAGTAACCACACAAAGGAAGTTGGGTGGTTGTGGACCCCACAAACAACATCCCATGGGAGAGTTTAACATACAAGGATAATAAAATAAAACTGTACACAATTTTATTTACTTCTTATTTAAACCCCAAAATTTAACTTCTCCTCCCGTGTAAAAGCATCTACGATAAAAGTCCTCTTAAGCAAATACTGACTCTGTGAGTTCATCGGTGTCCTCAGATTTCAATTCCGAGCACCGGTTCAAAAGATAGAAAAACCCGCTCGTTCGTTTACAGAACGTACCTGAGCTAATCTTTGGAAATTGATTCCGGGAACACTGGGCCTCGAAATCAGGTGCCGTCAGAAACTACGTACTCATAAAATCCCAACGAATTTAAGAAAAAAATTTATGTAAAATTTACGGGTCTTTACAGAAACATTCTTAAATAAACATGACCTAAATGTAGGTTTCAAAGGATGTCTTCATTCTGTAAAACATTCAAACACTTTAAATGTTGATTATTTAGTTCAGAAAAATCAATAATATAAATATTATCTTTTCGATTTTAATAAAATAATAAAGAATCATCTTTAAAAACAACACATTTATCATTTTGAAATTTAACTTCCATTCCATCATCACGTAATAGTGTTATAATAATTATATTATGTTTTAAACATTAAACATATAAAACTTTTGAAATAAATGCAGAATTTTAAATACCAACTTTACCAAAACCTTTTACTTTGCCTTTGGAATTTCCTCCAAAAGAAATATTGAATCCATAACATGTGTTGAATGATATAGAATTAGATGGGTCTCTAGTAATATTTCTAGAGCATCCACTATCCATGTACCATATGTTGTTCTTGAGACATCCAAGGCATTTTTCAGACAATAATCAATTTACTGACAATTTTGGTACCCAAGCTAATTTTGGTCCAATAGGATTTATAATACAATTTTTAGGTACCCATATAGAATTTAAACATGTATTGTAAGGTACTCTCAATAACAAGGATTTAGAAATAATAGTTTTGGTAAATCCTAAATATTGTTTAAATCTATGTGAGTGGTCATTGGCATAGTGACCATTCATGCCACATTTAAAACATGTAACATTTGACGTACAACCATTTTTACTTTTAACAAAATAGGTTTTATACATTTGAGGTAAACTTTTATCATTACCAAAACCATATTTATTTTTATTACTTTTAGTCAAAGATATCATCTCATGATATGTTTCACGACCTTGAATAAAAGCAGATAAATTTTGTTTAATACATTCAACATTATTTTTCAAATTCTCTTTCAAATCTTGGTCAGTTTTCAAATTATCATAAACTGTTGAATGAGAAGTAGAAGTAGTGTTTGTTAACTTTTTAATTTCTTACAAAATTAATTTATTTTCAGAAATATTTTTTTCATTATCTTCTTTATGTTTAGTATATAAATCAGCAGCTTTGAAAATATCTTTTCTTAATCTTTCAGTTTCTTTATTTGATTCAAAAAAATTGGGGTTTTTAGATTCATATTCAAAATAAGAACATTTATAATAATAACTAGAATTAAAAACCTTATCCCGTGATGCCATTAAAAACAAGTTAGAATATTATTTTTTATTTCCCAATTGTTCACTAGAATCCGATTCTTCCGTAAAACTCCGGATTGTTTTTAATTCCTTTCTATCCTTATTTTTGTATTTGTCTTTAATCTTTAGTTTAGGGAGATCAGGTTTGATGTGACCATTCTTTCAGTACTCATAACAAGTTACATCTGAAGCATTGTAATTTGTGTAACCTTTCTGATCTCCCTTATATTTTTCTTTTTTAGGGTTTCTACTAAACTCTTTTTTTAATACTTTCTTTTTAATTCTGTTGTTGACTCAGGTTACAATCTAAGCCATGTCTTCCTTCTCAATATCCTATAGATCAGAATGAGAAGAATCATTAGAAATTATATTTACAGACATAAAAGCTACACCTTTTCTTTTTTTTACTCCTCACCAGCTATGTTCTTTAGTTCCAGTTCATAATGGAGTAGTGATCCAATAAATTCATCAAGTGTGCACTCTTTTATGTTCTTTCTTTCCTCAATGGAAAACTTCTTTACATGTCATTTCTTTGGTAATGCTCATTGGAATATTTCAACAGGTATAGGATTTTCTAGAGCTTCTCCAAGAGAATTTATTATATTCACATTGCTTGTGAATCTCTGAAACATTTGGTTTAGAGTTTCATCTTCACCCATCTTAAAGTCTTTATACTCATCATGAAGCATTCTAAGCATGGTTCAGATCAATTTTTCCAAGCCAAGGTGAGTAACTTGCAGAATCTTCCCAATATCATGATCTTTCTTGCATGAAGACACATGAATAAACACACTTCTCTTAATAGCACAATATAAAATATTAACAACTTTGTAATTTAAGAAATATATAGTAGAATCAATTCCTGTAAGAGTATTGGGATGAGATTTAGGCTATGTGTATTGTTTGGACATGATAGACCAGTTCTCAGTGCTCAACTTTTTGAGGTATGCCTCCATTTAGGATCTCCAGTATCCATAGTCAATTTTATCAAAATGTGGTGGCTTCTACGGAATCCCAACATCATTTGAGTTAAACCCTACCATATTATAAGAACATTATCCTTAGACTGTGAGGTCTATGAATAGGTTATCCTAGAAAAATATAAAAGAAAACTCAAAAAAATGGTTGGATAAAATCTTTAAGTAACAACCCATGGTACCAATCTTTGGTATAATGAAATATAATGATAGAGAAAAACTATTCTTAAAAAAGTCATCCTCTAATAAAAGTTTTTATGTCAGAAAGGGTAATGAAAGATGGTCTATAGGGGGGTGAATAATCTAAATTGAAAATTTTAATCAAATGAATTGATTAATTAAATTTATTATCAAAGTTAAATATTAAGGTTAATTAGAAGCAGAAAAAGTAAATTACAAAAGTATGTTGTTTATAGTAGTTCGGTTCAAAGTGGGCCAACCCTACACTTATACCTCTCCACTCAGTGAGTGATACATTTTCACTAAAATATTATTTTTAAAGGGGAATCATAACCCAATTACAAAATTCTTTTCTAGTGGAGGGATATCCACGACACTGAATTTTATATCGGGAGTCACAACACTTACAACCTTACTTTAGATACCATGAGTCACAACCCAAACAATACTGACTTTAGATATAAGGAATCATAAACCTAAGATACTAACCTTTGAATTCGAGAGTAACAACCCAAGGAAAAATAATAAAAAATCTTTCTTTTTTGTGAAAAATCATAAACAGAAAAATAGAGTGTGTGTGAGAGAGGAGAAGTAATGTATCAGACTCAAAACCAGATGAAAGAGAAGATAAAAATTAATGCACATATACTGTATTTGTAAGGTTTAGATCAGCACGTCTCATCAATGAAATTGTGGTCAGAACATATTTAATTCGACACCTGAGGGAACGAGCAGGTTGTGATGAAAAATGTCACAGGATGTTGCAAATGCACAGCAGGTTCAATGTTCACAACACTTTTTCTTTGTATTAAAATTGTTCTTTTCTACCTATAAGAGAGATTGATATATATATATATATAGAGAGAATAAAATATATAACAGGTGTATCAACTCTGCTTCCTTTGGATATTCAAAATTAATTGAGTTAAGATCTCCCATAAATATCTCCATGAAAATAGAAGCACCATTTCTTCTTTATTCCTATAAAATAAATATCTAATAAAGGAATTCAAAATATTTTTAATAATTCTTCCAATAAAATCTGCAGAATAATAAAATCATTTAATAATTTGAAACATCATTTTAGATCCATTTAAAATGTTTTAAACATTGTCAAAATACTTCCTGGAAACAAGTAGTGGATTCTAAAATTAAATACAAACATTTTAATTTAATCAAATTTGAAACGTCCAAATTTATTTAAAAAAGGCATTGAGAAAATTTATTAATTTTTCTCTCTAAATCTAGCAACAAAAATATTAAAAACTATTTGATTATGATACTTATATTTAATTATAATTTTTTTAAAAAAAGCATTAAAAAAATCCATATATATGCAGAAAATCAATTTTTGAAAAATTGCACGGAATGAACAGTAACTTCAGAATAAACAGTAACATCAAATGAACAGTAACTTTGGGTACGAATAGTAACATAACGTATGGTGTAAATAGTAACATATCTTTTCCAAACCACACTTTGTGAAATGAACAGTAATGCAATGTAGGGATGATGAACAGTAATGTATGGCTTCCAAACCATAATTTTTGAAATGAACAATAACGTGACGTAGGGTATGAACAATAACGCAACATAGGGTATGAACAGAAATGTAACATAGGGTATGAACAATAAGATATTATAGGGTATGAATAGTAATGTAACGTAGGGTATGAACAGTAACGTAACATAGGGTATGAATAGTAACATATGGTTGCTAAACCATACTTTGTGGAATGAACAGTAACCCATACTTTCACGAAAAAACTGGACCGAATATTTTCACAAGTTTAATGAATTTTTAGGGAATCTTAATAGTATATTTAGACATTGTTCAAAAATAATTATTTGTATAAAAACTTATTATAATTCCCAAAAAAATCTTACCAATTAAAACCAACATCTACATTTCCCAAAATCATTAAAAAACATAAGGAAAATAATTTTGGAAAAACTGCTACTACAAAACAGCATAATATTATTTCATGTAAATAAAAGTCCATTCAAAAATATTTTTTTACATTGATGTAAACTAATGAAATCAAGATAAACATTTTATCTTTCTATATAATCAAGTTTCATGCAAATATGATAACTATATATGTTTTAGTAAAATAAATAAATAAATGTTTTAAAATAGTGAAATGTAGAATTTCTAAAATGATAGTAGCAACTTCATTATATTTTTAGAGCATTTTAAAACTTCCTCATTAACTAATAAAGTATCCAAAAATATCTTATCTTTCTAATGTGATAAGAATCACAAAAATACAAATATCCTAAATTAAGATATCATTAAAATACAGATGAAAAGTGACCAAAAAAATCATATGAAATCAAATTAAAGGAAATATGCACATGCACAGACATTAAATCCCATGGGCACAATTTCTTGGGAAGGGGTGAAAAATTTTACAATTAATGTGTCTTAACCGTGTGACTATTCTTATGGAGTTCATAATTTATTCTAAGTGGAACATATTTTGAATAAACTATAAACCATCCATGTATATCCCCTCTATTTTAGGGTGCATAGTTTGGGAGGGAGGTTGCACGACTTTTCCAAACCATGATCCAATCATGCTCCACCTTCCATCTCACAAAAATTGGGTGAACAGTTTGTTGGGGGAAGAACACATGGTTTTCCATAACCATGCACCAATAATGCACAACAACTCAGGCTTTTAAATTTGTCTAATTTGACCCAAAAAATCCCTGAACAAAAACACATCGATGATATACTTAAAACAAAGGTAAAAAAGAGTACTTTTAAACAAGCATGATACATCTCTGGAAAGACCATGATTTTACAATCTCCCCATGTTATAACAAAATATTATTAATATTTACTCCTAATAATCTCTATGATTATAAAGGTTAAATGGTCATCAATTGGGTCCACATATCTGCATTTGTCTCCCATGTTTCCTCCTGAACATGACCATGTTGTAAAAATACTCAATATATCAACATGTAATTTCACTGCAACAATTTTTTCACTACGATCCCAAAAAAAAATCATATTCTACTTAGATGATTCATCAAAATTAGGATTAACATCGTCAACATAGATCAAATAATATGGGTTAGGGTGTTATCACTAATTATATAACACATGAATGGAATTATTCATTGCACTATAAATTTTGTAAGAGCTAATCAGTACAACAACGAATCAATTCTCTCATCACTCTCAAATGTTCCAACAAACCTGGGTGCCAAATTGCCCTGTCTTTGAATCCTATGGTGAACCAATTTAGGAGAAATCCAAAAGAACACACAATCACCCACTATAATCTAAATGGGTCATTGATGTAGATAAAAATATTCCTTTTCCTACATTGACCCATATCCATATGTTTCCAAATCAGCTGAACCTACTATGTCATATCCAACATGAGACTGAGTCCCAATTATATATACCCACCTTACTCCATCCAACATAGAGGTAATCAATATGTCCTACCATTAAGTAACTCATATAGTCCCATTTGAATAATTTCATAATAAGTATTGTCATTGTATTACTCAATGAGTGCTAGGTGATTCTCCCAAGACCCACCAAAGTCATGAAGGAACATCCATAGCATATCCTCAAGTACATGAGTAGTGCATTCTGACTAACTATCTTTATATGGGTAGAAATACATAGATATCAATTACTATGTACCATGTGACTTATGAAATCCTTTCCAGAAGTTCTAAGTGAAACTTAATTTATGGTTTGAAGCAATACTTATTTGTACCCCATGAAAACATACTATCTAAAAATCATACAGTTCCCCAAAATGATAAAATATATAAAGTCTCCCAAATATGTAATAAATGAGTTACTTTCTTCAGTCATTCTACTTTTACCCATATAGAATCATTCCACCACAAATTAATTAGATTAAATATCACAAAATCCATGGTAACGTCATCCCACTTCTATTTCGAAATGGGAAAAGACTATAGCAAACCCCTATGTCCATGATGCCCAACCTTCACCAATTGAATGGTGTGGAATCTTGTCAAAAACCATTGAATGTACTTTTTAAAGAACAACCACTAAAATTTTCAACATTATTCAAGGAAATTTTTTGTTAAACCTGGATGTAACAGCCACTTCAAGGCATGAAACAAATGCATCATGTCCACACATATAATTGTAGGCACAAAAACACAATTACTAAAATAGATGATATCATCATTATTTATGGTCCCATCAGAATGTGGAAACCCACATTCAAGGATTTCTATCAATGTCAAGCACTCTATATCCTCAAATTTACTCTACCCAATCTGGTCCAAAATTGAGAATTGAATTGATACTGAAATTAAGGTCATCTACTCCAAGCCCACCTAAACTAGAAGACACTTCTCTACCAACAAGGACATGATCTTCCTCTCCAAACTATAATCTTGATCTACAAAAGTTTTCTTCTTCTTTATCAATGGGTGAGAAACCTTATCTACCTTCTCAGGTGTATATTCCAACTAAAAATCAGACAAATAAATATACTCAACCGAACTCTTATTCATAAGATTCAAATAACACTATGAAAATATATAAATTTAACTCTTAAGATAAGTATAAATATATAATGTTTCATCCAGTGGATAATTACTCCAACACTTCAAATCATATACTACTAAACCTAAATTGAGATCATGCATAGGGTAATTGTGTTCATGAGGACTCCACTATTGTGACCCATAAGCCACAAAACAATCCTGATACATCAAGACATCTCTAAATCCTATCTTGGATACCTAAAAAACATGGTATAATCCTCACTTGGATTGGGTATGATAAATTTTTTTAATATTGAAATGCTTATTCATGCCTTGGAATGAGTTGTCACCTATTATAGACAATTAAATCTTAATTCCCTTATTGGTCAATCCTGAATGTGGTGTTTCCAAGTGGGAAAAGTCTAGGATGAGCCGTTGATATATTACACTAGACCCAAAAATCTATTGATATCAAAAACATTATTGGGATTATCCCAAGAAACAACTACCTGCTCCTTCTTTGGGTCCACTAAGACACCTTCCTCCAAGATTATGTAACCTAAGAAATATACCAATCAATCCTGAATTGACACATAGATAGCATGAAATATAGATAATTTTCTATCAGTGTACTCAAGATGATTTCAAGATGTTTGACATGATCATCATGAGTCTTGGAGTACACCATGTTTTCATCCAAAAAACAACCAAAAATGATCCATGTATGGGTGGATGATTTAGTTATTCATGTTCATAAATACATCCATAGTGTTTGTTAGTCAGATGGAAAATCAAATAAAACTCTTAATGGACATACCTGCTTCAAAACGTAGTCTATGGTGTATCAGAAGGTCAAAATGTCAACTAATGATACCATGATCTCAGGTATGTCTTAGAGAACACAGAATATCCTCTCAATTGGTCAAATAGATCATCAATATGTGGGAGGAGATACCGATTCTTAATTGTCATCCTAATCAACTTATGTTAACCCTCACATTAACACAATGTTTCATCAGCCTTTTTAATAAAAAAACTAGAGAACCCAAAGTGATGTACATGGATGGATAAATCACATTTCCAAAAACTCATCTAGTTTAGTCTTGAGATATATCAAGAACAGTCGGTTATATTCTATATAGTGGAATATAAACTGGCTCAGTTGCAGGCATGATATCAATTGTAAAATCAATATCCCCCTCAGGTGGAAGACCAAAGAAGTACTTAGGAAAAACTATCCTTAAATTGAGCCAATATTGGTGGAAATACATGATAATTCTTACCCACATCATTTAGAAAAATAATTTCAATCTAGGCAGTGAACTCCCCTAGCTATTGATGAACTAGCTCGTTATGGCTACCTAGATATCATATTCTTCACCGTGTACATAAATTTCTCCCTCTAGAGATGTAAAGGTAACTCACCTATGGTAAAAATAAATATAGGATCAATATTCTACCTACCAATCCACACCAAAAATTAATTCAAAGTTTGATATATCAAGTATGTAGAGATCCCAAATAAAATGATACTCCCCAACCTCAAAAGGACACCCCTTGAATAAATAGAAGTCCATGAACTATACTTCCAAAATGAATGAATATTCATAACCCCACTAAAAAACTCCAATGTCAGACTCAAAACATTCAAAAGCCGAGAATATATAAAATAATGAGAGGCTTTTATATCAAATAAGGCACTGGAAATTATAAAAGCTATAAGAATTGTAACTCTGACAATTGATGGACTAGTCTCACTATCCAAAGTTGTAGTTTGAACTATATGATACTATCGATCCCCTTCTCTCTGTGATGTAGTCTGGGTCCCTTTAGCTAAACCACTCTACTAATAAGGGAACTATTTCTATAAAGTACCATGACCACGGCCTTGACCGCCACGACCAGTAGAAATCTAACCTCCACACCGATATGGGGTAGAAGACTGACTCCCGGTGTTCAGGATCTGCCTGGATCCTTTTTCACTACACATAGGTCAGGGTTTTCTGTAATAGCTCTCAAAGTGATCCATCCTGCTACATGTTAGCCACTCAAAAGGTGGTCTGAGATGTTGGATTCAAATGTGTCCCAACCTACCACACTAGTGGTAGTTTATCTGGTTACTACTCTGAGTAACCCTTCCATCTCTCTGGTCACACTGATTTCTATTTCGTTGGTTGACAATCTTATAGATATGCTTCCTACTCTCATAAGATGTACCTCATCATTATCCAAAATAAACGACTTGCATTCCACAATAATCCTCCTTTAGTCTCCCCTTATAAATAAGAGCATAATTTACAACCTCAAAATGCTTCTTCAGTCTAGTAATATTACCCTAGGACTTAATCTCACATTGAATCCCATTTTGAAAACATTTCACTATAATTTACTCATCTCCTGAAAAAGTTGGAACAAATCACTATAAATCATTGAAGCTACCTTCATAGTCCATTACAGACATACTCCCCTGGGTCAACCTCATAAACATAACTTCCCTCTCCTTCCTGAGAGTCTTTGGGTAAATGATCTCCAAGAACTTCTCCTAGAATTAATTCCACACCATGTTTTCCAGCTTTCCATCATGATTTTAGATATCTAACCAACACTTAAATTGATCACATAAGATAAAATTAACTATCTTAACCCACTTTTAAGTAGGGGACTCTAAATGTCCAATGATCATCTGGATAGACTCAATCTAGAACTCAACTACCTCAGGTCCAATGTCTTGGGTAAATAATAGAGGGTATTGAAACTGGAACTCACATGTCAAGTCTGACATATTTCATACAACACTACCTAGGTCCATCCCTATAAAATAAATAAATTGTGAAAAGTTCTCATGAAAATTATCTCTGACTCGTTCACCCAAAACTATTTTAGCATCATATTCCACTCCAGAAGGATCATTTCCATCCATATCCTCCTACAATCCTATAAATACGCATCATCATAGAGTCATATTTATACAATTAAAAACACATGACACATTATTAACACATTTTAATAAGATATATTCACAATAGGTCATAAGAAGTCATGCTCCATGAATTATAGCATGGTCCAAACCTAGCCGATAACACTACCCTCAATAATCATTTTCCTATTTCATTTATAAAATGTGGTAAGATATTTTCATATCACAAGGATTTTCATTAAAAACATATTTTATCAATTTAATTTACTATATTCAGAATAATTTCAACCATTTTAATATATCATTAGGCAACTTTTTATTTAAATTACACCATAAAGAATATAATTTTTAATTAAACAACATACCTAAAACTACTTTTATGTGCATGCCTGAAATGATACATGTCACAAAAATATATAAGTTCATAGAATGATGAAGATATACACCAGTCTCATACTATTTGATGACATAAAGAACGATCCCAAAAATAATAATATTTCAGAACAAGTGTATCACCCAAGGTGAAATAACATCCAATGGTAACAAAAAATATCATGAACAACAATCCCACCCTTGGTTATTGGATTTCCCTTTGTACAAGGGTCTGTTACTCCCATGCCTAAGCTCATGAAAAAGGATCCACACCACATAGTATCCTATCCACCCATCCCAAACATTATGATGAAAGTAAATAAAATAAAATAGAATTTGATACAACTTTGAAAGATCCCGATCATGGTTCCATATGTAATTGCCCTATTCCAGTTAGCTACATGACCTCAGTTATGCCTCCCTGTACACCAAAGGCTGCTGAATAGGAGTAAGGGTCTAATATATAATGCATAGAGACTACACCCTCCTTATCAAATAATCACAACATAAAAAATAAATAAATAATAACTAAACAATAATTAATGTTAAAAAGAATAATCCCCTAACCAATAAAGACTATCATCAAATGATAACCTAAAAATATACTTGTATGAACAGAAAAAAATCAGTAAATATAGAATTATAAATATGTGTCAAGTGTATAAATAAAAAACAGAATAAAGACACACTGACATATCCAAATTGGGTCCTAAAATATTGTATGGTTACTACATACATGATCCATCCCAACTCATCCATCTAACATGGGGATACTTCCATTATCTGGTCCTACAACCGTGAAGTCTATTCAGGTACTGATCCAGAAGACCGAGTAGGGTGTGAGTATAACATAGTGGGCCCCCAAAAATAGTTTCTAAAAGAATATCCAATATATAACAGAGTTTCTAACTATATAAGGAATATCCACATTAAATTATTCTTTAATTAATCCCATAAACCCCTAAAGTTTATGATGACACCCAAAATAATAATACCTTCTATGACCCATATTAGAGTTTGAACCATCTGAAAAGTAACATCACATTTAATTTCATAATGTGTTTCCATTATTCATTTAATCCCAACTTTACATTCAAACAACAGGGACCTCATGTAATGTCTTCAAAATTCTATGTAATTTTTTTAAATTATATGGAATTATTATGGTACCACACTCTTTGATGTCACATGATTATGAGGCCCGGTGAGCCCAGTATGGAATTTTGAACTCTTTTAGGGTACGTTTAGTTAACGTTGACGTGGGGTTTTCAAACTTTTGAATCGGTGCTTGGATCAAAATTCCAATGGCGCTGTTTAATTCAGAATGTAGGGATTCACCTATAAATGAATTATCTTTGGCTAGAAAGGGCCAACCAGAAATGTTATTTTTCATACTTTACAAGAAAAATAATAAAATAATTTAACGGAATTATTTTTTAATTTATCATCTTTGAGTAGAGGATGGAAACGCTGCAGTGCATCAACAAGGCAGTGACGAGGTGCATTAATGAGTCTCATTAATGGCCTATATCATGTAGTTTAACGATGCAATAAAGGAATCATAACAACAAAATTGTTTTATAAATGAAACAGTGTAATGATGCGGCATTGCTGCGTAACTGAAACGCTACGGCCTGTTTTACTTTTAATTGTTTTCCACATTGGTGGGATGAGGATTAATTGGCAAGGATCATCTCATGAAACTCAAATTAACATCCCCCCAATGAAAAATGACAAATGATGAATGATGGGAAGACATCGTCATCTTTGATGTGCCTCAAAGAACGAAATCAGAAGCAATATCAACTTGTTGGAATGTTGAAGAAGAATGCTTCGGCATTGAACATCAATGATGAAAGGGTTATTTGATTTTAATGTTTCCAAATTCTTAGTCCAATTGATGAATGAAAATTAACCCATGAAATTGTTAATCCATGGACCGTGTGTTCTTGCGGTAGGGTGACTTCTTTTTGGTTTTCTCTATCTGGGATTTTACTATCACTCTTGTTGGTTGAATCAAAATCCCAGAACCTCCTAATGATTATAAAAATCAAATGCAGAGGGCACGAGCCGAGAGGAACAACGACCAAGCCCCTCATTATGCATGCCCTTTGTTAAAAAAAATTCTCAAAATGGAGGTAAAGTGAATTTCATGCCGTCATAGTGAAGGAGAAAGCCTAACGATTTTGTAGACGCAGACGGATCAAGAAACAGACATCCAAAGCAACTCCCATGGCCCGTAGAAGAATACATCAGTGCACTGGGACTGATAGCGGTCGATGGTGGCCTGCAGGGGAGACCGAGAGAAGAGAGAAGTAGCATGCCCATTGGCGCACCACAGTGGTAGAGGGTGGAGAATGCGTGGAGACGAAAACCCGCGTCGGGCCACCCGGGTGAATGACGGAGGCCGCGGTCGCTCGACTACGACGCTGGAGATCCGCGGTGCCAAGATGGTGCCATGTTGATAAAATTCATCTTGTAAACTCTATAAATGTGTGATGTGGAGGATGCAGTTGCTCCACCGTGTCAGAGGCCACGTGCGGTGCGACACACGGCTGGCCACGATCGCTCGACCACAGTGGCTCAGGAACTAGATGCAACTCCCAGACACCTCTCAGCCTGGATGAAGGCCAGTCCACCATTTGCAGACATGGTGAACCCACTGGCTGGACCTATGATACCCAGCCAGACCCTCGCTACCGGGCTGAACCCACGCTACCGAGCGGGACCTGCCATACTGGGCTGGACCCGCCATACTGTGTTGGACCTGCCCTATCATACTGGGTAAGACCCACGACCCAACGGGTTGGGCCCAGGATGGACTGGGTTGGGTTGGGTCGGTCTGACTAGGTCAGGCCAGACCGGGACCCAACCGTCCCCCATTTAACTAAAATGCCTGAATCTCTCAAACCGGGCGTCCGATTGACACGCCATCAGGGGAGTTGGGACTCTAATAATGGGGAGGTCCTTATGAGATACTCTATTTTATTTTTGGAAGAAGATGGCATACAACTAGGTTGGATTGGACTTTAATCCAACTAAGACCTTTTTACAAAAAAAATTCACATATTCTAAAGACCTGGTGTCTGTTCGATGTGTCGTCTATTGCGTTGGGACCCTTACAAAGAGAAGATCCTTGGGGGTAACTCTTTGTGGGAGTTCGTGGTGTTTGAGGTATGGAAGATGGATTGAGGAGTGGATTTACCATAAATCAAGCATGCTATGTGCAAGAATCCAATGGCTGGATGTGATGGAAAGAAAGAATAGTGATCCAATATGGGTCATTACCTGGTAATCCTTAGTGGGTCAGAACCTTGCGATCTTGTGTGGGTCAACACCTAGCGATCCTGTATGGGTCAACACATAGCGATCATGTGTGGGTCATCAACTAGTTATCCTATGTGGGTCAGCACCTAGCGACCATTTGTTGATCAACAATAGAGCCTCTCAACCGAATAAGATAATCCAACATTACCACTAATCATCCTTACCTTCATACATATGTTATACCAATTGTGAGATACGTATTTTAATTTGTGCTATTTTTTTGAGTTATTTCATGGTGGTATTACCTCTGTGGTATTTTCTGTTGTAGGGTTTCCTTCCTGGATTACTGAGAGACGTTCGACAGTCTCGGGGTCCCAACATAGTATTGTTATACTCACCCTACATGGGATTAACTCACACCTATTGTGTCTTGTGCAGACGATGAACATATTTGACTAGGACACTAGGGAGTACATACTAGATGGTTCTCATAGGTGGATCAATAGATATGGTGTGCCGCATTAACATCTGACAGAGAGCTGTACCCACACCTTCAGGTTGGATCCTTGGAGGATGACTTCTAGAGATTGTACTTCTTTAGTTGTACATTCCTTTCAGTTGGGCCTGTATTCTGGCCCCTTAACTTTCAGTTTACACCCTTAACTATTAGTAGTGATACTTTTTGGTGTTTTTACTACTTTATTTACTCTGTGGTTTTCTTTTTGTGGTATTCCATGTCTGCATGTCTACAGGTTTAAAGGAAATGCCTTTCATTCTTGGGATATGCCTTTCTTTTGCTAGTTACTATCCCCTGGCCTATGAAAGGTGGGATTGGGGTAGTCATGACATGGGCCCTGGGGATGGGTTGTGACAAAGTGGTATAAGAGGTGGAAATCTATTTTAATAGAAGAACTATGAGTCTTATATTTTCAATGGGGGAAATAGTGTTAAGTGTCTTGAGTTTGGCTTTATGTCTGAGGAGTCTAGTGTTGGTGCGGAAACCGATGTATCCATACACCAGGACCCTGAATTTTGTTTTTCGACTCGGTACACAAAAAAATGGTTTCATGGGTTTTCGAAATGTTTTTCCCTTGATCAATTTTGATTCAGCTCACCAGGTATAACTTATTAAATATGAAACATGAGTTTCCTTATAGAATGACTCCAAGAGACATCCATCCATGATTCTAGGGAGAGATCATGATGACTGTAAACCTAGTGATGAGGCGTCGGTGCAGAGACCACTTATAATGATAACACATTCAAGAGGTATACCATCACCACCACCACCTGTAGAGAAACAGTTCCTACCAGCCCCACCGGTAGACAGTCCACACTAACTGAGCGTGCTGTATTATTTTGGAGACAAATAACTCTGAGGTTTTGAGGTGAGATAGATCCATAGGCAGCTACAGATTGGCTGGAGGTAGTTACTCAGGTTTTTCGCCCAGTAGAGACATCAAAAAACCATATGGTAGTTCTTACCACTAGCCTTTTTTAGGGTATGACACAGAGGTGGTAGAGAATGATGCTCCATACAAACGAGGAGATGAGGCATGTATGGTTGGACTTAGAGAGCCTCTTCAGGGTGGATATTGTACTAGTGAAACTATGCTAAGTGCGTATTCAGGAGTTACTACACCTACTAAAGGGCAGCCTGACTGTGGCCCAGTACTCAGTGAGATTTACCAACCTCTCCCTCTACCCCAATGACATGGTACGAGAAACTTTCTTCCAGAACCAGACCTTTGAGCTGGGACTTTGAGGAGAGATTAGGGCATCAATGATTTCACTCAGCATCCCGATGCAGACTGGAGTGCTAGAGGGAGCCCTAGTAGTGGAGAGCTTCTTAGCCGAGTAGGAACTGACGGTGGGAGCCACCACAAGGTGATAATTGGCCGAGTCATCTGCATTAGGCAGTAGGCAGTCGACGCAGAGGCCCAAATGGGCTAGACCTTCCATAGGATAACCCTATGATGCAGGGTCACAGGTGCGGATCTCACTATGTAGAGGAGGTCATCTGAGGGTGAGAGATTATTACTCCTGAGGTTGATAGGGGCACATGGACCGTGACTATCCAAATCCCTGCACGAATGACTAGCAGGTGATCGAGGGACTGTCGAGATATAGAAAGAGGTTAGATTAAGGAGGTTTGTAGGGAGGAAGATGGGGCAGGGGAGTAGGCTAAGTAGCATGTGGTGGATTATGGTTTGAGGTAAAATAACCACCACCCCTAGGAGGTCTGGCACAAGCTTAAGAGTTGGTGGATAGGTGTGGGGCCAGGTTCAGGATATGGAGGCCTACCACCATGAAACTCCATAGATTATTAGAGGTATTATCTATGTGTACTCCATATTAGCTATAGTTTTCATAGAAATAGGTCCTGGTCACTTATTCCTTTCCAAAACTCTTTTTCAGAGCTCATAGGTTTTGGTGGAGACATTGGCTCGATCCTTATGGCTAGAGACTCATACAAGAGGGGATTCAACAATTAAAAACTGGTGCCGATAGTGTGAGCTTACTCTATAAGGTGAGAGATTTATCTAGGATTTCCTAGTAGCAACATCAAGGCCTTACAATATCATCTTGGGTATGTACTAGTTATCCACAGTCCATGCTCAGATCGACTATCTTAGGAGAAAAGTTTTGTGTGTTCTTGAGGATGGGTCTGGGTTTTCATTCACCAGTGATAAGTGTACCTTTTCTTGACATGATGGAATTTCTTAGAGGAGGGTGCAACCAATCACACACTTGTTGGCTAGCCTCACACTTAGTACAATGGACAAGGTGAGTCTGTGCTTTCCTATAGTGAAGGAAGTGTATGAGGATGTCTTTTGAAAAGATGTCTGAGGACTACCTCCACGAAGAGAAGTAGAAATCTACATTGACTTGTACCCAGGGATGACACTAATATCTACACCTGCAAATCAGATGGATCCCATAAAGATTCATAAGATAATGGTATATATGGAGGTATTGCAGGATAAGGGGTTTGTAAGGCCCATAGTTTCCCCATGGGTAACCCTAGATATTTTATCTATAAAGGCAGACAAGTGTTAGGGGTAGTGTATGGACTTCCGACAACTAAACTAGGTGACCATGAAGAACAATTATCCACTCCTAAGGATTGACGACCTCTTCAACCTGATGATGGGAGTGAGGTGGTTCTTAAAGATCGACCTCAGATCAAAATATCATCAGCTTCATGTAAGGGATGATAACATACCAAAGACGACCTTTAGATGCTAGTACGACCATAATGAAATTTTGGTGATGCCTTTAGGTGTGATAAATGCCCCAACAGTGTTCATGGGACTCATGAACATGATCTTCTAGCCTTACCTCAATCATTTATTGGTAGTCTTAATTGATGACATCTTGGTGTACTTAGTGTTAGAGGAGGAGCAGGCTACACACCTGTGATAGTCCAAGATGCTATATAAGAGAACCAGATTTTTGGTAAGCTCTCAAAGTGCCAGTTATGGATTCGGGAAGTCTAATATCTGGGAAACATCATCAGGGAGGCTGTAGTTCTAGTTTATCTGGGGAAGTTAGAGGTAGTAATTTCTTGGGAGCCACCCAAGAGTGTGACTAAGGTGCAGAGATTCATGGCCTTGGTTAGGTAATACTAGAGGTTCATACCGTACTTTTCTAGAGTAGAAGAACCCTTATCAACATTGAGAAATAACGTATAACCCTTCGTGTGGATGGAGAGGTGTTGGTAGAGTTTCTAGGAGTTGAGGTGAAGACTGTAGAATTCCCCCATTTTAAGACTACCAGAAGATAGATTTTGGTATGTAGTCAACTACGATGCATTAGAGACCAAACTGGGATGTGTCCTATTGTAGGAGCAAGCGTTGATTGTTTTTGGCTCACACCAATTAATGAAACATGAGCATAACTATGTGACCCATGAACTATAGTTATCATCGGTGGTAATGGATTTAATGATTTGGTGGAAATACTTGATGGGTGAATGGTTTACAAGCTACTCCGACCACAATAGTCTCAGGTATATCTTCTCATAGAAGGACATGAACTTTAAACAACGAAAATGGATGGAATTACTCAAGGACTATGACTTTGACATAGTATATACTCATGGGAAGGGGTATGTTAGGGTCGACATACTCAGAAGGAGGTCTGGTTTGTAGCTATTGAGTGAGGCGATAGAGCAGCAAGCCACAATGCAGATATCTTTTGTAGATAGTGATAGAACAACATACCTCTAGTCTATTACTATCACTCCCTTACTTTTACAGTTAGTTAGGGAGTAATAGAAAGTGGATTATGACTATGATGATCGATGTTCTTAGGTATCTACAGGACATTCTATTGATGGATGTTCGATGGGTGGGGAGAAAATAATAATTTTTAGAGGTTACACCATAGTATCGGTGATGTTGCGGGGGGAGGTGTTGAAGGATTTCCATAAACCCCCTTTGGCGATATGTTCTAGAGTGGAAAAGAGTTATCAGGACCTCCGACGTCAGTACTGGTTGCCAGGGATAAGAAATAAGTGGCTATGTTCATTTCACGATGCCTCACTTGTCAGCAAGTGAAGGCTGAGAATCAGGTTCCAATAGGTTTGGCAAAGCCACTAGAGGTACCAGAGTGGAAATGGGATGGCATCTCGATTGAATTTGTGATGGGGTTACCATGTACATCTAAGGCTCTTGATTCCATCTGGGTTATCATTGATCGACTCACCATGTCGGCTCACTTCCTTCTAATTTGGGAGTAGGGAAAAATAGAGGGGTTGGGACACCCATACATCCAGGAGATCGTGCATCTCCACGGGATGACTTTGAATTTTTTTTGAGACCGTGATGCACACTTTACATCTCGGTTGTGGAAGTGGTTGCTAGAGGCATTTGGGACTCAACTACATTTGACCACATCTTTTCAACCCAAGACAGATGGTCAGATGGAGCAGACCATACAAAACATGGAGGACATTCTATATGATTGCCTCCTAGAGTTTGTTCATAGTTTGGAGGACAATATTGCAATGATTCAGTTTTCATACAATAACCACTATCACTCCACCGTTGGCATGTCACAGGTTAAGGATGTGTAAAGGTGGCCTTAAAGATCACCCCTATGATTGACAGGCCCTAGGGAGTCAGCTCTCATGGGTCCAAAGTTGGTATGTGCTACCACTAAGAAGGTGAAGATCATACAATAGTGGATGAGGACTTAACAGAGCATGCATAAGTCATTTGATGACAGGAGATAAAGAACCTTGGATTTTGAGAATGGTTATCATGTATTCCTTCGGGTCTCACCATGATAAGTATTACAGAGATTTGGCTGGGGAAACAAGATGTATATGAGGTTCATCAGACCATTTTAGATACTGAGAAGAGTTAGTGGGGTTGAATACCACCTATCTGTTCCTACACAGATGCACTAGCGCATGATGTTTTACACCTTTCACAGCTGAGGAGGTACGTTCAAGATGCATCACACATCATCGACTGTGTAAAGCAGGACATTGATGATGGGGAGACACTCATAGAGTTCCCATTAAAGATAGATGATCGACAGCATCAAGTCCTTCAGGGATAGTTGATTCCTCTGGTATATGTTCATTGGAATCATGAGAGCCTCCAAGAGAGCACTTGGGAGCAGGATGCTCAGATTCGTGCTCAGTACCCCACTTGTTTGATTAGCCCTTATGTTGGATTTTAGGGATGTAAATTCTAAATGTGGGGAGAATTTAATGTCTCTAAAATTCTGTATTTTTTTTAAATTTTGTGAAATTATTTTGGGACCACACATTTTGAAAACACATGATTTTAGGGTCTGGTGAGCCCAAAACGAAATTTTGATCTTTTTTAGGGTATGTTTAGTAAACGTGCAAGCAAGTTTCTTTAACTTTTGAACCTATAATCAGATAAAAAATATGAGGGCACAATTGAACATGGAACACTGGGATTTTTCTAGAAATGACTTAAATTTGGCCAGTAAGGGACGATCAGAAAAGTAATTTTTCGGATCATTTGAAAAAAATAATAAAATAATGAAAAGAAATTATTTTATTACATTTCCCACCTTTGAGTGGCGGAAAGTGAAGCTGCAGTGTAGCAATGAGGAAACGACAATAGAATTAATGAGGTTCATTAATGGATCATATATCGCAGTGTAATGATGCAATAAAGGGAGCATAACAGTGATGTCATTTCCTAAATGAAACAACATAACGACATGAAGTTCCATCGTAACTAAAACGGTGTGACATGTTTTCCTTATAGTTGTTTTCTATTTTGGTGGGATGAGGATTAATAGGAAAGGATCCACTAAAAACATCCAACTAAATTACTCCCCAACGAAGAATGACAAATGACAAATGCTAGGTAGACTTCATCGTCTTCGTCGTGGCTCAAAGAATGGAGCCAAAAGTGACCTCATCTTCATGAAACATTGAGGAAAAATGCTTCAACATAAAATATCAACAAGGTAGGTGTTATTTGATTTTAATGTTTCCCTTTTCTTATTCCAAATAAAGAATTCAGATTAACCCACAAACAGGTTAATCTGTGGACCTTGCATTCTTGCGAGAGGGTGACCTGTCCTGGGTTTTCTCTATCTGGGATTTTACTATCACTTGTGTTGGATGAATTAAAATCATAGAACATCCCCAGGATTATAAAATTCTAATGTGGAGGGTGCGGGCCAACACTAAAAAGGTCCATTCCACTCCAAAAGTGTGTTCATTGTGAAGGAAGTTTCTCGAAAGGGAGGAAAATCGAGTTTGAGGCTGTCGCAACAAAGGTGACGACCTAGTGATTCTGTTGACGGGGATAGATTGAGAAATAGATCACATGATAAAGATAAATGGCCCAAAAAAGAAACCATCGATGCACCGGTGGCCCATGGTGGTAGAGGGATGCATCGGCGTAGTGATAACGACCGACATCTGGGCTGCTTGGGAGAACGTCAAGGGTAACAGTCACTCGACTGTGTTACTGGAGATCAGCGGTGCCACGCTAGTGCTGGGTTGACCAAAGTCAACTTATAGACTCGGTCTACAGGTTACATGGAGGACATAGAAAATCAGCCGTGTTGAAGACCATAGGTGGCGCAACATGTGGCATTCCACAGTCGCTCGACCACAACAACTTCAGAACCAGATGCAGCTTCGAGCCATGTCCCGGCCATGCTGAAGGATGATCCGACTCTATTGGACCAGACGAACTCGCGAGCCGAACACATGCTACCAGGTAGGACCCACGCTACTAGGTAAGACCCATAGTTTTTGGGACAGATCCACACTACTAGGTCGAACCTGCCCTTTGGGGCTAGGCAGGACCTAGGGCCCAATGGGGTGGGTCGGTCCAACCATGTCTTGCCAGACCCAGACTCAACCAGCCCCCATTTCACTAGAACAAATTTATCTCTCAAACTTGGTGTTTGATTGACACTATATCTGTGGAATTTGGATGCTTGGGATGAGGGAGTCCTTCTTAGATAATCTACACGAGTTTTAGAATAATTTGGCATACGTATGGGCTGGATCAAACTCAAATCCAACTGGGCCCTTTTTAAAAAAATTACCAATATCTTATAGACCACATGTCCGATCGATACACCGTTTATTGCATTGGGACCCTTACAACAAGACGAACCATGGAGGTTAATATATACGGGTCTTCATGATGGTTGACATATAGCTGATGGATTGGGAAGCAGATCATCTAAAAATAAAGCGTGCTAAGTGCGGGAATCCAAACGCTGACTATGATGTGAAAGGGAATTGTGATCCTATGTGGGTCATCACCTAGTGATTCTATGTTGGTCATCACCTAGAGATCCTTTGTGGGTCATCACCTAGAAGTCCTATGTGGATCAGCACCTAGCGATCATGTGTGGGTCAGTACCTAGAGAGCCTCTGTGGGTCAGCACCTAGTGTCCCTATGTGGATCAGAAAAAGTGTTTCTTGACAAAATAAGATGATCTAGATTTATGATTAATCATCCTTAAATTTTTAATTAAGTTATCCCTGGTGTGAGGTGTGTCTTTTACTTTGTTTTATGTGTTTCAGATCTCTCCTTGTGACGTTACCTCAATGGTACTTTCCTGTATGGTTTTTTCCTTTGTGGATTACTGAGAGAACTTCAGGGGTCTCATGGTCCCTACAAAGTATTGTTATACAAACCCCTAAATGGGATTCTCCCACACCCACTGTGTCTTATACATACAACATAAAACTTTTATAGGGACATTGGGGAGCCAAGATAAGACAGCTCACAAAGGTGGATCGATAGACATGGCGTGAGGCAGTAAAATCCTAAAGAGAGCTATACCTACAACTTCAAGTTAGATCCATGGAGAATGTCCTCTGAAGATTATACTTATTTAGTTATAAATTCATTTTAGTTTGGATTGTATTCTGGCCCATTTACTTTCATTTTACACACCATACTCTTAGTAGCGATACTTTTTGGTGGTTGTACAACTTTATTTCATTTGGGGTTTTCTCTGTGTGGTATTTCTTATCTTTGTGTTTATAGGTTTAAAGGAAATTCCTTCCTCTTTTGGGATATGCATTTCTAGTGCTAGTCACCAGCCCCTGGCCTATGGAAGGTGGGCTTGGGGTAGTCAAGACACAGGCCCCGGGAGATGGGTCATGACACCTTGAGAAGTAGTCTGTAACCCCATGGGTATTTGGAGAAGTAGTCCATATCCCAAAACTCAGTGATCACATAAAATACATAAATATAATGGGAGCATAGAGTGGATGTCTGGTACCCCATGGGTATTTTGATCAGAAGTCACTATCCCAAAACTCTATCACAAATATAATATCACATGGTTTTGTATTTCCAACACATTTATCAACCATTACTATAAATCATTATTCATCACCTTTACTAAATTAATAATTTCAACCATATAGGATAACCCCATGGGTTACTATAAATTTCATAACCCATTTATCAATCAATTTCAGAATCCCATTATTCATTAATTCTATTGTCACATAATCATCCAATTTCATTATCACATGGGATAAATAATCAATTGAATATTTCAATTTGTAATGCAATTTCCCAATATGAAAATTGAAAACACACAATTATATACACGTATTTATAATCAAGACCATGATAATTGATAATTATACCACTATTCTAAAGGCCATTGATGGATGTTCATGAAATCAATAATCCCTTATTTGAATATGAAATATCATAATCACAATGGAGTGAAATATCTTGGACCAATCCCTATGATTGAGAAAAAATGATTAATATCTATCAAAAAATATATATGAACCATCTCCAATACAGGAAAATCACTCATGTTCAACTAGAATAATAGATAGGGGAGATAGAAAACCAAAGAGAGAAGGAATCACTTACAAATGAGGAGTTGATTCTTCAATCAGATATTCAAGTCATCAAGAAAGAGGATTTAGGATCCTTGAAATCCTCACGAGGGCTTCTAAAATAGGAATAAATATTTTACGGTAAATCAAGGGAGATAGGGAAGAAAATCAGGGGGAGGGTTGGGAATTTTTAAAAATAATTTTGAGGAATTACATCCTGCATTCATGGTTTCTTGGGTATGGTGAATAATTTTCCAAATCGCATGCCTTAATCACGTACCCCTTCTTAGGGGAGTATAATTTCTCTTATGTAGAAAATGGTTTGGAAAACTGTGTTCCATGTGTACATATCCCCTCTGTTTTTGGGTGCACATTTTGATATGGACATCACAAAATGTGACCAAGACATTCACCAATGATGCACCACCTATTGTTTCAAAAAAAATGTGGTTGATGGTTTGTTAGGGTAAGTAAAATGATTTTACCAAAACATGTTCCAACCATGCATAGATCATCAGGATTCCAAATTTATTTAATTTCACCTGTAACCACCCTGAAAAAAATCCATGCAAGATATACTCAAATAAAAGGTAAGAAAAGTACTCTAAAACATGGATTATACATCTTCAGAATGGACAATATATTATATGGTAACCATATAGGAAAGGAGATTAAATTTACTATATGTTGATAATATGGTAATAATGACCGAAGTGAATGTATCAAAGGTGTGAGAAGATGTTTTTACTTTAGAGAAAAAGAAAAAAATGTAACTGTAATAGGAAATGAAATATTGGGTTAACAAAATGGATGAAAAATATTAGTCTCCCTAAGATATCATAGAATGTATAATGACTTAAATATAGAAGTTATGGGATTTATTCAAATAAATTTCTTATGGTGAATTCTCATGAATAAAATATGAAATTGTTTATGAGTAATGGTTATATTATTGATGATAAAGAGACTATAGATTAAATCTGAATGAAAATTGGTATTAAGGAGCAAGATGATGAATCCCAGATAATGGTTTGAGAAGGATGTGGGATGATTGAAGTATTAATATATCTAAATGAAATGATTATTTCATAAGAATAATGAAATATGTAATTATAGTTTGGTATTTCTTTTTCATTATATATTTGAAAGGGTATGATGAATGATGATGATGGACTGAAAATGTGATTTAACATAAATGAGATATTTTTAAGACAAACCTTAATAGGTTCAAAATATTGATATAATGATGGTAGGATAAATAGATTATTGATTTGGATAAATAAAATTAGAAATTACTGAATTCCTTAGAATTGATTAATGATTTTTTGACAATGGGGTTGATGCTATCATTGATGTAGATTACAAT
Organism: Viscum album; assembly: GCA_963277665.1. Classification (NCBI taxonomy): domain Eukaryota; kingdom Viridiplantae; phylum Streptophyta; class Magnoliopsida; order Santalales; family Viscaceae; genus Viscum; species Viscum album. The sequence continues at coordinate 172,531,527 of OY728157.1, forward strand.
TTTTTTTGGATTTATGGAATATATCTAATAATATTTGTTTTCTGTAAGGAATGGGGAATCATGTTTTCTTTAAATAAGGTTTAATGTAAATTATACGTTTAAAAGAATACAAGATAAAGGTATTCAAATATTTTTTATGTGAATATTTAATGATATTTTATTCTCTTTAAGAGATTAATGATAAGTTTATTTTTGAAATTTAAAGTCTTATTTCTAAAGTTTTTAATTTTTAATTTCTTAGAAGTTTCATAGTACTAAACATTTATTAAATGTTTTATGTTATAATTAGAATGATATTTTATATAATAATGTATTATTTTATTAATATTGGATAACTTGTTAACCATTTTTCTAGTACAACTTGACATAGAAAGAAAAAATTATTAGTGTTTATGGATCTTATGATCTATTGGCGCTTTAGGAGTTAAAAAATATCATTCATTTCATTGAGTATGTGATGAAGTAGAAATTGATCAAGGAATAACCATAGGGTAAGACTGTTCTTATAAAATGGATTTGAATCATGTAAATATATATTCTCATGAATATTCTCCTCCATTATAAAATTGATCTTGATTTTTTTACTTATTATCATCATTTTATTATGATATAAATAACATTTTTATGCATATATGTTTTATGGATTTATTTTTATTAACATTATCTGAATCACCCAGTTTTTTATAATCAATGTTCTCTGTCACTCTCCATCAGTATTCAAGTGTTAGTTTTTTCTTCTGTGTCTTAGTTTTCACTTTACACATATGTCATTTAGAAACCAAGTATGTTATATTATAGAAGACATATGAACATCCCTTTATCTTTTTCAGGAGGATTGTTTTATTAAGCTAATTTATGATGTGGGTTTCTATGAAGGAATTTTTAAATATTTAACCTTCAATCACCTAGACAAATTTCGAGGGAGAAATTTGTTTTTAGGGGGTCAATTGTAACATTCAGAGATTTTATGATTTTTTTTTATTTTTAAATAAAATTAATATTTTCAATATTTTTATTTACATGAAATAATAATTTTATCTTGATTTATATGAAACACTAAATTTTAATTTCACTACACACAACACCAGACTTATTTTCATTACACACAAAAAATAATTAAAATAATGCATGATGTATTAATAAAATAAATTTTTTAATATGATAGTTATCACCATGAATTTGTAATGGAGGTTAGGAATAAAATTTGATAAATTAACAAAATGGGGTTCAAACATGTATATACAATGAATCATTTGGTGAATAATTGATTATAAAGGAAAATAAAACCCCTTTGAGAATAAAATAAAATCATTCTCTTAAAAACAATTTTAATGCACACAAGTGTGTTTTATATAAATTAACTATCAAAATAAATTATAGTTAGTTATTTTAATGAAATTTATTTATTATATATTCAATTAAAATTTTAAAATTTATATTATATATTTTCTATACGTGAAATGGGAATAAATCCAATTTTCTGCATAAAAAACAATATTTTTATAAAAAGCAGTTTTCTCACATTTTTATATACTTATAATAAAATTAATTTTTAAAAATTAAAAAATGAAAATTATAAATATAATTTTTTTAAAATCATAATTTAAAATTGTACTATGGTGATTTTTTTAGTAATTTTATGAAATGTTTCATTTTTTGAAAAATTGTGAAAAATACTGAATATTTATTGAAAACTACCTTTTCATTTAAATATGTTATGATTTTAAATTATATTTTTAATTTGTTTTAAAATAATATTTTTTAATTTAAAATATTTTTATCCAATTTAGGTCATTGCAATAAATTTCAGTTTAAATGTTTATATAAAAACATTTCTAACATCTGAACATTTTTCTTTTAGAAATCGGCTTTCTCTTTGTGTATGTTATATTAATTTTAAATTAAAATTTTTGAATTTTGTGTATGAAATTTGGAATAATGGATTAATTAATTAGAATAATATAAATCTATATTATCTAATAATTTCGAATTAATTATTGACCAAAATGAATAGGGAATGCAGAAAAAATTAATTACACCGATTAAACTAAAAATGGGTTTACTAGTAGTAAAAATAAATATGATATGGGTAAAAATGATGTATAAAATTGTTTGAAAAAAAATTACCAGAAATATTTAGACCATTATCCCTATAAGGTTTTTAATGAATTATTTTTTACTGTAGTTAAAAATTAAAAACATGGGATAACTTTTTTCTTTTCAAACATACCAAGCGTATCCTCTCCACCAGTTATAAATGGACACCCCCAATACGATATTATTCACTCCTCCAAAACAATTTGGTTCAGTAAATCCCAAAAAAAATAACATCCCAACATCTCTACTATCATATTATTATAATTAGTTTAGATATAAATATATCCTAGGAATATTTTTAGTGCAATCCTCAGGAGGATACCCAGAAAATATGTAACATCCAACAACTAACATTTTTGTTTTATTTCTTCTTCCACCCCTTTAAATTTTTATTGTATCGTGATTATAAAATAAAATATTTATTCAAAATATAAATATATAATTTTTTAAGGTAAATATAGAAAACTTTTTCACTTCCATCCAATAGGTTATGAAATCATCATTCGTGTGTAAGATTGACTACCACCATGAGAACCAATTTTATTGGTTTTATCCATTAAAACATATTGAGGATGGAAATAAGGATATTTTGTTGTTTATAAAAGATTTAAATTTTATTGGTGATTTTATTAGGATTCTTTAATTTTTATATCACACAATGCTTAATACTCTCTATTTTGTGGGAATACGATAAGGTCATTCATGTGTATAATGGACTACCACCTCGTGAAGCGATACGATTCATTAACGCTTCACAAGAAACATATTAATGATGTTTTTAATGAAAAAATATGAGATATATTACGTGTTTTTTTTAATTTTAAATATTATTTTACTTTATTTCATCCAATATGACAAGAAAATAGAAACAATTCTCATGCATACATACAACATGTCGTCTCCAAGAATGATGTTTTTCATTTTCCATCACTAAATTTAAAGGATAAAAATAAATAAATATATAATTAAAATATATGATAACTACATAATTTTTAAATAAATAAATATATATAAATATGATTAAACCATTATTAAAGTAATATGATCAAAAATAAAAAATCAAAACATATAAAAAACAAATCGGTTATTACCCAAAACACGACTCTAACATGGTACTGTTGATAAGTAGTTTATAAAATAGAATAAGTAAACCATATATGGTGTGATATATGAGTTCATGGTTATTTAGTAGATTTATAATAAACATATATTTATTTTATACAGGGGTTTTATGTGTATGAAAGAAGTCCAAACTTAAGGTAAGTGATTTTTGTCTCACTTCTTACTTGTTTGAGAAACATACCATATTCACCTCGTATTTAGTTTATGTGGTTAAAATACTGACCATGAAATTATTTTATGATTATTATCCTTAAAATTATGGGTTTTTAAAAACTCTTTTTCAGATCACTCTTTTAGTGGATTAATAGTTCAAAAGGTAACAAATCGTTATAGGATTTTTTCTTAATTTTCCTTCTTTAGGATATAAGTTATGTTGTGCATATATCATATTCTATGAATTGTATACAATAACATTTCGAAATGTAATATAATGATTATAATTTTTTTTAAGATATTTTTTGTTTCAATTAATTTCATTCTTTCATGGGGATTATGATTGAAATTTACTAAATTTGTAAGAGTTTTTTGTTATAATCCCATTATTTATCATGATTATTTACTATTATTCTTCCAACGATTGAATATTATTATATATATATATATCAAGAAAATTATTATTTTTATTATAATATGAATCTATCACGAGAATACATGTTTTCCCTTCATTTTCATATCTATAGCTGTTCATGTGTTTAAAATATTGTTTTTATGAAAAAAATAGAATTTTATATAGAAAATATTTTGGCTTCCAAAACCATGTTTTCTAATTATTTTTTTTTATGAAAAATGATTTAAAAATAATTTCATTTATTTATTAAATTATGTTAACATGTTTAAAATTTAACCAAATGTTTTAAAATTAATATTGATGTCCTTTTAAAAAAAACATCTTTTGTATTTTACCAAAAATGTGAAAGGAATCCTTGTTTTAACATGTACGACATGAAATAATATTCCCATAATCTTTTTAAATATTTTATTTAAAGATTATTTAATAGTTTTTAAAGGTAATTTTAAAATAAAATATTGTTCATATTTGTTTTAATTTTTTGTCAATATAGAAAGGATATTTTCCTCAAGAAAATTTGTAAAAGATTTTTGACGCTACCTTTATAAGTTTTCATGTTTATTTTCATGAAAAGTGATTTTTAAAATGGTTTTAGTTTTAAAAAGTTATTATGAAAGAAAACTTATGTTTTCTCAACATATGTACAAATTTGTTTTCAATATTTCTTTACATCTAATACGACGGTCATTAATATTACTTTTCTTACAAGGGCTATAAACCAAGGATATTATTATTATTATTTATATGAATGGTTTATTATGAATTTTTTTTATGAATCCCATCTCTCTTCCCTTGGTTATACCATGATATAATTATTATGAAATTGTTTTCTTTTCCCATGAGTTATGTAATGATGAAAATAAATAAATGATATTGGAACCTATCTCTTTTTTACATGTTATGATATGATGAAATTTTTATAAAACTGATTTCATTTCATGGTTTATGACATGGTTAATGTTGTGAGATCTCTTGGCACATATATGTATGTTTTTTATTTTGTGATGGAGGTTGTGTTATAACCAAATAAAGTGGTTACATAATAATTAATAACTATGTTTATATTATCACTAATTATAAGGTGGATATCTATCTCCCACCAATATATTTGGTAATGGTTTATGTCTAATGGTATAGATAGGAATAAAATGGGGAGTGAACATGGTTTAGTAATAGACTTTTTCCACTATGATGATGTTTGGGTGAACATTAACTGACGTGATGGTTTGGGAAGTGATCCCATTATTATATGGGGAAAGAGTTGTTCCTAATGATAGTGGTGTGTCCCTCCCAGGAAGTATTTACAGAAAAAATGGTACATGGGTAGTTAGCACGAGTCTCAAGTAGGTACATGGGTGGTTTTACCTAGACAAACATGTTATCTACATCTTGGTGGATATCCTTACTATAATATTTTCTATGGTTTTACGTTTTCCACAAATATATGTCTTATCTTAATGTGACTATCCCATGGATCGTTTTCTTTGATTCCCTTATGATTTATGTGTTATGAACTCCCAATCATTATTCCATGACTCATGATTATGATCATTGATTGGTTGAGTATGGACATCATAAGTTATGTTCATTATTAGGAACCCTTATAACTACCTTATGTTTTGATATGATCCAAAATTTATATATCTTATGTTTACCTGTAGTAAGGATATGATCTCACCCTTTCTTATGTTTTCTTTCCCCAGGTTTAGAGAAATGGTTTTATGTGGGGTTTGTCTATGAATAGTACTAAATTGGACTATCTTTGTGGGAAACATTGAATATCATTCACTATCTTAGAATATTGAATTCCATGTTATCAAAGGAACTAAACTATTGTGGTCTGTAGGATTTTATTTGTGTAATTTAATTAATATTCATCTCAAAAGATGTAATATACATGTATGAGAAGCCTTGGTGTCAGTAAACACCACCGTTGGAGTCCATAGAAAAAAATCATGAGCAAACATATCAGTGTGAATCAATATGATTTAGTATACCATTGAAAAATGGAGGCTCTAAGTTTTTATCCATATAGGGGAAACAATCAGGGGAACCAAAATTATTTATTCATTTTATAATGAGGATATCTATTTGGAAGAAACATAAAGATTCTTCTCTGTAATCCATGGTGTATTTTTTATTTGTTTTTTTTTCAGATCAGATTGTGTATCCCACTAAGAATAAGCCACTATAATTTCATAAAGGATTACCTATCTTTTATTGATTCTATATCCTATTCCTTGTACACTAGTGGATAGGGAGTTTATTAATCATGACCATCCTTATATATGTTTTCCCCCATTAAAATACAACACTACACCATTATACAATACTTCTCATCCTACCATGTATCATGTTTATCACATTCAGCACATGAAATCCTATAGAACTATAACAATTTGGGTCTTTAACAATTCTATTAAAATGTATTTATTGGAGATATAGAATGGATGATAATGTATTTGATGTTGAAGGGGTTTCTTTAATGACAACTTTAAAAAGTTCTCATAATCCCCCTTTATCAGAGATAAAAAGTTGTTGGTAAAGGGGGCCTTTAACAATGCCTTTTTATCACTGATAATGGTGACCTTTATCAGTGATTTTTTAACATTGTTAAAGGCCACCTTTATCAGCACTTTTTTTCTCTATTAAAGGCCCCCTCTAAAAAAATCTCATAAAGATCACATTGATATAGAGTATAAATTTTATTTCATGCCACCTTTATCATCACCCCAACTTTACTAGCACCCCACCAACTTTATTAGCACTTACCCAACCCCATTATCAGCAATTTAACATGCACTTATACCTCCTGAATGTTTAGAACCTGAGACCTACAACTTATACAATAGCTCATATTCCACTCCCCCATACTATATTTTTACATTTTATGATATATTTATATATTTATATATATTTTTAATTAATATATTTAAATTTATGTTCATTTAAATGATTATATATTTGTTTATATACATGTTTATATATATATATATGAGTATATATATATATATATATTTTTTAAATACATATTTATTTATAAATATTTTTTAATTTTCTCATTAACTCTAAAAATCCTTAAAAAAGATAAAAACATTAAGAATCTCTGAAAACCATTAAACCCCTAAAAAATGGAATTGACTACAATATCTTATCTGTCAGTTCATTTCATCTCCGAAAAATATAAAATCAAAGGACATGAAATGATATTAAATATGATATGTCGTACATAATGACCATTAACCTAGATAAGAAGTTATAACCCATTATATTTTAAGAAACTGGGGTCGGTGACTGAAAACATAGTTTTGGAGGCCTTTTGGGCCATTGGGGGGGAGGGGGGTTAAAACCAGAATTGATATCATATAACTCATTTTTATACACATTTTATAATATATCTCTCCAATTAATTCTATTTTATATGTTGCAAAACCCAAATGGACACTCGAATAGTAAGTTATGGTAGTTTGAAGTTCGTGTTTGATTTCAAATTTTTTTGAGATTGTAATATAAATCATTCCTTTTATTATCACAAGATTTAAATCACATCTATTTTTAGATAGTTTCATAATCTTATATTTTATTGGTTTAGGAGATAAAACAAACTCTAAGATAGAAAGTTATTATCCTTGCAGAGGTTTTTGGGTTTTTAGTTGTTTTTCATATTCAACAGCCTCTCAAACAACCATAAATTTAGATCTAGGGGTCTATATTAACTCTACCAAATATCAAATAGAATCTTGTGAATATATATACACCACAATGATCCAAATTAACCCTTGATCACCACTATTGACGCTGAAAAAGTCTCAAAATGCCTCTAAATGGCCATAACTTTTTCTACAACTGTCCCGTGATGATATTTTTATAAAATATACATTTTATTAGTGCTAGTAAAAAAGTGATGATAAGGGGTGGATCATTATTATTGAATTTAAAAAATCACTGATAAAGGCCTCCATTTAATTAATTATTTTTCTGAAGGGCTGATAAAGTCCACCTTTATATGCATTTTTTAGAAGTGATGATAAATGCCCATTTTATCATCATTTTTTACTAGCACTCATAGGGGGAGCCTTTATCCGTAGTGTTTTACAAGTACTGATAAAGAAAACACTCTTTAATCACTACTTTATAACCACATTATTAACCCTAAAAATCACTTTTAAAGTCCCCCCTTTAACAATTCTTTATATAGTGTTGATAAAGTGGGGTTTTAAAAACCCTTTTAGACAACGCTGTTAATACACTAGAACTGGATAAAAACATTTTTAAAGTTGTGTGCGTTACATGAATTTTTAAATTACTTATTTAATATCCTTTCAAATGGATATAAATATTTCATGGATTTTCATAATGGTACTCAGTGGAATAAGGTGGTGTTTCTGCATTTTGAGTGCACCATTGGTAAGACCATGTCGTATTGTAGGTCATTTTATTCGTGTAATCCACCTAGAAACATGACGCATAAAATTTTTCACCCAGTGGGTCATGGTATCAGGCATATTATAGCTTGGGGTCTTTCTTTGGACCCCTAAAATAAATGTCACAACCATGCTGTAGTGGAGGGTGTAGTGGATCCAAATTACAGTATTTTTTAAACGACATTATGAAGCTTCTCTACATTGGGATGAATTGTCTTTCTTTCATCAAGGACACCACAAATATGGTTAGAATAATTATTTCATGGTGATAGTTGTTTCAATATTTGAAATATCTAAATAGGAATATAATCTTCTAGGGTAGGTTACTTCTCTTAATGAATTCATGTTCAATCATTTTGTAGGGATGTTTTATGTGTTATTAAATTGGCCTAACCTCTATTAAGTTGTTCAACCTCTTAATATTTACAATGTTTTAGATCTATTTTATTCAATGAAATATTATAGAAATTATTTATTCATCATACAATTTATTAGGGGGGGGGGGTATTTCCATTCTTAGGAATGTTCATTTTAATATAGTCTTGGGTGTATATTAGCCTCCGTATCTCTAGTCACTATTTTCGATGGATACTACGTTTTCATCTATTAATGAGGAAAGTTCCTCTATAAAATGTTTTCTTCTCATTCAATATTTTGTTTTTCTTATGTTTCCCATTAAATTGGATTGTGATAATGGTTTATTTAATGTCTATGATGTATAATACATTCATTATCGTACTTTTCCCCTGGTAAGTGATTTTGTTGAGGGTTTTATTTAAACACATTTACACACATAATGTTTTTTATAACATGAATAAATGTTTATTTTTACATGAAAATTGATTTAAATGCATGGGATTAGCAATAATTTCCTTGTTAAATAATTTTATAACATTTTGGGAAAGGTTTTCTTAAACACTTTTGGAAAATATAGAACATGAAAAGGTCGTGTTTGTTGGGTTGTTGAAATATGAACATTTATATTTCCTATGAAACAACAAGGAATTTTGATTGTGAATTTGATTGAATATGGATATACATAGTATTATAAATATTCACATTAAACTAGATATATTTCCTATCATGTATTAGTTATATATTACGGTAGGCTATAACTCATTTGTGATTGATTGTATTCAAAATAAAATGTTTCATTCCTTGATTTTTCACATGTTTATCTTATGAGTTCCCATGTACATTATTGTTTATTTACCTCTAAATACATAGTTAAATTTTTTCATATTCGTTGTTTAATTTTAATTGGACATGTTTTAAATGAATCCAAATAATTTGTTAATAAAAATATTTTCAAATGAAATTTAGTTATGAATATTTTTACATTTTATTTCAAGAAGTAATGGTTTTATAGTGACATATATATTATATATTCTTTATGTTATCCCACATGTGTTTTTTCTTGTACATTAGATATGACCTTGGGTGTTTTTAGACTTTTCTTTAGAGGATATAGGAAAAGATAAGGGTGACATGTATCTTTATGAGTAATCTAGTCCAATGTCACATTGTGGTGGTTTAGGATGGTTGTAACAGTCGATCACATAGATATTTGGTTTTTCTTTTGGTTTTGGTTCTTCTGAAGAATAGACACATATATTCCTTTATTCATTTCTCATGGATATAAAGATTCTATCTTATTAAATACTATAGATTCTTATCATTATCTTGTTAAAATTGAGACATGTTGTTTTTTTATTTTAGGGTAAATCGATCCCAACATTTACCTATGTTGATATCCAAATACTTTTCACTAGCCTGTGGAGATAGGTATACTACTTAAAGACTTGTGGTGAGATAACAAGGGTATTAAATCAAGTTGAACTGGTTTGGTTTATTAGAAAAATGTATCTTAGGAAGTGGTTTTTTCTGTGGTTGGATGGTTGACAAGATTTATAACATTAGAATATAGGTGGTATGTGAAGATGTGTACCTAAAAATCTCAAATTCTTATATGATGTCGATATACCGTGGGTTTTAATGGGGTTTTCTTCAATACATGATCATTATTTTCAACGATTTATATAAGCCTTGTCACATGTTTTTGTATTAGTTTTTAGTGTCCTCACCACTCATTCATAGAATCTATAATTTTCATAAGTTCTTTGTTAAGGGATCGTAAATGATTATTGATGTTTATATATTGATGCATAGTTGTATTCCAATGATAATGAGGTGTTATATATATATATTTAAAATATATTTCTTCATAGAATGATATCCTTGAATCTTTGTGATAGAACTGCATTGCATGCCCTATGGATCAACATTATAGTTTTAATTTATTTTTCGAAAACAATAGTATATATCACTAAATATATTAGTCAACTATATGATTGATATTAATGATGGATGGTGGATTATTATTTAATTTCTACCACATAAAATTCACTAATATAACATGGTTATAATAGAACCAAATAACTCGAGTAATGAATATTGATAATAAATAGGATTTTCAATTTTTTGATGACTCTAGAGGAGTTTAAAGTGAGATTAGTAAGATATATACTTGATGGATCTAGAAAAAATGTTATTATTCAATAATTCAATATAAATTATAGTGGGGATATCTTTTACCACATCTAATAAGGCTTTAAACTATTTGTTCTATCCAAAAATGTTGCATATATTGAAGGCTTGGGAGTTTGTGAACATGGATTAATTTTTTTTATAGTGTTGGGGTATAATACTAGATTTTCCTAGAATATTCATTTTAATGACTAGATAAATGGTTATACACATTTAGTTTAGTTTCAACCTCAACATGGGGATACTCACATCATTCATGTTGTGTGGGATCATAGACCTGAGAGAGGTTTTTAGGTTGTTCTTGAGGTCAGATTTAATATATACCAGATCACAGAGATATTTAATGCGGCCAACGAAAAAATATTTTGTTTCATGATTATTTATATATTTATTTAGTACCCTAGAGACGTTTTTAATGAATCTATTAGTTTATTAGCTCACAGTTAGCTCAATTTTACAATTTATTTTTGATAGGGGAACAATTATCTAATTGTACAAAAGAGTATGTTCCCAAGACAAAATTTTGAGAAGTATTGATCTTTATATGTATTTGGTGATTATATTACATCTTAAAATTTCTCCAACAAGATTTATGTATTTAATTAATTATAACATTTATTAATTCATGGACACATTTTTTGTTCTCGTTGTGGAAAATATTTTTGGGGGAGTCCATGATGATGGAATAAAACCTGAATTATTTTTGATACTATTCTAAAAACTATAAAAGATTGTCATATGTATAAAATTATTTAAAAATGTTAGAATTTGTTCTAGAATATTATATTTCTAGTCCATGTAATTTTTAAAGGAGGAATGTTAGTGGATCATAAATATATTGATGTTGTGATCTATTGGTAGAAACCAAGGAATGAGTTTGATATTAGAATATACATTCATTTCATTGGTTACTACCAGAATTTAATTAAAGATTCTCCAAGAATCCATCACCATTGATAGAGTTTATTGATAAGGGTATTATTTTGTAAAGGAATTATAATTCCCAAAAATTATTTGAGGAACAGATATTGAGTTTGACTTGGGCTCTAGTTCTGTTCCATCCAAAACCCTTTTAGGTTATGATTTTATTTAAAATTCCAGATGTACACGATAAGGATGTGTACTAATGTTGTGGAAATTGGTGGGGGCTTATAGATCACACCAATTTAACACTCATAAAAATAATTTTCCAACCCATTATTTGAAATTGGATATAGTGATTTATTCTCTAAATAAATGGAATCATTTTTTCTTCATAGAGTTTTTAATTATATATTCATATCAAAAGATCATAAAGTTTATTTTTACCCAAAGGGATCTAAGCCTACGATAGTGACATCAGATTGCTGATATTCAAGACTTTGATTTTGATATATCATATAAAATCTTGAATGAGAATATGTCCTTTGATGAATTAAGAAAATAATTTCTCACTAAATACATTAAATAACCCCAGGAAGGTTTTTTTATATTTTGTTAAAGGTTATTCTTCATTTTATAATTTTATTTAGCATGAAAAGGTAATAAGAAATCTTTGTTTTTATTTTTGTGAAATACCTTATGGTGGGGAAATTTGGGGAGATTTGAATCAACTTGTCGATGGTTACTTCTACTTTTGAGGCACATTGGCCATTATAAAACAATGTGGTAGGAGTTGGTGGATATTGGACATCAATATAGTTGGACCATATACCATAATAACAAAAATATGTATCTTGATTTTATATAATGGTATTTTTTGATTGGGATGAGTTAGTCAAGGGGGAACATCATATAATAATGGATTACCTACTATATTTCATAAGGTGGATCAATATTTACTTTCATGTTTATTATATACCTTACCCATTCTCATATGAAATTAGTATGATATAATCATGGAATTCATTATTGTTTACCATGGACTCATTTTCAGAAATTTGATATGGGATATAATTTTTTGACTCGAGAAATTTTCCCATTTCCATCTTATTTAGGATATAAATAATGTGGATTATTTTAAGCATCTATATGTCCTATAGATCATAAAGCTACATGTGGTACCTTTTATTATTTTTTCTCATACTGATATATGGTTCACATCCATATTTTTTGAATGGTTTGCAAGATATAATAGATACCGACATCATGTTAATCATGGAATATCACCATTCTATGAATGCATAGATTGAGCATGCATCTCCAATTCTAGAATATATTCTTCAACCATGCATTATTAATTTTAATGGTTCTTGGAAAAAGTATATTGAGATAAATTATTTTGAAAAAAATATCATTGGATTCAGTTAAAAATGTTCCATATGAATAATTTTATTATAGGACATGTAAATTTCATTTGTGTGATGAAGAGTTTCAAGAGAGGTTATTTTTTTGATCAAGTCATTTAGAAGAGAAAATAGAGAATGTGATTTGTTTAAAAAGAGGATAGGGAAATGTCATAGTTTCTAGAAATCCTATGGAGATTTTTGTCAACTCTTACTGGAGTTTATAGTATGATATAAAGTTATTATTATGGATTCTATATGTTTTGGATAGATCTATTTTTGGAATATTGGGTAAAATATCCCGAAGGTTTACTAGCGTTTTAGAGATCATCGAACTAGATGAAAAGGATGAATTTTGTTTGTAATTACAACCACCCATGATGTCGATTCACTATATATTTCTTGTTTCTAAATAGAGGAGGAAATAACTAGATCATTATCATGTCATAGAGTGGGAAGTTGTTGACTCTGATCTCAACACCTCACAAGTTAATAAATTATTTCTGATTACAAATAATCAGAATAAGGTGTTTTATGGTAAAATGACTCCCTAAGATTGTGTATAATGGTAGTTTTGAGTATATTTATTTGATACATTGGAGTGTAAATCACTAATAATGTTGCAATGGACTTATCTATTTGAAACTACAGAATCCTAAATGATTTCTATTGATATAAATTTGTATAATTATAATATTTCAGACACCTTGCATTTTAATGGAATGCTTAATTTTTTTAAATTTTCATTGTAGTGTTTCAAAGTTGTTTAGAAAGACATATATGGTTCATTGTGACTTAGAATGACTTTTGTGTATTTTTTCATTGTACCATGTGTAGGACCATGTCATGTTGTAGGATGTTTTATTTATATAACATAGCTATGTGAAAATGTTTGGACTAAAATTCCTATTGTGGGGTTTTGTAATTGGTGTGAGATACTGGGTTGTTTTCCAATGGACCATTACTAGGAAGGAAATCACCAAAAAATTATAGAGGGTGTGGTGGTTCAAAAACATACATGGTATTTACACCACACCACAAATGGTCACTATGTAGGGATTCCTAGTCTTTTAATGATCAAGGTAACCATAGGTGTGGTCAACATTACTACAACATGGTGAAGTTTGTTTGTGAATTTTCTATAGAATATTCATACACAGAGAATATAGGTTTAAAACTATTAATAAATACATTTGTGATCATTATGTGGGGTTGTTTAATTATTAATTAACTAATTTTACCATCTATTTAGTCATTATCCATTATCATCTTTTTACGGTTACTAATTCAGTCAATATCGAGAAGGGTTGTGGTTGTTCTTCCATCTTCATGTAGCTTCTTAGGGTGACCCCTTCTATATTTGGATTTCCATTTTGGATCCATGATAATGGGTATCTAAACATATTCATATATATTCCCTGTTTGTGAATGAGGCTTTTTTTTATTTTGCTGACAATGTTGGTGTCTCTATATAATGATATTTATCTCATGATACAACTTGTTTTTCTTATTTTTTACTATGATTTTACTAATTAATTTGGTTGATTTTATCTTTTTAAGGTCAATTTATTTATTCACATAATCTATGGAAAGGTTCACAATTATAAATGGTTTATTCCTCTAAAAATGTTTTGTACATATATTTTGTTCAATGAAATTCATCAAATATTTTTTTGACTCTAAAATTAATTTGAACTTAGTGGAAATTAATTCATCCTTTAAGGAATAATTTTATAAAATTAATGAAATGGTTAAACTGAATGTTTTTATAAAATATAGTACATGGGAACCATTGGTACATTATTTTATGGATATATTCACATTTCTAGTTTCTATAAAATAAGTAGGGATTTTTGTTGTGATATTGATAGAGTTTAGTGAGACACAATATCTTTTTCATTCATATTTTACTAGATAGTGTTCATTTCAAGTCCTAGTTTCATATTTCATCTGGAAAGGGTCCATTTTTACTTTAATTTATCCATGTTAGTAATGTTTCATTATCTTATTTCCCACATGGTTATCTTATGAGTTTCCATGAATTATTTTAAATATTTCACTATAAATATAATATCATTTTTCATTTAAATATGAAAATAAACTTAGTAATAGAACGATATATTTTTTAATAGTGTTCAAAAATCAAATTTCCTTATGTAATATTTTTCATTGTAATTTTTAAAATAATTCTTAGATGGTGACAAACATTTTATAGACCCATTGTGGAATCCTTTTGGTAATTTACCTCACACACACAAAAAATAATTTGTAGCATATAAATAAGTATTTTTATAGGATCCATGTAAAGGGAATTGTATAATGTATCTTGAAAACATCTCATGGTCGATGTCTTTTGGTGGTGGTTTGATATGGTGGTGACTGATAGTCACAAGGAGAATCAGTTTTTGTTTTTTTGTTTTTGTAATTAACCTTATACAAGTATTTTTTTCATGTTTGTGCACCTTTTATTCCATGATGAATTTGGTAATTTATATTTATCTTTTTATCCTTAGGAACTGTTTTATAGTGATTATATTGTGGAACAATTACCATGGTTTTGTGTGTTGATATCCAGTTTCTTATTGATTTCCCTGGTAATCTAGAATGCACTTCACACCTTATTACATTCTATATTAGGATACATTCTATGTAAAATTAGGGTGGTTTGTTATTGGTAATGACTCTTTTGGGAATAAATATCTATGATTATCATGCCTTTTTCACAAAAATACCTAACCATTGGACTCCTTAATTAGTGTAATCCCCATATTGTCTTTCACAATGGGCCTCCACACTTAGTGTATGATATAATAACAATGTTTTCTTATACTCAAAGGGTTATATTCCTAATGAATCCTACTCACAAAAGCCACATTTGTGAAATATGATATCGGTTATCTATTTCTATAAATTTTAAACATTGAAGTACCTACATCATGATATTAAAATATGTAACCAACATACTAGTCACCCAAAATTAAATAAAACAAAAATTATATTATAGTATGTTGTTAAATTTCATGGGATGGTCCTATCAAATTCCAATAAAATATGTCACTCAAATTAATTTGTTTATTTACAACTATATTGGTGAGATACATAGTATGCCTCCCTGAGGAGAAATCCAAATATCATAAATCTTCCAATTCAATTAACATTAGGCTATATTTCTCATGAGATAAATTACATCAATCCATCATCTATCTATACAGCCATGAGATTAAGAATCTCATCTAACAGTGACACATTCCAAACATACCAGACTTCCACCGTGACATATCTCTAATAAAATCATACACCCACATGGAAGGATATATTCTTATATATCTTATCACATAATATTCTTTGGCTATATTCCCAATTAGATACATTTTAATAGGGCCAAATACATTATAGGACTTATTATTCCTAATTAGGCTATATTTCATTCTTGGTCAACCAAAAATGTCTACTCATTCATAAGTCAAAAAAGTACATATCTAGGAAATTTTTTACTAGTTTGTATTACTATTTTGTGTGAAAATTCAAGGATCAAGGCTTTTTTACACAACCTTAAATGGCATGATGTGTCATGATAATAGGGACTAAACTATATGGGTTATGATTTTTTATATTTGGATATAAATAAATCCCCACTCAAATAGGTCACAAGAAGGAAATTAAAAATACTATTTTATAAATGGATTAAAATATCATAGAACCCTTTTATTTTTATTTAAACTATAGTATAAATCCTAAATTGAATAATGTTAAATACAAAATACTAACATCATAAATTCAATAACATTTCAAACATAATGGTAATTAGTCCGACAGTAATATTTCAGTGAATTTTCATTAACATGACCTAAATTCATAAGGGGGCCCTGGATTTGAAATTACTTCTCCCTCATAAGGGTGTAAATGAGCCTTAAATCACAACCTCTTGATTTATGTGCTTCCTAAGTTTCATTGGTAATGTCCTAGTGACCGTATTTTACTTGAAATTGGGTACTCCATCACCCTAGAAATGGTGATAATATCATGTTTCAGGTGTTTTTTGTTTTATAATGAAATAAATTACAAATAAATTTTTTGTAACTGATGTGAATTTAAGGGATCCTAATGAGTTAATGTTTTATTCCACTCCTAAAATAAAAAATAGTTGGGTGGTATTGTGTTATGGATTTACCCATCGATTAAATTCACATAAAAAAATAGTGAATTCAATGTTAAATAAATGGATTGTGAAGAGACGATGGTAGATTCCAATATAATAATAATAAATTCTGGGGTGGTATCGGGTTTTGAATTCATTCATTAATTAAATATAAATTCAATTTAAGGTGTGAAATCAACATAAATTGAATGTATTAAAAATATTTAATGGATGATTCGACTCTAAAAAAAACAAATAATAGGTTTAAATAGGTTGTTAGTATCAATCATCAATTTAATACACATTGAAACAAAATACAGTCAAGTATATATGAATATAAAGGGGTTTTGACCAATATACACATATATTCATACATATATATGTAACAACAATGTTAATTTTTTTAAATTTATTGATTAAATATGTTTCTATTGGGTATGTTGAAATGATCAATTTTTTTTTATTTTTTTGACTAATAATACTGTGTCGAATAATTTGATCGAAGATCCCATCAATCCAAACCATGTTTTTTACTTAATTAGAAACATACATGTTATAGTTTCCACCATGGTCATGGTATCAATAGAAATTTTCAACCAAAATAGTGAAATGGAAGGGTCCCAACCCTAGATAAATAAAATTGATTCCCCAAAAATATGAATCCACGAGAATACATTCTTTATTAGAGAAGGATCACAATTGATAGGAAAGTGTTTTCCACTACCACCACTAACCATTTTGGGAGGTTTTACCCTAAAAAAAGAAACATTATACTCTAAAATATGAGTGAAGTGGAAAAATAGGGAATCTATGTTTTCCTGATAACTAAAGAGTCACCTATGAGGACTCCCATTATATGCCTTTAGAATCACCCAAGCATTCAATCCAATATTCCTCAAAAGGATTAAGAATTCATTTTAACCATGGTCCCAACATGAATCATACAATTTAAGAAAACATGGATGTCTCACTAGAGGGTATAAACATCATCTATCAAGGAGAAGTATTATATCTCAAATATATCTGAAATAATTTCTCAACATATTATATATTCTATTAAATAATCAACAAATCATTTTTAAGTGATAATATAATTCTCTATGTGTTACAATCTAAAAAAAATTGAGTATCCATACTCCCATATATCATTAATATTGTAATATCCCAATGGTCAAAGAAAAATATTAGGGGGCTCATACTGTTTTTTTTATCAATGAAAATAATATTTGTCTCATTCAGGAAGATCATCTAAATTTTTTTAGAAGGACATGGTAATGCATCATGTATATATTCATGTTTCAATGGAATAATAATGACATATTTCATTGATTACTTATATTAAAGAATATACCCTTTTCACCACCATTAATTATAGCTAGTGGAACATTTTGACTTAATATTAAAGGAGTGGTTATGTTCATTTTCCAATCCCTGAAATGGAATTTCATTAACATATACTTTCAACATTTGTTGGACAAGCCAATATTCCTGCTCATGTATTCCAACGTAGAAAATATATCATGGTCTCAATAGTGTAAGAATAACATTGACATATCCTTATAGAATTGTGGTGTCAATATTATATTCCTTCTCATTTCATGACGAAAATTATAAATATGAATTTTTTGTTACATTAGTGAGTGAAAATATTTATTCTCCCAATTTTGTAGATCAACAATGTGTTTTAATATAGAATTTACATATTTATATGGAACATCTTATTATTTTTTGTTTGAATGAAGAAATTTCCAAAATGACAGGCCTTCTCTATTAAAATAAAATAAAGATACAAAATTATTTAGTTTGTATTTTTATAATAGACATCATGTCAAAAAGAAGAAATATCTTCAAGAACATCATTGAGCTAAGTCAACCCTCTGGCCATCACCTATTTGTTATCCAAGCCATCAGTTAGAAATTTTTATTCATAAAAGACATGTGAAATAGTGTAGTCCATGGTCGAAGGATATTTCAAGTAGCTAAAACATTTAGCATCATGTTTCTAGGAAAAATGAATTATTTAATTTCTAAATTCTTGCACCATAATGGTAGAGTTACATTCAAACCATACATTAGGCTATCAACGATGTTGTTAGACTTCAAAATCAATGATGATCCTTAAAATTTCAGAATCTATAGATGTTTAAAACCCAAAAGTGTTATAAAGACAACCTCTTGTACATTTTGTGCCATCTCTAAAAATAGTACAACATCTAGAGGGACTTGGATTACCTCTTGAAGGACCATACATATTTCATTTAATCCAACCAATAAACATAGGGGTCCATTAGACACCCAAAGTTCCAAGAGGAGGATTATAATTACCTATAGTTAAAAAACATTTAAGAACAAGAAAGTCATGCAAAGAGTCATCACATTTACCTTTTTAATTGAATTTACCCTTTTATAGTTCCAGTAAATAAATATAAAGTTGATTAATGATGGAATGGTATACCATCATGGATTATGTGGTTTTGGCGGCTTCAAATTATATAATGAAATTATTGGTTTACTTTATTCAGAATATTCAACATTTTATTTGGTATTGTACATGTACACAAGAAACCAGGAGGTCTCTCATTGAGAAATAGTCTGAAAGTGTAACCTGAAAAAATATACAATAGAAATCCATAGTTTAGTAGATGTAAAAATACAAAGGATGATGTTACCAATTTATTCCATACGATGATAAAAAAGAAAATATTTATATCAATTATTAATACCAATAATTTTAAGGAAATCAACAGTGGTAAGTTTAGAATAAATAACTCACCAGGAAAGAGTACATATGGATGGTTGAATCTATGGCTTGTTGAGGTTTTTTCCATTAGATAACATGTTCAGGATTTTCAATAATGTAGAAGAAATTTGAGGATGATATTATTTTGGTAGAATACTATCAAATAATAGTTTCATGTCTACCATTGAACTTTTAATTTAAAACAGTTTCATTAATCTCGATACGATGGGTATCTAGAGTAATATCCAATTTATCTTTAATTGAGACACTACTGTCCAAATACATTTCTTTTGATACAATTTTATTAATGAGAGGAGTAATACATTATTTTTTCATCTGTAAATTGAGAGATAAATTAGTGTTAATAATACATTATAAGTCAATCATTATTTTCAAATATGATCTCTTGAAATAAGGCCAAGTGGACGATTGAACATAATTCACATACCTAGAAAAACATATTACAACAAATCTTGCTCTAAAAAATTTAAGGTCATATTGTTTCTTACTGATGAGTCTCTAAATAAAACAGTTTTTCAAATAATTATTAAACATAATATGATTCTTAATTATAATCCCTGCATAATCAATTTATTGGAAGCACTGTTTCCAGGGAATATTGGTGATTTTCTTTTGGGTGATTCTTCAACTGTAAATAATTTTTTATAGAAGTGTTGATACTTTTTATTAGAATAGAAAACTATATGTAGAACATTATATAGTGAATGAAATTTTAAATAATTTTATCTTTAACAAGGGTAATTCACCCTACCATTGAATGAAATTTTCCTTTCCATGAAGAGAGATGTCCCCTAATTTGACTCACAAAATGAGATAAGTGGAAGGCTTGAGGTTTTCCCCAGAACATAGGGACACCAAGATAAATAAAAATATGATTACCATATCTAATCACTAAATCATTAGTGATGTTCACCCTTATATCTATATGTATTATTTTACCAAATTTGAGGAAATATTTCTTCCATCTAATTTCCAGACTTGAGACATTTTCATAGTGAAAATTTTAATTTTTTTAGTTTATAATGTTTATTTTACCCATTGGATCAAAAGAATGATATAATCATTATATAAATGATGATATGGATCAAAAATTGGTCTACTAGCCATAATAGGAGAAACTTTTTCTTTATTCACTAATTTTAGAAGAACCCTTCACATGTATTCCTTAGAAATAGTGAATATAATTTCTAAATCGGTATCAACTTGTTAAAACTCTCATGAGCATGAGAAATATCCTTCATAAGAACCATTTGTCAGCACCAAGATATGGGATGATCTTAGGACTATTTTACCCCAATTGAAAAAGGATTCATTAAATCCAAACCTTATTATGAAATCAAAAATTAAGCTCCAACGAAGAGTTTCCATGTATTTATTTACATATAATTTAATCGATATATTTTATCCCCCAGTGTATTTCCTAAGAATATTAACATATTCAGTGTCCATAATAAGACTATCTTGTATGGTCCTATATTTAATGAAACCAAATTTATTATTAGACACAATATACTTGGAAATTCCAACAAATATTTTAGAAATAGTTACCCACTAATATTTAAATGCAATTGAAAAGAGAGATATAACAACCCTTCTTTTTATTACACAATTAATCCTAATTTATTACATAAAATCTTCACTTTATAAAGATAGACGATCAAGAGGTATAGTGTCTTTGGGGCTTAGGAATATTGCATGACATCTTAGAACATAATACACACAACATCATTATTGAAAATTTCTTTTACATGACCTCTACATTCCCTCGTACATAGCATTGAATGGGATACCCTGAGTACATGCATAAGAAAAGGGTGAGATATAAAGCTCAGTAAGGGAATAAAAATGGAATAAAATGAGGAATACAATACATCTTAGACATTAGGAATATCAATGGAGCATAAGAGAAACATGAACATAAAGGCATGATAAATCAAGATAATCATAACATGGAAATGTGGCAACACCACTTAACATGGATTTAGCATGAGACAAGGACCATTGCACATGAATCATGAGTAAACCCTAATTTCACATGAATCATGTGTAAAACCTCATTTCACTTGAATTAGCATGATTCAACACCCATTTCACATGAGGTATCATGATACTATACTTTACCCAATGCATTTGGGTGCTACCAGGGAACACCCTTCTTAAACATTTCATTTAATGAATAAGTGTGCCACATAAATCATATAACATAGAATAAATCAAAATAATATGTTATTAAATGATTAAGTAATGTGTAATAAATACATTAAAGTGACATTAAATAGTTATATGTGCATAATGGTGAATACACATGATAGATACATGGGTATGGTATTCACTACACAATGATCTTGGCTTGAAAAAACGTGGTGCAATTTCGGCAGCATTACGACATGACATAAGGATTCATGAAAATAGTTGATGAGATAGAAAATGGTGTTTCATAATATTTGCATGAAATGGATAGTAAGGGGGTTATATGGATACATGTACCATCAAACGTAATGTAATTTAGATGCGTAATACAAAAGAATTACTTGGATGTAAAAGAGAAGAGAGAAATACCTCAAGGAATTTCGACATGGAAACTAGTGTAAATTGGAGGATTTAATGAGATAAAAAGGGGTCTCCCATCATCAAATCATAAATATTACAATATGGGGGAGGTGATAAATCATACCCTAACATTATTAATTGAAAAAAGGGCATACCAACTTAAAGCAAATTAGACAAAAATTAGAAAGGAAGATATCCCTTACATGGAAGTGTGATCCAAAAGGCTTGAGAGAGGCTAGAGAGGGGATTATTGCGAGCTTGGGGTGACTTGGGGGGATTTAGAGAGTGGAGGGTAGGGGTTGGTCGAAATCCAAAGGCTTTGAGGGATGATGAAGTGGGATCTTGGGTGGGTTTATATAGGAAATGAGAGGAAATTCTTCATTATTTAGGTTTGGGACACCTCAAATTAAACTAATCAATACCAAAAACCATCACATGGTATTTTCCCATTTTTTTTTACAAATTGGATTGGAAAATAATATTTTGTACGGAAAATTTCCAAACTTCTTAAAATAATAGGTTTTCTTATGTGGAGGTGAGTCACACTCTCAACGAAAACAATTTAAAAAGACAAAATGTCTTATAAGTCATGGAGGGTCCACAACAGCTTTGTAAAATAAATCAAATAAATATAAAATCACAATATTTTAATGATAAAGCATATATTGGCCGAAAATAATGTTTATATTATTTTATTACCTCACTATTGGGTCATTATGATGTCATAAAACAGATTAAATATTTAAACAATATTTAATTTTTACCCAAAATTCGATTGTCTCAGAAAATTATGACAAATTAACCATTGGATAATTTTGACATACTAATTCCAAAAATAATACTTATTTTATCTAAATAATTATATAAATATGTGAATTTTTACTTTTAAAATAAAAATCAAAATTTACCGAAAATTCATGGATTTTGAAAAAAACAGTTTTCAAACGTTAATAAAAATTACAATTGCATTCATTAAATTATATGATCATTTATATGTAATAAAAATTAATTTAATAATAATATTTTATTAAAATATTATTTAATTCAAAAAATCATTAATTCATAGAAGTATATTTCTTAGTTTAATATTAACTAAAAATACTATTTGTGCTCTAAAAAATACTTACAAAGTAAGAATAATAAAATGAATGCAAATTATTTATACAAAAAAATAATATACATTATCAGAGTGCTAGGGTATTTTTACATATCCCCTTATAACACCCGCATATGTCTGAAGGGTATGGTGTGTGATGGTGACAGACTCTTAGGGTGGCTCGAATAACATCACTCGGGTGGTAATCTCTATTAACTACCACTTCTCCCTTAGTCAGTTCCGCTCAAGATTAATATGTTCAAGATAGTCTTGGGATTAGTCAAGATAAAATCCCAATGAAACCACCTAATTTTCTAGATCTAACAAATGGGCTTTGTATGGGGAAAGTCTACTGGATGAGGCCATCACTTCTTTTTTCTGAGTAAATTGGATTTGTTAAAGCCCCAAATTTATACTAATCCTGTGATCACTGTTCAACAACTATATTAGCAATGGTCACAATTCAAAATGGTATTTTAAAATCCAGAAACCTAAAAAAAATGATGTCCACATTTTATATAACTATAATAGTACTTTTAATTAGATCAAGAAAAATTTTCAATAATGCATGTTTGGGTTATAAGAATCTTCCCCTTATGGAATCTCACCCATGAAATTTCCTTTTCCCACGCTAGAATAGATGTGGGTGACTTTGCGTCAACACTTCCTCCAATTCTCATGTCTCTTCTCAGACATGTGGTTTCTCCACAAGACCTTGATGAGGGGCATTGTCTTATGTCGAATAACTTTTTCTCTATGATATTACATCTTCAATGGTTTCTCCTCATAAGAAAGATCATCCTATAGCTGTACTACCTTTGAAGAGAGTACATTTGAAGGGTATGGTAGGTACTTACATAAGAGGGATACATGAATGAAATCATGTATTTTGTCCATGGTAGGTGGGAGTGCTAGTCGATAGGCCAGAACCCTAACATGATCAAGAATCTCAGAGGGGCCAATGTACCTAGGACATAACTTCCCTTTATTTCCAAACCTCACGACCTTATTCCCTAAAGATATGCATAGAAATACCATGTCTCCAACTTTAAACTCAAGGTCTCTTCAACGGTTATCTGCATAACTCTTCTATCAACTCTGGGATTCCTTGATATGCTTCTGAATGGTTTTCACCTTCTCCACCATTTCGTCGACCATTTCTGGTCCTAGCAGCTTGTGCTCACCGACTTCATCCTAACATGCTAGTGTTCTACACCTCTTTCCATACAAGGCTTCATAAGGTGCCATTCAGATGGAATATTGGAAACTATTATTGTAGGATAATTCAACCAGTGGAATATGTTGGTCCCTCCCTCGTTTGAAGTCCATAGAACATGCTCTCAACATGTCCTCAAGTGTTTGGATAGTCCACTCTGATTGGTCATCCGTTTGAGGATGATAATCATTACTGATGTTCAACTCAGTATCTAGAGCATGCCTCTTCCAAAAAATAGAGGTGAATCATGGATCTCGATCAGATACAATAAATAGTGGTACTCCATGCATCCTTTCCAAATCCTTTATATATATATATGCTAGTTGATCCAATGAGTAATCCTCCCGAATTTTAATAAAGTGTACATACTTTATAAGACGATCTAGAACAACCCAAATTTCATTGTTGCCTTTGGATGTATTTGGATGTCCAGTGACAAATTCTATTGTGATGTCCTCCCATTTCCATGCTGGTATGGGTAATGGTTTCATCATCACCTTAGACTTCTGCCTCTCTACCTTCACTTGCTGACACACCAGGCACATTGATGTATACTCAGTGGTATCCTTCTTCATTTTATCCCACCAATAATGCTCTTGGACATCTTGATATATCTTTGTGTTTCCTGGGTGAAATGAGAAATTTAAACTATGTGCATCATCCAAAAGTTCATTCTTTAGCTCTAGACTTGATGGAACACATTGTCTTTTCCCAAATCTCGCAATTCCTTTTTCATTAACATTGAACTCTAAGTATTTCCCTTTTCTAATAGCTTCCACTCTCTTATGAATTCTTACATCATCATTTTGAGCATCTTTTAGCCTTTCCAAAAGAGATGGTTGAGCAATAATATGCGAATGGGTTTATGATGTTCCCATCTTTATGAATCCCATGTACATCTTCATTAAATCTATGAAGATTGGGTCCCTATCAATTCTCATCGATGATTGAATTTGTGGGTCCTTTATACTTAGAGCATCTTCCATTTTGTTCGCTTTCCTAGGGTGGTAATGGATTGAGTAGTCATAGTATTTAACAGATCTCACTATCTTCATTAGCGCATGTTCAACTCTTTCTATGTGAATATATACTTGAGGCTTTTGTGGTCCGTATATATTTCACACTTCTCCCCAAAGAGATAATGTGACCAAAATTTTAAAGCAAAGATCACCACAGCCTACTCCAAATCATGTGTTGGATAATTTTTCTCATGAAATTTCAATTTCCTTGAAGCATAGGTAATGGATTTATAATTTATCATCAACACACAGACCATGCCCTTCTTCGAAGCATCACTGAATACCACAAAAAGTTCTCTACTTTTTGGTAAAGAATGGGTATAGTGACAATCATCCTTTTAACTCCTTGAATATTTATTTGCATTCGTCACTCCAAGGAAACTTTACACCCTTCTGAGTTTTCTTAGTATGAGGGTTGGACAATCATGAGAAATTTCTCACAAATCAACGATAATATCCAGCTAACCCCATGAAGCTACAGATATTCGTTATCGATGTTGGCCTCAACCATCCCTCAATTGCATCTGTTTTGGAGGGATCCATAGATATCCCATTGCTTGTATGATATGGCCCCAGAATGATAGCTCCTTCAAAAAAAAACTAACACTTGCTATAAATTGCATAGATCTTCTCCTTCTACAAGGTCTCTAGTACAGTTCTTAGATTCTCCTCATGAACCTCCTTGGTTTTTGATTATATCATAATATAATCTTTAAAGACTACCAATTTTTTTTTGATGTAATCTCTAAAGAATCTATTAATAAAGTCCATAAAGATTTCTAGAGAATTAGTGAGTCTAGAAGGCATTACAATGAATTCATAGTGCCCGTATCATGTACTAAAAGCAGTCTTGGGGGTATCTTCCTTCATCACCCTTACTTGATAATATCCCAACTGAAAATACAGCTCGAAGAAGTATTGTCCTCCATGTAGCTAGTGGAACAAGTCATCAATTCATGGGAGAGGATACTTGTTCTTTATTGTGATTTTGGTAAGCTCACGATAATCGATGCAAAGTCACATTGACCCATCCTTCTTTTTGACGAAGAGTACTTGTGCACCCTATGGTGAAACACTTGGGTGGATAAACCCTTTATCCAAATTCTCCTTTATTTGTTTCTTTATCTCATCATGCTCCACAAAAACCATTATATATGGATTCTTGGATATTGGCAATGACCCAGGTATAATATCAATTCAGAATTCAAAATCCCTTCAAGGTGGAACACCAAGAAATTCCTCGGGAAGCACTTCAGCAAATTCCCTCACAATAGGCATGTCTTCAAGGATGGTTCCCTCTTTAGTCTCAATCATCCAAGCCAGATATGCGTGCTCATAGGGCATTAATACCACACTTGAGATGATGGAGATAAGGAAGATTCACCTTCCTCCTTGCACTTGTGTAGAATCGGGGTCGATTTTCCACATGGAGAGTGATTTCCCTCTCATAGAAAGTTATGTTGGTTCTATATAAGGAAATACAATCCATGATAAGAATTTCATAAAATCCCAACAGAGGGAGTATGAAGAGGTTTTCGGGGAAATTCAATCCATAGATTATGACAGGGGATGAGTTATTTTCATGGGATGCAATGATTTACCAATTTTCCATACTCACTGATATCTTTACTTGCATGTTTTGTGGTGGTGTTAAGATTGTTCTACTAAACATTTGGTATATAAAAGAATTCATAGAACCTATATCAAAAATTAAATTCGCTATTCTTGAATGAATAACTAGCGTACTTATCACCACTTCGTTGTTAGGGTTCACTACAGTAGTAGTGATGAAAAAAGCTTTCCCTTAGTGCCTTAGATGTTGTTGGTTGCCTCTGAAATTCCTTGGCTTAGGGAACTGATTTGCAATATGTTATGGTTCATTGTAGTTGTAGAAATGAACAACACGTTGAGGTTCAAATGGAGCATTTCTCTCTTTTATTGCAGCTACGAGTTTTTCTTGTTGGAATTTAACAGGTAGGTGCCCTTATTTTTCTCACCTAAATCATTTCCTCACCCCCCTCATGCAATTTCTGGGGTGCTTCTTTCTGCACCATTATCATGTCGGATGCTGGATCTTATTAGCACAATTGGATTTATCCATCAGACCACCAACATTAATGTCCACCTTATACTTCTTTATCCCCATGATACCCCTTAGATTCTATGATCTTTATTTCTACCTTGAGGTCACATCGGACAATTTCTTCATATCTGTCGAAGTCACGGAGTGCCAGTGCTTTCCGTAGGATAGGTTTCAACCCAACAAAGAAGAATTCAACCTTGTATTCGAGGGTAACGTCAAAGACAGAGGTATATTGTGAAAGCCTTGTGATATTTCCCTCATACTCGGTGATATATTCATCGTCTTTTTCTTGAGGGTAAAGAATTTCCTTTCCATCTTTAGTCAGAGGGTGCATGGAATATATTTTTCTAAAAACATCTTTTGAAAATCCTTCCATTCCAATGCCTCGACCTCTTCCTTAGGCATCATATTTTGGATCAATGTCCACCATTTATCGGCTTCACATTCTATTCGATAAGAATCTAGAAGAAGCTTCTCTTGTTTGGAACATTTTAGTATGGAGAAGATCTTTTCAATGGAGTTGGTCCATTGTTCGACGATTGAGGGATCAGATGATCCATTAAAAGTAGGGGGCCTTGGTCTCAGGAAGCTCTCAACAACAACTTGTTATTTGGGGGGGGGGGGTTGAACATTACTCTTGACCCATGTTTCTATTCAAATCTTGAGTTAATTGAGAGAGAATCATGATAAAGTTCGTGATTCCCGCTCCCATCGGATTGGGAATCTCATTTCCATAGTCATCACATTGATCTTCACATCGGTTGTTAGATCGAGTCCTCATATTACCGCCCATTGGTCAGAATAAAAGGAAAGTTAAGGGTAACACATATAGGGTAATCCAAGGAAAAAACTGATGACTTATAAATAACTTTTATTTCTTTAACTTATGAAGTCATAGGCTTCAATATTTTCTATCCCTGATTAACATATATTCTTAGGGGCATTTTTTAATCCCCTTAATAAGGGTTCATACTAAGCTTATGAATTTATCAAAGCATATCTCCCAGGAGTGTCGTATCTAAGAGTGCGTCAAGGCCCATTTTCAGGCACTAGTTCCCGTTCGAGTCTAGCTAAAAGCAGTGTTTTTGGGGTTTACACCTAGAAAACATCTCTTCCAGAGCCACCTCTACCTGATCGTATCCAGACAGGGATGCATTTTCTTGATAAACCACTTACTCAAAACTCACCAATACTTAGGAATATTTTTATTATACTTATTCTTGTCTCTAAGTCTTCACTAGGGTTTTCTAATCCTAATACCATAAATAACTAAACCTATCCTCTAATACCAACTACAACAACCTTTATTTTTATTACAAAATTAAACCTGATTTATTACATAAAATCATCACTTGATACAACATAAAATATCGATAGGTATAGTGTATTTTGGGATTAGGAACATTAAATAACATCTGAGAACATAAAACACACAACATCTTTATTGAAAACTTATTTTACATGACCACTACATTCCCTCTTACTTAGCATTGCATGGGATAACCTGATGACATCTATAAGAAAAGGGTGGGCTATAAAGCCCAGTAATGGAATAAACATGGAATAAAACGAAGAATACAATAAATGTTAGGCAATAGATATATAAATGGAGCACAAGAGAAACATGAACAAGAAGTCATGATAAAGCAAGATTATCATAATATAGAAATGTGGCAACAACACTTATCATGGAATTAGCATACGCCATGGCCCATTGCACATGGAGCATGAGTAAAACCTCATTGCACATAAAGCACAAGTAAAACCTCATTTCAATTGAATTATCATGATTCAACACCCATTTCACATGAAGTATCATGATACTATACTTTACCCAATGCATTGGAGCGCTATCAGGGCACACCATTCTTAAACATTTCATTTCATGCATAAGTGTGCCACATGGATCTTATAACATGGGATAAAGCAACATCATAAGTTATTAAATGATTAAGTAATGTGGAATAAATAAATTAAACTACCATTTAAACGGTATATGTTTATAAAGGTGAATACCCTTGATAGAGTCATGGGTATGGTATTCTCTACACAATGATCTTGTCTTGGAAAAACGCGGTGCAATTTCGGCAGCATAACAACATGAAATAAGTATTCATGAAAATAGTTGATGACATAGAAAAGGGTGTCTCATCATATATAAATTAAATGGAAATTAAGGGTGTTTTATGGATACATTTCCCAAAAATTTTAATTGAATATAGATGCATAATATAAAATAATTACTTGGATGTAAAAGAGGAGACAGAAATCCCTCACGGAATTTCAGAATGTTAACACGTGTACATATGAGGATTTAATGAGAGATAAAGGGGAATAACATCATACAAAAATAAAGAGGATAGTATGGGGGAGTTGAAAAATCATAACCCAAAATTTTTATTTGAAAACAAAATGGAATAACAACTTAAAAAAAATTAGACAAAAATGAGAAAGGAAGAAATTCCTTAAATGGAAGTGCGATCCCAAAGGCTTGGGAGAGTCTTGAGAGAGGCTTATCAATAGATTGGGGAACATTGGGAGG
This sequence comes from Viscum album, assembly GCA_963277665.1. NCBI lineage: Eukaryota > Viridiplantae > Streptophyta > Magnoliopsida > Santalales > Viscaceae > Viscum > Viscum album. The sequence goes on from OY728157.1 coordinate 172,561,954, forward strand.
ATTCTAGAGAGAGGTTGTAAGGGGTTGGTATAACTCTAATGTATTTGAGTGAAGAAGAAGTGGGATCATGGGTGGGTTTATATTGGAAAGGAGAGGGAATTCTTTATTATTTTGGTTTGGGACACCTCACATTAAACTAACCAATCCCAAAAACCAGACCATGGTTCTTGCCCATGGTTTTTGATAGAGGGGAGTGGAAAACAATATTTTATAAGCACAATTTCCTAACCTATTAAAATAATAGGGTTGCTTATTTGGAGGTGAGTCACACTCTCAAGGAAAACAATTTAAAAAGACAAAATGTTTTATAAGTCTTGAAGGGTCAAAAAAAGCATTGTATATTAAATAAAACAAATGTAAAATAATATTATTTTAATGATAAAATATATATTGGAAGAAAATAATGTATTTAGTATTTTTTACCTCACTGTTGGGTCTTTATGATGTCATAAAACACAATATATATTAAAACGGTTTTTAGTTTTTACCCAAAAATTCGACTGTCACAAAAAATTATGAAAAATTCACCGTTGGATAATTTCAATGTCCTATGTCCAAAAATAATATTTATTTTATCTTAAAAATATTATATATATGTGAATTTTTACTTTTATAATAAAAATATACATTTATAAAAAATTCATGGGTTTTCAAAAAAACAGTTTTCAAACCTTAATAAAAATTACAATTGCATTCATAAAATTATATGATCATTTATATTTAATAAAAATTAGTTTAAAAATAGTATTTTATTAAAATAGTATTTAATTAAAAAATACATTAATTCATAAAAATATATTTCTTATTTTAATATTAACAAAAATAAGATTTTTTCTTTAAAAACTACTTACAAAGTAACATTTATAAAATGAATGCACATTATTTATACAAAGAATAATGTAAATTGTAATAATGCTAGGGTCTTGTTACATAACCCCTTATAACACCCCTATAAGACTGAAGGGTAAGGTGTGCGACAGTGACATACTCTTGGGGTGGCTCGGATAACATCGCTCGGGTGGTAATATTTATTAACTTCCACTTCTCCCATAGTCAGTTCTGCTCAAGCTTAACTTATTCAAGCTCATATTGGGCTTGGTCAAGAGTGAATCCCAATGATGCCACCTCCTTTACGTGCTCCAAAAAATGGGATTCGTATGGGGCAAGTCTACTCGATGAGGCCATTTCCACCTTTGTCTGAGTAAATTGGATTTGTTAAATCCTTATATTTATACTAATCATGTGATCACTGTTCAACAGATATATTAGAAATGGTCACAATTTATAATTTAATTTTAGAACCAAGAAACATAAAACTAAGGACATCCACATTTTATATAACCATAATAATATATTTAAATAGATCAATATAAATTATCATTAATGAAAGTTCAGGTCATTACAATAGAGAAGCATGAAAAAATGTATATAATTTTTATTATCAACAATAGTGATGTGGACAGGGAATTTAGAATTCATTCCATGAGTGAGATGATAACCATTGAAAAAATTACTAATCAGTTTACAAACATCATTTTGAATGATATCCCAATAATTTCGAAAGAAGGAGTCTGTAAAAATTTGGGTATTGGGGAACTCCTAGAATTGAGACCAAAGACTACCTCAGTAATCTAAAAAGAAATGTGAATTATATAGAGTTGAGAAATATTCTCTTGGGTGAAAGATTAGGAATTAAATCTTTAATACTTTTAGTTGTGGTGTTGGACATATCAAAGAGCTTCATATAGTATGAGACAATATGTGCTACCAAGCCTTCTATTTTTTATAGATGTTTCCATTTTCATTGAGGTTCGAAAAAGGTATATTAATTTTCCATAACCCTTTTAAGATAATTAAATAAATTAGTGTTTATTTCACCATGCTTTATTTTTTTTTGAAGTCTTCCATTCATATGTGTTCCTTTATATTAAGAAGAACATTAATATCATGTTTTAAATTATTTTTATATTCAAGGACATAGAAAATATCACACCAAGTGTCTTTATCTTGAATAGAAAGGATTAAAGAATAAATATAGAAAATATTTTCAGAAATGTGATAGATGTAATTTTTTCTCCAAATTTTCATATTTCTCCTAAGGATTTTTATATTTAAAAAACAATAAAGAGCATCATCCATGTAGTTAATGGAATTCCAAGTTTCTTTAACAAGAGGTTTTAATCCAAGGTGTAAAATCCAAGCATTGTTAAATTTGAAGGAAAGGGAGATTTTATTAAATGACAAATAAATTTTTCCAAGAAAGAGTGCTGGTCAAAGATAAATTTTTCAATGGTGGAACAAAAGATAAAGGACCAAAAATTAAGTGATCCATCATTGAAAAAAGATCTATCCAATTTACATGAAACAAAATAATGAAGTTATCTTCTATACTAATTATATTTATCTGCAACATGAATAATTTCATATAGAAGACTGTATTCAATAAATTATTTAAAATATCTAATTGAGGAGGAAGAATTACGAGTTTCGGTTAACTCATTAGGATTATGAATTGCTTTAAAATTGCCCATGATAGTCAGTGAGAATTTATAATTATACCGATGTCAAAAAAATTCGTCCATGTACAACTTATTTTTCTAATAACCACTATAAGAATAATTGATTGAGTAAAAATATTAAATTTCATCATAATAGTAACTAAAAGAATCCATATCCTCTTGTAAAATAGTGTATGAAATTATTACCAGTCTATGGTGGATGATGACCAAGAGTCTAATTGTTTTATTATAGAAAAAATATGTTGTAATTAGTTTATAAACCAATTTATCAAAAAATAAATCTTATTTTAGAAAGACCTTTTAGGTTCAAAGTGGCCTAAAATTTTGGATTATGATTTACTAAAATTAATTGAAGGGATCTAATTGTATTAGGAATAAATATCCCTTAATAGTTCGACAATAGGATCTTTATTTAAACCATGGCTTAGAGAAGAATCCACCATTTTTCTTTCCACCAAAATTTTTGTTTATATTTTATTATATAATTTTACGTTGTTTTTTACATCCTTACTAGAATCAAAATCCAATAATGGAATTTGATCATCTATATTTATGAAGACCATTTTGGTGTCTGGCTTAGAGATTTTATCATCATCAATGGGAAGATATGTTGATTATTTATATGCAGGATGAAAGGGATTAATATCCATACAATATCCATCATCCTCTTCTGGGACATGATCAGCTAGACTTGGGAGGCCCACAATGATGTCTAACATAGAGGTTTTATCACCAACAATGTGAGGTGATGCTGGTTGTATAGTAGAGTATTAAAATTGGGTTGAATTTTAATCAAGTAGACTTGAGTAATCCACTAAAACATCCAGCTTAAAATATTTATCAGTATAATTGGATACTATTAAACCAAGATTAAGGATCCCTCCACTAGGAATTAGAAAAAAATCATCCTCAGTAAACCTTATAAATTAAATTTTTATTCCCTCAATGATATTACTAGAACCTAGAACATCTGTTTACTTTTGTAATTTTTCATCATTCAAAGAATACTCATGTACATTTGAAATTATTAATATGTTATTTTAATGGATTATAATGACATTACATGAATTTTAAATCTAAGGTAAATTAATCTCAATGGGTCAGGGAATATCATATATACGATTTCTTAGAATTCATTAAGAGTTAGTGGAAACATCTATAGAGGAACCAAAGTTGATAATGATATGAAAATTCCCCACCAAAATAACATGAGGTGAAGCATGTAAAGACTCTCCAACAGGTTGAATGGATGATCCATCAATCTAAAAAAATTCTATAATTATAAATAAGAATGATTCTTTTTTAAAATATTCACAGTTTCATGGAAGATGTCATGTGAAATATCACCATCCTCACTTTTTTGGATCTTAGCTGGATCAAAATAGTTTTTAGGAGGTTCAAAAATAATGAGAGACCTATAACCAATATCCTCATTTTCTTACTCATCAAAATGAGAGGCCTAATTTTTCTCATTTATCTTTTTAACACCAATTGTAGTTTTTATATTTTTAATCATTTTTCATGGTTTTATTTTTTTAGGAAAGATCGATTATATCAACAATAATTACACTTCCTTTAATTATTTTTTTATCCACTTTCCAATCATATGGTTTAGCTTTGGATTTCACGTTATTTTCAATATTCCCTACCTTAGAAATTTTTTCTTGAACAATTATAAAATAATCAAAATAATTGGTTAAAAAATTTAAAATATATTTTTACCAGAATTTGGATTTCATTAAAAATGAAATAGATAGTATCCAGGGGATTTAAATCATGACCATCTTCAAAAATGGCTCTTTCATACATCCTCATATATCTATTAAAATTGTGATGATCAATATTCATAGGGATTCCAATGCAGGTAGTAACATCATTTAATTCCTTAGGATGCTAATAAAACCAGGTCAACCCATGAAGTCACACCCATATTTTTGCAACATAATACTTTTAGTTCAAATGGTAAAAATTAATGTTCGACTATAAAATTACTAAACTAACAAGATTCAAGTTGAAATTACCAATCCTGTAGATGTATTAAATATTATTTTTTCTTATCAAAAGAATGTGGAATAAGGGCATGCCAATCAGGATCATATTCTAATAAGGGAAACTCAAACATTGGGAGATCCATTATTTAAAATTATAATTTGACCATGGTTTCTTCTCCTTTTGAGTACAAAATATGAATGAGGGTGGATAATCTACACAAAATCAATATTTTTTAAAGAAATTCTAGACCTTTCACAACTAAGATTCTTCCAATATTAGAGTATTTGAAAAAATTATACATGGGATATTCTCAAGTGTTGACCCCATATCCAAAGAGTGCTTCCACAAAGTAAAATCATTTTCTATTTTATAAAGATTTAGTTTCACATTGAATATTTTACACTAAGCATTTTCCTAAGAAATATGATTCACAATTCCCATCATTGAATGACCTCTCCCACTTGAGGTGAAAATAATACATAGAACATGAGGGGAATCAAGATGAATAGAGATCATTTTTCATAAGAGGTGGATGTTATCCAGATACAGCTAGATTTCATTCTCATGGAGAATGAGAGCCATCATCAATTGCTCAAATTTACAAAGAGACAAATCAAAATTATGATCACGGGTATAATTAAAACTTCCCTGAGTGTTTAAAACATGGATGATCAATTACCTTGACCAAGCTTAATCGATCACTGATTTCATAAGATAATCGGAGGCCAAGAATGATTTTAAAACAACTATTTTTTGAGGAAGAAGAAGATTCATGCTCAAAATAGAGGACCTCTTTTCAAGATCTTACCAAAACTATTGATATTGATATCAAGACTGAAACCAGTCGCCACCATCGAAGGTTGATGAATCCTTAATGAAGAATATAGATTATGACAATACAAATAAAACCCAAACAAACATGATCCAACATTGAAAAATAATTTTTAACCTGTAATGAATGGATTCCATCATGAGGATGAATACCCAAACACCGAGATTTTATAATATAGGATTAATATGCACATGATTTTGAAAGGAATAGGATGATTCATGCTAAAAATAGTGCATCTCTTTGCGACATATTAGCACCAATTTTTATCTTGATATTAGGCATGAGATAATCCCCCACCGTCGAAGGTTGATGAAGCCTCTATGAAGAATGTAGATTCTGACAACATAATGAAAACCCAAAAATAAATATCCAAGATTGTAGAAGTTTGAAACCAATGATGAATAGATTCCTTTATGAGTATGAATACCTATATTCTAATCCAATTTCATCTAGGATAATGATCCACCCAAATTTGTGAGGAAGAAGATGATTCATGCTTGATATAGTGGACCTCTATGAGAGACCATTTCACCACTGTTGGTCTTGATATAAATAATGAAATAAGCCGCCGCCCTCAAACATATCCTTTTTCAAAGTGGGTTTCATTATCATATATTGAAAATTTCCTCTAGTTATTCTTATATTATTACCAAAAATTGAACTATATACTGACATATTCTATAGTCTATTTAAAAACTAGTGAATATTTCTATCGAAGCTGATAAGGGTCATAAACCAATTTCAAGAGTGACTAAAGAGAAGGATTCTATATCTCATAAATGTCATATATTATTTCTAAATATATCAACAAAAAACCAAGGAGAATCTATAATGTATTAAATTCAAAGGGACCCTGATCTTCCACTCTCAACCTCAAACATTCACTATAGATTACTAAGAGGATAATATCTTCATGTTTAATACATATCTATAAGTCATTTTTGATATTCACAATTCTATAAACTCTATTTTAATAAATTTTATACAATGTATTTCAGTGACCATATATGTATCCACTAGCTCCTCATAAAAATAGTATTATAATACTGACCATTAAGGTCATCAATATGATATTATAGAGGTTATTTTTAAAAATCAATACTTTGGATGTCCTCTATATCTGAACTCTATAAATCCTCCCAAAAATCATTCTATAAATCAATAGTAATTTTTATCATCATCTATAATTATTCAAGAAATTCCATCATACTAAGAGGTACTAGAAGATACCAAATCGAAAAAAAAATTCCACATCTAGGAGGCAAACCAACCATGATTAATTAGTAGGAAAATTAATATTGTTCTCATACCTATTAGATTAGGAATCTTAATCTGATGATGATCTAGATTCCATCAATATTTGGAATCATCATGTTTATAAAAAACATTCCCATCCAGTTTTCATCAACAGATTTTGTATATTATGTTCTTCTTGAGGCATTAAGCGCATAATGAATTGAATATCTATGCATCAAATTGATGAAAACCATACATCACCTGGATAAAAGAAGACGATTTATAAAGGGTAAACCAAAATAGTATTAATAATTGATGGGCTCTATTGTCCTATCATTATGGATTCCCCATAAGTGGCCTGGAATATTAAATCTAATATGTTTCATTAAGACCATTAATGTGTTTTCTATAATAGTTAGGGGAATATTTACAAGATAATTATGAGTTCCCAATCTGATGTGTGTGTTCAAATATGTGGAAATTATGGAGAATTACATTTCAATATACTTGTAATCTAGTAGAGTCCTCCAAAAATATCCTCATGAAATCATATCAAATCAAGACAAATTCTAGTAGTGAAATGTTCATATACAAACCCTATGATATGACAAATCTATTCCACCCCATGTGATAGGAAATATAATGACAAAAAAAGGATAAGAAATCGATAGAATACTATGTTAGTCAACCATGAACATCAAGAAAACATCAAAAAAATGAATAATGTGGTATAAAGTCACATGGAAACTGCTTCCGTAGGGATTTTATGATCATTTAATTCTTTCTGTCTAATAAATGCCCCAAAAAATATAATAATATTAAAAAATAGTAGTGGAGGTTTCCAAAGATGTAATAAATGAACTGACATAGCCCATAGGGATGGGGTTTTTTCATTATTTACTACACCACAACAGATATTTTGATTATAACCCCCCTAAAAAATAAGGAATAAAGGGTAGAGGGACTAATTATACTAAAATCCACATTACTTGGTTCATTATTACATAATCCTATTACTCATAAAATTTTTGTACCCTTAAAATTGGTACTGGTTATCCAAAATTCACCCTCCCAGTTTATGTCAATACAAGTTTAGATAGAGATATTGACGGACCAAATGATGATATACTAATAGAAAATCAAATCTATATTGAAATGTGCGGAGATGGATTTACCGCATGAAATAAAATACAATCAGAAAATAGAGAAACTCACAAATATTTATTACCATCTACCCAATGTATATTCTCTAAATATAATTAGAAAAATTTGGTTAAATACCATACACCACTGATGAAGTTAAACCACTGGCTATAAAGGAATTATATTTTAAATATAATTCTAATTTGGAAAAACTGAGGTGAAATAACACCAAATTATTAAAATGAAATTTTATTTCAATATATATATATATATTATTAGAAGATGAAAGTGTTATGGATAAAAACAATAAATCCCAACAAGACCCAACCTAACTATTATTTTCATAGGTAATTCGGTCTACCATCATCACTCTCAAACTATATGTCTATCAAATCTTGTTGATAGGGGCAGACCATGAATTTATCTCCATGTCTCAATATTCACCATATATCTAAGAAACTCATCTAGGCTCATCCCATGTGGTATACCAATAATCAAAACATCCATTTTAGAAAAATATTTCCTCTATAATTTAGTTTTCATCCCAAATGGTTTCTATAATAATGAAATATTATTCTATTTTTGTTCTTGTCACTTAGATGGATGTAATATAGGGTCACTGGGAACTTTTACAACAATAAGGAATTACTTACAATTTTTATATAGAAGTAAATCTCCTTTACCCAATCCTGGGAATCACACCTTCCATGTATTATATGAAATTATTAACCTAGATTACAAATTGATGTATTTTTTTTTACATTATGGATCAATGATGGGAATTGTGGATCAGGAAGAGGTAGTCAATCTCTAATGTTTTTCTCAGACTTTGGGAGGAACCCAAAACATTTTTATCAAAAACTACAAACTAAATCTCAAAATGGTTGGAAATATTTTTCTATCAACTTTATTATCCATTTAGATACAAATTAAGAAAATCAAAAATCATTTTCATCTTAAATGAGAAAAAATGATAATCATGGAGTTTCATATTTGAACACAAGGTGGAAGAACCTGACTTGTTTTCTAGAAATGTATTTCCCACAATATTATTTAGTTGATATATTCCTAAAAAAATATTCGAGATTAGTTACAGAAATTGATTATGCTACTGAAGTATCCTAGATGATTCTAAGAGATTCTAATAGTGACTTATATCTTGGAATACATTATCAATTGAAAAAATAATAAATTCAGTTGCTATAGGAGGCTCAAGGGAAAATGGCTAGTAGGTTAGAGAATTTAAAAAACACCCTTAACTCTTCTTCAATATTAGATAATGTCTCAAATATTATTTCAATCTTATACGACATACCATATATAATGAACAGTGAATAAAATTCAATATCCAAAATGGATAGGATAAGTTGACCAAACCATGATTTAAAGGCATAATGAATAAGAAAAATACATTTAAGAAGGGAACTTTTATTGGATATTTCAATGAAACATGGAAAATTTTCTCCTCATACTTCAAGATTCTTAGAGGCCTAAAGAAATAAACTATGTTGACTACTAATATTATATAAAAAATTACAATATTATTGGGTATAATATTCAATAATTATTTATTTTAAATTATTTACTGAAAAAAATATTTGATTATGAGTAATTAAATATGGGAATATTTTTTTAACAAATAATAGATTTTTCTTCCTCTTTGTGGAGTAGGGAAGGATAATTATAGTAGATCCCTTATAATTAGGCACATATTTTTTTTCTTGGATGTCTCAAAAAATATATGTATAATGAAATTTCATACTTTGGGAACATCCTAATCACTCAGTGGTGACCCTAATTGCTTATATAAAATTTGAGACTTTCCATTTGATATCAGAGATCTACAATGGTCGGTGGAAGATTAAAATACGAATCACTCAAAAGAGGAGGAAATAATAATGATATAGAGCCTACCCAAAAAACTTAAGAATTTTAGGCCTCCCATATAAGAAGGATTGAAACCATATAACCAAATAAGGCAATGAAAATATCCCAAAAAACCAAATTATCTTCATATGAGGAGCCATTATAAAAATAGCTCAACAAAATTCATTTTTTTTATGATGATGAATATGTATATGATCATCAACACCCTCAAAATTGTTGATGTTGAGTGAGAGGCCATAAACAGTGAGGAAAAAGGTCCTATGTTAGGCTACAAAAATCCAGTGAAATATATACTAATCGAATTTAGTGGTATAAAGGCACATAGAATATTAAAAAAATGTGATCATGAATAAATTCAATCCATTACTAATTCTTTCATTGACCGTACTTACCATATAATATTGGGTAATTGAATATTGAATATCCATTTGTCAGATCAAGGATAAGAAATGGAGAAATCAATACAGTCATTCCTATGAAAATTCTAGATTCCCTTTTATATGAGACACATATATGTGGTACCATTGTAGAAAAAATATGGAAACCTATTCTCAATGTTCAACTCCTTCCTAGTAAGAATAAATAACTAGTTATGAAATATTATATATTAATGAAACAAGACATTATTTAATCTAATCATTAGATCCTAGAATCTATATATCTGTCAAGAGTGCCCCATGAAATCATAATTAAATATCTTAATATTCCTCAAGTATTTGACCCTGAAGTGGCTTCATTAGAATTAAATCACATGGAGTTCTATCCAAATTAATTTCATATGACTATAAGATTTAAAAAAAATATTAATATAGATAAAAAGTATAATCAGTCATTTATATCTATCATAAAATTTAAATGATGCAATTTTTTTAAAAAATAATTTGATAAATAGGTCAGGAATGAATCTAATACCCTTCTAAAAACCTCTATTAATAGTGCATATAGAGAGTGATAAGTCTCCATCAAAGATAACCATTCAAGGGTAAAATAATCATTTGAAAAAAATTCATTGATAATATCATATTAAAGGCTAAATCCATAGATATACTCTTAGAATATAAATTCATTATGGTCAAATGTGACAAAACATTAAATAATATATTTGGGAGGTGATAAATCTATATAATTTTTTCCATATTTACATCATAGAATCAATGAATGTTGTATCTAGTAAATGGGAATGTTAGAGCTTTTATAGTGATAAATATAATTTTGATTCTTGGGATGTCCATCATATTAAGGAATCCTTCTAAAAGTGAGAGGGTAAACAAAAATTTGTGAGTGATATAGTCCACATTATGGCCCAAATGGTTTGAAAACCACAATTGGAAATCCATAGAAGACACTTGACATAGGATATTTTATCCCTATAAAAATTACTAAGGTGTTGATGTTGCGGGAAAATAATAATCTAATTACATGGATTTTGTATGACATAATGATATGTGGCCCTACATTTATTTTATCTAAAATTTAAATTGATTCATATAGAAGTTGAAATACCTTCAATGTTGAGTCCCCAATGATATTAACTAAATATCATGATATCTAAACATTATTCATTACTCATATAAGTATCCATAAAGGTGGAATCTGTGCTAATAATTTTCCATTTTTATCTATGGTTATCGAAGGGTAAAACTCTTCCTTGCATCTGTTCAATAATAATTTCATTTAAATTATAAATAAATAATTCTCACTTATCCTCCATTTTTTATAAGAAGGTCACTGATGAGAGATAGTGTAGGGAGAAGAATATCTCATGGATCTCCCCAAAATTTGAAGATGGTGCCTTGGAACCAATGAATGAGGTCAAATAGTATAATCTAATCACATAGGTGGACCAATGAGGATCCTTGATCAATTAATCATTTCCCCACAAAGAGCATGATTAATAAAAATACATATTAAAGAAAAACCAAGATATTTATTTGTGGAACCAAACTGAGATTCCCAAAAAAATCCTTGAAGTATACACCCATCATTATAGGACACCTAATGATCACCAAATTTATATGTAGTTTTCAAGGATAACATATTAAACTGCTACCAACAAAGAGGAATCATAGTTGTATAATCTCATCAATTCCAAATTTATTTATAATTCTTAATAAATAATGTGATTATGAAATATATTCCTTGTTAAAAAGAATAATATGAATATTTTTTTTGTATAAATAAAGACACCCATACTCCTTATACATAGGTATAATATCTTAATAGAAAAATATTCATTATATAACATAGTGATCCATGATAGAATTTTATAGGTTTAGTTCCATTATAAATGCGTACACATAAAAAAATTCATTATATATCAACATAATATCCAATTATTTTCACCATAACTATAAACCTTCTTAGACATTTCATACTTGACACATTTATTGATATCCGAGGGAAAGGAATCCTAAAAGAACTATGATCTTAGATTCTCAGTGGGGGTAAAAAATGGAGGTATTAATGTTTTATTGAGTATACCATGAACATAAGTAATTGATAAAAAGATAATTACATATGAAAATTATACCCTACATATCACAGTTCATAATATTGAGTTGTAGAATAAAACATTGTAGTTTATAAGACATGAATAATAAAGAAATAAAATAACATATGCCATAGATGCATAACATTAACATAAGACATGGAATTTTGGAATACACATAATTATATAAAATAATATAGTTATTTATAAAATATACCTTCTATTACTATAATAATGGATTTACTTCACTCCCCAAACCATTCTAGTAGTCAAGGATCACTACCAGGTCTATCATTACTAATTGGGTTCGCTCCCTACACCATCATAGAAGGAATGGTTCACTTTCATGAATATCATAATGGATAAAATTAATCACTAAACTAGGTTCGCTCCCTATTATAGTCCGGTCTATGCCAGGAGATATCAATATTCACACAATTCATTATAGGGAGACATAGGTCGCACTCCTCCTTGGTTATAATGTGACTACCATCCTTGGCTATAACTTCACCACCATCCTTGGTTATAAAATAACTACCATAATTGGTTATAATGTATCCACCATCCAAGGTTATAATGTAACTGACATAAAATAATGAAAACCATATATATGTTATCCACATGATCATTAAAATTCATCATATGATCACATCATAACCCATTCAATGAAAAAGGGTTTCATAAACATTTCATTCATTCATCATTGCATAACCCATGAAAAAAATTGGTATCTTGTAAATATAAATTTTACCCACCCATAGAAATTTTAAGGATGGTTTCGTTGGAACATATACAAAATAAATAATAATTAATATTAAATATTGTTAACATATATTAATTTTTCATTAAATCATTTCGAAAATATTTTATGGGGAAAATAAAATTTCTATTTTGAAAATCAATTGTAAACTAACATTATTTGAAAAATATTTTTCAAAATATTTTTTTGAAATAAACCTTGCATACTTTTAAAGGCAGATTAAAATAATTTTAAAGGTATGATAATGTAAAATTCAGTTTATGCTATTGAATTAAAAAAAAACTTTCCCTCCACATTTTGGTTAAAAAGTCAATAGTACCACATTTTAAAAATGAAATAAATATTTCTTATAAAACATTATGTTAAAATTAAATCATGGGTAATAATTATATGAAAATTTAATAGTATAATATGAAAAATATTTTTTTAAAACATATTATAAAAATATAGATATGAAATGAAATGTTTTTCTAATCGAGGAGAGAAATAAATTCTACTTTCATTAAAAACATAATTATTGTCTATTGAGTACATAAGGTGAGAAAAATAAATAGAAAAAATTAATTATTACGAAATAAAAAAAGGATATCAATATTAATAATTTTATTGAGAGATAGATTGTAATATTTCACCATCAACACTATTTATAAACAATCTCGATAAAGAATGAGATTGAAAAATAATCCCTTACCACTTTGGTAACATTTGAATCATAATACTCATGAAATAAATAACCTTATATGCGTTTTTTAAATCCCCATAAAATTAATAAGAGTAATAATAACATTTATACATGTGAAATATATATAATACATAAAAGAAAAAAAATTTGAATATGGAATTTATCTCATTGAGATAAATCTGAGATGCAAATCGGTAACCTTTGGTCATAAATTCATTGTACATGTTTAAGAATTTTGTAATATAAATATATATTTATTATAATTATATTAAATAAACTTAATCATTTATATGATACCATATATGATTTAATTATAATCTTTTATCACCCATTTTAAACAATACTTTATTAAAATGAGTTTATCGAGTGATTTATTCTTCTAATTTCATTTATGTTATTTTTTTGAAGCTTCGGTCCTTTTATTTTGATATTGGTTCCATAATACCCATAATATTAACAATTATATAAATATAATATATAATCATTATATACATTATTAGATTCATTGTAAATTTATAGATATAGAAAAATTAATTACACCATTTAAGGAGTGGGTAGGTCGTATGTACACATGAATGTTGTTCCGATTTTTTGATGGAAGGAGAGAAATAACGGTAAATAATAAATAATCTTCCCATAATGATACTTATATCATTTAAATCATATATAATCATTAAATGAATCTTTATTTACATCTATGTAGAACCTAAAGAAAATTTGATTCCCATCGCTACGTAGATGTGGTAGTCCAGACATATGCTTGATCAATGTTATCATCTTCCTATGGTTTGATAGTTAAGAAGTTAGATATGATATAATCATTGAAAAATTATAATTATTACGTAATTATCATATATACACACTTATCCTAATATAACATCAATCCATAAAATATAGTGATGTGAAATGAATTGTATCACTACATTGAGATGATATGTCTTACGTATGCCCAAGAAATGTTTTAACTTCCCATTTTATTTAAGTAGCTTGATTAAATATTTTTTCATAGTCATAATAAAATTACATAGTATTTAAGAAAAAAAAATTATTATTTTATTAATAATATTATTATTTTAGGGATGGAAAAATAAAAAATAAAAATATTATTATCAACTAATGCAATTACCATTTCTTTGAAACAACTTGTTTAAATCACATATTAATGGACTTAGGGTTGATCTATTGAGAATAAAAAACTCTATAATATTACTATGTTAGTTTATGGTGGATTTTTGTAGGTTATAATTGATATATAAGGCTCAAAGGCCTATGATGAATAGGAAGGACGATTTCCCTTTAATAAGTGTTGGGTAGGGAACTCTTGGAATTACATAAAAATATAAATTAATATAAAAAATTATAATTCTAAACTTCTAAAAATTGATAATATTAAAATATAATATGGGGAAGAGTTTACATTCTCTATATAATAAAATTTTGACATTTTTGTTTCACATTTTTTCCCTCATCATTTTGGTTTAATCCTTCAGTAACCCTTTTGAAAAATACCAGAATATTAAATTTTTATATTAGTTAAGGATTAGTTATGTCACTATAAAATGAAAAAAGACCCATAAATGGACCTCAGGTGATTTTTAAACCACATCCAAATAAATTGTATGGAAATAATATTTTTATTAAATATATGTCGTATAATAAATTAATTTTTATTAAAAAATATCATTAATATATCTTATAAAATTATGAGTTTATGTTGATGTAATTTTTTTTAATAAAAATGGATAATTAAAATACAAACAATCAAGGTCACCATATTCTGTCATAAAGAATGAAAAATTCTTTGTACACATTAAATAATTCAAAGAAAACCATTTTTAATTATTTTAAAACCATTTATTTTAATTTTATTTTAATGAAATAAATATTGTTCTTTGGTTGCATAAGAATTTAAGTTCAATATATAAATTATAAAAATTATAAATAAGTTTATAAGATGAAAATAATCTCACTATTATCAAAATATAATTTTATATTAATTTATAAAATTATTCTTTCATAATGCGGACACATAAAGGATACTTAAAACCAAGATAGTGTTATTTTGAAAGTTTCATTAATTTAAATACTATATGGTTTATTTTCATTGACTAGTTTCTATTGAACACCTCAAATTTTTGAATAATTTGATAAAGATTGAAATTCCTTCATCCAATAACAATTACGATTAAGAAAACTATTTGGATAATGTTAACAACCACTAAACCCCAAATCAGTAAGGGGTAAAAACACCATAAATTAATAAAAATTAATTGTCATGGGAGACATTATTATATTAACATAATTTTCCTAGATTTCATGAAATCCTATACCTTATAGAATAAGAACATAAGTAAATATACATATATGAAATATACAATTTAATAATTTAAACAATTCCCACAGAAATCTTATATTTTTCTCCAAATTCTTAGTATTGGATATTAATTTTTAATACCTAAAGAAGTAAGATGTATTTTTAATGGATCAGAATGGTATATGAAGATATTTATAATATATTTTGAAAGAAACCAAAAACCAAAAATTTTCAGCACAATATAATTCTAAAAATGAATAAATAACAATATGATTAATTACAATCTTAATCTACAAAACTGTAATTATCTCAATAAACTCAACATTAATGAATAATTTTAATCTTAAATTCTATATCATACCCTTCTGATTAAATATTCAAAAAATTAAATTCACTATTTGAATATAATCATTCATTTTAAATAACTTGTTAAACATAAGGGTTTTATATACCTTAACCCAATGAAAGATCTCCCAAATTTAATTAATCACTATGATAAATTACTAAATAATTTTGTAACAAAGTGAAATTATGAACAATATCATGAATAATATTTAGATACAAACCATAAAGGTAATCCTTATCATGAGTATAAATATATCTTAAAATATCACCTTGTAAATGAATTACTTTTAAACCATTAATATTATCTTTATTCTTCTATCTACTAGAACATAATTTCCTTACAAAAAAAATATATCAACATTAAAAGGTATTTAAACCTAAATATATTATCATAATACCATCACATAAAACAAAAAAGGTGGTGTTTATTTCTTTAAAATTAAAATCAATCAGGATATTATAATCCCATTATGGTATCGATAACTTTTAAGTTAACTGTACATGAAAGAATATATGTTTCCAAAATTAAATAAAAATACTTATTTCATAATAAGTTTACAACTAATGATTTCTTTTAAAAATATACAAAAATGAAACAAGATTTATCCAAGATATAATAAATATGTTTTTATCAAATTAAAAATCAATTTCTAGGTTTCAAATACTATCAATGTCAATCAGGTCTTTATCTAAACAATACATTATTAAAGAAAAATTAGACATATATTAATTTTTATTATTCCCTTAATAATGTGTTAACAAAAAATATCACTATTCTACTAAATAATTTTTTTTATAAATACCTTTAAAAATATGTCTTCAAATCATTAAATAAAAACCACCACAGAAAAAACCTTAGATGAATCATGGTTTTTATATTCTAAATATCATTGGTATAAAAATTATATAAAATTATTATTGAATATGTAAACTTAAATACTATAATCACCACAGTTATTTATAAAATAATTAACCAGGATTCATCATCCTCTTTACCAGTAGTTATTTCATATTATAAAAAATAAGAATATTTTATTAAGATTAACCAAGAGTAATTTAGATAGAATTAGTAATTTTAATGTAAGTTGTACTATTAAAATACCTTATACCTTTTATACATCATTTGTACATTCTTCATAATTATTGGTAACACCATTACTCATACAAAATTAATGATTCTATTCTCAAAATTTCCCCTGAGGAAATTTATTTTTATAATTCTAATAAATTACACTGTTAAAAAATTGAAACATTGAGGATACATTAGGGAGACCATTATTCTCATCCACTATGTTAAACAAAACTTTTATTTTTCCATAAAAATTAATTCATTTGATTCCAGATTTTCCACACTAGAAACATCTTCACATTCCTATGATAAATTTATTTGACTTCCCATTCCAACATTATATACATATTTGAAGTTGGATCTTCTTTCTTTAATATTATTTATGAATATCCACATTTCTATTATAAGTGCAATGAGAAAATCACAAAATTTAAGGTTGTTGTATGTATAATGAGATAGTTGATAAAGAATAACAAAAAAAATTACATATCTTAATTCTTTTGGTTTATCATGAGGGATATCAATACATATACCATCACATTCAACTTTAACAAGATTAATTTAGATAATGTCCATTGACTAAAACCAAAAATCATAGTTTGAAAAACAATAATCATTATGGGTAACCAATTAATAGTAAAAAACAATTTAAAGGAAGTGTAAATCATGAAAACTGATTTTATGGAAACTTAGGTTTATCCAAGGCCATTCATGATCGTTAAAAAAACATTATGATGCTATCTTATACATAGACTTATCCATAGGGTTATTACTATTGTTTTCTCAACCTAGTTTGCAAGTGATAATTGTACCTCTCTCTGATATGAACTATAAAAACCAATAATTTGCATACATTGATATAACATCTTGAGATATTAACATTAATTATATTAAATAACAATCCATAGTAAAATCCTACAGAATTAATGCCTTTAGAAACTTGGTCACGTAAGAAACATGTTCTTAAAAGATATATATCATCCCACATTATGTTCATAAGAAGTATCACCCTTATTATATATATGATACTTAATAACATTTTTTATAACTTGGGAAATGAAACATTAAAAAATTTTGTGGTTAGATGGCCAGTAAGCACAAACAAGGGAGATATAAGAGATCACATGAGTATAATATGAACCTAATAGTATTATAACAAGAACAAAACATTTGAAAATCATACCCTGCACATCATATATATTAATATTGAGTCATGGCATAATAAATAACTATTAATAAGACATGAATTGTTATGTAATCAAAGTGCATAATGCAAAAAAATAACATTTTCATAAGACATGAAATTGCACCATACACGTAGGTATATAAAATAAATTCATTAGTATCTAGATATCACTTCTAGGACTATCATAGTATATTGTGTTCACTCCCCAAAATAATTTAGTTGTCATGGTTCACTCTCATTACTATCATAGTGGATTGGGTTCACTCCCCAAACCATCATAGTCATCTGAATTTCCCCCTGAGATTATCATGGTAGAAAACGTCTCTTACTGACTACGTCCACTACCCATTATAGTTCTTTATATTTCATTAGATAACTATATTTACCCCAGCATTTGAGAGATATATAAGTCAAACCCATAATTAGTTATAACATGACCACCATGCTTGGTTATAACATAACCATCATCCTTGATTATAACAAAACCACTATAAATCGTTATAATGTAGCCCCCATATGTGGTTATAACGTAACCATAAACACATAATTAAAACCATACATTTTTATTAAATAATATACCAAAATATTTATCTTAACATTACATTATTAACTATTGAGTGAAAATTGGTTATTTTAACATTTAATCCATTCATCATAGCATAACCCAGGTAAATAAAGTGGGTTTTAATTATTATAATATTTTGAAACCAAGAAAAATAATAAGGATACTTTAATTATATCATATCACCAATAAATAATAATTAACATCAAAGGATGTTATCATATATGAATGCTTCTTTAAAATATCACAAAAATATTATTTGAGGGGAAAACCATTCTATTTGGAAAATCACATTAAAAACAAAAAAACATCTAAAATATAAAGAAAAAAATACATTAAAAGAACCTTGGTAATATGTTTGTAAATAATAAAATAATTTAATGATGTGTATGTCGGTAAATTATATTTATGTTTTATAAGTTAAAAGAAAAACTTACATTAAATTATTTCATAAAAATTAAAAAAATACATATTTTGGAAAAGGAAAAGGTGATCCATTTTATTTTTTATAAAAAGGAAAAATTTGGGTGGAAATGAAATTAATAAATCATAGTAGAATAGAAAGAAATTATTAAAAATATTTCATAAAACATTGCTGTGGAAGAGAGGTTTTTTTAACAAAGAGAGAAAGAAATTTTGACTTTACCTAATAAAATAATTTTTTTCTCTTCATTACTAAAGGTGATGAAAATAAAAGTAAAAAATGTATTATTAATAATTAACTAGAGGATAATAATATTTATAGGATTAATGATATATATATATATATATATCATAATATTTGATCATAATATTTTAATCATAAACACTCTTGATAAATAATGAGATTGTAGCATAATATGCATACCATTTTGGTATCATTTAAATCATAATCTCCATGAAAGTAATAAAAAATATTGTTACTTAAATACCAATGATTTTTAAATTAATAAAACAAAATCATTTAATGTCTATATACTATAGATACAAGACAAGTGACGAATATGGCATGTATCTCACAGAAGTAAAAGTGACAAGAAAATCCTTTACCAGAGGTCCAACTTATATTATATGAATTAAAACCTACTATATAGTAAATATAGATTTATTTTAAATATATTAAAGAACCATAATAATATTTATCACACCACATATGATTTACTTATAATAATTTACAATACATTTCTTAACACCTCTTTATTAAAATTACAATTTCTAGAGATATATTTATCATTTTTTATATATGTTTTGTTAATTTTATATTGATCATGGGTCCATCATATAAATAATTTTAATCATTATATAAGTATCATATATATATATATATATTTATTATTGACATTCTTATAATAATTTTTAATCAATTTAGAGTGAAAATTTTAATACTCTACTTATGGAGATGATATGTCATACATACGCATAGAAACTATTTCTGTTTTTCTACGGTTGTTATGAAAGAAAGGTAAATAATAAATCACAATTAACAAATAATAATTATATAATATATAATATAAATTAATTAAATCCATCCTTATTAAAATCCATGTATTATATAAATTAAAAAATAATCACATCACTTTATGGTGGTGGTTGTATATACGTACTCATGATCGACATTAAGGTTTTCCAACAGTTTGGAATGTTTGTTTTCTGATATGATATTTTCATTATATAAGCATAATAATGTTATAATTATCATATTTAAAAATTAAAATCATTATAACACCCATCAATAAAATATAGTATCAAGAAATAAATTAAATTTCTACTTGGAGATCGTAAGTCGTACATATACACAAGTGATATTTTTTACATCCCATTTGATAGAAAGATGGATAATAAATATAGTTTGAGAAACATAATAAAATTACATTATATATAGGATAATGAATTTATTATTCGATGAATAATATAATATTTTTATAGGTTTTATAATTTCAATTAAAATGAATGTTATCGGTTAAGACAATTACCTCTTCTTTGAAATAAACCCTTTATTTAAAATCTTAATCTCTATAGAGTTGGAATTTTATGAACAAAATAACCTGTAGAATGTGGAAAATTAAATTAATTTTTTTATTTTGGTTTGGTATTTTCTAGATAGAATTATCATGGTGGTGTGAATAATTAAGAGGATGGGTGCCATTTTAAAAATGATGGAAGGGGCACTCTTGGAATATTGTAAAATATTAAATTAACAATGTGGTAAAAATGGATCAAAATTGATAATGTTATAATATAATATGAGTATTTGTTTTGAAAATATATAATTCATAAAAATTTTGAAATGTTTGGATCACATTTTTACCTTTATCTTTATGTTTCAACCCTTTGTTAACCCTCTTGAAAATTTCCGCAATTATAAATTTTTATACCATTTATGGGTTTATAATGTTAATATAAAATGAAAAATGATCAAGAAATTAGACATGGATGATATTAATATCCATATCTAATTCATTTTTTTGACTCTAGAATTTTTATAAATTTTTTATCATTGAATAAAATATTATTTATTATAAAATTTAATTGTGGTAATTATTAACACTATTAATTAAATTTTACATTAAATACATCACGAAATAGTGGGAAGATGAATATAATTATACAAATAACTCTCTATTATGTCATAATGATTAATAAAATTTGTGGAAAAAATAACTCATTCAATTTAGATTACTTTTAATTTTTATAATAATTTATTTTAATTTTCTATTAATTGAATAAATATTGTCTTATTATTGCACATGCATTTAAGGTCATTATATAAATTGGATAAATTATTAATAAATGTATGTCATTAAAATGAATTTATTAAAAAAATATATAAATACTTATATTCATTCATATCATTTTTTTCAGATGTGGAAAAATAATAGAAATTTAATACTAAGAGAGTGACATTTTGAAAATTTCATTTATTTAAATATTATATAAGTCATTATAATGTAAAAGTGTCTAGTTAAAAAAAATTATATTAGGTATTTATTTTTTTAATTTTACTTATCAAATAATAGTTATTAAAGAAAATATGTCTCTAACACATTGTTTTAACCTAGATTAATCTGGTTTACCCTTTCGTGAGGCGACAAATTTTACGACATTTAAAATTCCAATTTTACAAAATAACAGGGGCCTATTTACCATATTAGATACTTTGGATTCCAAATATTTAATTAATTATATCAAATTAAATGCATATAATTAGTGTAAATTAATATTTATATAATTGTTAAAATTTTGATGAAAATTTCTTTTTAAGATAATACAATTTTTAATCATAAAACATGATTTATTTTCTTCTTATGCATGTAAAAATATTAGATGAATTATAAATACTTTTATTTAGTATATAATATACATATTTCATGAGAACCATTCATAAATAGTTATCAATA
Organism: Viscum album; assembly: GCA_963277665.1. NCBI lineage: Eukaryota > Viridiplantae > Streptophyta > Magnoliopsida > Santalales > Viscaceae > Viscum > Viscum album. The sequence goes on from OY728157.1 coordinate 172,584,346, forward strand.
TAATTAAATAATATAAGAACACATTGCACCAATAAAATTACATTTTTATGAAAAATTATTTTTACCTATAATTTTTTATATTAAATTTGGAATTTTTTTTTATTCCAATGGATTAAATTGATTTATTTAAAATATAAGCATAAAAATTTCACATTGATATAATTTTAAATCATAAAGGAACTTTAAACATATTGTTTTTAATAAAATCAATATTTTTTACTATTCAAAGGGAAATCAATCTTTTTAGAAAATTTTCCAAAATTCATCATAACATACATTTAATTTATTGATTTAAAAAATGATTTATATGTTATAATATAAAATTTACTTAAGATCCAAAAAATTAATAATAATATTTTCTCATAAAAACCAATAGAAATTTGTTTCTAAAGAAAACATATTTTTGAAGTATAAAATGAATTTTCTAAATTTTTTTGATTATTTACTAATAATTAATCATTAAATTTATAATGATTAAGATATTTTTATATATTTAATAAATTATATAATTATATTCATATACTATAATTTAATTTATTGGTTATTACAATCACAAATAATAACATTTTTAATGAATATTGTTCTTAATTTGAACAGTCAGTTCTTTGCAATGTAAGATACTGAAGAAAATAAATTATTAAAAGGGAAATACTTTATAAAAAATCAGGTTTTAAAAATTGAATTTATATATTAAAATTAGGTTTTACTGATGGTTGATTTCCCTATATTGATGAAAAAATTAAAAATCGATTCCACAACCAGCCTCTAATCCATTTCCTTTATTGATGGATACTTCTACTATAACCAAATATCTATGGGGTGTGATGATAAAAAGGAACAATATAAAAGTTACTATAATGGGATTATTATTATTAAGTGATTTCATATTTCTTGAAGACTACATATCAATACCCCATTCATCATATCATAAATATCCTTCAGATAAAGTTAATAGATAATTTTGTTGATAATCAGTCATTAAAGACATTACTATATTTTAATCAACCTTAGAGCATTGATATTATTTTTAAAAAACATAAGTAAAAAACACTAATAATGATTCCATTAATATTTTCTTTTGTGATCACATCAAGAATGTTTCTATAGTTTTTTGTATGCCATTGTTGAATCAAGCCCGATCCCAAAAATATAGGTGATGTTTTTAAAATTCCACTATGTAATATTTCATTTAATTGAGGATAATTCAATGAAATCCCTCATATATTTACAAAATCATCAAATATAAGAAATATTTTTCTTTTAATTCAACATATTGATGAAGAAATAAATCACCTACCAGTGGGGTGATGATTGTGAGAAAATTTTGAAGCTCTCATGAAATATCTCATTCACTCTCTTGTCTGGTTTCTTTTGGTTGATTGGAAGCCACTCATTCTCTACTTATTTTTCCTAGAGTCATAATTAGTAATGATTCTCAACTGGGAGAATGATATCATAAAGTAATACAACATTTATTATCTTAATAAGACAATTTTTGATGGCGAGACATGGTTTTATGGATGTGAGAAGAGATAATTCTAGATGTACATTATGGTACAAAAGTTGACACATTAAATGAAATACCATGAGGTCCATTTCATGTCTAATATTGATGAACTCAAGTATATAACGATGTATCAAATATTGACAAGATATTTATCACAATGTGATTTTATTTTAAAACATTTTGATATTTGGTTTTTATCGATAATATTATAAAAGGAAAATCCTTAGTAGTTTTTTTGTTACACATCTAACACAAAAAAGATATTCTATTTGATACTAATCCTCCAAAAGATTATTTTTTTTATGCTTTTAACAGTCCCAAATATGGGTGATGTTTTTTGGTGGGGATCCAAATGTACAATAGGGAATAGAAGAGAATATTTAAATGTAAATTATGTTTTCATGGGAATTGTATTGATCTCCCCTATTGGTGTAATCCTTGAATATTTATTCATAATATATGGGGAATGTTCATATACTAAAGCTAAAAAACATAACCACTTGACTGGTCCAGATATATATCATTGACTAGAGGTTTCCTAACTATGTATCAAAAGTGACTAAAATATGGTGATCAGTCAAATCAAGGATGAATATTTCATAATGAAAGAGGATTTAATCCCTATTAATTAAATTTATATAGAGATATCAACACCATTCCATCTCTATCAAATTATGACTTAGGTAAAACATTTACACATTTCCCTTTCTAGTTAAACTACCAATAAAGAAACAACCATGGATGATTTTGATTAAAAAAATGATTATTTTTATCACTAAATAATTAATCATCACCCATTTCATCACCAAATATATGGATGATTTTAATCAGATTCACAAATCACATAACCAATAGGATATTTTACTTCCATGGTCCGAAATTATCAATGATTAAATGTCCCTGATCATCAATTATGTCTAGAATTGGACACTCTTGTTATATATGGATGAAAAGGAACAAATATGTTGCTATGTGGTCACACTCTCAATTTTATATGAACCAAACCATTAGAGTTTTCACTATAAATGATTCTTTAGAAGAATCGGTCTCAGATTTTTTGTAGGTGGAAACCTCCCACTATATGAATGAGTTGATGTTTGGAAAATAAGATTCCAAAAAATGTGGATGTATTTTCTACCACCAATTTAGTAGAGTAGGATAATTAATACAAAGAATGTAAAATAAATACATATTTTTTTCCCACAGATTTATTTGGATGGTGAACAAATGATATCATTGTTAATTGGCCTCCATAAATATTACATATCTCAAGATATTCATGTCCATTAACCATGTCGGGAGTGGATATCATTGGGACATATCCCCTAGAGTGAGCCTTTAAGTTCATGTATATCCTCATTACCACCAATTTCTTATCGAAGTGGGAAAATTTTAAAACCATAAAGGAGGTTAAAAAAAATATACTATCGATATTATGATATCAAATATCATCAACATTTTTGGTGTCCCTGACACAATATTGAATTAAAATTGAAAACATTTCAATTTTTTTGGGTTTAAGGGAATTTATCAACAATACAACATCAATTCCAACCATTCCTTTCACTTTAATGCAGTGTAGATTTTGTAGATAAATGTTTTGGATAAGTCATTTTCTAACATCCCTTGTAAAATGGTGGAGAAAATAATATATTTTGGATATACATGTTCAGGAACTATTAATGGTCTTATCACCACAACCTGCATCTCTATTAAAGAGACTCAACTCTCACTATTGTACAAAACAATGGTACTTTTAACCATAATGGTTTAATTAACATCACCACAATTTTATGGCTATAACTAGTCGTATAAACATGACCGATCCTAGAAATGGTTGATTGAATTAGAGAAGATTTATGAAATGAGATTATGCACATTGGTAAATCTAGATATATTTAAAAATAATGTTTTTATAAATGTTAATAATAATTTTTCTTATATAATTCACTCTTGAAAAGTAGGTATTTATTATAAGAGATCCGATTACACTATGGAAGTATCCATCAACATTAGAACTGAAGTAGGTTGGATCATATATCAGACACTAATTTGTTCCCAACTGGGACTACGTCTTGATTACTGTGGATGGAACGAGTATCAAGCTTAATAATAGTATGAGGTTTCCTAAGAGTTACATCACCTGATACATCAAATTGAATAATTTATGTTTTACAAGACTATAAACATTATAAAAATAATATCTTAGTTGTAAGAATATAAACTATAGAGAACCTATACACCATAAAAGAAATTAAAATATTCAGATCACACCCTAGTTGAACTATATTAAACTCAATGACTACATCCAATATTAATATTGTTAATTATTTATCCCAGAATATTGAACATGAAAATAATTTATATTTTTCTCAAGCCCTTTTTATCACCTTAAAAATCAACATACATTGTTCCAAAAAATATAACCTTTAACCAAATATCCCTCATATTCACCATACATAAATTTTTACATTCCCTAAGAAATAATAATTCAATGAATGATATTTTACCGTTTCTATATATTGAATTTATCCATGTTGAAATATTTTCCTACATATGACATAGATCTTTGTAAGGAACCCATATCATAATAACCATGTATTTCTTGATTCATATACTTATGATATTATTAGTGATTCTAAGAACACATTTTCCAAGGGTTAGACATAAAATTCATCTATGATAAATCTATTCACCAAAATAAAAAATCCAGGCCTTTATATAGAATTTCAATAGTATTATAATGCATGGATTAATACGTGTCGATTTAGAATACATAATGATGTTGATATCCCTTATCCTAGGTCTATCCAAAATGATTATTCCCACTCACTCCATATAAACAAGATTCATATTGATATAAAATATTTAATAACTACATTTGGATTTTTTCTTTTATTTATGTGATATATAGTGAAACCATGATCACTTATCCCAGTACCAACTAAAAAATTCATCAATCATAAATACCTTCACAAAAATATATGATCTTGATATTTTTAGATATTTATTATTCAAGAACAAAATATGAAATGATTTTCAATGTATCATGATATATAGTGACATCCATGGTCACCTACATTAGACCCCTCCCACATGCTCCCCAATGATAGAACCCTTTAACTTTTTGATGTTTTGAGAAATTCAAAATAGTAAAAATTGACCCATATATTGGTCGTTGCATTTGGAATCATTTTTGTCCATCGTGTATAAACATAAACAACATATAATATCCCAAATTATATTACTCTAACCCCTGTGTTTAAAACTTATATCACTACAATATAATTCACCATAATGGGAAAATAAAAATATAATAATCCTATATTTGAGAGTGAAAATACCAAATATCCCTCATATATTAGTTTTATAATCTGTTATTTACTCTCATTAATAACTGGTTTCCCCCTAGTTACATGTTTTTTCTCACACTAAGGATGAATCGCATGAACATAGAGACAATAGTAGATTTTTTAAAGGAAGCATGATTGATATATTTCTACTTTGAAGGACTAGAAACAGATCTTTTCTGGATGGTGGAAACTTATATAACATGATACTTGTCTATAAAATAATAAATTATATAGTACTTTTCTAAATTTTACCTTTACTACTGGTCAATATAGGATTCTTCAACGTTTCTAGGAACTATTTACGTCATGATTCTCACTATTATGTCACACATAGTGATGTCCCTGTTATTTTCCTAAGGGATAGTTATAGATTCATTTGTCAACAAAAAATTTTATATAAGCGTATTTCGTTGTAGTTTTAGACAAAAAAACTATATAGATGTAAAAATTTTAAATTACATCCCTCTAATTCATGGTCTTGAACTATGTATCAGTGCTATGTATATTATTTATTATATGAATCTGTATACCAAGATAACTACCCTATATCATAAGAAATACATGTTTAATAGTTAATATTAACTGGTTATATATAGTGAAATCCAAGTCATATATACATTAGATATAGCCACTGACCACCATCCCTGTTAACTCCTTTCTAAAGAACTACTGTAGACTAAAAAATTCAAGCTCACGTTTAGAGTTCCTCTATAACCTATTTCAAACAACTCATCTTCCTAAAGTTATTATTACCTTTAAGAGTTACCTAGGTTTCCATTAATTTTACATGGATATTATTAAGTTATCAAACTCTAAAAGTAACATGTGTTGGCCTATAAATAAGTCACCCAATACGACTCATCATTCGTACCCCCATTTTAGAATGTTGACTATAAGAATATCTTCTTGAGGATAAGGACCTACAATCACTGAAATTCATGAAAACATCATAGTATTACTATCATTTGAATTTTTTTTGTGGCATTCCATTATATACATATATCATATCATCATTTTTGATCTAGAAACCTCAGATAATTTTTTTCATCATCATCATTATTACAATTTTAAATGGTATTGGTGTGACTTTTGATAATGACCCCCTTTCTAAGAAGTCATTATTTCACATCCCATTCACTTTAGGTAATATCTATACAAAAGTAAACTCATCACTTTTCTTCAGATATATATTTTCATAAACTCTAACCATAACATGTTCAAAGTTAATAACCTTAAACTAAAAACAAATAAGGGATATAAAATATCATGTAGAAAACCAATAGATGAATGACATGAAAAAATTAGTTCTTCAATTTATATTTTAGGTCTACAAAAATGTTGGATCACAAATTAATGAGGCATAACTCTTGTGGTTCCCAACACATGGCCCTCAAAAAATTATGTTTTTATCAATTGATCAACCTAGTCCATTAAACGGAAAGAGAAACTAAATATCATATTTCTTCATCATGATAATCTCTTTCATACATTATGATGGCACTACAAGGGTACCCCAACCTTATTTTAAAGAACCATTACCACTCAACTTATTCATATCTTTAGTGATTTGGTCCCCATAAGTAATCTATGGTTATCGATGATGAGAATATATAACTCTAAGTGACACTTCTAATTATCTGAATATAAATATCCCAATAAGGCTCTACATATAACCACCCATTTATCCTATAAACAAAAATCAATTCATACTAGGGGAAGGGACTCTAATTTCTATATACCATGATAGAATCACAGAAAACCCCATCATTAAAAAATATTTAGTGGTTTTACATTATATATGAGATACATTTCATCATCATAGATTATGGATCACATGGTCATGATTTACACCATCCACCATGTAACCAATTAATTTCGATTAAATAGCCTCACAAATATAATTTTTTACATCCTTACCATTGTTAGTAAAATATAATGACATCCTATTTCCAGTATCCATTCATATATAAGATTGTTTCATGAAATCATTTTGGAAATAAACTTTTTCCATAATAATTGTATTTGTGCAATATTAATGGAAAATTATTTTATAGATACAAGAAATTTTTAAATCATTCAAGAGAGAAATATATGTAATAATTGAGTCCATTCCCAATATTTATCCCTTGTATATGGAATAGGAAAATATTTTTGTGAAAAAAATCATGTGGGTTCTATGACATGATCCTAGAAAGAGTGAACATATACACTCTTGGAATATGACTTAAAAAATGTTAGTGAATATATTTTATAAAAGTTACTCACTAATGTCCCTCCTTCAAGTAAAAACAAAAAACATATATTCATGAATAGACAAAATATGGTGAAACTGTAATTATGTGTATGAATATATTGATTTATGAGGCACACCCTTGATGAATTCTCTATGGATTAGAATATTATTTGATCTCATTTAAAATTTAACAGAACTTATTTTTTGGGTGATTCATATGATTTTTTATTCATCAAATGACGTTGATCAAAAAAATAGGACTAGGAAATAATCTAGAGAATGATACATTTTTTCCAATAGTCAAAATAAATTAGAACAAAAAATAGTGTTTGTTTATTTATTTTCTACTGAAAGAGAGGATACACAGAGCATATTGTGTAAAATTATAGAGTAGAATAATTTAATACCATGATTTGTCAGCTCCATGAGGAAAATTTTTAATTCTAAAGGATTTTTAATAATTGGGAATGGAATGCCTCTCACCTTCTGCAATAACACCCCTACATACATCTCTAACTTCTTCATAGATCATTGGAAAATAGTGAATTTTTCATCGGATATATACAAATCTTATTCAATACATTTTACTTTTGAAACATTTCCTTGGATTTTGAATTTTCATTACATATATACCTCTGTATTGTTAAATTCATTTTGATTCACTGCAACTCCATGATTAGAGAATGGAAGTGTCAAAAATTCTCTTATAATATAATATTATATTGTTTCTCCTTTCTATTAATGATTCAAAATTTTACTCATATCTTGATTAATATACTAACACAAAAAAGCATTGAATCTTAAACCACTGAACGATTAGTAAAGGTGTTACAACTAGTTACCCATGTATGAAAAGGGTGGTTTTACAGATCAACAGGATGACTTATCACCATACTCTACAACACTGTATTCAAGGAAATTCATTGTCTTCATTAATATAATAAGTGACAATTTTCTAAATTCTCATGTATTCAAAGATTATATCACCTAGGATGGGTAATTTCTTAGAAACATATATCGGACATGGAAATAGAGTATTATGTGAATTTTCAACAATGATAGGAATTAATGTCAAAGCATCATCCCTAATTTTTTGATTCTATGGTTGATTATCTGAAAAAGAAAAAGCATTTAAGTTGATAGAAATTAGAAATTCAATCATTTTATGAAGTATTTTAATTCTTACACATAGTTTTGAGTGATACATTCGCAACTAAAAATTAGGAAAATGCGGAATAATCATGAAGATTTTATGTTGATAATACTCTCATAATTCCCTTGCAATGACCCAAACTGTTATAAATAAAATTCCCTCTTTTGATTTATTTAAATGTCTCATCAGGAAACATGATTACATCTAATACATTCAATTTTTTTATTTTAACCTATTTGATTTAAAATATTGTTATGAATAATTAGCACTAATAATATAGGAATTTATAATGATTATGCGATTAGTATAAATATTGGGTTTTAACAAATCAAATTGACATAGAAAAAGAAAGTAATGACATGAATCAACTGGATCACAAAAAAATAAAGGAATATTATAATAACTTCTAATAGAGATAGAATTTATGGTATTTTAGCTTGTCCAATCCCAATATGAGATCCAACAGCTTTATCATGAGAGAAAACATTTTTTGGAAAAGTTAAAGGTCCTCAAGATAATGTACCAAACCGTGTTCATTGAACCATCCAATGAAAATCCCACAATTTCACACCTTACTCATATAGAGTTTGATGGTGTATTAAAGGTATATTAATAAAGACCCTATAAATATGAATATGAACCTTTTGTGTTTATAATAATGAATAAATATTTGTATTATTATTTTTAAATTATAAATTATTATTATTTTGAATCAAAAAAGCATAAATAGAATGTTTGGTTAGTATTAAAATTCAATTAACGATTATATTTGGATGAAACAATTGATTTTTGAAATAAATAATATTTATCAAATATAAATTATCGTATAATTTTTATGAAGTCAAATGTAATTTTTATAATGGTTCAAAAAATTTTATTGTAAAAATCCTGTCATTTTGAGTAAATTTTAGTTATTGTTTTAAAAGTGAGAAATAAAATATTTTAGTTTTTAATATAGAATGAATATTCTATTTATAATTAAAATGTTTATATTTTCCAATGGTGATTTTTTCATAATTTTCTGATACAATCGATTTTTTTGGGTAAAAATTAAATATCATACAAATTTGAATTGTGTTTTATGAAATCATAATAAACAAAAAGTGATGTAATAATTACTATAAATTGGATAAATGAAAAAATATATGACCTTAATTTTAAAAAATTATGTTTATTTTATTTATTATTTAAATCTATTATGAATCCTCCAAAAACATACAATATATTTCAAGGTTTTAAAATCCATTCTTTAAGAGTGTGACTCACAAAAAAATATGAAAATAAAAGTTTTTATATGTTCAGAACATTAACATATAAAATAAATAGAACCTTTCAATTTCTCTAGAAACCATGGGAAAAAACCATGGGTTTTTTTGGGGTTTTGGATATTTTATTACATAGCATCAAAAACCTATATAATAAAGAAAACCCCATATTTTCCTATATATATAAAAAATAAGATCCCATTAATATACACTTGAAAACCTTGGATAATTACTATAATATTACATCCACTCTCTAGATTACTCCCATGGATCCCCCAAGATCCCAGGAATCCCCTCCCTTGATTTTGATTTTACACACTAAAGTAAGGGACCTTCCTCTCATTCTATCAATTCTAACACCTTGTTTAGAATTAGTAATCTTAATTGATTATTTTATGATTTAATTTATTTATAAAAGTACACAAATATCCAAATAATTTTATTTTAATTAGGGATAATTTATTCTCTATCATTTTAACCCTCACATAAATAATTACTATGTCAAGATTCTGTAAGGGGTTTCTCTATCCTAATTTCCATTCAAGAACTCCTTTTATGTAATGTAAAATAAATTACATATTTTTTATATGATATGTTATTAAATAATTCACTTACTATATATATTTAATTTTTAAATGATAATATTCCCTTTAACTCTCATTAATCCTCCCATGATCCTTTATGTACACCTGTTACCATGGTGAAATTTCGTAAGGGGTCTTTTCCATTCTTATATTTATTCAAGTATCATATTTACCTTATTTACTTAATATTAATTTATTTATTTTGGAATTTGTTATTATATATCCACATAACATTCTAATTTATTTGAAAATTATGAGATACCCCTTTCTATCTCATCAACCCCTTTTATGAATTTTAATGTAACACATTTATGCTGCCGAAATTTCACCGTAATTTTCCATGCCAAAAAAAATATTTAGTTATATACATGACCATTTATCTATAAAATTTATTAAAAATAATGAAAATATTCTTATTTATTGGGTAATTAAATTGATTTATTATACAATCCTTGATCATGGAATTAATTATTATTATGATAGAATCCATTTTGTTTGATCTGTGTGGCACATTTATGAATGTGAATGAAATGAATATGATGGGTGAACCCAGATATCACTCTAATTCATTTGGTAATGTTTAGTATAATGATAAGTCAAATTGAGATTAAAATTGTATATTATTACATTATATTACATTTTCTACAATGATGTCTTGGTGGGTTTAACCTTGATCTATATTTATGATTCAGTGTTTCAATTTGATTCCACATTTCCCATGTTACTATTATAAATCTAATCATGACATATTATTTATGTACCTTTTATGACCAATTAATATGCCTATTATATCACACATATTATCTTCTTTATGTTATTACTTTTTATTCACCTAATGGGATTTATATATCAGCCTATTTTATGTTTGTCCCCAGGTTGTCCCGTAGAGTTTTAAAATACAATGAATTTTAGAAACATGTTGAGGATGTTTTTAATAATCTTATGGTATCCCAATTTCATGAATTTTTTCCATGTACCTCAGTCAAATATAAAATAGACCACTCAATAATTCTAGTTCGTTTAAATGTAATTTTAAATAATAAATCATGTATTAATGTGAAATAAAGAGCAAGGTTTCTATAGTTGGAATCATAGGAAAAGATTAGTTATTTTTTGGAATAAGATTAAAAAAATCTAGATAAATCATTAGGTATAAGACATGGTATAACAAAACACCCATAATTTTTGGTTATTATAGAATAAGTGGTTTGTCAAGATAATACGTCACTATCCATATTGTACAGGTGGGTGTGGTTTGGGCATAGATATAACTAGGAGTATCATCCCATACAAGTTGTTTCAGGCTTAACTCAGGTTAACCTACTACTAGAAAACGAGCCTTACTTCACAATTGGATTTAAAATCTTGGGGGATATTCTTTGGTAGATTCATAAGCTCATTATAAAAAATTTTATGGTAAAAAAATATCATAAGAATATATGATAGAAAATAGATCATCGATAACATATAGTAAAGCCTAGAAACTCAAAAGTTAAGGAGATAAATGTAATTTATATTTTGTCACTTTACATTCATTAGATTACCCTTTATGTGTTTAGTAGTTTAAAATATTCGTACCAGATTTTTCATCTATTAATGCAAATGGATGAAAATAGGAGAAATCAGGTAAGCAATCGATGCGATGAGAAATGACATAACCACCCTAATGTGATGCCCAACCCGATGGTAGCCGGAATCATAGAATTTATGACGATAATATCTTAGTTGAAATATGTTATGAATAGAAACATGGATCAAGAGTAGTTTACAACCCCCCCCCCCAAAGAGTAAAAAATCCAATATTTAGTGTTTTATATGACATACGACTCCTACATTCAATGGATAATCATATCCCTTAATTGTGGAAAAATGGATCAACTCCATTGAGATGATATTTTCTATCAAACAATGTTCTAAGAATGAGAAGGGTCCATTGAATATTTTTCATATGGAGGGAGAAGCAGGCTATTGGGGGTCCTTGATCAAGAATTCTATGCATAAAGAAATGATTTAAGTGATGGTGTGTAAAGAATCCGGGAAATATTTTCGATAAATATTTTCTATTCACTCTATTACTTAAATTGGAAATGGATTTCATTTCCCTAAATAAAACAGATGATAAATCTATCAGTGAATATGAGGAAAACATCATAGGATTGCATGATACACCTCCTACATTATAATTACCCCTGAATACAAGGTTGAATGCTTCTTTGGTGGGCTAAAACATAGTCTACGAAACTACCTGGTGATCAGTAACTTTGATTCCTTCGAGGAAATTTTCTAATGTTCCCTAAAAGTTGAAATGGAGGTTAAATAATATCAAGAGTACAATGTGGAAAAGAAGCAAAAATTGGAATTTAATATTGGTGGTACGATGGTGAAATTTAATGATATCAAGAAATTTTAACATCCCAATTGTCAAATGTGTGGTAAAAAGAAACCTGGAAATTACCTAAAGGGAATGAAGAAATAGTTTTTTTGTTATGAGGAAGGATAACTAGCTTTAAATAAATGACAATATAAACCCAAAAATGTGATGGTGGAAATGAATTATCCATACAACCCTCAATTCATTATTCATTTCTTTAACTACATGGGAGTAGTGCACTTTTCAAACCAATGCACTAAGACAAAGTGGTTCAGAGACAATAAAAACCCTCCAAGGAAACAAGTGAGATCGTTTTTCCATCCCAACCACTAAGGTGGATCCTATTAATTAAGTGGTGTTAGGTATTCTAGTTATTAATAGAGGAATAGAGAATATACTTCTTGATTTTGGTTCTACACATTCCTTCATATCAGAAATTGTTTGTTGAATTATTCAAAAAGCACAAAAAATTATGGAAGTAGATCTATCAGTGAAAACAGAGAATGGGAAATTATTAAATACTAAGTAAATTTATCCTACCCTATCATTTTTTGTGGTATGAACCTCTAAGATAACCTTTTCATACTACCTTTGATGTAATTTTATTAAATTATGGGCATGGATTATATTCCCCTATTTAGAGGCAACATAAAATTATGTAAACAAGAAATCACTCCCTATATTATGAATAAACTAAAATTATATACAATTTCAAGGAGGAGAATGATTCTTGTTTAACTCCACAATCTCAAGAATGTATATTATTTCCCTATGAGAAATTCTATCTATATTAAATGATTTTGTCTAAGGATGTGACCATCTTCAAAGACATGACTATTGTGAGGTATCATTGTTACATACTCATTGTGGAATTTCATGGTCTTCTTCCTATATGATATGTAGAATGTTCAATTGATAGTATTCCAGATGAATATCAATTATCACAGACTCTGTATAAAATGGATATTGTGGAACTTGTGGAGATGAAGAAGAAACTATTGGAAAATCTAGACAAAGAGTTAATATGCCCATGTACTGCAACATTGGTTGAACTAGTTCTCTTCTTCAAGAATACTGATAGGTCAATGTGCCTTTTCATTGATTATCGTCTGCTTGACATGATCACGGTAAAGAAAAAGTACCCTATGTTTTTTATTTATGACTTGTTTGATCATCTATGTATATGAAAATACAACTCCAAGGTGGATTTTCAGTCGAGATACTATTAAGAAAGGGTGAATAAGGAAGATGTTCCCAAGACTACTTTTTGTAAAAGGTATAGGCACTATGAGTTCATATCGATACCATTACGAATCAATAACACTCCAGCAATCTTCATGGACTTGATGAATAGAGTCCTTAGATATTAACTCAAGAACATTGTGTTATTCATTATATATGATATTATAATATACTCCAAAAATTAAGGAATAGGAAGAGGATAATTTGAGAATATCACTAAAGATCCAAAACAAGGAGAAGCAGTATACGAAGTACAATAAAATGAGTTTTAGTAGAAGAATGTAGATTTCTTGGGGAATATCATCCCAAACAATGGGATATATATAGACCATTCAAAGAAGGAGTAAAATTTATGATGGATGAGGCCAACATCTAGGATTGATATCCATATTTTCCTTGGTACAGTGGATATTATCACTGATTTGTGAGAAATTTCTCGTGATTGTCAAAACCACTTACCAAGATGATTCGAAAGGGAGTCAGGGTTTCCTAGAATGATGGATGTAAAGAGAGATTCATGGAGTTAAAAATGAGGCTAATCACTGCACCCATGATAACACTACCCACATGTGGAGAAATCATTGATGTTTTCAGTGATGCTTTGAAGAAGGGATTAGGTTGTATGTTAATGAAGAATGAAAATGTCATAGCCTATCCTTCAAGTTAGTTGAAATTTAATGAGAAAAACTATACCACCAAGGATATAGTGTTTCAAAATGTGATATTTCACTTGAAATTATTATGAAATTATCTTTGTGGGGAGAAGTGTGCGATATATAAAGATCACAAAAGCCTCAATTATATACTAACATAGAAAGAGATGAAAGTGTGTTAATGAAGTAAGATAGAGATAATCAAAGAATATAAATTCTCAATCCACTAGAATCCTGATAAAAACAATAATGTGATAGATTCTCTATGTAGAAAGGATCCTACATCTTTAACAATGATGATAATTTAGAAGGATCCAATCTTCTAATACTTTCAATGAATGTACATGGAAATACTTAATGAAGGAACATCATAAATAATTTCACAATTGATTTATTATCCTATATTTTAGAAATGTTAAAGGATGCTCAAAGAAATGATTTGGAAATTCTGAAGAAGGTGACATACATGAGAAAGTGGAATTCCTTATAATTAATAATTGATTAAGGATGAATTATGAGATTTGGGTCAACACTATTTGTTCCATCAAACCTTGAGTTAAGGAATGAACTATTGTATGTTGCACATAGTTAAAATTTATCCATTCACCCAGGAAGAACAAATATATATCAATGTCTCTTTGAGAACTATTAGTTGGACAATATGAATAATGATACAATTGAATATTCATCAGAGTACCTGGTATTAAAGTAATTAAAGGATAAAAGGAATAAGAATAAGGGGATGATACAACCATTACCCATACCATCATGGAAATGGAAGAACAACACCATATAATTTCTCACAAAACATATGAAGACATTCATGGGAAATAATTCTATATGGGTTGTTGAGGATCATCTCACAAAGATATATCACTTTATATAAATTCAAGAGGGCCTCTCATTAGATCAACCTACATGGATATACATCTGAGAAGTAGTAAGGCAACATGGAGTGCCACTATCGACAGTATCTGATCGATATATGAGATTCACCTACAAGTTATGGAAAAATATCTATATACTATTAATACTAAGATAAAACTCAGTATAACATATG
Source organism: Viscum album (assembly GCA_963277665.1). Lineage (NCBI taxonomy): Eukaryota > Viridiplantae > Streptophyta > Magnoliopsida > Santalales > Viscaceae > Viscum > Viscum album. The sequence goes on from OY728157.1 coordinate 172,599,767, forward strand.
TAACACCCCAGGTAAATAAAGAATATGACATTTTTAAATTTATCCATATTTGTGAATAAAATATTGATATTACTTTAAAGGGAACGCTATGCTCGATGGCCTACCCAATATGCAACAACGAGTTTTTTGGGAATCCTACGTTGCACTCTAATAATAAAATAATATTATTTTAAATGGTAGTTAACGCCTAGCCGTTGTAATGGAGGGAATGAACAGAACTAACTAAAAATGATTATATATGTTTGTAAAATATTTTAACTCTTTACAATAAATGTTAGAGGATTAAAAATGCGAATGAATCCAATTTTTAAGCATAAACATTCTAATATTCCTTAAAAGGTCGATTAACCGACTTTGGATGCCGAACCTCTTTTAAATCCACTTTTTAACAATTTTATGTGTTATATTTGACAAAATATAATTCTTCTTTAGAATCGAGACATCATAATTTAATTTGTGTAAATTTTTGGTATCATTCCGAAAAAGTTCATTTTTTTAATGAATAGTAAAAAATGTTGTATTTTAATTCAAAACCACTTTTTAATATAATTTATTTATATGATTAGGTTATATTTTGAATTGTTTTTAAAGTAATATTAGAATATATTTTTACCATTTAATCCAATAGTGGTCATTGGAATTAATTTCACTTTGAAATCGGACTTAAACTAGTGTCAATATTTTGATACTTACTGTTTCATAAAAACACGCTATTTGCTCTGACATTGGGAATTAATTATTAAATTAATTAATGAAACTTATATGTTTTGAATTTTGTAAAATAGACTTCATTTTTGAATTCGGAATATCAAATATACCCTAGGGAGAAGTTTTGGTATTTTTATGAAAAACATCAATTTTTGATGAATAGTGAAACCACTAAGTTGTACATATAAAAAACTGATTTTCCTTTTAAATGAAATTTTACCACCTCTGTGTTTTGAATTTCAAAAATCCGACATACATGGTTTTCATTAATAAGTAAAATGTGGTTCAATGTAATTAAAATATTTTTTTGGCGAATAGTAACTTTTAAGTTTTTAATCGCGATTAGAGGTAATTAGTGTAGTTTAAGGTAAAAATAATGTTTTAATAATATGAAATGACCTAGAAACATGTCCTACCTTCATTGGATGAGTCATGGCCGACCAGAAATATCCATGTGTCAACTTGGGGACTCCATAGAGCCACTTTGGTTGGAAAATGACATAAATACCTTTTTATTTAATGTTAAAGTAAAAATGACACAAACATGAGATGTTTTACTAAAACAATTTGTACATGGGGTTATACAAGTTATATTTTTGACTAAAAATAGTCATTGGAAAGAGAAAATTATTTTCTACATCATAGTATTTTTTTTATAATTTTTAGACATTAAATAAATTAAATTATTTATGACATCATGATGATGCAGCGATGACCTCATTATTTAACGATTTAAATAAAATTGAAAGATAATGTAAAATATAAGACCTAAACATGTCCAAAACCTATTGGATGTGAGAATTTATAACCCTTATAATCTTATCCCTTAATCACATCAATTTGGGACCATTAAAATCCGAAACTCATTCTAAAATAAAGTAACATTTCTTTAGTTTCCAAGAGAGCCACTCCTCTCCTCTTATAAAAGGCCCCCACCTCTACCTCCTTACCCACACTTCCAAAGCCTTTGTCTCGGCCAAACCCTGCCCATTTTGTCTCTCCACATCCCTATATAACTCTTTGGAGCCTCACTTTGGGCAGAAGACTTCCCAAAGAAGCCTTTGAGCTCAAACCAAAGGGAGTTACCCGATTTTAAGGTAATGTCTTCGCTTGTGTCCTTTTGTTTTATTTTGCTTCTTCTACCCCCTAAAATCTTTTTATTCCTTTATTTTGTAACAAATACAGTATATTAAATATACTAGGATGTTGTTATAAGAATTATTCGAGCTACACTTACACACACCTACATCTAATGGTTAAAGAACATACTGTTTCTGTGGATGGCGAATTTCTGCCACACGAAACGATGATTGTTCAACATTCTTCTAACACTTTCAAAAGTGGCCATTAAAATGAAAATTTATTTATATATGATATATAATATTTTAATGTTTTAATTAAGCTTCTGTATTTTTCATTTATGGAATACCTTTATGGTTTCCATTATGGGTCAACGCGATGTCTTTATTTAAGGAAGTGCGGACTACCGCCCCCTCAAAGTGATTTGATTCGTTAATACCATATGTGGTACGTATAAAGGATATATTTAATGATATTATATATGATACCATACTGGAATTAAAATAATATTATGTATCATTATGTTTTAATTCCATTAAATATGAAATATAAATGGAAGTAGCATTCATGCATACGTACGGGTTACCGTCTCCATGAACGGTACATTTCATTTTTTATGTCAAAATGTTATGTACTATTATAAGTACATATATATAATGGATATATATGTAATATATTACATCTAAATTATGGATATAATTCTGGAATTATAATATATATATATATATATATATATCTAATTTTGTTTTAATTACATTAATATGACAAAAAAATGAAAGTAGCGTTCATGCGTACGTACGGCCTACCGTCTCCATGAACGGTTCTTTTAATTTTTTTAACTTCAAATGCTATTGAATAGTATAAAATGAATATATACTGGATATATATGATATTTAAAACATCAATACTATTCTGGATATGATGTACCTATAACTACATGGAAAATTATTTTCCAACAAGTTCAATTTTTGACTCATGTACCAAACATCGACAAAAACGTCTGATATGAACTCATATTATTAACCAATTATAATAACATTAAAATATGTGATATGAACTGAATAATAATCTTTATAGGAGGTCCTTAAGAAATTATAAATTGACCAAAGTTCATTATTCAGGAATATAAATAAACGAACAAGACAAGTTGGACTTGAGGTAAGGGATCCTACTCCTCTCTTTATTTTTAAGTACACTCTTTTTTGTCATTCCTTTTAAGATCATCTTTATTATGATTCAGATGTTCTTTTATATTACTAATACTGTAATATTTATGTTCATATGGTGAGAGACCCTATTTTCTCTCATACATCCATTCTAGAAGTTTTGAGTGGCGCCATTAGGCTGCCGAATTTTCGTAAGAGATCTAACCTCACTTTTTTTTAATGTACTCTCATTTATGTCACTTATTTTAAGCTCCTCTTTGTTATGATGGGGGATGTTATTTTATATTCATATTTCTTTGAAATTTATGTTGATATGATGAGAGAACCTATTTCCTCTCATCAATCTATTTTGGAAGTTTTAAGTGGCGCCGTTAGGCTGCCGAGTTTTCGTAAGAGATTTTTCATCTCACTTTTATTCCCGAGAGATTTATGCTACATTTACCACAATTTCCTTTGAGTGGTGTATGTACTGCCCATTATTTTACTCATTGTGTAATATAGATTCATTTATGAGTATATACAACAATGTTGTATTGTCCTTCTTTCACGGGGCATATGTTTCGAAAGATACCCATTCGGTAAGGGAACCTTTCACCCTCCTCTTTTTAAAAGACTTATTTTATTATGTGTTTTAATTAACTTAAGTTTATGTTGGGATATGTTCTTATATATCATTATTGGTTTAAATTTTATGTCCATGTGATGAGATACCCTTTTTATCTCTCATCAACTCATTTTCTGAATTTTGTAGTGACGCCGTTACGCTATCAAATTTTTACAAGGGATCTTCTTATCCCAAATTTGATTCTTTGGGATAAACATGTACTCATTGAAGATGCCGTTCTATGAATATGTGTGAATAAACTCCGATTGTTTGACACTTAATATCCACTTATATTTGGTGTATTCGTTTGTCACACATAATTATGTAATTTGTTTGTCCTTAATCCAAGGATACCATCTTTGTAAGGGACTTCGTCTCAATCTCCTTTCATTGAGGAATATTTTGTTTTATACACAACTTTCTTTTATACGGTGTATAAACCCATTTGACTTTTACGTTTATCCAAAAAGAATCTTTGTTATACGAAGCATTTTACAAAACGACAAAAGGGAATGTTTTTGTCATACATATGTGGCGACAATGACTTCTCCGCCGCCATGACCATTATTTGAGTTTTGGATTCCTTACAAGCCATGCCTTCTTTTTAAAAGAAAAATAAATACCATGTTTTACTTTTCTTTTATTTTGGTGTTGAATATGGTTTTCATAAGGTTTTTTATATCAATGTGTTTTATTGATATCTTTTGATTGAAATGTGGAAATGTTATGTTTCATTTATGCATGTTTTATGTGATATGATTATGTTATGGTTCATGGGCATTGTTATGAAGATGGGTTGTTCTTTGATAAACAAAGGGCGGGTGAGACCGATATAGCTCTCCAATGCATTGGGTAACGCGAAGGAGTGAAACGTTAAGGTTTCTCCGAAGAGATTTAGGGAATATACTGTGGTGGGTATTCCAAACGTAACTAAGAGGGTTAATCCCTACGTAAGAATGTTATGAATGCCTAAAGTTACCTTTTATGTCTTATGATTCCTATGATTTATTCATGATTTGATGAGGTATGTTAAAGTTCCTATGTTTTATGGGTAAAGTATGATTTCATTCTTATGTATATATGAACACATGTTTCCTTTCCATATTTTTTTATAACCCTTACTGAGATTTTTATGCTCATCCCATGTTTTTTTTAAATGTTTTTCACAGGTCAAGGGAAAGGTACATGATAAGATGATAGTGTCAAGGAAGTTTCAAGAAATAATCCATGATTTATTTTTAAATATGTTTCCGTTGATGGAAAAAAATGAATACTATCTTTTATCTAACCACTTTGTTTAAATGTGGAATGTAATGCAAGTTTTATGATCTAATTTTCTAAAACTCTAAACCTGAAAAGATCCTCAATATGTAATCTTATAATAACTCAAGATTAAGTAAGGTTTAAGGCTAGGGCCTTATAGTTGGTATCAAAGGTCGGTTTAGATAACTTTAGAGGTTAGGGTATTCTTTAAGCATAAGTAACATTACCATAATGGTTAGAATTTCAGAAAGAGACCTTGTTTTAGATAAAGTGAATGAGTAAGTATATCTTAGTGATTATCTTCCTCATTAGTTCATGCTGGTTTTGTTGATATACTCACACTGACATTTCTGTTTTTAGTGAATGGATGGATCTAGCAGGCACCAAAGTGACAATAGGTTTGAAGGAAACTGTGGTGGTTCTCTGATTAAGAGACTGGATGAAATGGGGGATTCAATGAGGAAACTCGTGGTTGTTCTAAACCAACTATCAAGGAGTCATGATCAACCACTTGTACCTTGGTATGTTCTGTAATGCATCATGTACGAGATGACCAATCGATGTGGAAGTTCAGGTACTAATTATAAAGGTAACCATTAGAGATTATATGATCCTTACTTTTGAGGTAATTATGGGTTATTATAGGTTATGATGGAAAATGAAAGGCATGAGATAAACTTGAGGATAAAATATGTTATGATCATTTTTGAAGATTTTATCTCGTTTTGGGGAATGTTTTAAGAATTATATAGTTTTGGAAAAAGGACAACACGCAGACCGTGTGACAACCCGTCGCGTCTGACAAAGCTGAGGGAATCGAACCCACAACCAAAGTGCGACTGGTATTTATCACCTACCACTGGACTACGTGAAGTCCTTGGTTAGTTTGACTAATTCTTTTTGTTAGATGATTTTTGGAATCAAGAGTAAGTTTATTTTGGGTTATCTATGGAAATGATTAACCTATCATCGAGGATATGTGGTTAGGTTAATTAATTTCAATATGAGAATTTAAGAGCAACTGATGTTATTTGGAGATAAAAGTTAATTTGTACCTTGGAAGACTTTGTGATTAAATCCTTCAAATATTTGGGTTTCAATCTTAGTTTGGTTTACTTTGAAGAATTTTATGGACAAATTGTTTCTCGAATGGTCCTCATTGAACTTTGGATTTTGTTGGACAAATTTTGGAGATTAAGAATAGATTTTATTTTTATAAAGGGTTATCCTTTTCGAAATTATCTGATCTTGTACTAACCTTTTTGGTTTCGGTTTTGGTTAAAGTCTAAAGACATGTGAAGCATATAGTTCTCTTTTGTGGATTAGGTGATTCTCTATAATTTTATTATAGTACTCTTAATGTGAACAAGTATTCCTAAATACTTGTCTTTTGGAGAAAATATGAGTTTGTGTAAGGAATCTAATAAAATTTTAAAGTCAACATGATAAGTGATTATGTTTCCTTATGAATAAATTCCTCAATAATAAGTAACTTAAAACAAAAATGTTGTCTATTAACTTTTCCTACTGGGGAATCGAATACCGTTTAACCCATCACAAGTTTGTGATTTTCTTATGGTTAACTTTCTCCTAGACATGTTTACTATCACTCTCCATCAGAACATGACCCTTTTTTTTCTCCATGTCCATATTTCCATACATGGAATCCTAGTGTGGGTTAACTCGGGTGACCTTTGTACTTACCTTTCTTTCTTTTAAAGTGATTTTCTTACCGACTCTTCTTCCGATGTGGGACTTTCAAGGATGTTTCCAAGCCCAATTTTAAAATTGCGAGGACGCAATTCCCAAAAGGGGAGAAGGATGTAACACCCCAGGTAAATAAAGAATATGAAATTTTTATATTTACCCATATTTGTGAATAAAATAGTAATATTACTTTAAAAGGAACACTACGCTCGATGGCGTACCCAATACGCAGTAACGAGTTTCTTGGGAATCTTACGTTGCACTCTAATAATAAAGTAATATTATTTTAAATGGTAGTTAACGCCTAGCCGTTGTAATGGTGTGAATGAATAGAACTAACTAAAAAATGATTATATATGTTTTTCAAATATTTTTACTCTTTACAATAAATGTTATAGGATTAAAAATGCGAATGAATCTAATTTTTAAGCATAAACATTCTAATATTCATTAAAAGGTCGATTAACCACATTTGGAGGGAGAACCTCTTTTAAATCAACTTTTTAACAATTTTATGTGTTATATTTGACAAAATAAAATTCTTCTTTAGAATCGAGACGTCAAAATTTACTTTCTGTAAATTTTTGGTATCATTCCGAAAAAGTTCATTTTTTTTAATGAATAATGAAAAATGTTGTATTTTAATTCAAAACCACTTTTTAATCTAATCTATTTATATGATTAGATTATATTTTGAATTTTTTTTAAAGTGAAATTAGAATATTTTTTTACCATTTAATCCAATAGTGGTCATTAGAATGAATTTCACTTTCAAATTGGACTTAAACTAGTGTCAATCTTTTGATACTTATTATTTCATAAAACATGCTATTTTCTCTAACGGTGGGAATTAATTATTAAATTAATTAATGAAACTTATATGTTTTGAATTTTGTAAAATAGACTTCATTTTTGAATTCGGAATATCAAATATAGCTTAGGGTGAAGTTTTGGTATTTTTCTGAAAAACATCAATTTTTGATGAATAGTGAAACAACTAAGTGGTACTTATAAAAAACTAATTTTCCGTTTAAATGAAAATTTACCACCTCTGTGTTTTGAATTTAAAAAATCCGACATACATGGTTGTAATTAATAAGTAAAATGTGGTTCAATGGAATTAATTTTTTTTTGGTGAATAGTAACTTTTAAGTTTTTAATCACGATTAGAGGTAATTAGTGTAGTTTAAGGTATAAATAATGTTTTAATAATATGAAATGACCTAGACACATTTCCTACCCTCATTGGATGAGTCCTGGCTGACCAATACAATCCATGGTTCAACTTGGGGACCCCATGGAGCCACTTTGGTTGGAAAATGACATAAATACCTTTTTATTTAATGTTAAAGTAAAAATGACACAAACATGAGATGTTTTACTAAAACAATTTTTACATGGGGTTATACAAGTTATATTTTTGACTGGAAATATTAATTGGAAAGCTAAAAAGATTTCCTACATCATAGTATTTTTTTTTATAATTTTTAGACATTAAATAAATTAAATTATTTATGACATCATGAAGATGCAGCGATGACCTAATTATTTAACGATTTAAATAAAATGGAAAGGTAATGTAACATCTAAGACCTACACATGTCCAAAACCTATTTGATGAGGGGATTTCGAACCCTTCTCACCTTATCCTCGAAACACATCAATGTGGGACCATTAAAATCCGAAACTCATTCTAAAATAAAGTATCATTTCTTTACTTTCCAAGAGTGCCCCTCCTCTCCTCTTATAAAAGGCCCCCACCTCTACCTCCTTACCCACACTTCCAAAGCCTTTCTCTCGGCCAAAACCTGCCCATTTTGTCTCTCCACATCCCTCTATAACTCCTTGAATCCTCACTTTGGGCAGAAGACTTCCCAAGGAAGCCTTTGAGCTCAAACCAAAGGGAGTTACCCGATTTTAAGGTAATGTCTTCACTTGTGTCCTTTTGTTTTATTTTGCTTCTCCAACCCCATAAACTCTTTTTATTAATTTATTTTGTAACAAATCCAGTATCTTCAATATACTATGATGTTTTTATAAGAATTATTCTATCTACACTTACACACACCTACATCTAATGGTTAAAGAACATACTGTTTCTGTGGATGGTGAATTTCTGCCTCACGAAACGATGATTGTTCAACATTCTTCGAACACCTTCAAAGGTGGACATTAAGATGACACTATATTTATATATGATATATAATATTTTTATGTTTTACTTATTCTTATGTATTTTTCATTTATGGAATACCTTTATGGTTTCCATTATGGGTCAACGTGATATCTTCATTTAAGAAAGTGCAGACTACCGCCCCCTCAAAGTGATTTGATTCGTTAATACCATATGTGGTACGTATAAAGGATATATTTAATGATATTATATATGATACCATATTGGAATAAAAATACTATTATTTATCATTATGTTTTTATTCCATTAAATATTAAAAGAAATGGAAGTAGTGTTCATGCGTACGTACGACTTACCGTCTCCGTGAACAGTACATTTCATTTCTTATCTCAAAATGTTATGTACTATTATAAGTACATATATATAATTGATATATATGTGATATATTACATCTAAATTATGGATATCAGTCTGGAATTATAACACACACACACACACAAACATATATATATATCTCATTTTTTATTAATTCCATTAATATGACAAATAAATGAAAGTAGCGTTCATGCGTACGTACGACGTACCGTCTCCATGAACGATGCTTTTAATTTTTTTAACCCCAAATGCTATTTAATAGTATGAAATCAATATATACTGGATATATATGATATTTAAAACATAAATACTATTCTGGATATGATGTACCTATAACTACATTGAAAATTATTTTCCAACAAGTTCAATTTTTGACTCATGTACCAAACATCGACAAAAACCTCTGATATGAACTCATATTATTAACCAATTATTATAACATTAAAATATTTGATATGAACTGAATAGAAATATTTATAGGAGGTCCTTAAGAAATTATAAATTGACAAAAGTTTATTATTCGGGAATATAATGAAACGAACAAGACAAGTTGGACTTGAGGTAAGGGATCCTACTCCTCTCTTTCTTTTTAAGTACACTCTTTTATGTAATTCCTTTTAAGATCATCTTTATTATGATTGGGATGTTATTTTATATTAATACTACTGTACATTTAATGTTCATATGGTGAGAGACCCTATTTTCTCTCATCAATCCATTTTGTAAGTTTTGAGTGGCGCCGTTAGGCTGCCGAATTTTCGTAAGAGATCTAACCTCTCTTTTTTTTAAGTACTCTCATTTATGTCACTTCTTTTAAGCTCCTCTTTGTTATGATGGGGGATGTTCTTTTATATTCCTCTTTATGTAAACTTTATGTTGATATTATGAGAGACCATATTTCCTCTCATTAATCCATTTTGGAAGTTTTAAGTGGCGCCGTTAGGCTGCCGAGTATTCGTAAGAGATTTTTCATCTCACTTTTATTCCCTTGAGATTTATGCTACATTTGCCACAATTTCCTTTGAGTGGTGTATGTACTGCCCATTATTTTACTCTTTGTATAATATAATTTCATTTATGAGTATTTACATCAATTTTGTATTGTCCTTCTTTCACAGGGCATATGTTTCAAAAGATACCCATGTCGGTAAGGGAACCTTTCACCCTCCTCTTTTTAAAATACTTCTTTTGTTATGTCTTTTAATTCAGTTACTATTATGTTGGGATATGTCCTTATATATCCTTATTGATTTAAATTTTATGTCCATGTGATGAGATACCCTTTTTATCTCTCATCAACTCATTTTCTGAATTTTGTAGTGACGTCGTTAGGCTGTCAAATTTTTGCAAGGGAACTTCTTAACCCAAATTTGATTCTTTGGGATAAACATGTACTCCTTGAATATGTCGTTCTATGAATATGTGTGAATAACCTCCGATTGTTTTACACTTAATATCCACTTATATTTGGTGTATTCATTTTTCACACATAATTAGGTAATTGATTTGTCCTTAAACCAAGGATACCATCTTTGTAAGGGACTTCGTCTCAATATCCTTTCATTGAGGCATATTTTGTTTTATACACAACTTTATTTTATACGGTGTATAAAACCCTTTGACTTTTACATTTATCCAAAAGGAATCTTTGTTATACGAATCATTTTACAAAACGACAAAAGGGAATGTTTTTGTCATACGTATGTGGCGACAATGACTTCTCTGCCGCCGTGACCATTATTTGAGTTTCAGCTTCCTCTACAAGACATACCTTCTTTTTAAAAGAAAAATAAATACCATGTTTTACTTTTCTTTTATTTTGGTATTGAAAATGTTTTTCATAAGGTTTTTTATATCAATGTGTTTTATTGATATATTATGATTGAAATGTGGAAATGTTATGTTTCCTTTATGCATGTTTTATGTGATACGATTATGTTATGGTTCTTGGGCATTTTTATGCAGATGGGTGGTTCCATGATAAAATAAGGGCGGGTGAGCCCGATATAGATCTCCAATGCATTGGGTAACGTGAATGAGTGAAACTTTAATGTTTCTCCGAAGAGATTTAGGGAATATACTGTGGTGGGTATTCCAAACGTAACAAAGAGGGTTACTCCCTACGTAAGAATGTTATGAATGCCTCAGGTAACCTTTTATGTCTTATGATTACTATGATTTAAACATGATTTGATGAGGTATGTTAATGTGACTATGTTTTATGGTTAAAGTATGATTTCATTCTTTTGTATATATGAACTCATGTTCCATTCCATATTTTTTATAACCCTTACTGAGATTTTTATGCCCATCCCAAGTTTTTTTAAATGTTTTTCATAGGTCAAGGGAAAGGTACATGATATGATGATAGTGTCAAGTAAGTGTCAAGAAATAATCCATGATTTATTTTTAAATATGTTTCCATTGATTGAAAAAAAAATGAATACTATCTTTTATGTAACCACTTTGTTTAAATGTGGAATGTAATGCAAGTTTTATGATCTAATTTTCTAAAACTCTAAACCTGAAAAGATCCTCAATATGTAATCTTGTAATAACTCAAGATTATACAAGGTTTAAGGCTGGGGCCTTATAAAATATCATCCAAAAACTAATGTTCAATATGATAAAACTATTCAAACACAAGAAGACTTGTTGTGAGCATCTTATATTGGCATCAAAGAATGTTGGGACCAATTTCTTCTTCTGGCCGAGTTATCAAACAAAAGAAGTTTACTTTAAAGCCTTCAAATGGCTCCCTATGAATCCCTTTATGGGAAGAGGTGTAAAACACATGCATGTTAAGATGAAGTTGGGGAATTAAAACTATTAGGTTATAAAATTATCGAGGAAATGGGTGAAAAGTTTAAGACCATTTAGCAGCACATCAAGGATTATTATAGTATATAGAAGATATATGTTTACAATAATTGACTAAAACTAGTGTTTTAAATTGGATATACGGTATTATTCAAATTATCTTCATGGAATAAATTGATAAAATTTTGGAAGAAGGTAAAGCTTAGTCCATGATACATTATCCCCTTTAAGTTCCTTGACTGAATTATTGTGGTGGCCTATCTATAATCACTCCCACCAATCCAATCTCAAGTACATGATGTATTCCATGTATCCCTTTCGAAGAAGTACATACCAGACCACCCACATGTACTAAATCTTTAGGTGGTACCATTAGGGAATTACCTCTCCTATGAGAAGCAGATGGTGGAGATCTTAGATCATATAGAAAAAGTTCTATGAAATATGAAAATGCACCTTGTCAAAGTGTTGTGGAGAAACCAAAAGTTTGAAGAAGTAATGTGAAAACCAGTGGACGTAATGAAGAGGAGTTACCCTCCTCTATTTTAGTGTGGGAAATGAAAATTTCAAGGAAAAAATTTATTTAGAAGGGGTATTATAATGAACCAAACAATTATAAATAAAATTCATCTTTTTTGATTTACTTAAATGTATCATAATAAAATATGGTTATGGGAAACACATGAACATATTTTATTAAAATATCTTATTGGATTTAAATACCATTAAGAATCATTTACATTGATAATATAGATATTGAAAACTAATTAGGTGATTATAATAAATAAAGGGTTTTAACAAATCCAATTAACATAGAAAAAGAAAGTGTTGGCCTCAACCAGTAAGATTTTACCCTGTGAATCCCATTTATAGGAGCTTTAGAGGAAGATAGAATTTATAAGATTTTCTCTAGACCATTTAAATACTGAGATCTAACAACTTAATAATGAGTGAAACAATTTGCTAGAAAAGTTCAAGATCATTATGATCATGATCCAAACAATGATTACCGAACTGCCCAATTAAAATCCCACCCTAGAACACCTTAAGCTAAGGTTTTTTAATAGTGTATTAAAGGGATATGTATAAATAACTTATAAAAAATAATATATAATTTTTTATCGAAAATTTTATATATTTTAATCCTATTATTGTTACTTTATAAAAGTTTTTTTATTTTTATCCATTAAAAAATTGTATTTTTGGTTAAAATTCAAATTTCATTAAGGAATATATTTTTATGAATTAATAGATCAATGAAATAAATATTATTTAAATAAAATATTTTTACCAAATATTTCCTATAAAATATAAATGATCATCTGATTTTTATGATGTAAAATGTAATTTTTATATGTTTTTGAAAACTATTATTGTCAAAAACCCATAATTTTCAATAAATATTAGTTATTATATAAGATTTGAAAATTAAAATATTTAGAAAATTATAAATATCAAATGAATATTAATTGTGGAATCATAACATCAAAATTATTTGATGGTGAATTTTTTATAATTTTCCAGGACAGTCAAATTTTTGGGTAAAAATTAAATGTCACATAAATACACCCTATGTTTTATGACATAATAATGACCAAAAAGGGAAGTAATAATTACTGTAAGTGGGATCCACTATCAAATATTTATTTATATTTTAAAATAATTTTATTTTATGTATATTTAATTTATTTTGTAAAGCCATTAAGAATCCTCTAGAACTTATAATATATTTTATGATTGTAAAAGCCTCTATTTAAGAGTGTGACTCACCTTAACATAATAAAGGAAATTATTTTAATAATTTAGTAACTTTTAATTATAAAATCATTATAACCACTCCCGTTTGGTAGAAAGCATGGAAAAAACCATGGTATGGATTTTGATTTTGGATATCTTATTACGTAGAGTCCAATACCTAGATAAAAAAGAAATATCCTTCTATTTCTATATAAACTGACCCAAGATCCCGTTTCTCTTCAGTAATACTCAATTTACCATTACATACATTTCAAACCACTCTCTAGAGTCATCCTATGGATCCCACAATCTCACAAGGAGTCCCTTCCATGATTTTGGTGTCACGAACTAAAGTAAGGGTCATTCTATCCTTCTTTCAATTCAAGAACGTACTTTGAAAGTTATCTTATTAATTGAAATTTTCATGGTATAATTTTTTTTATAAAAATACCCTATAATACAAGAGATTTTATTTTAACGAGTGACCATTTATTCTCTCTCATTTTGACCCTCACCTATGCTGTTAATATGCCAAAATTCCGTAAGGGAATCTATATTCTCATTTCCATTCAAGAAAACATTTTATGTTATATATATTAAATGACATTTTTTTGTTAGGATATGTTATTACATATTCCCCTTACATTAAATTTAATTTATTAATTTTTGGATCCATATTTTCACTTTCATTAATCCTCCCATTATCTTTCATGTACACCTATTACCATGCCAAAATTTTGTAAAGAATATTTTGTTTTCTCCTCTTTATTTAAGTATATTATTTACCTTATATATTTTATATTCATTTACATATTATAGAATATGTTATTCAATATCCTCCTTATCATAATTTTTTTCAAATTATGAGATTCCCCTTTCACTCCAATCAATCCCTTTTATAAATTTTTATGTAAAGTCGTTATGCTGTTGCAATTTCACTGAGATTTTCAATACCAAAATAATTATGCAGTGAATACAATAACATTTTTAAATAAATGGTATTAAAATTTATGAACATTTAAATTTTTATAGGATACTTAAATTTATGTATTCCATATTCATTGACCGTGGAATAAATTATTATAATTAATGAATCCATGTTGTTGGATCTATGTGGAACACTAAAGCATGAGAATGAAATGAATATGTTGTGTGCACCAAGACAATGATCCAATTAATTTGGTAATGTTTGGTGTCACCATACATCAAATTGGGATATAGAATGAACCTTATTCCTTTATCGGACATTTTCCACCATGTAGTCTTTAAGGTTTTAGACTTGACCTATTTTTATGATTCAATATTTTAAGTAGTTTCCACATTTCCCTTATTATGATTATCATCTTATATCATGACTCATTATTCATGTTCCTTTTATGTCGCATTGATATTCTTATTGTATAAAATTTATTATATTATTCATGATATTCCTTGTTTATTCCCTTACTATTATTTATAGCTCACCCCTTTCTTATATTTGTCACTAGGTTATCCTATACAGTTTTTAAAGGCCTGGAATTTTGGAAGCTTAATAGGGATGTTTATAATATTGTAGTTGTATCCCATGATAAAGATGTTATTCCATGTATCTAATTTCTAAAGACAGTGGACTTATCCATATTTCATGATTTTTTTTATTTTTTGTAATAATTCTTGTATTATTGAGAAATAAGGAGTAGGGTTATTATATCCCTAGGATTTAATCAGTCCCCCTCTAGTGGGATCACCATTGTAGGGGTCTCTCCATATTGAATTATTATGGTACATCCTCATCAATGGATGAACATAAGGAATAGTATTATATAATTCATTTATTATCCACAAAATGAGGATAATTTTAATTTTTTTTATAAATTTCATTTTATCCAATGATTATAAACATTTGTACTATCATATGTTAAAACTTTGGATTTTTTTCTTTACATGTTGGTAATTACTTATTGAAATGCACTATTAGAGGGCATATGTTTCAACACCTCATAAAACTCCCACTGTTTATGATTTCATTATCTTATATAATTTTTATGTATCCCATGATATGTGTAACATTATATCCTTTTAAAGATAATAAATATTCAATTTGGGTGATGACTAATGTGGGCCTTTAACCAAGAAATTGTTAGTTGAAGCGAACTGAAATAGAGCCTAATGAAATGATTATAGAGGCCATGATTCAATCCCAATGGAGATATAATTTTCACAATAGATAGGGAAATTCATTTGGATTATTTCATAAAATAGTGACTAGAGATAAATCTATGTTTTTAAGGTAGTTCCAAGCAGCCCAAGTTGAAGATAAAATTTTGTGCTAGATTCTTGGGCCTAGAAAAAACCTAATTTTTCAATCATATGTAAAAAAATTCCAATTGGGATTAAATTTTACAATACCTATTGTGAAATATGGAGATTAAATTGCTTCTTATATGGAATAAACAAATTGTTTCCTTCTAAATGCTCTTTTTTTCACATATTTTGGGTTGTTTCATGCTGGATTTGATTTTTTGGTCATGTTTAGAATTATCCAATCCTAATTTATTTTCCATCCACCAATTCCTACAATAATTATTTGGGGTGGCTTGGAATATTTTATAGTCAATATATGGCTCAAAAATGACTATTTAATGTAGTGTTGGTGTTTTTTTAGAGGAGTTTGTGCATGATTTCATTTTAATGTTCTATTATGAATTTGACATTAAAATTTCATTTCATCCATTGTATGATCATTGAATCACCTTATGTTCTTAATAAAACATCTTTTTCTTATAATTTTATATTATGTTTGTTAAAATTTTGATACAGTTTCATTAATATATTAATTTATTCCTAAAACAAATAGGGAAATCCTTTAAATAACGGTGAAGTGTTCCCTATTTCATTATTCTTCACTTCTTCAAATCAACCCTCATGAGTCAACTTACAGATTCAATTAAGAGCATATCATCAATTGAGGTAAAACCCTCTTATGGGTTTATCTATGGGAGTATCAATATTTTTGTGTTGATTATATTAATCTATCAATAAAATTTTATTAATTTATTTAATTTGAGTCTTTTTTTAAATATTGTTTCTTTTTTTCTTCCTTATTATTTTTTTATCACCACACATTTCACGTGGTAATAAGATCTTTATCCTAGAAGGGATTATTAAAATCATCACCCAAGTTTATAGGTTATTATAATGTAGATTTAATTATGGTAAACTAGTAAGTGATGTGGTTATATTTATTTCATGGAATGAAATATTATCATGTTAATGAAATTGAAATAATTCATAAATAATTTCCTCCAATCCATCCATTATAATAAACTAGGATAAACCCTTTATCCTAAATTGAATTCACTTATTTCTCTTAGTATTCGTTTAATACATATAAAAAATAATAATCATCCACTTCAAATCCAAATATCCCTCTTTGAATTTATGTTTCTTTAGATTTATTATTAGGTTTATGAGGATTTGGAAACCCAAGAAACCATACAGGAGACTACATTAACCTTAATAGCTTGGGTAAATTTGGGTGAATTTCGGGGCCATTGATTATGACCTAATTAATGAATCTTAACATTCATTCTATTTTAGCACATTTTTCTTTTCTCCCCTCAATTTATCTTATCTTTCCCCCTTTTTTCACTTTTTCTCACACATGTCTGCCTATAACAATAACCAATGAATCCAACTTGTAAGGGTGGGTAGCTGTAGAGTTTAGGAGTAAAGAAACCAAGGTATATATTCCCATTAGTCATTAATATTCATAATATTATAGATTCAAAAATTTATCCTGTTTAAATGAATGGTATTCAATGATACTAACTCATAATCCCGGGTGGGAAGAAAAATTGAAATGCAAATAAGGAAACCCCAAACATGGGGAATGTTGTAGAACAAAAAATGAATTACTACCTCACACCATCCTAGAATAATGAACCATATGTGATTTGGGATTCTACACTAGGTGAATTCCACTATGTCATAAAACCACATTTCCTAAACAAACATCCATCCTCTAATGAGATGAAGTTATAAATATCAATAATTTATGTCAAGGAATTCAATGAAATTGTTGAAACCATGTTTCTCCCATATAAACATGATTCATATAAGAAGATAACATTTAATTTCTCACTAAATTTTTGGGAAAATAATTGGATAAAAAATCATGATACCTTCTTTTATACACTCCTATGACAAATTTAAAATATAATGATACAAAAAATACTTCCATCATCACAAAATAATTTCATTTAAATAGAGTAACCAAAATTTTTTGAATAAAAAGGGTAGTAATTTTATGCTACATGAGAAAGGATAAAAGACACACACATCATGGAACTTCATAATGGATTTTTAATTCTAGAATAAGTTTATCTATTGTATAAAGGGTTTTTTCAGGGAAACAAACAACTAATTGGCATGATGTTTAATGGAACATTTAAAAACCAAGCCCCAAATGATTCTTATGAGTATATAGAATGTCTGGATAAAAAAAATCCAAACATCAGTAACATCACCTTAATTTGAGAATCCACCCAAATCTGGTATAATTCAATACAGGGTACAATAACCATCCCAAATTACATTGGAATTATAATTAGCAACCCATCCATCAACCCATTCACCCATAAGGAAAAATCCCATTACATCCATAAAATTTTCAAACACATAATAAATTTCAACAAAAACCATATCAACAAAAAAAATACTTTTATCCAATACCAATAAACCATCCCACATCCAATCTAACATGCCACCCAACAACAGAAATATCCATTGAAGATAAAACAAAAAAGTAAAACCCCTACCCAATCAGTTCCACTCCCAATCCATGAATAGTTGTGTCAAAAATACTGAAAATGGGCTAAAAAATCTCATCCATTAATCATTTATTACCGATGATAAAAAATCAATGGAACCCATTATTACTCAGTCTGTCCCATACACAACCCTATGGGGAGTGTCTTGTTACAAAGAAACCTCTAATGAACAACTAAAAGTATTTACTGTCTTATGGAGTTTAAAATATATTAAGAAACATAAACAACACATTCAAAAAAAATTAAAATCTTTAATATATCATAAATATTTTGAATAACCATTCTTAGAATCCGAGAATTTAATAATAATGCAATGGATCCACAACCACACCAAATAGTCAAAGAAACTGATCCCTTACATTAATGTATGTAGGGATAATATAAACCCGAACTGAATGAAACATTAAGGGAAATATTATCTCAAGTTAATATGAACATACCCTTTATCAATGAAATAAAACCACACATGAATACTACATTTACCCGAAATATCTATATACATTCAAAATAAAGTTCTCACATAAAAACAAAGTCCTTGTAGCTTCTAATGTGAGAACCACCATCCAAGGAATAATTACATAAATGTTTAAAGACCCTAGTTATATATACTTCAATATCAAACTAGGAGAAAATTTTTCTCAAAGGCCTTTATGATCAGAGAGCTAGTGTTAACCTCATTCCATATACAATGCTTTTATAATTCCATCTTGAAGAGTTGAAACCAACTTTCTCCACACTTTAACATGCATATAGTAGTGTTATATATCCTTAGAGGATCATAAAGAATATTTTTTTTAAATATGAAAATTTCATTCTCCTCTATGATTTAATTGTTCTTGAAATTAATCCAAGATTAGGTCATAGGGAGAAAACTCCAATCACCCTTGGTTGTCCCTTCTTAGAAACAATCAACTCAGTCATCCGAGTAAGGAATGAGAGCATAGAAATTGACTTTGGAAATATGAGCCTTGACCAAAATATATATAATGGAAAACTCTCAAACTAGGGATGACGAAGAGATCCATGGGGTCAATTGGATAGGTTGTGTTGAAATTAAAGTAGAGGAACATCGGGGAATCATTAAAGGATCTCAATGTAAATATGTGATTCATGACATTTTTTCATAAGATTAAAATTGTCTCCTTGCACTGAATCTATTTCATAATACTCATTTGTTGATTTTTAGGATCACAAATCAAATGATTCTATTATAGAAATTTGTATCTTTGAGTCCATAAATATTATTTACACTGATTTTCCAATGTGTTGGCTAAAACAAATTTCCAAAAAGAACCAATTTTTTCAAAAAAGTTGGAAAAATTAATCGATTTGGATGTAAGGAACAATCCATTTTTCGAATGTGTTAATAAAAATGAACTTTAATTTATGTTCCTTCCTTTATATCTCAAGTATAAATTCTTAAGGGAAAATATAACCTTCAATATTTTATTCTCATCTTCTATTGATTACAATCAAGATAGAATGAATTTGTATATCCTAGGATAGCATATGAAATTAATTTAATGGACATTGTCTGATATTATAAGGATTATCCCACTATGTATATCTCATAGGATTTTTCTGGAATCTGTATCTTTACCATGTCGTCATCCATAATGATGAAATATTCACAATATTGTATTTTTTTTAATGGAATAACTTCCTATGTTATAGAATGCCGGTATCACTTACCCCACTGATGATGTTGAGTGGTTAATCCCAATTGAAGTTGTTTCAAAGAAGGTTAGAATTACTATGATTACCAATACAGATGGTGATCTTCTCCCCATAAGGGTCAGTAGTGGATAGAGAGTGGGCATTGACTATAGTATGTTAAAATAATTAAATATGATATGCCATTTCCCATTTCCCATCATTGATCAAGTCTTTAAGTGAGTGGTGGTTTATTAATTCTACTGTTTCCTAAATGGATAATCACGTTATAATCAAACTAAATTTTCCGTCTAAGATTATGGAAAAACAACCTTTACCTTTTTTTCGACACGTTTTCCTTTAAGTGTATTCCATTTGGGTTATGTAATGCCCTGGGAACCATCCATCAGTGAATGAGAGTAATCTTCACTAACATGGGGGGATTGTATTGAGGTCATTATGGATTAGTTATACAGCAAGAGGATATATTTATCATATTCCATATAAATATTGAAAGGATTTTTTCAAGATGTGAGGATAAGAATCTCAGCCTAAAATAACAAAAAGGCCATTTAATGATAAAGGAATGATTAGTTGTGGGCCATTATGTCTCACGTAGATGGATCAAAGTTGATAAAGATAAGGTTGATATCATTCATCACATTCACTATCCAAAATCTATCAGGGAAGTGGGGTCCTTATTAGGACAAAATGGATTTTATAAAAGGATCATTAGAAATTTTAGATCTATTTATTAACCACTTTTTTCTCTTCTGGTGTAATATTCTCCATTTTATAGATATAAAGTTGTGAAGAGTAACTCTAAAATGTCTAGAAATATTTTATTTCTCCACTAATCATGTAATATTTTTATTGGACACTTCAATTTATACACGTTTGTGATACAAGTTACTTCGTTATAGGAGTTATCTTAGGACAATGTTGTGATAAAATTACAAGTTTCATTTATTATGTAAGTAAATAAATACAAAAAGCACAAATAGACTACACAACCACTTATGAAGAGTTTTTTCTATTTTTTTCCCTTGGAAAATTCTGGTCCAATATCTTAGAATCCCCAATAATTTTCGCCGCATATCATTTGGATCTAAAATAACTTTTCTGAAAAAAATTCCTAGGATAGATTGATTATGTTTGACATTATTATTCAGAAGTATGATTAAACATAAAATATTAAAAGGGTGTTGAAAATTTTATATTTAATCACCTCTCTATGAAGAAATTCAAAAAAAACTCACATCACCTTTCTATGTCTGATTCATTTCCCTTTAAGGACCTCTATTTTGTGACTACTTGGAAATAGTAAGTTGACACAACCAAACACTATGTAATGGGAGTCATTGCAAAATACATTAGGACCCATAATAAGAGGAAATTATTTTTTGATTTCAAACAGCATGTGTTGGACGATCCATACCCATTCATGTTCTGACCTAGTTAAGTAATCTGGATATATGTTCCCATGTCTGAGCAAGATTCCATTCAAAAAAATTAATAGAGAGGCATATGGGGGAAATGTTTTCACAAATAAACCCATTATAAAGGTCCCACAAATTGGGTTCTTCTAGATTAACCTTAATATGGATTCCTACACATTTTCCCAAAATTTTCCTCAATGTCAACAATTGGGAACTATAACCAACAGGAATCACATTCCTCTTACCCCCATCACGGTTGTATAAATATTTTATTATTTGTTAAATTGAGTTCAGGGGACACTTTTACAACTCTAGAGGATATATATATATATATAAAATCTTAACTAATCTTTATGTATATAAATGTTTATATGTCATTCCCACCATGTCCAATGACCATTAGTTTGTGATCTGAATCTTAAAATAACACATGTTTTCTAGATTTGGAATTTATAGGGCTACCATTAGTGACCATGAACCCATTTCCGAAACTTTCCCTTATCAACACTCATGTATAAGTATAGGATTTCTCACAAATTATTCACTACCTACCATCCCAAAATTAATGATCAATAGGAGTTCGTGAATAGGTATATTAAAGAAATTCGTGGAAAAATCATCATTCCCTCTGGGAATGATTTTTCTGAGAAACTATTGGAAACCCTTTTAGCATATGGTAATTCATTCAAAAACATCACAATAATGTCACAAAATAGGATGGTTTATGGAAAATCATGTCATCTAATTTTTGAAATTTTACATAAGACCTTTTTTCAAATAAAAAACTTCTCTTTGAGAATTATTTGGCTGATGAAAATATGCAATTTGATCTTAATAAACTCATTGAACTTTGGATAGAGGCTTATAAAAATTAAAGGATCAATAAATATAGAGTTCAATCCAACTAATCTAGGAATATAAAAGTTAAACTCTTTGAACTAGTAAATTTTTTTCTTTTTTATAGTTCGAGACACCATTTACACCCAAAAAAGTTAAGGTCCAGATATTCTGGTCCTTACATAATGCATCATGTGTACCCTCATGGGGTAGTAGAAATTTAGTATCGCACTAGTGGTAATTTCTTCAACTTAAATTTTGATAGGTTCAAACCATTCATTTTATCATTCATTAAACAAGATAGAAATTATGATTTAACTGTACCAACCTATGAAGAAAAAAAACTAATAGATTTAGGGTCTATATGGAACTAACAACTTCAAACAAAGCTATTTTAGGGAGGTAATTTACCCTTTACCCATTCATTGACTCATGTTTTATAGTAAAAAAATAGGCATTATTTTTTATCATTTTATTATTTATTTATTTTTTAGTCAATGGAATATTAATTGGATTCCATTTTGTCTTAACTGTGTTTTTGTGTAAGATTTAGGGGTTGTTGAGATTGATGAATTTACAAGAAAATAATATTTGTTCTATGTGTAAAAACAAAAAGTTTCATCTTTTATGATGTTTTTCATAGTGACATGGAGGTTAATGGAGTAATGATTATCATCATGAACTTTAACTTCAACAACCATATGAATTTATTCCATGTTTCATATTTCAATTTACTTTTGAAACTCATCTCCTCTACCACTACCCCATTCGAAATTTTCTTTTCTTTAAACATTGTGGAAAATGTAATTATCTGTTGAGGGGGTGAGAAAAATTTGTTTCAACGAAATATTTGTGTTCATTAATGGAATAAAAAATATCTTTACCCTTGAACAAAATATTAAAAATTTTAAACTATGAAACTGAATATCAAATCATTTGTCATGACATGATTCTAGGGTAAATCCATGTTTATGATCATGATCAAAGATCTTGGAAAATGTGGCTGTATAATGTGACTTTCACTATTTATATTTTTATTCATTTAATAATAAAATTCATAATGCACATCTATTGGATGATTGGGTATTATTTTGAGCTCTTTTAGTCCCATAATATATGAAATAGGTTTTGTTATAATTTTAGTTATAACATTAGTTTAAAAAAAAGAATTACAATTACACATAGAGAAACCGATTGAGTTAATATGTGGGTTTCATCACTTTTGGAACATGAATCCATAGTTTTATGGCCCAAAATTGGGTATTTTATCTCTATTTTTAGAAATTTTAGTTGTTTATTGATTAAATTAACTCAAGATGATGCATGAGTATGTTAGGTTTTGTTGGGTCCATAGGTCATTGAAAATAAAAGTCATTGGAAATGTCTCTCTACATGGGCAGACATGATTGAGAGAAATTTCAATTACTATGGAAATGATAGAAAAGAAATAAAAAAACAAAAAAAATTGAATACTGATGTTAATATTAAATTGTGATTCCACCTAGTGCTTCCATATTTTCTACTTGAATAAAAATTAACCCCCATGTCTATTGTAGTGCACAATACATCATCATTATGAATAGAAAATGGATAAAATGTTATTTGAGGAATGAGATTGGGATTCAAATATGCTAATAAAACTATAGTTTTTAAAATTTTTTTGATGGGTTTTATAATTTTTTGGTAGGATGTTTTTTGGTGAGCATTTTTTGTTAAAATGTTTTTGGAAAAAAATTCAATTTCATATTTTTTATGAAATAATTTTTTATCGGGACTATAAAAGATGAAGTTGGGGGTGTGATTATCCATTTAAAGAGGATAATAATCATTTAATATATTTTATTTTTTAGATGATAAAATTTTCATAAACATTTTTACTAGTGAATTTTAAAATTTGAACATAATTTCCTAACATGTTTGTAATTACTTCTTAAATTTAACTATTACATGGTTAATTTTTTAATATCAAATAAAACAACCAATTTTCATGATTTTATTTTAATATTTTATTTTCATGTCTCCAATGATATTAGTAATATTATATCATTAGGTAGTTATTAATGATTCAATTGGGATGATGGTAAAATTGGGCCATTAACCAAGCACATTCAGGGAGAAGTGAACTGAAGATAAGACAAATAAAATAATTATCATGGACAAGATAAAATCTAAATAAATGTAAAATATGAAATATATATAGAGTAAATAATGATTAACCCTTAATTAATTAAATAATAGCGATAATTATATGTTTTTATGGTATTTATAGGCCTCCCACTTTGAAGATAAAATTCTGGAGCAGATGACGTGGCATAGAAAAACAACCCACCATTTAAGTTATATCTCAAAAATAAAAAGACATCCAATTGGGATAAAATTTTACCTGATTCTTGTGGACATCATGAGATTCAATTTATTATTCTATATAATAAACCAATACAACCATCAATAATCTGGTTTCAGCATGTCTTTTTGGTGGATCCTAACTAGCTCTAATTTGATGTCATGTGTGGAAAATACACTATGAATTAATTTTCAACCCACCTATTCCTACCACCATTTTTTGGGATGGCATGTACTATTATGGGATTATCCTAAGGATCCCAAAATGGATATTTAAGGACATTTTGGTTGGGATTTTGGGAGTGGGTTGTGTGTATTTTCATCTAAGTTCTAGTTTTCCAATTTTAATTTATAATCACATTTCTACAATTGTATGTTCCTCAAATAACCATAAATTTTTTATAAAACTTATTATTATTCTTAATTTATATTGGTTTTGTTAAAATGTTGATAAAATTTCATTAATGTGTGAATTTATTGACAAATTTATGAGAAAAAACATTCAAAGAAATGTGGAGTATTTTTATTTCATAGTTTTTCACTTCTTTAAATCCACCCTCATGAGTCAATTCATGCTTTCATTGAGAGAATATAATCAATATAGAGCTAAAAATAATATGGGACAATCCAAGAGAGTAGTAAGGCACTATAATGGTTGGTATTTATCACTCTATTAATTTTTAGTAATTCCTTTCATTTGCGTATTACATTTAATTATTTTCAATATTCCACATCCCTATTGAGTTTTATCACCACACTTTTTCATGTGATAATAAGATTATTTTCCAATGAGTGATCATGAAAATGATCCAACAATTCTATAGGTGATGATAATGTGTATGTGAAGGTTTTAAACAAGTAATTGATGTGTTTAGAATTATTTTATTGAATGAATTCTTCTCGAGAAAATGAAATTGAAATAATTTAAAAAGAATTTCATCTATGACATCACTTTTGATAACCTACAATGAACTGTTTCCCATAAGTTGAATTCACTTAGGTTTATTAGTATTAATTTCAACCATCTAAAAACAAAACAATGCTTCTCACTTCATATAATAACGTACCTCTTAGAATATATGTTTCTCTAGGTCTCTTCTGAGGCATATTAGTATTCGACCGCCCAAGATACACTACAAGTAACCACTTAAACTCAAAAAACATGGGTATATTTAGTCCAAACTAGTCAACAGAAATGAAATAACTGAATTATGAAAATATTAATTTTTTAAATATACAATATTAATGTGATCCAATTAAAATATCAACATCAACCACATAATGAGGTAGAAAATAATTGATATATGTATGGTTATTTATAAAATTCATTCCAGCTAGGTCAGTGGCACATAATCAAGTTGATAGTGAGTTCACACTCTCAGTTTATCATAATCACTATTTTTTTAACTTAATTTTATTATGTGAGGTATGATATTTCCATTCAATTCAGAAGTAGATCGTCCCTATTTCCCAAAAATATATTGTAGTTCTAGAGTGGATAAAAAAATTTATGGATACCTAGGAAGGCATCAAAAAATGGGAATATAATGCAATACATGTGATTTTTATCGACTAGATCATGAAAAATATTAGATGCTAATATCATTAGTTATGTCAGTCTATATATTTATTTTAGGAAAATATAATGTATGTACCATCAGATCATCAGTTTTCAATAGTCATGTATAATATTAAAAAATCCCTTTCATATGATTTAATATTTGTAACCTGACTTCTTCATCAACCACTATATTTGGTTTGATACTGAAATAAACTGTTGTACCACTATTATGATCTTTTAGGGACACAATCAATGAAAGAGACTAATCCAAATCTTTCATAAAATAATATAATTTAAGTGATAATGTTAACATTGATGGAGTTAGGGATAGATGGGAATCGAAAAAACTCCTCCCAAATGAGATATTTCTTCACAATCACCAATTTTTCAACTTGAGTGAAACCCTAACTATTACTCTACTCATTTCAAATAGAGTGTGACATCTATTTGGGATTTAACTATGTTGTTAAGGTCATTTATTTACTTATAAAATTCCATAGTATAGTCATCAAAAGAGATATTCCGTGAGGTCATTTCTTGCCCATTACATATTAGAATAATTTCATCTATTTAGAGGGTTCCCTATGTCCCTATCATAGATAAGGAATATATGAATATTTTCCACTCCCTCTATGATTATATAAATTTAAAATCTATTGTCATTTGACGATTGGTTATTTATTCATTTGTTGATGTTGTGATAGTGAAGAGTTTAGCATTCATCCTCTGAATATGTGATGATGATGACCCATTTCAAGAGACATTATTTTCTTACCTCTTAGCCTATACTAGTGGTAGATTTTCCCATTTTTATTTTTCATATCACACCCACTAGAAAAAATTGTTATCATCTATCCCCAATGGTTGGGGTACTCTTAATCATTTGCATAATAGTTTCTATCCATACACTTGGATATGAATGTAACCAAACATCAACATTGTTTTATATTGGACCAATGAAAACATCACCTAGAGTTGAATCCATTTAAATTTTTATATTCTATCTATACATCCTTATTAAGAATTAATTTCCTATTATAATCAACCGATCCTCATGCACAGTATTGGTAGGAGGTGATCAATTCTTCTAAATTTAGTTGAACTGGTGATAGAAATGATAAGACACATATGTTTTTCAAAAGAACATCCCATTTATTTTGGATTCCAAAATCCCATCTCAAATCGATATCAGGTAGTAATGGTATTTAGGGATGCTAGTGGAAATGTTGATGATATTATAAGTTGGAGATATGTGTGGAAAATGTAAGAGAGGGTCATTCTAATTTAATTGGTTCTTTTTATCCTGGTCATTTAGAGTGTATAACTTAACTTTACGGATGTTTTGAGTATAAAGTCAAAAATAGCGTGTAAGAATTAGATGTGGAGTGATGAATTTATAGTCGCATAGATGCGATGTGATTGATCCCAATTCTACCAAAACTAGACATAAAAATCTAAAATTTTATCACCCATTTGAGATAAGACTTATCTAACTAAATATTTTAGAATAGACTGAAACCAAATAGTCATTTTTTAGACACTTCCATTTGGGGAATCGATAAAAAGGTTCAAACCCTTACTCCACTCCATTACTTCACAGAAATACGATATCATCTCATGTTCATTGAAGAAACCCTTATAGATAACCCTAATGTCTATATTTGGGGAAACCTTACATCACCAGTTTTAAAATAGACTTAATACCATGATGATCCAATTGGAATTAAGATTCTTTATCTTCTTATATGTCAATCAGGATGATGATCACTATCACCTATACTTTTTATATCATATGGTAATATTTATTAATTTCATGTCCTATGTCCTAAATAATACATCAAATATACTATAAAGATCCTCCTCCATATGATTATTTGATGGCTAATGAAATAATTAGGCTACTATTGGAGTTCTTGTATCATCACCCCGTGTAGAAACTCGGGGGATAAATTAATTAAAGATATCCACAAGAATTAGAGAATCACTTTTCATCTTCACATCCCAGAAGCCCACAACTACCATAAAATGAAATATGTTGAATTTGTTTTTATTTGGGATCCACCTTATGATGATTACTAGGATTAGATATTTTATAAGATTTATTTTTTTTAAAAGTATGCATCTTTATAAATAGAGACTACATTCAGATCCACTATAATGTAAAAATAAGTATATTCTAGTGAGAAATTATAGCCCCAATCTATACCAAATCCCTCCATACCTCATGTTCCAATTGTTAGAACAACATATATTATCGATGAAAATAACCATCTAGATGATGTAATTATATTTAAAATCATCCTTTTGTATCATTATAAACCCTCCTTATAAAGAGAGTTAAGAATGTGTCGGCATAGAGAACTACGAAATCTCATTTTCAATGACAAATTTTCCAGATCAAAAATTATTTGAATTTCCCAGCCTTTATTATATGAGTATCTAGAATTATGAAAGACTCTATGGGAATAGAAATTAGATGGGGACGTCATTAAACAACTAAAACTATGTATTTATATATTTTCTGACATAGGTTAGTATCAAAATCTCACTCCCTACATCTCTTAATGAAATAATTTTTTTTCGGTTGATATACCAACATTGACTAAGAGGAATCCTCTCAATGATCTCAATATGACTCTTAGGAATCATTGAAGAGAGACTAATATATTAAATGTTGTTCACCTGAAAAGGAAATCATATACATTCAATTTTGGAAATGTATGATATTGCACCTAAAAAATACATGACCCCTCATTGATGAAAAATGTGTTGACATATTTATATTAGGTGGATTATATAGTGACATTTCATGTAATAACTAGATATAAAATCACATAAAAAATTATTTTAATATATTAGTATGTCATTAAACATAACCTCAATCACGCGAAAAACATGTTCTCTACTCATACAACCCCGCATGATCATCATTTCATGATCAAAAATAAATATTTTGTACCCGAAAAATAGATTTTAATCACTAAGTAAACAAAAAGTAAAGAAGGAGAATGTGCCATATATATAAACCATGCCTAAAAATTCCTCCAAATCATTGTGAAGCCTATTGGAACTGTGAATACCTGAAATAATTACTCAGAATTGGTTCTTTATATCATCAATTAAACCTAATCATGAGGGGGTAATTTTTAAAATCCATCATATTCCAATGAGAAAAAGAAAAATTGGGGAAACCAGTTAAAAAATTTCACAGGAAAACACCATATATGAGCCTTATTAGATCACCAAGACTTACCTACTGAAGGTAGTTCTACAAGGTGGATCTCATGGTTACCATGGGATTGTAAACTATCTCTTCCAATCACACATCCTTATAACCAGAAACTCTCATTAGAGTTATTGATCAAGTGGAAACTAATAAATAAAAATTATTATATAAAATTCAACAAGTATTCCATGGTGATTGAATTAGGCTCTTATCTAGTATTTTTATTTTCTAAATTACATATTGGTTTAAACTATTTTCCCCCTTTGTTTAAAATTTACATTCATAAATAATCACCTTACTAATTGGTCACATCAAAATATTTATTATTGGAAAATAAATCTTTTCTCAATAAACTATATAGATATATCCTAATATTACTTATTTTAATATAAAATTACCATATATCACAATACTATGAGATAATAAGGAAGAAATCATTTTTATCATCAAAATAAAAAAATTGTTCGAACCCATAGCCACAACCACCTATGTTATAAAATCAAAAAAATGTTTTTTAAAATCTCCTCCAAACAAAAAAATCATTGAAACAATGATAATTTAATTTATATGGGAAAAAATTATAACATAAAAAACAATCATCGTAATATTAAATAATAATGATGGTGGGAACATAAAATAAAGATAAATGGTTTTGTTAGGTTATCTGGATATTCGGGGGTTAGGTAGTCATTATATTTCCCAGGGTATGCTTAAATAAAAAATTGAGTTGACTAATGTATGATATAAACCAATTTATGGATGATATATTACATATTAATAAGGATTAAAGGATATTTAAAAGTAATATGTGGAGATGGACCAAAGGTGGTTCACATCTTCAAATTCAATGGTTTAAGATGAAATTGTAAAAAAAGAATTCTCTAAAATATTTAATAGTAAAGTAAGATGCGGTGGGGATATAGATCTCTCAAGAGATATTTTATAATAGTGGATACTATAATAGCTCATACATTCATTAATCTGTTAAAATGACACATCTTCTAGGTAGACTGACCATCCAAAGGGAGGATGACCATTTTGTGTAAAAAATTGATGCAGTTAGTGGTATAAAAGCATACTATTTTTCAGAAACTCATAATAATCCAACATTTGGTACATGTATATGGGTATTTCTAGTGAATTTCATGTATTTATTTATAATATTCTAATCATAGTCTATGTTTCACATAATTCCTTTCTCTCTTGATTTCTAGATTAACTTGAAATTATTTAATTTGTTAATAACCAGAGACTTGGGTGTCCTCGATGACCTAATGAGTTCCCATGATTGTTCTTATTTTTTCATATAATATCATCAATGATGTCATTTCTATGCTATTATAAGCTTTTTTAGGGGTGGGAAAATTCAAATAGAGAAGTTTGTTCATCCCAAGTTCTAATTCCTCCAAAAAATCAACCTTATTTTTTTTATTGTAGTATGATTAGTTACTAGTTATTCTCCAATAAGATCATCTCATCTATTTTTAATGATAATATCTCTCCCTTAATTCTTATTAT
The DNA here is from genome assembly GCA_963277665.1 of Viscum album. Taxonomy (NCBI): domain Eukaryota; kingdom Viridiplantae; phylum Streptophyta; class Magnoliopsida; order Santalales; family Viscaceae; genus Viscum; species Viscum album. The sequence goes on from OY728157.1 coordinate 172,630,749, forward strand.
CATATCATGTTATTATAATGGTTTAATCAAGGGTGGGGGCATTCAATGTACTATGTGTTTGAAATAGTAAATGATGGAGAATTTGAGTTTTATTATTTGAGAGGGTTATGTCAAAATTAAATTTTATATAGAGAATACTTATGTTAAGAAGATGGCGGGATATAGTTTTATTTTTTATTGGAATATTGGGTTATCTATAGTTCTTTGTGACTTATTTTTCTAATTTTTTATTCCCCCTAGATGTTAATCAAAATCATTAGAATGATTTTTGGTTTCAAAATCAATGTTACATGGATTCAAATTGGATAACCTATTTCTCTACACCTTTTCATTACATCCCATGATGGATTTGGAAGTAAAATGAAAGTATGCATAGATGAGGGGAGTGTAGAGTAAATTATTGGGTGATAAGGGTTTCCTGGGATTTCCTTTATTTTCCATATATATGATCACATTCTTTTCAAAATTGTATGAATAATTCTTTGCCTAGATTTTTAAATATAATAAATCATTGTTTAATATTGAGTGTCAAATGCTTGAATTATAGTAAATTATTTCTAGAAATCCAAAAAATAATAACTCAATTAGGGAACAATTTTTTAAGAGATGTTCTTATGTACATATGAGGGATTTACATATGTAATACCTTGAGATTCCATTTATTTATGGGTAGACTCATATTTAGCATTTTTATAGCATTATTTTTAGGGTTTCTATCCATGTTAATAAATTTAAAAATAATCTATTATCATTTTGTGTGAGGATAAATTTTAAATTATTTTCCTATATTGTTTTTGTGGTAGTTGTAGGGACAATCACTTTCAATCAGTGGGAATGTAATTTCTTAGAAATCCTATAGAAGAGTTTCGTATTTACTTACAATACCTTGATGGAAATATAAAATTATTCAATTTAAAAATGAAATGGTATTTTTTCATATCCCTTCACTTATGAAATAGTTCACTCTAATAAAACATGTGAATGTTTGGGAGGTACATGTTGTATGTGTGGTGGGAGGTGAATTAAAAGTTTTGAAATGGATACTCTCTGTAATCACATCTATTATTGATCCTCCTATGCGAGTTATGGGTATTTGGAAAATTATTCTGTAAGGAATTGTGTACTAGTGATCAATTCCATTTAATAGGGTTTCTAAAAATGAAAATCATTGTATGAGAGGTACTTCAACTTAAAATTTTTGTTAATTTTATTCTTGATGAAGACGAGAAATACATTTCCAAATATATTATTCACAAATTCTATATGCATAAAATTGTTTATTTACCTACCACATATGTTATTTTCAATGATTATACATTTTTTTATCCATAGGAGTATGAGGTAATTGGTTTAATATAGATACATAACTTAAAATAACATCATTTTTGTTAATTTTATTTATCTCTATTATTAGATTTGAAAAAATGTTTGACCTATGGATGTATATGTTTAAACTAGATGTATGTATTTAGTGTCGATCTGCATGGTATTCTCCTTCACCAGTGAATAGATAGATTGTATAATTACCAAATTATTATGGGTTATCTACATATTGTATTTTTTTATCATCAAGGGTGTTTCTACCAGGAATGATTCATATAAGACATTCCTTAATTCATAGACTATTCATCCACCTAAAGTAAATTCCATGAACCTTTAGTGAGGTATCATTATAGATCTTAGTTGGATTCTCTAATGGATTCATAATCACCTAAATCAGGGAAAAAATGAATTTTCATCCAAATAAACCCTTTCACATTGTTCAATTAACTTTTTGGTGATAGTGGGGGATTATTAAAGTGAATATATTCTTGATCTTGTTTCCTTATTATGGAGAAAAATATATTGACTATGATATCATCCCACTATTATTCATCGAGGGGATTTGGTTCGATTGAATACTCATTTTTTTCATTATAAAGTTGATCTTTATTGGATATTAAAGCAATGACATTGCGGTGGTAGGAGTAGTAGTTTTTGGGTATCGAAGCTTTGTGGTGAATAAATTAACACAAACATGACTGGAAAATGGAGAACACACAAGCTTTATGTGGTTCAGCGATGATCCTTATGTTCATGGGAGAATGGGGGGTCATTCTATTATTATTATCTAGTCGAATTCATTGGAGGATCACCAGTGGTAATAGATTACAAAAACATGATATTAATTACCATTTAAATAGACGAAGGAAATCAAGGATTTTAAGGGAAGCTTCATTAGCCCTTGAAATTTCTCTTCCTACCAGAAACTATCCACCGTGTTGGCTACCCACCAAAGGAGAAACTATATGCTGGAGCTGGTGCTAACCATGGAAATCTTTCCACTGAATTATCCTTTGATTGGGAGTGGCCCCCACACAACCCCCCCCCCCCCTTCATGACCTATTTGGAGTATAATCTTGACCCTCCATATCCTTGTAGTTGTCGAGCTTATGTTTAAGTAGAACATTCATCATTGTGTCTTCCCCGTTATCATTGGTGTGAATTTTCTTAGATATAAAACATCTTTCTTTAGGTACATTAAGGATCCAGTGATATCACACATTGATGTGTTCAGACATAGAATTAAACGTCATGTTCTTGCTGAGATAAATAGGGAAATAACTTTCAAAATAGAGAATATAATTCTCTTTATTCTATCCCAACTCCTGTAAAAAATATTTCATCCACAACATATCCTTGTAGACATTAGTGACCGTGATATAATCTCCTTCTGTGGTGGATAATGTAACAAACTTATGAAGTCATTATTTCCATGATATTTCTCCACTAAAAATGATATTAGGTACCTAGATATGGATTTCCTCGTGTCTACAGCTCCAACCATATCTGCATCTGTGTATCCTACCAAAATAGGTTTAACACTTCTATAACATAAATAATTGCTAGATATACCTCATAGACACCTATATATCTATTTGAAAATAGTCCAATAATCCTTTCGTGGATCTGATAAGAATCTACCCACAACACTAAGAATGTGATTAATTTTGGGTCTTGTACACACCCTGTAATACATAAGACTACCAACAACTGACTGATAAGGAACTTTTTCCATATCTTCTTTTTCATTCTCAGTTGATGGACTCTGACTTGTCATGAGCCTAAAATGACTCACAAGTGGATTAAAAACTAGTCTCTCCTTACTAAAGTTGAACCGTTCAAGAACCTTCTCAATGTATCTCTCATAAGATTGCCAAAAACAATTTATTCCTCCTTTCATGAGTAATCATCATACTAATAATCTATGTTACATATCCCAAGACTTTCAGTACAAAATTCTCATTTAAACCCTTCTTCAGCCCAAAATTCATTGTGATATATCTACCAATAATCAGAATATCATCAACATAAGGCAATAGAATAATGAATCACCATCTGCAAAATATTTTATGAAAATACAGTGATCATTCATTATGTACTAATTTTTCTCCATGATTGAGTCAAATTTCTTGTACCATTGCCTAAGTGCCTGTTTCAAACCATATAAACTTTTCTTAAACTTTCATACTAGGTTTTATTTTTCTTTCAACTGAAATTCCTCTGGTTGCTCCATGTATATCTCCTCATCAAGATCACCATGTAAGAACACAGTCTTTACATCTAGTTGTTGAACCTCCAAGTTCAATCATTCCACCAATCCTAGAACAACTATGACGAAAGACATTTTAACCCCATGAGTAAAAATTTCGTCAATGTCAGTACCTTTATTTTGACTGAATACCTTCACATCCATTCTAGATCTGTAGAACATATGTGAGATTCCATATTCTCCATTTATTCTTTTCACCCACTTGTTCTTGAGTTCCTTCTTTCCAAGTGGTAATTCTACAAAATCAAATTTCTTGTTATTGTACAGTGATATCACATCATCTGCATGGCCTTCTTCCATTTCATCTTCTCTTGTCTCTTGATTACATCATTATTACTATCTTGATCTCCCCCATCAGTTTGTATATCAAACTCATGTGGTGAGTATCTATGACTTAGTTGTTTTTCTCTAGTGGATATCCTCATCTATGATTCGTGGTAATATTTTATAGAATATCATATGATGATGTAATATCAGCAGATGGAGACATATTTCTAGGTAGTGATGTATCATCAGTTTCACGTATCTCCCTTATGCTGGCTAGTATTTATGGTGTTGATACTGGTTCTATATTGACTATAATACTCTTAAAATGTCACTTCTCTCCATTTTTTGGATTCATAAAATCTTCTATCATCTGATCCACAAGAAAAAACATTTATCTAATTTTGACAATCCTCTTACTGATAGGATCCCAAAGACGATATCCAAACTCATCATGAGCATATACAAAAAATACACTACTTTCCTTTAACATCCAGTTTCACCTACTCATCTTTCTGGACGTGAAAAAATGCCCTACATCCAAATACCCTCATGTGTTTGTATGAAACATCGTTACCTATCCAAAAAAATTCTATAATGTCACAATTTAGTGGAACTGATAGATAAAGGTTGATAAGATCAATTGTGGTCATAATTTCATCTCCTAAAAAGTTGATTGGATGATTTTCATTTGAGGGAATATATATTAATCTCTCAAAAAAAATTCGATTCATTTTTCTCTGCAAGACCATTATACTGAGGAATCTTCAGTGCTGATTTTTGAGTCTGATTGGGAAACTCTTATATTACTCCTCAAACGGACCAAAATACTCTCCCCCATTGTCTTCCAATACACACTTTAACCACCTTCCTATTTCTCTTTCCACCTTTACATTAAACTTCATGAAAACATTCTACACTTAATCATTAGTTTTTGAAGAAAAGGCCAATAATTTTCTGGATTTATTGTCTATGAAGGTAACAAAAAAAACAGAACCTCTCATTATCTTAGTTATCATCATGTATATGTTAGTGTCAATAAAATCTAAAAAAAATTATTTTATAGATGGTATATAACCACAAAATGATACTCTATGTTAATTACTATTGTGTAATCCACATGAGTATCTGTATGTGTACTTTTTATTCCAAGAAAGAGATCATTCTTGGAGAGCACTCTTATTCCTCTCTCACTCATGTGACTGAGACGCCTGTGCCAAAATTCTATAGGTACATCATTCCTGGATACTTTGACATGTCCTCCACATGGTCTATCATCTGTGAGATAAGGAGATGTATTTTTCTTGCATTTATCAATTACCAAGTTACCTTTTGGTAAGCTTCAATTTCCTATCACCAAAGGAACAGACATATCCCTCATCATCATGCATTTTAGTATATACCAGATTGAGGTGAATACCTAGAACATGCCTCACAATATTCAATAATAACCTACTTCTGATAATAGTTTAATAAAAAATATTACCTATACTAGTTTTTTTGGATGTTCCATCGTTACTTATATTAACATTTCAAAAAATCCCTGAACTGTAACAAGAGAAGAAATATATTCTAGCGATGACATGGTAGGAGGCATCATAATCGATCACCTATGTCGAGTCTAGGATTGGAAGACGAACCAGATTGTCTTCCCTGAATAGTAATTATTTCTTCATTAACAAATGAAACATCGTTATTTTGGGTCTTAATTTACTAATTCCTTTACTCTATATTTAAAATTATACACTCCCCAATAATGTTTATGGGATTTCTATAGTGGTGTAATTTCATGTCAAATCTCATTCAATATTTTGATCGATTCCTTCTTTTCATATTTTTGTCTTGTGGTTCCCTTCCTCTGCTTCTTCCATTCCATTTTTTCTTCCCTTTCCTTTTAGTGATAAGGGCCTCTAATTCTGGTGTATTTCCATCATCCTTTCTTCAAGGCTCTTCATTCAGCATTATTTATTTCACCATATCCATGGGGAGTGTTCCATAGGAAGATGAATTGCGAACCGAAAAAACTAATATGTCCCACATTGTTAGTATAGAACTCAACATTAATAGTGCTAGAAAACCATCATAAATCATCATTTTCAGGGAATTCAACTGATCAATAGTCTCTTGGAACTGACTCATGTTCTCTGATACATTGGTCACGTCTTTGTGCTTCATGTTGAAAAGATGGTGTATCATATTTTCATTGTTTTTCCTGGTTTTCCTCACATTAGTTTTTTTTAATTTTCAACAAATAATGGAGGCATGTTGTTCATTGGAATAATTTTGGAAGATTCTCTTGTCGATTCACTATCTGATTTGGGAAGTGCACTTTCTGTTGATCACAACCCACTCTGCATCAACTAGCTGGGTACAAGCTGATGTCTTCTCACTAGATTGTATTTTTGTTGATGTTTCATCTACTTACGCTATAATGGGATCAGTGCTCTCAACTATTGGTTTCCACAAATCATTAATATATAAAAGGTAATCCATTTTTAGTTTTTATATGGAAAAATTAAAAGTGATAATCATAATCATGTTACCTATATTTTAATCAATTTATGAAGTGAAAATTTAGAAAATATTACCATACATTTGTCTCTGGAATGGTTGAAATAGATGGAATTCACTTTTGGATCGCTTAAGAAGGACTCTGATTGACAAAGATATAGACAAAATAGAAACATTGGTCTAGATTGAGGGCTGATGTGGCATTGACGTGGCTGAATGGAACAATGATCAGAAAATTCACTGTATATGTGAACAATATAGTCTTCTCTGGTACGGGGGTTTTGGAGCACCAGCAGTTTGATCGGAAGTTTGACTTATCCTACTAGTTTCATTTCACTTTTGGTTTTTATGTCGGCTGCACCGTTCGAATCGTATCATCGTTCTCTTCACAGATAAGTCCTCAAAAAAATTCCAACCAACTTCAATTTTTCAATCACCTAAAAACATTGATGCTATTTCAGTATTGTAACACCCTAAGATTTTATGAGAAATATTTTTTTATGTCTTATGTTATATACAACACCAACAAAAACATTCACTACACGCAACACTGGCTTGGCTTACGTTACACGCAAGAGAAACCTTCCTTGATAGCTTGCATTGTACGCAATACCGAGTTTCACTAAACAATGACATGTTATTAAAAATATTATATAAACTAGCCGTTATGAATAGTATTAACCACATTTTTAATTCTATATAACATTATTAATCTTCTTACATAAGATATGAGGAAAAAAAATCAATTTTTCGGATAAAACAATTATTTTTTTCAAGAATGTAGTTTTTCCGCCTTTTGAGGGCACACCCATTTTAAATCTAATTTTTGAAACTTTTATTAGTTAAATTTTACAAAATAAACATATTATATTGAATCATAATATAAAAATTTACATTGGATAAATTTTTGATACTTTTCTGATAACATTTATATTTTGATGAATAGTAAAAATATGTTAGATTTTTCTTAAAAATAACTTTTTTCATCATGATTATTTTTATGGTTAAATTATAAAATTTAATGGTTTTAGTGTATATATAGAATATATTTTTACCATGTAATATAATATATTTCATTATCATTAATTTTACATTGAATTCATATGTATAAACATTTCAATCTTTTGCAATTTTTTAAATTTTAAAACTTGTCTTCTCAACAACGAGATTAATTTTTAAATTAATTTCTGTAACTTCTGTGTATTGAATTTGGAAAAATGGATTCAATATTTGGAATAATTAGGTCCAATTTATGTTAATATTCAATTTTTTATTTTTAGGCATTATAAATAGTAATTACGGTAAATTTTATTTACCACAGTTAAAGGTAAATCAGGAAGTTAAGGGTAAAAATAATATTATAAAATTATCCTAAAACCTGCTAAAATTCTATTGGATAAATAGAAGTCAACCCATATCACCTAAGGGTCAGAATAGATTCATTTCATGGACTTTGGACTATGAAAAGGATGTCATTATTATTAAAACCAATGAAAGTGACAACATATCACTCTCTTATATCTTATAAGTGTAATAATTTTAATTTGGTGATAAACATCATAAAACCTCAAACATAAATAGTCTCCAAAAATCCAAAAAATATCTATATCATTTTAATTTATTTAGAATTTTTAGGGATTAAATAATTATCATTAATGATGACACAATAGTGATGTAGAAATAATTTCATTGATTGAAATATTAAATAAATTGTTTTAAAAATATTAAAATATATATTATATGAACTATTTAATGTGCTCGAAAAATTTTATAGACAAATATTACATTTTATGAATCTATTAAATACTTTTTTAGAATATATCCTCTGTGTGGATTTTATTTAAATTCAAATAAATGAATAGTGTCAAAATTGACACTATTGTTATTTTATAAAAATAACATATTATTAAATTGATTAAAAATCACAAAAATATTTAAAAATTATAAATTGAAATTTAAAGGGTCTAAAATTTTATAAAGTATACAATTATGGAACATTTTCAACACATAAGTAATTATTTATAACAAATTATAATTTAGAATATTATGACCACAAATATAATTAAATAGATTTAATAAGGATAAATCAAGTTGATATGGTCTAAAATAAATTCTTGACATGTCTAAATTTTATTGGAAAATGATATTAAAACCCTATATCATCTTATCTTTGAATTTGAGTCAATTTGGACGTTTTTATGTGGGGTTTGGGTTTATTGTAAATTAATATTTTTGAGCTTTCCAAAAGTGCCCCTCTCCTCTGTTATAAAAGGGAACCTCCTCCCTATCCTATTCACAAGATTTTGGGCCTTCATGCTCAGCCAATCCCTATCCATTTCTCTTCTTCACTTCCCTAGAAACATACTATAGGTTTATCTCTTCTTCAAAGACCAACTTTTGTGCCCTAAAATTAGGTTTAGGAGAGTTGCATCAAAGTAGAGGAAATATCCTTTACCAATTCCTTAAAATTTATTTATTCTCTTACTTCCTCTTCTTAATTTGTTTCATTATAAAGTAATAACATCAGTATAAATCATATAATGATATGTTATTATATATATGAAACAAACCCATTTCACCTTTTATCCATCCAATGGAAAACAAAATCATCGAGCGTGGGTACATATAGAATACCGTCTCCACGCCGTGGTATAAACTGTTTTCCACCACCACCATACATGGATGGGTATAATGGTGTAAATAATAAATATATATTTTTATTATAACATGACACTAATTCTGAGATATTCTATCATCCACTACAATACCATTCAACATTTGTGGGAACGATATCGTCGCTCTTGCGTACGTGCGGCTTACCGTCTCCACGGTGCAATGAGATTCTCTCTACATGATCTTCATTAAACCGTGATTATATAAACTAATATAATGAATAAATCTGATATATATTATACTAATACCATTCTTTAAATGATATAACTATAACCTAAAAAGTGGAATATGAACTTATCCAACAAAACATACGTATGAAAATAAAGTAGTCAATACCCAAACAACGAGTAACAATGAAATGTTACTAACAAAAATATAAAAGTATGACAATAAATTTTATCATAAAAATAATTATGATTCATTAATATATCCTTAAAATTATTTAAATCATTATAGAGGACGTTCAAATACACACGAAGCATATCAGACCTAAGGTAAGGGATAATTATTCCAATCTTGTCATTATCCGAGATTGTTTATTCGTAAGTATTTACTGGGGTTATATTTATCATCCATGTACATATTTTATAAAAAAATTTCATAAAGTGTTTAATATTATTATATATATTTTTAAAGACATTTTTACCCTTTTCCAACTTTTACCACATTATATGGAATGAATCATTATTTTTTTACCATAGAATGTACTTTTTGACTTTTCTGGAAAAAGTATGAGGAGAATGTTTTTTGAAATTATACGGCATGAATGGTTTTTTACATTTTCATAATTCCTTATTTCCATGAAGTTTTCTATGAAAGATTTCATGATTATTTTCAATATAATTTTATTTCTTTTAATATTGTATGTCATTTTGATAAAAGAAAATTATTTTAAAGAAGAACGGATATTTTCCTCAAAAACTGAGTTCAAGTGTTTTATCAAAATTATTTTCCATATAAGATGATATAGGGTTCAAATTCTATCCCTATTATTACATTAATTTTATTATTTTATGATGGAATTATTTTTATTATGTCCTTTATCTTATATGGATTATGTTATGATGGCATGATGTTTAAGAATCCCATTTTTATTACATGGGTTATGCTGTGATGTATGATTTATGATTTTGTGGAAAACATAATAATGGTTTCATTATGAGATGGGTGGGACCTATATCTCCCTCTAATTCATTGGGTAAATATTTATATCTTATGAGATAGACATGGCTGAAACTACAAGTTAATCTTGTTTAGTGATACAAGACAGGAACGAGGAGTGAACTCTGTTCAGTAATGGACTTTGTCTGCTATGATGATCTTGGAAATGAGTCTTCACTAATATGAAATAATTTTCTATGATTGTGTGTGTATGAAACAAAGTTTCATGTCTTATGTTTTGAATATTGGGATTACATTTCACTACAATGACTTATCCCATGTCATGATATTATGATCTATTTTGCAAGATAAGATTTTCAAAATGTTGTGTTCGTATGAATATGATATGATTGATATTTCCTTTGTTTTCCCTTACTAAGCATTTGAGCTCACCCTTTGTATGTTTTATTTTCCCCATGTCAGGAAGAAGGGTATTAAGTAGGATATGTCAAAAGGTACTCTAGATATGATGTAATAAATGAGAGACAGTGTAGATGATTTATGAATCAGTTGTTTATGTTTCCCAGTTTCTAAAGACACTATACATATATGGTCCTATCATGATTCTGTTATATGTTGTAATAAATATGATTCAATTATGAAGTAATAACAATGTATGTAATGTATGGGTTGTTATAGTTGGTATCAGAGGAAATGTATATTCAACCTTAGGAAACTAGGATGTGAAAGCCTTAGTAAGAATCAAAAGGATATGTCTAAGCACAGGACACAATCTTAGTGTTTTAGAAATGGCCATCTAAAACCTATGATAAGACCTAAATTTTGAATTTTTTTCTTGATTATGTGGTTTTCCTGTTATGATTTGTATTTCTCGCACTATGCTTGTTGGTTTTAGTCAATGGATGGAACTAGAAGGAACAAGGTTAATTATGAATGCGATGGGCAATGCAATGATTGTCCCCTTAAGAAACCAAACATTATTGGAGTTGGAATTAAAAATCTTGAAGCCATGTTCACACAACTTTCTCAAGCTATAAATCAGGCAGACCATCCAAAGGAGTAAAGGAAAGAACAACATTCTGTTGAATACTTCATGAGGCAGTGTCCACAATCATTCAGCGGTTCTTCTGATCCATTATTGGATGAACAATGGATCAGTACCCCTAAAAATATATTTTCAGTCCTGCAATGTTTTGAACATTATAATGTCATCTTAGCAGTATATCATTTGGAAGGTGAAGCTGATCAATGGTGGAATCTTGTCAAGAAAGATGGCAAAGGGATGAAATTGAGTACATGGAATGGGATGAGTTCAAGAACTTATTTTTCAATAAGTACCTCCCTCTTATTATTTGATAAAATATGGAGAAGGAGTTTCTTGAACTAAATCAAAAGGATAATGAATCTATTGGTACCTACAAAGAAAATTTTACATGACTTTCATGGTACGCTTCTAGGATTATTATCTAACCTAGGAGTAAGATTGATCAATTATTTAGTGGATTAAAACCAAGTCTCCAGAGGGAATTAGCCATAAGGTAATTCAATAGATATGAGGAAATTATTTGATGTTCTATAAAGGTTGAGATGGAGATTGGAGTAACCCATCAGTTTTATGGGTTTGATAAGAAGAGGAAAATGGAATTCAAACGAAAATCTAAAGACCACACTGAAAAAAAGTTGGGTTTTCCTTTATTCTGAAAGTGTGGAAGGAAAATGGAGGGAATTGTATTAAAGGGACAAGTAAATGTTTTATGTGTAGAAAACAAGGACATTGAGAAATTGAATATCGATGTAATTGGAAGAATATGTCTAATGTCGTGAACAAATAAAAGGATACATAGAATGCACCTCGTACTCTTCAATGTTACAAGTGCAAGGAAATGGGGAATTATGCTAATCAATACCATAATCCAAGGGTTATGGATGATGATCGATGTCAAAAATGTTTTAAGGCCAAAGAAAAAGGAATTTAACATGCAATTAGCATCAGTGATTTAGAGTATGATAATGATGTGGTAAAAGTTACACTTACCATCCACTCTAAACTAGAAAATGATTTATTTGATTCTGGATCCACCCACTCTTTTATTTATGAAAATTTTCAAAGGGTATCGCCATATTACCTAAGTAGTTATATATTGAGTTAGTTGTGACAACTCCTAATGGCACAACAGTCACATCAGAAGTTTACAATTCTTCTCTGATTGAAGTTTGTGGGAAAGTGCTTCCTCCAAATCTTGTGATCATTCATATAGTGGAATTTTATGTGATTCTTGGAATGGATTGTATTTCATTATACGGATCTCATATCAATTTCAAAATAAGGGAAGTCACATTTCATATTTTTGATCAATCTATGATCAGTTATCGATGCAAGGATGAATATAACCTTCCAGTGGAAATTTCTTCCATCTTATGGGTTTTGATTCTAATAAATGAAGGTTATTTATCTCAAATGGTTGGAGAGAAACCCATGATTAAGAATATTCCCATTGTATGGGAGTTTGATGATGTATTTCCTTAGGAATATCTAGGTCTTCCACCAAATCGTGATGTTGAGTTCTCAATATAACTGATACCGAGTGCTACGACCATTTCAAAGACACCTTATTGAATGTCCCCAATTGAGTTGCATAATTAAAGATGCAAATCCAAGAGAATCTTGATAAGGTATTCAAACGCCCTAGTGCGTCACCTTGGGGAGAACCTATAATATTTGTTATGAAGAAAGATGGATCAATGAGACTATGCATTGATTATCGAGAACTCAACAAGATCACTATCAAGAACAAATATCCTCTCCCATGCATTGTCGATCTATTTGAACACCTACACGAAGATCAATAATTTTCCATGATTGATCTTCATTCAGGATACCATCAACTAAGGGTCAAAAAGAAGGATATACTAAAGACAACATTCCGTACAAGGTATGGACACTAAAAATTTATAGTTATGCTTTTTGGTCTTACTAATGCCCCTGATATCTTCATGAATATAATGAATAGAGTTTTTAGTGACTATCTTGATCATTTTGTGGGAGTCTTTATAGGAGATATTCTTGTCTATTGAAAGATAAAGGATGAACATGAAGATCACTTGAGAATTGTATTGAAGACCCTGAGAAAGGAGAATCTTTATGCCAAATTTACCAAGTGTGAATTTTGGCTTCAAAAAGTTTCATTTTTTGGGTCACATAATCTCAGAAGAGGGTATATCTGTGGATCCAACAAAAATGGAAGTTATTGAAAGATTGTCGAGACCAAAAACAGTAACTGAAATCTAATGTTTTCTTAGTTTAGCTGGGTATTATCGACATTTTTTGGAAGATTTTTCAAGATTATCTAACCCAGTCACCAAATTGACTCAGAAATGAGTGATGTTTGTTTGGATGGAGGAATGTGAAGAGAATTTCAAAGAGCTAAAAAAAAGTTTAGATAGTTCACCTATGCTCACACTTCCTTGTAGCGTAGAAAGTTTTGGGATCTACAATGATGCATCTAAGAAGGGGCTGGGGTGTGTTCTCATAAAAAATGATATGGTGAGAGCTTATGCCACACGGCAGTTGAAAACCCATGGGAAAAATTACCCAACTCATGATTTGGAGTTAGCTGCAGTAATCATTCCATTAATGATTTGGATTCATTATCTTCATGGTGAAAGGTGTGATATTTATACTGATCATAAAATTTTAAAGTATATTTTCACACAAAGTGATCTGAATATGCACCAAATAATTTGGTTGGAGTTGATTAAGGATTACGAATTCTCAATTCATTACCACCCTAGGAAAGAAAACAAGGTGGTAGAAACATTAAGTCGACAAGACCACAGTAGCTTATCCGTGATAAAGATCATAAAGGATCAAATATTTATGGATTTACAAATGATGGATCTTGGAATTTTAATTAAAGAGAAGATATATTATCTTTAATAATTGATTTTTCAACCATCTATACAGGTGAATATTAAAGAGGCGCGGAAGGAGGATGTTGGGCTTCAAACGAAGGTGATAAATGTTCCTAGATTAGACCACGATTGTGATGGGATAATAATGTTCAGGATACATGTATTTATTCCTGCCATACAAGAATTAAATAAGGACCTACTGGATGAGGCTCATAATTCATCATTTCCTATTCCTCATAGAAGTACAAAGATGTACGGGGACCTAAAAGAGTACTTTTGGTGGGATGGAATGAAAAGAGTTATCACTGAATATGTCTCTCGATGCTTGCTTTGTCAGCAAGTTAATGCTGAGAGACAGAAGTCTAAGGGGATGTTATAACCATTACCCATACCAGAATGGAAATGAGAAAACATCACTATGGACTTTGTCATCGGACTTCCCAAAACATCCAAAGGAAATAATGCAATAAGGGTTATAGTTGATTATCTTACAAAGTCAAAACACTTCATTGCTATTAGAGAATATTTCTCTCTTGATCAGCCAGCTAGGATATATGTAAAAGAAGTGGTAAAATTGCATGGAGTACCACTTTCCATTATATCTGATCTGGATCTGAGGTTTACCTTGAAGTTCTGGCGAAGTATTCAGCATGCTCTGGATACAGAGTTATGTTTTAGCACTTCCTATTATCCTCATACAAATGCCTCTAATGAGACGAAAATTATATATTTGGAAGACATGTTTAGAGCTTTCTCTATGTATTTCAAAGGCGGTTGGGATCAAAACCTACCATTGGTGGAATTTTCTTAAAATAATAGCTTTCACTCCGGTATTCAATTGTCTCTTTATGAAGCACTCTATGGAAAGAAATGCAGAACTCCAACATGATGAGATGAAGTTGGGGAAAGAAAGCTATTAGAACCTGATGTTGTTGATTAGATTGTGGAAAAGGTAAGATCTATTCAACAACAAAAAAGAGTATATCAGAGTCGACAAAATATGTTACACCGACAACTAAAAAAAAGACCTATAGTTTTAAGTTGGTGATAAAGTGTTCTTACAAATATCTCCCTGGAAGAGAGTAATGAGATTTGGAATGAAGGGCAAGCTTAGCCCCGGGTATATCTGCCCTATCGAAATACTGGATTGTGTTGGGAAGGTAGATTACCGATTGACACTTCCACCAAATCTCTCCCATGTTCATGATGTGTTCCTTGTATCTCTCCTGAGAAAGTACATACCCGATCCTTCACATGTACAATGCTCAGAAGTTGTACGGCTGGAGCAAGATCTTTCTTATGAAGAACAACTGATAGATATTCTAGATCGTAGAAAAAAAGTTCTATGAAACAATAGTACTCTATTGGTTAAAGTTTTATGGAGAAACCACCTTTTAGAAGAAGCTACATGGGAACTTGAGGGTGTGATGAGGGAGAGGTATCCTCATCTGTTTGTAACGAAGTGAAGAATTTCAAGGGTGGTAAAATGTAACACCCTGAGATTTTATGAGAAATATTTTTTTATGTCTTCTGTTATACGTAACACTAAAGGAAGCTTTCACTACATGCAACATTGGCTTGACTTACGTTACCTGTAAGAGCAACCTTCCTCGATAGCTTGCATTTTACGCAATACTGGGTTTCACTAAACAACGATATGAAATTAAAATATTATATAAGCTAGCTGTTATAAATATTATTAACAACATTTTGAATTTTATATAACATTATAATTCATCATACACATGATATGAGATAAAAACTATTTTTTTGATAAAAGAATTATTTTTTTCAAAAATGCATTTTTTCCACCTTTTGATGGCGCACCCATTTTAAATATTATTTTTGAAAATATTATGAGTTTAATTTGACAAGATAAAATTCCTTTATTGAATTAGTATATAAAAATTTACATTGGATAAATTTTTTATACTTTTATGATAACTTTCATATTTTGAGGAATATTAAAAATACGCTAAATTTTTCTTAAGACAAATTTTTTCATCAAGATAATTTATATGGATAAATTATAATATTTAATGAATTTAAAGTATAAATAGAATATATGTTTACCTTTTGATATAATGTATTTCATTATCATTATTTTTTCATTGAATTCATAGGTATAAACATTTTAATCTTTTGCAATGTTTTAAGTTTAAAAACTTGTTTTCTCAACAACGAGATTAATTTTTAAATTAGTTTCTGCAAATTTTATGTATTGAATTTGAAAAAATGGATTTCATATTTGGAATCAGTAGGTTCAAATTATGTTAATAGGATACTTTTTCTTTTTGGTCATTATAAATAGTAACTATAGTAAATTTTATTTACCAGAGTTAAAGGTAAATCAGGAAATTAAGGGTAAAAATAATATTATAAAATTATCCTAACACCTGCCAAAATTCTATTGGACAATTATAAGTAGACCCATATCACATAAGGGTCTGAATAGATTCATTTCATGGACTTTTAACCATAAAAATGATGTGATTGTTATTAAAACCAAAGAAAGTGACAACATGTCACTCTCTTATATCTTATAAGTGTGATAATTTTAATTTGTTGATAAACTTCATAAAACATCAAAACTAAATAGTATTCAGAAATAGAATAAAATTATCTACATCATGTGAATTTATTTAGAATTTTTAGGGATTAAATAATTATCATTACAGATGACACAACAGTGATGTAGAAATTATTTTATTGATTGAAATATCAAAGAAATGGTTTAAAAATATTAAAAAAACATTTATATGAACTATTTAATGTGATCCAATAATATTATAGATAAATATAACATGTTATGAATCTATTAAATATTTTTTTTAATATTCTTGTATGTGGACTTTTTTTAAATCCAAATAATTTAATAGTGTCAAAAATGGCAGTATTGTAATTTTATAAAAATAACATAATATTAAATTGTTTAAAAATCACAAAAATATATAAAAACTTTTAATTGAAATTTAGATGGTCAAAAATGTCACAAATTATCCAATTATATACAATTAATGACACATAAGAATATATTAATAGCAATTTAAAATTTAGAATATTATTACCACAAATAAAATTAAATAGATTAAATAAGGATAAATGAAGTTGATAAGGTTTTAAATAAATTCCCAAAATGTCTAAATTTCATTGTAAGATGATATTACAACCCTATCTCATCTCATCTTTTAATTTGAGTCATTTTTTAGCTTTTATGATGGGTTTCAGTTTATTATAAATTAATATTTTAGAGGTTTCTAAAAGTGCCCCTCTCCTCTCTTATAAAAGGCACCTCCTCCCTATCCTCTTCACAACATTTTGAGCCTTCATGATCGGCCAAATCCTGTCCATTTATCTTCTCCATTTTCCCAGAAACATACTAGAGGGCATGGTCTTCTTCAAAGACTAAATTTAGTTCCCTAAGAGGAGGTTTAGAAGAGGCGCGTCAAAGAAGAGGTAATATCCTTTACTAATTCTTTCAAATTTATTTCTTCTTCTACTTTATCTTCTTTATTTTTGATTCATTATAAAGTAATAACATCATTATCACTCATACACTGATACGTTATTATAAATATTAAAAACCCCCATTTCTCCTTTTATCCATCTTATGGAAAATGGAATCACCGCGTGTGCGTACGTACGGAATACCGTCTCCACGTCTTGGTGTAATATGTTTTCTACCACCACCTTAATTGGATGGGTATAATGGTATATGGAATAACTATATATGGTTATTATAACATGATACTAATTCTGATATATTCTATCATTCACTCAAATACCATTCAATAATTATGGGAACGATATCATTGCTCGTGCGTACGTACGGCTTACCCTCTCTACGGTGCGATGAAATTAGTTCTACATGAACTTCATTAAACCATGATTATATAAACGAATTGAATGAGTAAATCTGATATAAATTATACTAATACCATTATGTAAATTATATAACTATGACTTAAAAATATGAATATGATCTTATCTGACAAAATATACGTATGAAAATAAAGAAGTTAATACCCAAACAAGGAGTAACAATTAAATGATACTAACAAATGGATAAAAATATGATCATAAATGTCATCATAAAAATTAATATGATTATTTAATAGATCATTAACATTATTTAGATCATTATACAAGAGGTTAGGATACACATGAATCATATCAGACCTAAGGTAAGGGATAATTATTCCAATCTCGTTCTTATCTGATATTGTTTATTCGTAAGTATTTACTGGGGTTATATTTATTATCCATGTACATGTTTTATAAGAATTTTTTCATAATGTGTTTAATATTCCTCAATGTATGTTTAAAAACATTTTACCCCTTTTTTAATTTTTCCACAATGTATGGAAGGATTCTTTCGTTTTTTACCATATAAGGTAATTTTTGACTTTTCTAGAAAAAGTACGAGAAGAATGTTTTTTTAACTTATACAGCATGAATTGATTTTTACAGTTTCATAATACCTTATTTCCACAAATCTTCCTATGAAAGATTTCAGGATTATTTTCAACAAAAAATAATTTCTTTTAAAACTATATGTCATTTTGAGAAAAGAAAATGATTTTGAAGAAGAAGGGATATTTTCCTCAAGAACTGAGTTCAAGTGTTTTATCGAAATTATTTTACATCTAAGATGATATAGGGTTAGGTTTCTATCCCTATTGTTACATTGATTTGACTATGTTATGATGGAATTATTTTTAGGAAGCCCTTGATCTTATATAGATTTTGTTATGATGGAATGATGTTTAAGAATCCCATTTTTATTACATGGGTTATGCTATGATATATAATTTTTGATTTTTTGAAACACATAAGAATGTTCTCATTATGAGATGGGTGGGACCTATATCTCTCTTTAATGCATTGAGTAAAGATTTATATCTCAAGAGATTAACATGGATGGAAGGGAAAGTCAATCCGGTTCAGTGATACATGACTGGAACGAGGAGTGAACTCGGTTCAGTAATGGTCTTTGACTGCTATGATGGTCTTGGCAACGAGTCTTGACTAATATGAAATGATTTTATATGATTATGTGTGTATGAAAAAATGTTTCAGGTCTTATGTTATGAATATTTGGATTATATTTCACTACCAAAACTTATCCCATGTCATGATATTATGATTTATTTTACAGGATATGTTTTTTAAAATTTTATGTTCTTATGAATATGATATGATTGATATTTCCTTTCTTTGACCTTAATGAGCATTTGAGCTTGCCCTTTGTAGGTTTTATTTTCCCCAGGTCAGGAAGAAGGGTATTAAGTAGGATATTCCAAAAGAGACTCTAGATATGAAGAAATAAATAGGAAACAATTTAGATAATTTATGAACAAGTTGTTTATGTTTTCGAGTTTCTAAAGACATTATACGTATATGGTCCTATCATGATTCTATTATATATTGCAATGAATATGCTTCAATTCTGATGTAATAAAAATTTATGTAAAGTATGTGTCATTATAGTCATTTTGTACCTATACCCTTCAATACCAATTTGCTATGGTTGCAGAGCTTTGTAAGGAAGAAAAAAACACAAATAGGGATAGAAAATGGATAACATGCATGATTTATGTGGTTCAACATTGATTCCTATATCCATTGAAGAATGGGGTACTTTCTGTTATTTCTTTCAGGTTGAATTTTTCTGAGGATCACCACTGGTTATAGATTACAAAAGCATGGGATTGATTGCCTTTTAAATATATTAAGGAAATAAAGGCTGTCAAGGTTTGGTTCATCAACCCTTGAAATTTGTCTCACCCTCGGCAGCTATCAACCACTTTACCTGCCCACCAAAGGGAAAACTGTCTGCTGGAGTTGTTTCAGACCATGAACTTCATCTCTCTAAATTCTCCCTTTATTGAGAGTGTACCCCACAAGTAGTACATGAAAATTATGTCTTGGTGACCTAGATCATCCTCACTAAAAGAGGCTAAGGATTCATTACATGGTATGAACTGACCTTATAATAGTGTTATGCATTTTTATTATATTGAAATGGATGTTTCTATCATTGAATATTTTATTTATAAGCCAATATTTAATCAACAACTTTTGTCATACTAAATCCATGCATATAACATTATTTTGGTAAAGGGAAAAACATATCACAATCATTGAGGGGAGGAAATATTCAGCCATACTCTCTCTCTCTTTATGTTCATACTATTAGGGATGTTAAGGTATATTATACTCATAAGAGTCATCCCTTATTATGATAGTGATTTTATAAGGTTGGTGTATTAGTAATAAATTTAATGCACATTAATTTATCACTGGTTTTTTGATGTATTTTTCAGATTATTATATAATTTTTAAGTACCTATTTATGATAATAAAATAGAATTAATTGATAAAATACATACATTTCACAGCATTATAAATAATTAAAAAATAACCCAGTTAGAAAACATTAAAGTATTCTATTTTAATCATTCACATAGAATATTTATTGTGATTTAAATTTACATTATAAAAAAATTGAACTTTATATAAATCCATATTAAAATGATATATAGGTGTAATAGAAATATTTATAAGGAAGACATCATTAAAATAAGATAAGTTTAAAAAGAAAAATTACTAACCTCGAGTCCCAACTCATTTGTACATATTATACCCACATGAAAAAAAAAATTATATTAATTAAATACATTAAATGAATTTATCCTTGATTATTCCTTTATTTCAATTCATTTTATTTAATTTATTATAGTGTTTTATAAATTTAAAAATGAAGAATAATTCAGGTTGGTTGTTTTTGGGAGGTTGATTTATAGTATTCAAAGTATATTTGTTATCCAAGTAATGATAAAATGGCTATTTAAAATTGTTGAAAAATATGTAGATCTATAGGTTAGATGACTCCTATCAATATAGAATGGAACAGTGTAATAACTTATTATATATTTACTTTTCCATTGATCTACCATAGTATGATTGTTTTACATTTTAACAATACCATGAATGCTAAAATTTAATTATGTGGTCGTGATTGATGTTTCACCATTAAATTTTTTTGATAACATCTTATATTAACCATTATTACATAATATTATTAGAATCTCCATTTTCATAATAATTACGGACATGAATATTATAGCATTGTTCATGTTGGTGGAAAAACTAACCCAATCAAGAACAAATTATAACAACCGAATATGTAAGAATATATTATTATATATAAATAAGATAAATTTTATTGAAACTTTTGATTTAAGAAAATTATCAATGTAATAAAACATATTCAATAATATTTATTTTTATAAGATAAATCAATGAATGTTGTATGAGTTCATTTCATTAAATTCATCCAGTTATGCTCATTTTAGGCAGTTAAGTCATACGATTCTAATTTATTGTAAATATTTTTTTAAAATCGAAAATTCCCCATTACTAAAACATAATAATATTATAAATATAATATCAATTCTTTAAATTTAATTTTTTTAACGACCCACCTAATGAGGATATGAAAAATAAAATATTTTTTTTCATATAAGTGCTATTCCACATGTAACACAGGTGCAATTTTCATTTTCAAGGAATCATAGAAATTTTGGAAATGGTCCACTAACATTGAAAAATATAGTATAATAATCATATTGATACCATTATGTTATTATGGTTATAAGAATCATATAATACATAGAAAATCATTATTACTATGTAATAATGAACACTGTTTGATATTTGGGGAGGGATTTCGGTAGGTCTTGTTAAAATTTTTTTTAAACGATTGTAAACAAACATGGTGGTTAAGGGATCATTTCATAACTGAGCAGTGTGAAAACAAGGTAAATACTCTTATCATTGATAAAAGAAACAAATTCAATTCACAAAATCATGTAGCATCAATGAAATCCATATTCAATTATACCATATGATATGCCAAAATCTACTCAAACAATTAAAAAAATTAGTTTTTGGCGTTATCACACAGTTTTAACACCGTTTGGCTATTCCTAGAATTTATTATTGTAATATAAATTTTCCATTGAAAAATATTTTTATGTACCAAAATTATATTTACCATATTAAAAATTGGAAAATAATTTTTTAGTGTTAATTTTTTTAGATGAGTTAAAAAAATCTAAATATATTTCCACTAGGGAAAATTAATAATAATTATTAGAAAAATTAATTTGTATTCATAACAATGAATTTTCACCAAAAAAATTATAAAATATATTTTTAATAAAATATAATGTTTTCTGACTAGATAAAGAATTTCATGTGAATATTTAACTAAAACAAAAATAAAAGGTATATTTTCAATATATAATAAAAAGAAACAATACAGTATTCATGAACTTTGTATCTTACACTATTCACAAAAAAAATCTACCGCTGTGGAAAATTCTCAAAAAATAAAATAAATATAATATTTGATATTATCATTGAAAATATAATATCCAAGTTATCAATTAAAAAATATAAAATTTAGAAATTAATTTCTAAAAAAAGTCATATCACACCTGAAAAAACACTACTAGAGTAAAAATTATCTCCCGTTCCAAATGGAAAATAATAATCTTATTATACCACTTCATAAAATTTTTTCTAATGTTAAAATTTTAAATACTAATAACAAACAATGGAATAAAATGTAAAATAATATCAATAGAAAAATACATGGATCATAAAATTATTCCAAAAATTAAATTGCATCCTCAAAATTTAATCTAGGATAAAAAATTAGGGATATTTTTTCATCAATACCCATTCAGGTTACACTATTACTACTTTAACCATTTAATTTTTAGAGAAATTTTATGCTAATGTGTTATATTTTTCAAACATCTTCTCTACATGATTAAGAATGTACATCATATTTTACTGATAATGATGATTCTTCATTATGTGTAGCACTTCTAGACTTAGTACATCATATACTTCAGGTACATACTTCTATAATAATGTAGCCAGAAACACGTCATGTAACTAAGATAAACTTAGAGGTCAGAATAATATATATTTAAATTATACAACTTTAGAAAAATAATATGGGCACATAAACCATGACTATAATTACTCATTCCTTATAAAACTCATCACACATTTTATTGGAAATATTTTATGAATCATATAGTCTCCAACAAAAATTTAAAGATAATTAATATGGTATTTTCACATCCCTTTAACCTAATATAAGAAACTATCACATGATGTTTAAATATATTTACATTTTCAACCATATCTTTTACCGATTCTGGTATTAATAACATTTTATCCCTAACTTCATCCTAATATTTTGATGTTTGAAAATGATTCCTTTACAATTCCTCAAATGTATCCATCAAAATAGCTTATTAAAAACATAAATTTTATTATAATTACACTAAATAAAGGTGTCGATCCTCAAATCACTACTAATCTGATTACCAATCATGTATAATATTCAACAATGTACGAATTAGTTTCTCTGATTTTTGGTTATTTCAAGGATGAAAAACTCCACTGAAACATAACTAAATACAAAATAATTTCTTAAGTCCATTTTGTATTTTGTTTGTAAAACATGTATCATTATTTGATAAAATAGACATATAAAATCTATCAAAAATAGCTATATATTTTAAATAATGTCTATTGGGATGATCCAATTACATATCATTTCAAATAAGAAGAAATAAACTCATTGAGTAAAATGATCCACAATAATATATGTTTCAATAATATGTTAGGGTGCATTTAGTAATACCATAATTAAATCCAAGTATATAAGGTCTCATTTAAATTATAGAATTTTGAACAATTTAATAATCACTTTTAAGATAATATTTAACATTAACTTGTTGATAAGTAATACAATTCAATGTATAATCAATAATATCTTCCTTCATTATATCTTAGAACCAAAATTATCCAGCATACCTTTACATCATAGTGTGCCAATTTGAATTGACAATGAATATTTTTCAACTTAATTCAATAATTCCATTTAAAATTGAGAGTCAATCTATATACATAACCTATTTATAAATCACATAACCCTTCATTTTTAATTATTCTAAGGAGATAATTTTACTTCTCTGACTAGTTTTATTTTTCATTAACAACCATGATCCTATATATGAAAATATTTTAAATCATTGTAATAGGGATGAATGTACTAATAATTGATCAAATAGAAAATGAGATTAAAATATCGAAATCCAAATACCTATTTCATTAAATCATTGTCTATAGGATCAATGTAAAAATTTCTCTTCTCTAATGTTATATTATACTTTCGAATCAGATTATATAATTATTTTTTTCCATCACTTAGATGACAATGAATTGAACAATAATAAACATTTATTATATAAAAAAGCCTTTCTAACTCATTTTTATGTTGTTTTGGGAGAATATATACTATAATAAATTATGATCCATTTATATATCACATTTTCTTAATATAAATTATGACTATATATTTTTAAATAATTTTTTTCCTTTTTTTAACTAGTAACCATTGTATAAATTTTCCAATATGATTTTAACAATCATGAAGAATATTTCATTAACCCTTAAAATTGAATCATTAAAAAAGGAACATTAATTAAGAATCACTATAAATAATAAAATACATGTTTCTTTATTGTAAGATCATAACTAGAGAATTGAACAATATAATTATTATTTTCAGAAAATAGTCATCAGAATATCTTGTCTAAATTAATTTGAACCCCATATAAGTTAGCCTTTTTTTGTGTCAGTTGAAAAATAAGGTCACTAACAATTCATCATTAATTAAATAGTAGTCCCATAAATAATTAAACATTAGAGACATTAGTAAGTTTTAGTAATTCTTATATAACTTTAATTTTACCAGTCTTAGTAGTTATGTTATCTTTTTTTTACAATATAATCATGAAATTAAATTTATACAGACAATGATTAACATTTCCTAAATTTTACGAAAAAATATCATTATGATTCTATAGAATAATCCATGTACAAGTAATGATCTTCTTAACTTTTAGAATATACTAGAACATAATAAATAAATATTACCTTATATTTATAAAAATTCTCATAGAATACTCTCTAAATAAGATCCTTAAGTGTAGTGGGTGATTTTTTTATCCTAATTGGTAGGAAAAAAACTCATAATGATTATAAATTGTTCAAAACAATAACAAAGTAATGTATTTCTCCCTGAAATTGAATTGATGGTATCCTAAAATCATTATAATAATAGAAAAAATAGATTAACCAAGAATTGATCAATGTAGTCATGATTGTGTTGAATGTATTACATAATAGTAATAGTAATGTTATTTAGTTCTATATAATCAATGATTTGACTCATATAATAGTTATTATTCCTAAAATTCAAAACATAATCACTCTAAGGTGAATTATAAAGGAAGACACAACCCTTAGGACGTAATTATTGTAATTTTATTTTCTACTATGATATCTCTTGTTGATATAATATAAATTTTTTTATATTGAATTATCACCAATTAATTATTTAATGGATAATTCAAAATCATGTTTATTAATAATATTAGACATAACATTAGGATATTCATAAAAAAATTCATTAATCATTAGAACATTAATAATTTGAATAGGTCTACTTCTTTTAATGAAATGAAAAATAAAAATTTCACCACCATTTTTAATCAATTTTTTATCATGTTGATAATTTATAATACTTATGAAACAATTATTATATTAAAACTATACCTTATTTTGAAAATGGAATAAAATTTATTTTTCTCCTAAATAAATTAGATAATGATTACTCAAAATATAATCCATACCTATGGTAGTGTCAGAATATATTAAGTGTAATATAAAATAATTAGGACAGAAATATTCACTATATTATAATGGGAAGGTTCCATGAAAAATTTATTTTTCTTATACCACATGGATGAGTTTTTAGTGAATGGTTTTTTTCTATTTAATGATGTGAAATTTAAATTAAAGAAATTATTAAAAATACTATATTTCAAAAATCCAGAATCACACAAGATATTGGAAAAATTGATTAATCAAGTAACATACATATTAAAAATTTATTGGAAATGAAAAAATATTCTATATTATTATAGAATAAATTACTTACACTCTTTTTATTTTTATCATTACGATATCCAAAATGATTAAAAAACTTTATTAAATTTTTTCTAGAGTAACCTCAATAATTTTAATTAAAACCTTTTATTATTTAATTAACACATCATTTACCATTATTAGTTTGACCATTATAGTTTTCATTTCTTTCATATAAATAATATCTAAACATTCCACATAGATACAAATTTCATGATCTTTTCTAATATTTTTTAAAATTAAATTTCAACATCTGAGATATGTTGGGTTCTTACATATTGGTTTTAGTTTTTTTTGTATAATTCATTCCATCATAACCACTTATTATTCATTATTTCATGGGATTAAGAATAAAAAATTGTATCTCAACCTTGTAACATGATTCAAAAATCTCATATATAAATTTTATCTCCCTATTTATTTGGGATATAAAGGTTATAAAAAAATTTATGTAGCTAGTAAAACTGGCCCAATAAAAAATACTTTATAATGAAATAATGAAGAAGAATATATTATTTAACAGTATTACTATTTATTTTAAAAAAAATAATGAATGAAAAATTATTTGATATTGTAAATCCAATTACAATAATGTTAGATGAAGAAGATAAAAAACAATTATGGTAAGATGTTTTTACATAAGAATCATATTAGTAAGCTCATTTTTTACTATTAAATACTATGATGACCAATTATTATAAATATTTTTTATATAATACAATTTTAATCTTTATATAGAAATAATATTCTTATAATTATCATATTTATTTGAATCAACCTACCTTGAATTATTGTGATTGAAAACAGAATACATTGTTCTCAGAGGAGGTAGATTGCAAAAATCATTGGAGAGATTTTCATTTTTAAAGGGTCGAGAGAAAGGGAAATAATATTTCTTTCATAAAACAATTACCATTCCCTTATAATAATAACACTTATGTAATTATATTAGTGTGGTTATAATATATTTTGACAACATTAAATAATAAAGAAAATTTAAATATATTAGTTTGGAATATTAATTTTTAATTCGATGTCATGGGTTTTCACCCTCTACAATCCCACATATATTTGATTTATTTAATAATAAATTCTATAGGATCTAAGAGTCATATAGGGAGAAGTATTATTAATAATATTTTTTTATATAAGGTTGTAAATGTTCATTGATATGTGATGTTTTGATGGCTCCTTTTATAAGAGAGTTTTCATGAACCATTACAAATAACGTTAAAATTAATGTAATATAAAAAATCTCAGTGAAGGAGCTCCAAGGAAACAATTATTTTAATATAAGAAAAAATATTTTAAAATTATATCATCACAAAAATTATATATAATATTTTTGGGCCGTATAATGTAGTTTTAACCTAATATACCACTTTTTATGATTACCATTGTTACAAATTTTACCATGGTATTTCATTTTTCTGTCAAAAAATAAATTTAAAACCATTTCAAAATTTCAAAAAATTATTTGACTATATGAAGATAATTTTACATGATTCCATTTCTATATTTAGTAAATGTTAATTTTAATAAAAAAATTCAAAATAAAATATATAATGATTTTAGAAAAATAGTTATTTTTGTGAAAAATAAAATTCCCAAGAATAAATTTATTATCTTATGAATAAATAAAAGATAATTATGAATCTTTCAATTTAAATCAAAATTTAAAAGAACATGGTGAATAAAAAATTAATGTAATAGTCCTAGTTTTTGAAAAGAATTAATTTCACAATATTTAGTTAAAAATAAACTGTTATTGAGAAATATAAAAAAATTTCCCCAATAAATTTATGATATGATAAATTAAAAAATTATGTCCATTTTTTCAAAAATAAAATTCTAAAATTTAGAAATTTAGTTACTAATTAAAATATATAATACATGGAAAAACATTTAGTTATACTAAAAAATACTTCCCCTTCCAAATTTGAAATCAATAACTACATATTAACATACTATTTTTATAGTGTTATAATAATTATTTTTATTAATAAATATAATATAATATTAAAAAGTCTCACAAAAAATTTTTGGGTCCTCACAATTAGTGTTTGGTGTAGACTATTTAAACAAGTGAGATTTAACATATTTCAATCCATTATATTAAGAGGCATGTGATTGATGTAGAAATTTATATTCTAATTTTGTAAATGTTTCATAAAAATTAAAATATATCTACTTATTAAATATTTTCCAATAAAAAATCATCCTTTAACTAATTCTATATATTAATTTTTTTGCTTCTATATATATTGTGAGGTCCTAAAACATGATCAAATTCTAGAAATAGGGAGTTCATGGAATATTTTGTGGAAATTGAATTAATAAATTTGGGGATAATCATTATAAATAAGAATCAAAATGTGTTTTTAATAAATTAAATATGATGGTATTTAATTTGATTAATAACGTTGAAAGAACAATAATCTAATTAAAAATAAAGAATAAGGACCTTATTTTTTATACAATAGACTCAAAATTCAAATATATTTGTATTTATTATAATGTGATCTTTAAAGAATATGAAAGATATATTCATATGATAGATAATGAAATCATTCAATTTATACATGGTTGTGAAAATTTGATGAATCCCAAATAATCAAGGATTATTTATTAATAAATATTTAAATAAGTAGGTATCCGAGGACAATAACATATACCTATATGTTTTTATTTAAAGAAATGAATATTATAGATGAATTTCGGAATTCTATATTGGTAATAGTAAATGGAGAAGAATTATAATATATTGATAATAACGATACAATAGTTTTGGGTCTAATACCCAAAAATCAATATGTTAATTAATCTATATAGATGTTCAAAAAATATATTGAATTGAGGAAAAGTATAAATTAACAAATAGAGAGTAATGTGTAATGTTTACATGTAATAAAGAGTTACTTTTGATTTGAACTTATATTAAATTTTATATTTCAAGTTCAAATTAATATTTCATTTTATTAATATTGAAATATTATATAAATTATTTAAAACGTATATCACATTAGTATTTTTTTAATATAATTTTTGAGGAATATATTTATATTATCCCACCAAATATATTTATACACTATAATAATTTTATAAATTTTTATAAAATGATGATTTATTGGTATATATTGAATAAATCGCTGAGATGTTTTTACGATAGGTTGGATACATGTTTGAAGTCATAATAATTTTTGGAATTAATTTCCACAATGATTATTTCAAAATTGGGTATTAAATAAAATATATTTTGTCATTTTTTATATTGATGATATTATTTTTATAGATATGATGATGTAGTTTGAAAAAAGACTTCCCAAGAAGAAAACAATTTTTTGGTGTATATGGGTGGAGGGTTGTGTTTTTACATGGAAAATAAATCACTAATAGAAGAAATTATAATTTTATTTCTACTGCGTAGTATTCTCAAGAACAGTTAATTAACATGTAAATGGTAAAGTTGGTAGATTTCCATACTCTAGTGGTAATAGGGAAAAATCATTCAAAGAATTTTCAATGTAATTACGTTATCCATATATAATGTATAAATTTATTTTTTTACACTAATTGAGTTCTTAAATGACATTGATTATCTATGCCATTTGATTGTATCCTTGATATCAATGCACAATAAATAAATATCATGATATTATAACGAATATAGTCATATATTCTATAAAATATATAGTTGACTATTTAACTATTTATTATTGACTAATTATTTGTGAATTTTTTTGAATATTAGACGATGATTTGTCTAGAATATTTTCTAATTAGAAATCCACTTTAGGATAAATTTAATTTATAAGATAAAACTATGATATTTATTAATTTTTTTACTTTATTTACTCTACATATAATAGATTTTACAGTATACCAATGTGATATATTCATAAGAAAAAAGTAGTATATATGGGTAATTAGTTAAAATTACTCTTGGTAGAACTAATGTTTCAATTTATATTCTGTTGTGATTGTTGCTTCTTGACCTGGGAGCCACTCAATGGTTCCCCGAGCCAGTGGGCCATAGGGCCTCATGTGCACCTTCCAATATTCCAGAGGCTATTGACGTGTAGGGATGGACTAGTGTGTCTCTAAGGTGAGAATATGCACTCATTTTAGAGTGTAGAACAATAGATATAGACATAAAAAACAAATTTATAAAAATAGTGGTAGCATAATAATGAATATTAGAACTAGAATCAGAAGTTAAGTATAAATAACCGTCATTAACAACCAGATCAAAAGATAAACATTATAGTATGAAAAAAATTATGATTTAATTCCATATATCTATGAAATAGGAAAACAAGTATACAAGGAAGAAAAAATAATTTCAATACATGATATAACAAAGAGTGAAAAAGAAAAAAAAATCCAAACATCATGATATCCAGATCGCTTATCAACTACCCAGCTCTATCCTAAAGAATGTAGGCAAGTGAGGTGTCCAATGTAGTATGATTCCCATTATCAACACCTATATACATACAGTCATATGGAGTACCAACAATGACCTAGATATAGTGTGAGATAAATCTCAATAGGCCACCACCAATGGTATCTATACAATACAATATGTGTATATAAATTGACCAACTTGAAAGTAAATATAAATGAAAAGAAATGCTATAATAATAATAACTCATACCAGCTTTATCCAAATTTTCTAATGTATTAGAGCATGATATAATTTAATTAATTTAATCACATTTTTTTATATAACACGTCTCAATAGTTTTATATCTGATATAGATATTGTAAGAGGATCCAAGGTGTAACCAAAGAATCCTATAGTGGTGATAATAATGAAAGATGATCTACGGTTAAACCAATGCATCCATGACCTCCGGGGTCCATCCAACCCAGTAACTACATTAAATCTAGTAGTAATAGGCCTAGTATAATTCATGGGGCATATCCCATGTCATTTTACTATAGAATATTCCAACAGAGTCGATGAATATCGTCCATAGTAATCACGGGCTAAGCAAGACTAGGTATAGTGGGGTGAATCCATGGAACCCCGTGTGTGACACATAAATTTGTATACAAGAAGTGTATCATAGGAATCCTAATATCAAGTTAGTAGTGAAGGGATACAAAAACATTATTACGGGAATCGACTAATAGAAAAGGGACGTTTTCAATGGTGGGTATCTACCTTGGAAACCAGATCCTTAAATCAAAACAGCTTCCTCTGAGTGCTTCCAGAATTGCATAATGAATCCATGTTTAACTAAAACATTACCAATCCTATAAAGATAAAAAGGTCTATATGAAATACTAACCATGTTCATATTCATTATTTAGTTTAGGCAATGTAATACTCATTCCATTTGATAATTCAGAAGGTTCATTCCATTTACTTTCTTACAATATGAAAAGGCTAAGAGGACTTGAATCCAATTTCCAATTCTATTTATATTCATTTAATAGGATCACTACATTCCCTTTAATTAATCATGACAATCGGTTTTAAGGACATGAAACCAATTCCATTTAATTATAGAAAAATGGTCCAAGAGATATATATAAACATACATGAGAATTAATATATTAATATCCATTGATTTAATTAAAACACTTACCCTAGAAGGGTCAAGTGAAATCTATACGTGTGTTGGTCATTAAAAATTCAATTCTCATTATAATTATGAAAGGCTTACCATTAAGAGGGTCAAGCCATCATAGCTGAATGGTGTCTCAAGTATTTATAACAATGTTCAAAAGTAATAAAAACAAAAAAAACTATTTGGTCAGACAACATTTAGGTCACAACCACCAATGACCAAATGAACATGT
The DNA here is from genome assembly GCA_963277665.1 of Viscum album. Lineage (NCBI taxonomy): Eukaryota > Viridiplantae > Streptophyta > Magnoliopsida > Santalales > Viscaceae > Viscum > Viscum album. The sequence continues at coordinate 172,662,715 of OY728157.1, forward strand.
AAGAAAATACATCTAGAATAAAAACACAATGTTTATAAAAAAGGAATATGAATTATTTGGGAAATAATTGGTGAAGCCGTCATATGCACAACAATTTCTATTTATAAATGAAAATATTTTTTGGTAAAAGGCAAATAATACCAACATGGATCAAATAACACACTCCTATTCCAATAATAGCTTTGATTTTGGCCTACATCAAATGAGAATGGAATCATGATTTGACACCATTAATATAGGGCATATGAACTCTAACCAGAATAACATATTATAGAAGAATAATAATGATTAACTATGACTAAGGAGTGAATCACTTAACAATAAGAATAAAATGAGTCCAACAAAAGATTGATTAGAATTTGGACGAATGAGATATCATGAAAACAGTAGGAATCCATTGGGGGAACTCGAATGTGAGAAAGAGGAGCCTCTATCATTGGAAAATAGAACAAATAGGGTTGGTTGGGTATTAAATAATTTAAGTTAATTTTGGTCATTTCAACCAAAAAAATACCGGGTCACATGGTTTCGCCTCATGGTTTTCCAAACTGTGCACCAACTGTTTGCACATACCGATCTCAAGAAAGGACCCACATGGTTGGGATTCACTCTTTGTGAAACCATGAACCAATCATGAATCTTAGATTAGTGAAACTTTGTATACAAACTACATGGGTGTGTTGCCTTGGTAAAATTTTTTGGGAAAATCGTGCACCCTACTTTTCCCATTAAAAGTCCTCACATGGTTAGGGGAAATCATGTCAGTTAGGAAAAATTTCTTCTACTAACTATGAGTCCCTATGATTTATTCCTCTGACCGAGGTTTTGATCTATAAAAAAAATCTACATACAAACTCAAATCATCCATGAAATCATTATGAATCCATATAATGTTGAAGATAAATAAATAGATAGAAATTTAGAGGATCCATACTTCACATAAAAATTGGGTTCCTACAGTCTTCCCCTATTAAAAGTACTCTTCTCCGAGTTCACCTTCCAATGGAATAAAAACTTAATCTGAGAAAAATTCCTTCCATTGAACATGTTTTTGGCCCCCCACTCCAAATTTTCATTCTATACGTGAACGATGTACTATAGAACCTACACTAATGAAATAAAATGATCGAGAGAGCCTCTATATTCCACTAATTGATTCATATGAGATACTCCTCAAAAGAATCATTAGTATGTAACTCAAGATCATTAGGATCAAATGTGTGAGATAGTTCAACATGGTATCATTAATGCTGTGAAACATGGGAGACTTCTTGTATGGTATAATACCTTTAATGTAATAATAACTGATATGCTACAGACCCAAATCTATCTATAATATGAGAAGTCCTAAATTTTTTGAAAAAATATCCCAATATTTTTTATCCATATATTCCATATTTTGGGTTATACACATAAGAAATATTGATCCCTATCCTCAAACCCTAGATTTTTTTGATGGCTATCAGTATAAGATTTCTATCCAGATTGAGTACATGTCATTTGGTTCATAATCACCTAAACCTACTGCAAATATTCTTGCATGAGATAAGGACCAAGTAGTAATTCCTCTCCTACCTCCAACCAACACAATGGTTAAAAATGTTACCTACCCTTCATGGAATCATACAGTTCCATCTAAATCATCTCCGGATAGCTAATATTATAGGTGAAATCGATGATAGAAAAATGATTCTCCAAAGAAATTCAAAAATTAATGATGAATAATTGAATCATGTCCTCTTGAACCTGTATCATCTATTCCAACTATCCATCAGTTTGAGGGTGGACATATATGCTTAGAAGAACCTATATACACATAGCTATATGTATCCGCTTCTAGTACGTTGATGTAAAATGAGAATTCATGTCTGAAACAGTTGTATAAGGGACCTCATGTAGCAATATGATCTCATGGAAATTCTGTATTACCATATCATGAAATGAGAAAGTCTCTTTGATAATATGGAAGTGGGATAAATTATTCAATTGATACACAACTATCTATACTATGTCTGTACCTAGAGGGAACCTCGATAATATGACTACAAAAATCAATGCAACTAATTCTCTTTTCAATTTATTGACTGGTAAAAACTATACAATGATAGCTAGTTGCTAGTAATCTTTCTTCACCTAATAACGGGGACAATACCTATTAACAAAACCCACTGTCTAGTATGTCATACCAGTCCACCAAAACATGTGAAGTATATCATGATACATGTTAGAGATGCCTATGTGAATTGGCCCCTAAGATGAATGGGGACACCACATCAGTTCCACTCTCATATCTGTTGGAACCTAGACATTACCATGTATATGTATGATGTCATCTCGATCAACATATCAATCTGGAGGTGGGCCCACTCATGATATTTTATCACAGGGAACCAACACCTAAAGATCTCAAAGTGGCATTCCAATTAACATATCCATGAGGGAAGATGTAACTATTAATGTTGTAAGGAAAGGAATCTTGTGAATATCATGAAATTCAAGATGAATCCCATAAAGGAGGGATATTAGTTTCCATTCATCAATATATTCCTTAAAATACAATTATTGGGTCTTTCGACTTAGTGAATCAGCTACTACATTTCCCTTTCCAGGTGTCTAGGCAAGCTCAAGGTTAAAGGAATCTAGATATTCGACCCCTCATCAATGTATGATACTCATGAAATGTTGTGTGATGATATATTTTAGGATCTACAAGCCCATATACACCACAAATAACTCACCCATAAGATAGTGTCTCCATCCGCATAATGCATGAAAACATCTACTAGATCAAGGTCATGTGTTTAGAAGTCAAGCTAAGTAGGGCTCAACTAGGGATACCCATATGTAACGACCCCATTCTCATGAAATTCCACTACAAATAGCCTTATTATTGATTCAAAATAGAAAACCATATAGTATCTAAATGGATCTAGATGAATTAGAATCTATGTTAAGGAAATCCTTCATTACAGCACCCAAAAGTCCTTCTCACAAGATTTATAATACAAGAACATCACACCATTCTTTATAAGACCAATGAGAGGTTCAACATGGTGTGAAAAACCTATTTGAAATGAATGTAATATCCAATAATCCCATTAGAAATATATATATGTAACACATTATTGGGATTATCCTAGGAAACAACAAAACTCACCATCTTTGTATTAACAGATAATGCTAATTTAGAGATAGTATAACCCAATATGGGATATTTTTTTATCCAAAAGTGGCACATATAAATATTAGAGTACATTTAATTATCTTTCCATATATTTAAAAAAATATCAAGATGTTTAGCATGGTTGTTCTGATTTTGAGAACACATAGGGATGGAAACTCATATTCTTCACAGATATGAAAACAAAAAGTGTGCTCATAAGACTAAATCACGTAACAAGTTACACATATAAAACATATGGACAATGGAAATCCATAAATGGTATATCTAATGTCTTAAATTTTTCTTGATGATAACCCAATCTCAGTTCAATCTTCATGAATACCATTGATCCTCAAACCAATTCAAAGAGATCATAAATTTGAGGTTGTGGATACGGATTCTTAACGTGAACTGGTTTGACTATTGGTAATCCACACATTGGTTAAATGTCTCATCCTCCTTCTTGGAGAAAACAATGTTCAACCCCAAGACGATGTGATGGTTTGGATAAAACCCTTAGACTCTAAATTGTCCAATTATCTCTTGATCACTTGGAGATCAGCTGGTAACATTCTTTTTGGATGAATATATATTGATTATTCTCATTAAAAAAACCCCAAATATAAACTATAAAACTCTCTTAGAAGGTAATTCATAAATATAATTGGAAAATAAATCCGTCAAACTATGTACCATAGGAGGAAAATGAACTAGATGTATTTTTTTCCCCTCTATGAAAATAATTGAAATCTGGTCGGTCACTCCACGTATCTGATGATGCTCTAGTACACCTCTACTTGAAAGGACATCCCACTCTCCCTTATGGATATAACGATCACCCCTAGTGATGTACATGGAAAACTAAAATGATTGTAAAACCCCAAGTTTTTCTAAAAATAAATAGAAATGCATGGAACTTTGTATTAAGTAGATATTTATATCTAGCCTTATACGTAAATTTTCAACTTCTATGTCTGGAATTTCATGAAACTTTCATCCAAAATTGTGTTCAGTAAGTTATTTGGAGCCCGATGAAGCCAATTTTTTTTGTGAATAGTATCATACCATTATGAATAGAAATATGAATAGTAATATGAACCTAATTAATAGAAAATTTTATTATTATTTTACTTTTATAAGGATTTAAGATAATAAAATCTTGGTTAAATTTTCATCGTGATATAGAAGTTGTTATAGAATTAGAATTGTTAATTTTTGAATTAAGAATGCTTTTATTTATAATTAAATTAATAATATTTATAAATTTATTATCAAAAAATTATGTTAATTTTTTAATTCTACATGTTGAAAAATGGTTAGGGTAAATGTTTTATATTTTTTTTGAATTTCTTGTTTTTTCGATGAAATTTGAAATACGATAAAATAACGTATAATCAAATTATCTGTAAAATACACTATTTATGACATCATAAGTGATGAAATTCCACTTGGATCGAACTGACATGACATTATTACTATTTTAGGTCACTGTAAGTAAGACTATTAATAATCTTGAGCAAAAATATTATAATAATGATTAAAATAATGAAAAATGCTCCCTCCCCTCCACTATAAATACCACCCTCAGTCCCCTCTTCTTCCCACACCTCTCAAGCCTTGACACATGCCTATGTTCTGCCCAATAATCCTCCCAAGACTCTTCACCACGTCCTAGAGCTTATAGTCTCACCAAAAGACGAAAACCGAAGCCCTTAAGAAGGATCTCAAGGAAAAGAGATCAAGAGGTAAACATCCTCTTTTATTTTCTTTCATTTCTTTAATTTTATGTTATTCTCTTCTTTTTCATTTGGATCATGTTGGAATATTTCATTCCATATCCCCCCTTACTGTCAATATTATTTAATAGTGATGAGATATCATATTTCTCTCATCAAACTATTTTTATGAAATATTATGAGACGTAGTTAGGCTACCGAATTTTTGTGAGAAATTTGTCAAGTTTTCTTTTATTTCAAGATTCGATTATTTTATTCTTCTATCCTCACCAACTCTCAAACAAGAGGAATAAAAGCTCATGAATTTTGTATATTCTGGAAGTTCTCATGTTCATGGGAAATTCGACATCAATCTTCTTCTCTTCCCCCACTTGTTCGAGGAATTAAAAACATAGTCCGTGATGTGTCGAATTACCGGCATCATGGATGATTTGATTTCAATTTTCTTTAATTCTTTCATGTCTTTTCCTGAATATATTTTTATGTTTGAACCCGGTTATAATATTTGTATTATGTCTCATCAATGGTTCTGGAATTCTTTTGTACACATGATTTTAATTTATAAAAAAAATTAGGTTGTTATTATCAAAGAACCACTAAAATGATCAAAACAAACGTCATTAATGTTTTAACTTATGAGTCATTCTCAAGTAAGAATTTAAAATGATAAATGGAATAATTTAAGTTACTGGATATATGTAAATACTACTCCAATACAATTATGGAGTTTCACTCCCAATTGACAAGAACATCCACCATGAACAAATCATGGAAAGTATGTAAAGAACTCACCCAAATACAGTGCAAGGAGAAAAATACTAACAATTATAGGGTGAAATGATGTTACGAAATGATAATATAATGTTATAAACATGAACTTGTTTCTGTAAAATACTAATAACACTCTTTTATTCAATATACAAGAAGTTTAAAGAAGTTTAAAGTACGAAAAGCCCGAGGTATGGGAATTCTTAACCTGACTTCCACTCTTTGGGTTAACCTTCTACTTCATTATTTATGTGGTATTAAAGTTGATTGTGTGATGTGTTTTTATTATATTATGTATAATTATGTCTAATTACAGTTTATATACATATTCCATCCACTCTATTATGTTTCTCTTCAATTTTATGATATTTATAAGGGGCTTTTCTTAAAAAAAACCTCTTTTAAAATTCGGTTTTATAAAGTTCAAAAGTAATGTTTTTATGATATTATTCATGTTTTATGATTATGTTCTAATTCATGGGAATTTTTTATAATAAAGGTGGGACCTATATTTCCCTCCAATGCATTGGGTATGTGTAAGTTGGAGGTCGGCCATATGGTTACTCCAAGTGTAACTGCGATGGTTGCACAAATAGTAAGGTAGCCATGAGGGTTACAAATTATAAGGTAGCTGTGAGGGTTACAATATTATGTAAGTAATGCCCTAAGATACCTTTATGATTATATTTATTTTATCATGCTTTTTTGGATCTTGTGTAAATCTCATTTTACACAAAGTAAGTATATATGGGTGACAAGCTTGTCTTTTCAAAATGCTTTCATACCTTACAAGTATTCATGGAATAATGATCTATTTCATTATTGTTCACCCCTTACTGAAATTTTGTGCTCATCCAAATTTTTTAAATGATTTTGAATGGTTAATTGGTGTGTAAGAAAAAGAAGGAAGCCCTGTTAAATGTTGAAGAATTGTCAAGGAGTTATGTTTATGTTTTAATGTTTATATCATGATGAAGAATGGAAACTATTTTTATGGTATCCAATCTATAATAATGTGTAATGTTATGAATGTATTATATGAATTCTCTATAGCTCTAAACATAAAAAGATCCTCAATTTAAAAAGAAGTGTTTTATTGACTAAATTAAAAACTATGTTTGCAATAAGGCCGGGTCCTTATAGTTGGTATCAGAGGATGGTTTAGACAACATTAGGGGTTAGGGTCAAGTTAATAGAATTCCGTAAATGATTTTCACTATATGTTTACTTTGAAATGTTATAGAATTTAAATATTACCATGTTTCTTCATCTAAGAAATGTTTTTTCAGAATGGTTGTCCCCAGAAGAAATAGGGATGTAGAAGAGTAGAGGTGCCGACAAAATGACATCATTCTGGATCTACATCCTAGAATGGTAGGGATTGGAACCGAACAGTTTGTGACAGTAATGGATCTGCTAACGCAGGAAGTAAATGGTGGCAGCATCCATGCAAGATAACAACTATAGGTACCACAACGAATTATGTAAATAGTGAAACGTTTTATGAGGCAACACCCTCCTGCTTTCAATGGATATTTGGAACCAGTAGCACCCAACGGATGGATCAAATCCCTTGAAAAGATATTCGATGTTATGGGATGTTCAGATAATAAAAAGGTAAGTCTTTCTATTTATCATTTTGAAATGGAAGCTGATTAGTGGTGGTCAATTGTAAGGAATATCAGGGGTAAAGAGGATTTTGATGCCTTTTAGTGGAATGAATTTAAAATTCCTTTCCTCAAAAAATAATTTCCTAAGGTTGTGTGACATAGGATAGAGAAATAATTCCTTGAATAGAAACAGAATTAAGAAGATTCAGTGGTCCTATATGAAGATATCTTCACTCAACTGGCGAGTTATGTTCCAATTCTTATTATAGATCTTGATAGAAAAATCAACCGCTTTTACTCAGGATTGAATCCAATGTATCGAAGGGAATTGGCCTCCCGTGACTTCAAAAGTTATGAGAAACATATCTGATGTGCTGAGAGGGTAGATATGGAGTTTGCTGATGATCATTTTCATTATGGAAATAAGGATAAGAAGAGGTCTTATAGACAATAGATGGGTAATAATCAACCAAATAAATCTGATGGTAAGAAAATGAAATTTCTAGTTTGTGAAAAGTGTTTCAAGAAACACACTAGGGAATGTCTTAGTAAGACTGGGAAGTGTTTTAAATGTGTTATGTTTGGATATATCGCCCGAGATTGCATTAAAAAATATCCTAAGACTAATAATGATATTTAGACACTAAAGTGATTTAAATGTGGTCAGATGGGTCATTATGAAAATGCCTTCCCAAAGAGAGATCTGAATGATGCAAAGAAGCCAGATTACATGTAGAAAGGTGTAGTGAGATCCTTTGTGACTACGTCAGAATATTTCAGGCCATCTGAAGAAGTTGTATCAAGTACTTTGTATATTCACTCAGTTTTTTATAAAGTTTTTTTTGATATGGGGTCTACACATTCCTTCACCTCTGAGAAATTTTCTGGTCAATTTGAAAAATCACCTCAAAAAAATAAAGCAGAACATGTTGTTAAACCACCATGGGGAAATGTTATAAAAAAGTGGAATTATAAGAATCTTTCTATTGTGGTCCGTGGAAAGACATTACCTTCAAGCCTTGTTGTTTTACCCTCATTCATGTATGATGTTTTTCTTGGGATGGATTGGCCTTCTGATTATCATGCAAAGATTGACAGTAGATCAAAAGAAGTTGTTTTTTCATAAAGAGTTTCAGTTTATATACAGGAGAGAACCCATAAAATTGATAACATAACATGAAGCTGAGAAACTATTGAAAGATGGAAATTAAAGTTATCTTGCTCATATCATTGAAAATAAGGGAACTATTTAGATTAATGAAGTGACATTGGTAAATGAATACCCTAATTTTTTTCTTGATGAGTTACCTGCTGTCATACCTGATCATGATGTCGAATTCACAATTTACATTCTTCCTAATGCTAAGCCAATTTCAAAACACCCATATCGTATGGATCCAATATAACTTCTTGAATTGAAAAATAAGTTGTAGGATTTTCTTTACAAAGGCTTCATTCATCCTAGCACTTCACCATGGGCAGCCCCTATTTTGTTTGTTAAAAATACAGATGATTCCATGTGACTTTGTACTGATTATAGAGCTTTGAATAAAATCACTGTTAAAAACAGGTATCCTTTTCCTCATATCGATGACTTTTTTTATAAACTCTAGGGAGCTCAGTACATTTCCAAGATTGACTTGAGATCTGGATACCATCAGCTGAAGGTGAAAGAGGATGAAATCCCAAAAAAACCATTCATACTAGATATGGGAATTATGAATTTGTTGTCATGTTGTTTGGATTAACTAACACACCTGCTATATTCATGAATCTTATGAATATAGTATTTCGGGAGTTCTTGGATAAGTTTGTGTTTGTATTTATTGATAAAATTTTGGGTTTTTGTAAAAATAAAGAGGAGAATGAAAAACATCTAAGGGTTGTTTTACAAACATTAAAAGAAACAAAACTGTATGGAAAATACAACAAGTGTGATTTTTGGTTGAAACAGATTTCTTTTCATGGGAACATTGTAAATAAGGATTGAATTACAGTTGATCGTGATAAAACAAAAGTTGTTGATGAATGACCAATACCCACAAATGTTACAGTGATTCATAGTTTTCTTGGATTAGCAGGTTATTACAGATGTTTTCTTAGAAACTTGGCTCGGTTCTCTAGACAGATAACTAAGTATACACAAAAAGGGGTAAAATTTGTTTGGGTAGAATAATGTGATGTTTGTTTTCAGGAACTGAAGAAGAGATTAGTGAATGCTCTGGTTTTGGCCTTACCATCTCAAAATGGTGTTCTTGTCATCTACAGTGATGATTATTTGAAGGGACATGGTTGTGTTTTGATACAGAATGATCTGGTAATTTCCTATGCTTCAAGACAACTTAATTCTCTTGAGCTAAATTATCCCACACTTGATTTGGAATTGGAAGCAATGGTTAATGATTTCAATATTTGGAGGCATAATTTATATAGAACCAAATGTCAAATATATACCAACAATAAAAGTCTTAAGTATATATTCACTTAGAAGGAATTATACACGAGGTAGAAAAGATATCTTGAACCGATAAAAGATTATGAATGCACGATCAATTACCATACTAGAAAATCAAAAAAAGTGACAGATTCCTTGAGTTAAAATATCATGAATCATTAACCATGTAACGTTAGGAACATGATATCTTGATTAATGATTTTATGAATTTTGGCTTTAGAAGTTGTTGGTAATAGAGTTAAATTTCAGTACATCTTTTTATTCTCAAACAGATGGGCAGTCAGAACGAACAATTCTGACTTTGGAAGACATTCGTCGAGTTTGTTCAATGGACTACCAGGGAAGTTGGGATCATCATCTTTCTTTAGTTGAGTTTTCTTATAATAATAGTTTTCAATCCAGTATTCATATGGATCCTTTTGAGGCCTTGTATGGGAAGTGGTGTCAGACTCCAGTATTTTGGGATAATGTCGGTGAAAGAATGTTGATGGGGATAGAATTTTTAGAAGATGTGGCTGAGAAATTGAGGATGATCCAGAAGCACATGAGGACAGCTCAGAGAATCCAGAAAAGTCATGCAGATAACAGAAGTAAACACTTCTCTTTCGAGGTAGGTGACCATGTTTTCCATAAAATCTCTCCTTGGAAAAATGTGATGCGTTTTAGTAAGAAAGGGAAGATAAGTTCAGGGTTAATTGGTCATTTTGAAATCATGGATAATGTTAGAACAGTGGCATACAATGTTGATTTTCCACTGAGTGTGTCTCAGGTACACAATGTTTTTCATGTTTTGATGTTGAGAAAATAGGTGCCAGATTCATCACATGCCTTGAGCCTAGAAACATTTTAGCTAGAAGAGAACCATTCTTATGAAGAGAACCCAGTTCAAATTCTTGATTGAAGGGAACATGTATTGCGGAATAAGGTAATCCACCAGGTAAAGGTTTTGTGGAGAAATTTCATGGTTGAAGAAGCAACATGGGAGTTTGAAAATGCTTTGAGGGAAAAGTACCCTCTTTTTTTTAATAAGTAAAAAAACTGTGAGGATGCCATTTCTAGAAGTTGGGGATAATATAACACCACAAATTTTAAAAAAAAAATATATAAAATCATGGAACTTTGTTTTAAGTTTATATTCATAACTAGCCTTTAAACAGAATTTTTGAACTTCTATGTTTTGAATTTCAAGAAACTGTCATCTACAATTGTGTTCAGTTAGTTATTTGGAGTCCAATGAAACCAACTTGTTTTCTTTGTGAATAGTAACATACCCTTATGCATAGTAATATTAATAGTAATATGACCCTAATGAGAAGTTAATTTTATTATTATTTTATTTTATTAAGGCTTTAAGATAATAACATCTTGTTTAATTTTACATCATGATATAGAAGTTGTTATAGAATTAGAATTGTTAATTTTGGAATTAAGTATGATTTTATTTAATAATTAAATTAATGACATATAGAAATTTATTTTAAAAAAATGGACTTCAATTTTTAATTCTACTTGTAGAAAAATGGTTCGGGTAAATTTTTTGGAATTTTCTAAAATTCTTTTTTTCGATGAATAGTGAAATATGATAAAATACCATATAATCAAATTATCAGTAAAATACACTTTTTATGACATCATAAGTGATTAAAGGATACTTGGTTCGAACTCACATGCCATTATTACTATTTAAGGTAACATGAACTAATACTATTCATAATCTTGAACAAAAAGATTACAATAATGATTAAAATAATGAAAAATGCCCCCTCTCCTCCACTATAAATACCACCCTCACTCCCCTCTTCTTCCCATACCTCTCAATCCTTGAGCCATGACTATGTTCTTCCAAATACTCCTTCCAAGTTTCTTCACCAATTTTTATAGATTATGGTCTCACCAAAAGACCAAAACCGAATCCCTTAAGAAGGATGTCAAGGAGAAGAGATAAAGAGGTAAACATCCTCTTTTATTTTCATTATTTTATTTCATTTTATGTTATTCTATTCCTTTTCCTTTGGATGATATTGAAATATTTCATTCCATATCACCACTTACTGAAAATATTATTTATTAGTGACGAGATATCTACTTTCTATCATCACACTATTTTTATGAAATTTTAAGAGGCGCCATTAGGCTGCCGAATTTTCGTGAGAAATTTTTCAAGTTTTCTTTTATTTCAAGATTCCTTTCATTTATTCTTATTTACTCACCTCATATTAACCAATAGTAATTATATATATAGAATATTTTATATTCTGGATGTTCTCGTGTTCATGAGAAATTCATCATCAATCTTCTTCTCTTACCTCACTTGTCCAAGGAATTAAAAACATTGTCTGTGATGTGTCGAGTTACCGACATCCTGGACGATGTGATTTCAATTTTATTTAATTATTTCAAGTATGGTAATGAAACCATTTTTATGGTTTGACCAGGTTATAATATATATATTATTTCTAATCAATGATTTTGGAATTCTTTTGTACACCTTGTTTTAATTTATAAAACCAATGAGGTCGTTATTATCAAAGAACCACTAAAATGATCTAAACGAACATTATTAACGTTTTGACTTATGAATCATCATAATGAAATAATTAAAAATTATAATTGGTATGATTTATGTTAATATATTAATTTAAATACTACTCCATTCCAATTCTGGAGTTTCACTTCCAATCGACAAGAACATCCACCGTGAACCAATCATGGAAATTATGTAAAGAACTCACCCAAATACAGTGCAAGGAGCAAAGTACTAAAAGTTAATTGGTGAAATGATGTTATGAAACGATAATATGAGATGTTATAAACATGAACATGTTTCTTTAAAATTCCAATAACACTCTTTTAACCATTTTACAATATGTTTAAACATGTTTAAAGTATGACAAACCCGAGGTAGAGGAATTCTTAACCCGATTTCCATTCATTGGATTAGCCTTCTACCTCGTTATTTATGTGTTATTATAATTAATTGTGTGATTTGTTTGCTTATATTATGTTTAATTATATCCAATTACAGTTTATATACACATTACATCAACTCTATTATGTCTCTTTTCAATTTTATGATATTTATAAAGGGATATTCTTTTAAAATGATCTTTTAAAATTCTCTTTTACATAGATCAAAAGTAATGTTTTTATGATATTATTCATGTTGTATGATTATGTTATAGTTATTGGGAATTGTTTATGATGAAGGGTAGGAACTATATTTCCTTCCAATGTATTGGGTATGTTTATGTTGTAGGTTGGCCATATGGTTACACCAAGTGTAACTGTGAGGTTTGCATAAATAGTAAGGTAGCCGTGAGGGTTACAAATTATAAGGTAGCTATGAGGGTTAAAATATTATATAAGTAATTCCCTAAGATACCTTGATGATTATATTTATGTTCTCATGTTTCCTGTGGATCTTGTGTAAATCTCATATTACACAAAGTATGTATATATGGGTGACAATCATGTCTTTTGAAAATGATTTCATACGTTACGAGTATTCATGGACTAATGTTATCATTCCTTATTTTTCATCCCTTACTGAGATTTTGTGATCATTCCAAGTTTTTAAATGATTTTCAAAGGTTAATGGATGTTTAAGAAAAACAATGAATCCTTTTTTAATTTTGATAAAAAGTTATGAAGCCATGTTTAAGTTTTAATGTTTTATATTTTGAAAAAAAAATGAAACTATTTTTATGGTATCCACTCTGTAATAATATATAATGTTATGAATGTATTGTCCTAATTCTTTAATGATATAAACTTTAAAATATACTCAATGTAAAAAAGATGTGTTTTCTTGACTAAATTCAAGATTTTGTATGTAATAAGGCTAGATCCTTATAATGATAGTATTCCACATTGGTGTGATAGGTTACTAGCCATTCCATCCTATGGATAGCCTCAATGTAACTCATTTCGAGGAAAAAGATGTCTTATAAGAATGGATTGATTCTTACCTTAAGGTGAAAGTCCCAGTATTGGCATGTCCCCTCTAACCACCATATCAATGGAATGTCTAGGGTCATTAACCCATAGAAGTAAAAAAAATTATCCCCAAATTTTCCATAGTTGATAAAGCGATAATGTTTTCTAAAGAAAAAATTTTAAATAAATAATATATGATAGTAGAGTATACTGTAATGGTACATAATTTATTCGATGGTATAAAAATCTTATCCTTGGTTATTTTCTATAAAGCATCAAAATTACATGATCCACATCTATATGTTATAGATGGAATAACTGAGTAGGTTCTCTAAACTATCATTGATAATATGAAGTCTGGATACCATGACAACAACCTTATCATTGTCCTATCATGTCATTTTTACTACAAATCCCTTCATGATATGGTGTAACATATCCTAAATCTAAAGGGGGAATGGGTGTATATCTTGTTACATTGAAATCTAGTGGAACTGTTTGACAGAATCTCTAAAGATGACCACTACAGCCACAAGAATAATAATCAAGAGGGTCTCTATCACACAAAGGCTTCAGATTCCCCTACTATCTACACTGATAGAATACAACTGATCTAGCATCAAAATAAGTATGTCTACCCCTATTTTGATGAGAAAACTCAAGGCTATGCTTGTTTCCACTCGAATAACTACTTCCCTACATCAGCACTGAACCTCAATGATGGGTAAAATTAGATTCTCATAGGTTGTGTTCGATGATAATAGTAGGATAAACAATATCCAAAAACATAGGTATGAGAAATAAAATCACCTATGAGGGAATGGTAAACCTAATCCCATCATAAAATAATCACCCTCATGATAGATCATCCCCAACTAAAAGTGGTAAAAATAATTACAACTTAGTAAAACATGTTGAATATTAAAATATGGACAGAGAAACCCACTCCTGGTGTATGAAATATTTGGATTAGTTAAATATTATAATTTGAGGGAAAAATTAATCATATACAATAGCCTAGAAGTCCACTTAAACAATTCTCATATGACAATCGTCCTAACTAATCACATCCCAATAGTCCTTGGTGGAATCACACAACATATAGGTTGAAATATTGAACCTCCTCTATTATTACATCTCTAGATGATCAAAGATATAAATATTGGCCCCTATCCAAGGCTCCACTATAGAAGGAATGCCATTCCCAAAAAATATGGGTTGCTACTACTACTGGGACTCTTGATCCATATCAACCATAGTTGGTGTCGATCATAGAGAACTATACATTTTCTGTATCTAATTTTGTAAAACTCCAATAAAATGGAGCATAAAATCCCAATTCAACTAAAAATTTAGATTCTCATGTGGCACAATTGGATGATTCCCTAAATGATTAGGGCCCACCACCTCCAAATCATGGCCCAACTACCTGATTAGGATTCCAGGGTGTTGGTATGTGTTTAATTTTAATTGATAGAGGATCCAATAGGTGAATGATCAACTGCACAATTCCTCATTATTCACTCAAAACCATATAATTTTACGAGATAATATTTACAGTTAATTTTTTTATTGTTCATATAAATATGTCAAGGTTTGATATAAATAGATCTTCATACCAAGAAAATAAAGGCCCATACACTTTATAACTAAAAGTGACACCCATTTAATTATAATTAGCCCTCATAAAATTTGTTCTTATAATGTAATATTAATATAAAATAATTTTAATCAATAAAATACTCCTTTGAAATTATGATGGACCATACACATCATAAATTGAATATCGTAGTCACTTAATGACAACCAAAGCATAGTTCATGTAACGGGAGGAACAAAGCTAACATGGGTATAATGTATCTATTTAATATTCCACCATAAATCTATGTATTTAAACAATATTTAGATTCATATTGACTCTTTAAATAACCAATTAACTGCCCTGGGAAAGATTCTAGAATCAATGGAATAAATATAAAATCCATGGCTCACTCAATAATGACAGGAAATAACAGAAATGAAAATGGTGAATTGACACTATATGGCTTGGCATATAAATAGCATGTGGTTTTTAGGTTCCAATAGTGATTAATGTATCATTGATCCTTTACATGTTGGTCCAAGGTAAAATATCCATAAATTATATAAAAATACACAATTCATGTGCATCACTCAATAGAGAAATTATATCAAATCTAATAAGAGAAATACAAAACATCATTTTCTAATTAACAGGAAACATATTATTTACCTTGAACATGGGTTAGCTACTCCTAGGAATGTCTTATTACCAAGATCCAATATGTTCCCAATATCAATTCTTTATTAAAAAAATAAACAAAATAAAATAAAACCCCTCTATTAAAACTTTGTGACATCATGACCCAGTTTCCACTTAAAGGTTCCTTGAGATGGTGGGCAACATGACCTCAATCATGCCTCTCCTTATGCCAGAGTCTTCAAACATAAAGTGAGGTCCAAGGTCCTATCTACAGAGAGTATATTCCCTCTTTTCATATTTTATGAAAACATATATAGATGTATAAAAAAGATAAATAAAATAAAAAAATCATAATAATGAATAAACATAACTGACAATGGAAGATAAGTATAAACAACCATCAATAATAATCAACTCAAAATATGTATAGTAAAATATATAGAGGATGATGGTGTAATGGAATGAATCTATAAATAAGGAAAATAGGTATTCAAGGCAACAAGAAACAGTGAAATACATTCTATAAAAAAGAAAAACAGGAAAAAATTATCCAAGAATCTCGATCTTTGGCTTAGTCATCTTTAACCTAGCTCCATCCTAAGAAAAGATAGAATGTTAGGATTCTAAAGAAAGAAACTTCATTATTTGAAAACCTACATTCATATAATATGTATAGGTACCAAATGCGGCTCGTATTGGGTGTGAGATAATTCTAAGTAGGACACCACCAAAGGAAGCTATAAAATTCAATACGTGTATATGAATAGTGTAGTGTGAAGGTATATTTAATTATAAATAAATTAAATAATAATAATAATTAATACCTTCTTCATCCTCAGCTAGTAATGTCTCAAAACATGAAATTATTTAATTAATTCATTAAAATTCATCTTATCAAATATGTTTCAATAGTATTTTATCTGATAGATATAAGTTAATAGATTATAAGGTGTAACATTGTCATCCTATAATGATGATTATAACGAAGTAGGATCCAAGGTGAATCCAAGCCATCCTAAAAATCAGGGGTCTAACCAAGTCAATAATATCATGTTGTATGAATTTAAGGGTTATGAGTGTAATCTAAGAGGGAATCACCGATGACATTATATTTTAGATCTTAACTAAGTCTATGGTTCTTGTCCAAGGTAACCATGGGAAAAGAATTACATGGAATTTTGAGGTGAATAAATGGGACCACGTTCCTGCAGATATCAAGATGGATCCAAGGAGTCTAATGGAGGAATACAAATATATGGGGAATATTGAAGGGAACCTATGATGTCTTGGTATGAAACCAGTAATAGTGAAGGACCATGTTTCAAACTGGGTATCTTTCTTGTCAGTTGGCTCCATAAATTTCAATGGAGTCCTTTGAGTGCTTAAATAATTACACCAGGAATCCTAATTCCGCCCATATATGACCATTTTTATAAGGATAAGAAGATACATATGAAATAGGCACCTTATACATATTCATTATTTAGTTTAGGCCATTAAATACTTTTTCCATTTGATAATTCACGAGGAACATTCCATTTCCTTCTATACTATCTAACAAGGCTAAGAGGACATGAAACCAATTACCAATTCATTTTATAGAAAAATAGTGAGTTCATTACATTTCATTTTATTAAGAATAAAAAGGGGTTTTATGGACATTAATCCAATTCCATTTAATTATAGAAAAATTGGGAAAGTGATATGTATAAATATACTTCCCAATTAACATTTTAAGATTTATTTATTTAACTAAAACACTAACATATAAGGGCCATGTAATAATTATACATGTGATAAATATTGATAATTAGTAATTATTTTTAATTAAGAAAGGTCTACCATTATTTGTGTCAATCCAAAAAACCCAAAGGGGTCTCAAATATTTATAAAAATGATAAAAAAGAATAAAAAAGAATGTAACCCAATGTTAGACTATGGAGTTGTGGTAAAAAACTCTAACATAATATTAATAATGTATGAAAATGGATCTATAATATGAGTATAATGACTATAATAACGTTTTGTGACTTTTAGGAGCAACACCCAATGAAACCAGGGTGAAAACAACCATGAATTATTTTAAATGATGATGCTTCTAGGAAAATTTCATAGAACACCTACCTCAAGCATTTAGCAAAGTCCTCATTCAATATCATAACTTAATTTGACTAGATCTGAATAAAAAAACAATGGTTCAAGAACATCAAAATAGGGTATATGATCCTGCATCAAAATAGTTTCATTGAGAGAAAGAAAAATGATGATCTAAGCCTATGGAGGGAAGATCTTACTGTAATAATCAAATGAGACCAACATAATCTCAACTAGACATTAGGTGAAAGAGTTTTGAAAAATCCTTTCTGAAATTTTTGGGAGGAGATCTAGTATAAAAAAAGAATCATTTACTGCTAAATATTATAAAATAAGAGGGTGGGTTGAGTTTTATTGAATTTTAGGGATTTTGGTCATTGTACCAAAAAATTTCTGGTTTGCACAGTTTGACTACATGGTTTTCCAAAATATGAAATAGTTTTTTTCACCTACATAACTCAAGAGGTAAATCACATGATTTGTACACATGGTTTGGGAAACCATGCACAAAATATTCTC
Source organism: Viscum album (assembly GCA_963277665.1). Taxonomy (NCBI): domain Eukaryota; kingdom Viridiplantae; phylum Streptophyta; class Magnoliopsida; order Santalales; family Viscaceae; genus Viscum; species Viscum album. The sequence goes on from OY728157.1 coordinate 172,681,217, forward strand.
TTTAGATCTGCTAAATCTTATAGAAAAATTACATAGTCATTTGGTTGGGGAGAATGTTTTTGGAACACTATACACCCTAATTTTCCCTTTGAAATACCTCACATTGTAAGGGAAAACTGTGGGAAGCATGGTTTCCACCTCCCATTTAGCCTAGTGGTTTCTTCCTCTAACCATTGTTCCAATCACTGAACAAACCCCACATACCCAAAATCACTTTTTATCTCTTTTGGAATCATTAAAAGGTTCTAGATAAATAACTGATTGAAATTTAAAAGATATATACCTAATAGAAAAACTGGGTTCCTAATGTCTTCCCCTTAAAGGAACTCATCCCTGATTTCACCTTCCAACAGTGAAAATTATTTTATGAGAATCAATTAAAACTCTAAGAACATATGTAAACCTATTTCTCCCAAGTCTAGTCCCGTATACGGTTGTGCTTCCATAAAACATGAACTAAGGGGTCAATACAACATTAGAGAGCCTTCATGATCCTACCAACAAGTTGTATAGGGGTTATCATAAAAACAAGAATCAACATCTAACTCAATATCTTCCAGTTGAAATGTGTTAGATGGGTTGTCATGACATCAGTGAATATATGAAGTGTGGGTGACATCATTAATGGTATGATAAATTTGAGGTAATAACAACCGATAGGCTAAAAACTTACTCGATCTAATATCCCAAAAGACTTAACAAAATTTGGTAAAGGATTCACTTACCTCCATATATGTCAATGTCTATGTCTAGGGGATACCCACAAGTAAACATGGTCTCCAACCTCGAACTCTAGTGGTCATCGATGAATATTGGTCTATGATTTCTGTCAAGACTGAGTAGAAGACATATGATTCTTGTTTAGCTGAACCTACAAAAAAGTCTCCTATATGAGACAAGGATGTAGTATCACTTCCTCTACAACATTTAAATAGAACTGGTGTTAGTGGAATTACCTACCATTCAAGGCCTCATAATGATCCATTTAAATCATCCCCCAATAACACTTTTTGCAGGAATAGATGATGATAGGAATTTCCTTATCCCAAGAACTGTCAAAATAATGGAATCATGATCGTAGCATGTCTTGTAACACCTAAATCATTCATTCTAACTAGCCATCTATTTGTTGGTTAAAAGATGTTCCTTGAATTACTATTGTACCCATTACTTGATATAACCCATTCATGATCCTTTATGTGAAATCAGAATCCCTATATGTAATGATAGTATATGAACCCAATGTATCCATAAGTTCTCATGGAAATATAGTCTTACCAGATCATCAATTGATAATATATTTTATATAGGAAGAGAGTGGTGTACCTTTTTTATTCGATTCATGACTACCCATAATACATCACAACCATTACGCAGCAACTACAAGCCGACTACAAAATCCATCACAACATCTTCACATTTAAATTCTGGGACAATTAACGATAGTAAAAAGCTATAAGGACACTCATTCTCTACCTTCACCTGCTTATAGGTGGAACAAATAGCGTTAAAATTTTTCATATATCATTTCTTCCCTGACCACAATTACTAGCGATGCTTATCATGATAAATATTAAAGACTCTGGTATAAAATTTCTCACTAAGAAGCTTGGAACACTCACATAAATTCCTCTATTATATTGGTAGGAACTCAACCAGGCCCATGTATATTTGAGATGTCATCCCCATCAATTGACTAATTCAGAGGTGAGTCCTTTCTTGATATGCTCGCTTAGAGAACTGACCCCTTAGGTTCTGAAAACTACTCTCTCTTTACCCTATCCCTAAGCGAATTCCTAACTGATAAGTGAAAAATGAAATTCCACTAATTACTCTCATGATAATACAGATTCATCTTAGAATAGAGGTCTATCAATTTGAAATCATTAGTGGATTCCTAAATGGAATATATTTGATTCTTCCGGCTCAGCGCAACAAGAACCACATTTACCATTTCTGGCATGTAGGAAAGCTCGAAGTCGAGGGAATGATGATATTAGAGTCAACATTACTTTTTAATATTCAAGACACACTATGTAATGATATATTTGTGGATAAAATGGTAAGTATACACCATAAATCACTCACAAATCAGACAGTTTCTCCAGCAGTGTAAGGAACAAACAATAGCTGCTTTTTCAGGGTCATGTGTCAGGTAGTTACGTTCATGATGTCTAAACAAGTTACACCCATACATAATGAATATATCCCATAATATCAGCATTACACATATCATGTTTCGTTATGCATAAAAAAAAATACAATATTAATTTTACTAGGTTCTAGAAGAATAAATATTAATGTCGTGTTAAGCCTTCCATTTAGGTTTTAAAATGCCTCCTCACACGATTCAAATTATAGAAACATCACATGCTTCTTTATAAAACTGGTAATATGTTTATATAATGAATGCAATTTTCTATATAAAATGCATGCCATATCTAGAAAGACCCAAAAAATTCTATATATATAACATGTTCTTGGGATGATACCAAGAAACCACAACACTCACCTTATCTATGTTAATATATACTCTTCATTTTAAGATAGTATTACACAAGAAGTGACTTTTTTCGAACCATAAGTGGAACATATAAGGCTTACCGTATAGATTATTATCTCTCATCACATTGAAAATGCACCCAATATGTTTATCATGGACGTTCTTTGTATCAGAATACACCAATATGTCTTCCACAAATACCACAAAATAAGAATCCAAATAGGGATATGAAAACATATTCATCAAATTCATGAAAATGATAGGTTTTCATTCAAAACCGAATGAAAAAATGAGATACTCATACATACTATAATGAATTCACAAATTCATATGTCGTATATTTGAAGGTCTGATGCACAACTGATGATAGCCCGATATTATGTTTATCTTCGAGAATACCCAATATCCTCAGAGCTGGTCAAGGAGATCATATTTCTTAAGGCAGTGGATATCGATTATAAACCATAAGTTGGTTAAACCATCAGTAATCTATGCATCTCCTATGGTTCTCATCCACCTTCTTGCTGAAAAGTAAGGGTTCACCCATACATGGTGTGTTCGGTCAGATAAAACCCTTAGATTCTAAATCCTCCAATTGTCACTTATTCAACTAGATCTCAGAAGGTTCTATTGTATACAGAGTAATAGATTTAGAATCTACTCTTGGAATAATATCTATTTTAAAATCTAATAGTATCATAGGAGGAATACATAACAAATCATTGAGAATGACATCCATAAATGGGTAACTATGGGAGGAATGTAATTAATATTAATTACCAACTCCTATATGAATATAACAGAATTTTGAGGGGTTCACTCTACATAGAGAATGATGATATTATTTAGCTCTACTATATTAGAAATTAAACTCATACTTGTAGAGATAAATTTCACCCCTATAGATGAAAACAACACCATACAATGATATCAGTAAACATAGTCATGATTGGGAACCAACTAGTCCGTTATAAGTATTTCATTGAATCTTGGAACCTTGAGGACTAAGTGGTCCCATAATAAGGGATAAAGTCCTACCTTAAAGGGATAGTCCCTAAATTGGCGTATTCCCTCATACCTCAAACCCATTCATGTGTCCACGGTTATCACACCATAGACGTACTGAATTTCAAGCCCAATAATTTCCACAGTTGATAAAGAGAGAATGTATTGTGAAGAAACTATATCGAAAACAGTAAATATGAATGTAGACGCAAAAATAATAGTAAATCATATAATCGATATTTCTACACTCTAATCTATGTATATCACCTGTAAATTATGGATCTAACATGATCTACAACCCTGTTCTATAGATGTAATAAAGTGTGTACATCCACTCGTCTAGTTATGGTAACATGAAGCCTAGCTATAATGAGCACAACCTCCTCTTCTAACTATCCTATTGGTTTAACTCCAATTCCCTTCCCAGTGTTCCAAAACTATTCCTACCGCCGAATGTGTTGCTGATGTAGATCATCTTCCATTGAAAAATAAGATGAATGGTATGAAATAATCTCAGAATATAATCCATAAGACCTCAAGAATGACACTCAAGAGGGAATCTATCACAATAACAGTTCAAATGATCCTTCTATCCCCACAAATTTCATTCAATTGAGCTACAAGAATATGTTCTCTGGACACCACTAATTTAAATATAAACCCCAGGGATACGCTTCTGGCTACTAGAAGAGCTACTGACCTACCTCAACATTGAATGTATGTGCCTGATACTATCAACTTATCTTAGGTTTCACTTAGTGAAAAGACCATAATTAATGATATTAGAAAATTTAGGGAGGTAAAACACAATCACCTATGACTTGATGACATAGTTGATCCCATCCTCAAATCATCACACTTACAATAGACCATCACTCAAGAGAAGTGGTTCAAAGTGGTGTAATTCAGTAAAACAAACCAAATAATTAATGAAAAACAAGTCACCAACTCATGGTACATGAACTATATGGTTTGGAAAGAACTCAATGTCTGATGTAAAATTTAATCATAGAAGACAACTTATGTGTCCTCCAAGAGCATTCACTGATAATGGCCAGCCTGAGTAATCACATCCCACTATTTCATTGAGGAATCACACAACATTCAGGTGTAAATATTGAACCTTTTCTCTAGGGTCATCTCTCGATGAACGATGATAGAAATTATAGACTCTAGACATATCTAAGAATCCTAAGGACCACTATCATAAAAAAAATATGGGAGGATGAAACTTTTAGAACTCGTGAGTTTGATTTACTATATTTGGTATTGATCACAGGGAACCCTTCATAGAATTCATTCGATGTATGAAATACCACATGAATCTAAGAATAATTCCTCAGGTCTATTATAACGTTTTGTACCTATGGTGACACTATTATACGGTTAACTGGTGGCTCAGAGACCACAACCTCTAGTGCACGGTCATCGCCACCCTCTTGGCGCCTGACTAGGGGATGCCAGGTTGTTGTGTCTCTAAATATTAAAATAACACACTTCAAAACAAGATTTTTTGTGGATATAAAATCCAGTATAATAATATCATAATATTAGGGATCACTACAAATCGTATACTACCCAAAAGAACTCATTTGATGGTTAATGTATTGGTAAGTGTTTACGTTTAATTTACAAATGTTTTAGTAGGAAAAGGGTAAATTGCACATTTCCTATTCAGTTATTCAAAACCATTTCATTTTATAGAAAAATATTGACACTTAAATATTTTATTTCCTCATATACATATATCAAGGTTTTATTTAAAAATATTGTCATTCCTTGAAAATAAAGTCCTATAAAATCTATAAATGAAAATGACAACCATTTAATTATAATTAGTCCCTATATAATTTGTTCTCAAAATGTAACTGTAATATATGATTCCTTGATTAATTAAATGCCCCCTTACAATTTAGGCATGTACTCATCATAAAGTGAAATTAGTATTCACTCAATCATTTCTAAAGAACAACCTGAGTTACCAAATGTATATAGATTAAAATTTTAGAAACCAACTATTTTTGATACCATCATCATCTTATATAGAAAAACACTATTTATACTAACACTAACACTTTAAATAATCAATTCCAATACCTTGAAAAATATTATATCCTCACAAGCAGCAATATAACAATAATGGATCACTCAGTAATCACATGAAACACTGGAAATGGAATTAGTGTAATGAACATATATGTCATGGAATATGCATTTCATGTGATTTCTAGGTGCCTAAAATGATTAATGTAATGATGATCCTTTCTATACTTGTCCAAGGTTAGATATCCATAAATTATATCAAATCCAGAATTCATGGGAATCATCCAATCGTGAATGTATATCTGCTGTATTAGAAAAATATAGAAATTTTATTCCCATTCCCAAACAACATGGTATTTACCCCAAAACCTGGTTATCCACTCCTATGAATGGATTATAAATATTTTCCAATATGTTCATAATATCATATCTATATTCCAAAAAAATAAGAAAAAAGTAAACAAAACGCCTATGAAACCAATTTTTGACATCCTGAACTGGGTTCCACATACAGATATCCTAGGCCAGTGGGCCACATGGCCTCACACGCACCTCCCCGCATGCCAAAGGCATCTGACTAGTAGTAAGGCCCTATGGTGTGCCCATGGGAAGATAACTCTATCTTACTAGAGTTGAGAACAATTTATATATATGTATAAAATTGATAGATAACAATAGAAGGCATATATTAATTAATAAACATATGTGGAAGTGGAAGATAAGTACGAGAAACTGTTGACAATAATCAACTCAGAAATATTAATAGTACGCTATACAATAGATGATGATGTAATTTTGTGTCTCTATAATGTAGGAAAATCCGTCTACATTGTAGTATGAAGCAGTAAAATACATTATATACAAAATAATAAATGGATGAAATTAGACAAGCATCCCAAGATCTTTCTCTATTATATTCTACCAAGATCCATCACAATGAATGTGAGAAAGTTAGGTTTCCAAAGAAGGATTCTTCCCTATATATACACTTGCATAAAAATAATATTCCAGGGTACCAATGATGGCTCGAATAGGCTGTGATATAAATCTTTGATGGTCACTACCAATGACATCTACACAATCCAGATATGTATAGAAACCTTTTAGTGTGTAGGTAAATATTATTTTAAGGAAATGATATAATAATAATAACTCATACCTTCTTTAGGCTCATATGGTAATGTCTCAGAACATGAAATAAATTAATTAATTATTTATGTTCATTTTATATAATATTGTCAAAATTTATATACCTCATAGAGATAATGAATGAGGACCCATGATTTAACAATGGAATCGTCTAATTATTATAATAATGAAATAGGATACATGGTGAAACCAAGTCATCCTTGACCTCAGGGGCCGAGCCATCCTAGAAATAGCATGAAGTCTGTCAGTAAAGGGTATGAGTGTAATAAATGGGAGAATATCTCAAGGAATTAAACTATAAATGATTTTAACTGAGTCAAAGGATCTTTTCCATGTTAATCATTAGCTTAGAATGATTGGGCCTAATGGGGAAAATCCATGGAGCCACATGTCAGAAACAATGAAGCTATATCAAAATAGTGCATCCAAGGAATCCTAATATATGGAGAATAGTGATGGGATCCTACAACATCATTCAATTAATATTTGAATAGAGAAGGACTATGTTCAACGGTGGGTATCATCTTTAGAAACTGGCTCCTCAAATCATAATGGATTCTTAGTAGTGCGCAAGGAATTCTCTCTAAAATCCATGGCTTGCTCAAGTCTAACCATTCCTATAAACATAAAAATATCTAACTGAATAGGCACTATAAAAATATTCATTATTTAGTTTAGGCCATGTAATACTTGTGACATTTGAAAATTGATGAGATTCATTCCATTTCCTTTCATATAAGGTGATAAGGAAAAAATGGACATGCAACCAATTGCCAATTCAATTTAAAAAAATCAAATAGGGTCATTACATTCCATATAATTATGCATGAATTGAGGTTTTAAGGACATGAATCCAATTCCATTTAATTATAAAAATGGGATAGGTGATATATATATATATACAAATTTACATTTTAATATTCAATGATTTAATTGAAACACTTACCTTAAAAGGGTTATAAGATAACTGTACATGTTATTCCCATTAACAATTTATAGTGAATTAAAATTAAGAAATACTTACCATTACCTGGGTCGGTCGAAAAACCCACAAAGTCTCTCAAAACAATATTAAAATTGTTAAAAGGAAGGGCACCGAAACACATCCTATTTGGGCGGACAACGTTGAGGTCTAAATCTCCCATGACATCCTGATAATGTGTGAAAATGGAACTAGAATATTATCCCCATTATTATAATAAATGAATAAGTATTTTAGTAGAAACACATGGAAAAACCAGTGTGCCCACAATTATGGTAGTCTATAAATGATGAGACATCGAGGGAAAAGTCATAGACCACCTACCTTGAGCCTGTAACATTGTCCACATCTAGTGTTGACCCTATATTTTTCTTAGATTAGAAGAAAATGGAAGTACGCTTCAGTTCCCTAAAAATAGGCAATACGATACTTCATAAAAATAAAATCATCCATTGGAAGAAAAAGGATTCATTGAGATTAAAGAGTTAAGAACAAACTGATAGAAATTAAATGGGCTAAATAGAAGCATAATCAGACATCAAATGAACAAGAAATCAATAATCCTTGCTAGAAGCTATGGGAGGAGCACCAATTTGTGAAATATAATCCCATATTGTTGAAAATTATATATTTATAGGTCAGGTATATTTTTAAATAATTAATGGGAATTTTTGTGATTTCACCCAAAAATTATTGGGTAACATGGGTTGTATGCATGATTTTCAAAACCGTGCACCAACAGCATGCACATCATTTTTTAAGAGGAAACCCACATGACTTGATCAAATAGTAATAGGAAATGTGTTCCAACTGTGCTATCTATAACTACTAAAAGTTATAGAAAAGATGTAAGGGTGTGTGTCCCTAGACACATAGTTAAGATAGACCCCATACACCCCTAAGTATTCTAATAACCCATTAAGAATCCATAAAAAATATAAGATAAATAATTAGAGAAAAATTTAAAGGATGTATAACTCATAAAAAATTGTGTTCATACAATCTTCCACCCTTAAGTAACACATCAACGAGTTCACCTTAAAGGGGAGACTATAAAGACATGGAATTTACAGAATTTTTTTTTAAATTAAATTGGAATTTTACGTGCCCGTGAAAATTTACGGTGCATGATTTCAAGGCCCAGAGTGCCCAGAATGAATTTATGAACATTATTTTGGGTACCTTCAGTAAATGTCCGCACGGGTTTTTCTAACTTTAGAACTGGTGCTCGAAATTGAAATCTGAGGACACTGTTGAACTCACAGTGCTGGTATTTTCTTAAGAAGACTTTCACCTGGACGATAGTTGGTTGAGGGTGAAAGATAATTTTTTGTGTTTTTCATGGAAATAATAAAATAAAATAAACCCAGGTTTTATTTTATTTTGTTTGTCAAAAACCTCCATATAAGGCCCCAGCCTTAAACCATACTTAATATTGAATTAAAAGAGTAATTCACATTGAGGATCTTTTCAGGTTTAGAGTTTTAGAGAATTAGTACATAACTATTACATCTCAAAAGATTACAAAGTAGTCGCTCCTACCAAATTTCCATAAAATAAAAAACTATTATAAAGAAACATGCCCAGTTCCATGTTTTATGTTGCATGACTTTCCCTTGATCCCATCTATGACCCTATTCCACGTTATGTCTTGGGAAAAACATTTCAAAAACTTGGGATGAGCATAAAAATCTCAGTAAGGGATACACAAAGAATGAAAACTGTTAGTTTTTCAAAACAATACGTAAACCATGTATACTTTATCAAAGTAATAATTTTCACTTTTTCGAAGTAGTAAAAAATATTCGCTGAATAAAAGTTCATTACTTACCCTTCTGTAACAAAAATATTACCATAAAACCCATATAAAGATCACATAACATATAAAGGTAACTTGGGACACAAACATACTTAAGTGGAATAACCATAAGGTCGACTTCCACACATATCACTTAATTGAATAGCCATTCAGCCAACTTCCATACATACTTAATGGAATAGCCATACGGCCGACTTCCATACCCAATGCATTGGAGGTTATAACGTAACCACCCGTCCTGGTATTCACGGCACCACCCATCATATGGTTTATCATGTAACCACCCGTAAAATGTCCAAGTACCATAATAAAATTAGAACACGTAAAACCAACATAAAGGAATGATAACATTTCCACATTTCAATCACAATATATCATTTAAAAAAATTGACATAATAGAATCCTTTATCAAAACCATTTTCAATACCAAAATACAAAAAAAGTATATGGTATTTATTTTATTTTAAAAAACATTATGTCTTGTTGTGGAAGCCAAAGACCAAATAATACTCGCGGCGGCGGAGAAGTCATTGTCGCCGCATACGTACGACAAAAACATTCCCTTTTTTCTTTTAGTAAAACACTTCGTATAAAAAGATTCCTTTTGAATAAACGTAACAGTCAAAGGGGTTTATACACCGTATTAAAGAAAGTGGTGTATAAGACAAAAATGTGCCTCAATGAAAGGAGATTGAGACGAAGTCCCTTACAAAGACGGTATCCTTGGTTTAAGGATAAATCAATTACATAATTATGAGTGACAAATGAATACACCCAATATAAGGGGATATTAAGTGTAAAACAATCAGAGGATATTCACACATATTCATAGAATTACATATTCAAGGAGTACAAGATTATCCCAAAGAATAAAATTTAGGTTAATAAGTTCCCTTGCAAAACTTTGACGGCCTAACGACGTCATTACAAAATTCAGAAAATGAGTTGATGAGAGATAAAAAGGGGTATCTCATCACTTGGACATAAAATTTAAATCAATAAGGATATAGAAAAACATATCCCAACATAATATTATGTGAATTAAATGAAATAAAAAAAGAAGTCTTTTACTAAAAGAGGAGGGTGAAAGGTTCCCTTACCGACATTGGTATCTTTCGAGACATGCACCCCATGAAAGAAGGACAATAAAACATTGATGTAAATACTAATAAATGAAATCATACTACACAATGAGTAAAATAATGGGCATTACATACACCACTCAAAGGAAATTGTGGCAAATGTAGCATAAATCTCACGGGAATAAAAGTGAGATGAAAAATCCCTTACGAAAACTCTGCAGCCTAACGGCGCCACATAAAACTTACCAAAATGGATTGATGAGATCAAATACGGTCTCTCATCATATTAACATAAAGTTTACAGAAAGAGTAATATAAAAGAACATCCCCCAACATAACAAAGGGGATCTTAAAAGAAGTGACATAAAGGAGAGTACTTTATAAGAAAGTGAGGGATTTGATCTCTTACGAAAATTCGGCAGCCTAACGGTGCCATTCAAAACATCCAAAATGGATTTATGAGAGAGAATAGGGTCTCTCATCATATGAACATAAAAATTACAGTAATAGTAATATAAAAGAACATCCCAATAACAATAATGATGAGCTTTAGAAGGAATGGAATAAAAGAGTGTACTTAAAAAGAAAGAGAGGAGTAAGATCCCTTACCTCGGGTCCGACTTCACTCGATCGTTCTTTAACGTCCTGAATAATAAACTTGAGTTAATTTATACTTGATTAAGAACCTTTTTCAAGTTCATTATTCCTTTTATATCAATTATTGACATGTTATAAACATTATGTAATCATTTAAGTTAATAATGTTTGTTTTTTCGATATTTGGTTCTTAAGTCAAAAGTGGACTTCTTACAATTACATGTTGTTCGTGTGGTCAGTGGTTCATTATATCCAGAATGATATTCATGGTTTGGATATCATATATATCATATATATCCAGAATATACTTGTATTTATAATATTACATAATCATTTAGAGGTACGAAATGAAATGCACCGTTCATGGAGACGGTAAGCCGTACGTACGCATGAGCGCTACTTTCATTTCTTTGTCATATTAATGGAATTAAAACTAAATGATAGGTATGTATATTTTAATTCCAGAATTTTATCCATAATTTATATGTAACATAAATTATATATATCCATTATAAATATGTACTTATAATTGTACATTACATTTGGGGATAAGAAATGAAATGCATCGTTCATGGAGACGGTAAGTCGTACGTACGCATGAACGCTACTTTCATTTCTATCACATAGATTAATGCAAAGAAATAATAATGATATAGAGGTATATTATAATTCCAGAATAACATCATATATAATAACTTTAAATCCATCCTTTATATGTCCCACATATGGCATTAACGAATCACATCACTTTGAGGGGGCGGTAGTCCGCACTTCCTTAAATGAAGATATCGCGTTTACCCATAATGGAAACCATAAAGGTATGCCATAAATGAAAAATACAGAAGCTTATGTAAAACATAGAAATATCATATATAAATATAGTGACATCTTAATGGCCACCTTTGAAGGTGTTATATGAGTGTTGAACAATCATCGTTTCGTGAGGCAGAAATTCGCCATCCACAGAAACAGTATGTTCTTTAACCATTAGATGTAGGTGTGTGTAAGTGTAGCTTGAATCATTCTTATAAAAACATCCTAGTATATTGAAGATACTGGAGTTGTTACAAAAGAAATTAATAAAAAGTGTTTAGGGGGTTGGATAGGCAAAATAAAACAAAAGGACTCAAGTGAAGACATTACCTTAAAATCAGGTAACTCCCTTTTGTTTGAGCTCAAAGGCATCCTTGGGAAGCCTTATGCCCAAAGTGAGGCTTCATGGAGTAAAAGAGGGAAGTGGAGAGATAAAATGGGTAGAGGTTGGCCAAGCCAAAGGCTTTGGGAGTGTGGGTAAGGAGGTAGAGGTGGGGGCCTTTTATAAGAGGAGAGGAGGGGCACTTTTGTAAAGTTACTAAATGTTACTTTATTTTCAAAAGAGATTAGGATTTTAAAGGTCTCACATTGATGTATATGGAGGATAAGGTGATAAGGGTTCTAAATCCACTCATCCAACAGGTTTTGGACATGTGTAGGTCTTAGATATTACATTCTCTTTCCATTTTATTTAAATCGTTAAATAATGAGGTCATCGCTGCATCATCATGATGTCATAAATAATTTAATTTATTTAACGTCTAAAAATTATAAAAAAATACTATGATGTAGGAAATATTTTTAGATTTCCAATTACTATTTATAGTCAAAATGTTGTCTTGTATAACCCCATGTAAAATGTTTTTTAGTAAAACATCTCATGTTTGTGTCATTTTTACTTTAACATTAAATAAAAAGGTATTTATGTCATTTTCCAACCAAAGTGGCTCCATGGGGTCCCCAAGTTGACCCATTGATTTTCTTGGTCGGTCATGACACATCAAATGAGGGTAGGATATGTGTCTAGGTCATTTCAGTTTATTAAATCATTATTCTTACCTTAAACTACACTAATTACTTCTAATCGCGATTGAGAACTTAAAAGTTACTATTCACCAAAAAATTATTTTAATCTTATTGAACCCCATTTTACTTCTTAATGACAACCATGTATGTCGGATTTTTGAAATTCAATACACAGAATTGGTAAAATTTTATTTAAACAAAAATTCAGTTTTTATAAGTACCACTTAGTGGTTTCACTATTCATCCAAAATTGATGTTTTTTAGAAAAATAACAAAAATTCACCCTAAGCTATATTTGATATTCTGAATTCAAAAATGGAGTCTATTTTAAAAAATTCAAAACATATAAGTCACATTAATTAATTTAATAATTAATTCCTGCGGTCAGAGCAAATAGCTTGTTTTTTATGAAACAATAAGTATCAAAAGATTGACACTAGTTTAAGTCTGATTTCAAAGGGAAATGAATTCCAACTACCACTATTGGATTTAATGGTAAAAATATATTCTAATTTCACTTTAAAAACAATTCAAAATATAATCTAATAATATAAATAAATTATATTAAAAAGAGGGTTTGAATTAAAATACAACATTTTACACTATTCATTAAAAAATAAACTTTATCGGAAAGATACCAAAAATTTACCCAAAGTAAATTTTGATGTCCCTATTCTAAAGAAGAGTTTTATTTGGTCCAATATAATTTATAAGAGTGAACATAACTATATTTAATGAAGTTTTACCATCAAAAGGCGATAAGTGAACCTTTAGTGAAAACTAGGGCATATACGCCTAAAATTGAATTCTTTCCGTATTTTAAGCCTTTATCTTTTATTGGATAAAAGTAAAAACATTTAAAAACATATATAATCATATTTTAGTTATTTCTATCCATTCACGACAATACAACGACTACATGTTAACTACCTTTTAAAATAATATTATTTTATTATTACAGTGCAACGTAAGATTCCCAAGAAACTCGTTGTTGCGTGTTGGGTACACCATCGAGAATAGCGTCCCCTTTAAAGTCATATTAATATTTTATTCACAAATATGGATAAATATGAAAATTTCATATTCTTTATTTACCTGGGGTGTTACATCCTTCCCCCCGTTTTGGAATTGCATCCTCACAATTTTTAAAATTGAGATTGGAAACATCCTTGAAAGTCCCACATCGGAACAAGAGTAGGTAAAACAATAACTTTAAAATAAAGAAAGTTAAGTATAGAGGTCTCCCGAGTTAACCCATACTAGGATTGTATGTGTGAAATTATGGAAATGGAGGAAAAAACAAAGGGTCATGTTCCGATGGAGAGTGATAGTAAACATGTCTAGGAGAAAGTTAACCATAAGAAAATCACAAACATGTGATGGGTTAAACGGTATTTGATTCCCCAGTAGGAAAAGTCTACAGACAACATTTTTGTTTTAAGTTAGTCTTCATTGAGGAATTTATTTTTGAGCCTAACTAAATCATAATGAAACATACTTACTTGTCACGTAGACTTCCAACTTTTACTAGATTCCTTAATCAAACTCATATTTTCTCCAAAAGACAAGTATTTAGGAAGACTTGTTCACATTAAGAGTACTATAATCAACTTATAGAGAACCACCTAATCCAAAAAAGATAACTATATATTTCCCATGTCTTTAGACTTTAACCAAAACCAAAACTAAAAAGGTTAGTACAAGATCAGATAATCCAGAAAAGGATAACCCTTTATAAAATGAAAATATATTCTTAATCTCCAAAAAATTTCCAACAAAACCCAAACTTCAACTAGGACCATTCGATAAACAATTTGTCCCTAAAATTATTCAAAGTAAACCAAACTAAGATTGAATCCAAAATATTGGAAGGATTTAGTCACATAGTCTTCCAAGTTAAGTCGTAATATTTATCTCCAAACAACATCAGTTGCTCTTAATGTATCGTATTGAAAAGTAATTAACCTAATCACATATCCTCCATGATAGGTTAATAAATTTCCATAGATAACCCAAAATAAACTTACACGTAATTCATAAAATAATCTAACTAAAAATAATCATTCAAACTAACTAGGGACTTCACGTAGTCCAGTGGTAGGAGATAAATACCAGTTGAACTTTGGTTGTGGGTTCGATTCTCGCAGCTTTGTCCGACGCGACGGGTTGTCACACGGTCTGTGTGTTGTCTTTTTTCCAAAACTACATAATTCTTAAAACATTCCCCAATAACGAGATAAAATCATTAAAAATAACCATAATGTAATTTAACCTCAATTTTATCTCATGACTTTCACTTTCCATTATTACATATAGTAACCCATAATTACCTAAAAATTAAGGATCATATAGACCCTAATGGTTACCTTAATAATTATTACCTGAACTTCCACATAGATTGGTCATCTCGTACATGATGCATTAGAGAACTCACCAAGGTTGAAGTGGTTGATCATTACTCCTTGATAGTTGGTTTAGAACAAACATGAGATTCCTCATTAAATCCCCCATTTCATCTAGTCTCTTAATCAGAGAACCACCACAGTTTCCTTCAAACCCAATGTCACTTTGGTGCCTGCTAGATCCAACCATTTACTAAAACCAAAAAGTTCAGTGTGAGTATATCAACATAACCATCGTGTAATAATGAGGAAAATAAACACTAAGATATACATACTTATTTACTATATCTAAAACTAGGACTCTTTCTGAAATCCTAACCATTATGGTAATGCCACTTATGCTTAGAGAATACCCTAACCTCTAAAGTTATCTAAACCGACCTCTGATACCAACTATAAGGCCCCAGCCTTAAACCTTACTTAATATTGAATTAAATGAGTAATTCACATTGAGGATATTTTCAGGTTTATAGTTTTAGAGAATTAGGACATAACTATTACATATCAAAAGATTACAAAGAAGTCGCTTCTACTAAATTTCCATAAAATAAAAAACTATTAAAAAGAAACATGTCCAGTTCCATGTTTTAGGTTGCATGACATTCCCTTGATCCCATCCTTGACCCTATTCCACGTTAAGTCCTGTGAAAAACATTTCAAAAACTTGGGATGAGCATAAAAAGCTCAGTAAGGGATACACAAAGAATGAAAACTCTTAGTTTTTCAAAACAATAAGTAAACCATGTATACTTTATCAAAGTAATACTTTTCACCTTTTCAAAGTAGTAAAAACTCTTTGCTGAATAAAAGTACATTACTTACCCTTATGTAACCAAAATATTACCATAAACCCATATAAAGATCACATAACATATAAAGGTAACTTGGGACATAAACATACTTAAGTGGAATGACCATAATGTCGACTTCCACACATATCACTTAATGGAATAGCCATTCTGCCATCTCCCATACATACTTAATGGAATTTACATACGGCTGACTTCCATACCCAATGCATTGTAGGTTATAACGTAACCACCCATCCGGGTATTCATGGCACCACCCGTCATATGGTTTATCACGTAACCACCCTTAAAATGTACAAGTACCATTATAAAATTAGAACACATAAAACCAACATAAATGAATGATAACATTTCCAAATTTCAATCACAATATATCATTAAAATAAATTGACATAATATAATCCTTTATCAAAACCATTTTCAATACCAAAATACATAAAAAGTATATGTGATTTATTATATTTTAAAAAACATTACGGCTTGTTGAGGAAGCCAAAGACCAAATAATACTCGCGGCGGTGGAGAAGTCGTTGTCTCCGCATACGTACGACAAAAACATTCCCTTTTGTCGTTTAGTAAAACGCTTCATATAAAAAGATTCCTTTTGAATAAACGTAAAAGTCAAAGGGGGTTATACACCGTGTTAATGAAAGTGGTGTATAAAACAAAAATGTGCCTCAATTAAAGGAGATTGAGACAAAGTCCCTTACAAAGATGGTATCCTTGGTTTAAGGATAAATCAATTACATAATTATGTGTGACAAACGAATACACCCAATATAAGTGGATATTAAGTGTAAAACAATCAGAGGTTATTCACACATATTCATAGAATGACATATTCAAGGAGTACAAGATTATCCCAATGAATCAAATTTGGTTTAAGAAGTTCCCTTGCAAAACTTTGACGACCTAACGTCGTTACTACAAAATTTAGAAAATGAGTTGATGAGAGATAAAAAGGGGTATATCATCACATAGACATAAAATTTAAATCAATGGGGATATAGAAGAACATATCCCAACATAATATTATGTGAATAAAAAGAAATAACAAAATAAGACTTTTACAAAAAGAGTAGGGTGAAAGGTTCCCTTACCGACATGGGTATCTTTCGAGACATGCACCCTGTGAAAGAAGGACAACACAACAGTGATGTAAATACTCATAAATGAAAGTATATAACACAATGAGTAAAATAATGGGTAGTACATACACCACTCAAAAGAAATTTTGGAAAATTTAGCATAAATCTCACGGGAATAAAAGTGAGATGAAAAATCCCCTATGAAAACTCGGCAGCCTAACGGCTCCAGATAAAACTTACAAAAATGGATTGATAAGATCAAATATGGTCTCTCATCATATTAACATAAAGTTTACATAAAGATTAATATAAAATAACATCCCCCAAAATAACAAATAGGAGCTTAAAAGAAGTGAAATAAAGGAGAGTACTTTAAAAGAAAGTGAGGGGTTTGATCTCTTACGAAAATTCGGCAGCCTAACGGCGCCATTCAAAACATACAAAATGGATTGATGAGAGAGAATAGGGTCTCCCATCATATGAACATAAAAATTACAGTAATAGTAATATAAAATAACATCCCAATAACAATAATGATGTGCTTTAGAAGGAATGGCATAAAAGAGTGTACTTAAAAAGAAAGAGAGGAGTAAAATCCCTTACCTTAGGTCCGACTTGACTCGATCGTTCTTTAACGTCCTGAATAATAAACTTGAGTTAATTTATACTTGATTAATAAAATTTTTCAAGTTAATTATTCCTTTTATATCAATTATTGACATGTTATAAACATTATGTAATCATTTAAGTTAATAATGTTTGTTTTGTCGATATTTGGTTCTTAAGTCAAAAGTGGACTTCTTACAATTACATGTTGTTCGTGTGGTCAATGGTTCATTATATCCATAATGATATTCATGATTTGGATATACTATATATCATATATATCAAGCATATACATGTATTTATAATATTACATAATCATTTAGAGGTAAGAAATGAAATGCACCGTTCATGGAGACGGTAGGTCGTACATACGCATGAGCGCTACTTTCATTTCTTTGTCATATTAATGGAATTAAAACTAAATGAGATGTATGTATATTTTAATTCCAGAATTATATTAATCATTTATATTTAACATAAATTATATATATCCATTATAAATATATACTTATAATAGTACATTACATTTTGGGATAAGAAATGAAATGCACCGTTCATGGAGACGTTAAGCCGTACGTACGCATGAACGCTACTTTCATTTCTATCTTATACATTAATGGAAAGAAATAATTATTATATAGAGGTATATTATAAATCCAGTATAACATAATATATAATAAATTTAAATCCATCCTTTATACGTCCCACATATGACATTAACGAATCACATCACTTTGAGGGGGCGGTAGTCCGAACTTCCTTAAATGAAGATATCGCATTTACCCATAATGGAAACCATAAAGGTATGACATAAATGAAAAATACATAAGCTTAAGTAAAACAAAAACATATCATATATAAATATAGTGACATCTTAATGGACACCTTTGAAGGTGTTATATGAGTGTTGAACAATCATCGTTTCGTGTGGCAGAAATTCGCCATCCACGGAAACAGTATGTTATTTAACCATTAGATGTAGGTGTGTGTAAGTGTAGCATGAATACTTCTTATAAAAACATCCTAGTATATTTAAGATATTGTAGTTGTTACAAAAGAAATGAATAAAAAGAGTTTAGGGGGTTGGAGAGGAAAAAATAAAACAAAAGGACTCAAGTGAAGACATTACCTTAAAATCGGGTAACTCCCTTTGGTTTGAGCTCAATGGCTTCCTTGGGAAGACTTCTGCCCAATGTGAGGCTTCAAGGAGTAATAGAGGGAAGTGGAGATAAAAAATGGGAAGAGTTTGGCCGAGACAAAGGATCTGGGAGTGTGGGTAAGGAGGTAGATGTGGGGGCCTTTTATAAGAGGAGAGGAGGGGCACTCTTGTAAAGTTACAAAATGTTACTTTATTTTCAAAAGAGTTTCGGATTTTAAAGGTCCCACATTAATGTATTTAAAGGATAAGTTGATAAGGGTTCTAAATCCACTCATCCAATAGGTTTTGGACATGTGTAGGTCTTAGATATTACATCATATTTCCATTTTATTTAAATCGTTAAATAATGAGGTCATCGCTGCATCATCATGATGTCATAAATAATTTAATTTATTTAACGTCTAAAAATTATAAACAAAATACAATGATGTAGGAAATATTTTTATCTTTCCAATGACTATTTATAGTAAAAAATCTGACTTGTATAACCCCATGTAAAAATTGTTTTAGTAAAACATCTCATATTTGTGTCATTTTTACTTCAACATTAAATAAAAAGGGATTTATGTCATTTTCCAACCAAAGTGGCTCCATGGGGTCCCCAAGTTGACCCATGGATTTTCTTGTTCGGCCATGACACATCCAATGAGGGTAGGACATGTGTCTAGGTCATTTCATTTTATTAAAACATTATTCTTACATTAAACTACAGTAATTACTTTTAATCGCGATTAAGAAATTAAAAGTTACTATTACCAAAAATTTATTTTAATCTCATTGAACCAAATTTTACTTCTTAATGACAACCATGTATGTCATAATTTTGAAATTCAAAACACAGAAGTGGTAAAATTTCATTTAAACGAAAAATCAGTTTTTATAAGTACCCCTTAGTGGTTTCACTATTCATAAAAAATTGATGTTTTTCAGAAAAATCCCAAAAATTCACCCTAAGCTATATTTGATATTCCAAATTCAAAAATGAAGTCTATTTTACAAAATTAAAAAAAAATATAAGTCACATTAATTAATTTAATAATTAATTCCAGCGGTCAGAGCAAATAGCCTGTTTTTTATGAAACAATAAGTATCAAAAGATTGACACTTGTTTAAGTCTGATTTCAAAGTGAAATTAATTCCAACGACCACTATTGGATTTAATGGTAAAAATATATTCTAATTTCACTTTAAAACCAATTCAAAAGATAATCTAATCATATAAATATATTAGATTAAAAAGAGGTTTTGAATTAAAATACAACATTTTACACTATTCATTAAAAAATTAACTTTATCGGAAAGATACCAAAAATTTACAAAAAAGTAATTTTTGATGTCCCGGTTCTAAAGAATTGTTTTATTTGGTCCAATAAAATGTATAAGAGTGAACAAGACTATATTTAATAACGGTTCGCCATCAAAAGGCGATAAGTTATCATTTAGTGAAAACTAGGGCATATACGCCTAAAATTGATTTCTTTCCGTATTTTAAGCCTTTATCTTTTATTGGATAAAAGTAAAAACATTTAAAAACATATATAATCATATTTTAATTATTTCTATCCATTCACTCCAATACAACGGATACATGTTAACTACCATTTAAGATAATATTATTTTATTAGTAGAGTGCAACGTAAGATTTCCAAGAAACTCATTGTTGCGTGTTGGGTACGCCATCGAGCATAGAGTCCCCTTTAAAGTCATATTAATATTTTATTCAAAAATATGGATAAATATGAAAATTTCATATTCTTTATTTACTTGGGGTGTTACACTCCAAGTGGAAGTTGAGGTGTAATGACCACTAGACCATAACCTCCCATGAGAGGTTATGGTGGTGGGGACCACCCAAACCTAACCCCCCATGAGAGGTTATGGTGGTGGGGACCACCCAAGGCCTAATCCTCTCAACTCCCACAATAAATGGTAGACGTACTCTTCAACTCCTCTTAAATTAATTGTGCCAACCCTCCTTAATTAATTGTGCCGACCCTTGGTATCCTCCATTTTTAATTTTATGCCAACACAACCCATTTATTATTTCCAATTAATTAAGCCAACTTTATTTCCAACAAATTAAATAGATTAACATATTTTATTTGTTTGGCTATTCATTTGTTGGAAATGTATTAGAAAAGGAGGATTGGGAGAACTTGGTAGAAATCTCTCCAACGAAGAACGGTCTGCCAATGAAGAACACCGACATCCTTCGACCTTCTTCCTTGTGACTTATCCCAGTGTGGGACGTCCTCATCTACGACAAATAGATGACCGTACTACCTTCTTATGCCAACGTCATCAAGAGAACGAGGTAGGGGTTTATTTGTGTCATAATACTTTTCCAATATTCTTAGCATGGTTTCTTTTTCGGTTTGGTAATGAAACGTTGCAGGAAGTTGTAAGCTTGATGTTCTTCATTCTTGTTGAGCCATATGCTACCACCCAAACATGAAGGGTACGAGTCAAACCAACATGGTCCAACCCTTCCACAAATCTTGTTGTGTTCTTTGCGATGGAGGAGGATGGATACAAACCACTAAGGAGGAACGAGAATGGTGGCCGGCACCACCGCCGGCCGAGACGAAGGTGACGGCGCAATGGCACCGCCCTGAGGCCACCGCCGCTGCCACCGCCCCGTAGCCCTTGCGCAGACTGCGGCCCCCGCCGTAGCCCCATGGCCAGCTGAGCCACCAGCTCGCTGCCAAGGCGCCGTCCTGTGGCTATACGAGCCACCTGCCCGTGGCCCGTCCCCCCCCCCCCCCTCACGGCTTCTCTGCTCCAACACGGTTGGTCCACACCCTCGAGGTCGA
This sequence comes from Viscum album, assembly GCA_963277665.1. Lineage (NCBI taxonomy): Eukaryota > Viridiplantae > Streptophyta > Magnoliopsida > Santalales > Viscaceae > Viscum > Viscum album. The sequence continues at coordinate 172,703,113 of OY728157.1, forward strand.
TCTGTGCCCTTGTGGCCAGTCCACGGGCGCGTGGATAGTCTGCACCCTCACGGCTGGTTCCTCCGCCCTCGCAGTACCCCCCGGTTGAGCCACCCCTGAGGCACCCCACGGCCCTCACGGTCCAGGTCCGACCCAACGGGAGATGACACATTGTGAACCGAGCCAAACCCAAAGGCTCGGGATGGGTCGGACCGGACCCAGACCCACTACGACCCATTTACCCTCTCATGGCCATAACTTTGGAACTGGTCGTCTGTTTGACAAAACATCAACATCACTTGTAATCATGGAGTGAGACAGTCCCTTTGAATATATTATACTGATTTTTATATTGAAATGGGGAATGGTCAGGTTGGATCAAATGTGAATCCAACCAGGGCCCCGGGATTAAAAGGTTAATAACTCATAGATCGGGAGTCTGATTGACGCACCGTCTATTACGTTGAGATCCCAATGACGTGACAAACTTTTGATATACTTATTCTTTTGACTTCGTGGTGGTTGGAGTATCAACAAATAGTTTGTGGAGCTGATCCTCCAGGAGACAAGCGAGCATTGAGCGTGAACCTAGTAGTTAGCTGAGACTTGATGACTGCTGACCGTTTTGACTCGGAGTGACTCGACTGGCTCAGTGGGGAGAGCCTTGGTGATGCAAAAGACTGAAACTAGGGAGCGCCTTGGTGACACGTCAGAACCATGGTACTCAACATGAGGAGTACCTTAGAAAGCTGTGAGTGGGAGTGCCTATATTTGATATCGCATGCCCATGGTGGGGACCGCCTCTCTTTGACGTGGCAGACCCACGGTACTCGACAGGAGAAGTACCTCAACAGTGCAAGGTTGGTGGGAAGCACCTCTGTGTGATACGGAAGGCCCATTGTACTTGATATAGGAGGAGTTCTCCAGTAGCTGAGGGTTTAGAATGTTATTATTACTACCCTAGAATAAATCCCGGTATGATCTGAGTCAGTTCCTTTGTGTTTTCCTCGTGATTGAGATGGATTACTTGATAACATAGGTATATGTATTGGCATATACCTAAGTAAGGTTATTTGAGGATATCATACTTTTTGTTTATCATTGATGGATTTTGTGTGACCTAGAGGGTATCAGGGTCCCTAATGAGTGTCGTTATACTCACCCCAGCACGGGTTATTCCCACACCATGTTGTGTTGGATGCAAATGATAGACAGCGTTGACGGAGGCTGAGAGTACCAGGAATGGATGGTACCCGGAGGTGGACCATACAGTGTGTTGGTACATGGAGGAGATGGACAAACGTGGAGTGCTGAGGAGGCGATCTGTACCTACCCTTTAGGTAGGAACATCATAGGATGACCCAGTAGCTTTTTTCCCTTTTTCCTCAGTTGTACTTGTACTTTCAATTTCTGGTACCTTTACTCTTGGGCTTGTATTCTGGCCCATTATACCTTTCAAAAATCTTTTTATTATACAGTTTACTTGCGTTCATATCTTGTTATGTGGTTGGTTGTGGCGATTACAGGTTATAAAGGCAATTCCTTCCTAGTTTTAGGGAATAATACATTGGTGCTAGTTTCCAGCCCCTGGCCAGTGGAAGGCGGGCTTGGGCTAGTCACAGCACAGGCCCTAGGGAACGGGTTGTGAAACATTAGTATCAGAGGAGTCGGTTCTTTTATATAACTTAGGACTCTGACCTTTCTTTTTTGTGAAGCAATAGTGTTAAGGGTGATGAGTGTAGTTTTTAGTTTAAGGAGTCCAGTGTTGTTATGGAGACCGACATATTCATACACTAGGACCATGACATCTGATATCCAACTCAATCCATGAAAACATAGATTGGGTGTGTGTTTTCAAGAGTCTTCTTTGTAAACTCTTGGAATCGGCTCACTAGGTCAAATCACCTAGTATAACTTATTTACTGTAGCACACTGTTTTCTTTTCGGAATGCATCCACTCAGACATCCAGCTAGAGTTCTGAGAGTTGTATGCACAGATTTCCCACCAAGTGACGAGGCCTCAGTGCATGTCCCTCTTCTAGTAGAGAAACCAGTGGAGGACAAGGGGTATCATTCCCCATTGGGACACTGTTGCCACCAGCCCCAGAAGCAGGCGGTGCACGCCACTTGAGCACATTGCACAATTTCAAGTGCTAGAGGCCCCCCAGGTTCAGGGGAGAGATGAACCCATAGGCGGATGAGGATTTACTGGAGGTCGTGGTGAGAGTTTTCAGATTGGTTGGGACACCAGCGGATTTCATGGTGATCCTTGCCGCTAGCCTTCTAGAGGAAGCAGTAGGACGATGGTGGAGCTTGATGCTCCAGGTTTATAATGAGGTAATGCTTCCTTGGGCAGAAATCGAGAGCCTTTTCCGGATAGAGTTTGTTCCAGCGACTCTTCACACAGTGCACATACTTGAGCTACTTCATCTGTAGCTGGGCTGCATGATAGTGGCTCAGTATTCAGCGAGGTTCATTGACCTCACACGTTACTCCCCTGATATGGTGTGGGACCCATTCTACAGCACCCATACCCTCGAGCAGGGGCTCATGTGAGTGATTAGAGCTTCGATTATCTCACTCAGCATCCTGATGTAGGTAGGGGTGTTGGAGAGAGACCTCTTTGTGGAGAGTTGCCTCACTGAGCAGTCACCAGCAGTGACACCCACGACCAGTCATCACATAGCGGAGTCTTCTGCAGTTGGTAGCAGATAGATGTCACAGAGGTCCAAGAGGACCCGACCTACAGGTGGATGACCTCATGACTCAGGATCGGTTTTAAAGAGCTCCCGAAGTGGAGCTAGTCATACTAGGAGTAGGCACTGTTATGCATGCAGTGGTGAGGGTCACATGGCTTGTGACTGTTCGGCCCACCGTACAGGTGATCAGTAGATGGTCGAGGAGCGCCCAGGTAGAGACAGAGGTTCTATTGAGGATGTCCGTAGTGATTAGATGGGTGTGGCAGAGGAGCTGGCCGTGTAGCTAGCAGTGGGCGATGATTCAAGATGTTACCACCACCACTACTAGGAGCTCCACCCCGACTATAGGGAGCAGGTGGACAGGGGAGAGCTCAACTCCAGGTAGCTGAGGCTTACTATCATGGCACTCTAGAGATGATATGAGGTATGATCTGTGTCTACTCCACCTTAGCTACAGTACATATAGACACAGGTTCCAGTCATTATTTTATTGCCACTACCCTCATTCAGAGCTCAGAAATTCCGATGTGCCCATTAGCATGATTCTTATGGCTAGAGACTCTTATGGGAGCAGATCTGACGATTACGAATTGGTGGTGGTGGTGTGAGCTTACTCTTGGAGGTTAGAGCTTCAACTGGGATCTCCAAGTAGTGACATTGAAGACTTATGATGTCATCTTCAGTATGTACTGGTTATCTATAGTCCATGCTCAGATAGACTATATTTTGAACAAAGTGTGGTGTGTCCGCATAGACAGGACCAGGTTTACCTTCACCGGCAAGAAGAGAGCCTTTGCAGTGCATTATGGACATACCTGGAGTAGAGAACATCCGATCACTCATCAGTTGGCTAGCCTTACCCTCAAAGTGGTTGATGTGGAGTGTCCAAGTTATCCTGTAGTGGTGGACCAGTATATGGACTTTTTCCCTGATGTTGTCCCAGGTCTACCTTCCCACCGTGAGGTGGAATTTTACAATTACTTGTATCCCTGGACGACAATAATATCTACACCAGCATATCGGATGGCTCCTATGGAGCTTCGAGAGCTGCAGGTACAGCTAGAGGACATGTAGGAGAAGTGATTCATTCGGCCCAGTGTTTCACCTTGGGAAGCCCCGATTCTATTCGCCAAGAAGGCGGATGAGAACTTGAGAATTTTTGTTGACTATCGGTGCCTGAATCATGTGACCGTGAATAACAAGTACCCACTCTTGATGATTGAAAACCTCTTCGATCAGCTGAAGAGAGCACGTTGGTTCTCAAAGATAGACCTCAGATCAGGGAATCACCATCTCAGAGTACGAGATGCGGATGTGCAGAAGACGGATTTCAGATGTTAGTACATCCACTGCGAATTATGGGATATGCCATTTGGCATAACCAATTATCCAGTAGTGTTTATAGGACTCATGAAGAGAATCTTTCAGCCATACCTTGATCACTTTTTAGTGGACTTCATTGACGACATTATGATCTACTCAACAACTAAGGAGGAGAATGCCTATATTTTTTAGGTAGTACTGGAAACACTCTAAGAGCACCATATTTATGGTAAGCTCTCAATGTGCCAGTTCCAGATATGAGAGTTTCACTTTCTAGGACATGTCATATCGGATGCTAGAGTTATAGTAGATCCAGCAAAGATTGAGTCAGTAGTTTCTTGGGAGCCACCCAGAAGTGTGATGGAGTTACGGAGATTCCTCGGTTTGGTTGGATACTACCTAAGATTTGTGTTAGACTTCTCCAGAGTTGTAGCACCATTATCATCCTAGATGAAGAAGGGGTAACCTTTCATTTGGTTGGAGGAATTACAGCAGAGTTTTTAGGAGCAGAGGCAGAGGCTAACTAGTGCCCCTATCATGAGCCTTCCGTAGGAGGGCGTAGGATACGTAGTCAACTGCGACCCATCAGGTACCAGACACAGATGTGTCCTGATGTAGGAGCAAGCAGTGATCACATATGGTTCTCTACAGAGGAGACATCATGAGCAGAACTGTGATACTCATGATATGGAGTTAATAGTCATGGTCTTCGCCTTGAAGATGTGGAGACACTATCCGATGGGCGAGTGTTTAATCGTGTACTCTGACCACAAGAGTCTCAATTATATCTTCTCTCAGAAATACCTGAACTGGAGACAACGATGTTGTCTTGTGTTCCTTGAGGACTATGACTTAGAGATAGTCTATACTCCAGGAAAGGGGAATATTGTCGCATATGCACACAATAAGAGATCTGGTATACATTTTCTTGGCAAGGTGATAGATAAGCTGGCCTCTTTGTATATATACATTGTAGATAGAGATGGATCATCTTTCCTTCAGTCTATTACAGTCACCCCCCAACTTCTTAAGTGAGTCAGGGAGGCGCAACTAGGGGACGTTGACCGTGAGACACGACGTGCTTAGATATCCACAGGGCATAAACCTACTGGGTTTTTGAAGGTGGGGAGAACATCATCCTCTTCAAAGGGCATACCATGGTACATGTTTCCCTTCAGGAGGAAGTGTTGAGGTAGTTCCACACATCCCCTCTAGCGGTACATCCAAGTGTGGAAACGGTGTAATAGGATCTCTGATGATAGCACTGGTGACCAAGAATGAAAAAGGTAGTAGTAGAGTTTTTTCTCAGTTCCTCACTTATAAGCATGTGAAGGCAGAGCATGAAGTACCCATAGGGTTGGTTCAACCTTTAGAGGACCCAGAGTGGAAGTGTGATGGGATATCCATGGAATTCATCACAAGACTTCCACATACAACCACTGTACATGACTCTATTTGGTTGATCGTTGACCGAATCACCATGTGAGCACACTTCCTACCGATTAGGGAGCAGGGTTAAGTAGAGAGCTTGGGGCATATCTATGTGTAGGAGATTGTGCGGTTACATGGAGTAACCTTGAATATTGTCTCTGATCGTGATATAATTTTTACTTCCTGGATATGGAAGGGGTTGTAGGAGGCTTTCAAGATGAAACTTAGTTTGAGCACCACCTTCCATCCTCAGATGGATGGCCAGACTTAGCGGACCATTTAGACCCTCGAGGACATGTTCTATGCTTATGTCCTCGACATTGGTCGTAGCTGGTAGGATCACTTTTCCTTGGTGGAGTTTCCATACAACAACATCTATCACTCCACCATAGGTATGGTAACTTTAAAGGAATTATACGGGCGACCTTGTAGATCACCTTTGTGCTGGACTAACCCAGGGGAGTCAGCACTCGTGGGACCAAAGGTAGTTTAGGCTACCACATAGAAGGTGTAGATCATCCAGGAGTGGATGAAGACTGCACAGAGCAAGTAGAAGTTGTATGATTATAGGAGATAGAGGACTATGGAGTTCAAGGATGGTGACCACGTCTTTCTACGGGTATCATCCCGATGAGGTCTTCTGAGATTTGGCCGAGGTGGAAAAATATTTTTGAGGTTCATCGATCCTTTTCAGGTCGTCAGTAGACTTGGTGAGGTGGCATACCGCTTAGCTCTTCCACCTCAGCTACACTAAGTGCACAATGTCTTCCACGTATCTCAGCTGAGGAGACACGTGCACAACCCCTCTCACATCATCAATCATGGAGAGTTGAACGTCGATGATGGGATGAATTTTACGGAGGTTCCATTAGATATTGAGTATCGACAGGAGTGGGTATTTCATGGATAATTGATACCTTTGGTGCATGTTTTCTGGCAGCATGAGAACCTCTAGGAGAGAACCTGGGAGTGGGATGCTTAGATGTGTTCTCAGTACCCCCACTTATTCTCTTAGTTTGAGTTGTGGATTACGGGGATGTAAAGCCTGAGGTGGAGAGAATGTAAAGAACAAAAATTTCTATGTAATTTTTTTAATTAAATGGAAATTTTACAAGTCTTTGAAAATTGACGGTGCATGATTCCGAGGACCAGAGTTCCTGAAATGAATTCCTGAACATTATTTCAGGTATGTTCAGTAAATGTGCGAGTGAGTTTTTCTAAATTTTGAACCGGAGCTCGTAATTGAAATCTTAGGGCACCATTGAACTCGCAACACCAATATTCTCTTAAGAATAATTTCACCTCGACGGGAGCTGGGCGAGGGTGAAAGATAGTTTTTTGGGTTTTTTGTGGAAATAATAAAATAAAATGAACACACGTTTTATTTTATTTTGTTTTTTAAAAAAACCAAGTGGAAGTAGAGGTGTTAGGACCACCAGACCTTAAGCTCCCATGAGATGTTATTCTGGTGGGGACCACCAAAACCTAACCTCCCATGAGAGGTTATGGTGGTGTAAACCACCCAAGGCCTAAGACTCTCAACTCCCACAACAAATGAAGGAGAGCCTCTTCAACTCCTCCTATATTAATTATGCCAACCCTGTTTAATTAATTGTGCCAACACTTGGTATCCTTCATTTTGAATTTTATGCCAACGCAACCGATTTATTTTTTCCAATTAATTAATCCAACTTGATTTCCAACAAATTAAATAGATAAAAATATTTTAGTTGTTTGTATATTCAATTTTTGGAAAAGTATTGACAAATGAGGATTGGTAGAACATGGGAGAAATATTTCCAACGAAGAATGCTCTGCCAACGAAGAATGCCGACCTCCTTCGACCTTCTTCCTCGGGACTTATCCCGATGTGGGACGTCCTCATCTATGGAGAATTGATGACCATACTACCTTCTTACACCAACATCATCAAGTGAATGAGGTAGGGGTTTATTTTCATGATAATACTTTTCCCATATTCTTACCTTTGTTTCTTTTGCGGTTTAGGAATGAAACGTAGTGGGAAGTTGTAAGCTTGATGTTCTTCTTTTTTTGAGCCATATGATACCACCCTAACGTGGAGGGTACATGACAAACCCACATAGCCCCACCCTTCTACAAATTTTTTGGTGTCTTTAACGATGGAGGGGGATGGCTACGAACCACTGAGGAGGCACAAAAACGGCGGCCAGAAACACCGCCAGTTGAGATCAAGGTGATGGCGCAATGGCGCTACCCCGCGGTCTCCGCGCTGGCCGTGAACCCCGCCGCCGCCCATTGCCTCTGCACCACCCCGCACTATGGCCGAGGCGTCACTTTTTTGAAGAGGCGCCACCCCGGGGCCGACCGAACCGCCAGCTCGCAGTTGAGGCCTCATCCCGTGGCTCGCCAAGCCACCAGCCCGTGGTCGATCCATGTCCCTCCCGGCCAGTCCGCACCCTCATTGCCAATCTGTGCCCTCACGCCTAGTTCCCACCCTCGTGGCTGGTCCGCACCCTCACGAATAGTCTGCACACTCGCGGCCGGTCTACACCCCCTGCGGCTGGACCATGATCTTCGGCTGGTCTGTTCCCTCATGATTGGTCTGGGCCCTCATGGCTGGTCCGCGCCCTCGCGGCTGGTCTGCGCCCTTGCAGCATGTCCATGCCCTCGTGGCTGAGTCCACCGCCCCCGTGGTACCACTCGACTGAGCTGCCCCCACAACACCCTCACGGCCCTTGCGAGCCGGGCCGGACCCAACAGGCCGGGCTGGACCAAACGGGCTGGGTCGACCTGAACCGGGTGAGCGCAGTCAGGGTCGAGTCGGGTCTGTCTGACCGGGTCAGACCAGACCCGGGCCGGACCCGGGCCCACAATGACACATTTACCTTCTCTTGGCGATAACTTTGGCACCAGTCATCCGTTTGACAAACCATCAGTGACACTAGAAATCTTGGAGCAAGAAGGTCACTTTGAGTATATTCCACTAAGTTTTGGATTGAGATGGCGAATGGTCAAGTTGGCTCAAGCACAAATCCAACCCGGCCCCCAAGACTAAAATGCTAAAAACTCACAGTCCGGGAATTCTATTGACGTGACAGCTCTTATGTTGAGATCCCTATGATGTGGCTAACCTTTGAGATACTTATTCGTGGAACTTCATGGCGATTGGAGTATCAGCCAGTAGATTTTTTAGTGGATCCTCCCGGAGACGAGCAAGCATTGAGAAGGAACCTAGTAGATGGCTGAGAATTGAAGACTACTGACCATTTCAACTCAGAGTGACTCGAATGGACCAGTGGGGAGTGCCATGGTGATGCGGCAGACCCACACTGGGGAGCTCCTTGGTGACGTGGTAGACCCACAGTACTCGACAGGAGGAGTACCTCAGTAGGCCTTGAGGGGTAGTGCCTCTATGTGACGTGGCATCCCCACGGTGGGGAGCGCCTCTGTGTAATGCGATAGACCCATGGTACTCGACAGGAGAAGTACCTCAGTAGTCCGAGGTTAGTGGGAAGCACCCCTATGTGACGCGGCATGCCCACTGTACTCGATAGAGGGAGAGTTCCTCAGCAGGTGAGTGTTCAGTATGTTACCTAACACTACCCTAGAATAAATCCTGATATAAGATGAGTTAGTTCCTTTTTGTTTTACTCAATAATGAGATGGATTACATGATAACATTGGTATATGTATGGGCCTATACCTAAGTAAGGTTATCTGTGTATTTCATACTTCGTGTTTATCCATGATGGATTTTGTGAGACCAAAATGGTCTCGGGTCCCTACTGAGTATCAATATACTCACCCCTACATGGGCTATTCCTGCACCATGTTGTTTTGGATGCAGATGACAGACAGTGTTGAAGGAGGCTGAGAGTACCAAGACTAGACAATACCTGGAGGTGGACCATATGGCATGTTGGTAGACGGAGGAGACAGACAGAAATGGAGTGCTGAGGTGGCGATATGTGCCTACCATTTAGGTAAAAACCTTTGAGGATGACCCAATAGCTATTTTTTTCCTTTTTCCACTGTTATGCTCGTACTTTCAGTTTTTTGTACCTTTACTATTGGGTTTGTATTCTGGACCCTTTTACATTTCAACACTCATTTTGATATACAGTTGACTTGTGTTCGTATCTTGTTGTGCACTTGGTTGCGGTGTTTATAGGTTATAAAGGCAATGCCTTACCAGTTTTAGGGAATATTCTTTTGGTGCTAGTTGCTACCCCTAGCCTATGGATAACGGGCTTGGGGTAGTCATGACATGAGCCCTAGGGGATAGTTCATGATAGAGACAAAAAATATTCTTATAAAAACTCTGGCTTGTGATCACATACATTGGCCTCCATCTCCCAGGTAATGTCATGTACACGACCTTGAGGCCATTTCACCTATTATAAGGAAACAAACTCTCCTTGAAGATCCTTGATGTCCCTGTAAATAATACATATTCAATAATACTCAAAATAATATTTAGCATCAAACTCAATATCATCTGGATCAAAAGTGTGAAAGGGCTTAACCTGATATAAATAATTCAGTGAAAAATGGATGATGTCATGCATTTAATGGTACGTATGATGTAACAAAAACAGATAGGCTATTGACCCGACTCTATAAAAGATCTAAAGAGGCAGGAAAAAAGACACTATCAACTCCCCATTCCACTGTATGTGTCTATTATCAAGTACAGGTGATACCAAAAAGATAACCTGATCCTCAACCTTGAAATTCGAAACTCATCAACTATGACTGACATAAGATTTTTATCTAGACCGAGTAGTATACATACACTTCCTGCCTTGATGAACCTACTCTGAAGATTCTTGACAGAGATGATGACCTAGTAACACTCCCCCTCCTACCTCTAACCAGTGTAGGGATGAATGAGGTGGCCTACCACTAAAGGGATCAAATAGATCCATCTGAATCATCTTCTCGTATCTATTATTGTAGGAAAACACGATGAGTGAGATATGATTTCCCCAAGAACTGCCAAAATCACTGATCCATGATTTAATCACATCCCCTAACACCTATTCCACATGTTCCTATTGTTTATCGATATAATGGTGAAATTCTATGCTAAAAATAATATTTTTACACATATCCCTTTGTCACCACTCATAGAACGTCATTATTTAACAAGAGTCTCATCAAATGAAATTGTATGAGGGACCCTTTGTGTCCATATGATCACAGAGACATACAGTCTTTCCAGTATATGAACTAAGAAATTCTCCAAGATATGAAGGATGTGGGGTACCATTATCAGTCAATTCATGATTATAGAAAATTCATCTCTACCATAAGGTGACCTTTGTATGTCAACTAAAAACACATTGAAACATATTACAATTTCTTTTCTAGGATTGGTAATGGTCATAAAAAGTTATATGGTCACTTTTGATCTACAATGACCTATTTATAGGTGGTAGACCAGGGGGTAAAACCCTCTATCTAAAATTTAATTCCAATACATCAACACTAGCAACAAATATCACAATACATCTTAGAGATTAATGGATGAATTACACATTGAGAAGCATGGGACTCTCAAACAAGTTCCTATATCTTACTTTTTGGAACCTAGGCATTCCGATGTATACATACAATGTCTTCCCCATCAACAAACCAATCATGAGGATGGTCCTCTCTTGATATTCTCTCCCAGAGAACCAACCCATATGAATCTGAATATCTTATTCTATTTAACCTATCTTGGAGGGAGGAAGTAATTGGTAAGGTTTTTAGAAGAGGAAACTCTTGAACCTCATGAAACTCATGAAGTATCTCAGAATGGAGGGACATCCATTCTCATTCATCACTATCTTCCTGAATAAACTGGCATTGATACTTTTTCCTCGGTGAATTAGATACTAAATTTCTCTTTCTAGGAATGTATGAAAGGTTAAAGTTGACAGAATGGAGATATTCAACCCATATTTACTTTATGTGATCCATGTCACACTATGTAATGATATATTTGAGGCTCTTGTTGTCTGTATACACCACAAAAAACTCACCCATAAAATAGTGTCTACATCAATGTAAATCATGGGAAATAATTGTAAGCTCATGGTCATGTGTCTGGTAGTTAAGATTGTGTGGTATCAAATGGAGAGACCCATACAAACCGACTCTAACCTCCTGCATCAGTACTACACATATCATTAACCTTGATGCATCACTAGACATTATATATCCTCTTTCATGATCTGGAATAACACAAATAGGTGATGATGTAATCCTTCCTTTCATATATTTAATGGCCTTCTCGCACACTTTATATCACTATAACTCTCACCCTCATTTATAAGACATGTAAGAGGTATATATAGGAATGATTCGTCCTATATGAAACACATGTAATACGCAAAACCATGATTATATTCTATATATCAAACACATTATCTGGACACCCCTAAGAAACCAAAAAGAGAACCATCTATGGGACAAGTGAAACTCTTAATTCCAAGATAATATAACCCACTTAGTTAATTTTGTTGACCCAGTAGTCGAAAATAGAATGATTAGCCTATATCAGATGTTCTTTCAGTGTATTAAAAAAGATATTAATATAATTATCATGGTCATTATAAGAATAAGAATAAACCAATATGTCATCCATCAAAATCATGAAAAATAAATCCACATTGAGATAGAAAATCCTATTCATAAAATCCATGAAAACTTCAGGTACATTTTTAAGACTGAAAAACATAATGAGAGATTCATAAAATATATACTGAATTTAAAAATCTATTCATGTTATATATGAAGGCCTGAATCACCCCTGATAATTGGATGACCTTATTTCCACCTTTGAGAATACAATTTATCCTCAGGGCTGGTGAAATAGATAATCTGTTTGAGGTAATGGATACTAGTGCTTTACTATGAGCAAGTTCAACAATTGGTAATCTACACATTTCTTAAAGGATAACTCCCCCTTATTAGAAAAAAGTATTTAACCCAATGATGAAGTGTTGGGTCAGATAAATCCCTTTGATTCTATATCATCCAATTGTGAGTTGACATCTTAGAGCTATATAGTTTCCATTATTTATTGAGGAATTGATATCGGTCCTTCTCTTATAAGTAGATCAATTTTAAACTGAATCTATCTCCAATGAGGTAAGTTGAAATAATTGTGAAGAAATATGTCCTCAAAACAATCCAGCACAGAAGAAAATATATTTTTTATGTATTCCCTTATCCTCCATGAAAAGATTAGTAATTTAGGTGGTCACTCGACATATCCCATGAAGCTCTATTCTAGATCAACTAGCTTAAAAATTCCACTCCCACATGTGGAGACAATTTCCCCCATTTAGTGATGTAAATGACACCCTGTGATAATAGTACTCTACATAGGTAAGATAGGGAACCAATCAGTCAATCCCTAGGTTATAATCACAGCTCTTAATCTCAAGGATAAAGTGATCCCATAAGAATTGATAACTTCTAAACTCAAAGTGACAATCCCAGTATTGGTTTATGCCATATGACCACACTCACAAAGGTGTGTCAAGGGTCATCACAACATAGAAGTACTGATGTTCCAACCCAATATTTTCCATAGTTGATAAAGAGATATTGGATTATGATTCACCTACGTCCAATAATTAAGATTTTCCGATAGAGGATACTAGAGTAATACCTTTTTATAGTTGACGGTCATGCACTCTATTCCTCATGTATTAGATATAAATCATGGAGTTGACCTAATCCACATCCCTTTTCAATAGATTGACTACACTATATAGGACTGTTATAGAACAGATGATAATCGGTAGTCTGGATGCCTTGAGAATTCAGTATTCATTGAACTATCCTATTGGTGGTATTCTAACTCACTACCTTACATGGCGTAACTGATCCTACTCTAAAAGGTGGAGCTGGTGCAGATCCTCTTCTACTGAAAATAGGCAAAAAGGTTCTACATAATCTCTAAATAATACCCAAAAGTATGCATGCATGACACTCAATAGAGTATCTATTACATTGTGGCTTCATATTCCCTTACCATCCACACTAAAGGAATACCATAGAGGTAACAACATAAGTACTCTGGAAGCCACTACTATGACCAGAAACCTCAATGTCATAGATACTGCTGCAAAAAGATATACTGCCCTTCTTTAGTACAAAAAATCTATTCTGAGTAAAATCATATTCACTTATGTTTCTATATATGATTAAGGCATGACTAATTATTTTTGTTATGTTTTGTAAAAGATATAAATTCACCTAAGAGAATATGGAAAACTTGACCCAATCTTTGAATCATCATGCTTGTGATATCTTATCACCTTCTAGAAGAAGTAAAAAGAATTTCAAATTTGTAAAACACACTGAATGGGCCATGATAAAGATAAAATCCCACTCTAGGTGAATGAAATATCTATATCGGTCATCTCTCAACATCCCAGGGAAAAACAATCATAGAAGAAATCCCGGAAGTCCACACAGACAATGCCCCGATGACGACCAGCCAAAGTAATCACATACTACCGATGCTTGGATTAATCACACAACATTTAGTTGGAAATCATGACCCAACTCTCAAAAATAATCTCTAGACAAAAAAATATAGAAAAAATAACCTCTATCAAAGACTCAATATCTTGATAAATGTAATCCCTTGAAGAGATGGTATGATTATCCTACTATACCTCTTGAGTCAGATCCGCCATAATAGGTGTGGATTGTGGAGCAACCATCATGGAATACCTAAGATGTTGGAAACTTATCACAAAGTAGAGAATGGGTTCCTAATTTGGGTACAAAAGGTGGTCCCATAGGCGGAACTGCTGGAGGGCTAACCGGTGGCTTAGGGACCAACACCTCTAGAGAATGGCCATTGATACCCTTCTATAACATGAATAGAGGATGTCATGTTGTCATAGCTCTACTAAATCCCATAACACACCTCAAAACAATATTTAAATTAGATAGAAATTCTGGAAGAAGAAGATCATAAGTATAGGGAACACTACACTGGGTATAATACCCCAAATACTCACTTATTCAGCTGTGGTATTGGAAACTATTCTAGTTTATTTTTTAGATGTTCTAGTAGGTGAAGGGTAAAATTCACCATGACTCTTCATTTAATTGAAACCATTTTATTTTATAATACAATATTTTCATTTAGAGTATGTATTTACTCGTATACATATATCATGGTACAATTAAATTGGATCTTCATTCCAAAATAGTAAAGGCTCGTACTCTTTATAAATAAAAGAGACACCAATTTAATTTTAATTTGTCCACTTAAAATTCAGTATTAGAATTTGAAAAAAATACATGATCACTCAATTTTGTAAAATACCCCTACCAATTCACAAGGTCTTATACAACTAATAATTTGAAACTGGTTTTCACTCAACCATATCCAATAAGTATATCATAAATCTTTATGTACATGACTGACCTCGATAGAAATTAGTTATTCAGGATACCACCACCACCCCATGCATGAAAACACTATTTATATTGATGATGACACTTTCAATATCCAATTACCTTACCCGGGAAAACATGTCAACATCAAAATTTTAAATATAATGATGATGGCTTATTCAACATTCAATGGTACACACATTTAGTAAAATGAACCTATATAGAATGAATATGCATGTCAAGTGATTTCTAGCTGACTATAATGATATCTTTAAAAAAATAACCTTACCATACTTGACCAAGGTTAAATATCCATACATCATTTCAAATGACACAATTCGTGTGCATTAACCAATTAGAAAATTATATCAATTTTATTTAGTAAAATACGTAACAACATTTTATCATTCTTAGGAAACTTAGTATTTTCCCAAATCATTGGTTAGATACTCCCAGAAATGTCCTATAAAAAGTTACAATATGTTCTTAATCATATTTCAATATTCTAAAATAAAAAGAAAAAAGAAAATAACACCCCCTGATACCACTTTGTGACATCCCGATCCAAGTTCCACTCGAAGGTTACTTGATCCAGTAAGCCACGTAGCCTCAAGCTCGCCTTCTCGTGCGATAGAGGATAAAAACTAGAATTGAAGGACTAGGGTGGGTCTATGTGGAGACTATTCCAACATTTTAGAGAGGAGAACACTGATATTGATGTATAAAATAGTTTGAAAACAATTTTAGAAGCACGATAATGAATAAATAGAACATGAAGCTAAATAAAAGTATAATTAACCACTAATAATTATCATCCCAAAATCTTAAAATCACCATAGAAAAAACATGATTATGTAATTAAATGTCTTTAAAAAGTTATAAATTTGGTATACAAGGTTGAATGTTGTAGTACAATACATTATTTAAAAAATAAAAAAAGGGAAAAACTATCCCTGAATCCAATGCTTCGTCTTTGTTATCTTATACACAGCTCCATCCATTAGAAATTAAGAAAGTCATGTGTCTAGAGCAGGATGACTATACATATGAACACCAAAATATATATAATATTCTTGGGTAAGAATGGAATCCTAGATAGGGTGTGAGAAAAATCTCAGTAGGACATAACCAAAAAATTTTATACAATCTAGTCTTTCTATATAAACTAAGTAGTTTGTATGTATATATAAATTTAAGGAGATTATATAACTATACTAACTCATACCTACATCATCCTTAACTAGTAATGTCTCAGAAAAACTAATCATTTAAGTTCAGTTTCTATAATATGTGCCAATAGTACAACATCTAATAGGGACAATGTGAGAGGATCCATGGTGTAACCGAGGAAAACTATCATGATGATAATATCAAAATAGAATCCAAGGTGAAACCAATAAATCCTTCACCTAAGGGGATGAGCCTACTAAATAAAAATATGGAGTTTGGTATTAAGGGGCTTGGGTGTAATTGAAAGAGCGCTGTCGTGGGCGCCCTCAAATGATTAGTGTAATTTGGGGTACTTAGGTGCAGCAGAGTGGCTGACCAAGGTCGTCCATCAAAGGAGGAAGTGAATTAAAACAATTATTAGAGGTATTATAGAAGTAAAATAAAAGATAATAAAAACACTACTTGAAAGGATGGGGGTGGTTGTTTATAGTTTATGAATCTAGAAGAAGTTTTCTGGAAGAAGATTGCATTTTTTTTTTGTTTTTAATTTTGAAATGAAGTTTCGATTAGAATGACATAACAAAAAGATGTTTGTTTAGAGAATATTTAAAAGACATAATCGATCTAACTCTACCTCTTCAATCATTTATTAATCATTATCATTTAAATTAATATTCACTTAATTATGATCCCTTAATTTGTTAAATCCCAAACCCTACGAGAATTAACTTTACCACGAAGATTGAAGTGAATTTATCCTTAGGCTAACTTCGGAACATGCAATCGCAGCACCCTGCTTTGATTGATGTTCTAAGATTAGCTTATAGTCAGTGGTAAATTAAGGCACATATCCACTCTGGAAAGGAGGATGAATTTTGTTTAGGGATTATATTTTAACTCTACAAATTTATCCCGTGTGGTCTTGTATTACCGATTAAGATCGCGCTCTCACAATTTACACAAAATCCCGACCTCGCGTGTTTTTGTGTACATTGTTCAATTGCTTGCTTAGTTTCTTACAATTTAAAAACACAATTCGTGGATAATATTAAGTGAATTACAGTATCTCATTGATTCAAAATAATTAAATGAAGAGGGTAGAAGATAGATCGATTACTAAAAGACTACTCTTCCATGGGTGGCGTAATCATCGTAGAAGAGTTTTGCATGTGAAAAGGTTTAAAATGGGTATAACCCAATAACGCTTCTACTCAAGAATTCCAGCCCAATTAGGAAGATTAAGAGAAGAAGAAATTTAAACAAAACAGAAGAAAAGAGAAAAAATAAAAGAAGAACAATGAAGTTTATTACATAAACAAAATCATTACAACATGAAGGAGAAGAAGAAGGCTTCGTCGAAGGGATCCTTGCTTCAAGAGCTACCTTTATTGAAATGGTTGGAGAATTGGAGTGGATCCACTTCTCCTCTTCCCTAAACTTCCCAATGCACGTCCCAACCCCTCCAAATGAGAAAAACTTTAATTTATAGAGGGGAGGGGAGGAGAGGTTTCAAGTGTGAATGTGGAAATTCGGCCAAATATTTTATGCCAACTTGCACCACCCATTTGACCACCAAAACGCGTGAATTGGCCGGCCTTCCAGAAGGATCTAATGTGCGGATATGTGTCTTATATCTCCTCTCCAAATTTGGGCTCAATACAGGCCCATATAAAGGATTTATGGCCGAAATACAGAAGCTTCTCCATTCTGGAGAGCCCAGCCCAACTTTGAATTCATGGCCCAATTTCAACAACCAACTAAACTCTTTAGCTCTAGTGTCCTGAATAAATGTTGTAGATAATTAAGTTAGGAACACTGTTACAAAATTTCAATTTCCAATAATAAATATAAAAATATTTATCTTTGAAATAATACAATTCACTGTTAATGGTAAAACTGGAATTTTCACCAAATTTTCAAATGAATGATCAAATCCGAAATATTTTATAAATAAACACATTTAACACAATTTGAGGAAATTATTTCATTTATTATCAATAAAATATTCAATAAAATAGTGTTTTATCAACTCCCCCACACTTACCCTTTTGCACACCTGGGCAAAACCTCATATCAAGTAAACATCAATATCAAATCAAAACCAATTTTAAAACACATATCCTTAAGATCAATCAATTTCACACCAAG
This sequence comes from Viscum album, assembly GCA_963277665.1. NCBI lineage: Eukaryota > Viridiplantae > Streptophyta > Magnoliopsida > Santalales > Viscaceae > Viscum > Viscum album. Next base: position 172,721,259 of record OY728157.1, read on the forward strand.
AATCAAAAGATATCATGCCTCATAAAAAAACCTTATTTCAAGTTCTCCATTTATATCATTCAATATATTTCCACTTCATTTATCCACCCATGCACAAAACACTTACCTCGCTTGAATTTTCTCTCATCACTCAAATATCAATTTTTTTTGCAATGTCTTTCTCATCCAAACTCATACAAGGGTCACCATAGGCTTGATAGATTCCTACATCGCTACCCGATGTGAGTCAAGGACATATTTTTATCATGAGGACTTTTTAGAGTTGTTCTGTGGCTTTCGGTTGGTAGGATTAAGATGTGAAAAACTCTGAGGCTGAATGAGGAGGGCTTGACTCTTTTGAAGCAAAATTGCATTAATCTAATTTTCACTTAAATATGGTCTTCTCATCAATCCCCATAGTATCAATTCAGCTCCATCATCATGAAAAGTCATGAAAGGTTTACACCATTCATCATTTTAGAATAAAAAATTTCAATCTTCTCAAACATGATTTTCTTGAAAGCTCCAGATGGGCAGAACTTTCCACCTCAATTAGAAGCTCCAGAAAAGGCACAACTTCACTTGTCATGAAAGCTCCAGAAAAGGAACAGCTTTCAATAGAATGAATTTCTTCAGCAGCAAACACATCTCTTCAGAATTTAATTTTCCACCCAAAGTATCACATAATATGGTGGCACAACACAAGACAGCTTCCCCCCACACTTAAGCTCAACTAGATTATGCAATTTCACTTCAAGTGTTGGTTGGATAGGGAAAATTGGCTTGTAATGTGGCTTAACCTAACAGGTTGTGCATGGCTTATAAGGGCTACAAGGATTAAATATTCAAGGTAGGCCATTATAAAAAAGGATTCTTTGAAATAGGGGCTTTAATACCAAACAAATGCCTCAATCATTTAAACATAAGTACCTCAAACCCTCAAGTTTTGACAGGAATAGATCAAATTATGTTTAAATCAAGCATGGTTTGGTTCTCTCAAGAAGTGAGGTGAATGTAAATAATATGAAAATAATGGTTTAGAAGCCTCATAGGAAAGTGATTTCAAATATAAAGACAGTGAGATGTGGCATGGGATTCAAAATTCGGTGTACTTTCCATGAAATTACTAAATATTTTAACTTGAAACAAAGTCATTTCAGCATTCATTTAAGCTTAGTTTCAAGGGGTAAATTGTTTCACTTATTGATATGATTTTAAAAATGGTGATGAGAATCATTTCAGCTCAAAAGTTTCAAAAACACATAGAAAATTGTAAAATAAACACACAAAATTTGAAAAACATACAATTTTTTTTTGTTTTTTTTTAAAACAGGAAAACAATTGAAATTACTAAACTAAAAGGTTCCCTCCCCCACACTTAAAATATTTCATTGTCCTCAATGTGAACCCATGAGATGATATACGCACATGAAATGCAGAATTTTTAAATAGAACAAATAATATAAAAGTGAAAGGGTTAGGAACATCCTGATGTGATCAAGTGATGATGGGGTCATGCAGTGTGATAAAATCCACTGAATCAGTAGGATGACCCTCAATGTATCTCTACAAACGTTTCCCATTGACTGTAAAGCTCCTTCCAGTGTCCTCTTGTGTGATCTCCACTGCACCATAAGGAAAAACATTAGGCACAATATAAGGACCTAACCATCTGGAACGCAACTTACCAGGCATCAACTTCAGTCGTGAACTATAGAGAAGGACTTTATCTCCAACATGAAACTCCCTTTGTTGGATCATTTTGTCATGAGCTGCTTTTGATCTTTCCTTGTAGAGCCTTGAGTTCTCATTTGATGATAGTCGAATCTCCTCAAGCTCTTGAATTTGCAACTTCCTTTGAATTCCAGCTTGGGCCAAATCCATGTTACATTTCTTTATAGCCCAATATGCCCAATGCTCGACTTCCACAGGGAGATGACATGCTTTCCCAAAAACAATCCGAAATGGGGACATACTAATGGGGGTCTTGTATGCTGTCCTATAAGCCCACAATGAATCATCCAAGCGCTTTCTCCAATCCTTCCTATTTGGCTGCACGGTTTTCTCCAAGATTTGTTTCAACTCACGATTTGAAACCTCAGCCTGGCCATTTGTTTGGGGGTGGTATGGTGTTGATGTTTTGTGTGTCACACCATACTTTCAAAGGAGGGAAGAAAAATTCCTATTGCAAAAGTGTGTCCCTTGGTTACTGATGATGGCCTTTGGTACTCCAAACCTGCAAAAAATCTGTGTTTTGACAAAGTCCACAACAACATGAGAATCGTTAGTCCTGGTGGCCTTGGCCTCCACCCATTTACTCACATAATCAACAGCAACCAAAATATACAAAAATCCAAATGAACTAGGAAAAGGACCCATAAAGTCGATGCCCCATACATCAAAAATCTCACAAAATAGTATGGGTTGTTGGGGCATCTCATGTCTCCTAGAAATGTTCCCAGTGTGTTGGAAACAAGAGAATGACTTACAAAACAAATGGGCATCATGGAACAAGCTAGGCCAATATAATCCAAAGTCTAAAACCTTCCTAGCTGTCCGTTGGGGTCCAAAGTGTCCACCACATGCAAGTGTATGACAGAATTGCAAAACAGACTCAAACTCATGATCAGGAATACACCTCCTAATAACTTGGTCACTACACATGTGCCAGAGGTAAGGATCATCCCACACATAAAACCTAGACTCACTTTTTAATTTTAGGACTTGATGTTTCTTTAAATTTGCAGGGATTTCAGAAGCAACAAGGTAGTTAACTAAATCAACATACCAAGGATGCGTACCTGAGATGGTATAGAGATGATCATCAGGGAAAGTGTCCCGAAGTGGTACCTGATCCAAGGTGTCATCCTCTAGTGTGTGAGTAAGCCTACTCATGTGGTCCGCCACCATGTTTTCTGACCCCTTTTTGTCCTTTATCTCGATGTCAAACTCTTGAAGAAGGAGAATCCAATGGATAAGTCATGGATTTGCATCTGGCTTCTTTAGGAGGTACCTCAAAGCTGCATGGTCAGAAAAAACAACTACTTTAGAGCCCAATAAATATGAACGGAATTTATCTAAAGCAAATATGACAGCAAGAAACTCCTTTTCTGTGGTAGTGTAGTTTTATTGGGCTGAATCTAGCATACTCGATGCATAGGAGATCACATGTGAACGTCCCTCCACCCTCTGAGATAAGACAGCTCCAACCGCGAAGTTGGAGGCGTCACACATAAGCTCAAATGGAAGGTCCCACCGTGGGGGCTGTATGATTGGTGGAGTGGTCAGACACTTCTTCAGATCATCAAATGATACCCTGCATGAATCATCAAAAATGAAGTCAATATCTTTTTGAAGCAATCGAGATAAGGGTAGAGCGATCTTACTAAAATCTCTGATGAAGCGTCGATAAAATCCAGCATGCCCAAGGAATGATCGAACATCACACACACATGTAGGATATGGGAGGGATGAAATAATGTCTACCTTAGACTTATCAACTTTAATTCCATGTTGTGAGACTATATGACCTAAGACAATTCCCTTTTCGACCATGAAATGACATTTTTCAAAATTTAAGACCATATTCTTCTCAATACAACGATGCAACACATCACCCAAACTAGAGAGACATTCATCAAATGAGGACCCATAAACTGTAAAATCATCCATAAATACCTCCATGCAGGTCTCAATGAAATCTGAGAAAATACTGACCATGCATCTCTGGAAGGTACCTGGGGCATTGCAAAGTCCAAATGGCATCCTTTGGTAAGCAAAGGTACCGAATGGGCAGGTGAATGTTGTATTCTCCTGGTCCTCTGCTGCAATAGGAACCTGAAAATAGCCAGAAAATCCATCCAAGAAACAATAGTGTGTCTTCCCAGCTAGTCTCTCAAACATCTGGTCAATGAATGGAAGTGGGAAATGGTCCTTACGAGTGGATTGATTTAGTTTCCTATAATTGATACACACTCGCCAACTGTTTTGTACTCTCACAGGAACTAACTCATCATTTTCATTTTTTATAACAGTGAAACCAGTCTTCTTTGGTACAACCTGAACAGGGCTAACCCATTGTGAGTCAGAAATAGGGTAAATGATACCCGCCTCAAGTAATTTTTCAACTTCTTTCTTAACAACTTCTAGGAGGATGGGATTAAGTCTCCTTTGTGGCTGTCTCACCGGTTTAGCCCCATCCTCCAAGAGAATCCTATGCATACAAATGGAGGGGCAAATACTTGATATGTCTGCCAATGTCCAACCAATTTCCATAATGTTATCTCTCAAAAGATTCAAAAGTTTTTCTTCATGTTCAAAAGAGAGATTGTTAGAAATTATGACAGGTAATCTATCACCACTGAGCAAGTATGCATATTTGAGATTTGGGGGCAATGGCTTGAGTTCCAATGTAGGTGGGTGATGTATGGATGGAGAAATTGATGCAACAGACATATCTGCACAATGAACATCAGTATCAGAATAAAAATCATCACAATCAGAGAATAAAGCACCAAATCCATCAGCATACTCAATAGCCATGTCATAATCAGAGTTCACATGATCAAAATCAGAATATGAATCCACATCAAAATCAAATCCAAGATAGGATTGTGTATCAGAAACATGTGCGGAAGTGCTCTTAGACATCAAACTCGAACCAATACTCATAATCTCCCTAAGCATAGGACAATCAAATTCAATGGAGTTTTTATTTGGTGGTTCAAAATGGGAGATAACAAAAGCAGAATGGTCCTCAGAGGGGTACTTCATGGAATCCATAACATTAAATATCACAACTTCATCCCCAAATTCCATGGAAAGTGTACCCTCATTGACATTTATGATAGTTTTTGCAGTTTTGAGGAAGGGTCTACCTAAGATAATGGGGGCATGAGAACTTACTTGATCATCCTCCATGTTAAGCACATAGAAGTCTACTAGAAAGATCATGTCTCTTACCGAACAAGTACATCCTCAAGAACTCCCACTGGATATGCCGTAGCTCTATTCTCCAATTGCACCACTACTCTTGTTGGCTTCAACTCACCAACCTGCAAGGAAGAGAATACAGAGTGAGGCAGCACATTTATTGAAGCTCCTAAATCACAAAGAGCATCAGAGAAGTGCAACTCCCCTATGGTACATGGGATGGTGAATGTCCCAGGATCCTTGCACTTTGTTGGCATTGCTAGAGTTGGTGTAATGAGTGCCGAGACATTCCTTCCAAGGTTGATCCTCTCATTCCCCTTGAGCCCTCTTCGATTGGTACAAAGTTCTTTTAAGAATTTCGCATACCTTGGAATTTGCTTAATGGCTTCAAGTAGAGGAATGTTGATCTCCACACGCTTGAATGTGTCCAAAACCTCCTTTTGCATTGCTTCTTCAGCCATCTTCTTGGTTTGAACAACCCTATTTGGAAAAGGAAGTGGCTTAGGAGGAACATCATCAATCTTTTTCTTACCTTTATCTTTCTCCTTGGATTGCTCATCAGTTGGTTTGGAATGCGGCTTCTCTGGAGTTGAGGTGAATCCCGGTGGAATGGTAGGTACAGATGTATCGTTCATTTTCTTCCCACTTCTCAATGTGATGTAACTAACATTCCCCTTTGGATTTGGAGTGGGTTGGGAAGGTAGATTTCCGGAATTCATACTTACAAGTTCATGGAGGGCAGTGGCAATCTGGCTCATTTGAGTCTTCAACTCCCTTAGCTCCGAATTTGACTCTTCAGCTCATTCTGTTGATTAAGAACAATTTGCTTCAAAAGATCATCAGCGTTAGAGTCTACCTTGTGTTGGATATTCCCTTGTTGCTGACATGTTGATGTTTGAGCTTCAAATCTCCTTTGGGGTTGTTGGAAACCCTGCTGGTAAGGCGGAGGCTGCTGGAAGTTTTGTTGAAAGGGTGGCCTTTGTTGGTGTTCAGAACCATACCTCATGTACGCTAGATCTTTCCACCCTTGGTTGTATGTTGGATCAAACTTCTTTTGGGGATATGGTTGTTGTTGTTGCTACTGAAATGGTCTCCCAGGGAACACTGCTACACAATCATCTGTTTCTTGGAGTTCTGGGCAACAGTCAGTTGGGTGGCTTGTCTCAGCGCAAATACCACAAGGCCTTGAAGGAGGGAGTTGGGATGTCTTCTGAGCCAATGAAATCTGCCTTACCATAGTTGTCAATTCTTCTAACTTAGTATCAATCAAATGACTTTCAAGAGAAGAAGGACTTACTTGATGTACTCCTCGAACATGTGGTGTACCTCTATCACCGAATTGTTGAGAGTTTTGGGCCATTTTTTCGATCAATGCTCGTGCAGCTACTGGTGTCTTGTCCACCAATGCTCCTCCAGCTGTAGCATCCACCATGATCCTCTCCATGGGTGTGAGTCCTTCATAGAAGTACTGGATGAGTAATTGCTCACTGATTTGGTGATGTGGGCAGCTTGCACACAACTTCTTGAATCGCTCCCAGTACTCATACATTGACTCCCCTTGGGGTTGCTTGATCCCCGATATCTCCTTTCGAATGGATGTGGTCCTTGATGCTGGAAAAAATCTTTGCAAGAAAAGACATTTCAAATCATTCCAACATGTTACATCTTCAGGTTGCAAATAATACATCCAATCTTTTGCAGCTCCATCAAGTGAGAATGTGAATGCTCTTAGTTTGATTTGATCTTCAGAGACATTTCTAGGTTTTAGGGTTGAGCAAACCACATTAAATTCTTTCAAATGTTTATTGGGATCCTCACCAGAGAGGCCACGAAACTTTGGAAGTAAGTGAATTAATCCAGATTTCAATTCAAAGTCCGATTCGAGATTTTGGTATGCAATACAATTTGGTTGATAGTTAATATCAGGTGCAGCCAATTCTCGAATGGTTCTATTAAGTTCATTTCCATTATTTCCAGCCATTAGTTCCTCTTTTATGTTTGAATTTGAATTGCTTCCAATTTCATTGTTTCCAGAAGAGAGGAATTCACCAATTGGTTGAATATTGAAACTTCCCGTAGACTGAGAATTTCTGATTCGTGCCCTAAGGCTACGTTCAATCTCAGGGTCAAGATCTAAGAGATCTTCGGGATTAGTTCGTGTCATAGATCAAATAAAAATGAAAAGAACGAAAGTGGACCATAGAAAAATAAAAATGAGAAGTTTGAGTTGATTGTCCAAAAAGAAGTAGAAGAAAATAAAAGAAGAAGAAGAAAATTCAGATTGGGTAAAGAAGAAAGAAAGAAGAGAGGAAGAGAATAAAATTTAAAATAAAATAAATACCTCTAATTGGTTGAAATAATTACTTGCCTCCCCGGAAACGGCGCCAATTTGAAAGAGCACTGTCGTGGGCGCCCTCAAATGATTAGTGTAATTTGGGGTACTTAGGTGCAGCAGAGTGGCTGACCAAGGTCGTCTCTCAAAGGAGGAAGTGAATTAAAACAATTATTAGAGGTATTATAGAAGTAAAATAAAAGATAATAAAAACACTACTTGAAAGGATGGGGGTGGTTGTTTATAGTTTATGAATCTAGAAGAAGTTTGCTGGAAGAAGATTGCATTTTTTTTTTAATTTTGAAATGAAGTTTCGATTAGAATGACACAACACAAAGATGTTTGTTTAGACAATATTTAAAAGACGTAATCGATCTAACTCTACCTCTTCAATCATTTATTAATCATTATCATTTAAATTAATATTCACTTAATTATGATAATTTAATTTGTTAAATCCCGAACCCTACGAGAATTAACTTTACCACGAAGATTGAAGTGAATTTAACCTTAGGCTAACTTCGGAACATGCAATCGCAGCACCCTGCTTTGATTGATTTTTTAAGATTAGCTTATGGTCAGTGGTAAATTAAGTCACATATCCACTCTGTAAATGATGATGAATCATGTTTAGGTATTATATTTGAACTCTACAAATTTATCCCCTGTGGTCTTGTATTATCGATTAAGATCGCGCTCTCACAATTTACACAAAATCCCGACCTCGCGTGTTTTTGTGTACATTGTTCAATTGCTTGCTTAGTTTCTTACAATTTAAAAACACAATTCATGGATCATATTAAGTGAATTACAGTAGCTCATTGATTCAAAATAATTAAATGAAGAGTGTAGAAGATAGATCGATTACTAAAAGACTACTCTTCCATGGGTGGCGTAATCATCGTAGAAGCGTTTTGCATGTGCAAAAGTTTAAAATGGGTATAACCCAATAACGCTTCTACTCAAGAATTCCAGCCCAATTAGGAAGACTAAGAGAAGAATAAATTTAAACAAAACAGAAGAAAAGAGAAGAAATAAAAGAAGAACAACGAAGTTTATTACATAAACAAAATCATTACAACATGAAGGAGAAGAAGAAGGCTTCGTCGAAGGGATCCTTGCTTCAAGAGCTACCCTTATTGAAATGGTTGGAGAATTGGAGTGGATCCACTTATCCTCTGCCCTCAACTTCCCAATGCACGTCCCAACCCCTCCAAATGAGAAAAACTCTAATTTATAGAGGGGAGGGGAGGAGAGGTTATAAGTGGTTTCAAGTGTGAATGTGAAAATTCGGCAAAATATTTTATGCCAACTTTCACCGCCCATTTGACCACCAACCCGCGTGAATTGGCCGGCCTTCCAGAAGGATCAAATGTGAGGATATGTTCCGTCTATCTCCTCTCCAAATTTGGGCTCAATACAGGCCTATATGAAGGAGTTATGGCCGAAATACAGAAGCTTCTCCATTCTGGCGAGCCCAGCCCAACGTTGACTTCATAGCCCAATTACAACAACCAACTGAACTCTTTAGCTCTAGTATCCTGAATAAAAGTTTTAGATACTTAAGTTAGGAACACTGTTACAAAATTCCAATTTCAAATAATAAATATAAAAATATTTATCTTTGAAATACTACAATGCACTATTAAGGGTAAAACTGTAATTTTCACCAAATTTTAAAATGAATGATCAAATCCCAAATATTTTATAAATAAACACATTTAACTCAATGTGAGGAAATTATTTCATTTATTATCAATAAAATATTCAATAAAATAGTGTTTTATCAGTAATATAAGGGGCATCAACCAAGGAAGTCTACTAAAAAATATTATAATTGAGTCTATGGATCTCTTCCCGGGTAATAGTGATCTATGCATGACTAGTCCCAATGGGGTAAATCAATGGAACCATGTGTCCAAAGCTATCAAGGAGGATCCAAGGAATATATTTATGGTATACTAATATATAGATAATAGTGAAGGGATCCTATTATTTCATGCCATTCATATTCTAATAGACCTAGAATGTGATCCAATGTGTGTATCTCCCTTGGAAACTAGCTTCTTGAATCGGAAAAACACCCTTTGAGTGGCCCAGGAATTCCCTTACGAATCCAATGATTGCTCAAGTATGACCATTACTAAAATGATAAAATGGGTCATATGTATTAGGAACCTTTAACATTTTTATTATTTATTTTAGTCCTTGTAATAATTCTTCCATCTGATAATTCATGAGGATAGTTTAAGTTTGTTTTATATGAGGTGACAAGGCTAAGAGGACATGATACCAATTACCTATTCTGTTTATAAACATTTAATGGGTCCATTCCATTCAATGTAAAAAATCATTAGAGTTGTTTTAGAGACATGCAACCAATTATATTTAATTATAGAAAAAAGGGTCCCAGTTTCATATATAAATATAATTTCTAATCAACATTTTAAGATTCATTAATTTAATTAAACACAAACATTAAGTAGGTCAAGGGTTAATTTTACATGTCCTAGCCATTTAAAAATCATAATTCATTTTAATTAAAAAATAAATACCACAATAAATGTTAATCAAATACACTTTATTAGTGTTTCAAAAATTTATAACATGGTCCAAAATATTTAAAAATGAAAAGAACCTTATTTGGGTGGATGATGTTGATGTCACAACCTATAATAGAATGATGACCATGTATTAAAAAGGGATCTATAATATGAGAACAATTATTATAATAATGAAAATTGAATTTTGGAGGAAAATCCCATTGAAATTGGCATGCACACAACAATGACAGTTTATAAACATTGAAAACCTTAAGGAAAAAATTAGAGACCACCTAACTAGAGAATATAAAATTCTTCTCATCCAGTATCGACCCTTAATTTGTCTTAGGTTAAAGAAATTGGAATGGTGGTTCAATAACTATAAAATATTTCAAATTTTCTTACATCAAAATAGAATCCTTGAGAGCCAGAAAAATGATGAAAATAAGCCTAAGGTGTGAGGCACATACCGAGAGGAATCTAACGAGACCAAAAAAATCTTAATCAGACTCTAGATGATGGGGATATCAAAAAAACATGATGTAATCCATCAAAATAGGTCCAATGTGATAAAGACAAGCCTATACCACTATAAAAGATAAAATAAGAGAGTGGATTGAGTTTGAAATAATTAGGGGAATTTTTTTAATATTACTAATTTTTTTGGATGACAAAGATTAGATGTATGGTCCTCCAAAACATGTGCCAACCGTGTACAATACACTACCTTTATGGGAAATCTATACAGTTTGAGGAATCATGTCCCAAAATGAAATTTAGATGACTTAACTTTGTAGACAAACTACTTGGTCATGCTCCCATTGGCACATAGTCTGGGAAGACCATGTTCATTTTATTACCCACTGATATCCCCCAAAAGGTTATGTGAAACCTTGTGGGATGGGCTACATGGTTTCTACCAACCCTGTATCCCAGTGGATTATTCCACATTCCAAGTGTCCAAGATTTGAGTGATCCTTTGACACCCCTGAAACATATATGTCCTCATTAGTTCTCCATAAATGGTTCAAGATACTGAATTAGACCACATTTTAAAGGATCCATTCTATATTGAAAAGATAGGTTCATATAATAAAAATTCAAATGAAATTAATCTATCAAATAATATGGTTAAATACTCTTGATTAAAATACATTTATAAATGAACTTAATTATTATTGAAAAGATATCAAAAGAAATATATTTTTAAAAAGTGAAAAAAATTTAGATGTATTTACCATTTTATATCCTTAAGACATATTTCAAAAATTTGAGGTTATTGATAGTAGATAAAACTTATGTCTCACATGGTGGAGGTATATATTCCATAACCTGATATATTATTCTTTATGTTATTTTTCTCATAGTGGGTGATTATATATTCCTATACCCACACTCCAATATCTATTGCTAAAAGAGATTCATAGCATACATAGATATCAGGTATGGAACCATATAGACAAGACTTTATAATTACATTACAAAACAAAGATGTTTCATTATAATGCATTATGATGATATTTTATATTAAAAGTTTTAAACAATCAGGACACAATATTTATGATTCATACTAAAACCCATTCTTCCCAATGCATACCTCAACCTCTATATTTCTTATTTCCCACCATTTCCCCCAATCCATGAGAACCCCATCTCCTCCCTACTTCCCCTCTCCTTTGCCATATGAACGCTTTATTATCCCCCATATCCTATCTCATCCCCTACATCCATAACCTTCTATTATTTTCATCCAACTACTCTGAAATTTACATTGAAAGAGGAATCCCTATTTCCAAATATCATATGCCTCTTCCATTTTTTGAAATATCTATTTTTGAAATAGATCCTTCATGATTCCCCATAGGAAGCCCTAATTTATTTTAATTTCATTGGTAATTATTATAGATCTATTAATTCCCACAATCCATGGGAATGGATATTTTTCATGTCTTCACACTATTTCCTTTAACAAGACACCAAAATGCCTATATGTTTATAACAATATATATATATATATATCTCACTTTTGAAAATTTCAGAAATCAAAATTTTAGTCCCTCATAGGTAGGTTTATATGTAATTATCCATTATAGTATAACCTTTATATATATATATATACCCTAATTTAATCTATAGCTGATGTTTTTTAGAAACCAATTTGAGAACATTAATCGTTTCTCGTATTTTCCCTATTCATAAATATAATCTTCAATTACTATGATGTTTTCCCCTAATTTGTTCATTATTAATTAATTTTCTAAGACACATCAGTCTATCTTCTGTATTTAGTTCCCTTTTTTCGACCAATTTTCCACTATTTAAATTTTCATTTTAGAAAAAAATATAATCTTTTTGAAAATTCATAATTTTTGTTTGGATTTTTTATATTTGGTATACCCTGTATATGAAAACACTAGTTATTTTATATGAATGGTTCATATGATTTATATAAATGATGAAAACATGCAACATGAATATTACATATTCATATGTAAAAGAATATATATATATATATAGTTACTTATATATAAATTAGTCATCATCTACCATTATTTTATTTCAAAAAAAATTATATAAATGTTGAGATAATTTTTAATATAAATATTCAATTTCATATAACGGTTTTTTAATAAAATGTTATATTTTCAAAAAATTTAATAGCATGATTATGTTATATCCTATATTATACTTCAAGTATTTCCCATATTATTGGTCAATATATATAAAATTTTTACTTATTACTATAAAAAAATTTATTCTAGGATGTTCAACCAAATTAGAAATGTTAAGACTTGGGATAGACTATCACTTCTTCTAAAATATATAAAATATTTGTTTCAATTTCAACACATTTGTTATAATGAGAGTCATATATCAACTATTCCTTATAAATTAACACCAGTATCATTTAAAAATTCAAATTCCAATCGAATAAAAATAAAAATTTGTCACTTCACTACACCACAACATCCGTTTTTTAAAAAGCTTTTATCATATCTTAAATATTTTAAAATTTATAATAATTGATATTTATTATTTATAGAAACCATGTACCATCAAATATTCCAAATAAATTTAAGTCATTAATTTTTCCAAGAAGAATTCAATTTTCATATTTATTCTGAAAACAATAATGTATATGTATTAATCAATACAACTGTTTCTTTGTATGATTATAACACATTACATATGTATTATTTACACTAGGTAAAATTTAATTTTTATATTTCTTAATAAAAAACAATTTTCTTATATATTCATTTATGAAACCCTTTACATTAATGTTTTTAGAATTTTAAAAATGTATTAATTTCCATAGGTGAAATTTAAATTTAAATTTTTTTTAATAAATGTCTACTCATGTGTATACATTAATTAGTAAAACTATTTCCATGAATATTTATTTAAATAGTATTATAATATTTAAATTGTTTGATGAAAAAATCCCACTATGAATGTGGTGGCTTACTTATTTTATCATTTGGATTTATTTTTCTCATTCAACCAGGGCTATTAAATAATGAAACTTGTTTAATTTCACAATATCAACACCAAACTAATATTTCCAAAATATATATCAAAATTTCCCATCAACTATTATTAAACAAATACTTGAATTTATATAAATTTAAATAAAATGATTTATAAAATAATCTAATGTTAATGAAAAAATGTAACATCGTTATTAACTATAATAAAAAATAATTTAATTCGACAATAATGAAATAATTTCAATTTATTTTAATGATGAAGAAGATATTGGTTTAAAGTACATCCATGTAATGTTTTTTTGTTACTTTATTACCCATTCAATTATGGATCCCTTTTCATTACGCTAGTTTGTATATATTCTATTACCTTATGTTTTATAGTTAACTAAGATTATATTCTACTCATATGTGAGTATCTTAAATTGGGAAAGGATCCTTATATTAACTTGTTGAATATTTCATATTCATCTTTTCTCATATTTTTTTCATAATAATTTCATTATAGCTTAAAATGTGACTGCTGCTTTTTAATTTTCTATTATCACGGTTATAGATCTTGTTTCAAATCTACTAACATTTATATTACTCGTATTGGCTGGGATTGTTGGTATGAATAACAACATTTTTTTCAATATCTATTATACACCATAAAATAACTTGGATATAACCCAACATTTCCTTGGTATTAAACTACTTTTCCCACACCTATGTTGAGTTCCTCGTTTTTTTTGATACAAAAAATCCATTTTTCACCAATAATAATTCTCCTCAATGTCACTGATTTCATCCCCATGGAATAAATATATGTTTATCTCCTTATAAGAGACCATGAGTATAGGTGGAGGTATGGTTGATGACTTTGTACGTTTTTATTGAAACTTCAACTTCTATAAAAGGATTTATGAGAATTGTGTCATTAAGTAATGATTATAATGTCCTTAATTTATGGATTATTAACTAGTAAGTTAATTAATGGATACTTATTATATAATATCTTGGTATATAGAATGAATTTTTTATTTTATAACATACATAATATGTAACACTAAGCCTAAATGAACCATGTAACATTATAAATTAAATACGACCACCATAACATAATCATTTAATTAGTAGGTATGAATAGGATTAAATAATTTATTATATATATATAATGTTTCTAATGAATTAAATTTTATTAATTAAATTTTAGAAAATATGAAATAAATTTTTATTAAAATCATTTTATTTTATAAAAAAAGATGTTTTCACCAAAAATGGGTTTTATTGAGTTTTTCGATTTGATAGTTTAATCAATCTCTCATAGATTTAGAGAATTTATTTCCTAAAAATAATTTCATTTTGGAATTTTTCAGGTTGAATTTATCTTCAGATTAAATTCTAAATTTTTTCCTAAAACATTGATTTTTCAATGAATAGTAAAAAATTCTTATTTTTATTGAAAATTGTGTTTTAGTTTCCGGTATTTACTAAGTAAAATTCAATTTGTTTATTTTTAAAATTTAATTAGTAATTATTGATATAAAATATTCCAATTTTTTTCTTAAAATAAATTTTATACTTGAATATATTATATATATATATTATATACATAAGAAATATATTTTCCTAGAAAACAATTTTTCATCTGGTTTTGTCAGTTGAATTTTAAACAAAACCCTTAAAATTAATGGTTTTAAATATGGAGAAAGGGATTAAAATTTAGAATTAGTGGGTCTAGATTTTATAAATTTTCATGTTTTACTTTTAAGCATTATGAATAGTAACATTAGTAATGCTTGTAAAGAAGGTAATGGGAAATTCGATTAATAAATGATAAATATAAAATTACATTGACAAAAAATTACCATAACACCTACCTTAATTTTATTTCCTATGTATATGTCATCCCTAATCATCATAAAGTGTAATATATTTCCCTGTTTCTATATGGTCCTGATTTTTACACTTATATTAATTTTTATGATTAAATGTAAAAAATGTCAATCTCTTTGTTTTGTTAACACCCAAATTTTATACATAATGATAAAAAAAGCTTATGTTAAGATATAAATATTAATATTAAATATATATTTTTTCAAAATGTAAATTTATTTATATTTTACAGTGATGATACAATTATATTAAATTATCAAACAACACTGACACAATGATTGTGTGGGTAGTTAAAAACCAATAAAATGATTTTAGAAACAATGAAAATAAGTTAGTTTGACTGTCCTTTTGTGATCATTAATTATTAAAGATAAAAATGATATATTAAACTATTTTTGTTTCATTTTATTATAATCCCATAGTTATTCATAGTTTTATATGTCAAATTAAATGAACTGTTCTGAAATTAAAGTTTATGATATTTTATAATAAATTATATTTATCATTAACTGTAATAAAATGAAAAAAATATTTTCATGAGAAAATAAAATTTCATAATCTTTAGAAAAATCACCATGTACCATTTATGGTATTTTTTAATTAATAGTAACTATATTAAACCCTTATGTGTTAAAAACAGTGATATCACCGTTAATATTAAAAGGGATAAGAGTGGGATAAAAAAATAGATTAGGGAAAAAGTGTTACCTAAAGAAATAAAAAATTTATATATTGAGAATACTTACACTCATCCTCATCTTAAAATGTTTATTTTAAATCTAGTTACATTTGGATGTGAAATTAATTTATATTAATTTAATAATTTAATACATTATCAGAGTTTTCTTCCAATATTTTGTAAATTGGAATCTATTATTTTCATTTCTCCACACATTGAAAGCCTTTTTTATTCTAAAATTTTTACTAAAATAAATTTCTAACATCCCACAAAAAATTGTTGATTCATTATTTTTGGAATAATACCCATCACATTAGTCTCAATGTGTAATGAAAAGAATATTGTATGGAGAAAAGGTATATCATTTAACCGAATGTATTAGTTTTACTACGTCTTCTACCACCATAAAAAAATTTCAACCATATCTATCTAATAAAATCAGTATCTACCATATACGAAAATTTATTTATGTTAATATAATAACAAATATCTATCAACAACCTTTATAAAATGGTAAGGGAATCCATCGATCTTGTTATCGGTGGGCTACCCCCTTATGAAATGATGTAACTCATTTTACATCACCCCCTCTCACAAATGGATATAATGAAAGAATTAATTTTATATATGATATTAATTACATATTTATCTTTATTAGAAAAATACAACATCTAATTTCATACCTTTCTATTCACTAAATAAAGATAACGTTGTTTTTATGTACGTGTGGAATACCAACTCCACGAGGTGATGTGATTTATTTTTCATTACAACATAACAAGAATGATATATATAATTATTTTTTGTTAAATAATATTTTGTTTATAATATAATTATTTTTATATAATTTTAAAATAATACTAACCATATTTCCATAATGTTCCTTGAAAAATGGAATCATTATTCATTCATACACACAACCTAAAATCTCCATGATTTTAACGGCATTCATTTTTTCAGATCATCATTAATTATGTGTTTTTAGAGAATAATTGACTTATGAAATTGATCATTACTTAATTATTAGAACATTGGATATGATATAATAAAGACTATATTTACCATATAAAACCTACCCAATTAATTTTTGTACTTATGAGATGAATATCATTAACAATATTGCTGTGAACCTTGTTGATTAAGTATTTTTTTATAACATGCTGAAAGAAATAGCAAACTTAAAACAGGTTCTTAAGAAAAATAAATAAATGATTTATGTATTCTATTCAAAATAATAAAGAACTTATGTTATCTTTCATGAACATTATAACTAATAGTCATTTAAAAATATTATTTTTGTAGTTTACCTTAAATATTTATTTATTCCATGTAATTTTTTTTAAAAAATTAATGGATATATTTATATAGGCATAAATTATTTATAATGATTTTTTTTATTTTTAATTTATTAGAATGGTTTTCAATAGGAATATTTTTCTATATTTTATATGGAATGATTTGATATTTTTTCTAAATATAAAAATGAATTTTCTATTTTAACATATATAGTGACTGAATTTTCCCGCCACCATAGAAATTATTTGATATTTGAATTAACTTATAATATTTCATGTTCTATTTTGATGGAAAACCCCCATTCTATGTTACGGTTATTTTGCAGAGGTATTTTAAAATGGAATCGATTTACTAACATATGAAAATGTTTTTTATGGGTAAAATGGATACATTGAAATTTGTAAAAAATTTTGTGTTATGATTATGTTATGGTTTATAAGAATTGTTTATGATAATGTGTGGTTTCTTTATAAATGAAATATTTATGGTTCTATGATATCCATCTAAAACATTGGTTACGAATTATGTTAAAAGTTTCTATTATTTTTGTTCTAAGTGTATCTATTTGTGTTATTCCAAGTATAACCACGACGGTTATCTCTATTGTATCTATGATTTTTTATCCATGTATAACCATGATGGTCATTCCATGTGAATTATGAAGGTAAATACATTTGAAACTATGAATTTTACAATATAAGTAAGAGTGATATGAAAATCATGCCTCATATTACCTATGTAGTTTATTTATTCATTCAAATTTTCTCATAGAAATATTATTATTTCACAATGTAAGACAAAGGGTTTATGTTTTAAGAAAATTATTTTATTCTTCTTATTGGTGGAAGTTGTTGCATTTTTAATATGTTTTCACTAATATAATTAAACATTATTGAATTTAATATTTCCTTCACGATTTATTAATAAATAATTTATAAAAGTAATTGGTTAGATATGTTTTTTAGTTTGTGTTTTTTAATTTTAACTATAGATGTTACTTTTGAAAAAGGAAAATTCTTATGATTATTAATGAAATGACAATTTATTTCTTTCATTTTATATCCCCTAATGATATTTTTTTGATCATCCCATGTTTTAAAATGTTTCTCACATGATTTAAGGTTGGTTAATAGAAATTATTAAGTCATGTTTATAGTCATAATGATTTATCATGAATATAAATCATGTCTCACTTTAAACGTTTTATATTTTATAAAAAATTAATACTTATTAAAAGCATCCAAATTTTAATATTTTTCATTTATATTTAAGACTTATAAATAATTATCTAAAACTGTTAAAGTAAAATATTAGTAGAAATCAAGAAAATTAATTTCTTTTCTAGAGACACTAAATTATGTAATGTTTAGGTATGTTTAATTGTAGTTTGTATCAGACGAGGTTTTAGTGAACATTTCAGATTAATATTCTTGCATGTGAGTTTTTCATAAGAATAATCTATACCATTATTGGTTAATATATTTCTAGAATATAGTTAGTTTAAAGTCTTAGATACCTCCTCTATATATTTTATGTGTTGGATTTTTAAAGAGATTAATGCTATTTTTTTGAGTTTTATTTTGACTGGGGTGTATGTAACGTTTAGCTTAAAACTTTTGTATTATATGAGGATGAATTCACTTACATTTAGTGGAAATTAGTTTAAAGTTATCAAAAACATTTAGGTTTTATATGATCCTTGATATTGAGGAAGTTATGGGTTATTAAATTATGGGAGAATTTTTTTATTATATATATAAAAATTGGATTACATATGATTTAGTGATTTAATGATTAATGTTATTTCAAAAGAAGTTCCCTTTTTTTGGTACCAGAGGTCATTATGGTAAATAGAATATTATGAGATTTTTTGAAAATAATAGTGGTTTAATTGTAATGTTGATGCATATATAATTTTAAGGTTATTTGAGGGTGATTTAGGTTATTTATGTAAATAAATATCATATCATGGGGTGTATCTGAGTAGGAAATTTAAATTTTGATATGATACATTAAGAGTGGTTAGTATTATTTGAAGAAAAATATATATTTATTATGTAAAAATATATTATTATGTAATTGTTATCATTTCATTATATTGTTAGTGGGAAAAATAATGAATAGTTTTTTAATGTTCATTATATAATGATTTGGTTTGAACATTGGGTATTAATGTTGAATTTGGTACAATATTGTAATATTTTTTATATGGAGATTTATACATTTTGGGAATTTTCCTAACTTGTGCTAACCATGTTTTTGTTTCATTAATATATAATGATAGGTGGAAAGTATTTTTATACTTTTTAATACTATTTGGGTGTTATAAGTTCATTTTCTTGTTATACGCATAAAACAAATTCATTTTAATACTAATAGTTTATAGAAAAATATGAGATTGGGGTAGAATTTTATTAAGCGATGAAATTATTAAAACCATCTAAGTAAAATTATTTATCTTATTAGACTATATTTCTAAAAAATTATGAAATATATCTTAAAGCAAACATTTTACTATATTACATTCGCATCCATTAAATAAATGACATTTTCACATCTCTTTGTATTATGTTTTTATGGTCATTGATGTTCTCATAATAATTTAATTTCTTTTGAGCAATGATATTTTGGTACTTTGAAGAATTATTTTGAAATTATTATTTACTTATATTTCCATATTTTTCACTTCCCACATATGATTTTTTAATTTGGAACCCATTAATTTGTTATTTGAGATGGCCTTCTTACTTCTGACTCCATGATTTCAAGAGAAAGCTTTATCAACCAGTTTTACAATATTATATTTCAACAAAGGTATATTAAAATGTCAAACCATTGATTATTGATAAAAATGTAAATCTTTGAGTATTAAATTTATTAATGGAGGAAAATATAATATCCCTTTATTTTTATGAAAGACTTGTTTGATAGAATATAAAATATGCAACACCGATCCTAAACAAACCATGAAATATTATTATTAAAATACAATTGTTATAACCTCAACATTAATTTAGAGTGAATTATTTGAAAAAAATACAGTATTAAATACATATAACTTTTTTAATAAGAATAAAATTATTTGATTAATTAATTGGGGTAAAATAAATTGATATGTAGTAAAGTCATTATATATATATAATATACTTTTCCTAAAAATGTTTTTATTGATTTTTTGGGAGCATATTACTATTAATTTCAGGAAATTTCATGAAATTTACATGATATAATTTATTTAATATTTCAATTCATCCTTTCAACATTATATTTAGATTAATTTTTGATAATTTTCTAGAATGAGTGATTTTCCAACAAACCGTGAAAAAATTTATTTTCATTAAAAATTGAATTATTTATGTGAGTATTTACTGAGTAAAATTATATTTAGGATTATTTTTGAAATTATAATTTGTACTATTGATATAAAGTATTATAGTTATCTTTTTAAAATTATTTCCTATTTAATATTTTATAAAAACAATTTACACTTAAAAAATTAATTTTTCTTAAAAATTATTTATCATCGCATTTTGTCTGTTTAAATTTAAATTGTATTCTTCCAATTCTGTATTTTGAATATTGAAATGTGAATTCCGTATTTAAATTTAGTGTGTCAAAATTTATTATGTGACTCCGTTTTATCTATTTTTGTTATGAATAAAAACCAATATAATTTTTGTTAACATAGTAAATAAAAAATCATGTAATTAAGGATACAATAAAATTATAATGAATCAAAAATCACCATAAGAATATCCATAATTTTATTAGATGATTTTATATAATCCATAATCATCAAAAAATTTAATATATAGATTTTTTTTTCAATTTGATAATTATTTTTACCTTTTTTATTTTATATAAATAAAAGTAAAAACCATTTCATTCTATTTGTTTTATTTTGTATAAATTTTTTAAATTTGGATAAATAGATATTATATTTGGTTATAAATATTAATTTGAAATAATAATAATTTTTTCAACATTTTAATTTATTTCCAATTTTTATTCATTATATATTAACATTCATTGTTTATGAAATATTGACACAACGCTTAGGCAGATAGTAAAAAAACAATTAAAAGAATCAAAAAACTCTAAAAATTATATTATTTGAGTGATTTTTTGGGTTAAATTATTTTTCAAAAAAAATATATTTTATGTTGAAATTAATTAGATTCAAATTCAATTATTTTATATTAGTTTTAAAATTCTAATTAAATGAATTGTTCTACAACTAATATTAATATTATTTTACTATAAATATTACTTTATGAAACGGTTTGAATTTATAAAAAAACTATATTCAAATGGGATAATATGGTTTTATTTATTTACTTTAACATGGACCATTTATGGACCATTTTTTCTTTTATATTAACTATATTAACTCTTTAATTTTGGGAACCATTGACATCACCGTAACTATGAAAAAGATTAAAATATGTTTAACACAAAAACATATGGGAACAAGATTGATAAAAACATGTCCAAATATTATTGGATGAATTTATTATTGAAAATAATAGTATAATATTTTGTTATAATGAATATTTATCCATTTGGAAATCATATCAAATTTATATTAATTTAATATTTTTAGAAATCCCAAAAGTGTCCCTCCTCATTCTTATAAAGTGGAAATAATTCTTCTCATTTATACAAAAATCAAAATATATATTTTAGGGTTCAATACCTACCAAAATAACTTCTTAACATCCCTCCCCATATTATAGAGGTATTATTTTGGGTATAATACAAAGCTTTTTGGTCTTAAAGAGTAATGTAAGAGAGATTGTTCCAAGAAGAAGTAAAATATTAAACCAATGTTTTTTGTTTTATTTATTCTTACACATGATTAAAATATTCTTCAACCATGACTATATAATTAAATGAGTATCATTTATATATTTATTTCGTACATTAATATAATCACTTATATTAATCTCCATAACCCATCAAATGGGAAAAAAATCCATCATTCAGGTTTGTGATGAATTACCCTCTCAAGAACCTATGTAATTATTTTTCCATAACCACCTCTGACATATGGTTACAAAGATGGATTTATTTTGTATATATGACATTAATTTAAAATTTATCATTCTTAAAATATAATATAACATTTAATTTCTTACCTTTCCATTCACTGAATAAGGATAACATCATTTTGGCATACCAGTAGACAACTACCTCCACGAAGCAATGTGATCGTCTTTTAATCATGAAATCAAATGGATGACAGATATAAGAATTATTATATATATATAATATTTTATTTATTATATAATTATCATTCAAGATAAATAAATTAATACTTACCTTATTTCAGTTACGATCATTAAAAAATGTAAATGTTACTCTTGTTTAAGTATGAACTACCATCTCTATCATTATAACATAATTAATTTATCATATATTTCATAAATTAGTGGAATTAAAAATCTATTTTATGTATAAAAATGATAATTATTTCTTTATTGTTATTTTTATGTTATTAAATAATTAAAATATTGACTATAGTGAACCTACAAAATTCATTTTGGACTTATGAAGTGAATATTGTCAAAACATCCAATGTGAACTATATTGGTTAAGTAATTAATTATAACATGGTGAATGAAATAATAATCTTGAGTAAGGTTAATAAAAAATTAAATAATTTACTTTATTTTATAATTCATGAATATAATTAATGTATAAGATGGTTTATGGGCAAGGTAATGAACTTTTATTTAAAAATAATCTTCTAATGTTTCCATTAAAATTTTCTTTTGCATCCATGTGCATATTTAAAAAAATATTTTATTCATGTATTTTTATGGATATAAATGAATTATAAGGGAAAATTTATTTCAAATTTTATTTTCATTAATTTTTTTTATGAATTAATCTTTTTATGTATTTTATATTGTGAATTTTGACATTCTTAATAAAATACAAGAGAAATGTTCTAATTTAATATATATAATAATGAATATTTTTTATATAACCATAATCATTATTTAATATTTTAATCCCCTTATAATATAAAATGTATAATAAAAATAAAAACTATAATGTCCTTTTTTATGGTTATTTTAAAAAAAGGCATTAAATTGGGAAGGTTGATAAATATATAAAAATGAATTCTTATTATTGCACAGTATATTTGGAAAATTGTCTAATTTTTTGTCTAATGATCATGTTATGGTTCTTGGTAATTGTTTATAATGATAAGTGGTTACATTATAACCATATAGGTTTGGGTTCCTGTTATCCCTCCAATGCATTGGGTATGATTTGTGTTGTAATGTTACCATAAAAGTTATTTAAAGTGTAACTATGATAACTATTCTATATATAAACATGATGGTAATTTCAATTAAAGTTGTTATTATTACCCCATGTATAATTTTGATAGAAATTACATGTTAACCATGATGTTTATTCTATTTGTAACCGTTATGGTTGTTGGTCGGAGTTTATGACTCAAGAGCGGGGTGAATTGAGTATCTATAAAAATTTCTATTAAGATGATTCTTTACAAAATTAAACCCCCCTATAAAAACAAATGCAAAGCCAGTTTGTAGTGAATTTATAAATGTCTTGAAGGATTAATTTTATTCTCAGAAGATTTATTAGTTCTTAGCTTTACTAACCTATTTATTAAGAAAACCTTTGAAGCAAACCTACTTATACAAAACAAATGTAAACACTTGCTAAAATAACTATCAATGTTCAGGTTATCTTAATGCAGTAAATACATATCAAATAAGAATTATAAGATAATCAAAACGACGGAGAAAAAATATGTTCTGTCTCGAGCTGAGACTTAGTCCTCTCACTTGGTGGTCACCTTCCACTAAGCTATTTATATTAATAATTTTTTGATCCACACCCTAGATCGGGGTATACAACAGTACACCTGGCTGTCAAGGTCACACTTAACCTCTACCACCGTTATTCGTAGTAAAAAATGAAAAATAGTTCACACAAGATCTCTTCCACATTTCTATGTGGGATACAAATGTAAGAAGTTATTGAGTTTGAGGATACTTTTATATCCTCCTGATATGCTCAGGAGACAGTGTGTGTGATACAAAAAAATATACACACTACTCAATTAGTGAAGATAAAACACATTAGGGTTAAGAAAGAGAATAGAGTTTAGAATTCTTTGTGTGTTGTGAAGTAATGCTCTGGACTCAATGAATGTTGAGAAAATGGTATTTGAGTCCTCTTTTGGAAGTAGTCTTCAGAAGCGAGTATCACATTTTCTATAATCCAGAATCAAGGAATGAAAAGGTTCATCTCTTTGGGGTCGCGATGTACACTAAGATTTTAGGAGAAATTTTCTTTCTACAATCTTCATGTAATTTCAAGCACTTAGTTACTCTCATTTCATATTCTCATAGTCTATGTCTCATCGTGTAATACTTCGTGTTCCATATATTTTAACGTGAAATATGAGGTCCTTTTATACTCAAGGATCCTCTAGGAATAAAGATCTTTGCATGTGCATTTAACTCGTAATATCTACAGATTTTCCTATAGAAAACATTAAGAAAATGTCAGAGACATTAATTTGTGTAAATATGACCGTTAGAAATAAATTACAATTTATAAACTCGAAAAAGTTATTTGTAACAATCGTTGCGTCATCTTCGGTCTGTTTTCTTCAATTTGATAACATTTTTCTATCATCTTTAGTGTGTCATCTTTGGTCTATCGATCTTCGGTGTGTAGACTTCTGTCTATCAAACTTCGTTCTGTCAACTTCGGTCTGTCGAACATTGGTGTGTAGACTTTAGTGTGTCATAATTCGTTCTATCGAACATCGGTGTGGCATACTTTGGTCTGCCGAACTTCAGTGTGTCGACTTCGGTTTCGGTGTGTCGACTTCGGTTTCGGTGTGTCGACTTCATTGTCTCAAACTTCGGTTTCAGTGTTTCGACTTTGGTTTGTCAAACTAACCATGAGTGCAAGGGAATCTAGATAAATTGGGAGGTGTCTGTCTTACCAGACAAAGGGTTATGCAAAAGTTTATATATAAATACATTTGTAAAAATATTTATTCATGAATATAAGTGATTTAATTATTAAAGTAAATGTTTTTGTATGACATAATTGATTTACTGAGAGATATTTAACTGGATTGAAAGATTAGAATATGTATATTGACATTATTTGTGATTATGAAAACTATAATATCATGGAGGGTCCAACAATCTCCCCCTTTTTTCTAATCACAAATTGTGGCATATATAAAAATATACAGAATAAAGATATCTCAACATAGTGGAATGTAATTTTCCATTATAACTAATGTTTGGCATTGCTAAGATTTAGTTAAAACAAATCTCCCCCTTAATATATGCCCATATTTTCTCCCACTTTTGGGATTAACAAAAAGAGAAAAGCAGTAAGGAGAAATAATATAAAAGAAAGATACCATAATAATTTTCATTAAACGTCATAAGAGTACAAGGCAAGAAGAAAGAGAAAATTACTATCAAAAGATACAATACATCCTTAAGGGTTTGGATGCATAGGAGCTTTTCCGTTGTTTGGAAAATCCAAAGGAGAATGAGAGGATTTGGGAGTGGGAAAGGAAGGAGGTGATCTAATTACAACAATAGGAAGGGAGACACCAGTAGGGATAGTAGCTGTAAGGGTTGGCCTTCTCTCCGAAAACACACGACTGTGAGACTTCTCAGTAATGATCAGTCGAATCTGGGAAGGATCATGAGAGACAGTCATTGCAGTAGGAGGCTAAGAGGCAGTACCAATTGAAGCAGCTGGAGGGATCACAATAGCCTCGGACTGAACATGCAGAGATGGTTTCAGCATGTTAATGATGTTATTAATGATTTCTCCACCATATTGCATTGCCTTCTCAAAGTCATCCTTATTCTCCATAAATTTACTCAGTAAAGGTGTAAACTCTTTCAATTAAAGAACTTGCTTTTTGAAGGCTTCTGTGACTAGAGGAATTGGAATATTTTCTGCCAGAAACATGAAACCCTTGATGAGGTCATGCTTGGTGCATATCTTAGTGAAATACTTATCCACTTTTTCTCAAATTTCATTCTGAGATGCAAGGGCTTCATTTTTACACAGTCTAACCATATTTTATACAAGATCGGTACTCTGATGTACCTTTCAAGGGTTTCTTTATCTGAAAAAATTTGAATTTTTTGAATTTCCTCTCTCATCACAGCCTTAAGAGACTCCAAATCAGTAACAACACTTCTCCCACTCTTGGAACTGGATGGGCCAATGAGCATTTTTTTCAATCGCTTCTTTCATTTTTTTCAGGTCAACACTGAGGAGATGAGTTACTGAGTTCATAAGAACTTCTGGGACACCACTAAAGGAGGACTTGAAGTTAGAGGTTAGAGAATTCCGCTCATTTCTCATCTTTATTACTTCTTCTATCATAAATGTGTTGTGTCTAATAAAGTTTTTAGCTATAAGTAATAATATTCGGCTGAATCTTTTGAATCACCATTCTTGCAAGTTTGGCTGAATCTGCATCTAAGATACTTATGGAAGTGGATGCTTCATTTCTAGATCCCACTGAAGATATCATAGACTCACTCAGTTCATTATTAAACATTTCCGAATCATCCTTACTGACATAGTCACTGGGCACTGGCTGAGCTATAGGTTCTCGAGGTGGAGGTTCAGCTAGAGGAGCAGGGGCAACAGGTTTTGTGTCAGTATGGACCTGTAGAGTAGGAGAAGGAGGTATACTTTCCTTATCTGAGTTATAATCTAATCCAAAAATAATGTAGCCTGGATCAATATTTTATTCTCTAGTACAGATCCAATCTCTTGGCTCAACAGTTTCAATTCTTACCCTTCTTCCCGAAGGCTCAAGAATAACATAAATATCATCAAGTACTTCATCCACGTATCTGGCCATAAAAACGTCTCTGGGAACCAGAACCAACTAAACTTTAGGTTCTGCCTGATCTCCAGCTACTTCTGCTTCACCAGGTACTTCCTCAAATTGATGCACTGGAACTACATATTCTTCCTCTTGTCCATCAGCCATAAGATCATTAAATTCCAGAATGATCTCTTGTTTTTAAGCATTAGGATGGAGTGGTATGTCCTCATTCTCATCTTCGGCATCTCTATGATCATCAACCTGTTGATCAGCAGGCTCAATTCCATCACGATCTCCATAAATATATTCCTCATTGGATCAGTCAATAACTTGTTGTCCCACTTTTAGAGAGTGACTCACATGCTCAAAACTTCCTCCATCATCACAAAAATCACCACCACCACCACCACCACCACCACCACCATCATCATCATCATCAAAATCCTCATCTGATTTTCTAACATAACCTTCAACTCCAGTAACATCGGTTTCCTCCTCTTCTTCATCACATAGAATAGTATCTCTGGAAGGAAATTCCATAGGTGGAATATCAGGTCCATAAGTAATATTCTTGGGACTCTCAACAATATCAGGATTACTCCTATCATCAAAAGGAGATCCTTCTTCCCTTGGCACCTCAGGTTCAGTATCCTCATCGTAATAAACTGAACCTTCTCCAGGTTTGAGACCAAGATCAACTTGGTCATTTGTCATAGAAGGATGGTCAACTGGATTGAAATTTTCATACATCCTTTCTTCATCTCCTACACAACATCTTTTACATGGGTTGAAAAAGATTTTCATCCTCCTACAAATATATTTTTGAAGGAAAAAACCACTGCATGAACTTATCACTTCATCTCTATATTCTACACAATATAATTTTTTCAACATGGAAGAAATCATCCTCGGAGAGTAAAGGAAGGTTTCATTTTTAGATGGCTTAACAAAATCAGAAATATGCACCATAAGATATCTTCACAGATTCACCATTATTCCATGTTTCAAAAAGAATATCATGAATACATCTTGATATTTTACAGCAAAGAAATCTCCCTTCCATGGGAATATTTGATGTTGTATGAACTTAAAAAGTAGTCTCACTTCTTATTTGAATTCATTTGCAATAGTCCTTATGGATTCTTCATTTCTAGTTAGCTCCTTTAGAGCATCTTCATTGGAAAAGAAATTTGAGTAAGGTGGAATATTACCAGGATAGTCAGCATAGACTTATTCATGATGCACCTCTAAGCATTCAATACATTCCGTAGAATAAAACCCACTTCCTTTCATTTTTCCATAGATTTCATCTTTGCTGCCTCAGCTTAATCTAGTGATTTACTCAAATGATTATAGAATTCATGCACTAGCTGGGGATAAAAGGGTCTTTCATTGCTGGTAAACCAACTGATCCACCCTCTTGATTCCAATTATTTTGGTATAAAATATTTTCTTGATGCAAGCCACTCAGAAAACACCTCATTTTTAGATGTAACTACTTGAATTTCTAAGCTCGGTTTTACAGTCACACTGGTCTTGCCTTTTTGACATTTAGCAGGAGGATATTTTCGAGGTTCTTCCATTGCGCGCTCAGTCCTATCCATGACGAGGCATTTGATTCCAACTGTGTTGAGAGGTCGAGAGTCGAGAGAGAGGGTGACTAATATATAAGGATTTATGGCAGAGGAGAAGGTGAAAGGTCAGGGTGGATTGTACTAAATATATCATTTAGGGATTTTAAATCATAAAACTGAAAATTTCAACCTGGAATGTTAAAATAGATAAAAAAACATCCTTTCATTTAAAGCATAAAAAATTTATAAAATAGTCTATAGATATATTGGAGTCAAAGAATTGGTTTTATAAATATCAGTTTCACAAAGATCAGTTATATAAATATCGGTTTCACAAAGATCGCTTTTATAAAGATCTGTTTCACAAATATTGGTTTTATAAAGATCGGTTTAATAATGATCGATTTCACAAAGATCTGTTTTATAAAGATCAGTTTTTAAAGATCAATTTCCCAAAGATCAGTTTTATAATGATTGGTTTAATAAAGATAGGTTTCACAGAGATTGGTTTCAAAAATATTGGTTCTAGAAAGATCGGTTTTATAAAGATCGGTTTCAAAAATATCAGTTTTATAAAGATCAGTTTTATAAAGATCAGTTTCACACAGATTGGTTTTAGAATGATAAGTTTTATAAATATCAGTTTCACAAATATCAGTTTTTGAAAGATCTTATACTGTTTTATCATTCCTAGTTCATGTCTGATATAATTCATTCTCTCAGAATTTAAGGGTTTAGTGAATATATCAGCAAGAAGATGTTTGGTCCCAATAAACTCAAGTGTTATTTCACCTTCTGGATAATGATATCTCAAAAAGTGACATATTACATCAATATGTTTTTTTCTGGAATGAGAAATTGGATTCTTAGAAATATTAATAGCACTTGTGTTGTCACAATTTCTAGGGAAATGTCTGAATTGAAATCCATAGTCTAATAATGTGTGTTTCATCCCCAAAATTTTTGCATAGAAACTACCAGCAGCAATGTATTCTGCTTCAATAATTGATAATGAAACTGAATTTTTCTTTTTACTATACCATGATATTAGTGACTTTAACAAAAAAGTGACATGTTCCATAGGTTCTCTTTCTATCTAATTTACATCCACCAAAATTAGCATCTGAAAATCTAACTAAATCAAACGGTTTTCTTTTAGGATAGAACAATCCTAAATTAGTTGTATACTCAAGGAATTTGAAAAAAATTTAGAACTATTTTGGTGTGACTCTTTTTGGGTTTCTTGAAATCATGCACACATACACACATTGAACATAATATCCAGCCTACTAGCAGTTAAGTACAACAAACTCCCAATCATTCCTCTGTAAGTAGTTTGATCAACTAATTTTCCATTTTCATCAAGATCTAACTTACATGTAGAACTCATTGGAGTTTCACTACTTTTAATGCTATCAAATCCATATCTCATCAAAAGATCTTTTGTATAATTACATTGATTTTTGATAATACCTTCCTTATTTTGAAATATTTGAAATCCAAGAAAATATTTAAGTTCACCCATTAAACTCATTTCAAAATCACTTAACAATATGTTTGAAAAATCATTACATAATGTATTTTTAGATGATCTAAAAATAATATAATCTACATATATTTGGGTAATTAAAACTACTTTTGAAATTATTTTTATAAATAATGTAGGATCTATAAGTCCTTTTATTAAACCATTGAAAATAATAAAATTACTCATCCTTTCATTCCAAGATCTTGGAGCCTGTTTCAAACCATATAAAGCTTTTGATAATTTGAACACTTGATTCAGAAAAAGTGTATTTGTAAAACGTGAAGGGTTGCTCAACAAAAACATCCTAAATTATATAACCATTTATGAATTCACTTTTGACATCTATTTGATAATGTTTAAAATCCAAGTGTGATTCATAGGAAAGTAAAATCCTAATTGCCTCATGTCTAGGTACAGGAGAAAAAGTCTCTTCATAATCAATTCCTTCTTCTTGATTATATCCTTGTGAAACTAGTGTAGATTTATTTATAACTATATTTCCACTTTCATCTACCATATTTCTAAATACCCATTTGGTTCCTATAGTCAATGTATCCTTAGGTCTATCTAAAAGTTTCCGAAATTTATTTCATTCAAACTAATTAAGTTCTTATTGCATGCACATTACCCAAAATTCATCATTGATAGAATAATTGATACTTTTAGGTTCAAGATGCAACAAAAGGCTTGATGTTCAACCTGGATTCTGTTGGAAGCTCTTGTTTGTGTTCCTTTATCTAAGTCTCTGACAACATCATATAAGGGATGATTCTTAGGGGCCTAGTTAGTCTTGAGAAAGTAGGGCATGATATTTCAAGTCTGTCCGGTTGATCTGGTTCACCACGGTTAAGGTGATGAGATATTTCAGAACTAGATGTTTTCACATAATTCTTCTCATGATAATTTTAGATTTTATCATTATTGTCAAGATTGGACATATCCTCTTCAATATTTTCCGGTGAGGTTGTGGGATCATATGCATCTACATCATCAAACATGATGTGTACAGATTCCCCCACACATTTGATTTTCTTGTTAAAGACAGTATAGGATTTACTTGATGTAGAATACAGAAGAAATATTCCTTCATCACACTTTCAGGAAAATTTATCTAAATTATCTTTAGTATTTAGGATATAAACATCATATCCAATCACTTTAAAATAACATTCTATGGGTTTCCTATTATTCCACAACTCGTAGGGAGTTTTCATAAGAATGAGTCTAATTAAGACTTTGTTTATTATGTAGCAATCTGTATTAATAGCTTCGCCCCAAAAATGAATGGGTAGATCATATTCATTGAGAATAGTCCGAGAAATTTCTTGTAAGGTTATATTCCTTTTTTCTAATACACCATTCTTTTTAGGGGTTCTACGTGCCAAGAAGATATGATTATTACCATTATGTGAGCAGAAGGCTTAAAAATCGTGATTATCAAGCTCACGGCCATGATCACTTCATAAGGATTAAATCATAAGTCCATTGAGATTTTCTACAGTCCTAGTATACTTTGTAAAGTGTAAACAAGCTTCACTTTTATGAGCCAGGAAAATGGTCTAGGTATACCCAGAGAAATCATCTACAATACCATAAACATAGTGCTTCCCATTGAGACTCTAAACTACAGATGTTCCAAGAAAGTCCATGTTAACCAACTCAATATGTTGAGAATTAGTTACTTATTTATTTGGTTTAAAAGATATTTCACGTTTCTTTTCTTTTTGACTAGGATTACACACTTTATTTTCTGGAAACTCTAATTTGGGTAAGTCTCTAACTAATCCTTTTCTAGTTAATATCATAAGAGAGTGTATATTACAATTCCATAGTCTTCTATGCAAGAGCGAAGATTCTTTATGAAATGTATTTGGACAATAGACATTCTGTGAGGCTAGTGTGTCTAAATATATAGCTTATACATTATCATTTCTAAGAGTAGTAAATACCAAATTATTTTTGGAATAAAAAAAATGGCATGAGTCATTTTTAAAATTAACATTAAATCCACCATTACACAATTGGGATAGGCTGAGATTGTTATACTTCAGTCCATCAACATATAATACCATAGAAATTAAAATAGAATTAGGGTTTCCAATCTAGCCTAGGCTGATTATTTTTCCTTTACCATTATCAAGAAATGTGACATGTCCTCCATCGATCTTGATAAGAATTTTAAAGTTTGAAAAATCTCCTGTAATAGGACTTGAACACCCACTGTCCAAGTATGACATCTTTTTACAAGAATTCCTTAGGCAGTTCGTCTACAAAATAGTTTAACCAAGAAGGGATTTTGGTACCCATATTTTTCTGGGTCCACAAACATTAGTAATTATAGCTTTAGGAACCCACAACTGTCTTATGGGTTTCTTATATGCAGAATATAATGTATTTTAAAAATACACTTTATTTAGTCATGTGGAATTGGATACATTAAAAGGATTTGATGGACTGGAATTTGTAGTATAATTCTTTTTCTTGAAAACAATAGCAGATTTTCCATATTTGGATACAATATGTGATTTAGAGAAGTTCCTTTGTCCTCATTGATAACCTATCGTAGAGGTATATTTTGGGCAATCTGTTGTCCTAGAAACTGATCCAAGCATCTCTACCTGCAACAAACTTCTCAAGATCCTTTTTTTAATTTCTCATTTGATTATTTGAGGTTAGTATTGGATTTTAGCAGCTGAGCACATTTTTATTTCTCAATATCAAGATCAGATTTTCAATTAGAATTTAGAGCATGTTATCTTTTTAATAGTTTATATTTCTCCTTGATCTCATTAAAGGTATCCTATTTCATTTCATAGTATTCAAATAATTCATCCTTAGACATATCTTTATCATTATGTAACTCAATATTATTCATAAAATAATAGGCATTATGCATAGGAGAGTTAAGTGTTACCTCAGATGTTTCTGCCATGGAACAAAAGTTCACACGATTGTTCTGTTCACTATCAGAAGCATCAGATCCACTAGAGCCATCTTCTGATGCACTTGAAGTATCTTTCATAGCCTTTTTATAACCCTTATCTTTATCTTCATATTTATTCTTAAATTTCAGCTTGGGGAAGTCTTCCTTCACATGACCTTTTCGT
This sequence comes from Viscum album, assembly GCA_963277665.1. Classification (NCBI taxonomy): domain Eukaryota; kingdom Viridiplantae; phylum Streptophyta; class Magnoliopsida; order Santalales; family Viscaceae; genus Viscum; species Viscum album. The sequence continues at coordinate 172,754,472 of OY728157.1, forward strand.
TTGCACTCATAGTAGATAATTTCATTTGAGTTGTCATTCCATTTTCTTCCTTTCTTTCATTGTCCTTTTCTATCATACTTTCCCCTGTAGTTTGAATTCCTAAATAATTACTTCTTTCGGTAGAACTTTTTGAACCGTATAGCAAGATGATCCATTTCCTCACCACTGTCTGAATCTGACTCTTCACCAGTGGAACTGTCTATAGGAACCTGAATATTTTCTTTATATTTTCTCTTTGAATTTGATGTCTTGAATGATACTAACTTATTCATGGGTTCCTAATCTACTTCTTGATTTAATTTAAGTTCTTATTAATAAATCATAAGCTTTCCAATTATTTCCTTCACTGGAAGTTTTCCTATGTCACAGGATTCTCAGATAGAAATAGAATTTCCTCTCCATCTATCAGGTAGGCATCGAAGTAGTCTCATGATTTGGTCCTTGTTGTCCACTAGTTTCCCAAGAAGACTCATCGTTTTCACTATTTCATTGAACCTGAGATACATTTCAGAGATAGGTTCACTAGGCTTCATTTTAAAATAATCATATTTAATAGTGTATGTATTTAATCTCATTTCTTTGACATTAGTTGTTCACTCATGAGAGATAGCTAAAGTATCCAAAATTTCATATGATGTTTTATAGGTAGAAATACAATTAAATTCTTCATCCCTTAGGACATAGTACATAGCATTAATTGCATTATAATTATTGTTATAGGCATATTTGGTAAGTTCATCCCAAGTGCTTTTAGCAGTTTCAGGTATTGTATATTTACTTTCAATAGCAGTCCAGATTTCAATGTCAATACTTTATAGATGTATCTTCATTTTAAGTTTCCATTGACTATAGTTAGTTCCATTAAATAAAGGCAGTCTATTAGTAGCATGCCATTCTAGTCTATTTTCTATGATAAATGTTGTAACCGAATTTCAAAAAGATAAAAATTTAGAAATAACAGAAATTTGAAGATATTTGAAACCTAAATATAATCATAGTTGAAAAGATTTCAAAATCTAACAGTATCATTCAAAATTACCTCTGATACCAAATATTGGTAGGAGTAGATGAATCAAGATGTGGGTGATTTGAGTATCTAAAAAATCTATGTTAAGAGGATTATTTACAAAATAAAATACCCCTATAAAAATAAATGCAAATTCAGTTTGTAGTGAATTTATAAATGTATTGAAGGTTCAATTTGATTCTTAGAATATTGATTAGTTCTTAGTTTTACTAAAATATTGATTAATAAAAATTTCTATGTAGACCTACTTATTGAATAAAAATGTAAACACTTCCTAAACTAACTATGAATGTTTAGGTTATCTTAATGCAGTAAATACATATCACATAAGAAATATAATATAATCAAAAAATAAATAAAAAATAGGTCCAGTCTCAAGTCGAGACTTAGTCATCTCCACATGGTGATCACCTACCACTAAGCTATTTATATTAATAAACTTTTGATCCACACCCTGGATCAGGGTTCACAACCGCACACCTGAATTTCCAGGTCACACTATACCTCTTTCACAGTAATTCGTGGGAAATAAAGAAAAAAACACACAGGATCTCTTCCACAGTTCTATGCGGGATACAAATGTGAGAAGTGATTGAGAATGAGGATAGATTGATATCCTCCAGATATGCTCAGGAGATAGTGTCTGTGATATAACCAAATTTACACACTTCTCAATTAGTGAAGATAAAACAAAACAGAGTTCTGAAACAGAATAAAGATAATAAATCTGTATGTGTTGTGAAGTACTGATTGAGACTCAATGGATGATTAGAAAATGGTATTTGAGTCCTCTTCTGGAAGTAGCCTTCGGAACAGTGTATCGCAGTTTCTGAAATCAAGATTTTAAGAGTGAAAAGGATTTTATCTTCAATGTCTCGATGTACACTGAGCTTTTTAAGAAATTTTCATGCCACAATCTTCTTGTAATCTCAGGCGGTAAGTTCCTCTCTTTTTGTATTCTCGTAGTCCGTGTCTATGCATGTAATACTTCATATTCCATATATTTTAAATTGAGATATGAGGTCCTTTTATACTCCAGGTTCCTCTAGGAATAAAGATCTTTGCAAGTGGATGTACCTCATAGTGTCTATGGATTTCCTATAGACAACATTCAAAAAATGTCAGAGACATTAATTTTTCCAAATATGACCATTAGAAATAAATTTTAATTAATAAACTCTAAATAGTTATTTGTAACAATGGGCGAGTCATCTTCGGTCTATTGTCTTCGGTTTGATAACATCGGTCTGTCATCCTCGGTGTGTCACCTTAGGTCTGTCTAACTTCGGTGTGTCGGCTTTGGTCTGTCGAACTTCCGTGTGTCGGCTTCAGTCTGTCAAACTTCAGTGTGTCAACATTAGTGTGTCATACATCGGTCTGTCAAACTTCGGTGTGTCATACATCGGTATGTTGATCTTCGGTGTGTCTAATTTGGTTTTGGTGTGTTGACTTTGGTTTAGGTGTGTCTACATTGGTGTGTCATACTTCGGTTTCTGTGTGTCGACTTCGGTTTGTCGAACTGACCATCAGTGACAGGGATTCTAGAAGAATTGGGAAGTGTATGTCATACCAGACTAAGTGTAATGAGAAAGTTTATGTATAAATACATTTTTAAACATATTTATTAATGAATATATTCGATTGACCTATTAATGTATATGTTTCCGTATGACATAATTGATTTACTAAGAGATATTTAACTGGCATGAAAGATTAAAATCTGTATATTGACATTATTTTTTATTATGAAAATTTCAATATCACGGAGGGTCAAAAAATGGTTACACTATATGTAATCATGATTTCAAATTTATGCCTCAAGTAACCTAAATTTTTTATTTACCTTTGAAATGGTTAAAATATTATGATTTCATATGGTATAATAATTAGACTATTTTTACATAAAAGTATTTCATACTTCTTAAGGATGAAAATTAATAATTTTTGGACACGTTTTTATGAGATTTTCCTAATTAAAAAAAACCATCATGAGTTTTATTTTTTTCAATTATCATTTCATATGAATTTTTATGAAAGATATAAGGTAGAGAAGATTGTTTTGTATGAATATTCATTAACTAATAGTTTCATTCATCCTTTTTATATCATTTATTGAGAATTTTTTTGCTCATCCTATGACTTTAAAAAATTTTCAAACAGTTTATGGATTCAAAAGTGAATTAAAATTTTCAAGATAAATATCGAGATGGTTATTTTATAAAATTAAATCATCTCTTACGTTAAACATTTTTTCATTGTAGCGAAATGGATACTATGAAGAAGTTTACATTATGCAATATATGGGATTGATTTTAGGATTTTTGACATAATTCCCTAATAATATAAATCGAAAATATCATTGGAAATGAATGAAAATGAATTCTAGTCTAGAGACACTAAATTCTATAATTTTTAAGGCTAGGTCCTTATAGATTATTTTACATATCAGTACGATGTAAAATTTTTTGTTTCATGAAAACACCATTATTATTCAACAAAACGTCCTGAGTAATTGGAATATAGCTACCAAGGACTTGTTAATTTACAATGAAATTGGTTGAAATTACAGTGTTAGTATATCATAATTTCACACCCTTTCTAGAAAATTATTTAAGAAACTAATTTACATCCACTATTTTACTACTGTAAATCATTATATGATCAATTAGAATTTATTTCAAAAGGTATTGAATTTATTATAAATATATATCTTCTATAAATATTTATTTTATTAATATATTTATCCTCTTTCTATATTTTTTTGATATAAATTCAAATTTATATATTTTGAAATATATTCTGATTATATATTAAAAATGGATATATTCAAATATATATTACAAATATTTATTTAGAAACATAAAAACACACACAAACACACAAATACATGCCTATATATTCTAAATTCCTATATTCTAACACATATTCTGAAAATATTTTGAAAGTATATACATCATATAAATTCAAAATATATATTTTGATACATTCAAATATAAATATATTTAAAATATATACAATCTAATGTACATTCACAATATAATATGATGTATATTTAGAATTTAGTCAAAATATGAATATATATATATATATATATATCTATATATTATTCAATATTTATATTCTGATATATTCAAAATATCTATTCAGATTATATATATACGTATATCTATTCAATATATGATTTGAATACATATTTGAATATATATTTTATTTATTTTATATTTTTTGATATATTCTAAAATATTAATAACTCTTTTCTCTACACATCTACATAATTTTTATCTATAAATACATATCCAATTTATAGGACCATATTAATTTAAACATACACTCTAATTTATTCCCTAAAATATTCATTCTTTAATTATTTTTCAAATATGTAGTTGTTTATTTTATTTTGGTACCAACTATATACAGTGAAGATGCAAGGGTTGTAATAGTAGTTCAATAAAAAATTGCAACTTTTTTATTATATAAATGTATTTATCACTATACATGTACATCATCATCCAAAATCAATTCTCCAATATCTCCTTAAAATTAATAATATAAGGTAAAATTCAGGAAACATACTATTTCTTACATTCCTTAAAAATATTTAGAAATTTAAACATAATAAACTAGATACCTTAGATACCCAATTATAATAAAAAAAGTGATACGAATCAATGACCATCAGTGAGAAAAAAGTGATAACATGTGTATAATCATAGTACATCCAGAAATCATAAAAAAATTATAAATCAATTGTAAAGTGTCACGAATAATGCTTGAAACATTATCAAACATGTTTACAATGCATGTGAAAAACACATGCCAAGAGTCATCATCAACAAGAAAGTAACATTAGAAAATGAATAAGAATAAAAGTGTGAATGTAATGAATCACAATATGATTTCATGGAAAACCCATAATAATAAGAAATCCATTTGGGTAAAAACTCATTACGACCATGTCTATGTGGAAATACCATTTTTAATGACTATTAAAATTATGAAGAAACTCATTATTCCAATTCATATTTGAAAAAAACACATTATATCTAGTCCATAATATCTCAAAACATATAAACATAAACAAAGGAATTTCAAGGGGATATAAGAACCCACCCATCATCATCATTACTATAAGGGACCATGTCTATCTAGTCTGACCCTTTACATGTGTCTGATGCTCGTGGTTCTTAGAGGAGTCATAGAGTATCTCTAGATGTATTTTGATGCTAAAATCTAGAAGCTGCGATGACTTGCGATGTGAAATGGTTTTATGTTTTGAATGTGAGGTTTGCGATATAGGTGAGAACCCAATTAAAATAAAAATGAAATAGTTATGTGGATCCATCAACTATGTGGATCCATTGGCTATGTGGATCCATTGGCTACATGAATCTTTTAATGTGGTCATATCAATTATGTGAATCAACTACATGGATGGATAATCCACATAAGTCATCTACATGGATGTATGATTTATTTGGATCAACTATATGGATGATCAAATACCAGAACCATTGACTCTGTGAGTTTTTCTATGTGGGTAGATCAAATTTTTGAAACGAATATATGGATGGATCTTCTATGTGGATTGTATACATGAACAATATGTTATGTGGATCAACTACATTAGCATTTGGCATCGCGATCAGCTACATGGTCGATTAGCTATGTGGATTAGATATATGACAAATTAGCTATTTGAGGGATCAAATACATGGATTGGTTACATGGAAATGAATATAATGGTATTTTGACTATGTGGAATCAACAACATGGAGTTTTCTAACAGTTAATTTATAATATCCATACAGTTCTTCTGATGGAATAAATCATGGTTCTTCAAAGTCTGATTCATTAAGGGGAGTTATATACATGATTTTATGAGTTTTTATGGGGTTTAAATAAATCATTTCAGTTTGAGTTTAATGATTCCCTTAATAGATCGAATTAAATATTTGATATTTAAAATAATGATCATCCCATTTATAGACTAAATAATTAAGTTCCATCATTTCATTTCATCCCTACTTTCCTTCTATCAATATTTGAGGTTCTGAATAATTCCTTTAGTGTTATGGAATCTTGCTTCTATTGAATCATGTTTCCACGAGCAATGATTCCATCTTTCTTGCACCCTCTAGTTTTTCTAGAATGAGTTGTGTGAAGGTTTTTCTTCCATTTAAGGGGCTCAATACTTCTTATATTTATTTACTTATAATAATAGATTTACCATGTTTAAACTCGATGTATAATGTTAGAATTAACCAATTTAATATTGTACCATATTAATAATGAATTGGATTTCCATTATCTATTATTTCTTTTTACCATGAAAACAATTTTCCTTGTGTTTCACTAGATGGTGTTTTATCCATGTTGTACTTATGTCGCATGTAGTAATGCACATTTCACCATATGCTTCTTGATGTATAACATTAATGAATGTAAATACAGTGTTAATTGATAATTAATTGTATGAATTATAAAGTGGAATGATTAATTGAATATGTAATTCCATGTCTTGTTGGAATTTGATAAGGAATGTGAATCATGTTAATGCATGTTGATGAAAAAATTATATATATGGTAATAAATTGAAATTGGAAAGTTTTTTAAAACTACAATGTATTATTGGATGCATATTTAACAGAATTGTTTATTTAAATTATTAGATTCTTATTTCCCAATACCTTTGGTTGTCTATAGCTGGATCATGTTAATAATGTATCAATTAATTTAATAAGGAATAAAAACTATTTGTTTGATGATGTTAATTTATAAGGCATGAGTTGCATGTCTTCTTAAGAGGAATGCATGACTTTGGTTTGGATATATGATAGGCCTCCAATATGTGATGGATGGATTCTTTGTTTTTAGTCAATGAATTCCCATTGATTGTGATTGTTTTTTTCTTACTATTTTGTTGAGGTGTTCTCGATGTGTTATTCACATCGTGATGTTATACGAGTCCTATATGGTTAATACTAGAATGTGTGGCCCTATTTTAAATGATGTGATGGCTAAACCTAGCATGGATAATGAGATAGATGAGTCGAATAATACTTATGTGATTGAGTCTAGGATGGATGATGTGATATGGGACAAGGAGGTTCAAATAATGTTTCACCAGGTGATGTCTATGAAGGTGAGATGAATTAGGATATGCATGCGGGTGTCAGAGATGGAACCATAGAAGATGGAATGGGTAGAAGTTGGGATTATGCATTGATGTGGTAAATTTGAATTCTTTTTTGAATTGAATCTATTTAATGGATAGTGGATTTGTTGTGTTCATTATTTACATTCCTTTATTATCTTTTTAAGGATGGTTTATGTGCTTTTTTTCTTATTTCTTCTTAGTGGAAACATAGGATAGTTTTTCGAGATTACCTATTCTGTTAAATGATGTTAATAACATTTAATAAATGACTTAATCCATATGGATTATATTTATTGAGTCGAAAGGATTAAATAATGTTTATCTTGAGAAACCATGGTCCCGGTTTGGATTACCCTAGAGGGCATGGAATTGGATTGATGGATAATAATGCCAGAGGATTAACATTTATAATTAATGGTTAATGAATTAATCACTAAATATAAATGGTAAAAAAATGAAAAGAATTAATTCAATAAAGATATTTAAATTCTTATTATATGATATCTAGTCCCTAGTAGTAGTAGCATGTTGTCTAAGAGACGTGAGGTGTAGTATTGAATAGGACGAGGTTGTTCCAATAGTGTCATTGTGAGATATATTATAACTTTTATATTTTGTGACTTCATAGGAAACACCACCCTTGTTTCTTTGGTTTACTGATACTCAGTGGAATTTGGGAGGGATTTTTTCCAATATTTAGGTGAGATTAAGTATTGATGAATATCCCCTCTGGCCTTGATCTCATCAATTTTTAGTTACATTGGATGGTATGGATGATGGTTATTGCTAAAATATATGTGTCTGGAGGGATATGATTACTTGTGGTTACTTCACACAAATGTGTCTCCATATATAATATTGACATTATTTGTATAGATATGATTTGTATCGACTGTTATGGGTAGATTTATCCTACTCTATGGATGTGTTATGATATATTGAGTTATAAAACCTGATGTATAATACTTAGCATACATGATGTGGTGGCCACACTAAATTTATGGATTCTATTTTATTATGTGATATGGGATAACAGGATTATGTGACACTTGAGGTGAATTTTATGATACATTGGCCATGTGTCTATTTGGTCACTTATTTTTGAGAGAGATAGATTAGGCCATGTGACATTGGAGAGGAGAAAAAAAATAGACGAGAATCTATAGGGGAACCCTTGATGTTTCATTACAATAATACATACTCTCTTGTATGAGATACATGGTGAGTGTTATAAATGGTGAGTCTGGGAACCCAGTTTACATGGTTAGGTGACTAGTTAGTTTCACTATTGTTTACTGTGATTTAGAATGACTTTATTATCTCATACTTGATGGGATATTTGGAGGATTCAAATAAGTAAACTATTTTTCTTACCCTAGATATTTATATAATATATTTTATGTTTTTTGGTATCTAGTTAGAGATTAGGTTCGATATTGTAGGTCATGGTTTTTCATGAACTATTTGGGATTTTTGGTCACTAGTATTTTTACCATTTTGGTACTTATAGTTTCATTTTATTAATTTTAGTACTATAATACATTACATGTCTTCACAAGAGATTAATTTTATTTATTTTTTTGCATATGTGTTTATTGTAATATTTTTCTTATCTATCTATTCTACACATTCTCTTATAGGGTAATTACTCCTATATGTAATGTTATTATGCCCTCATTGCTAGTCACTAACCTAGGGAATACCAGAGACAAGAATCAGGTAGTCACCATCCATATTCTCTCATTTTCTACCCGAGGAGAATAATTTCTTAGGATGGGGCTGTGATAGAACGGAATCAGAGGTATAGGTTGAGGGATATTGTGGAGTTTTGATTTAGGAACATTTTTTGTTAAATGGGTTGGTATAAAAACTCTGTCAGCTATGTTTAGTAAGTAATGTAAACATAGGACACCAACTGAGAAGTGGCAATCTAGGTCGCCTATGATCTGATTTATATACCATTAAGTTTACTAATATTACTAAATGATGTAATACTATTTTCTAGGTATATTCCTTGGAAAGGATCACACCTAATTCTTCTTTTCATTCGTGTTAGTAATGGGTAGACCTTGGGGATGGTTAAAACCTTAACAAGATATTAAATAGTTTATTAATTAATTTAAAGTATTCCATATTACATGTTTAGAAGTCTTATTATTTTTTTGTTTCTATGGATCTAGGTCGACATCCTCATCTTGTTCTCACAAAACATGTTCTACAGGATGTGTCTGCTTATTTCCATAGTTTATAGGTTGATGATGATGGAACATGGAAGAAGAAACTTTGAGACTTTTAGAATTAGAGTCTACAAAATAATGAGGGATCTGTTTCCCACTCAGTCATTGAATACTGTTTAGATGAAGTTGGGATATTTTTCTATTATTTTCATGCTTGGAAAGAAAAATGTGTTTCGTTTTTATTGACGAAGCTTCATGGAGTTGTGAGTAATGAGGGGTTATTATTTCTTGGTGACCATGATGATTCTTTAGTATCATGAGAGATTTTATGATGTCATTTATAAGAAAAGTTTATTTCATCGAACCTAAAGGAATCCATTTAACAGGAACTATTTACCCTTCGATAGGGGATATCTTGAATGTGAGAGTTTGAGATCTGTTTTAGGAACACCTCTATGATATACATCATACATTTTTCCATATTGATGAACTCAGGATGGCACATTTCAAGGAGGATTTTCATCCATAGTTCTAGTTCAATGTCAACCGGTTTATTCTAGAGACATATATTGAGTTGTTAAAGAGATAAGAAGTTATTGAGAGGGTTCTAGAAAAAACTCAATTCTCATGAGAGGGTAGTCATTGGGATTCATCATAAAAAAGAGATATTGTATGGGTTGATGTTGAGTTCCATTATGGTTCAAGAGTCTGTGTTTCCCTATTTTGTGGAAGGGTATCCAGATGTATTTCGATAGGGAATTTTAGTTTTACTCTACTGATGGGAGATCGATTTCTAGATTGATATATAGATATACATGTATCATATATCGATGCATTTATATAGGATGATGCACTCTGTTTTCATAGGTGTGAGTATATATCGATGACCTATTATATTGAGGTATTTTTTTCCCTATGTGTCACATCTGGGCACACCAGTATTGTTCATGAAGAATGGTGCTGGAAGTATTTTTTGGCTTGGTATTGATAATCATCTCCTAAACAAAGTAATAGTTAATAACCACTATCCTATTCCATATATTGATGATTTATTTGATCCATATAATTGAGAAAGTTGGTTCATGAAAGTTGATTGGTTATCAAGGTATTATATGATGAAAATAATGGATTATGATATACGAAATACTATTTTCCATTTTTAGCATGTGTATTATGAATTTTTTTATCCCTTCAATGTGAGGAATTATTTATACATGTTTATGGGGTTGATGAGTGTAATGGCCAGTGGGAACATGGATAATTCATGGTGCTTTCATCGAGAACATCCATTTTTTACTCTACTATAGAATAGGATGACAATGATCATCGATGTGATATATTGGTAGTTCTTTTTCAAGAGAATATATTAATCATATTTTCAAACAATAATTTTTAGCCTCATGAAGTTCATTTCATAGTTCATGGTGAATCACAGTAGGGAGTAGGCTTGGATCCTTAAATGATATAGTTATGTGTTTCTTGTGAAACCTAGAATAATGTGGAATGGGGCCATAGTTTCATTGGTCCTTAAATATATTAGAGGTGGTTCATAGCTGATTTATCTTGGGTGTCGAAATAGAATTCCGTCGATTGCCTGGTCCATTTTTTTTCTAGCGGAAGTAGTTTCATTTGGGGTTTTCTTATATTAATTTTATCCTGTCTTGGGATCTATTTTAAAGAATAAAATATCTTTAGTTTTTTTTTGTGTAATAATTTTTATTTTCACTTGAGTTCAACCATTCCACCCATGATATTTTTTTGTTCGTGGTTGTGGTTTCATTGAAATTGGTGTGATATTACACAATCGGTTGTTTTTTTGTATTTTATTGACCGTAAGATCTAAAGGTATGTATTCTCACAGTGTGAATTAAATTGAATAAATATTTTGTGGATTTTATTCTTAATGGTTTATTAATTTAAATTTTTTTTATGATAAGGAAAAAAAATTTAGTGGCAGTTATTATGAGTGGGAAGTCACATAGTGACCCCATGCATGAACCGACAGATTCTTAGAGTGTTGTGAAAGAACTCCCATTGATTCATCTAGATATAATATAGGTTGGAGGTAGAGGTTATTTTTTCTATATGATAGTGTATCGGTTTTTGTATCATCATCTGGAGGAGTACCTGTCGGGGGATTAAGAGGGTGACGTTTGGAGAGAAAGAGTTGTTTTTGGCCATGCCCTAGATGATTTTCTTGAGGATGGACAACACGAGATGATGTTTCCAAAAAGGAAGTTTGTTCCTTTGGTGATTAAAGAGATGGTTCTCTTTGTTTCCCATATATCTCATCTGAATGTACATCTCATTGTGAAAAATATTTATTAATCCTCGTGATGTCAGTTTTGGTGGCCTTTGATGAAGTTTACAGTTGCAGAGTTTGTTTCTTGATGTTTGGTCTACCAAAAGGTGAATGTTTAGCTCCATGTTACTAGTGGTTTTATCTATATGTTATATGTTCCTAAATGAATGTGGGATGTCATATTGACGGAATTAATTATTTTTTTACATTGATCTCCTTGAGGCTATGTTTCTAAATGCGTGGTATTGGATCATTTGAGAAAATCACCCCACATTACATTGATCATGGGGTAGAGGTTAGTGGTCGTTTTTTTGAGGTTGTACCAATAAAAGGTGGTGGTACCCCGTAGATTTTTAAGGATAATTATCTTTGATTGTGATTCTTATTTTTTTCTCTTGGATGTGGAGAGGTCTCCAACAAGATATTGGATCTCAATTATTTTTTAAAACTACTTTTCATCCACAAAAAGATGATTATACATAGAAGACCATGTTGAATCTGGAATGAATATTACACTCTTGAGCATTGTATTTTAAAGGTTCTTTGATGTGGATCCTACCCTTGGTCATGTTTTCATAGAATAATTGTTTCCACTCACCCATTAGTACAATTTCTTCTAATCCCTTTTTCATCCAAACATTTCCATCTCTACTATCATGTATTGTGGTTGGATAGGCCAAAAATCTAATTCCCTAACTAGTGTAAAATATGGAAAAGATGGTTTAGGTAATTTTTTAAAGGTTGAAGATAGTGAAAGTTCATTAGAAATCATTTTCCAATCATTATAGGAGTCCTTCAGAGTGTGATGTTGGAGATCATGTGTTCTTAAAGAAGAAAGCTCATTGTGTGAAATGATGATTGGGAAATTGGATTAATCTTTCTACCTAGTCTTTTGGGACATTGAAGGTGTCAGTTTATATTAGAGCCATTTCGTACCAGATTACACATCCCCCAAAGACGAGAATAACGAAAAATGTTTTCCATGTGTCATAACACCATAATTATCTCCATGAGGTCTCTCATTTAATCAATTTGGGCGATATTGATGTAGATGATGATACAACCATTTCGGACCATCCTATAGATATTGAGGACTTCTAGAAAAAGTTGTTTTGGGAGTGTGATATTCCATTGTTTCATGTCTTGTGGAGGCACAATGACATGGAAGAGAATACCTAGGAATACAAGTTGCAAATGAAAACTCAGTACCCCAAACTGTTTTATATATGTCTCCTCTAGTAGAATTTGCTTCTTCTATATGTTCACCTTTTTGGTTTTTGAGATAGTTACAAATTTAATTTGTTGGTATCCTTTCGCTATTTTGAGAGGTATCTCCCATGGTAGATTTTTTAAGAGACATTTGTTTCTATTTCATGGTTTTAATCTTATTTACATTGATAAAGCGGTTGAGCACTTGTGATGGTGAGATACATGAGAGGTATCTCTGTAGGTGGTTGTTTGGATTACCCGTTATCATTTTATCCTATGGTTTTGTTTTTGGATTCTCAAGGATGGGAATATTTGTGATAAGTATGTGATTTAAGGTCCTAGGAGTTTCTAGTCCGACCATTTGTTCTTCTAAATATCATGGTAGTTAGAGGAGGAAAATATTGGTTCCAGAGGTGTTTGAATGATAAATGTTAGAAATTGTGAGGATTCATGGTGTGTAAATATTTGACATTGTAAATGTTTTGTCACAGCTTGGGTGAGAACCCGATTTATAGTCAGTCGAATTAGTTTGGTCGATCCATCGACTACATAGGGAAATTAGCTATGTGGATCCATTAGCTATATGTATGGACCAATTATGTGAGTTAGTTACATTGATTTATTAGCCACAAGGGTCTATTAGATGCATGGAATAGCTACATAAGTTATAAAATACATGATACATAAGCTATTAGGAAAGATATGCTTTGTGAATCAGATACCTAGATGGATCGACTATATGGATCAACTATGTGAGTGATTAGTTATGTGGATTTCTGACCTGAGTGAACGGTTATCTGAGAAATTGGTTACATGATCCATCATATACATGTATTGGATACATGACCAGTCAAATATGTGATAAAACAGATGCATATATCGGCTATGTGAAAATGGTAATGTGGGGCTTTGGGTTTTGTGAAATCAGGCATGTAGAGTTTTCTACCTGTTGCATAAAATTGTCCATGTATCTCTTCAGGTGGTGAGAATCATAGGACTCCAAAGCTTCATTCAGTAATGATAATTATAACCTTGATTTTATGACATGTATGACGCGATAAATGTTTTCTTTTGAATTAAGATTAATGAGATATGTAATAAATGGCATAAAATATTTGTGATATGAAATTATCATCAAACCATTTGCAAACTCAAAAATGTAAGTCCTTACCTTCATTTCATACATGAATGCCTTCTAGGATCCTAACACTTCCCTTTTCTTCTGGGAATCCTACAACCATTTTATTCGATTTACTAGGACAATTCTATATTGTAAGGGCACCCTATTTTTTATTGTAGTGAGTCACATGAAGCTTATTCATCCATGTAAGGGATTCGCTGCTTAAATGAATTATTTATGAAAAATTATAGTGTTAGCATGATATATCCAATTGAATGGAAATGGAATTAACCGAATGAATTTTGAACCAAATAAATAAATGATTATGATTAGTTGTTGTTTCTTTCTACCATGATAATGGTTTTCCTTGTGTTTTTTCTAGAGAGTTTTTTTATCCATACTACTATTATGTAACGTGCTGTTATGATAATTTTATCTTGTTTATATTGATAGAAAATGATAAATAAATTATATCAAAAATTAATTGATTATTAATTATCTATAGAATAAAGAATTATTCTTAATTTAATATATAATTTCATGTGTTTATGGAATTTGAAAACAAATATGAACCAAATTAAATCTTATTGTTGAAAATAATTAAAGGAATATTAATAAATTGGAATTCCAATGTTTTTCAAAATTGGAATATAAGAATGGAGTCATGTTTAAATTAATTTTTAAATTAATTTAGTTTCTTTTTATAGCTTTATTTGGTAGGTTTATCATAGTTGGAACCTGTGAATAATGAATATAATAATTCCATATAGAATTTAAATCAGTTGTTTGATAATGATAATTTATTGGGTTTGGGATTCACGTCTACTTTAGAATCTTTGGTTCATTAAGTTTGGAGTTATGAGGGGTTATTTATGTTTGATGGTTTCATTCCTAGTTTTAGTGCCTAGATTGGCCTATTGGATGAGTTTTTTTGTTTCTGATGGTATTGTGATGTTCTTTGTATGTGAGGTTTGTTTCATGATTCGATATGATCATGCAATGGATAAACGAAGGATGGTTGAGGCTAGTATGGTTGATGTGACGGGTGATCATATGGTGGGTGATTTAATATGATAATGGGATAGATGGGAATTATGTGGATGATGTGATATGGGGTGGGACGGCTTAGATGATGCAGTATATGTTAATGCCCACGATGGAGAGATGTATTCCGATATGACAGTGGGTGTTAGCAGTGGCACTAGCGATGCTAGAATGGGTTGATTTCAGACTTAGCTATTGATATAATGAGGCTAAATTATTAGTTGAAATGAATCTATTTAATGCCTGATTAATGGGTTTATTTTTTATATATATCCCTTCCACATAGAATGAGGTAGCAGGGTGTTATGGGTTATATGTTTACTCATTTTGGTAGCATTGGATGGTTTCTTTGGATTAAATGGATTATGGAATGAAGTTATTATTGATTAATTAATGACTTAATACAAGGGATTTGTGTTTATATAAGTAATATGATAAAAAGACATAAATATTAAAAATTCATGGACTCGAGTTAAATTATTACTATAGGGAATAGTGTTGGATTGATGGTATATAATGTAAGTGTATTAATGGAGACAATATTTGTGAGTAAATCGAAATTCAAGCCGATGGAAAATGATCCTGACCCTCCTGGCCCCCCGAGGCTGCTACGAGATTGCAGTGGGAGTTTTATATTATTATTGATCGTTCATTAGTGTTTATTATGCAATCGAAAGAAGATATGGTTCAATAAGTTCAAAAAATTAATGATACTAATGAAGAAGATGACATTGTGATGGGAAGTCCATTAAGGGTTATTACTGATGCAGAGGATAATACTTGTATTGACAATAAGGATTTGATACAAATCAAAGGATTCAATGAAGGGAAGATCAATCAAGAAGAGTACATACTATCTTGGTACAAGATGGTGTATTAGTTCAAAGATCATTTAAAGGATGACATAGATACTCATGTTAACAACGTCTCCATGAAATTATGTAGGGATATCAGGTCTGGTATAGATAAATTTTCTTATAATGGTTCTGATATATCCTTTATTTGTTGAACTTATGGTTTCTCACTTTTACCACAAATTGTTTGATAATAAAAATCTAATTTTCATTAAATCAAATGTAAGTGTATTATTGTTATTAAATAATTGTTTGTTAATTAGTTACCAAATGGTAATGGTAAAAATTAAATGAATGAATTTAATGAAGCATTTTAAAATATTGTGTGCTAATAGGATATCTAGCCTATAAAAGTGGTAACTAGGTATCCAAGAGATGCTAGCTGTAGTGGATCTTAGGATTAGGTTGTAACCATAGTGTGGTTGTGATCTATATTATATCCAAAATATTATGTGATCTGATATGATACACACTCATTTCAATTAGGGTGACTGAAATCATGTCGAATTTTGGAGGGTGTTTTCACCAGCATTCTTACGGGAGGATGGATGAATTATCACCCCTCGGGCCACACACTCTTTTCTTGGTAGTTACTTGTGCTGGTATACAAAACTACAAATTTTCCCATATATGTGTGTAGTGGGTTGTGATGGATTTTTGTTATTTAACATGAATGTATCTCCATATATTGTATCCAAATAATTATTATAGGTATTATTTTTATATAATGTGAAGAATTTAGGTACGTTACTCGGTCAATGGGATATGATTCCTTGAGGTGTTAATCCCGATATATGATACAGATCATACCTACTATGGTGGCTCTAAAAAACTACCTGGTTACTATATGATGATGTGATATGGGATAATGTAATGATTTGATTCATAAGGTCCATGTTATTTTCATTAGATTAGGATTCTGTAAGATTGGTTATTTTAGAGAGTGATGGCTCAAGGCATGTGATTCATGGGTAAGAAAGAAAACCAATAGATAAGTTGTATTAGGGTACCCTTGATGTTTCATTTCTATAATATATATTCTATTTTAAATGAAAATTTATAAGATTTAGAAATGGGGATGATGGGAATATAATAAATTTATTTTTTGTGATGAGTTAGTTTCACTGTGGTTCACTATGATTTAGAATTATTTCGTTACATTTCTCATGAGATTCTTCAAGGTGGATCCTAATGAGTATAATTTTATGATCACACCACATATATGTATGATATTTTTAGTTTACTAAGATATAGGGGGATATTGGACTGGATATATCAATCTTTTTGTTTTTTAGAATCTATTCAGACATCATTGTCTCTACCAATTTTACATTTTTGGGACTTTTAGTTTCATTTTTTGATGTTTTAATACTATATGTCATTACATAAATTCACTTTGAATTTATTTTATTTGTGTTTCTAAGTAGGTTTGCATTTAAAAATATATCTTATATCTCTCTTCAGAACATTATCTTTGAGGTTAATTCCTCCCATATGTGTTCTTATTATACCCTCAGTGCTAGTCGCCAACCTGAGGCCTATTAAAGTAAGGATAAGGGCAGTCACCATATCCATTCTCTCATTTCTAGCCTAATTGTGGTACATTATCGGCAGAGGAGTTCATGATAGATACATTTGTGTACCACATAAAATATATCATCATCTTTTCAAAATTAACCAATGGATATAAAATAGTTTATGTATCCTTTTTTAAATGAAATCACATATAGAAAACATTCACAATCCCATATATAAATATAACATGATATTCTCATGGAAAATTATTGATTATCAGAAAATATTTAGTATTTTTAAATGTAAATATATTTCCATAAATATAATAGAGAATATAGTATTAAAATTTTATTGAGAAAATATATATTGTTAAGATAATAATTTTTAAAATCATTCAATATATGCCATCGAAGTGAAAACCATTCTATAAGTGGAATAAAAAATACTGTATTCCCAGATGAATGGTGTTTTAAGATTTAATATAGATATAGAATAATGTTGATTAGTTAATATAAAGTTAGTGATAGATCATTTCCATTATATAAATTTAACATTTATTATTTTTTAAATCAAAATAAAAGAATCAAATAGTTGTCAAAAAATACATTTAGAAGAATTATTGAATCTTACTTTGAAAAGAATGATGAAAATGACCCCTTTATCCATGAAAACACTTATAAATAAAATTTACTTGATAAGGGTAAAATAATTTTAATGGTTAAACCATAAAACATTGAAAGTTACATTAAATTGGATGAAAAATATTTATATGTGTGATGTTTTTAAAAAGATGGTAATTTTCTTATTTTTATGAAAAAATTATAATCGAAGTTATTATTTCCTATGAAGATTCATCTCTTAAAGGATTAATAGAATAAATTAGAGATATATTTAGACAAATTATAGATAAATTATCATATAATTATGTCTTAAAAAAATATCATCCTATTTTATGTAGATAACATGGGGTGGAAAAAACATTTGATTTTTAAAGGATGGAAAAAATATTTATATATTTTGAAAAAACCTTCATGAAAACACAAATAAATAATTTGTTTGGAAATTTATTTTAAAATATTAAATTTAAATTATAAGTTTCATAGATAAAAATCCATATTAGATTTCACCAAAATAGAGGAGAACTTCTGTGGTAATTAAAATATTAACTTGGAGGAAAATACTCATTGGAATGAAAGGGAGTTATCAATTCCAATGTGAATCCTCGATTGGAAGATTTATTTCTTCAAGGACGTTGAAATAAATGAATATAAGTAAATTTTCTTATATAATTGGAAAATACCATAGAGTAATTCTATGATAAGGATTAAATGTTAATAAAATATCTCAATTAGGTAGATATGTTATTAATTTAAGAGAAAATATTTTAGTTGACAAAATTGTTATGGATCTAGTAAAATTTAAATAGAAGACCCTTGAATGATAGGGAGTTATAATAAAAAATATAAAGAATTTAAATTTGATAAAATTAATATAATAAGTATTAATGTTGTGGTATGTACATCATTCTAAATAAAACACTATGTTGGAAAAGAAAAATGTATCATAGGGTGAAAATTTGAGACAAGCTCCCCAATTTAGTCAAATACATTCTCAGATAATTTATAACTATCATAAATATCTTTTTCATGAATTTTATATCCATATTAACATAAATAAACGTTTAAATACTTTATTTATAATTATTCATTACATTTATATTATATAGTAATTGTTTATATTCAATATTAGTTGTGATTAAGCTTCTTCCTTTCACACTAGCTTCAAAATAGTGGCATTGTTCATCCTTGTTTTATCAATTTTTTTCATTATTAATTCATTATATGGACAATAATTTATGTTTTATAATTATTTATAATGTTATAATTTCATTATATCTGTGTTTTAGTTATGATGATTAAGGAAAAAATTAATGATAATCATGTTTCAATGATTTTTAACAAACACATATTATTATATTAAGAAATGTGTTTTTTATAAATGATAAAATTTAATCACCAATGTAAAATAATTATTTACATATTTAAATCACATAATATTAGTAATTATGTTCTCATAGTGTTCGATGATATTATTTTATTTTAGGGTTTAATTATGTTGTTAGACTTACCCAAACATGAACATACCCTAACTAATGTCTCAGTATAAATATGAATTTGGTTTATTTGGTCAGGAAAAAATTAATATAGAAATAAATGATACAAAATAGATAATATAATTATATTAAACATTTTTATTAGGGTTTAAAATATAATTATGGAACGAGATGAAAAAAATTAATTTTGTTACATTTTTGTGGTTGTAGTATACATAACGTAATGTTAACATTTTAGTGTCTCGATAAATTTTAGGGAACAAAAAAAGAATATAAAATTAACCCAAATAACCCTAATTATATTATATATATCTCATTTATTTTACAATATTATCCTCATAACTAGTTAACAGAGGTGGTATTGAAAACGAGTTATCACTTAATAAAGGTGGTAGTTCGCACAACATGTTAAATACACTTTTTTTTAATAATGAAAATGGTGAATGGTTCATAGTAGTTATTATTATAGTATATAAAATATAAATATAAAATAAACCCTGATTTCATTACATAGTTATTAGTAAATTTTAATTTGAAAATTATGATATAAATTAAAATATGTTATGAAAAATGAGTACTCAGGATGAAGGTGTTGCATTTTCCTTGAATGATTCCTAAAAAATGGTGGTATTAGAAAAAATTAATTTTACAAAATATATAAATAAATTTAATTGGATTATAGGAGATAATTAAAGGGTAAATTTTGAAGTGGGAACGAAAATATTTTTGTGGTCAGAAAATGGTGTCGTTAGAACCTTTTATTTGTGGAGAAAACAACAATCTTGTTAATATTTTAACTTAATATTGAGATATAACGTGATTCAAATTCCATGAAGTATCAAAAAATGGAAAATAATTGAGTTGGATATGTGATAAGGTCAAAAATCTAAAAAACATAAATTTTCACAAATCTTATAAAATATTTTTAAGTGCATATCTCATAGAATTTTCACTATTAAAATTAATTATTTTCCAAGGAATCTAATTTTGACCTATATGGGATACATTTAATGACTATAAAATAGAACATATTCTATAATTTGGACATATGGATTCTAAATATGAAGTCAATTTCTTAGATAAAAATTAAATTTTTAGTAAATTTTTTATTTAACAGCAGTACATGTATTACATAAATAACTAAATTTAAAAAATGTGTATTTGAAAGCATAAAATGTTGGTGGAGGATAAATTTAGTTATGTTATAGATTTTAAATATGTAAATTATTTAGTTTTTTAAAAACAAAATATCCTTTTCTCTAAAATAAATCGACAAATAAATTTTACAGAAAGAATAATTTAATGAAAACACTAAAAAAGTATTATTTCACAATAAAATTTATGATGTCAAACATAAGTTTTCTAAAATCATAATTATATTTTCAAAAGACTATATTTTAGATTTATTTAAATAATTTTCTATATAATTTTTCTTATATGATGGTAGGTTATAATATTTGATATATTTATAAAAAATTTGACTTAATTTAAAACTATATTGTTAACAATTCACCTAAATAGAAATTTATTCGCAAATTTACAAAAAATTCAACCATAATCTTATTTTACAATTCTGAGATCTAGAATGATGTTATTTTTATCAAAATATTATTTCAATATTTTAATTTTTTTGTAATGAAATGAAAATAAAAAATAATAATTATATTTTAAATATCACGCATCTTTGATCATATTATATATTTATTTCTAAACATTTTAATGTTTTTGTAAGAGTATATATCTATAAACATTACATATTATAAGAAACATTTATTTTGGAAAAATTTTATTTATTAAGGTAATATAAAAGAATCCATTTTTTAAATGTTCCTTTAAAAGGCATGTTTTTTCAAAAATATTAACAAATTCCAAATAATAATAAGTAATTATTCTAAATTATAATTATAATTTTTATAATAACGATTATATTCGTCATGAAATTTTGATATTTCATTGTTCATTATAGTTGGGTGTCAAGTTAATTTGGTGTTGCATGTGACACAAGCTGTCAAACATGGAATTAATTTAAAGAATTCAATATCTTATGTCATTACATTCGTTCCCTCTTTAATAATGTGTGTCCCTTGATATTTTAATTAGTGATCACTGATGAATGTTATAGAGGGTTTTCATTACATATTTATAATTTTTAATAAAAAATCAAATATTACATTTACTTTAAACTATTAATCTATATTTGATTTATTATATTTCTTTAATCAGCATTGTTTTTGAATAAAATCAAATACAAAAATAAGTATATACCCAAACCATAAATTCCTCATATCCTATATCATTTTCAAAGAATAAATTATCGAGGTTATTCATACCATTAATCATATGATTTTAAAATTTTGTAGAAAAACTACTGAATAATGATTTTTTAGATGTTTCTCATAATACTCCTTACATTTTGAAAAGGCTTCAGTATAATAAATAAATATCATTCAATATTGAAAATATCTAAGAGTTTTTTAGTTAATTTATGTTATGATAATAACATCACCACATTAGTTAAGACTGCGATTCTCGCCTTTTTCTACAAAAAATGAATAATCTCATATTCTCAAAAATTTATTTATTATCTCTTTTGTACTTATATTATGTTGTGGTTTCTTTATGAATACCTTTATCATATTCATCTTCATGATCTTCTTTCATCCATATTCTAAAATCAATTAAATTATGAAAATATCTGATAAAATTTGAGTAAATTATCATATAAATATAAATTATAGAAATAATAAATCATTTATGATTTCCACATTAATTTAAAAAATAATAGTTTCAATTCTACTTTTTCATACATGTTTTATTATATCACCAGCTTGGTTCAAACACAGATAAAATAATTTCTATTTTCTAATAGGTGGTTTCCTAATCCCTTAATGTAATTAGGAAATAAATACTTCACAATGGATTCATTATGGAATGTTATTATCCCAAAAATGTAACCCGAGGTTTCTAACTAGCTATGAATTCTTGGTCCTAAACATAATGAAATAGAATAAATATTGAGTCGATAATCAATGAGTGGTTTTCAACGTTATCACCCATATTTTTATTTTTTCCACAGCCACATCAACTAGCTAGTATCCAAAGAAGGATTTAATTTTTCAGAGGAACAAAAAATATAAACATTATCAAATACATATTTATGTTATCCAAAACATAGAATTATCTATTAGACATGCCCCTAGGGTAATCAAAAAGGATCTCCAATCACAATGTAACAAATATTCAATATTACCTCAACTAACTAAAAGGGTTTTCTAAACCTTGGAAATTATGATTGACCATAACATATCATCAAATGATGGAATTTCTTTCTCTGAAAATATTCTCAAATTATAATATCAAAATTTCTAACACTATCTTAACATTTTTCAAATACCAATTATAGATGCCAAGTCCCATGCTCTGGGATTCAGTTTTAAAAAAAATTAATTCTTTATCAGATTCAAACTACAACATCATGATATTTTATGAAATATGTTCATGTGAATTAACTTAAATTCATTCATAATTTTTAATACATGTAATTCATAGCTTAGATTAGGTTATACACAACAGGAAGTGTGTCTTGTGTTATATATAACATCTATCTTCTTTAAAAACTTGTATTACATGAAAAGAAATTTCTTACCATATAATAATATACTATTATTATTATTATTTAACATGATAGTTATCACCTAGATGTTGGAATAAATGAAATGAATAATATTTTATAAATTATAATAATATCTTTTAAGAAACATTAAAAATGAATCCATTGGTTACCAATTCATTAGAAATGCAAATAGAAAATAATTAAATATAAATGAAATATTATTGTAAAAACAAATTTTTATCCATAGAAGGATTTTTATCCAAATTTATTAAATTAATTACTATTAGTGAATTATATTAATATTATTTATATATTATATATTTGAACAAATATTTTTACATTCATCCAATTTATTTTATTACCATAAGAGTAGACCAATTCTTATTTTACACACAAAAGTTATATTTTTATAAAGGATGTTTTGAAACCTTTTAATGGATAAATAGTTTTGAAAATAAATTTTTACAATTTTAAGTAATTTTATTTGAAAAAATAAACCTCATTTTTGAAATAATAATATAATAATTAACATAGGGTGATTTTTCATATTTTTCTAAGAAGTTTCATCTTTTGACGAATAGTGAAAGTACTAAATTATATTTTCTCTAAATTAAAACATCTTATAAGAAATTTTTTAAGGAAATGTGGTAAACCACATAGTTTTAACCTTGAATACAAACAACATATGATATCACAAAATCATTGAAAATGAGATCTATCCTATTAGAGACATTTTCCTTGAATAATTTCCCAGAGAGAGTGTTTACCTTTGGTTCTGGATCCTCCTTTATAAGGTCATCAAAGTGGTTAGATATTTTATCCCAAGTTTGAATGTGGAACTATTTATTTATCTCCCCTTCATTGAACAAACAAACCAATATTAGGTCATGATGGTTAATCCATTCATGTTTCTCACGATTGATATCCATAAGAAGTGGCATTTCCATCATCCGATCAGCCTCCTCATTTGTGATATCGATTATAAGGAAAAACTCCACCATTTATTCCTTTAAGTGTATAAGAATATTCCGTGTCTTTTCATTAACTACATCTTCCACACATATCTCCCACTGTTGATCAATCATGTCACCCTTAGCCTTGACAACCATTCCCCTATTTATATTAGGATATATAACTTCAATGTATCCCTACATATAATTGATACCAGTAGGTACACCCTCCATCTCAATTTTATTTAGTATTTTATCTTACTTAGTCTCTATTGATTTTTGGTAAATATGAGTAGTACTTTCACCCTTTTTTCTTTAGTTAAGATATAACTCACAAAGTCCCAGTTAGTATTCTTCCCATAATTATTCCTTGATATTTGCAAGAAATTACTAATACATCCACCAATATCTTACTCTAAGAAGAAAAAAATGGAACAACCTCATTTGATTCACCATATACACTCTTCCCCTCAATGTCTTTCTCCTCCTGTGTGGAACCTCCCTCATCTTGAGTCAATCCAATAGTATCTAATTATTCAAATATGTTTTTTTTGTTATCTCATAGTTTTGTATTTAACAATGCATGTTGATTTTGACCTCATAACCCACTATATTAGTTAGGGTACCCTGCAGACAAAAATGACTATCATGACTTCTTCCCTCTATTGTCTCTATAACCACCACTTGGTTGTCAATAAAATTTCTTGTTTCCCTACATCAGAATGTGTTGAAGGATATTAACCACTACACTCAGCAACATGAATATTTATGACCCCCTAAGTAAAACACCTTTTTAATGACCTTTTTAACCCCTAGGTCAGGATTTAAGTGATAAAAGGCATCCATAATATTAAGACTATTCAATGACTTTACCTTTTTAGTTGTGAAATAATCTAGAAGGACTCCATTACACACCTCCTACTCAATTTCTTCGACAGAGAAATCTCACTTACCAACTAGTGTTCAAATCCCACATTCATAACTCATTGGCGAATATGAGAATCCGAGTAACCCAGTTGACTACACAGCGAACAACAATCGATCCAAGTTTCAAAGACAAAAAATTATGTGCACCTAAATTATTCTCCTACAGAAATCCAAAACCACTCCACCAATCATATTGTTACATCCAATACCACTTAAATATTTGTATTTATTGGGTGACTGATAGAAGTCGGTCTACTATCGAAACACAGAAATTGACCAACAAGTTTTCCTAGCATGAGAATGACTATGGGGTTATGGAATAACATTAGAAGTTTAATAAATCTTTACCAACTCAAGAAAGAAGGAGAATATAGATTCATATTAAAATAATATGACCATAGAAAGAGATGAAAGATTTATTTGTTACATTTTTGAGTATCCATAGACCATGAAAAAATCAGATCTTCCACCATGGTAAATCAAATCATCATATGTAGTTTGTCTTGGAGACTAACAGGCACGCGTTATAGTAACCCCCATGTTCCAAAAAAATATATATCAATAGAATCCACCGATGTTATTCAATGACTAAAACTATCCACATGGGTTATATCAAAGAGACTAAATGATTTTATGAACTCTGATGTAGATAAAAATATTTTCAGCCACTCTATAGGGTAGATATGGAACCCTTCTACCTAGCGATATATCTAGGAACATAAGATGAAAAATAGGGTTAGAAAAATAGAGAAAGGATAGTTTCTATGAATCCATAGAATGTGGGTCTAGACCACCCCCTACCACAACCTAGAAGGGGGTGAGGGGGAGGGAGTTCAACCTTCTCTATCGATGAGTTAGGAATGTTCAGCAATAGAGAAAAGCATGTAGAGAGTCTGTAATTATAATTGAAAAATGATTTTTCATCTAAATAGTTAATAATATAAAATTACCTTATAAATTTTTTTTAAAATAAAACTAGGTCAATAATAAATATATTAATATAAATTATTATTTTTTATTATTTTTCATATTGAATTTTGATAAGAAATCATTGTGATATTTTGAAAAGTTTCTCTTTAAAAAATAGCTTTTTCATCACATATACCGGATAATTTTATATTAAATTATGCCACTTTTTTGAATTAAATTTTTAAAAATATATTCCATTTTTGGAATAATTATAATTTATAAAATATAGTTTTTTCAAATTAATTTTTTACCATAGTGATTAATCAATGATGTTAAAATTAATTATAGTGATTATGCTCAAATGAGATTACATAGTGGTTAAACATAGAATATCAGGTTTAAAAATGTACCAAAACATTTCCAATAAACTTTGTATTGAAATATTTATACACTTATAACCTTATTATTTACATTTATGATTTTGTGAGACATATTTACATGAATGTGACGCAGTTAATATTTTAATTGAAGAAAAATTAAAAAAATTTACCTTTCATTGTTTTTATTTATATATTGACTTGGGGATAGGGAACAACTACATAGGTTTAGTTATAAATATTATTTTGAAATAAATTTTTTTTTTTGCAAACCAATTTATCATTAATTTTTAGATATGGTACAATTACATTAAATTATTAATAAACATTGACACATCTATTATTTAGTATATAAATAAATAAAGTTAATAATACTAAAAATAATAAAACTGAGGTAAATTGATTGATTTTTTTTATTAGTTTTCAAGATAAATATATTATGAAACAAAAACATGTACTCAATTTATTTTAAATCACATATTTTATTGCATTTTTATAATTTTAAATTGAATAAATAATGTACAAATTGACATTAATGGTATTTTATAAAAAATGATATTGTTTTAAATGAATTAAAATAAAGAAAAAAACCCTATATTATATAAATTTATTAATAAATTTTTATAAATATATGATACAACCTTAAAATTTCCTAGTTTATATTTTATAGGGAACATATTTACTCATATGTAGTAAAAACATTGTCGGTAAAGTTTGAGTTAATGTAGTGTTTTTTTACGTTACAAGCGCTTCTGTTAAAATTAATTTTGAACACCCATGTGATTTTTTTATAATTTAGATTTAATATTTAAAATTAATGGGTATAAATATTATAATAATTACAACTTTTATTTAGTTGTACTCAATTAATTAAATAGGTTAGAAAACTAGTTAACTTAATAAAAATTATGGAAACATAGGAGTCAAAGAATAAATATTTAAAAAATGTATTTATTTTGTATGGTGGAGGTGTATCTTGATGCAATCATACCTCACCTAGATTATTATTAAATTATGTATGCACATGAGGTATGAGAGACCTCTGAATAGTAAATAATGTTTGAGTACTTACAAGAATATCTCTCCTCTCCAAATAAATTATGGAACCCACACCCCCAACTTCTTCACACCACTGAAGCCATTTGGATCATCAATAACCATCCAAAACAACTCCAAAATGAACCCTAATACTATAATACATAATATTAGAAAAAATAAATCCATGAGGGTCCTTTCGTGTAAACCGAAAAAAGTTACCCAAAGAAGAGGTAACATTCCTCAACATGCATGTTGGATTTATTTCTTTCTACACACCCATAAATTATTATATTACCAAAATTATACAGTAACCCCAATATATGAAATATAAATAGATGTTTTTATGTTATATTTGTGACCTACGACCACATAGACTCTAGTCAAAGGTTTTACTTATTCATTGTTCGTGTGTACGGAGGACTACCGCCAAGAAAACCAATGTCTTTCGTTTTTCTGTTACTACCTTTCAAGGTAGTGAATAATGATGGATGTAATTTATATATACATATATATATATTATATCTGATTTGTATTATTTTCATTATTATTCTAAAATATTTATAAAACAAAAAATCTCATGATTTCCATTTTGTGGAAATATGATAATGTCGTTCGTGTATATGACAGACTACAGCCTCACAAAGCAATGTGATTGGTTCACGCATTACATGGAATGTATTAAGGATGATTTTAAAAAAAATATGTGATATATATGAATTAAATATTCTACTTATTGAATATATATATATATATCATTTATTATATATCATCAATAATGACCATAAAATCAAAACAACGCTGAGGCGTACGTACGACCTACTATCTCCGTGAATGGTGTATTTCATTTATTTCACTAAATTTTGTGGATTAATATAAATAAATATATAATGGGTAACAATGATATTTATATCAATGTTTTAATTCTAGATACTATGAAATAATTATTTAAGTAAGAAGAAAAAAATAGCATGTTAAAAAATATATTAAAAACCAAGCTTTTATTACCCAAAATAGAACATTTACATGGAATTTCTAAAAATGGGAAATAAAAGTACATGATAAAATTATATATGAAATTTAAATTATTAATATGGTTACATAACATTTTTTTTACATTTCTAAAACTGATATACTATTGGTTAATGCAATTTCGACCAAAATTAGGCATGAGGTAAGGGTTTTTCTCAAATCACCATTATATATGTGAGATATTTGTCATATTAATCACCTATTTTTTGTTGTGTGGTGTATATAATTTCCATGAATGAATTTTAGGAATAATATCATTAAATATTGGGTGATTCAGATTTCCATGTGAGGATATCTCATTTATAGCACCCCGAATTTCTAGTATGTAACCCTTCCATGATGCTTTTCTTAAGTAAAAAGGTTATGTGTGTTGTTGGGGGAGACTTTGGAGTACTTTTATATGGTTTGGGTAAAAAATGGGGTGCATGGTTAGAAAATGGTTTGGCCAACCATTGTGGCCAAACCGTGCAAGTCAAATACATATTGACTATCTTTTTAGATCTAATTCAGTCGGGCTATCCGTTTGATCGATTTTGACCCAAATCAACCCAAAAATTAATCTATGATCCCCCAAAGGCCAAAAGAGGTTCTACCATGAACCTTAAAGAAATATGAGCATTCTCTTTTGTGAATTGAAGGCATTTTTTTATGGTAAGTGCCCGCTCTTCATCCTTTTCTTTACAATTTCTTCGATCTACTCCTACTTTCATATCGTTGTCATAGATATACGCCCCCTGTTTTAAAATGTAAGAGTTTTGGGGAAATATAAGGTTATATATGTTGCTTTTTATGATAGGGGAGGTGATATTGAGAGGTTTTAAGGGATCTTGACTGTGATTCTTGAGCGTTCTTCGTCAGTTGTCAGTTTTCATCGAAACGAGCATGGTAGGTGGATTCAATATCACCTCCCCTTGTTGTAATTGATTGGAAGGAATTAAAATGTAGTTTTTAATTAAAATTAAATTGTTTTTATCTTTTTAAAATTGTTAAAACCTCTATAGTGACAGTTGGTGGAAAACCTGTAAAATGGCAGTTTTTTCTGAAAAACCCATAGTTTTTTATTTTAAATGGGGATTTTTAAATTACGGATCTTCTGGAATTTTGTAAAATAAATTCATTTAGAATTTTTTCATTAGATATATAGCTTTTTTAAATTATTTATTGTTTTTATGTTATATGGATGGAAATTTTTCAATAAAGGGGTGTTTTTATTAATACTTGTGAAATTGTTGAAAATTGCATGTTGTTTTTGGAAAACTTGAAGTGTGTATCATATTTCATTACAAGGAAAGGTTGAAATATGACCTTGTTCCTATTTTCAATGATTAAATGGAAAATGGGAAATAATTACCTTATTAAGAATTGGTTGATCGTTGATAAAATTCTCATGAGTATGGAACAGCCATAAAGATGCATGCATTTTTGGTAGTTATTGTTGTGTGGAGTTTATTGGTTTGAAAAAGTAGTTTTAAAAAAGTGTTTTATAGAATTATTGAAAATTTTTACAATATTATATATTTTTTGATATTTCTTTCACATGGTTTTTGTTTATATTTAGTTATAAACTATTTTGGGAAGTGTTTATGTTTAGTTATAAACTTTTTTTAGAAATTGCTTCATATAAACTATTTAATATAAATAAAGCTAAATCTTATATCCTAGTGGTTTTACTAGGGATATATTTGGGGAAAGACTACTATGTTTTATAATCTCCAATGTTTTTCACTTTTTTCATTTTAAAGATTTCATGTTCTAGGACATGGGAAAAGGTAGGGTGCAACAAGTTGTTAGCACCACTTCTTGGGTTGTTGAGCTTTCTGGTGGTGGTGGAGCACAGAGCGGGTGGAGCTTGGAGTATTTTGGTTAGTTTGGTGTATCTTTTGGCTATCTTCTACCTTTATGTTTATTTATACTTTATTTTTTCTATATCACTTATTTTTGGGTTCACGTTGGTATAAAATATTTATGCATTGTCATTATTTTGTCCATGCATCATATAACTTCAATGGATTGTGGTTAGTTGGTTTAAAGTTTTTATTTAAAAGGATAAATCACCTACACTGGTCATGGAAACCCTTCAGCCTTTATTTATAGCCTTTGGTGTCTTGAAGATGTCTCTGAATGCCCAAAAATGATTCATTCGGATCTCAAGGCAATGAGAATAAGTGGGTCATTACAAATGGTGTCATCTTGGTCCCCTCTCCTTGGAACAAGTAGTCTTGAGTTTTATTGGTCATGGAGTTTAAATCCTTATTTTATATTCATTTGGTGTTATTATTAGAAATGATTAGGATTATAAAGATGTGAAATTTAGAAAATAAAATTGTGTAAAGTCATATGATTTGGAGTCTGGTTTTATTTTTGAACAAAATGAAGAAAAATGTATTCAAATGAAGGACTTTGAAAAAGAAATAGTTGATGTATTTTGAAAAAGATTTGATATTCAAATTAAAGGGGGGTTGGTTTTAAAAAATTTCTATATTTTTAAAGAAATATTTTGATATTGATGTTATGAATTTTTATATTCCACAAAAATAAATTTCTAGAAGAGTCAGACTTATAGAATGTGTTGTTTTATTAGAAATGGCACCTTGTTGGCAGTGTTGAAACGAACTAGAGGAATCTACTGAAATGTGGTTGCACCTCTTCCACAAGTGAACCAAGTGCTGGTGAAATGTATATTCCAAGCATTCCATGATTTGGACACAAGGATCCTAATAGAGGAGCTATGATATGTGGACCACTAAATGATGTTTCCGAAGTAGAACCCACCCATCTTCTGGGGTGATTCGTAACTAGAGAGGTAATGGGGTTGGATGAACATGATGAATCAAATCATCATGTTCAGAAATAAACCAAAAGATTTTAAGTTAAAACTAGAAACTTATATAATGCAGGATCTTTCACTCTAGTGGTGGGATTTAGCTATGCATGCCAGAGTGGATCAAGGCTTGAGTTTGGAGGAATTTGAATAATTGTTTAACAAATAATTCTATCCTAAATATTTTATAATCTTGTGAAGCGATAGACTTTTTCATCTTGAATAAGGGGAGACTCTACATAAATAAATATTACACTAAATTCATGAATTTAGTATTATTTTCAATATAAGTTTCATCAAGTATTCATTTTATGTCACGCATCATGGAGTCAGGAATCAAGAAAGAGTTTCAGTCGAAGATGGTGGTACTTTGTGTCAAAAATTATACAGAGATGGTAAAAAGAGTGTCAGTGGTTGATCATGATATCTATAGGGATATGGGAGAAGTATGTACGATGATATTGAGAGTAAATGGTGGGAACTCAACTGCTAGGAGAAAAATGAAGTGGGAAACCTATTTCCAGAGTGGCAACGGGAATCAAAGTCAAATAGCTGGATCAAAAAATCCACCTCCTAAACCAAATGGGAAGTTTGGATATTATCAGTGTGGTTACTTCGACAATTTAAAGTGAGAGTTTACGAAAAAATATCAATAATTCTAAAACTATAACAAAATGGTACATTATGAAAGATATTGTCATGGTGCTCCAAGGTCGGGTGCTCGGGACACTTCTCAGGTGTCGCATGCATCATATGATTCGACAGGGATGGGCTAATAGAATTAGAGTTTCCATAAGAGTAAATCTATCCATGGTGATTATAGGAACACCGGGACTCCTCAATAGTGGCAATCTTAGTAGGGAATCAAAGAGTATAGTGCCACGAAGAATTATTTATATGGTGCTGAGTAGGGGAGTTTGGATGATCATGATGGACCGTCTATAGTGTGAGGTACAATTCTACTATATTCTACCCTTATGAAAGTATTTTCTGATATGGGTTCATAAAATTAATTTATTTATTCTCTTACTATTGTTTTATTGAGTTTTAAACGTAAAATAATGCCTCCTATGATAAAATTTCAAACCCATCTTGGTGAAAGTGAATGTCGAGCCTTCATGTATAGAGCGTGTTCTATAACTATTAATGGAGTTGAGTAGAAAAGGTATTTCTCAGTGATAGAGATAGATGAAATTGATGTAATATTAGGAAATGATTGGTTGAAAGCATGCAAGGATCACTTATATTGTTATAGTATGGAAGTTTGTTTCACAACAATGGATGACGTCTAGAATATCATTAGAGTACAAAGCGTCGAAAAAGCAGTTGCAACACCTTGTTGGAACCAATTGTTGGAAAAATATCATATTTGTTGGTGGTGTTGACTTTGAAATCAGTGGAAAAGATTGAGGATAACAGTTTTCCATAAATAGTGGATCAAATTCCAGACGTGTTTATTGAAATGTTATCTAGGCTTCCACCTATAAGCGAAGTGGTGTTTATGATTGAACTCCTTCCGGGGAATAGTAATATATCTCTTACATCTTATAGGTTGACACTAATAGAATTAAGTGAGTAGAAAGTATTGTTGGAGAAACCAGAAAGAAAAGGTTTCATTTATCCAAGTATGTCTTTATGGGAAGTACTGGTCTTGGTGACGAAGAAAGAAGATGGAACTCTTAGACTATGCATTGATTATCAAAAGATTGACCAAGTGAAAATAAAGAATTGGAATCCAATTCCATGCATTAATGATATATTTGATCAATTGAGGGGATCTTAGTGGGTATAAAATATTGAATTGCAGTCGGTATATCACCAACTATGAGTTCAAAAGGAAGATATTTCAAAGTTTGATTTTACAGGCACATATGGACACTATGAATATTTAGTCATGCCTTTTGGTCTAGAGAATTCACTAGCTGCTTTCATGAATTGTTTGAATCATATATTTCAGTGATATCAATACTCTTTTTTGTGGTGTTGATGGATTAAATATTATTGTATTCAATGACAAGAGATGAGTATTAGGAACACCTGGTGACAGAGTTGAATTTTTTTTATAGATCTCCCTTTGTGTGTATAACTATCTATGTGTGATTTTGGGATACAAGAGGTATTCTTTCTGGGCCATGTGATGTTTGGAAACACTGTTTTGGTGGATTCTGAAAAAATTGAAGCTGTTATCTCTTAAAAACTGTAGATGAACATTTTTGATATATGAAGCTTTCATGGTCTCACTGGGTATTATCACTATTTTCAATATAATAAGCTTTCTAGTGGAGTGAATAATTCCATATATCTTTTCAAGAGATGAAATCATTTCTAACGTCCGCACCAATCTTGGTTTTTCTAGAATCAGGATAGGGGTATGTGCTCTACTGTGATGCTTTGATATTTGGTTTGGGATTTTTTGTCATGTAGGTATACCATGTGGTTTCTTATGGTTTAATATTGTTTAGAGTTTAATAAAAGAATTACCAAATAGATGATTTGGAGTTAGCTGTGTCCATTCATGCACTAAATACTTCATTCCACTTTATCTTTCGTGAGAAATTAACTATTTTCAATAATCAAAAGAGCTTGAAACACATTTTCTCAAAAATTTATCTGAATCATAGGAAAAGAATATGGATTGAGAATCCACAGATGGTTGACATAAAATTGATGTATTAATTGGGAAAGAAAAATTCAGTGGCTCATTCCTTAAGCAATAATTCATATTTTTAGTTTTCAAAAGAAGTTTTAGAGGAGTGTAAATTAATGTCGGTCTTAGCCAATATGCATATGGAATGAGAAAAATGAGATGATGTTCTTATTTTCTTCTCAGTTTTAATATAACCTGATTTGGGAAAAAAATTTAAATAGGCACAAACAGCCATTGAAAAATGCTTGCAGGAGAGTTTGAAAATCAATGGTGGGGAGATGATTGAGGGCTGGAAACTTTATGGGACTTCAATTTTGTGGTTCATAGATCAGACGGTTGTACCTATCGCTTGTGAGGAACATCTTCTTCATACATAACACCATTCGAGATGGGTTGTACATTAGAGGATACAATATATGTATAAGGCATTAACTGCACAGTTTTGGTTGAATGGTATGAAGAAAAAAGTGTCTAAGATTGTTTCAATGTGCTTAACTAATCAGTGTGTTATGGAAGAACATCAGTGGCCAGTGGGTATATTGAAATATTTCCTATTCCCGTGTGAAAATGGGAGATGATAGTTAGGTATTTTTGTAAATTTTTTCCAATAATGGTCCCAAAAAATGATTCCATATGGGTGACAGTGGATCAACTCCCCATGTCGGATCATTTCCTTCCAATTTGTGAAATTCATATAGTGTATGGTCTATCAAAAATCTATAATCAATAAGTTATAAAGAGACATGGAATACCAATTTTGATTTTCTTTGAAAGATATCTAGGGTTAACATATTGTTTCTAGAAATCCTTATTGAAAGATCTGGGAAATCAGTTGATTATGAGTATGGAGTATTATCCTTAGATAGATGGGCAACTCGAAAAATGATACAGACATTGGAAGAAATGTTGTGGGATTCTGTAATAGATTATGGTGGCTCTTGGGAAGAGCAATTTTCATTGGTGGAGTTCTCATACAATAACAGTTATTAGGCTTTGATACATATGGACCCCTTAGAGTCATTGTATGGGTGTCCTTGTCATTATCTACTCTATTGGGTGGAAATTGGTGATACCTCATTAGTTGGTATGACTCTTGCCCATGAAAGGAAAAAGAAGATCCAGTTGATCAGAATTATAATGGAGATGGATCAGAGCCATAAATAATCATATCAAAATCATCTCTAAAGACCATTGGTATTTAGTATGAGTGATCATGTGTTCTTGAAGATCTCTCCAAGACTTGGACACTACAATTTTGGGAAGAAAAGAAAATTTTATCCCTGAAAAATTGGCCATTTCAACATATTAGAATGATTTGGAGAGGTGTTATATTGTTTGGAATTGAAACCATGGTTTAGTTTAGAGCACAATGTGTTCCACATATGATAGTTGAAAAGTTATCAGCCGAATCCAAACCATGGGATCAGATGGGAACACATTGACGTAGAGTCGTATGCTTCATTGTTAAATAACACATTGTAGATTGTGGATAGGAAAGAGAAATTCTTGTGTAAAAAAATAGTTGGTCTAGTAATTTTTTCATGGAAACATGGTTAGATTCAAGAAGAGACTTTGGAATGTGAGAAGGAAATAAAAGAGTGATGTCCAAAACTCATTTAGGGCAGTGATCACTTTCAACATTTTGGGGACAGAAAAACCAATGGTGGGGAGAATGTAGAACCCTTGGTTTCAGGTATGTAACGCTCCCCATATGTTTTTATATTTTTAAAGGTAATGTGGGATGTTGGGGGAGAATTTGGAGTACTATTAGTGAGTTTTGGGTAAAAAAGGGGTGCACGGTCCACACACGGTTTGGCCAAACGGTGTGGCCAAACCGTACAAGGCCCAAACTAATTCCCAATCATTGTGGATATTATTTAGTTTGGCTATTTATTTGATATATTTCAACTAAAATCAACCCTATCACGAATTTTGGACCCCCCAAAGGCCAAATTATGTTTTCAAATCAATATATAAGCAACAAGAACAAGTTCCTTCGTGAATCAAAGGAAATTTCTTGTTGTAAGTGCATGTTCTTCATCGTTTTCTTCGCGATTTCTTAGATACACTTCTTCTTTTATATTTTTTCTTATATTTTATCCCCCTATTGGTATATCTAAGAGTGTTGAGGGAAAATTAGATTATATATATTGTTTTTCATGATATGGGAGCATATATTGGGTAGTGTCTAGGAATCATGACCCGGATTGTTGATTGTTCTTTTTCTGTTGTCATTTTTGGAAGAAACGAGTGAGGTATGTGGATTCACTCTCATATAAAATTTCTAGAATTTATTGGAATAAATTAAAATATATTTTTTAATTTAAATTAAAATGTTTTTTTTCTTATTTACAATTGTGAAACCCAGATTTGTGATATGTGGTGGAAATATGGAAAACTGGGGGTTTTGTAAAAAACCATAGATTTTTATTTTAAATTTAGATGTTTAAATAATGGGTTATCCTGAATTTTGTAGAATTGATTTATTTAAAATGTTTACATTACAAATATGGGTTTTTTAAATTGTTTAATGTTTTGAAATTTTTTGGATGGAACGTTTTAAATAAATGGTTGTTTTTATTGAAACATGTGAATTTTTTTTGAAATTGGATTAGTTTTTTGTAAATCATGGTGTGCATATCATATTGAATTACTGGGCGTGGTTGAAATATGATCTTGTGCCTAGTGGAAAAGTTTAAAGATTATATGGGTAATAATTACCCAGTGAATAATTGGTATAATGATGAGATACCCCTCATGAGTATGGAACTGTAATAACGATGTATGAATTGTTGGTATTTGTTATTTTGTGGAGTATATTGCTTTTCCAAATTAGTTTTCAGAAAGTATTTAAAAGGTTCATTAAAATGATTACCTATAGAATAGATATTTGAAAAATTGGTTCACATGGTTTTATTTTATATTTAGTTTTAAACTATTTTGAGAAGTTCTTATATTTATTTATAAACAGTTTATGGAAATAGTTTTATATAAATTTTGATAACTCTTATAACCTAGTGGCATGAGTATATATGTTTTTTGGAGGAAGGAATACTATGTTTCATACTCAGAAAATCTATAGAAATTTTGTGATTTTTTAGATTTCATCTTTCTGTAAAATGGTAAAGGTTGGGTACAACAGGTTTTTAGCACTACATCTTGAGTTGTTTAGTTGTCTGGTAGTTGTTAAGTAAGGAGCTAGTTAAGCCTAGAGTTTTTAGGTTATTTCAGTGTATTGTTTTTTTATCTTCTACCATTAGGTTTGTGTATATTTTTCTTCATCTATATCATTTCTTTGGGCCCATATTGTTATAATGTTATTTGAATTGTCATTATTTTTTTCATGCATCATATAGATGCTATGGATTATGGTCGATTGGTTTATAGTTTACCTTTAAAAGGTTAAATCCTCCCCCAATGGTCTTTAAAATCCTTCAACATTTATTATAAGCCATTGGAGTTTTGGGGATGTCACTTGAGGCCAAGTAGGGACACATTATGTTATCAATCCAACGAGAATGAGTCGGTCATTACATTATTCATGGGATCTATGGATTTGAAGTTACAAAATTAGTAATGAATTTTGTATCAATTTCTTTCTGTGTGATTTTTTTATCTTATAAGCATATATTCGTTTATCAGGGGTATATACTTACATTTGACATGTGATATCATGAATATAGTTATTTTAATGATATTATTAGTTTTATTTATTCATATACCATCATGGGTATTATGATTCAATGTAACCATATTGGTAAGTTTCTTTTGTTAAAATCTCAATATTTATAAATATTGTGTATGATTATGTCTAAAATGTTGAAATATTATAATACTCATGAATTATATTAAATTATGGTCATAAATTTAATGGAAAAATTAATCTAATCTTTGATACCTAGAAAAATTGTGAAAATGTTTTTAACAAAACCTGACTTTATTTCTCTCTTCGGGCGAAAATCTATATTCTCTCAAAACAATGTTTTGTAAAAATGTTATCAAAATGTTTTTAAATCATATTTCAGATCAATTTTAAGGGGAAGTAATTTAATATTTTTTGTTTAAAAAAATAGTTTAATGAGTTTTAAAACCATTTTTTAAAAATTTTATTGGTGTTTTTGATGAAAATGATTTTAAAAATGATTTAATTTTTAAAAATAGTTTTTTGAAATGAAAATTATATTTTACTCAAGATTTTTTATAAGGTTATTTCCATTCATCAATGTAATTTTTTGTTAGCTATCCTCTATATGGTATATTGTTTAATTGACACCTTATATTTCTTCCTATAGATGGATTATAATTGATTCAAAGAGATAGTATGAAAATGATTTATTTTCCATGGTTTAATCATGTTTGAAATATACTGATCTGAACCCCATTTAAATTAAATGGGTTAATCAAGGTTTGAAAGAAAAGATTATTGTTTCTAATAGTTTTATTCTTATTGCAGTTCATAGTAAAAATTGTTGATACGGTGGTCTAGATAGCATCTGGTGAGCCTGTTACATCTTTGAGGATGGGTTGGCCTATATTGGGCACTAATGAATATTGTATTGATTAATTTGGAATTCGGGCCTATGGTTATTAAAATTAAAAGGTATTTGAATGTGTTTCATGAAATTGATGCTCCTAATTATCAAAAACGATTTTCATTACCTTGAATTTGTTTAGGATGATTATTTTTATTAAAATTTACATCACATAGAACTTGATTATTGACTTTGATGACAATTTTTTCTATGTTTTCATATTTTATGATACATACATTTATTAGTGTTAGTTATTTTAAGATTCACTAATGAACTCTTACTATGTTTTCATACTCCAATTTGCTCAAATTTTTAGTGGTTACATTCAATTATTAATTCTTTTGTTTACCCTTATTGAGAATTTGTCTCACAATTATTATGTTTTCTTTTCCTGGTGTTATAATGAGTGAAGATGAAAGAATTATGTCTACAAATAATTTCAAAAGGATGATGTTGATGAACTAATGTGAACTAAGAAAATATGTGTATAAAAGGAGATGGTGTGATATTTATAAACAAGTTATTTATAAGTACTTGTTGATATGATTTTGTAATAATTCTCTAAAACTCACAAACTAAATAGTCATTGAGAATGTAAGTGAACCAATTTCTCCTTTTGGTGTGTACATTTGAATGATGAAAATGGTCAACCCTTAACATCATCAAATATGGAAATACAAATTTTATGATTTCATTATTTGATCCTGGAGTGTAGGTCTTGGTTGTTCTAAAAACTATGAATCCCTAGGGACTTGACCATATTATTATCTTAATTTAAACAAACATTTCATTCTAATACATTCCATAATTATTTTATGTTTATAGTTTTCGGTAATTATGACTAAATAATAAATAAAAAACCTCATTATTTTTTTATTTTACACACATTTTCTACACTGTATACTCAACTCTATAATCTCTAAGTAGTTTGTAGAATTTCCTAAAATTAAACATAAAATATACACTTCTAACACACCATCCTTTTTATATTCCACTAAGACTTATACAAATCAAAATATATGAAATTTTTGATCTTATATTCTTAGTAATGGTTAATTGGAGTGATAAGAATCAATGAATATAAGTGAATATAAGATTAAAAAATGGGTATAATGAAATTATATAAGGTAGTATGGAAGAAAAATCCTTGATTAATAGTAATGAATCCTTTAATAATTCTTGGAACATCATGAGACAAATATTAATAGAGTTTCAAATTATATTCCAACAATCATAATCCCTGAGAGAGTAACATAGTAAATGGTATACACATAAATGGTTGATATATCATGAAAAAAATATAATTATATTTAATAAAAATATGAATAATATTTTTTTGAGAGAACTCATTATTCCTATACCTGGGGGAAAATCATTAGGTTAATGTCTGAAATCTTACAGAAACACACTATTCCCACACATGTGTCAAAAACACATTATATCAATCATAAACTATCTTAACAGATATTTTAACAACCAAATACATTAGAATGTGATATAGGATAATAACCAAAATAATCTATACATATGTGTGATACATTAAATAAATTTTCATTATAACATAATGATCCAATGGATGGATGCTACATTTCATATTGTTTTTAAAAATAATCACATGAATGAAACATTAATAATTACATAAAAATCATAACATGATTTAACCATTGAAAATAAAGGATAATAAAAATGTATTAAATAAATTTATATGTGAATAATCTTAATTCAATATAATAAAAAATATGATATTTACTTTTCATATATATATGTTATATGATGGTGATAAAAATTGCCTTATAAAATCAGTGTACGAAATTTTTGGTAAAACATTCTTTCAACGGAATAAAAAATATGGTATTCATAGAGGAGAAGGACTAAAGTATAATTATGACATTAACTAATTATGATTAATAAATACCCATAAAATTATAGATAATTTCACTTTTAGATATCTAACATTGATAATTTTTAAAAATAGAGGTGAAGAATCAATTGATAGATAAAAAAATTCTAGAAGATTATTTTTATTTTTATTTTAAATGCATGATGAAAATTTCCCATCCCTCCATGGACAAACATTTAAAACTAATTTCACATGATAATGGAAGAATAATTTACATTATAATATGGTGAATTATTGAATTTTAGAAGTGAACTGAGGGGAAATAATTTCTTGTGATAACATTTGAAAATGATGGTTCCTTTTTTATAAATAATGTTCTATTGACCAATTCATAATTTTATTTTAAATTTTATTTCTAAGAATTTTAGGAATAAATTTTTTTGTTGTATAAAAATAAATATTTTTAGAAAATATATGATAATGTGTTAATGAAAACTAAATAATTTCTATATATAGAAAAAAAATATAGGATAATAAAACACTTGATTTTTATTATATGGTAAAAACATTACAAATATTTCGATATACAATTTTTGAACACTAACATAATAAATTTTTTATCATATTATCATTCTAGAAATTTTTAAATATAATTATGTGAATATTAGAAAATATTCCTTAATTTAATTCAAAAAAATAGTGGAGAAATTTTTCAATAATAAAAATATGGACAGAGTGGAAATGATCTATAGAAAAGAATGATTATTTTTAATTTCAATTTCCTTATTTTATCTAAGAATGAATTTCATTATGGATTATACACTCTATTAAGAAAATTATTTTCATAAATAAATAAGTTAAAATATCTTAGATAGATGGTATTGGGTAAAAAGGGGATTTCAATATCATAATAATGTATGGAATTTATGAACAATGGAGAGAGAATTTGAGTCGAGAAAATTATGATGACTTGAGTAACATTTAAATTTAAAACCATTGAATAATAGTGAATATAAAATTGATATTATAATTAATGGAATTTTTTTAATTAAAATTAATTAAATTTTTACTAGATACTCCCATCGAATGAAAAAATTGTGTATAATAAGAAATATGACTTAAGGTATGAAAATACAAGACAATAAACCATTACATTGTTTTTTTTTATCATAGTCGATTCCATTATAAGCTCTTATATAATGAACAAATATATTATAATATCATTTATTATGACCATTTAAAAATATATAGACTTTTAAAATATTTATTATAAATTATTATTGAATATTATATTATTTAGTTATTATTTATTTTTAATATTTTGAGTGAGTAATCAGTATTATTTTGATCTAATTTCTTACTGATAATATTGTTCTTCATTATTATCATAAATGTCATCATTACTAGATCCTAATGATTATTGTAATTTATGTTTTATAATTAATTATAATGTTATAATTTCAATCCATCAGTGTATTCTTTATGATCCCTATATATGAAATCAGTGTTGAACACGATTTATTGGATTTTAAAGAAAACATGTTTGTATCATAAATAATCAGTTTAGTATTAATTTTTCTTTTACTGATATGAAATTAAATAAATATTTATATATTTATAACATATAATATATGAAATTATTTTATCATTTTCAAATATTATATTATTTTATATCATGATTACAGTTGTTTTTTAGACCGACCCTTCGATAAACATACCATAATTTATGTATGATCATAATTAAGAAAGTTGTTTCTTTTGAAATAAAATTTCTATTATAGATTATAAATTATATTATAGAGGTACATTTAAAGTGGTGGATCCCTTTTTAATAGATATTAATAAATTATAAAAATTAAAAATAAAATAAAATGATATGTGTTATGTCGTTTATGTGGTAGTGCATACAACACATGATTAATGTTTTCATTTCCACGTGAATTGGCCGGAAGATGAAATATCAAAAATTTACTCTACATAATAAAAATCTTATTGTATATTTATAAATAATTATTAAATTTTATCCTTTTAACAAAAAAATAGAGGTTGTGGGTAGGAATGGGATTTCATCATTTTATTAATGTAGTAGTCCACAGAACACAAAAAATAATGTTTTTTTTGTTCTTTTTAGAATCAGGGAAATGTGGTCAATACTGATTAACCTAATATAAAAAAAAATTAGTATAAAATAAATAATGAATTCTTTATATAGAAATTATAATTTAATAATTTAAAAATTAGAACCAGAATGGAAAAGAAGATAGTAAAAATGGGAAATCACATTAAAATATATTCATTTCCTATGATGATTTCCTTGATATGGGGGTCTAAAAATTACAATTAAGAAATATATCCTTTAAATGGAATAATATTATAGGTGAATGATAAAATGGAAATCTATTATCAACATATCTTCCATTAAATACTAACAATAAATTATACCTCATTAAATAATATAGACTAATTAACTCCAAATATGAAATATATTTTATTAGTTAAAACTGAAATATTTAACAATACAAAGTATTAACATTTCAACATTAATTAATAATTTTTTAGAATTTGTTTTTTCAAATATTAAAATTTATGTTTATGATAATATTATCAATGACATTGATTTTAATGATATAAACTGGTTTATTGATAATATCTTACGTGGATTTCAATTCATATTAAAAGAATATTTTATGAAAATAATTTTAAATTTCAATTTATTAAAAAATACTATTTTTAAAGATTAAATTTGTTACTAATCATAAATTTTCTAAATCTATAATTTTATTTTGAAATAAATAGTTTTTCTCCTTAAATACAAAATTGATCAGAAAAATGTTTCAAAATATTTTTACTTACGCGTTTTTTATATAATCATAAATTTTAAGATTTAATTAAAAACTATATTTTTAAATATACACCTAAAATCAATTTATTTCACCAAAATATATATAATTAAACTTAATTTAATTGATAAATTATTAATCAAAAAATGAATTTATTTATGTGACATTCAAATTCTAATATTTATGTATATTTGGTTATTTAAACAAATATACAAATTTAAATGAATGAATTTTTAATATTAATTGATTATTATATTTTATTATGGTAAATGAAAACATTATGCATGTAATTATAATATTCTTTTGTTCATTTTAGTAGTATATTTCATTATATTTGGGTTATGTTTGACACAATCTATCAAAGATATCATCAATATAATGTATCCAAATTATCTAAATTTTAGAGATTATATAATCATTTTAGTTAAAAACAATTTTCAATAAATGAGCATTACATATTTAAAGTGTGATGTTTAAATGGTTTTTTGTATTCGAAATTCACAATATGTGTCTATAAAATCATGTTACTATGTGCATGTGTGTTATTGAAGTGTGGTATTTTGTTGTGTTTGTTGAAAATTTGTTTAGTAAATGAGTTAAAATATTTACAAAGTGATTTTTCAATTGAAATCATGGGAAAATGTTCAGATGGGTAGTTTTTTATTTGTAAAAGAATATTAATGAATCTAGTTCAGCATAAATATATTCATTTAAATTATTAAATATTAATTAAATTTTTAATGATATATTTGATAATTATTTATTTTAAATTATTGTTTCCTAAACAGAATTTACTAATGAATACATAGAATTAAAAATTTGATATCTCATTATTCTTATTAGGAAAATCTCTTGAATATTTCAATCCTTTTATAGAGATTTAATTGTATTAAATTAATATAAACTGTAGTTTTTTGTCATAGTAAAATTAACAAAAATGATTTTCTTATTAATTATCTCAATTGTCATAATGACTTTTTTTCAATGATATTGTTTTTTAGAAATTTTTTGTTTATTGGTTTCTAAAAAATAAAAAGGAGAAACTGATGAGAACATGACATATACTATTCAAAAAAAGGTTGATAATGAATTTATTCAGGTATGTCTGTCTTATCATTGATCTATAATATCAA
This sequence comes from Viscum album, assembly GCA_963277665.1. NCBI lineage: Eukaryota > Viridiplantae > Streptophyta > Magnoliopsida > Santalales > Viscaceae > Viscum > Viscum album. The sequence continues at coordinate 172,798,646 of OY728157.1, forward strand.
ATGAAATCTAATTTTCAAACTAAATTATAATATAAAATTATAAAATAGGGGGAAGTAAATGTTAGTGAATTTATATAAATTAAATTATCTAATATACGATACAAAAGAAAGAAATTTGTGATGTTTTTCTCAATTATTTAAATAAATAATCATTATATATCTTGAAAAAAATTCTATTTATTTGTATCCCTATAAAAGATATTTATTTAATGGACAGAATATAAATTTATTAAATATAATCATTTCTCTATTCATGGGGATAAATATATTTTTTCAATTCAATACAAGATGTATAATAAACTACATTCACACATCAATGTTTTCAACAACTTTGTTCTGATCGACCAAAAAAAGAAAAATTTAATGGATTTCAAAATTAATAAATGAAATCAATATAAAATGGATTATATGGTTTTAATGAAAAATTATTTTTTAATATAATACTAATGAAGAACAACTAGCTATTCCAAATGAAAAATTTGATAATTCAGGGATTTTTTAAATTTTATTATCAAACAATGAAAACATTTTGTATTGATTTTTAATAAGTATTAGTATTTTTCTCAAACTAGAGTTCCCCATTTCAAAAGATAAAATACTGATGGGGGGAGTGGAAATTATTTCTACTGTTGTTTCATAATTTATTTAAAAATTAAACCAATCTATATTTTTAATGTCATCATTCACATAATTTTTTTTATTCACTCTTATACATCAAAAATGAAGAAGAGTGAACTACTCACTTATATTTTTACACATTTCATATCCAATGAGGTGACCTACTCATTATTATGTGAATTTAGTTATTGAATGAAGATTGTTTTAATATTTAATATTTTTAAAAACTAAATGTTCATTAAAACCAATAAAAGATTTAGTCAAGTATTATTGAAGTCTCATTGTAGGCATCATACCCTTTATAATTGTAATAAGTCCTTAAATATTTAGTACGACCATCCGTAAATAATTTATGTTTCTCATCATATAAAAAATATAGTTTGTGTATTTAATATATTTATGTATCTCAAGATAATTCATTCCTCATTGAACATAGTTTTATAATATTCATAGTAGTGATAAATATATTATAAGAATGTCGACCTTCATCCACAAAAATTTAATTTGACTAAATTATACATTAGAGAACACACACACACATTTATATTACTGCATCTCACAAGAAAGAATTTAATTTTTCTTTAAGATAATACCATCCTTGGACTATATGTTGAATACAGTAAGAGGGATGAGTTAAAATTATATTCTTCTTAACCTTATCATATAGAGAATCAATAACTCTTGAAATAATTGAGACCGAGGTTATCAATCCTTAATTAATTTTTATAAAATAATATTACTCGTATATATTCAATTGATATATTTATATTATTTCTATAATAAAATAGGATATCTCCAATTTAATATCAATTACAAAATCATATCATTAAAAAATTTATAAAAACATCTTTAAATATCACGTGTCTGATCTCATTCAACTCCCATTAAAAATATAGATAAAAAAATCATTTATAATCTCCAAGAATCTCTGAATATATTTAAAATACTTGATTATTATCACTTCATCATAATCTACAAAACAATTAATATAATTAATATAATTTTATGTCCACTTAGTTGAATCTGAAAACCCCTTGGGTGTGTCATTCTTCTATATGCTTCACTAGAAACTCAATAACGCGATGAATCAAAAGCAATTAAGTGATGTTTTGATCACCAAATAACACTTTAATAATAATCCAACTTATACCATTTTCAATATCTTCATCTCATTAAAAACAGTATACAAACATTACAATGTTGTAAATTAGTAATATTTGGTTCCCTATATAAGATATCCATTCTTCTTCCACATCTTAATGTTAAATTAACCTTATAAAGATTTTTAGACAAATAAAAAAAAATAAAAAATATTTTATTATTCATTAATTATTTATATAAAAATATCCATTCAAATATTCTTATATCCAGGTGAGTCTTAAGAGATAATGTGATCTATAAAATGTTATAACATGAGCCTTATATTGTTATAGAAAACATTACCAACACACATGATGAACCTCAAATTATTTGATTGAAATTTGTTTTGAAATCCACTAAAAATGAACATACAAATTATAAACATTATTAGATTCTATATAACATGAATATCATGAAATTATTCAAAATCAACATGAATTATCTCCGAATCATACCAAAATAACTTCCTAATTATTCACGCATGAATGTTTAACAAAAAACATCATCATATACAATTCCACTAGGTAGTTCAACATCATAATTTTTTTAAAATTATAACACCCATTAAAAAAAAACTACGATACAGGAAGCATTAAACCAAGACCACCCCCAAGTGGGAAAAATATTTTAACCATAGTACATGATAAAATAGTGTTTTTATGGGAACACCATCTCTCAATCACTAGAATATTTTTCAAATTTAGATTGAATTATATCCCTCAAGAAATGAACTCACCACTTTTGATGATACTCATAGATTCTTCTATAAATATTCCTCTGAATTCAGATCATGGAGGTTATAGATTTTTTCCCTTCAACATATTTTTATCCATGTCCAAATAATGTTTATTTAATTCATAATTCTTCATAAGAAATAAGGAATTGTTGAACATAGATTTTTTTTCTCAATGTCTCTAATATATCATTTGACATATCATTGTCAAATATATTATGAGGTTAGTATTAGTTATAAAGAATTCAAGAATTATATAACCATTATTAATATTATATTTACGAGGTGAAACCTGATATAAATGTTATTAAATTTTTAGTGTTACACGTTATTTTTATAAATCTCAGTAAAAAAATTCTATAATTTGATATTTTCTAACATATTTCAATCATTACAAGAAACTCACTAGGATTATACTTAAATTAAATAATTGGTTCACATAAATTTTTAGTAGAAATATATTCAACTTTTTGGTACTCAATATGACTGAGTTATTACCATTATTACTCTCACAACATTATCCTAGTAGAAATATTCCACTGATGTTGGAATCCTATCATCAAAATCATATACCCATTCTAAATTGTGGAATCAAAAAAGATTAATGTTCACACACCTATGTTATATTACTTGAAATTTCATTTCACATTAATATATTTTGGCACCTTATGGCATAAGTAAATGAGATTTATTTGGATAACACTGGTTACTTGAACACAAGTTCACTCCACAATAAATATTTATTAAGGTAGTAGTAAGGAAAACTAGACCACCAACCAATATTTTAGATTAACATTAGGTAAATAAGTATCCATCAGCACAATTGGAAAACATTATTCCAACATGTATTGGTGTAGAGAAATATTTTTACTCATCTATACTAAATTTATTTATGTATGGGTTCAATATTTTAGTTTTTAATACTCATTCGTTTTATTCATCCTTCATAAATACAATAATAAGATCAAGGATCATGATATATCCTAGGTAGGGATATTTTATATTACAACCCTTTATTTAATCATTATATTGAATGAAATATTTAGGATTCTAAATTTAAACCTCTTCTTTAATCACGATATTTATCAAGGAATATTTCACATTCATTTTATATACTTTTAACTACCTATGAGATCCTATTGTTTGGAACATCTTTTGGGCTTGTAGTATTACATCATGGGAATAGTTCATTTAAAAATCATCCTCTTAAACTTATGTATAAACCAAATCTCAAGTATAGACATGTTCTATATAACTACTCCTTTGTCATTATGTATTTTTCTCAACTTGAGAATGGAACAAATTAACTTTTTCACTTTGTTGGAACAAGATCACATTTTGAATTTTTTATTAACTTCTATATCTCATTATCAAATGATACTAAATATTTTTGGTTCTTAAAATATTTTTCAAATATTGTGGTTGAATTTCAGGCATAAGTGGGATTCATTTTTCTAGTTTTGACATTCATGTTTTATGAACATGTACATAATAGATATCAATTATTTTCATTACTGAAACATAATTTTTCCACCTATGTTGTTTCTTATTCTAATTATAAATCTCCACTTTTACCACAATAGTCTAATAATAGTTATAACCTAAAATATGTGGTTGATCATGGACTTGTTTATCACCAATTTTCGTTTGAAATATCTCAAATTAATTTTTAAATCCTAAAAAACGTATTATTTATAAAAAAATTATTAAGATTAGTTTCAATTATAATATTAGAATAATTATAAAAACATATATGAATGACCATGTTTCAACACCTTTATCATTTTTTATTTTCAATAAACATCACCATATTTTTGTATTTATATCTATCAAAATTGGACCTCCTTATAAAATTATTTCATTAAATGTATTATTTAATTCATACAAAATTTCATTTGAAATCATGTTTGAATTACTTCATATTAAGAACACATTTAAAAAATGGAAAAATTTGAACAAAATTTCCCACCAAAAAAACATTGTCCTTATGATCATGTAATGAATAGTTATTCCAATTTAGAGAAGAATTATATTTATTATCTTATGAAATTATTTTATTTGGGTGAATAAGGAGTAATATATTTTTTCATGATTCCATGTTTAGAATTACTAGATTAAAAATAATTCCATGGAAACTCTTGTAAAATATATATTATAACTTTTTCATCAAAATTAAAAACTCTTTCTCAGCTGAAATTTAGAAAATGTAATATAACTCAAAAAAGTATCTCAAATAATTTATTCAATTATAAGTCACCTGAGACAGATTGTTGAATCATTTTTTTAACATTATTCATAGTGCATTATTAAATTGTTTTTTATTTTATTTTTATTCTTTTATGGTTTCCCTATATCATCCACCCCATCTAATATAACAACAAAACACGTTTCTATAATTAATTTGAGAAAATATTACTCATGATTTTATTTGGAAATATTAATTAATCAATAATTACCATGATGCCCATTTATTTAGGAAAAATATTATTACAAATTGTTTTCTATATGGTTCTAGGAATTTCTTTGGTCCATAATATGATATAGATTTCTAATGGTATAGTCAACATTGGTGATTATTTCAACATTCTTATTTCTCTTAAAAGAAGACTAGTTTATTGCAGAAAATACCTAATTTTATTTATTTCTTTGGTATCTCACAATAATCAAATTTTGTGTGATCTAACTGATAAAAATGTATATTAAAATTTCATATTTTGATATTCATTTTCAGCTATAATAATTCCATTGGTCATTGGAGAGATTTCATTTTCCAAAGTGATAACAATAACATTTTTTTTGTAAACTTTATTTTTAGTTTTCAAATATATAATAATATCTATTTAGAAAAACTTTTTAAAAATATCCCATGATCCAATTAGTGGAATAGATATTTTATTTAATAAGAGGTGAAATTTCAATCGCACTCATTTTTTGTGTGATTTTCATAACTCTGTTCACTTATAAGTTACAAAAACATGTTATACATATAGTCTCAAGCATGCCTCCCTATATGATATATTCTGAAAAACGTAATTAGGGTATATGGTGATATGTTGGGGGGATAGTACCATATTTGTGATAGTTTAGGAAACATTAAATATAATTTAATGAAGTAGATGAAATATAATATAATAGTGGAAAAAAAGGAAGTCGAAATAAATAACCATAAAATAAAAAAAGACTTCTGAATAATAATATAATTAAAAGTTGATAATTTAAAGATCATAAACTAAAAAATATACTTTTATACATTACATCAATAATATAAGAGTAATTAATATCCCAAAGGAATCCAAAAAAATAAAAATTTTATCACTATAACGTCTTGAGAACTAGCTTGGTCATCTTCTACAAAGCTCTTATTGTAGGAATAAATTGAGAATCTATAGTTGGGAACTTCCCCTTCCATCTACCTATACCCAAAATGTCAAACCATGTTCGAGAAAATAACATGAATAGGGTAATTGTAAAACTGAATTGTCCACCATCAATGGTGTATGAAAGAAATATTTCTTGTTAATATAAACTGAAATAGTTTACAATATATTAATAAGTGAACTAAAGTTGTAGAAAAAAGATCCCAAAAGATCTAGTCCACATATATGGGATGTGAGAATTATTTTTATATAAATTTAGAGAAAATTCACATTAATGTGAACTATTAAAATAAACAGTAGCATTGGATTATGTCAGGTATGAAGAGTATATGACCTCTAGAAATCTTGGAAACCAAGGAACATGGTCAAGGAATCATCTTTTTGTTCAGGGAAATTGTACAAGATAAACAAGTTAAAGATTTGATTATAACCCATAGAGATAATATAAGGCAGTCTATGTCTGAATAGATCAAGCTAAATCCAAGGATAAAAACTAAGGCATTATAATTTATATAGTTTGTTAGAGAAAAGTTGGTTTTATAAAGAGTAATTCATGTAACTAATCAATTGACCAAGTATATGGATATTTTCGTTCAGGGAAGTATAATCGATGAATCAATCGGCGTCCTTTGAGTATTCTAAAGGCATTTTGATTTGGACATCAAGTATTACTAAAGGTATTACATGTTAAATAATTGATCCATATTCATGAAATTAGTCAAGAATATTATAAAATTTATTAAATTGATATGATATTTTCTATTCCATTTACCATTTAATTAATAAAATTTCACCATTCCAATTATAGGTAATTAAGAAATCCATGGGATTCACACATTCCATTTCATAATTGAATTCTATCATTTAATCATCCCAAATAAATGTGATAAAAGAAGAATTTAAATTACATAAACCATGTATCATGTCTTTTTGTTAATTTTATTCAGTACTTTATAATGATAGATCAAACACACAATAGAATTTTTTTAACTATAATATAAGAATTTTTAGAGTAATTTATTAAGAATAACCCTAAGGAGTGATTCTATTTGAGGTCAACGTCCTCTAACAATGTACAGAAGTCTCATAGCATGTCACATCTATGAATTCAAAAATGATTTTAAGGAATAATAATATTATGAGATACACATGGAAGGTATGTTTTGTGGTATAACAAAATAATTTTTAATGATGGTATGTTGAAACCCACAAAGGAATAAAATTACTTGGACATAGTGTCTCCAAAATATCTGAACTAAGAATTTATCCCTTATAAAAATGTATTGGGTGACCTTCATTAGAAAATCTGTGATCTCCCATATAGTTTCAATTTATTGTGGTGAATTTGGTAACCCAATCAAGAAGTTCATGGTGATTTTATCCCATTCCACCTTCAGATTACATAATGGGTATAAAAGGCCAATAGACCGATGGGGTTCCACCTTCATCTATAGAAAGGTGTAACAATTCGTAATAATATATTATATTTGTTTCTTCCTGATAAGATGCCCACTCTATTGAAAAAAGTAACTATACATCATGGTCAGTTTGATTTGTACTTACCAATTGGAAACATGGGATTATCTCGTCGACACCTCTTACATGTATTCTAATATAGTTATAATACCCAGAATATATAACATCTCATTCCCATAAATATCCAAACCAAGTGGTGGGTTATCACCTGTAACACTACCCCTCAATATTAAGACTTATGGATCTAAAACATTTATTCACATAAATTGATCTATACATAATGATTTCACTTCTAAATCCATGAGAAATAAATTATCATGAAATTAATAAAAATAATGATGTATTTATGATTAAAAATCCATTTATAGATATTCACCATTGGCTTCCTTAACAACATTCCTTTAAATTTTATATCTCAAATAACCCACAATTTCATTAACTTTACCTGGTGTGTAAGAAAGAAAAAATTTGAAATAATAAATATACTAAACCTATCATCATTGTTTGAGGTTCAAGTCACATTGATTGAATATTTATTTGAAACTTGTATTCACTATGTATACCATAAAACATTCTTACAACATGTAATGTAAAATTTAAAATAAATAAGGAAACTTTTTTACTAACTCAAAGTATTATTTCAGGTAATTACTATTTTAGGCATTAACTATAGGGACTCGTACACTAGGACCCACTCCCATTGAATCAAAATAGGTCCCACCATATTTCCTGATTCATCACTACATGAACTATGTCCTCTACAAAGATTAGGTAACATATTTATAACCACTGATGTCATATTTCTATTAAACTCATTAATGGGTTTCTTACATGCTTAAGTAAAAGATAATTTAATACCCTTTGTGTTCAATATTGTATGTGGTGTTGAAAGGTGTGATAATGTTTAAATGAAATTCCAATTATTACCTATTATCCCCAATTTACTCTATATATTAAAAAGGTTCTGGGTTATTCCAAGGATGCAATGGAACTCACCTACTCTTATTCCATTGATACCTTAATTTCGATATAATGTATAACAACCTTAAACCATCACTGCAAGATCTGATTCTGAAATATTGATGATTAAATTTCTTGTTTTGATATTGATAAAGGCGGCCCAATTTTCATTATCTAAAAAAAATGAAATATTGGATGACATACATTCAATGGAATCTTCTAGGTCTAAAGATCTATATAATTAGGGAAAATACTTACATAAACTATACCCATGTACTGAAATGATAATTTTTATCACTTAACCCATATTTTCATACTTATCCATGGGTCACTATTATCATTGATATAAAATAATAATAAACAAAAATAACTCAACCTAATTCTTGATAACCTAAGAAAATGAAAAAAATAACAAGTGTGACAATAAATTTTTAGTATCATTAAGCATAATAATTAATAATTGAATGTTACTGGTGAGAATAAAATGAGCATAAGGGTATGCAGACATAATATAAGTGCATGACAATAACATTAGAGTATTTATTCCCATAAATACATATATTATCCAACAAAAAAACATATTATATGAATTTAACAATGGAAAGAGTCACCCGACACCAAAAATCATGTTTCATGTGATATCAATAATGAAGAAAGGAAATCTTTATAATCCATATTAAGCATAAGATAAACTTGTTGTTATCCTATGAAATTATCTTCATAGAACCGTTACAATTATAATAACCAAATGACCAATTTACAGTATGATTATTCATGGAAAATATTCACTACACAATGAATTGTATGTTATCTAAGAACACACATCATAAATGATATAACAAACTCACCCGAAACTATCTAAATGAAACCAATATATACAAATTCCCATGAACCACAAATAAATTAACTAAATAATACACTTTATCATAAAACACATAAAAATAATCATTATTCCATTAATAACTTGATTTAACTATGTAAAATAAAAGATTACCATAGAAATATAGTTATATCATGATTAACCTATGGAAAATAAATGGACTTCACAATATTCACATTGAAACATGATGAACCCATTAAAAATAAATGTGTTCCATAATAATCTCTTTAAAACGTGATTCAATCATGTAAAAGAAATTAGGTCCATAAAAATCACTTGGTAACAATAAAAATTCATCCATAAAACCAATAAGTATGGTATCATTATAAAATATCCCCATTTGAGTATAACTAACAATAAGGATTTTGGACTTTTATGATTATAAATACCATTAAAAATCAGTAAAATTATTTTTGTATTATTTCATTTTGAAAATAAATTTTAATAACTAAAAACTAAAAAATACTTTTCTAACAAACTTCAGAGTATACAATGGAGAAATAAATGAAAAAAATGTATAATATGGTTGGAAAACCCATTCATGTCATAACTGTTAAAAATAAACATTATTTTATGAATTCTTTTAAAAAAGGAGTTAGGAGTGACTAATTTGGAAAACGCATTGAAATTCAATTTTGAAACACTATAAAAGAATGTATTAATATAATGTTAAATTGATTAAACAGATTGATTATTTTTAGTAATGAACACTTCTAAAAACATATTAAAAAACATTGATATGGAATTGAAAGATACCCATTATAAAAGATAAATAAATGTTCTTTATCAAGTAAATATGGGAGGAAATGGAAATTATACATGTAAAACACATTAACAATGAAAGGATAATATATGGTGTGTGTGTGTGTGTCTAGAAAATAATATCCAATTATCTCCTCCAAAATGTCTTTGAACATAAACCATCATTTTAGAAAATAGATTGTAACATAAAGCACCTACCACGTTTTCAACTCTTCTATTGGGTTCCCCATGAATGAATAATAATGAATGGAACAAAAAAAATCATGAAAATATAGAGATTTATAAAATAACTTATCAATAAGGATGTAAATACAACTTTAAATGAAGATAATTTTTTGTCAAAACATATATCCAAAATAAGACAATTTGAGTTGCACGACCCTTAAAACGATCATAACATAAATGTTAGAATTAATTAATAAATAGATTACATGGGTAAATATGAAATAAAGCTGAAAGATACAGGAATAAAACAAAAGCTAAATAAAACTCAATACACACATAATCAGAGAGAATCAATGTCAATGAATGTAATATAACCCAATCAAAAGAAATTTATTTACTAAATTATTTACCCTTTGGAAACATTCAAGTAAAATATTCATAGATGAATTAATATTAATTAAAAGTTAAAATATAATTATGTATGAATGATTAATTAAACGACGTATAAAATTTTCAATATATACACCACAGAATATAAATTTTGTGAATATGGCCTATTTCTCATAGAAATAAAAAGTGTGATGAGATAACCCCTACCTCAAGTACAGAAGCACTACTAAAAAACAAGTCATTAATAATGCTAGAAATCACCTTTATCGTGGTCAGAAAATCACTTATTGTATAAGCATGGTTAAAAGACGTGATATTTTATCGGTGTAAAAAAGTTCTGATAAAATTACAATTTATCAACTCTTTAATTAAGTTCTTATAATTTTACTTTTATTAGTTCTTATAAAAGAACCGATAAAGGAAATTTTATCAATGTTTTTAAAAGCATTGATAAAGGTTCATACTGAAGTGTGATGTAACAACATACCATAGAAATAGAAACACACTAGATGCCAATAAAAACATGTCCCACTACAGTATTAAAATGAAATGAAATTTACAACACAAATAAAATAAAAAACTATATTATTGACATTTCAAAAATCCGTTTATACAATTACATAAATAAAATTCTTGAATATCTTCAAAAACATCACTGTTCCGTTATATTTTAATCATAGCCCAAATAATTCTATTACTAAAAAAACCACCACTTCTCACACAAAGTAACATAACAATATAAGAAATTTTTTTATCTTAGTAATATTATAAATAATAAAATTAATAAAAAGTGTAAATTTTACAGAAATTGATGTTAATTTTAAATAAAATGATGCACATGGAGTCTTACTGGTCACACCATGCATCATATTTAGGTGTGAATGATTCCAAAATTTCTTAAATGACTTGTGGATCATTATCATAAATTATTTAAACAATCTGATTTTTTTCCCTATTTTGAGTACCTCAATTGTCTTTTTTTAATAAAATGACATTTTAAAATATAAACAATCACTTTTGAGTAATTCCGATGACATCGTGTACCAGTTTGACATGAAACATATTCTTGAACATCAAAAAAAGACTTATGAATAATTTTCATAAACCATCAATAATATACTAGTAAATATGATCGGTTTTCAGTGAGTGATGATGTTTGAAATAAAATGTTGATTTTAAACTCATAATACATAAATTGAGTCAAAATGAGAACATCATGTATTTTATTAAGGTGAAGTTAATTATTACATGTCACAATTGACTTATGGATCCTTGGGGAAAGTATAAAAATAATACGAATGTGTGTTCTCAATTTTGAGTAGGATAGTTATACATTTTACAAAAATTGATGCCAATTTTAAATAAAAAGTAGTACTTTGAGACATACTGGTGACTCCATGTGTCATATTGAGTTGATATTGATTCCTACAAGTCCCAAATAATATACGGATCATTGTAATAAAATATTGAAAGAATCTGAATGTGTTTTCTAACTTTTGAGTATATCACATGTTTATTTTCACTAAGATGTCATTTTAAAATTGATACTTACAATTTGACTCATACCAATCACATTATGTATCAAATTTAGGTAAGGATGATTCCTACACATAAAAAATGACTTATGAATCATTTGGAAATAGTATATTAGAAAATTGATTACTTTTTTTCATATATGAGTAGGTCAGTTGGCCTTTTTCCAAAAAACAATGTTAATTTTAAATTAGAACCTGAACATAGAGTCATACTGGTCACACCATGTGTTAGATTATGGTGCAGCTAATTTATGCACACCTGAAATCAAATATGGATAATTTTCCTAAATTTTCAAAAAAATATTAATTTATTTTTATGGTTTTTAGTTAGTCAGTTTATTTGTTTAGTAAAATTTATGTCAATTTAAAATGAAGACGAACTAAGAGTGATACTTGTCAAATCTTGCATCCGATGAAGGTGTTACTAATTCATACATGTTAAAAATCACATTTGGATTGTTTTCAAAAAATTATCAATATAATCTAATTTTTTTCCCGGTTTTGATTATGTCACTTATCATTTTTACTAAAATATCATTTTAAACATAAAAAATAATCATTGACACATACGGATCACATCGTGTATTAGTTTGTTGTGAGACTAATTCCTACATGTCAAAATGATTTATGAATCGATTCCCTAAATTATTAAGAAGATTTGAGTGGGTTTCCTTAGTTTTTAGTGAGTGAATTTTTTTAAAGACAAATGCCGATTTCAAATTCATAACAAAAAAACTGACTTTGTTGTCTTTTTTACTAAAATTAATGTAAATTTTAAATAGATATATGTACTTGGAGTCATACCAGTCACATCATGTGTCATATTGTTGTCTAGCAAGATTCCTATACAACCCAAATTATCAAAACAATCCTAATTATCAATTTTACCATGATTTCCATTTTCTTTATTTGTTGAACTCTCAACACTGCATGAGTAGCTTCGAACAAACCACATCAACTCGGAAAAAACAATCTACATGTATAAGAAAACAATTTTTATGAGTAATAATAAAAATAAATAAATTAAAAATAAATATGAAATAATACATTATTCTATGGAAAATATTTTACTGTATAAAAATCAAGAATACCTTTGTGATTGAGTAGTTGAAAAAACATGAAGGAAAGAGATAAATGTCAACATTGTTGGGGTGAAAGGATTTGAAGGAGAAGAATTCTATAGATGTTTTGGTGATGAAAGTCATGAATAATGGACATAATACCCCAACTCAAACAAAAGAATCCACCTATATAAGAAAAAAATTATTATTTGAGTAATGATAAAAATAAATAAATAAATCATAAATGTGAATAAATAAATAAATTCTATATAGAAAGATTTTACTATGAAAACATCAATATTAACTCTATAATTGAGCATAAGAAGCGTCATTATTGTTCCTGTAAAGGTAATGGAGGGATAATAAAAGAAATTTATAAATAAAAAAATATTTAGGTGGAATGTTTTTGGGGAGAATAATCCTATAGAGGTTTCGGTGTAGAAGGTAATGGAAGAGGATTTTTAAATAATGTAATAATACGTTATTTTATTAAAATATCAATAGTGTACATTTTGACACTATTCATTTATTTGACATTAAAAAAAATCCACATAGTAGATAAATTAGAACCAAAATATTTAATACACTCCTAACATTTTCTAGTAACCTATAAAATTCATGGATCACATTAATTAGTTTATATTATATATATTTTTTTAACATTTCTAAAACCATGTATTTTATATTTCTGTTAACAAAATAAGTTCTATATCACTATTGAGTCATCATTAATGGTAATTATTTAATACATGAAAATTCTAAATAAATTTACATGTTGTAGAAAATTATAATAAATTTCGGGAGACTATTTACATTCTATGTGTAATCATGTTTATCACTACATTAAAATTATCATACTTATAAGATATATGAGAGTGCCTTGTTGTCACTTTCTTTTGTTTTAATTATAATTACATCAATTTCATAGAAAAATGCCAACTAAATGAATAAATTCTAACCCTTAGGTTATTTTGGTATAATTTAATTCATCCAATAATATTTTTCAGGTTTTATGGTAATTTTATTATCTTTATCATATTGTTTGTTACCCATATTTACATTATGTTCCTCTAAGCAATTGAAAAAAATTTGTTGTAGTTTATATTAATAATATCCAATAAAATAAAATTAACCTATTAAAATAATTTTGATGCACTGATTACAAATATGGAATATATTTTTTAAAATTTAAAACCATGAAGTTTCATTATTTAATTTAAAATTAATTCTCATTGTTAAAATGAGAAAGTGAGTTTTAAAAAAATAAAAACTATCAAAAGATTGACATGGGTATGTGTTCAATTTAAATGTGAAATTGCATCTAATTTCCAACATTGTATTAAATGATAAAAACCTAATCCAATTACACTTTAAAACCAATTAAAAATATAATTTAACTACATTAAAAAATTAGATGAAAATGCAATTTTCTATTAAAATGAATTATTTTTTATTATTCATTAAAATGTGAATTTCATCATTAAAATACCCCAATTTCAGAAAAGCTAAATTTTTATGTCTGAATTCCAAAATATAAATTTTGTAGGACAAATATAACTTAATTTTTTTTCAAAAACTATATTTAAAAAGGGTTCATCATAAAAAGATGGTAAAATTGTATTTCATTGAAAAATACTTCTTTTATTTGAAAAATTGATTTTGTTCTAATATCTTGTCATGAAAATACCTTAGATAAATGTAAATGTTTGATAAAATTCAAAATGTGGACAATAAAATTTATAATGGCAAGTTTATATGACATTAAATAATAATATTTTAATAAAATATAATTTTTTAGTGAATCATGGTATTGGGTGCAATGAAAGATATCGAGGAAGGTTGTTCTGTTGTTTAATGTAAGCTAAGTCATTGTTGCGTGTAGGGAAATATTTCTTTGCTATTTCATATAATATAATCCAAACATAGTTATTTTATACATTGAACAAAATCTATTATTAGTGTTGCGTGTATCGTACACCAACTCGGTGTTGTGTGTAACATTAGACCAGTCAGTTTAAAGTGAAAGGAATGTTTTAAAAAGTGAATTAAAAAATATAAATGAAATTTTAATTTACTTGAAAAAAATGTTCTATAAAATCTCAATGTGTTACATTAAAGCCCCTTAAAATCACTTTCTCCCTCAAAATTCGTCAGGGTTATAAATGGTTTACTACATGAATGTTTCTTTCGTAGAAACCCACATCATAAAACATAAAGGTCACCCAATGTAACTCATCACTGGGTGTACACATGGTAGGACATAGGTGGAAATTGAAAACATTGATATGGATGAAAAATATAACCATCACATCTTGATGGATAGTGATAGAGAACAAGGTTTGAAGAAAAGTAACAAACAGAAATAAATAAATCTATGATGATCTAAGAGATCATGTGATTCATTGTATAAGAAGATACTAGGGTAACATTTTTGGTTTTCAATATCCTTTTCCTAAATTTGAAGAATTTTTCAAGATAATAAATAAATATTTTATTTTGGTATAATGTCACTTTTTTCGAGCCTTGATCAATTTCCACTTCATATATAATTCAATAAAAATTAAGTTGAATTTTTCTTTCCTGAAGGGTTAGTAAATTATGTGATATATTAATACAATGATTGTTCTTTCTATATGTCTTATAAATTAGTCAATCATAAGTTTTTAAACATGCATAATTCTACCATTTGTGAGATAATACATTAATCTAAAAAATATAAACTAGAGTATAACTTATACTATCTATAAATAGAAAACCTTACAATCCATCAAAAACTGAAAATCAAAAACATTTGAAAGAGGTTAATAGAATAATTTTATCATTGACCCCCATATATCAGAAGGTATCTCTAGTTGGTCGCATCTTGTATTCTCTTGAGTCATGGTAACAACCTAAATTATCAGACATACTTATTGAAAATGCAATTTTCCTCATTTCAAAACATACCAGATATATTACATAAGTCCCAGAAATATATATACATTATCCATGATAGCATAACCCACCTGTAAATAACTCCATAATTAGTTCTCAGGAAACTAGCATCATCCAATTTACTTATTCAAATCAAACATATTTTTATCCAAACATCATTATATGAACATAATCGACATATTAAGGGTTATCCTTATATTAATCATATGTTCTCCATGTATATCACTTTACCCTTAAATCCCCATTTTGGATCTTCAGGACTTTTTAAAATATCCATTCCAATCTATAATGAAAAAATTATACTACAAAAACTTATATATTTCGTGATTCATATTACTTAATATTTGAATTCTTAAATATATACACCTCAATCATCCAACATTATTCTTGAACCATTACTCAAGATACATCATCTCATTCTTCCCTAAAATATGAATCAAGTCTTAAGGTTTCTCAACATCATTCTTATTAAGATTTATGTAAACAATAATAGAAGAAAGTCACATTCCTTTTACATGTCATTCAGAATCTCTTTATCCTCCGTAATATGACCATTACTCGTACCGTCATCATGATTATCTTCAAGATATTCCCATTTAAGAAGTAGGTCTTCATAATTTCCATAATTTCCATATTAGTAACATTCCATGGTTAACTATGTTCTATGTATTTCTAGATATTGACTAAGACCAGAAATAAAAGTGTGAGAAATACTTATTAGATAATATAAACACATAAGTATGATAAATTACTTATAATATTTCAATCTATTATATCTTTTATTTAACCCTATGACCATCTGTATTATCCCAAAAACCCTAGGATTATAATCTATACATAGAATTATCCTTTGGACAACCCTAGACAGATCCTTATAAATATTTATAGGGTTCTCACTAATGTTTTCCAATCCTAGTTTCCAAAGAATGACTAAAACTTTGCTCTGATACAAACTATAGCGACCCAAGCCCGACATACATTGACATTAAATTTATTTTTCAGAATACATAATACATTACAAAAATATGTGCCTAAATACTGTATTTTGTTTTGTGTATTTGGAAACTCAGAACACATTCTTCCATCTTGTTGAATGATTTTCAATATCTCATATAAAAAATTTCCCTTTTTACGTTCCAACCAAAAACATTTCTTTGTATCTTGGGGAAAATAATACCAAAAAATGGTGAGATCAAATGCTTAGTAAGGGTAAACATTGAGAAAATAAAAAAAAAACATAAAAATATTAATGTAAAAACATGATCATAAAGTTTAAATATCAAAATCTTGATCCATGAAATAAATATTGGAAGTTTGTATGACATTGATCATAAATGAACATTAACCATGATAAAATATCATTGGAATAAAACATAGAAATAAAGGAAACAAATAATCACATAATATGATTTCTATAGTAGACAATCAATTTATTACAAGACCATCATAGTGGACAATGTCCATTACTAAACTAGGTTTAGATACCCTTCCAAACATGTATTTCTGAACCAGATTGACTTACTGTTCCAGCCTTATATTACTAAACCAGATTTACTTTTCATTCTAGTCATTTTTATCTCATGAGATATAAATATTTACCCAATTAATTGGAGGGGGTTATAGGTCCCACCCATATCATAATGAAATCATTCTTACATTTTCCAGATACAGATAAATCACTCATCATAGCATAACCTATGAAATAAAATGTGTTTCTTAAATTTCATTCCATTACAAATTATCCAAATAAAATAAATGGGATTCATAATAATAATTAATAAATAAACAAAATAAAATAAATGTAACTAAAGGGATATAAACATAACCCTATTTCATCATATATGGATAATAATTTTGATAAAACACTTCAAATTTATTCTTTAGAAAAATTTCCATTCATCTAAAAAAACATTTTATTTTCTCAAAATGCCACCAAATTTGAAAAGAAAAGAATTAATTTGAAATTGAACTTTAAAACATGTAAGGTAATATTCATGTAAATATGGAGTAATGAATCCTTGGAAATCCATTTATGAATTATAAGTGAAAAATATATTCTTCTTGTAATTTTGTCAGAAATGTCAAAAATTACGTCGTATGGGAAATGAAAGAAAGATTTCTTCCACACCCTTTAACAAAAGAATTCACCAATGGGTAAAATTGTTTTTCAAAAATGGTTGAAGAATAAAAATAAAATTATATATTTAGGAAACAAGAATGTGAATGATAAATATAAACTAAGAAATTTTTATGAATAAAAAATCTCAGATAATAATGAGATTGAAAATTATCCCTTACCTTAAGTATGATTTCTTCTAGATGTGTCCAGAACACCAGTATTTTTGGTTTAATATATTATTAACTTGTAAGAGAACCATAATAATATTTATGATATCATATATGATTCAATTAAGACATTATAATAACTGTTCATCTATCAATTCCATGCTAAAGCAACATTTTGGGTAATAGTAGTTTTATTTATTGTACGTGTTTTGACCTGTGATTATTGATATTATTATTTAGATTGTGATTTACATACTTCCAGAATGTAAAAAATGATTTATATATCATATATTTAGAATATATATATATAATAGATAGATAAATTACATGTAATACATCGTTTACAGGGACGGTATGCGATACGTACTCATGAACACTGTTTCCACTTCCTTATTGAATTGAACGTAAGAAAGTAAGTGAAATATGTATAAACATAAATACAGTAGAATTATTATGTCATATATTTAATGATTATTTATTATATATTCTTTATAAACATTCTTGAATGTTTAACATAGATAATGAATCTCCTTGCGTCATGGATAGAGTAGGTCGTACATAGGCACGAGTGACGATATCATTTACTAAATGGTTAAATGTTATAGAATTGGATGGTGAATTATTTATAAATAATAATTATCATGTCAAATTAATTTTTTAAATCCATTATACTCATCATTATACCCATAAAATTATGTATTTTTTAATAATAAATTAGACCACAATGTGGAGACGGTAAGCTATATGTACACACAAATGGTGATATTGTTATTCTTAAGATAGATAAAAGAATGTATAAGGTTATACAATAATTATAATAAAACATAAGAATGTATAAGATATGGTATTTATTACATTATTATTGGAAAAAACTAAGAAGATCAAGTCGAAGAAGAAAAGAATTTTTTATGTCGTGATAAAACAATTACCTCTTTTCTGAGTATCTTTTTTTGACTTGCACAAAAGGTCTCCCTAGGATGGCTTTATGCCCAATGTTTGGCTACTAAGATGTAGCGAGGGATGTTGGGAGAGGAAATGGGATGGTTTTGGCTGAGGAAAAGATACTTAATGGTGTGATTGAAAGGGAAGGACATGTTCCCTTTTATAAGAGATGGTGGGGGGACCTTTGTGTCTAAATCCTTTCAACCAATAACATTTAGACAATTTTTTATTTTATTTTAAGACCTATCATTTGGATTTATCCTTATTTAATCTATTTTATTTTAATTGTGATAATAATATTATAATTAATAAATAGTTATAAATATTTACTTCTGTGTTGTAAACTACCCATAATTTCATAAATTATGACTTTTTATACCATATAATTTTCACATTGTAATGTTTAATCCTTTTTGTGATTTTTAAATAATTTAATGATACATTTTGTTTATAAAATATCAATATGGTCAATTTTGACCCTATTAATTTATTTAAATTTAAATAAAATCCACACGGAAGATAAATTCAAACCAAAATATTTAATACAATCCTAACATGATATAGTCACCTTGAAAATTCATGGAGAACATTAGATAGTTCATATTATATTTATTTCAATATTTTTAAAACCATTTATTGAATATTTCTATTAAAAAAAGAATTTCTACATCATTATTATGTCCTCCATAATTATAATTATTAAATCCCTAAATATCTAAATAAATTTAAACAAATTAGATAATTTTATTATATTTCTAGATACTATTTATGTTCTTAGATTTATCATGTCTATCACTACATTTAAATATTATACTTATAAGATATATGTGAGTGGAATGTTGCCACATTCTTTTGTTTTTATTATAATTACATTTTTTTTATATAAAAAATAAAATTAAATGAATGAATTATGACCCTTAGGTGATATTGGCCGTATTTAATCTATCCAATAGAATTTTGGAACTGGTGGGGGTAATTTTATTATCTTTATCATATTGTTTGTTACCCTAATTTACCTAATTTACCTTTAACTTTTTAAATAATTGTTCCCATAATTACAATTCATAATATCTAAAAAAATAAAAGTATTATATTAACGTAATTTTGACCCAATGATTCCAACTATGAAATTCATTTTTTAAAATTTAAAATTTAAAAATTTCATTAATTAATTAAAAAACAATTCTTGTTTTCAAAACAATAAATATGTTTTTTGAGAAAACTATCAAAAGATTGAAATGTGTTTTTGTCCAATATAAATGTGAAATTACATCCAACGACCAAAATTGGATTAAATGATAAAAAAATAAAAATAAAAATAAAAAATTATTAAAATGATAATCTAAATATATAAATAAATTAGATGAAAATGCAATTTGGAATTAAATTGACTTATTTTCACCATTCCTTAAAATACAAATTTAATCAGAAAAATACCATAATTTAAATCAAGGTAAATTTTGATGTCCTGCTTCAGAAGAAGATGTTTTTATGTAAAATATATGTTACAAAATTTTAGAAAAACTTGATATAAAATGGGTTCACCAATAAATGGTGGTAAAATTTTATTTCATTAAATTTTTTTCCTTTTATATGAAAAAAGGAATTCGTTCTTATATAATGTCAAGAAAATACAAAAGAAGATTGATAATGTTATATAAAATTCAAATTTTGGTTAATAATGTTAATAAAATCAAGTTTATATCCCCTTAAATAATGATATTTTAATAATATATCATTTTTAATAAAACACGACATTAAGTACAACGCAAGCAATCGAGGAAGGTCACTCTTGTGTTTAATAAAAGTCAAGTCAGTATTTCATGTACTGAAATCTTCCATCGGTGTTACATATAACATAATCAAAACATAGTTATTTTATACATTGAAAAAAATCTATACTCAGTGTTGAATGTATCATACGCCAACTCAGTGTTGTGAGTAACATACGACAAGTCAGTTTAGTATGAATGGAATGTTTCACTTAGTGAATTGCATGATATAAAGGAAAAATTAATTTTATTTGAAAAAAAGTTCCACAAAAACTCAGACTGTTACACTGCTTCAATAACATGAACATATGCTTCCACCCTGATTTGATCTCGAGTATCTTGGATAAAATTTCTGAGTCCTCACCAACTGGTATGAGTATCATGTGATTATTTATTTTATTATTTTATTTAAGAAAATTATGTTTCAGTATAATTATATATATATATTGTGTTATCATACATGGGTGTGTAATTTATTGGTGAATTATATTTATTATTCTTATGTTTATAGTGGGTAAAACCTCCCATAAAGTATTCTTTACAACATAAAAACTTGTTTCAATCTTGTAGATTATTTTATCAAGACATCAATTGTTAGTCATATATTCAACACCTTCATAAGACTGGTTCTATTAGTAATGATTCATGAAATTTTCAACTATATATTATATTTTTAATGTTAATATTTAATCTCTTGATATTTTTCTTTGATCTTACAACATTGGAAGTGAATAATAATTTTTTTCCAATGATTTAAAATTAATAATTAATAATCATAAAAAAGTCCATGAAATTCCATCAACAAAAGTTTAAAATTCAAACATGAATTTAGCATAATTGAAGATTTAATGTGTCAGCTAATAATCATTTAATCATCTAACATGAGTGTTTTAATTCATAATAAATGTGATAAATAATATTTCATATTCTTAATGAATATTATAAAACATATCTATTCTATAAAAACATCTATTGTAAATTTATATTTGGTGTATTAAAAGTTAAATAGTTTTTTTCTTAATATTTATTTTATATAAAATAAATGTATAAGCTGAATAAGCCAAAAAATAATTATCAACATTTAATATTCCCATTTAACAATAGAATATTTTTTTTCAAGGATTTACCACATCTATTCTTATGTTTTTTATAATTCAATTTAATCAAACTCAATATTGAAAAACAAGTTTTTTCAAAAATTCATAAAAACAATATATTAGAGATTTCCCTTAATTTAGTTTAATATAAACACTCAAAAAATTTAGTTTTTTTGAATTAAAAGAAATAATTATATATGGTTTCAAATTTTTGTTTACAAAATTTATTCATTTTATAATAGATTTATTGGAATTATCTTCTAAATAATATTTACCTTATCATATAGGTTATGTCGAAAAATATTTTTTCTGTCTTCAAACATTTCAATCGTTGACATTAATTTGTTTTTTTTACATCCATTGAATGTTTTTTCAATTCATTGAATCATTTTAAATTGTATAAATATTTTACCAATATTATTATATGAACATATTACCCAAGAAATTTTATTATTATTTTATAATTGTTTTTAGCTATAATATATATTATGCTATGATTTCATTTATAATGATCTATATAGAAACACTGTTATTAAATAAAAATTCATTCTTCATAGAATTTAATATCATCAATGAATTTTATAACCAAATTTTCTTATGTAATCTATCTTTTCAAAAGACATTTATATACATCATCAAAAGGATTAACTTCCCAATGGATTTGTTTTTATATGGACATCATGAATCTTAAGAAATATCAAATGATTTCCAGTTTTCACATTAATTTTATGGAGATTATATCATTTTATGAAATTATAAATTATCTCATTTTTAGTGTTTTTTTATATTTTCAATGTTTCTATTCCATCATGTGATATCTCATAGTTAAGTCTTTTTTTAAAATAATTTTTATCCTTTATTATTATAGTTAACGATTCATTTTTTTGAAATTATTCATACCATGTGTTCAACATCATGAACACTTATTCCTAACTACATTAAAAATTACACATTAATTAATAGTTACCAGATCCACTGTATTATATTGTATCTATGTTTAACTACTCTTGTGATTCACCATTCTTATAGTTTTTCCCTACCATACAACGTAGTGACCGACATTACTATACTTCATTACAATCCATTTATAATTCTATTTGAAACAAGGTTTTGTAAAAAATGTTCACTATTTGGGTATATATTTCACATAAAAATAGACCAAACATACCCTTAAAATTTAATTCTAATACAAAACATTATCCAATAATTATTTTTAACATCCACAATTACCCTATTGGGGGAGGATTCCTCAATTATAGTTAGTGAAAAAATATTGTTTTTAAAAAAACATCTATCATTCTCACTATAAGACTAATCATATATTATAAATGTTAAATTTTATGCTACATTATTATGTATAATATTTTCCTCTTTAATTAATTCAAGATTTTCCTAGCATAGTGGAAGACACCATAATATTTCAATTTCATTTTTCATTTTCTTACACTGATAATTTGATTCAAAAAAACTAAAAATACCCCACAACAAAACTAACTCTAAAGTTCATTGATCATATTTCTATGAAATTCATAAATGTAATTTTTATCTTACTATTCCATTAATCACTTATTCATAAAAAATACTATATTATAATACATGCCACCAAAATTATGTTTGATTTTTTCTCCTTGAGATCATATAATCAGTTCTATGAATCACACTATTAATCATAAAAACATATTTTTTAAAATTGATACTATACAATATATATTTTATAATATCTTAATTTATAGTTTTTTTTCATCTCATTATATAACTAGTACATCAAATAATATAAAAAATCATTTATTTAATTAATTCACATACATGAGAAAAATCCAAATAAATAGTTTATAGAGAACCATGTTCATTGTAATGGATTCAACCATTTTTGGTTCCCATAAGAATATTCTCTTCAAGTAATTATTATTACATAATGTTACTGTAGATACAGTGAAAATATTGTTTCATTCATCACAATATAATATTAATGTTATTCTGATCATGTAACACCCCAAGATTTCATAGTACATTATTTTTTCAAAGTAATTCAATAAATTTCAATACACACAACACTGAGTTCAAGCTCACCATGACTTACCAAACTAGTCGTTCAAAAGTGGTTATGAATAGTATTAGCTTAATTTTGAACTTTATATAATCCTTATAATTTTAGAATACATAAAATGAGTTTTTTAGACATAATGTAAGAACAAATACATTTTTTTCAGATAAAAGAAGTATTTTTCAAAAAATGTAATTTCACCGCCTTTTAATGGAGAAGCCTTTTTAAATATAATATTTTAAATGTTTCTATATTAAATTTGACAAAAAAACTTCTTCTTTAGAATTGGGACATAATAAATTTGTTTCAATAATGTTTTGGTGTTTTTCTGATAACATCAATATTTGGATGAAAAGTAAAAAATACTATATTTTAACTAAAAACAACTTTTTTAATCAAAATAATTTATGGTGTTAAATTATACATTTTAATGGTTTGAAATTATAAATAGATTATATTTTTACCATTTAATCCAATGATGGCCATTGGAAGTAATTTCAATTTGAAATTGGACATAAACAAGTGTCAAACTTTTGATAGTTATTATTTCTTAAAAATACGCCTTTTGGTTTTGACAGCGAGAATTAATTTGAAATTCATAAATGAAACATTTATGTTTTGAATTTAGTAAAATAGAATTAATTTTTGGATTTGGATTATCTAAATTATCTTAGGGTGAAATTTTGGTACCTTTCTGATAACTTTCATATTTTGATGAATAGTGAAAATTAAATTTTTTTTAATTAAAACTGCTTTTTTAATAGAGATAATTAATAGTGATAAATTGTGCATTTGAGTGATTTTAAAGTATAATTAGATTATAATTTTACCATTTAATTTAGTGTCATTCATTGGACATAATTTCACATATAAACTAGACATAAGAACGTATCTATCTTATGATAGTTATTATTTGTTAAAAACACGCTTTTTGTTTCGACAACGGGAATTATTTTTAAATTAATATCTACCAATTCTGTGTTATGAATTTAGAAAAATTGATTCCATATTTAGAATCAGAAGGTCCAAATTTTTTAAATAGGTAACTTTTATTTTTAGACATTTTGAATAATTACTCCGGTAAATAGTTTATTTACCATGGTTAAAGGGTAAATCCGATAAATAAGGGTAAAACAAATAATATTATAATAATACTAAATTACCCTAAAACGTTTCCTAACCCTATTGTTTGATACATGTCCGAACATGGGCATCTTTGGGTCGATTTTGGGACCCTATGGTGCCACTTTTAAGTGATAATGAAACTTTATATTAATTAAGTTAAAGTAAATACAAAAATGACACAGGCATATATCTTTTAGAAAAAAAAATTTACATAGGGTTATATATGATATATTTTAGACAATAAATATTCATTAGAAAGATAAGAATATTCCCTACATCATGGTATTTTTTATAATTTTTAACTAAATTATTTATGACACAATAATGATGTAGTGTTTACCTAATTAATAAATGATTTAAATAAATAAGATTATAAAGACTAAAATAATATCCAAAACTAGTCCAATTATTATAGGATGATTTCATTTCGATCATGAGTCATGTTATCTTCGACGTTAATGAGTTTTGGACCTTTAGAAACCGAATATCATTATAAAATAAAATAATATTTTCAATCTTTCATAAAGAGCCCCTCCTCCCCCTTATACAAAGACACCACTTCTAACCAATTAATCACACCCCTCAAGCCTTTTAGCTCGACCGAACTCTACCCAATTAATCTCCCTACATCCCAATCCCCATCATAGAAGCCTTACCTTAAGCAGAAATCACTTCAAGAGTTTTTTTTGGTTCAAACCAAAGGGAGTTACCCAAATTAAAGGTAACGATTTCTCTTAGCTTATTTTATTTTATTTTACTTTTCCAACACCTAAACTCTTCTTATTATTTTATTTTGTAACAAAAAAATTATACTGAATATACTAGGATATTATTATAAAATTTATTCAAACTACACTAACACACACCTCCATCTAATGGGTGAGGAAGATAATGTTTCTGTGGATGGCACCCAAACGCCTCACGAAATGATGATTGTTCAATTCTCACCTACCACCTCTCATGGTGGAAATTATGATGGAACTACAATTAAATATGATATTAATAAAATTTATTTTATATATAAGATTCTTTAATTCCATTTTATAGCATACCATTATCCATTTCATGTTATATATATATATGAAAATTTCATTTGGGGATGTGCGGACTACCGCCCCCTGAAAGTGATATGACTCGTTCATACCATACATGGAACATATAGAGGATGGTTTTAATGAACTTAAGTAACATATATAAGATATTATATTATACTGTAATAATAATATACCTATGTATCATTTGGGTTTTATTCATTTTAAATGAAAAATAAAATGAAAGTAGCGTTCGTGCGTACGTACGGACTACCGTCTCCACGAATGTGATGAGATTCATTCCATATCGTATCCATTCAAGAATAATTTCATATTATGATAAAAAATAATTTTTAAGGACTAGATATCATTCTGGATATGAATAATATAAAACCTAAGGATAACAAACATGGCTTATGTAACAAAACATATAAAATAAAATGAGTAAGTGAACACCTGAAACAACGATAATACTAAAATATTATCAACAAAGCAATATTAAAAGATCATATATGATATCATATTTATGTATATGATTCTTGTATAATTTTAAACAATTATTTAACTATTATATAGGAGGTTAACCTACCCTCATCCAAGGAAAAGTACAAGGTAAGGGGTTTTCATCTCACTCTTTATTCCCGTGATATTCGTGCCATATTGCCACTATTACCTTTTGTGTGGTGTATGTACTATCCATAATTGTATTCTATGTGTAATACACTTTAATTTATGGGTATTTACATATTCATTGTATGATTCCTCTTTCATGAGGTGTATGTTTCGTAAGTTACCAAATTGGTAAGGTTTAATTTCACAATCTCTTTATTATCCGAGGTTTTTTTTAAGTAAGTATCTACTGGGACCTCTTTATCATCCACATCCATGTTTCATAAAAATGTATTTCAAAAAATTCTTAATATTTTATGGAATATAGGTTAAAGTCATTTATACCCTTGTTAGAATTTTTATAATAAGTTTATAAAGTAATATTTCAGTCATTTTCCAAACAAGGTCCTTTTAACCTTTTCGATAAAATTAAGGTATTAATGTCTTTTTTTAACTTATACGGTGGGTGAAGATATTTTCCACCGTTATAAAATCGTCGATGCATCCCTTACAGTATTATAAGAATTTTTTCAAAGTAAATGTTTTATTTTATTATTCTGTGACTATTAAATGGTTTCAAAATGAATATTTTAAGAATTTGTGAATGGTACTCTTTATCAAGATCATAATTTTAAATGTTCTAAAGATTTATCTTTCTAAATATTTTTAATTAATGTCAATGTTTTCAAAATGATTTTAAGGATTTATTTATATGGACATGAATGTTTTTGAAATGATCTTTCCTTTAAAAAGTTTCAAAGTGGTATGGGACACTTTGATTCAAAAATCTCTTTTAAATTACTTCCTTTATAAATGTGTGACTTTTCAATGATTTCAAAAAAAAGAGATATTTCTCTAAAATAGTTTTGATTTCATCTATTTAAATATCCTTTGATGGATTTTAAGATTATTTGAAGTTGATTTATTATGATACAAAACTTATATATTGTATTTCAGGTTTTGTGATATGTTTGACCGTGGATGTGTTTTTATACCATTCATGGTTTATGGAGAAAGTATTAACCTTTCTTATCCTAGTTGTTATATGAATGTTTATGTTATGTTTCAACCTTTTCATATGAGGAATTTATTAGACATAGTAAGTGACGGGTGGATCCCACTAAAGCTCCTCGATGCATCGGTAGGTCTCATGAGACAACTAGACGTGGAATTGGCCAAGGCCCTTTCCCAATTTTGATTTATGGTTTTGGCCGCAGCCTTAATCATTTTTATTTGTCTTGGCTGAGGCCTTGAAAAAATGTTTTAAAATGTCCAGAATTATACATTTTCTCTTTATGAAAATAATATTGATGGTTCATGTGGTCTTTCAACTAGTAGAATACCCATGATTAGGTTTTATTATGGAATTATTTACTCATCTCATTCTCCTACCATAAAAGTATTAATGTTTATTATTGGCAAAGTAATGTGGTTTAAATTATTTACCATGCTTAATATTTATGTTATCTTTCGCTGTATTTCTGACCCTTACTAAAAATTTGAGCTCACCCCTTTCTTATGTTTCATTTTCCCAGGATAAGAAGAAGTTAGTTATGAGTGACTTGAAGGCATAATATAGGAGGCTTGGATGTTTCTAATGGAAAAAATTTGTGTTGTATTTCTTTTCATGTTGTAAAGATGAACTTATGTATGAATATTGCTTCCAAGGCTACTAAACTGATCGGTCATTCGGGACATGATTTCCTTGTATCATGCCAATGTTACGTAATAATGCACCGACTCTGGGTAATTGGGGTCGGGGCATTACAGTTGGTATCAGAAGAATTTTAGTAAAAATCTTGGAAACTAGATTTACATAAACTCTAATTAGAGCACATAGACCTAAGATAGAATTTGAGAATTAGTCTATAAGATTTTCCTAGTATTTTGGTATTGTAGATATTTTGTGAGTTTTCGAGTAATACATCCCTGTCTGGATATGAGCAGGTAGAGGCGGCTATGGTATAGATATATCTAGGGGTAAAACTCAAAAACATCACTTTGAGCTAGACTCGAATGGGGACTGGTGCACAACAACGGGCCTTGCTACACTCTTGGTTATGACCCTCCTAGGGGATATGCTTTGGATAATTCTCATTTTATTTACAAACCATTATGATGGGTTTATGAGTATATACATCCTCAAAAAAACACATTTTTATGATTATGGATTATATACATAAACTTTTCAGTCTACATTAAGTATTTTATAAGTTTGGAATTATTCATTGTAATTCATAAGCTGACCGGGTGTATGTCATTGTGTAGAAATGGCGCCTAGTAGAAGGAATGTGAACTCCAGCAAAAGGTATGATCCAAAGGGTAAGAAGGATCATATCTTTCACAATATTAAGCCAACATTTAGAAAGAAAATTGTCTCTCATCTATTCTCAACATATGAAGAAATAATATCATGTGTTAATAAGATAAGTGAAGAATTCTCTGAGTCCAATGGATTTGAAGGGAAGTAAGAGAAGAAAAGGATGGAAGAGAGAAAGATGAATTAAGAGAAGTGGGAAAAGAAAAATTTTCCCATATGTGATAACTGTGGGAAGAAACACCCTGGAACATGCCTGAAAGGAATAGGAATATGTTATAAGTGTGGAGAAAAAGGACACCATGTACGTGACTGCAAGGGTAAGAAAAAGGTTTCAAATATACAATGCTTTACTTGCAAGGAGTTGGGACACTATGTGAACCAATGTTCAAATCATCAGAGTATGCCCCAAATGATGCAATTAGATAATAATCAAGTTATAATACTACCACAGATGAGGAGGAATGATTAGTGTTCGTATGTTGTTATTAGATAATTTTTTCATTTGAGTATTGTATAAAAAATGTAATGGTTATAATAATTATGGAGTATATATGGATTGTACTGCAGTACTATTTAATTAAGGACATGAGATTGTGTGGAACCAAGAAAAGTGACTCAATAACAGGTTAAATTTTGGAAAAATATATGGTTGAGAGAAAGATAAACCATAATATGGTTCTGATTCCGAGGTAGTGATTTTGGATTAATACATGATTGATTTGGATAAATTATATTGGATATTCTTGACTCCCTTAAAACTGATTAATGATTTGTATATTCCATCATTGTGGGAGTTTACAACATTTTTGGATGGAAGAAATATATCCAGTATTCTATAAGGAATAAGGGAGCATGAATGTAATCAATAAAATTTTATGGTAAGTCAGGATGTTTCAGTGTTTTAAAAGAATAAATGACAAAGGTATTCATATATTATTATGTGGTAAAAAGGATCCACATTATGTTTACCTTCCAAATAAATTTTTTGTAGAGAGTTTGGATAGAAGTATTTTGGATAAGTATAAAGGTTGGAATGGATTATACTTTATATTGGATATTATTTTTAGGGGTATATTTTTGGATATTTATAAAAAGGACAACATGCAGACCGTGTGACAACCCGTCCCATCGG
Organism: Viscum album; assembly: GCA_963277665.1. Classification (NCBI taxonomy): domain Eukaryota; kingdom Viridiplantae; phylum Streptophyta; class Magnoliopsida; order Santalales; family Viscaceae; genus Viscum; species Viscum album. The sequence continues at coordinate 172,829,035 of OY728157.1, forward strand.
ACAAAGCTGTGGGAATCGAACCCAAAACCATAGTGCGATTGGGATTTATCACCTAACATTGGACTATATGAAATCCCTAGAATGTATAATGTAGTTTTTTTATGTTCTGATAGATGAATTATAAATTTATTTTTGGAACCCTATACGGTTAGGATAAAAAGAATATTTTTGAGTTCTATTACCTTTTGTAGTGAAAGATGGTTTTGTGGTAAAAATTTAGTAACAAATAAATGTCTACATGACAAGAAAGTATATTTCCTTACGTTCTTATTAAATCTCATAAATTAATTCCTCGACATTATGAAATATATCATAAATCAAAAACTTTGTCGTCTAACTTTTCCTACTTGGGAATCAAAGACTTTTTAACCAATCACATGTTCGTGATTTTCTTGTAGTTAACATTCTATTAATCCTATTTTCTACAACTCTCCATCAGACCTTGATGGTTTGTTTCTCCTCCATATCCATGTTTTCATAGAATCCTACTATGGGATATCTTAGGTGACCTTTGTACTTCTCTTTCTTTCTTTTAAAGTTATATTTATATTAACCTGATTTCCGATGTGTGTTTTTTCCAAAGGTATTTTCTATTTTCAACCTTTTATTTTTGAAAAATAATTTCAAATTGTGAGGATGCAATTTATTGAATGAGGGAATAATGTAACACCCCATGATTTCATAGTACATTTTTTCTTCAATGTAATTCAATAACTTTCACTACACACAACACTGAGTTCAAGCTCACCATGACTTACCAAACTAGACGTTAAAAAGCGATTATGAATAGTATTAACTGAATTTTGAACATTATATAATCTATATAATTTTAGAATATATAATATGAGTATCTTATACATATTTTAGAAAAAATACATTTTTTTAGATAAAATAAGTATTTTTCAAAAAATGCAATTTTACCGCCTTTTAATGGTGAAGCATTTTTAAATCCAATTTTTGAAACATTTATATATTCAATTTGATAAAAATTCAACTTATTTAGAATCATAACATAAGAATGTTTTTTCAATAATGTTTTGGTGTTTTTCGGATAACTTTCATATTTGGGTGAATAGTAAAAAAACTATATTTTAACTAAAAATCACTTTTTTAATCAAAATATATTATGGTGTTAATTTATACATTTTAATGGTTTGAAAGTATAAATAAATTATATTTTTACCATTTAATCCAATGATGGAAATTTTAAGTATTTTCACTTTGAAATTGGATATAAACAAGTGTCAAACTTTTGATAGTTATTATTTCTTAAAAATACGCCTTTTGGTTTTGACAGTGGGAATTAATTTTATATTAATAAAATCAACTTTTATAATTTGAATTTGGTAAAATAGGCTTCTTTTTGGATTTATATTATTGAAATTATCTTAATGTCAAATTTTGGTACTTTTCTGATAACTTTCATATTTTGATGAATAGTGAAAATTACAAAATTTTAATTAAAACAACTTTTTAAATTGAAATAATTAATAATGATAAATTATTAATTTGAGTTATTTTAAAGTATAATTAGATTATAATTTTACCATTTAATCCAGTTATTTTCATTGGACATAATTTCATATATAAACTAGACATAAGAAAGTCTCAATCTTATGATAGTTACTATTTGTTAAAAACATGCTTTTTGTTTCGACAACGGGAATTAATTTTTGATTAATTTCTGACACTTTTGTGTTATGAATTTAGAAAAATGGATTACATATTTATAATCATATGTTCCAAATTTTTCAAATAGGTAACATTTATTTTTAGACATTTTGAATAATTACTGCGATAAATATTTTATTTACCATGGTTAAAGGGTAAATTTGGTAAATAAGGGTAATAAAATAATATTATAATAATACTAAATTACCCTAAAAAGTTCCATAACCTTATTGGTGGATACATTTCTGACCATGGTCATATTTGGGTCGATTTTGGGACCCCATGGAGCCACTTGTAAGTGATAATGACACTTTATATTAATTGAGTTAAAGTAAATACAAAAATGACATAAGCATATATCTTTTAAAAAAACAATGTTTACACAAGGTTATATAAGTTATATTTTAGACTATAAATATTAATTATAAAGATAAGAATATTTTCTACATTATGGTATTTTCTTATAATTTTTAGACATCTAATAAACTAAATTATTTATGACACAATAATGATGTAGAGTTTACCTCATTAATAAATGATTTAAATAAATAAGATTATAAAGAATAAAAAAATATTTAAAACATATCCAATTATTATTTTATTATTTTATTTCTATCATTAGTCTTATTATATTCATCTTTAATGAGTTTTGGAGATTTAGAAACCGAATATCATTATATAATAAAATAATATTTTCAATCTTTCCTAAAGAGCCCCTCCTCCCCCTTATAAAAAGACACCACTTTTAACCAATTCCTCACACCTCTCAAGACTTTTGGCTCAACTAACCTCTGCCTAATTAAGCTCCCTACATACCTATCCCCCTCCAATAAGCCTTACCTTTGGAGGAAGGCACTTCAAGAGTTATTTTTGGTTCAAACCAATGAAAGTTACCCAAATTAAAGGTAACGATTTCTCTTAGCTTCTTTTCTTTTATTTTACTTTTACAATACATAAACTCTTCTTATTATTTTATTTTGTAACAAAACTAGTATACTCAATATACTAGGATATTTGTGTAGAAATTATTCTAACTACACTAAGACACACCTCCATCTAATGGGTGAAGAACATAATGTTTCTGTGGATGGAAACCAAACGCCTCACGAAACGATGATTGTTCAATTCTCTCCTACCACCTCTCATGGTGGCCATTATGATGGAACTATAATTAAATAAGATATTAATGATATTTATTTTTTATATAGGCTTCTGTAATTCCATTTTATAGCATACCATTATTCTTTTCATGATGTCTATATATACGATAATTTCATTTGAGTATGTGTGAACTACCGCCCCCTCAAAGTGATATGACTTGTTCATACCATACATGGAACATATAAATGATGGTTTTAATGAACTTAAGTAAAATATATAAGATATTATATTATACTATATTAATAATATACCTATGTATCATTTAGTTTTGATTATTTTTAAAATGAAAAATGAAATGGAAGTAGTGTTCGTGCGTACGTATGGACTACCATCTCCACGAATGCGATAAGATTCATTCCTCATCGTGTCCATTCAAGAATAATTTCAATTGATGATAAAAAATAATGTTTAAGGACATGATATAATTATGGATATGAATAATATACCACCTATGGATAACAAACACGTCTTATGTAACAAAACATATAAAAGAATACAAGTAAGTGAACACCTGAAACGATGATAATACAAAAAAATTATTAACAAAGAAATATTAAAATTTCATATATGATATCATATTTATGTATATGATTCTTGTATAAATTAATAAAAATTATTTTACTATTATACAAGAGGTTAACATACCATCAACAAAGGAAAAGTACAGGGTACGGGGTTTTCAACTCACTCCTTATTCCCGTGAGATTCGTGCCATATTGCCACTATTACCTTTTGTATGGTGTATGTACTGCCCATAATTGTATTCTTCATGTGATACACTTTAATTTATGTGTATTTACATATTCATTTTATGATAAATCTTTCATGGGGTGTATGTTTCTTTAGTTACCAAATTGAAAAGGGTTAATTTCACAATCTCTTTATTATCCGAGGTTGTTTTTATATAAGTATCTACTGGGACCTATTGATCATCCACATCCATGTTTCTTAAAAATGTATTTCAAAACATTCTTAATATTTTACAGAATATAGGTTAAATTCAATTATACCCTTATTTAACTTTTTATAAGATGTTTATAAAGGAATATTTCCATCGTTTTCCAATCATGTTCCTTTTAACCTTTTCGATAAAATTAAGGTAAGAATGTCTTTTTTTAACATATACGGCGGGTGCTGCTATTTTCCGCTGTAATAAAATAGTTGAAGCTTCCCTTACAAGATTATAAGAATATTTTCAATGTAAATGTTTTATTTTATTATTATGTGACTTTTAAATGATTTCAAAATTAATATTTTAAGAATTTGTGAATGGCACTCTTTATCAAGATCAGAATTTTAAATGTTTTAAAGATTTATCTTTCTAAATATATTTAATTAATGTCAATGTTTTCAAAATTATATAAAATATTTATTTATATTTACATGAATGTTTTGAAATGATATTTCATTTCCAATGTTTCAAAGTGGTATGGGACACTTTGATTCAAAAATCTCTTTTAAATTACTTCCTTTATAAATGTGTGAATATTCAATGATTTCAAAAAAATATGTTTCTCTAAAATAGTTTTAATTTCATCTATGTCAACATACATTGATGGATTTTAAAGTTATTTGAAGCTGATTTATTATGATACAAAAAATCAATATTGTATTGAGGGTTTTGTGATATGTTTGACGGTGGATGTGTTATTTTTATACCATTCATGGTTTATGAAGAAAGTATTGAAATTTCGTATCCTAGTTCTTATACGAATGTTTATGTTATTTTTCAAAATTTTCATATGAGGAATGTATTGGACATAGTAAGTGATGGGAGGAGCCCGCTATAGCTCATCGATGCATCGATAGGTCTCATGAGACAACTAGAACTGGAATTGGACGTGGGCCTTTCCCAATTTTTATATATGGTTTTGGCCGAGGACTTTATCATTTTTAGAAATCTTGGCCAAGGCATTGACAGAATCATTCAGAATGTCCAGAATTATACATTTCCTCATTATGAAAATAATAGTTATGTTTCATGTGGTCTTTAGACTAGTATAATACGATTGATTAGGTTTTATTATGGCATTATTTACTCAGCTCATACTCCTACCATAAAAGTATTCATGTTTATTATTGATAAATGCATATGGATTCAATTATTCACCATGCTTAAAATTTATGTTATCTTCCACTGTATTGCTTACCTTTAATGAGCGTTTGAGCTCACCCCTTTCTTATGTTTCATTTTCCCAGGATATGAAGAAGTTAGTTATGAATGACTTGCGGGCATAATCTAGGAGTCATGGATGTTTCTAATGGTATAAATTCATGTTGTATTTCGTTTCAAGTTTTAAAGTTGAACTAATGTATGAAACATGATTCCAAGGATACTAAACTGATCATTCTACTCGGACATTATTTCCTTGTGTCATTCCCATGTTACGTAATAATGCACTGACTCTGGGTAACTGGGGTCGGGGCATTACAGATCACATATTTTTTATATATTAAATAATAAAATGAAAATATAACTCCATTTAAAAATATAAATTCATAATTATTGGTCCCATTTGGAAATTTTTGTCAACCATTTAATATGTGAATGATACAGTAATTCTTATAGAATTGTCATGGATTCAGGAAATGGAATTTCATGTCATTCATGGACAATTTTCCATACAATTATGATGAATTATGAAGTTTTTCTAAAGTGTTTTAAAAATTTTCTATGATGTTTTAACTTTTCAATAATAATTTTAAGTCCATTAAAATTATTATTTTCATGAAGTGAAAGATGAATCTATTTGATAATAAGGCAATGAAAAAATAAGAGTTCATATGTATTTTGTATGAATATTTTGTGAGGATGAGTCATGGGTTATAATTTTATATGTTGGGAATGAATTAGATATTTATTATATACATAGAATACTTCAATATATTTTATGTAATGAATTATATAAAAATGGAGGAGAGCCCACTAGCCTTTCTATTTCAGGATCAACTGAAGGAACATGTGGGACCATAGTCTACCATGCCTAAGGTAACTGGCTTTGGAATGTCCACATGAGCACATCTATAAGGAGATAATGGTAATTGTGGCCTTAAGAACTATGTAGGAAGGACCAATGACCTAGAGATCTAACCTTGGGATGTTCTAGTGAGGGCTCGAGAGTAAACCATGATACTCACTTATGGATACCTGGAGGATTGAATTGATTTAAATATCAGAGATAATAAAAAGAGAGGAACTTATTTGGGATGCACATAGTGTGTGAATTGTTCATCCAACTTAAAAAAAAATAATTTTTTGGGGCTTTTGGATTGGTTTGATCTGAGATGTTTGATCGAGCTGGGGAAGTCATCTTCCTCCATCCTCACTCAAGGAATCTCTGTAGTGGAAGTTATCTGCAAATTTAAATTTATGGAGATCAATATAAAATCCACGAGACTAAATAGAATGCCACAAATGGATTAACTTAGTTATTATTGAACTCGAGAGATCCAGGAGAGATCAATGTACACATTAAATTCAATATTCATTCTCTATCAAGCTTGAATATATTGACCCCAATCCAAAACTATCACTTAATGAATTAAAGTTATTAAATTTCCAATTGACTGAATATAAACTATGTAGTTGTAGGGGTTGAATTTGTTGTTCAATTTTATATATGTTTCAATTAATTATAAAAAAACTATAACAACTTATTATAGGTAATAACATTATAATATTTTTTATAAATATGAATTCATTCCAAAATAAGAAATCATGTAAAGAACATGATATTTATAAGGTTTTTCCTCAATTTGATAACCTAAATCATTCCATAGACACTCCCATGGGTTTAAGAAAAATAACTATTATGAAGAATTGAATATAACTTTTTCAAACTCCAATTAGAAAACTTTTATCTCCTAATATGAAATATTATACTGAATCCAATAAGATTACAAATTTTTCTTATAAATAAATTGAACCAAACTCAAAAGTAAAAAAGTCATAGTTATTTTTTCTCCATAATATTTATTGGGTCCAATGACCCTAAATATTATGACATTAAGTATGCTGAACTCAGTCTGATTGACTCTGTATGGTAAACTCAATATGATCTACCCTTTATTAATATCGAATTCTAAAACTCTGCTAAGATCGTAGTATGATCTCCTTCATTCTGATCAACTCAATATGATATTCTCAATATAATGATTCTCAAATTGGTAAAAAACTACAGATATACTGTCTTCTAATGACATCTCCTTATGAAAGTAACTTTCAATCGAATTATCCATCACTCCACCTTTTCGATTGACAGGAAAAGTTAAAAAATGAAAATAATATGTGCTTTTATTTATCAATGACTCAAAAATACAAAATATGGAAACTAAAAAGCTTTTCCTTCTTACCCAAATTTCTAAATTTCAAAAAACACCCACATTTAAAACATCAACTTTTACTTCTTCATACCTTCTCATTATTTCTTTAAGATCAGTCTCTATAAAACAAACAAAATTTTTCTTCATCCAGATATAACTTTTTCAACCTTATCTTCCTCTAATCATTATGATATGCCTGTATTTATTATCACATTAAAATATTCTATTCTTTCTTAGCTCATTATTACCCTTCATTCTTTCCCAGTTCATTATGATGAACATACTTAGTAGATGACTTATTGGGGTCCCAATATTATTCAATTTTAAATGTGGACTTTCCCTTTATTTCATCTCAAGAAAAAAAAATACTTTTAGAATCTTTACTTCATTTACTAATAGATCTCCCACTGATGGTTCAACATCAGAAACTCTTATCACTCTAATGATCGATATCCGATGTGTTATCGGTGTGAGGAATTCATTTGATGAATCAGTGCCTGTTCTTGATCTAATTAATCTTCCTCCTCAAATTTCATTTGGTTCAAATCCTCATAATGATGGAATTATCATTATGATAGAATTATCATTATGATTCATTATATCAAATTATGACTCTCTTTAACAACATTGAAATTATTCAAACATCATCAGGATTCACTTTCTCATTATGATGATCTTATCAGTGTCATAGCTTATTGGAAAGCATTGTATTTTATTGAGAATATATAAAAACATTAGGATTTCATAATTCCTTAGAAATCATTCACATTGAGAGTTTTTATTACTTATTATAACATTTTGAGAAGAAAAGAATCATCTTACATGGGATTAGAAACTTTGATACCTTTCACATTTATTATTCACCATCATCAAAAATCTCCTCCACTTCATTCTTACATCTTCAATCCGAAATATCATACTCTCTAAAAAAACATGTTTTGAATGAATCTGAAATTAATGATAAATGATTTGAGACGGATACTATTACTAAAATATTTGATTATCTTTTTTATGACTCCTAAGACCGGTGTTTCTCATTTATAACTTCTGAGTTAGGTGCTTCTCAGTCCAATATTCAGTGTCTAAATTCCAATATCTGATGAAAATTTTCAAAAAGGAGAAAAATTTATTCCCCACTATGTTTGAATTTAAGAATTCATCACCATTTAAATTTCATAAAAATTATCATTATGATGGACTTGGTCTGGTTCTAGAAAAATATTCATATACAAATGGTTTGTTTTCAAGAAATAAAAAATATTGAAATGACATTATCACAATCGTTATTCAATATCCCTCTTTGGATATTTTGACCACCCTCATTTTTGAATTTTCCAACTCTTAGATATTTTTTGATACTCAATATTTATAAACAACTCATGTTTTGGAAAATTTACTAAAACTCATGCTTTCTCAAATGAGTGTGTCATGACACCACAATACTTTATAATTTAATGTTTTAATGGAATTCCATCCTTTGATGATATTTGTTTATCCATGTAAAGAAAAACTCCACCTCACTGTCATATTTTATTATTTTTCTTTTTCTCCCCCTATGTATTGTTATCTTCCCCATTATACCATAATCCCAACATCATATAAATAAATGAATGATAAGTGAATAATTCTTACAAAGTATTAATTTGTTACTTTATCACCCCCATTATCAACATAATCCAATGCACGGTGGGGGATTTCTGTTGTGGGAATTAGGAAGTCATTGGATAAGGATGAACCTGAAGTTGAAAAATCAACTTAACAAACCATTGTTTTGGAATTCCCTTTGTGAAGATGTCATTAGTTTGTTACATCATTTAGATATATTCAAGAAAAATTTCTCCCAAAACAACTTCCAATTTTATAAAGTGAACATTCATATCAATGTGTTTTGAACATGAGAATTGGACATGATTTTTAAAATGATAAATTTCACTATGATTGTCAAATTTCATATTCAATGGTTTAGAATGATTCACTTTCATTTTTTCCATATAAACTTTTCTCCACAACATTTGAGTACAATCCTGAGTAGATGCAACATATTCAGATTCAAATGTGATCAATGTTACTGAACATTGTTTCCTACTATTCTACCTCACATGACATTCACCCAAGAATGATTTTCCTCGTGAGGATGATTTTCCATCGTTACAATATGAAGCCCAGCCGACATTAGTATAATAATATACTTAATCTCATAATTTCTTTTGTAAGAAAAAATGTGAAATTGATCAATGACCTATCAAAAAATTCCCTTTTCGGCTAACATATGAGATTCTTTTGGATTACATTGATGCATAGAGCATAAAATCGCATCATAATACATATTTTTCTTTGAGATTGTAAGGTAATGTAAACTTTCTATCATCTTAAAAAATACTTTATGATTCAAACATTTTATAAACTTATATTTCATTAACTTTTTACTAACAAATATTGGAGTATAAAGTTCTTTGAATTCTATAATCACAAACTTCATTAAAAATTCCATAGAATACTTTTCTTGAAATAAGAAAATATAATTTTATTTTTATTGAATTTCTAATCCAGGGAAGAATGTTAAATCCCACGGTATTTAAATTTCAAAATTTATCTTCATTTCCTCATAAAAGTTTTTATAAACTTTTTCTCCTTCACCAGTAAAAAAAATATCAACCACACACACAATAAAAAAACTGTGATGGATTTAACTTCATTCAAAGATTATTTATTATCAACACTTCCTTTATAAAAATTAACCATTATCAAATAGCTATAAATTTTAAATACTAGGAATTTAAAGAATTTTTCAACCCATAAAAGGATTTTTCAGTCTACAAACCTTTTTTTCATCATTATCAGGTTGAAAACCACAAGGTTGTTCAAAGTAAACATCTTCTTTAATATCACCATGTATGAAATATGAATTTACAACCATATGATAAAAATTTTAATTCATATATGATACCATTGATTGAAACATTCTAATAGTTTCAAATCATTAAAATCATTAATTTTTTTTTTAAATCCACACCTTACACATGTGCATACCCATATAACCAATTATTTCTTTGTTTTTTCAAACTTCTCCATACTGATTGAATGTTTCTTTGTAACCACAATTTTTTATAACATTTTTAATTACTATCCATCAAATAAGTTCCCATGATTCATTTTTCTCAATTTAATCTAAATCACCATTCATAATATCAACCCATTTTTTGTGTTGAATAGAATTTGAAACTAATCCTGGATCGAATTTATAGATTACTTACATCTGATTTTCTTATCTAAAATTTTTCCTTGTCTAAATTTTATCCTTATAATTTTAAATAATTTTTTTGGACTCAATATGCTATATTAAGGTAAGAAATTTTAATGTTTCTTTTTCATCTAAACATTCCTCATCACTTGATTCTTATACATCATGGTAAGGGTGTTTTGACTTACTTTCACAATATTTTGAAATTTATTGTTTATCCTCCTCTTAATTTTCATCAAATTATGTTAAGGAATTTTTATTTTCAGTTAATTTCACATCATATGAGTCCACCAACCTTTGTATGAATTTTTTCCAACATTTGAAACTACTTCAATTAGGTTAATAACCCATGACAATTGCTTCCTCAACTTTCTTATAAAACATCACAAGATCCAAATTTTTTTATTTTTAGTAAAAATGGACATAAAAAAGTTTATGTACTTCTAAGATGGTTTTTTATTTTCCACATTTCATAAGATATAATTTTGGTTAGAACCTAAACAAGAATCTATTTTAAAGATGTATAGTAGTAACAACGACATATTTCTAATATTACTTGGAATGTTTATACTCAGCTAACATACATCCTCCCATTTCCACAAGACCTCTATTATTTTTTCCGATACACATATCTTTTGTTAGTTATTATGAAAAATATACTAATGTTTGATACTATTATTTTTAATATATGTTTCAAAAGTTTTTATTTTGAATTTGATACCATTATCTGTTCTGAATTATTTATATAAACCCTCATTTATTTATTAACATATTTTTTGAAAAACTAAAAAATTCAACAACCTCTAATTTATGTTTGAAAAACATTTTTTTGTTATCAAAGTTAAATCCTCAATAAAATTGATGATGTATAAATCAATTTTTTATTTATGTCTCAGTAGTCTACAAAAATCAGAGGGAATAAGCTTAAAAACTATGGTAGATTGAATCTAAACTCTATTATGAAATTTTTTTGTTATCTTCCCTTGTTGAAAAGTTACACAAACATCTTCATATCTTATTTTCAATTATAAAAAATAATTAAATAAATAATCATAAGAATTATTTTTTATTTTTTTCTACCAATGAGGGCCAATTCTTCAGTTACACAACTTATTTTATCTTCATAAGTCAAGTAACACGAGTTATTAAACTATTTAATTTTGAAGATATTTCCAACGGTTCTTTCCCCTATTGTAATAAATTCTCTAGTTATCATACTTTTGATAACATAGGGCTATTTTTGGACGATCACTTACTTTCCATTATCACAAAGATGATTCAAAATATTTAATTTATGTTTTATCTCATCAAAAAATAAAACATTTTTATATGTCCACTTTTTTTCATGAACCTCATCCATTTTAAATCCAATGATTATTATAGATCTACCATTACTAAAGGTAACTGATCATCCATCATGAATTTCAATATGTTTCAATATTTTTATATCAATAATAATATGTAAAGAACAACCACTATCATGTATCCATATTTTGATCTTTTTAATTTCATTAAAATATGTCTCAATAAAAAGGGATCTTTCCTCAATTTTTTTATTTCAATATTCCTTATCTTTTTTACCTTAAGAAAATTATTCTAGAAATATTTTCATACATCGTTTGTCTTGATGAGTATACTGATAACATCTTCTACAAACATCTTAAATACACTCAAATTGATTTTTTGATGGACAATTTATATCATCATCATTTTTTCATTTTTTGACTTCATTTGGGTTAGGAAAGTTACTCATAATTATTCCACCCTCAATTTCATAATATTATAACAATTTTCCCATACAAGATAGAATATTTCAACAATTATAAGATCAATGTCTATAAATCCCACAACTCCAGTAATAAACTTCATATTTTTATTTTCAATAAAAGAAATATCTTTCTATATAGAAACTTTTTTGTGGTTAATAACTTGTTTCTTCTCAATAATAAACAAGTAATGTACCATATTTACTTCTAATTTAGATATAAAATTGTTTATATGTGATATGTTTTTAACATCCTTTCCCCCATAAGATTTCAAAAAATACTTTCTAACATCCTAAATGTTAGTAAAAACCAGTGAAAAATTATTTTTAGTGTTTGAGGATTTAACATATTCTTGTTTTGGTACCTCTCAACAAAATTAGAAGTATCGGATTTTTCTTCTAAATAATTTTTGATGCTTTCATTCATATTTATTAAGGTAAATTTAGACTCATGACTTTTTTATTGAAACTTGTGAACTTATTATTCTTTAGCTACCAACTACTTACTGAGATCTTAAACCATCATTTAATATTTAACAATTCTTACCTAGAAACATAATATATCCCGGTTGTATTCTTACTTTTCCTTGATGAAATATTTTCATCCATAAAATAATTTATCAGAGTCATTATTTATTACACTAATTTTTTTCTTGAAAGTAATAATATGATAAATACATGTAATAAGTAATATTATGAGTTGACACTCTTGATATGATTCCTCTCCACCTTCTTCACTATATGAAGAATCTTTTATTTTCTCAAATTTTCCAACAAAGGTTCTGAATTTTTTGGAACATTCATCTTAAAAATAATTCTTTCTAGTTGAGCCCAATTCATACTAAACATACATCTTTTTTTCCAATAAAACATATTTTTATATTTTTTTCATTACTTTTATTTATTATAATTATCTTTCCAATTCGTCAACTGATGATTTTCATTAGAATCATATCAATATTCTCCAAATTTCAACTTGAGAAATTCATAAAAAACTAGCTTATTATTCCACACCCAAAACATTTGAGATTATGTATAGATGTATACATTACTCTTAATCTAAAATAGTTCATAGATATAAAGAAACATTATTTTTTTATTCAACTGATCATCTTCATTTTCATCGAAGAGAAAATGATCAGCATATTCAACTTCTTATATATTTTTCTTTCTCTTGGAATCAATACCCATTTCATCTTTCATCTTCTTTTTGAACATTATATATTTCCTCATTTTATATAAAATAATAAACTCATGCGATTTATCAAGGTATAAATCATCATCATCTTTTAAAAATGAATTTTTTTGTTCCAACATATTTGGAATGTTTATCATTTTTTTATCCAAATTGTAGAATCTTATAGGACTTCTCAGAATCCGTTGATTGTTAAAAAAATTTCTTCTACACTAGTGATGTATTCATCCATAATTTCTTCATCTCTCATTCTAATGTATTCATAATTAATGCACCAGATTTTAAGATTGGCTTCCTTCACTTTAGTATTCACTCCAAAAATACTTTCTTGCATGCACCACATAATCATTGATGTTTTGAGACCCCCACCTTCATAAAATAAAATTTTATGATAAATAAAAAATGTTATAATTTCTTGATTTTCCTTGAACATTGATATTTATATTATCTTCAAAATTCATCATGGCATCATTCTAAACATATGGAAAACCAATTACAGCAGCATAAAAAACTTTTAGTCCAAGAGGGAAGATACAGAATCATCTTATATTTGCAAAAATAATAAATTTTTCCACCAAATGTAGTAGTTCATATACTAGTGTTATAATTTATATTAACAATTATAAGGATTAAAAAAGTAAACCATAGATATGATACTAATTGATGTTATAAAGGATCGATTAAAATATAAGAAGGGGTTGAATCTATTGTTCACTTTTATAGGTTTTAATAATTTTTAAAACTTATTCCATGCAATATATGAAATTTCATCTCCTTATAATATATTTGTAAATACGCATCCATGAAAAAAATAGTAAAACACATTAAGAACATGATATTTACAAGGTTCAAACTCAATGTGAGAACCTACATCCTTTCTATAGCCACTCCCATAGGTCTATAAAAATTTACTATTATCATAAAGTGAATAAAACATATGCCAAATCCTATAATACACCTTCTATATCCTGATATGATATAACATACTATCTCTCATTGGTTTACAAATTTTTATTATAAAACTTTAGAAAAAAATTTTAAAAGGTATTGTTCAATTTTCTGAAAAAAAATCATATGTTTGATGACCTTGAATATTACGAGCTTATGTCTGATAAACTCAGTCTGATTGACTCAGTATGATCAAATCAATATGATCTTTCCTTTCTCAATTTTATCTTATAATACTCTTCTAAAATATACAGTATGATCTTCCCCAGTTCGATCTAATCAATTTGATTTTCTCAATATCTTCTTTCTCGGTCCAGTAAGAAGACCAATAGATGTCCAATCTTCCAATGAGATCTTTTTTAAATATAATTCACTCAAATTATTCCAAGATCCATATTTTATTTTTATGTGAAATGTTTCAAAATGTGAATAAAATGTGATTCTATTTTTAGGTAAATTCAAAAAACCAAAGTGGGAAACTGAAAAACTTTTCCCACTAGCAAAATTTTAAAAAACCCAAAAATACTCACAATTAAAAATAAAATTTGACCTGTTCAAACATTCTCAGTATTTAATAATGAGAAGTCTTTTAGAACAAAAAATCATTTTATTTAGTTTGATATATCTTCATGAGCTTCGTCTTCCTCTGCTCATTACGATATTTCTATCTTTCACATCTTATTATGGCATGCCTTTCTTTCTCATCTAATTACAATCTTCTTTACACTCTAAGATCATTACAATGAACATTATCAATAAATGAATTATTGGTTTCACAATATTATTCTATTGCAAACATGAACATTACATTTGTTTCTTCTCAAAATAATACTACTCTCTTAGAATATTCACTTATTTTCATAACTAATCTCCCTTTAGTAGACAAACATAAGTAACTCTGATCACTCATATGTTTTTCATCTGATGTGTTATTGGTGGAAGGCATTCATTGAATAATGAATTCTTATTATTGGTCAAATTAATCTCCATCCTTAGAGTCAGTCTGGTTGAAAACATCACACTAATGGAATTGTCATTACAATAGAATTATCATTATGATGTTATGTATCTGATGATGACTCCACTTAGTAACATTGTAAATCATCAAAATGTATCAACTATCACAGTATCATTACGATGATCATGTAGCTTTCATAGCTCATTGGAAAGAACTATCATGTATTTTTGGAAATGAGGTAAACATTAAAAATATATCCTTTCCTCAATATTATTCATCGTGATAGTTTTTAAGATTTATAGTAACACAGCGAATGAAAAAGAAACATATGACTTTTTATTACAATGTTTGAGAATTTTCTAACTACTAGCATCACTTTCATCAAAAACCCACTTCATCATCATTTGGTCTTCCTCACTCTCAAAGTTCATAATTTCTAAAAAATGATGATTATGATTAATATAAACTTCATGAGGGTGGATATGAGACTAATTCTATGTCTCATAAAATAATTCATCTTTCAGATGACTCCAATGATCATGGCATATCATTTAGAATTTTCGAAGCTTGTTCTTCTATATGTAATCATCTTTTTCTAGAGGCCTTTGTCTGGAATAAATTTTTTTGCAAAGACAAAACGTTTCTCACTATTTATGTTTAGGTTTTAACAATTATAACCATTCAATATTTTAAAAAGAATCGTTCCAATGTACTTGGGATGATATTGAAAAACAAAAAACATTTATATAAAAACTATTAGGGGTTAACAAATACAAAATCTTGCTAAAAAATGTTATAACAAAATTTATTCAGTTATTTAGATGAATATAAAGTGTTATAAATGAAAATGAATAATAAAAATGTAGTATTCATGATGTTTGAATTTAATGAATATTAATTGAATAGAAAAATTTAGAGGTCACATGATGTGGATCCATGAGTATTCAAAATGAAAATTTTTTGTAATGAACAAAGAACAATAAAACCATGGGTTTTTAAAATGGGTGAGTAAGGGGTCAAAATTTGGTTCATTTTATTTTTTAAATATATTAATAATGGAGATTCTAAATCCTGGGATTTCTACTTTGAGATGCATGCATCCATTTTAGATGAGCCAACACTGATTACTTACCTATGTGAGATGAAAAATGTACCCAGTAAATTTGGGTATTTTAAATGAAAGAGCATGGATTATGATTTTGATTTTCAGGTGTTTCCAAAATACATGAAAAATATAGTCACCCACTTATTTGGGAATTTAAATAAGTTTCATGCATATATATAATTCTTTCATGCTATTGGATCCAAGGGTGACCACTAATGCATGTGAAGATAAGTGAAACCAAATACCTCAGACAATTGTGATCAGATCCATGTAGTAATATCATACCCACAAATTCAAGGGTGTTCAAATTAAGATTTCAAATGAAAAATAAATTTCCATATTCCACGTGGTATGTAAATTGTAACATGATACCCAAAATTTATGGGTATTTGACATAATATGTGCACACATGTGATGAAAAAAGATCATATAATATCCATTGAGACACCCTTCAACCATTACTAAAGATAAACTTTGAGATGGATCCATTTCCATGAAATTAATGATGAAGTTGATTTGTCACACCCCGAACACAGATACTCCCTTATTTTATACATTTATCAATGTTGGATCTTTTTGTTCTGGTTTGGGTTGAGTGCCCAAAAAAGTCCTTCTTATTTTTGGTTTAAGGATTTCTTTTTATACCTATGATTAGTTATTCTTGTTGGGATTGATATAAAGTTTTATGTTGGTGAGTTTGTGATGTCGTTGGTGTCTCTATATTGTGTTTAAAACATTCAAGGATCAATGGGCGGAATTCCCTAGTGTTTGGGATGTAATATTGGGATTTCTGGCCAATTTTTTGGGTTGCACAGTTTGAGCACGATCTGGACAAACAATGCAACCTAACCATGAAAATTTGAAGAAGTTTCTTGTAGCCATCATACAGTCTACGCACAGTTTGACAAACTGTGCCCCAAAACCATGCAGCAAATTTCAAAATTTATAACTTTTGACATAGTGATTCTATTGGGGTGATTCCACCTCCAAAATGAAGCCGTATCTGTTAGGAATCGACTAGAGGAACCTCCCTCTCCTTCCTTCTCCTATTTGGGGCTCTTTTGTGGAGATTTATCAATAATGGTTGGTTTTTCTTCATGTTTCCTTCATCAAATCTTCTCTCCTTCTATTTCCCTCTTTGTTCATGGGTTTACTTTTGGGTTTTCTTCCATGTAAAAACCCTAATGTCTATGGTTTATGTTTGGTTCATTTTTCATTGGATCTAGGGTGAGCGAATGGTAAGTGGGGCTTAGATCTATCCTCCCTTGAAATTTTGATCCATTCGCACATGGTTGAGGTAGGCGTTTCAAACTTTTTCAATTTCGAAACACTCCACAAGCACTTGTGTGTTTTCATTTAATTTTTAAATGTCTTTTTCACCTCTACTATATCCATGTCTTACTGCGAATGATGTCTTTGTATTGGTAGAATTTACTAAAAATATATTTTTAAAGGGATTTGTGTGGAATACCAAGGTTTATTGCACCTAGGGTTATTGTTTAAATACTCATTGTTCTTTAAAGTTAAATTAATGGTTTTTATGAAATATTTAGCCTTGATTGTGCTGGGATGGTTGTTTATTATTTGTGATCTTGATTTCATGTGTATGGTTTGGTAAGGATTTATCTTTTTCAATGTGTTAAAATGTTGTAAAAAGGGTTTCTTGGTTATAGTGGAATTGTTTTATGTTATTTGAATAATATGGATGGATGGATGTGGTTTAAAAGAAAATGGTTGGTTTTTTGGTAGTGGTTTTTGGGTGTTCCATGAAATATTAGTTTCCTAAATGTTGTTTAAAATGGAATCCAATGGGGGGATATGCCCGTTTGGATTTTGATGTGTGTGTTTTGGAAAATGTTTGGATTGAGGGGTTATTTGGCATTTCTCAGTTGAAGATGGTTTTGAAATGATTTGGAAATGTTTTAGTAAATGCATTTGGGTGTGTAAACATAAAGGCCTATTTATAATTGTACCTTTAAAGGTGATGTTTTGTGTTGATTTTAGAAAAGAATGTGATTCTGAAAATGTGAATGCCCGGTTGGCAACTTACAGTGTTTTAAAATATGTTTTGAATGCTTAAGTGATGTGATGACATGTTTGTCATGTTTTTAGTGTTTCATGTCTTTCCTAAAATGTGGAAAGGCTTGTTTAGGAAATTTTTGAAGACATGGTTTTCCTAATGGTTTTTGAAGTGATTTGTAAATGATTCGGTTTACGTAATTTTCAAGAGTTGAATTGTGATGTGAGAGTGATTTCTTATGGAATGAGATGATCAGTGTGGTTGATAAATGGTGTATGTGGTAACATGTGATGTTTTAAATCTGATCGAGTACAAAAAGGGAAGCCTGAGTAACTAGGTGGGCATACTTATACTAGTATTCTAGTGATCATGTGGGGTTTGGACCCTGTTTCATTTAGCACGTTTGACGATGCCAACACTAACTAAACTATGATTATGATATTGGGGACCACTAGGTTATTGGTATGTTCCATACTAGTTGCTCATTCATGAGAACGGGTATTGTTACAGTTTCTTTTCACTGACATACAAGGTCCATGGGGCTCACAGCTATCTAGTGCCTAGTGGCATTCTTGTGAATAGTTCACAATGATTATATTCCACCTCTTGTCGGCATACGGTATATAGGGTTGGTAATTTTAAAAGTCAATGTGTTGCCTTTAATGTGGAGTTCTTTGAAATTGATTTCCATTTAAATTTGTTCCATTGAAAAAAGTTACTAGTATTGTTTGGATTGGGTTTTTTGTTATAAAATGATAGTTTTCTTGAAAAGGATATGGTGGCGTGTGTTGGCCTCTGAAATGGTAAATTTGTGGTTGTTTAATAAAATGTGAAAAATATATTTTTATAATTTCCTTTCAAAGTTGTGTTAATGGACTGTTTTGGGAAAGGAAACACTTGAAATATGTAGTGATTTCCTATTGAGCTGTTAGGTCACACCCTACCTATACCAATCGGTGTCGGTAGACCCGATATGTTTTGCAGGTTTAGGTTTTGATCAATTTTTTCTTGTTTGATATATCGCTTTGAGAAGGGTATTCTTGTGGTTAGAGGTGACCAGAAGGTCACATGAAGATCATGTTACTAGCTGGTTGTTTTTTTGTTCTAGCTTATGGTTCTTTCAGTGTTAGTTTTATTCAGTTGTATTTGTATTGGACCAGATTGTTCATTTATTGAGATTCAATTGTGGTTAGATTTGTTACATTTTCAGTGCTGTATAATTTGCTCCAATTTATTATTGTTCCAAATCGTTCCCTATTGTTTCATTTTCATGGTCGTCACTTGTTTCAAGCCCATGTGGATCAGGAATGCCCTTCGGGTCATGTCATGGATCAAGTCGGGTGCCAGGTCAGATGGCATCCATGATTGGTTCATGAAAAAATGGTAGTCGGGGAGGTTCTTGTTATTTGGGGTGTCTAGTAGATGAAGACTAGGGTTTTCATGACTCAGGAGGTAGGTGTAGGAAGGGCATCATGAACCCTTGCTCATTCTAAACCTTGATTCAGTAGGGGTAGTATGAGTTAATTCTTGTGTCTTGTGTTGTTTTGGAATTGAAGATGACAATGGAGGTGAGTCGGGTTATCTTGTGGCCCTACGTGGGCTGGTGACCCAGGGGAAGTCCAAGTGCCCAATTCAAGGCCCTCCTATTGTTATGCCTTACTTGGGGTATGGCTCACCACCATGTTTTCGGGCTATGCATAGTCACTATTACCTCATTCTAGTGGTCCATTGTTGGTTGGGTATCATTTTGGTTTCAGTTGGTGTAAGTTTATGTGAAAAATTAAAGTGTATTTTGAAATCAAATTGTATTTAGAAATCGAAGTGTCTTCCATAAAATGGGTTTAAATTGGGAATGTGGGTTTTCAAACATTGATGGTGATTTGGGTTTGATAATGTTAATGGAATGTGTCCCTTGGTATTACTTATGGATGTTGACATGTGTGTGGGTATCTGTGAGAAGTGCATGTTGGCACGTGAGGATGAGAATAGATGGACTCACATGTAACAGTTCATGGGATACCATGGGTTGGGATTTGGAATTAAAGGCTTATCATGGTTTTCCTAAAGTGGATCTGAATGAGAAAATGATTTTGGGAAAATGATTTTTTTTCTTGTAAAATGGGTTACTGGTATTTGGGAATCAGCCTTTGAAGAAGGTTGTTTTGAATTTTAAAAGGAAAATGATGGTTTTTGAAAAAGTATATTATGGTGGTTTTTGTTTTTACATGGCTTTTGAGCCATTTGGTTTTGGGTTTAGGTGTTCCTCTTTTTTTGTGCCTCGATTTGATGTTGACTTCAGTTTTCGCTTTTCATGTTGTTCATAAAATTCCGCCCAAAAAGGTCCCCAAAGTTCCTAATGAGTCATGCCCAGTTCCTTTTCCATTACAAGTTTTTCATATTTTCTATGGTGATCATGGTTTTCTTGAGGCTATGATGTATCTTGAGGAAGTCGAGTGTATTTTTAAGTCATTGGGAACTACTGATGTTGTTATAGTTTGTACAGTTCAAAGGTTGTTTGAGGGTCTAGCCTTGTTTTATTGGTGGTTGGTCTTCCCATCATCGACAAAAGTTTATATGCCGTGGGAGGTTTTTTAGGCCACTTTCATACAACGGTTCATACTAGAGGAGGTTAAGTAGTGGAATGTGGAAGAGGTGTAGGATGTTTGGCAGGGGCAACGATCCGTAAAGTCTTATGTTGAAAATTTTAGAGAGATAGTTCCATTTTCTTTGGATGTAGCATATGAAGATCATATGAAGACCCTATCTTTTTTTGGGTTCTTCATCCTAAAATTATAGAGAATATGATCTCATACAGTGAAACCTGTTTCGAGTGGTTGGTGGATTAGGAATTTAAGGATGATCTGGTTTTGGGGTCATCCAGTGGTTGTTGGTTCTCGTGAAGGTTCCCCATATAGAAAGTAGGGTGTTCTAGGGGAATCGATTTCGGAAAAACATTCTCTATCGGCTCCAACTTTTAGTTCCTCAGACCATTCACTTGTATGTTTCCAGTGCGGCCGGTTTGGTCACTCAAATCTGTCTTTTCGAATTCCTTAAAATACTTACCGCCACTATGGCCATTGGGGTCATTTGACGAAGTTATGTAGGGGGTGTTGTCTGAGAAGGAAGTCTTGATTGGAGGATGTGTTTTCTGACAATGAGGTGGGAGATGCTTCAGCCATCAAATCCCCAACCAAAGGTCTTGGGGTGAAGCTCGCACACAGTCAGGAGTGACTAGGGGGTGTGAAACCAAACCGTGATTTGTTTTCTGTGTTGGGATGGAAATGATTAACATATCCTTGTTATTGTTGCCTTGATTTTTTAAGTTATCCTTTTGTGGTAATGGTGAGATAAAATAGATCTCTTATAACCCAAAAAGTTGAGTCTATCTAAATGTGGAATTTAAAATTTATCATTCTCCTTTAAGTGTGTTTTGCCTTCTTGTAGGTTAGTCACCGTTTTAACTTTTGGAAGTTCTCATTTGGAGATGCTTCAGTTATTTATAATTGGTTTATTGTGTGTTCGGTTTGTTTGGTAGGGTCCCTGCTTTTGTGATGGTAGTGTACATATTGTGTATGGAAGTTTAGGTTTGACCCCGGTCGAGGTTTCTAGGTTTTTAGAGTTATCATGAAATTTTCCCAAGTGAACCATAGTCACTGCACGGCTAGTCAAAACTATGCACCCCAAGCTAGTATGACAGAACAAACTACACGACCAGCACACGACCAAATAGTAGGTCTCATAACCGTGCGTCTTTGTGTCATTTTTTGTGGAGTAATTGGAACTGTTGGCATACGGTTTTGAAATGGTGCGGCCAAGCCGTGCGGGGTTCCCCTTCCATCCAGTAGTTCACGCATGGTTGGTGCATCGTTTTGTAAACCATGCGGCCAAAACATGTGAGCTGTACGAAAATTTTAAATATTTAAATCCCTCATTCCTGGTTGTGGTGAGCGTTTTGTTTGCGGTTTCAATGTTTTTCGTATTAGTTGAGTTCTTGTGGTGGGGAGAACCCTCTCATGTTTCCCCTTCATCCTCATCCATGCGTTATGGTTTCTTCTTGATCGGTCAGGTGTGACTTTTGGAGTGAATAGTCATCCCGGAGATCAGGGTTTCCCCTTGGTTTTTGTTGGGTATGGACTTGAGCGGTGGTTAACTTATGGCTGGGTGACATTCTGCGGGAAGAAAGTGTCTATGGTGGGAAGAATTGTCACACCCCAACCACATATACACCATTATTTTAATATTTTCTCGAAGTTGGATTATTTGGTTGAGGTTTGGGTTCAGTGACCAACAAAAGTACTTGTTTTTTTGTGGTTTAAGGTTTCCTTTTTATACCTATGATTAGTTATTCTTTTTGGTATTGAGATAAAGTTTAATGTTGGAGAGTTTGTGATGTTGTCGGTTTCTCTATATTGTGTTTAAAACATTCAAGGATCAATGGGGGGAGTTCCCTATTGTTTGGGATGTAATTTTGGGGTTTCTAGACAATTTTCGGGGATGCACAGTTAGAGAAAGACCTCGAAAAACTGTGAAACCTAACCATGTGAAGTTGCAGAATTTTCCAGTAGCCATTGCACGGTCTGCACACAGTTTGACAAACCGTACAGCAAAATCATGTAGCCACTTGCAGGATTTATAACTTTTGACGTGGAGCTATAATTGGGGTGATTTCACCTACAAAATGAATCTGTATGTGTTTTTCATCGACCAGAGGAGGCTCATTCTCTTTCCTACTTTTTTGGATAGATTTTGTGGAGATTTATCAATAATGGTTGGTTGTTCTTTATGTTTTCTTCATCAATTTTTATCTCCTTCTCTTTCCCTCTTTGTTCTGTGGTTTCCATTTGGGGTTTTCTTCCATGTCCCAAACCTAATGTATAAGGATAATGTTTTTTTCATTTTTCTTTGGATCTAGGGTGTGCGAATGGTCAGTGCGGCTTAGATCTCTCCTCCCTTGAAGTTTCGTTCAATTCGCACATGGTTGAGGTAGGCGTTTCCAACTTTTTCCTTTTTGGAACACTCCACAAGGACTTGTGTGTTTTCATTTAATTTTTAAATGCCATTTTCACCTGTAATATATCTATTTCTTGATGTGAATGATGTCTTCGTATTATTAGAATTTATTAAAAACATGTTTTTAAAGGGATTTCTGTTACATACCTAGGTTTATTACACCTAGGGTTATCGTTTAAAACCTCATTGTTCATTAAAGTTAAATTGGGGGTTTTTTTGAAATGTTTAGCCTTGATTATATTGGGATGGTTGTTTATTATTTGTGGTCTTGATTTTGTGTGTATGGTTTGGTAATGATTTATCTTTTTAAAATTGTTAAAATGTTATAAAAAGGGTTTTCTGGTTACAATGGGATTGTTTTATATTCTTTGAATAATGTGGATGGTTGGATGTAATTTTAAATAAAATGATTTTGTTTTGTGGAAGTGGTTTTGGGGTGTTCCTCGAAATATTAGTTTCCTAAATTTTGTGTAAAATGGAATCCCATGGGGGATAGGCCTGTTTGGTTTTTGGTGTGTGTGTTTTGGAATTTTTTTGGCTCGAGCGGTTGTTTGGAATTTCACACTTGAATATGGTTTTCAAAATGATTTGGAAATGTTTTTGTAAATGCATTTGGGTGTGTAAACATAAAGGCACATTTGGAATTTTACCTTTAAAGGTGATGTTTTATGTTGATTTTAGAAAAGAATGTGGTTGGGAAAATGTGAATGCCTGGTTGGAAACTGATGGTGTTTTAAAATATGGTTTGAATGCATAAGTGATGTGATGACCTGTTTGGCATGTTTTTGGTGTTTCATGTTTTTCCTAAAATGTGGAAAGGTCTGTTTAGCAAATTTTTGAAGAGGTGGTGTTCCTCATGGTTTTTGAAGTGATTTTTAAATTTTTCGGTCTGCTTAATTTTTCAAGAGTTTATTTGTGATGTGAAAGTTATGGCTTATGAAAGGAGATGCCTGGTGTGGTTGATAAATTTTGTATGTGGTAACATGTGATGTGTTAAATTTGATTGAGCACAAAAAGGGAAGCCTCAGTATCTAGGTGGGTAGACTTGTACTCGTATGCTAGTGATCCTATGGAGTATGGCCCCTGTTTCATGTAGAAAGTTTGATGATGACAACACTAACTAAACTATGATGATGATATTGGGGACCACTAGGTTATGGGTATGTTCCCTACTAGTGGATTATGCATGAGAAAGCATATTGTTACAGTTTATTTTCACTGAGATATGAGGTAAATGGGGCTCACAGCTATCTAGTGCCTAGGGGCATTCCCATGACTAATGCTCAATGATTATATTGCACCTCCCATCGGCATACGGTAGGTTGGGTTAGTAATTTTAAAATTCAGTGCTTTGTCTTTAATGTGGAGTTAATTTAAATTGTTTTGCATTTAAATTTTTTCCATTGAAAATTGTTACAAGTATTGATTGGATTCGTTTTTTGTTATAAAATGATATTTTTCTTTAAAAGGGGGTGGTGGCGTGTGTTGGCCTTTGAAATGGAAAAGTTGTGGTTGTTTAATAAAATGTAAAAAATATATTTTTATAATTTTATTTCAAACTAGTGTTAATGGACTGTTTTGAGAAAGGGAACACTTGGAATCTATGGTGATTTCCTACTGAGCTGTTAGCTCACACCCTACCTATACTACTCAGTGTCAGTAGACCTGAGATGTTTTGTAGGTTCAGGTTTTGATCAGTTTTTTCTTGTTTGAGATATCTCTTGGAGCAGGGTAGTCTTGTGTTTGGAGGTGACCAATAGGTCACATAAAGATCATGTTAGTAGCTGGTTGTTTTTTTGTTGTAGCTTATGGTTCGTTTAGTGTTAGTTTTAATCAGTTGTATTTGAATTGAACCAGATTGTTCATTTATTGAGATTCAGTTTTGGTTAACTCTGTGGAATTTTCAATGTTCTATAATTTGATCCTATATATTATTAGGCCAAATCATTGCCTCTTGTTTCATTTTGATGTCCAGAACTTATTGCAAGCTCGTGGGGATCGGGAACTCCCTTCGGGTGATGTCGCGGATAGAGTCAGGTGCCGGGTCAGATGGCATCATGGCTTGGTTTATGACATGATTGCATGCACTATTAAATTTTATGGAGAGAATATAGATCATTCAAGATCTATGGGGGTTTTTATCTCAACAAGAATGTTCAAAAAATCTATTTAATATATTGACAAACCATACAAAAGGAGGGTATATATATCATTCTTGTAGAGAAATTCTATCTATGAAGAAAATATTTCTATTTCTGAATCAATAGTAAAGATAAATCTAATTAATAGGGTGTCTAACCAGCTACTAGACGATTGTGGTTAGGGGTGTCTAAAAAATCAGAAAATAAGATCAATTAGTGTGTCTAAATAACTATCGAAATATTGGGTGTCTAACGAATTATGTTACTAGGAAGTCTAACTAGTTTTATTAACTTGTGAAGATAGTACGGTTAATCCATATTTTGAAATCTAACCAATATGGAAAGGATTAGGCTGTCACATTTCTGATCCTTGTCAAAATTGAGCTCCTTTAACTACTCTTTATTACAACATTCAATGGTTTGGTTGTGAGATATTATATTGTCTGGATAGATAAAATTAAAAATTAATACTTGTTAAATAAAAATTAAAAAACTATTAAATAAATAAAATTGTTTAACCCCCTCTTATTAGATAATACATTATGGGGAATTTCAATTGGATTTAGAGTATATGTTACCTCTAAAGATCCATAAAGTTTCTATACAGATGGAGAATCTTCATTCCAAAAATTATTAATGAGTTCATTCATTCAATGGCATAAAGTTTCATATTTTAGGAAATATTATACTTCCCTACTACATTTCCCTTGGCCTTAATGTAAGGTATTTTAACACAAATGTTTTTCTACCTGTTACTAATGATACTCCCAGGACTCATGTTTACAATAGGAATTTGGAGGTTTATGGAAGAGTATAAAATACCATCCTAATTTCTTCAGTACAATATTTACAAACCTAGGTCTTCTATCTTTAAAAAACACTTCAAATTAATGAGAAACTAAAAATCTATGGCCACAAAAACATTAATGTAAAGGATTCCAAAACGAATATATGGTGAAATATTTGTTAATACAAAAAAATATTGACGATGAAAACATTGATAATTTGTTTACATGAGTTAATGATATTTTAATCAATATTAGATGATTTGGTGAGAATCTTGATGATTCCATTATTATTAAAAAATATATGAGTAATTTTTTTGATCATTTTGATTATAAAATATCAATCCTAGAAGAAAGAGGTGATTTGTCTCATGATGAACCAAATAATATTTTTTTTAGATTATTAGACGAGGGAAAATAAAACATTCAAGAAGAATGAAACTATTTAAATGAACATTGAATCCATGAGAAAATGTAAATTTAATGAATATTTTTTTTCAATATAGTGATTTTGAAGATGTGGTAGGTGATGATGATTTCAAAAATAATGTTTCCCTTCTTTAGAAATGGTTTGGAAAATTGAAGATGAAATGTAAACAATTACAAAAGTGATAAAATTATAATATCCTTTAATTTTATTCCTTAGAGTGTAAAAAAAATACAAATTTAATTTGGATGGGAAGATACCTTAGAGAATGAATGGTGATAATAAGAACATGGACTTTACATTAAAAAGGATAATTTTAGTGAGAAGAGTGTGAAAGTTGATTCATCTAGTCATTTTGAATATGAATTAAAACTCATTTCCCATGTTGAGAAAATATCTGATTCATAAAATATGGGGATGATAAAGAATAAATAAGATCAAAAAAGGAAAACACATCCCATAATTATATTGGAAAAATAAAAAATCAATAATGATAGAATGACATGATGAATATCCTGCAATAAGGATCACAATATGCAATTATGGGAACACCCCGAACTATCCTAGAAGTACACCACCAACTGTTGGTAAGAATGATATAAGGGGAAATCCACACGAGAATAATGTTGATAACACTGATTTTGAGGGAACTTTCTCCTAGATACTATCCTCTAGGGATTCTAGAAGATAGTAAACAAGGTAAAACCCTTTGAGCCTACACAATAAAATAAAAATTTCACTCCTTTCAGTGGAATAATTTGGTCTAATGAGATATTTGATATGATTCATGGGCCAAATTGGATTAACAAATGAAATAATGTTAAATTAGATAAAAATAAGGGTCATAATGTAACTATCACAACTATGATTATGGAGGAATCAAGAGTGGAAAGATATCTCATATATGGAATGAAAAAGGTTATGGAAAAATATTAAAGGGTCATGAAAATGTGACACAACATGGAAGGCCTCTGACAGGAGTTAAGGCCCTAAGGAAATGTGTTTTTATTATAATTTAAAAGGTATGGGGAATCCCTTAACATATTAAGCCCCTAGAAAAATATCTATGGCCTTCATACCTATGCTATTTGTGATATCTAATCCAAAAATGATGTTCCAGAGCAAGACTAATTTCAAATAGGACTCCATTGGGTACACATATATCCCTCAAGGATCTACATGACCTCAAAATTTTACATTTAAGGATTTTAAAACATGAAATAATTTGTATTAATGCATGAATTATGAATGCTCAAAGTATTTCTGTTTTTTAAAATATTATGATGTCCTTTTTAGGTCTTTTTTGTATGCATTAACTTATTACTACTATAGAAGTGAATTATGGATGAATCCTAAAGAAACCCTAGAGTGTATGAATAACAAATTGGTGGTTGTGGAGGAATTCAACACTATTTTGATTCCTAAAGGAACAACTAGAACCAATTAAAAAATCACCGTTAATATTTTCCTCTTGCATTGATCACTAAAACCTGTTGAAGTTCCAATTATTGGAGTTTACATTTGAAGGATCTAGTATACCTTGAATGAAATTCAAGAAAGTTAGATTTATATTTTCTCAGTAAAAATTGATTATAGGAGTGGCCCCAATGGGGTTTTTGACATTAGTCTTCCAAAATTTCACATAGATAATAATTCTACCATTATTGAACTCTCTACAAACCTATCAAGGATAGTTCATCTGAACTTTCGTTAAAATAATAGATGGGTTTTAATTCCTAGTAGTAGTGTGTGTATTGTGTTGGAATGGACTTTTGAACCTATTGGAAGAAAAAATTAGAGATATTATATGAAATTAAATCATTTTAAAGATATATCTAAGAGAATTGAGTAATAAATATTTCTATAATCTTGATCATAAAATCTAGGATATGGAAGAACAATTTTCATCATCCAAACAAGTAACTAACATCATAATATTCCCTCAAGATAAGAAATAGTATATCTGTCAAATTTTCATGACCTTTTAATGGTCCAATAAATGTTGGATGGAATCATCTAAATGTGATATACTTGAGGGATGTATATAGGAACACCAAATTATTTCATTTATTACATAAAGAGAAGTGGGTAAGGATAGGAAAAAACACCATCAACTATAACTGATATCTACAAACCTAAAAATATGATATTTAAAATTTTGTGGTGGATTAATTTAATGGGTTATATGGTGATTATGGGTAGGATAACTCAAAAATAATGATTGAAAACATTACCAATTATATTGAGGAACATAGAAATGGTGTACCTGTCAACAATCCTTGCAAAGAGGAAGTCAAATAACCCATTAAATTGGTAATTTTTTCGATCATTGTTACACAATAAAGAGAATTAAATTGATATCATGTGATTTTGACTAGTTTCCATTAGGAACACTATCCCTAAAATCATTAGTATGATCACCAGTATGAGGGTATAATTAAGTATCACACTACCAAAAATTAGTTTTTTATTTTTTCCCAATAAAAGAATCCAAAATTTATTATTCACATCCACAAAAAGTGTTAACATAATGAAGGGAAAAACATAAGGGAATTTTTTATTTAAAATTATTGTTTCCAAGGTGTTTGATACACTGAAATGGAACTTCTTGTTTATTTTCATTAGTATTTAGGGATTCTCCAAAAAAATTACTAGACTAGTGAACACCATCATTAATTATTCAAGGATTTTCATTATATTAAATCATCCCCCCTGAGGGTTTTTACAATGTAATGGGGGTTCTAGGAATGGAAACAAACTCTTAAGACTTATTTTTTCCTTTGGTGAGGATCATATGATTACTAGGAGGTGTTACTTTACCCCATCATACATATTGTTTGATGATGATATCCTCACACTTCTAAGAGTGTAACATAAACCCCTATATTATATAAAAGGTATATTTGTTCACTATGAAGAGGTTTATGAATAGTCTATGTGTAAAATAAATCCCTATTTTGTTTTTAGTGATGAAATATTGGTCAGAAAATATTACAGAATCACTAGAATCATGGTGTGAAAATGGGATATATTCCATTAAATTTTCTTGGTGTCACCTCATTGTAGAGAAATGTTAAGAGGCATTATTTTCATGGAATGTTCTTAGGATTCATAAATAAAATATATTGGAGGAACAAAATATAAATTTTCTAAGAATGAAGGGTGTGAATTTTGAACTCAGTGATCAAAGCTATATTTTATTATTATTTTTCTCTTTATAGGTGGCCATGAATCATAATCAATGAGATTTAATATTTCATCAGTAATTTAATTTGGACTGGATATATGAATGGAAATAAATTGTTTAAAGTTGTGTGAAAGGAATTTATGAAACCTATTGAGATATGATTCCATGATGTTAAAGATATTAGGATATTTAAAGATGGTATAAGTGGAAAATTTAATTGGATTATGTTGTCTTCTAAAGACTATAATTGTGATTTTATATCAATAAGGATAAAAAGGAAATTGATGTTTGGGTTCCCATACTACCATGAATCATTAGTATGTCCCTAGATCAAGAACACATTTAATGAAATTGTGAACAATGAATAGTGTTTGTCCATTAGGTAGTCTAATCTCAACTGTTGGATCACCCATTTCATAGTTAACCTTACTAAAGATACTGAAAATGTTCATCTAGATTGGTTAAAAATAGAAATTATTGATTTTATGATGTATAATAATATCCTTTATTTTATTCTCCCATAGGTTGTGCTAAAGATAAAAAATTATACGTTTATTGAAAATGATACTCTCATATGGAATCCTAACAGCAATAGTAAGTTCACTGTTAAAGACCACTATAGGTTTCAATGTGAAGGCTCGGTTATGAAACCAACATAGTAGATCAAATTTATAATACATTACATACAAACCTCAAAGATCTTACTTCTCTGGAGAATTAGGAAAAATAGGCTACATACACATGATCATCCAATAATTACATGTCAACATCTGATTTCATATTTTTAATTTTCTTGTAGGATGAAGAAAATGTGAAACACCTCTTCCTAGGATGTAAAATTTCCCACTCACTCTCGATGTATATAAGAAACAATTTTAGAATCCAACTTAATATAGAAAGGTAGATGGATGCTATTATGGATTTCATTAGTCGATCTAGGAAGATTGATCAAGTCCAACAACTCTTTCTGGAACCATCAACCACTGTCATTTATTCTATCTAGAGTGTATGAATTTAAATGTTTTTATATTAAAGAACCTTATTCTCAAGAAATTATAAATTCTTTTCACACTGCGGTTTATGTGACTTCAATAATTCAATCTGGTACGATGGAAATTTGTACTAGTTCCCTATAAATTATAAGTAAAATGGTGTTGTTGAGTAGACCTAAGAAGACTTTAATTGTCAATTCCATCTGATATACTCCCCCGATCACCTTCGGGATCATGATTATGGTCATTGTTGATAGTATACACTCTGATTTTTCGTTCCCTTTGAGTTGTCGAGGTATCATTCAAAAAAACAGTGTATTTGTAAAAGATTTATCTTACCACTATATTGGAACTGGAACTACATATAATGTAGAGTTATGGTATATGATTTGTGTCATAAAGTATTCAGTCTGATGGGATTGGGACTCACTTTGGATAGAATCTGATTCTTAAATTGATATTATGGATTTGAAGGTGTGAAAAATTAATTTTCCTTATAAACTATATACATATTAGAATGAATGTAATCATTACATCAATCATCTTTATTTTACCATTTTATATACCTATAGAAAAAGAAATTAGGTATTGGATGCTTTTTTGAAGAGGGAGATTAGAGAAACATGCAAGATGTGGGCTTCTAAGACCAAAAATTATTATACACCAATAGTGGGTGAATATATACAGGGTGTAACTCACTCCCATTTGTGTGAACCCTCTTTTTAACTCTTTAATTTTCGTGTTTATTTATATTTAATAAAATTTAGGACAGGATTTTTCTTTATCCAGGATTTTAGTTGCTCAATTATATTATCCTATCAATTAAGGTGGGTGAAATATTTATTTATAGATGATAAAATGGGGGGATATATCTTTTTCAATTGAAAATTATAATCAGCTTCTTGAATTATGTAAAGGATTTATCATTTCAATGATTAATATAATTACTATCAACCCCTAAAATGAGAATTGGGAATTGTTGTGCATGGTTTCATATGCATGGTTTTTTATGGAAATCATGTATATCTACAGTCATATCTCTATTATTTTATACACTGGGTATTCCAATATGGGGATAGATTTGATCAACATAGGGATTTTAGCTAAGAGAACCATGTGAGATCATCCCTCAATTGGATGTTTCAATTACATAACATTAAAAGGTAGTGGAATTTTTTTGAGGAGAAAAATGAGATGAAAAGTCTCCCACCTTTCATTTGAATTAGACTATCAAAGGGATATAAAGGTTGAGCACACATATTGACTTATTAAATATGTGAATACATATTTAAAATAAAATATAAAATTGGGATTATTGATCCCTAGATGAATTTTTTTTCAATTAGTCAATATGTGAATGAAGTGGTGATTCTGGGAGAATTATTATTGATTCGTGAAATAACCTTAGATGTCATTCTTAGATAATTATACACATATTATGATGATTGTTGAAGTTGTTCATTAATTTTTAACACATGTGATATGTATTTTCGGCATAAATACAAAATTTTGAAGAAAATGATTATTCTTATTAGCATGAACTGAAATAAGAATCAATTAGATAAAATGGCCATGAAAAATTAGGTGTCCAAATATATTTTTCAAAAATATTTTTTGACGAAAAGCTTTGGGTTCTTGTTTTATATGTTGGGAATGGATTTGAAATATATTGAAAAATTATAATTCTTCTATGGTTTTTTTGTAAGGAAGTAAATAAAATAGAGAGGAAAGACATGTAGCTTTCATAATCCCAACGTAACGGAAGGGAACATGTGGTAATTTGGCATACCAAAGCTAAAGTAAACAGCCTAGGAAAGATTACGGGTCGAAGCAGTGGGGGCTCGTTTATAAGTCCTATAAGTGAATCCCAAAAGGAGTTCCTATGATCAATGGAAGTGACACCATTTGAGGAAGAACAATTACAAGGAAATCTAACATGGGACGTTACCAATTGGGGGTTGAGTGATGATCCTAGTACATACTTCTAGAGATATGATCGAACACCTTTATAGATATACCAGAGTGAAGAATAGGAGAGGAACCAATGTGTGAGACACACGTCGCATCAACTATTCATCCTTATTAAAAAGATGGAAATTTTCGGAGCCATTGTATTTGTTTCATCTTGGCCATCAAATATAGATGGGGCAGTCATCCTCCTCTAGCCTAGTTTGAGGAAATTATGGTGTGAATGTTATCTTCCCTCGATGAAATACAAATATCATTTCCATATATAATAGACTAACAAATGCTAAAACAAATTCAATAAGGTCAAATTAAATGAAAATATCCATTCCAGATCAATGTACCCATTAAGTTTAATATTCATGTTCTTGTAGGCATAAACCATTGGATATTGAGTAAAGATTATTAACGGATAAAGTAGAGTTATTGAAAAGAATTACTTTTTTAAAAAAATGTAGCTGAATGATCAAAACTAACTATTTATGTTATTTCACAAGCATGAATATGAATTGAATGTATAAGTGAGGAGGCTTTTTTGATTTGGATCTATAAGTATTAAAAATGAAAACTTCTTTGGAAGAAAGAAAATACCAAAAACCATCAAGTGTTTAAATGAGGTGAGTAATGGGTGATCATGAGGCTATGGTGTATTTCATAACCATGTGAAGAATAGTGATTTATAGTGTTCAAGAATCTATTTTAATATACATGAATCCATGATGGATGAACATTGTGGGATTACATACTCATTTTTGAAGAACAGGTCACTCGATATCCTCAGACATTTAATTTGAAGAAACATGCACACGAACTATGATCCATAGGTTTTTTTTTACAAATCATGAAGGAATGATAAATCCCCTTCCTTAAATACATTAAATAAGTTGCATGTGCTTGTATAGGGCATGATTTTTATTTGAACCATTGGTGATCACTCATCATTTTGAGGATAAGTGAACCCAAATCCCTTGGGTTGTTGTGATGAAATACATGTAGTAATTTTATGTGAAAGAAGTTCACATTTATTCAAATTTAGTTTGAATTAAGAAATAAATAACAACATTTTATGGGGTATTTAAATGAGAAACATAATACCCATAATATATGGGTATTACAATTTGAGAAATAAAATACCAATGATTTTTTGGGTATTATTATTTGATTGATGGAAATAATAATTGGGATTATTCATATATATATATATATATTATTTAAGAATTGTATTGGAGAATTTATATCATATACTTATTGATACCCCTCATACAACATTACTTTTGTATAAATATGTGATATTAGTTAATGAAAAAAATGGTATTGAAATATCTATTGAGACTCCTTGAAACTATTGTGAAATTATAATTTTGAGAGTGATCTAAGACAATGTAATTATTGAATAAGGTAATTACATGTACCCAAGAATTTGAATAATATAATTCCGATAATTTATGATCTAATAGATGTTTCAAGGAAAACAATGTTGTGAAATACATCAGTTGAATACCTTGAAGAATTGTAAATATTGGAAATCAGGTTTTTTATTGAGGAAAAATATCAATGATGAAGAACATTCATTCCACATATCAACAATGAAGAGGAATCCAATATTTGCGGTGTATAACTAGTAATTTGAGGCTTTCTATTGGTGTTTCAAAACAATTAGAGAAGAAGACTGGTTGTGGTGTCTAAGAACTCTAGAAAGATTACAATTGGGGTGTCTGACCAATTGAGGAATTGGAGTGTCTAACCAGTTTGGTTCACTTATATAGACAGTGAAGGTAATCTATATTGGGTTGCCTAACTAACATGTCCAAGAGTAGTCTACCTATTTAAAAAAACTTTTAGAAATGCTGTTCATTTATCTACTTCTTATTACTACACATGAATGTGAGTTCGTGATATATTTTGTTGAGTTGAATGATAGCTTTAACAAGTGAAAGATTTTAAAATGTATTCAAATAATTTTTTAAAATAAAAACATTGATTCACCCTCTCTCAGTGGTCAATTTTTCCTTGAGAACATAAGTATGATATATCCGTATATATATAAACCCAAGAAAAGATCTAAAATTTATTTTCTATAAGATTTTTTGAAACATTAGTACATTTTATTGAAATAAAAAAATATTAATTTAATCTAATAGTAAAAAAATATATTAACTTTCTTTTCATTTTTATTATATCTTTGGATGTTTTTTAAGAAATAAAATCATTATTTTTACTTAGTGTTTTTATAATTAATTAATATTTGGTGTCAACTAAGTCCACCATTTTGAATGATAAATGAATTCCCAACATATAACAAAAATTTTCAAAAATCCTTTGATATATTTTTATATATTTAATATATTAAAAAAATAATGATTTAAATAAACTCATTTTAAATTGTATATAATCAAATAATTTTTTTATAATTTTATTTTGACGAATAAAATAACGATTTATCCATCATTGATGGGAGTTAAATTATTACTTAACATATATAAAAAATAGTTGATTTTTTTGAACATCTATTTATGTAATAATGTAAAAAAAATTAATTTTTTAATTAAAAGAAGTTTTAGAATACCACTAAATTTACAAAAATATTGTCCACTATGATTGAAAAATAAATTAAATTCATTTTTTTATTTATCATAAATTATAACAATATAATTTAATCTAACGTGAAAATAAATATTAATCACATTATTTTTATTGGAAAACTATTTAAATAATTGAAACACTAGTTGAAACTCTAATTTTTAAGACTCAATTTGAATGAAAAATGATATTTAATATCATTTTTTATTTTGAAAAATAATATCAATAAATTATTTGAAAACATGTAACATGTTTTAAATATTCTATTTTGTCTAAAAATATTTTTTCCATTCTATGAAAATATAAAATTTTTAATTACATAATTATAATATAATAATTGGAAATATATAATTAATGTTACCGAATTTTCTACATTCGATTGTGCTAATAAACATGGAATACAAAATAATCACGAGTTAGATAATCCAAGATATTGTTTTATTATATTTATATTATCCAATATATTAATTGATTTTTTAAAAGATACATATATCATACTGAACATTATAACACACCTTAAATGGAGTATATTGTGAATTTATGAGTAAATCAGTGACCTAACTGATAAGAAATCACACAGTGTACCTTGCATTCCTAAAATAATTTATAAACACATGAAACAAATAAAATCTGATGAGATAGCATCTTGAATATTCTATAGAATGTATCAAAAGAGAAATATTTCAATTAAAATATTGATCACTAGTGACATATAAAAATTTCATAGAGTCACGAGATGTTTAAAAATAAACATGGTATGTTAATATAAATATAAATTGAAATACGTCACTCATTTTTTGATAATAAGAGAATACTAAATTTAATTTTTTTTGAAAATATTCCACCTATATAAAAGATTTTGAAAAATATAAAATGACAAAAGGGAAACATATTTTGGTGTCTCATGAAATAATTTTATTACTTTAATTAATATAGCCTCTAAATGAAATTATACAATCATTAAAGAAGTAATATATTGAATAATAATTAGGTTAATAAAGTATACCTTATGGATATACATATACTAAAACTACATAAGTTTTCTATTGAACCAATAATAAGGAGAATCTTATAGAGTATCCTTGGGTCCCAAAAATCCACTAATTACTTAATCCAAAATTTCATATCCCAAAGTCACTAAAAAAATAAAAATAATTATAATTTTTATTTATACATAGATAACAAAAACATAGTGTGAAAAACTGATGTGTATGTGATGTGCACATGTATGTCATCAATATAAATTTTATTTATATCATGTTCTCATGTTAGATTTCTGATCAATGTTAAAAAATTTCCAGTACTCAATTTTCATTAATATTATACTCATAATTGAGAATGATTTGACAAGGGTATATTTTTTAATAAATTTTTTTCTGAATCTATTATATTTGATAAATCATTATGGTTATCATCATTTCCATTACGATAAATATATATATATTCATATGATTCAATAGAAATGATTTTGATTAACAAGATAGTAAAAACTCATGAAGAAGAAGACTATTTTGAGGATGGAGTTTTACCTACATTATGTGGAAGGTCACTGTCACAAAGGAGTAATATATATTGACAAACCATGATACGTCTACCCAACTAGGTCATGATTATGTGATTTATAATGCACATAAATTCATTAACCATGGAAACGGTTGAGGAAGGTTGACAATGGTAAAACATAATATAGTTTATTTTTATTTATATGGAATTCAAAATAAAAGTTAGATGATTGGATTATGTTCCTATATTATTAATAAATTCATGTACTGTAGATATTAAATTTGATAGGTGGATAACATTATTAAAAAAACTAGAAAATAAAATCTAGCCATGTTATTATAATATTCTGGGAATATTGTAACCCTTGAATCATTTTATTTTAAATTTTTTCTCTCAGATTAAAAATCATCACCATTATCATAATTTTTTTCATCATGTTTTCCTTTCACTTAGAAAAAAAATGACTGTGTACATTAAAAAGATAAAAATATTTTATACTACGCATGGTCTAATGGTTAACTGTTTAACCCCTTAATTTTTCTCTGAATCAATGAACATGTCCAAATAATTTATAATTTATAAATTATCTAAGTAATTATTATAGGTATTACTTTATCATTTATCTATTTTTTGAGAAAATTTGCTAGTATATTTTGTTTTAGTGTATATATTTACATTTTTATATAGATTGATTTATATTTTTTTATACCCAATATGATGAAAATTTTAATGAGGTTACAATAGGAATTTCTCTTCTATATTTGATATAACAAAGTCTTGGATGTAGTTATCTTGTGATTTTAGTTATATCAATTTGATAAAAAAATTCATAGAAAAATCATTGATAATATTGTTATCTATTATAATCATTATACAAATTTTTATATTATATTTATAATGGAATAGTTGAGGTAATATATATTAATATATTAATAAATTATATGAAAAAATAGAAAACAATTATGAAATTAATGTAGTCCATTATGAATTTTCATGTGGTGATTTCAAAAAAAAATTTAATGACTTGGAGGGGAAACAATAATTATTTTGTTTTGATTTATATAATTATGTTAGAGATTTATTATATACCAGATGATATAGGTTTTACGACAAATTATTAGATGCATGTTGAAGATGTACTAGATTATTATAATTCATGTATGAAAATTCATAAATCCACTACTTAGGGATTGTGGGATGAACGAAGATAGTCCAATGAAATGTTTAGATAATGGTAAAAGTGATGTTTTATAATTATATATCTCAAAATTAATAGATATTGATAGTATGAATTTTAATATTATGCTAATAGTGTATCATAAAAATTAACATTTTTTTAGTTATATAATGTTGATAAATCATATAAAAAGTTAAGTATTTTGACGCTTGTTTCTAAAAAAGGACATATGATTTATGGAACTAGATTGTGTCTAATTTTCAAATAGACATAGTGACATTAAATATTAACAACATAGGAAAAGAATTTCACTATGAATCAAATTATGAAAAATATAGGGGGATGAAACAAAAGAGTAATTTTTAAGAAATAAATAGATATAATCATTGAAAAGACCATCCATGTTCAATTATGACATGTGGTTGTAAAAAAAGTTAATATATGGAATATACAAACTCTTTTAAAATTGGAAAGAGTCTCTAGGATTGGTTAACCATGATGAGAATATGATAATAAAACCCTATATAAGTATATAGATGTTGTACCCTTGAAAAAGAATAATTTGAAATAATACATGAACCACATAAGAAACTCTTAGCTGTTGGAAGATTTGAAAACACCTGGATATTTGTCCCTATACAATTTCCTTGGAAACAAAACAAAGGAATACAAGTAAAAAACTCAATAACTAAAATAAAAGATGAATAACTATGTGATTTTATCTATATATTGGAGGAAGTTCCTAGAATCATTGGTTTTATCAAAACGACAATGGGCTAGTTTAAATAGCCAATAAAAATAACCAATAATCATTTGAAATAGATTTCCTTAAATTATTTTGGGATAATTATTTCAACTATCATAATAAGAGTACTCAGAATTATCTTCAAAAAAAATTTAGAAATAAAATTTTTGAGTATTGTATAACAGTTAGTGGAACAAAACAGGGAAATTACATTGATCACTCAATGTGGTAATAAAAAAACATTAATAGTTTTGAACTTTCTAAAAACATGGAAAAATAAATGTAGAGATCTCACAAGAGTATAAAAATATATTGAAAAAAATGTTGTGTTTATATATCAATTTATATAGTGGGACCCGTGGGAAAATATAAAAACTAATGTGAGACAAAAGAGATGTTTCATGTTGTAGAAGTGGAAAATGTGGGAAAAATACACTATATAGATATACCCAGAAAATAAGATAAAGTGTTTGATTATAAGCATGATAAAACATTCAAATTAAGCCCGACATTATATTCTAAAATTGCATAACGAAATTTTAATTAAAAATTGATAAACCACCAATTTAATATTTATTGAATGAGTTAATAAACATTCTTCCCATGTGAGTTTAGGGATAAACTATAGTGTGTTTAAATGAATGGGAATTTTATGTTGAATAATAAAATGTAGTTTTTGATAGATATTATATTTTTTTATAACAAATTAATTACATGAATTTATTATTAA
Source organism: Viscum album (assembly GCA_963277665.1). Lineage (NCBI taxonomy): Eukaryota > Viridiplantae > Streptophyta > Magnoliopsida > Santalales > Viscaceae > Viscum > Viscum album. The sequence goes on from OY728157.1 coordinate 172,868,664, forward strand.
TAATACATTTGTTTATATAATAATATTTATCTCATATTCTTTATATCAGAAATTGATATTTATGTTGTCATGTATTCTATACTTTGATTCATGGAATGTTTTAATGATAAATATATGTAAAAATTTTATAGGATGTGTTTGAGTAGGATTTCACCATTACAAATGTGATGAACTTTTTATATATAATGATTATTTTGTAAAATATATATATTAATATAAGTTGATTTGAAAAAATTTACATTATCTATAAAATTGGGAGAAAATATTTTTGTGTGATAAAATTCATTGATCTCCATTATTTTGATGATCTCACATTCATTCATTGTGGGGGAAAACACTAAAATAAAATAATTATGAAAGACTGTATTATAATTATAATAACATAAGTTCTATGTTATAAATTATATTCTGTTTTAGGAGGTGGGGTATTTTGACATTAATATAATGAGACATTGAAGAAATAAAAAGGGAGAGTTTTTATTTTAACAGTTGCATTAGTTTCTTTTTGTTTCTAATTTGAATTTTTTTTCTTACATTGTGTTTTATAAATAATTGAATTTTTTTATGGGGAGAAATGATTATGATTATATTGAAAACAAATATGAAGTGGATGATTTAAGTTCTGAATCTTATCATAATGATGTTTTATATGAATGACATGTATTCAGGTTATATTTTTTTGTATTTCCAAGTGTTTCCAATAATTATGAATGATGGGATTGAAAGTCATACCAAAAGAGTATTGGGATAAAGAGATATTTATTTTTAATTTGCATTTGATTTTGAATCTCTTATATAATATATAATTTATTATAGATATTAAAGAATATTATAACAGAAATATGGGTCTATTTTTTTTATATATCATTAAAAACAAATTTAGTTAATAAAACATATTTTTTCAAGGAGAAAGATAAATCATGAAGGGTATAATATAATTTAGATTATGAGATTTATTATAATAATAATAGTGAATTCAATCATAATAAATGAGGTTATGGGTAGTTAATTACGTTAATCTTGTGAAATGAATAATTCCTAAAATATCTATTTTAATGAAGGCACTTATGAAAGGTGGATAAATTTTACAATCACTAGAGTTTATTTTCATATATATATTCTATTAAATTATTAATGGATTTTAGGACAATATTAATTCCTTATTTATCTATTTAATCAATTTTGATTATATGATCTTTAGGTGGATAATATGATAAAATGAAATGGACACCAAGCACATTATAGTTGACAACATAATCATTTGAAACAAGTGTTACGAATTGTCTTTCATTTTTTTCATTCTTTCTATCTCGATATTCTTATAAATAATTTTTTCCAATTTCATAATCAATCTCTAAACCAAAAAATTGTAATTCAACTAAAAATTATGAAATTTATTTTTATTTTAGTCAAACCACTTGTTAAAACTCCTCTCTATAGTTATGAAAATATCAATTTGGATATATAGTTAATATTAGAAGAAAAAAGTGTTAACAAAATTCAATTAGTATCTATGAATTTGTAATATATAAATTTTTTAATGAAAATAAATTTAATTTACATCATATATTCATCATATGATAAATTCAAAATTGTAAATAAAATTTTGAAAAATTGAAGTAAATAAATATCATATGATATACTATACAAGAAATAACCTTTTTAGTACATTCCATAAGACTCGGTCAAATGTAATCCTATAGAGGGTAGAATATTAATTGGATATTACAATCAAAATAATGATTATGGGTGAATATACTATTACATATATAGACGAATAATTTCAAGAATTATTTAATATCAATAAGATATAATCTTCATGGATCATTAGGTATTGAAAAATGTTATTACAATATATGATTTACCATATAGATGATTGGAGGTGGAATAAATATTTAATTTTTAGATAATCAACACATGACATAACTCTGAGAAAACAATATCACCATATAGGACATCATTGAAATATTTCTCTTGAATTGATTAATTATATGTAGGTTGGATTCTTTATTTCATAGTGAGAGTATATAATAATTACCAATAACCATTAAACCAAACCATTTTCTATATATTTTCTGACTTTTTGCTACCATCAAATTCAATATGTCATAAAATAAAAAACATACCACAATGTTCACATATTAGTCATCATTAATTCATAATTCAAATAATAATGTAAATTATATTTTTTTATTGAATAATATTATAATAAAAATCATGGAAATATATTTTATAACATATCCTCATATATGGTATCAGACCATTATATCATTCCATATATCACAGAATCACGTAGTACTCAAAAGAATAACATAATTTTGGAGATAAAGGTATCCTTAACATTAAATATTTTTTATTTTGAATCATTATATTCATTAATATTATGGCTATGATAATATTTTATTGAATTTTATATAAAATGGAAATAAGATAATAAAGATTAGTTATGTTATATTATCCACATATAATTAATTTCAAACCCATATGGTAATTTAATATCTCACAAAAAATTATTTTTCCTCCATAAAATATTAAAATAATTTCCATATACCCCAAGGGGACACATAATCAATTATTTTAAAAAAATTAACTTTGAATAACAAGTATGTTCATATTTTTAAATTACCATGAAAATAATATTTCAATTATCAATTTAATTTAACACATTAAATAATTTATTTAAATCACATGTGAAAATATTTTAATTTTTTAAATCCATATTTAAATTTTTAAGTTAAATAAAATAAATAAATAACATAAAAATTTCATAAATAAATTCCAAAAAAATTAAAACAAAATGATAACAAGAATAACTTTAAAAGTTACCAAATATATATCATTTTAACTAGACATTTCATTACAACCATTAAATTATTGAAATGTAAAAATTGTATATAAACATTAAAAAACAATTATTTAGAATGTTTAGAATTATATTTTTTATCTATTTATATATTATTTCAGCATAATAATTGTATCTCTTGTATAAAACACCCATTTTTACCCCTATAATATTACAATATATCCACCAACAATTTCATTATTAATCCAATATGTGTGTGTCGATTTCATTATGTATTAAACATTATATAAATTTTAATACTATTAAATTTATAATATTAAAGTAAAAAGGAAAATTTAATATAATTATAAAAATACTAAAATAAAACTAATTACTACATGACAAATATTGTTAGATAAGGAATGAGGAAAATCAATTATAATAAAATTAGGGATGTCTTTCAAAAAGAATAATTGAATATAATTTTCTAATTTTTTTAATTGACTACATATAGATGCATTGAATAGTCAAAATATAATCATCCTAGTAAACAAATTTCACTTTTCATTGATTTTACATATCCAAATTTCTAATAATCCCCATTGTGACTTAAATGATTTCATAGAAGTCATATTGATATTGATATAAATCATCATATTCAAGGCTACTGTAATGACCATGGTCATAATCATTAAAATATGTATATATTATGGATTAGTCGGCATCTAAACCAATTTTAAAACTCAAATTAAAAACATATTATTTAAATAATTTTATCAATATTTATAATATATATTCCATGTTATCAATGATAAAATGCAATTAAATTTATATTTAACACTATCAACATGATCATTGGAAACTGTTCAAATTTAAACATCCTTTCTAATCATCATTGTGTGATAGATATAGAGTGTTTCATTGCGTATAATTTTTTTCACAAAAAATTCTTTAAATTTAAAGATAGAAATTAAAAAAGACCTCAAAATTAAAGACAAAACATCTTAATAAAGGAGGAATAATGTAACAACCCATTCTTTCTCAAGCAATTAGATATCTAGATTTATGGTTTGGGAGTACACGTAGAAGGGCCCAAAGGTTATGGAGGACTCGGACCAATGAAAAAATTATAACAATGAATTAAACATATAAAGGTTTGGTTTAAGTTGTTAATTTAATGTTTAAGTCTTTCATAGCCATCCATATATGGTTTTTTTCCAGTGGGGGAGTACCGTGTTAAACATATTTATAGTATAAAACAAATTATTTTTGAATGAAATAAATTAATGTATTGGGAAACTATTTTTTCAAAAAAATGTTGGATTTGGCCAAAATGTTGGTTTTATGAATTTTATTGTATGAGACCATGGAAATTTTGACAGTAACATGTAATTTCATCAATAAATAAGGTGATTTAAATCTTGTATGAAAAAAATTTCAGTGATTTTTGTCCCATTCGACCATCCATCATCTCGGATTGTGTGAAACTCTATGTGATTCTAGGATACATTCTATTTCATCTTACCTAACCATGAGCATTAAGATCTTATATTAATTTTTGGGGATTTATGGTGAGTTATCATCACATTATCCATTATTTCCTTTCGTTTTTCCATCGAATATTTCCTTTAGTGTTTTTTTTAGTTTGATGTGATTTTGGGATGTGTTTCATAATCCTTTGGCATTTTTAATATTATTTTCTGGTTTATAGTTTGTTTATGGTTTCTAATCTATTTACTCTTCACTCTATGTTATATAGTGAGATTAAAATGCTTCGTTGAGTCTAGGGATCTGTGTTCCCTCTTTTATACATGTTATGTGTGGGTATTTCATTTTATTTATTATGAGTGATTAATAATGGTCTTCCTAATATAGTTATAAATTGGAATAGTTTAATTAATTGGGAAGGAACTAAATCACATGTTTTGTTGTTTTATATTTTTTATGTGTTTATTTATGTGGCTTCACTTGATGAGAATAATTGTAGATGCGATTCTAGTTTGTATGGTAGATAATATCCATTCAGGCCCTCATTGTGTTTTTATATGACTGGACTATGTATAAAATGATAATGAATTTATATAGATAATAAATGGGTTTCCCATGTAAGTATGTATCTATGATAATAACCATGCTAAATAAATAAGTATTGTGATGAAACCCTAGAAAAATTATGGAAGTCGCAAAAGGATACTATTTTGTATAGTTTTCTTATTTTGTTACCTTGCATGGTTTGGGACATTTTTTTGGTGATAGAGGTTGTTTTCTAGTCCAAGTGATATAGGGTATTTTGATGGGGTGGTTGGTTTTCATGGATGTACATGGGAAATTGTTCAATGTGGTTGTGGTTCGTAGTGGTTGTGGTGTGAAATGTTTGAGTTGCATGATCATGATGATGTGTGGTAGGGATGTTTGATGTGGTTGCGGTGCATAAAAAATGATACATGTGGTTGTTTTAGTGACATGGACTACTTGACATGACTTGATTATGATTGTCATTATGGTGATATTGTGGTGGTTTTTTTGAGATGGAAATCTATTGTGTAATTTTATTGTGTTAGTTTCCCTGGTGGCATTGGAATCAATAATGATATCGAATGGAACGATAAAATAGATGGCTCAATATACAAATCAGACCAGTGTATGTAAATTTGTAAAATATTACTGATAAATAGTTTTTATTGTAAAATATGTAAATATGAAAATGGTATAAATTTTAATTGATGGTGTAAATGTGTGGTTTTTGTTGTGGTCGTATGGTGTGTAACATATAGTTGTGCCCATAGTTTGCACAGTTGGTGTGTGGTTCAACAATGGTGGTGGTGTGTGCTACTGTAGTTCTTGTGAACCCATAGGTTTGGTGTTGTGTTATATCAATATATCCTATATTTAATGTCATTTATATACATTCCCATCATGAGTTGGATAACCTTACTAATTCTCAAAGGTTCTGGGTTTCAGGAGTTTCTTTTCCAAATATCCATGATGGTGGTGATAGTGATGGATTTCTACCCATTCTTCTCCGCTCATCATTCAGTAATGTTAGCCTAGGTATCTTTGCTCATAACTAGATATTAAGAGGTAGTGATTTGATTTTATGAATTGTGGTTGTCATTGTGGTAAGAGGAGATCATGGGGTTCATTTCCTTCATGTTCCATATACCACTTTTCCTTAGTTATGAAATAATATTTCATTTTATGGACCATGTTTCTTCGAGTGAGACGTGGTTTGATGATACTTGATGGAAGTACTAGATGAAAGACCTTTTAATGATGGGGTGGGTGGGGACATATCATGTCCCACATCAGAGTTGAAGTTTTTCAATTGATGTGATGTGTAAAATATAGAAGGGATGTTAGATTTTGATGATCGATGTTGGGTAATGGGAGTGTAGGCTGAATAAGGATATGGCTATGGGGTGAAATTATTTGTTATTATCTCAATGATATATTACAATATTGGATTATTGACATGATGATTGAGAAATTTTGGAGCTTATACAAGTCAGATTACCTATTTAGGTGCTAGTAGTTTCTGTTGATTTTTCAACCGAATGAAATTATTTAATTTCTACTTCTGAAATTAAGACCTTGCGTATGATCATACAATATACACTCGTATTCTAAACCCATTTGTATATACACTTTTTTCAAGTATCCATGAGGAATTTAGGGGTTGAAAAAAACATTAACGGATTGGTTTGTAGATAATATTGATCCTTTATTATAGGTATTGTTTTTTAGAAATTTATGCAAAGAATTTAGTTTTTATCTGTTGATATTGTTAATGTTTTGGGGGATGTTTTGGGTTTAATTATATATTTTATGATAGATTTTAATCATTTTCTTCATCCAATACCCCAGTATTATGTTTTTATTAGAGGGTGAGACCCCCCACAATTGATATATGTATACCCTTACTGGTTTTCACAAATCAGTGGCCTGATAGAAGTGAGACAAGATAGTCATTGTCTCTCTTCCTTAATTTTAGCCTAGGTTGAGTATCTTTAGAGGGAGGGGTTATAATAGATTGGTTTTAGAGCCTTATGGATAATAGGTAGAGAGATTTTTAGAGTTACTAATTGTGACTATTTCATGGGTTAGTATGGGTGGTGTGTCAGTTGACTATGGTTTATGAAAATAGGCTAGAGAGACTGTCTTGGGTATGGAATTCTAGGACTCCGTGAGATTTGGTGCACAAACTATGATGTTAATGAATGAAAAAGTGGGGTGGACCTATTTTTAGGGTAATGACCTAGTATATTTAGATTCTTCATGATTGATTGTGTTCCTTTCATATGAGGGTGATTATGGAAAGTTAATCAAATTAATGAATAAATCAATTTAGTTTGGATGAAATTATTTACTAGAAGGATGATGTTTTTCTCCATTATTTTTTGAAATAGATCATGGTCACCATCCATTAGTAGAATAGGACGTTGGGGTTATATACAGTGATCTAGTTAATCATCAGAGGATTTATGTGATATAGGATGATGAGGCATGGTAAAGGGATTTTCATTCCCATTTGTGGAAGACTTTTAAATAATTTGAGGGAGACATTTCAGATATGGATATAAAACATTGGTTGGAGGCGCTCTTTTTCAAATTCTATATAATCCAAGCATATCATAAGTTATGGTTGCCATTGTAAATTATCTAGTTTCATGGATCTACATGTCAGTTATGAATGTTATATATTGGTGACAAAAAGGGGGTTGTGTGTTGTGGTCAAACCATCAATGCGAGTTCTAATCATAATTCCAATCACCAAAGACTATTTCAGAAACAATGTATGTGTTATAATACTATTAGAAGTAGAGACAAAGTGTTCATAATATTTGTATCATGTTCATGGATAACTTTATATTATTCTTATATGTGTTTCCAAATGAGTAGTCCAGAGCGAAACTTCTAATGGAGGATTTAATTCATGTGATCATATATGTTTTCAAACTGTTTACAATCTATATATATCTAGAGGTGTCGATGAATATAATTTTTATTGAGAATATGATTTATTTTCGAGTTTATATTCTAGATAATATACAAAAAGGTGTCTTAAGGAGTAGAGATTTAGGATGTTTTCAACTTGTGTTTAGGTAGTCAGCATTCCAACTAAAGGATCCGAATCAAGTGGAATCATTCTTAAGTATAGTTCCTGTGGTTTGAGGACATACTATGATGAGATATATAGTACACAAATTGTCAGGTGTGAGTACTAATAAGAAAAGGTGACTTCTTCTCATTTGGCTCACACTTGGTCATCTCTAAGATGAGTGATTACGATAAAAGACATACCAGATGGAATTCCACATGGTTTGGTGTCATTAGATATTTCTATTTGTGAGCATGTGTAATGGTCCTTAGACATTATGATTATCATTAATACATGTCACCACTTGCACACTTTGATTTACATATGAAAATTATCACACCATATGTTGTAAAAAAGTAGGGTACATTGGGTGCGTCACGAATGACATGTTATTAATTGATATATCGAGGAAGGAATTTTTCTCTCCATTTTTTGGATGTTTATATATCAACCCTATGATTGAAATATAGCCATCTTCCTAAATTCCATGGTCTTGGGGTAATGACATGTTTATTTCAGGTAGTTAAATAATAATGTATCAAGAATATAGTGTGACGACAATATCATGAAACCTACATGATTAGATACTATGAAAAAATGATTATATTACACAGTGAGAGTTCGTATGTGGATGTTTTCTTTTCAACTTTATGTTTTTTTTCTTGGGTTCCTTGACCTTTTGTTAAATACTAATCTTGTACATTTGGAAATCCCAACTAATAATAATTAGAAATAATCCTAATGGGTCACAAAGTAAGTGTTTTAGATGGCCTCGATTAAATTCTATTTGAATTTAATTAATTGAATAATTATCATTCTAAAGATTGAGGACTACTTTTATTCAGGTTAAAATAGACACATAAATTAAATAAAAATTTATTCACTAGAATGTGTATAACATTTATATATTTATCTTATTGGAAATTTAATAAATATTTATTTACTAGTTTATAAATAAAAATATATAATTAATATAATAAAATATTTTATTCAGGTGTTCAATAAATGGATGAAAAGTTCAAACAGACCAACACTCCGTATGTTGATAAATTAATTAATTATAAGTTGGAATATAATGGTTATCATGTTGGCATAAGAAATAATAATAATACTATTTTCTTTATATGGAAAGATGTTTCATTTATGATTCTGTTCTCTGTAAGATGGAACACCACAAATAATGGTGTTGTTATTGTTATTATGTGGCATAATGTTTCTCTAATAGTTATAATTGCATTTAATTTCTTTTTCACAATTTAATATTAGAAATGAAACCCCATTTAGATTTATATGAAGGTTTGTATATTGTGCTAAACCCTAGTAAATTGATAATTTTTATGCAAAATATTTTCTTTGTCGAATCCTCTCACCTCTCCCTCTTAAGAATGAGAGATGTTCTTCATGATTGAAGAACGAGCAATCAAGAACGATTAACACAATACATTTTCTTTTTCACATAAGCACTTGTAGAATTTGTAGCGTAGTTCAGATACCATTTTAGTACCTATGGATTACTGCTAGAGGGATTACACTTTGGGTCCTCAAAAGCACAATGAAGAATATCTGGAAGGGTCATTCCGGACGATCAACGACTATCAAATAAGAAATTATAAAATACCCAGGTGTTTAATTTTTTCATAAATTAATAAATTAATTTTAAACATAACGTGCAAGATCCTTTTTCTCTAATATAATGATGTTTTTTTATTTTTCTAAATATTTGATTTCAATCGGTGGATACTAGTGTCCACCATAATGTGGATCCCTTATTGGTCATATGTTACAGCCAATGAAACGTTGGGACCTCCCAACCACCACACGTCCACTAAATCTAGATCCCCAATGTGGTATTTGAGTGGTATCATCATCGTTTATAATTATTTAATATATTTTTTGATGATTTAAATTTTAATAATTTAGTTTTTCATTTCATTTTTAATTGTTATTGTAATATGAGTTTTTGAGATCTGTTCTTCATCTTTTTGGTTTCTCATATATCTAACATAAACAAATAATTTTTATGATTAAAATTAAATTTAGGATCTCATTAGGAGGTGCGGATGCTTTTTTCCACCTAACACAATAGGGCACATGTTGTATTCGTAGTTTCACGCCACGTAATCAGCCAAAACCACTGCGTAATCTAGATTACACCGGTTTTAGTTGTGTTTAGTGCATCATGGGTAATTAAGAAATTAGTCGAGCCATATATATTAATCAAACATGGTGTAGTTAATTATTACATTTCTTTTTGACTTGGAAAAACTGGAGCACAGTTATCTGGATTACATACAGTGTGTCCCACAGGACATTGTGTGTAGTCCCTTTGGGTAAAGGGCCTAATCGTGTATCCTATAAATGGTTATTCCAACTGGTAGCCATGTAACCCAAAGAAAGAACATCGTGTGGTCCACTGGACAGACCATGTAATCTGATATTTCTAATGTACGCCTCCCACACCGAGTCCCTAGGCATATACATCAAATAAGACAATGAAGGCAGAACACGCCGTGTAGTTGGAACTATATGTCGTGTACTTTACCAAATTACATATAATTTAAACTTAAATGATTGTGTAAGGTTCATAATTACATATCCTGTAGATTCAAATGGGTTTTAACAATGTTAACTCAATGGTTATCGATGAGAATCTCATCCGAATTCAGAAAAGGATTAAGATAAATGATTGATTAATTGAAATAATAATTAATTAGATTGAGGTAAATTTATCGTAATAATATCAAATAAAGAATTGAATTATAGTTTTATTAAATGTGTATTTAGTTGCATGTATGTGGATGATCATGAGCTCTACCAGGCCCTTGTTTGTGATTGGTTTCCTTTTATTTTATTTAAAATTAAATTGTTGTCATGTGTGCCATCACTCCTCATTATTATGTAGCATCTATATTCCCATGGTATCTTTTCTGTAAACCCCCATTTTACCCTCACCTTCATGTGAGTGAAGAAGCATATGTAATGGATGGATGTCCCATTAGTTTGAAGGCGGTTCAGGTAAAGATATACAGTGAAACCAATACAAGTAGATACAATGATGGATAGGTGGAAATCTATAGAAATGATCCATAAATGGTTCCAGGTCTTTCTCTCCTAGGGAAATGTTTTTTTATCAACCGATAGATAAACTAACCCTTAAAATATCCCTTTATAATTCCCCTTGCATTATTTTATTTCTGTTAGTTTCATGGTTTTTCATTATGGATTTATTGTCATGACTACTTAATTAATGAATTGAAAATCATGAAAGAAGGAACTTAAATATACTAGGAATATGCGTAAATATTATCAAAACATGGTTAATCACTTAAGTAAGTTCCACTTAATATTAACAATCATTTGATAAAGATAATAAGTCAATTTATGTGTTAGAGAAAAAAATCCCTCAATAAAATATAAATTTAGACTAAGCCTTCTGTTACATGATTAAGGGAAATACTTAATAAAACTAAGTGTTTGACCCACCCATGTTAGGAAACATACTTTTATACATAATGCTTTTATGAATGTTTCGGGTTGACTTGACTATTTTACATTAAGAGGAGTAGCCCTTTCTAGGAATTGTGTAAATTTATAGGCAAGTGTAGAGGAAATTCAAGTGAGGATTTCTAGATTGGGGAGTCCACTCAACGGATCAATGAGCGAAAATACCACAGTTGCAAAAGATATACCTACCTAAATATTTTTCAAATAGATTTACCAATACTTTTGGGGTTTGGTAAAGTGGAATATGGATCATTTCCACTATAATATCTTACAAAATCAACATTTAGAGTTCAATGGAAAGGGCCATTGATAGTTGATAAGAGAGTGGGGGATTAAATAAAATCAATTAATTAATTATCATGAAATGTAACCATGAAAGTGCTAATTATATACTCTTTTAATTGTATACTGAAAAATAACAACTTTTTCAACCACACTATCTGTACGGACCCGGTCCCAGTTGCCCAGAGCTAATGCCTTATTGGAATACAAATAAGGAATAATCATCTCGAAGGACCGAGTAGTTTATTATTATTTGAAACAAGATACATAAATAAGTTTATCATTACATCATGAATGGTAAAATGACACTAATTTATTCCACTAGAAACAATTATAACTCCTATATTACACTTGAAAGTCATTCTTAATTAACTCCTTCATGCCCTGTAGAAATGAAACATAAGAAAGAGGTAAGATCAAATGCTCAGTAAGAGTATGAAATACCATGGAAGATTATATAAACATTATACATGGTAAATAATTTAAAGCACATTCCTTAAAAATAAATTTGAACTTAAAATGGTTGAAATTTGAGCTGAATAAATATTTCCATAATAAAACATAATCATGGGTATTATAATAGTCAAATAACAACATGAACTTCCAATTACTAACTTTATAATGAGGTAAGTACATATGTCGGACAATCTAAAACATTTTTTCAATGCCTCGACCAAGACGGCTAAAAATTAAGGCATCGGCCAAAATCCATATATCACATTGGGAAAGGCCTCAGCTAATTCCACATATTTTTTGTCTCACGAGACCTATTGATGCATTGAGAGGATAGAGTGGGGCCCACCCATCACATAATAATTCCAATGAATTCCTCATATTTGCGGGGATAAACATAATCAAAATATACATTCATATTGAAACTATCATATGAAATGTAACTATCTTTCCACAATCACAAAACATAAAATAGTAACCATTTTGAGGAATATGGTGAATGGTTTTAGGAAAGATCATCCAAAATAGGGTTAGTCACAAACCATTAATTTAAATATGTTATATGACATCAATAACTATTAAACCCAATAATACATAATAATCAACAAGAGTGTGGAATAAAGAAAAATAATCTTATAAAATCATTAAGCAACCTTTATATAAATGCTCTTTTATTTTGAAAACAAAAGTTCTATTGGATAATCTTTGTATAAAACCATAAGTAAAGTAAGATAGTATTTTTATATTAAAATGAGTGTTTTTAGAAAGTTAATGGTTTATAAAAAATAGATTATAGAGATCCATTGAAAATAGATATGAACTTGAGAAATTCCTTTGAATCGGGCTTGTATTTTGGAAATAGTTTTGAAAGTTTATTTTAAAACATGTAACAATTCATAAAAAATGGGATGGATTATGGTTGGTTTACATATATATAATACTCACCCAAAATTTATTAGTATGTGAAAATATATAATAATTTCATTGAGGTAATTAGACAATGAAAGTAACCCGAATGAAAATGGAAGTTCGGGTGGAAAACCTCTACCTTAACTCTGAACGTGTTCTTCTGTCAAAACCAAGATCCTGGAATATGAAATTATACTTACTAATAACTTATTTAAGAACCTATTTTTCATGTATAATTATTATTTTTGGTTCATTTATGTCCTTATTGATAATATATTGTATTTAATTCTATCGTTACAGAGTGTTCATTTTCTTTATTTTCATATTCGTTTCACCTGTTTTTAAGTGTGTGGAATGGATGTAAATCTATAAAATTGAAATAATATATAATATTTATGAAAATAAATAGGTGTTATTAGTAATTTATATAACTTGTTTATATGGAATGATGATTAATTATTATATATAACATTGATGATAATTTTTTCGGTTAATTTGTGGGTTTCGATTACAACGAACTCATTTTTATTTATAACATAATACCATTTGTACAACGAGATTAAAGAATCATACATATGTTATATAAAATATATAATAATCTAGTTCAACAATAACAAGAATGGTATCACTACTAGAATTGAGTATAATAATAGAAATCTAAATCCCATCGTCCTTGAATGTGGAACATTGAGGCATCTCAAATGGTGTTTTTTCTACTAGTATAAATGAAGGTAAGATGGAGAGATGATGATAAATTATTCCACTATCATGAAAACATTCCAAAACATATAAGGTAATATAGTCATCACAAAATTTGGTTAAATATTGGAAATAGAAAATGAAAACAAATGAATTGGAAATGAAAGACAAAGAATTGAAAAGAGGAATTTACCTCTTGAGCCAAACATTATTGAGAAACTCTTTAAGGGAGATATTTTGGAATTTTTATGAGACCAAGACCGGCTAGACGTGGGATAGGTGGTTGGGATGATATTTGGATAGAATTTTGTGAAGGTACCAGGCTCGAGAGGAGTGAAGTGAAGGGGGGGTGAGAAGGGGGTTTTATAGTTGAGGAGAGAGGGGATTTCTTAATATAAAATCCATTAATTTATTTTTTCCCCAAAAGACAAAGAATATTGAGTCATCCTTGAAAATAATAGAAATTTTATCATGTGAGTTTGAACCAAGCAGGCTTGCATCACTTGTGATGTCATGAATAATGCATTTTACTGATATACGGTATTTTACCGCATTTCACTATTCATAAAAAATTCATGTATTTTAGAAAAATCCCTAAAGTTCAACCCAACCAATTATTGATGTCTAGAATCAAAAAATAAAGTCTATTTTTCAAAAATAATTTTATAAATATGATTAATTTAATATATATTAAAAATCATAATGTATTTTAAAAACAACAGTTTTAAAATATTTTTTACTTATTCTAAATCACAGGTATATCATAATTTCAATTGAATATTATTTTTATATTATCACAGTTAAGGTTACTATTCATTAGGTTATATTACTATTCATAAGGGTGTGTTACTATTCATAAGTGTAGGTTACTATTCACCAAAAATTAATTTTTTCTTATTGGACTCCAAATAACTTACTAATCGCAACCGTGTATATCAGACTTTTGAAATTCACATCAAATAAGTGGAAAACATATGTTTTAAGGGTCATATAGAACTTAATAGATAATTTTGTTGTGATTTCCTATGATTCAAAATTTTTTATAGGAAATGAATTTCCATTGAAAAATAATGGGTCATTACATTCTTTCCCCCCTTCAAATAATTTCCCCCATCAAAATTTTATTTTAAAAACTAGGCCATAAATAGGTGGGGATACTTTTCCTTCAATACTTCCTCCAGTTCCCATGTTTCCTCTTCGTACTTATGGTTTCTCTATTGTACCCTTACCATATGAGTATTCTTGTTGTGTAGAACTTTGTCTCTACGATCCAAGATTTTCACTGGCTGGTCCTCATAGGAAAGATCATCCTCCAACTATACCACCTCTAAAGAGAGCTCATGTGATGGGTCTGGTATGTACTTCCTTAAGAGTGATACATGAAAGACATCATGTAATTTCGACATGGTAGGTGGAAGTTCTAGTCGATAGGCCACAATTCCGACTCGATCAAAGATATGAAAGGGGATGATATACCTGGTACTTACCTTTCCTTTCTTCCAAAACCTCATGACCTTCTTCCATATAAATATGCGTAGAAATACCAGGTCTCCAACATTGAATTCAATATCTCCTCGACGATTATCCACATAACTATTATTTCAACTTTGGGCTACCTTGATATGTTGTTGAATGGTTTTTACCTTCTCAACCATTTCTTCAACCATTTCATGTCCTAGTAGCTTACGCTCACCAACTTCATCCCAACACACCGGTGTTCTGAAAAGTTTCCCATAAAGGGATTCATATGGTTCCACTTGGATTCTTGAGTGGAAACTATTGCTGTAGGTGAATTAAACTAGTGGAAGATGTTGGTCTCATCCTCCTTTGAATTCCATAGAGCATGCTCTCAACATGTCTTCCAGTTTCTGAATAGTCCTCTCAGACTAGCCATCAGTTTGAGGATGGTAGGTCGTACTGAAGTTTAGTTTAGTTCTTAGAGCATGTTGGAGACTCTTCCAAAACTTCATGGCGGATCCTGGATCACGGTCAGATACAATAGATACTGGTACCCCATGCAGCCTTACCACTTCTTTGATGTAAATCCATGAATGTTTATCAAATGTAAAGTACTCTCAAATCATGATAAAGTGAGATGTCTTTATAAGATTGTCCACAATGACCCATATATCATTGTTTCATCTATATGTCCTTGTAAGTCCAGTGAGAAATTCCATGTTAGTGATCTCCAACTTCTGTGATGGTATGGGTAGTGTTTGCATCATCCGGTTAGAATTTTTCCTCTCAGCCTTCACTTGTAGAGATACTAGAAATTTTGATGTATATTTAGCAATATTTGTTTTTATATTGTTCCACCGAATGTTTTCCCCAAGATCTCGATACATCTTTGTCCTACCAGGGTGTATAGAGAAATTAGAGTTTTGAGCATCATCCAATAGTTCCTTCTTTAGATCAAGAATAGTGAGAACACAAATCCTCTTTCCAAATTTCAAAACACCACCTTCATATGTTAATTTTGTCAACTTCCCATCATTTATAGCATTAATTTTCTTTTGAAACTCCTCATCATCATCCTGAGAACATTTTATCCTTTACAGTAAATATGTTTTGGCCACCATTTGAAAAGGTTGTGATGTGTTACATTCTTTGATAATTCCCATATCCATCTTTACTAGATCCATGAACAAATGATCTCTTTAAACTAACATCTTGTTCAGAACTACATGATCTTTTCTTCTCAAAGCATCTACTACCTTATTTACCTTCCCCAGGTGGTAGTGTATTGTGCAATCATAATCATTATGTAGCTCAATCCATCACCTTTGTCTCATGTTGAGTTATTTCTGTGAGAATATATCTCTCAAGATTTTCTTATCTGTATATATTTCACAATTTTTCACCATAGTGGTAATGTCTCCAAATATTTAGAGATATGATTACCACTGCTAACTCAAGATCATTAGTTCGATAGTTTTTTCAAGAATTTTTAGCTTCCTAGATGCATATTAAATCAATCAATGATTCTTCATAAGGACACAACCAAGTCCTTTCCTTGATGCATCTCTATAGATAACAAACCCATCATTCCCCGATGGTAGGGTTAGGATTGAAGGGTTCACTAATATCCTCTTCAATTCTTCAAAATATTCTTCACATTGTTTTGTCCATACAAACATAACACATTTTCTTGTGAGCTTGGTCATTGAGTTGGCTAAACGGGCGAAGATCGGAATGAAACACATATAATAACCTGCTAAACAAATAAAACGACATACGTCAGTTACATTCGTTGGAGTAGTCCATTCTTGCACAACCATTTTCTTCGTAGGATCTATAGATATTTCATCCTCAGAGACAATGTGGCTCAGAAAGGAAACTGATTGGAGCCAAAAATCACACATTATAAACATCCCATATAATTTATTTTTTCTAAGTGTCTTTAAGATAGTGCGCAAGTGATTTTCAGGATCATCATAGATTTTAGAGTATACTAGGATATCGTCAAAAAAATCACTACAAATTCATCAAGATAATACTTGAATACTCAATTCATTAGATCCATGAAGACTAATGGTGCATTAGTTAGTTCAAAAGGCATTACTGTAAACACATAATGCCTATACTTGGTGGAATGTCTTCCTTCCTCACAAGAAATTGATGATATCCAGATCGAAGATCAATATTAAAAAAATGTTGGTCTCCATGAAGATGATAAAAAAGATCATCAATTCATGGCAGAGGATACATATTATTTATTGTAATAGCATTGATCTCCCTGTAGTCAATTCAAAACCTCAAAGACCCATCTTTCTTCTTTACGAAAAGAATAGGGGATCCCCATAGAGATAATCTAGGGAGAATAAATACCTTATCACTCAATTCCTCTAGTTGTTTCTTTAGTTCCACTAACTCCATAGTGGCCATTATATTATAGGTCTTTGATATGGACCTTGAACTTGGAATTAAGTCACTGGAAAACACGCTTTCCCGCATTGGAGGATGTCCAGGTAAATCCTCTCGAAAGACATCAATGTATTCTTTCACAATAAGTACTTCTTATATCTGTATATTCTTATCCTCACCCATATTTATTTCATTACCTTCCTCCCAAATAATTGAATCCAGAAGTGCTACTGTTTGTGGATCTAGATGAGAATCACATGGTGAGGATTCTGCTCTAAAAATAAGGGATTCTACGCCATTCTTGAAAATTTTAACTTCCTTCTTCTTGTAATAGATCTTCACATAATAATTTGATAGCCAATCCATATAGAGAATTATATCATAGTCTACCATGGGTACGATGATAAATCACATGTATGGGTCACGATGGGCACTAATAGACAAGCCTTTGTTGCAATGATACATCCACTATGATTTTTGAATGATTACTCCCTTATTAAATCAAATTGAACATATTTAATTTTCTTGGAAAATTGGGAAGATATAAATGAATGTGATGATCCAAAATCAAATAAATTATTGGATATGTTTGAGGAAACAATTAAAGAACCTACCCCCACATCATTAGAAACTTCAATATCAGTAGTTTTGATCGCATAAGCTTGTCCATGCTCCCTTTGCCTTTTATGTTGCATATTTCCTTGACGCTTTAGACAATCATGAGTATAGTGTCCCATCTCCCAACAATTATAGCATTTAACATTAATGGGGTCTTTCTTCCCCTTAAAATGAGCTGTATGATGGTCTTTTTACCACATTTATAGCGTACTATTTTTACCTTTAAGCATGAACCAGGGTGTTTCATTCTATAATTATCACAGGGTGGTAATTCAACTCTTCCCTTCTTCCATGTTTCCATATCTCCTTTCCCATAGTTTTCAGTGGCCCTCTTCTTTTCTTGCGTTCCCTTAATGTCATAAGACTTAAAAAAAATTTCTGCCTCGATAGCACATGAAACTATATCCTCATATGATGAAAAAGTTTGATTTACAAGTGCCCACTAGAGGAATGGATTTAGGCCATCAACAAATCGATCAATTTTTCTCCTTCGATTTCGTATATAGTCCAAAACATGTCTTGCTAACCTTGTGAAGTTAGATTCGTAATTTGTAACATTCTCATCTTCCTTCTACCTTAGATTCTAGAATTTTCTCTCCATATCATCTCTCTGTTTGTGAGGAAAGTATTTCTATAGAAATATTTCTTTAAAATCTCTCCATTCTATCTCTTCTATTTCTTCATCCTCCTTTATGTTTTGGATTAATGACCACCTCTGATCCAAATCTCCTGATAGCTAAAAAAATGCCATGATGACCTTCTCTCTTTCATTACATCCCAAACCAGAAATATCTTCTCGAGGGAACTTATCCACTTCTCAGCTAAAAATGGGTTTGTAGTCCCATTTAATGATGGAGGTTGTTGTCGCATAAATAGATCTAGCATAGATTGTCCACATGGTGGATCTAGATGCTCCATACGGGTAAGGTTATTATTTATAACATGAGTAAGTTGTCTCAATATGGTTATGAGTTTCTTATCACCAGTCATAGAACCATAGCCAACATCATTATCTTTCATTAGATGAAATTCCCTACAGGGGACATGTGCATATGTGCAGTTTCCATTCCTTCCACTGGGAACCATTTCTAGATAATGGCACACAGTAGATTAGGATATTAATCATAATGCATAATAGTAACATTAAAAAATACTTAGAAGAAATTGAAATCCTAGGCATGGATAATCCCATAATCAAAAAAATGGTTTGTTTGGGGAAAATTTTAAATTTAAATCCTTCATAATGGATTGTAATAAAAATGTGAATTATCCTAATCATATCCCCTGGCAGTTTCATAACCAAGAGTGCAGTAAGGCCTATTGTCATGCACCAGTTCCTGTTCGAGTCTAACTCAAATTGGTATTTTTGAGTTTAACCCAAAGATGCATCTGTGCGAGAACTGCCTCTACCTGCTCATATCCAGACGTGGATGTATTTATTGAAATATCCACATAATCTATTCCTAACCAAAATACTAGGACGTTCATGTATTTTTATCCTCAAAACTGTCTTAGGGACTCTTCCCTAATCCACATTTTCTAAATCCAGTTTCCATGTTTTCTACTAAACTTCCTCTGATAACAATTGTAAGGACCTGACCCCGGTTGCATGGAGAAAGATCGTTATTGGCATAAAAACAAGGAATAAGCATATCGAATGACCGAGTAGTTTAGTATTATTGGATACAAGATACATAAATTATTTTATCATTACAACCTGAATGGTAAAACAACACTAATTTATTACACTAGAAACATCCATGACTCATATATTACACATGCAAGTCATTCATAATTTACATCTTCGTACCATGTGGAAATGAAACATAACAAAGGGGAGAGCTAAAATGCTCAGTAAGAGTAAGAAATATAGAGGAAGATAATATAAATGTTAGATATGGTGAATAATTTAAATCACATGCCTTTAAAAATAATTTTGAACATAAAATGGCCAGAATATGTGGTGAGTAAATATTGCCATAACATAACATAATCATGGGTATTATACTAGTCAAATAACGACATGAATTTCAATTAATATCCTTATAATGAGGGAAGTGCATATGTTGGACATTCTAAAACATTTTTTCAAGGCCTCGTCCAAGACGTCCAATGATTAAGGCCTCAGCCAAAATCTATATATCACATTGGCAAAGGCCTCAACAAATTACACATCTATTTGTCTCATGAGACCTACTGATGAAATGTGGGGATATAGCGGGCCCCACTAGTAACCTAATAATTCCAATGCATTCCTCATATGAGTGGGGATAAAGAAAAACAACATATAAATTCATATTGAAACTATCATATGAAATGTAACTATCTTTCCCCAATCATTAAACATAAAACACTAACCATTCCGAGTAATATGGTGAATGGTTTTAGGATAGATCATCCACAATAGGGTTAGTCATGAACCATTAAATAAAATATGGTAGATGAATTAATAAATTATTAAACCCAATAATACATTATAATCAACAAGAGTGTTGAATCAAACAAAAATACTCTTGCAAAATCATTAAGCAACCTTGAGATAAATACTCTTTTATCTTGAAAAGAAGAGTTCTTTTGGAATATAAATGTATAAAACCAGAAGTGAAGTAAGATAGTGTTTTCATAATAAAATGTGTGTCTTTATAAAGATAATTGTTTCCTAAAAACATATTATAGATAGCCCTTGAAAATATATTTGAATTTGAGAAATTCCATTGAATCAGGCTTGTATTTGGGGAACAGATTTAAAAGTTTCTTTTAAATCATGTAAAAATCAATATAAAAGTGAAAAATTATATTTGGTGTAGATATATATAATAATCACACAGAATTTATGTGGATTACATAACAATATATAAGAATTTCGTTGAGGTAATTGTACAATGAAAGTAACCCAAATGAAAATGGATGTTTGGGTGGGAAACCCTTATCTTAACTCCAAACATGTTCTTATCTCAACCATTGGAATATGAAATTATACATATTAATAAATTTTTTAAGAACCTATTATACATGTATCCTATTTATGGTATGTTCATTTATGTACATATTGATATGTTATTGTATTGAATTCTGTTGTTCTGGAGTGTTCGTTTTCCTTATTTTCATATTCGGTTCACTTGTTTTTAATATGTGGACGGGATGTAAATCTCTAGAATTAAAAAAATATATTATTTATGAAAATAAATAGGTTTTATTGTTCATTTATATAACTTGGTTACATAGAATTATGATGAATTATTATATATAACTTTAATGATAATTTTTTCGGTTAATTTGTGGATTTTTATTTCAACAAACTCATTTTTCATTATAACTTAATAACATTTATAAAAAGGTATTAAAGAATATTACATAGGTTATATTACATATATAATAATCTGGTTTAACCATAACAGTAATGGTTTCATTACCATAATTGATAATGATAATATAAATCGAAAGCCCATCGTCCTGGAATGTAGAAAATTGACACATCTCGGAAGGTGTTCTTCCAACTAGTATAAACGAAGGTAAAAGGGAGATATGATGATAAATTATTCTAATAAAATGAAAAAATTATAGAACTTATAAGGTAATGGAGTCATCAAAAAATTTGGATAAGGAGATGCAATATAAAAAAAACAAATGAACTTGAAAAGAAAGACAAAGAATTGAAAAGAGGAATTTACATCTTGAACCAAACATCCTTGAGAGCCTCATTAAAGGAGAGGTTTTGGTATTTTCATGAGACCAATGATTTATGGATGTGGGAGAGGAGGTTGGGATGATATTTGGATAGAATTTGGAGAAGGCACAAGGCTTGAGAGGAGTGAAGAGAAGGGGGAGTGAGATGGGGTTTTATAAAGGAGGAGAGAGGGGATTTCATAATATAAAATCCATTAATTTATTATTTCCTCACAATATAAGGAATAATGAGTCTTCCTTGAACAATAATAGTGATTTTATCATGTGAGTTTGGAAAAAGTGGGCTTTCATCACTTCTGATGTCAGGAATAGTGTATTTAATTGATATATGGTATTTTACAGCATTTCACTATTCATAAAAAATTCAAGTATTTCAGAAAATTCTAAAAAATTCACCCCAACAATTTTTAGCCCTGTAAAATCCAAATATGAAGTCCATTTTAAAAAAATAATTATCAAAATATGATTAATTTAATATTTATTGAAAAGAAAAATTTATTATAAAAACTACAGTTTTAAAATATTGTTTTACTTATTCCAAATCATAGGTGTATCATACTTTCACTTGAATATTATTTATATATTATCAAATGTAAGGTTACTATTCATTAGGGTAATTTACTATTCATAAGGGTATGTTACTATTAATAAGGGTAGGTTATTATTCACCAAAAAATATTTTTTTCTTATTGGACTCCAAATAACTTAGTGATCGCAATCGTGTATGTCAGATTTTCGAAATTCATATCACAGAAGTGAGAAACATATGTTTTAAGAGCCACATAGAACACAGTAGTTAATTATGTTGTGATTTAATGTGATTATTAAATATTTATAAGAAAGGAATTTCCATTGGAAAATATTGGGTCGTTACACTATCCCTACAATCAAAACTGGATAAAGACAACATCCCCACAGGTAGTAATTTCCAAGAATTATTTAGATGCATTCAGGTAAATCTATGCCATGAATGAAAATATTATGTCCTAGATTCATCATTACATGTTCTACCTTCCCAAGAGTCTAGTGATGAAGAGTTCCTAGTTTATGAGAAACCTATGAAGGACTCATTCGATGTTCAATGATTGATTTCATCATCAATGTCTAGAAAACTCATTAAGTCTCATGAAAACAAGGATTTCTATAGAATGCTTGCGAAACTCCATGGTTTTTACCAAGAAAGAGGTAGAAAAGAACAATTTAAGATATCCAAGGCACACATTCAGAGTAATTTTTGAGAGGGTTCCCCAACTAGGCCTCACGAAGTCAAGCTCATTGAATACATTGAGCAGTTGGAGGTTCTTGGGGTTAAACTCCGAGTTCCCCAACTGGGCCTCACGAATTGAAGATCATTTTCTATATTGAGCGCTTGGAGGTTTTTGGGATTAAACTCCCCAATGAACTGGGTACCGATCTCATTCTCACATAACTCCATCGTATCTTCTCCATTTTTTTTTTCTATTTCAATATGAACAACATTGAGAAGTCTCTACTAGATATTTTTATCCTACTTCTCCATGTGGACAAATACATGAATCACAAAAAACCTTTTATCCTTATGGAGAATAAGAGGAAAGAGTACTAAATGGTATTTAGGCCAAATGAAACTTCACGCCCTTCCAAGGAAAGGATGATCAAGGGGTATTTATGGAAGTAGATGTTTTTTCCATTTGTGGCAAAAAGGGACACTATAAAAAAACTACACCCATATAAATAAGCAAGGGGATGCCTCATGTGTATTTTTTTAGTATAATTTATCTATTTCTACAAATTGGGTATTAGATAACACATGTGGTTCTCACATATGTATCCAAATATAGGAACCAAGTATATTCGAGAAAAATAACTGAGTGGAGATAGATATATGAGTAGCTAATAGATTTAGACTTGTTGTTGTAGCTGCCGAGGACTAATACCTCATGTTTCCCTATGGGATGATCTATGTATTAAAATGATGTTATTATATTCCTTTAGTATCCAAAAACAATATTTCTATATCCAGAATATATACATATGGATTTTTTTTTCATGTTCAGAAATGAATGTTTCTTCATTTTTAATGATAGCATTTGTTTTGGAAAGGCACATTTATATAAAAGTCTTTACATGCTGGATTACACAAACCAAGAAATGAAAATCTATAACAAGGATACATCACATGAATCATACCAAACCCAACTATTCCATTACTAGTTTGGTCATGTAAATGATGAAGTCCTGAAAATGTTCCATAATGATGGATATTTAGATTCTTTTGACCTAAAACAACTTGGTCTTTGTCAAACATGTTGACAAGGATAAATGACCAAAGCCCTGTTTAGTTGTAAGGGTGAAAGGTCCAATGAGATTCTTAAATGGGTTCATACCGATGTGTGTCGATCATTTTCAGTTGAAATGTGGGGTGTACACTGATAATTAATAACTTTTACTAATTATCTTAATAGATATAGATATATCTATATAATGAGGTATACGTTGGATTCTTTTGATAAGTTAATGTAATAAAAAAATTGTTAAGAACCATCTTGGTGATAACATTAAGAGACTCCACTCAAACTAAGGTGTAGAATATCTTAATCAGGAATTCATTGATTACATATGGGAGTTTTGGATCCTATCCCAAATCAATCTTGCTAACACTCTCTTGTGGAATGGTGTAATCCAAAGGAAGAACCACACCATGTTGGACATGGTGAGACCAATGATGAGTCATTGAAGTCTTCCATCATCCTTTTAAGGATATAAGTTATAAATAGAGGAACACATTCTAAACCATGTACCAACTAAATCGATATGTGGAATTCCATTACAGTTGTGGAGTGGAAGATAATCCATGTTATCAAGTATCCATGTGTGGGTAACAAAAGAATTTATTAAGGCCTCTTCTGGTAACAAAATTTCTCCCCAAGGCACAAAGTTTACCATTATAGGATACCCAATGGAAAAAATGGTATATTACCTATACAACCCCTCAGAAAAAAATTATATCGATGAAAGACATAACATATTACATTAGAGGGTGAATATCTCCAAAAGATATAGTGGTATAGAGATAGGATTTGATAAGGTTGAGGCTCAAGGCACATGAGAGTTGGTTAAGGAAGAGATTACACATATCCCAATGGGAGAAGAATATGATACATAGTTACAATAACCTCATCGAACTACAATAGATTTTAGAGAACTAGAAGGGTATAGTTTTATATTCACTAAGGATGGTGACCCATTATTAATTGATAATAATGATCCTCTAATATAAAAATAAGGAGTTAGTGGCACATATGTTTCCATGCACCATGAATCCATGAATTTTGAAATAGATTCCTTGTACCAAAAATAATTCAGGATTTTTATATATCCCCTAATAGATGTAAATCTTATTGGTTGTAAATGGGTATTCGAGAATAAAATAGACATGGAATGATAATGAAGTACCTATAAGGCATGATTGGTTGTAAAAGGGTTTAAATAGTGTCAAGGTATTAATTGTGATGAAAAATTCTCACGAGTTGAAATCATAAAATACAAAAGAGTTCTGCTGGACATTTATTCTTACCATGATTCTGAGATTTGGATAATTGATGTCAAA
Source organism: Viscum album (assembly GCA_963277665.1). Classification (NCBI taxonomy): domain Eukaryota; kingdom Viridiplantae; phylum Streptophyta; class Magnoliopsida; order Santalales; family Viscaceae; genus Viscum; species Viscum album. The sequence continues at coordinate 172,894,149 of OY728157.1, forward strand.
ATAGCCTACCTTAATAGGAACAATCGGGAAGATGTCTATATGACACAACCTGAAGAGTTTTTGGCTCCCAAGGATTCCAATAAGATATGAATGTTTTAAAAATTTATTTATGGATTAAATAAAGAATCCAGTTCATGGAAAACCCATTTTTATGAATCCATAATGGAATTTGGTATTATAAAGTATGAATGTAAGCCTTTGGTCTACAAATAGTTTAGTGTGAGTGCAGTCGGATTCCTAATAGTACATGTCAATTATATATTACTTTTTAGAAATGAAATACCAATCTTACAGCCTATTAAGGAATGGTTAAATAATTTATTCTCTATGAATGATTTGGGAGAAGCAGTATATATTATTACAGTCAAGATATATTATGATAGATCCAAAATATTGCTAGGCCTAAGTCAAATTACAAACATTGACAAGATACTAAATAGATTCGGATGGAATAATCCAAGAGGGGATGGTTTCCAGTGTCACATGGAATTCATATTTTTATGATAATGTTTCCTTAGAAGCATGAGGAAAGAAAGAGAATGGAATGGATTCCATATGAATTAGTGATTGGGTAAGTCATGTATGCTTTTCTATGTACTAGGCTAGATGTCGCCTACTCATTTAGGCCAGTAGAAAGACATCAAGCTGATCCAAGTGACCTCCATTGGATGGAATTCAAGACTATACTTAAGTATCTATGGCATACAAAGTATATGTTCTTTTTTTATGGAGGAGATGGGGAACAAGCCATCAGAGGATATGCATATTCTAGTTTCTAGACTGGTCAAGATTACATAAAGTCAAAATTAGGATACATCTTCACTTTGAATAGATGTGTTGTGAGCTGGATGAGCTCAATGTAATGTGTGGTCAAAGATTCTATAAAAAATGCTGAGTATATTGTGGCTTTTGAGGTATCTAAATAAGCAGGTTGGATGCAAAGCTTCAACATAGAGCTGGATATCGATTCGAAGAACCTTCTAATGTTTTCATGATGTCATCTTATATTTGTTTTAGAAATTCAAACTTCTAGGATTAGTGTCTGAATTCATAGTGAGGCTAGTATCAGGTGGCTATTGAGGCCCCTTTTTTTCAATAGCTGCAGTTTCTGCCGAGGTAGTTGGAGTGGAATGGGTATTTCGTGATTCTTATGTTGTTGATGGAATATGATGTTGATATTGGGAAGCATCATGATAGTCCAAATCCATTGGTAACTAGAATATTTTGTGGTCATGGAGTCCAAAATTTGAGTATCATAAGTTATGGGTGTGGTATGCACACCTTATAGGTGGTAGCACTGTCATGGACAAAAGTTATTTGAGGTATTACTAGTTTATTATCTAATATCATGTTTGATATTTTATGATTTATAAGAATAAACTAATTTTTATCCTACATTTCTTTACACTTTTTGTACTAGACTTGGTGAGAGTTCCAACTCTTATAGTGTTACCTATTGTGGTTGGAACCAAGATACATTTTTTATGTGTTTTGGGGGATAAGGCTGGTGATGGGGTTTCACAAGTCCATGAGATATATCATTTTATTGCATATCTAACCACAAAATTTCATCCTTGGAATGGATTTTCATTATTCTATTCATAGAATCATTGATGGTTTCAAGATGAGAGAATAATTGTTGAATGTGGAGGTCCAGCAAGTGGCATTAATTGTTGAAGGAGGATATCATATTAGATGAAGGGAATACACGCCTCGTTTTTTATTTGTTGTAAGAGCTCTTGGTGAGCACTTGGTGGAAAATAAGGTAGAAGATGTTCTTAGGGAAATGAATCAGTAATGGGATATTTTCCATCTTAGATTTTCACCATCTTACCATGATGTGATGCTGATTTTTTGATTGAGTTCCTATCAAGTCCATTGATGATTTTGATGGATCCATATCAAATGGAAACTATGAAGCTACGACATTTGATGTTTTTGGTGGATTATCTGATAGATAGTGGTTTCATCTAACCCAGTGTGTATCCATGGAATTATCTAGTGTTGTTTTCTTAGAAGTAAGAATGTGGACCGAGGATGTACATTAACTATATGATATTGAATAAGATGAATATATGAAAAGCGTTCCCTCTTATTAGGATTTATGACCTATCAAACCAGTTGAGGGGATATATTAGGGTTTCAATGGTTTAATTGTAATATGAATTTTACCACATGAGGGTAATATATGAGGAAATCCAAATAAAATTGGGGGGTAGTTATGGTCACTTCATGTTTATTTTCATTTCATTTGGTTTAACTAACATAACAACAGTGTTCATGGGGATTATGAACATAATATTTCGAGGGATCATGGATCAGTTATTCATTATGTTTATCAATTATATATTGATCTACTCAATGCCAAATAATGTGAATTTCAAGAATCATAGTTTTTTTTGTGGTTCACATGCCACCATCAGCTATGTGGGAAGTTATCCAAGTAAATGTTAAAGATACAAAAGTTTACTTTCCATGGATCATTTATTCATTATTTTTTAGGAGGAACCTAATGACATGGTAGCTGTTTATAATTTACCGGGTCATATTGGTTATTTGTAGAGGTTTTTTCATGATTCCCTAAATTATCATCCCATCTAACAATTTTTTCATGGAAGGACTAGGCCGTTATATGGGTTGGTCAGTTGAGGGAAGTGTGAAGTTACCTAAAAGGGAAGTCATTTCATAATCTAGTAATTCAATTTACTGGGGATTATATATTGATTGTGGTTTTCTATAACATTACCTATCTGAGTTTGGGGAGTGTGTTGATGTAGTAGAGAGCGGTGATCTAAATTGGGTCTATTAATTTATGACCCCATGAAGATAAATACTCCACCCATGTGAAAGAGTTGGGATTATCCATTCTTACACAAACATTGTAGTGGTAGTACCTTGTTAGTGATCCTATACTTATTTTTATTAACCAAAGGAGCGAGAAATATGTCTTTCAATAGTGATATTTTATTCAATGATTGAATATGGGGATAATTTTTATTCAAGATCATGATATTGTGACCCATTATTCCCCGTGAAGGGGGAATTTTGTTTTTAATTATTTGATTTATAAATCCTAACATGATCTGATTTGGGAATATACTGATGTTTAGAAAATGATACAAGAGTATAAAGTAATAATTAGTGATATTAGAGATTAATGTGGCTACAGTTTCCACTATAAAAAGGTTGTGTAGTCTTCCATGACACTATAGGTGAAGGAATCTTAGATGGGAGACTTAGTGGTGGAGGTGATTCGTTTTCATATTGGTTATTATGATGCTATAGAGGGATAGTCGGAGGATGGTTAGAATAATGTGTTATTTCTGGGGAGGTTGTTTTTTGTATGAAGGGAATGTTGGGGTTATTCATGTGTTTTATTTCTCACCATTAGTGGTACATCTTGGTGTGAAAAATATGTATTGAGGTTTTAGAATGAATATTTGGTGGGTGTTGATGGAATGTATAATCATATAATTTTTTGAATATGTTCTAGTTTTTTAGGAGGTGAAAGTAAATCACCATGATCCAATAGGTTTTTTTTCTGTCACTATATGTTCTTAATTGTAAATTTAAGGGAAATTTTATTGTCGTAATCACCATGATATTATGATCATCGGGACTTTATGATGCATTCAATGTGGTAATGTACTGGTTGAAGTAATAAGTCCACATCATGCAAATATATAAGTTGAGTCGTTGTATGTTTTATTGAGGGGGTATAAAGGTTATTTTTTTAGGATTAAAAGTGTAATAAGAGCCATTTTTTATGATAAGGGTCCACATTCTACCCAAAATGTACGTTGGGTGTTGCATCTTGATTTTAGATCATAGTTTCACAATAATATATCTTTCCATCCTCAGACAGATGGCCAGATGGATTTGATCCATACACTAGAGAACTTTTTGTAAGCTTTCATCCTATAATTTTGGGGATTATAGGTAAGGATTCAGCTTCTGGAAGAGTTTTGTAACAAGAAAACCATCAATCATCCATCGGTATGGACCCATTAAAGGGATTTTTTAGGTGGTTATGTCATTCTCTATTATTCTAGAATGAGGATAGAGAGTGAGTAGTTCTTTATACGAATGTAGTGAAGATCATGAATATTAGACATAGTTAGTCTAAGAGAGAATAAGGTAAGTGGATGATATTTGTAAGTAATATACTGATCTTAGGTAGAGTCCCATAGAGTTTGATGTTAGATATTGTTGGGGAAAATCCATCAAGGTAACACTGCAGTATTTTTGGGTAGATTGTGTTTGTTGACAAAGCAGGTTTCCAGGGATAATTGTTGAGTTTCAGTGAAGTTGTCCACAATCCATGTTTACAAAGAACCACGACAAAGGAACAGATGATATGGAGGCGGTACAAAAAGAGCAGTACAAGGTGGCGCCGTTTTCTAGTGTTTGCCAATTTTTTGGTGTCCAAAATTTGGAGGTTCGTGAGCATTGAAAAAAGTGGATATCCATGAAGATAATATTTTAATATGGAAAAGGCATGAATTTTGCGAAGAGAGGCTTCAAGGTTTGGAATTCGCGAAGACCAGAAAAATGATGGTGGTGATTCCTCGTGATTACGTCAAAGCTTTGCGAACGGCATAATTGAAGTGCATCGTGGTGGTGAAGGGCTTTACGAGGGAGCTTCAGGGAAAAAGCACGATGGAATATTTATGGTGATGCTCAATGATTATGTTGCGCTCCGTGATCGGAAAATATCTATGGTGCTTCGTGATTTTGAGAGAATTCCGGTGGAAATTTTGGAGCTTCACTCTTGGCGATGACGTGGTGCTGACTTCGTGCAGAAGGGTCGAGGGTCGGTGGAATTGCCTATAAATAGAGGTTGACTCTCTCGTGAGAAGTAAAGAATTTTAGAAGAAGATATTTTGATCTCGTTTCACGAAGGTAGTTCATGTAGCCAGTGTGCTTCATGAAAGAAGAGCTTCGTGGTGGAAATTGTAGCTCCACAAAAGTTGAGAGCTCCCTGTTGGCTCAGAGAGCTTCGCGATGGAAGTCTCTCTGAGATAACTTGAGCTTCGTGAGAGTTCTTCGCGATAGTGCTGCGCGAGTGTGCTTCACGAAAAGGTAGGAGCTTCGCGAAGGTTTGTTTGAGCTTTGTGAAATTAGGAGGCTCACGAAGTATGGTACTTTGCGAAGGTATTTTCCAAAGGAATTGATCAGTGTTCAGGGGCAAAGGGGTATTCATTAGTGGATGAACATTTAACTTTAATAGAGCATCTATCAATATTTGAGGATGCATTATTTCATAAAAATGAAGAGACCTACAGGTCTATAAACTATGAGTGGATCTTCCGAAGAAGCAGTTAGATCACTTCAGTTGAGAGAGTAGTGAGTTCTCAAATTGTGAGTGTTTGTAAACTATGAGGGATATTGAGTCCGCTTCGAACTTGTAAATAGCAGTGCGCTTATAGTGGAATTGGTACATCAGAACACTGTCATTGTATGCTCCTTGGATGTAGCCAATTGAGGGTGAACCAAGTAAAAATCACCGTGTCCTATGCATGCTTTAATGTTTCCTCATAATCTGCATCGGGAAGGAGAGAGAAGAGGATTTTTTCTAATAGCAAAACAAGATCAAAAGGGGTAGTTGTTTTAATCTGTCATACCCTGATTCACCCCCCTCTCCCAGGGTATCTAGACTAGTGGGCCTAACATATACCTTATGTTCTGAAAAATAAAAGTAGAAGTTTGGTAGGGGGAGTATTGGGTTTCAATAACTCATTGGAGCTTATTTGGTTTTACGATAATTTGGAGAGGTGGAGTATGATTGGGAATTTCCACTAAATTTGGAGAGGAACCTGGACACATTCCTTGGGTCCCAACATCATTGATATCTTCACGATGACTCCCACATTATAGATTTGGGATATATGGATATAATGGATGAAAAAATGTTTTCGGGTCTTTCACTAGAGGTTCAGGATCATCAAGAGAATGCCTTTTATTGATGAACCACCCCTATGTTAATGTATTATGGAGGAATGGAGGCCTATATGAGATTACGTGGTTGAAATATGGGATGATGGATTCCAAATGCCTGAATTTGTTTTTAGTTTTTCCTTTTCTGGTATTTCTTATTCTATGTTGTTTAGAACTTTTCATTTTATGACATGTGTGTTTTCATGATGGTTTTATATGCGATGAATATTCCATCACATGAACAGTGGTGGACCTGACCCCTAATCAGGATGAATTATAATTTTAAATGATTAAAGATATAAAGGTGTGTCATCACCACCAAAAAATAAAAATATATTGACAAATAAGATTGAATTCCTTGATTCACGTACTCAGAGATGTCCAATGTGTGATGGATGTGGTAGTTGATGGTTTGGTATGTGGGGAAATAATAAAGGTTCTGTAGTTGGTTTTGTTGAAAGGATGAGGATGGTTGATGGTGTCATAGGGAAAGGTGTTGTGTCTAGTGAAAGAATAGTTTATTTTTATATGAGGTTTTTCTTGGTATTTTCAATTCTTCATGTCCAGCTGGGAGTTTCATTGATGTGAAATGAGATCCTTGAGTGATATCTCATGGGATGGTTGTTCAGACCCCTTCCATTTGTTTGGGTTTGGATTTGATACTCATGGATGAGAATCACTTGACATGAATTTAATATAATGAAGCATTCCTTATCACACCATTACATTGCTAGTTTCATGTTTAGAGGGTCCTTGGAGGAGGTCTTGAAGGGTTTGGAGGAGTTTCAGTTGTTGTCGAATTGCATCAAGTATTTTAAGATTTAAAATATTAGTTTATATTGTATGTGCGTTGTTTATGGATTGTGTTTTTATCCATTTATGGTTTGTGTATGACGATGAATTATCACATGAAATGGGTTTACATAGTAAAATAGAGATTTATGGTGTAATATCATTTAATTCTAATGAACAATGATTTTCATATTAAAAGGGGTTTAAAGAATAATAGTTTGTATTATTGAATTTTTTATATGAACCAGTGGAATTTGTGGCCAAAATTTTTAATTTACAACATAAATCAGGGGATATTCATCCTCTATAGTAGTTTAGTTTGGTGTATTCTCTCATCATTCGAGCATCGCTCCTATAGCCAATTTTGGTAAAAAAAATCTACACATCATCCATCGTATTAATAATTTTTGTACAATGATTTATTTTGGAAATAAGTTGTGACTTATCTTACCTTTATCTACTATTTTTTAGGTTAGTCCATAATTAATTCTCTATAGTGTTATTTATTTGGTATGGAGTGAGTCTAGGCTATGATTCTTATAAACTATTGTTGTTGTTTAGGTTTATCCTATGGTTTTTAGTGTGGTTTTGGTTAATAGGATGTTTCTTCTTTGTTATGCGGTATTTAGTGAGGTTATAAAGATTGTTTGAGGTAGATGATCCTAAATTTCTCCATTATACATGAAATGTGTCGAGATTTCATGGGTTTTATTTTCTTTTGGGTTTCTATTAAGGGTTATCTTAATAAGATAATAAATTTTCATAATATAATTGATGGTGATGGGGAAAAATAAAATGTTTTGGTTGTTTTGATATTATTGTTAATGTGTTTATGAATGATGATAACCTTGCTGAAAATAACATCAATTTGGGTCTCTATTTATTATATAGATGAAGTATTCTGGGAACCTTGTTGTGTGGTTATTTCACTTCACCATAATGAAAATGCTAAGGAACTTATATATGGATAATAAAATTTTTCCCATTTAAATATAGTTTACATGAAAATACCCATGATAAATAATAAATTATCATGATGAAATCATATGAATAAAATATTGAAGTTGATGGGTGTTACTATTGTGTGTATAATTTCTTATTATATTTCACTACATGGTTTTTGACTTTTTACGATGATTCAGGTAGCCAACTAGGCCCTGTGATGTTGTGGGATATGATATTGTGGTTAGTTAGAATAGGTACAACATTGGATTTTTTGAAATGTGGTTATAGTGTGTAGTAGCTAACATACATAGTGGTTGTGTTGCATTATAGAGATGATGTGTGGTTGGGATGTATAATAAAGTTGTGGTGTGTGATGGATGATATGTGTGACTACTTTAGTGATAATTATTAGATTATATTGTATAAAAATGATGGCGGTGCTAGTGTTGTCGATATGTTTGTTATGTATAGGGACTGTAATTGTGCATTGTGGTAGTGTTAATTTCTAATGTATCATTGGAATAAATAATGATTCCTATTAAATTGAATAAATAACTATAATGATAAATGAATAATAATGCGTTGTTTCAATGTGTAGTGAATTTCATTGAAATAAATGTTAGTGGAAAAATTTTAAATATAGAAATAGTGTATATTTTAATTATAAATGTTAATTTATGGCATCTATAATGGTCATGTGGTGTGTTGTATATAGTGGGGCCTGTTGTTGTGGTAGTTGATGTTTGTTGTAGTGGCAGTGGGGGTGTGTTCAATTACAGTTGTTGAAAACCCATAAGATGGGTTTCATGGTCTATCTATGTATATTTTATTTTATGTAATTTTTTACATCCCCACCTATGTTGGATAATATTATAAACACTCAACGTTTTTTGGTTTCTAGTGTTTTTCTGATATTCAGGATAATGGTGATAAAGATGGTTGTCTCATCTTCTTCCCTGAAATTTTATAAGTAGTGATATCCCATGTCTCCTTAGGTGATAAGAGATATGATGAGGTAGTGATGTTATGTGTTATATGTGATGGGTCATGTATAGAATTTAGATGGAATAAGGTAGATGTCCTTCATGTTCATGATAACATATTTCCCTGGATATGTGATGAGGTGTTGTGTGATGGCCCAAGTGTCTTTGGAGAGATATTGTGGGATGATATCTAATGGTTGTACTAGATTCTATAAATTACAATGGTGGGGTAGGTAGGGATTCAAACTAATCTACACCGAGGGTGGATGGTTGTGATGTGATGTTTTATGATATGTAAACAAGGGATAAGAGGATTGGTCATTCGACATGTTAGTGTGATTGTGAAAAGGTAGTGGGTAAGCATATAAGCACCCGACCTTAAAACCTTACATAATATGAATTAAATTAATAATTTACATTGAGGATATTTTCAGGTTAAGAGTTTTAGATAATTAGGCCATAACTATATGATCACATCTCAAGAATTAAAAAGTAGACACTTCTACTCAGTTTCCATTTTTCATAAAGAATAAAAAATCTTGAAAAAAAGAGTCAGGTATAGTTCCAGGTTTTAGACAGCATGACTTTACCTTGATCCCATCTTTGACCCTATTCATCATTATGTCCTGTGAAAAACATTTCAAAACACGGGAAGAGTATAAAAAGCTCAGTAAGGGTTATAAAACAAAGAAAGGAAAAATTAGTTTATCATTACTAACATAACATAAAATCTTTAACATACCACATGAAATCATAATATTTATGAATAACTCATAGAAATCATAAATCATAAAGGTCACTTGTGTCATCCATATCATACTTACATTGTTGCTATCATAGCTACGTAGGGATTTACATTTGGAATACCCATCATAGTATATTACCTAAATATCTCATGAAAAACCTTCATGTTTACCTCCGTCAAGTTAGCCAATGAATTGGAGAGCGATCTCGGGTTCACCCGCCCTAGGTTTGTCAAAGAATCACCTGTATACGTAAACAATTCCCATGAACCATAACATATTCATTTCACATAAAATACATAATGGAAAGATAACATTTCCACATTGCAATCACAATATATCATTTAAATATATTGACATAAAAACCCCATTATCAAAACCATTTTCAATACCAAAATACGTAAAAGAGTATATGGTATTTATTTTCCTTGTAAAAACATTACGGCATGTTAAGGAAGCCATAGATCAAATAATACTCGCAGCAGCGGAAAAGGTCGTTGTCACCGCTTAGGTTAAAAACAAACATTTTTTTCATTTATTAAAATTATTTTCTGAAAAAGGTTCCATTTGAATGAAATAAAAAGTCAAAGGTGTTTATACACCTCATAAAATAAAGTCATGTATTAAAACAAAATATGCCTCAATGAAAGGAGATTAAGACAAAGTCGATTACCTCGTGTATGATTTGACCCGTTCGTTCTATAATCTCTAGAATAATAAACTAAAGTAAATTTTTATTTGCTTAAGATAATTTTTCATGTTTTTTATTCCTTTTATATCACTTTTAAAATTTTTATAAACATTATGTAATCATTTAAGTTAATAACGGTCGTTTTGTCGATATTTGGTACTTGAGTCAAAAATGAACATCTTATAATTAAAATTTGATCATATGGTCAAATATTCATTATATACATAATGATATTCATGATTTAGATATCATATATATCTATTATATCTATTATATGTATGTATTTATAATATTACATAATATTTAGAGATAAGAAATGAAATGCACCGTTCATGGAGATAGTAAGTCGTACGTATGCATGAACGCTACTTTAATTTATATTTATAATTTTAATGGAATTAAAATATAATTATACAAAGGTATATTATAATTCCAGTATAAAATCATATATAATATCATTAACTCCATCCTTATACATCCCAAATATGGAATTTTTGATTCATATAACTTTAAGGGGGTGGTAGTCCACACTTCCTCAAATGAAATTATCACATTTACCCATAATGGAAACCATAAAGGTATGATATAAAAGAAAAATACAGAAGAATAATGAAAAAATAACCATAATATATATCATATATAAATATAGTGTCATCATAATGGCCACCATGATAGGTGGTAGGAAATAATTGAACAATCATTGTTTTGTGAGGCGATAGTTTCCCATCCATAGAAACAGTATGTTCTTTACCCATTAGATATAGATGTGTGTATGTTTAGTTTGAATAATTTTCATAACAACATACTAGTGTATTTAGGATACTGGTGTTGTTATAAAACAATGTAATAAAAATATTTTAGGGGTTGGAAAAGTAAAATAAAGCAAAATAACTTAAGAGGAGACGTTAACTTTACATCGGGTAACTCCCATTGGTTTGAACCAAAAGGGTTTGTTGAAGTGCCTTATGCAAACGTTAAGTATTCTAGGAGTGGAATAGGAATTTAGGGAGTTTAATTGGGGGTGGGGGTCGGGTTGGACCATCCCAGTGGCTTGAGAGGTGCGAGGAATGGGTTAGAGGTGAGGTATTTTTATAAGGGGGAGGAATGGTACTTTAGGAAAGTGTGAAAATATTTTTTTATTACATAATGATTTTTTATTTCTAATTGTCCAAATCATATTAAAGTCATATATAAGTTGACTCATGGTCTATGTAAAATCATTCAATTTGAATTTTATAGGTTTTGGATATTATTTTAATCATTATAATCTTATTTATTTAAATCTTTTATTAATGAGGGAAACACTGCATCATTATTGTGTCATATGTAATTTAATTTTTTTGATGTCTGAAAATAAAAATATCTATTATGTAGGAAATATTTATATCTTTCCAAAAAATATTTATAGTTGAATAGATAACTTATATAACCCCATATATAAATTAATTTACTAAAACATATTTATTTACGTCATTTTTGTCTTCACTTTATGTTAATTAAAATAATGTGTCATTATCACTCCCATGTGGCCCCATGAGGTCCCAAAATCAACCCAAGGATTCCCATGGTTAGAAGCGTATCAACTAATAGTATTAGGACACATGTTTGGGTAATTTTATATTATTATAGTAATATTTTATACACATATTTACTATATTTACCCTTTAACCATAGTAAATAAAATATTTAGTGAAGTAAATATTCATAATGTCAATAAATAAAAGTTAACTATTAATAAAATTTGGACCTCCTAATTCAAAATATTGAATCCATTTTTTCAAATTCAAAACACTTAAGTGGATGAAATTAATATAAAATTAATTCCCGTTGCCAAAACAAAATGCGTGTTTTTATGAAATAATGAGTTTAAAAAGATTGACACTTGTTTATGTCCAATTTCAAAGTGAAATTAATTCAAATGACCAAAATTGTATTAAATGGTAAAAACAAAATCTAATTACTATTTAAAACCAATTAAAATGATAATCTAACCATGTTAATAAATTAGAATAAAACATAGTTTTGAATTAAAATACAATATTTTCATTATTCATCAAAAATTGGATTTTATCAGAAAAATACAAAAATTTTACCCTAAGTGAATTTTGATGACACGATTCAAAATAAAATTTTTAATTTTTCAAATAGAACATATAAAAGTGACAATAACTAGATTTAAATAGGGTTCTCCATTAAAAAGCGGTAAATCTACCTTTTAAAGAATATTAGAGTATTTGTGCTTAACCTTAGATTAATTCACATTTTAAGCCACTAACTTTTTATTGGATAAAGGTAAAAACATTTAAAAAATATGTTTAATCATGTTAGTTATGTTCATTATCTCCAATAAAACAGCTAGTTGTTATCTACCATTTAAAATAATAATACTATATTATTATTATGCAATATAAGATTTAAAAAAACAGTTGTTGGTATCGGGCATGCCATCGAACATCGAAACCCCTTTAAGGTAAATTGGTATTTATTTCACAAATAAATAATTAAAAATATTATGTATTATTTATTTATTTACCTGGGATGTTACATCCTTCCCCCCTTTTGTAAATTACATCCTCGCAATTTTATTCACTTATCAAATAAATGGGGGTATTTATCCCTCATAGAATTTGCCAATTCCCATGTTGCATCTTCAAACATATGGTTTTTCTACAAAACCATTACCTGGTGAATTACCATATTCTGTAATACATGCTCTATTCAGTGATGAATCTGTACTGGTTGTTCCTCATAATAGAGATTCTATTCCAACTGAACTATCTCTGAGCTCAAAACATGATATGGAACTGCCATATACTTTCTAAACATTGAAACAAGAAAAACATTAGGTACCTAGGAAAATATTGGAGGTAAATCCACTATATATGCAACTGATCCAACTTTATCCAGGATTTTCATAAGTTCCATTGAACCTCAGACGCAACTTTCTCTTCTTACCAAAACGCATCATATATTTCCATGGAGAAACATTGAGAAAGACATGATCACCAACCTCAAAAGAAAGATCCTTCCTATGATGATCTGCATAACTTTTCAGCCTACTCTGAGTTGTTCTCATTTGCTTCTGAATCAACTGAACCTTTTCTACCATCTCTTCAACCAATTATGGCCCCATCAGCTTCCTTTCACCTAATTCATCCCAAAAAGTGGTAGATTGACATTGGATCCCATATAATGCTTTAAATGGAGCCATCTGTATACTTGAATGAAAACTGTTATTATTTGAAAATTCAACTAAAAGAATATATTGGTCACAAATTCTCTGGTAATCTAGGGAACAAGCATGTAAAATATCTTCCATCGTCTGAATTGTCTATTCTAACTACTCATCTAATTGAGGATGAAAAGTGGTACTTAAATTTAATTATGTACCCAACGACTTCTGAAGTCCTTTCTAAAAGTTGGAAGTAAACTTGAGATCATTATCAGATAAAAAAGAGAGGAGAACACCATGCAACCTGATTATCTCTTTAACATAGATCTGAGAAAGTTAATATAGAGCTAATGTATCTTGAATAGGAAGAAATGAGATTATTCAGTCAATCGATCATTAATAAACAATATTTCATTGTTACCATGAGATGTCTTTGGTAATCCGAAAACGAAGTCCATGGATATATTTTCCCATTTATACTCTGGCACCAGTAAACACTAAAGCATCCCATTCAGTAACTACCACTCTTCTTTAACATGTTGAGAAGTCAAACACTTCACCGTAACATCAGCAATATCACTTTTCATTCCATCCCACTAGTAATACTCCCGAAGATCTCTCTACATCATAGTACTGCCAGGATGAATGGAAAACAAGAAACTATGAGCTTCACATAACAAAAAATTATCCAACTGTGAATCACAAGGCATACAAAATATTTTCCCAAGCCTCAAAACACAATCATTATCAATGTTAAAATCAGGCAACTTACCCTTCAGAACCAACTCTACCTTTTTCCGCTACTCGTTATCTTCCTTCCATGATTTCTTTACTCTGTTTGATAGAGATGATTTCAGTGACACCTGAAACAAAATAAAAGAATTTTCTGCACCAAAAAATTCTTCTCCAAAGTTCATCAAATAAAAAAAACTATCTCCTTCTAAACTTATCATTGTTAATGAAGATTACTTTTTTGACTCAAATCATCAACCACTTTATGTTCTTTTCACAGATGATAAATGATCGTGCAATCATAATCCTTGATTAATTCCAACCATATCCTATGCCTCATGTTCAATTCTTTCTGAGTAAATATATACTTCAAACTTCTGTGGTTAGTATATATTTCACATTTTACTCCATAAAAATGATGTATCCATGTTTTTAAAGAAAAAAAAAAATAGTATCTAATTCCATATCATGTGTAGGGTAATTTTACTCATGAGGTTTCAACTGATATGAAGGATAAGCAATTACCTGAACATTCTACATAATGACACAACCAAATTCCTTTCAACGAAGAATCATTGTAAATAACTAACTCACCATTTCTAGAAGTTAGTGCCAAAACTAGAGCATTCTCAAATATTCTTTTCAAATCCTGAAAACAATCATCAGAATATTTGGTCGAAATGAACTAAAACTCTTTTCGAGTTAAAGTATCCATTGGACTAGATAACCATGAAATTTTTTCAAAAAACCTCCTGTAATAACCTACCTAACCAAGAAAAATATGGCTCTCGGTTATATTTGTGGGTCTTGGCCATTCTTCAACAACTTTTATTTTAGAAGGATCAACAGTTATGCCATTTTTTGGAACAATGTAACCAAGAAATGAAATTTATTGTAACCAAAACTCACCCTTGATGAATTTCCCAAATAGTATCTTTTCATTTAAGATTTTCAAGACAACCCTTAAATGACTTACATGATCCTATTTACTTTAAGAATAAACCAAAATATCATCAATGAACACAATCACAATCTTATCCCGTAACTCACGGAAAATACTACTAATAAGATCCATGAATATGACAGGTGAATTGGTTAAACCAAAAGGCATAACTACAAATTCATAATAACCATATCTAGTAAAAAAACATATTCTTTGGAATGTATTCATCCTATACTTTCAACTGATGGTACCCCGAACTCAAATAAACCTTCGAATAATACCGTTCTCCCTGGATCTAATAAAAAAAATCATCGATATGAGGCAAAGGATACTTATTCTTTACAGTGATTATATTCAATGCTCTCTCATCAATGCAAAGTATCATTGAACCATATTTATTTTTAACAAATAAGACTGGAGAACGCCATGGTGATGTTCTAGGTTAGATGAATCCTTTATCTAATAACTCTTAAATTTTCTTCTTTAACAATAAAAGTTTAATTTGAGCCATTCGATAAGGGGTTTTTGAAATTGGATTAGCATTAAGATCTATGTCAACAGTAAATTCAACTTCCCAATCTGGTATAAAATAAGGAAACTCATTAGGAAAACCATCAACGAACTCATTTACCACTGGAAAATCATTAATCAGAACAGTTCCTTTTTTTCAACAGTATGTGCAAGGTAACATTCATTTCCATCATTCACTAGTTTCTCATCTTCCTCATATGATATCGAAAGTAAGGGTTCATTCTTATATGCAAACTAAATCCCATTCTGAAAATAAACCTCTTAAGCTCTGCAATCATTATTATCATGATAAACATAAAGCCAGTCTATACCCAAAATCACATCAAACTCTACTAGAGGAAAAACAATAAGGTTTTGTAGATAGATTCTTTCTACGCAAAAAGACATGAAGGTTCTTATAATTTTTTTGTCTCAATATTTCAGGAAAGGGTTTTTACCATATGTTCACAATTCAAATATTGAGATGGAATTTCTAGTTTACTAGAAAACTTTTGAGAAATGAAAGAATGTGTAGACACTGAATCAAACAACACATTAGTATAATCTGAAAAAATAAATAGTGTACCTGATACTACATCATTTGATGGCCCAATATCTATTTAATTTGTCGCAAATGACTTCACCACCCCATTATTCTTGTAGTCTAGTTTCATTCCCTGAGATGAGTTCTTTATGGGACTTCACCACCCCTTTCTTCTTGTAGTCTGGTTTCTTTCCCTCAAAGCATCGTGAATGGTAGAGTTGAAGTGCATCACGGCGGTGAAGGGATTTGAGAGGGAGCTTCGCGGCGAAGGCGCGAAGAATGTTGATGGTGATGCTCTGTGATTACGACAATCTCTTCATTCAGAAAATTGTAGTGGGGCTTCGTGATTTTGAGAGAATTCCGGAAAAAAAATTGGAGCTCCGCGATGGGTGCTGATGTGCTGCTGAATTCGCGTAGAAGGGTCGGGGGTCGGTAGAATTTCCTATAAGTAGAGGTCGACCCCCTCAAGAGAAGTAATGAATTTTTGAAGAAGATCTTTTTCTCTCGTTTTGCGAAGGTAGTTCACGTAGCCAATGAGCTTCACGAAAGAAGAGCTTCACGACGGCTATTGTAGCTCCGTGAATGTTACGAGATCCACGTTGGCTCAGTGAGCATCCCAAGGGAATTCGCTCTGCTATGACTTGAGCTTCTTGAAAGTTCTTCGTGATAGTGATTCTTGAGTGTGCTTCCTGAAATGGAAGGAGTTTCGCGAAGGCTTGTTTGAGCTTCGCGGAATTGGGAGCCTCACGAAGTAGGGTGCTTTACGGAGGTACTTTCTAATGGAATTACTCATTATTCAGGAACATTGGGGTATTCATCAGTGGATGAACATTGAACTTTAATGGAGAATCTATCAACAGTTGAGGATGCATTCTTTCATGAAAATGAAGAGACCTACATGTCTATAAACTGTGAGTGGATCTTCTGAAGAAGCAGTGAGCTCACTTCGTTTGAGAGAGCAGTGAGTTCTCAAATTGTGAGTGGTTGTAAACCAGAAGGGACAGTGAGTCTACTTCAAACATCTAAATAGCAGTGTGCTTATAGTGGAATTGGTACATCAGCACACTGTCGGTGTATGCTCCTTGGACGTAGCCCAGTGAGGGTCAACCAAGTAAAAATTGCAGTGTCCTATACATGCTTTAATGTTTTCTCATACTCTGTATGATGAAGGAGAGAGAAGAGGGTTTTTTCTAACAAAAAAACAAGATCAAAAGGGGAAGTTGTTTTAATCTATCATACCTTGATTTACGCCCCCCCCCCCTCTCAGGATATCTAGCCTAGTGGACCTAACAATTGGTATCAGAGGGATAGGTTTATTATATCGGATTTTTTTTCTACGACTTGGTGTAGTAAATTTCTGTGGTTAAATCAATCTGATCTTATCTCTGTGTGCCATGGAAAAGAGAAAAACATCAATGAAGAATCAGAATTTAGGTGGTATCCCTCACTGTGGATGTGTTTATGGAAAAAGTGTGACTCAACTAAAATAATCAAACAGCTTACTGAACGAATGCCTGGATAAATCTGAAAGGGAAAAGATTGATTCACACAACCATGATGTAGGAATGAGTAAAGTACATGAACTTCAAAGTGATACTAAAACAACTGATGATGAAGAAGTTTCAAGAAGAAGGTCACCAGTATATGTTGTCAATATGACAAAGAAATTGGATTAGAAATTGGATGAAGAAGTTAAATCTAAAGCTATCCAGATCCAAGAATTGGACATTGAGGTCAAGAAGCTAAGAGGCTCAAATCAAAGGCTTACTGATGTGGCTATTGACCTAAGGTATAAAAATGATTACCAAGTTGAATAACTAAAAAATATAGCCAGAATAAAAGGAAAACAAAAGGCTGATGAATACGAAGAGAATTCGAATTCCTATAAAGTTCAGAATCTGAAATCCAGAAATGATGATCTAGCTACACAGTTGTCTGATCAAGTTCAAGATAATCAAAAGCTACAACAAGAGAATGTATCTATCTCTGAATCTGTTTCTCAAAAAAAAACTGAAATTAAAGGAGCAAAGTGACATGGTGGAAAAGCTCACACGGGAACGATAAAATGAGTTGAGTAGCAGGAATAATCTCAGAAAATAACTCAATTATGAACTTAAATCAAGAGATAATATGATTCCACAATTGGAGGAAGTGATAGAATAATCCAACAATGAAATGGAGATATCAAAAGTCAAAGGAAAACCTATGTTCAGGGATGCACTGTACTTACAATTCGATTCTCCTTTAGAAGTTGATGATAAAATGAAAAAGAAGTATGAGATTTATGAGGAGAAACAACAACATATTTTTTCAGCACAAAGGCCATATAGTTTGGGAAAATATGGAATTGGATATGTTGAATCCCCTTCCTTGCATGACAGAATTCGAGCCGTGAAGAGTTCTAGGAGTGGAGAGAAACCTGTAGGTGTTGGAGATATGCCTAAGAAGACAGCTTCAAAAGGTAGTGATGACAGGTGTTATTTCTGTGGGATTCATAGCCACACATCAAGAATCTGTTCAGAGACTCTGGAATACATTTCAGGCTGTGAAAATAGAGTCTTTGATAAATCTGAGAATAAGAAGAAGAATGATGAGAAATCAGAGAGAAGAGTCTCTTAGTGGAAAGAATTCAATAGATTCTATTACTGTGGAAGAAATGGACACACCATGAATATGTTTCAGGAAGCGCATGCGCTCAATACTAGAGAAAGAACTCAAGTTGTATCAATATCTCAGCTGAGAGATGACAAAATGAGGTATTCCTTTAATGGAAGCTACTTCATATGTTCTAATCATGGGCATTTGGAAAGATATTGCAGCAAGAAGAATGCGGGAAAGGAAAAGGAGCCCAGAAAGAAGTTCTTGAATCCAGTGATGTATAAAGAGAAATCTTACATTGTGAGACAAAGTGGTATGTTGAAGAATAGGCTTAGAGCCTTAGGGGAATCACGTGAAGCTGAACAAAATTTGTATCAGTCACACACACAATTTCCCTCTAAGAAAGAACATGATCAAATCTTGAAGAAAAAGGGAGGAAATGCTACAAATGTGGTTAAGAAGAATGTACATTCTGTAGAGGACCTACCACCAATGAAAAATAGTGTGGTGACTCAGAAATATGATAAAATAAATATAAACAAATAAAGTATTGAAAAATTTTCATGTCCTGTGCCACAACATGAAGTGGAGGAAAGAGGAAGATCCCTACAATGGAAGAAGGAACCAAGGAATATTATAAGAAGAGAGATTCTTACTCAGAGAAGGAATCAGAGGAAGTGGAATATTGCTGGAACATCAAAGAAGGAAATGTCTACCAGGGGGTTTAAACCTCAAAGTGTGATAAAGTCCAAGCATGCCGAATCTACATATCATAAAAAGGCTCAGAATGTTGTTAATGAATGCCTAGTCATATGGCCATAATAGTTGATGTCAGATTTCATCTAGAATAAGCGAAGATGGAGTGTGATGCTCTAAAAGAAAGAATCAAAGTGTTGAACCATCAAGATCAACCAAAATCATCTTCTTGAGGATTCCAAAATTCCACCCCTCTCCCTATGTATATAAATGTTGTTAACTAATGATTCAAGTGTTTTATGTTTTAGGGAGATACAATCCCAGGGGAAGTGGCATCTAAATATGAAAATGGGATAAGTGATTTGATCCAGGGTTTCAATTGCCTCAAATCAGCTACCGAAGTTGAAGAATAATTGGAGCAACAGAGTAGAATAAGAATTGATTGTGTTATTAACATTATCTCATGTTTATAACACCAAGTTCCAACTCCGTAGGCTTAGAGATTTTGTTAGTGGATCATAGCTGAGTGAAAGATGAGAATAAATGATGCAGGAGAAGAAGAATGTTTATGGTCCTAACCCCAGGAAGTGTTGCACAACATAGGGGTAGCAATAAATAACAAAATTCGATACAAGAGCCATCAAAGCAATAATTGTATGACTCGGCTCAGGTGTTCCCTATCGAGGGAAGAAAGAAACACAAGGAGAACCAGCAATAATCATGCATGTCATACTTATCTATTTCATTCTAAAAATTGGTATTAGCTGATAGTTTTCAGGATACCAAGAAGCTACAAGAGAGTACCAACCCTGACTCAACAAGAAGATCAGAAAATTTTCTTAAAGAAGCGATGCCACTAAACGATGACACATTGAAATGTTTTCTGTTGAATGTGAGTAAGTGGTAAGATAATCAGGGGGAGTAAAAGTGGTTGAAACTGATTCACAATATAATTAGACATGGGAGGTTGTTTCGAGGCCAACGGATAAAGAATGTCATCAGGACTAAATGGGTCTATCACAAAAAGATGAATGAAGATGGCACAATGATTCGGAAAAAATCACAATTGGTGTGAGAATGATACTCCCAGATAGAGGGAATTGATTTCGATGAGGCACTTGCACCTATTTCAAGGCTGGAGACAATCAGATTATTTTTAGCCATAGTAGTGAAAATAATGTTCAAAGGGTTTCTAGATGGACGTCAAATCTGCATTTCTGAATGGGTTCTAGAAGAAGAGGTGTTTATTGAGAATCCAGATGGTTTTCTAATTCATGAAGATGAGAATAATGTTTGTCGATTGAAGAAAGCACTATATGGGTTGAAACAAGTACCAAGAGCATGGTACTCAAGGTTGGATCAGTATTTGAAGAAGCTTGGATTTCATTGTGGTGGAGTTGATTACAATCTATACGTCAATAAAAAAAGTGATCAAAGGATGATGGTGCTAGTTTATGTTGATGACATAATATTTGGCGGATCAGATGAAGCACAAAGCAGATAGTTTTTGAAATTCATGAAACATGAGTTCGAAATGTCAATGATTGGTGAGATGAAATTTCACCTCAGTTTAAAGGTGACACAAGGAAGAAATAGAACTTTCTTGTCTCAATACAAATATGCCAAGGAGGATCTGAGAAGGTTTGGAATGGAGATTTCTAAGGATATTAAGACTCTGGTTGCTACCCGGATGAAACTGTCAAAAGATTATAATGGAAAGGTAGTTAATATCACAGAATACAGGCAGATAATTGGGAGATTGTTGTACCTAATAGTGAAAATTCCATACACTGTATTTTCCACATTCCAAGAAGCATGATATCAAAGCAATCCCAAGGAAATCCACATGCATGTACTGAAAAGTATAATTCGGTCTATCAAGGGCAATGTGGATTTTGGTTTGATGTATACTGAAAAATCTGCTCAAGATCATTTGTGATATACAAATGAAGAATGGGAAGGTTCAGCGGATGATAGAAAATCAATGTTAGGTGGTAAATTCTATCTTGGTAGGTTGTGTATTTCTTGGCTAAGGAATAAACAAGATTTAATTTCATTGAGCACCGCAAAATCTAAGTATATTGCGTCCACTCAAGTGTGCACACAGTTATTGTGGATGAAGAAGCATCTTGATGATATGGGAGTTGAAGTGAAGTCTCTGATTAGAATCCAATGTGATAACTCAAGTTCTATTAATCTTAGAAAAAATCTCATCCATCACTCAAGGAAAAATCACATTGATAAAAGTATCATTTTATCAAAGAGAATGTTGAGAGGCATTGACTGGCTCTAGGAGTTCAGTCGACTCACACACTTAAAAGAGTGTGGATGTGTAACCCCCCCCCTCTCCCTGAGGTTTGGTGTGAGTTTTTCCCTAATGCGCTGATATGTGTTCTCTACTCGGTTATAGACTACAAAGGAGTGACCATTGGGTTTTTTGAAAAATGGGGAGAAAATAGTGATTGTTCAAGGGGGAGACAGTGTGGCTATTTGAGAAATCATGAAAGATATGGGGAGAATCTGACAAGTGAAGCAACGAGATAGGGGAGTGCAATAAGATAGGGGGAGATTACTAAATCTGACGATTCTATAATTGATCGATCAAATACTAGATATCATGACATGTGAGGATCATGATAAAAGCAGAACAGTGATGTTGGAAAGGTGTGAGAAGGATTACATCTATCACCAATTGGTATCAGTGTGGTTCAAAAATTGGTATCAATTTTGAAATTGGTATCAGTTTGGAATTGTTAATTGGTTTCTTACATGAAGTGATTAATTGATGAACTTTTCATACTACTCTTGTTTCTCACGTCGAGCATTGCTCATGTGGGCTTAGAGTACGTGTTATGTGATTCCTTGAACGCTATCAGAATCGCAAGAGAAGAATGGTGGTAGTGGCTCAAAAGAGGTTTAGATTGGTATCAAAGTGCAGAAAATCATTCTGAGAAGAGTTGTGAAGAGTTTTCAACAAACCCAAAGGGGGAGATTGTTGGGAAAAACTCCCTCAAGGTAACACTACAATATTTTTTTGTTGATTGTGTTTATTGACAATGTAGGTTTTCATGGATAATTGTCGAGTTCCAGTGAAGTTGTTGACAATCCATGTTGACAAAGAACCATGAAAAAGGAACAAATGATCTAGAGGTGGTACAAATCTTTGTGAACGGTAGGGTTGAAGCGCATCACAGAGGTGAAGGGCTTTGCGAGGAATCTTCGCAGCGATGGCACGAAGGAATGTTGACGGTGATGCTCCAGGATTACGGCGAGCTTCGTGAATGGAAAATTGTCGTGGTGCTTCGCGATTTTGAGAGAAAACCCGCACAAATTTTGGAGCTTCGCGATTGCTGATGACGTGACGTTGACTTCACGTGGAAGGGTCATGGGTTGGTGGAATCGCCTATAAATAGAGGTCGACCCCCTTGATAGAAGTATAGAATTTTTGAAGAAGATCTTTTGCTCTCGTTTCAATAAGGTAGTTTGTGTAGCCAGTGTGCTTCGCGAAAGAAGAGCTTCACGACGGCTTTTATAACTCAGCGAAACTTGTGGGCTCCGTGTTGGCTCAGTGAGCTTCGCGAGGGAAGTCGCTCTGTGATGAATTGAGCTTCGCAATAGTACTTCACGAGAGTGATTTTCGATTGTGCTTCGTGAAAAGGTAGGAGCTTCGCCAAGGCTTGTTTGAGCTTCACGGAATTGGGAGCCTCGCGAAGCAGGGTGCTTTGAGAAGGTACTTTCCAAAGGAATTGATCAGTGCTTAGGGGGAAAGGGGTATTCATCAGTGGATGAACATTTAACTTTAATAGAGCATCTATCAACAGTTGATGATGTCTTCTTTCATAAAAATTAAGAGACCTACAGGTCTATAAACTGTGAGTGGATCTTCTGAAGAAGCAGTGAGCTCACTTTAGTTGAGAGAGAAGTGAGTCTCAAATTGTGAGTGGTTATAAACCAGGAGGGATAGTGAGTCCTCTTCGAACTTGTAAAAAGAAGTGTGCTTCTAATGGAATTGGTACATCAGCAGACTGCCGATGTATGATCCTTGGATGAATCCCAGTGAGGGTGAACCAAGTAAAAATCGTTGTGTCCTGTGCATGTTTTAAAGTTTTCTCATACTCTGTATCGGGAAGGAGAGAGAAGTGGGTTTTTTCTAACAGCAAAACATGATCAAAAGGGGTAGTTTTTTTTAATCTGTCATACACTGATTCACCCCCCTCTCAGGGTATCTATCCCAGTGGACCTAACAATTAGTATCAGAGGGATAGGTTTCTTTTATCATATTTTTTTGTTAAAACTTGGTGTAGTCGATTTGTGTGGTTAAATCAGTCTGATCTTATCTCTGTGTGCCATGGAAAAGGGGAAAACATCAAAGAAGAATCATAAATCAGGTGGTATCCCTTAGTATGGATGTGTTTATGGAAAAGTGTGATTCAATTAAAGAATCAAACAACATACTAAAGGAGGTCCTTGATGAATCTGATAGGGAAAAGATTGATTCACTCAATCATGATGTAGGAATGAGTGAAGTACATGAATTTAAAAGTGATGCTGAAAAAACTGATGATGAAGAATTTGTGAGAAGAAGGACCCCAGTAGAAGCAGTCAATATGATAAATAAATTGGATCAGAAATTGGATGAAGAAGTTAAATCTAAAGATATTTGGATCCAAGCATTAGAAATTGAGGTCAACAAGCTAAGAGGATTAAATCAAGGACTTATTGTTGTGGATGTTAACCTAAGGGAGAATAATTACTCCCAAGGTGAAGAACTATAAAATATATCTAGAATGAAAGAAAAAAAGGCTGTCGAATATGAAGAGAATTCGAATTCGTATGATGTTCATAATCTGAATGCCAGAAATGATGATCTAGCTATACTGTTTTCTGAACAAGTTCAGAATAATCAAAAGCTACAACAAGAGAATTTAACTGTCTCTGAATCTGTTTCTCAGAAAAAATTGAAATTAAAGGAGTAAAGTGACATGGTGGAAAATCTCACACGGGAACTAGAAGATGAGTTGAGTAGCAGGAATAATCTTAAAAAAGAACTCAATGCTCAACTTTAATCAATATATAAGAAGATTGAACAATTGGAGTAAGTGATAGAAAAATCCAAGAAAGAAATGGAGATGTCAAAACTCAATGGAAAACCTAAGTTCAAGGATGTATTGCACTTACTATTCGATTTTCCTTCGTAAGGTGATGATAAAATTAAAAGGAAGTATGAAATTTTTGAGGAGAAACAAAAAAATATTTTGTCAGCTCAAAGACCATATAGTTTGGGAAAATATGGAATTGGGTTTGATGAATCCCCTCTCGTGAATGATAGAATGTGAGCCGTGAAGAGTTCCACGAGTAGATAAAACTTGTAGGTGTTGGAGATATGAATAATAAGACAGTTTCAAATAGAAGTGATGATAGGTGATATTTTTGTGGGATTCATGGCCACACATCAAGCTACTGTTCAGAGGATCAGTAATAAATTTCAGGCTCTGAAAATAGAAGCTTTGATAAATCTGAGAAGAAGAAGAAGAATCATGAGAAATCAAAGAGAAGAGACTCTCATAGGAAAGCATTCATTAGATGCTATTACTGTGGAAGAAAGGGACACACCATGAATATGTGTCAGGAAGCGCAGGCGCTCAATGCTAGAGAAAGAACTCAAGATGCATCAACATCTCTACTGAGATATGACAATATGAGGTGTGCCTTTAATGGAAGATGCTTCATATGTTCTAATCATGGACATTTGGCAAGATATTGCATAAAGAAGAATGCGAGAAAGGAAAAGGAGACCAAAAAGAGATTCTTGAATCTAGTGATGTATAAAGAGAAATCTTACATTGGGAGACAAAGAGGTATGTTGGAGAATAGCCTTAGAGACTCAGTGGAATCACATGAAGCTAAACGAAAGTTATATCAGTCACACTCACAACCTCCCTCTAACAAAGAACATGAACAAATCTGGAAGAAAAGGGGAGGAAATTCAATAGTTGTGAGTAAGAAGAATGTACGTTATGTGGAGGACCTACCACCAAAGAAAAATAGTGTAGTGACTCAGATATACTGTAACACCCCAAGATTTTATGAAAAATATTCTTTTTTAATTTCATTAATATCTTGCGTTTTACTCTACAACAAAGGAGTCTTGCACAACACGCAACCCTAACTTGGTTGCATTACACGCAATCATGACCTTCCTTGATAACATGTGTTGTACACAATACCGAGTTTCACTAAACAACTATATGCTATTAAAATATTATTAAAACGAGCCGTTATGAATAGTAATAACCACTTTCTTAAATTTTGGATTCAGAATATCAAAATTAGCCTAGGGTGAAATTTTGGTATTTTTCTGAAAACTTTCAATTTTTGATGAATAGTGAAAACACTAGGTTACTATTTAAAAACCGACATTTTATTTAAATAATAATTTATTTTATTTAAATTTATTTTAGGTCAAAATTGACACCTAATACCTATATAAGTTCAATGTAATTCATTGGAGTCATTTTATAATAATTATAGATATATAAAAATTTTATTAAACTTTTGACCGTCTTTTACCCACCTCCTAGGAAAATTTACAAATTTACATAAAACATAATTTTACCGCATCTGTGAGTGGAATTTCAAAAATCTGAGAGACACGGTTGATGTCAGTAAGTAAAATGTGGTTTGATGAGATGAAAATAATTTTTGATGGACAGTAACTTTTTACTTTTATTTGCCACGGTTAAAAGTAAATAGGGTAATTAAGAGTAAAAATTATATTATTATTACCCTAAAACATGTCCTAATTATATTGGATAAGTGTAATTCGACCAAAAACAACCTTAGGAATAAAATATGACCATTTAGGCCCACATGTATTAGATTAGGACATTTATTATTAATTTATTTAAAGAAGGGTTAAAATAGTTAAAATCAATGTTTAATAAGTAAATAATTTTTAATATGGGGTTATACATGAGATAAATGCGACTATAATTATTCATAATAAATCTAAAATTATTTCCTACATAATGGTATTTTATTTGAAATTTTTAAACATCAAATAATTTAATTTATTTCTGACACAGTGATGATGCAGTAATTATCTTATTAATGAAATATTGACATAATTGATGTTATAAATACCCAAATAAATGTAATTTGAGACATTTAATTAATTCCACTCATTTTCAAGGTTAATATTACATGTTATTATTGATTTAATGAACTTTTTTAGAACTAATCATTGTGTTATGCTTTTCACAAATATCAATTACTAAATAGTGTCAAAATTGACATAAAATAGTTTTTAAAACAAATATTATATTATTAATTGTTATTTTATTCCTAAAAATCTAATGTTTGGCCGAATTACTTAGATAAGGTTATATATATTAATAATAAACAACATGGGGTTCTCTTGGATTGTTATAGTACGTTTATTAACCTTATAGTGTAAGAACACAAAAAGACACGATAAAAGTAAAATTATCTAACTGAAAGTTAAATCTAAATGATAAGGTTAAAATAGTAAACTAAACTTGTCCAAAATATATTGGATGAGAGTATTTCGACTTATTCCCACCATATATTATAAATAAATCAATTTGGAGCTATTTAAAACCGAATATGGCTTTAAGATAAAATAATATTTTTAGTTTTTTCAAAGGAGCCCTTCTCCTCCCTTATAAAAGGGTACCTCCTCCCTCTCCTCCTCACACCACTTTGGGCCTTCAAAATCGGCCAAACCCTGAAAAATTCTCTTCTCCACTTCCCTAGAAACATCCTAGAGGTCCTGGTTATCTTCAAGGACCAATTTTAGTGCCCTCTGAGGATGTCTCAAAGAGGGGATTCAAAGAAGAGGTAATGTTTGTTACCGATTCTTTCAACTTTATTTCTTCTTCTACTTATTCTTCTTTAGTTATTTCATTATGAAGTAATAACATAAGTATTACTCATATAATGATATGTCATAAGAAGTATTAAACAACCATATTTCTCCATCTATCCATCCTACGGAAAACGAAATCATCGTGCATGCATACGTACGGAATACCGTCTCCACGCTGTGGTGTAATCTATTTTCCACCACCACCTTACTTGGATGGGTATAATGGTGTAAATATTGAATATATATTATTATTTTAAAGTGATATTGATTCTGAAATATTATACATACACTTCAATACTTTTCCACGCTCATGGGAATGATATTATCACTCGTGCGTACGTACGGACTACCGTCTCCATGACGTGATGAGATTCATTCTCAATGATTAACCTTTCATGAATGATTTTAAAATATATATAATAAGTAATAATGAAATATATGACATAATAATGATACTTGATTTATGTATATATATATATGTATGTCATCTATTTAATTCCATTCAATTCAATAAGGAAACGAAAACAGTGTTCATGCGTACGTACGGCCTACCGTCTCCATGAACAGTGTATTTCTTTCCATTTATCGATCTATTATATATATAAGTATATTCTGAATATATATTATATATAAATCATGTTTTAAATTCTTGATTTAAGTAACCATGATCTAAATAATCACATGAATAATTTCAAGTAAAAACACGATTGTCAAATTAAACGATTTTGCCCAAAACACTACATTAACATTAATTTACAAAAAATGGGTAATATAAAGTCATAAGTGAACCATATATGATATCATAACAATGAATAGGATTCAGTAATAATTGAATGACATTATTTAAATCATTATATAGGAGGTTCAGATACATACGAAGCATATCAGACGTATGGTAAGGGATAATTTTGCAAATCTCATTTTTATCTCAGATTGCTTATTCGTATGTATTTACTGGGGTTATTTCTATCATCCATGTCCATGTTTTATAAAAGTGTTTTCATGTATGTTTAAATTTCTTTTTAACCATTTTTGAGTTTTACTACATGGTATATAAGGAATCTTTTTTTACCATACGAGGTACTTTTTGACTTTTCCGGCAAAAGTATGAGGAGAATGTTATTTTTAACTTATATGGAGTGAACAGATTTTTATCGTTTAACAACGCCTCATTTTCATGAAGCTTACTCTACATGATTTTATGACTATTTTCAACAGAATACTTTTATTTTAATATTGCATGGCATTTTTTGAAAAGAAAATTATTTTGACGAAGAAAGGATATTTTCCTCAAGAATTCATTTTAAATATTTTATCAAAACCACTTTCCATCTAAGATGACATTATTTCATAAGTGTATGTTTCACGTTTAATGTATCTATGACTTACATGGTTCACTTTTCTTATGATGAAATGACCATTTGTTTTATATGGATTATGAAATGATGGGATGATGTTTATGAAACCCATTTTATTCTTTGGGTCATGATGAATGTTTTACATTTATTTTGTGGCACAAGTAAGAATGATTTCATTATGAGATGGGTGGGACCTATATATCCCTAAAATGCATTGGGTAAAGATTTATATCTCATGAGATAGACATGGATGGAATGGTAAGTTAATCCGGTTCAGTGTTACAGGACTGAAACGAGGAGTGAACTCAATTCCTAAAGGGATTTTGTCCACTAAGATGGTCTTAGCAGTAATGCCTTGGCTACTATGGAAATCATAACATGTGATGAATGGATTCCAGAATTACATGTTTTATTCCCATTATATTCTATCATGGTTGATGTTCTATTATGATATATGCCTTACATACTTCCACGATTTATGTCTTTGCTCAAGATTTTGATGTTTAAATTTCATGTTCATGTTTTTTGCTTCCAAATGTTTATGGATTGTTTTATGTTATCTATGTTTTCCCTTACTGAGCATCTGATCTCACCCTTTTTATTTTTTATTTTCCCTAGTAAATAACGAAAAGTTTTAGGTAAGGAAAAAAAGGGGAAGATCTTTATGGGAGTTGTTGAAGATATTTCAACATGATTAGAAGTTTATATTCCTTGTTTCCAAAGACACTAAACTATTACGGTCCTTGTGTGTCTGTTTTTGTTATGTATTAAGTATTCTGCAAAATTAATGTAATGTCCATGTACGTCAAGCTTTGGGTCTTTATAGTTGGTATCAGAGGAAAGGTTTAGTCAACAATTGGAAACTAGGATGCGAAAATGTTAGTGATATCCCTAGAGATATTTCTAAGGTATGTCTAGGGATGTCCCTAAGGATAAGTATACGTATAGGATATAGTCCTAGAACTACAGTAATGAACTTAGAATATAACCTAAGATGTTAGATATTGAGGTTACTCCCCCTTTACTATGTTGTTTTCCCTAGTAGGATTTTTTCCTCTGACACTATTCTTTTTTGGTTTTAGAAAATGGTTGGAAATAAGAAGATTCACGATAATGGAGGATATGACGGACAATGGAATGATATTCTTCATGAGAAACCAAATGAAATGGAATTTGGAAGTCCAAACATCATTGTTATGCTTAATCAGAAATCTCATAATATGATCAATAATCTCAACATTGGTATGTTTCCCGACTCAGATAATAAGAGAAATATGGAGTTTCATGCTGATCATAGAGGAAAGAAAGTTCAATTTCCCTAATGTAAATCATGTGGGAAGAGGCATCAGGGATATTGTTTCAAAGGAACTGGAAGATGCTTTGGGTGTGGAAAAGAAGGAAACAAAGCCAATAAGTGTAAAGGAAAAGGTTCAGTTAACACCATGGACAAGGATAATGGTATTACACTATTGTTTTTTCCTAAAGTATTTGAAAGTATATGTTGAATGGTACCGGTAACCATAGAAGGTTATTCAGATATTTTTAGAAAGTAGATGATATGCGCATAATGAAGGGATAAGAAGATAATGAGATGTTTGATTGTATTCATGAGCTCATGATTGATATAAGGACTAAGTGATATTATGGTTTGATTATATAGATTTTTTTGGGGGTTTTGGTATGAGGAAAGAGTTACCTTTTGAGAGTATTAATGTTTTAACTAAGGTTCTATGGTAATTTATGTTTCAAGAGAATATATGACTAAGGTATTCATTTGTTTGGAATGCAACCAACAAGATATATCTTATGATATATGTGAGATAAATGCTTTTATTCACATTCTTGGTAGATAACCTTTCTAGTAATTGTTTTTTTATACGATGAGCTTGGACCAAAGCATTTTAGAGAAGCCTAAAGATTGGAATGGATTATGTTGGACATAAGTTAGTATTGTTTAAGGATAAAGATTTTTTCGATATTATTGATGGGATGTTATAGTAATGTAGTATTAGAAAAAGGAAAACCTGTAGGACGGGCGATATCCCATCGCGTCGGAAAAAGCTGGGGGAATCAAACCCACAACCGAAGTGCGACTGGCCTTTATCGCCAACCACTGGCCTGTAAGAAGTCCCTGGTTAGTAGAAACTAGTTTTATTTTATTAAGCGGTATGATATATGAAGTATAAATTCATTTTTGGAATCGTATATGTTTAACCTCACCATAGATGGACTTATGTATATTTGATAACATTTTCTAAGCATTTGTTTGAAACAGATGGAATGACCCATCATTCTATAACATGATCTCTTAATACTTCACGAAAAATAAATTCAACTTCATTTCTTTAAGAGATGAAGTGGAAATTGTTCAAGGCACAAACAACAATTAGATTGTACAAAAATCAAGTATGTATTTCTTCTAATTCAAAATTTTCAACTTTAGGGAAATGATATTGAAAACCAAAATTTTTTTCCTAGTGCTCTTATATCTGATGAATCATATGGTACCTTAGATCATCACAAATTTATGGCTTTGTGATTGATGGCTTTTTCATAGCCATGTTCTCTACCACTCTCCATCAGAACATGATGGTTATATTTTTCTTCCATATCCATATTTTTACCTTTGTTCTCCTGTGTGGAAACCCAGTTATTAGTAAATTTGGGAAACTGTTACATTTCATACTTTAGTTTTTAAAGCCATGTTTTGGTATTCCTTTTTATGATGTGGGTTTCTAATAAATAATCTTTTGAGTAGTAAACCATTTATGACCCCGACGAATTTTGAGGGAGAAATTCATTTTAAGGGGGGTAGAATGTAACACCCCGAGATTTTATGAAAAATATTCTTTTTTAATTTCATTAATATCTTGTGTTGTACGCTAAAACAAAGGAGTCTTACACAACATGCAACCCTAACTTGGTTGCATTACACGCAATCACGACCTTCATCGATAGCGTGTGTTGCACGCAATACCGAGTTTTACTAAACAATGATATGCTATTAAAATATTATCTAAACTAGCTGTTGTGAATAGTAATAAAAACTTTTTGAAATTTTGGATTCGGAATATTGAAATTAGCCTAGGGTGAAATTTTTGTATTTTTCTGAAAACTTTCAATTTTTTTTGAATAGTGAAAACACTGGGTTACTATTTAAAAACCGACTTTTTATTTATATAATTATTTATTTTATTTAAATTTATTTTAGGGAAAAATTGACACATAATACCTATATATGTTCAATGTATTTAATTGGAGTAATTTTATAATAATTTTAGATATATAAAAATTTTATTGAACTTTTGACCGTCTTTTACCTCCTAGGAAAATTTGTAAATTTACATAAAACATAATTTTACCGCTTCTGTGAGTGGAATTTCAAAAATCCGAGAGATACGGTTGATGTTAGTAAGTAAAATTTGGTTCAATGATGTGAAAATATTATTTGGTGAATATTAATTTTTTTCTTTTATTTACCACGGTTAAAAGTAAATAGGGTAATTAAGAGAAAAATTGATATTATTATTACCCTAAAACATATCTTAATTCTACTTGATAAGTTTAATTCGACCAAAAACAACCTTAGGAATAAAATTTGAGCATTTAGGCCCACTTGGATTAGATTAGGATATTTATTATTAATTTACTGAAAAAAGGGTTAAAATAGTTTAAATCAAAGTTTAATAAGTAAATAGTTTTTAATATAGGGTTATACATGAGATAAATTCGACTATAAATATTCATTAGAAAGTTAGAATGATTTACTACATAATTTTATTTTATTTGTAATTTTTATACATTAAATAATTTAATTTATTTATGACACAAATATGATGCAGTAATTATCATATTAATGAAATATTGACATAATTGATGTTATAAATAACCAAATAAATGTAATTTGAGACTTTTTATGAATTACACTAAATTTATAGGTTAATATGACATGTTATTATTGATTTAATTAACTTTTTTTGAACTAATAATTCTGTTATGATTTTATTTAAAAATCAATTACTAAATAGTGTCAAAATTGACATAAAATGGTTTTTAAAACAAATATTATATTATTAATTGTTATTTTATTCCTAAAAATATAATGTTTACCCAAATGACTTAGATAAGGTTATATATATTAATAATAAATAACTTGGGGTTCTTTTTACTTGTTATAGTAAGTTTATTAACCTTATAGTGTAAGAACACAAAAAGACACGGTAAAAGTAAAATTATCTAACTTAAAGTTAAATCTAAATGATAAGGTTAAAATAGTAAACTAAGCTTGTCCAAATTCTATTTGATGAGTGTATTAAGACCCATACCCACCTTATATTCTAAATAAATCAATTTGGAGCTATTTAAAACCGAATGTGGATTTATAATTAAATAATATTTTTAGTTTTTCCAAAGGAGCCCCTCTCCTCCCTTATAAAATGGAACCTCCCCCCTCTCCTCCTCACACCACTTTGGGCCTTCAAGCTCGGCCAAACCCTGAAAAATTATCTTCTCCACCTTCCTATAAACATCCTAGAGGTCCTTGTCTTCTTCAAAGACCAATTTTAGTGCCCTAAGAGGAGGTCTCAAAGAGGCGCTTCAAAGAAGAGGTAATGTTCGTTACCGATTCTTTCAACTTTAATTCTTCTTGTACTTCTTCATCTTTAGATGTTTAATTATGAAGTAAAAACATCAGTATCACTCATATACTAATATTTTATTATAAGTATGAAACAATTCTATTTCACCATCTATCCATCCTACGGAAAATGAAATCACCGCGCATGCGTACGTACGGAATACCGTCTCCATGCCGTGGTGTAATCTATTTTCCACCACCATCTTAATTGGATGGGTATAATGGTGTAAATAATGACTATATATGATTATTTTAAAGTGATATTTATTATGAAATATTATACATACACTTCAATATAATTCTACGATCATGGGAATGATATCATCGCTCGTGCGTATGTACGAACTACCGTCTCCACAACGTGATGAGATTCATTCTCAATGATTAAACTTTCATCAATGATTATAAAGTATATATAATAAGTAATCATGAAATATATGACATAATAATGATACTTTATTTATGTATATATATATGTATGTCATCTACTTAATTCCATTCAATTCAATACAGAAACGAAAACAGCGTTCATGCATACGTACAACCTACCGTCTCCATGAACGGTGTATTTCTTTCCATTTATCGATCTATTATAAATTTGTATATTATGAATGTATATTATATATAAATCATGTTTTACATTCTGGATGTAAGTAACCATGATCTAAATAATCATATAAATAATTTCAAGTTAAAACACGAATGACAAATGAAACGATTTTACCCAAAACGCTACTTTAACATTAATTTACAAAAGAATGGGTAATATAAAGTCATAAGTGAACCATATATGATATCATAACAATGAATATGATTCTGTAATAAGTCAATGACATTATTTAAATCATTATACAGATGTTAGGATACATACGAAGCATATCGAACACAAGGTAAGGGATAATTTTGCAAATCTCATTTTTATCTGAGATTGCTTATTCGTAAGTATTTACTAGGGTTATTTCTATCATCCATGTCCATGTTTTATAAATGTGGTTTCATGTATGTTTAAAGTCCTTTTTATCCATTTTTTGGTTTTACTACATGGTATGTAAGGAATCTTTTTTTTACCATATGAGGTACTTTTTGTCTTTTCCGACAAAAGTATGAGGAGAATGTTGTTTTAAACATATATAGCGTGAACAGATTTTTATGGTTTCGTAATGACTCATTTTCATGAAGCTTAATCTACATGATTTTATGACTATTTTCAATAGAATACTTTTATTTTAAAATTTCATGGCATTTTTTGAAAAGAAAATGATTTTGACGAAGAAATTATATTTTTCTCAAGAATTCATTTCAAATGTATTATCAAAACCATTTTCCATCTAAGATGACATTATTTCATATGTTTATGTTTCACGTTTAATGTCTCTATGATTTACATGGTTCACTTTTCTTATGATGAAATGTCCATTTTTTTATATGGATTATGTAATGATGGGATGATGTTTATGAAACCCATTTTATTCTTCCGGTTATGATGAATGTTTTATGTTTATTTTGTGGCACAAGTAAGAATGATTTCATTATGAAATGTATGGGACCTATATCTCCCTCCAATGCATTGGGTAAAGATTTATATCTCATGAGATAGACATGGCTGGAAAGGTATGTTAATCTGGTTCAGTGTTATAGGACTGAAATGAGGAGTGAACTCGATTCAGAAAGGGACTTTGTCCACTAAGATGGTCTTGGCAGCAATGCCTTGGATACTATGGAAATCATAACATGTGATGAATGGTTTCCACAATTACATGTTTTATTCTCATTATATTTTATCATGGTTTATGTTATATTATGATATATGCCTTACGTACTTCCACAATTTATGTCTTTGCTCAAGATTTTGATGTTTAAATTTCATGTTCATGTTTTTGATTCCAAATGTTTATGGATTGTTTTATGTTATCTATGTTTTCCCTTACTGAGCATTTGAGCTCACCCTTTTTATGTTTTATTTTCCCCAGCAAATAAAGAAAGGTTTTAGGTAAGGAAACAAAAAGGGGAAGATCATTATGGGAGTTGTTGAAGATATTTCAACATGATTAGAAGTTTACATTCTGAGTTTCCAAAGACACTAAACTATTACAGTCCTTTTGTGTCTGTTTTTATTATGTATTAAGTATTCCGAAAAAGTAATGTAATGTCCATGTACGTCATGCTTTGGGTCTTTATACATACGATAAAAAAAATAAATGAATGCATTGAAAAATTTGAAAGTCGGGTGCCACAACATGATGTGTAAGAAAGAGGAAGATCTCTACAATAGAAGAAGGAGCCAAGGAATATGATAAGAAGCGATATTCCTACTCAGATCAGGAATCGGGGGAAGTGGCATATTGGTGGAACATCAAAGAAAGAAATGTCTACCAAAGGGTTTAAACCTCAAAGTGTGAGGAAGTCCAAGCCTATCGAATCTAAATATCAGAAAAAGGATAAGAATGTGGTTAATGAATGCCTAGTCATATGGCCAGAACATTTGAAGTTGGCTAGGGAGCTAGATGAAGTGAAGATGGAGTGTGATGCTCTAAAAGAAAGAATCAAAGTGTTGACCCACCTGGATCGACGAAAATCCTATTCTTGAGGATTCCAAAATTGAACCCCCTCTCCCTATGTATATAAATTTTTTTAACTGATGATTCAAGTGTTTTAGGGTTTAGGGTAGTATGATACAAGGGGAAGTGGCATCTAAAGATGAAAATTGGATAAGTGATGTTCTCTAGGTTTTCAATTTCCTCAAATCAGGTACCAAAGTTGAAGAATAAATGGAGAAACATAGTAGAATAAGAAGTGATTGTGTTATTAACTTTATCTATTTTTTCCTATACTGATTTCCAACTCAGTATGCTAAGAGTTTATTTTAGTGGACCAATGTTGAGTAGAAGATGAGAATAAATGATGCAGGTGAAGAAGAATGTTTATGGGCATAACACCAGTAACTGTTGCATAACATAGGGGGATCAATCAATAACAAACTTTAATGCAAGAGCCATCAAAGCAATAATTGTATGACTCAGCTCAGGTGTTTCCTATCAAGGGAAGAAAGAAACACAAGGAAAAGCAGAAATAATAATGCATGTCATGCTTATATATTTCATTATAACAAATGGTATTAGCTGACAGTTTTTAGAATACCAAGAAGCTACAAGAGATTATCAAGCCTGTCTCAACAAGAAGCTCATAAAATTTTCTGAACCAAGTGATGCCACTAAACTATGACATAGTGAAAAAAATTCTGTTGAAAGTGAGGAAGTTGTAAGAGACTCAGGGGGAGTAAAAGTGGTTTATCCTGATTCAGAAGATTAATAGATATGGGAGGTTGTTTCAAGGTCATTAGATAAAGAATTTCATCTGGACTAAATTGGTCTACCAAAACAAGACGAATAAAGATGGAATAGTGATTCAGAACAAATCCTAATTGGTGTGAAAAGGATACTCCCATATATTGGGAATAGATGTCGATGAGGTGCTTGCACCTATTGCAAGGCTTGAGGCAATCAGATTATTTTTAACCATAACAGTCCAAAAAAAGTTCAAAGTGTTCTCGATGGATGTCAAATCTGAATTTCCTAATGGGTTCTAGAAGAAGAGGTGTTTATTGAGAAGCCAAATGGTTTTCACATTCATGAAGATGAGAATAAAGTTTTTCAATTGAAGAAAGAACTATATGGGTTGAAGCAAGCACCAAGAGCATGGTACTCAGGGCTGGATCAGTATTTGAAGAAGCATGGATTTCAATGTGGTGGACTTGATTACAATCTCTACATTAACAACAACAGTAATCAAAGGATGATGGTGCTGGTTTATGTTGATGACATAATATTTGGCAGATCACATGAAGCACAAAGCAGATAGTTTTCCAAATTAATGAATCATGAGTTCGAAATTTCATTGATTGGTGAGATGACATTATTCCTTGGTTTAAAAGTGACACAAAAAAGTAATGGCACTTTCACTTCTCAATAAAAATATGACAAGGAGGTTATGAGATGTTTTGGAATAGAGATTTACAAGGAGATCAAGACTCCGATTTCTACCCAGATGAAACTGTCAAAAGATGATAATGAAAAGGTAGTTAATATCATAGAATACAAGCAGATGATTGTGAGATTGTTGTACCTAATAGTGACAAGTCCTGACACTGTATTTGACACATGACAAGCAGCATGATATCAAAGAAATTCCAAGGAAATCCACATGCATTCAGTGAAAAGAATACTTCGGTCTATCAAGGGCACTGGGGATTTCGGATTGAAGTACACTGGAAAATCTGATCAAGAGATTTTGGGAAATAAATATGAAGAATGGGCCGGTTCAGTGAATGATAAAGAATCAACATTAGGTGGTTCATTCTATCTTGATGGGTTGTGTATTTCTTGGCTAAGAAATAATCAAGATTGAATTTCATTGAGCACCATGGAAGATGAGTATATTGCGGCCACTCAAGTGTGAATACAGTTATTGTGGATGAAGCAAAAACTTGATGATATGGGAGTTGAAGTGAAGTATCTGATCGGAATCCAGTGTGATAACTCAAGTGATAAAAATATCAGAAAAAATCCCGTCCATCACTCATGGTCAAAGGACGTTGAGATAAAGTATCATTTTTTCAAAGATAAAGTTGAGTGGTATCGACTGGCTCTGGGAGTTCATTCGACTCCTGCACTTAAAAGAGTGCGGATGTGGAACCCCCCCCCCCCCCTCTCCCCAAGGTTTGGTGTGTGTTTTTCCCTAATGTGATGATATGTGTTCTCTACTCTGTTACAGACTGCAAAGGAGAGACCATTGGGTTTGTTGAGAATGGGGGAGAAAATAGTGATTGTTCAAGGGAGATACAGTGTGGTTATTTGAGAAATCATGAATGATATGGGGAGAAGCTGATAGGTGAAGCAGCGAGATAGGGGGAGTGTAATGAGATAGGGGGAGAGTATGAAATCTAACGATGCTAGTAGTGATCGATCAAAGACTAGATATAATGACAACTGAGGATCGTGATAAAAGTAGAACAGTGATGTTGGAAAGGTGTGAGAATGTTTCCAGCTATCACCAATTGGTATTAGTGTGGTTCAATAATTGGTATCAATTTAACAATTGGTGTCTTACATGAAGTGATTCATTGATGAAATTTTCATATTACTCTTGTTTCTCACACCGAGCATTGATCATGTGGGATTAGAGTACGTGTTAAGTGTTTCCTTAAACGCTATCAGAATCGAAAGAGGTGAATGGTCGTAGTGGTTGGATGGAGATTCAGATTTTTATCAAAGTGAAAAAAATCATTCTAAGAAGAGTTGTGAAGAGTTGTCAACAAACCCAAAAGGGGAGATTGTTGGGAAAAAATCTCTCAAGGTAACACTGTAATATTTTTGGGTTGACTGTGTTTGTTGAAAAAGGAGGTTTCCATGGAGAATTGTTGAGTTCTAGTGAAGTTGTTGACAATCCATGTTGACAAATAGTCATTCCAAAGGAACTGATCATCTGGAGGTGGTACAAAAAGAGTTGTACAAGGTGGTGCTGTTTTCCAGTGTTTTCCAAATTTTGTGGGTCCAGAATTTAGAGGTTTGTGAGCTTCGCGAAAAGTGGATATCCCTGAAGATCATATTTTAATATGGAAAAGGAATTAATTTCACAATGAGAGGATTCATGGTTTGGAATTCGTGAAGACCAGAAAAATGATGGCGGTGATTCTTCACGATTACGTCAAAGCTTTGTGAATGGCAGATTTGAAGCGCATCGCGACGGTGAAGGGATTGCGAGGGAGCTTCATGACAAAGGCATGAGGAACTGTTGATGGTGATGCTCCACGATTATGACGAGCTCTATGATCAGAAAATATCTGTGGTGCTTTGCGATTTTGAGATAATTCTGGGGGAAATTTTGGAGCTTCGTAATAGGTGATGACGTGGTGCTAACTTCGCGCGGAAGGGTCGACGGTCAGTGGAATTGCCCATAAATAGAGGTCGACCCCCTCATGAAAAGTATAGAATTTTCAAAGAAGATCTTTTTCTCTAGTTTCACGAAGGTAGTTCGCATAGCCAATCTGCTTCAAGAAAGAAGAGCTTCGTGGTGGCTATTGTAGCTCTGTGAAAGAGGCGAGCTCCGCATTGGCTCAGTGAGCATCATGAGGGAAGTCACTCTGTGATGACTTGATCTTCACAAGAGTGCTTCGCAAGTGTGCTGTACAAAAAGGCATGAGGTTCACAAAGGCTTGTATGAGCTTAGAGAAATTGGGAGCCTCACGAAGTAGGGTGCTTTGCAAAGGTATTTTCCAAAGGAATTAATCAGTTTTCAGGGTCAAAGGGGTATTCATCAGTGGATGAACATTTAACTTTAATAGATCATATATCAACATTTGAGGACGCATTCTTTCATGAAAATGATGATATATACATGTCTATAAACTATGACTGGATCTTATGAAGAAGAAGTGAGCTCACTTCATTTAAGAGAGCAGTGAGTTATCAAATTTTGAGTGGTTGTAAACTAGGTGGGATAGTGAGTCTGCTTCGAACTTGTAAACAACAGTCTGCTTATAGTGGAATTGGTACATCAGCACATAGTCGGTGTATGCTCCTTGGATGTAGTCAATTGGGGGTTCACCAAGTAAAAATCGCTATATTCTGTGCATGCTTTAATGTTTTCTCATACTCTGCATCAGGAAGGAGATAGAAGAGGCTTTTTCTAATAGAAAAACAAGATCAAAAGGGGCAGTTGTTTTAATCTGTCATACCCGGATACACCCCCCCCCCCTCTCAGGGTATCTAGCCTAGTGGACCTAACAGAGACCTTATGTTCTGAAATTCTCCCATTAAAATGAAATTAGAGGTTTGGTAGGGGGAGTATTGGGTTTCGAAATCTCATTGGAGCTTCTTTGGTTTTAGGATAATTTAGAGAGGTGGAGTATGAGTGGGAATTGCCACTAAATTTGGAGAGGACCCATGACACCTTCCTTGGGTCCCAACATCATTGATTTCTTCACGATGACTCCCACATTATAAATTTGGGATATATGGACATAATGGGTGAAAAATTGTTTTTGGATCTTTCAATAGAGGTTCAGGATCATCAAGAGAAGGCCTTTCATAGATGAACCACTCCTACCCTAATCTATTGTGGAGGAATAGAGGCCTATATGAGATTACTTGGTTGAAAGATGGGTTAATGAATTCCAAATACCTGATTTTTTTTAGTTTTTTCTTTTCTGATATTTCTTATTCTGTGGTGTTTATAACTTTTCATTTTATTACATGTGTGTTTTCATGATGGTTTGATGTGCGATGAATATTCCATCACATGAATAGTGGGGGACCTGACCCCTAATCAGGATGAATTATAATTTTAAATGAATAAATCTATAAGGGTGAGTCATCACCACCCGAAAATTAAAATATATTGACAATTAAGATTGAATTCCTTGATTCATGTACTCAGAGATGTCCAATGTTTGATGGATGTGGTAGTTGATGGTTTGGTATGTGGGTAAATAATAAAGGTTCTGCAGTTGGTTGTGTTGAAAGGGTGAGGATGGTGGATGGTGTCATAGGGAAAGGTGTTGTGTCTAGTGAGAGAAAATTTTATTTTTATATGAGGTGTTTCTTGGTATTTTCAATTTTTCATGTCCATATGGCAGTTTCATTGATGTGTAATGAGATCCCTAAGAAGTATCTCATGGGGTGGTTGTTCATACCACATCAATTTGTTTGGGTTTGAATTTGATACTCAGGGATGAGAATCACTTGACAGAAATTTAATGTAATGAAGTATGCTTTCTCACACCATTACATTGCTAGTTTCATGTTCAGAGGGTCCTTAAAGGAGGTCTTGAAGGGTTTGGAGGAGTTGCAGTTGTGGTAGAATGGCATCAAGTATTTAATGATTTAAAATATTAGTTTATAGTGTATGTGAATTGTTTATGGATTATGTTGTTATCAATTTATGGTTTGTGTCTGACGATGAATTATCACATGAAATGGGTTACATAGTAAAATAGAGATTTATGGAGTAAGATATTTTATTCCCAATGAACAATGATTTTCATATGAAAAGGGGTTTATAGAATAATAGATTGTATTATTTAATTTTTTATATGAACTAGTGGAATTTGTGGCCAATAATTATAATTTACTATATAAATAAGGGGATATTCATCCTCTATATTAGTTTAGTTTCGGGTATTCTTTCATCATGTTTACCTCCGTCACATTAGCCAATGCATTGGAGAGCTTTCATGGGTTCACCCGCCCGAGGTTTGTCACAAAATCACCTATATACATAAACAATGCCCATGAACCATATCATATTCATAGCACATAAAAAAAACATAATGGAATGATAACATTTCCAAATTGCAATCAAAATATATCATTTAAATATATTGAAATAAAAAACTATTATCAAAACCATTTTCAATACCAAAATACGTAAAAGAGTATAAGGTATTTATTTTCCTTTTAAAAACATTACGGCATGTAAAGGAAGCCATGTATCAAATAATACTCGTAGCATAGGAAAAGGTCGTTGTCACCACTTAGGTTAAAAAAAACATTTTTTTGTCATTTTGTAAAATTATTTTTTGAAAAAGGTTCCCTTTGAATGAAATAAAAATTCAAAGGTGTTTATACAGCTCATAAAAGAAATTCATGTATTAAAACAAAATATGCCTCAATGAAAGGATATTGAGACGAAGTCACTTACCCCATGTCTGATTTGACCCGTTTGTTCTTTAATCTCCAGAATAATAAACTAAAGTAAATTTATATTTTCATATGATCATTTTCAAGTTTTTTATTCATTTTATATCAATTTTTACATTTATATAAACTTTATGTAATCATTTAAGTTAATAACAGTCGTTTTGTTGATATTTGGTACTTGAGTCAAAAATGAATATCTTATAATTAAAATTTGATCATATGGCCAAATATTCATTATATAAAGAATTATATTCATGATTTAGATATCATATATGCCATATATATCAAGTATATGTATGTATTTATAATAGTACATAACATTTAGAGATAATAAATGAAATGCACCGTTCATTAAGATGGTAAGCCGTACGTACGCATGAAAGCTACTTTCATTGATATTTATTATTTTAATGGAATTAAAATATAATTATACAAAGTTATATTATAATTACAGTATACTATCATATATAATATCATTAACTCCATCCTTTATACATCCCACATATGGAATTAATTATTCATATAACTTTAAGGGGGCGGTAGTCCACACTTTCTCAAATGAAATTATCACGTTTACCCATAATGGAAACCATAAAGGTATGATATAAATGGAAAATACAGAAGAATAAAGAAAAAAAATAAACATAATATATATCATATATAACTATAGTGTCATCATAATGGCCACCATGAGAGGTGGTAGGAGATAATTGAACAATCATTGTTTTTTGAGACGTTAGTTTTCCATCCATAGAAATAGTATGTTCTGTACCCATTAGATGGTGGTGTGTGTAAGTTTAGTTTTAATACCATTAATAAAAAAATCCTAGTCTATTTTGGATACTAGTGTTGTTATACAAGAATGTAATGAAAATATTTTAGGTGGTGGAGAAGTAAAATAAAGCAAAAGAACTTAAGAGAAGACGTTACCTTTAAATCGGGTAACTCCCTTTGGTTTGAACCAAAAGGGTTTTTTTGAAGTGGCTTATGCAAAAGTTAAGGCTTCTAGAATGAGAATAGGGATTTTGGGAGATTAATTGGGTGGGTATTGGACCATCCAAGTGGATTTAGAGGTGTGAGGAATGGGTTAGAGGTGAGGGATTTTTATAAGGGGGAGGAAGAGATCTTTAAGAAAGTGTAAAAATATTATTTTATTACATAATGTTTTTTTATTTCTAATTGTAAAAAACATATTAAAGTCAAATATAAGATGACTCATCGTTGGAATAAAATCATTCAATTTGAATTGGATAGGTTTTGGATGTTATTTTAATCTTTATAATCTTATTAATTTAAATCTTTTTTTAATGTGGGAAACACTGCATCATTATTGTATCATAATTATTTAATTTTTTTGATGTCTGAAAATAAAAAAACCAGGATGTTGGAAATATTATTATATTTACAAAGAATATTTATATTCTAATAGATAAATTATATAACCCTATATAAAAATTAATTTACTAAGAGATATTTATTTATGTCATTTTTGTCTTCACTTTAAGTTATTAAAAATAATGTGTCAATATAACTCCCAAGTGCCACCATGTGGTCCCAAAATCAACCCTAGGATTCCGATTGTTAGAAGTGTATCACCCAATAGGATTTGGACACCTGTTAGGGTAAATTTATATTAATATAGTTATATTTTTTACACATATTTACTATATTTACCCTTTTACCATAGTAAATTAAATATTTACTGAAATAAATATTCATAATGTCAATAAATAAAAGGTAACTATTCACAGAATTTGGACCTCCTAATTCCAAATATTGAATCCATTTTTTCAAATTCAAAACACAGAAGTGGAAAAAATTAATATAAAATTAATTCCTGTTGTGAAAATAAAAGGCGTGTTTTTAAGAAATAATAACTATCAAAAGATTGACACTTGTTTATGTCCAGTTTCAAAGTAAAATTAATTTCAACGGCCAAAATTGTATTAAATGGTAAAAATATAATTTAATTACTATTTAAAACTAATTAAAATGATAATCAAACAATATAAATAAATTAGATTAAAAGGTAGTTTTGAATTAAAATACAATATTTTCACAATTCATCAAAAATTGAATTTTATCAGAAAAATACCAAAATTTTACCCAATGTGAATTTTGATGTCACGA
Source organism: Viscum album (assembly GCA_963277665.1). Lineage (NCBI taxonomy): Eukaryota > Viridiplantae > Streptophyta > Magnoliopsida > Santalales > Viscaceae > Viscum > Viscum album. The sequence continues at coordinate 172,938,143 of OY728157.1, forward strand.
TTCAAAATAAAATTTTTATTTTTTCAAATAGAACATATAAAAGTTACAATAAAAATATTTATATAGGGTTCTCCATTAAAAGGTGGTAAATATACCTTTTAAAGAATATTATAGTATTTGTGCTTAAAAATATATTAATTAACATTTTAATACTCTAATTTTTTATTGGATAAATGTAAAAAAATTTAACACACATGTTTAATCATGTTAGTTCTGTTCATTACCACCAATACAACAGCTAGGTGTTAACTACCATTTCAAATAATAATATTATATTATTATTATGCAATATAAGATTTCAAAAAAACCAGTTGTTGCGTATCGGGTATTCCATCGAACATAGAAACCCCTTTAAGGTAAATTGATATTTATTTTACAAAATGATAATTAAAAAGAATATGTATTATTTCTTTACTTACCTGGGATGTTAAATACTTCCCCCTTTTTGGAAATTACAGCCTCACAATTTTATTCACTTATCAAATAAATGTTGGTATTTATCCCTCATATCATTTTTAGATTCCCATGTTTCCTCTTCAACCATATGGTTTTTCCAGAAAACCATTACTTGGTGAATTACTATATTCTGTAATACATGCTCTATTCGGTCAAGAATCCAGATTGGTTGTTCCTCATAAGAGAGATTCCATTCCAACTGAACTATTTCGGGGCTCAAAACATGATATGGATCTGGAATATACTTTCTCAAAATTGAAACATTAAAAACATTAGGTACCTAGGACAAACTTGGAGGTAAATCCACTCTGTACGCAACTGATCCAACTTTCTTTAGGATTTTCATAAGGTCCATTGAACCTCAGACTCAACTTTCCCTTCTTACCAAAACGCATCACATATTTCCATGGAGAAACATTGAGAAAGTTATGATCACATACCTTGAAAGAAAGATCCTTCCTATGATAATCTGCATAACTTTTCAGCCTACTCTGAGTTATTCTCATGTATTTCTAAATCAACTGAACATTTTCTACCATCTCTTATAATAATTCTGGTCCCATCATCTTCCTTTCACCTACATCATCCCAAAAAGCGGTAGTTTGATCTTGTTTCTCATATAATGCTTTAAATGGAGCCATCTGTATACTAGAATGAAAACTGTTATTACCAGAAAATTCAACTAAAGGAAGATATTGATCCCATCTTCCCCGGTAATCCAGTGAACAAGCATGTAAAATATCCTCCAATGTCTGAATTGTCTGTTCTGACTACACATCTAATTGAGGATGAAAAGAGGTACTAAAATTTAATTATGTACCCAATGACTTCTAAAGGCCTTTCCAAAAGGTAGAAGTAAACCTAGGATCATTATCAGATACAATGTATAGGGGAACACCATGAAACCTCATTATCTCATTAACATCGAACTGAGAAAATTTATATAGAGGCAATGTATATTGAATAGTAAGAAATGAAAATATTCAGTCAATCGATCAATAATAAATAAGATTTCATTATTACCTCGAGATGTCTTTGATAATCCCAAAATGAAGTCCATGGATATATTTTCTCATTTCTACTCTGGCACCGGTAAAGACTGAAGCATCCCGTTCGGTAACTGTCACTCAACATTAACCTATTGAGAAGTCAAACACTTCATAGTAAAGTCAGAAATATCTCTTTTCATTCTATCCCACTAAAAATACTCCCGAAGATCTCTCTACATCTTAGTACTGCCAGGTTGAACGGAAAACAGAGAACTATGAGCTTCACATAACAAAATATTATCCAACTGTGAATCACAAGGCACACAAAATCTTTTCCCAAACCTCAAAACACAATCATTATCAATGTCAAAATTAGGAAACCCAACCTTCTGAACCAACTCTACCTTTTTTTGCAACCCGCTATCTTCCTTCTATGCTTTCTTTACCTTGTCTGATAGAGATGATTACAGTGACACCTGAAACAAAATAAAATAATTTTCTCCACCAAAAAAATCTTTTCCAATGTTCATCAAATAAAAAAAATGATCTCCTTCCAAACATATCATTGTTAATGAAGCATTACTTTTTTGACTCAAAGAATCCGCCACTTTATTTTCATTTCACAGATAGTAAAAGATCGTGCAATCATAATCCTTGATTAATTCAAACCATCTCCTATGTCTCATGTTCAATTCCTTCTTTGTAAATATATACTTAAAACTTTTGTGGTAAGAATATATTTCACATTTTACTCCATAAAAATGATCCCTCAATGTTTTTAAAGAAACAAAAACAGTAGATAATTCCAAATCATTTGTAGGGTAATTTAACTCATGAGGTTTCAACTGACATGAAGAAAAAGCAATTAACTGAACATTCTACATAAGGACACAACCAAGTCCTTTCAACAAAGCATAACTGTAAATTACTAACTCACCATTTCTGGAAGATAGTGCCAAAACTAGAGCATTCTCCAATCTTCTTTTCAAATCCTGAAAACAATCATCATAATCTTTTGTCTAAATGAACTAGAACCCTTTTCTAGTTAACTTACACATTGGACTAGATAACTGTGAAATTTTTTCAAAATTCATCCAGTAATAACCTACCTAAACCAGAAAACTATGTCTCTGTGTTATATTTATGGGTCCTGGCCATTCTTCAACAACGATTGTTTTAGTAGGATCAACAGTTATTCCATTTTTTGAAACAATTTAACCAATGAATTAAATTTGTTATAACCAAAACTCACACTTTCTAAATTTCCCAAATATTTTATTTTCATTTAATATTTTCAAGATAACCCTTAAATGAATTTTATTCTCCTATTTACTTTAAGAATAAACCAAAATATCATTAATGAACACAACCATAATCTTATCCTATAACTCATGGAAAATACTACTCATAAGATCCATGAATACAACAGGTGAATTGGTTAAACCAAAAGGCATAACTACAAATTCATAATAAGCATATCTATTAAAAAACATAGTCTTTAGAACGTATTAATCCTATACATTCAACTGATAGTACCCCAAACTCAAATAAGCCTTCGAAAAATACTCAGCTCCCTGGATCTGATAAAAAAATCATCCATATAAGGTAAAGGATACTTGTTCTTAACTGTGATGTTATTCAATGCTCTATCATCAATGCAAAGTATCATTGAACCATATTTATTTTTAACAAATAAGACAGGATAATTCCATGGTGATGTGCTACGTTAGATAAATCCTTTATCTAATAACTCTTACAATTTCTTCTTTAACAATAAAAGTTTAATTTGAGCCATTAGATAAGGGGTTTTTGAAATTGGATTAGCATCAAGAACTATGTCAATAGTAAATTCAACTTCCCAATCTGGTATAATACAAGGAAAATCATTAGGAAAAACATCAAGGTACTCATTTACCACTTGAAAATCATTAATCAGAATAGTTCCTTTTTTCCAACAATATGTGCAAGGTAACATTAATTTCCATCTTTTACTAGTTTCTCATCTTCCTCATATGATATTGAAATTAAGGGTTCATTATTGTACGCAAAGTGAATCCCTTTCTGAAAAGAAACCTCTTAATATTTGCAGTCAATCATAGCATGATAAACATAAAGCCAGTCTATACCCAAAATCACATCAAACTTTACTAGAGGGAAAATTGTAAGGTTTGTAGGTAGATTCTTTCTACACACAAGGATATGAAGGTTCTTATAATTTTTTTTGTTTCCAAATTTCCTAAAAGTGTTTTTACCATAACTTAACGATTCATATCTTGAGTTGGAATTCCCAATTTACTAGAAAACTTTTGGGAAATTAAAGAATGTGTATACCCTGAATCAAACAACACATTTCATAATCTGAACAAACAAACAGTGTACCTGATACTACATCATTAGATGGCCCAATATCTACTGAAGTAGTCGCAAAGGACTTCACCAGCCCTTTCTACTTGTAATTTGGTTTCTTTCCCTCATATGAGTTCTTTGTGGGACACTCATTTCCATAATGACCCATTTCATTACACATAAAACATTTTACGGATTGTAAATCATATTTTTCCTTAGCCTTACCCTTATCTTTTTAGTGCAATTACGAGATTTATGTCGCATTTTACCACACTAGTAGCACTTACCAAAATTCAAAATACATTCCCCAACATGCTTTTTACTACAATTTGAACAAATTGTAAAATTAAGTTTCATACCATCATGATTTTTTGAATAGTTATTCCCTTTGGCCTACCACCTTGACCTCTTATTCTGTTGTTTGTCAAAGAACACATGATCATCAGAAAAATCCATTTCCACCTTCTCCTTACATCGAACAAGTTTTTCAAAACTATAGAAATCTTGAGAATCTAAGGACCTTATATACATTGGATTTAATCTTATGTGAAAATGGTTGATTTTACTATCAAGATCTCATATGAAATTTAGAGCGTACCTTTCCAGTCGAGTGAATTTTTCTTTATAAGCAGCTAGAGAGTCATCCTCCAACTAGAAATTCAGGAATTGTTTTTCCATCCTAATATGGACATCCATAGGAAAATATTTCTCAAGAACATACGTTTGAATTAATCCCAATCAAGGGCATCAATCTTCTCACTATACTTGATATTTTGCACCATAGAACACCACTGATCAGCTTCACCTTCAATACTGTAAACAGTGAGACTAACATTTTGATGTTCTAAACACCCCATAACATTGAAAAACTTTTCTAGTTATTAAATATACACTTATCCTAGAATAAGGTCACATTATCCTATTAATGATGGGGGATGTTGCCTCATGAAATGCTCAACTACTGACATGTTCTTCTGTGGTTGATCTCGCTGATCTCATGCATGGATACAACCACTATTTATAGCATGAGTCAACTATTCCATCACTGTAACAAATTGTTCTGTTTTGATTCTGACCATCTCTTGTTACTGAATAGAAAGGTTGTCTTTCTCCTTATTTCATCCCAACATATCTATCCAGTTTCCTTTATGAAAAAATATTTTGAACACAAAAATATCTTAGGCGAAGAAACATGGTAATCTCTAAATTCTATTTCGCTTTAATATTACCAAAAATTAATTTATGGACATTAATTTAACAATATCCTAACTTATAAAGTTGTCTAAACTAACCTCTGTTACCAACTATAAAGACTCGACCTTAAAACATTAAATAATCTTGAACTAAATGAATAATTTACATTGAGGGTCTTTTCAATTTTATAGATTTAGAGAATTAGGCCACAACTATTATATTACACCTCAAGATTTATAATGTAGTCACTTCTACTCAGTTTCTATTTTTTTCACACAAAAAAACTTCTGAGAAAATGAGTCATGTCTAGTCCCATGTTCTAGATAGAGTGACTTTTCCATGATACCATCCTTTACTATATTCATCTTCTAGTCCTGTGAAAAACATTTCAAAACTTGGGATGAGCATAAAAAGATCAGTAAGGGTTATAAAACAATGAAAGAAAACATTAGTTCATCATTAATTACATATCATAATCTCTCTAATATACATCATGAAATCATAAGATTTATGAATAACATATTGAAATCATAAATAATAAAGGAAACTTTTGGCATCAATATCATACTAACATTATAGCTATCACATCTACGTAGGGAGTTACATTTGGAATACCCATTACAGTATATTCCCTAAATCTCCTAGGAGAAACATTCACGTTTACCTCCATCGTGTTACCAATGCATTGGAGAGATATCTCAGGATCACCAGCTCTAGGTTTATCATGGAACCACTCGTATACGTAAACATTTCCCAAGAACCATAACATATTCATAGCACATAAAACCGACATAAAAGAAAGATAACATTTCCACATTGCTATCACAATATATTATTTAAATATATTGACATAAAATAACCATTATCAAAACCATTTTCTATACCAAAATATGTAAATAAGTATATGGTATTTATTTTCCTTTTAAAAACATTACAGGTTTTTATGGAAGTCATTGATCAAATAATACTCATAGCGGTGGAAAAAGCCATTGTAATTGTATACGTTAGAAAGAAATATTCATTTTTGTTGTTGTTTAGTAAAACGCTTTATAGAAAAAGATTTAATTTGAATCAAATGAAAATTAAATGGTGATTATATATCATATAAAATAAATTCATGTATTAAAACAAAATATGCCTCAATGAAAAGATATTGATATGAAGTCCCTTACCTCGTGCCTTATTTGACCCGTTTATTCATTAATATTTTGAATAGTAAAATAAAGTTAATTTATACTTTCTTAAGATCCTATTTCAGGTTTACTATCCCTTTTATATAACTTATTACAATGGTATAAACATTAGTAATCATTTAAGTTAATAACGATTGTTTTGTCACTATTTGTTAGTTGAGTCAAAAATGAACTTCTTATAATTACAATTTGTCCATGTGGTCAAATATCTATTATATCCAGAATGTTATTCATGTTGTAGATATCATATATATAATATATATACATTATATTTAGGTATTTATAAATTTACATTACATTTAGAGATAACAAATGAAATGCACTGTTTGTGGAGACAGTAAGTCGTACGTATGCATGAAAACTACTTTCATTTATATATATTATTTTAATGGAATTAAAACATAATTATATTATAATTCCAATATAATATAATTTATAATATCATTAACTCTATCCTTTATATGTCCCAAATATTGCATTAACGATTCATATCACTTTGAGGGGGCGGTTGTTCGCAGTTCCTCAAAAGAAATTATCGCATTTACCCAAAATGGAAACCGTAATGTTATGATATAAATGGAAAATACAAGAGCATAATGAAAAAATAAACATAATATATATCTTATATAAATATAGTTCTATAATAATGGCCACAATGAGAGGTGGTAGGAGATAACTGAACAATCATCATTTCGTGAGGTGCTAGTTTTCCATCCACAGAAATAGTATGTTCTTTACTAATTAGATGAAGTTGTGTGTAAGTGTAGTTAGAATACTTATCATAAAAACACCCTGGTATATATTAAGGATACTTTTTTTATATAAAAAATGAATAAAAAGAGTTATGTGGGTTGGAGAATAAAAAAAATAACTTAAGAGAAGTCTTTACCTTTAAATCGGGTATCTCCCTTTGGTTTGAAGAAAAAGGGTTTGTCAAATTTCCCTCTTCCAAAGTTAATGATTCTAGGATGGGGATATGAATTTAGGGAGATTAATTTGGAAGAGGTTGGTAGAGCCAGGGGGGATTGGGAGGTGTGAGGAATGGGTTATAGGTGAGGTCATTTTATAAGGAATAGGGGGGGATCTTTAGAAAAGTGTGAAAATATTATTTTATTACATAATTATTTTCAGTTTCTAAATGTCCAAAACATATTAAAGTAGAAGTTAAGATGACTCATGGTCGAAATAAAATTTTCCAATTATAATTTTAATGGTTTTGGATATTATTTTAATCTTTATCATCTTCTTTATTAAATTCATTTATTAATGAGGTAAACATTGCATCATTATTGTGTCATCAATAATTTAATTTATTTGATGTGTAAAAATAATAAAAAAATACCATGATGTAGGAAATATTTTTAGATTTCCAAATAATATTTATAGTAGAAATGTAAACTTATATAACCCTGTGTAAAAATTTATTTACTAAACGATATTTGTATATGACATTTTTGTCTTTACTTTATGTTAATTAAAATAAAGTGTCATTATCACTCCCAAGTGGCCCCATGAGGTCCCAAAATCTACCCAAGGATACCCATGGTCAAAGTTTATCAATATATAGGATTATGATATATTTTAGGGAAATTTTATATTGTTATAGTAATATTTTTTACCCTTATTTACCAGGTTTACACTTTAACCGTGGTAAATAAAATATTTACTGAAATAAATATTCATAATGTCTTAAAATAAAAGTTACATATTTACACAATTTGGACCTCCTGATTCCAAATATGGAATCAATTTTTCCAAATTCTAAACACATAAGTGGTAGAAATAAATTTAAAATCAATTCCCACTATCAAAACAAAAGGCGTGTTTTTAAGAAAAAATAACTATCAAAAGATTGACACTTTTTTTGTTCAATTTAAAATTGAAATTAATTACAAGGACCAAAATTTGATTAAATGGTAAAAATATAATCTAATTACACTTTAAAATCTAGTAAAAAGATTATCTAACAATAAAAATAATTTATATTAAAAGTCAATTTTGAATTAAAATATAGTATTTTTCACTAGTCATCAAAAATTGAATTTTCTCAGAAAAATACCAAAATTTTACCGAGAATGCATTTTTATGTCCCGATTATAAAGGATATTTCTTTCCCAATTGAACATATAAAAGTGACAAAAACTAGATTTAAAGAGGGTTCCCCATTAAAAAGAAGTGAATAAACCTTTTAATAAATATTTGAGTATTTGTGCTTAAAATTAGATTAATTCCCATTTTGAGCCTCTAAATTTTTATTGGATAAATGTAAAAAAAATTAAAAAACATATATAATAATACTATAGATAGATAAGTTCATTCCTTCAATAAAATGGCTATGGTTTAACTACAATTTAAAATAATATTATTATATTATTATTGTTCAACATAACATTTTAAAGAAACTCATTGATGCGTATCAGGTACACCATCAAATAGAGAAACCCCTTTAAGGTAAAATTCATATTTAATTCACAAAATATTAAATAAAAAGAAAATTTATTATTTAATTACATACCTAGTATGATACAAATCATATTTAGAGTTCCTTTCATTGTTATAATCTCAATGATATATTACTCTATTAGATTCATGATTTAGTGAGTGATCCGTGATGATACATGTATAGGTTGGTTTTTCTATTTAGGTCCTTGTGGTTTTTTATGCGCGTTCTCTGGCAGATTGGAATTCTATTTTCATATATACACTTGAGACCATGACTATGATCTGAATGGGTATACTTGAATACCCACCCTAAATATATAAACTATTTTTTAGGTTTCAAGGATGACATTGGGGACAGATCAAAACATTTCTAGCTTTGTTGACTTCTTCTATTGAGTCCCAATTATAGTAATTTTATTTTGGTATTTTACATAGAGATTTTTATTTTTATCTGTTGACATTGTTCATCCATTATTTGATAGTTTTGGATTTATTTTATTTTATATTATTTAGTTTCATGCTATTTTTTCTCTTAACTTCGTAACTTTGTTTTATATTAGATTTTAAGGCCTATCATATGTGATATTTTTGAATCCTCAGTTATTTTCTCTAACTAGGTGCCTACTGGAGGTAGGACTCAAGTGTCATTTTATCTCTTCCAAAATATCTTACATAGAAGGGATATATTTAAAGGGAGGTTCTAATAAAAAATAATATGGATACATTATCCATTATTCAGCATGAATAAAATCAATGGAGAAAATATATTAAAAATCATGTGAATTGAATAAAAGGAGATGTCTACTGAAAAGTTAACATATAAATATTACATGTTGTCCCAAGTGAATTATATGGATGAAAGTGATGAAAAATAATATTACTCCTTTATGTATTAAATACCATAACCATCTAGTGTTATTGTTTGAATAATTGTAATTCTATTAGTTTCATTTGAACTAGGGTTCCCTTATACCTATAATATTATAATATATGTGGATTTCCCATATAATGCACATTTTAATGGGATGTCCTTAATTATCTATAGTACCAATGAACAAATATCCATCTCCATTTAAATCATAGGCTATTGATTAATGGTGTGTTTTTATAGAAATAATTGGGATATAATAAAAATTTATTAGTTGAATAGATTTTTAAGAATTTTATTAACACATAACTATATTGAAAATATTATATAAATGAATTGAAATTACTACTCAAAGAAAACCATTAATAATGATTAAAAATGTGATGAAAAAATATACCCATGACAGTCATATATAATTAAATACAATTATAATAACCACTAAACCTACCTCATATCATATAAAAAGTACTATAAATATACTTCCCCATAAAAATAGGAGTCTCTCACTCATTAGTGTTTATTATGTCCTCTAGAAACTCAATCCAAAACAACATTACCAAACACATATTAAATATTAATTTCAAATTATAATGTATAAAAATCTAATATGGTTCATATAAAATTAATGACCATAAAAAATATTAAAACACTACCAACGGGGACCATAATAAATAATATAATGTTTGCATCACTGAAATTATTTGAATAAAAAAATTAACACGCACTAGTTATTAAATAATTATCATCAATTCCTAGTCAGATGATTAGGAAGATATAATTTATAACATAAATTCCAAATTCATATATCATATGATTAATTCATTTTTACTATAATAATCTCTTTTAGTGTCTCATGGTCAACTTTTCTAGGAATAAATGAAAAATATTTTATATGATCTGGATAACTAAATAACCAATAGAGAAGTGTGTACCAATCATTTGAGATGGAAAATAATATCTCAATTCCCTAATTAATCATATACCATATTAAATATTTTATTAACATCAATCTTATATGGAAATACTAATCTCGATACATCAAGTTGGATTATATAAACCTAATCCAATAGGGAAATGCAGTTCAGATACGGGGAAAATTTTAATTTCATCCAATATTATTTTAATACCTATTAAAAATGAATAATAAAATAATAGTAACCCCAAATAATGCTAATTTTAAGATAATGGGGAAATAATTTACATAGACATCCAACAACATAGATCTTAGATAGGAAAAAATCAATAGTAGGTGACCAAAAGTAATAGATCGATGCCTTATAATCAAAAAATAGGAAATCAATTTGGTATCTCCGAAATCAAGACATACATATCTTGGTACGATCATCCTTGAAATATGATAAGAAGAAAAAAATATTACCTGTTACAGAAATACACTCATTTTCCATAAACATCTTCCATACATGACCCATAATTCATAAATTGATGTACCGATCATTTATATCAATGAATTGGGGTTTAGAATATATTTTATATCGAGTTTTAATATATAATTTTTATCATCAATTAAAAACAACTAAAATAATTTATATGGTGGCTAATGAAACTGATGTCTTTATTGAAAATGAAACCATTCTAGGTCCATGTAAACAAACCCATAAATAGGTCAACAGATTGATCTATCCTCCAAATGAATTCATTACATGTGTTATATAACTTATATAGGGGAACCTCACTTAATTTTTCTGTACCACCATAAAGAGTGAAACAAAACAAAAATAAAATCTTTTAATTATATTACATTAAAATTTTAACTTTAGTAAAAACCCCTCGACTATGAGAATGAAAACCAAAAAATGATTTCAATGATTTAATTCATAAAAAACCTCTAGTAGATCTACTAAATGTATTTATGAGGACTATAAAATAAAAAATATTTAATTTCTAGTATATATATATATTTAAAGTAAAAAATAATAACTTTTTCTCCTATATGTAAATAAATTTACTAAATAAATGATTAGATAACATCTTTAGAAATTTATAATTCTACATATACCTAGTAAACCATTCAGTTTATGATCTAGATAATTAATTTTCTACTTCCATTTTGAAATTTCTAATAGGTGATTAAAAAATAATATCTAGTTAGGAACATCCAATCCACACCTATGTGGCTCCACTAAATGATTTCCTTAATTCCAAACCATTTTAATTCATATTTATATATCTCATACCATATCACGCATACACTCTTGAAAGATAAGAAAATAGTTAAAATACTACTTTACATGTATGGTTTCATAATAGAACTAATTAACTGAATTATTCTTATTTAATATTCAATCATTTCAATTTTTCATAATTTTTAAAAAATAATGTATAAACCTTTGAACATATAATTTTTATTATTTGTAGTTTCCAATATCATAGATGATATATCGGTCTTATGAGAGATTGATTTTCAAAAGGGTAATGTGAACAGAATATAGTATTAAAAAATTGTAAATTAATGGGGTGGAGTTATGCTTGTCATTCCCTAGAAGATAGTGTTCAAAAATTTATTGTAAAATAATTTAGTAATTTTTTTTTCAAAATATATATAATATTTTTATAATAATCCAAGTGTCCTTTCATAAAAATTTAATAATATTAATAGGGAATATATTTCCATGATAATATCTATTGGTATTTTTTCCACCTTACCATAGATTCAAAAATAACTCCTTGATAAATATTTATTTGGGTTTAGTTTGAAAAACCATCAAATCACACCCAGTATATATATTACACATTCCAATACCTTTGAATCAACCAATATATCATTCAAATAATGGAAAAATATAATCCTTAAAATCAAATCTAATAAATTCAAATATTTCCTCACAATTTTTTTTAATGTTCATCCCTTTATCTAATCCAACAAACCTGTAATGGAATTACTAATTAAAAAATAATCCCCACTATACAAATTCTCATCCAGTAATTTTCTTTATAGATAATTTTTAGATTTATTTTCTATCCACTAAATTTTTGGTTTACTTCTAATATCCTATTATAATTTAGATAGAGTATTGGAATCCTTGATCTTAATTTGGACGAATACTTTATTCTCTAAAATATTTCACAATGACTCAAAATACATATTTTTTTTCAAACAATGTTACCAAAAAAAGCAACTCAAAATACCATTTTTATAGTAACCTAGCCTTTTACACATATCATTACATGATTTTAAGCATAATTAAATATCAAATTTCAAGACAAGGATCACAATCTCTAGTTTCATTAGAAGAATCAGTACATAAAACTGAAAATATGGGACGAAATAAGAAATTTATTATTTTAATATTCATAAAGAGATCCAAACATTCATTGAGCCCTTACATCGGCATATGGTAACCTTAGGATATGTTGGACAATGGGATGTGGAAAAAACCCAGTAAGGGAATAAACATAAAAATAAATCATAACACTTGGGTTAGAAGGAATTATATAATGATATACAAAGGCATGAAACATGATATAAGTAATCATAATATAAAAAAATGGGATCATATTGTCCTAGAATCAAAGTAATGTGGTAGCAACATAAAACATGACATTATCATGATTCAAAGATTATTTCCCATAGAGAAGCACGTGTCAAGGATGACCACCAAGACCGACGCACATGGAGAAAAAGTCCAGGCTAACCCCAAAGATTGTTTTACACAATGTATCATGAGACTAGACATTACCCATTGAATTGTAGCACTATTTGGGAACACCCAAAATAACATGTTCATAAATTTTTGTGACAAATGAATAATGATGCATAAATAATCAAACATAATATAATGGTTAGCCATGGAAATAAATGGGTATCATAATCATGTCATAAGGCATTACAAATGAGAGTATCATACAATTATGCGTGTAAGAATGGATTTAGAACCAAAAATTGAAATTAATAAGGTAAAATAGTCATATACCATGATATATTAGGTCCAAATAAAGTGATAATATGATAATAGAGTATTTTATAATCTTTAGAATTAAAAAAAATTAGTGTGGTTTAAGGAATATATTAAAGATCTTTTAAAATACAATATGAATAATATTTTATATAAAACTAAAAGTGAACCATGATGTTTTTCATAATACAAAGAGTGATTTTAGAAATTATATGGTGGATCAAAATAGATAATAGAGTTTACTTTAAAATAGGTAGTAAATTGGGTAGTTCCCTTAAACCAGGTCTGCTTAACAGGAAGAATTGAGTAGGGAAATATTTAAAAACATCTGTATCATTAAAAAATAAAGATGAATGGATCTTGATACATGATCTGGGATCATATATATTATTTTAATTGAATTTAAAAAAAATTAATCAATAATTTTATTTGGGTAAAGAGTGATCAATAATAACCTGAAGGAATAATGGATTTTTTATTTATCATAACATTTTGATAAGGGGAGTTAATGATAGAAAAAGTAAATATAGGAAGTTAAAAAATGAATCTGAAAGAGAAATTTACCTCTTGAATTTATCCTCCTTGAGCGCTTCTTTAGAGAAGAGTTCATTTTAATTTTAATGAGAACAAGAGCTATTTAACGTGGGGGGGGGATTGGGAATATATTTGAGAAGAATTTTAACATATCACAAGACTGGAGATGTGTGAGGAGAAAAGGTAGTGAGGGGTGGCATTTATATTAGAGTAGGGGGTGTTTTCCCATTATTTTATTCAAAAATTTATAATTATTCTCCAGAAAGACTATATTGATGATTCTAGTAATGCATTTTATTTCACTCATTCATCATTTATAATGATTTTACTATGTTCAATATGTGTCTATACTATATGACATAATTATATGAATGAAATTTCTTTAGTTAAAAATTTGGTCCATACATTCTTCCCACTTTATGAAATTTCACCCCTTAAATTTCATTTTACATACTAATGTGAAAATAGGTGTGGGTACTTTTCCTTCGTCGCTTCCTCTGGTTCCTATATTTCCTCTCAGTGCCTATGGTTTTACGATAGTACTTTGACTAGTAGAGCAGACTTGTTGATTATGACTATATCTCTATGATCCCATATCATCGTTGGTTGCTCCTCTTATGAAAGATCATTATAAAAATATACCAAATATAAATTCAGTACATGTGGAAGATTTTATCTGTACTTTTTTAAGTGGGATACATGGAATACATCATGTACTTTAGACAAGGTAGTTAAGAGTGCTAGTCAATTTGCCACAAATCCAACATGATTAAGGATCTTGAAGGAGACTATGTAACTAGGACTTGGATTTCAGAAATCTCATAACCTTCTCCCAAAGAGATATTTAAAGAAATACCATGTCTCCAACTTTGAAATGAAGGTCTCATCAATGATTGACTACATAGCTCTTCTATCAAAATTGGGCTTCCCTGATATGACGGTGAGTGGTTTTCACCTTCTATATAATTTATTCAACCATTTCAGGTCCTAGAATTTTTACGGTCACTAAATGCATCCTCACATGCTGGTGTTCTACACCTTGTCTCATAAAGGGCATCATATGGAGCCATTTGGATGCTGGAGTGTAAATTATTGTTTTAAAAGAATTTTACTAGTGGAATATATCGGTATATCCTCCTTTTATGTGTATAGAGTATAACCAAACATGTCTTATAGTGTCTAAATAGATTGCTTATATTGGCCATCAGTTTAAGGATGATAGTTCGTACTAAAATTCAGTTTAACTCTTTGAGCATGTTGGATACATTTCATGAACTTCAAGAGTAATCTCAGATCTCTATTAGAAATAATAGATATCAGTACATCATTTATACTAAAAAAATATTAGATATATATCCATTATAGTTGATCCAAATAGAAGTATTATCTAATTTAGATAAAGTAAACTATATTTGTATGAAAATACACAATAGCCTATGTAGCATTGTTCCCTCTAGATGTCTTTGGAAGTCCAGTGACAAAGTCCATGTTAATGTTTTCATGCTTCCACGTTGGTATGGGTACTGCTTGCATAATCCTCTTAAACGATTTTCTTTTAGACTTCACTTGTTGAAATATCATGAACATTGATGTATACTGTAACATCCTGAGTTTTAAAAGGAAACAATATGTTCGATATCATACATGATACGCCACACCTGCTAAAATGCACAACATAATATTATTAATTTTAATGATTTTTATCACATATCCATTCGAATCGTGGGAATGAAAACTATTAAATAAATTATAAAAATAAGGATTAGACCTGTTTATATAATGATTCTTTGGTTAAATAATTAATTAGGAATTTAAATAAAAATCAATTGAATATATTGGATGTGTTTCCAAAAAAATATTTTAATGAAAAATAAGTAAGATTATAAAATAATAAAATCACCCTAGTTGGATTTTATAAATGAAATATATATGTAATATTTAAAATGTAAGTTTTAAAATTTGTCTTATATATTTTATCGAAATTATATATAAAAAAATTCAAATTTACGGATAAAATAAGTATTTTTTTTCTAAAAATATAGTTTTCCATAATTTTTTAGAGAACCTATTTTAAATCTAGTTTTTACACTTTTATAAGTTTTATTTGGAAAAATAAACTTTTTATTTTTATGAGGGCCATAAAATTTTACTTTGGTTTAAATTTTGTTATTTTTTTGATAAACCATATTTTAATTAATTGTTAAAATAATTCATTTTATATCAAATTAATATTTTGGATAAGTTATTTATATTTGTAGATTATCATTTTAATTGGTTTAAATGTATAATTATATTCAGTTTTTATCATTTAATAAATTTTTTTACGTTGGAAGTAATTTCACAATAACATTTCTTATCAATGCAAGACAATATTTTAATGGGTTTTACATATAAAAAACTCATTTTCTCATTTTGATAATAGGTATTATTTTTAAATTAATTACACCAACTTCGATATTTTAAATTTGAAAAAATGAATTCCATATTTGTAATAGGTTGGTCAAAATTATGGAAATAGGACCCTCTTATTTTTATAAATTATGATTAGAAACATTAGTAATTATTTTTATTACCATGGTTGATGGTAACTAATGTAATTAAACGTAAAAATAATATTATTATAATACAAAACTAGCCTAGTAGTTGTTCTAATTTAATTTTATGATTTCAACCCAAACATGATAATCCATGGGTCTATTTTTATCCCACATTGAGCAACAAGGATGTGATTATGACACTTATAAACATTTTATTTTAAATAACAACCAAGATACCAAAATCATGCCTTTGTTAACAAAAAAATTAATACGGGGTTATAAAATTGATCTCTTTGAATATAAATATTGACTATAAATATAAAAAGTCTATCTACATTCTGTAAATTAATTTATAATTTTTATAAAATAAATAATTAAATTAAATGGAGGCAGAACGATGATGTTTTAATTTAATAATTTATGAATGAATCAAGTAAAGGATATTTTAAAAATTAAAATAAATATTATATGAGAAAATTTATTCCATCCACTAATTTTAAGGATATATTTCACATGATTTTAATTATTTCATGTATTTATTTAGAACTTATCATGCTGTTGAGATATTTTTTAAAGGTCAACTAAAAAATAGTGTCATAATTGTCACTATTTTTATTTTAAAACAATTTTTTATTAAAAGACATTAAATTACTAAAAATATAATATTAGAATTTTTTTTCTATATGTCCAAATATGTCATCAATGGAAATTTTTTGGGTAGTTTTACATGTTATGGTAATTACATTATCCAACAAAGTGTAAATAACATAATATCACAGTAAGATTAACAAAGGTAAAATAATGCATAATCAAAACATTTAAGGATTTATAAATATTCAAAACATGTATAATTTTAATTATATGATGTTTATTCTACCCAAAATCATTTAATATTAGAAATAAATTAATTTGGGACCATTTTATAATGAAATATAATTTATATTAATTTAATGTGTTTTGAGTTACATAGGGTGCCCCTCCCCTATCCTATGAAAAGGCACCCCTATTTTATAAAAAAAACATAAGAAAATAACTGTGGTTTAGAAAATATCATCCTGAACCCCTTCCTAGAATCCATGTCCACATTCTTAAGGCCTTTGTTCAGGAAGAATAGGTGTTCTTTTTTATGTTTTTCTGTTCGATTTCTTCTTCCACCGCCTCTAAATATTATTCTTATAACATGAAATAATAAATCCATTATCCTAAATATAATAATATTTTATTATGGTTATATCATCAGCTAAATTCATCACCAATTTCATCAAGTTGGAAATGAACATTTCGTTCGTGTGTATGACGGTCTACCGCCACACAAACCCATGTAGTTTGTTTCTCATTACCGTCTATCAAGACTAGTTATAATGATGGAATCCATGTTTATAAATGATATTATTTACATATTATTTATTTTAAGAGAATAATTTTTTAGTTATGTTCTTATTTTCCATGAATATAAAAATTATAACATCGTTCGTACGTACGTGTGATCTATCACCTCCTCAAAGTGACGTGAATATTTTTTTATTCACCACATAACATGTATGATATATATATGTATATTTAATTTATTATTATTATTTTAATTATATTATTATAATTATGTAATGAAAAAATAATAATTAAACCATCTCCATAATGATCAATGAAAAATGGAAATGTTACTAATGTGTACGAACAACTTATCATCTCCCTGATTACATGATTTTTCATAACCACACTTCATGGTTCTATTTAACAGTATAATTTATTTATAAATATGATAATAATTTCATGAATGTTATTTTTGAGATTATGGACATATAAACTCATGGACTAGTGACATCAAACCTTGTTCATTTTCCACTAAAGTAGCGAATATCAACAAAACAACTGATATGAACTTAAATAGATGTGTAATTGTTATAACTTGGTAATAAGTGATATAAAATGAATAATAAACATGAAAATTTTCTAAATCAAGTATAAATTAACCTTAAATTATTATTCAGGATTATAAAGAGTGTATGTGATGAGTCAGACTCTACGTAAGGGACTTTTTAACTCAAAACTCATTTTCATGTTTTGATGATTAATTATTTTATATATTTGTATTTAGTTTCTATGATTAAAAAATCATTATAATGATTTATGTATATATACATTAATGATGTAAAATATTAATTCCTTTTAAATGATTCAATGTGGTATTGGACACTTTGATTCAAAAACATTCTTTTTAAATGTTATAATTGTGTTTTAAAAATGGATTGATTATTTCAATAACTTCAAATGTTTTTAAACCTATACACCATGAATGGAATTTATCACATTAAGGTATCTATAATGTATTTATTATTACTTTACTAGCATACCATTTTTTTAAAAAATCATTATTCATTTATGTGTGTGTATCTTGTAAATATGAAAAGTCAATTCAAAGTGAATATGATATTTTTCATTTTTCCATGTTTTATGTGTTATGATTTTATTGGGATATTGGGAATTGATAAATTATATGGGTTTTTTCATGA
The DNA here is from genome assembly GCA_963277665.1 of Viscum album. Lineage (NCBI taxonomy): Eukaryota > Viridiplantae > Streptophyta > Magnoliopsida > Santalales > Viscaceae > Viscum > Viscum album. The sequence continues at coordinate 172,957,126 of OY728157.1, forward strand.
TATAATAAGTGTGGGTTACCCCATGATATCTCTATAATGAATTGGGTAATGAGACATAGTTAAATAATAAGGTATCTCTTATGTTATTTATGGAATATATCGTCATGGGTATTCAAAATGTAACCATGAAGATTAGTCCCCATTGAGTTGTGAAAGCTAAAAGGTAAGTACGATTTATATTCCTCATGTTAGCTTTATGTTTTATTATTTATATAATGTTTTATAGCAATATTTGGATTCAATTACATAAGCTAAATATTTTATGTTTTATGTGTTAAAAGTATGATTTTGTGAATATTTTTTCATGACTTTAAATAAATTCATGGACTAATGGTTTCATTCTTTATTTTATATCCCTTTCTAAGAATTTTGTTCTCAGCCCATATTTTTGAAATGTTATTAATTGGGTTTAAGGTAAAATGGATTCATTAATGGGATCATGGAATTGTTATAATGGTTAAACATGAAATGAAACCATGTTTCATTTTAAATGTTTCTATTTTATTGGAGAAATGATATTGTTGCAAGCATTCACATTGTATCTCTATTATTTTTTTCTTATGAGTTATAGCCTAATTATCAAGATCCTTAAAGTTGAAAAGATCCTCAATTTGAAATAAAGTAAAATTATTGACTTAAATCAAGATTGTGTAATGGTTATGGTTGGGTCCTTATAGTTGGTTTTAGATAACAATTTTTATGTCTTTAGAGGTTCGGGTGATATCTAAGAAAAAGGTACATGTAATATATAACCAAAATGGTTAGAAAAATATAAAGATTCATAGTTAATTTAGATAAATTGAATATGTTTTGAATAACATTAATATGTATATTTTAGTGTTTATCTTCTTCTTAAAAGCGTAAATAACGATTTTACTGATATACTCACATTAACCATTTTGGTTTTAGTAAATGGTTGGCAGGAGCCAAAGTAACAATGTATATATATGTAATTTATTTGGTTATATGAATAAGTAACCAAATAAAATAGGAACTAAAATGAAAACTATCATGGTTATTATAAAATAACTATCATGAGTAATAATTTACAACTTAATCCTTGATTATTTTTCTGATGCATCATATATGAGATAAACAAATCCTTATTGAAGTTTAGATAATAATGATCATAAAGGTAAGAATAATCATCAACATATGTTTCAAGGATGTTGAAATTAACACCTATAGAAATGTTTTAATGGAATGTAAATATGTTATATATGTGGAAATGAAGGTCATAATGTAATAATATCCCACAGAAAAAGGAAGTGTTCAATTGACTCCAAGAAAGTGAAAGAATTTATTTCTGATTTATCAATTGAATGTTTCAAATGTGGGGATTACAGTCATTATAAAATTTGATTTCATGTGTAGAAGGTTCTGTAATGGGATTAGAAGGATCGTACAAATATATGTTTAATAATACATGATGTCATTCCAATTGATCAGATTATTATGTGTTTTGGGTTGCAATCATAGTTGGATTATTTTGATGAATATTATGGAAAATTATTTATTAATTGATCTATGTTGAACTCTGGGTATTACTTTTGAATTTTGGATATTAAAAGTTGTCCCTCTCATTTTAAATAATAATTATTTTTTGGGGAATTGCATCATCTTGTACTAATAGTTCTGGTATTGTTAATGTTTAAAGGTATAATAAATATATAGTTAACATGTTATGGTTAATGTGAGTTTTAAAGAAGTTGATTATAGTGCTTTAGGTGTGAAAAATTCATCATAAATACTCATCATTTGGAGAAAAACATGAGTTTGGGGTGGAATTAGATTAATGGACGAAACTCTAATTTTCAAGTAAGTATATTTCCTTATGTTATTTTTCTAATTAGTAAAATAATTCCTCAACTTTTTGGAATATATATTAAAATAAAAATGTTTTCAATTTACTTTTCCCACATTGAAATCAAAGACCGTTTATTCCATCACGATTTTCTAGTTTTCTGAATATTAACTTTCTACTCGTTGTGTTTTCTATTACTCTCCATGAGAACATGATTGTTATTTTTTCTTCTATATCCTTGTTTTCCTACATGGAATCCTAATATGTGTTATCTCAGGTGTCCTTCATATTGTCCTTTCTTTCTTTAAAATTTGAAGTTTTATTAATATGTTTTTTGATGTGGGGATGACATAAAGGAATTTTGAAGATTCATACATTAGTTACCAACCACAAAATAAAATTTTGGCGATGAAATTTACAAGGGTGGGGGTGGATAATGTGAATTCTCTTGTTTTAAAAGAAAAAACTGTGTTCGATAGCATACATGATACGCCACATTTAGCTTAAATGAACAACTAACTATTATTATATAGTATGATAGTTATCACATAGACATTAGAATGGTGGGAAGGAAAATTATTTCCTAAATTATGAAAATATGATTTAAAATAATTTTATTATGATTCCATCGTTACCAAATTAATTATGAAATTTAATAAAAACTAATTTAATATGAAGGATGTGTTTTTTTGAAAAATTATTCAAATGAATAATATGTGTGTTTATAAACTAATAAAATAACTATTTTTGGATGTTATTAATGAAATATATATTTAATAATTTAAATTTAATTCTTAAAGTTAATCTTATATTTTTTTATAGAGATTCTATAAGAACAAATTCAATTTTACATATAGTAGGAGTATTGTTCTAAAAATGTAGTTTTATCAACTTTTGATGGAGAACCCATTTTAAATTCATTTTAACACTTTTATAAGTTATATTTGACAAAATAAACTTATTATTTGGAATAAGGACACACAAATTTTATTTGGTTGAAATTATGATATTTTTATGATAAAATTCATATTTTAATGAATATAAAAAAATACTACATTTTATTACAAAAAATATTTTTCGTTTAGGTTATTTATATTCATATATAATCTTCTTAATTTGTTTTAATGTTTAATTATATTATTTATTTATGATTTAATCATGTTTTCTTCATTTTATGTAATTTCACATTGAATATAGATATATAAGTACGTCAATCTTTTAATGGTTTTTACTTTTAAAACCCTCATTTTCAAATTTTGAATATAGGGATTATTTTTAAATTAATTAATACATCTTATATGTTTTAAATTTCAAATAATGGTTTCAATAATTGGAATTAGTAGAACCAAATTATGTTAATAAGTCCCTTTTATTTTTATACATTTTGAATAGTAATTTGAGTAATTATTTTATTACCACAGTTAAAGGAAAATCAGGTAATTAAAGGTGAAAATAATATTATAATAATACAAAAGAACTCTAACAGTTGACCTGATTTAATATGATGAGTGTATCCAGACCATGAGAATCCTTGGGTCTATTATAGGACCACTTGGAGCCACATAGATATGATTATGACACTTATAAACATTTTATTTAATATAATGACCAAGATGTCACAATCATGTCTCCCATAACTGAAATAATTTTAATATGGGTTTATAAAAGTGATCTATTTTAATATAAATTTTAATTATAAATATAAAAATATTATCTAAATCATGAAAATTTATTATAAATTTAAATGAATTAAAAATTAAATTAAATGGTGACACAATGATGATATAGTAATTTTAATTAATGAAAGAATAAAATAAATTATATTATAAATATAGTAATAAATATTATATTATGTAATTTGGCCCATGCTCGAATTTTATGGATATATTTGAAATGTTTTTTTATTTAAAGGAGTAATTTTGAAATTTAACTTTCTATTATGGTATTTGTTAAAAGTAAACTAATGAATAGTGTCAAAATTGTCAATATTGGTATTTTAAAATAGAAAATATTTTAATAAATGATATTAAATTCTTAAAAATCTAATATTTTGTTAAATGGTTATGATACTTCCAAATATTTCATAAATAGCACTTTTTTGGGATGTTTGACTTGTTATGGTAATTGAATTAACCCTTAATTTGTAAATAACATAATATTGTTGTAAGATTAAAAAGTGTAAAATAAGGGTTAAACCAAAAAGATAAGGATTATAAAATAAACAAATATTTTCGAATATTAATTAGATAAGGATTATTTGACCTAAAATCATCTTATATTCTAAATAAATGATTTTTTAACCATATGGAACCAAAATTAAATTTATATTAATATAATATTTATAGAGTTTCTAAGGGTGCCACCCTCCTATAAAAAGGTACCCACTCTTCTCAAATAATAACACTTCCAAAGCCTTTTGGTTCTTCTAAGATCTACCAAAAACCCTTTCTAGAAACCCTCCACGCATTCTTGTGGGTTTTTTGGCAGAACACCCACCATAGAGGTGTTATAAGGTGTTCTTAAAAGGATATCAATTGAAGAAGTGGTATCATTTTTTAAAGTTTTTATGTTTAATTTCTTCATGAACCTCCAATAAATATTATTCTTCTATGTTGAACTAATAAATTTTGAATCCTAAATATACTGAGATGTTATTATTTTTACATCATCTCATAAATTATTATTCAATATCATTAAATGAGAGAAGAACATTTCGTTCGTGTGTGTGGTGGACTACCACCTCGCGAACCCTTATAGTTCATTTTTTATTTCCATCTATCAATAATAGTTATAATAATGGTATCCATGTTTATATATGATATTAATGACCTATTTAAAATTTTGAAATAATAATATTTCAGTTATGTTCTTTCTTTCCCTGCACATAATATCGATAACGTTGTTTGTGTGAACGTGTGAACTATCACATTCACAAAGCACTGTGAAACATTTTTATTCACCACATAACTTATATGATATATATAAGTAAATTGAAATTATTATTATGATTTTAATTATATTATGATAATTCTATAGTGATAAAATAATAATTACCTTATTTCTATAGTGATCAATGAACATTATAATAATGTCATGAATGTTATTCTGAATACGATGGACATTGGACCACATATAATAGTTTCATCAAACCATGTACCTTTTTTACTCAAGTACCGAATATCAACAGAACATCTAATATGAAGTTAAATAAATCTATAATTGTTATAACATGGTAATAAGAGATATAAATGTAATAATTAACATGAAAATTATCCTACAGAAGTAGAAATTAACCAATGTTTATTATTAAGGAATATAAAGATTTAATGTGATGAGTTCGACTCATGGTAAGGGAATTTTTAACTCAAAACTGTGTTTTAATGTTTTTGATGATTTATTCTTATAAATATTTATATTTAATGTCCATGTCTTCAAAAAAAATTTAAGGATTTATTTATATGGACGTGTAGTTTCTTAAATTCTAATTCCATTCAGAAGTTTCAAATTTGTTTTGGAAACTTTTATTTAAAAATCTTCTTTTTAGTTGTTTTAATAGTGTTTTAAAATGGAATGAATATTTCCAAAACATGGAATAATTTTAATCTATATTCCACAAATATAATTTCTCTATTCCATTCTTCTATATGTATTGACGTTTACTTTACACGTTTACCATTTTATTTTTAAAAGATTTGTCTTCATTTATTAGTTCATGACTTTTAAAATAGATATGTTATTTCAAAGTGAAAATGTTATTTTTTCCATTATGGATGCTTAATGTGCTGTGAATATGTTATGGTTATTGGAAATTGATTAATTATGTTGGTGGATCCATGATAATATAATGATGAGTGAGCATGTGATATCTCTCCAAATCATTGGGTAATGAGATAGAGTTAAATGATATGGTTTCTCCAAAAAGATTTATAGAATATACTATGATGGGTATGTAAAATGTAACCATGAAGGTTACTCCTTATGTAGCTATGAATGCTACAAAGTATGTATGATATAGATGCCATAGGTTACCTTTTTGTTTTATTATTTCTATGATGTTTTTGAGGAATCTTATGATTTTATGTGTTAAGTTAAAGAGTTTATGTTTTATGGTTGAAAGGAATGATTTTTGGAAATTGTTTTTATGATTTTAAAATATTTATGGACTAATGGTTTCATACATTATTTTATATCCCAAGGTGATATTATTGTACTCATCCCATGTTTTTTAAATGTTTTTCACAGAATTTATGGGAGAATAAATTCATGGATTTGATTAAGGAAAAGTTATGATTATTAAACATGAAAAGAAACCATGTTTCATTTTAATACATTCTATTATATGAAAAAAATAGAACAGTTGCAAGTGTTCACTTGGAATTTCTGTGGTTTTGTTATGTATGAGTAATTTCTTAGTTCTCTAAAGCTCTAAACATGAGGAGATCCACAATGTGAAATAAAGTCAAATTGTTGGATTAACTCAAGATTATGTAATGTTCAATGTTGGGTCCTTATATAAAATCAACAATATCTTTCTTCATATTGTCCCACAAATAATTCACTTAGAGATCTCGATACATCATTTTGTTCCTTGGGTGAATAGAAAAGGTTGAGTTATGTTCATCATTCCAATGATCATTCTCTAACTTTGGATCATATGGTACACATAGTCATGACCCAAATATTATAAATCTATCTTTGTCAATCATGATCTTATAGTATTTCCCATTTATGGTAGCTTCATTCATTTTTTTAATTTCCATGTCATTTCCTTGAGAATGCCTTATTATATTCATGGGGGATGGTTGAGAAATAATTTGAGAAAGGATTGATGAGGTTACTCCCTTAATGATTCCCATTCCACCCTTTTCAAATATATGACGATTTTATCATTCTCAATTATCTTCATTGATAATGATCTAAGATTCATTCAATTTAGAGCCTCTTTTAACATATTTGCCTTACTGGAATGGTAGTGGATTGAGCAGTCATAATCCATGATGAGATCAAACCATATTTACCATGGAATATTAAGCTCTTTATATTTGACTATATATTTGAGACTCTAGTGATCAGTATATATCTCACACTTCTGTCCATAGAGATAATGTCGCCAAATTTGCAATGAAAATATCACATATTCCAACTTGAGTTCATGGGTGGTATATTTTTCCTCATGAATTTTTATCTTCCATGAGGTGTAGTCTATCACTATAATTTTTCATCAGTACACAGTCTGTGCCCTTTTTGGAAGCATCACTATACAACACAAAGAGTTCTCCACTTTTTGGGAGTGTGAGTACTGGCATAGTAATAATTATATTTTTGAGATCCTTTAATAATTCCTAACATTATTGATTCCATACCTACATCACTCCCTTCTAGGACATCTTGGTTATTGGGTTTGAAAATCAAGGGATGTTCTTCAGAAATAATCAATAACACTAGGCTAGACCATGAAAGCTACAGATATTAATTACATATGTATTAATAGGCCACTCTTCGATTTCCATTGTCTTTTTAAGGGTCCACAGATATTCCTTCAGTAGTGATAACATGTCCTAATAATGAAAATTCCTCAATCCAATACTCACATTTACTGTACATTTCCTAAATTTTCTCCCATCACAATGTTTTTAGCAGAGTATTCAAATTACTCTCATGTTCTTTCTTGATCTTGGAGTATATCATAATATCATCAATAAATATTAAGCCTAATTTTTCGAGGTTATATTTAATGGCTCTATTCAATAAATACATAGAAATGGCAAGAGTATTAGTGAGTTCAATGGGCATCACTATGAACTCATTGTGTCCATACCTCATTCGAAAGGTGGTCTTACGAATACCATTCTTCATCACCTTTAATTAGAGATATCCCAACCGAAGGTCCGCCTTAGAGGAATAACTAGCCCAACCTAGATGATTGAACAATTAATTTTTCTATCATAGGGGATACATGTTCATAATCGTGATGATATTAGGCTCATCATAATCAATGTAGAGGCACATTGATCCATCCTTCTTAAGAAATAGGACTGGTGTACCCCATGGTGAAGCACTCAGGCATATAAAACCCTTATCCAGATTATCCTCTTACTGCTTCTTTAGCTCTTCTAGTTCAATAATGTCCATTCTATAGGGTTTCATTGATATTGATAGAAATCCATGAATAAGTTAAATTATGAACTCAACTTCTTAGTTAGGGGGAAGGATAGATGTGTCTTTAGAGAACACATCAGCGTAATCCCTCACTATGGGAATGTCTTCATGAATGATCATAACCTTTTTCTCAATCATTTGAGAGAAATATGCTTTCTCAAAAGGAATTCATATCTTCACATGATATTCAGATTCTGAAGAAGATTTATCTTCCTCCTTACGCATGTAAAAGATATTAGTATGCTCTGGGATGTGAAGAGTAATCTACCTATCATGAAAATTGATGTTGGATTTATATAAAATAGTCAATACATGCCCAAAATAGCATCAAACACTTACAAAGGAATTATGATGAGATTTTATGGGTAGTTCAACCCAGAAACACTGATCAGGGATCATTTATAGAATTTTGATGAAATAATTTCCCCATTTTCTATTCTCATAGATTACTCAATCTCTATATTTGGGGTGGTGTTTGTATAGTTCTACTAAACTTGTATGATATGAAAGAATGCATAGAACTAGAATTAAATAGCACATTTTCTATTATTGAATGAATAAATAGCATACTTATAACCACTTCATTTTCCAACTCCACCTTTGCAGTTGTGATGGAATAATGCCTTACTTGTTTCCTTGTAGGTTAATTTTGATAACTTCGACAACCCTTGTATTAGAGAAATGTTTTGTATAATTCCATTTTTCCTAGATGTTGAAACAATGAACTACTAAGTCAGAATTGATATGAACCTTACATTCTTATTCCACGTAATAGGAATTATTCATATCCCTTTGGTAGTTCGTTGCCAGATGTCTCATTCCTCCACATTTGAAGAAATTCCTTTTTCCCTTTAGATAGTTCACATGATGCTTCATCCCATAATTTCAACATGTAGGATGTTAAATCTTTAATTCAATCATGGGATCTATTTTCTGATCTACCCTCATTAGACTCCATTTTCTTCTTCTTATCAACGATCCCATGAGACCATTGAGACTCTATGATATCCATTTATACCTTTGAAAAAAATAAACAATATACAAAAAACAATTAAAGTCTTGAATCACCAATGATTTTTATAGACTGAGCTTCAGACTGCTAAAGAAGCGATCCACCTTGCTTTCAATGTTCATGAGAAAGAGGGATGTGTATCTTGCAACCCATGTAAACTTTTCTTCATACGCCCTAATAGACTCATCTTCCATCTTCTTAAGTATATATAACTTTCTTTCCATCTTGAGACTGAGGGTTTGGGGAAAATATTTATTGAAATTTTTTTCTTGAATTTGTCTAAGTCCATGGAATCGATTTCCTCGTGGTACTTTTAATTTTTAATTAGTTACCACCACTAATCAGTTTCCCCATCAGAACAATAGTTCCTTTGCCCATGTTTATATATATTTTTTATCATTGTAGGATAGAGAATATCTTTTAAATGGAGTTAATGCACTGTTTCGCGAGGCAGGGATCAGAAGATCCACTAAACATGGGAGGCCTTTTCTTTATGAAGGACTCAAGGAAAACATTCATTTTTCCTTGGAGAAGGATGGTGTTCCGTGTGATTCGTGTTATTATTCATATCTTGAGATAGTTTATAATGCACTTTCATAATGTTTTGAGCACCTGTTCCAATCATATTTTTAATTTTATTATGAAAATCATCAAATTATTTATCACCATGATTGATAGAATGTGTCCTTATATAACCCTCTATTAGTTAAGAAAACAATGTTCAATTAGGGTGATTGAATACATATCTAATAATCATAAAACGGAAAAATTAAACATATAAGGATAAAATATTAAATGAATAGTATGTCCTAACTTGTGATTACCAATGTTTTAATCTTGGTTATCCATGATATGTTTCCTTAAATATATTTTTATGGTTAATTTTGTGTTCCCTTAACAATGGTTCATAATGGGTTTATGATTTTATCAAAGAATATACCCCGAGAGTGTCAAACCAGGTGCATAGTAAAGTTCATTTTCTTGTACCAAGTCACTCCGAGTCATGTGTGGAATACCTTTTCAGAGTTATTAATCCATGCTACATCTGTTCCAGAACTACACCCACATGTAGTATCCATACATGGATGTATTTTATTGATTAACCACTTACTCTATACTTAACAAAATTTATGGATGTTTTGTTATACGTAGACTTATCTCTAAAGTTCTTACTAATGTGTTCTATTCCTGATCTCCAAAAATAATTAGACCTACCTCTTATACCAACAACAGAGACCCATACTTTTACATATATCATTACATGATTTTATGAATAATTAAACATAAAATTACTAGCCAAGGATCGTAACTTCTAGTGTATTTGGAAGAACAGGTACACAAAACTGAAAACATGGGGATAAATAAGATATTTATTTATTTAATATTCATAAAAAGTTCCAAACATACTTAGAACCCTTACTTTGTAAAAGGGTGACCTGGGGATAACATGAACAATGGGATGTGCAAAAAATCCAGGTAGAGGAATAATTATAAGAAAAAATCTTAGCTCATGGGTTAGAAGGCATTATATAATGAGATAAAAAGGTATGAAACATGATATAAGGAATAATAAAATTTAAAATATGGGATCATATAGTCATGTACCCATAGTAATGTGGAAAAAACATAAAAAATGACTTTATCACATGTCAGATCTTGTTTCATATAGAGGATCACGAGTCAAGGATGACCACCATGACCATTGCACATAGATCACGGGTCAACGCAAACCACCAAGACTGTTTCACATAATGTCTCAAGAGACTAAACATTACCCAATGCATTGGAATTATATATATGTGTTCCCATAATATTATTTTAATTAATATTTGTTTCATTTGTTGAATCATGCATAAGGAATCAAGAAAAACAAAATAGAAACCTATTTAATGAAATGTGAAACACAATCATGTTGTATGTCATTAAAAATAGAAATATCCCAAAAGATTCCATGAATGAATTTATTTATAACATAATAGAAAATTAATAAGGTTAAATAGGAATAGATAATTATAATTTATATCAAACAGAAGTGATAACATGTAAATACAGTAATTGAGAATCTTTAGAATTAAACAATTTAGTGTGGTTTAAGAAAAATTCTAATGATATTTTATAAGATAATATGGAATAATATTTTATATTAAACAAGAAGTGAATTGAGATTTTTTTTATAATAAAATAATTCATTTTATAAAATTTATGGTGGGTCAAAATATATTATATAGTGCACTTTAAAATTTTTAAGAATTTGGGATGTTCCCTTAAATCTTCCATATTTATCTGGAAGAATTGAGTATGGAACCTTTTAAAAAAATGCATATTCCCAAAAAATAAGGATGAATGGGTCATGATACATTGTGTTGAAATATATACAAAAAAGTTTGAAAATTCACATAAAAATAATATATAATTTCATTTGGGTAAAGTGGGAGAAAGAATAACCCGGAGGAATAATGGATGTTTGTGTAGAATCTCATACCTTATGTATGAAGGTGTCTTTCACATGATCTTAATGTTCTGGATTACACAATTAGATTTATTAATTAAAAATACCAGAACCTATTCTAAATTAATTTGAATTATTATAACCGAATTATATTCATTTATGTCCTTTTTTATTTTATATATTTTCAATTTCTTTAATTGGGAGCATTTGTTTTCCATGGTTTTCATGATCAGTTTATTTGTATACATATATGAATGGTCATGTAAAGTGGGGTTAATTTTCAAAAGTTGAACCTTTATTTTATTAATGATATTAAATTGGTTAAATATAAATTTCGACATTTGATTTTATGAATTAAAGATGAAGCATTTGATAAATAGTTAATGACAATTGTTTGGGTTTATTTTTGGAGGTTTTTTGATCATAACAAACATATTTTCTATAATATAATAATATCAAGTGTAAAAAAATTATTCAAAAATCTTTAATAAGATTTAATTAATATATTATAACATATTTGAACAATAAAAACGGTTCCATGACCATAACATGAAGAAGTTAATTGAAATTGAAAACCTCAACATCCTTGAATGTGATAAATCAACACATCTCAGAATATGTTTTTATTTTTAGTATAAAAGGAGGGGGAGGGAGATATGATAATGAATCATTACATTATAATAAAAAAATTACATAAATGTTAAGGAACTATAGTTATCCTACCATTTATATGGGGGAGTTTATGAGAGAAAAATGAAAGAATGGAACTTGAAAAGAAAATAAAAGAATCAGAAAGAAGAATTTACCGATTGAATTTATTCTCCTTAAGGTCCTCCTTAGGAAAGAGGTTTTGGTATTTTGATGAATCTAAGAGATATAGGATGTGAGGGAAGATATTGGTAAGATATTTGGGCATAATCTTGATAAGGCATAAGGCGTTAGAGTTTTGAGGAAAATAGGTGGTGAGGGGAGGTATTTATAGTGATGGAGGTGGTGTTTTCTCATTATTTTATTCAATAATTTATTATTTTTCTCAACATAAGAAATAATAATGATTATTGAGATGAAATAAAGAAAATATGTTCATGTGAATTTGTAAAAATGACAACTTACATCATCCATGACTCAAGAATGACTCAAAAAATATTTATTTACATATATTGTTAATTACCGTTTTTAACTATTCAGTAAAATTCTAAATATTTTAGAAAAATCTAAAAATATCACTATTAACATTTATCGAAATTTAGAATTAAAAAAGTAACTCCATTTTAGGAAAATAATTTTCTAAATATGATAAATTTAGTTTTTAGTTGAAATCCTTATTTACATGGAAAATACAAATTTTAAAATTTAAAATACTATTCAAACACTTTGAATTTTTTGTAGTCTCATAAAATTATATTATAATCATAAGTCATCAAACCAATAATTTATGATTAAATTTTATGAAATTAAATCTAATTTTGAATTATTAAATTACTCATTAAATTGTAATTAAATATTTATGACTTATAAAAATACCAACACTAAATTAATAATTTTTTAAATATTTATTAACTTATACTGAGATATAATTACATCATATTGTCACATAAAATGTGGATAAATTTTATTTTTAAATTTTTATTCAGGTTAATATTCAATTGGCTAGATTACTATTCATAAGGGTTACATTAAAATTTCAAAATCAAAGTTACTATTTATTTTGGTATATGTTCCTTAACTTATAGAAATTTCTTTTATTTCACTCATTCATCATTTATAAAGTATTTATTATGTTCTCTATGTGTTTATACCATAATAAATAATTATAATAAACGAATTCTCTTTAATAAAACTTTCAGTTGTTATAATGTTAAACATGAAAATCACTTGATGGTGCCATTATTACAAAAGTTTACTTCAAAATAACCATTTCCATAAAAATACTTACCCAAATTCCTTATACTAAACACAGTGTCTAAAATCTAGAAAAATTGTTTTAAAACACTAATTCATTCACATAGGAAAGTAATCCTTGTTCATTTTTAACACACTAATTGACACTATAATTGATAAGATCTACCATATTGATTTTTTAAATATTATCTTCAATATTTCATCAAATTTGGATCATGCTCTACTAATAAAATCAAACACCTAATTTACTATAATGATAAAATCTTAAAAAATCAATAAATTGATTTTTTAGATAATAATTTTATTTCTTTTACTATAAAAGACTTTTTCAGTTTAAATTACTTTATACATAGGGCATCACCCTTATATAAAAAAATATTACATCACCAAGAAAAAACTAACACTCAATACCTATTTTCTCCACAACACATAACATTTATGATATAACATGATTTATTTTCAAGACATATATTTACAATTTTCGTCTTGTCCATATCCTTCTATCAAGTCAATCATAAAACATTGTGAAAAACAATTCAAAGGGTGGGATTAGAAAAAAAATCTCATTAAGGGGAAAATAAAAAAAATGAAAAATACCAGTTAGTCCATGAAAAATCACTATAAAAATTCTAGTTTTTTACAATAACATTGTTCTTCAAATAATAATTTTCAATCAAAGAATTTAACTTTACTACGAAATGTTTTTAAAAAAATTAATAAAAAATAGTAAATGAAAAAACTCACAAATTATTATTTAGAATCATGATAAACCAATGATACAATTTTCTTACTAATTTATATTTCACCACTAACAAGTTGCGTAATATTACATTAAACATAATGTTGTATGATTACATTATAAAATAATAAATTTCCACAAACACCCACGGAGAAATAAATAAATATTATTGGTATCCTAGGATATATTTTCATATAACTATTATAATTGCTCTTACTAATGGATTAAAGAATCTAGTAAATTAGAATAATATATTAGGAGAATCCGATGAAATGTCAAATTTTCCTCTTTATTTAATGAATTGGGGAATTATAATGGACTCAACCATCATAATGGGATATATAATGGAGAACCATCTTAATAATATATATTGGACTCACCCAATATCATAATAAATTACCAAGAACCGCTATATTATCACATGACATAAAATAATTCAATATAATTGTTACACCCATTAAAATATTATTTTCACCATAATAAACTCTTTTATGGAAAAAGAAATATCGATTAAATTTAAAACGATTATTTTCTAGATACCTAAAACCAAGTGACGTATGGTTTTTATTTTCATTAATCATGGATGAATATAAATTAATCCAACCATAAAATAATACTTATGATACAGGGAAAACACATTCACACCATTTCGGTAAAAAAGAACATTCTTTTACCTTTTAGTTAAAAATTTATTTATAAAATACTCAAAAGAATAATTTTGAAAATATTTAAATGAAATTCATAAGATAAATAAAATTTAAATTATAATTAATTTATTTCAATATAAATATATAAATAAATATTATTTTTAATATCATGGACATGGAATAAATATATTTAACAAAATAATTATTTTGAATATATAAAACGTTTTTTAAAGAATCGTAACCCTTAATATCAATATGACATAGCACACATGTTCATTTAAACATTTATAATACAAAATTATCCATTAAAAAAATTAATAAAATTTACATATTTACAACGTTATAATTGAACTATTTTTTCATTTATTTTAACAAAATTTCTAATTATTTAATCGGTTAAGTCCACATTGGGTCTTTTGAGGATGTTCGATTCATAATTTCAAAATCACTTTAGTATGTTAGCCATAGTCAATTGGGTCATTATTACTTTATATCCAAAATAATAATCCGGAAATAATTAAAAATTTTGCGAATTAATAATTCTTTGAAAACTAACTATTTTATATTTTTGTTAATACTGAATTAAATTACAATCATTGAGATGGTCGGTAATATGTATCCATGAGTAACGGTTCAATTTTTAACAAAAATGGGAAAAAGGCGTTGACTATTATTTTGTATTTATATAATGATTATAATATCATAAACATCATATTAAATCATTGTATATAAATATATATATCATCCATGTGAATTAGTGGTGAGAAATGGTTATATTTCCTAATGGTGGTGGTAATCCACACGTACTCATGAAAGACAATACTATTATTCAATTGGTGAAATTACAAAAAAAAATGGATGATATATTATCATTATGTAATTTTAATTACACCATATATAAAATATTTATACTTTAAATCCATCATTATAATAATTTATGATTGGTCGTGATGGATAAAAAATTATATTGGTTTGTGAGGAAGTAAGTGACCCCTTATACATGAATGAGGATATCATTTCTCATTAGATTAAGAATGAAATGAATTATACTTAATTCATCAACATAATGGAATATCATAATATCAAATATGATGAAATAATTATATCATAGTGTTTATAAATTTTCTCAATGAGGTAGAAGATCATGTAAAATTAAAACTTTTAGTTAAAAGCAATACCTTTGCTTATCAAAACCACACCTTATTAACAAATAATTCCAACTAAGGTTGGTATTAATCCTAAAAAATAACATTTCGGACATGGTGATGGATTTGTAAAGTATTTGGGTGGGTATTGTATAAAAAAACTTCTCCTTATGTTTGGATATGTGAGGAGACTAAGTCTCTTCTATATAGGTGTTGGAGAGAAAAAACACAGAATGTTTTCAAAAAGATGAAATACATTAAATTCTTAATCAACTAAAATTGATAATAAATTGAAAATATAGGATTATAAGATTATATAGGGTAAAACTATTGTTGTAAAATGATATTTATATAAGTTTCTAGGTAATTTTAACCCTTATCACTTTAGTTTAACTCTTAGTAAGCATATTTTTTCATAAAATTCTGTGAAATATTTTTATTGTATGTACAATTTAGTATGAAGAAAAAATATTTTATACAAAAAATATTAATTATTCTTATTATTAATATTTAAATCTTTTTATAATATTTAGTTCATATAGGTTGTGGAATTTAATTTAATAATCAACCCATGATATGTGAAGAAAATCTATTTTCTAGAAAAAAAATTATTCTTAACTATAAATATTTATTATACCAGATTAATGAATAAAATAGATTTGAAGGAATAGATTATTAATAATATAAAAAAACTAATTTTCCTTTAAATAGAAATTATAAAATTATTTTAATTTCACAATATTTGAATGAAAAATGGAATTTCCAATAAAAATATTTATTGGCCACTATTCAATTACAAAATATTATACATCACAAAAAATCTAAATTTCATCTGAATATAATTTTTATATGATAAAATAAATATTTATTTCTAGGATTTTAAAATTAAAATTTATTTATTGATTGATATTATGTTTTTAAATGAAATCATAGAACATATATAACCAAATATGGTAAGTATAAAATCCATTATTTTTTATTGGAAAATTACCTAATATTATTATAGTTAATGTAACTATATAAAACCTACTTGGTGAATATTATAAATCAACAAAAATTAATTATTATTAAATTACCTTGGTTTTTATATACATCTCCATTTTCTAAATTATGTACTTTCAATTTTATTCATTATTTAATGATATTGTGATATCTTTCCCCCTTTTCATTTCCTGATTGACATGTTTATTCACTAATCACAAGAAATATTAAATAGATCCATAACATTATAAATCAAATTATTCTAAAATTCATTATCTCTATAGACAATAATATTTTCTAGATTTTACTTCTGAAAAAATTTTATTTTTAATTATGTTTTTGTGGAATCAAAAAATGAGGTACATCCAGTACATATTATCATAACAACGAATGGTGAAATATGTCACATATCATAGATAAATAAAGAGTCAAGAAAAGTCAATAAAAACCATTCCACTAATGTCTTTAATTTTTTGGGTCCTAATAATCCACATAATTAGATTCATTTTTTAAAAAAAACACATAACATATTTCCAATGAGATAAATTAAGAAAATATCCATCACCAACCTTGAATGAGAGATATATCCTCTAATTTAATGCATAAAAGTTTTACCAATATTGAGCCATCAACATACAATACTGAATAGTACGCTCATTCTTAGTCATTTTTATACATATTGTAGTTCTAAGAAAAGTCTTTACCAAACATCATCCCAACATGGTAGAATATAGCACTATTTTCCTTATAATCCCTTTATAGGTACCATATCTATACCATAATGAAAAATGTAGTTATAATGAAAATAAACTAATTAGGGATGTTTATCTCATCATCCATTATAATATATTGATCAATATCAAGCCATATACTCCAAGATGAAAATTTTTCTCTCACAATGTATATTATAATGAGGATGAATGGTTGTAATGAAATAAAATATATCTCCCAATGACTTCCTATGCATATAAAAAACAATTGCTGAATCTAAAATCATGATCAGATACAATGTAAAGAGGAAATCAATTTAATATTATTATCTCTTTAACATAATGTCAGGAATGCCTTTCAAAATACAAACTATCATTAATGGGAATAAAGTTATAATATTTAATGAACCTATCAAAAATCACCCAAATCACATTATTACCTTGTGATTTATTTAATAATCCCACTAAAAAATCCGTGGTTATATTCCCCATTTCTATTCCGGTGTTGGAAAATGATAAATCATTACCTTAAATATTTTTTATTTAGATAATCCTACTGAATAGTAGAAAAAATCATAGTAAAATTAGAAATAAAATTATTCATTCATTACCACCACAAAAGATGTTTGAGGTCTCTATAAGTACTTTTACTACAAGGAATAATCAATCAGGGAGAACTATATGCATCCTAAAATAGTTATTTATTAAATTAAGGGTTATCGGAAACACCTAAAATTTTTATGTATATCAAAAACTATATTTTTTAAAATTAAATTCAAGAAACAAATATTCCATAAAAATTTATAAAGTTTCCTATAACCCAAGATAATTATTATGAGGTTTCATTATCATGTCTGAAAAAGGGTGTTATACTGACACATAAAAGAAAATAGATTGAGTTCCATAAAATCAAAATTCTGAGCTATAATTGAAAAAATAATTTAATGAAGGGTAATATTCATAATAAAATATGTTTAATTTTTAATTATCTTTTTTAATCAAACTATCACTTACTTTATTTTCATTACTTGGTCAGTAATCAATTCTATTTTTATAATCCTTTATCAATTTTGATGATCTCTTGTATCTAATATCGAACTTGTTTTTAGTGAATATGAACATAATAAATTTTTTATTAGTATATATTCCAAAATTTACCCCAAATAAATGATGTTAAAAAATTTAAATAATAAAATAAACTTTCTTGTTCTTGGCCATGGGTTGGATAAATTTTTTCAATGGGGTTTAATTGATGTGATGTATTAGAATTGTCCCATGTATACTATATTAAAACAAAATACATTCCTTTAAATGAAGAATAATTATTGATAAAAAATCCACTACATCAGGATAAATAATCCAAAATATTTACATTCACTAATATTATTTTTAGTTATTGTAAACATTAATCACATTCCTTCATCTAGAGGAACCTAAAACATTATTAGGTAAACATATTTAGTACAAGAAGATAAACATGAAACGTTTTTTACCTAATGATGTAAATAGTCAACAAATTAAAAAAAATTACAATTTTTAGTAACATTATGATGTGTTTTCAATTCTTCAACAACTATATGTAATACCCCATGTATTAAAATAGAGACTATGTTTTATATAACATTCGACATGAATCAACAAGTATAAATGACTTACAAAATGTACTATTTAAATATTATCATTCTAACATAGCAGTTAAATTTGGGGGTATATGTATTATTAAAAAAATTGAGAAATATATATATATATATACATCATAATTAATAAAAATGTATTGATAAATTCTCACTAAATAATTACCCAAAATTTTATTAAATTTATTTTATGTTTCTTTATAAGTTTTTTTAATATGATTTTATTTTTGATTTTATGTTTGGGTATTGTAGTTAACTTATATGAAATTTATAAATCTTATTTTACAAAAAATATATCATTTTTCAAATCAGTATAACAAAATTACATTTGGGTGAAATTTTGGTGTTTTCTTTGAAAATATTGAATTTCCAATGAATAGTACAATTCTTGTTTTCGTAAAAAATCATTTCTTTTAAATAAATTATGTAATTTGAAATACCCACTATTAATTGAAATTAATTTGAAATTAGGAATTTTATTATCTAGTTATATTAATAATAATTAATTATATTTGAATCA
This sequence comes from Viscum album, assembly GCA_963277665.1. Lineage (NCBI taxonomy): Eukaryota > Viridiplantae > Streptophyta > Magnoliopsida > Santalales > Viscaceae > Viscum > Viscum album. The sequence goes on from OY728157.1 coordinate 172,976,828, forward strand.
TCTTTATACCATATTTTTTTCTTATTATATTTTTTTGAATTAAAAATACATTTATCTAAAACACATTTTAAAATGAATAATGTCACTCTATTTAAAATAACTAAAATATCCCCCTAGTAAGGAATGATTTCGGGGAAATTTTTATATTATATATCTAAATATATGAAATTATATAAATATTATTTTGATCACTTATGATATAGTTAATGTATAATAATATTTTTCATGAAAAATAATTTAATGAAAATCCATTTTCAACATGATTTGTGGTGTATTAAATAAAATTATTCAACATATATGAATTTAATTTCATAAAATTTATTACATATTTTTAATTATAATAATTAATATTATAAAATATTGGAAATTTAATATTTGGTATTAATGATTATAAAATAATGTAAAATATGTTAAAATGATATTTTGTGTGTTACATGCACTTGTATTAAAAAAATTCAAATAAAATCAATAATTTATTTGATAAATTTCATTTTATATTTCAGATCAATAAGCCTAAATTATATTATAATGATTAATTTATTTTAGTCTTAAATAATAAATTATCTCTGTTAACAAACAAATTACTGTGATGAAAACTGTAATGGAAAAGTATGTAAACATTGAGGATATAGGAATAACATGTTTATTTTCTTAGGCGGAGTTTTATGTCAACCGTAAAATCATTCCAATCCATTATATATCAATTTTTTAGGAACATGGGATTAAATTGATATCCCATTATTGAATAGATTTGGGTATTTACAAAAATGATACTCCTCCTCAATTATAAAAGGGAACTCACTCATCTCACTTTATCACAACTCTAAAGAAGTTTGGATTGAAAAAAACCTACCAAAATCTCACCCCAACATACATATACACATTCTATAGATAATGGTTATCCACAAAGACCAACATAGGGGTCGTTAAGAGGATGTCACAAGGATGTTACTCTATGAGAAGGTAATTGTCTTCACAAAGCTCATTCATATTCTTTCTTAAAATAAAAAGTTAAAATTTTTAATAACACAACATATATAATGAAAAAAATATATAATATACTTATATTTAATTGTTTTTATGATTTTTTTATCAATCTCCATATCCATCAAATGGGAAATAAATCTATCACTCATTTATACGGCGCACTACCGCCTCAAGAACAGATGTAATTTTATTTCAATTATAGAATCACATGGATAGACATAATTTTAGAAAAATGAATATATAAAATACCTAATAAAATATATTTATTCAAAAAAAATTTAATATACCATTAAAAAAATTTACCCTCTCATCAATTACGGGAATTTGATCATCACTTGTGCATACGTACAACCTACCATCTTTGTGAAGTGAAACTATTCGTTTTCAAAGTAAAAAATTCATCAATTTTTATAAAAATACATTTAATTAAGATATATTTTATTTAAAAAAATAAAATAATTATGGATATTATGAATCTATATCATATTCACAAGAACCAGAACATTCATGATAAAGAACGCATGAAAAAACATGGAAATTAACACCCTAAGCAATGGTAATAATGTAATATTATTGTTTAATGGGTTTTAAGAACTTATAATATTATCATATATCATATTATAAATATGTTTATGGTTATGGTATATAGTAAAAACATGTTTAAAATCATTATACAAGAAGATAAAGTGTTCTCACTAAAAGAGAAATTTGAGGTATGGGACATCATTTCAATTTTAAATTTTTAGGTAATATTCAAATTCTATACACATAGTTTTTTATGTGGATTATATAATTCCCATTTTAAATATATTACCATAAAACCTTAGAAAAAAATTTTATATTTAGTTTAAATTTTTATTATTTCTTATTAAGAAGGTTGGAATGAAAATTTCTAATTGGTAATGAATTTCATAAAACATTATATTTTTTATTTTGTTTTGTTACTACTTAATTTTAGTATATATTCTAAGATTATGTATGAAAATAATTTTCATTATATTAAATATTATTTTATGTTTTTAAATGTGTATTTAAATTTTTTATACATTTTATGTAATGAAAAAAAAAATTAACAAAATTTTCCTTCATATAATAATTTTATATGTTATAAAACATCAAAATAACATAAAGAACATAATACAAACAATATTCTCATATATTAAGAATAAAATAAGTGGAATTTATAAAAAGTAAGTAACATATATCGATGGAATTTTAACATCACACATGGAATAATAAAATTATCAATATGAATATTAATCAGGCCAATAGAATAACAACCTCACTTATGAATTTACAAATAAAATGGATGAATATTATAAATGAAGATGTGATATAATTATATCATATTATAATTAAATATTCTTTTAAAATGATAAATTATTTATTGGTATTTTTATAAAAGACAAAGGTTTCTTTGAAATTTTATAATTATTATAATAATTTAAATAATTATTAATATTCCAAAAATAGATTAATAGATTAATATTTTTTTATCTTATATTATAATATATTTTTTTGATAGTAAATAGTTTTTCAATGTCTCGTAAAATGAAATATAATATTAAAATTGGTATTTTTTGAATAAACTATGATTTCATTTAGAAATCTAATTTCCCATATTTAGAAAATTATTTCAATTAAATGGAGTTCATTTTTCATTTATACATGTAAAAAAATGATCCGGATGATTTTTTGGTATTTTTCTAAAATAGATAAATTTTTTTTGAATAGTAAAATATGATAATTTATGATATGACCTAAATACATGAATTTTTTATTAATAGATTTTGTATAGATGATATAAGCCATTAATATTGAAAAATTATTTATTATTTAATATATTTATCTATAAGGTTCAACACGGTTTTTATTCGTGGGCCATAATAATAAAATAATGGATATAATAATAAAAAACACCCCTCTCCAACCTTATAAATACCACCCTCCCCTCCTCTTCTCCTTACACCACGAAAACCTTGAAAAATACCTATATTATGCCCAATACTCTTTCAATTCCTCTCCCCCATGATTATGAGATTACGGTTTAAAAAATCTGAAAATTAAAGTGTCTTAAGGAGGTTCTCAAGGAGAATAAATTCAGCTGGTTAAATCCTATTTCTTTCTATTTTAATTTCTTTTAATTTTTCCCATTTATTATACTCTACAAACCTCCTATATAAATCATGAATTAGAACTCCATTATCATATATATATTTTAATTTTATTATGCTAATAAAATATTCATCATCGAACCCCTTCTACTATCCCATTTATTTTATAGAAGAAAACATCATCTATGATGTGTCGATTTACTTCCATCATAGACAATTCATTTTCATTTTCCATTACCATATTCATGGATGGTCACAAAACATTTATTATTCATAGATAAGATTTTATTATACAGATTATAACATATTTACTATTTTGAAACAAATATAATAAAATGATATTAGTTTGTGATGGTCGTAAAAACCACCAAAATAAATTAAATCATTTTCATTAATGTTTTATAAAATTAATCATCCTCAGACCATATAAAAATGATATATAAGACAAATTCAACTTTTATAAGTTCGTTAATAACTTATAATTTCAATTCTTGTGAATGATTCCTATTTTACATGAAATTCCATACTTTTATACAAGCGAACTGATCTTTAAACCCAAGAAATAGAAACGATTAAATTGAACTATATAACTCACCAAATTGGCCATAAATGAACATGATAAAACAATAATAAATAAAATACATGTATAAGAGATTCCATATTTTGTAATTAATGAATCTAATTAGATCATCCAGGATATTAAATTAAATAAATCATTTAGAAAGAATCTATGGTGATTTATCAAACCCAACTCATTTATTTTGGGTTATTCATCCTTCGTGACAAATTTTATTATATATATTCATTTAATATTACTAAAATATAAAATTTAATGTTACTATATTTTATAGGATATACATATATCAATCTTATTTCATGAGAAACATAATGATTTTTCAAAAAACACTTCTTTTCAAAAAAAATCTCATCTTGAGTTGTTTCTTATTCAATCAAGAATGATGAATCTTATAAATAATATATTTTCCCATTTTTATTCAAGAATTAATAGTTTAATATTTTTTATGAGATACATATTAAACACATTCATTTATATTAGTTTCATTATAAATTTTATTATTATACACTATATGTGGAATGCATGTTTATGTAAATGTTATAATGTGATAGGTGTTCCCAAAATTATATAATGCTCAAATGGATTTGGTAATGTGATATATCTAATGAGATGATTTGAAACATGTGTGAACATGATGCTAGTTCTGATCACAGTGTTTTTTATGATTATTGACATATGTTATGCATGGACATGATATAATGTTTGTTCATAACTATGTGTGGTATTTGACCAGTAAAACATGATGTTTCAATTTTATGCATTACAACATTCATTTACATTAATTAATAATTATTCTATTTATTATGATGATGAGAAAATTATTATGTTGTAATTATGATGATGATTATACTCACTTATGTTATATTTATTCATTTTTTTATATATCCTCTTACTGGGATTTCAGCTCACTTGTTTCATTGTTGTATATCCCCATGTGATTACATGGACTAAAGAGTTATTGAGATTTAGAAGGATAAAGTAGAATATTTTAAATAAATGATAACTTTTATTTATGTGCAAGTGATTTATAATATTAATTTATCCATGATACTATACCTTTGGATCCTAGTTTTACAACGTTATTATATTGTTTATCATTAAAATGATGTAATATCTATGTAAGAAAATTAGGATCATAATAGTTTGTATTAAAGAATGGTTTCATTAACCTATCAATTAGGGTTGGAGAACATTAGTGAAAAACCTTAATATGAGACTAAGTGCTTTTGAGAACAATGAATAGTTGTTTAATAAAAATAATAAACATAGGGATACAATAAGATATGACTTTACAATTAATTTCATGAATGGGGTAAGTTATTTATTCATGAATTGTTGTATTATTTTTAGTTTAAAGTTTCAATATTTCAGAAAATGATATAAACTAGGTGAAACTAGGATAGTAAGCCATCTGAGGGACAATGTAGAAAATTCTCAAATGACATCCCCCATGCCTTGGTAGGTGTAGTAAAAATTTTCACAGCAATTTTCACAATGTTTTCATAGGCTATGAAAAATAAGATGAATAATTTGGGATGTCTACCATTACCTAAGAGGGAGAAACTGGATATAAAATAATTTATGAAACAATTACCATAGTAATTTATTGGATATTTTATTCAATTATTTTGGAACACCTGGTAAACTCAGAAGAAAAGATCTTTTATGATCTCTATTGTTCTGAGAAGGATGAGGTGTATTTATCCATTTATTTTTTTAGATGGAGATTCCAATAAATGGTGGGCATTGGGAGTCATGAAGATGTTTATTTATGTGGAATAAAATTGGAGATGATGTTTGGATGATTTTCCATTGGATATGGAATTAAGAAATGAAAGATAGATTTTACAGCTAGTGGATCTGAAGATAAAGGTGGAAAGAGATCTCAAACACTCATATATAAAAATGTGGGAAGAATCATAATTAAAATTCCCACAAAGGAAGGGGAAATACATTAAATGTGGCAGAGAATTTCATAAAGTTTCTTAATGTTGGAGAGACATGAAGAGTCAAACTAGTATAATAGATAAAGGAATATAAAAACCCATGGTTCAATGCTTCAACTATAGGGAGAAAGAGAACTATACAAGGTAGTATAATTAACCTCAAGTTCTTAGGGTTACTCATCATCAACAACCGCCACTTACAAAGGATTAAGGGAAAGATTATTAGAAAACAACTGCTTAAGGGGATCATAAAAACAAATTCACAAAAGTTACACTTCTTATTCAATCAATAATGGGAAATGTATTATTTGATTATGGTTATATGAATTCCTTAATATCATGAATGTTTTCTATAACTATTGAATCGAATCCTATAAACCTTGAAGTATATATTTTTATAAAAAACACATAGTGGTGAAATCATTGTAACCTGAGTGTTGGACATTTCCTCTATTAGTGTATGTGGGAATATTCTTGAAGTAAAACTCGTGACACATCCATTTAGTGGAATTTGATTATACACATGACATGGATTAGTTGTAATTAAATAGAGAACATATTAACTATTGGTAAATGGAAATATATTTTCAAATATCAAACTATCACATGATCCTATAAAAATGCAAGGATGAAAATGAGTATCCTTTGTAAAATACCTCAATTTCATGCATGTTGATGACCTATGAAGATTCATACCTCTCTTAAAGGGATTTTTCAATGGAAGGTATCAAGATAGTGGTAATTACATTTGTGATGGAATATAGAGATATACTTCCTAAAGAGTTCTCATACTTCACACAGATCATGATGTAGATTTCTCAATAGAATATATTACTTGAGTTAAAACTATCTAAAAATATCTATATGGGATGGCCTCTTTCAAAGTGAGGGATTTAATTAAATAGATGAAAGATAATTTTGAAAATGGGCTCTTACGCCCTAGTGAAACACCTCTACATTCTCAAGTTCTATTTGTGATGAGAAATTATGGATCCATGAGGGTGTTTATCGATAATCAAGAACTCAAAAAGATCACCATAATAAAAAATTATTTTCTTCCAAGGAATAATTAATTTTCTAATCAATTATGTAGTTCTTAGTACTTCTCAAAGGTGTAACTTCATTCAGGATATCATCAACTAAAGGATTCGGTGGAAGATAGTCAGAAAGACTTCATTCTAAACATGGTATGGGAACTATGAATCTCTAGGGATGCCCAATTAATGTATTAATTCCCCTGTGATCTTCATTGATTCTGTGAATAATGTTCTTAGACAATACATTGAAAATTTATTGGAAATAATTACTATCGATATTATCATTTATTCTAAGAGAAAAGAGGAAATTTAATAACATCTAAGGGTTGTGATAGAGACATTAAGGAAAAATAAATTTTACACCATATTATTAAAGTGTGACATTTGGATATATCAAGTCACATTCATGGGACATGTGATCATAAGTAAGGGAAATTCTATGGACCCCTTCAAAGAATATGAGACTAATTAATGACCAAGGTCCAATAGTCTCATGTAAATCCGATGATTTTTCATATTAGAAGGGCACTATAAACTTTTTTGAGAAGTTTTCCTCAATTTTCTATCCTAAAAAGTATTATAAAAAGTAAAGGGGTAAAATAGGTATGGTTAGAAAAAAATGTGAGGAAATCTTTAAGGAGTTAAGAATAGGCTGATCACTGCATATGTACTCACATTACCAAAAAGTGGAGAAGTATTTTTTTTGTATATATTGACGTTTCAAATAAGGTATTGGGATGTGTACTTGTAAAGAAATTCAATGTGATAGACTATGCCTTAAAAAATGCATCCAAATACAATAATGTTATATGGTTTATGGGGGATCACATCACCAAAACCAAGCACTTTATTGTGATTCAAGAAGATTTATCACCTAAAGAAAAATCACGATATATGTGAAGGAATTTGTGAGGCCTCATGGAGTTCTACATTAGATCAACTCAGATCATGTTCCAAGATTAACATCAATATTCTCAATATGTATCAAACATGATTTTGGTGTTGAATTTAATTTCAACATGACCTACCACCGCCAAAATGATGTCCAATCTGAAATGACTCTTTAGTTACATGAGGAAATTCTAGGATCCTTATCAATTGAATTCAAAGTTGTATGGGATCCCCATCTACCATTGGATGTGTTCTAAAACAATAAAACTTTCACTCAAGTATTCATATGGATCAATATGAATTTATGTATGGAAATTGGTTTAGAACTTATACATGTTAGGATAAATTTGGTGAATGAATGCTACTTTGAAAATATCTCTTTCTTAAGATGAAAAGGAAGGTCCAATCCATCCAACAATATATGAAAACTACTCAATGTCGGCAAAAAATATATATTGTAAATTTTTTTGGTGAATAGGATTTCAATGTTATAGGAAAAGTCTTAATTCGAATATCACGATGGAAAGTATCCATGTGGTTTCGAATGAATGGGATTTTTAGACTAATTTTAATGGTTCCTTTATGATCATTAATAAAATCAGGGTAGGTTCCGATCAGCTTACACTTCCACCAACTATATATTAGGATCCTGAAGTTTTCTTCATATCACTCTGGAGCTGGTACAAACATAACCCCACACTTGTACTAATTCCGGAGATGGTACAACTATAAAATGGAATCCCAATTGAAGATAACCTAGAAAAGATCTTGGACCGAAGCGAAAGTGTCATGTGCAATAAGAAAACTCAAATTTTCAATTTTTTATAGAGTAACCATATTTATTAATAAGAAACATTGGATCCAAATAAAGTAATTAAGTAGAAATACCTGCACCAATTTAAGAAAAATGAAATTTCTTGGGAGAAATTTTAAAAGGGGTGAAGAATATTTCGACCCAAATTTTTAGTCAACGAAATTTAAATTATTATATTTATGATATATTTAATAAAACACATAAATAAAATCTTGAAATGAAAAAATAAATATTCTCAATAATTAAGAATGAAATAAGTGGTATTTGTAGAAATCAAGGAACCTATACCAATGGAATAGTAACATGAACTTTGTAATAATAACATGACCACTATAAATAATAATTTAGCCAAATTATTTTTTCCTCGCATATAAAAGTTTAAATAAAATTCAATCCAATTATAAATGAATATATTATATAATTATATCATAGTATATGTAAATAAATTTTTTAAAAATTATAAATTAAATATTGGTGTTTTTTTAAAACATAAATGTTTATTCAATATTATATAATTAATATAATGATATAAAAGAATATTAATTTTCAAAAAATAGATTCATAAATTAATATTTTTCTATCATATGAGTATATGACAATTTTTTAGAACATAATTAACATTTGAATGTGTTTTAAAATCAATTATAATATGAAAATCCGTATTTTTTGAATAAATTATAATTTTTTTAAAAAAATAAAATTTTTATATTTAGAAATTTATTTTAATCCAAGTTATTTAATTTTTTATTTCCAACCCATAAAAAATGTTATTTTTTTTGGGATTTTCTTAAAATTGATGATTATTTTGTGAACAATGATATACGATAAATTAAGATATTAGCTAAATAGTGGAATATTTGACTCCTAAATAATAAATTGATGATGTTATCCCATAATATCATAATATAATTAATTATTTAATATATTTACTTATATAGTACATCATCATTTTTAGTTTTGATTGAAAAAATAATAATAATTAATATAACAAAAAAACACACCTCTCATCCCCTATAAATACATCCCCTCAACTCCTCTAATCCTCACACCACCAAAACCATGAAACATTTTCATATTATACCAAATAATCCTCTAAGGTCTATCCCAGTCATCTATGAAATTATAGTATCAATAAAATTCTATACCCAAGGGACATAAGAAGGATCACAATGAAAAGAAATTCATGTGGTAAAATCTTCTTTCCTTCTCTTTTAATTTTCTTTAATTTAATTTTCTTTTCATATCCTATCTTTACCTCCTATATCCAAAAATAAATGATAATAGAAGTATCATATATATACTATAATTTTATTATGATAATGGAATATCCATCAACAAACCCCTTATCTTATCCCGTTTATTATAAAAGGAAAACATCATTCATGATGTGTTGATTTACTACCATCGTGGATGATGCGTTTTAATTTTCCATTAACAATATTATGCCTATTCATAAATCCATTATTATGGTTAAATATAATTCTATTATACATAATATAAGTTATATAATTTTCTTAAATCTAAATATAAGCATGATATTAAATAAAATGAAATAATATTATAATGGTTGTAAAAACCCACAAAATAAAATAAATCATTTTCCTTAATTTCTTATCTAAAGAATAACCCATATTCCATATAAAAATGACATATAAAAAAATTTAAAATTATTTAAGATTATTAATAACATATAATTTAAATTCTATATAATTATTCCCATTTTAAATGATCATCCATAATTTTATACAAGATAACTGATTATGAAAACCAAAGAAATGAACACCCAAGAACCTATGAAATTAATCTATATAACTCAAAAAATTTCTATAAATGAACATAATTAAATTATAATAAATTAAATTGGTGTAAAATGTTGTTTATTTCTTAATTATTGAATATAATTTGATTATTGATGATATTAATGTGATGAAATCTTTTAGACATATGGTAAGGGTTTTTCTCGAACCCAACCCCTTTTCATTGTGTTTTCCTCCTTCGTTCCAATTTTCAGAATATATATTCTTATAAAATTATTAATATATAATTTCATTTACATTACTATTATTTTCTATTATATTTATTTTTTTAGTTTTATTTTATTAAAAAATAAATTATTTATCAAAATAACTATTCTTTCCAAAACACATTTTGACTTATCTTGAGTTCTTTCTTCTTCAATCAAGAATGATAAATCCTATTCGAAATATATTTTTCCTTCTTATTCGATAACCACTAGATTATTCATGATTCATGATATCCATATGAAAATAATTCGTTTATATTGGTTGATTCATTAATTTTTTTTATATAAGTTCGATGTGGAATGAATCATTATGTAAAGTTTATGATGTGATGGGTGCATCAGAAATTTTATAGTGATCAATTGCATTAGGTAATGTCATACATCTAATGATATGACTCGAAATATGCATGATCATTATTCTAGCATCATTAATAATGATTATGTTTTTTGTGATCTTAGGTTATGTATGGACATGATGTTATATTTTTTTGCATCCTTTTTTGGTGTTTGACCACTAAGACATTATGTTTCATTTTTATACATATATATATTCCTTGATGATATTTATTTTATCCTTTCATGACTATGATGAAGGTCCTAAACTTATGTTATAATGATGATAATTATATTCAACCATGTTATATTTATTCATGCTCTTATCTATCATTTTATTGAGATTTCATCTCACACCTTTCTATTATGTATATCTTCAGGTGTCTACATGTACTAATGAGATCTTGAGCATTATATGGAAGGAGAAGAATATTTTTGAATAAATTTTTATCTTTAATTATGAATAAGTGTTGTATGGTCCTAATTTACCAAATATACTAAAACACTAGGTCATGGTTTTGTAAATATATTATGTTTTCTATCTTTGTGATAAATTAATAGTTATTTATGAAAATTAAGGTCTCTATATAATAAATTCATTGATTAATTATTACTTCAACATTATGATAATTGTAAGGGATCCTTATATGAAATTTTATTCTTTGGAACGTATATTATATTATACATCAATATTCTATTATGATTTGTCTTTTACTAACACTTTGATATTTTTTATCATTAATCTCTTAATATTCATTTTATTTAATGTTTTAATTGATGTTAAATCTTCAATGGGGGTTATGATTGAAAAGTTACCAAAGAATTAATAGTTTTTAATACTATATCATTTTCATAAATATTGTTTTTTTTAATTTCCATTCTATGAAATTTTTTGATCATTTTATAATAAAATATTTTCGTTTTAAAAAACAATTCTAAATAAGGATTAGTTCATGTAATTTTAATATTTTACTCTATTTGGTACATAAAATGATATAATTTTTTTTGAAGAAAATTCGACTTCATTTATCTCTTAGATATGAAATCATTTTTCATCCCAATCCATGTTTTCTCAAAATATATTGAAAAATATTTTAATATGGTAATTTAATGTAATCTTTACAAAATATAGTAATCTCTTAAAATAAATAATAGTTTAATCCATTTTTTCAAATATGGTAAATTTCATATTTTCTTATAGAAAATTGAATGGAATATTTGTTCTTAACGTATTGGGTATGATAAGATCATTTTGATCTCTATGACAACTAATTTCCTTAAATATTCCATTCAATTTTTACAAGGAAATTTTATAAAAAAAATTCCCTCATATTTTGGAAACATCTAGTTTATGAGATGGATTTTTTAAGTAAAAAATGGTTTCTTGTCAAGAATGTTTTAATTGATATTTTAGGGGGTTATCTATTCATCAGAGCTAACAGCCTTCTATTTAACTTACATTCTACTAGAAATATTGTATTGATAACATACTTATTCTATATATTGATTTTTTATGATCATTTGGACCATGTAATATTAGGAAATTCACTTTCATGATTAATTTTATAGTCATTAAATTACCCTTGAAATGATCACTTTCTTGTGACTGTTGTACATTTAATTTATCTTGACTATCCATATTAATTGTATCTTGGATATGATTATTTCTTAAACTGTATATAATATTTAAATATGGATTTTTGGTGATGAAATTTACATGATTGACCAAGAAATTTTTATAAATTCATTTTATTTACTCAGTACAAATATTTGATGATAAGAAATTTGGACTCAAGAATTAAATTGATTGTCCACATTACAAGGAATGCATTAGACATATAGTGAATGATGGTCCCATAATTATATAGGTTTCTGATTCCTCGATTGTTTTGTGATGTGAATTAGTACATATGAGTAAATATGGATTTTAGCCATAGTTTTAAACCATATTAAGTAATGTATTGGGTGTATAGATATCATAATGTCTGAAGTCATGTAATCTAATCTTAATCATTTCATTAATTTAATATTTATACACTATTACCCATGAAATTAGATTAATATTTACCATTGATGAATTTTATTCTCAAGTTGTTTATTGAATTTAATGTGTGTTATGTTATTCACATTTAAATATTGATTTTCCCTCAGCTAATCATGATAATATTGTTTTTTATTAAATGGAATGTGGTTTTGGTTATTTATCTTATCATATTGATGTTTCATTATCTAATCCTGGTAAAGAAGTTATTTATAAAATAGAATCTGTTTATAGTCAGTCACCTGTCAATATTAAATATTAATTTCATTTCCATGATAGTCATGTTATTGAATAAATGTATTTTTTCATCAGATATTTAATTTTCCTTGTTTATTATTCCTTATTTATTATGATATATTTTTATTTATAGATTCTTATTTATGTAACTCCAACTGATCATCAAAGATCACCCTTATTTTTTTTTTCCTTTTCAGAAATTATGAAGAAGGAATCTTTCAATGTGTACAATTCTTTTGAAAAAAATTTCTCATGAAGTTGTATTTTATGTTTTAAAATGTAACACAAGAATCATTTATGTATCTAGTTTAACAATAATATACTATTTGGTCCATTTGGATGTGATCACTTTTATCTATAAATAATGTAAAAAGTAACCACAAACTCTAGTGTACTTTGATAGAGGTCATTCTAGTTGGCATCAGAGAATGTTTTGTTGGAACCTTGGGATATATATTTATTAAAACATATATTAGGGAACAAAGACATATTTTATTTCATGTACATAATTATAAAATAAAATCCAAAATTTCTGTATAGAAGAAATTATTTGGTTTTTCTTAGAAATTGAACATTTTTTGGATGCTATAATAGGAAGATGTTCTTGAACAATTGATCCTTGGGGTAATAAACCTATTGTGGTTGAATTGGGGATTGAATCTATTATCACCTGTTACAAGACAACATGGATTATTATGTACATAGTCTGTAAATCCTTAGTGTATGCTTTGGATAATTCCAATATTCATTATGCATCATTATTAAAATTTTGAATAGATAATGATAATGACTGATTTTACTTAAATTCATAAAAACCCCTTATGAAAATTATTCTGATGGGAATGTGACATGATTAAGAATTTTTTTCAAAAAAATTATTAGAATAGAAACCATTGGTTTCGTAGATGATTTAATGAAAATAATATCTGAAAATGATTATTTAATATATTATGGAAATAATTTTTAATGTATTTATAACCATCAGTAGAAATATGATCATTATTGTTTAAATAATAATAGACTATTAATATTATTTGATTTTGTTAAAAAAATTAGGCGTAATGAAAATCCTAGAAGTATAAAAAGTGATTTAATGACTAATGGTATTTTTGTGGATGATCATCATTTTTTTGGGAATTGAATATGAATTATATTACCATTGTTTTTTAAAAATTATAATTTATAAGCTAGGTGAAACCCTATCCCATCCGACAAGTCTGTAAGGAATATGACAATTAATAATAACATAATAGATTATTTGGGAATAATGAAATTAAAAATTTGGGCATTAATTTAAATAGGCATGAGATAACCTTTTAGGTGGGAACATTATTTACTTTTTTTAATATTGAGGATAATTTGAATGTATGGTTATTAATTAGATGAACAAGATATATTTAACCTATAATTTAAATTTTGAATTAAAATGTATTGTTTCATAATATGAGGGTTTATATATATTTTTTATCATCTTACAATATGATAAAATTTTCATTTTTAGCTATTATTTAAATATAATAGGAATATGTTATTATTATTATAGGGAAATTATGATCTACTAAAATTTAGGTTTAATTCTTCATGTTTGAAAAAATTCACCTTGAAAAGTCATTTTCTGGAGGAATAGATGGAAGAATAGTAGAAATTTATTTACAAATGAAATTATACTTTTAAATTATTTTTATTGACTCATGTTTATACTCAATATCGTAAAATATCCTCTCTTCATTAGTAAAAGTATCATGAAATATAAATATAATTTATATTTAAAAAATCGATGTTCTCTTCTCCCTTAGGAAAATATATAACAATATCCCCGAATTGGAATTGTTTCCAAATCAATTTTTTTACATATCTCTAATGTTATCATACATGGAAACCTGTTTATTATATATTATACATGTCCATCTTATTTACATTCCCTTTTTTCATGAGAATATTTAATCAATCCTTTTAAGATGTCAATTTTCCACAAATGAATTTGAAAATTTCAAAACATTGATTTCAAAGGGAAATTAAAAATATGAGGGTGAAATTTATTGATGTCATGGAGAATGTAACACCATAATCTTTAAAACAAAGTCAATATTCGATTGCTTTTACGTCACTGAAGATTGTGCTTAAATGACCCATGAAATATATAATTTAAATATTACAATTATAACCTTCATTTTAAATCTGTATCTATTAATAGGGTCAAAATAATTATAATATATATATGTCTAAATAAAAAAATTATTTATATTTCCTTATTAAACAATCATTAAATTTTTAGTAAAGTCATTTTATTCTCCAAAAATCATTTTTCTTCATTAATGGATTTGTTTTTCAATTTATGTTTATGAATTAAAATTCATTTATGCCACTTAGGAAAATTTTATTTTTTGAAATAATAATTTATAAATTATCTTAGGGTGAAATTTTGGAATTTTTCAGGAATGTGTAATTTTTTACTGAATAGTGAAATATTCTACTTTATTGTAAAAATGTTATATATTTTCTATAAATCGAGTAATTTAAATTTCCAATTGATCATTTAATATTATTTAAATGTTAAAAAATTATTATTCATCTATATATAAAATAACTAATTATATTTTTATCAACTTTATATGTGATTTTGGTATATATTTATTTTTTTGCATAAAACATGTTTTTATGAAAACTAATTTTAAATGAATAATATTCATCAATAATAATTAATGAAAATAAACACAAGTAAAAAAAATATTTAATATACATTTATAGATTATATAACTCAATATATTAATATAAATTAATGTAATTATTATCACTAGTCCAACTGTTAATGTCAGCTCATTTTGTCTTGGCAAAAACATATTTTGAAAAATAGTTTTTTTAATACGATTTATTGGATTATTTCAAAAATATATTATAAAACATATGTGAATTTTAATTCCTAAAATGTATCCCCTTTTTTGGTTAAACATAATTAATTTTATAAAATAGTGTGAATATTAATTTGATTCATAATGACTTGTAAAGGCGATAATGTTTTTACAACTGTTATATTTAGAACGAGGTTTTGCGAAATACATGCTATAGTGTTTAAATTAATGATTCAATTACATATAATTTTTTCTTGATAAATTTTATTTCATATTTAGGATTAGTGGAACTAAAATATTTAGTAGGGATAAATTTACTTTTGGAAATAAGGAAACATTATCAAGGTTATAAAACTTACTACCTAGATAAAAAATAAAATGGAAAAGGTATATAAATATAGTGGTTTAAGGAATAATGTGTCCAAAAAATGTGTTTCGGTAGTTGGAATAAAACATAAATCAAATAAATTACATTATTTATCAATTTTTTATCCATCAGTGGTGAGTGTGACTTCCTAGTATTGAATAGTTCAGGGTATTAAAAAAATGTCCCACCTCAATTATAAAAGGGAACTTTATCCCCTTAAACCATCACACCTATCAATACATTTGTATTAACCAACCCCTAAAAAATATCTCCAAAACATCTTAATAAGAATTATTTAATATCCTTTTATCTGAAAATATCATCTTATGGGTCCAATAAATAGTTCTATATGAGGTTTCTCTAAGAGAATGTAATCTACTTAGTGAAGCTCTTAGTTTCTCATTCATATTTTATAACATTTCATCATCTATTTACACATCCATAATAATAAGAACAATATATAATATATCAATATAAGTTATTATGTTTCTGTAATAATATTAATCGTTATTCTCCATCAAATGGGAGTGAAATCCATCTCTCATATTTGAGACGAAATATAGTCCCAGGAATCGAAGTAATTTGATTTCCATAACTGAATAAAAATATAGTCATAATTATGTATATAATGAATATATAATACGTAATACATGACATTTATTCTGGAAAATTAATAATCTATTCACTTATTTACACATTCACCCATTAATGTATTGACATCATACCTCATGCATACGTATGAACTATCGTCTCCACGAAGCGATGTGATTCATTTTCCATATAAAACATTAATTAATGTTCATAAAAATATATTAAATGATTAAATAGGATATACAATACATTAATATTATTCTAGAGATTTTGTATCTATACACTATATACAAGAACCACAATATTCAAGACAAAATACACTTGAGAAAACTAGCGAATTAAAATAAAAAACTGTACAAATAATGAAATATTATTAACAAATGACCGGTAAGCTATTAAAAGAGGATAATATAGATTATTATAAATTTTAATATGGTTTTACCTTTTGTAAAAATTAATAAAATGATTAAAAACAATATATAGACTCTGAAAACATGTTTAACGAAAATGGAATGTGAGTTAAGTGACTTCATCTCAACTTCCTTTCATTTAAGAATATGTTAATGTTATGCACCTAATTTGTTTTATAGGGTGTATATACTTCCCCATTTACATGTTCATATTATCAAATAATAAATCATGGTATTTTATAATTCATGTTTAATTATTTCAACCATGGGGTTTTGACTTTTAAATTACTAATTGACAATCAATTTCGTATATAAATTACTTTTTGTTGGGTTAATCAACTTCTTCATTGTATTTGATATTTTATGATTATGTGGATATTTATTTCTAAAATATTAATATTTATTTTAAATTTATTTATGTGTATTTATATTTGATACACATATTCAATTCATTGATCAATTATCATTTCAACATCTTCATCAATTTAAGGGCTACTCATCTGAAATTGTATTCTTTGGGACATACGTGATGTTATACACCTATCTTATTTTATGAAGTGTGTCTACTAAAAAATAAATTTTTTATATCAATAATATATTATTATTATTATTTTTTTGGTTTTAATATATGTTATCTCTTTAATGGTGTTAATGGTTCAAAATTTACCATGTGATAAGGGTTCATACTTCAGTATCATTTTAATCGGGGTTGATTATGCTTGAATATAAAATGATGGAATTATTTAACCAATGTCATGTAATACCTTTTGATTTATTTATCTTATATTTATTCATCATTTATTATGATAATTTTATTATTTTCATTTATTGGGAATGTAAAATGATGGTGAAATTGTTTTCATGAAAATCGGACTCCATTTCTATCGTCTTTAAATTTTTATTTTTAATTGAAGTCCAAGTTTCGTTATATTTTTTGAGAAATATTTTACCATAATAATTTAATTTTCTTTTTAGCATGGATTTTATTTTATATTTTTTTAAATGGAATCTTGTTATCATTTACCAAAAAGGGTACTTTTGGAAATAACATATAAATTTTTTAAAAGATTATTTGTTCTTAATGTATTCGATATGAATATAAAATTTCTCCCCTCTTAACTAATCATTTATATCAATATCAAATTCTTATTTAGAAAAGATATATTCTATTAATTTTTTTCATAATATTTTTGGATGTTATAGTTTTTTGATGTGATTTTATCATTGAAAATGATATTTTCAAAAATAAAATTATTAATAATTTTTTATGAAATTTCGATACATCGACCACAATTAACCCTAGGTTACTTGTACTAAATGGCACATATGTTGTATTGATATAATCATTATTCTCTATCTAGATGGTTTTTAATAGTTTTATCATGTAATTTATTGAAATTCACCTTCATGATTAATTTTTTAGTCTTTAACTTTATTCTAAAGCAATCTCTTTCATGTTATCATTATACCTTTCATTTATCTTTAAATATCAATATTATTTGTTTCATGTATATTATTACTTTGTAAACCATATATAATTTTTACATGTATTATTTCATAATTTTTTTAATTAATAAGAAATTATATATAAATATTTATTATATAATTAGTATAGAATTTTTTCGATATAGAATATTGATTGAAGCATTAAATTGCTCAATAAATATATGAGAAATGAATTTGAAATGAATTTTGGGGTGGGAAATAGACTTATTTATCTTCCAGGTTAATTGATAATCAAAAGAGGCTAATAAATATTGTATCATTAAATGAGTTTTAACCCATATTTTTAAACTATACTGTGAAAGGTCATGATGGTATAGATATCATGATGTCAAAAACCATAACATCCAATATTAATCATTTCCATCATTGAGAATTTAGTAATTATTATCCATGATATTGTTTAATTAAAATTATCTATGAATATAATGTTTCTCAAGTTTTTGATTAAATTTCACGAGTGTTTAGTTATTTAGATTTCCATATTTAGTATTCTTAATCTAAACATGATTTTCATGTTTTTTATTAAATTCTATGTGTTTTCAGTTATTTATAATTTCAATATATATTATTAATTATATAATCATGATAGTCATGTTATTGATTAAATGTCATTTTTTAGTCATTTATCTTTCTATATTGATTATTAATTATCTATTCATGATAGATAAGTTATTAAAAAATGGAATGTGTGATTAGATATTTACCTTTCTGTATTTATTATACATTTTTTATTATTATTAATTTATTAGTGATAGATTCTGTTTTTTATAAAACTTACAAACTAGTTGATCTCACCCTTTATTTTGTTTCCTTTCACGAATGTATGAAGATTGAATCATTAAATTAGTTCAAGGAATAATATATTTTACTCTAACTAAGTTATATTTTTTTTGAAAGGTAAATAAGGACTTAGGAATGTATCTATTTTACAAACACTAAAAACTTTTCAATAATATGGATACCATAAATTTTATATAAAAATATTATATTAATGTAATCACCAACTCAGGGTCACTAGGGTCAGGGTCTTTAAATAATAGTTCTAAAAAGTTGAAAATTTTATCTACATTATTTATTATTTATACAAATAATAAAATATAATTTTAGTAAGAATAATATTTAATAAATTGTTTATATAAATTTTTCCCTTTATAGTTTTTACAGACAATACTTAAACTTGCATCATTATCATCATTTCATTTTCAAAACACCAAAATATCTTCAGTAAAAAAAATACTTATCTAAATATTCATGAAAATATTTATTCAAAAGATTTATAAATACTAGTGGAGAATTATTTAACCCAGAGGAAATAAGAACCAATTGATCGTTAATATATATCTATTAAAAAATTTCATTTTAAGAATTTCGTCATCATACATCTTTATTTGGAGGTACACTTACTTCAGATAAACCATTAAAATATACTAATCCCCCGAGAGAAAATAAAAAAGTCATCAGTATTAGAGAAACAATACATAGTACTAACATTAATGCGACTCAATGCAATATAACCCTTGATAATATATATGGAACCATATTTCATCGTAACATATAAAATAGTCGTACCAAATGTTTAAGTGTTTGGAAGAATGAAACCTTTATCAAGAAATTCTGTCAATATATTTTTAAATTTTAGTTTTCTTAATTAAGCCTTTTGACGTGGGTATTTTAAAATTGTATTAGTATCAAAAACTAAATCAGTATTACATTAAACATCTAGATCAACTAAAATACAATGAAACTAACCATGAAAAATATTTATATGTTGTTTTACTACCAGTACAACATTAATGTCAATAGTTCACATTTTTCAATAATATAAGAATGAGGAAATTCATTTCAATATATTAATATTTTCCCAGCATCTGGATATGTTATCAAAGGTAATAATTAATTCATATATAATAACTCAAAATAATGTAAGAAAATAATTTCTCTAGCTATATAATATATCTTAGATAGATAAATTGATATGTAATGCATCCCTTGAATAGTATCCTAATCTACAACGATAAAAATAATTACATTTTAGAAAATACCCTACCAAAGATGAAAATATGAATATCATTGTATATTTTTATTTCATTAATACTACCCCAAAATTCTTTTCAGAAAATTATAGAGATCATTTATTGAGTTCAAATTTCCATTTAAATAGTAAATTCTTATGAAATAAAAGAATTTTTATACCCTGAATAAAATAGTACATTATCATTTTATGAATAAAAAATTAATGTTAATTTTTTCACTTCATTGGAGGGAAAAACATCTACCATAGTATTTTCAAAGTATTTCAACACAAAATATCCTTTATAGACTTTATAATTCACATCATTTGTTAATAAATTTAGAAAAAATAAAACTAAAAAACCATATAATTAAATTTAGAAAACCTTACCACCATATTATAAATAAAATTATTACCACTAAAAAGATATTTTTATCTAAAATGATGATCTATATTCTCAAACACAAAAAAAATCTGATACATTTCCCAGATTTCAGTAGTCATTCCTCGTGATTCTTTTTAACAAAGCTATCACAAATTAGAAACATTATTTATTAACCTTCAAGTCTCCCAAAGATATTCTTCCCATTCTCCTTCCCTAGAGATATTTTTTTATTCTATTCATCTCATGACACATTATTATTTGAAACATAATTTTATACTTCAAAACACTGTGAAAATGTTTCAAAAAAACATTTAAATTCACAAGAGGCCAATGACCTTTAGTATAATGATTTTTTCTGGATTAGAAGATGATTAATTTTAAAATTATGAAGCCAAACACAATTTTGTGTGTATCATTCCAAGGTAGTTATGTGTGATTAATATATTTTCATTGAATCTCTCTATATTTGTCACAACCCCACCCAAGAAGTGGATCAAGGTAAAAATACCCCAAGATGGCCTTCATATCACAGGGGTAGAGACAAGCACCCATTGCATAACTAAAAACAGGGATGCATTTTCACAAGAACCTGTACACACACACACAACCAACTCAATGAAAAAGAGAAGAGTGAAAGAAATAGAAGATGAATAACTATTATACATAACCTGAACATGCCTGGACCTATAAATAGTATGAATTACGGTAGTATAAATTAAAATTAAAGTCTAAGAAAATACACAACCAATCAGAAATGTGTCCCAACATGAATAAAACTAGAAAATTAAAAATATGAGAAGTCCCAACTCCCCGATCCCATGCTATGACCAATGTACGTGGTCCAAGAACCCCGTATCCCAAATCTACTTTAAATTCAAGATTGAAATGTGTGCCATCTTCAAAATACACAACATTTTTTTGGTCAATCCCATGCATGGGTGATTATATACATACCATGTAGAACACCCTAATAATGGTGATGATGTAGATGTAAGAGACACAACTGAATATAGAAGAAGTAGATAGTACGAAGTACTGTAAAAGAGTACAGAACAACCCAAAAAGAGATTTAATATGTACTTTTCCAAACACAAGTAGTCTGATAGGGGGAGAATATGAACATCTCATTTATTTTTCGATACCTATAGTAGGAAGCTGGCTCATCAAATCATGAGATGCTAAACAGGGAAAGCATGTGACATACACCACACATATTTGCATATCCAGGAAGGATAGTATCTATACCTAAGTAATGGGAAGTGAATTAGGATATATAAATTTATTTGTGTGTGTGTAGTCAGAGAAGTCGAAATGAGAGAGTAAGGAGATCACTATCTGACAACTCAACTCAAGAAGATTAGTAGCCAACAGTTCCAAGGTAATTCCATCTATGATTCCCAGTATCTCATGTGTATTCTTAAGACATACTTGACTGTGGGAATCAACCACCAAGACATGATATTGTCCTATTTGGGTTGAACTAACTCACCCATACATTTTTAGGTTGCGTCATAATATGTTGTATTAATGGGGAAAATTTCTTTCATTATAATGAGCCCAAAGGTACATAAAACCATACCGCATCACTATTCTGCATAGTCATGGGCTTACTAGTTCTTATGCAGATGATCTCATTTCCTGGTATGATAGGAGGGTCCTACTATGGTAGTAACTGAGGAATACCATAGCCCATCCCAATTGAAGTGTTCCACTTGGAATGGTCATTGGGTAACACAACTACCCGGTCCTACGGGAGGGTAAGCTTGGTGACTACTCCGTAAAATGACACCGCCCATCCTGGATGGCGGGGTTTTCCTTAATGATTTCATCAAGTAATGCCACTACCCAGCCCAGCAAGAGGGCTAGCCTAGAATATCCTTGAAGTCCATTTCATAGTTGTACTATAGGGTGACATGGAAAGATCATCAGGGAATGCCACTACCCAACCCAGATGGAGGGTAATCCCGACACTACTCTGGTGATTTTTTATGATGATCTCCATTATCAGGGGTTTCCTCAACATGTTTCTAATATGTAACATTTCACATTGTATAAAAAAATCAACTTTTGAGGATATCATAATGTTCTATGTGGAAAACAGTCAAGATAGGCATATCATATGATAAAATACATGTCCACACAAAAGAGATACATAATTTTCAAGATTGTCAGATAGAGAGTAATTAGTATATGGAGTCTGGTCCCTCTTCACTTCCATTCTATGTCATGGGTTGGTACCCAAGTACCATCAAGGTAGGGGTACACGTCGTGCAGGTGGACATCACGTTGTTTCCCACAGATCTGGGAATCGGGTAGTGTCATGTGGCCATGTTCGTGTACTCATACCTTGTGTTTGTATACATTCATACATGGTGTGTTGATACACATAAGATACCACCCATGTTGTCAACAAATTTTTCTATTTTCTTATACTGATTCCCTACATGTGTGTCTCGTCACACGTGGTTGTCTGACTAGAGAAGGGAAACACAATGTGTGAGGGAGGACAATAAGACATGTTATCCTTATCTTCTCCCAAACCCTAGAACCACTGCTAAAGGAGGCTACATGCCATGTGTTTCTCAAACTATATAATACATAGTCAGTATTTCTCTATAACACTCTCCTTTTCCTTATATTTTTTGTGCACTTTGAATATGGTAATGATGCTTCTAATTTATTGATGGTTATTATAGAAATATTCAGGTATATCATTGATTCGTTCTCATCAACTCTTATTCACCAGAAAATGGATCCGGACATCAATAAGGTTTAATGATATTTTTTCATGCAACTGGTCTTATAATCCTCAATGATCTAGCATAAAACCATTATATTTACCTTACATTCTTCATGACGATTATAGATATATTCTTCCCTCAAAAAATCTTTCATGTTTCATCTATCCTACATAAATGTGGGCAACTGATCAATTTTGGATCACCGAAAACCTATTTATTTGAGGACCATGAGGTTCCATTAGTGTATAACAAGAAGAAAAGAGAGAAAAAATAACATGTACAAAGGGTTTTATGGTCTTTGTCTGACTTCTTTTGGACTGTGACCAAGAACATCCTCTTGGGGTATATAAACCAATTAATGAATTTAAATCATAGTTATCTGGTGCATGAATGTTTTTTAAATGGTCTAGAGTCAAGAATAATAAATAATATGATCAGTTATTTTAATAAATGCACATAAATCACCATAAAATGATTCATACCACCTGTTTGTATCGATTTCTAGTAAAGAATGTATTTTCCAATGAGAGAGGAGGATTTTGTTAAGGTCGTTGTCCACCACTTGATCTCGATTTGTCAAAGGTATAGGGAAGAGAGTTCTGGAAATGGTGGTATAATTAAGGTACACCCTAGAAAATTATCCCTAACCATATATTTAAAAACATTCTATTAGGTCAAAAAAGAATTTAATTAATTAATTATATCACTAAAACACACTTCCAATGACAATGGAATTCATTCATCACACACCGAATCATTTTATGTTGCACCTATAAAATACAATGTATTCTAATCCCAACCATGGTCTCCAATTTCCAATCTGATCAACTATTTATGAATTATCCCTTTTTAATTAATTAACTACATAATTTAAAGATATTTTATATTTAATATTTTAATAAAATTAGTTTTGGGGACACTCTGCCTCTGGATAACATGTCATAAAGATGGATATATCTAAAAATATATTTAGAAATATTTGAATGTCTTATAATGAAAAAACTGGGTATCAACATCATTCCCTACATCAGGATTTTCATCCCCAAAAAGAAAATACTATGAAAACAGCTCAGGATACTAAGCCCACATCTAGATCTACTACTCATAGGATCTCTCGTGCATGTTTCAGTGCTTCCACAACATATAAACCATATGTATGGTCTACCATCGCATGGTTCACTTCTGTCGGTCCTCGATCACCACAGGGTGTTTTAATAAGGTGGATCCATCATATATATCTTTATTTCCCCAGTAAATGAGGTGCATAGGGTCATGCATAAATTTACATAGTTAAAATTCATGGAAGACATCATACACCAGATCAAGATACCTAGGTACGGAGAAGTAGTAGGAAACCTCACCAAACCTCTGTAGGATCTTGGTTGTCTTCAATAAACATGAGGATAGATTGTCTCCCTGTCTAAACCTCCACATTATTTATCATGGGAAGACTCTCAAGAAAATGTGGTCTCCCAATTTGAACTCCAAGGGACTAAGATGGAAATTTTCATATGATTTATACCTACTCCGGACATCTTCATCTGTTCACATATGAAATTCACTTTCTCAGTTGTTTCCTACACCAAATCTGGACCCAAAAGAGATGAATTTCCAATATTTTTCCATCACGAAGGTTGTCCCAAACGGTCTCCTATATAGGTCATAAAAAGCGTTCAATTTTATGGTAGAGTGAGGGGTGTTGTTTTATGAAATGTATACTTTTGTCATGTGATCATCCCATCTCTGACCGAATCACAAAACAAAATCCCTATATATATCATAATGAACCTGGATAATGTTCTCGGTCTAGTAATCAGTATAGGGGTGAAATTAATTACTCATTTACAACTAGGTCCCAAGTGCCTCTTGAAGGCCGATCTATATTTTAAGGAAAAAATATTACTAAAGGGCTTACTGAACCAAATTTTACACTCGCTAACTGATGGGTGATGGGCTCAAACCTCAATATCCTAGCATCTGCTATTCCTACTATGAGGCCCCTCTCACCTGAAAAGGAGAACCTCATCCTAGAAGTATATAGGAATATGACTAGTCTACGGTGACAGTTGATCTAGGCTCAAACCATGGAAATCCAATCCATGAACAAGATAAAATAATTGGGTTATATCCAGATGATGAAAAGGTCCCACCTAAATCTTTCTCTACCAAGATATACCTCACACTTCCAATTGACGAGTGTTATTAAAGAAGAATTCCATGTAGGAACCTTGAGATAAAGATATTATACTAGCGTCTCTACTAGGATCACTATCTCTCACACCATTTTATGAGAGATAGATTAATGGATGTCCAATTTTTATATTAATATGGAGTAAATATTATAATAAACCAATAATGTACCTCGAATCATATCATGAGCTCTCAGATCATAGACATCTAATTATTGTTGTTGTTCTCAACCCTGACCGCTTGTTCCCTTTGCTTGATATGGGAGGCATGGTGTAGGTGGTGGAAGGATCTTATAGTGTTTTCCTCCACCAAAAACTTATAATGTTCCAATTCTAGATCAACATCCCATGGGACCACTGTATCCATGCCTGGGAGATCCCTGATCACATCATTGTCTCTACATTGGCGGTCCATCAGCAATCTTCCTCTACTGCTCAGCACACCTGGTCAGGTAGTCCTGTATCATGTGACCTCACCCTTAATAAGTGAAGCACCTACCCTCACTAGGATTCTTTGGTCCTTCTATGTTGTCTTGGAACCATATAACCATGTTTATGAGCATACTCACATAAGGGCCTCATATTCTGAGGTCTCTAGTTCCTTCTATCTGCAATAGATAAATCAGGTCTCTTGTAGCCAATAAAAGCTACAGTTATCTTCTAACCCTCATATAGAAAGATCCTTCTCACAATTGCCCACTATAGCACCCCTGCATATTGGTGGAATTTACAATGGCGCTATTCTAGCTCAAATATCCCAACAATGTTCTTGCAGAAACTTATGTTAATGAATGTATTCATCCTTGATCGTGTCAAGAGAGTAGCACATATGGTTTGTGGACCTATCTATATAATCATCAACTATCAGCCATCCCTAATAAATCTCTAAAACCCCCTGAATCCAAATAGAGGATAAGAAGGAGTGGTATTAACCCTCATGGAATGGCAACAAGATGTCATCTCATGAGAGTATTGACTCATAATGAATCTTTGTAACCAGGATCAACCAATGCCCAATTGCATTAAGAAAAAGATTGGCTGCCAAATCCATCATATGATCCATTGATTAATGGATTATACTAATCTTATGAGCCATCGACCTTAGGAAATCCTCTTCTACATGGGAATATGGCCCACCACAGAGCCTCAAAATTATATGATGTTGGAATTCACAAAGTTGGATCATCATTCGCATGTCATTAGCCAGCTCTACTAGGATGATATGATGCTCAATAGTTGGAGGTGATGCTACCTACCCACCTGCAGTAAGGGGATCATCATATGGACCATTAACTGAGGCCCCATCACTTATAGGGTCATCATCATGAACTGGAGATAATATCATGGCTAACTATCTTTATAGAGGCATCCAGAGAGTTATCGAGGAGTTTCGCGGTCATATATGAATATATCAACAACCATGGGGAGTTGACTCAAGAAGTATAGCCAAATATTCAATCCTATTTGATGCATATACCATTGATCCCTAAATGAAATTTATCATCTTGTAATGTTGAGATGTAGGTATTCAGCGTCCTAGTAAAAGGCTACATTTGCTGCCACACCATCACTAGACTCTCTGGCTTGAGAGAAATGCTCGAGACACTTTGACAATGTTTCCCTAAACCCGACCAAATCCTTTTTAAGGGATTTTTTAAAAAATCCCCATGGATCAAACCACCTCTTATACCACTCATTCATGACCCGACCGAAGTTGGGGCTTGTTCCGCAACTACCCCAAGCCCACCTCTATAGGACCAGAGCCGGTGATAATAACAGAAGGGACAACTTAAAATGAGAAGCTATTTTTCTAGGGACTTGTACGCACACACACAACCAACTCTTTACAAATTTATAGAAGGAAATACATAGAAGATGAAACCCTACTGTAAATAAAACACAAATGCATGGACCTATGAATAGAACGAAGTAAGATAGTACAAATTGAAAAGAAAAAGTGAAAAAATATACACCTATTAAGAAATGGGTCCAAACCTAACATAAATTTATGAAAAATAAAATAGTTAGAGTGCCTAGCTCTCAAATCCCAATCTATGACCATCGTACAAGGTCCAAGAACTTCATATCACTAAGATCCTTTGAATTCATGATCATATAGTCCACCATGTATAGAATACATGGAGCATGTTGGGAAAATCGAATGTAGGGGTGAGTATATAAATACCCAATTGAACACCAGAAAATGGTGAAGGGGGAGAAGTTAGAAATATAAATTTTGATGGAAGTAGTATACATAACATGTTACAGTAAAAGAGTGAAACTCAACCCAACAAGAGAGTAAAAGTGAACATGTCCAAACAGAAGGACATAGATATAGTGAGAAGATGTATATCATATCGAGTCATCACTACTTATAGTAGGATAGTGGACTCATTCGACCATGAGAAGCTAAACATGGAAATAATGTGGATTTCCATATACGTCTTCACCTCTTTTGGATTGAGAGTATTTATACCACAGTATTGGGAGGTGAAGTAGTGTATACATATATATATATATATTATAATTAAATGAAGACCAAATGAGAGTGTAAGGGGATCTCTATATCACTTATCATCCCAAGAAGATGAGTAGACAACAATTCCAAGGTAAGACAATATATGATACCTGCATCTCTTGAATATGCCAAGGACGTACAAGTTTAAAGGACTCAGTAACAACACCTTTATGTAATCCTCTTTAGGTGACCTTGAATTTCCTATACAGTTTTAGGTATCTTCATATTATTGAATCATGGTGGTTAAAGAATCCCTATTTCTCGTGAGTCCCATGGTACATCAAATAACACCTCATCACTATGCCACACAATCGAGGGGTTATGAGTTTTTTTGGAGAGGATTCCATGACTTGTTACGATTGGAGGTTCCTACTCCAGTAGTCACTGAAGAATGCCACATCCCAGCCTTTCTGAAGGATACCACTCAAAAAAGGTCACTTGGGAATTCCACTACCTAGCCCTACTGAAAGGGAAATTCAGGTGAGTCGTCAAGGAAACCCAACTACCCAACCCGGCTGGAGGGTTAGACAAGGAATTTTTTATCGGGGAGCACCACTTCTCATCGCAGAAGAAGGGTAATACTAAAATGTTGAGTAACTCTACATCTATGTCCTATTGGAGGGAAAATCATAATGATCACTAGGTAATGTCACTATATAGCCCACATGGATGGTATGCCTAATAATGCCCTTGTGATTCTATAAGATTTATTCCTATATTGGGAGATTCTTTAACACAGGCCTAACCTGGAAAATTTTAAATCATATCTAAAAAGATGATTTTGAGGTAATCATCACATTCTATGAAGAAAATATTTCAAGATTGGCATCTTGCGGGCCAAAATCTATTTTCAAACAAAGGATATATGAATGATTGAAGGTTGATAGAAAGTTACCTAGTAGTAAATGGTGTGTGAGGGTACCCACACGGTCTATGTTCCATATTAACTATATGTCTGTGTATCTGGTTAGTACATGGGTCCCACCGGTGTAGCAGTATATGCCATGTAGGTGGACGACATAGTGTGTTCCACCTATGTACGGACTGGGCTGTATTTCATGGTCATGCCCATCTACTCAGACCCTGTGTCTATGTATGTTGGTACATGATGTGTTAATACACATGAGATACATCCCATGTGGTCAGACTGTGTTTGTGTATTCCTAGACCAAGTCCTCGCCTATGTGACCTATCAAACAGGTTGTCCAAGCAGGGAAGGGTTACATGACGTGTGAGAGATGACTACACGCTGTGTTATCCTTATCTTCTCCCAAACCCTAGCCCCACCACAGAGGGAGGCTACACATTGTGTGTTCTTCATACTACACAATGTGTAGTTACGATTTTTATAGAATCCTCATATATTTTTTAAATCATCATCCATGCTTCGAATCTGGTCAAACGACATCAGATTTCATTATGATTCTTGTCAAAATCATCTGATTTAGGCGTGAATCTTTCTCGTCGGCCGTCTTTCACCAAAAAACATTTTCGATAATCATTAAGGGGTTCAATGTGTAACACACCAAGATTTCAAAGTAAGTTATTTTATTCAATGTAATTCAATTTCTTGTGTTACACGCAACATCGAGTTAGAGCGCACCCGGACTAACCAAACTAGCCGTAAAAAACTGTTATGAATAGTATTAACTGCATTTTGAATTTATGAACTCCATATAATTTCAACATCCATATTATGTGTTTCATAAACATTATATAAGAACAAATTAAATTTTTGAGATAAAAGATGTATTGTTCAATAAATGAAATTTTACCACCTTTTAATGGTAAACGATTTTAAAATCCAATATTGGACACTTTATATAATAAATTTGAAAAAATAAACTTTTACTTTAGAAGTGGGACATAAAAATTTAGTTTGGATAAATTTTTGGTGCTTTTCAGATAACTTTCATAATTTTATGAATAATGTAAAATATTAAATTTTAATTGAAAAAAACATTTTTAATCAAAATAATTTATAGTTTTTAATTATACATTTGAATAGATTTAAAGTATAATTATATTATATTTTTATCTTTTAATCCAATTTTGTTCATTGGAAGTAATTTATCATTTAAATTAGACATAAACACATATCAATCTTTTAACAGATTTTACTTCTCAAAAACCCTCTTTCTTGTTTTGATAACAAGAATATTTTTTAAAACTAATTAATACAACTTATATGTTTTTAATTTTGTATAATAAACATATTTTTTGTATTTGGAATTCCAAAATTAACTTTGGTTGAATTTTATGTATTTTTCTAAAAACTATCAATTTCTGAAAAATAGTAAAAAACTATGTTAATATTTAAATCCAACTTTTTATTTTAATAATAAATTTTAATTAAAATTTATTTTAATGTCAAAATAGATATATAATACTAGCATTAGTTTAATTTAATTTAACTAAGTAATTTTATAATAAGATTAGATATATAAAATTTTATTAAACATTTTATCATCTTTTACTCACCTTCTAGGGACATTTACAAATTTTTATAAAACATAATTTTATCGCTTCTATGAATTGAATTTCAAAAATACGTGAGATGTGGTTGACATCAGTATATAAAATTTGGTTCAATATGATGAAAATAATTTTTGGTGAAGAGTAACAATTGAATTTTATTTGCCACGTTTAGAAGTAAATAGGGTAATTAAAGGTAAAAATGATAATATAATTACACTAACACATGTCATAATTATATTGGATAAGTGTTTTTCGACCATAATCACCCTTAAGAATAAAATATGATCTTCTCAATCCACTTGGATTAGATTAGAACATTTATTATTATTTTATTTAATGAATAATTAAAAGTGTTAAATTCAAATAATAAAAACTAAACCATTTTTAATATAGGGTTATACATAAGATAAATTCTACTATAAATATTTATTAGAAATATAAAACTAATTCCTACATAATGGTAATTTATTAATAATATTCGGTCATTAAATAATTAAATTTATTTATTACACAATGATGATGAAGTAACTACCTTATTAATGAAAGATTAAAATAATTGATATTATAAATATACAAATAAATTTAAATTGAGACTTTTGATGCATTAAAAAAATTTATAGGTTAATATGACATGTTTGGGTTGATTAAATAATTTTTTTTTCAAATTGATATAGTTGTTATGACTTTCAAAAAAACAAAATACCAAATAGTGTCAAAATTGACATAAATGATTTTTTAAAACAAATAGTATATTATTAAATGATATAATATTCCTAAAAATGTAAGGATGAACCTAAAGATTTTCATATGGTTATATATATCAATAATTAACCACTTTTTATTCTCTGGTCTATTTATTGTAGGTTTATTAACCATTTATTATGATAATACTAGAAGACAAGGTAAAAGTTAAACTATTTAATTAAGAGTAAAATCTAAAAGATAAGGTTAATAAGGTGACCTAATATTATCTAAATCCTATTAGTTGAGAGTATTTAGACCCATACCCACCTTATCATCGAAATAAATCCATTTGGAGACATTATAAATAGAAAATGATTTTATAATAAAAGAATATTTCATGCTTTTCCAAAAGTGACACTCACCTCTCTTATAAAAGGGTATTTACACTTCTCTCAAAATCACACCTCCTAACAAATTTTTCCAAGCCGAAACCTAATAAAATATCCTCCCAACTACTCCCAAATCAACCTAGAGGACTTAATTTGATCATAAATCCAACCTAAGGATCCCTTTTGTTCAAATCAAAAGGAAGCACCTGAAGAAGAGGTAATAATTTAATCACCTCTTTCAATGTTCTTTTCTTCTTCCACTTCATCTTTCTTTGTTGTTACCATACCAAAATAATAACTCCTATAACTTCTATATAATTTGATGTTATTTTAAATATGGTATAACCAAATTTATTATTCTATCCATCATATGAATGAAAAAGTCACCATACAAGCGTACGTATAGCTTACCGTCTCTACGTTGTGGTGTAGTTTGTTATTCAACAATTCATTATTTTGATGGAAATAATAATGAGTATAAATTATGTAAATAATAAATATAACATAATAATGATTCTGTATATATAATATACCATCCAATTACAAATGATTTCACAACTAATAGATTGATATTGTTGCTCATGCGTATGTAAGGCTTGCCATCTCCACGACGTGATGAGTTTTCGTTCTCTATCGTATCCATTCCAGAATAATTTTCAATTCATTATTAAAAATAATGTTTATGAACTTAATATAATTATAGATATTATTAAAATACATCCTATTCATAACAAACACGACTTTCATAACAAAACATATAAGAAAACGAATTAGGTAACACCCAAGACAATGATACTACTGAAATATCATTAAGAAAGCAATATTAGATGATCATATAAATTATCATATTTATGTATGTGGTTCTTGTATAATTTAATAACAATTATTTCATCATTAAACAGGAGGTTAACCAAACCTATACTAAGGAATTTTACAAGGTAAAGTGTTTTCATCTCACTTCTTATTCTTGTGAGATTCAATCTATATTTCAACTATTTCTTTTTGTGTGGTGTTTGTAATGCTCGTCATTTTATAATTTTTATAATATAATTAATTTTAAGGGGATTTAATTATTCATTGTTTGATCTTAATCTAATGGGTGATATGTTTTTTATGTCACCAAATTAGTAAGGGAAGTTCTAATTTTTGATTCCCCTCATTGGGTTTTGCACAAACTTCATTGATTATTTTACTCCAAGATTATTGTGAAATAACTATTTATTTATTTAGGTTGTAATTTACACTTCCATTTGAGTGGATATACTTTTAATACACATAATAACTCCCTTTATAAATTATCAAGTCATCTATATGAACTTCATTTGAGTAATCTTAACTCAATTTACATTCATTGAGTTAAACATCCATGTCATTGGTGTTGTTTTTACAAGAATACATGTGAATGTCCTCTGATTGATTTACACTGAATGTCCAATAATATTGAGTGTATATATATTTTTCAACAATAATTATTTCATTTATTTATCCTTAACCTAAGGATACAGTTGTTATAAGGGATTTCATCTCAATTTAAATTCCATTAATAATTCTTTATTATTACTCACCACTTCACTTTTATATGGTGTATATACTATCCTTTGACATATTATATCATGAATACCTTTATTATCATGATGTTATAATTTTTAGATTAATTTTATTCCTCAATTATTTGTATTAAAGAGTCTCTCATTTGGTTATGAAACCATTAACTAAATATTATTTTGAATTTTCTTAAAGACATATTCTTTCTAAAAAAAAATCATTAATTCCTATGTTTTCAAAATGGTTTTACAGATTTCATTGTATGGACATGATTGTTTTAAAATTAAAATCCCTTTTAAAAGTTTCAATGTGTTAGGGGACACTTTCATTCAAAAATATATTTTAGACGACTTCTTGATTAATAGTGAGACTTTTAAATGTTTTCAAGGAAAAGGGATGTTGATCTCAAATAGTTTTACTGATTATTTTGATCTATGTAAATAGAATTTATTGTATTTTATTCTTGATTGAGGTATGCATTAGAAATAGTAAGTGGTGGGTGGATCCCGATATCACACCTCGATGCATGGGTAGGTCTAATGAGACAAACTAGTGTCTTGTCACAAGTCCTTAACAAAATCTGTATTTGTAGTCTTGGCACAAGGCCTTCACTATGTGGTTATGATGGTTGGAATTATACATTCCATAATTATGAAATTAGCTATTGATATTACTTGTTATCATTCAACTATTATAATTTTCATGTGAATAAGTAAATGAAATTAATTGTTTGTGTCAGTTTTCTTCCTTGGTTTTAATGATCGGTCCATGTTTGGATACCCACATTTGATGAAGATGATTGTCGAGAATTGAAGTTGTATGTTATGAGTGAACATCCAAGAGATTACATGTGTAAAGACCTGTAATTTACATGTAATGTTTTTAATTAAATGGGAATTTTACGAGTCCAAAAAAATTGACAGCGTGTGATTCGGAGGCCCAGTATGCCTGAAATCAATTTATGATGTTTTCTTCGAGTATATTCAACAAACGTATGTGTGGGTTTTTATAAATTTTGAATCGGTGTTCGGAACTGAAATATGAGGGCATCGTTGAACTCGCAACATCGATATTATCTTATGGAAACATTCACCTCGATGACAGTGGGTTGAGAATAAAAGACAGTTTTTGGGATTCTCATGGAAAATAATAAAATAAAATGAACTACATTTTATTTTATTTTTGAGCCACCATGTGGAAGTTGGAGGTGGGGTCCACCAGAACTAATCCTCCTTGTGGGAGATGAAGTGTGGGGATCACCCGACCATAACCTCCCATGAAAGGTTATGGTGGTGGGGCCCACTCGAACGTAACCTCCCGTGAGAGGTTAAGATGTGGGGACCACTCGGGACTAAACCCCCATAATAATGGTGGGAGAGGAAAACCTTTCAACTCCCCTCATTAATGAGGGAGAGTCTCTCCACCCCCTCCTTTAATAGTGTCAACCCATCCTCTCTTTTTATTATTCCACACTCATTAATTATTTATGTGGATCCAACATAATTAATTAAACCAATTAGAATTATTATGCCAATGACTTAATAGATTTTATTATATATTATTCTTGGATACCTTTTCTTTTGTTGGAAAAGGAAGAACAAGCCTTTGAGAGAAAATCTCTCGCCAACGAAGAATGAAGAACGTGTTCTTCCAATAAAGAATGCCGGTAAGTAGTGTCTTCGACTTCTTCCTCAGAAGCACCTTGTGTAAGAAACCAACATGGGAAATCTTAGACGACCGACACTCCCTCCTCATCTTCATCAAAAACCCGTCACACGAGCATAGGATTGGAAGTGTGTGGCGGACGCGATGAATTACGATAACTCTGTCTTCTTCCCCATGACTCCGCCAGTGAACAATGAACAAAGATAAGGAATTTATTTGAATATGATATTAATCCTTTAATTCTTCCCTTCTAAAGAAAAAATCATTGTGGATGTTTTTCCTTGCAGGTTGGGAATAGTTTTTTGTGAGAAGATGTGGGGTGTTGGATTGGTTATTCTTATATTTTCTTTTCTTGTTAATGGATTGAAATTAAATAAAGAATTGATCTACTTTCTACCACTTTAAATGTGGAGGTTTCGGGCCAAACCAACATGGCCCAACCACTCAGTCGTTCTTGTTTGTGATGTTATTCGGAATGGTGAGGAGTTGACGAGATGACGAATGCGACGAAGGCAATGGACATGCTACCTGCGGCCTCCGCGACCCGCAACGCCCACCAACAGCACAAACCGCCAGCCAAACCGGCCCGAGCAGTGTCACACCCTAGCTGAACCGGCCTCGGCCATGACAAACCCTGGTCATGCCGCCCTGGCCACGCCTCTGCCCGACCGTATCGGCTGAACAAGCCCGAGCCCCGCCGTCCGCTGACTGAACCGGCTCCACCGCCCTCGGCCGAACCACGCCGCCCTCCTGGCCACCCGCGCCTCCCAACCACCCGTGCCCCTCCATCCTCTTGCTCCTCCTGGTCAAAACGGCTCTCTACCAAGCCGGTCTCCTGAGCCCCGGCCGAACCACGCCCTCATGGCGCCTTGGCCGAGTCGGCCTCCCATGCCCCTCGTGGCGCCCTCCATGCCGAACCGCCCTCATGGTGGGTCCATGCCCTCACGATCGATCCACGAACTCCCAGCTAGTCTGCGCCCTCTCGGCCCTCCGTGGCCCCTCTCAGCCCTTCGCGGCCCCTCACAGCCTGCCGGGCTGGCAAGACCCAATGGGTCCATCAAGGGTGACCCGAACCGAGTCGGCCCAGATTGGGTCAGGCCGGGTCGGTCAGACCTGACCCGGGCCCTCTACGACCCTTAACTTTCTTTTGGCCATATCTTTGGAACTAGAAGTCTGTTTGATGAACCGTCAGTGGTGTTAGTAATATTAGAGCATGACATTCCCTTTGAGTATACCCCACAATAGTTTAGGGTATGGTTGAGATACGGTCAGGTTGGATCGTTCACGAATCGAACTGGGCTCCTAGGACTAAAAGGCTAATAACTCACAGAACGGGCATCCAAATGAAGTATTGTATGTTATGTTGAGACCTCTATGACATGGCAGGCCTTTGAGATACTTATTCATGGGTATTCGTTATAGTTCGAGCCCAGTAACTTATGACAAACCTGATCCTTTATTACACAATTAAACTTAATTTATTACTTAAACTTCACTTGATACAACATAGAATATCTATTGGTCTAGTGTCATTAGGGATTAGGATCATTAAATAACAACTTAAAACATGAAAAACAACATCTTTATTGAAAACATCCTTTACATGACCACTACATTCCCTTGTACTTAGCATTGCATCAGATAACCAGAGGACATGCTTAAAAAAGGTGAGTTATAAAGCCCAATAAGAAAATAATCATGGAATAATAGGAAGAATACAATACATGTTATAAAATAGGAATATCAATAGACTACAAGAGAAGCATAATCATAAAGGCCTGATAAAGCTTGATAATCATGACATGAAAATGTGGAAACAACATTGAACATGGAATTAGTATGAGCTAAGGCTCATTGCACATGGAGCATGAGTAAATCCTCATTGCACATGAAGCATGAGTAAAAACTCATTGTACATGAATTATCATGATTCAACACCCATTGAAGATGATTTATCATGATACTATACTTTACCCAATGCATTGGAGCGCTATAAGGGAGCACCCTTCTTAAACATTTAATTTCATGCACAAGTGTGCCACATGGATCATATAACATGGATTCATAAATCATTATAATTTATTCCACTATAAAGTAATGTGGAATTCATACATGAAACATTATAATCAATAATTAAATGTGCATAAAGGTGAATACCCTTGATAGAGAAATGAGCATGGTATTCACTACACAATGATATTGGCTAGGAAAATCGGTGCAATTTCGGCATCATAACGGCGTGATGTAAGAATTTAGAAAAATGGTTGATGAGAGAAAAATGGGTTCCCTATCAAATGTACATGAACTTTTATGTAAGGGAGACATATAGATACATGTCCCAACAATTGTAATGAAATTTAGACTCATGATAAAAAATAATTTCTTTAATGTAAAAGAGAGAGAAATTTCTTTTGGAATTTCGTCATAGTAACGGGTGTACATGGGAGGCATTTAATGAGAGAGAAAGGGCTATCACATCATTCAAAAATAAATTGGGAATTATGGGGGTCGTTTGAAACCATACCCCAATATTTAAAATTGAAATTAAAAGGGTATAAAAATATTAAGAAAATTGGACAAAAATTAAAAAGTATGAAAAAACTCTTACTTGGATGTTTGCTTCAAATGGATTGAGAGAGGCTTGAGAGAGGATTCTTGGGAGAATGGGGAACCTTGGGAGGATTGTAGAGATAGGAGGGAAGAGGTTGGATCAAATACAAAGGCTTTGAGTGAGGAGGAAGTGGGATCTTGGTTGAGTTTATATAGGAAATGTGAGGGATTTCATTATTATTTAGGTTTGGGACACCTCACATTAAACTAATCCAAACCAAAAACAAGCCCATGGTTTTTGCCCACGGTTTTTTGAAAAGGGAAGTGTAAATAAATATTATTGAAGGAAAAATTCCTAACTTATTAAAATAATGGGGTTTCTCATGTGGAAGTGATTCACCCTCCCAAGGAAAACAATTCAAAAAGATAAGATGTTTAATAAGTCTTGAAGGGTCCATTAATGCTTTGTAAAATAAGTCAAACAAACCCAAAATCACATTATTGTAATTTTAAAACATATATTGTCCGAAAATAATTCTTATAGTATCTTTTACATCACTATTGATTCATTATGATGTCATAAAACACATTATATATTTAAACGATATTTAATTTTTACCCAAATTATGATTGTCTCAGAAAATTATGAAAAATTCACCGTTAGATAATTTTGACCTCCTGATTCTAGAAATGCTATTTATTTTATCTAAATACTTTTATAAATATGTTAATTTTCACTTTTAAAATAAAAACCAACATTTATCGAAAATTCACGGGTTTTGATAAAAATGGCTTTCAAACTTTAATAAATAATAAGATTGCATTCATAAAATTATACGATCATTTAAAGTTAATAAAAATTAATTTAATAATAATAACAATATAATATTAAAATATTATTCAATCCCAAAATCCATTAATTCAACAAAATAAATTTCATAGTTGAATATTAACTAAAAACACTATTTGTGCTTTAAAAACTATTTACAAGGTCACCACAATAATGAAAAATGTGTACTCATTATTATATACAAAAATAATGTACATAAGCATAGTTATAAGGTCTTGTTACAGAACCCCTTATAACACCCACATAAGACCGAAGAGTAAGGTGTGCGATGGTGACAGACTTTTGGGGTGGCTCAGATAACATTGCTCAGGTGATAATCTCTATCAACATCCACTTCTCTCGTAGGAAGCCCCGCTTTAGCTTAACATAGTCAATCTCGGATTGGGATTGGTTAAGAGTGATTCCCAAAGATGCAACCTCCTTTCTGAGCTCTATCAAATGGTTTTCGTATGGGGTACGTCTACTAGATGAGTCCATCGCTTCCTTTGTCTGAGTAAATAGGGATTTGTTATAACCCTAAATTTATACTAGCCATTTGATCACTGGTCAATAGCTATATTAGCAATGGTCACAATTCATAACAAAAAACCAAAGAAATTGACATTTTATATAAACATTTTATATAAAGAGACATTTAATTAGATTAAGAGGGATTTCCATTAATGAATGTTTCAGTCGTTACAATCTCCCCCCCTTAAAAAATTTCACCCTCGAAATTTTCTTTCCCCACACTAAAACAGATGTGGGTAACTCTGCTTCATTATTTACTCTAATTCCAACGTCGCTTCTTGAAACATGTGGTTTCACCAAAACACCTTGACGAGGGACATTATCTTATTTCATAGAACGTTTTCTCTACAATCTAATATCTTCATTGGTTGCTCCTGATAAGAAAGATCATCCTCTAATTGTACCACCTCTGAAGAGAGTACATGGTAAGGGTATGGTATGTACTTCCTCAATGGGGATACATGAAAGACATCATGTACCTTGGCCATGGTAGGCAAGAAGTGCTAGTCGACATGCCACAACCCCGACACGATCAAGAATCTCAAAGGGGATGATGTACCTTGGACTTAACTTCCCTTCCTTTCCAAACCTCCTGACCTTTTTCCATGAGGATATGCGTAGAAATACCACATCTACAACTTTAAACTCAAGGTCCCATTGATGATTATTTGCAATACTCTTATGTTGACTATGGGCTTCCTTGATATGAAACTGAATGGTTTTCACCTTCTCCACCATTTCTTCGACCATTTCTGGTCCAAGCATCTTACGCTCA
The DNA here is from genome assembly GCA_963277665.1 of Viscum album. Classification (NCBI taxonomy): domain Eukaryota; kingdom Viridiplantae; phylum Streptophyta; class Magnoliopsida; order Santalales; family Viscaceae; genus Viscum; species Viscum album. The sequence goes on from OY728157.1 coordinate 173,016,841, forward strand.
CTCACCTCATCCCAACATTCTGGTGTTCATCACCTTTTCACATAAAGGGCTTCATATGGTGCCATTTGGATGCTCAAGTGGAAACTGTTATTATAAGAGAACTCAACCAGAAGAAGATGTTGATCCCATCATCCTTTAATATCCATTGAGCACAATCTCAATATTTCCTCAAGTGTTTGGATTTTCCACTCAGATTGGCCATCATTTTGAGGATGATAGGTCGTACTAAAGTTCAGTTAAGTATTCAAACCATGTTGAAGACTCTTCAAAAACATAACGGAGAATTCTGGATCTCAATTGGAAACAATAGATAGTGGTACTCCATGATGCCTTAACTCTTCCCTGATATATATCTATGCCAGTTGATCCAATGACAAATCCTCCCAAATAGCAATGAAGTGTGCAGCCTTTGTTAGAAGATCCACAACAACCCAGATTGCAATGTTGCCTTTGGATGTCTTCAGAAGTCTGGTGACAATTTCCATGGTGATGTTCTCCGACTTCCAATATGGTATGGTAAATGGTTGCATCATCCCCTTGGACTTCTTCTTATCTACCTTCATTTGTTGACACACCAGGCACATTGATGTATATTAAACAACCTCCTTCTTCATAATATTCCAGCAATAATTCCCTTGGATATCTTGATACGAAATTGTGTTTCCTAGGTGAATAGAGAAATTTGAACTATGTGCATCATCCAAAAGTTCCTTCTTTAGCTTCTGACTTGATGGAACACATAGTCTTTTCCCAAATATTGCAATTCCTTCATTATTAACATTAAATTCTTAGGATTTACCTTTTTCGATGGCTTCCACTTTTTCTTGAATTCCCACATCATCCTTTTGAGCATCCATTAACCTTTCCAAAAGTGATGGTTGAGAAAGAATTAATGACATGATTTATGATTTTCCCTTCTTTATGATTCCCATGTCCATCTTTCTCAAATCTAAGAAGATTGAATCCTTCTCCATTCTCATCAATTATAGAATCGCTAGGTCTGTTCTACTTAGGGCATCTGCCACCTTCTTCGCTTTCCCTGGGTGGTAATGGATTGAGCCGTCATAGTCTTTGGTCAACTCTAACCATCTCTGTTGGCACATTTTCAACTCTTCCTATGTGAATATATACTTGAGGCTTTTGGGGTCAGTATATATTTCACACTTCTCCCTAAAAATATAATGTCACCAAATTTTCAATGTGAAGATTATTGTAGCCAACTCGAGGTCATGTGTTGGATAGTTCTATTCATGAAATTTCAATTTCCTTGAAGAAGAGGCAATGATTTTGTCATTTTTCATCAACACACATCCTAGTCCCTTCTTTGAAGCATCATTGAATAACACAAAAAGTTATCCACTTGTGGGTAAAGTGAGAACGGTTGTAGTGATAATCCTCATTTTTAACTCCTTGAATCTTTCTACACATTCATCACTATGATAAAACATTACTCCCTTATGAGTTAGCTTGGTAAGAGGGTTGGACCATCGTGAGAAATTTCTCACAAATTGTCGAAAATATCCAGCTAATCCCAAAAAGCTACAAATATCCATTACCGATGTTGGCCTTGGCCATCCCTCAATTAAATCTGTTTTGGAGGGATCCATAGATATCCCATTGCTTATGATGATATGGCCCAAGAATGAGACCACATTAAACCATAACTGACATTTGATGTACTTTTCATAGAGCTTCCCCTTCTGCAAGGACTCTAGTATAGTTCTTAGATTCTCCTCATGATCCTCCTTGGTTTTGGAGTATATCAGAATATCATCTATAAAGACTACCACAAATTTGTTGAGGTAATCTTTAAAGACTATATTCATCAATTCCATGAAGATTTCTGGAGCATTAGTGAGTCTGAAATACATTACTATGAATTCATATTGCCCGTATCTTGTACAAAAAGAATTATTGGGGGTGTCTTCCTTCTTCACCCTTACTTAATAATATCCCGACCACAAATCCACCTTGGAAAAGTATTGTGCTCCCCGAATCTGATCAAAAAAGTCATAAATTTGTGGGAGAGGATACTTTTTCTTTATCGTGATTTTGTTAAGCTCACAATAATCAATGAAAAGGAACCTTGACCCATCCTTCTTCTTGAAGAAGAGGGCTGGTGCACCCCATGGTGAATCACTTGGGCGTATAAACCCTTTATCTAGATTCTCCTGTAGTTGTTTATTCAACTCCTCAAGCTCCACAACAACCACTCTATACGATGTTTTGGATTTTGTAAATTCACTATGTATAAGATCAATTGAGAATTCAACATCTCTTCTAGGAGGAAGACCAGGCATTTCCTCAGGAAACACTTCACTGAATTCCCTCGCAATAGGAATTTCTTCTAGGACGGTTGCCTCCTTTGACTCAATCATCTAAGATAGATACTCATACTCATGGGGAAGTAATACCCACTATTGAGGTGATGGATCTAAGGAAGATTCATCTTCCTCCTTGCACTTCTAATGAATCGGTGGACAATTCTCCACATGGAGAGTGATTTCCCTCTCATAGAAATTTGTGTTGGCTCTATACAAGGAAAGGAAATCCATGCCATGAATTGCATAAAATTCCACCATAGGAAGTATAACGAGGTTCGCTGGGAAGTTTAATCCATAGATTTTGATAGGGGGGGAGTTATATTCGGGGGATGCAAGGATTTCCCCATTTTTCGTACTCACTGATATCTACAATTCCATGATTTGTGTTGGTGCTGTAATTGTTCTACTAAACTTTCGAGATATAAAAGAATGTGTAGAACCATAATCAAAAGGTACATTCACTATTATCGAATGAATAACTTGAATACCTGTCACCACTTTGTTGTTGGGGTTCACTTCGGCAGTAGTGATTGAAAAATCTCACCCATTTTCCTTGGAAGTTGTTGGTTTCCTCCAAAGACCATTTTCGTAGGGAACTGATTTTCAAGATGACCATGTTTTTTGCAGTTGTAGCAATGATCCACACATTGAGGTTCAAATAGATCATTTCGCTCCTCTGTCGCAGTCGCGGGTCTTTCTTGCTGATAGTTAACAGCTAGGTTCCCTTCTCTTCCACACCTAAATCATTTCCTCATTTGCTTCAGGCAGTTTTTGGGGTTCTTCTTTAATAACCATTGGCATGTGGGGTGTTGGATCTTCATAGAACTTTTGGATTTATCCATCAGACCGCCAGCATTGAAGTCCAACTTACTCTTCATATCCCTATGATACCCCTGAGATTCTCAGATCTTCATTTTGACCATGAGGGAACATCGGACAATTTCCTCATAGCTGTCTAAGTCACAGATCACCAGCACTTTCCGAAGGTTAGGTATTATCCCACCAAAGAAGCGGTCAACTGTGAATTCAGGGGAAATGACAAAGCCAGAGGCATATCGTGCAAGCCTTGTGAAATTTTCTTTGTACTCTCCAATAGATTCATCGTCTTTGTGCTTGAGGGAAAGGAATTCCCTTTCCATATTAAACCGTAGGGTTCTCTGAAAATATATATCGAAAAACATCTTCCGGAAATCCATCCATTCCAATGGCTCGATCTCCTCCTTAGGATTCATATTTTTGTTGAACATCCACCATTGATCAGCTTCACCCTCCATATAATAATCTGCCAGGAGAACCTTCTCTTGTTCAGAACCATGAAGGATGGATAAGATCTATTCAATGGAGTTGATCCATTGTTCAGCGATTGAGGGATCAGATTATCCATTAAAATTAGGATGCCTTTGTCTCATAATGCTCTCAATAGTGACTTATTCATTCTTGGGGGGGGGGGTTGATCGTTCCTCTTGACCCATGTTTCAATTCAAATATTGAGTTAGCTGAGAGAGAAGAATGACAAAGGTCACGATTCCTACTCCCATTGGATTGGGCATCTCATTTGTACAGTCATCACATTGATCTTCACATCGATTATTAGCCCGAGTCCTCCTATTACCGGCGATTGGGTGGAATAAAAGGAAAGTTAGGGGTAACACTTAAAGTGTAATACAAGGTAAAAACCGATGACTTATAAATAAATTTTATTTCCTTAACATATGAATCTGTTGGCTTCAGTCTATGTTACCCATGATCTAATTTCTAACGTATATTCTTAGGGCATTTTTTTACCCTTAATAATGGTTGATAATAAGCTTTTGAATTTACCAAAACATATCCCTTGGGAGTGTCGTAACCAAAATGGATTCAAGGCCCATTGTCGTGCACCAGTTCCCATTCAAGTCTAGCTCCATCGGTGTTTTTAGGTTTTACCCCTAGGATACATTTGTGCCAGAGCTGCCTCTAACTGCTCGTATCCAGACTGGGATGTATTTTCTTGATAAACCACTTAATCAATACTCACCAAAACATAGGGATGTTTTTATTATACTCAGTCTTGTCGCTAAGGATTTAATTGGGTTTTCTTACCCTATTCCCAAAAATAACTAAACCTATCCTCTGATACAAACTATGACAACCCTGATCTTTTATTTCAAAATTAAACATAATTTATTACATATACATCACATGATTCAACATAGAAGATCAATAGTTCTAGTGTATTTGGGGCTTATTATCATTACTTAACAACTTAAAATATGAAAAACCACATCTTTATTCACTAAAGCCTTTACATGACCACTACATTCCCTCGTACATAGCATTGAATGGGATAACCTGAGGACATGCATAAAAAAGGGTGAGATATAAAGCTCGGTAAGGAAATAATCATAGAATCGCACGAGGAATAAAATACATGTTATAAAATAGTCATATCAATATAGAATAAGTGGAGCATAAACGTAAAGTCATGATAAAACATGTTAATCATAACATGGAAATGTGGCAACAACACTTAACAAGTAATTAGCATAAGCCAAGGCTCATCGCAGATCGAGCATGATTAAATCCTCATTTCACATGAAGCATGGGTAAAACCTCATTGCACATGAATTATCATGAGTCGACACCCATTGCACATGAAGTATCATGATACTATACTTTACCCAATGCATTGGAATGCTATAAGGGCACACCCTTCTTTAACATTTCATTTCATGCATAAGTGGGCCACATGGATCGTATAACATGGATTCATAAAACATAATAATCTATTTCATGATAAAGTAATATGTAATTAATGCATGAATCTTTATAATCAATAAGTAAATGTTCATAAAGGTGAATACCCTTGATAGATAAATGGGCATGGTATTCACTACACAATGTCATTGGCTTAGAAAATCAGTGCAATTTCAGCAGTGTAACGGAGTGACGTAAGAATTCATAAAAATGGTTGTTGAGAGAGAAAGTGGTGTCTCATAATATGTACATAAAATGGACAGTAAGGGGGTCATATAGATACATGTCCCAACAATTTTAATGTAATTTAGAGTCATGATACAAAAGATTTTCTAGAATGTAAAAGAGAGATAAATTCCTTTCGGAATTTCGGCATAGAAACGGGTGTACATGGGAAGAATTTAATTAGAGAGAAAGGGGTCTTCCATCATTCAACAATAATGATGGATGTATAGGGGGTAGGTTTGACACCATAACCCAACATTTATAATTTAAATTACAAGGTCATAACAACATTAAAGAAATTGGACAAAAATGAGAATGAAAGAAAAAACCCTTACTTTGAAGTATGCTTCCAAAGGCTTGAGAGAGGCTTGAGAGAGGATTCTTGGGAGCTAGGGGCACCTTGGGAGGATTATAGAGAGAGGATGGAAGAGGTTGAATGAACTCCAAAGTCATTGAGTGAGGATGAAGTGGGATCGTGGGTGGGTTTATATAGGAATGGTGATGGAATTTTTTATTATTTAGGTTTGGGACACCTCACATTAAACTAATCCATAACCCAAGCCAGCCCATGGTTTTTCCCATGTTTTTTGGAAAAGGGAAGTGTAAAACAATATTTTATAATTACAATGTCCGAACTTCTTATGATAATTTGGCTGCTTATGTGGAGATGAGTCACACTCCCAAGGAAAATAATTTAAAAAGACAAGATGCTTAATAAGTCTTGAATGGTCCATTAATGCTTTGGAAAATAAGTCAAAAAAAACCCAAAATCACATTATTTTAATTTTAAAACATATATCGGCCGAACATAAAGCTTATAGTATTTTTTACATCATATTGGTTCAATATGTTTTCATAAAACACATTTTATATTTAAACGGTATTTAATTTTTACCCTAAAATTTGACAATCTCAAAAAATTATGCAAAATTCATCGATGGATAATTTCTACATTCTGATTCTAGAAATTATATTTATTTTATATAAATAATTTTCTAAATATGTTAATTTTCACTTTTAAAATAAAAACCAACATTTATCAAAAATTCACGGGTTATGACAAAAATGGCCTTCAAACCATAATAAAAATTACGATTGCATTCATAAAATTATACAACCAATTATATTTAATAAAAACTAATTTAATAATAATAATAATATAATAAAATATTATTTAATTAAAAAATTCATTAATTCATCAAAATAAATTTCTTAGTCGAATATTAACTAAAAACACTATTTTCCTTTAAAAACAATTTACAAGGTAAAAATTATAAAATGAAATTATATTCATTATTATATAAAAACTATTGCACAATACCATAGTGGTATGGTATTAACCCCTTATAACACCTGCATAATACAGAAGAGTAAGGTGTGCTATGGTGACATGTTCTTGAGGAGGCTCCGATAACATTGCTCGGGTGGTAATCTCTATCAACTTCAACTTCTCTCATAGGCAGTCCCACTCGATCTTCACATATTCAAGATCATCTTGGGCTTAGTCAAGAGTGAATCCCAAATACATCACCTCCTTTCTGAGCTCTGGAAAATTGGCTCGGTATGGGGAACGTTTACTAGATAAGGCCATTACTTCCTTTTTCCGAGTAAATATGGATTTCATAAAACCCTATATTTGTATTAATCATGTGATCACTATTTAATGGCTATATTATAAACGGTCACAATTCTTAACATAAAACCAAAGAAGTTGACATTTTATATAAATATTTTACATAAAGAGACATTTAATTAGATTAAGAGGGATTTACATTAATGAATGTTTGGATTATTACATAGCTCATGGTGAGGATCCTTCCAGAGGCGAGCGAACAGAGTGCAGAGACCAAGTAGCTGGCTGAGACTTGATGACTACGGACCGATAGACTCAGAGTGACTCAACTACCCTAGTGGGGAGCATCTGGTTGTGGCGGCAGACCCACGATGGAGGAGTGCCTGGTTGTGGTGGCATACCCATAGTACTGAATAGGAGGAGTACCTCTACAGGCTATTAGGGGGAGTTCCTGGTTGTGGCGGAAGACCCATGCTGGGGAGCACCTTGGTGACACAGTAGACCCACGGTACTCGACGGAAGGAGTACCTCAGTAGTCCTAGGTTACTGGGAAGAATCTTGGTGTCACAACAGGCCCACTGTACTCGACAGAGGAGGAGTTCTCCAGCAGTCGTGGTTTAGATAATGTGAATAAAAAATACTAGTTGAGCAGAATCAGTAACATTAGTGTTTTCCTCATGATTGAGAACGATTACCTGATAACATAGGTATACTTATTGGCATATACCTAAGTGGGGTTATATGTTGATTTCATAATTTTTGGTTTATCCTAGTTGGATTTTGTGAGACCTTGAGGGTCTCGGGGTCCTTAATGCGTATCTTTATACTCACCCCTGCATGGGATATGCCCAAACCTCGTTGTGATGGATGAAGATGATGGACAAAGCTGACCGAGGGTGAGAGTACCAAGACTGGACAGTACGCGAAGGTGGACCTTACAGCGTGTCGGTACACGGAGGAGACGGACGGACGTAGAGTGCTAATGAGGTGATATGTACCTACCCTTCAGCTAGGAACCTCGGAGAATGACCCAATGTCTATTTTTCCTGTTTCCTCTGTTGTACTTGTACTTTCAGTTTCTTGTACTCTCAAGTTGGGCTTTTATTCTGGCCCCTTTTTTCATACTATACTCACTTTTTGGTTATTCAGTTTACTCGTGATCATATATACTCTGTGTGTTTATAGGTTATAAAGTCAATGCCTTCCCAGTTTTATGCAATAATTATTTTTGTGTTAGTCTCCAATGCCTGGACTATGGAAGGGGGGCTTAGGGTAGTCACGGCATGGGCACCGGGGGACGGGTCGTGACAAATTAATATCTCACGAACCAAATCTGGTCGCCATCAAACCGGCACCAAACCCTGCTCATGGTAATACCCAAAGGGTGTTCCCTATCCCCACAGGCTAGAACATGTGATCAGGTATCATAAATATTCATTTGGTAATGATTTACTCGAGTTTGGATTCATAAAATAAACAAAAAAAATAACAAACCAAATCTGAAAAATTATTCCAAACAAGACTTAATAACAATTAAAAACTGGGTATAAGGGTTTAAACAAGACACAAGAGGTCAAAAGTTTTATTAAAGTATCAGAAAAAATATCCCATGAGACTCCACACGACAAGGGGTCATCACCCACGAGTCGTCTCCACAACACTGCACCATTGAGAAAAACTAGCAACCCGGACCGCCATCGCCCAAGGACTTGTATTTTCCTGTGTCAAACATGATAAAGTCTACTTACACCAAAAGGTGTAATTAGGGTGTGATACCAAGCCCAATAGGATATCACCCATGGATTCGAAGTGATAGGCATTATAAAATAAAAATCTCGCAAGAGTTATAAATAGAAAATGGTAGCATTTATTTCTAAAAGAGAAAATTTGAAAAGAAAATAACCTTCAATGGGTATAAATTTAAAGAATGAGTGAATTTTAATAAAACATGCAATATACTGGTTTTCACATCCCAAAATACCATAAGTAAAATAAATATTCAAAAAAGTCCATGAGCACCAAGCAAAGGAACACCCCTAGGTACTAGTTAGTTCTAAGCCCCATGTACCTCATACCTCGGTGTAAGTATCCATAATAAAAAGATTTCTCATGCACGATCCACTAGTAGGGAGCATACCCATAACCTATTGGTCTATAATCATATCCATTGTAGTTTTTTTAGTGTTATCCATGTCATACATGCTAAGTGAACCATGGTCAAAACCCCTCTGTTTACTAGCGTACTAGTACATGTTAGCCCACCTAGTTACCCGGGTTTCCCATCATGTGCTCAAATTGTTTCCACATGCTACCAAAATCAATTTTCACATATAAATATATGTTCTGGTCATAGACATTTAAAACAGTAACTACACATTCTTTGCACCTTTCATATAACTCAATAAACCACTTATAATTTCTAAAAAACAACTTCAAGAAAAGTTATCGAATTTGGCACATTAAATCCATCTAAAATTCCACATTAAAAACCTAATGGAGACCAATATTATACCAAACCATAAATTTCAGCATCAAAATTTTTTTATAATTCCAATCCATGAATTATAAAACAACACCAAGAGGCACAACATGGGTTGCACATGTAAAACACCCATTTTCACACAAAATTGGAACTTAAAAATCAAACGCTTTGAAAATGCTACCCAAATCAATTTTCACAATTAAAATAATGAGTTAGAAACATAATAGAAATATAAATTCAGAAATCCAACTCATTCTACAATACATACATATGAAATCACCTACCAAAAGAGTCAAACCCCCCAAATCCGTGTGTGTCACTTCAACTGCACCTCCTCCGCACCACAAGGAGTAAGATTGAACCTAAAACCAGAGGTTTGGACCAAGAAAATCAAAAATAAAAACCTAGGTAAGAATACCTATCTTTTGGACATTTGGGGATTCAACAAAAAAAGAATAAACCCTATGAAAAAGGGAGGAAGGAAGAGAACCAACTTACATGAGAAATCTGGACGTTTTTTGGAGATCGAGAAGATCGGCCCAAATTTGCGATGAGTCTTACCTTAAGAGATGGAAAAATTAATATGGGGGTGCGGCTGGGTTCAGTGGGAACATGTGTAAGGTGGAATCACTAAAAAAGGATAAAAAATTAATGTTTTATGAAATAATTAATAAAACACTTTAAAACTGGAAATGAGCTTTCAGGTTGATCCAATACCTAATTTGATAACAAAAATCCAAAATGAAAATGAATTTTTAACGGGCGCAAATTTATTTTGTGGTTTTAATAGTTAAATTAAGGTCATTTTTAAAGTTTAATGGGTGAAAAAGGATGAAAAACAAAGGAGTTATTAAAGAAACAAAATTTATTTTTAAAATTGGAAATTAGCTCTCGGGTTGGCCCAAATTTGGAAAACCCACCATTTCCTTAAAAAAAGGATGGAAAACCTCAACAAAGCAAGAATGTAAATTAAATGAAACATACCTTTAACATATGTCATTTAGGTGAGAATTCTCCCCACCATGATGTATATTCCACCCCGGAATGTCAACCCGATGCTTGATCGGAAAACAGGTCTGCGTACTCTTCCTCAACCCATGACTTTTGCTCCCATGTCTCATGTGTATCACTCCCATGATGCCAAAGAACTCGGACTAGGGGAATAGACTTTTCCCTTTATCACCTTCTCTTGGAATTCCACTATTCACACTGGCAGCTCAAAAATAGATAAATCAGTCTCTATATCCAACTCCTCCCAATTCAGCACATGGGACGGATCCGAGTTGTATTTCTTCGACTGGGAGACATGGAAAACATCATGGATGGATGTCAACTGAGAATTCAAATACAAAATATAAACCAACATACCAATATTCTCGGTGATATCAAAATGTCTGACATACCTCAGCGTCAACTTTCCCTGCTTCCCCAAGAGGCGGTGACCCAGACGAGGGACCACTTTCAGAAATACCCGATCACCCACAGAAAACTCTAGATCCCAACGCCTCTTATCAACATATGATTTCCGGTGACTCTGATCCATTAATAAACGATTCCTGATCAACTTGACCTTCTCATATGTCTCCTAGACAAGACTCTGTACCAACAGCGATGCCTCACCTACCTCAGCCCAACATAGAGGGGACTGACAAGGCCAACCGTAGAGCACCTCAAAGGGAGCCATTCGAATCGAGGATTGGTATCTGTTATTATAAGGAATCTCAACCAATACCAAATGGATATCCCACGATCCACTGAATTCCAAGACACATTCATGAATCATGTCTTATAGGATCTGTTTTTCCTGCTCTGTCTGACCATCTGCCTGAGGATGGTATGTTGTGCTCATCTTAATTTGGGACCCCAAAGAATTCTGAAGGCCTCCCCAAAACCGAGAGGTGAAGCGGTGGTATCTATTTGAGAAAACTTTTGATGGCACACTATAAAGCCTTACCACCTCTTTAAAATACAACTGGTCCAACTCATCCCCTTTAGTTGTATCTCTGATAGGAATGAAGTGGATTGATTTGGTCAGACGATAAATCACCACCCAAATAGCATTCTTACCTCAAGCTGTATGAGTAAATACAACAATGAAATCCATGGAAACCTCATCCCACATCCAGGTAGGAATGGGTAATAGATGAAGAAAATCAGAGGGCTTTTGATTTTCTACTTTCACTTTATGAAAAGTGTAGCATCTCGATACAAAGTCTGTAATGTCCCATCTCATACCTGGCCACCAGAACTGTCGACGAACATCATAATAATTCTTGGTGGCATCGGGGTGGATGGACCAATGTGAATGGTGGATATCCTGCATTACCACCTTCTTCAGAGATAGAGGCACCACTGAACGAACCTTGAAACAGAAGATACCCTCGGGAGAAGAAGACCAATCAGAAGACATCTCCCCACCATGAAGAATCTATCTCAATCGCTGACAAATCTCATCACTGGTTTGTTCCTACTGAATCAAATCTAATAGAGAATCAGTCAACAGGACGCTCACCAAGAATGCCCTTACACTATCTTCCCTGGTCTCCACAAGCATCTGAGAAAATATCCCCCATCAATATCCACTCATCACTAGACTTCCTCAAATCTTGCACTGGAACTCTTCAACACAAAGCATTGGCCACCACATTACCCTGTCCTGGGGTATAGACAATGTCAAAGTCGAACCCCTGCAAGTACTCAATCCAGCGACGCTGCCTCAATTTGAGATCCTTCTGTGAGAATATACAGGCTATGCTTTTGTGATCATAGTTGACCAAAAACTTTTCCCCAAATAGGTAGTGACTCCAAATATTCAAAGTATGCGTCACCGCTGCCAACTCCAAGTCATGGGTGGGGTAGTTCTTTTCTTGTGGTCATAGTTGGAAAGAGCCATATTCCACCACGTAATCATCGGGCATAAGCACACACCCAAGATCCATACATGAAGCATCAAATAGACCACATATCCCTTTCCAGCCTCTGGGAAAATCAGCACGGGGAGCGGTAGTCAACCACCTCTTCAGATCCTCGAATGATGCCTGACATTCTAGACCCCATAAAAATTTCACCCCTTTCTGGGTGAGTGCGTTCATCGGTGAAGGATGTCGAAAGAAATCCCGAACGAATCGCCTTTAATAACAAGCCAGGACAAGGAATTTCCGGTTCTCAAACACATTCTTCAGTTCCTCCCATGACGTGACTGCACTAATTTTATTGGGGTCCATTGAAAATCCATGCTCTGAGATCACATTCCCTTGAAATCTAACCTTCCTAATCCAGAAAGTGCACTTTGAAAACATTTCATAGAGGCGGTGATCCCGTAATGTACCCAAAACGATCCTCAAGTGATGTTCGTGTTCCTCCTTAGAGCTAGAGTATACCAGAATGTCATCCATAAACACCACAACAAAGGAATCCAGATAATGATGAAACACCATGTTCATGAGTGCCATATAGACCGATGGAGCATTGGTCAATCCGAAGGGCATGACCAAATACTCAAAGTGGTCGTACCTGCATTGAAAGGCTGTCTTTGGGATATCTGACTCTTTCACCAAAAGATGATGATACCCCGAACTCAGGTTTATCTTTGAGAACCACTTTTCCCCCTTCAACTGATCAAAAAAATCATCTATTTTGGGAAAAGGGTATTTATTCTTAATTGTTACCTTATTCAGCTTACGGTAGTCAATGGACAACCGGAGGGATACATCAGCCTTTGTCACAAACAACATAGGAGCGGCCCAAGTAGATACACTCGGGCAAATGAATCCTTTGGATTCTAAGTCGTCCGGCTGTATCTTTGATTCCCTCAGCTCGATGGGGGGCATGCGATAAGAGGGAAGAGATATCAGTTGTGTACCCAGCGCCAGATCAATCGAAAATTCCACATCCTGCTCCAGGGGAAAACCTGAAAAATAATCCGGGAATACCTCTGAAAAATAATTCACTACATGAGGTAGTGCACCATCAGGGGAAAGACCATCCTCTAGCATGAGCGAAGATAACTGGAAGATAACACGTCCCAACACTAGGAGTGGAGGCCCTGCGTGACCTGACAGAGGATCCCATTATCCATGAAAAACCTGACGACTCCCATCAGGTGCTGTGAAACTCCCACACCGTCTGTTGAAATCGATGTGTGCCTGGAAGTGTACTAGCTAATCAATCCTGAGTATGACATCAAAAAGGTCCATATCTAAGACCAAGAGGTGACACTCCATCTCGACCACTAACACAGAAAGCGCACACGATGGGCACCTGAGACCCTGCTCCTTCTTCTTTCCCAACGGTGTCACCAAATCCATCAAAAAAGACATTAAATTAGTTGGAAAATTCAGAATGTCCAGGAAACGAGAAGAAATAAATGAAACAGAGTCACCAGTATCAAAAAGAGAAGAAGCTGCAGAAGATGCGAACAAAACGGTTCCTCGAACTGTCAACGGTCTCGCCTCTGATTCTACTAGTGCCTGATCCACCGCATGGAGATGTCTGGTCTCTACCTGAAGACGAATTCTAGTCGGTGGCTATTCCCTGAACTGGATCTACCCAGAATTTGACCCATCCCTACCAAAATGGATTCCAAATCAAGATCCCACAGTCCTCGACGGCTTAGACTATGCTGGCACTCCTCTGAGAGGTATGGATCCTTCCCCACTTTGAAGTGGACGCGTTATCCCACAAAACATTTAATGTGTCCCATACCTCCACACTAAAAACATGTCTTCATAGGATGAGGGCATGCTGGACGGATGTGATCGGTCTTCACACACTTGTGGCACATGACCAATCTCGCATCAGAAGCCACTGATGAAAACTGCCTGGATAAGTGCCCTGAACTGCCTCCTCCTTTCTTCGCATGATCCTCCCGCTTCCTTTTCTTCTATGAGGAGCTACCACTTCCCACTACTAATACTGAACCATATAAACAAGCCATTCCTTTCCTATCAATCTCCACCATGCATGCCTGATCAATGACCTAAGGATAGGTCGTCAGCTTAAACAAGAACACCTGCGAGTATATCTCTGGTCGCCAGCCATTCTTAAACCTCTTGGTCTTCGCTTGCTCATTAGAGACAATTTTTGGAGCATAGAGATCCAACTCAGTGGAATGGTAGGCAATATCCATCATAGATAGATTCCACTGAACATGTTCCATGAACTCTCTAGACCTAGCATAAGCCAACACCTCAGGGGCTGTACTGTTCATTGAAGACAACCTTGAAATCTCCCCAGCGTATCTGCTCATTCTTCCCAGCCTGAAGCAATGACTCCCACTACATATGGCTGGGACCCTCCAACAAAAAGGAGGCACACTTCACCCTCAGCTCCTCAGGTGTTTCCAGGAACTCATACTTATGCTCAATCTTCTCAATCCATTTTTCTACTTCCTGGGGTTCTGAGATACCTCGGAAGATAGGAGGTTTGTTTTTCAGAAACTATTGTGCTTTATATTTCCTATGACCTATCTCTTCTACCCTAACAGGAATAGGAGCAGAAGCTGGTCCTTGTCCCAAAGCGTGGATAGCCCAATCCATTGCTTCCATAATCCTCTGATTAATCTGTGTGAGAGAACGCTCTCCAGCTACCTCCTATGGGTTGGTGGGAGCTTTCCGGGGAGGCATGTTGCTAGAAAATGCAACAGTCAAAAAACAATAGTCAATACCACAATTCTGAACATTGTAATCAAATACATCAAATATAATTAAACTAAACACATTTCAGCAATAAAAGAAACAACTACTCCACATCCTCCAGATGTCCACATGTGGTATGCAACCCACACGCCTCACCTGGAAGTGAATTCAATCGATAAATTTGAACATCCCTTGGTGACTCAAGGTCTGCCATGAGAGGTGCGGGCCAGGAACCCTACTCACAACCAAAACCCTAAACCCTGATAGTCCTAGCTCTTGTCTATCCCGACTCATCCCAATATAGTATTATAACCCAAAAACATTAACCTCCTCTGATACCATTTTCTCACGAACCAAATTTGGTTTCCATCAAACCGGCACCAAACCTGGCTCATGGAAAGACCTGAAGGGTGTTCCCTATCCCCAAGGACTGGAACAAGTTCCTGGGTATCATAAAAATTCATTTTGGACAGATTTACCTGAGTTTGGATTCATCGAATAACCAAAAACAAACAACAAACCATATCTGAAAAATAATGCCAAACAAGACTTAATAAAAATTCAGAACAGAGTATATGGGTTCAAACAAGACACAAGTTGTATAAAATTAGCAGAAAAAAATATCCCATGAGACTCCACAGGACAAGGGGTCATTTCCCATGATCCATCTCCACAACACCGCACCATTGAGAGAAACTAGCAACCCGAACTGCCATCGCCCGAGGCCTTGTCTTTGCCTGTTTCAAACATGATCAAGTCTACTTACACACAAATGTGTAAGTAGGGTGTGATTCTAAGCCCAATAAAATATCACCCATGGATTCCAAGTGATATATATTATAAAATAAAAAACCTGCAAGAGTTATAAATAGAAAATGGTAGCATTTATTTCTAAAAGTGAAACTTTGAAAAGAAATTAACTTTCATTGGGGATAACATTAAAGAATGAGTGAATTTGAATAAAACTTTCAAGATACTTTTTTTCACATCCCAAAATACCATAAGTAAAGGATAAATTTCAAAAAAGTCCATGATCACCAAGAATAGGAACACCCCTAGGTACTAGTTAGTGGTGAGCCCCAAGTACCTCGTACCTTGGTGTAAGTAACCATAATAAAATTCATTATCATGTACGAGCCACTAGTAGGGAGCATACCCATAACCTAGTGGTCTCCAATCATCTCCATTATAGTTTTTTAGTGTTATACAAGTTAGACTTGCTAATTGAACCATGGTCAAAACCCCTCTGTTCACTAGCGTACTAGTACACGCTAGCCCACCTAGTTATCCGGGTTTCCCTTCTTGTGCTCAAATAGCTACCACATGATACCAAAATCAATTTTCATATATAAATATCAGTTCTGGTCACACACATTCAAAACATTATCTACACATTCTTTTCACCTTTCATATGACTCAATAAACCACTTATAATTTCTAAAAAAACAATTTGAAGAAATGTAATCAAAATTTTCACATTAAATTCATCTTAAATTCCACATTAAAAACCTTATGGAGATCAATATTATACCAAAAAAGAAATTTTGGCATCAAAATATTTTTATAAATCCGATCCATGAATTATAAAACAACACCATGAGACACAACATGGGTTGCACATGTAAAACACCCCTTTTCACCCCAAATTGGCACTTAAAAATCAACCGCTTTGAAAATGCTACCCAAATCAATTTTCGAAATCAAAATAATGAAGGAGGAACATAATGGAAACAGAAATATAGCAATCCAACACATTCTACAATACCTACATATGAAATCACCTACCAAAAGAGTCAAAACCCCCAAATCCTTATGCGTCATTTCAACCGCACCTCCACCGCACCACACGGGAGTAAGATTGAACCTAAAAATAGAGGATTGGACAAATATATCACAAATAAAAACCTATGTACGAAGACCTAACTTTTTTAAATTTTGGGATTCAACAAAAAAAGAAGAAACCCTATGAAAAAAGGAGGAAAGAAGAGAACCAACTTACTTGAGAAATCTGGACGTTTTTTTGGTGATCGAGATGTTTGGCCCTAATTCGTGATGAGTCTTAGCTTCAAAGAGGGAAAAACGAATATTTCGGAGTGGCTGGATTCAGTGGGAACATGTGAGAGGTGGAATCACCGAAAAAGAATAAAATATGAATATTTCATGAATGAATTAATAAAACATTTTAAAACTAGAAATGGGCTTTCGGGTTGGCCTAATACCTAATTTGATCACCCAAATCAAAGATAGTAATGAATTTTTAAGGGGCCCAAATTTCTTTTTTGGTTTGAATAGTTAAATGAAGGGCATTTTAGAAGTTTAATGGGTGAAAAATGTTGAAAAACTAAGGAGTTATTAAAGAAACAAAATTTATTTTTAAAAGTGGAGAAGGGCTCTTGTGTTGGCCGAAATTTTGAAAACCCACCATTTTCTTAAAAAATGCATGGAAAACCCCCAAAACAAAGAAAGAATGTAAAATAAATGAAACATATCTTTAAAATATTTCATATATGTTACATAGTATCAGAGGATTTAGTTCAAACATAGAACTTAGGTCTCTGATCTTTCTTTTCTATGAAGCAATAATGTTAAGAGTAGTGAGTGTCGTTCTCAGTTCAAGGAGTCCAATGTTAGTGCGGTGGATGAAGTATCCATACACCAGGACCCTGACATCTAATTTATGACTCAGTGCACAAAAACACTAATTTTGTGTATGTTTTCAATAGTTTTATTTAAGTTAGATCAACCAGGTCAGCTCACCAGGTATGATCTTTTAACCGTGTCGCAACTGTTTCTTTCAGGATGCCTCCCCACGGATGACCAGCTAGAGTCCTGAGAGTTGTACGCATAGATAGCCCACCTAGCAATGAGGCCTTAGTGTAGGGCCCTTTTCCAGCGGAGGCACCAGTGGTACCACTTCCCGTTGGGCCACCGATTCCCCCATCCCTAGTAGCAGATGATGCACGCCAGTTGAACACATTTCATTTGTTCCAGTGCACAATGCCACATAGGTTTAGGGGAGAGACGGACCCACAGGTGGTTGAGGATAGGCTGGAGGCTGTGGTGAGATTTTTCCGACTAGTAGGGGCACTAACAGATATCATGGTGATTCATGCTGCCAGCCTTCTATAGGAAGAAGTGGGTAGATGGTGGAGCTTGATGATCCATGTTCATGATGATATGACACTACTCTAGACAGACATTGTAAGCCTATTTCGGGCGGAGATTATCCCAGCGACTCTTCACACAGTGTGCATACATTTGTTACCTCATCTATAGTAGGGTAACATGACTGTAGCTCAGTAATCAATGAGGTTCATAGACCTCTCACACTACTCCACCAATATGGTACGAGACCCATTCATCAGGGCCCGGACCGTCGAGCAGGGACTCAGGTGGGAGATCAGGGCATCGGTGACCTCACTCAGCATTCCGACGCAAAAATGGGTGTTAGAGAGGGCCCTCAAAGTGGATGTTTTCCTTGCTGAGAATTCTCCAGCATCAAGATCCACCACTAGTCGACACGTAGTGGATTCTTCTGTAGCTGGGAGCAGACAGATGTCACAGAGGTCCAAGAGGACCAGACCTATAGGTGGACAACCGCATGACTCAGGATCGGTTGTGCGAGGCCCCCAGAGCAGAGACATACATGCTAGGAGGGGGAAGTGTTTCTCATGCAGCAGGCTAGGTCACATGGTTCATGACTATCCGACCGGCCATCCGGATGATCAGCAGATGGTCGAAGGACAACCCAGGTAGAGATAGAGATTCGATCGAGGCGGTCTGCAGGGAGTAGGCGGACGTTGCAGAGGAGCTGGCCATGCAATTGGTGGTGGAAGACGTTTTGAGGTTTTACCACCACCACCAGGAGCCCCCCCCCCCCCCCCCCCCCGACCGTAAGGACTCGGTGGACATGGGAGAACTCAGCTCCAAGTAGCTGAGGCCTACAATCATGGCACTCTGGAGATGATACGAGGCACAATCTGTGTCTATTACACCTTAGTTGTAGTTCTTATAGAGACAGGTGCGAGTCAGTCTTTCATTGCCACTTCCCTCGTTTGGATCTCGAAGATTCATATAGAGCAAATGGCTCGATCCTTAGGCTAGAGACTCCTATGAGACAAGATTCGAGGATTACACACTGGTGCCAGAAATATGATCTTACTCTAGGAGGCGAGAGCTTTAGCTGGGATCTCCTAGTAGCGGCATCGAGGCCTTACAATGTCATTTTTGGTATGGACTGGTTATCTATAGTCCATTCCTATATTGACTATATTATTCGCAAAGTGTGGTGTGTCTGCACGGATGGGACCAGGTTTACCTTCATGGGTGAGAAGGGATCCATTGCAGCATAGGACAAACCTACTAGGTGGAGAGTGTAGCCGATCACTCATCTGTTTGCTTGCCTTACCCTCAGAGGAGTTGATGTAGAGAGTCCAAGCTATCTTGTAGTGGTGGACCAATACATAGATGTTATCCCTGATGATGTCCCAGATATACCTCTTTACAGAGATTTAGACTTTTACATTCATTTGTACCCCAGGACGACACCGATATCTACTCCAGCGTATCAGATAGCTCCTGTGGAGATTTACGAGTAGTGGGTACAACTTGAGGACTTGCAGGGGAAGGGATTCATCTAGCCCAGCTTTCACCCTAGGTAGCCCTGATTCTATTCTCCAAGAAGGCAGATGGGAGCTTGAGGCATTTTGTTGACTACCGACGCCCGAACCAGGTGATCATGAAGAACAAGTACCCACTCCCGAGGATTGATGAACTATTTGATCAGTTTATGGGAGCATGGTGGTTCTCAAAGATAGAACTCATATCAGGCTATCACCAGATCATAGTTCGAGATGAGGATGTGCAAAAGACATCCCTCAGATGTCATTAAAACCACTACGAGTTCTTGGTTATGCCATTGGGCATATCCATTGCTCCAGCAGTGTTCATGGGTCACCTAAATAGGATATTTTAGCCATACCCCAATTGCTTTGTCGTAGTCTTCATTGATGACATTCTGATCTACTTGACTACTAAGGAGAAACATGCCTATCACTTGAGCGTAGTGTTGGACACACTTCGAGAGCACCAGGTTTATAGTAAGCTCTTGAAGTTCCATTTCTGGATCCGAGAGGTTCACTTTCTGGGACATGTCATCTCGGAGGCTGGAGTTGCAGTAGATCCAGCGAAGATTGAGGCGGTACTTTCTTGGGAGCCACCCAAAAGTGTGACAGAGGTATGGAGTTTTCTGGGTTTGGATGGATACTATCAGAGGTTTGTGCCAAACTTAAACAGAGTTGCAGCACCACTATCATCCTTGACAAAGAAGGGCCAATCCTTTGTGTGGTCGGAGAGATGCCAACAGAGCATTCAAGAGATGAGACAATGGCTGACTAGTGCCCCCATCTTGCGGCTTACAGAGGAAGGTGTTGGATACATAGTCTACTACGACGCATTAAAGACTAGACTCTGATGTGTCCTCATTCTATAACAAGCAGTGATCACATATGGATGTCGTCTTCTGAGAAATCATGAGCAGAACTACGATACTCATGACCTGGAGTTAGCAGTAGTGGTCTTCGCCATAAAGATGTGGTGACAATATCTGATGGGATAATGTTTTATCCTGTACTCTAGTCACAAGAGTCTCAAGGATATCATCTCTCAGAAGGACCTGAACCCTAGACAGCGACGTTGGCTTGAGTTCCTCAAGGAATATGACTTCGAGATAGTCTATACTTCAGGGAAGGGGAACGTTGCTGTAGATGCACTCACCAGGAGAGCTGGTATATAGCTTCTATGCGAGGTGACGAGCAGCTGACTGCTTTACAGATATCCTTTGTGGATAGATATGGAGCAGCCTTCCTTCGGTTTCTTATAATGACTCTTCCAATTCTTCAGCGAGTCAGGGAGGCAAAACATGGGGACACTGACTACGAGATGTGACGTGCTCAGATATCAATAGGGCAGGAACCTGATGGTTTTTATGAAGGTTGGGAGCACATAATCTTCTTTAGAGGATGTACAATGGTACCATTTTCACTTCAAGATGATTTTTTGAGTGAGTTCCACACATTCCCTCTAGCGGTACATCCAGGAGTGGCGAAGATGTACCAGGATCTTTGATGACAGCACAAGTGGCTGGGAATGAAGAAAGTAGTTGCATAGATTGTTTCTCAGTGCCTCACTTGTCAGTAAGTGTAGGTGGAACATCAGGTACATACAGCCTTGGTTCAGCATTTGGAGTTCCCAGTTTGGAATTGAGATGGGATATCCATGGATTTCAGGACATGACTTACACATACATCCAAAGGTCATGACTCGATCTAGGTGTTCGTCGACAGACTCACCAAGTCGGACCAATCCCTACCGATCAGAGAGTAGGGTTCATTAGAGATATTGATATGCCTCTCTGTGTAGGAGATTATGTGGCTACATGGAGTAACTTCGATGATTGTCTCTGATCATGATGCATGATTTACTTCTCGGCTATGGAAGGGGTTACAGGAAGCTTTGAGGACGCATCTTCGATTCAGCACCGCCTTCCATCCCCATACGGAAGGCCAGACTAAGTGGACCATTCAGACCCTCGAGGACATGTTATGTTCTTGTGTTCTCGACTTCGTTCATAGTTTGGAGGATCACTTGTCGTTGTTGGAGTTTGCATACAACAACAGCTATCACTCCACCATTGGGATGACACCTTTTGAGGCATTGTATGGGCGACCATTCAGATCACTTTTGTGTTCTACTGACCCATGGGAGTCAGCACTAGTGGGACCAGAGATGGTACGGGCCACCACAGAGAAGGTGCAGAATATCCAGGAGCAAGTGAAAACTACACAGAGCAGACAAAATTTGTTTTCTGACAGGAGACCGAGACCTCTGGAGTTCGAGGATGGAGACCACGGCTTTCTACGAGTCTCACCTCGACGAGGTCTATAGAGATTTGGCTGAGGAATAAAGTTATCTCTGAGATTCATCAGACCATTTCAGGTCCTCAGAAGAATTGGCGAGGTGGAATACCACTTCGCTCTTCCACCTCAGTTGAATTGGGTGCACAACGTCTCCCACGTATCCCAGCTGAGGAGATATGTGCACGACCCTTCCCACATCATCGACCATGGCCACATGGACGTCGGTGATGGGGAGACTTTTACGGAGGTTTCAGTAGAGATTAAAGATCGAAAAGAGAGGGTCATTTGTGGACGGTTGATACCTCTGGTGTGTGTTCTCTGGCAGCACGGGAACCTCCAAGAGATAACATGGGAGAGGGAGGCTCAGATGCATGCTTAGTACTCTCAATTGTTTTCTAAGTTATGAGTTGTAGATTTCAGGGATGTAAAGACCTAAGGTGGGGAGAATCTAAATACCGGGAATTTACATGTAATTTTTTTAATAAAATGGAATTTTATGAGTTCGCAAAAATTGACGACACGTGATTATGAGGCCCGGTGTGCCAGGAATCAATTTTTGAAGTTTTTTCGGTTATGTTCAGCAAACTTATAAGCGGGTTTTTATAACTTTTGAACCGGTGCTTGGAATTGAAATCTGAGGGCACCATTGAACCCGCAGAACTGGTATTCTCTTAATGAGACTTTTACCTTGACGTCAGTGGGTCAAGAATAAAAGATAGTTTTTGGGTTTATCATGGAAAATAATAAAATAAAATGAACTAAACATTATTTTATTTTTGAGCCTCCATGTGGAAGTTAGAGGTAGGGTCCCCCATAAATAAACCTCCTTGTGAGAGTTTAAGTGTGGGGACCACCCAACCATAACCACCCATGAGAGGTTATGGTGGTGGGGCCCACCCGAACCTAACCTCCCGTGAGAGGATATGATGTGGGGCCACCCGAGACTAAACCCCCTAATAATGGTGGGAGAGGAAAACCTCTTAACTCCCCTTATTAATGAGGGGGAGTCTCTCCACCCCCTCATTTAATGGTCTTAACCCTTCCTCTATTTTAATTATTCCAACCTCATGAATTAGTTATATGGAGCCAACTTAATTAATATACCCAATTTGAATTATTATTCAAATGACTAAATATATTTTATAATCTATTATTATTATTTAACATTTCTTTTGCTGTAAAATGAGGGAGAAGATTTTGAGAGAAAAGCTCTTGCCAATGAAGAATGAATAAAACGTTCTTGTAACGAATAATGCGGCAAGGTGCGTCTTTGACTTCTTCCTAGGAAGCACTTTGCAGAAGCAACTGATGTGGGACGTCTTCGAAGACCTACCCTCCCTCCTCATCGTTGTCAACGAACTAAAGCACGAGCTTGGGATTGGAATTACACAGCAGATGTAAAGAAGGATGAAAACTCCATCTTCTTCCTCGCAACACCGTCAACGAACAACGAACAAAGGTAGGGAATTTATTGGAATATGATATTATTCCTCTATTTATTCCCTTCTAATGAAAATAATCATTGTGGATGTTTTTCCTTGCGGCTTGGGAATTGTATTTTATGGGATGATGTGTGGTGTTGGATTGATTTTATATCTATCTTGTTTTCTTGTTAATTATTTGAAACTCAAGAAAGAAATCATCCGCTTCCTACCACCCTAAACACGGAGGGTTTGAGCCAAACCAACAAGGCCCGACCCCTCCATCGTTCTTATTTGTGATGTTCTTCGGAATGGGGATGAGGCAACAAGACGACGAATGCGACGAAGGAAATGGCCAGGCTACCTACGGCCTCCACGACACACACTGCCCACCAGGCATGCCACCCGCTGGCCGAACTAGCCTGGGCCGCACTACACCCCGGACGAACTAGCCTCAGCTACACTGCACCCCTGCTGTACCGCCTTGGCTGCGCACTCCGCCTGATTGAGCTGGCCCTGGCCACCCCATCTACTGGCCGAACTGGCTCCGCTACCTCAGGCTGAACCGCGGCGCCCTCCTAGCCACCCACTCCCTCCCGTCTTCCTGCCCCTCCCGGCCGAACCGGGACCCGAACGAGCCTGTCTCATGAGCCCAAGTTGAACCGTGCCCTCGCGGCGCCCTGGACGTGCCGGCCTCCCGCACCCCTCTTAGCGCTTCGGCTGAACCAGCCCGTACCCTCGAAGCGGCCTCTGGGCTGAACCCCCCTCGCACCAAACCGTAGCCTGTTCATGACCTCATGGCCGGTTTGTGCCCTCGAGGCTAGTCCACACCCTCTTGGCCCTCCGCGGCCCCACTCGGCCAGTTGGGATGGGCCCATCATGCTGAGCCAAACCCAACCGGTTGGCCCACCCAACAGCTCGGGAAAAACCCAATGGGTCAATCTGGGTCTACCCAAACCGAGTCGGCCCAGACAAGGTCGGGCCGAGTCAGTCTGACCAGGTCGGACCGGACCCAGGCCCACTAAGACTATTTACTTTCTTTTGGACATATCTTTGGAACCAGACGTCGGTTTGACAAACAATCAGCGGCACTGATAATCATGGAGCATGAAAGTGCCTTTAAATATACCCCCTCGATTTTTTGGGTATAATTGATATACAGTCAGGTTGGATCGTGCACGAATCCAACCGAGCCCCCAAGACTAAAAGGAAAATAACTCACAGACCGGTTGTCCGATTGATGCGTCGTCTATTGCGTAGAGACCTCTATGACGTGGAGGATCTTTGAGATACTTCTTTGTGGGACTTCGTGAGAGTTGTAGTATCAACTAGTAGCTCATGGATCAGATCCTTCTAGAGAGGAGCAGACAGAGTGTGGAGACCTAGTAGCTAGCTAAGACTTGACGACTGCTGGCCGATTGACTCCGAGTGACTCGACTAGCCTAGTGGGGAGCGCCTGGTTATAGCAGCAGACCCACGGTGGAGGAGCACCTAGTTGTGGTGGTAGACCCAAAGTACTCGACAGGAGGAGTACCTCTTCAGGATATTATGGGGATCTCCTAGTTGTGGCGGCTGACCCACGGTGGGGAGTGCCTTGGTGACGCAGTGGTCCCACGAAAATCCACAAGAGGAGTACCTCAGTAGTCCAAGGTTAGTGGGAAGCACCTTGGTGTCATGGAAGTCCCACTGTACTCAGTAGAGGGGGAGTTATCCAGTAGCTGTGGTTTCAATAATGTCAATAAAAAATCCTAGTTGAGCTGAATCAGTAACTTTTGTGTTTTGCTCATGATTGAGATGGATTACATGATAACTTAGGTATATGTATGGGAATATAACCTAGTGATTTTGTCTGTTGATTTCGTACTTTTTGTTTTCTCGTTGTTGGATTTTGTGAGACCTTGAGGGTCTCAGGGTCCCTAATGAGTATCGTTATACTCACCCCTACAGGGGATATACCCGCACCTCATTGTGTTGGATGCAGACAACAGATAAAGATGACCGAGGCTAAGAGTACCAGGATTGGACAGTACCCGGAGGTGGACCTTATGGCATGTTGGTAAACGGAGGAGACAAATATATATGGAGTGTTGAGGAGGCGATCAATACCTACCCTTCAGGTAGGAACCTTGGAGGACGACCAAGTGGTTTTTTCCCTCTTTCCTCAGCTGTACTTGTAATTTTAGTTTCTTGTAATCTCTAGTTGGGCTTGTATTTTGGACCTTTTTACATAATATAATCACTTGTTGGTTATTCAGTTTACTCGTGATCATATCTGTTGTGTGTGTTTACCTGTTATTAAGGAAATACCTTCACAGTTTTAGGGAATTATGCCTTTGGTGCTAGTCGCTATCCCATGGCCTATGGAATATGGGCTTTGGGTAGTCACAACACGGGCCCCGGGGGACGGGTCGTGACAACATGGTTAGAAATTTAATTTTTTACTTATAGTGAATTTGAAATATTATAGCTAACATTAGTGATAACTGTTTTGGTTAATCGGTGGGTTTGATTACAATGGACATGTTTTGTTTTATAAAATAATACCATATGTACAAAAGAATTAAGGAACATTAATGAGGATATATTATGTACATAATAATCTGGTTCAATCATGGCACAAATGGTATCATGACCCTAATTAAAGATGATAATATAGACTTGTAAACTGATCTCCTTGAATGTGCTAAATTAACACGTCTCAAATTGTGTTTTCATTTCTTTCAAATAAAAGGTGGGGAAATGAGAGAAGATAGTGAAGTATCCCATTAGCATAATATCATTCCAACACATGTATGTTACTGGAGTTATCATACCACTTGGGTTAAGGGAGGTGAGGAAATAAACAAGAAAATCAATGAACATAAAAGAAATGAAAGAGTTGGAAAGGGGATTTACCTCTTTAGTCTACCTCCATTGAGAACCTATTAAGGGGAAATGTTTGGTTAGTTTTTATAATACCCAATGATTTCCTAGTAATTTCTATCATTAAAGAAATTAAATAGCTTAAATTGCATGCAACACTGACTTAGCTTACATTATATGCAAGATTGATCTTATGTGAAATAACACATTAGTATTATAATTATTCAAATGATATACTTATAACATAACAATTAAATATAGTAATAAAAATAGTAAAAAATAATTTTTTATTTTTATTTATAATTTAATCACCAAAATAAACCATATTTATATGGAAATGTATAAGTTTCATTAAAATATATATGCTCTTTTGATAAAGGAACTACTTATTATGTCCTTTTATGAACAATAATAAAGTTAATTTCAGACACTTATAAATTTAATTAGGTGAAATGTAATAATTTTTGAATTAATAATATTAATATTAGATTATATAGAATGTTTGGAAATTTTATGACAAGTTTCATTTATTAATGAATAGTTACAAATAATGTGTTTCAATTCAAAGCTACCTTTTTAGCCAATTTATTTATATTGATATATTATCCGTTTAATTGGGTTTATATTATATATTTATATATTATGTTTTTATCGTTGAATATAATGTTGGTCATTCTATGTAATTTCACATTTAATTTGGATATAAACAAATGGAAATCTTTTGATAGTTTTTACTTCTTAAAAACACGCTATCGAGTTTTCACAACGGGAATTAACAGTAAATTAAATAATTATACTTATATGTCTTGAATTTGGAAAACTAGATATCATTTTTAAATTTGAAATATCATAACTAGCTTTGAGTAAATTTTTGGTATTTTTATGAAAACATTAAATTTTTGATGAATAGTTAAAAACACTACATTGTAGATAAAAACTGACATTTTAATTTAAATAATTATTTTAAATATAAATTAATTTTAAATTAAAAATACACAAATAATACCTATATTAGTCCAATATAATTCATTGGTTTCATTTTATAATAAGATTAGATATATAAAATTTTATTGAACTTTTTATCATCTTTTACCCACCTTCGGGGCATATTTGAAAATCTGCATAAAACATAATTTCACCACTTCTGTGAATATGATTCCAAAAATATAACATACACAGTTTTCATCAGTAATAAAATTGTGGTCCAATGGTATGAAAATAAAAAAAATTCAATAGTAACTTTTGAATTTTTTTTACCACGGATAAATGTAAATATTGTAATCAAGGAAAAATGATATTATAATTACCCCCACACATATTATAATTATATTGGATAAGTTTATTTTGAACAAAATAAACCATAGGACAAAAATATGTTCCTTTTTGATTCACTTGGATTAGATTTGGATATTTATTATATTTTATTTAAAGAAGAGTTAAAAGTGTTAAATTCAAATTTCAATAACTAATCTATTTTTAATATAGGGTTATACATAAGAAAAATTCAACTATAAATATTAATTAGAAATATCAAAATATTTCCTGAATCATGGGATTTTATTTATTATTTTTAAACATTAAATAAGTAAACTTATTTATGACACAATGATGATACAGTAATTACTTTATTAATGAAAGATTAAAATAATTAATATTATAAATATTGAAATAAATGTAAATTGAAACTCGTATTCCATAAAATAATTTTAAAGGGGAATATGAAATGTTAGGGTTGATTTAATTTAAGTTTTTCCAAGTAATCAAGTTATTATGACTTTCGTAAAAACTAATGACTAAATAGTGTCAAAATTGACATAAATGAGTTTTTTAAAAAATATTATTTTATTAAATTATATAAAATTACTAAAAATTAAGACTCATCCAAAGGACACAGATAATGCTATATATTTCATTAATGAACCACTTGAGGTTCTCATGACATTTTATAGTTAGTTTATTAACCATATAGTGTAAGATAACAAGAAGACATGGTAAAAGTTAAACCATTTAACTAAGAGTTAAATCTAAAAAATAAGGTCAATATGGTGACCCAAACCTATATAAAAGCTGTTGGTTGATATTCTTTTTACTTATAACCACCTTATAATAGAAATAAATTTATTTTTATATATTTGAAACTAAAAATAATATTATAATACGGTAATATTTCATGTGTTTCTTAAACTGCCCCTCACCTCTCTTATAAAAGGGTATTTCCCCCTCTTAAATCGACACCTCCAAAGACCCTTTTATCGGAAAACCCCTACTCAAATATCCTCCCAAATACCCTCAGGTAATCCTAGAGGCCTTAATTTGATCATAAATCTAACCAATGGATCCATTTTGTTCAAATAAAAAAGAAGCACCCGAAGATGAGGTAATTATTTTATCACCTTCTTCAAAGTTCTTTTCATCTTCTACTTTCTATTTATTGGTTGTTTTCATACTAAAATAATAATTCGATTAAGTTCTACATCCCTATATTTGTTAAAAATATGGTACAACCATATTAATTATTCTATCCATCCTATGAATGACAAATTCACCATATATGCGTATGCATGACTTATTGTCTCCACGTCATGTTGTAGTTTGTTATTCAACACTTTATTTTTTGGATTGGTATAATAATAAGTATAATTATTATAAATAATGAATATAACATGTTAATTATTATTTATATATAATATATTACACAATTAAACAGCATTTCACCATCAATAGAATGATATTGTCGCTCGTGCGTACGAACAAATTACTGTCTCCACAACGCGATGATATTCATCTTCAACGATCACCCTCAAAATC
Organism: Viscum album; assembly: GCA_963277665.1. Taxonomy (NCBI): domain Eukaryota; kingdom Viridiplantae; phylum Streptophyta; class Magnoliopsida; order Santalales; family Viscaceae; genus Viscum; species Viscum album. Next base: position 173,045,825 of record OY728157.1, read on the forward strand.
TTTATTAATATATATATATATTGATTAATTATGAGGTATATTAAATAATATTTCTTCTGGAATAATATATATATATATATATATATATATCTAGATAAATATATATCATTTACTTACTTCCATACTGTATGATAAGAAAAACCGAAACAACATTCAAGCGTATGTATGGACTACCGTCTCTATGAACGGTGTTTTCATTTCACATATATATCTATTATACATATTGATATTATGAATATATATGTTATATAAATCATGTTTTATATTATATAAGTATTTAAATCATTATCTATGAGATATTATCAAGAATAACGAGTTAAAACAAATACGATAATGAAAGCGATTATTACCCAAAATGTTACTTTAACATGAAAATTATTATTAAATAGGTAGTATAAAGTAATAAATTTTTCATATATGATATAATAAATATTAATATGGTTATGGTATAATTTAATAACATACTATGGTTATTATACATAAGGTTAAACATACCATCAACTAAAGTAAAGTACAAGGTAAGTGGTTTTCATCTCACTTTTTATCCTCGTGAGATTCATGCTATATTTTCCACTATTTCCTTTTGTGTGGTGTATGTACTACCCAATATTGTATTATTTGTGTAATATAATTTACTTTATGGGTATTTAAATCTTCATTGTATTATTTTTCTTTCATGGGGTGTATGTTTTGTAAGTTACCAAATTGGTAAGGGAATTTCTAGTTTCAATTTCCACTCATTGGGTTTTACGCATATTTCATTGATTTTTTTACTCCAAGATTATGTGTGGAATAACTATTTATTTATTTATGTAGTAATTTAAACTCCTCATTTTGTGGATATTCTATTGATACACATAATCACTCCATTGATTAATTCTCAAGTAATTGATATGAACTTGATAAGGGTAATCTTAACTCAATTTCCATTCATTGAGTTAAACATCTAAGTCATTGGTTTTGTTTTTACAACAAAACGTGTGAATTTCCTCTGATTTTTTTACAATAAACATCCAATCATATTTATTGTATTTATATTCTTCACACATAATTATATCATTGATTTATCCTTATTCTAAAGATACTGTCTTTATAAGGGATTTCGTCTCCATTTACATTCCATTGATAATTCTTTGCGGTTATGTGACAAATCAATTTTATATGGTGTAAATATTGTCCTTTAACATAGTATATCATAAAAAACATTTTTCTCATGATATTATAAAAATATGATTAATGTTATTCCTCAATTATTTTTATTCAATCATCTTTCATTGGGTTAGAAACTCCTTAACTAAAATATCATTTTAAATGTTTTAAAGATTTATTCTTATAATTCCTTTTCATTAATGTACATGTTTTAAAAATGGTGTTAAGAATTCATTTATGTGGATATTAATGTTTTGAAATGTAATTTTATTTTAATTTTTTCAATTTTCAATGAGTCAATTTGATTCAAAAATCTATTTTAGCAACTTCTTTGATAAATAGTGTGACTTAAATTTTTTCATAAAAAAGGGGATATTTCTCTAAAATTGTTTTAATGATTATTTTCATCTATTTCAATATTATTCATTGTATTTTATTATTGATTGAGGTTGAATTTTTATAATAAAATCTTCCATATTGTATTGAATGAGTTATGTTTTACCGTGGATGTGCTATTTTTATATTATTCATAGTTTGTGGTTAAAGTATTTACATTTCATATACTAGTTTTAATACGAATGTTTAGATTATGTTTCACCCTTTTCAGATGAAGAATGCATTATATATAGTAAGTGATGGGCGGGGCTCCCAATAGGCCATTGATGCATCGGTAGGTCTCATGAGACAAAATTGTTTCTTGTCACAAGGCCTTGACAAAATTTATATTTAGGGTCTTGGCATGAGGCCTTGACTTTGTGGGTAAGATGTCTGACATTATGCCTTCCATCATTATGTGAGTAGTTTTTAATGTTATATGTGATTATTCCACTAGTAGAATATCCATGTGAATAATTAAATGGAATTATTGGATTTATCTTTTCCATATTATGTTGAATATTATGTTTAAAGGGATTGTGTTTCAATTTTACACCTTGCCACAAATGTTTGTAATAATTTATGATAGCTTCTGCTATATTGTTTATTCTTACTGAGCATCTGAGATCACCCTTTTCTTATGTTTTATTTTCCTAGGATCCCAAGAAGTGTATTATGATTTATATGAAGGTTTAAGCTTGGATAATAATTGAATTATAAAAAGATTATCTGTATTGTATTTTATGTCAGTAGTCTTAATGTAAAGTTCATGTACGTAATCAATTTTCAAAGCCTGCTAAATTGATTGGTCTTTTGGGACTTGATTCCTTATAATCATGCCACTGTTATCTAATAATGCACCAACATTGGGTAACTGGGGTCAGGGAGTTACAGTTGGTATTAGATGAAGTTTAGTATAAATCGTGGAAACTAGATTTAGAAATACATTGATTAGAGAATATTACCCTAAGATAGACATTGTGGATTAGTGTAGAAGAAATTCCTAGAATTTTGGTAATGTAGAGATTATTTGATCTTTCTAATAAATAGATACTTGTCTATATTCTATAAGTTGACGTCATTCTGGAAAAGATGTATCTAGGAGTGAAAACTCTGAAAAGGAGTTTAGAGCTTTACCAAGGGTATCTTGGTACACGACAATGGGCCTTACTACACAATCGGTTTTACCCTACCAGAGGATATGCTAAGTAAATTTCACATTTTCAATACAAACTGATTTGAAGGATTTTAAAATCCTATGAGAATAAATAACTCTGGTGAATCCAAATGAATTTTAGAATGAAAATAACGTGTCATGATATTCTCTAAATGATGTTTTAAATAATTTTACTCACAATATGATTTCGAGTTTTAGTTAATTGATGGATTCCAAGGGATTCATAGTAACATTAAACATGATATAAATGGTGGGCACAGTGGTAGAAATGAGAAACAAAATGGAATTTTGATAGGCATTAAAGATATCATGTTCATGATGAATCATTTTTCCAAAATATGATCAATAAGACATACATTAACTAACTCCCAAACTCAAGAAAGGAGAGAAAGGCAGATAATGATAAGACCTCCAGTAGTGGAGATCATAGAGAAAATAATGCTCAATTTCCATCATGCAGAAAATGTGGAAGGAGACACCCAGGAAAGTGTCTCAATAGAACAAATAAATGCTTTATGTTTGGGAAATAAAGACATAATGTAAACAATTTTCGATGAAAAATGAAGAGTACTATTAAATAAAATAAAAATGACCCTAAGAATCCATTAACATTCATTTGCTGTAAATTTTGGAGACCTGGGAATTACCCAACTCAATGAACTATTCTATAGGATAACCTCTTTGTCATTGAAGAAACTATGTGTAAATAAATGGATGGTAAAATGTTTAATTGTATTAATGATGTTTATTGATGGGATTACTTTGGAATAATTTTCTATTTCCTGTGACAACTCATCGCGTTGAACAAAGCTATGAGAATTGAACCCACAACCAAGGTTGGACTGGGATTTATCACTTACCATAGGAATACATGAAGTGCTTAGTTAGTATGACTAATTATTTTTAGTTAAATGATTTTATAGATAAATAATATGTAGATTTTTGGACCTTATGATTTATAAATTGGATATCCATATTATAGGAAAGTGATTGGTGTTAAAGTGATAAATGTTATTTGGGTATATGTTCACTCTTTTGAGAACATTATATGTGTAAGAAAAATAGAACACTATGGGGTGTAATTTAAGGAGTAATGGTGAATGTTAATTTTGGAAGAATCTATGTTTTTATTGTGGACTTATAGAGATTTATGTTATTTATGGAAATGATTAGCCTATCATAGAAAATATGTGATTTGATTAATTACTTTTAAGTATGTGACCTTAAGAGTAGTCAGTGTTATTTAGAGATAAATGTTAAGATTCATCATAGAAGACTATGTGATCAAATCCTTCTTAGTTTTTCGTTTTAAACATAGTGTGGATTATTTTGAATAATTTTAAGGAAAATTTATTATTGAATGACCTTTTTTGAGCTTTCGTTATTGTTTGTTTAGTTTTGTAGATTAAGGGTATAATTTCATTCAATAAATGATTATCATTTTTGGGGATCATATGATCTTGTACTAACCATTTTGTTTTTGGTTAATGAATAAAGACAAGGAAAATATATAGTTTAGTTTTTGTGGATTTTTTGATTCTCTATATGTTTATTCTAGTGCTTTAGGTGTGACCAAGTCATCTTGAATACTCATCATTTGGAGAAAAGATAATTTTGGGTGGATATTTATTAAAGGATGAAACTCTACTTTAAATGTAAGTATATATCCTTATATTCATAGTCAATTTCATAAATAAATTCCTCAACATTATGAAAATGAACGTAAAAAATAAACTTTTTCTGTTAACTCTTAGTATTACGTAATTGAATACCGTTTAACTTGTCACAAGTCAATGGATTTATGGTAGTTAACTTTCTCCTGATCATGCTTTCTATCACTCCCCATCAGAACATGATGATTTTTTCTATTATATATCCATGATTTAGAACATGGAACCATATTAAGGGTTATATTGAGGGACCTTTGTACTTCTCTTTCTTTATTTTTAGGTGATAGTTTTATTGAATCTTATTATGGTGTGGGATTTCAACAATGATGTTTTGAAATGTCAAACCCCTAATTTTTGTTTTGGAATTTAAATTTTGAGGAAGAAATTGTTTGAAGTATGATAGAATGTAACACCCTAAGATTTCTTGGTATGTTGTATCATTAAAGTAATTCAACAACTTATATTGCAGGCCACATTGATTTGGCTTACATTATATGCAAGATTGAGTTTCTGTGAAATATCACTTCAATATTATAATTATTCAAATGATATATTTATAACATATCAATTAAATATAGTAATATGAATAGTAAAAAATAAAAAATAAATTTTATTTTATTTCTATATCATAAATATACCATTTTTATAAGGAAATGTATAAGTTTCCTTAAAATATAAGTACTATTTTGATAAAAGAACTACTTCTTATGTCCTTTTGTGAACAATAAAAAAATTAATTTTAAACAGTATTGTAAATTTAATTTTGTGAAATTGATATGATTTTTGAATTCAGAATATTAATATTAGATTAGGTTTAATGTTTGGTAATTTTAGGAGATGTTTCAGTTTTTAATAAATAGTGAAAAATATTATGTTTTAATTCAAAATCACCTTTTCTCGTAATTCATTTATATTGTAAGATTACCCTTTTAATTACTTTTACAATATATATATATATATTAATTTTTTATCATTTAGTATAATGTTTTTCATTGGAAGTAATTTCACATTTAATTTTGATATAGACACATGTCAATCTTTTGATAGTTTTTACCTCCTAAAACCCCACTTTATGGTTTTCACAATAAGAATTAATATTAAATTAATTAATGAAAATTATACTAATTGAATTTGGTAAAATAGATATCATTTTTAAATCTAAAATTTCAAAAATATCTTAAGGTTGGTTTTTGATATGTTTATTAAACATTCAATTTTCAATGAATAGTGAAAAACACTGCATTGTAGATAAAAACTGACATTTTCATTTAAATAATTATTTTTAATATAAGTTTATTTTAAAGTAAAAATTTATATATAATACCCATATTATTCCAGTTTATTTCATTGGAGTCATTTTATTATAATATTAGATGTATAAAATGTTTTTGATCTTTTTAAAGTCTTTTACCCACTTTCTTGGCACATTTGAAAATTTTCATAAAACGTAATTTTACTGCTTCTCTGAATTAAATTTAAAAAATTTAATCTACATGGTTGTTGTTAGTAAAAAAAAATGTGGTTTGATGGGATGAAAATAATTTTTAGTGAATAATAACTTTTGATTTTTATTAACCACTGTTAAATGTAAAAAGGGTAATTAAAGGTAAAAATGATATTATAAAAACCTCAACACTTGTCCTCATTCTATTGGATATGTATATTTAAAAAAACCTTAGGAAAAAAATATGATCCATTTTTATACACATGGATTACATTAGGACATTTATTTAATTTTATTTAAAGAAGTGTTAAAAGTGTTAAATTCGAATTTTAATAAAAAAATAATTTTTAATATAGGGTTATACATAAGTTAAATTCGACTAAATATTCATTAAAAATTTAAAAATATTTACTACATCATGGTATTTTATTTATAATTTTAGGAAATCAAATAATTAAATTTATTTTTGACAAAATGATAATGCACTAATTATCCTATTAATGAAAGATTAAAATAATTGATATGATAAATGTTAAAATAAATGTAAATTAAAAAATTAATTCCATACACGAACTTTGTAGATTAATATGAAATTATAGGGTTGAGATAATATATTTCTTTAAAGTCAATCAGGTTTGTATGACTTTTACAAAATCCAAATACTAAATTGCGTCAAAACTCACATAAATGAGTTTTTAAAACAAACACTATAATATTATATTATATAATAGTGCTAAAAATTTTAGGTTCTTAAAAAAGACTTATATAATTATATATATCTCATTAATGAACTACTTGATATTATCTTGTAATTTTATCGTATGTTTATTAACCAAAGAGTGTGAGAATAGAAGAATACATGGTAAAAGGTAAACTGTTTAACTAAGAGTTAAATCTAAAAGATAATGTTAATATAGTGACCTAAACATTTCTAAAACATATTGGTTGAGTATATTTCGACTCATCGCCACCTTATCATAGAAATAATTTTTTTTATCCATTAGAAACCAAAAATAATTTTATTATAAATTAATATTTCACGTGTTTCCTAAAGTTACCCTCACCTCTCTTAAAAAAGTGTACTTCCACGTATCTTAAATTCTCACCACCAAATCCATTTTCCTCAGCCAAAACCTACTAAAATATCCTCTAAACTACTCTCAATAAAACCTATTGGCCTTACATTTATCATAAACCCATCCTATGGAGCCATTTTGTTCAAATCCAAAGGAAGTACCAAAAGAAGAGGTAATTATATTATCCCGTTCTTCAATGTTCTTTTCTTCTTCTACTTCCTCTTTATATCAGGATTACATAATAAAATAATAATTACAGTACCTTATAAATACTTACATTCCATTAAAAATATTTTACAACCATATTCATCATTCTATCCATCCTATGAATGACAAATTAACCATACATGCGTATGTACGGATTACGGTCTCCACATCGTGGTGTAGTTTGTTATTCCACACATCATTATTTGGATGGGTATAATTATGAGTAAAAGTAATTTAAATAATTAATATAAACTGGTAATAATTCTATATATATAATATACCATCCAATTAAACAGAATTTGCATCAAGACTAAAATTATATTGTTGCTCGTGTGTATGTATGGCTTACCGTATCCACAACACGATGAGATTCATCTTCAACGATCACCCTTTAAGAATTTTTATAAAAATATATATATAGATTAATTATGATTTATATGAAATAATATTTCTACTAGAATAATATATGTTTATGCTGATAAATATATGTCATTTACTTACTTCCATACTATACTATAAGAAAAGAGAAACAACGTTCATGCGTACGTATGCACCACTTTATCCATGAACTATGTTTCCATTGAATTTATATAAATATTATAAATATTTATATTATAAATATATATGATATATAAATCTTCTTTTATATTCCTGAATTATTTAAATCATTTTCTATGTGATACAATAAAAAATAATGAGTTAAAACACATACGTTAAAGAAAGCAATTATTACCTGAAATGTTACATTAACATGGAAAATATTATCAAATGGGTAGTATAAAATCATAAATGAATAATTTATGATATAATGAATATAAATATGGTTATGGTATAATTTGATAAAATACTATGGTCACTATATAAGAGGTTAAACATACCCTCAACTAATATAAAGTACAAGGTAAGTGGTTTTCATCTCACTTTTTTTCCCGTGAGATTCATGCTTTATTTCACACTATTTTATTTTGTGTGGGGTATGTACTGCCCATGACTGTATTATTTGGGTAATATAATTTAATTTATATGTGTTTACATCTTCATTTTATGATCCTTGTTTCATGGTTTTTATGTTTTTTAAGTTAACAAAATGGAATATATTTTCAAATTTCAATTTCCACTAATTTGATTTTAGGCATACTTCATTGATTATTTTACTCCATGATTATGTGTGGAATAACTATTTATTTATTTATCTAGTAATTTACACTTTCATTTATGTGGATTTAATTTTTATACACATAGTCACACCTTTGATAAATTCTCAAGTCATTGATATGAACTTCATAAGGGAAATCTTAACTCAATTTTTATTCATTGAGTTAAATATCCAAGTCATTGGTTTTGTTTTCAAAAGAATATGTGTGATTTTCCTCTGATTGATTTAAACATAATATCCGATCATATTGAATTTATTTATATTCATCACACATAATTATTTCATTGATTTATCCTTAATCCAAGGATACAGTCTTTATAAGGGATTTCATCACAATTTACATTCCATTTAAGCTTCTTTGTTGTCATACTGAAATTCACTTTTATATGGCGTATATACTATCTTTTCACACAGTATATCATTAATCCCTTTATTCACATGATATTATAAAGCTATGATTAATGTTATTCCTCAGTTATTTGTATTCAAGCATCTTTCATTTGGTTAAGAACCATTTAACTAAAATATCGTTTTAAATGTTTTAAAGATTTATTATTATATATATTTCTCATTAAAGTACATATTTTAAAAAACAGTTTTAAAATTTTATTTTTATGGACATTAATGTTTTGAAATTAAAATTCCTTTCAAATGTTTCAATGTGGTATGGGAAACATGGATTTAATAATCTCTTTTAGACGACTTCTTGGATAAATAGTGCAACTTTTAAATGTTTTCATGAAAAATCGGATATTTATCTCAAATAGTTTTACTGATTATATTTATTTATTTAAATATCATCCATTGTATTTTTTTGTTTATTGTGGTTGATTTTTATAATAAAATTATCCATATTTTATGTAATGAGTTATTTTTTACTATTAATGTGATATGTTTATTCCATTCAAGGTTTGTGGTTAAAGTATTGGAATTTTGTATACAAGTTTGAATATAAATGTTTACATTATGTTTCAACCTTTTCATATGAGGAATGCATTGGACTTAGTAAGTGATGGGAGATGACCTATATATCCCCTTGATGCATCGGTATTTCTTATGAGACAAACTAGTTTATTGGAACAAGGCCTTGAAAAAATTTATATTTGGGGTCTTGGAACGATGCCTTAAATTTGTGGTTAAGATTTATGACATTATGCATTCCATCATTATGAGATTAGTTAATAATGTTACATGGGATTATTCGACTAGTAGAATATCTATGTGAACAAGTAAATGGAATTATTTGCTTTATATTTTCTATATTATGCTAAAGTGTGTGTTTTAAGGCTTGTGTTTTGATTTTACAGTTGGCCATAAATGTTTATGATTATTTATGATAGCTTATTATATATTTCTTTTCCTCACTGAGCATTTGAGCACACCCTTTTCTTTTGATCTATTTTCCTAGGATTCCAATAAGCGTGTTATGATTTATATTAAATTTTAAGCTAGAAGGATCATTTGACTCTCAAAGGATTATCTATGTTGTATTTTATGTAAAAAATTGTAATGTAATGTTCATGTATGTAATCTATTTTCCAAGACTTCTAAATTGATTTGTCCGTCACGACTTGATTCCATTTAATCAAGCTAATGTTATGTAATAATTCACCAAATCTAGGTAAATGGGGTCGGGGGTTACAATTTTGAAGAGACTAGGGGCCTTTGGATGTGGGGGAGGAGCCTGGGGAGAGATTTTGGCATAATATGGCAAGGCACAAGGCTTGAGAGTACTGAATAGAAGGGGGAGTGGGGGGGGGGGAGTTATAATAGTGAAGATGAGGGTTTTCATAATATTATTATCATTAGTTTATTATTTTTTCCTAAGATAAGAAATAATGAGTATTTCATATCCTAGAATAGAAATAAATGCGTGTGTGTTCAAAACAATGGTCATTTACATCATCCATGACTCATGCATGATGCAAATATTTATGTTTTAGCATTAATTGTGAATAATTAAATTTTAAAATTCATAGAAAATTGATGTATTTTAGAAAAATCTAAAAAATTTACCACAAACATTTTCCGATGTGTATAGTCCAAAAAATTATGTCCATATTTTCAAAAATAATTTTAAATATTTAATTAATTTAATATTTCATTAAAATCACAATTTATTATGAAAAAAAAATTTAAAAAATTCATCTACATATTTTATAATATAGGTACATCATATATTCACTTGAATCATATTTATATACTATCATATGTAATAATACCGTTCATTAGGGTAAATCACTATTCATAAGTGTATGCTACTATTCATAAGGGTAGGATACTATTCACCACATATTACATTTTTTATCGGACTCCAAAAAACTAACTGATTGCAACCGTGCATGTCAGATTTTCGAAATTCCAACACATAAGTGAAAAAATTTTGTTTAAAGGTCACATGGAACTTAGTAGTTCATTATATTGTGATTTCATGACATATTTATAAGAAAGTAATTCCCATTTATAAAACATTGGGCTGTAACATTCTTCTCCCCATATTAAATTTCACGCTCGAAATTTTGGTTTACATTTTAAGCCAAAAATAGGTGCTGGTAATTTCTGTTCATTCACTCCTCTACTTCCCACATTGCCTCTTCGTACATGTGGTTCCACCATAGTAATTGACCATGTGAGTAGTCTTGTTATATAGAAATGTTTCAATACGATCCAAGATCATCACTACCACCTCCTCATAAGAAGGATCATACTCCAATTGTACCTCCTCTGAAGAGAGTATATGTGATGTGTCTGGTATGTACATCCTTGAGAGGGATCCATGAAAAACATCATGTACTTTCGACATGGTAGGTGCAAGTGCCAGTCGATAGGCCAAAACACTAAGTCAATCAAGGATCTCAATGGGCCGGATATAACTGGGACATAGCATTATATTCTACCCATTTCTTATGACCTTCTTCCATGGAGGTATGTGTAGATATAACATTTCTCCTACATTGAACTCAAGGTTTCGTCGACGGTTATTAGCATAACTCTTCTATCGACTTTGGACTGCCTCGATATGTTGCTGAATGGATTTCACCTTCTCCCACATTTCTGTAACTATATTAGGTCCTTGCAGCTTACGCTCACTAAATTCATCCCAAAACACCAGGGTTATGAACCTTTTCCCAAAAGGTCTTCATATAGTGCCATTCAGATGCTCGAGTAGAAACTATTGTTGTTGGAGAATTTAACCTGTTGAAGATGTTGGTCCTATAATCCTTTGTAGTCCATGGTAGATGCTCTCAAAACAACTTCTAGTGTCAGGATACATTTCTCATATTGGCCATTAGTTTGAGGATGAGAGGCTGTACAGAAGTTCAGTTTAGTGCTTAGAGCATCTTGGAGACTTTTCTAGAACATTGTGGTGAATCTCAAATCATGATCAGATACAATAGATTATGGAACTCCATGCATTCTTACCACTTCATTAATATATATCTGTGCAAGTTGATCTAATGAGGATACCTCTCAAATCATGATAATGTTATCAATATTTATATGAAAATCCAAAATTACCTATATGTCATTGTTTCCCCAGGATATCTTTGGAAATACAGTGAAATATTCCATGGTGATGTTCTCCCACTTACATGTTGGAATGAGTAGTTATTGCATTATCCCCTTATACATTTTTCTCTTAACCTTTACTTTCCGACATACTAGGCACATTGACGTATATTAAGAAATATGATTTTTCATATTGTTCCACAAAAAAGTTTTATCGGATATCTCGATGCATCTTTGTGCTCCTTGGGTGGATAGGGAATGTTGAGCTATGTGCATCATTCAGAAGCTTATTCTTTATCTTTGGATCAGAAGGTACATATAATCATGACCGAAATCTTAAAACTATTTAATAATAAATTTTGAAATTGTAGGATTTACCAATTCTGATAGCTTCTACCCTTTTATGAATTTCCACATATTTTTTGAGAATCGTTTGTTATCTCCATGGCAGACGGTTGGGTAATCATTTTTTATAGGATAAATGATCTTCCTACGTTAATGATTCCAATGTCTATCCTCTGCAAATCTAATAAGATAAAATCATCTTCAATTGTAATAAATGATAATGATTCATGATCCTTTATACTTAGAGAATATGCCACCATATTTTACTTACTTGGATGACAGTGGATTGAGAAGTCATAATCCTCGATAAATTTCATCCATGATTGATGGTGCATATTAATCTATTTCTATGTGAATATATATTTCATACTCATTTGATCAGTATATATCTCACACTTCTCTAAATAAAGACAATGCCTCTAGGTTTTCAATGCAAAGATCATATCCACCAACTCCAGATCATGTGTGGGATTGTTTTGCTCATGGTTTTTTAGCTTCCTTGAGGCATATGATATCACTTTATCATTTTTAATTAAAACACAACCTAATAACTTTTTTGATTCATCACTGTACAACACAAAGTGTTCTCCACTTTTTAGGAGTGTGATTAATCATGCAGGGATGTAACGTACCGGTTCTGGGTGCCACTCAATGGGTGCCCCGAACCTGGTTTGCCACGTGACCTCAAGTGCATTTCCCCAAACGCCAGAGGCTGTCGACCAGCAGCGAGGGCCTAGGTCTGATAGTGGGAAAACTATACCCTCATTAGTCAAAGTGCAGTGCAGCGGAATAGATAAATAACATACAACAAGTGGAAGCGGTAAATAATATATATAACAGAAATGGATAACTAATAATACAAGGAAACCATCAGTCATATATATATATATATATGAAAAACCAGCATGCCACTATTCTATAAAACATCCAAAACATGTTACACTGAAATACAATAGAAATGAAGTAAAATTACAGAAAATCAAACCAAAACAGTCAGCGGCATCGCAAGCTCAAGCTCGGTCCCCTTCTCCCCTACTTCCCAGCAACAATCATGTACCTCAATAGGGACCCTTACCCTTATCCACACCTGCAGAAACGTAATCTGTTTGGGCCAAGGACATGACCCAAACAAGGTGTGAGAAATAAATCTCAGTAGGCATCCACAAAAGGCCCGTGCCCAACTATGTGAAAATATACAACAATAGTGTGAAGTAGTAAAATGCAATGAACTATGAATTACTCAAAAGAAGGTAACATTACAATTTATATTGCCATTTTATTATTCTTTTAAACATTCAAATTAAGATATCACCACAGTGAATATTATATGTAAAACATCCAGTGTCCTCAGACACGTAAACCCTTACCCTCAGGTAAAGAGAATACAAACACAGGAATCTACCCATAGGCATATTGAACATTGCCCACAGGCGTACGAGTTGTCGCCCACAGGCACAGAATCAACTGCCCACAGGCATAGAAGAAGTTTCCCACAGGCTATGTAGTACATTGCCCATAGGCTAATCACAGCCCTATCCTCAGGCTAAATAAGTAACTAGGCCATTCCCAACATGTAAATAAGTAATACACATGAAATTCCTCTCAAAGAAATTCTATAATTATTATTATAAAGGCATACCCTCGGGTATCCTGTCCAAATGGATAAACAGAGGAACGCACCCCCGGGGTGGTCCTGGATCCAAGAAGCGATCCAAAGTAGAAACTTATCACCACATTTAATCACCTTTACAAATCTAGTTATTTAATATACCCACCGCCTCAGGCACACGACACCCCAACATGGGTTCGTGGCACAATGGTACAAAAAAACGCACAACAGCTGGAAATTAAACACCAAGCCACCTACCTTAAATGTCCCTAAACGGTATACCTGAGTGACAATTCCAGAAACGTCCAATAATGACGTAGATCTGGGATATGAAAGTTCTCATTCAATTGTAAATAACTTCCCCTCTGTAATGAATTGGTAGGAACTAGGCAAGGAGAGGAGAGGGCTTACCCGTGATGTTTGAGGGAGATTGACGGTGCAGAAAATGGATCCCAGTACTCGATCTGGAGCTCCTTGAAGATTCGGTCATCCCTACCTAGCCTCCCTCCGTTTCTATGCTTCCTCTGTGAACATAAGTGGGTACTAAACATTTTAATTGAAAAAAACATACACGGTGTGTACTCTCAAGTACACGACGCGTACTTTTTTTTAACTGTTCTTCTGGCGGCTTCCTACCAGCGTGGCACTATTCATCTGTCGACATGAGTACACGGAATGTATGTCTCTATACATGGCGTGTATTGTAGACCAGCTGTCTACCACCTTACTATTCGCCTGCTGACTGACTACACGACGTGTAAATATCTACTACACTGTGTGAAGTTGGTTTTTACACCCTTCGTCGCCGACATGGATACACACCATGTGTACTCATTCCACATGGCCAAAAGTATACAGCGTGTGGAAAAGTACATGGAGTGTACTTCCAAAATTTCTGGATTTTCCCCCATTTTTCCTTATTTTCTGAAAAAAACTTAAGGAAAGGTGAAAAGAAGAAACTTGTACCTCAATAATAAGAACCGGGTTCTTACAAACTTCCCGCCTTAAAGAAATTCATCCCCGAATTGCCTTTCTTGGGGTGGTGAAGATATAGATGTGAACAACTCCGACCAATGAGCACGTATGTCAGTCTCCCACTCCCAGGTTTCTTCCTACACTCAGTCGTGCTTCCATATCACCCGTACAAGAGGAACTGACCAGCCTTGGAGAGCCTTCGTGCTCCTATCGACGATACAAATCGGATGATCCTCAAGGGACACATCTATTTCAAGCTCAGCCTCCATGGGTCGAAAGACATGAGATGAGTCTGAATGATAGTGACACAGTTGAGATACATGGAAGATGTCGTGCATGGCTTGGTACCTCATTGGTAACTGCAACCGATAGGCAACCATCCCGACTCTCTCTCGAATCTCGAATGGCCCCACATACCTCGGTGAAAGTTTACCCTGTCTCCTGATCCTCCTGTGTCCCAACCTTGGTGAATCATGCCAGAAAACCTGATCCCCAACCACAAACTCCAAGGTTCATCAGTGGCGATCAATATAAGATTTATAACGAGACTGTGTGGTAGCCATCCGCTTCTGAATCAACTGGACCTTCTCAGAAGTCTCCTGACCGAGATGTGGTCCCAATAAAGCTACCTCACCGGCCTCTAACCAGCACAAGGGTGATCGGCATGGCCTACCATATAAAGCCTCATAATGTGACATCTCAATAGTTTCCTGAAAACTATTATTATAGGAAAACTCGACTAGGGGTATATGCTTCTCCCAAGCCCCCCCCCCCCCCAAGTCTAGGATGCATGCACGTAGCATGTACTCAAGCACCTGTATCGTACGCTCTGACTGACCATCGGTCTGTGGGTGGTAAGCTGTGCTCAGAAACACCTATGTACCCAGTTCCCTCTGGAAACTCTGCTAAAACGAGATGTAAAATGGGAGTTCCTATTTGAAAAGATAGAACGAGTGACCCCATGAAGACATATGACCTCTCGGATATACAACTTCCCAAGCTCGTCAACTCTGAAGGTCTCCCTGATCGGAAAAAAGTGATCTACCTTTGTGAGTCTGTCCACAACAACCCACATGACCTGATTTCCTCGAGGTGACCTCGGCAACCAAGTCACGAATTCAATCGCGACATCATCCCATTTCTACTCTGGGATGGGTAACTGCTGTAACAGTCTGGCTGGCCTCTAATGCTCCGCCTTCACCTGCTGACAGGTGGAACATCTCATAACAAAACAAGATACTCCCCTCTTCAAACCCGGCCACCAGTACCAATGTCTCAAGTCACGGTGCATCTTGGTAACTTCGGGATGAATTTCCCATGCTGAAGCATGAAACTCTCACATCATCTCCTTGTGTATATCCCCTGGAACACACACTCGTCTATGGAAACGCAGTACCTCATCATCGCTTACCGTCCACCCAGAAGGAGGTTCCTCACTTACCACCAACTCCCAAAGATCTAGGCCTTCTGAATCAGATAGTTGTCATATCCTCACTCTATCTAGGAGGGTAGAGGTCACAGCTAAAGATGAAAGATAGGTCTACCCCTGGCTATCATGCACCTTTAGATGCATCTCAGAGAACAATGCCATAAGCTTCCATTCACCACTGGCCTCATGCACTGCCTGTATCTGAGTCTTCCTGCTTAGTGCATCTGCTACTTCATTACCTTTAGTAGGTGTATAGGTAAGCTCAAAGTCGAAGTACTAAAGGTATTCGACCCACTTTCACTGCCTGAGGTTCAAGTCATGCTGGTTAGAGAATTACTTGAGACTTTTGTGGTCCGTGAACACAACAAAATGTCCTCCCAAGAGACAATGTCTCCAACAGCGCAACACAAGAACAACTACAACCAACTCTATATCATGTGTCAGGTAATTCCTCTCATGTGGCCTCAACTACCGAGAACCGTACGCAACTACTCGATTGCCCTACATCAACACAGCTCCCATCCCAATACTTGATGCATCACAGTAAACTGTATAGCTCCTCCCCTACTCATAGAGTATCAGGATCGATGCTGATGTTAACTTTCCCTTCAGCTCTTGGAAGGCTGTCTCACAAGCTTTTAACCAAACGAACTTCACACCCTTCTTAGTCAAACCCATCAATGACGCTGCTAAGCAGGAGAAGTCCAGTATGAAGTGTCTGTAGTAACCATCCAGCACCAAGAAACTCTATATTTCAAACACGTTCTTAGGCTGATCCCAAGAAACTACTACTCTCACCTTCTCTGGTTCTACTACAACTCGGGCCTCTGAGATGATATGAGCCAGGAAGTGCATCTTGTCCATCCAAAAGTGGCACTTTGAGAGCTTAGCATATAGCCGATTCTCTCTCAGTGTACTCAATACAATCTCAAGATGGGTGGTATGGTTGTGTCAAGTGTGAGAGTACACCAAGATGTCGTCCACGAATACTACCACAAAATAATCTATATAAGGATGGAACACACGATTAATCAGAGCCATGAAAACTGCTGGTGCGTTCGTGAGTCTAAACAACATAACCGTATACTCTTATAGACCATACCTTCTCCTGAAAGCTATGAGAGGTATATCAGATGGTCTAACGTGCAGCTGATGATATCCTGATCTCAAGTTAATCTTCGAGAACATTCATTCTCAACGAAGTTGATCAAAAAGTTCATAAATACTTGGCAAGGGATATCCGTTCTTAACCGTCAGCTGGTTCAACTTCCGATAATCCACATATAGTCTAAGGTTACCGTCCGACTTCTTCACAAAGAGGACCGACAAACCCCAAGGAGAAGTACTGGGTCAGATGAAACCCTTTTCCTGTAACTCCTCTAACTGCCTCTTGAGCTCCAGAAACTCTGGTGTAGCCATCCTATAAGGATGAATGGACACTGGTGCTGCTCCTGGCACAAGATCAAAAGAGAAATCCACCTCACGGTCCGGAGGAAGACCTGAAAAGTCATCCGAAAAGACATCCCTAAAACGATCAACCACTGGAGGGAAATCCTTCTGACAAGTCCCTTAGTCATCCAGATATAAGTTCACAATCTGGGTTGTGATACCACCTCACCCATGATGCTCTGGTTCAGCTCGACTCGCCTGAACAACCCACTTGCCCTTGTATAGAAACTCTCTACCCTATGGTGATGTGAAACTCACCCTGTGACGATAGAAATCCATAAAGGCTCGAAAGGGAACCAACCAGTCCATCGCGAGAATGACATCATAGCTTGTCATCTCTAATAAATAGAGGTCCCAAAGGAAGTGACACCCACCAACCTCAAGGGGGAACTCCTTGCACTGATGCACACTAGCCGTTCTAGTTCCCAACAGAGTGTCTAAAGTCATAACATCAGTGGAAGTAGAAACATCGAGCCAAAGGCTCTCTAAAATGGGTACAGATATAAATCTATGTGTAGCACCCATATTGAAAAGTACTAAAGATAAAACAGAAGCTACAAGAATAGTACCTCTAACAGTAGAAGGTCCGAGATCCTGCACCTACTGGGTCTATTGCACCGCATATGTCTGCCCAGTACCGCGGCCCTATGACACAACCTTGCTACCCTGAGCTATCCCGCCCTGTTGCCTCTGAGATCCTGGTGTTTGGATACCATGACCACGTCAACCATCCCTGGCTTTACGCCCTAATGTATTTAAATTCCCTGACTTGTAAGAAGCTGGTGGTCCTTCCCCCGCACGCGGAGTATGCACAGAACCCCTCTCACTAGCCACTGGTGGAAATGCCCTGCAAAAGCGCTGAAGATGACCCATCCTACTAAAAGGTTGGAATTGCACTGGGTCACGTGGACACTAAGGTCAATTGTGCCCCACTTTACCACACTAGTAGCACATGACTTGGCCACTTGAAACATTCTTCTAGCTGGTACCTTTACCCAGAGAGAAGTCCATCTGTCTCTTCCTCTTACTAGTAGAAATAGTACCCGAAACTAGTGATGAACCGCCCTGTCCCACACCACTAGTTTCCCACAGGTTCTTCTCTGTAATCAGCACTTTGTTTACAATATCATGTACTGAAGGCAAACTGAAAATATTCACCAATGATGGGATGTCATTTCAAAGACCATACTCAAAACGTCTAGCTCTCAGCATCTCATCGCCGACCAGAACGGGTGTAAAAAGATGAAGCTAAGTGAAACGAGCAGAATAATACATCACCGACATAGCGCCCTGCTGCAGATTCATTACCTATCAAGCTCGATCTGATCTCAGTGTCTCTGGGAAGAAGAAGTCATAGAAGGATGTCTGGAAATCTTCCCACTCCATGTATTTTTGATGATCTGACTGGGTGGTAACATCCCACCTCCTCTTGGTGGAATCACGAAGCATATAAGTCACGAGCCTGACCCTCTTCCCTGGAGGTGTCTCTAGGTGCCCGAAAATAGTCTACATCGACCACAACCAAGAATCCGTAGCCTGTGGTCCTCCATCCCCTGAAAACATATCCATATGCTACTACTGGAAGATATGAGTCCACACGGCCATAGATGTGGCTGTCGGCGGTGCTCCCTGAAAGGTATGTATGAACTGTATAAAGCCTTCATGGAACTGCGCCTCCACGCCTATGTCCGGTATTATGCCCGGCGCCGTATCTGGCTCTTCCAGAGGATCAATTAGTAGCCCATGTCCCGCCATGTCCAGAGTATACTCGTTTCCGCTCTCTTGGTGAAAAACGCATGAACGTCTCGGCGACATGACTCTACAAGGTCAAACGCACACCTTAGATCAAGATTATCACAATCTGAAAAATAAGAAACCAAAAGGGGAATAGAAGGAGGAAAGAATTTAAGATTGCACAACAAGACTACACGGTGTCCATTCTATAAATAGGATCACACAATAATACCCTATCAAACTGCAGGTATCAATCAAATAAGCTATCACAACAGCATACCGTTACTAGCACAACATCTATCACAACAACATGAAATTTCTAATGCACCTACATGGAATGCAAACTATGCATGGAATGTGATTTCGAGAATGTGCCTAAATGATGCATGAGATGATATACCATCATCTCTTCGGGTAGCAACTACATAGAACCCACGAATAAAATATAAACAGCACAATCACAAGTGCGTCAATCTTCGGTGAAAATCAATACAACTGTAAAATTTTAAAATCAGAAAAATTGTGACATGAGGTAAATTGGGTTTTCCCTATACACAGGTTAGCTATTCTTGAGCACAACTTATTACCAACTACCATACTCGTAATATCCATGACTAAGGATTCAAATAGTAAGTCAATGAAAACAACCCCTCTGATACAAATTTGTAACATCCCGGTTCTAGGTGCCACTCAACGGGTGCCCCGAACCCGGTTCGCCACGTGACCTCAAGTGCATTTCCCCAAACGCCAGAGGTAGATAACCAGCAGCGAGGGCCCAGGTCTGATAGTGGGGAAACTATAACCTCATTTTTCAAAGTACAGTGCAGCGTAATAGATAAATTACATACAACAAGTGGAAGTGGTAAACAATATATATAATACAAATGGATAACTGATAATACAAGGAAACCAGCAAGTCATGTATATATGGAAATCAAGCATGCCACTATTCTATAGTACAACCAAAACATGTCACACTGAAATAAAATACAACTAAAGTACAAGTACATAATATAAGAATAGAATAGCCAGCGGCATCGTGAGCCCAAGCTCGGTCCCTTGCTCCCCTATTTCCCAGCAACAATCAAGTACCTCAATAGGGACCCTCTCCCTTATCCACACCTGCGGATGCATAATCTCTTTGGGCCAAGGACATGACCCAAAAAGGGTGTGACAAATAAATCCCAATAGGCATCCACCAAAGGCATGTGCCCAAATATGTGAAAATATCGACCAACAATGTGTAGTAGTAAAATGCAATGAACTAAGCAGTACTCAAAATTAGATAACATTACCATTTATATTGATATTTTATTATTCCTTTAATCATTCAATTTAAGATATCACAACAGTGAATATTCTATGTAAAACAACCAGTGTTCTCAGACATGTAAACCCTTACCCTCAGGTAAAGAGAATCCCAAAATAGGAATCTACCCACAGGCATATCGATCATTTCCCACATGCATACGAGGTGTCGCCCACTGGCACAGAATCAACTGCCCACAGGCATGGAAGAAGTTTCCCATAGGCTAAGTAGTACATTACCCACAGGCTAATCACAACCCTTCCCTCAGGCTAAACAAGTAACTGGGCCATGCCCAACATGTAAACAAGCAATAAACATGCAATTCCTCTCAAGGAAATTCTATAATCATTATTATAAAGGCATACCCTCGGGTATCCTGGCCAAATGGATAAATAGAGGAACGCACCCCCAGGGTGGTCCTGGATCCAAGAAGCAATCCCAAACAACAATTTATCACCACATTTAATCACCTTAACAGATCACGGTATTTAATATAGCCACAGCCTCAGGCACACGACACCCCAACATGTATTCGTGGCACAACGGTACACAAAAACGCACAACAGCAGGAAATTAAATGCCAAGCCACCTACCATAAATGCCCATGAACGGTATACCGAAGTGAAGATTCCAGAAACATCCATGAACGACGTAGATCAGGGATATGAAAGTTTCCGTTCAGTCGTAAATAACTTCCCCTCGAGAATTAATTGGTAAGAACTATGCAAGGGGAGGAGAGGGATTACCCGTGCGGTTCTAGGGAGATTGACGGTGCAGAAAACAGATTCCCAGTACTCGATTTGGAGCTCCTCGAAGATCTGGTTGTCCCTCCCGAGCCTCCCTTTGGTTCAAAGATTCCTCTATGAACAGAGGAGGCTACTACCCGTTTTAAGTGAAAAAACAACATACACGGCATGTACTCTCAAGTACGTGACATGTAATGTTTTTTAATTGTTCAGCTGGTGTCTTCTCACCAGCGTGGTAATGTTCATCTGTCGACATGAGTACACGACGTGTATGTCTCTATACACGGCGTGTACTATCAACCAGCTGGCTACCACCTTACTATTCTCCTGCCGATTGACTGCATGGCGTGTAAATATCTAATACACTGTGTGAAGTCATTTTTTACACCCTTCGTTGCCGACATGGCTACACACCATGTGTACGCATTCCACATGGCCAAAAGCACACAGCGTGTGGAAAAGTACATGGCGTGTACTTCCAAAATTTTGGGATTTTTCCTCATTTTTCTTTATTTTCTCAAAAAACATAAAGAAAGAAGAAAAGAAGAAACTCGTACCTCATGAATAAGAACTGGGTTCTTACAAACTTCCCCAATTAAAGAAATTTGACCCTGAATTTCCTTTCCAGGGGTGGTGAAGATATAGCCATGAACAACTCCGGCCACTGAGCACGTATGTCAGTCTCCCACTCCCAGGTTTTGTCCTACACTCGGCCATGCTTCAATGCAGAAGCAAATTTGTAATGCCCCGACCCTAGTTACCCAGAGTCAGTGCACTATTACATATCATTGGAATGATCACAAAATATCAAGTCTAAAAATACTGTTTAGTTTAGTAGCCTTGGAAGTAATAGAAACATTCATAAGGTTTACATTACATCATAAAATGGAAAACTACAACAACATTGTTTCCATGGACAACACTGAGATCCCATAGACTATCCCAGCAGGTCATTCATAATATACTTCTTCACATCCCAGTAAAAATAAAACATAGAAATGGGTGAGCTTAGATGCTCAGTAAGGATAACAATATAGAGGAAACTATCATAAATATGCATAAACATTAAACGTAATGTATAAAACTAAAACTAAAGACTTTTCAAAATAGAATTCATCATAATATGGAAAATATAAATCAAAATATTTCCATTTACTTACTCACATGGATATTCTACTAGTCGAATAATCACACGCAATATCAATAGCCACTTTTATAATGATGGAATGCATAATGCCAGAATTTAATAACCATATAGTCAAGGCCATGTGCCAAGACTACAAATAAGATTTTGTCAAGGCCTTGTTCCAAGACACTAGTTTGTCTCATTAAAACCTATTGATGCATCTAGGAGCTATAGCGGGCTCCACCCGTCACATACTAAGTCTAATGCATTCCCCATATGAAATAGTTTAAACATAACATAAACATTCGTATTAAAACTGGCATTAGAAATGTCAATATATAATCCATAAACCATGAATGGTATAAAAAAACATATCCATAGTCAAACATGTCTCAAAACCATCAATACAATGTGGATATTTTGTATCATGATAAAGCAACTTCAAACAAACTTAAAATCCATCAAAGGATGTTGACATAGATGAAATCAAAACCTTTTAAGAGAAATATCTCTTTCTATTTTTAAATCATTTAAAAGACATGAAATTATAAAAGAAAACATTTATATTTGAAAATATTCTTATAAGATTGTAAGGGAAGCTTTGTCGATGTTATAACAGCGGAAAATAGCAACACCCGCCTTATAAGATAAAAAAAGTCATTCTTACCTTAATTTTGTCGAAAAGGTTAAAAAAACCTTGTTTAGAAAATGACTGAAAGATTCATTTCAAAAAATTTATAAAAATTAAAACAAGGGTATAAATGAATTTAACCTGTAGTCTATTAAATAGTTAAAATGTTTTCGAATACATTTTTAAGAAACATGGTTGTGGATGATAAAGAGGTCCTAGTAGATACTTACATAAAAACAACCTCAGATAATAAAGAGATTGTGAAATTAACCCATGCCTTGTACTTTTCCTTGGTCTAGGTTAGGTTAACCTCATGTATAATGGTGAAATCATTGTGATTAAATTATAAAAGAATCATATACATTAATATGAAATCATATATGATCTTTTAAAATTGCTTTGTTAATAATATCATAGTATTATCATTGTTTTGGGTGTTAACAGGTTCATTTTCCTTTATATTATTTGTTATTTGAGTCATATTTGTTATGGATGGGATGTATCATATTAATATCTAGAATTATATAAAGTCTTTAAAAATAATTTTTAATCATCTAATGAATGTTAGTCTTGAACGGATACGACCGGGAAAGTATCTCATCGCGTTCGTGGAGACGGTAATCAGTACGTACGCACGAGCGACAATATCATTCGTTCCATATTAAAATAATATATAATTGGATATTATATCATATATAAAGAATAATTATCTTGTTATATTTATTATTTACATCAATTACAAATCATTATTATACCCATCCAAATAATAATGTATTGAATAACAATTACACCACGACGTGGAGACGGTAAGCCGTACGTATGCACGTATGGTGAAATGTCACTCAAAGGATGGATATAATAAGGAATATGGTTATACCATATTTATAATAACATCACATTGTATAGAATATACTGGATTTATTATTTTAGAATGGAAAAAATAAATAAAAAGGAAGTGGAAGAAGAAAAGAACTTGAAAGAAGGTGGTGAAATCATTACCTCTTCTTCGGGTTATACCTTTTGATTTGATCAAAAAAGATCCATAGGTTGGATTTATGACTAAATGAAGGACTATAAAATGAAGGGAGGATAGTTGAAAGGGTAGTTGGGTAGGTATTGGCCGAGCAGAAATGCTTTGAAGGTGTGAATTAGAGAGAAGGTGGAGTGCCCTTTTTAAGAGGAGTGAGGGGCACCTTAAGAAAAGATAGAAATATTATTTTATAAAAAACTAATTTCAAGTTTATAATGTCTCCAATGTAGATTATTTAGAGGATATGGTGGGGATGGGTCGAAAACCTTTCAACCAAGAGGTTTTAGACAGGTTTGGGTCAATATATTAACCTTATCTTATAGATTTAACTCTTAGTTACATAGTTTGACATTTACATGAATCTTTGTATTTTTATATTATACGGTTAATAAACTTACTATATACAAACAATAGAAACCAAATAGGTTCATTAATGACACAATTAATATTATTTAGGCCCTTTGTCTGAACCTTATACTTTTAGAAATATTATATCAACCAATAATATAGTATTTGTTTTAAAAACACAATTATGTCAATTTTGACATTATTTAATAATTTATTTTTTTTAAAGTCATAACAGCATTATTACTTTGAAATAAATTCATTAAATCAACCTAATTATGTAATATTCACCTTTAATATTTGTTTATGTAACAAAAAATTGAAATTATATTTATTTTTGAATTTATAATACAATTTATTTGATTCTTTCATTAATAAGGTAATTACTGCATCATCATTGTTTCATAAATAAATTTAATTATTTAATGTCTAAAAATTATAAATAAAATACAATTATGTAGGAAATAATTTTATATTTCTAATGAATGTTTATAGTAGAATTGATCAATTATATAACATTATTTAAAAATTGTTTTACTGAAAGATATTTTCATTTGTTATTTTTGTCTCTACATTAAATTATTTAAAATATAATGACATTATCACTTCCAAGTGGCTCCATGGGGTCCAAATATCAACCAAATGATGCCAATGGTCGGAAATGTATCATATAATAGGGTTAGGACATGTGTTAGGGTAATTTAAAATTATTATAATATTATTTTTGAACCTTATTTAGTAGATTTAACTCTTTAACCATAGTAAATAAAATATTTACCGAAGTAATTATATAAAATGTCTACAAATAAAAGTTACCTATTTACACAATTTAGACCTATTGATTAAAAATATAGAATCTGTTTTTATAAATTCAAAATACAGAAGTGGCAGAAATTAATTTAAAATTAATTCTCGTTGTCATAACAAAAAGCGTGTTTTTATGAAATAATAACTATCAAAAGATTGACACTTGTTTATGACAAATTCAAATGTTAAATTACTTATAATGACCTAAATTTTATTAAATTATAAAAATATAATCTAATTATACTTCCAAACCATTAAAATGCATAATTTACCACTATTAATTTTTTTGATTAAAAAAGTTTTTTTTAATTAAAGTTTAGTAATTTTCACTATTCATCAAAATATGAATGTTTTCAGAAAAGTACCAAAAATTATCTCTAAGCTAATTTTGATATTTCGAATCCCAAAATGAAGTCCATTTTGAATGATAAAATATATAAAATTATAAAAAGTGGGTATTACTATTCATAACAGCTATTTTGATTGGTTGTGGTGTGTTAGAACTCGAAGATGCATACAACACATGCTATTGTATTATTCAAAGATAAGATTACATTGGAAGATTGGGGTGTTACATTCTCCACTCCATCAAATAATTTCATCCTTAAAATTTTGAGAATATTACTATATAAAAATACTTGGGTGGTTCTTTATCATAATTTCCTCTGGTTCCCAAGTTTCCTATTCCATCTTATGGTTTCTCCATTGAACTTTACCAGATGAGTCGTCTGATTTCTCAGCACTTTTTCTCTTGTATCAAGAACCTTGGTAGGATCTTCGAAATAAGATAGATCGGGTTATAGTTCTAATTCCACATAGTTGAGTACATGCGTTGGGTCAGGCATGTATTTTCTCAATAGTGATACGTGGAATACATCGTGAACTTTGGGGAGACGTGGCGGCATTGACAAACGGTAAGCTACAACACCAATTCGTTATAGAATTTCGAAAGGTCCGATGTACCAAGGACTCAATTTATCCTTCCTACCTAAACGTATAACACCCTTACATGGAGATACCTTCAAAAAAACATGATCTTCTAACTAAAATTCCAAATCCTTCCTTCGGTAATCGGTATAGATCTTCTGCCTACTTTGAGATTCTTTGATGTGGTTTTTCATTACCTATACCTTTTGGATTGTTTTCTCCACATGTTCTGGGCCTATGAGTTTTTGTCCACCAACATCATCCAAACAGGTTGGTGTATGACATCTCTTTCCTTATAACGCTTCATATGATGCCATATGAATATTTGAATGGAAGATATTTTTATAGAAAAATTATACCCGAGGTAAATATTGATCCCATATACATTGAAAGTCAAGTGAGAAATATCTCAACATGTCTTATAAGGTTTGAATTGTCTATTCTAATTTTCCATAAGTTTTGGGGTGGTTGGCAGTGCTCAAACAAAGTTCAGTATCCAGGGCTTTATGAAGACTTTTACAGAATCTTGATGTAAAACAGGGATCACGATCAGAAACAAATGATAGTGGTACTCCATAAAGACTTACAACAGCATTAATATATAATATTTTTAAATGTTCAAATGATAAATCTTCTCTTATAGAATGAAAATGTGTCGACTTTGTAAGATGATCAACAACGTCCTATATTGCATCATTCCTTATAGGAGTCTTTGGTAGTCTGATGACAAATTCCATCGCAATATTATCCCATATCCACTCTCGTATGGGAAAAGGATGCATGACTCCTCCAGGCTGTTGCCTTCCAGCTTTCACTTGTTGACAAACAATACATCTTGACACAAAATTAGTAATCTCCCTATTCATGTTGTCCCACCAAATATGTTCCTTCAAATCTCTATACATCATGGTTATACTAGGGTGTATAGGGAAATTAGAACTATGAGCATCATCCAACAATTACCTTTTTAGATAAGGTATATCAAGAACACAATGTATCTTCACAAATTTTAAAATTCCATCTTCATACACAAAGTCACTCAATCTCCCATCACTCACAGCTTTAATCTTCTTCTTAAACTCCTTATCGTTAGCTTTATAACTTATTATCCTTTCTAATAAAGATGGTTTGGAAACCATTTTAAAAATTATTGATGTTTCACCTTCCATGGTGATTCCCATATCCATATATACTAGATCCATGAGAATTGGATCCCTTTCAATTCTCATCTTGTTCAAAAATCCATGATCTTTTCTTCTCAAAGCATCCACCACCTTTTTTTCCTTCCTCAGCTGTTAGTGTATCGTCCAATCATAATCGTTGAGTAGTTCAAGCCATCTTCTTTTCTCATGTTGAGTTATTTATGCGAGAAAATACACTTCAAACTATTGTGATCTATATAAATCTCACATTTTTAAACATAGAGATAGTGTCTCCAAATCTTGAAAGAAAATATTACAGCTGCTAACTCAAGATCATGAGTAGGATAGTTTTGCTCATGAATTTTAATCAATCATGATGCATGGAAAATAACTCTATCATTCTGCATAAGGATACAACCATGTCATTTCTTTAAAGCATCACTATAAATAACAAACCCATCATTCCCTGATGGTAGATTCAATATAAAAGCATTTACTAATCTTCTCTTCTGATCTTCAAAAAATTCTTCACACTCTTTTGTCCAAAACAATTTAACCCCTTTACTTGTGATCTTGGTTAATGGGTTATCCAATTAGGAAAAATTCTGGACGAAACACTGATAATAACCTACTAAACCAATAAAACGGCGTACCTTAGTTATACTCGTTGTTGTTGGCCATTCTTATATTTCCTTGGTCTTATAAGGATCAGTAGAGATTCCATCCTTGGAGACAATATGCCCAAGAAAATAAATCTCCTGAAGCCATAACTCACACTTGCTAAACTTACCATATAATTCATGTCTTCTTAGAGTCTTCAGGATAATGCGCAAGTGATTTTCATGATCTTCATATATTTTGGATTATACCAAGATATCATCAATAAATACCACTACAAAGTCATTAAGATATTCCTTGAAAACTCTATTCATTTTATCCATGAAGACAGAGGGTGCATTAGTCAACCCAAAAGGCATTACTGTAAACTCGTAATGCCCGTACCTGGTTCGAAATGTTGTTTTCAGAATGTCTTCTTTCTTCACACACAAATGATGATATCCATATTGAAGGTCAATCATTGAAAAAGTATTGAGCTCCATGAAGTTGGTCAAATAAATAATCAATGTGTGGTAAGGGATACTTGTTCTTTATTGTTATATCATTGATCTCCCTATATTAAATGCACAACCTCATAGATCCATCTTTATTCTTAATAAAAAGGATAGGGGATCCCCATGGAGAAACACTAGGGTGTATAAATCCCTTATTACTCAATTACTCTAGTTGGTTATTTAGTTCCACTAATTCTATAGTGGCCATTCTATAATGGTTCTTCGATATGGGCCTTGATCAAGGAATTAAATCAATGGAAAACTCAATTTCTCATTCTCTTGGATGTCCAGGTAAATCTTATTGAAATGCATCAACATTTAATTTCACAATAGCTACATCCTCTATTTGAACATTCCTTTCCTCACCCATAGTTATTTCATTCTTTTCCTCCCAAATAATCAAATTTATTTTTGCTACTGGGGGTGGATCTAGATATTAATTAGGTGGTGATGTTTTTTCTCTAAAGATTAGGCACCCCTTATAGTCATTAAAAATTGTAACATCCTTCTTCTTATAATAATTTTTATTATCATGATCTGAAATCCAATCCATACCTAGGATTATATAAAATTCAATCATTGGTATGGTTATGAGATCAGCAAATAAAGAACATTTATATCCTCTAATGGGAACTGATTCACAAAACATTGTTGTGATGATACTTCCCTTAAGAGTTTTGACTGACAACTCCCTTGTTAAATAAAATTGGAAATATCTAATTTCCTTAGTAAAATGGGAAGATATGAAACAATGCGATGATCCAAAATCAAATAATGAATTTTCTAAACTTGAGGAAATCATTAAATTACCTACTACTACATCTTTCGGAGATTCAACCTCAAAAATAGTGATAGTATAAGATTGGACATGATCCCTTGGCCTCTTCTGAGGTAAGTTCCCATGATACTTAGGAAATTCATTTGCATAATGGCCCCTTTCTCTACAAATGTTGCATTCAACATTGACAGCCTCTTTCTTCCCCTTACAATCACGAACTTGGTGGCCTTTTTCACCACACTTTTAACAGACTCTCATTCCCTTCAGGAAAGTACCAAGGTGTTTCTTCCCACATTTACTGCCAGATGGATATTCAACATTTCCCTTCTTCCCCTTATTTCCATTTCAAATTGTTTAGCATATCTCTTCTTCTCTTTCATTTCTTTAAAGTCGTAAGACTTAGAAAAGTATTTTTCTGTCCTGATCGCACATGAGACAATATCTTCATACGAAGAGAAGGATTGTGAGACTAATGGTCGACCGAGAAATGGTTTTAACCCATCAACTAAATGATCAATCTTACTTCTTGAGTTACGTATATAATCTTTATCATGCCTCGCTAACCTTGTAAAGTCAGCTTCATACTTTGTGACATTCCCATCCCCATTTTGCCTCAGACTCAGAAATTGTCTTTCAATATCCCTTCGATGGTCATGAGGAAAGTATTTTTCTAAGAAAATTTCATTAAACTCCCTCCAAAACTTATTTGATACATCATCGTCTTCCTCTATGTTTTGAAAAATGACCACCATTGACCAGTATCTTCAGTGAGGCAGTAAACTTCCATGATAACTTTTCTCCTTTCACTACACCCCAAGGTATGGAATATTTTATCTAAGAAATTTATCCATTGCTCAAATACAAATGGATTTTTACCCCCATGTAATGATTGTGGTTTTTGCCTCATGAAGTGATCTAACATTGATCCTCCATGATGCGGATCAGGGTGCTCTATATGGGTAAGGTTTTTATTCATAACCTGGGTGAGTTGTCCCAGTGAGGTGATTAGCTGATCGGCACCAGTTGCCTCACCAGCTCCACTATAATTAACTTGAGTAGGAAGGAAATCCCTACATGGAGTGATTACATTGATACGGTTTCCATTCCTTCTACTAGGCGCCATTTCTAAACAATGGCATAAATTAGAATAGTTTATGAATTGAAATACATAATTCCAAGCTTCTAAAACACTTAACATAAATTGTACAATTTATGGATATAATCCATAATCATAAAAATGTTTTCTTTGAGGAAGTTTATACTCATAAACCCTTCATAATGGTTTGTAAATAAAATGAGAATTATCCTAAGCATATCCCCCAAGAGTGTCGTGACCAAGAGTGCAGCAAGGCCCGTTGTCGTGCACTTGTTCTCGTTCCAGTCTAGATCAAAGAGGTGTTTTCAGGTTTTACCCCCTGTTACATCTGTGGTAGAGCCGCCTTTACCTGCTCGTATCCAGACAGGGATGTATTGATTGGAAAACTCAAAAAATCTCTACAATACCAAAATTCTAGGAAGTAATTCTATACTAATCTATAAAGTCTATCTTAGGGCTATGTGCTTAAATCAGAGTTTATCTAAATCTAGTTTCCAAGGATTATACTAAACTTCCTTTAATACTAAATATAATGCCTCGACCCTAGTTACCTAGAGTCTATGCACTATTACATAACATTGGAATGATAACAAAAGGTCAAGTATCGAATGACTGATTAGTTTAGTAGCCATTGAAGTACTAGATACATTAATAAGGTTTACATTATGTCATAAAATGGAAAACTACAACAACATTGTTTCCATGGACAACAGTGAGATCACATAGACTATTCGCGCAAGTCAGTCATAGTATACTTCTTCGCATCTTAGGAAAAATAAAACATAGAAAGGGGTGAGCTCAGATTCTTAGTAAAGATAACAATATATAGCGGACACTTTCATAAATAAGCATAAACATTTAAGGCAATGCATATAACTAAAACAGAATCCTTTTCAACATAAAATTCATCATAATATGGAAAATATAAATCAAAATAATTCCATTTACTTACTCACATGGATATTCTACTAGTCTAATAATCACAATCAATATCAGTAGCCACTTTTATAATGATTGAATGCTTAATGCTAGACTTTCATAACCACATTGTCAAGGCCTTGTGCCAAGACTACAAATAATATCTTCTCAAAGCCCTGTTCCAAGACACTATATTGTCTCATGAGACCTATTTATGTATCTCTGAGCTATAGCAGGCTCCACCTGTCACTTTCTAAGTCCAATTCATTCCCCATATGAAATGGTCTAACCATAACATAAACATTCTTATTAAAAATGGCATACGAAATGTCAATACTTTGTCCATAAACCATGAATGGTATGAAATAACACATCCATATTCAAAAATATCACAAAAGATTCAATTCACTATGGAAGTTTTGTATCATGATAAATCAACATCAAACAAACGTAAAATCCATCAAAGGATGTTGACATAGATGAAACCAAAACTTTTTTAGCGAAATATCTCTTTCTATTTTGAAATCATTTAAAAGACATGTAATTTTAAAAGAAAACATTTACATAGGAAAATATTCTTATAAGCTTATAATGGATGCTTCGACGATGTTATAACAGCGGAAAATAGCTTCACGCTCTGTATAAGATAAAAAAGACATTCTTATCTTTATTTTGTCAAAAAGGTTAAAAAGTACCTTGTTGGGAAAACGACTGAAAGATTCCACTAAAACATTTTATAATAAGTTAAAAAAGGTTATAAATTAATTTAACCCATATTCTACTAAATTTTAAAAACATTTTGGAATACATTTTTAAAAAACATGGATGTGGATGATAAAGAGGTCCTAGTAGATACATAAAAACAACCTCAGATAATAAAGAGATTGTGAAATTTACCCTTACCTTGTACATTTAGATGGTTGAGGGTAGGTTAACCTCCTATATAATGGTGAAATAATTGTTAATAAATTAAACAAGAATCATTTACATTAATATGATATCATATATTAGTTTTTTACAATGCTATGTTAATAATATCATAGTATTATCGTTGTTTCGGGTGTTAACAAATTCGTTTTACTTTATATTCTTTATTATGTGAGACGTATTTGTTATGGATGAGACGTATCTTATTCATATTCAGAATGATATCAAGTCTTTAAAAATTAGTTTTAATCATCTAATGAATGATAGTCTTGAATGGATAGGACGGGGAATGAATCTCATCGCATTCGTAGAGACGGTAATCCGTACATTCGCACGATCGAAAATATTATTATTTTGATATTAAAATAACATATAATTGGATGGTATATCATATATACAGAATCATTATCATTTTATATTTATTATTTACATCAATTACACATCTTTATTATACTCATCAAAATAATAATGTATTGAATAACAATTACACCACAACATGGAGATGGTAAGTCGTATATTTGCACGTATGGTGACATGTCACTCAAAGGATGGATATAATACTGAATATGGTTTTAACATATTTATAATAACATCATAGTATATATAATATATTGGAGTTATTATTTTAGAATGTAAATAACAAATAAAGAGGAAGTGGAATAAGAAATGAACTTGAAAGAGGGTGGTGAAATCATTACCTCTTCTTCGGGTTATTCTTATTGATTTGATCTAAATGGATCCTTATGTTGGATTTATGACTAAAATAAGGCCACTAGGATTAAGGGATGACAATTTATAGGGTATTGGGGCTGTTTTTGGCTAATCCAAAAGGCTTTGAATGTGTGAATTAGAGAGAAGGGTGAGTGCCCTTTTATAGGAGGAGTGAGGGGAACCTTAGGAAAAGCTAGAAATATTATTTTATAATAAAATAATTTTAGGTATATAAGGGCTCTAAAGTAGATTATTTAAAATTTAAGGTGGTTATGGGTCTAAAAATACTCAACCAATAGGTTTTATATAGGGTTGGGTCACTATATTAACCTTATCTTTTATATTTAACTCTTAGTTACATAGTTTGACATTTACCATGTCTCTTTGTATTTTTATATTATATGGTTAATAAACATATTATATATTTCCAAGAGAACCCAAATAGGTTCATTAATGACGAATATAATATTATTTATGACCTTTTTTCAAACCTTATATTTTAGGAATATTATATCAACCAATAATATAGTATTTATTTTAAAAACTCTATTATGTCAATTTTGACAATATTTAATAATTTATTTTTATTAAAGTCGTAAAAAAATTATTACTTCGAAACAAATTCATTACATCAAACTAAATATGTCATAATAATCTATAAAATTCTTGTATTTCATGAAAACTTTTAAATTATATTTATTTTAGTATTTATAATACAATTTATTTGATTCTTTCATTAATAAGGTAATTATTTATCATCATTGTGTCATAAATAAATTTATTTATTTAATGTCAAAAAATTATAAATAATATACCATTATGTAGGAAATATTTTTAGATTTCTAATAAAAATTTATAGTCGAATTTATCAATTTTATAACCTCATATAAAAATTTCTTTACTGAATGATATTTTCTTTTGTTATTTTTGTCTCTACTTTAAATTATTTAATATAAAATATCATTATCACTTACAAGTGGCTCCATGGGGTCCCAAAATCGACCCATGGATGCCCATGGTCGTAAATGTATCATAAAATATGGTTATAATATGTTTTAGGGTAATTTAATATTATTAAAATCTTATTTTTTAACCTTATTTACTAGATTTACCCCTTTAACAATGGTAAATAAAATATTTACCAAAGTAATTATTCAAAATGTATAAAAATAAAAGCTACCTATTCACAAAATTTGGACCTCCTAATTCCAAATATGGAATCAATTTTAATAAATTGAAAATACAGAAGTGGCAGAAAGTAATTTAAAATTAATTCCTATAGTCAAAACAAAAAGCGTGTTTTTTAAGAAATAATAACTATAAAAATATTGATACTTGTTTATGTCAAATTTGAATGTGAAATTACTTATAATGACCAACATAGTATTATATGATAAAAATAAAATCAAATCATACTTCCAAACCATTAAAATTAATAATTTATCACTATTAATTATTTTGATTAAAAAAGTTGTTTTTAATTAAAATTTAGTAATTTTCACTATTCATAAAAATATGAAGGTTATAAGAAATGTATCAAAAAGTCACCCTAAGATAATTCCAATATTCTAAATCCAAAAATGAAGTCGATTTTAAAAGATAAAATGTATAAAATTTCAAAAATTTGGTATTACTATTCATAATTGCTAGTTTTATTGGTTGTGGTGTGTTAGAACTCGAAGTAGCGTTCAACACACGCTATTGTATTATTCAAATAGAAGTGTATCATGGAATCTTGGGGTGTTAAAACATTGATCCATCCTTCTTAAAGATTAATAGGACTAACACACCCCATGGTAAAGCACTCGGGCGTATGAAACCCTTCTCCAAATTCTCATGTAACTGCTTCTTTATCTCTACCAACTCTACGATGGCCATTCTATAAGGTTTCTTTTATATAAGAAGAGATCCAAGAATAAAATCAATTGAAAAATCAACCTCTCAGTCAGGAGTAAGATCCTGAAACTATTTGGGTAATAAATAAGTGTAATCCCACATGATGGGCATGTCCTCAAGAATGATTCTCTCATGTATCTCAATCATTTCAGTTAGAAATGATTTCACATAAGGAATAAATACCCACACATGGTAGAATGATTCTAAAGGTGACTCATATTACTCCTTACAATTGTAAAGAATTAAAGGATGCTTTAGGATGTGAATAGTGATATCTCTTTCCCAATAGTTGATGTTGCCTTTGTATAATGATAGCCAATGAATGCCCA
The DNA here is from genome assembly GCA_963277665.1 of Viscum album. Lineage (NCBI taxonomy): Eukaryota > Viridiplantae > Streptophyta > Magnoliopsida > Santalales > Viscaceae > Viscum > Viscum album. The sequence goes on from OY728157.1 coordinate 173,080,960, forward strand.
AGATAGCGTCAAACTATATAAAAGAAAGTATAACATGGTTTTCTGGGAGGTTTAGTCTACAAACCATAACCTGGGAAGAGTTATAAACCATGGACTCTGTGATTTCCCCATTCACTGTTCTCAAAGATAACCATTCCTCCAATTTTTGAGGTGGTGTTTGTATAGTTCTACTAAACATGCAAGATATGTTAGAATGTGAAGAACAAGAATCAAATAGTATGTTTACTATTATTTAATGAATAAAAAGCATAACTTTCACCACATCATTGTCCATCTCCCCCCATCAGTAGTGATAGAATAAGACCTTCGTTGTTTCCTTAGATGGTGTGGTTCATTTCCTCAAATAATGATTGGCTTTGGACAATTTTTTTTGCATAATTCCCATGCTCCTTGCAGTTGTAACACTACACCACCGGTTGAGAATTGATCTGGACCTTCTTTTCCTCATTAACATTAGTGGGATTTTTTATATCCCTTCAAAATTTCTTGTCCATATGTACAAACATTCTACCTTTGAACCAATTCATGGTTCCCTTCAGATAAATCCTAGGATGCTTCTTCCCACCACTTTTATGAGGGAAAAAGTCAAGATTCTTTACATAATTGGTTTTTTTGTTGAACTACCCTTATTTTTCCCCATATTTCTCTCCTTGTCATCGGGACCACAAGACCACTTAGTGTCTCCAATCTCCATTTCAACCTTGAGGACACAATGTACAATATCCTCATATTAGTCAAAGTCTTGAATCACCAATGCTTTTCACAGACCTGGTTTAAGATCACTAAAGAAGCTATCAACCGTGATTTCGATTTTCATGAAAAATCCAAAGGTGTTCCTTGAATTACTTGTAAAGTTATCTTCATCCCCCCCGATTGACTCATATTAATTTTTCTTCAGTCTGAGGAACTCTTTTTCCATCATGAGAAGGATGTTTCGAGGAAAATATTTTCTGAAAAAAGTCCTCTTTAATTCCACCCAATCCATGGAATCATTTTCCTTTTAGTAATTTGTGTTTTTGATCACGGTCCACCACTGATCAACTTACCTATAAAAATAATAGACTACTAATATGACTTTCTCTTCTTCCAAGAACTGGAGGATAGAGAATATCATTCCAATGGAGTTAGTCCATTGTTCCATAAGGAGGGGATTATAAGATCCTCTAGACATGGGAGGACTTTTCTACATGAAGGATTATACATAAAATTTCACTTTACATGGATGAGTAGGGTGTTCCACATGATTCAAGTTATTATTCATAACTTGAGAAATATAAGAAAGTACTTTCATGATGTTCTGAGCAAACGTTCCGATCATATTGGGCATATCATTAGGGAAATTTCTGCATTGCCTATCAGATTTATTATTTGAACGTGTTCTTTTATTTCCCTCCATTAACTAAGAAAAATAAGGTATAATTAGAGGGATTTAATACTTATTTATTGAGCATAAAAAATATTTAACATAAAAGGATAAACTTGTAATGGAAATGTATATCCAATCCTGTGATTTAGTATTTTTCAAACTACCTGGTTATACACAATCTATTTCTTATCATATATTCTAATTGTATTTATACCTTAATAATGGTTTTTGCTAAGATAATGAATTTACCAATGCATATCCCCCTGGATTGTTAATACTAAGAGTGAAGCAGGGCTCGTTTTTGTGTACTAGGATACCTCGGGTCAATCCCGAAACTCCTTGTCGGAGTTTTAACTCCTAGGTACATCTGAGCCAAAGTTGCCTCTACTTGTTTGTATACAGACAGGGATATATTTTCATGATAAACCACTTAATCTATACTTACCAAAATTTAGAGATGTTTTCTTATACTTCGCCTCATACTTAAGGTTCTCACTAAGGTACTCTATTCCAAATATCCAAAATATCTATACTATCATCTGATAACAACTATATAATCCCTAGACTTTTAAACATAACATTTCATTATTTTAAGCATAATTATACCCTAGATTACAAGCCATGGATCGTTACATCTAGTGTCATGTAAGACTAGGTACATAAAACATAAAACATGGGGATAAAAACACTTCTTTATTTTATCTTCATAATAATGTAAAAACTTCCTCTAAACCCCTACATCTGCATAGGGTACCCTGGGGAACCCATGAACAAAGGGATGATCTAAAAATCGCAAAAAAGGAACGAACATAAGAATAATGCTTAATCACATGAGCTAAGAGGCATGACATAGTGATATCAAAATCATGGAACCTGTGAAATCATAACACATAAAAATGGGATCATATAAACATGGAACCATATAAATGTGTCTGAGTCATAAAACATGTCTTTAGTATGAGTCAATTTTAACCTCTAATCTCATTTCCTATAGTATTATGGGTTATGGCTAACCGCCAATATAGTTTCTCATAGTAGAACGGGTCAAATCTATCCACCAATCCCATTTCACATCGCATCTTATGAGAATTAACTTTCCCCAATTCATTGGAGAACTATCTAGGTTCACCAATCTTAAAAGATTTATGAATATTCTTATGACATAAATAATCATACATAATCAACCATCCATAATCATAAGGGTACCGATGGAAAAAATTATGTACCACAATCATGACATAATACAAAACTAATGGGTGTATAACAAAAGTGTCCATGAAAGAAAGGTATTAGAAAATAAAAGTACGTTCATAGGTTAAATAAGAATATAACATGGTAAGTGATTTCAAATAGAAGTGATAACATATAATAAATGTATTTGAGACACATTACTATTAAATCAATTTTGTGCTATTTTAAGGAAAATACTATAAATATTTTAAAATAGAAAAGAGAAATTTTTTTATATAAAACCTAAATTGAACAAATAAGTTTTTCATAATAAAATTACTGATTTTATATAGACAATGGTGGCTTAAAACAGAGTATAGAGTGCACTTCAAATAGGGTAAAAATTTGGGATGTTCCTTGAAATCAGGTTTTCTTTTCAGAAAGTTCTAAGGATGGAATCTTTTAATAACATTTATATCCAAAAAAGTGAGTGATGAAAGAGCCTTCATAAATGATTTATTTTTAATTACAAAAAATTTATAATTTTTTCATAGAAAAAAAGATAACTCTATTTTGATATAAAGAAATACAAGGCAACCCAAATGAACAAAGAATGTTTGGGTAGAATTCATTACATTTTATTGGCATGGTGTCGAGTGTACCTAAGAGGGATTGATGAGGGAGAAAAGGGGTTTCTCATCACTTATATTTTTTGAAATTAGTATGGGGGAGGTTTCTAATCATACATGATCATTAGGGATTACAAATAAAATGTAATTTAAAAGACGATATCTTGATAAAGAGTGTAATATAGAGGATCATTTACCTTAAGTATGGTGGTGTTCTCCACTTGTTATTAATGACTTGAATAAAAAAATTAGGTTTATTAATTAATAATTCTATAATATCTTATATATGTAATTGATTTAGTGTAACCCTTTTTAGTTAATTCAATACCTTTTTTATTAGTTATAAGGTTCAATTTCTCTGTTTTGGTTTGTTTGCTTCCTTAGTTTTAATGACTGTTTCATGTTTGGATAAACATGTATTATGAAAGTGATTGAACATAATTGATGTTTTATGTTATTAGTGAACATAAGGGAGATTAAATAGTTAAAAATATAATTTGGTTACATAGAGTGAAGTCAAAATATTATACAAAACCTTAGTGACAACCGTTTTGGTTAATCCGTGGGTTTTGATTACAATGAACATGTTTTGTTTTATAACATAATACCATTTGTACAAAAGGATTAAAAAACCTTAAAGAAGATATATTACATAAATTTTAATTTGTTTCAACCATAACACAAATTTTTTCATGACCAGAATCAAATATGATAATAGATACTTATAAATCGTTGTCCTTGAATTTGCTAAATTAACACATCTCAATGGTATTTTCATTTCTTTCAAATAAAAGGTAGGGAAAGGAGAAGAAATAATGATTTATCTGAATAGAATAATATCATTCTACTAAATTTATGTTACTGGAGTTAATATTCCATTTGGGTGAAGGGATTTGAGGAATGAAACATGAAAATAAAAAAATAAAAACTAATTGAAAGAGTTGGAAAGATGAATTTACCTCTTGAGTCTACCTCAATTGAGAGCCTCTTAATGGGATATTTTTTTGGTATTTTGAAGGGAATGATGAACATCGGAGGTGTGGAGGAGCTGGGGGAAATATTTGGTCATAATATGGGAAAGTCACAAGGCTTCAGAGTAGTGAAGAGAAGGGAAGTGAGGGGGGGTTTATAGTGGAGGAGAGGATGGTTTTCATAATATTATATTCATTAGTTTGTTATTTTTTCATAATACAAGCAATAGTGAGTATTACTTGACATATAATAGTAATAAATGCATGTGATTTTGGAAAATGGTAATCTACATCATCCATGAGTCAATCATGAAGCAAAAATTCAGGTTTTAGCATTTATTTTGAATTATCAGATTTTAATATTCAAAAAAAAATTCAACTATTTTATAAAAATCCAAAAAATAAACCCTAACCATTTTTTGGCATGCAGAATCAACAAATAAAGACCATTTTTAAAAAATAATTTTTTAAATATGATTAATTTAGTATTTAACTAAAATCACTATTTATTATAAAAAAACCAATTTTAAAACATTGATTTACAAATTCTAAAATATAGGTACATCATACATTCACATGAATATTATTTATATACTATCATAGTTAATGTTACTGTTCATTAGGGTATATCACTATTCATTAGGGTATGTTACTATTCATACGGGTATGTTACTATTCAGAAAAAAAATTTAGTTTTCTTTATCAGACTCTAAAAAACTAATTGATCGCAATCGTGTGTTTCAGGTTTTTGAAATTACAAACACAAAAGTAGCAAACTTATGTTTAAAGGTCACATAAAACCTAGTAGTTCATTATTTTGTGGTTTCATGATATATTTATAAGAAAATAATTTTTAGTTATAAAACATTGGGTCGGTACATAAACTCAAAAGAAAACATCTAAATATTAAAATTTCTCTAAACCTTGATATGATACCCACTATAGCTGTCCAGAACTAGCACTCCAAGATCTAGTGATAAATTCATAAACATTACATCTTAGGATTTGATATCGAAGAAGGTGAACTATTTTCACAAATCAAAACATAACAAATTAACAAGGATTATTGGATAATTAACATACCCATTGGCCTCTTTGTTTTTAAGTGTTAATGAATTAAAACAATCTCATACTGACCTTGATTTATAAACATCTGGTTCATACAGATGAACATAATATCCCATTATACCCCAATTATTTTATTTCACATCAGGTCATCTGCATCATCCATATGAAATCATTTATAGACATAATTCGTTAAACAATATTATTTATAACCTCAGGAAAAGGAAATATAAGATGGGTGAGTAAAAATTATCGATAAGGTTAAGAACACACATTAGTAATTGAATGCCATCAATGATCATAATAAAAAAAAGGGTGTAATAACATAATCATAGTGTAAGAGGTAATAATTAAATAAATAATACACAAAAATTCATACATCATCAAATTTGAAAACTTGTAAAAGTCAAGATTCAACCCAATCAATAATCACAGGCCTTGTGATATCAATCATTATTATTGGAAATATAAAAAACCCATAGAAATAAATTGAACCCATTGCTTTGAAACTCGGTTCATTATATTCATAAAAAAATTCAAATCCCATTTAGTTGGAATAACCATATAGAAGTCTTCCAATATAATAATTTCAAAATTAATTGCAGTGTTATTTGATAGAACCCATCATATAAGCTACAATTGGCTCACCTAGTTCTATCTAAGACACCCCATCATATAAGATGCAATGGGTTCACCTAATTCTATTTGGAAACCCCATCATATATTCTATAATGGGATCAATTTGAAATATCTAGACCACCACATTATATAAGTAGTAATGGGCCCACCCAATGCTATATGGGCTATGTAAGCACCCAGTACTTCATTGAGATAAAAATATGATTTCTTTTAGAAATTTTCAGTATAAATATTTTAATATTCCCTTATATAAACTCCCATTATGTTCATAGTAATTTTGGGGTGTTAGAAGCTGGTTCAGATACTGAAACACAAAATTTTTGTTGAAAGGTCAGGGATCACGGTGAGAAGAAACTGCATAGTCTAGGCGGCATAGTTTGACAAACTATAAGAGGGATGGGTAGAGAGTAGGTCGAGCTATCATGGTTAAAATAAACCACAAAATTTGGTGCACAAGGACATGTATAAAAGTATAAAATTTTTATTTAGTATTTTTTATAGTTTGCATATGATTAGTTGAACTATGTGTGTGAATAGTTTGATGTTACCTTGTGTATAGCCAATCATGCATGGTTGGAACAAAATATGGAAACTATGTGACCAAACTATGTGGTTCCCAATTTTGGGTGATCTTACAATTTAACAAAAATTTAATATTTTTATAATATAGATCCTCATTACTCTATCACACAACAAACATGAAATTTTGAGGTTCCTCTAGACAGATAAAGTAGGAATTATGATATCTTCCCAATCTGACCTTAGATTCAGCCGTCACTCAACTAATTTGATCTGCATCAGTGATTTCTCAATTCTCTTTTTTGGTATTCCTCATTTGGTTTGGTATCGAATACACTTTTTAGGTGCAAGTTAATTTCCCCTATTATTATGTTTTTTATACATTATTCAATTGTATCATGATCTATGTTGAATCCATAGGCATTACTGGATTATCTATCCACTACAAACCTATAATAGGTGGTTTCAGGACTTTAGTTAATGGTTATGTTTTTATATGTTCCATTTTTCCATAATCCCAATTCCTATGTGATTTTTTGAAATGATTTCAATCCTTGAATTGATAGGTATAGGTAATTAAATTGGCATGTTAATGATTTACTATAGGTTAAGGACCTTGAAACTGAAACCACCACTTTGGTTGTGATGTTTAATCAAGTGTTAAATATTGATGGAATCTAAGGTTATACCACCTTTGAGGTGTGTCATTTACCTCTTTTCATGGGATGTTAATGTTCAGTTGAAAATTATAATTGAAATGATTTTTAATTATAATGGTGATATAAATTTTACTTCAGTTGTAATATTAGTTTGAAATTGAATTGGTTAATGAGAAGGGATGGGATGAGCATTAACCTTGGTAATTTCTTTGTAATTTCTTTTTTAAGCATGATATTATTCTAATAATATTTTTCCCACTTGAGTAATTCAGAGTAAAGGCTTTGAATCTCAACCCATGGGTTGAGTCACCTTGAAATGTGAATCTGAGTTTTAATGTTCTTGTTATTGAACTCTAACTAGTGTAATGATAATGTTTAATAATATTGAATTGTTTAAATTATAATATTTCTATGGTCACATAGGGATTCATATGAGACATATATGGGATAAATAATTTTTCTTTTACCATGATTACCCACAAGTTAAACTTGGACTTCTTATAAGGATTGATGAGGATGAACTCTCATATGCTGACTTTTATATGTTGAGTGACACAATGATTCCATAAGTAATTCTATGGATGGAAATAAATGGAATTAAATATTTTATGCCATGGGTGATACATGGGATTTTCTAGGGGACCCCTAAGGATGGAATTGAATGACATGGATGTTGGACTACACCTAGAGTGATATATGGGATCTTAAGAGGTTCGACATGGACAAGATTGTTGGGTGTTGGTTTATATTACACCATGATAGATACATGTATTAAAATTTAGGTAACCCCTAGATGGCCTTAGTTTCTAAATAAATAAAAAACGAAATGCATTGTAGGATGTGTCTCCCCTGACAAATCACAATCTTAGATTCAGTCATTGTTTTTCAATTAATGTATGGCCTATTTTGGTATCTTTTGATTTTGTTATCACAGAGAGTATTGGGAATTATTCTAGGTCTTGGGACTTACTTATTACATGTAATCCAATGGTTAAATAAAGTTTTGTAAATTAAAACCTCTAATTTATAAGATATTAATATTTGTATTACCAAAAAATTTTGTATTACTTCTTACACATCATGATTGTAATATATTCACCAAATGGATGGAAGTAGACCATGGGTGGTTGCCTACAAAGATTATATCTCACACCCTATTAAGGATGCCTTGGGTACCTGAAAAAACTATATGTTCGCATTAATTGATAAGGGCAGGCTTCATTCTGTAGGTTCTTGATTGCTACATAGAATCTGGGAATCATGGGTATGAACTGAGGATCGCAAATTTAGCTGGGATACATTTCTAATTTTCATAATTTTGTTATATGTATTGTCTATATTCCATGTATAACTATTTTTGGATGTTTTGTAGATATATATAATATGTATCATCATCATTGTATGTGAGCCTTATTTTTATATTAGTACATATTCTTCTTTGTATCTATTTTCTATTTTATTAATGCTTATGATACATGTATATCATTTTATTTCTATTGTACTAAACTTTTGCGATGAGTTCATAATCTCCAACGAGAACATCTTGGCCCTTGTTTCTAGTAGTTATCCTCTAAAATTTTGGGAGATGAGCTTGAGGCTAGGTAACCAAAAGGGCTCAGGGCACTGTTGAGAGGTACTCAGGTCCAAGACATTAAAAAGTGTCATCTGAGTGGGATTTATTGATGTTTTCTTTTTTTAGTGATAATTGTAAGAGATATGAAGGAATAAGGATTTGGTAATGATCTGCGCATGGGCATTGCAAACCCACATATAATAAAAACCAAATTACATCAAAAAAATTGTTGTTTACAAGATTCTGGCTCTCATAGTTTACATGATTCTATCTTCATGTGATGCACTTGATTTATGAAGTAATTATTGATATTATTATGGTTTTTTTGTTGAAACCCGATTATTTGAGGGTATTCCATATCATGCACCATTTTAGGAACTTACAGGAATCACATATTAGGAACTATTCCATTTCATTTAGGTTTAATTACATGTTGTATACTATTGTGATATGTGTTTTAATAGATATACATGCTGTTGTGATGGGTATTCTGGAATGTATTATGGGGGAATCTGGTAGACCCCATGCTTTGGGTCCTAATGAGTATTCTCCCTCATGGATCATAATATGTTGAAGCATCAGTTTATCCTTTTAAATAAAATTTTATGAAAGTGTAATGAAAATAAATTAAAATTAAAATGAATATATTAATTCATGTGGGAGTGAAATAGAATATGAATTTATTATAATAGGTAACTTGATCTAGACCCAACCTTTGTAGTAGGTTTTAGGTAGTATATCTTGCTTCTATAAAATATATACTTCACTGATACCTAACACAAGGATTAGTAAGAGTGGTGTTTTATTATACAGAATGTCTTGTACCTATCCTACTTCAGTATAAAATCTTTTGAGAAGTGAAGTACAATAATAATATTGATCCAAGGTGTGAACTTGAAATTTTAGAGGTATGCCACCATGATGTTCTCTTATCATATTCCAGGATTGTGGTGAAGACCATGCTATGGATGTGGTGTCATACAGGATACCAGTGGATCCTCCAATAGTGCCAGTTATGGAACTAGTTTTTGTACCATACATAAGTGATGAGGAATACTTCTCTTAAGGTTTTATGTGATTCATTCAGACCCTCCAAGGAGTACCTCAACCTACACACACTATGGTTGAGATTCTGTATGATTTCTAGAAGCAACATTCTTCAACATTTTCTAGGGATAGAGAACCACATGTTGTAGATCCATAGTTAAGGGTCATGTTTTATATTTTTGAGAATCTAGGGACACCTCTTGAGTGGAGGGTAAATTTATCTACATATATTATGTGTGATTCCTCTATGATATTTTGGGATGTGTTTACTTAGATGAAATTTTATTGGTAAATATCATAGAGGTATTTTCATATGGTCTTCTATGAATACTTCTACACTAATATGTTGAGGGCCTATTGTGTCTGGGAGTTTATTTAGATGGAGAAGGGCACATTAATGTTATGGAATATTTATACCTTTTTACATACCTCTAGTGCTTCAGGCCTATTATATTGGGAGATGAGTTATCTAATTCTAGGAGATTTATGGATTCTGTTAGGTAAGGAATATTATCATATGTGAATTCCATTTGGATAAATACATTTATAGAATAGTGAATCAAGTGGTTATCACAAAGTGTAACCTGAGTGAGGTTGGAGTTGAGATCTAGGGATGTTCAACAAATAGATTTAGTACCGCATTGACTAGAAGCAAGAAGCATCATCTAGAGATTCCTTGTGGTGATATTAGAATCCAGAGAACAAACATAAATAACTTAGTGTGATGATGAAAGTGTCATAGGATAGTACAAACATGGCCACAATGTATGAGAGACCTAGTAAAGTGTCAATATTATGACCAAATGAGTCATCTACAGTTCTCCTACAGAACGTTTCCACCAGCAGATTGTGAGAGAAGGTCTGTTCTAAATCCATATTAAGGAGTGGGGCCAACAACTTCTAATGAGGCTAGGATCAAGGATATGGATTAGATATCAGGATGAGGTGGGGGTCATAGCCATGGAAGTCAGAGCACAATTTTACAATGACAACAAGGTATATTTTCTCAGGGTATCCAAGTATTATCATAGGGAAATGGTTCAGGATGAATATATGCAGCAAAATAGACCCTTGAAGAGAAAGATCGTGGACCTTCTAATGTCATAGGTATTACTCTAATATCCTATGACTTGTCTTCTTAACATTTTGATACAAGGTCTTTACATATCTTTATTTCGATTCCCATTATGGAGAGCATTGGGCATAACATTTATACATCAAATTGCTTTAGGATTCTTGAAACTCTCTTAGGGATTATAATGAAGGATGTATGTAAGTTTAGGGAGTTAACATTGGGATTTTTGGCTGTCACTTCATATGGGGACTCTTTTTCCATGAGTTGACTAGTTTTGAAATCATCATTGGAATAGACTAGTTGGTTTCCATTCATGAAATCATTAATTTCTATCATTGACGGGTTACCTTCCCATAACTAGAGGTTGGGAATTTTATTTACAATGGTTAATGGTATATCCAAGTGAGCCGATATGGACCTTAGCGTCATGTGTTTTTGCAGGTTGATAGCACCGAGAAGGTGTTTTTATCTAGAAGATGAGGGAATATATTAGAAATATTTCCCTCCACTGTTTGATTAGTTCATGTACCATTTATAAGATGAATTTTCTAGATCACATCTTCTGAGCTGGCTAGAGTTCACTTTTGATTTAGTGCTACGAGTTTAACTAGTATCCATTCCTCATTAGAGGATGGATACTAATAAGAAGAAATAGATCAAAAGAATGATGGAGGATTTAAGGGAAATAATGTTTATATGACCTAGTACTTCTCCACTGGGTTCACTAGTCCATTTTGTAAAAAAATGGGGACAAAACTCTTATGCTATGTATGGATTACCTGAAATTCAACCAGTTGATGATTAATAATAGGTATCCTCCTTCATGGATATATAATATTCTTGACCAAATCTAGGGTTCTCAATTATTCTCAAATATAGTTTTTAGATATAGTTATGATCTAGTTCATGTTAGGCAATCCCATAAACAATGCAAAATATTTTGTAGCATGTATGATTTATATGAGTATTTGGTTATGTTGTTCATTCTGATGAATGATCTATTGATATTCATAGAAACAATGTACTGAAGCTTCTATCCTTATATAAGTTCATTTTGTGTGATTTTCATGGATTATATCTTTATGTACTCTCACAGTTTAGAAAAATATGACAAATATCATGATATCATATCGAATACATTGAGAGAGCATTAGTTAAATGATACTATCACAAGGTTCCACTTCTAAATTGATCATATTCACTTCCTGGGTCATATTATATTAGATATAGAAGTATCAGTTTTCTTAGAGAAGGTGGGAGGTATAGGTTTTTGGGGGAAGACCAAGAACATCATTGAGGAATGATGTTTCATAAAGGTAGATGGAAACTATATGGGCCACATATAGAAGTTATCATGATTATAAAAAGCACTTACGTGATTAAATATAAAGGGTGTGATGTTTTTATGGTCATATTACTATGAGATGGCCTTTCAAGTGATGAAATAGGGATTGAACTCTGCACTAATACTAATTTATCTAGAGTCATGCATGACTTACACTATGTATTATGATTCATATGGTATCAGGATAGGATAAGTTGTCGTCATAGGTGATAGATTCATGTCATACGGGTCATGATAGTTGAATCCACATGAGAGAAAATACATATCACATGACCTAGGATTTTATTTAGTTTGTCAAGAATTATTCTATTGGACACATTACTTACATGTGGAGAGTTTTTTGGTGTACACGGACCACAAAATCCTCAAGTACTTATTCAAAGAGCATGATGTGAAACCGATAAAACAATGTTGGACTGAGTACATTCAATATTTATATTTTGAGAATTCCTACATACCTAGTAGAGGTAATGAAATGGCTGATACACTAATTAGAAGGACTCAAATATAGGTAGTTACACAATACCATAGTGAGTTTTAGCACGTGGATTTGTTATCTGAGAAGCAAATAGTGGTGCATGATAGTCAGAGGCATGCTTTTTTGTCATCCTTAATTATTATATCAACCCTTGGGGATTGAGTTAAGGTGGCATAGCTATCAGAATCTGATGAATTAGTTATATGGGATAGTGTGGTAGGTTGGGACCTTCATCCTCATTATACCACATTTGAATTTGAGATTACCCATGAACATGGTTGCATATGGGTTCTAGCAGACACATGTGAGGAGTTAATGTGAGACTTTCATGTTTCTACGTGCAAAGTGCACCCCATCATAACTAATATGATTCATGATTTATATCTCCATTACTAGAGGATGTGTATGAAAAATGATATTGATGGTTTTTTCATGATGTGTTATACCTTTCAGCAGATGAATTTATAATACCAATGAACAGATGGACTCTTAATATAGTTACACACCCCTGAGTGGAAGTGGGATGAAATTGTGATAGATTTCATGATATTTTTTACAATGTCACCATGAGTTAATGATGTCATATGGTTTGTTTTGATAGGATCAAAATGGTTTCACATTTACTACAGATCAAAGAGAATGTTAGAGTGGATGATCTTGGAAGGTTGTATGTCTATGAGATAGTATGACTTCACGTGGTCCCTATACTATCATTTCTAATAGAGATGCACATTTTACATCATGGATTTCTATAAGACTATTGAGGGAATTTTCTATGTAGGTTCTCTTGATCACAACATACAGACCCCATACTTATGGTCGTTCAGAGAACAAGATTTAGTTTCTTGAGCATAGGCTGTGAGAAATCGTCCAAGATTTTGGGGGCTCCTAAGAGAGGAATATACCCCTAGTTGGCTTTTCTTACAAAAATATTTTTTAGTATACTATTCATCTTGTGCCTTATGTGTCATTATATTGTAGACTATGCCAATCACCCATCTATCAAGTAGATGTAGGAGTGTCTGCTATGGTTCTACATTATCTTGTTTAGGAGACTATAGAGTAGTTTCAGGTGATTCATAAAAGGATGACTATTGTGCAGTCTAGAAAGAAATTAAATGCCTATCATCAAAGGTGACTTTTAGAGTGCTACATCTGGGATCTATTCTTTATACATGTTTCACAAAGGCTGTGACATAAGAGGATCATGAGACAAGGTAAACATTTTTTGTGTCATGTTGGGCCATTCAGGATTCTGGAGAGAGTTTCATTGGTATCCTATTGATTGTAGTTATCTTAGAGGTAGTGGGCCATTCATGGATTTTTCCATGTTTCTCAGCTAAGACATTACTATTTAGACCTGTATCATGCCTTTTAGCCATAGAAGGTTGAGTTACAAGTGGATAATTCATCTAAGGATCATCTTATACATATTTTAGATTATAGTGGGAGGTTTTCTGAAGGCCTATCAGTTCTTTTAGTATGGGTTCTATAGAAACAAAGTCGATTTTTGGACGAGTCTTTAAAGTGAGAGGCTGATATAAGATCATCATGGTTAGAGTTATCCTCAAACAATCATGAACTCCTTTTAGAATTCATTTCATGGATGAATTTCTTTATGAGGGATGTTTGACAGAACCCAATTATTCATTGAGTAAAAAATCATTTTAATTCAATAAAATATTAAATTAAATGTCTAAATATGGATGAATATGAATGCAAATTGAGTTCATGGAGGTTATTGGGGTTTTACGGGATGGTTTGTTTCCCAAAACCAAACATTTTGGGTAAAAATGGCCTGGCGTATTGTTAGCGGAAACCATGTGGGTCAGTTCGCATTGATTAATAGTCTATATGGGGGATGAGAAAAGAGAAAGGTGGGACCAAAAAGTTAGAATAAAACTTGTGATTTGGAAATCAAGTCCATGTGATAATATCCTCTTTTGATAGTTCTATTTTCATGTTTTGGCAATGGATAGTAAAACCATGTGAAGAAACTGTGTGATGTGACCTTACATACAGCTAATAGTACATGGTTGGAGAATGGTTTGGAAACCATGCCGCCAAATCATGCAATGCCCAATTTTGGATGATTTAACCCTTTCCCCATAATAATATATATTTATAACCTAAATCATCATTCTTTTCTCCCAAAACATTTTTGAGGTTTTGAGATCCCTCTTGATGCCTAAATTAGAAATTGGGGAATCTTTTTCATCTAAGCATGTATTAAAACTCCACTAATCTAATTGGATCCACACCAGTGAGTTATAGATTCATTTTGAGTCAGTATTCATTTAGTTTAATATAAGTTACCCTATATAGGTGAAATATAATTTTCTATATTATTATGTTCTATGTCAATTCGTCAATTCTCTCCAGGTCTGAATCGAATCTGAAGTTGATACTATACATACTAACATCTACGAACCTATGATTGGTGGTCTCTTACCATTAATTAAAAGTATAAGTGTTTATATATGACATTTTGAAGTGCTGAAAATTCTCAGGTGATATTGTGAAATGTAATTAATCCTTCAATTGAGAGGTGTATCCTATGTTATTAAAGAGGAATGTTAATGATTGATTATATGTTGAGGAATATGAAATCAGAAGCACCCATTTTTGTGTGTTATGTAATAAAGTGGACCATTTTTATGGAATATGAGGTAATAACCTCTTTATGGTGTAACCTTTAACACCTATCCGGGGACGTTAATTTTGAGATAAATATTATAATTGAAATGAGTTATAATTTTAACGGTGATATGAATTTTATTTGAATTACGATATCAATTGAAAATCAGATTTGTTAATGAGAATGGATATGATGATCATGACTTGTGGCCCTTTTCATATAATGGATTTATTAAAAATGATATTCTTTTAATAATTTTTTAACAATTGCGTAATTTAGAAATGATCATTCTATTCATAGCTAATGGTTTGAGTGACCTTCTATGGTGGGTTATATTTTAAGGTTATTAGTGTTGGCCTTAACATAGTTGAATAATAATAATTACTGATATTTAATTGTTTATATGCTTATATGGATTGGGTGACATATGGATTCATATGTGAATGAAATTGAAAGAATCATTTGGCTTTTACCGTGCTTACACATGAGTGACACTTGGGAACCATTTATGGATTTCCAAGGATTGACTCCTAGGGGATGACTTTTATATGCTAAGTTATGCTTGGATTCCATATGGAATTATATAGATGAACTAAAAGTTCATTTGATAATATATTCCATGGGTGATATTTTGGCTCTCTTAGTGAACTAATAAGGGAAAACTCAAATTTTAGGGTTTTTTTACCACACCAAGAGTGATACAAAGGTTCTTGAGAGGTTTCCCATAGATATGATTAAAGGGTGTTTATTTTCTTACCCCTAGAGAAATTCATGAAATCATACTATGGAAACCCATGAAAATATCATATTATAAAGGAATAAATAATGGCATGAGGTAAATGATTAATTTTCCAAGACAAAGAACATGTTTGGGTTCAATCTTTGCTTTTAACTTTATAGATGTCTTGTTTTGACATCATTTGATTATATTACCATGGGGGACATTAGGAATTATCCTAGGTATTGAGAGTTAATTATTAAATTGAATTGAATGGTTAAATAAAATTATTTATAAATGAGAACATGGGTCTTATAGTATATAATTTCAGTACTTCATCTACACATTATATTACTTCTTATATGCTATGATTTTTACATATTCAGTAACTGGATGGAATAAAACCATGGGTGGTTCTATGAAACTGTTTTTTAACCATGAATTTATAGAATGTTAAAATATCATTTTATTTTGAAATAACAATGCAAACATTACATTTAATATTAATTGAAATGAATTTCATGTTTGTATGTAATTATATACATGTTGTTAAGAACACTTCTTTTACGGGATAAAAGGTTTAGGAATGTTCATCAATCAGAATGTGACAAGAAGATTATTTTGAAAAACCTTTTTTAAAAGGATTAATTGAATAAAAAATTTCTTAATAAATCACTTTAAAATGAGAAAAAACAATAATCAAAACATTTTAATAAAACATGGGTTTGGGAGATAACATATTTTCGATTTAAGAGAGAAATGAATTAATATTTCATTAAAAAATCCCAATAATTCTATGTATAAAATATTGGTAAAATGATACTATTACATGAAATATAATCCATATATAGAGTATAATATAATTAATTTGAATTAATATATATCAAAATTAGATACTTTATCATACATAATCTCGACAAATAATGATATTGTAACAGATGACTCCTACCACTTTGTGATATTTGAATGATAATCCTCTAGAAGAAGTAACATTAAATCAAACATTAAATATCATTAAAACAATTACATTAATTATATAACATAAAAAATTGGATTTATATAAACCTTATAAAATAATATAGGTGTATAAAATAAAAAATGTCTCAAAGATGGTAAATTGTGACATAAATATATTATCTCTTTGGTAACATTGAATATGTAAAACATGTTATAAATAGATCATAACATGGACAAGTAAATCCAAATAAATTTATTTATAATAAAAATAAAATAAATTCATGTGCATTATATACACACAAAAATAAAAATTACTAGTGAATACACTAAATATATCACAAAAAAATTAGACAATAAAACCCTCGTATATTGAGTCTGATTTATCACAATTGTTTTTTATTTTAGTAAATAATATAATTATGTAAATTATTTACTTTAATGAGAATCTTTTAGAATTTTATTTCTAATTTTATTTCAATTATAAATAATTTTTATATAATTACATAATTAATGATGTTTAAGTACAACATTTTTACCATATTCTTCTTTTGTATCAAAAATGATTTTGGTAGGTCAGCTATGGTAAAAAAAGACAATGTCTAAAAATAATAAAAAATAATAATTATGAAAATATAACAATATTTATAAATAAATCTTAATTTTAAATCCAAAAATGAATGTCGGTTATGAAAAATTAATTTACGTTATAATCATAGAGATTGTAAGTCATACCTACGGTTGAGTAACATATCCTTTTTTTCAATGATCATGCTGGAAAGTAGGTAAGTAATATTTTAAATTTATATAATGATAAAAATATACAAAATTAAATGATATTTAATTTTATATATATATATATCATTCTTGTGATGTTAAAGGATTCACATCGCTTCAAAGAGAAGGTAGTCCATACGTCCATGAACGACATCATAACTTTCTCAGTGTGTGAAAATGTAAAAAAGAAAATGATATATTATATTTTAAGAAAGATAATTATATAATTTATATCATAATTAATTCATGACTATAATATATATCAATTATCATTATCCTTATTACCTTCCATGTAAAACATTATTGAAAAACACTTCACATCTCTTCACGATGCGGTAGCCCTCTGTACACAAGTGACGTTATAATATCCCTTATGCTATCGAATGTAAAAATGGTATATATGATATAATTAATTCATATTTATAATTATGTCATAGATATTAAAAATATATTTTAAATAAAATATTATTTCTATCCTTTATATGTTGAAATGGGGAAATGGACGACATTAATTCATGAGGTAGTATCCCCTCGTACACCAGAAAAACAATTTTGTAACCCATTTTATGGAAGAGTGCGTGGTTGTAGGTTTTAAACTCAACCTAAATGAATCTCATAATATTGATTAAAATTATGAAATTATATAAGAGTTTTTTAATAAGTATTTAATGGGGTGTAGAAAGAAATGATACAAATATTATCATTATTGAATGTTATTTCTTCTTCGTGTATCTCATTTTTGTACGCACCAGTGACCATCCATGGTTTTCATTCATCCAAAATTTATTGTTGTATGTTGAGATGCAGAAATTTTCTATGGTATTTGGGATGTTTTTGGATGTTCCAAATGTATTCAGAGGTGTGGAGATGCAAGGAGAGTGATTTCCCTTTTATAGTTTTGGGGGATTGCGACTTCTGTAAATACTCAAAAGAATTCAAAATTTTGAGGTAAAAATTACATAAAGTTCATATGAAGATTATAATTAATTGGTTTGAGGGATTATATCATCTAAAAACAAGTCAAATATAGAGTAAAACAATTGTTGAATCATTTTTTTCTTAACTCCTTATGTTTTTTATTTAATCCGTCTGGTTTTTCATAATGGTAACTAGTTTTAAATCCTAAATAATTTTTTCATTAAGGATAAATTAAAGATAATATATTTAGATAATTTGTAAATAATTATTATAATTATTATATATAAATTATAAATTAAAAATTTTATGTGTATTGGAAATTAACTATAAGATAAGTGCTTAGAACATGCAAAAACCCTACTTGATCCTTAACCGTGATAACAATGTTTTTACTTTTTAAGTGTCAATATATTCCTTATAAAACTTAAATTGGTCCACGAATGAGATATTTTTTATAATTTCATTCATATATATATATCACTTGTACGAAAATAAGATTTTTTTTAATTATTTAATAAAATATAATTAACTAAAAAATAACATTAATGTAAATTTCAAAATTATTCATTTAAAGTGACTTTAAAATATATCAATATAATGATAATATTAACTTATAATATTCTCAAATTTGTGTAACATAATATAATCATATAAAAATTAATTTAACTCAAATAGTTTTTAAATTTATATCACTTTTATTTTTTTAGTATCTACTATTTTATATTTTTTTCAAAAAAAAATTATTTCGTTGTCATTTCAAAAGGATTTTAAGTTGCAATATCATATAGAAAAGTTAATGAAAAATTATTATAAAACCCATTAATATTTTACAATAATATTTATAAACATAACTATATTTCTTTGTCACAATATTGAATATTTATTGAAATATAAATAAAAAAGGTTCATTTTATCTTTTTCTTTACAAAACATATTAGTTAGGAAAAATTCAAGTGAAAGTGGCCAAAAACTAGTAAAAATAGATCCTTAGGTCAAAAAGGAAGAAAAATGTCTAGAAAATGGGTGTTGGAAATGTTTCATGGTCATTTACCCCTAATTATAGACATCAATCCCTCAATAAAATCATTTTTATGACAATCAATGTGATTAATTTTAGCTCTTTTCATAAATCATTATGGTCAAAACAAATTAGTTACAATTACTGTAAATTATAAATTATGATTATTCTGAATATTTAATATATTTTTAAAAAATCCATTCAATATGTGGGATCCTTTAATTTAACTTTAATCCTGTAGATTCGGTATGAATGTAGGTTTTTAAGAAGTGTTTTTTTTCAAAAAGTTGATTATATATAATTATGACGACTAAAAATAATTATTTCATGGAAAATAATTAAAATTTAATTAAATAAAATCTATATATTTAATTTATAAAATTCCCCATTAGGTATTATTTTAATTAATAAAATTTGAAAAACATTATTCATTTTAAAAAAAAATTAGAAAATTTAATTTCTAAACCCAAAAGAAATATTATAATAAAAAGCATTATAATGCTGAATAAAACAAATAAAGTAAAATAAAAATAAATAAATAATTATTAGTTTAAATGAAAAAAATCAATATATATTTTCCTCTTAATTTACTCAATTTAATGGTATGAAAAAGTTTTTTTTACAAAAATCAGTATTTTTCACTATTCACTAAAGATTCTATATTTTCTAAAATGTACCAAAATTTTTATGGAAGTAAATTTTGATATTTCTAGTAAAAAACTGAATTTAATTATGTCAAATAGATATATTAAATTTTATAAAAAATAGAAATAAATTTTTTTTCATGTAAATCAATAAAAATTATTTTTGAAGAAAATATATTTTTTAAAAATGAAATTAGTTTGCGTAAAATTGAATGATTATTTACTAAAAATTTCTGAAAAATTGATATTGAGTAATACATTAATATAAATATATATTTATATTTCATAACGTAGTTATTACTATTTATACATGACAATTTTTGGGATAAGTATTAGTGAAAAAATATATCATGGGTATTTTATGTTAGCTTAATAATAGTCTTGCACATAATCAATGATATTGAAAAAAATAATTATTTTGTTTAACACAAGCTATGTTAGTGTTGTGTTTCCTTTAAATAATAAAATATTATTATATTCTATTTAAATCATGGTGTGTTACACTTTATGGAATTTAATTACATTATCCTGAACTCTGAAATTTTCAAAATCATTCCTCGGATAACAAATAAAGCCCCTCAAACTTAAACAATCCATAAATTGAATATTTTTACTATAATGAATTTTATTTTATTATTTACAAACATGTAGTTATAGTGTTTTTTATCAAAAATCACCAGCAATATATAATGTGTGTTTACATCACAATGTGTATACATCCACTTTGTATCCAGTTTGACCACAATACATAAATTTTATTATAAAACATGACTTCTCTTTATGACATATCATCAAAATTTTCATTTACATCTCATCATTTATATTACATGAAAAAAAACAAATGAAAATAATTTGAAAACATGGTAGAATAATAACAATATAAGTAAGATACATATTAATTGAATGAATGAAACAGATTAATCCATTAATATTCATTAATTATTTTCCATTTTCATATTAAACATTGTTCTTTAGGTAAAATATTTATTACCCAATAAATCAACTTCACTTCACCAATAATTTCAAAATAAATCTTAAATTAAATAATAAAACTAATAAAGGATTCATTAGAATCATTAAAAGCTCATGATTAATTTTTTATAAGGGAATAAATTAAACCCTTAAGTAATAGGATAATCTTTCATTTCCAATTTATGCCCATTAACCTACCCTGTGAAATCATATGATATCTGTAAATACCCATAGAATGAATAAATAAATATTTTAGGTAAAATGGTACATAATTATCTTATCACTCTAACAATCACACATACAATTTTAATATCATACATTGTAAATTTTAATCATATCATAGGAGGATCTAATAATTGTTAACTTTATACCTTTACCAAATGCATTTGCGAGCAATATCTGGATCACCTATACTTTTTATCTATATCAGACACATCCATATTCTTGATATACATCAATATTAAACGTTTTAATTAACAATTACGAAGAACCATAACATAATAATATCACATTAATTACATATTCTTCATCATTACAGCCATTAAAATATTATTTTTTCCCATATAAAAAACATTTCTGGATAATGAAATATCCCTTCTATTTAGAATCCATTATGAATAATCCAAGAACAAATTTATGGAGTGTTTTTCATTTAATAAAAAAATAAAATTAATAAATTTATATAATAATTAATTAAATATAATTCTATTGGGGAAAATGGATTCTTTATTCTTTTAAATAAACATTTTTTGTGTCTATTTTCAAAAAATTCCTTACAAAAAATGAATTATTTTGAAAAATATTTTTACAAAATAAAAAAGAGACATAAAATTAACTTTATAATTTAATATTTTCTATATTATTACATTCATGAAATGGTTTTTTATAAATATATACATTGAAAAACATTATAAAATAAATCATTAACATTTTTAAAATGAGTTTTTAAGGAAAAGTGTCCCATAACATGACTCTCACTTGTAACATACATTTCTATATACATTATAAAAAACATTCCAAAAATTATTTACTATCTTATAAACCTTTTACAGGTTTAATCCCCTATCATTCAAAAATTTATTTCATTTATTTTTATCTAAAATTAAATAACTAAATCCTTTAAGTCTACATTGAAGTTTTAATGCTATTAATTTCCGAAATACAAAATGACTTCATTAATTTGACTATGGAAAATAATTTCCCTTTTATTTAAATTAAATAATAATAATAATTAAATAATTTTCATATTTATTAATTAGTTATAATTTTAGAACCAAACTTTAAATGAATTACTTTAATATCATAATGATAGTATGTCAAACATATGCATGAATATGGTTTTTATTTTTTAAAATTCATGATTGATATAACGAGCCTACATTACATACATTGATATTACTTGATAATTGAAGCATATTTATTGCAACCTATAACATAATCATGATAGTACCTTATAGGTATAGTGTCTTTAGAAATTGGGGAACATAAACACCTAGTTCATAAATCATCTACATTGTCTCCCATTTATTTCATCATATCTAAAGTCCCTTTTGGAATATCCTACTTAATACCCTTCTTCCTGACATGGGGAAAGGAAAACATACAAAGTCTGAGCTCAAATTTTTTTTAAGGTCATTCAAAATAAATATCAATCATATCATATTCATAAAAACAAAACATTTTGAAAATCCTATCCTGCAAAAGAGATTATAATATCATGACATGGGATAAGTCATATTAGTGAAATGTAATCACAATATTTATAAAATAAGACATGAAACATTGTGTCATACATACATAATCATAAAAAATCATTTAATATTAGTCAAGACTCATTTCCAAGACCATCATGGCGGACAAAGTCAATTACTGAACTAGGTTCACTCCTCGTTCGAGTCATGTATCACTGAACCAGATTAACTTTCCATTCCAGCCTTGTCTATCTCATGTGATATAAATATTTACCCAATGCATTAGAGGG
Organism: Viscum album; assembly: GCA_963277665.1. Taxonomy (NCBI): domain Eukaryota; kingdom Viridiplantae; phylum Streptophyta; class Magnoliopsida; order Santalales; family Viscaceae; genus Viscum; species Viscum album. The sequence continues at coordinate 173,104,116 of OY728157.1, forward strand.
AGATATAGGTCCCACCCATATCAAATTGAAATCATTATTATGTGTGCCACAAAACAATCATTTATCATTTATCATAACCTGAAGAAAAAAATGGGTTTCATAAACATCATCCCTTCATAACATAATCCATATAAAACAAATGGAAATCATTTCATCATAAGAAAAATCAAACCATGTAAAAAATTGACATTATATTTGAAACATATACATACGAAATAATTTCATCTTAGATGGAATATATTTTTGATAAAACACTTGAAATGAATTCACGAAGAAAATATCATTTCTTCTTCAAAATCATTTTCTTTTCTCCAAATTCCATGAAATTTTAAAAGAAATGATTTTTTTGTGAAGATAATAATCAAATTTTGTAGAATAAGATTAATGGAAATAAGCTGTTATGAAACCATAAAAATCTGTTCATGCCATATAATTTAAGAAAACATTTTACTCATACTTTGGCCAGAAATGTCAAAAAGTACCTCGTATGATAAAAAAAGAAAGATTCCTTCTATACCATGTGGTAAAAGTCAAAAAAATATAAAAATGAAATTAAAAATACATGGAATAATAGTAAAAAATTTATGAAAATAGATTTAGAATACATGGATATGGATTATAAATATAACCCCAGTAAATAATGATGTTCAAACAACCTCAGGTAAAAATGATATTGCAAGATTTTCCCTTACCTTATGTCTGATTTGATTCGTGTGTATCCGAACCTCCTGTATAATGATTTAAATAATTTTATGGATCTATTAAATAATCATAATAATTTTTATGGTAACATTTATGATCATATTTTCATCCGTTTGTTAGTAACATTTCATTGTAACTCGTTGTTTGGGTATTAAATACTTTATTTTCATATGTATGTTTTGCCGGATAACATCATATTCCTTTATTTAGGTTCTAGTTATATCATTTACAGAATGGTATTTGTATAATATATATCAGATTTATTCATCCAATTCATTTATATAATCATGGTTTAATGAAGATCATGTATAACGAATCTCATTGCACCGTGGAGACGTTAAGCCGTACATACGCATGAGCGACGAATTAATTCCCATAATTATTGAATGTTATTGGAGAGGATGATAGAATATCTCAGAATTAGTATCATTTTATAATAACTATATATATTTATTCTTATACCATTATACCCATCCAAGTAAGGTGGTGGTGCAAAACAGATTACACCACAATGTGGAGACAGTATTCCGTACGTACACACGCGCAGTTATTTCGATTTCCATAAGATGGATAAAAAGTGAATTGGGGTTGTTTGATATTTATAATGAAAAATAAGTATGTCATTGATACCGATTTTATTACTTTATAATGAAACAAATAAATATGAGGAAGTATAAGAATAAATAAATTTGAATGAATCAGTAAAGGATATTACCTCTTCTTTGATGCGCCTATTCTAAACCTCTTCTTAGGGCACTAAAGTCAGTCTTTGAATAAGACCAATACCTCTAGTATATTTCTATGGAAGTGGAAAATATTAATTGACAAGGTTTTGATGATCTTGAAATCTCTAAATGTTGTGAAAAAAGAGGTAGGAGGTGCCCTTTTATAATCAAGGAGAGGGGCACTTTTGAAAACCTCTAAAATATTAATTTATAATAAACCCAAAACCCACATAAAAACGTCCAAAATGACTCAAATTAAAAGATGAGATGAGATAGGGTTGTAATCACATCTTACAATAACATTTATACATTTTGGGAATTTATTTAAACCATATAAACTTGATTTATCCTTACTTAATCTATTTAATTTTATTTGTGGTAATAATATTCTAAATTTAGACATGTTATAAATAATTACTTATGTATTTTTAATTGTCCATAATTGGATATTTTATGAAATTATAGACAATATAAATATAAATTTATAATTTTTAAATATTTTTGTGATTTTTAAACAATTTAATAACATGTTATTTTTATAATATAACAATAGTGTCAATTTTGACACTATTCAATTATTTGAATTTAAATAAAATCCACAAAGAGGATATATTCAAATAAAAATATTTAATAGTTTCATAACATGTCATATTTATCTATAAGATTCATGGTGCCCAATAAATAGTTAATATAATATTTATTTTAATATTTTCAAAACTGTTTATTTGATATTTCAATCAATAAAATAATTTCAACTTCACTATTGTGTCATCATTAATGATAAATATTTAATCCCCAAAAATTTTAAATAAATTAAAATGATGTATATAATTTTATTATACTTCTTAAGACTATTTATGTTTGATATTTTATGAGGCTTAACACCAAATTAAAATTATTACACTAACAAGATATAAGAGAGTGACAGATTGTCACTTTCATTGGTTTTAATAATAATTACATCATTTTTGTGGTAAAAAGTTCATGAAATTAATCTATTCAGATAATTATGTAATATAGTTATACTTAAATATATCCAATATAATTTTTGTAGATGTTACCATAATTTTATAATATTATTTTTACCCTTAATTTCCCGATTTACCTTTAACTATGGTAAATAAAATTTATCGTAATTACTATTTATAATGCCAAAAAATAAAAAGTATCCTATTAACATAATTTTTACCCACTAATTCCAAATATGGAATCCATTTTTCCAAATTCAATGCAAAAAATTTGTAGAAATTAATCTAAAAATTAATCCTATTGTTGAGAAAACGAGTTTTAAAATTTAAAACATTGCAAAAGATAGAAATGTTTATACCTATGAATTCAATTTAAAATTAATGATAATTACATAAATTATATTAAATGGTAAAAATATATTATATTTATACTTTAAAACCATTAAATTTTATAATTTAACCATATGAATTATATTGATGAAAAATGTTGTTTTCAATAAAAAATTAGCATATTTTTACTATTAATCAAAATATAAAAGTTATCAGAAAAGTATGAAAAAATTAACCAGTGTAAATTTATATTTCCCAATTCAATAGAATAAGTTCATTTTGTAAAATTTAACTCATAATATTTTAAAAAATTATATTTAAAATGGGAACACAATCAAAAGGAGGAAAAATGGCATTTTTGAAACAAATTATTCTTTTATCTAAAAAATTAATTTTTTTCTCATATCATATTTAAGATGAATTCTAATGTTATATAAAATTCAAAATTTTGTTAATACTATTTATAACGGCTAGTTTATAAAATATTTTAATAAAATATAGTTTTTTATTGAAAGTCGATACTGCGTACAATGCATGTTATCGAGGAATATTGCTCTTGCATGTAATGCAAGCCGAGCCAGTGTTGCATATAGTGAAAGATTCCATTGGTGTTGCATATAAAATAAGACATAAAAAAAATATTTCTCATAAAATCTCACGGTGTTACATTCTATCCCCATTAAAATGAACATTTCCGCAAAAATTCATCACTTCATAACAAACAAATGAGGATACCTCTCTCACATCAAATCCTAAAGTTCCCATGTAGCTTCATCTAATTGGTGGTTCCTCCATAAAACTTTTACCAACCGAGTGGTCATTTTTCATAAAAAATTTTCGCTACGATCTAGAATCTCTATCGGTTATTCTTCTTAAGAATGATCTTGCTACGGTAGTAAAACTTCTGAGCTTAATACATGTGAAGGATCTTGTATGTACTTTCTCAGGAGAGATAAATGGAACACATCATGAACTTGAGAGAGATTTGGTGGATGTGCCAATCGGTAAGCTACCTTTCCTACATGATCCAATATTTCGAAAGGAATGATATACCTGGGGCTCAGCTTGACCTTCTTTCCAAATCTCATTACTCTCTTCTAGGGATATATGTGTAAGAACACATTATCACACACTTCAAACTCTATGTCTTTTCTTCATTTTTCAGCATAACATTTTTGTCGACTCTGATCTGCTCTTATGTGTTGTCTAATAGATCTTTCCTTTTTTGCTATCTCATCAACAAGATCAGATCCTAATAGCTTTATTTCCCCAACTTCATCCGAGCAAGTTGGAGTTCTACATTTCTTTCCAAAGAGAACTTCATAAGGACCCATCTGAATACTGTAGTAAATGCTATTATTATAAGAAAATTCCACCAAAGGTTGGTCTTGATCCGAAACACCTTTGAAATCCATATATTAAGCTCTCAACATGTCTTCCAATGTATGAATTGTCCTATCAGACTGACCGTCTATCTGAGGATGATAGGCAGTGCTGAAACTTAACTTGTATCCAGAGCTTACTGAAGACTTCGCCAGAACATCGAGGTAAACCTCAGATACCGATCAGATATAATGGAAAGTGGTAATCCATGAAATCTTACCAGTTCCTTTAAATATATCCTAGAAAACTGAGCAAGAGAGAAATCTTCTCTAATAGCAATGAAGTGTGACAACTTCAAAAGATGATCAACTATATCCCAGATATCATTATTGCCTTTGGAAGTTTTGGAAAGTCCGATGAAAAAGTCCATATTGATGTTTTCCCATTTCCATTCTGGTATGGGTAATGGTTGTAACATCCCCTTAGACTTCTGTCTCTCAGCTTTAACTTATGAAAAAACCCAGCATCAAGAGACATATTATGTGATCTCTCTTTTCATGCCATTCCACCAAAAGTACTCTTTTAGGTCACTGTACATCTTTGCACTTCCCGAATGAATAGAAAATGAAGAACTATAAGCCCCATCCAGTATATCCTTCTTTAATTCTTGTATGGGATGAATAAAAACACAGTTCCTAAACCTTATTATCACATCACAATAAAGGTTTAATCCAGGAATATTTCACACCTTCTTTTGAATCCCAACATCCTCCTTATGGGCCTCTTTAATCTTCACATGTATAAATGGTTGACCATTCATTTGAGAAAGATAAGATATATCCCCTTTCATTAAAATTATAAGATCCATCCTTTGTAAATCCATAAATATTAGATCATTTGTGATCCTCATAATGGATATGCAAGCATGGTCTTGTCGACTTAATGCATCTTCCACCTTGTTTGCTTTCCCAAGTTGGTAGTGAATTGAGAAATCGTAATCGTTAATCAGCTCCAACCATCTTCTTTGTTGCATATTCAGCTCATTTTGTGTGAAAATATACTTTAAACTTTTATGATTGGTATAAACATCACACCTTTCACCATATAGATAATTCCTCCAAATCATTAATGCAAAGATTTCCAAAAATAACTCCAAATCACGAGTTGGGTAATTTTTCTCATGGATTTTCAACTGTGATGAGGCATAATCTATCACCATATCATTTTTTCTTGAAAACACACCCTTTGCCCTTCTTAGATGAATCAATATAGATCACAAACCTTTCTCCACTACAATGCAGTTTGAGCACAGATGCACTGGCTAACCTTCTTTTTAGCTCTTGGAAATTATCTTCACATTCCTCCATCCAAACAAACTTAACTCTCTTCTGTGTCAATCTAGTGAGTGGGTTAGATAATCATGAAAAATCATTCACAAAAATTCAATAATACCCAGTTAAACCAAGAAAAATTCAGATTTTAGTTACTGTTATTGGTCTCGACCATCATTCAATAACCTCCGTTTTTTCTAGATCCACAGATATCCCCTCTTTAGAGATTATGAGACCCAAAAAATAAACTTTTTGAATCCAAAATTCATACGTGGTAAATTTGGCATAAATATTCTCATTTCTCATGGTCTCCAATTCAAGTCTCAATTGATCTTAATGTTCTTCCTTACTCTTTGAATATGCAGGAATATCATCTATATAGACTACCAAAAACCGATCAAGTTAGTCTCTAAAGAATCTATTCATTAGATCCATAAAGATAGCAGGCGCATTAGTAAGACCAAAAGGCATCTCTATAAATTAATAGTGTCCATACCTTGTATGGAACGATGTCTTTGGTATATCCTCCTTTTTGACCCTCAGTTTATGGTATCCTAAATAAAGATCAATCTTGGAAAATTATTGAGCTCTATATAGTTGGTCAAATAAGCCGTTAATGCGTGGGAGAAGATATTTTTTCTTGATAGTGATCTTGTTAAGTTCTCGATAATCAATGAAAAGTCTCATTGATCAAACTTTATTCTTAATAAATAGAATAGGTGCTCCCCAAGGTGACACACTAGGTAATATGAATCCCTTATCAAGATTCTCTTGGAGTTTCTTCTTTAATTCTTGCAACTCAGTTGCGGCCATTCTATAAGGTGTCTTTGAAATGGGCATAACACCTGGTATGAGTTCCATTGATAACTCAACTACACGAATTGGTGGAAGACCTAGAAATTCCTCTAGAAAGACGTCATCAAACTCTTGTACAATACGCATATTCTTAATCCTGAGGTTCTCTCCAACCATTTGAGTTAAATAACCTTAATTTATTGTAATCAAGACCCATAAGGTAGATGAAATTTACCCTGGAAGGTTATATTCATACTTGCATCAATAAATGATCATAGATTGATTAGGAATATGAAATGTGACTTCCCTTGTTTGGAAATTGATATAATCTCTATATAAAGAAATCCAATCCATGCCAAGAATCACATCAAATTGCACTATAGAAAGGATCACAAGATTTTCTGGAAGTACTTTCCCACATACTTCAATCGGAGAAGAACTGTAAACATTTGATGTGACTATTGTTTCATTAAGAGTTGTCACAACTAACTCAATATCTAATTGCTGAGGTAATATGGTGATACCCTTAGAATATTCTTCAGAAATAAAAGAGTGGTTGGATCCAGAATCAAATAAAACATTTTCTACTTTAGAGTGGATGGTAAGTGTACCTTTCACCACTTCATTATCGTACTCCAAATCACCAATAGTAATTTCATGTGACTTTCCTTTTTCAATGGCCTTAATATTTTGTTGAAGTCGATCATCATACATAACCCTTGGATTATGGCATTGATTAACATAATGCCCAATTTCCTTGTACTAGTAACATTAAAGTGTTGGAGCCCCATTATGTGCATCCCTTTCTTTGTTCGCATCATTATACATCTTTTTCCCATTACATCGACATTCAATTGCCCGATGACCTTATTTTCCACTCTTAAAAACATTTACTTTTACCTTTAAGATGATTCCATCCATGTTTCATTCCACACATTGAGCATAAAAGAAAACTTATCTTCTTTTCAGTCTCGCCTTTAGTTTTTTCTTTTAATTCCATTTTCCACTTCTTATCAAACCAAAATAACTGATGGGTTACTCCAATCTCCATCTCATACTTGAGTGCACATCAAACAATTTCCTCATAGCTATTTAAGTCCTTTATTAACTATTGGAAATATGACCTATAACAATAGATCTATACCAATGGTTTGTAGAAACCATTGTTATAGGTTCCCTTTCCCAACGATTTGGCCAAACCGTTGGTAAAAGCCCACTTTGAGGTCACTTTTCCCAATGGTTTGCTGAAACTGTGGGGAAAGGGTATAGATTTCCCAATGGTTTGGCCACACCCTTGCGAAAATTCCACTTTGAGGCCACATTTCCTAATGGTTTGGCCAAACCATTGGGAAAGGGTGGGTACCTATCCCAACAGTTCTCAATAACAATGGGTTAGGCCTTTCCCAATGGTTTTGACAACCATTGTGAAAGTTACCCTTATTTTTTATGAGTTTATTTATAGAATGTCATCAAATAAATCGATATATAAATTACATATAAATATATATATTTATATATATTTATCCAAATATATTAACAAAGGATACTCTAGGATAGTGGTAAAGTCATTGATATATAATGCGGAGGTTGTGGGTTCAAACCTCCACTGAAACTATTTTTTATATATTCACATATCCCAATGGTTTCTTAAAACTGTTGGTAAAGACCTATCCCAACGGTTTGGAAAACCATTGGGATAGATTTATACCAATGGTATTAAAACCGTTGGGATAGCTCTTTCCCAATGGTTTTCTCCAAACCGTTGGGAAAGGTCTTTCCCTGCGCCAAATCACCCAGCGGCTCCCCAAACTGTTGGTATAGGCTATACCAATGGTTCCAAACCATTGGTATAGGTAATTTTTCTATTATTGATGGATAATCCCTTCGGAGACTTGGTTTTAATCTACTAAAGAATCGATCGATCTTACTCTCAGGTTGGATAATAATCCCCGAATTCTACCTAGCAAGTCTTATAAAATTTTCTTCCTAGGTACCAAATGATTCATCATCCTTTTGATTCAGTTCAAGAGACTCCTTTTCCATATTTTTTCAAAGAATATGAGAGAATTACTTATTGAAAAATAATTTCTTGAAATAATCCCATTCCATGGACTCAATTTCATCCCTTTGCCTTTTATTATTGACAAGATTCCACCATTGGTCAGCTTCACCTTCCAAACGATATACTACTAAGAAGAATTTATCATGTTCATAACATTTTAGGACTGAAAATATCTTTTCAGTTGTATTGATCCATTGTTCAGCCACTAATGGATCAAAAGACCTGCTGAATGAAAGTAGACGCTTCCTCATGAAGGATTCAGTAGAATGTTGCTCTTTCCTTTGCTCATTTGGAAGGCCTGCCTGATTCATAGCTTGAGGAAGTTGTGTGAGCATGTCTACAATATTTTTCATTTTAGCTCCCCTAAAATTTGGTTGGTCAGGGGGAGAATCATTACAGTGCCCGTCGCATTCATAACTAACACGGTTCTTTCATGTTCTAGCTATTCAATAAAAACAAGAACCATGGTGCGAGAAACACGAATCAAAACAGGAAAACCACATAATAAAGAATAAAATTTCACACATTAGGTCTCATAATAGGTTATTCATGACCATTTATAAAACACTATGATTGTTTCCTATGATTATAAATATCTGTAGGGTTCTTACTAAAGATTTCACATCCATGTTTTCAAAGGTTGACTTTACCTTTTCTCTAATAAAAACTATAACGACCCATATGTTACATACATTATTATTACATCATAATTGAAGCAAATTTATTACAAAAAATAACAGAATCATGATAGGACCGTATCTGTATAGTGTCTTTAGAAACTAGGAAACATAAATAACAAGTTCATAAATCATCTACATTGTCTCCCATTTATTTCATCATATCTAGAGTCCCTTTTGGAATATCCTACTTAATACCCTTATTCTTGACATGGGAAAAAGAAAACATATAAAGGGTGATCTCAAATGGTCAGTAAGGCTATAAAAAGGAAATATCAATCATATCGTATTCATAATAACATAACCTTTTGAAAATCTTATCCTACAAAAGAGATCATAATATCATGACATGGGATAAGTCATAGTATTGAAATGCAATCCCAATATTCATAACTTAAGACATGAAACATTGTTTCATACACACATAATCATAGAAAATCATTTAATATTAGTCAAGACTCATTTTCAAGACCATCATAGCGAACAAATTCCATTACTGAACCGAGTTCACTCTTCGTTCCAGTTATGTATCACTGAACCAGATTAAATTTCCGTTCCAGCCATGTCTATATCATGAGATATAAATCATTACCCAAGGAATTGGAGGGAGATATGGGTCCCACCCATCTCATATTAAAACAATTCTTATGTGTGCCACAAAATAATCATAAATCATTCATCATAACCCAAAGAATAAAATGAGTATCATAAACATCATACCTTTATAAAAAATCATTATAAAATGATTGGATATCATTTCATCATAAGAAAAATCAAACCATGTAAATAATAGAGACATTATACTTGAAACATAAACATACTAAATAATTTCATCTTAGATGGAAAATAGTTTTGACAAAACACTTGAAATTATTTATTGAGGAAAATATCTTTCTTCTTTATAATCATTTTCTTTTCTCCAAATGCCATGAAATTTTAAAAGAAAAGAATTTTTTTTAAAATGATCATGAAATATTGTATAATAAGATTCATGGAAATAAGGTGTTATGAAATCTTAAAAATATGTTCATGCCATATAAGTTAATGACATTCTTCTCCTACTTTTCCAGAAAATTCAAAAAGTACCTAGTATGGTAAAAAAAGAAATATTCCTTCCATAACATGTGGTAAAATTCAAAAAATGTAAAAAAGAATTTAAACATACATGAAATAATTGTAAACATTATATGAAAATGGATTTATAAGACATGGACATGGATGATAAATATAACCCTAGTAAATACTGAAGTATAAACAATCTCAGGTAAAAATGAGATTGCGAGATTTTACCTTAGCTTATGTCCGATATGATTTGTGTGTATCCAAACCTCATATATAATGATTTAAATATTGTTAATGATCTATTAAAGAATCATAATTATTTTTATGATAACTTTTATGATCATATTTTCATCCTTTTGTTAGTAACATTTAATTGTTACTCGTTGTTTGGGTATTAACTACTTTATTTTCATACGTATGTTTTGTCAGATAAGTTCATATTCATATTTTTAGGTTCTAGTTATATAATACAAATAACGGTATTAGTATAATATATATCATATTTATTCATTCAATTTGTCTATATAATAATGGGTTATGAAGATCATGTAGAACGAATCTCATCGCATCGTGGAGACGGTAAGTTGTACGTACGCAGGAGCGACGATATCATTCCCATAATTATTGAATGGTATTGGAGTGGATGATGGAATATCTCAGAATTATTATAATGTTATAATAAATATATATAGTTATTCTTTACACCATTATATCCATCCATGTATGGTGGTGGTGGAAAACAGATTACTCCACGGTGTGGATATGGTATTCCGTACGTACACACGCGTGACGATTTCGTTTTCTATAGGATGGATAAAAGGTGAAATGTGGTTATTTCATATATATAATAAAATATAAGTATATTATTGATACTTATGTTATTAATTCATTGTGATACAAATAAATAAGAGGAAGTAGAGGAAGAAATAAATTTAAAAGAATCGATAAAGGATACTACCTCTTCTTTGAGGGGCATATTCTGAACTTCATCTTAGGGAACTGAAGATGGACTTTGAAGATGACCAGGACCTCTAGTATGTTTATAGGGAAGTGTAGAAGATAAATTTATAGGTTTTGGCTGAGCTTGAAGGATCAAAATGTTGTGAATAGGAGAGGGAGGAAGTTCCCTTTTATAAGAGAGGTGAGGGGCAATTTTGGAAACCTTTAAAATATTACTTTATAATATACCCAAAACCCACCTAAAAACTTCCAAAATGACTAAAATTAGAATATGAGATGATATAGGGTTGTAATCTAATCTTCAAATAAAATTTATACATGTTGTGAATTTATTTTAAACCTTATCAACTGGATTTATCATTATTTAATCTATTTAATTTTATTTGTGGTAATAATATTCTAAATTTTAAATTTTTATAAATAATTACTTATGTGTTGTGAATTTTCCATAGTTGGATACTTTGTGAGAATTTAGACCATATAAATTTCAATTTTTAATTTTTAAATATTTTTATGATTTTTAAACAATTTAATATTTTGTTATTTTTTTAAAATAATAATAGTGTCAATTTTGACACAATTCATTTATTCAAATTTAAATAAATTCCAAAAAATAGATATATCCATAAAAAAATATTTAATAGATTTATAACATGTCATATTTATCTAAAAAATTCGTGGAGAACATTAAATTGTCCATATAATATTTATTTTAAAATTTTTAAAACTATTTATTTGATATTTCAATCAATAAATTAATTTCTGCTTCACTATTGTGTCATAATTAATGACAATTATTTAATACCTAAAAATTATAAATAAATTCAAATGATGTATATAATTGTATTTCCTTTCTAGATTCTATTTATTTTCGATGTTTTAATAATTTTATCTCCAAATTAAAAATTATTACACTTATAAGATATAAGAGAGTGACATATTGTCACTTTCTTTGTTTATAATAATAATTACATCATTTTCATAGTCAAAAGTCCATTAAATGAATCTATTACAACCCTTAGATGATATTTTATACTTCTATTTATCCAATAGAATTATTTCTGGTGTTAGGATAATTTTATAATATTTTTTTACCCTTAATTTCCTGATTGAACTTTAACTGTGGTAAATAAAATTTAACGTAGTTACTATTTATAATACCCATAAATAAAAAGTATACTGTTAAAATAATTTAGACCTACTAATTCAAAATATTGAATCCATTTTTCCAAATCCAATACACAAAAGTTACAGAAATTAATTTAAATATTAATCCTGTTGTTGAGAAAATGAGTTTTAATATTTAAAACATTGCAAAAGAATGAAATGTATATACCTATGAATTCAATGTAAAATTAATGATAACGACATAAATTATATTAAATTATACAAATATATTCTACTTATACTTTAAAATCATTAAATTTTATAATTTAACCATATAAATTATCTTGATGAAAAATGTTGTTTTTAAGAAACATTTACCTTATTTTTACTATTCATCAAAATATGAAAGTTATCAGAAAAGTATCAAAAATTTATCCAATGTAAATTTTTATATTATTATTCAATAGAAGAAGTTTATTTTGTCAAATTGAACTAAGAAAATTTTCAAAATTTAGATTTAAAATGGGTGCGCCGTAAAAAGGCAGAAAACCCGTATTTTTTTAAAAAATAATTCTTTTATCCATAAAATTGATTTTTTTCTCATATCATATGTAAGATGAATTCTAATGTTATATAAAATTAGAAATTTTGTTAATATAATTTAGAACGGCTATTTTATAAAAATATTTTAAAAACATATCATTGTTTAGTGAAACTCGGTATTGCATACAACACAAGCTATCAAGGAAGGTTACTCTTGCGTATAACACAAGCCAAATCAGGGTTACGTGTAGTGAAAGATTCCTTTGGTGTTGCATATAACATAAAACGTAAAACAAATAAAATTCACATAAAATCTCAAGGTGTTAAAATGGAAGTTGGTAAATATCAATTTATCTTTCCACAATTTTGATTATATAATAAATATCATATGATATATGAAATTAAACATCTATATGTCATCCACTTGTGGAGGAGATAAAAAGAGAATCGCATTGCTTCGTAGAGGTGGTAATCCACATGTACAAATGAGAAACTTTTTCATTATTTATTGTATGGAATAAAAAAGATAATATATTTTCTTAAATATTGATAATGATATCATTGTTATCATTTATAGTCATTAAATCCATCATTATGAATATCTGTTAGAGGATTTGATCGAAAAACATTACATCATATTGTGAGGATATAGTTTTTTCGTACACATGAAAGATGGTTTCATTTAATAATATATTAAAAATTAAATGTATTAGTGTTAAACATAATAAAATTCCATTATATGGGATACACTATTATTTTTATTTCCTAGTGGATAGAAGATTTTTATAGAAATAAGAAGATGAAATAAAACTAAAACATCATGTTAAAAGTAATGCCATATCTTTTGAAAAACTCATTTCCCTCAAAATATATACCATAGAAGGATGGTATTCTACCCAATGTAATATCTCTATGGTCTTGGTATCAGGAGAAGAGGGTTGGAAGATTCAATTTATAATCAAGGAATAGGACACTCATCGAATTTTTAAAAAGATTAATATATATTGTAGTTTTAGTCATGTAAAATAGAATAATAATGAATCATTTATGAATATAATATTATATATATATCTAATATGGCCATATAAATTGATTTAGGAAAGTTATTATGTCATTTTAACCCTTATCACATTATTATAACCCATGTTAAACTTATTTTATCTTTATCCTAATAAACATATTCTTAAAAAAAATTACTATCCATTATGCCAACTTAATATGTTTAGCTTACTACCTCAGGTTAATTATGCTAATTTTAAAAATTGATTCTATATTATCAAATTAAATTTATAGAAGTGGTGGAAGTAAATTTAATATTAAACTCACAAAGTGAGTAGAAAATTGTTTGTCTAGTTTTTTTTATTAAATATAATTTTTTCACAAATTCAATTGGGAAATTGATTGCAAGAGAGATAAATAAATTATTCATTATATAAATAAACTAATATTCCATATGAAATATTAAAAATATCAATATTTTCAAATTATTAAAACAAAAATAATGTTTTCAACCAAAATCAATTATTTTTATTATTAATTATAATTAAACATTTAATTAAATTATCATAAATTCATCGTAAGATATTTTTGAGATTCTAACCTAAAAATGGATAATATTTTTTCAAATTGAAATTAATATATTTAGAAATTATTTTTTTAACCTAAACTATAATATATATTTATAGATTTAGTAGTAATGAAACAATTTCTTTTTAATTGAATAATTAATAATGTTCAAAAAGTGAATATAACTATATAAAATAAAATAATTTATTATTAATAAGGAGTGAAAATTTCATTATTTCAACATTATCTATGATGTTATAACAAATTCCCCATGATTATTTTATTTTTGATGGGAAAATATAAATTCCATATTCTAGTAATGTTTATAAATGTAATATAACTCATCAAACCGATAATTCAACATTTTTTATCATATCAATATAAAATGTAGTATGATTAGTTGAACTCTGATGTTCCTAGGTGTGGATTTAATTAATATTATTTATGAAAAAATATCATTATGATCGAGTCATTTTTATGTGTTTGAAAAAGAAGAGGAGTTACGGTGTTGCACCTATATAAATGAGAAATGAAGTATTGTATGGTGATGATATATCATCCATAAACTAAATTAATATTTTAAAATATATCTACTTGGCTATAATTTTCATGGAATAAATTAGTTGATTCTTTTAATGATAATTAGAGAACAAAATATAAAAAGTAAAATCTGATTGGGTTTTTATTATAAGAAAAACTAAATTTGATGTTTCTTGATATATTGATAATGTAGAAAATTGGTGAGGATGACATTAAAAATCACATTATCTATGAAATTATTTGATTAGGGATAATAATTACACTATAATGTGAAGTAATTTTATTATAGATGTCTAGAATTACATTTATTTGGAAAGAAATTATATATTTTATGTCAAAAAAATTATTCCAACTCTGATGTAGTCCATCCAAAAAACCCTAAGTTAGATATTGATTAATACTATAGGTAAAAATTACCCTAGTGTGCTGATCAAGGTGAAAATAAATTTTAGTATAGTATGTCACTGCCCTTATGTGTAAAATGGTAAATGCATGGATTATATGTGTGGGGAGAAGTAATTTGGGGTGCCACCAAATAGGGTAGAATTAAATCAATGGTCATGTAGTGGAGAATATATAAGGTGGTTATTCACTTAATTGATGAGTGTGGTGAATAATTATATTGTATAAACCTATTGAAATATATGATATAGAATAGATTCTATGTACTTTAATTCCAATCTTGGGAAATTTATTTATAATGTTATTATTTTCCATCTGAGATGGCACAGTTTTCTACTACATTTTGTGATTGCAGAGAGGGTTTCTTGAAATCCTATGGTTAAATAAAGAATATAGATTATATGTCTCATCAATAAGGTAAATTAAAATTACCTTGATTCATAATGAAGAATTATTATAGGGGAAAACACTTGAATGGGGTTTGTAAATGTGCATTACCTAAAAGAGATTCATAATGTATGTATGCATAGATGGTTAAAAAAACATAGTGAAAATATACAACATGATAGTTAGATTATATACATAAATATGTTAATTTATTATGATAAGATTCTACTAAATGTACATGAAATATGTTTTAATCACCCTATGAAGCTAGATAGGGGTTCGTGCATCATATATGTGATGAAAAATGGCTTGTAAAATGAGGATAATGTTTTTATTAATAGACACTACAATTATAATTATTACTATATGATTAAGGGTTTACCATGTTTTATCATATTTATAAGGTGTTAATATCAGATACAATGGTATAAAAATACCCCATATTTATTCATTTTTATGTGTTAATGAAACTAATAGTTTATTAATGAATTTTATGATTATATTCAATGAAACCCATATAATCCCTACATGAACAGTTTTCCATTCATTCAGAACTCATATATAAGGATCCTTATAATATATTTCATTTTTTTCATAGTATACCATGATGTATAGTTCTTTTAGAGAAGTTTATTTTTCATGTATATTCATGTGGGAATATTATATATAATTGCGTATCCTTGGAATTCTATAAAATGAATAAACATTAATAATATTTTATAAAAGAAACTCTCATTCATAATAATTTTTTTATGAAAATTAGTTATGTTTCTTGTATACATATTTTTACGAAAAGTAGAATTAAAATAGTTTTCATGAAAACATACTATGAATCAACATGATTTGTATTTTTGTGAAGTATTTTCAAAAAACTGGAGATTGGGAAGAGAATATTAGTGAGAGGAAAGACAATAAATCTATTATTTTTAGAGAATAATAAATGATGGTTTTGATCCTGAGTGTTAAATTTATTAAGGAATATATGGTCGTTATAAAAAATAAGACATAATGAATACATTATTTTTATATTCATTATTATAAATCATCAAATATATTGTTGAAGTTATTTCAAATTTAGCGATTGTTCTAGGAGGAAAATAATAATAATCTATATCAACGACTGTAGAAAATCCCTGAGAAAAATATAAATCATTATTTTTTCGGCATTTTATATTAATTTGAAAAATTCCAAAAAATTTTATTTTTTATGGGAGAAGGAGAATTGTATCACTTTATTTTAATACAATTTCAAATTTCCATATTATTACCTATTTTTATTTCAATGTAGAATATTTTAATTTGTGTTTAACCCAAAAAAAACAAGTTGACGGTTTAAAAGGGATGAAATATGTTGTTATCTTTTGATATAAATATTCATCAGTTCTTTTAGTCATGCAGTGAGACCTAAATTCAAAATTACAATTTGTTGAATCAGTTAAAAAGAATTAATTTAAATTATAGAATTCATTAAAATTGACTACTGTTTCACTCAATATATCATTGTTATATCCATATTCAATGTAATGAATAATCATAGATTGAAGAAAAACATGTTTCCTTGTGTTATATCTCCTAGCCTTGATTTGGTATGACTTTGATTTTTCCATGTGTTAATTTAGAATACTGTATGGATTAATTACGGACATAGGCAGTAATATAGTATGAGAATATGGGGGAATATGAGACAAAAATATATTTTTGGAATATATTAAATATATATAATATCACACTTTAGTAGAATTCCTGGAAATCTGGAACACACCCCAAAAGAGGGATTAGATCTAAATCTGTGGCCACTAATGATCTCAGATCATAAGATATACCCTATGGAAACCATAATACTTGTTAGTATCTAGTGATTTAAGAAAATGTAGTCATGGGAGAATTAATCAAAATAATAAATTAAATTACTTGTTTTATTTTTTAAAATTAGAAAAATAGAATCCCCAATAATTATAGTGCTGTGAGGAATTATCAAGGCTGCCTTCGAAACTATGAATACCAAGAGAAAATTGAAAGAGTGAGTTCTTGGTAGAAATCATCAGATTGGTTCGGGATTGAGGATCATTGATCCACGAGAATGTAGGGATCCTTCCATTGATAATGATTCTAATTTTTTCTTCGGTTAGGATCGATCCATCACTGTAATGTCATTTTTTATTGATTTATCAATATTTTTTTTTAATTATATGAACATGAATCAATTAAATAAAAAATTTATTCATTGATCATTCATACTGTGGGTATGGGGTATATATTATCAGGGTTGAGGATTTAATTATGGATAATGTTATTATACATTCCTTTCTCATGATAAAGACAATTAAATGAGGGGAAATTAATATTTCATGAGGTCTTCTCCTTGCATTTATTTGGGGTCCATTTATTTACTCATTATTCATTCATGGACTTGAATTCATTTGGAACGTTGTTTGAAGAATACCAAAAAATCAATCTTTACAGTCATGTTTCTAGGTGTAATGGGTCAATATAACATACCTATATTTGAATTGATGATGAGAAATATCTATGATGATAGTTTGAACCAGATCATGTTTCTTCATTGGGGATTTTATGTGTGGTGACTAGGAGAGGTGACAAATGTGTTTTCATGCATTTTGGTGGCTAGATTACGATGATCAGTGATGAAAAGGATTAGTCAGATGAAATTTACAATATCTAGGTGAGGTCAGTCGAGGATCTAGATGAGATAGTTGAGGGGGGAGGATGTAGAGGATAAAACCCATAGGTTTTGGAAATTATGAAAAACATAGTGTGTAATTCATGAACACATACCATGTATGGGGACTTGGATAAAATTTTAAGCTTTGGTGGGGAGTTATAAATAACTAGGCACGTGACAACTGTCTGACCACATGAACCTTACCTAGTAGCTTGACATGTACATGGTGAGGTACACAGAAATCAAAACAGATAGTTGTACAAGGGCATGACCACCTGCACATGGTCACAATTAGGAGTAAATTATATTGGAAACACAGTGTACTCAGACATGGACATGAGCATGGGTTGTGTTACATGGGTAGGACCCATTGCCGAAGGGACACAACAGGTGATTTTAATACCCATCATGTACTATTTAAAGTTTATATCATTTTAATTTACATATTTATGTTGGTAATGTTTCATTATGGTACATACCAATTATCCATTACTTGATGGTTTAGTATTAAGTTTCATCCTAATCCATGGATGATGATCCCATTTTAAGATCACCCACCTTAGAAAGAGTTATCAGAATTAATTTGTAAACCCTGTAGTGAGATCCCCTATCATAATTATTACCCTTGATCTAGTTCTTGGTATCTTAATGACTAGATCTACATGAGAATGAACACATACAAAAAAGTTTAATACAGATTGGGTTTTCGGTATGCCCTTAGGCCTTGGATGTGATTCATATCGTTGTATCATTCCCTTCAGACAGAAAACCTGAATTAATTATGGTGAGACCTGATGAGGATGATATATCAGATGGACTACATCAGTTATATATGAATTATAGAGTATTTTATCCTAGATAATAGTTTTATGGAACCATCGAGCAGGAATCCAAGGTTTTATTTTATTGTTGTGATCTTACCTTGAGATTTTTGTGCCCACTTTAAGTATACATGTTTGTTCTTTTTATGCATGTTTCTAACATATACCCATGATGAGATGACAATTATTATTTATTGTATATTTTTAGTGATTTTAGGGTTTCAGAATGGGTATTTATATTCTCACACCTTCATGGTAGTTTCCCATTATGTTGTGTATTATTAAGATGATTGAACATTTAACGTATTATTAGAAGGACCAGTACCCAACGGAGTATAGTGATCTTGATAGACCATGTTTAGTTCTTATAGTTACCTTGAAAAAATCAACAACCATCTTATAGGTTGTATTTATTTTCATTTTATTTTGGTGAGACATTATTTGGACACTTAAATTCTAGTAATTATTAGTCATAATATAATGATGAGTTTTTAGATGAATTCAAGCATAGTTATCAGATATTTCAGATTTCAAAATTGTATAATTTTTTATATGTTTTCATGATTTTAGGTATATTAGGTTAATGAATGTGATGTGTATGATATGCCTACTCGGAACTAGTCAAAAGACCATAACCTATTTGAGGTATGATTGTTCTATTCGTGGTTTGGTCTATGATGGGCCCGGTTATGAAAAACTAGTTCAAAAGGAGGATGTACGTTCAGACCAGAGAATGTTAGATTGATTTGTGGAAATAATTTTATGTGTTTTGAGTTCATATCCGAGGTTAGTGACACCTGTGACTGTGAGGTAGTAGATGTATCCATTCACCAGGTCTCCAACAACATACTTTTTGACTCAATAAATGTTGGCATTGGTTGCAGTGAAAAACATTAGTACTGAATCATATAGGAATGGGTTGTAATTTCCATGTCCTTTTTAAGTTAGCTCTCCATATATACTCATTGACCATGGTATATCCTACAACTTTTTTGATTCTTCCAAGACATTATATAGCTAGGATTATTCATTAGGGTAATACTTTAGATTAACTTAGTGATGAGGCTTCAATATAGGGATTCGTTAAAGAGATGGTTCCTACAGGTGGTTCCCCAGTATTACCAACACATTTCGAGCAATAGATGTTACCAAGAACACCAATATATTAGGTGCATAGGATAAGATCACGTCATGAGTTTCAATGAAAGCTATGCTTTTGATTCCAAGATGATCCAGACACATTGAAGCCTTAGGATTGTTTTGAGGTTGTTATGTAATTCTTCCATATTATAAGAAAATAGAAAAAATAGATTATGGTTCTATAGTGTGGTTTGGTTGTTTAGAGATTCTTGGATGATCAGATCTAGGTAGTTGTTATCTAATGTGGGAACACATGGGCATAGACTTCAGTAGTGGATAGTCAATAGTAGACTTATGGACATGGATGTGAACAATTATTCAATAAGAGGTCCCAAGATAGAGGGTCTATATGGAATGGAATTTAGGGTAGATTTACTCATCCTGAGGAGAGGCGACGTGACTCTTATGATAGAATGAGACATCATGCATGACTATGTTTATGACTAATAGAGAGATAGGTGTTGTGACACATATGAATATGGATCAGTATAAGCAGGAAGGTCCACGGGGTGGTGGACATGGAGAGGAGATGGGAGAAATGTGGGAGGTGGTAGATGCTATGAATTATTACCACCTCCACTCTTAGGTGTTCAGTTCCTGAATCAAGGATCTAGGGGATATGTGAATGGGTAACTACAGGAGGTTGAGGATTATGAAATAGAGTCTTTGGGATGATATTATGTATGTTCTATGAACAATATACATTACTATAGTACAGACATAATAAAATTCATATAATTAATTTTTTTCAAGTTGTCTAGTTCAAGAAATATTGATTATAGTAATTAGCTTGGACATTGCATTTGGAGAATCATACTGGAGGCTACCCAGCGATCAGACAATTCTACCGATGGTTTAACCAAACTCTTCAAGGAAATAGTTCCTTTTGTGATGTCTTTATGGAAATGATGAGGCTTATAACACCATATTTGTTATTTATTATTTTATATAATTAATTCCCATATTGACTATTTATGGTTGATGACGTAGTGTGTCTAAAATGAATGGATTTAGATTTCCTTTGTGGTAGAAAATGAATCCCATGAAGAGTAGGATAAATCAAGAACCTGATCATTAATGAAGGTACGTCCTTGTTAATTTTCTTGGTTAATATATATTTTATAATCGTTTAAGTGTTTCTCAGGTGTTGGGTTTTTCAGGGGGATTGGGACATGGAAAAAAGTAAAAAGTGACCAAAAAGTGCATGTAGCACTGTTGGTGCATGGTACGTGAAAACTGAGCACTGGTTCCCGAAAACCATGTGATGTGGGAACCATATTAAATAGAGGGATAACACACACTTACCACACAGTTTTCAAAACCGTGTAAGTATCTCCCGATAATTATGTAACATATATTTTATTAGATAGTGGCTTTCACATGGTTTTTTCTTGGTTTGGAAAAATTGTTTGTCTAAACTATGAAACTCATTAAAAGTTAAAAATTATATTGTTTTTCCATCTCAAGAAATTTAGATTTCCCCTTGATTTTTTCTCCCATTATACCTCTCAACCCTAGTTGATGAATTATTATCCCCTATCCTACCATGGATAGTTTTTTTCGATTCGTGGCCATTTAGAGCACGTTTTTGAGAGAATTGAAGATCCCTGGGAGTCTAACACTCATCTTTAGTATATTTTCTAGATTAGGGAATGTATAATCTTTTACATCCTTCAGAATACCTAAAACCACCACATTTCTTGGGTATTTTAGGGTTATGATTTAGCAAGTGTTTGAGTTCAAATAAAGTGTAGATAATAAGATAGATTTTGTCTATAGACATGAGGTAGGTTGTATTTAGAAATTCTCCAAATGTATTGGTATATTATATGTGAATTTAGATGTCTTATTTATCTTCCAGGCTCTGTTTTGATGTCATGTGTTATGGGATGTAAATTGGACCTTATATTGAGTTTTGAGACCCTTCACGAGCATTGATGGGTTCATCTATGATGCGAGACCAAACCGAGGGCTACCCAGAGGATAAGTCGAACCCTTGAATGTAAGAACCAGATTTTTTCTAAAAAAGACTTTGGAATATTCTTGATGTTATTCTAGAGTAGCGCCCTCAGACGGCGTGTGATTCCGAGCCCCGGTGTGGCTGGAAATTAATTTTCAGTGTGTTCACACTGGGCATTCCAAATTAATGGGATAACTCCAAAATGGTGATCTGGATCAGAAATCTGAGTGTACGGATGGGTCCAAAATGGGTTGTATACCCCAAGAACGACATAAAACCTGTTGGCACGGGACGTTGGGACCCCTCGCCCATTAACTGAACGTTAAATGTATAAATTAAATAATTAATTTATTCGTTTAATGGTTAAACTCAGGTTTATCTTAAATGGTGGCTCAGATGGGAAAACTGAGGGCACCGTTGAGTCTAGAACATTCCATTTACCCTAGAAGGGGTGTAACTTTCGTGGGCGCGAGCCTTCTGTGAAAAATGCCGCCAGGGGTGTTGTTGCAATTTAGCGGCTTTAGACGTTAAATTTTATAACATTCAAACAGAATCTCAGAATAAAATTTTGAGACATCCATTGTGCTCGAGAGGTGGTGTTTTCCCTAGGGGAGGCTTAATCTGGACCCTTCTGGAAGTTTGGGTTCAGACCGACGGGAGGGTGGTTAAGTGTGTTTTCGATTTAAACATTTAACCCCCCTCACCCTCTCCCCCTTGTTGTTATTCCATGGAGAATGGAGGTCCCAACGAAGGGGGAACTCCATACTCTCCTCCACCTCTCCAGCGTGGTACGACAGCTCTAGCGGATCATCAGTGAAGCGTCGGGCTATGCCCCTGAAAGCAGGATCGCGCGTTTATCATTTAAAACTCCTGCACCTCCTTTGAATTCATTAACATGCATTGAATTATTGTTTGGTCATCGAACAAATCCCATAAATGCGTATTAATGGTTATGAGCTCCCCGAATCTTGAATAGGATTGAAATTCTGAGTCCCGAGGCATCCATAGTGGTTTGGTGAAGTTTGGTGGTTGTTTAGAGTTTTTCCGGCAGCAGAGCAGAGCTCCGGTGGTGCGCGCACGGCTGTCCGGCTTCAGCGGCGGCGGTGGCCGCGACTCGAAAGCGGTGGATGTCTGGGGTCAAGGGCGTTGGTGCGGATGGCTTCAGGGCGAGGTGGCGGGTCTAGGGCGTCGGCACTAGGCGGTGGCTCCAGGCGAGGCGAGGCGGCGTTCGCCGGGGCGTAGGGGATCACCGGGGTCGCGGCGCCCGAACCCAGCAGGGGAACATGACCAGCGTCTCGAGGGTCTTCACGCGGAGAGACGATCATCCCTACAAGGGTCGGCCGGTGGTGGACCGTGGGTCAGCGCTGGGCCCCGCGGCTGAGCCGCGGCCTGGCGCTGCGAGCCGGGCGGACCGGCCGGCCCAGGCCCGTCCCGTCCAAGAGGATCCGTCCCCTCTTCAGACGCCCGTAATATTCATTACAGGTGTCTGTTTTGCGTGCCGTCTGTGGTAGTGTCTTCCTGGAATCAAGGAAACCTTTTTGAGATGTTCATGAAGAGTTTTAATTACCGAGCCGAGGGGTTCGGTGGCGCGACGCGACGTTAAGTGGACGTGCGCTTTTCTGAGGGTTCCTGTTTTGAGTGGCGCGGACGCATCCGACGTCCGATTTGAGCACCGTCAGTAGCATTAGGACCCTTGTGCCGAGGTGAAGATTACGAGTGTGGTTTTGGGAGTTGAATCTGGAGTTGATGCGTGGGCCCCACGGTTCGTCTTTCGAGCTGCACACAGCATTTTGAAACTTTTTCATTGGACGTCCATTCGGGACATAGGAGTAGTCGAACAGGGGTTTTTTCCGAGGGCATTGCAATGGTGCAATCTGTTCACTTTAATTCATCACATTGGTTTGGGCCCCACGAGGGCCGTTTTGGGAGTTCGCGGTGATTTCCAGCTTTATCACCAGGTGTCCGTTTTGGACAAGTGAATGGTCCATCTTGTGTACTTTTTCGAGAGGATCACAATGGTGTGATCCATTAGTCGTGCATCAGGACCTGGATGCGGGTCCCACATAGAACTTCTTGTGTGCGGTTTGTCGGAACACATCTTTTTCTCCAGATATCGGTTCCACTCAAGTGAACATTCCTTTTGACGTGTCTTTCTGAGGAGATCGCAATGGTTCGATTCGCCTGAATATTTTCCAGACTGAGGCTCGGGATCACGGGACGTCGTTCGGGCGTAAAGCGGTGTTGGCAACTTATCTGCCAGATATCTGTTTGAGGTGAGTAAAAAGTCTATCTCGCATGTTTCTCTACAAGGATTAAAATGGTGTAATCTGTTTTGGCGAGCGGAGCCTCCTATGTGATCTTATTAAATGTGGAAATATGAAAGGTATACCAGTGGTGGTTCCTTCCGCGGTATTTGCAGAGAACCCTTGGAGTGTGATTGTGTGCACTCCCTTGTGAGTGAAGTAAATGTTTGAGGAGATGTGGTTGGTCTTGCCTGGACCGATGAGGTGGCAAGTTGGAGTTGTTACCTTTATGCCCTTCGCGTTGACGTTGGGTGACATGTGCATGTTAGCCTTTGGGCTGGAGACGTGGAATACTCTGGGAGTATGCGAGAACGCTGGGAGGTACATGTGGATGTTTGTACCTGAGAATGTTTGTGTGCTGGGTTGGGGTTGATTTGGGGCCACATGACGTGTCGGCCCCATGTGCGTGTTGTGTTCTGATTTACGTACCCTTGACCTCTCATGACATATAGGGTCCCTCTGTTCTCATTTTTTTGACCAGTCGGGTTGATTTCCCCTAGTTTTGTTTTCATTTGAGGACAAGCAGGGTTGAGTTTCCCCTAGTTTTGTTCTCGTTTGTTGTCCAACAGGGTTGAGTTTCCCCCTGGTTTTGTTCTCGTTTGTTGACCAGCAGGGTTGAGTTTTCCCCTGGTTCTGTTCTTGTTTGTTGACCAGCAGTGTTGAGTTTTCCCATGGTTCCTTTCTCGTTTGTGGACCAGCAGGGTTGAGTTTTCCCCTGTTTTTGTTCTTGTTTGTTGATTAGTAGGGTTGAGTTTCTCCCTGGTCTTGTGCACGATGGTTTCGACCAACAGGGTTGAGTGGTTTTTCCCTGGTTCTATTCTCGATGGTTTGGATGGAAGAGTTGCTTCGTGTTCCCTGGTAGAGTTCTTGTGGATTCGGTGTGACCAACACATTATGCAGGCACCGATCCTCTACACAGGAGGTTGTTTCAAGTAGGGATATCCAGGAGGTTGTTTCCAACAGGGCTGGCCAAAAGGTTGTTTCCAGTAGGGCTGGCCGGTGAGGTACCATCCAGCAGGGATGGCCAGAGCATTACCATCCAGTAGGGATGGCCAGTACAACGGTGTTCACCGAGCAGTACCTTCCAGTAGGGATGGCCAGGTCGGTTCCAAGTTTACCTCCAGCGGGGATGGGAAGTGGTCCCCGATGCTGGGATTACCTCTAGCTTGATTGGGATGTGATCCCCGATGATGGTTCCGAGCCTCCCTCCAGTGGAGTACCCATTTACGGGACTAGGCATTGGGACTCATCTACAACTTTAGCCAGGTCTCCCTCCAGTGGATTACCCTTTTACGGGACTGGGCAGTGTGGCACCCGTCGAATTTTTCCGGGTCTTCCTCCAGTCGGAACTCGTCGACTTCCAAGGATTACCCTTCAGCGGGGCTAGGCATAGGGTTTTTTGTCGACTTTGAGGAGACCTCTCGACTGCGGGGCAGTGATGAGGTTTGGTTTGACGTTCCACTAGAACTATATAGTACGAGGGGTGCTTTCCCCAATAAGACGTGTCATTGCGACGCGACCTAAAACCGCGCAGGCAAGTCAGTGCCGCCCAAAGAGGATAGTGTCAAGGTGCAGTGATTTGAGCCCCTTGTCTTTCAGTTTGGGAAAGATGTTCGCGATGTTGGGCATCCATGGTATTTTCTTCTAGGATTGTTGGCTACTCACTTTCTTGGGATGAGCTACGGGGCAGAGAGCCTCTTACGATCTTGTTCGGGTTTCTTGATTTAGCATACGTATATGTATACCTTGTTCCAGTAACCACTTCTTGGGCTTGGTTACTCTCCCTCCAAGAGATGAGAAGACGCGTGGGGTATGCCACGTGATTTCCGTGTCTAGATTCTCGTGTTTGGAAGAGTCTTCTCTCCGGCTATAGGTAGCGAAGACTCGACGAGAAGTTCATCTTCTCACCGTTTATAGCTCCTTGCGTTTGGACGAGTCTACTTTCGTCCTCTTGTTGGGTTGAGTTGTACTATTTACTATACTCTTTACTGTACTTTTTAATGTATTCTTTACTATACTCTCAGTTGTACTCCTTTACTTTTCCCTGTTCGGTCTACTGCTCAACCATCGGTACCTCCTTTGTTGCTCCCTCGAGCCTTTGGGGGATCCTACTGAGTATTTTTATACTCACCCCTACATGGGCTTTTCCCACACTTGTTGTGCCCTTGTAGATGACGGACATGTTCGTCGTGACTTCAGCAGAGCTTAGGATTTTTGGAACTTAGTCCATGTGTGGTGGTCGTAGTCAGGTTCCAGGTGGGGGACCCTTTCAGTTGTTTTTATTTTTTTTACCTGTTTTCGGGTTGTGGCACCTTTTTCGGTTGGGCGCGTGTTTTCCCTTTTTTTCAGTTTACCTTCAGCACATGCCTTGTACTGTTTAGAGGTCAATTCACTTTGTGGATGTTTATAGCTATTAGTACTTTACTTTCCATTTTACTATGCACTTTTTCATTGACTGTGCTGCGTGCTTGTGTACAGGTACTCAGGAAAAGGCCTCCCCGAGTTTTTCAGCATTCGAAGCTTATTGCCAGCCCCTAGCTTATGGAGGCGGGCTTGGGGTAGTTGTGTCTCAAGCCTTGGTAGGGTCGGGTCGTGACAAAGTGGTATCAGAGCTTTTTCGTTCCTTCGGACATTGTTTGGATGTCCCTAAAAAGGAATTGGTTGGGATTTAGGGCAATAGTTTTAACGTGTATCGAGAGACGCTCTCAGGCCAGGGAGTCCAGTGATGGTATGACGACCGAAGTATCCATTCACCAGGACTATGATAACCCGCTTGTCAACTCAGCATGCTGAGACAGTTGTTGCAGGTAAAATTGGTTTGTCCATAACATTGGATTGGGTCTTTGACTTTCCTTCTTGAGTCAGCTCCCCATTTTTATTATAGTTATATACATATATGCTCATCTGACCGTGAGACTCCTTGATAGCATTCAAGATGTCTCTGTGAAGATAGCCATCCAGGATACCAGCTTTGGTTCATGACAATGACCTTGTAAGATACAAGGCCTCAGTACAAAACCCATCATGTGAGTCCCTTTCTCTAGGTGGGCCGGTTGCAGCACTCCCACCTGTTGAGTGACAGACAGCTTCAACGGAGCATACGGGGCTTGTGTGCATGTCGAGCGCACACCGTGAGTTCCAACGGCAGAGACCGCCGAGGTCAGGTGGTGATCCAGACTCTCAGGAAGTAGAGGTTTTCCTGGAGACAGTAGTTTTCCTTTTCAGTCTTGTGCAGACGCCAACATATTTTATGGCTGCTTTGGCCGCCAACATTTTCCGCAGAGTAGCTTGGAATTGGTGGAGTATAGTGACTCAGTTTCTTGACGAGTCGGCTTTTTCGTGTGGCAACTTCCAGTTGTTGTTTCATGAGTAGTTTTTCCCCTCCTACCTACACTCCATTCGGATCCAAGAGTTCCTGTAGTTTCAGTAGGGAGGGATGATGGTGGCCGAGTACGTGGCTAGTTCCATAGACCGTGCAAGCTTTTACCCGGACTTGGTCCACGACGACAACTTCCGAGCGCGGAAGTTCGAGTTGGGTCTCCGCAAAGAGATTCATGCTATCATAGTACCCATGGGAATTTCCACACATTACGGGGTGCTAGAGTAGGCGCTGGTGACATAAAGCTTCCTGCCACGTTCTATATTTGGTGGTGGCAGCAGGCATATGGAGCTGAGACGTTTGTCGTAGCTAGCGAGCGTCGGCAAGCAGAACCTCGATGCATGTGGGTTTCTGACAACCAGACTCAGGGGCATGGTCATACACCACAGTGTCACCATAGGGCACCAGTGCAACCCATAGATAGTTGGAGATATGCTTGCGGCGAGCAAGGTCACTTGGCGTGGGACAACCCGACCAGGCATGCTGAGAATATCGGGCAGGCAGCAGGTGCCCCACCACAGAAGAGGCAGCGCCGTGATCTGAGTAGCGCCCAGAGAGGTGGTTCTAGCAGAGGAGCGGGAGGAGCTGTAAGTGGAGGACAACCGTACGAGGTCTTCCCATCAACACTAGGTGGTCCACGTAAGGATCCGGGAGCTGACAGTTGGGACCACGAACAACCGCGATCTTTGGATGTCTACGATCATGTAGAGCATGAGGTGATAATATATACTCTCTACAGCTTTGATATTTTTTGCAGTAGAATTGTTAGACTCTATGTGTGAAATTATTTTCTCCCTGCTCCTTGCTTGAGGTGTTACCAGGGTGGTGCGGGGCGTCGGTGTAACCCTGTGTCAGAAAGGTAGAAGGCTTGGGACCTTTTTCATTAGTCGATGGTGTTGACTCCTTCACTCTCCGAGCCTGTAAGAGAGTCTGGGTTGTGGGACATTGACTATGAAATCATACGTGACAAGATACCCTTGGGTGTTTCACCATATTGATATTCTGAAGGTGGGAATCAATGGGCTTTTCCCCAAGTCAAAATGGTGATTTCAGTCGTGGCGTGTGACGTAGGGGTTCGGTCGGGGAGGTGAGCTACCCCCGAAAGCCTTCGAATCGTTTGAGACCATGCAAAGGGATTGTGGGGTTCTCTACCACCTTTCCCTAACCCTAAAGGATTGTTTGGGTGCATAACGTCTCCCACGAGACTCACCCAAGAAAAAGTGAGTGTGATCCTATGCAAGTCATCGACAAGGGCAGAGCTCACGTGAAGAGATCAAATCCTTTGGTCTGTGTGCAGTGATGTGGGACGGTTCAAGAGTTCTTCTGTGTACGGCAGATCCAGGTGCGGGCTTAGTACCCTGAGCTGTTCCCTGGTTTTTCTTTTAGGGGACGAAAATCTTGAATGAGGGAATGATGTAAGCAGTCGGTTTTTTCTATAAAATAGTTTGTAATATTCATGATTTTATTCCAGAGTAGCGCCTTTAGACGGCATGCGATTCTGAGCCCCGATGTGGCCAGAAATAAATTTTCAGTGTGTTCACACTGGGCACGCCGAATAAATGGAATAACTCCTAAATGGTTATTTGGATCAAAAATCTGAGTCTATGGATGGATCCGAAATGGGGTGTTTACCCCTGTAATGACATAAAACATGTCGGCGCGGGACATTGGGACTCCTCGCTCATTCATGGAACGTTAAATAGATAAATTAAATAATTAATTTATTCATTTAATGGTTAAACTCTGGTTTCTCTTAAACGGTTGCTCAGATGGGAAAACGTAGGGCACCGTTGAGTCCGAAATGTGCTGTTTACTCTATAAGGAGTGTAACTTTCACGGGCGTGGGCCTTCTATGAAAAATGCCTCCATGGGTGTTTTCGTAATTTAGAGGCTTCAGACGTTAAATTTTATATCATTAAAACGGATGCTCAAAATCAAATTTCGAGACTTCCGTTATGCTTGGGAGGCGGTTTTTTCCCTTGGGGAGGCTTAATCTCGACCCTAACGGATGTTCGGGTTCAGGCCGACAGGCGGGTGGTTAGGTGTTTTTTTTATTTAAACAATTAACCCTCTCACCCTCTCCCCCTTGTTGTTCTTCCCTGGTGCAAGGATCTCCCAACGAAGAGCTAACTCCATCCTCTCCTCCACCTCTTCGGTGAGGTGTGACAGCTCCGGCAGATCATCGGTGAAGCGTCAGGCTACGCCCCTGCAGGTAGGATCGCGCGTTTATCATTTAAAACACCCTCACCTCCTTTTAATTCATAAAAATCTGTAGAATTGTTGTTTGATTTTCAAAATAATCCCATAAATGCGTAGTACTAGTTCTGAGTTCCCCGACGCTTGTTTCAGATTGAAATTCTTAGTCCCGAGGTGTCCGCAGCGGTCCGACGATGTTTGGTGGTTGTTTGGAGTTTTCCGGCGGCAGAGCGGAGCTTCGGTGGCGGCTTGCGACGGTCCGGCTTCAGTGGCGGTGGTGGCCGCGGCTCGTAGGTGGCGAATGGATGAGTTCGAGGGCATAGGCGTGGCTAGCTTTAGGGTGAGGCGGAAGATGCAGGGTGTCGGCGCGAGGGGGCGGTTCCAGGCGAGGTGAGGCGGCGCTCACCGGGGCGCAGGGGAGCACAGGGGTCAAGGCGCGCGACCCCAGTGGGTAAAAATGACCTGCGTCTCACGGGTCTTCATGTGGTGGGATGACCAGTACCACGAGTTTCAGTCTATGGTCGACCGCGGGTCACCTCCGGGCTGCACGGCTGAGCCGCGGGTCGGTGCTGCGAGCTGGGCTGACCCAAGGCTGGTTGACCGGCCGGCCCAGGCCGGTCCAGCCCAAGGGGATCCATCCCCTCTTCAGACGCCCGTAATTTTTATTACGGGTGTCCGTTTTTCGTGTCGTCTGCATCAGTGCCTTCCTGGAGTCAATACAATCTTTTTGAGATGGTATCGAGGATTTTAAATTCAAGAGATGAGGGGTTCGATGGTGCGACACGACGTTATGTGGACTAGCATTTTTTGGGGGGTTCATGTTTTGAGCGACGTGGATGCATCCGACATCCGATTTGAGTGTCGTCAGCAGCGTTGGGACCCTGGTGTTGAGGAAAAGTTTACCAGTGTGGTTTTGGGTGTTGAAGCCAGAGTTGAGGAATGGGCCCCACGACACGTCTTTCGAGCTGCACACAGCTCTTTGCAACTTTTTCATTGGACGTCCAATCGGGGCGTGCGAGTAGTCCATCATGGGTGTTTTTCCGAGGGCATTGCAATGGTGTAATCCACCAGCCTAAAATCAGCACACTCGTGTGGGCCCCACGAGGGCCGTTTTGGGAGTTGGCGGTGATTTCCAACTTTATCACCAGGTGTCCATTTTGGACAAGTGAATAGTCCATCTTGTGTATTTTTTCAAACGGATCGCAACGGTGCGATCCGTTCATTGTGCTTCAGGACCAGGGTACGAGTCCCATGTAGAACCTTTCGTGCGTGGTTTGTTTGAATTCATATTTTTCTCCGGATATCCATTCCACTCAAGTGAGCAGTCCTTTGGACGTGTCTTTCCAAGGAGATCGCAATGGTGTGATTCGCAAAACTATTTTTTCGACTGAGGCTTGGGGTCATGGGACACCGTTCGGGCGTAAAGCGGTGTTGGTGAATTTTACATTGGATATCTGTTTGAGGCGAGTAAAGAGTCTATCTCGCATGTTTTTCTGTGAGGATTTCAACAGTCTAATCTATTCAGGTGAACGGACCCTTATATGTGATCTTAGTAAATGTGGAAATATGAAAGGTGTACTGTTGGTGGTTCCTTCTATGGTATTTGCAGAGAACCCTTGGCGTGTGATCACGTGCACTCCCATGTGAGTCAAGTAAATGTTTGAGGAGATGTGGTTTGACGTGTCTAGGATGATGAGGTGGAATGTTGGAGTTATTACATTCATGTCCTCCGCGTTGACGTTGGGTGTCGTGTGAACGTTAGCCTTTGGGCTGGAGACGTGGCATACTCTGGGAGCATGTGAGAAAGCTGGAAGGTACATGTGGATTTTGGTACCCGAGAACGTTTGTGCGCTTGGTTGGGGTTGAGTTGGGGCAACATGCCGTGTGGGCCCCATGTGCGTGTCATTTTATGCTTTACGTACACTTGACCTCACGTGACTTAGAGGGTCCCTCTGTTCTCATTTGTTTGACCAGCCGAGTTGAGTTCCCTTGGTTATGTTCTTGTTTGTGGACCAGCAGGGTTGAGTTTCCCCCTGGTTTTGTTCTCGTTTTTGAACAGCAGGGTAGAGTTTCCCCTGGTTTTTTTCTCATTTGTTGACCAGCAGGTTTGAGTTTCCCCCTGGTTTTGTTCTCATTTGGTGACCAACAGGGTTGAGTTTTACCCTGGTTCAGTTCCCGTTTGTTGACCAGCAGGGTTGAGTTTTCCCCTGGTTCTTTTATCGTTTTTGGACCAGCAGGGTTGAGTTTCCCCTGGGTTTGTTCTCGTTTATTGACCAGCAGGGTTGAGTTTCTCCCTGTTCTTGTTCATGATGGTTTCGACCAGCAGGGTTGAGTGGATTTCCCCTGGTTCTGTTCTCGATGGTTTGGCCGGCAAACTTGCTTCGTGTTCCCTGGTAGAGTTCTTGTGGATTCGGTGTGACCAAAACAGTACACGGGAACCAATCCTCTACCCAGGAGGTTGTTTCCAGTAGGGCTGGCCGGTGAGGTACCATCCAGCAGGGATTGCCAAAGTGTTTCCATCTATCAGGGATGGCCAGTACAATAGTGTTTACCGAGCAGTACCATCCAGCAGGGATGGCTAGAGTGGTTCCGGGATTACCTCCAGCGGGGCTGGGAAGTGGTCTCTAATACCAGTTTTACCTCCAGCTAGGGTGGGAAGTGGTCCCTGATGACAGTTTCAAGCCTCCCTCCAGTAGAGTACTTTTTTACGGGACTGGACAATGGGACTCGTCGATGACTTTATTCGGGTCTCCCTCCATTGGATTACCCTCTTACGAGACTGGGCAGTGTGGCACCCGTTGAATTTTGTTGGGTCTCCTTCCAGTGGGAGCCCGTCGACTTCCAGGTATTAACCTCTAGCGGGGCATGGGCAGAGGTCGCCTGTCGACATTGAGGAGACCTCTCGACTGTGGGTTAGTGACGAGGTGTGGTTTGACGTTCCACTATAACTCTCAAGTACGAGGGGTGCTTTCCCCACTGAGATGCGTCCTTGCAACGCGACCTAAAATCATTCGGGCGAGTCGGTGCCGCCTAAAGTGGATAGCATCAAGGTGAGGTGAATTGAGCCCGTTGACTTGCAGTTTGGGGCAGACGTTCGGGATTCTGGGCATCGATGGTGTTTTCTTCTAGGAATTTTGGCTACTCACTTTCTTGGGCTGAGCTACGGTGTGGAGATCCCTTTACGACGTTGTTTGTGATTCTTGCTTGAGCATACGTATATTTATACCTTCTTCTAGTACCCACTTCTTGGGCTTGGTTACTCTCCCTCCAGGAGAGGCGAAGATGCATGGGGTATGCCACGGGCTTTCCGTGTCTAGCTTCGTGTGGTTGGACGAGTCTACTCTCCTGCTATAGGTAGCTAAGACTCGACGAGAAGTTCATCTTCTCACCATTTCTTTCTCCTTGCATTTAGATGAGTCTACTTCTTTCCTATTATTGGGTTGAGCTGTACTCTTTACTGTACTCTTTAATGTACTCTTTACTATACTCTCTGTTGTACACCTTTCATTTTCCCTGTTTGATCTACTACTCACCCTTTGGTACCTCCTTTTTGTTCTCCCTCGAGCCTTCGAGGTATCCAACTGAGTATTTTTATACTCACCCCTGCTTGGGATTTTCCTGCACTTGGTGTGCCCTTTCAGAAGACGAATAGGATGGTCGTGACATCAGCGGAGCTTAGATGTTTGGGACCTTGGACCGCGTGCAGAGGTCGTTGTTGAGTTCCAGGTGGGGTACCCTTTTAGATGTTTTTCTTTTGCTTTCCTGTTGCCGGGTAGTGGCACCTTTTCTGGTTGGGCACATGTTTTCCCCTTTTTTTCTGTTTACCTTCAGCACCTTCCTTGAGCTGTTTAGATTTCGATGCACTTTGTGGTTGTTTATAGTAGTTAGTACTTTACTTTCCCTTTTACTCTGCACTTTTTCATTGAGTGTGATGCGTGTGTTTGTACAGGTACTTAGGAAAAGGCCTCTATGAGTTGGTTATCCTTCGGTGCTTGTCGCTAGCCCCTGGCCTATGGAGGCGGGCTTGGGGTAGTTACGGCTCGAGCCAGGGTAGGGTCAGGTCGTGACATTGTAATTGGTGAAAAAAGTGGTAAACCGTGTGATAAGAGTATTATGTAAGATTTTTGGTGGTAAGAATGTAATTTGTTTTTATTTATGGTTAGTGGATTAATTAATAAAATTGTAAGTTTACTATTTTAAATGACCAAAATTATTTTGAAATGGTTTTGATTTTTTGTTTGGGATTTGGAACTAATTTTATATTTGTTGATTAAAATAATGTTTTAATGTGAAAAAATGTTTTGAAAGGAGTTGTTGACTTCAATGTGATTTTCAAAAATGGGGTTTTATAAAGAGATTCCAAATAATTATTGAAATAATGAAAAGGTCCCCTTTTGGTAAATGATGTAATGGTAGTCTTGATTGGTTGAAAATGGAAATAATGTAATTGGGGTCATGTTTTAGTTTTTCAAAGGGGAAGAATAATGTTTTAAAGGGTGGTTTCAAGATGATTTCAATGAGAATTTGTAAATTTTATATTTCCTTTATGAAATTTATAAGGGTTTGATGAGACCATGATAATATAAGGGATGTAAGGTTAAGTGATATATAACCCATAACAATTATGTCGGAATGTTATCATGATTAAGAAATGCACAATGTGATGAATGTGATTAATTTATGATATAGAATAAGAGATTTTTTCCATTATGTGAAAATGGGTTAACAAGGACTACGATGAATATTCCCAATGGATTTTGAATTATACATGAATTTCATAAGTGAGATAAAAAAATGAATTATTGAATATGTTAAATGGGTTAATGTGAAAGAATCTATGAATATGGTTAATGGGGTAGGAATAAGAAATGGAAAGTTTGCTAAAGGGTAGGGTAATATAAATGTAAATGTGTTTATGGGTTATGAAAAAATAATTATTTAAGTGATTATTTTTATGAAATATGATTTATATTTGTCTTGGTGGTGTTGTTTTATCATATTATATGTGTGGTAAATGGATGAATAAGAATGTTCACTTGGCTTGGTGGTGGTATAAAGAAATGAGGTCCTCCTGTTGTTGAGGCTGGACTAATGCTCTAACCCCACCCCAGAATGAATGTGTTTGGGAGTCTAACAGATTCTCAATGCCCCTAATGGTTTTATCCGATTAAACTACATCGACTAAGGATACACATTATGTGTTATGTAGTTAATGATTTTTATGTCAAACTAATTCTCTATGCTTCCTTAAATAAGGTCACAATGTGGGTGGGGATGTCAGACAATGGCCTTACCCTTCATGAAAACATGGACATATCCTAATTACTATACCGAGGCTTTTGGATATGTTGATAATTATGATTAGTAAATTCATTGTGGGTAGTATTGATTGTAACCTCTTATCCATGGTAATTGATGGTCCTTTTCCATAATGTAAATATTTTAAATGACTAAACCATGGAATAGGTGATGAAAATGGATCTTTTTAATATTATTAATTAATAGAAATGTGATATTTGTGATTAGTGAACTCCCCTTGGGGTTAAAAAGGTGTGTATAACCCCTTGTATCTTGATATAGACTATGAGTTCGACCTGAGTTAGTTTATAGTTTTTTTTTGATCTAGAGAACTCAATGTATAAAATGAAAATTATAAAGAAACATAAATATTTATCTTTTGGATGGTTTATTTATTGCACTTGTTACGGGAATACACCTTTGTAGAGACTTGCTATTTTTAGACACTATTGTGGGTGACCAACTGATTTGTACTCACACCTTTCTCAACCCACCATAGTATTTGGTAACCCAATCATAGGCTTCTTGTTTTCAGTTACAGATTTAGCACAAGGACCTTCTATTTGGTTATGATTAGGATAATAGGTCAGAGCATAGAGGTCAGAACTGGGTTAGGAAACAGTTTTGGGATTGGATACTTTCTTAGTTTTATTCTCAGTTTATATTGTACGACTACATGTCATATAGAATATTCATTAGATTTTTTCCATAGCATGTGTACTTGGTTACTTATTGCTTTTTGTTGTATGATGTCAATTTAATTTTCATATGGCTATTTATCCTATTTTCATTACATATGTTGTGTCTTCACTTTAATAAGTGGGTATACCATCCCCACATTACTTTTTTCATTCGTTATGTAAGACAGAAACCTATGGAGCATGGGGAGGCCTACCTGAGGTCAGGTGATAACCCGACTCGGGGGACTGGTTAGAGTGGCCTCATGTCATAGATTTTATAATGTGTTATCAGAGAAGTTTTTATTTAGTTTTACTATTTTTTCATGCTATATAGGAGAAAAATAGAATTTCAGGGCTTTTTAATGAGCTCATTTCAAGGTTCCTACAGCCCCACGTATGAGGAAAAACCAAATTTTCTCGGTGTGGGAAATGATGTTTTGTTTTTTTCTTTTACTGTTGGTTGATATTTCCACCTTTTGTGGTGTATTTGGATTTGATGCCATTGATTTATGAGGTTTTATCTCTTATCAAAATGTTTCTAGAGTGGGATTATGAGTTCATGAATCATTCTAGTCACATAAGTTAGATTGGCCACCCATATATGGCTTTTGATAGACTTGTGAATGACACGATAATAATAAAATGGGTATAAAACAATTAATTGGATGAAATGAGGGTTGTTGAAAAGTGGGAAAAAAAGGATTTTGAGAAACCTAAATCCTTGGTTTCTAAGGGGGAAATGTTTTGAAATGTGATTTTGAATAAAACTGGGATTTTTAAATGATGTACTAACAAAAAGGGTTTTGTGATTGTAAATGCTGTTGTTTTTCAAATGAAATGTTTTGAAAAGTGAAATGGTGAGTTTAAAATGAAATATATAATTAAGAAAAAAAATTGTAAAATTATGGAACTATTAGGGAAAATTGTGTTATTTATCCCTTATGTTGGTTCTTGACCCTATGCATGAGTAGTTTTGGTAGTGACAGTTCCAAAGTTTCAGATCAGAGGTCATGGGATATAAAATATTTTTGAGTTGGTCGTGTCAGTTAATGGGATGTTTCTTGTTGTGTCATTCATTAGTTTTTGACCTTGAAGTTTTGAAATTAAGTATTTCAATGTGAATGTGGTAAACCATGTGGATTAAGACCATGTGATTTGTGTTTTGATCCCAAGAGAGGGTGTTCGGTTCGTGGTGCTACTATACTTGTGCGAGTACCTGTGGTGCGATACCAAGATTAAATGGCTGGTTGGTGCGTTGGACTCAGTGTATTTATAATGGGGGTAGGATGACCATTTTGAGTAACTATTTGTTTGAGGATGGGTATGTATGGATTATTGGGAGCCATTGAACTTTCTTGGAGGCTCAAATTTGGTAAGTTTGAACCGTTTTCCTTTGAGGATGACCTGTGAAATAGGTCAGTCGGGGTGTTTGTTATTTTGGGTGCATGTTTCACAGGAAGATGTTTCTGACCTTGGTAGTGGAACACAAAGGGTTTTCCCTATTATAGAATTAACCTAGAGGGATGTTTTTAGAATTTAATCATTTTGAGAGATGCAGATCGATTGGTGGTTTTGAGTTAACAACATTTTGAAATTGAAGGTACACTCGAGTGAGGTCGACCCGGAGTTGCGGGTGCCTTGGAGTATAGAGCGCATGTTGTTGATTCAGAGGTAAGATTGAAGAACTATAGGTTCTAGGTAGTTTTAATAACGTTTCATAGTTATGTCATTGATTTACCCCAAGATAGTAAATGGGTGATCAAATTGGTTGTAAGAATGGTTTTGAAGGGAAGGATCATTCGAAGACATGGCCTTGTAGGTTTTATAGTATTAGATGATGATGGAAATATTGTCTTGGGAAATATAATGATAGGGAGATCCAAGTGTGGATGAGAAATTTGGTATAGGATGAAACCTGGAGTAATGATGGTCATGTGGATGGGAAGTTGTAGGAGTTGTTTGTTTTTTTGGTGGGATGTTGGGAAGTACATGGGTATGATGAACCCTATGGATCGGGTGGGTTGGTCAGTTGTGTGGGTGGTTATTTGGGAAATAATGGGTGATGTAATGCTCATGCGTGTAGTTAGAAATTGTGTATGGTCTAAGGAGAGTCTGATACCTTGATTCTTCCAATGAGTACTTGGTGATGGGAACGTGGTGGGGATGCACGATGCCATTATGATATATGCCTAGTTTGGTAGGTTGTTGTGAAGGAGCATTCCAAAGAATCAAGGTGGAGATTCCATCATAGTGTGGGAACAGGTTTTCTTTGGATCAATGGATAGAATCATTGCATATTTTTTGTGGTCAGAGGGACCATGCAAGAAGAAATCGAGTGGGATAATGATAGTGATACCAAAAAAAATGTCGGGTCATGATCTCTTCCTAGAATGTTTTGAGGTAGTGATAAGTTTGTTTGAAAGTTCCATATTGGTTGTGGTGTTCTAGTGTCAATAAGATATTGCCAAGTAGGAAATACTAAGACCTTTGGAAGATTAAGATGTCCTCTGGGTAAGAAGTGATGGTGGTATTGGATGTATGTGGTGGTGTTCTTCAACGAAATCATGTCATACTTTTAATTGGTGATGATAATTCCCAATATATTATCATCGTCGAGGTGTAATAAGAAGGATTTGGCTTTACACCTAGTGCCTTGAGTGTATTCTGGTCTAATGCAAGAAACTTGGAGGATATGCTCAAGGAGTGGTATTTTAATGGGTGCTGTATTCTAGGGAAGTACACCAACATCTGATCACAGGAGAGGTCCTCATAATGGATTAGATTTCAATTAATTCCATGTATTTTGTTATTAGAAGATGGAAATTAGTATTGGTAAAGGATGTTATTTTATGTGGAATCCAGGTTGCCACATCCATGTTTTGTTATTTAGTAGTGATTGAGTGTAATCCACCAAGGGTGAAATTGTGTATGGGAAGATATGACAACTATACTCCTAAGGATGGTAGATTATTTTACTCGTCAATTTTTGAAGCAAGATGTGATGAGGATGTGTTGGGATTGATGTGACCAAGAGAAACCTTTGACGTATATGTTCTGATTATATGAAGGAAATATGGTCTTTCCATAGATGTGATGGTTGATTGAGAAGAGTGATGGATTCATGATTAGGATAGTTCTAAAGGAAATATGAGTGGTCGAATCAGAGGTTTATTGAACAATACTCTTGGTAACAACAATGGTTTGAAGGGTTGTGAATGCTATAATGATAGAGTTTTAACAGATATCAGAAATGACTTCGATAGGTACGTATGGATGATGGTGGCTTGTCTTAAGTGAGAGGGTTATCATTTCTAGGTAATGTGGAAACATACCATCACTTGATTTTGGGATCCAACTGTGAGATTCGAATGGGGACAGATGACTTAGCATAGGAAAAAAAGAAACAAATGTTGTGGATTGTAATGCACCTCTAGTAAATGATTGGGAGGATGAGTATGCTTCAGTAAATTGAAATAGGATATAAATAAGAACCAAGTTCCCCTTTAAATGAGTATGGATAGTGATCAATATGAGAAAAATGGTGGTGATAGGATAAAACATATGGTTAGAGGTTCCATAATGGGAAAGTGGTTTGTTAATGACGTAACTAGCAGTTCGAGTCGAATGGACTTCGGTAAGATTAATCTTAGTGAAACAGTATTTCCAATGGACATTATATATAATGTTGATGGGTTTTGTGCCTTAATGTGAGGAGTATATTTTCGTTGTGCCTTTTGGATTCCTGAAAATGAACTGAGGCTGCAGGGCTTCAAATTGTTGAACAGGGAATGTTTTGATATTTTTTTGAAAATATGGGTATTTCATCCATTTATGTTTGTCTTGGAATCATTGTTATTTCTTTTAAATAATATGTGTGAGATGTTTCCATGTAATTCGGGCCATAAATTCGAGAGAGGATCAGAAAGTGATTATTTCAGTTAGTTCTACTAGGGTAATTTAGTGTCCTGTCAGTGTTATTTTTGCGGTTGTGTAGTGGTTTTAATTATAACATACACTTGTGCTTAGTGTGATTGATGATGAGTTAGGTGGATGTTTCCTTTTCAAGGATTATATTGGGATTCTAGAACATGGATATGTAAATTCTTTTAGGGTATTACTAATTCTTTATATGAAGCATTATTGTAGAATGGATGAGTTTAGGGATAAAATCAGATGGTGAA
The DNA here is from genome assembly GCA_963277665.1 of Viscum album. Classification (NCBI taxonomy): domain Eukaryota; kingdom Viridiplantae; phylum Streptophyta; class Magnoliopsida; order Santalales; family Viscaceae; genus Viscum; species Viscum album. The sequence continues at coordinate 173,144,237 of OY728157.1, forward strand.
GTTGGTTTGGGTGTTCCACGGTCCAACCTTTTAGTATTGAAGGCCCAGGAATGATTGATGGTGCTTCTTGAGGATGGAAAAGTATACGGTTGGGAGGCTTTAAGAAACATATCTTTCTCGAAGGAAAATCCTTTTTAATTTTTTTGCTGAGCTCTAATTTATGGTTGATGAAGTGGTTCTCTAGTGTTCAATCATTTCGGGGGCCCATGACACAAAAGGAGGCTCATGCTACATGGGAACCATTTTGGAAAAAGGGGTAACAGAATATTACAGCATGGTTTTTCAAATGGTGTAGGTCTCTCTAGACAACCATGTCACCCATCATCCCCTAGTTAGTGTCTTTCACATGGTTCATGCATAGTTTGAAAAAAAATTGCATCTAAACTATGCTCCCCATTAAAAGTTGAATAATCTAAAGTTTTCCATCTCAGATTTTCTAGATTCCCACCCATATTTTCATCACATTTCACCCCCTATATCTTAGGTGCTGATATATCATCCCCTATTCTTTCATGGGTACTGATCCTTCAATTCATGTCCGTTTGGAGTGTGTTTGGGTGAGAATGAAAGATAAGGTTGAGTCTCACAATCTTGTCTGCTCTATTTTTCTGGATTAGGGCTTGTAGAATCTCCGCTCTCCTTAAAAAGTCCTAAAACATTCTAAATTATAGTATATTTTAGTGTTAGAATTAATTGTGTGTCTTAGTCCAAATAATGGGAGGTGAAGATGTATGTGTTCATCAACAGACATGAGGTTCATGGTCTTTTAAATTTCTCCCATAACTATGATGTCTTCTATGAGTATGTAGATGTGAAATCTCACTACAATGTGGTGTTTTAATCTAATGAGTAATGGGAATTTATTTGAACCATATAATGAGGTGAGATACCGTTCATGGACCCCATTTGTGTTCTTCTATGATGCAAGAGAAAACCTAGGGCTAACCATGGGGTAAGCCCGACCCTTGTAGATGGTGAACAAGAGTGGTGAACATTGAGATGGGGGTATTATGATAGTGATTAGGTAGTAAGAATGTAATTTTTTTGTAGGTAGGTTTAATAGATGAATGAAACAAATATAAGTCAGATTTTAAATGAATTAATTTTTTTTGAAATTATTTTTATGGTATTATTGGTGGTTTGACCCAATTTTAGATATATTAATGAAAATAATGTTTGAAACAGAGAAATGTTTTCATAGGGGCTGTTGAACTCAAAGTGATTTTTATATAAGGGGGTCACTAAATATATTTTAAATGATGTTTAAAATGATTAAAAGGTTACCATTTTTTGAAAATGGTTTAATGGTTTTCTTGGTTGGTTAAATATGGAAATAAAATCATTAGGGAAATTTTACATTTTCAAAAGGGAAGAACCGTGTTTTAAAGGGTAGTTTCAAGATGATGTTAATGAGTATTTTGAAATGTGTTTATTTCTTTGATGATATTTATAATGGTATGATGGGACATCAATAATTTAAGGGATGTAAGGGATAGTGATATAGACCCCATAATAATTTCATTGTCTTGTTATCATGATTATGAAATGAAATAAGGGGTGAATGGGTTTAGTTGATCATATAGAATAAGGGGGTGTTCAGCATGATATGAAACTAGGTTAAATGGAATTTGTGTCAATGTTCCACATGGTTTTTGAATTTTAAGTGATTTTCATATGTGAGTAAACATAATGAATTTTTGAATATGTTAAATGGGTTAATGTAAGTGAATTATTGTATATGCTTAATGGTTTAGGCTTAATAAGGGTGAATTTTGATAAATAGCAAGGTAATGTAAATGTAAATCTATTAATGGGTTATAAAAAAATAATTATTTTGAAGTTTCTTTTTTAGAATATGAATTATATTTCTATTTGTGGTGTTGGGTTATGATATGGTATATGTCGTAAATGGATGAATATGAATGTGAAAATGGATTTTTAATGCGATGATAGGCTAAGGCTCCTCCCAATGTTTGGGTTGGGATAATTCTCCAACCATACCTAGGAATGAAGGGTTTAGTGAGTAAGAAAAATTATTTATTCCCCTAATGGAATCACTTGATGAAACTCCAAGGATAGAGGCTCCATGCTAAGTGTTATGTAGTGAAAGGATGGGATGAAAGACTGATGCTCTATGCTTTCCAACTTAAAGTCATGGTGTGGGAAGGGATGTCAGAATAAGGCTTTATGCTTTCCAAACACATATACATGACATGATTACTAGAAGAAGGCTCTAGGGTATGTTGATAATTATGATTAGTAAATTATTTGTAAGTATTTGTGAACATAACCCTTTATTCATGATAATTTAATGACTTGTATCGTTGTGAAAATGATTTAAATCCCTATCCAATAGAACCTATGATGAAAATATATTTGGTGAATATTGTTAATTAATGGGTATGTAATAATTGTGTTTGGTGAGCACACCATGTGTTTAAAAGTATATGCATAACAATTTCTTCATTTACATAGACTACCAGTGTGGCTTTAGTTAGAATTTTGATTAGTAGGATTTAGATAACACAATGGGTAAATTGAAAATTCTATAGCTACATAAATGTTTTTCATTTTTTCTTACATATTTATTTCACTTGTTACCTATGTACAAATTGTATAAAATACCTATTTATTAAAAACACCATTGGTGGTTGCCTACTAATATTTACTCTCACCTTTCTCGGGCTTCCATGACACTTGGGTACCCAAGAATATGCTACATGTTTTCCTATATAGGTTCATGTTCGGGACATGGTTTTTGGTTATACGTGGGATAATGAGTCGAAGTAAGGAGATCAGAACTACATTGGGACTCGATTCAAAGATTAGAATCATTGTTAATTTCAGTCTTAGTTTATATTGTTTCACTCCTTGCCTTGTTGATTATTCACTAGAGTTTTATCAAAGCATGTGTACTTTGTTACTTATTGTTTTTTGTTTCATGAATTCCATTTAATGTTCTTATGGTTATTTTACATGTTTCTACTACTTATGTTATGGATTTTCTTTGATAAATAGGTATAGTATTCCCATGTTCGTCTTTAGATCTGTTCTGGTCAACATCAACCATTGGAATATGGGGAGGCATGCCTGAGGTCATATGACAAATCATCCCGAGGAACTAGTTATAGTGGCCTATGGGTTGGAGATGTTACAGATGGACTCATTCGGAGGATGGTGTAGCTGATTAAATACTAGTTGCCTACCATGGCCCAGGGTGTAGTTGATGTTCTGAGCATTAAATTTCTTATAGTGGTGGTGGAGTATGACGAAGCCTTTCCCAAGGATGTTCTTGGATTACCTCTCCATATAGAGTTATAGTTACTCATTTATCTACATCCATAGATGTACTTGATATCAGTACCAACATATCAAATTTCTCTCATAGAGCTTCGTGAGTTGCTGGTGTAGTTAGAGGAAATTTAGAGGAAAGGAATTATTAGACCCAATGTTTCACCTTGGGCCGTCTCAGTGTTATTCACCAACAAGGGGGATGAGTGGTTTCTTTGTGTCTTTATTACCTTCACCAGAACAATTTGACTATAAAGAACAAGTATCCATATAAAATATTGATGAAATATTCGATCAATTGAAATGTGCATGAAAGTTCTCAAAGATTGGCCTCCGATTAGACTATCACCAGTTGAGAGTACAAGATGAGGATATACATAAGAATTCATTAAAATTTTAATACAACAACACTATGTATATAGTGGTTCAATTAGGCATGTTAAACTCACCAAAAGTTATCATGGGACTCATGAACTTGATAATTCATCCTTTCTTAGATGAGTTTATAGTAGTCTAAAAATGATATATTAGTGTACTCAGTGTCGGAGGAGGAGTATGCGAGACACTTGAGAATGGTTCTTGACCCAATCCAAGAGAACCATACTTACAGGAAGTTCTCATAGAGATAGTCCAATATTTTAGAAGTCCATTTTATCAGGCATGTTATCTCAACATACAGTGTAGTATTGGACTAGGTAATGGTTGAGAAAGTGTTATCTTAGGATCCACCAAAGAGAGTGTAATATCTATGATGTTTCCATGGGTTGGAAAAATTATATCAGATATTTTTACATGATTTCTATAAGATATCATCTCTCTTAAAATCATCGACCAGAAATGGGTACCCTATTATGTGGACATAGAGGTATCAGTGAGATTTCATAAAGTTTAGAGAGAGATTGATTATTTCCCCTCTTGAGAAATTAACAGATGAGGGTATCAAGTAAGTTGTGTTCTATGATTCATTAATGAGTTGGCTATTCTGTGCTCTGATTAATAGGATGGATGAAATTTTTATGTTTTGTGTTAGTTAAGGACACATAAGAAGAAAAACATGATCCCCCAATCTTGAGCTAGCGGTGGAATTCTTCGCACTGAATATGTGGTGACGTTAACTTATGGGTGAGTGATTTCTCACATATTATAAACACAAGAGTCTCAAGTATATATTATCTTAGAGGTATTGTAACATTAGAGAGATGATATGACTAGAGTTTCTATAAGAAAATGATTAAAATATTTTTTATACTCTTTGGAAAGGGAATGTGGTCGTAGATGCTCAGCTGGGGATCTTGTTTGTTGTTACTAAGTAATTAATTAGAGTAGTTGGCCCCACTACAATTATCCTCTATATATGGGGATGGATTATATTACCACCAATCAGTGGTTAGTACCCCACATTTTTTATTGTGAGTTAGGGTGGTATAGCTTGGGGTATAGACATTGAGACCCTACATAATTAGATATCCATTGTCCATGTTCCTAATTGATTTTCTAAAGGTGGGAAGCATTTTGTTCTTTTTTGAGGAAAATGGTGGTACCAGTGAAATTATAGGAAGATATTCTAATGGATTTTCATACATCCAAATTGGATATACATATATATGTGGAGAATATTTATCAGGACCTCATACATCAGGTTTAGTGTGTAGGGATGGTGAATGGAGCCATAGATTCTATCTATTCATGCCTTACACATCAAAAAGAAATGGTAGATTATTATTTTATAACAGGTTAATATCAACCCCTTGTGGTGCCATAGTGGATGTGTGGTGAGATATACAAGAACATCACGATGGAGATTCCATTTCCACCTAGAAGGCATGATATTATCTTGGTGATCATGTACCGACTCTTTAAGTCATCCCATTCCTACATAATCAAGAGAAGTGTTTAGTTAAGATCATAGGATGCCTATATGTCAAGAATATTTTATATCTCAAAGGAAAACCATTAATGATTGTTTATAACCATGTTTCTTTCCTCAAATCTTGATTGTGGTAGGGTTTGTAGTACGCCTTTTAAAGATTGATGCATTTGATAATAGTGTTTTACCCTGAGACTTACAATTAGTCTTAGAAGACTATTCATCTATAAGAAGACATTATTTGGGATTTCATGTTGAACATTAGCCATAGTTGGGTGTATGAATAGAATGTGTAAAATAATAGCTACGATTACACCATCTTTGTGCATCCATTGGAGGCCTTGTACAAGAAATCATGTAGGTCAACACTCTGTTGGATCGACCCGGGATATTCTACACTCATGGGCATGGATATAGTAATAGACATTATGGGGAAGGTTCAGATCATATTGGATTAGATGTGGGATTTATAGAGCCATCATAACTCTTATACTAACCAATGATAGAGAAATCTATAGTTTGAGGAGGGAGACTATGTGTTCTAAAGGTCTTACCTCAATGTGGGTTGTAGAGATTTTGATGGGGCCATAGGATATCTATAAGATTCATTGACCTTTTCTATATATTTCATAGAGTTTGAAAGGTGGATTATCAGTTATCTCTACATTTTCAGTCAAACTATGTTCATTATGGCTTCCACATGTCATAGTTGAGGAGGTACATGCATGAACCATCACTTTTTCATGATATGGGTGTGTTGTATATAAAGGGTGCCACTACATTATTTTATTACCCAATAGATATTTAAATTCAAAAGTAAAAATCCTCCATTTATGATCTATCCCTTTAGTTTGTGTTCAATGGAAACATGAGAATCTTTCAGATACTACATGGGAGTGGGAGACACATATGCTTTCCCAATAACCACATCTATTTTTATAAATTTTATTTTGGTTTTATGGAATGTAAATAACTAAATATGATAGAATTAAATAAATTATAATTTTCATATATTATTTTAGAATATTATATTAATTAATTTCATACCTAGGCACTCAGACTGAGTGATATTCTAATGTCCAGTGAGTCTGAAATAAATTTTTCGAATATATTAAATATATTAAATATATTGCATTAGCATTTTTCGTGAAAATGTGGAAAAGTAATTAAATGGTTGATCAGATAATAAATATGAATCTTATTTGGAGATTAGAGCATGGGTTGTACATTGGGAATGACATAATGCTTGTTGGCTTCAGAAATTTTTAAATATTGTAGACACTACTAAATTAATAAAATAAATAAATATATTTATTTATTTTGATGTAGTGGCATAGAATCCTCAAAAAATATACAGTTATGAGGATTTATTAGGTTTGGAAACAGAACCCTTGATACATATAGAGTGTTGAAGGATATCATTATTGGCTAATAACAAAAAAATCCTATCAAGATCGAGGGTTGTTCCACCCTCAAAACTCAAGGATCTCTAAAATAAAAATGATGCAGAAACATTCTTCACCCAAGATCAATAGATCATGGTATAGATGCTATTTCATGTGGATTTATCATTATATTCTATTCCTATAGGGAATGATAATCTTTTAGTAAACAATTTTTTTGGTATATCTCGCGTATTGTAGGTGTGGGATAGATATTGTTAGAGATAGTAGATTTCATTTTTGATAATTTTATTGTCTCTTCATTCATTGTTCTAAAGAAAATTAGTTGATATCGAAATGAAAATTAGTTGAGTTCCATTCCTCATGTTTGTGTGATTTTCATTTCTCCCCCCAATATTTGATCATTAGGGGCAATTAATTTGGCATTTAGTTCGAAAAATACCAATAAATCAATTTTTGAGCACTCCTTTATTGGAGAAACAAATTGCTATGACAAATCCAGGTTCATATTGATCAAGAGATCAAACAAAAAAGACATATTACAGCTAGATTTTATTTTTTTCAAGTGGATTTTTATGTATGGAGAATGATAGGTGTGATAAAAGGTTTTTCTTCATGAATTTTGGTGGTCAGATTCAGGAGATCAGTGAAAGCGAGTCTTATTTGAGAAATATTCATGATCTCTGAGAGAGTTCAGTAGAGGATCTAGATTGGATGAAAGCGTGGGTGTTCATAGAGTACGAATGTACACGTTCTATAAAATTCAACACAACATGAAATATAACACATAAACACTCATAGTGTGTGGGGAACTATGTAAAGCCCCGACCCAGAAGCCCAGAGTCAGGGAATTATTATAATACATTGGCAAGATTACAAGGAATCATGTCCCAAAGGACCAATCCGTTTAGAAGTCTTGTAAAATAGATTACATAAATGAATGTTACATTTCAATTTCAAACATAAAACACATCATAGATAGCTCTTTGTGAATTCCATTATTCCCTTTAGCTTAACCCTGTATATCAATCTTAATACACATCTTAGAATCCTAGGAAAATAAAACTTAAGAAACGGGTGAGCTCAGATGCTCAGTAAGGGTAACTAATTTAGCTGAAGCTATAAAATTTTATGGAAATATGTGTAATAAAAATAATAACCTTTTTAAACATAATCTAGAACATAATATGGAAAAAGTAAATCAAACATCACCATATAAACATTCACATGGATATTCTACTAGTTGAATAATCACACATAATAACTAATTTCATAATGGGAGAATGTTTAACACCGGACATCATTACCACATAGTCAAGGCCTTGTGCTAATACTACAAATAAATGCTTGGTCAGGGCCTTGTTCCAAGACACTAGTTTGTCTCATGAGACATACCGATGCATCGAGGAGCTATAGTGGGCTCCACCCATCACTTACTAAGTCCGCTACATTCCTCAAATGAAATGGATTAAATATTACATAAACATTCGTATTAAATCTAGGATACGAAATGTTAATACATTAACTATAAACCATGAATGGTATAAAAATAAAACATTCACGGTCACACATACCATACCTCATTCAATACAATATGGAAGACTGTATTATAATAAATAAACATCATTCAAGAATAATATTCAGTAAAGGACGTTGTCATTGTTTTGAATGATCAGTAAAACTTTTTGAGAGAAATATCCCTTTTGTGAAATCATTTAAAAGTCACCAGTTTATAAAAGAAGTAATTTACAAGATATTTTTGAATTAAAGTGTCCCATACCACTTTAAAATTTTTGAAAAGTATAATCATTTCAAAACATTCATGTCCATATAAAAAAATCCTTAAAATCATTTTGAAAACATGGACATTAATTAAAAGGATTTAGAAAGATAAATCTTTTAAACATTTAAAATGTTGATCGAGTTAAATAGATGCTCCCATAAAACATTTAATTTTTTTTTGAATTTCTTTATGAAATATGGGTATCGATGATAAATATATCCGAGTAAATAATTACCCATAATTAATCTCAGATAATACTGAGATTGAGGAAATAACCCTCACCTTGCACTTTCCTTTGGTCGAGGGAACGTTTAAGCTCTTGTATAATGACCGTATTATGTTATTAAATTATACTAGAACCATATTCATATTTATTACATCATAAATGATTCATTTATGACTTTATACTAACCATTTAATAATGATTTCCATGTTAAATTAACATTTTGGGTAATAATCGCTTTATTTATCGTATGTGTTTTAACATGTTATTCTTGATCGTATCATTTAGATTATGATTTAAATACTTCTATAATATAAACCTTGATTTATATATCATATATATTTACAATATATATATTAATAATAGATAGATATTGGAATGGAAGGTACCGTTTATAGAGACGTTAGGACGTACTTACGCATAAACGATGTTTTCGTTTTCATATCGTATAGAACGAGAGAAAGTGATTAAGATATATGTAAGTAAATACATACATACATATATATATATATATCCAGTTGAATTATTATTTCATATATTATATACTTATTAATAACAAATATTTTTATAATTACCGTTGAATGGTGAACATGGGAATGAATCTCATCGCATCCTGGAGACGGTAATACGTACGCACGAACGAGCGATAATATCATTATATTGATGGTGAAATAGTATGTAATTGGATGATATATCATATATATGGAATAATTAACATGTTATATTTATTATTTACATCATTTATACACATTATTATACCCATCCATATAATGAAGTGTTTGAATAACAAACTACACCATGACCTGGTGACGGTAAGCCATACATACGCGCGTGTGGTGACTTTGTCATTTATAGGATGGAGAGAATAAATAATATGGTTGTACCATATTTATAGTAACATCAAATTATTTTTCAGGTACTGGAGTTATTATTATCGTATGTAAACAACAAGGAAAGTGGAACTAGAAGAAAAATGGAACTTGAAAGAGGGTGGTGAAATTATTACCTCTTTTTCTTGTGTTTTCTATTGAGTTGATCGAAAGGGCTCCATAGGTTGGCTTTATTATCAAAGTAATGACACTATGTTTATGTGAGGGAAGTTGGGAGGATATTTGGGTAGGTTTTTTCCAAGCCAAATGGCATTGGAGGTTTTATTTTTAGAGAAGGGGAAGTTTCCTTTTATAATCGAGGTGAGGGGCACCTTAGGAAATGATTGAAATATTATATTATAATAAAATAATATTCGGTTTATAATGGATGAAAATTAATTTATTTCTAGTATAATGTGGGTATGGGTCGAAAACCTCTCAGGAAATAGGTTTTATATTGTTTTGGCCACCATATTTACTTTATCATTTAGATTTTCTCTTAATTAAATTTTTGTCTTTACTTTAGATCATTTAATATAAAATGTCATTATCACTCTCATGTGGCTCCACAGGGTCCCAAAATAGACCCATGGACGCCCATGGTCAGACATGTATCGGAAAATAGAAATAATACACATGTTAGATGAATTTAATATCATTATAATAATATTTGATAACCCATATTTACCAGATTTACCCTTTAACCACGGTAAATAAAATATTTACTGAATTAAATACTCATAATGTCTAAAAATAAAAGTTAGCTATTTATAAAATTTAAACCTCATAATTCCAAATATTTGATCCATTTTTCCCAATTAAAAACATTAAAGTTCTAGAAATTAATTTAATATTATTTCCCATTCTCAAAAAGAAAAACATGTTTTTTAGAAATAATAACTATCAAAATACTGACACTTGTTTATGTCCAGTTTAAATGTGAAATTACATCCAATGAAAATAATTATATTAAATGAAAAAATATAATCTAATAATTTTTTAAAACAACTCAAATTTATAATTTGACGCTATAAATTATTTCTATTAAAGTAGTTCTTTTTAATTAAAATTTAGTATTTTTTAATATTCATCAAAATATGAAAGTTATCAGAAAAGTACCTAAAATTTATCCAAACTAAATATTTATTTTCTGATTATAAAGAATAATTTAATTTAATTAAATTAAATATATAAAAGTGTCAAATATTTGTTTTAAAAAAGATTCTCCATTAAAAGGTTGTAAAGTTTCATTTTTTGAAAAATATATCTTCTATCTGAAAAAATGAATTTTTTCATATATTATGTCTAAGAAACACATAATATGGATTCTAAAATTATATATAGTATATAAAATTCAAATTTATGTTAATACTATTCATAACCACTTTTTGAACGGCTTGTTTGCTAAGTCGTGGTGTGGTCGAACTCGGTGTTTCATGTAACACAAGTTATTGATTTACATAGAAGAGATAACGTACTATGAAATATTGGGGGTGTTAAATTATCCCATATTTCAATAAATTGTTTCCTCTCAATTCGAAATTGTTCTCCGAAAATAAAAGGTTAAAAATAGAAAAATACCTTTTTGGAAAAACGACATAGAAAATTGGGTTAATAAAATTTAGTCTTAATAAGAGGGAAGGGGAAATGAAAATTTCACCAGCAAATTATGATCTCGATTAGGATAATATTGTTGGAAATTATGGAAACATAATTGGAGGAAAAACATAAATATTTATAGGGAGTGATTGGGCTCATCAATCAAAAAAAAGTACAATTGAGATCCTCGAAGCCATAAATCTATGATGATTAAAAATATCATTGGTTCAACAATAAATAAGGTATTAGGAAAACAAATTTTTAGTTTTAAGATCCCTACCCTAAAGTTTAAGAATTAATTTATTCATAGGATCAACATATATATATATATATATATATTTGACAAGTAGAGTTTCATCTTTCAACAAATTCCTACCACAAACTCATCTTTCATTCCAAAAGATAATAGAAATCAAAAATATTTTATTTATCCAAATCGTATAGGGTTAAAAAATAATGAATTTATAATTCATTAGTCAGAATATTTCTAAAAGAGACATTATACATACTAGTACATCACTTATTCTAGTGGTAGGTGATCCAACCTTGCCACCCTTCAGTTGTGGGTTCAAGTCTCTGGGCCATGTCGGACGCGATGGGTTGACTCGCGACCTCCGGGTTGTCATTTTTATGATAATACAAAAATAATCTCAAGAAATGATTTAACCTTAACAATAGTATCCAATTTCAATCATAATTGATTCCAACCTTTTGACTTATCAAAGATAATTTTTTCGAAACTCATTGTCCAAGTTTATAAGGAAGTTAAACAGAATGAAGATCCTTTTTTCCACGTAATAACATGTGAATACCATCATCATGTATTATTTTAAAACATTGTATTACCATGAATTACCATAAAACCATATTGATTACACCCATGATCCCTTATTCCTTATAGAATACTAGATATACTCCCTCTATCCAAAAATGTTGCGAACTCCAACAATGGTGGAATATACAAATCATTTATCAGTTTCTAGGTAGTCAAGAATATCTAATATAATTTATCCAAATCAATCATATATTATTTCAAAATCACTACCTCACTATCAGAACCATATGATGATTTATCTTTATCTCAACCATATATTTTCCAAAAAAATTAACATGCTATTGAGTCACTTTTCTTGGATCCACACAATCTCAAGTCCTTAATGAAATAGTACTGTAGTATAATCCTTATATACTCTAAAATTATTATAACATTTACATCATTAATACAATACTCAAATGACAAAATACCTTAATAATAATGTAATAACTCAAATAGTTCCACTTCATATTCGGTAGCATGATAACTTGATTAGTATACAGTTGCATAATTTTGGTTATACTCTGATGATTTGTACATTGATTCGCGTAGTGTACTAACTCCTTGAAGATGATGCATTGTAAATTTAAAAGCTTTTTATTACCCTTGCAATCGCATACTTGGTGTCCTTTTTATCCACACATATAACAAACTCCCATTCCATTGAACCAATTACCAAGGCGATTCTTTCCAGAGTTATCACTTATGGGAAAATCCTTCTTTCCCCTCTTCCCTTTATCCATATTTATCTCTTCCATCCTTTTCTTCTCTTTCTTCCATTCAAATCCATAGGACTCAAAGAATTCTTTAATTATCTTATTAACACATGATACTATTTCTTCATATGATGAGAATACAAGGGAGACTATTTACCTTTTAAAATTGGCTTAATACCATGAATGATATGATCATTCTTAATCATTCGATAATGTGTATTGCTGGAATTCTCATTCCTTCTACTAGGAACCATTTCTAAACAATGGCATACACTAGGTTAGTTTATGATTCGCAATGCATGATTCCAAACTTGTAAAATACATAACGTAAATTAAAAATATTATTCATATAATCTAGAAACATAAAATGTTTTCTTTGAGGAAGTATTTACTCTCAAATCCATCATAATGGATTGTAATGAAATTGTGAATTATCCTAAGCATATCCCAGAGGAGTGTCATAACCAATAGTGCAACAATGCCCATTGTCGTGTACCAGGATTCCCCGGGTCAAACCTGAAACTTCTTGACAATGTTTTCACTCTTAGGTTCATCTATTCAAGAGCCGCCTCTACGTACTCGTATCGAGACAGGGAGGTATTGTTTGGAAAATACATAAAATCTCTACAATAACAAAATTATAGGAAGTTATTCTATACTAATCCTCAAAGTATATCTTAGGGAAATGTTTTATAATCATAGTTTATCTAAATCTATTTCCAAGGTTTTTGCTAAAATCCCTTTGATACAAACTGTAGCATGTCGACCCCAGAAGCCCAGAGTCCGTGCATTATTTTAATACATTGGCATGATTACAAGGAATCAAGTCCCGAAGTACCGCTTAGTTTAGCAGTTTTGGAAAATAGATTACATATATGAACATTACATTTCAATTTCAACCATAAAACCCATCATAGATAGTTCTTTGATAAAAGCATTATTCCCTTTATCTCAACCCGACATATCAATCATAATACACATCTTTAATCTTGGGAAAATAAAACATAAGAAAGGGGTGAGATTAGATGCTCAGAAAGGGTAAATAATTTATTGGAAGCTATAAACTATTAAGGAAATATGTGTAATAAATCTAACAGCCTTTTTAAACATAATATTGAACATAATATGGAAATTTTAAATCAAACACCACCATATAGACATGAACATGGATATTCTAATAGTCGAATAATCACATGTAATAACTAATTTCATAATGAGGGAATGCCTAACGTCGTACATCATTACCACATAATCAAGGTCATGTGCGAAGACTACAAATAAAATTCTTACAAAGGCCTTATTCCAAGACCCTAGTTTTTATCATGAGACCTACCGATGCATTGAGGAGCTATAGCGGGCTCCACCCATCACTAACTAAGCCCACTCTATTCCTCATATGAAAAAGTTGAAATATAATATAAACATTCGTATTAAAACTAGCATACGAAATTTAAATACATTAACCATAGACCATGAATGGTAAAAAAATAAATCATCCACACACACACATATCATAACTCATTCAATACAATATGGAAGAATTTATTATTTTAAATCAATCTCAATCAATATTAATATCCAGTAAAGGATGCTAACATAGTTAAAAATGATCTGTAAAACTTTTTGAGTGAAATATCCCATTTAGTGAAATCATTTAAAAGTCACACATTTATAAAGGAAGAAATTTAAAAGTGATTTTTGAATCCAAGTGTTTCATACTAAATTAAAACTTTTGAAAATAATTATTATTTTCAAATATTCTTGTCTATATAAATAAATCCTTAAAAACATTTTAAAAATAGGGACATTAATTAAAAGGATTTAGAAAGATAGAACATTAAAACATTTAAAATGATGATCTAGTTAAATAGAATTTCCCATAAAACCTTAAAATATTCCTTTTGAATTTTTTTTATGAAATATGGGTATCGATGATAAGTTTTTTCCAGTAAATACTTACCCATAAATAATCTCGTATAATAATGAGATTGAGGAAATAACCCTTACCTTTCACTTTCCTTTAGTCTAGGGTACATTTAACCTCATGTATAATGACCATAGTATGTTATTAAATTATAAAAGATCCATATTCATATTTATTATATAATAAATGATTCATTTATTTCTTTATACTACACATTTATTAATGATTTCCATGTTAAATTTACATTTTTCATAACAATCACTTTCTTTATCATACGTGTTTTAACTTGTTATTCTTGATCATATCATTTAGATAATGATTTAAATAATTCCAGAATATAAACCTTGATTTATATATAATATATATTTATAATTTAAATATTTAAAATAAATAGATATTGAAATGTAAGGCACCATTTATGGAGACGGTAGGTCGTAAGTACGCATAAACGTTGTTTCCATTTTCATATCGTATTGAACGGAAGTAAGTGAATAAGATATATGTAAGTAAATACATACATACAAACATATATATATATATTCAGTATAATTATTATTTCATATATTACATACTTATTAATATAATATATTTTATAAATCAGCGTTGAATGGTGAACGCGGGAATGAATCTCATCGCATTGTGGAAACGGTAATCCATACGTACACAACAACGATAATATCATTATATTTATGGTTAAATAATCTGTAATTGGATGGTATATCATATATATAGAATAATTATCATGTTATATTTATTATTTACATTAGTAGTACTCATTAGTTAACCCATCCAAATTATATAGTGTTTGAATAATAAAATACACAACGATGTACAGACGGTAAGTCGTATATACGCACGTATGGTGACTATATAATTTTTAGGATAGATAGAATAACGAATATGGTTGTACCATATTTATAGTAACATCACAGAATTTATAAGTTATTGGATTTATTATTTTGGTATTTAAACAACAAATAAATATGAACTGGAAGAAAAACAGAACATGAAAGAGGGTGGTGAAATTATTACCTCTTCTTCAGGTGTTTCCTTTTTAGTTGATCAAAAGGGCTCTGTAGGATGGATTTATAATCAATGTGTAGACTCTAGGTTGATGTGAGATAATTTCTGAGGATATTGGGGATGGTTTTGGACAAGAAAAATGGTTTTTGAGGTGTAGTTTTGAGAGAAGGGAAAGTTCCCTTTTATAAGAGAGGTGAGGGGCACCTTAGGAAAAGATTGAAATATTATTTTATAATAAAATAATTCTCAGTTTCTAATGGCTAAAAAATAATTTATTTCGATTATAAAGTGGGGATTGGTCAAAAAACTCTAAGTCGATAGGTTTTAGATATGTTTGTGTCACTATATTAACCTTATCATTAAGATTTAACTCTTAGTTTAATAGTTTAACTTTTACCATGTATTCTTGTATTGTTATAATAATTGGTTAATAAACTTACCATAAAATTCCAAGAGAACCTCAAGTGGTTCCTTAATGATATACCTATCATTATATAAGTTCTTTTTAAGAAACTAAGATTTTTAAAACTATTATATAATTTAATAATATAATATATTTTTTAAAAACTCATTTATATCAATTTTGACACTATTTAGTATATGTTTTTTGTGAAAGTCATCAAAACATGATTAATTCGAAAAAATACATTTAATCAACCATAAAATATCATATTCACTTATAAAATTCATTTATTTCTTAAAACCATTGAAATTATATTTATTTTAAAATTTATATTACAATTTATTTGATTCTTTTATTAATAAGGAAAATACTACATCATTATTGTGTCATATATAAAAATATATTTTATGCATAAAAATTATAAATAAACTATCATGATGTAGGAAATATTTTTATCTTTATAATTAATATTTATAGTCAAATAGATAAATTATATAGCCTAATATAAAAAATGTTTTACTAAAAGAAATATGGTTTTGTAATTTTTGTCATTACTTTAAATTATTTAACATAAAATGTCATTATCACTCTCAAGTGGCCCCACGAGGTCCCTAAATCGACTTAAGGTTTCCCATGGTCAGACCTGTATCATTAATTAGGAATAAGACACATGTTTGGGTAATTTAATATCATCATAATAATATTTGTTTACCCTTATTTACCAGATTTACACATTAACCATGGTAAATAAAATATTTACAGAATTAAACATTCATAATGTCAAAGTGACCTATTTACACAATTTGGACCTCTTGATTCAAAATATGGAATCCATTTTTCTAAATTAAAAACACTGAAGTGGCAGGAATTAATATTAAATTAATTTTTGTGGTCAAAACAAAAAGCGTGTTTTTTAGAAATAATAACTATCAAAAGATTGACACTTGTTTGTGGTCATTTTAAATGTGAAATTAAATCCTATGAATTAAATTATATTAAATGAAATAAAATTAATGATACTTTAAAACCATGCATATATTTAATTTAACACTACAAATTATTTCGATTAAATAATTTGTTTTTAATTAAAATTTAGTATTTTCACTATTCATCAAAATATGAAAGTTATAAAAAAAGTACAAAAAATTTATCCAAACTAAATTTTTATGTCCCAATTATAAATAATAATTTAATTTCATTAAATTAAATATATAAAAGTTTCAAATTTTGGTTTTACAAATGGATCACCATTAAAAGGCATTAAAATGGCTTTTTTTCAAAAAACATCTTTTATCTGAAAAAAATGAATTTGTTCTTATATTATGTCTATGAAACACATAATATGGATTATAAAATTATATATAGTATATAAAACTCAAAATTCAGTTAATACTATTCATAACCTCTCTTTGAACGACTATTTTGGTAAGTCGTCGTGTGCTCAAACTCGGTACTGCGCGTAACACAAGGTACTGAATTACTTTGAAAAGATAATGTACTATAAAATCTTGGGGTGTTACACAATAGTTATGGTGAATACATTAAGTGTTGAGTTAATTATCACATGAAGTGTGAAACCTAACAATTTGTGTGTAACCATTAACTAGAAGTAAGAAATAATCCTTGGGAAGTACATATACATGTACATTGACATCTATACACAGACATGGCCGTCAATACACGTACATGATGAAGAGTACACATGTACGTACTTATCATGTACACTAACCTGGGAATAGGCATAAGCCCTTATACAAAGGAAGAAACTCGTTCCAAAATAAAATACCATGTATATTAATTAGAAAAGATTTAATCTTTAAATAATGTACATAGTCATTTTTCTTTTTCATGTTTGAGATGTTTCGTTAGGGTATGTTCTTATAGAACCCCAAAATTCTAAAGTAAATTTTATGAAATTACATGTATGATGTAGAAAACCAACCATTGTATCCTAGTGTCTGTGTCATGC
Source organism: Viscum album (assembly GCA_963277665.1). NCBI lineage: Eukaryota > Viridiplantae > Streptophyta > Magnoliopsida > Santalales > Viscaceae > Viscum > Viscum album. The sequence continues at coordinate 173,162,121 of OY728157.1, forward strand.
TACCATTTAATTGTCATATGATTTAAGTAAATCACATCTAAAAAACAAATAGTTTAGTTGTCTAGGTAATATATATATATATATATATATATATGAGTATTTTTTTACAAAAAACACAAATTACAACATATATTTTTTATCTTTGTAAGGATATATTTATTATATTATGTATAACCATGGATATAATTATTATTATACTTCATGGAATATTATGAAAATGAAATTAAATAAGGCCAAGATAAAATGATCAGTATGGGTAAATTACAATGAATGCAATAAAGAATCAATGAGAATAATCAATACGGGATGGTAAATAATATATAACTCAAGATGTGTAATCAATATATGATAAAAAAGTTATTAAATAATATGGAAGGGTAAATAACTGAAAATTGATGCATTTTTTATAACTGAAAATGTCCTAATCAATATGTAAAGGTAAATAACTGAAAAAAATCTCATTTAATCAATAATCTGATAATTAAATTCATCCATATACGTTTTCAAAGTGAAAATATCTTGGATAATAAATACTGAATCTAAATGAAGGTAATACTTAATTATCAGATGTCATATTTCCTAGGCACTTTATAACTTTACCATTAAGACATTTAATCTTCCAGTTTTATCTGATACTATCAGTATCTGTCACAAGAAAATTTAAATATGTGGGTAGAAACCCATCAGTTATGCTTGGAAAGAAAATCAAAGGGTTTTCCAGCAACTAATATAGTCTCATATGCTACCAATGCATCAAGGGGATTACTTTAAATAACAACAAACCCATTTCACGCTTGCTAAAAGAATTCATCATATATAAAACAATCTATTTAATTCAAAAACTATATGACTTATCAAATATCCATATTGAGTAAAGGATTACTATTTATCAACATTTCCCTAGTAAATCAAAAAACATTCTAAGTAAAAAATGTATGTAAAAATAGTATATGGTTTAGGAAATTAAAAAGTCAACAATAAATTGTATGGATAATTTGGGGAAATTTAATGTTCAATGATGTTATAAAATTGAAAATTTGAAGGGGACAAAAAGGAATCATGGATGTGAATGTCAATACAATCCTTGATCAAATAAAACAAAAATGATCAAGAGGAATAATATTGGGGGTATCAATACAACATATCTCAAAAGGAAAAAAAATAAACAGTTATTTTCATTTATGAGTACAAATATTTTAAAAATATCTTTTAATAACATTTACTGAGGAAAATATCCTTTTTATTTTGGAAATGATTTTGAAAATAATTTTCATTGAAAATAAATGTCACAACCCGTCCTCGGGGCCCGTGCCATGATTACCCCAAGCCAGCCTTCCATAGGCCAGTGGCAGGCGACTAGCACAAAGGCATAAATCCTGGTAAAAAGGGAAGGCATTGCCTTTGTAAAGTATACCACAAACACCACAGAGCAAGCAAGCAGAAGTTAACACTATGTAAAAACTGAGTACAACAGTAAGTGCGGAAAAGTAAGTGGGCCAGTATACAAACCCAAACTGAAAGTAAAGTACAAATGGAAGGAAAAACAGCAACTGAAAAGTAATGGTACAATGCCGAGCGGTCCACTGGAAATCCCACCTGAAGGGTGAGTACAGATAGCCTCCTCTGCTCCTCGGGTCCAGCCGACCGCTCCAAGTACGTTCCGTCCAGTGGTCCACCTCGAGGTACCATCCTACTACGCAAGCCTCAACCACGATCAGCGTTGTCCATCGTCTGCAACCAACACAACGTAGTGCGGGCACAACCCGTGCAGGGGTGAGTATAAGCTACTCAGTAGGGACCCCGAGACCCCCGAAGGTCTCCCAAAATCCACAAACGATAATCCACAAGGAAAGATGCAATAACAAAGTAACATCCGACACTGCTTAGGTATATGCCCGTACATATACCTAAGTCTTCAATTCTCGTTCAGCTCCAACATCCGAGCCCAAGTACAACCCAGTCCACACAGGAAAGAAAAACGTAAATCCACACAGGATAGCACAACACAATCCACATTGAAAAGAAAAACAGAATTCAGCTCACACAGGTATAGATCTTCAAATGACTATAAAGATGATCAGATATTGCCATGGATTAATCTAAGTTGTCTGACCCACAAAGGATCGATAGGTACTAACCCCCGCAATGACCCACATAGGATCTGACCCACATTGGATCGATAGGTAACTAACCCCCGCAATGACCCACAAATGATCTGACCCACACAGGATCGATAGGTAACTAACCCCAGCAAAGACCCACACAGGATCGGACCCACATAGGATCTGTAGTCGCTGGCTCACACAGAACCGCTGAGCGCTGACCCACACAGGATCGGACCCACACATGATCGGTAGCACTGATCCACATAGGATCGCTGAGTGCTATAGTCGTCGTCGTCGAATCCACTGAGGAACTCTGAACAGTCGTCGTCGTCACAGTCGCAAACGCAGCCAGCTCTAGGGTTCCCGCACACATCAAGATCGTTCGGGAGGGTCCGCTCCACGAGTCGAGAGGCTGAAACATCAACTGACACGTAGTCCAGAGTTGATGTTTCCAAAAGATCCGTATCGTCAACAGGAACTCAACGTCGCAGACGGCGCGTTAATCGGACACTCGGTCTGAGAGTTATTGGCATTTTCGTCCCGGGGGCCCGGTTGGTTTTTAAGTCAAAACCAACCCGACCGTACTCCACCTGCATCCAAACCTCGGGAAGAGTAATCCAAAAGATCCGTCTCACTAAGAGGAATTCAACAAAGTTGACGACACGTCAATCGGACGTCCAGAGCTCAAGATATGAGTGTTTCTGCTCCGAGGGCCCGGTTGGTTTCGTGTACGAACCAACTCGGCCAAACTCAAAGTTTTCCGAAACCTTGAGTGCGATATACCAAAACGACCGTCTCGATCCAAGGATCGCATCGCAACTGAAGGTGCATTGATCGGAGGTCCGTAGCCCGAGATATGAGCAAAAGAACAAAAGGGGCCGAAAACGGGGGTTTCGGGCCGGGACCGACCTGGCCCGAGAACCCCGGGGTCAGCCCGAACCGAGTCGACCCCACCCGGGTCTGGGTCGGCCCGGCCCGGCGCACTGGCGCGTGGCGCTAGCTGTCTCAGCCGAACGGCCGAGCCGTTCGGTTTGCGGGGGGGGGGGGGGGGGCGCTGCCCCCGCGTTTTGTAACAGTGGCCCCCCTTAATGGGGGCCGCTAGCTGGCCGGTCGGGGGTTTGAACCCCCGACTTTCCTCCTGTCCGGTCGGCCCGCCCCGACTGGCCAGTTTCTGGCATCACAGGACCGGCGATGGCCGGTCCCCTCCCTACTCCGATGCCGGCGGCCCGTTTCTGGCCGCCAGTCTTGCTCCGACGCCAGCGTCCCTTTCCGGCCGCCATTTCCCATGCTCTGTTGCGGCTCGGTACCGGCCGCGGCCTTCATTCTTCCGGTGCGGCGCGACGGCGCCGCACCCCTCCGTCGTAACACCTCTCCGGCCGTGGTGCTTTTGCGGTTCTCCGGCGTGGCGCGATGGCGCCCCGACTTGGTTCAATTTCACAGCGCGGCGCGACGGCACCGCGCATTACTTGCAGCATGATCCCGCGCGGTGCGACGACACCGCGCCATTCCCGTTCCAACACAATAGAAACAATAACATGGATAAAGGGGGAGGGTCGCCCGTGTTTGTGCGGTCTGGCCCCCTCTTGTTAATCGATAGGAATTGGTCGTATTTTCACAAAGAACGACAAGGTAGTATTTACGAACAAAATGAATAAATAAATAAATAAAACCCTACCTCGTGCGATCTTGAACAGAGGTTCATCGAATGAGGATTCATCGCGGGAAGAGATGTCACGGAAGAAAATGTGGACGGCGTCGCGGTACACGGATTTGAGTAATCGGTTTCCGAGAACTCGCCGTTCTTCGTCGGAGACCGATGTGTTGTTCAAGTTCTTCGTCGAAGACGAAGTATTTCCTCAAGTCCCTTGTCTTTTCTCCAAAAGTTCACACAACAAGGTTCCAACCCCAAATAAAATAAATTCACCTCTTATTTTATTAACATAACATAACTTTTGAATTTCAAGAGTTTGAATTAATTCCACTAAATTAATTCATGACAAGTTGTCATTCATAATGGTGAGTTGAGGGGGTTTAAGAGTGTGAAGGGGTGGGGTTCGTGTGGGCCCCACCACCCTTATAACCTCCATTGGGATGTTGGGTAGTTACCCAAATTCCACCCAAAACTTATACCACTTAAATTAAAAATAAAATTGTTACATTAATTTTATTTTACCTTCCACATAAATTAACAACTTCTCTCATGTAAGCGCAACATCGGAAATGGTGTTCCTAAGCAATTACTGATGCTACGGTTCCATCGGTGCCTTCAGAATTCGATTCCGAGCATCGGTTCAAAAGTTAGAAATTCCCGCTTGTTCGTTCACTGAACGTACCCGAGCTAAACTTTCATTAGAAATTCCGGGCACACCGGGCCTCAGAATCAAGTGCTGTCAGAAACTGCGTTCTTGTAATATCTCAAAGAAAATTAAGAAAAAATTTCCCTTGAATTTTACGGGTCTTTACATTATTCCCACCTCAAGGCTTTACATCTCTGTAAAGATACATCATAAGCTAAGGAAACAAATGTGGGTACTGAGCACGCATCTGAGCCTCCCGCTCCCAAGTGCTCTCCTGGAGGTTCTCGTGCTGCCATCTAATGCGTATTAGAGGAATCGACCGTCCACGTAGGACCCGCTCCTATCGATCCTCGATCTCCACTAGGACCTCCGTAAAAGTCACCTCATCATCAACGTCTAGCTCCCCATGGTCAATGATATGTGTCGGGTCGTGCACGTATCTCCTCAGCTGAGATACGTGGAAGACGTCGTGCACCTGGTGCAACTGAGGTGGTAGAGCCGGGCGATTAGCCACCTCGCCAATCCTACTGAGGACCTGGAAGGGTCCGATGAAGTGTGGAGACAACTTGCTGCCTTGGTCAAATCTCCGTAATCCACATCGAGGTGAGACATGGAAGAAGACGTGGTCCCCATCCTCGAACTCTAGTGGCCTCCGCCTCCTGTCAGCATAAGACTTTTTCCGGCTCTGAGCTGTCCTCATCCGCTCCTGGATGACTTGGACCTTCTCTGTCGTGCCCTGGACCATCTCCGATCGCTCAAGTGCTGACTCCCCAGGGTCTGTCCAGCACAAAGGAGATCTACAAGGTCAGCCGTACAACTCCTCGTATGGTGTCATCCCAATGGTGGAGTGGTAGCTATTGTGGTATGCAAACTCCACCAAGGGTAGGTGGTCCTCCCAGCTGCGACCAAAGTCGAGGACACATGCGCGGAGCATGTTCTTGAGATTCTGAATGGTCCTCTCTGTTTGACCATCCGTCTGAGGGTGAAAGGCTGTGCTCAAACGTAGCTGCGTTCCGAACGCCTCCTGCAACCCCTTCTAAAGACGGGAAGTAAAGCTAGAATCTCGATCGGAGACGATAGATGATGGAAAACCATGAAGCCATACAATCTTCTGAACGTAGAGTCTTCGCAAGCTCTCCACTGAGACCTGCTCTCTGATTCAGGTCCTTCTGAGAGAAGATGTATCTGAGACTCTGATGGTCATAAAGGACTGTAAAGCGCTCGCCCATCATATAGTGTCGTCATGCCTTCAAAGAGAAGACCACTGATGCTAACTCCAGGTCATGGGTAGCGTAGTTCTGCTCATGCGACCTCAACTAACGTGACCCATAGGCGATCACTTCCCGCTCCTACATCAGGACACATTCGAGTCCGGTCCCTGATGCGTCGCAGTAGACTACGTACCCTACTCCCTCCTCTGGAAACCTCAAGATAGGGGCGCTGGTCAATCTCTGTCTCAGCTCCTGGAAGCTCTGCTGACATCTGTCTGACCACACGAAGGGTTTCCCCTTCCTCCTTAACATTCTGCAAAGCTACAAAGATTTCTCCTTTGCCGAAAAGGGAAATTCGGTCTCATCCCCTGGATGAACCACGTTCCTTGCCTAATATAATTGATCCTGTCATGATTAGTTAATTCATGGCATGGATGACATCATAAGGCCTCGATGCTGCTACCAAGAGATCCAACTATTACTCTTGCCTCCAAGGGTTGAGTCACACTATCGGAATCAGTGTGTGGTCACTGGGTCTCCTCCAGTAAGAATCTCGCAAGTGAGGGTCAAGTCAATAGTTTTTAACCAGTACCTCTTAGTAATAACAAACAAAAGACAAGAAAGAAAATGTCACCATTGCAAGTGTCTTTTATTACATCAACTCAAAGTACAAGGACACAAGGCAACACAAACTACGAATCTAGAGGAATTATGGAAAAATGCCTCTATGCCTGGAGCTAGTCCCGCACTAGTCCACCCGCTTCTGGAGCTCCATGATCGTAAGCTTCAGCTGCCTGAAGCTCTGCTCTCCCCTGAGGTCGGGGTGGACCTCATGGTGGTGGTGGTGGTAGAGCCTCAAAACGTCGTCCACCACCTGCCGCTCGACCAGCTCCTCGACCTCGTCCACCTGCTCCTTGCGGACCGCCATGGTCGAACCTCTGCATCTGCCTAGGTGGTTCCTCAATCGTCTGCTGCTCCTCTGCATGGCAGGTCGGGCAGTCACGAGCCATGTGGCCCTGCCCGCCGCATGCATAGCACTGTCTTCCACTCGTAAGACTGGTTCTGCTGCATGTGCCCTGCACCTCCGAGCCAGTATCCTGTGGTCGTCCACCAGTTGGCCTAGCCCGCTTAGACCTCTACGACATCTGTCTACTGCCGGCTGCAGAAGACTCTGCCACGTGTCGCACTGTGGTAGGTCTCGTCGCTTGTGTAGACTCAGCAAGAAAAATCATGATGAGAAGAGCTCGCTCCAGTACTCCTGCCTATGTCAGAATGCTGAGGGAGATCAGCGATGCCCTGATCTCATGCCTCAATCTCTGCTCAAAGGTCCGGGCCCCGAAGAATGGGTCCCGTACCATGTCGGTCGAGTAGCGTGAGAGATCGGTAAAGATCACCGTGTACTGGGCGACTGTCAAGATGCCCTGCCGTAGCTGAAGAAGCTCCTGGATGCGCACCGCACGGAGGGTGGCTGGGACGAAATCCGAGAAGAAGAGGCTCTCAAAGTCTGTCCAGAGGAGAGATGCCTCATCGTTCACCTGGATCATCAAGCTCCACCATCGGCCCGCTTCCGCGTGCAGTATGCTCACTGCGAGGATCACCATGAGGTCTGCTGGTGTCCTCACTAACTTGAAAACTCTCACCACTGCCTCCAGCCAGTCCTCAACTGCCTGGGGGTCCGTCTCCATGTGGAACCTGGGCGGTCGCTGGCACTGGAACTCATGCAGTGCACTATGGTGACGTGCATCGTCAGCGGCAGGGGCTGGAAGAATCGGTGGCTAGGCGGGTAAAGGTATCATCGGTCCCTCAGCTGTCAAAGGGCCCTGCACCGAGGCCTCGTCGCTCGGTGGGCTCTCGTCACGCTCAACTCTCGGAACCCTAGCTGGATGCTGTCGTGGGGCCATCCTGAAAAGAAACAGGTGCGCCACGGGAAAACAGTATACCTGTTGAGCTGACACAAGTAATCACTTAGAAAACCTGAAACACACATGCAATAAATGTTTTCGTGCAATAAGTCGGAAATCAGAAGTCAGGGTCCTGGTGTACGGATAGGTCGGCCACCGCACCAACACTGGACTCCCTGGACTGATAACCACACCCAATATGCTTAAAACTATTGCTTCACATAGAAAAAGATCAGAGTACCAAGTTATGTGGTAGAACCGAACTCCTCTGATACCAATTTGTCACGACCCGTCCTCGGGGCCCATGCCGTGACTACCCCAAGCCCGCCTTCCATAGGCCAGGGGCTGGCGACTAGCACCAAGGCGTAAATCCCAGTAAAAAGGGAAGGCATTGCCTCTGTAAAGTATACCACAAACACCACAGAGCAAGCAACCAGATGTAAACACTAAGTAAAAACTGAGTACAACAGTAAGTGCGGAAAAGTAAGTGTGCTAGTATACAAACCCAAACTGAAAGTAAAGTACAACTGGAAGGAAAACCAGCAACTGAAAAGTAAAGTTGCAACGCTGAGCTGTCCACTGGAAATCCCACCTGAAGGGTGAGTACAGATAGCCTCCTTTGCTCCTCGGGTCCAGCCGACCGCTTCGAGTACGTCCCGTCCAGTGGTCCACCTCCAGGTACCGTCCTACTCTGCAAGACTCAACCACGATCAGCGATGTCCGTCGTCTACAACCAACACAACGTAGTGCGGGCATAGCCCGTGCAGGGGTGAGTATAAGCTACTCAGTAGGGACCCCGAGACCCCTGAATGTCTCCCAAAATCCACAAAGGATAATCCACAAGGAATGATGCAATCACAAAGTAACATCTGACACTGCTTAGGTATATGCCCATACATATACCTAAGTCATCAATTCTTGTTCGGATCCAACATCCGAGCCCAAGTACAACCCATTCCACACAAGAAAGCAAACATAAATCCACACAGGATAGCACAACACAATCCACTTAGGAAAGCAAAACAGAATTCAACTCACACAGGTATACATCTTCAAATGACGATAAAGATGATCAGATATTGCCATTGATTTATCTAAGCTGTCGGACCCACAAAGGATCGATAGGTACTAACCCCCGCAATGACCCAAATAGGATTTGACCCACACAGGATCGATGGGTAACTAACCCCCGCAATGACCCACAAAGGATCTGCCCGACACAAGATCGATAGGTAACTAACCCCCGCAAAGACCCACACAGGATCTGTAGGCGCTGGGTCACACAGAACCGCTGAGCGCTGACCCACACAGGATCAGACCCACACAAGATCGGTAGCATTGATCCACATAGGATCGCTGATTTCTGTAGTCATCGACGTCGAATCCACTGAGGAACTCTGCACAATCGTTGTCGTCACAGTCACAAACGCAGCCAACTCTAGGGTTCCCGCACACAGCAAGCCCGTTCGGGAGGGTCCGCTCCACGAGCCGAGAGGCTGATACATCAACTGACACATATTCTAGAGTTGATGTATCCAAATGTTCTGTATCGTCAACAGGAACTCAACGTCGTAGACGACACGTCAATCGGACGTCCGGTTTGAGAGTTATTGGCATTTTCATCCCAGGGGCCCGATTGGTTTTTAAGCCAAACCAACCCGACCGTACTCCACCTATATCCAAACCTCGGGCGGAGTAAGCCAAAAGATCCATCTCACTAAGCGGAATTCAACAAAGTCAACGACACGTCAATCAGACGTCCGGAGCTCAAGATATGAGTGTTTCCGCTCCGAGGGCCCGGTTGGTTTCGTGTACGAACCAACTCGGCCGTACACAACGTATTCCAAAACCTTGAGTGCGATATACTGAAACGACCGTCTCGATCCAAGGATCGCATCACAACTGATGGTGCGTCGAGCGTAGGTCCGTAGCTTGAGATATAGGCAAATGACCAAAAAGGGGCCGAAAATGGGGGTTTCGGGCTCGGGCCAAGCCGGCCTGAGACCCCCTGGGTCGGCCCGAACCGGGTCAACCCGACCCGGTTCGGGGTCGGCCCGACTGGGCATGGCGCGGCCTGGCAGCCCGGCGCATTGGCGCGCGGCGCCAGCTGGCTCGGTCGAACAGTCGAGCCGTTCGGTTTGCGGGGGGGGGGGGGGGGGGGGGTGCCCCCCACTTTTTGTAACCGCAACCCCCCTTAATGGGGGCCGCTAGCTGGCCGGCCTGGGGATTGAACCCCCGGATTTCCTCCTGTCTAGCCGGCCCGCCCCGGCCGGCCAATTTTTTCCATCATGGGACCGGCGATGACCGGTCCCCTCCCTGCTCCGACGCCGGCGGCCCGTTTCCGGCCGCCGCCTTCATTCTTCCGGTGCGGCGCGACGGCGCCACAACCCTCCGTTGCGGCCCCTCTCCGGCCGCGGTGCTTTTGCGGTTCTCCAGCGTGGCGCGACGACGCCGCGACTTGGTTCAATTTCACGGCCTGGCGCGACGGCACCACACATTACTTACCGCACGATCCCGCGCGGTGCGACGACACCGCGCCATTCCCATTCCAACACAATAGAAACAATAACATGGATAAAGGAGGAGGGTCGGGTGTGTTTGTGCGGTCCAGCCTCCTCTCGTTAATCGATAGCAATTGGTTGTATTTTCACGAAGAACGACAAGGTAGTATTTACGAACAAAATAAATAAATAAACCCCTACCTCATGCGAGCTTGAATGGAGGTTCGTCAAACGATGATTCGTCGCAGGAAGAGATGCCGCGGAATAAAAAGTCGACGGCGTCGCAGTACATGGCGTTGCGTAATCAGTTTCCGAGAACTCGGCGTTCTTCGTCGGAGACCGATGTGTTCTTCGCGTTCTTCGTCAAAGACGAAGAACTTCCTCAAGTCCCATGGCTTTTTTCCCAAAGTTCACACAACAAGGTTCCAACCCCAAATAAAATAAGTTCATCTCTTATTTTATTAACATATCATAACTTTTGAATTTCAAGAGTTTGAATTAATTCCACTAAATTATTTCATGACAAGTTTTCATCCATAATGGTGAGTTGAGGGGGTTTAAGAATGAGAAGGGGTGGGGTTTGTGTGGGCCCCACCACCCTCATAACCTCCCTTGAGAAGTTGGGTAGTTACACAACTTCCACCCAAAGCTTATACCACTTAAAGTAAAAATAAAATTGTTGCATAAATTTTATTTTACCTTCCACATAAATTAACAACTTCTCTCATGTAAACGCAACTCCGGAAATGGCGTTCTTAAGCAATTACCGGCACTACGGTTCCATCGGTGCCCTCGGAATTCGATTCCGAGCACCGGTTCAAAAGTAAGAAATTCCCGCTCGTTCGTTCACTGAACATACCCAAGCTAAACTTTAGTTAGAAATTCTGGGCACACCGGGCCTCGGAATCTAGTGCCGTCAGGAACTGCGTTATTGTAAAATCCCAACGAAAATTAAGAAAAATTTTCCCTTGAATTTTACGGGTCTTTACAATAAATTTGAAAAATATTATCTTTAAAAACTAACCTTTTTAAATTGTAATGTAATCATCAATGAAATTCTAGAGGGTAGTTCTACACATGTGTTATAGGGTAAAAACAACATTTCTTTTTCAAGTTAAAAGGTTTGAAAATTTCTTTATTTTTAAATGAAATGAATGATCCTTTGAAAATATATTTAAAAGAAAAAGGGGTAATTTTCATAATAATCCATTTCAAAATGTTAAAAATTATTTTAATATCTTTTAAAAAAATAGCTTCTTTTGATGAAAATCAGTTCACTCACTAAACAGAATACTTAAGTCAAGTTTTCTTAAAATCATTTTCAAAAACATTTTGTGATCTATGGAGGTTAAAATATTAAAATTACATGGAATCATCATGAATAATGAATAGAGAAGATAATTAAATGATATATTAAACACTAATCCAATAATATCCTCTAATGGAAATTCAAGTGGAAAAAATCTGGAACAAAATGGGATTGTGAAGTAAACCCTTGAAAAGACCAAAACAGTAATGTGAGAATCAAAAAATGAATAGATAATGTGTGTCAAATTTAAATACACATAAACAAAGTTGAAATAAAATAGTAGATTTAAAAATGTTATTACACAAAAATTCTTATAATATGAATGACAACAAGGTAGTAATATAACCTAATGAGATGAAATAAAGTTAGGAAATAGATTACCACAGGGTAAATTTTAATTAAAATTCCAATAAAAAAATAATTCAAATTGAAACTAAAAATAAAATGATTATAAAATAATTCTTGATATAATTTTTCATAATGGCCTCTAGATAAACCACACAAAATAATTAAAAGGTGAATTTGACATTGATCTCACATATATAAAAATTGAGAAGAAAAAACACATGTTCCTTTTCTTTTCAGGTTAATGAACTTTAACATCTATTATAAGGGTTTATATAATGTTAATTACTTATACCAAGCAATAAGAATATTATAATATCATATATCAACTTTCAATAGTGTCTTACTTCCTTTTTGTTAATAATTTTTTAAAACATTTACTATTTTCGGTGTCAATTGTAGTGTTATTTGAGTATGTTTTGACTTGTTACATGTTATTTCTATTAATTAGATAATTATATAGTAATATTATGTTTGTAAAAAATTATTTATCCATAATATATATTAATTAAAAATTTATTTATAATAATTCATAATATTTTGAGATAGGAACTGAAATGCACCGTTCATGGAGACGATAGACTGTACATACGCATGAACTATACTAATATTTAATTTTGGTATTTAAAATAATTAAATGAAATTGATATATATGTATATAATAAATAAAGTATCATATTTATGTCATATGTGTAACATATTTTTTTTAAAACCCTCTTTAAAACATTCTATGCATAGTGTGATTGAATAATATTTCTTTGAGGAGGTAGTAGTCCACACATCTAAAAACAAAGTTATCATATTTACATCAAATTTAATGCATAAATGTATATGTTAGGTATAAATTAATGAATAATAAATTCATAATAAATATCATATATATCATATAGTAACAGTTTTTATAACATAATTCTCAACCGAGAAATGTGGTTAAGGAAAAAACAATGACATCGTTTCATGGGATGGTAGTTAGCCATGCATGAATGGTTTTTTATTACCCATTTGATAGAAGTGTGTGTATGTGTAGGTAAAACACTTAGCATAACCAAATTTCATTATATTTTTTGTATCAATGTTATTATATAACAATGTAATAATAACAAGTTAATTGTATTAGAAACAAATAAAACATAAACACACATTGATGAATGTTACCTCATTTTCAGTTAACTCCTTTTGGTTTGAACAAAATGGCTTCCTTCATTTGATTTTAGACCCAGGAGATACCTCTAATATAAAGGGAGGTAGGTTGGTAAGTTGTTTTGGAAAAATTTTGGTATGTTAAGGAGCTTGAGATGTGTTAATAAACGGTTGGGGTGTGTTTATTTTTATAGTGTACGTGGAGTATCATTTTTTTAATTTTTTGTAAATGAAAATTATCCAACATTTTTTATAAGGACTCAACCATAAAAATTAAATAATATAATTAAAAAAAATATATTTAAAATCTTTACATTCCTAAAGATATTTTTAGTTTATATTAGTAGAATGATAGAACATAATTCATACATGTCAACGCACAACAATACGATGTGGGTAACACTAAAATAGTATCTGTTTCCTTGAAAATGTGAAACTTTTAAAAAATAACATGATTTTTTGGAAAAATTGTTGTAGCATTTCACATGACTCAGTTCCTTCTCATACAAATCCTTAAAACCTATGAATGTTTTTAAAAACAATGCATTAGCAGAGAAATATTAGTAAGGTATATATAAATAATGAAATAAACCATTAGTCCATCAATTCTTATAAACATACGTAATCATTTTCACAAAGACAAACTTCTCACCCATAAACTATCATGTATTAAATTTTTGATACATTAGATTACCATAAAATACAAAAAACATAAATAAAACCATAAAGGTATCACGGGGAATTACTTATGTAATATTGAAACCCTCACAGCTGCTTTATTATTTTTAACCCTCATATCTAGTTTATTATGCAACCCTCACATCTATTTTATGGTGTAACTATCAGAGTTACACTTGTAGTAACCATACGGAAGACCACCAACATACACATAACCTATGAGTTGGAGGATTTTAAAAGAAAATACCTTTAAAAACATCATATAATAAGTTTTTGAATAAATATAATGAATGGTTATGTGTATAATCTATAAATCCACATAATAAATCATTATATAACAAATACAATTAAAATAAATCTTAGTACTATGTAATCAATGATATAGAAGGTTACCCAAATAGATGAGAAACTCCATAAGTGGAGTGAAATGGTCTTAATTTTTTTTCAAAATATTGATTGATACCATAAATTATTCTGTTTTTATTTATGATGATTAATCCGTATTTAAAAAAATTAATGAAAATAGTTTAGATCATTTTGACAGTTCATTGATAATCAAGAACATGTTTTTTATGTAACTTAATATTATGTATATATGTTAATTATAGAACCAAAAAGAGGTTATATAATAAAAATGAAAATCTTTTTCAATGACTAAAATGGTTTTATAACCATCTGTAAAAGAAGTAAATGATAATTAAAACATATCGTCTAAGATGTTAGTAAGTCGACACATCAGAGATGTAGTTTTTATGTTTTGAAGGAGTGGGAGAAGTGAAGAAGTATGATTATTAATTTTTCCATAGACATGATACAATTAAATTATATATAATATATTGTATATTTTATTTATTATTTGATAAGGGGTGGTGAATAGATTATACGGAAGGAAAAATAATTGAAAAGAAAATGAAATAAAATTAAATAGAATTTTTACCTCCTGATCTTTTCTCTCCTTCGACTTTGTTTTTAGCTTTTTGGAGGGACCCGAAGGACCTGAACATGGAGAACTACCTTGGGAAGAGGATTGGGTTGAATTTATATAATGATAAAATCTTGATAGGTGTGAGAGAAAGAGGGGGTGAGGGTTTGTATTTGTATTGGAGGAGAGGAAGGGGTTTTCCATTATTTTAACAAATAGTAAATTTATCTTGCTCAAGAATATGAATATTCTTGCTTATTGTGACTAAAAATAGAAATTAGCGCATTTTAATTTTAAAAAAGGGTACTTACCTCAACATAACATCATCCATGACTCTATAATTCATGTATTTAGCTTATTTCGTAAATTATTTTATTTCATTATTCACAAAAAATTCATCTATTTCATGAAATTTTAAAAAAAACCACCCCATCCATTTTTCGATGTGTAGAATTAAAAATGTAACTGCATTTTATAAAAATAATTTTATAAATCTGTAAAATTAAATTATTAAATAAAAGAAAAATTTATTCAAAAATAACAATTTTAAAACTATAAATGAATTTATAACACCTTGAAAATTTAATCAAGGTCCAATATAATTATCTTACAACCCTATGAAAAAAATTCTAATAATTTATGATAACTTTTTATGATAACAAATTTTTATTTAAATTATAAAATTATTCAAAAAATTGTCACAAAATATATATAACTTATAAAACTACCAACATTTATACTATGATCATATAATCATTTAAAATATGCATAAAATTTATTTATACATTAATGGGTGACATTAATATTCAATTGGATAGTTTACTATTCAATAGGGTCACATTTCTATTCATAAGGGTAATATTACTATTCACAAGGGTAATTAAATTTTCATCAAAAAAAATTAAGTTGATCATATGAGACTCTAAATATCTTACTGGTCGCAAATGTGAATGTCCACCTTTTGAAATTCAATTAACTGATTTAGAAAATTTTAGGTTAATGTATAGGTTAAAAAAGTGTTTTTTCAGAGAATTAGTGTTTTATGCATTTCATTTTCTATTAATTTTTTTAAATTCTTACGATGTTACATACTCCCCAACATATAGAGATTGAGTCCTCAAATTTATTATTTATTGATTAAATAAATTAGTGTACTCTTTCCTCAATGCATTTATAGATTCCCATGTTGCTTCATTAACCATGTAGTTTCTCCACAAAACCTTTACTTGGAAGATTACATTATCCACAGTACATTATCTCTTCGATCATGAATCTGAATAGGATTCACTTTATAAGAATAGTTCTCATCCAAGTGAACTTCATCCAGGCTCAGAACATTAGATGAATCTAGCACATAAATTCTCAACATCAAAACACGAAAAAACAATTGTGCACCTGAGATAAAATCAGATGTAAAGCTAATTGGAAGGAAATGGGTCCAACATTCTCTAGGATTTCATAAGGTCAAATAAAACATGGACTTATCTTTCCTTTTTTACCAAAATTCATAACACATTTCCATGGTTATATTCTAAAAAAACATGATCCCCTAACTCGAAAAAAAAATTCTATCCTTTTGTCATCTTCCAAACCTTTCTGCCTTTTCTGAGATATCCTCAAGTATTGTTGGATCATGTTCACTCTCTCATTAAATTCCTATACTAATTCAATTCCCATAAATATCCATTACCTATCTTCATCCCAAAATTTTGGACTTCAAAACTACATAGTATATAATTCCTCAAAAGGATCCATCTATATAATAAAATGAAACCTATTATAATAAAAAACCTAAAATAAAGAAATATGTTGAACCCAACATCCATGGTAGTCCATTTAAAAATCTCAAAGCATATTCTCTAGTGAATGAATTATTCTCTTGGTATGTTTATTATACTGAAGATGAAAATCACTACTCAAATTTAATTTTGTGCCTAATGAATTCTGAAGGAATTTACCAAAGTAAGAAGTAAACCTGGGAACACTGTTAGATAAAATAGAGAGAGAAACTCCATGTAACTAAAAAATACCTTTATGGTATAGTCAAGAAAACTAATCGAAAGACATATTATCTCAAATTGAAAAGAAATTTGATGATTTATTCAGCCGAAAAATAATAACCAAAATTGTATTATTACCTTGATAAGTCTTTGATAGTCCCACTATGAAGTCTATAAATTTTTTTTCCCATTTCAAATCTCTCATTGGAAATGGATGATGCATACCCTTCAGTATTTTTCTCTCTACATTAAGTAGTTGACATGTCAAATATTTCATAATAAAATATGAAATGTCTATTTTAATTCCAACCCACCAGTAATACTCCTTAAAGACTGTGTGTATCTTATTAATTTTAGGATAAACTGAAAATGGAGAAAAATGAGTTTCAAACAACAATTCCTTCCTCAGTTGGGAATCAGAATGCACACATAATCTGTTACCAAATTGTAAAAAAACAATTTTATCAATGATAAATTTTGGAAACTCACCCCATTTATCAAATTCTTCCTTTTCTATAACTCATGGTCTTCCTTTTGTGCATGCTTAATTATGTATGATATAGATGACTGAATTGACACCAGAAACAAAATAGAGGAATTTTCGGCACCAAAAACATTAAATCCAAAATTCATCAACTCGTTATTCAATGGGTCTTGTTCCAAATATAACATTTATAAGGATTCATGATGTTTTCGATTCATGCTATCCACAAATAGTTTTGATATTCTAGGATGGTAATTGATCATGAAATCATAATCCTTTATCATTTTAATCAAGGTTCTTTTCCTCTTTTTTAATTCAATATGAGTGAATATATACATCATACTTTTAAGATTCATAAAAATTTCACATTTTGCCCCATGTAAATGATGATTCTAAATTTTCCAAGTGAAAACAATATATTCAAATTCCAAATCATGTGTAGAATAATTTTACCAATGAGGTTCTAGCTTTCTTAAATAATAAGAGATTACCAGATTAATTATCATCATAACACAACATAGTCCCTTTAATGAAGAATAATTCTTGATGAGAAATTCACCATTTTTGGAAGTTTGGGCCAAAACTAGGGTATTCAACAATCTCTTCTTGAGTTTCTAAAAAAATAACATTCTTTTATTTAAATAAATTTATCCCATTTTATTTTTGACATAGTTAGCATTCTGGATAATTGTGCAAGGTTTTTAACAAACCAACGACAATAACATTCTAATCTATGAAAACAAAAAATATATGTAACAATTTTAGGTCCTGTCCATTCATCAACAAATATTGTTTTGGCAGAATAAAATATTATTGTATTCTTAGATAAAATGTTCCTTGTAAAATAAATATCTTGCAACCAAAGATCCCATTTGCTAGATTTTTTTATAACATATTTTCATTGATTATTTGCAAGACAATGATCAAATGTTTTTCATGATCTTAAAAACTTTTTTAAAAGTAAAAAATATCATCAATAAAAAATCAATAAATCTATACAAATATTTATCTAACATTCTATTCATAAGATCTATGAATACAAAATAGGAATTTTTCAAACCAAAGGGCATGACAAAAAACTCATGATTCCCATATCTAGTATGAAAATATGTTTTTAGGATGTCCTCATTAGTCACCTTCAGATGATGGTATCCAAATCACATATCAATATTGGAAAACATATATTCTCTCTGGAGCTAATCAAACAAGTAATCGATATGAGGAAACCGATACATATTCATAACAAAAATGTTATTCAAATATCTATAATCAATATAGAGTCTCTTGGAGACATCTTTATTTTTAACAAAAAATACAGGCACACCCCATGGTAAAGTTCAAGGATGAAGGAATCCTTTATCAAGCAACTCAAAAAACTCGTTTTTCAATTAAAGAAGTTCTATTTGAGCAATTCGATATGGTTGTTTTGAAATTGGCCTGGCATCAGGAAAAAATCCAATATTAAATTAAACATCCCTATCATGTATAACACTGATCAATTCATCTGTAAATCATCTAGGTATTCATTTCCCACCAGTACATCACTAAACTGAATAGTTACCTTGTTTTCAATAATATGAGAAAGATAACATTCATTTCCATATTTTACCAGCTTCTCATCTTACTGATATGTTATCAATTGTATATGTTCATTCTCATGTATAAAATGAAAATATTTCTAAAAAAACTTCTTTATCCATTAATCCAATATTAGAATAATAAACCAAATGCCAATCAATACCCATAATGACATAAAACTCTAATTATGGAAAAAAATAAGGTTTTTTGGTAATGTATTTCCTTATAAAAATAGCATAATGACAATAAAAATTCCATTTTACTAGAATATTTCACTCGTGTTTTTAACCATATGTTCTTGTGTCATTTCTTTAAGTGAAATATATAATTTACCAGAATATTTCCTTGAAACAAGGGAATGTGTAGTCCTCGTATCAAAAAAGTCATTAGAAAAATCTGAGTAAAAAAATAAAGTACATGATACCAATTTAATTGAATGGATCAAAAAATCTTGACATAGTCGTAAAGGATATCACTTCACCATTATTCATATAATTTGGCTAATTCCCATCATTCAAATCTTTCTTTGGGTGTGTTTTTTCATAATGACCAATCTAAAAAAATTTGAACCACATTACAATTTTATTATCAAGATTGATCTTTATAACAATTTAATTATAATCTCATTCCATATATCCAAACTTTCTGCATGAAAAAAACTTCTCAGTATTGATAAATCATTCCCTAGAGTTCCTTTTGCAACATTTTCCAAAACTATAAACTAGATATCATTACCATCAGATATCATTGGTTGATACATACCCATCACGTTCTATCTTGACCTCTTCATCTAGTTTTTTCCAATGTACAAATGATCATCAACAAAATCCATTTTTTCACTATCAGGACATCGGTCTAATTTCTCATTAATTTTGAATTCTTGGGAAGCCAATTCCCTTCGATATCTTGGACTCAATCATGAGTAAAAATGTTGATCGTTCTATCAAGATCTCAAATAATATTTAGATCATACCTTTCTAATCAGGTGAATTTCATGTCATCCACATCCATTAAAACCTCCTCCTTTTTCGTCAATTGAAGGAATTTATTCTCTATCCTAATTCGAACAACTATAAGAAAATATTTTTAAATTGATCCCATTCCAAGGCATCAATCTCCTCAAAAAACGTAATATTCATGAAAATTAAATAACAAATGTCTTTTTCACCTTTTAATAGATAAAATTTAAATACTATCCTTTTTTTATTTGAACACCCCATGACATAAAATATCTTTTCAAGGGATATAATCCATACTTCATTCACCACTAGGTCAGAAGACCCACTAAAAGAAGTAGGGTGTTGCCTCATAAAATATAAAACTATAGTCATGTTCATTTGTGGTAGTTCTGGTTGTTCTCCTTCATGAATTACACCATAACTTATTTCATGCATTTACTGATTCATTACCATCAAAAACTTCTCAGTTCCAATCTGTACGATTCAATGTTTTGAATTTGAAAATATATCATCCTCTCAGTTCAATTTAACTTTAGCATCCATGTTACTTATATGGAAAACCATTAATAACAAAGATATCATAGATGGAAAAATATGGTAATCATCAAATTATATAAAATTTTAACATATATTTAATTTAAAATTTGTTTGAGGTATTCAATTATCATCATTACAACCCAAAAAGTTATTTAAAGTGTGTTATGATACTAACTATAAGGACTTGTCCTTGAATATTACATAATATAGTTAAATAAAATAGGTTTCACTTATTCACATTCTCATAGATAATTCCATTTTCTAGATTTATAATGTTTTTAAATAATTCATACATATAAACCCATAAGCATACAATGTGTCTGCCACGAAAAAAGTATCCATTAATTTCAAAACATAAAACTTTTAAAAGAAATAACATAATTTATTTAAAAATATCTATATCCTTTAACATGACTTCTTTATTTCTCTTACACATCCTTAAGACCTGTGAAATCATTTAAATACATGGTATGACAATAAAAATATTATTAAGGCTATAAAATGAAGGAAATAAAACATTACACTATGAATACCTATAAACAAAGGAAATCATTTTTACAAATACATACGTCTAACCCATAAAGTATCATATACATAGTTTGTGAAACATGAGATTTCTATAAAATATAGAAATCATAAATAAAAACATAATAGTATCATGGGGAATTGCATACTTAATATTATAACTGTCATGGCTACCTAATGATTTTTAACCCTCATGACTACCATACAATGTAACCCACACAGCTACATTATATTGTAACTATCATAGTCACTCTTGGTGTAACCATACAGTCGAACTCCAAAATCCACAATCCCAATGAATTAGAGAGAGATACATGTCCCAAACTTGAACATAAAAAATTCCCCAAAACTATAACTAAATCATAAAATAATAATACTTGCATAAAAACATCCATTTGTAATTTTGAAAAAATATCTGTTTAAAACAGGATTTAGACAAAATTCCCTTATAAATATCATATATTGGATGTTAGAATTAATATAATGAATATAATATGTTTATACATTATAAATAAACATAATAAAACATAATATACAAAACATTCATTACATAAATAATTTTAGTACCATATAATCAATGAAGCATAAGGTTTACCTAAGTATTGGAAATTTGGTTACCAATTACCTTATCTGAGGTTTAGCTTATATGAAATGTGTTAAAGCCTATTTTATAATCGTTAGAAGAGTGTTATTAATATATTAATGAAAAGGTTTCATATTAATAACACCTTATATGATAATTTCATAAACTATTTCCACCAAATTATTAATAATATATTGTTATTTCCATGTTTTGCGGTGCGTTCAATACAAGGTTTCCATAGTCAGTTTGTAAATTATTTTCCTGTCAAATTGAAGTGAAACTATAGAAGTGAAATGAAGTTGTATTTATATGTTTACATGATATTTAGTGATACCATAACTTATTTGTTTTCTATATGTGATGAATAATCATTAGATAAAAAAATTATTGATATTCGTTTAGATCATTTTGAAGGTTCTTTGATAACCACTAAATAGTTTCATTATATAACTTAATAATATATATCAATGTTAATTAAAAAAATAAAAGAGGTTAGAAAATAGAAATTAATATATTTTTCAACCATTAAAATGATTTTATAACCATAATTTAAGGATGTAAATAAATTGAAACACATTGGGCACGATGTTAGTAAATCGGCACATTACATATGCTATTTTTTATTTTTAGAATGAGAGGGAGATGAGAAGAAATATGACGATGAATGTTACAAAGACATGAAAAATTATAGAATATATATGATACTTGGTCTTTTCATTTCTCCTGTATAAGGGTAGGTGAATATAGTATCAGAAAAGAAAATGAATTGAAAAGAAAATGAAAGAGGATTTTTACCTCTTGATCTCTTCACCTAGATACCCTCATCAAGGCCACTGTTTTTGGGCATTTCATGAGACCAATTGGTCATGAATGTTGGGAAGAGTCTTGGAAAGTGTATTGGGAAAAATTTTAACAATTCACAAAGTTTGAGTGGTGTGGGATGAAATGGGCGATGAGGGGTGGTATATATTGTGGGGGAGAGGAGGGTTGTCCCATTTGTTTATTAAAAATTATATTATTTTGGATCATGACTATGAATAGTATTTATTACTGAGACTAAAAATATTAATTAGTTCATTTGAGTTTGAACTAAGGGTTCTTTCCTCAATAGAAATTCATCCATGACTCAATAATTCATGTATATTGCATATTTCGTAAATTATAGTATTTCACTGTTCACCAAAAAGTCATGTAATTCAGAAAAATCACAAAAATTCACCACAGTAATTTTTATACATGTAGCATTATATAATGAACTCCAATTTATTAGAATAATTTTCTAAATATGCGAAAAAAAATCATAATTTAGTCAAAAAATTAGAATTTTAAAACTAAAATAGATTTTATAACACCATGAAATATTAATGAAGATCTCATAAAATTAACAAATAACCATAAGTTAAAAATATATTAATTTATGATTACTTTTTTTGAAAATTCTTTTTTATTTAAATTATTAAATTCAGAGAAAAAAGTTGTAATTAATTATTTATGACCTCGTAATATACCGACACAAATACTATGAGCATATTTTCATTTAAATAATTCATATTTTTATTTATACATTCATGTTTTATATTACTATTAATGTGGAAAATTTACTATTTATAAGTCCCATATAACTATTCATAAGGGTAAGTTACTATTCACCAAAAATTAAGTTGATCCTATCAGACTCTAAATATCTTACTAATCACAACCGTGAATTTCTATTTTTCCAAATTCAAATCATAGAGGCCAAAAAATTTATTTTAACTACTTGGATAAAACAAAGTGTCATTTAACAGAGACATATCGTTGCATGAATTTCAGTCTATATTAAATTTATTTATAATTTTTTGGGGTGTTACATTTTCCCCGTGTGATGTGAATCCAATAATGGTAAATATTATAAAAAAGAGAGGATAAGAAATATAGATGAACATATAATGTATTTTTAATAATTTTATTGGTCATTTTGGGCCATAATTTTAAGGTTTAGTCACTTGTTAGACTTATATTTACCTTAACCGCTGTAATTAATTTTAATTACCTTTACTAATAATTTTGGACAGAAAATAATTTGAACTTACTATACATTATAATTTATTTTTATTCAAAATATGGAGTCCGTTTTAAAAAATTCCTATCACTAAATTAGAATAAATTAATTTAAATTTAATCCCACACATGGTTCAACAAAGTGGGTTTTTAAAGAAAAAATGTTCAACAGTTTGTGACGCGTTTTAATCCAATTTCAATGAGAAATTATTTACAATAATGAAAATTGGATTAATTGATATTTCGTTTATCTAATTTACCATCAAAATGTATTAATAATATAATTAATCCTTATAAATAAGTTTGAAGAAAAATTAGTTTAAAATTAAAATCCAAGATTTATCCATATTCATAAAAAAATGAGACCTCACATAAAAATACAAAAATTCAACATAACAAAATTATGAATGATTTATGTTAAAAATTATGTTTATTATTATATATAAAAATTATTAAATATCTAAAATTAAATTATACATAAGTATCTCGATTAGAAGGCAGAGAAGTATAATTTAAAAATATATTAACTGTAACATCCCAGGTAAATGAAGAATAAAATATTTTCATATTTATTAATATTTTTAAATTAAATATTAAATTTACTTTAAAATGGTTACTATGTTCGATAGCGTACTCGATATGCAACAACGAGTTTCTTTGAAATCTTACGTTGCACAATAATAATATAATATTATTATTTTAAATGGATGTTAACTCCTTGATTATGTATTGATGGGAATGAACAAAACTAACTAAAATATGATTATACATGTTTGTTAAATGTATTTACTTTTATCCATTAAAAGTTAGAGGCTTAAAATGTGAATGAATCTACTGATAAGCATAATTTACATTAAAAGCTCGATTTACCACCTTTTAATGGTGAACCCTCATTAAATCTTGTTTTGGTCACTTTAATACATTCTATTTGACCAAATAGAATCCTTATTTAAAATGGGGACATCAGATTTTACTTTGTGTAAATTTTTGAAATTTTTCCGATAAAGTTCATTTTTTAATGAATAGTCAAAAATATTGTACTTTATTTCAAAACTGTGGTTTAATCTAATTTATTTATTTTTATAAATTACCTTTTTAATTGGTTTTAAAGTTTAATTAGAATATATTTTTACCATTTAATCAAATGTTGGACATTGGAGTTAATTTCACTTTGAATTTGGACATAAACAAGTGTTAATATTTTGATAGTTATTGTTTCTTAAAAACACGATATTTGGTTTAACCACAGAAATTAATTTTAAATTAAATAATGAAACTTCTATGTTTAGAATTTGGTAAAATAGACATCATTTTTAACTTTGTAATATGAAATATATCTTAGGCTGAATTTTTGGTATTTTTTTGAAAAACTTCATTTTTTGATGAATAGTGAAACCACTTAGTAAAAGTTAAAAAACCGACTTTTTCGTTTAAATAAAATTTTACCACTTCTGTGAATTGAATTTAAAAAATAATACATACATGGTTGTTATTATTAAGTAAAATGTGGTTTAATAAGATGAAAACAATTTTTGGTGAATAGTATCATTTGGATTTTATTTATTGCGGTTATAGGTAAATATGGTAATTCAAGGTAAAAGAATATTATAATAATTCAAAATTACCTTATCACTTATCCTAACCTTATTATATGAGTAATGGCCGACCATGGGAATCTTTGGGTCAATATTGGGATCCCATGGAGCCACTTATGAATGATAATGATAGTTTAGATTAATTAACTTAAAGTAAAGACAAAAATGACATAAACAAAAAACTTTAAGTAAATAAATTATTACCTCATGTTATATACATCATATTTTCGACTTTAAATATTCTTTAGAAAAGCTAAAAATATTTCCTACATGATGGTATATTTTTTATAATTTTTAGACATCGAATAAGTTAAATTATTTATGATACAATAATGATGCAGTATTTACCTCATTAATAAATTATTTAAATAAATAATATTATAATGATTAAAATATTATCCAAAACCTATCCAATTTCTATTGGATGATATTATTTCAACTATGAGTTATCTTATCTTTAACTCTAATGATTTTGGACATTTATAAACCGAATATCAGTATATAATAAAATAATATTTTCACACTTTCCTAAAGAGCCCCTCCTCCCCCTTATAAAAAGAGACCAATTCTAACCAATTCCTCACACCTCTCAAGCCTTTTGGATTGTCCAACCTCTGCCCAATTAATCTACCTAAATCTCGTTCCTCTACCTAGAAGCCTTAACTTAGGCAAAAGGCACTTCAATAATTCCTTTTGGTTCAAACCAATGGAAGTCACCCAAATTAATGGTAACATTTTCTCTTAAATTCTTTTATTTTATTTTGGTTTATTTTACTTCTCCAACCCCCTAAACTATTTTTATTCCTTTATTTTATAACAACATCATTATCATTAATATACTATGATGTTTTTATGAGAAGCATTCAAACTACACTTACACAAACCTCCATCTAACGGGTGATGAACATATTGTTTCTGTGGATGGCCAACTAACGTCTCACGAAACGATGATTGTTCGATTATCTCCTACCAACTCTCATGGTGGACATTATGACGGCACTGTATTTATATATGATATATTTTATGTTTATTTTTTCTTTATGCTTCTGTATTTTTCATTTATATCATACATTTATGGTTTCCCTAATGGGTAAACGTGAGAATTTCATTTGAGGAAGTGCGGACTACCATCCCCTCAATGTGATATGACTTGTTCATGCCATACGTGGGACATATAAAGGATAGATTTAATGGTAATATATGTAATATTATACTGGAATTATATATATACCTATGTATAATTATGTTTTAATTCTATTAAAATAAGAAATAGAAATGGAAGTAGCGTTCATATGTACGTACAACTTACCGTCTCCATTAACGGTGAATTTCATTTCATTCCTCCAAAAGTTATGTACTAATATAAATACATGTATATACTGAATATATATATGATATCAAAATCATGAATATTATTCTTGATATATTGAACTATTGACTATGTGAACAACATGTAACTATATGGTGTTCATTTGTGTCTCAAGTACTATCGACAAAACAAATATTATTAACTTGAATGATTACATAATGTTTATAACATGCTAATAAGTTATATAAAAGGAATAATAAACTTCAAAAAGGTTTATAAATAAGTTGAAATTAAATTTATTTTATTATTCAGGATATCAACGAATGAACGAGCGAGGTCGGACACAAGGTAAGGGACTTCGTCTCAAT
Organism: Viscum album; assembly: GCA_963277665.1. Lineage (NCBI taxonomy): Eukaryota > Viridiplantae > Streptophyta > Magnoliopsida > Santalales > Viscaceae > Viscum > Viscum album. The sequence continues at coordinate 173,188,508 of OY728157.1, forward strand.
CACTTTTCATTGAGGCATATTTTGCTTCAACACACGACTCTATTTTATACATTTTATAAACACCATTGAATTTTCAAAGGGAATCTTTTCCTATAATGTGTTTTACTAAACAAAAAAAAGGAATGTTTCTTTTAATGTAAGTGGGGAAAATGACCTTTCTGCCGACGCGAGTATTATCTGATCTTTGGCTTCCTTAATAAGACGTAATGTTTTTAAAAGGAAAATAAATACCATATACTCTTTTACATATTTTGGTATAGAAAATGGTTTTGATAATGGATTTTTTATGTCAATATATTTAAGTGATATATTGTGATTTAAATGTGGAAATGATTTCTTTCCTTTATATATGTGTTATGATTTTAAAATGGTACTTGGACATTTGACTAGTGGTTATGTGATAAACCAAATGACAAGTGGTGCCTTGATAAACTAGGATGGGTGGTTATGTTATAACCTCTAATGCATTGGTTATGGTATTCAGCTGTATGGCTATTCTATTTAGTGATATGTTTGTAAGTCGACCGTATCATTATTCCATTTATGTATGATTATGTCCCAAGTTACCATTATATGTTATGTGTTTTTTATATAGGTTTTATGGCAATATTTTGGTAACAAAAGGGTATGTTGTAATATTTTATTCAGTGAAGAGTATTTAATACTTCATAAAGGTGAAAAGTATTACTTATGATAAAATATTTATGGATAACTTGTTGTTTTAAAAAACTAACAGTTTTCATTCTTTGTGTATCCTTTACTGAGATTTTTATGCTCAGCCCATGTTTTTGAAAAGTTTTTCACTAGACATAATTTGGAATAGGGTCAAGGATGAGATCAAGGAAAATTCATGTTGTCTTAAACATGGAACAAGACATGACTCTTTTTTTCAATTGTTCTTATTTTATGAAAAAATAGAAACTGAGTAGAAGTGTCTAATTTGTAATTTTTTAAATGAAATGTACAATTTATGGCCTAATTCTCTAAAACATTAAATATAAAAATATCCTTAATGCGAATTATTCATTTAATTCAAGATTATGTAATGTTTGAAGGTTGGGTCCTTATATTAATTCTCATGCATAAATATGGGGTTTTTTATTTATGCCTATCAAATATATAAGATAAATGTGAAAAATATTTTAGTGAATTTATAATATATATATATTTCGTTAATAAAATTCACTAATAGTAATAAATTGTAAATACTATGAAAAAATAAATTTGAGATAATAAAAACATTTCCTTTATATTCAATTAGTTTTTATATTAATTTCTAAATAACTAGTAACCTAGGAATTCATATTATATTTGTCTAAAAAGTAATTTTTCCTAAGATATTTATTACTACTCACAACCTCTAATTTAATGTATAGTTTATATGTTTTTATATTAGGTTATAATATTTCAAAAATAATTTTCTTCTCGGTAAAACTCATTCATGCATGTAACACAATAAATCTAAGAAAAGAATTGTCATGTGTAATGAAAGATAACTCAGAATTTTATTCACTGAAAGATATATCATAGATTCAATTTATTTAAAATAGTAATTATATTGTAAAGACTCTGGACAATATATTCCCTTATGTCTTTGGTGATGCGTGTCTTACATGCTTTCAAATAAAATGGTCTTATTCTATAATTTCATGGTGTTACATTATCCCCACATCAATTAAATTATGTACTCACAATTTAAAAACTATCTTTCTAATAAATTATTTTATATTTCAAACTTTTGAATCCAACATCATTATAAGGGTTTATAAAATATCCTATAAAAATGGAATATCAAGTACAAAGGTCACATGGACTAATATATAACTAGGTCTCTAAGAATAAGAGCATTTGTAGAATGTAGATATACATATATAGAGAAAAATCATATATAATTATAGAGATTTATTAAGTTATTAGATAAAAAATTAAAATTTTAATGTAATGTTGAGGGCATCAAATCCATAAATCATTAGTGATTTATAAGACCATGGGTTCAACAAAAATTAAGGTATTTAGATTATAATTTTTTTGATTCTAATCATTTTATTAATTTTGAGTATTTATTTTTGAGCCTAAGTACATATGCAAATATTCCCACATGATATATTTCAATAAACATAATTTTTTCCTTCGTACATGTTTCTATCAATTTTCTATTAAACAATTACTTCAAGAAATAGATACCAAACACTTACCTTTGATACCTAAAGCAATAATGGATCTTATGGCCCATAAATGAGTAAAAATTATAATTATTTTCTCTAACTATTCTTGAAATCCCATTTGTTTAATACATTAATATCTATACCTAAAAATTAATAATACTAGTTAATCATTAAAATTTATTCATTAAAATTTTTAACTAAGCATAATTACACATTAACTAGGACATCACATAGGACATAGGTAGGAACAAAACCCTTATCATACTTAGGTAATATGTTAAAGCCTCAACACATTATAGGATATCCTTATTTAAAGAACATATTAATATAATTTCCTAAATATGATAAAAATACTCAATATTTATTCCTTAAATATCATTTTAACTAAGGTTTTCAATATAACCAAAATACATGAATACTTCAACCACTTATTTCTGCATATATCCTTCCATAGTGTAATTTATAACCATATCAATTTATTGTCTTTTTATATTCAAATACGTCATGATGGTTTATAAAGAAAATTTTAATTAACCTAAACATTTCCCCCAAGTGTGTCAAAAGGAGTATGTGGTGATTCCTGCTTTCGTTTACCAGGTTACGCTCGAGTCAGGCCCGACACAACATTTTAATTTTTTATCCCTAGGTACATTTGTGCCCGATCCATGTACACTTATAGTATTCCACCATGGATTTAATTCTATAAAGATTCACATAGTCTCTACCTTTAAAAAATTATATAATGTTATACTATAATTATCCTCAAATTATACCTTATGGTTTTGTTCCCTAATCTATGTTTTCTAAATATAGTTTGAAGGGTCACTACTAAAGTAGCTTTAATAACAACTATGGAGACCCGACCCCATAATTCCATTTTCAGTGTCATCCTAACATTAAACCGGCAAATGATAGAAGTAAATCACATCCCAAAGGGCAAAATAGTTCACTATACTAAAAAATAGTAACATACATGAGTCTACCTTTCCAAAATTATAACCAAATTAAAACCTATTTTTTTCATTCAAGCCTAAATTTGTTAAATATAGTATATATTTTCATAGATTTGTTTGTACACTTCACAAAATAATTGGGGAAAAGAAAAAAATGGTGATCTCAAATGACCAGTATGGGAAAATTACATCGAATTTAATAATGAATCAATGATAATTATCAATATGGAAAGGTAAATAACCCAGAGTATATGCCATGTTATCGATAACTAAAAAGGATGTTCAGAAATAATATGGCAAGGTAAATAAAAAACACACAATTCATTTAAATAATTTGAAAGAAAATATTATAGTAGAAAGATAGATAAATAAAAACACATTAAATTAAATCCATAAAAAGAGAATGAAATCTATCCAGTTACATTATCATATTGAAAATATCAAGGAAAATAAACACATAATTCAAATAAAGAAAAATTATTAATTATCAAACTTCATGTTTCCAAGGGACATGATACCTTTACCATCATTACATTTCGACAAATAATTTATCATATTATTATCTTGAAATTTCATAAGATAGTTTAAATTTATGGGTAAAAACCTGTCTATTATTATTGGAAACAAATTCAGACGGTTTTCAACAAAAAATTTCATCTCATGAGACTAATAATTAATTTAGGGTCTTAATTTAAATATTCCCCAACCCATGTATTTCATTTTCAAATTATTCCTCAGATATCAAATAATCAATTTAGTTTAAAAAAAATATGCCATTTCGAATATCTGTATTGAGTAAAGGATACAAATTTATCAATATTTCCCCAAAAAATAAAAGATAATTTTATGTAAAAATAATATGTAAAATAGTATATGGTTTTGGTAATAAAAATAGCCATGATAAATGTTATGGATAATTTGGGTAAATTCTGTGTTCAACGATCAATGGAAATTGAATATTTAAAGTGGACTAAAAGGAATCGTGGAAGTCAATACAAATGTTATAATCAGTTAATAATTAAAAAACCATCTAGTGTAATAATATAGGTTGTATAAATACAAAATATCCCAATGAAGAAAAAATTAATTTTCATCACAATGATGAATTGACTATAAAAATATAACTTAAATAATGTCAAGGAATATATCCTTTTTATTTTGATAAAAATGTTGAAATTAATTTTCATTGAAAATAACATTTATAAAAAATTTCCATAATAATTATCCTTTTGAAAATGAAAAGGATATCTACAGAGAAAAAAAATGATATTTAATTTTCTACATGTCGTATAAGGTACAAGGAACTTAACTTTTTCAAGGTTAATGTTTAGAAAATATCCTTGTTCTGAAAGTGAAAACAATATTACTTTGAAATAATTTGTAGAAAAAGGTGTATAAAAGTTTTTAATACATCATTTTTAAAAATAAGAAACATCTTTGGAGACCTCTTTAGAAAATAGGGTTTTTAGAAGAAATTAATTTCTCTGACTATAGAGGGAATAAAGTTTAGTTTTCTTGGAAACATTTTCTAAAACATTATGGGTAACATGGAGTGGAAAAATGGTACTATTACCTAGAAAGGGTCATGACTAACCATAGGATAATATTATTAATTTATTTATTAAAAACCGTAATAATTTCCTTTAATGTAAAATCAAATTTAATCAATCCCCAAACAAATGAGATTGTGAAGTAAAGCCTTTAAAATACTATAACATTGATGTATGAATAAATCAATGAATAAATTATTTGTTTCAATTTTAAATCCAAAAACTATTAAATACAACATTATATTCTAAATATTTATTATTCACAAAATCCTATAACATTAATGATAATGTGGAAATATCATAAACCAATGAAAATAAAAAAGGTAATGAAACACTTTACCACTAGGTAACTTTTAATTTTAAACCATGTAAAAGAAATCATTAAAATATAAACTAATATTATATAATGTAAAATGAATTCATGATAGAATATATTAAAATGGTATGTAGATACACTAAAAGAATAAATTATGTGGCGAATATGACATTTTTTCACATATGTAAAAAGTTAGATGGAAATCTATTACCTTATGTTTCATTTTTGGTGAATTTACATTAACCCTGCCTATATTGGTTTTAAGTATGTCAATAAATTATAAAATAACCGTACACATGTTTATAATATCACATATTAAAGTCTCATAACATTTTATTAATATTTTTTTAATAATCATTCATTATTTTCATTATTTTGGTCGATAATTGTCTAGTTTTTCTTGTATGATTTGACATGTTAGTTGTTGTTGTTAATAATTATATTATGATATCATAATATAAATAATCTAAACCATGATTTAATAATCATATATATTCATTGTATTTTTATTTAGAATAATCTATATTATTTATTGAAAGGAAATGAAATCCACCGTTCTTCGAGACAATATGTCGTACGTATGCATGAATGCTACATACATTTCTTTTCTATATTCAATATGTTGGGATGTAAATGAAATTTATGAATATTAAATATCTAGTATTATATTTATTCCATATTTGATAGATATTTTTATTAAAATCATTCTTAATGCATTCCATATATAGTGTGAAGGAATCACATCACTTTGATGATGCGGTCTTCTACACGTCCACAAACAAAGATATCACATCTACACCAAATAGAATAGATAACGGTATGTGTAATATATAAATTTAATTGTAGAAAAAAATAATAAAAATAATATATATCACATATTAAATAAAATTCTTATCATAATTACAAACTATTAAAAGTGCTAAAGGAAAACCGAACAACATGATTCCACGAGGTGGTAGTTCACCATAAATGAAAACTAAGTTTATTACCCATTTTATAGAAGTGTGTGTATGTTCAGGTTTAATGTTAAACAAATAAAAATTTCAGTATATTTATTATATTGATGTCATTATATCATCATTTGGTAATAATTAATTAATTTGTGGAGGAAAAAAACATTATTTCACATTGAATAATGACACCTCTTTTTCTGGTAACTCCTTTTGTCTTTCACAAATCAGATTTCTTGTTTTTAAATATAAAAATACATTAGCTTATATTATGAGAGAATTTAAATTAGGATATTATTTGAGAATATTTTTTGAGAACCAAATGGCATCAAAAGTGTGAATAAATTAGAGTTGTGAGTGTGTTTTTATAGTGGAGGAGTAGTGTGATTCATATATTTTTTTAGAATGTAATTATGCCCATGTTTTTCCAATGATATTTAGATAACATTGTGGTATAAAGTATAAAGCGTTTAGGATGTGGTATATATTTTAATATAAAATGTATTTGGAACAAGTTTATAGGTCCTTTTGGGCGTCATGTTTAAGGTTTATTCCATTACTAAGCTTAATTTTACCTTAATCATTTAAATTAATTTCAATTACTTTCATTAATATTTTTCTAAAAAAAATTTAAGTTATTATAAATTATAAAATATTTATATACCAAATATGAAATATATTTTTCAAAATTTCTATCACAAATGAGTTATAAATTATTTTAAATTTAATCCCACCTATGGGACGAGACATCAGGTTTTTAAAGTAAAAATGTTACAAAGTCAGAGATGCATTTTTATCGAATTTCAATGAGAAATTAATTAAAACGAAGTAATTTTTTATATCTCTTAAAATAGGCATCGAAATAATATTTTAAATCAATTAATAATTTAATTTATCCTTATAAATAAATTAGTTGAAAAATATGATTTAAATTAAAATTTGGTATTTTTTACTATTAATCAAAAATTTAACTTCACATAAAAATTATATAAAATCACTCTAAGATAATTTTTACATTATTATTTAAAAAATAAATATTATTTTGACATATATAGTTTATAAAATATTCAAAATTTAGTTTTAAGGAATCATTTCCACCAGATAGAAGTAATTTTTCCTTTAGAGAAATATTGATTATTATGCATAAAATTGTGTTTGTTATTATGTTATGACTATAAAATATATTAGATGAATGTAAAAAAATTATTTAATATAATATATATATATATTGTTAATATTTTTTACTAATATTAATTAATTAAATTTATTAGAATAAAACAACTCTCTTAGTGTAAAAACATTTCATTTTATTCAATTGGTTTTTATATTCCATTTTAATTAATTGGTCACCTATGAATTAATATTATAATTGGGTAAATAATATATTTTAATAATTTCTTTAATACTATATAAAACCTATAATTTAATTTATAGGTTTTATCTTATCATATTAAATATTTAATTTTTTTTTATATATTGTTGCTCGGTAAAACTCACTGTTTCGTGTAACGTAATCTATCGAAGAATGTATTTTTTGTTTATAACACACACTAAATCAGTATATAGTGAATTTATTGATATATCATATATTTATTTTATTTGAAATATTAATAATCTTATAATGTCTCATTATATTATATTTACATGCATGATTGGTGTTGCATGTCATACACGCTATCAATTATAGTGTTCTTATTTTAAATTTTTTGGGTGTTACATATGACACAAAAAAATAAGATTAAAATGGAATATAACATCCAAAGTATTCAATATATATTTAATATTTAAAATAAATTAAATATATTATATATAATAAAACTCTCAAAATACTGAGTTTACCTTTTTGTGCATGCAATAATGACTTTCTTCAATATCCTACGTTAGACGCAAGACTGTGGTTTTCTGAGTACTAGTATTATTTTTATTTTAAATGAATATTTTCTCATTGAAATTAAATTGGTGTTTTTTAGTAGTATTAAAAAACTAATAAAAATATGGTTTACAAAAATATAAAAATAATTCATTGATTAAAAAATAAATAGAAATATATTTAAAAACAGGTTTCATATAAAGGAATTATTTTATAAAACTATTTCTTGAGCCAAATGTGTTTTTTCCCTATAAATTAAATAAATTTATATTATTGGATGATAATAATGAAATTTCTGTATTATATATTCAATAATTATTATTTTGAAATTCATCCAATAGTTTTCATTTGTATATCATATAAACAAATCCAATTTTACTCATAATGTTGTATTTTCAAAACGAAGTCTTGTCGCCTTTTAATGGAGCAGTTGTTTTAAAACTAAAATTTGACACTATTATAAATTTTATTTTTCAAAATTTTATTTTTTAAATTCTGAATGTCAACCTTAGTTTAGGTAGAGTTTTTAGTAATTTTCTATGAAGTATATTTTTATAATGAATTGTTAAAAATACTAAATTTTAATTTTAAAACATATTTTTCATTTGAGAAATTTAAAAAGATAAATTATATATATAATTCGATTTAATGTAAAAATAGTTATAATAACCACATATTAATCCAATTAAGGCCATTTTAATCAATTTAATAAAGATATTGGTAATAAAAACATTGTAATATTTTCAAAATTTTCACTTCAACAACCTACATTATCATTTCATCCAAGGGATTAATTTTAAATTATTTTATTTTAGTTATAAGATTTCAATTTGAAAAAATGGATTCCTAATTTGGAATCATAATAATCTATAATTTATAATAATTTCAACTTTATTTTTGACAAAAATTATTTGTGAATGAATTTAACATATATTACAGTGATTTAGAGAGAAATGTGTTTACTAAGGGATGAATCATTAAATATATGGGGACAAATGACATAGAAACATGTCAAAAACCCATAGTATGAACAAATTGTGACCATAAACATTATAGTTTATAGTTATTTTTATTATAGTATCCATTTGAAATTGAAAAAATACAGTTGAAATTCCTTGTTTAATTAATTTACAAGTTTCCCACTCACTCCAAGCTATAAAATCTCTCTCCCTCTCCCCCTTATCCACACCTTGCAAATATAACACCCATTTAACAATATAATAATTTTAAAATAATTTATAAAATATTTTGGAATTAATATGATAGATTTTATAAGAATAATATAATTATAAATCTTGTTTAATAATTGAATTTTTTTTCTATAAAGTATTTTTACCACCTTTTGATAGAACAGTTGTTTTAAATAGAGTTTTTTTTCAATTTCATAATGTGTATTCCAAAAAACATATTATTTGATATGATAATATCCAAATTTAATCTGGTTTGTTATTTTTATATTTGTCTGATATGTTTTATGTTTGGATTAATAGTGAAAAATATATTTATTTTTAGTTGAAAATATGTTTTTCATTTAAATATTTTATTATATCAGATAATTTAATTAGTGGGTTATAAATTATAATTATTTTAATTTAATATAATTTAAACCAATATATTTCATTTTAACAAATTTAAAATTTAAATTGGATGTAGAGACATTGTGGACTTTTGAACATTTTTATATAAAAAACTCATTTTCTCCTTCAAAAAATGGATTAATTTTAAATTAATTTTGGAAATTTACGTGGTTTAAATATTAAAAAATTAATGGATTACATATTTGGAATAATAATTTCCCAATTTAGTAAATATTTTTCTTTTATTCTTGGACTTTATGAATAGTAACTTTAGTTTTTTATTAACAATGTTAAAGGTAAATCTGGTAATTAATAGTAAAAATAATATAGTAAATATTATACAATTATCTAAAATCTTTTCCTAATTTCATTTGATGAGTGGGAGTTGAAAAAATATTCCTTAGGTTAAAATTATAGGCTTTTTATGTAAATTTTATGATAGTATGGCATTTATAATATTTTATTTAACAAAATTTCAAAGTTGTAATACTCATGTTTTCTATAAATATTACCTTTTCAATATTTGGATATATAATTATATGTCAGACAAGAAATAGTAATTTGAAATATCAAATGTTTATCTTCATAATAGAGATTTATTGTTAATTTTTCAGAAATAGATAATTACTTAATTGTCTTACACAATGAGGATGCAAATTTTTTTAATTAATATCAATATCAACTAAATGATATTACGTCTTTATAAAAGAAGTATAATTTTATATAATTAATACCAAACATAAATTTTATAAGTGGTGTTCACTTTTTATTTATGATTTAATATAGTTTTTTTGAATATATGATTTTGTTATGATATTTTTAAAAAGTATAGTAATCAATGGTGTCAAAATTGAAAGTAATGATATTTTAAAAAGAATAATATTTTATTAAATTATATTAAATTTCTTAAAATAGATAATTTGAAAAACATATTTTCATAATCCTAAATTTATTATCAATTAATCATTTATTTGTCTATTTTTATTTTATTTCACGTATAATAACCCTCAATGGACAAATTACATGATATCATGGTAAGAACTAAATAGGTTAAATAAGGGTTATAACAAATTAATAAGAATTAAAAATAGTCAAAACATGAATATTTTATATTTTATGGGTGGAATTAGACCCAAATAATCATATATTATTAATTAATATGTTTCAATCCATTTATATTATAAAATTAATTTATATTAATTTAATACATTGATTAATTGTAAGAGTGCACCTCCCCTCTCTTATAAGAGGGAACCCATTATTCTTTTTTATACACACATAAAAATGTATTTGGATCATCCAATATCTACCCAAATATATATCAATAATATATTCCCACATTCTAGAGGAATTATTTTAGTCAAAACACCTTTCTTAGAGGTGTTAAGGTGTTAATAAATGGAGATTATTCGAAGAAGATGTATTATTTTAATCATGTATTTCGATTTATTTCTTCATCCACTTCCTTAAAAATGTATTAATGCATTATTAAATTGTTAATAATACATATTAAGTATATTGAGATGTTATTTTGATAATATCTTCACATAAATTCATCTTCAATTTCATAAAATGCGAAATGATTTGTCTGTTCATGTGTACGACAGACTACCACCTCGTGGACCAATATAATTTGTTTTCCATCACCATCCCTTAGCAATTATTATAATGATATAATTAAAGAATATATGTGATATTAATGAAATATTTTTTCATTATTAAAAAATAATATATCATTTATAGTCTAACCTTTACATGTAGATAAAAATGACAACATCCTTCGTGTGTACATGTGAACTATCAACTCCACAAAGAGATGTGAATCATTTTTCATCACCACATTAAATGGATAATACGTATAATTATATTTAAATTATTAATATGATATTTATTATATTAATGTTATTATGTAATGATAAAATAATTGTTACCTTATTTATTTAATGATTAATTAAAAATTGAAACATTACTCATGCATATATATGGCCTACTATCTCCATGATTATAACATTGTTCATTTTTCATAACAAATCATAAATGGTTTGATTTTAAAGTATAGTTGATGTTTAAACATGATTATTATGTCATATATATTCGTATATATGAGATGAAATAATGATACTTTGACTATTTATATCATACCAAATTTATTTTGGACTCAAGTACTGAAGATATCAAAACATCTGACATGAACTTGAATAATTATGTAATTCTAATAACATGATAATAAGTGATATAAAAGTAATAATAGTAGTTATAAAGTTTTTTATGAAATTAAATAATAAACTTAAATATATTGTATTGTAATATAAAGATTTTATGTGACCAGTCAGGCTCAAGGTAAGGGAATTTATTTTAAAACACCTCTTTTAAAATTCTTTTTTCAAATATTTTTAAAAAAATCAAAAGGAATGTTATTTTAACTTATAAAACATGATTGGTTTCTCCCACTATTTTGTAAATTTATTAATTTAATTATTTCTTTATAATTTATTACAGTTATTTTCAAATGAAATTGAATAATTTTTTTCTGTGTTTTTTAAAGTGTTTTTAGAAGAAAACAAAATTATGATATCTGAAATTCCTTTTCTTATGGATTTAAAATATATTTCAATATTTTTATTGATTATTGTTTCCACTAACATTATATATCATGGTTTGAGACCATTATAGTTAAATATATTAAGGTTTTAACCCCATTATAACTCCAGATATGATGGGTTCTTACCATTAAAGCTCAAAATATGACAGGTGATCTCAATTATTGATCTACAATACATTGGGTAATATGAAGATGAAATTTGAATGCAAGGTTTTAACCCCATTATAGCTCCAGATATGATGGGTTCTTACCATTAAACCTCAAAATATGACATGTGATCTTAATTATTGATCTAAAATACATTGGGTAATATGAAGATGAAATTTGAATGTAAGGTTATTACATTTTTAAGGGTGAATAAAAGGGTGATATGGTAATTTTATCCTAAATAACTGTCTCAATATTTCTATTCATGTTAAAAAGTTTTTATAAATAGGGTTCAGTGGGTTTTAAAGTTTTCACTAGACTAAATATTTTTAAATTTATGTCCCTTACTGAGATTTTTGTGCTCATATCATGTTTTATAATAAATTTCACTATGTATAAGTATGGTTAAGAGAATTTAGGAAGTCTATTTAAATGTTATAATGATTTTTTATGAAAAATATATTATGTTTTAATTTAAAGGTTATATATTTTTTTGAAAAAATGGATACTATTTTAGCAGTATAAACTTTATATGAATGCAGAATGTTTTTTATGAATGGTGGAATAATTATCTATAAACCTAAACATTAAAATTTCATCAATTTGAGATATAGTAAATTTTTGACCAAAACCCAAGATTTTATAATTATTAAGGATGAGGCCTCATAGTTGGCATTGAAATGATGTTTAGATAACATTAAAGGTTATTATTTTTTAATAGAATATCTTGAAATGATTTTTTTACTTTATTGTTAATTTTAAATTATATATAATTTTAAGATTACCATGTTTCTTCATCAAGGATATGTATGTTCAAAATGATTTTCGGTATTGGTAACATGGAAGCATCAGTGGGAAGGAACTAAGGGTGATATATCCATCCAAATAAACATCAATAGATTATTGGAATTGGAATAAAATAGTTTATTGTCATGATGGACTAGTTGAATCAGTTGATAAATGGTGTTGGTATCCATAAAAGAAATTATTTAGATCAACCATTGTGGAGTATGAAGTAGTGGATCATTTTATGAGGAAACACCATCTAGTTTTCAGTGGTACCTCAAATCCAATGGTTGATAAAGGAAGGATCAATACTCTGGGAAAGATTTTAGAAGCCACGGAATATTATAAATTCCAAATAGTAACCCTATACATTAATTATTTTTAATGTTAAGATGATCAATATTAGTATTTGGTTAAGAATATCTGAGAAAATGATGACCTTGACACTCTGGTATGGTATTAATTTCAGATAGTTTTTATGAAAAAATATTTTCCAAAAAATATTTGATTTAAATTGGAGAAATAATTCATGGAAAATAGGTAGAAATATGATGAATCAATGTCTATGTAGAAATACAATTTTACATGATTGGCCATATACATACCATATTTTATTCATGACATTGATTAAAAAATTAAATTGTTTTACTTGGTTGTAATCCTTTTTTAAAAAGATATTTGGCTTCATGCAAGTTTAAAATTTATGAGAAACTAGTTTATTGTGGTGAAAATTTTGAGATATAGTTTTCTAACATGTATGTTATTTGTGATGAAATAAATAAGAAACTATTAGGTTAGAAGAAATTTTGAAATAATTCTTCAAATAAATCTCATAACGTAAAATAATTATTTTGTCAAAAGTATGGAGAAAAGAAACATGGAGAATATATTTTAAATTATAGGAAGTTCTACTGATGTTGAATGTTTATAAACATGTCTTGTGAGTGTAAGGAAAAAGATCAGAAAAATGACGTCAAAATGGCAGTGAGATGATTTCAATATATGGTGTTGGGTCATTTTACTAATGTGTGTCCAATGTTTGACACTTACATGGAAAATCAAATATATTAGAAACAGAAGGGTGTGGAAAAGTACTTTTCAACTATATTATCAAATGTTTGGCCATCAAATGAATTGGTATCAAGTATATTACTTGTTTTTATAGTGTATTCCAGCATTTTTTATGACTCAAGGCATATAAATTATTTTACTTCTGTAAAATTATATTGGATTAGAGAAATTCCTCCTCATTAAATGATTCAAGAACATATTTTAAAATATACTTGGAAAAATATTAAGGAAAAATAAATTATAAGAAACCACATATCATTTTCGGTGGAAGTACATTACCTAAAAACCTTAATGTTCCACCACTTGTAGATTTTGATATTATTATATGTAAGGAATGGATATCTGTTTACCATTCTAAGATATATTATAGAGATTAGTGAGTTTCTTTTCTGAAACAGTTGTAGTTTGTGTACAAGAATGAAACCATACAATTGATAACATATTATCATGATGAGAAACTGATATCTAAATCCCCTTATCAAATGGCTCAAATGTGACTTTTAGAATAGAAGAATCTATTGTAGGAGTTGTTAAGAAATGGTTTCATCTAACCTATCACTTCACCATGTGTAATATAATTTTTTTCATAATAAGAAGTATTGTTCAATGATTCTTTTCATTGATTATAGATACTTGAATTACAAAAATGTTCAAAACAAGTATCATTTACCTCATATCAATGATTTTCTTGATCATATCCAGGTAGCATAGTATTTTTGGACGATTGACCTCAGGTCGGTGTACCATTATCTATTTTAAAGGATGAATATGTTACGAATAATGACGATATATGGTAATTGTGAATTTTTATTTATGCCAATTTGATCAACTAATTCACCTACTTTATTCATGCATATTAGGACTAGAATATTTCATGAGATCATGGATACGTTTTTTGTTGTGATTATTAATGAAATTTTTGGCATATTCTATAATTAATAAAGAGTATCGAATACATGAAAGGGTTCTTTTCAAATCCATAAAAGAGAAGAAAATATAAGGGAAATTTAACAAGTGTGAATTTTGGTTTCAAAAACTTTCATTCCATGGCAACATTATTTCTAACGATGGTGTAACTGTTGATCCATCTAAAATTAATTTCATCAATGTGTAGCCAGGACCCATAAATAAAAATGAGATTAATATTCTTATTGGTGAATCTCTCTTTTACTAGAGGTTTGTTGAAACAAATTCATGGTTATCTTGCCCAATCAATTTTTTAGATCTATAAGAAGTTATTTTCTTCTAAACTAAAGAATGTGATGATTGTTTACAAGAGTTGAAAAAAAGATTGGTGAATTCCTTAGTCCATGATCTAGCTTTCAAAAATGGATATTTTTTCATCAACAGTTATTCTTTATCGAATGTAATTTTTTTCTTAATTCCTAATGATTAGTTAATTTCTTGTACATCATGTTAGTTGAAACCACATGAGTTAAATTAAAATTCATATGATTTTTAATTACCATCTATTTTATGCCTTAAAAATTAAGAGGCATCATTAGTATGGAGTAAAATTAGAAATATATACTAATAATAAAAGATTTATTGTATAATAACATAAAATGAATTTAATATGAGATACCGAAGATTGATATAGATAATCAAGGATTATTATTTCACAATTAATTACTATTCTAGAAAATAAAATAAAGTGGATGATTCAATGAATAAAAAAACAATGATACATTAACCATATTTCACTTAGAACATGATACTCTATTTAATTATTTGATAATTCTTCACTGGTAAGTTATTGGAGTTGGAAGTTCCTCTATTTTGTTTTTGGTGTCAGTGAAATAATTCTTATTATATAAAATTAAGAAAGAGTATAATGATAACCATGAGTTACCGAAAATGTAGAATTTTTTAAAACGGGTATATTTTTTAAATTTAACATTGTTTAAGATTGTGGTCAAATATTTTGGTAGATAATATGTGTGCCTTGTTATTCCTAGTTGAATAAAAATTTGGTATGTGAAGATCATAGTTTTCCAATATATATTCATTATGGTAACACTTTTATTTTATCAACCCAAACTATTATTAATAATATTCCCATTTATTTTTTTTACATAATTTCTTATAATACAGTGTGGTTATAAAAAAAATATGAACATATTTTTTTCTTATTATTCCCATTGGATTTAAAATACTTTTATGTATTATTGACATGTATAATATTTTCATTGAAAAACAAATACATTATTGGTTTAAATATATGGTTTTTACAATTACAATTTTTCAATACAAAGGATGTGATGAGGTCAACTAGTTGGATCATACCCTATGAATCACTTTTATGAGAGAATCCAAGTGAGATAACATTTCTGGCATTTTCATTTGAACAATACCAATCTAATATCCAACAAATTAAGCATGAGGGAAACCATTTATGGAATATGTTCAAGATATTTGAGATCACGATCGAAACCATGATCACCAAACCACCGCATGAACAACCCTCAATAGAAAACCTTACTCTTGGTATGTTAGTTGGTTTATTAAAGGGAAATTTATGAAGACTCTATCTGTATGATTATGTCAATTATTTTCCATAAAATCATATATATATATATATTCTTCCTAATATTGTTCCTTTTTTTAATGATTTTTATTTTTGATACAATATAGAACAAATTGTTTTTTTGTTTAATATTATAATTAAATTAATGAATGAATTAATTAATGGATTCTTGAAATAAATAATATTTTAATGAATTATTTTTATTAAATAATTTTTATCAAATATAAATGATCCTATAAATTTTTTGTAGTTAGATTTAATTTTTATAAGGGTTCAAATAAATGTTACTGTCAAAACCCAATAATTTTAAATAAATATACCCTTTCTATTTTAAATGTTAATATTCACATATTTAAAAAATTGTTCGGATAAAATTAATATTACATTTTTAATGAATAGGTCTAAATTATCCAGTAGTGAATTTCACAAAATTTTCTGAGATAGTCATATTTTCGAGTATAAATTCAATACCGTATAAATTTACATTCTATTTTATTACATCAAAATGACCCAAAAGTGATAAAATAAGTAATATAAATTGTATCCATGATAAAATATTTGTTTCCCATTTAATATAATTTGATTTTATGTTTTATTTATTTATTTTTTAAATACATTATCAATCCTCCAATACTTACAATATATTCTATGTTTTTAAAATCATTTATTTATGAGTGTGACTCACCCCCACATCACCAAAGGTAATATTTTAATATTTTCATAAATTGGACTCAAAAAATAATAAATACTAATCCTTTTTTGTGGAAACTATGGTAAAAAACCATGGTACAATTTTTTTCTGTTATTTTATTATGTAGTTTACAAAACCAAAATAATAAAAACAAATCCCCTCACCTTCTATATAAACCCACCAAACATCCTATTTTTCATCAATAAAAATCATTGGATCACATTAAAACTCTTATATATACTCCATAGATTCCATACAAAGAACCACCAAGCTTTCTAGAAGCCTCACCCAAGCCATTGCAGTCACACACTCAAGTAGGGGATCTTCAACTCTCCTCTATTATCAGGCAATCCTTTTATGTTATGGATTTTACATTTCATTTTCATATAATAGGATATGATATTCAATATTCTTTGTACTATAAATTTCATTTAAAAATTATTATATATTCATTACACTCTCATTAATCCTCCCATTATCCTTTATGTACTCTCGTTACCATGTTGAAATTTTAGAAAGATTCTTTTCACTATTCATTTTTCTTCATTACATTATGCATTTTATATCCCAATTTCTAATTTTGGGATATGATTTTTTAAATCCTTGTTACTTACCATTTTATGTAGAAATAATTTTAGATCCATTTCGATATCAGCAAATATTTTTAGGAATTTTTAGTTGTTGATGACATGATGCTAAAATTTCACAATGATTTCCATACCAAAACAATTCTGTAGTGAATACCATACCCATTATTCTGCCATTATTTTTCACCATTATTAACATATATATTTATTATGGGAGAAAATATATGTAATCCACATTCCTTGATCATATAAAAAATTATGATGATTAAGGAATCTAGGTCGTATGATTCACATGAAAAACTCCAAGAATGTGGATTTCATATATTGAAGCCCATAATAAATATGTATATGACTAAAATGTTAAATTTGAAATGATTCTAATTGGTATTACTAGATATAACTTCAATGCATTGGGTAATGTTTAGTATCATGATAAGTCATTTAGTGATATATGTTTTCTTTATTCCTTTATGAGACTTTTCACACAATGAAGTCTTAGCAGTTTAGCCTTGACCATTGTTTATGATTCCATATTTTATGGTGTTTCCACATTTCTCATGTTATGATTATAATCCTATATCATGCCTCATTATCAATGTTCCTTTTTTCCCTAATTGATTTGAATATTTTGTAACATTTATAACTTATTCCATTTTTATTCCCTTAATGGGATTTATAGATAACCTATTTCTTATGTTTGTACCTGGTATATGAAAATGGTCCTTATAGCACATCGAGTTTGACACTCTTGGTGGATATGATTCAGTAAACTCATAATCTCATTATGAACCATTATTAGTGAAAAAAATATACCATAATAATATATTTCAAGAAATAGATCGTGAATAACACATATTGATGCCTAGAAACTCATAACTTATAAAGATAAATATAATTTATAAGTTATTAATTTAATGTCATCAAATTACCCATTATGAGTTTAATTTTTTAAAATAATCATCCCTAATTTTCCTTTTATTCAAGACAATGGCTGGAAATAAGATAAATAGGGTAAAAAATCAATATAATGGGAAATGTGATGACTTCGATAACGAGATATCCAATCCAATGGAATAATGAATCATAAACATTTTCATGATCCACACTCATCTGGCGTAGGTTCTGAATAGAAACCAAGATCAAGAGGTCTTTCAAAACACATGTAAGAGAGAACAAGATACAATATAAAGACTCATTCAACAAAGGTCTACTACATTCAATGAACTATTTTACCCCTTTATTATAGATTAATAGATCAACTCCAGTGAGAATATCTTCTGAATCCTCTAATTTTATGAACAATAGATTGTTATATTAGATGTTTAACATATGGAGGGAGAAGTTTATTAGTGGTGGACATTGATAAATAATATGGTGCTTGAGGAGGACACTAAAGCAGTGGAGTGAAATGAATTAAAAAAATGTTTTTGATAAATATATTACTCACACTTCCCATTATAAAATGGAATGGGATTTCCTTACACTTAGAAAAAAATATGGAGAATGTATTGTGGTGTATAATAGATATATAACAAGATATTCACAATAAACCTTCGGTATTGTCATTACCACTAAATGAATGTTTAATTGATTATTTGGTGGTCTAAAACCTAATATAGAAAAAAGCCCTGGCAATCCATGACTTTGATAGCAATAAGAAATTTTTTTATGTTCCCCAATAGTCGAAATAGTGATCGTAGAATCTAATTAGAAAAGATATTTCAAAAATGACCTAGAGTAGGAAGTAGTGATATTCACTTTGAAAATTTTGTTTAATTTTCTTATTGACGAGAAGTGAGAAATATACATTGATCACAAAAAGTCCAAAATATATATTAAAATAGAAATATATGAATATGAACCAAAGAATATGGTTAGATCTGATCAAGGAATATAACTACTCAATTCACTAACATCCTACAAAAGTGAACCTTGAAGTATATTCTCTATATAAAAATAATCCATCAACTTTAACAATAAAGATAATTGAGAAGCACACAATCTTAATATAATTCAAGAAGATGTACAAAGTAATAATCAGAGAGGGAACAAATCAATCCTTTCACAAATTATTTCTCAACTATTTCTTCTTGAATGGTTAAAAGATTCTCAAAAAGATGATTTGAGAACGTAGATGAAAGTAGAAACTACAAGAAAAGGGAAATACATGGAGTTAAATTCTATTGAAAAAGTAATTGGTATATTTAGGTTAGGACTATGTGTTCTATATAAAAATATGCTAATAAATGAACTATTAGATAATGTTCATAGATTGACTTTCTCCACTCACCCAAGAAAAAAAATGATGTATTGAGATCTCTGAAAGCACTTTTGGTGGGGAAAACGAAGAATGAGATCACTTAATATATATCAAAGTGGATAGTACAACAGCAAGTGAAGTATAAAAGGAGGAGGTATAAGGGGATGATGCAACCATTACCCATACCAACATGTAAATGGAAAAAATTTCCTTGGCCCTTTTACCAGACTTTTTATGACATACAAGGGAAACAATTCTATTTGGGTTTTTGTGGATCATATTACAAATATTACATGCTTCACCATGATTTGAGAGGATTTCTCACTAAATCGGGTAGCACAGTTATACATTAGGGAAGTTATGAGGCTACATAGAGTACCACTATTGATTTTTTCTCATATAGATCCAATATTCACCACTATATTTTTGAAAAATCCCCAGCATGCTCTAAATAGTTTGATTAACATCAGTATGTCTTACCACCCTCAAATTAATTTCCAATCTGAGTGGACTATCAAAACCCTTTTGTAAATTTTGAGAAAATACCCAATTGACTTCAGAATATTATGGGACCAACACCTTATTATGATCAAGATATCGAACAACAAAACTTTCCCACTGAGAATCCAAATGGATACCTATGAATCCTATTATGGGAAGAGGTAATGAACACCTACATGATGGGATGATGTTGTGGAATACAAACTACTAGGTCCTGAAAGGATTGAGGGAATATTGGAGAAGGTTAAAACCATTCAATAAAATATCAAAGATTCTTAGAATTGGTATAATATCTATGATAAAAATAGTGAACAAGACCTAAAATGTGATGTTGAAGACTTGGTATTCCACCTCATATCTCCATGGCTGAAATTGATGAGATTTGTAAAGAAGGGAATGATTATTCCTAGGTACATCGGTAATTTTGATATCCTTTATCCCATCAGAATAGTGGCATATCGACGAGAACTCCCACAAACCCAATCCCAAGCACATGGTG
The DNA here is from genome assembly GCA_963277665.1 of Viscum album. NCBI lineage: Eukaryota > Viridiplantae > Streptophyta > Magnoliopsida > Santalales > Viscaceae > Viscum > Viscum album. Next base: position 173,209,560 of record OY728157.1, read on the forward strand.
TATTCTATATATACATATTGATAAAGTACATACCATACCAGTAAAATGTATTCTATATAGAGGTGGTACCATTAGAGAATGACCTCTCCTTTGAAGAGCAACTGGTGAGGATCTCATATCATAGAGACAAATTTCTACGAAATAAGAAAATACCCCTAGTCAATGTGTTGTGGAAAAACCAAAAGTTGAATAATTAATGTGGAATCTTGAGGAAGTTGTGATGTAGAGTTAGCCTCATATGTTTTAGTGTGGTAAAATAAAATTTTTAGGGGGAAATGTTTTAAGGGGAGAAGATTCTAATGACCCAAACTATTATAAACAAAATCGCTCATTCATTTTTATTTAATATCTGACTATATAATATGATAATAGAAAACACATGAGATATTATTATTATAATTCCTATTGGATATAAAAGAAAAATATGAATCATTATAAATGCTAATATAGCCATTAAAAATGATCACAAGATTAGTATATAGATGGGGTTTTAACAAATCAAATTGTCAGAGAGAAAGGATGTAATGACCTCAACCAGTAGGATCATAACCTATGAAGACAATTTATTAGAGCTTCAATGGGAGATATCATTTCTAAGATTTTCTTTTGATGAAGAAAAAGGTAGGATCCAACAACTTAATCATGAAAAAAACTATTATGGGGAGAATTTCAATCTAATCAAGATCACGGCTCAAATCATGCTCTTCAAGCCAACCCAAGAATGTCCCATAATTGTGAACTTTACTAATAGAACATTTGATGGTGTATTCATGATATATGTATCCAGACAATATAAATATGATTATGTAAATTATTTTTCATAGAATAATTTAGTTATTTTAATCATATTATTATAACTTCTTAAATGATTGTTTTTATACAACAATATAGAAATTGAATTTTTGGATAATATTAAAATTCATTTAGTGATTTAATGAATTAAGTGATTTTAGAAAAATAAATAATATTTTAATGAAATGCTATTTTTATATAATTTATATCAAATCTAAATGATCATACAATTTTTATGAAGTCAAATGTTATTTTTATAAGGCTTCAAAAAATGTAATTCTCAGAACCCCATCATTTTTAATAAATATCGTTATTTATTTTAAAAGAAAAAATTCACATATTTAAAAAATTATTTAGATAAAAAGAATATTATATTTGAAATCACATTGTCGAAATTATCCAATGGTGAATTTTTCATAATTTTCTAATATAGTAGAATTTTCTGGTAAAATTTAAATACCAAATAAATATACATTCAGTTTTATGACATCACAATGACCAAAATGTGATGTAATAAGTAATATAAATGGGGTGCCTGAAAAAATATTTTTTTAATATACTGTGATGTCATGTTTATTTTATTTATTTTTTAAAGACATTATGAATCCTTCAAGACTTATAATATATTGTATTCTTTTAAAATCATTTCATTAAGTTTTTGACTCACCTAAAAATAAACAAGATTAATATTTTAATAATATATGACCTTTGAATCATAAAATAGTAAAAAAACTACACTTTGGGAAAAACCATGAGAAAAACAATGGTTGTTTTTTGTTTTGGCTATTTAATTTTGTAGATTCAAAAACTGAAAATAATAAACAAATTCCATTCATTTCCTATGTAAAACCAACAACACCACCATTTATCCTCACTAAAAATCCATGGAGAACTTCTACACTCCTCCATCCACTTCCAAGAGTCAACCAAATGATCCAAAAAGTTTTCAAGAGGCCCCTCCCAAGCCTTTGGAGTCACATAATCAAGTAAGGGATCTTCCTCTCTCCTCTTTTGTCAAGCATAATTTTTATCTCATGTCTTTTAGTTTACATTTTTTATGATGGGATATGATATTAAATATTTTACTTATTATCTATTTTAAGTATAAATGATTATATCTTCCATTCACTTGCATCATTCCTCCAATTATCATTTATTTACACCTATTAAATATAGAAATTTTGTACGGATTCCTTTCCCTATTCATGTTCCATCATTAACTTATACCTTATATTACCAAATTCGTAATATTAGAATATTATTTTCCATGTCCATATTACTTCCCATTTTATTGAAACATAATTATAGACCCATTTCTCTATCATGAACTATTTTTAGGAATTCTTAAGTAATGTTGTTATGCTGTATAAATTTTAACGTAATTTTCTTGGCCAAAAATATTGTGTAGTGAATACCATACCCCCAATTATATCACATGCATTTAACTTTATAAACATATATATGTTTATTTGGGACATAAATTTATGAAATCCAAATTACATGATCACAACATAAATTATGATTATGAATGAATCCATGACATGTGATCAATATGGAACGCATTAGTATGAGAATGAAATGATTTTTTTGGGTGCACCTAGATAACACTCCAATTCATTGGGTAGTGTTTTGTATGATGATACATCAAGTTAGTAAAGGGATGTAACTAACTATTTTATAGGAAATCTTCTCCATGAATTCTTACTCTTTTATCCTTGGCCTACAAATATGATTCAGTGTTTTATATTGTTTCCAAATTTTTCATGTTATTATTATCTTGCTATATAATGACTTAATATTCATATTACTTTTGTTCCTAAATGATATACATGTTGTCTATCATTTATCACTTAGTCCATGTCTATTATATTATTGGTATTTATAGATCACACCTTTGTTATGTATATCCTTTGGTTATCTCATAAACTTATAAGTTCAAAGAATTATTTGGAGGATTTTAAATATGTTTTCAATAAAGAACGTTTAGGATGTTTTTAATAATGTGGTTGCATCCCATGTTCAAGATGTTATGTTGTGTAGCTAATTCAAAGATACACTAGATTGATAAACTTTTTGGATTGGATTAAGTGTAATAATATTTTATAAATCAATTATTAATGTTTAATAAAAAAAGGTTTTTATAAAGATGTATAGAGTCTATTAGAAGTATTATTGGTGGGATGAAATAAAAATAAATATTGATGAATTTACTATGAAATTTTTTACTTATTAGGCATTTAAAGTAGAAATAATACTTCATAAGGTGATTATGCACAATTTTCAAGTGAAAGAGTGTAAATGGGAAACTATATCTATGGGCTTCATAGTGGTGTTAAAAAATACTAATCGAGGTAACAATACAATCAGAGTTATTGTTGATTGATTGACTAAGTATGCACATTTTCTTTTTTTTTTCAAAACACTCTATCTCTAGATCAACTTTATTGTTTTTATATTAGTTAAATTATCAGTTTAAATTGATTTACTCTATCTATTTTAATTTATCATGTTCCCATGTTCACTTATAACATTTGGAAAGGCTATGTGAAGTCATTTAAAATTGAAATTATTTTTAACACTACCTTTCATCCTCAGTCTGATAGAAAATTAGAATGAATAATTCAAACATTGGAGTACATACTATGTTCCTGTTTAATGGTTTAATAGTGAATTTTGTATCAACATATTTATTTATTTGATTTTTCTATTAATAATAGTTTTAATTAAAGTATATTTATGGCACCATTTGAGGCATTATATCAAAGGCAGTGTCAAACTCTAACGTTTTGGGATGAAGTAGGTGGAAGGTAGTTAATGGGACCATAATTAGAAGATTAAATAGTAGATAAATTTCCATCGATTCAGTAACACATAAAAAAATCATAGTAAAGGTAGAAAATTTATGTTGATAACTTGAGGAAGAGTCTTTTACTAAATGAATGAAATAATAGTTTTTTCCAATTCTCTTGATGGAATTGTGTGACACATTATTCTTAGTAGTGGAATTTGGGTTCACCATTTATTGTGCCCTAGAAAATATTGAAGAATGGTGGGTCATTTTTCTACCAATCATATTTTCCTCTGAGTTTATCCAAGGTACACAATGTATTTGATGATTCAATATTATGTGAATATATTCCAAATTAATCCCTTGTGTTGAATCCAGATTAAATCATTTTGATGATAATTTTTCTTATGAAGAACATTTAATTTAGAATCTTAACCAAAGAGTGAAATTTTAATGGAATAATTTAATTCATCAGGTTAATTGTTTTTGAAAACCAAAATATTTTTGGAGGCAACATAGGAATTTGAAAATTCTATGATGGAAATATATCCCCACTCATTTAATAAGTCGATATAATTTCAAGGATGAAATATATAAAAGTGTAGAAGAATGTAAAAAAATATTTTATGATATAATAAGTTTTCACAATTTAATAAAATCATTTTACTTTTATGTAATATATTATAAAGTCCAAATATATGAAAAAATCATTTTTAATCATAAAAATGCATTTTTTTTAAAAAGATGTTTTACCACCATCAGATGGTGCACGTAATTTAAATCTATATTTTTTCAATTTTATAAATTCTATTTTAAAAAATAATCATTTTTAATATAATTTGGATGAAATTAACTTTGTTTGAATTGTTGATATATTTTTGATAAGTTTTATGTATTGATGAATTACAAAAAATATTACATTTCTAATTGAAATTTGTTCATTTGTCAACATAATCTATACTATCAAATAATACTTCTAATGGGGTTTAAATTATAATTAGATATATTTTAACTCATTTAATCCAATTTAGACAGTTTAAATCAATTTATCATTGAAATGGGATATAAAATATTTATGATCTTTTGAACATTTTTAAAAAAAGAAGACAATTTTATCACAATGTAAATAAAATAAATTTTTTAAAAAAAAATTTATTTGTTTTTAATTTAGTAAAATAGATTCCATTTTTGGAATAATAATTTTAAAAAAAATTAATAGGCCCCTTTTTTTGACAATATGTATAATAAATAGAGAAATTTTTTTAACTAATACAATTAAAGATAAATCATGTAATTAAGGGTAAAAATAATATTATAAATATTAGAAAATTTCCCTAACAGTTATATTAACTTCTTTGGATTAGTGGGTGTTGACCAAAATATCCCTTGTAACAAATTTATAACCATTAGAATCAACATGGATGAGAGTTTGACATTTATAATTATTTATTTAATGAAATGTAAAATATGTCATAACCAAGTTTTATATAAATATAACATTTTTAATATTGGGATATATAATTGATATTTTTCCATATAAATATTAATTGGAAATATTAAATTCTTCTCTTCATTAAGGAAATTGATTTCAAATCTTTAGGTAATAAATAATTACCTTAAAGGCTTACACAATGATGATTCTATACATGTTTAATTAATGGAAATATCAAATATTTAATAATAAAAATATTAAAATAAATTTAACACTATATAATCAACGTCATACAAGAATATTATTGACTAATTTTACATGTTATTGATGATAATAATGATTTTTCTCAAAGATATCAGGTTTTTATGTTAATATTTAAAAGTTAAATAATGAAAACTTTCAAAAATGACATCAATGATATTTTTAAATTTATAATATTTTATTAAAATATTTAAAATTTATAAAAGATTAAAATTTTGAATTTGTTTGGACAATTCAATAAATTCCATAATTGAGTTAATTATAGCTATTTGATTATTTTTAGTAATTATATTAACCCTCAAATTATAAATTATATGATCTCATGGTATGAATTTAAAAGATTAAATAAGGGATAAAAAAGTTATAAAGATTATAAAATAGTCTAATCTTTTATAATTGTTATTTTGTAAATTTATCAATACCCATAATAAGACTATATTATAAATTAATAATTTTTAATCCATTTGGATTAAAAACTATTTTATATTAAATTAATATTCTGAATAATTCTATGAGTTCCCCTCCCCTCTACAATATAACGACACCCATTCTTCTATTTTTCAATCTCTTAAAAAAATTGGTAACCCAAGATCATCCCAAATAAATTCCTATAATCTATCCACATTATATAAAATTTATTATTGGCATAAAAACAATCCTTAGAGGTGTTAATGTGTTACAAAAACGAGATTTTTTAAAGAAGATGTATTGTTTTAATAAAGTATTTATATTTTATTTCTTATTACAATTACTTAAAATAATCATCCACCATGATGTAATGATAAAACCAGTATACTAAATATACTTAGCTGTAATTATGTTAATATCATCACCTGATTCCATCTCTAATTTCATCAAAGGTGGAATTAATTACTTGTTCAGGTCTACAGAATATTACGGCCTCTCGAACCGATAAAACTGGTTTTCCCTAACCATATCTCATGAATAGTTATAATTATGGAGTTAATGTTTATAAAAGATATTAATGAAATATTTTTTATTATTGAAGAATAATATATTATATATTTTCCTACCATTAAATGCACATAAAAATGATAACATCATTTGTTCGTACGTGTGAGCTATGATCTCCACGAAGCGATGTAATTTATTTTTCATCACCACATCACAATGATGATATATATATATAAGTATATTCAAATGATTATTATGAAATTTATGATATTAAATTCAATATATAAAGATATAATAATAACTACCTATTCTATATTGATAATTGTGAAATGGAAATGTTACTCATGAGGACGTACGACCTATCGTCTCAATGATTATAAAATTGTTCATTTTTTATATCCATATATACATAGTTTGATTTAAATTTATAATTTATGTATAAATATTATTATTAGTTCATGAATATTATTTTGGAGATGATGAACTAATGCTAATTTGATTATTTTCATCATACAAAATTCAGTTTGGACTCAAGTACCGAATATCATCAAATTTTCGGACGTGAACTTAAATAAATAAGTAGTTGTTATAACATAAAAAAAAGTGATATAAAAGGAACAATAACTCTTATAAGGTTATCATGTAATAAAATAAATATCCAAAATTTATTATTCATGTATATAAATATTGTACTTGATGAGTCAGACTCGAGGTAAGGGACATTATTTTATAAACCCTCTTTTAATCATCCATTTTCAAATGTTTTTAAAAAATTAAAATGGCTTTTAAAAAAAATTCATACAGCATTACTGGTTTCTACCTCTTTAAAGATGATTTACCACTCTAATGTTTTATTTATAATTTTTTTACAATTATTTTCAAAGGAAATGGTATCATTTTTAGGTGAACATTTTTATAGTGATTTCGAAATGAAAAGTGTATTATGATATATAAAAGTGTTTTTATAATGGGATTAAATTATTTTGAAAGGGTTCTATTCAGGATATGTTCCTTGGATTTTTATTATTATGGGTAGAGCCTTTTATATCTCATTATATGATGGGTTAAGCCATATTGTAGCTCCAGATATAATGGGTTTAGAGTAAGTAATAATTCAACATGAATATTAAGATGACTTTTCATGGAAAAGTAGTCATGTTTTATTTTAAAAGTTGTGTTTTTATGAAGAAAGTGATATTGTTTTGTTAGAATCTTATTTTTATGAATTTTTAATATCGATTATGAAATATGGAATAATTATATAAAACATTAACATGAAAAGCTCCACAGTGTGAATGAAAGTAAATGCCTATCAAAAACTCACGATTATGTAACTTTTTTGGCTATGAACATATATAAATCCACATTATTTGAGATAAGTCCTTCCCAAATCAGTCATAAAATTCTATCACCACATATTTAAATCCTTATTTTGGGATGATATCAAGCATTGGATGAAATTAGTCAAAACCTAAAGAGGATTCAGGAAGAAGATATAATGTTTTCCTAAAAGTTATTTTATTTAATTTTATTCTTCATCTCTATAAATATACATACAACATGGTCATACAATAACTAAAGAATATTAAATATACTAATATATTTGTATATTAAGGGTTTCACCTATAACAACATACACTTCAATGAAATGGGTTGCGTAATCATCATTTGTGTTTATGGGGAACTACAGCCACACAAAATGATTTCATTAGTTTTTCCATTACCACTTATCATAGTTGAAAATAATTATTGAAATACTATTTATATTTTCTATATGTTATATTTATGATTTAATTGTGCTTATTTAATTATATATAACACAAAAGATAATGATATTTATTTTCTGTGTATATGATAATGTAGTTTGTGTGTACGAAGGACTACCTCGTCACCAAGTGATGATATTCATTCACGATTTACATAGAATAGATTGAGGATGATTTTAATGTACATATGTAATATATTTATATATATTATAATGGTTTGATAATATATAAATATATAAAATAATTTTATTTATTTCAAAATGGTAAGAAAATGTAAATAGTTTTCATGTTTACATATGACATACCATCTCCAAAAATGAAGTATTTAATTTCCAATAAAATAAATATGGATTATTATAAATACATATATAATTAAGATATATGAAATTATCCTCATGGTTTACCTTTAGAGATAATTCAATATTGATCTATGTATTTGGATAAAAAATAACATGTCTAAACATACGTGAAAAAGAAGCCAATTAACACTCGGAATGATAACAATATGGAAATATTATTTAGGAATTGGTAATAAGGTGTTATAAAAGTATCATAAATGACATTATAAATATTAATAAGGTTATAGAATATGTTAATAACAAAATTTAAACCATTATACATTAGATTAAAGAGTTTTAGAAAAATGACGCATAAGGTAAGGGATTTCATCTTAATTTACCTTCCATTGAGTGTTATTTGTTATTATGAACCATTTGACATTTATATGTCTTATATACTTTCCCTTTGACATTTTATATTATTATTCATGGAATTTTATGTTTCAATTTTTATTATTTCATTAAATGGTAGTTAATATTAAAAGTACACGATGTTAACAATTATTGTGCAATCTCACTAATGGGGGAGGGACATTTACTGTTTGGGAGAGAGGATTATTCTCATTTCATACCGTTCTCAAACCCTGATTCACTGCCGGCATTTCCTCAAATCCTGCTCGACCTGAAAGTCAAAGATCTACTCTATGGTTTCCCAAACCTTTCACTATGGCCATCAGAATTTTTGGAGTCTTCAGACATTCTAAATCACACTCTGATTGCGAGATTTATTCAGTGATGGCCCTCGGTAGACTCATTTTATAGGCACATCTTCGATGCTTGGGGTCTGCAAGAGAGGGCATCGGTGGGTCTTCTGGATAATCATCAAATTATGGTCTGTTATTCCTCAGAGGACGATCTCATCAATGCCTGGTCAAGTTCTCAAAGAAGCTTCAATTGTTTCTGATTTTATCTACTCCGGTGGCCCTTCGACTTACATATGAAACACGACCCTCCTTCAATGAAAATCGAGGTAATTATTCCAAACCTCCCTCTACCGTTCCAAAATCCATCCATTCTCCGTATGTTAGGAAATTTGATAGGTAGATACATAAGTTCGGATTGCCACACAGAGGCCATTTGTCATCCCGTGAATCCTTGAATCTGTGTTGAAATGGATGTGTCATGGGTTCCTTTCGATTATGTGTGGATCACAGTGGGAGAAGAATACCACTGCAAACAACGTCTGATTTTTGAATCTTGGACTGATTACTGCTCTAAATGCAAGCGATTGGGTCACTTGAAGGAGGATTGTTGTAGTAATTCTAAGAGGGATGACTTGAAGTCGATTTATATCGGTGGAAGAGAATATAAAATTCATCCTGAAGGTGATATTAAATTCTCTGGGATGACAAAATGACAAGGAGGTTCATTCAGTCCTCCTAGTATGTGCGATGGGCCAAGGGAGATTTTACCTGAGCGGACTCCCCGAGCTTGTTCACCAGTGAAGAAACTCTAGAAGAATCATAAGAATCCAACAGTAGAGAATGTGTTTAAGAGGATGAGGTAGGATTTGGTCGGGCCATCCTCTAGCAGTAGTTTTCCATTCCATATTGCTGGGAGGCAGGTGGTTATGGTTCAACTGACAAAAACTAATGAATTTCCAAGGGTGTTTGGGATTTCTCATGTTCTGGAGCAGTTGGGGGTTCATGTGGAGGAGATTACAACAAGAGTGGATGGTGCCAAATAGGATGACATGAGGAAGGGAAGGTAGCGGCTGGATATTGAGGTGGTCCCTTCAGATAGTGTGGTTACACCAAGGGTCAATCATGCTGGTGATTCTTCCTATGAAGAATTGGTCGGGGGGATTCAGTACTCCATACAGGTGGGAAACAAATTTGATGGCCTCACTATGGGAGTGTTGAACAATAATCATGAAGAATTAGACTTTGAAAATGGGGAACGAGTGGAGAATTCCATGGGAGATAGAAAGAGTATCTCTACTAGAGAAATATGCATGAGGAGTAGGTGGAGTAACAGAAGGAGGAAGGGAAAGAAGGACTACTCATCTATGCCACCATCTTTTGAAGACTCGGTCTGCAAAAAAATAGAGTGGATGAGAGGGTGGCCTGTGAGGATTTATGTCAACCGAAATTCCCCGATCAACTCGGATCATGGGGTTAAAATCTGAGTTCGGTAGAAGACGTTAAAGATCAGGTGTTGTAACTCAATGCATCTGAAGAGGATGCATCCAAGTTGATGGGATAGAATATTGAAATGAACCTTAATGGGGAGCAATACTCTTGGGTTGACAAACAGGAATCGATTCTGGTTTAGGGATTCAACCAGGGGTTGTTAAAGCTTGAAGAATTCATACATGTATGGGATAAACTATCTGCTGATTTAGAAATCCTATTAATGGAAGATCCCCACACTAAGGTAACATATATTTCATGGACGCTGTTTAGGGATATGAACTCTAGCAGGTTTAAATTTTCATTCAATGACTATTTTCTCTCATTTTCGGACTAATGCTCGTTATTTCAATTTTCTTGAGTGTTTGATTATGAGGACTTAATTTCAGCCAGTCGGTCAAAGGTAAATTTGGGGTTATGTTCCCAGAATTTTCTGGTTCTACTTCAGATGGGGTTCAAAGCACGGGGTCACCACTTTGGCATGGCACTTGGATTCTGAGTGGGTATAGTCTGGCCATCGGTATTGTGCCTGCGCATCTTTTCATGGGGCAGTCTGAGTGCTCATGTTTTGGTGGTAGACCTATACATGATGAAAATACTGGGGAGTGGTAGAAATTTTTTGTTCTTGGGAATTTTCTGTAATTTTATTTGGTTGTTATGCTGGGCACTACAGTTTCTCACTTTCCTTGCAAAGTGATTTGAAAATCAAATTAAAATAATTTTCAGTCAGACATGTATCATAAATATCCATATATTTATGATGGATATAAAATTTTATAAACCATATATCATGTTTCACAAATGTAATTGACTTTAAATGTTTGGTCTATATATTTTAAAATATTGATGAAATTATTTTCCTTGCACAATGATGATATTTGATGTTAATGAACATTTTTTATTAAATAAAAAAAATTATTTGATATATAAGTAATGTTTTGGAATAATAAAAATGTTCATTTACTAGTTAATGATATCCCATTTATGCACTGGTTGTCTAGGGACGTGTGGTGCACCGGTGGGTGGCTGACCCAATGCCTCATTACCCAACAACATGTTCGCTTCTTCGGTGGAGGCATATTAGAAGTTGGTTCAGGGACATAGAAATGATGTTTGGTGAGGTCTAGTGTTCAATTCCTATGATCCTACTCTTGGGGAAATTTCTACATATCATGTACCACACGTCTTTCCAGGTCACACGGTGTCTCACAGGGTGGGAAGAATGGGCACACTTCACCTGGATGACAGCATTCTATGATGAACCATCGCTGATCTAGGTGTTACCCCATGGGACGCTTTATCATATCGGTTGTCAACGGAACTTTCCTGACTGGTGCATTATAACATATTCAGAGTTAGGGGTTCATTTGGAGTGGATGGTCTGAAAAGGCCACTTATAGGGGATTACCTTTTAAAACAAAATATATTTCCACTAAAACAAAAAATACAAGGACACATTCCTTTCTCAACATATTGATTAAAACGAATGTGTGTTCAGTTATTTTCCATACTATATTTATTATTCCCTATCTAGTTATTTAAAAATAAGGGTTGTTATCTTATTTACCATGACATATTGCTTATTACTTGCCTATTTATTTAAATAGAACGTGTGTTTGATTATTTATTATTCCATATTGAGAATTCGTTATGTAGTTATTTAAATGGAATGTGTGTTTCGTTGATTTCCTTGCCATATTAATTATTAATTATTGATTCATGATAGCTTCCACTATACATAACACTTATAACGAATTTAACATACCCTTAATTTTTTCCAATCTTTATGTTATGAGTAACTAGTTTTCTAATGGTATTTCTAAAATCCCATAGATTATATTTCAATTTTTATTATGAATTATTTTCATTTTCCCAATTTAAAATTGTTATCATGTATTTATATAGTTTTCAAAAACTGCTACTCTGATCGATCTTTTGGGGTTTTAATCTAGTATCTATGAAAATGAAATAATGTATTGCACTAGCTCTAGGATTCAGGGTTTAGGTTTTTTAATGTTTCTATATGATGATTTCTAGTAGAATCATTATAAATAGATTTAGGAAAACATGAATTATATAACATAACTCCATGATAGAAATTGAGGATAATTATAGAAGAATGTCCCAATAAAACCATGTTTGTCATTATGAGATTAATTATGATTGAAATTTTCCATTTATGTAAATATTTTTAATAGTTTCAGTATGTACATTATGTTTCATAATTATTTTATCTAAATTAGTATATTAATTGTTCTAGAAATGGAACCTGGAAAGAGTAATGGGATGAATACTTTAAGACAATATAAATGTTTCCATGTTGAGGAGGCTGATATAGCTGGTATTTGAACTAAGAAATTTATGGATATATTGGGTAAGTATAATTAGGTTATGACATAATATCTTGATTGAATAGAGATTTGTTTTCCACAATTATAATCTCAAATATGGTATCACTTTATATGACATGTCCCCTATCATACAGTGGGAATACAGATCCAGTGGAAGATAAAAAATGGATTAAGTATTTAGATAAGATATTTATGGCTTTAGGATATTGAGAAAAAGATAATATTACACGTGCATTGTATTGTCTCAATGGAGATGGGGATCAATAGTGGTATTTGATCCTCAATACTAAGAAAGTATAAGAAATAAAACTCAAGGAATTGAAGCCATTTAAGGATAAATTCTTTCAAAAATATTTAACGCATGAGTGAAAATATAGATGAAGAGAAATTTCCTCAGTTTAATGACAAAGGAAGAAGAATGTTCTATGGAGTATAAAACTACCATTATAAGGTCATTTATTTACGTTATATATTACATACACACAATGGAGTGAAATATTTCTCACTTTTTGAGGTTATTAAGAAATATATCTGAAGGGATCTAGTGTATCAAACTTTTTCTTCATATGATGAAATATTTTTATGTGCTCTCAATATAAATAAATAAATCTCTATAATTTATGTCTTCAAAGGGATGTAAGAGAAGAAGAGGATTATAAATCAAATAACAGATAAAAGGAATAATAAAAATACGTGTTTCCCAACATGTGATATCAATTGAAATAATTAACATGTGAAATGATTAAAGGTATATGGGGTTTTATATAAATATAGATAATGGGTCTATAGGGTAAATAAGGCAATGAGAAGAACTAAAATACTCTTATTAAGTGTTTCAACTATAAGGATATGTTTAAATAAGAAAATTTATTCCCTAATATTCAATGAAATAACCTCAAAATAAGTTGATAGATTATGTTAAATATTTTTCTATTGATACAACCATTGAGGAATGAATAATTTACTAATATTTGGATCCAATAATTTTCTCATTTCATTATTTTATCAATGATATATTAGTTATGGTAAACATGAAATATATAAGGATTATACTATAGTAATATTTTGTGAAGGATTTGAGAGAACATGTTGAGTTGTATCAATAGCTACAAAAACTAATTCAGTAATAATTTGAAAATTATAGAAACTATAAGAGTGATGGAAAGAAAAAAACTAATGTGTTCTTAATGTTGATATAATGATGTTTAGGTAGATAGATGATTAATATGGATAAGGTAAATTTAATATTATTGGACACCTTAGAATTGATTAATGGTTAAATATAATTTTGGTCATGCTATCATTGATATAGTCAATAACATTTTGGATTAATGTAATATATCTAATAACATATTTGTCATATTGAACAAGGATGAATGTATGTTTTCAATGATTTCTTTTGGTAATTAATATTATTTACCTATCTTAAGGGAATATGTGAAGAAGGTATTCACATGTTTGGTATGTGATAATTTAGAGCTACTTCTTTTTTTTGGATTAATGATAAGTTTATTTTCCAAATTTTGTGGCCTTTCCATATTTTTATCATGATTTTTATGAACCAACATAAGGTTAATCGTTTATGAAATGGTTGATGTTGATATTTTGAAATGGGTTTAAAGATAAACATATTGAATCACCATATGATGCCACCAATACTATTAGATGATGTGTAAATAGTTCAAGGAACAACCAACAGGTGATAATTTGTTTATAAAATAGAAATGTACCAAGAAAGTATATTTCCTTATAGTCTTAGTGTGAGAAATAATTTCGAAAATATAGGAAATATGTTCTTAAGAAAATGATATTCTATTATTATCATTTTTATGATATCAATATCCCTTTTTCACACATCTGGTTTACATAATTTCAGTCCTTAACACTATCCTAAACATGTTCTCTATCCCTATCGCATAGTATTTGAGTTTATTTTTTTATTTTCCTTGTGTATGTTTTCATATCCCACCAATGTTCTCATATCTGGAAGTAATGTTATTTGGTTGTTGAAAATGACTTTTGTACTTCCATTTAAATATTCATAAGTTGATATTATATTAAATCTACTATGATGTGTGTTTTTCAATAATGGTATTTCTAACTTACAATCTCTTTATTAATGAGATAAATGAAAAATTGTGAGGAAATAATTAAATTAAGGCGGGGATAATGTGACACCCCAAAAATATAATGTAATAAAATTATATTTGATCATATGTATGAGATAGAAAAATAATAATAATAATGGATATAGCATCCCAATAATATACTATTATTTTTTTATTTTAATTAAATTCAATATATTCGGTGACTTTAAATACATAAATTCTTGAGTTTTTCATATGTTACACATAATAATTACATTCATCGACAAAATCCATTATAAGAAAATGACCTAAAAACATGGGTTCCATATTTTTACATTATAAATTCTATTATATTGTTATTTTAATTATTTATTCCACTTTACATGGAAAATCATGGTTAAACTTCCCTAATTCAAAAAGTTACAAGTTTTCCACTTACCACACTTACAAAAGGCCACATATGTAAAGACCCATAAATTTCAAGGAAATTTTTGTTTTATTTCTATGGGATTTTACAAGTACGCAGTTTCTGACAGCACCTAATTCCAAGGCCCGGTGTACCCAGAATAATTTTCTGAAATTTAGCTCGGGTACGTTCATTGAACGGACGAGCAGGTTTTTCTAACTTTTGACCCAGTGCTCGGAATTGAAATATGAGGGCACCGATGAAACCGCAGCGGCAGTATTTTATTAACAGGACCTTTTCCAAAGGTGCATTTTCTTGAGAGGAGTTGTTAAAAATTGAGGATTAAATGTGAAGTAAATAAAATTTTTGGAACAAATTTTACTTCTATCCTAAGTGGTTTTATCCTAATTATGTGAGTTGGGGTGGGACCCACTAGATCCTAACTCCTCTTGTTAGGGTATTTGTGAGGTGGGGCCCACACGAGTCCCAACCCATCAAATTCCTTGAACTCCTCTAACCCCTCTTAAAGTTAGAAACTCCTCATTAATTTGTAACTCTGAAAAACCCCTCTTTAACTCTCCCAACACTTATAAGGACCTTCCCTCTCTTAACTCTTTCCAATATAAACTATTGATTAATTGAACCTACTCAATTAATTAATTAAGTGTTTTGAGTTTGAATTTCAATTGGCATGTGTTATTAAAATAATTGGATGAGCCCATTAATTTTATTTTGGGACACCCTTTGTGTTGGTGGATTTTGGGAGAGAGAGATAGCCTTTGTGAGAAGAAGAAGAAGAAGAAAGAAGAGAAGAGAATTCCTCATAGCTGAAGAACGATGCCTCTTCAACGAAGAACAACGCTTCTTTATAGAAGAACACCAGATCCATGAAGATCGACTTCTTCCCTCAACGAAGAACGGTCGACGTGCTTCTTCTGCTTTTATCCGTGACAAAAGGGAAGGCCCTAAATCTTCGGATACGCAACAACATCTCCAACGAATCTTTTCCCCGCGAGGCCATCTTCCACAACGCCCGACATGCGACGTTAGTTATTCAATGTATGGGAATTATTTTTTGGATTTTCTCTTTACCTTTTGAGAATAGAACGATGAGCGCAGACCAACCTATGCCCGGTTGATCTGCGGATCGATCGTTCATGCGGGTTGGGTAGGGAATTAATTTGAGAATGATATTATTCCCATGGTTGTTTCCTTCCCAAACAAAAAACGTGGATCAAATCATCATCAAGTTGATCCTCGAATGTTATTATTTGCGGGACAGGAATATGCAATTACGGGAGTATTGTTGGGAATTAGGTCAAATTATAATTGATTAAAATTGTGCCTTGTTAAGTTTTTGAAATCATGTGTTGATTATTGGCAATTGATAACACCTAACGCGGAGGGCACAGGGCGAACAAACATAGCCTGACAACCCTCTGAAGATTGTTTGTTGATGTGCAGATTGACGGGCGACGACAAAACGGGCCGAAATGGAGATTTGAAGTCTCTGTAGTGAAGTTCGGGTCCCGTAGTGACCTTAGGCGCAGACGGCGGGCGATAGGGACCACTGGTGAGCATCTGGTGGTCCGCGGAAAGCGGCGGCGGCGCGCTCCACCGGTGCGGCGACACCGGCGACCGGCGACGGCGGCACGCCGCCGGAGAAGATCGTCGCGATAGAGCTACGGCAGACCGGAATGGTAAAGTCGTTCCGAATTTGGGGGGGGGGGGGGTCGCTACTTAAAATCTGTGCCGGTTCAATGCCAACCAGGGGAAACACCCCCCCCCCCCCCCTGCGTCTGCTCTGCCACGCTGGCCGAGCCTCAGCCAGTCGGGTCGGGCCGCCGGCGCCGGGTCGGGCCGCGCCATCCGGGCCGTACCGCACCCACCTGGGCCATACCCGGACCTGGGTCGGGTCGACCTGGTTTGGGCCCATCTAGGGGGTATTGGTTCGGGTCGGACCGGGCCCAAACCCCATATTTTCGGGCCTCCTTCAGTTAAACTCCCATATCATGAGCTATAGATCTCCGATCGACGCACCGTCAATTGCGTTGGGATCCTTGGATCAAGATGGTCGTTTTTCTATATTACACTCAATGTTTCGGAAAATTATGGGTATGTCCGAGTTGGTTCGAACCTGAAACCAACCGGGTCCTCGGAGTAGAAACACTTATAACATGAGCTCCGGACATCCGATTGGCGTTCCGTCGAGTTAGTTGGATTCCTTTTGGTGAGACAGAGCTTTTGGTATACTTCACCTGAGGTTTGGACGTGGTTGGAGTATAGTCAGGTTGGATTGTACCTGAAATCCAACCGGGCCCCTCGAACGGAAAAGCTGATAAGTTTCAGACTGGACGACCGTTTGGCGAACCATCTGTGGAATTGGTAATCATGTGGAGAAATGGTCCCTATGATTATACCCTATGAGAGTTCGGGGTATAGTTGAGATACGGTCGGGTTGGTCGTATACGAAACCAACCGGGCCCCCGGGACGAAAATGCTAAAAACACACAGGTCGGGCGTCCGATTGACGTGTCGTCTATTGTGTTGAGATTCCTATGACGTGGTAGACCCTTGGGATTCTTCTTCATGGGAATTTGTGATACTTGGAGTATCGACCAGTAGCTCATGGAGCGGACCCTCCCAGTGACGAGCGAGCGGAGTGCAGAGACCTATTAGCTGGCTGAGACTTGACGAATGCTGATCGATCGACTCGGAGTGATACAGATAGCCCAGTGGGGAGCGCTTTGTTGTAGCGGCAGACCCACAGCGGAGGAGCGCTTGGTTGTAGCGGCAGACCCGCGGTACTTGACAGAAGGAGTACCTATGTAGGGTGTGAGGGGATATGCTTGGTTGTAGCAGCAGACCCATGGTGGGAAGCTCTTAGTTGTAGCAGCAAACCCATAGTACTCGACAGGTGGAGTACTTCAGTAGTCAATGGTTAGTGGTAAGCGCTTGGTTGTAGTGGCAGGCCCACTCTACTCGATAGATGAGAAGTTCTCCAGCAGTTGTGGTCTCGACATCATGAATAAAATCCTGGTTTGAGATGAGTCATTGACCTTTGTGATTTACTCGGGATTGAGATGGGTTACTAGATAACTTAGGTATATGTATGGGCATATACCTGTGTAGTGGATATCCGTTGATTTCATATCTGTGTAATACCTCTTGATTGAGATGAGTTACTTGATAAATTAGGTATAAGTATGGGCTTATACCTAAGTAAGGGTTATCTATTTAGATCCGGCTTGTGGTTATCCTTGTTGGAAATAGTGAGACCTTGAGGGTCTCGGGGTCCCTACTGAGTATCGTTATACTCACCCCTGCACGGGCTATGCCCGTACCTCGTTGTGTTGGATGCAGATGACAGACAGTGTAGACGGAGGCCGAGTGTTCGAGGACTGGACGGTACCTAGAGGTGGACTTCACGACGAGTCAGTATCCGAAGGTGGACTTCACGACAAGACAGTTCTTGAAGGAGGTTCACAAGAGAGAGAGTTGAGGAGGCTATATGTACCTACCCTTCCGGTAGGATCCGTGGTGGACGATCCTGGAGATCTACTATCTGTACCTACCCTTCAGGTCAGATTCGAGGTGGATGACCCAGGAGCTACTTCTATTATTCTAGCTGCTTGTCTTTTCTGTTGTACTTTCATTTAGTTGAGGCTGTACTTTTTAGTTGGGTTTGTATTCTGGCCCATTTACTTTTCAGCACATTCTTTTGTACTTATTGTTTGCTTCATCTTGTACTATGTTGTGTTGTTTACTTTTATAAAGGCAATGCATTGCCTTTTTATTGGGATTTACACCTTTCGTGCTAGTCGCCAGCCCCTGGCCTATGGAAGGCGGGCTTGGGGTAGTTACAACATGGGCCCCGAGGACTGGTCGTGAAAAATTGGTATCAGAGGAGTCGGTTCTACTACAGAACTCAGGACTCTGATAATTTCTTCTATGTGAAGAAATAGTGTTAAGGTAATTGAGTGTGGTTATCAGTCCCTAGAGTCCAGTGTTGGTGCGGCGACGAACGTATCCATGCACCAGGACCCTATCTATCGATTTCCGACTTGGTGCATGAAAAGAGTGATTGCATGTGTGTTTACAAAAGTATTAAAGTCATCTCAAACTAGGTCAGCTCACCAGGTATAGTCTTTGACCGTGTAACATCTTTTTCTTTCAGGATGCCTGCCCGTGGACGATCAGCTAGAGCCCCGAGAGTTGTACGTATTGACAGCCCGCTGAGTGACGATGCCTCAGTACATGGCCCTCTTCCAATTGAGGCACCAACATAGGCACCTGCGGTAATACCACCCGTTGGGCCACCAATTCCACCAGCCCCAGCAGCATAGAGTGCACGTGGCTTGAGTGCACTGCACGAGTTCCACCGCCAGAGGCCACCCAGGTTCAGGGAAGAGACAGACCTGCAGGCGGATAAGGATTGGCTTGAGGCTGTGGTGAGAGTCTTCAGGAACGTAGGGACACTAGCAGAATTCATGGCGATCCTTGCTGCCAGCATCCTTCAGGAAGCAACAGGCAGATGGTAGAGCCTGATGTTCCAGATGCATGACGAGGTGACACTTCTGTGGGCAGACTTCGAGAGCATGTTCCGGGTAGAGTTTGTACCAGCCACCCTTCGAGCGGTGTGTATACAAGAGATTATTCATCTTTAGTAGGGTAGCATGACAGTGGTGAAGTATTCGACGAGGTTCACCGATCACCCGCACTACTCCACTGATATGGTATGGGACCTGTTCTTCAGGGACCGAACCTTCGTGCAGGGGAATAAGCGAGAGATTAGAGCCTCCGTTGTTTCTCACAACATCCCGACATAGACAGGGGTGTTGGAGCGAGCCCTCTTAGTGGAGAGTTTCCTTGCTGAGCAGTCTCAAGCAGCAGGACCCACCACTAGCCGGCATGTGGTAGAGTCTTCTGTAGCGGGAAGTAGACAGATGACGCAGAGGTCCAAGAGGACCAAACCTACAGGTGGTCGACCGCATGACATAGGATCGTGTGTACGAGGCACCTGGGGTGGAGAAAGACTTACCAGGAGCGGGCAATGTTACTCCTGTGGCGGGGTTTGTCACATGGCACTTGACTATGTAACCCGCCATACAGATGACCAGTAGATAAACGAAGGACCTCCCAGGCAGAGGTAGAGGTTCGATTGAGGCGGACCGCAAAGAGCAGGAGACCAAGGCAGGGGAGATAGACGTGCAACTGGAGGTGGAAAATGGTTCGAGGTGTTTCCACGACCACCACCAGGAGGTCCACCCCGACCACAGGGAACAAGTGGACATGGGATAGCTCAACATCCGACATCTGAAGCATATGACTATGGAGCTCTGGAAGCAGGCGGATAAGTGCAGGACTAGTTCAGGGCATGGAGAACTTTAATCATGGTTCTTCTAGTTTCCTTGTTGTCATTGTTTATGTTTGTTGTTGCTATATGTCTATGTACTTTGAGCTGCAGTAATAAAATACACTTGTTCTTTTGACATTTGCTTCCTTCCTTTTTGTGTACTAAGAGGTTTTGGTTTAAACTGTTGACTTGACCCTCACTTTTGAGATTCCTACTGGAGGAGACCCATTGACCACACACTGATTCCGACAGTGTGACTCAACCCTTGGAGGCAAGAGTAACGGTTGGATCTCTTGGTTGTAGCGTTGAGGCCTTACAACATCATACATGGCATGGATTAGTATCATTCATGTTAGGATTGACTGTATTAGGAAAAAACGTGGTTCATCCAGGAGATGAGACCAGATTTCTCTTATCGGCAAAGAGGAAATCTTAGCAGCTCTTATAGGGCCAGAGATGGTTCAGACTATGACAGAAAAGCACAGTTCATCCAGGAGAGGATGAAGACTGCACAGTAAAGATAGAAGTTCTAAGGTAATAGGAGACAGAGACCACTAGAGTTCGAGGATGGCGACCACGTTTTCTTACGGGTCTCACCTTGACGTGGATTATAGAGATTTGGCCGGGGCGGCAAGTTATCTCCGCGCTTCATCAGACCATTCCAGGTTCTCAGCAGGATAGAAAAGGTGGATTATCGCCTTGCTCTTCCACCTCAGTTGGATCGGGTGCACGACGTCTTCCATGTATATCAGCTGAGGAGATACATGCATGACACGACACATATCATTGATCACATGGAGCTGGATATCGATGAAGGGGAGAATTTTGTGGAGGTATTGGTGGAGATTGATGATCGAAATGATTGGGTCCTACGAGGACGGTCGATTCCTCTTGTGAACTTTTGCTGGTAGTACGGGAACCTCTAGGAGAGCACATGGAAGTGGGAGGCTCAGTTGCGTTCTCAATACCTCCTTTTGTTTCCCTAGTTCATGATGTAGCTTTACGGGGATGTAAAGACCTAAGGTGGGAGTAATGTAAAGACCCGTAAATTTCAAGAAATTTTTTTTATTAATTTCTTTGGGATTTTACGAGTACACATTTTCTGACGGCACCTAATTCCGAGGCCCGGTGTTCCAGGAATAATTTTTTGAAGTTTATCTCGGGTACTTTCAGTGAACGGATGAGCAGGTTTTTCTAACATTTGATCTGTTGCTCAGAATTGAAATATGATGGCATCGATGAAACTGTAGCGACAGTATTTGCTTAAGAGGACCTTTTTTGAAGCTGCGTTTTCTCGGGAGGAGTTGTTAAAAATTGAGGATTAAATGTGAAGTAAATAAAATTTGTTGAACAAATTTTACTTCTAACCTAAGTGGTTTTATCCTACGTATGGGAGTTGGGGTGGGACCCACTAGATCATAAGTCCTATTGTTAGGATATTTGTGAGGTGGGGCTCACACGACCCCACCCCTTAAAATTCCTTAAACTCCTCTAACTCCTCTTAATGTTGGCAACTCCTCATTAATTTTTAATTCTCAAAAACCCCTCATTAACTATTCCAATAGTTATAAGGACCTTCCCTCTCTTAACTCTTGCCAACATACACTATTGATTAATTTAACCTACTCAATTAATTAATTATGTTTTTTGAGTTTGAATTTTAAATGGAATGTGTTAATAAAATAATTGGATGATCCCCTTTATTTTATTTTGGGACACACGTTGTGTTGGGGGATTTGGGGAGGGAGAGAGAGCCTCTGTGAGAAGAAGAAGAAGAAGAAAGAAGAGAATAGAATTCCTCCTCATTGAAGAACGACACCTCTTCAACGAAGAACGACTCTTCTTCGTCGAAAAACACTGGATCCATGAAGAAAGGATTTTCTCCTTGACGAAGAATGGTCGATGTGCTTCTTCTTCTTTTCTCCACGACAAATGGGAAGGCCCCACATCTTCAGATTCACACCAGCGTCACCAACGAATCTTTTACCCGTGACACTGTCTTCTGCGACGCCCGACGTGCGATGTTAGTTATTCAAATTAAGGGAATTATTTTTCTGATTTTCTCTTTATTTTTTGAGAAAAGAATGATGAGCGCGGACCAACCTATTCCTGGTTGCTCCGCGGATCGCTCGTTCGTGCTGGTTGGGTAGGGAATCATTTTGAGAATGATATTATTCCCATGGTTGTTTCCTTCTAAAACAAAGAACTTGGATCAACTAATCATCAAGTTGATCCGCGAATGTTATTATTTGTGGGACGAGAATATTTAATTATGGGAGTATTGTTGGGATATAGGTTAAATTTTAATTGATAAAAATTGTTCCTTGTTAAGTTGTTGAAATCATGTGTTGATTATTACCAATTGAAAACACATAACGCGGAGGGCTCAAGCCAAACAATCATAGCCCGACAACCCTCTGCAGATTGTTTTTTGATGTGCGGATTGATAGAAGACGACAAAATGGGCCGAAATGGAGATTTGAAGTCTCCACAGTGATGTTTGGGTCCCATAGTGACGTTAGGCGCAGACAGCGGGTGAAACGGACCACCGGTGCGTGTCCGGTGGTCCGCAAAAAGCGGCAGCGCGCCGCTGGAGAAGATCGCCGCGGCGGACCGAAACAGCATAGCCGTTCTGGATTTGGGGGGGGGGGGCTTCAAAGCCGCACCGGTTCAATGCCAACTGGGGGGGGAACATCCCCCCCCCCCCCCACCCGCTTTGCGTCCACTCAGCCAAGCTGGCCGAGCCTCAGCCGGCCGGGCCGGGTCGGGCCGCCAGTGCTGTGTTGGGCCGCCCGTGCCGGGCCGGGCCGCCAGCGCCGGCCGGGCCACGCCGGCCGGGTTGGGCCGCACCCAACCAGCACGGACCCGGACCCGGGTTGGGTCGACCTGGTTCGGGCCGACCCAAGGGGTATTGGGCATGGTCGGACCTGGCCCAAACCCCAGATTTTTGGACCTCCTTCTGTTAAATGCCCATATCATGAGATACGTATCTCCGATCGACGCACTGTCAGTTGCGTTGGGATCCGTGGATCGAGACAGTCATTTTAGTATATTACACTCTATTTTTTTTTGCAAAGTATGGATATGATCAGGTTGGTTTGAACCCGAAACCAACCAGGTCCTCGGAGCGGAAACACTTATAACTTGAGCTCCGGACGTCCGATTGACGTGTCGTCGACTTAGTTGGATGACTTTTGGTGAGACGGATCTTTTGGTATACTTTACCTGAGGCATGGAAGCAGTTGGAGTATGACCGGGTTGGACTGTACCCAAAATCCAACCGGACCCCTAGAACAGAAAGGATGATAACTTTCTGACCGGCCGACCGTTTGGCGAACCGTCAGCGGCGTTGGTAATCATGTTGAGAAATAGTCCCCATGAGTATACCCTATGTGAGTTCAGGGTACAGTTGAGATATGATCGGGTTGGACGTATACAAAACCAACCAGGCCCTCGGGACGAAAAGGCTAGTAACACACAGACTGGGCGTCTGATTGACGCGCCGTCTCTTGTGTTGATATTACTATGACATGGAAGACCCCTGGGATACTTCTTCATGGGACTTTGTGATACTCGGAGTATCGACCAGTATCACGTGGAGCGGACCCTCCCAGCGATGAGCGAGCGGAGTGCAGAGACCTAGTAGCTGGCTGAGACTTGATGACTGCTAATAGATCGACCCAGAGTGATTCGGATAACCAAGTGGGGAGCGCATGGTTGTAGCAGTAGACCCGCGGTACTTGACAGATGAGTACCTCTATATGTTATGAGTGGGTGCGCTTGGTTGTAGCGACATACCCATGGTGGGAAGCACTTGTTTGTAGCAGAATACCCACAGTGTTCGATAGGTGGAGTATTTCAGCAGTCCAAGGTTAGTGGGAAGCACTTGGATGTAGCGGCAGGTCCACTGTACTCGAAAGAGGCGGAGTTCTCCAACAGCTGTGGTTTCGACATCGTGAATAAAATATTGGTTTGAGCTGAGTCGTTGACCTTTGTGATTTCCTCATGATTGAGATGGGTTACTTGATAACTTAGGTATAAGTATGGGCATATACCTAAGTAGTGGTTATCCGTTGATTTCATATCTGTGTAATTTGTCTTGATTGAGAGAAGTTACTTGATAACATAGGTATAAGTATGGGCTTATACCTAAGTAAGGGTTATCTGTTTAGATCCTTCTTGTGTTTATCCGTGTTGGATTTAGTGAGACCTTGAGGGTCTCGGGATCCCTACTGAGTATTGTTATACTCACCCCTCCACGGGCTATGCCCGCACCTCGTTGTGTTGGATACAGATGACGGACAACGCAGACAAAGGCTGAGTGTTCGAGGACTGGATGGTACCCGGAGGTGGACCTCACAACGAGTCTATATCCAGAGGTGGACCTCACGATGAGTCAGTATCCGAAGTTGGACTTCACGACGAGACGGTACATAGAGGAGGTTGACGGGCGAGAGCGTTGAAGAGGATATCTGTACCTACCCTTCAATTAGGATTCGAGGTGGATGACCCATGAGCTACTTCTATTCTTCTAGCTACTTGTCTTTTCTGTTGTACTTTCATTCAGTTGTAGCTGTACTTTTCAGTTGGGTTTGTATTCTGGCCCATTTACTTTGCAGCAATATTTTTTGTACATAGTGTTTGCTTCCGCTTTTACTCTATTGTGTTGTTTACTTGTATAATGGCAATGACATACCTTTTCATTGCGATTTACGCCTTTCGTGCTAGTCGCAAACCCCTGGCCTATGAAAGGTGAGCTTGGGGTAGTCACGGCAAGGGCCCCGAGGATGGGTCATGACAACATATCCCTCTTTTTATTACCTCTAAAACTACATTGGACAGGTAAATTCTTGAAAAAATTAGACAAAAACGTAACTCCCCTCATCCAATAAGACATATCATGGGAATAAATCCATCTTATTAAGGAATTATTTTAAACATAATGAGGATACTGGATGAAGTGGTAATGATTTTCTAAAAGCATTTTTATTTTATTTCCTTCTCCACCCCATTGAATAATTCTTATACCATTATTATATAATAACATCACTAAATTTAATATAATTATTATTTGATATTTTAATGGTATGACTTGCAACCAGAAACACTAATATCGTATGGATTATCAACTTATCATTTGTCTGTAAGGTGGACTATCAACACCAAAACTTATGTCATTCATTTTTACATTACTACATATAATTGTTGGGAATGAGGATAGATATACTTCTTATATATTGTTTTTTTAAATTTATGAATCTTATATTCATATATAATTATTATATAACACATATATTCATGCTATACATTTTTTATAATAAGATAATGTTGTTCATGTGTATGGTGGACTACCCCCTCGCAAAGAGATGTGATTCTTTCATGATCTACATTGAATTTATTAAGGACTGTTTAATAATAAACATTAATATATATATATAAGAGATACTACATATAATATATATATATATAAGAGATAATTCATCTATAATATATATATAGAATTTGGGATTCCTTTGTTCAATATGATAAGAAAATTGAGACTAAATTCAAGCATATGTATGACATACCATCTCCATGAACGATGTATTTCATTTCTTATCACCAAATTTTATGGATTTCAATAAATAAATATATACAAAATATATATGATATTTAAATAATAGTTTAATTCTGGAGATGATGAAATCATGATCTATTTAATCGTAAAAAAACAAGACATACTTGAAAAACAAGCCAACTAACACCCAAAAATATGATAATAATGAATGATTATTAAAAAACGGGTAATAATATGACATAAAATAAGCATACATAATTTTATAAATATTGATATGGTTCAATAATATTACAATAACATTATTAAAACAATTATAAAAGTGGTTAAATAGCGTTCAACCAAAAGGAAGTGTATGGTAATGAATTTAATCTCAATTAACATCCCATTGAGATTTTTTTTATTATAAACCAATTAAATTTTATGTGGTGTATATACTACCAAATTAAAAAGCAATGGAATTATTTATATTATTTTATATATCAATTTAAATTATTTCCCCATAGTGATTTTACATGAAAATTTTCAAATGGTAAAAGTTATTTTGTGATCTCTATTTCATTTGTGATTGTTAACATTCTCTTAATAAAATTGTTTTCTTATAATCATATTTCATTACAAATTACCTATATGATAAATATTCATATTATTATACAATGGATATGATATTTCATAAACTATATGACATTATAACATATAGTGTATACATTTAATGTTATTTGTATGTTGAGGAAAATATTTTATTAAATTAAATCAATTATTAAATCTTTGAGTAATAATTTAGACCTAAAGACATGGGTGGGTACCAGTTAATGATATCCCCTTGATGAATTGTTAGTCATGTGAGGCAAATTTATTAGACAAATAAGATTTGTTTTTACCCACTATTTTAAGCTACATTGAGAATCGATCGTGAAGGTAAGGGTTCCATGTACTAGGGAAACATAGAGTACAATAATTTAGTATTTCCAAAATTATGATTTCAATTATTTTTATCCATGATATTTTAGTAACAAAAAATTATATCGATTAATTTTTTTAACAGTTTATTGATTAAATGGAATATGTGATTAGTTATTCGCCATTCCATATTGATTATTCCTCATCTAGTTATTTAAATACAAATCATGTTCTATTTTTTTCTCTTTCTATATTTACTATTCCTTCTCTAGTTATTTAAATTGTTTGTGTTTTTATTTATTTACATTTCTATATTTATTCTTCCTTATCTAGTTATTCAAATTTTTTGTGGGTTAAGTTATTTTTTTTATATATTGATTTTATCATTATTTATTCATGATAGGTTTTACTAAACCTAAAACATATTGATCAATTTAGTTGACCCTTATTTTTTCCCCTTACCACGTGTTTTGAATTATTTAGATTTGAATATGATTTAAAGGATGTAGTTTACTGAATTTTTTATATATTATGTTTTGTTTTCATTTTCGCAATGTAAATTATATATCATGAATATATCTTATTTTTCAAAAACTATTAAAGTAATTAATAAATTGGGATTTTAATCATGTATCAATAATATAATAAATTAAGGCATCGACTCCATAATTTTGGGTTTCAGATCATTATAGTTCCCTTGATCCATTATCAAATGATTTTATATGAAGTTGCATCATATTCCTTGGATGGTGATCCCTTTGAGTAACTTCAATACAAGATAGGGTGTGAGAATCCCTACATTATTCCGAGAGTGATATATTTTATAATCACTATATTCCTAGATTGGGTTCTTCGGATTGTCATGACCAATACGATGTGGGAGTCAATTCCCTACATATTAGGTAAATCTAGATTGTGTTATTGGTATATCTCAATTTTGTGGGTGTGACCCCATCTCTGTATCATTTTCTTTATACTTCTGGGATATACTATATATGTTGAGACTCAAATATAACAGAATCATAGATGAAAAAAAGTAATGATATCTAACTTAGAAAGTTTGTTCTTTGAGATGAGTATTCTATGGTTCCTTTGATGAATTATCCTAGGATGTATTTTGTTGTTCTGAACATAACATGGGATTCTACGTCTACATATACTATATATGGATGTTCTTGTTATATATTATATTGAAGTATACTTGTGATGATATGATTATTATTCTTGATGTTATATGATTAGTGATTATGGGGTGTTATTTTGGGTATTGTTATACTAACATCTACATGGGAACTTCCTGCATGTGTCAAATCTTATACAGATGACAAACATTTTGAGGGAGTACTAAAAGGACTATGTCAAGGTAGAGCTGAGTGACCTAGACATATCGAGGTTTGTTCCTATTTTTATCTTGAAAATAGTCCTCTACCACTTTATAGGTTGGAATCATTTTATATTTTTTGGTGGGAAAGTATTTTTCACATTACTTTCCGGTACATTTTGTTAATCTTTAATGGTGGAATTATAGATTTAAGAATGAATGGTTATTATTTTTTTAACATTTTAGTATTTTATTGGATTGAATTTGTTTGTGTGTGTGTAGGTACATTAGGTTTAGGAATATCTTATGTGTGATATTCCTACTTGGTCCTAGTCACCAAGACTAGACCTATTGGAGGCAGGCTTCAGATAGTCACCGTTCAAGCCTTGTTGGGCCGAGTCCTGACATGATGCCTGAAATATAGTTGCAGTTGGATTTCCACATCTTTTCGGGGGATATCCAACCAATATTTTTTATATGATAAAATATTATATTGATGTAAAAGATAAAAACTATAATTTTCTCTCTCATTTAGCAATTTTATTCCCAAAATTAATGGAATATAAAACAATTAGTGAAATTTGGTATATATTTGAGAGTATTTTTGAAGGAAATTTTAATGTAAAGAAGAAAATATAACATTTTTTGGAGATTCACATTTAAGGATATTTAGATGGATGATGAATAAAATATTGTTGAATAATTTAATAGGTTAAATGAAATAAATTTTAATACATCAATACTTGGAAATAATCTTGACTATTAAAATTTTTTCAAAAATGTGGATAAGAAATAATCTAGATTAGATTTATCATATTGTTTCACCTTTAGAATAAATTTTCTATTTTAATCTAGATTAAAATTGTAATGACCCGTAAAATTCAAAGAAATTTTTTTCTTAATTTTCTTTAGATTTTACAAGAACGCAGTTTCTGACGGCACGTGATTCCATGGCCCGGTGTGCCCGAAATCATTTTCTGAAGTTTGGCTTGGGTACATTCAGTGAACGAACGAGCGGGTTTTTCTAACTTTTGAACCGGTGCTCGGAATCGAATTATGAGGGCACCGATGGAATCGTAGTGCCGATATTTTCTTAGTAACGCATCTTACGGAGTTGCGTTTGCTCGGGTGTGGTTTTTAATTTTGGGGGTTAAGTGAAGAAAATAAAATAAAGTGGTACGACACCTTTATTTTATTTCACTTAACCCCAATTAAAGCCACTTAAAGCTACTTAAGTTGAGTTGAAGCAGATAGGGTGTAACCCAAAATATCATACCCTCTTGGTAGGATATTTGTGAGTTGGGGCCCTCACGAGCCCCACCGTTTCTTTTCCTCTAAGTAACACACCCATGAAAACTCATCTTTAATGAAATTCAACTGGTGCGTTTTCTAAACTCTTAACGCTCCTATTAATTGGACAGTTAAGACGTTACCATTAATTAACCGAATTAATGGTTCGTTTCATAACTTGTTTTTCAAACTGTTGGCATAATAATAAAATAAGACCAATACATGTTTTTCTTGGGTGCGGATTGTTGAGAGGATTTGGAGAAACTCTATCTTCATCCTCCTTCGTGAAGAACGCGAAGAATGCGAAAAACGTGAAGAACGTCGGCCTTCGACGAAAGGCGACAAAGAACGTCGAACCCTCAGAGATCGACGACGTGACACCGTGTACTGTGACACCGACTATTCTCCTCCCGCGACGTTCTTCTACAACAATCCTTCCCCGCGACAAACTTCTATCATCACCGATTGAGGTAGGGGATTACAAATCTTTTAAATTTCCTTTGTGGATTTTATCCTCAACATGGATTTAATTCGTGGAAATAAATTTGTGCATTTTCTTTGACCCTCGGAGATCGTCGACGTGACGCCATATACAGCGTGGATGCGACGCCGCCTTCCGCGACGCGACGATCCTCTTCTTCCGTGATGGTAAATTGCTCGAAGAACTCACGCTCGACGACAACGACAAGGTAGGGGTTTTAATTCTTTAAATCTTTGTGATTTATACCTGCGGCGTTTGTTTAAAATATTGTTGTGAGACTTTTAAAATTGCTAACGTGGTGGGTGCGGACCAACGAACGAGTCCGAACCCACCGCCCCTTTCGTTCTTGGTTTGAAAAACGGCGGACGTCGACAAAGCAGGCCGCATGGACGACGCGGGTCCTCGTAGTGAAGAACGAACCCCGGGAGGACCTTCGGCGAAGACTGCGTAATTTTCCGACCACCGGAACTCGTCCGGTGGTCCGTGGAGCAAACCGTTGGCGCGCCGCGCCGGCACGGCGGCGCCCGGCTCTCCGCCGTGGAGACCCGCCGCGGCTGAAGCCTTGGCGGCGGGCCTGCCGTCCCGCGACCGCACGGGACCGGCGGAGGAGCACGGGATGCGGCCGGCTGCCGCGTCTGCTGGCAAGGGCGGCCCCACGCGGGGCCGCGACTTCCTCACGCGGGGGCAGCGCGCCCCCCGCCCGCGACTCGACCGTAAAAGCCGAGCCGACCCGCTGGCCAACTGGCCTGCCGGGTCGCGCCCAGGCCGGGCCGGGCCGGGTCGCGCCCAGCCGGGTCAGGTCGACCCGGTTCGGGCCAACCCAAGGGTGGTGGGGTCGGGTCGGTCGGGCCCAGATCCCCCGGTTTCGGACCTTTTCGGTATTTTTCTCATAACTTGAGCTATGAGCCTCCGATCGACGCACCGTCAGCGGCGATGCGATCCTTGGATCGAGATGGGCGTTTCGGTATATCGCACTCAAGGTTTATTAAGACTTTGGGATTGGCCGGGTTGGTTCGTACACGAAACCAACCGGGCCCTCAGAGCGGAAACGCTCATATCTTGAGCTACGGACGTCCGATTGACGTTCCGTCGACTTTTTTGGATTCCTCTAAATGAGACAGATCTTTTGACTTACTCTGCCCGAGGTTTGTATGCAGGTGGAGTACGGTCGGGTTGGTTTTTCCTTAAAAACCAACCGGGCCCCTAGGACGAAAAAACCAATGACTCTCAGACCTGGCGTCCGATTGACACGCCGTCTGCGACGTTGAGTTCCTGTTGACGATACGGAACTTTTCGATACATTAAATCTGGACTATGTGTCAGTTGATGTATCAGCCTCTCGGCTCGTGGAGCGGACCCTCCCGAACGAGCTTACTGTGTGCGGGAACCCTAGAGCTGGCAGCGACTGCGACGACGATGACTGTGCAGAGATCCTCAGTGGATTCGACGACAACTACATCACTCAGCGATCCTATGTGGATCAGTGATATAGATACTATGTGTGTCTGATCCTATGTGGGTCAGTGCTCAGCAGTCCTATGTAGGCCAGCGCCTACAGATCCTATGTGGGTCTGATCCTGTGTGGGACTTTGCGGGGGTTAGATACCTATCGATCCTGTGTGGGTCAGATCCTTTGTGGGTCATTGCGGGGGTTAGTTACCTATCAATCCTGTGTGGGTCAAGTCCTTTGTGGGTCATTGCGGGGGTTAGTTACCTATCGATCCTGTGTGGGTTAGATCCTTTGTGGGTCATTGCGGGGGTTAGTACCTATCGATCCTTTGTGGGTCTGACGGCATAGATGAATCAGTGGCAATATTTGATCATCTCTATTATCTAACGAAGAAGTGTACCTGTGTGAGCTGAATCCTATTTTGCTTTCCTTTATGGATTGTGTTGTGCTATCCAGTGTGGATTACGTTTTGATTTCCTGTGTGGACTGGGTTGTTCTTGAGCTCAGATGTCAGAGACGAACAAGAATTGATGACTTAGGTATATGTATGTTGATATACCTAAGTAGTGTCGGATGTTACTTCGTGATTGTATCTTTCCTTTGTGGTTTATCCTTTGTGGGTTATGGGAGACCTTCAGGGGTCTCGGTGTCCCTACTGAGTAGCTTATACACACCCCTGAATAGGCTATGCCCGCACTACATTTTTTTGGATGTAGACGACGGACAATGCTGATCGGGGTGGAGGCTTGCAGAGCAAGACGGTACCTGGAGGTGGACCACTGGGCGAGACGTACTCGGAGCGGATGGCTGGACCCAAGGAGCTGTGGAGGCTATTTGTACTCACCCTTCAGATGTGAATTCCAGTGGATGACTTGACGTTGCGTCTTTACTTTCAGTTGATGTTTTTACCTTTTGAGTTTTACTTTACTTTCAGTTTGGGTTTGTATTCTGGCCCACTTACTTTTCCGCACTTACTACTGTACTCAGTTTTTACTTAGTGTTTACTTCAGCTTGCTTTCTCTGTGGTGTTGTGGTTTACTTTACAAAGACAATGCCTTCCCTTTTTACCGGGATTTATTCCTTGGTGCTAGTCGCCAGCCCCTGGCCTATGGAAGGCGGGCTTGGGGTAGTCACGACTAGGGCCCCGAGGACGGGTCGTGAGAAATTGGTATCAGAGGAGTTTGGTTCTACCACAAAACTTTGGACGCTGATCTTTTTCTATGTGAAGCAATAGTGTTAAGCGTATTGGGTGTGGTTATCAGTTTAGGGAGTCTGGTGCGGCGGCCGACGTATCCGTACACAGGACCCTGACTTCTGATTTCCAACTTAATGCATGAAAACATTGATTTCAAGTGTGTTTCAAGTTTTCTTTGTCATTAAATTGTGTCAGATCACCAGGTATACTGTTCTGACCATGGCACACATGTTTCCTTTTCAGGATGGCCCCACGACGGCAGTCAGCTAGGGTTCCGATAGTCGATCGTGACGACAGCCCACCGAGCGACAAGGCATCGGTACATGGCCCTTTAATAGCTGAGGCACCGGCGGTACCTCTACCCGCCGATCCACCGATGCTTCCATCCCCAGCCGCTGATGATGCACGTCACCTTAGTTCACTGCATGAGTTCCAGTGCCAACGACAGCCCAGGTTCCGCGGGGAGACGGACCCCCAGGCAGCTGAGTACTGGATGGAGGCAGTGGTAAGAGTTTTCCGGTTAGTGAGGACAGTAGCAGACCTCATGGTGATCCTCGCAGCGAGCCTACTGCACGTGGTAGTGGGCCGATGGTGGAGCCTGATTCTCCAGGTGCACGATGAGGCATCTCTTCTCTGGATAGACTTTGAGAGCCTCTTCCACTCAGAGTTTGTCTCAGCCACCCTCCGTGCGGTGCGCATCCAGGAGCTTCTTCAGCTCTGGAAGGGCAGCTTGACGGTCGCATAGTACTCGGCGATATTTACCGATCTCTCACGCTACTCAACAGACATGGTACGGGACCCATTCTTCCGGGCCTGGAACTTTGAGCAGGGATTGAGGCATGAGATCAGGGCATCGCTGATCTCCCTCAGTATTCCGACTCAGGAAGGAGTACTGGAGCGATCCCTTTTGATCGATAGCTTTCTTGCCGAGTCTACACCAACGGCGAGACCCACCGCAGGGAGGCATGTAGCAAAGTCTTCTGAAGAAGTCAGTCGACGAATGACTAATGGGTCCAGGCAGACCAGACCCTCAGGCAGTCGACCTCAGGACACGGGCTCAGCAGTGTGGGGTACTCAGCGCGGAGCCAGTCTTTCGAGAGGCAGGCGGTGCTACACATGCGGCGGGCAGGGCCACATGTCTCGTGACTGCCCGACCCACTGTGCTGAAGAGCATCAGACGGTTGAGGGGCCACCCAGGCAGAGGCAGAGGGTCGAACATGGCAGTCCGTAGGGAGCAGGCGGACGAGGCAGAGGAGCTGGCCGAGTGGAAAGTGGTGGGTGACGCTTTGAAGCTCTACCACCACCACCACGAGGAGGTCCACCCCGACCACCGGGAGCTAGCGGGCAGAGACAGGCACAGCTCCAGGCAGCGGAGGCCTACGACCACAGCACGCCTGAGATGATTCAAGGTACTATCTGTGTCTATTCCACCCTTGCTGCAGTTCTTATTGACACAGGAGAAAGTCACTCTTTCATAGCCGCTGCCCTTGTTCGGAGCTCGAAGATTCCGACTGAGCCATTGGCTCGATCCTTACGGCTAGAGACTCTTACGGGAGAAGACTCGACGATTACGCACTGGTGCCAGCAGTGTGAGATTACTATATGAGGCGAGAGCTTCAGCTGGGATCTTCTTGTAGCGGCGTCGAGGCCTTACGACGTCATCTTGGGCATGGATTGGTTATCTACAGTCCATGCACAGATTGACTATATTAGGTGCAAGGTGCACTGTGTACGCACCGACGAGAGCAGGTTCACCTT
The DNA here is from genome assembly GCA_963277665.1 of Viscum album. Lineage (NCBI taxonomy): Eukaryota > Viridiplantae > Streptophyta > Magnoliopsida > Santalales > Viscaceae > Viscum > Viscum album. Next base: position 173,244,133 of record OY728157.1, read on the forward strand.
CACCGACGAGAAGGGAGCCTTCATAGCACAGGATGGACTTCCGCTGAGGAGAGGACAGCCCATCACTCATCAGTTGGCTAGCCTCATCCTAGGAGCAGTTGACGTGGAGAGTCCTAGTTTTCCTGCAGTGGTGGATTAGTATGCGGACATCTTTCCCGACGACGTTCCAGGACTACCTCCTCGCAGAGAGGTAGACTTTTATATTGACCTGTACCCCGGGATAGCCCCGATATCGACTCCAGCATATCAGATGGCTCCCGCCGAGCTTCGAGAGCTACGGGTATAGTTGGAGGACTTGCAGGGCAAGGGTTTAATCAGACCCAGTGTTTCACCCTGGGCTTCCCCGATATTGTTCACCATGAAGGCGGATGGGAGCATGCGAATTTGTGTTGACTATCGCCGCCTGAACCAGGTGACAGTGAGGAACAATTATCCACTACCGATGATTGATGACCACTTAGATCAGCTCAAGGGAGCACAGTGGTTCTCAAAGATAGACCTCAGGTCAGACTATCATCAGCTCAGAGTTCGGGACGAGGACGTGTAGAAGACGGTATTCAGATGTTGGTATGGCCACTATGATTTCTTGGTTATTCCCTTCGGTGTAACCAATGCTCCAGCGGTGTTAATGGGACTCATGAACAAGATCTTTCAGCCATACCTCGATCGATTTGTTGTGGTCTTCATCGACGACATTTTGATATACTCCACGACTGAGGAGGAGCACGCCTACCACTTGCGTGTTGTACTAGACACACTCCGAGAGCACCAAAATTATAGAAAGCTATCGAAGTGTCAGTTCCAGATACGTGAGGTCCACTTCTTGGGAAACGTCATCTCTGAGGCAGGAGTTGCGGTGGATCCTGTGAAGATCGAGGCGGTGCTAGCTTGGGAGCCACCTAGGAGCGTGACAGAGGTGCAGAGTTTCTTGGGGCTAGCTGGATACTACCGGAGATTTGTTCCAGACTTCTCTAGAGTTGCAGCACCACTCTCAGCTTTGACAACGAAGGGGAAACCCTTTGTGTGGTTAGACAGATGTCAGCAGAGCTTCCAGAAGCTGAGACAGAGATTGGCCAGCGCACCTATCTTGAGGTTGCCTGAGGGGGGAGTAGGGTACGTAGTCTACTGCGATGCATCAGGGACCGGACTCAGATGTGTCCTAATGCAGGAGTAGGTGGTGATCGCCTATGGATCACGTTAGTTGAGTCTGCATGAGTAGAACTACGCTACCCATGACCTGGAGTTAGCAACAGTGGTCTTTGCTCTGAAGACATGGTGACAGTACCTGATGGGCGAGCGCTTTACAGTCTTTTCTGACTATCAGAGTCTCAGTTACATCTTCTCTCAGAAGGACCTGAACCTAAGAAAGCGACGATGGCTCGAGTTCCTCCAGGACTATGACTTTGAGATAGTTTATACTCCTGGGAAGGGGAATGTAGTAGCCGATGCTCTCAGCAGGAGGACGTGCATTCAGGTACTTGAGGAGGTGACAGAGCAGCTATCCTCTTTACATATATCCATCGTAGATAGGGATGGAGCAGCCCTCCTTCATTCTCTCACAGTCACCCCTCCACTACTGCAGCGGGTCAGAGAGGCACAACATGGGGATGTTGATTGTGAGAAGCGACGTGTAGAGATATCCTCAGGACATGCACCAGATGGTTTCTCCTTTGGAGTAGAGCACAACATCCTTTTCAAAGGACGTACCTTGGTACCAGTTTCATTACGGGAGGAGGTGCTGAGAGAGTTTCACACATCTCCCTTGGTGGTACATCCTGGAGTCGCGACGATGTACCAAGACCTCAGACGACATCACTGGTGGCCGGGCATAAAGAAGGTTGTGGTAGAGTTCGTTTCTCGATGCCTCACCTGCCAGAAGGTGAAGGCAGAGCATCAGGTACCAGCAGGATTAGTACAGCCCTTGGAGGTCCTAGAGTGGAAGTGGGACGGGATATCTATGGTCTTCGTGACTGGACTTCCACGCACTTCCAGAGGTCACGACTCCATTTGGGTGATTGTCGACCGACTCACCAAGTCGGCTCACTTCTTACCTATCAGAGAGCAGGGCTCAATGGAGAGCTTGGGACGTCTCTACATTTAGGAGATTGTATAGCTTCACGGTGTGAGATCATCTATCGTGTCCGATAGAGATGCTCACTTTACTTCCCGTCTTTGGAAGGGGTTGTAGGAGGCATTCGGGACGCAGCTACGTCTGAGAACCGCCTTTCACCCTCAGACGGATGGTCAGACTGATAGGACCATAAAGACACTCGAGGACATGCTCCGCGCATGTGTCCTTGACTTTGGTTGTAGCTAGGAGGACCTCCTACCCTTGGTGGAGTTTTCGTACAACAACAGCTACCACTCCACCATCGGGATGGCACCGTATGAGGCATTGTACGGATGACCTTTCATATCTCCTTTGTGTTGGACAGACCCTGGGGAGTCAGCACTTGTGGGACCAGAGATGGTCCAGGCCACGACAGAGAAGGTCCAGATCATCCAGGAGTAAATGAGGACTGCTCAGAGCCGGCAAAAGTCCTATGCTGACAGGAGGCGGAGGCCACTAGAGTTTGAGGATGGCGACAACGTCTTCTTGCATGTCTCACCTCGACGTGGATTACAGAGATTTGGCCGAGGCGGCAAGTTGTCTCCACGCTTCATCGGACCGTTCCAGGTCCTCAACAGGATTGGCGAGGTAGCTTATCTCCTGGCTCTACCACCTCAGTTGCACCGGGTGCACGACGTCTTTCAAGTATCTCAGTTGAGGAGATACGTGCACGACCCGACACATATCATTGACCATGGGGAGCTAGACGTTGATGATGGGGCAACTTTTGCGGAGATCCCAGTGGAGATCGAGGATCAATAGGAGCGAGTCCTACGTGGATGGTCGATTCCTCTAGTGCGCATTTGGTGGTAGCATAGGAACCTCCAGGAGAGCACTTGGGAGCGGGAGGCTCAGATGCGTACTCAGTACCCGCATTTGTTTCCCTAGTTTATTATGTATCTTTACGGGGACGTAAAGCCCTGAGGTTGGAGTGATGTAAAGGCCCGTAAAATTCAAGGAAATTTTTTTCTTAATTTTCTTTGGAATTTCACAAGAACGCAGTTTCTGATGGCACGTGATTCCGAGGCCTGGTGTGCCCGGAATCATATTCCGAAGTTTGGCTTGGGTACGTTCAATGAACGAATGAGCGGGTTTTTATAACTTTTGAACCGGTGCTCGGAATTGAATTCCGAGGGAACCAATGGAATCGCAGCACCAGTCTTTTCGTAGTAACTTATCTCTTGGAGTTGCGTTTGCTTGGGTGCGGTTTTTAATTTTTGGGGTTAAGTGAAGAAAATAAAATAAAGTGGTGCGGCAACTTTATTTTATTTCACATAAATCCACTTAAATCCACTTAAAGCTACATAAGATGAGTTGAAGCGGATTGGGTGGAACCCAAAATATCCTACCCTATTGGTAGGATATTTGTGAGGTGGGGCCCGCACGAGCCCCATCGTTTCTTTTCCTCTAAGTAACGCACCCGCGAAAACTCCTCTTTAATAAAAGTCAACTGGTGCGTTTTCTAAACTCTTAACGCTCTTATTAATTAGACAGTTAAGACGTTACCATTAATTCACTGAATTAATGGTTAATTTCATATCTTGTTTTTCAAACTGTTGCAATAATAATAAAATAAGACCAACACACGTTTTTCTTGGGTGTGGATTGTTGAGAGGATTTGGAGAAACTCTATCTTCATCCTCCTTTGCGAAGAACGCGAAGAATGCGAAGAACGCGAAGAATGCCAGCCTTCGACGAAAGGCGACGAAGAACGCCAAACCCTCGAAGATCGACGAAGTGACGCCGTGTACCGTGACACCGACGATTCTCCTCCCGCGATGTTCTTCTGCGACAATCCTTCCCCGTGACAACCTTCGATCATCACTGATTGAGGTAGGGGATTATAGATCTTTTAAATTTCTCTTGTGGACTTTATCCTCAACATGGATTTAATTTGTGGAATTAATTCTGTGCGTTTTCTTTGACCCTCGGAGATCGTCGATGTGGCGCCATGTACCGCGAGGACGCGACGCCCCCTTCTGTGATGCGACGATCCTCTTCTTCCGCGATGGTAAATTGCGCGAATAACTCATGTTCGACGACAACGACAAGGCAGGGGTTTTAATTCTTTAAATATTTTGTGATTTATACCTGTAACGTTTGTTTAAAAAATTGTTGTGAGACTTTTAAAATGGCTAATGCGGTGGGTGCGGACCAACGAACGAGTCTGAACCCACTGCCCCTTTCGTTCTTGGTGTATGAAACGGCGGAAGTCGACAAAGCAGGCCGCACGGACGACGCAGGGTCCTCGTAGTGAAGAACGAACCCCGGTGGTGGAAGGCGGCGGCACCCGGCACGCCGCTGTGGAGACCCGCCGCGGCTGAAGCCGTGGCGGTGGGCCGGCCATCCCGCGACCGCGTGGGACCGGCGGAGGAGCACGGGACGCGGCCGACTGCCGCATCCGCTAGCAAGGGCGGCCCCACACGGGGCCGCTGCTTCCTCACGCGGGGGCAGCGTGCCCCCCGCCCACGGCTCGGCCGTAACAGCCGAGCCGACCGGCTGGCCAACCGGCCAACCTGGTCGCGCCCAGGCCAGGCCGGGCCGGGTCGCGCCAAAACGTGTCGGACCCGAACCCGGTTCGGGCCGACCCAGGGGGGTTGGGCCGAGTCGGCCGGGCCCAGACCCCCCATTCTCAGACCTTTTCGATCTTTTTCTCATAACTTGAGCTACGAGCCTCCGATAGACGCACCGTCAGCTGCGATGCGATCCTTAAATCGAGGCGGTCGTTTCGGTATATTGCACTCAAGGTTTCGGAATACTATGTGTTTGGCCGGGTTGGTTCGTACACGAAACCAACCGGGACCCCGGAGCAGAAATGCTCATATCTTCAGCTACGGACGTCCTATTGACGTGCCGTTGACTTTGTTAGATTCCTCTAAATGAGACGGATCTTTTGGCTTACTCTGCCCGAGGTTTGGATGTAGGTGGAGTATGGTCAGGTTGGTTTTTCCTTAAAAACCAACCGGGCCCCTGGGACGAAAAATCCAATAACTCTCAGACCGGGCGTCCGATTGACGCGCCGTCTGCGAATTTGAGTTCCTGTTGACGATACGGAACTTTTGGATACATCAACTCTGGACTATGTGTCAGTTGATGTATCAGCCTCTCGGCTCGTGGAGCGGACCCTCCCAAACAAGCTTGCTGTGTGCGGGAACCCTAGAGTTGGTTGCGACTGTGACGACGACGACTGTGCAGAGATCCTTAGTGGATTCGACGACGACTACATCACTCAGCGATCCTACGTGGATCAGTGCTACAGATCCTCTGTGGGTCTGATCCTGTGTGGGTCAGCGCTCAGCGGTCCTATGTGGGCCAGCGCCTATAGATCCAGTGTGGGTCTGATACTATTTGGGTCTTTGTGGGGGTTAGTTTCCTATCGATCCTGTGTGGGTCAGATCCTTTGTGGGTCATTGTTGGGGTTAGTTACCTATCGATCCTGTGTGGGTCAGATCCTTTGTGGGTCATTGCAGGGGTCAGTTACCTATCGATCCTATGTGGGTCAGATCCATTGTGGGTCATTGCGGGGGTTAGTACCTATAGATCCTTTGTGGGTCCAACGGGTTAGATGAATCAGTGGCAATATCTGATCATCTCTATCATCTTACGAAGAAGTATACCTGTTAGAGCTGAATCCAGTTTTACTTTCCGTTGTGGATTGTGTTGTGCTATCCTGTGTGGATTACGTTTTGCTTTCCTATGTGGACTGGGTTTTACTTGAGCTCGGATGTTGGACCCGAACAAGAATTGATGACTTAGGTATATGTATGGGCATATACCTAAGCAGTGTTGGATGTTACTTCGTGATTGTATCTTTCCTTTGTGGTTTATTCTTTGTGGGTTCTCGGAGACCTTTGAGGGTCTCGGGATCCCTACTGAGTAGCTTATACTCACCCCTGCACGGGCTATGCCCACACTACGTTGTGTTGGTTGCTGACGACGGACAGTTCTGATCGGGGTGGAGGCTTACAGAGCAGGACAGTACCTAGAGGTGGACCACTGGGCGAGACGTACTCGGAGTGGACGGCTGGACCCGAGGAGCTGTGGAGGCTATTTGTACTCACCCTTCAGGTGGGACTTCCAGTGGAAGACTCGACGCTGCGGCTTTACTTTCAGTTGTTTTTTTCCTTTCCAGTTGTACTTTACTTTTAGTTTGAGTTTTATTTTGGACAACTTACTTTTCCTCACTTACTGCTGTACTCAGTTTTTACTTAGTGTTTACTTTTTCTTTCTTGCTCTTTGGTGTTGTGGTTTACATTACAAAGGATATTCCTTCCCTTTTTACCGAGATTTACGCCTTGGTGCTAGTCGCCAGCCCCTGTCCTATGGAAGGCGGTCTTGGGGTAGTCACGGCACGGGCCCCGAGGACGGGTCGTGACAAAAATCATAATATTCATATTACTTATGAGAAAAGAAAAAAATAATTTTAAATAATAATAATAAGAAGAAATATTAAATATATTTTCATTCATTGAGAAATCACAAAAAATGATGGGGATGTTTCTAAATCAAGTGACACTAAAAGTTATGAAGATTTTAATGAATTTAATAATTTTTTTCCTATTAATCAAATGGGATGACACCAATAAAGTGGAAATTAAATCATACGAAAAAATCCCGGTGATATAACTGTAATGGGTTTGGAAAAGTTTCCAATAACTTCTCGAAGTATTATGCATTTGAATCTAATAAAAATAGTATAGTGATATAACATAAGAAAATAAATGGGGATAATGACTCATGAGATTAAATAAAACATGGTTGAATTAATAATAATAACAGAAGTAAAAAAAATTGAATCATGGTGATAATAAAAGGAAATGATTACTAATAATTAATAAACTAGTTAAAATATAATGTAATTTATATATCTCATGTTGAATTTAGTTTTTTTTCATCATCATGTAACTAAGGTGATGGAGAGATAACTGATATAGAATACATGCTTAAAAAAGAGTTACAATATTTTCGTGATCATAAAAAACATAAGAAAGAGAATTAATTGTTTAAGAAACTTAAGGATAATATGGTTGTTCTAAAATAAGACTACAAAAATAAATATGTTCCTTATATTTTTTTGATAAATAAATAATAATAGATGATATAAGAATATGAAAATATGGAAAACATATGACAAATAAATACTTCTTAGGTGATTGAAATTTTCCCATTTATAAAAAATGTGTATTAAATCTTGAAATGATTCCAATAATATTTTATAATATTTCAATAAGTTATATTAGGTTAAATTTAAGTCATAAAAATAAATAGAAATGAGGGATATATAGAGGTAGATTGTATAATCTTCTAATGAATCTCCTAATAAATATGTTTCCACTGAAAATAGAGGATCTTAGAAAAAATATGGGTCATTTTTTAATAATGTGACTCATGTAAATCCCACTTCTATATTTAATGGTTAATTTTTTTTAATAATTTCTTATCATATGATAGAAAATATAATCACATTAGATAGCATGATAGTGGTAATATTATTCCGAAAAAAATATTAACATTATGGATGATCATGGTTCATAGATTACTTCTGATTCTTTGGACAGTAAGGCCATGAATCCTACACATTCTATTTTTATAGGTGACTACCCAGGGAGCTCCATGAACCAAGGGGGGATATTATATCAAAATGAGTTAATATTTTTTTTTAAAAAAATGTGATGATGAATTCATCAATCCATCAAATGAAAAATAAAAATAAATGTATAGATAAAATCTATTCTACATGTTTTTAGTATGGTTTTTTACAAAGGACTATATAAATTACTTATCAAAAATTATTGTATATAGTATAAAATGTATGGGAATAATGAATCTAATATAAGAGATGTATTTTTTTGATAAGGCTATCTAGAAATCACATGAAAATATATAGAAAAAACTCTGTGGAAAAAATTAGTGTTTAATTATATTCTGAGAATAATGGTAAATAGATATAAAAATGGTGAATAATATTAAAATGTATGTGATAATGTGATATAATTTCATTAACATGAACAGAGAGCATTTAATGAGATGTTTTATGAAGCTGATGACTCAAAATAGTAAATATATATATATAATTTGAAATATATCTAGACATGGTTTGGATTACTAAATGTTAATTTTACTTGCCCAATTTTTTAAATAAAAATTAATATAAAATTAATAAATAATTCATTTTTTATGATGTATGATATGAATAAGAAGCATAAACATATGGAAATAGTTGAATGGATGAAAATAAAAAACCAGCTGATGAGGACTGAATATAATAAATTATGGATAATTAATCATTCCCATGATAAGATTAAAAAATGAAAAATACTAAATGATTTGTGAATCTTTTTAATTTTTATTTCATTAAATAATTAATATGTTTCTCATTACTCACTAATTATTTTTAATTTTCAATTTTATGTAATGAATTGAATGACAAAATTTAAGAGGTTGGGTTTATAAGTTTTTTAACAGCTGTAAAAAAGATGAGGCTATCATCTTGTAATGATATAACATCCATAGTGAAAAATGGAGCGTATAAATTTTGGGGGAATATATATATATGGATGAAATTTTGATAGAAATTCTATTTTGTATGAATCTATAGAATTATAACGTCTAAAATATTTGGTAGATGAGGTATACTAATCTCACTTCTCAACAATTGATGTGATTATGATAAATAAATTTATAAGGGGGTGTAGTGATTTTTCAAGGGAATGAAATATAAAAATATAAATAAAAAAGTTGAATATGTCTACTTTATTTGATAATGATTACTATATCTCATAATTTTCTTAAAAAAATAATTGTGTACAACCCCTAAAATGTAAATATTGGAATCATATAAACTATTGGACATGTGAAATGACATCAATAATGTATATGTCAATTCAAGCTTATTTTCTACGTCATGTTGGAAAAAAATGACATAGGTTTGAATTTTTTATGACTCATTTTCATTACATATATTAGGTCACCATTCAATAAAAAATTTGAGTCAATCTGTAATTTTAAATAGAAGCTCAAAAAGATGGTGTCTTGGTTGTCATAGAATGTGGTTGTACTTAATAATATCTTTTTATATATTTCTATTCTATTTTATAAGAATGATATGAAAATAGGTCATTGTATTGATACTAATATTTAGTGGTATATAAAATAGGAAAATGGAGCATATTGTATATCCTATGTGTTTATATTTTCTATTAATATGTAACTTCTTCATTATAATAGATATTTATAAATGTTTTTAGAAAATTATAATAACTGAGTTGATGCATATTAATAAATGATAAAATGAGTAATCATAGGAAATATTTGACATTCCTATCATTGAATTAATCTTCAAGAACATATCTATATGTATTATTTGGAAATTATAAAATTAGTTGTTAATTATGTTGATCCTCAATGAATAACATGTCCCAAATTCAATTATAATTTAACACCCTTATAAGTGAAATAAAATATAATTATTATTAAACTAGTCCAAATTTTAATGAACATTGGTCATGTATATGAGTATCATGCTATCTCCAAAAGGATTTTAATGGATATTAATTGTCAATTGAAGAAACAGAAAAAAAATTAAAGATGCATTATAAGGATTTATAATACAATTTAAATTTTAATTTAGATTTTATATTCAAGGGATTAAATATAATTATTTCTAATTAGTATGGACGTATTTTTTTAGAAAATAGATTATATATTATGCAATAAAATTATTTACCCACTCTTATAACATTCCCTATTTTAAGTGAATTTTCTATTGGTTTGTGAGATGGTATAAATTATTTTTAGGTTAATTAATAGGAAACATAAATGGAATCTTTACTAACGGGGGTGAGAAAATCATTACTATAATAATAGGTATTTATAGGGGGGAATTTGATATTACATTTTTTTTATAATAAAAATAGAATTTTTAAAATTGAGGTGAAACATTGTTAAAATTGATATATATAGTGCTATTTTCTTCAGATAATATTTGGGTGATTCCATGACACAAAAAATTGGGAGGATTGAGGTATTAATGAGTCAAGGAGGACTAATTTAACAGAATTAATTTTTATGAAGGGATCACTGAGTCACCCACTCTCTCAATGTTGTAACCATATCTGGACAATTCAAACATGTTAAAATATATGATTTCCCAAACATCCCTAAAAAAGGATTTTTGAACCAAGAGATTAATTAGGGGATCCTAACTATAGTATTAGGAATCCCATTATTCTTATATCAAAAACACATCATCCATAATATCCTCTGAAGATAACATTTTAGTAGACTTTCTCTATGTATAGGAACAAAATTTCTATATAATCCCCAATACATTGTAATGGAACTATGATTCTCTTTGAAGTAAATAAAAAATTGTATATCTCTGTGTATATTTATAACTAAATAATAATTGATTACCAAATAATTATCCATCTGTTGGGAACATACTAAAATATTCAAATCAAGGTAACACCACATTCCCATTTCAAATATAGTAATCCTGAAAGAAATTAATTATATTTTATTTGATGTAACACAAATTCAAGTATCCTTCCATAGATATAATTCTTCAATGACCAATAGTTTTTTATTCATTTATATTTAATTATTTATTTCATCCCCATTTCTCCCAAAAATAATGTCATCAATATAAAAAATATGTACTATGATCCCCAATATAATATAGAAAATATTGATGTTCAGTAAGAACTCACATTATAAAATAAATGTATGTACATAAATGACATCTCACAATGGCTATTATCTTTTAATCCCAAAATAAATATTCCATGAATCAATATAGAATCTATGGTCATCATGATTTTGGAACTATCTCTATTTGACATCATCATTTCTACTAAAAAATGATTCTTTTTTACATATAGATTTCTAAAATTATAAATTTTTTCCATTGCGCCTTGTATACTATGATCATTTCGTTATAGAATTTAATCCGTATACTAATAGATTCAATAATCTTCACATAAATGTAGTCTCTTATAATTCAGGGACATCTTTAAAATTTTCCACTCGACCTCTCATCCATCCTGATGAAAAAATATGATGTTAGATAACTCTGAAGTAGATTTTCAATTTCTATTTAATGTAATATAATTGTAATGATAATTCCCTTATCATATATTTATTGAAGAGATTGTTTACTATAGCACTCCCATTTCAATCTTACCTATTATTTAAAAAAATGTGATCCATCATCCAGTCCTAGTGTATCCCCACCTCATTGAATAATGTAATTGAATAATTAAATGAAATTTGATATTTTCTCAATAATACTGGATATCTAGGCTTCAAAATACCAAAAATTTCTCATAGGATACCACTCACATTCCTTTTAATCAACTCACACAAACTATGTAGGCATATTTTTATATTACAATATAGTCCCCACCATGTCTATGATCCATGATAAAAGTAGCATGAGTTATCCTTCTATTGTTTCAATGGTTATAGTGGGTCTTTTTTCTACGAAAATGGTAGTTTTTTTACCATCACCAATAACTATGATATTTTTACTATAAATGTTTGTTTTCTGTTACACTACCATAACCACCCACAAAAAAATTATATTACTAGGAAATGTCTCACTTTTCCAAGACTCTAATTTCAACTTGAAATAGAATCTTTGTAAGTAAACCAGATTCCTCAGGATACTCTAACTATGATATTATTTTAAATATTCCAAATACATTAAATAGTACTAAAAAACAATAGATCCAATATATATCATTCATTACTTAAATTTGATAATCCATTCTCAATTATATATAAATTAAATTTCATTTCATCTCACACAACTGATATATCAAAAAACCCATACATACTTTCATTATTCAAATATGTGAATATTATTGGAAACATATATAAAAATTACAGGAAATTTTTCTACTATTATATATTACAATATTAATATAATTCCAAAACCAAAATCATAATGAGATTCATGCCCCTTACCTTTTCATCAAATACTAATAAATCAATTGTATGATTTTAACAGTATCAAACATTAATAGTCTAATCATGAGATCCACCTTTGGTATACATCCCAATAAAACAACATAATTTTTCATTGATTTCTCCAAATATGGAACAAATGATATTTACTCATGGGAATAATACTAGTAACATAAAATTTTTATATTCACTTTGAATAATAAAGAATATGTGTTATTTTAAAATGAAATTCTTACATTATAAAAGACTGTACTAAGATACTTGAATCCAAAAGAGATTTTAGGTTTAAAGTTTTATTGAGTTATTGAAATATATTGTAATTAAAACACCATATATTTATAATTTAGTGAAATTTTATTACAATTATACCTATATTTTATTATTCTATATTATTTCAGAAAAATATCCCACAATATTCAGCACACATGATACTATTATTTACAAGTATTACATAATTTGATTATTCATATCATAAGAAATAGACACACGAGAATGATGATATAAAATAAAAATTTAAGGAAATAAAACATCAAGCGATATCATAGAATAATCATAGAATAAATAATATCACAGGGTTAAAATATAATAAATTATAACTTCTAAATATTATCCTAAAATGAGAATATATCCATGTATAACAAAAAGATAAGGATAATCACATGGGTAATAATATTAAAGAATATGATCCCGGAAACCTAGATCTATTGGATTCATTATTATAATAGATGTATATATAATGAATCACATATCAAAGTAACAAATATTTTTTTAGTCTCAGAAAATTTGATATATTCTTGATTCTCATATTATAATTAAAACGTAAAAACAATGCATATGTCAATTAAATATATTTCATCAATGAATGTCATTCAATGATTTCATTTTCATATCCTGGGGAAAGTATAAAATATAAGGTTAGGAAAAATTTATCAATAATTTTTTTGTATAATGTTTTTTCCATGATTAAATAAGAAATAATCAATATAGTAATGTAATTAATGAAAAACATATTCCATTAAATGAATTACCTGCCAAAAATAAATTTAATGATAATATTAATGAATTAATCACATAGATAATAATTATTAAAATTTAAATGTAGAATGATGTTAATAGTGGATGACATGACCTCAGACATTATAAAATCAGTTACTATTAAGACCATGCATGATGAAAGTTTAAACTAATCGTACATATACACGAAAAAATTATCTAATTTTACTAAGTAATTTTTCTTTTTTAGAATTATTAATGAATGTATTGGATATCTAATTTTATTTCCAATCTATCATTTCCTATATAAAAAATTCTACATTTATATATTTTAATTTATAAGAATATAACCTATCAAAAATGATTCATACTGAGTAAGGAATACCGAATATCAATATTTCTCTAGTTAATCAAATAATCTTCAATGTGAAACATCATTTGTAGAAATGGTATATTGTTTATAAAATTATCTAATCCACAATACATAAAAAATAGATATTTAAGAAAAATATAATACCCTACTTTTCATAGAAACTTTCATATTTCAAGAGAATTATAATTACTATAAAATTATTAATAGATAAGTGATAACCATAAATTGATCAGAAATGTTGGATTTGTAATAAAATGATGTTTTTTTGAAAAATCTAATAATAACATTTAAAATATGTTTTTATAAAGATATTTATTTATGAAATAATTTTTATTTCAATCAGTATTTCTTTTAAATGGCTAGAGTGGTGGAAAAATATCTCATCACTATAAACATTAAAAAAAATTAATCTCACTTTTTGTTAAAAAAAATAAAGATAAATATTTCAGGAAAAATTAGAATTAGTCATTAAACATCACTTATGAAGTCGTCAAAAAAATTAAAATTTAATTATTATGTCATTTTATTAAAAAAATTAGACTTTGTAAAAAAATTGAAAATATGGAAATTGATGAAAAATATACCAAATCAAAATGAAAAATAAGATTGTATTATCTTTAAACATTCCTTTTGAAAAAGTAACAAGAATAGAATCCTTAATAATCATGAATATATATATTTGTTAGTGTCAAATATTTCAAAGGTTCCACAAATGTCCCATATAAAAATAAATATCTACATAATACCAAATATGTCTTAAAGAAGTGAAATTTTACAAGAAATCCTTTAAAAAGATAGTATATTAGAAGTGAGAGTTCATCACTGAAGTGATTACGGGTAAAAATGTAAATCCATCAGAATATTCACATAATTAATGGTAATTTCACGTGTAATCATGTAATAACCTAGTTAATGATGTTTTAGTTCAACCTAATGAATGGAAATTGAGTAAAGAGACCCTTTAACATAAGTTCAAATTACTATATATGTTCTTTTAACCTGAAATATAATAAATTCATATTTATTATAAATAAAAAATATATCCACATAAATATATATATATATATATAATATCATATATGATCCATTTATAATATTTTACCACCATTCTGTTAACGATATTTAATTATTAACACTATCTTGGTTGTTATGTGCATCATTTTTCATAAGATTTTTTTTCAGAAACTCTCGTACATAAAATTTTATTACGGTTAAACAATCTTAATAATTATATTCATGTAATAAATGTCATATATAATCAATAAATATAAATTTATAGACCTGTATAAATGATAGAGATAGAAAGATGATTTACAGCATTCCTGGATACAATAGGCCATATGTAGCTGTGACTTTGTTTTTATTATTTTCCAAATATGGAATAAAAGATATGTGAATTATAATTCACCATTATAAAAATTATTATTATATCATACATATAATATATTTTTATTAAATATATCATTTTTATATATCTATGATAATTGGAAATGAATAATTAATCACTTCGCTTCATCGATGTGGCAATCCACATTTTTTCATGAGAGACACTGTCATTTTCCAATATACTAGAATATAGTAATGTGGTTATTATATTATAATAAAATATTTACAATTATATTATAAATATGATATATATTTACTAGTTAAATATCTCTATATATCCACATAAATTTTTGGTGAATACAAATTACATCTCTACTTAGAGATTGTAAGTTATACATGCACATGTGTGATGTGTTTCCTTTTCATTGGTCTGAAAAGGGAAAGAAATTATTATGACATAACCATAATAACATAAATTTTTATTTATTATATATGAATTTTATTTTATTTTGGGTTTGACCTATTAAGAATAAGTGGAATGAAAAACATACCTAAATGAGTTGGAAATGATGATTACTTGCTCTTCGATACACTTCCTTTAAATATCATGTTAAAATTCATATGGTTTTAATTTTTTAAATTTCATAATGTATAAAAATTGTATATATATTTTGATATGGTAATTTTTAGGGTTTAGTCGAGATATATGGATCAATGGGAAGTAGTCAAAATAAATAAGGAGAGTCCTTTTATAAGTGGGGGAGGAGCATTCTTGTAACATTATAATGCATTAAATAAATATAAATTATTTTCCATGTAAAAAATGGATTAGTATTTATATAATTATAGTATAATAAAATTATGATTCTATATCCACTGATCCAATAAAATTCGATCATGTTTTTGTTAGCTCTTTACTCTAATCATTAACATTAAATTCTTGTTAACCCTTTTTCAAATTACTAATAAATGAAGATTTTCTACGATTAAAGTTCCACGAATGTAACATTAAAAGGAAAAAAGTCGAATAAATGAACCATGAATAATTTAAACAACCATATCCAATTGTTTTTGTATTAGGACAATTTTTTTTTATTTTTTATCATTTTAAAAAATATTATTTATTGTAAAATATCATTAATGTCATTTACAAAAATATTTATGTCACAGGCCATTAAATACATCATGAAAAAATTAATTTTTGAAAATAATCCATTCGTACAACCCAAAAATGAAATATATATATATATATAATTATTTTAACCCAATAATTCTTCAATCATTATAAATTTTTATTTTATGAAAATCATTTATTTAATTTTTTTTATAAATTGAATAAATATTGTGATGATGTAGAATAATTATTTTTTCTTATTATTCAATAAATAAAATTTCAAAATTTATGAACATGATAAATAATTTCATTCCTCTCTCTAATAACATTTAATAATAGACCATAAGTTGTATTTATCTCAATGAATAAATAATATACTTATTAAAAGTAATAATGCTACAGTTTTAGTGTATCTTTTCATTAACAAAATATAGAGCCAAAACTAAATAGTTATATAACCAATAATTTTTAACATCTAATATTCGATAGAAATGGAAAATATACTCTAATTAAATAGGATAATTTCAAGAGTTAGGTACATTTTTAGATCTTATCATGTTATTTATTACCCTAATTACCAAATTTTCCGTTACTGTGGAGACAATTATTTAATATAGTAACTATTAAAAATGAAAAGAAATAAATAGGTACTATTTAAAAAATATAGAAATCCTCATAAAAAATATAGAATCCATTTTTCATGATTCAATTACTATAAGTGGATGAAATTAATTTAATACTTAGACAATAAATGTAATAAAGAAAAATTTTCTTTAATAATGTATTTAAATATATGATTTTTTTTTAAAAAAAAATTATATCATAAAATATATTATAACGAATATAATTTTAATAATTAAAATATATTAGAAATAATTTTAATTTTAATCTATTTTAATACAAAAATGAAATTGTTAAATTATTGAATCAAACAAACAATTATCATTGAAAATTAGTATTTCACTTATTAATGGGAAAATAAAACTTTTTAGAAAATTATAATGAAATAAACATATGATATTTTTCATATGAGTATTTGAAAAATTATTTCTTTATGTTATTCAAATTCTAAAAGTGTTGGTGCTTAATAATATATCCCATAGAAAAATTTCAAATAAACTGTTTTTGAGGAAAATATATTTTTGATGTATATAACGGTTTCAAGGAAAATTAATTACTTATTTTTTATTTATAAAAAAATTATATAAAAAAATTTAAATATTCTCATAGTTATTTTATCTATATTCATAACCACCAATTCAAATGCTAGGTTATAATGATCATATTTAATTAATGATATTTCTCATATTGTTTAATCTCGATGTTTCATATTGTATACACTATCAAATATTTTATAATTATAAAATATTAGGGTTTTAAGTTGTCCTCCAAAAATAAAGTTATTACTCTTAATTTTAACATTTTATTTACCAATATGGTTTTATCATTTTAAAATAGATTTGTTTTCACACACATCAAAAGGGTTAATCATAGTTCTTCATAAAATATGGCGACAGGAAATGTGATGTTTATCTAGAATAACAAAAATTTATTTTCAAAAATAGAATAACAATATTGGGAATTAAAAATATAGACATATTAGATAAACATAATGCATAACAAACATTTAAGAGTGACTGAGAATATGTTAAGTAGAGTATTTTATTAAAAAAAATTATAAATCATTGATGGGTAAAATTACTATCAATTCATAAGAAATGATCATAATTGGATACCATTTTTTATTTCAATATCCTTTGACTAGATTTGATAAATTTCTTCACCTTTACAAAATTATTATAAAGATATATAAATACATAAAAAGTATAATTTCATCATTAAATCAATTTCCAAAACAAACCAATCCTTTAACCATATGATGAGTAGTTAGGATGAAGTTATCAATACCAAAGAACTAAATCCCACTAGTAATGGATCACATAATCCATAAAATCCTAATAACATATTAATCATTTTTTAATATTATCCATAAAATAAATGGATACCACAGGGTATGATAATATCAAAAATATATAATCCTCTACATGAAGAAATGATACATTTTACATATAATCACAATAACCCAAGTGGTCAATATTAGATTATTCAACAAATATATAACCCAAATTACAATTAACCTCAATAATGTCAAAATTAAATAATTCTAAACCTAAATAGTTATCACATACCTTTTAAAATAGATTCCCAAAATTTAATTTCATTCTTCCAAAATAACCATTCATGTTAAACCACTTTTTTAACATAAATCATACCTAAACTACAACATAATGATTCATCCAACAAATATCGTTTATCTAAATTATATATTACTATATAATGTTATAGTTTAGTTAAATTCACTTGATTATATTGAATCTAATTTAGATATAACTTTAATAGTAATTCTTAGATTGAGTATACATATCTATAAAAATAACACATTATCATTTACTAAATTCTTAACCATCATGATTATCTACATCCCATTTTCTAATAGACCATAAATAATCATATACTAACCCAAACACTAATTTATTCCTAAATAGTGTATTCTTACTAAAACCAATTAAAATTTTCAAATCATCTGAAAATATGATTAATTAAATCCTATATATATATATATATATATATATATATGACTTTGAACATATAGAAACCATTGACTTATAAATCCATGAGGATATATTTAAATTTTTAGTTAACCACACATGAAAATATATATGCTTCCAATACATTTCACAATCTTATTCATCAAATAAAGTCATAGAATATTTCAATAAATAAAAAAAAATATTATCAATGATGAATTATTCATTTTTTCATCAAATCATTTACCAATTTTATGGTAATAAATTAAATCCAATTTATATCATCAATGACCATCTCCCCTTCATCCAAATACATTGGCACATAAATCATTAGACTTTAATGATTTTTATTTCTTAAGTATTTCCATGATATAGGAGTAAACTCTTTGATTACACAATTGACTTGAATAGTGTTAATATCCACCAAACATAACTTATTGAACTATAAATGGTCCATTGGGATGAAATTCATATACCTACATCGAAAAAATTATTTTTCCTAGAACATTAATTCAATGGTTTCCATATTTTCAA
This sequence comes from Viscum album, assembly GCA_963277665.1. Classification (NCBI taxonomy): domain Eukaryota; kingdom Viridiplantae; phylum Streptophyta; class Magnoliopsida; order Santalales; family Viscaceae; genus Viscum; species Viscum album. The sequence continues at coordinate 173,263,140 of OY728157.1, forward strand.
TGTATAACATGATTTCCCCTTATATTGATACATTTTCTAGGGTGTCTAATTCCAAATTTCTAACGTAATGAAGATTTATATTGCTTTACTTAGTGGTCTCTACCACCAAGCTATCATCATTATATATTCATTCCTTATTTTTTTAGTATCATAGTTGGTTAATGATTATTTATTTAATCATATTTCCTAATAAGGGATTAAGAATAATCCTTAAAAAATAATTATAGTAATCACCTAATATCGATGCTCATAATCACTATATTTTCAACAAGATTAAATTATAATATCAATAATATCTGTTTTATACAATTAATTGACCAAAATAAGGGTATGGGAAATAATAATAATTAAAGTAAATCTATTAATCTCTACCATAATTTTTTTAGAATATTAACCTAGAAATATACTTTCCCTCAAATTCATTTAGAAAGTTATGTTCCCTAATATATGTTTTTATAATTCTAGTTCTCTAGGTTTCTACTAATATTCTTCGAATAATAACTATAAATACCCATATTATAGTATCCCTGAACCTCTGTTTGGATTAATAAATTGGCCCCTGGAGAAATAATCTCATCTTGATGTAATAATTATTTTCATAGTCTTTTTAATGATGATAAATTATTTAATGTCACATTAAATTTCAAAAAAAGTACAAATCGTATCGAAATTAAATATATTAAATCATTGAAATTCATTAAATGATTTATTCTTTACTTATTCTTTATGGGAAAAATTATGGGTGATATAAAATTCTCTATAAGGGTTAATCTTTGCATAAGCGGTCATGGGTAAATATTGAAAAATCAATATAGGGAGGTGATAAACTAAAAACTATTTCAATTTAATGAAAAACATGAGGAGAAAACACATTCATGGATAAAACTAATGTAGTAATATCAATTATAATAAGAAATTTATTCTCAATGATGGTAATTCCTAATTTTGGAGATCAAGATATCAAGAACCATTGTATATATTATTGTAGTGACATTTTTCTAGGATAGTTCAAATGATGGGAAGGTATGGAATAATATCCCATTAAATTTGGCTGACTGATTTATCTCATCATTTTGGTCGTTGCATTGGTGGGATATATAATTCCTATATTGACACAACACCTATTTTTCCTTAGATTCAGAATATATTGAATTTAAATATAAAAATATTCATTATCATCAAATATCTCTATAGAGTATATACCATGTAATATTAATATTCCCACTATCAATAAAATAATAATCAAAACAAAAATCCTTATATAGAAATGGTATACTATTAAGTAAGTAATAATATCAATGATTATAAGAATATGAATAGTTAATGTAGATGTATTTTCCATTTAATTAATTAATGTTAATGTTTATTGAGAAATATAATAACTACAATATTAACATGAGACATTAGATATTAAAGGATTGATCAGAAATATAGGATTTTCAATAAAATCATGAATTTTTTAAAATAGAAGAATAACATTTAAAAAAGGTTTTCATAATGTATTTTATTTATAAAATAATTTAATTATTTTTTAATAAGATAAGATCATAAAATAATTATAGTGGTGGGGAAATCCCTTAACACAATGCCGATTAAGAAAATATCCCTATGAAAGTTTTTTTATTTTAAGAATGTTAAAACTATACCTTTTAGAAAATAATTGATAGATTATTTTATGAACTTTTAAAAATATTTGGATTAAAAAATATTTCATTAATAATTAACTTGTGCAAATTTAATGTCTTAGTCAAAACAATTTTTAAAAAATATATACATGGATAAATAATATACCATGTCAGAAAGAGAAAAAGATATGATTTTTATTTAAACATTCATTTTTAAAGAGTAATCTAAATTAAAACATTAATAGTCCTCAATAAAGAAATATTAATGTTAAATACATTCAATGGGTAGTATATAAACCAAATAAATATAATTAGTTGAATTTTCGCAAATATGTTTCAATGGAGTTGATATTGAGATAGAATCCATTACCGTGGTAGTATCATTGAAGTGAGAATTAATCACTGAATTGATTATGTGTAAAAAATACAAATACACACATGATAATTTATAAATAAAACATAATATAATAATATTTAATTTCTCACATATTCATGTATTAACAAATTAAATTCAATATAAGTATGTCCCAATGAATGGAAATTGAGGTAAGAATCCCCTTACCTCATGATTGTCTCTCCTTTTACATTCCTTTATCCTATGAAATAATAAATTATGATTTATTATAAACACATAATAGAACCATATAAATATATATATAATCAATCTAGATTCATTTATAACATTGTTTCACCTTTTTTATAAATATTTTATTGTTATCATTATTTCGGGTGTCAAGTTCTTGGTTTTCAGGAGATGTTTGTTTTGGGGGCTTCAGTACTAATATGGTGATTATTGTATTATAATATCTATAATTTTTTCCAAGATATAAATACCATATTTATTTAATATATATATTTGGATTCACTTATTAATGATATAGATAGAAAACTGAATTGCACCGTTAATGGAGATGATAGGATATACATACACATAGGCAATGTTTTTCACTATTAAAGGGATAGAAAAGGGATAAAAAATCAATGTTCCATAATCATAATAATATAATTGTATATTTATGAAACTGGAATTATTATTTTCATAGGGGTATATCCAGTTCTGATTAAGATGAAGAAGAAATAAACATAAAGGTGTTGGTAATGAATATTACCTTTTCTTCGATAGATTTCTATTATATCCCCTCTAAAAAAACCTATGGATGGTATTTTTAAAAGAATATAAATTAAATTACATTAAGAAGTATGATGATAAGTGAACTGGTTTGGGTTTGGTTATTATATATGGAACAAGTTAACGTAATGAAAAGATAGAAGCTGTGTATATTTAAAAGTGAAGGGAGGGACATTCCTAGAATTTCTTAATGTATTAAATAAATATAAATTATTTTCCACATAAAAATGTGTCTGTAGTAATATAATTAGAATATAATATAAGGATGAGTATAAAAAGATAGAAAAAATAAAAAATTACATGTATTGGTTATGCTTTCACCCATATATTTTAACTTTACCCACCAAACCCCTCGTCAACACTTTTGAAAATTACGAAAAAATTAATGATTTCACCATTTTAGGGTCATGAATGAAACTGTAAAGGGAAAAAGGGACACATAAATTGACCAGGGTTGTTGATTTAAACAATATATCAATTATTTTCTAGAATATTAATTTCTTTTTAATTTTAAATTATTTATAAAATATTTTTATTATAAAATATATTTAATGTAATTTTTGGCACTATTAATTTTATTTTACATAACATAAAAATTAAAAAATGGAGAATTTAAATATAATCATTTTAAGCTTCTATAAATTTTATATGTATCAAAACAATTTATGGAACAGAAAATTCCCCCATTTTTATTATAATAAATAATTCAAAATCAATTTTTAATTTTTGTATTAATGGAATAAATACATTTTTATTACTACATAATCATGTATTCTAATTATTTAATCACTAAAAATTGTAACTTAATAAACAAGAAAAAATGTATTTAATTTTCTAATTTAAATCCTATAAATGAACATATATTGTTTTTATCTATATCATAAAAAATTATAGTTATTAAAAACATTAAAGTGAAAGTTTTTACATTATTATTTAATTAATTATTATAAAATAAAAATTTAAAAAATATGGAACCTGCATTCTCTATTTTTTATACATGGATGTAAATATATAAAATACAATCATAAAATAGGATAAATTCTTATTCTATGGTCATTTTTTCTACTTATCATATTATTTTTAAACTTAATTACAATATTTATCCTTACAATGGTGACAATTATTAACTATGGTTATCTTTATACAGATGAAAAATAAAATTAATCACTTTTATAAATTCTAACTTCCATATTGAAAAAATTTAATCCATTTTTCATTATTTGATTTCTATATGGGATATAGATTAATTTAAGATTAAAATAGAAATTGTAACAACATAACAATTTTTTAGATAAATAAAATTTCAAGGAAAGAATAAAGTTATTATAGTAAATTAAACATTTAAATTTATTAAAATGATTATAATTGAATAATAATAATATTATAGGAATTATTATTATTTGGAAAAATTTGAAAACCAAATTTAACTTTATAAATTCTTGAAACAAAGCTACATTTTTCAATGAAAATTAAAAAAATTGACTATTCATTGGAAAATTTTTATTTTTATATAAAATCCCAATAATTTTGAATTAGAATATTATTATATGATGATTTAAAAATTATTTTTACTTTATAAAGTTAAATTTATAAAACTCGAAAAAAATAATAATAACTACCATATAAAAAATTCTAAATTATACCATTTCTCAAGAAGACTAATTTTTGGAGTATAAAATGATATTATTGAAAGTGAATTAATTATTTATTATTAATAAATACAAAATATATAATCATTATATTTATATTTATGTTGTTTTTACCCTACTTCATACCTTCCTAATATATAGCTATGTTGTGAAGGTCATATTTAAATAATTATATATCATTGTAAGTTTAAGTATGATGTTTCATGTTCTATATTCTATGGAAAATAATGATCAATTCAGATATCTAGGTTCCATAATAATAAATTTTTTAATATTTTGTCAAAACATAATAATGGATATCATTAAGATATATTGAATACAACATGAAAATACATGATAAATAATTAGGTCGATTATCACATAATACCCATGCTAGTATGTCTAATTAGACCTACTAATTGATCATGGGGATTTGTAACATCGAATCACTAATATCACATTCAAAATACAATTAATTAGTCGTATAAATTGAATGAATAAAATTTCAACATTTAATCAACATTCATTTATAAAAAAGTTTCATATAGGGAAACTAGCATATAAAATTTCAACATTTTATCAATAAATATTTAACCTACCTTAAAATTGAATAATCATTCATATATAACTAACCAGTATACATATTATTAGAGTTTTATAGTAAATAAATTATCATTATTTATCGATAAACACAACTAATCTGATTTATCTACCATATAATGTTTAAATATTATTGAATAATGGGTATACTGTTATTTCATTATTAAAATTGTGTAGAACATTGCAATGATAATTATGATCATGGAAATTAAGGAGCCCATAAATTCATCCAAAATGGAGGTCTTGTACTAAATAATGTTTTTTTGATAATATAGTTGATAATAGAAGTAAAATATAAAAAATAAAATACAATAATTATTCTATAACATTTTGGATTAAAATGATTTTTTAAATACCTAAAAAAACTCATTTCATGTATGTAAAGATAACTTTTAAAAGTTTATTTCAAGAAAATAACATAATATAAAAAATAATATATAATATAAGAAAAATTACAATTGAATACAAAAAATATTAATAGATTTAAACCCATTTTCAAAAATATTATAAAAATCATAATTTTTTTATTAAAATGTTCATAGAATAATTTGAATAGATATTACTTTAGAAAACCATAAAAATATGGAAAAAAGTAAAATCATTAATATAAATCTTTATAATGGGAGATTTTTTTATGTTTATATCCATTAAAAAGATATTCAATTCATATAGTCATAACGTAGGGGAAAACTTATTACAATTAAAACATTATACATATTCCATTTAAAATTCAAATAGTAAGTAAATTTTATAAAAAATACACCTTTATAAACTATTAATTTATTTAAAATTATTTTTTAAAAAAATACTTACTCTGAATATGGAAGTGAATCGTTCATGGCCATAAAGAAAAATACGGTCATATTTTCTTATAAAAATTTGAACATTTCAATAGTAATGATGGGTAAAATGAAAAAAATTAAACAATGAAAAAAATATAAGACAAAAATATTGATGGTGTTTATGGGACGATTATATAATTCACCCAAAGTGGAATATTCTTTAATCTATCTAATTTAAAAGTGGGATTAAAATATAAGACATTATGTAATTAGTAAATAATAAAGAAAATGATTTTGAAATTTAGAACAGGATATTGGCCCTAAAAGCACGTAAAATTCAGGTCAAATTATATAAATATTCATGTGGTATTATGTATAGAAAATATAATAAGTCCTGGTGCATAATATTAGACATGTCTAAAGGAATTAAAATTGAGACTTGTAATCCTAATGAATTTTATATCAAATACTAAAAAATATTATGAATAGGGAAATTGTAACAGAATATTAATAATTATGATTAATGATTAGATAATAATTTATATTTCAATGTTTGAAAATATGAACAATATACTATAAATATATATGTAATTAGAAACATTTCTCTATGATGGGTGTTTGTTATAAGAAACCCTTATCTCTGTCTTTTTTATAAATGAATTTTTTCTAACCCGAGGTATAAGAAATTTAGAATTAATATAAATTAACATGGAAACCATATACATACTCACATTACCATATATCAGTCCATTATATTTTTTATTTTAGAGTTATTAATTATTTTTCAAGAAAATCAATATTTGGTTGTCAACTATTATTTTCTTTTTGTATGTCTTAGTTATCGATCAAGATACTTGAACTATAGTATTTAACTCAAAAAACTGAAAATATTAAGTATTATAAAAATAAAATTATTATAAATTTTAAATAATTTTATAATTACTCTATAATTGTAGTTATGAAAAATTAAGTACATCACGTTGTGGAGGTGGTAGCCAACACATACAGTAGTGAAAATTATTATCTTTTATCAAATGATTTTATAAAAAATAAAGAAATATATTATGATTCCATAATGATTATTATTTAATAAATATTATTTAAATTTAAAATATTGATATTTAAGAAAATATATGTATAGAATATGATAGAAAAAAATATATCATTAATAGAGAGGGTGGTCCATATAGAAATAACACACAATTTTAATTACCTATTATAATGGATTATATAAATTTAATGATTATTCCCTTAACATAATAAAATTTCAAGATACTAATTATTCTAATTATATTATATTATAATGGTTAAGGAATATTTCTATGAGGTTTACATATAAATTTGTCAGGAATGATGTTTGTGAATATGATTACAGTTCCTCTAGATATTTTCATTTTTTATTGAGAATAAGGACATTTGAGAAAAGATTTTTGGTCTCACCATGATAACAGGAATATAGAAATGGAGAATTATAGAGGTATTTGTATTAAGTATTGAGATAAAATTTAACAATGATATTTCTATAAAAATACATATATTGAGCTGTTTTTACTGATAAATATCTGTCATATGTTCCAAATTTTTAATATACACATTGATGAACCATGAATGATAGAATTGAAAATATCACAACCAATTGATATATGATTGGATTTTTAGGAATCTACACAAATTTATAAGTAATTTTCAATCTTTAAATTCAATTTGATATCAATCTTATAAATATTCTAATAATTTTAATTTTAAACAACTAGATTAAAATTGTTTTCTAATATAAATACATAAAAAATACATAAAATACAGTTTAGACCATAAAATTAATTCAATATTCTAAAGTATCCTTAAAAATATCACATTTAATATTTATAAAAGTATGTAATCTGATTCTTCAACCGCCTGAAAAAGTGTTTCTTCTAAATTAAAAAACCATTCTAATTTTTTATTTGTATTAATATTAATAAATAAAATTATTAAAAAGAATATTATTTATTACTCATAATTTCAGTCTTTATGGATCATAATAAATGGGTTTTTTACTATTATATAGATAAGGAAAAGAATATATGATATCAAAAAATTGAATATAAAATATATATAAATATAATTTTATTATTATTAAAATTGAATTCATATTAAGATAATATGTCTCCAAATTATAACATTAATGAAAAAATATGAATTTAGATCTAGAATAAACACATATAATAATTGTGTGACGATATACTAAGATATTTTAGTCTATATTCTTTTATTAAACTATTTTACCATATTGTATCATTTGTAATAGTGATAAATTTTTACCATGTTTAATACTAATTATGATTAAAAAAGATATTTAATTACGAAATTATAGTTTTATGATCTTAAAATATTAAGCTAATTTATCATATTCAATTTCCATAAGTAGTAAACATTACTTTTAATATACATTGAAAAACACTAAATAAGAAAATAATTCTAGAAAAATGCCTAATTATTTTTTTCATGAAACAACACTACACCAAATCATTCTAAATGATATCTATCATTGAATTAATTCGATTTGGTGAAATAAATGGGTTATAATTTTCCTTAAAAAAAACCAAAATGGTCATTGTTAAAAATATATGAAAACATAACTTCCAAAATGTAGTTTCTTGGAATAAAAAACAAAATATATATTTATAATATTGCATATGTAAATTTCTATATTAAAAATCTTTTTTTAAATAATAATTTTATTTATTATATATAATTATTCTATAAAACATATTACTATAAATTAATATTATTATTATGTTATGCTCATTTTATAAAATTAAAATTATTTGTAATATTCGTATTTTCAACATTCACTCATGAAATAAAATATTTAAAAATTTTCATATATTGTGAAAATAAAATAATTTGTATACGTTGAATCCCAAAATTTATTGATGTTTACCATATTAAATTTATAATAATAATAAATTTAAATTTGAAAACAAAATATAAAATAAAATGTCAACCTATATTAATTTAAAAATGATATTTTGGATATAAAAAATTATTAACTAGATATCATTACATTATTATCCATACAAATTGAGTATTTATTTTTTAGCTGTGAATTATTTTTTTGGAAAATATTATATATGTGTTGAATAATTATTTTTACTCTTATTAAAAATTAATAATTAAAAAATATTTTTATAACCAATTTTATTAAATAATTATAATTCAGTAGTATATCGATGTTTTGTTAAACTCAGTGTTGAAAATAACACATTTTATAAAACAAATAATTAATTTAATGAAATTTAATATTGAAATATTATGGTGTAACATTTACCCCCTCTAACAAAAATTTCAACCTCAAAATTTTAATTTTTTTCACATAAATATATGTGTCGTAAGATAGTTATATTCTTGTATAATAATTTTATCATGATATAGAACTTATAGATAACTACTAAGAAATATATTATGTATTTAAAATTTCTATATTAAGGAATGTTCCCTTTTATGACTCAAATTTATAAATAATTTTCAATGGATAGACCTCGATTACTAAGTGTTATATTTCACAAAACACTCAAAAGATATATCCTTTTTTATTTGAGTTGGGTAATTATTCTACAATAAACAAATACAATATTTTTAAATATACATACTTAATATATTCACATTCCATATTTATAATTTCAACATTCTATCATGTTTAATGAATTAATTCACCTCTACTTAATCTCTTATTATATATGATAAATAATCATGCTAATTTTTTCTAGTCCTCATACACATAAATAATATTATAAATGATCATAATATCCACCAAAAGATGAAATATTTTTCCTCTTATTTAAATCCATGAATCAAAACCATAATGGTTTGAGTATGTTAACATAATATCAAATATGTGTAAAACTTTACATGATGAAATAACATATTCATCTCTATACTGTAAAGAAATATTATATATGTTCAACTTAAATTATTCAAAAAAAATAGAATCCTCATTATCAATAAAGAATTAAATATAGATATTTTTATAATTAAGTATAATGTTTTCAATAGCTTGATCCAAATGAAAGACTAAAAAATTTCCTATTATAAATGTTAAATATAGACCATAAAAATCCCTTTTCATTTTTTGGTATAAATAAGAGTAATTAAATTATAAAGTATATTAATATATTTTTACATATAAATGTTATTTTAAATAAATTTACATTGTTCATTATTATCCTTAAGACTATTACAGATTGTTCATTATAATTTCTATTAAATAAAATTTATGTATATTTAAGTTAAATTATAATTTAAATAATATATTTCATTTGATGACCAATTCATGTTTTATTTGTTTTTTCTAAATTATATGAGTAACAAAAACTATTATATTAGAAATGTATTTTCCTCGTAAACAATTTATCATTTTAATTAATAATTTTACTAAAAGATAATATAGACAACAAGTATTTTTAAAAAATAAAAGAAATTTTAAGTCTTAGAATGAAAAATATTTTTTAAAATGAAATGTGGAAATTTTTATAAAACATTGATTTTTTAGGGAATAGTGAAAAATACAATTTATTATAAATAACATGACCTTTTTAATGTTATTAGTATAAAATCATGTATTTGAAGTATATTAAAATTTTATATAAGACTAAATATTTGGCATCTACTTTACTTCATAATTTTTGATATGACTTTTTATATTTATAGACCTGTATTTGACATTTTATATTATAAGTTATATTTTTGAAAAAAATGATTTCAATTCATTATACGTCAAAAATTTAAAATTTATTTTTTATATATTATATAAAATCAATAAAATCAAATAGATATAATTTTTTTGAATCCATATCCTGAAATTATGTAATAAGGGGAATTTTATTTTTTAATTAAAGGACATGTTACCTTTTGTAAGAACTAGTTAATGTAGTAAAATATAAATGGTAGAAGTAAAAATATAATAGTAAATGTCCTAAAAAATATATATCATGGTAGAGAAAGTGTGGATCATGATCATATAGTCCATATAAAATATTATTTATTTTATTAATAAACATTTGAGAAGCATTCCTTGAGGGTGATGAATCATTATTGATATATTTTATGTATTCTCCAAAAATCCATCCCTTTACCCAAATATAGAGGCACTCCTTTTTTCACATCACCAAAAACCACAACCCATGTAGTTGAGCCAAAAATATTCAAAAATATATCCTAAAAATACTATCCATTAAAATCATAACCCATATTCCAAAGAAGGAAATTCATTAGTTGAGCATAAAAATTGCAATCACTTTCTTCTCAATTATATTTCGTTATGTTCAATACTTATTTACCAAAAAACATTAAAACATCTCACAATAATAAAATCATCACCGTTATTATAGTAATATTTTATTATATTTATTTTACTATTATTAACTTTCTTTCTCATAAATTAATTATGAAAACTAATCTGTTAACTGTGTGTTGTGAAAACTACCACCTCCAAGATGTAACATGTTCAGTTTCCTTCACCACCATATATGATTTTTACTAATAGTTAATTTAATATATAAGTATTGTTTTTTTATAGATTTTATATTCTTAAATGATAATCCACATTGTTTATATTTTTCCTTCTATGGAGAATCATTATACACGCATATATGCGAATTACAGCATCCCTATAGTAGTGTATTCATAATTTTATTTCTAACAATCATGGATGTTTTAAAAGTTGTATTAATAGAGAATATATATTTTAATGAATTAATTAATTTTATATAAATTATAATTGGATATCCTATGAAAAATGTGTCTTATAAACAATCATGTTAAATTAAACTGTTAAAAAGATAATTCAAAGAGAGAAAATGATTTCCTTGTCAAATAAAATTACATAATATTGATAAAATTATTTTAATAATTCAAAAAAAAATATTTTGTAACTTGAAATTAAAAATTAAATTTGATCATTTTGATTATTTAATAATTTTATAAAAACTAAACTACCAAATAATCATCTATAAATCATTGTATGTTAATGTTTTGGTCGGTTTGAAAACCTATGTGATCGATGATATAAATATTTATAATGGATAACTTTGGAATTTTAATTTTTATTAATATATCAGAGAAATAATTAAAATTTTATTTATTGGGAAATGGATTAGGGATATAAAAATTTAACTCTACATTTATGAAATCACTCTACTTTTTTATGAATCATCAAAACATGATCGTTTCCAAATGTATCGTTAAAAATAATAATACACCAGTAAATATTATATTATAACATTATATGTAATTATTTCTCATAAAATATAACAAATTTTTTTATCTTGGAGTGAGGAAATTGAGAAGAATAATTAACAACAACATCATAATTATGAAACTAGTTTAAAACATCCATCATTACTCACACCGGATATTGAAGATATATAGAAAAAATAACTATTTCACATAAAGAGAATAATGAAAAATGAATTTTATAAATGTTTATGTAAATTATAAAGGATAATAAATAATTTATTATAACATTTATAATTTTTTATGAAGGATTTTATGGGGGATTCAACTAATTAAGATAAAGGATAACATTTTTAATGTCAAATTTTTACTCTTTTTGACATATTTGGAATTTTGAATCATACATTTTTTATGTGGTTGATTAACTAAAATTTCATTTTAATTTTAAAATATTATCTATTTAATTATCTTTTTATTTATATTTCACTATCATCTAATCATGTTTAACTGATTCTTACAAAATGAATTCTATAAGAGTTTCATTGACACAATTTCAGATTCAGTGGGTTATATCCTTTCTTAAATGAATTTAACATTCAGAAATTCATTGATCATTCCATTAAATTTTTTATATGTTATTTTCTTTATATAAATTCAAATTACTTATCTTCATCATCAAAATAACATTTCATATTTTTTTCATAAGTTAAATGGTATATTTGTTAAGAATATATCCCATTCATACCAATTAATCATTTAATAAATGTTTATAATTTCATTCCACCCAATGTTCCTATTGAATTTTTTGAATATATAATTTGGATAATTTTTATTATTATCTCAATTATCTTACCTCATTTCTAAATAAAAATTTTATACAATTTTTACAATGTGATTTTTCAAGTAATGGTATTTCCTAATATTTTATAAAATGGATTTCCATTCTTTTAGAACAAAATATTTTATATTCCCTAACAAAAAACTTATCTCATATGAGTTGTTAATGAATTTTTTAACTCGTTATAAAAATATTATAAAATTTATTCTCATTCCATTCAAGAAAAAAATCAACGTAATTTTTACATCATATTTTATAACAATATTTTAGTAGATTTTGTGAAGAAAATTATTTTCACATATATCTTACATCCATGGTTTATCATTAATGAAGTGACTTTTTGATCAAACTATATATTATATCATGAAATCATTTCTTTTAAAAATTAGATTTTATATATCATGTGATATTTTATGTTCATTCAATATAGTGATTTTTTAATATTTATGAAACCCATTGTTTTTTCATTGGCTCATTATGATATATTTTTTTTTACATGGAACAAATATATACAACTTATTAGTGAGTGGGGTTTCATATATCCTCAAATTAATTATTTTTGAATTTATATAAAATAATTTATTGATGTTAAATGTGTAATTTTTTCATAACATTAAATGTAAACATTTTCTTTGTTCACAATATAAATTGTAGACGTACTGTATGTTAATAATATGATTAATGATCTTTTTATTTTGTTAAAAACATGAATAATGGGTATTTTTATTCACAAACTGACTCATTACAATTTTTTTCTAAAATTATTATGTTATTCTATCTATTTTTTTCATAATGATAAATTTTTTATATGATGAAGTTTTTTCAAACGTACATTGATATGCTTGGTTTCAAGGGAATGTAACATTTAAAATCCATATACATATAATTATACTCTATAGTAATTGATTATTATCACTACATGCCTAAATATTTTTCCATTTGATGTTTTTTTTCATTTTAGATTTCATTTTCTTATTTCCAGAATTGTGCAAAACATGTATTGTCCCATTTTATTTTTAATATGTTAATCTTCCCCTAATTATATTGTGTCATCTGAATATGATATAAAACATGATAACATACCTATAAGTCTTTAAAAACAAAGAGCTAGAGATAAAACTTTTCTTTTATTTCCATTACATAAGTTATGAAAATGATAAAATTATGTAATATATATAAGAGTAACTTTTGTGTGGATTATGAGTAAATTATTGAAGATTTGTTATTGAATAAGCAGTTTCTCTCATAATGGAAAATATTTCCATTTGTTAAATAATATTTAATTTATAAAATTAATATTTTTACTAATACTATTAACCTCTAAACCCAAAACTTATTAGGAATGTGTGGTCATTAAATATTTTCATTAAGCTATATAATTTATGTTTTCAAATATAAGGTACCTTAAACTCTTAAATATATTTAAAATATACATTCCCAGTATAAAAAATATTTTTAAAATATTAGGTCACAAATTCTTTTGATATAAAAATAAATATTGTCAAAAAATTATTTACCCTAAATATTTAGTATTTATCACTTTTATAATTAAATCAACCCAAAATTCCAAGAAATATATTATATCGGAATTTTTTTAATTAAACTTAATTAATATACATAATATTGACATCAATTAACTCTTTAATACCCAATGTCTTCCATAGTTGTAAAATTATATTAAAAATATCAATTATCAAATTTTATCATTTTACATTAAATAAATCAATAAGAAATACATAACAATTGAATCAAACCCAATACAATTATATAAAGAGATCTTGTAAATTAGCTGAAGAATATCCACAATTTGGGTAAAATTATTTGGGTATTTAGGCCCACTTTTTGTGGATAGAGTGAATATTGAGTCAATACCCAAACAATATTATTTAGGATTATTTGCCATTGGTGAATATAAAATTTCTCTTGAATCAACATGCTTGTATTAAGACAATGGAATTATTTCTATAGAATCACACACTCTTCACATGATCCACAATTTTTTAATATTTTTTTATTCTCAAAACAATCCTAAGGGTTTTATAAATTGTTTCTCAAAATAATGCCAAAATAAAATAAAAATCAATATTATATTATAATTAAATCATATAATAACTGAAAGTGTTATCATATAAAATCATCTAATTAATCACCTCAAAATACATACATGTAACACCTCATAAGGTTATCTATGACTTTAGTATTATTATATCCCATTACTATATTCTTCAATTACAGTATCCATAACTCTTAAATTAGACACATCTAACAACATCCTCACATAAAATGTTTTCTAAACACTAATTAAATACCAACTATATCACCATAACCAAAATTCATGGAAACATTTCTAATTAATTTTTCCATTAGATATTGACATTTATTCCAAAAGAAGTAATGAAATTTTAATCATTCGTAATAAAACATTCAATAGAAATTATTGAGAAAATTATATTCCAAATAACAATTTTTGTTTATACTTTGAGATATTTATTACAAAGAAAAACAATGAAAATATCATATCATTTTTATAGATTGGTAATTCTTTCCAAATGTAACCATTATTTTTTATTCCTTTTTATTTCATTACCATATCCTAAAACATATTCCATAAATTATACTAGAATAGTCATATATAACATAATGTAATTATTCATATCCAATGAAATAGAATCATATAATCAATATGTTTTGATTATTAGAAGGTAAAATCATACCCTAGAGTCTATCATTTAACAAAAAAGCCATCAATAATACAGTTAGAAGGAATGTTAATAAAATATTCCATATAACTAATATCTTGATTGGGAACTATATCGAATGATGGAGTAGAAAATAATAAAATTGATGATAATAAATGATTTCATAGTGATGGAATTAAAAATTCTACATATCATAAACATAATGTGAAATAATCATGATAAGACATCATTAATAATTGGGTTATAATAAACCATATACAGGGATGGTTTCTCCCATGATACCAATCAATGAATCGAGAGGCAATCTAATATCAGTCCCACATTCATCACATATAAATTCCACTTAATTCACCAAATAAATGAAATGAATGTCAATTCAATATATATTCAATATTCTATAATAATAATAATTCACAAAAGAAAATTTCTGTATAGAATATCTACATTTCATTAATACATATTCCACCTACATTAATAATATATAATCATTTGTATATAATTTACTAGCATGTGTAGTTCATATTTCTTCAGGTCAAAAATTGTTATAACTTTCTTGCAAAAAACCCTTAATTTGAATGAAATAAAATAGGGTTTTGGAATCATATAATGTAACAGGTATAAAGTAGAGGAAACATTGAAATAATGTAGAATACATAGATTTTAATAAGTATCATGGACCTGAAGTATATTATTAATTCATCATAAATAATGAACATTTTTAAGTTATGTACTATTAAATATAAAGATAAAAAATTAAGTAAAAATTTAAAAATATTGTCTCTTAATGGTTTATAACATCATTTCAAAACATGATGTCATAAATCTCATAAAAAATACTTCTTTTATTTTCATGAATTATTTTAATGCATTATTTATAGACAATACTGGAAATCAAAAAAAAGTACTCTAATAAGAAAATTTGTAGTGGGAGATAATAATATATATAAGTGGATGTGAAAAATGTTTTTAATGTGATTAAAAAATAATATTATTTTCCTTTAAAAATTTCATAGTATAATGGGAACATATATTACATTTATTTTCCAAAAAACTCAAAAATGAATTTAAATCATTATGAACGGTCCTGATGGTGGGAAAATCTATTCATGCTAAAAAAGTTTAAAAAGATACAAGTTTCATAATTTAATAATAATATTACAAATTTATTATTTGACAATCAATAAGTAGTTTCAATTTAGATATTTTAATATGAATTCATAGATTAAAAAAATTAATTTTATATTTAATTTATATTTAGAAAATGGTTTCTTAAAACAAAATATTGAATAGGGATATGAAAGCGAAAGGTTTCATACCAAAAAGGATAAATAAGGCCAACTTTTCTTATAAATTCTTTTTAGTCTTGTGACTAATGAAGGTAAAGAAAATTGAAATAATAATTTTATCCAATAATGTATCCAATGGATAATAAAATATATGGATTTTAAGTGTGAAATGACATATAATTACCCCATAGAAGATATGATCCAAAATAATTATCATTTGAAGAGAGATCAAAACATAAATACTCACATCATTGGTAACATCTCAATATAAATCCTTATTAAGATAAAAAATTATAGTTTTATATAAATCCCTTAAATGACTTCAATTATTTTATCAACATATATCATGGTGTAATAAGTACACCATATAAAATAAATATTTTCATCCAATAAGATACAAGTCTTAAATAATAAAAATTATGAAAAACAAGTATTATAAATTTTATAACACTTGATCAATACATACTGGTTGAGAGAAACTGAAATGGACCATTAATTACAATTATTAATTAATTTAACATTATATTAATTTTATTGTGTCTACATATACACCATATAATGAAAATAAGTTTCTGATTCTAAACATGTCTCAAATAAGGATCGTTGAGATGTGGATATTTAGATAGTTCAACATTTCCATCCTATTATATAATAAATTTAATATATATTTAATATATACTAGAAGCTTATTAGAACTAAACATTTCATATATAATTCCCTTATAATATATTTCCCCATTTATTAGAAATTTTTGTTTGAAATAAACATCAGGGTGTTATTTGTTTTTTCTAGGTATGTTTCATTTTAGTGATCCTTTTCTTTTAACCATGGAAATTGTTTCATAATCTGAAAAATAATAAAAATTCTATTGTATACATGTTTATACATTACACATACTTTATGGTGTAATAATGCATTACATTCATTTAAATGAATCACATATCCTCATAAATGAGGTAGTCTAAATGCACAAACAAGTGACATTATCATCTTATAACAAATGGGTGAGTTATAATGTGAATAATATTTATAAATCATAAATTAAAAATATTTCACAAATATAATGGTCATTTATATATCACATCCCCATAAAAATATTTTTGATTTGGGTGATGGAATACAAAGTACATTTTTCATAGAGATGGTTGAAAATCTATACGCATAGTGACATTGTGATTTCCTATTGTGATTGATGGCATGTAGATGATGGTTATTCTATTAATCTTGTAAAATTTAAGTACACTAACGATAGTTATGTTATAATATTTGGATGTATAAAGAATATTTTTATGTGTTTTATGGGGAATTGATCATGAAAATTCTTTGGTATGCTGACTACTTTTCCCTTAGATATACCCACTTTAATTGTGTATTTAGCCACTTCAAGAAAAAATTATGGTAACAAGAGGGGATTACATATATGAATAGTGATGGGTAGAATTTTATTTGAATTTTTTTTTTGTGAAAACTGAACTCAAAATTTTCTTTATAAAACATATTAAGGGACATTATTTTTCCGAAAGTAACTATTATTTTAATAAATCATCAACAATAAAGTTCTATGATGTAATTTTTATAATAAAAAGTGTCAAAAAAATGGACCATGAATGATATTATTGAAAATTTCACTTCAAAATTTATAAAGGTAGTATTTTTATAAATCTATAATGTATCAAAAATAAATTTTTAAATAAAGTGGGATATAAATTAATTTTTATAACTATCTATATAATTTACATTTCATCCTATAATTATCTGAATGAATTAAAAATTTTAATATTTAAATAATTTATAAAAATTATAATTCATCAATATAAATCAGTAATGATTCCAAATTACCAAAAAAATCTTTTTTAATATTTTAAAAACTATTTACATTACTTTCTCACCTACTTTTACAATCACTGAATTCATAATATGAAAGAATTAAAGGTAATTAATCTATTTTTTAAAATTAAAATTAATTTATTATCTTAGATACAATTTATTATCAATTTTTAATATCAAATTTGTTTAGTGGTAATATATATTTACTCTTACCTTAATATTGAAGACACATTTATGTTATTAAATAATAGATTTTGAAATATTTGTAAATATAATTTTTTAATGTTACAAATGAATTCAAATTCTAATAATATTTCTCTAAATTAGCCAATTAATGATGATAATATAAAGGAAGATCCAGAATGACCACATACAACCAAATGATGATGTTATTTTATGATATTTTAATGCTTTATCACTAGATTTAATAATTTTACCATATGTTAGCCTTTTATCATATGAAAAATGGTTATCATGGTTACTATTTTTTGAGAAAAAATATTTTTATGTAATTTTTACATTAGAAAATGATGAAAGAAAAATGAGTCTAATTTTAGTGATTAAAAATTTTAAATAGCTAAAAATTTCAATGAAAAAATATCGAAACATATGTGCAAATATATTTCATGTAAAATTATCATATTAATAATAAAAATTACACTATACCAAAAACAATAACAATATTTTTCTTTATAGAGATAATTTAAAGAAGTTAAAGAAAATTAGACATTATTTTAATCATAAAAACCAAACCAAAAAAGAAACATTTGATATGTTTCTAAAAAATATTTACCAATAATAGTTTCTATTTTAACAAAATCATTACATAATTTGGATTGTTGAACATGCTAGGAAACATAGTAATGATTTAATGGAAATAAATAATCAAAAATTAGGTTGTAAAACTAACTATCTAATGGGAATATATTACTCTAAGCCAACTAATAATTATATTAATTTGTCCCATGAACCAAATTAATTTTCCAAAAAAAATTATATTTTTGATACACATATTAACACATAAAATTGGTTTAAATTACATGTATTATCTTATACCTAATGACTATAATTTGTATATCATCCTCCTAGGACTGCCATTATATATTATTTTCACAACCACAATATCAAACTATCAAATTAATAACATGTATAGAGAATATATCAATAATTTTAATTAATAAACATTCCCCAAAAACTATTTATGAAAATAAAAAATTCATTGTTATTAACTTTTATTTATTAATAAAAAAATCAAAAAAATTCCAACTATTTTTTAACAAATTGAAAAAAATCATTTACCAAGTTTCTATATCCCTTTACACAAACATACATAATTAGTTTGATGTATTTACCCATTTAGAATTCCACCCCTAAATAAGTGTAAAATAATAAATACAAAAATAAAAAATAATAATTTAATAATAACTAAATATTAATAGAGAAAAGAAATTCCACAATCTCATAATCCATTAATCTTAGATATTAAGAAAATTAATAGACTATAAAACCAATTTACACTCTTTATCCACGACACATGTATAACGATGTATATTTTAAGATATTATAAAATATATATTGGTATGTATCTTTTAAAACACTCCCTGCCTATATTTTATACCTTCTGTTTGAAAACTATTGACCTCTGGAACTCCTCTTAGTTTTCTAGTGGTCGCTGACCAGTGGTGAGTATATATGAAAATTATTGTGTGCACTATAAATTTTAAAGTATAATCATACACATTAATATAAATAATTGCAACATTATCTATCAGAATATATTATATTACACAAAAATGAAAGATAGAAAACATATTTAAATAACCTAATAATTATTTCAACCTTTAACATATTTATAAATTTAACGTATTTAAAAATAATCAAAATGATATTATCTGTGGGGATCATATTTTTATGGATAATAAAAATGAAAATATTCAAAAGAAAACATAACATGAAAAATTATATTCTCTCTTTGATTTCCTCTCCATAATACATTTTAGCAACATTATTTAAACCACTTCCCACAACCCTTTCCACTAAAATGCATGCATGAGAGAATTATTTCATATACGAAAATGGTAACATAAATTTTCTGAGTATACTCAGTTAAA
Organism: Viscum album; assembly: GCA_963277665.1. Classification (NCBI taxonomy): domain Eukaryota; kingdom Viridiplantae; phylum Streptophyta; class Magnoliopsida; order Santalales; family Viscaceae; genus Viscum; species Viscum album. The sequence continues at coordinate 173,283,878 of OY728157.1, forward strand.
GGCAAACAATATAGATCAAAATATATTAAATACTATACTATTGGTCATATTTATAAGAAATATAAATTAAATAAAATATTTCATATATTGAATCAACTAAAATACATTGTGTACTAATAAGGATACCATAATATTGACTCCACATAAATCACCTTGTCCAAAAAGATAATTATATTCATTTTAAATTAAAAACAAAATTATGAACAAGGTTATTTTTTCCGGTCGGTGGAAAAGAAATATGTAGTATAAGAATCTCAATTATTCTTCAAAGGGTTAAGATCACCAAAATCAAGGGAGAGGGTGTAAAACTTCCCAATCACTCATTTAAATGTCAAAAAACTATGTGAACAAACACACCATCATTGTTTCAGAAAAAAAATCATCTAAATAATGGGATAAGGAACATATAAATCCAATCATAAAAAGAAATATACATATTATAGAGGTAAAATATAATTACTTCCCCATATAATCAAAACCACCACCATAAGATATAAATAACTTCAAAAGAACATTTTATCAATGTATTTTGGTGGTGTTGTAATTTAACAAATGTTTTAGAAATTTCAATTAAATGATCCATGCTTGGAACCACAAATTCATTGCTCAATCTTCACATTTCTCATTCTATTTTTATAAAACAATGACGTTTTAAAATCGTAGATATTATGAATTCACCCATTCATCCATAACATGAATCGAAATATTACTACAATCTATCAACACCCTTTTTTTTAAAATGTCATAATATTAATCAATACCATACATGCATGGAATTTATATCTTATCTCATATAAAACAATAACAAATGAGGTCAAAAATCTATTTACATGTAAGATATTATCTATACACATCCACATTATTTTCAAAAAATTCCAACCCCTTCAGTAGTTTTTCTGATTCATGAGGGGTTTATATGTTTTCATATTCAATGTTAGCCTCATAAAAGTGCCCATTTCATTGATGAAATTTCTGTCTACCCTTTGGTAGATAACTTAATAGGCTCTCAAATCAATACAAGGATACTACATTGGATTCCCTACCTAAATTCACCTAATAAATCTATCTAAAAATATATCACTCTTAAAGAATTTCAATAACTAATATCCATTTAATTACATAACATGGATGAAACTATTATTTATGATCAATCAATTTTATCAATTATGGAATCCCAAAAATAATTATATACTTTGACTAAAAAGACATAAATAGATTAAATTCCTTCAGAATATTTCAATAAAGACATTTAATTTTTTTATTATTTTGAGATCACACACAGTCATACAAAATGTGATAAAAATTGATCACCCATAATGTAATTAATCTTTTTGTGGCTTAATAGTTAAAAAAATTCAAAATAACAATCAAAATCCCATTATGCCATTAATCCTTTTTTTCATTTTATAAAGCCGGATTTTGGGTTGCCGGTACCCATACAGACGAAACCAGGAACCACTTCACAATTCAAACTGAAAATTCAAAAACCGCTTCATCAATTAAAATTCAAAACAGCTGATCCACGTGTCCACCTTGAGCCGCACACCTCGAGTCAGCGCGAAAACCAACGACGCCTCCCATCAGAACACCGGCGAAAAAACCGGAGCTCCACGCGCCACCATTCACCGGGAAGATGGCGGAGACGTCGCCGGAGATGCAGGCGGAACACATCTGTCGTCTTCACTTCACATCGACGTCGCCGGAAAACAACAGATCACAACCATCTTCGAACCATTCACCGGAAAGGAAGAGCCTCATCGACGCAAAACAAAACCATCACCGTAGACGCAAGACCATCCACGCACTCAAAACATCATCCTCGAACCATGGAGGAACAGATTCAACCTTAAACAAATCACTGCGGTTCAAAACCCCGCAAAAGAACAAAGACAGAAGAAAAACACCATCGTCGTCGCTCCATCACGACACCACCTTCAACCCGCGTCAACAGATTCACCACGCCACAGAAGAAAAACAAATCCACAGAACAGAAAATCCCGCCGCCACCAGACAGACCAACCGCATCCGGCACAACAAAACCCTAGCAAACTCACCTGAGAGGAGGTAGAACCCAACAAACCACCGGCACATGAGTGTGACCCTCCAACGTGAATGCACCCCCGGAAAACAGTGGGCTGCCAAGATCAGAGCCAGCAGCGCTCCGAAGAGTATGTCGTCAACAAGACCGGTCTTACACCCGCGGATCTGAGCCGGCAATCACAGAGGCCCGAGGAGCATCTCCATAGCTGGAGAGAAGACCACTCAGACGCCACAACGGTGGAGAACCACCACCAACCCACCGAGCGTGAGAAGGTAGCGTCGCGCTGTCCGTCGCGAAGGAGCTGGTTGCGGCGAGAGAAAACCCTAGAACGAGAGCCCTTTACGGGCGCATCAATCAAAATCCCATTATGGGTAACTGAAAAATTAACACATATTAATGGACCAAATTCATGTGTAATTCAGATATGTTATCTTGGAATATGAAGTGAACAAATATTTTATATTTCCAAAATACAACTAGAATATTTTATAATACATATTCCATCACATAAAGGCATTATATAGATTATGTACAAATTTATTATAATCATGATCACCAGTATGGTCCCACATACTAAATTACCATGCATGAATAAAAAATCACATAAAAAATTGATATATATTATTGAATATATAAGTAAAAAAATACACCATGGAAAATAAATATAACTAGTATAATATCACTCATTGATTAATCATTATTATCTAAAAATAAGAATCACTAAAAACATGAACTAATAAAGTATTTCATATTGATTACATGCACCAAAAATGATAATGTGAAAAACACCATGGGATTACCTCATCCTATCATATTAATCTCTACTAGCATAGTTCAATTAGAGATCAAGAGAGAGATAAAACTATATATGATGAAATAAGAAAGGAAATTTATAGTGAAAATTAGATAAAGAGGGGTGGGTTTCATATGTTCTAAGCCAGGAAGAAGTGGTTTCAATTTTTTTTCAAAATATATTGAATATAAATATGTTTTAAATATTTAAAATGGCTAGACAACTTCTCTTTAACTGGCAACAGCCTACACTAGGCATAATAACAGCTAAAAATTCATGACCAACCCAAATAAGAATTTAATTTCTTATAGAAGATATTGAGTGGGTAATTGTTTAATGCTATTTAATATTTTTTCATCTATTAATGTCCCAAAATATTATTTTTTGTTATTCTGTTAACACTATCACGTATAAAACATCCATTTTCTCATATATACATCTCATGAAATCTACACATCCTATAGAAAACTCTAAAGTTATATTCCAATCAAATCAAATTTAAATATTTTCTAGGAATGTAACTATTTTCCCTATTACATAACAATGTGAATTATTTTCCAATTAATTTTATTCACCCATAAAAATTATATATGGGTTTATAAGGTACATTAAAGTATGATTATGGATATTTTTCCTTTCATACAATTCATTACATAAGTTCTTATTTTTATGAAAACATCATAAAACATTTATTGTATATTATGAAAATAAAAGTGAAGATAATTAAAACCTTAAAATATATAAATGAATTATAATTAAACATAATATTTCATTAACTTTTTAAAAATAATATATAAATTATCCATTTTTAATACATATAATATTTATTTATTTTTACTAAAAAATGATAAAAGATTAATTAAATTTAAGGTTAATATATTAGTTACTGAAGATGAAATAGACATTGTGCATCCTTATAATTAATTAATAATATGATTAAATTGATGTAATAATATATTGTCTGCCAGGAATTCTTGGATAATTTATTGCCTAACATAAGAAATTTTGTGATAGTAGTGGGATAAAAAATGATTATCATTAAATAAATAAAACTAATTATGTGGTTTTTGGTTAAGAGTGTGAATATGTGAAATCATTTTGGGAATGATCTTGAATAATATTAATAATAAATTTAATCCATATCATAGAATATATATATATAATACATAGTCAAATAATGTGATAATGTTCTGGATATATTTCATAATTTATTAATACTTACTATATATAATATTTAAATTAGTGAGTGTCTTGTTAATATGATCCTATTTAATAGATTAATAAACATTTTATTGAGGGTATTTATGAGTTGGGATTAGTAATGTTGGGAACTGTGTTGAGATTTAAGAGAAAATACATAATATTAAAATTATTCATTACCCATGGAAGTGCATATCCCTCACTAAAATATATTCTAGTATTATGTTAATATTATTTTAAAATTAATGGATATGATAATTTTCTTCTATAGTGAAATGTTATTATGTTAGGAGATTTGTACATGTTGTATTAATTTTAATTGTACTTATTACTATGTTTGATTTTTTTCTGAGAAAGATAAAATGAAAATGGAATATAAAAAATTTTCATCGATAAGAAAACATGAAAATATATGGATGGAATAATTGAATATTTTATAATAAAAGACTAGGAATATTATCAATGTATGAATGAATCTCAATATGAGGATTGACACTTTAATAATGAAACTAATATTTTTAAATAATGAGTTTTTTTATGAAACCTATTAATGTATGATCTCGATAATATAAGGACAAAAAGAATTCATTATCTACATATTAACAATATTTTTTTATAAAATATAATAACTATGAATCTTTTTGGGATTTATTGAGAATTTATTGGAATTAATTGATTCCAGAAACAAAATGAAAATAAAAATTTTGGGTAGCATGTTTTTAATATACGATTATATCACTTATTTCCCTTATTTAATATATGTGTAACGACCCCAAACCTAATAGCATAGATATGGTGGTAAAATTATTAAATTGGTACTATATATAATAATTATATCATAGTAGACCAATGATTTTATTAGTCTTGTTAAAATAGATGCATATTTGAAATTCACAATTAATTTATAAAACCTAAATTAAATAATGTGTTTTCATTGAGAACACTATTTCTCCTCTTTGGGAACCCATAAATATAAATCACAAATCACTTCTTCTTTTTCTTGGGAAAATAAAACATAATAAAGGGGTGATCTAAGATACTCATCAAGGGTATGGTTATAATAGAATATATCAATAATAAAAATATATAATCAATATTGCAAGTAAGAAAGACACATTTTGGATGGATTCTAAAGCACTGTCTTAGGATATTCTCCACGATGATGAAGATCGAACCCATGTTTCCATTTGTCTGATGTTTTTTCATAGTTCTTAGGGTTTGAAAATGATTTTTTGATAGGAGGGTTTCATTAGAATATCAACCTAATGATACCTAATTGGTATCTAAGGATAACACGATATCTTCGGACATTGATTCCAAGAAGCCCACCTCATTGAAAATCCTATACTAAATAAGATTATTCTTGATTGATATATTTCTAGAGATTTTTTTTCAATGAATGATGATGAAGGAATGTCTACTTTTTCACAATGAACATTCGAATATTTCCTTGATGCTGAGTTTGGATGGATTTATAAAAACACAACACCACTCCTATGATTGGGAGTCAGTATGTGGTCTCTAAGAGGCTTAATTTATTCCGTATTTTGATCATAAATCATTTTGTTCATCCAAAGGTGAAAATCCATTGATCCTAATTTATCTAGTAAGAACATTTTCATCTATCTATGGATATTCTAACTAGAAATGTATTCCAATTAGATATAATATCAATCAAATCCTTTTTATTGATTCAGATTCAAAAATTAATACTTGGGGATTGGGTATGGTTTTTCAGAATCAAGGAGCCCTTCAATTTCTAGAGTGGAGTCCTAGTTTCAAACCCTTTTCTGTAAGAAAATCATTTATGAAATTTTTGGTTGAGATATTTTATCTGAATTGGATATATTCGCACACAATTTTTTCATATTTTTTCTTTAATTAGAGTGGAAACATAAATAGATTAGATAGCTAAACATAGAATATTAATTTACTATTTTGTGAGTTATTTTTTAGGATCACTTGGTTTTAGTATTAACTATGAAGGTGATTCATTCCACTCATACTGATTATATGAATATTCAGGTTAAATTTGAAAATCTACCTTCCTTCTTCTTTATTTGTATTTAAATTGGACATCCTAAGGCTTCATGTTGGAAAGCATTATATTTCATAGTCTTCCCCACTAGTAGGCATGATTTCTTTACATGTGAGAGAGAAATGTGTATTAAATACAAATGTTTTGATATTTCTGATCCTAATTTTAATATTAATCATCATTATTCCTACTAGGGTGATATGAATGATAAAGTATACAGTAAGAAACATGTGTCTAATGTCAGAACTAATAATTTTGAAAGGAAAAACTATTCCTTGGCAATGAGGTTGGTCTTGAGATTACTATTGGCATAAGAAAACCAAATCCTAGAATTAATCCCAGTCCAAAGGTAGACACACATATGGGTAGGATGGTGCAGAAGGTGGGTACTAGTGTTGTATTTGTTGGGAATGTAGAGGGTAATCCGATTAATATTAACATGGGTGATGAAGGTTTATATAACGATATGGATGATTCATATGGTGTCCATATATTTATTTTTTCTTCCTAGATTGAGGGTATTCATCCTACTGTAGTTCAAGCGAATATTTACAGGTTCTTAGATATGAAAGGGGACCTAATTTATTTTCTTGTGAGTCATCATGATTTTTTAGTGGAAAACCCCATACAACCATAGATTCTGGGGAAATGATTCTTGTAGATGGAAGGCCCAAATATTTTAGAAAATTCCATGTATGATGTTTTTTTAAACCAAAATAATTCCAAACTACATGTATATTGTGATAAGGGGATCCAAAAAAACCATTAATTCACTTATAATGTCTAATAAATTGGGAAAAATCTCATGTAATGAAATATAGAATGATATTAATCCCCTTAATGAGTTGATAAGCGGTGTTCATGCATCTTTTAAGTATGAAATAATAAATGTCATGAAAAATTTGGTTGACATTGGGGGTTTCACTCATGCTATTTCAAAAAGAAGGCTCTAGAAGGACTATTATAACCTACTGAAGACTATTTCTACAAGACTCCATATATGTTGTCAAAGAAGACCAATGCAGTGATCCACATGATCTTTAATCATGGTAATTATCAATATAAGATGGAAATGTTTGATGAGTTTGAATTTGAAAATATACTATCTAATTTTTATCTTTATTTTGGTTGACTACTAGAAGAGGGATATCCCATTTGTTCAACCCCGCCCATTTTCTTGGGTACTTTATAATTTATTTTTAATAATGATACCAAATATTTTCTTCTAGATTGACATGTATAAAATATTCAAATATAAATAATTGATTTATATTCAAATTAAATAATTTAATTTTCATAGTATGTAAGGGATAATAATACACCCCAAAATTTTGTGAAATATATTTTATGAATTAATTTAACCATTTTGATATTTTGGAGTTCACACACTAGTAAATATAGATTTTTTATTTGAAGAAACTATATTTTTCATCAATTATGTGGAACACCTATTATATATTTCTCTAAATGCAACACTTGTATGATCTTGAGGTATATACAATACTAATAATATCATATGTTACACAAAACTCTTAAGTCTTTTGATATCTTACAATACATATAGGACCGATTTCACGACAAATCCCCCTGGGCCCGTTCCATGACTACCCCAAGCCCGCCTTCCATAAGCCAGGGGATGGTGACTAGTACCAAAGGCAAAAATCCCTTAATTTGGAAGGAATTGACTTTATAACCTGAAAACACACACAATAGAGTACGAGATGGAAGAAAAACATAAAGTAAAACTATATAAAAAAAGAGTGTTGAAAAGTAAAAGGGGTTGGAAATACAAGACCAACTGTAAAGTACAAAAACTGGAAAAAATAAAAAAAGCTCTTAGACTGTCCACTGGGAAATACTACCTGAAGGGTAAGTATAGATAGCCTCCACAACACTCTGCGTCCACCTGTCTCCTCCGTGTGCTGTTATGTCGTGTGGTCCACCTCCAGGTACAGTCCAGTCCTGGTACACTCAGCCTCAGTCAGCGCTGTCTGTCGTCTACATCCAACAAAATGAGGTGCATGCATATGATGCATAGGGGGAAGTATAATGATATTCAGTAGGGATTACGAGACCCTGACGGTCTCACAAAATCCAACAAGTATAAAACACAAAGTACGAAATCAACAGATAACATTACTTAGGTATATGACCATACATATTCCTAAGTTATCAACTGATCCAACTCAATCATGAAGAAAACAAAAATGTACTGACTCAACTCACATAGGTACACAACTTATATAGAGAGATAGGGATGATTAGATGTAGCCACTAAATCATCTATTCTTTCAAACCCACATAGGATCCCGGAAAAGTAGTCAGAGCTATCGAACCAACATAAGAATCCAGGAATAGTTGTTAGACCTGTCAAACCCACACATGATCAAAGAACAATAGTCAGACCAGTCGAACCCACATAGGATTCAGGAAGAGTAGTCTGAGCTGTCGATCCCTCACAGGATCCAGGAATAGTTGTCAGAGCTGTCAAACCAACACCAGATCCTAGAACAGAAGTTAGAACTTTCGTACCCACACAGGATCTAGGAATAGTAGTCAGAACTGTCGAACCCACACAGGATCTAGGAACAGTAGTTAGAGCTGTTGAACCCACACAGGATCCAGGAATAGTAGTTAGACCTATCGAACCCACACAGGATCCATGAACAGTAGTCAAAACTATCGAACCTACATAGGATCTAGGAACAGTAGTCAGAGCTGTCGAAGCCACATAGGATTTAGGAACAGTAGTCAGAGCTCTCGAGCCCACATAGGATCCAGGAACAGTAGTCAAAGCTGTCAACCCCACACAGGATCCAGGAACAGTAGTTAGAGATGTCGAACCCATATAGGATCCAAGAACATTAGTAACACCTGTCGAACCCACACAGGATCCGGGAACAGTATTCAGAGCTGTCGAACCCACACATGATCCTGAAATAGTAGTCAACGCGCAACCAGCCACAGGGTTCCGCACAAAGAATGCATGATTCCGGTAGGGTCTGCTCCTCAAGCCCAGTTTCTATTTATCAACTTCCACTAATACCCATGTTGATGTATCCAAATTATTTTTCCTTCCAAAAGTAACCCAATGTGACAGACGATAAGTCAATCAAACGCACGGTTTGTGAGTTATTAGCCTTTTAGTCCTGGTGGCCTGGTTGGATTTTTGCTCGATCCAACCTGATTGTATCCTAACTATACCCAAAACTCTAGTGGGGTATACAAACAGGTACCGTAGTGCTCCAAGAATACCAGGGCCACTGACAGTTCATCAAATGGACATCTGGTGCCAAAGATATGGCCGAAGGAGCATAAATGGGTCGAAGTGGGCACAGGTCCAGTCCGACCCGGTCTTGGTCGACCCGGCCCAACATGTTGGGTCTGGATTGGCCCACTAGGCCTGGCCCCACAGGATGTGAAGGCCATGAGTAGCACATGGGGGTGGACCGGTCGCGAGGGCGCGGACCGGCCGCGTGTCGGTATAAGGGAAGGTTCTTCCCGGAGGCGCCGCAAGGGGAGCGGAAGGCTGGATCGGCTAGGCACACATGGGGCGAGCCTCTGCAGCTCAGCCTGAATAGATGAGGCTAGTTAGGCCAATGCTGTGAGGGGTGTGTCTCGGGCGGCTCGTCCCGGGAGGCCGACGGGCTGCCGGGGGGCCAGCGGGCGGTCGGGATGTCGACGAGCACATGGGAAACCAGCGACGGCCGGGAGCCGGGAGGCCATCGGGTGGTCAGGGGGCCGGTATGCGCATGGGAGGCGGATGGTGGACAGAAGCCGGGTGGCCTGTGGGAGGCCGGCGGGTGCACGAGAGGCCAGCAGCGACCGAGAGAAGGTTTGGCCAAAGCACCGCGAGGGCGACGCAAGTTACGGAGTCCGCAGGAGCACAGTTTTTGCATGTCTCCTCCATCGCCTCATCGTTTAATCACCATACTGAAGAACATAACAAAGAGACCAGAGGAGGGAGTCGGTCCATGTTAGTTTGGAATGCACCCTCCACTTTTAGGATGATAGCAATTGGTCCATCAGGAAAAGAGAACGATGAACTTCAAATTCTATAGCCTCTGTAATGATTCTTTTCTAATCTGTAAAATAAAAACAACGAAAGCATTAACATGCAAGTAAAACCCCCTTCCATTGTTCAATTTTTGTCGATGTTGGTGTGGGGAAGAAGACAAATAATTGGGAAATGATGGACATCAGTATCATCAGTGTTTTCCTCGATCATCGGTTTGTGCGCCGATTCGTTGTAGTCAAAGACATCTTATGTTAGAGTAGGTTACAAGGAAGGAAGTCGAAGTTTCTCCTCACCAGCGTTCTTCGTTGGAAGAATGTGTTCTTTGTGGTGGAAGCGTAATCCTCCAAATTTTGGGCATCGTGTCACTATACCAGCACTTCGGTGCTTGGGAAGCCGTCCCAAAACCTCCTTTTAATCTTGAAATATATAAGAGAGGGAGGAAGGTAGGTAACAATCGTTGGAATTTATGATGGTTCATTTATTAGGACCCTTCCTAAATTTCAATGACGTGGTTATTTAAATTTAAAGGATAAAACTAATCAAATTATACTGGGGAAATTTAAGAGGTGTGTTGGATATAATTATTAGGAGGATACCAAGAGCCCCCCCCCCCCACATTTAATAGGTACTTTAGAGGATTCTCCAAATTAATGGGAGGTTTCATGGGGGTTTAAAAACCTGGGTGGTCCCCACCACCATACCTAGTCATGGGAGGTTATGGTTCAGGTTGTCCCCACCATGATAACCTCTCATGGGAGGTTAAGGTGTGGTGGTCCCCACATCCAACTTCCATGTGGAGTTTTAGTTCTAGTGGAACCCACCGGAAATATCCACATGGATGATCAAAATAAAATAAAGTGAACATCATTTTATTTTATTATTTTCCACGAAAAATCCAAAAACAGACTATCATTATCGACCCACTGTCGTCGAGGTGAAAGTATCCGTAAATGAATACCAGTGCTGTGAGTTCAACAGTTCCCTCTAATTTCAATTCCAAACACCAGTTCAAATGTTACAAAACACCGCTCGTGCCTTTACTTAACGTACATGAAAAAAATTTCAGAAAATTATTATCAGTCAACCTCGACCTGCGTCGGTCGAGGTTAGGCTCTGCCTAGGTGAAACATGCCCCAATGAACCCAAAGGTACTCTCAGATTTTCAATCTGCGTTACTGTTTAGAAGTTATTAATTTTATAATAAAATAATAACCACTTAATTATTTTATTTGGGGCCAAAAACTAACTTTCACTGGTGGCTCGCGCTGGCCAATGTTAGTATCTTCTTAAATAAATAATACCATCAAGAGTTCATCAGGGGTCTCGGATTTTTATCCCATGTTACCATTTGTCATTTATAAGCATTAAAAAAATTAAATAATTTATTTAATTATTTTATTTACGATTACGCCATTTTTGGTTTTTCACAGAGGAGGCCTGCGCCGACTAATCTTATGTCTCACATAGGGTATTCCCGCCATCCTAAGCACAACGGTGCCCTCAGATTTCTGATCTGAGTAACAGTTTATGATTTATTCCACTTTTTTATGGAAGGCTTCTTACGCGCGTTAACTTATACTTAACAAAACAAAAACAAATCATTCCGTGCACTCTGGGTCTTAGAATCGTGGACCATCAGATTTCGTAGACTCGTAAAATTCCCATATAATTTAAAAAATTACAAGGAAATTCTAGGACTTTACATTCTTTCCACCTCAGGGCTCTACGTCCCCATAATCCACAACTCAAACTAAGGAAACACGTAGGGGTACTAAGCACGCATCTGAGCCTCCCGCTCCCCTATGCTCTCCTGGAGGTTCCCATGCTGCCAGCGAATGTGAACCATAGGTATTGATCATCCATGAAGGACCTGATCTGGTCAATCCTCAATTTCTACCAGAACCTTCATAAAGGTTGCCCCATCATCGATGTCCAGCTCTCTGTGGTCGTCGATGTTAGAAGGGTCGTGCACGTATCTCCTCAGCTGGGATATGATGAAGACGTTGTGCACCTAGTGCAACTGAGGTGGAAGAGATATGTATTAAGACAACTCGCCGAAACTATTGAGGACATAGAAAGGTCCGATGAACCTCAAAGATAACTTGACACATCAGTCAAATATCTACAAACCTCGTTGAGGTGAGACCTGTAGAAAGACGTGGTCGCCATCCTCAAACTCCAGAGGTCTCCATCTTCTATCATTATATCACTTCAGCCTGCTCTGTGCAGTCCTCATCAGCTCCCGGATGATCTGCACTTTCTCTGTGTTAGCCCGTACCATCTCTGGTCCCATGAGTGCTGACTCCCCTGGGTCAGTCCAGCACAAAGGTGATCCGCATGGTCACTCGTACAACGCCTTGAAAGGTGCCTTTCCAATGGTGGAGTGATAGCTGTTGTTTTTTAGCAAACAACACCAAGGGTAAGTGATCCTCCCAAATGAGACCGAAGATGAGGACACAAGCACATGGCATGTCCTCGAGGGTATGAATGGTTCGGTCAATCTGACCATCCGTCTGAGGATGGAAGGCGGTGCTCAAATGAAGCTGCGTCCCGAAAGCTTCATAAACCCCCTTCTATATCTGGGAAGTAAATCATGTGTCATGATCATAGACAATCGTCTAAGGTACTCCATGAAGCCACAAAATCTCCTGCCCCTAGAGGAATCCCAAGCTCTCTACTAAACCCTGCACTCTAATCAGTAGGTTTTGGGCCGACATGGTGATTCGGTCGACGATTATCCAAATAGAGTCATGTCCTCTGGATGTACGTGGAAGTCCTATCAATAAGACCGTGGATATCCCATCCCACTTCGACTCTAAGACCTATAAAGTCTGAATCAAGCCTGATGGTACCTGATTCTCCACCTTCATTTGCTAACAAGTGAGGCCTCAAGAGACAAACTCTACAACTACTTTCTTCATTCCCAGTGACCAGTACTTTCATCGGAGGTCCTGGAACATCATTGCCACTCCTGGATGTACCGCTACAGGGGATGTGTATAACTCTCTCAACACTTCCTCCTGAAGTGACACTGTTACCATAGTACGTCCTTTAAAAAGAATGACATACTCCCCACCTTCAAAAAATACATCAGGTGGCAGCCAAATGGATATTTGAGCACGTCGTGTCTTGTAGTCAGTGTACCCATGTCGTGCCTTCCTGACTCATTGAATAAGTGGGGATTGACTGTAATAGATTGAAGGAAGGCTGCTAAATCTCTATCCAAAAAAGATATCTATAAAGCAGCCAACTTCTTTGTCCCATCACTCAGTAGATGCAGGCCAGACCTCCTGTTGAGTGCATTGGCTACCATGTTCCCCTTCCCAGGAGTATAGAATTTCTCAAAGTCAACTTCTGCTGCCACGAGGGTGAGTTTGGCTGACTCATGAGTGATTGGAAAAACACTCCTATGAATGAGTTTATCATGTGCTTCCAGGGTTTCCTTTTTTTCAACCAAGGAAACCCCCATCCAAACACTGTAGATAATCCACAACCTCTTTTCCTAATACAGTTAATATGAGTGTGAACTGTGGATGTCAAGTCCAAACAAAAACTAAAGTCGTAAGGCCTCAACACTGCCACCAAGAGGATCCAACTAAAACTCTCACCTCAAGGGTCATAACACACCATTGTCGTAAGTGTGATTATCGAGTCTCCTCCCAATGGTATCTCTAGACATAAGGGTCAAGTCAATGGTTCAACCAGAAACTCATGGACCTATACAAGATTTGTGGAAGTAAGGAATGATTGGTACATATGTCTTTTGATACGACATCTAGTAGTAGACATAGATCATACCTCGAATCATTCATAGAGCCCTTGGGTCACATTCTTTGACCGCATGCAATAACTCTCTTCCCCTGTCCTCCAGCTCCCTGAGCCTGGTGGGGTCCACAAAAAGGGGTGGTTGTAACATGTCGAAAAGTACACCACCACATGCTACTCTCCTAACTCTGCCTCCGCGTCTGCTTCCCTGTAGATTCATCTATCCCTAACACATTTTAAACACCCAAGTCTCTGAGACTGGCGCCATTTCCCTGATTTCCCACTGCTAACATTCAATGACAGTATTCGTTCATTCAAAGAACATTCAACCAAAAAATTTCTCTCTAGAACCCTAGAATAAGTAGGAATGCATAGATGAATATTGATGTCTCAGATGTCCTTTAAACACACATCTCTCAGAAGTTAGATCCCTGAAGCACTGATCATATCGTATTCATAAAGTACTGGGAAATATCAGTATGCGTCGATGAATACTCAATTACCAACATATCATCCTGCAAAAGCTGTAGAAGTTATAGAGAATTCTCAGCTGCCTCCTCAAGCCAATCCTCAGCCACCTATCAGCCGGGCATGCCTCAGAACCTAAGGGGTATCTGATGTTGAAACACTTGTAAGGCACTAAACCTGTATATGTCTTCTACCAGTACCGTTGGTTGTAACTGCTGACCAATAGTTAGTGATATAGCTGGAACACTACCCGAGGGTGCTATATTGGGAAACAGTCCACATACCAAAGCCTCATCACCAAGCAGACCATCCTCATAGTCACTCACTGAAAAATAATAGTAGCTAAGATCACTGTCTACTCTATTGGTGTCTCAAATAGACAAGAAACTCTAGAAATCCTCTCCAGCCAGCCCTCAACTACGTGGGAATTTGTCTCTCATCGAAACCTCATAGGCCTATACTTCTGGAACTCGTGAAACGTGCTCAGTTAGCCTGCACCATCTGCCAGTGTGGCTAGTGGTATCTGCTGCCCAACAGGTGGTGGTGCTACTGGTACACCACCTGAAGGTGCCAACATAGTAAGAGGGTCCTGCACCAGAGCCTCGTCACTTGGTGGGAGGCATCCTAAAAATAAATAGGTGTTCCAAGGTTAATAAGTTATACCTGGTGAGATGACTCAAAGATTTCACAAAGATGACACTTAAAAACACACATGCAATCATTGTTTTCGTGCACTGAGTCGAAAATCAAAAGTCAGGGTCCTAGTGGATGGATATATCAGTCGCCGCACCAACACTAGACTCCCTAAAATTAAAACCACACTCACTACACATGACACTATTTTCTTTCAACAGAAAGATTATAGACTTAGTTCTTTGATAGAACTGACTCCTCTGATACCAATTTGTCACATCCCGTCCCCCAGGGCCTGTGCCGTGACTACCCCAAACCCGCCTTCAATAGGCCAAGGGCTGGTGACTCGCACCAAAGGTTAAAATCCCTAAACTGGGATGGCATTTCCTTTATAACCTGAAAAATCACATAACAGAGTACAAGCTGGAAGAAAAACACTATGTAATATTGTATAACACAAGAGTGCTGAAAAGTAAAAGGGGTCGGAAATACATGCCCAAATGTAAAGTAAAAGAACTAGAAAAAGAAAAAACAACTCCTAGATCATCCACCGGGAATACTAACTAAAGGGTAGGTCCAGATAGCCTCCACATCACTCCACGTCTGTCCATCTCCTCCATGTACCTTCACGGCGTGTGGTCCACCTCCAGGTACCATCTTGTCCTGGTACACTCAGCCACGGTCAGCGATGTCTGTCGTCTGCATCCAACAGAATGAGGTGCGGTGATAGCCCGTGGAGGGGTGGGTATAACGATACTCAGTAGGGACCCCGAGACCCTTATAGTCTCAAAATATCCAACAAGGATAAACCACAAAGTATGAAATCCACATATAACTTTACTTAAGAATATGCCCATATATATACCAACATTATCAAGTGATCCATCTCAATAATGAGGAAAATACAAAAGTAATGACTCTGCTCACATAGGTATACAACTTCTGTAATGATATAGGCATGATTAGATGTATCCACTAAATCACCTATTCTGTCAAACCCACATAGGATCCAGGAACAGTAGTCAGAGTTGTCAAACCCACAAAGTATCCATAAATAGTAGTCAGTGCTGTCGAACCCACATAGGATCCATGAACAGTAGTCAGAACTGTCAAACCCACACAGGATCCAGGAATAATAGTCATAGCTATCAAACCCACATAGGATCTAGGAACAGTGGTCAGAGGTGTCGAACGCACACAGGATCCAGGAACAGTAGTCAGAACTGTCAAACCCACACAGGATCCCGGAATAGTACTCAGAATTATCGAACCCACATAGGATCCAGGAATAGTAGTCAGAGCTATTGAACCCATACAGGATCCACGAACAGTTGTCAGAACTGTAGAACCCACACAAGATCAAGGAATAGTATTCAGAACTGTCAAACCCATATAGGATCCAGGAACAATAGTTAGACCTGTCGAACCCACACAGGATCCAGGAACAGTAGTCAGAGTTGCCGAACGCACACAGGATCTAGAAACAGTAGTCCGAGCTTTCAAACCCACAGAGGATCTAGAAATAGTAGTCAGAGCTATCGAACCCACACAGGATCCAGGAATAGAAGTCACACCTATCGAACCCACATAGAATCTGGGAATAGTAGTCAGAGCTATCGAACACACACAGTATCCTGAAACAGTAATAAGAGCACCGCCATCCATAGGGTTCTGCACAAAGCATAATTGATTTCAGGAGGGTCCTCTTCTCAAGAAAAGTGTCTGTATATCAACTACCATGAAGTCAAAAGTTTTTGTATCGAAAAGATCCGTCTTTCCAAAAGTATCCCAATGCGACAGACGGCGTGTCAATCAGACGCCCAGTCTGTGAGTTATTAGCCTTTTAGTACCGGGGGATCGGTTGGATTTGTGCTCAATCCAATATGATTGTATCTAAACTAGACCCAAAACTCTAGTGCGGTATACAAAAAGGGACCGTCACACTCCAAGAATACCAGCGCCACTGACGGTTTGTCCAGAGGATGTCTGGTGCCAAAGATATGTCTGAAGGAGCGTAAATGGGTCGAAGTGGGCCCTGGTCCGGTCCGACCCGGTCTTGGTCGACCTGGCCTGACCCGTTAGTTTTGGCCCGGACCACTGGGCCCAACCCAGCAGTCCGCGAAGGCCATGAGTAGCGCGAGGGTGTGGACAGGTCATGAGTGCGCGGACCGGTCGCACGTCGGTTTAAGGGAAAGTTCAGCCCGGAGGCGCCGCGAGGGGCGCAGAAGGCCGACTCAGCTAGGCTTGCATGGGGAGAGCCTCTACAGCTCGGCCCAGATTTTTGAGGCCAGTTCGGCCAACTCCGTGAGGGGCGTGGCTCGGGTGGCTCAGACTGAGAGGTTGGTGGGCGGTCTGGGGGCTAGTGGGCGGCCGGGATGCTGGTGGTCCCACGGGAGGCCAACGACAACTGGGAGCCGGGTGGCCGGTGGGCAGCGGGGGGGACGGCGGCACACAGGAGGCTGACGGTGGCTGGAAGCCAAGAGGCTGGCGAGAGGTCGGCGGGCGCACTGGAGGCTAGCGGTGGTTGGGAGTCGATTCGGTTGAAGCACCACGAGGGCGGCGCAGGTTGTGGAGTCTGCGCTAGCGCGGTTGTTGCATGTCTCCTCTCTCACCTCCTCGTTTCATCACCATGTCGAAGAACATCACGAAGAGATCATTAGAGGGAGTCGAGCCATGTTATTTTGTCCTACACCCTCCACTTTTAGGATGATAGCAATCGGCCCATCTAGAAAAGAGAATGATGAACTTAAAATTCTATAGCCTCCACAATGATTCTTCTCTAATCCGAAAAAGTAAAACACGGAAATAATTAACATGAAAATAAAACCCCTACCTTTGTTCGTGGTTTTTCAACGTTGGTGCGTGGAAGAAGACAGATCCTAGGTAAAAGACATACATCAGTATCATTGGAATTTTCCCCGATCGTCGGTTTGTGCGCCGCCTCATCATAGTCAAAGATGTCCTAAGTTGGAGTAGGTTCTGAGGAAGGAAGTCGAAGTCACTCATCACCAGCATTCTTTATAGGAATAATGCATTCTTTGTGGAGGAAGCATAATCCTCCAAATTTTGGGCGTCGCGTCACATTACTAGTGCTTCGTCGCTTGGTGAGGCCATACCAAAACCTCCACACAAGCATACTGTATATAAGAGAGTGAAAAAGGTAGGTAACAATGACGATTATTTAAATTTTAAAGGAGCAGGCTAATTAAATTATGCTGGTAAAATTTAATAGGTTCATTGGCTATAATTATTAGTAGGATACCAAGAGGCTCTGTCCACATTTAATAGGTACTTGAGAGGTTTCTCCCAATTAATGGGAGGTTTCAAGGGGGTTTAAAAACCCGGGTGGTCTCCACCACCACAACCTCTCATGGGAGGTTAAGGTGTGGTGGTCCCCACTTCCAACTTCTATATGGAGATTTAGTTCCGGTGGACCCCACCTAAAATATCCACATAAAAGCTCAAAATATAATAAATTGAAGATCATCTTTTTTTTATTTTCCAGGAAAAGCCCAAAAACTAACATTCATTCTCGACCCACTACCGTTGAGGTGAAAGTCTCCTTATTTGAATACCGACACTGCGAGTTCAAAAGTGCCCACAGATTTTTATTCCATGCACTAGTTCAAAAGATACAAAACATCGCTCGCACATTTACTGAACGTACCCGAAAAAAAGTTCGGAAAATTATTATTAGTCATCCCCGACCTTTACTGGTCCAGGTTAGGTACTGCTTAGTTGAAAAACGCCCCAACGAACCCAATGGTACTCTTAGATATTCAATTTGAGTTACCATTTAGAAGTTATGAATTTTACAATAAAATAATTTTCACTTAATTATTTTATTTGTGGGAAAAAATTACCTTTCTGGTGGCCCACGCCAGCCAAAGTTAGTATCTTCTTAAAGAAATCATACCCTCATGAGTTCAATTGTGGTCTTGTATTTTTAATCCGAGTTACCGTTTGTGAGTTATAAGCATTTGAAAAAAAATTATTATTTTATTTATGATTATGCCATTTTTGGGTTTTCTCATAGGAGGCCCACGCCAGCTAATCTTAAGTCGTGCCTAGGGTAAACCCACCATCGTGAAAGCAACGGTGCCCTTGGATTTACGATCTGAGTAAACATTTATGATTTATTCCATTTTTTCTGGAAAATGGATTGCGTGAATTAACTTAAGCTTTACAAAACTTTGACAGATCATTTCGGGCACTCTGGGACTCAGAATCGCGTGCCTTCAGATTTCACGGACTCATAAAATTCCCTTACGTTTAAAAAAAATTACATGTAAATTTTGGGTCCTTACAAATGAATTTTACTGATAAATAATATATGATTGAGATATTAATTTTTAATATAATAGTATATAAAATAAATTTTAAATTAGTGTTTATGAATAATACTAACTCTCTTATGAAAATATATGATTTATAAATGAATTCACTATTTATAAATTAATTATAAATGAAAATATAGATCAATTGATTATAAAGTGAATAGTTGTATTTTTATGCTCCCATTTTGTTTTGAATTAGTAAATTAAATTTATTAAAATTAGTGCATGATATTAATGAAATATATAATTTATATTTTAAATCAAATTTTTTTCTCATCCAATTTATTTTATTGGCATAAGATAAGAACAAACTCAATTTTATACATAAAACCATATATTTTTCCAAAGGGTAATTTTAATTATTTTTTATAGAGAACCCATTTTGAATATAATTTTTTACACTTTGATAATTATTTTATGGAATAATAATCTTCTTATTTGTAAAAGGGATATCATATTTAATTTATGTAAAATTATTTTCTTTTTCTAATAATTTTTATGTTTTGAACAACAGTAAAAAATTCTAAATTTTAATGGAAAATAGTATTTTCATAGAAAAATATTATAGTGATTAATTTTATATTTTATTAGTTTTAATCTATCATTATATAATATATTTATCATTTAATTCTATTTATTTCATTTCAATCAATTATAAATTTAATTTGGATTTTAAAACATGTCAATCTTTTACACATTTTAAATTAAAAACCGATTTTCGAGTTCTATCAATGGGATGACTTTTAAATTATTTTTTTAATTTATTTGATTAAAATTATGAAAAAATGGATTCCATATTTTGAATTAAATAGTAAAAATTTATTATGTATGCCCATTTCATATTTGGACAATCTAAATAGTGCATAAGTAATTTGTAATACCACGAGTAGGGGTAAATCATGTAGTTAAGGTTCACAATGACATAATAAATGTCATAAAACTACCATAAAACTTTTAAAATGATATTTTATGAATAAAATTCTACCCTTAATACATAATAATCTAAATTGAATAATTTAATGGACACTTTTCCATGATGCCTTGAATATTTTTAAAATCTAAGGAAGTGTCAAAATTTCACACTCTTAATTTTAATATGTATAATATTTTTAATATGTGGATATATTGAACATATTCTATACTATATATATTAGTATTAAATATAAAAGTTTTATCTAAATCATAAAAAATTATTTTTAATTTTTAGTTAATAATTAATTCTTATAAACAATTAAAAAATGATTATATAGTAATTTTTCAATTAATGAATCTATCAATTAAATAATATTATAAATATTTTAATAAATATAATTTAACTTAATTAAGGGGATAAAATAATTTTATGGGTGAATATGACATGTTATGGTTTTTTTAGAAGACTTAGTTTGAATAAATATAATGTCATAATTGACACTTATGATATTATATGAAAATAATAAAATTTTATATTGCTTAAAAATAAATAAAATTTTAACTAAGGGTAATTGGATGATATATGGTCTAAAATTTCATAAATATTCCATCTATTCTCCAATCAAAACATTATATTTAAAAAGTGCATCCTATTATTAGAGAAACATGGGTTACCGTAGTTAAAATTAAATTGGGTTTATTGAAGGAAAATCAAAATGTTAACTATTAAAGTTACTCCAAAAAGATATAATATATATTTTTCTAATATATTAAATAGTAATAATGAGTTATATTTTTTAAAACATAATTTTTAAGGTATTTTTATTGAGATTTATTTTATTATAATTTAATATTTTTTGGATTTTCTAACACTATCGCTCACATTCATTACAAAAGTACACAACTTACCTCATCTCATTTCACAAAATTGATTCCCCTAGATTGAACAAAAACTGAAAAATTTTATTCATAATATCCCTAAACACATTTGTGATGTGTTGGAATTACCAATATACTAACACTATAGTCCTTTAGAGGAGATATAAATGAGCTGTTTCGAAGAATAGGTAATCGCTCTAACCGATCACACTGTTTTTAAACAATTTTATAAATCTGGTAAATATATAATATATATTATAAATTAATAACTTTAAAATAAAAAATATTATGACACTTTAATATGATTATAAACACACCATTATACCCCCCTTCTCATCGAACAAGAAGTGAACTTTTCACTCCTGTGTGTGTAAAACTTACCGTCCCCACATAGGGATACGATTCAGTTTCTGAAACCATCATTTATTATATTGGGAATTATTATAGGTAAAAAATTTATATATAATATTTATGACCCAGTTATACTTCTAGAATTATAGTATAATATCTACTTTTTTAACAATAAATCTTTTGGGAAATGATAATCTCGTGTGTACGTACGTATGGCTTACCATCTCCACGATGCGATGTGATTCATTTGTCATCTATATTTCACATCGATTGAAATTAGGATTATTTTTATTAACATATAAAATTTTTATAACATAAATATTATTATTAAATTACAATATATCATATTATTTTTTTTCTTTTAATATAAATGGAAAATGAAAATAGCATTAATGCGTATGTAAGACCTATGGTCTTTATGATTGGATTGTTTTATTTTCTCCTATACCTTTTATGAATCACCAAAAATAAAAACACACACACACAGAGATATATATATATATATAATCATTTTAAATATGGATATAATGAAATCAAGATCTATGTAAGAGGACCAAGGATAAAAGGTTATAACTAGAAGAAAACCAAGCAGTTATTACAGGGAACAGAAATTTATCTTGGAATTATTAATAAATGAGAAATATAAATTCATATGTAAATCATATATGGTTTCATAAATATTAATTTGGTTATTTGGTATATATATAATAAATATATATTTTTTATATAGTAGGTTTTAACGAGTATGATTAATTAAATCATTTACGTAAGACAATATCATCTCACTTTTTATTTTTGTAAAATACATTCCATATTCATCACTCACTTATTTTGTGTGGTATATATACGGACCTATGAAATATTATATTTTTTATTTACCTTATATAATTATATTGAAATATTTAATTGATGTTATTATTTTATGGGGTTCATGATTCTAAAGTTACTCAAGTAGTAAAGGATTTCCACCCCACATTTATATTCCTTGAGATACAGTCCATGCTCATCACATATATCTTATATGTGGTGTATATACTAAATATTAATTTATTTTATGATTATTATCATTAATTTTATGGGTATTTAAACCCCATTTTATAATATATCTTTCATTGGGTTTACAGATAAAAAGTTACCAAATAGGTAAGATAATTTTTTATAAATTTTCCTTCTTTGAGAAACATTTTATGATACACACCTATATTATTTTACTAGGTGTAAATACTAAACATTTACATAATGTATAATTAATATCAAAATTTTCATGATATTATATATTTTATGTAATATTATTCTCTTTGTGGTCGGAAATCTGTGTTTCTTCAAAACAAAGTTTTCTAAAAATGTTAGAATGATATTTTAGATGAAATTTTATAAATTTCCAAAGAAAATGAATTTCAAATTTGTCGAAAATAATTTTTAAGTATTATATATTTGTTTTAAACTTTATTTTAAATGAAAAATGATTCCAACATGTTTTGTGAGTTAATTTTTTTAATTTGGAATGGATATTTTCCTTAATAATTATTTTAAATGATCTTTCAAAACCATTTTCCATATAGGATAACATTTTTTCATTTTACATATGTTTTATTGGGGTTATGATTCATGTATTATATTCTTATTATTTCAATTCATAGTTTATATTTATGATGGGTTAATTTTAATTAATTATTTTTTCTTTTCCATGAGTATATTTTGATGAAATGTTTTTTAATATAATTTCTTTTTATTGGTTCTGAAATGATGAATGATTTATATTCATATGGAATAGTGATTTACAACTATCATTTTGTGCAGGGTGGGACCAATTTCTCTCTCTAATGTACTTGGTAATGATTTATATCCAACGAGATAATAATGAAAACAAGTTGACGAGCCTGATCCACTATGGATGATTTGCAATCCCATTCCCTTATTATAAGATGGGGAAACCCAATACATTACATTAAAATGGCTATGACTAGGGATGGTTGTGTGTATTTACCAGTTAGTGTAGTCCCCATGAAGTGTTCTATTAAGTTTTTGTAATGCACCTTGACATGTAGGTAATGACATAACATGTATATGTGTATTCCATATATTTCATATCTTCTTACTATATTATGCATTCATGGATTTTTATCTTGATTCCTATATGATTCCTATCTTATGAACTAGTCAAATATATTCTATGGTTCATGTTTATGACATTTTATATTAAGGGTATGATATGAAATTGATAATATCACATTATCATACCCTTATGCTCGTGTTTATTCTTACACACCACCCTTGTTTACCCTTACTGAGAATATGAGCTCACCCAATTTAATTTTTCTTATTACAAGGCTATAGAGTAACATTTTAGGTATGGGTACTAAAGTGGATGCACATTGTGGGGAATATTGAATATCATTCTTCAGATTATAATTTTGTGTTCCATGTCACCAAAAAACTAATCTAATATGGTATTTGGGCATGTGATTATTTAATGTTTGAAATGTTCAAAAAAATGATGTATTGTCAATGTATATTAAAATTGTGTAGCCATAGATTGTATCATAGCAATTGATTAGTCAAATATTGGGAACTAGGATGAGAAAAAAATAGTGAGATCTCTAGGGATATTTCTATGGATATGTCCAGGTCTGCCTCTCAGAAAAATTCTAAGTATGAGTTAATGTTTATGAAATGGTCTTGGATTTTTGTTAAAGGATAGAGTGGTTGGTTTTCCTTTATTAAATACATATCTAGATAATATAATTATATGTGGATATAGAACAGATTTACCTTGGTGTAATAACTCTAATAAGGTGTGTTGGGCCGGACTTAAGCGTAACCTATTACACGATAATGCTCCAAGATTCACACTATGTTTGGCACTCCTGAGGAAAATTCTTTGGACATTCACAAACTCATTGTAACCAAAAATGAAATATTTAAATGGAATACATCTATTAATAACCTAAGATAAATATAAGGTTTAATAGATTAAGGAAAGATCCCTAATTTATAAATCTTTTTAATGATTTTTTATGATTATGTTGTTCCTCTCTATGATAATTGTTTCCCACTCAATGCATTCAAGTTTTAGTCAAAGTTGAGAACTAGAAGGAACTAGGATAATGTTTAATGTGATAGACAATTAATCAATGAAGAGATAAATGTGATTGTGAGTAGAGTGAAGTATGTTGTCATCACTCCTAGAAATTTTTAATGGAACATTATTATCAATAGGTACCATAACCAACTCTTGGACTCACAATGGAAGAGAAAAAAGGAGTTCGCTAAGTGTTTGGGTAATATAGAACATGGATAAAAAAAAGATTAAATTTTATTTATGTCAATAATATTGAAAGATTAACCTAATTGAGTGTCTTTGAAGAACATGAATATGTTTTTACTTTGGAAAATAATGTCAAAAAGAAACTAAATACAAATGAAAAATTAAGGGTTCAGTTAATGAAATGGATGGGAATACTGGCCTCCAAAATGTATTTTATATGGTTTAATTAATTAAGCATTAAATTAATAGTAATTATGAAAATTTATGACCCAAGTGGAATGCTCAAGAAGATAATTAGAAAGGTGGTATGAGTAATGGTTATATTTCTGATGATCATGAGACCAAAAATGAAATATGAAAATGAAATATGTATTAAGTATTTGGATAAGGTTGAATTCTTATGTCTTATTAATGACACGAAATAATAAAGTTTTTCATGTTCATGGATTCAATAATTATATTATATTAACTAAGAAATATAAAGGATAGTTTATTTTATATATTTCAATCAGCATTTACAACTTTATATTTCATGTTTCTGATGGAATAAAAAAATGATTTAATTGAAAGTTAGAATTTTGAATAAGGTATAATACCCCTTAATATGTCCCTTCATATTAAAATAAAGTTTTTTGGATAAATATATGTGGGATATGAATATGTAATTTTCATGGTAATGATTTCCATGAAACTATTTATGTACTTGTTGACAAGTGGTTATACTATTATTGAGAATGTTTAAAACAATTTTCAATTTAATGAATACATAAAATATACATTATAATAAATAAAATATCATTTTTTAAATAAAGAATTTTTGTAATTTCTGTCATTACCATGTTTCAATGGAATACATTATAAAGGAAATCACATGTTTTGTATGCGATGACCAGGAGCTACTTTATGATATATTGGGGATCAATAATAAGTTATTTTTGATAAATTTACGGACAAAAATTCTCGATTCTCAATCTTTCATATTTTATAAGTATTATAAGGTTAAATATTAATGGAATGTTTTATGATAAACTCTATAAAAGTTTTTAGTGAATAATTTATAATCTCACCATATAAGGATTTATTCATATTGGATAACTTGTTATAACCTTTTATTGTGATCAAAACATATTGAGTGACCTGTCATTCTATTTATCGATCTCATGATCTAAAAATGCTTCAGGAAAGAAAAATTCACTTTTATTTCATAGAATGATAAATGAATTGGAAATTTACCAAGTCAAAACAAAGGGTATGGATTTCAAGAAATAATGAAAATATATCTTTTCATAACAATACTTCAACATTAGGAAAACAATATGAAAATAAAATTATATCTTAATAACTTGAATTTTATTGAAGTGATGTCTTTTTAAATTATCGTTTATGGATAGTATTAACTAACTTATAAAAATTTAAGGTTTATACCAAGAATTTATTGGCTACCAATTAATTAAAAATGAAAATATAAAATAATTGATTGGAAAAAACTAGTTTTATTTTTATCCTCCAAAAGACATTTTTATTAATAAATTAAATTAATTACAATTTATGAATGATATTAATGTAATATAGATGTTATATATTCAATGAAATATATTTTATAACCATCCAATATATTTTTTGGCATAAGATAAGAAGAAACCTAATTTTATGCATAAAACGCCATATTTTTTAAAAGGGTATTTCCACTACATTTTAATCGATAACCCATTTTAAATATAATTTTTGAAACATTTATAATTTTTAAATTATAAAATAAACTTCTTATTTTAATGAAGTATATCAAAATTTACATTGGCTGAATTTTTTATATATTTCTGATAAGTTTAATGTTTTCATGAGTAGTGAAAAATACTAGATTTCAATTTAAAATATAGTTGTTGTAAAAGAAACTTATAGTTTTTAATTGATTTTTATTGGATTTAAAGAATCATTAGATAAATTTTTTATCTTTTAATAATATTTAGTCCATTGGAATCAATTTGATAATGAATTTAGATAAAAAAACATATCAATATTTTGTACATTTTCATTTTAAAAACGCACTTTTTCCTTCCATGAATGGGATTAATTTTAAATAAATTTTAGAAATTATGGGTTTTGAATTATGGAAAATATATATCAAATTTATAATAAGAAGGTCAAAATTTAGAAAATAGGTCAATTTTATCATGGGACAACAAGAATAGAATCTTTAGTAAATTTTAATACCACCATTAGGGGTAAATGAGGTAATTAAGATTAAATATGATATAATAAATATTATAACACTACCCTAACAATTTCACAATAGATATTTGATGAATATAATTCAACCCATATCACATTTTAATTGAAATTTTAATTTTTAGTTGATATTTTTCCATCAAAATTACTTAAATATTATTACACTCATAGTGAGTGACAAAATGCAACACATTTTAAAAGGACCCAGCCAAAAATATTAGATAACCCTTAACTAAGTTAATACATCAAATTGAAGACCTTTTCGGGTTTAGTGTATTATATAATTAGGTAATAACTTACAAAAAAAAATGTGAATATTAAAAGTATACACTTCTACTCAATATCCATTTTTTAATAAAACAAAAACTTCTAAAAAAGAGAAACATGTCTAGTTAAATGTTTAGATAGCACAACATTTACTTGATCCCATCCTTGAACCTATTCATCTTTAATTCCTGTGAAAACCATTTCAAAACATGGGATGAGCCTAAAAAGATAATTATGGGATACATAAAGAAGACAAAATAATAGTCTTTCAAACAACATGTAAACCATGAATACTTTATCATAATGTAATACTTTTCATATAACAAACCTACTTTTTATTACACACTTAAACCTAATTTATTACATACAATTAACTTGATAAAACATATAAGATTGAAAATTATAATGTCTTTGGGGCTTAGGAACATTACATAACAACTTGTAACATAAAACACACAACATATTTATTGAAAACGTCCTTTATAAGACCACTAAATTCCCTTGTACTTAGCATTGCATGGGATAACCCGAAGACATGCATAAGAAAGGGGTGAGTTATAAAACCTAGTAAGGAAATAGAAATGGAAAAACATGAGGAATAATTTTTTTTATAAAATAGGCATATTTATGGAGAACAAGAGAAACATGCACATAAAGGCATTATAAAGCATGATAATCATAACCTAGAGATGTGGCAATAACACTTAACATGGAATTAGCACGAGCTAAGGCTCATTGCACATGGAGCATAAATAAACCCTCACTGAACCTGAAGTAGAAGTAAACCCTTGTTGAACATGAATTGGCATTATTAGACACCCATTTCACATGATGTATCATGATACAATACTTTACCCAATGCATTGGATCTCTAATTGGGTTCACCCTTCTCAAACATTTCATTTCATGGATAAGTGTGCCACATGGATAATATAATCATGGAATCAATCAACATCATAAGTTATCCCATGATTAAGGAATGTGGGATAAATACCTGAAAGTACCATTCAATGTGTATATGTTAATAAAGGTGAATACTGTTGATAGAGACATGGGTATGGTATTCACTACACAATGATCTTGTCTTAGAAAACGCGGTGCAATTTTGGTAGCATAACCGCATGACATAAGAATTCATAAAAATGGTTGATGAGAGATAAATGGGTGTCTTATCATATATACATGAAATGGATAGAAATTTGGTTCATATAGATACATTTACCAAAAAATTTAATGGAATTTAGATATGTAATACAAAAGAATTTCTGGAATATAAATGATTAGAGATAAATTCTTCACGGAATTTCTGCATGGTAACGCGTGTATTTAGGGGGAATTAATGAGAGAGAAAGGGGATCTATAATTATTCAAACATGAATACAGATGTACATGTGAGATTTTAAATCATACACCAACATTTATAATTATAAATAAAAAGGCATAACAATATACAGAAACTTGGACAAAAATAAGGAAAGTGAGAATCCATTACTTGGATGTGTGATCCAAAAAGCTTGGTAGAGGCTTGAGAGAGGCTTCCTGGGAGCATGGGGCAATGTGGGAGGTTTCTAGAGAGGGGAGGTCATGGTTTTGTCAAACTCCATAGGCTTTTAGTGAGAGGTATGTGGGATATTGGGTGGGTTTATATAGGAAAGTATAGGAATTCTTAATTTTCTAGGTTTGGGATACCACACATTAAACTAATCAAAACCACAAACCATCCCATAGATTTTGCCCATGGTTTTTTTCAAAGGGTCAGGGAACACAATATTTTATAAGAGTAATTTAAAAAATTCTTAAAATAATAGGGTTTCTTATGTGGAGGTGACTATCACTGTCATGGAAATCAATTTAAAAAGCTAAAATGTTTTATAAGTCTTGGAGGGTCCATTAATGCTATGTAAAGTAAATGAAAAAAACTTAAACTCACATTATGTTAATGGTATAAAATATATTGTCTGAACATAATGTATATAGTATTTTGTTACATCACTATTGGTTCTTTATGATGTCAAGAAACAAATTATAAATTTAAATGGTTTTTAATTATTACCCAAAAATTCAATTGTCTCCAAAAATTATGAAAAAAATAACCATTGGATAATTTTGACATCTTGATTACAAAAATAATATTAATTTTATCTAAATAATTTTCTAAATATGTATATTTTTACTTTTCAAAAAACAAACTGACATATATCGAAAATTCATTGGTTTTGACAAAAACCGCTTTCAAACCATAATAAAAATTACAATTGTATTCACAAAAATTATAAGATCATTTATACTTAATAAAAGTAATTTAATTATAATATTTTATTAAAATATTTTTTAATTAAAAAATCCATTAATTTATCAAAATAGATTTCTTAGTTGAATATTAACAAAAAATAAAATTTATGCAATAAAAACTATTTACAACGTAAAAATAATAAAAATAAAGTATATTCTTTATTATATAAAAAAATAATGTTCATAATCATAATGTTGGGGTATTGTCACATGTACCCTTAAAACACCTGCATAATATACTAGGGTACGGTGCACAAGGGTGATAGACTCTTGTGGTGGCTCAGATAACATCACTCGAGTGGTAATCTCTATCAACTTCCACTTCACCCGTCGACGATTCCTCTCAAGCTTAACGTATTTAGGCTTAACATGGGATTAGTCAAGAGTGATGCCCACTGACGCCACCTCCTTTACAATCTTTGATAAATTGTCTTCATAGGGGGCAAGTCTACTGGATGAGGTTATCACTTCCATTATGTGGGTAATTTGTATTTGTTAAAGCCCTATATTTATTCTAATCATGTGATCCCTATCCAACAGCTATATTAGCAACGATCACAATTCTTTATGGTATTATAAAATCCAAAACATAATACCAAATAAGTAAAAAAGTTTAATATAACCATAAGAAAACATTTAAATCAACAAATATGAATTTTCATTAATGAATTTTTGGGTCGTTACTATCTTCCCCCCTTAAGAAATTTCACCATAGAAATTTTCTTTTCCCACACTAAAACATATGTGGGTAACTCTGCTTCATCACTTCTTCCGACTCTCACATCACTTCATAAAACTTGTGGTTTTTCCACAAAACCTTAGCGAGGGGTATTTTCTTATTTTGTAGAACTTTTTCTCAATGATGTAATATCTTTACTGGTTTCCCCTTATTTGAAAGATAATCTTCTAGTTGTAGATCCTTTGAATAGAGTAAATGTGAAGGGTCTGATATGTACTTCCTTTAAAGGGTTACATGAAAGACATCATATACATTGGCCATAGTAGGTGGACGTGCTAGTCGATAGGCCACAACCCCAACGATATCAAGAATCATGAAGGGGCTGATGTACCTAGGACTTAACAAACCCTTTTTTATAATCCTCATGACCTTCTTCCATGGAGATATGTTTAGAAACTTCTTGTCTCCAACTTTGAACTCATGGTCTTGTTGATGGCTATCTGCATAAATCTCATGTCAACTTTGGGCTACCTTAATATGATTCTGATTGGTTTTCACCTTTGACACCATTTCTTCGACCATTTCTAGTGCTAGAAGATTATGCCCACCGAATTCATCCCAACATGCCAGTGTTCTACACCTTTTACCATAAAGGGATTCATATGTTTCCATTAGGATTCTTGAGTGTAAATTGTTATTATAAGAGTATTCAACCAGTGGAATATTTTGGTCCCACCCTCCTTTGAATTTCATTTAACATGATCTTAACATATCTTACAGTGTCTTAATAGTTTGCTCCTATTTTAAATCATTTCGAGGATGATAGGCCATACTAAAGTTCATTTTAGTGATTAGAGCACATTGGAGACTTTTCCAGAACTTCAAGGAGAATCTTGGATCACGATTAGATATAATAGATAGTGGTACTCCATGCAACCTTACCACTTCTTTGATGAAAATCCGTGCATGTTGATCGAATGAGAAGTTCTCTCAAATAGTGATAAAGTGAGTTGTCTTCATAAGATGATCCACAACAACCCATATAGCCTTGTTTCTTATGAATGTCCTTGTATGTCAAGTGAAAATGTCCATGGTAATGTTTTCCCACTTCCTTGTTGGTATGGGTAGTGGTTGCGTCATCCCCTTAGAAATTTTCCTCTCAGCCTTGACTTGAAGACATACTAGACACTTTGATGGATACTCAACAATATCACTTTTTATATTTCCCCACCAAAAGTTTTCTCAGAGATCTTGATACATCTTTGTGCTCCCCAAGTGAACATAGAAGGTTGAGCTATGTGAATCATTCAGAAGCTTCTTCTTTATCTCTAGATCAGATGTTACACATAATCAGGACCCAAATCTCACAATTCCATCCTTTTCAACCATGAACTATGAGGATTTACCATTTCTAATAGCTTCCACCCTTTTCAGAATTTCCACATACTTTATTTGAGAATCCATTATTTACTCCATGAGGGACGGTTGAGCAATAATTTGGGAAAGGATTGATGATGTTCCCTTTTTTATGATTCCCATGTACGTATTCTACAAATCTAAGAAGATTGGATCCTTCTCAATTCTCATAAATGATAAAATCGGTGGATCCTTTCTACTTAGAGCATTTGTCACCTTGTTCTCTTTCCCAGGGAGGTAATAGATTTACCAATCATAATCCTTGATGAGTTATATCCATCTTCACTGGCGTATATTAAGCTCTTTCTATGTGAATATATATTTGAGGCTCTTGTTATCAGTATATATATCACACTTCTCTCCATAGGGATAAGGAAGATGGATTTTCAATGCAAAGATCACAGTAGCCAACTCCAGATCATGTGTGGGATAAAGTTTCTTAGGGATTTTCAGCTACCTTGAGGTGTAGGCTATCACATTATCATTTGGCATCATCACACAATCCATGCCCTTATTCTAAACATCACTAAATACCATTAAACGTTCTCCACTCATGGGTAATATGATCACAAGTGCAGTGATAATTCTCTTTTTCAATTCCTTGAAGCTCTCTTCACCTTCGTCACTACATGAAAACATTACTCCATTCTGAGTTATCATGGTGAAAGGGTTTGAAAATCGTGAGAAATTTCTCAAAAATCATCGATAATTTCCAGCTAACCCCAAGAATCTATGGATATCAGTTATCGATGTTGGCCTTAGTAATCGCTCTATTGCAGTGGTCTTAGCGAGATCCATAGATATCCCATTTCTTGTGAGGATATGGCTCAATAATGAGACCTCCATCAACCAAAACTCACACTTGTTGTACTTTTCATAGAGCTTCTCCTTTAGCAAGGTCACTTGTATAGTTCCTTGATGTTCCTCAAGATCCTCATTGGTTTTGGATATATTAGAATATAATCTATAAAGAATACCAAAAATTTGTCAACGTAATCTCTAAAGATTCTATTCATCAAGTCCATGAAGATTGCTGGAGAATTAGTGACTCTGAAAGGCATTACTATGAATTCATAGTGCCCATATCTTGTACAAAAATTAGTCTTGGGGATATCTTCCTTCATCACCCTTACTTGATATTATCCCAATCTCAAATCTACCCTTTGTTGAAGTATCATGCTCCAAGAAGTTGATCGAACATGTCATTAATTCA
This sequence comes from Viscum album, assembly GCA_963277665.1. Classification (NCBI taxonomy): domain Eukaryota; kingdom Viridiplantae; phylum Streptophyta; class Magnoliopsida; order Santalales; family Viscaceae; genus Viscum; species Viscum album. Next base: position 173,316,674 of record OY728157.1, read on the forward strand.
TAGAAGATGATTCTTATTCTTTATCATTATTTTGTTGAGCTCACGATAATCAATTCAAAGGCGCATTGACCCATCCTTTTTGTTGAAAAAGATGACTAGTGCACCCAATGGTGAAGTACTTGGGCGTATAAAACCTTTTATGGAGTATTTGATATTGGAAATGCCCCAGGTATAAGGTCGATTGTGAATTCAACATCTCCTCTAGGAGGGAGACCAGAAAATTCCACAAGAAATACTTCGGTGAATTTCCTCACAATAGGCACGCCTTCAAGGATGGTTTCTTCCTTGAACTCAATCATCTGAGCTAGATACACATGCTCAAAGGGTAGTAATATCCATTCCTACGATGATGGAACTATAATAGATTTATCCTCCTCATTTAACTTGTATAGATTCGATGGCCAATTCTCTACATGGTGAGTGATTTCCCTCTCATGTAAATTTATGTTTGATCTATAAAAGGAATGCCAATACATGCTGAAAATTGTATCAAATTACACTATAGGGAGTATGACAAGGATTCCCAGCAAGTTCATTCCACAAATTATGACAGGGGATGAGTTATATTAATGGGATGCAGTGATTTCCCTATTTTCCATACTCATAGACATCCTTACATCAATGATCTATGGTGGTGTTGGGATTGTTCTAATAAACATGTAGGATATAAAAGAATGTGTAGAACCAGAATCCAAAATTATGATTTCTATTCTTGAATGAATAACTAGCATACATTCCACCACTTCATTGTTGGGGTTCACTTCGGCTGTTGTGATGGAAAAATCTCTCCCTTTCTGTCTTGGAGGTTGTTGGTTTTCTTTGAAAACCCATAGCATAGGAAACTAATATTCTAGGTTCCCAAGTTCTTTCCAGTTGATGCAATGAACTATGCATTGAGGTTCAAATATAATGTTCCTCTCCTCTGTCATATCCTCAATTTTTTATTATGAGAAGTTAACCGATAGGTGCCCTTATCTTCCGCATCTAAATCATTTCCTCTTCCCCTTTAGGAAATTTCCGGGATGCTTCTTTCCACACCATTGGAAAGTGGGGTACTGTATTTTCTTAGCACTGTTGGATTTATCCATCAGACCTCCAGAACGGAAGTCCACCTTATGCTTCATATCCCCATGATACCCATATGATTTTCTTGTCTAAATTTTGACCTTGAGGGATCAACAGACAATTTCCTCATAGATGTCGAAGTCACGGATCACTAGGGCCTTCTGCAGGATAGGTTTCAGCCCACCAAAGAAGCGTTAAACCTTGTATTCAAGGGTAACAAACAAGATGAAGGTGTATTGTGCAAGCCTTGTCAAGTTTTCCTCATACGCTCTAGATGATTCTTTTTCTTTTTGCATGAGGGAAAGGAAGTCCCTTTCAATCTTAATTAAGAGGGTGCACGAATAATATTTATCAAAAAACATATTCCAAAAATCGTTCCATTCCAATTCCTCGATCTCCTCCTCATGCATCATATTTTTGATCAATTTTCACCATTGATTAGAGTCTCCCTCCATATGATAATCATCCAAGAGAACCTTCACATGTCCAAAACATTTAAGGATGGTTAAGATCTTTTCAAAGGAGTTGATCAATTATTTGGTGATTGAGTGATCAGAAAATCCATTAAATGTTGGAGGCCATTGTCTCATGAAGCTATTGATAGTGACTTGTTCTTTCTTGGGGTGGTTTAACATTCCTCTTGACCCATTTTTCTATTAAATGCATGAGTTAACTGAGAGAGTATTGTGACATGTTTTCAGGTCTTTCTCCCATCAGATTGGGTATCTCATTAGAATAGTCATCACATTGATCTTCAAATCGTTTGTTAGCCCGAGTCGTCCTATTATTGGCCATTGGATGGAATAAAACAAATTTTAGGGGTAACACATAAAGGGTAATCCGTAAACAAAAATGGATGACATATTAATTACTTTTATTTTCTAAACTTATGAATCTATAGACTTCAATATATGTTATCCATGATCTACTTCCCAATATATATTTATAGGGGCATATTTTATTCCCTTAACAATATTTCATACTATTCTTGTGAATTTCCCAAATCATATCCCCTAGCAGTGTCATAACCAATAGTGTATCAAGGCCCGTTGTTATGTACCAGGATACCCTAGGTCAAACCTGAAACTCCTTGTCGAAGTTTTCACTCTTACGTGCATATGTGCCAGAGCCGCCTCTACCTGCTCGTATCTAGATAGGGATGTATTTGTTTGAAAAAACACTTAATCAATACTCATCAAAACATAGGGATGTTTTTATTATACTTATTCTAGTATCTACGGCTTCACTAGGGATTTCTTATCCTAGTCCCAAAAATAACTAAACCTATCCTATGATACCAACTATAACAACCCTTCTTTTTATTACACACTTAAACCTAATTTATTACATAAAATTCACTTGATACAACATATATGATTCAGAGTTATAGTGTATTTGCTTATTATGAACATTACATAATAATAGTTTATAAAATAGTCAACATATTTATTGAAAACATCCTTTACATGACCACTACATTCCTTCATACTTAGCATTGCATGGGATAACCTGAGGACATGCATAAGAAGGGGGTGAGCTATAAAACCCAGTAAGTAAATAAGCATGGAATAACATGAGGAATACAATAAATGTTATAAAATATGCATATCAATGGATAAAAAGAGAAACATTAACCAAAAGGAATTATAAATCAAGATAATCATAGCATGGAGATGTGGCAACAACACTTAACATGGAATTAGAATTAGCCAAGGATCATTGTACATGGATCATGAGTAAACCATCATTGCACATGTAGCATGAGTAAATCCTCATTTCACTTGAATTATCATGATTAAACACCCATTTACCATGATGAGTCATGATACTATACTTTAACCAATGCATTGGACTGATATAAGCTCGCACCCTTCTTAAACATTTAATTTAATGCATAAGTGTGCCACATGGATCATATAATCATGGAATAAATCAAAATAATATGTTATTCTATGAATTAGGAATGTGGAATAAATATATAAAATCACCATTAATTATTTATATGTTCATAAAGGTAAATACCCTTGATAGAGATATTGGTATGGTATTCACTACTCAATGATCTTGCCTTGGAAAAACGGGGTGCAATTTCAACAGCATAACAACATGGCATAAAAATTCATAAAAATTATTGATGAGATGTAAATGGGTGTCTCATAATATGCACATGAAATTGAAATTAAGGGGTTTCATATACATACATTTCCCAAAAATGTAATGGAATTTTGATACGTAATAAAAATTAATTGCTTGAATGTAAATGAGAGAGAAATTCCTTAGGGAATTTTGGCATGGTGACGGGTGTACATGAGAGGAATTAATGAGAGAAAAATGGGATCTATCCAAATGAAAAAATTAATAGGGTAGTATGGTAGAGGTATGAAATCATACCCAAATGTTTATAATTGAAAAATAGAATTTCTTAACAGTATAAGGAAACATGGACATAAATAAGGAATGTGAGAATCCCTTACTTGGAAATGTGATCCCAAAAACATGGGAGAGGCTTATTGGGATATTGGGGTTCCTTGGGAAGATTATAGATAAATTATTGTAAGGTTTGGTATAACTTAAAAAGATTTTAGTGAGGAGAAATTGGGAGCTTGGGTGGGTTTATATAGGAAAGGATAGTGAATTATTTATTATTTAGGTTTGAGACACCACACATTAAACTAATCAATACCACAATACAGCCCATGGTTTTTGCCAATGGTTTTTTCCAAAGGGGAGTGAAAAACAATATTTTTTACATCCAATGGCCTAAAATCTTAAAATAATATGGTTGATAATGTGGTGGTGAGTCACATTCTCAAGAAAATCAATTTAAAAAGCTAAAATGTTTTATAAGTCTTGGAGGGTCCACTAACGCTTTGTGAAATAAATCATTCAAACCAAAAATCACATTATATTAATGTTAAAACATATATTGGCTGAACATAATGTTTACAGTATTATATTACATCACTACTGGGTATTTATGATGTCATAAAACACCTCATATATTTAATCAGTATTTAATTTTTAACCAAAAATTCAACTGTCTCGGAAAATTAGGAAAAATTCACCATTGTATTATTTTGACATCTTGATTCCAAAAATAATATTAATTTTATCTAAATAATTTTATAAATATGTGAATTTTTACATTAACAAAAACCTGACATTTGATGAAAATTCATGAGGTTTGACATAAACAAATTTCAAACCTAAATAAAAATTAAAATTGTATTCATAAAAATTATATGATCATTTATACTTAATAAAAGTAATTTAATACTAATAATATTTTATTAAAATATTATTTAACTAAAAAATACCAAAATTTATCAAAATAGATTTCTTAGTTGAATATAAACTAAAAATACAATTTCTACTTGAGAAACTATTTACACTATAACAACAACAAAATGAATGTATATTATTTATTATATACAAAAATAATGTACATAACCATAATTATAGGGTCTGGTTACATAACCCATTAATACACTAGTATAAGACCTGAGCGTAAGGTGTGCGATGGTGAAAAACTCTTGGGGTTGCTCAGATAATATCGCTAGTGTGGTAATCTCTACCAAATTCCACTTCTCCCATAGGTGGTTCCCATCAAGCTTAACATATTCAAGATCATCTTGGGATTAATCTAGAGTGAATCCAAATGACTCCATGTTCTTTTCGAGCTCTGATAAATGGGCTTCGTATGGGGCAAGTGTATTGTATGAGGTCATCACTTCCTTTTTCTGTGTAAATTGGATTTTTGGGAGCCCTATAATTATTCTTATCATGTGATCACGGTTTAATGACGATATTAGAAATAGTCACAATTCTTAATGGTATTTTAAAATCCAAATAATAAAACCAAATAAGTGGAAACGTTTTAAATAACCATAAGAATACATTTAAATAAACCAAGATGAGTTTTCTTTAATGAATTTTTGGGTCGTTACATTTCACCTTAAAGTAGTAGGGAAAACACTTCATTGAATATAATCTCACTGCTTACCCTTATTTTGTAACCAAATGATTACCAAAAAACGCATAGAAAACAATGTATAACATATAAATGTAACATGGGACCTAAATATACTTAAAAGTAATAACCTTACAATCGAATTATGCACATATTAATGAATGGAATGGAAATATGGATAACTTCCAAACCCAATGCATTGGAGGATATAACGTAAACACCCATCCTTGGTTTACCCCAGAACCACTCATTAATTGGTTTATCATGTAACCACATATCAAATTTCTAGGCACCATTACATAATAATAACACATAAAATATTTAAAATATCAACATTTTGGTAATAAATATCAATCTTCAGTCACAAGATAACACTTCAAGATATTTAAATACTCAATCCATTTCAAGAAGAATTTTAAATACCAAAACACCCAAAAAGGTATTAAAAGATTTCATTTTCTTTTAAAAACATTATGTCTTATAGAGGAATCCAAATAACGATTACAGTGGTGGAGAGATCATTGTCGCCAAAAACGTTAAAAAGAAATATTCCTTTTTTTGTTTAGTAAAATGCTTCAGAGATAAAAGATTCCATTTTAATGAAATGAAACGTCAAAGAGGTTTTTACATTGTTTAAAAGAAATTCCTATTTAAATAATAATATTCCTCAATTAAAGGAGATTGAGACGAAGTCCATTAAAAATATTGTATCATTAGGTTGGGGATAAGTCAATGACATAATTATGTGTTAAAGATATAAATACACCAAATATTAGTGGATATTAAGTGTAATAAATTAGAGTTCATTCACACATATTCATTGAAAAAAAACAAATTACATGGATATTTAACTCAATGAATGTATATTGAGCTAAGATTTCCCATACAATGTCCGTATAAAAGGAGTCAGAATTTATCAATAGAGTGATTATGCATTTAAAAAGAATATCCGTAGAAAGGGTAGTGGAAATTACAACAGAAATAAAGAAATAATTATTCCACACATAATCATGGCATAATATATTCATCTAAGTATGCGTAATCCCAATGAGTGGAAATTATGTTTAGAAATCCCCTTATGAAAGTTTGGCAGCCTAACGACATCACATAAAAATTCAAGAAATTGAGTTGATGTGAGATAAAAGGGTCTTTCATAACATGGACATACAATGTAAAGTAATAAGTATATATAAGGACATATCCCAACATAAGAAAATGGAAATTAAAATACATAATATGAAATAACTCTTTGACTAAAAGATGACTGTGAAAGGTTCCATTACCACGAGTCTGACTTGTCTCTTATGTTCTTTGTTCTTCTTGAATAATAAACATAAATAAATTTATATTTTATTTATAACCTCTTTTCTATTTCATTATTCCTTTTATATCACTTTTTACTTTTATTTAATAATTTGTTAATTATTTTAGTTTATATGGGACATTTTGTTGATGTTTAGAACTTATGTCAAAAATGAATTTGTTATAATTACAAATTGCCCATGTGGTAAAAGTTATATAATATAAAAAAATTTATTAATGATTTAGATATCATATATATGATATATATACAGTATATATTTATTTAAAATAGTACATAACAATTGGATATATGAAATGAAATGCACTGTTCATGGAAACGGAAATCCGTACATACACATAAACATTACTTTCATTTGTTTTTTATATTTAAAGGAATGAAAACTAAATGATACATAGGTATATTAGAATTTTAGTATAATATCTATGTTATATATGTTAAATAATTTCATTAATTCTATTCTTTTTTATGTTCCATGTATATCATAAATGAGTCATATCACTTTGACGGGGCCGTAGTCCGCACTTCCTCATATGAAATTATCATATTTATATATCATGAAAAAAATAAAGGTATGTTCTAAATGAGAATTAAAAAAGCATAGAGATAAAATAAATATCTTATTCATAAGTATTAGTATAAATCAAGAAGTATTATTCTATAAATACTTGGGTTGTCATGTCCTTCCCACCTTTTGGAAACTGCGTCCGCACGATTTTAAAATTGGGCTCAGAAACATCATTGAAAGTCCCACATAAAAATATGAGTCAATAAAACTATCACATTAGAAGAAATAAATATAAGTATAATAGAAAATTGAGATAAACCATACTAGGATTCCATATAGGAAAATTTGGATATGGAAGAAAAACTAACACACGTAGATTAATAGAGAGTGATAGAGAACATGATTACAGAATGTTAACCACAACTATACCATAAATATGCAGTTGGTTAAAAGTATGATGATAAAAGCAAGTGTATAACATTTTTACTTCAAGATCCATTCTATAGAGTTGAATAATTTTATTACTACCTAGACTAAGATCCTAAGGAAATATTTTTACCTGAAAAGTATTGTTTCATACTTTAATAAAATTTCTACCACAAACTCATCTTTTCACCAAACGACGAGTATTCTAACTGACTTGGTCACATATGAAGCGCTAGAATAAACATCTAGAAAATCTCATAATCCATGAAAATGAACTATATATTTCCCTTATCTTTAGACATTAACCAAAACCAAAATGGTTTGTACGAGATCAGATAATACCCTAAAAATAGTATTTTGTGAAAAGAAATACGACTCTTATTCTCAAAAATTGAACAAACAATACCCAAATATATACAAAGAAAATTCAATACACAATTGTCCTTAAAATTATTTAAAATAATCCCAATAATAATTGATACCCAAAATTCATAACGATTTTATCACATAGTCTTCCCCAAAAATCATCACATTTATCACTAAATAACATCGGCTACTGTAAAAGTCTCATACCAAAAAGAAATTAACCTAATAACATATTATCTATGATAGTTTAATAATTTTCATAAATAACCAAAATCACTATATTTCCATAATAAAAATATAGTTTCCTCCAAAATATTATTCCACAATTACTCCTCAATTGAAATCCCAATGTATTCTATTTTCCTTAGGCATAGAGTGTTCCTAAAAGAGAAAATTTCATCCAAAATATCCATTATCATTTAACAACCTGATCAATTTCTTATACTAAGGATATTCATTTGATAATACATAAGTTCCCAAAATCGTCCTATTCTTGATCCATAAAATCATTTAACTAAGAAAAATTAGTAATACTAACTAGGGACTTCACATAGGCAAGTGTTAGGTGATACGACCTTTTCGCCCCTCGGTCGGGGGTTCGATTCCCATGGCCTTGCTGGACGCGATAAGTTGTCGCTCATCCTATGGGTTGTAAATTTTCTAAAACCATATCAATATTTTAATATTCTCCAAAAAAATATAGTTTACTAAAAAATAAGTATAACCTATTTTATCCTCAAATATTATCTAATACCTTTTATTTTGCATCCCACAATGTAAAAACCACTTATTACCACAAAAGAAAAATATCATACGAACCCCGATTGTTATCTATTATGTCCACAAAAGAAAAGAGAAATTTTTCATCAATAACATTTTCACCTATAAAACTTTTATGGTTACACATACATGAAAAAACCTTCCAAAGTAATCCCATTATAAAAATATCCTTATCACTTTTAAGCATTTCATCATTCTAAAATCTACCATAACTCTTGAATCTATTGTATGCAAACTTTTTAATAATTTAATATTTTTCATGATCCATCAACCATTATTTTCTAAATTATTCTATAATACTTATTTAATACAAACAAAATAATTAATCATATCATATGATTCAATAATTTCAAAACATCTTCTAAAAAATAATCCATACATTTCGTTGTTCATTGTCAGTTTCATTATCCTCAATTAAAATGTCATTAGGAATTAATAAACATATATTTGTATGATTGTACTTGTAAAGACCCTCAAATTCCATATAAATTTCTTTAAAATTATTTGGGATTATTACTATTCTGCAAAAATTGACGGCATGTGATTCTGAGGCCCAGTGTGCGTGGAATTTATTTTTGAACTTTTTTAAGGTACGATAAGTAAATGTATGGGCAACATTTCCTTTCTTTTGTACCGGTGCTCGAAATTGAAATATAAGGGCACTGTTGAACTTGCAGTGCTAGGATTCTCTTAAGAGAAGCATAACATCGTTCGGAAAGGGTTAGACGGAAAATTTAATTTCTTGTACTTTACAAAAAAAAATAACTACAGATTACTTTATTATTGTTTTTTGAAACAATTAGACAAATGGTGGCGGGAACATGGTGCAACGTCATGCCATTTAATGGCTCAACTCTTTCTTCTATAACAACACCATTTGGGGAAATTAAAATAATGATTAACCACACAATTGAGTTAATTAAAGAGGTTTATTAAATATACTTATTAATTAAGATCATTAATTTTGCAGTGCATTGATCCTCTCCTCCTTCTATTTAATCTGAAATTGGGTTTGGGTTTTGGGAGAGCAACGAGAGAAAGATCTGGAGAAGTTCCAACAACCATTCCCATCAATGAATAATTTAGTCTTAAATGAATAAATTGTTGGAATCAATATGGAAACGACGAATGTCTATGGCTACAACGAACATGGATTATTCTATAAAACAAAGACATCTCCTACAAATCCGAGGTAGGGGTTTTTGTTTCAATTCAAGTAAGTTTGTTTCAATCTATTTCACTTGAAAAACATGACGGTCACAGATTAACCAAACTAATTTAAACTATGATTTCGTACAAAATTATGAGTGGTTTTTGTGGGAGTTTTGAATGGGTTTTAGTCTTCTCTTGATGATGTTTTAAATCTAGCCCTTATTATTTTGCTAACGTGGATGGTGCATGCCAACCGAACTAGGCCCAGACTCTCCGCCTTTGTTACTTTGATTATGTTCATCATGGGAAACTGGGAAATATGGAAGCAAGACATATTTGGGATCCATTCAGTGTAGGTAGTATTTCGGGAGGCCTGTTGGTGGATTCAGAAGGGAAAACAGACAACTGGAACTCACCTGGCGGCCCGCAGAAGCCCTTTCTGCATGGCACTGGTTCCGGCGAGTGACTATAGTGGCCGTATATCACTGGGCAAGGAGGTAGGTGGTATCTGAAGGCACCAAAGCAGATAGCAGGGGAAGATGGCCCTTGGTCAGCCAAAGTGGCAGTAGGAGGCGCGTCCTTGCACACCACGTAGGGAGGCTGCAGCTATGAGCCGCGATGGAGGGGGGTGCGTGCCCCGCTAGTCCTGCTGATAGAGTGGGGGTGGTGTCAAGTGGAGCCTATATTTCAAACCAAATGAACAATTTTTCCATTCGGAAGTAGGGCCAACCCCTGCGTGGTTCACGCCCAGCCAGCATGTCGGGGCAGTGCCACGGCCTGGGGGGTCGCGCCCAGCAAAGGCCAGCCGGGTTGGTCTGCGGTCTAGATCGCTTAGGCCGGCCCAGGCGGTTCAGGACATTCTAGGTTGGACCCAAGTTGGGTCAACCCGAATCAGGTCGTATGAGCCAAGGTTGGGTTGGGTCAGGTCGACTCGGTCTTCCTGGGTCGGACTGGACCCTGACCCTTTTCAACCCAATTTCTCTTAAAAGGTCATATCTCCCAAACCTAACATCCATTTGACGAACTGTCTAAGACATTTGAATCCTTGGAATAAGAAAATACTTTTGAGATACTCCCCCTGAGTGATGGATAATGTTGGAGTGTGGCCGGGTTGGATTGAACTCAAATCCAACCGAGCCCTCGGTACTAAAATACTTATAACTCACAGACCGAGCATCTGATTGATGCGTGATCTATCACATTGGGACCCTTACGACATGGTAGTCTTTTGGGTTACTCTAGTTTGGAACATTATTATGATTGACACATGACCAATATATTGAGGAGAATATTATATGGATATCAATCGTATCTAGTGTAGGGGATCCAATGGTTGGCTTTCAATTGAAGAGTGACCCTGTGTGAATCAGCATTTTGGTGACCCTTTCTGAATTAGAATCATAGAGACCCATTGTGAATCAGAATATTAGAGACTACATGTGGGTTAGAATCATAAAGAACATGTTGGGATCAGTATCATAGTGACCCGGTGTGAGTCAACATCATAACGACCCCGTGTTGATGAGAATCCTAGCGACCATGTGTGGATCAGCGGTGCACAACCCGATGAGGACCAAGAATAGAGTGGACCATCATGTATTAATGACATATGACCCTATGTGGATCGAAAATAGAACATCTTCTTCATGGTTCAGTTGTGGGACTTCCTAACGAAATAAAATGATATAGCATAAGACTAATCATATTTATTCCAGATCTCTGAGTTGTATACCTGGTGTGAGCTGTCATTGCTTTGAGTTTGTTAATGAGATTATTTTATGTGGTTCTTTATTTGTGGAATTATAGGAGACATCTAGGGGTGTTGGGGTCCCTACTAGGTACTGTTATACACACCCCTATACAGTATTCATCGACACCTTGTCGTGTCTTGTGTAGGTGACTACTGGATTGGCTGAGACTATAAGGAGCCTGGACCAGGCGTTACACGGAGGTGAATTTTTGACATGGAGACCTGTCGAGAGGAGTTTTACCGACCCTTTAGTTTGGATCCTTAGCTGATGATCTCAAGATATATTTTATTTTGTAGTTTTACCATTCAGTTGGTCTTATATTCTGGCCCTTTTACATTCAGTACACACTTTTGCTACTGTAATTTTATGACTTGATTCACAACTTGTCGTGTTATTCATCTTTGTGTCTACAGGATTCAAGGAAATGCCATCCCAATTTTAGGAATATGCCTTGATAGTGCTAGTCTCCAACCTTATAACTATGGAAGTTGGTCTTGGGGCAGTGATGACACGAGCCTCAGGTTACGGGTCATGACAAAGTAATATCAGAGGAGTCAGTTCTACCAGAAGTACTTAGAGTCATTTTTTTATGTGGAGTAGTATTGTTCTGTGTCTAGAGATAGGGTTTCAGTTCGAGGGGTCTAGTGTTCGTGTGGTAGCCAATGTATCCATACACCATGACCCTGAATTCAAATTTCTATGTCGGTGCACGAAAACAATGATTGCATGTGTTTTAGAAATATTTCACTTTTGATATATTATGATTAATCTCACTAGGTATAACTTATTGATAAAGGTGCACTGGTTTTTTCAAGATTCCTCCACGAAGATACCTAGCCATAATTCTAGAGAGAGTTCACGATGGTGGACCACTGAGTGATGAGTCTTTGGTGCATGGCCCCATTACGACGATAGCACCTTTAGGTGGTGCACCCACTACACCACTACCCATTGGGCAGTAGTTTCCACCAGCACCACTAGAGGATGATGCATGTTAAATTAGTGTAATGAATGAGTTCCAGTGGTAGAGGTCTCTGAGATTTCTAGGAGATACATATCCACAGGTAGCTAAGGATTGTTTGCAGGCTGTGTCTAGAGTTATCCACCTAGTTGGGACTTCCACAGAGAAAATGGTGATCCTAACTGCTAGTCTTTTCTAGGGCACAGTAGGGAGATGGTGGAGCCTAACACTATAGTTACATGATGAGGTGACCCTCACCTAGAAGAACTTCGAGAGATCTCTCATGGAGGATTTTATTCTAGTGACACTACGCTCTGTGTGTATTCAGGAGTTCCAACACTTACTGCAGAGTAGCTTGAAAGTGGCCAAGTACTCATAGAGATTCCCTGAACTCACTCCCTAATCCTTCAATGTAGTACGAGACCCATTATTTATGACCCAGACCTTTGAGAAGGGTATCTAGTGGGAGATTAGAGCGTCGATTATATCACTCAATATCACGAGACATAGGTATACATTAAAGCGAGGAGGTCCGTAGGGAGGCAGACATGGCAGAGGATCAGGCCATGTAGCAAGTAGTGGGCAGCGATATATTGTTCTATCTCCACCACCTCTTGGTGGTCCACCTCAAACTTAACGAGGAAGCGGACTGGGATGAGTTTAGTTTCAGGAATCTGAGTCCTACAACCACAGTGCACCAGAGATTATTTGAGGTATGATCTATGTCTACTCCACCATAGCATTAGTACTTATAGACATTGGTGCCAATAACTCTTTCATTTCCATGACTCTCGTTCGGAGCATGGATATTTTGGTAGTGTCATTGACTCAATCATTATGACTGGAGGCTCCTATGGGAGAGGATTCGACCATTACACACTAGTTCGAGCAGTGTGAGATTACTCTAGGAGGTGAGAGCTTTGGCTGGAATCTCTTAGTTGCGGCTTCAAGGCCATACAATGTCATCTTGGGTATTGACTGGGTATTCTCAGTCCATGATCAGATCAACTATTTTAGGAGAAAAGTGTGGTGTGTCCATGATGATGGAATTAGGTTTTCTTTCATCGGTTAGAAGGAAAACATTAAAGCACAGGATCGGCTCTCTCGGAAGAGGGTGTAGCAGATCACTCATTAGTTGGAGAGCCTCACTCTCGGTGTACTGGATGAGATGATTATGATATATCCTATAGTGGTGGACCAGTATGCTAATGTCTTCCCTAATGATGTTCTGGGACCACCTCCTCTTAGAGTGGTAGGATTTTACATAAACATGTACCTCGAGAGGACTCTAAAATCTAATCCTATTTTATTGAGTGACTCACATAGAGCTTTGTGAGATAGGGGTATAGTTTTAAGACTTGTAGAGGAAGGGATCGTAAGGCCTAGTGTTTCACCTTGGGTAGCCTCAATTTCATTCACCAAGAAGGAATATGGTAATTTGGGGAGTTGTGTGGAGTATCAGTGCCTGAACCAGACGACAGTGAAGAACAATCATCCTATACTAAGGGTCGTTGATCAATTCGACCAGCTAAAGAGAGCACATATGTTTTCAAAGATAGACCTCAGATCAGGCTATCATCAGCTTAGGATACGAGATGATGTCATACTGAAGATAGTCTTTAGATGTTGGTATGGCCATTATGAGATCGTAATGATTCCCTTTGGTGGGACGAATGCTATGAAAGTTCTCATAGAGATCATTAATAAGATCTTCCATCCTTAACTTGATCATATTGTGGTATTCTTCATTGATGACATCTTTGTGTACTCAACGTCAGAGGAGGAGCATGCCACACACATGCAGATAGTTCTGGATACACTCAGAGAGCACTATCTTTATGGAAAGTTGTCAATGTTCTAATTCTTGATATGGGATGTCCACTTCTTGGGGAACATTATCTCAAAGGAAAAATTTGTAGTTGATCCGGAAAAGATAAAGGGACATCTTTCTTGAGAGCCACCCAGGAATGTGACCGATGTGCAGAGTTTCCTGGGATTCACTGGGTAATACTGAAGAATCATACTTGACATCACCAGGGTAGTGGAACCCTTTTTATCTTTGATGAGGAAGGGTTATCCATTCCTGTGGATGGAGTAGTTACAAAAAAGTTTCTAGGAGTAGAAGTAGAGACTGATGAGTGCCCCCATCTTTAGGTTTCCAGAAGAGGGTGTTGGGTATGTAGTCTACTACGAAGCATCAGGGACCAGACTAGGTTGTGTCTTCATGTAGGAGCGAGTGGGGTTCTCCTAAGGCTCCCAGTAGTTGATAGAGCATGAGCATAACTACGCTACCCATGACTTGGAGTTAGAATCAGTGGTCTTTGTGCTGAAGATGTGGTGAAACTACTTTATGGGTGAACAATTTACTGATTACTCTAATCACAAGAGTATCAAGTATATCTTCTCATAGAAGGACTTGAACGTGAGACATCAACGATGGATGGAGATCCTTTGGGACTATGAATTTGAGATAGTCTACATTCCTGGGATGGGGAACATTGTAACAGATACACTCAGAAAGAGGTCTATTATACTATTACTGAGTGAGGCGATAGAGCAGCTAGCTGCATTGAATATATCCTTTATAGATAGAAATGGAGCATCCTACCTCAAGTCTATGATTGTCACTCCCCCACTCCATTAGTGAGTTCAGGAGGGTCATATTTGGGACGTTGAATGTGAGGCCCATCATGCTCATATATCCTCAGGATAGTCTCCTGATGGGTTTTTTGAAGCTGGGGAGCATGTCATCCTCTTCATAGGATGCACCATGGTACCAGTGACACTACGGGAGTAGGTGTTGAGGGAGTTCCACACATCCACTTTTGCGTACATCCTAGAGTGTCAATGATGAATTAGGACCTACACAGTTAGTTTTGGTGGGAAAATAAGAAGAAAGTGGTGGAAGAGTTCGTATCATGATGCCTCATTTTTCAACAAGTGAAGGATGAGAATCAGGTACGAGCATGCTTAACTCAGACACTTGAGGTGACGAAATGGAAGTGGGATAGTATATAAATGGACCTTGTGACAGGGATACCATGTACAACAGGGGTCCATGATTCTATTTGGGTGATCGTTGACTGACTAACCATGTTGGACAACTTCTTACCAATATGAGAGTAGGGATCAGTAGAGAGCCTAGGAAGACATTATGTACAGGATATTGTATGACTTCACAGTTTTCCATCGATGATAGTCTTAGATCATGACACATGTTTTACATCCCTCTTGTGGAAGGGATTTCAGGAGGTGTTTGGGACTCAACTACTCTTAATAATAGATTTTCTCTCTCAAATAGATGGTCAAATGGAGTAGACCATAAAAACAATCGAGGACAAGTTTTGTGCTTGTGTCCTTGATTTTGGTCATTGTTGGGAGGACCACCTACAACTTGTGGAGTTCATCTTACAACAATAGTTATCAATTCTCATCAGCCTGGTTCAATTTGAGGACTTTTACAGGATACCTTGCAGATCACCATTTTGCAGGACAGACCCAAGGGAGTCTACACATAAGGATCCAGAGTTGGTATATGCTACCATGAAAATGGTGCAGGTCATCCGAAGATGATGAATACTACACAGAGCTGGTAGAAGTCTTATACCAATAGGAGGTAGAGACCCTTGTAGATTGAGGAGGGAGACCACGTCTTCTTACCGGTCTCAACTCAAAGAGGATTACAGAGATTTGGCATGCGCAACAAGCTATCTCAAAGTTTTTTCAAAACTTTCCAGATCCTCAGCAGAGTAGGCATGGTGGTGTATTGTCTAGACCTTCCCCCAAAGATTCACCAGGTGCATAATGTTTTCCATGTGTCACATTTGAGGAGGTATTTTCAAGATCCATCGCATGTTATCGACTACGGTTAGCTTGACATCGATGATGGGGCGACGTTTGTGGAGTTTTTAGTGGAGTTAGAGGATCGATAAGAGAGGTTCTTTCATGGTCGGTTGATTCCTCTGGTGAAAGATCGTTGGCAGCACATGAATCTCCAGGAGAGCACACGGGAGTATGAGGCTCGCATCCATGCTCACTACCCCCATTGGTTTCCTTAATTTTGTTGTAGCTTTCACTTATGAAAATCCATAAGGTGGGTAGAATTTAAAGACCCACAAATTCCATATAATTTTTCTAAAATTATTTGGGATCGTTACATGTTTGCAAAAATTGACGACACGTGTTTCCAAGGCCCGATGTGCCCTGAACAGAATTTTGATCTTTTTAAGGTACGTTCAGAAAATGTATGGGAAACATTTCCTTTATTTTGAACCGTTGTTCAGAATTGAAATCATTGAAATCTGAGTGCACCATTGAACATGCAGCACTGGGAGTTGCTTAACGGAAGCCTAATAGTGCACAAAATGGGTCGGATAAAATAGTTAATTTCATGGACATTATGAAAAATAACTAATGATTATATTATTTTTCCTTTTTTCAACTGTTGAACAAATGGTGGTGGTACAGTGGTGAAACGTCAAGGCATTTTATAGATTGAATCTTTTTTGTGTTACCAAAATGTTGGGGGGAATTAAAAGAATGTGTAACCCCACCATTAAGAGAATCAAATAAGTTTATTAATTATACTCATTAATGAACCTCATTAATTGTGTGGTGTGTTGATCCTCCCCTCCACTCTATTTAATCTGATATCGAGCTTGGATTTTGAGAGAGCTACAAGATGAAGATCTAGAGAAGCACTGATGAAATTTCCCTCCAATGAAGAATGAAGACTTAAACGACAATATTGGAGGAATAAATCTGTAAAGGGTGAATGACTATGGCTTTGACGAACATGGATTCTTCTCCCACAATCGCGACATCTCCAACAAATCAGAGGCATGGGTTTTTATTTAAATTCAAGTAATTTTTTTTCAATCTATCATTGTTGAAAAACGTGATGACCACAAATTAACTAAATCAAGTTATTCCATGATTTGTATGAAACTAAGGGTGGTAGTTGTGGGAGTATTGAAGAGGGTTTAGTCTTCACTTCATGATGTTTGAACACTCACCCTTATTATTTTTCTTATACAGAGGGTGCGGGCTAGCCAAACAAGGCCCATACCCTCCTCTTATGTTACTTTGATTGTGTTCTTCATGGGAAATGGAAAATATTGTGGAAAGATGAATCTGAGAGACACGCAGTGTTGGTAGCATCCCAGGAGTCCCAAAGGCACAATCAGAGGGGAAAACGGTCCACCAATGCTCAAGAAGTTGCCCGTGAAAGCCCTGTCATTGCAGCACTAGAATGGAGGAACCGAGGACCTACACCAACAGACGATGGCAGTGGCCGGCTCTCACTGGACCTGGAGGAAGGTGGAAACTGAAGGTTCCAGGACGGAAATTAGGGGAGGGCGAGAGGTGCAACTTCATGCGCCTCGGAGGGGCCGGTGCCGCATGGTGCTGCCATTGAAAACCGAATGAAAAAATGTCAATTTGGAAGGGAAGTCAACTCCTGCGTGGGTCACGCCAAACCGGTAGGTTGGGCCCGTCTGGCGGCCCGACGGGTCGCGCCTAGCCAATGCAGGCAAGGTGAGTTCGCTTCCCAGCAGGTCACACCCAGCAAAGTCGGGCCGGTCAGGTCTGCATCCCAGTGGGCTGATCCCTCCACGACCTAGCCGATTTAGGCCAGGCTAGGTTGGACTTGGGTTAGACCTGAACCAGGTCTGGTCAGTATGACCAGCATGGACTGAACCGAGACCATTTTCGACCCAGTTTATATTAAAAAGTAGTATCTCACAAACTAGACACATATTTGATGAACTGTCTACTGTGCTAAAATCCATGGAACAATATGACCATTTTGAGATACTCCACCTGAATTTTGGAGACATTTGGAGTATGGCCAGGTTGGTTCAATATCAAATCTAATTGTGCCCTCCATTATAAAATGTTTATAACACACAGACCATGCATCTCATTGATGTGCCATATATCGCATTTGGACCCTTAAGACAAGGTCTTTCTTTGGGGTTACTCCTTTATAGAACTTAGTGGTAGTTTATGGATGATCGATATATTGAGGTAATGATTCTACAGAACTCAAGTTCACTAAGTGCGGGGAATCCTGTGGTTGGCTGTAAATTAAAGAGCGACCCTATGTGGATAATAATCATAGCGACCTTGTGTGGATCAACATCACAACGACCCTCTATGTATCTGTATCATAGAGACCCTCTGTGGATAAAAATCATAGAGACCCTATGTGAATTATCATCCTAGCGACCCTGTGTGGATCAGCATCATAGAGAACCTCTGTGGATCAGCATCATAACAACCATGTGTGGATCAGCATCATAGCAACCCTATGTGGATCAACATCATAGCAACCCTGTGTGGATAAAAAGTGTGAGACCTAATGAGGACCAGCCTTAGAGCGGCCCATCGGGGATCCGTGACATACGACCCTTTGTGGATACACAATGGAACAACTTCTTCATGGTTCAGTTGTGGAACTTACTAATGAAATAAAATGATATAGCTTAAGATTAATCATCTTTATTCCTGATCCTTGAGTTATATACCTACTGTGAGCTGTCTTTGATTTCTTCTTGTGATTGAGATTATGCTATAGGGTTTTTCCATTGTGAAATTATAGGATACCTTCAGGGGTATTGGGGTCCCTACTAGGTATTGTTATACTCACCCTTGAAAGGGCATCACCCGCACCTTGCCATGTCTTGTGCTGACTACAAGTAGCTTGGCTGAGACATTAGGGAGCCAGGACCAGATGGTACACGGAGGTGACTGGTTGACATGGAGAGTTGTGGAGATGAGCTGTACCTACCCTTCAGGTAGGATTCTTAGAAGATAATCTCGATAGTTATTTTCTATTGTAGTTGTACCTTTCAATTGGGCTTGTATTTTGGACCCATTACATTTAGTATACTCTTTTACTATTGAAGTTCTACTATGTGTTTTGCATCATGTCGTGTTCTTGGTCTGTAGGTTTGCATGCTAAAAGGAAATGCCTTCAAAAATATTAGGAAATGCCTTTCCTGTGCTAGTCCCCAACCCCTGTCCTATGGAAGGAGGACTTGTGGTAGTCACAGCACGAGCCTCATGGGATGGGTTGTGACACTTCTGATCCCATTATTGAACATTTTTTATAGGAAATCTATCTGTATAATGACCATGCACACCACTTTTCTAACATTCAATTCATCCCTGGGGAAAAAACTTATTTACCTTTCCTATAGTCAACTGGACGCTTCCTTTTTCAATGTAAGTGTAATGACTCACGAATTCCCATTGGTTTGAGTGCTCAACGATTCATTACTAGCCCTTAAGCGACATCCCCAAGACACCAAAGGCTGACAATAAATGCTGAACGGTTTCGAATACAAGTGGGGGACAATTTACCCTTTATGAAATAACCCAATAAACCAACCAGCCATACCCAAACATTTAATATATGATGCATGAACAACTTAAAGACAACTAAAAAAATTCATTTATGTCAAACCACATCAGAGTACACAATAGTGGAAGACCATACCAAGTATCAAAGTGCACAGTAGATAAACAACTCATGACTCTCAAAAGACACTAAGACTTTGTGCTCCACAAGATCCCAAGCATCACCACGAGCCACTAGCAATAATATGCTTTACTTTACCTGTGTCTCGGAACACAAAATCTCCAAAAGCACCAAAGTTACAAAGTAGGGGTGAGTATAAAACTCAGTAGATTTTCCCCCAATGACTTCCCCACTCACGCCACTAGGATAAAAGTGTTAGAAACAATTATATAAAAGCATTTTATATAATTTTTTTTATCAAAAGAAGTTTATAACTAAATATAAATAAGTTTCCAAATCCATTCGTAACCAAAATCATCCAAGAGAAATTAAAACCAATTTTCCAGCAAGTTATTTTTCCATAAAAATAACCAAACAAGCTTTAGAACCATTTCACAATATCCCTTTTTGGAATACCCAACCATTCCACAGCCCATGAAAACAACCATGTATGCTATGTTATGATAGTTCCATACTCATGAGCGGTATCTCGTTGATCTACCATTTCTTCACAAGGTAATTGTTTCCCATGTGCCATTACACCTTTTCCACCGAGCACAAGGTCATATTTCAACCAAGCCTCGTACAAGTAGTTACCATTGTGCCATTAAATGTTTGGCACCATGTACGAGGTCATATTTTAACCGAGCCTTGTACATGAAACATGAACACACACCACATATTCCAATCAATCATGCCACAACACCATTTCAATGAAATACCTTTTTATTGAAAACCATTTCCCTCAAAACCATTTCAATTCCAAACCACATAAATTCCAATCCTTTTCAACAAACAACCTTTTTATTGAAAATCAATTCCATCAAAACCATTTCAATATCAAAACATTTAAATATGACAACATTTTTTTTAAAAACCCATTTTTCATCAACAATTTATAATTTCAGCACTCATAATTTAAAATCAACATTTTAAATTCAAGAAGCCAACTCACATTGCACAACAATTCACCAAGATTTTACAATTTCATCGAATCCATAAATCATCACTAAAAAAGATTTATTCCATGCTTTTCACAATATAATCCATTCCAACAAAACAATTTGAAATGATGCCAATAAATTGTAACGTGAGGAGTCGAGAGTGAATCCACCTACCTCAAAGGTTTTGACAAAAACCCCACTGAACGAAGAACGCACAAGAAAACCGGGTCGATTCTCTAAGAATTCTCCTTATATCTCATCTCCTAACACAACCAAGACCAAAACTCATCATATTTGGAATCCACACACATATATATACCCATAACGTGTGTATATCAAAAAATCTGAGAGAGGAGGAGAAGTAGATCTATGTAGATCTATGAAACTGATCAAGAACGATCACATACCTCAAGAATCCGGCTTCGATTCGCCACGAGAAGCCTTCGGATCGCCTTCGGAACAATTGGAAAAGCTTATTTAACCTTAGGAGAACCAAAATACCGAGTTAGGGTCACTTAGGAGCTTAAATGATGTATTTAGTGGCAAAAACACATGACATACACAATTTTAGGATCTCATTTAGGTGGATGCATGGTTATTTCGCACGGTTTGACAAACCGTGCGTTAGCTACTGGCTCGACCACCCTTCTCGCATGGTTTGGCCGCATGGTTAGACAAACTGTGTGCTGACCATGCGGGAGCTACTGCCTTAAAGAACCACTACGCATGGATTGGCTACACGGTTTAAACAAACCGTGTGCCGCCCATGCGACTTCCCCGTTGCCTCAAAACATCATTCCATGTTGTCTTGACTCTTCTATTCAACACCCTTAACATTAAAACCATGAAAAGAATCCTGTTATGGTTACATACCAGAAACCGGGGTACTAAATTCTCCCAACCATTGGTCTTTCCGTCCTCAGAAAATAGAAAATATTCATCCAACTAAAAGAGTTCTGGCCACTGCTCTTTCATTTCCTTTTCACGTTCCCAAGTCTCTTCCTGACTCTGAGCATGATACCATAAAACCCTCCCTAGACCAATGATTTTACATGAATGACATTCTCTTTAGTATCCACAATCTGTTCCGGGATATGTTTCAACAAAGCATCCGACTCTAGGTCAACAAGATCCCATCTGATCACATGATCAGGATCAGGCTGATACTTTTTCAACTGAGATACATGGAACACATTATGCACCGAACTAAACCATGGTGGTAACGCCAACTGATATTCCACCTTTCCAACCTGTTCCAATATCTCAAAAGGGCCAATGTATCTAGAAGTGAACTTGCCCTGCTTTCCGAAACGACGATGTCCAAGCCTTGGAGAGATCCTCAAAAAGACATGACCACCCACAACAAATGACAACAATCTTTTATGGTGATCTGCATAAGATTTCTAATGACTCTGAGCCTTCTCCATCCTCTTTCTAATCAACTGAATCTTCTCCATTATTTCTTGGACGAGGCTCGACCCAACTAGTGAAGTTTCACCAGTTTCCACCCAGTATAGTGGAGAACGAGAAGGACACCCATATAATGCTTCAAACGGAGCCATGTATATCGAGGGTTGATAGTTATTATTGTATGACAACTCCACTAAGGGTATATGTTCCTCCCATGAACCACCAAAATCCATTGCACAAGCCCACAACATATCTTCCAAATTTTCTATCATCCGCTCGAATTGCCCATCCGTCTGAGGATGATACGCGATGCTCATAGTCAATAGAGTCCTAAGGGCTTGCTTAATGATTTCCAAAAATGAGATGTGAACCTCGGATCTCTATCTGAGACTATAGACACGCGTACACCATGCCTCTTTACCACTTCTCAGATATAGATTTTTGAAAGACTTTCCACCATATGGGTTTCATGAATAGGGATGAAATGGGCCGACTTGGTTAGATGATCCACTATCACCGAAATGGAATCATGTTTATAGACCATTCTTGGATGACCTGTAACAAAATCCATTGCTATCTGATCCCATTTCTATACTGGGATAGGTAAAGATTGTAACATACCAGCTGGTCTCTGATTCTCTGCTTTAACCTGCTGACAAGTTAACCACCGTGAGACGAACATGGCCACCTTCTTTTTCATGCAGCTCCACCAAAACGACACCTTCAATGCCTTATATTTCTTCTATGTACCTCGGTGTACAACCCATCTTGATTGGTGATAAGAATCAAAGAGTTGTTATTGAAAAACCATCAGTATAACCCTCTGATCCCTGAAACACAAAACTGAACCCCCAACAAGTTTCCGGCCATAAATGGTCTCCCCACCATTGAGTTTTGAACTTACAACCAGACATTTTGCATCAAATGTTTGTAATTCATTGATCATCTTCACTAAATCCAGAACAAGTGTAGCTAAAAAGAAAACAGCAACATCACCTTGGTTGTCACATTCCACATGCATGTTAGCTAAGACTGACATTGACTACCATTCATCTGAAGCTTCTTTCGCCAACTGTGCATATGAATTTCTACTCAATGCATCCGCCACAAAATTTCCTCTTCTGGGTGTGTACAATAAGTCAAAGTCAAAAATTTGGAGATAATCCATCCATATCCTTTGCTTGGTGTTCAAATCTCGCTATGAGAAAATGTGTTTCCAGCTTTTGTGATCCGTAAACACAGTAAATTTCTCACCAAAGAGACAATGTCTCCATGTTTTCAAAGCATGGATGACTGCAGCAAATTCCATAAAAACCATTTCAATCTCAACCCATTTCAATAAAACACCCTTTTTATTGAAAACACATTTTTCATCAACTATTTAAAATTTCCGCACTCAAAATTTACAATCAACATTTTAAATTCCAGAATCCAACTCACATTGCCCAACAATTCACCAAGATTTCACAATTCCATCAAAATAATAAATCATCACTAAAGAAGATTTATTCCATACTTTACACAATCAAATACATTCAAAAAAACCAATTTGAAACTAAGACAATCAATTATAACATGAGGAGTCGAGAGTGAAGCCACCTACTTAAAAGGTTTTGACGAATACCCCAATGAACGAAGAACGCACAAGAAAACCGAGTCGATTCTCCAAGAATTCTCCTTAGATCTATTATCCTAACACAACCAAGACAAAAAATCTTCATATTTGGAATCCAAACACATAGATCAACCCATAACGTGCGTAGATATATGAAACCAAGAGAAGAAGAGAAGTAGATCTAAGTAGATCTAAGAAATCAATCAAGAATGATCACATACATCAAGAATCTGGCTTCGATTCGCCAAGAGAAGACATCAAATTTCCTCTGGAACAATGGGAGAACCTTCCTTAACATTAGGAGAACCAAAATACCGAGTTAGGGCCACTTAAGATCTTAAAAGAGGCATTTAGTGGCAAAAACTCGTGAGATCCACAATTTAAGGATCTCATTTAAGTGCACGCACGGTTAGTTCGCACTGTT
Organism: Viscum album; assembly: GCA_963277665.1. Classification (NCBI taxonomy): domain Eukaryota; kingdom Viridiplantae; phylum Streptophyta; class Magnoliopsida; order Santalales; family Viscaceae; genus Viscum; species Viscum album. Next base: position 173,340,889 of record OY728157.1, read on the forward strand.
TGATGAACTGTGCACTAACCGTGTGTTAGCTGCTGCCTTTACTATCCTTCTCGCACGGTTTGGACACACAGTTAGACAAACCGTGCACCGACCGTGTGGGAGCTACTGCCTCCAAGACCCACTATGCATGGTCTGGCCTCACGGTTTAGACAAACTGTGTGCCGCCCGTGCGACTTCCCCTTTACCTCAAAACATCATTCCACGTTCTTCCAACTCTCCCATTAAACACCCTTAACTTTAAAACCATGAAAAGAATCAAGTAAGGGTTACATACCAAAAACTGGGGGTACTACATAAAGGATCCTGATTTATGACCATCATTGCCATATCTCTATCATCTTCTTGTACCTTTGTAGAATTTTCCTAGGTGCTTATTTCCACATCATTGACGCATATGTTTTTGAATATAGTTATATTTATGATTATTACATGACCTTCCATTTGGATATTTTTCTCGCATATATGATGCCTTACAAAAATCACCAAGGTTCAAGTGTTAAATCATTACGAATATCCAAAAGAGTTCTTATTGCAGCTCCCATTTCATTCGATTTCACAATCAAAAAACCACCATAGTATTTTACACATCCATTGTTACTTTGTTGCATGCTAGATCCAACAATTTACTAAAACAAAAAATGTTAGTGTGAGTATATCACTAAAATTGTCATATAATATCTTATGAGGAGGGTAAACAGTAAAATATACATATTCATGTTATCATAAACTAATTTAATTTATCTAAAATGTCTATGACTTATTATAATATGATAAGCGTTATGGTTATGTCACATAATCTTAAATAAAAACCAAAACTTTAATGTTATCTAAATTGGCCTCTAATACCAACTATAGGTCCCCAACGTTAAACCTTACATAATATTGAATTATGTTAATAATTCCCACTGAGGATCTTTTCAAGATTATATATTTAGATAGTTAGGTCATAACATATAAATAATAACTTGAATATTACAAGTAGACACTTCTAATCAATATCCATTTTTTCATAAAAAACAATTTAAAAAAGAGAAACATGTCTTGTTCTATGTTTTAGACAGCACAACTTTTCATTGATCTCATACCTGACCCAATTCATCTTTAAGCCCTATGAAAAACATTTCAAAACATGGGATGAGCATAAAAAGCTTAGTAAGGGATACATACAGAAGGAAAACTATTTGTTTTTCAAACAACATGAAAACCATGAATACTTTATCACAAGTTAATACTTTTATCCTAATAGAAGTAGCAAAAATACTTCACTAAATAAAATCCCATTGCATACCCTTATTTTGATACCAAAATATTATCACAAAACCCCTAGAAAACAACTTATAGCACATAATGGTAACTTGGGACATAAAATACTTAATTTAAACAAGCATATAGTCGACTTCCACTCATACAACTAAATGGAATAGCCATATAGCCAACATAAACACACAACAAATTATAGGTTATAGTGTAACCACTCGTCCTTCATTTATCACAAAACCAACCATCATTTGGTTTATCACGTAACAAGCCGTCAAATTACCAAGCACCATTACATAATCATAACACATAAAATATTGGCAATATCAGAATTTCAATCATAACATTTAATTTTCAATAATAGGATATCATTTTATGATATTGAAATACCCAATACATTTCCAAAACCATTTTCAACTCCAACACACCCAAAAATTGAACAACAAATTTCCTTTTAAAAATTTTTAGGGATTATAGAGGAATCCAAATAATGATTATGAGGATAGAGAGGTCAATTCCATCCCAAACGTAAAAAATAAACCTTACTTTTTTCATTTAGTAAAATGCATCATAGATAAATGATTCCCTTTGAATGAAATAAAAACTCAATGTTGTTTCTACACTGTATAAAATAAATTATTGTATAAATCAAAATATGGCTCAATGAAATATTATTGAGAATAAGTCCCTTACAAATATCCTATAATTAGGTTAAAGATAAATGAATGACATAATTTTGTGGAAAAAATATAAATACACCAAATATATGTTCATATTAAGTGTAAAACAATCAAATTTCATTAATACATATTCTTAGAAAAACAAAACCAATGACAAGGATATTTAACTCAATGAATGGAGATTGAGCTAATATTTCCCGTACATGGTTTTTATAAAAGATGTATGAATTTATAATGGGGTGATTATGTAATTCACAAGTATATACACACAAAGGGAAGCGGATATTACAACATAAATAAATAAACAGTGATTACATACATAATATTTCCATAATTTAATCAACTATGAATGGGTAAAACCCAATTAGTGGAATTTGAGTTCTAAAATTCCCTTATAATATTTCAGCTTCCTAAAAACATCAAATAAAAATTCATAAAATAAATTGATGAGAGAGGGAAGGGTATCTCATCACATGGACATAAAATGTATAGAAATAAGAATATATAAGTATATATCCCAATATAAAAAATGGTAATTAAAACACCTAATATAAAATAAGTGTTTGGCTAAAAGAGTATGGTGAAAGGTTCCCTTACCTCGAGTCTAACCTGTCTCGTATGTTCCTTATTCTTCAAAAATAATAAACATATTTTAGTTTATACTTGAATTACAAAAATTTTCAATTTTATTATTCCTTATATATAATTTATTACCTCCCAACACTAATTAGATAATTATTTGAGTTCATATCAAAATTTTGTCGATGTTCGGAACTTGAGTCAAAAATGAACTTGTTATAATTACAAATTGTCCATTTGGTAAAAATTATATTATCTCTAGAATGGTATTAACTATTTAGGTATCATATAAATCATATATATTTAGTATATATGTATTTATAATTTTCCATATCATTTGGATATATGAAATGAAATTCACCATTCATGGGGACGGTCAACCGTACGTACGCATGAACACTACCTTCATTTATTTTTCATATTTAAAGGAATGATAATTAAATGATACATTGGTATATTATAATTCCAGTATAATATCTATGATATATAAGTTACATAAGTTCATTAATTCCAACCTTTATACATTCAATGTATAGAATGAACGAGTCCTATCACATTGAGGGGGTGATAGTCTGCACTTCCTCAAATGAACTTATCCAATTTATACAATAAGAAAAGCATAAAGGTATCTTATAGATTAAAATTTCAAAAGAATATAGATAAAATAAATATCTTATTAATAATTATTAACAGAATCAAAAGGTATTCTTCCATAAATACATGGGTCATTACACTTTTACTTTTAATATGTATAATATTTTCACTATAGGAACAAATAGAAGATTTTTTATACTATATATATTCTTATGAAAGATAAACTTTTTATCAACATAATATAAATTTGTTTTAAATTCTATGTGAATAAATAATTATCACAAATAATTAAAAAATAAGGATACATTAATTTCTTAATTAATGAAAAAATCAATTAAATTTTATTAAAAATATTAAAATATCTATAATTTGAAAAAAAAATATGATAAAAGAATTTTATGGGTGAATATGAATTTTTAGGGGTGTTTTTGGTTAATTTTTTTGAGGATATCTTACTATATGTATTGTCTTAAATTCAATGTTATAAATAGTGTCAAAATTGATACTTAGGATATTTTAGGAAAATAATATTTTAATAACTTATTAAAAAATATTAAAAATATTAAATAAGGAAAAGGGGTAGTATATTGTCGAAATTATAAAATATTTTCCATTTATGGTATAATTGACACATTATAAGTAAAAAAAACCTTTTAATAAATAATTATATTTTGTTATAGTTAAAATTAAAATGGGTTAATTAAAGGATTACTGAATGATAAGGATTAAAATAACATCAAAAGATGTCTAAAATCTACTGGTTCGTTAGATTAAAACCTTATGATGTATTATCTTTGAAAAAAATTGAATTTTGGAGGTATTTTGATTTATATTTATTATATTCTAAATTAATAATTTTGGATTTTCTCAAACTGCCACTAACCTTCAGTGTAAAAAGAATCCTCCTACAAATCTCATTTAACTATATTCTAGATTATAACTCTACAAATATCTATGATATTTTCTTCTAAACTTCCCTACCCATAATCTTGTGGTTCTGGACTTCCCAACTTACTATATCTAGTGTCCTTTATAGGGTATCTAAAGGAGTCGTTTCGAATAAGAGGTAACTGCTCTAGCCGATCAATCTATTTTATAATTTTATGTAACTCCTCTAATTATATTACATTTATATAATAAACAAATATATTCATAACAATCAATATTCTAAAATTTAAATATTATTATGATGATATAATTATAAATCCCCCTTCCCATTGAACATTATGTAAATGTATCGCTCATGCATACGCCGTTTTACCATCTCCATGCAACAATCCAATTAATTTTCTATTACAAAATTTTATGAGGGAGAATAATAATGGTTTTAAAAATAATATACAATATTTATGAAATAATTATACTTCTATAATTATAAAATCTAATCTACCTTTTTACCATTTATTTTTTGGGAAATTATAACGTCGCTGGTGCGGACGTATTGCTTATCGTCTCTATGAATAGTTGCGATTAATTTTTCATCAGTATTTCACATGGATGGAAATAAGGATGTCTTTTATGAACATATATATTTTATATAACATAAAGATGATTATTTAATGATAATATATCATATGGTTTTCTTTATTTTTTATTACTATAAAATTTAAACAAAGTTCAAATGTGCGTACGACCAACCATCTCCATGAACGGTGTATTTTATTGTATACCTATATCATTTATGAATCGCCAAAAATAAATATTTATGTCATCTTTATAGTTATGTAGATAATTAAATCATGATTTACGTAAGAGTTCCAAGGATAAAAAAGTCAAAACATGTAATAAAAATGAAGTAGTTAATACCTAAAATCTAACTTTTACATGTAATTGTTAATAAGAGAGAAATATAAAGTAAAAAGTAAATAATATACTTTATTATAAATATGAATATCTATTTTTGGTATATTTATAATAAACATATATTTATTACACATGATATTTTAATGTATAGGAATGAGGTCAATACTTGAGGAACGAGAAGTTCATCTCACTTTTTATTTCAAAGAGATACATACCATATTCATCATTCACTTCTTTTATGTGGTTTAGTTAATATCCAATGAAATTATATATCATTAATTTGATTTATTTAATTATATTAAATACTATAATTTATGTTATATGTTTATGGGGTTTGCGATTCTAAATTAACCTGTGTAGTTAATGATTTTCATCTCACTTTTATTTTTTGTAATATGGAATCCATGTTCACCACCTATTTATTATATGTTATGTATATAATTCTCATGAATGTATAATATTTTTATTATATTTATGTTTATTTTTATTTTTATATCCATTTTTTTGGATCACTATTTCATAGGTTTTACAGTTTAAAAGTTAACAAATCGGTATGCTAATTTTCTCTCAGTTTACTTTATTTGGGACTCATGTTGTGTTATGTTACTATATTCATTTATGAGTATTATATAATTAAATTTTAAATGTTTTATAAATAATATCATTATTTTCATGATATTATAAGTTTTAGGTAGATTTATTCTCTATTTTTTGGAAGACCATGTTCTTTTGAATAATTTTTTTTTATAAAAAAGTATTTAAGGTGTTTTGAATGATTGTTTTTCTATTTTCAGGGAAAAATAATCTCAAAATTGGTTTTAATGGTTTAAAGTTATAAATTATAAGTTTTTAAGGCTATTTTAAATGAAAATTTATTTATAAAATATTTATGTTTTAAAAATAAATTTTCAATGTAGAAAAGATATTTTCTGGGAAATTCTTTTGAATAATCATTCAAACCCATTTTTTATATATGTTAATATTATTTGATGTTACGTATGTTTAATTCAGGTTATGAATCAAGGAATATACTATTATTATTTCAATTAAAAATTTATTTTTCTAAGGTATTTACTTTAATGAATTATTATTCTTTCCCATGAGTTATGTTATGATGAATTATTTATAAAACTCATTTCTTTTTTTGGTTTCCCATATGAAGAATAATTTATAATGTTGTGGAACAAGTATGTATGGTTTTAATTATGTTATTTGTGGGAAAAATTCCCCCCTCTAACGAATTAGATGATTATTTATGTCTCATGAGATAATTATGGGAAAAAGTCAATGATCTTGATCCACTATGGAAAATAGGGAATCCCGATCCACAATATAAAGATAGGGAAACTCAATCAACTATGGGAAGATGGGGAAACCTAATCCCTTATAAGGAAAGGACTATGAGTGGGGATAGTGGCGTTTATTACCTCGTAAGTGGAGTCTCATTGGATAGTTATTTTATGTTTTATAATTTTACCTTGACTTATAGGGAATGATATTACATATTTATGTGTCTTCCACAAATTTAAGGTCTTATTTCCATTTTTTGATTTCATGGATTACTCTCTTGATTCTTCTACGATTAATGTCAAATGAACTGCCAAAATTTATTCCATGATTCATGTTTATTAAATTTTATATGTAGGGTATGATATTATAATGTTATGATCACATTATCATACCCTTATCCTCATGTTTATCCTTACTGACCTTACTTGTATACACTTATAAAGAAAATGAGATCAGAAATTTTCTTATGTTTTTCCCCAAGTTATAAAGAATGGCTTATGTAGGGGTGTAAAATAGTAAGATCATTATGTGAAACATTGAATATAATTCTCTAGACAACAAGTTTGTGTTTGATGTTTCCAAATGCACTAAACTAATAAGGTCTTTAAGCATTTGTTTGTGTAATTTATGAAATTTTCGGTAAAAATGACATAATTTCTATGCACATTATCATGGGGAAAGTATATATAATTAATGATCTAATAAATACATATTAATAATATAATGAGATCGATATATATCGATGGATATTCAACCATTTTAAATAATTACATTGAAACTAATAACATATCTTATAATTGGGGAATGCCTAATGTTGGATATCATAACTATATTGGAAATACCATTTAAAAGATAGTTTTAAACAACAGTTTAAAAAATTTAATTTCACCAACTAATTAGCCTCATGAGACCTACTCATGACTAGAGGGTCTATGTGATTCTAGGCCTCACCCATTACTTAATAAGTTTAAAATTTTCTTAAAATAAAAGGGGTGAAATATAATAAATACAAACATTTATATTAGAAAACAAACAAATTAAATGTTAATTATTACCACAATAAATAATAATAAACCATATAAATTAATATGGTGAATGGTAGAATATAGTATATATATAACATCATATGTGTTTAAAAGGAAATACTATGTTGGATATCTTACATGATATAGCACATCGAGCTTAAATAAACAACTAAATACTGTTATTTAATATAGTAGTTATTTCATATCCATTATAATGGTGGGAATGAACATCATTAACTAAATTATGAAAATATGGACTACAGATGTATATATAATTATTTCATTGGTTAAAAATTAATTATAAATGAATAAAACCCCGTTTTAAAATAAAAGAAAATGTTTTTCTAAAAAATACATTAAATGTGAATAAGACTTTTTTTACCATTAAGAAGTAACATAAGTCTTATTTCATAAAATTAATTAAATATAAATATAATATATATAATGTAATATTTAACATTTATATTATGTGTTCTCTAGACAAGACATAAGAACAAATCCAATTTTAAAATTAAAAGAAGTATTTTTCTAAAAAGTCACAGTTTCCCCCTTTTAACAGATCACTAGTTTTAAATCTATATTTGAAATTTTTAATGTTATATTTGATTAAATAAAAAACTTATTATAAATAATATTAAAAAAATTACTTTTCTTTATTTTTTTTCTATTTTTCTTATAAGATTCATTTTTTGATGAATTATAAAAAATACAATATTTTTTTTACAAACTAATTTTTTTTTGATTTATTTATTTTTTTAGATTATATTTTATATTGGTTTTAAATTATAATTAGATAAATATTTTCTTAGTTAATACAATTAAGTCCATTGTAATAATTTCACATGGAATTTGGATATGAAAACACTTATATCTTTAGGATGTCTTAACTAAAAAAACCAATTTTCTCAAATCCTCAATGAGACTAATTTTTAATTAATTTCAACAAATAAAGTTATTAAAATTATAGAAAATGGATTATATATTTTGAATCATAATATCCAAAATTATTAAAAATTTATTTTCTATTTTTGTACAAAATTGAAAGAGGAACTTTGGTAATTTTTATTACCATAGTTAAAGGTAAATCAGATAATTAATTGTAAAAGTAATGTTATATATATTATAAAATTTCACTAAGAGTTTTTTATAATTTTATTAGATGATTATTATTCCTCAAAAGTAATTAAATGTTTTATTATGAGGCCATATATTTCCTTTTTGATGATAATATAACCTTTATAATATTATAATAATATGAAAATCAATTTTATCATACTTTTTTTAAAATAGTGATATATTTTTAATATGGAGTTATATAAGAGTAAAGTTCGACTATAAATATTAATTTTAAAATAATAAAATTTTATCTACATATTGGAAATTTGTTGATAATTATTTGTGTTAAAATAATTACCTTAAATAACAACACAATGATGATTCTGTAATAGTTTAATTAATGTAAGAATCGAATAAATGATATTAAGAATTTTATAAAAAATATTATATCATATAAATAATGAAATGAAAAAATGTTTGGAATTTACATGTTATTACAAATATTAATGTTTTATTATAAATATATCATGTAATGATATTTTAAAAAAGTCAAGTGATGAATAATGTCAAAATTGACATTAATGATATTTAAAAATTAATAAAATATTATAAAATAATATAAATTTCAAAAAAATATAATGTTATGTTAAATTAGTGGTATAATTCATAAAATTCCATCAATGACTGATTTAGTAGTCTTTTTTCATTTTATTGTAATTATATTAGGCCTTAATGTGTATATTGCATGATATCATGGTAATAATTAAAGAAGATAAATAAGGGTTCAATCAAATATATAAGGATAGAAAAATATTCAAAACTTATGTAATTTTCATTTTATGGTGGTGTTTATACCCAATGTTATATTATCATCTAAATTACCTTTCTGAGCCATTTGGATTATAAAATTAATATATATTAATTTAATATTTTGAATATTTCCAATAGTGTTCCTCCCCTCTTTTATAATAGGGAACATATTCTTCTCTATGTATCACACATAAAAACATATTTATATTAGATAATATATTCCCAATTAACTTCCTAAAATTTTACCCCACATTATATCAGTTTTATTTTATGTATAAAAGCCTCCTTAGGGGTGTTACAGAGTTAGTCAAAGAAGATTGTCTATAGAAAAGGTATCATTTTTAATTAAGTATTTATATTTTATTTCTTCATTAACTTACTTAAAATATTTTTCAACCATAATTATATAATATCCTCATTATCTTCAATACACTTTCATGTTATTATGTTAATATCTTCACATAAATCCATCTGTACTTCCGTCAAATGAGAAAAGAATTATCATTAGTGTGTACGACAAACTACAACCTTGTGATCCGATATAATTCTTTTTTCCATCAATGTATCTCAAGAAATGTTATAATGTAGGAATTAATAATTATATATGATATTAATTACTTACTTATCATTATGAAATGATAATATAGTATTAAAAGGTTTACCTTTCCATGAACGGGAACATGATAACGTCGTTTGTGCATATGTGTGAGCTATCACTGCCATGGAGAGATGTGATTAATTTTTAATCACCACATAACATGTATGAAATATATTTTTATATTTAACAGTATGATATGATATTAATGATATTTTTATCATTTTATTATGATAAAATAACACTTTATTTCCTTCCATAATGATCATTGAAAAATAGAAATGTTACTCATGTGTACGCATTGCTTACCATCTTTATGGTTAAAGCATAGTTAATTTATCATATCCATATCTAATGTATGAATTAAAAAGTATAGTGTTTCTATAAAATTTGTATTATTTGATTAATATTTTTATTGATATGATGTAATAATATTCACTTTGACTATACACATCATAAAAAATTCATTTTGGACTCAAGCACAAAATTACACCAAAACATCTGATGTGAACTTAAATAATTAGGTTATTATTATAGTATAATAATATGTGATATAAATGGAACAATAAGCATGCATAATGATATAAAAAATCAAATAATTAACCTATTTTAATTATTAAGGATGTTAAAGACTGTACATGATGAGTCAGATTCAAGGTAATGAAAATCCTCTAAATCTCATTTCTTTGAGGCATATCGTTATGTTATAAACCCACCTTTTATTATGAGGTGTTTATATATCCCCATTTATGTAGCATGTAAATAATTTATTTAATCTCATTTTATTTTTTAAAAAATGTTACTCTATCATGAGGATTGTAATTTAAATGTTCAATTTGGTTTGAGACACTATGAATGTTTAATGATTTAATCTCATTTTTATGTGTTTTACCTGGAACGTTTTGACAAATGAAAAAAGGATTGTTATATTATTAATGTAGATGGTGACAATGACATTTCAATGGGTATTTTTATTGAATTTTTTTCTTCAATTAAAAGGTTGTTTTGTTATTTATAATTGGGGTTTAAAGGAAAATTGTATTTTTATATGAAAGTATGTTTCATATGTGATAAAAAGAGTCATTCAATGGGTTTTATGATGATGGTGTTTTATTCAGGAAATTTCACATGACCATTATATAAAATAATTGATCTTTATACAACTTATGTGCAGGGTTCATCCCCACTATAGCTCACTAGTGAGCCCAATATATCTCATACAAATGATTCAACCCCATTATATTTCATGAGAATTGGGTGGTCCTAAAATAGATAATATGAATGTTTAATCCCTATTATAGTTCACGGGTTATCCCGACCAAGATTATGTGAAGGGTGATACTCAACATAGATCTATAATGAATTGTGAAATAATAATATTATAATTCATATGTATGTTTATTTCAATTAAAAGGGGTATTAATTTTTTTTTATGTATTTCAATCTCTAAGTAACCTAAAGTAGACATAATTTCAGATTATTGGGGTTTATGATTTTATTTGAGAAAAATATATATTTGTTATTCATGTGAAATTTTTTCCCATTTTCTCAAACAATAATAAATTTCTTTTTAATTTGGTAACTAGAATAATGGTTTGCTTCATTTTTATTTACCTTTTTGAGCTTATTGTGATCATCCATTATTTTAAATTGTTTTTTACAAGGTTAATGTACTATTAGGGATAACGATGAAGAAAATAGAAAAATTTTGGGGTTATATCGTCGAATGAAACCATGTTTTACTTTATATTGTTTTCTTTGGAAAAAATGGATACTATATAATGGAGTACACATGTAATATATGGGTTTAATTAGTATGATTTTGTCCTAATTCTCTAAAAATCTAAAATAAAAATATCCTCAAATGTTAATTATATAAAAAATCACAAAAATATGTAATGTTTATGGTCAGGGACTTATAGTTGGTATAATATGATAGTTTAAATAAAATTAGTGGTTAGTATAGTGTTAACTGAATTCCCATAGAATATTTTACAATTTTGTTAATTGGAAATGATACTTAATTTTAAGATTACCTTGTATGATCATCTATAATTTGTTTATTTAGAATGGTTCCCCATATAGGAAATATGAAACATTAATTGGAAAGGAATCTTAAAGAAAACATGCTTTAAAATTAGCAAACAGAGGTGGTTAGAATTGGAATAAAATAGTTTGTTGCAGTGATGAATCAGCTGACACATTCTATAACTGGTGGTGGTATCCATGCTATATAGTAACCAAAGATACCATAAATGAACATTTTTATAGTGGATCAATTTTATAAGTACACATCTTCCGTAATTTAGTGCATCATCTGACATATTGGTATTCAAGGGGTGGAAAAATTCCATAGATAATATATTTGGATTCACCATATGTTTGGAATATCAAAAGGTAACTCTATACATTTATAATTTTTAAGGTCAAACTGGTCTATGGGGTCTTTAGTTAAGAATACTAGATATAAAAAAAATATTTATTTCATGGAATGGGAATAATTTAAGAAAATATTAATTGAGGAAAATTTAACTAATTTCATTAATCTTATGATGGGGAAACAATTATTGTAATTGAAGAAAAAAAAATGATTATTCAGTGGCCACCTATGAAGAATACATTCAATTATTTTCATGTTATGTTATGATTTTTTTTAGGAAATTGATAATAAAATTAATATATTTTACATATGGTTGAAAACACATCTATGAATATTATTAACATCGTGAGAATTTAAAATTTATGGGAAAGTAGTTCATTTTAAAAAAAAGATGATATCATGTTTTCTATAAAATTTCTTCCGCGAGTTGACAATTGTAAGAAACACTCTTGTTGGTAGGAAATGGAGATGAAACCAACTATTAAATATGAAGGTATTCCTAAAACATGTTCCAAGTGAGGTAATACTAATTTTGTGGAATGTATATTAGGATCTAGAAAGTGTTACTTATGTGGTATGTTTGTTCACAAAGTTCATGAATATAGGTAAATGAGTAATAAATAATCCATCAGTGAGATACTAGATAACCAGTGAATAGTCAGATGATTTAACAACAATGAGTTGGTTAATTATAATAATGTGTTTATTAAGTTACATATTTGGTGTGGAAATAATCATTATCAATAACAAAAATGTGTGGGAAATTATTTTTGATGATACTGGGGTTGATGTTGAGACATCTTGTGAAGTGATGTAAGCTTCAGGAGCCCTATTTTTGATAGGTTAACCATATGATCACGGATTTAGACACTTATTTTACGCTTTTAATAGATGTGATTATACTTTTTAAAGGATGTTTTTGGGAGAATTTGTTTTCGGTTTTTGTGTATGAAGGGATTATTTTAATGAGATTAATCCTTTAATTTTGGATATGGGTTTTAAGGAATTGATAATATTTATGGTTTATATAATATTTTATTATTAAGGTAATTTTCAAGGATGCACATCATAATTTCCGAAATCTTATGTGGATGAAATTTTGCATATAAATTATAAATATACCAAGTAATTATATTTTTAGAGGTTCATAGATTTTAATTCAACTCCTAAACAGTAGGAAAAGTATATTTAATTACAAACATTATTCATTTTATTTTTATAATGAGAAATAAATGACATTTCAACTCATCGAAGGAATATAATTTTGTGATTGTTAAATTTATTGTGACCATGTTATCTATCACTCTCCATAAAAACATTATGGTCATATTTTTCTTTCATTTCCTTGTTTTCCGACATGGAAACCTAGTATGTGTTATCTTAGGTGAACTTCCTACAATATTTTCACTATAATTAAGTAGATGTTTTATTAAACCTTTTTTGATGTGGGATTTTAATAAATATATTTGAAATGTAAAACCCTTAGTTTTTTATCTATATTTCAAAATTTGATGACTTAATTGATTAAGGAGGAGAAAAATATGTCACATTTATATTTTTAAATGTTAATACTATGTTTGATAGCATACATGATACTCCACATCGATCTAAAATGAAAAGGTAAATATTATTATTTAATATGGGTTTTATTGCATTAGAATTGGAATTTAGATAATAAAAAATATAAACTAAATAATAAAAATATGGTTCACACGTGTATATATAGTTAATTCTCTTGTGACCAATTAATTATAATGAAGATAAAACCATTTTTGTAATAACTAGAATGGTTTTTCAGAAAAACTGTTAGAACATGAAAAAGTGTTTTTATACTAATAAATAATGTAACCACCCTTGTTGGATAATATTGATAAAATAAAAATATAATATTTATAATATAATTTTATACTTTCAACTTAGTTATTTATGTAAAAGATATAATAAAATTTTAATTTTACAGATAAAATATATATTTTTCTAAAGAGGCATATTTACTGCCATTTGACAATGCTATTGTTTAAAATCAATATTTGAACACATTTATAAGTGATATTTGTAAAAAGATACCTATTATTTACTGTAATAGTGTTATAATTTATTTTTGTAGCATTTTTGGTATTTTTATGATAAGATTCATTTTTTTGATGAATAGTGAAAAAATAATTTTATTTTAATAGAAAACAGTTGCTTTCTTTTGATTTATTTATATTGTTTGAATAAATTTGAGATTTTTTTAAAAGTAAAATTAGTTAAAAAATTATTATTTAATCCCTTAAATTCATTTTAATAAAATTAACATTGAACTTGGATATAAGGACATTTCATTATTTTAGTCTTTTTTACTTTAAAAAATAATTTTCTCGATCTATAAAAGGTATAAATCTTTTATTAATGTATGAAAATAAAGTGTTTTAATATTTTAATAATAGATTCAATATTTTGATTATTAATTTTGTAATTTATTAAATACGACCATTTTATTTTTGTATAAAATTTGTGTAATACCTTCTGTAATTTTGGTCACCATGGTTAAGGTTAAATCGATTACTTCGGGGTAAACATAATATTATAAATAATATAAACATAATATAAAACATGAAATAAATTTGTTAGATGAATATTTTTTCTCAATGATCATTAAATGGTCTGTGATAAGTCCACTTATGGCCTTTTGTATTAGAATTTAGCCTTTACAATAATATATTCAAATAAATTTAATTATTTCATACTTTTAATTTTAACAAGAAATATATTTTTTATATGAGGTTATATAGGAGATATGATCAAATATATATATTTATTATAAATATATATACATTATCTACATCATGGTAGTTTATTTATAATTTTTTTTGATAATAAAATCACCTCAAATAGTGACACAATAAAGATGGATTAATAGTTTAATTAATAGAAAAATCAAATAAATGTTATTAAAAATATTATAATAAATATAATTTAATGTAATTAAGTTTATACATGAATTTTATGGATTAATTTGACATGATATTGTTGATTTAAAATATTTGTATAAAGACCCGTAAAATTCAAGGGAAATTTTTTCTTAATTTTCTTTGGAATTTTACAAGAGCGCGGTTTCTGACGGCACCTGATTCTGAGGCCCGGAGTGCCCGGAATCAATTTCCGAAGTTTGGCTCGGGTATGTTCAGTGAACGAACGAGCGGGAATTTCTAACTTTTAATCCGTTGCTCGGAATTGAAATCTGAGGACACCGATGAACTCGTAGCGCCGATATTCGCTTAAGGGTACCTTTTCCGAGGTTGCGTTTATTGCGGGTCGAAAGTTAGTTTTTGGGAGAATTATAAAAAGTTGAATAAAAATGTGGAACACTTTTTATTTATTTCTTAATTGTTGGTTAACTCCTCTCAAAGGAAGTTAAAGGTGGGGCCCACATCCACTTAACCTCCCTTGGGAGGATTAAGTGTGGTGGGGCCCACATGAAACCCAACCTTCCATCTCCTCTCAAAACTCCTTTAACCCCTCTTTAAATGACAAGACAACTTGTTAATTATTTTGGAGTTTTTTTTATTTGAATTTCAAACCTTTGAAATTCAATTTGTTAAGTTTGTGAATAAAATAAGACTCTATCTTATTTTGTTGGGTTAGAACTCTCTAGCCTTCTTGAGAGGATTTTGGGAGCTCCTTCTTCTTCTTCAACCTTGACGAAGAACGCGAAGAACCTTCGAGCTCCGAGGAAGAACGCCGCTCCTCTCATCTTCGTAACCCGTTGTTTCCGAAGATCGATGACATCTTCCGTGTCAACGAAAGGGAACGACACTTCCTCCTCGGACTTCCTTCGTCGACTTACGAAGATTCGCCAACGGCGTACCTCTCCATACATACCTCTTCGTCAACGGTTGATGAACGATTACCGCGACGCCAGACCTCCGCGACGTTGTCTTCCGCGGGTCGTTGACGATCTTCGAACTTATACTCAAGGTAGGGGTTGTTGTTGATTATTTATTTATTTATTTATTTATTTATTTATTCTCGTTCGTGGTTCTAGCATGACAAATGTGAGGATCTTTAATTATGTGTTATCGTTTAACGTGAGGGGGCCGGACCGTATGAACACGGCCGAACCCCCTCCTTTGTTCTTGTTGATTTATCTTGCGAATGAAACAAGATGGCGTGGTGCTGTCGCACCACGCGGAAATTCGCACCGTGGAAGAATCATCACGAACACGACGCCTTCGCGCTGCGTCGAAGGGAATCGAAGGCGCCGCGGCCGGAGCGGGGCCGCGGTGGAGGGGCGCGGTGCCGTCGCACCGCGCCGGACGACGAACACCGCGGCCGGTTCCGGGCCGCGGCGAGACGGGAAGACCGGCGGCTTGCCGGGCCGCCGGTGTCGGAAGTCAGAAGGGGACCAGCTTTGCCGGTCCCGTTGGAGAAAAACCGGCCGGCTAGCTGGCCGGCCGGAAGGTCAAAGACCGGGGGAATTTAATTCCCCCGGTCAGCTCTAAAGCCCCCCCCATTTATGAGGGCGGGGGGGGGGGGGGGGGGGGGGGGGGGGGGGTTCATTGAGGGGGGGCAGGCGGCCCCCCGGTTCTCTTCAAAGCAAGCCCCCACGAGGGGGGGGGGGGGTTCCCAAAGGCGCGGCTAAAAGCCGCGCCGTTAGTTTGATAAAGCGGAGGCTTTCCCCCCGCGCGTGGCGACAAGCGGCGCCAGGCCGCACCGGACAGCGCCGCCGCGCCGGCACGCGCCGCCGCGCCGGACCGCCGCCGGCCGGGCCGGGTCGGCCGAGACCCGGACCCCCCGTTTTCGAGACGATTTCGGTCTTTTGGCCATAACATGAGCAACGGACTTCCGTTTGACGAACCATCCACAACTACGTGATCCTTGGATCGAGATGGTCAATTCGGTATATCGCACTCAAAGTTTCGGAACATTTTGAGTTCGGCCGGGTTGGTTCGTTCACGAAACCAACCGGGCCTTTGGAGCGGAAACGCTCATATCTTGAGCTACGGACGACCGATTGACGTTCTGTCAGCTTTGTTGTGTTCCTCTTAGTGAGACAGATCTTTTGGCATACTCCGCCCGAGGTTTGGACGCAGGTGGAATACGGTCGGGTTGGTTTTGCCTTAAAAACCAACCGGGTCCCTAGGACGAAAAAGCCAATAACTCTCAGACCGGGCGTCCGATCGACGCGCCGTCTGTTGCATTGAGTTCCTGTTGAAGATACGGAAATTTTGGATACATCAACTCTGGACTTTGTGACAGTTGATGTATCAGCCTCTCAGCTCGTGGAGCGGACCCTCCGAACGAGCTTGCTGTGTGCGAAAACCCTAGTGTTGGCTGCGACTGCTACTGCGACTGTTACTGTGACTTCTACTACTACTGCTACTACTACTGTGACTGCGACGACGACAGTACAGAGATCCTGTGTGGATTCGACGATGACAACTACAGCACTCAGCGATCCTACATGGATCAGTGCTACAGGTCCTGTGTGGGCCCGATCCTGTGTGGGTCCGATCCTGTGTGGGTCTTTGCGCTCAGCGGTCCTGTGTGAACCAGTGGTTCTGTGTGAACCAGCGCCTACAGGTCCTATGTGGGCCCCATCCTGTGTGGGTCTTTTGTGGGGGTTAGTTACCTATCGATCCTTCGTGGGTCCGACGACTTAGATGGATCAGAGATCATCTTTATCATCCTTTGAAGAAGTATACCTGTGTGAGCTGAATCCTATTGCTTTCCTGTGTGGATTGTGTTGTGCTATCCTGTGTGGATTACATTTTTCTTTGCTGTGTGGAATACGTTTACTTTCCTGTGTGGACTGAGTTGTACTTGGGCTCAGAGGTTGGAGCGTTTTTGAAATTGATGACTTAGGTATATGTATAGGCATATACCAAATCAGTGTCGGTTGTTACTTCGTGATTGTACATTTCTTTGTGGTTTATCCTTTGTGGATTTCGAGAGACCTTCAAGGGTCTCGGGGTCCCTACTGAGTATCTTATACTCACCGCTGCACGGGCTATGCCCGCACTACATTGTGTTGGTTGCAGACGACGGACAGCGTTGATCTTGGCTGAGACATGCAGAGCAGGACGGTACCTGGAGGTGGACCACTGGGCGGGACGTGTTCGGAGTGGACGACGGGACCCGTGGAGCAGTGGAGCTATCTGTACCCACCCTTCAGGTGGGATTTCCAGTGGACAGCTCGGAGTAGCAGCTTTTACATTTCAGTTGCTGTTTTCCCTTTCGAGTTGTACTTTAATTTCAGTTTGGGTTTGTATACTGGCCCATTTACTTTTCCGCACTTTCATTTGTACTCTGTTTTTACTTAGTGTTTACTTTCCGCTTGCTTACACTATGGTGTTTGTTTACTTTACAAAGGCAATGCCTTCTCTTTTTACCGGGATTTACGCCTTGGTGCTAGTCGCCAGCCCCTGACCTATAGAAGGCGGGCTTGGGGTAGTCACGGCACGGACCCCGAGGGCGGGTCGTGACAAATTGGTATCAGAGGAGTTCGGTTCTACCGCGAAATCTGATCTTTTCTATGTGAAGCAATAATGTTTAGCATATTGAGTGTGGTTATCAGTCCAGGGAGTCCAGTGTTGGTGCGGCGGCCGACGTATCCGTACACCAGGACCCTGACTTCTGATTCCGACTTAATGCACGAAAACATTGATTGCATGTGTGTTTCAAAGTTTTCATTGTAATTACCTATATCAGCTCACCAGGTATACTGTTCTGACCGTGGCGCACCTGTTTCCTTTTCAGGATGGCCCCACGACGGTAGTCAGCTAGGGTTCCGAGAGTCGAGTGTGACGACAGCCCACCAAGCGACGAGGCTTCGGTGCAGGGCCCTTTGTCAGCAGTGGCACCGGCGGTAGCACTACCCGCCGAGCCCCCGATGCTTCCAGCACCAGCCGCTTACGATGCACGTCGCCTCAGCGCACTGCATGAGTTTCGGCGCCAGTGACCGCCCAGGTTTTGCGAGGAAACGGATCCCCAGGCAGCTGAGGACTGGCTGGAGGCAGTGGTACGTGTGTTTAGGTTAGTGAGGACACCAGCATACCTCATGGTGATCCTCGCTGTGAGCCTACTACACGCAGTAGCAGGACGATGGTGGAGCTTGATGCTCCAGGTGAACGATGAGGCATCTCTACTTTGGACGGACTTTTAGAGCCTCTTCCACTCGGAGTTCGTCCCAGCCACCCTTCGTGCGGTGCGTATCCAGGAGCTTCTTCAGCTGCGGCAGGGCAGCATGACGGTCGCTCAGTACTCGGCGAGATTTACTGATCTCTTGCGCTACTCGACCGACATGGTACGGGACCCATTATTCCGGGCCCGGACCTTCGAGCAGGGTTTGAGACACGAGATCAGGGCATCGCTGATCTCCCTCAGCCTACCGACTCAGACAGGAGTACTGGAGCGGGCCTTTCTGATCGAGAGCTTCCTTGCTGAGTCTACACCAGCACCGAGACCCACCGCTGGGCGGCACGTGGCAGAGTCATCTGTAGCAGGCAGCTGACGGATGACTCAGGGGTCCAGACAGACTAGACCCTCAGGCAGACGACCTCCGGACACTGGCTCAGCAGTGCGGGGCACACAGAGAGGAGCCAGTCTTTCGAGTGGCAGACAGTGCTACTCGTGCGGCGGGCAGGGCCACATGGCTCGTGACTGCCCGACCCGCCATGCAGAGGAGCAACAGATGGTTGAGGAACCACCTAGGAAGAGGCAGAGGTTCGACCGTGGCGGTCCGCAGAGAGGAGGCGGACGAGGCAGAGGAGCTCGCCGAGCAGCAGGTGGTGGGCGACGCTTTGAGGCTCTACCACCACCACCACCAGGAGGTCCACCCCGACCTCAGGGAAGAGCACAGCTTCTGGCAGCTGAAGCTTACGATCATGGAACTCCGGAAGTGGGTGGACTAGTTCCGGACTAGCTCCAGGCATAGAGGCCTTTGCCGATAATGCCTCTAGCTTCGTAGATTGTGTTGCCTTGTGTCCTTGTACTTTAAGTTGAAGTAATAAAAGATACTTTCCTTGGTGACTTTTGTTTTCTTGTCTTTTGTTTGTTTTTACTAAGAGGTGCCGGTTAAAAACTGTTGACTTGACCCTCACTTGCGAGATTCTTACTGGAGGAAACCCAGTGACCACACACTGATGCTGACAGTGTGACTCAACCCTTGGAGGCGAGAGTAACGGTTGGATATCTTGGTAGCAGCATCAAGGCCTTATGACGTCATCCATGCCATGAATTAACTAATCATGACGGGATTGACTGTATTAGGCAAGGAACGTGGTTCATCTAGGGGATGAGACCGGATTTCACTTTTCGGCAAAGGAGAAATCTTTGTAGATTTTCCGTACGTTAAGGAGGAAGGGGAAACCCTTCGTGTGGTCAGACAGATGTCAGCAGAGCTTCCAAGAGCTGAGACAGAGTTTGACTAGCGCACCTATCTTGAGGTTGACTGAAGAGGGAGTAGGGTACGTAGTCTACTGCGATGCATCAGGGACCGGACTCGGATGTGTTCTGATGCAGGAGCGGGCAGTGATTGCTTATGGATCACGTCAGTTAAGGCCGCATGAGCAGAACTACGCTACCCATGACCTGGAGTTAGCAGTTGTGGTCTTCGCTCTGAAGACTTGGCGACACTATCTAATGGGCGAGCGCTTTACAGTCTTTTCCGATCATCAAAGTCTCAGGTATATCTTCTCACAGAAGGACCTGAACCTGAGACAGCAACGATGGCTCGAGTTTCTCCAGGACAATGACTTTGAGATAGTCTATACTCCTGGGAAGGGGAACGTAGTAGACGATGCCCTCAGCAGGAGGACGGGCATTCAGCTACTCGAGGAGGCAACGAAGCAGCTAGCCTCTTTGCAGTTATCCTTCGTGGATAGAGATGGATCAGCCTTCCTCCAGTCTCTCACAGTCACCCCTCCACTACTGCAGCGGGTCAGAGAGGCACATCGTGAGGACGCTGACTGTGAGACACGGCGTGCACATATATCCTCGGGACAGGCACCTGATGGTTTCTCCCTTGGAGCAGAGCACGACAACCTTTTCAGAGGACGTACCACGGTACCAGTCGCTTTGCAAGAGGAAGTGCTGAGAGAGTTTCACACCTCTCCTTGGGCGGTATATCCTAGAGTGGAGAAGATGTACCAAGACCTCAGACGACAGCACTGGTGGCCAGGCATGAAGAAGGCAGTAGCAGAGTTCGTTTCTCGATGCCTCACCTGCCAGCAGGTGAAGGCAAAGCATCAGGTACCAGCAGGCTTGGTACAGCCCTTGGAGGTCCCGGAGTGGAAGTGGGATGGCATATCTATGGACTTCGTGACTGGACTTCCACGCACTTCCAGAGGTCACAACTCCATCTGGGTGATTGTTGAGCGACTCACCAAGTCGGCACACTTCTTACCCATCAGAGAGCAGGGCTCAGTGGAGAGCTTGGGATGTCTCTACGTTCAGGAGATTGTGCGGCTCCATGGTGTTCCATCATCTATCGTCTCCGATCGAGATGCTCGCTTTACTTCCCGACTTTGGAAGGGGTTACAGGAGGCGTTCGGGACGCAGCTACGTCTGAGCACAGCCTTTCACCCTCAGACGGATGGTCAGACGGAGAGGACCATTCAGACTCTCGAAGACATGCTCCGCGCATGTGTCCTCGACTTTGGTCGTAGCTGGGAGGTCCACTTACCCTTGGTGGAGTTTGCGTACAACAGCATCTACAACTCCTTCATCAGGATGGCACCGTATGAGACGTTGTACGGCTGACCTTGTAGATCTCCTTTGTGCTGGACAAACCCTGGGGAGTCAGCACTGGTGGGACCGGAGATGGTCCGGGCCACGACAGAGATGGTCCAGGTCATCCAGGAGCGGATGAGGACAGCTCAGAGCCGGCAGAAGTCATACGCTGACAGGAGGCGGAGGCCACTAGAGTTCGAGGATGGTGACCACGTCATCTTGCGGGTCTCACCTCGACGTGGTATTCGGAGATTTGTCCGAGGCGGCAAGTTATCTCTGCGCTTCATCGGACCCTTCTAGGTCCTCAGCAGGTTTGGTGAGGTGGATTATCGCCTGGCTCTACCACCTCAGTTGCACCGGGTGCACGACGTCTTCCACGTGTCTCAGCTGAGGAGATACGTGCACGACCCGACGCACATCATTGACCATGGGGAGCTTGACGTTGACGATGGGGCGACTTTTTTGGAGGTCCCGGTGGAGATAGAGGATCGACAGGAGCGGGTCCTACGTGGGTGATCGATTCCTCTTGTGTGCATCAGATGGCAGCACGGGAATCTCCAGAAGAGCACATAGGAGCAGGAGGCTCAGATGCGTGCTTAGTACCCTCGGTTGTTTCCCAAGTTTTTGATGTATCTTTACGGGGACGTAATTCCCTGAGGTTGGAGTAATGTAAAGACCCGTAAAATTCAAGGGAATTTTTTTCTTAATTTTCTTTGGAATTTTACAAGAGCGTGGTTTCTGACGGCACCTGATTCTGAGGCCCGGAGTACCCGGAATCAATTTCCGAAGTTTGGCTCGGGTACGTTCAGTGAATGAATGAGCCGGAATTTCTAACTTTTAATCCGGTGCTCGGAATTAAAATCCGAGGAAACCAATGAACTCGCAGCGCCGATATTCGCTTAAGGGGACCATTTCCGAGGTTGCGTTTATTGCGGGTCGAAAGTTAGTTTTTGGGAGAATTATAAAGTTGAATAAAAATGTGGAACACTTTTTATTTATTTCTTACTTGTTGGTTAACTCCTCTCAAAAGAAGTTAAAGGTGGGGCCCACATCCACTTAACCTCCCTTGGGAGGATTAAGTGTGGTGGGGCCCACACGAAACCCAACCTTCTATCTCCTCTCAAAACTCCTTTAAACCCTCTTTAAATGACATGACAACTTGTTAATTATTTTGGAGTTTTTTTTATTTGAATTTCAAACCATTGAAATTTAATTTGTGAAGTTTGTGAATAAAATAAGACTCTATCTTATTTTGTTGGGTTAGAACTCTCTAGCCTTCTTGAGAGGATTTTGGGAGCTCCTTCTTCTTCTTCAACCTTGACGAAGAACGCGAAGAACCTTCGAGCTCTGACGAAGAACGCCGCTCCTCTCATCTTCGTAACCCGTTGTTTCTGAAGATCGACGACGTCTTCCGTGTCAACGAAAGGGAATGCCGCTTCCTCCTCGGACTTCCTTCATCGGCTTACGAAGATTCGCCAACGACGTACCTCTTCGGACGTACCTCTTCGTCAACGGTTGACGAACGATTACCGCGACGCCAGACCTCCGCGACGTTGTCTTCCGCGGGTCGTTGACGATCTTCGAACTTATACCCAAGGTAGGGGTTGTTGTTGATTATTTATTTATTTATTTATTTATTTATTTATTCTCGTTCATGGTTCTAGCATGACAAACGTGAGGATAATTAAATATGTGTTATCGTTTAACGTGAGGGGGCCGGACCGCATGAACACGGCCGAACCCCCTCCTTTGTTCTTGTTGATTTATCTTGCGGATGAAACAAGATGGCGTGGTGCCGTCGCACCACGCGGAAATTCGCACCGTGGAAGAATCATCACGAACGCGACGCCGTCGCGCCGCGTCGAAGGGAATCGAAGGCGTCGCGGCTGGAGCGGGGCCGCGGCGGAGGGGCGCGGTGCCGCCGCACCGTGCCGGACGATGAACACCGCGGCCAGTTCCGGGCCGCGGCGAGACGGGAAGACCGGCGTCTCGCCGGGCCGCCGGTGTCAGAAGTCGGAAGGGGACCGGCTTTGCCGGTCCCGTTGGAGAAAAACCGGCCGGCCAGGTGGCCGGCCGGAAGGTCAACGACCGGGGGAATTTAATTCCCCTGGTCAGCTCTTAAGCCCCCCCCCCCATTTATGAGGGGGGGGGGGGTGGAGGTTTCATTGAGGGGGGGCAGGCGGCCCCCAGTTCTCTTCAAAGCAGGCCCCCACGAGGGGGGGGGGGGGTTCCCAAAGGCGCGGCTAAAAGTCGCGCCGCCAGTTTGATAAAGCGGGGGCTTTGCCCCCCGCGCGTGGCGACAAGCGGCGCCAGGCCGCGCCGGACAGCGCCGCCGCGCCGGTCCGCGCCGCCGCGCCGGACCGGCGCCGTCCGGGCCGGGTCGGACCCGGGTCGGGTCGAACCGGTTCGGGCCGACCCAGGGGGGGGTCGGGCCGGGTCGGGCCGACCCAGGGGGGGGTCGGGCCGGGTCGGCCCAGACACGGACCCCCCGTTTTCGAGACGATTTCGGTATTTTGGCCATAACATGAGCGAAGGACCTCCGTTTGACGAACCGTCAGCGGCTATGTGATCCTTGGATCGAGACGGTCGATTCGGTATATCGCACTCAATGTTTCAGAACATTTTGAGTTCGGCCGGGTTGGTTCGTTCACGAAACCAACCGGGCCTTCGGAGCGGAAACGCTCATATCTTGAGCTACGGACGTCCGATTGACGTGCCGTCAGCTTTGTTGTGTTCCTCTTAGTGAGACAGATCTTTTGGCAGAATCCGCCCGAGGTTTGGATGTAGGTGGAATACGGTCGGGTTGGTTTTGCCTTAAAAACCAACCGGGTCCCTAGGACGAAAAGGCCAATAACTCTCAGACCGGGCGTCCGATCGACGCGCTGTCTGTTTCGTTGAGTTCCTGTTGACGATACGGAACTTTTGGATACATCAACTCTGGACTTTGTGATAGTTGATGTATCAGCCTCTCGGCTCGTGGAGCGGACCCTCCGAACGAGCTTGCTGTGTGCGGAAAACCTAGTTCTGGCTGCGACTGCTACGGCGACTGTTACTGTGACTTCTACTGCTACTGCTACTGCTACTGTGACTGCGACAACGACAGTACAGAGATCCTGTGTGGATTCGACGACGACGACTAAAGCACTCAGCGATCCTACGTGGATCACTGCTACAGGTCCTGTGTGGGCCCGATCCTGTGTGGGTCCGATCCTGTGTGGGTCTTTGCGCTCAGCGGTCCTGTGTGAACCAGCGCCTACAGGTCCTATGTGGGCCCCATCCTGTGTGGGTCTTTTGCGGGGGTTAGTTACCCATCGATCCTTCGTGGGTCCGACGACTTAGATGGATCACCGATCATCTTTATCATCCTTTGAAGAAGTATACCTGTGTGAGCTGAATCCTATTGCTTTCCTGTGTGGATTGTGTTGTGCTATCCTGTGTGGATTACGTTTTGCTTTTCTGTGTGGAATATGTTTACTTTCCTGTGTGGACTGAGTTGTACTTGGGCTCGGAGGTTGGAGCGTTTTTGAAATTGACGACTTAGGTATATGTATGGGCATATACCTAAGCAGTGTCGGTTGTTACTTCGTGATTCGACCTTTCTTTGTGGTTTATCCTTTGTGGATTTCTAGAGACCTTCAAGGGTCTCAGGGTCCCTACTGAGTATCTTATACTCACCCCTGCACGGGCTATGCCCGCACTACGTTGTGTTGGTTGCAGACGACGGACATCGTTGATCTTGGCTGAGGCTTGCAGAGCAGGACGATACCTGGAGGTGGACCACTGGGCGAGACATGTTCGGAGCGGACGACGGGACCCGTGGAGCAGTGGAGCTATCTGTACCCACCCTTCAGGTGGGATTTCCAGTGGACAGCTCGGAGTAGCGGCCTTTACTTTTCAGTTGCTGTTTTCCCTTTCGAGTTGTACTTTACTTTCAGTTTGGGTTTGTATACTGGCCCATTTACTTTTCCGCACTTTCAGTTGTACTCTGTTTTTACTTAGTGTATACTTTCCGCTTGCTTACTCTGTGGTGTTTGTTTACTTTACAGAGGCAATGCCTTCCCTTTTTA
Source organism: Viscum album (assembly GCA_963277665.1). NCBI lineage: Eukaryota > Viridiplantae > Streptophyta > Magnoliopsida > Santalales > Viscaceae > Viscum > Viscum album. The sequence continues at coordinate 173,366,739 of OY728157.1, forward strand.
CCGGGATTTATGCCTTGGTGCTAGTCGCCAGCCCCTGGCCTATAGAAGGCAGGCTTGGGGTAGTCACGGCATAGACCCCGAGGGCAGGTCGTGACAAATTGGTATTAGGGGATTTCGGTTCTACTGCGAACTCTGATATTTTCTATGTGAAGCAATAATGTTTAGCGTATTGAGTATGGTTATCAGTCCAGGGAGTCCAGTGTTGGTGTGGCGGTCGATGTATCCGTACACCAGGACCCTAACTTCTGATTCCGACTAAATGCACGAAAACATTGATTGCGTGTGTGTTTCAAAGTTTTCTTTGTGATTACTTATATGAGCTCACTAGGTATACTGTTCTGACCGTGGCGCACCTGTTTCCTTTTCAGGATGGCCCCACGACGGCAGTCAGCTAGGGTTCCGAGAGTCGAGTGTGACGACAGCCCACTGAGCGACGAGGCTTCGGTGTAGGGCCCTTTGTCAGCAGTGGCACCGGCGGTAGCACTACCCGCTGAGCCCCCGATGCTTCCAGCACGAGCCGCTGACGATGCACGTCGCCTCAACGCACTGCATGAGTTTCAGCGCCAGCGACCACCCAGGTTTCGTGGGGAAACGGATCCCCAGGCAGCTGAAGACTGGCTGGAGGCAGTGGTACGTGTGTTTAGGTTAGTGAGGACACCAGCAGACCTCATGGTGATCCTCGCTGTGAGCCTACTACACGCAGCAGTAGGACGATGGTGGAGCTTGATGCTCCAGTTGCACGATGAGGCATCTCTACTTTGGAAGGACTTTGAGAGCCTCTTCCGCTCGGAGTTCGTCCCGGCCACCCTTCGTGCGGTGCGTATCCAGGAGCTTCTTCAGCTGCGGCAGGGCGGCATAACGGTCGCTCAGTACTCGGCAAGATTTACTGATCTCTCACTCTACTCGACCGACATGGTACGAGACCCATTCTTCCGGGCCCGGACCTTCGAGCAGGGTTTGAGACACGAGATCAGGGCATCGCTGATCTCCCTCAGCATACCGACTCAGACAGGAGTACTGGAGCGGGGCCTTCTGACCGAGAGCTTCCTTGCTGAGTCTACACCAGCACCGAGACCCACCGCAGGGCGGGACGTGGCAGAGTCATCTGCAGCAGGAAGCCGACAGATGACTCAGGGGTCCAGACAGACCAGACCCTCAGGAAGACGACCTCAGGACACTGGCTCAGCAGTGCGGGGCACACAGCGAGGAGCCAGTATTTCGAGAGGCAGACAGTGCTACTTGTGCGGCGGGCAGGGCCACATGGCTCGTGACTGCCTGACCCGCCATGCAGAGGAGCAGCAGACGGTTGAGGAACCACCTAGGCAGAGGCAGAGGTTCGACCGTGGCGGTCTGCAGGGGGGAGGCGGACGAGGCAGAGGAGCTCGCCGAGCAGCAGGTGGTGGGCGACGCTTTGAGGCTCTACCACCACCACCACCAGGAGGTCCACCCCGACCTCAGGGAAGAGCACAGCTTCAGGTAGCTGAAGCTTACGATCATGGAACTCCGGAAGCGGGTGGACTAGTTCGGGACTAGCTCCAGGCATAGAGGCCTTTGCCGATAATGCCTCTAGCTTCGTAGATTGTGTTGCCTTGTGTCCTTGTACTTTAAGTTGAAGTAATAAATGATACTTGCCTTGGTGACTTTTGTTTTCTTGTCTTTTGTTTGTTTTTACTATGAGGTGCCAGTTAAAAACTGTTGACTTGACCCTCACTTGCATGATTCTTACTGGAGGAAACCCAGTGACCACACACTGATGCCGACAGTGTGACTCAACCCTTGGAGGCGAGAGTAACGGTTGGATATCTTGGTAGCAGCGTCGAGGCCTTACGACGTCATCCATGCAATGAATTAACTAATCATGACGGGATTGACTGTATTAGGCAAGGAACGTGGTTCATCTAGGGGATGAGACCGGATTTCACTTTTCGGCAGAGGAGAAATCTTTGCATCTTTTCCGTACGTTAAGGAGGAAGGGGAAACCCTTCGTGTGGTCAGACAGATGTCAGCAGAGCTTCCAGGAGCTGAGACAAAGTTTGACTAGCGCACCTATCTTGAGGTTGCCTGAGGGGGGAGTAGGGTATGTAGTCTACTACGATGCATCAGGGACCGGAATCGGATGTGTTCTGATGCAGGAGAGGACAGTGATCGCCTATGGATCACGTCAGTTAAGGCCGCATGAGCAGAACTACGCTACCCATGACCTGGAGTTAGCAGTTGTGGTCTTCGCTCTGAATACTTGGCGACACTATCTGATGGGAGAGCGCTTTACAGTCTTTTCGGATCATCAGAGTCTCAGGTATATCTTCTCACAGAAGGACCTGAACATGAGACAGCAGCGATGGCTCGAGTTCCTCCAGGACTATGACTTTGAGATAGTCTATACTCCTGGGAAGGGGAACGTAGTAGCCGATTCCCTCAGCAAGAGGACGGGCATTCAGCTACTCGAGGAGGCAACGGAGCAGCTAGCCTCTTTGCAGTTATCCTTCGTGGATAGAGATGGATCAACCTTCCTCCAGTCTCTCACAGTCACCCCTCCACTACTGCAGCGGGTCAGAGAGGCACAGCGTGAGGACGCTGACTGTGAGACACGACATGCACAAATATCCTCGGGACAAGAACCTGATGGTTTCTCCCTTGGAGCAGAGCACGACATCCTTTTCAGAGGACGTACCATGGTACCAGTCGCTTTGCGAGAGGAAGTGCTGAGAGAGTTTCACACTTCTCCTTTGGTGGCACATCCTGGAGTGGCGAAGATGTACCAGGACCTCAGATGACAGCACTGGTGGCCAGGCATGAAGAAGGCAGTAGCAGAGTTTGTTTCTCGATGCCTCCCCTGCCAGTAGGTGAAGGCAGAGCATCAGGTACTAGCAGGCTTGGTACAGCCCTTGGAGGTCCCGGAGTGGAAGTGGGACGATATATCTATGGACTTTGTGACTGGACTTCCACGCACTTCCAGAGGTCACGACTCCATCTGGGTGATTGTTGACCGACTCACCAAGTCAGTACACTTCTTACCCATCAGAGAGCAGGGCTCAGTGGAGAGCTTGAGACGTCTCTACGTTCAGGAGATTGTGCGGCTCCACGGCGTGCCATCATCTATCATCTCTGATCGAGATGCTCGCTTTACTTCCTGACTTTGGAAGGGGTTACAGGAGGCGTTCGGGACGCAGCTACGTCTGAGCACAGCCTTCCACCCACAGACGGATGGTCAGACGGAGAGGACCATTCAGACTCTCGAAGACATGCTCCACGCATGTGTCCTCGACTTTGGTCGTAGCTTGGAGGACCACCTACCCTTGGTGGAGTTTGCATACAACAACAGCTACCACTCCACCATCAGGATGGAACCGTATGAGGCGTTGTACGGCCGACCTTGTAGATCTCCTTTGTGCTGGACAGACCCTGGGGAGTCAGCACTGGTGGGACTGGAGATGGTCCAGGCCACGACAGAGAAGGTCCAGGTCATTCAGGAGCCGATGAGGACAGCTCAGAGCCGACAGAAGTCATACGCTGACAGGAGCCGGAGGCCACTAGAGTTCGAGGATGGTGACCACGTCTTCTTGCGGGTCTCACCTCGATGTGGTATTCGGAGATTTGGCCGAGGCGGAAAGTTATCTCTGCGCTTCATCGGACCATTCCAGGTCCTCAGTAGGTTTGGTGAGGTGGCTTATCGCCTAGCTCTACCACCTCAGTTGCACCGGGTGCACAATGTCTTCCACGTGTCTCAGCTGAGGAGATACGTGCACGACCCGACGCACATCATTGACCATGGGGAGCTTGACGTTGACGATGGAAAGACTTTTAAGGAGGTCCCGGTGGAGATAGAGGATCGACAGGAGCGGGTCCTACGTGGGCGATTGATTCCTCTTGTGCGCATCAGATGGCAGCACGGGAACCTCAAGGAGAACACATGGGAGCGGGAGGCTCAGATGCGTGCTTAGTACCGTCATTTTTTTCCCTAGTTTTTGATGTATCTTTACGGGGACGTAAAGCCCTGAGGTGGGAGTAATGTAAAGACCCGTAAAATTCAAGGGAAATTTTTTCTTAATTTTCTTTGGAATTTTACAAGAGCGCGGTTTCTAACGACACCTGATTCTGAGGCCCGGAGTTCCCGGAATCAATTTCTGAAGTTTGTCTCGGGTACGTTCAGTGAACGAACGAGCAGGGAATTTCTAACTTTTAATCCGGTGCTCGGAATTGAAATCTGAGGACACCGATGAACTCACAGCGCCGATATTCGCTTAAGGGGACCTTTTCCGAGGTTGCATTTATTGCGGGTCGAAAGTTAGTTTTTTGGAGAATTATAAAAAGTTGAATAAAAATGAGGAACACTTTTTATTTATTTCTTACTTGTTGGTTAACTCCTCTCAAAGGAAGTTAAAGGTGGGGCCCACATCCACTTAACCTCCCTTGGGAGGATTAAGTGTGGTGGGGCCCACACGAAACCCAACCTTCCATCTCCTCTCAAAACTCTTTTAACCCCTCCTTAAATGACATGACAACTTGTTAATTAATTTGGAGTTTTTTTATTTGAATTTCAAACCTTTGAAATTCAATTTGTTAAGTTTGTGAATAAAATAAGACTCTATATTATTTTGTTGGGTTAGAACTCTCTAGCCTTCTTGAGAGGATTTTGGGAGCTCCTTCTTCTTCTTCAACCTTGACGAAGAACGCGAAGAACCTTCGAGCTCCGACGAAGAACGCCGCTCCTCTCATCTTCGTAACCCGTTGTTTCCGAAGATCGACGACGTCTTCCGTGTCAACGAAAGGGAATGCCGCTTCCTCATCGGACTTCCTTCGTCGGCTTACGAAGATTCGCCAACGATGTACCTCTTCGGACGTACCTCTTCGTCAACGGTTGACGAACGATTACCGCGACGCCAGACCTCCGCGACGTTGTCTTCCGCGGGTCGTTGACGATCTTCAAACTTATACCCAAGGTAGGGGTTGTTGTTGATTATTTATTTATTTATTTATTTATTCTCGTTCGTGGTTCTAGCATGACAAACGTGAGGATATTTAAATATGTGTTATCGTTTAACGTGAGGGGGCCGGACCGCATGAACACGGCCGAACCCCCTCCTTTGCTCTTGTTGATTTATCTTGCGGATGAAACAAGATGGTGTGGTGTCGTCGCACCACGCGGAAATTCGCACCGTGGAAGAATGATCACGAACGCGACGCCGTCGCGCCGCGTCGAAGGTAATCGAAGGCGCCGCGGCCGAAGCGGGGCCATGGTGGAGGGGAGCGGTGCCGTCGCACCGCGCCGGACGACGAACACCACGGCCGGTTCCGGGCCGCGGTGAGACGGGAAGACCAGCGACTCGCCGGGCCGCCGGTGTCGGAAGTCGGAAGGGGACTGGCTTTTCCGGTCCCGTTGGAGAAAAACCGGCCGGCCAGGTGGCCGGCCGGAAGGTCAAAGACCGGGGGAATTTAATTCCCCCAGTCAGCTCTAAAGCCCCCCCCATTTATGAGGGGGGGGGGGGGTTCATTGAGGGGGGGAAGGCGGCCCCCTGGTTCTCTTCAAAGCAGGCCCCCACGAGGGGAGGGGGGGTTCCCAAAGGCGCGGCTAAAAGCCGCGCCGCCAGTTTGATAAAGCGGGGGCTTTTCCCCCCGCGCGTGGTGACAAGCGGCCCCAGGCCGCGCCGCCGCCGGCCGCGCCGCGCCGCCGTCCCGGACAGTGCCGCCGCGCCGGTCCGCGCCGCTGCGCCGGACCGCCGTCGGCCGGGCCGGGTCGGCCCGGACCCGGACCCTCCGTTTTCGAGACGATTTCGGTCTTTTGGCCATAACATGAGCCACGGACCTCCGTTTGACGAACCGTCAGCAGCTACGTCTTCCTTGGATCGAGACGGTAGATTCGGTATATCGCACTCAATGTTTCAGAACATTTTGAGTTCGGCCGGGTTGGTTCGTTCACGAAACCAACCGGGCCTTCGGAGCGGAAACGGTCATATCTTGAGCTACGGACGTCCGATTGACGTGTCGTCAGCTTTGTTGTGTTCCTATTAGTGAGACTGATCTTTTGGCATACTCCGCCCGAGGTTTGGACGCAGGTGGAGTACGGTAGGGTTGGTTTTGCCTTAAAAACCAATCGGGCCCCTAGGACGAAAAAGCCAATAACTCTCAGACCGGGCGTCCGATCGACGCACCGTCTTTTGTGTTGAGTTCCTATTAACGATACGGAACTTTTGGATACATCAACTCTGGACATTGTGACAGTTTATGTATCAGCCTCTCGGCTCGTGGAGCGGACCCTCCGAACGAGCTTGTTGTGTGCGGAAACCCTAGTCCTAGCTGCGACTGCTACTGCGACTGTTACTGTGACTTCTACTGCTACTGCTACTGCTACTGTGACTGCGACGACGACAATACATAGATCCTGTGTGGATTCGAAGACGGCGACTACAGCACTCAGCGATCCTACGTGGATCAGTGCTACAGGTCCTGTGTGGGCCTGATCCTGTGTGGGTCCGATCCTGTGTGGGTCATTGCGCTCAGCGGTCCTGTGTGAACCGGTGCCTACAGGTCCTATGTGGGCCCGATCCTGTGTGGGTCTTTTGCGGGGGTTAGTTACCTATCGATCCTTCGTGGGTCCGATGACTTAGATGGATCAGAGATCATCTTTATCGTCCTTTGAAGAAGTATACCTGTGTGAGCTGAATCCTGTTGCTTTCCTGTGTGGATTGTGTTGTGCTATCCTGTGTGGATTACGTTTTGCTTTCCTGTGTGGAATACGTTTACTTTACTATGTGAACTGAGTTGTACTTGGGCTCGGAGGTTGGAGCGTTTTTGAAATTGATGACTTAGGTATATGTATGGGCATATACCTAAGCAGTGTCGGTTGTTACTTCGTGATTGTACCTATATTTGTGGTTTATCCTTTGTAGATTTCGAGAGAACTTCAAGGGTCTCGGGGTCCCTACTGAGTAGTTTATACTCACCCCTGCACGGGCTATGCCCGCACTACGTTGTGTTGGTTGCAGACGACGGACAGGGTTGATCTTGGCTGAGACTTGCAGAGCAGGATGGTACCTGGAGGTGGACCAATGGGCGGGACGTGTTCGGAGTGGACGACGGGACCCATGGAGCAGTGGAGCTATCTGTACCCACCCTTCAGGTGGGACTTCCAGTGGACAGCTCGGAGTAGCGGCTTTTACTTTTCAGTTGCTGTTTTCCCTTTCGAGTTGTACTTTACTTTCAGTTTGGGTTTGTATAATGGCCCATTTACTTTTCCGCACATTCAGTTGTACTCTGTTTTTACTTAGTGTTTACTTTCCGCTTGCTTACTCTGTGGTGTTTGTTTACTTTACAAAGCCAATGCCTTCCCTTTTTACCGAGATTTACGCCTTGGTGCTAGTCGCCAGCCCCTGGCCTATGGAAGGCGGGCTTGGGGTAGTCACGGCACGGACCCCGAGGGCGGGTCGTGACAATTTGGTTTGAAGAGATCAATTTTTATGATATTGTTATAAATTCAAGTGATAAATAATGTCAAAATTTACATTAGTGATATTTTAAAATAAAAAATATTTTATTAAATGATATAAAATTCAAAACAAAAAAAGATAATTCAGATAAAATATTACGATAAGGATAAAGCTATCATAAATGACTCATTTTTTATTTATAATTTTATAATAATTATATCTACCCTAAAAATTTAAATCACATGATAACAATGTAAGAATTACAATGGTTAAATAATGGTTACAATTAATATAAAAGTATCTAAAATTGTAAAAACATATATAATTTTTATTGGATGAAGGAATTCGGACACACAATAATCTTATCTCAAATTTCATAATTTAGGATCCATTGGTCGTAACGCCCCTGAATGATAATGGGTTAAATGACTAAATGATATGACTCAGGTCACCAAGGTGTACCTTCCTTTTCAGGAGCCTGTTTGATTAGAACTTCATAGTTAAGTGTTCCTGGCCAGGAGTAGTGATCTGGATGGGTGACCTTCTGAGAAGTTTACCAGGGTGTGTGTGAGTGAGTAAAAAACACACTGGAAAGTACATGTGTTGACCTGTGCGGACTATCATTAGTCAGATGACCCGTTCGGCCACGTGGGTGGGCCCGATGGTGGGTACCACATGTCTAAGGGGAAACTGGGGGGCCATGACTCGATGGCCATGTTAAGGCGGGGTGGTTGTGCTGTCATTGGAACCCAGTTGTCACATTTGGTATCAGAGAGGGTACCTAGCCTTAAGTGTGGTGCACTGCCTGGGTTGAGATGTATGGCCCACAACGAGGATGTTGTGCTCTAAAAAGGGGGTCACTGTAACGCCCCTATGTGATAAAGGGTTAAATGACTAAATGATATGACTCATGTCAACAAGGTACACATTCCTTTTCATGATCCTGGTTAATTAGAACTCTCCAGTTAAGCGTGCTTAGACTGGAGTAGTGATTAGGATGGGTGAACTTCTGGGATGTTTTCAAGGGAGTGTGTGAGTGAGGACAAAACACACTATAAATCCCATGTGTTGGCCTATGGGGACTATTATTAGTCAGATGACACAATCTGGCATGTGGGTGGGCCCCAGGGTGTGGACAACGTGTCTGTAGGGCAACTGGTGGTACCTGGTGTGCCACGACCCGATGACCATGTTAATGCGGGGTGGTTGTTATATCTCCAGGACCCGGTTGTCACATTTGGTATCAGAGGGGGTACCCAGCATTAAGTGCGGTGCACAGCCTGGGATGATATGTAAGGCCCACAACGAGGATGTTGTTCATTAAAAAGGGGTGATTGTAATGGCCTAGAATGATAAAGGGTTAAATGACTAAATGATATGAATCATGTTAACAAGGTTCACCTTAATTTTCAGGAGCCTGTCTGATTAGAACTCTATAGTTAAGCGTGCTTCACCTGGAGTAGTAATTTGGATGGGTGACATTCTGGAATGTTTCCCAGTGTGTCTGTGAGTGAGAAAAAAACACACTGGAAAGGACTTGTGTTGCCACATGGGGAATACCATTAGTCAGATGAACCGTTCCAACACAAGGGTGGGCCCCAGGGTGGGGACCACGTGTTTGCGGTGCAACTACTCGTACCCGGCGGGCTAGGAACCAATGACCATGTTAAGGCAGGGTGCTTGTGTAGTCATCTAATGGATTTTATGAAGGTGGGGAGCATGAAATCCTTTTCAGAGGACGTATCATGGTACTAGTAGCACTACATGAGGAGGTGTTGAGGGAGTCCCACAGGTCCCCTCTGACGGTACATCCTGGTGTAGTGAATATGTATTAGGATATCTGAAGTCAGTATTGATGGACCGAGATTAATGAAGTAGTCGTAGAGTTTGTATCACGATGTCTCACTTGTCAGCAAGTGAAGACTGCACAGAGTTGGTAGAATTATGATGTTGACAAGATATGGAAACCCTTGGAGTTTTAGGTGGGGGATCACATATCTTGCAAGTCTCTCCTCGATAGAGAATGTGAATATTTGGAAGAGGTGGAAAGTTATTGTCGAGGTTTATTGGTCATTTTCTGATATTTCATAGGATAGACAAGGTAGCATACCGCTTGTCTCGTCCACCGCAGATGGAGAGGGTGTATGACGTCTTCCATGTATCCCAGCTAAGGAGATACGTGCACGACCTACCCCACATCATATACCACGACGAGGAGGACATCGATGATGGTGTGATGTTTATGGAGGTTCCAATAGAGATTGAGGATCAACAGTAGCGTGTCCTTCGTGGGTGGTCGAAGGAGGAGTTGTTGAGGGAGTCCCCCAAGTCCCCTCTAATGGACAATCCTGGTGTAGTGAAGATGTATTAGGATATATGACGTTAGTATTGATGGCCCGGGATGAAGGAAGCAGTGGTAGAGTTTGTATCACGATGTCTCACTTGTCAGCAAGGGAAGACTGCACAGAGTTGGAAGAAGTATTACGTTGACAAGAAATGGAAACCCTTCGAGTTTTTGGTGGCAGGCCATGTATCTTGCGAGTCTCTCCTCGATAGGGACTACAAGGATTTGGCCTAGGAGGAAAGTTATCACCAATGTTTATCAGTCCTTTTTTGATATTTCAGAGGATAGGCGAGGTAGAATACTACTTGGCTCTTCCACTGTAGTTGGAGAGGGTGTATGTCGTCTTCCATATATCCCAGCTGAGGAAATACATGCACGACCCACCCCAAATCATAGACCACAGCGAGGTGTACATCGATTATAGTGTGACATTTATGGAGGTTCCAATAAATATTGAGGATCGACAGTAGCAGGTCCTTCGTGGGCGGTCGATACCTTGGAGTTTTAGGTGGTGGACCACTTATTCTTGCGAGTCTCTCCTCTACAGGGACTACGAAGGTTTGGCCGAGGTGGTAAGTTATCACCGAGGTGTATCGTTCCTTTTCTGATACGTTAGAGGATAGGCGAGGTATCATGCCACTTGGATCTTCCATCGCAGTTGGTGAGGTTGCATGAAGTCTTCCACATATCCCAGTTAAGGAGATACGTGCACAACTCACCCCACATCATAGACCACGATGAGGTGGACATCGATGATGGTGTGATGTTTACAGAGGTTCTAGTATAGATTGAGAATCGATAGTCAAAGGTCCTTCATGGGCGGTCGATACCTGTAATGTGCTTTTGTTGGAATCACGAGAACCTGTAGGAGAGCACATGGGAGAGGGAGACTCATATTACTGCACAATACCCTCTTTTGGTTGTTTTACCTTTATTATTGATTTTGGGGACATAAATCCAAAAGGTGGGGAGAATGCGATGTCCTAGAAATTCTGTTTAATTTTTTTTAATTATATGGAATTATTTTGATACCGTGAAATCTAATGGTGTGAGATTCCGAGGCCTGGGGTTCCAGGAATGATCCGTTGAAGTCTGGTTAAGTTTTAATCAGAGCACGTAAGAGGTTTTCCTGAAAAGTTATAACAAATCATTAATGGTAACTCAGATTATAAATCTGAGGGCACCGTTGCATTCATGATGGTGGGTTTACCCTAGGCGCAACATAAGTTTGGTCCATGCGGGCCTCTTGTGAGAAAACCCAAAAATAGCATAATCGTAAATCAATTAATTAAATAAATTATTTTATTATTTAAATGTTTATAACTAAAAAACGGTAACTTGGATTCAAAATATGTGACCACCACGGAACTTGTGAGGGTATACTCTCTTTAGAAAGATACTAACATTGGTCGGTGCGGGCCACTAGTGAAAGTTAGGTTTTGGACATAAATTAAATAATTAAATGAAAATTATTTTATTGTAAAATCGGTAAATTTTAAACGATAACTCGTATTGGAAATCCGAGACTAACATTGTGTTTTTTGGTGCATGCTTCACTTAGGCAGAGCGTATCCTTGACCGGCATGGGTTGAGGGTGACTGTAAATAATTTTCTGAACTTTTTTTCGGGTACGTTCAGTAAACATGCAAGCGGCGGTTTGTAACATTTGAAATGATGCTCGAAATAGAAATATTAGGACACCATTGAACTCACAGCACCGATATTCACATAAAGATACCATCACTTCGGCCATAGTAGATTTGGAGAAAATGTTAGTTTTTGGAACTTTTAATTGAATAAAAAAATAATTTTATTATATCATTCTTATTCTATTACTCCAAAGGATGAGCGGTAAGGTGGGACCGACATCGTGTCAGGCTAATAAATGGATTGACCTTTCTATTCTATGTAACCTCACTCTTGGAGAATTAGGATGGTTCCTTATTAATGGGCCTCCATTAATCCCACGAACGTTGAAAACTCTTCCCCTCTCCTATTTATATGGATCATAGGGAGAGGTGCCAGCACTGCTTTGCCAAGAAAAAAAGTTCTATCAAAGTCCATTGATGTAAAACCCTTGGAGGATGGAGGAGGTACCAGCAGGATGTGATGAGCGACACCGAAACCCCGAACCGGATAAAGATGAACGAGTGACATCGTTGGAGGCTAGTTGCGGGGGACGACGAGCTCCGACCCGCTTCCACAAACGCACTCTCACCATCATTCTTGATGTAGGGTTTGTTATTTTGAATACCCCCTTACCCATTCTTGATTTTTTTCAGGATTCAAAACTTATTGAGCTGCTTGTTATCACCCTAATGTGGAGGGTGCCGGCCAAACGAACATGGCCCGACCCCTCCACAACCTTTGTGGTTTTGACGCATTCTTCATGGTGGAGGAGGACGGTGGCTGGTGACGGTGTTTGGCATCGGAGGGACTCAAAAGAAGCAACCGGCACTCTGGTCAGCCACAATAATGGCGGCAGCGTGACTGCACCAGCGGAGAAGAGAAGCGGCCTGTCGGCCGCACGAATGGGCGGCATCGCACGTCCACGCCGCCTGGCAGAGAAGAGAAGCGACCTTGTGCAGCGGCTGCAAGTTGAGGTGCGGCCGGCTCGACGTCAACCGCCGGTGATTGCACGGCGCATGACCACGCTATGTGGAGGAAAATGGTCGGCCGATCGGCCAGCCGTGAGCTGATTGGATGCCGCACCACGGGCCGCCGCACTGCGGGACACCCAGCGGGCCTCCGCACCACGGGCCACCGCACTATGGGTCGCCGCATTGTGGGAAACCGCACCACGAGCCGCCCAGCGTGGGCCGGGTTGGATCCCGTGGGCTGGGCCTGCCCAGAGCTGAACCCGGGTCGGGTCGGGTCAGGTTTGTCCGGCCGGGTCGGACTAGACCCGGACCAACTTCGACCCTTTTCGCTCTTTCGGCCATATCTTGAGCTACGGGTGTCCATTTGACGAACCATCTACAGCGCCAAAAATATTGGATCAAGATGGACCTTTTGGTATGCCCCACTTTAGTTTTGGAAAAAGCTGGTGTATGGCCAGGCTGGATTGAAGATGAATCCAACCGGGCCCACGGGACTAAAAGAACAATAACTTAGGGATTGGTTGTCTGATTAACGCACTGTCTAATGTTTTGAGACCCTTTTTATATAGAGGTCCTTTTGGATACTTCTTCATAGAACTCCATGGTAGTTGGAGTATCGACCATGGTTTGATGAAAAGACCCTCCTAGAGATGAGCAAGCTTAGTGCGGGAACCCTATAACTGGCTATAACATGAGAACGGGATCCTTCTTGGGTCTGTAATTGAGGATTCCACATGGATCCTCTCTAAGAATCCATGTGGGTCTTATGATGCACTAGGATCATGTGTGGGTGTGATGATGTACTAGGATCCTGTGTTGGTTTGATGATGTACTGGGATCCTCTGTGGGACTGAAGATGTACTAGGATTTTATGTGGGTCTAATGATGTCCTAGGATCCTGTGTGCGTATAACGATGTACTATGAACCTATGTGGGTCTGATGATGATTTAGGATCTTTTGTGGGTTTTTCTCTTAAAGGGATAAGATGGTTCAGTAGTTATATCTAATCATATTTACTATCGTACCTAAGATATACTTGGTATGAGCTAAGTCCTTTACTTCATGGTGATACCTTTGTGGTATTCTTCTATGTGGCGTACCTGTGTGGTACTTACCTTCATGGTATTTCTTCCATTGTGGAACAACTGAGCTTTGGGCTTTTGAGTTGGACCCTGTGTTTCCACATGACTAAGAAGGGTATACATGATAACTTAGGTATATGTATGGGCATATACCTAAGTAGGGTTGTCAGTTGATTTCATGCTTTGTGGTTTATCCTTTGTGGATTTTGTGAGACCCTATGGGTATCGGGGTCCCTGTTGAGTATCATTATACTCACCCCGACAACGGCTTTTCCCGCACACTGTTGTGTTTGGTGCAAATGATGGACAACGCTGACTATGGATGAGGGTACTAGGGCTGGAGGTAGCTCGGAGGTGGACCTTAGATGAGGAGTACTATAGAGATGACCGTTCGAGATCTGTACCTACCCTTAAGATTGGATCCTTGGTGGGTGTTAATAAGAGTTGTTCCAGTTTACTTGTACTTTTTAGTTTCCTATAATTTCCGGTTGGGCTTGTATTCTAGCCCCTATTACTTACTGTAATCACTCTATTTACTAATCAGTTTACCTTGTGTTCATATCCATCTGTGTGCTTGGTTGTGTGTGTTTATAGGTTATAAAGGAAATTCCAACCCAGTTTTAGGGAAATACGGCTTCGGTGCTAGTTTCCAGCCCCTATACTATGGAAGGTGGGCTTGGGGTAGTCACAACATGGGCCCTGTGGGACGGGTCCGGAGGTTTATATTATATAATTAATTTATATTTATTTAATATTTTGATGCTTTCCAAGAGTGACTCTCCCCAATCTTCTAAAAGGAAACTTCTTCTTCTCTATTTATAAAAAATAAAAACCTTTTTGGTTAAGCCATTATATTCACATATCCCTTCATATAATATATACCCATAATCTATAGGCCTTAATATAGGCTAACAAACCCTCAAAGGTTTTAAGGTGTTAATAAAACGATATTTTCTAAAGAAATATTATCGTTTTTAATTAAGTATTTTTCTTTTATTTTTTCACCACTTCTTCTTCACCCATGATTAAATAATATCACTAGAATACTAAATATGTTGAGATTTTATTATTTTAATATAATCATATAAATATATCTCTACTTCCATCAAATGTGAAATGAATTGTTGTTCATTTGAATGGTGAAATAATGCCTCACGAACAAATATAATTCATTTTCATCTCTACCTCTCAAGAATGGTCATCACTAAAGAATTAAATATTAAATATTATATTCATTTCATATGTATCATTATTAAAATATAACATATCACTTATGTTCTTATAATTCCACAGATGAAAAAATGATTACATTGTTCATACGTACGTGTGAAATGTCACCTCCAGAAGCAATGTAATTTATTTTTCTTCACCACATAATGTAGATGATATATATAAGTATATATAAAAGTTTAATATTATATAAATAATATTATCATTATTATTTTATGATAAAATAATACTTACCTTTTTTTGATAATGATCAATGAAAAATGGAGACATTACTCATACGTACATACAATTCATTGTCTTCATGATTATAAAATAGTTCATTTTTTTATCCATATATAATGGATTTATTTAAAAGTTTAATTTTTTTATAAAAGATATCAATATGATAGAAACATTATACTAAATATGATTTACTAATAATCACTTTGACTATAGATGTCACACTAAAGATATTTTGGACTCAATCACCAAATATAATCAAAATATCTAACGTGAACGTCAGTAATTTTGTAATTCAACTAACATGATAATAAATTATATAAAACGAATAATAAGCATGAATATTGATATCAATAAATTAAATAAATAACCTATGTGTATTATTATGGGAGATAATTATTTTATCTGAGGAGTCAAACTCAAGGTAAGTGACTTCATCTCAATCTCTTTTCGTTGAGGCATATCTTGATGTCCTGAACCTATCATATTTTATGAGGTGTATATACCTCCTAGTGGAAATATAATATCTGGAATTTATTTATTATCATTATATTTAATATTTTGTTAAATGTTACTTTTTCATGGGTCGTATGATTTAAATGATCAAAGTGGTACGAGGCATTTTTGATGTTTAGTGAATTAATTTCAAAATCTTTCATCCATGCCAACATTCAAGATATTATTTTAAATATTTACTTATATAAACATATTATAAATGATATTTGATTTTTATATTGAATTTAATTCAATGGTTTCAAAAAATATTATTTTTATGTGTTTTATACAGAACATTTTGACAATTGAAAAAAGGAATGTTCAATTTTTAATGTACACAGTGACAATGAATTTTTTACTACTATGACCATTATTTTTCATTAAATGTTTTAATGTTTAATTAAACTAAAAATTGTATTTATCTATTTTGTTATCTTGTTATTGAAAATATTTTTTCATTTAAATGGTTCATTTGGTAACAAAAATGGAGTTTTATAATAAAATGGTTTTTATATGAATGTGATATTCATATGTGATTAAAGGAGTTATTCAAAGGGTTTTATGATGAAAGTGTTTTATTCATGAAATTTTAATTGATAATTATATGAAACATGTGAGACTCATACATAATATATGAACGGATGAACCCCATTATAGATCGTGGGTGAGCACGATATAGTTTATAGAAAGTCTTTGTCCCCATTATATCTCATCAGAAACTGGTGTACTCCATATATCTTATACAAAGGGTTGAGCCCCATTATATCTCACAGGTGAGCCTGATATATAATATAATATGGGTGAATCTCATTATAGATATCCAATTAACTGTGAAATATTAATATAGGAAGTCATTTTTATGGTAATCGTCATTGAAAGGGGTTTCAAAGGGTTTTATATATATGATGCTCTATGTAAACTAAAGGAGATACAATTTCTTGATATTAGGTTTAATAATATTTTTTGAGGAATAAATATTATTTTTATTCCTATAAAAATGATTTGTTTTATTCGAGAAATGAACATGAAATGGGTTTCATGTTTTTTACAAGACAAATGGTCTTTATCTATTTTAGGTCTCTTACTATGATTTGGGTGCCCATCCCTTGTTTTAAAATGATTTTCATAGAGTTAAAGTATGAGTAGGGTTAAGGATGAGGAAAATATACTAATTTTTATGTTAAATGCTGGAAATAAACAACATTTTATTTTATAATGTTTGTTCTATGAAAATATGAATACGTAGTAAAATTATCCATTTTTGATGTATGGGTTTGCATTGTAATAGTTTTTCCTGATTATTGATAACTCTAAAAATAAAATATCCTAAAAATGTGAATTATAGATAAATATTCTAGAATATGTAATGCTGACTATTTAGCATCGTAACATCCTTAGTGAAAATTATAGTCACCCATTTAGAGAAACAATAAGTATAGTGTCATTGAAACATATCCCAAATGACGTATAAGTAGATTAAGGGTTATTTTTTGTTGATGAATTGAAATTTCGATGAAATATCCTTAAAAACATTATTATGGAAAGTAATCATTCAACATTGAATATCAACTATTAAATATGAAGGATAAAACTATTTGAGTTTGTTTTCAATGAAAATAGACTTGTAATCAAGTAAAATAATACATAATCATTGAGTGGTCATGACAGAGGTACATTACACACATTCTATATAAGTTATAAATTATTCATTTCACAATTTTGTTAAGGGCAATTCGTTTCAAAAATGAAAAGTATATTCCTCTGAAAAGGTTTCTAAAAAATTCAACATTAGAAAAAGATTCAATAATAAATAATTCAGAGTGTTAAGTAATTTATTGATTACATTTATTTTTGAAAACATGGAATTGGAGTAAAAATGTTTTTCAATCGAAGAGCCAAATTATTTGATATTTTTTGAAAAATAATTTCGTAATTATTTCAAGTACCAAAGAGAGTGAAAAATTTTGTGTTACTGGAAAATATAATGGTTCGATGTTGGGTAATTTTGGAATCATCTTTTGTAATAAATATTAGATTATTATATAATTTGTATATAAAAATTATCATATATCATATAACACATATATTAATTAATTATAGTCTTTTATCACCATTTTATTAACAATTCATTGTTAAAATCACTATTTTAGTTGGAAATTACTTCATTTTTCATATATGTTTTGTTTTGGCAATATAAACCCTTTTATATTGACAATTGTTTAATTATCTCTTAAATCTTAGACATGATATGAAAATATTACATATTTTTTATATATGTATTTATTGTAATCAATAAAATATACATATATAAAATGTATTTCACTGTTAAGGGAGACAGTAGGCCATACGTACACTTGAATGATGTATCCATTTTTTCCAAAGGACTGAATTAGAAAAACTTAAATAATATAACAACTTTTGTAGTGTCAAAATGTAGTCATATATATCATATATATTAATTAAATTTACCTTTATTTTATTTCATGTAATGTGTTTGTGAAAAACATGCCACATCATTTCTTAAGGTGGTATTCCACCGTACACATGAGTTACGACATCATATCCCCTAAAGAATGTGAAGAAAAAATGTATATGTGATATAATAATTTTACAGGTATAATTGTTTTACAAAAAACATAAATATAAATTTAATCTATGTAACAACCCAGGTACTTATAAAATAATTTCTTTTCATTCTATAATTAAGTAGTTAAAATATATATAAATTAATAATCAAATTAGTGGTATTTATAGAAATTATGAAATTTATATTGATGGAATAATAACATGACCTTAGGAAAAGTAACATAACCGTTAAGGATACTAATGTGGTATATACAATAGCAACCTCACCTAATAAAGTATAAATAAAATATATCAATACTATAAGTACAAATAAGATATATTTATTTCATTGAACAACTATGTCTTAAAAAAAATTATAAATTTAGTGTCAGAATTTTGGTATGTAATAAGTATTTAATTACATTTTAATAATTAGAAAAATAATTTAAAATAAAATATATTTTTATAAAATTGATTCATAAATTATTATTTTTATTGACTTGTGATTATAAGATAATTTTATGAGATATAAATTAATTATTTAATGTGTTATAAAATCATTTATAGTCATAAAGCTCATATTCTTCAAATAAATATTGAATTTAATTAAAAATTAAATTTCTCATATGTTGAAGATTATTTTCAAAAAATGTATTTAATTTTAAAATTCTACATGTTAGAAAATGGTGAAATTAAATTTTTAGGATTTTTCGGAAATATATGATTTTTTGGTTAATAGAGAAATACAATAATTTATGAAATAGACGAAATGCATGAATTATTGGGTCATGAATGATGTTTTTATGAGGTAAGAACCCTTTCTTTGAACTCACATGCACTAATAACTGTATTTTTTCACAATAACCAACACTATTTCTTATCATGAGAAAAATAAAAAATATAAAATTAAAGTAATATAAAACCCCCATTTCCTCCATAATAAATTACACCCCTCACTCCCTTATCTCCACACAGGTATTATGCTAAGAGACTTGTATAATTTCTACCCAATGCTGTTTTAAATCCTCTTCTTCACATCTAAGTCCTACTTGTCTCTCCAAAAGTCCAAAAACAAATTCCGTAATTGTTAAATCGAAATGTAAGATGCAGATACTCAATGAAAGGAGGGGGTGAATTGTATGTTTAAAAAATTTCATTTTTATCCTTAATGTATCTTTTTCAAACAAAGTTAAACAAATAACATTAAAAACCCTATATTATCATTAAAAAAGAGTTTAGGAGGGCCCATGGTCCCATTTTAAAGATAAAGTGATTAAATAAGATCACATGTAAACATAATTAAGACTCTACCTTAAAATGTATAGGATAATAAAATAATAGCTAATATAATATATAAAGTGTAACAAAGTTACACATTCTATATTTAATAAAAATGAATATAAATTTAATGAACTTATAATTAAACTAGTAATACAAGTGTAATGAAATCCTTCATCCCAATGAGAAGGGTATCCAACAAACATGGGTAAGGCTCCCTAGATTTATACATTAAAGAAAGTCAATCTTAACCATATTAGGGTAAAACCTCAATACAAATATCTGAATCTGTTTTGTTATCCCCATAATACCACGATCCATATGGTGATCATCACTTCTGTATTCCTTAAACATGGAATACCCCAATTAAGTAGGTAATTAGTACATCTGTCCTCCTTCATCTTGGAAGCCCTCAATTGAAAAAAACAACAATCAGAATCGCATAAGGATAATGAATATTGTTTATGATTTATGAATATGGAATAAGTTGTTCACAACATAAACTCTTCAAGTATTTCTCACAAAAAAAATCTAGTACAGCTCTCACAGAAGTCAATTCTCCCAAAATTTCATAACAATGAAAAAATTTAATTGGATGAGTATTTTTAGGTGATATATCCAAAGGTCAGATTCTCCTTAGATGGTCATGTTTCCCTGAAATTTTGGAGGGGCCTGTAAAAGTGGAAACTACTGGAATAGGAGTTTTTCCAACACATATATACCAACAGTTTTCTTAAACCATTGGTATATAAGAGTTTTACCAATGGTTTTGTTAAACCATTGGTAAAACTGGGTGCAGGACACCCTTTACCAATGGTTCCCTAGAACCATTGGTAAATGGGCTCAATTACCCCCTTACCAACGGTTCTTGAAAACCGTTGGTAAAGGGGTCTAAATTCCCCCCTTTACCAATGGTTCTTGCAAACCATTGGTTAAGGGTACCTTTACCAACAGATTTTAAAAGTCGTTGGTCAAGGGTACTATTACCGACGGGTTTTAAAAGCCTTTGGTAAAGGTTTGCCCAAATATCCCCACATGGACCTTCTCCTCTCTCCCATTCAGAAAAAACCCTAATTCACCTCTCCCCCGTGATCCATCACCTCTCCCACATTCGGATGACACCTCTCCCCCACGGTCAGAGAACCTCCCCCCCATTCAGGCATCACCTCTCTTGGGGTCATCTCGATTCCTCCATCCAAACAGTTGGAATCTTGGCTTCCCCCATCCAAGCTACTGAATATTAATCCGAACTGTAACACCCCGAGATTTTATGAAAAATATTCTTATAATTTCATTAATGTATTGTGTTGTATTCTACACCAAGATTACCTTGCGCTATACGCAACACCGTATTATCTTGCAGTATACGCAACACTATTCTTGGACCGTGTTACACACAATTTTGATAATAGTTGTTCTACGCAACATTGAGTATATATATATATATATTAAATATATAAATGAAATATGGTTGGATTCTGTTATACAAAACAATTAAGGATTCTTTCACAACACGCAACCCTGACTTGGCTTGCATTACACGCAATCGCGACCTTCCTCGATAGCGTGTGTTGTACGCAATACCGGGTTTTAATAAACAATGTTATATTATTATAATATTGTCATGAACTAGCCGTTATGAATAGCATTAACTAAATTTTGAATTTTATAACATTATTATTCATCTTACACATTTCTAGAACATGGTATAAGAACAAAATAAATTTTTCGGGTAAAATAAGTATTTTTCAAAAAATGCAGTTTTACCGCCTTTTGATGGCACACCCACTTTAAATATAGTTTTTGACATGTTTATATGTTCAATTTGACAAAATAATATTCTTCTTTTGAATCAGGCTGTAAAAATTTACATTAGATAAAGTTTTGATATTTTTCCGACAACTTTCATATTTTAATGAATAGTAAAAACACGCTATATTATAATTAAAAACAACTTTTTTCATCGTAATATATTATGTGGTTAAATTATAATATTGAATGGTTTTAAAGTATATTTAGAATATATTTTTACCACTTAATATAATGTTGGTCATTGGACACAATTTTACAATTAAACCGAACATAAACAAGTGTCAATCTTTTGATAGTTATTATCTCTTAAAAACACGCTTTTTGTTTTGACAGCGGGAATTAATTTTAAATTAATTTCTGCCACTTCTGTGTTTTGAATTTAGAAAAATGGATTCCATATTTGGAATCAGGATGTTCAAATTGTGTAAATAGGTAACTTTTATTTTTATACATTTTGAATAATTACTGCGGTAAATATTTTATTTACCATGGTTAAGGGTAAATCCGGTAAATAAGGGTTAAAAGATAATATTATAATAATATTAAATTACCCTAAAACGTGTCTTAACCCCATTGGTTGATACATGGTCGACCATGGGCATCTTTGGGTCGATTTTGGGACCCCATTGATCCACTTGTAAGTGATAATGACACTTTATTTTAATTAAGTTAAAATGAATACAAAATTGACACAAGCATATATCTTTTAGCAAAACAATTGTTACATAGGGTTATATATGTTGGATTTTAGATTATAAATATTAATTAGAAAGATAAAAAGATTTCCTACATAATGATATTTTATTTATAATTTTTAGACCTTAAAGAAGTTATTTTATTTATGACACAATGATGATGCAGTAATTACTAAAATCGTGAAAAATTAGAATAATTGATATTATAAATACCCAAATAAATATAATATGAAACTTTTAATGAATTAAACTAATTTTCTATGGTAATATGATATATTAGGAGTGATTTAATTGACTTTTTTCGAAGTAATCAATCTGGTATGAGTTTCACAAAAATCAACTATTTAATAGTGCCAAAATTGACATAAGAGAGTTCTTAAAACAAATATTATATTATTAATTGATATTAAATTCCTAAAAAATCTAAGGTTCGGCCAAGAGACTTATATCATGATAGGTTCATCATTAATGGACCACTTGGGGGTCTCTTGGATGTATATAGTAAGTTTATTAACCATATTATATAAAAATACAAAGAGACATTGTAAAAGTGAAACTAATTAACTTAGAGTTAATACTTAAAGATAAGGTTAATATAAGTACCCAAACCTGTCTAAATTCTATTGGATGAGTTTTTTTCGACCCATCCCCACCTCAAAAGTTGAATAGTAAACTTTTTAGCCTTTGGAAACCGAATATGAATTTATTATAAATTAATATTTCTAGCTTTTCCAAAGGTGCCCCTCACCCCTCTTATAAAAGGGCACCTCCTCCCCCTCCTCCTCACACCAATTTGAGCACTCAAGCTCGGCTAACCCCTGCCATTGTCTCCTCTCCACTTCCCTAGAATAGTCCTAGAGGTCTTTGTCTTCTCCAAAGACCACTCTTAGTTCCTTAAGTGGAGGATTCAAAGAGGCGTTCCAAAGAAGAGGTAATATCAATTACCGATTTTTCAATTTATTTCTTCTTCAACTTCTTCTTCTTTAGTTGTTTCATGATGAAGTAATAACATCAGTATTACTTACATACTGATATGTTATTATAAATATGAAACAACCCTAATTCACCTTCTATCCATCCTACGGAAAAATGAAATCACCGCGCGTGCGTACGTACGGAATACCGTCTCCACGCCGTGGTGTAATCTATTTTTCCACCATCACTTTACAAGGATGGGTATAATGGTGTAATTAGTAACTATTTATGATTATTATAAAGTAATATTGATACTGAAATAATATATATATACTTCAATACAGTTCCACGATCATAGGAACGATATCATCACTCGTGTGTACGTACGGAATACCGTCTCCACGATGTGATGCGACTCGTTCTACATGATCATCATTACATAGTAATTATGTAAATGAATTGAATGAATAAATATGATATATGTTACACTAATACCATTCTGGATATAAGGTATCTAGAACCTTAAAAGAAGAATAAGAATGTATTCTGTAAAACACGCATAAGAACAAAAGGCAATAAAGACCCGAGTAACAAGTAACAATGAAATATTACTAACAAGAAGCTAAGAATATGACCATATATGATATCATATTAACATGTATGATTCTGGGATAAGTCAATAACATTATTTAAACCATTATACAGGAGCCTCGGGTACGTACAAAGCAAATTGGACCTAAGGTAAAGGAAATATCACAATCTCATTTTTATCCGAGATTGTTTATTCGTAAGTATTTACTGGGGTGTATTTTATCATCCACATCCATGTTTCATAAATATGTAATATTATTTCCATCCAACTAAAATTTTTTAAATCCAATTTTACCCTTCGGTGAGTTTTTAGTAAAGGAAATGAAAGGAATCTTTTGTCGTTTTCCGTACGAGGTATTTTTTGACTTTTCCGACAAAAGTACGAAGAATGTTTTTTTAACTTATACGGCATGAATGGAATTCTAAAACATTATTTCCAAGAAGCTTCCTTTAAAAGTATTCAAGTTTATTTTTAATCAACTTCTTTTAGTTTAAAATTGTATGACATGTTAAGAAAGGAAAAGTGTTTTTGAATTAGAAAGGATATTTTCCTCAAGAATGAAGTTCAAGTATTTTATCAAAATTATTTTCCATCTAAGATAATAAAAGGGTTATGTTTTTATCCCTATTATTACAAGGATTTGATTATGTTGTGATGGAAACATTTTTATGAATTCCTTTATCTTATATGAATTGTTTTATGATGTCATGTTGTTTAAGAATCCCATTTTTATTACATGGGTTATGCGATGATGTATGATTTATGATTATGTGGCACACATAAGAAAGGATTCATTATAAGATGGGTGGGACCTATATCTCCCTCCAATGCATTGGGTAAAGATTTTATATCTCATGAGATAGACATGGCTGGAATGGTAGGTTATACCAGTCCAGTGAAACAGGACTGAAACGAGGGTTACTCGATTCAGAAAGGGACTTTGTCCACTAAGATAGTCTTGGCAATTAGTCTTGACTAACAAGAAATGATTTTCTATGATTATGTGTGCATGCCACAATGTTTCAAGTTTCATGTTATGATTATGGTGATCTCATTTTCACTTCTATGATTTATCCCATGTTATGATATTATGAGCTCTTTTGCAGGTTAAGATTTCCAAAAGCTATGTTCTTATGTATATGATGTGATTGATATTTCTTTTGTTTACCCTTACTGAGCATTTGAGCTCACCCTTTTATGTTTTCTTTTCCCCGGGATATAAAGAAAGGTTTTAGGTAAAAAAAAGGGAAGATCTTTATGGGAGATATTGAAGATATTTCACCACGATTAGAAGATTACGTTCCGAGTTTCCAAAGACACTAAACTATTACGATCCTTGTGTGTGTTTTTGTTATGTTCTAAGTATTCCGAAAATGTAATGTAATTTCCATGTACGTCAACATACGGGTCTCTACAGTTGGTATCAGAGGAAAGGTTTAGTCAACCTTTGGAAACTAGGATGCGAAAACGTTAGTGAGATCCCTAGTGATATTTCTAAGGTATGTCTAGGGATGTCTCTAAGGTTAAGTATACGTATAGGTTATAGTCCTAGAATTGCTCTAACGATCTTAGAATTTAACCTAGGATGTTAGATATTGAGGGTACTACCCCTTTATTATGTTGTTTTCCCTAGCATGATTTTTGCCTCTCACACTACTCTTTTTGGGTTTTAGACAATGGCTGGAACCCGAAGGAACCGTGTTGATCAATGCAATGGACAATGCAATGATTGTCCTCCTGAACAAACAAATGTTATGGGAGATGGAGTGAAAAATCTTATTGCTATACTTACACAAGCTATGAATCATTCTGGACTTCCAAATGAGCAGAGAAGGGAACAATATTCTATTGAGTCCTTCATGAGGAAACGTCCACCTTCTTTCAGTGGGTCTTCTGATCCACTTGTGGCTGAACAATGGATCAGTACTACTGAAAAGATATTTTCAGTTCTTCAATGTTCTGAACATGATAAAGTCATCTTAGCAGTATATCGTTTGGAAGGTGAAGCTGATCAATGGTGGAATCTTATCAAGAATACGAGGCCAAGAGATGAAATTGAGTCCATGGAATGGGACGAGTTCAAGAACTTGTTTTTCAGTAAGTACTTCCCTCGTATTCTTCGAACAAAGATGGAGAAAGAGTTTCTTGAACTGAAGAAAAGGGACGATGAATCTGTTGGTACCTATGAAGCAAATTTTACAAGACTTGCAAGGTACGCTTCTGGTATTATCATCCAACCTGAAAGTAAAGTTGATCGATTTTTCAGTGGCTTAAAACCAAGTCTTCGAAGGGCATTAGCTATAAGAGACTTCAGTAGCTATGAAGAAATTGTGCGTTGTGCTATGAAGGTAGAAATGGAAGTTGGTGTTACATATCCATCTCATGGTTTTGACAAGAAACGAAAGATGGAGTTCAAGGAGAAATCTCAGAATAATTGTGAAGAGAAGATGAATGTTTCCTTATGCACAAAGTGTGGAAAGAAGCATGGTGGATATTGTCTTAAAGGGACTAGAAAATGTTTTAAGTGTGGAAAAGAAGGTCATCGAGCAACTGAGTGTCGAAGTAATGGAAAAAGGGTTTCTAATGATGTGAATAAAGCAAACACTGCAGAGAACGCACCACCAACACTTCAATGTTTCAAGTGCAAAGAGATGGGACATTATGCCAATAAATGCCCTAATCCAAGGGTTAGTGATGATCAACATGAGAAACCACTTAAGGCAAAGGACAAAGGGAAGTCACATGCAATCACTATTGGCGATGTTGAATATGACAATGATGTGGTGGAATGATTAAGTGTTTATGTAATGGGATTCCAAAATAATGTTGTATCATGGAGTATTGGAATATTTATGTATTGGTCTAATGTGGTATTCAAAGTGATTGAGATATTATGCGCATAATGAAGGGAAAATGAGAAAATTAAATGTTTAACAGTATTCATGAGCTCATGATTGATATAAGGATTAAGTGATATCATGGATTGAGTATATAGAATTTTGAAGATTTTGGTATGTGGAAAGTGTTAACTTTTAACTGCACTCATGTTTTCACTAAGGTATTCAAGAGAATACACGATTAAGGACTTTGAATGTTTGGAATGTGACCAACAAGACATATCTTATGATATGTGGGGATCAACGACAGTATTAAATCTCTGGTAATCGTTGTCACTATATTATGAGAGTGGACTGCAGTATTATGTATAAGCCTAAAGATTAGACTGGATTATGTTGGACATAAGTTAGTTTAAGGATAGAAGATTTTCGATATTATTGATGGGATGTTATAGTAACGTAGTTTTAGAAAAAGGACAACCTGCAGGACAGGCGACAGCCCATCGCTTCGGACAAGGCTGTAGGAATCGAACCCACAACCGAAATGCGACTGGCCTTTATCGCCTACCACTGGCCTACAGGAAGTCCCCGTTTAGTAGAAACTAGTTTTATTTTATTAAGCGGTATGATATATGAAGTATAAGTTCATTTTTGGAACCATATACGATTAATCTCACTATAAGATGGAATTATAACTTTGATAACCCTTTGTTTTAAATAGATGGAATGACCCATCCTTCTATCACATGATCTGCTAATGCTTCACGAATAACAAATTCAACTTCATTTATTTATGATATGAAGTGGAAATTGTTCAATTCACGAACAACAGTGAGATTGTAACAAAATCATGTAAGTATTTCTTTTAATTCATCAACTTTAGGGAAATGATCTTGAAAACCAAAAATGTTGTCCTAGTGCTCTTATATCTGATTAATCAGATGGTACCATAGATCGTCACAAATTTATGGATTTGTGATTGTTGGCTTTTCCATAGCCATGTTCTCTACCACTCTCCATCAGAACACGATGGTTAGATTTCTCTTCCATATCCATATTTTCACCTATGTGGAAACCCAATGATTAGTTTATTTGGGTAACCGTTACGTTTCATACTTTTGTTTTTAAAGATAAGTTTTGGTATTCCTTTTTACGATGTGGGTTTCTATCAAAGAAACTTTCAAATAGTAAACCATTTATAACCCCGATGAATTTCGAGGGCGAAATTCATTTTAAGGGGGGTAGAATGTAACACCCCGAGATTTTATGAAAAATATTCTTTTAATTTCATTAATGTCTTGTGTTGTATTCTACACCCAGATTACCTTGCGCTATACGCAACACCGTATTAGCTTGCAGTATACGCAACACTATTCTTGGACCGTGTTACACACAATTTTGATAATAGTTATTCTACGCAACATTGAGTATATATATATATATTAAATATATAAATGAAATATGGTTGGATTCTGTTATACGAAACAATGAAGGACTCTTTCACAACACGCAACCCTGACTTGGCTTGCATTACACGCAATCGCGACCTTCCTCGATAGCGTGTGTTGTACGCAATACCGGGTTTTAATAAACAATGTTATATTATTATAATATTGTCATGAACTAGCCGTTATGAATAGTATTAACTAAATTTTGAATTTTATAACACTATTATTCATCTTACACATTTCTAGAACATGGTATAAGAACAAAATAAATTTTTCGGGTAAAATAAGTATTTTTCAAAAAATGCAGTTTTACCGCCTTTTGATGGCGCACCCACATTAAATATAGTTTTTGACATGTTTATATGTTCAATTTGACAAAATAATATTCTTCTTTTGAATCAGGATGTAAAAATTTACATTAGATAAAGTTTTGATATTTTTCCGACAACTTTCATATTATAATGAATAGTAAAAACATGCTATATTTTAATTAAAAACAACTTTTTTCATCGTAATATATTATGTGGTTAAATTATAATATTGAATGGTTTTAAAGTATATTTAGAATATATTTTTACCAATTAATATAATGTTGGTCATTGGACACAATTTTACAATTAAACCGAACATAAACAAGTGTCAATCTTTTGATAGTTATTATCTCTTAAAAACACGCTTTTTGTTTTGACAGCGGGAATTAATTTTAAATTAATTTCTGCCACTTCTGTGTTTTTAATTTAGAAAAATGGATTCCATATTTGGAATCATGATGTTCAAATTGTGTAAATAGGTAACTTTTATTTTTAGACATTTTGAATAATTACTGCGGTAAATATTTTATTTACCATGGTTAAGGGTAAATCCGGTAAATAAGGGTTAATAAATAATATTATAATAATATTAAATTACCCTAAAACGTGTCTTAACCCCATTGGTTGATACATGGTCGACCATGGGCATCTTTGGGTAGATTTTGGGACCCCATTGATCCACTTGTAAGTGATAATGACACTTTATTTTAATTAAGTTAAAATGAATACAAAATTGACACAAGCATATATCTTTTAGAAAAACAATTGTTACATAGGGTTATATATGTTGGATTTTAGATTATAAATATTCATTAGAAAGATAAAAAGATTTCCTACATAATGATATTTTATTTATAATTTTTAGACATTAAAGAATTTATTTTATTTATGACACAATGATGATGCAGTAATTAATAAAATCGTGAAAAATTAAAATAATTGATATTATAAATACCCAAATAAATATAATATGAAACTTTTAATGAATTAAACTAATTTTATAGGGTAATATGATATATTAGGATTGATTTAATTGACTTTTTTCGAAGTAATCAATCTGTTATGAGTTTCACAAAAATCAACTATTGAATAGTGCCAAAATTGACATAAGAGAGTTCTTAAAACAAATATTATATTATTAATTGATATTAAATTCCTAAAAATCTAAGGTTAGGCCAAGAGACTTATATAATGATAGGTTCATAATTAATGGACCACTTGGGGGTCGCTTGGATGTATATAGTATGTTTATTAACCATATTATATAAAAATACAAAGAGACATTGTAAAAGTGAAACTAATTAACTTAGAGTTAATACTTAAAGATAAGGTTAATATAAGTACCCAAACCTGTCTAAATTCTATTGGATGAGTTGTTTTCGACCCATCCCCACCTCAACCTTTGAATAGTCAACTTTGGAGCCTTTGGAAACCGAATATGAATTTATTATAAATTAATATTTCAGGCTTTTCCAAAGGTGCCCCTCACCCCTCTTATAAAAGGGCACCTCCTCCGCCTCCTCCTCACACCAATTTGAGCACTCAAGCTCGGCCAACCCCTGCCATTTTCTCCTCTCCACTTCTCTAGAATAGTCCTAGAGGTCCTGGTCTTCTCCAAAGACCACTCTTAGTTCCATAAGTGGAGGATTCAAAGAGGCGTTCCAAAGAAGATGTAATATCAATTACCGATCTTTTCAATTTCTTTCTTCTTCAACTTCTTCTTCTTTAGTTGTTTCATGATGAAGTAATAACATCAGTATTACTTACATACTGATATGTTATTATAAATATGAAACAACCCTAATTCACCTTCTATCCATCCTACGGAAAAATGAAATCACCGCGCGTGCGTACGTACGGAATACCGTCTCCACGCCGTGGTGTAATCTATTTTTCCACCATCACTTTACAAGGATGGGTATAATGGTGTAATGAGTAACTATTTATGATTATTATAAATTAATATTGATACTGAAATAATATATATATACTCCAATATAGTTCCACGATCATAGGAACGATATCATCACTCGTGTGTACGTACGGAATACCGTCTCCACGATGTGATGCGACTCGTTCTAAATGATCATCATTACATAGTAATTATGTAAATGAATTGAATGAATAAATATGATATATGTTACACTAATAACATTCTGGATATAAGGTATCTATAACCTTAAAAGAATAATAAGAATGTATTCGGCAAAACACGCATAAGAACAAAAGGCAATAAAGACCCGAGTAACAAGTAACAATGAAATATTACTAACAAGAAGCTAAGAATATGACCATATATTATATCATATTAACATGTATGATTCTGGAATAAGTCAATAACATTATTTAAACCATTATACAGGAGCCTCGGGTACGTACAGAGCAAATTGGACCTAAGGTAAGGGAAATATCACAATCTCATTTTTATCCGAGATTGTTTATTCGTAAGTATTTACTGGGGTGTATTTTATCATACACATCCATGTTTAATAAATATGTAATATTATTTCCATCCAACTACAATTTTTTAAATCCAATTTTACTCTTCGGTGAGTTTTTAGTAAAGGAAATGAAAGGAATTTTTTGTCGTTTTCCGTACGAGGTATTTTTTGACTTTTCCGACAAAAGTACGAAGAATGTTTTTTTTAACTTATACGGCATGAATGGAATTCTAAAACATTATTTCTAAGAAGCTTCCTTTACAAGTATTCAAGTTTATTTTTAATCAACTTCTTTTAGTTTAAAATTGTATGACATGTTAAGAATGTAAAAGTGTTTTTGAAGTAGAAAAGATATTTTCCTCAAGAATGAAGTTCAAGTATTTTATCAAAATTATTTTCCATCTAAGATAATAAAAGGGTTCTGTTTTTATCCCTATTATTACATGGATTTGATTATGTTGTGATGGAAACATTTTTATGAATTCCTTTATCTTATATGAATTGTTTTATGATGTCATGTTGTTTAAGAATCCCATTTTTATTACATGGGTTATGCGATGATGTATGATTTATGATTATGTGGCACACATAAGAAAGGATTCATTATAAGATGGGTGGGACCTATATCTCCCTCCAATGCATTGGGTAAAGATTTTATATCTCATGAGATAGACATGGCTGGAATGGTAGGTTATACCGGTCCAGTGAAACAGGACTGAAACGAGGGTTACTCGATTCAGAAAGGGACTTTGTCCACTAAGATAGTCTTGGCAATTAGTCTTGACTAACAAGAAATGATTTTCTATGATTATGTGTGCATGCCACAATGTTTCAAGTTTCATGTTATGATTATGGGGATCTCATTTTCACTTCTATGATTTATCCCATGTTATGATATTATGAGCTCTTTTGCAGGTTAAGATTTCCAAAATCTATGTTCTTATGTATATGATGTGATTGATATTTCTTTTGTTTACCCTTACTGAGCATTTGAGCTCACCCTTTTATGTTTTATTTTCCCCAGGATATAAAGAAAGGTTTTAGGTAAAAAAAAAGGGAAGATCTTTATGGGAGATATTGAAGATCTTTCACCACGATTAGAAGATTACGTTCCGAGTTTCCAAAGACACTAAACTATTACGATCCTTGTGTGTGTGTTTTTGTTATGTACTAAGTATTCTGCAAATGTAATGTAATTTCCATGTACGTCAACATACGGGTCTCTACACGAACCATCCCAAATTAGGATTTTTATTAAGCATTACCTTATTTTTATTGTTATCTATCTAATATTTCAGTTTCAATTTTTGATTTTGAAGCATATATGTTTTTTTATTTAACCAATAAATTCCTTTTATATTTTTTCTATGGAACCATAGATAACCCTTTTTGATTATTTAGTTGTCACTTTAATTCATAATATCATTATATTAAAATGTTATATAAATAGACTGGATAGTTATGTACCTCTCGGTGGTCACCTACATGAATTTTATCTCACACATTGTTCAAGATGCCATTGGGTACCCAGATAAACTACATGATTATATGTTTATATAATGGGAATCATCATTTTACAGATGCATGACTACTCACATGACATAGGATGGAGCATGTAGTAGATGATTAGGTTGTAGCTCAAGAAGCTAAGTTGAATTTTAGAATTTATTGAGCCAGCTGTATAGTACTACTTATTACTAGTTATAACTATCTTTTTCTTCTTGATACATGACATAAATTACTATCATTCTGTTTTTTATTCTGTTATTAGTTGGTATTACTGATTTGGTTATTTTCATCCATTTCGAATATTTTCCCATTGTTATATTTCATCCAATTTTTAACTGATAATATTAAAATTTTGCAACATAGGTAATTAGTGAATAGTCTCCGCCAGACACAAAAAAGGTTATCACTATTAGTTAATAACATTAGGGATTTTGGTAGATGTGCTTGAGGCCATGTGGCCATCTGGGTTCGGGTTACTAATGAGTGGCATCCTGGTTTGGGACGTCACAATTCCTAGATATCATTTTTATATGTTTTTCTATTCAAATTCATACCTATAACTATTGAAGGTGCCTCTCCAAAATCAATTGGGACATGATTCAATGAATACACCCTACCAACCTATGATCTATGGCCCTAAACCGAGGACCCTTTAATCCTTGGTTAAAGTGAAACTTGATGAGGCCATAACTACTTTTGATGTGATCATCATCTAACTTCTCATCCTGATCTCCCTGAAGATGTTAAAGTATAAAACTCATTTACTCCCAACATGACCCTTAAGGAATATGCATTCCATGATCCACTTCCAGTATCTTACTGGGAAATCCTTGGGTATAGGCATTAGAAATTATGTATCTTATTTTCTTATATACACTATATTTTTTTTTGTTTCTCAATATGGTTCTCAGATATAGTAATGTGTCAGTTATGATTTTATATAAAGTAAACAATTTTCATTTACCTAAATATTTTTTGATTGAACTTCAATATTATTGAATTGCTTTGAAATGGACAACATTTTAAGTGAAAACAAGAACTGACATACAAAAAATAGACCAAACATGTTTGGATTGTGTTGATACTTTAGGAAAATGATCTAATGATCCTTTGATACATGTACAAGACAATCTTGCCTCAATCCAAGGCACGGTGTGGGCGGTATCACTCTAAATGTCACTCTTTTGTTTAAAATGGACACCATTTTAAGTAAAAACAACTAACATACGAAAAAATGACTGAAAAAATTTGGATTGTCTTAATACATTAACATAATGATCCATGGGTCATTCGTGAGGTTTACGTGGAGATGACACATCATTCTGACATGCAGTTTGCACGTCACAGCTGAATATGTGTTTTTTAGGTGTTTGGCACGCCTGAAAGGCATGTGTGGGGTGGTCAAAACTCACTGAATGACATCAGAATGCCATTAAATCATACGATAATAAAGTGTGGGTGAATTTTAAAATGATCAGTTGAACGACACATCAATCGAAGGTGTCATGTGACCATAGTGGCTGAAAACGCACTCCGCGTGTCGTAAATGGCCAAAACATGCGTTTAACAGTCAAATGCATGCTAAACAACCTCAGAATGCCCTGAAATCAGACAACAATGTTGGGTGAATTTTGAAATGTTCGTCCAGACGGAATTTCAATCGGAGGTGTCGTGCGATCCATGTGGCTAAAAACGCACTCTGCGTGTCATAAATGGCCAAAACATGCGTTTAACAGTCAAATGCATTCCAAAAGACCTCAAAATTACATTAAATCAGAAGACAACAAAGGGTTGGTGAATTTTGAAATGGTTGGCCAGACGGAATGTCAATCAGAGGTGTCGTGTGACCGCAATGGCCGAAAACACACTCTGCATGTCGTAAATGGACAAAAAATGCGTTTAACGGTCAAATGCATACCGAACAACATCTGAATGACCTGAAATCACAAAAAAACACCTTAATTATTATTCTTCAGTTGTATGAGTAGACGAAACGTCATTTGGATGTGTGGTTTGTGTTGCACGATGGAATATGTGTTTTTTAGGTGTTTGGCATGCCTAAAAAGCGTGTGTGGGGTGGTCAAAACCAGAAAAACGACCTCAAAATGCCATAAAATAAGAAAAAAAAGGTTGGGTGAATTGTGAAATGTTCGGCCAGACAATACATCAATCGGAGGTGTTGTGTGACCGTAGTGCCTGAAAACACACTCAGTGTGTCGTTAATGACAAAAACATGTGTTTTATGGTCAAATTAATGCTGAGTGACATAGTACAGACTTGAAATCACACAAAACCCCCTAATTATTATTGTTGAGTAGTACGAGGAGACGACATGTCATTCGGATACACGGTTTGTACGGAACGACTGAATATGTTTCTTTTAGGTGTTTAGCGTGCTTGGAAAGCGTGCGTGGGGTGGTCAAAACCGGCCAAACGACCTCGGAATTCCATGAAATCAGATGACAACAAAGGTTGGGTGAATTGTGAAATGGTCAGCAAGACGGTACTTCAATTGGAGGTGTCGTGTGACCGTGGTAGCTGAAAACGCACTCCGCATGTCGTAAATGGCCAAAATATGCGTTTAACGGTCAACTGCATACCGAACGACATCATAATGACTTTAAATCACACAAAACACCCTAATTATTATTCATAAGGTGTTATAGGAGATGACACGTCATTCGGAAGTGCGGTTTGTATGGCACTACTGAATATGTGTTTTTTAGGTGTTTGGCCCGCTTGAAAAGTGTGTATGGGGTGGTCAAAACCAGATGAACGACCTCAAAATTCCATGAAATCAGAAAAAAAACAAAGGGTGGGTGAAATGTGAAATGGTCAGCCAGACGGCACATCAATCGGATGTTTCGTGTGACTGCAGTGGCCGAAAACACACTTCGCGTGTCGTAAATGGCCAAAACATGCATTTAACAGTCAAATGCATACCAAACGACATCATAATGAATTTAAATTAAATAGAGACACCCTAATTATTATTTTTGAGGTGTATGAGGAGACGACACGTCATTCAAACGTGTGGCATGCACGAAATAGCTAAATATGCATTTCTAGGTGTTTGGCACGTTTGAAAAGTGTGTGTGGGGTGGTCAAAGCTAGACGAACGACCTCAAAATGCCATGAAATTAGATGAAAACAAAGGATGGGTGAATTGTGAAATGGTCAGCCAGACAACATGTCAATCAGTGGTTTCGTGTGGCCGATGTGGCCGAAAACTCACTCCGCGTGTCGTAAATGGACAAAACATGTGTTTAACGGTCAAATGTATACCGAACGACAATGGAATGACTTGAAATCACACAAAAGACCCTAATTATTATTTGTGAGGTGTACGAGGAGACGACACGTCATTCAGACCCGCGGTTTGCACGGTACGACTGAATATGTGTTTTTTTAGGTGTTTGGTGCGCTTCAAAAGAATGTGTGGGGTGGTCAAAACCAGTAGAACGACCTCAGAATACCATTAAATTAGTCAAAAACAAAGGGTGGGTGAATTGTGAAATGGTTGAATACACGACACACCAATCGAAGGTTTCATGTGTCCAAGGTGTCTAAAAATGCCCTCCGCATGTCGTAAATGACCATAACATGCGTTTTATGGTCAAATGCATGCTGAACGACATCGTAATGACTCGAAATCACTAAAAACACCCTAATTATTATTAGTGAGGTTTACAAGGAGACGGTACATCAATAAGATGCGCAGTTTGCACGACACGACTGAGTATGTGTTTTTTAGGTGTTTGGCATGCTTGAAAAGCATGCGTGGGGTGGTCAAAACTAGCTGAACGTCCTCAAAATGCCATGAAATCAGACAACAACAAAGGGTGGGTGAATTGTGAAATGGTTGTATAGACAAAACGTCAATCAGAGGTGTCGTGTGACGGCGGTGGCCCAAAACGCACTCCGCATGTCATGAATGGCCAAAACATGCGTTTACCGGTCAAATGTGTACCGAACGACATCATAATGACCTGAAATCACACAAAAACCACCTCATTATTATTCGTGAGTTGTACGAGGAGACGACACATCATTTAGATGCACGGTTTGTGCGGCACGACTGAATATGTATTTTTAGGTGTTTGGCGCTTTTGAAAAGCGTGTGTGGGGTGGTCAAAACTGGCCGAACAACCTCTGAATGCCATGAAATCAGACGACAACCAATGGTGGGTGAAATTTGAAATGGTCGGCTAGCCGACACATCAATCGGAGGTGTAGTATGACCGCCATGGCCGAAAACGCACTCCGAGTGTCGTAAAAGGCCAAAACATGCATTTAAAAATTAAATTCATACCGAACGACATTAAAATGACTTGAAATCACCAGAAGACACCCTAATTATTATTCTTGAGGTGTACGATGAGACGACACATCATTCGGATGTGCGGTTTGCGCGACACGATTGAATATGTTTATTTTAGGTGCTTGGCCTGCTCGAAAAGCATGTGTGGGTTGGTCAAAACTAGCCGAATGATCTCGAAATGCCAGGAAATAGGACAAAAACATTGGGTGGGTGAATTGTGAAATGGTCGGACAGACGGCATGTTAATAGGAGGTGTCATGTGACCGCAGTGGCCGAAAACGCACTCCAAGTGTCGTAAATGGCCAAAACATACGTTTAACGGTCAAATGCATACCGAATGACATCGTAATGACTTGAAATCACACAAAACACCCTAATTATTATTCATGAGGTGTACAAGGAGACGAAACGTCATTTAGATGTGTGGTTTTCACGGCACGACTGAATATCTGTTTTTTAGGTGTTTGGCACGCTTGAAAAGCGTGTGTGGGGTGGTCAAAACCAACCGAACGACCTCAGAATTCCATGAAATTGTACAAAAACAAAGGGTGGGTGAAATTTGAAATGGATGGCCAGATGGAACATCAATCGGAGGTGTCATGTGACCACGATGACAAAAAACACACTTTGCATGTCGTAAATGGCCAACACATGTGTTTAACGATGAAATGCATACCGAACGACGTCAGAATGACTTGAAATTACTGGAAAACTTCATAATTATTATTCATGAGGTGTACGATGGGACGACACGTTATTTGGATGCACGGTTCAAGCGGAACATCTAAATATGTGTATTTAGGTGCTTGGTGCACTTGAAAAGCCTGCGTGGGGTGGTCAAAACCGGCTGAATGACCTCAGAATTCCCTGAAAACAGACGAAAACAAAGGGTGGATTAATTGTGAAATGGTCGGCTAGATGGAACATCAATAAGAGGTGTCGTGTGACCGCGGTGGCCGAACACGCACTCCGTGTGTCATAAATGGCCAAAACGTGCCTTTAATGGGAAAATGCTTATCGAACGACATCAGAATGACTTGAAATCACACCAAAACACCCTAATTATTATTTTTCAGGTGTACGAGGAGACAAAACGTCATCCAGACTTGTGGTTTGCGCACCAGAACAAAATATTTGTTTTTAGATGTTTGGTGTGCTTGAAAAGTGTGTGTGGGGTTGTCAAAACTAGATGAACGACCTCAGAATTTCATGAAATCGGACTACAATAATGGTTGGGTGAAATGTGAAATGGTTGGCTAGACGGAACATTATTCAGAGGTTTCGTTTGACCGTGGTGGCCAAAAAAGCACTCTGCATGTCGTAAAGGGACAAAACATGTGTTTAAAGGTCAAATGCATGCCAAACGACATCGGAATGACTTGAAATCACACAAAAACGCCCTATTTATTATTTGTGAGGTGCACGAGGAGACGACAGGTCATTCAGATGCACAGTATGCACAGTACAATTGAATATGTGTTGTTTAGGTATTTGGTGCGCTTGAAAAGCATGCGTGGGGTGGTAAAAACTAGCTGAACGACCTCAGAATGCCATGAAATCTGAAGATAACAAAGGGTGGATGAATTTTGAAATGTTCGGCCTGATGGAACATCAATCGAAGGTTTCTTATGACTATGGTGGCCGAAAACACACCATGTGTGTTGTAAATGGCCAAAACATGCATTTAACGATAAAATGCATACCGAACGGCATCAAAATGAATTGAAATCTCATAAAAACACCCTAATTATTACTCGTGTGGTTTACTAGGAGACGACACATCATTCAGACTCAAGTTTTGCGCTTCATGACTGAATATGTGTTTTCTAGGTGTTTGGCGCGCTTGAAAAGCATGCGTGGGGTGGTCCAAACCAGCCAAACGACCTCCGAATGCCATGAAATCAGACAACAACAAAGGGTGTGTGAATTGTGAAATATGTGAATAGACGTCACGTCAATCAGAGGTGTTGTATGACTGTGGCGGCCAAGAACACACTTCGCGTGTTGTAAATGGACAAACATGCATTTAACGGTCAAATGCATACCGAATGACATCGGAATGACTTGAAATCACATGAAAACACCCTAAATATTATTTATGAGTTGTACAAGGAGAAAAAACGTCATTCGGAAGTGTAGTTTTCGTGGCACAGCTGAATATGTGTTTTTAGGTGTTTGGCGCGCTTGAAAAGCATGCATGGGGTGGTCAAAACCGGCCAAATGACCTCGGAATGCCATCAAATCAGAAGACAACAAAAGGTGGGTGAATTGTGAAATGGTTGGCTAGACGGCACAAAAATTGGAGGTGTCGTGTGACCTTGGTGGCCAAAAACACACTCTACAAGTCGTAAATGACCAAAACATGTGTTTTACGGTCAAATACATACCGAACAATATCAGAATGACTTAAAATCACACGGAAAAACCATAATTATTATTTCTGAGGTGTATGATAAGACAACACATTATTAGGATATGCGATTTGCACGACATGGTAGAATATGTGTTTTTAGGTGTTTAGCGCACTTGAAAAGCATGTGTGGGGTGGTCAAAACAGGCCGAACGACCTTTGAATACCATGAAATTAGACAAAAAAAGAGTGGTTTAATTGTGAAATGGTCGACCAGAATACATGTCAATCGAAGGTGTTGATACTTTAGCACAATTATCCATGATTCATTTTTGATGGTTACGAGCCAACCCCAACTCAATCTGAGGCATGGTGTGACTGGTATCACTCAAAGTGTCTCACTTTTGTTTGAAATGGACAACATTTTAAGTGAAAACAACAAATGTCGTAAAGAAAATATTCACAAGGATACACATAGATTCTTGAAATTAAGGGATAAAAAATAAAATATGGTCTATTGGTCATATATTATTAGAATAAAATATTCACAAGGCTTAGATTGAAACACAATGGGTCATAATATATATAGAAAGACATGAATTATATTAGGAATGAGTCTCGACATCCCATCATGAACATGAAACAACACTCATGTTCTAATTCTCAATCAAAGTTCATTCATTCTATACAATAACATACAACAAATAAATATCATATACTGATTTCATATGAAACCTATGAACACTCAAGCATACCATATAACAAATTGGTCAATAAGGCTACACATAGATTCATGAAAACTAAGTTTCAATGTCTCATAAAAATACCCTAATGGTGATTAATATATATGGTTACACCATATCTCCATGTATCACCTCAATCCCATCCTCAAACAGTGGGTTCTTGGACCAAACGAAATTCCCTTTGGGAACCCAATACCAAATAATTAATTGAATATTCGTACCCACTACCCAAGATGGGGATTCATCTCACATCACACCTTGGAGAGAAAATTAAAATTAGCCACATACACCCTTATTCTAATTGAAAAGTCTATGAAAAACATGTAGGCTATTCCGGTAACCCATCTCACATGTTGAGATTGGCCAATGTTTCCCACTAACACATCAGGAACCATTTATACATGGATACATAGTCATTAGAGGAATATAAACATCCCATGTGCTTCTTATAACTCATCCTAGGTCTAAGAACATGACCACTACCATTGTCTATCTTATGGGTATCATGACCCTTTTCCACTCTACCAGAGTTTTTTGTTGGTTTTAAGATATTCAACCCAAGACCATGACTAAACATCCCATGTGCTTCCTATAACAAGTAGGTTTTTTCTCTTGTGGGTATTGTTGTTGTGGTTTTAGTGACGAATGAATTCTAAATTTTGAATACTCTTATGTGTGTTACTGCATTTCCTATAACAAATAAGCTTTTCCTCTTATGGGTGTTATTGTATTTGAATTTCTAAATTTCTAAATTTCTAAATTCTGGAATGAATTCTAAATTTTAAATACTCTGGATTGGGATTTTGTATTGGTGTTGTTAGAGGACTGGAGAGGGGAAGGTGTGGAGTTCTGTTGTTGTAGGTCTAGAGAGGGGACAGGGGCCTGCTGTTTTTGAGTTGAGAAAATCTATACCAATGATTTTCAAAACCGTTGGTATAGATACTATAAATATAAATATTCTAACGGTTTTGTAATAACTGTTGGTATAGGTTTATACCAACGGTTATAACAAAACCATTGGTATAGACTTATGGCTTCCCATATCCCCTTTATACCAACAGTTGTAAACCATTGGTATATGTGTAACACACATATACCAACTGTTTCACAAACCATTGGTATATGTTATATTTACACACATATGCCAACAGTTTATAGTAAACCATTGGTATACCTTCTATTTTGACACCTATACCAATGGTTTTCATAGAACCGTTGGTATAGTCCTATTGTCATGGCTCACTTGGCCACGGTTGAGGGAAATGTTGGTATACTATATACCAATGGTTTTAAGGCCTTTACCAATGGTTTTGAACCGTTGGTAAAGTGTAAATTTTCAGTAGTGGGCATTCACACAATGATTACTGTAACAGTTTTTACAACAACCTTTTATGTAATAAAATATCAGAAGCATTGAGATGACATAGTTTCGTATAACAAAATATGAGAAACATTATCATATTTTAGATCCTATAAAATTGAATGGTACATTATTGAAATATGGTGATTGTATGAAAAAAAATATAATCAAATTATAAAAACATTAAAACATAGGTACTAATTTCTTATGAAATTAGTTTCATATTTCTAAGGAAATATAATTCATATTTATAAGGAAATTGGAACTGATTTCATATGAAATAAGAGAAAGCTTTCTGTGGAGATCATAGTTTAATTTTAGAATAAATCAAAGTTGAATTTATAAGAAAATAAGATTCACAATTCCACGGAAATCATATTTTTAAACATATGATCTGATTTAACTTGACGAAATTTTAACTTAAGAAAAATTTCTAGACCAAGTTAAGAAAACATTAGGTAAGATGTTGATGACTAGGGGTATGGTATAACACATACTCGAATTTAATCATTTATAGGAAAATAAACAAATGGTCTTTAAGAAGATGTGTTTGTGATTTTGAAAACATATAGGAATGTAAATTCCATAAGAAAAATTTTGGCTCAACAATATCTCCCATTTCAGAAATCACAAACAACTCTTTCATAAATCCATATAAAGATCTAAGGTTTTATTTTTTTCATAAAAGAAATAATTATCTCTATTTTTGTTTCTGACTCATAATGAATATGAATAACTCCCCCTTAGGTTATGAAATCCTAGAAGGAACATATTATTGTCTTTGAGTTAGTCTATATTTCTTAAAGAAATAATTCCACCTTTACATAAGTATTTTTTATTTGATTAATCTCCCCCTTTCATAAACATCCTCCCCATTAGTTTAATATTATTTTGAACATCTTCTTCTCCCCCTTGTTGATTTACAAAAAAGAATGGAAAGTAATATATTGTACGTAAAAGGTTAGTGAACTTATAAGATGAAACAAAGAAAGTAAAAAATATCACTAGACAACTAAAGCATCAAAAAAATATTTACAACAAAAGATAAGATATGAAAAAATAATCATCCTGGTTCTTCTTTTTTAGAATCATATTTTTTATTGTTTGTTTCAGCTTCTTTAACTCCTTGTGATCATCTTAAAAATTCTTGAGAAACTATTCATGATTCTTATTTTTCGTCTTATTATTTTTATCCTTTCTTCTGGAGGCTTAACTATTTCATCTTCATACATAATCAACTTTTTTTGAATTTTATGTTTTTCGGCAAGCTCTTCTCGAGTTTCCTTATCCATTTTTAGGCTGAGAGAAATGAAGTTTTTTAATTCATATTTTTATTTTATTGTTGACAAATAGCCTTATATTCTTTTAGTTTCTCTAAAAACATGTTGTAAAATTATAAATTCTTCCATAATACTTATCACAGGAATCTATGAATGAGTAATTAAAGGCATCAATGATCTTGAGATCATCAATGATAGATTTCAACCATTTGGTTATCTATTTTCATGACTTTCTATGATCATCATAATTGTTCAGGAATTTATTAAACCCCTCTTCAATTTTGATTAATTTCTTCATAATAAGGTTTATTGATTCTATATTCTAATTTTCTGATTCCTGAATCAGTTAACATCTTGAGCATATGCTTGGAAATAATACAATTGTGTTTACAAGAATCTTTAGGGACTGATCCAAATAATCATCACTTATTAATGGGAAATATTCAGAAATATAAACTATTATTGGTGAGGTAACTTTAATTTTCTCATCTTACTTCTTCATGGATGCACCATCAACATCCTTTTTTGAAACAAAAGCTTATTGAGGTGCGTCAATTGAAACGTTCATTCTTTACTCTACCTTACACGTTTTTATTCTCAATTATCTGAGTTTCTTCCTCTCTATAAGAAACTTATTCCATTACATCATCATCATCATCATGAACTTCATTATCATGAACTTTTTCAACAAAATCAACAACTTTTCCTTCAAATTGTTATATGATATTATCCTTATCACTTTGATCATATGAGATAATTTTATTGAATTCATCATGAGCAACATAATCCGTAGGAAAATATTTTCCTCTGAAAAGTATCTTGGTGGAGGAATCATGGGATGTTATTATTGAAAACATTTTTGTGGGGAATTCTATTTAAACTTATCAAAAAATTTGATCTCATCTTCACTTTTTACTTTTTCATTGGTTTTAACTACTTTTTGGGATTTTTATTCAAATATCAGATATGGAACTGAATCACCTTTCATTCTTATATCTACTACTAGAGTATCAAATGCCACTAGTGTCAGAGGAAACTCTTGTGTTGCAAGAAAGATTCTAGAACAAGAATTTGTTTAGTGGATTTCCCAGTGTCTCTCATCATGGAATGAATAATATCAGTTCCAAAATATTATTCTTATTATTCTTCTCTTTCCTTATTTCTAAGGCTCTTTAGTAGTTTGAATTTTTAGGGCCTTAGCCTCGGCAGTATATAATCCCAAAATAGGGACTCTTTGTTTTATTTTTCACTTCTGATATTTCCAATTATCAACTGCTTCTTCTGATAATGTTTTCTATTTATAATGAAATGTAGGTATAGATATAGGTTTAGAGGCTTGATCTGGTTTCTTGGGTTTTACAGCATGGGAATTTGTTTTGGTTTCAAATTTATATCTCTCTCCATCTATTTCTGCTTTATCATCTATATCAGTAAACTCGAATGTCTTATCAGAGAAACCAAATGTCTTTCTCCTAAGGTTGTCATACCTCAACAACATAATTTTGAATGTCTTAGTCTTCATCTTTCAAGGAAAAATTCTGGGTTTTAAGAAAAAATCGTTGTTTTTTGGATAAGATTTTGAGAAAAATTTAAATCATAGACTTGATTGTTCCATTATTTAGGTTGTTGAAGGTGAGGAAGAAATACTTCATCAATTCATTCATTCTAATATTAACTAA
The DNA here is from genome assembly GCA_963277665.1 of Viscum album. Taxonomy (NCBI): domain Eukaryota; kingdom Viridiplantae; phylum Streptophyta; class Magnoliopsida; order Santalales; family Viscaceae; genus Viscum; species Viscum album. The sequence goes on from OY728157.1 coordinate 173,410,270, forward strand.
AAAATACATCACTAAGATGTATAACATAAATAGGGTGAAATTTCCACCTTTTCATGGAATTAGGAGTTTTTACATCCAAAGGGATACTATCATGTTTTTTTCTGTAGATTTTAGATATTAGGGTTTTCTACACCCTGATGTCTTGGGCATTCAATTAACTTAATCTTATCAAATAATCCTTCTTTTTTTGGGAAACCTATGTGAAAAAAAGAATTCCTATCCATCATAAGGTATCTAAATAACACTTGTGTCTTTCTTTTATGATAAAGAGTATATACTTACATAACTCTAGATCTGGAATATATCATTTCCTCCTTTTTCAGAACAGTGATCTATTTCATTAAATAATATTATAAAATCGAGAAAAAATGGATCTTGATTATTTTCTTTTTTTACAGAATGGTTTTTTCATCTATTGAGTATGATAATTTTCTATATGATAGAATCATACATGGTAAATAAATGATGAGGAACTAAATTTTTTTAAATGGTTATAAAGTCTTTGGTTTCATAATGGGATGACAGTGGAGTTTGTGAAGAAATTTACAGTGAAATTCAGAGCTTAATGGATGAGGCATTATTCATATTGGGGGATTAGAATGGCAACCGATCTCGGGAGAAAAACTAAGGAAATATATGTGGGATGTGAAGTGGTTCCTTTATGTAGGCTTCATGCTGATGGTTCAACTTTATTAGTCCATACAATGACTAATATTATCTTTATCTGATCTGAAGTTTGATATTAATTTCTAATAAGTATATATATTCCATGATTTTGAGGTTTTAAGAAAATGATCCAATTTAAATTAAGTTGAATTTGATAAAATATTCATTAAATTAGTTTTAAATCACAATAAAAATATATGTAATTAAGAATATATAAGTAAGAAAACATACGTTCTAGAGTTCTGAAAAATATTTGTAATTATAATAAAGTTCATCTTAGAAAATATAGGTTCCAAAATATTTTAGGTTCTATGAATTTTTTGTTCTGAGCATTTTTAGGTTCTAAAAACAATTAGGTTCTAAAAATTGCTAGGTTCAAAAAAATTTATGAGAAATAAAAATTTGGAAAAATAAATATTCAAGAATTAACAGATGTACTCTCCCTATGAAAAAGAGTATCTTGATGTTTGGTGATTTCTTCAAAAGAAAGTATATATTAATAATTATCATATATTAATCCTTCAGATATTGTTTTAATTTAGTCAAATCTATCATATTCACAAAAAAAGGATATAATTTAACTTAAAGACATTTTAACTGAAGAAAAATGGGTAGACTTGGTTAAGAAAGCATTATATAAGACGTTGAAGATCGGTGGTATGGTTAATAAGTTATATAATATAATCATTCATAAGGAAAAAAACAATATTTAAGAAGATGTGTTTTTGATTTTCCAAACATAAAGGAAATGAAAAATTCATAAGGAAAATTTTGGATCAACCTTAAAGATGTTTTCAAGCAGAATAAATCAAGTTGTAAAAATCCAATTTAATTTTTATTTATTATAATATCATAACCTCCCCTTATCCAAGAAGGATGAATGCTCTAGTATCTTATATATTCTATAATTTTATCATGTTTATGGAAAAAAAAATTCATCATAATTCCTATATTATTACTCTTATTCAAAAAATAAATACATCGCCTGTGATGTGTTGATTACCAACATCATGGATAATGTATTTTCAATTTCCATTTCTACCTTCATAGCTTGTCGTAAAACCATTTTAATGAATGAAAATGATTTTAGGGTGTATTATATAACTTATTTTTTGTTATGGAATTAAAATATTTACGTAATATTAACTTATATAAAGAATATAGTTTGTGATTATCAAATAACTACAAAAATTATATAAAAAAATATCATAAATATTTTATCTAATGAATCATAATTATACATGAAAAATAAATGACTTATGGTATCATTTAATATTTTGGAAACATATTAATACGATTTCATCCACTAATATTTTTTATCTTCCATTCAAAAAGAAAATCCATTATGAACCGACCATAGAATCCATGTAATGAACAACCCAAAAATATTTTAAATCACCAAATATTATTAATAAATCGGTGGTAATGGGATTTTTCACCTGATTTTCATTCATTAGGTTAACCTTCTACTTTATTTATTTTTTCATGCAATAATTATTTGTCATATTAATGATTAATATATTATATTTTAATATATAGATTTATATTGATTATTCATAATCCTTTAATTATATTAATTCCTGCATCAATGATATTTTATATGTAGGGGACCCCTATTTAAAAATCCTCATTTAAATTCATATTCATACAAAATTCAAAAGGAATGTTTTTATGGAAGTGTTCTTTTTTTATGATTATGTTATTTTTATTGGGAATTATTTATGACTAAGTGTGGGAACTGTATATATATATATATATAATTTATTGGGTTTTTTATGTTTTTGGTTGATCGTATGGTTACACCAAATGTGATTGTGATGGTTACGCCATAAGGTATCTATGAGGGTTTCATTGTTAGGTAGATGTGAGGGCGACATATTAATTTAGTAGTGAGGGTTACAAATCATATTGTATCCATTATGGGTATAATGTTATGTAATTAATTACCCAAGTTTTATGTATAGTTTATTTAGGATTTTAATGTTTACTGGAAATCTCATGTTTTTCACAAGTCGATATATGATAATTTTTGTGTGAGAAGTATGTATTTTCTAAAATGATTATATATAGTTATAAGAATTTATGGACAAACACTTTCACCATTTTTGTATATCCCTTACTGAGATTTTTTTCCATCCCATGTTTTAATATTTTTTTCCTATGGTTTATATATGATTAAGAGTTAAGGAGAATACAATATGAATATTACGAATACTTTTACTAAATAGATTTCATTTTATTATGAAAATAATTCGTTATATGAAATAAATTGATACTATTTTAATAATACTTAATTTTTATTCCTTTTGGTTGAAATTTATGAATTATGTTCTAATTTCTTAATACTATAAACCTAAATGATCTAGGGGAATGTAATGTATTGAATTATAAAAGAATTTACATGATTATGTAATGTTTAAGGCTGGTTCATTATAGTTAGTATCAGAGCATGGTTTAAATAAGTTTTGTAGATAGGATGATACTAATAGAATACCTTAAATTATTTTCACCTTATGTTTAAATGAAAAAGAATTTTATTATTACTAGGATGATTCATCTAAGATATGTTTCTTCAGAATATTTTTGTTTAGATGAAATAGGGAAACTATAGTAGGAAGGCACTGAGAAGATGACATGTTTATGAACCTACAACTGGGTATGGGTGGAATTAGAACCAAATAGTTTGTGATAGTAATGGATTAGTTAACGTAGGATATAAATGTAAGTGGAATCCATGTATGAGAACAACTAGAGATACCAAAAAAGAACAAGATGATAGAGGAAAATTATATGAGGCAACAACCTCTTGCTTTCAGTTTATCTTCTAACCTAGTGGAAGCTGGAGAACATATTAGAGCCATTGATAAGATATTCAATGACATGGGATGTTTGGATAATCAAAAGGCCAGTCTTTGTGTTTATCATTTTGAAGGTGAATCTCACCGGTTATGGTCAATGGTAAAGAATATCATCGATATCAAGGAGATTAATGTCATGGAATGGGGTGAATTTAAGAATCAACTCCTTTAAAGAATATTTTCCTCAGGTAGTTTATATTACGATGGAAAATAAATTACTAGAATTTTATCAAAAGGATGAAGATTCATTGGATGTTTATGAGTAAAATATCACTCGATTGGTGAGGTGATATCCAAATACATTTAGGTTTTTTGATATAAAAATCAATCATTTTTTACTCAGGATTGAGCCCAGTATACCGAAGGGCATTGACCTCCCATGATATAAAAATTTATGATAAACATGTCTGATGTGTTTTGAGGGTGGAAATAAAGTTTTTTGTCAATCATGTGTAAATTGAAACGAAGTAGAAGAAGAGTTCACGATTTCAAGTGATGGGTAAAAATCTATTAATGAAATCTAATGGTAAGAAAGTTCAGTTTTTTGTTTGAAAAAACTATTCTAAAAATAACCCTACGGAATTCCTTAACAAAACTGGGAAGTGTTTTTAAGGTGGTATGTTTGGACATATTCACAATGATTGAAATGAAAAGGAACATATGATCAATTATTATTAGAAATCAATAATTTGTTTCAAATTTGGTGGGATGGGTTATTATTAAAATACATGCCCAATGAAAGATATAAATGATATAAATAATCCAGATTATAAGTAGAAAGGTGTAGTGAGATAATTTGAGACAATGTTAGTAGATGTTGGGTCATCCAATTATGTGGTATCATTTACATTGTTTGTTCACTCCGATTTTTCTATTGTCTTGTGGGATATGAGGTCTAAACATTCCTTCAAATCTACAAAATTTTATGATAAATTGGAAATTTCACCCTAATAAATGATACTGAAACATATGATTAATTCATTTGGGGGAAAATTATACATAAAAATCATTATAAAAATCTTCATATTATTATATTTGGAAATTAATTACCTACGAAAATTTTGTTTTTTCCATTGGTGGATTTTGATGTAATTCTGGGAATTGATTGTCTTTCTATTTATCACGGTAAAATTGACTTTAGAGCTAAAGAAGTTATTTTTTAGAAATTGTTTTAGTATGTATACATGAATTAACTTGTACAAATGATTACATATCAGGAATCTAAGAAACTATTAAAACATAGAAGTGAATGTTATCTTACTCATGTTGTTGAAAATAAGAGAACTATTTAGATTAATAATGTGCTAGCAGTAACTGAATACATAGAATTTTTCCTGATGAGTTTGATATTGTTATACCTGATTAGAAAGTTGAATTTACGACAGACATAGTTATGGATGCTATGAAATTTTCAAAACCCTTTTGTCAAATTTATCAATTAGAAGTTCTTGAATTGGAAAATTAGTTACAAGAATTTCATAATAAAGGCTTCATTCATCCTAGCACATTACCATGGGGTGCTCTTGTTTTTTTCATTAAAAATAAATATGGATCCATGATAATTTGAATTGATTATAGATATTTTAATTACATTTTTGTTATGAATAATTATATTTCTCCTCATATAAATAATTTTTTTATAAACTCTTGGGATTTAAACATTTTTCAAGATTTACATGAGATATGGGTTCCATTATTTGATGGTGAAGGAAGATCACATTCCAAAAAAAAATTCATTCTAGAAATTGGCATTATGATTTCTTTGATATACTCTTTTGTTTGAAAATTCCCCCTGTTGTATTCATGGATATTATGAATATAAAATTTCTTGATTATTTGGATAAATTTCTTGATGTTTTTATTGATGATAATTTGTCATTTTAAAAAATTTATGAATATCATGAAAATAAAATTATGATTTTCTTGAAAACACTCAATGAAAAGAAGTTCTATAGAAAATTTCACAAATTAGATTTTTGGTTTAAACTGATTTGTTTTCTTAGTGACGTTGTAAATAAGGATGGGATAAAAGTTTATCCCCTCATAACAAAATTATTTAATGAATTAAGAAGACCGAAAATTTTTACAGTTATTCAGAGTTTTCATAGATTGGCAGGTTATTACACAATATTTTTTAAAAATTTTGCACGGTTATCTATCCCACAAACTATGTTAACATTAAAGGGGGTTATATATATTTGGGGAGAAGAATGGGATTTTTTTCTTTTTGGAACTAAAGAATATATTTGTAAATGATTTCATTTTGGACATAATTTTCCGAAATAGTGAGTTTTTCATCTACAGTTATGCTTTATTGAAGGGACTTAGTTTTTCTCTAACAATAAATGAACAGTTAATTTATTATTCGTCAAGACAACTAAAAACTCATGAGTTAAATTTTCCCTCACATGATTTAGAATTAGTAGATGTGGTTTTTTCATTAAAAATTTTATGGCATCATTTATACAGTGTCAAATATGAAATATATAATGACCATCAAAATCTAAATTATATATTCAATCATATGGAATTAAACATAAGTAATAGAATATGGCTTAAATAGATAAAGTATTATAATTACATGTTCAATTACCATATTGGAAAATAAAAAAATTTCTAGGATACCTTCATTTAGAAACAACATGTATCATTAACCAAGTTATGTTTAGTACAAGACACCTTGATTAATGATTTCATGAATTTTTTCAGGAAATTTGTTTGTTTTGGAAATTAATCTATATTTTTCAAGTGTCGGTGTAGGGATCTCTATCAGAAAAAATTAGGAAAACACAGAAGAAAGATTGTGAGTTGTAAAAAAAGTAGACTTTGTCTAAAATTGTTAGTTTCCATAATTTAACATTGATAAATATTAGGTTTTATGATTTGGAAAGAGGTTATCTATGCCTTATGATTTCCATTTTAAGAAGAAATTGTTGTGTGAAGAACATAGTTATTTATTTTCAGGTCATTCAAGCTGTATAATGATTTACAAAGACCATTACGAGTATTACTGGTGGGATGTAATGAATAGAAATATTCTATATTTTACTATGAAATGTTTGACTTGTAAACAGGTTTACATAGAGAAAACATTTCCAATGGAGAGGCATCAACCTTTGGCAATGTGAGAGTGAAAATGAGAAAATATATCCATGTACTTTGTGGTGGTACTACCAATGGCTTCTAAATATAATAATGTGATTTGGGTTATTGTTGACCAATTGACTAAATCTAAAAAGTTCATTCCTATTCGGGATACTCTGTCTTTGGATTTGGATTATCGAATATTCCTCAAATATATTTTTAAGTTACATGGAGCTCCTCTTACCATTGAATTTGGAAATGATCCAAGGTTCAATATTTATTTCATGAATGTCCTTCAGAATTCATTGGTCATGGAATTAAATTTCATCACAACCTTTTATCCTCATTCTCATGGATTATTAGACTGAACTATTAAAACATTTGAGGATATGCTTCAAGATTATTCAATTGACTTTCCTAGAATTTGGGATCAATAACTTACTTTAGTTTATTTTTATTATAATAATAGTTTTTATTCCTGTAAACATATGACACTCATTGAGTCATTATATTGAATGTATCATCAAACTCTATATTTTTATGATGAATTTGGGGAAATGAAGTTGATGGGACTAAATTTGTAGAGGAAGTGGATATGAAAGTGAAAATCATTAATGAATACAAGAGTTATCCTCATAATAGATAGAAAAGTTATGTAGATATAGGAGGAATGACTTTTCATTCGAGGTAGGTGAAAATGTTTTTCTTAGAATCTCATCATGGAAAAGAGTTTTTCATTTTGGTAAGAAAGGAAATATATATCTATATTTCATTGGACCCTATAAAATATTTGATAAATTTGGAGCAGTCGCATACTGAGTAGCTTTGAACCTCATTTTATCTTATTTACACAATGTTTTCATTTTTTATGTTCCGAATGTATATGCTTAATTCGTCTCATGTTTTGAAGCTAAAAGTAGTTTATTTGGAAGATAAACTCTCCTATGTAGAGAAACCAATTGAGATTATTGAACGTATAGAGCATGTATTATGGAATAAGGTAATCCCCCTGGTTTCGGTTTTGTGGAAAAACCACAGGGTTGAAGGAGGAACATGTGAATCTGAAAATTCTACAAGGGAAACATACATTCACTTGTTAAATATGGAAATAGAAATTGTGAGGAAAAAATTTATAGAAGGTGGAGAGAATGTAATAAATCATGTACTTATAATATAATTTCTCTATATTCGGTAATTAATTATTCATAATCATTATAAATATATATTGATGTAAGTTGTATTTATAGAAATTAACAAAAAATTATTCTGATAGCATATTAAATTGACCTTTAGAATAATAACATGACCATTAGGAATAATAATATAATAAATAGAGTAATAACCTAATCTAATAAATTATAATAAAATTTAGACATCTTAAAACAAAAAATAAAACATATAAATATCACAAAACATGTAGATTGATTTTTTAAAATTATAAATTATGTGTTGGAATTTTTTAATTTAATAATTATTTAATTAAAATTTTATAATTAATAAAATGATTTAGAATGAAATATATTTTCATAAAATAGATTCATTAATCAATATTTTGTTTTCTTATTGTTATAAGATAATTTTATGAAATTATAATTAATTATTCAAAGCGTTAAAAATTCAGTTATATTTTTTAATGTGGTATTTTTCGAATACATTATAGTTTTTTTTAAAATAAAATTTCTCACATTTAAAAAATTATTTTCATAAAATGGAGTTCGTTTTTGAATTCCACAAATAAAAATATGTTAAGGGTTAATTTTTGATATTCTTCTAAAATTCTTTTATTTTTAGTAAATTGTGAAATAAAGATATTTATTAAATTTGCAAAATACATAAATTATTGAGTCATGGATGACTTCATCATGAGGTAATAACACATGGTTTGAACTCACATGAACTATTTTCTATATTTAGTCACAATAAACAAAATTATTTCTTATCTTTAGAAAAATGATAAAATAATGACTAAAATAATGGAACCCCCCTCTCCTACACTATAAATACTACCCCTCACCCCCTCTTCTCCTCACTCCTCCCATGCTTTGACCATTTTACAATATCTACAAAATAATAATCCTAATCCACTTACCCATATCTAATAAATTATGGTCCCACCAAAATTCTAAAATCAATTGCCTTAATGAGGTTCTCAAGGGGGTAATTTAAGAGGTTAAAATCCTCTTTCATTTTCTTATATTTGCTTTTCAATAATTTTTCTTTTCTTATACTCTATTCATCTCACCTTATCCAAGAGGCATGAAAACTCCATTATCTTATATATAATATATTTTTTTCATGTTTATGGAATAATTCACAATCATACTTTTTCTCATCTCCCTCTTTTACTAAAAATGAAAAAACATCACTTGTGATGTGTTGATTTACCGATATGTTGGACGATGTGTTTTCAATTTCCATTATCACCTTCATAAATGGTCATAAAATTATTTTAATTTTTTAAACATATTAGAAAATTTATAATATAACCTATTTAATGTTCTTAAATTAATATATATATGATATATTGAATTATATAATGAAACTAGTTTGTGTTCATCAATGAACCGCCAAAATTAACTAAACAAAAATCATTAGTATTTTATATAATGGTTTATTATCATATTTGAAAACAATATGATTTAGGGTATCATATAATTGTAGATAAACATATTAAAACCATTTAATTCTACTTTTATAGTTTCACTTTGATTCGATAAGAAAATCCATTACGAACCAACCATAGAAACCATGTAAAGAAAACTCAATAATTGAAATAAAAAAATATTATAAGAAATGGGTAGAATAATGTTATAAAATGATCATATAAGGTGTTATAAAAATAAATATGCTTCGTTAAAATATTAATAGTTCTATTTTAACTATTATAAATTAGTTTTAATTACTTTTTAAGTAAGACGAACATGGGATAAGAGAATTCTTGACCCAATTTCCATTCTTTGGGTTGTCCATCTACTTCATTGATTGTATCATTCTAAGAATATATGTGATATGATTATTTGACATATAATGTTGTATTATGTGCATTTTTAGTGAGTATATATATTCCTTTCATTTTATTAATTTTTTTTCAATTATATGGTACATGTAATGGAATCCTCTTAAATAATTCTCATTTAATTTTTTATTTTTAAAAAATTTAAAAGGAATGTTTTTATAAATGTGTTCATGTTTTATGATTATGGTATAGTTATTGGATATATTTTATTATTAAGGGTTATAATAACACCTCCATAAAATTCATTATGTTTTTCTATATCGGAGTTCAGTCATATGGTTACTCAATGTTTAACTACGATTGTTACGCTATAAGGTAGCTGTCAGGATTACATTGTAAGGTAGTTGTGTGGGTTAAAATGTAAGGTAGCAGTGAGGGTTACAAATCATATAGTATTTCTGATGGTTATAATATTATATAAATAATTTCCCATGTAACCAATATGGTTCAATTATATTTCTATATGTTTTATGGAAATATCATATTTCTCAAAAGTATGAATACAATACTCTATGGTGACAAATATGTATGAGTGAAAATGATTTCATATAATTATAAGAATTTATGGACTATCAGTTTCTCTCCTTTTTATATCCACTAATTATATTTTTTTGATCATCCTGAGTTTTAAAATGTTTTTCGAAGGGTTTAAATATGTTTAATAGAAAAGGAGAACTGAAGATGAGTGTTGTGAATACTTTTCAAGAATATATTTACTATTTTTATTTAAAGAATTTTAATTATGGAAAAATGGATAGAGTTTTAATAGTACCCTATTTCTATGCTTCTGGGTTGATATGTATTACTTATGTCCTAACATTCTAAAACTATAAACGAAAAATATATTAGGGAGTTTAAAGAAGTGAATTCTAAAAGAATTTGTCTGATTGTATAATTTTTGAGGTTGTTTCCTTATAATCTATCCTTGTTATAATTTATATAAAATGGAAGTGAAAAAAATAGGCCACTTCAGTTCATGAGGTGGTAGTTGTCCTTACTCATAAGTGATGATATTTTTTTGAATGAGTCATATATTAAGATGAAAGATATAAAATTAAAATTCCTTAAATATATTAATATAATAAATTCCATAAAAATATTATAAATAATTAATTATTCACAATCATTAAATGAGATGATGTAAAAATAATTATATCTGTTTCTGAGGCTGTAGTCAACCGCACACACAGTTGATCATTTTTTTAAGGCATTTGATTGAAGTGGATATTAATATAGATTATTTCCTTACCAAATTAACATCTTTGTGATTGTGTGTTTTTTAGGATATTATATAATCATGTTTTAATGTGCTTAAAAGGATGTTGAAGATTAAAAAAACAATATTGATGATTTAATAATGATAACTCTTCTTCAGAAAACCAGATCAAGGGAGCAGAAAATGCATTCCCAGAATGAAATTATGAATAAAGGCCATTGTAATTATTTTTGGAATGTAAGAAAATATTTTTTAAATTATATTGTGATTTAAATGTATTTGGGAGTGTTAATAGTATAGGGGGATGGGTATGAATTTATAAGTGGGGGAGATTATTCCCTTTATATTTTTGAGAAGAAAAAGTGACATTCACCTTTTTTTATTTCAAAAGATTTAAATGGAGAATTATTGAAACATGGAAAAGATAAAGTCTATATAAGGCCATAAAATATGATTTAGAATCGTTTTGGATCCTGTCTAACAATTATCATTTAATTTAAACCCCCACCAAAATTTTTTAACCGTAACCATAATAGATTGTTATTAGTTTTTTTACAATTCATATTGAAATTTGTTTCCAAATATTATATAATTTAATTTATTTTAGAAAGAAATGGATTCCATTTTTCAATGTTAAATTAATTTATGTGGAAGAGTTTAATTTAATATTAAAACAACATATGCAATGAAAAATCAAGTTTTCAATGTTTTTTTAAATAGTAAATATATTTTGTGTCAATTAAATATAAAATTGATATCAATGAAATAAATTAGATAATTTTTATTATAATTAGACTAATTTCTCTTTGAAAAAAGGATAATGAATGTTTACATTGTATATAATTTAAATAAAGAGGCATTTTTGAATAATTATTATTATTTTTCAACAATTATAAAAGAAATAGTATTTTTACAAAATTCTAAAAAACATTTCCCAATTATAATTTTGACATTTTTTTATTAAATTATGTTGATATTTTAATTTTAATGTTATAAAATAGGTAAAAATTAATTCTAAATATTGAGAGTAACTATATATGAGACCATTTTATAGATTTGTTTTTTCAGAATACATTTATTTTTTTCTTCTTACTATATTTTATTTTAATTAAAAATTTTAGATAACAATTTAATTTAATTTATATATTATCCAATCATATAATTTTATTATTTTAACTTCTAGTACTAATACATTAAATCAAAGTAACTTGGTTATAATTGGAATGTTTAGATAAAATATTTGAATAAAGTATGGAGTTTCATTTAAACTAAATATTTTGTGCATTAAAAGATATCGATGATATTTAATTTAATTAAAATTATGTATATTATAAATTCATTATGTGTTAAATTCTATATTATGAGCATTTTTTTCATGTCATATAATATATATAGTATGATGTTACACTTTTAAAATCTGAGTGTGTGAAATGAACCCCCAATTAAATAAATTGGGTCATCCTAAGTTAACACAAATCTCAGTAATCAAGTGTTTGACATTTTAAAATTATTTTTTTCAAAAATCACAATATAAAAAGTGTTTATAAAACATCATGTTGATATGATAGAAAGATATGTTTGAATTTCATATTGCATAACAAATTACTTGATAACCATATATAATATCAAAGGTGGTAAATGCTGGTTTAAACATAGATGAAAAGAATAGATAATTAGAGAGAGGGATTGGGATCATTGGTAAAAAAGAGAATAACATAGATAATTTAATTATCATAAGGCCATAAATCTAAAATGAGTTAAAAGTGCATTAGATTCACTGAAAATGAAGGTATTATGATAATATTTTTTTCTAAATATAATATTTCTATTGTTGAGGAATTCCATTACCACCATGACTAATAAATTATTATCATATACTTACTTGATATCATCACGTAGAAGAAAATTCATCCTTTAGTTTTGCTTCGGCAAGTTACCACTTCATTTCTTAATCTAAAAAAATCATTTAGAATGTGAATTTTCATTCTTTAATCACTAATATTTAATTATAATTGATCATAAAATGAATTAAATGTAATTCCTCCTGTATCTATATATCCTAGAAAGACAAAATGGCTAGCATGAGTTATCTAATAATACATTAATTTAAAAAAAACTCTACAATAACCCCAAATATCAAATTAATACATTTCTTAAATTGTTAGTTTAATGAATTATCAAAAATATATATAAACAAATTGAAATTAAAATAATTTATAATGAACGTAACTAAATTTCCAAAATCTACATTATAATAGATTCCCCCAAAAAATAATGTTACTATTAATGTCACATTAGAAATTTGTGAATGTTAAAATCGCATAAAAACCATAATGCAAACTTATATGATTCCAAGAAAAAGTTTTCTCCTTATTCCATAATAAATTATCAAATTGTAAAGTTTCTTCTATAATTAAAAGAATAGATTAATATCCATCAAAGTTAACATAAACCAACAAATCATTCACCTATTTCAAAGTCACTAACAATATCCCATAATAACTCCTTTATCATTATTATCTCATTATTAGTAATATATTAATGTATTTTCTCTATTAATTGGTTTGTTTTCAAAAAATATAATCATTTCAAAATATCAATTTTCATGGTCATCGGTACCATTAAATATATTTCATCAAATAATTATAGAAAAACAACAATAGCATACTGTAATATTTAATAAAATTCATATAATGATAATTTAATAGATAAAATAAATCCAAAAAATAATTCATCAATCTAAGTAAACAATAACTTTATTCATTCCACCTCAACTATAGTAATAGCGCATGATTGACCTTGATCTATTAGATTTATCTAGGAAATATTTCTTAAGTGTTGGGGATATGAATCTATATAGTTCCCTATATCCTTACAGCTGATTCATTGAACATTAAAAAATATTCTTTCCCTTTATATCATGATGAATCTGGAATGTATATACACACTTGAATGAAACTCTCATTCGAAACAAGCAATTACAATGGTTCTTATATCCACAATTATTACATGGGGAAAATATTTATATCCATTATTCCATTTTCTTACAATTTCCTATTCCATAATTTTTCTTTATTTCATCCCATTGATGCCAGAAGACTTGTATAATTCATTCTCTTACTTGATACCAAATAATTCTACGTCATTGTATGAGATCATGATTTGGAGACTAGTATACATATATTAAATAGCATTATAAATAAATGAAACAATCAACAATACTATTTTAATTACATAAATAGTATATATCATCCCTTCCTAATCCTATAGTGTTTCTCTCATATTTAGAAACAATTATATATTCCTTGTGCTTTAGACATATGAATTGTATCTCAATATCGATTTATTTCTCATGATGGAAGTTTTTTCAATGAAGGGTAACATAAAATACATATATTAATTTTTTTATAATTATTATTTACAATTAATGTTTTGAAATAGTTAACGCCAATTATATGTATCCCCCTAGTGATTATAGTCTTCAATTAATACATTCCTCCTTTCAATGTATTCAAAAGAGTAAAATATCTTCTCAAATAAATATTATGCATTTCTCTGCTTCAAATAGATTTTTAGTTAAATTAAATTATGTTCGTACTTATTGAATAATGTATTATCACGTTGTCACACTATATGGAAGATTAGAATGATTATATATTTGGTCATGGTTATTATAAAAAACCCACATCATATTTCCCAATATTGTTCTCATTTTACCAGTTTTGGCTATAGCTCAAGTTTCACATTTATTATCTTAATCATTAGGTAAATACTTAGATGTGGTGTGTGAATTGATATAGTTTAAATTCCTTCCTCGATGATCCATTTCTAAGAAATAGATTAAAATATATTAGATCATTACAATATTTATCATAATATATAATCTCATAAGTATTGAAAAAATTAACATAAATATAAATTTTTTGACATTGAAAATATCATAATCATCAACATGGTTTCATTTGAAATTTTTTAAAATCATAAAATTATTATCAAATCCTTCATTATGGTCTGTATAGAATATTCAAATTAATTATAGAATGTACCAGAGGAGTTGCACACCAATTTCCTAGTATGGCTCATTTCTATGTAACATTAAATGCTCGAGTCAAGCCTAACATTCCTTTTTCAAGCTATTAAGAAAAAGTACATATAGACCATAAAAAATAAACATGTATTATCCAAAGAGGGATATACATTCATGAATACTAGATAATCACTACACTACCAAAACATTAATACGTTATCAGATAATTAGAATTATCCAAAAATTAATTCATAGTATTATATTACATAATCTATTATATATATATATATAGTTCCTAAGGTTTATATTACAATTTCTCTAATACCCACTATAAAAACCAAAAAACTAGTAGCTAATAGCCGGTGGTCAATTTATTACATTGGTACTAGATATAGAAAATCACATCCCAATTAATGAAATAGTTTTGTATTGTAGGTAAAGTAGATACAAACTTTAAGTTCACATTATATTTAAAAAACATACCATAAAAAAGTCTATTATTTCAGAATGAAATTATTCCCCAGAGTACATCCCTACACATAAATCACAAAAAAAAATTCACATCCTAAGAAAAACAAATCATATGAAATGAGCGAGTGCAGATTCATAGTAAGGGTACAAACAAAAAATAATCTATCCAAAATAAAAAATAATCAACATTTAAATATAAAAAACTAAAAAACATTACATTTAAAAAATATAATGAGTTTAATATGATAGTAATCGATGATGATACAATAAAGGCATATAAAAATTCTTAGGGAAACAAAAGAAATCCATGGATATTATACTTCGTAAAATATACACAAGTGCATTAATAAATTATATCATTATGTGTGAGGTCTTAATGATGTACATCAGAAACATACTATAATCAACATTCATAGGAATGTGTCAAACTACCAGTAAAACTCATTTATTTTGGCCAAATTATTTTCTTAATGAATCCTACTAGTTCATTAGGGGTAATGTAATTCTAAACCCAACCTTTTAAATAATAAGTCTAATGAAATATTCAAATGAAAGGGTTGGTATTTAATTAATATAAAACATAATATTAAACACCAACATATAAAATCTTAAAACATATGAAAATCATTAATCATAAATCATCGGGAGTAATATGTTGAATAGATAAAAAATAATAAATCCCCAATAAAAATATCACAAACCATCGAAATAAAAATAAGCATTGAAACATTACAACATATCATCAATTATGGATGTCTAGAATAAGCATTTTTTTATTCATGAACAAAAATCCCATTAAAAGATCTTTAAAAATAATTCTTGAGGAAAATAATTTTTTAAATTTAAAAGTAATATTTTTAATCTAAAATTTTTAAAAAATATTTTTAAATGTATTTTCCATTAAAAATAACCTTGAAAAAATGTAAATTAGTCTCTAAATCATTTAGTTTTGAGGACCTTAGGAAATTACACACATGTTATATAAGTAAAATACATTCCTTTTTCACAAGTGTAAAAAAGTATTTCATTTGGAAAATGACAATAAGAATCTTCAAACAAAATTATCAAAAGAAAAATATGGGTAAAAATAATATTATAAAATTATTTTGATATTGTAAAATGAATTTTTCATTATTTTTATAGAATATACTATTTTGGATGTAAAAAAAATTCTACCGATGAAAGAAATGATGTCATATTTTAAAAATAGATTCTCATTTATCTTATGTACCAAATATAGAAAAATAGTTATATTAAATGAAAATTTTATGAATAAAAATATTATAAATAAATATATTTATTCTGATATATAAATACAAAATAATTCCTCCAAAGGTGACTCAAACATAAAAAATAAAAAATAATGACTAGATTGTGAAATAATGTTTTCCCACTTTTGTATCATTTGAATCATAATTCCCATGAATGAGATAAGTTATAATTAAATTTCATATTCCATAACTAAAAATATATTCATCATATAAAATATCAAAATTGGAATTAGAAATACCACACAAAGGAATACACGGAGACTATGTCATATATATCATGGAAGTAGTAGTCAGAGGATAAACCCTTAGCATAGGTTCAACTTCTTTCATATGTGATCAAAAAAAATTTATAATAAATTTTTATTTGATATAAACTTACTGAATAACCATTCTAATAAATATAAAGCCATATATGAGTTAGTTATAGTCTTTTATCATCAGTTTGTTAACAATTATCGGGTAAAATCATGGTTACATGTGAAAAATACATCAATTTGTATTTATGTTTTCCTTTGGTAATTTATCTCCTTTTACATATATCATGGTTTAATCATATAAATAATGATTAAAATTAAAAAAATATCCTTTATATTTATTATATATGTATTTAGGGTAATCTCTAGTGATGGTATGTCATAGGTACTCATGAACAAGGAGTCTATTTTTTTGGACGGGTGTAACAAGATGAAATTTGATATTATAACATATTTTTCAAATTAATTTTTATGTGTTATATATCATATATAAAAATTAAATTAATACATATTACCTTACATTCACGGTATTAGTGAAAAATGAGTCACATTGGTTCCCCAGGTGGTAGTATACCATACAAACGAGCGACGTTATCGTATCACCTATGCAATCGAAAATTAAAAAATGAATATGTGATATCATAAGTTAAAATATATAATTATGTAAAAAATATAATATATATTCATTTAATAAATTATTATTGCCATAAAATTTAAATTTAAATTGTAAAAACAGATCACATAGGTTTAGGTGGTGGTAGTCCACCGTACACATGAGCGACATTATTATTTTGAAATAGGTTATATGGTAAGAAGGTGAATGTGATATACTAATTACATAATTATTTAAATTTCCAAAATATCATATAATGATATTAAATATATCATTATATCAAACTATGGGAGTTGTTTTTTGTAAATTAATTTCATTTGCTCATGTGGCTGTAATCTGTCTTACACGCAATCTATTATTTCATTTCACATTTAATGAAATGGGAGATTGATACAAGTCATGAACATGAAATAATAAAATATAATTATATTAATGATAATGATGTTATTATATAATAATTTTTAAATAAAATTTTATGGAGGTTGAATATGGTACAAAATAAAATCATCATTTATGAAAATTATATATTCTTCAAAAAAACATTTTTCGGGTTTCACCAAAAGATTTAATAGGTTATATTTCTTACCAAAAACACCAATAGTATTTTCTTTGGGATATAAGAAATATATTTTTTTTGGTTTTTAAGGATCTAATGTTCTATCAGTGTGTGAAGAGGAGACGATGGTGGGTTGCCTTTTATATGAGGCGGAGGGAAGACACTTGAAATTTTTTAAAAGAAAAAGTAATACCCCAATTTCTACCATGAAGAAATCACCAAAATTTGAATTTGTCGAACCATCGAGGTTATAAAGAATAAATATGGTTACAAAATATGGTTTAGATATTTTTTTTCATTTTTAACTTTTATAATTTAGTTTACCCACATTGTATTCTCGTTTTAACCTCATCCTGTTAAATATTTTACATTTTTTTATTATTCATTCTGAAAAAAATATTATATTAACTTTATAATATCAGATAAATTATTTTTAATAAAAATATGTAATTGATTTTTTTAAATTAAATTCAATAATGTGGTAGAATTCAATTGAAAATTAAACCCGTATGTTAGTAAAATAATCTCTTTCCCAAAAAAGCATTCAACATCCGAATAAGTTTTTGTATCATAATTCATTATATAAATGGTTAAAAAGAAATTAATTAGTTAAATTGATATATATTTGAAATAATTTATCTTCTATTCTAATTTAAAAAATACTAGGCAAATAATTTAAACGGAAACACCTTCTTTAAAAATTCACTATTTTCATTATTCAGTTTTTTTTTATATTTTCATAAAATTCACAAAGAATGATTGCATGATAATTTTGACATGAAAATTTTAAAAATGATTTCTAATTTTTAAAAGAAATTTTATGAATGGGGTAAAAGTTAAATATATATTATGTGTGAAAAGAGATACTAAAATGCTTTCTAGAAAAATAAAGTTTTCAGGAAAACAATTATTTTTTATCAAATAGTTGTTTTTCTTATAGATAGATATAAATTATATATAATTGAGACATGACTAATCCAAAAAAATTTCCTTATTTATATATTCCTTTTCATAACCAAAATCATAAATTCTAATTTATAATGGTAATGATTACAAAATAATATTATTATATCATACTGTGTTTTGTTCAAAACTCGGTGTTGTGTGCATCAAAATCCATTGATGAAAATGAATTTATTTAAAAATAAATATATCATAATGGATTTGCGTGATATAATCATTTCTAATATTAGTTTCATGTTTCATATCAACTATTGAACTTGATTTTTATATTTCAAAATCTAGGGTGTTACAAAATGGGTCACAATGATGTGATGGAATGAGCATCTTATTGTTATATTAAAATTTGTGTTTGTTATTGTTGGACATGCCATTTTGATTTTGTAGACCGAAGTATATTTTATTGCACATGTTTTTGTTTTTTTAATGTAAACATCCCTTCTTTGGTAAATAATTATATTAAAATATAATTTTTCAAAATAAAAGGGTTAAAGTGGTAACCCAAAATAGGGGGAAGTTTTAGTATATATAATTTAATTTAAGAAGATAAATTTAATATAGATACTAAGTCTTTCAAAAAATGATTTCTTTTATGAATATAGAAT
Source organism: Viscum album (assembly GCA_963277665.1). Lineage (NCBI taxonomy): Eukaryota > Viridiplantae > Streptophyta > Magnoliopsida > Santalales > Viscaceae > Viscum > Viscum album. The sequence goes on from OY728157.1 coordinate 173,429,867, forward strand.
GTGTTTCTGAACTAAGGATTAATTTTTATCAACATAATTATAAATCAACTAAGAATATTGTAAATTATGTCGGAATCATAGATTTATTCTTAGGATATGTCACACATTCTATACAAAATGGAATTTTTCCATAACATGGTAAAACCACACTAGTAACCAAAAAATATACACTCTATGAATTTTTTGGTCATTGTAAAAATATTAGATTTTTATATCACAATATTCACATTAATTCAATCTATTATGTGAATATTATACAAAGAAATTGATAAATAGACAAAATTTAAATAAATATATTCAAGGCACTCATTGTACCCCTACACAGCTCACCATAATCTGCAAATTGGAAGATTATTTGGGATCTATATGAGGGTTATTATATAAAATATTGAATTATTTAAATATTTAAGCATCTCTGTAAGTTAAATTCATTATAATAGAGAATATGAAATATGTTAATCCAAAAAGAACATTGAACCTTTAAAAAAGTAGATTTAATATTTGGATCAACAAAATTATTCCTTTTATTATGTAGTATTGAGCCTAAAAAATATATATCAAAAAATTTTTTCTGAAAAATAAGAAAATATTACATTATATTTTAATGATCAAAATTATATTGAAGCTAATATAATAGTGTGCATGGAATTGATATCATCCCTGTTAATTAAGGAATTAAATATTTTCATTTGTTAAATATGACTAAATCCCTATGTGAAAACATTAGTTTATCGTGTAATGTAAAAAAATGATTAGGAAAAAAATAATAATATCAAATTATGATAGATTTTATAATATTAAAATGTGTGATCATGACCTTTTTTCTAGGAGAAAATGGATATTAATCTAATTAATGTGGGGGATAAAATCAAGAAATGCATTAAATTACATAAAACTAGACACATTTCATAAAGATAAATTTGATGTATTTATTCCAATATTTGGTTATCATGATTTGGTTTAATTAAACAATATTAAAATCATTATGATTCTTATTCCACATCAGATTATACAATTCTCATAAATAAGGAAGAAAGTTTGGTTAATGAAAGAGGTAACATTTAAAATCTTCTATATTTTGATTATTTATCTTTAAATATGACCCAACATTGGTGATTTTATCTATATTAAAATTATTTAAATAATCACAATGATATAAATTCAAATATAAGAGATTTATTTAATGATAAATTTAATATAAAATGGGAGGGTATAATTTAAAATTATTCTTTTATGGGTTATAAGACATAAAAATTTTAATTTAATTATATAAAACAATGTGAATGGATATATTAATCCATAAAAATTATATTGGATAAAATATTTATGGACCCACCCAATGGTTTATTATAGAACATCACTATATGATATAGAACACACTATTCTAGAACATGTATAATTGGAAATCCATTTTTAGTCTAAGTTTATGACCTATAATACTTAAAATAAAATAGGATATATTTACCACTTTCTATATTAGAATAAACACTAATGCCAAAAGACATGGACCCACCCAAAGACACCTTAAAATTTAACTTATGGAGTGAGAACTAGAGATCAATTTATGCATCACCCTTGTCTATTCTCACTATAAAATATTGGAAATTATAAGGGATAATTTCTTTAATGGGAAAAAAAAATATTTAAAATCAAATAGATATTTAATCATTATTCATATATAATACAATAATTTTGAGATGTTATAAAGGAAGTCTATGTAATATGTCTTTTCAAAAAGTTTGATCATATTTAAGTCATTAAAAATATTAAAATATTACCACATATATAAAACATTATTAATGAAATTGAGGTATATAATTAAATTAATGAATATTTTATTTTTAAAATTGTGTGATAGAAATTTATAAATAATATTTTTCATATCTTTAAAGATAAATACATTAATAAACAATAATTCATAAAAATAATTTCAAAACTATTGTTTCAAAAAAATTAAGAGTTCTCAAGTCATATTTATAATCTAAAATTTATTAATTCTTATAAAAATATAGCCATTGATGATACTAAACCTCCAATGACCATAATATAGTTACAAATTTACTCAATTATTTTTAAAATTATTTTAATTTAATTATCTATAAATATATATTAGTGCGATTTTAAAAAAATCGATCGTTGTAGAATTAGAATACGAATAATTATTATAGGAGGAAATAAATTAATGTAAAAATCCAAAAAAATTAAAAATTTATAAAATATTTCTTTTTATTTGATCCTAAAAGATATAAAATATTGATGTAAAATATACTAGATCAACTAAAAAATTTAAACAATAATTTATTTCTTAAAACATAGATGCATCAAATTTTTTAAAGTACTGATTCAAAAAATAAATAAATAATGTCTTATGTGTTAAGAATGTGTATAGAACTATGAAAAAAGGAAAATCTATCAATAATGGATGTTATAATAACAATTTTTTTGGACATAAAAACTAAAATGTCTATATAAGGCAATGACAAAGAAAATGATTTATCTATAAAATCATTCAAGCTAATGAAAATATGTTCATTAAATTGAATATATTGGTGACATCATGTTTATGGATGTAAAACAGATATGTTTCATGTAACACTCATGTTTTGGTATTTTATATTATTTAAAATTAATTTTTCTTTTACATGGGATTGATGTCAATTTTAAATTTTTTATTCATCGAAAAAATATCTATAAAAATATAATATTATTATTATTGTAGATGGATAATTTATGGAATTTATTTAATAAAGAAGTTTCATTTCTTAAATGGGGAATATTTTATTTTTAAAAATAAGGGAATGGTTGGAATGGATTTAATATTGGTTAGTTATTTAATTTTTTTTGCTATAACGCCAAAAATATTATTTTTCGTAGATATTAATAAATGGTGGAAGAAAAATATTGGATTATGGTTGAGTGATGGAAGAATGTTGATAGAGTAGATATAAGGAAATTAATTTTTTCTATTGTTTACATATCAAATAGATATTTTATGTATGAGTATGGCGGGATATGGTATATAAAGAGAAAATTTCTTTGACACCAAATATTTATGGAAATGTGTCACCTTTTTCTTAGAGTGGTGAGATATGATTTTCTAAGAGGGGGGGGGGGGGGTCAAAGGGATATTGGTATACCATTATAAAATTATTTAAAAACATATAATACTATTAAAAATAAGAATTATTTAAAATATATTATTATATTATTACTTAAAAAATTATACCTTTATAATTATACATATTAAACACTTGTTCCAGGGATTTTGGAATATTATCTTTGGGCTTTTCCAAATGTAAATCTTGGTTATGCTACATATAAATGGTTTTATGATTTAATAATGATTATATAATTATGGAAATTATAAAATGATATTTTACAAGGTATTTTTTAATAATGGAAAACAAAAATTAGATATATTTTGAAATAACAATAAAATAGAGATTAAATATTTTTAGATTTAATAGATATGATTAATTAAGTGTTTTTTTATCCAAAACAATAGATCATTTTTTTTTCAATGAAGTTTCAAAAAATATTTGTAAAATTATATGAAGATATTATTTTGGATTTTTTATGTATTCATACATTAATTTTTTATGATTATATTACCATTTTTTGATTTTATTTTCACCAAATCGATATAAAATTTTATACTATCAAATGATTTGGTGAAACAGATTAGTAAATTTATGGTATATCATAAAATTCCATAAATATAAAATATGGAAATATTTTTATCAATTTTTGAATATCAAATTTTCAATTTTATATTAATTTATCTATGAAGATTTTATTTTTAAAAGTAATAGGATTTATAATAAGGTTATATATTTTTTAATTAGATGTGAGATATAAATCTAAAGATAAAATATATTGTTCTACAAATTAAGTTAATTTTATAAGGATTTTGGATTTATAGGATATACTGAAAAATTGATAAAATGGTGTATGAAATAAGATTGATAAGGATTGACTTCTTTGAATTAATTTAGGTGGATTCCAATACACTTTTTTAAAAATATGTTTATAGTTATGCTTTTTATTCTATAATTTTTAAATATTAAATTTTTTATGATTCTTTAAATTATTTAATTTTGTATTCATTTTGGATGAAAATTTATTTTGGATATATTATGTTTCAAAAGGAAATAAAAACTATTAAAATGTAAAATATTTTTTAATATACAAAATTTTTCATGCTATAGTTTTGCATAAATAATAAATTGGAATTATTGAGAGTTATTTTTAACAATAATGTAGTGTAATATGCTACTACAAGCCAAACCACATATCTCTGTTTCCATGTATTGATTAATAATAATGATATTTAAAATGGAAAGGACAATATGTTCATCATTGATGGATTGCTGGAGTGAGCACTTGGATATATGTGTATATATATTTCAATTTAATATTTAAAGGGGATTTACCAATTCAATATTGAAGGGTGTTTTCTATATGTTTTTGGATTTTTATTTTCATTACTTGGTGATCTTATTTTTGTTTAATTTTTGTTTATAATGTGATAATTACTAATATTTTTAAATATTTTTTTGATTTTTTAAATACTAATATCGGTATAACTCGTTATCTAATTTTAGTAAAAAAAAATTCCATGTAATTATTTGGTTTATATCAACATTGTATCTCATTATCAATAAAACATGGAATATAAAAGAGTTTTTAATTAACAAAAATTATTCCATGGGTTTGAATATCGAGGTTATTTAATTATGAAATTATTCCAAGAATTATTTTTTATGGATGATTTAAGTATAATCTAGCTATATGACTTGTGAAGTGGGTCAAAATTCTTTATGTACCTATATAATTACATAAATTAATTTATTATAGACACAAATAATATTAAAAAGTGTTTTTGAATTGAATAAAATACGACTGTTACATGTGAGGTGTTGTTCCCTATATGTTTCTGGTAACATTATAGGTTTAGGATGGTAACAAGTTATTGTATATATGTAAGGATGATTAATGGAAATATACATGTGCTTGAAGTTATTGAAACTTATTTTATCAATATAATTGGATTTATATACATTTTATAATTGTATTGATATGTTTTTTATATGAAAAAACATGAATATAATTATTTTAGATTAAATTTTCTAATCGTACTGTAAATGAATTGCAGGAAGATAAATATAATAACCTTTAGTTTGATGGAAATAGTGCATTTTATTTTTTATAACTCATGTCATTCTAGTAGATAATATTTTAATATCAATTTGTTTTTGAAATATCTTGAATTTATTGAATTTTAATTATCACAAACCCCACCCTACCAAGGGACCCCTCTTGTGACAGTAATGAAGAAAGATATATATTGACCCTAGAAGCCTTCATTCAGTGTAACATGGGTTGTTCACTAAATATGGGTTAAAGAAATAAAATGTATGGAAGGAATTATGTATAAAATATAAATTAGAATTGGGAGATAATGTGATGAAAATCCATGAAAATACAACAAATAATATACAAAGGAATCCATGTCATCACATAATTCATGGAAAATGCCTAAAATATAAATAAGTGTTCCAAATAGAATAGAAAAAGAGAAACCAAAAGGTATAAAGTCACCAAAATGTCCTACGACCATGAAATTATTTTATAGGTCATCCTAGAAAATATTTAAGAAAACATGAGCATATTTTTATATATATATGGTGAGAATAACTGGTATACTCAATAGGCTCATATGTAAGTTATCTCATGAAAATGAGAGAATAGAATACTAATTCACATGTAAATAAATATTAAAACCAGAGCCTCCTAAATAGTACATCTATACATACCATCATCAACATAAAACTCATACCAAATATTGCATCCATGTATAATAAAATAAAATAAAAAAGAATAATTTCTAGTGGATCCATGAAAACACTTCAAGCACTGATATTGTGTGCACATTCCATAACATAATATTCATGTGATCTCATACTATCAATTTCATCAAAGAAAATATCAATTGATATCTAATATGACCCATGTCATTATTCTAGTTATTTAAACCACATATGGGGTTAGTATTTTAATAACTATAGAAGTTGAGTATTATGAATCTAAAGGATATCAAATTTATTCAATAATTCTACCATGCTTGTTCGCTACCAAAAATCACATTCTCACCATTATTAGAAATCCCTAATACCATTTTTCTTTTCAATGAATCACCAACAAACAATCCATTATCAGTTGGTACCCCTAAACAATTCTATATTTTTGTGTCGTACCACTATAAATGGAAGATTGAATAAGTGGGGGAAACCATCCATCAATTTCAACACCAATATGGATATTATTGAACATATCAAGAACAAAACTAAATTTGGAGTTGGCAAGGTTAACTATCATCGGTGGGGGGTATATGAAAATAAAATGACAATAAAAGAGACATTATAACACATAATATCAAGCTTATAGGATCACATCCAACTCAACTAGAACATCTCACATCTTTTCCATAACACCTAAACACATTCACAACTAACTAATACTACAATAAAATGAAACACGCTATAATATCCTATCATAGGTTCCATACATCGGTGCCCCGAGTCGGTTGGTTACATAACCATCAGGACACCTCCCAATATTCCGAATACTATCGACTTGTATTGAGGGTCAAATGTCTATAATGGGGATATTATACCCTATTTATCAATGTATCCCAAAAAATGGAAATAAATAATAATAACCAACAGATATAACATAAATAGGAAAATACTGGTATCACAAGAACACTATAATTGGAAATAAAATATCAAAACTGAATAGGAGGCATTCCATGCTTATGTAACTTCCATGTATCATATTGAATACACAAAATAGATACATTGTCGAATCCCAAGTGGTTCCCAAACAACATATGGTTCCCTCATCCATTCTCTAGCCCAAATAAACCACCTAACATAAGGAATTTTCCATCATCATGTGCAACAAACATGAAGTCTATCCAGGTACCAATTAGGCAGCTTGAGTAGGGTGTGAGTACAACTCAGTAGGCCACTAGTAATGGATTCTAAAATAATATCCTATATATATTAGTTTATATAGTATTATAAAGAATAAAATATGAGAAATAATGTAAACAGATTACACTGATTCAATTAATATTTATTTAAAAAACATAAATCCACTGGTTCTCATAGACTCATGAACCTCAATACCTATTATATCCCATGTTAGAGTGTGATGTATCCCAAGGTAATATCATATATTTATATACTTTAGTTACTATTTATCAACTCATTTTACATTATGTCCTTTTGGAACTATATCCCAATGCCATGTCACGGGAGTATAACATTATATCTAATACCTCATAGGTATTTGGAGAATCAGTCCTTATCCCACACATTAAAATCACATGGGTATTTGAAGCCTCATTCCCTATAATATACTCACTATCTCATATGATTATTTGGATCTTCAATCCCTCTCCCACAAATATTTAATAGGTATTCATATTTTGAGCCTCAGTCCTTATCCCACACACATTTAACTCATATGGTTATTTAGATCCTAAGTCCCTATCACACACATATTTGACACATAATTCTATCTAGAGCATTATTCCATATCCTATACACATTTAACACATATGGGTATTTGGATATATAATCCCCATCCTGAAAAAATTTAACACATATATCACAATATCGAAATTTGACATGTGTCATGGTATCACATTAATTTATTCATTGTTCAATTAATCATTTTCAGAAATTTCATAATTTCATAATTCTATTGATTAATTAAACAATTAACCAACCACATCATTTACATTAGTTAATCAAAAAATTAACTAATCACATCAATAAAATTAATTAATTCACTAATTAATTAATCACATCATTTCTATTAGTTAATTCAAAAATTGACTAATCATATTAATAACATTAATTAATTTAAAAATTCATTTATGAAATAAATTGCATAAGTTAATTTAAAAATAAACAAATCACATCCATAACATTAAAAAATTCAACAATTAATTAATAACATCAATTCCTTTATTTAATTAAACAATAAATTAATCTAAATTTCAATTAGACTTGTTAACTTAACATTTAATCATCCCAATCAGAACAATTTCAAAATGACAAATTATCCCATTAGTTAACTCACCAATTTGTTAATCAATTTCATTCAATTTAATATTCAATAAAATCCATAAGTTAATTAAATAATAAATTTTCCTAATTCCATAATCAAAATATTATAATAATTAATTCAATAATTAATTATTCCAATTTCACAGTACCAATATCACATTAATTTATTCAACAATTAATTATCCCAATTTAACAGTCAAAATATTACAATAATTAATTAAACAATTAATTATTCCAACATCACAACCCCAATATCTATGTAAACAATTCAACCATTAATTATCCCAATTTCCAAATCACAATGTTAGAGTAATTACTTCAAAAATTAATTATTTTAATTTTAGAATCACAATACCTCAATAATTAATTCAATATTTAATTATCCCAATTTCACAATCACAATATTCCATTTATTTATTCATCTATTAATTAATCAACATCAATTCCATTAATTATGTAAACAATTAACTAATCATATCAAACATCTCAATTAATTCATAATTGAATTAATCACATAAATCAAATCAATAATGTTAATAATATTTAGTATTAAATAAGACTACTAATTATTACAATTCAATAATTTCAATATAACAACATTTAATTCAACAATTAATTACCAAGCTTCAATAACTTAAATCTCTCTATAATTAATAAAACAATTAATTTTTTCAAATCAATCAATTTCATAATCCCTTCAACTCGAATTAATTAATTCAATAAATAATTAATCATATTCTACAATCTCATTGACTATATCATTAGTTAAATAATTAATTACTCAAAAATATAATCCCAAATTTTCCAATTTTCCCAATTTCCTAATTAATTAATTCACCAAATTAATTAATTTAGTCCAGAACCAAATAGCTAATTATCTAAAAGATATTATAAAATTACAGACAAGTAAATAAAATCAATAATCTATGATTTCAATTATAGACCACCTACCTCCATTTTGATGACAAACACTCCCCAATGGAAACCCCAGTTGAAGAGAGTCAACCATTTTCACAATAAAGAAAAATATCAAAATCCAAAACCTAGATCCAATATCAAATGAATCAATATCCAATAGACTTAGATCAACATCCATAATAACAAAGGAAAATCATTCCCTTCTAATATAGAATCCTATATGGGAGAGTTCGAATCCTAATTGGGAAGAAATTACATACCTGTATAGGTGCAGATCATCAATCTAGGATTTGATTTGTGAGGATCAATGGTTAGAAGGCCTTGTAATCTATTTGAGTGCCTCAAAAAAATGAGACAAATAATTTTGGGTCAAATTGGGTCAAGTTATGGTGTTGTCTGATGGGTTAGGGATTTCAAAAACAAATTTTTCGATTTATTAAACTTTTTCAGATGGTTTCATGGGCGTGGGTACATGATTTTCTGAACTATTCACATTAACCGTGAACATATTCTAGGTGTGGGGGGTATGGTTACTCCTTACATAGAAAACTGTTTGAAAACCATATACTAGTCTTTCAACTCCCCTTTGTATGGATCACATGTTTTTCCGGACTAGGGGCATTGTTTGGAAAAATAGTATACCAACATTGTACTGCCCCTCTTCCTTAAAAAAGTGTCAAATTTCACCCAAAATGTCGCAAGGAATAACCCAAATGATATGTGCTCAAAATAAGAAAAAAAGCACTAGAATACTAGATAGTGAAATCTCTATAAAGCATAAGTATCATACAATCTCCCCACCTTATAACAGCACATACTAAAGCTGTACTCCCAATAATATCATTGATTACAAGTCAAATAGATTGGGACATTGATACAAAAAATCAAATTATCTCTATCATGTTTCCACTTGAACTGGCCCGTGCTTCCATAATTCAAAAACTATCAGCATAGTCTCTCCTTGAAAATCATTGTCACTTTGATCTGAAAAATGTATCAAATGCTCATAAAAGGAAAATTATATCTCAAGCTCAACTACCACAACATGCATGAAATGTTTTCCCACCCACTATTCTAAACAAACATAAGGAGATAATCATTATTGGAAATCTTCCTTGCCATAAAAAATTTTAGAAGGTACATACATCCACCACCACTAAGTCCCACATGTCCTTCCCCTGAGGAATTTAAACATAAATCATATTGGTTAATCAATATAATTATGATACCACCACTTCAAAACCATGGACATGCTCTATGAATATATTACTAACACATTGATCCCCAACATCAGAGTACCATGAAAACTGTTTTTTCAAACAAATCAAACACCACATCACATGCTTCAATCACAAGTTAAACCCAGAATCATTGATGTGTCCTTCTAACCATCCAAAGGGAAACAAAACATCAATTATAAAAACCCATTTCCAACATCCATGTATTAAACCCATTGAATACTTTGACCACTGATCCCTCCTGATAAAAAATTAAATTATTATTAAAAGCAAGAATGGATATTACATGAGTCTAAATGAGAAAATTTTAATAAAATCTTTTTCATGAAGTGGGAGAAGGTCAACCGGAAAATCATTGATCCAGGTAATGGCCTGGTTGATTCCCTTGTTAGCAAGACCATCTACCATGATATTTGCTTCACAGTAGGAATGGGTGGCAATGTATCTAAGCTCCAGAAGCGAGTCAAGGCTGTTCCTCCAACTCGTAGTAAGAGGCGAAGCAAGATGAACAATGGTGGTGGAGTCAATTTCAATCCAGATGTTGTTCGATCATTTTTGTTCAACAAATTTAATGGCATGAATCAGTGCGAACATCTCAGCTTCAAGGGAAGGAGGTAACATGGAAACGAGGGGAGTGCCAGTCCAGTTGTCATCGAAAAAGTGTATGGTGGTGTCCAACCTAACCATCTGTCTGAAGTTAAGCATGATGTGAAAAAACGAGTTTCTAATGGAAGTCCAAAGAGAGGAATTGACATAGTTAAAATTCCTTTTTTTTTGAGTCTCTCTAGGAATTTATTTTAAAGGAAGGCTATGGAGTAAGATTTATTATTGATCAGTCTCCAGTTTAGTCTAGCTTGGAGAGCCACTTTGAAAAGTTTGAGATTTTTAATACCAAGACCACCCCTATCAAGAGGTTTGTAGCAGGTCGACCAGGGAATGCTAACAAGTTTCCATTCAATAATACTTCCAGTCCAAACAAAATTTTTAATATAGGTATTTACTCTCTTGAGAAGACCTAGAGATGATTTTTAGATCATAAGGGTGTAAACAATTTTGGAGACAATAGATGATTTCACAAGGCATATCATGCCAGACATGTATCGGGATTTCCCTTTCCAGCAATAAAGTTATTTAATCACCTGATCAAAAACATCGTTGAAGTATATGGATTTAGGAATAACCCCAAAAATGGGTACTCCCAAATAGGTAAAAGGAAGGGAGCCTTCTATGACACCAAGATTTTCTATGATGTAACATTCCTTAGATGTGGGGAAAAGTTTCCCAAAGAAAATAAATGATTTGTTCCAACTAATGGATTGAAGAGATACCTATTCATAGTGGGATAAGGAAATTTTAGGTTAATAATATTTCTTTTACCTCCATTGAAAAGCAGGATTGTGTCAACGACATAAAGAAGGTGGGTGAGAGCATTTATATTTCTGGATGCTTGTATAGGTTGGATTTTATTTTGATGAACATGAGAGGTGAGCAGTCTACTAAGATAGTCTTTTTCAATTCCAAAGAGGATACCATAGATAGGGTCACCTTGGCGAACCCCTTTGGAGGATTTAAAATATCCCTTGGGGGAGCCATTGAATGTAATGGAGATCGAGGCTGATTTGAATATACAGTGAATCTTAATTATCGAGATAACATTAAAACAAAAACTCTAGAGGACTTTGAATATGAAGGACCAATCGATGGAATCTAAACATTCCCTAACATAAAGATTATTGGCAATATTTCCCCCTCTATAAACTTCATTCAGAAAGATGGTCCATTCCAAAGTAAGGCAAGTGAAATCTTGTATAGATCTAACTTTGATGAACCCGAATTGGTTCCAAGATATGATTTTGTTGCACAGAGAATAAGGTCTATTGGCGAGGATTTTGGTAATGATTTTATAAAGAGATTTGATGAGAGGAATAAGTATAAATAAATAGATTTTAGAGGCCTTGTGCACCTTGGGAATTAAGGTGAGAAATTGGGCCTTGAGATCATAAATAAGGATACGAGTACTAAAAAAATATTTAACAAGCTTGAAAGCATATGAATGAATAACCTCCAAGTGGTGCTGAAAAAAACCATTATTGAAATGTTCAGTACCTGGAGCACTATAAGGGTTAAGATTAAAGATAGTGTCTTTGATTTCATGGTCTAGGGGAGTTCTCAAGATAAAAAGGTTTCCATACTCATTGTTCGAAGTCAGGATGATCCTAGGGAGAATATTCTTATTAATATTTGGACCATAAAATTTTTTATCAAAATAATTGACCACAAGATTAGTTATGGCTACCTCAGAGGTATATATATTTTCATTTTCTTTAAGAAAGGATATTGAATGACTGAATTTCCTAATCCTCTAAATGGAATTGTAGAACATGGTGTTTCTACCACCGTATATGATCCACTTAGTTTTGAAAACATATTTGAGAATGTTGCCTTTGAGCACCAAAAAATAGTTAAGAATAAAAGAGATGTTTATTTCATTTTGGGTATCAAAGGAAAAATCAGAGTTTGTAGAGTTATTTTGAATTTGATTGAGCTCATTCTCAAGGTTGGAAATGTCCCGGCCAATTTTTTTAGATTAAGAACTACACCAGCACTTGAGGCAATGATTAAGATGTTTGAGCTTGGTAATAAAGGTACCGATATCGAAGTGGCGATTCATAGATTCCCAAAAACTTTGGATGAGGTGAGAGAAGACTAAATTATCATACCAAGTATTGTTAAATTTTAATGGAATTCTAGGATTATATCTTTTATAGTGAAGGCTTACAAGAATAGGGTGGTGATCAGAGTTTAGTTTGGGTAAGGTGATTCTATAGATGGTGTCCCACACATCGAGGGTTAGGACATTCACTAGAGCCCTATCAAGTTTACTAGAAATGACCATATTATAATGCCTATGATATCTGGTGAATTTAGCACCAGTATGATTGATTTTGACCATATTACACTCTTCTATCAAGGCTCTAAATTCTCTGGAAGAAATGGGAGAGTGATAAGGGACTAGTTTCTCACTAGGTGAAAGAATGGCGTTAATGTCTCTAATCACCAACCATTGATCATGGATGGAGTTATCTAAAGAATAGAGACCATTCCAAAGAGTCCTATGATATTGGTATCTATTCTTAGTATTAACTAAGGTGCAATAGAAATGAATGTTATCATAGTTAAAATCACAAGTGTGCAGTTGATCAGAGATGTTTAAAATATTAACATCTTGCAAAGAGGCATGATAGAAGATACAAAGAGATTCAACACTACTACCATTATTGTATGAACCATGAAAATTATAACCAGTAGGGAAAAGATGCAATAATTTCAGAGTAATGTTATTATTTTGGTTCAACTAGAGCTTAGATTTTTTGTTTATGTGTCAAGGTAATTCTTTTAATCACCAAAAGGGTGTCAATATTAGATATACCCTGACATTTAAAAAAAATCACATCCATTTAAAACCTGTTTCTATATCCGGAGATCTTATTTCTATTCTTAGAACCATTCGAGCCCTTGTTCCTCTTGGATATTCTAGGCTTTGGGGAGGAGGCCAAAGGTGTCTTCGTACTCTGTTTGCTTATAGGATAAGTAAATAAGATGTAAGTAGAATCTGAGACATTAAAATCATTTATACTAGCAGTGGATTTAATAAAACTAGGGGTGGTCATATGACCATCATGTGTTTCTTTATTAAAACTAATCTTTTGAGGAACAATAGGGAGAACATGGTTATCTTGTTTGTCTACTGTCCCGATAGTCACAAGAGGTGAAACCAAATTTTTGTGGGCATATGAGTTAACATTTAGAGTAGACAAAGTAGTAGAGGTGCATGCAGGGGATGTATATGTGCTCACTGCCATGTTTTGTTCAAAAATTGGAACAGGAAAATTGGATGAAGTCATACCAGTGATTCCCGTATTTTACGTATTGTCTTATAGAACTTCTATCTGGACAAGAGTGATTTCTCCCTCAACCTGAGATCAATCCAGTGCTAAACTATCTGTGAGTAAAGGAGCTTCAGTCCGTAAGAGCTCCTGGTTAGAAACTACCATCGTGTGACTAATTTTATCAATCACCATCAGAGTAGGAACATCAAGTAAGGTAGAATCTACAGGCTGATAAAAAACATCTAAGACCATTTGCTCGATGTCCTTCATAAAGCCATGGTCAATCATGGTGTCTTTCTATTCTTCAACCTGATCAGCCCAGGTGACTCTCGAGCTCTCCCCGTGGAAATTGGATATTTTGACCCAAATATTTGAGGATTTTTAGGGAGTATCATGGATGACAATGACCATATGTTTTCTCTTCTTTTTACGCATTACATCAGTCCACTCTTCTTCGCTCGGATGTTCAACCTGACTCTTCAAAACTCTGCATTTTAGGAGGGAGTGACCCACAATCTAGCCAAAATCACAGTATGAAGGCATTTTTTCACATTCCATCCACATCTCTATTTTGAACTCATTTTCATTTAAGGAAATCACCTCTGAAAGCTTGGAAGCAGTGTCCACTTCGACCATCACCCTTGCGTAAATCCCAATCTCTGCATTCCAGGTTTGTTGATCAATTTTCAGAGGCGTACCTATAAAATCGGTGATATCATTGAGGATTTTTATATGCTAGAAATACTATCTAAGGCCATAGAGTATCACCCAAATCTATACCATAGTATTTCGTGAAGTGTTCTAGTTTAAAGCATAGACCTATTCTGAGATCCAAAGAACTCTAGGCCTCGACCACAGATTCCCTAACCACCAAACTCGATCATGTTCGTCTTGCTATTTTGAGGAGCATATGAAAATATCCCTTCCTGATTGTAAGAATTTTCTAGTCCTAGAATCCCCAAATTTGTGATATTATCAATTTGAGGTCTAGTTTAGACCAAGGTTTATCGCCTTTGAGATTAGAGATTCACCCCATGATCAAAAAATGACAAAGTCATGACTGCTGTTTCAAAGATTCAGGATTTGCTTCTACAAAAAATTTTATATCATCAAGATTCTTGCATAGATTAAGTCACATCACAGATACATTTCCGAGTTTAGAACCCTTGAGCGCTTCGAAAAAAGAGACTCCCTTCTGTCTTTCAACTGTGACAGCTTCGCATTTTTGAACTTTTGATGCGCAGACCACAAGCCCCGTCTCCCATTCAGGTTCAAAACCAACCATTAAGGAACTCATCCCTCCTAATAACATTATCCCTAATATATAAATAGAATAAGTCCCACAATACAACTTTATATATTACATTTCCAATGTGCATCCTCTAACAGACCCCATATCCCACTAAAACATCACTAGGTAGATATGCATAATTTCAAGCATTCGTAGTGTATTCGGGATGATGTCAAGGTAGTGTAAGTGATCATCACTAATTGAAATATGAAAATAATACATCAATGAACACCACCACGCATCCTCCATCACTGATGTTACCTCCCTTTAGGGAAATTTAAAATGAAAAAAATCTTTTTTCTCCAAAACCCACCACATGGTCAAAACTGAGGCACTAACAACACCCTTAACCATCCCAAAACTATGTCATGGTTATGTAATGATATAATAAATTCCATTATCATGTTTCTAATTATATATTCATTTATTCTAAAATCACATAAATTTAACATTTCAAAATTCAAATTAGGAACCATTTTCCAAACAATTTTTCAATAAGGGGAAAAAATTCATGTTTAACAGCATAACCATATCTTATTTTCCCATGCTTGACTATAAATTATCTATGTTGAAACAATAATCAGTTACTAGAATGATTCATTAATACTCAAATCTCATTCCATACCAGGCTATAATTCATGCCTTAGAAAATCACAATAGCAATATTTACATGACACAACCAGTTCCTCACATTAGCTGAAAGAATATCAAATAGTGAAAAATGTAACAGGGTATGTGGATTTTTTCCTCATACATGGGGTAGCTACTCCCATGTATGATCTCTTATCCAAGGAGTAAATAATCCTATTATCCAATCTACTATTCTAAAATATCAATTAAAAGTAAAAAATGTTTATATGATACCACTTTGTAACATACTGACTCGGGTTCCGCACACCGGTTCATTAGCCAGTTGGTCAAATGACCTCAAGAGTGTCTTCCCATAAGCCAAATGATGCTGACTAGTAGTGGGGGTATAATTCCAATAGTGGAAAGACTATACCCTCTTTATCAATTTATCTCAGTAGAGGTAATAAATAAGAAAAGCCAACAGATATAATATAACCAAGAAAATAATTGTATCAGCAGATGACCAAAATTGGAAATACAATATCAAGACTAACAAAAAGGCATTCCATGCTGGATAACATACCAAGTGTCAAAATGCATACCCAAAGTAATGATAATGTCAACTCCCATGAGGGTCCCAAAACATATGTGGTTCCCTCATCTAGGATGCATCCCAAACCAACGATCCAATATAAGGCCATCTACCTCAACCTCTCCCACAAACATGAAGTATATTCAGCATTCGATATAGAAGCCTCGGTAGGATGTGATTATAACTAAGTAGTACAACACCAACAGTGTCAAAAACAAAATCTAATATATAATAATGTATGATTTTTTATAAATAATGTAATAGTGTAATAATGTAAACACTTTATAATTTTTCAATTAATATTTATTTAACCACATAAACCCCCCGAATTCCCAAGGACACTCAAACCTCAATACCAACTTCGACCCCTAGAAGAGTATGAACTATCACTATGGAATATCCTATATTATAATGGCATTGTTACCATTCATCACCTCATTAAATATCACATCCAATCAGAACCATAGTCCAATGCCAACTCATGGGAATTGAACATCATGTCTAACCCCACATTGGTATTTAGAGTGTGAATACTTGTCATGCACATCAATCTCACATGGGTATTTTGAGCCTTAATCCCTATCCCATAATCACTATCTTATATGTGTATTTGGAGCCTAATTCCCTATCCTACACATATTTAACACATATAGGTATGTGGAGCCTCATTCCCTATCCCACAAAGATTTAACACATTTATTTATTTGGAGCTTCAGTACCCATCCACCTCTCATTTAACACATATGGCTATATGGAGCCCAATTCCATGTCACACACATAATTAACACATATGGGTATTTGGATCATCAATCCCTTTCACATAAAAATTAAAATGTATTGGTATTTGGAGCCTCAATCCCTTTACCACACACATTTACCACATATATCATAATTTCACAATTTCGCATGTGTCACAAAATCAAATTAAATAATTCATTAACAAAATAATAAAATTCAAAAAAAATTATATTCACAATATTCTATTAATTAATTCAATAATTAATTGACAACATACATTCCATTAGTTAATTCAATAATGAAATAATAACATCAATAACAATATTTAATTAATTAATCAAATCTGTTATGTTAGTTAATTAAACAATTAATTAATCCAATCATCATCATTAATTAATTAAATAATTAATTAATCACATCAATTTTATGATTTTATTTAAATATTAACGAATCACATTAATAGATTTAATTAATTCATCAATTCATTAATCGCACCAAATCTATTTATTAATTCAAAAATTAATTAATCCAAATTTATGTCTTATTAATTACCTCAACAATTAATTAATCTAACTTGATCAATTTCACAATAACAATAATCCTAATTAATTAATTCACCAATTAGTCAGTGAAATTCATTCAATTGTATGTTGAAAACAACCTATTACTTAATTCATCAATTTATTAATCAAATTAAATTAATTCTATAAGCATGACAATTCCAAATAACTATATCAATAGTTAATTATCCCAATTACACAATCAAAATATTTCAATAATTAATTCAACAATTTATTATTCCAAATTCACAATCCCAATATATCAATAATTAATTAGAGAATTAATTGTCCTGATTTTACAATCACAATATTACGATAATTAATTCAATAATTATTCAATAATTAAATATTCCAATTTCTAAATCCCAATATCTCACTAATTAATTCAAAAATTAATTATCCAAATTTGACAATCAAAATATTAAAATAATTGATTCAAAAAATAATTATTCCAATTTCACAATACCAAAATCTGAATAAATAATTCAACAATTAGTTATCTCAATTTCACATTTAAAGTATTACATTAATTAATTAAGTTATTAATTATCCCACTTCAACCGCATTAATTAATTCCACAATAAATAAATCATCAAACACCTATTAATTAATTTAATATTTAATTATTAATCTCAATCAATTTAATAATCAAAATAATATCAAATAATTAATTTAGTTATCAATTATTCAAAATCAACAATTTCAATATATCGATAATTAATTGAACAATTAATTACTCAATTTCAATGACCTCAGTCTCTCCATAATAAGTTAAAAATTTATTATTCCACATCAATAAATTTCATAATCCCAACTATTCCAACTAATTAATTCAATAATTAATTAATCTAGTTCCACAATATCAAATACTACATAATTAATTCAACAACTAATTATTCTAATTTAAAATCCCAATATAGCCAATTTCATAATACCATCAATTAATTAAGTCTATAAATTAATAAATTATACCTTTACATACACACAATTGATATCAAGACATTGAGATTTGAATTATAGACAACCTACCTCAAATTTGATGAATAATGCTCACCCAGAGAAACCCTAATTGAAGCGGATCAACGAAGATCGAAATGATGTATGTGATTTTCATTGAAAATCTAGATCAAAGAGAAAAAAATTTATAACCAAAAACCCTAGATCTATATCAATCACATTAGAAGAGAAACATTACCTTTTCATCCAAAAAGAGAGGTGATGGAGGGATAAACTAAATCTATAAGAAATCACACACATAAAAGGGTGAATATCTTCGGTCTTGGTTTCGATTCATGAAGTGTAGTGTTCTAAAGGCCTTATATTCCATATTATAGCCTCCAAAAAAGAGTTAAATCATTTAGAGTCTAATTGGATCGAGTTGGGGTGATGTCTTGGGGGTTTGGGATTTAAAAAATCATTCTTCTGGTTAATTAGACTCGAATGTATGATTTTTTGGGTGGGGGTCTATAATTTTCTAACCCATGCTCTTTATTTGGGGGTGCATTATTTCTCATAATATGGTGCAAGGTTCGACAAACCATGTGTGAGTCATGTGAATCCACTCTTTCTTGGTTCTCATGTTTTTCTAGGTTGGGTGAACGGTTTGAAAATACCATGTGACAATTTGACATTGCACCTCGTCCTTCCAAAATTCTCAAATTTCAACAAATAACTTCCCAAGGTAGAACCCAAAATAGATATACTCAAAAAAGACAAAAGAGTACCTTTAAACAAGATCAAGACATATGTACAAAAGTGCATGTTCATATACACAACACAAATACCAGTCACATACACACAAAATAATTCATCCCTCATTCAAAAGTTTCCCAATTATAGAATTTACTTATAATATAAAAACATTAACATGTTAAGAAATATTATTTCAAATTTTTTAAAATACCAAATGATCTAGGAGTTCTCATTCGAGTAAATAATTTCATTAATCAATCTATATTCTAAGCCAATTTACCCATATTATTATATAACTAAAATTCATTTCCACTTATTATTGTGATTTCATCCCATATCTTGTGTGAAACCACCAAAAATTCTACACCATAATGTAACATTACAACTCAAATTTTTCTACAAAACAGCACCACATATTTCTTCTAGTAAATTAGTATATTTCATCCATCACATGTCAATTTCAATTAAAAAATAACTAAAACTAATCATACAACCTACCACATACTCTAATAAGCCATTACCTTCAACGTATAATAACCAACAAGGTTAATATAACCACAATAGAATTAAAAAAACACATTAATGGATAATAATGCATTTCATATTTCACTTCTACCCAAATATTCATTATATTATGATTTTAATGAATTAAATTTAATATTAATATTTTACTTTTCACACCATTTCTAATATTATTGGGTCACTTATTAGTTATCTATTTATGAGTTGATTTTATTTAATGAATGGTTAAAATAATCAATTAACAAATTAGGTTTCATATCAAACCATTGAAACAATACACGTATCAATAAAAAATGTTATATGAAAAAATAAGAATAAAAACCCACATATTGAAAAATATAGAATATTAAAACACATATTATTTCTCCCATCAACTTCAATTTTGATTTATAAAATTAAAATAACATAAAAACATGACTCTTAGTACCCATACATTGAATGAAAAAACATTAAACTCCCATAAATACACAAAATAGGTAGATAATGTGCATGCAATACCAAAATATTATGTTTAATAATCTATTGTAAAGAATAAAATTTCATTTTTTGGGTTATCGGGAAACTTTGTTGATGAAATTTAACTAAAAAATATGAGGAAAAATAAAACAACACAGATTTACATGCTTCATTATGGTGTCTACATCCATAAGAGAATATGGGGGTTGTTCCTTTATTTATCTCTCTCTATCTCTCTCTCTAAATCAAGAATCAGTGTATTACAATAATTATAGATTCAATTTCATGGGAATTAATGATGTTATATACATAAAAGATTAATAGCTATCCGAGGGTTGGTTTGTGGTGGTTCATAAATCCTTAAAAAACACCCTCTCTGATGGATTTATCCATAGAAATTAAGGATACATGGTTTGGTCCCCAACTTCATAAATACACTGCAACTAAAAAATCAACTACTAATCTCTCACACTATTGGGAGCGTCCCCCACAAATTGCATGCTCACAGCCAATTTTTAGTTGAAGATAGACCTGGAGTCTCCATGCAGGCTTTTAGTTTCTATTTTGGTAAAACCATCATCATCATGTCTACCCCATTTTAATTTGTGTGTATTTTCACGACTATCCATAGTCCTTCATCTAACTTTTTTTTACTCCAATTATATTGTAAATTTAAATTTTTGAACTAGAATTAAATGCTTGGTTCTTGTGGAAATGATAGTGCTCTGACTATAACAATAGAGAAAATAATTTCCTTAACTCTACCTCTGGTCCTATAAAAACATATTCATCCACAACAACTCATTAAAACATTTAGTGACACGATATAATATGTTTCTATGATAGAAAAACTAACATACATATGATGTTGTGATTGGAAGTAGACTTTTCCCCATTCAAATGATAATACGTACCCAAATATAGATATCACCATCTCTATATATCCAACAAATCTACATATGGGAATCCTTTTAAAATAGGTTTACCATTTGAAAATCATAATTAATGACTGTATGTACCTTAGATGTACATCTATATCCATTTGACCATGATATAGTTCTCTTTTATTAGTTTTGATAATAATATACTCACAACTCCATGAGCATAAGAAATATTTAGGTCGATGTACTATAACGTCCTGACCTAGCTCACCCCTGAACCAGTGGCTAGACCGGTTGACACATAACCTCAAGCGCACCTCCACATATGACAGAGGCGACCAACTAGGATCGAGGGTCATAGTATGTGATGGTGGAGAGACTATACCTCTTATCAGAGTTTCATGGTTGTATATCAGAGTAAATGACAATCAAAAGCGGAATAAGTGACACATAATTGAAAAATCAGTGAGAAATTGATTTCATATAACGGTTGAATGCATGACATGTTATTGATACATATTTGAAAGTTGTAAATAGAAAAACATACTTTACATATCCGTAAATAAATACAAAATATACTCAAATATCCAAGGGAAAACTCTACGAGCATCTTGATCTTCATCTCAGTCCTTTTATCCTATCTCCTGGAACAAGCATACAACAACAAGAAAAGTCCATGTTATGCAGTCTTGTGAGAAAGAAAGGTCTACTCGGGTACCCCCAGTGCAATCACGTCCTTAGTATAGTGTGAGATATACATCATAGTAATTTATCCCCACCTATGTACCCCAATCCAAATAGATAAATATAAATACTTTTTAGGTATACCAATGTAACAATAATATTGAATAAATAAACTACAACACATCCAGGTTCTTATGGGACACCAGACGAAGATACCTGCTTCGGCTCTTAGCCAGTAATAAGATTCTGAATAGGAACTATACATATATATTTCATAAATAATATATTTAAAAAATTATTTTTTATTCTATATTTAACCGCATAAATCCCCAGGTTCCCATGGATACCTTTATCACAATACTTTCCTCTGTTATGCTAGTGTCTCAACCATTTTCCATATTCAATTCACATTTCATTACATCACATCATCTTTCATTATCCATTTATTTTAGTTTATGTATGAGCAATTGGACACACAATCCAATGTTAATTGATGGGTGTATAACATCAGGTCTAGCACCCTCATGAGTGTTTGGATCCTTTGTCCTTATCTCACAACCCATGGGTATTTGGAGCATCAATCCCTATGCCATAAAAGAAAATTTAGATGAAAAATGGGTGTAGACCACCATGTCAAGCACCTTGTGAATATTTGGAGAATCATTCTCTATCTCACAAACCGTTTATGAATCATACATATAAATTTATCATTGGTGTTGAATTCCATGTCTAACTCCCCCAAAATCTCGTTTATTAAATAACTCATAATTTAATTAATCAAATCTGTTAAATAATTCAACAAATAAATAATGAAATTAATCTCATGTAAAATAATTCTAAAACTAATTAACCACTCAACATTTAAATACATAATAATTAATTATCAATTATTTATTCATAAACACAAGCAAATCAGCTAGATAATTAAATCAAAAATTAATTATCCCAATTTTTAAACATAAAACATGATAATTAATTCACTAATAAATTAACCTTATTTACTTAATAATATAATAGATTAGTTAAATATACCAAATCTATTTTTTTACGCAATAATTAACAAAGTACAAATTATGATTCATTAATCCATAAATTAATTAATCTATAAAATAAATCATGTCCCATAATTAATTATTCAAAATTAATTCTCTCATTCTAAATCTCAACTCTAGATAATTAATTTATCCCATAATTTCAATTTAATTATTTCACAATTTATTAAATTGGTTCATCTAGGTCAACATCCCATAATTAATTCAATAATTAATTAACACTGTTCAAGAACCTCATCATCCCTTGATTAATTCAATAATAAAATATTCATATTTTGGCATCAACCTGTCATATTTCTGTACTAACCTAATGATATATGGAAAAATCAAACCACAAGCAAACATGATATAAAAATACCTCTACTTTTTGAGCTTGAAGGTAGCCCACCTTGATTGGAGAGATTTATTACAAAAAATTGATATTTCTTATCACACTAATCACTTATGACATTTAACATATTAAATCATTAAAAACACTAAATTTACATTAAGTGTAATTTAATATAAATACTTCCCTATATTTATTTAATTTCTAATAAAATTGTAGCAAGAAATTTACTAATGAATTAATAAAATTTAGGACTTGGAAATGGACCCTACCTCAATGAATTTGGCCTAGACAAAGCATCATAACTCAACTGTGATCCACTAGCATACACGCCCCACGAAAAAAACACATGTGTATCCAAAAAATATCGTGGAAGCTAACAACCATTAACCGACACCCATAAATAGTGTGGTATGGACCAATGCACACCCAAAATATTAAATGCAAGACAGAAACGCCATAAGCATCCAAATCATGGGGTGATCATCCAAATAACCTGTTTAAAACCATACCCAAATATGTCGGTGATGAACTAAAACTATGCCTAATTGCTTCTCCCATGGCGGTGATAGTCAGAAAATGGACCAACATGTCTAAAGCATCCCATTACACAACCGTTGAACCAAATAAACAAGGAAACCCAATTAATCTGAAGCCTTAAGGATCCTTCTAAGAAAAAATGGTGAGGGAGGAGCCAAAAGGTCAATGAAAATCATGAAACATATATAAATGGAGTATCCTTGATGAGGCAGACAAGACTTGTGAAGACACCGAAAGGATTCAACATGTTAAGAGGAGCCCGGTTGAAGGTGTGTAGCGTGCCTCATAGGGAGCCTCGTGCATGTCACACTACTCATGCAGTGTGACTTCTCCATTCAATCACTTCCCCCAATCATCTAATTAATATCATATTAAAATAACAGATTTATAATAATATTAATAATAACAACAAAAACAACAACAATTATATTTTCCTTATCAATAATTATTTTACACCCTTACTAAGTATAACACAATATTTCATTAATAAATCAAAATAATTAAATTATCTCCAAATTAATTTAATTAAATAAAAACTCTAATTCATTTATTTAATTAATTATCACAACATGAATTAATTAAATAAAACACCTTCTTCATAGTGATTAATTAAAATTTTTTAACCTTCATTAAAAAAACTTCATTTCACCTTAATTAATTAAATTCCTTATTACTTTGAATTTAATTAATTTACACCAAACTCCACATTTATTCCATATTCAATATTAGAATTTTATATTACCTTTCTTTGATAATCTAGAACACCTCATTTATACATCATTTAATATTATCATTTATTATTTCCATTCATTGATTACAATAACTCCTCATTTACATGCCATTTAATTAAATTATCAGAAATATAATTTAATTGAAATAAACATCCAACAACTCATTTAATTAAATACATTTTAACCTCATGTTAAATAAATGAAACTTCCATAATAATAACCATCATTGTTATTATCATCTAATAAAACACTTATTTTATAAAACCTAAAAATACCCACTACATATCATTTAATTAAATTCTTTTTAACATAGTTTAATTAAATGAAACAACTATTCCAAATAATTAATTAAATCACCAGTTTCTATTATTATCATTCTTCATATTAATTGTAACAACTATATTTAATAATAATTATTTTAATCATAAAACCATAACAATAATAATAATCTTATTATTATCATTATTCAATATTAGATAAAACCAACACCTCTATTAAATAAAAAATCTTCTTTATTAATTTTGAAACTCTTTATTTTATTAAATTAATCTTCATTAAATATGAATCTCCTAATTAAAAAAAAATGTTTCTTTGATATACCCAAAGGCCCCATTAAATTCAAAAAACTATTGCACCTCAATAATCATCCATTTAAAATCATTTAATATCAAAAATAATTTATGACCCCAAAAAATAATAATAATAAAATTATTATTATTAGTATATTATTCTATTTAAAGAAAAATCTCCAATTTAATATTATTTGATTAAAATAAATAAAATTTTGAACTGGGTAGGGTGCACAGGTTGGACCGCAACCGTGCACAGCTCGTGAAGATCCATTAAAGTGGACTTTTGTGATTTGGTTCTCCCATGACTTATTGGGAAACCTGTGAAAATTATCAGGCATTCACCAATGTTCGAAAAAAACATTAAGTGTTCCAATACTCAGAATAATGTTCCAATGCCCAGTTTAAAAACCAACCCATTGATAAAAGAATTTTTTTTTAATTTTGTTTTTAAACCCAGTTAAAAAACATGTGACTTTACAATTTACCCAACATTAAAACTTCTCATCCCTATGAGTTAATCAGGAACTACCACAATAGCATCATACAAAACAAGTTTGAGAAGTTATCTCTTTACAAATATGTTAAATTTTCAAATTCCAAATGCACTACTATCCAAAACATACGTCCAACTTCTTAATTCTTTAAAACCTAAGCCAAAGATCACCAAAATAGAGCTTACATATAAGGCCATTACAGTGACCTCATTAAATAAAAATATCGAATATCGATCAACCAAAAAAACAGGGTGCGCATGATATTCAGGAATGACATTACGGTCCAAAAACCCACACACACCCTTAAACTAGTGAAGTTCCCTTTAAAATTATTACATCACCAATCGCATGTACACAAAAGTCTTTATCCAACCTCTGGTGACATTAAGAAGTCAAACCATCACAATGATATTTAAAAAAACTAATGTTCCCTAATATGAATGAAGGTGTATCCCAAATAAACCACACATCCCACATACAACCCAGATAACAACCACTCATTAAGCCCAACAATATTTAAAACTTTAGTGCGGCATAAGACTGGCGCTATATTAGTATCTCCATGAAGATTTCAAGAGAGGGGAGATGCTCAACTCATTCAAATGTAAACACTAAGAGAAACCCCGATCTCTTAAAGATTAGTCATACTACTACAATTTGACACTTTACACAAAAATCTCAGCTTCTCCTGCCGAAGGATAATCAAAAAAACCTTGATACCTATAACATCAATGATATTTTCATTCCTTCAAATTGTACTAGTGTTTCACAACCCACCTTAGGATTTTCCATGTCATCAAAAGGAAATAGTATCCCCTCACTAGCGTGCTATTTTTGAACACCTTAACGAATGCATGTGACATTCTTCAAACCATGATTACCACGTTAAACATTGATCATAAATGAAGTAACATAAACCTGTCTAAATGTAAAAACACTCGAGTAACATGGGCTAGTATCTTACAAAACATCAATGTCGAACCTATCTCTTGGTCACACAAAACTAAAATCGCTACCCTCAAAAGACCCTTTTTCGTGTTATCCATTTCATTAATTTATTTCAACCTTTTAAAATTTGAATGAATTTCAAAAAACAGACAAGTAATACTTTCATAACATGTCACTTGGTTTTTAATGAATTCCCCACATCCAAAATAGACAGTCTATAACAAACATCATCTTTCAGCATTTCATATTTAATGTTCTTCAAATATAAATAGAAAATTTAGCATCTAAATTCCTTTTACTGAAAATGAGACCTCCAAAGGTCCCATTTATTTAATCCGAGTTCTTCAAAAAGAAACCCCATAATAGATCATTATAATAAAAACTCAGTAGTTTTACATTCACAAACATTTTCAAACATACAATGGATATATGGTTTAGTCACATGGATATACATAAACCAGTCGATAAGGTTCTCATACATCTTACCACTGGAATTTGAATTCAGTTTAATATATCCAATTTTTTCATTTAATATTTTATCATTAGCATACCTTTTTAATTGTTTGAAACCATGGGTTACCCTTTTTCATAGTTATAAGTTGCCGATACACCTTTCAAATGAAAAATGGTTCCATCGCAATAACATCCAAATAAATTTATTTAAAGAAATCAATCATTTATCATCAATCTAAGATGTCACTTTAAGTAGCTAACATAGATCAACAAGATGAAATCACTAACACATGATATAACACATATTCATAGTGCATGAGCATTTCATATTATCACTCAAACATGTTAATTATATCATTGAAACATGATATCTAAAAATTATTGATAAATAAGTACAAGACATGGAATATATTCAAGTCACACTATCCATATTAGCTTTCATCATACTGATGCAACTTCCTAAAATGGAATATATGAATGGAATTTTAATATCTATGTGCCTAATATAATTCATGTAATGAAACTTCCATTCCATATCTAGCAAAGGTAATATTTTAAAAATTATCATAAAAAATAAGTAGTGGAAAATTCCCCAGTCACCCCAGGTGAAATCATATCAAGTATAACAACGAACAACATGAACAACAATCCAAACCCTAGCCACTTGGTCATTTTCTGTATGTTAGGTGACCAGTCCCAAGAATAGTTATTAACCCAAGCATCAACACATTATTAATCTCCTTTCTAACAACCAAAATAGAGTAAGACAAAGTAAGAGAAGCCTTTGATACCACTTTGTAATGTCCTAACCCATCTCACCCCTGAACTGGGGGCCAGACTGGTCGCCAAATGACCTCAAGCATACCTCCCCGTATGGAAGAGGAAGCCGACTAGTAGTAAGGGTTAAAAGTTGTCATGGTGGGTAGACTATACCCTATTATTAGAGTTTCAAAAAATTATATCAGAGTTAATAACAATTAAAAGTGGAAGTAGTGATACATAATTGACAATATAGAGGAATACAAGTATCATAAAAGAGATGAATGCATGAAAAGTTATTGATTGATATTTTAAAGCTATAAACAAAACAACATGCTTTAAATCTCTATTTATAAATAATCAAAAGACTCAATTCCCCAAGGGAAAAATCCATGAGCATCCTGAGCTCATGCTCGATACATTTCTCCTATATCCAGGTATCAGCATACAAGAACAATTAAAGTCCAAGGTCAGCATTCCTACGAACAAGAAAGGTCTACTCAGGTACCCTAGTGTAATGGCTGCTTGAGTAGAGTGTGAGATATACATCTTAGTAGGTCGGGACCAACATTATATTGCCTAATCCAGACAGAAAATTATAAATAGTGTTCCTGTATAACTATGTAACAACTTAATTGAATAAATAAACTACAACCTGTACAGGTTCCTATATAAAACCTTATAGAACACCTGCTTCATCTCATATCTAGTAAAAAGAGTCTGAACATGAACTATAAAAATATATATTATAACTAATCTATTTAACACATCAATTAATATTCTTTATTTAATAGTATAAATCCATAGGTTCCCCTAAACACCAGTATATCAACACTTTTCTCAACTGTGATGGGGCCTAAACAATTTCCCATATTCAATTAACAATTCATTACATAAAATCATCATTCATTAACCATTTATTATAATTTATATATGACCAATTAAAACCACAATCTAATGCCAATTAATGGGTGTAATACATAATTTCTAGTACCCTTGTGAGTATTTAGAGCATCAGTCCTTCTCTCACACCTCGTTGGGTTTTGGAGCATCAGTCCCTATCCCATAAAAGAATATATACATGAAAGATGGGTGTAGAATTCCATGTCCTACACCCCATGAGTATTTGTAGAATCAAATCTTATCTCACAAACC
Source organism: Viscum album (assembly GCA_963277665.1). Lineage (NCBI taxonomy): Eukaryota > Viridiplantae > Streptophyta > Magnoliopsida > Santalales > Viscaceae > Viscum > Viscum album. The sequence continues at coordinate 173,459,072 of OY728157.1, forward strand.
ATTTATCAATCATGCATATATATTTATCATTGGTGTAGAACTCCATGTCTTACACCCCAAACACTTGTTTATTGATTAACACATAAATTAAATAATCCAATCTGTTAATTAATTCAATGACTAATTATCAACATAAATATCCATCCAAATATTTCTACAATTAATTATCCACTCAAAATCTGAATAGTTAAAAATTAACTAACAATTTGTTATTGTTTACCACAATCTAGTGAACTAGATAATTAACTAAACATTTAATTATCCCAATCACTTAACCAAAACATGATAATTAATTAAACAATCTATTATCATTATTTCATTACTAATAAAATTGATTAGTTAAATACACCAAATCTATTAGTTAAAGAAAAAATGAACTATGTACCCATTACCATTAATTAAAAAATTAATTAATTAATCTTCAAAACAAATCACATCCCATAATTAATATTATAGAATTAGTTATCTCATTCTAATTCTCAGGTGTCCAAAATTAATTTATCACATCATTTTCATTTAATTATTTAACAATTGATTTACTTTGTTCAAGAAGGTCAACATCCCTTAATTAATTCAATAATTAATTAATACTATTCGAGAACCACATCATCCCATGATTAATTCAATAATCAAATATTCATTACCTACCATAAACCTATAATATATTAGTAATAATAGAAAGATATATAGAAAAATAAAACCACAAGAATACATAGTATAACACTACCACTAATTTTGGGTTTGAAGGCAGAACACCTCAATTGATGGGTTTTATTACAAGAACATGATATTATTTATCACACAAATCACATATGACATTTAATATTTTAAATCATTAAACATGCTAAATTCACATTAAGAGGCAGTCAATATAAATACATCACTACATGGATTTTATTTCTAATAAATGTGTAGTAAAAATTTTACTAACAATTTTATAAAATTTTGGACTTGAAACGGGAACCTACCTCAATGAATTGGGCTAACCCATAGCTTTATAACTCAACAATGATCTAATCACATACACACACCTCAACAAAACCATATGTGCATTCAAAATATATCTTTACACTTGAAAAGCATTATCCAGCGCCAATAAATTGTGTGAGGGGACCAATGCATACCCAAAATGTTAACTACAACAAAAAAACACCATAAGCATCCAAATCATTGGGTGTGAAACCAAATAAAGGGTTTAAATGCTTACCTAAATATGGCTACGATGAACCAGAACTGAGCTAAAACACTTCACCCTTGGCGGCCATAGTCGTAAAATGGACTACCAGTTCTGGAGGATCTGATTGCACAACCCTATAACTGAAGGAATAGAGAAACCCAATTAATCCCAAGCCTTATGTTTTCGGTTGAGAAAAAATGAATAGTGAGGAGCCAAACGGTCGATGTGAATCATGAAACAAACACAGGCATATGCAGCTTGACAAGGCAGACAAGAATCATGAAGACACCAAAAGGATTTGACTTGTGGAGAGGAGCTCAGTTCAAGGTGTGTAGAACGCCTCATTGGGGGCCAGATGCGGGTCGCGATGCTAATACAGTGCACTACCTCCTTTCAATCACCTCCCTCAATCTTCTAATTAATACCATATTAATCTAATAGATTTTGCATAATAAAAAAATATTATTATTATTATATTCATCTTATCATTAATTATTTTACACCCCAATTAGGTAAAACCCAATACTTCATTAACACATCAAAATAATTAAATTCTATCAAATGGAATTTAATGAAATAAAAACTCTAACTCATTAATTCAATTAATTATATCAACATGAATTAATTAAATAAAACCTACGATTCACAATGATGAATTAAATTCTTTAAAACCATGAATTAAAAAACCCCTCCATTTATCCTAAATTAAATAAATTCATCATTACCTTTATTTTAATTAAATTAAACCAAAATCCAAATGTATTCCTCATTTAATATTACCATTTAATGTTACCATTCTTTGATAACATCCAACTCCTCATTAACACATCATTTAATACTACCATTTAATATTACCATTCTTTGACAACACCCAACACCTCATTTACATGTCATTTAATTAAATTGTCAAAACCTTAATTTAATTAAATGATACCCCCAACAACTCATTTAATTAAATTTATTTCAACCTAAAATTAAATAAATGAAGCCGCAAAAATAATAACCATCATTTTTATATCATCTAATAAATCACTTCTTTGATAAAATTAAAGAATCCGCACTACACATAATTTAGTTAAATTAGATTTAACTTAATTTAAATAAATTAGGTCACTATTTCAAAGCAATTAATTAAACCTCCATTTTCCATTATTATTATTCTTCATAATTATAGAAACAACCATAATTAATAATAATTATTAAACTCATAAGACCATAATAATAATAATCACATTATTATCATTATTCATCCTTAGGTAAAACCCAACACCTCTATTAAATAAAATAGATTATTTATTAATCCTGAAACTACTTATTTAATTAAAATAATCTTCATTAAATCTGAAAATCCTCATTCAAAAAAGTTTTCTTGGGGATACATATAGGCCTTATTAATTTCACATAACTCTTACACCTCAATAATCGTCTAGTTAAAATCTTTTAACATCAAAATAGTTCATGAAATAATAATAATAATAATAATAAAATTATTATTATTAACACATTATTATATTTAAACACAAAACTCCCATTTAATATTATTTAATTAAAATCAAAATATATTAAATGGGTAAGCTGCACGGGTTCGACCGCAACCATGCACAACCCATAAAGATAAATTAAAGTGTACTTTTCTTGATCCAGTACTCCAAATACTTATCGACACACCCGTGAAAAGTATTTGGTATTCACCCATGTTCAATATCAACGCATTTATGCATTCCAATACTCAGAATGATGTTCTGGAGCTTGGTTTAAAAATAGATTTGTCAATAAATGCAAGTTTTTTTAAAATATGCGTATTTAAACAAGATCCAAAAACATGGGACATTACATGCACACACGAGTATGCATGATACTTCCAAATAAAAACTAAGAAGTATTTTTTTTCCATTTTAGCATTCTCCACCTCATTTGATGTATAGTAACCAGTCTTCTTGCTTAAATGACTAACAAATGGACTGTTAACTTGTTTTTCTGTACCCATGTTGGAATTTTACATGAACCTTTTCAATGTACCACATTTGAGACAACAAAATCTTTTGATTCATCCAATCACATGTAATCCCCATACTAATAATACAGTTAGGGTCTCTGAAGTCCATCATTCCAAAAGGATTACTCAACTCCTTTTTTGTCTTTTAAATTTTGGTGATATCTAATCAAATAATCATAATATCATTGAAATAACTAAATAATACAATGAAATCACCATCAAAAACAGTTTTATGAAAACCAAGGGATCAATAGTCATTCTCATATACTCATTTTTTTCAATGAATGAGTCAAATTTTCTAAACTATTTCCTCAGTTCTGGTTTCAAACCATATAAACAATTCATAAATATATATATCATATTTTATTTATCATTAACAAGAAATGACTTTGAATTCACTATTTCTATTTCCTCATAAATTTCACTATGTAATTATTCAATATTCGCATCTAGTGTTTAATCCTATGGTTTTAGACTAGATGCAAGTCTAAGAACAAATCTAATAGAAAAATTTTTAACCGTACGAGAAGAAATTTCATAAAAAATAATATCATTCTTATAACCAAATACCTTCACAAACATTATGTGTCCATTTCATGATTGTGAGATTCCATCTTCTCCAATGATTATGTATCCCCATAAGTTCATTTGTTTCTTATTTACTAATGAAAAATCTAAAAAAACAAAATTTTCATTTTTTGGGAAGGATATGATCTCCTCTTGCATATAATTCTTCAATTACAACATCTATTGAATCATAAGTGCATCATTATGACTATATGGATATCCCACATCAGTGAGCATCAAATACTCATGTGTTGAGTATCTACATCTATGTTATAATTATATGGTGTATCTCCTCAAACAAACTTTGAGGGGAATCTATTCTGGAACATTATAAGATGGAGAAAAAACAACATTTAGAGACATATTACCTAGTAGAAATGTATCATTAGTGTCACATTTCTCTCTCACACTAGCTGGAAGTGATGGTGATGGGACTAGATATCGAATAAAAAGAGTTTTCTCAGAGATTAACATTTCCACATCTTAGGGATTCTCAAAACCATTAATCATATGATCCAAAAGAAAAAACCATATATATTCTTCTAACAATTTTTCTATTAATAGGATCCCAGAGCCTGCATCCAGACTCTTCTAGAGTATGTACTGAAAGGTTAACTTCTTCACATTCCCATTTTACTTCACCCGATCATTTTTCAGGAAGTGAATAAATTTTATACAGCCAAATAATCTAAAGTTTTTATATCAAATATATTTTCCGATTGTTCTATTGAACAAAATAAGTGTTTTCTTAAAATTTTTTAGAAAATAATCTGGTCGTTCCACTATCTGATATTGGAGTCACACATCTTGTTGATCATGACCCACTATGCATCAACTAGAGAGCTACTGGATTATCCTTCTCACTATATTGAATTCTTTATGATGATTCCCCTAATTTCAATGCATTGGGATTAGTGGTCTACACTATTGGAATTTTGGAATATTTAATATACAAGAGATCCTTAAATTTAATGTTTACTTACAGAATAATTAAATATAATGAGTTTAATCATATTAGTATTATTTTTATCCATTTTTGAATTAATAATTTAAATAATATATCTACCTGGATGCATAAATAATAGTTGAAATAGTTAGAAACGACTCATAGATCACTGAAAATGAACTTATAATTACTAAGATAGAGCCAAACTAGTTTCAATGCTCTAGACTCACCAATGTGATGGCACAAACATGGCCAATTGAAATAGTGACCGCTAAAGATGGTGGAATGACACTGCCAATGTACACAATACCATATTTTATAGATATGTTTTCTTTAGAAATTGATGTTTGAGCAACGCATTATCAGCTGCTACAAAATATTCTTCAACCCAGTTTTTTTTCCATTTCTTCCATTGGAATCATATCGTTGAGATATTACTTAATTTGGACTCAAAATTATTTTTTGGCCACCTTTTATTTTCTTCTCACTGGAAAATCTCCCTACACCATAATTGTTTCAACCATAGTGCCCCTAATACAACTTTTTTAGGTTATCAAAACTCTTAGTGGATGAAATATAACTCAAACAAGAAAGAAATGACAATAAACATATTTATGTGGCTCGAAAAGGACCCTATTTCCACAAGAGAATATGGGGTAGTTCTTTTATTTTTCACAATCGAGATCAAGTATTGAACGATTATAACAATTGATAATAAGAGGTCATGAGAATTAATCTCATTATATAGATTAACGGTTTGAAACATTTCTGGGGTTGGTTTTTAGTGGTTCATAAACCATTGAAGAAACTCCCCCACAGTTGGATGAGTCCATGGTCTGTTAGGCTTCTTGGTATAGATACTAAGTTCAAAGAAAAACATCTACCAAAAAAATCTCCATAAATATCCCCCAAAATTTAGAGTGGCCCCAAATCACCATTTGATCAACAAGAAAAAAACAAAAAATGAAATGAAGACATATTAGAACATACCAACATCAAGGAACCATAAAAAATTGATCAATTTCCTGAAAAAGGATCTCTGGTAAAATAAACATATCGATTGAAGAGGAACAAGTTTAATGAAAACAAGATGGGAAGAGAGATAAATCGATTTGTTTTACATCTATCTTTACAGCCAATGTGTTATCACTCTCTATAAGTGTAGTTATAGGGTGACGTGAGGTCATGGGTAAAACTGTAGAACAATGGCATAAGAAGAAAACCAATTAATATGAAATTGTTTCTTTATAAGGAGGCCTCATAAGAAATTAAAATGTGGGGGGTCCTTATAAATCCCATGTTGTGTCTAGTGAAAGAGACTATTTGGAATAAATTATTTTAAATACTGATTCTATTTAAAAAACCCATCAAACTATTATCCACAAAACCGCAACCTGTACCGGGGCATGGCATTAGGATTTTCATCCCTTGATGACCACAATAACCATACAATACAATGTTTCACAACACAATTCACTATTTTCACCTATCTATATTGACAACCATTGTGTGTAAATATCTAATTCAAATATTTATCAAAAGAATATCCTCTATGTGTCACACATAATGCCTTCTTAATAATAGGATCACCATTTAATTTTCAATCATTTTTTCACGTAAGTGGACACCCCTTAAATAATTTGTACATAATTAAATGCAAGTAAATTACGTTTTTCTGGTGTCCCCAACACAAAAATCCAATTATATGGGGAAAAAATGAATAATACTAAATTATAATTCCCCATGGTCATCCCTGATGAAAAAATAAAAAGGACTAAAGAATGACCACCACTCTGGTGTGGCAACCATTTGAATGGAATGATTTTCTATACAGCCTTAAGAACATATTCATGGTATCTATTAACAACAAAAAGACCTTTAAAAAGGAAACTGAAGAAATTTAGATATCCGGGACTTCATACTTGAAACCTATCACACAATTCCCTTACTCAAGAATCAAATAAAAATCTGGGAGAAAATTGGTAAATGATATAACATTTTCCCAGGAGACACCTACCAGGTACCCTTTTAGAACCTACTTAAAACCACCATCCATGTATGAGTATAATAAGAATGAAATAATATTTCATAAATCAAAAATAAATGATTCCTTATGTCACCCCAGTTAAAACATAAAAAACCATAACACAAGACCCATTCTAATATCGAGAAGGCATCTATTTCCATGTTTTGATTCACTACCTTCATATCCACCATACCTTCATGACACATGAATGAAGGAAATAACATAGTCATGTAATAACATCTTTTGATGATAGTAGATCTTAACATGTGCCTCCATGATAATCCCTTTCCCTATAATATATAAGTCTCCCTATTAAATATCATGGGTGTCATCATGAATATACTGATATAGTTAAGATACATGAAATATGTTGTGGATCCTTTCCATATGTGGTGTTAATGAATGATTTTTTCTACCTCAGTAACACCCATCATTGTATTGAAAGGGCTGATGAACCTGTTAGTTGTTCAGCTCACCAAACCAAACCTATATTGTCCTTATTGAAGTGGAACCCCATCAATATGAGGTCTCCAACATCAACCTCATGTATCCTTTATCGATTATCATTATATGCCTTCTAATTTTCTGATGAATTTTTCATCTTTTTTAGAACTATCTAGATATTCATAATCACATACTTCACCAAATAATAAAAAAGGTCTACTAACTCACCAAAATCTTTTTAGAGTAATCTGAATATACAATACCAACCATAAAATTCTTTATATGGGGCCATTAAAATGGATGAATAAAATATATCAATATATTAACACAATAATATAGGTAATTTATACACTAGAGATATACTAAAATATATGTTTTAGTCCCACAATATATTCTCTAATGTATGGATGTTTTTGTCCATAATTCAATCTATATAGGGTTTGGAATTATTTCTAATTTCCAATTTCCATATAAAATATTGTTTCAATACTTCATAGAATAATTATATAAAATAATGATCACTAAAAAAATTATGGCCCTCCTACTTTTTTAATCCACATAATCACATCCTCATATTACATCACAAGAACTTTTATGGAACTCATTTTATGGGTTTCTATAATATAAGATGACATTATCAGATGGTCCATGATAACCAAATCTATACCAGACCCTCTATGCGACCAGGGTGACTCGGAGTTTAAATCCATCATATTTTTTCTATTTTCACTCATAGAAATATTAAAAATCCAAAAAAACTCAAGGGAAATGGTGTTCAACCATAAAATTATGATAACATAATCCCCATGAATGGAACTATGTCACCAACCACATTATGTAGGGATATAAATTTTGATTTCCAATGGAAATAGTCATATTAGACACTCTTTGATGTACAAAATAGGGTAATATATGATTCTTAAAAAGGACAACCTTAAGAATCACGAATATTTCAAGCAACCTAATTAAAATATAATTCTATTTTTACTATCCTCTGATGACCACACTAAAGTTTCCCATTGACCAGAATATCCTTGAATCCCCTACATCATTCAGTCTCCCAAATGAGACACTTACACCTTCAACATAAATATATATTCTAAATTCATAAATTAAATTAATCATATCCCCCTTATATGATCTAAATTTAGGAGACTGTTTAAAATACATTTCATCCATCTCTATGAATTATCAGACTCCCTATTGTCATGTCCTAATGACTTCGAAGTCATCACATCAACTAAAATGGGTACATTATCAAGTGTATAGGATATATTACAATTATAATGATAGATAAAAATTATTAACCACTAATTTTTTAGATTAATATACTACTTAGAGGATAATTTATACATATTCATATGGTTTTTGAACAAAACAAATAGCATATTGATGTGGTTTTTTTAGCACAACATTATGAAAAAACTACTTCCACCGACTCCAAATCATCGGTGACATATTTACACTCATGAAAATTGAAAAACCAAAACCCATAAAATACCATTTCCATTTTATATATCATGATTCTTCTCCAACCTAACAAATTTATATTAAAAATATCCATGGAATTATATCCTCCCCCTAGAAATTGAATCAAAGAGGAACTTTTCAATCTCCCAATTAAGTATTCAAATACTACTTGAAACTGATCAGTCCAGTTGTATTCCTTATCCATCATAGTCATGGATATTATTGCGTAATCAATATGAATAAAATTACACACAAACCACTAATAATAATTCCTATGGTAGGAATATACGAACCTATATAAAATTTTGGGTGCTTCCCAAGAATAAACAACATCTATTTTTTGACTGATCAATTAAAAAATCCTTTTTGGACACAACATACCTAATTAAATGCATATCCTAGATCTAAAACATGTACTTGGATAATATTACAATGTTTTTATTGTGTATTTGGATCTACAGGACTACTCTAAGATGAATGGCATGCTTATACTCTAACATCATTTTCATTTGATGTAATTGTTGAATATATAATGAACCAATAATTTTAAAAATATTATTACATGATTTTTTTATAGAAATATCAATACACACAACCCAAAGATATATAATCCCTTATTTTTTGATTGACTAGGTTCATGACATATCCATATCAAAATAAGATAAAATAAAATATCAATTTTTAGTCACTAAAATAAGTTTCTATAATTTTTATACTCTTAAAACACAATATGGAAATATGGGTAATACATAAATAAAGTGGTAGAAATAAAGAACCTAATAAGGGAATGATCATGATAACGAATCATAAAAAATTATTCATAATGGGTAACATTATATCAGTAAATAAAATACTAATACATAATCTTATGGTAAAATGGAATAATGAAAAGGTAACGATTCAGTCGTGGAAGTATATAATAATAGTAAATACATAAAACATTACCAAGAATAATTCAATGATGACCACTAAGTGTACATCACATATTAGATAGATTCCCATCATGAAGTAGTTTCTATCCCTAATCAGACACATATTATCTCTTGAAAAATAAAAAAAACATTATCAATTGGAGTAATATCGAGGTACATCAATCATAGCATGTTAATTATTATGTGTTACACAAAGAGAAATCAAATGTAATGTATAAACATAAAAATTATTCATATAATGAAATGTGTTTCATAATCATGTCATATAGAATAACCATTTGGTGTTTCAAAATGGTTTTCCTGAAATAAGATATTAAAAAAATTGTAGAAATTCATATGGGAAACATAAGAATATATAATGAGATATTATTTATAATTAATGTGAGAATGTGATGAAAGAGTGTATAGGTCTCTTTGGAAATGTTCCACTTAAACATGGTCTAATAGTAAGGGGTAAATATTCCTTGAAGAGTTATATAGAATTTAGTAAAAATAAAAATATTAATAAAAAAAGGATTTCCCATAATAATATAAGTGATTTTGGAAAACAAGAATTGTTTAAAACTTTTTATGGAGTAGCACTTGAGATTGAATAATAAATCGAGAAGTCCTATCTAAATATTTTTTCTTAAAGAATCAAATTTAGATGTGAACCTTAATAAAATGTATATATCCATCCCAAAAAGCTTAATTAAATTTTGTATACATGTATGTGAAATATAGTAAAAATATAGATGAAGTAAATATGAATTATATGGAGATAATTTTAGGTAATGTGGGATAAATTCTAACATAATGAAAACATGGGGGTTTGGAGGGATCCCGTAACATAGGTTCTAGAATCATTATTCACATGATAGAAACATTATAAATAGTAAAATTTGATTGATTAATTAATTAATTTCAGAACTTTTACATGTATATTTTATTTACACTATTTATTTTATGTTCTTTGAAAACCACTTCAATGCGATACAATTTTTATTATCATTATTCCATTGGTATTGGTTTCAAATTCCAATATCAGATCACCTTATTATAATTATTGGATTCATTTACAAATAGGACTATAATCCCATATGTGAAATGAAATTATTTTCATGTATATCAATAAATTAGAATGGTCCTAAATATATTTAAGTGTTATGGAATATGTATTATTCATTTGGTTTAAACATTATAAAGCGAAAATTAGTTTGTTTAAGAAGTTATACTGGCCATTACGATCTAGATTATTGTTTAATTAAAATACTATTAAAATGATATAGAAATTGAATTAAGATAAATTAAACTAATTATAATAAAATTTATTAATAATAATATGTCCTTAAATATCGTTCAATATATTGTAAGAAAATTATGTATGTTTTTATATAGGTAGCTATCCAATCATATTGTGCACAATACTTCGTTTTATAATCAAATTAATGGTGGGTAGAGTAAGAATAATCCACTATAATAATAAAATACCATTTCTTATATGGATGTTTCTTTTTTTATGTTGATGAAAATTAGATGGGGATGGTACAATAATAAATATATTTAATGATTTTTAGTTGATAATTTCCCTCTTCATTATGTTTTCTCTTTCTTAGGTACCAATTAAGTCACATTAGCAAGGTCTTTATTGATAAAGAGACTATAAGGTTATAGATTGAGTAATTATGATATACGTTTTTAGATATTTATAAATATATAGGACAATAAATAGTGATTAATCCCATTGATATATACATTAAATAAGCAATGAAAAACTATAAAAATGGTCACTTACATCATCCATGACTCGTATATTCATAAGTTTTTTTTATAATGCAAAAGGAAGTATTTATTTGTATTTAAAAATTCAAGAAAAATTATACTATTTTAGAAAAATAAAAAAAAACCCATGACCATTTTTAATATGTATATCCAAAAGAAGAATTTATTTGATGACAAAACCCTTCTATATATGGTAAATTTAAAATTTTATTAAAAAACATATATATTTAAAAAATACAAATATTTTTATTATGAAAAAATTCGAAAAAATTGAAAATATTTCTTATGTTTTCATAAAAATATATAAATATTAAAAAATAAATTAATATCATATCATGAAAAAAAATCTATGATGAAAATTTTATTTTTTACTTTATATTTGTTTTAAAATTTTGAAAAAAACATTTATGTTTTACAAAAATTTTGAAAACTTATTTCATCCTTTTAAACAATTTATTTTCAAGTATCATGATATAAATATTTCACATTTATATTTTTTCATATACATAAATATTATTTTAAACATCTATAAGTAAGTATTCTATTCAAATGATCATGTTTCTAATAGCCAAATTACTATTTCAATAGTCAGATTGCTAGTATATCATTCATATTTCTATTACAATGATCAAGTATGCAATGGTCTTTTGGAATCCCAATATTCTATAAGTAACTCACATTATTTGAAATTTTCCATTACTAATATTTTAGATAAAAGTAATATATAATATCACTACTAAGATGAATTTAACTATTTTTTCCAATTCTAAAATGTCTATTCTGAACCGACTGTTATAAATAATAATTTTTTCTTTGAAAAAACTATGTTATATAATTATATAGTATTTTTGAACACATATAATTATTATTCACACAAACAATACTCTAATAAATAATGAAAATATTTGTAAATGAAGTATAATCATTAAAAAATGAAAATTTATAACCATGGATAGAATTTTAGAAAATTATTTATGAATAATGAATAGGTATTTATAGGATGTAGTGTGGCCATTGGAATATTCATGTGACCATTGTAATAGTAACATGGTGTTTGTAATAGTAATATGACTATTTGGTAAATGGAACCACACTGTTAGAATTTTAATTTGAACACAAAATATTAAAATTAAATATAAATAATATTTATTTTTTGTATTTTTATAAAATAATATATTATACATATATATAATAAATATGATTATTAAGAAATAAAAAAAATGATACACACATTTTGAATGAATTGGATTTTATTGTATTTTAAAAAGATAATAATTTTTATGTCAATAATAAAAACTATATTTGGTAGTAAAATAATTTTATAAATTTAATTAAATTTACATTATTTTCAATTAGAAATTTCCCTGAGGCAGATTTTTTATAATTGTCTTAGTAAAATCAATATTTATTTTAATAGTAAAAATATTGTTTTCCAATAGTGCATGTGTTCTAATATAATGAGGATGTAATATTGATGTAATAAATGTTAATTTTTTTTATTTCATTCTAAATAAAATTTAACACATAAATATGTCATTAAAAATAATAAAATTAATTTTCAAACATAAAATTTAATTTGCAAAGCCTAAAAAGTACAATGCCCTTTTAAAATAAAATTTCTTATTTTCTCCATTCCTTTTGAATAATATAGTAAAATTGAATTTTAAAATGATGGAATATCCATAAATAATATTTTTATATTCAAATAAATTTAATTTTGTAAAAAAAATTTCTATTGTAATAGAAAAATATTACAAAATTCAACTATTAAACACATTATAATATTTACATGTGTTTTTGATCGACTCAACTCCTTGAACTCATGGGGTTGAGAGTCATAAAAAATAACCTACATGGAGATTAAGTTTCTTTCTCATCAACTTCTCTTCTTATTTAACTTTTATCTTTCACTTTTATCTAGTACATTATAATTCAAAATCTATAATAATAATTGATATTTATTTGACCATTATATCAACTATAGTATCCTACTATGATTATTATATTCATTATTTACTTATATTTCATACTATTATTTCTTCTTATTTGAATAATATCGTGTTAATGATCGGTTAACTACTAATAATGATGTTTCCTATAATTTTCCTATCACCTCTATTATAGATGGTTTTAATAAATTATTTATGATATATATATACTTATTTATTTATTTTTTTTAGATTTAAATTAATTTTAATTATGTCAAAATGATGTTAAACAAAAATAGAAAAATTAAAAAAATTATTTTTTAAGGAAAATATATTTCAAAACATTTAACTACTTAAAATGGAATTTAAAATAATTATCCAATAAATATAATTTAAAAATATAGAAAAATATATATGTAATTCACTTATAGTTATTCATTATAATAAACAAATTTTTATTTTTCATTAGGAAGAAATTTATCCAAATAATGATTCATTGAATAGATGGGGACTCTCGATCCCAAGTCATTCATTTCATGGTTATCTTATATTTCACATTAATCTCAGTATGTATGTTATTATATTTAATTTAGTGTTCCATCTTATAATTATTCCATTTTAATTCAATATATATACAAATTTTTTCAGGTAAAAGTTTCTTAAACCAATTATAATGATTTTTATGAATGAAATTTATATATAAGAAATTATCTTTAACACCATTTCAGTTGTTTCTACTTCAGTGAAAAATGATCTTTTATTCAATAATAAAAACTAATAAATTAATTTTTAAAACTAAATGGTTTACTAATAAATTATTACCTTTGAATCCCTTATAAAACCCATAGTATTCCATTAGATTATTTTATGACTATGATTTTTATATGTTCTTGTTCAATGTGGAATTCATGATAATGAAAATTTTATTATGTGACTAGTGGAAAAGAAAGTATATATCACTCCAATCCATTATGTAAATTTATGTATCCCATTTTAAGATATTTAATACACATTAACATTAGGTTAAAATAATTAACAATTATGATGTGATGATTTATAAATATATTTCATGTATGAAAATTATGAATGATTTGTTCAAAAGTATGTGTGGTATTTGAACACTATGTTATGATAACTCATTATCATAGAAATTAAACATTTCATGACATTATAAAATGTTTCCCTCGACAATATGATGATGAACTCATTCATTTTATATTATTATAACAATGACACTTACAAATTTACTTTTGATTCATATCCCTTATTCCACCTTTGCTATCCCAATTATCACTTGTATTTTACATAGTCCATAATATTAATATATATCCTCAAAAGAATAATTATACTATGGTGGTAATTAATAATTTTTTGAGGTTACATAAGAACAATAAAAATGATATTTATATTCCATATCTCTTGTGGCTCTAGCATAGGTGTAACAAGGTGTAATAACACTTTAAAGGAAGAATTTAGTATTATATTGGTAATCTCGAAGATAGTTATAAAGAGACATTACTGGAAAACTTCCTGGACACTGCCGAGGTATGTGATTCAATTCATCACCCCTCTATACCAACCATTATAAATTATACGTAACTAAATAAAATATTACTCCTAACATATCAATAGGCATAAATTTCATGATCCAAGATTCATTGTATAAAAGGAGGGTTAAAAAAGGGTTCATAAATGAAAAGAATTTACATTTCATTTTCAAATGAGAATATATTATTTATTCATGATTTATTATTTCATGTTTTTAAAACCTTGTCTGTTTTAAAAAATTGTGGGAACTAGGAGAAAATATACCTATAACCTGTGTCATGGAGAATACAACAATTATCAAAAGGAAATTCCAACTGCAACTGGTGGTGGAGTTCAAAACATTAGGTGGGGATTAGATAGTTTTTCCATGCTATGAAAAATAATCTAAACCATGTGTAATTCCAACATTTTACCATGATGGACCAACTATCCAATGATTTCATTATGTGGCATCAACCATAGTCATTTATCTAATCTTATGATCCATATTTTATCGATTAGTGGGATAACTCAAAAAAATATATATCTTCTATAGCCCGATGTTCTAAAAGGGAGGAATTAATGTTAGTCTCTTATCATATAGATGTATAAGATTATCTATGATGTTAATTTAGAATGAATATGAACCTAAATGATGAAATGGATGAAATTGAGTGGGAGGAAATTAAGAAGTAATTTCATTATAAGAATTTCCATTGACCACTTTGGAACGAAATAGAGAGATATTTCATATATCTTTAGAAAAAAGAGGTAGAATCTATCATGGATTACAATGTTAAATTCATAAGGAATTCATGATATGACTCGTGTTACCTTATTAATAAAAATATGAATGTAGATAGATTAATTAATTGTGTAAAACCAAACCTATAAAAGGATTGAGATATATAAACAATTGGTAGTTATTAATATATAGATCGATGTTCTCTTAGAGTATATATGGATATTGGAGAATAGTTCCTTGAAAATTTAGATTATAATGGTAGAAAAGACATTCATGCTTGTATATCAAATGGAAATGGTCTAAGAATATGCAAGAACCCCCAAGTAAAAATTTGGGAATAAGAATAATAATAATTACCTCAAAGGGATAAAGAAATGGTTTAAGTGTAGGATATAATTCAACCACGATCATGATTGTGGAGGAGACATGAAGAAACCACCCAATATTATAGGGTAATGGGAGGAATCTCCAAATACAAGAACCAAATTTAAATGCATAAAATGTTGCAATTATGAGTATTGTAGAAGATAATGGACCAAATAATGGGTTATCATGTGTTACAAATGATAGAAACCACTAAATTCAATATAGAACAATAGATATTATCAATAAAAATAGTAGATGTGGAAAACCAAAATTATGTTATACTAGGTAAATCTATTATTCATAAAAAAGTAAAATGAATCTTATGATTCAGGTTTTATGCATTCAATTATTTCTGGTTTGTTTCTAAGATTTTTTAATTACAACCCTGATACCTTAGAGAAGATATATATGTAAAAAAATTCTGGTGATAATAATTAAACCTAATGGTTGGTCACTTCTACTAGTAGTGTATGAGGGATGATTCAAAAATTAAATATTATAATCCACATAGGGGAATTTTAAACAACTAGGAATAGATTGGATCTCATTTTATTGAGATTAAATTAACTATCTAGAAAATTAAATCTGTTTCAATATTTTAAACCATCCTATATTATTCTACAAATTCATGTAATATCATTAACATCCTTTGAAACATTCATCGATATTATATGTGTGGTTAACCTACAAATATGCATATATTTCCCAATGGTTGTGTCAAAGGAAATATTCAACCTTGAAAGAATCCCAATTGTTTGGGAATATACTGATTAAAATCTATAATATTTTCCTAAACATCCTATTGATCATGAGGTAGAGTTATCAAAAGAGGTAATAACATAATCCACTAATATCTCCAACTACCCCTATAAGATGGCCATAATATAATTTGATTAGTTAATGAAGTATCTATAAGTGTATTTTGAAAAAAGGATCATATAACCTACAGGATCACCTTATGGTGGACTGGTGGTATTTTTCATGAAAAATTATAGGTCAATGCTTTTATGTATTGATTACAGAGATACATAAAAGTTTACTCTAAAGAACAAGTATCCCCTTTCATGTATTACTTAATTCGTCAATTAACATTTAGGAGATTAATACATCCCAGAGGGGGTAATAATTATAGAAAAAATAAACTGATAGCGGTGAATAAAAATAATTATAATAAATACTTATATACAGGGTATAGAAACAATGATTTCTTGTTGATGGCCTTTAGATTTACTAATCTACTTACAAACTTCATTGATTTGATGAATTGTGTTGCTAGTGGATACCTCATGAAATTTTTTGTACTCAATATCAAAAATATTTCCATCAACTCAATGGATTACGAGGTACATGAATATCATCTATTGAATGCGATGGAAACATAATGACTGGTGGAAAATGTATATTATGTTTCAAATGTGTGACTTTGGGATGTTGAACGTCAAATTATCAGGACACATGATCACAAGTGAGAGGATTTATATAGACCCTTCAAAGAAAATGACAATTTAATAAGGAAATATACACCTAAAGGTTAATTAAATATATAGTTTTTATGATTATTTTGTTAATGTTGATGATTTAGAGGAAAATTATACTGATTGACTAACCCAAAAAAAAAATCACGTGGAAATGGGTAATGTGTGTCTAGACTTGTGAAATTTAGGAAACATTTAGTCAACTAAAAAATAGGACATTCATAGTGTGTGTACCCACACAACACTTATGTGGATAAGGGTTTTTTATATACTATGATTCATTAATGAATAACAGGGACATATATATATTATGTAGAATAAAAAAGTGATAGTCTACACATCATCATAATATAAGATCCATGTCCATATCTTCAAATCATAACATTTTGAGTTAGAACCAATGATCTTCAGTCTAAAGAATTAGTAGTACAACCTATATGGGGAAAAGTGGGAAATACATAGTGATTACAAGAGTTTAATATATATATTCACAAAGAGATGTATAAATATGAACAATATAAAATTGTTATAGATAATAAAGGACTATGATTTCACTATTTAATAACATCATGGAAAGGCGATAAAGGAGGATAATGATATCAGTATAAATAAACATGCCACACTATCCAAGATGTAGACTGAGAATGAATCTATCATCCAGGATATATAAAAGACATTTCTATAAAAATTTAATGTTACATAGTACATCAAACCATTCCCAAAATATATCCTAAAAATATTTTCAATATAAGATCAAGGAGGCACAAAGGAATGATTTTGAGATTTAATAGATGGTGAATGAAATAAGTGAAGGGAAGTGTCATGAATTCCACATCAATTACAATGATCTCATTTTTTATGGAATAAAATTTTTTTTTCTGACATCACCGACGATAAAGAAATATCTATTTTCTAATACTTAAATATCATCTTTCAAAATCTATCCAATAAGTATCATGATGAAAACTGATCATTAAGATCACTCTAGTGGGAAAAATAAATAAAGGGATTGCTATGTACATATACATGTTCTTGGTATTTCAAAAAAATAATTTAAGGAGATAAAATTGTAAGTATATAATTAAATTTCTTCCCATATCAACATGGAAACATGATAAAACCCACATGGACATCATCACTTGTCCTCTAAAGACATATAAAGGAAGTAATGGGTCAGGTCTTATGGTGGAATGACGCACTAGACCTTCCCAATTCATCACTATTTGGGAATATTTCACTGAATAACACCTTGATGATATATATGTAAATAGTGTTGTAAGGATCCATGGGGAACCACATTCAACCATTACTAATCATGATAAAAGTGAGAGAATTTAAATGAATTTTAATAGAGTATGTCATTATAATATCTCATTAGCTATGTTTTCATTCATAAATTTCATCCACTTAAGTATTCAAAAAGATATATATAAATATCAATATGGTAAGAGATATACAACTCTTATATATTGGTTTGAAGAAGATAAATGGAAAATACATTGTAGAAATATTGTTTAAGAAAATAATTAAAAGCCTTTAACATTCAAAAAACACATATGATATTCTTAGATTTGGTGAAAGAGATTTGATGACAACCATCAAAGGGGGTTAGATTTTGAAGTTAATGACAAAGTTCTCAGTTTAATACCATCATACAAGATATTCATTTGGGTTGGATATAAAGTGATGTTAATCCCCTTATACATTTGACCCTTTGAGATCCTTAATCGCCTAAGAGAAATGGCATACTGACAAGGACAACAAAAAAGGTCCAATGTTTATGATTTTTTCAAGGTATTTATCTTGATTAAGTATATAACAGATCCCATGAATGTACTGAATCTAGTGGTTGTACAAGTGGAGCATAAACTCTCTTATTAGGAGTAGTTAGTGAAGATGTTTTACACTAGAGACAATTTGATATATAAAACTAAATATCTACCTTTAAAAGTGTTAAGGATGAACCCTAAATATGGATAGGTAATATTCGAAATGGGTAAAATAATTAAAAGTTGTACACTCCACAGTTCTCAATAGAGAATATAAGTTGAAATTTAAGGGATGGATTATCTAAAGGGAAAATAAATTTAATGATCCACATTTTTTTAATAATATTTCTTCTCCTAATAAATATGTGTTATATTATTATATAGTATTATACAAATAAAACACATAGAAAATTCAAAAATAAAATATATCATTAATGATGATCATAATATTACTCAACAATTAATCCCATGAATATTAAAATTAATGCAATGGTTAAAAATATATGATTGGAAAACTAAAATTAGAAAATATGGAGCATTCCAACCCATAAGAACTATCACTCCTAGGATAAAATCTATGATTCAAAAAATATTAGAATTCCAATCATCCTTTTATAAAATGAAAATATATAACAATGGGATGAATTGTATCTAATAATGTGTGATTAAATTAAGAGGTATTTATTGGAGAAAATTTGAAATTTGAAATATTACTGTGAGAGTTGGAAAAGTAACTAGACCATTGGAAATTGTAACAAGACCATTGGGTATAGTAACATGACCATTGAGATAGAAATTTTACCTCAAAATAATAAAATATAATTTAAATAAAATTCATTGTGTATTTTATGAAATATAAAAATAATGCAATAGAATTAATATAAATATTCAAAAGAATGAATAAATTATACACATATTTTTAATAAACAAAATTTCAATGTATTATTTAAAAATTATAATATTCATATTAATAATTCAAATTAAAATAATAGAAAAATATAATTATAAAATTTATTGTGTATTTAAATTTTAAACATCTCATTCTTCTTTAATAGACAATGTCTGGATGACAGTCGGTTCATTAATAAGGATAAGAATTAACATAATTAATATATATAACCATTACTTAATAATAGTAACAACAATTTTAGTTGGACCAAAATGGATGGAAAAAATCAGGATTTTAGTTCACGGGATTCTCAATGTCAATTCCTTCTATTTGGGTTTTCATATCTCTCACATTATTTTCAGTATGGATTTTTCTATATTTTCCAAAAAATTTCCATTTACATTTCATCATTTTTATATTCTTGTATACATATGCTTTTACCTTTTTGAAAGTACTTATATGTTAATTTCAATGATTTTTCTAAAATCACTTTATTTTTTAAAATAAATAACTAGCACCAATAATAATGTTTCTTATTCAATGGAAAATTATTTATTACATCGAAATGTGATCTATCGTATTAATTTAGGACCCCAAATGGTTATTCATTAATTTATAATTTAATACATACTTATCGAATCAAATACATTCCATGGGTATATTTCATTACTATAATGGTTATATGTTCTATTTCAATCTACCATTCATGGTTATTTGAATTTATTAATTTGATAGCCGAACAAAGAAATATATTTCCTTAAAATGAATTGTTTAATGGGACATGTTTCATGAGTTGTTTTTTTATGAATGGACATGCTGCTATCTTTTTTCATAATAATGATGTTATGATTTATAGACATATTTTATGCATTAACATAATTCTTGATTTGTTCACAACATTATGTGTTATTTGACCACTAGGACATGATTATTCATTATTATAAATTTCCATATTCCATTCCTTCATCAAATGATTCCCATAGTGTTATCAAGATGATCACATTATTATGAAATTTTGGTGATTATTATGATCACCCATGGAATTTTTATTCATGTACCATATTTTTTCTTTGTAATCCCTCCTCTTAATAGGATTTTCAGTCACCTTCTTTATTTTTATATATCCTAAGGTAAGTAAATTTACTAAAGTGGTCATGGGAGATGTTTTGAGGATAAAGTATAAGAATTAAAATAAAATTTTCATTATGTTATGTATTTGTGATGTATGAAACTAATATTATCTAAATATTTTCTAGTGTGCATTAAAATTGTGGTTTTCATGATAGAAATGATGTAATAGTCATGATAAAAAAATATGGGTGGTAATAATGATGTTTCTAAGATTGGATGTTCTTGTGAAATGATTATATAAAAATTTTCATATTATATTTATGTTCTTTTTTTTCTTTTACTCCGTTATAAAATTTATAATTTATATGTTTGTATTTACACTATAAATGTAATGTTAAACTGAATATAACATAATGTTGGTTGTTCTATCAAGTGCTATATGTGGATTATATAATAATATATTATTAATTATTACACAATTATATAATAAAAATAAAATTTATTTTGATGAAATTATGGTTCCTTACTTAACATGACTATAAACTAGTCTAAGAACTCACATAACACAAATTTCATGATTCCTCAAACACTCTTATTTTGATGATGATACCGAGTGAAATGACCCTAAGATATATGATTAATAGTTTTATCAAAATGTATTCTATATGATATCCTAATCATTTAACCTGATGTGTTTACATCTAGATAAAAATCAATCTTCATAAACTAACTCACTCCCATTATTTGGATATTAAATCTTATATCCTTAGAATAGTGTAACGGTTATTTATCGATTCCAGATGAAAAAACCCGTAGTCTATAAAAAACATCAGACCATTATATTCC
This sequence comes from Viscum album, assembly GCA_963277665.1. Lineage (NCBI taxonomy): Eukaryota > Viridiplantae > Streptophyta > Magnoliopsida > Santalales > Viscaceae > Viscum > Viscum album. The sequence goes on from OY728157.1 coordinate 173,481,007, forward strand.
ATTTTATAGAACAACACTAGAGCACCATAAGAAGATACACTAAGATAGATAAAAACCATATACACCAGATCATAAATATGATGACTCAACTCTAATATCTCCAAGGGTTCAGTCAGATAAGGTTTTAATTTAATAAGAGACGTGCCTAATTGTAATGTTATACCAAAATCAATCTCACCTCATGTCATAAGGTCTAAACATCATCTTTAAAGACATTTAGAGACTCTATAATGTCCTTGGACTCATCCAACACATTGTATTGCATTAATACTTTCTCCAAAATGGAGAATATAGGATCCAATTTCCTACCACCCCTACAGAATCCCTCATATCCAATGAACAATACTCACTAAACAACCACAATAAAAAACAATAATCTCCATAAAAATCAATAAACAATAATTCATAAAATATATTCAATCTTTTCCAAGTATAAATTCGATTGGATCTATAAATAATGAAAATAAATTTCCCATTTACTGATGTTTTCAAAAAATCACTCACCATATATGGAAAATATCAAATAAAATATCTTGACCTATAACCATATTGTATAAAACTAGGGGAACATGAAACCCTCCACCTCTATTTAAAATGTGTGGATAACATAAATATAATTTATGCATAATTATTATGTAGAATAATACAAAGTAGAAACTATAGTATAAAATAAATATATCATGCCTTAGAAAACATTTTTATCATATATAGTTGGAGTCTGCATTGATCACGTCTTCCAATGACCAGTTCCTCTACCTTGATGGGTATATCATATATGAATATAATTAGATATGGGTTCCTAAATATTTGGCCAATCAAGGTGTCTTCTTCATCTATCTTTATCTCTCCACAACTAAACATCCTCTTAATGACTCGGTTGCAAAAAATGATGGTAACCCCTATTACCTATACAACCTGAGAGGAATATAATACTACTTTGAAAATGATAAATACTCAACTAGTGAACCTCATCATTCAATATTGAATTAGACCTCCATATAGTAAACCCCATTTTTCATACAATAATATTAGGTCATATAGATTATTATTTATTATTTTGTTAAATTATCCATTCTCAAATCAGATAGGTGTAGTACCATTGAAAAAATGGATACATAAACAAATAGTTTAAAAAATTAACTACATTTTCACACCCCAATTTTTATTCATTTGTAGAATGATTCTCAAATATGTATTATTTAACACATTTCAACATAACAAGGGGAAAGGAAATGTAAGAAAAGGCGAGATCAGATTCTCAATAAGATTAATCAAGGTGCATATAAATGATTACGTTTTACGAACATGTGAATAATGGTATGAGGATATGAGAATATAATTTTAAAATTATATCCCTCATATCATAGATGATAATATTGATCTACGAAATAATCCACGGCTGTTTATAAGATATAAATCATAAAGGAAAGAAAGAACATGAGCCATAGGTGCATAACATTATCATAAGACATATATTTGTTGAATACATATAATAATAGGAAATTATTTCCATAGTAGGTATTTATCATTACAAATACCATCATAATGGATTTGTTTTTCTCCCCAAACAATATTATTTTTCAAGTTCACTCCCAATACCGTCATAGTGGAAAAAGTCCTTTACTAAATCCAGTTCACTCCCCCATTACATTCTTCTTTATATCATGAGAAATGAACCTTTATCTCATTCGATTAGGGGATATATAATTCTAATACCACCCATCACAAAATGAAAATCAGATATTTTTTTCATGAGATTGTAAGAAATTGTTCATATCATAATACATGAAAAAATGTGTTTCTTTTACGTTTCATTAAAAAATAAACTACTGAAATTAAAAATGATTCATCAAAATCATGAAATCAAAATCCAGAACCATGGAGGGAAATAATGAGGGTGGGATATTTATATCATTTCACCTCCAAATCTTACGTAGAATCAAGGTATTTTTAATAAATAATATTTTTATTACAATATTATAAAAACATTTTGAGGAAAAAATCCACTCCACTTTGAATATTACTATTGAAAGACTAAAAATTCAAATAATATTGTGAAAATAACATTCATTTATAATAGACTTATAAACATAAAATGTATTCATTACATAATTGACCGGTCATTATCATAGTAAATTCCTTTCATGTCATATATGATAAAATAAACAATTACATTAATAGTTTGGTTAAAATTCAAAAGTAACTCATTCAGTAAAAAACAAGTGAATTACCTTAAAACCATCTTATAAAAACCAAAACATTCTTAAAATTGAATTTAAAAAATCATATGATATTATTAATAAATTTCATTAAAAATTTTATATAAAAAATGGATATTGAGGAAAATATTTTTTTGAACAATGAGAGAAATACATTAGATTTTTCTCAAATATATAACTTAGTCCTATGGAGTAATTATGGTGATGAAAATAATGAAAAAACTGTATTTTAGTGATAAAACACATATAAAACAATATTCATGAGTTTATTGAGAGATATATTATAATATTTTTACATCCTAACATAAAAATAATAATCCTAATAAAACATGAGATTGTAAAAAATATACCATTTTGGCTTTGGTGACATTTGAATCAAAAAAACTAGGAAAGAGGATACCATAAATAGATATTTTAGTCCAAAAAATTCATTTCTATAATTCTAAGAGATATTAATGAAAATAATATAAACCAAATAATTGAATATATTTTGAATAAAAAATTTGTCTTATAATAATAAAAGGGAGATGAAAATACCTTACCTTAAATTTTATCTACTTCCAAAATGATCTCGTTTACATTTAAATAAATTTAAATTTATTATAAGTTCATAATAGATTATATAAGATACCTATAAGATAATATATGGTCCCCTTATCAAATTTTTTTTCAATTTTTCTAACAATTATATATTAATAGCATCATTTCTTGGTGTTAACTATTTTATTCTATCATAATAATTTCAGTTATATAGTTCAGAAACTAATAAATTGATCAGGGTAATAGAATAATAACAATTCTTATCAAGTTATAAATACAATTTTTATTTCTTATATATATATTTACAGTCATTCATAAAAGGTAGAGATAAAAATAATAGTTATATGGTTCATAGAGATAATAAGTCGTACATACGCATTAACATTGTTTTCACTTTTTCAGCGGGTGGAATAAAAACAATTTTAAAAAATAATTCAGCTATAGTGAGTAATTATGATATAATATATATAATATATATTAATAAAATCCCTCCTTATTACAATCCATGTAAAATAGAAGGAAAAAATAATCACCTCACCTCCTGGAGAAGGTAGTCCACCAATTTGCACGAGCTACATTATCATTTTCTAACAAATTGGAAAGTAAGACACTAGATGTGATAATTTTAGTAAAAAATAATGATTATTAAAAATTATAACATAGAAACTAAAATCCCATCATAATATCCTTCCATGATATATTATGATGAAAAATGAAGTGTAATTCTATATGGATAAGGTAAACAATACATACACATGAGTGATACATTTATATCGCATTTGACTAAATATGGGTGAGTATAGGGGGAATAATTACCATAATGACATTAAAATATATTAAAGATGGTTAATTTTTATTTTACGAAAAATATAACATAAATAGATGATGTAAAATAATAATTAATTACAAATTTATCGATTTAGGTGATTTTATCTTCTTTGAAACAACTCTATCGATTATTTTCTTAAGGTCCCTAGGTTTAGTCTTCTAGGAAAAATAGCCCTTTCGTGCGTCTATTGAATATGAGAAGAAATTTTATTATGATATGGTAAATATATATGATTCAAATTAGTGGAAATGAATGAATAAGTATGTTCCGTATCAAAATTTAGTGGATGGTCGAATTTGAAATTTCTTAAAATATTTACTTTTAATAAAGTCATTATCTATCCATGATGACTCCAAAATTATAAGGTATCTTAATTTAGCATATTACAGGGTTCAAATAATTTCATCAAAACACATTTAAAGTGCTTATGTAGGTGTTTTAAACCATATAGTTTTGTTTAACCTCATTATTAACCTATTTTAATATTACCTATATTAATTTTTTTACTCTTAACGGGTTATATTTTTACATATAATGTGATAATTATCTCATAAATGGGCATGTGATGATATTTTTGACAATTTTATATCCATTTAGTCCTTATTAAATTTTTTATAAATTTTAAATTATTTAATAATATATTTTTTTCATAAAACATCAGGAATATCAATCTCAACACTATTTATTTAAGTTGATATAAAAAACAGAAAGGAAATGTCAAATATTGAATCTAGTTATTTAAAAAACACTAATATTTCATATATATTTATATATATATATATATAATATTTGAACAAAAATTACCATTTCATATTATATACCTTTTTGATATTATTATTATCATTTATTTTATTTTTTTATTAATTCAATGAATATTGTTTCTTTATTGAGTAAAAAGTTGAGGTAAATATATAATACATAAAAATTTAAAATAAATTATACTCATGAAATTAAATTTATTATTATAATATATATATATATATATTATTCATTCATAACATAATTCTATAAGAATGAGGACACACAATAGATAATTAAAATTAAGAGAGTAACATTTTCTAACATTCTAAACTCTAAATACTATAAATATAATTATCCAGAAAAAAGTACACATTAAACAAAATATTTTTTAGACTAAGATGATAATATTATAATTAACCTTATACAATTAAAATTATGACTGATAAAAATTTTCATATCACTTCAATTTAACCCATATAAAATAGATATACCCTTTACCTAGTTGATACATTTTACCACAATTACAGTTAATATTGACTAATAAAAGGAATCCATTTACCAGATTTTATCCTCGTAATTAATATTTTGGAATATATTTTATAATAAAAAATTATTTAAGTATAAATAACAAATTTTAAAATAATCATGTAAGAAACAACAAAATCTTATTCTTATAAAAACACATTTTTAGGCATAAATATTTCTTTATTTTTATTCAATTACTTGAATAAAATATCAATTGAATGTCAAAAAATTTGATTGATTATGTAATACATAATTTTTTTTGAAATAATTCTTTTAAATTTATATATTTAATTTGTTAATATAAAAATACATTTTGGGTATTAAAAAAATCAGAAACAATATATCATTATCTTTCAAATGGTATTATAATTATTTATATTCAATTGATAAAAGTTAAATTGATATTATAAATATTAATACCATATATATTTTCTTATTTAGCTAGTTATATTCATACCCTCAAAGGAAATGGCTAGTGGATAAGTGTCACATTAAATTATATTATATTAATTATACAGTAGAGTTTATTTAAACTTGATTTTGTTTATAATGAAAAGTATACATGAAATTAAATATATTTTTGAAAAATATTTCATAAAATATAATGGTGTTATTTTCTACCCCCTTAAAATGAATTTAAACCTCAAAATTCATAAATTGAATTCAACAAAAATTTGGACATATTTTCTTTATCACATCCAAAAGTTCCCATGTAGCTTTTTTGAATTTCATATTCCCTTATAGAACATTCACTAGGAGAGTTGTCTTATTACATATAATTTTATATATAAATTATAATATATATATTAGTTGTTATTTATAGGAATGAACATGTTCCAATATTTTATCTTTTATAATCAGTACATATGAGGGATCGTGTATGAACTTCTTCATGAGAGATATATTGAACACATAATGAATATTAGAGTGGTTTTTTGATAGAGGAAAGTGATAACATACTATCCATAATCAATAAAGAATATCAAAAAAAATACCTATGAATCAGCTTTCTTTTATTTATGAGTTTTATCAACTTCTTTCTTGGTGAAATTCATAGAAAACACTTCTTAGTAACTTTTAATTCCACATCACACTGATGATTTTTAGCATAACATTTTATGTCTTTAATGTTATACCATGATGTGTGGCTGAATGGATTTAATTATAATTGTAATTTATAAAGCTAGATCGTGTCCCAATAGATACTTTATCAATCATCATTTTATAATGTTTTAGTGTTACAATTCATTTCATAGAGAAAATAAAAAATAACCATCTCAATTCTAGAGATAAAGCTATTATTGTATGAAAATTTTACCAGATGAAGCCGTTGACCCCCAAAAAATTTCAAAAACATGGAAAAGGATAAAAAAAATATTTACTAGTGAATAAATGGTTGTATCTAACTAACCATATATCTTTGGATAATATCATGTATATAAACACAAAAATATATCTTGAGTATTCTAAAGAATTTATTATAAAATAAAGGTACACCATAGTTATCGATCAGAAACAATAGAATGTTGTACACCTTGAAAACCTAAATCTTTCTTAAATTATATTTTAGAAATTTGATATACATAATATTTTTCTATAATATAAATTAATTGTGATTATATTTTAATGGAATAGGTCACAACCCAGATGAAAATATTTACCTTAGACGTCTTGGGGGTTCTTTTGAAAAAGTCCAGAGTGAAATTTAACTATTTAAAATATAGTATGAGAACTGGTTGTAACAACTGCTTAGAATTATGTATCTAATTTTTAACAAGTGGGAATACCAAGAATCAATATATCTATTATTCATTACCTCTATTCATGTTGTTCAATCATAAATATTATTTATTGTTTCTATAGATCATTGTTTGTTCAGGATGAATATAGAATGGGGATTTTTTTTCTTAACCAACATATACTTATATCATACTATAGAACAAACAAATAAATGATTCCTAAACCATATCATTCCATAAAAATCAATGTAACACTACCAATATTTTCTCTCCTTATTCTTAATCTCAACATCTTTCTTCTACACCTCTTAAATCTTCACATGTATATATGGTTCAATACTCATTTTATAATGATAATATTTATACCCTTCCTTTAATATCCATAATTTGGAAATCTATAAATATTGGATTTTTTATTCACATTATATGTAATCTAGAATAATAAATTCAACTCATAGAATCTAATATCATTTTTACATTCCCTGTGTGGTCATTTATTGAGTAGCAATAGTATTAAATCTCCTAGAACAACCTTTTATGGAAAATATTCCACTCTCTATGTGTGAATATATAATTTAATTTTTGTATCAGTATATATATCACACCATTATAGATTAAGATAAATACTATGTATATTTAGTTAAAAATTTACATCAGCTTACTATTAATCATTAGTAAGGTAATTTTGATCATGAACCGTCAATTGTTTTTGTTTTTCATAAGTTTTCCTGATAACATTTTTCATCAGAACAATTCTCATTCCCTTTATCAATTCATCACTATTGATTATAAAACCATTCTACACCAAAGGGTATTTTATTAAAAAGTTTACAAACCTACTATCTATTAAAATAATCATTCTAATAAAATTCATAAGTGCAATGGCACATGACACCATTTTGGTCTATCATGGTGAGTGTATCAAGAAGATGTATTAAAATCTACATAATTAATTGATAATATCCTAAAAACCCCAGAAATATATGAATCTAGAACACATTGGTTATTCTAGACCAATGTTATATAGGTTTGGTCTATAATAGATCCACTGACATACCCTATCATGAGATTATATGACCCAAAAATGAAACTTTTTGAAGATAAAATTAACAATTATTAAATTCATTAAATTCATTATCCTTCCTTAGGTCTATAAAACAATCCTTAAATGATATTGATGATTGACCTTTCACATTGAATATATAATCATATAATATATAAATACTGCAATAAAAATACATAGAAATCTACAAATATTATAGTGATTAAATCCATGAATATAGCAGGGAATTAGTATGACAAAATGGTATCACTAAAAATTCATACTTTCCGTACCATGTCCAAACCCTACCTTGTTTTTATCATCCTTCATGTCCTTAAATTTATGACATCTAGAATTTTTTTTAATCTTATAAAACTATGGTTCTCCTTATATTTGATATAATAAGTAATTATTAAGGGGTAGAGGATACTTTCCCTCTATGTGATCTTGTTTAGTTCTCAATAATCAAGGAAAAGACCCATTTTTCCATATTTATTCTTAACAAAATGAATGATTGCATTGAATGGTGACACACATGGTCAAATATATCTATTTTACATATTCTCATTGAGTTTTTTTTTGAAAGTTACTACAACTCAATTAGGTTCATTCATTATGGTGTTTGCAAAATAGATGTAGCACCAAGTATGTGTTCTATCGGTAACACAACTTGGGGATTTAGTGGAACACTATGAAAATGTTATGGAAATATATATATACTCTCTTAAACTATAACAGCCCAATATTTTTATGAGATATATATATTTGTATGTCACGTGTTACAAGCCACATCGAAATAGCTTTCACAACATGCATCATTGTGTTTTTATGAAACATTATTTTATCATTTAAATTATTTAAACATGATAATCATAACATTGTTGTTAGAATAGCGGGTATGATTAGTATTAACATAATTCAAAAATCACATTTTAAAAATTTATATATAATTATTTAACTAATTAATTAAAATTAATGTAAACCCATTTTATAAAATAAATGAAAATGTTTTTTTGAAAAAATATTTTAAAATGGAAAATTATTTTTATACAAAAAATAATTAAATGGCTCTTGTTGTATTATATTAATGAATTATATAATATATACAAAATTAAATATTTAAGATTCATATTATGTATTTCAAATACTAGATATAAAAAGGAATCCAATTATATGTATAAAAACTTATTTTTCTAAAAATAATGTTTTTCTGCCTTATGGTGGAACAATGTTTAAAAATATAGTTTTTGAAACTTTTATAAATTATATTCTAAAATGTAAAATTCTAATTTTTATGGATGGTATCAAAATACACATTGGGTGAACTTTTGGTATTTTTCTAAGAAGGTTCATGTTTTGATGGATAAATAAAATACTGATTTTCATTGAAACCTATTTTCAAATTTTCAAGCCATTACATGGTAAAATTATGTTTATATTAGTTTGATCATTGAATTAGTTCATTTTAATTTTAAAAATTCCATTATTATATTTTAAATATATTTCAAAGATGAAACTTTTATAAAAATATTTTTTGTTTTTAAATAGAAATTTTTTCAAAAAACAATTTCTCATATCATTTTACCAGTTTTTTTTAAATTAAATTAAGAAACTAATGTGTTTTGAATAATGAAAAAATGATTCCAAATTATGATTAATAATATTCAAATTTTTTAATATTTCTATTTTTTAATTTTTGGAAAATCTGAGTAGTAAACTTGGTAAATTTTATTACTACCATAAAAGGTAAATTGATTAATTTTTTTTAAAAATAAAATAATAAAGACTATAATATGACTCAAACACTTGGAAAAATATTATTTCATTAATATAATTAGACCTTTAAAACATATTTATCTAAATTAACTTGTTTAATGGAAACTTCTCCCTAAAATGACTAATATAATATTAAAATCCATGAAAATCACAGTTTCACTTTCTTTGTCAATAAATAACTATTATGTGTCCACATTGGAAAAAAATAGGCTATAAATGAAAAGAAAGGATTATATTGAGATAAATTATTTATTTTTATGATAATAATTAATTTTTCATTTTTATATGTGATATTATTACCATTAATTAATTTGTAACATTGATGAGTGTTTGTGGAAGCAGACGAGAAATTAATAAAAATTCTAATAAAACAAATTTTTATGTGAAAAATTATTAGTACAATTTAAAGATCTAAAACATGATTAATTCTTATTGGTTGAGTCTATAACGACAATAATATTCTATTTTTTGAATTAATGGCCATTTTTATTCACTTGAATATGATTAGGACATTTATAGTATTTAATTTAATTAATAGTGAAAAGGCCACACTCTTATTTTTAAGAATTATAATATTTGTGATATGGGTTTCAAAAATATATGCTCCTGACTATAAATATTATTTATAATGAAATAATATTTATCTATATCATGGTAATTTATTTATAAATTTTATATATAATATTCCTACCAAATGTAATTATATAACAACGATGCAATAATTATTCACCTAATGAAAAAATCAAATAAATGATATTAAAAATATTAAAAGAAATATAATTTCAATTAATTCATGTTCCCCATGAATATTAAAAGTGAAATGACATATAATAGGTGTATTAAATATTTTTTTGAACTTATCATATAGTTTGGATTTTTTAAAAGTAAATGTAATGAATAGTGTTCAAATTTACACTAATGATATTTTATTAAAATAGATTTTAATAATTTATCTACAAAATAGAATAATATGTAAAAAATAAAAAATTATTATTGTAAATTGTAAAAAGTGTAAAAATGACTATTTATTAATATTGTACACCATAAATAAAATTACATTTTTTTAATCATATAAATTTGTTTCCGTAGTTAAAATTAAAATGGGTTAACTGAGGGATAATTAAATTGATAAGCTTTATTATAACACAAAAAAATTTATAAAATATATTGGTTTATGATATTAAAGACCTATATTATCTTAGATTATAATAAATTACTTTTCATTGGTATTTTAAATGAGATTGAATTTGTTATAAATTAATTTTTTTGTAAATTATAGAAGTGCCTCTCACCTAAATTAAAAAGGGAACCTCCTCCCTCACTCCTCCACATCACATTGAGCCTTTATCTCAACCAAAATATGTCGAATTATCTTATTAACATAGCTATACAATTTTTAGTGGGTTTTTATCCATAATCACCAACTCTGTAGTCTTTTATTGGAGATCTAAAGTAGCCATTTCGAAGAAGTGGTAACCAGTGAAACCGATAAATCATTTTTATACTCTTCTGTACCTACTATAAATATTGGATATATATTATAAAATAATAAAATAAACATCCTAAATATGGTTAAATTTTTATACCATTATGAACACACAATTATACAACACATTTCCCATCGAACAAGAAATGAAAGTATCACTCGTACATACGTTTGACTTACCATCTCAACGTAGCGATACAATTCATTTTCCACCACCATATTTTATGAGTGGGAATTATGAGGGATTAAATTATTATATATGAAATTTATGACATAATTATACATTTTTTAATGATAAAATCATATCTACCATTTTACAAACTGATTTTTTGGGAAATTATAATGTCTTTCATGCGTATGTATGGGTTACCATCTCCATGATGCGATGTGATTTTTTTTTCATATATATTTCATAGGTATAGTAATAGGTATGAACTTTTTGAATATTTAATATATATATATATATAATATTATTTTTTAATAATATATCATATAATTGCCTTTTTGTTTAATACTAAAAGAAAATGAGCATAGTGTTCATGCGTGCATAAAGCCTATCATCTCTATGAATGGTGTATTTTATTTTATACTTCTAACATAAATGAATATACATGAATTAATATCTAGTAAATATATATATAATATTTATATCACACATATCATTATGGAGATGACTAAATCGTGATCTATGTAAGATTATCATGGATAATATGTCAAGACATGAACAACAAACAATATTGTTAGTACCAAAAACATAACATTAGCATGAAATTGCAAATTAGCGGGTAATATACAGTCATAAGTAAATAATTTTTGGTATTATATATCATAATATTTGTCTATGGTATATTTAAAATAAATATATATTTATAATAAAGTAGGATTTAACATATATAAAAAATTCCATACTTAAGGTAAGGATATTTCTATTCTCACTAGTATTTCTACGAGACTTATTCCACATTCACTAGATATTTATATTTTGTGGTGTATATAGTACCCATGAATGTATTATATAATACATATCCTTTAATTTATGTGTATTAACATATCTATTATATAATATAGCGTTCATGGTGTTTACGGATACAAATTTACCAAATCAGAAAGGTAATTTTGTCTCAATTTCCCTTCTTTTAGGCACATGGTATGTTATATGATTATATTATTTTATGAGATTTATATAATTTTCATTGGAATTTTTGTATCAATAATCTGCCTCTTTTCATGTTATTTAAAGTTTAATTTAATTTTATTCCTTCTTCAGTTGGAAATCAGTGTCCCTTCAAAACAATGTTTTCAAAAAATGGTTTAAAAGTGTTTTAAGTAATATTTTATTCATTTTTAATGAAAAATATTTCAGGGATTCTTAAAATAGTTTCAAGTATTAAATTATAAGTTATCAAGGATAATTTCACTATAAAAGGTTATCTAAATGTTTTTTAATGTTTTTTCAAAATTGGAATGATATTTTCCTCAAAAAAAATTTTAATTAATATTTAAGAATAATTTTCCATGTAGGTTAATGTTATTTTATGTCACATATATTTTATTGGGGATATTATCCAATGATAGAAATATTATTATTTCTAGGAATTGGTTATGTTTATTATGGATTGGTTCATATGAAATTTTTCTTTTTTTACATGTCATTTCAGGATGAAGTATTTGTGAAACTAATTGATTTTTATGGGTTAAGATGTGATTTATGTTATTGTGGAACAAATATGTATTGTTTTCCTTATCGGCTATGTGGTTCAAATATCCCTCTCCAATACACTGATTTAATATCTATATCTCATGATAGAATGATAGAAAACATATTGAAGTTCTTGATCTACTATTATAATATGGGGAAACTAGATCCCTTACAAGGAAAAGAATATGATTGGGGATGTTAGAGTGACCCCCCCATTAGGTGTTGTTCAAATGAAGTGTCAAGATTTGTTTTTAAAATTTTAAATTTATTATATTTAATGATATTACAATTTAATGTTTCATTATAAATTCAAGGACATATAATTATTTTATGAATTCATGAATTATGATCAATTCTCTCGTATGATTTACATCTTATTAAATTCTAAGATTTATGTCATGAATCGTGTATATGATCCTTGATATACATGATACAATCTTCTATTGTTATTCTCATGTTCTCATACCTATAAGTTCATGATTATTATTATGTATCTCCCTTTTTACATCATACTAATAATCTGAGCTCACCCATTTCCTATGTTTCTTTCTCCCAATTTCATAAAGAACGGTTTTAGGTAGGGGTACTAAACAGGAATATCTTTTTAGGAAAAATTGAATAAATTTCACCAAAGAAAAAGGTTTTGATCCATGTTTCCAAAGTCACTAAACTAATAACATTTTTTGGTATATGTTTTTGTATTCTGTAAAAATGATTTAATATATGTTTTTGAAAATATTGGGTCATTGTAGTTGGTATCAGAGTGATTTCTTACTCAACAATTAAAAACTGGGATGAGAAAACATTAGTGAGACCCCGAGAGATATTTATAATGATATTTCGTGTGATGTAACAAAGGTTAAGTCTAACTATATGTTACAATACTAGATTTTTCATAATAATATTTAATAACATAAGATTTAACATAAGGTGTCATATATTAAAGAGTTTTTCATAATTTAGACATCCTATAATGGTTTATTCATAGTTATATTTTTTTATTCTAAGATCAGAGTTTCTCATGAAATGATTTATAGTTTCAAGAAATGTAGGGAACCCGAAGGAACTTGTTTAATGCTAAATATAATGAAAATATTTCCATTGAGTAGTCAAAATGGATTATCACTTGAGTGAAGGATGTTGTGATCAAGCCTAATTAATTTTGATGGAAAATTATTAACAATTTGTACCTTAACTAACTCTCACACTCACACAAGGAGATAAGGAAAGTGTTTTAAAAATTTTATGGTAATAGAGACAATAGATCAAAAAAATAACATTTATTTTATTCTTATAATTTGGTAAGAACCTCCAAAATTGATGTCTTAGAGGAACAAGAATATGTGTTAAATTTAGAAAATAAGGATAATGGTATGTAACAAAAAGATGGAAAATAAAATATTACTTAACACAATGGATGTGAATCTGATCCTCCCTAAGGTTTTATCAATTTATAAATACATTAATTGATGAAATAATTGGAATTATTCAAATCTATAACCTATGTAGAATTCTTACAAACATAATAAAAAAGGTGGTCCATGTAATGGTTATATTTCCAATTATGAAGAGACTATGAGGACATATGAGATGGAAAAGTGTTAAGTAATTAAATGAAAAATATTGGTTAATTTTTTTCGAATATAGTAGAGTGATTTATTATTTATTTATTATAAATAAAAAATAATGTTGTAGAGGTACACTTATTAACCATCTATCTATTGTCCCACTATTGTTTTTTCAGATGGATTTGTGACCTTGTTTTGAATGGTATTGGTAATAATGTAAAGTGATTGAGGAGGTACTATGATTATTTTGGGATAATTAAATAAAGATATGTTTGATTGTGATAAAATAAATTGGATAGTATTAATGAACATAGAAATGATGATATAGAGGATTAAAATATCGTGAAATGATTTTATAGAACTTTTGGAATAATTATGTGAGGAGTGATTTATGTTTTTAAACCATGAACATTTTCACTATGTTTTGATGGTAATTTAGGATATTACCATGTTTTTGGAGAATACATGATGAAGGTATTCACATTTCTTTTATGTGACTATTAGAGTGAAATTTATGATATAGTGGGGATTAATTTTATTATGATTTTGAAATTTCAAGATGATATTTTTAAAAAATTTGACTTTCAACTTTTGGAAGTGTTATGAGGTTAAACATTTATGAAATAGTTTATGATAAACATAATATAAAACTTTATAGAATAATTTATTATCTCCCCATATGGGGATTTATGAATATTTTATAACTTATACTAAATTTTTTTTTATAATTATTGATTGGATGAATTGTCATTCAATTTATGGATCTCAGGATCTCTAAACATTTAAGGAATGAAAAAATGAACTTCATTTAGTGGAATAATAGATCATGTAAGAAATTGATCAAGGCATCAAAAAGGTTATGATTTTCATGAAATTATGTAAAAATAATATTCACATGAAAATTATTAAATTTTAGTAAAAAATGTTTTTATGTAAAATGTTTTTCGGTTATAAATTGTTTTGATGATATCAATTACCTTTTTCATGATTCTTTTGGTTATGGATTCATGGTTGTTAAAATTATCATTTCTAATCTCTCTATCACTCTCCATCAAAACCTGATAATTATATTTCTCTTCCATGTCCATGTTTTCACATTCCACCTATGTTATACTATGTGGAAATGTAGTTATGAGTTAATTTGGTTTACCTTTATGTTTCCAACATTATCATTTTAAATGTAAATTTTATTATTCATTTTTATGATGTGGTTTTCAATGAATTAAACTCTCAAATATTAAACCATTGAAAAACCAGGAAAAAGTGGAGGGGCATTCTAAGAGGGGTACAATTTAAGGCCCAAAATTTTTTATGAGATGGATTTTTATGTCTTTAATTACACAAAACACTACTTATATTGTGTTATTCCTTATAATAAAACTCCATTAAAGAAAATATTATTATTAATATTATTTGAAAAAGAAAATTATAAACTAGTAATTAGAATGGAAGGTATGAACATGATTAAATGAATTATTAAATTATAGTTTACACTATGACATATAATTCTTTGGAAAATTATTTATACATTAAAGTAATGCTTTAAAAATAAAAGGAATTGTTTTGAAAAACCATTAATATGTTCCAAAGTGTGTTTTATATCAACAAATAAAGAATGGAACTTGTTGGATTTTTTTAATAATATATATATATAATTTTTAATATAATATTTAAAATTAAATTTATGTGTTATATATATATTATATAAGAATAAATCCAATTTTATTCATCAAGGAAGTATTTTTCTAAAAAGGAATCTTTTCCCCTTTTTGATTGCACACCTATTCCAAATATTTTTTAAAATAAATTTATATATAATATGGTACAAAATATATTTATTCATTTGACTAGGAAAGTAAAAATTTACATTGTGTGAATGTTTGTAATTTTTCTGGGAAGTTTTATGGTTTACTAAATAGTGAAAATTCAGATTTTTATTTGAAATTGTATTTCATTTTAAAACCTTTGTAAGGTAAAATTGTGTTTTTGATTAGTTGAAAATTTTATTTTTTTCATTATGATTTATAATAATCGAATTATTAAAATTTTAAATAAATTTATACATGAAATTATTATAAAAACATTATATATTTTAAAATGGAATTTTTCTAAAAGACTGTTTTTCATGGTTTTTAACCATTTTATTTTAAAATAAATTCATAAAATTATATGTATTTAATTTTTAAAAATTTATAAAACAAAATCATATTCATAATGTGCAAAATTATTAGAGGTATCACTTTTTTTTTTGAAAATATGAATAGTAATTTTTTTATATTCTATTACTACAGTAATAGACAAATTGGGTAATTTAGGATTAAAATATTATGATGAAGACTAAAAAATTACTCAAACACTATAAAAAATTTTATCAGAAGAAGATAATTTTAACATTAATATATAAAAATTGATATTTAGTAGTTTAATGGACACTTTTCCCTAGAAATTACTTATATTATATTTAAATCAATGAAAAATACAAAATGTCAATTTAATTGTCTGAAATATTTGTTATGTGTCAACATTGGGGAAAATTTACGTTATGAAGTAATATAATGGTTTATATTGAGCTTTATTTATTTATTTTTCTGATATTAGATTTTTTTAAAATATATGGGAAATAGTTACCTATAATTGTTTTGCAACACTAATGAAATTCTTGTGAAAGTAAAAGAATAATCTATAAAAATGATAATAATTTAAATTATAAGAACCATTAAAAAACATTAGAGTTGGATATAATTTTTATGACTATATATAGACCATAGTTAACCATGATTCTTTTTAATGGACATTTGGATCCACTTGAATATTATTTTGACCCTTATAATATTTAATTTAATTAAAAGTATAACAGATTAGAGTTTTATTTTTAATGAGTATAATATTTGTAATAAGGCGGTAAAAATTAGATATATTTTACAATAAATATTATATAGGAAGATAAAATATTTATTTTCATCATTAAAATTTATTTAAAATTTTTATAATTTTAATAATTACCTAAAATTATTACATAATGATGATCGATTAAATATTCCTCTAATGAGAAAATCAAAATAAGGACATTAGAATTATTAAAATAAATATTATTATAATTTTTTACGGTTCCAAAATAATTTTATAAGTGATTATGACATATTAGTGGTGTTTTATATGATTTATTTCGAAGTTATCTTAATATTATGATTTTATTAATGTTAATGAAATGAATAGTGTAAAAATTAACAATGATCGTATTTTATGAAAATTATATTTTATTAAAATTTCTAAAAAAAATAAAAAACATTAAAAAAATGAAAAATTTAATAAATGTTCTTAAATATCATAAATTGAATATTTATAGTTAAATGAAACCATGTATTTAGAAAGTTTACAGTTACTTAATATTAAAAATTGGTTACCGTAGTTAAAATTAAAATATGTTAACTAATACTTAATGAAAGCAATAATGATTAAAAGAGCCAATTTTCTTTAAAATATTTCTTTTCCTAAATTAAAACCCTATATTATATTTTATTTTAATATATTTCATTTTTCATAAATTTTAATTGAGATTGAATTTATTATAAATTAATATTTTATAAAATTCTAAAAGTTCCCTTACCACAATTATAAAATGGTACCTCATCACTCACTTATTCACATAACAATGAGCCTTATAGTTACTCAATAATCTAAAAATATTATCTTTTAAACTTTTATATACACATTATAGAGGTTTGGTGATTCCAAAAAGTTCATCTCTATAGTCTTTTAGATGAGATCTATTTGATATGTTTTGAAGAAATGGTAATCTCTCTAGCAAACCACTTTCTTGTTTATACTATTCTTTACCTAAAATGAATCAATGATATATATCATAAAATAATAACTCAAATATCCTAAATATTCAAAAACTATATTTTGATTATGACCATACAACTATACATCCCCTTTACCATCAAACAAGAAATTAATGCATCGCTCATGCGTATGTATGACTTACTGTCTCCACGTAGAGATTCAATTCACTTTTCATCACAATATTTTATGAGTGTAAATTATTATGGATTTAATGTTTATATGTGATATTTATGACATAATTATTCTTACATAATAATAATATCATATCTATAACATTACCACCTAATGTTTTGAGAAATGATAGAACCACCCATGCGTACATATGGATTACCGTCTCCACGATGTGATGTGATTCTTTTTTCATCTATAATTTTCATGGAAGGAAATAATGATTATTTTTTTTAATATAAATGAAATATATAACATAAAAATATAATGTAATTCCAAAATATCATATAATTTTTATTTTTTCAATATAATAATAAATGGAAACAACGTTAAGGTGTATATATAGATTTCAGTCTCCACGAACAATGTATTTTATTTTCTACTTATAAATTTTATGAACCACTATGAATACATGTATTATTAACATATATATACTATTTAAATATTTTTTATAATTTTTTATTTTATGAAATCTAGATTTATATTAGAGGACCAAGGATAACAAGTAAAAACATGTACAAAAACAAAGCAGATATTCACTAAAACATAACATTAACATGAAATTGGTAATAATATAGTACTATAATTGAAAATTTAACAATATATGGTATTATATATTAGGATATTATTATTTTTTAAATGGATAATAAATATGTATTTATTAAATAAGTGGTTTGAATATATATGTTGGAAGTCAAAACATAGGGTACATGGATTCCTAGTACCACATTGATTTCTACAAAACTCATTCCATATTCCCCAATTATTTTTTATGTGTTTCATATATACTTACCATGATTATAATATATGATAAATTTCCATAATGTTATGGTTATCTACATATTCATTATACAGTCAATCTTTTATGCGGTTTATAAATAAAAAATTACCATGTTGGAAAATTAATTTTTTTTAGAAACATGTTATTCTATGCACATATATTATTTTATGAGATATATACTATTAACCTTTAAATTTTGTATCATTAATCTATATATCATTATTATGTTATATGATTCATGAAATGTTATTATCTCTTCAGTCAGAAATATGTGTTCTTTCAAAACAATGTTTTATAAAAATGGTTTAACCATGTTTTGAATGATCATTTTTGAATTTTTAATGAAAAGGATTTCAAAGATGTTTAAAATAGTTTTCAATGAATATTTTATATTTTTTAAATGATATTTTTTTTGAGAAGTTATTTAAAAAAAATTATGATTTATATATGATTTTTTCAAAAAGGAAAGGAATTTTTCTATAAGTGTTATTTCAAATAATCTTTCAGAATCATTTTCCATCTATGATAATGTTATTTGATGTTCTTATATTTTACTTGGTATATTATCCAACGATACCACTATTATTATTTATCATAATGTTTTAAATTAATGATTTATTTTTAATTATAAATTTTGTTTCTTTTCATGATTTATGTAATCATTAAGTGTTTATGAAAAACATTTCTTTTTATGGGTTATGATATGATTTAGTTTCTTACGAAAATCGTATTTATGGTTTTAATTATGTGATGTGTGGGAACAAAATATTCTTCCCATTCATTTGGTAAATAATTATACATCATTAGGTAAATAATTTGATGAGCTTGATCCATTATGGGAAGTTGAGGAAACCCAATCCCCTACAAGGAATGGATTATGGCAAGGGATGGTGGTGTATCATGCCTAGTTTGTATAGTTCCCGTGAAGTTCCATGCTATGTTTTTACAATGCGCATTGACTTATAGGGATTCATATTACATGTTTATGTGTCTTCTATAATTCCATGTATTATACCTATATTAGGATTGCATGGATTATTCACCAGATTCCCTTATGATTCTTGTCTTATGGGAATCCATTATTTATGCCATTACTCATGTATTTGGTCTTTGAAATTCATGGTATAAACATATAATTTTATTATCATGTTATCGTACTCTTATGTCCATGATTATATTTACGTATATGAAGTTTTTACTATTACTGAGCATCTGATCTCACTGTTTTTGTTATTTTCTATTCCCCGGGTTATATAAAATGACTTTTGTTAGGGATATTAAAGTGGTAGATCATTAAGGGAAATATTGAAGATCATTCACCAGACTAGAATATTATTTTTTGTTCTTCCAAATGCACTAAACTAATCAAGATATTGGACATGTGTTTGTGTATTCCACAAAAATTATATAATATAAATGTATTAAAATCTTGGTTCATTAGGCACAAAATATGGGAATATTCAATTTCATGTTTCTACCCAAACAACTAAGATAAAAACACTTTATTAATAGTAATAATAACCCAAACTATGGATGGAATTTCTATGGAATGTTTATTTTTTCATCACAATAACAAGAAATTGTAGGTTGGTTTGGAATATACAAATTAATATTCCTTACCAAGAATTTGACATGGGACCTATGGAAATATAAACATTAAATTCCCAAAATATAATTTACTTCATCAATAATAATTATAAAATTATTTTCATGATGACCATTCCCCAAACATCAATCAGGTAAGAATCGTTGACTTTTATTGTGATCATCATACCACTATGAGATTTTACAACTAACTTAACGTATAATCTCTGATGATATACTTTAATAGCCTTACAAAATTCTTCATAAATAAAATATTGGGTGGATAAAAATAATATTAGACCATAGTGGTTTTAAATTGTACAATATATTTAACATTCACCAAATCAATATCATATTCCACTTCACTAGTTTGGAACTGAATAGATTTACTTTTTTACCCTGATTAAGATGGTTCAAACATTGATCATAATCATTTACATTAAGTTTTGACTATTGGTTATCACAATTCTCATTCTTCATTGTTATTAGAAATTGGAGCGTGTTTGGTTCCTTGATGTGAACATTCTCTGTATTAAAATAATTACTAAACATATTCCAATCAACTCAAAATATTATATATAATAACCATAATTTCAACACCTAAAACATTATTGAGCCCCATTAAAAATATATCTTCTAGTCTTCATTACTATCTTTTATACTAAATAGTGTATAATATTCTCCTTTCTATAGTTTTTGGAGTATCCCTAAAATTCCATATTTCATTTCTTATCAAAATTACTAGGTGTAAAGCTAGATCTAGTCACAATTTCTACTGTGATAAAATAGTGAATGATTTCCTCATAGCTTCAAAATTCTTTTTTGGGGAATTCAGATTAGAGAAATCATATTAAGACACTAAAGAATTGATCAACTTTAAATTCATGTGGGATAATAATACCAGAAGAATGCATGACATATCTTGTACGATTTTACTCATAGGTACAAAAGTATTCACCATCCTTTCTCTTTAGTGCAACAAATTCCTTCTCTATTTTTGTATGTAAAATTTGAAGAAATTATATATTTAAAAATAACCTCATAAACTCAAATCACTCTATGGTGAAAATTTATCCCTATTTCTCATGTTATTTATAAAAATCCACCATTGATCTTCTTCACCTTGAAAATGATTGACAAAAAGAATTATATTTTCATGTTATAAACCCTGAATAATAAAAAAATAATGATTCAATGGTACATATATAGATTTTTATAACACTATTAGAATACATTGTTCACAAAAAAATGATGAGTGTTTCCTAATGAAGTTATCAACAATACCATATTCCAACCACTGATGATTTGAATGATTTATAATATTCACATCATGATACTGTTTTATAATAATAACAAGGTGATCTTTCATTCCATATCCCATTATATTTTTTTATTTAGAGGATAATCATTGTATTATCCATTGTATACTACATAAACATGATTCATTTTAATTAATTTCATTAATTAAAACCAAAAACATTGTGTGAGTATCAATAATCCTAATGGAAATAAACATACTAATGAAAAATTATTTATTGCATATATACAAAAATACACCTCCTTTTCAATATTTTTCACTTTAGTTTTAACAAATGTCATATCTTATTATTAAAAAATAGAGATACCTTCATGAACATATAAATGTTCCTTAGGTTTTCACTAATATTTTCTCATCATAGTATTAAATGGTTAGTTATACTTAATCTGGTACCAAGTATGACAGGAGCTAAACAATATTCTATATAGTTATTTGTAACTGTCACCCTTGTTAATATTGTTATATTCAAAATATTTCATTATAACTTGGTTAAAGGAAACATAATAAATTGGTGAGATCAGATTCATAGTAAGGGTAAACAAGCGAGATATCAATGTTCACAATAGAATAAATGAGTAGAAACTTATAATGGTATGAACATGACATTTGAAAAAAAAAATCCACACAAATCATAGATAATAATCAAGATTTCTTTCATAATGAATGGTTTCTCAAAAGAAAATAATTATAAAGGCATCAATGAACATGAGTAATGAGTTCATAAGATTGACATAAGACATAATTTTGTGGAATACTCATTATAATAGAAAGTCATTTCCTTAGTAGTAAAGAATCATTTATGCACTATCATAGTTTAATGGGATTACTCACCAAACCATCATAGTAACCATGTTTTACTAAAAATACTATCATAGTGTAAAAAGTAACCTACAGAACATGGTTCAACCTCATTCCCATCCAATTTATTTCACAATATATCAATCACTACCCAATACAATATATATATATATATAATTATTAATCCACCAATAAAATAATTAAAATCATACATATTTCTTTTAAAAGAACATAAAATATTTGTCATACGAGAACCCATGAAAAAATAGGTTTTTATAAACATTACATAATAGCATAAATCATGGAAAAGAAATATGTTTATAAACCTATTCTCATCATAATCACAATTCATGAAGAGAAACAATATGGCTTGTATTCATCCAATATATGCACTTTAATTCATAATTGTGATTAAGGGTTTTTGTATTAGATAAATTGGAGTACTATTACACGATCTTTAAAAAATTAATATGGAAAGTAGTAATTCCACATCTAAAATAAAATTTCAAAAACAAAAAAGACACTAAATATTTTTGAAATATTTTTTTTCAAAAATAAAAATAAAATATCTTAAATTAGGATTTATAGTATTTATCATTAATGGGGGTGGTAAATTTCCTTCTTTAAATATATGATAAAGAAAAACATTCCTTTTGATGATAGGTAAAAGTGCTGATATTACATCATTCTTAATAGAAGAAGACCTATTATAAATAATATTTTAAAAACTAAATTTTTTCTACAATTTATTTCAAAAAATCATTGGATAATTGTTAAATCCATTTATGAAAAATTGTTAAAAACATTTATATTGATGAGATACGATTTTAAACCATACAGAGAAATGTTTTAGGTTTTCCATAAAAAAATTAGACTTTTGTGTATATAATTTCATGGTAATGAATAGGAAACATGTATTTAGACGATATAAATAAAGGAGGATAAATTTAATTATTTATTTGAATATATATCATAAGATTTAATCATCATAACATAGCTAAATAAAATTATTATGAATATTGATGTTTTAATGTAATATGTTTACTTCTTTGGTAACATTTGAACCATAATCGCAATGAATCAATTAAATTTATATACACATTTAAAACCATATAAAATTAAAAAATAATCATCATAAAATACCTTTATTTTTATTATATACCTATTATAACATAAAAAGTCATGAATATGGCTTGCTTACAATAAAAATAAATGTGAGATGAACGTCCATTACCATAAATCAGAATTGATTCGAAAAGGGTGTAATATACTGTACAATAAATTTAAATTTATTATAATTACATTATAAATTCATGTAAATAATTATAATACAACTTATTATCCCATAATAAACTTTCACCACATATTTATTTGTCATTTAATATTAAAATCATCATTTATGAGTGTTAACTATATCGTTATTTCGTAAGAATCTCGGTTCAGTAGATCCAGCCCAATTAAATTGATCATGATTATATAATCCTCATAATTTTAATAATGATATAAACCTAATATATATTCATTATATACATATTTAAAGTCATTCATCAATTTTTATATAGAAAATTGAATTACAACATTCATGGTTATGGTAGCTTGTAGATACAAATGAATCTTGTTTTCACTATTCAATCACTAGAAAAAAAAATAAATGAATATAATAATTTACATTTACATAATAATTAAAATATAATATATATAATATATATTCATTTAATCAATCCTTGTCACTAACCAAGTGTAATAGAAATGGAAAATGAATCACACTACTTATTGAAGGTTGTAGTCCACACATTTGAATGAGCGAAGTTTTCATTTTCCAATGGATTAGAACATTATAAGAGAGATGTGATATTGTAATTATAGAAGTATAATTATGTCATAATTTTCATATGTGATCATTAATCCCATTAAAATATTCATTCATAAAATATTATAATTAAAAATGGATTGTATCATTGTGGGGAGACTGTATGTCGTACACATGCACCATTGATAATTTTCCATGCCATTGAATTGAATAAAATTCAGAGAAGGTGCATTAATATTCATTATAACATTTTAGTTAATTAATATTCTAAAATTATTATTTAATTAAGAATATAATAGATTCCTAAGAGGTAAAAAGTATTAAAAAGTAAGTGATCGATTAAAGTAATTACCTCCATTTTGAAATAACATTTTTAGATCTTTTATTTTAGGACATAAGGACGGTCATTATTAAAGGAAAGTGTATATAGAATTTTTATATGGGAGTTGGTAATATATATTAGAAGTTTATTTTAATATCCCGTATTTTCAGTGTATTATTTTTTAAATATAATATGTAATTAATTCGAGAATAGGAATTTAGACGACCTGGGATTCCAAGGCCTTGGTGCATAAAATAAATGATTTAAATATATTAAAATTTTAAATAGTTCATGCATAGTTTTTATAAAAAAGGTAATAACTTCTAAATGGGTTCCTAGATTAGAAATCAGTGGGCATCGTTGTGTTCAGAGGAGCAACTTTACGCAAGCAAAGCCTGACATTGGGTTGCGTAGGTCATCTATGAAAAGTAGTCTTTGTGTTTTTTAAGAGTAAAATAAATTGAAAATATTTTTTTTTCTCAAAATAGTATTGGTTTATTTTAAATAAACCTAAATGTAGAGATCTAGGTTTAAGCTCATAACCATGCAGTTCCTGGGAAGCTCTAAAGAGAAAACATGGAGAATTCTATGAATGGCGAACAATGACGAATCTTTAGATATGAGATTGATGGATGATGTTCTTGACGGATCTCACCAGTGAAAGAGAAACAGTGAACAATATTCATCAGTGAGATATAAACCAACATTATGATGTGTTTTTTGAATTTCCTTTCCTAGTTCTTTGATTCAACCATAAATATAGAACTAAAAACGAAGAGTTTGATCTTAGATTCGATTGTTCTTGCAGGACGAGATTTAATTATTGGATTTTTTTAGGTTGATTATTTGATAATTTATTGGGAATTTTTCTCATTCTTATGGTAATGGATGTAGGCTAAAACAAATAACTATTGATATTTGTTCCTTGGATTTGTTCCTAGTGAATATTTTATCCCTTGTTTAATTATACATGTTCTTCAATCTTCACGGGTTATGAACTGTTGATTGTTCCTCCCTCATTTCATAGAATAATGATCTGAAATTGATGATTCCACATCAAGAAAACCTAGTAGAGGCGCGACGAAAAAAATGATGGACCAATTGAATGGATTCAGAAGATATTGTTCTCTAGACAATTTATGTGAGAGTTTTCAAAATCAGAAATTAGAGACAATTGAAGGATTTAAACTCTCCGATTAGTTATTATGATTACAAGGTGACCTTGGATTTGTATTTTTGAGGTGAACGGGTCACTGAAACAGGATCAGATCATTAAATGAGGTGTGTGGAGGAAGAAGAAAAAATTCTGGAAAATAGTAATGAACACGGTGTGTAACCTTTGGTTACACAGCGTGTGGCCCCACTGACTATTGTATTGGTATTCTCAAGTTAGTTAAACACCATTCAATGTGTTCCCCTCTCACACGACATGTATTCCCTTTATGGAGACTTGACATGTATCTGGGGAGATAAAAAAACACGGGGTAGAGTTCACGGTTTTCCTACATGGTATGTACCCCACCACACGACTTGGACTAGACTAAGTACACGGACAACCCCCTATACTGGTACATGGATAGAGCTACATAGTTTGACACATTGTATTGGAACATGTCCTGAATACCTGAGAGGATCATGAATAGAAGGGAACAAAATTTAAGTCTTTCTTCACACCGTGTAATCACTTTTTACATGACATGTACTTTTGACACGAGTTATTGTACATGGACTATACCTGGGTACAAGGGACACGGTGTGTGACCCTACTACACGACAAGTAATATCAACTACATGACTTGATCCATTTTTCCATCGTATCTTAGAAATGTTTCACTAAGGGTTTGTCGTCATATCATTCCTTTGAAGGATCGTTTTTATTGTTTCCTACTCAAAGGAGTATGATACCTTCATCATGAATTTATGAAATGATTTGTTGGAATCCTCTTTGAATGGATCATATAGGGATCCTTTATTTATTTTTGTGCCCTAGGTTGAGTCCATAGTATTGATGTGACCAACCTCACCAGGAATAGATCCTCGATATAGCATGTTAATTCATATGGAATTATTAGTATCGCCACATGGCCTTTGTTGTGATCCTCAAATATGTATCATTTATATCTTCAGATCTATTAGTGTATCCCTCTCATTGTGGTTCTAGATGAACAACACTTCCCAGAAGTATTTCATCAGTCCTATCAGACTCAGGAGTGTGTTCTCCCAGATGAGTGCTTGTAGGTATTTGGACTGAATCCCTAGTGTGGTTACGTTGTGTATGTGGCTTACCTATATACTAAATGTCTAGTTTTGAGTATATTTGGATATCCTTGTTATATGTGTTGTGGACATATACTATGTAGAGATGTCTGTATGTTTCCTTTGTGTATTGCTTTATGGTTGCCAAGTGTCCTCTCTATATACTTTCATACTCAC
Organism: Viscum album; assembly: GCA_963277665.1. Taxonomy (NCBI): domain Eukaryota; kingdom Viridiplantae; phylum Streptophyta; class Magnoliopsida; order Santalales; family Viscaceae; genus Viscum; species Viscum album. Next base: position 173,508,231 of record OY728157.1, read on the forward strand.
CCTAGTAGGGATTTTCCTACATGTGTCATGTATTTTGTACAAAACTGAACTTTTTAGGGTGTACAGGGTGGACCTAGACTAGATAGAACTTTGTGGGTTAGGTAGGCCAAGGTATTCCTATGACTTCGAGCTGCAGTCTTGATAACTATTTTGATTACAGGTTATACTTTGTAGTTTATGGACTCTTTAATTTTTGTGGGCTTATATTCTAACCCAGTTGACTTTACTACACTTTTCATTCCAGTCGTACTATGTTGGTTCGAATAATATGGTATGCATGCATTTTTTTCTAGTATGTTTTACATTACAACATTTTTTGGGGTTCGAGATGTGTGTGTGCATACAAGAACATAGGAAATTCCGACCATGCTAGTGATATGCATACTCGGTGCTATTCGAAAACCCCTGGAATAGTGGAAGTGGGCATGGGGAGTTATGGAACGGGCCTCGCTGGGAAGGGTTGTGAGAGAGTGGTATCCAAGGTGGTCGGTTCTACCTTTGGACTATGATTATTTTAGATTCGTTTGGGAAAACAGTGTTAAGTGTCTTGAGTTTATCTTTTATGATAGGGACACTTGTGTTGGTGTGGGTGGTTGATGTATCTATACACCAAGACTCTAATAACATTATTTTCAACGCGGTGCATGAGGAAACTGGTTGCAGATAAACAATAACGGTACATGCATCTCATATGAAGGGGTTGTGGGTTTATTGTCATTCTTGTGTCATCTCTCTAGATATTCTCATTGAATGTGGTATAACTTTTTTTCCTTACATGATTCCTCTAAAATGCATAAAATCTTGGATTCATTAGCTCTATCAGAAGGATGACCCCCTCAGTGATTAGACATCGATACATGGTCCAGTTCCCCCGATGATGCATCTTGGTGGTGCACCATATATACCACCACTAGTGGAGCTGCATGTGGTACATGTAGTACCAGCAGATGAAGAGATCAAATTGAGCATGCTTCTAAAGATTCAGAGATAGAGACCCCTCAGATTCTGAGATGATCTCGAACATGAGGAGGATCGGGTTCTGTTGAAGTAGTGAATAGATTTTTCTATCTAGTTAGGACACCATTGGACTAGATGGTGATCCTAGCGGTGAGCCTTCTCTCGGGTTCAGTAGGGTGATGGGGGAGTTTGTCCATAAAGACTCACGACAACGCAAATATTTTGTGGATGTAGTTCCATAGTATCTTTTGAGAGGATTTTTAAGTGGCAACACTGATAGAAGTTCATAAACAGGGTCTTCTTTAGCTCCATCAAGGTAGGACAATGGTGGATTACTATTCATTAAGGTTCACCAACCATTCTAGGTACTCAATGAACATGTTCGGAGATAATTACTTCAGGGCTCAGACCATTCATTAAGGTCTACCTAGAGACTTCCAAACTAGCTTTATACCTCTACGCATCCAAAATCATGCTTGAGTACTTGAGTAAGCAGTGTTGGTCAAAAGCTTCTTGGCTAAGCAGATGTAACCCATGATAGTCAGTATTAGGAAAGCAGGTGTAGAGACCTCAGAATTGGAGATTCAACTTCATACTCAAGGATATGGATGTGAGAGACATTTCAGGGGGTCCCAGTAAAGGGGATCTATGGTTCATGTCTCTCAGGATAGATCCATTCAGACTAGGGAGAAATAATACAACGCGTGTGATGGCATGATACATCTCTCTCAAGTTTTTTTAACCCATCGAGTTACTGATGAGGAGGCAGTGGATGGACCACCAAGGTTGAGGAAATGATATGAGTAGGTAGATCTACCAAGTGGTAGACTTGGAAGATGTATAGGAAGAGCTATATGAAGTGGCTGAAGTTTTTACATATTACCACCACCACCCCTCGGTAGTCCATACCCGGATCGGGGATTTGTAGGATAGGGGTGGGGACATATGCATGCGGTTGAGGTGAATGAACCAGGGTCTACAAAGATGATTCGAGTTACAATATGTTTCTTTTCTACCGTATATTCTATAATGATAGACATTGGTTACATCCTTTACTTTCCTGCTACATGACTTGTATGAGACCTTGAGATTTTGGTATAACTATTTACTCAACCCTTATTCTTGGGGACACCTTTTAGAGGAGACATGATGATAACACATCTATGTAGATTGTGTGACCTCACCCATGGAGGTGAGAGTTTTGGTTGGAACTTCTTGGTTGTAGAATCGATAGAATGAGGTTTTCTTTTGTAGTGAAAGGGAAACCCATGATTCACATGATTGACTTATGCATTTGAGGGTGCAGTCAATTACTCACAAATTGGACAGCCTGGCCCTTGGTGAAGCATATTATATGAGTTTTCAGTTCCATGGAATAGTGGCAGAGTATGAGGGCATCTTTAAAGAAGATGTTCCAAGTTTACCTCCCCACTGGGATATAGATTTATGCATCAAATTAAACCATTGGATGACACTGATATCATCGCCAACATATTTTATGGCTCTTGAAGAGTGATTCGTGAATTGAGGGTGTGGTTGGAGGACTTTCAGAAGAAGGGCTTCATGAGACCTAGTGTTTCACCCTTGGGGCCCCAGTTTTTTTCAAAAAGGAATAGAGAAGCTTGAGGTCGTGTGTGGACTACAAGAACCTGGTCAACCTTACTGTGATGAAAAAGTACCAACTATAAATGATTGATGAACTCTTAGATCATTTGAGAGGGGATTGATGCTTCTCAGAAGTTTACCTATGATCAGGTAATCATTAGTTACAATTATGGGGTCAGGATATACTAAATACAACATTCACATGTCACTACTTTCATTATGAGTGCATGGTGATCCCCTTTTGAATGAGCAATACCCCCCTCCCACAGTGTTCAGGGATTTATGTACCAGATCTTTTATCATTTCAAAGATTGGTTCATGGTAGTATTCATTGATGATATCCATGTATACTTGACATTCAAGGAGGAGCACATGAGACACCAATGGATGGTTCTAGACATACTCTAAGAGAACCATCATTATGGGAAACTATTGATGTTCCAGTTCTTTATTCAGGTAGTCCACTTTATGGGAAACTTTATCTTAGTAGATGGAGTTGCAGTAGACCCGACCAAGGTAGATGTAGTGTTATCATGGAGCCACCTAAGAGTGTGATGTAGGTTCATAGTTTACATGGGATACTAGGCTGTTACCAGATATTCATACATAATTTTTCTAGGATATCATCACTTTTAACATCTTTGAATCAAAAGGGAAAGCCTTTCGTGTGTATATAGAAATGACAATAGTATTTCTAGCTATTTAGGCATAGTTTTGTGAGCCCTCTGATCATTAAATTTATATAGGAGGGTGTTGAGAACGTAGTGTTTGGATATGAATAATGTATAGAACATTATTGTGTCCGGATGAAGAGGCAAGCAGTGATTCCCTAAAGTTCATGCTAGTTGAGGGCACATGAGTAGAACTATGCTACATAAAATATTGAGTTGGAATTGGTAGTCTTCTCATTGAATATATGAAGACACAACCTTATGGCATCAAGATTTATCATCTACTCTGATCATAAGTTCCTCCTATATATCTTCTCATAGAAGGATCTGATCAAGAGATAGATGTGATTTCTAGAGTTCCTCTAGGACAATGACTTTTAGATTATATATACTCCTATGAGGGGGAACTTGGTGGAAGATTCTCTCATTCGGATATCTAGTTCATAGATGCAGAATGAGGTGACAAAGATGTTGGCCTCGTTAAATTTTTCATTTATATATGGGGATAGAGAAGCTCACATCAAGTCAATGGTTGTCAGACCTCCACTCCAATAGCATTTCAGGGAGGCAGGACTTGAGGATACTAATTGTGATACTCTGCATGATCAGATGTCTATAAGACATGAACCTGATGTATATTCACAAGGTGGGGGAATGTTTTTCTTTTTTAGAGGTTGCATAGTTGTACTCGAGGTTTTTTGGGAAGAGTTTATATAGGGGATTAATATATCCCATTTGGAAGTGCACCCTAGATTGGTGAAGATGTACCAGGACCTATGAAATTAGTTTTGGGGCACATGGTTTAAGAAGCTAGGGGTAGAGTTTGTTTCATTATTCTTTACATGACATTAAGTGAAGGATGAGAACCATGTTCAATGTGGGTTTTTCTGAACCACTTGATGTATCAGAATGGAATTGGGATGGGATATCTATAAACTTGTTGATGGGTTTACAATATATATATAGGGTAAATTATTCAATCTAGTAGATCATTGACAATCTCACCATCTCATCCCACTTCATAGTAATCCAATAGAAGAGTTCAATTGAGAGATCGGAACACCTCTACGTGTAGAAGATAGTTCAAATCAATGGGGTCCCATCATTGATATTTTTTATCATGATTCTCTCTCTACATATTAGTTGTGGAAGGGATTTCATGAGGTATTTGAGAATTAGTTACTCTTGAGCATGTCGTTTCACCCCCAGATAGATGACAATATAGATTTGACCATTTAGGTCTTGGAGGGATTGTTATAGTTGCATGTTGGACAGCAGCAGTAGTTAGGAAGATCTCCTACCAATGGTGGAGTTGTGTACAACAACAACAACCATTCCACCTTTAGTATCACACCATTCAGGGCTTTGTTCAGGAGACCCTACTTATCACCACACTGTTGGACTTACCTTGGTGATTCAGCACTCATGGGCCCCTAGTCAGAGTGATCTCTTACCGAGAAGGTGTGAATAATCTAGGAGTGGATCAAGACTTTACAGAGTGATCATAATTATTATACCGAATGGAGGAAGTGGCCTTTGGAGTTCGTGTAATAAGAACAAGTGTCCCTTGTAGTTTCACCTTGACGTGGATTATGGAGATTTGGACATGCTTTATTATATCTCTGAGGTTGATCGACCCTTTTCAGATACAGTATACAGTTGGTGAGGTGGTGTACCACTTGGATCTACTTGCATAGGTGGAATAAGTACACGATGTCTTCCAACTGTCATGGATGAAGAGGTATGAGGATGATCCATCCCATGTGTTCAACTAGGGAAGATGTACATTGGTGATGGAGCCAATTTTGGGGAGTACCCAGTGGGGATCATGGATCCGTAGGAGAGGATCGTTCATGAGAAAATTATTCCATTAGTTCATGTTCGGTGGAAGAACCTGAATTTATAGAAGATCACATGGGAGTTGGAGGCTCAGATTAATGCATAGTACTAACATAATTCTGAGTAACCTTTTTTATTTTTGGGGACTTAAATCCATAATGATGGAAGAATGTAATGTCCCTTATTTTCGGTGTATGGTTTTTAAATATTATATGGAATTAATTTGAGACCAGGAGCTGAGATGATGTTCGATTTTGAAGCCTAGGATCCCTAGAAGAAAGGAATAAAATATATTAATATACTACCTACAAAGTTGAATGACCACTAAATAGGTTCCCAAATTAGCAATCTGAGGGCAGCGTTGCATTTAGTGTATTGACTTTACCCTAGGTAAGGGCTATAATCATCCATCGTTGGTCGACTGTGAAAAGCGGTTTTTAGAACATTCAATGAATAAAATAAATTGAAAATTGTCTTTATTTTATTCTCTTTAATCCATTCAGTGATAGTTTTTTAAACAAACATAGAGGCTAGGATCCAAAGTTAAGCTCATAACATCGAAATTACCTGTAATCTTCTGAGAGAAAATAATGAGAATTCTCTCAGCGGTGAATGATGATAGATTCTTAGATCAGAGATCAATATACGTAATTCTAGATGGATGTCCCCGAAAATGGATATGTAGAGACCATTCTTCATAAGCGAGTAATCAAAAATAAAATTAGGATGCTTTATTCTAATTTAATTCCCCCATTCAAAGATTTACTAATGGTTTCAGACCAATGAATGGATATGTTGATCTATGGTTCGATCATTGTTAGGGGATAGGATTTACTTTTTTATGTATTAGGGATACTTAATTTAGATTTATTTTGATTTTTGATTATTCTTACAAGAATAAATTAAGGAAGGGATGAACTATAGTTAAGGTTTTTTTTCCTGAGGTTTATCCATTGTGAACATATCCCCTTGTTTTATTCAACGCGTTCTTCGTTCTTTGTGGGTTATATCTAAATGTTCGTTGCACCAATGTTTATTGGAACATGAATCTGAAATTAAGGATCTTATATCATAATGAAATATATAAGGTGTAATGGTGATGAAGATGTGAGAATCAATGTGATTCAAAAGATTTTATTGTGTGAGAAATTTATGTGTTGGTGATTGGAATTGGATTTCAGAGCCGAATGAAGACCTGAATCTCACTGATTCATTCTTTTAATGATGAGGGGACCATGAATTTGTTGTTTCGAGGTGAACAGATCTCAAGAATTATATCATATCTTCAACTAAAGCATGATAGGGAAGAACATTGGATTTAGGGAAATCATGATGAACACAGTGTGTAACCTGAGGATACATGGCGTGTGGACCCCACTAAGTGGCGGATAGGGTTTCATGAGTTAGATAAGTTCCACACAACATGTGACCCCATCACATGGTGTGTAGGACCTTCCCTGATATTGGACATGTATCTTGGGGGATAAATGTACACGGGGTGGAGTATACGGGTTTCATACAAGGTGTGTACCCCACCACACGACTTGTCCTTGACCAAGTAGACATACTACCCCATGTACTGGTAAATGGCCAAAGCTACACAGGTTGACAGTTTCTACTGGCACACGACAAGAGTATATTAGTGGACCCCAAATGGAAGGTAACTATGTTTATGTATTTCTATATGTTGTGTACACTTTTTTTAAACCATGTACTTTTGATATGGTCCATTGTACATAGAAAGTACCCAGGGAAAAGGGACATGATGAGTAAGACTACTACACACCATATACTAGATTCAGTGTGGCTTGATCTAATTTTCTATCATATCTTAGATAGGTTTCATTTAGAGTCTGTTCCTGTATCCTTCCCCAAAATGTTAGTTGGTATATTTTCCTACTGATAAAAGTATGATCCCTTCAGCTGGAAATTCTGGATAGATTTATTGGAATCTCCTCTGAGAGGCCTGGAGGAGGATCCTCTATATTTTCTTTATTACTTAGGTAGAGTCCTTGGTATTAACATGAATATCTTCACTAGGTGTCGATGCTCTAGTTATCAGGTTAATCCAAATAGAATTTTTGGCATCACCCCTTGTCCCTGGATGTAATACTCATCTATGTATCATATATCTGTTTAAATCTATCCTAATACATCTCTAATGATGGTTCTCGATGAGCAATACTTCTAGGATAGAATTCATTAGTGATATCATACCCAAGACTTAGTTCTCGTAGATGATTGATTGTAAAATATTTTAACTGAATCCATAGTGTGGGTATGAGGTGGTTGTGAATTACCTCTAGAAAATGCATCTAAATTGGAGTATATCTACATATCCTAGTTATATATATTGTATACATATACTATGAAGATCTAACTATACCTTTCGTTTGGGTATTGCTTTGTGGTTTTTGGGTGTTCAACTATGTATTGTAATACTCACCCCTACATTGTATTTTTCTAAATGTGTGGTGTCTTGTTTATATAAGCATCTTTTTGACGAGGTCCAAGGAGAACCATGATTGGAGATAGATTTGATGGTTTAGTTAGACCAATGTGTTCCTATGGATTCGACCAGCAGTCCCAGTAACTATATTGTTTCCAGGTTGTACATTGTAGCTGATGGACTCTTTATTTTTGGTGGGATTGTATTCTAGACTAGTTTACATTACTAATCATTACATTCCAGTCATAAATTTTATGTTGGGATATATTGTTATGAAATCAATTTTTTCTTAGTGGTTTTTTCATTTTATCATTTTTTGGGTTTGGAGATGTGTGAGTGTGTATAGGTACAAAGGAAATGCATGTCATGTTTGTGATATGCCAACTTGATGCTAGTCATGATCCCCCCATCCTATATAATGATGGCTTGGGGAGTCACTACAAGGGCCCTACTGGGCCATTTCGTGACATTTATGGTAAGTATAAGAGGGTCAATGTGCTTTATAAAAGTGATGGAGGTGGTTCCAAGTTATAATTGATGCAATCCGCACTTTGGGAGTTTCATATAAGAATTAATTATAATAAAGGCGTTTTCTAGCCCAAATGCCTCTAAATGTCTTGAAATGAGAAGATAAGATATGATAGTGTTGAAATATTAACCAATTAAATTTTTACATGTTTGGGTGGTGTCTAAAACCTTGTCATTTTGTTTAAGAACATAGTCAATATATTTTATCATTAACCATTGTAATGCCTTTTTCAATGTTAAATGGTTATATTTTTACATATAATGCGAAAATTCTCTCATAAATGGACGAGGAATGAAATTTTAGATAATAAATTATCTACCTTGGGCCATTTGAATATTTTTATGATTTTAAAATCAACTAATAATATTTTATAAAATATAAATAATTTCATTTTGGACACTCTTCATTTTATTTGACATAAAATACATAAAAATTTTATTCAAAATTTAATCTCATAATACAAATTATTTATGGAATATTAATCTATATCATTAAAGGAACCCATAAATTCTACCTCTATCAACATAAGTCGTAAATTGATTTCATCAATGAACCCTTTTCACTGAAAATGTATTTTATAATAATTAAAGTAATGAATATTACAAAATGTAATGATCTTAATTTCAAATATATATTATATTTCCACATAGGGTCCATGGTAAGTTTTAAGTGTATAAAATTTTATATTTTGAGAATAATGTAAATATTTTTATTATTTTATCAAATTTTTAATTTTTAGGTTTTTAATAATTAACTTTAATGTTTACTCAATGCTAAGGGGGGATAATTTACCAAATTATAACCTCTTGATTCAATATATGGAATCCTTTTTAACAAAATATAATTATATTAGTGGTAGAAGTTAATTTTATATAATCCCGTAAAACACAATGAAAACTAATTTTTAGAAAAATAGATTTTTATGAATACAACATTGTTCATTCTTATCCCACACATAGAAAATAATTCATATTAAATAAAAGTAAAAAATTAATTTAATATATACAATATAAATATCATTAAATTTATTCACTAAAAGTGATTAATTTAATTCTTCATGATAAAATTACATTGTGTTTATAAAAAAGTTTAAAAAATACATATCATTTACTTTTAAATGAATTTATTTTTATTTCAAATAAATTGACATCTGATTAAATAATCTTATACAGATAAAAACCAAAAAATTTTAAACATTTAGCTTGTCCTATTCATACCTACAAATACAATTGGTAATTGATAATATTCACATTAAATTAAAATATTTTTATTATACACCAATAAACATCAAAACTTGGTGTTTCGTATAATACATGCTATTAAATAAATTAAATATATTGGAAAAAACAATTTCCTAAAATATCATGGAGGTAAAATATATATATATATATCTACTATATCGTCCAATTAAACATCTATGACCTGATTTGGGTGGGTAAAATGACATGTAATGATTTCTATACACATAAAGAAATCTATAAGCCTACTATCATAGAATATACATTATTCATTTAATTATTTTCAGTTTACTTTCTTATAATCAAATCATTCATTTATAATCATGAATAATCATGATTCAGGTTTCTCTCAATGGTATATACACATATTTTTCACCACATTACTTAGTAGTTGGATAGAATCAATTCACTTCCATCAGATCATGTGGGTGACTAATATAGAATGTTCTTTCTAGAATCCATATCCTATTTTATACATCATAATCTACTATTATCATTTCTCATAAAAACCAAGAAATAATAAATAGATATTTCCCAAAATACACTTTCAAAATCTCAAGAAAAACCATACTTTTCTCCCAATAATTACTCATTGCCTCTATTTCTACCCCTCTTTAGATTATCATGAAGAAAAAGTAATAATAACCCTTGAAGCATGACGTCAACAGTAGTTGGGTTGTTGACAAGAACATTGTAACACTCTGATATTTTAAAAGAATAAAATTATATTTAATTGAATAAAGTAATCATAACACTGAAATAAAATTTAGTAAACCCCAAAAAAAGTTTTTTGAATACATTTTGTTACATGGATGAATAAGTTTAAAAGAACCTAAATGACACATGATATATTTTACCAATAAAATAAAGCCATTAAATTGGTAGATAATTATAGTATTGACTAGTTTTTGGAATAAATAAATATATTTAAATATATAAATTCCTTACTAAATATTAATTAATTACATGTTTTTAGTTAATAGTAAACCAATTTTTAGTAATGTGATTTTATTCTGAAAAGTAAGTTTTCTTCAAAATTTATTTTTATATCTTTCCATGAAAAAAATATTATAATAAATTTTTGGACTATATAGATAACCTATTTTATAAATCTATATTCAATTTTTTTAATGGAATATCCAAAATTAAATTTTATTAAATTTATGTTGGTTTTTGAAAATATTGAATTTTCAATGAATAATGAAAACTACCAATTTTTTTAAATGGACTTTTCTTTTCAATTTATTAAATAATTTAAGAGCACTAGTATGTTTTGAATATTATAATAAATAAAAAAATTTAATTGATTTATATTTATTTTAGATAATCATTTTTAATCAATTTATATTTTTTTGGTATCAGTTTATTTTTTCCTTTAAAAACTAGTTTTCTATATTTTTTAAAAAAAATCATTATATTTCATCATTTTAGATAATTTAAACAAACCGTAATAGGGAATGTTTTAAATAAATTACTGATTTTCTATTAGTAAATATTAATTTTTGTTCCATGAAATGATTTTTATGAGTCATAATATTAATATTGAATCGTATTCTTCGAAAAAAAATAAATTTCTTAAAAACTAGTTGTATTACCACATCTTTGGGACTAATGATAAATGAGATGTTACCAAATTTGTGAATTAAATTGGTAAAATTGTATTCCATATTTTTATTTATAAATATCTAAAATTTCCATTAATTGAAACTTATAATTTTTACTATAATTATTAGTGAAAATAGTTAAAATTATTCATCTTGATAATGGTAAAAATGAGATTACTAGGGATTAATCATTAATAATATGGAGGTAATTGATATTTAATCATGTCCCACACCACATATATAAAAATATTCCTGAAATTGTTACTTAATTATTTAATTTTATTAGTTTTTTGGGAACATTCTCTGAAAAGTGACCTATATAATAAGTTATGTAATGAAAAAGACAAAATATAACCTTTTTCATTATAAGTTATCAATATATTTGGGATGGGGACAAAAAAATATGGTTTTGGTTATTAATATAATTTCTAAAAATATATTATTTTATATAAATATTTATCTAAACTTTTTATACATGAATTAACTATTAAAAATGAATAAGAAATGCCAACGTAAAAATTATTTTGTTAATAAAAAATAAAAATAAATTAGCAGATAAGAAAAATAATAAAAGTGAGTTTCAAGTAATTTTTTGTGTTAAATTGTGTTTTTTGATTAATATATTATCAAACACATGTGTTAACATGATATATTCATAATCCATCACTTTATTGATTTTTTTAAAATAAATTTAAAGGTATAATGTCAAAAATGATATTAATGTTATATTATGATAAATTGTATTTTATTAAATGATTTTAAATTTATAAAAATACAATTTTTTCAATGTTATTTTTATATGATAGTATTTACCAATTATGTCCCATTAATATTCCAATTTATCTATAAATAATGAATATATTGACTGGTAAAATGTAGAAATTCGGTTAGTGCAGTTAAGGATAAAGTATTGTTTTTTCACATTACAAGAGACTGTGTTAATATTAATTTATAAGAAACTTATTTTGATAGAAAAATTGGATTTAATTATTATAAATAATGTATGAAAATTATATTGTAATTATAAATTTAATATACTTTTAATGGATAAATTACATAGGTTAGAAAATTATTTAACATAATGAAAAAAGAAAATGAAAAAATAAGGAAACATATGATTTTGGATAAAAATGATTAAAAATGGTTTTTTATATTTTGGTAGATGTTTTTATGGACTTTATCATCTCCATAACCCATTAATTATCAATTTTGGGTCCACTTTTGATAATTTTCTCTCCCCAATAAAAAGTACATTTGAGTATTTAAAAGAATGCAGCTCTTCCTCAACTATAAATGGGTCCTCATTTCCCTCACCTTTTCACAACACTCAAGACATTTGGATATCCCAAAACATTGAAAAAATAAAATCCCAACTTCCTACACTCATCCTAAAAGTCCCAATTTTGTAATAAAGAAAAAAAATGAATACTTTGGTTCTAACCCAAAGGAGTTACCCAAAGAAGAGGTAACCTTCATCAATGAGCACTGTTGTTTTACTATTTATCTTCATATTAAATTATTATTATATATTTATTATAAAATAAACTTAGTAATATAAATATAATAATAATTTTAATGTTAATGTTAGAACCTAAAAACACTAATACATCCATCAATTGTGTTATGAAATCATCGTTTCTGTGTACTAGGGGTGACCGCCTCACGAGCTGATGTCCTTCATTTTTTCAAATATCCATGGGATTGAACTAATAATAGAAATAAATATTATATATTATATTATATAATATATTTATTGTTTTTTAATCATTATTTTATATATAACCTTCTTGCATTCCATACCATTGGGATATGATTGCATCACTCGTGTTTACAATGGTCTACCACCCCTTGAAACAATGTGAAACATTTTCCACTAACATATTAAATGGAATCTAATATGGGTAATGATAAATGGTATATAAGATATATACGGAATTATTATGTTATTTATGATTCAATTATATTTATCTATATATTATATATCATTCTCTTTATTACCTATTCACACAAAAAAATAACATTGTTAATTGATGTGTGGACTACCGGATCCTCTAAGAGATGTGATTCCTTTTACATCATATGAATTTTAAATATAATTATATAAAATTAAAAATCCTGAAATTTATTATATAAATATGTATTTTTAGATATATAATATTTCCTATTTTTTGACAATTATCGTGGAAAAATGTGAATGTTACTCATTAGTACATATGCCCTATCATCTCTATGATCATAACATTAATTCCTTTTTTATAACAAAAAATCATGATTGTGTTTGAAAATTATTATTTCTGTATAATTAAATTAATTATTCTATTATCATAATTTTATATATGTTTAATTAATGACCATTTTGATGATAGTCTACCTTGCAATGTCATATTTGACAAATACGCTAAATATGGTCAAAAGTCTAGAATTAAGCATAATATATTAATCAATTATATAAAAAATGTTTTTAAGTGAAATAAAAGTAACAATAAACTATGAAAAAAATTCCATGAATGTTTATAATTAACATAAGTTTATTATTCAACAAAATAAAGAGCAACTATTGTGAATCAAAATCATGGTAAGGGAGGTTTTCTCATCTCAGTTTTATTTGAGGGAGATATATTCCATATTCGCCATTTTTTGTTGTTGTTTGGTGTATATAATACCCATATATTTATATTATGAATCATATATATAAATTTATGAGTATTTATCATTACTTTATATAATTTTTCGTTCATTGGGATCAGGGTTTCAATGTTACCAATGTGGTAAGATATTTTTTTAACAAAATACCTTCTTTGAGGGATTTGATTTGTTATATCCCTATATTATTTTATTAGGAATATATAATACCCATTTTTCATGTTATAACATGAATCTACTTATTTTAATTATATTCTATGTTTCATTTATTTTTATTCTTTCATGGGTATTGTGATTCAATGTCACTAAATTCGTAGTAGGCTTGTGTGAAAATATCACATTTATTAGGATTGAGTATGATTGTGTATCTAATGAAGAAATCATATAATTATCATGATATGTATTATACTGTAGTTATTCAATATACATTCATATAATTGTACAATTTTCCACTAAATAATGTATAGAATAATTTTTAAAATGTGTTTATGAAAACCCATATTTGTTTCTCTCTTCAGTTTGGAATATCTTTTCTTACACAACCATGTTTTCAAAAAATGTTTTGAATTTGTTTTAAATTTTTATATTATATTAATTAAATAATTTTTTCCACAATTCATCCATTAATAATGTGTATTTAAATGAATATTATAGTCCCTTTCCATTCAGCATTCTTTACAACCTCTTTATTGTGAAAAATTAACATTCTTCATGACATGTTCGAAATTACATATTAATAAGACCATAATTTAATTGATGTATACTTATAATGTTTATATTGTTTTTTTAAATAAAATAAATTTATAATCATTTGGATATTATCGATTCTTAAAAAATTATTTTCAATGAAAAGTATTTGCAAAATGATATATGTTTTTAAAAGTGATTTTCCAAATGAAGATGATATTATCCAAAAGAATATTTTTATGGATATTTTAATGATATTTCCTATCACCAAATTCAACAACCATTGTTGTTAATTTTACATGACTACGTATATTTGTTATTGATACCATTATCATAATTTATATAGATAAAATAAGATTGTGTCAAGGATATTATAATATAACCAATTTGTTTCCATAAGTGAATCATGTTTCAAAGAGATTGTTATGGAACCCATTTCATTTCCATAGGATAATCATTTTTAATGGAAATTGACATGATAAATTTTTTTTTTCCAATTATTGATCAGATAATAGATAAATAATGATTTTTTCCATAGTTGTTATGATAAAATATCTAGGTACATTATTAATGATTTGGTTATTAGACATATGATAATATGGGGAGGCCTAGATAGAACTAGGTGGGCCCGTTACATCTTATACAATGTGTTATTATAGATAAAATGAGGTTATCTTGTTATAACATATATAATGGGGTGGAATAGATAACATAACATGATCCCATTAAAGCTTATACAATGGGGTGGTCCAGATAGCACTAGGTGAGCCCGTTATAGCTTATTTGACGAGGCATACCATATAACATAGAGTGATACCTATATAGATAATATGATTATTATTCCCAAATAGAACTTCAATGAATTTTGTAATTTCTATAATGGAATTAAGATATACGTTAGTTCTATATTAATGTTCTTTTAAATGGTTTTATGAATATGATTCACCAGTTTTATAAAAGAGTGTTTTAATTTGATCTTGAGGGTTTAAAATATATCTTATGATAGATATTGATATCACATGGCTCTTCATTATTTATTATAATGACTCTTTCCTTATCTATTTTTTCATATTTTAAAACTTGGTTATTTATGGGGATGTGTTATTTTATGATTCTCCCATAAACTCTATTTATTTCAACAAACCCTTATACGTTTCTTATGATCATTGATGTCATTCAATTTCCAGTTATTTTGATTAACCATATTGATAATTTGAGATCTTCCTCTTTATTTTTCCTTTACCATAAGTTATAAAGTACTAATTTGACATAATTAAGCCTCTGATGTATTTAATATGTATTATGTTGATAGCCTAATGTGAAATAATAAAATTTTGGTAGGATGATTTTTGATGTTCATATTCATGAACTAGGTGGTTATGAATCAAAGTCAATATGAGTTTTTCTTAATTCTATAAATCTCTAAACCTAAAAGCTATGGGGTTATGTAAGAGATCAAATATTTCTTTTCGATATAGTTTTTTTTATTTTCTTAAATTATTTTACCTTTTTTGTTATAAAAATATAAAAATGTAATTTTTATGCATATAACATCGGATTATAGTGTGGTTTTTATGGGATATTATATATTCTATCAATGTACAGTTTAAATTAATTTAGATATTATTTTTTCATTTTTGGTTATCTTAAGTGTTTTGGATACCATCGTAGGATTATTATTGTAATTATGAATCTATGTTCAATTATTCAGACACCCAATTGTTGTTTTATGTGATGTGGTCATAATGTGATTAATGTTGTTTTTTGGATAAATTTTAGGGTACTCTATATTTGTGACCCCTAGAATCAACAAGATGTTCTATTTAGATAGAAATTAATTTTTCATGTTTATATAAAAAAATAAATCCATAAGGCTGGGTGATTACACATTATATGAAACAATAATGCAAAGCGTGAACCCAAAACTGAAGGGTGATAAATTTTTATCCCATAACACAATACTATGTGATTTCCGGGTTAGTATAACATTCTTCCAACTAAATATTATGTTTATTTTACAAACCATTGCTATTTTGTTCATGGAATAACGGTTGGCTTATCATTTATTAGTATGTGATCATGTCCTTATAACAGTTGGGTTCTGAACTTATTATGGAAATTTTTTAATAATTTAAATGAAATTTATATGGAATGATTTTTTTATCATTTGGAATTATTATTTTTTTAGTAATATTAAATTATCATATGAATGTTTATTCATTTCAAGAATTAGATTACCATGTGAAAACAATTTTCATTTTTGTTAATTCCTAAAGAGAGAAAGAATTTATTTTGATCCCCTTTAGAGTTTTTTGGTATTTAAAATTTTATTAATATTCATATTTTTTAAAAATATTAAACATGGAAACTCATCATTTGGAGAAAAATTTTAGTTTTTGATGGGAATTCAATAAATGATGAAATTATACTCATCAAGTATGTATATTTCCAAATTATCATGGTCTAGAAGGTAATAGGATTATTCATTTCTAGGAAAAAGATAATTTAAGAAAAGAGTTATCCAAGTACCATTAATTTTTTTGAACTGATGGTATTTTTGATCCTCAAAATGTTTCGGTTTTGAAGCCCTTACATTTCATTTGACTAATCACTTTTTTGTGATCAATTACCTCAATCATTCTTTGAAATTAGTTATTATTTTCCATCATTACCACCTATGTTCTCATATTTAGAAACCAAGATATTTTTATTACATATTTCCTCTATAATTACACTTCTATAAAATTACGAAGGTGTTTTAAAAACACTTTTTATGATGTGGGTTTAGAACAAAAGTATTTTCAAATGAATACACTTTGATTATTGAGATAAAATTTAAATTATAATGTTAAAAGATATTAAGGGGGATAATGTAGCATTATTTGATATTAAAATAATAAAAATACATTTTATAGTCTAAATAATATACAATAGTATTTTATATTTAATTGAACATTACTATGAGTTTATTGGATTTCTTATATTACAGACAGGACTGAGTTTAACTAAACTTAAATGACGCACGATATGTTTTACTATTATAACCTAACCATTAAATAGGTGTTTTTGAATAATATAAACTAATTTAGCAAATATATATATATATATATATATATGTCATACATAATAAAAATTATTGAATAATTTTTAGTTAAAAAATAAAATTTACGAAAAGTGATTTTATTCTTCAAAAATATGTTTTATTCCAAAATATTTTTATTAACGATCATGAAATAAATATTTTAATATTTATTTTGGAATGTTTATAAAATTTATTTTATAATATTAACATAATTTGTTTTCCAGAATATCTATATTGTCTTTTGGTGCAATTGTGGTACTTTTTTGGAAATATTGATTTATAAGTAAATTGTGAAAAATATCAATTTTTGTACAAATTATTTTCTTTTCAATTAATTAAATAATTAAAATGTATAATAATTTTCTATAAATATTTTCTGTAAATAATTATTATTTAGTTATATATATTTCACTTAATTAGTTTTGAATAAAATTTATATTGGTTTTTGTATAAGTTTGTTTTTTGGTTTAAAAATGTGTTCTTTCAAAAAAGTATTTTAAAAAGAATAATATGTATATGTTTTAATTAATTAAAATAATAAAAATTGGTTACAATACCAATATTTCAACAAATTTCCCATGTTAGGTTTCGATTACTCTTTTAAAAAAATTATATACATTAAGTGTGTTTTGGTTTTAGGTTCTTCATGTGAAAAATTGAGAAATTTAGAAGTAAAAGGGGAAGTGAAAAGTTGTCACATAGTTTTTCTAAACCATTCATCCACCACAAGAAAATAATTAAACACTATAAAAAGTGGGATTTAAATGTTAGGAACAAAATTTTCAGAAATTTAACCCCCTTAGTATAAATCTTGCACCCCCTAATGTGTGGTGCACAATTAGGGTACAAAGCTTGGAAAATCACATGTCCCACAATAAGAAAACATGTACCAAAAATTATTTTCGAAAAAGTTTTCATTTTAAACTCCCCCCAACCCAACATTCACCCTAATCTATCCCTATAAAACTAGGAAGTTTTCACTAGTTTTTGGAGGCCTTGTATTGGATTATAAGGCTCCATTAACTCCATTCAGGATGAATTGATGATCTGATTGACAAATCGGTACACCTCTCAGTATGTGATCACTTCCTAAAGGGTTTCCTCCCTCTACTGTATTTCTCTAATCATTTGGAAGGATTATTTCGTCTATTTTCAAGGGTTAGATCTATTATTTGATATGTGTTAATCCTTTTTTCCCGAATCATGGTTTTGGTTGTAGATCTCATTCTTTATTGTGCAATTTATCATTCCATTTCAATTGGGGATTTCTATCTTAGAAAATTCCCACTAAACAGATTGAGGTAGGGGGAATGAATGCCAATTATCGTAGTTTTGAACAATAATTTTATTTATTTATTTTATTATTACAATGTTCCACATTTAATAATTTAATATTGAATTAGATTGATTAATTGGGAAATTAAATAACAAAAAAATGGAATTGATTAATTGAATTTCTATGTGACAAAAAATGGATTGAACATGGGTAATTGAATTTGGTAACTTTAGTTATGGATTTTATGAATAGTGTGATATGAGTTTTTTAATAGTGGGAATTATTGAATAGTAGGATTAACCATAACGGTTAATTTTTTATAAGATTAAATTTTAATAAATGTTTTTTAATTAATTATTCATATTATTCCTTTTGTTTATAGTCTAGAACCCTAACAAATTATAATTAAAATGGGACACATTGATGAAAATGTTTTATAATAAAGTTAATGATGCTTAACCTTGATGATTGTGAAGTTTTTATATATGTTATATTGTAAAATATGTGCTTTTTTGATATATGTGATATACATGTGTGGGACATTGACTAAGGTTTTCAAATAATATATTTAGTTAATAATATTCATGTTTGTGACATGGAATGATGATTCAAATGTCTATATGTGATAAAAAAAAGTGTGTGTGGTATGGACAGATTATTCAAAAGCCCACAGTGTACTAGTCAATGTGTTCTAGGAACAAAATTCAATTATTGGACTATGGTTCTGACAAGACGTAATATATAACAGAAATGAAATTAGAAATGAAAACCCACGAGTTATGTGATGGTTTATATCCCTTGGGGGTAGCTCAAACTTTATCAGGGGATAATGTATGGGTTGATAGTTTGAAAGTGATTGTAAACTCTGTATACTTATAAGTCTAATTAAACTTGTAAAGTGCTTATTATATCAATGGTAATTTATTCCACATACTACTACATATACAATTAACAACATGATATTGTATTAGACATGGTTTGTGGTAACATAATTAGTTTTATGCACACAATACTAGGGATTTCTGTTTGATTCCTAAACACAATTCATGTTTTCTGTATAGGATAAAGGTAAGATCCCTATGTTATATGGATATTTTGATATGTATTATGGAGGAGATAACCATGAATTTTGGCAGAAACCATTTGGTATATTTTAATTTTGGGGTTTTCATATTGGATCTTAACATATATAGGTCATGTATTATATAATATTTTGGTTTGGATATTTTATTTTATTTTTGGTTATCGTGTGATACCGATGATATTCTGGTTATGGTTGTTATCATCTGGTTATTTTCTATTTTTTCCAAATGGTATGATACTTCTAAAAAAAGGGTATAGTCTCTACATGTTATATAATTAATCCCACGAGTTAGTTGGTAGCCTATGGCATTAAAGGAAGTGAACTTAAGGTCATGTATCCAACTGGCTCACAACAATTTTTTGTGGAACCTAGGTTGGGATGTTACAAAGTGGTATCAGAGTATGGTTTTCTTTTCATTTATTTTTTCTACTTATTTTGGAAGGGTAGATAAGAGACTAGGATGATTATGGTCTTGTTCATCAGCTTATACATGGGAGTAGCTAACCCAAGTACATGGGAAAAAGCCATGTATCCAATGTGGGATTGTGGTTCCTGATGTTTTTAATTATAATTTACTGTTATTTCACCTAAAGATACACACTTGTTGACTGATGTTCTTGTTTTCTATGATTTTTTCACCACGGCCCAAATTGGAATGAAAGCTTTGTAATTATTAATAATTTTAGACACTCAAGAACTATTATAACATGAATCATTTTAGGAATTCATAAAAAATATGGGTAAGGGATAAATTGGTTAAATAAAAAATTATTTTTCTTTTTGTTTAATTTAAATGAAAATGATGCCTAATATGAATTTGATAGTTGAAAAAGATGAAAAAGATGATAATTTTAAATGAATAAAAGGGTATATAATGAGAATTATGAGTTGTGAAATTGTATTACCCTATGTAAACAATGAACTAGATGAAGGATGGTTGAGGGAAGTGATTGGGCCATTGTTTGGACTGTTTGGAAGGGTTTGGGGACTGAATTTTCATATATTTATGTGAATCCCTCTAGTTAAAGGTGTTAAGGTTTTGCAATGTTTTTTGAGGGATGTGTTTGAAATTGTATAGATATTCTTCTATGATGATGACTGCTGATAGGACTGTAGGAAAAATAGTGAAGAATGATCCTCTAGTTGTGGAACTAAAGGCAATGATAGATTTTTTTGAGAAAGCTAGAGAATATTTATGGGAGAAGTCTTCTTAGTTTATGATGTTTACAGAAAGATACACATGCCAGCATAAGAAGACAATGCCAGACCTAAAAATGGATTTCTAGTTGCAGCACCCTCCAATGTTCATCAGAGATGGCAGAACTGAGGCAGCTGGGTTATGGAATTAGTTTATCCAGATGATCGTTGACCACCAAGTGACTTTTATTGATAAGATAGTAAAATTGGATTATTATATATGACATGGTCATGTGATTAATCGGTGGGACATTCAGACTCATGATGGGGAGCTAGAGAATTTAGTTTGGATATAATTTTTGGAGTTTCAATTGGAGAAATTTTACCCTAATACACTCTAAAAGTATGGGAAAATTGAGTTCATAAGGTTGGACAAGGGGAGTACGTCTATAAAAACTATGTAAGATGCATTATGTTTTTTTATAGTTTTGTTCAATCATTATTAGGGGAAAAGGATACTACAATAAATCATTTTTATAATGGGATAAAATATGAAATTGTAACTCAGGTTAACATATTTTTGTTGAAAAAATTCTCAAAAGCAGTGAATCAGGATCTAATTTGTTAGGGGAACATAAAAAAGGATTCTAGTGAGACACATGTGATTTCTATTGGAAAACCCGGTGGTATGTCTTCTGAGAGTGGGAAGAAAAATGATGAAAATAATAACTAGAGATGAGGGAAGCATAGTGGCTAGGGGAAGTGTTATTTACATAGAATATTACCTCTGTGACCTTCCTCTAGTGGGGCAGATTGAGTCACATTCATGGATAGTGTCCCAGACCACTGGTAGAGTTTCATGCTTACATCAGGATGAAGTATTTATGTAGTTATGTAGAAACGTACAACAAATGGCTACTGATGGATCATATATGTAGAACCATAGTACGGGGAGGAGGTCTTTTACATTGTACCATTGTAGTAGTTATTGTTCAAATGGATATGGTGGTAGAGGAAATGAGTACGGTACATCTGGGAAGTGTTTCTCATATCAGTAGTGTGGTTTATCTATGGGCACTCAAACTATAGCATAGGGAAGAGGGGTTGGACAGTTTCATGTAGTTCTTCATATAATTATGGATAGTGTGGCTAATCCATTGATAGTTATTGATACCATTATTTTTGGGAAAATTATTTCATGTGCCTTATTTTATATAAGATCTTGACACTCCATTATTTAGGAAGTAAATGTCACTGGGTTGATTTTAGAAGCGGTTTTTGTGATAGGGATTTGGAAAATCAATACAACATTTGGGGTATGGTTAAGAGACATTTGTTTGTGGAAGGTTTTTTCTCTTGAGGTTGGGGAGTATCATTTTCATTAGTATCACTAAATACATGATATGTCATAATTGGACATGATTTTGTGTATGGAATGGTTTTTATAATACCAAGTACACATAGAGTTTTACCATAAGATATTGAATTTTATATCTCATGAGGGTGACAGTTATATACATTTTACTCAATGGGATATTCATTTAATCTATGTTAGGCTGGTTCATCCGGAACTAGGGGACCTCACTACCCAAGTTCCATGAATTTTCCAGGATGACAGATTTGTGACGCATGATTTATTTCCACCAAAAGTGGATTAGTTTTAGGATTTTTTTTCTTAGGGACTAATCAAAGCCTCCTCCTAAAAGGGATATGTATTTTATGCTTTAGATAATGCATGGAGATGAGCGACATTAAATTACACCATATAAAGTGGAAACAATAGAGCATTAGGAGAATTAGAATAAACCGGAAGTGCTAATGCATAAGGGATTCATCCATATTATTACATTGCAATGGGGTTCTCTAATTTTTTTTACAAAGATGGTTGAGAGGAATTTGTGATTATGTGTCGACTATTGGATGTTGAATCGGATGACAGTTAAGAACCAATATCTTATTTTGTATATTGATTATATCTTTTACTAGTTAAGAGGAGCATGTGTTTTCTCTATAAATGATAAGAGATTAGGGTATCATTAACATAGAGTTCACCCATATGATATACCTTAGACTACATTAAAAGTCATGTATGGACGTTATTAGTTCACCGTGATACTATTAGGGTTGAAAATTTCTCCTAATGTCTTTAAAGCCTTCCTGAACTAAATATTACACACATACCTGGGTTATTTTTTGATTGTTTGTTGTAGATTTTATCTTTGAGTACTACATGACGCATGATGATCATGAAAAAGAATCTTTCCATCATCTTGAGTGAACATATAGTGAATCATATATATGCCAAAATATATATATTCGAGTTCTGGGATTATCAGAAAAATTTAATGGGTTGAATAATCATAGAGGAAGGTGTGTAAGTTGACCTAGAGAAGGTTCAAACAGTTGTTTCATGGGAGTTGTACAACAATTTCCTTGATATCCAATTTTTTCTAGGGAAAGATTGTTATTATTGGAGGTTCTTACCAAACTTTTAGCACTTTTAAACAAGTCTTTAGGTCTTGATAATGATATTAATAAGGTTTAAATGACTTGGATAATGTGACAATAAATTCTAAATGTCAAATTAGTTTTTGTTTTCCACTCCAATTTCAATCGTACATCAGACAGGGTAGCAGTATACACTTTTTTGTGATACATCTGGTATTATTCATGCAGTAGTGTTGATATAGGGGATCAAGTTGTGGTGTATTCATTATAGTTGAGGTTTCCTAAATGAGACAACCCTATTCATGAACTCAATTTAGTAAATGTGTATTATTATTTGAAGTGTGGAAGACATTATCTATTTGGTGAAAAGTTTACTATGTATACCAATATCAAGAGCTTGTTGTAATTATTTTTAAAAATTGATTTTAATATGAGAATGTATAGATTGGGTGAGTATGTAGAGAATGTTTTTCTAAAATATATGCTTAGAAGGGTAAATAGTGTTGACGATTCTTTGAGTAGGAATACAAAGACTCGGGTAGTACACGTGTCTATGTCTGAGTTGATTATAATGAATTATCTTGATGAAATGTATGTGGTGGTATAGTAGGGCCAAGATATGGTGACCCTTGTATTAGTGTCATGGATTCCACAATTTTTATCATGATCGAGAGAAGCTAGTATGAGGATCTAGAGTGACTGGCATTAAGGTAAATCCATGAAGGTGGGGAGTTAACATTAAGTTGGACAATATATGAGGATGATATCATCAATGTATAGTGCCATGTATTTATGCCCTTATTTATGTGGGAGGAACTAATGGGTGGATTGCATGCCTCTATGTGGGAGGTCAATCTTGGTTTTACAAAAATGTACAATGAATTAAGTCTATAGAATTGGTACTCAAGTATGAAAAAAAAATCAGGGTTAATGACAAGATGCTAAATATAACAATTGCGGATGGCCAAGTATCAACGACATGGTGGTTTACTACAACTATTGTCCATACTGGAATGAATGTGGGAGGATGTTGATAAAGATTATATGGTGGGTGTCCTAGGGGAGCCTCAAAAGAATGATTTTATTTTCATGACAGTAGATCGATTGAAGAATTTATCACATTTATTTTATATAAGAGAGAATTTCTCAGTGGATCAGTATGGGAAATTATACATTTGAGAGATAGTCTATCTGCATGGGGTTCTATAGAGTCTAGTTTCATAACATGAACAACATTTCACTTTGAGTTGGGTATAATGTTTGCAGATGGTACTTGGTACATATGTATTATTGAGTACAACTTTTGACCCATATCTATGGCTAGTTAGAATGTACTATTTAGGTTCTAGAGGTTATTCTACTGGCATGTGTCCTAGAAATCGGTGGGTCTTTGCAGAATCCCTAGGAACATTTTGAGTTATCCTATATCAATATTTATTAGATGACTATTTAGATGGAACCATATAAAGTTCTTTATGGTTTTCCATTGAGATCACCTTTATGTTGGATGGAGGTAGGTGAGTCCATGTGGTTAGGACCGAGTCTCATGTTGGAAACATCAGAGTAGTTTCTACTGATTGAAAAAATGTATGGCTACGGCTCAGAATAAGAACAATTCATTTGGAAATCAGTGTCGATCACGCCTTATGTTTATATTGGGAAGTTGTTTGTTTCTTCAGGTGTCTCCTATATTGGGTCCCCATAGTTGTTAGAGACCTTCCACATTGGAACCTAGGTTTGACAACGGTTTTGAGTTTGAGGAGAAAATTGGGATGCAGAATACTTATTGTATATTCCACATGTTTTAATTTTTAGGAATGATTTTTTTCTTGTTTCACAACATCTATGGTATCATCCTAACTCTACTCGTGTGATTGATGTGGTTGATATTGAGCTTGTGGCCCAAGAACCCTTTTAGGAGCATCTGATGTGAGTTATTGATCACTGTGAGTATGTGTTGTGGGGAAAGATAATGTAAATTGTTCATGTATTATAGAAACATTTCCATGTTTATGAAAAAACATGGGAGATCAAATTATATATACAGGATCAGTGGCCTGAACTTTTTTTCTCATAATCTTAATGAATCTTAGGTGTACATCTCAAGGATGTGATCTTATAACCAGTAGAACTTATAATATTTTAATCATTCTGGAGATGTTTCATGATCAATTTTAGGTACACTTTTACCCTTGATTTTAGATATCTTAGGTGGGGATAATTTGGGGGTATTACAGTAAAAATTTAAAAAAGTTGGAAGAAAAAGTGGTAGTGCCCAGTTTGAGAATAGTTTTCTCTAATCATGCACCTACACCCACCATACTAAGCAACCGCAAATAGAAGGGTATTCAAAAGTTAGGGAATGGTTTTTAGAATCATGGGATGTATTGTGAGAAACCACACACCCCTAAGGTGAGGTGCATGGATATGGTGCATAGTCTGCAAAACCATGATCCCCAGCCCTAGAAACCATGTGCATGAAATTATTTTCCAAATTTTTTTATTTCAATATTTCCAAACCCTCTGTTATTCACCCTCATTTGACCCCAATCAACCCAAGTTGTTATCCTTCATTTTTGTATTTCTTGAAGAAGAATCCATAGATCCACAAACATTGTTTAAGAGGAATCAATGAACATATTGATGGATCTTCTCCTCTCCTGATATGTGATATCTTCCCAATTAGTTTCCTTCCTTTATTATATATTTATCTCATCATTTATAAGGATTATTTTACTCCATTTTCAATAATGAAATATAGGTTTTCATAGATCCTTATAATTTTTATTTAGATCTAGGTTTTGGTTCAAAATATCATTCTTCATTGTGGAATTAAATATTCAATATCAATTGGGGATTTTTCAATTTGTGTATGTTCGTCAATGAGCCTAAGATAGGTGGCCTAAATTTCAATTTCCATTTACTTGAATAATAATTTTATGTATTTATATTATAATTTCAAATGAATTTTTTGGTAATTTAATATTGAATTGGATTGACTAATTGGGTAATTAATTAATGGAAGCATGGAGTTGATTAATTGAATTTTTATGTGATAAGGAAATGGCTCGAAATTAGGAAGTTGAAAATGGTACAAATCAGTATGAAATTATTCATTCATGTGATATTATTTTATTAATAATATGAATAATAGGGTAATTGGATTAACCTTATGGATTATTATTTATTTATTAAAATGTTTATAAATGGTTTGATGGTGAATTTTTCATATTGTTACTTATTATTAAAGTAAAGATCCATGTTAAATTGATAATTGAAATGAAAAAAGATGATGATTTTTTTGATAATAAGGCTAATTATGCTTAAACATGATGGATTTGAAATCGGGGTATATTGACATTATGACATATGTGATTCTAGGATATATGTGACTTATTTGTGTGGGAGAGAGACTATTGTTTCAAAATACTATTTGAGACTGACTAATATTTGTGTGATGTAGATGGAATACTACTTCAAAATATAATATGTGACAAAAATGGGTTCTGAGATAGGAACTGATGCTTCAAAATCCCATGGGCAGCTGGCCATGGAATAATATCCCCCAAATGCTAGCATTAGAATATGCTTCCAAGTACACCTAATATTAAACTATATATAAATATTTAATGAAAACCCACGAGTTATGTGTTATGTGATATCCTTGGGGATATTTTATACTTCAGCATGGTCTGCAAAATGTATTGATAGTTTTGTGTCATCGTGAACCTGTGATACTTATGTGGGTTTTTAAAGTATTATTGAATTTTAAAAATCCCAATTTTATACATTTTACTTTATTATTTATGAAAATTCATACAATGATATAGAATGGATATTATTTTAGGCACCATTGGTGGTGGCTTACTATGTTTTACTAACACCCTACTTGGACTGCCTGATTGGTACCCGAATAGACTTCATGTTTACAGAATATTTTTTGGGATGTTTCCCTATGTTAAATTTCTTGTTTTGGATAGAGCGTGGATGAGGGAACTAGAAATTTTATTTGTACACATTTGGTAGAGGTGATTGTTTTTTCATATTGAAACATTTCACATATATGACATGTCATATAAACTATTTTGGTTCAGATATTAAATTTCTGTTTTGGTTAGCATATGATACTTGTAATATTTGCATTATAGCAATTGTCATTTGGTTATTGTTTATTTATTTCCAATGTTTTAATGCTTAAATAATGAGTTAATAGTCACCCCATGTTATATATTCGACCCTTGCTCCCAGTCAGCTACCTTTGGAATACATGGGAGGCATGCATGTGCTCACATAACAAACTAGATTGGGCCACCAATATGTAGCACATGGGTCATTACGTTACAAATATGGAATGTGTAAAATTAAATGTATATATTTTAAATTAGTATATAATTATTGACTTCAACTAAATGATAATTTTAAGTAATATATTTAATATAGAATTTTCATTTCTAAAAAAATCTTCTTATAAACATATTTTTTTTCATCTGTGGGATTAATGTTAAATTAAGTCATTCCACTAATGTGAAGAGAATTATTAAAAACAAATTCCTTTTTTATGAATAATAATAATTTCTAATTTTTACAAATTCCAACATAACATTATGTCCATAGTGATTAGTGAATACAATTAAAATTAATCACAACAATTAAGGTAAAAACGAGTTTATTATGGGATTATATAATTAATCATGAAAGAAAAAATAAACTAGAAACTTTTTCAACACCTTTTGGATTTAAATATTTAAACTTTAATTACTTAAATATATATATTTATTATTTTTTGTATAAATTTACTATGATTGAAACCGATATAATAAGATATGTAATGAAAAAGGAAAAAAATAACACATTTTTCTTTTAATTTCATTAATCCATTGGCAATAGTCCAAAAACAATATTGGTATGGTTAAAATTATTATTTTGAAAAATAAATGTTTTTATTTGTTATCATAATTAATATATAATTTTTAGAGATTATTTATTTACATAAGATGTTTATGAAATTAAACTAATGATTTTTTTAACAAAATAAATAAATAACAAATAAACAAAACAATAAAAGTGATGTAAATTTGATGAATTTTTTTTCAAAAATTTTTTAGAGGAATATATGATGTTACATAGGTGTTAACATAATATATTTTAATTCCACAACTATATGTTTTTTGTAACTTAAATTTAAATGAATAAATACACAACTAATAATAATGTTGGTTTGTGACAAATTATATTTTATTAAATGGTTGGAAATTAATAAAAAACCAATATTATGAAAAATCATTTTATGATGAATATTATCTCCAAATATTTCCCATTTATGTAAAATGTTTTCCTATATATTTAAAATATTTACCCTTAAAACGTAAAAAACACTCTTAGCACAATTAAGGAAAAAGTAATGTATTTTCACGTTACATGTTCCTATGATAGAGTTAATTTCTAAAAAACATTCTTTTATTAGTTGATATGTTGGATTAAATACATATAATACGTGGTTTGAAGTTATCTTAAATGTTTCACTTTAATTTAGTATTAATGTATAAATTACTTATTATATTAAACTAGTTACCATAATGAAAAACTAAAATGAAAAAAATAATAATGAATCTTAGGAGTGAATGAATTTTTTTCAAAAAAATGTGTTTTATTATGTGTTGATAATTTTTCAAGACTATATAATTCCTAAAAACCATAAATGATAACATCAATCTTGTTTACGGTGGACAACATCCTCCTGAAGTTTTTTGAAGTGTTTTTCACTAACATGTTGCATGAAAGATAATAAAGGAAATGATAATTGATATATGTGAAATACGGGACATCATTATCATATTTTGACTTAATTATCAATTTTTAAATATAATATATAATTTTATTTACTTCCTTTTTACACAATGAAAATTTGATAATTTTGTTTGTGGACATGTGGACTACCACCTCCTTGAAGTGGTGTGATTATTTTACATCACAAGAAGGAT
The DNA here is from genome assembly GCA_963277665.1 of Viscum album. Taxonomy (NCBI): domain Eukaryota; kingdom Viridiplantae; phylum Streptophyta; class Magnoliopsida; order Santalales; family Viscaceae; genus Viscum; species Viscum album. Next base: position 173,537,461 of record OY728157.1, read on the forward strand.
ATATATATATAATTAAATATCATTTCATTTATGATATATTAGTTGTTATGGGAAGGTAAAATACTACATAGCTTATTTTTATAATTATCATTGAAAAAAATGGAAATGTTATGGATGCATACGCAAAGCCTACAATCTCCATAATCGTAAAATAAGATCATTTTCCATAACCAAATTTATTATTTGTTACAAAATTATGATTTATGTAAAAATAATATAATTATTTCATGATTATTATTACATATAAGTTAAAATAATGATCTTTTTTACCATATTTAGCCTACAAGTTTCAATTTTTATATATAAGTGGAATGTGGTAAAAAACCTACTTAAACTCAATGAATTGTAACAACCCGAGCTTCCACGGTACGTTTACCTTTGACTAATATAATAGCATGTGTTGTATGCAACTTCGAGTTCTCACACACCACAACCAATCAAACTAGCCGTTATGAATAGTAATACCCACTTTTTGAAATTTTATAAATTTCATATTTCAAAATTGACATCATTTTTGGATTTGTAATATCGAAATTATATTAGGGTGAATTTTTTGTATTTTTCGGAAAACATTCAATTTTTGATGAATAGTTAAAACACTGAGTTATAGTTTCAAACCAAATTTTTATTTAAATAATTTTTTATTTTATTTAAATTTATTTTATGTCAAAATAGATACATAATACCCATATTTGTTCAATTTAATTCATTAGAGTTAGTTTATAATAATTTTATACATATAAAAATATTATTGAACTTTGTATCGTCTTTTACCCACCTCCTAGAAGCATTTGCAAATTTCAATAAAACATAATTTTACCACTTCTGTGGGTTGAATTTATAAAATTAGAGAGACATGGTTGATATCAGTTAGTAAAATTTGGTTCAATAAGATGAAAATAATTATCGGTGAATAGTAACTTTTTTACTTTTATTTACCATAGTTAAAAGTAAATAATAAAATTAAAGGTAAAAATTATATTATTATTACCCTAACACATGTCCTAATTCTATTGGATAAGTATAATTCGACACAAATAAACCTTAGTAAAAAAATATGAACCTTTTTGGTCCACTTGGATTAGATTGAGACATTTATTATTATTTAATTCAAATAAGAGTTAAAAGTGTTAAATTCAAAGTTTAATAACTAAACCATTTTTAATATATGGATACACATAAGATAAATTAGACTATAAATATTAATTATAATTATAAAATGATTTCCTACATAATGGTATTTTATTTATATTTTTTAGGCATTAAATAATTTAATTTATTTATGACTCAATGATGATGCAGTAATTACCTAATTAATGAAATATTAAAATAATTGATATTATAAATATCCAAATAAATGTAATTTATACTTTTTATGAATTCCACTAATTTTATAGGTTAAAATGACATGTTATGGTTGGTTAGATGAATTTTTTTCAATGTAACGATGCTGTTATTAATTTAGAAAAAACAAAATATCAAATAGTGTCAAAATTGACATAAAAGAGTTTTTAAAACAAATATTATATTATTAATTGATATTATCTTCATAAAAATATAAGGTTCATCCAAAATAATTATATAGTGATTTTTTTATAATTAATGAACTACTTGGGATTCTCTTAGATGTTTATATTAAGTATATTAACCATATAATATAAAAATACAAAGAGACATGGTAAATGTGAAACTATTTAACTATGAGTTAAATCTAAAATATAAAGTTAATATAGTTACCCAAACCTATCTAAAAACTATTGGTTTAGTGGTTTTAGACCCATACCCACCTTATTCTTTAAATAATTCATTTTGGAGCTGTTAGAAATCGAAGATTATTTTATTATAAAATAATATTTCTAGATTTTCTTAAGGTGCCCCTCACCCCTCTTATAAAAGGGCACTCCCCCTTATCTTTAATTCACATCATGAAATCCATTTGGGTCAACCAACCCCTACCCAAGTACCATCTGAACTGTCCTCCCTTCATCCTAGAGGCCATAAGTTAGTCATAAAGCCAACCAAAGGAGCCCTTTTGATCCAATCAAAAGGAAGAACCCAAAGAAGAGGTAAATATCTCTCCACCTCTTTCATGTTTTTCTTCTTCTTCCACTTTCGCTTTCCTTGTTGTTTCCATTATAAAATATTAACTTCAGTATATTCTACATACTATGATTTTATTAAAAATATGGTACAACTATATTCATTATTCTATCCATCCTTTGAATGACATGTCACCATAGGTGCGTACGTACGACTTAATGTCTCCACGTCGTGGTGTAATAGTTATTCAATAAATTATTATTTGGATGGGTATAATAATGATGTGTAATTGATGAGTATAATAAATATCACATGATAATTATTCTGTATATATGATATACCATCTAATTATATATTATTTTAATATCAAAATAATGATATTGTCGCTTGTGTGTACGTACGGATTAATGTCTCCATGAACGCGATAAGATAATTACATATTGTATCCATTCAAGAATAATTTTCATTAGATGATTAAAAATAATGTTTAAAGACTTAATATCATTTTGAATATAAATAATATACATCCTATCAATAACAAACAATACTTATGTAACAAATAATATAAACTAAAATGAATCAGTTAACACCCGAAATGATGATAATACTAAGATATTTTTTACAAAGCCATGTTAAAAGTTAATATATGATATCATATTAATATATATGATTCTTTTATAATTTTACAAAAATTATTTTACCATTATACAGGAGGTTAACGTACCCTCGACCATGGAAAAGTACATGGTAAGGGTTAATTTCACAATATATTTATTATCCGAGTTTGTTTATACGTAATTATCTATTTTGACCTCTTTATCATCCACATCCATGTTTCTTAAAAATGCATTTCATAACATTTTTAATATTTTATAAACTATGGGTTAAAGACATTTATACCCTTGTTTGACCATAGATGTTTTGAAAGGAATCTTTCTGTTATTTTCCAAACATGGTACTTAATAACATTTTCCACAAAATTAAGGTAAGAATGTTTTTTTAACTTATACGATAGGTGCAGCTATATTAAGCCATTATAACAACGTCGAAGCTACCTATACAAGATTATAAGAATACATTCAAATATAATTGTTTTCTTTTATAACTACATGTCTTTTAAATTATTTCAAAATAAAAAGAGATACTTCTCTAAAAAGGCTTCGATTTCATCTATATCAACATCCTATGATGGATTTTATGTTTGTTTGAAGGTGATTTATTATGATACAAAACATCCATATTTTATTGAAGGTTTTGTGATATTTTTGACTATGGATGTGTTATTTCATACCATTCATGGTTTATGGATAAATTATTGACATTCTGTGTGCCAGTTTTAATATGAATGCTTATGTTATGCTAAACCTTTTCATATGAGGAATGAATTTCACTTAGTAAGTGATGGGTGGAGCTCGCTATATCTCTTGGATGCATCAGTGGGTCTCATGAGACAAACTAGTATCTTGGTACAAGGGCTTTACAAAGTCTTATTTGTAGTATTGACACAAGGACTTGACTATTTGGTTATGAAGTCTGGCATTATGCATTCCATCATTATGATAGTTGATATTGATATTGCATGTGATTATTCGATTAGTATAATATCTATGTTAATATGTAAATGGGATTATTTGAATTTATCTTTGCCATATTATGTTGAAGTTCAAGTTTAGGAGGCTTTTGTTTTATTTTTATACATTTCCTTAAATGATTATTCTTATTTACGAAGGTTTCTGCTATATTGTTATCCTTACTGAGAATCTGAGTTTACCCCTTTCTATGTTTTATTTTTCCCAGGATGCAAATATTTATATTATGACTGACCTATAGGGACAGTCTTTGGGATCTTAGTGTTTTCTATGGAAACAATGTTGTTGTATTTTTCCATTTTATGATGTAATGTAATCCTTTTGAATAGATCTAGTACTTCTAAGTCTACTAAACTAATCGGTCTTTTGAGACATGAGATTTTGTGATCATGACAATGATACGTAATAATGTACCGACTCTGGGATTCTGGGGTTGGGGCGTTATAGTTGGTATCAGATGAATTTTAGTACAAACCTTGGAATCTAGATTTAGATAAACTCTTATTAGATAACATGACCCTAAGATTGGCTTTGAGGATTAGTATAGAAGAACTTCATTGAATTTTGGTATTGTAGAGATTTTGTGAGTTTTCAAAGAAATGCATCCCTGTCTGGATACGAGTAGGTATAGGTGGCTTTGGCACAGATATACCTAGGGGTAAACCCCAAAAACACCGCTTTGAGCTAGACTCGAACGGAAACTGGTGCACGAAAATGGGCCTTGCTGCACTCTTGGTTACGAAACTCTTGGGGAATATGATTATGATAATTATAAATTTCATTACAAAACATAATGAAGTGTTTATTAGTATATAAATTCTCAAGGAAAACATTTTTATGATTATGGATTATATCCATGAACTGTTCAATTTATGTTAAGTGTTTCAAAAGTTTGTATTTATGTATTGTGATTCATAAATTAATCTTGTTTATTTCATTGTTTATAAATGGCCCCTAGTGGAAGGAATGGAAATCATATCAATTCACAAACTCCATGTAGGGATTTCCCACCTACTCTAGATAATTATAGTGCACCTGGTGATAGAACTAGTGCTGATCAGCTTATCACTATATTGGGACAACTCACTTATGATATGAATAACAACCTTACTAGTATGGAGCACCCTAATCCGCAGCATGGGGGATCAATGAGGCAACAACCACCAACAGTCAATGGGGGGACAAATCCACTAGTAGCTGATAAAAGGATAAATTCCTTAGAGAAAATATTCTATGCCTTGGGGAGTAGCGAAAGGGAAAAAGATGTCATGGCAGTTTACTGCCTCACTGGAGATGCGGATCAATGGTGATCATTAATTCAAAACACAAACGAAGATGACGAAGTATTAAAAATGTAAGTGAGGGAGTTTAAAGATATTTTCATAGAAAAATACTTTCCTCATGACCATCAAGTGGATATGGAAAGACAATTTCTGAGCCTGAGGCAAAAGGTGGATGAGAATGTCGCAAAGTATGAAGCTAAATTTACAAGTTTAGTGAGGCAAGCTACAGATTATATATGTAACCCAAGAAGTAATATTGATCATTTCTTTGATGGGTTAAAACCATTTTTTCATCAAGAATTAGTCTCACAATCCTTCTCGTCGTACGAAGATATTGTCTCATGTGTTATCAAGACATAAAAATAATTCTCTAATTCTTACGACTTTAAAGAAAATCTTGAGAAGAAGAGATCTGTTGTACACTTTGGAAATGGAAATAAGGGGAAGAAGGGAAAAGTTGAATATCCATCCTATAGAAAATGTGGGAAGAAACACCCTCGTACTTGCCTGAAGGGAATGGGAGTCTGTTACAAGTGTGGTGAAAAAGGCAACCATGCTTGTGACTGCAAGGGGAAGAAGGAGGTTTTCAATGTTGAATGCTACAATTGTAGATAAAGGGGAAATTATGCGAATGAATTTCCTAAACGTCTGGGTAACATACCTCAGAAATGACTAAGGGATCAAGGCCAAGCTTATGCTATCACTACTAGTGAGGTTGATGCTCTGAAATATATAGTTTCATGTAATTTAATTGTTTCCTCATGATTAGAAAATTATTTATTTGATTATGGATCATTGCATTGTTTCATATCTTCCCAGTTTTATAAATATATTACATATTTCCGATTTGATTTAAAAAGGGAGTTTTCATTCAAAACTACTAAGGGACGTATCATTGCAACAATTTTTTGTGAATCATTCCTCGTTGCAGCATAAAAATGATCTTTATCTGCTAATCTCATCATCATACCCATTATTTAATTTGATATAGTGATCGATATGTACTGGCTTTTGGCCCATGATGAAAAAATTTATTTTAAGAAGAAGTTGGTTACTATTTTTGATGAAGATGATAAAGAACACCTTTTATTTATAGTAGAATTGTCACCACCTAATTCTTATCTAGATCCACCCCCAGTAGCTTAAATAAATTTAATTATTTGGGAGGAAGATAATGAAATAATTGTGGGTGAGGAAAGGAGTGTTCAAATAGAGGATGTACCTATTATCAATGAATATGTTGATGTGTTTCCATAGGATTTACCTGGACATCCTCCAGAACGAGAAATTGAGTTTTCTATTGATTTAATTCCTAGATCAAGGCCCATATTGAAAAACCCTTATAGAATTTCCATTGTGGAATTAGTGGAACTAAATAAACAACTAGATGAATTGAGTAATTTGGGATTTATTCACCCTAGTGTTTCTCCATGGGGAGACCCTGTTCTTTTTGTTAAGAATAAAGTCAGATCTATGAGGTTGTGCATTGTCTACAATGAGATCAATGAAATAACAATAAAGAACAAGTATCCCCTACCTCGCATTGATGATTTATTCGACCAAATTCAAGGAGCTCAATTCTTTTTAAAGATTGACCTTCGATATGGATATCATCGGTTGTGTGTCAAGAAGGAAGAAATTCAAAAAATAGAATTTTCAACCAGGTACGGGCATTACATGTTTACGGTAATGCCTTTTGGATTGACTAATGCACACTCTATCTTAATGGATCAATTTAATAGAGTTTTAAAGGAATATCTTGATGAATTTGTAGTGGTATTTTTTGATGATATCTTAGTATACTCCAAAAGATATGAATATCACTATAATCACATGCGCATTATCCTGAAGACTCTTAGTAGGTTATTATTGACGTTTCGTCCAGAATTGTTCCTGATTCACTAACCCATTAACCAAGATCACATGTAAAGGGGTTAAATTTGTTTGCAAAAAAGGGTGTGAAGAATGTTTTGAAGAACTGAAGAGAAGATTAGTCAATGATCCTATATTGACACTACCATCGGGGAATGGCGAGTTTATTATTTATAGTGATGCATCAAATAATTGAGTTGGTTGTGTCCTTATTCATAATGATAGGGTTATTGCCAACACATACCGATAGCTAAAAATTCATGATAAAAACTATCCTAATAATTATCTTGTGTTATAAGATGTAATAATTGCTTTGAAGATATGGAGAAATTATCTATACGGAGAAAAATGTGAGATATATACCGATCACAAGAGTTTGAAGTATATTTTCTCACATAGAGAACTCAGCAAGAGGCAATGATGATGGATTGAACTACTAAAGGATTATGATTTCACAATACAATACCACCCGGGGAAGGCAAATAATGTAGAAGATTCTTTAAGCCGAAAAGATCATGGATTTTTGACCAATATGAGAGTTGAAAGGGATCTTATTTTCATGGATCTAGTAAATATAGATATGGGAATAACCACAAAAGGTGAAACATCAATGCTTTTTAAAATGTTTTACAAACCATCTTTACTAGAAATAATATGAAGTTCTCAGGCTAATGATGAGGATTTTCAAAAGAAGATTAAATCTATGAAAAACGGGAGATTGAGTGACTTCATATATGAAGATGGAATTTTGAAATTTGGGGAGAGACTTTGTGTTCCCGATATACCTGATCTAAAAAGAGAATTGTTGGATTATGTTCATAGCTCAAATTTATCTATAAACCATGGGAGCACCAAAATCTATAGAGATTTCAAGGAACATTTTTAGTGAGACAACATGAAGAGAGAGATTGTTGATTTTGTGTCAAGATGTATTGTTTGTAAACAATCAAAGCTAGAAGGCAACAGCCTGTAGGTGTCTTGAAACCTCTTCTAATACCTGAGTTGAAATGGGATAATATTATGATAGACTTTTTCATGGGACTACCAAATAATCCTTGAAGGAATGATGCAATATGGGTCATTGTTGATCATATTACCAAGTCATCACATTTTCTTGCAATAAGAGAGGATTTACCACTTGAACATCTACCAAGACTATATATTATTGAAGTCGTTAGACTTCTTGGAGTACCCATATCGATTATTTCAGATCATGATCCCCATTTTACATTATGATTCTGGAAAAGTTTTCTGAAATCCCTGGATACTGAACTTTGTTTGAGCACTGCCTACAACCCACAAACTGACAGAAAATCATAATGGACTATTCAATCCTTAGAAAACATGTTGAATCATGCTCACTTGACGTTCAAGGTATGTGGGATCAATATTTACCTCTAGTAGAATTTTCCTATAATAATAGCTTCTTTTAAATTATTCAGATGACACCATATGAAGCGTTATATATAAAGAGATGTCGCACACCAACCTATTGGGATGATGTTGGGGAAAGAAAGCTCGTAGGGCCAGAACTTGTGGAGGAAGTGATGGGAAATTTGAAGGAAATATAAACCCACATCAAATCAGCTCAAAGTAGGCTGAAGAGATATGCTATTAACCGAAGTAAGGATCTGGAATCTCATGTAGGAGATCATGTTTTCTTGAAGGTATATCCATGGAAGAGTGTTATATGTTTCGGTAAGAAGGGAAAATTATGTCCCAGGTACATCAGACCTTTACAAATTCTAGAAAGAATTGGGGCTATAGATTACTGTTTGGAAATGTTTCAAAGTCTCTCCCAAGTTCATGATGTATTCCACGTATCATTGTTGAGAAAATACATGCATGACCCAACTTAAGAGATTTATTATTATTTAATTCAAAGAAGAGTTAAAAGTGTTAAATTCATTGATTAATAAATAAACCATTTTTAATATAGGGTTACACATAAGATAAATTCGACTATAAATATTCATTAGGAAGCTAAAACTATTTCCTACGTAATGGTATTTTATTTGTATTTTTTAGACATTAAATAATTTAATTTATTTATGACACAATGATGATGCAGTAATTACCTAATTAATGAAATATTAAAATAATTGATATTATAAATATCCAAATAAATGTAATTTGAGACTTCTTACGAATTAAACTAATTTTATAGGTTAATATGACATGTTAGGGTTGGTTATATGTATTTTTTTGAAGTAATAATGCTGTTATGAATTTAGAAAAAACAAAATACCAAATATTGTCAAAATTGACATAAAAGAGTTTTTAAAACAAATATTATATTATTAATTTGATATTCTATTCCTAAAAGTCTATGGAAAGGCCAAAAGACTTATATAATGATAGTTGTAACATTAATTAACCACATGGGGTTCGATTGGATGTTTATAATAATTATACTAAGCATATAATAAAAAAATACAAAGAGACATGGTAAATTTCAAACTATTTAACTAAGAGTTAAATTTAAAAGATAAAGTTAATATAGTCACCCAAACCTGTCTAAAACCTATTGGTGGAGTGGTTTGCGACCCATACCCACCATATCCTTTAAATAATTCATTTTTTATCCATTAGAAACCGAAAATAATTTTATTATAAAATTATATTTTTAGCTTTTCCTAAGGTGCCCCTCACCCCTCTTATAAAAAGGCACTCCACCTTCTCTCTAATTCACATCTTCCAAGCCATTTGGATCAAACAACCCCTACCCAAATACCCTCCCAACTTACCTCCCTTCATCTTAGAGGCCTTCATTTAGACATAAATTAAACCTATGGATCCCTTTTGATCAAATCAAAAGGAAGAACCTTAAGAAGAGGTAAATATCTCACCACCTCTTTCATGTTTTTTTCTTCTTCTTACACTTCTTATTTCCTTGTTGTTTCCATTATAAAATAATAAATCCAGTATATTATATATACTGTGATATTATTATAAACATTTTACAACCATGTTCATTATTCTATCCGTCCTTTGAATGACATGTCACCATACGTGCGTACATACGGCTTACCGTCTCCACATCGTGGTTTAATTTTCATTCAATACAATATTATTGGGATGGTTAAATTAATGATGTGTAATTGATTTAAATAATAAATATAACATGATAAAAATTCTATATATATTATATACTATCTGATTATATATTATTTTAATATCAAAAGAATGATATTGTCACTCGTGCGTACGTACGGATTACCGTCTCCACGAACGTGATGAGATTCATTCCCTATCATATCCATTCAAGAATAATTTTCATTATATTATTAAAATTAATGTTTAAAGACTTAATATAATTCTGAATATGAATAAAATACATCCTATCTGTAACAACCATTACTTATGTAACAAATCATATAAAGTAAAATGAATCAGGTAACACCCAAAATGATGATAATACAAAGATATTATTAACAAAGAAACCTTAAAAGATCATATATTATATCATATTAATATATATGATTCTTGTATAATTTAATAACAATTATTTCATAAGACCTTGAAAAAATTTTATTTGAAATCTCGTCACAAGCCATTGACCCTCTGGTTATGAAGTCTAGTATTATGCATTCTGTCATTATGAAAGGGGATATTGATATTGCATGTGATTATTCGACTAGTAGAATTTCCATGTAAATAAGTAAATGGAATTATTTGATTTTATATTAGCCATGTTATTCGTAATTTCATGTTTAAAAATATTTTGTTTAGGTATTATACATTGCCTTAAATATTTATGATTATTTATGAAAGTTTCCACTATATTGTAATCCTTACTGAGCATCTGAGCTCACCTCTTTCTATGTTTTATTTTTCTCAGGATGCGAAGAAGTATATTATAACTGACCTATAAGGATAGTCTATGGGATCTTATTTTTGTCTATGGAAAAAAATTTGTTGTAGTTATTATGTAATTTAATCCTTATTAAAGTATCTAATACTTCCAAGGCTACTAAACTAATAGGTAGTTTGAGACTTGATCTTTTGTGATCAGGCCAATGATACATAATAATGCACCGACTCTAGGCTTCCGGTGTCGGGGTGTCACATGAATTATGTGAATATATATAAATTTTTATGTATTTGAATAATCATAAACATGGAAAAGGTTCAAAATAAATTAAAAAATTAACATAGTTTTTTTATTCAAGAATCTAATGAACAAGTATGACGAATCAGACTTAAGGTAAGGGGGTTTTTCTCATATCACATTTATTTTTTTGATATATATTCCATATTCACCAATTATTTTATTTATATGGTGTATTTAATTTCCATTAATGTCTTTTATGATTCTTATAAATAAATTTGTGGTGATATAAATATCCAGTTTTTATCTCTCTTTCATGGGGTTTATGATTTCAATGTTATGAAATCGGTAAGGGTTTTTTATTATAATTTTTCATTCATTGAGATGTTTGTTATATTATAAAGTAATTTTATTTTATGAGGTGAAAATACATCCCCATTAACAAGTTATATCATGAATATACTAATTTTCAAAATATTTTATGATTCAATTTATGTTATTCTTTCCTGTGTAATTAAATTCAACATTACAAAAGTGGTAATAGACATTTTCTACAATCTCATCATTTATCATTATTGTGTTTGATTTAGAATCCAATTTTTAAATCTTATAATTTACATGATTTCTACTATAATCTAGTAATAAATGATATTTTCATCTAATAGTACAATTGTTTTCACTCTATGGTACATATAATATTGGGAAAATGTTTTTATGAAAATTTGACTTTGTTTCTCTCTTCAGTTGGAAACATATTTTCTTCCAAAATCAATCTTTCTTTAAATGTTTTATAAATTCTTTTATCATTTTGAAAATGATTTATTAAATACATTTTTATGCAATTTTTATTATAAAAATAGTGTTTTCAATGTATTATTATATTCACATTAAGATAAAATAAATTTTCTAACATTTTTACTATGTAAAAGAAATGTTTCTTATGACATGTACCAAATTACCCATTGACATGACCATCATTTATTTAAAGAATCCATTGAATCATTTAGTGGTTTATTTTAAAATAAAATGATTATCTATATTATGTAAAATAATTTAAATAATTAAAAAATTATTTTCAAAGAAAATTATTTTCAAAATTTTTATGTTTTACGAAGTTATTTTTAAAATGAAAATGATATTTTCCTTAATAATGTTTTATTTATATTTTAATGATATTTTCATTCATCAATATAAAAAAATTATTGTTAATTGTTTCATACTAGTAATATTTTGTATTTATACCTTCCTTATTCTTTTACAGTATGGAATAATATTATTTCAAAATATATTGTTATGGAGGCCATTTCTTTTACACTGGATAATCATTATTCATTGAGATTTTTATAGAACAAATTTATTTTACAATGATCAATAATTTTTCAAAAAGATTAACCTAAAACACATCAATTTTCCATTGGTGAACCATATTATAAAAAAGAATTATTTTTTCTATATGATTTATGATGAAATAAATATTCAATTAATTTACATTGCAGTTCTTAGACATCTTATATGATGTGGCTGCCTAGAGAGATTCAGGTTAGCCCATTAAGGTTTATACGAAGGGGTGTCCCATATAGCATCACTTGATCACATCAATGTTAAAATAATGGGGTGGGTCGGATACCACTAGGTGATCCTATTAAAGATTTCATGATGCGGTGTCCTAGATAATGCTAGGTGAGACTATTACGACATATATGATGGGTTGGACTAAATAGTGTCAAGTGATCCTATTTTAGAAAATATGATGGTTGAACCCATATATCACTCCAAATCATTGGGTAATGATTATTTTCAAAGTCATTTTTATGGTTATTCTAATTAAAATTGGTTTTAATGGTTTTTATGATTATAATTCTCTATTGTTCCAAAAGATGGTATTAATATCATGTAATGGGTTTATAATATATCAAATTATAAATATTTTTATCACATGGTTGATTGTTATTGATTATAATAATTATTTTCTCTTCCATGTTTACATATTTTAGGATCTATGTATTAAAGGGTATGATTTCTTTTATGGTTCACTCATGCACTTTGATTATTTCATCAAACAATTATGCTCTCCTCATGCTCATTGATGAAAAATAACTCATTATTATTATATTTAACATTACTGATAATTTGATCTCACCGTTATTCTGTTTCCATTTACCAAGGATATAAATAATAAATATGAATTAATTATGTCTATAAAGGATCTCGTATGGACTATTTCGAAGAACAAATGTGAATTAAGAAAATATTTCTATAACGAGTGATGATGATGGCCATTATAAACCAAATGTTTGTGAATCTAATAAGATAGAAGTTTTTCATACTTCTCAAAAATAATTAACCTAAATGGTCAATGGTTATGTAAGTTATCGAATAATTCTTTTTCTATGTTTTATATTTTGATTGGATAATTTTTTTTCAGTTTATTCAGAATCAAATAAGAAAATGTAAATTTTATGAATTTATCACCAGATTTGGGAGTGTTGTTTCTGGGAATTTATACACTGATGATATGAACAATATATTTAGAGATGAAGTTTCCCTAAACAATAAAAATTTTATTAGACATAATATGAACATCCACCCATAATCTCAATCACATAATTTAAAATTGTATCTAATACATACAATAAAGACAAAAATATAAAAAAATATAAATACCTGTATATTGTTAAATACCAATTTAAAAACCCAATGAATGAAACATAGGAAAAAATCTAAATCCCATGATAGGAATATATTTATTATTCCCAAAAATTCTCTTGTAAATATAAAAAATATTATATATATATTGAGAATAACATGTATAATTAAAGGGATTATACCTAAGCTATCTTATGAAAATTTTAAAAGTGAATACTAACAAACACAATAACCAACAAGAATCTATATATGTTAACTATCTTTAAAAAATACACTGAAAAAATTTAATCCATGAATATTAACATGGGATCAAATAAAAAATAATAAAATTTTCATTGAATCCACTTATGCTGTTATTTTTCTATTTTTAGGCCCCAATGTCATACTTATTATGATCCCATCCCTTCCCATTCATCACATCACATATCCATATTTATATAATGTTCATCTCTTCATAATCCAAAATCTCCCAAGCATCATTATGGATGCTCTGAGCCATACGATTAGGAAATATGTAGTGTGAGACTCTTGAGATTCTATTCAGTTGATAGATATACTTTTTGGGTAAAATAACCAAAACATCAAGATCTGAATTGATTTATTCTAGTTATAAATAGTTCAAATGGTCTTTTAATGGTTTTCAGATGCTTGGAAGGTATCATAGGTTGTTTGTGTACTTTCATATTAGCTGGGATGAAAATTTATTATTGAATAGTTATAAACCATGTATATGTTACAAGGCATATAACCTCTACCAAACACATGTAGTGTATTTTTTTATGATGTGATGTCGTTACACATCATGTGCCTAATTTATGCTATTTAAATGATGATTGGGATAAATATTGAACTAAGCTAACACATTTTTCATTTTATCTATTTAACTAAGAAATAAATTATATGAATGGTTTACACACTATGTAATCCTATTACCATTAGTTTTAAGCCTTCCATGTATATTATTGTTACATTATTTTTGTGACACTTCTCCTCTATCTGGATTATGGAAATTTTTATATGATTTTTGAGTCTCTTCATCCATTCTTGATGTCCCTATTAAACATATTATCCTTGGAGAGTGTTTCTTATTAAGATTCAAATTTCTTATATTATTCCTTATTTTTATGGTGGAAATATTTTTATTGCGGGTTTGTATTGTTTTTTGGATCGTGACTATAGCTGGTCAAGGTTCACCTTGGTAACTAATATTCCTAAATCCGTGTGGAAATTATCCAATTGAAGCGTTAGATTAATCACACTATAATGGTAGGGGGCCTAAACATGACCTTATGGTTTATCAAATTGTGATGTATATATAAAATTATAATTATTTCAACATGACATACTCACAAATTCAATAATTCATTTATTTATAGTAAATCATAGATTAAAATATTTTTTAGATTCTTTCAGTTCACCTATTGATAGGACCTAGCCTTCAGTTATCCATTGGCTGATCAACCCTTTTAATAACAAGAACATGTTTACGTGTTTAATGTTTTCATTACCTAACAAGATATAATAAAGTAATTTTTTATATAAAATAGAATTGGTTATAGATGTTGGGTAATTATATTATTGATGATAAATTGATGTGTAAATAAAATTATGCTTTTAAGACCGATGGTAATTTTCATAATTATCCATTGACATATATGTTCTGATATTAGGATATCAATACTGTTATGACTTGTTGAGTTAATGTTGTAATGATTATATATAGGTCTATTCCCAGTGATGCTAAAATAATTATATATTTGGCTTGCACTAGTGATACATGTTGAATGAATATATATATATATATGGAATTTCATATAAAATGAAACTCTTGTATAATTGGATATGCTTAATGGAACATGTGAGAATGATTATATATAGGTCTTATCCCTATTTTACAAGATACAATTATTATATATCATCCTATTATCAATCGATAAAATGATTATATAGAGTGATAAAACAAGATTTTTGATTGTGCCATGGTTTATTGTTAGGTTTTGATTGGTTGTGCTTCAAACATAGAGAAATTATGGCATCATTCCAAAGTAGTTTGATTTATGTATTATATTAATTGATAAGTTAATACACATGTTTGTTTCTTTTTTTTTTGTAATGTTAGTATCAATATTGTTTTGTTTGAAATTATAGTGTCAACCAACTGAGTTTTACTCGCACCCTATTCAAGCCACATTTTGGTACTCAATTGGATTACACGGATACTGGTTTGGAATATGGTATGGGACCTTGTTGATAATTATTTAATTTCTTTCTAGATGACTAGAGTTCAAAGATGGGTCGGACATGGGGTTCGGGACCCAATGAATTTAGGTATTATTTAGTTCTAGTGGATTATTTTGTGGGTCTTGTTTTTAATTTTTCATGTACATACATATCAGATTATCATTTCACGATTATTAATAATTGGTTAATTTGTTTTTGAAGATACTTTGTGATGTTATTGTGTTACAAATGTTTTCTATTTGATTAAAACTAATATTTTTTTAAAATATTTTTTTATTCATGATTAGACCCATTTCATCATAACGAGCTTTGTATGAATGTTGAAAGCTGGTAAATGATTGAACCCCAACATAAAGGGGTAAAATTTCTATTAAGAATGTTGTTCCCCAAACTCAAAGGATCAAAATGAGAAGCACCAGATATATACTATTGGACGGAGTAGCACCGAATGTAAAAGGTGGACGAAAAGATGAAGTTGTTTATTGAAGGAACCATCAGTCTAAGGTCTATCATATTGAAGTTCAAGATCCATTGGGCTTGGAATTTGTTTTAAATTCATATGTTGTAGAATTTTGATGTTTTCCTTTTGTTTAAGAGTTTTGAAATGATTTTTTAAAGCTATGAGTTTGAAATTTTTTCATTGTAACTAAACTAAATAAGTTGATCCTCTATTTATCATTGAGTCCCCCAAAATAATGAAAAATATCATAACAAATGATTTTGAATAAATTCATGAATCATAATGATTGAAGCAATTCATGACATATGGGATTGATCGGATCTAGAAGTACCAGAAGCAGAAGTCTTTATAAGTCAATGATATGTAAAACAGATGATGTTTGAAGAATATAAAACTTCAAGAGTGGATAACTAAATCATAACGATAATTCCATCATTATGAGGATTCCATCCGACAAAATCTGATAATAATAGACAATCTAACTGACTTTGATAAGGAAAGACAGATAGATAAACACTATTGAAGATATGGGGATTGTAATATGGTGAGAAAGAAAGGAATATTGTAATGAGATAGGAAAGAAAGGCATACAGTAATGATCTAGAAGTAAATAAAGATCGTAATAAGCATATAAAGAAATAATACCATAAAGATTATAGGAATATGATGATAAGTAAGATCCATAGTATTGAAGATGATAAAGATACCTCATAATGGTGCTAAGGAAGATACAACTGACTAAAAAAATTACAAAATTTATGAGAATGATATTTATTAATAAGTCTCATAAATTAGATTCTGATGGTTTTATAAAGAGTTGTAAATTTAATACATGAAATTAAATATTATGTAAATCTCGGAGAAATATGAGAAAAATTAATCTAGAAAATGTTAATGTCAAATGTGAGTTTTTTTGGAGTTCGTTAAATTTTATGAAGTGGAAAATTATTCTGTGTTTCCCGCTATTTATTTTCTGAGTAGCTGATAAATGGTTTCTTATATCATTCAAGAATTTTAAATTCTTCATTTAAGAGAAAAATGAAAAGCACTGAAGAATCAATGTGATCATTTTTACATGATAGAGATCTGTTTATAATATCATAAATATATTTTTTCAACCATATTGGTAAAAATTATATTACAAAGATTATATTGAGTCGATTGAATTGCAAAATATTAGAATAATTTTTTATATAGAGTGTTGTAGGTAAAAAATGAGTAAGGGATAATCATATTGAGTTCATTTGAATGGGAAAATCATACCCATCCAAATCAGATTGAGGATTCGGACATAGAATTTAGGGATAAAATTTAATAAAGTCTTAAATATTTTGTTTGGATTAATTGTTTTTTATGAATACTTGAAAATAGATAGGTATCAGTATAATATTTCATATAGGGATATATAAGGTGTCTAATGGGAGTTGAAAAAACTTGTATTCACTTCAAATAAATAGTGAATTTTCATAGACCCACAAGAGTGGTTATGAAAAAGAAATAGGTTCTCACACTCGGGACTATCCTTGAAAATCTTTTGTTTGTTTAATTCTTTCCAATATTTTCATGCATTATTATTATCTAAAATTTGATAATGACTAAATCATAATAGGTTGCAGGGGTTATGAATTTTTATGTTTTAAAAATCATAATATGTGAACAACTTATTCAACCCCTCCCCCCCACACACACACACAAAAATTTGTTATTCACTCTTTTAAAACATTAATTGATATTATAGGGAAGGATACCATACTGAATCCTTATCAAGGATAATATAAATTCTATCAATAGTAGAGAAATTCCTACATTTGAAGCAAAAAATTACTATGGATGAAAAAATATGATGATTCCTAATCTCTTATCTCTTGGAATAGAATTTGTTAATGCTGATAAAATTGGTTGTCCACCAATTGAGAATGATTCCCCCATGATGATTGCTGATACAAGAAATAAAGAAGTTTATGTAAAATCTATAAATTATATTCTTATTCCCTTATTAAAAATATTCATCATAAGGTGATGGGTCTCAAAAACATCAAAAAAATATATGGGACATGATGAAAAAAAATCTTGGGGATTATAAATTTTAATGAATCAAAGATACAAAATGCATTAGTAATTTTAAGGAAATCAAGATAAGATATGAAGAGTCTATTAATGAATACTTAATTTGAGTAAATGATTGTTGGAAACATCGGAGGAGTCAGGGATATCCTGCAAGATTCTTAAATTCTGAATAAAATTATGAGAATAATTCCAAATAGGATGGATCCTAAGATTTAGTTTGTAGATGATAAACATGAATTTCCTCTATATAAATTTCAAAAAAAATCGTATGAATGAGAACAACTGCAATGTTAAAAAATATTAGGAAAGATAAATAGATTTTGAATCCATGAGAAAAATTTAAATAAATGTTGTTGAATATTTTGTTCCTTATGACTTTAATGATATTGGGGATGATGGGTTGATTGATAAACTAGTTTCTCTTATATCCAAGAATTATATGAGATGAGGAGTAATGTATGGAGGTAAACAACTTATCAAAGGTTTTGGGTGTGGTGGAATCAGAAACATTACTATGAATGTATGCATGAATAGAGTAGGTGGATTTCAATATTATTCTAATGAGAACCCAAAATGGATGTAGGGGAACAAAAAATGGTAAAAAATAAAAGAAATCCAAAAAATAAAAGAAGATTTTTAATGTGAATAATATATGTATATTGATTAAGAAAAATGAATCTGAATCAAAATTAAACAATTATTTAAGAGTGAAGGGTTAAAAATGGTTAGGACATTCATTGCAATAGAAGAGAGATGTGAAGACGCCTCAAATAGTGATGTAAATGGAGGTAGAGAAACTTAAAAAGAGTATTTTCTTAGAACAAAATATCTTGCATGTATTGAGAAAAACAAATCTCTCAAGAAAGAAATTAAAAAAATAAATAATGATTTTAAATATGTTTCAGAAGGATAAAAAGATGTCAACAATAAGGAAAAAGAATAGATTCATGAAATCTTATGTGACAAAAAAACAAATAGCTAAATTATTATTGTTGACCAACTATCTCTGTAAAAAGATGATAGCTAATGAATAATAAGTTAAAAGGTTCATTAAAAACTACTTCAGTATGATAATACCAAGAGGATGAGGAATGAAAACATCAAAAAATAATTTAAAATAAAAGATGAGACTCTTAATGATGTTGACTATGCTGTAATCAAGAATCAGGTGAGATACTCACACACAAAATATAATGTTTCATATGATATTTCTAAAATTATTGTTTTAAGAAAATATATTCAGAAAACATGGGTGTAAAAGTATGTGAGAAACCTATTTAATCTAAAATGTATGAAATCCCATATTAGAGGAAATATGATCCCCATCCAAAGATAGTTTGAGAATATATAAGTTATCAACATCAACAAATTTTCTACAGAGAAAAATCATTCTTCAATAAGAAATCAATATTTGAGGAATATTACTTGTGTTGTGGAATTTATTTCAATGTGGATTATAATTGATGGCACAATATATCACAACCTGAAATAAGGTTTGAACAAAATGAAAGTAATGGTGGGAGAAGGATGAGTAAATTTTAAAACCCATATGAAGTATGAAAATAAGAATCTCAAGAAGTTAGAAACATTCCAATAAAATGTCAATTTGAAGGTCTAAGTGATTTTTATCAAAATTTGATCAGCATGGCCATCATGAAAAAATATGTATGACACTCCTTTCAGAATATATTTCTTATGGTACAAAAGAAAATTAATATGGAATGAAGAATGTTCAGGAAATATCTTTTATTGTGGAGATAGATTTAAAATCCCGTAGAAGAAAAAACCCACGGATAATTGATTGAGGTTGTTCAAAAATTATGAAAGTCAATAAAAAAATCTTGGAACATGTTAAAAGTCATGATGAATGGGTTGCTACCATAGGTAAGTATAGATCCTTAAAAATTACAGGAATTATAGAGTTTTATATTAAAGAGGAAAAGTTGAAATCTAAGGAAGTTTTATTTGTTGATAAACATTACATAATTAGTATAAGTCCGCATTGTGATAATTGAAAGGAAGTGAATTTCAAAAAATATTATTGAATCATTCAATGAGTATATGATGGAAAATTTATAACAATATGATAAGTATAAAAGTATAAAAAAACTCACTAAAGTTCATACTCCACAAAATTTTCTATAATTGGGAAAAAGAAAAGAAGATGTATGTATTACTTTTTAGAAAGGGAATATCAATTACAAAAATCATAACAGAGTTGAGATTCAGTCTACTAGACCTACTAAACTTATTCATTATCAATTTTGTGGACAAATGAGAAATCAATCATCAAAATGAAATTTATATTTTATCACTTTCATTGATGATTTCCCTCTGATGAAAAACTACATGTTTATGAAACACAAGTATGAGTCTATGGAAATATTCATGTTTTTCAAAAAAGTGGTTAACAATGATGTGGGGGATTATATAATCAAGTTGAGAGTAGATAAAGGAACAAAAAATAAAAATAAATACTTTTCAAACCTATCTAATAAAACATGGAATCAAACATAATTATGTTTATCCCTATAATCTATAATATAATGGAGCTTCAGAAACAAATAGTAGAAGTTTGGTGGAAATGGGAAGAATTTATTTAATAAAATATAAAAATTAAATATTATATTATAGATAAATTTTTAGTACTATTGTAAATGTTCAAAATAGATTATTTTTAAGACCAGAAAACTACAAGATTCCTTAAAAAATATGGTATAATGAAAAAACTTCATTGAAATTATAAAATATTTTTTGAAGTCCTTGTTTACTCAAAATCAATAACATTATTCTACAAAATATTGAGGATAAAGTTGAGGAAGGAACTTGTTGGAGTTATTCACCAAATAAATGAACATAAAAATAAAAAATAAATGTTTATATAAGTTGGTGGACTCATATGATCTAAATGTAATTGAAAATAAAAGTTCCTTAAAGAACGTTGTTGAGAATATTGAGGAGGATAAACTTGAGATTCCCAACAATAGACAAAGTAAGTCAAAAAAATACTTACAAAGATTTAGAAGTATCATGTGATTAATAATGTTTAGGTGGAATAGAATCTTTGAAATTTACAAAATTACAAAAAAAAAAGTTGAGTCTAGAAACATTTTTTTAAATAATAAGTATTCATTTCAAACTAGAAAGAAGCCCATATTAGAAAACCAGACATCACATATCACAAAAGTGGAACTAGAATTAGTTGTAGAAGGGATTCAAAAAAATGGTGTGATTATATGAATGAAGTGTTGGATCAGACTGTTAAAAAGTAAACATGGTAAATTTTTTAATGGATAGAAAATATAATGTTTTCAAAACAAAATGGGGTTATAATAAAAAGATTAATGAACATGGAGATGCTTCATGAAGAAAAGACATTATTGTCTTTATATGATATTAATAGGTGCAGGGTGTGGATTTTGATGAATCCTTTTCCCCAGTTGCATGATTAGAAACTCTTAAATTTTTTTTTAGTGGTCGCACATTATAACTAAAAATTTTATCAAATTGATGTAAATTCAACTTTCTTTAATATTGATACTAAGGAATAAATTTTCTGTTAAAACCCTTATAGTTTTCAAGATGGTAATGATTAAAACATGGTTTTAATAGTGATGTTAGACTTGTATGAGTTAAAAAATCCCCACTAGTTTGGTATTCAAAACATCCAAATTGTTTCAGAATAATGAACTTTTCTAAAGTAAAAGTTTATAGAGACATATATATGAATGATTTTGAATCTAGAACACTAATTTTATTGGTTTATGTGGATAAAATAATTTTTATAGGGATGAGAAAAAGATATTTTAAATATTTTTTTGAGGAAATGATGAAGATATTTGAAATGTTAATATTGGTATAATTAACATTTATCTTGGATTACCAGTTCATCAAGAAGAAAATTAAATTTTATGATCTCAATAGAAGTATGAAATGTAATTTTTAATGATGATTTCGATGAAATAATCAATAAATGCTTCTACTCATATTTTTATGCACACAATGTTGTGTAATGATGAATCCAGAATATGTGTTAATCAAAAAAACCGTTTTTATATGATATAAAGTATTCTTTACCTTACATCCTCAAGGGATAATATTGTTTATGTTGTGAATTTGTCTTCCAAATATCAAATTAATTCAGTAGAATCACATATGATGGAAGAAAATAGGATTATGATATATGTAAAAGGAACAACTTCAAATAGGTTCCTATATAAATGGAATTGTGGGATGAAGTCTCATTGTTATACTGATTCAGATTGGGCTGGAGTTTATAATGATTGTAATTAAACCAAAAGAGGAAATTTTTTCTTCGGTGATGTTTTGTGCATTTTCATAGAAAGAAACAATGTTTAGTAACTTTGAGAATAAGGGAATTTGGATTTGTTTCATCAACTCAAGCTTGTACATAAATGTTGTTGAAAAATGATTACATAGAAGATTAGAGATAATTTGTTTCTAATTAATTAAAATTACTTTGTGGTAATAAAATTTAAACTGATATTTATAAAAGACAATACAAAAATTCAAGACAAAAAAACATTAATGTAATGTTTCACATTATCAAACAGATTTTTTTCTGGAGTTGTTATGTTGTAATAAATATGAATTAAGCATCATATTGTTAATATATTCCCAAAATCCACACTAAAAGAAATATTTTCAGAATTAAGGTTGTAACATCATGTTCAGCCACCTCCCATGACTTTATAAACCACGTAAAGAAGTCCCCCCCTCCCAATTTGATTTTGATTGTGTTGATAAAGGGGGAGATAAAATAAAAACATTGTATTGTAATATTTTTTTTACTTATATTTATTTTAGGAATATTCTGTTATGGTTATAAAAAATGGGGGATAACAAATGAAATGTGATAGATTAGAAACTTATAGTTAGTATAGTTTATTTTTACATGGCCCCATTATTTCCTTAACACTAAGGGATGGAGTTCCTTCAAAAAAATTACATTATCATGTATTGTGGTGTCAAGAAACTATATTTTCAGAAATTATGTGTTTTGGAAAATTCAAAAAACTTGAGTTTTTTACGTAATTTGAGTTGCGAAAATATTATAAGAGTTGAAAAAGTTGTTAATGAGGGTTGTTAAGAAATACATTATGGGTTAATAAAGAGTCACTATGGTGTTTTTGGGTTAATTAGGTTGTGTATTTTGTTACAAATAACACTTTCAATAAAACAATGTTTTATCATTCATGATTATACCGACTCCATCATAATGATCTTTCTATGAATGTTGAAAGCAGGTGAATATTTGAACCCTGAAATAAAGGGTGAGAAATATTTTATTTCATGTATGAATTTTTCTACAATCAGATGATCATATTGAGAAGAACGTGATGTAGAGTATCAGACTGAGCAGCTTATAGCATAGAAGTGGTAAAAAATATTGAGCTATTGATCAAAATATCTTTTAGTCTCAAGTATTTTAGTATGAAGTTCAAGATCTATCACACTAGGTGTGTGTTAGAATGACAGAAGTTGCTGAGAGAAGAGGTTATATTATTACTTAATAGTTTTGAATGGTGTTTTTTTATTCATAAGTTATAATAGTTTTCATACATTCTAAACTGAATAAGTTGATGTTTTTGGATCAAGGAGTTCTAAAAATTCATGATAACTATCATGTTAATTTTTTTTGAAGAAACCGATGAATCGTATGATTGTGTCGGTTCCAGATAATTAGAAATATTCAAGATCTAGAATTTTTGAAATCAAAAAAATTTAGAATTTATAATGTTTAAAGATGATAAATTTTGATGAATTAAAATGTCTTAGATTAGATAATTCCATCATAAGGATATTTCCACTGAAATGAAAATTTCATCATTTTGGGGACTCCATCGACTGATTCTAAGATGGAAAGATGATCATACTGAAATTGAGAAGGAAATTCAATTAGAGAAAACCTGGTAAAGTTAGGCATATAGTAGTGAGCTTCAAAAAAAATCCAGGTTATAATGAGATGATAATGAATTTATATCACAATGAGTTTAGACCGAAATCATGATCGTAATGTGTTGAGAATGAAATTAATATCATAATTAGAAGTGTATTTTTTTTTTAAAATTGATCCATAATACCAAATCTAAGAAAGATACATCATATTGAAGGTGAGGATGTTACATCTTACTAATGAATGGTTATAAACTTTGAGAAGGATGGTTATGAAGAAGACTCAAAAAAAATCTCTATGTTTTACGATGAGTTGAAAAATACAAACATGAGGCTTAGTTTTGAGTAAATCTCATAGAAATATGAGAAGTATTCACGAAGTCAATCGTGAAGATATAATGAGAGTGTTTTTTTGGAGTTTATAAAATTTGGGAATGTGTGGAAATTATTCATGTTTCTAACTATGGATATTTTGATTCACCTATAAATTGATTCTCAAATCATTTTTAATATATAAATTTTTCACGTAAGCGCAAAAGAAGGACTGTTGAAGAATTCAATGTGAGAGATTCTATAGGTCATAGATATATATAAAATATGAAAAATCTTTTTTTAACAACAATATTAAGAATGGTCATATTTAAAATATCATATTGTGTCGATCAGATTGAAAAATATCAAATAGAGTTTCTAATTATAGTTAGCAAAGTGTAAATCGAGTAATAGAGAATCATATTGAGTTCATGAGACCGAGAAAACCAAAATGATAATTCAGACTGAGATTTGGTGGCAAAAATAAACAATATCATTATTCATTGGTTTTGGAACAATTATTTGGTAATAATTTTTTTTAAACTAATGGTTTCTACTATAGTCTTTCCTACTGAGATATAGAAGGTGTATAACTACAATTGGCGCAATTTTTATTCACTTATTTATAGTTATAATTTCCATAGAAACATAAAAGTATATATGGAATGGATGTAGGTTATAAAATTGAGTATGGACCTTGTAATCATTTGTGAATTACTTACTTTACAACTTTTATTTAAACAAGTTCTTACTAAAATATGATGAGCAACAAAATATTAACAGGTTTATGGGGTTATGTTTCTAAAAGATTTAAAACTCATTAAAAGTAATCAAATGATTCCACCCCCTCTTCTAGGATGTTATTGGATCCTTTAGAACTTCAATTTTCCTTTATTTCTCAGTTGTACTATATTATATTTCTACTGTTTTTATGTTACAATGTTATTTATTATTATATATTTTTCTATTGTATTGTACTATATACCATGGGTTATATTCTCACCACTATAAATGTCACCATCCCACTATTATTCGATAGCCTCTAGCCTATGGTGAGGTGCACTTGAGGCTTCTAACTAACCAATTTTGACCATGTGAGAGAGTTCTAGATCAGGGGACTTTATAAATAGTTTATTTATTTTTTCAGATTAATATATGAAAATAGTACTGAGGACCCTAAATGTAAGTATAAATATAGAAAATAAAAAAAAAATATTTTGGTATAGTATAGAGTCTGTTTGATAGTGGAAATAAAATCGCTATATAGATACATATATGTGAATATGGGATCCAACATAGATACTCTAAGGTTTACTAACATTGATAAAGGTTTGATGGGTAATAACTCGCCTTCCCCTCATTATAGATGCAATGAAACGATTTACAAACCTAGTTTGACAGTACTATATGATATTATTTTGATAATTCATATGAACATTATAATGAATTATGATTTATTTAAATTAAATTTAATGACATCATTAAAAATAGACCATGTTATATGATATAAGCATAGATACCCTAGATTTATAACATGAGAATTATAGTGTAGGATATGCATTTTATTTATTACTATTTATGAGAGTATATTAACATTTGATATATACATATAAATTAATCTATTATAATTCACCATATTTCCATTATTTAATTTAATAGTTGGATCCATGTAGAAAAATGTAATAGTGGATGTGATAGAAAATTTAGATATTATCAGAAAATAATACCAATCAAGATAGGGGTTGGAGTGTAAAATATCATGGTGATCCTCACTCAACACTCCCAACATCTCAACAATAATGGAATCAAGGTTTTAATCCCAAATTACATGAGGAAGGAATAACATTTTATTGGGTCATGTACGCATTAATATATTTTTCCCATAAATAGATCTTTTAACCAAATAGTCACCAAGATATGGACCAATTCAGTATTCTAAATAATTGTGTATACGTTTCACAAAAAATTATATCATCGTTTTAGTTTTTTTCAATTCGGAAGGTGAGCATGGAATATTATTCTTCCTCATTATGAATATTATGAATAAGGATGAATTGGACTCAATATAATATATAGACTCCACATATGATATTTTTACTATATATTTTCCCTAAATTATTCACATTAAAATTTTGAGAGAATTCATAAAGTTGAATAAAAATGTTGAGGAAGTAGGAGTACATATAAATAAAAATTGAGGAGGCTCATAAGGTAAGCATAAAATTTCATTACATGACACAATAGTTATATTGAATAATTCTTTAATCTTTTGAAATGAATTCCTTATATGGAATTATATCAATGTCACTTTGGTGGATCTGAATTTTTTGAAATGATCACTTGTAGTGGAAAAAGATATTAATTCCAATCATTTTTCTGGAGATGGAAATATTTACATATATTTTCAGGGAAATATTTATGTTAAATCCCTGGTATGAATATAATTTCCATTGCATTAATGATAAAAATGATTAAATAATCACTTAGTAAATTTCATAAAATGGCTATTAACATGATTCAATAGTGGTAATTCCAGTAGTATACTCATACATGTTGATTATATGAAATGATTATGATCAATGGAGTGGTGTATAAAATGGTCCAAACTACTTCTCCAATAATACATAAATGAAAAAAATAGATGGATTTTGGGAATGTTTAAAATCAATACTCTGACCTAAGAGATAATAGGGATGATAGGCTTTACAAACCTCATCAACTATATAAATAATGACTGAAAAATGAATTCACTAAATCTAAAGTAGAACATAATAAAATATTGGTTAAAATATTATTTATATTCTATAGTGGATCATTAGATGATTTATTGGATTTTGAATATTTTTATTATATTATTTAATACAAGTTCCCTAGAAATGTAAATTCCACATCACAAGTGATGAATGTGGATATATCAAGGAAAACACCTCATTATGCATTTATTTTACTAAAGGTATATAATTTTTCCATGATCAGGTGTTCTACTTAGATAATTATACAATATTTATTTCAACTTCATGAAGTGTAATTTAATGTGACAAAGGGAATGGAATATCATCATCTATTTAAAGATCATAACAACTGATGAGATAAGGATTTCATAATTATTACCCTCAAACATCTTATTTTATAATATGACTACACAAGTGTTTATGACCTCTGTTTGGATGAAAATTTTGTTTTATATACAATATAATGATGGATATACTATTTAAATATTCAATAAAGTATATAATATTGAAGACATGCTAAATTCAATATAGTGTGATGATAAAATTTCAAATTATTTGCCTGACCATTCCCATGAAATGTGATTTTGAGTTACTAATTAAACCCATTCCTTATTTTGTGCTTCTATTGGAGTGAATATCTAGAATATCCCTTTTTGAATCATAATAATTGAATATAATTTGTCCAAAAAACTGGAAAATTAATTTTTATTCCTTTCTACATCATTATGTGTTCTACCAGTCCTCACTTCCACCAATAAATATATATCAATCTGACTTTTCATAGTTTATATTTTTAATAAAATGATCATGATCTTGAAATTTTTTAATCTACCTTGAAATTATTATCTAATAAGTAAAAATAGTTGATCATGATAATTCTTAAACATGGATCTTCAACTATGATACCATTAATAAATGGAAAAGAGGTACAATATACCCCGAATATATTTCTGCATAATGCATGGATACTATTATTTAATAGTGGTTTCATTTGGGCATATGAATTCACATGAAATATTTTTGTATTTTATGAATATCAACATTAGATATCACCGTTAAAAATTAATGGATGTCTTTATTGTTATCATATATTCTATTATCACGGAAGAACATGAGGAATATTTTCATATTATCTTAGTGAAACTAATGTTGGGTAAATTATATGACATGTTTAACACTATGGGTTATTAATATAAAATTTACCCTTAGTAGTTTAGGTAATGACATTTAAGGTTATACCTATAGAATCATAATAAACTATTGGGGTGAAATAATGGACGAGACCATGCACTATGAATGAAATTAATATCTTTCAATTATTAAAAATATAATACTATAATTTGGAGAGAAATTTCCTTTGATATTACAATGCTCTATCCAGCATAACATTCCAGGTCGTTTTTCCACTATATAGAGTATCATTACAAATTCATCATATTACTAATTATGTTATAAGTCATCTCACTTGTATTTACATTATCATATAATGGGGAAGGGTTTTTGATATATAGTGATGCCTCACTAATGAAATATTGATGAACTCTTATATAGTATGATAAGTTAATAGGGTATTATTCATTTCAATTAATGACAGATTAGAAAAATTACATAATGCATGAACTAAAACATGTAATATTTGTCTTGGTATTAAAAACATGGTGAAGTAATTATTATAATTTAAATTTTCATATCAATAATTATCATAAGAGAATGAAATATTTATTCACATAAAATAATCTTAGGATAACATAATGTATATTGTTTTAATTGTTCAATGAATATTATTACTAAATACATTTCCACCCAGGGATGGTGACAAAATAACATATACTTGATTTGAAATGGATAATTCTACACTATAATTTATAAGGATTGCATACAACATCATCTATTTGGATATTTAAAATATTTAAATAGAGATTCAAATATTAATGGATGAAATCTAACCATCCCAAAAATTATTTCTACACCTTCCCTCAATATAATGACCATAGAGGCCCAAAATTGTGAAATTGAGAAACTAATGTAGATTGGAAATATTTCATATATAAATATTGATGTAGATAGAGTTATATGAATTTGAAATCAATTTTTTTCCCCTATATACCTATAGTAGTGAAGGATATTTTCTATAACACACACAACACATCATTCACTATTTATACTAGAAATAAAATGATATATAGAGATCATAAGAAGAAATTATGGTGGAAAAAATTGAAGAGGGAGATTTCTATGTATCTATATTGAATTAAAATATTCCTTAATATAAGTATTAGACAACGGAAAACAAAATGAATGATAGAGAAATAATATATACTGTTATTCAAATGGGAAAACATCTCCATCATTTTCCACACTAATGAAATTAAAATTTATAATGGATAAAATTCCCTCTATGTAGTGTTGAATTACCTTGAATAGTCATGAAATATGTTTATTATATGATAAGAATACTCACTTGGTCAAAAATATATGCTATTAAATAATGAAAGAGTGTGAATTTATATAATACCACATTAACTTGTATTTTATCAAGATTCATTGTTAATAAATATTTTTGAAATAATGATTAATATAAATTACATGTAATGTGTAATATTAAGAGGTATTATCATTATCAAAATGACGTCGAATCTGAAAGTACCGTTAAGATATTTTAGCAAATGGTTTTATATTTTACAATGGACATTAATGAAATTTGGGATCAATATATTTGATTGGATGTATTCTCATATATTATCATTTTCCTCCCTTATTCCATCTGGAACCACATGTGTATTTATATGAGAACATATTTATGACTCTAACATATTGGGATGATTTCAGATAAATGATGTAGTTAGGAAAAGATCGCGTCAAAGAAATTTTAGGAAATTACTAAACAGTTTATTGACATATCAATGAATTAAAAACATGGTGGATTTCCCTTAATGATAACCGTTGATGAGATATGTTGTTTTTTCTGGGAGAAAGTGTACTCAATTAGATAACTCTAAATAAGATATTTATCTAAAATATAATGACTGGGAATATGATAACTATACACATCAGACCCTTTGAAAGTTTTTATGAGGTTCAGTATATAACTTATCACTAAACACTTCTCTCACACATCTCATCGGTGTAGACTGTGTTCAATCTATTGGTTTTTCGGAAGTACATAATATAACCATCACATGTTCCAAACCCAAATGTTGTGAATATAGATCATTAACACTCTTCTATAGAACCACAAATTTATACAAAAATTAATGAGACAAGTCTATGTGGAACACAATAACCAACATAGAAAATTTTATATAACAGACCATAGGTTTCATGATGATAAATGGGAACCATACGTTTTAATAATAAAAGAGTACTTGCATATATTTTTATCTGTTTAATATAATTTAAAGTTATAATATCCTTTAATTATGGTAGATTATAACATGACTAAAATAATAATGCCTTAAATTTGGGATAATTTATTTCAAATGAAACAGGGAAAAAGTATATATTTTTTCAAAAGAAAAATGTGAATCTTAACATACTGATTGAAATATTACATATATATTTGAGAAATATTATTAGTAAATAAATGTAAAATGTATAAGAAATGTACATAATAGTAGTTATCTTTCTTATGGGGATCATTTTTCTGATCATGGAAGTTAAGTATCTTATTTAGAATTTTCCCATGATCAATCCCATGTGAAAGACCAACATGTGTGAATTGAGAGAAATTAGTTTTGTATGAAGTTTATTATCATAAAAATTTCAATGAGATATGTTCAAGGTAAATCATAACCCTTTATAACCACCAATAATTATATTATCATTATGTCTTATATGAAGGTGATTATCAGTGGTATAAGTAATATTGTGGATGAAATAAGTATCTGATTATTAATGTAACAAACTATTTCTATCACATTAATTTTTATACATTTCACATTTATAATTTTAATGAAAATTATGGGGTCAATTTTTATCCTAATACTTTGGAAAACTTCAAACAATGTTTTTAAATAATATAAATATAAATTTATTCAAAAAAATGTATTTCTTGATAATTTTCATTTTATGAATATTATATTTTTTACTCTGGTAAAATGAATATACTAAGTATATATAAGGATAAAATATATTGTTGATTTAAATAATATATTAACACTATATTATTTTGTATTTAATGATAAATAATAGTCATAATAGTATATTTTTTTATATTATTCTTAAAGAAAAATGTTATATATGTCATATGCATTAATATAAATATTTACTTTGTATTATTTTTAAATTAAAATATTTTTAAAATAGACCATATTCAGAATAATCACATCATAATTACGTGTGACGGTTCATTAAATAGTTTCATTAAAAATCATTACCATTGTAAAATATTATCATTTCTAGTAATGGTAAAAAGATATAAATTATTATTGATGTTATTTTATTCAATTTTAATTATTCATAGAACTTTTGAACGTTGTATTTTGGAGTAAATTCAATCCAACATGTTTCACCAATATCTCATCACCTAATTTACCTAACAACCTTGGGCCTCAATATTTACCTATGAACGAACTATAGTTTCAAATGAGATTTTATTTTTTGATCTTTAAATAGAGATCACTTAAACTAAATTAATGGCTAAAATTTATATTTAACATTTCCTAGAATGATTAAATTTTACCTCTCTAGTATATCTATTCCATATATACCAGCAATTAACTTCAGGATAGTCTATCATTCCCTCTATTTCGATAAAGTCTATCAGGATAGAAATCATGCACCCATCTTTAGTATTATACGCCATAAAACATACACTATTTAAAATTAAAATTTTTCATTAATTTTAAAAAAGTATGATTAAAAAAGAATAATTCATATATTTACTTTAAATTTTGTTTTTACAACCACAATTTCTTTTTCCCTCCTTTCAATGGAGGGATAAAATGACTCACATGTTTTGTGTGAATTGTCATATCCATAAATGACATATTTTGTTTTTAGTCATTTGAATTAATATGTGGTATTGAAATTAATTTAATAATTTAAAATGATACTAATATTTTTATTATTATTAGTTTTTTTACAATGAATAGTAATTGTAATTTTTATCTCAGTATTATGATTTCATCCTTAATTCATAAAAAAATATTACTAAAACAAGCTCATCACCAAATTCTTCTTCATAAATCTATATAGAAACTATCCTAAAATGAAAATACATAATTAAAATAATTAATGACCATATATTTCATTACATCAAATAATATAGTAATTACTATCATTTTAAATAATTAATTAAGACAAACATCGACATTTCAAAACCCTTATTAAATAATAGATTAAATTAAAATACGAAGATAAATATACAAAAAACAAGGTAAATAAATGAATAATAAATGAAATTAATTATGTATTATAAAATATAATAGCTATGAATAATGTTTCTAATTATGTTATGGTGAATGGTTATTATTATAGATCATGTTATGTTGTTTTCAGGTAAGCCTACAGCATATGCAAGAGGTTATTGTCGCTATTTTTTCATTTACGCATATGCCATATTCAATGCGTTCTTTACTCTATGTGTTTTTAATAATTACATATGGGTATATTTGTCATACCAAACATTCAATTATTTATATTTAAAAATATATCTCATGTTTTATCTTATTTTTCATTTTGATTCAAATGATATCAATGT
Organism: Viscum album; assembly: GCA_963277665.1. Lineage (NCBI taxonomy): Eukaryota > Viridiplantae > Streptophyta > Magnoliopsida > Santalales > Viscaceae > Viscum > Viscum album. The sequence continues at coordinate 173,570,371 of OY728157.1, forward strand.
TGTATATGTTTTCATCTAAATTTCTAATAATTGAATGTGTTTTTATATTACACTAATTTTATTTTGTGTTTTTTAATTACTACACCATTTCGGTTTGTTTTAATTTTTACATTATCTTTAGTAGTATTTATAACTCTATTTTTAAATTCAACCTTCATATTCAATTTATTAAATTGTGACCAAATTTTTAACGGTTTTGTCACCTCACCATCAATTTCATTTTTTTCATAGTTTTTCTCCCATTAAAATGATCCTCCTTGTTTTAATAATATTTAATTTTTATTTAATTACCTAAATATTATCATTGTCTATGAAATTATCATTATTCCATTAAAATATACATGTTTTATGGAATCCCAACTTCATATTAAGAAGACATTGATGGGAAAAAATTACCGTTCTCATTAATAAGTTTCTCTATTACTAATTCATAATCTATCCAGTAAAAATTATATCTATCCTTATTTAGAAAAAAAAGTTTATTAACTCATGTTAACTTAATTTTTCTCATTTAATCAATCACACTATATTTATTACTAATTTATGTAATGAGGATTTTAATAATTATGTTTTATGATGTTTAAACAAATTTACTTTCCTGATAGTATACTTCAATTAATTATTAATGATTTGTGACATAAAAATTATTTTATTCTGTGGATAAATTATATTTATTTTTCATAATTCATTTCTTTTAATTTTTTATCCATGTATCCATCTTGAATATTACATTTTAATTTGACTTGTATCTTTATGTTTTTAAAAAAATTCTTAAAACAATTTAGGAAATCTATTTTTAGAATTTATCTTTTTCTTTAATCTATCTCAAGCTTTTATCTCTTATGGAGTTATAATTCATGAATCGCCATTTAAAAGTTTTTCATACATATTTTGTTTGGATTTATTTATATTTTTGTATCAAACTACCAATTTTTTATATTATGAGAAAATATTTAAAAATGTTGGGAAACCCATTTTAATTCTATAGTTTGATCATGGTATGATATATGATTGATTTAGTATGGTAGAATTATGTGTGGATATGGTTGAGTGGTTTCCTATATCACCCTCTAATTAATTTCTTGATGTTTTATATTTCATGACATATTGAATAATAGAATTTATTGGGTCTGTTCACATATGAAGTTGTAGGAATTATTGAGTTTTCCCATACGATAAAGTGTGGGAATGATTGTGGTTTTTGACAATATAATTATTAAATTTGGTTATGATATGTATGTTGTTCCTTGTTAGTATACATGTTCATGACATGCTTAATTTTTTTTAATTTTACTATTATTATTATTAGTGGAACAACTTTACTATCTCATGTTTACAAAATATTAATTTAATGACACTGATATTTCTGGTAATATTTTTTGAAATAATATGGAATAATTTATTTTCCAATTTCTAAGACATAAGGTGATTTAGTGGTATGGTCATCCTAGAATAAATGTTTGAAATATATTAAATATATTAAATTAATATTAATTCCAATTTCGTGAATAAGTGGAAGACCACCTGGACGATGCCCTAGATCCAAAATCTGAGGACACTATTTTATTCAAATAATGGATTTTACCCTTAGTGTGATATAACATTTTTTTACCATGGGGTAATTTTACAAAAAAATCATGGGCACAAATGCATAAAATAAATAAATAATTTTATTTATTTTATCTATTTCTGACATAAAGACCATGATTATCTATATGCTCACTATTATAGAGATGTCTTATGGTAATACATTAAACTCTAGTGGTATAAATACACTATTGTAGAGACGTACTGGTTGATGATGCCATATCAGAAATTGGTCAAGGATTGGTGTTCCAATATAATGTGTTGATCTTATATACAATAATGATTCAATACCATTCTTTATCAAGGACCTATAAAAACTCTACGTAGGATGTTCTTGGGTATAATTACATCCCTTTATTTTATCATGGTTTAATGTGGAACTCTTTAATGTAAAAAAGTTGATTCAATGTTCTATGGTAGATTAAATATATTTTTTATAAATATAATCCCTTTGGTTTTTTTATTTCTATTACAAATGATAGGGGCTGAAAAAATAAGGGAGAAAGTTTCCTAAAATTCAATGACTTATGGATTTCCCCCTATTCATCACACTTTCATCGCGATAAATTTCAATGGCCAATAGTTTGATGAAAACTAGGTAATAAATCATTGTCTGACCAATATCTAATGAAGCAGATTGATTTCATGGGTGTGGTTCATGATCGAGGCTATGATAGAGGATTGATAATAATGGACGATGGACAAAGGTGAATTGAAATGTACTGATTGATTCTGTTCTTACAGGTTTCGATGGTTCATCATTGGACACTGAGAGTGGGAATTACCCAAGAGGATTTGATGTATGGGTCTATGATCACTAATTATTAAATTTTTGGATGATATGAGATATATATTATGGAGATAAATATGTATTATATTATGTGTAAAATAACATGGAGGTGAACCTATGGGGTCTGGAAAATGATGTGTTACATAATGTATAATCTAGCGTTACTTGCTGAGTAGGCCCCCCTTCATGGCTATAGGATTTTCATATAGAGATAAATATATCACACTGTGTGACCCTATCACTAACCATGTGACATGTGTGGGTGTATTGGCTTGTATCTTATGAGATAACCAGACCTGGGCAGGCAAAGTACATGGATATGTACATGCATTGGTGTACATGTGCACAAGTAGCCGTAAATATGTTAGTATACAGGCACCACTAGTGGTACAAGGGATAATGAAGGTGGAATGGGGAGGGTGTCCAGTGATATCTACACACCGTGAACAGTTTATATAACCATGTATGTCTACATTTATATAATATGTTGGATATAACCACATGGTTTGGATATATATTGGATTCAGACACCATGTACCCCTATTCAAGAAGTTTGTTGACCTTCATTTATTTAGTCTTAATCTGTCCCTTCTTAGTATATTCCCTGAGTTTATTATTGTGAGGCTACAATATAGTATTATGTCTAAATATCAATATTACGATCCCCTGTAGAGGATGATTCTTATATAGAGTTTATGGTTTCCCTCTGTGATATTGGTGTGCTATGATCTATCATATTTTCTCCTAGGTTGGGATTGCGGAATCAGCATTACAACTTTGAGTTGGAAAATTATCCTCTATCTAATATTCTATATCAGTTGAGTTTTTGTATTATTTCATGTGATCCCTTATGTTGAAGGTTGATAAATAATGGGATCATGGAGTCCCCCAAAAATCTTGGGTGTGACCTCCAATTTGGTTATCACAAACATTTGGACAAGTGATCTTTATTCAGTGGGGAAAAGTCTTCATAAACTGTTGGATGAGAGTTTCCAGTGATTTCATGGCTAGTGGAATATATTCTAATGGAAAAATCATTCCTTTTATATGATTCGTGTTTACGGTTGTTGGTTGTGACCACCTAGTGGATTAGTGTCATTATGCTGAATATAAAGCGTAGAAAAGATATATCAGGACATCCTAGGATAGTTTTGGTGGCCATGAATGATTTTTTCTATTATAAATATTTTATCTCAATACCTCACTTATCTATATGTTAAGGCTGAGCTTTAGGTTTTTGAAAAATTGTCTCAAACTCTTGAGGTTCCATATTAAAAGTGGGGTCGTACATCCATATATTTCATGATGGGGTTACTAAGTATTTTCAAGGGACACTATTCCATATGGTTGATTCTAGAATGAAACAGCAACATGGAAAAAATTATAGAAATTCTAGTTAATAGTTAAATATAGGTCTTGGTATTATATTATGTGCACGAGATAGTAAATATCCATAGAGTTCCAACTATGATCATTTGAAACCATGATTCTTATTACATGTTTTGGTCCTGGAGTAGATTAAAAGAGAAATTTTTGGAATCAGATTTACTTGATCATTTAATTTCCCCCCACAATATAATGGCATGAATTAGAGGAGAATTCAACTCTTGGAGGAAATTATGTGAGCATTCATATTTGATTTTAGCCATAGTCTGGAGGATTGTTTACCATGATGGAGTTTGTATACAAAAACCACTGCCATTCCACCATTGGTATGGCAGTATTTGATTCCTTGTATGGGAAACCCTATAGGTAACCAATTTTTTGGAAAGAACCAGGTGAGTCAGCAATCATGATACAAGATTTTTTGGGAGATATACGGAGAAGGTGTAAATCATCTAGTAGTAGATGAGTACTAAACATATTCATTATAATTCATATATGGGATTAAAACTGAGACCTAGAATGTTTGTGGTTGGAGATCATGTATTCTTGAGGGTCTATCCTCGATGTGTACTATAGAAATTTCTCAAAGGTAGAAAGCTATATATGATAATTAATGGAAATTTCTAGATACAACGTAGAGATGGAAAGGTGGTGTACAACATGGATACACCATTGTAGTTAGACCATGAACACAATGTCATCCATGTGTCGAAGCTGGGGAGGTTTGTTCACAACCCTCCATATGTCATCAACTAGGGTGAGATGGAAATATAGGATTGAGATTCATTTTTTAAGTACCCAGTGGAGATTGAGTATCGGCTGGATATGATCCATTGTTGGTGATCGATTCCCCTATTGTGTGTCTAGAGGAAGCACAAGAATCTTTTGGAGAGCACCTATGAGCCGAATACCCAAATGTGAGAGCATTAAACTCGTTTTTTGAGTAGGTTTCTGAAAATGCGTATATTGGGGAGAGTGTAAAAATGCTTATTTTCTATCTATTATTTTTGGATGCTACATGTAATATATTCAAGAATTTTTGTGGATACAATTTGTATTTCCAATTCCCAAGGAGACCGTAATATATTTTTGAGATATATTAAATATATTTATAACATGTGCATGATTTTTACTATAAGAAGTGAAATATATCTTGAATGGGGTTCTGTATCCAAATTTTGAGGGAAAGGTTGAGTATATAGTGTGGGGTTTTCCCATGAATGATATAAATTTTTTTTGTTTGGGGTGATTGTGAAAAACCAATTACAACCACAAATGAAGAAAATAAATTTATATATTTATATATTTATTTTTATTATTATTGAAAAAATTACAAAGTTAATCTGTAAATATGCGGTCATAGAAATTTATGAGGGTTGGATGATAAACCTCGGAGACTTTCAGAGACTATTTAAGAGAGTTTTTTAATGATGGACCTGGATTATATTAGGATCAAGGACCAATGTGACAACATAAAATTTGGATCATGCCAATGACAGTGATGATAGAATAGTCTTCATGAGAGACCGGTCCGAAATCACGGTATGATGTCTTTTTTGCGAAATTTCATCCCATTATTGTGTCTTGGTCAAACATTGATAAATTCAATGAAAAATAACCGATTTTACAATCAAAGATTTATTAAAATGTTTGATTTATTCATGGTCATTAATTTTAACCCTATAAAATTTCCTATTTCCAGGATAATGGATTGAAGATGAATGAACAAAGATTGAGGTTTGTTACTCCAATTTTATGGTTATGGATTCCCCCACCCCAATTCATTATATGTTTATCACATTAAATTTATTTCGATTGTGGTTTGACAACTACTAGGTATTCAATAGTCGCATGACCGTTATTTTTCATAATTAATCAATACCAGCGGTGTGGTTCGTGAACAAGGATAAGAATGAGGTCTGAAGATGACGAAGGATTGTTAGAAGAAGATCATACCTGATGGATTGTTTTTCTTCTTCTTTATTTCCATGGTGTGACTTTGAAGAATGAATGTGGGCATTACTCAAGAATATTTGAATCATGGATCTACAGTCTCTAAGAAATACAGGCAAAGATGACCCCATATCTATAGATTTATGAGGTAATGGAAGCTCTAGAAATGAATTCTACAACATGGTGGAGAACCTATAGGATCTGAAATATCATAGTTACATGGTGTGTAATCTGGCATTACATGTCATGTGGGACCCCCCAATACGACACTAAGGTTTTCCAATAGAAATAATTATTAGGTACCATGTGACCAAATCACAAATTGTGTGACATTGTTGGTTGCGTGACATATATCTTGGGGGGATAAATGGCATGGGAATTCCAAATACATTAATGCAGACATAGATAGGTATACGAATTCATGGTTAGGTGTACGTAGGTTGGTAAATTTGTATATAAAGTAGTACATAAGCATAGGAAGAAGGAAGATGGTAGGTATCACGAAATATTTATAGGGTTTTTCCTATTAATACATTTCATGTATCTAGATATTTTCATGTCATGTGAGATGGAACCACATGGGTAGGAAATTGGTTGGATAGACACACCTTTTACTCCCTTTGAGGGTGTTTGAATCACCTCGTTTCTACAGTCTAGATGCATTTTGGTTGAGTGTTTTACCTTGTTCTGTTCCCATTAGGTTATAGTTTTGTATTATGTCTATATATTAGGATTGTGATCACCTTTAGTGGATGAGTCTTGGATATAGATCAAGGTTTACCTCCATGTGAAAGGTGTGTTATCCACTATTGTCTTTTTATCCTTGGTGGGGTTTGTGGAATTGGAATGGCCTCCCTGAGTAGGCCATCGATCCTCATTCATGCAGGAAGTATTTTTAATTTGTGTGATATCACATGCATAAGATCCCATACATAGAGGGTTGATCTATATTTCATTCATTTTGTCCCTCGGTGGTTCTAATCATAACCCCGCATCTTAGTATCACTGTATTTATGACTAGTGATCTTCCATTGGTGGGGCCCAATAATCATAATTTCCTATATGGGTTCATAAAGTGATTTCATTTCTAGTGGAGTGAATTATCCTAAAAAATAATTTATTTTATCATAATCTTATGGTTGATACCTAGTCATGACCTTTTGGTGGTGTAGTGTTCTTGAGTATTTCAATGATTTTTATGTTATGGAATGATTACTATATCATTGTTATGAGTTTAATCTCTATGATGCTTCATATTCATCACTTTTAGAGTTTCCTACTATGTATTATTATACTAACCCTTACATGGGTTCTTCCTACATGTGTTATGTATTTTGTATATGATGGACCATTTGGTGATATCCTCAGAGGACATGGAGAAGGTGGAGCATAGATTAAGCATGATAAACCAAGCTATTTTTTTAGTTATTTCATTTGATTGATGTCTTGTCCCTTAGATTAGTTTGGATGGTGTACAGTTTTTTGTTGTGATTTTATTTTCCCCCCTTTTCACAATTAGTACGTTACATTTGTACTCGGATTATAGGATCATATATATATATATATATATTCATGAATTGGTATTAGTTTTTTTATCTTTTCCGCATTTTATATTTTTTTTGATGTATGCATGTGTATATGTATGATAGGATAAGTCCTCCCATGTGTTGGATATTCCTACTCAGTATTCATGGATAGCCATAATCCTATTTGAGTTAGGCTTGTAGTAGTCATGTTTTTAACCATGTTGGGCCATTTATTGACATTTATAATATAGATTATTGATGATCATTTGATATTATATGTCCTCCAATCATGATATATTGACAATTTATATTATTCTGTTTTTTAATCAGGTATTTATCACTTGCTAATGTTTTCACAAATTTTTATGGTATAAAGAATTTATTTTCCTTTGATATACATTCCCATAATATGTGTCTGAAGTCATACCTTCTTATATTTCCCTTTTCCCTAAAAATTATATTCAATATTATGTGTATGTAAAAGTATTATGTATATTATTTGTGAGTGTTTGTCATGAAATTGTGTGATATAATATTTTTATTTAACTGGTAGCAAACAAAACTAGACCTATGGTTTTATGGGTGTGAAATTTTTGTCAGATATAATCTTTAAATGACAACCACAATGTCAAATATAAATTGATACATTCCACTCGGTATCTAAAATTATTTGTAAATACTTTTTATTATAAATACTATTTGAGGTTCTACCACCACCACCTTGAAGTGGTCCACCCTGACCTCAGGGAGAGGCTAGATAGGGATGAGCACATATTTAGGCAACTAAGGCCTATGACCACGGTCCTCCAGAGATGATTCAAGGGATGATCGGCATCTACTCCAACCTAGAGGCAGTACTTATAGACACATCTTTCAGTCAATTTCATTTCCATAAATCTTGTTCAGAGCTCGGAGATTCTGGTAGATCCATTGGCTCTATCCTTATGATTAGGGACTCTTATGACAGAAGATTCGATGATCACACACTAGTGCCGACAATGTGAGCTTACTCAAGGAGGCAAAAGCTTTGGATGTGATCTACTAGTAGCAGTGTCGTAGCCTTAAAATGTCATCTTGGGTATGGTATAGTTATCCATGGTCCATGATCAGATTGACTGTTTTAAGCACAAAGTGTGGTGTGTCCGTGAGGATGGGACTAGTTTTTCCTTCAACGGTGAGAAGGGAACCTTTTCAGATCAGGATGGAATTACCTAGAGGAGGGTGTTGCCAATCACACATCAGTTAGTTTTCCTTACCCTTAGAGAAGTTGATGATATGAGTCTGATCTATCCTGTAGTGGTGGACTAGTATGCTGATGTCTTTCCTGAGGATGTTCTGGGATTACCTCCTCACTGATAGGTATACTTCTAAATTGAAATTTACCCCATGATAACACTGATATATACTCTATCATATTGCATGGCTCTCGTGGTGTTTCATGAGTTGCGGGTATAGCTTGAGGGCATGGAGAGGAAGGGGTTCATAAGGCCCATTATTTCTCCATGGGCATCCATGATTTTGTTCACCAAGAAGGCATATAGTAGTCTCGGGCTTTGTGTCGACTATCGGTGCTTGAACCAGGTGATTGTGAAGAAAAATTTTCTTCTATCGATGATTGATGATCTCTTCGACTAGCTGAAGGGAGAGCAATGATTTTCAAAGATAGTGCTAAGATCAGGATATCATCAGCTCAGCGTACGGGATGAGGACATACCAAAGACAACCTTCAGATTTTAGTATGGCCATTATGAGTTCTTGGTGATTCCCTGAGATGTGACCAAAGCTCTGGCAGTGTTCACGGGGCTCATGATCGGGATCTTCCAGACTTACCTCGATTGCTTCATGTTAGTCTTCATTATCAACATCTTGATGTACTCAGTGTCAGAGGAGGAGCATGCCACACACCTACAGATAGTTCTGGATACACTCCAATAGCACCAGCTTTATGGAATTATCTTGATGTGTCAGTTCTAGTTATGAGAAGTCCACTTCCTAGGGAATGTTATATTGGAGGCTGGAGTCATAGTGGATCTAGAGAAGATTGAATCAGTACTTTCTTTTGATCCACCCAAGAGTGTGACTGAGATGTGGAGTTTCTTGGGGTTGGCAGGGTACTACCGGAGATTTGTATCAGACTTATCTAGGGTAGCTTCACCCTATTCAGATTTGAGGAAGCAAAGGAGGCCTTTCTTATGGATGGAGAAGTGCTAATAGTGTTTCCCAGTGATGAGGGATAGCCTAACGAGTGTCTCAATATTGAGGCTTCTAGAAGAGGGTGTTGTGTATGTAGTCTACTGTGATGCATCAGGGACCGGAATAGGTTGTTTCCTGATATAGGAGTGAGTGGTGATCTCCTATTAAACGCGGTTGTTGAGACATCATGAGAAGAACTATACTACCCATGAACTAGATTTAGCAGCAGTGGTCTTCTCCTTGAAGATGGGGAAACACTACCTGATGGGTGAAAAGTTTACTATTTACTATGATCTAAAGTGTCACAGATATATATTCTCATAGAAGGACCTAAACCTGAGACAGCGATGATGGCGATATTTCCTCCAAAACAATGACTTTGATATACTCTACACTCTTAGAAAGGAGAACATTGTGGCAGACACACTCACCAAGAGTGTTGGTCTATAGTTTCTCTGTGAGGTGACACAACAACCATCCATGTTGAAGTTATCCTTTGTGGATAGTGATGGAGAAACATACCTCCAATCTTTGACTGTTACTCCCCAAATCCTTCAGCGAGTCAGAAAGGCACACTTTGGGGATGTTGATTGTGAGGCTCAACGTGCTAATATATCCTTAGGATAGGATTATAATGGTTTTTATGAAGTTGGGGATCATGTCATATTTTTTAGAGGATGCACTAAGCTACCATTTATGCTATGGGGGGATGTTTTGAGGGAGTTTCATACATACCCTTTGGTGGTACATACTGGTGTGGTGAAGATGTACCAAGACCTCTGACGTCAGTACTGGTGGCTAGGGATGAAGAAAGCAGTAGCGGAGTTCGTTTCACGATGCCTAACTTAACAACATGCGATGGCTAAGCATCAGGTTCCAGAATTCTTAGAAATCCACTTGATGTGTCGGAATGGAAGTGGGATGGTATATCCATGGAATTTGTGACAGGTCAACCACATATGCCTAGATTCCATGATTCAATTTCGTTGATAGTTGACCAACTCACCAAGTCAGTCCACTTTTTACCCATTCGAGATCAGGGATCAGTAGAGAGATTATGACGCCTCTATGCACAGGAGATAGTACGACATCACGAGCTGACATCGACGATCATCTCAGATTGTGATGCTCGTTTTATATCTTGATTGTGGAAGGGAATGAAGGAGGCGTTCACGACTCAACTACTTTTGAGCACTGCCTTTCATTCTTGGACAGATGGTTAGATGGAGTAGACCATACAGATGCTTTAAGACATTCTTCAAGCTTACACGCTATATTTTGGCCCTATTTGGAAGGATCACATTCCCTCGGTGGAGTTCACATACAACAATAGCTATCATTCCACCATTGGCATGGCACCTTTTGAGGCTTTTTACGGGGAACCATTCAGATCACCACTATGCTGGACATACCCAGGGGAGTCAGAACTTATGCGTATAGAGTTGGTACATGCCACTATGAAGAAGTTACATATCATACAATTGAGGGTGAAAACTGCACAGTGCCGGAGGATTTCTTATGCTAACCAGAGATGGTGAATCTTGCATTTTGAAGCAAGAGACCATAACTTCCTATGGGTCTCACCCCAATGAGGATTATGGGGGTTTGGTTGGGGTGGCAAGCTATCTTTGAAGTTCATTAGAACATTCCAGATCCTCAGCAGAGTAGGCGAGGGGGCGTACCTTCTAGATCTTCCCCCACAGATGCATTAGGTGCATAATGATTTCATGTTTTATATCTGAGGAGGTACGTGCATGATCCATTTCATGTTATCGACTGGGGTGAGCTAAACATCAATGATGGGGTGACATTTGTGGAGTCCTCAGTAGAGATAGAGGATAGACAAAAGTGCATCCTTTATGGGTGGTTGATTGCACTGGTGCAAGTTCAGTGGCAGCATGGGAACCTCTAGGAAGGAAAATGGGAGTGGGAGGCTCAGATGGATGCTCATTTCCCCAATTTATTTCCCTAGTTTTGTTGTAGATTTCTAGGATAAAAATCCCTAACATGGGGAGAATGTAAAGACCCAAAAATTTCATATAATATTTTTTCAAATTATCTCATATTATTACGAGTCTATGAAAATTGACGACTCTTGATTCCAATGGCTAGAGTGCCTGGAATATAATTTTGAACTTTTTTTAAGCTACATTCAGTAAATGTGTGAGAGATAATTTCTATCTTTAGATCTAGTTCTTGGAATTGAAATCCGAGGGATCATTGAACTTGCTGCACTAGGATTCGCTTATGTGAGTCTTAACTTCTACTATAGTATTTCGTGTTAAAAATATAATTTTATGGACTTTTTGAAAGAATAATAAAATAACATAATAAGTTATTGTATATTTTCTACCTCTTCTTTAGTGAGGGTGGAGAGGACCAAAGAGGAGGTTGGACTTTTAATGAGGGATATTAAACACCAGTTACACATCAATTATGTAACCAGTCCTCATTTAATTAATTTAGTTCATTAATCTCACTAATTAATGGACATTTAATTAAAAAGAGAGCTAAACTCTTAATTGGTCCATATGATTATTAACGTTTTGGAAAAAAGGAGGATTAGGGTGATATTGGGAGATATCTCTAATGAAGTTCTAGGGATCAACCCTTCCAATGAAAAACAGAGACATGGACGACGTCATTGGGGAAAACAATCTGGGATCGACGAACGCTGGTGGGTTCAACGAACATGGATATTTCTCCCACAACTATGACATCTCCTTCGATTCTGAGGTAGGAAATTTTGTTTCAATCCTATTGATTTTATTAATTCAAACCCTCATTCTAAAAAAACAAAAACAAGACGAATGTGGATCTACCAAAATGAGTCGATCCCCATTTTGTATGAAATTGTTGCCGGTTGTTGTGGAAGTTCTGAATGGGTTTTAATTTATCTTTGACGATTTGATATCCACACCCCTGCTAAATTACTAATGAAGAGGGTGTGGGCAAACTAAAGAAGGCCCGGAGCCTCCGTCACTTTTAGTTTTGTCATGTTCATCATGGGAGAAGTTTGAACTTGGGTAAAAGATGATGTGGAGATCCACGTAGTGTTGGAAGCATCCTGGTAGGCCCGTAGGCGCCTTCAGAAGGCAAAATGGACCACCAGAGATCGCCAGGAGGCCCGTGGAAGCCCCAATAGTGACATCCATCGATGGATTTGTCCATATCCCACCAGCAGTGGAGGAGACGCACCACCCTTAGGCATTGCGGCGAATAGCATGGGAATCTGTCTTTGGCCAGCCACAATGGCAGTAGATGGGCTTCGGTTGCACACCCCGGAGGGAGGCCACAGCTTTGTGTTGCATTAGAGAGGACCCAGGCCCTATGGGTCCCGCTGACAGGGGGAGGCACCACGTGGCCTCACCATTGCAAATAGAACAGACTTTTGCCTATTTGGGAGTGGGATCAACCCCTATGTAGGTCATGCCCAGCCAAGGCCGGTAGGGTCGATTCGCGGCACTGCGGGCCGAGCTCACCACGGCCCCACCCAGTCAGGTCGGCCCAACCAATTCGGGCCAGGCCGGGTCGGACCCGAGTTGGGCCTAGGCCGGGTCGGTGCGACCTGAACTGGGTCAAGCCGGCCTAGGACAGGGCAGGTCGCGTCAGTCCAACTGGGTCGATGCGGCCCAACCTGATCGGGGCGGCCCGACCGGGTCTGACCGGACCCAACCACTTTTTGGCCCAGATACGATTAAAAAGTTATATCTCAGAAACCAAACGTCATTTTGATGAACCATTTGTGGTTCTGGACTCCATGGAACAAGAAGGTCCTTTTAAAATACTCAACTTGGTTTTTTAGAAATTTTGGGTATTGTTGGGTTTGATCAAACCAGAATCCATCCTAGGACATGGTACTAAAATACTTATAACTCGTAGATCGAGCACCCGATGGATGCGCTCTATATCGTGTTGGGACCCTTATAGAGGTCCATTAGGATGCTCATTTGTGAAACTTTGTGGTAGTTAAGGAATAACGAATAGCTTGTGGAGAAGATACTAAAAAACTCAAGTGCACCGAGTGAAGGGAATCCTACGGCTGACTATCAATTGAATACATACCTTGTGTTGATAAGAATCATAGTGACCCTATGTGGATCGGAATCAGAGAGACCCTATATGGATCAGCATCATAGCGACCTTGTATGGATCAACATCATAGGGACCCTGTGTGGATCAGTATCATAGCGAATTTGTGAGGATTAGCATTATAGATACACTGTGGGGATTGGCATCATAGAGACCTTGTGTGGATCGACATCATAGAGACATTGTATGGATCAGAATTCTAGTGACCCTGTGTGGATCAGTAGTGCGCAACCCGATGAGGACCATCCAGGGAGAGGCCTGTCGGGGATCAATGACATACGACCTTATGTGGATTGATAATTTAAAAACTCATTCTTGGTTTAGTTGTGGAAACTTTCTAATGGAATAAAATGGTATATATTTAAACTAATCATATTTATTCATTAAATTTGAGTTGTATACTGCGTGTGAGCTATCTATACTTTTCTCTTTGTGGTTGACATCATGGTTCAGGGTTTTCCTTTATGGAATTCTAGGAGAACTTTTTTGGACTTAAGGTCCCTACTAGGTGTTGTTATGCTCACCCCTTCATGGGGTTTGGCCTCACCTTATCGTGACTTGTGTAGAATATGAGAAGCTCGGTAGAGATTTTCTAGAGCTATGACTAGGTAGTACACGGAGGTGATTGGTTGACGTGGAGAGCTTTGGAGACGATCTATACCAACCCTTCAGGTAGGATTCCTGGTAGAGGATATCAGGAGCTGTTTTTTATTATAGTTGTATATTTTCAGTGGGGCTTGTATTCCTGGCCCATTTACTTTCTTTACACATTTTTAATTCTGTAGTTTTACTACATGGTTTGCATCTTTTCGTGTTTTTGCTCTTTGATTTTGCAGGTTTAATGGAAATGTCTTCCCATATTCAGGGATATGCCTTTTTGGTGCTAGTATCCAACCCCTAGCCTATGGAGGGTATGCCTGGGGTATTCATGGCATGGGCCCTAGGGGACAGGTCATGAAACAAGTCATTTCCATTTTGAGTATTTTTTCCATTATATACTCTTCATTCAAATTATCCTTGAATTTTTTTGTTGAATAAAGAGGTGTAATTTATTTATTTCAATTAATTTATTCTATTTTTTAAATATTTTTTATCTACCTATGAATTTAAAATAGTTAGCTAGTGGGGAAAACATCTTTGTCCGATGTCTCCCCATTTAGTAAAACAAGTCCAATTAGATTCAATTTCTAAAAGGTATTTAGGAAGTCATTTCACATTTCCTAGTAGATAAAAATGAAAGTTTGAGGTCTTGATATTGTTTATGGTAAAAATATGTCTATACCTTGAGGTCTTGATATATACATTGTATAATTTAATTGATGTGCATTTCTCAACTACGATAAAGGGAGGTTCAAAGGATTGAATATTGTCCATCACTACCTTCTTTATATTTTCCTTTTCATCCTGGTTTACTTCTGATTTCTATCACTAACATAGATTTATTATTAAATTAATCATTGTTTTACCCATTTCAAATCCCAATTTTTTTATTCTGTCTTTAGAAAAAACAAATTATCAATGTGACTGTTTGATAACTTATCTGGTAACCTCCTTGTGAGATAACTGTGTGGTAACCATTATGCAATATTTTATGGGGAAAATTATTGATTGGGGATATGTGACTGAAAACCTTGACATTATTGATAATGATTATTGAGGATAAATTAAACTACTTTATTCTAATCAAGATATTTTCTTTCATAGAATTCGTTATTTAATTATTTTTTAATATAAACGATATTATGTTTTTTTCACAAACATAGTTTAATATTAAGTTATTGAATATAAAATAACATTAGTACTGATTCTTTGATTATTGGTGTGGGTTACATAGAGTTAGAAAATTTTAATTAGATTTAGTTTTATATATTAGAGGGACTATTGAATGAGTATTTTAGGTCACTTTAATGAAAATTTTGATTGGAATTCCCTGTTACCAAATGGTTTAATCAATATTCCATTACCCAATAGAAAAATTATTATTTCAAATTATGGGTTTCATCTAAAATCTAAAAATACATCATCGTTTTAATGGTATAAATGATTAATGGAAACTAATTCAATTTCATGGATAATAATTTCTAATGAAATTTTTCAAATTTTATTTTTTCCATTAACATTCCATACATTCAAACCACCAAAATGATGGAAATAACTTAAATATTAAGATTTATATTCCAAAAAGAGAGAGTAATATGGGTCAAACCATATCATATAGATTATAATATTAAGAATATATTCTTACAAGAATGCTAAACTTTTATTAAAACACTACCAAAAAAACATATAGTTTACTACATCTCCAACCATGATGGATGAACATGTACCCTTCGAGAATGATATTTTGTAATAATTATGAATTTGAGGGACACTATATTAAATAAGATCATATCATTCTTATAGAAAATCTTATGTCACTCTTATCACACCAAAAAATTGGTTATACTATTGATTAATTATATATATAAAATAACAAAAATAGCATCCTTCCCTAGAACACTTTACATTCTATATAGTTGTATGTATCATGAAATTAGACATGGTTCACAATATTTCATAGGCTTCTGACAGGATGTTAATGTGTTAGGTTATAAAAAAATTAAACTATAAACTTATTTTATTGAAAATAAAATTTAAATTAAATAATAAGAATATATTCCACATAATATCAATAATAATGAATAAAAAATGAATCCAATGAAACTGAAATTAATAATTAGACTTTATTATATCAAATTGTGCTATTTAAAATACATATGTGTCATCCACAAATCCAAAATAAATCTCTTAGGTAGATCATTTATATCATTGGAAACAAAGTTAAACTATATCTACCTTGTCGAGATTCCCGAACATATCTCATCTCAAAACTAAAACCAATATCTCTTTCATAATCGGTCATATTATATTTCCATAGAAATACCTGAAATATAGGGGTGCACTCAAGAACAAATGTTTTAGTAATACATTATTTGGTTATGACTGTGTCTAAGTAGGTCCCTAGAAATAGTTTTTCAAAAATTAATATTTTACGTAATGCATGGAGGAAATGATATTATCAATATAACAAAATCTTTTATTAATTTGAAATTAAAAAAACATCATCAATACCCAAGATATTTGGTGTCTTGTGGGATTTAACATACCTCTATTATTTTATTGGATGTATTCGAGTATTATACCTCACTTTTATAACCATGTGAGTACAAGATTTGATCCCCACAAAATATTTTATATAAAAACCCACAAGTGCGGATGAGTAGGATTTCCAAAATTAACATTAATATTAAAGATGAAAAGGTATACAGGCATGAAAAACAGTAACCCATGAATAACCACATATTTTTAAGATAGACAGTCCTATTAATAAAAAAAATGTAACTCATAGAGGGATAAGGAATCTCAGAAATATATCTTATATATACCCTCACATAGAATATTGGTCAATCTAGAACTACATTATTTATAAAATTCCACCTAGAAATATCAAATAAAAAAGATATTATGGGGAATAAAAGAACACTAGAAACAATCAAATGAGTAATAACTAGTAGGGAAAATTTTCCCACAAATAAATATCCCTTATATGTAAACCCACATGGGGAAGATAATCCTAGGTAGAGCTATCACATATATAAATATTCATGTGCGTGATAGGCCAAAAAATTTAATACCAATTGTATTAAAACCTATGTGGAAGTTCATCCATCCTATTTATTCCAATATATGATACAATATAAGGCCACATCCTTAAACCTTACTTAATCTTGAGTTATTACAAGATTACACAATGCGGATCTTTTCAGGTTTAGAGTTTTAGAGAATTATATCATAAAACTTACATTACATTCCACATTTAAACAAAGTGGTTACATAAAAGATAGTATTCATTTTTTTCCCATCAATGGAAACATATTTAAAATAAAACATGGATTCTTTCTTGACACTTCCTTGACACTATCATCATATCATGTACCTTTCCCTTGACCTGTGAAAAACATTTCAAAAAAAACTTGGGATGAGCATAAAAATCTCAGTAAGGGTTATAAAAATATGGAAAGGAAACATGAGTTCATATATACATATGAATGAAATAATAATTTACCCATAAAACATAAGCACTTTAATAGACCTCATCAAATCATGAATAAATCATAGAAATCATAAGACATAAAAGGTAACTTGAGGCATTCATAACATTCTTGTGTAGGGAGTAACACTCTTGGTTACGTTTGGAATACCCACCACAGTATATTCCCTAAATCTCTTCAGAGAAACCTTAACATTTCACTCCTTCATGTTACCCAATGCATTGGAGAGCTATATCGGGCTCACCCACCCTTATTTTATCACGGAACCACCCGTCTTCATAACAATTCCCAAGAACCATAACATAATCGTATCACATAAAACATGCATAAAGGAAACATAACATTTCCACATTTAAATCACAAGATATCAATAAAACACATTGATATAAAAAACCTTATGAAAACCATTTTCAATACCAAAAGAAAACAAAATTAAAACATGGTATTTATTTTTCTTTTAGAAAGATGGTATGGCTTGTAGAGGAATCCAAAACTCAAATAATGATCATGGCGGCGGAGAAGTCTTTGTCGCCGCATACGTATAACAAAAACATTCCCTTTTGTCATTTTGTAAAATTCTTCGTATAACAAAGATTCCTTTTAGATAAACGTAAATGTAAAAGGGGATTATAAACCGTGTAACATAAAGTTGTGTATAAAACAAAATATGCCTCAATGAATGGATATTGAGACGAAGTCCCTTACAAAGACAGTATCCTTGGTTTAAGGACAAATAAATTACATAATTATGTGTGACAAACGAAAACACCAAATATAAGTGGATATTAAGTGTTAACAAATCGGAGGTTATTAACACATATTCATAGAATGACATATTCAAGGAGTACATGTTTATCCCAATGAATCAAATTTGGGTTAAGAAGTTCCCTTGCAAAAATTTGACAGCCTAACGGCGTCACTACAAAATTCAGAAAATGAGTTGATGAGAGATAAAAAGGGTATCTCATCACATGGACATAAAATTTAAATCAATAAGGATATAGGAGAACATATACCAACATAATAGTATGTTAATTAAAAGACATAACAAAAGAATTCTTTTAAAAAGAGGAGGGTGAAAGGTTCCCTTACCGACATGGGTATCTTTCGAAACATACGCCCCGTGAAAGAAGGACAATAAAAAATTGATGTAAATACTCATAAATGAAAGTATATTACACAATGAGTAAAATAATGGGCAGTACATACACCACTTAAAGGAAATTTTGTTAAATGTAGCATAAATCTCATGGGAATAAAAGTGAGATGAAAAATCTCTTACGAAGACTCGGCAGCCTAACGACACCACTTAAAACTTCCAAAACGGATTGATGAGAGGAAATAGTATGTCATCATATCAACATAAAGTTTATAGAAAGAGGAATATAAAAGAACATCCCCCAACATAACAAAGATGAGTTTAAATGAAGTTACATAAAGGAGAGTACTTAAAAAGAAAGAGAGAGGTTGGATCTCTTACGAAAATTCGGCAGCCTAACGGCGCCACTCAAAACTTCCAAAATGGATTGATGAGATAGAATAGGGTCTCTCATCATATGAACATAAAAATTATAGTAATAGTAATATAAAATAATATCCCAATAACAAGAAATATGAGCTTTAACAGGAATGAGAAAAAATAGTGTACTTTAAAAGAAAGAGAGGAATCGGATCCCTTACCTCAAGTCCAACTTGTCTTGTTCGTTTCTTTATATTCCTGAATAATAAACTTTGGTCAATTTATAATATCCTACGTAACTCTTTTAAATATTATTATTCAGTTCATATCACATATTATAATGTTATAATAATTGTTTAATAATTTTAGTTCTTATCAGACGTTTTTGCCGATGTTTGGTACATGAGTCAAAAATGAACATGTTTGAAAAATGATTGTCCATGTAGTTATAAGTTAATAATTTCCAGAATAGTATTAATGATTAAAATATCATATATATCCAGTAAATATTCATTTTTTACTATTCAATATCATTTGGAGATAAAAAACGAAAAGAACCGTTCATGGAGACGGTAGGTCGTACGTTTGCATAAACGCTACTTTCATTTTTTTCTTTGTCAAATTAACGAAATTAAAAATAAATGATATATATATATTATAATTCCAGTATAATATATATGTTATATAGGTCACATATGTTCATTAATTTCATTCTTTATACGTTCCATGTATTGTATGTACGAGTCACATCACTTGAGGGGGCGGTAGTTCACACTTCCTCATATGAAATTATCGCATTTACACAACATGAAAAGAATAAAGGTATGCTTTAAATATAAAATACAGAATCATATAGTAAAAATAAATACCATATATATCATATATGAAATACAGTGACATCATAATGGCCACCTTTAAAGGTATTAAAAGAATATTGAACAATCATTGTTTCGTGAGGCAGGAAATTGCCAACCACAAAAACAGTATGTTCTTTAACCATTAGATGAAAGTGTGTGTAAGTGTAGCTCGAATAATTCTTATAAAAACATCCTAGTATATTTAAGATACTGTAGTTGTTACAAAAAAAATTAATAAAAAGAGTTCAGGGGGTTGGAGAAGCAAAATAAAACAAAAGGACACAAGTGAACACATTACCTTAAAATCGGGTAACTCCCTTTGGTTTGAGCTCAAAGGCTTCCTTGGGAAGCCTTCTGCCCAATGTGAGTCTTCAAGGAGTTAGAGATGGATGTGTAGAGACAAAATGGGCAGGTATTGGCCGATCCAAAGGGTTTTGAAATGTGGGTAAGGAGGTAGAGGTGGGGGTCTTTTATAAGAGAAGACGAGTGGCACTCTTGGAAAGTAAAGAAATGTTACTTTATATTAGAATGAGTTCCGGATTTTAATGGTCCCACATTGATGTGTTTCAAGTATAAGGTGATAAGGGTTCTAAATCCACCCATCCAATAGGTTTTGGACATGTACAAGTCTTAGATTTTACATTATCTTTCCATTTTATTTAAATCGTTAAATAATGAGGTCATCGTTGCATCATCATGATGTCATAAATAATTTAATTTATTTAATGTCTAAAAATTATAAAAAAAATACTATGATGTAGAAAATGTTTTTATCTTTACAATGACTATTTATAGTCTAAAATATAATTTATGTGGACAAAATTAAAAATATTTACTCAAGTGATACATTCTTTGTTACATTTAACATTCTTTAATAAATAAAAAGATAAAAAGTCACTTTCTCACAAATGTGATTCCATGGGGCCCCCATGTTTGGAAAAAGGCATACAATGGTCGGCCATGAGACAACCAGTAGCCTTACGACACATTTTGTGGTCATTTTATATTATTATGTTATGATTTTATTATCTTTAACTACCTGATTACTAATTAATCAAGATAATTAAAGATAATTACCGTCGTTACTATTCATAATGTTCAAAAATAAAAGAATCTTAATTACATAATTTGGGCATTATTATTACAAATATGTAATCCATTTTACCAAATTCCAAACACATAAATTTCAATAATTAATTTAAAAATAATTCTCGTTGTCAAAACAAATAGCGGGTTTTTTTAAACAATATTCATGAAATGTTTGGCACTTGTTTATGCCCAATTCCAAAGTGAAATTAATCCCAATGACCATAATTGTATTACATGGTAAAAATATATTCTAATTACACTTTAAAACAAATTAAAAAGATAATATAACCATAAAATTAAATTACATGAAAAAGCATTTTTGATGTAAAATGCAGTATTTTTCACTATTCATTGAAAAATGAACATTGTCAGAAAAATACCAAAAATTAACCCAAGGTAAATCTCAATGTCCCAATCATAAATAATATGTTTATTTTGAAAAATAGAGCTTATAAAATTGTCATAAGTTTGATTTAAAAAATGGTTTTCCATCAAAAGGTAGTAAAACAATCTTTTAAAAATACTAGTGTATTCAATGCTTAAGATTGGATTCATTTGTATTTTAAGCCTATAAAATTTATTTGATAAGGGTGAAAACATTTAACATACATATATAATCGTATTTTAGTTATTTCTATTCATTCCCTATAATACGACTGCTTTGTGTTAACTACCATTTAAAATAATATTATTTTATTATTAGAGTGCAACGTAAGATTCCCAAGGAACTTGTTGTTGCGTGTTGGGTACGCCATCGAGCATAGAGTCCCCTTTAAAGTTATATTAATATTTTATTCACAAATATGGATAAATGTGAAAATGTCATACTCTTTATTTACCTACGGTTTTACATCCTTCCCCCCTTTTGGTAATTGTGTCCTCGCAATTTTAAAATTGGGCTTGGAAACTTCATTGAAAATCCCACATCGGAACAAGAGTCAGTAAAATAATCACTTTAAAATAAAGAAAGATAATTACAAAGGTCACCCGAGTTAACCCATACTAGTAATCCAAGTATGAAAATATGGAAATGGAGGAAAAAACAAAGGGTCATGTTCTGATAGAGAGTGATAGAAAACATGTTTAGGAGGAAGTTAACCACAAGAAAATCACAAACTTGTGATGGGTTAAACGGTATTCGATTCCCCGGTAGGAAAAGTTAATAGACAACATTTTTGTTTTAAGTTACTTTTTATTGAGGAATTTGTTCATAAGGAAACATAATCGCTTATCATGTTGACTTTCTACTTTTATTAGATTCCTTACACAAACTCATATTTTCTCCAAAAGACAAGTATTTAGGAAGACTTGTTCACATTAAGAGTACTATAATCAACTTCTAGAGAATCAACTAATCCACAAAAGAGAACTATATACTTCCCATGTCTTTAGACTTTAACCAAAATCCAAACCAAAATGGTTAGTACAAGATCAGATAATCCAGAAATGGATAACCCTTTATAAAAATAAAATCTAATCTTAATCTCCAAAATTTGTCCAAAAAAACCCAATGTTCAATGAGGACCATTTGATAAACAATTTTCCATAAAATTCTTCAAAGTAAACCAAACTAAGATTAAAACCCAAATATTTGAAGGATTTAATCACATAGTCTTCCAAGGTACAAATTAACTTTTATCTCCAAATAACATCAGTTGCTCTTAAATTCTCATATTGAAAAGTAATTAACCTAATCACATATCCTCGATGACAGGTTAATCATTTTTATAGATAACCCAAAATAAACTTACTATTGATTCCTAAAATCATATAACTAAAAAGAATTAGTCAAACTATCCAGGTACTTCACGTAGTCCAATGGTAGGTGATAAATACCAGTCACACTTTGGTTGTGGGTTCGATTCCCGCAGCTTTGTCCGACACGACGGGTTGTCACACGGTCTGCGTGTTGTCATATTTCCAAAACTATATAATTCATAAAACATTCCCCAAAACGAGATAAAATCTTCAAAAATAATCATAACATAATTTAACCTCAATTTTATCTCATGCCTTTCACTTCCATCCTAATATATAGTAACCCATAATTACCTCAAAAGTAAGGATCATAAAAACCCAAATGGTTCTTTATAACTATGTCCACAAAAGAACAGATAACTACTCCTTGAATAAAACTTTCATATATTAAACATCAGGGTTACACATACTATAAAAAGTCTTCTAATGTAACCCCATCATCATAAGAGACTTAATACTCTTAATAATTTCACCATAACTCTTGAAGCCCTTATATGTTGACTTCTTACTCATTCCACATTTTTCATGATCCATTAACCATTCCTTTCCAACTTATTCTGAAATAATTCTTTCCTACAAAAAAATCAGGAATCATATCCTAAGATTCCAAAATAGGAAAACAAAAGTTATGAAATAATCCATACCTTTGATTGGTCATTGTCAGTTTCTTCATCCTCAATCGGATTGGCATTAGGTATTGATAAACGAATATTTGTACGATCTTGGTGATCCCATTCACGCAACTTCTTCATAGGACATGTGTTTCCATAATGACCATGCACACCACATTTAAAACATTCAATTAATCCCTCAGAAAGAACTTCTTTCCCTTTCATCGAGTCAACTTGATGCTTCCTTTTTTCCATGGCAGGTTCTTGCTTTATGAACTTCATTTCCACATCTATAGCATATTTCTGTCCCTTGGAAACATTTTCCTAGGTTTTTATTTCCACATCTTTGACACATAGGTTTTTGAAAACACTTAACTTTATGATTGTTACCTGTAGTTCCGTAGGGATTTGTTTCTCGCATATATGATGCCTTAGAGAAATCACCAAGGTTTATGTGGTGAATCATATCTCTAGATAGTTGGTTGAGGTTAAACACAAGAGTTCTCATTGCGGCTCCCATATCATTCAGTTTCTTGCTCAAAAAACTGCCACAGTTTCCTTCACATCCACTGTTAGTTTGGTGCCTGCTAGATCCAACCATTTACTAAAACCAAAAAGGTCAGTGTGAGTATATCAACAAAACCATAATGTATTAATGAGGAAGATAAACACTAATATATACTTACTCATTCACTTTATCTAAAACTAGGACTCTTTCTGAAATCTTAACCATTATGGTAATGTCACTTATGCTTAAAGAGTACCCTAACCTCTAAAGTTATCCAAACAGACCTTTGATACCAACTATAAGGCCCCAGCCTTAAACCTTACTTAATCTTGAGTTATTACAAGATTACACAATAAGGATCTTTTCAGGTTTAGAGTTTTATAGAATTAGATCATAAAACTTACATTACATTCCACATTTAAAAAAAGTGGTTACATAAAAGATAGTATTCATTTTTTTCTCATCAATGGAAACATATTTAAAATAAAATATGGATTCTTTCTTGACACTTCCTTGAAACTATCATCATATCTTGTACCTTTCCCTTGACCTATGAAAAAAATTTCAAAAAAACATTGGATGAGCATAAAAAGCTCAGTAAGGGTTATAAAAATATGGAAAGGAAACATGAGTTCATATATACATAAGAATGAAATCATAATTTACCTATAAAACATAGGCACATTAACATACCTCATCAAATCATGAATAAATCATAGAAATCATAAGACATAAAAGGTAACTTTAGGCATTCTAAACATTCTTACATAGGGAGTAACCCTCTTGGTTACGTTTGGAATACACACCACAGTATATTCCCAAAATCTCTTCAGAGAAACCATAACGTTTCACTCCTTCGCGTTACCCAATGCATTGGAGAGCTATATCAGGCTCACCCGCCCTTAGTTTATCACGGAACCACCCATCTTCATAAAAATTCCCAAGAACGATAACAAAATCGTATCACATAAAACATGCATAAAGGAAACATAACATTTCCACATTTCAATCACAAGATATCAATAAAACACATTGATATAAAAAACCTTATGAAAACCATTTTCAATACCAAAATAAAAGAAAAGTAAAACATGGTATTTATTTTTCTTTTAAAAATAAGGTATGGCTTGTAGAGGAAGCCAAAACTCAAATAATGGTCATGGCGGTGGAGAAGTCATTGTCGCCGCATACGTATGACAAAAATATTCCCTTTTGTCGTTTTGTAAAATGCTTCGAATAACAAAGATTCCTTTTGGATAAAAGTAAAAGTCAAAGGGGTTTATACACCGTGTAAAAGAAATTTGTGTATAAAACAAAATATGCCTCAATGAAAGGAGATTTAGACGAAGTCCCTTACAAAGACGGTATCCTTTGTTTAAGGACAAATCAATTACATAATTATGTGTGACAAACGAATACACCAAATATAAGTGGATATTAAGTGTAAAACAACCGTAGTTTATTCACACATATTCATAGAACGAAATATTCAAGGAGTACATGTTTATCCCAAAGAATCAAATTTGTGTTAAGAAGTTCCCTTGCAAAAATTTGACAGCCTAATTGCATCACTACAAAATTCAGAAAATGAGTTGATGAGAAATAAAAAGGGTATCACATCACATGGACATAAAATTTAAATCAATAAGGATATAGAAGAACATATTCCAACATAATATTATGTGAATTAAAAGAAATAACAAAATAAGTCTTTTAAAAAGAGGAGGGTGAAAGGTTCCCTTACCGACATGAGTATCTTTCGAAACATACGCCCCATGAAAGAAGGACAATAAAACATTGATGTAAATACTCATAAATGAAATTATATTACACAATGAGTAAAATAATGGGCATTACATACACCACTAAAAGGAAATTGTGGTAAATGTAGCATAAATCTCACGAGAATAAAAGTGAGATGAAAAATCTCTTACGAAGACTCAGCAGCCTAACGACGCTACTTAAAACATCCAAAATGGATTGATGAGAGGAAATAGGGTCTCTCATCATATCAACATAAAGTTTAAAGAAATAGAAATATAAAATAACATCCCCAAACATAACAAAGAGGAGTTTAAAAGAAGTGACATAAAGGAGAGTACTTAAAAAGAAAGAGAGAGGTTGGATCTCTTACGAAAATTCGGCAGCCTAACGGCGCCACTCAAAAAATCCAAAATGGATTGATTAGAGAGAATAGGGTCTCTCATAATATGAACATAAAAATTACAGTAAGATTAATATAAAATAATATCCCAATAACAAGAAATATGAGCTTTAACTGGAATGACATAAAAGAGTGTACTTTAAAAGAAAGAGAGGAGTCGGATCCCTTACCTCAAGTCCAACTTGACTTGTTTGTTTCTTTATATTCCTGAATAATAAACATTGGTCGATTTATGATTTCCTAAATACCTCCTTTAAAGATTATTATTCATTTCATATCACATATTATAATGTTATAATAATTGTTTAATAATGTTAGTTCATATCAGACATTTTTGCCGATGTTTGGTACATGAGTCACAAATGAACTTGTTTGAAAAATGATTGTCCATGTAGTTATAAGTAAATAATTTCCAGAATAGTATTAATGATTAAAATATCATATATATCCTTTACATATTCATTTTATACTATTCCATATCATTTGGAGATAAAAAACGAAAAGCATCATTCATGGAGACGATACGCCGTACGTACGCATCAACGCTACTTTCATTTTTTTCTTTGTCATATTAACGGAATTAAAAATAAATGATATATATATATATATTATAATTCCAGTATTATATATATGTTATATAGGTCACATATGTTCATTAATTTCATTCTTTATACGTTCCACGTATTGTATGTATGAGTCACATCAATTGAGGGGGCGGTAGTCCACACTTCCTCATATGAAATTATCGCATTTACCCAACATGAAAAGAATAAAGGTATGGTTTAAATATAAAATACAGAAGCTTATAGTAAATATAAATACCATATATATCATATATAAAATACATCGACATCATAATGGCCACCTTTAAAGGTGTTAAAAGAATATTGAACAATCATCGTTTCGTGAGGCAGAAAATCGCCAACCACAGAAACAGTATGTTCTTTAACAATTAGACGAAGGTGTGTGTAAGTGTAGCTCGAATACTTCTTATAATGACATAATATTATATTGAATATACTGGATTTTTTACAACAGAAATGAATAAAAAGAGTTTAGGGGGTTGGAGAAGAAAAATAAAACAAAAGGACCCAAGTGAAGACATTACCTTAAAATCGGGTAACTCCCTTTGGTTTGAGCTCAAAGGCTTCCTTGGGAAGTCTTCTGCCCAAAGTGAGGCTTCAAGGAGTTATATAGGGATGTGGAGAGACAAAATGGGCAGGGGTGGCCGATCCAAAGGCTTTGTAAGTGTGGTTAAGGAGGTAGAGGTGGGGTCCTTTTATAAGAGGAGAGGAGGGGCACTCTTGGAATGTAAAGAAATGTTACTTTATATTAGAATGTGTTTCGGATTTTAATGGTCCCACATTGATTTTTTTTAGAGAATAAGGTGATAAGGGTTCTAAATAAACCCATCCAATAGGTTTTGGACATGTGTAGGTCTTAGATTTTACATTATCTTTCCATTTTATTTAAATCGTCAAATAATGAGGTCATCGCTACATCATCATGATGTCATAAATAATTTAATTTATTTAATGTCTAAAAATTATAAAAAATACTATGATGTAGAAAATATCTTTATATTTCCAATGAATATTTATATTCCAAAAGATAATTTATTTAGACAAAATTAAAAATATTTTACTCAGGTGATACATTCTTTGTTACATTTGACATTCTTTTAAAAATAAAAAGATAAAAAGTCACTTTCTCACAAAAGTGATTCAATGGGGCCCCCAAGTTTGGCACAAGGCATCCCATGGTCGGACATTAGACAGCCAGTATTCTTAGGAAACAATTTGTGGTCATTTTTTATTATTATGATATTATTTTATTATCTTTAACTACCTGATTACTTATTAATCAAGACAATTAAAGATAATTATCGTTGTTACTATTCATAATGTTAAAAAATAAAAGAGTATTAATTACATAATTTGGACCTTCTGATTCCAAATATTTAATCCATTTTACCAAATTCCAAAATCATAAATTTAAATAATTAATTTAAAAATAATTTCTGTTGTCAAAACAAATAGCGAGTTTTTTTTTAAACAATATTCATGAAAAGTTTGGCACTTGTTTATGCCCAATTCCAAAGTGAAATTAATCCCAATGACCATAATTGTATTACATGGTAAAAATATATTCTAATTAAACTTTAAAAAAAATTAAAAAGATAATATTACCATATAATTAAATTATATGAGAAAGCAGTTTTGATGTAAAATACAGTATTTTTCACTATTCATTGAAAAATGAACATTGTCAGAAAAATACCAAAAATTAACCCAAGGTAAATTTCAATGTCCCAATCATAAATACTATGTTTATGTTGAATAATCGAACTTATAAAATTGTCAAAAGTTTGATTTAAAAAATGGTTTTCCATCAAAAGGTAGTAAAACCATCTTTTAAAAATACTAGTGTATTCAATGCTTAAGATTGGATTCATTTGTATTTTAAGCCTCTAAAATTTATTGGATAAAATTAAAAACACTTAACATACATATATAATCATATATTAGTTATTTCTATTCATTCCCGCCAATATGACGGCTTTGTGTTAACTACCATTTAAAATAATATTATTTTATTATTAGAGTGCAACGTAAGATTCCCAAGGAACTCATTGTTGCGTGTTGGGTACGCCATCGAGCATTGCGTCCCCTTTAAAGTTATATTAATATTTTATTCACAAATATGGATAAATATGAAAATGTCATACTCTTTATTTACATGGGGTGTTACATCCTTCCCCCCTTTTAGGAATTGCTTCCTCACAATTTTAAAATTGGACTTGGAAACTTCATTGAAAATCCCACATTGGAACAAGAGTCAGTAAAACAATCACTTTAAAATAAAGAAAGTTAAGTACAAAGGTCACCCGAGTTAACCTATACTAGGATTCCAAGTATGAAAATATGGACATGGAGGAAAAAACAAAGGGTCATGTTCTGATGGAGAGTGATAGAAAATATGTTTAGGAGAAAGTTAACCACAAGAAAATCACAAACTTGTGATGGGTTAAACGGTATTCGATTCCCCAATATGAAAAGTTAATAGACAACATTTTTGTTTTAAGTTAATTTTTATTGGGGAATTTATTCATAAGGAAACATAATCACTTATCATGTTGACTTTCTACTTTTATTAGATTCCATACACAAACTCATATTTTCTCCAAAAGACGAGTACTTAGGAAGACTTGTTCACATTAAGAGTACTATAATCAACTTCTAGAGAATCAACTAATCCAAAAAAGAGAACAATATACTTCCCATGTCTCTAGACTTTAACTAAAACCAAAACCAAAATGGTTATTACAAGATCAGATAATCCAGAAAAGGATAACCCTTTATAAATAGAAAATCTATTCTTAATCTCCAAAATTTGTCCAACAAAACCCAAATTTCAACGAGGACCATTTGATAAAAAATTGTCCATAAAATTTTTCAAAGTAAAAAAAACTAAGATTGAATCCCAAATATTTGAATGATTTAATCACATAGACTTCCAAGGTACAGATTAACTTTTATCTCCAAATAACATCAGTTGCTCTTACATTCTCATATTGAAAAGTAATTAACCTAATCACATATCCTCGATGATAGGTTAATCATTTCCATAGATAACCCATAATAAACTTACTCTTGATTCCTAAAATCATATAACTAAAAAGAATTATTCAAACTATCCAGGGACTTCACGTAGTCCAGTGGTAGGCGATAAATACCAGTCGCACTTTGGTTGTGGGTTCGATTCCCGCAGCTTTGTCCGACGCGACGGGTTGTCACACGGTCTGCGTGTTGTCCATTTTCCAAAACTATATAATTCTTAAAACATTAACAAAACGAGATAAAATCTTCAAAAATAATCATAACATAATTTAACCTCAATTTTATCTCATGCCTTTCACTTCCATCATAACATATAGTTACCCATAATTACCTCAAAAGTAAGGATCATATAAACCTAAATGGTTCTTTATAAATATGTCCACAAAAGAACAGATAACTATTCCTTGAATAAAATTTTCATATATTAAACATCAGGGTTACACATACTATAAAAAGTCTTCTAATGTAACCCCATCATCAAAAGAGACTTAATACTCTTAAGAATTTCACCATAACTCTTGAAGCCCTTATATGTTTACTTCTTACTCATTCAACATTCTTCATGATCCATTAACCATTCCTTTCCAACTTATTCTGAAATACTTATTTCCTACAAACAAAATCATGAATCATATCCTAAGATTCCAAAATAGGAAAACAAAAGTTATGAAATAATCCATACCTTTGATTGGTCATTGTCAGTTTCTTCATCCTCAATCGGAATGGCATTAGGTATTGGTAAACGAATATTTGTACGATCTTGGTGATCCCATTCACGCAACTTCTTCATAGGATATGTGTTTGCATAATGACCATGCACACCACATTTAAAACATTCAATTGATCCCTCAGAATGAACTTCTTTCCCTTTCATCGAGTCAACTAGATGCTTCCTTTTTCCAGGGCAGGTCCTTGCTTTATGACCTTTATTTCAACATCTATAGCATATTTCTGTCCCTTTGAAACATTTTCCTAGGTGTTTCTTTCCACATCTTTGACACATAGGTTTTTGAACACACTTACCTTGATGATTGTTACCTGTAGTTCCGTAGGGATTTTTTTCTCGCATATATGATGCCTCAGAGAAATCACCAAGGTTTAGGTGGTCAATCATGACTCCAGATAGTTGGTTGAGGATAAACACAAGAGTTCTCATTGCGGCTCCCATATCATTCAGTTGCTTTCTCAAAAAACTGTCACAGTTTCATTCACATCCACTGTTACTTTGGTGCCTGCTAGATCCATCCATTTACTAAAACCAAAACGGTATGTGTGAGTATATCAACAAAACCATCATGTACTAATGAGGAAGATAAACACTAAGATATACTTACTCATTCAATTTATCTAAAACTAGGGATCTTTCTGAAATCCTTACCATTATGGTAATGTCACTTATTCTTAAAGATTACCCTAACCTCTAAAGTTATCTAAACCAACCTTTGATACCAACTATAAGGCCTCAGCCATAAACCTTACTTAATCTTGAGTTTTTACAAGATTACACAATGAGGATCTTTTCAGGTTTAGAGTTTTAGAGAATTAGATCATAAAACTTACATTACATTCCACATTTAAAATAATTGGTTACATAAAAGATAGTATTCATTTTTTCCCCATTAATGGAAACATATTTAAAATAAAACATGGATTCTTTCTTGACACTTCCTTGACACTGTCATTATATCATGTACCTTTCCCTTGACCTGTGAAAAACATTTCAAAAAAACATGGGATGAGCATAAAAAGCACAGTAAGGGTTATAAAAATATGGAAAGGAAACATGAGATCATATATACATAAGAATGAAATCATACTTTACCCATAAAACATAGGCACTTTAACATACCTCATCAAATCATGAATAAATCATAGAAATCATAAGACATAAAAGGTAACTCGAGGCATTCATAACATTCTTACATAGGGAGTAACCCTCTTGGTTACGTTCGGAATACCCACCACAGTATATTCCCTAAATCTCTTCAGAGAAACCTTAATGTTTCACTCCTTCGCGTTACCCAGTGCATTGGAGAGCTATATCGGGCTCAGCCGCCCTTAGTTTATCACGGAACCACCCGTCTTCATAACTATGCCCAAGAACCATAACATAATTGTATCACATAAAACATGTATAAAGGAAACATAACATTTCCACTTTTAAATCACATGATATCAAAAAAACACATTGATATAAAAAACCTTATGAAAACCATTTTCAATACCAAAATAAAAGAAAAGTAAAACACGGTATTTATTTTTCTTTTAAAAAGAATGTATGGCTTGTAGAGGAAGCTGAAACTCAAATAATGGCCATGGCAGCGGAGAAGTCATTGTCGCCACATACGTATGACAAACACATTTCATTTTGTCATTTTGTAAAATGCTTCGTATAAAAAATATTCCTTTTGGATAAAAATAAAATTCAAAGGGGTTTATACACCGTGTAATATAAAGTTGTGTATAAAACAAAATATGCCTCAATTAAAGGAGATTGAGACGAAGTCCCTTACAAAGACGATATCCTTGGTTTATGGAAAAATCAATTGCATAATTATATGTGACAAAGGAATACACCAAATATAAGTGGATATTAAGTGTAAAAAAATCGGAGGTTATTCACGCATATTCATAGAACGACATATTCAATGAGTACATGTTTATCCCAAAGAATCAAATATGGGTTAAGAAGTTCCCTTTCAAAAATTTGACAGCCTAACGGCGTCACTACAAAATTCAGAAAATGAGTTGATGAGAGATAAAAAGGGTATCTCATCACATGGAAATAAAATTTAAATCAATAAGGATATAGAAGAACATATCCCAATATAATATTATGTGAATTAAAAGACATAACAAAAGAAGTCTTTTAAAAAGAGGAGGGTGAAATGTTCCCTTACCGACATGGGTATCTTTCGAAACATACGTCCCATGAAAGAAGGACAATACAACATTGATGTAAATACTCATAAATGAAAGTATATTACACAATTAGTAAAATAATGGGTAGTAAATACACCACTCAAAGGAAATTGTGGTAAATGTAGCATAAATCTCACGGGAATAAAAGTGAGAAGAAAAATCTCTTACAAAGACTCGGCAGCCTAACGACGCCACTTAAAACTTCCAAAATGGATTGATGAGAGAAAATAGGGTCTCTAATCATATCAACATAAAGTTTAGAGAAAGAGGAATATAAAATAACATCCCACAACATAACAAAGAGGAGTTTAAAAGAAGTGACATAAATGAGAGTACTTAAAAAGAAAGAGAGAGGTTGGATCTCTTACGAAAATTCGGCAGCCTAACGGCGCCACTCAAAACATCCAAAATGGATTGATGAGAGAGAATAGGGTCTCTCATCATATGAACATAAAAATTATAGTAAGAGTAATATAAAATAATATCCCAATAATAATAAAGATGAGCTTTAACAGGAATGACATAAAAGATTGTACTTTAAAAGAAAGAGAGGAGTCTGATCCCTTACCTCAAGTCCACCTTGTCTTGTTCGTTTCTTTATATTCCTGAATAATAAACTTTGGTCAATTTATAATTGCCTAAGGTCCTCCTTTAAATATTATTATTCAGTTCATATCACATATTATAATGTTACAATAATAGTTTAATAATGTTAGTTCATATCAGACGTTTTTGCCGATGTTTGGTACATGAGTCAAAAATGAACTTGTTTGAAAAATGATTGTCCATGTAGTTATAAGTAAATAATTTCCAGAATAGTATAAATTATTAAAATATCATATATATCCAGTACATATTCATTTTATACTATTCCATATCAATTGGAGATAAAAAAACGAAAAGCACCGTTCATGGAGACGTTAGGTCGTACGTACGCATGAATGCTACTGTCATTTATTTCTTTGTCATATTAACGGAATTAAAAATAAATGATATATATATATATATATATTATAATTCCAGTATAATATATATGTTATATAGGTCACATATGTTCATTAATTTCATTCTTTATACGTTCCATGTATTGTATGTACGTGTCACATCACTTGAGGGGGCGGAAGTCCACACTACCTCATATGAAATTATCGCATTTACACAACATGAAAAGAATAAAGGTATGATTTAAATATAAAATAAAGAAGCATATAGTAAACATAAATACCATATATATCATATATAAAATACAGTTACATCATAATGGCTACCTTTAAAGGTGTTAAAAGAATATTGAACAATTTTCGTTTCGTGAGGCAGAAAATCGCCAACCACAGAAACAGTATGTCCTTTAACCATTAGACGAAGGTGTGTGTAAGTGTAGCTCAAATAATTCTTATAAAAACATCCTAGTATATTTAATATACTGGATTTGTTACAAAAGAAATGAATAAAAAGAGTTTAGGGGGTTGGAGAAGCAAAATAAAACAAAAGGACACAAGTGAAGACATTACCTTAAAATCGGGTAACTCTCTTTGGTTTGGGCTCAAAGGCTTCCTTGGGAAGACTTATGCCAAAATTGAGGATTCAAAGAGTTATAGAGGGATGTGGAGAGACAAAATGGGCAGATTTTGGCCGAGCCAAAGGCTTTGGAAGTGTGGGTAAGGAGGTAGAGGTGGGGGCCTTTTATAAGAGGAGAGGAGGGGCACTCTTGGAAAGTAAAGAAATGTTACTTTATATTAGAATTAGTTTCAGATTTTAATGGTCCCACATTGATGTGTTTCGAGGATAAGGTGATAAGGGTTCTAAATCCACCCATTTTATAGGTTTTGGACATGTGTAGGTCTTAGAGTTTACATTATCTTTCCATTTTATTTAAATCGTTAAATAATGAGGTCATCGCTGCATCATCATGATGTCCTAAATAATTTAATTCATTTAATGTCTAAAAATTATAAAAAAATACAATGATGTCGAAAATGTTTTTAGCTTTCCAATGACTATTTATAGTCCAAAATATAATTTATGTAGACAAAATTAAAAATATTTTACTCAGGTGATACATTCTTTGTTACATTTAACATTCTTTAAAAAATAAAAAGATAAAAAGTCACTTTCTCACACAAGTGATTCCATGGGGCCCCCAAGTTTGGAACATGGCATCCCATGGTCGTCCATGGGACAACCAGTAGCCTTAGGACACATGTTGTGGTCATTTTTTATTATTAGGATATTATTTTATTATCTTTAACTACCTGATTACTCATTAATCAAGATAATTAAATATAATTATCGTTGTTACTATTCATAATGTTCAAAAATAAAATATTCTTAATTACATAATTTGGACCTTATGATTCCAAATATTTAATCCATTTTACCAAATTCCAGACTCATAAATTTCAATAATTAATTTAAAAATAATTCCTGTTGTCAAAACAAATAGCGGGTTTTTTTGAAACAATATTCATGAAAAGTTTGGAACTTGTTTATCCCCAATTCCAAAGTGAAATTAATCCCAATGAACATAATTGTATTACATGGTAAAAATATATTCTAATTACAATTTAAAATAAATTAAAAATATAATATAACCATTTAATTAAATTATATGAAAAAGCAGTTTTGATGTAAAATGCAGTATTTTTCACTATTCATTGAAAAATGAACATTGTCAGAAAAATACCAAAAATTAACCCAAGGTAAATTTCAATGTCCCAATAATAAATAATATGTTCATTTTGAAAAATAGATCTTATAAAATTGTAAAAAAATTTATTTAAAAAATGGTTTTCCATCAAAAGGTAGTAAAACAATCTTTTAAAAATACTAGTGTATTCAATGCTTAAGATTGGATTCATTTGTATTTTAAGCCTCTAAAATTTATTTGATAAAAGTAAAAACATTTAACATACATATATAATCATATTTTAGTTATTTATATTCATTCCCGCCAATACGAAGGCTTTGTGTTAACTACCATTTAAAATAATATTATTTTATTATTAGAGTGCAACGTAAGATTCCCAAAGAACTTGTTGTTGCGTGTTGGGTACGCCATCGAGCATCGCATCTCCTTTAAAGATATATTAATATTTTATTCACAAATATGGTTAAATGTGAAAATGTCATACTCTTTATTTACCTGGGGTGTTACATACAATATGGATGAATCTGTTGACTACCCTTAGACAAACTCATATGTAAAAAACAAATGGTGGAATGATTCATGGTCTAAGACCATCTAAAAAATTAAAATCATAACTGTTTGAAATTTTCTCCAACAATTTATACCTTCCCATGTATTTCTATCAATTATAAAAACTTATCCCCATCTTCATGTGAATACTAGTATAAAACTATTCAACCCTACTTTTAGAAGTATTCTCTATGGATAACATTGAACAAGGGAACCGTTTTGGTTCTACTAGGTCACATCATTGTTTGGAAACACTACTGGGTTCCCTTATATTGTTCCTTATCTATTGTCAAGGTCCATTTTTTAATGGTTTAATATCTTCAAATTAAAAGAATATTATATCATATTAAAATCTTCTACATTGAAATAAAAACTAATGCATCACCCAAATGGAATGAAATGATATCCATCTCAAATCTATCTGAATGCAGGGTTTGAAATCTCTAACCCACACGCCTATAAGTTATCCGACATGAATAGCCACATGGGAACTCATCTACCACTAAAGTATGAATAATAATCAAAGGTTCCACTAAACTAGATATATGGATAAAATTACACTCTTCAGTATATAGTTCATAAACAAATATAAACAATTTTCTCGCTATCACACACTCTTACTTAGAGGGGACTATGTAAACCAATCATATGGTCTACAATGTAAATTATTTTTATTAAATTCACTTTAAGATCTTTATAACATATAGTAAGGAAAGTCTTTATATCCATCACAAACTAAGGATTCACGGTATATTTCACACATCTATCATTTCCCAGAGAATATTCATTCTTCTCATAAGTAGTATAAGAATTCAACTTTTTATATAATATTCGTTTTACCATATTTAAGTTTGTAGGATATAAATCTCATTCCATATAACAAATGGAGGAAATATATTAGAGATTTTGAATGAACATCGATAATATTTGATGTTCTTTTATTTTGAAAACTACCATTTTCATTTTTTATGATTGCCAGAGCCCACATATGACACTTCCTTGCTCACACCTACTCCAGAACCACTATATCAAGATACTACCTTCAAATAATGTATTTAAAATTTTACAATTAAATATTAAATTTTAAAATAGTAATTATAATTTATGATTAACATATTGGGATATCACACATGACTAAGACCATGGGAAAATAGATTCACACCAGCCTTAGAATACCCTTAAACCAAATTCAAAAAAAATCCTTACTTTGAATACATAACATAGTAATCAATTTTTCCGATAAAAATGAAAATTTGTCACAAAGGAATATAGTGAAATACATTGATAAATATAAATTAAATCCCATGTGTTCCTCCACCTAAGATTACCTCCATAATGGATGAATAATGAAATTATAATAAATTCCTAATTAGACTATAATATTGTATTCTTAATAACATACACTTGTGAAAATAATAATTAAATCATTGAAAACTCTAGAGAAGAAACATCTGAAAAAAGGAGAAAATCATGTCATAAATGATGAAGGTACCCACCTCCAATCATCATCAAGAATGAACGATAAAAGAGAAACATAAAATATAGAAGGATATTCCCCACCCTACTCACATAATAAAAATATCTTAAACTGAGGGTAGTTAATAATTGAAAAACTCTAAATGTCCTTTCTACCTCTTTATTCAAAATGCAACTACAAAATATAAATTTTGTGAAATTAACTATCTCAATAGGAAATAAACCTTCTAAGAAACATCATGATGTGGCACATTAATACTATGATATTTAAAAAAATATTTTTTTTGAAAAAATCACTTATTTTAAATCTTTCTTTACACAACCACTCTCTCTAATTGATTTGTGTATTACAATTAAAATATTATTATTTACTGTCAAAGTAATTTGTAATCCATTATGTTTGTGGGTATGAATAATATGAACTAATTTATGATTAATTATTTTAATAAATGAATAATATTATTTTTTTGGTTATCAATTGGTTACAAATAATAAAAATAACACTCTATGGAAAAAATATATGTTTTTTCATGTAAAACCATTTATGATCGACTCTTTTTATATTAATAAATTATCATGATCCCTCTTTAAGATTGATGTTATGAATCTTTTTTATAAAATTTTCAATTAAATATTTTACCATCCAATAAATATTTTTTGGAGTACATGGAATGAAGGTAAAATAAATAATATGCTTTCGAACTACATTTTTTATAAAAACCAGTTTCATTTTATATTATAAGAATATTTGAAAATAAATTATTAAATACACTATGAAAGAAATAATTAAATATAGAATCTATATTTTGAATAAAAATAATTAATATATTTTTAAACCCTGAATTTATTTTTTGGTCATAATGGGTAGTAAAAACATTAAGAATTTGTTACCATGGTTAAGGATGACACATGTTTTCTATGGGATAACTATAAATGAATG
Source organism: Viscum album (assembly GCA_963277665.1). NCBI lineage: Eukaryota > Viridiplantae > Streptophyta > Magnoliopsida > Santalales > Viscaceae > Viscum > Viscum album. The sequence continues at coordinate 173,608,589 of OY728157.1, forward strand.
TGTTACTTCTCTAGACTTGTGGACACCCCCACCCCATAGCAATATGCTTAATTTTCGATCCCCAAAATTAATTTTTGATTAATACTCTTTGTTATACATATATATATATATGATATTTATAACATAATTATGATTTATAATATATAATATATTACTTAAAATCATTCCATTCCATCAGGTACAAAATGATATCTTATATCATGTCTACCTCTATACCTCCACCTCCATAATGATATGTGATTCATTTACCAATATCTCATTACATGGATATTAATAATGATATATTTTAGAATATATATGTTTTTAGTAATATAATATTTAATTTATAAATGTTACATATAATTTAACATTCTTTTATTCCATCCACCAAAAAGGGAAAACATGTGTCATCAATATGTGAGGAGGAATTTCTCCACAAAGTGATGTATTTAATTTATCACCAACACATTTTATTAATGTTTAAAATAAATTATCTCGTGAATATATAAAAATCTCATATCTTGAATAATATTCAAGAGATAATGAAACCATGACAATGGTGTATGTACTAGAATCACTGAACAAAAATGTGCAAACAAATAATACTACATTTATCATAAAAGAATATTTTAATAATGAAATTTTTTATAAATATATAATAATAAATTATAATTAAATTGTACATAATATGTTATTTATTAATATGGTTATATAATTTATTTAAACCAAATTGATATTTATTATATTGGATATTTTAATGTGAAAAATAATGACAATTCATGAGGTAAGGGCTTAAATTATATTATCATTTTGTTTCAATATTTTCTATAATATATTTTATTAATGGAAATATTATATAGACAGTATCATTTAAAGCCATTATATTTATTCACCTATAGCTATTTCTAATTACAGTATGTATTAATACCATTTTCTCTTCTTTGGTTTATTAAATAATTGAAAAAAAATTAATTAAATGTCAACCTAATTTCTTATTTATTCTATGAAATTTTTTTCTATGTTAAAACTCATCACATATCATTTTGGAAATTTATTTCAGATACATGATATATTTTGAAATGGTCATTTTTACTAACATGGAAATTATTTACAAAGGACTCTAAAATGTTATTTTTAAAAGTTTTTCTAACAAGTCATTATTGACTTGTTACAAAAGTGTGGGAGGAATGTTTTATTTTAATATTTATGGAACTAACATATTTTTAACCATAATTTTTGTTATATGATTTGAGTCATCTATTACTTGTTTCGTAATTTTTTTACTATTTAAATAATAATTTAAAAAATATTCAATTTTTTAGTAAAATTATATTGATATAAAATATTATCTTATCATGTTCACAAGTTACAAGTCAAGTGATATTTCAATTATATTTTTCAACATTTTTAGGTTAATTTATGGATTATCATGATTCATATGGAATATAATCTTACGATACCACCTACATTTATTCAATTGAAAATTTATAATGAATATGATTTAAGGATGATTCTACGAAAACCATTTAATTCCTATGGGTTAATTAAGTTATCAATAATCCCCTATAACACCATATTATTTTCCACAAGTCATACAATTATGAAATGATTAAATACTTATGAAAACAGTTTCCCTTACAAACATTATGATATTATCACGTGAATATTTCCTTATGATCATCTGGCCCACATATATATTATTTTCATTATGTGATTGGGGGGCCCAAAATTATATATCCCTAAAATGGATTGGGTAATGATGTATATTACCTAAGTTAGTAAGAAATAGAATAAGGAGTAGACCATGTTCATTGAAGACTCTATCTACTATGAATATCTTGGTATTTTGCATTGATTATGGAAATCATACAATGGGGAGTGCACTCAATCATCTATAATAGCCATGGAAATGATCTTTAACTATGGAAATGATTTTCTATTTTTATGTGTATGCAAAAAATTATGTCTAGTTATATATTCTCATGTATCATGATTTGTTATTGATTATATCATACACTTGTCACTTCGGTATTTTAAAAAAAATCATATTCCATAATTTATAACACATGATCTTTGACAGATCAGTTATAATTACTGAAATATATTATCTTGTTATCAAACCCTAAATCATTTATTAAACTCACATATAATCATTAATTGATATCTCTTATGTATTCCTTTATTTATCATATGATATCACTATTTATTGTGTCTCATTTCCACAAGTTATGAATAATTATTTTATTAGGGTATTTATAACATGTTTACAGTGTAAAGAAAAAATTATTATCAGTATTTAAGATATTTAATTAAACAATATTATTTAGATGTTTAGTATCCAAATACACTAATACATTATACTTTTTTGGGAATGCTTTTTTGGGGAGATGTATTGAATATTCTTCAAAAAGATAATGCATGGGTTCCCTTAGTTGGTATTAGAAAAGGGTTTGACAAATCATTAAAGATTTGTATCATGAAGAATTGTTGAAATTTATATAGATATTTATATATATAAGTTAACATCATAAATAATTGGTGAACTACATATTGTATAGAGTATCAAGAAAATACATTCATGTATAGATAGTAGGATGGGGATGAAGTTGTGGAACAGATGCATATAGGTTTAAAAAATTGATTGTGGAAGATTGGGTATTTGCACGATCATCATAACAGAATGCAGAGTGGGCCTAAGACTTCACACATATATATAAACTCCAAACAGAATTAATAGATTAATTAAAATTTTCATTATCAGTCATTAAGAAGGATTTATATAGATGTTTAAAATAAATTTCAATTGATAAACCAAATGTGCCATAAAATTAAAATATGGTGTCATGACTAATACCTAATAATAATGACATTTATTATTTTTATTTCAACTAGTGTACATTATTATCAAATGAAATAATCTATGAGGAATCATATAAACATTGAATGTGGAAGGCAACTTAATCATTGTACTCCTATGAAAATAAATTACATTGGATATGGGTTATAAAATCTAATAGTTATTCACACCCAACTCTATCATTCAATTAATGGTTACATGAATCATACAAATCTATCTAATAGCCAATAGAAGTAAAAAACTCACTAATGACAATTTCATACCACAACAACCAAATTACTATTGTGGTACCTATAATAAAATAATTGTTGATATATGTACTACTTCCCTTAAAAATATATTTTCCATTCTACTATGTTCAGAAAAAGAAAATATTTTCATGTAACTATGTTGTTTGGAAGGAAAAGTAGATCAATACTAGACACTAATCATGAATATGATCCAAGATGAGTAAATTCACCATGACATGGGAAGTGATTAATAATTTTCATTCAATATATATTTTCTCAACACACATCACATTAAAATGTATGGGTTGTTTTATGGAATAACATAAAATTTTGATGAATCAATTAGTACTAATGAAAACAATTTCACTAGATGTTCAAGGCATGATTCCATTTTTATAGAATATCCTGAAATAAAATTTGATTGATTTGTTATGATTTTGAAACCAAATAATAGAAATTCATTGGTAATAAAATACATTGTTATATAATGAGGAATAATGAAATGTCATCTCATGATAAAATTGGGAATTAGAGACACTCATCATTCTCTTGGTTTTGGGTGAAAAATAAAATTTTAGAATTTTTTAGAAATTATTATATTAGAACCCATGGATGAAATTGAATTCTTAATACGTTATTTTAGAATTGTGGAAAGGATAATAGGCTAAATATCCTTATGGGATATAGTAAATTATTTCACTATGGAAGACAAGGTCATCCAGAAAAACAATGTGAACGTGATGTGAAGAATTTTTCAATGAAATGAGTGGTGACGGAATTGAACCAAATGTACCAACTAGACTCCAATTCTATGTCTGAAATAATTACAAAAAATATTATAATATGTACATGAATACAATGAATAATGGTTAATACCAATGTCAACAATCTCCCAATAACAACAAAAATATGTAATCTTATATAATAAAAACTAAAAAAGTGGTCCAAATGATAAAAGTTATGGAAGGAAAACATACCATCCACTATAGAATGAAAAATTTTCTATTTCACTTCAGATCTATTGACTCATTGTTTTCAGAAGAATTCTACTCGGGTACCAAATCAACAACACATTTATAGGATGTTGGGTAAGGTGTAAAAACTCAAAATTGTATGATGACCACATATCATGTCTATATATCTTCTTTGATATAGGTTTTTGGGAATGTAATTTGTACTTATAATGCGTTTCTACCTTAATTTAAATTTTATTTTATTGGGGTTAATTATTTTCTCTCTTTATATTGATATCATACTTATTTTCAAGGAAGAGAATTCATGTATGATTTTACAAATTAATATATGATTTTATTTTGATGTGAGAATATATATGAACATCCAAGGAATGTTACTTATATTATACATATCTTACAACATATTCATGAGGGATATTATTCTCAAATGGTTGGGAGAAAATAACAATAAATGTTATGCTTAATATTGGGGAATTATATGATGTATTTATTGAATAGATATCTAAAATTCCCACAAAATTTAATCTTTTCATTTAAATTGAATTCAAACTAGGTGTTACAACTATTTTAGATACTCTATATAGATTTGACTCAATTGAGTTTGCATAATTTAAAAAATATCTCAAGGATAATTTTAATAATGGATTAGTATAACCTTGGGTGTCACCATAAGGTTCACAACTTTTTTTAATTAATTTGAATTATATATAAATTCAAATTTTCATTGATTGGAGAGAATATAACATGATTCCTATCAGGGAGAAATATCATTTACCATATATTGATGACTTGTTTGATCAATTATGAAGAATTGAATAAATTTCCATGATGAACCTTCATTATGGGTTTCATTAATTTATGTTCAAGAATGAGGGTATATCCAAGAAAAACATTCAATGTGGTACGAACCTTACGAATTTATATTGATTCAGTTTGGACATACCAATGGCCACCCAATCATCATGAATTAAAAGGAATGATTTTTTATATACATCCTTTACAATTTTGTGGAATTATTTACATATGATACTCTTTTATAATTTTTGATTATTTTAGGCCATACATATCATTTCATGTTTTTTTAAATAAGGAAAGTGAGGATAAGTTATCTTATATATTTACTATCATTGAATTTTGGTAATGAAAGGAATATTCATGGATCATATATTATCATGTGTGGCTATATAAGTAGATCCTTAAAATATTTTATACATTCATCAATAAAATAGACCAATGATGGAACCGAGATTCATTATTTTGTATGTTAGGATACATTTTATTCATTGTTAGAGATTTTTATTAGTTATCTTTTCTGATTATGATGCTGACTCCTAAGGGATCCTTGATTCTTTTGTTAGACAAACATGAAAAAAATTCTAGTAGTTGAAAAGAGGGTTGGTTAATATACATGTACAAGTACAGCCTCGTTGTGTATATGGGTCTGTAATCATTGTTTATGCCTCAATGAATGGAAAGGGATGAATTCACATCATGTATTATATGTTGATAGATTATTCCTTATGCTAATTTAAAATTCTTGAGAAAAATTACATAAATCGTGATTTGAAGTTGAAAACTATAATTTCATCACTGAAAATATAGATATAGTATTATTAGTGTAATTTTTATATATATAATGATGATAAAAGAATTAATTACATATTTATAATTAAATAGTGGAATATAAGGTAAATGATATGTTATGACATGATTAAGTACCATGATATCCAAATACACTATATCACAGGGAAGGAGAAGAAGGTTGAGGATTCTCCAAGTCATGGTAACTGTTAATGTTTGTTCATGATAAGGATTGGGGGAGATCTTATATTTTTGGATTTAAATAATATGGTTCATTATGTAATAAGAAATTTAGAAGGATCAAATATTTCTCAAATAAATGTTTGACTATCCATCCACTTAATGATTAAAGAGGAACCAAATGAAGAAATGGAAAAACAAATGAAGCTAAAAATTGGCCTTCTATTAAAAAAGTATCATAATGAAATGAAAGGATTCATGAGTAGATTGTGTGTCTCATTAATATAATACATAAATAAGGATATATTGGATAATGATCATAATTCATCACTAACTATTCATCTTTGAAGTATAATGATATATATAGAACTAAATCCCAGTATGAAAAGAAATTAATGCATTGATATAAAATTATGACGGTCTATGTCAACCATTACTGAAACAACAATGTAAATAGTAAAACATTATAATGTACTTAATTAAATAAATACCAAAATCATATAAAAGGCATAATGTTATCTAGGATATAGTCAATTACCTTATTAATTCAAGAAACATTATTTCCAAAAGGGAATATTTATCTCTTTGTAATCATACTAGGATATAAATTAAATTAATGGCTAGATTGTATGAAGTTATACTCTCAAGTGTATTTAATCAGGATCAAATGATCACCAATATGTTCTAGAGATTTCTTTAGTATTCTCTGTATATAGTGCTAAGGTTCAATATTACATATCATCCTCTAACATATGGTAAATATGATTGTAGAATTCTAAAACTAAGTAATTTTCTTATGGAATGCGTTGTTGATTTTTAATGTGGTTGGGAACAACAACTATATATATATGTATTTTATAACAATAATATCATTCAATAAATCTTTTTGTTTTATCCTTATAAATTCCAATATAAAATGATCTAAATAACTTTATTTTTCTTGTCCAAATATAGAGAATGAATGAAATAGGGACTTTATCGAGATGAATAAAAGGAATAGAATATTAAATATATTTAGGATCATATTGTAGTGATTAGAGGTGATAGAAAATTTAGGATGAAAATCATTAGTGAGATCTAGAGTTTTATGTTGGTGATTAGAAATTACTATAAATTTGGGTATGTATGATGGTTATTATATAATTACGGAACATAAAATTGATCCCCTGATATGTAAGTCCCATAATTTTTTTTATCATATTCATATATATTCTTATCATTGGGAACATCCACCAAATCACTCTCTTGATAATGATGTGTTCGATTTATATGTCATCTGGAATTTCATTCCATATCGTTATAATATTTTTAAATCAAAGGTCATGCCACTAGGACAAGATATCCCTAATGAGGAATAACTCTTGGAGATTCTATATAAAATATTGAATATACTGAAGAACAAGTCCACTCACCAATTTATATTTTTATGGTGAAACCATAAATGTGATAAATCATTATAGGAAACAAAAAAATATGATGTGGTAGAGGTATCCACATTTGTTTTTATTACAGTGATGTAATTGTTTGGGTAAAATTTTTATAAGTTAAAAAAATTTAACATGATAAATTTATGATATATTTACATTCAATAAATTTAATTTCATTGGGAGCATGTCATACACACAATATTGAGTTCAAAAAAATTGTTACATAATATAAAATTTTTATTATATAGGGTTACAGTTATTTCTTATAAATTAGATTAGTGGGTACAAATACTTATTAGAAATTGTAAATAAATATTTTCTATACAAGAATAAAATGACATTTTCCTAAAAAAAATATTTTCATATTCCAAATTTCTATTTTTGTTAATAAAATAATTAATATCTTATTATAAATTATTTTAATTAAATTTTTATATAATATTTGCTATAAAATGTTTTAAATTTATAATACAGTTTTTACATGTAATGGAATAATGCTAATATGTGTTTTGTGCATAAAAATGATTTTTCCTAAAATTAGTTTACATTGAATTTTGAGTTATTATATTAAAATCAAACTCCAAGCATTGATATAAAATTGATTATTTTAAATTCAATTCAATATTTTGAATCTTATTAATTATTATAATTCAGTTTGATAAAATTAATTTAATTTTATAATACATAGTATTAATAGTAACAACATGATACCATAATTAAGGTCGAGACGAGTTTACATATCCGGTAAACTAATAGAAAATGTAAAAAATATTAAAAAAATTATTTAATTTAATAGGATGATTTTATTTTAACCTTATCCATGATATAATATATGAATTTTAATTTTGGATCCTTGTTACTTATGTAAAGCTTTACAATATTTTAAATTTTTTTTAAAATCCATGAGGGTCATTTTAGCTCATAAAAATAACTATCATAATCCCATGTGTGAATGTGGATTACCACCTCCACATAGAGATATGGATTATTTTATATCAGAATAAAATATTATTGGTTATTTGGATGTATTTAATGTTTATATATAATAAATATTACAAAACTATTCCATTAAAATTTTAATATCTTATCTATATTCTTACTGTTACATTCTATGGAAAATGATAAAATTATTCTATGTGTGGAGTAGCACCTCCACAACATGAATGGATTTTTTTCATTTGAAACATACAATGATGATAATTTAGATTGATTTAATGAATATATATTATTTTAATTTTATAATTATTTTTTTTGAAAAATTAATTTTAAATTTTCCATTCATTTCATCTTTTAAAAAATGAACACATCACTCATGTTTATATATGAACTATTGTCTTTGTGAATTGATGCAATTATTCTGTCAACACAGTATTTATTAAATAGTTGTAGAAGCATATATAATAAATATATTTTAAATATATATCATGATTAATAGTGTGTGAATGATGAAACCGTGACCACGGTTCAAATATCAATACCATCGTAATGAAAAAAATGGAACAAAAATAAACAAGTTTTCACCTAGAAGTTTGGTGTAAATATGAAAATAGTTACTATAGGATAATTAGAAACTATAAAGGAATTACACATAGTATCAAAGTATGAATATATTTATAGAATATAATTATGATAGATCTATATTTATTTACTATATATTTAACCACATATATAGAAAGATAGAATTTTATGTAAGTGTTTTATATTATAAATTTATTTTTTGGGGATTTGATGTACTAAATTTCCATCTAATGAAATATTATATTGATCATTAAAAATTAAAAATCATATATTTTATTATATTTAGGACATTTTTTATGTTATTATTTAATTGAATCATTTTCCCCACTTTTTTAATTAAATTGATAGAGAATATATTTTTAAAGAGAAAAAAACTTTATTTTTGCATCGATAGACAAAGACTTTCTACTATGTCTATATTTTTCTAAATTTATTAAGGAATTTTATAATTTAAACTACAAATGTTTTTATAAATTCCATTAAAACTAATTCATAAATTATTTAAAAATGTTTAAGAATTAATCATTCTAATTTTTTTGAACAAGTCATTTTTTTTGTTTTTGGAATGTATGAAAGGAATATTTCATTTAACATAAACACTTTGAAATGATTAAATTTTTATGAAGCATGTTTTTTTACAGGAATTATGATATATTTACATGATGATAGTTGTATGATTTTTAGAACATATATTAATGAATTTAATTTTTTGGTGTGTATAGGAAAACCTTATGTCCAATAAATGTTTTTTGAAAGGATTGAAATATAATGAAATAATTAGGATTGGAAGGTGGAGTTAATAGAATTTAGTAAGCCTGAATGGGCTAAAGGCCATATTTTTATTTTATTATGGATAATACTCCTTTCAAGGGTTTAAAGGGAACCCGCACATTACCCGTAGGCCCAAGGCACAAGGCCCGACTGACCCGTAATACATGACTCGAAGGCCTAGAGGCATACCATTCCCATAACATGTAAATTATTTTATATTCGTACGTTTATAAAACCAAATTATATTTTATGATAATTTATAAAATATTCTGATTGATAATTGCAGATTATGTACACATATAACTTAAGTATTTGGTTATTTATAATAATTATTAAATTGATCAATCATTAATGAAGAGTAAATGATTAGGTATGATCATTGTAATATATTATATTGTGATCATTCCAATATGATTATTATATGATTACTTATTATCATTTCTTGTTATCTCTTATGTGTACCCAAAATAATAATCTGACTTCACACTTTATTATGTTTCCTTTCTATATGTTTTGAATAATTGTTTTATGTAGGGTATGTCTATTAAAATAATTATGTAATATGATTTTTTGAGAGATTCTGAATATTGTTTTTGGAAAAAATGATATATGTATTGATTCTCTAATGTATCTATCCTTTAAGGTTCATGTGCATGTTTTGTTATTATATTTATTTAATATCCATCTAAAATTATGATATATATATATATATATGAAATTCATGGGCCACCTCAGCTCCTATAGGTCATGGAATTACTACCCTCAAACTGGGGGCCTAACCCAAGGAAGTTCCCCATTAGGGTGTAATCCCTCTATTGATGGAATTGAACCATGCCTCTATTAATGGAAAATATCTATGGCCCATAATGTGACCCTTACCTTCCTTATATGGAATTCTCCCACCATAGTGACTCCTCCTCAACACATTATATAATTCAATCTCAATGTATCCATGAATATATATATATATATATTGCACTATAATCTTTTTATTATTCATGAGCCCATAAAATATAATTAAACACTCCCAACATTTTAAATTAAAATAATTATATAGGATATTGTATTCGATGGAGAAACTGGGTTTACATGACCCATGATATAATTATGTTTTATAACATTAAAATTAAATTAGAATGTTCAAAAAGTATTAAGTAATTGATAATAAATATATAGATAATCTATACAATATAAAATATTGATCAATTTTACATAAATAATAAGATAATTTTTAGAAAAGTAATTTTATTATTTTGAAATATAATTTATTCAAAAATTTAATTTATTTATTTTATGGTAAAATTATTATAATTAATTAAGTAACATTTTGAAATTGAATTTGATAAAATAAAATGAATTTTTCATTTTCTTATTAAAATTTAATTCTTGTGATATTTTTTTATTTTTTCAAATACATTGATTATTCTATGAATTGTTTAAAATACCAATTTTGTAAATAATGTCGCGAATTTTAAAGAAATTAAGAAAATAAAACGTAAAATTATGTTATTAATATGTTTTGAAATAATATAATAATTATTTAATTAATTTTAAAAATCATAATTACATTCCAATATTTTTCATATTGGATTTTAATATGTGTCTGTTTTTTTAAAAAGTGATTTCAGTGAAAAATATTTTTAACGGGATAATGTTTATTATTTTTAGTTAATTAAGATTACCTATAATGAGGAATGGTTTAAAAGAAATTTATAGATTATATATCTTACAATATTAATTGAAATTCATAAAATTTTTATTATTCCTCATAGAGATAATAAAAAATAATCTTTTTTTCTCAAAAAATACACTTCTTGAAAACCATATTTTTCATCATGTTTGTAGATATTTTTAAATTAAGGATTTTCACAAATATTAATTAAAGATGGTAAAATGAATTAAAATTTTGAATATGAATTATTAATATTATCTAATATTGAAGACATAATTTTTTCCCAAAATGAATTGTGAAAATAATAGAAATTTTTGTTGTAGTTAAAATGAAATAGATTTCACCCGAGTGTTTATCTAAAAAGATAAGGGTAAAATGACCAAAAAACATGCATAAAAACAATTTTACAGTTATTAATAACTTATCATATCAAATTATTTATGATAGTCTACTTTTAATCATTTTGGTAGGTGATTAACATATATAAACCTTTTTCATTTCAAGAATTACAAGTGTACCACTCACCTCAATTTTAAATGGACACCCCCTCTAACCTAATCTTAAACCATAAGTATAAATTTTATATTAAAATAACTTCTAATATTTATTCCTAATTTTTCTAAAAATATACTAGAAATTTTATTTTTATCATAAATACATCCTATAAAACCATTCGCTGCTTATCTATGAAGGTTTCAAGAAGAAGATATATCATTTTTTACCAAGAAAATTTATTTTATATCCTTTTCCATGTCCTTACAATCTTCGTAATTTATGATTATATAAAATATAATGATATATTTTTTTATTGATTTAATTATAAAAATCTTTCTCATATTCCATGAAAACGGATATGGAATCATTATTTATGTGTTTTTTGTACTACCACCTCACGAACTGATCTCATTCCTTTTCCCACATCACATTTCATGGATTGTTTTAATTATTTATAAAAAATATATATTTTTTATAATTAACCTACCTATACTTGTGGTGTTATTATATCCCATATACCTTTATGATTTAGACTATGTGGGAGATACGATTAAATCACAAGTTTGTACGGTGGATTACCTCCTAGCGAAGCAAAGTGATTTTTTCTCGAATATATTACATGGAAGATAATGAAGATAAATATAATTAATATATGTAATATAAATGAAATAATAATTGTATTTATGACATATTTATCATTATAAAGGATAATACATCATTTTTATTGACACACTGAAAAATGATAACATCATTCATGGATGTCTTTACTACAACCTCCACAAAGTGATGTGATACTTATTTAATCAGTAAATAAAATGGATGATATATATAAGTATATTTAAAGATATTATGTGATATTTATTATATTATAATAATTATATTAATATAAAACTATACAAACTTCACTTCTATAATTATAATTGATGAATTGAAACATTACACATTTTTATATAGAACATATTATCTCAATTATAAAAATGTACATCATTTTTCATAAACATCATTCATATTTAGTTTTAAAATGCACAAATGATTTATAAAAATGATAATTATGTCATTATTTTTATTCAGATATTTTTTAATAATGACCTCTTTGATCATTGTCGACACACCAAAGCCATTTTGAAATAACAAACCAAGAAACCTCAAAAATCCCAATGTGGACTTAACTGATTTAGAATTTGAATATATAATTGATGATAAATAAAATAAATTATTTATTTAAAAGTTACTAAACTAGTAAAAGGATATTAATAAATTAAATAATTTATGTAATCTTGTTATACAGGATTATAAGTACATACAAGTAATTCCTTAACTCGAGGTAATGGTTTTATTATCTCCCTTTTTATTCCTATAAAACATATTCCATATTCACTAATTTTTGTTGTTTTGTATATATAAGTTACATTTATATGTGATAACATGAATCATTAATACAAAATTGTATTTTATATAGAAATCCTACTTTCACATACATAACTATTATATCCTTTTAAAGATAAAAAACATAAAAGAGTTACAATTCATGATCGAAGGTTTTACTGTCTTGAAAAAATTAGGACAGTACATAAAATTTACATAATAAAATACAAGAATTATTTAATCAATTATTATATATTTTCTTATTTGACTTCATTTACACCTTAGTATAAGTATTCACATGATGATATACATCAAAGAAATGGATGAGCTAAAAGCCTAGTAAGAGGATAGATAATAACGTGATTCAATATAACATGGGTGAGCATAATCATCATCACCATCACAACATATATAAGGGATCATAATCATAATCATAATCATGAGAGGAGGAATTAGATAAATTAATTCATTGTGGAAACTCATAAAAATGAAACATTATGTCCAACAAGTTAAATATCATACATAGTTGTGAATAAAGATAACATTATGTTTGCGCAAAACTTATGTTCATAATCATGACATCATCATTGTGAAATCATATATCTTAATGTACACACATATTTAACATTATTATGAGATAAATAACATTCATAGTTTATTGGGATGATATATAATTCTAGGTACACCTGTCACATCATTACATTTACATAATTATGCGTGCCACATAGAATATATAACAATCTTAGTCAAAAAATCACCCATGGAGAGGATCTAGGTTTCATGAGAATTTCATAAATCTTAAATTCAAGTATAAACTTGGTTGTTCCCAAAATAAAAACATAATAACAAACATTTAATAAAAATTATTAATCTTGAGTGAGTACAAAATAATCTCATGAGAAGTAAAATTTGCATTTTTATAAAGATGTGTTCCTTTGGAAAAATTATTTTTTTTCATGGATTTATATTAGGAAAATTTATATCCATAAAAATAAATTTTATGAAAAATGGAATTATATTTTAGAAATAATAAAATACGATTCTTTACCCACACTTCTCTCATCCCTTTATATATATTCTTATATATATATACATATTTATATATTTATTTTTAATTAAATATATAAAAAATGTTTTGTGTGTGTATATTTAAAAACACATACCAACATATCTATATTATATATATATGTGTGTGTTCTTCTATAAATATAATTATACATGTTGTTTTTATTTACATATATTTTATACTACTGTTTATATGAATATATTAAAATATATAGATAAATATATATTATTTTTTTCAATATGCACACACAAATATAAATATATATATTGTACACTAATTGCGAAGGTTTATAAATATTCAGACATTTTTATTTTAAATGAAACCAGTTTTTTTAGATAAGTTTTATATATTTTGAAATATATTTTGTTTTTTAATATGATTAAAATTTTATTTATAAAATTAAATATTAATTTGGGAATATATCAAAAAATATTTCACTAAAGTTATATATTTGATAATAAATAATAGTAAAATATGATAAATGAAAAAATTTCAAAATCATAATACCAACACGAAATTAAGACATGGGAATAAATTCTTTTCCCACTAAAAATGGGGAAAAGAACCAAAAAAACAATGATAAAATTCCCTCAATGGTTAAAAAATGGGGTAAGCCGAATAAAATATCAGTTTTGGAGGCCCTTGTGGCATCTTTTGGCCATAAAAAAATAGAAATTGGGTTACTCCTAGGTTATCTTGGCATATAGTTCATCAGAAACGTCAATTTTATATGTGGTAAAGTCAAAATGAACATACAGATCAAGAAGTATGATCATTTTATGTTTAGTTTACGTTTTTCAAATATTTTATATCATTTATTAATTTTCCTTTTTTTCTTCAAAGTGTTTTTAAAATACTATTACAAGATAATTTTTAACAGGTTATTTATTTAAAATATTTTTTAGATTATTTAATAATCCATTTTAATTAAATATTTTATATATTATGTGTAAATGCCTATTTACCCTTATCTAATAATTATTTAAGAATACATATTATATTTATATCAAGATAAATATATTTTTAAATTGATAATTAATTTTCATGAAATATAATTTATACAAATATATCATTTATCAGCTATAGTAAAAAAGCACTGATAAATAGAGGGTAGTTATTAGTGCTTCTAAGAAAGTGCTTCTAACAACCCACCCCTATAGAGGTGCTTTTTTAGAGACCTGATAAATGAACCTCTTTATTAGTGTTTTTTAAGTACTAATAATGACCCCATGTATCATCATTTTTTTACTTGTGAGGATAAAGGAGGTCCTTTATCTGCAATTTTTTATAAGCGATAATAAAGGCCTCCCTTTAACAGGGATTTTCTAGCACTATTAAAGACACCCATTAATAGAGCTAAAAAACGGTGTTAAAGACCCCCTTTAATATCTCTTTTAATATATCTAAGTAAAATGGTAGTTAACATAACTTTTATCTAGCTTCGTTAAAACTCAATCACTAGATAAATCATAATTTTTAGTAGTGAAATCACTTAGCTCGATCGCATACATTTTGTGTATGCAATACATCACCATTATAATAAGCTGATATAAAATAATTTATTTCCTATGAAATGTTTACATGTTTAATCCCTTCTCCATTATCCATTTATTTCATTTATTTCAATGAAATATTCAATTTGATAATTGATTATGTCAAGGTTCGATTTTTTGAGGATGTTCATTTCATAATATGAATAAAACATTATTCTGATGACCTGTGTCAATGTGAAATTTATTCCACAATCCCGAAAAAAATAATCATGAAGTATTTATCATTTTTATTCATCAATTATAAATTTAAAAATAACAATGAAAATGGTTACAAAAAATTAACTATGTTATAGTCATTAAGAATGTATATCGTACTTACTCATGAGGAACATTTTTAAATTTCAACCAATGAGAGAAAAATAATTAATGTTTTTTTGTCCATAGAATTATTATTATGTCATAAATTTATTATTATTTATTTGAATATATATATCTATATATATATTATCCATATGAGTTATTTATCAAAAAAATGAAAACACTTCGCCGAGGTTGTAATCCACATGTACAAATGAAGGGTGTCATCATTTTTCAATGGATCATATGGAAAAAAGGAAAGATATAAATTTTAAGAAATTAGATCAATTTCACCTATATCAAATATATAAATTAACTAAATCATTATGACCATCCATGTGTGTTGTTGAAGGAAAAATAATTACATCATTTTGGAAGGAGATAATCTTCCATAAACATGAAAGATGAAGTTTTTACATTTCATGGAAGAGGATATCGATATAGACTACCAAAATAACATTAAAAATATTTATATAGGGAAGAAACTATTTTTATTATTTTATCATGGTTGATGAACAATTGAGGGATATTGAATAATAAATAAAATCATAATATTCCATTCAAAGCTATGAATTTTCTTTGACCAACCTTATTTTATTTACACCTTAAAACATCATATGTTGTGACACCCTCCCTCCAATGATTATCCTCTTGGGATGGAAATAGAGAAAGCGTAAAACAGACTCTGAAGTCCAGCCTCCAATAGGCATAGGGGTTGTGACCAGCACCCAAGGTATAGAATCTCACAAAATGGGAGGCATTTCAGTTTTTTAAGAAAACAACATCCAGAGATAAGATGGTCCATCTAAAAACAACTCAAATATATATATATATAATAAATGCAAATCAATCCCACATGAATGTGTAAAAAAACTGTGACAAATACAACAAAAACGCTGTAGTAAATAACAAAACCAAGGCTTTAGAGCAACAAAAAAACTATCCCAAGGTCTAAGATAGTAAATTCCATCACATTCCACAAAATCCTCATAACAACCGGAAATAGTTTTTTATGCATAAGTTGAGCATCCAAGTATACTCAGTAAGAAAAATCAAAGTTTCTCATGAACAAGTTAAAGAAACATACTAATTCTCCTGTGAGAAACTACCAGAACCCAATAACACCTGTCAAGGTATACATTCCATCCCAACCTCACCAGTGAACACATACTAAGTAATGAAAGTCATATAATGTAATATAGTTAGCACATTGATGATAGGGTACCCTACACCACTTTACCACTAATTCTCCACTATCACACCCTAATAGAAATCTTCTTCGAACTCCCTCGTCTTCCAAAAGTATCACATCAAAACTCACCCACACACACCTCGCCCTCAAAACCACATCCTGTCTATTGAAACCTAGTCCACATACCACATAACATCTGTAAAACACATATTAAATCCAAAAAATTCTCAACCTGAAGACACCTGGGAAAACACAAGTCACACACACACACACTTGGGCCCGACAAACAACAACCTTTATGAAGAATCTAGGGATTTAACCACCTACAATAAGGATTATAGAAGAGCATGTTTCCATCCATACGTCCTCCCACTGGGATGTTTTTTAAAGACACCCTCCCTCATGAATATGGTGGATTTCAGCAGAAAGTGATTAATTAGGGTGGGTTGGGTATATAAATAAAAAATAAAATACATGCATATATATATGATACCAAACACCTGAGCCCAAACTTTGGGTTTTAAACAAGCAACCATCTCAAAAATAATATCTTTTTTGTTACATTTAAATGCACAACCACATAAATAGAAAAAAACTAAAATTATACCCCAATCCAATTCAATTAACCAACTCTCATTTTTTTATTAATAATTCATTTATTAATTTTATCACTATCCAAGATACTACCAACCAAAACACAAAACAAGACAAACACAAAAAGTAACATATAAGAAGAAAACCCATTGTAAATTAACCAACTTCAATTTCCTCTCTGTTTAACACCCATTCATAAAATAGCATACATCGATCCTGATATCCATGGTGAAGAATTCGGTTAATTATTCATAGAGAAATCCGAGGAGAATTACCCATACCATCCAATTCTATCATAATTATTCAAAGCCTTTCTGCCCAATCCATCCTCTCAACAGAGTAAACCCCCAAATCACATCTACTCCTAGTAACATATAACCACACAACATGGTAAAAAATAAATTTTACAATATATTATACCAATTCCACAATAAAAAAAATCTCTGAACCAAAGATTCTATTTGTCCTCCTGAACTAACCCGCATCACACAACCATGCCCACAACCCTACTACAGCACAATTCAATACAATCCCACACACATCACACCACTGCATGAACCAAGGAAAGGAATATTCTGATTAAACAATTAATTTGTTCTTTAATTCCACTTGTTAACATTTGGGGTTATCATATAAATGGTTTGATCAGAGGGAATCCACTTATTAGCTAAGTATATGTGGTTAAACTATTTTATAAAAATTGTTCAACAGAAAACAAAAAGGCACTCATTACCGAACTATTACTTGGTGCACCAAATAATACCCCAAACAGCCATTGTTCTTAGTGGGCATATAGCCTCAAAAATTCAAAGCATTGATCAAAATATCAATTAAATAGTACAATCATTTGTCACATTCCCCATACACTTCAAATTGAATGTTTTCTGGTTTAATTATCTTTTTTTAATCTGAATTAAACTATCATCTCTAGAAATATGGATACAACCACCCCACATGATTCACAAAAACAAGAGAGATAAATGAAATCTAATAGGAAGAAGAAATGATCATCTCTTCCTTATTGTGCTAAAGTGGGGGTATTCCATGCAACAAGCAGACATTATAGGGAATACATGATCCAAAAGCTATAGTGAAAATACACAACCCCTCAGTGAAGAGAGTTTTGGGTTTCCTTACATCAAGAGAAAGGAAAGTTCACAAGGAAAATAAGATCTCAATTTTATAAAATACATATCCTAAATCAACAAGAGAAAGACTTTTTGAAATCCATTAGACCAAGACCATGAGGTTTGGATATCAATGGAAGATTCATGTTTTGAGAAGATATATATTATTCAAAATAGACCCAAAACCCATTAAATAAGGTTTTCGACTTATTTTACATTAAATAAAACATTAAAGGAGTGAAAATGGAAAAACTATAAGAATTATATAAGTTTGAAAAACTAGTATAAATGACACACCATTAGGTGAGCCACTACTGTGAGTCACTAGTATAACCCACCGATGAAAGTCACTATTGCAAGTCCCCATCATGAGTAACTAGTGAGAGTCACCGATGTGAGGTACTATCACAAGTCACTATCACGAGTAACTGGTTAAAGTCACCGATTTCATCTACCATCTTGAGTCACCATTCTGATACAAATGTCCTGAATCACTGTTTTGACTCACTGCTAAGACCCACCATTACGAGCAAGAATTGTGACACACCATTATCACTCATTGTTGTGACTCACTGTTACGAATTATGGATACGACTGACAAATATGACCCACCATTGCGACCAACCCTTAGGACTCAATGATACGAATCATAGTTGAAGAACCTAAATGTCCGAAAAAACTATAATGTATTGAAATATGTCACCATGAACTATCAAAATACTTCAACCACTGCATTTTCACAATGTAACGAACTAAAGAGGTCTGGGCCATTTCATCTGATACCTCTCAAACTATTATCAACCCTGAAAATTAAAAACCAAAGCTAGAAGGAAAATAGGGGTCCAAACAACCAACCAATTAGATACCACTCAAGGATCACTTTATTCTTGAAACACTGCTACCAATATCAATGATCAACAATAAACCACCCATTTTTGTTTGAAATATGGAGTGGAATCTCGGGATCTACGAACACCTGCTCTAACATCTGTTAACCCATCCGACCATAAGTTACACCACACAAGCACAAAATCCATGCCTTCCTCAACACACAAATCACAGAATTATGTTTTCCTTGTTAAGATATTATCCACTCTTTGTGCCACTAACTCACATGCATGGGTTTAATCACATAGCAGTTAATGCCTCTTGATGAGGAATCAAGTCCTTAAATCTTCACATGTCAGTAAATTATCACACATTACTGAATGATAAAAAAACTCATCTAATGACAATCAAGGACCAAACATTACATTCCATAGAAGAACAGAATAGGGAAAATTCCAAAGAAATCTTGGTATAGGGAACACATCTTCCCTTCTCTTTCCCATGTACCCTTCTCCATGCCACCATTACTCGACAACACAAAGACTGAAGGGATGTTCTACCTATGTTGAACCTTATCCCAATAATCTTGGATATCTACTGTTTACTCCACATATATCATGTCATTTTCGATATCCAATTCTCCCTAGTCAGAGACAAATGATTCATTGTGAAGATACTGATGAAGTTGATATTCATGAAAGACATCATGGATCCTCCCCAACTATTGTGGCATTGTCAATTGGCATTCAACCTTACCAACTCACCCCAACACCTCAAATTGTTCAACAAACCTAGGAGAAAGATTCTCCCTATCCCAAACCTCCAAAACCCAAGCCAAGGAGAACCCTTAAAGAACACGTGGTCGCAAACCACTAACTCATGGGGACTCCTCTGATGATTGGTATACGTAATATATTAGTATTTTTCTACTTTAATCCTCTCATGAATGAACTAACACTTCTCTTTCCTACTTTTCACTATCTCAGGGCCAATAACTGTTGCTCCCCAACCATTATCTACCAAAAAATGTGAATGACATAGTATTCCATACATATCTAAAAATAAATCCATGACAATGGAAGAGTGATATATAATTTTGTGAGAAAACTATAACAAGGGAAAGTGTCATTCCCAAGATCTTCCAAATTCCAAGACGCATGATCACAACAAATCCTTCATCATCTAGATATTCTTCTATCTACCTATCTGTCTGAGAGTGGAAGGCAATGTTGAGCCATAGCTGAGTACCAAAAGTGTTTTACAATCCCCTCCAAAATCATAAGGTAAAATGTGTATCCCAATCCAAGATAATGGATCTCTAATCTCAATGAAATTGTACAACTTCATCCCCTTAAATCTCGGAAAATTCATCCACTATGCCCAACTCCTTGATCACTAAGAAGTGTGATGATTTTTTCATCCGATCCACTACCACCTAGATAGAATCATAGATTCCTTTAGCCCTGGTTAGACTTTTGATGAATCCCAACAAGACTAGATCCCACTTCCACTTGGATACATCTAATGACTGTATAAAACCATTAGGAATATGAGGCTTATCCATCACCTACTTGAACACTAAGCACTTCTCTGGAAACTCTACAACTACCTATTTCAAACCAGGACACCAAAACTACATCCTAAAGCCACATATTAAAATTTCCTGTGTATATTGCTAATGATGATTAATAAAACTCATTGAGTACTAGCTAGTGAATCGCCACTGGAAAAAAAATCTTCCATGGAAGAGCAGCTGATTCTAACCATCCTCTGGACATCCCTCTAGAGAATCACCATGGCTAACACAATCACACATCACCTCTACCTTTGAGTCCCCCGACAGAGAATCTTACACCTATTGAATCAGATTTTACTACTTTGTCATCTAAAACAAATAACCTCTAATGTTTTCCAACCCTGTACCCAAGTGAAAGGCTATTAAGTCCTTTGTTTCCTTCCTTGTATCCACAGACTCTCAAATAAACTCTTTTTCTGAATTCCTTCTCACTGTATTGGACACCACATTCCCCTTTATTGAGATGTAAGAGAACTCGAAATCATAGTCTGGAATAAACTACATTCACTTTTCCTATCACATGTTCAAATATCAATGTGGAAAAAAATTCCTCAAACCCTTGTTATCCGTGAAGACCACTAAGCACTCCCCCAAGAAGGTAATTCCACCAAAACATCTTTGAAAACATGACCGTTTAAAGATCCCGATCACCAGTGTCATAGTTATGTTCTTGGGGGCATAACTACATATACTCCAAAGATATCAATTCCCCCCTATTGCATCAGAACACATCATAAACCTAGAAGAGAATAATCACAAAACATATCAATCATCACCACTTCCCCTAGAAACCAGATTACTAGAGAACTGACCAACTTCCACATTTGATAATTGAAAACTTCGTACAACTAATCACTCCACACCAAATCTTATTTTTTCATAGTAATAGCTATCAACAGAGCTACAACTATAAAAAAATAGGCTACAAACCTCCGTTAATAGACAAAAATACCAATAAAATTATGAACCTCAACCACATTCGTTGGGGATTCCTAAAACAACTACTTATATAATTTATGGTTCCACTACTATACCCTACGGAGACACCACAAAGCCAAGTAAATGTACCTCTCATGTCTAGAACACTCACTTGGATAAATGTCAAAAGAGTTGGTGTCATTAAATAAGTTTTATTATAGTCTTCAGATGCTCGTTATATTCCTCCTATGACTTCAAGTAGATAAAGTTATCATGGATGAATATGACAACAGATTGGTCCTAAAACTCATGAAAGATGGAGTTCATAATCCCCAAGAACACAGAAGGTGTGTTCATAACACCAAACAGAATGAAGACAAACTCAAAGTGCACATACCTACACCTGAAATCATTCTTTGGAACATCTCCCTCATTCACCATAAAATGGTGATATCAAGACCATATATTGATCTCAGAATACCAACTCACACCTCTCACCTAGTCAAAAATATCATCTATCCTTGGAAGGGGGGTAACAGTTTCTGACTGTCAACCGATTCAACTTCCTATAGTCTATTCACAACCACATACCACCATTTTCCTTTTTGGAGAAAAACACTTCAGAACCCCCAAATGACAAACTGGGCTAGATAAATCCATTATTCATCAAATCCTTTATCTGAATCATTAACTCTCATAACTCAGAAGGTTCTATCCAATAAGGGACCATCAAAATTAGAGAAGAACTGGGATGTGAGTCTATCCTGATATAAATGTCACGTCTTGGTGTAGAGTCACAACCTCCTCGAAGAAACTTGCTAGGAACTCCTAAAAAATTTAGTGATAATCCCACCATCTCAGCATCCATTGATTTCACTGATAGCACACCCAAAAAGTAATGGAGAGGCTCTACAAGCTAACTTCCCAATAAATCGTTTTTCTCACTAACAAAAACTGTACACAGGCCATTCACATTTGAAAACATGACTCTTATACAGAAGTTATCGATAATATCATGAATGGAATACAACGTTCTAATACCAGTAATGAAATTTTATGGTTTCATCTGTATCAACAAGATAACCCCATGGGAATGATGCAGTCCCATCATCGGTCTACATCCAGAGCACTCATCGAACAAGATGTTTTGACCTCTGACTGGTGTACTGAAAACCAAGTACATGAGAAGCCTCTCTATGTCTAGTCCAAGCGGATGGCCTAGAGTCCATTTAAAAAATGACTGTGATTCTCTTGAATAAAACAAAATGAAAGTAAGGGAATTAAACAACCTGGTCATACCTCTAATGATCTCTAGTCTAATTGGAACTATTTCCTCTTCTACGTTCAAATATATGCACCCAGATCCAATGCACCTGTCCTAAAGACCACCTCCACAACCATTCCTGGGATGAGGTCTGTATGGAACACCCTGAGGTTGGCCTCTACCTGCTCCATCTCTCCTCAGTGGAGCATGGGCATGTTGTCCGTATTGCTAAAACTGCCTGACTAGAAAATGCTTCTGAGGCTGGCACTATACCATCCCACCTCTACCAAATTAGCTGGAGAAGCCACTGGGAATTGACTCTGAATATGGTCATGGAACCCACATAATAAACACCTCATCCCCAATCCCATAGAAAGGGAATGATAACCAGAAGGTATAATGGTAAATGGTTATAGTTGACACCCTGCTGGTCGAAACCTCGAAGTTCCTCATGCTTGAGCCATGATGTAGGTTACCCTTCCTCTCAAAGAACCCTAATGGATCCCCTCTCGTGGTAGGCCTCCTCACGAGTACATCCACTCAATTAATACTTCCTTTTTAGGAACCTCCATGTATGTCGGGAAATTAAATGGAGTAACAAAACACTAGATATAAGGATGGGGTACCTCTTTTAGGAATATTTTATGAGAATCCTCATCCGAAAAAACATCTAGGAAAAAACAAAGGAGATCTTGACCTTAATCGCCATCTCCTAAGCCGACATACTCCCCTACCAGACGAAGAGTAACTCATGTCACTTCTCAGCCTTCACAGTTGAGAAAAGGAATTCTGCTCAGAACACCTTCCCAATACTGACTAAGAGAACATCAACCTCCTTCCTCTCTCTAAGGTACAATGTTCGCCACTAACGCATAGATCCCGGCATCTAGCTCACTATAAGAGAAACCCAATACACCACTAGAACCCAAATCAAACTAATGGTTATTTGAAGCTCCTAAAACAATATCTCCATCACCATTTCTGAAACAATGTAATCCTATATTACCAATGCCTATGGTTTGAAAGACCATAATGTTCTCTACCAACGGTCATGATCTTCCAATACATCAACCCGCAACTGATCAACTGGATCGGCCTGTAGAGCCTCAGCCTCTGGAGCCATAGGTGGATAGTGACTAGGTTACATAGATGATGAGTTTTTACAAGGAATTCCTAAGCCCAAGTAGTATGGAATTTTATTTAAGATTCATTTTAACTCATTTAACTCATTTAATTATCCATTTAAAATTAAACAAAAAACCAATTCAAATACAAATACAATTCATTATGATGCATGTACCATTCCTAGGGTCACTACCCTAAAAAATAGTGTAGCCTCACATTATCATTCAGTAGGCTCAGATTCATTGAATCTGGCTATGAGGGGCCCTAAAATCTCATGTCGTAGCCAGTCTTCCCTAGATTGTGTCATTCACTAAGATTGTCTTGAAATGTTTCACTACCAATCCCACACAGTCCTCAGTGTGCTTAACTCTAAAATCGATTATATCTTTTATCCATCACCACTTATACCATTCTATCATGACCCCTCCATCTGATGATTCCCCGCCTAGGATGGAAATAATGAAAGGGGAATAATAACCCTCAAGCCCCACATCCAGTAGGCCCTATAGTGACAACTAAAACCTAGGGTATACAATCTCACAAAATGGGAGGAATTTTTTTTGGAAGAAAAAAAAGATTGGGAGATAAGATGGTCCATCCCAAAAAAACTCCAGGATATATATATATATATATATACAAATTCATGTAGCAAGCATGTTTAAAAACCCCATTACAAATACAATAAAAATTCCAAAAATATTTCTAAAAACAAGGCTAACTAGTGACATGACAATTATCCCATGGTCCGATATAGTAAAGTCCATCACGGTCTATGAAATCCTCTTTGAAATTTGAAAATGGTTTTATATATGCAGGTTGAGCATAAAAGTATACTCATAATTAAAAACCAAAGACTCGTGTGAATATGTGTGTGAAACATACTAATACTCCTGTGAGGAAACAACAGAACCCAATAGCACCTAACAAGGCATACTATTCATTCCAACCCCACCAAATCATATTCACCGTGTAACACAACTCAAGAAAAGTTATATAGTAAGAACATAGATTATAGGGTACCTCGAACCACCATTCCACTGATTAGATACTTTCACACCCTAACAGAAAATGTCCTAGTGCTCCATCCTCTTCCAAAAGTACTGTGTCACAACTCTCCGACACACACATGGGATTCACAACTAGTCCCTTATCCTAATAAAATTATGCACATCACAACCCTCTTGCACACACTTAGTCTTCATAACCACATCCTTATCATAGAAAACTAGGCCACATACCATATCACATCCTTAAAACACAAGGGAAAGCATAGTACATCTCATCCCAAAGGCACATGGGAAAAAAACTCCCTCGCACACACCTGGGCCCCACAAACCACAACCTACCAGAAGAATCTTATTCTATTCCCACAGAGACAAGGGAGAAATGAAGAGCAGGTTTCCATTCGTCCATCCTATCACCGATATGTTTAGGAAAGACACCCTCCCTCATGATTATGGGGGTATTCAACACATAGTTCTCAAGTAGGGTGGGTTCATATAGAAATCACAAGGAAAATACATATATATATATATATATAAGATAAAAACCCCTCAAAACCAAACTATGGGGTTTCAACCCAAAAAAAATCAAATCATAACCCAAGCTAATTCATTTAACCAATTCTCATTGTTTATTAACAATTCATTTATTCATTCCATAAATATCCATGAAATTAGCAACCAAACCACAAAACAAGACACACACTGATATTTATATAAATGAAGAAGAGCCATGGTAAATTATCCAACTTCACCTTCCTCTCCATTTAACACCCACTCAAAAAATTACATACATTTATCTCGGGATACAAGGTGAATCTTTCATCATGATACTCATAGAAAACCACTGAGAGAATAACCCATACCAATCAATTCCATCACCATTAATCAATGTCATTATTTTTAATCCATTCTCTCATCCAATAAGACCCCATGCCAATGCCGCACCCAGAAACAAAAAACCACATAACATGATCATAGCCGTACTATACAACAATTCCCATCCATTCCACAGTCAAAAATCCCTCAACCTGATATCTCATTTCACCACCCTAACCACCTCGCATCACACAGCCATGCCCAAAACCTTACTAAAACACAAGTCCAGACAATCCCACACACATCACATCACTGCATGAACTATGCAAATACCTATTCAGATTTAAAAATTCAACAATGTTTTAATTCCAATTGTTAACTTACATGGTTATCATAGAAACTATTTGATCCTGGGGAATCTAGTTATTATTTCAGTCTATGTGGTTAACTTATTTAATAACAATTGTTTGATAGAGAACGAAACATCATACCTTCAAAAATCATTACTCGGTGGGAAAACAAAGACCCCAAATTCCTATAATTTTCAGTAGGGATATATCCCATTCAATTCATAACATTGATCATAATAACATTAAAAGAGTATGATTATTTGTTACTTTCCCTAGACCCCATAGATTGATTTTTTGCTGGTTTTATTATCTGTGTTTATCGAAATTCGACTGTCTCCTCAGGAAATATTGATACACCCACCTCACATGATGCACTGATAAAAGATAGAAAAAGGAAACCTAATTAGAAGTATTCATGACCAACACTTCCTTATTATTCCAATATATGGGGTGCGCATAAAGCAGGAAGACCCTCTATGGAAAACACAATACAAAATCTAATGCACAAATTCATGAATCCTCGGGGAAGAATGGTTTGTGGAATCTTGCATCAAGAGAATGGGAAATTCACAACAAAAATAATATATCAGTTTTAGAATTGATAGATCCTAAATCAACAAGAGAAAAAAAAATTAATCCATTAAAGGCAGATCATGACCAAGACCATTCAGTTTTGAAGTCCAAATAACATTTTGGTTTTTAGAAGATAGACATGATTCGAAATGGCTCCAAAAATTTCAATGAGGTTTTAAACTCATTTTATGTCAAATAAAACATTAAAGGGTAGAAACTATAAAAACTAGAAGAATTGGGGAAATTTGAAAAAAACTTTTGGAAGTGACTCACCGTTAGGTGAGCCACAAATATGAGTCACTACTATGAGTCACCAGTGAGAGTCACTATCACCAGACACTATCATGAGTCACTAGTATGGGTCACTAGTGAAAGCTACCATTAAGAGTCACCATTTTGAGTCATGGGTGTGAGTCATCGGTGCTAGCTACCGTTGTGAGTCACTGTTCAGACTCATTGGTCCTGACTCACCATTATAACTCACAACTGTGAACCACTATTATCATCTACCACTACAACTTACCATTGTGACTTACCACTGTGACCCACCGTTATGGCTTATTACAGAGACTCGCCACTATGACCCACCAATACAATTAACAAATGTGACTCACCATTGGTGAACTGAAAAACTAGAAAAGTTGTAAATTGTTGAAATAAGTCACCATGACCTCCCAAAACACTTCAACCATTGTATTTTCAAAATTTAATGGACCATATAGGTATGGTCTATTACATATAAAGATGGTATTAAATAATATTCATGTTATAGAATAGTCTATTATAATTATTATGAGGCTTTTTTTTGTTTTAAAGGGTTTTAGAGAAAATATAAATATTTTATAATTAATTTGGGATAAGAACTATATATAAGAGTTAGACCATAGCATGAATAGTTTAAAAATAACTTGAATTTACATAGATTATAAAATGTAATTCCATTTTATAATTTTAAAAAATTCCCTTAAACCGAAATTATATTCACATGGAGAAATTTGAATTTATGATTTTTAACTAGTATGACAATGACTACACCATAGATGTGATCTCTGAAATTTTTGTTTTAAATCAATGATTCACTCTATAGATTTCTACAGTAGAACATGGTTAACTAGATCACGATTCTCTTACATCTTACTCACTAATTGAACATTCCATGTAGTTTGAATTCCCATGAATTGGGATGTTGTGGAATATTACTGGCTACAACAGAGACTTACATGATGTGTCCATGATGTTACAATCCATTTACTAGGTATCATATGGTGATGATGTATATTATCTAACCCATGTGTTACAATTTGGTAAAAAAAATAGTCTATTCTAATCATTTTTAGATATAGAATGTGATGATGCATTTATATTTTTCATTCTATTTTCGTTTTTAAAATTCTAAAGAATATAGAGTTCCAAAATTTTATCAAGACGTAAATAGAGTTAGGGTGAGATGTATGGTGTTAGAAAGGTGATTGGTAGTCCCTTATTTCCACTAATAATTATACATCATATAATAGTTGATTTATATATTTCCCCTCAATAAAGGTTGAATGTAATCATTTTATATACTATTGATCGTACCCATATTTTTCTATGATGATGGTGTTATTTTATATAGGGTTGAGTACTCCATCGACTCTTTTACACTACTTATTAAGTACTGGACCCCACTTCAATTCAAGAGAGGTTATGTAGATTTTTTGAGAACTAATAGTTATGATTGTTTTCTTTATTGGTATACTACATGTCATTGGTTTCCTTATATATAATTCACTCTCTAAAGTTAATTTATAAGGATTAAAAAATACTTTTTTCTTAGTTTACATATTCTCTAAAGACAATTTATACCCTCATTTGTTTAATTGGCATAATGTTTACTTCCTTTTTGGGATTTCAGGGTATTCTATTTGGTATGATTATAATCACCCCTATATTGGCCTCATTCCCATCAGTATTTCATCTCTTCAAGAGATACTATGTTTGAAGGATACATTAGTGGTCGTGGTTCTGATAAAAATAGAGCTTAGAGGAGGATGGGTTTGTTCATTACTGGTGGTGTCCAAATTGGTGATGGTGACATATTGAATTATACTTTGGTAGTTGTTTCTCTTTGATATAAATTAGTAGATGTAATGAATTTTATTTTTTCTTTCATGATGGATTATATACTATTATACTATCAGTATGTATATCATGTATCCCCTTAATGTATCATTGTTGATTGTTATATATCTGGTTTTCTTTATTATATGATATTTTATAGAAATGTGGTTGTATGAATATTTTATATACTAGGGACACCTATATGGTTTTCATTATCACACTCATCACTCTTAAGAACCATTTATAGTCTGGATGGGTTGGTTATTTAATTTCAGTTATAAGGACTGAGAATCAAAAGTCATTTAATATTATTATAAATATATTTTCATATTTTATGAGTTCAATTGTATAATTATATAAATATATTATAGTGTATACATATTTTTCTATATAGATAAACTAATTAATTGAATGTAAATTTAAATGATCTAAAATATTCCTTTTTATTTGCATTAAAATATTAAATCTACAGTGCTATTAAAATAATTGATATACGACAATTATAAATATAGTCATTAGTGATGATGTATTATCCCAATAGAATGAACATTATTTCTTCCTCGATATCCTAATTCTTTTATGAATTTCATACTAATATGAATTGAATAATCTATCTATTACGAACTATACATTGATATATTTATTTTTTTATTAACTTTTTATATTTAGTAATTCTAGTACCTATAACATTGAATGTAATATTTTTAATTGTAATTTAATTAATGTTTGGAAAGTTTAAAAGATTTAATTATTTTATTTAATTCTTAAGTTTGTAATTTTCTATGTTTCTTTACAAGATACTTGATGTTTCCTTTTAAATAGTTTATTTTTTTCATATATTAACATTTCAACAATACTATAATGTGATTATCTGAAAAAATCATGTTGATATAAATATTCTTGATGATGTAGTTATGATAGACAAAGTGGCACCAATATTTCTAATATTTCTTATTTATGATTTCATCCTTTATTTATAGGTCTAGTACATTCATGATTGTTGTATATTTATTATATTATTATTAATTATAAAAAATCATAAAATAGAAACTTTATTTGATCTAATTTTTTCTAGGTTGGTATGTTTATTTTTAACACGCATGAATATATGTGTTATTGAAAGATGAGTGTGCTTTGAATACTAAAACACACTAGTCTAGTGGAATAAAATTAGGGATCTATA
Source organism: Viscum album (assembly GCA_963277665.1). Classification (NCBI taxonomy): domain Eukaryota; kingdom Viridiplantae; phylum Streptophyta; class Magnoliopsida; order Santalales; family Viscaceae; genus Viscum; species Viscum album. The sequence continues at coordinate 173,639,204 of OY728157.1, forward strand.
TGATTACCCAAAAAAATCATATTTAAAAAAATAAATAAGGTTTTATTATGTCTTACATAGAATTTATGTCCTAGTTAAAACTACAATGATAAACATAAATTATAGTTTCCAATTTGAATCTCCCCATTTTGATGGGAAAAATACATTACACTAAAAACCATTATTAAAATATTGAACTTTCAATTTTTACCATTAAAAACATATAAGTGAATATTCACCCCCATTTGAAATTAATATTTCTCCTTTTAAAAATATTTCTTAGAAAACATATATAAAATAATCTCTATCTGAATATGAAAATAAAACTCATCATTAGTAAAAATTCTTAATTATAAAGGATATGGATTAATTATACTTAAAACATGTGAAATAAATAAGATAAATTAATAATATGTATTATATAATAGTAAACAAATATTATAATGTTCTAATGTGTTAAAGATAAAAAGATACCCATTTATAAATAATAAGTTTAGAGTTCCAATATTTCTTAGAAAAGTTTTTAAATTTTTTTTGCAATGTACTCTTCAAATGATATAAAAAATAATTAAAATAGATTACACTGAGGCTAATAAAAATATTATGAAGAATTTAAATATTAAATAATTATTATAATTGTAATTTGTTTAATTTAGATATGTAATAATTGATGTGACGGTAGGTCTAATACATATGGGACAAAAAACTATTAATCCTAAAACAAATTTTATCCTTTTGAGATCTTTACATGTGGTTGTCTGATTTTATTAGGTAATAGTCATAAAATATAATATAATTATATGTTTTGATTAAAAAATATCATAAAATTAATGGTTGAAAGAAATAACTGAATATATGTTTAATATAAAAATAGACCGAAAATGTTTTATATTAAAAGGATATATAGTTTGATAAAAAATATTAAATGAATTCATGGAATGTTTAATTCATATGGCTAACTAATATAAGAAGATAATTAAATATAATATAGGTTATTTAAATTTTTAAAACAAAACCATTTTTTATAATATTAATTTTATATATAATGAATCCTGACAGTGTTTGAGGTAGATGAATATGCAACATTTATTGCTTTAGTTATCATCCTAATTACATTAGCAACCAACTACCATAAATGAACAAGAAGTAGATATAAAACCTTTCCCTAATATTCTATCCAAATCACTTATTAGGAACTCCAAATGATTTTATTTTTAAGTAGTTTAAGAGATAAAAGTAATCAAATCCATCCATTTACTGAATTTCTATATTTATTTATTGAAATTATAAAGTGAAAATCATAAAGAGTAAACAAGATAGGGTCTTGTGTAACAATATTTTCAAAAAACATAACATGTGGGAAGGAGTTATATACATCTATAAAGTTATTTTCAAGATCCCTTGTTTTATATAAGCCTATAATGATCTTTATATTCTTGATAAAATCAATTTTTCTTGGACCCCAAATCATTGTTTTCTTATTTTACTAATAATGTAGAATACTATTCACCAAAGGTAATATCTACCAAAGAGGACACTAACATGCTATTATTATCTATGATTTATATTTAATAATTAAAAAAATCTAACGAATGATATACTAATATAGTGGGATTTCTATTTAATAATTATGATATTTAAGTATATAAACCAAAATTAAAAAAATGTAAAATAGAAAGAAATAAAAGAATAAGTTAGTGATGAAGAAAATATTATTCTATGAATGTCATGGTAATGCTATTCTTATTTATAAAATTAAATTTTAATTATTCAATCCAATTTTGAGATCAATAATTGTCACTGAAAAACCTCCTTTTTGAAATATTATTATATTTCACCATGACCATTGAATGGGGGGTAATCGTATTTTGAACTAAGCCTAGGAAATGGCTTCACCACACATCATCATCATATAGGTACTCCACCATTTGAGGACTTATAATGGTGAATAATAGTCATAAAGATGAACTCTGAGAAGAATTTTCTGATAGGGAAATGGATAAATCAAAAACCCAAATAAGTTTAAGTACTGAAAATCATTAAAATAAAATAAAGAGAAGAATTAAAGTATAAGAACTTAAAGAAAAGCACTAAACCATACCATTAAACAGAAGCATATTATATTTCTCCAATTTCATTGAGATGAGATTCATAAAGAGATAGAATAAAACATAAAATTATTTATAAAATTAGTATAATGAGAAATAATTTTATATTAATAATGTTTAATTCCAAAACAACAAATGAAACCTATTGTTAGCTAATGAAATGGATAAATATTTGAATTTGAAGTGGTTATGTTAATATATAGGTATGTGTAGTGTCTTCTTGGACTCCAATTATATTATGTTAATTTGTTCACCCTTTTGAAATTTTAAATGTATAAATCCAAAAAAGAGGCATTCATTCATGTTTTTTATTAATATTAAAATCTACTAATAATTTTTGAGATCCAATGGAAACTTATAGAATATTTTAGAGCTGAATCGCTAAATAAAATTTTTCAATAATTATATACTATTCAAATTTCAATCCTCCATTTTCCAAGAATTTATGTCCTTGAAAAAGACAGAATCTTGTGTGATGATAGCTAAAGAAAATGTTCCTCAACTGACTCTTGACAATAACTTCAAATTATAAATAATTTTTATGTAAACTATGAGATATGGGTGCATAAATAAAATTAAATTATTTTGTGAACACATTTCATGGATTTGATTGCATTTCTTATTTGGTTCGTCTATGGTGTGGTAGAAGTTTATGATTATCTGAATGAAATTAATCAAAAAAATTATGAATCATAAAAAAGGAATTTTTTCATTTAGTTATTTGTTTATAACTTTATTTCCAAAATATCAGGTTTATAAAAATATGAGATTCAAAAATCCCAAAAAATTATACATTTTACTTCCAGGATTTCATATATACTATGGTTCAATTAAGTTCATGTAGTATATTTTCACCCACAACTCAATTTTCATATCTATGGAAAATTACATGTTTTACGTGGATCATATGTATTTTAATACTTATCTATAATAAAAAATAATTCAATATCAGGTTAGAATATATCTGAATGTTATCTTTTTAGAAATTTATTTATGACTTCACTCAAAAAATTTACCATAGGGGTTTTATCTTTCTGAAAAACATGTCGATATCTATTGGCTTGTAAAAATTTTCATTTATCTAAACTAAGGAACATAAAAAATTCAATCATGATTTCTTTTTCATGATAGAGTTGATAATTCAAGGTTTTTGGGTAAAATAATTTTTAAAAAATTATACTAAAACGGGTAGTTAAGTCTCTTAAAAAAGATGAATATTCAGGTGAAATAACTAAAATACACCTCACTAAATTACACTTATAAATGTTAAACAACAAAATCCTTTTTTAAATGGAATGGGTAGTGATACATGCAGTGAATGCAATGAAACATTGTATCCAAATTAAACTTTATCTCTTTATTTTATCCCATTTTTCTTCCAAATTTCATCTCATTATTGATTTTTTGTATTTTTAGTACTTTTTTCTAGAGGGTGAGATAAAAGATGAATATTTTTAATGAATTATATATTTTTCCCTTAAGTTTTTTAGAGAAACCAAATTCAAAAAATTATACATAATTATCAGTTCAATATCATCTTTATTGTTTTCTTTCGAAATTTGTTTTTAAATCATTTTTCAAAAAGTAATGATATGATTGAAATATAATGAAAAAAAATTGAATCTTAACATTTTTCTGTCCATTTCATGAAATAATAATATACGTCTCACACAACCTTTAAATTAGTTACTTAACGCAATAAAATTTTAAAATAAACTTTTTCCTACACTCAAACATGAAATATCAAAGTAAAAATACCAAAGGTGAAAGTTAGTAAGAAGAAATAAACTTATAGTGTGGGTTAAACATATAAAAAAATTCATTTCTTCTATGGAAAAATAATTTTAGATGTAAAGGAATGTGTAAAGATAAAAATGTGGTAGGAAAATAAAAATAAAAAATTCATATCATGATTTTTTTACACACCAAAGTGTTGAAAGAAAAATAATCATAGGTACTATATATGAGAACATGATTGGTTGTTATTATTGAAAATTAAAAATTAAATAAGACAACAGAAAGGTTTATAAACCACTTAGGTTAGAAATGATTTTCATATTGGGTAGTAATAGTTCACAATATATTTATAACCCAAATTCCTTAAATGAAAAATATTCAAAATTAATAAATAAAAATCCCTATGGATGATTAGTTAAATCATTAAAATATCACATAAAGTATGATTTATAAAATAAAATGATAATTTTATTGAACCATAATATTTTATTTAGATCAAAATCATTGATACCCATAAAAAACATGAAAAATTATGGTCATTAAAATCATGAAAAACAAAAAAACATATAAAAATTTCTAAAAAAAATATTAAAATCTCCCATACACTTAATATATAACTTTACTTTATTTTATCGTAACTAATTAAAATTATATGGTCATAAATAATAATTAGGTGGAAAGACACAATTATAGATTATTAAGGAATTAGAATCCTTGAGTTTAGCACCATTATATTTCCACATTAATCCTAAAAGAAAGAAACAACAAAAAAAACATAACAAATTTTCTAAACAAAATAAATAGAAGCAGGTAACTAAGAAGATTGATATACATTTGGATTGGATGCCCAATTGGATTCTAGTATTTTACTTCCTTCTGTTGGTAGGTCAAGAATTTTATCCCCAATATACAGGATAATGGGGTTTCTTTCCCATGAAGCATCAAAAAAACTTCCATCTGATGTGAATCACTGAGTGATTGTTTTAGAGTACCCCATAGAAAATTTATTTTTGCCTTACCTTTTATAAATTCAGTATAAAATTTATGGTGGGGGAGAAAAAAATATATAATCCTTCACCAATTTTTGTACTACATTTTTTTAATCATATTTATCTTCCATTAAATTATCTATTTGTTCTATTTGATAAAATATCACAAAGTAAAAATTATTGAAATTATAATATGAACATGATTATAATAAGATAAATAAATTTTTAAATATTATTTTTAAAGTATGTTATCTTGGAAACAATTTTCTTTAAGAATGGATACATTGAACATAGTTGAAACAGGTACATCATCTTCACCTTCTTCATTCTCAAAAGAAATACATGTGATGGATGAATCTAGAAACTAAAATTAATTAGTTTTATTTAAAATTTGACTCAACATAAATTAATAAAGAGATTATTTTAATACAATAATATATCATTGATTGAATCATATTTTTTATTCTTTTTCTTTGGTCAATACCACATGGATTTGACTTATTAGGGTTGGTGGATGTTATTTAATATCCTAATTATTTTCATTAAATTAAAAACCCTAAATGATGTTTTCCTACATATAATGAGTGAGTTACATATGTAAAAATTTTTTAATATTTATTATGTGATAATCACATGGTAACTTATTAGATAAAAAATGAGACCCATATTATTCCAAATAATGATGATCTCTCTGATGTGTGTAAGATGGAATATCTACATCAATGTCTTATTTGATAAATGTTTTTATAATGTGGGATTATGTATCATCAATTATCTTTCAATAAAACATCTCATGACCATAAAATTTAAATTTTTAATGAATTTTTTTCATTTCTTTGCCAGTTTGATTTTGTAGTTATTTTAACCTTAAAGTAATATTTCATGCAAGGAAGTTGAATGGAAATTAATTTGGCTTCATATTTACTCAAGAATTTTAAAATTTAGTTCTATTATAATCCTTAACGAATCATCCCTATTTCACTTTAAAAATTGTTTAAAGGACGTTAATGTGAAAAATCATCATTAAAGTGAATATATTACTAATTAAATGTGTGATAGAAAATGAACATCTTTGTTTGTAATTATTTTCATGATTTATATTTTTTTTTGTTTTATGATAAAAATTTTGGAATATATTGGCCTCCCATAAAACTATTTTAAATTAAAGGAAGGTAATTTTTCAAGGAATACAAATTATTTTTTTTTTTAGTTTTCATCTGAAGGAATCCTAATATTCACAATAGGGTCAATCTATCAAGGAGGAAACATAAATAAAATAATTTTATAATATCACAAATTATTACCGAAAAATATATAATTAGAAAATATAATAATATAATGTGGGGTTTTTAAATTGAAAATTATATATGTATAATTGAAAAAAGAAAATATAATGAAATTTGAAAAGAAAGAAACAACAAAGTTATTGAAGAGGAAGCTGTTATTTGGAAGATATCACACCACTCTATCCATGTTGATTGAAATATAATTCTCATTAATTTATAGAGTGTTGGGATAATAAATTATCACATAAACATTATTATTGTTAATTTTATTACCCCTGGATTTGACCACTACATCTGCTATAATACTCCCTTATACTATAGACTGGAGAACTATACACCACGCATAATCACCAAAAAGATACTCCAACATATGAAGCCTTATAATGAACACATTGAATAATAGAGATAAATATAATATGAAGTTTATATTAAGGAAATGTGAATGACCACATAGCACAATAAATTTAAATATTTAAAATATATTTGAATAAACTAATGAAAATAATCTAAGTCTAGTAACTCAAAGTTAAACACCAATCCTTCCCTGTAAAAATTAGTCCATGTTAGTTCACCATTTTCCTGGATTTTAGATGCATGAAGGGGTAATATAAAATAAAAAAATAAGTGTAAATAATTATAAATAGAAACTAATATATATTTAGAATTTATAGGAATATAACATAAAAATTAAATCCTTTTTATATAGTGAAATAGATATCTCTCAGAAATTAATTTGGAGGTATAGATTTAGAGAAAAGAGTGGTGGTGGGTTTCCATAAAATTATATTATCTGAATGTCCCCAATGATTTTACCTCATAAATTAATGAATCTTTCTAAGTGGCCTTAATTGAAGCTTTATTTCTCCCATTATTCTCTATCCACTTATAAACCATGATCTCCATTGAAAACAAGTTAAAAAATTTATAGGCATGTCAAAAATTAAAACATTTCTATCCTATAAGACTATTTCAATTTCAATTATCAAGATTCCCATTAATTTATGTCCTTTGAAATGGATGAATATTGAGTTTCCAGGGATGGATAAAATGTTACTCAAAATCTTATGTAACCTATTTGATTTTCAATTTATTATTTTTTGATATTTTCAAGATTATTGTTGAGGCCAAATGCTAAGGCGGTGTGGGAGTTCGAGGCCTTCTGTGACATATAACAACTCTGGTCTTTATTACACACTTAAACATGATTAATTACAAAAACATTCACGTAAGAAAACTCTGAGGATTAGGAGTTCTAGTGTATTGGGAAATTAAGAAAATTACATGATAACATATACTATAAAACACAACATCATTATTGAAAACCTCTTTTACATTACCACAATAGTCTTTCGTACTTAGCCTTTCATGGGATAACCTGAGGAAATACATAAGAAAAGGTTGAGCGATAAATCCCACTAAGGGATTAAAAAAGGAAAGACATGAAGAATACAATACATGTTAAGAATAATTAATATCAATGGTTCATAAGAAAAACATGAAGATAAATGCATGATATAGAATTATTGTTATATCGAGGAGATGTGACAACAACATTTAACATGATGTTAGCATGTGCCAAGGCTCATTGCACATAGAGCATGAGTAAAACCTAATTATAGTTGAATTAGAATGATAAATCCCCCATTTAAATTGAATTATCACGAGTAACCTTCATTTCAAATGGCGTATCAAGATAGTATTTTTTTTATCCAATGCATTGGAGCGCTATTAGGGAACACCCTTTATAAAAATTTCAATTCATGCATAAGTGTGCCATATGGATCATACAACATGAAATCAGTCAACATCATCATTTATTCCATGATAATGGAATTTGGAATAAACAAATCAAACTATATAATCAATAATTAAATTTCTACAAAGGAGAATACCATTGATAGAGAATTGGGAATGGTATTTACTAAACAATGACCTTGTCTTGGAAATCATGGTGCAATTTTGGAAGCATAATGGACATAAGAATTCATAAAAAACGCTTAATGAGAGATAAAGGGAAATCTCATTATATTTTCATGAAATGGAATGTGATTGGGTCTGATAGATACATGTCCCAACCTACATAATGGAATTTATATGCATAATATAAAAGAATTTCTTTAATGTAAATGAGGAGAGAGAAATCTCTTACACAATTTCGGCAAGGTAACAGGTGTACATGGGAGGAATTAATGAGAGAGAAATTGGTCTCTTATAATTCAAATATAATGATGGAAGTTCATGGGAGGTTCTAAATCATACCCCAATATTTGTAATTTAAAATAAAAATGCATAACAATATATGGAAACCTGGACAGAAATAAATAAGGACAGAATGCAAGGATCCCTTACTTGGGTATGTGATCCTAAAGGCTTGGGAGAGACATGATATAGGCTTCTTGGGAGATTGAGGTTCCAATTGAGTATTCTGGAGATTGGATGGAATGTTTTGGTTAAGTTCCAAATGGTTTGATTGAATATAAAAGGTAGATTGATTGGGTTTATGTTGGAAAGCATAGGGAATCTTTTATTATTTAGGTTTTGGACACTACACATTAGACAAATCAAAACCACAAACCTTCCCATCGTTTTTACAAAATGGGAGTGGAAAACATTTTTTTATAAATAAAACGGCTGAATGTGTTAATATATTAGGCTTTCTTATGTGGAGGTGAGTCACACTATCAAGGAAATCGTTTTAAAAAGAAAATATATTTTATAGGTCTTGGAGGGTCCACTAAGGCACCACAAAATTAATCAATAAAATATGAAATCATATTATTTTATAGGTAAAACATATATTCTTCAAATATACCTTTTATAGTATTTTATGACATCATTATTGGGTCATTATGGTGTCATAAAACACATTATACATTTAAATGATATTAATGTTTTACCCAAAAATTTGACTAAGTCAGAAATTTTGAAAAAATAACCATTAGATAATTTAGACATCCTGAATCAAAAAATAATATACATTTTATCTAATTTTCTTTATAAATATGTGATTTTTTTACCTTTTAAATAAAAAATGACATTTATCAAAAATTAGTGGGTTTTGACAAATAACAGCTTTCAAACGTTAATACAAATACAAATTGTATTCATAAAAAATTATAGGATCCATTATATTTAATAAAATGTATTTTAGTAATAATAATTTAATAAAATATTATTTATTTAATAAGATCCATTAAGTCATCCAAATAGATTACTAAAGTGAATATTAACTAAAAATACTATTTTTTCATAAAAAACCATTTACAAAGTAAAAAATAATAAAATGAAAAATAAATAACATAATCATAGTGCCTTGGTCATGTTACATGAGCCCTTATAACACCATCATAATAACTAAGGGTAAGGTGGGAAATGGTGACAGACTCATAGGTCTTCTCAGATAACATCTCACGGGTGGTAATTACTATTAACTTCCACTTCTCCTGTAGGTGGTTCCATTCAATCTGAACATGTTGAATCTAGGCTAAGGATTGGTCAAGAGTGAATCCCGATGATTATAACTTATTTCTGAGCACTGACAAATGGTATTCTTATTGATCAATTCTACTGGATGAGGTCATCGCTTCATTTATCTATGTAAATTGGATTCGTTAAAGCCCTATATTTATAATAATCTTGTGATCACTATTGAAAGTCTATATTATAAAAAATAAAAATTATAAATGGTATTCTAAAATTAAAAACCATAAAACCAAGGAAGTTAATATGTTTTATATAACCATTCTACATAATAAAACATTTAATTAGATCAAGAAAAAATTTCATTAATAAATGTTTTGGTCATTGCAATATTCCCCCATTAAGAATTTTTCCCTCAAAATCTCTTTTTCTCACAATAAAACATATGAGGGTAACTATACTTCATCACTTCCTCTGATTCCCACATTCCTTCTTCAAACTTTTGGTTTCTCCACAACCCCTTGATGGCGGGAATTGTCTTATTTCATAGAACATTTTCCCTACGATCTAAGATCTTCACCGAATTCTCTTTATAAGAGTGGTCATTCCCCAATGGTACCACGAATGAGTACATGTGATTGATCATGTATGTACTTCCTCAAGAGTGATACATGGAATACATCATTTACTTGAGAAATGTTCATTGGGAGTACTAGTCAATAGGCCACTACTCCAATGCAATTAAGGATATAAAAATAGTTTATGTACAATGGAAAAAGATTTCCCTTATTCCCAAATCTCATGACTCTCTTCCATATTTATATCCAGAGGAATACCATATCTCCAAAATGAAACTCTAGGTCTCGTCGACAATTATCAAAATACCTCTTTTGTTGACTCTGAGAATCTATAATGTGTTTCTTGATGGTCGTAACCATATACACTATTTCTTCAACCATTACTAGACCTATGAGTTTTTTCCTCCAATCATCGTCCCAACATGTCTGTGTTCTGCACCTCTTCCCATAAAAGAGCTTCATAAGTATCCATTTGGATGCTTTCATGGAAACTATTATTGTAAGAGAACTCAACCAATGGAAAATGTTGATCCCATCCTCCTCTAAAGTCCATTGAGCTTGCTCTCAACATATCCTAAAGTGTTTGGTTAGTCCTCGTATATAGGCCATCAGTTTGAGGATGATAATCTGTACTGATGTTCGTGTCAGTATTCATAGCATGTTGGAGACTCTTCAAGAACATAGAGGTGAGTCTTGGATCTTGATTGGATACAATCGATATTGGTACTCCTTGAAGCCTCACCACTTCTCTAATTTATATCCACACCAGTTGATCCAATGATAAATCATCCCAAATTCCAATAAAGTGTGTAATCTTTGTTAGACGGTTCACAACAACCCAGATATCATTGTTTTCTTTGGATGTCTTTAGAAGTCTGATGACAAAGTCCACGGGGATGTATTCTAATTTCCATATTGGTGTGGGGAATGATTTCTTCTTCCCCTTATACATCTACCTCTCATAATTCACTTGATGACATACTAAGAACATTTATGTACACTCAGTGATCTCTTTCTTCATGTTATCCCACCAATAAATATCTCAGAGATCTCGATACATCTTTCTGTTTCCTGGTGAATGGAGAAATTTAAACTATGTGAATCATCCAAAAGTTCTTTCTTGAAGTCAAGATTTGATGGAACATATAGTCTAGACACAAATATCACAATTCCTTCTTCATTAACATTTAACTCTGGGGATTTCTTTTCTTAGATAGTTTCCACTTTCTTCAGAATTCCCACATCATCCTTGTGATCATCCTTTAACCTTTCCAAAAGAGATGGTTGAGAAATAATTTGTCAATGGATTAGTTATGTTCCCTTATTTATTATTCTTGTGTCCATATTCATCAAATATAAGAATATTGGATCATTTTTAATTCTCATCAATGTTAGAATTATTGGGTCCTTTCTACTTAGAGCATCCACCACCTTGTTCTCTTTCCCGAGGTGGTATTCGATTGAGTAGTTATTGTATTTGATCATATCTAACCATATTATTTGGCACATAATCAACTCTTTCTATGTTAATTTATCTTTTAGGATTTTTTGATCTGTTTATATTTTACACTTCTCCCCAATGAATTAATGTCACAAAATTTTTAAAGTGAAGATTATTGGAGCCAACTCTAGACCATGTGTTGGATAGTTTTTCTCATGAACTTTCAATTTCTATAAAACATAGGTAATGAATTTGTCCTTTTTTATCAATAAACCTCTTATTCCCTTCCTTGAAGAATCACTAAATACAACAAAAAGATCTCCACATTTGTGTAATGTGATCACGGGAGTAGTGATAAGCCTCTTTTTCAACTCGTTGAACCTATATTCGCATTCACAACTCCAAGACAACTTGACTCCTTTCTGAGTAAGCTTGGAAAGAAGGTTTTACAATCATGATAAATTTATCAAAAGTTGGAGATAATATCCAACTAACCTCAAGAAGTTATGGATATCCATCAAAGATGCTGGCCTCATCCATCCCTCATTTAAATTTTTCTTGAAGGGATCTATATATATTCCATTACTTGTAATGATATGACCCTATAATTATACATCCTTCAACCAGAACTCAAACTTGTTGTAACTTTCATAGAGATTATCCTTCTCAAGGTCTCTAGTACAGTGCTTAGAAGTTCCCCATAAACCTCCTTGGTTTTGGAGTATATTATGATTCTGGATATGAATACTACCAAAAATTTGTCGAAGTAATCTCTAAAGACTATATTCGTCAATTACATGAAGATTGATGGAGCATTTGTGAGTCTGAAATGAATTATTATGAATTCATAGTACTTGTACCTTGTATGAAAAGATGTTATGGGTATATCCTATTTCTTTATCCTTACTTGGTAATATCCCAACTGTAGATCCACCTGGGAGAAGTATTTTTATCCACGATGTTGATCGAAAAATTCATCAATTCTTGGAAGAGGATAATTGTTCTTTATCGTGATTTTGTTTATATCACAGTAATCAATGAAAAGTCACATTGACACATCAATTTTCTTGACAAATAGTACTAGTGCACCCCATGGTGAACCACATGGGTGTATAAACCCTTTATCTAGATTATACTCTAGTTATTTCATTAGCTCCTCAAGCTTAACAACAACCAATATATATGGATTCATGGATATTGGGAAAGTCCCAGTTATAATATCAATCGATAATTAAACATATCTTTTAGGAGGAAGACTAGGTAGTTCCTCAGGAAACACTTCAGCAAATTCCCTCAGAATATTCATGTGTTCAAGGATGGTTTTTTCCTTAGAATAAATTGTCTGAGAAAGATGTGTGGTGTTATAGAGTAGTAATATCCATGCTTTAGATGATGGTTATAAAGAAGATTCATGCTCCTCCTTGAACATGTACAGAATATGGGGGAAATTCTTCATATAGAGATTCATTTTCCTCTCATGGTAATTTATGTTTTCTCTATATAGGGAAAGAAAATACAAGAAATGAATTGCATAAAATTCCACCATAGGGAGTATGAAAAAGTTCATTGGAAAGTTTAATCCAGAAATTGGGATAAGGGAGGAGTTATATTCATGGTATGAAATGATTTCCCCACTTTCCGTTCTCACAGACATCTTTACTTCCATGATTTCTGGTGGTGTTGGGATTGTTCTACTAAACATTTGGGATATAATAGAATACGTAAAACCAGAATCAAAAAGTTTTTTTGATATTATAGAATTAATAACTAGTGTACCTATCAATGCTTCATTGTCGGGGTTCGCTACGGAAGTAGTGATGACAAAAGCATACCCTTTCTTCCGTTGAGGTTGTTGGTTTCCTCAGAAAACCCTTGGCTTAGGGCACTAGTTTGTGAAGTGCCCTAGTTCATTTCAGTTGAAGTAATAAATAATTTGTTGGGGTTCGAATGGAGAGTTCCTCTCCACTTTCTCAGTAGTGATTTTTTCTTGTCGACAACTAATGGCTAGGTGACCTTCTCTTACACAGCTAATGAATTTCCTCTTCCCCTTCAGGCACTTTCCAGGGTTCTTCTTTCTACGCCTTTAGAATGTGGGATGCTGAAATTTTATAGCCCCAGTGGATTTATCCATCAGATGGCTAGAATTAAAGTCCACTTTTTTCTTCTTATCCCCATGATACCCCTAATATTCAGAGATCTCCATTTTAAAATTGAGGGAAAATCGGAAAATTTTCTCATAGCTTCGAAGTCACAGATCCCCAGGAATTTCTAGAGGCTATATTTGGGCCCACAAAATAATTGTTCATCCTTGCATTCGGGTGTAACAAGAAATATAGAGGCATATCATGAAAGCCTTGTGTTGTTTTCCTCGTATGATCTGATGTATTCTTCATCTTTTTTCTGGAGGGAAATAAGTCCCATTCCGTCTTAAGTCAAAGTGTGCAAGGAAAATATTTATTGAAAAACATTTTCTGGAAATCCTTCCATTCCAATGCCTCAATATCTTCCTCAGGCTTCATTTTTTATTAATATCCACTATTGATTAGCATCACCCTCCATACCATAAGAATCCATAAGAACTTTCTCTTGTTTAGAACACTGAAGGATGAAGAAGATCTTCTCAATGGAGTTTATCCATTGTTCAACGATTGAGTTATCAGTTGATCCATTAAACGTAGGAGGCCTTTGTCTCACGAAGCTCTTGATTGTTGATTTTTATTTCTTAGGGGTGGGTTGGATGTTACTTTTGACCCATGTTTCTATTCAAAACATTAGTTAAATAAGAGAGTATCCTAAAAAAATTTGTGATTCCAACTCCCGTCGAACTGGGCATCTTATTAGGACAGTCATCACATTGATCTTCACAATGATTGTTAGATTGAGTCCACCTATTACTGTTCATTTACTAGAATAAAGATAAATTTAGGAGTGACACATAATGAGATATACAATGAAAAAAGGGATAACTTGTAAATTACATTTTTTCCTTAACTTATGAGTTTATAGTCTTAAATATATGTTATCCAGGGATTATCTCCTAACATATATTCTTATGGGCCTTTTTTATCTCTTAATAATGTTTTGTACTAAGAATATTAATTTAATAAATCATTTCCCCAGGGAGTGTCATAACCAAGAGTGCAGCAAGGCCCATTTTCATGCACCAGCTCTCGTTCGATTCAATCTCAAAATGGTTTTTTGAGGTTTTACCCTAAGATACATATGTTATATAGCCACCTATAGTTGTTCGTATATAGAAAGGGATATATTTTATTGATAAACCAATTACTCTATACAAATCGAAATTTAGGGATGTTTTTATTATACATAGTCTTATCCCTATGTCTTTAACATTTTTTTCTAATCCTAATACCAAAAATAACTAAACATATCCTCTATTACCAACTATAATAACCCAGTAATTTATAACACACATAAACATGATTCATTACATAAACACACACTTAAGACAAATCTATGGATTTAGAGGTCTAGTGTCTTTGGAATTAGGAACTTTACACGAAATCTTAAAAAATAAAACACAAAAAACATTATTGAAAAATTCTTTTACATTACCAAAACATTCCTTCGTACTTAGCATTTCATGGGATAACCTAAGGACAAACATAAGAAAAGGGTGAGTTATAAAGCCCAGTAAAGGAGTAAAAAATGCATTAAATGAACAATAAAATACATTTTAGGTAGTAGGAATATCAATGGATCATAAAAGAAACATTAAAATAAAGGCATGATATAGCATTATATTCATAAAGTGGATATGTGGAAACAACATTTAGCATGATATTAGCATGAGCTAAGACTCATTGCACAAGGAGGACGAGTAAACCATCATTGCACATGAATTAGAATGTGTAAACCCTCATCACACCTAAAATATCATTAGTAAACCCTCTTTCCTCTGGGATTATCTTGATAATATAATTTACCCAATGCATTAGAGTGCTATCATGGTGCACCCTGTCTAAGCATTTCATTTCATGCATAATTGTGCCACATGGATCACAAAACATGGAATCATTCAACATCATAATTTATTCCATGATAAAGTAATGTGGAATATATAAATGAAAATATATAATAAATAATTAATTTTTTTTAAATGTGAATACCCTTGATAGAGAAATTGGCACGGTATTCACTATACAATGACTTTGGCTTGGAAAATCCTATTGCAATTTTGGTAGCATAACAACGAGACATAAGAATTAATAAAAATGGTTGATAAGAGAGAAAGGTGTATATCATAATATGTACAAGAAATAGACTATAAGGGGGTCTTATATATACATTTCCCAACATATGTAATGTAATTTAGATGCAAAATATAAAATAATTTTTTGAATGTAAATAAGGAGAGAGAAATCCTTTACGAAATTTCATCATGGTAATGGGTGTATATGGGAGGAATAAATGAGATATAAAGGGGAATATGATCATTAAAACATAATTAGTGAAGTATAGGTGAGGTTTAAAATTATACCACGACAATTGTAATTGAAAATTAAAGGGCATAACAATATAAAGAAACTTATACATAAATAAGGATGGAAGGAATGTGGGGATCCCTTACTTGGAAGTCTGATCCCAAAGGCATAAGAGAGGCATGAGAGACACTTCTTGGGATCTTGGGGCACCATGAGAGGACTATATATAGTGGAGGGTAGGGTTTGGTCGAGCTTCAAATTTTTTATGTGAATATTAATGCGAGATTGAGTGGGTTTATATAGGAAAGAAGAGTGAATTCTTTATTATTTAGGATTGGGACACTACACATTAAACTCATCAAAAACACAAACCATACCCCGGAATTTTCCCATGGTTTTTTTAAAATGGGTGTGGAAAATAATATTTCATATGTCCAATGTCCGAACATAATAAAATATTATGCTTGCTGGTGTAGAGGTGAGTCACAATCTCAAGAAAATCATTTTAAAAAGTAAAAATATTCTATAAGTCTTGTAGGGTCAACTAAGGCACCATAAAATTAATGAAACAAATAAAAAATAACATTATTTTAAAATTAAAACAATTATTGTCTGAATATACCTTTATTATTATTTCATTACATCACTATTGGGTCATTATGATGCCATAAAACACATTATATATTTAAAAAGAATTTAATTTTTACCCCAAAATTCAACCATCTCAGAAAATTATAAAAAGTTTACCCTTAGATAATTTTGACATCCTGAATCCAAAAATATAATTCATTTTATCTAAATAGTTCTCTAAATGTGTGAATTTTTATGTTTAAAATAAAAACCGATGTTTATCGAAAATTCATGGGTTTTGACAAAAACAACTTTCAAACATTATTAAAAATTTCAATTGTACACATAAAAAAATTATACAATCATTTATATATAATAAAAAGTTATTTAGTAAAAATATTTTATTAAAATATTATTTAACTAAATATATCCATTAATTCATAAAAATATATTTCTTAATTTAATATTTACTAAAAATACTATTTGTGCTTTAAGACCATTTAAAAGTACCTATATTAAAATGAAAAAAAATATAATCATAGTGAAAGGGTCATGTAACATAACCACTTATAACACCTACATAATACCTAAGGGTAAGGTGTGTGATGGTGATAGACTCTTGGAGAAACTCAGATAACATCACTTGGGTGGTAATATCTATTAACATCCACTTCTCCTGTAAGCAGTTCTATTCAAGATTAACGTGTTGAAGCGCAACTTGGGCTTGGTCAAGAGCGAAGCCGAGTGATGCTAACTTTTTTATGAGCTCTGAAAAATGGCTTTGTATGGTGAAATTATACTGGATAGGGTCATCAATTTTATTGACTATGTAAATTGGATTTGTTAAATCCATATATTTATACTAATCATGTTATCACTGTTCAAAAACTATATTATCAATGGTAAAAAAAATTAATGGAATTTTAAAATAAAAAAACATAAAACCAAGGATGTTTATATGCTTTATATAACCATTTTAAATAATAGGACATTTAACTAGATCAAGATGAATTTTTATTAATAAAATTTAGTGTATTTACATGAAAAGAATAAATTTTTGAAAAACATTAAATATATTCGATAGAACGCATGAATTTTATTCCTGAATAATTGTAATAACTCCAAAATGGGGCCCCCAATAAGAAATAATATGGAATAGTTGAGTTCATAATGGGGGTTTTACACAATCCATGATCTAATCATTTTCTACATGGTACTTTTGTAAAAGGTTACAAGTCCTATGTTGAGTTATGGTGTCCCTTCGTGATATTTGAGTGTGATCCTCTATCATACATTGGTCCATATTAGGATTTTCTGGAATTTGTGTGACCTCCTTGAGCAGAGTGTTGATCCTCAATCTAGTATGTTGTATCAATAGGTATTTTTATACCATTGACATATGATCCCCAACATCTTTTGTTGATATAGATTGGGTCTGTGGTGTCCCCTAGCTGTAAAAGGCATACCTCCATAACTATGTATCAGAGTCATCTTTGAATAGTGGGATTTCATTGCGTGGGCCCCAATGACCCATACCTCTTCTCTGAGAATCACCAATGGTAGAACGAATCATTTATTGGATTGTCATGGAATGAGCATTGTTGCAGGTAGAATAATGTGGCTGGAAGTTTGTGATGACCACCTAGTGGGGTGGTGTCTTTCCCAATTATATTTGGGTGTTTCTGTTATACATTGATTGTTATATCTTGTATTAAGATGAATATACTTGTTGATTTGAATTTAATGTTTTTTGGGTATCCTACTATGTATTGTTATACTCACCCCTACATGGTATTTTCATGCACATGTGTGATTTATACATAGAACAACCCTTTTACTGGTGTCCATGGAAAATAGTTAGCTGGTGGAGCTTGACGGGAGTTTGAGAAACTGAGGATTTTTACTAGGATGTTGAATTTTACTTAGTCTTCAACCTTTGAGTATATTGTAATTTTACTCTTTTTGGGTTAGTATATAATCGGCCACTTTTTTTATTACAACACTTTAACTATCATACGCTATTGTGGAATATAATATGTATTCATGAATTTTTTCTATTTTTTAAATTTCGTCATTTTGCGGGATTGGAGATGTCTGTGTGTGTGTGTGAATTTAATTTTGGATAATGTCTCCCATTTACGGTAAATTCATACTTGGCACTATTTTTCAACCTTGGACCTATTAGTGGGTGGCATGGGGTAGTCATGGGTCAGACCTTAGTGATTCTGGTCCTGATAGAGTGGTATCATAGGGAGTTGACACAATCTTAGGACTAGAGTCAGGGAGATTGATATGGGGAAACTGTGTTTAATGTTTTTAGTTTGACTATCAAGACATGGACTACAATTTTTGTGTGTTTCCCATCATATCCATGCATCATGACTCTGATCACCCACCCTTTAAATTGTTACAGGTAAATAATGGTTATAGTGAATTTTTTTTGTACATTCATCATATTTTAATGGTTGTGTTTTCCATTTTCTTAATATGTAAGCTCCCCAGATATATGGTTTTGACCATGGTATAACTTGTTTTAATTTTAGTATGCCTCCACGAAGACATCCAACAACGATTACCCTATGTGATCATGGGGATGATTTGATTAGTGTTGATGCATCGATATAGGGGATTGTAATAGAGATTGAACCTCTATGGGGTTTACGTGTTATTACACCACTCATTGAGTAGTATCTAGATATAAAAGTATCATCTAAGGATGTACAATGTTATTGTTCTTTATATGAGTTTTAGAGGTATTGACCTCTTAGGTTTTGGGGTGATCCAGACCCCTACGTCATTGAGGACTGGTTAGATACACTCACCCACATTTTATGCCTTTTGAGGAAGCCAATAGATAAGATGGTTTTATTCAAAGTGAGTCTTCTCCAGGACTCTACGGGGTGATGGTGAAGATTGGTGACTAAGTCACATGATGAAAAAAAATATTTCATTTATATACTTTGAGCGTCACTTCAGATAGAAGATATACCAATCCATGTTACGATTGGTATGTATACAATAGATTTTGTATCTTCATCAGAGCGGTATGATGGTCGTGGAATACTTATAAAGGTTTAATAATATATTGCATTACACCTCAAATATGGTGCAAGACCAGTTCTAAAGATCTCATACCTTTGAGATGGGATTGCGCTCGGATATTGGGGATTTAGTGGTATCTATTTGCATCCCCTCTAATGTTAGGGTACTTAATTGAGCCTTGTGGGTGGATATCTTCTAGGAAGAGAATCTGTGGTAGTGGGAGATAATAGTGGGAACCTATAATATGGATCCTATAAATAATAAATCCCATATTATTCATATGGGTATGAGCATGTCAGATGCTTTAGGAGATGATCACAGGACTCATGGCCAGTAGAGGAGGGATCTCAGGGTGGTTCAAATCAGCTGAGGGAGAGGAAGTGTTTCTCCTGTGATGGTCTGGGACATCTAGCTCGAGACTATATGCCTTGTGGTATAGTTGATCATGAGATACTGAAGAGTCATATCAGACATAGTCAGAGGTTAAATAAGGGTAGTCCATTGGGTGATAGACGTGGAAGAGGGGTCAACAATGCCATGTGTGGTGGTTAGATGTTTGACCTATTACCACTGCCACCACCTGGTGGTCCATTCCAGGTTTAGGGAGATAGTGGATAGGGACAAGTCTAGAAATATGATTTAGATTCATATAACCCCAAGGCTCTATGGATTATATGAGGTATGATCTGTGTATTTTTTTGCATTATCTTCAAAATATATAAACACAAGATCTATCCATTCCTTAAATTCCACTTCTCTCGTTTAAGGCATAAATATTATGGTTGATCCATTGGCTTGACCCTTATGAGTGGAGACTTTGATAGGTGGTGATGAAAATATTGAACACTTGTTCCAACAATGAAATATGATTCTTCAACGTGAGAGTTCTATATGGGATCCCATTATTTCATCAATGCGACCTTATGAAAACCTATTAGTCATGGAATGGCAATCCAAAATTCCTGATCAGATTGAATATTTTAGGTTGAGAATGCATTGTGTCTGTAATGAAATAATTTGGTTTTCCATTTTGTGTGAAATGTATGCCTTGGTGGAGAATTATGTGACCCAGAATAAGATAGTGAGACTAATTACACAAAAAATTGATATTATTACTCTTAGAGTAGTGATGCCTTTGGATTTCAGTTTCCTGTATTGGTGGTGGAGTATGAGGACATCTTTCTGGAAGATGTTCTAGGTGTTCCTCCCCTATGAGGGAAATTATACTACATAGACATTGTTGATGCTCACAAAATGAGAACTAGCAAAAAATAAAAATGGAAGAGATATTTGAAAAGGGGTATTATCATTCCCAGGAAAGAAAGGGAGAAGAGGGTGGTCCAAGACTTTTGGATACCCTAAAAGGATCATAATCGTGTGGCCACCCCAAGGACATATGAAGTCTCCACATCTGAAACTAGGCCTGTAACAATCCCCAAGAAACCCTTCTCATCAAGTACGCTTTCTCACCAGTGATAGAATGGTGAAATTCAGATGATCATCCCCCAAGGCTGCACAGTTTTTAACTAGAAAGTGCTTGGAAATTCATCTGAAATCCCCTAAAAATCAAGGGAAGAGGCATCTCAAGGAAGAGACCCCCTATCATCACAAAGATCACATGTCGAAGCATCATTTGAAAGAATAAAATCTGTATATGATTTCCAATCCATCTCATGAGAACTCTGATCCTTCACAACAATGAACTAAGGAGATAAAGCGGATGAGGCGAGAGCGGTCGGCATTCGTTGGAGGACATGTGGTTCACCCTTGAAGACATGCGATGCACCCCAACCTCTACGGTGAATCTCTTAGAGCCCCTTCGGCTCTTCAACCATGTCACATGGGAACTATTAGATAACCTTGAAATTTTCAATTAAAAAATGCATTGTTTTGGCCACAATACTTGCGCACTCCCATATAATCCACATTGTTCATGTGAGAAGCCACTGAAAAATCAATTAAAAATCATTGATATTACCTGAGAAAACTCACATACCTCCCAAAAATTATCGAATAAATCAAACGCGGTCAAAAGGGGGGAGGTGAGTGGTGTCCAAATTCTATAAAAGACATGTGACGCTCACCCCAAGCATCCCACAAGACACCGTGAGACCTCAATGTCATGACCGCCTCGCCTAGTATAGTCCCACTAGCTTGTCAGTTTCACCGCACTAATGACCTAGCGCAGGACTAGAAAACCCTATAGTTCTCTAAGGAACATCATATAGGTTTTTCCATGAAATACTCATGCATCACCATGTGACCCATAACGGTCATAAGACTCATATCCAAAAAAATAGTGGAAATACCCTCAATGACACATATAATTATGCATGAATCCAAACCATCATCAAATAAATGGAAGGAGATGTAAAAGGGCGTGGGGAGCATGGTTTGTGGTCACTGAAGGACATGTGTGGTGTCCAACACACCCTAAGCATGGATCATGAGACTCCAATATAGGTCATCCAAGGACTCGCAAGTTCCTTCCAACATGAACATGGCTATCGCGATGACCCTTAGACGCGTCGACATGATGGAATATAATCCCTTCAAGGCATGATTCTTCAATAATCACCAATAATTTGATAATGGTTGGATGGGCCCATGACCCCTGAAAATAAAGTGGTGCCCTAGAACTAGTCTACTAAAGAGACGCATGAAAACACATAATGATTGACCCCATGTCGACTCCATCCTAGACTCACATCGGATGCCCCTCACAAACCAGTGAGTGCGTAGGATGTCTACGAATATAAATTCTCTACTCAAACTAGAAAAAAGGTTGGTCAGATAGTTGGTTGGTGTGTTGGTTAATTTACTGGATGCTAGAGGCTATGCATGTTAGTGATCAAATCCTGGGCCTTCTGTGCACATATGATCATGCGATTGACCAACTATCCACCAGGTAATACACCAGAGGGCCTCCCGAGCAGTCATACCCAAAGCATAAAGTCCTTCAAGTGATCAATCAAATATCACACAAAGGACTCCAAGAGATATGTGTGAAGTCCACATTGCATTTTTTCCAGATCATAAGATACCCAAACAAACTCACACTAAACCAATCCAATGCACTCAAAATATAATGAAAAAAATCCCAAATTCAAAATGGAAAACTCAAACGGAGGACATGATCTAAGACCTATATTGTATTTTCATGTTTCAACTTAATACATGTGACAACCCTATGTAATGCCACCAAAATATCATGAAATATATTAAAAATGTCATCTGAGACAAGAATAACACTCTGAGATTATCACAACAGGTCCTGGGAACCTTCTATGAGCACCACCCAGATCCCACTAACCCTTTCGGTTTTTCACCTTAGACTTGTGACATCCTTCATATTCATCTCAGGACTCATATGACGGCACTTAATCCTGTCATCCATTTCTTACTGACACATCTGTACATGACGACCTAGGTCTCATGGACCCCCCCCCCCCCCCCGAACAATTCATCTGAGACCCACAAAACATCTATTCATGTTAGCCCGGTCTGGGGGTGTCTCCCAGATATTTCATCCAAGACATGCGGCAGACCTATGTACATGCTGGCCTGGACCCAAGTTGTCTCCCTGATGTGTCAGCCAAAAAATTTGACACTCCCCATACCACGCCACCATAGCTCTCACAAAACCCCCATATGTGTCAATCCAGGTGACACGATGAATCATAGTGTATACCAACTGGATCATGATAAAACTTCCAGATATAATTACCCACTCATCAGGGTATCAATAGTGTGTAATCCCCATCCTTAAGAGAACTCTAAGGAATAATATTACCTCCATAAATGAGATACGAAGAACACCTCGTTAAAACAAGGACATTGATTCCCACCATAACTAGGATATGTAGGATAACTCTTTAAAGGCTCGAGCTCTATATAAAATATCTTAGGGACTGTACCAATTTGAAAATCCAACATCTAAATGGCACCATCCTGATCATCAACTCCCTCTTGTTTCTCACAATGATCATGGATCTTTTTGGATTAGCAGGGTAATACAAACATATCATCGGGCATCATAAATAGGGTAGTCACAGTGCATAATTCCCAACCCCAATCGAACAACATGAGTTTTGATTCATACAATAACCAGTATGTATAGGATGTGTCATAATGTCTCAATCCCATCTTCAGAATATCAACTTACTCCACACATGGGAGCATAGCCTAAAGCACTTGGTCATGTGACTTTAAAACATAAGTGATTTCCCACTATCTTAAAAATATGGAGACCCTAATATACATACAGATGATTCCCAATCTGTTGTACATAAAATTAAAAATACCCATATCTATTTTCAGGGTAACTAATCCAAAATCAATATTATGGAGAGATTTACGAACAAGTATTAAATCTATAAGAGAGTCCCAATGTTGGAACCCCCCCCCCCTAGGGCTCTATGAGCCGAAACTCCCATCCAATCGACCAATGTGTGTCCCTAATACATTCTAGGCATTGAAACCCAGATGACCACTATGCTTTGGAAAGAAGTCTTGTATTCATCTTTGTATTGGAAACCACTAAGAGTTTCAGGGAAAATTGAATTGGTAACATGATGAATAAAAACCCATTCCATTCCAAGAAATCCATCAGAAACAAAAATGTTGAACCAGACGTGAATCCATAAAACAAAAATATGACTAGGTTATAATTCGTTGAGCCATGTTTCCTTCCTCTCACTTGCAAACAACATTGGTTGTCTTTATGTGAACCGCACGGGCCACTTATTTTGTTAATTTATATACATGAAATGTAATCAAACCCCCATAAATATGGATTCATATAAGTCCATACTCATTTTGATGAGTCCACATCAGCAGAATGGTCGGAAAGGGAATACATAACAATTGTCTTAACCATGCATATCTGATTGATAATTATCCTGTCTGTGATATAGCACTAACTGGTGACCCTGTTTATTGTTGTCTACATTCTTTCAGACTCCCAGTCCTAGAAAATGTCTTCATCTTCCTGGACTCTTTCAGGTACTTCATATTCTACCAAAACCCCCATGGGTCGTATAACGATCTCACCTACAAAACGCTTCCTACAGTAGGTAGAAAATAGGATGATTCAAGAGTACTATCGATATGGAATGATCCTAAATATGGAATCTTCTCATGATATTCTACAAGAACAGTAGCTGCAGAGTCCATGTAGCTCATTAAATGTCACCTCTAGGCCAGTGGCTCCCATCATCATGAGCAATAGCATCGATAGCTTATCCTCTAAGTGTGACAGCCCCCATATTTTGTACCTAATGAATGTGGATCAGGATGAAAGATACAACTCTCCTATTTTCTAGAAAACATTGAGGATGGATCCTACTAAACATCATCACTAGAATCATCATATTGGAACATATCAGCTACCTGCTGATGGTACCTTTTGATAGATATCCATCTCAGATGCCCATGCACGGGATCCGCTGAGAAAGAATCATTGAAGGAAGAAGATGTTGGACGCACAAGATAGTGATAATATCCCTGAAATTGCTAAAAATTTCCACCAGCATACTCTGGTAGGGACAAGCCAATGGGCTCATATCCCTTCTCACCATGAACAAGTCTATGGGAATATTCCCTCAATGAACATGAGGGAGGCTCATACTCCAAATACAATGCATGAATCTCATGGCAATATCCTGATGAAACATGGAAGATTGAAATGGGTGAATATTCGCTCTTCAATAGAATACATCTTTCAACATGTTATGAAAATGGAGGACGTGCATGCATATATTCCTTTACATACTTTTCTAAAGTATCAATACATTTTAGTAGTAGCTGATGAACTCTGCCATCATATTCCAACACTACAAGAGATTAAGGGATAGGAAAATACTCATATATATACATATAGGATGGTTCAACACTCCAATAATGATTATTAATTTGTTATACCATAGAATTAACACATTCTTGCTCTTGTCTAGGAGGATTGTCAGTATATCCTGACGAATGGAGAGGCATCTGAGTGGGAATATAATCTCATTCCAACTACAGCCTACCAGGTGGAAGCATCACACACCATGGGAAAGGGGAACATGCTATTCAAAGAAGTCCTTCAACATGATCCTAAAGCATAGGATTGGTCCCATAAACCCATTATGGCCAAGGATAACTAGGTGAAAGAGGAATAAGCCTCAGGACATGTTCATATTTCTCTCAGTGAACCTACCTGGCATATTCTAGTAGGGCACACAATCAAGGTGTGTAATGATTCTTCTTCCAATGAACAACTTCACCAACATAATTCAAATGTATTACTGGAGGATTCTTATATTCCTTATCCCATTCTTGAGTTCCATCGGCATATTTTGTTGGGGAATGCATATTCGGACTAGGCGTATAATCTTAAGCCAAATGAGCATAACCAAGTGAGAGTGGGTCATGACTCAGGGCATGCCTGAAATCTGAAACAACATTGAGGCAGCACATCAACATATTTTGATATCTCCTCGGTAGTGGGTTCAAATCCCCACTTCACTACGTGGTTATATGAGAATTCCCGCAACCTCCATATAGCAGGACCATATCCCCACACAACCACCAAAGGCAGGATGTCATACATCAACCACGATGTTAAACATGACTCGTATTTCTAATATAATCAATCATATATTCCTTGAGGATGTTTGATAGAAACTTTCAACACCAAAAGGGTTTCAAAACCCTTCTATCTAAGAATAAGGAGGAGTTGTTCATTACAGTGATAGTCCTCCTCATTGTAATGTGGAGATGGATCACATAGACTCTACTGCAAACATTCATCATGGTCAACCTCCACATGATGATATCTCCTATGGGAAAAAAGACCTCCAATTTTCCAAACACCTACGTATAGATATGTAAACCAAAAATCGACACCTTAGTGTTGAGAGGATCTTGAAAAGTCGGGAACAACTTCCCATAGTTCATTTTAATCGTCTAACAGCACTCCACTCCCATCTGGAGGTGACAATATTACTCATCTTCTATGGTCTCACTAGATAAAGTCATGTAAGTCAGACTAAGAAGATAATGACACTAACATATGGGGAGAGTTAGCTAGAAATAGCATCCCCGTCATGTTTTGTCCCCATTCTACTTCCAACTTTGAGATCCTCGATGAGATAGAAAAGGAGTGAATTACATTTCTACATCAAAATATGAGGACCACGCATCAGTAACTGAAGGATCGACATCTCCCTTATCTAATATATGAGTTTCACATATAGATCATTAGGATTATCTATTTCCATCTTGACCTAACTTCTATCAACATGGCCTGAGATCCATAACCAGAAAATCACAACGTAAATTTGCAACATTCTTACGACCATAACATCATGACACTTCAAAAGATTATCTCCAAAGCTACATCCGGAATCTAGATTTTATGATGGGGAGAATATAAAGAATTACACTCTACCACTCCCCTAGAAAAATAGATCCCGTCAAAGACAACATCCTGCAATGTTATAGCCTCCAATGAAGGAAAATGAATGGGGAATGATTGAGAAAGTTAGTCGCTACAACCGAATACCCCCACTCTAACAAAGACCATACATCACAGAAGGGGAGAGAGAATAGTCAAAAAATAATTCAAATTGGACCCCTCAAGATAATAGGAGTATTTTATGGAAATGAATATCAATGTTGCAATCACCCGAAAAACTACCTGAAGAAGCGATCTTCATCAAGGGTTGTCATCGCACTTAGATCTCATGCAATCAGAACTGTTCCACATCATGGAGACTATAGTACCATCCACTATTGTAGTCATCTATAAGTGGACTCTACCCTTGGGATAGGATAAATTTTCCACTACCTCTACCTCTAGGGTAATCATCCCATGAGAAAATTCAAAACATGTTTACAGCAGTCATAGGCAAACACCATCCCACAGGGCTAGAGACATTTATATCTCAATGGTCATCTCCAAATTCATCATCCCCTAAAAAGACATGGGAGACATCAATGGAAATTCTACATCAACCCCATACCATAGGGTATAGAGAATGAAATCATGCCCCTCTGGGGTTGCAATCCCAAATGGCCCAATAAGGCAATGGTTCGAGTACCAACCCTAATGAATAGATTATAGAACCTACTTTCCATGGTGAAAGTAATGTCACGACCACCATTTATCGATTTGCCGCAATAAATCAATTCACTATTAACAAGGAAGAAATCAATAAATATACAAATGCAGAGGATTGAAATAAAGAAGACATACCCCATGGGGAGGGTGATTTGGACAAACAAAATGAGGTTGTGCATACCCAAAATCAAATAAGGCTCCAGAATATAGAAACATTGAATAATGAGTCTCCACCTTATTAGTGGAACCTCTAAATGTATAAAGGGAATGAAGTAACCATATCTAGGTTGAAATATTCAGAAGAGAAATTGTCACAATATGAGAGTGAAATATGATCTATCTAATAGATCAATGAGGAGCTACTCGAAGGAAATATTCCCAAGAGGTATCGTATCAAAAAATAGGTAGATATTCCCCCTCTTCTGGATGAACCCCCATCTAGAGAATCATCTGGATTTAATATTGGCTTCAGGTCTATACATACCATCCACATAATTTAAGAATCCAAAATTGGCCAACACTTCCCTCCGCTAGGTGAAAACCTCTCACTTACCATGCTCACTCATCAATCATTGGAATGTCAGAGGATCCTCAAGGGCTGAATGTGGGACCACTTAATTATCCCACATTAACTTCTTCCAGATGAGAAGATACATAGATGGTAGTTCCCCTAGATCTTCTCACTATAATCAAATCCTTGGCTACATGGATGGAAGCCATGGAAGCGAGACATGTGCTAGTGCAACCTAAGAAGTTGTTATACCATGAATGGGTGAATGATACCCCCCATTTTCCCAATTTCAACATTTCTAACTTATCCACCATCAAAAGTGAAAAAGGTTACTGAGAAACATCTAAAATACATTGTTTAATAATGTGGGATGATGATAGGCCCTCTTTATTATTAGGATGCAACAAAACTAAGTTATTTTGTACAAACATTGACAGGTCCATATTTCTTCAAGTATAGCATCCAATCCACAGGGTCTACCATAGGAGAGAAGACCTTTTCCATCAGTTAATTTCCCAATTAAATTAAACACTAAAGAAGATGATGACCATCAACCTGACGAACTATAAGAAACCTGAGAATGAGAGGGTGTCTGACTTCATAGAAAGGTGGAAGGGTCTGACCTATTTTTTCAGCGTCCCTCTCTTACAGGAACAATTTTTAGAACTCCATGCTGAATAAAGTCAGGATGAGTTATAGTCACCGCTAATCCCAATGAAAATACAATTGGGTTATGAGAATTCATTGAATCAAGGTTGCATCTTGAGGAAGCTATCTAACAAACCCGATCCATGTTTTGGCTCACACCCACAACATAAAGGAAAAAATCATGAAAAGTGGAAGTTGCAGTTTTCACCCTCAAGTCTATAATTGTCCAAGCACCCAGGAATTCCCCAAACATCCTAGCACCCTCTACTGACCAGAAGAAACCATAGAATCACCCTTGAAATGATGCACAAAAGAACAATGTTCTCTCTAGATTATGTGAGAGGATAAATAAGTCATAACACTTTCAAAATGAGAATGTATCAGATTAATTCTTAGTATCCATTGACAATAACCAAATCATGCATCCATAGCCCAAGAAACCCGATGATGTCAGCCTCAACGACTATCCTGATTACTATCCATTCTATAAATTGCTAGGTCATAATATCTAA
Source organism: Viscum album (assembly GCA_963277665.1). Lineage (NCBI taxonomy): Eukaryota > Viridiplantae > Streptophyta > Magnoliopsida > Santalales > Viscaceae > Viscum > Viscum album. The sequence goes on from OY728157.1 coordinate 173,668,574, forward strand.
AAAATATTCATCATTAAGGATGTATTTCAACGTATGATTGACTCCAGACAGGTGATATTTTAAGATTCTCCAGAGTAAGTGTCTTGGAAGACAATTTCCTAGTAAAACGAATATTAAGGATGAAAAAAAGTTACTACCAAGAAAGAACAAAAGATAAACAAATAGATAAACCATAAAAACATTGATTGTGCCCATGGCGCCTTGAAGGCGTAGTTGCACAAATAGGTAATATCCCCACAAACCAAAAAATAGAAGTCTGATGTTCATCACAAGGGCAAGAGTGACCACCAAAAGTAGGAAGAAATAGTGGAGGAAGAGTCATATTCAGTTCCAAAGTAGGCTCTAACTCTCACATATTTATTCTATGCAACATCTACAACATGGGACCCAGCCTGCCAAAAGGTATCCTCATCAGGTGAGGAACTCATATTCAGTTTTGTCAAATGATACACTTGATGAACCCTGTATCCGTTGATGATAACCCCCCACCCCCCAAATATGGTTTTCCTACATATAAAAAGGGTACAGGATGCCACATGCACCGAAGCTGAAGATAAAAGGGATAGAGAAGATATGGCTGGAGTCATTTTCCTAGCCATCTCTCCACATAAGACTCATATGTATCCGAGACTCATGGGAAAGTGCTCCAGTAGGCTCGAAGGAGGCGGGGCGGTGCCTTGGAGCCCTCCAGTAGCCACCCACACACAATTTTCATGTGTACCTGTTTAACAGTGGTTTAACCTCATAATCTAAATCCATAGGAAAGGTTAGTGTGACCTATCCCGCTTGCAGTGGATATTCTGTTGACGTCTGCATAGGCCCCAAGTCCATTAACCTTAGTCGCTCTAGCTCCTCAGCCACATTACCATGATTTTATGCATATTAGGATGTGGTGACCTCTGGCACAGAAGAATTATGTTATGAATCATCTTGCTATGTTCACATCCAAGCTCTCAATCCTTTATATGCATCATCTTTCCAAACAACATAGGGAGGAACTTGTTGAATCCCACTGAATCCCAGGGGAATTTGAGTCTGAAATCTCTACAACTAAGGTTTATCGAGTGTAAACCTTGTCATTTGGTTTTCATGTCTCTATTTCATTCACTGAACAATATCAATAAGAGTCCATATTGGGGCACTTCCGACCCATGTACATATCAGGATGGCTCAATAGTGTCAACATCTAAAGGGTGTCGATAAATAATGGATTTGAGGTCAATCTCATCCCATATCGGGCCCTCCAACATTTGGGGTATATCAAAGGGGACCAATCCCCTACAAACATGACCACCCAAGGGTATGAAAACCATGAGAAAGGGACTTTTAGAAATATTAATCTAGATACCCAATTTGGATATCTCATTTCTAATGCAGAGTTTGTGGTTATCCAACAAGATAGTGCATACAACGTCTTCTTGAAAAGGCCCTAGCTCCATATCTACTAGTCAGTCCAATCAACATTCCATTAATGTTTTAAGTACCCCATCAATGGCAAGGTCATCATACTCCATGAAAAAAAATCCCCCATAGAAAAATTTATGGTTGTATATGTTGAATAAGGCTTCTACAAGAAGGGAGGAAAATGGTCAATAACCGATGATGTTATGTAGGTTGCTGCCCACAATGGTTGTGGGACTGCCCTATAAATACTTGATTCCTTATTGATGAGCAATAAGTTCTCCCCATAAAAATTGTTGAAATACCATGCCCAGTCCTAGAGGTCCAACCCTCTCTTATCCATAAAAACAGTCGCCATCAACCTATCTTTTCCGCAAAATAGATAACGGGAGATGATGCCATTTCTACAATAATTTATCTCACCCTAATAGTGACAGAGAGTCCCCCAAACTATCATCATCACCTGGAGTTGTCTCAAAGGATTTGGGAATAGAATAGGATAAGGATGATCTAAAAAACACCCCTCTAACATTCAGGGATGGTGTTTCCACCACCATATATAAGCTCCAGTTGATAGACCTGGGGATAGAAAAAGATCCATGACCTACTTTGGTAAGTCCCTCCATTCCTCCTGATGAGTAAAATATGTACATTGCATTCCTAAAGCGTCACTAATATGTTTTTTCTAGAACTATACAAAAATTTCCATATTTAATCTATATATTTCTTTACATCATCTCGCCCTACCCGAAGATCATTGTGGCATAAAGTAGGTATCCAAAAGAATACACCCCTCCCATGCCACAAATGTAGAGGTAGACGTAGACATGTTGATCAAATAAAACTTCATCTGAGAGTTGAAATACTAAAAATGGATTTCCAACATCTTCCTCATCATGAAAAAGAATGGGAAGATTAGGGTTTACAATTATTTTATCAAACATAATCAGAATTTCCTGAAGGATGATTTTCCCTTTCCAATTATAGAATCTTGATTGACACAAATGCTGGCTTCAAAGACCGTTCCTACATGGATGGGTACTCAGGGTATAATCATATAAAAAGGCCCCTGAGGATGAGGATTCCAGTTCCCTTAGGTAATCCTAGTGGATATTATACTACCAAGTCATTCCCTTGAGATTAAAGTACACAAGTGCCACATATCAATGCACCATGCATCACATCTCTAACCTATTCTTGAAGAAGATAGTCAAGTATTATGTCAATGACCTGGTCATAAAATCTCAAAAGTGATGTGATCACATCATAGATCTCCAAGGAATCATAAAAAAAATTATGACAACATAGAATGAAGATGAATCCTATAAAGTGTGATTTTGGTGTAAAATCGGGTACGTTCCTTGGATTTGTGGTATGCCATAATGGAATTTAGTTTAACCTAGAGATTAAATGTTCTTTTTCAGAAATGTCTCCCCTTATGAACATTAAAAAACTAAGGGGTCTCCAAGGTCACCTCACCTATATTATGAGATTCATATCCGACCTTTCATACAAAGCCCTCCCCTTTAGGAGGCTAATGAAGAAGGGAGTCACCTACCAATGTGAGGATGATTTCCAAAAATCCCTCAAGAATATCAAGTATTATCTATTGAACCCCCTAATTTTTAGGCCTTTGGTGGAGGGGAGGACACTCATAATATATGTTTCCACCATGGAATGATCACTAGGAGCCCACCTCTCTAAAACGAATGTTGCGGGGAATGAGAATAGTCTCCACTACCTGAGCCAGACTATTTTAGGCACAGAGACTAGATATTCTGATGTCGAAAAGAACTGCTTTGTGCTCATCATTGCAGTGCAGAATCTAATGGTTTACTCAAATCTCCATGAAGTCCACCTTATATCTTTTATCGACCCGCTCAAGTATATTAATGGATACACTATGTTGACTAGGAATTTGTCTTCGTGGGTGGTCAACATGTAGTAATACAAAATCTGGTTATTAACCCAAAATTCATTAAAAGGGAAAGCCCTGACTGGCTTCCTTGATGCCCATCACGCTCTATAAAATGAACTAGAAGACATCGAAATCCTTAATGAAGAGGTACTCTATTCCCATGAAACTCTTAAAAAATGGGATATTCATTTTTATGGCTCCTCTTGGAGTCTCATTGGTACAAGAATGGAGAACCTGAAACTCTACCTTGTTTGCCAAGGGTTCATATTTGTCTCCCTAAATAAAGCAGTTATTCACTATTCATTCTCACTATTCAAAGGCTTCATAAACAAAGAGGCTAAGTACCAATCCCTCATCGTTGGGTTGGTACTAGAATTATTGTTGCACATACCAACGAGAACATAAAAGGGAACTAAGAGATGGTGATAAAGAAGATCAATAGTGAATATTCCATCAAAAAGGAATAACTCTCCCCTTTCAATGTCTATGTCAAGGGACTAATAATAGAGTTCCCTTTTGAGACCATGTTTCATTATATCCCTTGATCATAGAATTACTATTCTAACACACTTTCTAAGGAAATAGTTGTCTTGGGAGACCCTGATCAGGAGGAAGAAACCTTCCGCATAACACATCAAAGAATGGTCTTATCGATCTAATTGTGAGATATGAAATAAATAAATCATATCAGTACCTTCGTAGATTGTGATAAACTAGTGACCACCTCTAGATAGATGAATTCCATAGACAGATATCTTCAGTATGGGACTCTCTTGACAAATCAAGCTGGAAAGGAATAGATCTGGGACTAGGTGACAAACTTCACCTTACAGGATGGTCCAAATGTTCACAAAATCTTATAAAGTCATGGATTCAATGGAATTATCCATTGATGTATATAATAATAGGAAATTCATTCTATCGTTGAATAATTCCATTTTGGATCTTACCACACCCACCAATCTAGAACTAGGTTTTCCTAGTAGATCATAATGTTGGCGTATTATTTGAAAACCATGATGCAGGATTGCGTGGTATTCACCTGAAAATGTCATGCATGCCAGATTCATGAAAAATTTATCCATCAGCCCCCAAAATTATGGAACACAGAATAATAATCTAGGTCATTCACCATCTTGGGGATGGATGTGGTGGGGCCATATCCCTCAGCCACAACCAAGCAGTTCAAGTACATACTTACTGATACCAACATCTTCTACAAATGGGATGAGGTGATACACCTCAAGGAAGTCAATAGGAAGAATATCATCAACTTCGTAGAGTCCCAAATAATCACCAGGTTCAGATTATGTCACACGATATTGTTGGAACATAACACCAACTTATATTATATGGTGTTGATGAAGTTATATTAGTAGTATAACATCGAATCCAATCAAGCAGAACACTATCATGCAGTAAAAAATAGATAGATAGAGGCCTTAAATAAGACTATGTGGAATATACTCTAGAAGATGGTGAACAAGGATAATAATTCATGCGCTGAAAAAAAACTATTCTATGATTTATGGGACAAATATACCACCGCACATCCTACTACACAAGAAATTCCATAGTCGTTTGTTTATGGGACAGACGAAGTGCAACCCATACAGTTCTAGCTGCCCTCACCCTCATTAGTCTTTTCTAAGAAACTCACAGATGATGAACAATATAAAAAATAGTTGGATGAGTTGAAGCCTGTATAAGAGAAGTTGTTGTGCACACTACACAACCTAGAAGTCCATTAAAACCAGATATAACAGGCCATTAATAAAACTTTTCACCTCCACTCATTCCTACAAGGAGAATTTGTGCTATCTCTCGCAACCCCAATGATACCAGGGAAGAATCCCCCAAAGTTAGAACCCAAGTAGGGGGGACCTGTCACATAAAAAATATCCATCATAATGTAGCCTATTCACTGGTCATCATGGATGGAGAGCATGTCACAACACTCACAAAAATAATATTTATCAATAAATAATTATCATAATTTTTGAAAATAATAAATCCACATTGGTGTAAGCACCATATTCTCCATTCCCACATGACTTAAAACTGCATGGAATAACTCTCACATGACAATAAATTGTATAGATAAGTCCTCACCACATAACATTAATCTACACGGTCCTCTCAAACTACGTATGACTTGAGTTTCATTATCAAGATGATACATAGGGATGCCTTAATCATATATCTGGGCCCAGCCACCATAAGACATAAAATACTCTCATCCAATCCTCAATGCCTTTGAATAGTGGGATGGGTCCTTATTATTATTTTTTTCTCAAATCGAGCAAAGCTCATGCAGGGATAAGAATTTTGACAAGGGTTTCCCCACACAAAATTGGGTGTGAAGGCTTGAGATGAATTGATTGTCATCCTACATATTGGTAGTAATGGGGATGATGTGAGTCCTTGCCGCATGAAGTCTAACTGCATGGTCAACGTCTCCTACACAACATGAAAATATATGCTCCTATGGATTCCAACTAAAAGGAACACCATCGCGGGTGTCAATCTCTTATCGTGCCAGCATTTCAAGAACTATGCAATTCTTTATTCCCATTATCAATGAGATACACATTGGAGATCAAACCCTTTCTTCTAGGCCCATCCATAGGATTATCTTACAATCACATAAGTTGACAGTCATCCTCCCAACATTAAGTTATTCTTGGTGTAATATCAAGAACTATGTGTGGATTGATTCCTATCCTCATGGGATACATAAGAACACCTAAGAATTTTTCTTTAGTTCCAGCCCTATTCCCATTTAACATTTCCTTTCCCCTTGTTCAATGTTCCCTCTTAGAAGTGTGTGGTGTAGTGTGGACTAATTTGGTCCACTTTCAAGTCAGGTTTGTTTTACCACACTTTGTGCATCCCCTTTGGAAAACTATACCACATTATTTGTCCTCGTTGCATAATAATAAACTATGTTGTAACACTCCATTCTTACCGAATGATGTTAAATATCATTTAACCTTCTCGAAATATGTATGGATTCATTCCCATCCTTATAGGATATGTAGGAATGTCTTGGAATTTAACCTTTGGGTCTAGCCCCAAGTATCGCAAAACCGCCCTTCTTTTTGGCCTCTTAGCCTGAGCCCCTAAAGGGATGCATGGAATGGTGTGGTTCTTGTTGTCCCTCATTGATGTTAGTTCTACATTTATCCTCACCAAATTATGGTAAACTAAGTGATGTATCAAAAACTATGTGTGGCTTGATTCCTTCCCTCAAAGTACAAGTACGAACATCAAACATTTCTTCTTTGAGTCCAACCCAAGGAACAACAAATCATTCCATATCCTTTTTTGGCCTCTTGGCCTGTGTCCTCTCCTAGAATGCACATGGTGTGGTGTGGACCTCTTTTTTCCTCAATCACGTCAGGTAAATTCTACCACACTGTGTGTGTCCCCTTGTGGGATATATGTCCCTCCGGTTTCTTAGACGTATGAAAATAAATTTTGCTACTACTTATGTCCTCACCGCATGATGTTAATCTACATGGTTCTCCTAGAACTATGTGTGGCTTGATCCCCAACTAGCTAGAATACGTAGGAATACACCCATTGTCCATGCCCAATACTTCACAAACCTCATTCATTCTTATTTGTTCACATCAGTTTGACCTCGTCATTACTGCAAAATGTTAAACTCCATAAGACCTAATGCAAGATTTTAAATAGCATGGAATCATGTCCCACTACATGATGATAAACTTTTCATGTAATCATCCATAACCCTTCCTTATCAAAGGACCACAAGATCCATACACCAGACTACTAGAGAATAGTGTTCCTCCACCATATTTTTATGAACTTCCACCCATGCCCCACACATCATGTCTTCAGTGTCTTTGTCCACCATCAATCTTATATGGCCCTTGTAAATTATATATAGATTCAAGGAACCTTGGATTGAAAATAAATGCATGACCATGTCTCTTGCATATGCACCTATGACCTTCAACCAGATTCGTCACTCGGAAGACAAACATTCCAATTATCCTGAGCCCTAGCATCATCATGGAAACACCCAACACCCTAGGGTGTCTGAACCGCTCTCTTTATGATCTTCCCATATAATCACTCATGACCTGAGAACCTTGATCCATGATTTATAACCTCCCCCCCCCCCACCCGCTCAGAAGGATGTTGGAGTACTCTTGACCATGGGTATCTTGATAAGCCTTTTTTGTATCATCCTCTATACGAGTTGCATCTTTCATGATGTTAAACTACTCACACTTTGTTCAAAGTTGTAAAAAAATAAACTCCAGAAGATAATGGTCCAAACCACAATACCTTAAACTACTAATTAAAGAGACAAAAAATTCGTCAGGGAAAAACCCCGTGAGGTCTGACCTGAGAAAAATTTGAGTAATCGCCCACTAAACACCTCATCTCTATAGTTTATTCAAAAATTAGGGCACAATGAAATGAGTAATAGAGATCTTATGTTCTAAGTTGTATCCCTAGTAAAATCTATGTTATCTTTGATGTACCCATGCTCTAGGAAAAATCAGATCAAAAATTCGTCACATCTCTTTACCGGGAGAATACGTTCAACAGGTGTTGGTGAAAATTTTAGGGTGTTCAAACCCATATTAGATCATACAATTTTTATATAGCCCACTTCATGATCTATGTCATCTCAGGTCACAACAAATATTTCATTTCCCATAAAGAGGAAAATAAATCTTTCTTCTTTTCCATGTTATTGATACAAGGGCTCAAACCCACCATCAATAGAAATTTTGGCCTGACATAAAGGGATTTTTTATTCTTATGAGCCTAATATCACCAAGGTGGAACCCAGAACCCCATTATGTTATAGGTTACCCTAGAATAATTGTGCCATACCTTCCTTATGACCTAAGGAATTTGGACTATTATTTACAATCTCCATATCAGACTATCGAAGCAGATCAGATATCCTCTACAATGCATCACCATGTTTTGTACACATTCTCAAAGTAGAAATGAGACCCTTAATTCTTGATGCTTCTGTTGAAATAGAGATCTTTATTTGAAACCACAAGGCATAGGGATTGGGTAGTTCAGTTATGAACTATGATTCCCTATGGTGTCAAACACCTTCTTGGATAACCATTCCTGCATACCTAACATCATCAAATTGATGTTTGACCCTTCATAAAAATCTTGTATCCCTTTGAAAGGAAAATATATATCTCTACCCAACCATGATGCTGAAAAATAAGGGCTTAGACCCACTGACATTGGATATCTTGGCCCAACATAAAGGGCCCCCAAATCCTTGTGATCGAAGAACAAAATCGTGGCAGAACCTCACACCCCCATAGTGTCAAGGGACCTACCCAACATGTCTACCCCATTCCATATCATTTTTCTCAAGCATCTAGGTTGTCATTTACACCACTCACATTCCAAAAATCTAGGGGGGCCTAGCTTCCCTATTATTTTTTCCTTAAACAAGTTCTCCCCCAAACATTCCATATCTCTTGGAACTCTTATCCTTGTGAGCCCTATCAATATCATAGCGGGACTCAACATCCCATAATATTTTGAGTCATTTATAGTATGTTAGCGCCATATATAATTGATGGTTTCATCTAAATGACAATAAACTAATGAAAAAGATGGTCCGAGACAAAAAACCCCTAAACTAAGGCAATATATGGTATGATCCTAATGACCCTAAACTAAAGAAACATATGGTCCACGCTAAAATACTCGGAATTATTGTAATAGATGGACTATGAAAAAAGACCCAAAACTAAAGCAATAGATATTCTAATATAAAATACCATGAACTAAAGTAATAGATGGTCCAAGCTAAAGGAACCTTAACTAAAGCAACATATGGTCTTAGATAAAAACCCTAATCTAAAGAAATAGATGGTCTAAGCTAAAATACCCAAAACTAAAGCAATAGATGGTATAAGCTAAAAGACCCCAAACTGAATCAAATGATGGTCCGAGCAAAAAGACCCTAAACTAAAGAAACAAATGGTGTGAACCAAAATAACCTAAACTAATGCATGTGAAAGATGGTATAAGATAAGGGACCTTAAACTAAATCATGTGATATATGGTTCAAGATAAGAGACCCTAGACTAAACCATGTGATAGATAGTACGAGCTAAAAGAACCTAAACTAAGGAAACAGATGGTTTGAGCTACATGACCCTAAACTAATGCAATATATGTTCCATGATAAAATACAATAAATGAAATAAAATGATGGTTCAAGCTAAAAACCCTAAACTAAATCATGTGATAGATGTTCCGAGCTAAAATAACCTAAAATAAATCATGTGACAAATAGAATGAGCTAAATGACCCTAAACTAATGAAATAGATAGTCCGAGCTAAAAGACACTAAACTAAAGAAATAGATGGTCCAAGATAAAAGACCCTAAAATAAAGCAACAGATGATCTGAGATAGAAGACAATAAAATAAATAAATAGATGTCCCGAGCTGAATGACCATAAACTAAAGTGACAAATGGTCAGATCTAAATGACCTTAACCTAAATCAATAGATGGTCAGAGCTAATAAAACCAAAATTAAAGAAAAATATGGTTCAATCTAATATAACCTAAACTAAATAAATATATGGTATAAGATAAATTAACCTAAACTAATGCAATATATGATATGAGCTAAAGGACCCCAAAAATAGCAATAGACAGTCTATGCTAAAATATCCTAAACTAAAGCATGTGACAGTTGCTGTGAGGCCTACTATACAACCTTATAGTGCTCGAGCTACTTTACACTGATATGAAAATCACCCGTCATTCGGTTCCCATCTCTCTCCATGATGATCTCCTTGCACATCAATCATTCACGCTCATATATCACATTGAAATAAATGGAAATCTATAACATTTCTTAATATATTCAAAACGAAATGTATTATATAAAGAAGATGAAATTTGTAGGTTCCAAGGAACCAATGGATGACAATTTCATGGAGTAGTTCAAGATAACAGAAGAGGATGAACTGAGATATCCACAAAACTTCATGATGATGAACCCAATATAAATCTTCAATACATTCTTAATAGATCTTTAATACCCAAAATAGCCATTCCCATTTATACAAGAAATTGACCCAAGTTCAAAGGTCCCACTTTGAATACCAATCGCTACTAGTAACATAGAGGGAAGAGGAATATATGCTTGAATATCTTTGGGTGATAGGATGCTGAATGATATCAGGACCCTTCATGCTAGGGGGAAGTTCTATAATAGATAGGAAAACTCCTAAGGTTGGGTAGTTTCCAACTGGACATCCTCTATAATTGAATACTGAACACAGTCAGAGGAACTGAATACTAAACAAGATTGAAAATTGATGCCTAGGGAGAGAATATCTTAGTCGCCCATTAATATAAAATCATATAATGGTATCTGTTTGGATCGGGGATAATCCTGGAGGCCATGAGAAATGAACTTCCAAAAATTCTTGATATCAAAACGCACATGATAGCGAGGGTCGATTTTGCGATTCATGCCAATCAGGGAACTTTGATTATCCGTAACAAATGAACCTTGATGGGATTCGGAATCCATCTGAAGAATAAGTAAGTGGAACATGTTAGATAGAACAATATAAAGTATTGATAGAAGTAATGTCATGAAAATGTCCCAATGGTATCATGTGCATCACATGAATCAGCCAAGGGTTCAAAAACCACATTGAGGTGATTGTGAACCACCTAGCCTCCTGAGGTCTCGTGGGGTGCATAACACCTACGAGGCCCCAAGTATATTGCATGAAATCCTTGAAGGATAACTATTGTGTGACCTAGACAAGGTCATGTGAATAGATCAAGAGGCTGAGCTGGCGGAACCCATGGAGTCCTCATGACTGCAACCCAATTTGGAGAAATTATCGAATTGTATTCTATGGATGAGATAAATGAGTGTCTGTGCGGGAAGTGGTCTGGCACAATAGAATGGATCATGGGTAGGACTCATGGACATGGCTCGAAATCAGGGTTCATCAAGAAGTCTTGAGATAGGGTAGTGGTAGGAGTGCTTATGAGAAGAAGGCAGTCAGTGGAATGTAATTTATGCCACTCCCCCCCCCCCCCGATATTTGGGTGGCTCACTGAATACCATAGGCCACTCGGTGAACTGAAAATTTCATGAAAGCACCGGTTCACGACACAACCATGGAATCTAGAAGGCATCTAGTTGTCCTTAGGACTGAGTCCCTGTCCTCTCAGATGTTGCTTCTGAGGGTGTAATTTGTTAACACGCTCCAAATGAGAACCAGAAAAAAATCACAAAGGGAGAAATACCTATAACTGGTATAATTATTCCCACAAAAGCAAGAGAGAATATAATGGATGATGACCTATGTATCCCTTAAAAGGATCATGACCATGTGACCACCTCAAGGTCATGATAAATCTTTATATATGGCGCTTTTCTCATAGTAAGCCCCATGCAAAACACCTCAGCAAGCGCCCTTTCTTTCCAATGACTGAACAGTGAAGGTCGAATGAGCGTCCCCTAAGGCTATGGTGTTTATCTTTGGAAGGTTCCTAAAAACCCGTCTTAAGTCCCCTAAAAATCAAGGTAAGAAACAACCCAAGGTAGATTCCCCCATTAATCACAAATATCATTCCCCAAAGCATCATTTGAATGAATAGAATACCTATATGATATCCAATCCATCTCCTGAGACCTCTGATCCTTAACCACAATGAATGAAGGAGATAAAGAGGTGGATCTGAGGGGTAATATGGTCACTAGAGTCCATGGGATGTGCCCCATAAGATAGTCAAAGCACCCCCGACCTATCTGGTGTGTATCGCGGAGCCCCTTTGACTCATCAGCTGTGTTACATGGGAACTGTCGGACAACTCTGCAGTGCTCTAAGGAAGAATACATAGTTTTAGCCACAATAAATTGACACTCTTATATAATAATCATTGTTCACACAAGACACCATTGGAAAATCAAGTAAAAAAATCATGTATATTACCTAAGAAGACTCACTTACCTCCTAGTCCTTACTAAATAAAATAGTTGGAGTTAAAAGTGAGGAGGTGAGTAGTGTATTCGGTCACTGAAAGACATGAAACATGTACCTCAATAAACCCACGAGACACGGTGAGACCTCAGTGTCATGAATTCCTCACCACACAAGGTCTCTCTGGCTTATCAGTTTCCCCATATAAAATCCTAACACATGTCTAGGTAACCCCATAGTGTCATAACGATGAACAAACATGTTTTTCCATAAAATACTAACGCATCACAATGTGACCCATATCGGTGAGTCATCACCAAAAAATAATGGAAATACTCTCAATTCCATACATGTAACCATATATGACTCCCGACCTTAGACAAGAAAAATGATAGAGATGGAAAAGGGGGAGGCCAGTAGGGTTCACTGTCACTGAAAGAAACATGACGTGTCCACCACACCCTCGGCATTGACCATGATACCCTGATATTTTCCATCCAAGGACTTGTGAGTGCCCTCCAATATGCACATGGATCTCACAAAGACCCTTGGAAATTTTGACATTATGACATAGAAACCCTTTTAAGGCACAAGTATTCAATAATATACAGTATTCTGATAAAGGATGGATAGGCTCGTGATCATTGAAAATTAGGAAGCACCCCAAACACGGTTTACTACAGAGACTCATGAAACCATGTAATGCCAGACCCTAAATTGACTCAAACCTAGACCCATATTAGATGCCCTTCACAAAACAACGAGTATGCGGGGTGGATACACCTATAAATTTTCTAATCCATCTAGAATAAAGTGTTGGTTGGCTAGTCGGTTTTTGTGTTGGTCGACAGACTGAAAACTAGAGGCTACACATGTCTGTGATCAAATCTCGGGATTCTAGACACATCTGATCACGTTATCAACCGAATTTCATCCACAAAATAAATTGGTAGACCAATTGACAAGCCATGTGCAAAGCATAAAGTTCGTCAATTGATCAATAAAATACCACACAAAGGACTCCTAGAAAGACATTCAAAGACCACATCACATGTCTTCGAGATCATTTAAGGCCTAAACAAATTGACACTGAACCATATCATGGAACTCACAATACAAGGCCAAAATCTATGATTGAAAGTGGAAAATCAACTGTAGTACATGATCACAGTCCTCTTTGGGGTTCGTGTCTTCCATATTAAGACATATAACATATCTAGTAGCTCCAACCAGATCTTTCATCATCTCTTCATCATGTGATTTGGTACATGCATAATGATCCAAACATGTTGGGACCGGTCTTGTAAACCTTCTGCGAGCACACCCAAATCACGTGAAATCCCTAGGTTTTTCACCCTACACTTGCTACATCCTTTGGATGCATCACCTAACTCATATGTTAGTGCATACTCACATCAGCTAGGGCCCATCACACAATTGGACATGATGACCCAACTATCATGTTTCACCCCCATGAACAAGTCATCTAAGACCCAAGACACTTCTAGAAATGTATTCCCCATCTCAGGGTGTCTCCTGGACAATTTCGACAAGAAATTTGGCACAGTTCTGGATATGTCAGCCTGGACTTGTGATTTCTCCCTGAGGATTCGTCGAACACATGAGAAACCCCCTGGACCACATCATCATGGCTCCCATGAAACCCCCCAAATGTGTCAATCTCAGTCACAAGATTACTCTTAGGGAATGCGGACATGATAAAAATACACTTTCTAGATATGAATTCAGATTCCTCTGGGTGGCTTTAGTGTATAAGCCCCAACCAAAATGAACTATGAGGACTCTGATTCCCACTGTAATTGAGATATGTAGGATTCCACCTTAAAGGCTCAAGCTCAACATCAAATATCTCATGGAATTCCCTAATATGAAGACCCCATATCTATATGCCATGAGGACAATCATACAATTCCTCTTATTTCTCAGAAATAGCATAGATCACGTGGGGTTAGGGGGGTAAAATGACCACCTCATTAGGCATCATAAATAGGGAAACCATAGTGTGCAATATATGGCCTTAAAAACTACAATAACTTTGATTCTAGAAATAACCAGTATACATAGGATGCCTCCCTAAATGATTGATATCCATTTCAAAAATCTCAAGGATTTCCCCAATATACAAATCCTTCATCCAAAAGGCATGAGGTTGATCATTCACTCTAACTGGTCTCTAAAAATGATCCCGGATCGTGTGGACTTAGGGGGGTGCAATGAGCACCTCACTAGGCATCATAAATAGGGAAGATGCAGTGTTTAAGTGCCAACACCAATCAAAGAATGTGGTTTTTGATTCCGTAAATAACCAAAATATTTAAGACTCTTCATAATGGATCAATCACATCCTTGTAATATCAACTACATTAATAAATTGGATCATATCCCAAAGCACTAGGTCATGGGACTTCATCACATAAAAGATTTCCCACAACCAGAATATTATGGAGAACCTTAGATACATACAAATGAACCCCGGTCTATTTTACATAAAATATAATTGTCCAAAATCCATTTTTTTCATGGTAACCAGTCTAGTTCCGTGATTTTGGATTGATTCATGAACATGTCTTAAATTTAATAAAGAGTCCTAGAGTACACGAAAAATCTCCCCAAAAAGGTGTGATAAGCTTGACCTCTCATCCACTCGACCAATGAGAGTCCCTAATATTTGATGGACCTTAAAACCTAGATGACCACCAGACTTTGGAAATTAGGTATGTATTCATCTATTGATGGGGGAACTGTTTGGAGTTTTAGGGAAAATTGAAATGGTAACATGATGAGAAACCCCATTCTACGCCATGAAATCCATCCAAAACAGAAATGCATCCCCTAAAGACACCAATATCTTCACCAACATATCATATGGATCCCATAGAGATGAGAAAGATGAGGGTACTGTTAAAGGATGTATATGAAAGGTTCTTGTGATACTCCGGGTTTCGCCCTAGGCATCCCTAGTATTGTTTTTCAAGAAGGAAGATGACATAATTGGGATATGTTTTGAATATCTATATCCGAATCAAGTGAACACGACGAATATGTATCCACTAATGTTGATAAACCACCTCTTTTATCAGTTGATATGGATGTAATGGTTATTTAATGTAGTTCTCAGTCCTAGATATCACTAGTGGTGAGTATGGGATGATGATATACCAATGACATCCTTCAAATGTCATTATGGTCATTACAAATACTTTGTGATGTTGTTCATCTTAATGAAATCCCTTGTAGATTCTATGGGACACATGAACCATATCTCTTATCCTTTTAAGAATAGTTTGTGTTTGTCTTCATCGACATCATCCTAGTATATTCGGCATCTACGGAGGAGCACACAAGACACTTGAGTATGTAACCAAATACACTCCAAGAGAACCATATTTATGAAAAGATCTTGAAGTGTCAATTTCAGATTTGAGAGTTCCACATTCTAGGACACATCATATCAAAGGTTTGTGTAGCAGTTATTCTAGAAAAGGTTGAGGCAATGCTTTCTTGGGAGCCATAAAAGTGTGTTATCATGGTTTTAACTTTCTTTGGGTTTTTCGGTTATGAAAAGAGGTTTGTAAAAAACTTCTCTTGGGTTATATCACCCTTGACATCCATGACATGGAAGGATAATCCTTACGGGATTCTAGGTAAGTGATAGCAGTGGTTTTAGATGATGAGAAAGAGGTTGATGATAACTCCCCCATTGATATTTCCAATGGATGGTATTGAGTATGTAGTATTTTGTGATGCATCGGGGACTGGACTTGGTTGTGTTCTGATGTAGAGGTGGGACGTTATTTATTATGGCTCATTATAGTTGAGACCACATGATAAGAACTATATAACCCATGATATTGGGCTTATAGTGGTAGTATTCACCTTGAAAGTGTGGAAACACTAAGAGATGGGAGAGATATTTATCTAATACTATGACTACATGTGTCTCAAGAATATATTCTATAAGAAGGGTCAAAAATAGAGATAGAGGTGATGGATATAGAACCTAGAGGAATATAAATTCAATATTTTATACACTCTAAATAAAGATAACATTGTATAAGGCACTCTTAATAGGTTATTTCATTCTCGGTTTTTGGCCGAGGAAAGAGAGAAGTTGGCCACATTGCAGTTTTCCTTTTTGGAAAATATAGTTCTTCATTTCCTTAGATGATGGTTATTACCCCGCTACGTTTATAGTGTGTTAGAGAGGGTCGGTTTGGTGATATTAGTTGTGAGACCATGAATTATAAAATATACAATATAAATTATCCATATGGATATTCTGAATGTGGGGATCACATTATCTTCTTTATAGAAATAATGGTGGTACCTTTGGAATTGAGTGAGTTAGTGTTGTAGGAGTTT
The DNA here is from genome assembly GCA_963277665.1 of Viscum album. NCBI lineage: Eukaryota > Viridiplantae > Streptophyta > Magnoliopsida > Santalales > Viscaceae > Viscum > Viscum album. The sequence continues at coordinate 173,685,267 of OY728157.1, forward strand.
CATACATCCAATTTGGTGGTACATCCATGTATGGAAAAGATGAACGAGGAATTTTGATGTCTGTTCTAGTGGCCAGGCATGAAGAAGTTAGTGGTAGAGTTTGTAACCTAATTCCCCACTTTTAGGTAGGTAAAGGATAAACAACATGTTCTGTCAGGATTAGCTCAACCCCTTTATATGCGATAGTGAATTTTTACAGAATTCAATGTACAACATGACAACATAAACACATTTTTCCATGGGACACGATTACATCTACGTGAACATATACATGATCACCATGTCCTCCCAATTACTCAATATTTGATATCATAGTTAGGTATAGATCTTTTAATGCCTCTACATGTACATGATAGTTCAACTCCATGGAGTTCGCCTAACGATCATCTTTGACTGTGATTCCATCTTCCCATCCTGGTTATAGAGAGTGTTGCAATAAGCCTCTGGGACTCTGTTGCACTTGATCATAGCGTTTCACCCCTACACTAATGTACAGACATAACAAACTATTCAGGTCATATATTACATGTTTTGGGCTTACATGTTGGACTTTGGCCATAGTTTTGAAAATCACTTACCCTTGGTGGAGTTTTCATAAAAATTCAACTACCATTCTACCATTGGTGGGACATCATTCGAGGCTTTGTATGAGCAACATTGAAGGTTACCACTTGTTGGAATGATCCAGGAGAGTGATCACTCATGGGCTTAGATTTGGTGAAAAAAATATAGAGATGGTGAAGATCATTCAGTAGAAGATGAAGACTATACAGAGCCTTCAGAAGTCTTATGTGAATCGATGATGAAAACATCTGAAGTTTAGGGACGATATCATGTGTTCTTGAGAGTCTCATATCAACATGATTTGGGGTGATTTTTCCATTATATTAATTTATCTTTTATATTTATCGGTTCCATACAGAAAACACATGAGTTGTTGAGGTAGCATACCACATAGATCTACAACCACATTTTGATTGGGTACATTATGTTTTTTATGTGTCACAGTTGAGGAGTTATGTGAATGACCCTTATCATGTTAATAGCTTGGGTGAATTCAACATTAGGGATAGAGATACATTTCAAGAGTTCATTGTGGATATTGAGGATTGACATGAGAGGATCCTTCATGGGAGATCAATTCCCATTGTGTGGGTATGGAGGTAAAACAATAATCTTTCGGAGAGAACATGCGGGTGGGGGATCTGATTCATTATTAGTACCAATATTTTTTTGTGTGGCCCATGTTTTCGATTTCAAGGGTGTAAAGACCTACGGTGGGGATAATGTACCCTCTCAAATTTACCTTTTATTATTATTTGATATTATATGAATTATTTTCAAGGCCTGGTGCTGAGACAACGTATAATTCTGTGGGTCATTGTACCCAGAATAATTTTTTGAAATATAATAAATATATTAAATATTAAACATGATTATTTTTTAGAAATGGTATAATAAATCCCAAGAAGTGTCCCAAATCTTAAATCTAAGGGCACTGCTGAGTTCATAATGTGGTTTTTATCATCGGTTTGATGTAATATTTGTCATTGAGGGATTTTTCATAAAAAATTTCCATATGCAGAAAATAAATAAAATAAAATAACATAAGAAATTATTTTATTCTATTCAATGTAGTGAACATATTCTTTTGCAAAAATATGACTTTGGGTTTTATCTTTGGGTTTCCCACTAAACCTTGGAGACCTAGGAGCATTTGGAGAATAGAATTATTATATAATGATGACAGATCATGGATCGTTGTGCCAACAGAGTTTGTTGATATCATCAATGATTGAAGCACATCCTTTATTTTTCAATGATAATTCCAAACCCCTAGTAGGATGCTTTTTTTGATTGAATTTATTCCCCATTCTTGATTACTATGAAGAACACGAATCAATAAAGGAAAAGATTGATCCACGATTTGACAATTTTCTAGGGTGGGATAGATTAATTTTTTTTGAGATAATTAATTTTAAATTATTGATTTCATCATTATAATTATCATAAAAATGAATTTATATCAACATGAACATCAATTGAGGTCCATTCCTATTATTTTTTCTTATTATGTTATCCCCTGATTGTTCGTTCACCATGAGAATTATTTATTTTTCATGTGGTTCAACATATCCCAATCAATAAATATTTGTGTAACCTTTCCATGGAGAAATGTTCTGAAATCAGAAATCTACAATCAACATGGCATAGTCGTGGTGTGAAAAAGGAAGAGATGACGAATCAAAATATTTTGGATACTCAATTTCACATTCTTTGGCATTATTCAACATAAAAAAATAACCGCAGGAATATCCATTTTCTGGATTGATTTTATGGCAGACCACATTGTTCGTAGACGAAGAGGCTCAAATGAGATCAGATCTTCATTTTCCTAGGATAAACGATGGTCAGATCAATGTCTAGAGGATCATCCAAAGGCATGTGCAGTAGACCCAATATTGTTGAATTTTCCATGCAACACGACATGTAATTCAGTTCTACACATCACATGAGTACCCTAGTATGTTTCACTAGGGTTTCATCAAGAGTTAAGGATCACACAATGTGACACAATCCATGTGACTCAGCATGCACTTCAAAGAGTACAAAAACATGGGTAAAAGTTAATAGCCAAATGGCATGTCGTGTACCTATACACAGACATAGGTAAAAGTAAACGATCGAAAGGCATGTTGTGTACTTGTATGTGGACATGTCTTGGTGTTAATGAGATGGTACATGGAAATGAACACCTTACACAAACACTGTCAGGGGACACCTACACAATATTGTGTCCCTCTACACACTATTTATTTCTTCTACCTGTCATATATATAGATAATACTCTCCATGTGATGTTATTCTTCATGTGTAGACAAGGGTATAACTAGACACACAGTGTAACCCTGGTATATGTCATGTACCACCATCAAGAGTGCATGAAGAACATTTTGTTATTAATTTGGATCAGAATTGGTTGGTTTATTTCCCTTAGTAATTTTCATCAAACATACAATACTGAATCACATCCATATCACTAGGTTGTGATCCCCTCTAGAGGTCAAGTCTCAGATAGTGTTGTGGTGTCACTCCAGGAGACTTCAATAAAATCCTCTATCATCTTTTTCTCACCAGTTGAAATTTTTGGAATTAGTGCAACCACCCTCAGAGGGAGTTGATAATTTATTGAAAAGGATGTATCAGTACGGTTTAAGGTATCATTGACATACAATCCCCTACGAAGATTGTTGATACAGATTGGATTTGTGGTGTCCCCCAGCAGTTCTAGGTATAACGACCCCAGCCTTTTACACATAACATTTAATGATTTTAATCATAATTCATCACCAGAGTACAAGCCAAGGATCATTAAGTCCAGTGTCTTGGAAGACTAGGTACATATAACACAAAACATGGTGCTAAAAACACTTCTTTATATAATCTTCATAATGAGCTCCTAACTTCCTTTGAGAAATTACATCCGCATAGGGTACCCAAGGGAACACATGAACAAATGGATGAGCTAAAAACCCCAGTAAGGGAAAGAACATAAGAATAAACTTTAAATACATGAATTAGGAGGCTTGACATAATGATATTGGAAGCATGGAACACATGCAATCATAACATATAAACATGGGATCATAAAAACAAGGAATAAAATAAGCATGGGATCATATAATCATGATATTATATAAGCATAGTTTCATAGAGAGGTGATAGAATCTTTAATCATGACTTTAGTATGAGTCAAGGCTAACCGCCAATCTTGTTTCCCATAGTATCACAAGCCAAGGCTAACCGCCCGGACTGTTTGCCCATAATCGTCTCATGAAACATTAACTTTACCCAATGCATTGGAGCGCTATCTAGGAACACCCATCTAAGATTATTCATGTATATGCTTTCCACATAAATAATCTCACATAATCAATCATACATAAACATAAGAGTACCCTAGGAAAGAAATGGGCACACAATCACATCATGAAGCATAATAAAAAAAGATATATCATACAAGCGTCCATGAATGAAAGGACTTAAATCATAAATATAAATTAGTAATGTATAAAGGCATAAATTATGACAAGAGATAACAAACTTAAGTGATAACATGTAAAAATATTTTTTAAGAATCTTTGAGTCAAAACATTTTAGTGCGATTAAAGAAAACAACGAATATCTATTAAAACAAAAAATGGCATAATATTTTTTATAAAACCAGAAGTAAAACAGAAGGGTTTTCATAATAAAAAGTCTGATTTTATAAAGACAAAGGTTACTTAAAACAAGGGATAGAGTACACTTGATAATAGGAAATAATTTGGGTTGTTCCCTTAAAACGGGTTCACTTATTGGGAAGTAATGAGGAGAGCATCACTTAAAAGCATGCATATCCCCAAAAGAGAGTGATGAAAGAGTCTTGATAAATAAACATGGAACATGTATACAACATTTAAAGTGTGAACATAAAAGGATAAGGTAACATAATTTTGGTAGAAAGGTAGATAAGACAATCCGAATGAATAAAAGAGGTTCAGGTTGAATTCTTTATGGATTATCGGCATGGTTTCAGGAGTACATAAGGGGGACTCGTGAGAGAGTAGAGGGAATTATCATCACTTATACATAAAAATGGCAGTATGGGGGAGGTGTGAAATCATACCCCATAATTAATAATTACACACAACATGTCCTAACATAGTGAACAATCTTGAATAGGGTGAAATTGAGAGGATCCCTTACCTTAGGTCCGTTGGTGTTCTCCACATGATATTAAGGACCTGAATAGTCAAATTAGGTTTATTAATCAATAGTTCCAGAACCTTATCTAAATTTGAAAGATTCAGTATAACCTTTTTATGTTCATTTATACCCATTCTGATTGATTACAAAGTTCAATTTCACTGTTCGGGTACGTTTGTTTCATTTGTTTTAGTGATCGGTTCAATTGTATTTTGGTTCAAATAAATTTTAAGATGAAAGTGGTTATCCAGAATTGAAGTTATATAAAATTAGTGGAAATCTAGTAGGTTACATGGTTACAAAATTTTTTTGTTTAATTAGAGTGAAAGAGGACCTTTTCATTAAACATTAATGATAAACACTTGAATTAACTTTAACGATTTTTCCCATAATTGACTTGTTTTGTATTATTGTTTTATATCATGAGTGTATGAGGATTATAGAACCTTAAATAGGACATATAAAATATATAATAATCTGTTTCAACCATAACACATATGGTTTCAGGACCAGAAACAAAATGATTAAAGAATTTGAAAACACATTATCCATGATGTTGGTAATTTGACACATCACAGGCGATGTTTTAATTCTAGAATGTGAGGGAGAGGAGGGGAAGCATGTGTTTCGGTGTGGATGTGCGTCGGGCTTTTGTTCCGACGATGTTCCGCCAGGACGCGTTCGCGCGTGCGCCCGTCGACCCGAGGGGATGGGAGCGCGGCTTGTGGCCCCGCAGTCCCGCTTTCCAAAGGCGGGCGGCATCTGTCCCTTATTCAGGGACGTCTGCTCCTTGATCGAAACCGGGATGATGGGATGTCGGCTCCTCCTTCCGTGGATGTCCCCTCGGAACTCGTTTCCTAATCTGGGTCTCCCTCAAAGATTTAAGAATGTTCGTGAATCTCGTTCCCGGCGCCATATCTTCATGAACACCGGTTAATTACACTACTTCCGCCCGGATGCTCCAAGGAGTCTGGTTGGGGCAGCAACCCGCGGTGAGGAGACCAGGTAGCTCCGGGTGTTGGGGGCGTGTCTTAACACTGCGGCTCTGCATGTCTGCCTTCCGTCCCTAATAGGGATTCTTGAAGGCGTGATGGCCTGAGGCATCCCGCGCTGGGTATGGGGAACTGCGTTACCGGAGGTTTTCCTCAGCTTCCCATGTTTAACACGGGGTATGCCGCGAGTTTAACGTCCAGCGGGGACGGCATCGGACTTATCAACACGAGGAGTGGATCAGATGACAGAACCCCTTGCGGGGAACCTCCGATGTTGGGGCCAGCACATGGGCGGCTTCCCGAGTGAAGTGGAGTGGAACGAAATGGCATGACCCCACCGGGATGTGGCGGCCCGGGTAAGGGTCAGGATGGATGATGGAGTGAAGAGATTGGACCCCGTAGGGGCTTCCTACGTACCGCGCGTTAGCGCGGATCAAAGTCAGTGTAGTTCGGATATACAGTTTAACGTCATGCTGGACGTTGGTGTTTGGGGCTTACACTCTAAGGAGGACCATATGCGGCAAAGCTCAGTTGGAGAGGGACTTGGGCCGAAGGTGAGAGGCCTCGATCCCTATCATGCCCTCTACTGGCTTCGACAGTGGGAAGCACAATGGAGATACACATGTGCAGTCCCCCACAAGAAACTAGGGGTTTGTAATACACTACCCCCGTGGGCGAAGTCCACTCCAATAAATCGTCCCTAAAGAGGGGCAATCCCGACATCCCTGCAGAGACGAGCGGGTGGGGGCCACATCCAAACCGGGGGGGACCCTGCGTGCGGGGCACGGGATCGAGTGACGCGGACGGTTTAACGTCTTGCCGGACGAAGTACAGTTTAACGTCGTGTGTTGAGGACGAAGATGCTTGGCAGTTTAACGTCTTGCAGCGTGGACGAGATAGTGCCGCCGATGGGTCCGTGTCACTTCGCGCGAGCCTGGAGGGCCGCACGGGAATACAACGCACGGTGCGGGCATCCGGGATGAAGATCATCGGGCGCCACGCAGGCGGGTACCCTCAGGGGGTCAAAGGGGGCGACCCTGGCGGTTTTGAGCGCAAAAGAGAAGCTTGGCGCGCAATACCGCGGGTCGGCATGCAATTGGGTGGGCTGGTGCGCAATTGGGCCAGCGCTTTGCGCGCGGAAGATGGAGATTGCGCGCACCGGGCCTCTGATAGCACACGGGGGCAATGGCCCATTCTTTAACGAATGGCCACTTAGTAAGGGGTGTGTGCGCAATCGGGCTAGATTGCGCGCACCCGGGGGGCAATTGCGCGCAAGAGGCTTCTTTTGCGCGCGACGGCCTTTGGGTGAGGAGTTGGTCAAAGGAAAGGAGCCAAAGGGGTTGCGCGTGAAGGCGAACCCCGAGGCTTTCTTGCGCGAAATAAAGGAGGTTACCTGAAGATCGGCATTGCGCGCGGAGGGGGTGGGATTGCGCGCACGAGCGACCCTTCGTATTCTGGCAACCTTCAAAACGTTGGGGGTTGCCTTATATTTATAGGCAACCCCGGGCGCGCAATTTGGTTCGCGGGCGTGCAATTCAGCGCGGGCGCGAAATAGGGGCCCGGCGCGCAATAGGGCCGCGCACGGGCGTCGGGCGCGGAACATTCCGCGCCGACAAGGCCCATTGCGCGAATCCCGGAAGGATTGCACGCGCATAGCCAATATTGCGCGCGGGCCTCCGAAATTTCGCGCAAGGTCTTTGGGCCTTCCGAAACATGCTTCTAACTCCAAATATGACCTCGCTTTTCTCATCTGGAGCTTTGTTTGAGGAGCAACGGACTTTTTCGGCGTCTACAAAAGCCCCCCCCCCTCGGAATCTGATCGGCGAGAGGTCGCAACGATCGGGTTCCGAGGGAGACGCCGGAATGCCGAAGTCCTAGGCGGCGCGGAACTTTGGCACGCAAAAAAGGGCGTCGGGCGCGAAATTCGCTGCCGTGGTCGCGCAAAGCGCTTTCCGCACGGCGCGGACACCCGGCCTCGCCTATAAATAGGAGCCATGGGTTCCGCGTGCCGTACACAGGCTTTCCGCGCGATAAGCCTCCCAGCTCTCGTGCGCGAAATTGCCCTTGACGGCGCGAGATTCACCCGTTCGGCGCGCAAACCCACCCAGATTTCGGCTTGTTTTTGCGCGAACACCCGGGGTTTTACGCGACAGACTTCCCAATTGCGAGTCGTCCACTAGGATTGCGCGCCAACTCCCAGATTTCTCTACCAGCCTCTTCCGATTCCGCACGCCTCATCCCTTAACCCACACGACTCCCGGAGCTTCTGAGATGGCCGCGAATCAAGTGAATGAGGGGGATGCCGCCATTCGCAGAGCTGAGATGGCGGCGAACGGGGAGGTCTACGGATCCAAGGAGATTGTTCCCAACAATCAATTCTTGTTCGATTTGCTGACGCCGGCCCAGAAGACGTATCCGCTGTCGGACAACCTGCCACTCTGGAACTACGGCATCCTGGATGAGGTTCCGGTGCCAGGGTTCGAGGTTGATTCACCACGGACCTGGGTGACTCGGGAGGACGAGCTTCCCCGCTATAACATCACCAACAATGGGCATCCTGCCAGGGAGACCAGGCACTTAGATGTCTATGTCCTGAACCCGAGGATGCGAACCATTGCCGGGAGTGAGCCTGCTGCTGAGAACTCTCCAGCCCTCTACTCGAGCACGTACGGCCAGAGTGTCACTGACGACACCAAAGGCTGGCTGAAGGACTGGGACTTGCGGTCTGGGGGCAACTTTACCAGTGAGTGGGCCTGGGCGTTCTGGGTACGCCACACCTGCAATCACTTTGCGGAGGAACTGCGGTACATCGACCTGTTTGAGGCGGTGTGGACGTCACAGTTCCACTTCTACCAGCAGCCCGAGCTCGGGCCGGAGCTGTTCACCCGCTGGTCCCCGGATACCAACACCTTCCATCTTCATCATGGGGAGGTCAGCATCGGTCTCTGGGACATCCACTGCATTGGAGGTATCCCGCTAGAGGGTTACCAATATGATGAGTTCCTGCCTCCGAGGAACACCTGGGGCGACAGGTCACGGACTCCCATCCTGACATGGCATCTACTGGACCTGGCTACGGAGCGGCTCGGGGTCAAGGAATTCCACAAGGACATAGCCTACAAGGAGTGGTTCAGCCAGTTCTTGGAGCATGACCCAGCGGTCAAGATGCCAGGCAGGGGGAAGCGGTGCCCGACCGCGGCTCAGAGGAGCCGGAACGGGTCATACTGGCGGGTCCTGGAGACGGGAGACCACCACTCATGGGGGTACCGTGTCATCGAGGTTCGGGACCCAAATGTCCGGTACGCGGCGTTCCTGGCCGCCTTTCTGAGTGGGTGGATCCTGCCAGTGTGGGACGCGAGGATGGGCGTCCGCCCGGCGACACTGGTGATGGCGGGCGCCATGGCCGCCAACAAAAGATTCAACCTCGGGGTCCCAGTGCTGGCTAAGCTGTACGCCATCCTAGGACGCATCTCGCGAGGGGGGTCGCCATGAAGGGTCTGTGGGCCCTTTCAATTCTTCCACGGCTGGGTGGCTGCTCACCTTGGTGGGTACACGTTTCCAAACGCCGTCATTCATCCAGGTAACGGCTTGCGACCCTCCCTGCTGAACATCGCGGGGGTCACTCCGATGACCCTAAATGAGGAGGGCGTGAGGATTCGGGTTGGAAATCACACCAATTTCAACTTCAGCCCGTTCCCCACTCCCGTTGGCCAGATGATCGACAATGGGTAGGGTCTGCTGGAGCAGCACGAATACTTCCTGAGCATGCAGGGCGGGGTGCTCATGGCTCGGATCGACGGGATGGTGATCTACGAGCCCTACGTGCCAACCCGGTTCACCAGGCAGTTCGGGTGCCTTCAACGAATGCCGAAGAGGGTATTCACTGCTGTCCGGGAGGAGACGAACCCTTGCGTCCTTCGCCAGATGTGGCTAATGTTCACCGCTTTCGGCTCTGGCGATGTCATCACTCTCCCTCCTACCGGGGTTGACGCTGGCTTGGCAACCGAGTACGCCGAACACTGGGCCATCGCGTACCCCGAGGGGCTTCTACGGAAGCCAGTTCGGTGGCTCGAGGTCACCCGTGCCGAGACTGGGTGTCAAGGAAGAAGGAGAGGCGCCGTTACGCGGGGGAGAACGGAGGCGCACCAAGCAGCGGAGCCGGCGCGGGCAGGGACTTCGGTGGCGGGCACATCGCAGACTGCCGCCACGGCTTCAGCGCCCAGAGAGGGGGCACATGCGGTGGTCGGGGAGTGGCCAGGGAAGCAGATAAGGCGTCTGCTCGAACCCTCCCACGATGCAGTCTTCCCAGCACTGTGGTCGGCCTGGATGACCCTGCGGCAGTCGCTGGGGACCGAAACCATCTGGCAGAAGATAACCAGAGAAGGAATCCATCTGCCAGAGGTCGGGCGCCTTCAGGTCGCCGACAGGGTGAACTTCCACCGGCGGTATGCGTATCTGACGGCCATGGACGAGTACGCGCGCCAATGTGGTCAGCGTGCGGAGCCGTCCCTTCTGGTGAAGGTGATGCTCGGTCTAGAGCATGCTCCAGAACAGATGCCGCCGGAGGAAGATGATAGTAACGACGACTCCGAGGAAGAGGAGGAGACGGGGGAGGATGAAGGCTCTGAGGGAAGGTCCCATCCGGGGAGCCCACGGGAGAGCAGCGAGGTGGCCGGCTCTATCAATATTGATATCACTGAGCTCCTCGAGGTCTGCTTCTATCCCTACTCAACCTGCTTCATCCATTCTCTTGTGCAGCTTCTAACCCATTTTATCACCTTCCTCAGGAGTGCACGGATGTTGGTCAGGCATCCTCAGTAGGAGTAGGAGAGGCGCCAGCAGGACAGGGTGGGGGCCAGACACCCATCATTGAATTGACAAGCGCTGAAGGGTCCCCTGCTGCAATTGCTCCTACGGCGGCCAGGACAGCGGAAGATAACGCTCCGGATTCCCGTAAGTCTTCTTACTTTACTGTTGGTGCTTTCCGTTGACGATCTGTGACTAACCACGGCATGCCCTGCGCAGTGATCTCAATACTGGAGGCTCGTCGGGCTGCCGAACCCGGGCCATCCACGAGTGGACCGGTGGCAGACATGCCACCTTCTCCAGAACAGACTTCTCACACCGAGCCGGCCCCACCAACTGCTGATCAGGGGGCAGCGGACGCCGGCGGTGCTGCCATTGGAGAGAGGTCGGGGGCTGACGAGGGTGTCAACGCCGCTGGGGCGAGAGAAGAAGGTCGCCCAGATGTTGGGGAACCTATCCCCTATGAGGACATCCCAGGGGCGGACCCCGCAGCAGACCTGCTGGCTGCCTTTCCTGCCTACCGGCCTGCCGACCCCGAGGATATGGACGACTCGGACTCGGAGGCGGTCGAGGAGAGCCGGATAACGCGCCGCAGGGGGTGGAAGTGCATCCAGCGCTTCCTCAAGCGACCCCCATCGGAGTGGCTGGGGCGCATGGGATCGCTTCAAACCTGGCTGCGCTTCCTGTGTGCCGGGGGAGCTGATGCTCGACGCCTCCATCTGAAGGTCCGTGATTTCATGGCCGAAAAGATGCGCGAGAGCCGCCAGCATTCCGACGTCGCACAATGTCGGGACATATCGGAGAACACGCGGGCGCTCCTCGTGGCGGAGCAGGAAGTCCGGCGCCTCGAAGGGCAGGCGGCAGAGAAGGAGGCCTTCGTCGCAGCGTGCACTGAGCTTGTGGAGCAATTGACGGCCCAGCTGGATGACGCCTAGGCACAGATGACGGAGGCGGGCCACCAGATGGTCACACTTCAAGTCGAGCGGGAGCGTGCACAGGCCAGGATCGGCGAGCTGCGCGCTGCAACCGTCGACGAAGAGAGGGCATGCAGAGAGCGAGAAGCAGCTCTGGAGGCCGCCATCCAAAGGGTAGCGGCGTTGGAAGGACTCATTTAGCATGCTAATCCCTAGGGGCTTTGTTTTTGCCATTCCCAGAACATTTTTCTTCCGCTACTCAATACTTCGATCCATTTGTATGAATCAACATATTTATCTCCATCTTTTGGCTTAACATGATCAACCACAATTCATTGTCTCGCGGGAGCGTTAACCAAGCTTCAGGCATCCACAATTGGGCCTGGACTTCTAAGGAAAAGAGGTAGGTCATTCCTAGGAAAGGAGACCTCAGACCTAATCAATGTACCATCCCCCCAACTTGTTCCGACACACGATTGGGACAACGCTAGGGGCGTTGAGATTTTATCCGAACATAGGGAAATGAGAAAGGGTGAATCGCGTGTCCTGAATTCAGAAATCCACGACGGTCAGTCTTCCAGGAAATGCCCAAGATGGCAAACGGACAATGGATCAATCGACCATACTACTGCAATAGACGGACCGAAGGTCATCATTCATATTGTAGGAGGCGGATCACATGTCATCATCAATACCACTTTGGGGGTTCTTTCAGACACAAGGGTGGAAATCCAGATCAAAAGAGAATGCGAAGCATGGGGCGAAGTGATGATTTGCTCGGACAGAATCTAACACTCTCTAAATTGCGCAACCGTGGGGAAAGCGTATTAGGCAGATGCACCGATCTGGCCGTGAATCACCTCAATTCTCAGACAGAACAACTTTGACGAGGAAACTGTCGCTTCCCATCATTGCAATGGGGCATCCCGAGCTAAATCAGGGAGAATATCACAACCGCACCACTCTACCAAAAGCCAGGCCAGACGGCCGGCAACGAGGAGGGGCGGGACTCAGCGATCCCTGAGGCTGAGCCCGAGTCGAGATGCCCGGGCATTCCTACTTACTCCATCAGGCTGGAGATCAAGCCACACGTAGTTCTGAGAGTGCAGTTTTAACGTCATGCGGGACGTAGAACCCCGATTAGGGAGATCTTAGTTTAAGGCTGTAGAGCTCAGACCATAGGGGCAGATCTTAGTTTAAGGTCTTAGAGCTCGGACCATTAGAACCTCAAAGTACGCCACATCGTGTTCCTATCCCCTGGATATGCGAAGATGCACTGAGGGATAGTGTCAAGAGTGTTGAGGTTTCGCCTGGTCATAATGGGAGGTGGAAAACATAATGTGAATCATGCGGCCATTCAGTCAAGGACTGGGGGCACCGGCGTAACGATATGGGAGTACTGCCGACCGTGGCGGAAAAGCAGCATCAATATCGCACTGACCGTTGATGGAATGAGGCAGCAAACGAGCATCAACCGCTCAAGAGCAGGATTCATATCGATTCGCTGCCCAAGGCCCTTGGGGGCACCATCCCGGATCGGTGGGAGAGCACTGAGGCACTGTATCCAGACCGCTCATGGGGGTTCCACCCAGGGCGTAGGCGATGGGTCCGAATGAAGGGGAGCACGAAGCCTAAAAAGTGGAAGGAACCTGACCAAGCTAAACCTGACCCTCCTGGCAATAGACCAGAGAACTCTTGACACCGGTGGACCACTGCAAGGGGTCGAGGGACACACCTCGAGGGTGACCCGAAGGCGGCGGATTCCCAAGAGAAGGGGGAATCCCTAAGAGGTGGGGGGCTGGACCCGAAGTTTCAAACATTCGGGCGTTCCTACGTATCCCATAAGGATGGGAATCAAGCCACATGTAGTTCTTGAAGCGCGGCGCAGCACAATCGGGCACCAGTGTGGGGAGGGGTGCGGGTATGGCCCTTGCACCCAAAAGAAGCGGTATTTGGTATTTCTTGTTTGTCCTTAAAGGTGGATGGTTTTTCTTTGTGCAGCGACATGCCTGTGATTAAGAAATCCCTAGTGTCGCCACAATAATCAAGCCATGAAAGGCATTGATAAATGGCATGGTTATTAACCAGCGCCCGACGTGAGTGTCCCCTGAGGAGAACATCATGATGCAGTGTCATTTCTCGTCGGGCGGCCAAGACGATCACGGTTTACGGTCGTGTGGTAAGACCAGGCAACACAGTTTAAGGTCGTGTGGCTCGGACCATGGAGGAATCCACTTATTGCGATACGGCGGACCCAGCGGAGGTGGGAACATATCCCAGCCCTGCGGTCACGCACAATTCCAGGAGAAGGATCCTGGGATAGGGGCCTGCATATGCCTATCAACCGAGGGGCAGAGATGCTAGCCTCCAGCTATGCTGGGCCCAGAACGCGATTGTTCGGGCGACTCCTTCCTCCTCATGGGGACGAGGGTCTAGCTACACATGGCCCTTAGGGAGGACATCATCATATATCATTGGTGCTCATATCGTGGGAGCCTCGAAAGGCACCATTACCCTGGTTGGCCTGCCTAACGTGTAGAGGTGTACTGAGGGTCAGTACAAAGAGAGAGTGTCGAATTTCCACTACAACGCACTGAGGCGGAGTGTGATAAGGACTGCGCAACCAATGTTCAGAGCCTGAAAGAGTTGACATGGTGATCAAGGATGTTGCTGACCATATCCGCAACACAACACCCGATCGCGTCATCTTAGGATGAGGCAAACAAACGAGCATCAACCGCTCAAGCGCAGGATTCATATCGATTTGCTGCCCAGGAAGGCCCGAACAAGAGGAAGCGCGAGGCCCGACAAGCAATACAGGACTGGTCGGGATTGAATCCGACACTACAGGTCATAGACCGGAGTACCCCAAAACATGCCAACAGATCACCGAAAAGGGTAGGAGGACTCACCTTGAGAGCAACCAAAGGACGGCAGATTCCCGTGATCAACCAAGAGACGGGGCTGGACCTGGAACACAAGCGTCCAGGCGGTTCTAAGTATCCCATAAGGATGGGAATCTAGCCATACGTAGTTCTTGAGAGGCAGTTTAACGTCTTGCGGGACGAAGTGAAGTTTAACGTCATGCGGGACGAATGGATGCTTGACAGTTTAATGTCTTGCAGCGCGGACGAAGTGCAGTTTAATGTCATGCGGGACGAAGTGCAGTTTAACGTCATGCGGGGCGAAGTGCAGTTTAACGTCATGCGGGACGATGTGCAGTTTAACGTCATGCGGGACGATGTGCAGTTTAACGTCATGCGGGACGATGTGCAGTTTAACGTCATGCGGGACGAAGTGCAGTTTAACGTCATGCGGGACGATGTGCAGTTTAACGTCATGCGGGACGAAGTGCAGTTTAACGTCATGCGGGACGATGTGCAGTTTAACGTCATGAGGGACGATGTGCAGTTTAACGTCATGTGGGACGAAGTGCAGTTTAACGTCATGCGGGACGATGTGCAGTTTAACGTCATGCGGGACGATGTGCAGTTTAACGTCATGCGGGACGATGTGCAGTTTAACGTCATGCAGGACGAAGTGCAGTTTAACGTCATGCGGGACGAAGTGCAGTTTAACGTCATGCGGGACGAAGTGCAGTTTAACGTCATGCTGGACGATGTGCAGTTTAACGTCATGCGGGACGATGTGCAGTTTAACGTCATGCGGGACGAAGTGCAGTTTAACGTCATGCGGGGCGATGTGAAGTTTAACGTCATGCGGGACGAAGTGCAGTTTAATGTCATGCGGGACGATGGACACTCAGGCAAAGTACTGCTTGAGGAACCTAGCGTTGTTGGGAGGAGTGACACACTCACCATCCATAGTCGCTAGAGAGTACGCGCCATTGGGATAGACCTTGTGGACGACAAAAGGTCCCTCCCACTTGGGCTCCAACTTGGGTGGTTTCCTGCCGGGGATCATTGGTGCTCTTAGGGCCAGTACTAGGTCACCCTGTAGGAAGGAGCGGAGGCGAACCTTCTTATTGAAAGCTCGAGCCATTCAGCTTTGATGCCTTTCCAAGTTGTGCAAACCGCGAAGCCTATTCTCATCCAGTGCTTCCAACTCGACTAGACGGGCTTCAGCAGCTCTGTCCGGCGCTTGCTGGTCGTAGACCGCAGTGCTCAAGGACGGTAACTGGATCTCGATGGGAAGGATGGCCTCAACTCCATGCACCAGGGAATAAGGGGTCATCTGGGTGGATTTGCGAGTCATCGTTCGATAAGCCCAGAGGGCGTTGGGGAGCTTGTCCGGCCAACTCTTCTTGTTCTGACCAACCATCTTTTGCAGAATGTTAGAGAGGGTTTTGTTAAACGCCTCAATCTGTTCATTTGCCTACGCATGATAGCGAGATGTATGGTTCGAGCGAATGTTGTACTTGGCGTACAACTTCTTCAACTCGGCTGCTCGGAAGTTGGCTCCGTTATCCGTGAGGATAGCGTGAGGCACTCCAAATCGATAAATGATGTTGGAGGTCACGAAGTCAGCGATAGAACAGGATTTGACCTCTCTGAGCGGAATCGCCTCTGTCCATTTGGAAAAGAAGTCCGTTGCGGTCAGAATGAACCGGCATTGGCGAGCCGTCACTGGCAGGTAAGGTCCCACAACGTCCAGTCCCCAGACTGCAAAGGGCCAAGAATACCTGGTGGTATGGAGAGGCTCCGGCGGCCGATGCACAAAGTTCGCATGAACCAGGCACGCATGGCACTTCCTGGCATACTCGATGCAGTCATGGATCATGGAGGGCCAGAAGTATCCCAACCTCCGAATCTGGTGGGACAGCTTCGGCCCAGTTTGGTGGGCACCACATGAACCAACTTGAACTTCTTGCATGACTCGTGGGATCTCAACTCCCTGAAGTCAACGGAGGAGAACACCATCAAATCCGCATCTATAGAAGATCTGCTCCAGGCCGGGACTGCTCTGGAGGAAAAACTGCGATGCGCGGCGTCGAACTCGCTCGCGCTCGGCCCGATCCGATGGGAGAATGCCATGTTGGAGGTACTCAACCAAAGGCGTCATCCAATCAGGGGCTGATTCGACTGCCATATCTGTGGTACTCGGGGCTCCAAGCAAAGGGGCAACCGTGGTGAGATTACTTACCGATGGGTCGCGATCTCCCTCCGGGATAACATGAGCGATGAGCCTGCGGTGCATTACACGGATGATCAGGTTGTCCTGTTTAGGCTCTGCGAGTGACGCAGCAAGGCTGGTCAAAGCATCTGCTCGACCGTTCTGCGACCGGGGAATATGGACAATTTCTGGCAGGGAAGGGAACTGGGCCATCAGGAGGAGGGTGCACTCCAGCAATGGCACAAGTCCCGGCTTCCTGACAACATAGTCGCCATTGATTTGCTTAACGACCAGCTCGGAGTCCCCTTTCACACACAGATGGGGCACGTCGATCTCGAGAGCTAACTCGAGGCCAGTGATGAGGGCATGGTATTCTGCCTCATTATTGGTACAGCCCTATGACAACAGGAAAGAGTATGGCAGCACGGCTTGCTCCGGGGTAATGAAGACGATACCCAAGCCCACTCTGTTGAGCTTAGAATTATCGAGTCTTCTACCGGTGGGGCTCCGGGAGGCACCGTCAAAGTGCATCTGCCAGCATGGATCGGCACGATCGACCGAGAGAACGGCCTCATCAGGAAAGCCTAGATCCAGCGGCTGATCCGCGGAGGTCGGGTGAGCAGCCAGAAAGTCCACCAATGCTTGCCCTTTGATGGCCTTCTGAGACACATGCCTGATGTCGAACTGCTGGAGAATCACAGCCCACCGCGCTAGACGTCCAGTCAACATAGGCCGGCTCAGGATATATTTCAACGGGTCTACCCGAGAAACCAACTGTACCTCATGGTGCTACAAGTAGTGCCGTAATTTCTGTACGGCAAATACGAGCACCAGGAAGCTCTTCTCGATGGGGGAATACCTAACTTCCACATCGAGGAGCATGCGACTGAGGTAATAGAGGCTATTCTCTGTTCCCTCGTTGTTCTTCTGGGCGAGAAGGGCACCAAGGGACCGTTCCAGGGCAGTCACATAAAGGACCAGCGGCTTCCCTGATACAGGCGGCATCAAAACCGGAGGTTGAAGCAGGTACTACTTGATTTCCTCGAAAGCGGTCTGACACTCCTTATCCCATACATAGGTGGAAACTTTCTTCATGAGCTGAGAAAAGGGATTACACTTGCCGGCCAGATTCGCGATGAATCGGCGTATATAGGCTAAGTGGCCCTGGAACCCTTGCAGTTCCCGGATGTTTCCTGGGGGAGGCATCTGGCTAATCGCCCTGATCTTCTCTGGGTCGATCTCAATACCCCGGTATCTTACCACAAAGCCAAGAAACTTCCTGGAGGTGACCCCGAAGGCACACTTCAACGGGTTCATCTTCAGGCAGCAAGACCGGAGGAAGCCGAACACTTTCTCAAGATCTTTGAGATGGTCCTGACGCTGGCGCGATTTGACCACCAAGTCGTCGACGTAGCATTCCACCAGTGTGCCGAGGATTGGCTTGAATATGCGGTGCATTGCCCGTTGATAGGTGGCACCTGCATTCTTCAGGCCGAAGGGCATGACCTGGTAACAAAAGATACCTTGGGGGGCCCTGAAGGCAGTGAACTCCTCATCCTCAGGGGCCATCCAGATTTGGTTGTATCCGGAGTATCCATCCATGAAGGATAGGGCTTGGAACCCTGCCGTGGCGTCAATCAACAGCTCTGTCACCGGAAGGGGAAAGTCATCATTCAGACAGTGGCGGTTGAGATCGCGGAAGTCGATACAGACTCTGATCTGCCCGTTCTTCTTCCTGACCAGCACGATGTTGGCCAGCCATCTGGGGTACTGAACTTCCCTCATGAAGTTGGCTTTGATAATCTTGTCAACTTAGGCCTCAACCATGGCACCGTGGAATGGGTGCATCTTCCTGGGAGGCTGCTTGAACTCGTGATGGTTCGCCGGGAGACCAAGGCGGTGGACGACTACCTGAGGATCTAGCCCCGACATCTCGTCATAGCCCCAAGAGAACACATCACGGTGCTGTCTGAGAAAGTCCACGTACTGCTGCCGCTCCTCAGAGGGCATGGCGGCACTGACCAATGTGGGTCTTGGATCTGCCTCGGTTCCAAGGTTCACCTGTACTAACTCATCGACCGTGGCGGAGACGCCCTCCTCAAAGGCTGGGGGTGCGTCTTCCACGTCCTCTCCACTCGGGGGGGGGGGGGGGGATCGTCCACGGGAGAGACTGCGTTGGAAACTGCATTGGGGCTACCAGATCCTGCTAGGCCGCTGGTGCTGGCATGGGCGGTCGCGGTCATCTCATCAGGAGACTCACAGGCCGTCGAGACCATGGCTACGTCCAACCGATGGATCGGGAGGACGTAAGCGTTATCCAAACTTGCCCAGGGATCTCTTGCAACAGCGACAAGCTCAACCTCACCTGTCAGGATCTGGTTATCCTTTCTCTTGTAATAGTCCGCGTCCAGATAGCGGGCTTCACATGAGGCAAAAGGAGAGGAATCTCCCTGAAGCACGCCTACATGACCATTAAGGGAGTATTTAAGGCATTGGTGGTATGACGAGGGAACCGCCGCATGAAGGTGGATCCATGGCCTGCCCATCAATGCGTTGTACGCAGTGTCCTGAGAGACTACCATGAATTCGGTGTTGGCAACCAGGTCACCGAACTGGGTCTTCAAACGTATCTTGCCGACCGGAGTTTTCTCGGTGCGGTCGTACCCCTGGATCCTGAGGTCGGAGGGGATCAAGTCATCCTCAGACAACCCCAATCTCCGGAGCGTCCGAGTTGGAATCAGGTTAATCCCAGACCCCGTGTCGACAAGACAGCGCCGGACTTCAAGGCCATTGAACTGGCAAGTAACATACATCGGACGAATGTGCCCCTGTATAGGAGGGTCTTCATCCTTACCAGAGAACGAGATAGCTGCCTGACATTCGGCGTTCTCAATCGCTTCGGCGTGAAAGGTCTCTACAGCCGCAACCTCCGTCTCAAACTGGTGGGGGCTCTTCAGGGCTTCAGCGAGCGCCTCGCGCATCTCAGGTGACAGGCGCAGAGCCTCAAGGATGGAGAGCCTTGCTGGGATGTCGGCCAAGTGCTTCAGGACATCATACTTTCTTTCCAAGCGCGAGCCCCTGGTTACAGGAGGTTGCTCTGCGGTTGGAGGCATGACGGGCCTTTCCGGTTGGACCGGCGGCCGACTGGCGCTTGGCGCATCTCGCTGTTCACTGGTTACAACCCGGGAAGTGGTCATCGTACTGGGGCCAGGAGGCCAGGATGGACTCGTGGTAGGACGGAGCTGGTCGCGGCGCGGCTGAGGCAGTTCTACCTGGTCCCACACCACAAACGGTGGCGGAGGCAAATCTGTCATCCCCGGATGGGGGGGCTGCGCGCGCTGAGCTCGGTTTTGAGCCTGCTGCCTAGTCTCAGTGGCGTGCACGGCCTGGCTGGAGGTACCAACTGCTGTACCCCAGCGACTCCTGTTGTTGCGGTTCCTCCGAAGGTGGCGACGACCGGGGACACTAGGGAGGTCCACGTGGTCTTCTTCAACGTCGGGAACCGAAAAGGGATTTACCAGCTCGACGGTATTAACCGAAGCGTACCCAACACTGTCATCGGACGAATAATTCATCACCGGGCGGATCCGAGGAGGGACCCCCATCTCCGGGGACATGAAATCGCCGAGATTGCGGGATAGTGGCGGAACTGGCGGGGCACGCTCATCCTTCTTGCGCCGCCGCCGTTTGCTCTTCTCGGCAGAGGCAGGCTGGGACGGAGATGCCGGAGCCGCACCCGCAGATTCTGGGGGCTCAGGCTGATTCAAGCATGCACGGATGATTCCATGGGCGCGAATGATCATCTTTCGGGCCATCCAGTCATTATACTTCTGGGATCCGCGGTCGGAGACCAGCTTCCATTCGCCCTCGTCGCCACTATCGTCATCTAATCCCACGAACACACCCGCCACTTGTGCTGGAGCTGGGCCCAACCTGATTACATTGTTGTTAATCTGGTCTTGGAGCCAATCCTTAAACCCGTAACACCACCGGATGGTGTGCCCCAGGGCCCGATGGCAAGGGTAGTAGCGGGGGTTATCCATGAGATGTGCCTCCTCTGGCCTCCAACACTCAGGCAGTCGCACAATCCTCTGCTCCAGGGCGCTCCGGAAATAACCGGGGACCTGATCCTCGTGAAATGAGTAAGTCAGGTATCGCGGGGCCCTAGGAGTGTGGTCTTGACGAGGGGCTGGAGGGTCCTGCCGAGGAGGTGGACCCTGATTATCTCGCCTGGGTTGTGGCGGTACATTACGCGGAGGGGTCGGCCGGTTCTGGGGCTGCCGCTGCTGGGCCGGGAACTGAGCCCGTGGAGGCGGATTCCTGTGAGGCTGTGAAGTTGGCCTCACCGGCAGCAGCTCCAACGGCCTGGGGGCCTCTATCTGGGCAACAACAGCGGGCTCAGCACTGCTGACTCTCCTTGCAGGGATCATAGGAGGCAGCGGGTGTGCCTGACTGGCCTGTTGCAGGGCTTCCTCAAGACGTTGAGCTTTGTCTGAGAAGTCCCTGAACCCTCCAGGGTAATTCTGAGTGATCAAGGAAGGGACCAGCTCGGTCTTGACGTTCCCGACGTACATTGTCAGCAACTGCTCCTGAGTCAATGGCATGTCAAGGGAATACGTGAGACCCTTCCATCGGGCGACGAAATCCGCGACTCGCTCATCAGGACTTTGCTTGCACTTGAAGAGGTCTGCGATACTCGTCTTCCGGGTCGTGGAACTGAACTGGTATAGGAACTATCTACGAAGGTCCTCCCAGCTAGTTATCGACCCGACGGGGAGCTGGCTGTACCAGACAAATGCTGGCCCTTCCAGTGTCTGGACAAAGCAGCGAAACTTAACGGCCTCCTGCTGCGCCGGAGTTCCCAACATAGGCCCGCACCTCGAGTTGAAATGGGCCAAATGTTGTGGCGGATCTCCAGTCCCGTTGAAGGGGGCAAAAGTGGGGTTCCCGAATCCCGGAGGTGCCGGCATGTCATCCACCCATGCTGGGTATGGCTTGCCGTCCGGTGGGATCGCCACTTGCCGAGTCTCCAAGGCTTCCAAGTGGGCGATGAGTGCCACCATCGGATCGTCCGGACATGGGTTCCAGACCTGGAGAGGATCTCTAACCACGAGCGCATTGCATGGCCCCTCAATCGGGTCGTCGACCGGGTCGTCGAACTCGGCAGCTCGTGGGATGGCGGGCGGAGCGGCCCTTGGGGCAGCGGGAGGAATCCGAGCGGGGTCTCTCAGGTAGTCACGCCGTTCGGGAGGGTGTGGTGAAACATACCGCGCCTTCTTGCCATAGGCAATGGCCTCTCCCCTGTGGGAAAACACGGCTTAATCACAGTTGCCCGGGAGAGTCTCGTCGAGGAGTGGTTGTTTCTGTCCCTGCTGTCCTGGCCTAGGATCACCGTAGTCAGGCCGCTGCTCTGCAGCGCACTCGGCGAGGAGCTGGTCAACTAGCTTCTTCTGCTCGGCGAGCTGTTGACGTAGCATGGCTTTTTCAGGATCCTCCTCTGCCCTCTGCATGGAGGCAGATGGGTCGGTGGGTTTTATAGCCCCGTCGTGCTCTTTACCTTTGCTGACGTTTCGGATCAACATCAGTGCTTCAGTGGGTGTGTTGAGACCCATGAGGTTCCTCTGGTGACGAGTAACTCTTACCGATGGATCCAACAATGGCATGTCTTCGGGGGGAGAGCCCCCGTCGAGAAGTTCCAAGCCGTTCCCCTCTCCCGACATGTCAGCCATATTGACCGTTTCCGTCCCTGGGGATGTACCCTCAGGGCCACCCAGTGAATCGGGCTGTCGGCGAATCACACTGAAGCGTAGGGCAGCGTACTTCCCCCATCCACAGATATACACGTGGGGGGTGGCTTCCTCGATAACCTTGCGGAGTACTTGAAAACACTCAACGCATCATTGTTGGAGGGCCTCGTGGTGCCCAAATGACCCGGGGTACCGAACCGCGGGGAGCGTGGCCAGGTCAATCTGAAGGCACTGCTCACCAATATCCTCCAGGTGCACTTGAATCCCGGGATAGGGCATTTGTAGGCGGTGAAGACGGGAGTGAGTCTCCCGAATAGTTCGGCGAAAGCATTCGAACTCATCCGGGGTGAGTGATTCTGGTGCATCAAAGTCCGGTCCTGCGAATGGCCAAAACATCTCAGGGAAGTGGCCCTCTGCAAGGACGGTCCAGAAGCTCCACGAATCAAACTCGGGACCCAGGTCTTCTTGGTCCCCTTCAACGACTGGGAATGGACGGGGAACCGGCAGTGGTGCTGAGGCGGGCCGCCAGGCCGACGGGCTGGCCGGCGGTGAATACGGCGAGCAGGCCGATTGGCCTCCATATCCCGGGCCGCCCTCTGAGGGTGGCGGTGCCCCAGCTACCACATAACGATAGGACGGGCCGGCGGGCGAACATCCTGCCATAGCGTCGGTGCTTGCCGAGGGTGCACTAGATCGTGGCTCGACCGTCGGTCCCCAGAAAAGGTCTCCAGCTTCTCCGATCGAGACCGAAGGCGCTTCCGGAGGGGCCGGTACCAACCGCAAGCTTGATCCTTGGGGGTCTACCAGGCCCTCGCTACTCCGGATAAACCTTCGGAGAGAAGCGGGGATCACATCGATCTCGCTCTCAGGGAGTACGAGGCCGACGTGCCGCATTACTACCCCTGCCCTTGACTGGCGGGATTGGGGGGAGGGCTCTATCGCCGAATCATACTCCGCCTCTGTATCAGAGAAACGAACCGGTCGGATCTCTGTCCGGAATTCCCTAACATCCCTCCTTCGACGTCGACGCCTCACCTTCCTGCCCCTGGGTGGTTCTTCGGGGCATGGCTGATCTCTGTCCTGGCGTCCTCTAGCACCGGTGATGGGGCCAAGAGGACTGGAAACCAAGGTGCGAGGAGCACCGGGACATATATCAAAGGGGACGTGGGGAGAGATGATTCCGGGCAGGCCTCCGGGCCGGGATCGAAAGGTGGGATCACCCATGCCTCTTGGATCGGCCGCACGGAGTAGACCCTGCTGGTGAATAGCGCTACCGCGAGGTAGTCCGCGGTGGCTATTGCTTGTACCAGCAACCGGGAGAGTCAACCCAACCTGACTTTGGGGCGGTCGGGGCCTCGATCCAGGTCGGGCATAGAAGTGCCCCTACTCAGGAAGCGCAGGGGCCTGGTGACTGGAGCCAGCAGTGGCTTGGGCCAATGCGGCCGCTGTTGCTAGGGCCCCAAGGTGGGCATCCTCTTCCACTCGTTCCCGATGTTGGCGTCGGGACAGACGCGTCGGGATTAGCGGTGCAGGTAGGTGGAGAGCCCGTTCTTCGACTTGAGAAGCCTGGCGGCGGTGTCGACGTGGCCTGACAGGAGCCCTTATCGCGGATCCCTGGAGCGAATCTCGGATAGGGTGGTCCTGGACATCCTCCACCTCATCCGCATAGGGGAAGGAGCTGTCGGAGCGTTCCGGGGATAAACTCCCGAAACGGTTGGACGTCGAGGTAGGCGGTGGTGCCTCCCTGCGCGGCCCTCGGGTGCGGCGTTGGTGGCGAGGTGCAGCTTCCTCGAGGTATAGGCGAGCCATGTCCCTGGTGGGGATGACTCCCTCTTCCTCATATCTCCGCACCAAGTTGTTGATCACCCTTCTCTGGATGACCTCCGAGGGGGAGAGAGGGCGTGGTTGCCCCGCAGTTGCGGCTGCTGGGACGGCTGTGGAACGGGTGGGACCGCGCAGAGTAGCTGCGTCGGTGTTTCCCCTACCCCTGCGCCAGTGGGCGGGCGGAAATCAGGCACTGGATTGGGCGACCCGATTCCTGAAATCACGTTAACACTGAGAGGAAAAGGAATCGACAATTAACCATTAGTGCTACGACGCCTTCCGTGGGGGGAACCCAGGCCATCGACGTCGTGAGACGGAGTGCCCGATTTCCCTTCCCCAGCCCTGGAGGGTTTCGTGCCCCAGTGCTGAATGCTCGGCCGGGCAACATGCTGGTCTTCCAACACCTCTGAAAGCCATCGGTCTTCGTATTGAGGAGAAGAGATTCACGTCGGGTTCACCATTTTCGGTTTCGGTGCGGATGTGCGTCGGGATTTTGTTCCGACGCTGTTCCGCCAGGACGCGTTCGCGTGTGCTCCCGTCGACCCGAGGGGATGGGAGCGCGGCTTGTGGCCCCGCAATCCCGCTTTCCAAAGGCGGGCGACATCCGTCCCTTATTCAGGGACATCTGCTCCTTGATCTAAACCGGGATGATGGGATGTCGGCTCCTCCTTCCGTGGACGTCTTCTCGGAACTCGTCGCCTAATCCGGGTCTCCCTCATAGATTTAAGAATGTTCGTGAATCTCATTACCGGCACCATATCTTCATGAACACCGGTTAATTACGCTGCTTCCGCCCGGACGCTCCAAGGAGTCTGGTCGGGGCAGCAACCCACGGTGAGGAGACCGGGTAGCTCCGGGTGTTGGGGGCGTGTCTTAACACTACGGCTCTGCATGTCTGCCTTCCGACCCTAATAGGGCTTCTTGAAGGCGTGATGGCCTGAGGCATCCCCCGCTGGGTACGGGGAACTGCGTTACCTGAGGTTTTCCTCAGCTTCCCTTGTTTAACACGGGGTATGCCGTGAGTTTAACGTCCAGTGGGGACGGCATCGGACAGATCAACACGAGGAGTGGATCAGATGACAGAACCCCTTGCGGGGAACCTCCGATGCTGGGGCCAGCACATGGGCGGCTTCCCGAGTGAAGTGGAGTGGAACGAAATGGCATGACCCCACCGGGATGTGGCGGCCCGGGTAAGGGTCAGGATGGATGATGGAGTGAAGAGCTTGGACCCTGTAGGGGCTTCCTACGTACCGCGCGTTAGCGCGGATCAAAGTCAGCGTAGTTCGGATATACAGTTTAACGTCATGCTGGACGTTGGTGTTTGGGGCTTACACTCTAAGGAGGCCCATATGCGGCAAGATCAGTTGGAGAGGGACTTGGGCCGAAGGTGAGAGGCCTTGATCCCTGTCACGCCCTCTACTGGCTTCGATAGTGGGGAAGCACAATGGAGATACACATGTGCAGTCCCCCACAAGAAACTAGGGGTTTGTAATACCCTACCCCCGTGGGCAAAGGCCACTCCAATAAATCATCCCTAAAGAGGGGCAATCCCGACATCCCTGCAGAGACGAGCGGGTGGGGGCCACATCCAAACCGGGGCGGACCCTGGGTGCGGGGCATGGGATCGAGTGATGCGGACGGTTTAACGTCTTGCCAGACGAAGTACAGTTTAACGTCATGTGTTGAGGACGATGATGCTTGGCAGTTTAACGTCTTGCAGCGCAGACGAGATAGTGCTGCTGATGGGTCCGTGTCACTTCGCGCGAGCCTGGAGGGCCGCACGGGAAGACAACGCACGGTGCGGGCATCCGGGATGAAGATCATCGGGCGCCACGCAGGCGGGTACCCTCAGGGGGTCAAAGGGGGCGACCCTGGCAGTTTTGCGCGCAAAAGAGAAGCTTGGCGCGCAATACCGCAGGTCGACGCGCAATTGGGCGGGCTGGCGCGCAATTGGGCCAGCGCTTTGCGCACGGAAGATGGAGATTGTGCGCATCGGGCCTCTGATAGCGCGCGGGGGCAACGACCCATTCTTTAACGAATGGCCACTTAGTAAGGGGGTGCGCGCAATCGGGCTGGATTGCGCGCACCCGGGGGGCAATTGCGTGCAAGAGGCTTCTTTTCCTCGCGACGGCCTTTGGGTGAGGAGTTGGTCAAAGGAAAGGAGCCAAAGGGGTTGCGCGCGAAGGCGAACCCCGAGGCTTGCTTGCGCGAAATAAAGGAGGTTACCTGATGATCGACATTGCGCGCAGAGGGGGTGGGATTGCGCGCACGAGCGGCCCTTTGAATTCTGGAAACCTTCAAAACGTTGGGGGTCGCCTTGTATTTATAGGCAACCCCGGGCGTGCAATTCGGTTCACGGGCGCGCAATTCGGCACGGGCGGGAAATAGGGGCCCGACGCGCAATAGGGCCGTGCACGGGCGTCGGGCGCGGAACATTCCGCGCCGACTCGGCCCATTGCGCGAATCCCGGAAGGATTGCGCGCGCATAGCCAATATTGCGTGCGGGCCTCTGAAATTTTGCGCAAGGTCTTTGGGCCTTCCGAAACATGCTTCTGACTCCAAATATGACCTCGCTTTCCTCATCCGGAACTTCGTTTGAGGAGCAACGGACTTTTCCAGCGTCTACAGCATGATTCTTGAAATTTTCCATAAAAATGATTACCATTTAGAATATATGAGATTTTTTAGCTTCCATTCCTTTTGGATAAGGGAATGGGAAGATGGTATAAGAAAAGAAAGAAAATGAAAACAAAACACTTCAAAACGAAAGAGGGTTCTTACCCTTTGATCTCCTCTCTTTGAGAATCCTCTTAGGGGCTTTGATTTTGGCCTTTTGGAAATACCATAAAGCCCTATACGTGGGGAAGGAGCTTGGGAGGGTATTTTGGAAGAATTTAGAGAAGTCTTGGAGCTTGAGAGGAGTGGAGAAAAGAGGGAGTGAAGGGGGGGTTTTATAGTGGAGGAGAGAGGGGTTTTCTTAATATAAAATTCATTAGTTTATTAATTCCACCCAAGACAAGGAATAGGGAGTCTTACATGACCAAAAATAGTAATTTAATAATGTAATCCCGAACCAAGTGGTATTAAATCAGCATAACATCACACATGACTCAATTAATCCATTATTTAGCATTTATTGTGAATTATTGGTTTGTACTTTTCATCAAAAATTCAAGTATTTCAGAAAAATACCAAAAAATCCCCCAAACAATTTTTCGATGTGTAGAATCCAAAAATGAAGTCCATTTTTCCAAAATAATTTTCTAAATATGATTATTTAAATATTTAATTAATATAATAATTTATTATCAAAAACTAGTTTTAAAACATTCAATAACTTATTCTAAAATATAGGTTTATCGTACTTCCAACGTGAATATTATTTCTATACCACTGTAGGTGAGGTTACTATTCATTAGGGTATATCACTATTCATAAGTTTATGTTACTATTAATTAGGTTAGGTAACTATTCACCCAAAAAAATTTGTTTTATTAGACCCCAATAAACATCTTGAACACAACCGTGCATGCTGTATTTTTGAAATTCCAATCACAGAAGTGGAAAACTAATGTTTAAAGGTCACTTATCACTTAGTAGTTCTTTATGTTGTGCTTTCATGTGGTTTTATGACATAATATAAGAAGGGAATTTTAATTTAAAAAATTTGGGTCGTTACATTCTACCCCCCTAATTAAATTTCATCCTCGAAATTTCGTTTTACATACTAAGCCAAAAACAGGTGCAGGTACTTTTCTTTCATTGCTTCCTCTAATTCCCATGTTGCTTCCTCAAACTTATGGTTCCTCCACAACACTTTGAAAAGATGGGTTGTCTTGTTGCGTAGAACCTTATCTCTCTGATCCAAAATCTTTACTGTTTGCTTCTCATAGGAGAGGTCATCTTCTAGATGAACCACCTCTGAGTTTAGTAAATGTGAGGGTTCACGTATGTACTTTGTCAAGAGTGATAAATGAAAAAAATCATGAACTTGAGCCATATTCAGTTGAAGTGCAAGAAGATAGGCCACGACTCGTATACGGTCAAGTATCTCAAAGGGAAAAATATAACTCGGACTTAGCTTCCCTTTCTTCCCGAATCACATGACTCTCGTCCATGGAGATATTCGAAGGAAGACTTTATCTCTAATTTCAAACTCCAAGTCCCTTTGATGTTTGACAGCATAGCTCTTTTGCTGACTTTGAGTAACTTTGATGTGTCTCTGGATGACTTGAACCTTCTGTGTCATCTCTTGAACAAGATCGGGACCAAGTAGCTTTGTTCTCCAACTTCATCCCAACAGGTTGGAGTTATATATTGCATTCCATACAGAGATTCATATGGATCCATTTGAATACTCGGGCGAAAGCTATTATTGTATGAGAACTCAACCAATGGGAGATGTTGGTCACATCCACCTTTAAATTCTAGAGAGCAGGATCTAAGCATATCTTCAAGCGTCTGAATATTTCTTTCAGACTGGCCATCAGTTTGTGGGTGATAGGCCGTGCTAAAATTCAATTCATTAGTCAAAGAATGTTGAAGGCTCCTCCTGAATATAGATGTGAACATTGGATCAAAATTAGAGACAATTGAGAGTGCAACACCCTGCATTCTCACTACTTCCTTCACATATAACTTTTCAAGTTGTTCAAGCGAAAGATATTACCGAATAGCGATGAAATGGGGTGTCTTGTTTAGTTGGTCAACCACAACCCATATCGCATTATTTCCCTTCTATGTCTTCGGGAGACACATGACAAAGTCCATGGTAACATTTTCCCATTTCTACATGGGTATAGGTAATGTCTGCACCATACCTTTGGACTTTTTTCGCTAATCTTTAACTTGCTGGCATACCAAGCACCTTGATATATATTCTTCAATCTCCTTCTTCGTGTTATCCCACCAGATGTGTTCTCAGAGATCACAATACATTTTGGTACTCCCAGGATGGATAGATATAGTCGAGCTATGTGAATCATTCAATATCTCCTTCGTTATATCTGGATCAGATGGTACACATAATTGTGTCCCAAATCATACAATTCCTTCCTCATCAATTTTGAAATCGGAGGATTTCCCATTTTTAACAGCTTCCACCATTTTCTGAATTTCCTCATCCTTTCTTTGCGCAACCTTTATTTTCTCCATGAGGGATGGTTGATCAATCATTTGAGAAAGGATTGATTATGTTTCTCCCTTAATGATTCTCATGTCCATCCTTTTCAAATCTAATAAGATCAGATCCTTTTCTATTCTCATCATTGATAAAGATGTATGATCCTTTCTACTTAAAGAATCTGCCACCTTGTTTGACTTACTGGGATGGTAGTGGATTGAGCAGTCATAATCCTTGATGAGCTCTATCCATCTTCGTTGGCGGGTATTAAGCTCTTTCTGTGTGAATATATATTTGAGACTCTTGTGGTCTATATATATCTCACATTTTTTCCCATAGAGATAATGCCGCTATATTTTCAAGGAAAATATCATAACCTCAAACTCCAGATCATGCGTTGGATAGTTTTGCTCATGGATTTCCAGCTGCCTTGAGGTATAGGCTATCACATTATCATTTTTCATCCGCATATAGCCTAATCCCTTCTTATAAGCATCACTATACACCAAAAAGAGTTCCCTGGTAGTAGGGAGTGTGAGTACTGGTGCATTGCTAAGCCTCTTTTTCAACTCCTTGAAGCAGTCTTCACATTCCTGTGTCCAAAAAAACTTTACTCCCTTCCGCGTCAGCTTGGTCATTGGGTTTGACAGCCGTGAAAAGTTCTTCATGAATCGTCGATAATACCCAGATAGACCCAAAAAGCGATGGATCTCTATTACAGAAGTTATTGTAGGCCACTCTTTAATTGCCTTTGTCTTGGAACGGTCCACAGATATCTCTTTGTTGATGATAACATGCCCTAAGAATGACACTTCCTCCATCCAGAACTCACATTTACGGTACTTTTCATACAAATTCTCCCTTCACAAAGTATTTAACACAGTTTTCAAATACTCATCATGTTCCTCCTTACACTTGGAGTATATTAGAATATCATCAATAAAGACTACCACAAATTTGTCGAGGTAATCTCTAAATACTCAATTCATTAAATCCATGAAAATTGCTGGAGCATTAGTGAGTTTGAAGGGCATCACTATGAACTCATAGCGTACATACCTTGTTTGAAAGTCAGTTTTGGTAATATCTTCCTTTCTCACCTTTAGGTGGTAATATCCTGACCAAAGGTCCCCCTTAGAGAAATAACTGGCCCCACGTAGCTGATCAAACAAGTAATCTATCTGTGGAAGGGGATACTTGTTCTTTATTGGGATTTTATTGAGCTCAGGATAATCAATGTAGAGGCGCATTGATCCATCCTTCTTCTGGACGAAGAGGACTAGAGAACCCCACGGTGAAGCACTCGGGCATATAAAACCCTTCTCCATATACTCTTGTAACTACTTCTTCAGCTCTTCTAGCTCTACGGTGGCCATTTTGTAAGGTGTATTTGATATTGGCAGAGATTCAGGGATCAGTTCAATTGAGAACTCAACCTCTCGGTCAGGGGGAAGACCAGGAAACACTTCAGGGAATACATCAGTTTAATCCCTCATGATGGGCATGTCTTCAAGCAAAATTTTCTCCTTTGTCTCAATCATTTGAGCTAGATATGCATGCTAATAAGGAAGAAATATCCACACTTGAGACGATGATTAGAAAGGAGATTCATCTTCCTCATTTCACTTGTAAAGAATCAGAGGATGCTTCGGGATGTGAAGGGTAATTTCCCTTTCCCGGCAGTTGATGTTGGCCTTGTACAAAGATAGCTAATACATGCCCAATATAGCATCAAATTATAGTAAAGGAAGTATGACAAGATTTTCTGGGAGGTTCAGTCCACAAACATTATCTGGGGAGGAGTTATAAACCATGGATGCAATAATTGATCCATTTTTTGTTCTCACAGATAACTTTTCCTCCAAATTTTGTGGTGGTGTTTGAATAGTTATACTAAACTTGCAAGATATGAAAGAATGCGTAGAACCATAATCAAATAGTACGTTCACTATTCTTGAATGAATAACAAGCATACATGTCACCAAATTGTTTTCCGGCTCCACCTCAGTAGTAGTGATATCATAAGATATTCCTTGTTTCCTTGGAGGTTGTTGTTGATTGCCTCCGAAAACCCTCGCCTTAGGGAAATTGTTTGCATAATGCCCAGGCTCCTTGCGGTTGAAACACTGCACTATAGGATGAGTGTTTTTCTAAACCTTTATTTCTTCTTCAACATTAGAGGGGTTTTTCATATCCCTTCAGCAGTTCCTGGCCAGATGAGAAAACATTCCGCATTTGAAGCAATTCATGGTTCCCTTCAGATAGTTACTAGGATGATTCTTCCCACAATTTTTGCAAAGGGGAATGTTGGGATTCTTTCCATCATGGGATTTGTTTGATGAACCACCCATGTTGTTCTCCATTTTCCACTTCTTGTCACTAGGCAAATGAGACCACTGAGAGTCTCCAATCTTCATTTCAACCTTGAGGGAACAACAGACAATCTCCTCATAGCTGTCGAAATCTCGAATCGCCAACACTTTTCGTAGACTCGGCTTTAGTCCTCTAAAGAAGTGATCCACCTTGATTTCAGTGTTCATGACAAAGACAAAGGCATATCTTGAAAGCCTTGTAAATTTTCCTTCATACGTCCCGATGGGATCATCTTCCTTCTTATTGAGTCTGAGGAACTCTCTTCCCATCTTGAGACGGAGGGTTCGAGGAAAATGTTTTTTGAAAAACATCCTCTTGAATTCCTCCCAATCTATGAAATCGATTTCCTCTTGGGACTCTGTATTCTTGATCAATGTCCACCACTGATTAGATTCCCCATCAAAATGATAGACTTTCGGTACCACCTTCCCTTCTTCCAAGCACTGGAGGATAGAGAAAATCTTTTCAATGAAGTCAATCCATTGTTCTGTGATGAGGGGATCAGAAGACCTGAGAAACATGGGAGGCCTTTTCCGCATGAAGGATTCTACGGCAACTTGCACTTTCCTTGGAGGAGGGTGATGTTCCACCTGATTCAAGTTATTATTTATAACTCGTTCCAGCTGAGCATGTACTACCATGATGTTTTGAGAACCTTCTTCTGTCACATCAGGCAAGTCCTTAGGGAAATCATCACATTTCCTATCACATTGGTTGTTGGAACGTATTCTTCTGTTTCCCACAATTAACTATGAAAAATAATGTATAATAATATGTCTTTAATACTTAGTTATTGAGCATAGAAAGGAAACTTTGAACATTAAAGGATAAACTTATAAAGAAGAAGTACATCCTAACTTGTGATTCCTAAGGTTAAATCTAGGTTATCCTCAATCTTATTCTTGACTTGTATTCTTATTGTCTTTTCCCTTAATAATGATTTGTACTAAGCTCGTGAATCTACCAAAGCATATCCCTTGAGAGTGTCATAACCAAGAGTGCAGCAAGGCCCATTGTCGTGCACCAGTTCCTATTCAAGTATAGCTCAAAGTGGTGTTTTTGTGTTTTACCCCTAGGATACATCTGTTCTAGAGCCACCTCTACCTGCTCATATCTAGACATGGATGTATTTTCTTGACAAACCACTTACTCAGTACTCACCAAAATTTTGGAATGTTTTCTAATACTTAGTCTCATCCCTAAGGTTCTCACTAAGGTGCTCTATTCCTAATCTCCAAAAATAACTAGACCATCCTCTAATACCAACTATAGAAACCCTAGCCTTTTACACATAAAATTTCATGATTTTAAACATAATTCATCATCAGAGTACAAGACAAGGATCGTTAAGTCTAGTGTCTTGGATTACTAGGTACATATAACACAAAACATAGGGCTAAAAACACTTCTTTATTTAATCTTCATAATGAGCTCCTAACTTCCTTTTACCTCTTACATTCGCACAGGGTACCCTAGGGAACACATGAAGAAAGGGATGATCTAAAAAGCCTAGTAAGGGAAAGAACATAAGAATAAACTTTAAGTACATGAATTAGGAGGCTTGACACAATGATATTGGAAGAATGGAACATATGCGATCATAACATATAAACATGGGATCATGAAAACATGGAATAAAATAAGCATGGGATCATATAATCATGAGATTATATATGAATACTTTCATATAGAGGTTGCAGCATCTTTAAACATGACTTTAGTATGAGTCAAGGCTAACCGCCAATCTCGTTTCTCATAGTAGCACAAGCTAAGGCTAACCACCTGGACGGTTTTCCCATAATCTTCTCATGAGACGTTAACTTTACCCAATGCATTGGAGAGCTATCTCGGTGCACCCATCTAATATTATTCATGTATATGCTTTCCACATAAAGAATCACACTTAATCAATCATACATAAACATAAGAGTACCCAAGGAAAGAAATAGGCACACAATCACGTCATGAAGCATAATAAAAAAAGGCGTATCATACAAGCATCCATGAAAAAAAGGAATTAAATCATAAATATACATTAATAAGGTATAAAGTCATAAATCATGAAAAGAGATAACTAACTTAAGTGATAACATTTTAAAATATTTTTTTTAGGAATCTTTGAGTCAAAACATTTTAGTGCGGTTTATGAAAACATAGAATATCTCTTAAAAAATGGCATAATATTTTTTATAAAACCAAAAGTAAACCAGGAGGGTTTTCATAATAAAAATACTGATTTTATAAAGACAAAGGTGACTTAAAACAGAGGATAGTGTACCCTTGATAATAGGAAAAAATATTGGAAGTTCCCTTAAAATGGGTTCACTTATCAAGAAGTAATGAGGAGAGAATCACTTAAAAGCATTCATATCCCCGAAAGAGATTGATAAAAAAGTCTTGATAAATAGACTTGGAACATGTACAAAAAATTTAGAGTATTCACATGAAATGATAAGGTAACATGATTTTGGTAGAATGGTAGATAATACAATCTGAAGGAATAAAAGAGGTTCGGGTAGAATTCTTTACGGATTATCAGCATGGTTTTGGGAGTATCTAAGGGGGATTAGTGAGAGAGGAGAGGGAATTATCATCACTTATACATAAAGAGGGAAGTATGGGGGAGGTGTGAAATCATAACCCATAATTAATAATTACACACAACATGTCCTAACATAGTGAACAATCTTGAATAAGGGTGAAATTGAGAGGATCCCTTACCTTAGGTCCATTGGTGTTCTCCACTTGATATTAATGACCTGAATAGTCAAATTAGGTTTATTAATCAATAGTTCCAGAACCTTATATATATTTAAAACATTTAGTATAACCTTTTTAACTTCATTTATACCCATTCTGATTGATTACAATGTTCAATTTCATTGTTCGGGTCTGTTTGTTTCATTTGTTTTAGTGATCGGTTCAATTGTATTTAGGTACAAATAAATTGTAAGATGAAATTGTTTGTCCAGAATTGAAGTTATATAACATTAGTGGACATATATTAGGTTACATGGTTACAAAATTCATTTGTTTAATTAGAGTGAAAGAGAACCTTTTCATTAAACATTAATGATAAACACTTGAATTAACTTTAACGATTTTCCCCATAATTGACTTTTTTTGTTTTATTGTTTTATATCATGAGTGTATGAGGATTACATAACCTTAAATAGGAAATATATAATTTATAATAATCTGGGTCAACCATAACATAAATGGTTCCATAACCAAAATCAAAATGATAAAGAATTTGAAAACACAATATCCAAGATGTTGGTAATTTGACACATCATGGGTGATGTTTTAATTATAGAATGTGAGGGAGATGAGGGGAAGCATAATGCTTGAAATTTTCCATAAACCTGATTATAATCCAGAATATATGAGATTTTGGAGCTTCCATTCCTTTTGGATAAGGGAATGGGAAGAGGGTATAAGAAATGAAAGAAAATGAAAACAAAACACTTAAAAACGAAAGAGGGTTCTTACACTTTGATCTCCTCTCTTTGAGAGTCCTCTTAGGGGCTTTGATTTTGGTCTTCTGGAAAGACCAGAAAGCATTTGACTTGGGGAAGGATCATGGGAGGGTATTTGGGATGAATTTCAAGAAGGCTTGGAGCTTTAGAGGAGTGGAGAAAAGAGGGAGTGAAGGGGGGTTTTTATAGTGGAGGAGAGAGGGGGTTTTTTAATATAAAATTCATTAGTTTATTAATTCCTCCCAATAAAAGGAATAGTGAGTATTCCATGACCAAAAAAAGTAACATTATAATTTAATCCCGAACAAGGTGGGCTTACATCCACAGAACATCACACATGACTCAATTAATCCATTATTTAGCATTTATTGTGAATTATCGGTTTATACTATTCATCAAAAATACAAGTATTTCAGAAAAATCCAAAAACTTCAACCAGACCATTTTTCGACGTGTATAATCCAAAAATGAAGTCCATTTTTCCAAAATAATTATCTATATATGATTATTTTAATATTTAATTAAAATAATAATTTATTATTAGAAACTAGATTTAAAACATTCATTAACTTATTCTAAAATATAGGTTCATTGTACTTCCAACTTTAATATGATTTCTATACCACCATAGGTGAGGTTAATATTCAGTAGGGTATATCACTATTCATAACGGTATGTTACTATTCATTAGGGTAGGTTACTATTCACCAAAAATTATTTTTGATTTATTAGACCACAAAAACATCTTGAACACAACCGTGTATGCAAGATTTTTGAAATTCCAAACACAGAAGTGACAAACTTATATTTAAATGTCACTTATAACTTAGTAGTTCATTATGTTATGCTTTCATGTGGTTTGTGATATAAATATAAGAAGGGAATTTCCATTTAGAAACTTTGGGTCGTTACACTAGGAATGTACCCTATCTATGTATCTGATTTTTATTAGACCAGTGAGCTTTAATTGGTGGGGACCCATGAGATAGAGATATTTTCTGAGTTTCCCTAATGGTATCATGTCTTATGGAGTGGATTCTACTATAATTAGCATTTATGTGATTACAATCTTATGAATGTCATTTGGTCATGAATTCCAAGTGGCGTTGTGTCTTTACTGAGTATATCTTGGTGTTTATATTATAAATATATTATTATATCTTGTAATGAGTTGAATTTACAAGGTGATTCATGTTTAAAATTTTTATGGTGTTCAACATAGTATTTTTATACTCACCCCTTCAGTGAATTTTCCCACAAGTATCGTGAGTTTTGCAGATGACAACCCTTTTGATGGTATCGTGGGATGACATGTAGTGGGTGGAGTGTCGCAAGAGTTTGACAGATCAATGTGTTTTATCATGAGATCTCATTTGACTTAGTGTTCACCCTTGAAGTATAATAGACTTTTTTAGTTTTTGGTTGGGGTTTTATTTTGTCCCTTTTTTCTTTAATTACTTTTAATGTTGTATTATATTGTGGGACCTTAGTTGTATCCATTCATTTTTTAAGTTGTTTTACATTTCATCATTTTTTTGTATTGGATATGTTTTAATTGATACATGAACTTGGGGCTAATGGCTCCCATTTGTGGGATATGCCTACTCAACTTGGTCACCATACCCTAACCTATTACAGGCGAGCTTGGTGTATTCATGGGTTGAAACTCGGTGGGTCGATTCATGACAGAGTTTTATTAAAGAAAGTGATTTCTCCCTTAGGACCAAAGTCAGTGATATTGGTTTGGGTAAATTATATTTAGTGTTTCTATTTCTACATTCAGTCTAGGGATTCAAGTGTGGGTGCAGCAGCCGACGTATCCATACACTAGTACTTTGATCACCTAACTTTCAACCCAACACATGTAAACACTAGTTTTAGGGAAAATTTTTGGTAAATGCATTATATAAAAATGGTTGTGTTTTCCATGTCCTTCTTGAGTCAGCTCCCTAGATATACTATTATGACCATGGTACGTATTGTTTTATGTTCAGGATGTCTCAATGAAGATAGTCAACTTTGATTCCACTACATGATTATGGGGATGATCTTCTTAGTAATGAGGCATCGTTATAGAGGCATGAACTGGAGATAGAACATCTAGGTGGTTTACCAGCTATACCATCACCCATTTAGTAGTATCTAGGGATGAAAGTACCAGCTAATCATATACACAAGATGAGTTCATTTCACCCATGTGTGGGCTATACCCAAAAGTGTCGTGCCTTATACAAATAATGGCCCTTTTGATGGTGTCATGGGAGGATAGGTAGTGGGTGGATCATAGATGGAGCTTGACATAATGAGGTGTTTTACCGAGAGATTTCATCCGACGTAGTCCTCACCCTTAGAGGGGGTGTTCTTTTACTATTTTTTAATTGGGATTTTTTTATTTCAGCAATATTAATGTCATATTTTGTTGTGGGATAATAGATGTATGCATGAATTGTTTTAGTGGTTTTACATTTCATAATTTTTAGTGTTTATATATGTGTGAATGTGTATAGGAATTGTAGGCTAATGACTCACATTTGTGGTATATGATTACTCATATTTGGTCGCCAGCCCATAGCCTATTGGGTGTAGGCTCTGGGTTGTCATGTGTCTGACCTCGGCTAGTCAGGTCATGTGATCTTATATATATTCCAATAAAACATAATCTATTTCAGAAAATATTTGGGATATGATCCCATAAATAAAATACTCAAAAACTATAAATATTTTATGAGGCTACACGTCAATGATTCAATTGGCCAATCAATGTTTGGATTCAGCTTCCAATCACATTGATTGAAAAAAAATCATACTAAATAAAAAATTTAAAAAAAATTCATTATTATGTAAAATATAATTTCCAAAATAGTACTTATATATATATATATATTAAAATTTAAACAATGTTCACAAGAAAATTTAAATTATTACTAAAACAAAAAATTGTAGTAGTCACCCAAAAGAAGAAAAAAGTGTGGCTCAAAAATTTAATTCTAAAATAAAACATATTAAAATAAATCCTTTCTAAAATTTCATAGAGAATTTACTGATAGACACTTATCAATTAATGAATGTTTTGAAAATAAAAAAAAATTATTAAATCATATATCTCTGTCACCATTTGATCATATGTTTAATTAGAGCCATTATTCAAAAAATGTAATGAAATTAATTTTGGAAAAAACTTGATTCATATGAATACTAAAACTGTAACACCCCGAGCTTCCACAATACGCTTCTCATTCAATAATGCAATAGCTTGCATTGTACGCAACTTCGAGTTCTAAAACACCGCGACTAATCAAAGTAGCCGTTATGAATAGTAATAACCACTTTTTAAAATTATAGAAATTTTATATTTCAAAATGGACTTGATTTTTGGATTCGGAATATTGAAATTAGCCTATGTTGAATTTTTGGTATTTTTCTGAGAACATCTATTTTTTATGAATAGTGAAAAATACTTAAAAACAACTTTTTAATAAAAATAATTTATAGTGATAAATTATACTATTTAGTGGTTTTAAATTATAATTAGAATATATTTTTACCATTTTATCCAATGGTGGTCATTAGAATTAATTTAACATTGAAATTGGACATAAACAATTGCCAATCTTTTGATATAAATTATTTCATAAAAACACGCT
The DNA here is from genome assembly GCA_963277665.1 of Viscum album. Taxonomy (NCBI): domain Eukaryota; kingdom Viridiplantae; phylum Streptophyta; class Magnoliopsida; order Santalales; family Viscaceae; genus Viscum; species Viscum album. Next base: position 173,723,990 of record OY728157.1, read on the forward strand.
ATTTGTTGTGACAGCGGGAATTCATTATAAAATTAATTAATGCAAATTATATGTTTGGAATTTTGTAAAATAGACATCATTTTTGAATTCTGAATATCAATTATATCTTAGGGTGAAATTTTGGCCTTATTCTGAAAAACATCAATTTTTGATGAATAGTGAAACCACTAAGTGGTTGTTAAAAACTGATTTTTCGTTAAAAAGAAATATTACCACTTATGTGATTTTATTTTCAAAAATCCGACATACATGGTTGTCATTAAGAAGTAAAATGTGGTTCAATGAGATTAAAATAATTTTTTTTGGTGAATAGTAACTTTTAAGTTCTTAATCGCGATTAGAGGTAATTAGTGTAGTTCAAGGTACAAATAATGTTTTAATAATATGAGATGAGCATGACAATTGTCCTACTCCTATTGGATGAGTCATGGCAGACCAAGACAACCCATGGGTCAACTTGGGGACCCCATGGAGCCACTTTAGTTGGAAAATGACATTAATATATATTTATTTAATGTTAAAATTAAATTGACACAAACATGAGTTGTTTTACTAAAACAGTTTTTTAAGTGGGGTTACACAAGTCACAATTTTGACAATAAATATTCATTAGAAATATAAAAATATTTTCTACATCATAGTAGTTTTTTTATAATTTTTAGACATTAAATAAATTAAATTATTTATGACATCATTATGATGCAGTGATGACCTCATTATTTAACGATTTTAAAAAAATGAAAAGATAATGTAAAATCCAAGGGTTACACTTGTCCAAAGACTATTGGATGGGTATATTTCGAACCCTTATCACCTTATCCACGAATTATATAAGTGTGGGACCTTTATAATCCGAAAAGCATTGTGTAATAATGTAACATTTCATTACTTTCCAAAAGTGCCCCTCCTCTCCACTTATAAAAGGCCCCCACAACTCCCACCTTATTCACACCTTCAAGCCATTTGGCTCGGCCAAACTCTGCCCAAATACACTCCCAACATCCCTCACTTACTCCTAGAAGCCTCACTTTGGGCAGAATTCTTCCCAAGGAAGCCTTTGTCTCAAATCAAAAAGAGTTACTCGATTTTTTTAGGTAATGTCTTCTCTAATGTTGTTTTGTTTTATTTTGCTTCTCCAACCCCTTAAACTCTTTTCATTCCTTTATTTTGTAACAACAACAGTATATAAAATATACTAGGATGTTTTTATGATAAGGATTTGGTTTACACTTACACACACCTTCTTCTAATGGTTAAAGAACATACTGTTTCTGTGGGTGGCGAAATACTGCCTCACGAAACGATGATTGTTCAAATTATTTTAACACCTATAATGGTGGCCATTTTGATGACACTATTTTCATATATGATATATATATTATGTTTATGTTTTCCTTATTCTTATGTATTTTTCATTTATGTCATACTTTAGGATTTCCATTATGGGTAAACGCGATAATTTCATTTTAGGAAGTGCGGACTACCGCCCCCTCTAAGTGATGTGAATCGTTAATGCCATATGTGGGATGTATAAAGGATGGAGTAAATGATATTATATATTATATTATACTGGAAATATATTATACCTTTATATAATTATGATTTCATTCCATTAAATACGAAATAGAAATGAAAGTAGCGTTCATGCGTACGTATGGCTTACCGTCTCCATGAACGGTGCATTTCATTTCTTACCTCTAAATGTTACGTAATATTATGAATGAATGTATATTATGGATATATATGATATATATGACATATAAATCATGAATATAATTCTGGAGATAATGGATATTTTACCACATAAACAACTTGTAATTATAAGAAGTTTATTTTTGACTCAAGTACCAAAGATCGACAAAACGACCGTTATTAACTTAAATAATTAAATAATGTCCATAACATGGTAATAAGTGATATAAATGGAATAATGAACATGAAAAAGGTTCTTAAGTAAATATAAATTAACTCTAGTTTGTTATTCAGGAGGTTAAAGAACGGTCGATTCAGGACAAGACGCAAGGTAAGGGAACTTCTTAACACAATTTCTATTCTTTGGGTTAATCTCCTACTTTCAAATTATGTCATGATATTATTATGTCCTATTTTGTATTTTTACTTTCTTTATGTGTAACTATAGTGAATACATATAATAGAACTATTTTATTTTAAAAATGATCTTTTAAGTACTTCGTCTCAATCCCCTTTCATTGAGGCATATTTGGTTTTATACACAACTTCCTTTTATACGGTGTATAAACCCCTTTAACTTTTACGTTTATTCAAATGGAATCTTTTTTATACGAAGAGTTTTGCTAAACAACAAAAGGGAATGTTTTTTTCCGTACTTATGCGGCGACAATGAATTCTCCACCTCCGTGACCATTATTTGAGTTTCGGATTCCTCTACAAGCCATCATTTTTTTAATGAAAAATAAATACAAAGTTTTAACTTTATTTTATTTTGGTATTGAAAATGGTTTTGAAAGCGTTTTTATTATATCAATGTGTTGTATTGATGTCTTGTGATTGAAATGTGGAAATGTTATATTTCCTTTATGCATGTTTTATGTGATACGATTATGTTATGGTTTATGATATGTTTAAACCTATTCATATGAGGAATGTATTGGACTTAATAAGTGATGAGTGGAGCCCGCTATAGCTCCTCAATGCATCGGTAGGTCTCATGAGACAACTAGACGTGGAATTGGCCGAGGCCCTTTCCCAATTTGATTTATGGTTTTGGCCAAGGCCTTAATCATTTTAGAGTCTTGGCTGAGGCCTTGACAAAATGTTTCAAAATGTCTGGCATTATACATTCCCTCATTATGAAAGTGGTTATTGATATTTCATGTGATTATTAGACCATTAGAATATCCATGTGAAGAAGTGAATGGAATTATCTCATTTTACTTTTGCCATATTATGTTGATGTTCAAGTTTAAAAGGCTTTTTTTTTAGTTATACATTGCCTTAAATTTTTATGTTTATTTATGAAAGCTTCTGCAATATTGTTATCCTTACTGAGCATCTGAGCTCACCCCTTTCAATTTTTTAATATTCTCCAGGATGTGAAGAAGTATTTTATGAATGACCTACAGGGATTGTGAGAAGAGGATATGAGTGTGGACTATGGAGACTTTGTTATTGTAGTTTTTCACTTTATGATGTAATGTAACGTTTACGAATGTATCTAGTGTTTCCAAGGCTACTAAACTAATCGGTCTTTCGAGACTTGATCTTTTGTGATCATGCCAATGTTACGAAGTAATGCACCGACTCTGGGTAGCTGGGGTCAGGGCGTTACAGTTGGTATCAGAGGCAGTTTAGTACTAACCTTGGAAGCTAGATTTAGATAAACTCTGATTAGAGCACATACCCAAAGATAGACTTTGAGGATTAGTATAGAAGAACTTCGTAAAATTTTGGTATTATAGAGATTTTGTGAGTTTTACGAGCAATACATCCCTGTCTAGATACGAGCAGGTAGAGGCGGCTCTGGCACAGATGTACCTAGGGGTAAATCCCGAAAACACCGCTTTGAGCTAGACTCGAACAGGAACTGGTGCACGACAACGGGCCTTGCTGCACTCTTGGTTACGACACTCCCGGGGGATATGCTTAGGATAATTCTCGTTTTCTTTACAAACCACTATGAACGGTTATGAGTATATACTTCCTCAAAGAAAACCTTTTTATGATTATGGATTATATCCATAAATAGTTCAATTTATGTTAAGTATTTTATAAGTATGGAATTATATATTTTGATTCGTAAACTAATCTAGTTTATGCCATTGTTTAGAAATGGCGCCTAGTGGAAGGAATGGAAAACGTATCAATGCATGCACTCCGTGTAGGGATTGCCCTCCTGCTCAAGATAATTATTGTGGATCTGGAGATACAACTGGTGCTGATCAACTTATTACCATACTGGGACAACTCACTCAGGTTATGAATAATAACCTTACTCGTATGGATCACCCTAATCCGAAACATGGAGGATCAATGTTAGACTGCTTCATGAGGCAACAACCACCAAAATTTAATGGGGGTACAAATCCATTAGTAGCCGAGCAATGGATAAACTCCTTAGAGAAAATATTCCATGCCTTGGGGAGTAGCGAAAGGGAGAAGGTTGTTATGGCAGTTTACCGCCTCACTGGAGATGTCGATCAGTGGTGGTTGCTAATTCAAAGCACAAAGGGAGATGATGACGTATCGAATATTGAATGGAGGGAGTTCAAAGAGCTTTTCCTAGAAAAATACTTTCCACATGACCATCGAGCAGATATGGAAAGGCAATTTCTGAGTCTGAGACAAAAGGAGGATGAGAATGTCACAAAGTTTGAGGCCAACTTTACAAGGTTAGCGAGGTATGCTGTAGATTATATACGTAACCCGAGAAGTAAGATTGATCGTTTCTTTGATGGGTTAAAACCATTTCTTCGTCGAGCTTTGGTATCACAATCTTTCTCAACATACGAAGATATTGTCTCGTGTGCAATCAAGACGGAAAAGAATTTTCTATGTCACATGACTTTAAAGCAAAGCAAGAAAAGAAGAGAACGGTGGAACAAGAGACAGATAAAGGGAAAAAGGGAAAGAAGGATTTTCCATTATGTGATAATTGTGGGAAGAATCACCCCAGTGCTTGCCTAAAAGGAATGGGAGTTTGTTACAAATGTGGAGAAAAAGGTCACCAGGCACGTGATTGCAAGGGAAAGAAAGAGGCTATCAATGTTGAATGCTACAATTGTAGGGATATGGGGCATTATGGAAATGAATGTCCTAAGAATCAGGGAAACATACCTCAGAAAAGGCCGAGGGATCAACGACAATCTTATGTTGTGACTACAATTGAAGCGGAATAATTATTGTATTTGTGTTTTTGGACTCAAGAACTAGATTATGGTTATCAGAATAATGTGATATATATAAGGATTGTACTACAGTACATGTTGTTTTCATTAAGGATTTATTATGATGAAGGTAATCATATTTTTAGTATGTGACAATAAGAGAAACTTTACTTTGTTTGGGGAATCTGATAAATTGATTTTGGAATTAAGAGAACTTTTAGAGAAAGTCTGGATAGAGGTATTTTGGATAACTATAAAGGTTGGAATGGATTAATTTGATCTTTGGATAGTATTGTTTAAGGTTAAAAAATTTATGAAGATTATTTTTTGAATATTATAATACTTTAGTTTTAGGAAAAGGACAACCTGCAGGGTGGGGTATAACCCGTCGCGTCGGACAAAGCTACAGGAATCGAACCCACAACCATAGTGCGACAGGCCTTTATTTCCTACCACTAGCCTACAGGAAGTCCCTGGTTATTACAAAATAATTTTACTAATCAAAATGGTATGTGTTAACATTTGTAAACTTATACAATTAGGATAAGTATAATATTTTTGAGTTCAATTATCTTTTGAGTGAAAGATGAGTTGAAGGTTGAAACTGTAATTGTCGAGAATAAATATATATATACCTATCTCTTATTCAATGAATGAATTAATTCTTAAACATTAGTAAAGGGATATTAAAACAAAAAAATGTGTTATCCTAATACCTTATGTCTTGTTGAACTGATGATATTTTAAATCAACATAGATTGAAGGCTTTGAGGCCCTCAATTTGACAGTTGATTGTGATTGATGACCTCAATCACTCCCTACAAATATTTACGTTTTTCCTCTAATTATATGTCTCTAATTGCCACCAATGTTCTCCTAATCTAGATCATAATTCGGTGGTGACTTTTTCATTTCCCTTTCCCTCTTATTAAGGCTAAATTTTATTAATCTTATTTCCGATGTGGGTTTTCAAAAAGGTATTTTCTATTTTCAACATTTTATTTTCCAAGAAAAATTTTCAAATTGCGAGAACGCAATTTATTGAAGGGGGCGAGAATGTAACACCCCGAGCTTCCACAATACGCTTCTCATTCAATAATGCAATAGCTTGCATTGTACGCAACTTCGAGTTCTAAAACACCGCGACTAATCAAAGTAGCCGTTACGAATAGAAATAACCACTTTTTAAAATTATAGAAATTTTATATTTCAAAATGGACCTAATTTTTGGATTCGGAATATCGAAATTAGCCTATGTTGAATTTTTGGTATTTTTCTGAGAACTTCTATTTTTTATGAATAGTGAAAAATACTTAAAAACAAATTTTTTAATCAAAATAATTTATAGTGATAAATTATACTATTTAGTGGTTTTAAAGTATAATTAGAATATATTTTTAAGATTTTATCCAATGGTGGTCATTATAATTAATTTAACATTGAAATTGGACATAAACAATTGCCAATCTTTTGATATAAATTGTTTCTTAAAAACACGCTATTTGTTGTGACAGCGGAAATTAATTATAAAATTAATTAATGAAACTTATATGTTTGGAATTTTGTAAAATAGACATCATTTTTGAATTCATAATATCAATTATAGCTTAGGGTGAAATTTTGGCCTTATTCTGAAAAACTTAAATTTTTGATGAATAGTGAAACCACTAAGTGGTTGTTAAAAACTGATTTTTCGTTAAAATGAAATATTACCACTTCTGTGATTTTATTTTCAAAAATCCGACATAGATGTTTGTCATTAAGAAGTAAAATGTGGTTCAATGAGATTAAAATAATTTTTTTTGTGAATAGTAACTTTTAAGTTCTTAATCGCGATTAGAGGTAATTAGTGTAGTTTAAGGTACAAATAATGTTTTAATAATATGAGATGAGCATGAAACTTGTCCTACTCCTATTTTATGAGTCATGGCCGTCCAAGAAAACCCATGGGTCAACTTGGGGACCCCATGGAGCCACTTTAGTTGGAAAATGACATTAATATATATTTATTTAATGTTAAAATTAAATTGACACAAACATAAGTTGTTTTACTAAAACAGTTTTTAAGTGGGGTTACACAAGTACGAATTTTGACTATAAATATTCATTAGAAATCTAAAAATATTTCCTACATCATAGCATTTTTTTATAATTTTTAGACATTAAATAAATTAAATTATTTATGACATCATTATGATGCAGTGATGACCTCATTATTTAACGATTTTAATAAAATGAAAAGATAATGTAAAATCTAAGGCATAAACTTGTCCAAAGACTATTGGATGGGTATATTTCGAAAACTTATCACCTTATACACGAATTATATAAGTGTGGGACCTTTATAATCCGAAAAGCATTGTGTAATAATGTAACATTTCATTACTTTCCAAAAGTGCCCCTCCTCTCCACTTATAAAAGGCCCCCACCACTCCCACCTTATTCACACCATCAAGCCATTTGGCTGGGCCAACCTCTGCCCAAATAATCTCCCAACATCCCTAACTTACTCCTAGAAGCCTCACTTTGGGCAGAATTCTTCCCAAGGAAACCTTTGTCTCAAATCAAAAAGAGTTACCCGATTTTTTTAGGTAATGTCTTCTCTAATGTTGTTTTGTTTTATTTTGCTTCTCCAACCCCTTAAACTCTTTTCATTCCTTTATTTTGTAACAAAAACAGTATCTACAATATACTAGGATGTTTTTATGATAAGTATTTGGTTTACACTTACACACACCTTCGTCTAATGGTTAAAGAACATACTGTTTCTGTGGGTGGCGAAATACTGCCTCACAAAACGATGATTATTCAAATTCTTTTAACACCTATAATGGTGGCCATTTTGATGACACTATTTTCATATATGATATATATATTATGTTTATGTTTTCCTTATGCTTCTTTATTTATCATTTATGTCATACTTTATCATTTCCATTATGGGTAAACGCGATAATTTCATTTTAGGAAGTGCGGACTATCGCCCCCTCTAAGTGATGTGAATCGTTAATGCCATATGTGGGATGTATAAAGGATGGAGTAAATGATATTATATATGATATTATACTGGAACTATATTATAAATTTATATAATTATGATTTCATTCCATTAAATACGAAATAGAAATGAAAGTAGCGTTCATGCGTACGTACGGCTTACCGTCTCCATGAACGGTGCATTTAATTTCTTACCTCTAAATGTTACGTAATATTATGAATGAATGTATATACTGGATATATATGATATATATGACATCTAAATCATGAATATAATTCTGGAGATAATGGATATTCTACCACATAAACAACTTTTAATTATAAGAAGTTTATTTTTGACTCAAGTACCAAAGATCGACAAAACGACCGTTATTAACTTAAATAGTTAAATAATGTTCATAACATGGTAATAAGTGATATAAATGGAATAATGAACATGAAAAAGGATCTTAAGTAAATATAAATTAACTCTAGTTTATTATTCAGGAGGTTAAAGAACGGTCGAGTCAGGACAAGACGCAAGGTAAGGGAACTTCTTAACCCAATTTCTATTCTTTGGGTTAATCTCCAACTTTCAAATTATGTCATGATATTATTATGTCCTATTTTTTATTTTTACTTTCTTTATGTGTACCTATAGTGAATACACATAATAGATCTATTTTATTTTAAAAATGATCTTTTAAGGACTTCGTCTCAATCCCCTTTCATTGAGGCATATTTGGTTTTATACACAACTTTCTTTTATACGGTGTATAAACCCCTTTGACTTTTACGTTTATTCAAAAGGAATCTTTTTTATACGAAGTGTTTTGCTAAATGACAAAAGGGAATGTTTTTCTTTCCGTACTTATGCGGCGACAATGAATTCTCCACTGCCGTGACCATTATTTGAGTTTCGGCTTCCTCTACAAGCCATCATTTTTTTAATGAAAAATAAATACAAAGTTTTAACTTTATTTTATTTTGGTATTGAAAATGGTTTTGAAAGCTTTTTTATTATATCAATGTGTTGTATTGATATCTTGTGATTGAAATGTGGAAATGTTATGTTTCCTTTATGCATGTTTTATGTGATACGATTATGTTATGGTTTATGATATGTTTAAACCTATTCATATGAGGAATGTATTGGACTTAATAAGTGACGGGTGGAGCCCGCAATAGCTCCTCAATGCATCGGTAGGTCTCATGAGACAACTAGACGTGGAATTGGCCGAGGCCCTTTCCCAATTTGATTTATGGTTTTGGCCGAGGCCTTAATCATTTTAGACGTCTTGGCCGAGGCCTTGACAAAATGTTTCAGAATGTCTGGCATTATACATTCCCTCATTATGAAAGTGGTTATTGATATTTCATGTGATTATTCTACCAGTAGAATATCCATGTGAAGAAGTGAATGACATTATCTCATTTTACTTTTTCCATATTATGTTGATGTTCAAGTTTAAAAGGCTTTTGTTTTAGTTATACATTGCCTTAAATTTTTATGTTTATTTATGAAAGCTTCCGCAATATTGTGATCCTTACTGAGCATCTGAGCTCACCCCTTTCAATGTTTAAATATTTTCCAGGATGTGAAGAAGTATTTTATGAATGACCTGCAGGGATTGTGAGGAGAGGATATGAGTGTGGACTATGGAGACTTTGTTATTGTAGTTTTTCACTTTATGATGTAATGTAACATTTACGAATGTATGTAGTGTTTCCAAGGCTACTAAACTAATCGGTCTTTCGAAACTTGATCTTTTGTGATCATGCCAATGTTACGAAGTAATGCACCTACTCTGGGTAGCTGGGGTCAGGGCGTTACAAAAACTACATAAGAAATTTGATTAATTTTTAATCATTAAAGCTTATATCATATAAAATATTTATATCACAAATTTAATCATTAAAGAAAAATATTATATAATTTTATTTTTATATATTTTATCAAAAAAATCATTGTTTTTCATTTAATATTATGAAAATTAAATTTCAAGTACTGAAAATCCACTTATTCAATATGTCTTATTAATTTCAGAAGAATCAAAATTTTGCTTCCTTGTATATAAATTAATTTGGTATAGATTTTTTTTAGTTTCCATATTAAATATATATAAGATTATATATCCGTAAAAGATTAAAAATTGAGTTATTTTATACTTTTAAGACAACAAGGCGGTTTATATTACCGATTATGAGAGTGACCCTAAATTCCATGAAGATTCCAAAAAAATTAATTATCATTCATTGAAAAAAATTACTCATATTGTTTCCCTATATAATTTAAAGATCAATGTCATATTAATTTTTTATAGCCTCCAAATTATGTGTAATCACAGTAATATTGTTTCATTCAATGGTGGAAGATTCACATATTGATAGTATAATTTCAATTAGTTTGGTCTGACTTTCATGTTAGGTATGAATGTTAAATTATTCATATTATAATTGAAATGTGAATTTAAAAACGTATATATTTGGAAATAAAATCATTTCTAGTTTGACCACATAATCATTAAATTTATGAGATTAACAATGTAGTGTGATTTACAATATTTCAGATGGTTAGAATGTTGGTTTGGGAAGTAGAAATCATTCACATCCCATTTTAATTTCTTTCATAGTGCCATAATTTATTATCATTTATTATTTATCATATTATTGTTTCATGGAATCATTGGGTGTCCATTTCTGAAATTTTAATTTTAATTTATCATTAACTTCTTTAATTACATTTTTATAGGAGGAAGAGTGTTTTAAAAGATAGTGGGCAACACCTGGTGTTTCCACATTATATTTTAGATAGAGATGAAGTGTAATTGTATGATATTTTAATAGATAAATTATTTTCATTTTCAAGGAAGATTATTTGGTTTCATTTTCCAATCTATTAAAAAGTTCTCCCAATGAAGTAAATATTTATATTTAATGAATATCTTTTTCACCATTATAATTTTAGTTAATAGTAAATAAATACTTTTTAAATTCTATTGTATGATGTTTATTTATTTAGATTTACCATTATTATAAAAAAGTAACTTCTATTTCACAATATATATAACTATTCCCCATTTTATAAAAACAAATATTCATCTTTTCAAAAAAAAATATCATTTATAATATAATTTTGTAAAATGATAGGATTTTCAAGTAATATTTTCCTTCCCTAGTTTACTTCATCGTATTCTATATGTTTGTTAATCCATAAGATAAATATATTTTGGAAACCTAGTAATCCTATAATAATTTATCATATATAAACCCGCACATGTTTATCCACATCAAAGTATGCCTATTGGTAAGATTTTAAAGAATAAAAATTTGTTTTTGTTTACTGTTTTGGTATATCTATTTCTTAGATAATGTATATTTTTAAATATGTAATAATAATAAAATATATAATTTTAACATAGCTAACATGAAAATTTTATTTCCATTAAAAATTATATTCTTTTTCTATTTATATTTTTGGAAAGGTTGATGACATTATTTTTTTAAATAAAATGATTTTTTTACATTGTATAGTCACTCTAATAGATTAAGGTAGATATACTTTTTCCATAATGAAAGTAGTACCACCGATACATATGACGGATACTACCTTAATTATGTCACATCTAAATCACATAATTCAAAAACCTTCCAATAATACACATTCATGAAAAATTATAGAAATATTCCGTGTTTGGGATAAATTTTTATCATATACAAAACATGGTCACATTTTACAATGAAAAGCGATATGAATAAAATAATTTTTTACCAAACAAAATTATATTTAATAATCTTCTAGTAAATTTTGTTGTTTTTATCATTCCATATATCCATTTCAATAGAAGAATATATAACTATTGATATGTTGAAGGGTCAAATAACTGGTAGGTTCTGGAAGATAATATTGGATATGTATTTTATGAGATAATTATTTAAGGGTACAATCAGGTAGAAATATAATTAAAGAGAGATATAATTATATAGAATCCTGGGAAAACACAATTGCAAACACAAAGAGATCGATATACATATAAAGAAATCCTAAATTCACATTATCTATTAATTATAAATTGGATTTAGTATCATAATTAATTAAGTAATTTTATGATCTGTAGTCAAAAATATTCACTAATAAAAAAATACATATATGTAAAATATTTTAATTCCAAAATTATTAAATAAGGCATACCAATTTTACCTGTATTACAAAAATTCATAATAAGAATATGAGAAACAATTATATACTATCCACATATATTGAATTATATTTAATGAAGTAAGAGGACTATCTTTATTAGGTGTTCACCAGATTTTTTGGTATATCTTTCTCTATGTCATAGAAATCACTAAGAATTGTATATTTGGGCATCCAGAAAGTCATTGTTTTAATGTTTTGTGATTATAGTTCCCTTATAATTGACATATGATTTGTTAAATAAAATAGAAGTTATCATTTCCTCAGTGAGGCAACATTGATACATACCATACATCTTTTTCATTTAAAAATAATGTTTAGTATACTTAAATGTAATAAAATGGATACACACATGTAATGTCACTATCTACATTCTTGATATGAATTTTTTTCGTAGAGTATTATTCTTTTTTTATAACCATGTACATTCAAAAACTATAGTAGATGATTAATTTCATGAAATTTTTCATAATTAGTTCCCCAACATAAAAAGAATGCCAAATTTGTTTTTTGGTGTCCAAATTTTACATAAGAAAATACCTCTCACTAAGAGATTTAATGGGATTTTAAATTTTAGAGCATCTATTGAAATAAAAATTAAATTTATTTTCATTATTTATTATGTAACACCCCAATATTTCATAGTGTGTTATCTAATTGAAGTAATTCAATAACTTGCGCAACACGCAACACCGAGTTCGAGCGCATCACAACATACCAAAATAGCCATTCAAAAAGCACTTATGAATAGTATTTACTGAATTTGAAATCTTATATACTCTATATAATTTTAACATCCATATTTTGTGTTTCACAAACATAATATATGAACAAATTAGTTTTTTCAGATACAGGAAGTATTTTTCAAAAAAGTCAAGTTTACCGCCTTTTACTAGAGAATCCTTTTTCAAAACCAATATTTTACACTTTTATATATTCAATTCAATGAAATTAAGTTTTACTTTTGAAGCAAGACATAAAAATTTAGTTTAGATAAATTGTTGGTACTTTTCTGATAACTTTTATATTTTGACGAACTGTGAAAAATACTATGTTTTAATTGAAAACAACTTTTTTAATTGAAATAATTTATAGTGCTAAATTATGTATTTGAATGGTTTTGAATTATAAATAGATTATATTTTTATCATTTAATAAAATTTAGGTCATTATATGTAATTTCACATTGATAGTTTCCATAAACACATGTCAATCTTGTGATAGTTTTTACTTTTTTAAAACCTTCTTTTTTGTTTTGACAACGGGGATTAATTTTAAATTAAAAAATGAAAATTATATGTTTTCAATTTTATAAAATATTATTTATTTTTTAATTCAAAATATCAAAATTTTCTTAGGGTTAATGTTTATTTTTTTTCTAAAAACATTCATTTTTTGATAAATAGTGAAAAACACGGCGTAATTATTTAAAACTAACTTTTTATTTAAATAATTATTTATTTTATTTAAATTTATTTTTAGTCAAAATATATATATAATACCAATATAACTTAAATTTAATTCATTTTAGTCATTTTATAATAAAATTTGATGTATAAATTTTTAATGAACTTTTTAACCTCTTTTACCCACCTTCAAGGCACGTTAGAAAATTTGCATAAAACATAATTTTACTGCTTTTGTGAGTTGAATTTAAAAAATCAAAGAGACATGGTTGATATCAGTAAGTAAAATCTGATTCAATAATTTAAGACCCCAAGATTTCATAGTACTTTATTTTTTCAAAGTAATTCAATAACTTTCACTACACGCAACACAGAGTTCTAGCGCACCATGACTTACCAAACAAGCCGTTCAAAAGTGGTTATGAATATTATTAACTGATTTTTGAACCTTATAAAATCCTTATAATTTTATAATCCATATTATGTGTTTCTTAGAAATAATGTAAGAACAAATACATTTTTTTCAGATAAAAGAAGTATTTCTAAAAAAATGCAATTTTACCACCTTTTAATGGTGAAGCCTTTTTAAATACAATTTGGAAACTTTTATATATTCAATTTGACAAAATAAAATTCTTATTTAGAATAATGACATAATAATTTAGTTTCAAAAATGTTTTGCTGTTTTTCTAATAACTTTTGATATTTGGGTGAATAGTGAAAAATACTATATTTTAACTGAAAACAACTTTTTAAATAAAAATAATTTATATTGTTAAATTATAAATTTTAATGATTTGGAAGTATAAATGGATTATATTTTTACCATTTAATCCAATGACGGTCATTGTAAGTAATTTCACTTTGAAATTGGACATAAACAAGTGTCAAACTTTTTGTAGTAATTATTTCTTAAAAATACCCCTTTTGGTTTTGACAGTGGGGATTAATTTTATATTAATAATCGAAACTTCTAGGTTTTTAATTTGGCAAAATAGACTTAATTTTTGAATTCGGAATATCAAAATCATCTTAGGGTAAATTTTTGGTATTTTTCTGAAAACTTTTAATTTTTGATGAATAGTGAAAAACACTAAGTTATAGTTTAAAACCAAATTTTTATTTAAATAATTATTTATTTTATTTAAATTTATTTTATTTCAAAGTAGACACATAATACCTATATATGTTCAATTTAATTCATTGGAGTCTGTTTATAATAATTTTATATATATAAAAAATTTCTTGAACTTTTCACCGTCTTTTACCCTCCTCATAGGAGAATTTGAAAATTCACATAAAACATAATTTTACCACTTACGAGAGTGGAATTTCGAAAATCCGAGAGACACAATTAATATCAAGCAGTAAAATGTGGTTCAATAAGATAAAAAGTTTTTTTTTGGTGAATAGTAACTTTTTACTTTTATTTAACACGGTGAAAAGTAAATAGGGTAATTAAGGGTACAAATGATTTTATTATAACCCAAAACATATCCTAATTCGATTGTATAAGTATAATTTGACCAAAAACAACCATAGGAATAAAATATGGACCTCTTTGGTCCACTTGGATTAGAGTAGGAAATTTATTATTATTTAATTCAAAGAAGAGTTAAAAGAGTTCAAATCAATGTTTAATAACTAAAACATTTTTAATATTGGATTATAGAAAATATAAATTCGGTTATAAATATTCATTAGAATAGTAAAATTATTTCCTAAATAATTGTATTTTATTTATAATTTTTAAAAATTAAATAATATAATTTATTTATGACACAATGATGATGCAGTAATTACCTTATTTGAGAAATATTAAAATAATTGATATAATAAATACCCAAATAAATATAATTTGAGACTTTTAATGAATTCCACGAATTTTATAGGATAATATGACATGTTAGGATTTCTTAAATGAGTTTGGTTCAAATTAATAATGTTGTTAAGACTTTAACAAAAATCAATTATTAAATATTGTCAAAATTGACATAAATGAGTTTTTAAAACAAGTATTATATTATTAATTGATATTCTATTTCTAAAAATATAAGGTTCAGCCAAAATACTTATATCATTATAGGTTTATTATTAATGGACCACTTTGGGGTCTATTAGATGTATATAATAAGTTTATTAACTATATAATATAAAAATACAAAGTGACATGGTAAATGTCAATCTAATTAACTAAGAGTTAAAACTAAAAGATAAGGTTAATATAATGACCCAAACCTATCTAACATTTATTTGTTGAATTGATTTCAACCCATACCCACCTTATAATTTTAAAAATATACTATGGAGGCACTATAAACAGAATATAAATTTATTATAAATTAATACTTTAAGTTTTTTCTAAAGAGCCCATCCTCCCCCTTATAAAAGGACACAACTTCTAACCAATTATTCATAGCTTCAAAGCCTTTTGGTTAGGCCAAAACCTGCCCAAATACTCTCTAAACTTCCCTCACTTCTACCTAGAGTTCTTAGTTTGATCATAAAGACATCCTAAGGATCCCTTTTGATCATATCAAAAAGAAGAACCCGAAGAAGAGGTAATGTTTTCACCAACCTTTTTCAAGTTCCTTTCTTCTTCAACTTCTTCTTTCATTGTTATTTCCTTTATAAAACAATAAATCTAGTATCTTCTATATACAGTGATGTTATTATAAATATGGTACAACCATATTCAGTATTCTATCCATCCTTTTAATGACATGTCACCATTCGTGCGTACGTAAGACTTACCGTCTCCACGTCGTGGTGTAATTGTTATTCAAAACATTATTATTTGGATGGGTATGATAATGATATGTAATTGATGTAAATAATAAATATAACATGATAATTATTCTGTATATATGATATACCATCTAATTATATATTATTTTAATATCAAAATAATAATATTTTCGCTCGTGCGTACGTACAGACTACCGTCTCCACGAACGCGGTGAGATTCATTCCTCATTGTATCCATGCAATTATAATTATCATTTGATGATTAAAAATAATGATTAAGGACTTGATATCACTCTGGATATGAATAAGATAAAACATATCCATAACAAACACATCTTATGTAAAAATATATATAAAAGAAAACAAGTAAGTTAACACCCGAAACGATGATAATACTAAGATATTATTAACAAATCAATATTAAAAGGTCATATATGATATCATATTAATGTATATGATTCTGGTATAATTTAATAACAATTATTTCACCATTATACAGGAGGTTAATCTACCCTAAAAAATGGAAAAGTACAAGGTAAGGGTTTATTTCACAATCTCTTCATTATTTGAGGTTGTTTATACGTAATTATCTACTAGGAACTCTTTATCATCCACATCCATGTTTCTTAAAAATGTATTTCAAAACATTCTTAATATTTTACAGAATATGGGTTAAATTCATTTATACCCTTGTTTGACTTTTTATAAGAAGTTTATAAAGTAATCATTATGTCATTTTCGAAACAAGGTCCTTTTTATCCTTTTAGACAAAATTAAGGTAAGAATGTATTTTTTTAACTTATACGGTGGGTGTGGCTATTTTCCCCCATTGTAAAATCTTAGAAGATTCCCTTTTCAATATTATAAGAATATTTTCAAATTAAATGTTTTATTTTATAATAATTTGACTTTTAAATGATTTTAATAAAAGAGATATTTCTCCCAAATAGTTTTGATTTCATCTATATCAATATCATTTGATGGATTTTAAGCTTATTTGAAGTTGATTTACCAGGAAAGTTTGAACCAGACGTAAGCCTGGTCCCCCAAATTTATTAAAAGGAAAGTGCAAGTAAAGTCAAAAGAAAATAAAAACGTTACATTACATCAAAGCCATATGCATCCTTCTCCCCATCATCAGATAAATCATCACCAGGATCAGCTGACACCCATTCAGAGGATTCGTATTTGTGCATCAACTCAAGATACATATTTTTCTTCCGAATCATTTCCTCAGACAACTTTACCTTGAAGGTTTTGTGATATGTTTGACTGTGGATGTGTTATATTTATACCATTCTTGGTTTATGAAGAAATTATTTACATTTCGTATGCTTGTTTTAATACGAATGCTTATGTTATGTTTAAACCTGTACATATGAGGAATACATTGGACTTAGTAAGTGATGGGTGGAGCTCGCTATTGCTCCTCGATGAATCCGTAGGTCTCATGAGACAAAATAGAGTCTTGGCACGAGGCCTTGAAAAAATCTTATTTGTAGTCTTGGCACGAGGCCTTGGCTATGTGGTTATGACAGTCTGGAATTATGCATTCCATCATTATGAAAGTGGTTATTGAAATTTCATGTGATTATTCAATTAGTAGAATATCCATGTGAAGAAGTAAATGGAATTATTTCATTTTTTCCATATTATTCTAAAGTTAATGTTTAAAAGGATTTTGTTTTAGTAATACAGTGCCTTATTTGTTTATGGCTATTTATGAAAGTTTCCGATATATTTTAATCCTTACTGAGTATCTGAGCTCACTTCTTTCAATGTTTTATTTTTTCCAGGATGTGAAGAAATAATTTATGAATGACCTGTAGGGATAGTATGAGGGGATATGAAGAAAATATGTTGTTGTAGTTTTTTTTACTTTATGATGTAATGTAAGTCTTTATGAATGTATCTAGTGTTTCCAAGGATACTAAACTAATCAGTCTTTCGAGAATTGACCTTTTGTGATCATGCCAATGATAGGTAATAATGCACTCACTTGAGGTAACTAGGGTCGGGGCACTACAGTTGGTATCAGAGGAAGTTTAGTACCAACCTTGGAAGCTATATTTAGATAAACTCTGATTAGAGCACATAGCCCTAAGATAGACTTTTTGGATTAGTATACAAGAATTTCCTAGAATTTTGGTATTGTAGAGATTTTGTGAGTTTCCCGAGAAATAAATCCATGTCTGGATACAAGCAGGTGTTGAGTCAAAAGTTCTCCTTTGACTTCTATATCATGTTTTAGAAATCACAAATTTCTTTTATCAAGTATCATACTGACTCTGTCAATCGTATCATACTGACTCTGTCAAACATATCGTACTGACTCTGTCAATAGTATCATACTGACACTTTCAATCATATCGTACTGACTCTGTCAATCGTATCGTACTGACTCTTTCAATTGTATCATACTAACTCTGTCAATCGTACTCACTTTTGTATATCTTACTTTGTATCGTATCAATACATTACATTTAGTAATACTTATAATTCTCTTACTTTCATTACTCACTAGTTTTGGTACTTAGTCAAAAAACACATGTTTCATATTAATCGTACTCTTATTTATCATCTTCATATATCTTGTTTTAACCAATACGATTTCATTGATTTAGTTACAAACTAATCAAAACGATGTCGTGCTTTCTGTTTCAAGATGACTGTTATAATGCCAGGTGTCCAAGTCCCTTCGAGGTTTTTAGAGAAATATGATAGTTGGAGGAGATGTGACCGTTGAAACCTAGGCCTATAAATAGTTGGTAATTTGAAGCCAAGAGAGTACAACTGAGAACAAGGGTGAACGCGTGTGAAAAACTGTGATACTTTTCTTCTATCAAGTTCTAGAGAGAGACGTTGTGTCTTCTCTCATGATTTGTGCTTTTTGCGTCCGATCATCATATCGAGGGATTTCAAATAATTGAAAGATAGAGGTGACGATTACCTACAAAATCAAGGGTTGTTGGGGATAGGCAGACATACGTTCCGATCATCGTATCGAGGGATGCCGGGGATAGGCATACAGACGTTCTGATCATCGTATCGAGGGCTATCGTGGATAGGCAGACAGACGTTCTGATCATCGCATCGAGGGCATACCAAGGTGGTCGTAAGACAGACCTCTTATCCTAGGTGAAAAGATGACCCTTCTCCTTGGGTCAAAAGAATTGTAATACTTTTACCCTTCCGTTGTTGTTTGTATTATAAAGGAATTTGTACTGTTTCCTTTCTTCATTACAATTTCAATTGTAATTCTTTCAATTGAAATTATTCTATTACAATTTGTATTACTAGATTCTATATGCTTTATGGTAGAATCTCTCACACATGTATTACTCTGATTATTGTATTCATCATGAATACAATAACTTTTACTTTTCTAATAGTTTTACATTACTTCATACATTTATATTCAATACAATTGTGGTTGTTTGAATTGTATTAGTTTAAGATCTTTTAAACTAATGTCTAAGTGTTTAAACACAAAGTTTTAAACCTACAATTTACCCCCTCTTGTATTGTTCCATCTAATATACATATACATCTACATATTCGATCCAACAATTGGTATCAAAGGATTTTTTCCACTGATTTGAATTACTTGTTCTATTTCTTTCATATTTTTTTACTACTTACTACACTACCATGTGGAGTGGAAAAGATTTTCTTTATTAGATGGAAGGAATATATATTTGATCAATTGACAACCTAAATTCTTATAAACCACCAATATTTTATGGGAATGATTATGAGTACTTGAGAGATCGAATGAAGACATTTGTGCTCAATACTGGTGTAGGCAATTTTATTATGCTTACTGGAGGTTACAAAATTCCTGACAAAGAAGTCAGTGCCTTCACTAACCAAGAGAAGCAAGAATATCAACTGAATTACAAGGTACGCAATACATTATTATGCTCTATGACCAGGAATATATACAGCCAGATATCTTCATGTGAAGAATACAACTGTATTTCGAAGAAATTTTAAGTCACTCATTTTGGTACATACAAGGTTATAGAAACAAGAAGAGCATTGCTTTGAGCAGAGTATCATGGATTTGTTTTTCCTTATGGAGAGCCAGTATGTAAAGTGCAACAAAGGTTTATGACAATTGAAAATAGCTTACAATCTATGGGAGAAAAAGGCCTTGACGATGAATCTCTAATAGATAAGATTATAGATATAATGCCAAATGAATGGGATTAAAAAAGGACAGCTATTGATGAAAACAGAAAATTTTCCCAGATTACTCTTGATGGACTCTTTGGAACTCTTTTATAGCATGAGACAGGAATGAAAAGAGATGCTGATTTTAACAAGAGGAAGAATGGGAATGGAAGTGTGGCCTTTACATCTAAATCTAAAACACCTGAAAGGCTTACAAGATCCAAAGCCAAAAAATTAGTTTTATCAGAATCAAGTGATAGTGATCACTCGGATAATGAGTTAGCCAATCTTGCTCGAAGGATGAACAAGATTGTGGGAAAGAAAGACTTTCAATATAGATTCAAAAAGAAAGAAAGGAAGGATAATAATGATTTAGAGGTAACTTGTTATGAATGTAAGAAAGTAGGACATATAAGGCATGATTTTCCTTTACTGAAAAGGAAAGACATAAAGGAGAAACACTCTAAAATAAATAAGAAAAAGTATTATAAGATGAAGAAAGTCTTGAAGGAAAATGATACTTGTAGTGAAAGTGGTAGTGATTCTTCAGAAAATTCTTTAGAATATGAGTCCTCAGAAAAAAGGAATATTGGACTTATAGCCAGATTACCAATTGAAGATCATTGTCTCAGGGATAAGGTAAACAATACTAAAGCTATTACAAATGTCTCTTTAAATGAAAATTATATTGATGATAAATATTATGAATCTTCAAATGATGAATCTTCATCATCAGAATATGATACATTACCTTCTTTTAAAGAAGTATCTAGATTTTCTAAATTACATGAAAATGAAAATTCTAAACTCAAGAAGAAGCTTGAGAAAGAAAACTCTAGAATTTCAGTTTTAACTAAAGAAGTATCAGATCATTCCAATGATCTTGATATGAAAACTTCTAATTTTTAAAATATTTTAGAAACCCTTGAGAAAGTCAAATCTGATAAGGATAAACTTTCTAAGGAACGAGAAAATGTGATTTCTAAGAAAAATGTTTTAGAGCCTAACTCTAGTTTAAAATAAAATGTTTTGGAGGATAAAAAATTAGTTTTAAAACTAAATTCCAAAATCATTTATTTGAAAAAATGTATGTCAAGCTTTACTTATGGCAAGGAGAACTTTGAAAAAATGTATTCCCAAATCCGACCTTTGAGGAATCAATCTGTACTTGCTTATACTTATTCCAAACCGATTTTTAGTAATAACTATTTTTTTCCACAAAAAACACCTTTTTGTTCTAAGTGCCAATGTGGTGGACACTGGAAAAGAGAGTGTTTTCTTAAAAAAACTCAATCTTTAGGATTTTATAAAGCATATTTTGAAAACAAATGTGGATACCTAAAATTTTTTTATTTAACCATTCTGGATCCAAACAAGTTTGGATTCCGAAAAATTAATTTTTTCTCTTTCAGGAAAATAAGAAGTGTACCAACAAAAATATTTGGTACATGGATAGTGGTTGTTCTAGACACATGACCGGAAACAAAGATTTCATTTAAAAGATTATCAAAACAAAAGGTGGAAAAGTTACCTTTGGATATAATACTCAAGGAAAGATTGTTGGTATAGGTAATATTTTTTTTCTTGGAAAAGTTCTTATCTCAAATGTTTTGTTTGTTAATGGTCTTGGGCACAATCTCATCAGCATAAGTCAATTATGTGATGAAGGTTACCTTGTGAATTTTATGAATGATAAGTGTCTAGTTCACAATTACAAGGATGAGTTTATTCTATCGTCCCATAGGCAAGATAATGTATACACTATTAACATAGAAGACCTTAGGAGCCAAAATTTACCCTGCTTAAGTGCAGTAGAAGACCATTCATGGATATGGCATAGAAGACTAGGACACTACAATCTAAGAAAACTTTGTAAAATCTCAAAGAAAAGACTTGTAAAGGGTCTACCGGATCTTAGATAAGATTCTTTAAAAGTCTGTGATCCTTGTTAATTTGGCAAGCAACATAAAACTAGGTTTAAATCAATTAATGAAGTTTCAACTTCTAATTCATTACAGTTAGTACATATGGATCTTTTTTCTCCTTCACAAACTGGAAGCATTGGAGGAAAATACTATATATTTGTTTTAGTTGATGACTTTACTAGATTGACATGGGTCTATTATCACAAAAATAAATCTGAATCCTTTTCATATTTCAATAATTTTAGAGCCCAAGTTAAAAATGAGAAAAACCTATCATTGATAACTATTCATAGTGATCATGGTGGTGAATTTCAAAATTCAGTTTTTGAAACTTTTTGTAGTAAGAAATGTATTAATCACAATTTCTCAACTCCAAGGGCTCCTCAGAAAAATGGTGTTGTTGAAAGAAGAAATTGTATTCTTCAGGAAATGAATAGAACCATGTTGAGTGAATACTCAATTGCTAAGCACTTTTGGGCTGAAGCTGTTAGTACTCCTTGTTATACTATAAATCGTGTTTTAACTAGACCATTTCTTAATAAGACACCTTATGAGTTATGGACTGTCCGAAAACCTAAAGTTTCATACTTCAAAGTTTTTGGGTGCAAAGTATTCATTCTGAATACAAAAGATAATCTTCACAAATTCACACCAAAATCTGATGAAGGAATCTATCTGGGCTACTCCACAACTTCTAAGGCTTATAGAGTTTCCAATAAAAATACTTGTACTATTAGGTAAATAGTACATGTAAATTTTGATGAATCTGATCCTTTTGTTTTTAAACCATCCCAATCTACATCCTCGTATGTGTTTTCAAAAACTGATTATCAACCTTTGCTAGAAGATCCTTCTGATAAGGAAAATGTTCAAGAAGATACTTCTGAAACATTTACCACAGCATATTTTCTACCTTATGTGGATGAATAGGTTTTACAAAACCCAAATCAATTGTTTCTTAGGAATCACCCCAGTGATAACATCATTGGTGATGTAAATCAACCTGTAAGGACCAGAAATTCCTTAAGAAATGAAATAGAACATCGTGCTTTTCTTTCCCAATTTGAACCTAAAAGTCCAAGTGAGGCCTTTGGTGATGATGATTGGATCAAAGTAATGCAAGAGGAACTAAATGAATTTAAGAGGAATCAATTCTGGACTTTAGTTGGAAGACCTAATGAAACAACTGTAATTGGTGTAAAATGGGTTTTCAGAAACAAATGCGATGAAAATGGAATCGTTGTTTGAAATAAAGCAAGACTTGTTTCTAAGGGCTATAATCAACAAGAGGGAATAGACTATGAAGAAACATATGCTCGTGTAGCTAGACTTGAATCTATTTGTATTCTATTAGCCTTTGCAGCATACTTTAATTTCAAACTTTTTCAAATGGATGTTAAATGTTCTTTTTTAAATGGTTTTGTTCAAGAAGAACTTTTTGTCGAACAACCTCCAGGTTTTCTAGTCCTAAAACATCCTGATCATGTTTTTAAACTTACCAAGGCTCTATATGGTCTTAAACAAGCTCCTAGAGCATGGTATGATAGAATTAGAGGATTTATTTTACAAATCAATTATATAAAAGTTACAGAAGATCCAACCCTTTTTATAAAAATGGAAAATTAAAATGACTTGATTGTTCAAATCTTTGTTAATGTCATCATATTTGGATCATCTCAGAAATCTTTAACTAATTATTTTTCTAATTTAATGAAATCTGAGTTTGAAATGAGTAGGATGGGTGAGCTAAAATTCTTTTTATGTTTTCAAATTTCTCAAAAACCAGAAGGGACATATATATCCCAACATAAGTATATTAAATATTTACTCAAAAAGTATGGTTATGACAAAACTAAAAGTATCAGCACTCCAATTGTTACCTCAAATAGACTTGATCTTGATGAAACTGGGAAACTAGTAGATCAAAAAAAATTAGAGGTATTATAAGAAGTTTCTTATACTTGATAGCCAGTCGACCGGACATAATGTTTTTCGTATGCCTATGTGCAAGATACGAATCTAATCCAAAAGAGTCTCATTTAAAAGTTGTAAAGAGAATCTTTCGGTATTTAAAAGTCACTATGGATCTGGGTCTCTTTTATTCATCTAGAAATGATTTTGTTTTAAAAAGATTTTCAGATTCTGACTTTGGATGTTGTAGAATAGATAGAAAAAGTACATCTGGAACATGTCATTTCTTAGGAGATTCTCGTGTGTTTTGGTCCTGCAAGAAACAAAACTCAGTAGCACTTTCCACTGCTGAAGCTGAATATGTAGCAGCTGGAAGTTGCTGTGCTCAAGTGTTGTGGATGCAACACACACTCACTGACTATGGATTGTGTTTTTCCAAAACTCAAATTCTATGTGATAATACTAGTGCTACAGCTCTGAGTAAGAACCCAGCACATCACTCCTGTGAAAAACACATAGATGTTAGGCATCACCTTCTTAGGGATCCCACACAAAAAGGAAATATTATTTTACAATTTATCGGAACGCGAGAACAACTTGCTGACATTTTCACAAAACCATTACCTTCAGATAGATTTGAGTTTATAAAATAGAATCTAGGAATGATTACATTAAAATAATCATTCATATCCACTTCTTGTTTTACATTTCTCCTTACATCAAACGACTCCTCTAGAAAGGGGGAGAACATTTCTTACTATGTTTTTTACTATATTTCTTTTTATCTTATGATCCTTAATTATTTACTCTCCCGGTATGTGTTTTTTGTTTTTCTGTTTATCGTATTTACAGTTTTAGTGTTTTATTAATTTCTTTTCCATCATATCAACCGATCATGGTAATGAATTTCTTTTCCATCATATCAACTGATCATGGTAATGAATTTCTTTTCCATCTTATCAACCGATCATGGTAATGAATTTCTTTTCTAGTGTATCAACCGATCATGGTAATGAATTTATTTTTCGTCATATCAACCGATAATGGTAATGAATTTCTTTTCCATCGTATCAACCGATCATGGTAATGAATTTATTTTCCATTGTACCGTCAGTTAATGGTAACAAGTTTGTTTTCGTTCATCTCGTTAGTTAATGGTAATGGCTTTGTTTTCCATCGGCATGTCAGTTCATGGTAAATACTTTGTTTTCCATCAGCTTGTCAGTTAATGGTAATGATTTTGTTTTCCATCGGCTTGTCAGTTCATGGTAACAAGATTGTTTTCCATCGTCTTGTCAGTTAATGGTAACAACTTTGTTTTCCATCGGTATGATGATCTATAGTATTCTTTTATTTCGTACGCTTGTGTTTTTCTTTAATACTATATAAAACCAAAAATTAACTTACGATCTCCGTCAGGTACATTTTATTTTTTAATTTTTTCCCTTTAATCCTATCTGTTGATTTCTTTTCTTCAAATCTCAACCGTAGAAGATCAATGTTCACCCTTTTGCCGCCTATAAATTGTCACCCCTCCCCAAACCCACATTGTTTTTTCAGGATTTGAGGCAAAGCTCTACTCCACTGGTTTTAAGTCATCATACAATATTTCATCATCAACACATATATGTCTCAATCCTCTACTAATAATCTCGCCGAAATTCCTTCAAATACTTTTACAGAGAAATACTTTTTTAGAGAAAGGTTAGTTTCTCGGGTCTTTTTTGATTCGTATGATTCCACAATCAAAAGAATCGTTTTTTTCAAGGATGGGAGCATTTATGTGTTGAAATAAAGGTTTCTCAATATCTGGTTCTCTTTGATGAAGTCAGTCAGTTCTATAAAACTGTATCTTTCGACAAAGACATGACTATCAATTTTGGTGTGTACAATAGAAAATTGTCTATGTCTGTGAAACAAGTGGCTCATTTTCTGAATGTCCCAATAGAAGGTGATTCTTTCTGTCCATCTCATAAAATACCAGAGGAGGTCGGTACGTTTAATAGAGAAAGTGATGAGAAGTCTTTGTTTGATATAAATGAAGAGAAGAGAAAAGTGGCTCATCTGTCTCCGGACAATAGGTTTGTAACTCTTTGGATGCAAGGTTTTCTTATCCCAAGAAAAGAAGATAGAGAAACTCTGAAAGTTTCTGATGTTTTTAGGGTTGAATATCTTGTAAATATGATAAAATTAAATATCATGGGATATGTTTTTGAAACTATCAAGAATGTCAATAAAGGAGAGATTAAGTCCCAAATGATTATGTATCCAGCTATCCTTACAAAGTTTATTCTCCAGAGCATGAAGTTTTGCAACATTCCTTTGAAACGAAAGTTGATAGATCTGTAGCCATCCTGGATTAGTAAGAGTACGATGAAAAAGTTGACTGTTTGTTTCGATCCAAATTCAAAAAAAATTATAAGAGATGTAGAATCTGAATCGGCTTAGAATCAATCGGCACCTATGCCAGCCAAAGACATTCCTTCTATTGGTGTTACTCAAAAGTCTGATCCCCAAACCAGCTCAAATCCAAAGAATAATCCTAAATATAGTAAGGAGGTAGTAGCTAAATTGAGAAAGGATAAGGAACAAAGAGAGGAAGGTGGTCCATATTTTGGACTTGATCCAGCCGAAGCGTTTGCTGAAAGAACAAGGGTAGAAGAAACCCTTAATGCTGAAAAGAAAAAGAAGACCATTTTGTAGAGAAAGGCTCAAGACATTGATATCTCTAAAGTCTTGAAAATGGTTGAGGATGTAAGTGCACAACTAGCAGATGAAGTTCATCAAGAGCCCATCGTACAGAGTCTTCCTGAGAAATAAAAAGGAAAACAAATGTTAGAAGAGATAGAAGAAGCTGAAGAAGAGGATGGAGATTTTTTTTTAGAATTCCTTTAGAGTTCGAAGAAGAGTAGAGAGGAATCAGTTCAAAAGCAGATTGAAGGTATTCAACAAGTTCCTCATACCGATCAAGCACCTTTTGAAACCTCTAAAACTCCGGGTAATACACCCCCACAAGAAAATAAAGGTTCTTAAACCTCTCATACTGAAAAAGTTATTGTCATTAGTGACAAAGTAGAAGAAGAAAGAAAGGAGAAAGAAAAAGCAAAAGTAAAAGAGCCAGTTGTTGACTCAAGCCGATCAAATGAACTGCCTTCGTACGATGAGGACACTAATTTAGAACACACAATCTCTCTCAAGAACAGTGATTATATTGTTCATGTTTTAAGAAGGGTTGAAAATATTATTCCCTACTTTCCCGGGCTGGAAGGAAAAATTAATTTCATTACTGACAATCAAAAAAATAATTTTGGTTCTGTAAGGGAGTTGAGAAAGAAATTTTTGTCAGTTGAAGCCGATTTGAAAGTTCTATCTAAAACTTCGGCTACTCATAAGAAAGCTTGCAACAGGATGACCAAGTGGTCAAATAAAATAAAAAGCTTGGTGAATGACTATGAGATAGCTATTGAAGATATAAGGATATTTTCAAATGATCTTGCGATTTCATTTAATAAGCTTGACAAAGAAACCGTTGAAAGGCTGATTCAGATAACTCATTAAGCTGATATTCCTTCAGTGAAAGAATTGCAAGAGAGAATGAATGCTTTTCAGTCTGAATTCTCAAAGGTTT
The DNA here is from genome assembly GCA_963277665.1 of Viscum album. Lineage (NCBI taxonomy): Eukaryota > Viridiplantae > Streptophyta > Magnoliopsida > Santalales > Viscaceae > Viscum > Viscum album. Next base: position 173,751,823 of record OY728157.1, read on the forward strand.
CATCTTTCAAGGATGAGATGGTTTTGTTGAAGAAACAAAATGTTGTGTTACCCGAAGATAAGAAGAATCTACAAGACAGAATTGATACCCTTAAGGAAGTAATCAGATTCCAAGAGGAGACTATCAAGAATCAGGATCATAATTTTGTGGACCAACAAGAGCATCTCATAACTCAGGGTGATTCAATTTCTGAAGAAAATAAAGAAATCAAAAAGATGAAAGCTATTCTTCATGAGCTGATAAAGAAGGTGAAGGAAAGAGAAAACAAATGACTATTGTATTTGTCTTTCTTTTCTTATGGAACCATTCTGTTTTGTAATAACATTAATGTTACTCTTTCTTTTTTCCTGTAATTCTTTTCTCTAACCGTTTCAGGCAACTCAAAGTGATCCCATTCTTTTTGTAAACCACAAAGGGGGAGAATGTTTTATAAAGGGGGATAATGTTTTACAAAGAGAGAATGATTTAATCAAATACTTCGAAACCAAGTAAAATCTGTGAATACAATCCTTAGGAAAGTATACACCTAAGGGGGAGTTAGTTGAATTCAAATTCATATTCAGAAGAGTTTCCAATAACTCAGGGGGATATAAGTATATCTTTTTGTCTTTACATTGTGTATTGTGCATTCCAAAAAGGGGGATATTGTTGAGTCAAAAGTTCTCCTTTGACTTCTATATCATGTTTTAGAAATCACAAATTTGTTTTATCTTGTATCGTACTAACTCTATCAATCGTATCGTACTGACTCTGTCAATCGTATCGTACTGACTGTCAATCGTATCGTACTGACTCTGTCAATCGTATCATACTGACTCTGTCAATCCTATCATACTGAATCTGTCAATCGTATCATACTGAATCTATCAATCGTATCGTACTGACTATGTCAATTGTATCGTACTAACTCTATCAATCATACTCACTATTATGTATCTTACTTTGTATCGTATCAATACATTACATTTAGTAATACTTATAATTCTCTTACATTCATTACTCACTTGTTTTGGTACTTAGTCAAAAAACACATGTTTCATATTAATCGTACTCTTATTTATCATCTTAATATATCTTGTTTTAACCAATACGATGTCGTTAAGTCAGTTACAATCTAATCAAAATGATTTCGTGCTATCTGTTTCAAGATGACAGTTATAATTCCAGGTGTCCAAGTCCCTCCGAGTTTTTCAGAGAAATATGACCGTTGGAGGAGATGTGACCATTAGAACATGAGGCCTATAAATAGGAGTTCATTTGAAGCTGAGAGAGAACAACTAAGAACAAGGGTGAATGCGTGTGAACAACTGTGATACTTTGCTTCTATCAAGTTCTAGAGAGAGATGTTGTGACTTCTCTCCATGCTTTGTTCTTTGTGTGTCCGATCATCGTATCAAGGGATTTCAAGTAATTGGAAGACAGAGGTGCTGATTACCTAAACAATCAAGGGCTACCGGGGATAGGCAGAAAGACGTTCCGGTCATCATATCGAGGGCTGCCGGGGATAGGCAGACAGACATTCCGATCATCGTATCGAGAGCTACCGGGGATAGGAAGACAGACATTCTGATCATCGTATCGAGGGCTTACCATGGTGGTCGTAAGACAGGACTCTTATCCTAGGTGAAAGGATAACCCTTCGCTTTGGGTCAAAAGAATTTTAATAATTTTACCTTTCCGCTGCTGTTTGTATTAGAAAGGAATTTGTATTGTTTCCTTTCTTCAATAAACTTTCAATTGTAATTGTTTCAATTTCAATTATTCTATTACAATTTGTATTAATAGATTCTATATGCTTTATGGTAGAATCTTTCACACCTGTATTACTCTGATTATTGTATTCATCTTGAATAAAATTACTTTACTTTTCTAATAGTATTACATTACTTCATACCTTTATATTCAATACAATTGTGGCTGTTTGAATTGTATTAGTTTAAGATCTTTTAAACTAATCTCTAAGTGTTTAAACTCAACGTTTTAAACCTACAATTCAACCCTCTTGTATTTTTCCATCTAATATACATATACATATACATATTTGATCTAACAGCAGGTAGAGGCTGATCTAGCATAGATGTACCTATGGGTAAAACCTGAAAACACCACTTTGAGCTAGACTCGAACGGGAACTCGTGCATGACAATGGGCCTTACTGCACTATTGGTTATGACACTCCCGGGGGATATGCATAGGATAATTCTCCTTTTCATTACAAACCATTATGAAGGGTTTATGAGTATATAATTCTTTAATGAAAGAATCCTTATGATTTTGGATTATATCCATAAACCATTCAATTTACATTAGGTATTTTACAAGTTTGGGATTATTCATTGCAATTCATAAACTAACCTATTTTATGCTATTGTATAGAAATTGTGCCCAGTAGAAGTAATGTGAAATCCGACAATACGTATGATCCAATGAGTAAGAGGGATCATATATTTCATATTATTAAGCCAACATTTAGAAGGGAAATAGTCTCCCATGTATTCTCAACATATGAAGAAATAACATCATATGTTAATAAGATAAGTAAATAATTCTATGAGTCCTATGGCTTTGAAGGGAAGTAAGAGTAGAAAAGGACGGAAGAGAGAAAGATGGATAAAGGGAAGAGGGAAAAGAAGAATTTTCCCATATGTGATAACTATGGGAAGAAACACTCTGGAACATTCCTGAAGGTAATGGGAGTTTGTTATAAGTGTGGAGAAAAAGGACACCAAGTACGAGACTGCAAGGGTAAGAAAAAGGTTTCAAATGAACAATGCTTCATCTACAAGTAGTTGGGACACTACGTGAACCGATGTCCAAATCATCAGAGTATTCCCCAAATGATGCTATTGGATAATAATCATGTTATGATACTACCACAGATGAGGAGGAATTATTAGAGTTCTTATGTTGTTATTAGAGAATTATGTCATTTAAGTGTTGTATCAATAATGTACTGGTTATAATAATTATGGAGTATATAAGGATTGTACTGCAGTACTATTTCATTAAGGACTTGAGATTGTGTGGAACCAAGAAAAGTGACTCAATAACAGGTTAAATTTTTGGAAAATATATGGTTGAGAGAAAGATAAACCATAATATGGTTCTGATACCGAGGTAGTGATTTTGGAATAATACATGATTGATTTGGATAAATTATATTTCATATTCTTCATTACCTTGAAACTGATTAATGATTTGTATATTCCATCATTGTTGGAGTTTACAACATTTTTGGATAGAAGGAGTATATCCAGTATTATATATGGAATAATGGATCATGAATGTAATCAATAGGGTTTTATGGTAATTCAGGATGTTGTAGTGTTTTAAAAGAATACATGATGACGGTGTTCACATGTTATTACGCGGAAAAAAGGATCTTCATTGTGTTTACCTTCATTATAAATTTTGGAATGTGAGTTTAGATAGATGAATTTTATATAATTCATATTTGAGATTTTTTTTTGGATTGCCATAAAAGGACAACCTAGAGGTCGGGCGGCAACCCGTCGCATCCGGCAAGGCCGTAAGACTTGAACCCGCAACCAAAGGGCGACAAGGGTGTATCACCTACCACTAGCCCACATGATGTCCTAGATTGAATAATGTAGTATTTTTAAAAAAACAATCTGGAAGATGAATTATAAATTCATTTTTTTGAACCCTATACGAATAGGATAAATAGAATATTATTTTTATGTTCAATTATCTTTTAGAGTGAAAGATGAGTTTGTGGTAGAAATTATTTAAAGGATGGGACTCTACTTGTCAAGTATATATTTTTATTCTTCTCTAATTCTATGAAGAAATTAATTCTTATACTTTAGTGAAGAGATATTAAAACAAATAATGTGTTATCCTAATACCATATGTTTTGTTGAAGTATTTTAAATCGTCATAGATTGATGAATTTAAGGCCCTCAATTTTACACTTGTCTGTGATTGATGACCTCAATCAGTACCTATAAATATTTACATTTTTCCTCCAATTATACCGCCTTTTAATGAAGAAGCCTTTTTAAATCAAATGTTTTAAACTTTTATATATTCAATTTGACAAAATAAACTTCTTCTTTAGAATCGGAACATAATAATTTACTTTCAATAAGGTTTTTGTGTTTTTCTGATAACTTTCATATTTGGGTGAATAGTGAAAAATACTATATTTTAACTGAAAACAACTTTTTAAATAAAAATAATTTATATTGTTAATTTATAGATTTTAATGGTTTAGAAGTATAAATAGATTATATTTTTACCATTTAATCCAATGATGGTCATTCTAAGTAATTTCACTTTGAAATTGGACATAAACAAGTGTCATACTTTTGGTAGTTATTATTTCTTAAAAATTCGCCTTTTGGTTTTGACAGTGGGAATTAATTTTAAATTAATAAATGAAACTTCTATGTTTTTAATTTGGTAAAATATACTTCATTATTTAATTCATAATATCAAAATTATCTTAGGGTAAGTTTTTGGTATTTTTCTTAAAACATTTAATTTTTGATGAAAAGTGAAAAACATTGAGTTATAGTTTAAAACCGAATTTTTATTTAAATAATTATTTATTTTATGTAATTTTGTTTTATGTAAAAATAGATACATAATTCCTATATATGTTAAATGTAATTCATTGGAGTCATTTTATATTAATTTTAGATATATAAAACTTTTATTGAAATTTTCACCGTCTCTTACCCACCTCCTAAGAGAATTTGAAAATTCACATAAAACTTAATTTTACCGCTTATGTGAGTGGAATTTCAAAAATATGAGAGACATGATTAATATCAAGGAGTAAAATGTGGTTCAATAAGATAAAAATAATTTTTGGTGAATAGTAACTTTTTAATTTTATTTACCACGGTAAAAATGAAATAGGGTAATTAACAGTAAAAATTATATTATTATTACCCCAACACATGTCATAATTGTATTGGATAAGTATAATTCGACAAAGAACAATCTTAGTAATAAAATATGGACCTCTTTGGTCCACTTGGATTAGATTAGGACATTTATTATTGTTTAATTCAAAGAAGAGTTAAAAGTGTTAAAATCAAAGTTTGATAACTAAAACATTTTTAATATAGGATTATAAAAAAGATAAATTAGATTATAAATATTCATTAGAAAGATAAAAAGATTTCCTACATAATTATATTTTATTTATAATGTTTATACATTAAATTATTTAATTTATTCATGACACAATGATGATGCAGTAATTACCTTATTATTGAAATATTAAAATAATTGATATTATAAATACCCAAATACATATCATTTTAGACTTTTAATGAAATTAAAGAATTTTATTGGTTAATATGACATGTTAGGATTTATTAAATGAATTTGGTTTGAATTAATAAATTTGTTAAGACTTTAACAAAAATCAATTATTAAATATTGTCAAAATTGACATAATTGAGTTTTTAAAATGAGTATTATATTATTAATTGATATTATATTCCTAAAAATCTATGGATCGTCCTAAGGACTTAAATAATGATAGGAGTTTTATTAATGGACAAATTGGGGGGGTCCCTTGGATGTATATAGTATGTTTATTAACTATATAATATAAAAATACAAAGTGACATGGTAAATGTCAATCTAATTAACAAAGAGTTAAAACTAAAAGATAAGGTTAATATAATGACCCAAACCTGTCTAAAATATATTGGTTGAATTTATTTCGACCCATACCTACCTTATACTTTGAATAATCCACTTTGGAGCCATTATATTCCAAATATTAATTTATTATAAATTAATACTTTAAGTTTTTCTTAAAGAGCCCCTCACCCCCCTTATAAAAGGACACAACTTCTATGCAATTATTCACACCTTCAAAGCCTTTTGGTTAGGCCAAACCCTGCCCATATACTCTCTCAACTTCCCTCAATTAATCCTAGAGGCCTTAGTTTTATCAGAAAGCCAACCTAAGGAGCCCTTTTGATCAAATCAAAAGGAAGAACCCGAACAAGAGGAAATGTTTTCACCACCCCTTTTCAAGTTTCTTTCTTCTTCAACTTCTTCTTTATTTGTTATTTCCTTTCTAAAATAATACATACATTATCTTATATATATACTGTGATGTTATTATAAATATAGTACAACCATATTTGGTATTTTATCCATCCTTTGAATGACATGTCACCAAACGTGCGTACGTACGGCTTACCGTCTCCACGCCGTGGTGTAATTGTTATTCAAAAACATTATTATTTTTAAGGGTATGATAATGATATGTAATTGCTGTAAATAATAAATATAACATGATAATGATTCTGTATATATGATATATCATCCAATTATATTTTATTTTAATATCAAAATAATCATATTGTCGCTCGTGCGTACGTACGGACTATCGTCTCCACGAACGCGGTGAGATTCATTCCCCATCGTATCCATGCAATTATAATTCTCATTTGATGATTAAAAATAATTATTAAGGAATTGATATCATTTTGTATATGAATAGGATAAAACTTATCCATAACAAACATGGGTTATGTAAAAATATATATAAAAGAAAACGAATAAGTTAACACCCGAAATGATGATAATACCAAGATATTATGAACAAATCAATGATAAAAGATCATATATGATATCATATTAATCTATATGATTCTTGTATAATTTAATAACAATTATTTCACCATTATACATGAGGTTAACCTACCCTCAACCAATGAAAATTACAAGGTAAGGGTTTATTTCACAATCTCTTCATTATCCAAGGTTGTGTATATGTAATTATCTACTAGGACCTCTTTATCATCCACATCCATGTTTCTTAAAAATGTATTTAAAAACATTCTTACTATTTTACAGAATATGGGTTAATGCCATTTAAAAACTTTTTTAACTTTTTATAAGAAGTTTATAAAAGACACTTTACATCATTTTCCAAACATGGTCCTTTTTAACCTTTTTGACAAAATTAAGGTAAGAATGTATTTTTTTAACATGTACGGTGGGTGCATCTATTTTCCACCATTGAAAAATCATAAGATAATCCCTTACAAGCTTATAATAATATTTTCAAAGAAAATTTTTTATTTTATAATTATGTAACTTTTAAAAGATATAAAAAAATAGATGTTTCTCTCAAATAGTTTTTATTTCATCTATGTCAACATCCTTTGAGGAATTTTAAGATTATTTGAAGTTGATTTATTATGATACAAAACATCCATATTGTAGTGAAGGTTTTTTGATATGTTTGACTATGGATGTGTTATTTTTATACCATTCATGGTTTATGGAGAAAGTATTTTCATTTCGTATGATATTTTTAATATGAATGTTTATGTTATGTTTAAACATGTTCATATGAGGAATGAATTGGACTTAGTAAGTGATGGGAGGAGCCCGCTATAGCTCCTCGATGCATCGGTAGGTCCCATGAGATAAACTAGTGTCTTGGCATGAGGCCTTAAATATAATCTTATTTGTAGTCTTGGAATGAGGCCTTGGCTACGTGGTTATGATAGTCTGGCATTATGCATTCCATCATTATGAAAGTGGTTATTGATATTGCATGTGATTATTGGACTAGTAGAATATCCATGTGAATAAGTAAATGGTATTATTTCATTTTATCTTTGCTATATTATGATAGAGTTCAAATTTAAACGGCTTTTGTTTTAGTTATACATTGCCTTATATGTTTATTGAAATTTATGAAAGTTTCCGCAATATTGTTATCCTTACTAAGCATCTAAGATCACCCCTTTCAATGTTTTATTTTTCCGAGGATGTGAAGAAGTAATTTATGAATGACCTACAGAGATAGTATGAGGGGATATGAAGACAATATGTTGTTGTAGTTTTTTTTACTTTATGATGTAATGTAAGGCTTTATGAATGTATCTAGTGTTTCCAAGGCTACTAAACTAGTCAGTATTTAGAGACTTGATCTTTTGTGATCATTCCAATGATACGTAATAATTCACCGACTCTGGGTAATTGGGGTTGGGGCATTACAAATAAGATGAAAATAATTTTTTGTTAATAGTAACATTTGGATTTTTTTACCCCAATTAAAATAAATATGGTAATTAAAGATAAGAAATGATATTATAATTACCATAATACATGTCGTAATTCTATTGGATGAGTTTAATTTCACCAAAAACAACCTTAATAATAAAATAGGATCTTTTTGGTCCACATGGATTAGATTTGGACATTTATTATTATTTAGTTTAAATAATAGTTAAAAGTGTTAAATTCAATGTTTATTAGCTAAACCATATTTAATATAGGGTTATACATAATATAAATTAGACTATAAATATTCATTAAAAAGATAAATTTATTTCCTACATAATGGTATTTTATTTATAATTTTTACATATTAAATAATTAAATTTATTCAATACACAATGATGATACAGTAATTACCTTCTTAATGAAATATTAAAATAGTTTATATTATATATATTAAAATAAATATAATTTAAAAGTTTTGATTCTATACACGAATTTTTTAGGTTAATATGACATGTTAGGGTTTATTAGATAAATTTTCTTCGAATTGATAAGGTTTTTATGGCTTTCACAAAGACAAATTACCAAATAGTGTCAAAATTGACATAAATTAATCTTTTGAAAAACTATTATACTACTCTTTGATATAATATTCCCAAAAATATAAGGTTAAGACAATGGGCTTAAATAATATTATATATTTTATTAATTAACCACTTGAGGTTCTCTACGAATTTTAGAGTAAGTGTAGTAACCATATATTCTAAGAATACAATAAGACACAGTAAAAGTTAAACTATTTAACTAAGAGTTAAATATAAAAGATAAGGTTAAAATAGTAACCTAAACATGTATAAAAATTATTTCTTTAGAGTATTTAGACCCATAACAACCTAATGCTCGAAATAAATATATTTGAAGACATTATAAATCCAATATGATTGTATAATAAATTAATATTTTAATCTTCATTATTTGGATGGGTATTATAATGAGTATAACTGATGTAGATAATAAATATAAGATGTTAATGATTCTGTATATATGATATAACATCCAATTACGTATGATTTCACCATCAATATAATGATATTGTCACTCGTGCCTACGTACGAATTACCGCCTCCACAACGCGATGAGATTCATTCCCACGTTCACCATTCAATGATGATTATAAAAATATATATTATTAATAATTATGCAATATATGAAATAATAATTCTACAATATATATATATATACTTAAATATATATTATTCACTTATTTCCATTGAATACAATATGAAAACAAAAACATTGTTTGTGCGTACGTATGGCCTACCGTCTCCATAAACGCTGCCTTCCCTTACATATATCTATCTATTATAAAAATATATATTCTAAATATATATGATATATATATATCAAAGATTATATTATGGAAGTATTTAAATCATGATCTAAATTAAACGATCAAGAATAAAAAGTTAAAACACGTACAATAAAGAAAGCGATTATTTCCCAAAGTGTTTATTTAACATGGAAATCATTACTAAATGGGCAGTATAAAGTCATAAATGAATCATGTATGATATAATAAATATGAATAGGGTAATGGTATAAATTAATAACATACTACGGTCATTATATAGGAGGTTAAACGTACCCTGGAGCAAAGGAAAGTGCAATGTAAAGGTTATTTCCTCAATCTCATTATTATCCGAGATTATTTGTGTGTAAGTATTTACTGAGACATATTTACCATCGATACCCATATTTCATAAAAATGTTTCCAAAAAGAATATTTTATGGTTTTATGGGAGATTCTATTTGACTCGATCATAATTTTAAATGTTTTAATGATTTATCTTTCTAAATCCTTTTAATTAATGTCCATGTTTAAAAAAAAATTGGTTTTATTTATATGAACATGAATGTTTTGAAATGATAATTCTTTTCAAAAGTTATGAAGTGGTATTGAAGACTTTTATTCAAAAATATATTTTAAATTACTTCCTTCATAAATTTGTGACTTTTAAATGATTTCACAAAAAGGGATATTTCTCTCACAATGTTTTACTGATCATTTTCAACTATGTCATCATCCTTTACTGGATATTATTCTTGTTTGAGGGTTATTTATTATAATACAATATTCTATATCATATTGAAAGATATATGATATGGGTGACTATGAATGTTCTTTTTTTATTCCATTCATGGTTTATTGTTAATGTATTAACATTTTTTATGCTAGTTTTAATACAAATGTTTATATTATATTTCCACTTTTTTATATGAGGTATGCATTGGACATAGTAAGTGACGGGTGGAGCCCGCTATAGATCCTAGATTCATCAGTAGGTCTCATGGGAAAAACTAGTGTCTTGGAACAAGGCCTTGAAAAAATATTTATTTGTAGTCTTGGCACAAGGCCTTGACAATGTGGTAAGGATGTTCGAAGTTAGGCATTCCTTCATTATAAAATTATTTATTACATGTGATTATTATACTAGTAGAATATCCATGTGCATGTTTATATGGTTATGTTTGACCTAATTTTTCCATATTTTGTTAAAGATTATGTTTAAAAAGTTTTTTATTTTTATTACACATATTACCTTAATAGTTTATAGCTTCAGCTAAATTATTTACCCTTACTGTGCAACTAAACTCACCGCTTTCATATGTTTTATTTTCCCTGGATTACAAGATATGTTTTATGATTGATATGCAGGGTTAAGATAAAGGAAATAATGGTGTTCTCAATGAGAATCTATGATGTGTTTTATGTTTGAAATTGAAATGTAACGTTCATGTATAAAATCTATTTTCCAAGACTGTAAACTGATCGATCGTTTGGGACATGATTCCTTGTAATCATGCCAATGTATTAAAATAATGGATAGACATTGGGATTTTGGGGTCATGAGTTACAGTTAGTATCAATGGTATTTTATCAATATACCTTGGAAATAGATTTAGATAAACTCTGATTATAGAGCATTACCTTAAGATACACCTTGAGGATTAGTATAGGAGAACTTCCTAGAATTCTAGAATTGTATAGATTTTGTGTATTTTCTATGAAATACATCCCTATCTAGATACGAGCAGGTATAAGTGGCTCTGGAACAGATGTACCTAAGAGTGAAAACACTGACAAGGAGTTTCTGGCTTGACCCAGGGTATCCTGGTACACGACAACGGGCCTTGCTGCACTCTTGGTTACGAAAATATTATGGGATATGAATAGGACAATTAACATTTTTATTACAATCCATTATGATGTATTTAAGAGTAAATACTTCCTCAAAGAAATTTTTTTATGATTATAGATTATATGCATAATATTTTTAATTTACTTTAGGTATTTTACAAGTTTGGAATTATGAATTGTGATTCATAAACTTACCTAGTGTATACCATTATTTATAAATGGTTCCTAGTAGAAGGAATGAGGACTCCAACAATCCATGTGATCCAAAGATTAAGAAGGATCATATCATTCAGGGGTTAAGACAAAATTTAGAAGGGAAGTATTCTCCCATGAATTATTATCATATGAAGAAATAGAATAATTAGTTAATAATATAAGTAAATAATTCTCAGAGTCCAATGGTATTAAAGGGAAGCAAGAGAAGAAAAGGATGGAAGAGAGAAATATAGATAAAGGTAAGATGGTAAAGAAGGATTTTCCTATATGTGATTACTAGGGAAAGAATCACCTTTGTAAATGCTTGAAGGGAATGAGAGTTTGTTATAAGTGTGGAGAAAAAGGACACCCATTACATGATTGAAAGGGTAAGAAAAATATTTCAAATTTGCAATGCCTCATCAACAAAGAGTTGGGCACTACGCGAATCAATGTCTAAATCATCAGAGTATAACCCAAATGAAACTATTGGATAATAATCAAGTTGTGATACTACTAAATATGAAGATGAATGATTAGAATTATTATGTTGTTATTTATGTATTGTGTCATTTGAGTATTGTATTAATTATGTACATGTTTTATGAATTATAGAGTATATAAGGATTGTACTGCAGTGCTATTTCATTAAGGACTTGAGATTGTGTGGATCCAAGAAAAGTGACTCAATAGCAGGTTAAATTTTTTGGAAAATATATGGTTGAGAGAAAGATTAACCATAATATGGTTCTGATACTCAGGTAGTAATTTTGGAATAATATATGATTCATTAGGATAAATTATATTGGATAATCTTGACTACCTTGAAACTGATTAATGATTTATATATTCCATCATTGTTGGAGTTTACAACATTTTTGGATAGAAAGAGTATATATCCAGTATTTTATAAGGAATAAGGGATCATGAAGGTAACCAATATGGGTTTATGGTAATTCAGGGTGTTACAGTGTTTTAAAATAATACATGGTGAAGGTATTCAAATGGAATTGCATGGAATAAGGATCTTCTTTGTGTTTACCTTATAAATTTTGGACAGTGAGTTAGGAAAAAAGTATTTTGGATAAGTCTAAATGTTGTAATCCATTATGTTTGATATTAGATACTATTTTTAAGATTAAATAATTCCTTGATATTATATTTGTGTTGTCATAAAAAGGACAAACCAGAGATTGGGCGACAACCCGTCGCGTCCGGAAAGGTCTTAAGACTTGAACCTGCAACCAAAGGGCGATAAGGATGGATCAGCTACCACTGGAATGCGTGATGTCTTGGTTTGTATAATGTATTTTTTTTAAATATTCTAAAAAATTAATTGTAAATTCATTATTTTTGGAACCTTGTATGATTAGGATAAATTGAATATTTTTTGATTTCAATTATCTTTTAGTGTGAAAGATGAGTTTCTAGTAGAAATTAGTTGAAGGATGAAACTCTACATGTCAAGTATATTTTTTTCCTCCTATTATAAGTATAACATAATTCTTAAACATTAGGTATGAGATCTTAAAACCAAAAATGTGTTATCCTAATACCTATGTTTTGTTGAACTAACGATATTTTGAAACATCATCGATTGATGGATTTGAGGACCTTAATTTTACACTTTTTTCTGATTGATGACCCCAATAACTCCCTATAAATATTTATGTTTTTTTTCCAATTACGTGTATCTAATTTCCACCAATGTTCTATTAATCTATATCATAATTTGGTGGTGACTTTTTCATTCCCCTTCCCTCTTATTAAGACAAAATTTTATTAGACCAATTTCCGATGTGGGTTTTACAAAAAGGTATTTTTCTATTTTTAACCTTTTATTTTCGAAGAATAATTTCAAATTTAGAGGATTAAATTTATTTTAGGAGGGGAGAATGTAACACCCCGAGATTTCATAGTATCTTATCTCATTAAAGTAATTAAATAGCTTGTCCTCCATGCAACAACAAGTTCGAGCGCATCACAACATACCAAACTAGATATTAAAAAAGTGTTTATGAATATTATTAACTGCATTTTGTATCTTATATACTGTATATAATTTTTATAATCATATTACATGTTCTTTAGACATAATATTCGAAAAATTCATTTTTTAGATAAAAGAAATAGTTTTATTAAAAATGCAATTTTACCTCCTTTTAATGGTGAGCCCTTCTTAAAACCAATATTTGACAATTTAAAATATTCAATTTAATGAAATTAAGTTCTTCTTTAGAAGTGGGACATAAAAATTTAGTTTGGATAAATTTTTGGTAGTTTTCTGATAACTTGCATATTTTGAAGAATATTGAAAAATGGTATGTTTTAATTGAAAACAAATTTTTTAATAGAAATAATTTATAGTGCTTAATTATGAATTTGAATGGTTTTAAAGTATAATTATATTATATTTTTATCATTTAAAACAATTTAGGTCATTATAAGTAATTTCACATTTAAATTTCCCATAAACACATGTCAATCTTTTGATAGTTTTTACTTTAAAAAACCCGCTTTACGGTTTTGACAATGAGAATTAATTTTAAATTAATAAATGCAACATCTATGTTTTTAATTTGGTAAAATATAATTCATTTTTTAATTCGGAATATCAAAATTAATTTTGGGAGAATTTTTGTTTTTTCTGAAAACTTTCAATTTTTGATGAACAGTTAAAAAATTTGCATTATTTTTTAAAACATAACTTTTATTTAAATAATTATTTATTTTATATAAATTTATTTTAAGTATAAATAGATATATATTACCTATATATGTTCAATTTAATTCATTGGATTCATTTTATAATAAAATTATATGTATAAAATTTTATTGAACTTTTTAACCTCTTTTACCCACCTTCTAGGCACGTCAGAAAATTTGCATAAAAGATAATTCTATTGTTTTTTTGAGTTTAATTTCAAAAATTCAAGAGACATGGTTGATATCAGTATGTATAATGTGATTCAATAAAATGAAAATAATTTTTAGTGAATTGTAACTTTTGACTTTTATTTACCACAGATAAAATTAAATAGCGTAATTAAAGATACAAATGGTATTAAAATTACCCTAAAGCATATCCTAATTCTATTAGATGAGTGTAATTCGACGAAAAACAAAATTAAGAACAAAATATGATCCTTTATGTTCACATGGATTATATTTGGACATTTATTACTGTTTTATTTAAAGAAGAGTTAAAATCGTTAAATTCAATGTTTATTAACTAAACCATTTTTAATATAAGGTTATATATGAGATAAATTCACCTATAAAAATTCATTACAAAAATTAAAATATTTCCTACATAATATTATTTTATTTACAATTTTTAAATATTAAATAATTAAATTTATTTTTGACATAATGATGATGTATAAATTACCTTCTTAATGAAATATTAAAATAGATTATATTATAAATATTAAAATAAATAGAATTTAATGGTTTTTATGACATCCATGAATTTTTAGGTTAATATTACATGTTATAGTTTATTAGATAAAATATTTTCGAAGTGATAAGGTTTTTAAGACTTTCACAAAGACAAAATACCAAATAGTGTCAAAATTTACATAAATTAATTTTTAAAAAAATACTATATTATTGGTTGATATAATATTCCCAAAAATCTATTTTTCGGCCAAAGGGCTTAAATAATATTATATATGTCATTAATAAACCACTTTAGTTTTTCTTAGAAGTCTAGAGTAAGTTTATTTATCATATAGTGTAAGAATACAGGAAGACACGTTAAAAGTCAAACTATTTAACTAAGAGTTAAATCTAAAAGATATGGTTAAAATGGTAACCTATACTTGTCTAAATCCTATTTCATTAGCTTATTTCGACCCATAACCACCTAAGTCTCGTAATAATTTCATTTGGAGACATTAAAAACCGAATATGGTTGTATAATAAATTAATATTTTAATCTTTTCCAAAAGTGGCCCTCACCCCTCTTATAAAAGAGAACTTCCCCTTTTCTCAAAATCACACCTCCAAATTCATTTGGATCGGCCAAAACCTTCCAAAATATCCTCCAAAATTCTCTCAAATAAACCAAGAGTCCTTAATTTTATCATAAAGCCAACGTAAGGATCCCTTTTGATCAAATCAAAAGGAAAGACTCGAAGAAGATATAATAATTTCACCACCCTCTTTCAAGTTCTTTTCTTCTTCCACTTCCTCTTTCTTTGTTATTTACATACCAAAATAGTAACTCCAGTACCTCTTATATACTGTGTTGTTATTATAAATATGTCACAACCATATTTCTTATTATATCCATCCTATAAATTACAAAGTCATCAAACGTGTGTACGTACGACTTACAATCTCCACGTCATGGTGTAGTTTGTTATTCAAACACTTCATTATTTGGATGGGTATAATAACGAGTATAACTTATATAAATAATAAATATTACTTGTTAAAAATTCATTATATATGATATAACATCCAATTACATACGATTTCACCATAAATATAATGATATTGCCGCTCGTGCGTATGTACAGATTACCCTCTCCACGACGCGATGAGATTCATTCCCACATTCACCATTCAACGATGATTATAAAAATATATATTATTAATAAGTATGTAATATATGACATAATAATGGTACTTGAGATATATATATATATATATATATGTATTTATTTTTATATTTACATATATCTTATTAAGTTACATTCGTTCAATACGATATGAAAACAGAAACAGTGTTTATGCGTATGTACAGCCTACCATCTCCATAAAGGGTGTCATACATTTCATATATCTATCTAATATAAATATTTATAATATAAATATTTATAATATAAATATATAAGATATATAAATCAGGGTTTATATTCTAAAATATTTAAATCATGATCTAAATGATACGATCAATAATAAGTTAAAACATGTACGATAAAGAATGCAATTATTTCCCAAAATGTTAATTTAACATGGAAATCATTAATAAATGGGAAGAATAATGTCATAAATGAATCATGTATATTATAATAAATATGAATATGGTTATGGTCATTATACAGTATGTTAAACGTACCCTCGACCAAAGGAAAGTGCAAGGTAAGGGTTATTTCCACAATCTACTTATTATTTGATATTGTTTATGGGTAAGTATTTACAGGGAAATATTTATCATCAATTCCCATATTTCATAAAAATGTTTTCAAAGGGAATATTATAATGTTTTATGGGAGGGTCTATTTAACAAGATCATCATTTTAAATGTTTCAATGATTTATCTTTCTAAATCCTTTTAATTAATGTCCATGTTTTCAAAATTATTTTAAGGATTTATTTATATGGAAATGAATGTTCTGAAATGATACATATTTTCAAAAGTTTCAAAGTGGTATGGGGCAATTTTATTCAAAAATATCTTTTAAATTAATTCCTTTATAAATGTGTGACATTTATATGATTTCACAAAAAGGGATATTTCTCTCAAAAACTTTTACAGATCATTTTCAACTATGTCAGTGTTCTTTACTGGATATTATTCTTGATTGAGGTTGATTTACTGTAATACATTCTTCCATATTGTATTGAATGAGTTATGATATGTGTGACTGTGAATGTTCTATTTTTATACCATTCATGATTTATGGTTAATGTATTGAAATTGCATATGTAAATTTTAATACGAATGTTTATTTTTTATTTAAACTTTTTCATATGAGGAATGAATCGGATTTAGTAAGTGATGGGTGGAGCCTGCTATAGCTCTTAGATGCATTTGTCGGTCTCATGAGAAAAATTAGTTTCTTGGAACAAGGACTTGAAAATAATTTTATTTATTGTCTTGGCATAAGGCGATTACTATGTGTTAATGATGTCTGGCATTAGGCATTCCCTCATTATGAAATTAGTTATTACATGTGATTATTCGACTAGTAAAATATCCATGTGCATGTTTATATGGTGATGTTTGATTTACTTTTTCCATATTATGTTCAATATTATTCTTAAAATGGATGTTATTTTTATTACAAATATTTCCTTAAAATTTTATAGCTTCCACTAAAATATTTACCCTTACTGAGCATCTGAGCTCACCCCTTTCTTATGTTTTATTTCCCTTGGATTCCCAGATGTGAATTATGATTGATATTGTTGAGCCCTCTGGAAGATTTTTGATTTCATATCTATGATTGATGTTTTAATAATCACAAGTCATCACATATCCTTAATGCTTAATCTGGTTTGATTTCTCATAAACATAATTACAATTTGTTAATGAATCTGTTATCATGTTTTTTTCTATGCTTATTGACTTACAAAGTATTTTGGAAGTCTACTGGATTCAACAGACATCGGAATCACCGATCCAATATCAAAGGACAATGGTCGCACCGATTCAATATCAACAGACATCGGAAGCACCGATCCAATATCAAAGGAAAACGGTCGCACCGATCCAATATCAACAAACATCGGAAGCACCGATCCAATATCAAAGGACAACGGTCGCACCGATTCAATATCAACAGACATCGGAAGCACCGATCCAATATCAAAGGACAATGGTCGCACCGATCCAATATCAACAGACATCGGAAGCACCGATCCAATATCAAAGGACAACGGTCGCACTGATTGAATATCAGATGACAGACTGATGCTGATCAAAATGACTCACCGATCAGATGACAGACCGATGCTGATCAAAATGAGTCACCGATGCAAAATGAGTCACCGATGCAAAATGAATCACCGATGCAAATGTCTCACCGATTCAAAATGAGTCACCGATGAAAAATGACTCACTGATCAGATGACAGATTGATGCTGATCAAACTGACTCACCGATCAAATGACTCACCGATGCAAAATGACTCACCGATGAAAATGACTCACCGATGCTGATCAAACTGACTCACCGATCAGATGACAGACCGATGCTGATCATTCTGATTCACCGATGCTGATTTATCTGAGTCACCAATCATTACTCACTAATGCTGATGACCTACCGATCACTTGATTCTTCAATAGTCATAAACAACGTTTTGAATTTCTTTAACTTTATCTTTATTTTATCTAACCAACGGTCATATTAGGTATATTTTAATGCTCTGTCAATTAATTAATAAAGGTTGTCGGATGTCAGGAAACTGTACCTCGTACCTGCGGAAAGGAAAATTTTTCTGTCTTCCGAAGCACGTGACATAAATACGAGAAGAAGACTCTGCTGAAGAACAGTGTGTATGAAAGAACACAAGAAGAATATAGAGGAAAGAAAGAAGAGGAAGAAACAAGCAGAACAGAACCTCATACACAATCAAGCCTACTCAAGAAGAGTTCTGTGCATACAAAATAACATTGAAGAACTTCATCGACTACATCTCACTGCCTTTGAACCTGAAGCATACGACACTCTTCTTCTCAAAAAAAACGAGAAGAGGACTCAGAATAAATTCTGACCAAATACAAAAGAGTCCAGAGCTACACTGAAATCACCAAAGCCATTTTTAAACTCTACATCTCTGCTCTATGATACATTTGTTTTACATTTCGAGCAGTGTGTGTTATCTGCTGTATTAAACACACACACTGACTCCTTTACATTCACTGGAGGATCTGTAAATCCTCATCAAACATTTTTACACTTCATTTCCCACTGTGGATAGTGGTAGAGGTCGTGCGAGACCTGGACAGCTCCAAGCTGTTGTTTGTTTTCCCATGCAGAACTGTGGTAGAGGTCTTGTGACCTGGACAGTGTGTCCACTGTTGTTAACCCCGATCCAGGGTGTGGATCATTTTTATATAAACTTTTGAGAGGACTATGTCTTGGCTTGAGACTGAACCTCTTGGTTAATTCTATGTGTTTGTAGCTACATACTATATCCATACTACATATTTATTTCATATTCCGCTGCTATTACATTGAAATATAATTTATTTTCAAAGCTACTTTGATAGTTAAACTCGCAAGTGTTTATATTTATTATAAACCAGTAAGTTAGTTTCAAAAGTTAATTTAATCATAAGATTAAGTTAATTGAGAACTTATCAATCTTTGAGAAACTAATTGAACCTTTATAATATGTATAAATTCACTACAGTTTAACCTGTTTTTGAAATAGGGGGATTTTAATGAACATTGTTTTTAACATAAAATTTTAATTGGAACTCAATTCACCCCCCTCTTATGTATCCACTCCGACCAACATTTGGTATCAGAGGTTGGAAAATATTTTCTAAAGTACTCTGTTTTTCAACTGTGATTTTAGTTGCATTTTAAAGTTCTTAAAATTTCTATTAGATCTAAATTTTTATCTCTTTAAAATTCTTTTTGTGATATCATGGATAGTAGACTTGAGGGTGCTGCTACTAACTGGCCACCTTTCTTTAATTGAAACAACTATGCTCAGTGGAAAATTAAAATGAAAATTCACTTAGAAAGCATGAGTTTTGATATTTGGACTGCTATTGAATCTGAATACAAAATTCCCACTACTGATAGATCTACATGGGATGAACCTACAAAGACTGCTTACAATAATAATTGTAAAGCTATGAATGCCTTGTACTGTGCTCTAGGAGATGAGGAATTTAATAGAATTTCTGAATGTAAAACTGCATATGAAATTTGGGATACCTTAGCTATTTCTCATGAAGGAACAACTAATGTTAAGGAGATGAGATTGAATACCTATACTATTAAGTATGATAATTTTAATATGAAGCCTGATGAACCCATTTCTGATATGTATCTCAGGTTCAATGAAATTGTCAACACAATGACTTCTCCAGGAAAGGATGTTCCAGCAAAGGAAAAAATCATGAGAATTCTGAGATGTCTACCTGAAAGATGGAGAGGAACCTCTGTCTCCATTAGAGAATCATGTGACATTGGAGAACTGCCTTTCAAGGAACTAATTGGTAAGTTGATGATGTATGAAGAAGAACTCAAGGTAAACAAAGAATAAGATGATGAACCTAAAAGGAAGTCTATTGCCTTCAAGACTACAACCTCAAAGAATAAGGATAAGGAAAAGCCTCAAGCTATCAATGAAAGTTCAAGCAGTGAGGAAAGTGAGAATGATTCTGACAGTGATGCTGAGATGGCTCACATTGCTAGAAGATTTAAGAAATTCTATAATAAGAAGAAGTTTTTCAGAAAGTCTAACTACAAAGGCAAGTATGATAACAAAGGACACTGGAAAAAGGATTGGAAGAAGTCTGATAAATCAGATGAAGTTGTCTGTTATGAATGCAAAAGAAAAGGACACATAAAAGCAGACTGTCCAAATCTGAAATACAGAAAGAAGTATGAATACAAGGATAACAAGTACAAGAAAGCCATGAAGGCTACTTGGAGTGCTTCAGAAGACAACACAAGTGAAGCTGAATCTTCAGACTCTGAAAGGAATCGATCCAACATGTGTTTCATGACAAATACTTCTGAGGTAACATCAGAAACTCCTGCTTCAAATTCATATTATTCTGGAGATGATTCTGAATGTGATAACATGTCTAAATCTGAACTGTTTGAATATTGTGATATGCTTGAAGAAACCTGTAATGAGCTTAAAGATAAATATAAAGGTTTAAAGAAACAATATGCTTTAAGTGTTAAGCATAAATCTGATCTGGATATAGAATTAGAAAATAATTCTCAGTTGCTTAAAGAGAATACTGAACTAAAATTGTCTAATGAGCAACTCAGAAAAGACTTAGAGAAGTTCACAAATGGCAAGAATACTCTAACACAAATTCTAGGAAAGCAAGTTGCACCTAGATATACTACTGGTATAGGATACCAACCTGGAAAAAGAAAAGTTTCCAAAACTAGATTCATTCCTAAATCTGGACAGAAGATAGTTAATTCTGGAACTTCATATGCCTCAACCAGTTATATTCATAGTTATGGATCTAATAAGGTTTATCTCTCAAAGAATGTTAATTCTACAAATTATATGATACCCATTAGACAAATATGGATACCTAAAGTATCATTGGCTAACATGTCTAGACCCAAGAAGATCTGGGTACCAAAATCATCTTCCATCTAAATCTGTTTTGTAGGAGACCTGCTTGAAGAGCTGTCACAAGAAGATATGGTACTTAGACAGTGGATGTTCAAGACATATGTCAGGAGACTTTTCATGTTTCAAGAGCTTAGTAAAAGTTGATGGAGGCTTTGTCACTTTTGGTGATAATTCAAAAGGAAAAATCATCGGCTTAAGACAGATTGGTAACACTGATTCCATCTTGGTTTCTGAAGTTTTATTTGTCGAAGGACTTAAATATAACTTGTTAAGCATTTCTCAGTTGTGTGATGATGGTTTTTATGTGAAATTTAAAAATTATTCTTGCAATGTTTTTAACTCAAAAAATGTTTTAGTATTTTCTACTTTAAGAAATGAAAATGTTTATGCTGTTGATTTAGATTCTTTAGCTAAGCAGAATATTTCTTATTTAAATGCTTTTCATAAAGAGTCTTGGATTTGGCACAGAAGATTAGGACACTGCAACGTGCACTCTCTTAGAAAACATTCTAGGAAGAACTTAGTTAGATACTTACCCAAACTTGAATTTCCAGCAGACAAAGTTTGTAATCCCTGTCAAAAAGGAAAGCAACATAAAGTTTCTTTTAAATCAACGAAAGAAGTGTCAACTTCTCAACCTCTCGAGTTGGATCAAATGGATTTATTTGGACCTTCTAGAGTTTCTAGCTTGAATGGGAAGCACTATGTCTATGTTCTTGTAGATGACTTTTCTAGATATACTTGGGTATATTTTCTAGCTCACAAAAGTGAAGCTTGTTCTTACTTTGTTAAATACTCCAAGTCTGTAGAGAATCTTAGTGGACTCAAGATTAAGACCCTAAGAAGTGATCATGGTCGTGAGTTTGAAAATCATGAGTTTGATTCTTACTGCTCACACAATGGCTATAGTCATAATTTCTCTGCCCCTAGGACACCCTAACAAAATGGTGTAGTAGAGAGAAGGAATAGAACCCTGCAAGAAATAGCTAGAACTATGCTCAATGAATATGAACTGCCTATTTACTTTTGGGCTGAAGTTGTAAATACAGCTTGTTATGTCATTAATAGAGTCTTGATCAGACCTGTTCTTAAGAGGACCCCTTATGAGTTGTGGAACCATAGGAAACCTAAGGTTAACTACTTCAATGTTTTTGGCTGCAAAGTCTTCATTATCAATACTACAGACAATCTTGACAAATTTGCATCCAAGAGTGATGAAGGAATTTTCCTAGGTTACTCTATTTCTAGTAAAGCCTATAGAGTTTTCAATAAAAGAACCAAATGTGTGGAAGAATCTGTTCACATCAAATTTGATGAAACTGATCCACATGAACCTAAAATCTCTCTTGAAGATGATCTCTCTGGGTTGAATCTCATTGATAAAGACAATGGACCTATAGTTAAAACATCCAGCTCTGGAAATTCTCCAGAACCTGCTTCTGTTAAACCTCAATCTGTAGATGAATCTGAAATCTCTATCCCAATCTTTTCAAGACCATCTTGGACTCTAAAGAACCATCCTTTAGATGCTGTTGTAGGAAATCTAGATAGAGGAACAAAGACTAGAGCATCTCTAAGAAATCAGGTTGAACATCAAGATTTTCTTTCATAGTTAGAACCTAAAAATATCAATGATGCTATCGATGATGAATTTTGGGTAATGGCTATGCAAGAAGAACTAAATCAATTTGAAAGAAACAATGTCTGGAAATTAGTAGAAAGATCTAAGGACATTTTGACCATAGGGACAAAATGGGTGTTTAGAAACAAAGTTGATGAATCTGGAAACATCATTAGAAATAAAGCTAGGCTAGTTGCTCAAGGTTACAGTCAAGAAGAAGGAATTGACTATGAGGAAACCTTTGCACCTGTATCCAGATTAGAGGCTATTAGGATCTTACTTACCTATGCATCACATCTGAATTTCAAGCTATATCAAATGGATGTCAAAAGTGCATTTCTAAATGGTTTTATTGTTGAAGATGTTTTTTTAGAACAACCACCTGGTTTTTTAAGTCCTCATTTTCCAAATCATGTTTTTAAACTTTCTAAAGCATTATATGGTTTAAAACAAGCTCCAAGAGCTTGGTATAAAAGGCTTTCAAACTTTCTTATCTCAAAAGGATTTACAAAAGGAGTAGCTGATCCCACTCTTTTTATAAAAAGGATTTCAAAAGATGTATTAATAGTACAAATCAATGTTGATGATATTATTTTTGGATCTTCTAAAAATTCCTTATGTACTGATTTTTCAAAGATTATGCAAAATGAATTTGAAATGAGCTTAATGGGAGAGCTTAAGTATTTTCTTGGTTTTCAAATTTTTCAAACTAAAGATGGAATTATTTTAAATCAAAGTAAATATACAAAGGATCTTTTAAAACATTTTGGATTGGATAGTATTAAGGAAAGTGATACACCTATGAGTACTACCTGTAAATTGGATACAGATGAAGCTGGGAAACCAGTGGATCAAACCAATTACAGAGGTATGATTGGGAGCTTACTTTATCTTACTGCTAGTCGACTAGACATTATGTTCAGTGTATGTTTGTGTGCTATGTTTCAAGCTAATCCTAAAGAATCACACTTACTGGCTGTTAAAAGGATTTTTAAGTATCTTAAGTATACTGTAAATTTAGGTTTGTTTTATCCAAAAGGACAATCATTTAACCTAACTAGATATTCAGATGCTGACTTTGCTGGATGTAAGTTAGATAGGAAGAGAACATCTGGAACAAGTCATTTTCTTGGAAAATCCCTAGTATCATGGTGTAGTAAGAAACAGAACTCAGTTGCATTGTCTACTGCCGAGGCAGAATAAATAGCTGCTGGTAGTTGTTGTGCACAAATTCTGTGGATGAAAGACACTTTATTGGATTATGGATTTGATCTTAAACATGTTTCAATTAACTGTGATAATACAAGTTCAATAAATATATCCAAGAACCCTGTGTCTCACTCTAGAACTAAGCACATTGATGTCAGACATCACTTTCTAAGAGATCATTATCAAAAAGGAGATATTTCTTCAAAATTTATTAGTTCTGAACATCAATTAGCTGATATCTTCACAAAGCCTTTATGCTCTGAAAGAATGAAATTTATTAAACAAGAGTTGTGTATGATCGATCTGTGAAACTGATCTGTGAAACTGATCTGTGAAACCGATCTGTGAAACGGATCTGTGAAACTGATCTGTGAAACTGATCTGTGAAACTGATCTGTGAAACCGATCTGTGAAACTGATCCGTGAAACCAATCTGTGAAACTGATCTGTGAAACCGATCTGTGAAACTGATCTCTGAAACCGATCTGTGAAAATGATCTGTGAAACCGATCTGTGAAACTGATCTATGAAACTGATCTGTGAAACCGATCTGTGAAACTGATCTGTGAAACCGATCTGTGAAACGGATCTGTGAAACGGATCTGTGAAACCGATCTGTGAAACTGATCTGTGAAACGGATCTGTGAAACCGATCTGTGAAACTGATCTGTGAAACTGATCTGTGAAACCGATCTGTGAAACGGATCTGTGAAACTGATCTGTGAAACCGATCTGTGAAACGGATCTGTGAAACCGATCTGTGAAACTGATTTGTGAAACCGATCTGTGAAACTGATCTGTGAAACCGATCTGTGAAACTGATCTGTGAAACTGATCTGTGCAACCGATCTGTCATACCAATTTTTTTATTATATTGTAATTAATTAGTAAATTTATTTTATACATTTTATGGGAACCCTAAATGATAAAATAAATGATACACGACTATTTATCTTCCCTAAACCATTGACCTTTCATTTCCCGCCGAACCTTTCAACCTCTCTTCCCCTCTACTTCGAACCTTCGAACTCCTGCCTTCCCAAAATCCTCTATTTGCTAAGCAAAAGAGACCGATCAAAGGACCGGATAGCCCTGTACCTTCAAAGCGTGCTCGAGGCGAGTCGAGTAGTACCTCTCAACGATCACTAAATCTGAACTTGGAAACTCGGATTTTTGCTGTAGAAAAAGAAGTCAGCTCTGCATGGCTTTTATCAAGTAAGTCACTGTTGCTGCAAGTTCTTTAATCGCAAGGATGGATAGACTGGTTTTCTGACAACTCTCTAATAGACTACCCGAAGCTGGTACATGAGTTATATATGAATCTGGAAATCACATTAGATGGTGTGGAGGCTGCCAGGATGTCGTCTGTGGTAAAAGGAAAGAAAATATCCTTCTCATCTAAGCAGTGGGCTTAGTGCTTGAATGTACCTCATGAAGGTCGATATGAGGATTATGCTGGGAATATTCCTCCAAAATCTGATTACTTCTCTTACGAATTAGCTTTAGAGCTTCTGACTGAAAATAGAGAGTCACAGAGAATCACAACTTCAGAATTAGATGGTGAATGTAGACTTCTTTTCAAGTTTATTCAGAACCAACTTTGCCCTAGGAGAGGAGATTTTGCTGCTGTAAAGTACCAGGATGTTTCCCTGTTGTTTATTCTGAAAACACATGAGAAGATCAATTTGTGTAGATATGTGATGGTTCACATAGCTGGAATGGTAAAACCGTCCAAGAAAGCCACTGCCTTGTTTTATTCAAAGATGATATCTACCATGCTCAAGAATCTAGAATGTATTGATAAAGATGATGAAGTTGATGAAACAGATTATACGTTCTGTCTCAACAAAGAGATCTGCAAGAGGATGAAAATCAATTGGAATCCATGGAAGAAGTGTTGGGTTGCAGATGAAGATAAATTTTATGAAGCCTACAATCCCATAGATCATGGCAAGAGGCCAAAGGATTTGAGAGACCCTGGATTGAAACCAAATGAGGAACCGGTTTATTCTGATGATGATGAGCAAGAAGAAGGAAAGGATGAAGCCACCGAAGCCCAAGAACAAGAAGAAGCTACGACTGAGGAAGGAAGTATGTTATCTCTTAATGATAGGAGTGATCCTGACACTGCTAGTCCCAAGAGAAGAATAGAATTTGGACCTGCTAGTCCACCCTTAGCCCTACCAGAATCAGAACCTATTCTTGGTGATGAAGAAGATTCTGATACTGAAGAATATCACAGTGAAGCTTCTGAGAAGAGTGATGATGGACATGCTGATGATGTTGAGGCTGCTGTTGATGGTGATAACAGACCAGTGGATGGTCTTTCTGAAGATCAAATATAATCACCTCAGTCAGAACAAGAAATACATATCAGTGGCAAGTTTGATTCACCAAAAATCAGTGGAACAGCAAGCTATGAGAAACCAAAATACACCCTGTGTTCTGCTGTTTGGGATGACTACCCTGGTTATGCTGTGTTGGGCTTAGATTATTCTGAAGAAGAAGAAGCAATGCCAGAATCTGCTGCAGCTGTGCAGAGGAACCTCCCAAGAGAAGCAAGGTCTGTTCCTGCTGTTGATCCTACAAATGTTAATTTACCTGGTTCTAGAATCTCTCAAGCAAATCTTAATAAGTTTAAGATTGAATTGCTAACTGCTATGAGAGCCACAGTTAAAGAAGAAATTTCTAATGCTCTTACTCAAGTGTCTTTACAAGTTTCTGAAAATTCATTGGAAGCCTTCTCACAAAGAGTATCTAATGCTGTGAAGCCAGACCTGGCCAATACTGGTGAACTTATTGGCAGAAAAATAGCCTTTTTGAATCAGACTATGAAGGATCTTCACACCGGCTTGGTATCTCTATCCAGCGAATTCCGATCAACCATCTCTGGTATGATGGAAGTTTTGAGAAATTTGATTGAACATCTCAACAAGTCTGACCTGAGGAAGTTGAAAGCTGAGTTAACTAACATAGTTGGCCAAGCCAGTACAGGCAAGGTAACCAAGATCACTACCCGTGAGCTAGAAGCTCTAAGAGAAGTTGTTCATGCTGAGTTAGCTGCTATTAGACAAATTCTTGATTTACAATCTTTGAGGAAGATGAAAGAGCTCTGTGATAATAGTCATAGGATGGCATCAGTGTATTCAGCAGATGCTAAGAAAGCTCTGCAAGAGATCAAAGAGAAACTTGATAATTACTTTTCCAAGATTTATACAAAGCATGAAATGGATGCAAACTTCAAGGTGTTGGCAGAGAATCTGAAATTACCCCCAGTCACTCAGGCCTTCAAAAATCAGGTTCATCAGTTGCAAGATTTTACCCCTTCCTTGGCCCAGTTCATGGAGAATAAAGATAATTTTGAAAAAGCTATGAAGTATGGGGCAGAAGTCATTCAGGACTTCATTCATCTTTTGAAGCCCTATTTGAATGCACATGCCACTACAATAGTACTTCCTACTTCTGAACCTCTCAGTGACTCTGATGTAGCTCCAAATCAGCTATCTGTTGCTCAAGCTCTATCTCAGTTAAGACCAGTCCCTCAGCAAGCTTCTCAACCAGCTCCTGTTTCTTAACAACAACTCTCTGTGGCACCTGCTCCTACACCTGCACAAGTTTTCCTACCACCACTTCAGATTCGCCAAGTCCAGCCTGCCTCCAAGCCTTCAAACTTACCCACTATTGATCCCAAAGACAAAGGCAAAGCCCCTTTGTCTCCCAACAAATAGTTGTGTATTGTTTTTGATAGGGTAAACAATGTGATGCTTGTAATATTCTATACTTCATCAATTTTTCTTTTCCTCTCTACTCTATGCTGACTGCTTTTACTTTCACTTTCACTTATATGTTTTCCCTCCTTTTTGATTATCCCAAAGGGGGAGAAGAAAAAGAATGATATATGGGAGAAGAAAGATATATGGGGGAGAAAAGATGTATATATCTCAGGGGGAGAAATATGTATAATATATATGGGAAATTTAAATTAAGGGGGAGATTTATATATCTCTTTATATTTATTATCTTTATGGTTTAATTCTCATTATGTTTTTATTAATGATATATCATATTATTTATATTTTATGATAAAGATTTGTGATTATTTAAAAGGGGGAGATTGTTGAGCCCTCTGGAAGATTATTGATTTCATATCTATGATTTATGTTTTAATAATCACAAATCATCACATATCATTAATGCTTAATCTGGTTTGATTTCTCATAAACTTAATTACAATTTGTTAATGAATCTGTTATCATGTTTTTGTCTATGCTTATTTACATACAAAGTATTTTGGAAGTCTTCTGGATTCAACAGACATCGGAATCACCGATCCAATATCAAAGGACAACGGTTGCACCGATTCAATATCAACAGACATCGGAAGCACCGATCCAATATCAAAGGACAACGGTCGCACCGATCTAATATCAACAATCATCGGAAGCACCGATCCAATATCAAAGGACAATGGTCGCACAGATTCAATATCCACAGACATCGAAAGCACCGATCCAATATCAAAGGACAACGGTCGCACCAATCCAATATCAACAGACATCGGAAGCACTGATCCAATATCAAAGGATAACGGTTGCACCGATTCAATATCAGATGACAGACTGATGCTGATCAAAATGACTCATTGATGAGATGACAGACCGATGCTGATCAAAATGACTCACCGATGCAGAATGAGTCACCGATGCAAAATGACTCACCGATGCAAATGTCTCACCGATGCAAAATGAGTCACCGATGCAAAATGACTCACCGATCAGATGACTGACTGATGCTGATCAAACTGACTCACCGATCAAATGACTCACCGATGCAAAATGACTCACCGATGCAAATGAATCACCGATGCTGATCAAACTGACTCACCGATCAGATGACAGACTGATGCTGATCAGTCTGATTCACCAATGTTGATTTATCTGAGTCACCGATCATTACTCACTAATGCTGATGACCTACCGATCACTTGATTCTTCAATAGTCATAAACAACAGTTTGAATTTCTTTATCTTTATCTTTATTTTATCTAACCAACGGTCATATTAGGTATATTTTAATACTCTGTCAATTAATTAATAAATTTTGTCGGATGTCAGGAAACCGTACCTCATACCTGCGGAAAGGAAACTTTTTCTATCTTCCGAAGCACGTGACATAAATACGAGAAGAAGACTCTGCTGAAGAACAGTGTGGACGAAAGAACACAAGAAGAATATAGATGAAAGAAAGAAGAGGAAGAAACAAGAAGAACAAAACCTCATACACAATCAAGCCTACTCAAGAAGAGTTCTGTGCATACAAAAGAACATTGAAGAACTTCATCGACTACATCTGACTGCCTTTGAACCTAAAGCACACGACACTCTTCTTCTCAAACAAAAACGAGAAGAGGACTCAGAATAAATTCTGACCAAATACAAAAGAGTCCAGAGCTACACTGAAATCACCAGAGCCATTTCTAAACTCTACATCTCTGCTCTATGATACATTTGTTTTACATTTCGAGCAGTGTGTGTTATCTGCTGTATTAAACACACACACTGACTCCTGAACTTTCACTGGAGGATCTCTAAATCCTCATAAAACCTTTTTATACTTCATTTCCCACTGTGGATAGTGGTAGAGGTCGTGCGAGACCTAGACAACTCCGAGCTATTGTTTGTTTCCCCACGCTGAACTGTGGTAGTGGTTTTGTGACCTGGACAGTGTGTTCACTGTTGTTAACCCCGATCCAGGGTGTGGATCATTTTTATATAAACTTTTGATAGGACTAATTCTCAGCTTGAGACTGATCCTCTTGGTTAATTCTCTGTGTTTGTAGCTACATACTATATCCATACTACATATTTATTTCATATTCCGCTTCTATTACTTTGAAATATAATTTATTTTCAAAGCTACTTTGATAGTTAAACTCGCAAGTGTTTATATTTATTATAAACCAGTAAGTTAGTTTCAAAAGTTAATTTAATCATAAGATTAAGTTAACTGAGAAGTAATCAATCTTTGAGAAACTAATTGAACCTTTATAATCTGTATAAATTCACTACAGTTTAATCTGTTTTTGAAATAGGGGGATTTTAATGAACCTTGTTTTTAATAGAAAATTTTAATTGGAACTCAATTCACCCCCCTCTTGGGTATCCACTCCAAACAACAGATATGTCGGGTTAAGATAAAGGTAATAATATAGTTCTAAATGATCTATCTATGATGTGTTTCATTCTTTAAATTGAAATCTAATGTTCAGGTATGTAATCTATTTTCCAAGACTACTAAACTGATCGGTCCTTTGGGATCTGATTCATTATAATAATGTCAATGTATTCAAATAATGCACCGAATCTGGGCTTCTTGGGTCAGGGTGTCAAATATTTTGAGTGTTAACCTTATATCGATATATACACTTTGGATTTAATGTCATATATAATCATTCATAATTAGAAATACAGGATTATTCTTGTTATGGATTTGGTTTATTGATTTTGGATCATTAGTGTATTTAGTTAACATTGAAATATTATAATGTTATAATTCAATATCATATTAAGAGATTTATTATGCAGAAGGATGATCTAATTTGTTATGCAGTATTTATTTAGAGTCAGAATAAACCGAATGAATATGAATCGTATGATGATAAAAATAGTAAAATTATGGAATCTATTTGACCAGTTATTGTGTTTTCATATAAACAAGTCCTATTAGTTGAAATGTGTTGATGTTGACGTTGAGAGGAATTTTATCGATGTTTTTAGGGGTTTAGAGGTAATTATTTTGGAATAAAAAATCATCACACAACTATTTTTATAACTATGAAATTGTTGGTGGAGAATTTAATTATATGTGAGCAGACATATTATTCCTTGAAGGATTCATATTTTACCATGTATTTTTCAATGTAAAGATAATTTCTAAATAATTTGTTCAATGACATCAATTTTGGGTTAATTTTCACTCTAAAATGAAAATTTGGTAAAAAGTGAATTATTTAGGTTGTTGATTATAGCAGGTGGAGTTAATAACAAAAAAGGTTTTGATTTGTTTGGCTATCAATTAGATGTTTATATTAGAAAACCTTATAATATCAAATAAAAAATTTAGGGGGCCATAAGTGGTGGGGATAAAGGGAGTCGCTATATAAATTATTCATAAAATAAAATAATATTTATACAATAATGGAAAAATTAGTCATCACCTCTACCAAATCTCATGTGGGTGATAAACATTTGCCAACAATATTCCCCTCACACCAGGTGTGGTGTATCTGAACTTCTTGGTGAATCATGAACATTCATTCTGTGATAACATATGTGATGATACAGGGGATATGGGATTTCACCTTAACAAACTTGACCACCAAGGCTGAATCTAACTCAACAATATAGATATTTTTTCCATGTTATAAGAAGAAAAATAGGTTGATATAACATTAACTTATGTGACGAGAGAATATCCTTATTATAGTAATCAGCGTACTCTATTATGAGGAAGGTCCAGTATCCCTAAATAATAAGTCCTTTTTGAATGATACCATGAACATAAAATCTTTATGAGTTGAGCTTGTGGCCCTTTCCGAGCACTTTCCCGCACACCCAACGAAATTTGATTTCTCTTCTTACCACTTCCTAATACTAGATAGAGTTGGGAATCTGGTTCCTTTATAGATGAGGTAGAATGATATTAATTTACATTAAAATAACAGATTCAACCATATATGGAAACATATAATTGATTAAAGACAATGATTTAAATATTTATAAATCACACTATAATGTGAGGACATTATATGTGAGGAACTATTTTTTCAATAATAATAATGTTAGGATATTTTACAAGGTAAAAAAATTACAATATATTATTAGGTTGTTTCCTAGTAAATAATATAAGATTACACTATAATTATTTTCAATTCACTATAGTGGATATTTATTGAGAATATCTGAAATTTCAAACCAATATATTACAAATGTGGATTTACTATTTCTATTTTATTTTTAAGTGGATTTTAAAAAATAAATATTTTCAACAACATAAATTGTGTATATTATTCCCTCAATATCAAACAACCCTCAATAGTAAAGACAATATATGAAATAATAATAAATAAAAGATAATATTGAATAAAAATAGTATTCCAACCATATAAGTAACACCACATGTAATATAAAAATTGGGTAGTATAGAAATAATTCTATTCAAAAGTTGTTCCCAGTTGGTGGTGGATCAACACATGTGATCCAGAAATAATAAAATAAGAAATGGAGAATTCGATAAAAACAATCCCAATATCAGTCTAATTATATCATTTAGACCTTCCCAAATCCACAGACCCCACATCTTGAAATTTATACCTTTCCTTTTCCTAGAAAATTGACAAGCAATAATCTTATGATTTCTTATTTATGTAAAAATGCGAGTATTAAAAACTATTAGAACATTAAAAATGGGTATCTTTTATAAGTTAAATGTTATATATAATAGTGATTGCACAATCATGAAGGTAAATAGTTATACTAAAGAATATAACCACATTAGGTTATCATGTGGTAATTAGGTCATTATGAACACTAAACAAAACTAATGAAATAAATTCTAGATGAAGGGGAACATTCCATAATAATAACCCATAATGATAATAAAAGATAGCGATTTTTGGATGGAATAACCTAGAAAACTTACCCTGAAAGGAGAGATTTCACATCATATTGGGTGTCATGCAATGGTTATGTATCAAATCAACTTTTCATAATATAATTGTAATGATAATTTAATTTCATTTAAAACATTATTTACGTGATTAAAGAACACACTCTTCAAATTAAAATTCTTATTGATAGGTTACACATATAATTAGTTTCAATTAAAATGAGATGATAATGGAAAAATAGAACCAAACATCCCCATAAGTATATAAATCCACCTATGGGAAAAAATTCATGGATAAATATCATAAAACAAATATAAAATAGGTGGTCAGAACATTAAACTATCTACTCAAGGAACACGGTCAAACAAAAAATTCATATACATTGATTCCACTCTTTTTCTAAAAAGTGTTAGATCATAAGTAACATCATATCCTCATCCAATAATATGAATATACAACTTCAAGCCCTTCAAAATTTGAGTGGGGTTATGCTATATACTAACACTATAAGCCAAAACCTCCTTATGTAATAACCAAGATAATGAGATTCAATTTTTTTAGGTAAATAAAGTGGTCATCCCGAAAATCAAACACCATTCTTGAAATGTCATTGTCATAGGTAAGCTGACACACCTTTATCTACCCGAAAAACATCAATACCATATACTATTACACATTATAAGTTTTTGATACCTTCGAAAAATAAATTACATGAACAAACACACACCTTCATTCATGATAACTCCTAAAATCACAAGGACTTACATCCTCTAGGGTAGTCACTAATCTACAACGACTAGTTTATGATTAATCCACTAATTCCAAAAATATAAGATATTAAACCTTATAGTCTATTAATTAACATGATATAAGAAGATATAGATAACTAAACCCTCCCCTAGTGATAAAATTAGATTAGAACTGATGAATGAGAACCAATGTCATTCAAGGTTGTCAAATCCTCACAAAAACAAGAGTGAATGACATCTAAGAAGCCAAGAGGACCCATAATTATGGATTTGATTGAGATTGAGGTTAGGGAGTAATATGGGTGATTTAAATGTGGTCTGAAGGGAAAAGTAAAATTGTGACCCTAAGGAACCCCACCAATCTACCACTTGGTACTTCGATTAAATAAAAAAGGTGACTTGTTATTAACTAAATACTAGGACCTCCAAAACCAGTCATAAAATGGTTTTATATAGGCTTAAAAAACTCTTAGATAGACCGCTTAGAACTCGATTTACACTTTTGATATTTTCTAACAATGATTCTCTTGTTATTCCTTCATTGAAATGTTTCCCATTCACGAAAAAATTTAATATTTCCATGATCTCGGTACATGAGACCTCCCTTAATGAGACCCACAAGACATTCCCAATCTGCATATGTTAATAATAATTTATTTTAGTTGAAACATATATCATTGGGAATTATTTTTCATAGTAAAATTAAAATGGTTGAGGAAACACAACCTGTAAGATTTTCATGTATATCCTATAAATCAGATCACCAAAAATTTAAAATAAGATATTCTCATAACAAACATAGACAAAAAATTCATAAGAATGTTAACATAACTCATTAACAAACATGTGGATTGAAAAATATATCCAAAAAACTAAATATAAACTAGTTTCTACTCTAATTATATGAATCAATTGAATATGGAAGAGGGAATTAAAGTAAGGTAGATGTGGTGGCTAGATAAATGAGATGAACTAGTAACAAAACCATCCAATCCCTAAAATAAATACCAAATCACCCATACCTCTTCATCATGTAAATAATAATCACATTCCACATTCAACCTATTCTAACAAAAAAGGATAATAACACTATCTATATCTAATCATGGAATATAATTTACCTATAATGAATGATTACACTGAACATAAACAACCAAATAGGTATCCTCCCCCCAGACTATAAATAAACAATAAAATTTTCTTTATATTATAGTATATGTAAATAAAAATATTTATAACATATTTTATTTTCAATGAAAATAGGTTACCATAGACCATAACTTAAATTAATTTTTCCCAGATTTCACAAGTTGGAATGTTTGGTCAACCAACACCTTGAATTTTTTCATTAAAAATTGAATTTTAAATTGGGGTAACAGTTTTAAATGTTAATTTTCAAATAAAAAATTTAGCGGAATAAAAGAAATATAAAAATATTTAATAATATTTTAAAACTAAATAAATAAAAACCAAGTTAAATATATCCTTTCCTTATATAGGGAAATAACTTTAAATAAAATGAGTTATAAAAGTAAGGATCATGTTTGTAATAAAAAATATATATCACATTATAGGCATATCCATTTTAGAGAAAATAAGAATTAAATTACATAGTATTTTAAGAAAAAATATATAAAGATTTTTACACAGAAAATAACCACAAGACAATTATCATAGTAATATTAAAATCATATTCATCAAAATAATTGCTAAGAAGTCTAGATATAATTAAGGAAAACACGAGTAACACAATTTTTCTAATTTGTTCTCAATGTGATTCAACTTCCTAGAATATGGTTTTAACATACATTACTCAAATAAGAGGCAACATATAATAAGAAAAAAATAATCCTAACATATGAAAACTAGATATAGTGGAATCATAAAATAGTGTAGTAGTCACACATATAAATTTTTTTATTTTTTTATTTTTTTTCTCCCCTAAATTCCCAAGGCTTTACAAGAAATACAAATAATGTTTAGAAATATATATGAAGAATACAAACATATAAAGAAAAAAAATAATCATAACACACTATAACCATTAATCACACTTCACAGAAGACAATAATTCTATGAAGAATAACAAAATTGTAATGATATCCTCAAACCAAGATTGATTCATTAATATCGTCATTAACTTTTACACGAATAATAATAATGGAACCTTGAGGGTGTAAAATCGCTATGAAAACCTTTAATAAATTTCTCATTGGTCCATTATATAAGATTTATAAAAAATAATTATGAAGACATATTTTGAAAACCAAACCATAATAAAATTAATTGAAATTATATAAAATTCATCAATATCTTTAAAATTTTATCTATTTTAAAAAACACCCATTTGGTTACCAAATTGTTTTTAAAATATCCTTTTAGGAATTTTAATAAACACTTGGGTTGTATAAAAAAGATTTTTCAATCACTAATAAATTATTAATTCCTTTCTTAGAATGTGAAATTTATGAGATAAATAAATAATTTTATGGATAATCAAGAGATATAATTAATATAGGATTAAAATAATATGAAAACTAGTTTAAAGTAAGTATGTAATCTTCTAATTTTATTTAAGGAAATTTTTTGTAGCAACCTACCACAAATTTTATAATCTATAAAAATTATTCTTTTCTCCAAAAAATTCCCATAAAATATTTATAAGTCTATTAAAAACCCAAATATAGAAAACCAACCATGTAAAATATGAACCAAAAGAAACCCTGGTTCACCATGATCATATTTGGGCTAGAAGAAGAGAATATGAGGGAGAAGGAGAAGATATGGAGAGGTTTAGATCACTTTAGAAAAAAAGTTTAAATAAACGACGAATAAGATAACTTAAAATACACTTTGGAATGTCGGAATAAATAGAGAGATACATGAATAATATTATGTTTGAATGAATGTATAGAGAAGGGATAAAAATTATCTTAAATAAATAATATTTAATTTCTTAAATTCAATGTTTTGAAAATTGGTAAGCTTACACTGTTTGGAAAAATAGTTTCCCAAACTGTGTGAGAACTATGCAACATCCACTGCACCAAAACTATGCATCCACGTAGTATGATACTATAGTAACTCTTACCCCTGAACAAACCTTGTTTCCCCTAAGGGTATCATCGCTAGTATAAGATTAAGCTTCTTAATTACTCTCAATCATATAAAAACAGTGAGGCTCCTCTTGTATTAAACAAATCACATGTATTATTAAATCACATAGTTTCTAATGTCCGTATGTAATTATAAGAAAAATAGTTTTCCCTATAAACATATAGTTAAGATACACATTTTTCCCTAACTCTATGCTAACTGTGATCTTTTCACTGAACTAGAAATATGACATATAAGATTACATCACAAAACATATGTATATTCAGGACAAATAGTTGTCCCTATAAACACATGGTTAATCTACACATTTTCCCCTAACCATATGTTAACCGCGATATTTTTACCAAACATGAAATATCAAATATAATATTACATCGCATGAGTTCTTAAAATTGTTTAAATATTGTGTTCCAATTTTGATACACTTAAAATATTAATAACTCTAAAATATCATCCCACATATCATGTTATTCTATAAAATACGTCAAATACATGAAATATTAAATAATAGGGACTTCATGGTGTGACAGTGGCCCCCCTAATATCACCATATTCCCAAAAAAAATAATATTATAAATATTTTATCAGAGAATTGATAACATTAACCATAATTATTAAAACACACCCTATAATGTAATTGAATCAAAAAAACTCAACAACGTATGATATATTACATTGACCTTATTAAAATCCTAAAAATAACTGGGGGGAATAAATTAAATCAGATAACATATCATTAGTAAAATAATTAATGTCAAAACACACATCTAACTCCCATTAGTATATGTATGATTAATATAATCCATATCACTCTACCAAGAATATTCAATTTTAACCACCCATATTCATGTATAGCGGTAGGGTTGGATTGGATAATTAACCAGATGCACTAATATTTTTACACCACTGACATCCCAAGGAAATAATCTAATTTATCAAGATAATTCCTCAGTATTAGAAATATATATTCTATGTTCTTATACCCTCCAAATTTAGTATTCTATTAATACACTAGGTTTTAAAATAATTTAATTTATCCAAAATATTTGAAAAAAATAATAAATCATAAAAAATCCCCATAATTATTGTTCCCTGAAAAAATAAATAACAAATCTCCAATAAATCAATAAAGAAACCAAACCATTATAGATTATTCCAAGAAATTATATATTAATAATTTTTTATATAGTAATAAGGAATATAAAATAATATTCATTAAGTGTTCACAATAATTAGATTCCTAGAAGTGATTTTATCCCAAATAAAATATGACTTAAATTATAATAAACTATAATAGTAAAAAGAAAAAAGAAAGGAGCTAAAACAAACATTATATCAACATCAAGTTAAGAAAGATAAACTTAGGAGTCATCCAAATAAGTAGATCTTACACCACCCCTTTTATACAAAAAAAACTTTATAAAACATTTACAATTCCAAAAATTTACACAACTATGGTAGGTTTTTGGACCCTTCTAACATGAAGAACTCATATAGACCAACTTACATCATTTTTTTTATACAAATGTGTTACTCCAAAAATAATATGGTCAGATAAAAATGGATAACCTCTTAATTCCACCACCTATAAGATTAGATTTATTTTTCTTTCTCTTTAAATACTTAGATTTACTATGACCACACCCTAGAACAGAGGACATATATTAAGATCTTGCACTCCATACTTAACTACCACTACTATAAAATACCATTTCACTACATCTGTGTATGATATTAGACTCTACATGTACACTTGTCACTGAATAATAGAATTAATACTTCCTCCAAATAATATATCATTAACTTAATTATTCAATTAAATCTCTTCAAAAAATATAATATCTATGTGAAGTGACATGTGTACTCCATAACTGAATCATCCATCTTCATAGGGAACATAACTCCAAAGAAATTATAACATTAAATATTTATTTTATATTTTATTTTATGAAATATTACATAATGAATTCCCATGAAGGATCGTGTTATTTCTTAGTCTCATTAGCATACTTATATAACATCAAACTAGGACCCTAAACCATAAACATGTAAAAAAACAGATTAAGAGAATATATGGGCTTAATAAGGTGATTGAACATTTATATATTCCTCAACCACATTTTTTCTTCAAGGGAAACTTTTTTCCCATATAAGGTAGGATGAATCAAATTTTTCAAATCTTATAAATTGTCTTTAGGCTGATATTATAGGGAAATAACATTATGATCGATATTTAAAGCATGTGAGAAGACTAAATTGGGTGAGGTTTTATCAATAAGAGGGTTCAATCTAAGAGTATATTCTATTTCTCAATCCTAAAATTTTATAAATACTTGGTGGTGAGATACTATAAAAGAGTAATAAACACAAAAAATAGTAAATATAAGAACAATGTTTCTAAACTACATAAAGCTAAATTTGATAAAATGTGTCAATACCATGTCATTAAGAGAAAACTCACTTACATACCAATAATGAAAAATATTTTCATTTCCAAATTCAAAATTTAATAAAACAACAAAATTATTCTCAAAAAATAATATTGAACACCATCCAAACAAAATTACTAACCAATATAAATGCACATTTTTACATAAAAATATTTTAACATTAATGTTTCACAAAATCATCATTTGTAAGATATCATAATAAACACATTATAAAACTTCTTGTACACCAAATAATATGAAATAATGTTTTTAAAACATTTAGAAAAAAATATTCAGTAAACTCAAAAGAATTTGATTAGAACCTATATAAAATAATGCATGGTCAGGTCATAATGTATTAAAACATGTGAGATTATCACGAAAAGTATTTTGGATGTTTCCTAGGACATATCACAAATTCTTCACAAGGTTTTCCGAACCATACAAAGTTACCATGTGACCACCGATTTCTTTTAATTTTTTACTCTAAGCCATCCATTTTCTTAAAAAAACATCCAAATCTTCAATAAACAACCGAAAATACTCAATTAAAGGATAACAATATTTACTTTTACTGAGAAAAGGTTTTAATTAAGGATATAAAAATATATGAATCCACTAAAAACTCTTTATTTTATTGGTAAATAACTTTATATACACATACTCACCAAAACCCCTTGATCATTTATGATCATATCCCTTATCAACAATAAAGCACTAAATAAGGACTCATTTTGGTTTCTATTTAACCTCAAACATACCCGAGATACCTCTGATCTAGATACCAAACATAGATCATGAAAAGTTTATAAATTCTATCTCAATAGACATATTCTAAAATATATTTCTCCAAGTTATACACATTTATTTTTGTGATTGATTTCACCAGATAAATCAAAACTAAACATGGAACTCCCAACTAGATTTTTAGTATGACTACTCCATAGGTCAGAGCATCATACATATTGAATAATTACTTCTCATAATAAATAGATCAAAACATTGAATAAAAATATAAAAATAACAATTAAATCCATGAATAGAAAAAAACACAATCAAATGAAGCCAATGGTGACCGTCTATATATAATAAATAACTATACTAAACCAATAATTTTTTATAGGAATGAGCATACAATTACTAGAAGGTTTCCAACCCACACACAATTCAAAACATTAGAAATGAATCTATAGTTTTATTGGTTTAAATGTTATTTAAATTTCAATTTAGTATTTTAGATAAAATAGGTATCATGTTACCACTATTTGAATTCATTATTCTCCATGTTCACAAGTAAAACATTTTAATTAAATAATACCTTAAATATTTTTATGATGACATGTTATTTGTAATTATGGAAAAGTATATATCATACATGGAAATGACACATGTCATAGCAATAAATAAAATAACTCAAGCTTTGATAAATGCTTCAAATTAAATAAGTAATGTGAAAGTGAGATGTATTTATAATTTATATATGATTAATTTTTTAAAAATATGAATTTCATAGGTGAGGAAAAAGTTTTTAATCATAAAATATATCTCACTTTTTTTAGAAAACTATTTTATTGAAAGTAAATAAATTATGTTTTTTTAGAAAATCATACTACAAATTTTAGCTTCTATATATTCATATGTCAGTGATATTAGAGATAGTTGAATCACAATCATGGTAGTAACACAAAGAATCTATAGATAAAATCTAGGAGAAATATATAAAATATAATTCATTTAATTTGTGGGGAATGCATTAAAAGTTCATAGAACTTGATTTCACCCTATATTAATGGCCGAGAAGCAGGATTCCATAGGTTGGGAATAATACTATCTTGGGGCCACTAAATAGAGAAGAATAATAATGTATTAAAGTATTAATTAGTATATTTACCATGGGAACAAAAAATTATTCCCATGATTAAAATTTTTTGGAGTTAAATCAATATTAAACATTTTAAAAAATATACCACGAACAGTAAACATAACACAACCTCACCTCCCATCACACCTCACAGAGAAAACCCCTTATATAAAGAATAAAACAATAAAAAATATATCCATTAACATAGATTTATCCATAAATATAATAAATAGTTATTAATAAAACATCAAGAATAGTACTAATTCAAGGAAGTACAAGAATCAATTAAACCTTTAATCAAATTCTAACTGAGTGTTTGGAATATCAAATAAAAAACCGAGTTGTGAAAATATTTCTTGAAAAACAAAATCCAAAAACAAAATTTTGAATTCTTTTTAAAGGAATCACATTCTTCAATAATAAATTGAGTTCTAAAACATACCTTTTTAAATAAAATTACATGGAAAAAGGTTTTAGGAATCTGTATAAACACTTGGATTTTATTGTAAAATGGTTTAGTTTTCAAGAACTAAAAAATTACAAAAGCCATTTATTCTAAGTAAGAATAATGAGAAATATAAATTAATTCTTTTAATAATAAATGGATATAGTTAATTTATCTTTTAAATCAATAGAATCATGGATTAAAACAAGAAACCATTATGTCTTATAATTTAAGGGAAAATCTATGGGTCAACAGACCTAAAATCAATGAATTATTATGAAATTGTTTTATTAAAAAAATATAATGAATTATTTATAAGTCCCTTATAAAGACCAATATAGAGGAACCCCAAGTCAAAAATCACACCATGCCAAAAACTAGGCTACCAGGATAATCAAAGTAATATAATAGGATAAGTGATGGTGAAAAAAGAAGAGGGTAAGATGTTTAGATTAATTTATCTTAAAGAAGAACCGAAAATGTATTAAGAAGATCTTATAGAATCAATTGGAGAATGCGGGAATGAATGGATATATTCTTGAATATGGAAATTATCAAATGAGTGGATAAAGGGTGAAAAAAATGGACATAATTATTGATGGGTTAATTGAAAAAAAATTGTGGTTTTATAATTATGGTTTATCACATGTTTTATTAAACCTTTCCACAAAAGGTAATAGCCTTTTGATTAATTCTTAGAAGCATCCAGGGTTATACATCTGAGTTACACATAAAAATAAAAATATTTTTCTGAAACCAATGAGGTGGTACACTGTGTATGATAAAGAAACATGGTTACTCCCAACTATGTGATAATCATGCACCTTTTCATGAATTTGAAAACAAATTTGTATGCTTAAACTAGATGGTTTCTACTAACCTTATATAACTATAATTTATTTTGTTAACCTTGGAAAGGTATGATCAATACATAATGTTACACCAAACCATTCATTATCCTTTCACCTTATACTATACTTGAAATATCACACATATTATTATAATGCATGATTTATACAATTAGTGAAATGACTATGAAAAATAATAAAATTATAACACTATAAATAATTCCTCACTGAAGTACATATTTATATGAATGAAAATAAATAAATTTAATTATAAATATATGATACCTCGAATAATTACATTTTCTCTCATAAATGAACCCATGAACATAAAACGCTTGTCAAGATTAAGTAAAAAACCAAAAATGAGCTTCAAAACATATCTCACAATTTATTGGTTGTTATAAAATCTCCCAATGTCTTCTCACCCTAAATTATAATCCCTAGGGATCTTTATTGAATAACTTAGTCTTTCTCTCTTTTATATATGGATCTCACTTATAGGCATCCTCCAAAATAAACCCCTACTTTCACAACACTCACACCAAAGACATTGTCTTCCCACATACCACCTTCTTGCACTGATCAATAATTTTTATTGATTTTTTCTATGCATGATAAATCATACTCCAACTCAATATTATTAGATTCAATCATGTGCATTGGTTCTATCTAATTCACGAAGAGCTACAACATGTAAAATATATTTTTCTTACTGTGATTTCATATTGAAATATCCAACCAATATTTAATAGTAAAAATTGACTCCCTTATCTTGAATATATTTATAAAACATAGTGTGATATTTTATCACTTTCTTAGCAGATGATTCCCTTAATGAGGATATACCCATCAGAATATCCCCATGACCCTTCAATTGATCCAAGGTTCATCACCTCTAGTCATTATATGAAGTTATCTATTTTGTGTGGTAATTAACAACATCTCGATCAACTGAACCCTCTTGGTGGACTCTTATACCATACATGACCTTAAAAAGACAGATTAAATTGACTATGTCTGATAAATGGATTATTAATATATAAAATCAAATAGGAACACACATTGTAACTTCTTGATAAAGTCTTAAAAATAACTATGAACTGACTCCACCAAGGATGAGAAAATGGCCCATGATTTAGTGACAAATTTCTCTCATGCATTGAGAATATCTTAAAGTATTTTTGGAATATACTTTTATTTCACATATGTTTATGGTTTATATGATTTATTAGCTATAGTTGAGACCCCATAGATTTCATTAACACTAATAAGAATACATAGGTGAAATTGGAATCCAAATTAGATAAAATACTTGTGGGTATTTTATGAAGCCATAAGATCTTATACTGGTATAGATAGCCTAACTAATAAACCAAATATGTCACTTTGATAGTAATGATGAGTGTTACATTCATCAACAAATTAAACACATTCCTTACTATATATTATTTTTCACATTCAAATGAAAACTTGTAAAAAAATACTTTCTCTCAAAATCTTATGGACATTAAAGCATTGTAGTGGTTTCAGAAAACTATATAGTCAATTATTATATAAATTTAATCTCTCTGATGTGAAGCAATAATCAATATATCTAGTTATTCTATTTCTCACACCATTACACTGTAAATTATTCTTGATATCTTGTTAAATCTTCAATAATTAAGGGTGTCCAGTACAACATGAGGTGTTTGGACCTCCATCATCTCTTCCATCAAATAAATAGGGACTCAAACCTAATATAAATATGTTATAATCCACCCTCATTCCAACAACAACCCATATTATTATCATTACCCACAAACCATGAAATCACTATAATAAAATCATATTCATGCTCACAGTTAGCCTTGATCTTTTCTACTAGAGACGATTTAGTAATTTCAGGATCAGGAATGGCCAAATATTACACATATTTTGTTTTATATTTCCATTATTTGGAAGTTAACATCAATATATATTCCTCATTAAGATTTTAGAACACTTATTGATGCTTCTTTCCTATTGAGATAA
Organism: Viscum album; assembly: GCA_963277665.1. Classification (NCBI taxonomy): domain Eukaryota; kingdom Viridiplantae; phylum Streptophyta; class Magnoliopsida; order Santalales; family Viscaceae; genus Viscum; species Viscum album. The sequence continues at coordinate 173,796,212 of OY728157.1, forward strand.
TCGACCACTATATCCCCGATTTTAGGGGAATATGATATCATGAAGAAAAACTTTTAGTGATATCGAACCTCATGCCTCTGTTATAGTTTAAGGACCCACTAGAGAAGATATACCACATTATATTTTGGTTAACATATATGGTAAATATTAACACACCATTATTTTTAAAGAAGAACATTATGTTCGATAGCACATACGACAAGAAACACCAAACTTAAACAAGCTATGAAATATTATTATTTTAATTTTATAGTTATAAACAAGTCATTATATTGGTGGTTATGAATAGAATTTTCAAAAACACGAGATAAATATTTTTTATTGATTAATTATTATAAAATAATATATTAATTGTTTATTGAGGTCAATTGATTCATCAAATATATGTTTTAATCAAAAAATTATTTTTATTTATTTGGTGAGAAAATATTCGAATAATTTTCAATAAATTAAACAATATATATATGGTAAAACTAATTTAATTTGATAAATAATTATATCAAAATATAATTAGGGTGAAATTTTGGGATTTTATTAAAAAGGTTGATTTTTTAGGGAATTGTGAAAAAATAATTTTTATATGTTTTTTGAAGAACTGTCATTGATTTTTAGTCAAATATCCCATTCTCATTCCAAATTGATATAAAATTAAAATAGTCTTCCTTTATATATAAATAATATAAAAAATTACAAAGGAATTATAATTATATATCATTTTTGTATATATTCATTTCTTGAGTTACAAATTCATTTATTCAAAAAAATCATTGTGTTTTACAAATTTATATGAAAATTAATTTCATTCACATATATGATTTAAATTTTAAAAAATGTTATTTCGTTTTTATTTATAATTTAATATTACCCTACAAAGGTTTTTTTATATTTTTCTAGATATGTTATTTTCTTAGTGAATATTAGAAAAATGCCATTTTTATAAAATACGTTATATTTTATGATATCATCAAAACGTAAACTTAATATGAATTCTTTGAACCTCATGTTATGAATAATAAATGATAAAATAATACAAATATCATTGAAAAATAATTTTAAATGTATAAATTATAATTTATTTTATGATAAATATGGAAATCATTTTCTGTTTTGATGTAGTGTTTGCACGACACTTCAAAAGTTAAATTTGGAACCCTAAAGAAACAAATTTTGTATGAAGAAGTCCTTTATTGACTTTTTTATGAAATATTCACTATTATTTGTGATTTTTGATGTTAGATATTTAGTTTATAGTTATATTAGAAGTTTGTTATCCATATTGTTATGAAATGCTAACACATAGCCAGAAAAAATCAAAATAACATATAAAATAAGTTGTCCTAGAATATATGTGAGTAAAAATAAATTTTTAAGGAATATAGAATAAAATATTGAATTGAATTTTTTGCTTTTTTATTATGGTAAGTAATTATTATATTTTAATGTTGAAATTATTTTGTTAAATTTTTACACAATGTTGTCGCATTGCCTCTACCAGAAATAGAAAAATATAGTAATTTATTTTTAAAAAACAAAATAATAAAATATCATTGATGAACTAAATCATAGAAATAATTTTAAAAATAATTATGATTTATTAGGTAATGTTAAAAAATAAAATTATTTTTTAAGGAATTTAGAGAAATAAATTGAATTGAATTTTTTTATCTTTTATTTTGTCACTAATAATTTACGGATGAACTAAAGAATACAAATATTTTTACTTTTGTATTTAATTTAAAAATAAATTATTAGTGACAAAAATGAAATTAATAAAATTTGATAAAAATAATATTATGTTAAATTATTTAAAAAGAATAAAAATATTAAAATTTGGAATGATGTATTAGATATGGTTGAAAATTTCAACCCTTTTTCATTTATGTGCCAATATCCTTCTTATAAGTGAAATTACAAACCCTTATAACTGAGAAATATGTTTCTATGATTATGTTTAAAATATGATAAATAATTGGTTAAACCAAAATATATGATTTAAATCACCACTTAAACCAATATAAATTTTATCTTTTGATGTTAATTAAATCACATATTAACATATATTTAAAAAACTATCCATTTGGAATAATTTTAGAGCATAATGGGTTTATTAGAATTTAATCATTTAATAAATCCCAAGGGTGATCCACCCCTCAATTATAAAAGAGAAATATTCCTTTCTCTATTTAGAACATCATTGAGAATTATACCTCAACCAAAAACAAAAAAAAATTAACATCTAAAATTGTATATCCATATTCTAGAGGTTCTTTTATTCCTAAAAAATAATCCAATGGAAAATTAAGAGGATATCTAATGGAGTTTTCCCAAATAATAGTTAATCACCTTAACCGATCACTATATTTTTTATTATTATTTTAACTTTTCCAAATTTACTTTATTATTCATAAAATAATAAATTCAGTATCATAAAAATACAAATATTTTTTTATAATTATTAATCCAGCTGTATTCACAATTTTTCAGTCAAATTGGTAGTGAACATATTGCTTATGAGTATGTATAACGTATCATCTCAACCTTGCAATACAATTTATTTTCCATCATGATCTTCCATAGATAGTTCTTGAGATGGGTTTCATGTTTATATATGATAGTTAAGATATAATTATACTCATGCATTGATAATATAATTTCTAAATTATTTTCTTCTAATCATTTGGAAAATGAAAATGTTACTCGTTTGTAGGCGTGGACCACCACCTCTCTGAAACAATTTTGGTTATTTTTCATTTATGACTTGCATGGTTTGTAATAAGGATGTATTTAAATAATATATATGAATTATATTATATGAAAATTATTTTTTATTTTTGAATTGTTGTTTATCATTATTTCTTTCTATCATTCATAATGTGAAAACACAGTCAGAAATAATTTACTTAAATATCCATGTTTTTCTAAAAAAGTAAAAAATAATGTTTCTAACATTCACCTATGTTTGAACAAAGTAATTTTTACCCATGATATAGTTTTTAAAAATTGTTTAAAAAGTAATATTCTTTTTTCTGAACTCGTTACTTTTTTTTACTTTTTATAAATGTGTGAATGATATATTTTTTTATAATATAAATAAATAATATAATTTATCACCTTCATGAAATATAAATTATTTTAATCTTATTTTCGAATCTTTCATGGTTATTTTCAATGAAAATAATTTCCATAATAACTTGGAGAAATATAGATTTTAGAAAAACAATATAAAAATGAAAAGGGTATTTTTCTCAAGAAATTATTTAATGATATTTTAAAGAATAATTTAATCTATGTTAACAAACATTGATGTTAATTATGATTTATTTGGGATATTATCCAATTATAATATTATTATTCCATCTTAGGGTGGATTCATAATCTGGTGATGAGATGTTTATGAAACCCGTTTATTTACTATGTGGTTTTTTAGGATGTTATGATGTATGATTTACAATATTTTTGAATTTATATATATGGATTATGATTATATGACTGTTGGGTCTGTTAAAGACATAAAGTTCATTATCTAATGGTAGATATCAAATGGTTTAATATGTTATGAATGAACCTGATTTCATGTTCAGAATTTTATTTTTGGACTTGGGTTTCATGTCTATATGATTAAGAATGAACCCTGTTTTCAGGTCAATCGGACTAATCGTAGACCATGTATACATATACCTAATATTGTGTTTCAAACTAGTTTTAAAATATATAATATTATGTGTCAACCTAGTTTTCTTATCCCTAATATTATTTTTGGACCTAGTTTTCATGTCGATAAGTTTATAAGGGCGTAGAGCTTATTTTCCTTAACATAATGAGTAAAGATGAATCAATTTATTATTCTTCACAACATTATATTATTATGTTTTTTTAATATTTATATCTATATATTATACTCTCATGGATCAATTAAATTGATTTTATTTATAATTAGAGTCTTAATAAATGCTAGTATTTATGCCATGATTGATGTTTATGATATTTGATTCAGTGGGTATGTAATTTTCAAGTTATGTTCATGATACCAAACCCTTATTATTATCCTAATCTTTAATATAATCATTGGTTGATACCTCCCATGTTTACCCATACTAAGAATTGATGATAACCCTTTCTTATATTAACTTTCCCAATGATATAGAGAAATATTTTAAGTAGGGTATATCTATAAAGATTAAAAAATAGGGGGATATTTTGGGAGATATTAATTATGTTTCATGAAATACGAAGATTTTATATCTATTTTTTAGTTAAAATAAAACTTCACTATCCTCCAGCATGTATTCTGGAAATGTGTTGAATATTCATCTAAAATTATTTTATTTTTATTTATAAATAGTGGTTGGGGTTAGTATATACATCTATCACACAAAATATAATGGTGACAACACTCTGAGTAATATAAAAATACTATTAATTTTAGATCATGGGTGGGATAGTTCTAATCATAGGGTAATGGTTGAAGAGATCCATAAATTCAATTGATATACATCAACTTCAAGAAATATCCCAACCAATCCAAAATGAATCATAATACATTATATAACCCTTTCATGGTTTCCAAAGAATCATAATTGTATAATATCACCATATGGCCTAGAACTATTGAATGTAAACTTCATATTTATAAATTCATAAGGTTTTCAAAAATTTATTAGTCTTTATATTTGTAAGTAATTTTGTGAGAGAGAAAACCTGAATTGACCATTATTAACATCTATATAGGAAAAGGAAGCTCCTAATGACAAACCCATTCAAAGGGGAAGCATAAGATGTTACTTTTTTCATTTTATCTAGATAAACAAATTTTAACCTATAACATTGAATTCCTTGGAAATGGAACCTCTGAAACCAAGAAGTGACACTTTGATATCATGTAATACAATTTTTTCACTTGAATTATACATTTCATATAATCCAGGTTCATGAAATGAAACTCCATGATTCAAGATAATAAAATAATATCCTCTAAAAAAGTATAAAATGATGGATTGACAATAATGATACATAATATAGTTCATGAGAACAACGAACACTACCTATTCATTTGTAAGAAAATGAAAATAAACGGTGATCAAATAATACATGCCTTATCCAAGATATGGTTTTCAAAAAATACACTTCTCTATCATGTAATAGATAATTCCTTAATAATGGAAAAATATTACAATAGCATCCCGCTCACCTAAACTGTTCGAACAAATTATGTATCTATTATAATAAAATACTATTATACAATGTGAATTAGTTAATCTTTAGATAATTCTTAAAGATAATAAATCCACTACGACTCTTTTGGAGAATAAAATACAATCCCTCTATAGAGAGGGACTTCAATAGTTAAAACCCCTTTACATTAAGATCCTAGAGGTGAAATTTTATATATCTCAACATAGTTGATTCCATATGGTAAGATTATCCTAATATACTCTCCATGCTAAAAATTTAATTAATTGTGAATATGAAATCATTCTCAAGATGTAGGTATTAAAAATTAGTTGAAAAAACATCTTAAAAGAATCAATTTCAAAGCGAAAACTAGACGATACCATCTTTTTCTCTTTAGTAAGGACTGGAAGTTCTATCAATGTTGCAGTGGCTCTCAACTATCTGACTCTTGATCTAGCTATTCTTTCCTCAACATAAAATTATCCTATAAAGGTATACTTCTTCCAATTATGGGATGATGAAAATACCTACCTCTAGTAATACTCCATATCTAATGTAAATAAACAACACTTGTGGTTACCAGACTCAAAAACTATGGAAAACCCTATGTATCTTTTCATATGGTCTAACCTTTCCCTAGTTGAATATTAATATCAAACATACTAGTCACTCCCTCAACTTACAACCCAAATAACTACACAAAAGGAGTACATATAAAATAGTTAGTACATTTAACAAACTGATAATAAAGATATGAGAAACATGAACCATGTCATTCATAGAATAATCCCCAAATTGTTGGTTATATAGAAGACCATGTAAATTATAAAACATTCCCAATTTATATTTGTGGCCCTGACAGGATGATACTTAACTTTTCTAAGGAAATAACAACAAAAGATTTAATTTCTTATGCTGCCACTTAGTCCAATAACCACCAGATCACTAAAACCACCTAGGGAAAGCCCTCATATCTATCAAAGTCCCACTAAATAAATATCAAAAACCATGTGTCCACTTAAAGCCTCTCCTTTAACATACCATGATATCCTAAAAACCATTACATGGGACCCATTTTTCAACATTCAAGACACAACTTCAACTAGCTAGCATAGAAATTGTGATACTGGAAATCCTGTTCAAAAAAATGAAAAATAAGATCTGATCCTCTATAAGTAGAAAATCAAGAACTTCTACTTTATCATAACTTCATCTCCCATAATATAATGTATCTCAATATACCTTCTCTTCTTAACATTAGTAGAGTATCAATGAAAACCTATCAATGTACCACCAATAGTTCCAGTAATGAAAGAAATGGTACCTAGTGCACTATCGTTCGTATTAATCTTATCATAAGAACCCCATGATTTCAATATTTAATTGTTCATTAAATAAATTTTATTTTGAATTTATTTTTTACCATACAATGCCAAATTAAATAGAAATCATCATACATTTTTTAAAGATAATATTATAAGTATTATGTGAGATATTTATAGTGTTTATGTTGATGTGATGGGTATAAATAGAAATAACCACATTTCTAAATCTATACAAAAATAAAATAAGGGTAAATAATAGTAATAATTAAATCATAAAATTCAATTATTATAGCTAAAAATATTAATATCTCTTAATATATAATTTTTTTGAAAATTACTTTCTTGGTGCTATACAATTTTTAACAAAATAAATGTAATACAATTCAATGTTGATAAAAAATATTATTGATGTAAATAATAGATTAATTATAATTAATCACCAATTCATAAGTAAAAATGAAAAAGAACACTTCATATTTAAAAATTTATTTTTCTATAAAAACTATTATGGAATATATTTTATATTAACACTTAAATGTTAAATTCATTTATTTCAGAATTTTAATTTTATAAAACACACATCATTTTTTATTTAAACATTCAAAATTTTCTATATGACGATTTTTCTTATTTTTATGAAATTTCTGATTATTTCTTAAATAATGAAAAATACTGTTTAAACATACACAATAGCTTTTATGACATTATAATAAAATCATTTTCACTATTAAACTTGAAGTGCACTGTGTTGCATTTGTTGTCAATGAGGTATGTTGTTGTCAAGGAATGAATGGATGGATGTCAAGGAGGTTCAATATGTGAATGAAAAAGGATGTGATGGTGTTGGTAAGGAAAGGAGAATGGCCATGGTACTAAGATGCATTTCACTTAGGAGGTTCACTAAGTGACATAGGATGTTGTGGTTGAAACATTCTCTATGCATATCAGACGATTGTAGAACTGATCTTAATGTTTCAATACTTGTATCAAGGTGATACTAAGTGACAACACTTCAAGAATGAATGATGATGGAGCATCATTAAATCAGATGATTGTTGAGCTGTTCTTAAAGTTCAATGAACTTGTATCAATTGGATACAAAGTCACAACAATGATAGAAGTCCATGCATTGTATTGACAATGCATGAGGAGATAAAGATGAACCATCCACTACTTCTAAATGGATGAAGTGAGCTGAAGAAGTCCATGCACTATCACTTAGTGCATGTGAATTAGAAGAATATCCAATTGATCTCTGATTAGATCAATGAAGCACATTGAAGAAATATTTGATTCAGGACTTCGGTTGAAGATGAAGAACCTTCGGGAATTCCATTCCAAAGTGATGAATAAATGTTGAAGAGAATTGGAGGAATTCTAATGAAGAAGAAGAATAGATGAGGGGAAAGTCTTAGAAGATGGCTTGAATGGAAATTGGCATTTACACTTGTCACTTTGTTTCTCTTAACAAAGCACTTGTGTTTTTAACTAGCAAAAAATAGCCACCAAGGAAGGCCAGCCGAGGGTCATCACCCAAGGCTCATGTGGGACTCGAGGTCACCACGCCCATGGGGAACCCTCAGGCCAAGGCAGCATATCCCTGAGGTAGAAGGTCAGGGCCGTGTATAAGCCCCGAGGCCACGCAGGGGTGTCACGCCCGCGCGGCAGGGGCGCAGGAGCGCGCCCGGAGTGCATGGTGGGCGCTAGGACCACGCCCGCAGGGAGCAGAGGTGGGCGCAAAGCGCGCCCGGAGGGAGAACTCGGCGTAGGGCGGCACCGAGAGGGGAGAAGTTCAACTGAGCGTATCCCGGCAGTGCGAGGTTGATAAGCCACGGAAAAACCGCACTCCGTTATGATGTGGGACGCAGAAAAATCTCCAGGAGCGGATCCTGGCCGCACGATTGATCGCGCGCCAGATCTCGGGCGCACATCTCATCGCGCCGCTCCCGTTCAGATCCAGGCCGTTGAAGACTATTTGATCGCCTGATCCAACGGATCCCCGTCCTTCTTCAACCTTGAAGCTCGCTCAAAGCCACCCGCAAGCCTCCGACGAACCAGGCGCCATCCGAGGGATGATTTCGAGATTCCGGCCACCTCCGACGAAGATGAAGACACCATTGTGATCGTCTGGACACACTGAACACGATCATGCCTAAAAATAACCATGCATGCAATGTTTGGATGAATCCGAAGAAGGCTGAGGCAAACAACGTTGCCGAGGCATCGGGTGTTCGTGCTTTGCATAAATGGGCCTAAACAGAGGCCATGCACATGCTAAAATGCATGCACGTGAAGAAAGCCGAAACATAAGTGAACCCGCGTAAACAGAGAGAAGAATATCAAGATTTAGAAAATCTTGAATACCCGAAAACTTCGGGGATTCAAAAGTTATCTCACGCGGATGAACCACACTGCCTCTGCCTATATAAAGAGAGGCTGAGACCTCGATGAAGCTTGCTGATCTTTTAGAGAAAAATGAGAAGTCCCACGAAGCTCTTGCCTAGCGAAGTATTGTCTCGCGCGCCACCTGCGCGACGAAGCAGCCCGGAGCCTCCCTTGGCTCTGAGAGGTTCCTTTTGCGCACCTCTTGCATGAAAGAAGAGAAAGGGAGAGGCCCCAGCGCGCTACCCCTTGCGTGACAGGAAGTTCCCTCTCTGCTCGCACACTTGCGCGGCAGGAGGAAGGAGCCCCGCGGTGTTGCACCTTGCACACCCGAGGACTTGCGTGCTGCCTTGTGCGCCCAAGTGCTTGCGCGCCCACAGCCGAGGGCCCTTGCCTCCTTGAGGACTTGCGTGGCAGTATTGAAGGAGAAAGGCCACACCACTTGCACGCCTATTTAAAGGTGGAGTTCGGGCAGAAGTGAAGTCCAAATACACACTGATTGTGTGTGTGCAAAAGAAGGTCGAGGCATTGCCTCGTGTGTGAACAAGAAGAGTCGTAGCCTTGTGCAAACAAAGAAGAACCTATGGGCAGCATGTGTGAGGTGAAGAAGGAAGGCCGAGGCCTTTGAGCCTTGTGTGAATTCTTGAAGAAAGAAGACCACACTTAAGTTGTGTGTGTGCTTAACAAACCAAGAAGAGGCCAAGATCATGTATGTGCAAAGGAGGAAGGACGTAGCCTTGTGGGTTCACACTTTGAAGAACAAATAAAAGAACATCTTTTTTGTGTGTGTGCAAAGTGAAGGAGGAAGGCTAAAGACTTACCTTAGTGGTTTGTGTGCAAAGGAATAAAAAGGCCGAACCTAGTGTGTGCACTAAGTGAAGTGTATACACTTAGAAGAAGTGGAAGACTTCCACACTAAAGTATAACACACTTTTAAGTGTGTGAATAAATTGAACAAAGTGTGTGAAGTTCAAGGAAGGTGTGTGTGCTGAAAGTGTTTACACCCTTTGAGGGTTTATCACACCAATGAAAGAGAAGGGGAGTGCATGCATGCATGCATGCACGTGCACACGTGAACAAAGCCAAATCTGGTTGTGTGCATTTGAGTTGACCAAGACCAAGAAGATCTTGAAGATTTTGAGAAGCCATGCAGTCAGTGCATGAGGAAGAAGAGTTGCCATGCACTCAGTGCATGAAGTTGATGTGATGTGAGACTGGACCAGACTGAAGTTAGAGATATCAGTTGTCTGAGTATTCAGTAGTTGAAGAGAGAAGCCAGGTCATCCTGAGAGGAAGGAGATAAATCCTGAGCAAGATGAGAAGACCTGATCAACTCAAGTGATCAGAGGTACAGAGCAAGGCCAGCAGTCTTTATCCCAGGCTGGTGAAGCTACTTGAAGAGCTGAACAGAAGAAGAGCTACTCGTGTGACTCGAGGAGCCAGGAGAAGCCCCCTGTGAGACTCAGGGTGGAAGAAGTCTTTAGTGGGATTCTGGAGCAGGCTAGTGGGACTCCGGTAACACTGTGGGATGCAGTATAAAGACCCTCCTATGGGACTCAAGAGAGATACAGTGGGACTCTGTATCGACCATTGTAATACTAAGCGATTATAATGGAAGAAACCATGTTGGGGTGTATAACCAACATGGCAAGGACGTAGGCCTTTGGTGCCGAACCTTGTAAATCCTTGTTTCTAGGGCCTTTACATTTACTGCATCATTCGTGGAAAGGTGAGAGATACAAGAAGAGTGGATCGAGGCTTTAACCAGCCATAAAGGTTTAATTGATAAATAATCAATTAGTAAAAAGTTTTAAGGGATCACTGATTCACCACCTCCCCCTCTTAGTGATTCACACTGATCTGGGAACTTCAATTGGTATCAGAGGGAAGGTTACCTCTAAAAGATCCAAGGGAGTCTTTATGAAGTGCAGATTTGAGGAAATGAGCGACCAGCCTCAAATGGAGATATCTGCCAAGACTCAGAAAAATAGAAAGAAGAAATAGGCCAAGAAGAAGAAGAAAGCTTGTCCTAGCTGTGATGAAGTTGGAACAATGAAAGATCTTTAAAGTGCAATCGAATATCTTCAGAAGACAGTCCCCAAGGAAGTGGCAATGTGTATAGCTACAGGCATCCTTGATCTTCAAGAAGATAAATTACAGCTAGAAGAAGAAGCCAATACAATGGAAGATCAGTTGGCTAAAAGGGTTGCCATAACCAACACTCTCAGAAAGCTGGTGAAGGCTAAAGATGAAACAGTATCGCTTTTCAATGAATGATATGAAGACACTACTGAAGAATTGCAAAGAAGCCTCTCTGAGAAATAATTCTTTAAGACAATGGTCAAAGAAGTTTTCCATGCACTGGAAAAATTGCACAGAGTTTCAATGGTTGTCAAAGATGCTCAACTAGAAGACAAAGTCAAAAGGGTGAAGGAGATTGAAAACTCATTTCATGAAATAAAGAAGGTGCATGATGACCAGATGGAACAGCTGAAACAGAATTGGGAAGGTGGACTAAGATTGGTTGAGGATGAGAAGAACTCCCTCAATATGAAATGCTTTGAACTGGAGGTGATATTGAAAAATCTTCAATCACCCAAAGCTGAAGCCTCCCTCTAAGCTGAAAGGAGAAATGTTACTACTCAATTGTGCATTGAGAAGGATGATTCCAAAAGCAGGAAATACTCTAATAAAAGGGAAACATCTTCTAAAAGGAAGGTACCATCCATCCCATCTTGTACTAATGCTTCTAATTGTGTTTCCACAAAAAGTGCAGGATGGAAGAATAATTCGAAACAAGTATGGATGAAGACAGTGAAGAAAGAATGCTCTCCTGAAACAGCACAACAAGTCAAGAAAATTACCCTACAATTAGAAGGACTCAAGATGTCAAGATTTGTGGGTCAGTGTTGGTGTTGTAACAAGTATGGGGATTGTGCAAAGGATTGTTGGTACAATCCACTAAATGCCAAAGCACAGAGAAAGCCCATGCCTAGGGGGAGCAAGCCAGAAGAAAAGAAGCAGCATCCACAGGTCCAGAGACATCTGTTTACTGCAAATAGATTTGGATTACTTGACAACATCTGGGATGTTTTCAAAAGTGGTCAAAAAGATACATGTCAATCTCCAACTGTATCCAGAGCTCAAAAGAAGAAAAGATCACAGAACCTGGCTCAGAAAGAATCCTTGGGAAAAAAGCATAAGAATGTGGAAGATGCTCCCAATAAGATTATGAAAAAGGAAGAGAAGACCTTGGATTTAAAATCCAAGAAGGGTGATGCATCCAGAAGGACCACCAAGAAGAAAACATGCTTCTACTGTGGAAAAAAAGTTCATACCATGGATCTTTGCAAACAAGCCATGGAAATCAATAGAAGCCAACTGAACTCAAACAGAAAATCAATCCAAAAGAAGCAGAATGGATTGATTGAAAACAAGTTGCCTAAGAGAGGTGGCTTAACAGTATCAAAAGAACCATGTGGAATTTCCAAAACTGAGGCCTCACTTCCAAATGACTTGTTAGTCATATGGCCAAATCAGTTGCAACTTTCCAAAGATCTACAAAGAGATGAAGATGAAGTTCTGGAAATTGCTAAGGCAAAAGGGAAGAAGAAGATTTCACATGAAGATGTATTGAGATCCACACCAGCACAAACATCATTGAAGATCAAAAGTTCAAGTGTGAATAATGGTGAAAATGGGACATCTCGGTTGAGATAATCTTCTCAACCTTGTTGTTCACATTGATGAACCAAGTAGGTTCCATCTTATTCCCTAACCACTTGTATTTACATGTGCTAACATTTCAGGGAATTGAAGATGATTATCATTCTCATCTAGAGAGTGGTTTGGATAGAATTGAGTGCACCCCTTGAGGGGGAGCCAAATTGAAGAAGATGGGATTCCGAGATTAATACCATCTTGAGAAAAGTGAAGGTATTCCAATCATACTTTCATCCCTTGTTTCTTAATTGAGTTTATCTTGTCAATTAAGGGGGAGTATGGATTGAAGACAAATGGATGAAAGGGGGAGCTTTATCTTTGCACTTGAACTTTCTAATGAGTTTTGTGAAGTATGTGCAGGATTTAGCAATTCATTGTTATATCTGAAAATTCAAACCCCTGAAGCATGATTTCACATGTACAGTGAATGTTGGACAGCATTGAGTTCCTTGGTTACATCACTCTTGTTTTCTACACCGGGTTAGCTCAAGTAGACTTAGAGATGATTTACTAAAGGTTCTTTGCTAAAGAAGAACATGTGACATCATCCCTCTCTTAGTGATTTTTAAGAAGATGCTATTCAAAGGGAGGAAGAAATATTTTGAAGAGAACCACACCACACCTTTGAATTTGATTTCCAATAAGGGGGAGAAAATATTGGCACACATATTGACCCATTCATATGTGCTGAAGAAGTGTATTGACAACAAATACAAAGGGGGAGATTGAAGTGCACTGTGTTGCATTTGTTGTCAATGAGGTATGTTGTTTTCAAGGAATGAATGGATGGATGTCAAGGACGTTCAATATGTGAATGACAAAGGATGTGATGGTGTTGGTAAGGAAAGGAGAATGGCCATGGTACTAAGATGCATGTCACTTAGGAGGTTCACTAAGTGACATAGGATGTTGTGGTTGAAACATTCTCTATGCATATCAGACGATTGTAGAACTGATCTTAATGTTTCAATACGTGTATCAAGGTGATACTAAGTGACAACACTTCAAGAATGAATGATGATGGAGCATCATTAAATCAGACGATTGTTGAGCTGTTCTTAAAGTTCAATGAACTTGTATCAACTGGATACAAAGTCACAACATTGATAGAAGTCCATGAATTGTATTGACAATGCATGAGGAGATAAAGATGAACCATCCACTACTTCTAAATGGATGAAGTGAGATGAAGAAGTACATGCACTATCAATTAGTGCATGTGAATTAGAAGAAGATCCAATTGATCTCTGATTAGATCAATGAAGCACATTGAAGAAATCTTTGATTCAAGAGTTCGGTTGAAGATGAAGAACCTTAAGGAATTCCATTCCAAAGTGATGAATAAATGTTGAAGAGAATTGGAGGAATTCTAATGAAGAAGAAGAATAGATGAGGGGAATATCTTAGAAGATGGCTTGAATGGCAATTGGCATTTACACTTGTCACTTTGTTTCTCTTAACAAAGCACTTGAGTTTTTAAGTAGCAAAAAATAGCCACCAAGGAAGGCCAGCCGAGGGTCATCACCCAAGGCTCATGTGGGACTCGAGGTCACCACGCCCATGGGGAACCCTCAGGCCAAGGCAGCATATCCCTGAGGCAGAAGGTCGGGGCCGTGTATAAGCCCCGAGGCCACGCAGGGGTGTCACGCCCACACGGAAGGGGCGCAGGAGCGCGCCCGGAGTGCATGGTGGGCACTAGGACCACGCCCGCAGGGAGCAGAGGTGGGCGCAAAGCGCGCCCGCAGGGAGAACTCGGCGCAGGGCGGCACCGAGAGGGGAGAAGTTCAACTGAGCGTATCCCGGCAGCGCGAGGTTGATAAGCCGCGGAAAAAACCGCGCTCCGTTTCGATGTGGGACGCGGAAAAATCTCCAGGAGCGGATCCTGGCCGCATGATTGATCACGCGCCAGATCTCAGCTGCACATCTCATCGCGCTGCTCCCGTTCAGATCCAGGCCGTCGAAGACTATTTGATTGCCTGATCCAACGGCTCCCCGTCCGTCTTCAACCTTGAAGCTCTCTCGAAGCCACCCGTGAGCCTCCGACGAACCAGGCACCATCCGAGGGATGATTTCGAGATTCCGGCCACCTCCGACGAAGATGAAGACACCATTGTGATCGTCTGGCCACACTGAACACGATCATCCCTAAAAATGACCATGCATGCAATGTTTGGAAGAATCCGAAGAAGGCCGAGGCAAACAACGTTGCCGAGGCATCAGGTGTTCCTGCTTTGCATAAATGGGCCTAAACAGAGGCCATGCACATGTTAAAATGCATGCACGTGAAGAAAGCCGAAACATAAGTAACTCTCGTAAACAGAGAGAAGAATATCAAGATTTAGAAAATCTTGAATACCCGAAAACTTCGGGGATTCAAAAGTTATCTCATGCGGATGAACCACACTGCCTCTGCCTATATAAAGAGAGTCTGAAACCTCGATGAAGCTTGCTGATCTTTTAGAGCAAAACGAGAAGTCCCGCGAATCTCTTGCCTAGCGAAGTATTTTCCCGCACGCCACCTGTGCGACGAAGCAGCCCGGAGCCTCCCTTGGCTCCGAGAGGTTCCTTTTGCGCACCTCTTGTGCGAAAGAAGAGAAAGGGAGAGGCCCATGCATGCTACCCCTTGCGTGACAGGAAGTTCCCTCTCTGCCCGCACACTTGCGCGGCAGGAGGAAGGAGCCCCGCGGTGTTGCACCATGCACACCCGAGGACTTGCGTGCTGCCTTGTGCACCCAAGTGCTTGCGTGCCCACGGCCGAGGGCCCATTCCTCCTTGAGGACTTGCGCGGCAGTATTGAAGAAGAAAGGCCACACCACTTGCACGCCTACTTTGAAGGTGGAGTTCGGGCAGAAGTGAAGTCCAAATACACACTCATTGTGTGTGTGCAAAAGAAGGCCAAGGAATTGCCTTGTGTGTGAACAAGAAGTGTCGTAGCCTTGTGCAAACAAAGAAGAACCTATGGGCAGCATGTAACACCCCAAGCTTCTACGGTACGTTTCCCTTCGAATAATGCGATAGCGTGTGTTGTACGCAACCTCGAGTTCTAACACACACCAAAACTAATTAAACTAGCCGTTGTGAATAGTAATACCTAATTTTTGAAATTATATATATTTTATATTTGAAAATGGACTTCATTTTTGGACTCGGAATATCTAATTTAGCCTAAGGTGAAATTTTGGTACTTTTCGGATAACTTTCATATTTTGATGAATAGTGAAAATTACTAAATTTTAATTAAAAACAACTTTTTTAATCAAAATAATTAATAGTGATAAATTGTGAATTTGAGTGGTTTTAAAGTATATTTAGAATATATTTTTACCATTTAATATAATGTTGGTCATTGGACATAATTTTACAATTAAACCGAACATAAACAAGTGTCAATCTTTTGATAGTTATTATCTCTTAAAAAACACGCTTTTTGTTTTGACAGCGGGAATTAATTTTAAATTAATTTCTGCCACTTCTGTGTTTTGAATTTAGGAAAATGGATTCCTTATTTGGAATCAGGATGTTCAAATTGTGTAAATAGGTAACTTTTATTTTTAGACATTTTGAATAGTTATTGTGGTAAATATTTTATTTACCATGGTTAAAGGGTAAATCCGGTAAATAAGGGTTAAAAAAATAATATTATAATAATACTAAATTACCCTAAAACATGTCTTAACCCTATTGGTTGATACATGGTCGACCATGGGAATCTTTGGGTCTATTTTGGGACCCCATGGATCCACTTGTAAGTGATAATGACACATTATATTAATAAAGTTAAAATAAAAATAAAAATGGCATAAGCTTACATCTTTTAGAAGAACAATTTTTACATAGGGTTATACATGTTGGATTTTCGATTATAAATATTCATTAGAAATCGAAAACGATTTCCTACATAATGATATTTTATTTATAATTTTTAGACATTAAATAATTTATTTTATTTATGACACAATGATGATGCAGTAATTACTAAAATAGTGAAAAATTAAAATAATTGATCTTATAAATACCCAAATAATTATAATATGAAACTTTTAATGAATTAAACTAATTTTATATGATAATATGATATATTAGGATTTATTTAATCGACTTTGTTCGAAGTAATCAATCTGTTAGGAGTTTCACAAAAATCAACTATTGAATAGTGTCAAAATTGACATAAAAGAGTTCTTAAAACAAATATTATATTATTAATTGATATTAAATTCCTAAAAATCTAATGTTCGGCCAAGAGACTTATATTAGGATAGGTTCCTCATTAATGGACCACTTGGGGTCGCTTGGATGTATATAGTAAGTTTATTAGCCATATTATATAAAAATACAAAGAGGCATTGTAAAAGTGAAACTAATTAACTTAGAGTTAATACTTAAAGATAAGGTTAATATAAGTACCCAAACCTGTCTAAATTCTATTGGTTGAGTGGTTTTCGACCTATCCCCACCTTAACCTTTGAATAGTCAACTTTGTAGCCATTAGAAACCGAATATGAATTTATTATAAATTAATATTTCTAGCTTTTCCAAAGGTGCCCTTCACCCCTCTTATAAAAGGGCAGTCCTCCTTCTCATTTCTTCACACCTCTCAAGCCACATGGCTCGTCCAAACTCTGCCCAACTAAGCTCCCCACATCCCTCTCCTCCTCCTTGAAGCTTCCCCTTAGGCAGAAAGCATTTCAAGAAGTCCTTTGGTTCCAACCAAAGTGAGTTACCTAAATTAAAGGTAACGATTTCTCTTAAATTATTTTCATTTATTTTGGTTCTCCAACCCCCAAACTCTTTTTATTTCCTTTATTTTGTAACAACACCAGTATCCTCAATATACTAGGATGTTGTTATAAGAAGGATTCAAACTACACATACACACAACTCCATCTAATGGATGATGAACATAATGTTTCTGTGGATGGCAAACTAACGCCTCACGAAACGATGATTGTTCAAATACATCTTACCACCTCTCATGGTGGCCATTATGATGGCACTGTAATTAAATATGATATTAATGATATATATTTTATATATAAGCTTCTTTAATTCCATTTTATTTCATACCATTATTCGTTTCATGTTGTATATACATACGATAATTTCATTTGAGGAAGTGCGGACTACCGCCCCCTTAAAATGATATGACTCGTTCATACCACACATGGAACGTATAAAGGATGGTGTTAATGAACTTAAGTAACATATATAAAATATTATATTATAATGGAATAGTAATATACCTATGTATCATTTGGATTCGATTCTTTTAAAATAAAAAATTAAATGGAAGTAGCGTTCGTGCGTACGTACGGACTACCGTCTCCACGAACGCGATGAGATTCATTCTCCATCGTATCCATTCAAGTATAATTATCATTTAATGATTTAAAAATGATGTTTAAGGACTTGATATCATTCTGGATATGAATAAGATACAATAAACATGACTTATGTAACAAAACATATAAAAGAAAATGAGTAAGTTAACACCCGAAACGACGATAATTCTAAGATATTATTAACAAATCAATGTTAAAAGATCATATATGATATCATATTAATATATATGATTCTTGTATAATTTAATAACAATTATTTCACCATTATACAGGAGGTTAACCTACCCCAACCAAGGAAAAGTACAAGGTAAGGGTTATTTTACAATCTCTTCATTATCCGAGGTTGTTTATACGTAATAATCTACTGGGATCTCTTTATCATCCACATCCATGTTTCTTAAAAATGTATTTCAAAACATTTTTACTATTTACAAGAATATGGGTTAAAGTCATTTATACCCTTGTTTGACTTTTTATAAGAGGTTTATAAATGAATCTTTCCGTCGTTTTCAAAACAAGGTCCTTTTTAACCTTTTCGACAGAATTGAGGTAAGAATGTTTTTTTTAACTTATACGGCGGGTGCGGTTATTTTCCGCCGTTATAAAATCGTCGAAGCTTTCCATACAATCTTATAAGAATATTTTCAAAGAAAATGTTTTATTTTATATGGATCTTAAATGATTTCAAAATAAAAGGAGATACTTCTTTAAAAAGAATTTTGATTTCATCTATGTCAACATCCTTTGATGGATTTTAAGATTATTTGAAGTTGATTTATTATGATACAAAACTTCTATATTGTATTGAAGTTTTTTTTTGATATGTTTGACTGTGGATGTGCTATTTTTATACCATTCATAGTTTATGGTGAAATTATTGACATTTCGTATGCTAGTTTTAATACGAATGTTTATGTTATGTTTAAACCTTTTCATATGGGAATGCATTGGACTTAATAAGTGACGGGTGGAGCCCGCTATAGCTCCTCGATGCATCGGTAGGTCTCATGAGGCAAACTAGTGTCTTGGCACAAGGCCTTGACAAAATCTTATTTGTAGTCTTGGCACGAGGCCTTGGTTATGTGGTTATGATAGTCTGGCATTATGCATTCCATAATTATGAAAGTGGTTATTGATATTGCATGTGATTATTCAATTAGTAGAATATCCATGTGAACAAGTAAATGGCATTATTTCATTTTACTTTTGCCATACTATGTTGAAGATCAATTTTAAAAGGCTTTTGTTTTAGTAATTCATTGCCTTAAATGTTTATGCTTATTTTGAATGTTCCGCTATATTGTTATCCTTACTGGGCATTTGAGCTCACCCCTTTTCTATGTTTTATTTTTCCCAGGTACTGAAGAAGTAAATTATAAATGACTTGCAGGGATATTATGAGGGGTTAATAGTTTGGATATGAAGACTTTGTTGTTGTAGTGGTTTTTCACTTTGAAATGTAATGTAAAACTTTATGATTATATCTAGTGTTTCCAAGGCTACTAAACCAATCGGTCTTTCGGGATTTGATCTTTCTTGTGATCACGCCAATGTTACGTAAATAATGCACCGACTCTGGGTAACTGGGGTCGGGGCGTTACAGTTGTTATCAGAGGAAGTTTAGTACAAACCTTGGAAGCTAGATTTAGATAAACTCTGATTAGAGCACGTAGACCTAAGATGAACTTTGAGGATTAGTATAGAAGAACTTCCTAGAATTTTGGTATTGTAGAGATTTTGTGAGTTTTCCGAGCAATACATCCCTGTCTGGATACGAACAGGTAGAGGCGGCTCTGGCACAGATGTACCTAGGGGTAAAACCCGAAAACACCGCTTTGAGCTAGACTCGAACGGGAACTGGTGCACGACAACGGGCCTTGCTGCACTCTTGGTTACGACACTCCCGGGGGATATGCTTAGGATAACTCTCATTTTCTTTACAAATCATTATGAAGGGTTTATGAGTATATACTTCCTCAAAGAAAACATTTTTATGATTATGGATTATATCCATAAATAGTTCAATTTATGTTAAGTGTTTTATAAGTATGGGATTATGTATTTTGATTCATAAACTGATCTAGTTTATGTCATTGTTTAGAAATGGCGCCTAGTGGAAGAAATGGAAACCGTATCAATGCACGTACTCCATGTAGGGATTTCCCTCCTGCTCAAGATAATTATAGTGGGGCTGGTGATGCAACTGGTGCCGATCAGCTAATCACCATACTGGGACAACTTACTCCGGTTATGAATAATAACCTTACCCGTATGGAGCACCCTGATCCGCAGCGTGGAGGATCAATGTTAGACCGATTCATGAGGCAACAACCACCAACATTCAATGGGAGTACAAATCCCTTAGTAGCTGAGCAATGGATAAATTCCCTAGAGAAAATATTTCAGGCTTTGGGGAGCAGTGAAAGGGAAAAAGTTATCATGGCAGTTTACCGCCTCACTGGAGATGCTGATCAATGGTGGTCATTAATTCAAAACATGAAGGAAGATGATGAAGTATCAAATATGGAATGGAGGGAGTTCAAAGATCTGTTTTTAGAAAAATACTTTCCTCGTGACCATCGAGCAGATATGGAAAGGCAATTTCTGAGTCTGAGACAAAAGGAGGATGAGAATGTCACAAAGTATGAGGCTAACTTTACAAGGTTAGCGAGGTATGCTGGAGATTATATTCGCAACCCAAGAAGTAAGATTGATCGTTTCTTTGATGGGTTAAAACCATTTCTTCGTCGATCATTAGTCTCACAATCCTTTTCATCATACGAAGACATTGTCTCATGTGATATCAAGACCGAAAAGGAATTCTCTAAATCTTATGACTTTAAATCAATGAAAGAGAAGAAGAGACCTGCTGATCAATCTGGGAATGGAAATAAGGGGAAGAAGGGAAAGGTTGAATATCCATCTTGTGGTAAGTGCGGGAAGAAACACCCCGGTGCTTGCCTAAAGGGAATGGGAGTCTGTTACAAGTGTGGTGAAAAAGGCCACCAAGCTCATGATTGCAAGGGGAAGAAGGAAGCTACCAACGTTCAGTGCTACAATTGCAGGGAGATGGGGCATTATGCAAATGCATGTCCTAAGCGTCAGGAGGAATTACCTCAGAAAAGGCCAAGGGATCAAGGCCAGGCTTATGCTATCACTACTGCTGAGGTAGAAACTCCGAAAGACGTGGTGGCAGGTAATTTAATGGTTTCCTCAAGTTTAGCAAATGCATTATTTGATTCTGGATCATCGCATTGTTTCATATCTTCCCAGTTTGCTAAGAAAATTAGATATTTCCAATTTGATTTAATAAGGGATTTGTCAGTCAAAACTCCTAAGGGAAGTATCATTGCAACAAATTTTTGCGAATCAGTCCCCATTAGAGCACATAAATTTTCTTTATCTGCTGATCTCATCGTCATACCTATGATTGAGTTTGATATAATCCTCGGTATGGACTGGCTTTCGGACTATGATGCGAAGATTTATTGTAAGAAGAAAGAGGTTACGATTCTTGATGATAATGATAAGGAGCACCTTATTTTTAGAGCAGAATCGTCACCACCTAATTCTTATTTAGATCCACCCCCAGTAGCTCAACTTAATTCAATTATTGGGGAGGAAGAGAATGAAGTAACTATCGGTGAGGAAAGGAATGTTCAAATAGAGGATGTACCTGTTGTGAAAGAATTTGTAGATGTATTTCCGGAAGATTTACCTGGACATCCTCCAGAACGAGAAGTTGAGTTTTCCATTGATTTGATTCCTGGATCAAGGCCTATATCGAAGACCCCTTATAGAATGGCCACTATAGAGTTAGTCGAACTAAAGAAACAACTAGAGGAATTGAGTAATAAGGGATTTATTCGCCCTAGTGTTTCTCCATGGGGAGCCCATGTTCTTTTTGTTAAAAAGAAAGATGGATCTATGAGGTTATGTATCGACTACAGGGAG
Organism: Viscum album; assembly: GCA_963277665.1. NCBI lineage: Eukaryota > Viridiplantae > Streptophyta > Magnoliopsida > Santalales > Viscaceae > Viscum > Viscum album. Next base: position 173,818,107 of record OY728157.1, read on the forward strand.
ATCAATGCTATAACGACAAAGAACAAGTATCCCCTACCTCGTATTGATGATTTATTTGACCAACTGCATGGAGCTCAATACTTTTCAAAGATTGACCTTTGATCTGGATACCATCAGTTGTGTGTAAAGAAGGAAGATATTCCGAAGACAGCATTTCGAACCAGGTACGGGCATTACGAGTTTACTGTAATGCCGTTTGGATTGACTAATGCACCCTCTGTATTTATGGATCTGATGAATAGAGTTTTCAAGGAGTATCTCGATGAATTTGTGGTGGTATTTATTGATGATATCTTGGTATACTGAAAAACCTACGAAGATCATGAAAATCACTTGCGCATTATCTTGAAGACTCTGAGGAGGCATGAATTATATGGGAAGTTTAGCAAGTGTGAATTCTGGCTTCAGGAGATTTCTTTTCTTGGCCATATTGTCTCTAAAGATGGAATCTCTGTTGATCCTTCTAAGACCAAGGCAATCCAAGAATGGCCAGCACCTACGAGTATAACTGAGGTACGTAGTTTTATTGGCTTGGCAGGTTATTATCGACGTCTCGTCCAGAATTTTGCCCGATTGGCTAACCCATTAACGAAGCTCACACGTAAAGGGGTTAAATTTGTTTGGACAAAATAGTGTGAAGAATGTTTCGAAGAACTGAAGAGAAGATTAGTCAATGCTCCTATATTGACTCTACCATCAGGGAATAATGGGTTCGTTATTTATAGTGATGCATCAAAGAAAGGACTTGGTTGTGTCCTTATGCAGAATGATAGAGTTATTGCCTATGCATCACGACAGTTGAAAATTCATGAACAAAACTATCCTACTCATGATCTTGAGTTAGCAGCTGTGATCTTTGCTTTGAAGATATGGAGGCACTACCTCTATGGTGAAAAATGTGAGATTTATACTGATCACAAGAGTTTGAAGTATATTTTCTCACAAAAAGAACTCAACATGAGGCAAAGGAGATGGCTTGAATTACTCAAGGATTATGATTGTACGATACACTACCACCCGGGGAAGGCAAACAAGGTGGCAGATGCTTTGAGTAGAAAAGACCATGGAGTTTTGAACAATATGAGAATTGAAAGGGATCCAATTTTCATGGATCTAGTGAAGATGGACATGGGAATAACCAGGGAAGGTGAAACATCAATGCTTTTTCAAATGGTTTCCAAACCTTATTTACTAGAAAGGATTAAGAGTTCTCAGGCCGATGATGAAGAATTTCAGAAGAAGATTAAAGCTGTGAATGATGGGAGATTGAGAGACTTTGTGTATGAAGATGGAATTTTGAAATTCGGGAAGAGACTTTGTGTTCCCGATTTACCTGATCTAAAAAGGGAATTGCTGGATGATGCTCATAGTTCCAATTTCTCTATACACCCTGGGAGCACCAAAATGTATAGAGATTTGAAGGAACATTTTTGGTGGGACAACATGAAGAGGGGGATTGTTGATTTTGTGTCAAGATGTATGGTTTGTCAACAAGTGAAAGTTGGAAGGCAACAGCCTGGAGGAGTCATGCAACCTATTCCCATACCGGAGTGGAAATGGGACAATATTACGATGGACTTTGTCATGGGGCTACCAAAGACTCCTAGAAGGAACGATGCAATATGGGTTATTGTTGATCGTCTTACCAAGTCAGCACATTTTCTTGCTATAAGAGAAGATCTACCCCTGGAACGTCTAGCAAGACTATATATTAATGAAGTTGTGAGACTTCATGGAGTACCCTTATCAATTGTTTCTGATCGTGATCCCCGTTTTACTTCATGATTTTGGAGAAGTCTTCAGAAATCCCTGGATACTGAACTTCATTTGAGCACTGCTTACCACCCTCAGACAGATGGACAATCAGAACAGACTATTCAGACCTTAGAAGACATGTTGAGATCTTGCTCACTTGATTTTCAGGGTATGTGGGATCAATATTTACCTCTGGTAGAATTTTCCTATAACAATAGCTTCCATTCGAGTATTCAGATGGCACCATATGAAGCGTTATACGGAAAGAGATGTCGTACACCAACCTGTTGGGATGACGTTGGTGAAAGAAAACTTGTAGGCCCAGAACTGGTTGAGGAAACGGTGGAAAAGGTGAAAGTAATCCAAAATCACATCAAAGCAGCTCAAAGTAGGCAGAAGAGCTATGCCGATAATCGAAGGAAGGATTTGGAATTTCAAGTCGGTGATCATGTTTTCCTAAAGGTACCTCCGTGGAAGGGAGTCATACGTTTTGGTAAGAAAGGTAAATTGAGTCCCAGGTACATCGGACCTTTCGAAATTCTAGAACGAATTGGGGCTGTAGCTTACCGATTGACAATGCCGCCAAGTCTCTCCAAAGTTCACGATGTGTTCCACGTATCTCTGTTGAGAAAATACATGCCTAACCCAACGCATGTACTCACCTATGAGGAATTAGAACTGGAACCTGATCTGTCTTATTGTGAAGAGCCTGTCAGGATTCTTGATACAAGAGAACAAGTGCTGAAAAACCGGATGACGCGTCTGGTAAAAGTTTTGTGGAGAAATCATAAGATGGAAGAGGCAACGTGGGAACCCGAGGAACTTATGATGAAGAACCACCCGAGTCTTTTTATGCAGTAATACCCTAGAAATTGCGAGGACGCAATTATTTGAAGGAGGGGAGAATGTAACACCCCAAGCTTCTACGGTACGTTTCCCTTCGAATAATGCGATAGCGTGTGTTGTACGCAACCTCGAGTTCTAACACACACCAAAACTAATTAAACTAGCCGTTGTGAATAGTAATACCTAATTTTTGAAATTATATATATTTTATATTTGAAAATGGACTTCATTTTTGGACTCGGAATATCGAATTTAGCCTAAGGTGAAATTTTGGTACTTTTCAGATAACTTTCATATTTTGATGAATAGTGAAAATTACTAAATTTTAATTAAAAACAACTTTATTAATCAAAATAATTAATAGTGATAAATTGTGAATTTGAGTGGTTTTAAAGTATATTTAGAATATATTTTTACCATTTAATATAATGTTGGTCATTGGACATAATTTTACAATTAAACCGAACATAAACAAGTGTCAATCTTTTGATAGTTATTATCTCTTAAAAAACACTCTTTTTGTTTTGACAGCGGGAATTAATTTTAAATTAATTTCTGCCACTTCTGTGTTTTGAATTTAGGAAAATGGATTCCATATTTGGAATCAGGATGTTCAAATTGTGTAAATAGGTAACTTTTATTTTTAGACATTTTGAATAGTTACTGTGGTAAATATTTTATTTACCATGGTTAAAGGGTAAATCCGGTAAATAAGGGTTAAACAAATAATATTATAATAATACTAAATTACCCTAAAACGTGTCTTAACCCTATTGGTTGATACATGGTCGACCATGGGCATCTTTGGGTCTATTTTGGGACCCCATGGATCCACTTGTAAGTGATAATGACACATTATATTAATAAAGTTAAAATAAAAATAAAAATGGCATAAGCTTACATCTTTTAGAACAACAATTTTTACATAGGGTTATACATGTTGGATTTTCGATTATAAATATTCATTAGAAAGCTAAAAAGAGTCCCTAAATAATGATATTTTATTTATAATTTTTAGACATTAAATAATTTATTTTATGTATGACACAATGATGATGTAGTAATTACTAAAATAGTGAAAAATTAAAATAATTGATCTTATAAATACCCAAATAATTATAATATGTAACTTTTAATTAATTAAACTAATTTTCTATAATAATATGATATATTAGGATTGATTTAATTGACTTTGTTCGAAGTAATCAATCTGTTAGGAGTTTCACAAAAATCAACTATTGAATAGTGTCAAAATTGACATAAAAGAGTTCTTAAAACAAATATTATATTATTAATTGATATTAAATTCCTAAATATCTAAGGTTCGGCCAAGAGACTTATATTATGATACTTTCCTCATTAATGGACCACTTGGGGGTCGCGTGGATGTATATAGTAAGTTTATTAACCATATTATATAAAAATACAAAGAGACATTGTAAAAGTGAAACTAATTAACTTAGAGTTAATACTTAAAGATAAGGTTAATATAAGTTCCCAAACCTGTCTAAATTCTATTGGTTGAGTGGTTTTCGACCTATCCCCACCTTAACCTTTGAATAGTCAACTTTGGAGCCATTAGAAACCGAATATGAATTTATTATAAATTAATATTTCTAGCTTTTCCAAAGGTGCCCCTCACCCCTCTTATAAAAGGGCACTCCTCCTTCTCATTTCTTCACACCTCTCAAGCCACTTGGATCGTCCAAACTCTGCCCAACTAATCTCCCCACATCCCTCTCCTACTCCTTGAAGCTTCCCATTAGGCAGAAAGCATTTCAAGAAGTCCTTTGGTTCCAACCAAAGTGAGTTACATAAATTAAAGGTAACGATTTCTCTTAAATTATTTTCATTTATTTTGCTTATCCAACCCCCAAACTCTTTTTATTTCCTTTCTTTTGTAACAACACCAGTATCCTCAATATACTAGGATGTTTTTATAAGAAGGATTCAAACTACACATACACACAACTCCATCTAATGGATGATGAACATAATGTTTCTGTGGATGGCAAACTAACGCCTCACGAAACGATGATTGTTCAAATACATCTTACCACCTCTCATGGTGGCCATTATGATGGCACTGTAATTAAATACGATATTAATGATATATATTTTATATATAAGCTTCTGTAATTCCATTTTATTTCATACCATTATTCGTTTCATGTTGTATATACATACGATAATTTCATTTGAGGAAGTGCGGACTACCGCCCCCTTAAAATGATATGACTCGTTCATACCACACATGGAACGTATAATGGATGGTGTTAATGAATATAAGTAACATATATAAAATATTATATTATACTGGAATAGTAATATACCTATGTATCATTTGGATTCGATTCTTTTAAAATAAAAAATTAAATGGAAGTAGCGTTCGTGCGTACGTACGGACTACCGTCTCCACGAACGCGATGAGATTCATTCTCCATCGTATCCATTCAAGTATAATTATCATTTAATGATTTAAAAATGATGTTTAAGGACGTGATATCATTCTGTATATGAATAAGATACAACAAACATGACTTATGTAACAAAACATATAAAAGAAAATGAGTAAGTTAACACCCGAAACGACAATAATTCTAAGATATTATTAACAAATCAATGTTAAAAGATCATATATGATATCATATTAATATATATGATTCTTGTATAATTTAATAACAATTATTTCACCATTATACAGGAGGTTAACCTACCCCAACCAAGGAAAAGTACAAGGTAAGGGTTATTTCACAATCTCTTCATTATCCGAGGTTGTTTATACGTAATAATCTACTGGGATCTCTTTATCATCCACATCCATGTTTCTTAAAAATGTATTTCAAAACATTTTTACTATTTACAAGAATATGGGTTAAAGTCATTTATACCCTTGTTTGACTTTTTATAAGAGGTTTATAAAGGAATCTTTCCGTCGTTTTCAAAACAAGGTCCTTTTTAACCTTTTCGACGGAATTGAGGTAAGAATGTTTTTTTTAACTTATACGGCGGGTGCGGTTATTTTCCGCCGTTATAAAATCGTCGAAGCTTTCCATACAAGCTTATAAGAATATTTTCAAAGAAAATGTTTTATTTTATATGGATCTTAAATGATTTCAAAATTAAAGGAGATAATTCTTTAAAAAGAATTTTTATTTCATCTATGTCAACATCCTTTGATGGATTTTAAGATTATTTGAAGTTGATTTATTATGATACAAAACTTCTATATTGTATTGAAGTTTTTTTTGATATGTTTGACTGTGTATGTGGTATTTTTATACCATTCATAGTTTATGGTGAAATTATTGACATTTCGTATGCTAGTTTTAATACGAATGTTTATGTTATGTTTAAACCTTTTCATATGGGAATGCATTGGACTTAATAAGTGACGGGTGGAGCCCGCTATAGCTCCTCGATGCATCGGTAGGTCTCATGAGGCAAACTAGTGTCTTGGCACAAGGCCTTGACAAAATCTTATTTGTAGTCTTGGCACGAGGCCTTGGCTATGTGGTTATGATAGTCTGGCATTATGCATTCCATAATTATGAAAGTGGTTATTGATATTGCATGTGATTATTCGATTAGTAGAATATCCATGTGAACAAGTAAATGGCATTATTTCATTTTACTTTTGCCATACTATGTTGAAGTTCAATTTTAAAAGGCTTTTGTTTTAGTAATTCATTGCCTTAAATGTTTATGCTTATTTTGAATGTTCCGCTATATTGTTATCCTTACTGGGCATTTGAGCTCACCCCTTTTCTATGTTTTATTTTTCCCAGGTAGTGAAGAAGTAAATTATGAATGACTTGCAGGGATATTATGAGGGGTTAATAGTGTGGATATGAAGACTTTGTTGTTGTAGTGGTTTTTCACTTTGAAATGTAATGTAAAACTTTATGATTATATCTAGTGTTTCCAAGGCTACTAAACCAATCGGTCTTTCGGGATTTGATCTTTCTTGTGATCATGCCAATGTTACGTAAATAATGCACCGACTCTGGGTAACTGGGGTCGGGGCGTTACACAGCATGTGTGAGGTGAAGAAGGAAGGCCGAGGCCTTTGAGCCTTGTGTGTATTCTTGAAGAAAGAAGACCACACTTAAGTTGTGTGTGTGCTTAACAAACAAAGAAGAGGCCAAGATCATGTATGTGCAAGGGAGGAAGGTCGTAGCCTTGTGGGTGCACACTTTGAAGAACAAATAAAAGAACATATTTTGTGTGTGTGTGCAAAGTGAAGGAGGAAGGCTAAAGACTTACCTTAGTGGTGTGTGTGCAAAGGAATAAAAAGGCCGAACCTAGTGTGTGCACTAAGTGAAGCGTATACACTAAGAAGAAGTGGAAGACTTCCACACTAAAGTATAACACACTTTTAAGTGTGTGAACAAATTGAACAAAGTGTGTGAAGTTCAAGGAAGGTGTGTGTGCTGAAAGTGTTTACACCCTTTGAGGGTTTATCACACCAAATAAAGAGAAGGGGAGTGCATGCATGCATGCATGCACGTGCACACGTGAACAAAGCCAAATCTGGTTGTGTGCATTTGAGTTGACCAAGACCAAGAAGATCTTGAAGATTTTGAGAAGCCATGCAGTCAGTGCATGAGGAAGAAGAGTTTCCATGCACTCAGTGCATGAAGTTGATGTGATGTGAGACTGGACCAGACTGAAGTTAGAGATATCAGTTGTCTTAGTATTCAGTAGTTGAAGAGAGAAGCCAGGTCATCCTGAGATGAAGGAGATAAATCCTAAGCAAGACGAGAAGACCTGATCAACTCAAGTGATCAGAGGTACAGAGCAAGGCCAGCATTCTTTATCCCAGGCTGCTGAAGCTACTTGAAGAGCTGAACAGAAGAAGAGCTACTCGTGTGACTCGAGGAGCTAGGAGAAGCCCCCTGTGAGACTCAGGGTGGAAGATGTCTTCAGTGGGATTCTGGAGCAGGACACTGGGACTCTGGTAACACTGTGGGATGCAGTATAAAGACCCTCCTGTGGGACTCAGGAGAGATATAGTGGGACTCTGTATCGACCATTGTAATACTAACCGATTATAATGGAAGAAACCATGTTGGGGTGTATAACCAACATGGCAAGGACGTAGGCCTTTGGTGCCGAACCTTGTAAATCCTTGTGTCCAGTGCCTTTACATTTACTGCATCATTCGTGGAAAGGTGAGAGATACAAGAAGAGTGGATCGAGGATTTAACCATCCATAGAGGTTTAATTGATAAATAATCAATTAGTAAAAAGTTTTAAGGGATCACTGATTCACCCCCTCCCCCTCTCAGTGATTCACACTGATCTGGGCACTTCAAAACTATTAATTCATTTTTATGAGTAAAAAAGTATTTATAAAGTAAAATTATTCTTTTAAAATAATATTTTCAAATTAAAAACACATTTTTATCATATTGAATAATAATTAATTTTATTTCAATAGAAAATATATTTTTCATTTAGTTTTCAATAAGTATCGACAATATGGAATAAAATCCTAGATTTTACTTAAATCGATTAAAAAATTATTTGGTTTATAATATTCAAATTAATTTTATATAAATCGATGGAAGTTATAACATAATCCTAAAAATATTTTTTTTTTCATAAGAATAATATGTTTACAAAAAATGGGGATTTATTGGTAATGATCAATAAATATAAAATGAATTTTTCTCATCCTTATATATAGTTTATTTAATCAATTTGATTTTATAATTGGAATTATTTTCTCTAAATTATATAATTGAGTCCATTTTATTCTTATTCATAAAAACTAAATTACTTTAGAAAGATTTAGTTACTTCAATAAAGGTAAACTAGTTTAAAATTGTTTAACTAATGGTAAAATAGCTAAATATTATAAAAACATGTCTTAATTAAATTTTCCAAGTTTGTATTGACAAAAAATTATACCCCATTAATTATTATCACCATTTTAATAAACCTTTCATATGAAACATTCATTATTTTTATATTAAGAGGTTATATTTAAAACAAATGTTATTTACTCAAATTATAAAAGGGGAATTCCACTACCACTTTAATTCCACTATAAAAAATAGAATTCCTATTTGAAAAATTTCCATTTGAAAAATTCCCATTTGACTTCCCGTATAAGATTATAGTACTTCCCTAATACTTATTTCATAATATTTTGATCTAATTCCTCCATTTTCATTTATTACTCCAAAATAAGATTCTATTATTCAACTCAATTAATGATCACCAGCTAAAAAATTCCCTCATCACTAAATTGCGTCCAAAACAACAATTACCATTAAAAAATAAATAATTTTTATTTCAAATAATGATATATTTTTATGATAATTAATAAAAATTATCCACATTTTTGTGAATTTTGGGTGGAACATCAGTGGAAAACATAGTAATCTTGTATCCAAAAGAGGTGGATTTGAATCTAGGAAATTCCGTTGGAGGATTTACAATGGATGTGGTGATGTAGAAATTATATAGGTATGATGTTACACTAGGTCTTCAGGCCATGTTCATCTGCCATATAAACATGGGTTAACAAGATATTTAATGGGTCTCCCTTTACCCATATAAAAAGATGTGTCTTTTTTCATAATAAAAAGAGGATTAATCCGTAATCTTTTAAAAAAACTATTATTCATATTTTACCATTTTCCCTTTGAAAAATTCAAAGGTCGTTCACACGTACATGAAGACTACTGCCTCTAGGAAACAATAAGTTTTTTTCCATCAATAAATTTCATTGATGGTTAGAAAAGTGGTTCTAATTACTAATATTTTATTTTTAAAATTTTTGATATCTTTAAAATATAATCCATCTTATGTGTTACTTATGATCTTTGGGAAATGAATTATTCATGCATGTGTACTTGTAGACCAGCTCCTTGATGAATGATGTATTTTATTCTTCACCACCGCGATGAATAATTGGTTCAAAAAGGTTATTTATTGAACTAATATGTTATTTATAACATTATTAATACCATAAAATGATAATATATTTTATATTTTCTTTCCTTTTAATGGAAAATGAAAATGTCACCCATTTGCAGTTGTAGACATCCTTCCCTGTGGGGGATATGTTATATTTTTCATCATCTCCTTGAACATATGGTTCAAAAAAAATTGATTTACTCGAATTATATGATATTTATAAAATTATTATGATTCTAAAAATAAAAAAATTCCTACATTCTACATTTTCTATAGAGAATTAAAGTGTCGTCTGTGTGTATGTGCAACTACCGCTTACACCAAACAAAGCTATTTTGTTTTCATAATCTCATTAAAAGAATTTTTATAAAATTATATCTAATTATTTAAAATAATATTTAAGTAATCATTAATATTATATATATTCCAATTATTTATTATGTTAATAATTTTAAGAATAATTTTTTATTGTAATATTAGCAACCAAAAATGATTATACAAAGGTGGGAAACCCTATTTATTCTTCTTGTTATTATTATTTATATTATCTTTATTACTATTACAAAAAAGGAGTCATTCCATTAATAAAATATTTGAAATATCATTATACTTAAGAAATAATTTTATTATGAAAAAAATCACTTTTATAACCATACTCACCCATTGATTAATACATGTTTTTGTTTAGGATTTTATAGCCACCAACATATATGTGTCTATACTATTTAATCATTGATGAATATGGAAACTAGAAAAATAATATTATTAAAAATTAATGATTTATTTTATTATTTTGGAAATTTTATATTAATGTTTAACCTATTATTAATATAATACAATTTTTTAATAAAAAATTACACAAACAAGCTTTTTGTCGATTCCATCACCACGAATCATAACTAACATACTAATTAAGTTAAAATATATCTTTATAAATAATTTCTAGACTTATATTATAGTTCTTAAAAGGATATAATATAAATGGATTTAATATCAATAAAATAAATATTGATTTTTTCATTACAGATTGATAAGAAATAAACTGAATAAAAACATCTAATGGTGAAAATTGACTATTGAAGACTAAAAAATAAATAATATATTATTATAAAAATAATAATAATATGCATTTCATATACTAATATGGTTCAAAAATTGGTTAGTAATATGATTTTCATTAATATATTTGATGTTAATGTTCTTTCACAAAAGCAGATAATTATGGTAACATATTTATTATCTCAATTTTTATTCATTCATAATTTTTCCATATACACCTATTGCTCTAATTTGTGTGGTGTATGTTATTACCAATGGGTTTTGTAATTATACTTTCCAAAAATTTAAAGGATTTAAAACCCCACCTTATCTCCACTTTCTATGGTCTTTCAATTCAAGTTTTACAAAGTTTTTAAGTATTTTTAATAACTCAATTTCCTTTATTTGAGGTATAATGATTATTATTGGACCAATTATTTTTTTCTGATTAATTTTATCCTATGATTATACAATATATTAATTCAAAATTTAGTTATATAAATTTATTATTCATTATAATTATATCATTTTCAATGGATTATTAATACAATTATTATGATATTTATAAGTGGTTTTTTAACGCAATGTTCATTTTTTTATTATGATGTTAATTCTTGAAAATCATCCTTCCAAGTCACCTATATTCTTATATTTACTATTTCATATTATATTTCATATTACACTTCTTGGGAGACTTTAATTTTTAATTCATATCCTCTTACTTAATGGATTTCATTCTCACAAAAGCATGAGGTTGTTAATAACATTTCCCTTTTAATATAATGATTATTTTTTTCCATGTCCATATTTTCTCTTCCTACTAGTTTCATTATTTATATTTCAAAACCCAATTATTTTTTATCACCTTTTACCTACATATTTTAGTTTTCCTATTTTCCAAATGGAATTTTTATTATCCTTTTTTATAATGTGGGATTTCATAACCATTTTATAAAATATGAATTTTTTTCTTCTATACCCATATGTTTTTTCTTCCACTCCACATTCAAACACAATAACCTTTATAAATTTTTAAAGGCTCCGGAATTAAATACTATTTTTAATATAAAATGTTTTCTAAAGTGATATATATTCAAATTTTGATTCCCTTATTTTTTTAGAGGCTTCATTTTTTAGATTTAATTATAAATGAAATTTTTTAATTTCATTCCTCTTAATTTTTCAAATCTGATCATTTTGAAATTGAATAATACCTTATTATTTTAAAGAAATTTTTAATAAGTGTTACATAAATAATAAGCTACATTTTTTCATTTTACTCATCAAATCTAAAATATTTAGCTCCTATGGACATATGTTTAATGAATAGCATTCTAAATTCCCAAGAATTTCATTTTAAAGAGAACACTTTTAAAGAAGATTTCATGAATTTCAAATAAGGGAAACATTTTATTATTCTTCAATGTGATTTACACTGTAATATTTTAAGGGGTTTTTTATTTCAAGCAATATACTTTGAAATTACTTATACTACAATTGAGATATGTTCTTGTGATACCATCCACAATATTCATTTTGATAGCTTCTGATGATAACATTTTGAGTAAGTTCTAATGAAACCTATTTCATTCTGATGAGTGGTATTCATTAATAATACCATCAACCATGTTTATCTGGTTGTATTATGATCAAGTTTTCAAGATTATAAATTTTTGAAATCATTAGTTTCTTGTATATTTGTATTTAAATATGGATATTTATTGATTATTTAGGGAAGGTGATAATTTATTGAATTATAATTCATTCATTTCATGTGGTGAATGTATTAGACATTGTAATTTTCATATCATACCTAATATTGGATAACCACTCAATGTAATGATAGGTATCATGAGACAAACCAATTTGAATATTTTACATTTTTATTACATATATTTTTATGATATCTTGGAACGAGGCCTTGATAATGTGATTATGATGTCTAGAATTATTCAATCAATCAAAATAAAACCAATTATTCATATCAATATAATTATTATTTTTATATCATACTTGGATATATTTCTATTTCATGAAATTTATTCATGAAAAATTTGATGATCTTTTATCTCTACCATATTATTCATGCCCCAATTATTATATAATAGATTCTACTATATGTTTTCCCCTATAATGAATCTATAATCAACCCTTTATCTTTTTTCATATCATTAGGGTGCCCAAAGTAAAAATTAAATGATTTAAAGTGTATTCTAGAAGAGATAATAATGTTCTAATTCTAATTTATGTTTTATTTCAAATTTTCTAATATAATGTGGGATTCATGTATGTATCTAATTTCTTATAAATTTAAACTATGTGATATTGTGTGATGTGTTACCTTATATATATTACCAATATAATAAATTAACTAGTTTCTATAGTTTAATATAGTAGGGGTTGTTAAAATTTGTATCATATCCAGTTTAGTAGAATCTATGGGAACTAGATTTATGAAAACATATATTGGAGAAACTAAAATTTTGACTGACCATAGAGATAATTCTATTTATTTTTTATCATCCTAAAATTTTTCTAAATTATAGAGCACAATATTTCGTAGAATTGGAATCCATTTATAGATACAATGGGTGAATGAATGATATGCACAAATTCACCTTGGGGTAATAATATTGAAAAGGTTATTTGGGTACTAACTTGATATTCACAATGTGATTCACAAAGAATATTACTACACATATAGTTTTATCTTTATAAGGGATATAATTTGGTTTATTCATATGATCATTTTGAAACATTATGGGGGATTTGATTATATTTAGGTTAGAGAACATTATATGAAGTGACCATAGTTTTCATAAAATTGACTTAATGTTTCATAAGTTAAGTTATTCAAAAAATATATGAATTTATTAATCATTTTTTATTGTATTAATTTTATGAAATTTTTTATCTTATCATATATAAATATTCCTTTTTTATGTAATGGATACAGGATAGAGAAAAAACAATATGGTGAGTTTTCACAAGGGAAACCAAATGAGATAAGAGATGGAGTAAGGAAAGTTGTGATTATACCAAACTAGGGATTCAAAATAATTATTTACAATTTGAAGATAATTTTATTCTAAAACATACCAAATAAGATAATGATTGAGTCTCATGGATGTTTAGGTGATAGAGATGATGATGTAAAGAGAATTCAATATCCTATGTGACATGAATTTTGGATGAATCCCTAAAGGAAATATATTAATTATATAGAATAAAATGAAGAGTTCATTTAACACAATGATGGGAAATAAAGTTCATCCTTATGTATCAATAATTGTTTAATTCATTAATATTGGAGATCCTCAACATCATCCAAGCTAGTTCCCTAACCCAATGGATAACAAGTATAATAGAGAAGATCAACCTACAAGACCATGTGAGCATGGTGGTAAATATAGAATGAAAACCACTTCTATAGATATTGATATTTAAGGAATAATTATCCTCCAATACAATTTTATGTATTCTTTGTTGGTTTTTGTTATAATAATACAATTAGATGTAGAATTTGTTTCTAAATAGAATAACCCATGACACTAAGGATTAATACTATCATAAAATACATATATGAATAACTTAATTGTACCCTGTGTTAGAGTATCTAAGAATGTGATTCTAATTATTCATCATTAAAATGAATTAAATGATTTTTTTTGAATGTAATGGTTCAATATACATAGAATGATATATAATTATTATAATAAGGAAATCAAATTATATATTAACATATAATAGTATACTAGTTCAAGGATAATTTTGAACTCCATTTGGAAAACAATTCTACTATACATGTCATGATACCAAATATCATGGGGATCCTAGCTCAAATAGTCCTAAAGAAACTAAATATTGGGCATATTCCCCTTGTTAATGAATATATGAGTTGCCTACTCTTACCTAAGTTTGGGAGGATCATATCCCATTAGAGATTGTAACTTGAAATTTTTATATTGTCGTGACCTAACCCAATAGGGCCCTCTTAGTTGATGATAAGTTGAATGAAACTACCTCATTCCAAACTCTAATGAACTATAATATAGTGACATATTCTAGGTAGGGATATAAAATATATGGTAGGAATTAGATAATGATAATTGTACTGATAGACACACATCTATCTCCCTGAAATAGTAATGACATAATAATATAACTGATAAAAAATTCATTCATATATCTAAATCAAAAAAAATAATAGTACGACATCATACTAGAAAGTATAAAAGAGGAATACAATACCAAAAAGTCAAAAAAATTTCTAATCATCTTAGAATTTGGGGAACTCTATAAAATCCAACCACCAGTAAAAACCGTATTCTATCAACCTCACCATCCACCCCCTGTTCGTGGTCCACCAAGGATGCCATGAATGATAATATCATCTATATAAGGAATGATATGTTCTAGAATATCCCTTGAAGGGGTGAGTGTAACAATACCTATAAGGTACACCAGAGACCCAAAATAAAAAGGGGGAAGCTGAAAGGAAACAGTCAGCTTAACCCATACATGGAGGGTATAGAAAACCCAAGAGAAGTAGAGAACATGAATCTCCATCTCCAAAGATCAGTTTTACATTACTGGTCAGATCATCACCACATGGTATGTCAATTAAAATATAATACATAACCATAAGGAATCTTACAATAACCCAAATACACTAATCACTATCTCCAAGTCTCTTAGAGGTCCCTACTATACAACCAACCATTAGATTATACTCAATAATCAAATGTATCTCCCATATCAGAGTATTCACTCAACCAGCCTTTCTATACCTAAATGAACATATATGGGGGATCTCAATTTTCATGTATCACTAAGCTGATGACACATACTCGACATCTATAATGTAATTCATCTAAGAGAACATTGTTATCAGATGAATGGAATCAAAAATGGTGAGGATGTTCCATCATATTATTGATACATGATGAGTGAAATCTCTCAAATATGTGACCTTAGTGGTGGAATGTCTCTTATAATGATTACTCTTTGATAAGCCATAACTTTGATCCATGAGTAGAATCCTGGGGATGGAAATTTGGTTGTGGCCAATAAGAGACATAGAGTCTGTGATGAGTATATATGGGATATTCTATGAACTATTACGCTTATATATCTTATTTTTATTTAAATTCCATGTGGTGGTGATATGACTAGTCACATATAACCAAGTTTTAGGGATGGATATTCATTCTCTCCCTTTATTGGGTTTTTTGTACCCACTAGCTATGGGTTGAGCTGACTATTTTCTTTCAATTTCTACATTTCCATTTTGATTTTTTGGGTTCCCTACTAGGTATTGTTTTACTTACCCCTAAATTGGATATTCCCGAACATGTCATGTCTAATGAAGATGAAAATCATTTTGTTGTTTTCCTAGGAGGAATAAGAGTAGTCCAAGAATATTGAGATGGACAGAACAATGTATGTTCTAGTGGATTCCTTTGAAAATAGTCACCTCTTTCAGAGAAGCTTCGACTCTTTCATAGTTTTTAGAGGAAATGTATTTTTTTCATTATTATTTTTAGTACTACTTCATACTCTCATTGTGGGATATCGATTTATTCATGTACTTGGTTTTAGTTTTATGATTATCTATTTACTGGTTCAAGGAGATAGTGGCGTGTGCATATGTAACATTATTATAGGATAAGGCCTCCCACATGTTTGATATGCCTACATCGAATTGATCACCAAACCCTAGGTCATTATAGGTGGTTTGGGGTAGTACCTTTAACCTTATCAGTAGATAATTGGGCCCCATTTGGTCAGGTCATGATAGCATGGTATCCTACTAGTTATTCCTTAGGACCATAGTTATTATTTTTCTAGTAGTGAGTTTTTGGTTTTAAATTTATGGTAATAATGTTATGGTGACACGAGTTTGGATTTTTGGATAGGGAATCCAGTTTTGGTGTAATGTAAAATTCATCCATTCCCTATGACCATAAATACCTCAAATTTAAATCAGCACATATAGACACAAGTTTCAAATAATATTTGGTAGATGTCTCATTTAAGAATGCTTTGTGGTTCCCATTTCATCATTCAGTCAGCTCCTCATATTCACTCATTATCCATGGTATATCTTAGTCATTTCAAGATGTCTCCATGAAGACTAACAACTAGGATTCCAAGGTTGTATCATAATGATTACCAACTGAGATATGTGTCTTCGGTGTCTAGGGATATAATAGAGGTGGTTACTTTGTGTTGGTTGATCACACTCCATAATTCTTAGAGATAGATTAATCATATTTTGTTGGGGTGATCCAAAACCCTAGGAAGTTAATGAATGGCTTGAGGTAGTCACATATGCCTTCTTCCTTATGAAGAAACCTCCAGATCAGATGGTGTTCTTAGTGGTGAGTCTTTATTAGTGATTCACAGGGTGATGGAGGAATTTATTGACTAAAACACATTACTATTTTGTGGTCACATGGATAAATTTTGAGTGTCTTTAAAGGGAATAGTTTTATCCACCCATGTTGTAAGCAGTGAAAATATGGGCGCTTCTGTAGCTTCAATTGCATAGCATGATCATGGAAGAGTATTCAGTGAGGTTTAGTATATTCTTTTGAAACTCTCATGAAATAGTACAAGATCCATTTTTATATGAACAAAACACCATTAAGGTCTTGCACTAGGATATCAGGGATGTGTTGATATCTCTTTTTAGCACCACATTTACTAGAGTGCCTGAGTGGGCCATGGTATTGGAGTCAATTATAGTAGATAAACACTAAACATTTGTGCTCGTAGTTGTATCAAAAGATCTAAGATTTTACTCCTGCTAGCCAGCTGTAGGGTTAGGGATATTAGCATGTAAGATTCTTTAGGATATGATCATAGTTTAGAGGGTTATAGTTCAATATTTTAATGTCGTTTCTAGTTAGTCACGAAATATGTGGTACTTATTTTATGATAGGTGGGGACATCTCATGCAAGATTTTCCACCGACCTTGTAGCTGAATGTTTATTGGTCAATGGAACTCCCAGATAGAGAAAAATTAAAGGTTAAGAAGTAGAATATTTTGATGAAATACATTAAATAAGACCATATATTTTAAGAAGAGTTGGAATAAAGTTTGATATTTTCTTCTACCACCCATAGGATTCCCACATTAGACTCGGGGAGCTTAAGGATAGGGGTAAGGAACAATAATTCCTTAAGAGGCCTTTGACCCAAATCCCCTATGGATGATTAGTGGTATGATCTTTGTCCCTTCATGTTTATCAGTAGTACAGGAGTACATTTTTGTGATATACTCATTTATTTCAACTTCTTAATCAAGCATTTACTTGGGTGAAGCAGGGTGTAATTGGATCTATGTTATGGTGATGTTTAGGAAAGCATCAAACTCATAAGAAAGAGATAATATTTCCCCACAAATAGTCATTCATGGTATATGATCCACAACAATGTGGGATAGTTGGTTTCATCCAAAGAATGTAGTTTTGATATATATAATGTGAGTTATGTTGGCATATTAATTCAAGGTAATTTGGAGTGTTGAGGTGTGGGAGTAGGACCTGTTTGTGGTGAAGAAGAGGGTAAGGGGACATATGATCTTTAAGTATAAGTGAATTTTATCCTAGAGGATCTATTAGGGCACTCAGTGTGACATGTTTCCTAAATTCTCTAATTTCAATTTCTTCATTGATTTTTGAGCCAAAATTCCCCAAGAATCTCCCTTGTTGGAGACTTAGTTACACCATGGGGTTTTCTAGTTTGGACCTTTTTCATATATGCTCTAGTAGGGTGGATTTAATTTCATAAAATCCAATCAACACTTGGATCCAAATCTGGGGAAGTGGATCCTAGTTTATAATATATATTTTTATTTTTAGATACCATATGATATTTTCCCCAATATGTATCATTTTCCTACAATCCAAGGTAATTTGGATTCCGCTAGTGAGTATGGAAGTGTTTATATCTTCTGTGATAGATTATTACACAATTAATGGGAAGTGAACAAAGGAATATAAGGATGAGAACATGGGTGGTCATATACAACTAACATTTTATCAGTTGGCTAGTATGATACTTGGAGCAGTTTATGTTATGAGTATTTTGTTCCTATTGTGGTAGTAGAGTATGGGGACATCCATCAAGAAGGAATTCAAAGTTAAAGTCCTTATAGAGAGATATATTTTTCATACACTATATCCTAAGTATTTCCCCAATATCTTTACTAACATATAGTATAGATTCCATAGATATTCATGAGATGAGTTGTTATTTGAGGTTTATCAAAAGGTGGGCCTTATAAGACCCAATCTGTTCACTTGGGAAAACCTATATTGTTCTCTTATGAGGAGGATAAGAAATATTAGAAATATATTCTTCAACAATTTTTTGATTCCTTTACGGTATTCTTATTTTTTTCTCCCTCATGTTATTGGTGTTAGAGTTTTACACGAGACATATGATTACGATACTAGACCTAATCTAAGAGTACCATAATTATGGGAATATCTCATAATGTTAGTTTTGGATTCCGAAGGACCAATTATTGTGATATGTATTATTGGATGTGGTATTGATATTATACCCAACATAGGTTTAGTTCCTACTAATTTGGTAATAACTAATGGTCAGGGCCATAGTAGAAGATGCTCACAGTGTGGTTTCTAATCTACTATTTTCAGGCAATGTAATGGACCAGTTGACCTTTTTAATGTTATAACATATAAATGAGGATGGTGAAAACAACTCTATTAAATATATGTTACCCACTCACCTTTTTAGAAGATAGATATGCAAAAATTTGGGAGTTTTTTAATAGGCCTTTTGTGACTATATATCCACTGGAAAAGTTCTTTATAGATTTTGAAATGTTTGGGAGTACATTATCCTTATGAGGATTGTTGTTCACACTAGTATTTCTATAATATAGGGTTATTAAGGGGTTGTTTTCCTCTAAGTGTTTAAACTTTCTCCACCCCTTATACTCACTATCAGGTTTGGTGGCTAAGGATGTGGTGGCTTGTTGCTAAGTTACTCTTGATGTCTTAACTATCAATAGGTGGAAATAAAGGTGACTAGATGGTAGTGAAAATGGGGTGTTTACTTACCAATTATCAATTTGTGATTTCTATGATAAATTATAGTTCACAACACTAACTGATTTATCATAAATCAAGTCACAAGTTTGTACCACTTCATAACTGTCTGATAGGAGACCTTATCCAAGAGATTAGGAAACTTATGCATGTAAGGGTATTTTGGGGCATGGTTCTGGTTGTACGTAAATTATTAACATAGATAGATAGCTAGGTAAAGAGGACAATTTAGGTTCAGGAAAAAATTATTTTGTCTTGAATGTTTTCTTAGGGTCATGGCAGGGAGGTATTCTTATCCTCAGTGTAGTTTGTGTATCATAATAGTGACCACTCCATGAGCAGTGTAGCGCTATTTTAGTACATATTTGGGAGAGTGTGTAGGTAAATACTATAGTAGTTTCTACTTGTGATAGATAATTGTTTTATGAAGAGTTGGTTCTAGTGATTATTGTTGAGGTTTCATCTCATCTAGGGGTGAATGATGACTGTAGAGATACTTCCCAAGTCATTAGTGGACTGATAATTATGTACCTTATAGTTTTATGAGGAGATCTTGTGTTCTTTGAGATATCTCATCCTATGGGGTCACATAGAGTTATCTAGTAATAAAATATACCTTTGGGGTTTATAGGTTCATTCTCTATATATTGTTTTGGGTTAGTGAGGTGAACTACCACTTGACCATGAGATTGTGGTGATACAGAGTGCTGGGTATTTTCAACCTGTAAAATTTGAAGAGACACGTGAATAACTCATTGCATGATTTTTATTAGAAAAAACTTATATATTGTGAGTGGAGTGACCCATTTCATGTGCTCATTCAAATCTTAGAACCAACCAAATAAGAGACATCATTGGAAAGTGGTTCCCCTGGTTGATTGTTTGATGACAACATGAGAAAAATCAAAGGAGACTATTAAGGTGGGAAACCTAGTTGGGAGGTTAGTTTTCCCCCTATAAGTAGATTTTCTGTTTTCCTAATGAAAACATTTATATTCAAGGAATTTTTAACAAACCATTTCATATTATCTAATACTTTTTAAAATGTCTAGGAATATTTCAGAATTCAGGCATTGAGTCGATGTAGAATTCCGGGGCCCATACTACCTCACAATAGTGATATTAAAAAATTTAAATATATTTTATCACATTCATGTAGTTATTTAAAATTTTGGAATAAAACTAAATAGAATCTAATATCACAAATATAATAATTTTTTCAGTTTTAAAATGTTGGGTTTACCCTAGGTGTGATATAATGTTTTTTGGAATTGTTCACCTGGTCGGAGGCGACCATTGGTGGTGTGTAGAAAGATATGGGTTAAAGAATTCATGAAATTTAATTAAAACAAAATAATTATCCCAATTGTATTTCTTTCTCATCTGAGGGAGATGATGATTTACTTATTTTTTTATAACAGAAAGAAGAGGTAGAGGTGGAAGTGTAGGTCCTATTACGTGACAAAGATCAATACTGAATCAAAGAGTCATAGCTTTTGAGCATTGCGTTAGAATCAAAGATTCAACGATTCCAAAAAAGGTATTAATATCTACGATATTTCTATTATCAGCTTAACATTTGTGTATATTTATGGTTTTAGAGCCCCAATAGGACTGCTATAGATCCCCTTGGCGTTTTTCATAGTTTAATTCGCGAAAATTGAGGGTTTCAAGAGGATCGTAGGGATTTATCATGCGGAAATATTTACTACAAGACGTTTGGGGTAGGGGAACACGTCTTGTGTTTTTTCCATTTTGGAAATATGATATTTGGGAAGTATATGAAGTGAACTTGTGGTGAAATACATGTAGTTAGACTAGACCACATGGCAGATTCCATGGTCAACAAAGTCCAGTAATTGTACTTGTTTATGTAAGGTACACAGACAGACCCTAGGTGTTCACATGAAAAATGACATGGCCAGGTAGACATGCATGGGTCATGATATATGGGAATGGTATGTTTTGAATGGGCATGACCAAGGATCTGTTATCGGGTTTGGATAATTGGTACACATCATATAATGAGTTTACATTACAGGTAATGAGATATAGCTATCCAATACATCTATGGGAGAGGACATACCAATGTGACCAGGCAAGGAAACATGAAATGAAAACACATGAAAACACTGCGTAATTTTTTATAGCCTGAGTAAAATGATCAAAAAATGATAGGGTCTAAACTCAATATACATACCATGTTCCCTAGGGTGACATGTCACGAACTCTCCTCAGTGACTTATCCCATTCACATATCGATCATCAAGAATCATATTAACGCCCTTGAATAGCTTATCTTGATTATTTTCTAGGTAAAACATTATGGTAGTGATGGTTGTGGTGTTTTATTTATGAAGTGAGTTTATGTTTGTAAGACTCTCCTATTAGAAATTCCCATATCAGAGCCACATGGGTACTTCCCCTTATTTTGTCCCTTTGAGGGTACACTTTGAAAATACATCATGCACATAGATTTTGAATCCCATCTTTGAAGTTAGTTTTTATAGTGACCATGAATCTCACTAAGAAGTATAGGGATAGATCCTCTATCACATCATCTTGCTTAGGGGGTGTTTAAGGAATCATCATGACCAATATACCTTTGTGTATGAATCAATAATTATCAATTGTTCTGTATTAGTTTTCATGTGTCCCCTACTGGTCCTAGGAGTGATCCCCTATCTGAATATTGAGATTCATGATGTTCTATATTAGGTTCATGGTGTCCCCCATTAATCTTGGGTGTTATAAATTATCCATCAGTAGAAATCTTCTTAGATACAGTTTTGATTGTAGAGGCCCCCATGAGTCATTAGTGGGATCCCCTAACTGAGTATCAAGATCCACTGGGTTCATGAATGACCTAATTCATGGAAAGAAACAATTACTGTGTTTAATTGAATGAATACAATCTTCGATGGTTGAAATATTCAATTGGATTAGTGATACCAGAAGAGTTTGATCTCATAGATTATTTATTTTATGGGTGTAAAGGATCATGGAGGGAGTACTTTTAGATGAGTGTTGAATTTGAGCCTCATTTTGGATCCTATGGCTAGCTATATTAGTGAGACACCTAAGAGACTTAGATTTTGTGATGAGTATACATGGGTTATTCTCAAACCCCTTTTGGTTTTGTCTCATACTACGTCAAAAATAACTTGTGTCAATGATTTGAATAGTCATGTATATCTAAGTTGTGGAGATGGAGATTCATGTTCTATCTCACTTTGGATTTCCGTACCCTGTGAAAATGGGTTGATCATATGGTTTACTATCATTTTCCCAATTTTTATTTTTAGTTTTTCAACATGATACTAGGTACTGATATACACACCTATGAGTGGGCCCTGAACACGCAAGTCGTGCCTTACAAAGAAAACATTCCTTTTGATGGAGTCCATTGAGGATTAGGAGGAGGGCACCATAGTGATCTAGATAGACAAAGGTGTATACAAATGGTTTCATTTAATAGGAGTCCCATGATTTGGTGTATACTGGACACTTTTATAGATTTTTATTGAATTGAATTTGAACCATATTACTTCCAATATTATTTCGAACTCTAATTATAGGATATTGATTTATTCAGGAATTTTTTATTAGTTGTATTATTATTACTACACTATTGTAAAAATATTGATTTGTGAGCTTGTGTACATGTAACATAGTGTAAGGCCCCCCATATTTGTGATACCCGAAATCAATGTTTCTCACCATCATCTAAACTATTGGAGGTGGCCTTGCGGTAGTTCAACACATCTTACCACCGACCAGGAAGGCTTCTTTGGGTCAGGTCATTAAATGTGTCTTTTGGTTACCATTTACTATTTTCATTATTATATTATAATATAAATTTTGAGGAAAAAAATTTAAGGGAGAGAAGGTATCCATGAGAGGTATCCATATACAATTATCCCTTAAATAAGTATTTTTTCAAATATTTTCTTCCACTTATTAAATTGAACAAAAAAATTGAGATACATTTTATAAAGATAATATTATAAATATTAACACCATTATAATATAGTAGTCAAACATGCAAGTATATATATATGTAATAGAATTTTAAAATATATGTAATGAAGAATTATATTTTTCTATTATGAAACTAATTACTTTATAAATTCAAATAATCTTATTAGGTAGATAGAAATATCATTTTTTTATAAATAATGTGTTTTATTAAATATTTCCTTTTTAGGTGCTATGAATTTTTATTTTCAGAACATAAATATATTAGGGTTAAATATTCACTTGGCTTTGATAAACCAGGTCTTGCAGTCATACATGGAGCAGTTTATTGTTGCCTTTATTTAGTACATTTTCATCTACTCTACATCGAAGTGGGAATATGTAGAGCACTAGAAGATGGTTTTGGATTTTTTTAGAGCATCAGGATTATCAAAATATCTTGAATTTTTTGTTATTGATTCATGAGACTCACATGTTGGGGTATGTAATTTATAAATGTGGTTTCGCCATGTTATTAGATAATATTAATATAGTTATTATTTGGAATCCATACAAGATTATGTCATTGGTGCATAGATTTATTGGTTTGGCAGCGTACTATAACAGGTTTGTGGTAGAATTCTCAATAGATTCATCCTCTATGACTGCCCTAAGGCAGAATGGGATGTCAGTTTCCAATTCTGAGTAATTAAAAAAGTCCTTTGAGGAGTTGAGGCTAAGGATGAAGAGTGATCCATTGTTGATACTACAATAGTAGGGAGAGGTGTGCGTATTGTATTATTATGCCTCTGGAGATAGGCTTAGCTATGTTTTGAAGCATCATCTGGAAGTTATTACATATTAGTCAAGGTAGTTGAGACCCAAAAAGTAGAACTCTTTGAATCTGAACATAGAGATGGAGGTGGTAGTCCTTTCCCTGAGGATGTGGAAGCACTACCTTATTGGGAAGTGCATTGTGTTTTACACATACCATACGAGTCTAAGGTCACCTTCACATGGAGAGACTTTAACTGGAAAAAGTGGGGCTAGATAGAGTATCTGTAAGACCATGACATTGAGATATTCTGTACTCCATGGAAGGGAAGTTTTGTAGTAGATTATCTTGCAGGATGTTAGAGGATTTCTTAATATAGGAGGCTTCATATCTGTTGTCCACCCAGTTGATAACCATGGTGGAGTAGGAGAGTAAAACTTTTCTGTAGCTGATTGTGTTTAATCCTTGGATTCTTAAACATTTGGGAGAGTACCAACTAGAAGAAAAAACTATGAGGTCTTATTTGACCAAAAATCAATGGCGTGCTCCCTAGATAGATATTCGGAAGGAAAAATCACATTATCCTTTTCTAGGGATCAACACTACTTCCGGACATGTTGTAGGGGGAGGTGATGCAGTAGTTACACATGTCTCCCCTTGTCATACATCTAGGTGTCGGGAATATGTACAAATAACATCATCAGGGTTTTTATGTTCTAGAATGAGACAATTTGTAGATTAGTACATCCCTCTATGCCTCAACTATCACCAGATGCAGGATGCGAACCATGTTTTTTTATAGGTTTTTTGTAGCCAATTGAGATCTAGAAATTGAAATGGGATGGAATTTTCATGGACATTGTTGTAGGCCTTCCATGCATAGTGAAGGGTCATGAAACCATCTGGGAGATAGTGTACTGACTCCTGAAGTTATCACACTTCATTTCAATCATGTAGAATAGTTCAGTAGAGAGTTTGGGGAAACTATACATATGGGGGATTTTTTACCTTCTTAGGGTTCACTTAACTATCTTCTCCGATCATGATAGGTAGTTTACATCAGGATTATGGAAAGGCATTCCTGAGGAATTTAGTACCCAATAAGTAAATTTATAGCCTTTCACTCCTAGATCGAGCGAACTATCCCAAAGTTAGGGGATATTCTGATGGATTGCGTACAAAAATTTGGTCGGAGCCAGGAGAGTCACATTCCTTTGGTAGAGTTTGCATAAAATGATAGATACCACTATAACATTAACATGGAAACTTTTTTGGCCCTATATAGGAGACCCTTCTGGTCGACCTTGTATTGGATATAGATCAATAATACATCTCTTGTGGGCCCATATAAAGTGAATGTGATGATGGAGAATGTATAGGTCATCTGTAAGCCGATGAGGAGAGACCAGAGTGGACATAAGTCTTTTGCATATCATCTTTTCAGGAACTTGGAGTTCGATCAAGGAGACCACATTTTCCTTATAGTCACCCCACAATGAGGACTATGGAGGTCAGACTATGGAGGTAAGCTATCCATGTGGTTCATTTGTCCATTCATCACCATGTAAAATGTTATAGACGTCTCTTACCAATTCAACCTACCCCCACAACTCGAGTGGGAGCAAGAAATCTACCATGAAGAACACTAGTTCAGCCTAGGGGGTGAATTAGGGTGTAAAATATTTATCCCGTTTATTGGATCTTGTCCCCACGTTGGTAGGAACTTAATTAAACATATATGATGGATATGTGCAGTAATTAAAACATTCACATGCAGAAGGAAAACACATCAATTTTACATGGTTCACCACTACGGGCTACATCCAAGGACCATATGCTGATAGGTTGGCATTCGTACCTAATTCCACTAAACTTCACATGATGTGGATTACAATGTTCGGGTACCGTCACTCTATCCCAAGAACATTTCCTTTACAAAATTTCAAGGATAGCTCACTACTTCCCTCAGATCACTTCTGCAGACTCCACCAAGCTCAATTCCCTTGGTGAAGTCACACTTAGTTTATGGACATGAAGGTCCCTTTAATAGATATGCATGAAAGTTTTTGTATCCTGTTCAACATGATAATTTTCTTGCATTGAGGTCCAGAGTTATTGCTCTTTAACATTCAATCTTCTTCTTGGCCAGTGACACAAATTCTTTTATGATTGTTCAAACACTGAAAACCAGTTCACTAGGAATCATCAGAATCAACTCTTCTTATTCCATGTATGTATGTGACCATGCATGTGATAATATAGATGTTCTCTTCCTCTTCACTTCTTTATACACATGCACCCTTAGTTTAGGATGCTTCTCTGCAAAGAATTCATGTATTCATGAACTTTCACTTCTTCTTTCTTGTGTGATGGCCCAAATGGGTATGGTTCCTTTTAGTACACACACACAACCTCTTATCTATTTTTCAAATCACTTGATTCAGATATTCTTGGACTTTAATTATGTTCTTCTTACAATCATGCATATGAATGCATTTCCCATGACCATTCACAATCTTCCTCCTCCCTTCCTCAACACAGGTTTATTCAAATTGATTTGCTTATATTTATATGTGTGTGATTTTATTCAAACACTAATCTATTCATTTTGATATGGCATGGTATTTCTTGTTTTCCCCTTTTTTTTCACACCAAGGGTATGGAGATCTTATTTGCACAATGTGTGCATGCCTCCATCATGAACCATGATGGTTTGTGGCTCCTCCACATGAAAGGGATGTGTGGGTTTCATTAGCACATGATGGGAGGTGCTTCTTCGCGTACAAAATGGTATGTTGTTCTGCTCTGCGAACTGAGTGGTGTGCGGGACTTTCCCTCAAATGATTATTTTCACCGTGAACCAAAGCGGTACAAATTCATGTTGGATGATAAATGGGAACTTTTCTCCCAAAATCCAAAATAGTATGCAGCTTCTCCTCTACATGAACCAGAAGTTGTTCATGGATCTTCAACTTTTTGAACCCGATTGGTATTCGGGATACTCTTCCTAAACCTCAAACAGTTCATGGATTGTGTGTGGTCCTTCGTGAACATAAATATCAAAGAGGCGATGTTTATCATAAAACAGGAGCTCTCAAAAGGATTATAAGTAGAAAACCTTCCTGAATCAGTGAGTGTTTTTTTATAAGAAAAAGAATAGATCTTTTCTATGTCCACAAACTGCCCAATCCTCTCTTCAATATTCTACCTCGAATAACCGAAATCTTTAGTTCTTTAACATCTTCAAACTTGCATGGAGATATGACGCATATCTTCGATGTTTCCTCTTCAACCGTGGTCTCCTTATTTCTCAATTATTATTATCCTCATGTTCATGCATTTTAGAATGAATTAAAATCATCTCGTGCAAGAAACAAGCTTCATGATGTGGCCTCAACACTCTGTTTTCCTTGGCCATGTACTATATATTTATTTCTATGCATCTATGAAAATGGAATTGCATGCATGTGTTGGTTACAAACTAATGATAATTGTGGTATTGAAATTAGTTCAAATTATTCTTGGAGTGATAAGGTATTTGTTTGGCTTTATTACTGGTTCGTAGGTAAAGCTCGGGTGTCCGGAGGTTTAACACAACTTTGGTGGGGAGATCAGACTGCGCTGCTTCAAATGCAAACGGAGGAGATTAGATGGATGGCTTGGATGTGAGGGATCGATCTCATGACTGATCGGATGGTAGACCACATGTCCTTGAGGGGTCAACAGTTGATATTAACTCCTCAACTTTAAAATGTTTCCCCACATAGAAAGGCCGGATTGTTTTCACATGGTTTATCAATCAAGTCGTGACAATAATGGATCATAAATTTCCTCCTCCCTCCACGGAATCGCCTCATACCATGTTCACCCTATGGGAATGCTCATAGCACCCACAATGATCTTTGGTCTCACTCCTAGTGCCTACCCTGCACTGGTTCACCACTGTGCGGCACCTGTGGGCTTATACACGACTCACGCACAACCTGCCTCCTAGTGACTCGAATTGAGGTCTTCCCTCAAGCATGGTTGTCCCCTAGATTCCCTCGTGCGCTTGAGGTGAGGACCTTAGCTGGACTCCAGGGATAGCCATTTTCTTTTTGGTAAAGGCATATAAATAAAATAACTACTTAGTGTAAAACTATGTGTTTACAAATATAAAATGCCAAACCTCCTCCATAACCTGTTCTTCTCTTTTTATTTTACTCTTCCAATCCAAATACACATATATCAAACATAGGATCATGCTCAACCAAAAAATAATATAAATTATCCATTTTACTTAGGAGAGTTAATTCTTCATGTTCACCATAATTGACATCCATTAACACTCATTGACAAAAAAATACAATCTTTATGTACAATAATGTCCTAAACCATGGGTCAGATATAGGGTGATACATGTATAGCCCAACACAATTTAATTACTACAGTGAGCTAGAAATTGATGATGGATCCACCTATGAGGAGAACCTTGTTGAAATCAATGTTACATAGGAAAGTATTATATTTGGATGAATTATCCCCTTGGTTCATGTGTTATGGTAACATGAAAACATATAGGAGTGTTTCTAGGAGCGGGAGAGACAAGTGTTGGCTCAATATTCCGAGTTCTTTTACTAGTTATTCTATTCGAGGATAAAAATATTGATGTATGGAATGATTTATAGACTCATTTTTTCCTTTTATCACTATAAAAAAAATCTATATATATTTCCAGAGTGAGGACCTAAGATGTTAGGTAATTCTGAGACCCAATATGTTCAAAATTAATTTTATTAAAAATAATAAATATATTATATATATGACGCACACATGCTTCTTAAAGAAAACTTGATAAATCTTATGTGAAATACAATATTATAAATATGAGACCACATTTGACTCCATAATGTGATTTTAATCCTAGGAGTGACATAAAATGGGTCATCCTGGCACGTTCGGACTCTTAGCCTATTAGAGATATGTTTAGTGGATTAATAAGTTAATAAATTCATCTATTCATTCATTTTAGACCTAAATGAATTTTCATAAAATGAATCACCATGGAAAATCCTACAGGGTTATTCACATAAACCCTAGGAGGATTCCATATCTTCTTTATCCTCCTTCATTGTTGAATCACCTTGGATAATGATAAAATGTCAGATCGGATCATATAAGAGAATAGTGAATGAAATGACATACTTAAATAGTTGGTGATATTGTTCTTAAATAATAGATGGTCTAATATCCAAGTAGGAATTGTAAATTATTGTTTTACACCCTTTTTTATTAAATTGATTGAGACTGTCAATTTCCTCTGTCGATCTGCACCAATTTTGGCCTAAGAAACCGCTTATATACCAACTTTAAATTGAGTTATTTAACTAGTCTCAAACCCCTATTGCACCTTTATTTATCATTGGACAAAAACTCTTATACAATAAGGGTAAAACAGTTTTTATGGTTTCTTTATATCAAATTTTATTCTCATTAATCACTAGTAGGACCTTGTGGTCCCGATTCAACAGTTCTGGGTGATACCGACCCCGATCGGAGCCCTGAAATCTTGACAGATCAATAAACAAGTCCTCGATCGATGAAATATGGTAAGAAATTGGATAGTTGTGAGATGTGGGTGATTATTTCGATTAATGGTGTAAAAAGCAGCAATATTTGAAGAAATAGAGGTGTACAGGGGTGAATGGAAGATCTCCAAAAAAACAAAATCTATTTTTCCAATGAATGAAAGGTTAAAAGAATAGATCCAGTATATATCCAATAATTTTTTGTGGGGATAGTTCCAAAATCAATGTAGAATGACTGAAATCAAGTAGTGTAAAATGGATTTGAGGGACTGTGAAAACTTGACTACACACAATATAGAAGGATGAACACACAACATGTGGACCCTTGAGTGCGGCAGCTAGGGTTTCAAGAAATTATAAGTATGGCACTTTGTGTATCCCTCCCACATGTCATATTCATATTCCCTAGATGTAAAACTCATGTGGTGGATCACGAAGTTAGGATACTATACGTAAGTACACCATAGTGAACCTAAGTACACAAACATGGATAGATCACATGGTTGGCACCCCATGTCAAGGAACACATCATGTACCGAAGCACATGGACACCAGATCTTGTACATGGAAAGATCCAAGCTGCACAGGAAGGGACCACCAGCACTAGGACATTTCATGTACTATTTATACCTTCCACGTAACTTTAAATGTCTTAGAATCCATGTTCTATCCTAGGACACGACCTGGTTGTGGAGTGGGACAAAAAATGATTTGGTTCCCCCCTACAGTGTGTACACTTTGAACTTTATTGAGGAAACATAAAGGATATGTGTCTCCTTTGTTTGGAGTTTGATTTTTCCTCACAAGAAACTTACCCTATGTTTTTTTCATAAAACGCGATGGTTCCCTTATTTGGGCCTTTCATGATATGACATGGAATGTTTCGGGAACGATGCCTATTTAGGCAGTGCTCGGTGATGGTAGTGGTGGTGCATGATCACCAAAGAATACCAAGTTGAACCCTTCAGTAGAGATGTGCAGTGGAGTCCTCGATGGATATAGAGTATTACCCACTGGTAGATATGGGTAGTAGGGTCTTCAATGACTATCGAGTAGTACCCTCCAATAGAGCATGGTAGTGGAGTAAACGATGACTACCGAGTAATAACCTCTAGTGGAGCTGGGAAGTGGATTCCTTGACGCATGATGAGTAATACCCTCCAATAGATATGGGCAGTGGAGTCCTCGTTGATTACCCTATAGAACCATTTAATATAGATGGTAAGTGGAGTCCACAATAAAAATTTTATTGGTACCCTATAGTAGAGTTTGTCAGCAGGTCCTTGACCAATAGAGTCGAACCCACCATCAGCATGGGAATAGATACTCAATAGATACATACAAAGTTGAACTCCTCTGATGTTCTAGGGTGAAATTCACCTACTAATAGATTTTATCCCTTCATCATTGAGGCATAGTGACAAGGCATGTTTTAACTTGTATGGTTACTTCTAAGAAAACACATTAGATGATGGGAGTCCTTGGTAGAATTTTGGAACTAGTTGTGATTTATCTTCCTTGGATGAGTAATGAGATGTAGATCCCTATACTTACCTATTTGGGATTCTTTTGAATGAACACACACACACACAAATATATATATATATATATATAATTTTGCATCCAAACATTGGATTCATTTTCATTCTTTCTGTGGGAGGTTTTGATGTGTGGGGAATGCTATATGAATTCTAGGTTTATCTTCTTGTGGTTGTATGAGTCTACTCTCCTTCTATATGTGAAAAATAATTGACTTGTAGTTCATCTACTCATCGGTTTGAGACCCTTGTTTTTTAGACAAGGTTACTTTCACTCTTTTTTCGGTTCAATTATTCTGTTTCACTGCATCTTGTATCCTATCTACTATCTACTTTCTTAATGTTTTATCTCTTACGACCCCCCTTCAAATTTTAGGGTATCATAATGGGTATTTATATACTCACCCTTGTATTGGGTTTTACCACGTGTGTCTTGTCTTATGTAGACGATGGACATGTCGATGATGATATCATAAGAGCTTACACATACCTAGTTTATTAGACTCTATAAAATGGTCACTCCCTGATATTTAAGAGCTAGGATCTCTCAATATTTTATGTTTCTACTTTCATCAGGTTGAAATATATTTTAGGTTGGTTATGTATTTTCCCCAATACTTTTTTGTTTTCCTTTTCGTAATCTTGTACACCGAAGATGTTATGTATGCTTGGTTTACATTAAATCTCTATTTCATCTTTTACTCATTCCCTCTAAAATTTTTCATTGAGAATTTTTTTTGAAGATAGGTGCTTAGGCCATGCCATCCCCATGTGAGATGTGCCTTCGATGCTGTTCAACACGCCCAAGCCTACGGAGGTGGGCTTGGTGTTGTTGTTGGTCGAGCCCCGACATGGATCACATCATAAAAAACAACGAGTAATTAAAATGAAATTTATAAATTATATGTCATACTTTATGAATTTAAATTAATATAATAATTATCACTAGTCATGTAGTTAATGAAATATAATATTCTCCTTGAAAATTTCATTCCACAAAAACCCATTTTCAACCATGTTTTGGGGGGTTTTTAAATTTAAATTATTTTACTTATATAAATTGAATTTTATAAATCTAATTCAAT
This sequence comes from Viscum album, assembly GCA_963277665.1. Taxonomy (NCBI): domain Eukaryota; kingdom Viridiplantae; phylum Streptophyta; class Magnoliopsida; order Santalales; family Viscaceae; genus Viscum; species Viscum album. The sequence continues at coordinate 173,850,685 of OY728157.1, forward strand.
GTTTATAATTATATTAATTAATATTAGGAAATAATTTTAACATAATTTCTTTTCATAATGAAGAGAGAAAATATAAAAAAGTTCTCACTAGGGTAAAAGAGTAAATATGGTTAACCTTGATTAAAACTAAGTGATAAGGCTATGATTTATCATCTCAATTCTTATTGGAAGAATGGATTTCAACCATTATCAACCAATTCTGAAGATTGAATTATTGATGGGACACTTTTCTAGGAAAATGTACAATATAATAATTTAAGCAAATAAAAAGACAAAATTTCACACTCTTTAATTTAAATATCTCATATAAGTTCACATGTGAATAAAAATAATTGGTCATTGAACGTTGAAGTTTATTTTTAGTTTAATGAAATTATTTCCATGATGATTCATTTTCATAATTTTTTGTTAATATATAGTATCCTAAAATGCTTATATAACACCAAAACCTCTCTCCTGTAAATAATGGAAAAATCGTGGTAATTTTTTTAAATATAATAAAAGTAATGTATTTTGGGTTAGATTTAGTTAAAAAATTATTTTATAGAAAATAAATATTTTTTACGAGAGGTTAATTTTTTATATTAAAAATTAATTATTACCATCATGTCTATAAATTTAAACTAAAAGAAAAGTGGAAGAAATGGCAATAATGAAATATTAAATAATATTTTATAAAATTATTTTAGTATATTAAAAATAAAAAGATGAAAAATGGGTCAATTTTATACGTATGATAAAATTTTTATCTTATCATTAAATATAACAAGATTTTAGTTTAAAAAATTTCTAACCTTGAATCAGGTTAAAATAGGGTTTTGCGTTTTATATGCCCTCATGTTAAAATTAATTTTCCACAAACATGGTATTTTTATTTGATAAATTTGATTGAATGTTTATTATTTGGGGGTAAAAATTTTTTATTTAGGTTATTTTTATTTTTATTATTAATGGATAAATTACCAAAATAAGAAAACTATTTATCATGGAGAAAAGAAAAATAGAAAATGTGAGTTACATTATATATTAAGGGAATAAAATGATAAAAACATTTTTAATTTATTCGTATGGAGGTGTTGAATGGCCTTATCTTCCATAAGTCCATTATTTATAAATTATTGAGGAACTTGTTTTGAGAGTGACTTCTTATTATTGAATAGTTTCTGGTATTTAAAAAATTTCACTCCTCCTCACTCATAAATGTGTACCCCCAATCCTGTCCTCTCCACACTTATATAGTTGTTTGATTCCACTAATAGATACAGAAATATCTCCCCACTTATCTAACAATGTTCTATTTTACTTTTATTTTAATAAACTAAACCTAGGGAATCATTTTTTGTAAAATTTAAGAAATTTTCCAAATAAGATGTGTCATTTCTAACTGTGAATGTTTGTTTTCTTTCTTTTTCCACATTCTACAAATCTTATTAAACCGTCCTACCATTCATGTGTATGGTGAACTACCGTCACACGAGTAGATGCAATTCCTTTTTCATCACCACCACTCACATATATTTTTAATATTTTAATGTACATATATATATATATATTGAACTCATGACATATTTTTCATTATTAAATGATAAAATATAATTAAATTTATTACCTTTCTATTCATTGAAATGTGATAATAACATAAATACTTGTGTACTACCACCTCCACAAAGAGATGTAATCTATTATACATCACTACATTATATGGGTAATATTTGTCAATTAATTTAAAGAAATAATATGATATTTAATATAGAATTATCATTTTCAACATATTAGATAATAATTACTTTTTTCCATAATGATCATTGAAAAATGAAAATATTTCTCCTATGTACGTATGTACTACCATATGTGAGAATATAACATATATCATTTATCATAACCCTATTCAATAATTTATTGAAAAGTAATAAATTTTTTTAAAATGTTTATCATTTCATGTTTATTATTCTCAAGATTATTGATCAATTACTAATTTACCATAGTAAAACTACCATAGTAATTTTAGACATATAAATTGAATATCATTATAACATATGATGATAACATAACTTTTAATGTAGTTAAAGATAACACAGTGAAAAATATGCCGAATAATAATAATAATCGTGAGAAATATTATTAATAAAAAAAATAATGAACATAATTTTATTATTAAAGAAAATAGACAACATATATAAGGGTTTATACCTATGGAAATGGGTTTCTTTATTCAATCTCTTTTCATTGGGTTAAATCACTATATCATTGACTATATTATGTTAATATTACTTGTGTAATGACCTTTTTTTATTAATGATTCATTTTCAATTTTATATTTGTGTATTTTCATTTGATACACTTCATCACTTCATTGAATAATTCCCAACTCAGCGAAATAATCATGGAAATAGATGTTGCATCAGATTACCTTTATTGAGGTAAATTATAATTTTATTAAAAAAATAAATTTAATGTAGGATTTATACTACCCCTTTTACATGTTATATCATGAATCCTTCCTAATTAATTTCATTTTTTGATTCAATTTAATTTATTTCATCCAAGGGTATTTGACAAGAGTTTTAATATGTGGTTAGTGTTTCCTAACCCAATCTCCTTTTATTGGGTTATATCACTACTTAATTGATTATATAATGTCAATATTATGTGTAAAGTGGGATTTATTGGGTTTTTATATTTCTGCTTATTTTTTGTGTATTTAAATTTGTGACCCATAATTTATTAATTTATTAATTCTCACCTCATCATTACGATCATTGTAAACATTCTCCATCTCAATTTTTCTTGTTTATGAATTATGTTATGTTATACATCTCTCTTCTTTTATGAAGTGTATATACCACACCACTACTAGTTTATATCATTTGTATCTTTATATTCAGGATATTTAATGTTCATTTTATGGTATTTATTTCATAGGGGTTATGATTTTAAACATACCAAAGTGGTGAGAGTTTATTTTTAAATCTCACCATTTCTTCATGATGGTTTATCTTTATGCCTCCTCTAGGGAAACTATTTCAAATTTTTAACCTAAAAACAATATATTTTCCTCTCCTATCATTATTTTCTGAAATTATCATTTTTTCCATTCATTTTCTTTGTTTGGGTACACATAATATAAAACATGCCTTTAAAAGAAACATACATTATTTCATCTTTGGCATGGAATAATTTCTTTCATAACCATGTTTTCGTAAAAAAATTTCTAGAATGTTTATAATATCCTTTAATTATTTATTAAATAAACTTTTACCTATGTTTTAATTTTTCAAAATATTTTAATAAGAATCTTCACGAAATTTTTTATTTGAAGTACTTTGGGTATTTTCTTATTAAAATATGAAAGAAAGTATTGATTTAATGTACGCAGCATGAACAGAATTCCCCACCATCATAACCACCCATTGCTTTGTTGATTAATTTAGAAGTTTAAAATTTTATTTTAAAATAAAATATTTTTCCTAATTTTCCTAAAAGTACTAGTTTTAAAATATGATTTTCAATGTGATAGGGATATTTTCTTGAAGACTGATTTAAATGATCATTTAATAGAATTTATATTAATTAATGAAAAATCCATGTTATTTCGTATATAATCCACTAGAGTTATGTTGTAATGATTTTATCCTCATTCTTTCTCTTAATGGTTTTTGATCTGTTTTAATAGGAGAAATATTAATATTTCATATTATAATTTTTCAATATTAATGTTTATGTAGATTATGTAATGAATTATAATTCTCCCTTTATTATGGGATTTTATTAAACATGGTATGTAATGTATGGGGCCTGATATAGCCCCTAAAATAATTTTTATGTCTCAGGAGACAAACTTGTTTCAGTGTTTTGATGAGACCTTAACCATTAATGTAATATGTCTTAGCATGATGTTGTAATTGTATGATTATATTGTATGGAATTATGAATTTATTCATTGTGATATTATTTATCAAAGATAATATAATAATTACAATAGTTATGATATTCATTATTGAGTTTCAATCTCATGAGATTTGTTTTGTGGAATTATTTGATCATCATTTTTTCCTCCCATATTGTTATATGTGATAAAGTTATTGATTGAAGGGAATATGTGTTTAGTTATTTAAATTTACACATTTATTATACATTTTTTACTCATGATAACATCCATTTTATGTAACCCTTACATATAATCGAATATAAATTTTAATTTGTTTTCTTTCCCTTGGTTATGAAGATGGAATCTTTGAATGAATTTATGGATGCGGAATATTTACTTTCACTATTTTTTACTTTAGGATTCAAATATAATTAGGGATTCATGTAAATATCTAGTTTTCCAAGACTACTAATATAGGTGATCATTTTGGATTCAATCTATTGTATCTTAATATAGTGTAATAATGTAACCATTGGCTCTAGATTACTAGGTTCGGCATCATTATATGAACAGGGAAAGAAAAATTGGTACTAATGAACACATGTCCTCGCCTTTATATAGATCTTAAACATTTTAATTTACATCTACCACACATCTACAGTGATGAGTTCAGACTTTAGACTTGGATTGGGATTGATTTTATAATTTTGTGGTGAAACATGGAATGGCTTGAGTTGAGTTTAAGATGATGTTGAATGGGGTTCTAGATAGTGTGATATTTAATATTGATCGTGATCCAGTATGTGTGATGAAAATGAGATTGGTACTGGTAAATTGAGATGGAATACATGTGTTGGGTTTGAAACTATGGAAGATTATTTTATGAAGGCTTCATTAAGCTAGAGATGATTAGTAATAGTGTTTTTTTAGTAAGTAAAAAATGAATTTATGTTGGATGGACTACAGGGATAAGGATTGGGGGATGTATCTTGTTATCTTATGGTTTTTAAGGGGATTGTGTGTTTGGTGTGTGGATAGCCACAAAAGGGTGGGTGTCTCTATGAGACTAGCAGACTTAGGGGTGGAAGAATTATAATGTGGTATCATCGAAGTGTTTTTTATGAAATCATGGGAGCCCATATAAGCTTATCCAGCTAATTTTAGTTTCTTATATGAAATATAGATATTGGGATTATGGTTTCTAGATCAAATGTGAACTTTGATATAGAAATTACAAGTTGGATATATAGGGCATGGAAACATTATTGAATTAATTTACGGCATAATCTAATGAATGGTAATAAAAATAAGGCCTTTTCAACTATCATTACTTATTAAAGAAAACAAAAATAATTATGTGCATTGACACAAGACATGGAATATATTCCCTTTTTCAATTATTTTTTATTTTTTACCTCCATTACAAAAACATATATGGTTTGTAGTGCATAGTTGTATACTAATTTAATTCAGAATTATATAAATAATTAAAAAATATTATCCTATTAAAAATATAATAAAAAAATATTATAACATTTCATATATTTAAATTAATTTAAAATGTAGAAAAAATAATAGTAAACTAAAATATGATCATTTTTGTATTTAAATTATATAATGTTTTAAATAATAAAATATCGATTTAAAAAACCATTTAATAGTTTAATTTATTAAATCCTCAAACATTTCTGGAGAAGTCTGAGACATTTTTATAGGTAATATTTTACCTTTTGTTGAGTTCATTTCATTTTTCCTTTAATTTGGCATATATTTGGGTGAAAATTTGAGAAAAATAGAATAAAGTTAGACATGAACTATTGGTGAACGATTTTTCCAAATTGTACACCCTATCCCTGCAAACTATGTGAACCCAAATATAGGTGATTCTCAAGGCTAGTACACGGTTTTTCAAATCATGTAAACAGAAAGGAGAAACTCTAACCCCCCAGTAGTGGTGAGTAGTTTAGGTGTATAGTTAATAGAATGATTTTTTTGAACCTGAAAGAATTCAGTTCAGATATAGGATACCTATCTAGATGTTTTTTCAACTCTAACATCAATGATGGAATCATGAAATATTTCACATATTACTTGAGTAAAGGGAATGGTATCCTAGGATTCCACTATTTCTATAATTTTTTTCTCTGCTACTTTGTCTCCATCCCCTTTTTATCTATTTCTTTTCTTTCTTATCTTTTTGTAAAAGTTTTAAATTTTGATTGAATCAATTTAAAAATTTCTAAATTAAAAAAATATTTTTTTTTATTTTTTGGACAAAATCTATATCTCCATTTCAATTCAAACCTGATTTTGATTCCCATTCAACGTTCTAAGAAAGATGTACCGTCCAAATATTGGAAAAACAAGGTTATTGTTTAAATCATAGCATTGAGGAAGGCCGGAAGGATAGATCCTTTCTGTTAGAAAGTGCATTCTCAACTCTCTCAAAATGGAATCTATTCAAAACATATATTCCATGGTTCCTTACTTCGACATGGTATAAATATTTTTATTTGATATTTTTATATCCTTTTTCAGACCTATTATTAATATGAAGTAGCATTCAACAATTTGTATCCATTTTTTATGATATTATTCAGGGATCATATATATCATGGAAAATGATTATTCATGGATTTTATTGAAAGGATTCAATATGGTATACATAGATTAGGTTTTTAATTTAATCTGTGTTTTCAAATATCATTTATATAAAATATATTATATATGAATATTTATATATAATATTATATATGAAGAAAATATATTCCCAGATGTATCATTACGTGTTAATCAAATCATTTTGGTTCCAATGTATCTTGTTAGAAACCATTTATAAAGTGTTTTATTCTATATTTTGTAAACTTAGTATTAACCAACCGAACATATCTTTAGTCATAATATATTGAATAGAAGAAAAAACCTTTTTAATAGTAGGATGATAATAAAAAATCATAGAAAAACCTATAGATGCATGTAGTAAAAAACAAGTAAGCGTAATTCATCCTAGAAAATAAAATATGTTGACCTGAGGAGGAACGAATTTACTATTAATATCATCTTCAATCGCCTGAGTTTCCAGAAATTCTTTGAACCACTCATATATTTTATTGAGATAGGAAAATCAGTCTCTTATATCAAAATTTATAATTTTACTTACCAAGGATTTACTTGTTACTAATAGTATATCTTGTTGATCCCCTTTCCTTCTTCTCTTTAGATACCGTGTATCACTACAATAATTTAATAGATCAAGTGAATTCAGAAGAAATGAATGCATTTACATATGATACTAAAGTGAAAATATAAAATAATCTGTGGATTATGTTACCACATCACTGATTGTACTAGATCTTATATAGCCTTTTCACACACAACATGATGTTTCATGTCTTCTCATAGGAAATATTCTCTTCAAGAGAACCAGTCTCAGGATTTTTGAGGTGGGTGAAAAAGAACATGTTTCTTTAAATAAAATGTGGTAGAAATAGAAAATAAAATTTCTACATGGCCAAATAAATATTTTAAGTCACACAATCCCATAATATAAAAGCAGACACTGGATAAAAAATCCAGTCTATCACTAAATCTTCCAATCGATTTCCCAAATTCAAGTGGATAATGTTTCCCCTCTTCCTCAGAGAAAGACAATCCACAAATTCCCAATCATGGTCTTTACGGATCGAATCATCCATATTATGATATACTAAAAGAAGATCCAGATATTTATATTTTTTTCTCTTTGAATGAGATCTCAATTCCAGCAACATGATCCACCCAGATCATACCTTTGACCCTTTTCGAATTCCATAGAAAGATCCTTTTTCTTATTTTCTCTTTTTATTCCTTAGAACCAATTATTTAATAGATTTTGAATAAAAATCTCTACAAGAAATGGTGATTTTTAAGAGACAATTGTTTATATATAGGTTATAAATGACTATAAATAGATCTTATATGGATTGATATATATAATTACTATTATATAAATTATTCACACTAAATATGTATTAATTTTAAAGTATGATCAAACTTATATGAAGAAAATCATACCATAGGTCATGGTTTCTTATCTCACTTTTACTTATGGGAGACATATGACATATCCATAACATTTAAATTTTGTTTGGTGTAAATTGTCACCATTTGATATTATATATCATGAATATAGAAATCCAAATGTTATTTAAAAATTCATTTTATGTTATATATTTTATGAATATTTTGATCCAAAAGCTACCATATTGGTAGGGGTTTGTTTTCTCATCTCATCATTATTCTCCACTATTTATATTTTTAATCCTCCCTTAGGAGAATTATTTTTTATTTATATCTTAAACCAAAAATAATTTAATATACCCCATTTATTTGAGAAATTTTTAGGTAATAGTACTATTTTCTTCTCCTTGGTACTAGAGATGATTGAGAAAAAATGTTATAAACAAATTAGCTATTTTTCTCTTTGGTCAAAAACAATTTTTTTCCATACACAGGATTCCTATTAATATTTTAAAAAATGGTTTTAAAAATTATTTAAATAAATTAATGAAGAAAATTTAACCCATATTTTAATTTCTAAAAATTGATTGAATGGAATATTCTTGTATTTTTTTCAAACAAGGTACCTTTTAACCTATTTACAATAGTATAAAATGAAATTTTTTAACTTATATGACCTGTATAAAATTACCCACTATCCTTAAAATTGTTTTTTTAAATATTCAATTAAGATAAAAATAGTTTAAATTTAAAGAAAAAAATTCCTAGTATTCTATAAATTTTATGTTTTTGAAACTTATTTTCAATGAGAAAATTATATTTTCTTTATAATAATTTTAAATAAAATCTTAATGTTATTTATATTAATCAATTGAAAAAACCCATAGTCTACCTTATGATCCATTGGTAATGTGTTTTAATGATACCATCATTATTATTTCTTTAGGTGGTAAATGATCATTTTGAAAAGGGTGTACTATTTTGATATCATTCTCTATAGCACTCTAGTTGGTTTATGAATATGTTTATTGACTAAAGAAATTATTAAAATTCATTTTCTAGTTTTATAATATGAATGTTTATATTGATAATGTTTTTTTATTGGTGAAATTATCAACATTTTATGTTATAGTTTTTTTATATGAATGTTTACGTTGATTATGTTTCTCCTGTTTTATATGCTGATTGAATCGAGCTTAGTATGTGATGGGAGGGGCCTCCTATATCCCCTCGATACATTGATTAGTCTCATGAGACAAACTAGATTCGGTTTTTGGTTAATTAATTACCCATTTATGTAATATTTCATTGAAAATACTTTATTGTATGGATATTATGTCGGTCAATATGAAGTCCACCATTATGAGATTTTTTATTGATATCCATGTCATTGTTTGGTTAGTTAGACTATCCATTGATTAGATTCAATATCATGTGATTGTTTATATAGAATTATTCTGGTCATCACTTATTCTTAATGTATTATTATTCATTTTAAATTTATTTATTAAACTAAATGTGTTTCATATATTTACCATTAATTATTAATGATGTATTATTTATTCAATATAACTTTCACTATATGCATACCGTTACTGAGCATCTTAGCACACCCATTCTTTGTTTCCTTTAACTAAGATGTCAGGAAGTATCATATCATTGATATTCCGATATATTATAAAGGTAGTAACTATAACACCCCATGAAATTAAAATATATTTCATTTAAAATAAATTTAAATTCTTTGATAAATTTTGATTCAAGTTATACCTATTTTAAAAAAATGAGATATAAAATTCAAATATCATCTAAACATTACCATTTTATCCTAGTTGTTAAATTTGAGGGTATGAATAGGACTAAATAACTTATGAAAATTATATACTTTACAATAATATATTTTTTATCTATTGATTATAAATAAAAATAAGAATCGTATGGAAGGAAAATATGAGTGTTCTAAAAAATTGTGTTTATTTAAAAGGTAGTTTGGTCGCAGTCTGTGCACATAATATAAAATTTTATTTTTACCAATATTAGAAAATTTATTTAAAAAAATATAATTTATATTTAAAATAATCATATCAAAATTATCTTAATGTTAATATTTTAAATTTTCCTAAAACATTTCATTTTTTGATGAATAATGAAAATACTAAATTTTAATTCAGAAATGTTGTTTTTTTAAATTATTCCTAAAGAAAATTTATAATTTGACTAATTTTAGACTAAAAGTAAATAAAATATATGTAAATAAATAAAATTTCGTTCATTGTAATCTTTTTATTACTGAATATTTATATAAAAACTTTATTAACTTTTGAATATTTTCCCATTGAAATCATATTTTCTCATCACGTATATAGGATTAATTTTAGATTAAAATTTTAAAATTCAATGAATTGAATTTGGAAAAATATATTAAATATTTATAATAATAATAATTTATGTAAAATAATAATTTCAACTTAATTCTCACCATAATTAATTGTAAAAATATTAATAAATTATTTATCCTGGGTAAGGTAAATATTGATTTACTAAGGGTCAAAATAAGAAGATGAGGGTTAAAATGTCTAATCTGGTTGTATAAAATCTCATTTATGGACATATTTATAAACTATTATTTTTTATTTTTAATAATTCTCTTTTAGGGACCCATTTTTAATATTAAAAATATTGGTTCACAATTTTCATTTCAAAAATTACAAGTGTGCCACTCACCTCAATTATATATGCTCACCCCCTATATTCTCGTCTTTGCACCATTAACCCATTTTGGATAATCCAATATTATCCCAAATAACTTACCAAATTCCTTTATATCATCGTATAAGCCTTGTTTTTTGAATAAATCCATCCAAGAAGTAATTTTGGGGTTAACCAAAGGAGGTTACACGAAAACCATGTAACGTTCTTCGGTGAGAATTTTTATTTTATTTCATCCTCCACCTCCTTAAATTCTTATTAAAACATACTGATATGAAAACCATATTTTATTAGATTTATTGATACATTTTTATGTTAATTTAAATACCAAGAAATATCCTAACTTCTATCAAATGCATTATAAAATCAACATTCAAATGTATGGCACACTTTGAGCTCATGAACCGATATTATTGGTTTTTCCATTACCAAATATCATAGTTGGTTATAATGATCGATCTAAAGTATATTTATGGTTTTAATAACATAATAATACATATTTATGATATATATCATATATTTATTTTTTAATTTCCATTCTATTGGGGATACGATAACGACGATCCTATGTATTGGGACTACCACCTTCGGAAGTGATGTGATTTTGTTTCCATAAATATTTACATGGAAAGTAATAAAGAAAAATATAATGAATGTATTTTTAAGAAATAAAATATTTTTTATATTGAAAACATCTTTATAAATATTAAAATTTAATATATCATTTTCATTCTTACACTGATAAAGGATAAAATTATTATTTTATGTGTGGAATACCACCTTCACGAAGCGATGTGACTCTCTTTTCATCACCACACCACATGGAAGATATATATAAGAGTATTTAAAGAAACAATACTCTATATATTATATTGTTATAATTTTTCAAAAAAATAAAATATTTCTTACCTTCTTTCCATAAATAGTCATTGGAAATTGAAACGTTACCTATGTGTGTATACGGTCTACCATCAACATAATCATAACATACTGCATTTCTCAAAACCATTATTCACGGTTGGTATTAAATGTATGATTGATGTAAAAAATTGAAAATTATTTCATGATTATTATTATTGGAATTACATAACTGGATAATATGCACAATACTCAGAACTTTCATGATAAATAATGAATAAGAAAACAAGTCAATTCACACCCGAAATAATGAAAATAATGAGAGATTATTTTAGAACATCTGATATGATGATATAAAAGGATAATCTGTGATATTATAAATACTAATATGGTATTTTAATAAGTTAATAACATTTTTAAAACCATTATAAAAGAGTTTAAATCATGGTTAACCAAAAAGAAGCATGAATTGAAGAACTTCATGACAATTTCACTATAATGATGAATTTAATAATGTTATATATCAATTTAATTTTATATAGTATTTATATAACCCTGGGACATCTAATATAATTATTCCTCAATAATTAATTGAAATTTAGGTTTCAATATTAATTATTTCAACCAAGGGGATTTTATATGAAAATTATCAGGTGGTAAATGATATTGTGCCATCACACTTTCTTTTGTGATTGTTATCATTCTCTCAAAAAAATAAATTCCTTAGGATAACTATTCATTAGATATTAAATTTCTCTTCAATATCCATGTTATTGTATGATGTATATTTTCATTTCCTATACTATATACCATTTTTTACATAAGGTGTTTCCATTGAATGTTTTTTTAGTAACAATGGAAATTTCATAAATATTAATGCTTACTAAATACAGATATTTGATAGTAAGAAATATTTATTCATAAATTAAATTCATTGTTAGGCATATATGAAAATATTGGGACATGAAGTGATTGGTGGGGCCTAGAATTATATATCCCCTTAATGCATCAGTAGGTATCATGATACAATTAAATTTGTTAAATTAAATGGGTTCCTTCCTGTAGTTTTAAATAATCTTATAAAAGGTCATAACGGTAGAGGTTTCATGATTCCTAATGTAATGAAGTCTAATAATTAAGAATTTACTTTATTTAGAATAAATTTATAATTATTATCCATGATATTTTCACAATTAAATTATCTTAGTATGTATATAGTTCTTAGTTTATTGATTAAATTTATGGTGTTTTTTGTTATTTACACTACCATATTGGTTATGCCTTATCTATTCATTGAACAATGAAGTTAAATAAAAATATATTTTTGGTTATTTTCTTTTAAATTTTGATTTGTCTTTATTGATTCATGATAAATTATATTGTTTGTATCCCACTGTGAAAAATCATCTCACCCTTATTTTTGTCATTTGGTGTGTCTTGAAGAAGAGATCTCTTGAATATATTTTCATGGATGTAGTTCATTTTTTTTGTTATGTATTACATTTTATTTCAAATTACTAATCTAAAATTGGTCTCATATATGTATATAGATCTCCAAAACTACTAAAATTTTCATTTCATTATAATTTTTCCCAATATATCTATAAAAATAAAATAAAGTACACATTTTTTCCATGTTACTTGAGTTTGAATCACAACAGTTGGAATCATAGAATGTTTAGTAGAAACCTTGGGAACTAGATTTTGGAAAACATTGATTATGAAGCATAAACCTATGGTTTAATTTTAGGATAGGTATAAAATAACATTATAATATTTTTGTAAGGAAAATATTGTGTTGTTTTTATAAGTAATACATCATTTGATGGATACAAAAATATGGGCACGGTTCTATTAAAGAGGTACCTAGGGTTAAAAACTCTGAAAAGGGAACATTGGGCTTCACCTGATCATCACCTGGTGCACAAAAAAGGGCCTTACTGCAACATAGTTTGACCCTCTCAATGGATATTCTTATGATAATTCTCATTTTATTTAAAATCAGAATGAAGGATTTGAAAATAAATATATCCCTAAAGAAACCATGTTTATAATTCTAATATTAATTGAGGATAAATTTAAATTTAAGTTTAAGTGTTATATAATATTTATAATTAAACATTATGATTTAAAATTTGTAGATTTATGAGATAGTATGGTATATTATATTTTATAGAAATGGAATTGGAAAGGAGAAATGTATAAATAATTAGGTCCAATGTTCAGATATTCATGCTGAGGAAACAAATACAGTAGGTATTGTAACTGAAAAAACTATTTCAATATTAGGGAAATATAATCAGGTTATGAAAAATAACCATCCTTGGATGGAGAAACCCATTAAAAAAAAATTCTCTTATGTTAGGTCACTTTAGGTGACAAAATCTCCCATCATTTAGTGGGAATACAAATATTATTGCAACTTAGGAATGGATTACATTTTTAGAAATGATATTTATTACCTAAAGATGTGGTGAAAAGGAAAATGATACACATGTTTTGTATTGTATCAATGTTCATGCCAATAAATTGTCAACTTTGATCCATAATACTTATATGTAAGATAAAATTTAACTCCTCAAATGGAAATCTTTTGAGAATAAATCCTTCAATTGATACTTTCCTCATGAGTAACAAAACGAAATTAAAAGAAACAACCTTAGTGTAAGTAAAAAGGGAGTAGAAACTATGAATAGTATAAATATACCTTTTCATGTTTATCTAGGTGTGATATAAATCACATATAAAAACATAGAGAAATAATAAAAATTTCTTTGAATAATATAATGTATCTATTCAAAGGGAACTACTCTACAAAACATTCTCATCATATGATGAAATTTTATCTTGTGATATAAATATGTAGAAGTAATTCTCTAAATTTTATGGATACAAATTTAATAAAAATGAAAATAATACGAAAGATCAAATTATGGATAAATGTAATAAGGTGATGAGGTATTTTCCTCAATGTGATAATTTTTGAAAGAAACAAACTACTACTTTCTAAAATTGAATGGATGATTTCTATAATTATGGAAAGAAACATCACCATGATCATGATTTCAAAGTCAAGAATGGATTTTGTTTAATGATCAACTATTTACCTATAAATATATGGAGCTCTATGAAAACAATTATCATAATAATCAAGTGAATATACACATTAAAAAGCTAAGGCATTATGCTTATAATTTTGATATTGATATAACTGAAGTGGAATGATTAATGTGATTTGATTAAGATTCAGGAAATATATTATATAATTATTTTATCAATGATATTATAATTTGAATAATATTAAAATTTATAAGGATGTTACTTTCATACAATTTCATTAATTATTTTTGTGTATAAGTTAAATGGTACTAATTACTAAGAAAATTGATCCGGTGACAAGTTGAACGAATTGAAAAAGAAAAAAATGAGGGTGGATGTAACATAATATGTTCCCAATGATGATAAAATAGTTATATGTTAATTTGATAGTGTTGGTCACCATGAAATTTGTTTATGTTTTGATAATTTGTTTCATCTTTATATTATTTTACTGTAAGTATTGATTTATAGAATATATTTCAAAATAAGATATTTTATTTTTTGAAGAGTGCATGTTTTCATTAGGTTTTAATGGTGATAAGGGTATTCACATACTTTTAATATAACATTAAAAGCCTATTTATATTTTATGGGTATATAATTTTGATTTAGTGACCTTATTTATAAATTTTGATAGACATGTTTTTGGATGATCCTCACGGTTAGCAATTAATTGAATGGATTTAGTTGAACATCAGGTGTTATTGGATAAATTTTTATAACCATTTTTCATTTAGTAAATACAAGAGGAATGGATTTTTATTATTTTTTAGACATTAAGACCAATTAAAATGTAATTTTATTTCTTAATTCATAAAAAATAACAATTTTATATTCATTTCATGGAATAAGATATTAGAAGGAATTTAACAAAGTGAAACAAAATGATTAAATTGTGATTATTAAATAGAAACATATAATGTAATTATATTTCATTATATCATTAAAAGTAAAATAACAACTCTTATTTAGAAAAAGGATCTTGAGGAAAATATTATGTCCTATTTCCTTCATTTTGGAATAATTAAATGGCCACTTAAGTCATCATAGAGTTATGGTTTTGTGGTTGTTAATCATCTCTAGATCCGACCCTTTCTTCTGATCAATAACCTCATTCACTCCCCATTAGTCCTTGGTCATTAGTATTCTCTTCAATATCAATGATTCAATTTCCCACCTATGTTCTCATATTTGAAAACCTAGTTATGTCATTATTCCATATAACCTTTGTGCTTCCCTTTCTCTCTTATTATGATAATGTTTTTATTAACACGTTTTATGATGTGGGTTTTTCAATAATTGATTTTTCAAATATGAAACGCATTATTACTGATAAAAAAATTATATTTTTAGGATTTAATTTATTTATTAATGGAATAATATACCACTCCAATACATTAAAATATATTACTTTTAGAATAAATTTAATTTCTTCTAAATATTGCAATGCATATTACACAAGGTATAAAAAAATGTGATACTCTATTAAAACATAATTTAAAAATAAAAATATTAGAATAGTTATTAAATTTGGAGGTATTAATTGAAATAACTAAATTAAGAAAAATATATAACTTAAACATGTTAATTTTTTATCTATTGATTATAAATTAAAAAAACAAACATTTGGATGCAAAAAAAAAGTTTTTTGAAAAAATATAATTTTTAAAATACTAATATGGTCATAATTCATGACCGTAATATAAATTTAACAATTTATAATTTGAGAAAATTTATTTTAAAAAATAAATTTCATTTTTTAAATCCTCGTGAAAAAACTATCTTAGGGTAAGGTTTTGGGATTTTTTTGAAATATTTCATTTTTTTACAAATAGTGAAGGACATTGAATTGTAATTGATAATTCCCTACAAGTTTAAATTCAATATAATTAAAAATGATATTTTTAGTTAAGTTAAAAGTATAATTATTTTAATAATATGTTTATTTATTCAATTTTTAACATTTGAATTATTTTCATGTTGAATATTGAAATAAAAACCTTATAAACTTTTGAAAATTATTCTTCCAATAACTTTCCTTTTCCTCACATATATGGGATTACTTTTAAATTAAATACCTCCATTGATATGAAATTAATTTGGAAAAAATATATTCCATATTTGGAATCATAATAAATTTTACCATAATTAATAGTATAAACAGTACTAATTATGAACCACGATGAAGGTACAAATGGATTTACCAGGGGTTAATCTAAAAAAATATGGGTTAAGATGACATAATGTTTTTTAAAATATATTTTATGGTCATATTTTTACCCAGTGATTTATAATTATCTATAATACTCCATTTTGGATGCTTTTGGGATGTGAAAATTTGGATTACCCCATTTCTTTTTTAAAATTGCAAGTGTGCAACTCGCCTTATTTATAAAATATCTCCTACTCTCCTCACTTATTAACACCTTCAAACCATTTATTTTCATCCACTTCCTACCAAAATAATTTATGAAATTCACTCCTCTCATAATAGAATCCTTTTTTTGTAGAAAAAAAATCCTATTAAAGATTTGGTGACAACCTAAAGTGGTTACCCAAATAATAAGTAACATTCTACAATGAGATCTTTTATTTTATTTCTTCCTCCATCCCGATAAATTATTACTAAACCATGATAATATAGTATCTTATGTATAATAAATATAAATATATATTTTCTATGTTATATTAAAGACCTTAAACCATCTCTACTTACATCAAATGGGTTATGAAATCACCATTCCTGGAAAAGGTGGTCTAACACCTTCCAAAATGATGCCATTAGTTTTTCTATTACGACCTATCTCGGTTGGGTATGTTGACATATATAAAATAAATATATGATCTTTAAAACATAATTATACCTCAAGATTCATTATTTCAAATATAGATTTTTTACATTCCATTCCATAGGGGACACGATAATGACGCATGTGTGTATGGTGGACTACTACCTTGCAAAGTGATGTGATTCATTTTTCTAAAATGATTTTCATGGAAGGTAATAAGAATTATATTAATAAATATGAAACAAATAAATATAAAAATTATGATATTTATAACATATTTATCATTATGAAAAGATAATATATCATTTTATTTTTTCAATAGAAAAATGATAACATTATTTATGCACATGTGGACTGCATTATTCATAAACTTATGTGACACTCTTTTCAATACCACACCATAAAGAAGATATTTAAAAGTATATTTAATGAAATAACATGTCATATATGATATTATTATTATTCTATAAAAATAAAATTTTATATACCTTCTTTCCATAAATGATAATTGCAAATGGAAAAGATACTCATCCGTACGTAAAACCTACCCTCTCCATGATCGTAACAGACTTCATTTCTAAAAACTATATTTAAATATTGGCATGAAATGTATAATTTATGTATTAATATGAAAATAGTGTAATTATTATTATTATTGAGGTTATCTAAATGTATAACGTACACTTGAACTGAAACATTCATGAAAAAGATTAATGAGAAAACAAAAAATTAACACCCAAAATAATGAACATAATAACATATTATTAATGAATGGGTGAAAAGATATTATAAAAGGATTATATATGACATTTTAAATGTAAATATATGCATTTAATAATTTAATAACATGTTTAGACCACTATATTGGAGGTTAAATCATTTTTAGCTGAAGGGAAATATGATGTGAGGTACTTTATCTCAACTTACCTACATCAAGGAATTTTGTAATTTTATACACCTATTTTATTTTATATGGTGTATATAATGCACCTCACAGTGTAATATAATTAATATTTTATATTTTATGGTATTTTTAGTATCAATGTTTATTATTTATTCTAATGGTATTTTAATTGACAATTACGAATTGTAAAAAGTAATTGTAAAATCTTACTGCCTTTTGTGACTATTAAATTTCACTTGAAACAATTACTTTCTTTATATAATTTTTCATTATAAATTACATTTATAATAAATATTTATATTCATGTATGATGGGTATCATTGTTTTCTAAATCGTATATCATTTTTACATAGGTTGTTTACTTGGAACACTATTTGATTTACTATCAAAATATTAACAAATTCATCTCCATTAATAATTACCAAAAGTTTTAGGGTAAGGCTTATTGATTAATTAATTAAATCAATTATTCAATATATGGGGAAAGATATGGAAATGCAGTCATTGGTGGGTAAAATACTTATATATCCCCTCAATGAATTAGTAAGTTTCAAGATACAAATTAGTTGGCTAATTTAAACAGGTTTCAACCCTTATATTTAAACAGTCTGGAGAATGGTCTTGATGGTAGAGGTACATGATGCTTGATAGCATGTATTTTCATAATTAATAATTCCATTCATTGAGAATATAGTTAATACTATTTCTATTATATTTTCACAATTTTAATTTCATTAGATTCATTTCATTCTTATTTGTTCACTAAATGGAATGTGTGTTTTCAATTATTTACCTTTCCATATTGATTATTCGGTATCTATTCATGTAGTAAATTTATTTAAATTTGATTTGTTTTTAGTTATTTACATTTAAATATTGATTATTATTTATTAATTTATTATGTATTCTTTTGTATATAACACTAACTAATAATTTGAGCTCACCCTTATTTTTTTTCCTTTCCCTAGGATATGAAGAAGGAATCTTTGAATATGTTTTCAAGGATGTAATTCAATTGATATTGTAATGTTTTATGTGTTATTTTCTATTCTAACTTAAAATGGTTATAGTGTATGAATCTTGTTCTCCAAAATTACATAACTAGTTGGTCCTTCAAGATTTGACCCACTGTATTTGTGCCAATGTAATAAAGCATACAACAGCTCTTGGTTAACAGAGTTGGGTTCATTACAATAATGGTAAACTGAAATAAAATATAGTATGATGTTTTATTTTTTTAATTTAGATGTGAGATTCAAGTATGTATCTAGTTTATAAATCCTAATAGACTATTCAGTCCTTTGGGATGAGATTACATGCATCTAGAGTTAATTTGATAAAGTAATAACAAACACTCAGATACTAGGGTTAGGGACATTGTAGTTAGTATCAGAGATAGTTTACTAAAAATATAGGGAATTATATTTTTTAAACCCTGATTAGGAAATATTACCCTATAACTGAATTTGAGGACATTTCTATGTATAGGATAACACCCAAGAGTTTTCGTAAGGTGTTGATTATGTCTTTTTCATACTCATAAATCCTTATTTGGGTACAATAAGGGGGTGTGCCTCTAACATAGTTGTACCTTGGTGTAATAACTTTAAAATAGTGAATTTGGTTTTGAATCAATAATTACTCGGTACACAATTACATGCCCTGTTGTACACCTATTTTTACAATCTCATTAAATATGCTTAAGATAATTTAGATTTTTTTTAAAACCATTTTGAAGGATTTTAGTAAATGATGACAATGAATCACTTAGTTTTAACCAAAGGTCTCTATGAATCAAAATAATGAATCATGGATTTTTTATCCTATAAATGTTTATTTGGTTTCAAACTATTATTTCTATTTATCATACTATGAATTTTTTGGCAATGGCTAGAACCATAAAGAATAAATTTAACACTAAATGCGATATACAAATTAGATTTTTTTAGAAATAAAATTGGATGATAACATAAGTAAAATATTTTATTTTTATTCCTAATATGTTATACCTATATATGATTAATAATTTCCACCATAACCAAACAATATAATCACAAAAAATAATGAGGATGGATTCGTCTTAGAGCTTGGGTGGCAGAGACCATGGAGGAATGAACGGTCAATTTCATTAATTTAAGAAATATGGTAACAGAAATCCATGATAACATGTCATAAAAATGGGAAAATGAGTTCTGTTTGGAAAAAATGGTCAAAAAGCAATGTATTACTGAGGAAAAATGAAGTGTATGATATAAAGAAACAAAATTCATACAAGGGGACTCTTTTTAGTCGGTTATCTTTTATGTGGGGAAACATAGAATTATTAGAGTCAAATAACTCTTTTAAGGTTAACTCCTGGACCAATAAAGGTCATATGTTATACCAATCATCGAAGTAATGGTTTGAAGTATTTAGGTTTTCATATACAGTAATTGTATTGTGGAAATATTTTTATTAATGGTATTTTGGTTATAAGAATCAAGAATTATGAAAGGGTTCTATTAATTTTTAGAAGAATATAACTCTTAAATTAGGATTAAAATATTATTTATGGACACCACTGTGGGTTTATTAGTTTAAGGTTGATTATAAATCCAATGTTTCAGAAAGATATTATGTTTTAAGTGATTGATTCCCTAGATTATTAAGAGTATTTTTTAATACATTTATGAAAATATAACCTTGGGATAAGTGTGAATTTTTTTAAAAATTTATTTGAGGAAGAATACATTTAAATATTTTAGGATTAAGTTTAATTTTATTTTTAACCACTTCAGTTAAAATTGTAATAGATGTTAAGAAATTTATATTCAATTAAGTCTCTCTAATATTGTGGAAACAATAATTCATATAGGAAAACCTGGTGGTTAAAAAGTATTTTGATGTCAATTATTATTTTTTAGGATGTTAATAATATTTTTGGGAAAATTATAGTAATTATATTAATGTAGTTTCATAAAAAGTACATCCTTAATTCCATGTGATAACCCATCACATTCAGAAAGACCACAAGGCTTGAACCCATAGAAGAAGAGCGACAGAGTGTTGCGCCTTCCACTAGACTACATTATGTCATAGTTACACTAAAAAAATTTACTTAAAGGTTTTTATTGATAATATTTATTTTTATTTTGTGGAAAATAATACAGGATCCAATTTTTTTTAATATTTATAATAATGAAGAGATTAGTGAGATTTATGGATATTTTTATTGGTATATAGAACATTATGTTTATTATAAAGGATTATCTATTAATAATTTTGTTACATTTTTATTTTTGTAAGATAAAGGGTATTAAATAAAATTATATTTTACAACAGTCCTTAATTTTGGAGTTATTGACTTTATTTGGTTTTGGGATTATTTATTGATAGAAAGAACTATGTCAAAAGTTTGGTTAATTTCTTGAAATTTAGATATTAATTCATTTCATGTATTATCAAACATTATGTAAAATATTTTGGTTTCATTAACATTATGATGAAGAACTTGTTATTCATTTATAGATTATATGATCCGTTAAAAGTTAATTTTAGTGTTTTGGGAATAAAAATTCATCTTAGACATTCATTTCTTGGAGTATGAAATATATTGAAAAATTATTAAATCACAACCGATGGATGAAATTTTTCATTTGAAACAAAAGATATAAAATAAATAAAAAATCAAATTTCTAAACTTTTTCTTGAAATATAATCCATATAATTTAATAAAATGATCTGAAAATTGAAATGATAAAAATTTCTATTCATTTTCAATGAATCGAATCCCATTTTCACACATCATAGGTTTGTTAATTTGAGATCATTAATAATCTCTTGAACATTGAATTTCTTATGATCAAGGATCTCTATCACACTAAATAATTATTTACACTTTTCATATAAGTCCATATTTTCACATCCCACTAATTTTCCCCATTTCCAATCACTGTATTTTTTTTATATATGACCTTCATATTTTTCTTTACCTCTTTATAAGATGGATTTTATTAACCCTATTAATGATGAGGTTTTCCATAAAGTAATTTACATATGTCCAACCCTTGATTTATGAGTAGAATATCTAATTGAAAGTTTAA
Source organism: Viscum album (assembly GCA_963277665.1). Classification (NCBI taxonomy): domain Eukaryota; kingdom Viridiplantae; phylum Streptophyta; class Magnoliopsida; order Santalales; family Viscaceae; genus Viscum; species Viscum album. The sequence continues at coordinate 173,872,993 of OY728157.1, forward strand.
AATTTATTGAATTTGGTTAGATTTCAACACCTAGAGATTTTAAAATAATAACATTATGTTAAATACCATATATCACGTGCAATACCGAGCTTAAATGACCCATAAAATATATTATTTAAATACGAATTAAATCAACTTTCTCTTAAACTGAAAGAAATTAATAGAAATAAATAAAATTTTAAATTTTTATTTTTACCGAACTAAAAAAATATTGGTCAGCAATTGATTAAAAATAAAAATTAAAATAATTTTAAATTAAAATAAATATTTTTCAAGAAAAAAAATTTATCTACGCAATGTGTTTTTATCCTTAAATTTTTTAAAAATAACTATTTGTGAATGATTTTAATAACTTTAATATATTTTATATTCAATCAATTATTTTATTTTCCATCAAATATTTTTAATAAGAATGATATAAGAATAAACACCATTTTATGAAAAAAATTATTTTTCTAAAAAAATTGGTTCATCATGTTTTACGCACATATATTAAAATTAATAGTTACTAATATTTGAAAATTTATTTGAAAAAACAAACTTCACTTTTCAAACCATCGTTTCAAAAGTATCTTAGTGTGCTTTTACTAAAAAAAAATTGAAAAAAAATTTCTTTTTCTTTGAATTGTAAAAAAATAATGAATTTTATTGAAATGTGCCATCTAGTTTAAAGAATTTAGAATATAACTTTTGTTTTCAATTTTTGTAAGGTAAATTTTTGTAAATTATATTATAATTTTCCTATTTCTGTAATTGTAATTGATTATATTTTCATTTTTTATATAAAAAAGTTTTAAAATTGTGAAAAAATGTTTATTTGGAAAGACACCATTTTATTGAATTTTTCGGTTTAAATTTAATTTAAATTTTTATAATTCAATGATTTTAATATTTAAGAATGTGTTCCATGTTTTTAATCAAAATAATTAATATTACAAAATATAGTCAAATTAATTTTTTCATAATTAATAGTAAAAATTATAAAAAATAAAAATTACCAAGGTTAATATTAAAATGAGTAAACCATAGAGATTAAAAACAAGTGTTAAAATGACCAAAAAATGTCAAATTAACATTTTCTAGATTTATTTAAACCACATATCCTCTAATATTCTAAAAATACCCAATTTTGAGCCATTTTCATGGGTAAAATATGTGTATAATTTTTCTTTTTCTAACATTCCAACTACGTCCTCTTCCCCACTAATAAAAGAAACCCCTATCTCCTATACTCTTATAACTTACTATGAAATTTATCTTGGTAAATACAAATACAAATATGTTATTTATTTTAATAGTGTATTGTTATTTTTACATGGATCTACTATATTGATACTATTCACCAATGTAATCATCATAGTTTTTTAATGTATTTTAATTTGGTAAAATATAAACATTTATATTTTGGTTTTCCAATAATAATTTATATAATGATTAAGTTTATTTATTGGGAAAAATATTAACATTTTATATGATAATTTTATGTTATTATTATTTCCATTGATTATATTTCTCCCCTTCATGTGAGAAATGAAATAGACTTACTAAGTGACAAGTGTCTCCCGTTATAGCCCCTCGATGCATTAGTATGTATAATGATAAAAATAGCTTGCGTATTTGGTTGAGACATTACATATTTATGTAAAATTTTCATTCTTAAGGTCTTGATGGTATGGTGACAATTTTTTTAATTATTCATTCCCTCATTATAATATTCATTATTGATGTCCATGTGAATATTCAATTAGTAATAATATCCACCAATATGTTTTAAGATCATATAATTATTTTTATAGAAATTTTTTTATTATAAGTTAATCATGCCATATTATTCTTCATGTTCATTTTATTGATTAAATCTCATGTTTTTCATTTTTTTACCTTGCCATATTGATTATGGCTTATTAATTCTTGATAGCTTTTATTGTACATACACCCTTAGTGATCATTTTTTATTTACCCTTTCTTATATCCCATTTTTTGTATTTTTTGTTCATAATTTTATTTGAGATTGATGTATGTATCTAAATTTCTAAGACTGTTAAATTATAATGTCCTTCTGAATTTGATTTACCATATCTATTTCCAATGTAATAATATAATATCTGATATTGGTATACTTGGTTCAAGTACATTTCATGAAGTACATGTGTGATTGAACCTGAATCCAATAACTTCCACTATAACCTGGGAGTTTGGTGTATTAGTTATTTTTTCAATTTATAGAAGTAATAAATTCAAACCAATAAACTATCCTAAATCATAACATTAAAACATGGAAAAATAATAAAAGTATATATAAGTGTTAGATAGTTATGATCTTATGACTATATCCTTGAAATATGGCTCTGGTCAGTGACATTGTTGTACTCTAGGTTTCATGAATTTTGTTTTACATGTACCCATGACTAGCCACACATCCACATGAAACTACTCCATGGAATAGGCACAAAGTTGATGTTAAGCCTATCACAAGGAAACCAAAAAAAGAAGTTTAATTGCATGATTTATATATAGTTATAGTTGTATTTAGGTTCTCAATATAATGGATAGAGTTATGAGTGTGTTCTTATCATTTTTTATGGGTTTGGGGTGTGAGTGAAAATCGTGGTCAAATTGAGTGGTTTTAAATTTCAATATTAAAAATAGTTTTGAACCCTTGGATTTTCCTCCTCAACTACCTAAGAATAATTATTCAATTTCACTCACCATTCATTGTCTAATCAAAATAAAACTCTCTGATTATCCTATCCTTGGATTTCCACATTGAACATAGATATAAAAACCCCATTATATTACTTGTCCATACATTTATTGGTGATTGGATATCACCAATCATACTTAAGTCATCCCACTAGTAACTATCATCAGTATTGAAGGAGTTTCCAATTTTCTTGTGTGTGAAACCAATAAAAAATGAAAGATTTTTTTTTAATTTTAATGACAAATATTAATATCAAATCATTTAATCATCCAAAAAATTATATAAATATTCAGAAAGAAATTATCATTAAAACTAAAATTCGTCACTGGGGTGGAGAGTTCTCTTAGGCTTGATATCTAATGGCCAAACATGTCATCACTAGAGGAATAACATATAAAAAAATGAATTAACTCATTTATATGAAATAGTTTCAATATGATTGATTCAATCTCCCTATGATCTCACTTTACATTATAGTGGTTCCTCTTCTTGAAATGCATGGGGTTTTTCAATCATTTGTTCCATTCCACATGATCAAAAATGATCTTCTACTTAGAAAAACACAACAATTCCAAATTATTCCTCAACGTTAAAACCTAGTTTTATTTCATTATATTGATTCAAAGTATATTGTTTGATGGTTCCGATTTCTTCACTTTATCATCAATCAAATATTTTCTTGTTAAATAATTCCCCACAAATAATTGAGATATTTACATGTTTAAGGAGTATTGGAGTGTGACTGCAGAGGTGAACCATATCCTTAAATATAATTCATAATTTCTTGATCATGATTGCATCTTTAGGATCCTTAGTGGTATAATTTTTTGTGGTATTCTTTCTTAGACATAAATAAAATTTTCTAAGAAAAGTTTCTTAGACTGGAGGGAATAGCACAATATGATTTTTTTAGAGGTGAGTCTTGTTGATAAAGGGTGTCATGTTTGAGAATATTTGGATATAACTCTATTGAATTTATCCAAGGATTACTACAAAATCATCTCATCATCTTTAATTATGAATAGTGATTATTTGGGAAAGATCAACAACCATCAATAAAATTATTTGTGTTTCAATCTCATAGAATCTTCATTTAGACTCAATTGGTTCTTCTTATGACTTAGGGATCAGAAATTTTCCTAGATCTAAAATCTTGTGATGAACATACTAGTATTGTGAGATTTCTTTGAGTGACCATTTAAAAATCACATGTCTCCCATTCCAAATTGAGTTCCGTAGCTACTGCACACGTTTTCATGGAGGGGAATAGAATAGTTGGAATGAACTAATATCATTTTGGACTCACAATAGATGTTCATACAGTTAATTCATTTTATTTCACTTTTAGTTAATTTATGTGATAAAATTAACACACTTTTTTATTTTGTTTTATTTAAATTATCATAGAATAAATCTTTTGGATTTTTCTAAAAAGTTTAAATTTTTAATGAATATTGAAAAATATCGTTTTTTGTTGAAAACAACATTTAAATGCCCAATTTATTTCTTTTTTAATTTATTAAAATATCCTTCAATAATATAAATATTTGGTTTTTTACTTGTAATACTTTGAAATATTTCTGTACATATTTATAGAGTAAGGTACTCAGACGGCGTAATATTCTGAGGCCTGATGTGCCCAGCATTAATTTTGTAAAAAAATATTAAATATATTTTATATTATACATACATAGTTCTTAAATAAAATAAGATATCACTTAAACAAGAGCATGGATTACAAATATGAGATAAATATTAATTCCCAAAAGCATTATTTACCCTTAGTGCGATATAAAATGGGTCAGAGCAGGTCATTCAGTCTCCTCTCTTGTTGGAAGTATCTTCAATGTATTAATTTATTAACTATTTCCTAAATTCGTTAATTTTTAATTTAAATGAATTATCCATAAATGAATGACTATGTAGAATCCTCCAATGTAAGACACATAAATTATTGGGGGGTTCTTGATATCCTTATTCCACTTTCATTTCCAAATCACCTTGAACAACAATGAAATGCTGGATCGGAGTATGTAAGAATGTAGTGACCAAAATTACATCCTTCAATTGTTGGTGAGCACATTATTCAGAAAATAAAAATCTAAAATCCATGTAGGACTCTTCAATTTGTGTTTTACACTTTTTGATATTAAATATATGGAGAGTATTGACTCCTTATATCGATATTCACCAATTGTGGCATAATAATACACCTATGTATGAGTTTTAAATTGAGTTATTTCACTTCTTTATAACCCTGATATCATATTTTTGGACAGTTGGCCAAAAAAACTTGGTCAATGATGGAGAAACCATAGTTATTTTTCATTCTCGAAATTTTATTTCTATTCATCATTGGTAGGACCCCATGGTCCCGGTTTAACATTTCCGAGAAGTGTGAATCCTTATTGGACCCCCAAAAGATGCTTGGATTGATGAAATAAGACTAGATATATGATAATTGTGAGAGGTGGGTGACCATTTCATTGATCGTTTGACAAATCATCAATATCTGATGCCCTTGATGCATATAGGATTAATGGGGGCCTCAAAAGATAGAAGGAGTCCAGTTTTCTAGTGAATGATTGCTAGAAAGGAGATATCCAATCCCTATCCACTATTTAAGAGTAGAGAAATGGATTAAATCAAAGAAAAATGTCTACAATAGAGTATTAGAAAATGCATCAGAGGAACTTACGAAATATAAATTTACACTGTTTTCATGGACGAACACATTTTATGTAGCCCCTTTAGTGTGGTGGCTAGGGTTTTTAAATTTATAATGATTGAATGGCATGTAGCCCTCCTACACACCCATTTACCCCTTCCTGAGATTTGAATCCAGTGTAATAAATCCCATGGGTAGGATCCCATGTATATGTACACTTCCAGGTACATGACCAAGTGGACGAGTACACGTAAATTACTAGATATCATGGGTGGATCCCAATTTAAAGAAACATGTCTTCTACCAATGTACATAGACACGGGGTGATGTACCCTAACATGGCCAAGGTGCACAGGCTGTGACACAGTGCATCAGGAAACACTATGTAGACTCTCAACATTTCATGTACCCTTAAATGGATTGGAATCCTTGTTCAAGATAGGTAATGTCTAGGAGGAGGAGTGCAACTAAGAACACTTGGGGTCCACTCACATTCCATGCACCCTTTGACATCTTTTGAGGAAACATCAAGGTTCTACATATCCATCATTTCAACTCTGATTTTGCCCTGTGAGTAGCTAATCCTGAGTATTTTTTTCATTTTGAAGGTAATGGTTACCCTAGTTATGGACTTCAAGATACAATGTAGAATGTTTCGGGTATGACACTTGGTTAGGTGATGCTCGATGATGGAGTTGATTGTGCATGATCACCAAAGAATACTAAGTGGTACACTCTAATTAAGCTAGGAAGTGGAGTAATCGTTGACTACCAAGTAGTATCCTATAGTATATCTGGGTAGTGGAGTCTTAAAATACTACTATGAAGTACCCTATAGTATAACTAGGCAGTGAAGTACTCGAACAATACCATGTATTACCATCCAATAGAGCTGGGTAGTGGATTCCTCAACCCTTACTGATTAGTAACCTCCAGTTGATCTGGAAACGAGGTCCTCAATTATTACCAAGTAGTGCCCACAAATAGACCTTGGTAGTGGAATCCTCAATGGTTACTAAGTAGTACCATCCAATAGAGCTATACAGTGAAGTCATTGATTATTATCAATGTGGTACCCTCTACTAGATCTGGGCAGTGCGTCCTCAACCTATATAGTGGATGCACCCATTGTTGTTGGTGTAGGTCCTCTATGGTACTTAGAGAGTATAAATTCACCGATGTAATAGGGTATGATTACCTTACTTATATAATGTGTCCCCTCAACCTTGAGTCATAGTAATGAGCCCTAATTTGACTTGTATGACTACTTCAAGGCATACACGTGAGATGTTGGGCATTATTGATGGATTTTGGTAACTATTAGTGAATATTCTTAATGGGATAAGTTGTGACATGTAGTTCTATTTACACTTTCATTTGGGATTATTATGACAAATAATATATATGTATATATAAACTTCTTTATTCTAAACATGGATTTATTTACTCATATTCTATGGGAGGTGAAGATGTGCTGGTTATGCCCCATGCTTTCTGTGCATAGATTCTTGTGGTTGGATGAGTATACTCTCCAGATGTAGGTAGAAAAGGATCAACATGTAGTTCATCTACTACCCATGTTGATCCCCCTATATTTGAAAAAAAAATCTTCATTGTTGGTTTGGGATTATCTATTCAATTACAGTGTATCTTGAATCCTGTAAACTATTTAACATCTTCCTGTTGTATCTATTACTACCTCCCCTTCAACTTTCAGGGAATCCTACTTGTTATTTATATACTCACACGCATATTTTCATTTTCCATATGTGGTATGTCATATGGATATGGTGAATAGGTCAGTGGTGACTTCAAAACATATTAGGAATACCTATAATTTTGGACCGTGTATGGTGGTTGCAGTATGGGAGTTGGGATATAGGCTGTAATAGTAGTTAAATTTTCTAGTTTTTTTAGGTTATCACATATTTTGGGGTTGGCATGTATTGTTCCTCTTTATTGTTTGGTTTTCACTGTCATTATATTTTACACCCTAGAGGTTATGCATGCTTGGTTTATATTAAAGTTGTGTTACATCTTGTACTCTTTCCATCTATACTTTTTCATCCAAATGGATGTATGTGTGGATAAAAGTACTTATGAAAAGGCTTACCTATGTTAGATATTCCTTCATCTCTAGTCTCCACCCCCATGTCTACAGAGGGGGCCGAGGGTAGTTACATCTCATGCCATAATTTGGGTCAGGTCATGAAATATTGGTATCGTATGAGTTCATTCCTTATGATATTGTTCAGACTAGTCCCCTTATATGTATTTGGTTTTCTTTAGGACAAAATTTTCAAAGTGTCTCAAGAAAGGATCTCTGACCAGGGAATTCGGTGATGGTGTGGGTGGCTGTTGTATCCCTTGACCATGACCTTGGCCACCTACTTTTTAACATGGAATATTGAGTCATTGGTAATAAGTATCAATGGTAATTGCATCATATAGAATTGATTCATTGACTATCCTTCTTGATTCAATTCTCTTTTTTTATTATATATATGTGTATACTCATCTGACCAAAGTATTCCTTGGTAAATTTTAGGATTCCACCGCATGATAGCCTATTGGGATAACAGTTCTTGATTATGACGATTATTTGATGTGCTATGAGACCTCAATTCAATGTTCATGTCATGATTTTATTCCTATATATGGGTAGGTATTAGAACCTCCACCTTTTGAGTAGCATATTTTCTGAGTATTGATAGCATAGAATGAAAATAGGATTAGCCTGCTCTGTGATTTCTAGCACTTGAGATCGCTATGGATTCTTGATATGTATGATTATCAGGCATTAAAGATTTAGCTAGAGTTGGTGGTCCCTATCTTTGCACTCATATAAAAACCATTGGATCATGTGGTTTCATTGGTATCTATTCTTTTCCATGTAGAAACTGGGCACTAGTGGAGCCTTGTTACATAGATTCATGATCAGTTGATGCTCTCAGGTTCTGACCTCCAGCTGCCATTATATGAGGAGTATTACCCATCCTTCTTACACTTGATTCAGATTAATGATCTACTAGAGTTGTAGTAATAATGGATTCTCGTGGATGAGTACACATCAAGACTCACAAAGATAATCTGATACAATATTGATATGATCTATGATGCTACTTTAGAGCACTAATGTTTTAAAAGGGCCACCACCGAGAGGTCTCTGCTAGTGTAGTTCCCTTGTGAATCTCCACATATTTCCATGTGATAGAGTGAGTACTGGTGATAGAATTATTTTATCATAGGGATTCCAGACAGCTAGATCTAGCAGTGGGCATCACAAAGATGAGTTTTCTTCAGAAGATTGCAGGTAGCAGTCGGTGGGATTTTGGTATATGAATTCCTTTCTTAATAAGGCTCTGGCATGAGGTTGTGTAGTGAAGGGAGAGCGTAGAGAACCCAGTTAGAACATAAATATTTGGTTCTTTACATGTTATGGGAAAGGTCACATAGCACTTGACTATCTAACTAGACATGTTGAGGAGCACATGCACAAAGATAATGGACCGCAATGGTAGAGGCAGTATCGTTATCAGGGATATCCTATTAAAGGAAACAATATTCCTCAAGGAGGTGGATCTTGGATAAGAGTAAGAGGAGATATGGGTGGTGGACTACACTATGAGATCCATCTACAACAACCACTAGGTGGGCTATGTTAGGCTCGGGGAGCAGGTGGTTGGGGACATGAATAGCTGCAGGCCTTGTAGAATTATGACCTCACATTGCATGTGATGATAAGTTGTATGATATTTATTTATTCTACACTTGAATCAGTATTATTAGAAATATATTCCACTAATTCATTCATATCTTTACTCATAATTTGAGATATAGATCCCCCAATTGAGGTTCACTCCCAACAGCTTCTTCTTAAGGTTATTACAAGTAACTCTTCTTATGTATCTTTTATCTTCTGGAAGTGCATGCTATTGCTTGGTGGAGAGAGGTTCATGTGGTATATTTTTTACATCTTGATAGAATCTTATGACTTTATCATGGGGATGGATTAGTCTTCCATGGTCTGATCACATATTTACTACTACATTAGATAATTTGGTTTCCAATGAAATAATGGGATAAGGTTATATTTTTTTTGAAAGGGATATTTCATGGCATGCCAAGTGGGTTCTCTAACTAGAAGTTTTTATCCCATAACCATTCAATTTCAATGTATATCTCCTGGTGTATTAGGTTCTTCATTCATCTGGTTTCTTTCAGTTTTAGAGTGTTATATAGATGTCTTCCATAAAGACGTTTTGCAACAACCTCTAACTGTGGAGATGAATTATTACATTGACTATAATCCTAGGACCACCCTTATATATTTTGTGGAATATCGGATGGACCATACCAATCATTGATGTTTACTATTGTACTTAGAGAACCTTAAAATTAAGGGTTTTATGAAATCAAATGGGTCCCCATAGGAAGCTCTGGTGTTTCTTATCAAAAATGTGGATGGTAAATTGTTGATTTTTTGGGATTATCATCTACCTCTTTATCGAGTTGTGTGGTGTGATATAGTTCTTAGAGATAGATCTCATCTTCAGATACCAACATTTTAGTGTTCATGAGGATGATATTGTAAATTTGTTTTTTTGAATTTACAATAGAAATTATGAGTTCCTAGTGTTGCCTTTTGGTGTGATGAATTCCCTCATCAAGTTTATGGAATTGATGAACCAGGTATTCCAGTCATATATTGACCAGTTTTTTGATGGCATCATTAATGAATGTTTTGCCTATTATTAATCAGAGGATGAATATTAATACCACTATATTATGGTTCTAGATTTTCTTGGATATAATCAGCTTTATGAAAATCTCTCAATATGTTTGTTATGGATTCATGAGACTCAATTTTATGGGTATTTAATTACAGAACATTGTTTATCCATGTACTAAAAAAATATTGTTATAGTGATTTAGTTGAATCAACCCAAGAACATGTCATTGGTGTGTATATTTCTTGGTTTGGTGGGTTAATACAAGAGTTCGATGGAAGACCTATCAGGAATTAAATCCCCTATAACTATCCTAACATAGAAAAGGAAGTCATTTTCCTATTATGAGTAGTGAGACAAGGCCTTTGTGATGTTGAAGATGAGGATGACGAGTGCTCCATTGTTGAGACTACTAAATGAGGGCATGGAGTGCATAGTGAATTATGATTCCCCAAGATCAGGTCTTGGCTTCTTTTATGCATCTTCAGACAACTATCACATATGGTTCTTGGTATTAGATACACGACATGTAGAAATATTCTAATCAAGACATAAAGATAGTAGTGATACTAGTTTCCCTGAGTATGTGGAGGCATTACCTTATAGGGAAGTGATTTGGGGTTTACTCAAACCATCAGAGTCTTAGGTATGCCTTTACATAGAGAAACTTGAACATAAGGTAGTGACGCAAGTTGGATTTCCAGTAAGCCTATGACTTCAAGATATTTTATACACTAGGTAAGAGAAATATTTTAGTTTCCTATCTTTCAAGAAGTCATAGGACTGCATATTGCAAGAGGATTCAGAGAGGTTTGCCTCCCAGTAGCTAACCTTGGTGGAGCATGAGGGTACAACTTTTGTGTTGTCGATAGAGTTGAATCCTTTTCTTCTTTAGTATGAGAGAGTGTCCTAGTTGGGATAAAACAACTATGAGATATTATGTGATGAGATATCAAGGGTGGAATCAACATATGGATATTATGAAAGAATAAATCTCATAATACTTTTCTAGTGATGGATAATAGTCCCAGTTACATTGTAGGAGATGATGTGATAGTTACACACTTCTCCCCTTCTTGTATATCCCAGTGTGGGGAAGATGTATAGATACCTTAGTTAGAATTTTTGATGTTTTTATATGATACAAAGTGTAGTTTATTTTGTCCCTATATGCCACACCTATCAAAATGTAAAGGATGAGATCCAAGTTCTGACAAGTTTTCTGTAGCTCATTAAGATCTTGAACTGGGAAGGGGATAGAGATTCCATGGACTTTGTTGTTGGCATTCATGGACAGTGAAGAGTTGGGATACCATCTGAGACATAGTTGACTAACTCACGAAGTCAGCACAATTTTTTTCTTTCAAATAGAAAATTTTCACAGAGAGTTTGGGGAAATATACATACAATTGATTTTTCAACTTCTTGGGGTTCAATTAATGATCTTCTTCAATCATGAAATATAGGTTACATCTTGATTATGGAGGGGCATGTAGAAGGAATTTAGGACCCAAAAGTAGAAAAGTTTATCCTTTCACCCATAGATCAATCGTAATATCGAGCACACTATCCCAGTGTTATTGGATATGCTACGGGATTGTGTACTAGACTTCGATTGAAGGTGGGAATATCATTTCCCTTTGGTAGAGTTTTCGTACTATAATAGATACCATTATATCATTAACATGGAAAATTTTTAGGACCTATACCGGATACCCTTCAGGTCACCATTGTGCTGGATAGAGATCAGTGAGAAAACTCTTGTGGGTCCATAGATGGTGCATGTGATGATAGAGAATGTCTAGATCATCCTTAAGTGGATGACGACAGCCTAGATTGGACATAAATCTTATATAGATCAACTTTTTCTGACCTTGGATTAAGAGAAGGGAGACAATATTTTCCTCAAATTCACCCCACGATAAGGACTGCAAACGTTCAACCAGGGATGTAAGCCATCTCTGAGGTTCATCGGGACATTCAAGATCATGCAGAGGGTTGGAAAGTTTTCTTAACAACTCAACCTACCACAAGAACTACAGAAGGTGCATGACATCTTCAATGTGTCAAAAATAAGAATGGCTATGGTGAGCTATAAATTTATGATGTATCCACATTTACATAGAACCTAGTGGAAATTGATGTTACACAAAAAAGGATTCTGTGTGGATGAACTATCCCCTTGGTTGATGTGTTGTGGTAACAAAAAAACATGCAGGAGAGTTCCTGGGAGTAGGAGAGGCAAGGGTAGTCTTAGTATCCCATGTTTTGTGTCTAGTTTTTCTATTTGAGGATGAAAATATTAAAGTATGGAAAAATGTATAGACTCAATTTTTCATTGTAATACTTTTAAATATTTTTGTATATGTTTCTAGAGATAAAGACTAAGACATCATTCAATTCCAAGGCTCGGTGTTCCTGAAATTAATTTTATTAAAAAATATTTTATATATTTTATATTACGCACACATGATACTTAATGAAAATTCGACAACACTTAAATGAAGTCTCAAATTAAAAATATTAGACCACTGTTGATTCCAAAATGTGATGTTTACCTTAGGCGTGACATAAAATGGGTCGTCAAGACTTGTTCAGACTCCTATCCCATTGGATATTTGCTTAGTGGATTAATTTGTTAATAAATTCATTCAATCATTAATTTTGGACCTAAATGAATTTTCAACTAATATATCATTGTGTAAAATCATCGAGGGTTATTTTTATAAACCCCTGGAGGATTCCATATCTTCTTCTTCATCCTTCATTGGATAACCATCTTAGACGAAGACGAAACAACAGATCAGAGCACGTTACTTGGATAGGTGATTTTCAATGATTTATGTGATTATGAAAGATCACCATAGACTATCATGTGGTACCCTTTAGTAGAGATGGGCAGTGGAGTCACTGATGGATACCAAGTGATACCCACTAGTAGAGCTAGGTAGTGAGTCACCAATGACTACTGAGTATTCCCATCTAGAAGGGCGGGGCAGTGGAGTCCTCAAAGACTATCAGGTAGTAACCTATAATAGAGATGGGAAGTGGAGTCCTTGAAGAATATTGAGTAAAAACCTCTAGTGGAGTGGGGAACTGAAGTCCTCGGTGATTACCAAGTATAACCCTCCTAATGATATGGTCAGTAGAGTCCTTGATAGTAATCTTATCGGTACCATCTAGTAGAACTAGCCAGAGGGTCCTTGACCAATAGAGTGGAAACCCCCATTATAATGGTAAACAATCATCTATGGTTACATGTAGAGTGAAACACCCCTGATTTACTCGGGTGTGGGTCCCTTATATAGATATGGTGTCCCAACGACTATGTGGTATAGTGACAAGGCTTGTTTAAACTTGTACGGTTAATTCTAGGAAAATGCTTGAGATGTTGGGCATCGTTGGTGGAATTTTGGAACTCTTGGGGACTCCTCTTCCTTTTCTGAGTATTTATGTGTGGATACCATTAATCACTCATTTTAAATTCTTTTTACTGAGAATATATATATATATATATATCTCTTTATATATATACATTCTTTTATATACATAACTTTGATTTGTTTTCCCACTTTCCATAGGATGTGAAGATGCGTGGGTTATTCTATATGCTTTAAATGTTTAGTTTCTCGTGGTAGGATGAGTTTACTCTCATTCCATATGTACAAAATATTGTACATGTAGTTCATTTACTCACCTTGTTGAGACCCTTGTTTTTGTACAAGGTTACTTTCATTCTTAGTTTTGATTCATTTGTTCTCTTTCACTACATCTTACATTCTATCTACTATATACTATATTAATGTTATATCTCTTATTAGTCCCACATTACAATTCAAGGAATCCAAATGGGAATGTATATACTCACCCCTGTATGGGGTTTTCCACATGGGTCTTTTCTTATGCAAACAATGGGAATTTTGGAAGTGACATCCAAGGAGATTAGGGATACTTTGTCTTTTTTATCACATACGGTGGTCGCTAATTTATATTCAAGAGTTGGGATCTCTCATTAGTTGAAATTTCTAATTTCAGCTGGCAGGGATATATTTCTAGTTGGGAAACTAATTTTTTTCCTTTACTTTTCATTTTTCATTGTCGTAATCTTGTACACAGAAGAGGTTATGCACAATTGGTTTACTTAAAATCTTATTTTAATATTTTAATATTTTAATATTTCCCTCATTAATTTTTCATTGATATGGTTTTGTTTTTGCATACAGGTTCTTAGGAAAATCCCTCCCCTTCTGAGATGTTCATTTGGATCACATCATGTGAAACAATGAGTAATTAAAATGAAATTTAGAGATTATATATCAAACTATAAGAATTTAAATTCATATAAAAATTATCACTAGTCATATAGTTAATGAAATATCATCTTATGCTTGAAAAATGCATTCTTTGAAAACTCTTTTTAAACTATGTTTTGCGATATTATTTTTCAATTAAAATTTTGCTCTTATATAAATTGAATTGTATAAAGGTGAATATATATTTATAATTTGATTAATTAATATTAGGAAATATGTTTAGATTTTTTTCATTATGAATAGAAAAAATATAAAAAAAATTACACCACTCTAAAAGAGTAAAAATGGATAACCTAAGATAAATATAATTTGTAAACACATCATTTTTGTCTCAATTATCATTAGATGAATGGATTTAAATAGTTTTTACATTATTCTAAAGATTGAATTATTTATGGAACAACATTCTATGAAACCTTCCTATATAATAATTTATGTAAATGAAAAATACATAATGTCACTCTCTTTACTTAAAATATCACTTCTATGTTCACATTTGGATAAAATAATTGGTGAATGAATACTGATGTTTATTTTATGTATAATATTTTTTTTTTCATATGGTAATTTCTTTTACAATTTTTAGTGATTGTATAGTAAACTTAAACTCTTATACAACACTGATACAACGCTTTTGTAAATAGTGGAAAACTCATGGTAAATGATTTTAAAGATAATAAAAGTAATGTAATTTGGAATATTTCAAGTTCCAAAATAATTTTATAGTTAATAATGATTTATTTCTAAGGGGTATTATATTGTATTAAAAGATAATTACTATATTCATGTTTATAATTTTAAATTAAATGAATTGTGGAAGAAAAAGAAACACAGATATTTTATATTAAATAAAATTTTATTAAATTATCTTAAAATAGTAAAAATAAATAGAGGAAAATTGGGATTTAAATAGTACTCAATTTTATCCCATTTATACTTATGATCAATTTTTTATCTATTCATTAAAAATATAACTCTTTGTTTAAAATAGTTGTTACCTTGATTAAGGTTAAAATAATGTTTTACACATTACATGCGCTCTTGTTAAATTTAATTTTCCACCAACATAGTATCTTTATTTGATAAATTTTATTTAATATTCATTAATAGTAGATAATTTTTTATAAAGATTCATTTTATTTTTATTTTTAATGGATAAATAACCAAAATAAAAAAAACTAGTTATCATGGTGAAGAGAAAAGGGTTAAAACTGAGTTACCTTATATGTTAATGGAATAAAATGATTAATCTATAGTTTTGGATGTGTATAATGACCATATATTCCATCAAGTCCATTATTTATTAATTCAGGAGGCATTGGGTTTAAGAGTGACTTCTTATTATTAAATAGTCTCGAGTATTTAAAAAAATGTTACTCCTCCCCACTTAAGAAAGTCCACCACTATCCTTTACTATTTATAATTAAATATCAATTTTTTTCATCCAGTAACTACCCAAATCTCTTCCCCACTTAACTTACCTTATTCTAGATTAATTTTTCTATTAGAAAATTATCCTAGGGAATATTTTTTTGTGAAAGTTATGATATTTTCTAAAGAAGAGGTGTCATTATTAACAGTGACTTTTTTTATTATTTCTTTTTCCACAAGATGAAAATATTATAAAACCATGGTGATATAATAATGTAAGTGTCCTAAATATAATTCTATTTTTATATTTTAATTGAACACCCAATATTCCTTCCCTACTCCATCAAAATGGGAAGTTATACAGTCATTAATGAGTATAGTGAACTACCATCTCACGAACTAACGTAATTCATTTTCCATCACCACCACGCATGGCTAGTTTTAATCTTATATATATATATATATATTAAATTCATGAAATATTTTTCATTGTGAAATGATAACATATAATTAAATTTATTACCTTTATATTCAAGGAAAAATGATAATGTCGTGTCTAAGTGTGGACAACCACCTCCCTGAAGCGATACGATCCATTCATCATCCCTGAATCACTTGGATTATATATATCAACTTATTTAAATAAATAATATTATATTTAATATATAATTATCATTATTCAAATATACAATAATACTTACTCTATTTCCATAATGATCATTGAAAAATCAAAACATTACTCAAGCGTATGTACGGATATCATCTCGGAGAATGTAACATATATCACTTTTCATAACCATATTTAATTATTGTTTTTTAAATAATAATTTATGTTTAAAAATGATAATTATATAATAATTTTTATTCTCAAGATGATTGACCAATTTCTACTTTACCATAGTCAAACTACCACTGTAATTTTTGATATATGAATTGACTATTATCAAAACATATGGCGCAAACCTAACTGATAATGTAATTAAATATAACATAGTAAAAAATAAACCAAAAATGAATAATAAACATTAAAAATATTATTTGGAAAAAAAATAATTAATATAATTTTATCATTCAAGATGATAGATAACATACGTGGTGGGTCATAATTGCATAAAGGGATTTCTAAACTCAATCTATTTTCATTAGGTTGAATCACTTTACCATTGACCATATTATGACAATATTATATCAGAAATTTCAATTTTTTAATTATGATTTATTTTCAATTTTATATATGTGTATTTAAATTTGATACATTCTATCACATTGTTGAATACTTCTCAACTCCACGACATAATCATTACAAGGGATACTATCACAATTTACCATTATTGAGGTATATTTGAATATTATGAAAAAATAACATTAATGTTTATTTTTTAATACCCCTTTTATATATTATATCATGAATCCTTCATAATTCATTTCATTTTGAGTTTCAATTCAATTTATTTTATCCCTAGGTATTTGGCCTTAATTTTACAAAGAGGTATGTTTTTTATAACCTAATCTTCTTTCATTGGGTTTTATCACTACTTCATCAATTATATTATGTTAATATTATGTATAATGTTTACTTTATTTAATTTTTTTTATTTTAACTTATTTTTTATGGATTTAAATTTTTGATACAAAATTAATTAGTTTATTAATTCTCGCATCATCATTATGATCATTGTAAACATTATTGATCTCAATTTTTTTTTCTTTGGGACGTATATTATGTTATACAAATATCTCATTTTATGAAGTGTGTATACCACCCCAATACTAATTTATATAATTTTTATCTTTATATTCGTTATATTTAAAGTTCATTTTATGTCATTTATTTCATACGGGTTATGATTCAAAACATACCAAATCGTTGAGGAAATATTTTACAATCTCACCATTTTCCAAGATTGTTTAGGATTAAGTCTCCCCTATGAGAATTATAAGATATTTTTATCTTAATCACAATATATTTTCCTCCCCTATGGTTATTTTGAGAAAATATATTTCCTTCATTATTTTTCTTCTTTTCGATACACAGAATATCAAGACAAAAGTCTTGAAGAGAAACTTTATTTCTTATTTTGTCAGGAATGTTATCTTTCATGTCCATGTTTTTAAAAAAAAATTCAAGAATTTTTATAATATCCTATAATTATTTATTAAAGTTATTTTTACCCTTTTTTTAATTTAAAAAAAATAAAATGAATCTTCCAGTCATTTTCTAAATGAGGTAATTTTGGGATTTTCTTATAAAAATATGAAAGGAATCATTACTTTAATGTACTCGACATGAATGGAATTCCCCACCATCATGACCAAAAAATGATTTATTGATTCATTTTCATGTTTTTAATTTTATTTTGAAATGAAATATTTTCCCTAATATTCATAAAATTTTTAGTTTTTAAAACTTATTTTCAATGTGAAAAGGGTTTTTCGTCAAGAATGATTTAAATGAAAGATTTATTCAATTTATATTCCTTCATGAAAAAATAAATTTTTTTAAAATATAGTCCACTATAGATTTCTTTTAAGGATTTCATCCTTATTATTTCTCTGAATAGTTTATGATATGTTTCAATAGGGGATATATTAACTTTTCATATTCTAGTTTTCCATTATGAATGTATATGTTGATTATGTGTTGAATTATAATTCTCCCTCTTTATGGGGAGTTTATTGAACTTAGTAAGTAATGTATGGGGCATAATATAGCTCCCCAAAGCTTTGGTAGGTCTCATGAGACAAAATAGATTTGGTATTTCAATGAGTCCTTAATAATTTATTTAATATGACTTGGCATGAAGATGTAACAACATATTTATGTTGTATTGAATTATGCATTCCATCATTTTGAAATTATTTATCAAAGTTCATATGATAACTAAAATAGTTATGCAATACATGGATGAGTTAAAATCACATATTATTTGTCATTTGGAATTATATTTTCCTCATTTATTCCTACTATATTAGTTTATGTGCTAAAGTTAATGATTGAATGAAATGTATGTTCAGTTATTTACCTTGTTATATTTATTATGCCTCATTTACTCATAATAAAATATATTGTATATAACCCTTACTGATCTTATGAGAACACCATTATTTTTTATTTCTTTCCCCTGGTTATGAAGTAGTGATATTTGAATGAGTTCAAAGATGAAAAATATTTTTCCACTATGTTTTATTTTTTGGTTTCAAATGTAGTAAGATATTTATGCATGTATCTAGTTACAAGGACTACTAAAATATTTAATCCTTTGGAATTCAATCTGTTATATCTTAAACTAATTTATTAATGTAACCACCTGCTCTGGGTTACTGGGTTCGACATCATTATATGCATATGGAATAAATAATATTAACTAATGAACACATTTCCTCATCATTAACTAGATCTTAAACATTTGACTCTCCTTCAACCACACATCTACATTATTGAATTCAAACATCAGACTTGGATTGGGAATGATTTTTTAAAGGAGTGATTAAACTTGTCAGGGCATGATATGAGTTCAAGATGATGTCGAGTGGGATTCTGTATAGTGTGATATTTAGTGTCGATTGGGTTCCACTATGTGAAGTGAAAATGAGAAAGGTACTAGTAAATTGAGCTGGAATACAAGTGTTCGGTTTGAAACTAATGAATATTATTATATCAAGGATTATATAAATTAGAGATGAGGTGTAATAGTATTTTATTTTTAATTAAAAATGATTCAATGTAGTATGGATTACTCAGATAAGCAGTTGTGGATGAAGCTAGTGATATTCTAGTAGGTTTAAGGGGAGAGTGAGTTTTGTGTGTGGATTTCCACAGAAAGGTGGGTGCTTCCTTGTAGTTAATAGACTTATACATGGGAGAATAATTATGTGGTATCATATTTGTATTTAGTATCAAATTGTGGGCATTAATATAAGATTATCCATTGAAGTAAATTTCTTTTTATAAAACATTGATGTTGGGTTTAGGGACAATTGATCAATGGTGAGCTTAAAAGACAGAATTTTAGGTTGTATATGGAGGAAATGGAAACATTATTCAAGAATGTAAGGGCACAGTTGAATGTATGGTAATCAAAATAAGGATTTTTAAACTATCATTATTTTTTAAGGAAAAAATAATAATTATGTGCATGGATGTAAGACATCGAATCTCATCTCTTTTACAATATTTTTTTTAGTTTTTCACCTTTTTTAAAAAAACATATATGCTTTTTTTGAATACTTATATTATAATTAAATTTTAAACTATATAAATAATTCAAAAAATTGTCCTCTTAAAAAATATAATCAAAAAAACATTATACCATTTCATGGATTTCAAATAAATATTAAATATAGGGAAAATAATTATAAAACCGTATTTTATCATTTTCTTATTTTAAATCTATAGCGTTTTAAATAATGAATGAATTAATTAAAACCCCATTTATCAGTTTAATTCTGTAAATCCTCGACCTTTTTTAGAGATTTATCATACTCATTTATAGGTACTCCTTAGCCTTTTGTAGAGTATTTTTCATTTCTATTTTACTTAGGGGATCGTTTGGGTGAAAATATGTGAAAAATAGAGGAAAGTGAGTAGTGAACTATTATTGCACAATTTTTCCTAGTCATATGCCCTAGCCTAGAAAACCATGTGAACCCAAATAGAGGTGATTCATGAATTTTCAAACCATACTAACTAAAATGAGAAACTGTGAACCCCATCCCTCTTGAATAGGTGCATGGTTAGGGGAAATTGTGCACCCCAAGTATAATGGATTCCAAGCCCCTTCGACCACTCTTCTTGGTGATTCAAAGCCTGTTCGGTAGATTGGTACCTCTTTGGGTATGTGGTTTCATCACGATTCTTTTATCATCTCTCTCTATCTCATTATTCTCTAATTATTTGGGTGGGTTGTATCTTTTAATTTATCTAGATCTATATTTCGGGAATCTAGATCTCGTATATTTTTATTTAGATCTAAAATTATGATATCGTAATTTTTTGGGTCGAGGAATTAGGTTTCTAATTGAGACCATTTTTTATCACATTCACGGTCAATCCTCTAAAAATTTGTGTTCTCTGTTGGGAGATTGTTCATCAACTAATTGAAGAAGTTGGCTCATGAATCAAATCTTATAGTCATGATTTTTATTACATCTATGTAATTGTATAATTTCTATGGTAGATTTAGAAATTGAGTTTTCTAATTTAATTAATTAATTTGGTGAATTAATTAATTAGGGGATTGTAAATCGGGTATAAATAATTTCTGAATTAATTATGTGATATCAATATTTTTGAATCAAGGTAATTAATTGTTGAATTATCTGTTGAGATATTTTTATTATGAAACTGAATAATTTATTTTCTATTTTGTTATGCGATATTGATATTTTTAATTGAATAATTAATTATTTAATTAATTATTGGGATTTTTATATTAATGTATTGGATTTATTAAATTTTGAATTAATTAATGTAATTAATGTGATTATTTAATTTTGTAATTAATTAATGGGATAGATGTGACTAATTAATTATTGAATTAATTAATGGAATGATGTGAATAAGAAATTATTACATTGGATTAATTAATGGGTTGTTGTAACACATATAACATTTTGATACATGTTACATTGTGATATTGGGATTTAGTTGATTTTAAATAGTGAATAAATATTTCCATTTATTATAAAATATGAATGGTAACAATGTGATTCAATTGTGAAATGATGAATTGTAACAGATGCATTCAATCATGTGTTGTTAAATATGAATTTTATCATTGCCATTCAATTATGAAATCTTAATTGGTAACATGGAAATTCAATAATGGATTATGAATCCATAATTTGTAATAATGGTATTAAATTATGAAATGATGAATGGTAAAGTGGAATTCGATCATGTATTATAAAATATGAATGGTAACCTGGTCATTCAATTATGAAAAGATGAGTGGTGATATGGAAATTAAATCATGGATTATTAAAATATGAATGGTAACAATATAATTAAATAATTTATTATTAATGGTAACAATGAAATTTAGATATATTATCTGAGTTCTAATGTCTTTGGGAACCAAGATGATATGTGGTAAAATAATGTGTAAATTAATAAATGAGTTTTTAATTTATTTATTGTATTTAATTATTTATACAATTGTATACATAATTATTGACTATATATTGTTTTAGACATCGTCATTGGTAGACTATTAAGTGAAACTAACAACCTACAATGCCTGCCTAATCAGTACATGGATATATTTCAACGTTGTATGACAAGATATGGGAGAAGGCCTTATGTTAGATTGATGATTTGGGACGGGGCATAATTGGGGGATCAAGACATGGTTTTTCTATCAATTTGTAGTTTTCAGTGTGATTAATTTTTAGTTAAATTTTTTCAATTGGAAAGTACTTCAATATAAAATTTCTGTTCTTTAGTTTTGAAATTTTATTTCCAGTTTTTTTTTATATTCAGATAATATTTTGTTCAGGTTAAGTTATATCTTCATTTGTTTATTTTTTATTTATTTCTGCTATTATTTTGCTCTAATAAAGTGGGTATAGTTCTCCTATGATAGATATTATACCCTTGCTGCTATTTGGAATCCTTTATCATATTGGGAGGTGGGCTTGAGGTTATGTGGTCGAATGGATCAGGGCACCAGCATGTGGCATCGTGATTGGGATGTTAGAAAGTTGCATGAGAGAAGTTTTATTTTAATTTCTTCTGTCTTACTATTTGGGAAAGGTGGAAAAGAGAAAAGAAATATTTGGCCCTTGGTCAAGATCTCATTCTTGGGAGTAGCTAACCCTTATATAGGGGGAACCCAAGTACCCAAGGGAGGATTTTTTATACTATTTTTTACTGTTACTCTTGAATATCATTTAACCATTGATGACGTGCTTTTTGTATGATGTGATTATTTTTTAAATGATTTTATGGGATTTGACACATGTCCCAGTATAGCATCACAGTGGATTTTTCATGCATCATTCGAGGTAATCGAGAATATTTTGTGACATGCATCATTTTAAATTTTTGTTTCGTTTCATGTGGAATGTTTTTTGCAATTTTAAAGGCATGCCTCTATAATGAATCTTTGTAAGAGGATGACATGAGGATATGGATGGATATTTTCTTACATTAGTGGAAGCTAAGGAACCGATAGTGTTGGTTGAGCAAGTTGGGGAGAAGTTCAAAGAGAAATTTTCCCAATTCAAGAAATTCATAGAAATATACCCATTGAAGGTTGTGTAAAGACCCGATCATGGCATACGTGGACATTAAATTACTTTTTTATAATTCTTTATACATGACAAAAATAGACTCGGAAAGGCTGTATTAGTTTAGTGCCATTTGAAATTGGGAATCATAAACAACTGGTTTAAAAAACATCTATATTCTCTACTTCTTTATCCTTCATAACCAGAAACCCTTTTTGACACATCTTACTTAATACCCTTTTTCAAATCCTGGGGGAAAAGAAACCTGAAAAGGGGTGATCCAAATTCTTAGTTAGGGTTAGCATAGAAAAAAACAAGAAAAAAATAAAAAAATAATTTAAAAACATTAACACCACTTTTAATCAAACATACCAAAATCTTGAGTCATGAAATAAATCATGGTCGCACGTAAGGCATAGATCATAAAGGAATATTAACTCTAATAAAATATCATTGGAATAAAACACGGAATTGTGGAAAACAAATAAAAACATAATATAATTTCCATAGTATCCAAGGAATTTTACCAAGATCATAATATAGGAAAATTTTCATTATTGAACCGGGTTTACGTGTTGTTCCATCCCTATATTACTGAATCAGATTTACTTGTTGTTCTAACCCAGTACTACTAAACTAGATTTAGATGCAATTCCAATCATTTCTATATCAAGAGATATAAATATTTACCCAATTCATTTTAGGGAGATATATGTCTCACCCATCTCTAAAATAAATCATTCTTGTTTGTGGCACAAAAACATAAAACATTCATCCTAACAAAACCCAAGAAATAAAATGGGTTTCTTAAACATTATTCCATCATAACATAATACATACAAAATATCATTACATAATTAATACAATAAAATCATAGTAATAATAGGGATATAAAAATAATCTTATTTATTGACCGTCATCTTAGATGGAAAATAATTTTGATAAAAGACTTGAACATAATTTTTGAGGAAAATATCATTTCTTCTTCAAAAATGTTCTTCTTTCTCAGAAATGTCATGTCATTTTAAAAGAAAATTATTTAGTTAAAAATAAACATGAAATATTGTAAAGTAATATTCATGAAAAAATGGTGTCATGATGATGAAAAAATTCCTTCATTCCATGTAAGTTAAAAAAAAATCCCCATACTTTTACCAGAAAAGTCAAAAGTACCCCGTATGGTAAACAAAGGAAACATTTCTTCGATAAAATTTAGTAAAAAATAAAAAAATGGGTGAAAAATACACTTAAAAAATTATATATTAATAAATATAATAATATATTTTTAGGAAACATGGATTTTGTTGATAAATATACCCCAGTAAATACTAATGTATAAACAATCTCAAATAACAATTAGATTGTGAAATTATCTCTACCATAAGTCTTATTTCTTTTTTATGTACCTGAAACTAAAGTATAGTGCATTTAAAGATATTATTAACTTCTAAAAAAATCATAATAATATTTATGACATCATATATGATTCACTTATTACATTATATTACCCTTTTGATTTCTTAATTCTATGTTAAGGTAACATTTAGTGTAATAATTGTTTTATTTATCATATGTGTTTTGACTTGTTATTCTTGATATTATCAATTAGATCTGGATTTACTTACTTAAAAAATGTAAAAAACGATTTATATTTCATATATATTTATTATATAAATATATATAATAGATAGATAAATGAAATGGAATACACTATTCATAGAGATGGTAGGCAGTACATACACATGAACATTATTTGTGTTTCATTATTGAATTGAATGGAAAAACTTAAATGAAATATATATATATACATAAATCCAGTAGAATTTTTATGTAATATTTGTCATTTTTATTTATTATATGTAATTTATAATCATTCTTGAATAGTTAACATGGTGAATGGATATCATCGTGTCATAGAGACAATAAGTTTTACCTACGCACGGGCAATGATATCATTCCCTTGATGGTTAAATGGTTTGGAATTGGATGGAATATTAATTGTAAAGAGTAGTTATTATGTTATACTAATTATTCAAATCCATTATACTCATAAATATATATATATCCAAATTAAGTAATGTTGAATAACATTTTCAGCATGATGAGGAGAGAGTAAGTCGTATATAAGCATGCATGGTGATATTGTTATTTGTATGATATATAAGAGAGGTATAAGGTTTTACCATAATTATAATATAAAATCATCATGTATAAGATACTTAATTATTACTTTAGTAATGGAAAAACATAAGAAAAGTATGTAGAAGAAGGAAAGAATTTTGAAAGAGGTGATGAAACAATTAAGTCCATCTAGAGTTTTTCTTTTTTATTTGAACAAAACATCTCCCTAGGATGGATTTCATACCAAAGTGCGGCCTTTATGAAGAAGTTAGGGATGTTTGGAGAGTAAATGGTCAGGTTTTTTCCAAGGAAAAGTGCTTTAAAGGTGTGATTAAAAAAGGAGATATTTTTTTATAAGAGAGGGGAGAACTACATCAGAAAATGCTTTTTATGGCGGTGATTTTTTATTTTTAACGTCGGCTTTTGGCTGATGTTATTATAGGAGATGTTATAAAGAGAGTATTTTACGTCTGTTATTTTACAACTGACGTAAATAACACAAATCCCGAGCGTTTTTCATGTTGGTTGATAAAAACCCGATGTGGAAAACACATTAGAGGAGTGCCTTATTATGTTGGTTATTTAATAACCGACGTGATATATACCCTTTAACATTAGTTATTATATAACTGAAGTCATAAAGCACTCTTTTGAGGCGTTAACACTTCGGTTATTTTTAAAACCGACGTGACAAACCAGTCTGCCAAGCGATTTTCAACGTTGGTTATATAATAACTGAAGAAAAAAGATATCTATGACATCAGTTATTTTATAACCGACGTAAAAAACCATCCATTTCAATTTATTACATCGGTTATGAAATAACCGACGTAAAAACCATTTCTCATGAATTTGTTACGTCAGTTTCTAAATAACCGATGTTTTATCAAATAAAGATGCATTTTTTAAGTCGGTTATGAAATAACCGATGAAAAAACCAATTTTTTAAATAAAATTGAACCACTGCTATTCCCAGCCAAATCACCTGAAAAAGAGCAAAATCATAACAAAAGCAGACTAGAACAGACCCCCCCCCCACCACACTCCTAGACACCCCCCCCCCCCACACCCCTGGACAGCCCGCCACCCCTTGGATAGCCCCCCACACTCATGGACATCCCCACCTCCCCCTGGACATCCCCCCACACCCTTGAAAAAAACCCCCACCCTCTTGTATACCCACCCACACCCCCTGAACAGCACTCCCACACCCCTGGATAACCCTCCCACACCCCTGAAGAAGACCGAAAAGTTACCAAAAATAGACTAGAACCCCCTCACCCCACTGGACGGCCCCCACCACACCCATGGAACCCCCCCCCCCCCACACACACCCCTGGACTCCCCCCCACCCCCGAGACAGCCCCCAACACCCCTGGAAAACCCACCATTTTCTTGGATACCCCCCCCCCCACCCCTATACTACCCCCACCCCCACCGCTAGGACTGCCCCCCACCCTCCTGGACACCCCCCCTGGACTACCCGCACCCCATGCACAGCCCCCCCACACCCCTGGATACCCCCCAACCCTCCTGGACACCCCCACACACCCGTAGACTACCCCCACCCACCCACCCACAGGACTGCCCCCACCCTCCTGGACACCCCCCACACCCCTGGACAGCCCCCCACCCCCTAGACAGCCCCCACACCCCTGGACATCCCCCCACCCTTCCAGACACCCCAACACCCTGGGACTCCCCCCCTGCCACCACACCCAGGACTACCCCCCACCCTCCTGGACACCCCCCACAGCCCTGGACTGCCCCCCCCCCCAGGACTGCCCCACACCCTGCTGGACCCCCCCCCCCCCCACACACACACACCATTTGACTAACCCCCACCCCCAGAACTACCCCCACCCTCCAGGACACCCCCCCCCTACCCACACCCCTAGACTACCCCCACCCCCTGGACAACCCCCCACACCCCTGGACAACCCCCCCCCCCCCACCCGCCTGGGCACCCCCCCCCCACACACACACCCCTAGACTACCCCCACCCCTAGGACTTCCCCCACACCCCTGTACATCCCCCCACCCCATGGACATCCCCCCACACCCCTGGAAAACCCCCCTGCCCCCACCACCACCACAGGGACTACCCCCCACCCTCCAGGACACCCCCACACCCCTAGACAACCCCCCCCCCCCCCCCGGGACTGCACCCACCATCCAGGACACCCCCCCCCCACCACCCCACACCCCTGGACTGCCCCCACCCCTGGACAACCACCCACTCCCCTGTAAAACCACTCACCCTCCTGGACACCCCCCCACACCCCTGGACTACCCCACCCCCGGGACTTCCCCACAACCCTGGACACCCCCTGGGCATCCCCTCACCCGCCTAGACATCCCTCCCACCCTCCTGGACACCCTCCCATCTCACTGGATAACCCCCACCACACCCCTGGACACCCCCACCTCACTGGGCACTCCTAGACCAAAACCCGGCCAAAAAAACCTGAACCCCACCACAACACCACTGGACTGCCCCCCATCCCCTGGATAGCCCCTGGACAGCTAGTGTTGGGAGAGGAGGCACCGCCATCCCTCGGGGGGGCACACCACTAGAAGGTACTCATCACTCCCACATGCGAAGCTTGAGCTCTCAAAGTGTTTCACATGTGGGAGTGATGAGTACCTTCCAGCGGCATTCATCCCCTCCAGGGATGGTAGCGCCTCCTCTCCCACCCCCTGGACTGCCCCCCCCCCATCCCCATGGACACCCTGGACCCCCCCACCCCACCCCACCCCACTAGGAAGCCCCCCCCCCCACCCCACTGGACAGCCCTCCCATACACCTGGAAAACCCCCATCACCCCACAGGACTCCCTACACCCATGAACACCACCTAAATAGCCCCCCACTCCCCTAGACAGCCCTTCCACCCTTGTGGAAATGCTCCCACCCCCTGGACTAGCCCCCCCCCCCCACTCTCATGGACACCCAGGATACCCCCCACCCCACCGGATATCCCTCCCAAACACCTGGATACCCCCACCCCATTGAACACCCACCTCCCCCCCCCCCCACACACACCCTTAGAACCCCTCCCCCCAGACCAGAATCTATACTAGAAAAACCATCATAAGTAGACCAAAACAAGAAGTAGAGAAAAATTAAACATTCACATATATAAAATTCAATACATACATTTTTCACTTAAAAAACTAAATCCAACCTAAATGACTACCAAATACACAATTACTAATGACAATATTAAAAATTACAATGTACACTACAAACTACTAAAATTCAATCAAACCAGTAAAATAATTTGACCAATCCACTTGTAAGTGTTTGTCGTGTTGAGCACTATAGGGTTGAGGGTCATCAAATAGCTACAAATTAAAAGGATAGTAGATAACATGTATAATGAATAAATCAAATGAAATATTATGGCATAGTTTAAAAGGAAATCCTACCAGGTCAAAGTTCACAACTGTCCCAGTTGTTATTACATCATACATAAATCTTAACAGATAATATCCACATTTGATGACTCCTTGCTTTTCATGAAAATTTTGATTGAATGAGTATAAATTAAATATATTATTTTTATGTAATAAATCAAAAAATTCAAATAATAAATTGATATTTACCTTTACATTTTCATATTTCGTCTTCGCACTCCTTTTCTTTGTGTTTTTTCGAAAGTAGACACATCCCCTATTAGAAAATAATACGAATGGGATAAATTTGAAATTCATTATAATATATAAAACTATTGAGAAATTTAAACTTACTCTTCTAACATTTTCTTAAAACTTTCCTGCACATCACCATGGAGAGATCATATCCAATAAAGTGTCTTCCCCCTTGGGAAAAAACCCCTAAAATCTAATGATCACTGATAAAAGAAAATTTAAGGTTAGTGGTTTTTTATGTTAAAAGATAATGAACTCTTTGAGAGAGATGTGTTTCATACCTCTCACAAAAAGGCATCAAACAACATTGTGTGAATATATTATGTTCAAGTCTTTCAGCAATATAAAACATTCATTGTTCCTCATCCAATGCACTTGCTTCAGGAGAAATCAAATGTGGGTCCATGAACCCATATACATATGCCTGCTCATTTTTCCCACAAATCCTATAAACATACCTAATACAAAACAGACATAAGTATACATTTTTAATAAATATAACGTAGGGAAAAGGTGTTAAGAATTAAATGGAAAACAATTCACTATGTTGATGCCCAACTTATCTCTAGTAAGAAGCTTTATGATATCAGTTTTCACAATCCCCACAGTTATTGCACGTCCACAAACATGAGCTTCCATTGGAAACTCATAATGATCCGCCGACAAATTTGAATATCTTGACAATCTGTCAAAACTACTAGAATCTATATCTGATGTCATATCCATTTGTCTTTGTTGTTGTCTATACATTATTTCTTTACCTTTGAAATATTCCTATAAAAATAAATAGAAAAATATATTAGTTTTTTAGTGATAAAACAACTTTAATAAAAAAAATAAAATAGAATATATAACATACATACCTCTATGCTAATGAGTCGAAGAAGTATGGATGGCCAAATTAAAAAATGGTCGATACTTTGTCCAAAATTCATCACCTCATCTGTAGGTAGTGGTACTCGAGTTGATATCTCTATAATATCATGTACAGTGACCATTTGATTCTCTACCTCTAATTGTTGATGATAAATTGTATCTACTATGCAATATACCAACCCATATGAAACTATATGATGTTGAGTATCATCACCATACAACTCGCAATAAGTAGGAAGCTGAGGTCGAATAGTAGGATAAAAAATCAGGTCTGCAGGCTGAGGTGGGGGAGTGGGAGCTACTGGAGGAGCTGGAGGATAAATAATGGGGTCTGCAGAGGGAGATGGAGGACTGTGAGATGCAGTCTGAAATTGTATTTTCATGTCTACAAATATAGACTATACCGATGCTCTAGTCTTTTCCTCCATCTTCGCATTAATATTATGAACTTCAACCTCCAAGGATTATATTTTTTTATAAACACCCTCATCGTATGTAGTTGAAGAACGTGGGAACACTTTTCTTAATGATACACCTACCGGACATCCTTGTACACTACCAGGATGTTCGGGCTTTTCCAATGCTACAGATAAAATATCTTTCCCCCCAGTAGCTGTAAATACCCCATCTGAACTCTGCTCCTCAACAGAATCCTATATTAATTAATTGAACATTTCTATAATTATTGACATTATATGAAGAAAATATTTAACTCAAATAAAAAATAGATATATTACAATCCTCTCATCTATGATTCTCGAATGTTTTGAAAGATATTGCCCTTTTTTTCCCATCCGAGCTCTCTTCCATTTTTCATGTCCAGATGGAGGGGATGGAGGGGCCACCTCTCCAGAGCTTGAATACTCACCTATTAGTTTTTGTAGTTTTTCTGCCATAATTTTTTCTTCCAATAATGTATACCCTCCCCTAGATAAACTACGATGATAGAAATTTTTAGATTGGATCTCCTGATGAGATTTATTTTTTTATTGTAAATTAAGAATAATAGATCATTAAAAAAACATTAATAAGATCATTCATATAAGAATGATTATAAAAGTTTACATTGCCCTTACAAAAAATGAATCTTTTCTTCTACATTCAAAAAATGGTTTCCATGTGTATTCATCTATGAAAGGATATATACGACATGGATTTTCATGACTCTTATGACCCAAAAAAAATCAGATGTGAGGGTTGATTTGAGATCCATCAATCTCCTGGCAGCAATTGATAAGAATTTCTTCTTGACTCCTCCAGTTTCAAGAATATCAAATTTCATCTGATAAATAAGAGGTTAACCATATTATATACACTAGAAACATTTAAATAATATTCAAACAATATAAAAAGATCTTACAAAATCGTCCATCACAACTGAGAGATTATCGCTTTGTCCACACTTCTCCAGTCATCATACAAAATTCTTATTTTTCTCTTAACCTGATTTGATACAAAACTCTTAAAATATTTTTCATTAGGACATCTAGAAATATCATCCTCATCAAACTCAATGAGTATCCTCTGATCCTACGTATAGGCAAGTGATAATTTTGGTATATGTGTGCACCCACATTTACTAACTCTTGAACTCTTTGTCATAATAGGAGCACATGAGGAAGATTGGGGAACATCAAGAGGAGCATGTCAATGTTACTCCCCATAGGTATGACCAACATGCTCATCTCCAAAATCATGTGGTTGATCAACTGATTGGTCTGTCATTGTCCTTCAAATAAAAAAAAGTAAACATTAGTTCAAAAATATACAAATTCAAATATTTTAATACTATTGTAATCAGAAAAATAATAGATATATAATTCATGTAATGGTAAACATGATAAACTAAACTAAACTAAACAAAATTAAAACAAAAAAACTTATAGTTATTTTGTTTTAATACATGTTTTAATAAAGAAAAAACATACAATATCAAACATTTTATGAAAATAATAAATGTAACAAAGAAATAAAAAAATGTTACCTGTAACATTAGGAATGTACAAATGGATTTTTTTCCCAAATTACTTCATTGTGATCATTCCTTATGGCACAAACCATGTCTTCAACATGCTCATCATTATGTTCTGTTAATCTTTCCAAGGAAGTAGGGATCTCACATAAATCAGCATCTTCATCAAGTTCATCCTCACCAACATATTGGTTTTTCCCTTGTAAAACAACAACCCATTGCATATTTGATTGATATAATACATAGAAAATTGTTTTTTCATGTGTTTCCATTATAAAAGAATCAGGTGTGTCTTCCAATCTATTCATATAAACAACTGTCATTCCAAATTCATCGTGTATGACACTATTGTTTCTGATAAACCATTTACAGTTAAAAATAGGAACATTAATTTTAAAGTAATCAACCTCCCATATGTCTTCAATCAATCCATAATATGCACTTGATGCAGAAATTGGGTTTTTGTCCTCAGTACTCGAAAAATGCATTGCTTTTGCAAACACCAATACACCAATATTTTGAACTGCACTTCTCTTGTCCTGAGTTTTTTTATGAAATGTATAGAAATTAATGTCATAACTGGACCATGTTTTCACATTTAAACATGGACCACCCACTATCCATTTTAAAGTCTCTGATACATCTAATCTACCAAGCAAGGTCTTTTTAAAACATGACAAAAATGTTTTATTGTGCACATTCAAAATATGTATTTCATTCATCTTTGGATAACACTGTTTTAACTCATTAATATGATATGTGATATATGGTGGAGAATCAGCTATGTTATTCAAGATATATGATTCTAAATTATTTATTTGTTTAGCTAATAATGATTTCACTTTCGAGCCATGAATCCCCTTTCCCTAATTATTAACTCATTCATGGAGAGATGGAGGCAAACCTTTGTGATGCGCCACTGCCAAGTAGCTCGTACAAAACTCTACAACCTCCTCAAAAATATACTTTTCAATAATGGATGCTATAGGTCGATAAGGATTCCTAACATACCCATTCAAAATTTTCATATACCTTTCAAAATGATAGATCCAAAAAATATATATAGGTCCACAAAGATTTATTTCTCGAACCAGATGAATCATTAAATTCACCATTATATCAAAAAAAGTTGGAGGAAAATACATTTACAATTGGAAATGTATAAAAATTTTATCCTTTTCCAAAATTTTCAAAGCATTCACATCAATCACCTTATTAAAAATTGAATTGAAAACATAATGCAACTTCATTATAGTCTTTCTAACACAGTTGGGAAATATTCCACGCAAAGAAACTGGTAGAAGTTGTTTCACCATGACGTGACAATCATGAGATTTCATACCTATCAACTTCAAGTCCTTCAATGACGAAATTGTTTTTTCATTTGATGAATAACCTTGACGCACTTTGATATCATGAAGACACTAACAAAAGATAATTTTCTCCCTCTTCGATAATGTATGAAAATCGAAGGGAAGAAATGTTTGTCTTCCATTGGGAGTGGGAGCTAAATCTTAACGTACTCCCATTGATAGTAAGTCTAATATTGCATTCAACCCATATTTTGTCTTTACTTTAGTATCTAAAAATGTTCTAATAAGACTATCAAATATATTCTTCTCCACATGCAAGACATCAATATTATGTTTAATGTCATGATATCTCTAATTTGGTAGCTCAAAAAATATTGATCTTTTCTTCCAAATTTGTCTATCATTACTAGATTTCTATGCCTTTCCCAATGTCACATCAAGGTTTTTCACCCTCTAAAAATATAGATTAGAGGATAAATATTTTTGAGAAATATAAAATTCTTGTGATCAGTTTAATGACTTTTTTATTCTTCTATAAGAGTGATCCATAGGTAAAAACTTTCAATGACCAATGTACACTGTTTTCCTCCCATGATGGAATTTACAATATGATGTCTGTTGTTCACAAATTTGACATGGTTTATGCCCTTTAACACTATATCCATACAAATTTCCATATGCTTGGAAGTCATTTATAGTAAACAAAAGCACTATAAGAAGTTGGAAATATTCCATTTTATAAGAATCATACACCCTACCATCATCTTCCCATAAAAGTTTCAAATCATCAATCAATGGTGACAAGAGAACATCAATATCATTGTTGGGTTGCTTTGGACCAGAGATCATTATACTCAATAAGACATATTTTCACTTCATACAAACATCGGGGGAGAGGTTGTAAATTACCAATAAAATAGGCCATGAACTATGTGTGCTACTGAGGGTTCGGTATGGATTCATTCTATCTATGCCCAACCCTAGTATGAGATTTCTAATTTCATTTCCAAATGTAGGATACTGGACATTAATTTTCTTCCATTATGGACAATCAGTTGGATGATGTATTTTTCCATCACATAACCGCTCATCAGCATGTCGTCTTAACCTTTTTGCATCATGTGAATTAGCAAATAAACGTTTGAAACAATAAATTATAGGAAGATACCAAAATACCTTTGAAGGGATCTTTGTCATCTCTACATCAGCCTGTGATTTTTCACCCACTTTATACTGTGATGTCCCACATTTAGGACACTCGGATAGAAATTCATATTCCTTCCTATATGTCATACAGTCATTTGGACATGCATGTATTTTATTGTATCCCAATCCCATCGGGCATAATATTTTCTAGGCCTTATAATGTGAATCTGGAATATCGTTATCTTTTGGAAGAATGTATTTCATCAATTATAGCAGCTCTGTAAAAATTTTATCACTCCATCCATGTTTCGCCTTCAGGTTAATTAATCTTAACACCGCTGAAAAAACTGTAAAATCTTCACAACCAGGATATAATCATTTTCAACATCACCATATAGACTTGCAACTATCGGTTCTATCTCAATTTGTTCTGCTGCAATATTGCGAATCATTTCTTCAATTCCATCAGAGTCACCATCTTGTGAATCATCATCATTAGTGACATTATGTCCAGTTTCACCATGCCAAATACAAGGGTTGTAACTCGGATTAAACCATAACAAATAAGATGATCTTTTACCTCTCTACTTTTCAACTTCTTCATATTCAAACATTTTAGGCATGGACAAAAAAATATCACTACTTCAAACATTTCATTAAGCAAATTCCAAAAAGGCATCAACAACTTCTTCATATTCATTTCTCATTTGATGTGTCGTAATCCGACTTCAACTCATTATTACCTATAAAAAATATCAAAATTATACATCTTTTTAAGATAAGACAAATATATTTTTATATGAAAAAAATCATAATTTTAATGTAAAACAATTTTTATGTATAAAAAAATCTATGTGTATTTAAAAAAATATTCACGAATATGATTTTAAAAAGAAAATATAGTAAGATATAATAGTTTTAAATTCATCTTGGATCCTTTCTTCTTAAGGTTCACAAAGAACACATCCTGCTGCAACTGCATACCAAATTCACCCTTCTGTAAAAAAGATATATGAAGTATAAATATTAAAATATGTATCCATTCACTACTGAAAATTACACAGATCCTAATGATTTGAAACCTATGGACAACCCCCACCCTCTGGATAGCCCCCAGCCCCTTGGACACCACCCCCACCCCCATCGACATCACCCCCACCCCTATCGACATCACCTCCACACTCTTAGACACCACCTGGACACCCCTACCCCCTTGGACAGTAGACCCCACCCCCGTGGACATCAACCCCCACCCCCTAGGAACCCCCCCTCCACCCACCCACCCCCTTGCACACCCCCTGGACACCACCACACACTTGGACAGCCCCCCACACCCTAGACACCACCACCCCCCTTTGGACAGCCCCCTCACCCCTGGAAAACCCCCACCCCTCTAGAGAGCCCCCCCCCACCCCCTTGGACACCCCACCCCTCCTAGAACACCCCCACCCACCCACACACACACACCTCCTACCCCCTTGGACACCCCAACCCCCTAGACACCCCCTCCCCCTGGAAACCACCCACACCCCCTTAGACACCCCCTGGACACCCCCACCCCCTTGGATAGCCCCCACCCAACTGGAGATCCCCCAACCCCTCTGGACCACCCCCCCCCCCCTGGACAGCCCCTCACCCCTATAGAAACCCCCCCCCCCACCCCCTTGGACACCCCAACCCTCTTAATAACCCTATAAATTATTGATTACTATTAAACCGTCAATTTAAAAATGAACAAACATCCCTAATAATAGAAGGAATGAAGGAGAAGAAGAAGTGGATGAAGAAAAAAAGAAGAAACAAAGAATAAAGGAAGAAGAACATGGAATAAGTAACTTATTTAATGAAATTTCATTGAATCCAAGAAAACCATGGGCCTCCAATGGTTTATAGAAAATTTGAGAATATGGAGTAAACCTGAAAATCAAATCAAATTTAAAATAAAAACTCAGATGGAGAAAATCACAGTGTAAATCCTGCCATCACGGAACAATAGGGTTAGGATAACTACGCATCTTTGAAAACCAAGACATGGTCTCCCCCGTAACCCATAATTTTCTCATAGTCAATGACAGGTCAAAATATATATAACCAAATAGAATCATATTGCAACATCCCTCATCTTTTCATATTGCTTGAATCCCTAAAATTCATAGTGGAAACCTCAAACATAGATTGTACCAACCCCCGTGGACACCCCCCCCCCATCACCTTGGACACCACCCCCCATCCCCTTATACAACACTAATGAATTATATCCTAATATCCACGAAACAATACATTCATCATGTCATAATATCACAAACCACGATGCAATAGTCAATCCCAACTGACACGTATCCCCCACCCCCTTGGACACCACCCTCGCCCCCTTGGACACCCCCTGGATACCACCATCCACATGGACAGCCCCCCCACCCCCCATGACACCACCCCCATCCCCTTGGACACGCCCTGGACACTAAAACCCCCTTGGACAGCCCCCCATCCCTCTAGACACCCCACCCCCTGGTATCCCCCCACACCTCTAGACACCCCCACCCCCTTTGACACCCCCAACCCTATAGAATGCCCCCTCAGATGACCCCGCAAACCCTCTGGATAGGCCCCCACCCACCCCCTTGGACAGCCCCCACCCCCTTCGACACACACACCCCCTTGGACCCCCCCCCCCCCCCCCCACCACCACCACCACCACCACCATGGACACCCTGGACACCCCCCCCCCCCCAACCCTCTGGACAACTCCCCGAACCCTCTGGGCACCACCCCTCACCCCCTTGGACACCCACTGGACACCAGCACCCCTTTGGACAGCCCCCACCCCTCTGGACAGCCCCTCACCCCCTGGACGGCGCCCCACACCTCTAGACACCCCCCCCCCCCCCACCCCTTTGGACACCCCCACACCATCTGAACACCACTCCCACCCCCTACCACCTTGTACACCCCCCTGAACACCACCCAACCCTCTTGACAGCCCCCCAACCCTCTGGACAGGCCCCCACTCCCTTGGACAGCCCCCCCCCCCCCAACCCACCCACCCCCTTAGACACCCCCCCCCCCCCCCGCACACACACCCATAGACTGCACCCCCACCCCCTTTGACATCCCCCGCACCCCCTTTGGACACCCTCGACGCCTTTGGACAACCCCTCGCCCCCTAGACACCACCACCCCAACCCCACCCCCACACCCTTTGACACCCCCTGGACACCCCCACGCAACTGGACAGCCCACCCAACCCCCCTAGACACCCCCACTCACTTTCACATCCCCCCACCCCCTTGGAAACCCCATGTACGCGCACACACACATGATAGAACACAAAAAAATCGTAAACATGCATGATATCACTTCTTTAGGTTTATTTTACAAGAAAAGAATTTATCATGGTATAGATGAACACTATTAAACTAACCATGATTACAAGAACACTGAAAAATTACATCTCAACAAATTCGTTTAGGGCATCGCGGAAAAAAACTGAAAAGGAGTCATGTGAGGCTTACATTAGTGTTGTGAGTCGACCAGATAGATCTGATAATAATAAATATGAAGATTGATGATGGAAAAAAAGGCTGGAGGGAACAACTTTGAAAAATTGATTCTAGGTTTTCCGCGCAAGAGAGATGAGCCACAGGTCACCCGATCGAAGAAAACAGAATGACTGAATACGGGGTGCGATAAATCATTTAAAAGATTTTTCATGTCGGTTATTTAATAACCGCCATGGTAAACTATTTTTTTAATGTTTATAACGTCAGTTATTTAGTAACCAGTGTAGAAAGCAATTTATCACGTTGGTTATTTGATGACCGATGTGAGATATGTCGCTTCATACCGACGTAATAAATTGTTGATATTGGCTTTATCACGTCAGTTTTTTATAACCAACGTGGTAAAGTGATGATATTTCCTTTATCACATCATTTATTTCATAATTTCCATGATAAAGTGTCGAGATTTCCTTTATCATGTCGGTTATTTTATAACTGACATGATAAAGCGCGCCAGATTCGATTTGCACATCATTTATACAATAACCAAAGTAAAAACGCTAATCTATGTATATTTTACGTCAGTTATAAAATAACCGACCTAAAATATGGATCCGGATCGATATACCACGTCGGTTATAAAATAACAGATGTGATATATCGATCATTATAGCTTTGCGTGTCGGTTATATAGAACCGCCATGAAAAATGCTGACTTGTTAAAAGTTTTTTCCACTAGTGTAGGGGAACCTTTGGAGATTCCAAAACTATTAAATTAATATAAATTAATTTTTATACTCAAAAACATACAAAGTGGATTATTTCAAAGATAAGATAATTTGAGCTCTAAGTCCACTCAACCAATAAAATTTACACATGTTTGGTTTTATTTTAAATCTTATCATTTTAATTTATCATAATTTAATATATTTAATTTTAATTGTCGTAATAATATTCTAAATAGTAAATGGTTATAAATATTTAATTGTGTGTTGTCAGTTGTCCATAATTGAATAAATTTTGATATTTTCGACCTTATAATTATAACATTTTAATTTTTCAATATTTTTTTGATTTTTAACTAATATAATAATACGTTATTTTTATAAAATATCAATAGTGTCAATTTTAAAAATATTCAATTATTTAACATTAAATAAAATTTACAAAAAGGATAAATTCAAAAAAAATACACTCCTGACATGTTATAGTCACCTAAAAATTCTTGGAGAAAATTAATTAGGTTATATAATATTTCTTTTAATATTTTTAAAACTATTTATTGGATATTTCTTTTAAAACATTACTTTCAACATCACTATTGTGTCTCTTTAATGGTAATTATTTAATCTGTAAATTTTTTAAATAAATTCACCTGATGTAGATAATTTAATTATAATTATGTAGACAATTTATTTTTTATGTTTTATCAATTTTATCACTAAATCGAAATTATTATGCTTATAAGATATAAGAGAGTGACATGTGGTCACTTTCTTTTGTTTTAATTATAATTACAACACTTTAATAGAAAAAATTCAATTAAATGAATCAATTCAGAACATTAGGTGATATTGGTATAATTTAATTCATCTAATAGGATTTTTTCAGGTTTTAGGTTAATTTGAGTATCTTTATCATAATGTGTGTTACCCTAATTTACCTGATTTAACTTTAACTATAGTAAATAAAAAATTAACATAGTTACTATTCATAATAATCAAAAAATAAATTTAACATATTAACATAATTTTTACCCACTGATACCAAATATAGAATCCATTTTCAAAATTCAAAACATAGAAATCGCATTAATTAATTTATAATTAATTCCCTATTTTCAAAACCAGAAAGCATGTTTTTAAGAAGCAAAAACTATCAAAAGATTGACATGTTTTTATGTCCAATTTAAATGTGAAATTACATACAATGACCAAAATTGTATTAAATTATAAAAATATAATTCGATTACACTTCAAAAAAGTGTAAAATATAATCTAACTGTATAAATAAATTAGAATAAAAGGTAGTTTTGAATTAAAATGCAGTATTTTTCACTCTTAATTAAAATATGAATTTCATTACAAAAATATCAAAATTTCAACAAAGGTAAATTTTTATGTCCCTCTTCCAAATTAGAAGATTATTATGTCAAATTAAACTTATAAAATTATGAAAAAATATATTTGAAAAGGTTTCTCCATCAAAAGATGGTAAAATTGTATTTCTTTGAAAAATACTTCTTTTATTCGAAAAATTGAATTTGTTCTTATATAATATCTAAAAAATAAATAAAATGAATTTTAATGTTATGTAAAATTAATACTGGGTTTAATAATATTCATGATGAATTGTTTATATCCCATTAAATAACAATATTTTAATAATATATTTTTGGTTAGTCGAACTCGGTATTGCATACAACACAAGCTATCGAGGAAGGTCCCTCTTGTATGTAATGAAATCCAAGTCAGGGATGAGTATAGTTAATTATTTATTTAGTTTTATGTATAACATAATCCAAACATAGTTGTTTTATACATTAAATAATATCTATACCCAGTATTGTTTTTATCGTACACTAACTTAGAGTTTCTTGTAACATAAAACAAGTTGGTTTAGTGTGAAAGGAATATTTGACTTTGTGCATTGAAAGATAAAAATGAAAATTTAATTTATTTGAAAAAAATAATCCATAAAAACTCGGGGTGTTACATTATTTCCCCCTTAAAATAAAATTTTCCCTTGAAATTTGTCGGTGTTATAAAAGTTTTACTACTTGAAAGATACTTTCATAGAAATACACATCATAAAAGGAATTCAAATTCTTCATTTAAAAAAAGGAAAGTTAAACCTAATGGTTACCCAACGTAACTCATCACTGGGTTTACACATAGTAAAACCTATTTGGGAAGTGAAAACATGGATATAGAAGAAAAATATAACTTTCATGTTCTCGTGGATAGTGATAGAAAAAAAGGTTAGGGAAAGTTAACAACCAGAAATCCATAAATCGTTGAATATTTAAGGGACCATCTGATTTACCTGATAAAAATGTAATATGATATCATTTTTTTTCAAGATCCATTCCCTAAAGTTGATTAAAATGATAATAAATAATTACTTGATTTCATTAAAATTTCACTATTGGTCATTCCTTGAACAATTTCTACTTCATCTCTTATTTAATGTAATGAAGTTGAATTTTTTAATTCTTGAAATGTTATCAGATCATGAAATAGAATGATAAGTCATTCCATATGCCTCAGCAAAATTTTAGAACTACTAGTCAAATATACATAAGTTTTCCTATCTTAAGATAATACATTAATCTAACAAACATCAACATAAAAATAACTTATTCTATAAATAAATGGATAAGATTACAATCATTCAGAAAACTGAAAATATAAAACTTTAGAAAGAGGTGAACTAAATTAACTTAACATTTTTCTACCATATCTTATTAGGTAGTTCATGGTTGTGAAATTCTAAAAATGTGAATACCTTAATCATTTATTCTATTGAAACATGATAAGAACATGAATTACTGTATAACCTTAGTGAAAACATGTATTTTGTCAAAATTAACACTTTCCACACAACAAAATTATCAAAAAATCTATATACTCAGACCATGATATCAATTTTTCCTTATATCATTCATGAGGTCATTAATTCTAGCAAACATCTCATTATCTCATAATCCCCTAATTATTCACATATCATGAGTTTTCCAAAAATATCTTAATAAATTTTTTTGTTTACCAGAATAATTCAATATATACTTTCAAATACATAAGTAAAAAACAACTGTGCAATAATACATAGATGTTTCTTTATCCCATAATACCATAAAATTACTTATACAACATTATTCTTGATAATAATGTAATCATTACACTATATTCTTAAACCACTGATCAAGCTTCATCATTTTATTCCTTAACACTTCTTTCATCTCATATATAATTTGTAGTCTCTTCATCATCATCAACATGAATACTACCCGTATAAATATTCTTATTCTCTTTAGGATTTTTTCTCTTTGGGAATAGATTTTCATAATGCCCATATATTCCACATTTAAAACATTTATCCTTCATTGATTTCTTAGCAATACCATTATCTTTATCCATTGTGTTAACTGAACCTTTTCCTTTCCAATTACTATCATTGTGTCCTTATTTTCCACAACCAAAGAATATTCCAATTCCTTTGAAACATCATACATTATTCCTCTTCCCACATTATTTACATGAGTAAAATTGAACTTTTTTTTATCTTTTATCGCCATGAAACTTCATCTTTCTCTTATTAGCTGGGTCAGAAAACTCACCAATGTTGAGATTATTGATCATATTATGAGATTACTAATTAGGCCTAATAATGATGTGTTTCCTTCGAACTCCCATTTGATTTGGGTTCTCATGAAGTATATAAATCCATTTTCCATCATATTCTCCATTAAGAAGATTCCTCATGTTTTTATCCAATTTTTAAAACCCAAAAAAAGAATAGTGTGATGGGAAAAATTCATACAAGGAAAGTAATATAATCGAGAGAGATTACTTTCAATCTCTAACATCGTAGGTTTAATCCTAGGTTATTCAAGATCGTTATCATAATTCTAGGAGTATAACGTATAGTTAGACTTACCCTTAGGAACATGCATAGACATACCTTAGAAATATCTCATGGGTATCACTAAAGTTTTCACATCCAAGTTCCCAATGGTTACCTAAACCTTAACTTTAATACCAATTGTAAAGACCAGAGCTTGAAATACATGGACATTACATTAATTTTTCATAATACTTAATACATAACACAAATAGACTCTCAAATACCACATCAGTTTAGTGTCTTTGGAAACTCGGAACACAATCTTCGGGCTTGGTGAAAGATCTTCATCATCTCCCATAACGATCATCCCATTTTGTTTTCCTGCCTAAAACCTTTCTTTATATCCTATGAATAAGAAAACATTAAAAGGGTGTGATAAAATTCTCTGTATAGGTAAACATTGAGAACATAAAAAACCATAAATATAATAATGTAAAAACATAAAAATAAAGTTTAAAAATAAAAAATCATGATTCATGAAATAAATCTTGGAAGTTCCTAAGGCATAGATCATAATGAAAGATTAATCAGGATAAAATAGCATTGGAATAAAACATGGAATTGTGGGAAAAATAATCACATATTATGATTTCCATAGTAGCCAGAGAATTGTCGCAAAGACCATAATAGTTGACAGAGATTATTTCTGAATCAGGTTTACATGTAGTTCCAACCATATATTACAGAACCCAATTTACTGGTCATTCCTGCCCTATATGACTGAACTGGATTTACTTTTCATTCCATACATTTTTATCTCATGATATATAAATCTTTACCCAATGCATTGAGGAGAGATATAGGTCCCACCCATCTCATAAGGAAATCATTCCAACGTGTTCCACAAAAACATAAAACATTCATCATAGCATAACCTAATAAATAAAATGGGTTTGTTAAATATAATTACATAATAACATAATCCATATAAAATATCAATCTATCATTAAAATAATCAAATCATCGCAATAGTATGGATAGAAAAATAATCCTATTTAAATAATGTCATCTTAGATGGAAAATAATTTTGATAAAACACTTGAACTTAATTCTCGAGTAAAATATCATTTCTTCTTTAAAAATGTTTTCTTTTCTCAAAATGCAACTCAAATTTTCAAAGAAAAGAATTTACTTTAAAATATAAAAAAATAGTGTAAATTAATCTTCATGGAAATAAAGTGTTACAAAGAATTAAAAATATGTTCATGTCATGTAAGTTAAAAAAACATTTTCTTGTACTTTTACAAAAAATGTAAAAAAGTACCTTCTATGGAAAATGAAAGAAATATTCCTTGCATACCATTTAATAAAAATAAAACAATGGTTAAATATGGCCTTAAAAATAGTAGAATAATAAAAATAATGTTTTTATAGGAAACATGGACTTTTATGATAAAAATACCCCTCTAAATACTTATGTATAAACAATCTCAAATAATAATGAGATTGTGAAATTATCTCTTACCCTAGGTCCTATTTTATATATATGTATCCAAAACACCTGTATAATGGCTTTAAACGTATTATTTACATCTAATAGAACCATAAAAATATTTATTACATCATATATGATTCACTTATTACTTTATATTACCCATTAATTTATCAATTCCTTGTTAATGAAACGTTTTGGGTAATAATTGTTTTGTTTATCGTACGTGTTTTGAATTTTTATTCTAGATATTATTACTCAGATTGTGATTTAATTACATAAATAATTTAAAACATGATTTATATATTATATATATTTAGTATATGAATATATATAATAGATAGATAAATTAATTGTAATACACCATTCATGGAGACGTTAAGTCGTACATACACATGAACATTATTTTCGTTTCCTTATTGAATTGAATGGAAGCAGAAAAATGACATATATATATCTCATAGAACGATTATGTAATATAATTCATACTTATTTATTATATATACCTTATAATCATTCTTGAATGGATAGCGTGCTGAAAGAATCTAATCGTGTCGTGGAGATGGTAAGCTGTACGTACGCATGAGCAATGATATCATTCCCTTTATGGTTAAATAGAATGGAATTGGACGGTATATGAATTTTAAGGAATAATTGTTATTTTATATTCATTATTTAAATACATTATACTCATCAATATACCCATCTAACTTATTTATTGTTGACTAACCTTTACACCATGGTGTGGAGACGGT
This sequence comes from Viscum album, assembly GCA_963277665.1. Classification (NCBI taxonomy): domain Eukaryota; kingdom Viridiplantae; phylum Streptophyta; class Magnoliopsida; order Santalales; family Viscaceae; genus Viscum; species Viscum album. Next base: position 173,917,403 of record OY728157.1, read on the forward strand.
AAGTCATACGTACACACACATGGTAATATTATTATTAGTTCGATGGATAAAATGAGGTATAAGGTTGTCCCATATTTATAATAACATCACATAATTTAGGAGAGACTATATTTATTACTTTATTATGGTAACAACATAAGAAGAGGAAGTAGAAGAAGAAAAGAATTTTTAAAGAGGTGATAAAACAATTACCTCTTTTTTAGTATCTCATTTTGATTCACACAAACGTTCTCCATAGGATAGCTTTATTCCCAAAGTGTGTCCTTTAGGATATAGATAAGGAAGTTCTGAGAGTAAATGGTATGTTCTGGTTGATCTAAAGGGGCTTTGGTTGTGTGATTAAAAGACAAGGAGAGTTTCCCTTTTATAAGAGAGGGGAGGGGCACCTTTGGAGATACCAAAACTATTAAATTAATATAAATTAATTTATAAATTAAAAATCCTAAAAATTAGATTATTTATTAGATAAGATGATTTTTAGTCTAAATCCTCTCAACCAAAAAAATTAAGACATGTTTTGATTTTATTTTTACCTTATCATTTTGATTTATCCTTATTTAATGTATTTAATTTTATTTATGGTAATAATATTCTAAATAATAAATGGTTATAAATATTTATATATGTGTTTTAAATAGACCGTAATTGGATACTATATGAAATTTTTTATCTTATAATTTCACTTTGTAATTTTTAATAATTTTTTTGATTTTTAAATATTTTAATAATTCTTTATTTTTATAAAATATCAATAGTTTCGATTTTAACAATATTCTTTTATTTGATTTTAAATAAAATCCACACATAAGATAAATTTGAACGAACATATTTTATACACTCATATAATGTTACATTCACCTAAAGAATTTGTATAGAACATTAATTAGTTTATATTATATTTATTTTAATATTTTCAAAATCATTTATTTGATATTTCTATTCAAAAAATAATTTACACATCACTATTGTGTCTTCTTTAATAGTAATTATTTAATCCACAAAAATTCTAAATAAATTCACATTATTTTGTCAATTTTATCTCTACAATTAAAATTATTATTCTTATAAGATATATGAGAGTGAAATGTTGTCACTTTCTTTTGTTTTAATTATAAATACATCACTTTCATATACAGTTTTGAATTAAAATGTAGTGTTATCACTATTCATTAAAATATGAATTTCATCAGAAAAATGCCCAAATTTCAACCTAGGAAAATTTTGATGTCTGATTCCAAATATGATGTTCATTATGTCAAATATAACATTATAATTGTCATAAACAAGATTTAAAAAGGGTTCTACATCAAAAGGTGGTAAAATTTTATTTCATTGAAAAATACTTTTTTTATATGAAAATTTAAATTTGTTCTTATATCATGTCTAGAAAATGCATAAGATGAATGATAATGTTATATAAAAATCAAAATGTGGTAAATACTACTCAAAATGGATAGTTTATATCATGTTAAATAATAATATTTTAATATTATATCATTGTTTAGTGAAACTTTATATTGTGTACAATGAAAGCTATTGAGGAAGGTCTTTCATACGTGTAACGCAAGCCATGTTAGTGTTGTCTATAGTGATATATTCCTTTTCTATTATGTGTAACATAATCCAAACATAGTTCTATTATACAATGAACAAAATCTATACTCCGGGTTGCATGTATCTTACACCAACTCGGTGTTTTGTGTTACATAGGACAAGTAGATTTAGTGTGAGAGGAATTTTTGACTTAGTGCATTGTAATATACAAATAAAAATTTAAATTCGTCAAAAAAATGGTCCATAAAAACTCACGGTGTTATAGGATGAGAATATCATGTCTGAATAGAAGAGGGAGTTTCATTTGTAGCACCATCCAACTTTTACTGGAGATGGTTGACCTGAGGGATATGAGTTTTTTCTTGAGTAATTCAAGAAAATAATTGACTATTTGGTGACTTTGGTTGGTAAAAGGTTCATGTTTGATACTTATATGATACGAGGATCACTAAATTGCAAGGGGGGAATTCACATAAGGACCAAACAGGCTAATGATATGTCATGGAAGGACTTCTTCAAGATGTTACTAGAGAACTTATATCCAGAGACATTGAGATATGAGAGAGAATCATATGTCATGCAGTTGAGTTAATTGAGTTTTTTCATGATGAAATATGTTGGATGCTTTACATATTTTCGCCACTTTTATCAAGTATTGGAAGGATTTGGGATAATTATGGAGAAATGTTTTTAGGATATTAGTAAATGTGATATTAACTCCCAAGATATCCTATTTCGGAAAAAGAAGTTTGTTCAAGTTGTGGATCAAGATATCATAGCTGATGGGAACCTGAAGGAGACTAACAATGCAGGATTTGTGGTTTTTTAAATAGGTAGGAGCTATGTATTTCTTGAGCAGGAAGCATCACTATGAGAATGTTATTCAGGGTAACAGAAAGAGGAGTGGTAAGGTGGGAAGATCAGTTGCATTAAACCTTGTCCATGTGATATTTCACTAGTCTATAAAGTTGGTAAACTTTTAGAGATAGTTCCCCCGACCCCCAATAGAGTGTTGGTCTTGCAGAATTTTGTGACAACTATACAAGTTCTATAGGAATCCATGACTGAATTTAGTGATTGAAGAGTTAGATAGAACCAGAGTGTGGTAAGGGGGTCTTATGAACCATAGTAGTCTAGAAGTTTGACTTATACTGTAAATTGCATTAGAGGCAGCAGATGTGGGGATTTGGGGAAAGCGTGCCCATATTATTAGAGTGGTGCACCTCAAGGAGTTTAGACCACATCCCAGGGAATAGGGGCAGCGTAGTAACAATCCATTTTGACAACTCTTGTAGATAGTAAGGATGGACCATCAATAGTAAGAGGTACTATTATTATAGATTATGTGCTATCTAGTTTCTTATTTGATACTAGTTCCTCTTATTCAATTATTTCTGCACAACTTGGGAATTTTTTGAGCTTTGTGGTAGAGTTTGTGAGTGGTGTTTGGATGATATATACATCATTGGAAGTGTGGTCTTGATACATCTTATTTTCCAAGGGATGATCTCTCCAGGTTAAGGAATATCATTTTCTATGGGATTTTACATCTTTTACATGTCGTGATTTGACCTAATTTTGTGTAGGGATGGGTTGGTATCATACTGATCCCATATAGACTGTTACAAGAGAAGAGTGACATTTATGTCTTCTAAGTGTGACTGTTATATTCATTGTGAAGAGTGGGATATTTTGGTTGGCCTAGCAGGTCCCATTACTTAGCAACCAAAAGATCTCACAAAAAAATAATCTATTATATTTTTGGATGATGGAGGTGCAATGATATAAGCCTTTCCACCCTTATTGGACAAGTTTTAGGATGTGTTTAATGAATAATTCTTAGGGTTGAAACATGATAAAGATGTGGAATTTACTATTGAGATCAAGCCCAGGGCTGATCTAGTTTCCATTCTACTATACAGAATGAAACTGAAAGAGCTTCAAGTGCTCAAGAATAAACTGGAGTAATAGAGAAGAAGGGGTTTATCGGAACAAGAAAATCACCTTGGGGTTCACCAATTTTTTTCAAATAAGGATGATGGCACTCTATGCTTATGTTTCAATTACTTTTATTTGAACTCGATGAAAATCAAGAATTGGTATCCCCTTATTTATATCGACAATTAGTTTGACCAGTTTAGATGATCTTTTGTTTTCTTAAATATTGACTTGAGATCTGGGTATCATCTGTTGAGATTTCAAAATTTTGTTATACCAAGGAAAGATTCCATAAGATAGTATAGCCAATATGATTTCTTCATAATGTTGTTTGGATTGAAGAGTTCCTTGGTAGTGTTTATGGACCTGGTGAAAAAATTCATCCATTCATACTTGAATCATTATTTAGTAGTGTTGTTGGATGACATCGTGGTGTACTTCAAAAATCATGAAGATAATTCCCAAAATCTTTACAATGTCTTAATTACACTAATGGAGAATTATATCTAATCCATGTTATCTAAGATGATGTTTTTGATTGACCAGGAACACTTCTTGGGTAACATCATCTCAGAGGAAGGTGTGTCAGTTGACCCTAAGAAGGTTCTGTTAGTGGTTTCTTTGGGGAATACCAAGAATTTATTCAATATATATAGTTTTTTGGGTTGGTATTATATAATCATTGTTTTATCTAGGAATTTTCTTGATAGGTGGTTCCACTTTTAGGCCTGACCAAAAAGGGTGTAAATTTTGAATGGTCGGAAGCATGTGAGGTTTCCTTCTCAGAGCTGAATATGCATTTAACATCGACACCAATTTTCATCCTTCCTGAGTTAGGTGATGTGTATATAGTTTTTGTTATGCTTTTAGGATTGGAATTAGAGTAGTATTGATGTAGGTATATCAAGTTGTGGCATTGGGGCTTCACAGCAGATCCCACATTAGTGGAACTACCCTACGCATGACCTTGAGATGGCTATAGTGGCTTATGATTTAAAGAATTAGAATCAATATTTGTATGGTGAAAATTTTCTATGTATACTAATCACAAGATCTTAAATTATATATTTTAGAAGTGATTTTTGAATCTCTGGTTGTAGAAATGGGTTGATTGTATGCAATCATTTGATTTTGAGATAGTATATATGTCTAGGAAGGGAAATAATGTGGTTTAATCTTTGAGTAGGAAAACTAAAACATAGGTTATCCATGAGTCCAGTGTTGAGTGGAAGATAATGAATTTGTCAGATGAGATGCAGATTGTGGTTTAGGAGAGTTAGAAGAAAATAAATCTCATATTAGTGTCAGTGGAGTCTATAGTTTTGAGACAGAGAAAGGACATGTAGTATAAAGATCCGAATTATTTTACATTGAGTTAAAGCCATGAATTTTTATATTCACCTTCTGATTTGAACATAGATGATGATGTGATCATCAATGTTAGGAATCGGGTTGTAGTGCTTAAGATTATGTGAGAGCATTTTATGAAAGTGTTTCATTCTGTGAATTGGGTGGTACATATTGGTGTGACAAAAATATAACATGAACTAAGATAGTCTTTTTCTGGGCATGAAAAAAGAGATATCGGGGATCATGAAACGATGCTACACCTATCAGTAGGTAAAGACTGAGTGTTAATAAACTGGTGTCTTGTAGCATCTTTTGACAATTCTTGAATGGAAGAGGGATGATGTTGTCATGGATTTTTTGTCGGTGCCCTAAAGTTTCCCTAGATTAATTGTCCTATATGGGATATGGTTGACAACTGAGAAAATATTTCTCATTTAGAATGTGTTTGGATATATCATAGAGTATATATAAGATGTTTTATGATAGATATGAACTACCCTAATAGTTTACAGAGGGTTATTGTTTATTACTTTGGGTGCCACTTAGATTGGGTCATTGTGGGATTTAGAGATAGGGAATATTTGTGCCCTGGTTTTTTAGAGTATTTAATGATGTTGAGAGAATTGAGATTGTGGTATACTGATTTTTCATTCCATAGAGATATAGTGTTATGAATTATGTTTCCTCTATATCATAACTTCAGCGGTATCACCTATACCCTTATCATGTGATTGATGTGGATGATGTTGAGTTTGAGATATATGTGTCTTTCAAGGAGCATCTGATACATGCATTGGATCATAGTGAGAAAGTGTTATAGGGAAATATTGTGCTAATAGTTTGTGTGTTACAGAAACATGACCATGTTTTGGAGGAAACAAGGGAGGAAAAAGCATATATGTGGGTGTAGTGGCCCAATATTTTTAACTCAAAATCTTTGATATGGTTGAGAGTATAGCACAAGGATGAGATGTCATAAGGTGAGGAGATTTCAAAACCCTGACCTTCTTTGAAGATATATTGAAATTATTTATAGATACTCTTTTTTCTTATGTTGATTACATTTATTTTGGTATTTACATTAGCATGTTTCTGGGAGAAATTTAATGAAAAATGTAAGAAAAAAGGCTAGTGAACGATTAGTGCAAAGTTTTCCCCAACCATGCGACCTAACCCAAAAAACCATGGCAAACTAAACAGAGGGGATTCACATGGATGGTGTGTGGTCTATTAATCCATGCACCCTAAAAGTATAAAATTCCATCCCCTGTCCTAAAATAGGTGTATGGTAAAGTCACACGGTTAGGGGAAACTATGTTCTAAGAGTAGAAAATAGTGTATAGGGGATTTTAGTCTACTAAATTTTAATATAAAGGTTCTTAAACCACTTCCTTACACCCGAGAATGCCCTAGATTGACCCATTATCAATATTTCTCAATTATAATGCCTATAAGAAGAATTACAATGCCCTATGACCTTCATTTTTGGTGATTTGATGCCCATTTTTGGTATTTATACCTCTTGAGATATGTGGTTTCTTCCTTATTGATTTCTGATTTCTCTCTCTCATTAATTTACTATTATTTTGGTGGGTTTTATCTTTTTTATTATCAAGATCTTGGTTTTTTTAAATATATATCCACACTTGTTGGATCTACATCTATATTTAATATATCATTTTTTCTTTGATCATGGAATTCGGTTTTGGATCTATTCTATGATTCTTATCATGTTCTTGATTGATGCCCTTCAAATTATCATTATTTGTTGGGTGATTGTTCATCAATGAATTTTGGTAGGTGTTCTATGATTCAAATCCCATAGTAATTATTTCAATTACATGTCTTCAATTTTAATATTTTTAGGGATCTTATGGTCATCTTGTTTTCTAATTAAATTAGTTAATTTTGTGGATTGATTAATTATGGTATTGTAAATCCAGAACAATTAATTGTTGAATTAATTATGTGATATAAGGATTTCTAAATCTAGGTAATTAATTTTTGAATTAATTCCTGTGATATTTTGACTATGAAAGTGAATAATTCATCATTGAGTTTGTTATATGATATGGATATTGTGAATTTAATAATTAATTATGGAATTAATTGTAGGGATGTTGAGATTTGTGGATTAATAATTTGTTGAATTAATTAATGGAATGAAAGTGATTGATTAATTATTGAATTAATTAATTGGATGTATGTGATTAATTAATTTTTGTATTAATTAATGGAATGATGTGAATATGCAATTGTTATATTTAATTAGTTAATTGGTGGATTAATTAATGGGTTGTTGTTATACATGTGACATTGTGATATATGTGATCTTGTGATATTGAGATATATGTTATTTTAAACGGTGAATGGTAACATGGAAATTCATCCATGTATTAAAAAATATGAATGGTAATAATGGAATTCCAATATTAAATGATAAATGGTAACAATGGAATTCAATCATGTATTACTAAATATGAATGGTAACATGCTCATTCAATTATAAAATGATGAGTGGTAATATGGACATGCAGTCATGGATTATTAAAATATGAATGGAAACAGTGGAATTAAATTATTCAACGGTGAGTGCAAAAAGATATATCCAATCATGTCTTATTAAATATGAATGGTAATGTGGTCATTCAAGTACGAAACGATGAATGGTAATATGTACATTCATTCATGGATTGTAAAAATATGAATGGTAAAAATGGAACTCAGTTATGAATTATGAATGGTAAGAGTGAAATTTAGATATATGATTATATTTTAGGATCCCTCGGGAACCCAGGTGATGTGCGATTAAATAAAAAGTAAATGAATTAATGTAAACTATTTAACTTATTGATTTTATTTTAAACTTTATACAACTGCATACATTTTTATTGAATTTATATTTTTTTAGATTCCATTGGTGGTGGCCTACTAAGTTAAACTCACACACTTATTGAGATTTCTGTTTAGTTTCTGAATAGATTTCATGGTTTCAAGACATGATAATATAAAATTCCCTATCTTAGATGGCTTATCCCAAATAGATCATGGTTGAGGGAATCAGATGTGGTTCAGGATCCACATGGGAAATTTCAGTGAATTTACTTTTGAGTTTCATTTTAACAATTGGAACATACTCTAGCATGACATACATATTGTTTATTTTTGAAATTTTATTTCTATTCCTAGTCATATTGTCAGGTTATGTTATATAATCCATTAGTTATGGTTTATTTATTTTTCTGGGTGTTTTACACTGATAAAGAGCATATAGTCTCCCTATGAATGATATTAGACACTCGCTTGTTGTCAAAAGCCTATGGCATATGGGGAGGTGCACTTGTGGTTATGTTAATGACTCTCTCAGGGCACTAATATGTGGTTCTTGTTCAGGACATTACAAATTCCCATTTTATATCTTCTTCTACTTACCCAAAAATTGATTAATTAATAGAAATCAAAAATAGGTTGCGTTAATAAGTGGATATACATATTTAAAAAAGTAATAAAAATATATGATTTATTTGATATTTAAATTAAATTTTTGGTAAATTTCAATAAATTGAATAATTTTTTTTGTAAAAAATGATACGCATCACTCACCCACACATAGTTTATTAAAATCATGGTAAATTATGTGAATTGCCTTTATTTGATGAGATATACTTTGTAATGCATGAGTTCACAATCTAGAGAGGAGAATAATCACATATTATCCAATTTCATAAAATTTCATGCCTTTAATGAGACTTTCACTTTACTTCCTCACATTAGTTAAATAAAATTTCTAGTTAAAAACGTGAAACAAATTATATTTAAGTTTAATAAAAAATTTAACACGTGGAACTTATATTTATCACTCTCTCATATGTTTCTTTATCTACGAATTCAATCTCCACTACCTTAATACAACTCAAATAAAATTTTTATAAGTTCATTACCTTGTTCTGTATATGGGATCAACATTCCTCTCACCTTAATAAATTCATTTTTTAAAATTATCTACTTATAAAAAAGTATTTTTCCTAGCCATGTATATGAAAAGTACTTTGTAAATTCACTTTTTGATTATTCAAAAATGAATTTTATTACTCACACATTGAGTTCATAATCTCTCGAGAATACATAGTGAATCGTAATGACACATTTTGTTATTATCTCAAAGGGATTATATCAAATTTATTTGAATTATCTATTAGTGGTTTTTTTCTCATATAGTTCATATTACCTCATATTATGTTCAAAAAATTGGTGGCCTTGGGTTACAATTATAATTCCATAATGAAAATTCAACTACAAATCCTTTTACTAGATATATGACCAAATCATCATGAAATTAGTGAAAATTTAGCCTATAAATCATTAAATTATCATTATTTCAGAACCAATTAAATCTCTCCACTCAATTTTGGTATTCAAATTAGGTCAAACAAAAAGAAAGTAAATTTTTTTGTCATTGTTATTATTATTCATTACAAACTGAAAATCAAAAAACAAAAAACATGAAGAAAATAAAATTATATCATAAAATGTATTGGATCACTTTTCTTCTTTATGGATATATTTTATTTATGTATAAAATCAATAAAAAGGGTTTTAAATAAATAAAATAAATATTTATATCATATTATATGTGGTTCCTCTCCCCCAAACCCGGTTTAAACATGCTTCCATTTAATTCAAATAATGAATTTACCAAAGAGAATATATTAAAATTAAAAAATCCATAACTTTATTTAACTAAAAAACTTTTGGTTCTTTATTTAGAGGTAACATGTATGATTTTGGACTCCTCAATTGGTTATTTCCAAAAAAGCATTACAGTAATGATTCACATGTTATCCATTCAACCAAAAATATTTCTATGATTTGGCTCCCTCGATCTCAACTACACCACATGGTAAATTTTACATCATTATTTATAGATCATTAAATTTGAAATGAGTTTTATGTTGAAAGAGTTTCATCATTAAAGAGAAATAAAACACATTATTTATAATTTTGAAAACTCTTTTTCTGATGATACATTCATGGAATGATATGTCTTTCGCTTTATAAAACTGGGATTTCTCTTATGATTTTCTTGTCTATTCCTCAACATCCATCTTTTGAAACATCCTATATTTTATATCTTTTATAAACTCTTGATTAACTCTTTTAACATCACTGTAAGATTTGTTTTATACCTCAACAGGCTTGTGAAAATGTTTTTAAAAGATGATTCTATAATGGGACACCACAAAAGGGTTTTTATAGGTAGTCATGTATGTGCATATTGAATCTTCCTTCTTCTTACATCGATTATTATAGTTGGGTTGCATGTTCTTCTCCATGATAAATTTTGTCTCTATATTAGGAACCTTTCCCATCCCATTTATTTGTGTATTTTAGGTAGTGTATGTATTTCTATAAACCCCATAATTCCTCATTAGTGCTTCTATGTTCTTATTTCAGAAGTCCATACCTTGATCTCTGAATATTTCCCAAGGAATTAAAAACCTATAAAAAAATACTTTCTAAATTCAATTAAAACATTATAATCATCAGTTTGGGCTATTATTTCTTCAACACACTTATAAAAATATTCCAATACTAGAAAAATATATGAAATTATAAATTATATAGGAAATAAGCTTAATAAATCAAATACTTGTGCATTAAATGATTTATAAAAATTGAAGGGTTTTTATAAAATTTTATGTCCTTCCGAACTTCCACTAGTATAGAAGTATTTTAGGAACTTTTTTGGAATATTACTGGGAATATTTGAAATTTTGGGGCCAAAATAAACCAGTTTTTGTGGATTTTCTAGATATTATTTGAGGTCCATACAGACTTCACATACAAGTATATAATAAAATATAAGTGTAAAAATAAGGTCTTCCTTAGGGATACAACTCCTTGTAACATGATCACTATATACCTACCATAAATATATATCTTTTTAGAAATATTATCTAATTTAGATTTCCACATATGATTTTGATACATGTTAAATAAGGTCGCTCTCAAGATGTGACTTGAAATTTTATCTGATTATTTAACCAAGGTACTAGAGTGAACATGTTAAAATTCTCATCTAGGAAGGATTCATAAATGTTTGTTCCTATTATTGGATGAACCTTATATGTGTGATTAAATATAATCATGTGTAATATAATCTATTTTTAGTACCCTTAATGCATTTGATCTCTAGGTTGAGTACTTATAGATGTAACATTCATCTCACCTCCCTTTGATTTTATTTAGATTTCTCAATCAAATACTTTAGGACCACATCATGATAATAGGTACCTACTTTACATAATAAAAGGTATGATTGAAATTTCTCTAAATAAAAAAATGATAGACTAAAAAATATTATCTACTATTATATAATTTAATTAAGTTGAATCCATGATATGATGTAACAACCTATATATTTATAGAATAATAAATTTTAATATATATTTATAAATTTAATGTACGTTTTACCTTAAAGGGGAAACTATAGCATACCCAACACTCAACAGCATTTTTCTCTAAAATCTAACGTTGCATACAACACAGAGTTATACCAAAAAATAATACAATTATATTATTCTTATTTTAAATGGTAGTTAACAACTAGATGTTGTATTGGAGATAATAAACATTAATAACTATATTATAATTATACATATTTTTTAAATGTTTTCACTCTTGTCCAATGAATTCAAGAGGCTTAACATGAGAATAAATCCAATATTAAGCAAAAAATACTCTAATATTTTTAAAATGTCATGTTACCACCTTTTGATGGACAACCCTCTTTGAAAATAGTTTTTATTACTTTTATATATTCAATTTGACAAAAAAACTTCTTCTTTTGAAGTGGTAAATCAATATTTATTTTGGTTTAAATTTTTTTATTTTTCTTATAAAATTCATATATTTATGAATAGTGATAAATACTGTAATTTAATTCAAAACTTCCTTTTCATCTAATTAATTTATATGGTTTTATTATCATTTTAATTTATTTTAAAGTGTAATTGGATTATATTTTTATCATTTAATACAGTGATGGTCATTGGAGCTAATTTCACATTTAAAGTGGACATAAATACATGTCAATATTTTGATAGTTTTTGCTTCCTAAAAACTCATTTTCTGGTTTTGACAACTGGAATTAAGTTTAAATTATTTTATTCCAATTTTTTGTTTTGAATTTAGAAAACTGGATTCCATATTTAAAATCATAAGTTCTAAATTGTTCAAATAGGTACCTTTTATTTTTAGACATCATGAATAGTAACTTTAGAAATTATTTTATTTACCATGGTTAAAGGGTAAATCGGGTATATAAGGGTTCAAAATAATATTATAATAATATAAGACTTCCCTAAAATTATTCATAATGCTATTGGATGAGATATTTTAGACCGTGAGAATCCTTGGGATGAATTTAGGACCCCATGGAGCCACTTTGGTGTGATAATGATCTTTTATAATATTAAATTTAAAAAAAAAGAAAATATAACATAAACATGTATCACCTAACTAATGCAATTATAATTTGGTTTATATAAATGATATCTTCATCTATAATTAGTCCTTAGAAACCTAAAAATATTTATTACCTCATGGTATTTTATTTATAATATTTAAACATTAAATAAATGTATATATTTATGACACAATAATGATGCAACGATTACCTTATTAGTGAAATATTCAAAAAATGAAATTGTAAATACTAAAATAAATGTAATTTTAACTTTTTAATGTCATCGATATTTTTTTTAATGATTTTAGTGAGGGAATATTTAATTCCTTTATTTCTAAGGAAGCAAGTGGTTAGGACTTAATCATAAATTAATTTCAAAATAGTGTCAAAATTGACATAAATGAGTTTTTGGAATAAGTACTATTTTATTAAATGTATAATTGTCCTAAAAATCGATGGTGTTCATTAGTTAATAAAAGTAGAGAGAAAAATGATCTTGATTCCATGGAATGGTAAGAATTTAATAATATTTTCATTGATAAATATTTCCATATGTTTTTTGGCTTATAATGGAGAAACAATTCTTGGAATTAAAGAAAAAGGTTGATGATTCAGTTATCGTATATTAAAAGAAATTCACAAGATTGGACAGTTTTGTTTCAGATTTTATTTGATACATTGACAGTAAAATTAATATATTTTACTCAGGTTTGAAATAAAGGCTATGAAGAGCTTTGGCCTCTTGAGAATTTAAATGTTGTGAAAAGGTGGTTTGTTATGGTAAGAAAGATGAAATAGAGTTTTTCGACACTTATGTTCCATGAGATGATAAGAATAAGAAATGGTTAATGTTCCACGAAATGGAGAAGCAACCAACTACGAATTCTATAGGTAATCCCAAAACATGTCCCAAGTGTGGTGAAATACATTTGGGGGAATGTATGTCAGGATCTAAAGAGTGTTACCGATTTGGTAAGTTTGGTCACAAGTTTTGTGACTAAAATGAAAAGGGTCCTAAATAGTTCAATAATGAGATAAGAGATTTCCAGTCTATAGTAATATTTTTTTTCTGTGATGAGTTCGTATTTTAGAAAAATAAGTGTCTGAAGTTAATTAAATAGGGAGGAAATCAGTATGATCCAAAATAAAAAGGATTGGGAAAATATTTTTCTTCTACTATTGTTAATCTTGAGAGATCTAGTGAAGTGATGGGATCTCCAGAGAACCAATAATTTTTTGAAGGATGACTGTAAGTTCAAGGTTTTAGACACACCTTCTGAGGTTTTATGTGATGTGATAATATGTTATTAAACACATTTTTTGGAGATATTTTGTGGGGTTATGCTTATTTATGTATTGTTTTAATGTGGAAGTACGCCTTTACTTTTGACCTGAGTTTTAAGATATTCATATCCTTTATGGTTTGTATGATCTTTCTTACTTGAGGTTATTCTTGGGGATGTAAATCATATTCTAGGAATATTATAGGGATTAGATGTTCTTATAAAATAGAAATAAATCAAGTAATTATTTCTTTATGTTCTTATTCTAATACGTAAATTAATTCCTCAACTATATCAAAAGGTTCATAAAACAAAAACATTATTTGTTCACATTTCTCATTGGAATTTTGACCCATCACATAATTATGGGTTTTTATGGATAACCTTCCAATGATTATGTTCTCTATCACTCTATATTAGTCTTTGAGACTTAATTTTATCATCCATGTTCATTTTTTCTTAAAGGGAAACCTATTATATGATATCTCAGGTGACCTTTATACTTATCTTTCATTCTTATAAAGTGATAGTTTTATTGACTGTTTTTTCGATGGGGGATTTTCAGTGAGGTTTCTGAGCATAAATTTAAAATTATGAGGATGAAATTTATAAAAGATGGGAATGTTGTAACATCCTAGTTATTTATAGAGTAATAAATTTTCATATCTATTAATTAATTTAAGGTTAATTTTAGTTTAAAGGGGACACTATAGCATACTCGACATGAAACAATGGGTTTCTCTGAAATCCTACATTGCACACAACATTGAGTTATAAAAAACAATAATATTATTATTTTAAATGGTAGTTAACTCCTAGCTACTGCATTAGAATGAATGAACAAAATAAACTATATCACGATTTTAAATATTTTTTTCAATGTTTTTACATTTATTGAATGAATTTTAGAGGCCTAAAATTATAATGAATCTAATTTTAATAATAAAATACTCTAATATTTTTAAAAGGTCGTTTTACAGCCTATTCATGTAGAACCCTTTTTGAAAATAATTTTTTTCTATTTTATATATTCTATTCAAAACAAAACTTCTTCCTTAGAAGTGGGATATCAAAATTTACTATGGTTTAAATTTTAATTTTTTCTGAAAACAAATCCATATGTTTATGAATAGTGAAAAATTCTGCATTTTAATTCCAAATGGCCTTTTAATCTAATTTATTTATATAGTTTAATTATCATTTTAATTGGTTTTAAAGTTTAATTAGATTAAAGATTTATAATTTAATCCAATTAGGGTCTGTAGATGTAATTTCACATTTAAATTGGACCCAAACACATTTCAATGTTCTGATATTGTTTACTTCGTAAAAACTCATTTTCGGGTTTTCAGAATGGGAATTAGTTTGAAATTAATTTCTAAAAATTATGTGATTTGAATTTGGAAAATTGGGTTCCATATTTGTAATAATAAGGTTCAAATTATGTAAGCAGGTACCTTTTATTTTTGGAAATTATTAATTGTAACTTCAGTAATTAATTTTATTCCCCATGGTTAAAAGCTAAATCAGGTAAATAACTGCAATAAAACAATATTATAATAATATAAAACTACCCTAAAATGTTTTATAATATTATTGTATGAGATATTTATTACCATTAACATCCTTGGGTCTAATTTAGGACCCCATGGAGCTGCTAGGGTGTTTTAATGACCTTTTATAATATTTAAATCGACGAAATGGGAAACATAACATAAATATGTACCTCATAAATAAAACAAATTCTAATTTGGTTTAAATTAATTATCACAATGAATATAAATACACATTATAGATATAAAAATATTTTATATATCATGGTATTTTATTTATAATTTTTAGACATTAAATAAATATATATATTTTTGACACAGTAATGATACTGCAATTACCTTATTAATGTAATATTCAAAATAATCAATATTGTCAATATAAAAATAAAAGTAATTTGTTCACTTTGGTTTCATCCAAAAATGTTTTAGATTTCAATGAAATTTTATGGAAGTGTTAATGTCTTTTTTTCAAAGGAATCATGTGTTTATGACTTTAACAAAAATCAATTTCTAAATAGTGTCAAAATTGAAATAAATGAGTTTTTAAACAAAAATACTATTTCATTAAATGATATAATTTTACTAAAAATCTAATATTATACAAACTAACTTTTATAATGTTTAAAATATCATTAATTATATACTTTTGGTTTCCTTGGAATTTTATGGTAACTATATTAACAATATATTTTGAAAATACAAGAAGACATGGAAAGATTTAATGTTTTTTACAAAGGGTAAATGCTAAAAGATAAGGTTAATTTTATGAAATAAACATTTATAAAACCAATTTATTGATATTATTTCGACCTATACTCATATTAGGCTCGAATTATATTACTTTGGAACAATTATAATTCAAAAATCAATTTATAATAAAATAATATTTCATGACTCTCTTAAAGTGCCCCTCCTCCCTCTTATAAAAGGCCACCACCTATACCCACTTAATCACACCACTCAAGCCCATTGGAAAATAAAAATTATTATAAAATTTTTTCCCAAAACCCATACATAATTCATATAATTATTACATTTGGCAGAAGACAATTCAAGAAACCCTTTAGCCAAAAATCAAAAAGAGTTGCCCGATTTAGTGGTATCGTCTTTTCTCAAAATCCTTTTGCTTGTTTTCCTCTTCTTACAACCAAACAATATTTATTCCATTACCTTATAAAAAACACCAGTATCATTAATATTCTAGGATTTTTTTTTATGATAACGGTTCTACCTATACCTACATACACATCCATCTAATTGATATAGAATATAATGTTTCTGTGTACGACAAACAACTGCCTCAGGAAACGATGATTGTTCAATTTTCTCCTACCACCTCTCATGGTGGACATTATGATGGCACTTTATTTATATAAGATATATATTATATATATATTGTCTCTATTCATAGGTAATTTTTATGGAAAATATACCTTTATGTTTTCCAAAATGTTGAAATAAATAATTGCATTTGAGGAAGTGTGGACTACCGCCCCCTGAAAGTGATATGAATCGTTCATCCCATACACGGAATGTACAAAGGATGTTGTTAATTAACATATGTAACATTTATAACAAATATATTATAATGTAATTAAAATATACATATGTATCTTTTATATTTTATTCCTTTAATATAACAATGAAATAAATGTTGCATTCATGTGTACGTACGACCTACTGTCTCCATGCACAGTGAATTTCATTTCATATATACAAATGTTGTGGATTATTATAAATACATATATACTGGATATATATGATATTTAAATCATGAATAATATTTTAGAGATAATGGACTTATGACCACATGAATAATTTTCATCAAAACAAGTTCATTTTTACTCAAATACCGAACATCGACAAAACATCCGATATGAACTCAAATAATTAAGTAACTGCTATAAAATGGTAATATGTGATATAAAATGAATAATAACCTTTTAAAAGGTTCTAAAGAAAGTTTAAAATAACCTAAATTTATTATTCCAGAAATGAAAGAATGTATGAGAGAAGTCAGACTCAAAGTAAGGGACTTCATCTCAATCTCCTTTCATTGAGGCATTTCTTAATAATATGAAGCATTATTATTTTATAATGTGTATATAAAGTCTCTATGACATTTAATATCTATATTTTATATATACTAATGTTATTTTTAAATTCACAATGATTAAAATTTAAATGTTTGATGTGGAATGGGACACCTTGAACATTTAAATATTTAATTATCAAATCTTTTTCTTCCTGATATTAAATTACATAATTATTTATATAGCTGTAAAATGAATATAAATTAAATTATATGAAATAAATTCCATGTTTCAAAAATAAATCTTTTTAAACATAATTTTTTACTTTCTTTAAAGAACAACAAAAGTAATGTTTTTTTAACTTATACGGCAACAGCAAGTGCTCTACCGTCGTGACCATTATTTGAAATTTGTCTTCCTCTACTAGCCTTAATATATTTTAAAATAAAAATAAATACCTTATTCTTTTATTTGGGTATCTTGGTATTGAAAATTATTTCTCAAATAAAAATGGTATTTTTATACAGAATTTGTTTTTATATGGGACTAGAAGAACCAATCAAAAAATGTTTTTGTGGTGAGGGTGTTTTATTCATGAAATGGAAAGTGGGCATTATATGAAACGGGTGATCCCAATATAGCTTATATGAAGGTATGAGCTCAATTATATCTCACAAGTGAGCCCGACACAGCTTATATGAAGGTTTGATAACCATTATAACTCACAGCACGATAGAGCTTATATGAAGGGTTGATCCCCATTATAGCTCAAGGGTGAGCCCAACACAGCTTATACGAAGGGTTGATCCCAATTTTAGCTCACAGTTGAGCCTAATATATCTTATAAGAAGGGTGGTAACAATTATAAATCTCCAATTTGGAAGTCAAAAATTTATTTATTATAATTGGAAGAGTTTTGAAAGATTTTTATGTATATTATGCTCTAATTCAAAAAAGGAGATTTAATTACTTGCTATTCATTTTAGTGTTTTTCATTGAGAAGAGAGTATGTGTTTTATTCATGTGAAAATGGTTTGTTTCATCTACTCAATGAACATTTAATTGATTATCAGGTTTTAACTAGACTAATGGGTTATATTTATTTGTATGTCCCTTACTAAGATTTTTGTGCTCATCCCATGTTTTTAAATGTTTTCATAAGCTTTAATAGGGAATAGGGTCAAGAATTGAATCAAGGAAAAGTTATGGGGATTAAAAATCAAAATAAACCATTTTTATTTTTAAATTTTTTTTTATGGAAGAAACATCTACTCTTGGAAGTGTCTAATTTGTATTTCTATGTTTTTGTTATGTTATAGTTATAGCCTAATTCTATAAATCCCTAAACATGAAAAGATCCACAATGTGAATTCTTGACATAACTAAAGATTATGTAATGTTTAAGGGTGGTTCCTTATATGTAATATGTTAAAGCATTCACTATTATGTTCGTATAACTATTTTTCAAATTATATCTCTTATTGATTTTGTCAAACCTAGACACAAAATATCTAATGGGTTAATCTAGTTTATTAGGAAGATTATTGGGGTTTTCATCAATTTTTATTTTAGATCATAAAAATATTGCATGCATGATTTATCAAAGATAAAATCAGTTTCTTTCTTGATTTGGTCATTTAGTTAGAAAGAATTCTATCTAGTATCTGTACTTTTTTTCTAAAATCCATGATTGCCTAAAAATGAACTAATTTGTCTCATAGTGGTGGTGTAAGGTAGAGTAGATATATAATTAGTTTTTTCCTTATCCACTTCAAACTTATATTTAGAAATTATCTATCCTAAAACATATTACTTTTCCTATATAGAAATAGAAACTTTCCAAATGTGTTAGAAAATTTTTATCAATTAAACTCTTCAAAATATTTTCTAAACATTTGTGGAAACTCAAATAATGTTCCATAAATAGTAAAATTGAAAAAAGACAAAAATAAGATCTACATTAGGTTGATGAACATATTTATAATGAATAATTTAATCAAACATGGGAAATTTGAAAGACTAAAGTGCATTATTTAGTTTAAAGACATTCCAAATGGGGATATAAGGGTGGTCTTATCTTAGTCCAATAATGTAATTGGAATATAAAAATTACATGATATCCCATAAAAAATATTAGTGACTCTTCTTAGATTTTATGTCAAACATTTGGTCTAGATATGGAATGGGTAAGTGGTATTTTTAGGTCACATGGATCAATTGCCCATAATAAAGGCAATCTCTCTTGATATCTTGAATTCTTGTGGGAACAACTTCATTGGTCTAATTTTAAATAATGGTGTGTTAATTTTCATATAAACTATTTGAATGAGAATCATTCATTTGGAGCCTGACATGGGGTAAATTATTCAATGTTGTAATATTATTTCTAATTATGTTCTTAAAACTTCTTGAAGGGTTGGATATTTTCATCATTGAGGATTTAATATTGGTTCAGACACACATTTATGTAAGATCTGATGAATATATCATATATGGTTACTCCCTGTAATGTATCATTGAATATATCCTAATGCCGCAACATTTTTTTTGGAATTTACTACAATTGATACTCTTGTTTTGTATTTCAAGTAATTGAGATTATGAATAAAAATTTCTCAATTTTAAAAATATTTTAATTTTTTATGTTAAAATATAGAAATTTAAGGTCTAGTTTTGAGCATGTTCCTAAGATAATTTTATCCCAATATTCTCAAGGTTGTAATCCTATACATGTAATGAATATGTTTAGTTGGATCTGTTGATTATATCATTAATGTATCTTTAATCAATGTCATTATGATATTCAATATACATAATGTTTTTCAGAATAAGGTCATTTCCAAAAATTAATTCATTAATATGATCATGTGTTTCCAAACTATCACCAAATAAAATCATGTTATTAATCATTTAACTTACATCCTTATAGATAAAAATAAATTAAATTTGTTTCAAAGTAAAAAAAACATTTTTTCTCCTCATGGGGGTGTTTCATTGAATTAGTAATGTTAAAATTTATAGCATGTTCCAAAAAATTCATTGAAAGACTTCCTCTATTAATATTTATTATTTTCTGGTAAAACATGTGGAATGGACTTCCTAGAATGATGGGTGGTTATCTTTACAAATTACTTCCTCTGTGTTCATAATTTACATGCTAGTAGTTAAAAGAAACTCAAGTGCGCTAAATAGAAAATATTCTAGAGCACCAACTGGGAAAGTAGTGGTTTAGTTTGCAAGTTATGCTACTATTCGGGTGGATCTAATCACTTCTATATGTGAGAAAGAATACACTAAGTATGTAATTACATTAAATGATTATCTTAAATCACATAATGGACAAGAAATATTAATCTCCTCAATACTATAATGGATAGTGAAGGTACCCAGATCTTGGATTGTTCTAGAGGTATTTGTGGGATTACATGTGTGGAAACATTTTTACTGGTACTTAACTTTTAATAACATTTCAATATTCTTTTCTTGATAAAAATTTATTTGATGAATTTTGAATACCTTGGTATTTACAAGGTCACTTCTAGTAAAGGTATGTTAATATCTTAACTTTTTATTAACTCAAAAATATTTTATTTAAATGCCTCTTAACTTGTTTTCCTTTTTTCCATAATACTTATAAAGAATTAATGTTGGGGAACATATAGGTCTTCCAACATGGACTTTAATTTGACATCATTTATTGGCAATATCTCTATAGGTCCTTAAATTCTGTTTAATGGGTTGATTATTGAAGGGTATTCCATTGTCTAGTTTTAACTCCTTCTCAAGATATTGATTCCTCATTACGTACAAAATCCTTCCAAATACATAAGCAAATAAAATTGGAATTCCCTTTGGAGTTAGGAATTGAGTTAGTAGAAATATTACATAGGTCATCGTTCTCGAAGTCATTTATGATAGACACAATCTATAATTACTTCCCTTGTAGTTACTTTACTGTTGATATGTGAGTATTGATGGTAATTTGAAGGATAGTTTCAGATTCCACAAGTTGCTTCAGAAATTATTTTAAAGTGGGTTCATGATATTTTCTATAATGGTATATTTTAGAGAGTTCAGAAACCATCCATTTAAAGAGTTTATGTCTGAAAGTATTATAGGAGGTATGTTGGAATGGTGGAATGTATTGTTGTTGGTTATAAGCACTAGAAAAAGTATTGGAAACTCTTTATATCCTTGGTTTATTTTTTTATCAGTATTGGTATGGCCTCTCGAACATGTAATCAAAAATTTCATACACTAAGGGGAATCTATTAGTATAGTGGTAAAATAGTAGAAATTTTGTAAAAAAATTGGTTGTGTGGGAGGAGATGTTCCATATTCTGTGTTTAAAGATAATAGTCTAACATTAGAGGATTGTAATTTAATTTAATTTTCAAGTAATTTTTATATGGAAATGTTTACCTCATGAACCCTTCTACTTATATATCATATAATAAATTGATGAAAAAATATAGGATCCTCTCAATTAACTATCAATATTTAGATGTTTACTTGTTTATTAGTGCTCCTCCATAGGATGTATCTAACAAATTTGGATGACTACCAATAAATACATAGTAAAATATTGCCCTGAAGTTGTGATCTTCATGGTGCTGGTATGGTAAAAAAAAATAGTTGCATAAATCTCTCACAAATCTAATGAAGATATTACCTATTAGCTTATCTTGTCCCTTTAATCTCTTCTCTAATATGGATACTCCATAAAATGGGGAATAATTATTATAAAAAAGATCTACATAGTTCTTCCCAAATGGTAAATTCTCTATGTTGTAATCTATGTAACAATTACTTAGTTTGTCACTCTAAGAAGAATATGAAGAATCTATGATTGATCTAGGCTGTAGAGATTTCTCGTGGCTTGAATCAGTTGCAAAAACCTCAAAAATATTATCAATTATTATTGGTACCATCCTCATAAATGCATTAATCTTGGATAATTGTTGAATATTATAGTTTTTAGTTCATAGACTTTTCGGGTTTTTAATTATATTTCACAGTTATTGTTAATCTAATTTAGTTCATATCTCTCTCTCAAATTATTATTTAGTCAGTACAAGTTATTTTGTATTTTTTCACTACATAATAAGAATCTGGTGGAAGAGGTAGTACAGTATCTATTTTTAGTCAATGAATAATGGAAAACAACCCTTTCCACTTCCCCTATAATCCTCAAAATCTAAATTCATTTTAGAATAGTTCCACTAACCTATTGATCAAAACCGATGATGTGGGATAAAATAGACTAGTTCATATGTTGAAATAATGTTAAAATAAAACTAATAGACTAGAACTGGCCAACCCAGAAAAAATTGTAAGTTTACGTGTGTCCAGTCACAGGAAAAAAAGAAAATTATTTTTGAAGCCAAGATTATTTTTCTATTATACAGGGTCTCTGATTTTCCACGTATAAGAGAGTGGTAGGGGTATGTTTTTATCTATTTTTATGGGTTCAGGTTTGTGTGAAAATAGTGGAATAATTAATTTTGAATTGAATTTTATATTTAAAATAGGTTTAGATATTTGACTCATTTTGAAACCCAAATAGTGTTGCAGGTTATGTGCCACTGGCCTTTTCACACCCCCTTGAATGCCAAATTCTTCTGAATAACAGCAAGTGAAAATCAAAAAATAAGAACCTAAGCCACACCATCCAGTACCTCATGCTCATATGACCAAATTTCTCATTTTATGGTCAGCACCATCTAATTTCACATGATCCTTTCCCATATCATGATGACATTATCGCCTCATCTTGATGACCAAGTCATCCAATAGGTGACCAACATCACCCAGTGCCTTAAGACTAGCCCATTTTGATGATCTTATCACCTAGAAATAGATAAAGAACCATTTCAATCATAAATCCAACCTTTTCTAGTTCCCATGGAACTCCGAAATCTATATAATTAATTTAAAAAAATCAATTTAACTAAAAAAACACCACAAAAAAACTACCTAATGTTCCAAGCCACTCACTTGGTAGAAATTATTTTTATAATCGATGAGCATTCCCATAGGAATCTCCAATGAGTTAAATTAATTAGATAAAATCATCCAATTAAATTATAGGGCTTGTATCATTCAACAAACTAGTATTCTTAAATAGTGTCAAAATTGACATAAATGAGTTGTTTAAACAAATACTAAATTATTAAATTATATAATAGTCCTAAAAATATAAGGATCATCCAAAGGACTCCTATAATGATATATATTCTATTAATGAACCACATGGGGTTATCTTGGAACTTTATAATAAGTTAATGAACAATTTAATATAAAAATACAAGAAGACATTGTAAAAGTTTGACTATTTAACTTAGAGTTAAATCTAAAAGATAATGTAAAAATGGTATACTAAACTTCTATAAAACCTATTTGTTGAGAGGATTTAGAACTATAACCACCTAAGGCTATAAATAGATTAATTTGGAGAATTTATAAACTAAAAATTATTTTACAATAAAATAATATTTTAAACTTTTCCTAAAGTGACGGTGACCTCACTTATAAATGGGTACTTCTCCTTCTATTGAAATCACACCACCAAACCCATTTGTCTTTTCCAAAACCTACCCAAATATCCTCCAAAATTCCCTCACTTAATCCTATAGTCCTTCCCCTGATCATAAATACTACCTATAGAGCCCTTTTGTTCAAATCAAAAGGAAACACCCAAAGAAGAGGTAATTATTTTATCACCACCTTCAAAGTTCTCTTCTTCTTCCACTTTATCTTTCTTTGTTATTTACAAACCAAAATAATATATTAGGTACCTTATATATACTATGATGTTATTATAAATATGTTATAACCTTATTCATTATTCAATCCATCCTATGAAAGATAATGTCACCATGTGTTTGTACGTACGACTTACTGTCTCCACGTCATGGTGTGATTTTTTATTCAACACTATGTTATTTGGATGGATATAATGATGAGTAATATGTATATAGATAATGATAATAAAATGATAATATCTTTATAAAATTAATATACCATCCAATTCCAAATCATTTAATTATTAATGAAATGATATCATCACTCGTGTGTACGTACGACTTACCATCTTCACGACGCGATAAGATTTATTTACAGGTACAAAAATTCAACGATGATTATAAAAATAAATATTATTAACATGTATTTAATATATGACATAATAGTGCTACTGGATATATGTTTGTGTGTGTGTGTCTTTATGTACTTACATATATCTTATTCACTTACTTCCGTTCAAAAAGATATGAAAATGGAAACAGCGTTTATGCGTACGTACGGCCTATCTTCTCCATAAACGGTGTTTTAAATTTCATGTATCTATCTATTATACATATTTATATTCTAAATATATATTATATATAAATAATTTTTTATATTTTTTATGTATTTAAATCATGATCTAAATGTTAAGATCAATAATAAAAAGTTAAAACATGTACGATCAAGAAAGCGATTGTTACCCCAAATGTCAATTTAAGATGCAAAATATTATTAAATCGGAAGTATAATATCATAAATGAATGATTTATTATATAATAAATATTAATATGGTTCTTGAATAATTTAATAACATACTATGGTCATTATAAAAAAGGTTAAACATACCCTTGACCAAAGGAAAGTAAAAGGTAAGGGTTAAATCCCCAATCTCATTATTATCCGAGATTGTTGTTATGTATTTATTTACTGGGACATATTTATCATCCATGTCCACGTTTAATAAAAATGCTTTCAAAAGGAATCTTTTAAGATTTTATAGAAGGGTATCTTTAACTAGATCATCATTTTACATGGTTTTTATATTTATTCTTCTAAATCATTCTCATTAATGTCCATATTTTCAACATGGTTTTTAAGGATTTATTTATATGGAGATGAATGTTTTAAATTTTTAATTCTTTTAAAAAATTTCAAAGTGGTATGGGAAAATTTAATCCAAAAATGTCTTCAAATTTCTTCATTTCTAAATTGTGTGACATTAAAATGTTGTTATGAAAAAGGGATATTTCTATCAAATAGTTTTACTAATCATTTTCAACTCAGTCAATATCCTTTTTTGATATTGTTTTTTATTTTTGTTGATTTATTATAAATACAATCTTTAATATTTTATTGAATGAGATATGATATCTTTGACTGTGAATGTGCTATTTTTTATACCATTATGGGTTTATGGTTAATATATTGACATTTCGTATATTAGTTTTAATACAAATGTTTATGTTATGTTTAAAAATTTTCATATGGGGAATGCATTGGACTTAGTAAGAGACAGGTGGAGCTCGCTATAGCTCCTCGATGCATCGGTAGGTCTCATGAGACAAACTATTATCATGGCACAAGGCCTTGACAAAAAATTTATTTGTAGTCTTCTCATGAGGCCTTGACTATGTGGTAATGATGTATGATGTTATGCATTCCCTAATTATGAAATTAATTATTACATGTGATTATTCGATTATTAGAATATCCATAAGAATGTTTATATGGTAATGTTTTATATATTTTCTCCGTATTATGTTCATGTTTATGTTTAAAAGCCTGTGGTTTATATTACACATCTTGACTTAAAAGTTTATAGCTTCCGCTACATTATTTACACTTTCTGAGCATCTGAGCTCACCCATTTCTTATGTTTTGTTTTCCCATGATTCCAAGAATTGTTTTGTGCTTGATATGTAGGGTTATTCTAATGGAACAATGAAGTTTTCAGTTGATTATTTATTTTTAGTTTTATGTTTGAATGTATAATGTAACATTCATGTATGTAATCTATTTTCCAAGACTACTAAACTGATCAGTCCTTCAGGACTTCATTCCTTGTAATCATTCCAATGTATTAAAATAATACAATGACCTTGGGCATTTAGGGTCGCGGTGTTACAGTTTGTATCAGATAAGTTTAGTACAAAACATGGAAACTAGATTTAGAAAACTCTAATTATAGCACATTACCCTAAGATAGACATTAAGGATTAGTATATAAGAACTACTTATAATTTTGGTAATGTAGAGATTTTTTGTATTTTCCATGAAATACATACATGTCTGGATATGAGCAGGTAGAGGCGGCTCTAACACAGATGTACCTAAGAGTGAAAACTCTGACAAGGTGTTCCATGCTTGACCCGGGGTACCCTGGTACATGAGAACGGGACTTTCTACACTCCGGGTTGTGACACTCTTGGGGGCTATGCTTAGGATAATTCACATTTTATTAAAATCCATTATAAATGATTTAGGATTAAGTACTACCCCAATGAAAATAATTTTTTTATGATTATAGATTATATTCATAGACTTTTCAATTTATATTAGGTATTTTACAAGTTTGGAATTTTTCATTATGATTCATAAACTAACCTAGTGTATGCCATCATCTAGAAATGGCACCGAGTAGAAGGAATGATAACTCCAACAATATGCATGATCCAAAGAGTAAGAAGGATCATATCTTTTATGGTATTAAGAAAACATTTAAAAGGAAAACATTCTCCCACGTATTCTCATCATCTGAATAAATAGAATCTTGTGTTAATAAGATAAGTAAATAATTATCTGAGTCATATGACCTTTAAGGGAAACAAGAGAATACAGGGATGGTAGAGAGAAATAAGGATAAAGGGAAGAGGGGAAAGAAGGATTTTCCTATATATGATAACTGAGGAAAGAATCACCTTGGTAAAGTCTTTAATGGGATAGGTGTTTGTTATTAGTGTAGATAAAAAAGACCACAAGTATGTTATTTCTAGGGTAATAAAAAGGTTTCAAATGTACAATGCTTCATCTGCAAGGAGTTGGGACACTACGTGAATCAATATTCAAATCATCAGAGTATGCCCCAAATGATGCTATTGGATAATAATCAAGTTTTGATACTAAAAAAGATGAAGAGTAATGACAAGTGTTCTTATGTTGTTTTTAAATAATTATTTAATTTGAGTGTTGTATTAATGATGTACTAGTTATATAAATTGTGGAAATAAATAAGGATTGTACGGTAGTACTATTTCATTGAGAATTTGATATTATATGGTTTTATGAAATTTGACTCAATAGAAAGATAATATTTTAAAAAAATCATGGTTTAAGGAAATATTAACCTTAATATGGTTCTGATAATGAGGTATTGACTTTGGAATAAGATAAGATTGATTTGGATAAATTATGTTCGATATTCTTGACTACTTTGAAAATATTTAATTTTTTTTCTATTCTATTATTACAGGAGTTTACAATATTTTTGGATATAAGGATTATATCCTATATTCTATAACTAAAAAGGGAGAATTAATGTAATCAATAAGTTTTTATTTTAGTTCAGGGTTTCACTGTGTTTTAAAATAATACATGATGAAGGTATTCACATGTTATTACGTGGCAAAAAAGATCTTAAT
Source organism: Viscum album (assembly GCA_963277665.1). Lineage (NCBI taxonomy): Eukaryota > Viridiplantae > Streptophyta > Magnoliopsida > Santalales > Viscaceae > Viscum > Viscum album. The sequence continues at coordinate 173,945,006 of OY728157.1, forward strand.
TGGGTTTACATTCTTTATAAATTAAGGACTGTGAGTCTAGATAAAAGTATTTTGGATAATTCTAAAGGTTAGAATGGATTAATTTTTACATTGGATACTACTTTTACGGTTAAATAATTTATTGGGATTATATTTGGATTGTTATAAAAATCACAACATAGAGGTCGGGTGATAACCCATCGCATCCGGGAAGGGCACGAGACATGAACCTGTAACCAAAGGGTGACATGGGTGCATCACCTACCATTAGCCTACGTGATATCCTAGTTTGTATAATATAGTATTTTTTAATATTCTGACAAATAAATTATAAATTTAACATTGTTGTAACCCTATAAGATTATGATTAATAGAATATTTTTATCTCTATTATGTTTTGGAGTGAAATACAAGTTTGTGGTAGGAATTAGTTGAAGGATGAAGCTCTAATTTTCAAGAATATTTTTTTCTTATTAAATGAATAAATTAATTCTTAAACTATATGGAATATATCTTAAAACCAAAAGTGTTTTATCCTAATACCTTATGTTTTGTTGAACCGATGATATTTTAAATTATCATAGATTGATGGCTTTGAGGCCACCAATTTTACACTTGTTTCTGATTGATGACCTCAATCACTACCTATAAATAGTTACATTTTCCCTCCAATTATGTGTCTCTAATTTCCACCAATGTTCTCCTAATCGAGATCATAATTTGGTGGTTAATTTTTCATTTACCTTTCCCTCTTATTAAGACTATGTTTTATAAACCTGATTTCCGATGTGGGTTTTCCACAAAGTTAATTTTCTATTTTTAACCTTCTATTTTCAAAGAACAATTTAATATTGTGAGGAAAAAATTTATTTAAGTATGGGAGAATGTAGCACCCCAATATCTTATAGTACATTATCTATTTAACGTAATTAAATAACTTTTGTTACACGCAACATTGAGTTCGAGCGCACCACGACTTACCAAACTAGCCATTCAAAAAGTAGTTTTGAATAGTATTAACTGAATTTTGAATTTTATATACTCCATATAATTTTAAAAAACATATTATGTGTTTCTTAGACATAATATAAGAACAAATTTATTATTTCAGATAAAAGAAGTATTTTTCCAAAAATGTAATTTTACAACCTTTTAATGGAGAACCCTTTTTAAAACCAAAATTTGACACTTTTATATATCCAATTTAATGAAATTAAATTCTTCTTTAGAATCAGCACAAAAAAATTTAGTTTCGATAAATTTATGGTACTTTTTTGATAAATTTCATATTTTAATGAATATTGAAAAATGCTAAATTTTAAATGAGAACAACTTTTTTAATCGAAATATTTTATAGTGTTAAATTATTCATTTTAATAGTTTGGAAGTATAATTAGATTATGTTTTTATCATTTAATACAATTTAGTTCATTATAAGTAATTTCACATTTAAATTTGACATAAACACTTTTCAATCTTTTGATAGTTTTTATTTTTTAAAACCCGCTTCTTGGTTTTGACAACGGGAATTAATTTTTAATTAATCAATGGAACTTAAAAGTGATTAATTTGGTAAAATATAATTCATTTTTTAGTTTGTAATATCAAACTTATCTTATGGTAAATGTTTGGTATTTTTCTGAAAACATTTAGTTTTTGATGATTAGTGAAAAACAATACATTTTTGTTTAAAACTGATTTTTTATTTTAATAATTATGTATTTTATTATAATTTATTTAAATTTCAAAATAGATACATAATACCTATATTATTTTAATGTAATTCATTGGAGTCATTTTATAATAAGATTATATATATATAATTTTATTAAACTTTTTAACGCTTTTTACCCACCTTCTAGGAACATTTGCAAATTTGTATAAAATGAAATTTTACGGATTTTGTGAATTTAATTTTAAAAATTTGAGAGACATAGTAGAGACCATTAAGTAAAATGTGATTCAATAAGATGAAAATAATTTTTGTTGAATAGTAACTTTTGGCTTCTACTTCCCACGGTAAAAATTAAATAGGGTAATTAAAGGTAAAAATGATATTATAATTACCCTAACACATGTCCTAATTTTTTGTATAAGTATATTTCAACCAAAACCAACCTTATAAATAAAAAATTATCCTTTTGGTTCACTTGGATTAGATTAAGACATTTATTATTATTTTATTTAAAGAAGAGTTAAAAGTGATAAATTCAAAGTTTAATAACTAAACCATTTTTAATATAAGGTTATACATAAGATATATTCAACTATAAATATTAATTATAAATCTAAAAAAATTTCCTACATAATTTTATTTTATTTATAGTTCTTATACATTAAATAATTAAATTTATTTATGACACAATGATGGTGTAGTGATTACCTTATTAATGAAATATTAAAATAATTAATATTATAAATATCCAAATAAATGTAAATTTAGACATGTGATTCATTACACTGATTTTTTAGGTTAATATAAATTGTTTGGGTTAATTAAATGATTTTTTTTTCTAAGTAATCATGTTGTTATGACTTTCAAAAAAACAAAATACCAAATTGTGTCAAAATTTACAAAAATGAGTTTTTCAAAACAATTACAATATTATTAAATTATATAATAGTCCTAAAAATATAATTTTTGGAAAATTGACTCTTATAATGATATATGTGCCATTAATGAATCACTTGGGGTTCTATTGGAATGTTATATTAAGTATAATAACCATTTAATATAAAAATAATAGAAGACACTGTAAAAGTTAAACTATTTAACTAAGAGTAAAATCTAAAAGATAAGGTTAAAATGGTAACCTAAACATTACTAAAACATATTGGTTGAGATTATTTAGACCCATAACCACCTAAGGCTCAAAATAAATTTATTTGGATCCATTACAAACTGAAAAATATTTTATAATAAAATAATATTTCAATCTTTTCATTAAGCAACCCTCACCTCTCTTATAAATGGGTACTTCCCATTATCTAAAAACAAATCCTCAAAAGTCATTTGTATCAAAAAAACCCGGGACAAATATCCTCCCAACTTCCCTAAATTCAACCTGGAGGCCTTCTCTTGTTCCTTATGCCAACCTAAGGAGCCCTTTTGTTCAAATCAAAAGGAAACACCCAAAGAAAAGGTAATTATTTTATCACCACATTCAAAGTTCATGTCTTCTTCCACTCTCTCTTTATTTTTTATTTCCATACCATATTACTAAATCCAGTAAGTTTTAAATGATATTATGTTATTGTAAATATGGTATAATTATATTCATTATTCTATTCATCCTATGAATGATAATGTCACCAGGTGTGCGTACGTACGGCTTACTGTCTCCACAGCGTGGTGAAATTTTTCATTCAACACTATGTTATTTGGATGGATATAATTATCATTAATTTGTATATAAATAATTAAAATAACATTATAATTTCTATATACAATTCATATACCATCCAATTCCACACATTTAATCATTAAGTAAATGATATCGTCGCTCAGGTGTACCTACCGCTTACCGTCTCAACGACGCGATGAGATTCACTTATAGGTTCCTAATTTATCTATGATTATAGAAATATATATTATTAATAAATATTTAATATATGATAAAATAATTCTAATGGATATGTATATATATATGTACTTACATATATCCTATTCACTTCCGTTCAATACGATATGAAAACAGAAACCGCATTTATGCGTACATATGGCCTACTGTCTCCATAAATGGTGTTTTTCATTTCATGTATCTATCTATTATACAAATTTATATAATAATTATATATAATATATAAATAATGTTTTATATTATGGAATAATTTAAATCATTATCTAAATGATATGATCAAGAATAACATGTTAAAATGCATATGATAAGGAATGTGATTATTACCTGAAATTTTAATTTAACATGAAAATAGTTATTAAATTGGTAGTATAAAATCATAAATAAATCATGTATGATATAATAAATATTAACATCATTCTGGTATAATTTAATAACATACTATGGTCATTATACAAGAGGTTAAACATACCCTCGACCAAAGGAAAGTGCAAGGAAAGGGTTAATTCTTCAGTCTCATTTTTATCTGAGATTGTTTATATGTATTTATTTACTAGTAAATATTTATCAACCAAGTCCATGTTTCATAAAAATGTTTTCAAAATGAGTCTGTTAAGGTTTTATTGAAGGTAATATTTAACTATATCATCATTTTGAATGGTTTAAATATTTATTCTTGTAAATAATACTTATTAATGTCCATGTTTTCAAAATGGTTTTTAAGGATTTATTTATATGGACATGAAGGTTTGAAAATTTTAATTCCCTTAAAAATTTTCGAAGTGGTATGGGATACTTTGATTCAAAAATTTCATTAAATATCTTCCTTTCTAAATTGTGTGACTTTAAAATGTTTTCATGAAAAAGAGTTCTTTCTCTCAAATAGTTTTACTAATCATTTTCAACTATGTCAACATCCTTTTTGGATATTATTTTTGATTGAAGTTTATTTATTATAAATACAATCTTCAAAATTTTATTTAATGGGTTATGATATGTTTTACTGTGAATGTGCAATTTTTTAGACCATTCATGGTTTTTGGTTAATGTATTGACATTTTATATACTAGTTTTAATATTAAATTTTTTGTTATGTTTCAACATTTTCATATAAGGAATAAAGTGGACTTAGTAAGTGATGGGTAGAGCCCACTGTAGCTCCCCAATGAATTATTAGGTCTCATGGGACAAACTAGTGTCTTGGCACAAGGCCTTGGAAAAATATTTATTTGCAGTCTTGGCATAAGGCATTGACTCTGTGGTAATGATGTTCGGCATTAGGCATTCCCTAATTTTGATAATAATTGTAACATGTGATTATTCGACTAGTATAATATCCATGTGAAAGATTATGTAGTAATTTTTTATTTATTTTCTCTATATTATGTTCATGTTTATGTTTAATGGGTTGTTGTTTTTATTACACATCTTGCCATAAAAGCTTATAGCTTCTACTAAATTATTTACCCTTACAGAGCATCTGACCTCACCCCTTTCTTATGTTTTCTTTTCCCAAGATTATATGAACTGTATTATGTTTTATATGTGGGGTTAAGCTAGTGAATTAATTTAGTTACCTTTGAATTATTTATGTTGTGGTTTATGTTTGAATGTGTAATGTAACGCTCATGTATAAAATCTATTCTCCAAGACTACTAGACTAATTGGTCCTTCAAGACTTGATTCCTTGTATTCATGCCAATGTATTATTATAATGCACTGAATCTGGGATTTTGGGGTCATGGTGTTACACACACCACTAAAACACTCATGAAATCACAAATAAATATTAGTGTCACCTACCGAGTTTTGGTAGACGTTCACTCATCCTACCGTATCCTATAATGTAAAACAATTCCAAAAAAATTATTTTTAGATGTACACCCTAAAAATAGGTTAAAATGAAACACATGGATTTGGTTCTCTGCAAGGAAATAGGGAATAATAATATATGAAACATAATTCAAGTGCTTGCTGATACAGATCCAACCCTATAGACAGATCAAGAAACAGAGCTCGGATGGAGGATCTTTCTCTACACCTGGTGTAGGAAAAAAATTAAAGGGACACCAGTACTTTGGGAGACCAATATAGTTACTTGGGCTTAACATATATTTATATTACATCATTTTAGATGAATATTTAGTACATTTAAAAAATAAACACCTGAGGACCTTAATAGATTACTGTCTTTGGGAATATGAGGACCTTAATAGATTAGAGTCTTTGGGAATATGAAAAAATATTCTATCCCAGTAAAAGATCCTCAAAAAATTCCTAAAAGATCTATACCATTAAAACATCTTCCTCAAACCATTCTTCATAGACTAGGGAGAGGAAACATAAGAAATGGGTGAGATTAGTTTTTTATTAAGTGTAAATAAATAAAATATGTAAGAATAACATGAACAAAAGGGTATGGAACATGAGCATAACATTTGAGGGTCATAGACTTCATATTACAGATCATAATAATGATTCAAAATTTAGTAGACTTGAATAATAAGAAAATGATTAACATAATCCAAGAGATCATAACATAGTAATAAAACATGGGATTGTGGTAAGCACATATAAAAACTTTAAGTCATGGTGACCTACCAAAAACATTGTAACATGTTTGGCTTGGGTTAATCACATGTGTACCTGCTTTGGGCATGGGATACCCTCCCATGTACCATTTTGTTTTTTGGATTGGTATGTCCTCACATGTACCCTCTAGTTTTGGGATTGATATGTTCTCCCATGTTCCCTTTTATTGTGGCCTTCAGATGTCCTCATGTGTACCCACTTGTTTCAAGATTGGGAAGTTCTCTTGTGTTCCCCCTTGTTTTGGGATTGGGAAGTTCTCCACTATTCCCTCTTATTTTGGGCTGGGAATGTCCTCCCATATACCCTTTGATCTCATAAAGCATTAATCCATACCCAATTCATTGGAGGGAGATATAGGTTCCACCTATTGCATAAAGAAATCATATATACATGTGCCATAGAAAATTTATCGTATCATGCCCCATGAAAATATATGGGTTCTATAAACATCAAATAATAACCCAAGGAATGAAATGAGTATGATTAATATTTCATCACATCATAACATATCGAAAATAGAATGGTCTTATAACCATTTCATCAAATCATAATCCATGAAAAGAAGTAGGGTTTATAAACATGGAACCCTTGGATAAGAAAAGGATTTTATAAACATATAACCTATGAAAGAGAAACTGGTTTCATAAAGACAATGAATTTAAGCATAACCCATTCATATAATGGATATGTATGTAACCCTTAGATCATTTCCTATAAATACCTGAGTAACATTAATAGATGAAATTTTATATGAAAAATAATTTGGAAACATGTACCAAAAATGTTTCTATATGAAAATATTATTTCTTGTTCGAAAAAGGATTCTTAAAACATAAAACCATTTAAAAATATTTTTCATATAAAATACCTTGAAAATTTATAAAGAAGGGATGAAATAAATTTGAATATATTTTTTCATGAAATCCAATAAAATAATCTTCAAAACATTTTCTAAACTTTTTTCTTTGAAAACACATTGAAATATTATAATGAAAACTTGAAAAAAAATTGAATCCCATTTCATTGAAAATAATTAGAAAAAATATAATGTAAGAATGAAAATAATTTTGGAAACCATTTATTTTAAAAGAATTATATATTATAAATAAATCATGAAAAAAAATTGAAAACATTTCTGACAACATGGTCTTTTTAATATAATAGATTTTCGAATGAAGAAAGAGATGGTCAGATTTTACATAAAACATTATCTTTAATTACAAATATTGGGAAAATTTTACTAATAAATTGATATACCTTGGATAAACATAGGATAAAGAAACTCATGTTTTTTAGGAAAAATGGATTTAAATATTTCCTCAAAGGAAGCATAAACATAAACAATCTCGAAAATTTATGAGATTGTATCAATAAACCCTTATAACTTGATTACTTGGGAGCATACATTCAATGATAGAAAAGGAAATTAAATTAATCTTATAATATCATGAAGAAAATTATGTTCATGATATTACATGTAAAATGGAAGTATATACTCCTCAAAAAATAATTTGGGAGCATAAGAAAACATGAATCTCAAAGAAGGCAAGTTGAGACAAAACTAAATTACCGATTAGGAGAATTTTGAAACTTAAACCACCTAAAAGAAGGATCTTAAATGTACATATTAGAACACATAAATGTATGTATAATATACATAGAATACAATCGTTTAAAGTACATACACCCCATATATAATAACCCTGAACCTTATTACATACTTAAACATGATTCATTACATAAACATGCACTTAAGATGACTTTGAGGATCAAGAGGTCTAGTGTCTTGAGAAATTAGGAACATTACATGAAAAATTAGAACATAAAACACAACATCTTTATTGAGAACTTCTTCTAAATGACCCCAACATTCCTTCATACTTATTATTGCATGGGATTACCTAAGTACAAACATAAGAAAAGTGTGAGATATAAATCCAATAAGGTACTAAACAAGTCATGAAATGAAGAATATAATAAATGATAGAAAATAGTAATATAAATAGGTCATAATAGAAACATGAACATAAATTGATGACATAGCATGCTTATCATAACATCGAGATGTGGCAACAATATTTAACATGATATTAGCCTGAGCAAAGTCTCATTGAACATGAAGCATGAGTAAACTCTCATAGAACATGAATTAGAATGAGAAAACCATCATTTTACTTGATTTATCATTCGAAAATCCCCATTGTACATGGGGTATCATGATACTATTCTATACATATTGCATTGAATCACTATCCGGATGCACCCTTTATAAAAATTTCATTTCATGCATAAGTCTACCACATGGATAATACAACATGGAATTATTAAACATCATCATTTTTCAATGATAAAGTAATGCGGAATACATACATGAAACTCTATAATAAATAATTAAATGTTTATAAAGATTAATGCCTTGATAGAGAAATGGTCATGGTATTCACAGCACTATGACTTTGGCTTGGAAAACCATTGTGCAATTTCGGCAGCATAATGGTGGGACATTAGAATTCATGAAATTTAAAGGCTTAGTGGTAAGCACCCCAAAATACTACATGGAAAATGGGGGTTCAAAACCCATGGGGCGTAGGTACTATAGCAGTACTGTAGCAGCGGCAGCACTGTTCATCAGCGGGTACTGTAGCGGCGGCGATACTATGCGGTACTGTAGTAGCAGGTTACTATTCACAGAATGTGAATTGGCCTTAGAATTTGGGCCTATTGGCTATGTAATGGGCTACAAGCCCACTAGGCCTTCGGGCTATGTAATGGGTTTCCCTCTACCCAGTTAAAATGGGTCTTTTCTTTGATTTAATAATAAAAATGAGGCTTTCGCCCCAACCTTTAAAAAAAATAGATACGTCTTCCAACATATGTAATGGAATTTAGATGCATAATTTAAAATAATTTATTAAATGTAAATTAGATGAGAGAAATCCCTTATGAAATTTTGGCATGGAAACAGGTGTACATTGGAGGCATTAATGAGAGAGAAAGGGGTATCTAATCATTAAAACATATGTAAGAAAATATAGGGGACGTGATAAATCATACCCCAATATTTTTAATTGAAAATAATAGGGCATAACAGTATAAGTAAACATAGATATAAATAAGGAAGGAAGAAAGTGAGGATCCCTTACTTGGAAGTGTGATCCCAAAGGCTTGGGAGAGGCTTGATAAAGGATTCTTGGGAGATAGGGGCACCTTGAGAGGATTTTACAGAGATTATGGAAGGGGTTAGTTGAGATCTAACTGGTTTGAGGGGATATAAAAGGGATATTGAGTGGGTTTATATAGGAAAGGAGATGAAATTCATTATTATTTCGGTTTTGGACACTACACGTTAATCTAATCCAATCCACAAACCATCCCATGGTTTTTTTCCATAGTTTCTTAATAAGGGGAGTAGATAAAATTATTTTATAAGGCCAATGACTAAAGTTTTTAAAATATTAGGCTTGATTATGTATAGGTGAATCACACTCTCAAGGAAATCATTTTAAAAAGGTAAAATATTTTATATGTCTTGGAGGGTCCACTAAGGTACTATAAAATTAATTCATAAAATCAAAAATCATATTATTTTAAAGGTAAAACATATATTATCTGAATATCCCTTTTATAGTATTTTATTACATCACTATTAGGTCATTATGATGTCATAAAATTCATTATATATTTAAAAATTATTTATTTTTTACCCGAAAATTTGACCATATCAGAAAATTTTGAAAAATTCATCATTTGATAATTTCAATGTCCTGAATCCAAAAATAATATTCATTTTATCTAAGTATGGGAATTTTTATATTTAAAATAAAGACCGACATTTATCGAAATTCATGGGTTTTTACAAAAAATTACTTCAAACATTAATAAAAATTACAATGGTATTCATAAATAATTATAATCTCATTTATATTTAATTAAATGTGATTTCATAATAATATTTTAATAAAATATTACTTAATTCAAAAATCCATTAATTAATCAAAATATATTTCTTAATTGAACGTTAAATAAAAATACTACTTTTGCTTTAAAAAACTATTTACAAAGTAGCAATAATAAAATGAATGCATATTCTTTATTCTATAAAAAAATAATATACATAATCATAGTGATAGGGTTTTGTTACATAACCCATTATAACACCCACATAATACATAGGTGTAAGGTGTGCGATGGTGACAGACTCTTGGGGCGGCTCGGATAACGTCACTCGAGTGGTAATTTCTATTAACTTCCACTCCTCCCATTGGTGATTCCATTCAAGGTTAATGTGTTGAATCTCAGCTTGGGCTTGGTCAAGAGCAATTCCCAGTGATGCTACCTCATTTCCGAGATCCGACAAATGGGTTTCGTATGGAGCAATTCTACTGGATGAGGCCATCACATCCTTTGTCAAGTTAAATTATATTTGGTAAATCTCTATATTTATACTAATAATGTGATCACTGTTCAACAGCTATATTAGCAACAGTAACAATTCTTAAGAGTATTCTAAAATCCAAAAAAATAAAACCATGGAAGTACGTATTTTTTATATAGCCATTTTACAAAATATGACATTTAATTATATCGAGACTAATTTTCATTAATCAATGTTTTGGTCATTAAAATATTACCCCTTAAGAAATTTCTCCCCCAATGTTTTCTTTTCCCACACTAAAACAGACGAGATTAACTCTACTTCATCACTTCCTCTAATTCCCATGTTGCTTCTTCAAACTTGTTCCTTTTTCACAACACCGTGACAAAAGGGTATTGTATTCTTTCATAGAACTTTTTTACTATAATCTAATATCTTCACGGTATTATCTTCATAGGAGAGTAGATTCCCCAATGGTACCACCTCTGGATTGAGTAAATGTGGTGGATTAGGTATTTACTTCCTCAAGAGTGATACATGAAATACATCATGTATTTGAGATAGGTTCGGTGGGAGTGGTAGTCGATAGGACACTATTCTAATGCGGTCAAGGAGCTCAAAAGGGCCGATGTACCTTGGACTAAGATTTCCCTTCTCCCCAAATCTCATAACTCTCTCCCACGGTGAAATTTGGAAGAATAAAATGTCTCCAACATCAAACATTATCTCTCATCAGTGATTATTAGCATAGCTCTTTTGTCAAATCTGAGCAGCATTAATGTGTTATTGGATGGTGTTAACCTTCTCCACCATTTCTTTGACCATTTCTGTACGTAGGAGTTTTCACTCTCCAACTTCATCCTAACATTTAAGTGTTCTTCACCTCTTCCCATGAAGTGATTCTAAAGGATCCATTTGGATACTTGAGTGTAAACTATTGTTATCGGAGAACTCAACCAGAGGAATATTTTGATCCCATACTCCTTTCAAGTTCATTGATCATGCTCTCAACATGTGATCATATTTTTTGGATAGTTCGCTCATAATGGCCATCAATTTGAGGACAACAATCCATACTAAAGTTCTGCTCAATGTTCAGAGCATGTAGGGGACTCTTTCAGAACATAGAGGTGAATCATGGATCTCAATTGGATATAATAGATAGTGGTACTCCATACAACCTCGCCCCTTCCCAGATGTATATCTATGCCAGTTGATCCAATGAGAAATCCTACCAAATTTCTATGACATGTGTAGTCTTTGTAAGAGCATCCACAACAACCCAGATAGTATTATTTCTTTTGGATGTCTTTAGAAGTCAAGTGATAATGTCTATGTTGTTGTTTTCCTATTTCCATACTGGTAGGGTAATGGTTGTATCATACCCTTAGACTTCCACCTCTAATCCTTCACTTGCTAACATACCAGGTACATTGATGAATACTTTTTGATCTTCTTCTTCATGTTATCCCACCAATAAAGATCTTCGAAATCTCAATACATATTTGTGTTTCCAGGGTTAATGGATAAATTTGAACTAGGTGTATCATCCAAAATTTCTTTCTTTAACTCCAGATTTGATGGAACAGATAGTCTTAACCCACATCTCATAATTCCTTCTTTGTTAACAATGAACTCTAAGGATTTACCTTTTCTGATAGTTTCCACTTTCTTCTAAATTCCCACATCATCCTTTTGAGAATCCTTTAAACCTTCCAACAGAGAATGTTGGGAAATCATTTGTGAAATGATTTATGATGTTCCCTTCTTTATGATTCCCATGTCTGTCTTCATCAAATCTAAGAACATTGGATCCTTTTTAATTCTCATCAAGGATAGAATCATTAGGTAATTCTTTCTTAGAGCATTCCCCACATTTTTTGCTTTCACAAGCTGGTAATGGGTTGAGCGATCGTAGTCTTTGATCAGCTCTAACCATATTTGTTGGTGCATTTTCAACTCTTTCTGTGTGAATATATACTTCTGACTTTTGTGATCTGTGGATATTTTATACTTCTACCCTAATAGGTAATTTTTCCAAATTGTTAAAGTAAATATTACTATATCCAACTATATATCATGTGTTGGATAGTTTTTCTCATGAACTTTCAATTTCCATTAATCATAGGAAATGGATTTTTCATTTTTTATCAACACACATCCCAAGACCATATTTGAAGCGTCACTAAACAACAAAATATTTTCAACACATGTGGGTAATGTGAGAATGAGTGTAGTGATTAGCCTACTTTTCAACTCATTGAAGTTTTCCACACATTCATCACTTAAAGAAAACGTGACTCCCTTCTGAGTTAGCTTGGTGAGATGGTTTGAAAAATCATGAGACATTTCTCAAAAATCAGTGATAATATTCAGCTAACCCCAAGAAGCTACGGATATCTATCACAGATGTTAGCCTCGTCCATCCCTCAATTGCCTTTGTCTTGGAGGGATCCACATATATCCCATTTCTTGTGATGATATGACCCAATAATGAGGCTTCCTTGGACCAGAACTCACACTTGTTGTACTTTTCATATATATTGTCCTTTCGCAAGGTCTCTAGTACAATGCATAGATTCTCCTCTTGATCCTATTTGGTTTTGGAGTATATTGGAATATAATATATAAAGACTACACAAATTTTACTAGGTAATATCTAAAGACTCTATTCATCAATTCCATGAAGATTTTTGGATCATTAGTGAGTTTGAAAGGCATTACTATGAATTAATGGTGGACGTACCATGTACAAAAAGCAGTTTTGGGGATATCCTCCTTCTTCACCCTTACTTAGTAATATCCTGACCACAAATCCACCTTAGGGAATTATTATTTTCCACATATCTAATCAATGAAGTCATAAATTCATGGCAGAGGATACGTGTACTTTATCGTGATTTTGTTGAGCTCATGATAATAAATGAAAAGGCATGTTAACTCGTCCTTCTTCTTGATGAAGAGGACTGGTGCACCCCGCAAATAAACCATTTATCTAAATTCTCTTCTGGTTGTTTCTATAGCTCTTCAAGATCCACAAACAGCCATTTTATATGGAGTATTGTATATTAGAAAATTCCTAGGTATAATATCGATCGATAATTCAACATCTCTTCTTGGAGGAAGACTAGGAAACTCCTTGAGAAACAATTTAATAAAATCCCTTAGAATATGAATTTATTCAAGGACGATTTCTTACTTAGACTCAATAATCTAATGAAGATATTCATTTTTATAGGGCAGTAATATCCATGATTGAGATGATGGTGCTAAAGAAGATTCATCCTCCTCCTTGCACTTGTATAGAATTGGGGGTTGATTCACCATATAGAGATTGAATTCCCTCTCACGGAAATTTATATAGCTTTTTTATTGGTAAATCCAATCCATTCCAAGAATTGCATAAAATTCTTCCAGAGGGAGTATGAAAAGGTTCACTGGGATGTTCAATCCAAAAATTGTGAAAGAGGAGTAATATTTATGGGATTCAATGATTTCCCCATTTATCGTTATCACTAAAATATTTACATCCATGATTTGTGTTTGTGTTGGGATTATTCTACTAAAATTTAGGGATATAAAAAAATGAAAAGAACCTGAATCAAAAATTATATTCACTATTCTTCACGGAATAACTAGCATTCATGTAACCACTTCATTTTCGGGGTTCTCTTCGGTAGTAGTGATTGAAAAATACCACCCTTTTGGCCTTAGAGGTTATTGGTTGCCTCTGAAAACCCTTGGTTTAGGGAACTGGTTTGAGAAGTTGTCCGGTTCTTTTTATTTGAAGTGATATCTAATGGATAAGTTCCCCTCTCTTCCACACCTAAATAATTTCCTCATCCTTTTTAGGAAATTTACAGGGTTCTTCTTTCTGTACCTTTGGCAAGTGGGGTGTTGGAATTTCTAAGCACCATTGGATTTATCCATTGGACCTCCAGAACTAAAGTCCACTTTCCACTTTATATCCCAATGATACCCCTTAGATTTTCATATCTCCATTTCATCATTTAGAAAACATTGGACAATTTACACATAGCTATCGAAGTCACAGATCTCCAGGTATTTCCGTAGGCTAGGCTTTAGGCCACCAAAGAAGAGGCCAACCTTGAATTCAGGGGTAACGAAAAAGACGTTGGTGTATCATACAAGCCTTTTGAATTTTTCCTTATACACTCTGATGGATTCTTTTCCTTTTTTGGGGGGTAAAGGAAGCCTCATTCCATCCTAAGTTAGAGGGTGTAAGTAAAATATTTATTGAAAAACATTTTCCAAGAATCCTTCCATTACAACGCATCGATATCTTACTTAGGATTCACATTTTTTATCAATATAAACCATTGATCAACTTCACCCTCCATATGATAAGCATCCAAATGAACCTTCTCTTGTTTTTAACATTGAAGTATGGATAATATCATTTCAATAGAGTTGATCCATTTTTCAAAGATTGAGGGATCGGTTGATCCATTGAAAGAGGATGTATTTGTCTCCTGAATCTCTTGATTGCGGCTTGTTCATTCTTATGGGGGGTTTAGGCGTTCCTATTGACCCATGTTTCTATTAAAAACATGAGTGAACTTGATATATTATCGTTACAAAGTTTGATATTCCTGCTCCCATTGGATTGGGCATCTCATTAGGATAGTCATCACATTGATCTTCACATCGGTTGTTATCCTGATTCCTCCTATTACCGACCATTATCTTGAACAAAAGGAAATTTAGGAGTAACCCATAAAGGGAAATCCAATGAAAAAAGGGGTAAATTATAAATTACATTTATTCCCTTAACTTATGAATTTATAGGCTTTCATTTATCTTATCTATGATCTATCTCCTAACATATATTCTGATGGGATATTTTATTCTACCTTAATAATGGTTTGTACTGAGCTTATGAATTTACCAAAGCATATCCTATAAGTGTTTTGTAAACATGAGTGCAGCAAGACCAGTTGTCATGCACTAGTTCTCATTCTAGTCTAACTCAAAGTGGTGTTTTCGTGTTTTAACCCTAGATACATTTTGGCTAGAGCAACCTCTACTTGTTTGTATCTTCACAGGGATGTATTTTATAGATAGACCACATACTCTATACTCACCAAAATTTAGGGATTCTTTTTTATACTTAATATTATATATAAGGATTTTACTAGGGTTTTATAATCCTAATCCCAAAAATAACTGAACCTATCCTTTGATACCAACTATAACAACTCTAGTCTTTAGTACACACTTTAAAAAGATTCATTACATAAACTTGAAAATAAGACAACTATGAGGATTGAGGGGACTAGTGACTTGGGAAATTATGAACATTACATAACAACATAGAACATAAAACACAATACCTTTAATGAAAAACTTATTTTACATGGCCACATCATTCCTTCGTACTTATAATTGCAAGGGATAACATGAGGAAACATATATGAAAAGGGTGATCTATAGATCCCAGTAAGGGACTAAAAAAGAAATTAAATGATGAATACAATACATGTTAGTAAATAGACATATCAGTGGAGCATAAAAGAAACATGAAAATAAAGGAATTATATATCATGATTATCATAACGTGGATATGTGGCAACAACATTTAACATGATATTAGCATGAGCCAAGGATCATTGCACATGGAGGAAGAGTAAAGCTACATTTCACTTGAATTACCATTATTAAACCCTCATTGTACTTGAATTAGCATGAGTAAATGCTAATTTCACATGGTGTATCATTATACTATTCTATACCTAATGCATTGGAGCGCTATCAGGGCACACACTTTATAATCATTTCATTTCTTGCATTAGTTTTCCACATGGAGCATACAACATGGAATAATTCAACATCATAATTTATTCCATGATAATGGAATGTAGAATAAATACATGAAAATCTATAATAAATAAGTAAATTTGTATAAAGGAGAATATCCTTGATAGAAAAATGGTCATTGTATTCACTACACAATGACTTTGGCTTGGAAAATCGTAGTGCAATTTCAGCGGCATAACAGCATGACATAATAATTCATAAAAATGGTTGATGAGAGGGAAAGGAGTATCTTATCATATTTAAATGAAATAGATAGTAATGAGGTATTATAGATACATGTTCCAATATATTCCATGTAATTATATGCATAATATAAAATAATTGTTTGAATGTAAATGAGGAGAGAGAAATACATTATAGAATCTTGTCTTGGTAATTGGTGTACATGGGAGGGTTTAATGGCAGATAAAGGTGTCTATTATCATTCAAATGTAATGAGGGAGGTATAAGGGAGGTGAAAATTCATACCCCCAACATTTTTAACTAAAAATAAAAAGGGAATAACAATACAGCGAAACATGGACATAAATAAGGAAGGATGGCATGTGAGGATCCCTTACTGGGAAGTGTGATCCCAAAGGCTTGGGAGAGGCTTGATAGAGGCCTCTTGGGAGCTTGGCGTGCCTTGGGAGTATTCCAAATTGATGATTGAAAGGTTTGGTTGAGCTCTAAATGGTTTTAGTGTAGAGGAAAGAGAGATTTTGTGGGTTTATATAGGAAAGGAGAGGGAATTATTTATTATTTAGGTTTTGGACACTACACAATAAACTAATCAAAACCAAAAACCAACCCATTATTATTTACCAAGGTTTTTTAAAAAGGGGAGTGGAAAAACATATTTTATATATCCAATGGAATAATATATTAAAATATTAGTCTTTCTTATCCGGAGGTGAGTCACACTCACGAGGAAATCATTTCAAAAAGTTAAAATATTTTATAACCCTTTGAGGGTCTACTATGTCACCATAATATTAATCAAAAAAAATCTAAAATCACATTATTTTAAAGTTAAAACATATATTGGGAGAATAGACAACTTAAATTATTTTATTAAATCACTATTGGGCCATTAAGTTGTCAAAAAATTTATTATATATTGAAATGGTGTTTAATTTTTTCCCAAAAATTGGACCATTTCAAAAAATTCTGAAAATTTCACCGTTAGATATTTTTGATGTCCTGAATCTGTAAATAATTTTCATTTTATCTAAATAATTTTATAAATTTGTAAATTTTAAATTTTAAAATAGAAACCGACTTTTATTTAAAATTCATTGAACTTGAAAAAAAAACAGCTTTCAAACCTTAATAAAAATTACAATTGTATTCATAAATAATTATACGATCATTTATATTTGATAAAACGTGATTTAGTAATGATATTTTTAAAAAAGTATTATTTAATTAAAAAGTTCATTAATTCATAAAAATAGATTTCTTAATTGAATATTAACTAAAAATATTATTTGTGCTTTAAGAAAACTATTTACAAAGTAACAATAATAAAATGAATTTATATTCATTATTTTCTAAAAAAATTAATGCACATAATCATAGTGCTAGGTTGCTGTTTCATAACCCCTTATAACACCCGCATAAGACCTAAGGGTAAGGTGTTTGATTGTGACATACTCTTGGAGCCACTTGGATAACATCGCTTGGGTGGTAATGTCTATTAACTTCCACTTATCCCTTTTTCAATTCTTTTCAAGATTAACGTTTTGAAGATCGGCTTGGTCTTGGTCAAGAGAAAATCCTAATGACACTACCTCCTTTCTGAGCTTTGAGAAATGGGATTCATATGGAGAAATTCTACTGGATGAGGACATCAGTTTATTTTTCTGAGTAAATTGTATTTGATAAAGTACTATATTTATACTAATCATGTGATCACTGTTCAGCGACATTATTAGCAATGGGAACAATTCTTAACGGTATTTTAAAATCCAAAAACATAAAACCAAGGAAGTGAATATGTTTTATATAAAATTTTTACATAATAATAAATTTAATTAGATCAAGAGGAATCTTCATTAATAAAATTTTGTGTCGTTACACCATAAAAGGAAAGAGTGGTGAACATAAAATGTATCTCACAAAAATTAAAATTGAGATAAAATTCCTCTACCATGTGTCTTGACACTCCACATACTCATACAAGATTCATATATAATAAACATTGGTTTATTATAAATCTTTTATATATTAATTTTTTTATACATAATACCATATATGGTTTTATTATGACCTTATATAACCCAATTGTTAATGATTTTATGTTAAAGTTTCACTTTGGGTAATATTCTCTTTGTTCTTCCCATGTGTCTTAACTTGTTACATATTTGGTCCTTATACTTATATCATGATGCCAGAATTGAAATCATGATATAAATATTAGGTATATACATTATATGATTATTATAATAATATATATATAATATAGCAGTACTAAATGGAATACACCATTCAGGGATACAATAAGTCATTCGTAAAAATGAACGTTGTTTCCCAATTTATTATCGTATTGAAAGAGAGTATGAAAATTACATATATATATATATATATATTATTCCAGTATCATTACTATATCATATATATCATATAATTTCATTAAACCCATCTACAATATATTCTATGTGGTGTGTGAATGAATGACATCTCTTTGTGGTGGTGGTGGTCCCCACTTCTTTAAATGAGATTATCGTATTAACACCAAATGAAAAGTAAAGAGATGTTTTTTTTAAAAGGAATAAATAATCTTAAATACATAGTAAATATAATATATGAAATATATTAACATATTTTTTATCATAACGGACAAGATGATTGGAGGTAGATCAGAGATGAACAATCGTCATTTTTTGAGGCAGTTGATTTTCATAAACGGAAATAGTATGTTCAACATCCATTAGATGGAGGTGTGTGTAAGTGTAAGACAGAACCCTATAATAACAAAATCCTAGTATTTTGATGATATTGGTTTTGTATAAAAATAATGGAATAAATATATTGGATTGTGTGGAGAGTGAAAATAAAAGGAAGGAGCTTGAGAGAATATGTTACCTCTAAATCTAGTAACTCTGTTTGGTTTGTACCAAAAGGCTTCCCTGGGAGCCTTTCTACCCAAAGGGTGGATTAAACTTCTATAGAAGAATTTTTGGGAGGATAATATTTCATAAACTGGATGAACTTAAATTGGTTTTTGACAAGTGTTTTGGTCATTTGGGCCCTTAATTTAAAGGTTTAGTCCCTAATTAAGCTTAATTTGGCCTTACATCCTGGGATTAATTTTAATCACTTTTACTAATCATTTTAGTAAAAAATTAATTTGGTATTATTAGAATCTAAATATTAGACTAAATACAATGGTTTATTTATTCTTTTTGAAATTCAATTCACATCACTGGAAAAATTATGATTAGTGCTAATCCTACAGACGTGATGAAATAACACTATTCTAATGTGGGAACCAGTTCAAAAGTTTGGTAAAATTTATATTAAATTTCAAAGAGAAATTGATTATAATGAATTAAATTGTATTAATAGATGTAATATTTATATAATTTTTCCATAAAAAATATTTATAATGTCATTTTTCATAAGTAATTAATTAGAAAAAAATGTTTCTTTAATTAAAAAGAAGTATTTTTTAGTATTCATCAAAAATGAAGTTTCTCTAAAATTCCCAAAAATCCCTCTAGTCTAATTTCAAATTTCTAAATTCAAAAATTAATTTTATTTTATAAAATTAAATTTAAAGATATTTCTTTAAAAAATTATTATTAAAAGTAGTTTATTCAAGAAAACTACATTTTTAACATGAAAGGACTTCACCAAAAACATTATCTTTCATTATAAATATGTTTTATTTATATAAATAGATTATAAACAATATTTAACAAGTATTTATTAATATTAATATAAATAATTTTAACTGTTAGGTTCTAATTATCTCATTTAAATTATATGTATTTATATATATATATATATATATATATTTTATAGAGACTTATTGTTGTGTGCACTATACTTCATGTCGGTGTTTCATATAATGTACTCCAATTCATATTCCAAGCCAGTAATTCGTGTAATGTATTCCAAGTTAGAGTTTCATATAACGTATTCCATGTTGGTTTTCGAGGTAGCGCAATACGACTTGGTATTACATGTAGCGCAATCCAAGTCAGTATTGCAGGTAGCACAAGACCAGTTAGTATTGCATGTGAAAGGAATGTTTGGCATAGTGTTCTAATATATATATATATATATATATAAAGAAGTATTTTTTGTGTATTGTGAAATGAAAAATATCAAAAATAAAAATTAATTAGAAAAAAATATATCACAAAATCATGGGGTGTTACATTTTACACCATTAAATTGAATTTCTCCCTCGAAATTCATCTGGGTTATCATAGGTTTAACAAACAAATGTTTCATTCATAGAAACCCCCATTGTAAAGATGAAAACTAAAACATCCCATGTAATGTGGAAGTAGGAACGATAATAGTTACCCAAATTAACTCATAATAAGAATCCCACATAGGATAAAATAGGTGGAAAGTAAAAACATGGGCATACAAGAAAAATCATACCATAAAGTTCTGGTGGAGAGTGATAGGGAACTTGGTCATGAAAATTTTAATAATCACAAAACCCTAAATCTGTGATTATCTATGGGACCATTTGATTCACTAGAAAAGAATGCATTAGGATAACCTTTTCTATTTTAAGATTATTTCCCTATGGTTGAACAATTTTCAGGAAAATTCATACTAACTTGATTTCATTCCCTTTCCTAGGTAAAATATCAACCTTTGGTCATGTATTAAAAAATTTCAACATCACCTCTCTCTCTCCAAAGAGAAAGGTGAATTTTTCATTCTTGAATAACTAAGAGATCATGAGATCCATGTTATTTCATCCCATCAGTTATGATCAACATCACATTTTTATAACATGTTACCCTATATGTATAAATCCTCATGTAGAGAGATAAAATATTAATCATACTGACTTCATATGATGTTTAAGTTAAAATTTTCATAAATGGATAAACTTATAAACCTTCTAGAAGATGAAATTCCACAACTTTAAAAAGAAGTCAAAAATTGACTTAACATTGAGTCCCCATATATAACAAGGTATCCCTAGGTTGTCACATTTCAAACATGTGAATATGATCATCATATATTCTCTTGAAACATAGTAATAACATGAATTACTATAAATATATTTGGAAATAAGGCATTCTTACTTATTAAAAAGTGTATGGGATCTACTATTTAAATCCAACAATTCTATAAATTTCATTAATGATAGCATAAACCACCAATCATAAAATACACACTAATTTAAAATTTAATCAATACTTCCCATTTTACTTATTCATATCCAGCATATCTTTATCCAACCGTCATTATCTCTACATAAAACACTAATTAAGGGATGCCTTCCCCAAATAGAAATAGAACATTTACCTGAAATCACTTTTATATTTCTTAATAACCATTCCTCGTGTCCTTCTAAGTCCTTAATGAAAACTTATATTGACAATACTTATATATTTCATGATTTATATAACATAATCTATGATTTCCAAAACAAGAGTAATTCATTCATCCAACATTATTCTTAAACCGTTACTGAGGATTAATCAACTTATTCGTTAATTACTTTATACTAGAATATGAAATATGAATCATATATTAAGGTTCCTCAAACATAATCCAATAATGTTTCTATTTTCTAATATAAACAATACTGGAAGAATATCACATACCTTCCACATATCGTTTATAGTCTCTTCATTATCAGTATAAAAACCATCACTTGTACTACCTCTCTCATTCTCTTTAGGATCCTTCCACATAGGACATAAATTTTTATAATGCCCATAATTTCCACATATAAAGTAGTTGATAAATGATTATGCCTTAATCAGGCCAATATTACTTCAATTTTGTTAATCAAACTCTTCATTTTTCCCTTGTAGTCACCTACATTGTTTCCTTCTTTTCCACAATCAAAACATATTCTGGTTCCTCTAAGAAATCCACTTAGGCAATTATTTCCAGGTTCTTGACATAAAGGAAAATGAAACATTTTCCTCCATGGTCTCTATTACTGTAACTGTTAGTTAACTCCTTCTTACTCTTCCTTGGTGAGTCTGAGAGTTGGTTAAGACAAACACTGTTAATCATGTTTTGTGAAAATTAATTAAGCATGATCACAACATCATTCACTCCAATGATCATCCCACTTGACTGCTCATCAGAAAATAATCCATAAAATTCACCATTAATCAAGTTCCATATGGATCCCACCATTGACTAAACAATAAGCATAGTATGAGCATTAATTATCATAGTATAAAACCACATAGTCATGAAAAGAATTACTTATAGGATACTTAAATCATGTCACCGTCCATAATCTATGATACCCTAGGTTTATCCAAGGTTATTAATAGGAAAATTATATTGAAATCATTCATAATTATTCATGAATAGTTTGTGACTTCCCAAAGCATATCCCATGGGATTGTCAAACTAGGTCTGTAGTAAGTCTCGTTGTCTTGTGCCAGATTTCCCCGAGTCTAGCCCCAAACATCTTTTTAGAGTTGTTACCCCAAGTAACATATGTTCCATATCGACATCCACTTGTAGTATCTATAAAGGGATGTATTTCTAGGAAACTACTCATTCTATCCTTTACCAAAATTCCAATATATTTTCATAAATTCTAACTCATCCTTATACTTATCCATAGGGATGTGCCAATACATATCCTTAGAAATAACCCTAGGGATATCACTAAATTTTCTCATCCTAGTTTCTAAAGGTTCAATAAACCTCCCTTTCATAGAAACTATAGAGAACCTGGATAAATATACTTGGATATTACATCATCTTAGATGAATATTTAGTACATTGAAAAAATACATGCCTGAGGACCGTAACAGTTTAGTGTATTTGGCGACATGAAAACAAAATCTTCTATCCAAATGAAATATCATCGACATCTCCCATAATGATCTACACCATTAAAAATTCTACCTAGGAAATTTCTTCATAACCTGAGGAGAATAAAGTTATGAAGGGGGTGACCAAAGATGGTCAGTAAGTGTAAATAAAGAAAATGTTTAAGCATAACATGAATAAAGGGTATGTAACTTGAGAATAACATTTGAAAGTCATAACCTCTATATCATATATCATAATAAATATTAGAAATTTATAATAATTGAATAAAAAATAATAATTAACACAATCTATGAGAGCATAACATATGACTAAAACATGGGATTTTGGTAAACACATATAAAAACCCCAAGTCAATGTGACCTACCAAGACCATGGTAACATGTTAGACTTTTTTTAACCACTTTTGTACAAGATTCATGATTGGGATGACCTACCATTTACTCTCTTGTTTTGGTATTGGGATGTCCTCCCATGTATCTTCGTGTTTTCAGATTGGGATGCTTTCCGATCTTCCCTCTTATTGTGGGATGGGATTTCCTCCCACGCACCCTCTTGTTTTTGTATTGGGATGTTCTCCCATGTTCCCTCTTGTTTTTCTATTTGGATTTTCTCTCATGTTCCCCCTTATTTTGGACTTGGTATGTCCTCCTGTGTGCCCATTGGGCTCAAAAAACATTTATCATTTCCCAATTCATTGGTGGGATATATAGGTCCCACCCATCACAAAAATAAATCATGCATACAAGTTCCACAAAACATATATCATATCATGACCCGTGAAAAGAGATGCTCTCTATAAACACCAAATCATAACAAAATAAATTAAGTGTATATAATTAATATTTTATCCCATCATGACCTTTGAAACAGATATAGATTTTATAACCATTTCGGCAAAGAATAATCCATGAGAAAAAGTGGGATTCATAAATAATGATCCCATGGAAATGAAATGCATTTCATAAACATATAACTCATGGAAGAGAAATTGGTTTCATAAAGACAATTACTTTAATAATAACCCATTTATAGAAATAATATGTATGGAACATTTATATAATTTCCTATAAAGACATGATTAATGTCAAAGAATGTCATATTATATAGAAAATAATTTTCAAACATATTTAAAACTTGTTTTTGGAAGAAAATATACTTTCTTGTATGAAAAAGAGTTTTTAAAACATAAAACCATTTAAAATTTTTTTTTAAGAAAAAACCTTAAAAAACTATAAAGAGGTAAAAAATCATTATGAAAACTGTTTCCTTGAAATATTATAAATTTATAATTCAAACTTTTTAAAAACTTTTTTCTTTGAAAACACTTTGAAATCTTATAAATATATCCTGAAAACATGTGGAAACCCATTTCCTTGAAAATACATTGAAAACATATAAATTAATTTTGAAAAAGTTTTTGAAACCATTTAATTTAAAATAAGATTAAAACTTATAAATGAATCTTTAAAAAAAATTAGAACCATTTTTTAAAACATTTTTGACAAAATGGTATTTTTAATACAATAGATTTCCTACCGAAGAGAGAGACGGTCAGATTTTACATAAATATTTATCTTAAGTACCAAAGAGTAAAAAATGGTACTAAGAAATGGATATTTATTCAATAAAAAATAATAATGAAACTCATGATTGTTTTGGAATTATGTATCATAATATCACCTCTAATGAACCATAAACATAAAAAATCTCAAAAAACGATGAGATTGTCTCAATAAACCCTTATAACTTGATAACTAGGAAACATATTATCCATGTTTGAAAAGGGAATTACATGAATCTTATAATATCATTAAAATAAGTATATTTATGATATAACATGTAAAATGGAATTATATAAACCTAGAAAAATAATTTAGGTGCATAACAAAACATGATTCTCAAAGAAGGCATGTTGAGACAAAACTACTTTAACAATTTGGTAACTTTTGAAACTAAACCCCATGAAAGAAGGATCATAAAATGGAAATGTGAACAGTGATAAATTTAATTATAAGATGCATATAATACAATCGTGTAATGTATATCCACCACAAAAAATTAATGAGTGGTGAACATAACATGTATCTCATGGAAATTAGAAGTGTGATAAAATCCATTAACCTTGCATCTTGACTCTCTCCGTACTCGTACAAGATTTATGTATAATAAATATAATTTTATTAGAAATATTTTACAGAATATTATTATTATAAATAATACCATATATGGTATTATAATGACCATATATTACCCTCTTGTTAATGATTTTATTTTATGGATTCATTTCATGTAGTATTAGCTTTGTTTTTCGCATGTGTCTTAATTTGTTACATCTTCGGTCCTTATACTTATATCATGGTTACAAAATTTAATCCCTGATATAAATATTGGGAAAATAACACATATTTTTTATTTTAATTATCTATAAAATATAGTTGTTTGAAATTGAATACACCATTCTTGGGGACATTAAGTTGTACGTACGCATAAATGTTGTTTCCATCTTTACTATCGTATTGAAAGAAAGTATATAAATGACACATATATGTGTGTATCTGTATGTGTCTATATATATATATATTATTCCAGTATCATTAATATATCATATATATGATATAATTTCATTAAAATCTTCCTTAATACATTCTATGTGGTGTGTGAACGAATCACATCGCTTTGAGGGGGTAGTAGTCCACACTTCCTCAAAACGAGATTATCGTATTAACAATAGATGGAAATTAAAGAGATGTTAGTTGTAAAAGGAATAAAGAAGCTTAGATACATTTAAAATATAATATATAACGTATATAAATATATTTTCCATCATAATGGCCACCATGATTAGGGGTAAAGAAGAAATGAATAATCATCTTTTCGTGAGGCAGTAGTTCGTCGTACATAGAAACAGTATCTTCAACATCCATTATATAGAGTTGTGTATAACTGTAGGTCATAAAAACTTCATAAAAACATCCCAGTATATGGAGGATATATTTTTTTCCCACAATAAGGGAATAAATAGAGTGGATTGTGTGGTGAAAGAAAATAAATGGAATGAGTTTGAGAGAAGACGTTAACTCTAAATCGGGTAACTCT
This sequence comes from Viscum album, assembly GCA_963277665.1. Classification (NCBI taxonomy): domain Eukaryota; kingdom Viridiplantae; phylum Streptophyta; class Magnoliopsida; order Santalales; family Viscaceae; genus Viscum; species Viscum album. The sequence continues at coordinate 173,971,454 of OY728157.1, forward strand.
TTTTGTTTGTGCCAAAAGGATTCCATGGGAATATTTCTTCCTAAAATGGAGGCTTGAAGGTCAAAGGGAGGATTTTTTGGAAGCTAATTTGTCATATATTGTATGAAATTAAAAGGTTTGGGAGGTGTGAGGAATGGTTAGAGGTGGTGGCCTTTTAAAGGGTAGGAAAAGGACTCATTTGGAATTTCTAAAATCATGTTTGGTGTGCACATGATCTTAACTAAAAGAAGTAATAAAAACCAAAAATAATAATAATTTAAGGTGTATGGACGAACTATGGACATCCAAGGGGTGTTGGAAAATTGTTTTGGTCATTTGGGACCTTAATTTTATGTTTTGATTCCCTAATTAAGCTTAATTTGTCCTTCATCATTGTGATTAATTTTAATCACTTTTACTAATCATTTTGGCAAAAAATTAACTTGGTATTCTTAAACACTAAAAATTTAAATTAATAAAATGTTTTATGTCAGATTTTTGAAATTCAATTCATATAAGTGGAAAAATTAAAATTAGTCTTAATCCTGCAGGCGTGATGAAATAACGGTGTTTTAAAGTTGGAAAAAGTTCAAATGTTTGTTAAGATTTTATATTCAATTTCAAAGCGAAATTGATTATAATGAATTAAATTGTAATAATTAATGTAATATTTATCTAATTTGACCATCAAACAAATTTATAATTTTATTTATCATTAATAAATAATTATAAAAAAGGTAGTTTTTAAATAAAAAATAGTATTTTTCACTATAGATAAAAATAATGTTTCTCATGAAAATCCCCAAAATTAACCATAGGATAATTTGGATTTTCTGTATTCAAAAATGAATTTATTTTTTCAAATTTAATTTATTAATGTATCTAAAATTAATTTTATTATTAAATTTAGTTCATTCAAGAAAAAAATATTTTTTACATAAAAAGACATTACCCGAAATATTATCATTCATTACCAATATGTTTTATTTATATAAATCAATTATAAAAAATATTTGACAAGTATTTACTACTATTCATATAACTTTGTTTAATGGTTAGGTTATAAGTATCTCATTTAAATTATATATTTAAATATATTTCATTGAGATTCAGTGTTCTGTGCATTTTATGCCAAGTTTTTGTTGTGTTTAATGTTCACCAAGTCCTACACCAAGCCGGTGTTGCATCTAACATATGCCAAGTCAGTGTTTCATATAACATTTTCCAAGTCAGTGTTGCGGGTAGCACACGACAAGTTGGTAATGCATGTAGTGCATTCAAAGTTTGTATTTAATGTAGTGTAATCCAAGTTGGTGTTGTGTGTAGTTCAAGCCAAGTCGGTATTGCGTGTGAAAGGAATGTTTGAATTATTTTTTTCATATATATATATATATAAAAATAAATACTTTTAGTGTCACATGAAATTAAAAATATCTAAAAGATAAATTAATTGGAAAAAAAATATTTCACAAAATCTCATGGAGTTACAACCAAGGACGAAGAATGAAGTATGAAAAGTAGAAATAGGGTAGGTGGGTAATTTGGAAATTTCACACTTTTAATGGGTCACACAGTTCATGCAAATAGATTACAAAACCATGAATAGACCATCCATGTGACCAATGTCAAAAACCAAAGACATGGACGCATGGTTGTTCACCCCCTCCCACACAGTTTTTCAAACAATTTCTAGTGCACCAGGAGGGCCACACTATTATTCCTTGAAAGACACGTGACTTTTCCAAACCGTGCACCTCAGTCCGTGCACCATAGTAACTTTGGTTTCTTGGAATTATATTCCCCATAAACCCAATATAAACAGATAGTCATTATAAAAACCATAAAACCCATCCAAAATAATATATTGGGTTGAGGAGACTCTTGAATTTAAATTTATTTCATGAAAGAAACAGTTTCCACAACCACAAAAATCCAAAAATACAAAACATGAGAGGAATTTGACCCATTCCAAAAATCCAGAATATTACAATCTCATCCCCCCTTAATATAGCTTGTCTCCAACCTATAAAACACAAAACGGAGACGGTATCAAACATACCATTTCCCCCAAAAGTAACATGGACTACCCTAATCAAATAGAATAGGTTAACTCGCTCAAGGGATCCCCACCTAAGGAGATACCTACCCAAGTCACATCTTGACCCAAAAATCAATTCAATCTCATGGTCAACCAATCATTCCCAAACTCAATGTCCTTCCGTGATGCAACATCACTTCCACACCTCATCAAGTTCTCAAAATTCATACTTGACACCCAGAATGCCCTACATCTCAACAGATTCCCTCTTCATATTCATGTTGCACATGACACTTATGACGTCATGTTTCTCATCAAATGATAAAAATCATTCTTCATTCCCCGCATGACAATCAAGTCCCACGTCACAAAAAGTCCAAGATTCCAATGCACCTCACAAGCCTTATAGGAAAAGATTCTCCCATATAAATACGGGCGCCACTCTCCTCACACATACACATACACACACACACATATATATATATATATAATGCATCTAAATTGATGTGAGCCTACTAACCAACATCTTTTTAGTCCATAGATACATCTCGTGCACCTCATTCACCCAAAACAAACATGGAACTAAAATTTTCATGCCAAAATAAAACAAAATAGATATGGATATCCCCATAATGTACCTCTAACCGTAACTACATCCCTAATTAGAAATGTACCTAATAGCTACATGGTGTACACCTGGATTGATGACTAGATGGCTGAAGCCAAAACACCATGTCGTGCAGCAGCAACCATCGACCACTAACCCCACTGTTGGGACACACTGTCTCTATCATGATCTATTCATGCAGCTAAATTTTTCTTACAAGCTCTTGGTACTTCTCCTAGTTCAATCTCAAAACTCCATTTTTTCCCTGGTCTCAGACTAGTAGCTTCCCAAGAAGACTTCCTATAGAACCAATCGTGATGCCTGACTAGACCGCATGCTTCACACTCCTTTGGCGCCCAATCTCACTGAGTACACACATGAAACGGATACCCACACTGGAAACACACCATCATAGACCCACTCAAGGATGGTCTTCTTGAGTCACTAGCCTGACTGCCTTGCTAGAACTTCTCTTGACCACACTTCCTAAAATCTAAAGCATCACCACCGACGTCACCTGATGTTGTCAGCTGGACTGATTAATTCTAGTCCATTATGTTTTCCTCACCTGTGAGCACCTAGTTCATGACCATAGAGAATGAGGCTAACCTGAAAATGCTAACCTTCACCTAAATGGCATTCCATAAAACAACCTCGAAACACCTCACCCTCAAGGTGTCATCTCCCACTATATCAGGTGAGAAATGAGAAAACATGGTAAAGTAATTGCATAGTCCATGGTGTAAATGTATCCCTACTGAAGGGTAAAGAACTTTTGACATCCCCTACCCTCAACATCTCTATAAATAACTTCTCAATGAAATTAATGTGAAAATACTTCCAGGATAGTCCCTCTGGTATGCCTATCTCGACCTAAAGATCTCACCAATGTTTATCTTGTCATATGAGAATATATATATATATATATATATATATATATCCAGATTCACCCTTCACATTTTGGGTGTCTCAAGCTTCTCTAAATAATATACATTTCCTTGATCCAGTTCTCATCCACAAGTAGACCTCCACCACCCTGAAATAGTGGTTTGTTTTGTCAATGGAACTCCCGAGATAGATACACCATAGAAGGACATGCTCTTTGATATCCCATGTTAATCACTTGGTTGAAACATATCGGGATCATTATGTGATAATCTTCAAGGAATTTCCCAAAAGCTATAAAATCTGATGCCAACCCTCCCTGCACTGGTGTATGAACCTTATCATGTACATGATCTTGTACATATGGATCCTGATCTATCTAACCCTACATGGCCATACCCCAACCCTTTGGGGTCATCACTTTTGTCTGCTCATGTGGAACTACATCACTGCCCGCCTGATGCTATATTGGATTTCATTTAGATGGAAACACTTTGAATACCAAAACCATCATTAGACAACCTAGATAACACACACACACACACACATATATATATAATGTATATACATAAAGAAGTAACATGCAGTGTAATTTAACTACCCTTACCCTCCCACATCGCATCCAGTTCTCATGACATTGGGCCTCAAAGCCCCTTACATACCCAAATCAGATCAAATCATCACATATACCTTGGGAAACGCTAATCCAAATGAACCATTTCCCCTTAAACTGAATACCTATTCACCCAACCTTGTGATAAACATCATCTAACATGATCATCCCTGCCTTATCCTATAATATCCAAGCCCATATGTGTATATATATATATCACATATTTAAAGGAATTTTTATCACAACACATGAATAGATATATATATATATATAACATCTTAGGTTCCTATGAAAAAAATATATAGAATCCTCCCCTATAATGCCCGTCCAAGAGTAAATCATCACCCTTACCATACCAGGTCATGCATCACGTAACACAATAAATAATAAGTACCATAAATGTTAACCAATATATGTGGAAATAACATCAAATGTAAAATTAAAAAAACAAAATAGTAATTTCCACCCCTTGCAACTTGCTTTATCCCCCCAAGAATGGGGCTACGGGCACCAAAACACGAGGTCTAAATCTATCTCTGAAGACATCTTAATATCAAATATACCATAACCCAAATAGTAAGACCAAATAGTGAAATAAAAACATGTTATTTCATTAAGTGGATACTCATTCCCAATCTAGAATTGCACTAATACCTTTTATAGTGCACCAACCCATTTAGCCACTTGAACAGTGCTACAAGATGAGGGCCAGGGGATTTATCACCCCACCTATGAATGACAATGGTTGTAAAATAGTAGAGAGAGTTTAAAATAGTGATATTGTGGTGATGATAACCAATGCTGAAGAAGTAATAAAGCTCCAATAATATATAATATCCAGTGGAAGGGAAGACCTACAGGCACTGGACCAGAAAACCGCCCCTGGCTGACGCATAATATTTTGTAGATAAAGTAATAATAATAAAAGTAACTGAATGAAAAAACAATCCCATAATCAATTTGTGCATAATAATAAAAAATGTATACATAACAAGTCATATAGAAAAATAAGTAGAATGTTCACCAATTTATGACCTTTGTACATACATGTAATCATGCTAATACAAAATGACAGAACAAAGAAACACTAGAAATTCCAAGAACCTCGAGGTGCCTTTCTATCCATCCCATGATAAATAGTCCAACACTAAGGACCATCTCTAAATCCCGAACCCTTTCCTTTTTGAAAATTCATAAAATGAGCACTCATCCTGAAGTATCCATGTAGGGTGTGAGAAAGAATATCAGTAGGCCACCACCAATATGTGATTATCTCACATATATGACCAAGAATGTGTATCTCAAAATTAAACAAAATAGAATTGCATATATTCATACTAATAACCCACTCCCCTTGTTCATAGAAACCACAAGGGAGAAATCACCTGCTTCGGCCAACACGGTAATACCATAATAGAGAAGATCCTTAGCCTAAGACCAAGGCATCCACTAATGTAAACTAGTCAGAGTGGACCCTCAAGTTCCACCTATTTCAATATCACCCAACACCATGTTTCCAAATGACATTGTGTGTCCAATTCAAGTCACTGACAGCCTGAAGTCATGATTAAAAAATATAAATGAATTCCCTTGGACCAAAACTTCAAAAAACCCATCGACTCAAATCCTGATGTCCCGAGGCACATTAATATTTGTTCTCCATATAATAACAACATAGTCTCAATAGCTATTATCCCTAGGAATGAAGATGTATTTCTTCCAAAATGATCATGGCCCAAATACCTCTAGTACAAAAGGCATCATCCCCAAACATAGAGCTTCAGCACCATTAATCGAGGTCTCCTCACCATCCATATGGATTTCTACATAAATCACCTCCAACCATATACCTATGAAACAACTAAAAGATGCCTATATCCACACTATTTTTCAATACCATCTCAGTGTCTAATTATTAATATGTTTGCACGACTCCGGACAGGGTATTGGATAACACGAGTGAGCAGAAATCACCAAATAAGTACCTAAGACACACCATCTGACACCTCTTTACCCTATGAACACATTTATCATCCTATTCTCAACACCATCCCATATCACGTGATCCTCACCCATATCCTGATGACATCATCGCCACATTCTAATGACTAGGTCTCCCAACTGGTAATAAACATCCCACAATGTATCAGGCCAAGCCAGTCCCGATGATCAAATCACATCAAACTAGATTTCCAATGCCATGTCAAACCTCGACCCATACCCGTTGAGTTCTCAGGAACTCAAAATTCAATATAATTAATTCAAAACAATTCAATTTTATTGAGGAAAACAACTTGTCCTAAAATGACCAAAGTCCCAAACCACTCACACGACTGAAGCCATTTTTAGAATTCTGTAACCTTCCCCCCAGTGTCTCCAATGGGTTCAATTAATTAATTAATGGAATCCGTATAAATTATAGTGTCTCGCACATTCCAAAAAAATGGATGCTCAAATATACATCCCAAAACCACTCACAAAATCACAATGCATTGTGGGCACCACCTAACTCATGTTGGTAGACATCCACTTGCCTGATCTTAGCCTCTAACTCAATCTGATTTGGAAGAAATAGATATTTTAAAAGAATCACCTGCAAATAGGGTAATATAGCTCATATGGATAATGAACTCTATGAGGTTATAGTAAATAATAATAGTAGTAGGTGGATTCATGGGATTACCAATATAAATCCAATGACATAGATGGTTTGAGAAATGGATCCCAGATGGAGGATCTACCTCAACCCCTAGTGAAAAAATAAAATGGGATGATCCAAAATGTTATATATGACCCAAGGATGTGAAATTAAAAACAAAATAAGGACTATGGTATTATTTAAACATGTTAATTTCACACATTTAATGGGTTGGATAATTAGCTCATGTTGTTGGGAAACATGTGCGTCTATCATGCAACACCCACTTCCCAAGCTCCAGGTTTGCATGGTTCATGCACATTGTTTACCAAACCATGCGTAAACCATGTGTGATCTGTCTATCAAAAATAGCACACAAGACCACATATCCATTCACCCCCAACCACAGAGGTTTTTAAACCTTTTCCAGTGCACCTTTATGGCTACACAGTTACTCCTTTTGTGATTGTACAGTTTTCCAAACCATGTGCCTTAGTCTATGCACCCCATAGACTTGTTTTATCAACAATTGATGCACCCAATTCCCAGCCAAAACACCAAGGAATTTCTGAAGCCTCTAAACCCGAATAAAATTAAGACATTAGGTTAGGTAAACAATTAGAAATAAGTTTTATTAACCAAAGAATGATTTTTCACATCCACAAAAGCATAGAAATTAAAAACATTCTTGGAATTACACTAGCTCCGAAAACCCAGGACATTACTATAGTGGTATAACCTTACATTACCCTCTTCTCATTCTCAAAAATCATAATTCCATATTACTCCCCTGTCATTAGGTAATCATAAAAAATCATTGTAATTAGCTGATCCTATAAATTAAGTTATGAACATAGAGATACATCAAGAATTGTATTCCATATCCCTTCCAAACAAAGGGATTGGATTTCATCAATCACTATTTACTCAATGAAATTCTAATTTTTATATGTAATTAATGAATTACAATATATCCTAAGAATAGAATAACTGATAACTAGCAAATAATTTAAAATGAAAAGAAAAATGAAAATATCTCAGCATGTAACAATCCAAAAATATCCAATGAAATGAGAAGAGAGTAATTATTATTAAAATCATAATTCAACATAGGGGTTGTAGGTTTCTCTTAGGCTTGAACATTAATATCCTAATGTGACATAATTAGAGAAATCTAGTAAAAATATATAAATTAAAGGTATATGAGTGAATTACAACTGATTTTTTATGTGTAACCATTACCTATTAATTTTTATGTTTACAAAGTGTAAGGGTGATGGTTGGGAGAGTTTGGGAATCCTTGAATAAGTTTTTGGGGATAATTTAGATGCACACATGTTGTGCACGGTTTTTCTAATCCGTGCAAATATCCTAGGGAAAATAGTGCACAATTGAAGTTTTTGAGGAATTATATTTGGTATTGTTTGAACACAGTTATGGAGATTGTGTGAGGATGTTACACATAGATTTCCATAAAGTAGTATATAATTCATGATTAGTGCATGTTTTATCTAACCGTGTAGTCTAACCATGCGCAGAGTTAAATACTAGATCCTATTTTTTACGAAGCTTCCCATTTTTCCTCTAGTTCACTCATTTTGACTTTAAAACGGACCTAACTATATATTTCTCTCCATATATGGTTGGAAAAACTTACCCAAATTTCATAGAGCCAATCTAGATCCCTCCCATGGTGTTTTCAAGTCTGATTCTCACAGTAAGTGCCCGATATTCGTAGTTTTATATCGTTTTCTCATATCTCTTTCTCCTATCATCTCATGTTCTTAGATATACACCCATTTTGGGTAGATATGTGATTTTTAATATCAAATAAAGTTAGATATGGTGTTTTTCTAGATATAGGAGGATATTTAATCTAGTTTCATGGAATCGTGCCCAAGATTCCTGAGGTATGTCATCATTCTTCACTGTTAATGTCACGCTTACTTAGATCTACTTTTACCTTCTTCTATGTTCCTATTTATTTTATATATCTACAACTTTAATGAATATATTTATGTTCGGGGATTCCAAATAAGTTGAGTTTTGGTCATGATATTTTTAGGAGAAAAGGTCTAAGCTGTTTCTTGGAGAATCAACCCGGTTGCGTGAGCGTTCATCATATGTTGTCGGTTTTCACCAAAACCTTTGATATTGGTGGATTTACTCTCATATCCTCTAAATATAATTTATTGTATTAGTTTCAAATTGATTGAATTTAATTAAATATATTTTGATTTATTGGTTAAATACATGGAATAAATACTCGTTAGGGATGATTTATCAATTTTTTTAAATTGTTAATTCTTGATGAATTGTTTTGAAAATTTCATTAGTTTATTCAATTTAAAATGGTGATTATAAATTTTGAATTTTTAAAAATTTCTAAATAGTTTTTTGGAAACATATTTCTCAAGAAAAATATTATTTTATTGAAAAATATTGGATTTTGGATGGTTTTGATGGAAAATGGTTTTCAATAGAAAGATGATTTTTTTAGAATGATTTATTTGGCCTCATCCTTGGGAATAGTGGTGTGTGTGTTCATATTGAAATTCTAGGGCTTGATGGAAATATGACCTTGTTCTTAGTTCTGAAATTCAACTTATACATGGGATATAATTAGCTTGTGATGACTTGGTAGATCGATGATAAACTGCTCATGAGTATCGAACTAGAATTTTGTAGTATGCATGGTTGGTTGTGTGGATGTGTAGAATGGATTCGGTATTCCAAAAGAATATTTTGAAATGGTTTTTAAGATATTTTTAGTAATTTTTCTAAAAAATTACTTGCAGGAAAATTGGTTTCAATTAAACTTGTATTCTTTTGGTTAGGAATGGTTTTGGAAACTTTTTTATATTTAATTATAATATTTTTTGAGAGATTTTTTATATTACTATTTTATGGAAATGTTTCATACACTTCTATCCTAGTGGATTAAGGAGGGAAGTCACTGTGGAAAACCTAATGAGTGTTATACTCCCCCATTATTTGAAACATTGGTGCTTTTGGAGATGTTATCTTCCAGGACATGGGAAAACGTAGAGTATCACATGTCTTTAGCACCACCTCATGATACTTGGGTTGTTTGGTGATTGTAGAGTTTGGATATTTTGGGTAATGGAGTCATGTGGGCTTTTGGGAGTAATTATTTGTTCTTACTATGTTTACTTTGATAAAAAAAATTCTTCCAATGTTTCACACTTTAGATTGGTTTTGATATGAATAAAGTAGGTGTGTTTTCTTGATTTTTTTATGCATCGTTTAGGGAACGGTTTGGTTATTCATTATTGGTTTAGTGGTTTATTTGATAAAGGGTAAATCCTCCCCACTTGGATTTGAAACCCTAGGGCATTTATTTATCACCATTATCACCTTGGGGGTGTCTCTTAAGGCCATGTAATGACTCGTTGTACCCTTAATCCAATGAGAATTAGTGGGTCATTACAAATGGTATCAACTTGTTCGGTACTTTCCAAATAAATATTTTTTTAGTGTTCTCGATCATGGATTTGAAATTCCCTCTTTACTATTCCTAAGGTTGGAATATTAGAAAGGAGTATGGTTATTGAAACCTAAAATGTATAGCATAAAATGATATAGCTAACCCTTTTATGATGAACTTCATGTAACCAAGGAGTTGGGTATATAAGTGTTTGGATATACTTATAGGATTTTGAGATCTCATTATCATGGTTTTATCCAATGGGATGAGCATGCAAGGCATTTGAGGAAAAACTTCCCACTAATAGTTGATACATTATTCTCAGTGATGATTTATGTTGTGTAAAAGTGTTGATTTTTTAAAGAGTATAACATTGTTTTTCAAAAAAAATATTTTGAAATAGTATATGGAAATGGATTTTTGAAAATGGTTTGATTTTAAAAACCAAGAATTTATTTTTTTTCAAGAATTGTTGAACATGAAAAGGTTTTTTTTTTGGAAAACAATTTTGGGATAGTTGATGTGGTAGAATTTGAACTACTAAGACATCATTTTCTAGAGAGTGAGATTTACAGAGTTTTTTGTTTGGTAAGAAAATGGAACTTGGTAGGCATCATAAGAACCACCATGAAGATGATATGGATAATGTGGTTTCACATGAACCATAGGTGAACCAAGAACTAGTTCAATGTATCGTTCAATCATTTCAAGTTATAGTCACGGGGAACCAGAGGGATGAGCTGAGAAACATAGAACATTCCATCCAGTTCATGAAGAAGAATTGTAACATCCCATGTAAGTAAAGAATTATGGATTTTCATATCTATATCTATTTATGAGTTATATAGTGTTTTAGAGGCTTAAAATGAGAATAAATCCAATCTTAAACATAGAATACTCTAATATTTTTTTAAAGATCATTTTACCGCCTTTTGATGGAAAACATTTTTTAAATCGAAGTTTTGAAAATTTTATAGGATCTATTTCTCAAAATAAACTTATTCTTTAGGATTTGGACATTGAAAATTACTTTGGATAAATTTTTTGTATTTTTCTGACAACTTTCATTTTTTAATGAATTGAGAAAAATACTGCATTTTACTTCAAAACTGATTTTTCATCAAATTTAATTATATAGATAGATTGTACTTTTAATTGGTTTTAAAGTTTAATTAGAATATATTTTTACCATTTAATCCAAAGTTGGTCATTTAATTAATTTCACTTTGGAATTGGGCATAAACAAATTTCAAATTTTTGATAGATATTGTTTCTAAAAAACCCGCTATTTGTTTTGACAATGGGAATTATTTTTAAATTAATTACTGCAATTCCTGTGTTTTTAATTTGGTAAAATGGATTCAATATTTGGAATCAGAGGGTAGAAATTATGTAATTAAGACACTTTTTTTTTGGACATTATGAAAAGTAACGACGGTAATTATCTTTAATTATCGTGATTAATTAGTAATCGGGTAGTTAAGGGTACTAAAATAATATCATAATAATATAAAATGACCCCAAAATGTGTACTAATGCTATTGATTCTGTCATGGATGACCGTGGGATGCCTTGTGCTAACTTAGGGACCCCATGGAATCACTTTTGTGTGATAGTTACATTTTATCATTTTATTTTTAATGAAAGGAAAATATAACAAAAGTATGTAACACCAAAGGGGTTAAACGATAAGGTTTCTCTGAAGAGATTTAGGGAATATACTATAATGGGTATTCCAAACATAACCATGAGGGTTTCTCCCTACGTAAGAATGTTTTGAATGTGTCATGTTACCTTTATGTCTTATGTTTTCTATGAGTTATTCATAAATCTTATGATTTAATGAGGTATGTTAAAGTTCGTATATTCTATGAATAAAGTATGATTTCATTGATTCTTATGTATACATGGACTAATGTTTACTTTCTGTAATTTTATATCCCTTTCTGAGCTTTTTGTGCTCATCCCAAGTTTTTTGAATTGTTTTTCACTGGTCAAGGGAAAGGTACATGATGTGATGATAGTGTCGAGGAAGTGTCAAAAAAGAATCCATGTTCTATTTTAAATATGTTTCCTTTGATTAAAAAAATAAATACAGTCTTTGATGTAACCACCTTGTTTAAATGTGGAATGTAATCCATGATTTTTTATCTAATTCTCTAAAACTCTAAACCTGAAAAGATCCTCAATGTATATTCTTGAAATAACTCAAGATTAAGTGATGTTTAAGGATGGGGCCTTATAGTTGGTATCAGAAGGCAGTTTAGATAACTTTAGGAGTAGGAATTCTATTAAATCATTATCCAAAAAAAATTTATGGTCAAATTGAAATGATATAGCATTTGAAGTTTACCATGTGGCTTCATCTAAGACATGTTTGTTCAGAATGGTTTTCTGTAGAGGAAACAGGGAAACAGTGCTAGGAAGGCATATAGAAGGAAATGACCTTCCAAATCAGCATCCTGAGATGGTCAGAATTGGAACTGAATAGTTTTTTGCAGTAATGGCTCAGTTGACTCAAGCGATAAATGGTGGTGGTATCCATGCACGAGATCATCCAGATCAACCGCAGAGGAACATGTCAGTGGTGGAACATTTTATGAGGAAACATCCCCCATCATTTGGAGGATCATCTAACCCTGTGCTAGCTGAAGGGTGCATTAAAGCACTGGAAAAGATTTTTGATGTCATGGGGTGTTCATACAATCAAAAGTTTAGTCTTGTTGTTTACCATTTGGAGGGTGAAGCAGATCAGTGGTGGTCGATGGTTAAAAATATCAAGGATGCTAATGAGATTGATGCTTTAGACTGGGATGAATTCAAATATATGTTTCTTGAGAAATATTTTCCTACGGCTGTTCGACATAGGATGGAAAAAAAATCTTGTAATTGAGGAAATAGGAAAACTCAGTGGCTGTTTATGAAGAAAATTTCACTCGATTGGCAAGGTATTCTCCAAATTTTATCCGAGTCCATGATAGTAAAATCAATCATTGTTACTCAGGATTAGAGCCAAAATATCGAAGGGCATTAGCTTCTCAGAAGTTAAAAAGTTATGAAAAGCTTGTTCGATGTGCTGAGAAGGTAGAAATGGAGTTTTCTGATAATCATGTGTTCTATAACAACCAACAGAAGAAGAGACCAAGGTGGCAGGAGAAAGGGAAGAATCCTTCAAAAAGTTTTGATGGTAAGAAGACTAAGTTTGAAGTTTGTGATAAATGTGGTAAAGAGAATGCTGGGGAATGTCTTTTGAATTCTGTAAAGTGGTACCATTGTGGTAAGATGGGACATAAGGCTTGTGATTGCACTGGAAACGAGCTGGGTGATGGTAAGACCAACTCTGATTTACAGTTAGTGAAATGCTTCAAGTGCAACGAGATGGGTCATTATGAAAAAGAGTGTTCGACAAATAGCTTGAATGATGGAAAGCAGTCAGAATACAAGCAGAAAGGTGTGGTGAAATCCTTTCTAACTACTTCAGAAGATTCTAGCCCATCAAATGAAATGGTATCAGGTACTTTGTTTGTTTTTTCAGATTATGTCATTATGTTGTTTGATTCAGGGTCTACACATTCTTTCATCTCTGAATAATTTTCTAGTAAATTGGGAATTCCATCTCAAGAAATGACTCCTGAACTTGTGGTAAAAACACCTTGGGGGAAATGTTGAGGCAAAAATAATTTATAAGTATATTCCTATCCTTATCCGTGGAAAGAACCTACTTGAAAACCTTATTGTTTTACCTCTAGTAGAGTTTGATGTTATCCTGGTTATGTATTGGCTCTCTGTTTACCATGCTAAGATTGATTTTAGTGCTAAAGAAGTTTCTTTTCAGAAAGACTTTCAGTTTGTGTACAAGAATGAACCCTTACTGTTGATAACATATCAACAGGCTGAGAAACTTGTAAAATATGGAAATGAATGTTACCTTGCACATATTTTTGAAAACAAAGGAACTGTTAATATGAATGATGTGCCAGTGGTAAATGAGTATCCAGATGTTTTTCCTAATTAGTTTCCTGGAATAATACCAGATCAGGAAGTTGAATTTACTATTGACTTAGTTCCTGATGATAAGACAATTTCAAAATGCCCTTATCGAATGGCTAAAATTGAACTTTTAGAGTTGAAGGAGCAATTGCAAGATTTATTAGATAAAGGTTTCATTTGACCTAGCACATCACCATGGGGTGCTCCAGTCTTATTTGTTAAAAAGAAAGATGGTTCATTGAGAAATTGCATTGATTATATATCCTTGAATAAAATCACTATTAAGAACAAATATCCTTTACCTCATATCGATGATTTGTTTGATCAGCTCCAGGGAGCTCAGTATTTTTCAAAGATTGACTTGAGATCAGGGTACCATCAGTTGAAGGTAAAGGAATCATATATTCCTAATACTGTGTTTCGTACAAGATATGAACATTATGAATTTGTAGTTATGCCTTTTGGGCTAACCCATTTACCTACTGTATTCATGGACCTTATGAATAGATTTTTCCATGAGTTCTTGGATAAGTTTGTGGTTGTTTTCATTGATGATATATTTTTATTTTCTAAAAGTAAAGTGGAGCATGAAATTCATTTAAGGGTTATTTTGTAAAACTTAAATGAAAAGAAATTGTACGGTAAATTCAGAAAGTGTGAGTTCTGGTTGAAATAAATTTCTTTCCTTGGTTACATTGTTTCTAAATATTGAATAATTGTTGATCCTACAAAAAACAAAGGTTGTTGAATATTGGCCAAGACCCACAAATGTAACCAAGATTCATAGTTTTCTTGGTTTGGCAGGCTATTACTGAAGGTTTGTTAAAAAAAATTCATTGTTATCTAGTCCAATGACTAAGTTAACTCGAAAAGGTGTTAAGTTCATCTGGACAAAAGAATGTGATGATTGTTTTTAGGAATTGAAAAGAAGATTGGGGAATGCTCCAGTTTTGGCACTACCTTCTAGGAATGGTGGGTTTGTTATCTACAGTGATGCGTCATTAAAAGGAATTGGTTGCATCCTAATGCAGAATGATTAGGTAATTGCTTATGCTTCACGTCAGTTGAAAACTCATGAGGTAAATTACCCTACACATGATTTGGAATTAGCTGCTGTTGTTTTCACTTTAAAAATTTGGAGGCATCATTTTTATAGAGTAAAGTGTGAAATATATAATGATCACAAAAGTTTTAAGTATATATTCACTCAGAAATAATTGAACATGAGACATAGGAGATGGCTAGAATTAATCAAGGATTAAGATTGTATAATTCACTACCACATAGGAAAAGAAAATAAAGTGGAAGATTCTTTGAGTTGAAAAAGTAATGCTTTATTAACAATGTTACCTTTGGAACGTGATACTTTGGTTAATTATTTGATGAATTCTGGCTTGAAAGTTGTTGGTTCGGGAAATTATTCTGTTTTGTTTCAGGTATAAGTGAAATCTTCTCTATCACACAGAATTAAGCTAGCACAAAAGCAAATCACTGAGTTGCAGAAAAAGGTAGAGCTGGTTCAAAAGGGTATGTTACCTGAATTCAACATTGAAAATGATTATTTTTTGAGATTTGGGAAGAGATTGTGTGTGCCTTGTGATTCACAGTTGAAGAGATAGTTGTTATGTGAAGCTCATAGTTCTCCGTTTTCTGTTCATCCAGGCATTACTAATATGTATAGAGATCTTCGAGAGTATTACTCGTGGGATGGAATGAAAAGAGATATTACTGATTTTACTATGAAGTGTTTGACTTGTCAATGGGTTAAAGTAGAGCGACAGTTACCAAAAGGGATTCTTCATCCTTTACCTATGCGAGAGTGGAAATGGGAGAATATATCCATGGACTTCGTTGTGGGGTTGTCTAAGACACCTCGAGGTAATAATGAAATATGGGTTATTTTGTATCGCTTGACTAAATATGATCATTTCCTTGCTATACGAGTTACTTTTTTCCCTAGATCAACTTTCTTGTTTGTATCTTAAATAGATAGTTAGGTTATATGGAGTTCCCATCTCCATTGTATATGATCGTGATCCCAGGTTTACTTCCTAACTTTTGGAAAGGCCTTCAGAAGTTATTGGGTACTGAATTAAAATTTAGTACAACTTTTCATCCTCCATCAGATGGGCAGTCAGAATGAACAATTCAGACATTGGAAGATATGCTATGTTCTTGTTCGATGGATTATCAGGGAATTTGGGACCAACATCTTTCTTTGGTTGAGTTTTATTATAATAACAGTTTTGATTCCAGTATACAGATGGAACCATTTGAGGCATTATATGGGAAGCGGTGTCGAACTCCAACTTTTTTGGATAAATTGGGTGAAAGGAAGTTGATGGGACCAGAATTGGTAGAAGATTTGTTGGAAAAAGTTCATCTGATACAGAAACACATGAGAACATCTTAGAGTAGGAAGAAAATTTATGCGGACAATAGGAGGAAGGATCACTCTTTTGAGGTAGGTGATCATGTCTTCCTCAAAGTTTCACCATGGAAAAGTGTGATGTGATTTGGTAAGAAAGAAAATATGAGTCTATAATTCATTGGACCATATGAAATTCTGAAGAGAGTTGGACCGGTTGCATACCGAGTGGCTTGACCTTCAAGTTTATCTCAGGTACACAATGTTTTTCATGTTTCAATATTAAGGAAGTACATGCCAGATCCATCTCATGTTTTGAGTCTAGAGGTAGTTCCGTTGGGAGAGAATCTGTATTATGAGGAGCAACTGGTCCAGATTCTTGACCACATGGAGACATTATTGCACAATAAGGTGATTCATCAAGTAAAGTTTTTGTTGAAAAAACATATGATTGAAGAGGAAACATGGGAATCTGAAAATGCAATGAGGGATAAATACCCCCACTTATTTGATAAGTAAAAAAATTGTGAGGAAACAATTTTCTAAAGGGGGGAAGGATGTAACATCTCATGTAAGTAAAGAATTATGAATTTTCATATCTATGTCTATTTATGAATTATATAGTGTTTTAAAGGCTTAAAATGAGAATAAATCCAATCTTAAACATAGAATACTCTAATATTTTTTAAAAGATCGTTTTACCACCTTTTGAAGGAAAACCATTTTTAAATAAAACTTTTGACAATTTTATAATCTCTATTTTTCAAAATAAAATTATTATTTATAATTAGAACATTTAAATTTACTTTGGATAAATTTTTGGTATTAATCTGAGAATGTTCATTTTTTAATGAATAGAGAAAAATACTGCATTTTACTTCAAAACAGATTTTTCATCAAATTTAATTATATAGATATATTTTCCTTCTAATTGGTTTTAAAGTTTAATAAGAATATATTTTTACCATTTAATCCAATTTTGGTCATTTTAATTAATTTCACTTTGGAATTTGGCATAAACGAGTGTCAAACTTTTGATTGATATTGTTTCTAAAAAAACTCTCTATTTGTTTTGACAATAATAATTATATTAAAATTAATTGCTAAAATTTCTATGTTTAGAATTTGGAAAATTGATTCCATATTTGGAATCAAAAGGTCCAAATTATGTAATTAATACTGTTTTGTTTTTGGATATTATGAATAGTAACGATGGTAATTATCATTAATTATCGTGATTAATTAGTAATCTGGTAGTTAAGGGTAATAAAATAATATAATAATAATATAAAATGACCCCAACATGTGTCCTAATTATTTTTTTGTTTCATGGCCGACCATGGGATTCCTTTTTCCGACTTAGGGATCCCATGGAATTACTTTTGTGTGATAGTGACATTTTTTCATTTTATTTTTAAAGAAAAGAAAATATAACAAAAGTATGTAACACCTAAGTAAAATAATTTTAATTTTGTCTAAATAAATGATCTCTTAGACTATAAATAATCATTGGAAATTTAAAATTATTTCCTAAATCATGGTATTTCTTTTATAATTTTTAGTCATTAAATAAATAAATTTATTTATGATACCATGATGATGTAGTGATTACCTCATTAATGAACAATTTAAATAAAATGAAATGATAATGTAAAATCTAAAAATTAAACTTGTAAAAAACATATTGTATGGGTGGATTTAGAACCCTTATCACATTATCCTTGAAATATATCATTGTGGGACCTTTAAAATCCAAAAATCATTTTATAATAATGTAACATTTCAAGACTTTCCAAGAGTGCCCCTTCTCCCTCTTATAAAAGGCCCCCGTCTCTACCCCCATACCCACACCTCTCAAGCCATTGGCTCGACCAAAATCATCTCATTATATCTCTACACATCCCTCTTTTCATCATATAATCCTTACCTTAGTCATAAAGCTCTTCAAGAGACCCTTTCGGTTCAAACCAAGGGGAGTTACCCGATTTAAAGGTAATGTCTTCTCTTATGTCCTTTTGTTTTTTTTTGCTTCTCC
Source organism: Viscum album (assembly GCA_963277665.1). Classification (NCBI taxonomy): domain Eukaryota; kingdom Viridiplantae; phylum Streptophyta; class Magnoliopsida; order Santalales; family Viscaceae; genus Viscum; species Viscum album. The sequence goes on from OY728157.1 coordinate 173,990,055, forward strand.
AACCCCCTAAATGCTTTTTATTCCTTCGTTTTGTAACAAAAACAGTATATTAAATATACTATGATGTTTTTATGAGAATTATTTGATTTACACTTACACACACTCCCGTCTAATTGTTAAAGAACATACTGTTTCTGTGGGTGGCGAATTACTACCTCACGAAACGATGATTGTTCAATCTTCTTTTAACACCTCTCATTGTGTCCATTAAGATGTCTCTAAATTTATATACGATATATATTATGTTTTTTCCTTATTCTTCTGTATTTTTCATTTATGTCATACCTTTATGGTTTCCATTATGGGTAAACGTGATTATTTCATTTTAGGAAGTGCGGACTACCGCCCCCTAAAAGTGATTTGATTCATTAATTCCATATGTGGGATGTATAAATGATGGAGTTAATGGTATTACATATGATATCATACTCTAATTATAATATTCCTTTATATCATTATGATTTCGTTCGACTAAATATGAAATAGAAATGAAAGTAGGGTTCATGCGTACGTACGACTTACCGTCTCCCTGAACGGTGCATTTGATTTCTTACCTCTAAATGTTACTTAATATTATAAATGCAAGTATATTCTGGATATATATTATATATATGATATATACCTCATTAATATAATTCTGGATATAATGGATATTTTACCACATGAACAACTTGTAATTATAAGAAGTTTATTTTTGGCTCAAGTACCAAAGATCGACAAAACAACCGTTATTAACTTAAATAACTACATAATGTTCATAAAATGGTACTAAGTGATATAAAAGGAATAATGAACTTTAAAAATGTTCTTAATCAAGTATAAATTTACTCTAGTTTATTATTCAAGATATTAAAGAATGATCGAGTCAAGTCGGACACGAGGTAAGGGACTTTGTGTCAATCTCCTTTCATTGAGGCATATTTTGTTTTGTACACAACTTTATTTTATACAGTGTATAAACCCCTTTGAATTTAACTTTTATTAAAATGGAATATTTTTATACTAAGCATTTTACTAAACTAAAAAAAGGATTGCTTTTTCCTTACGTATGCGGCGACAACGCCTTCTCCACCGTCGTAACCATTATTTGAGTTTTGGATTCCTCTACAGGCCATAACTTTTTTTAAATGAAAAATAAATACCATGTTTTAATTTTCTTTTATTTTGGTATTGAAAATGGTTTTGATAATTTTTTTATTATATCAATATGTTTTTGATATCTTGTGATTGAAATGTGGCAATTTTATGTTTCCTTTATGCATGTTTTATGTGATACCATTATGTTATAGTTCGTGGCCATTATTAATGAAGACGAGTGGTTCCGTGATAAACTAAGGGCAGGTGAGCCCGTGATAGCTCTCCAAAGCATTGGGTAACACAAAGGGTTTAAATTCTAAGGTTTCTCCAAATAGATTTAGGGAATATACTGTCATGGGTATTCCAAACGTAACCATGACGGTTACTCCCTACGTAAGAATGTTATGAATGCCTCAAGTTACCTTTATGTATTATGTTTTCTATGAGTTATTCATAAATCTTATGAGTTCATGAGTTATGTTAAAGTGCTTATATTCTATGAATAAAGTATGATTTCATTGATTCTTATGTATACATGGACTAATGTTTTCTTTCTGAACTTCTATATCCCTTACTGAGCTTTTTATGATCATCCCAAGTTTTTTGAAATGTTTTTCACATGTCAAAGGAAAGGTAAATGATGTGATGATAGAGTTGAGGAAGTTTCAAGAAATAATCCATGTTTTATTTTAAATATGTATCCTTTGATGAAAAAAATGAATACTATCTTGTATGTGACCCCTTGTTTTAATGTGGAATGTAATGCATGATTTTTTATCTAATTCTCTAAAACTCTAAACCTGAAAAGATACTCAATGTGTATTCTTGAAATAATTCAAGATTAAGTAATGTTTAAGGCTGGGGCCTTATAATAATCCACCCATCTTATAAGGTGATTCCGAACTAGAAAAGGATGAGGTGTGGTTGAATAGGATGAATTGTATCTTTGAATTCATCAGCAATCCATCGGAGCTCAATGTCTTGATAGACACGTACAAGCTCTAGGATCTTGGATGCTAGTGGTGGGAACTAGTTCTATATTATAATGTAGATCAAGTCCTTACTTGGGAAGACTTTGAGGAATTGATTAATAAACAATTCTATCCTCACATGTTTAAGATCCAAAGGATGAAAGACTACTTGATTCTAAAGAAGGATAATCTCTCTATCACAAAATATGAGGCTAAATTTATAAATTTATTATGATTTGCACCATAATTTGTTTCGAGTTCATACCTGAAAACACGCATCATCGAATCAAGGATAAGGAAGGAGATTTGATCAAATATTTTGGTGTTATGTATTATAGATTTTACAGAGATGGTGAACATAGAAATATTATCTAAGAAATAAATATCAAGATCTATGGTAGGAGGGAGTATCATGATACCTACTAGAAATGGTTGAAACTCCAATGCTGGCAGATTGTTAAAGAGAGACACCTCTTTTCAAATTTGGAGTGGGAATTGGAATCAGAAAGTTGGATCAGTAAATCTTCCTCCACGATGAAAGAGCCGAAAGGGATGCTACCAATGTGGTTCCTTTGACTACAAAAAGTGGTAGTGTACAACTCCACCAAGATAATTTTATAATTGTTACAAGATGGGACACCTTTGGTACTTTTATCCGTGTTCTCTGAGGTCTAGTGCTCCATACACATTTCAAGAATCATAAGAATTGTAATCTGTCATAGGACGAGGCTAGTAGAATTTGTCTCATCTATAGAGAAAAGTTAATCATGGTGATTCTCATAGTATTGTGACTCCAAAGCAATGGAAATCTCAGCAAGGCATAAGGAACAGAGTGCAGCGATGAAGAAACTATATAGAGCTGAGCAGATGATTGTTGACGATCAAGCTAGACCATCCAGATTGATAGGTATGATTCTTTTGAATTCTACATTTCTACAATTACTATTTGATAGAGGTTCGTCTCATTCCTTCATTGCTTCTCATTTTGTTGATCTTCTATGTTTAAAACATGAAATTATGACCTTTGTGATAAAACTGAAAACTCCCCTTAGTGAAAGAGAATTCCATGCCTTTGTGTGTAGAGCATGTTTTATAACTTTTGATGGAGCTAAGCTAAAATGGTACTTCTTGATGATAGAGATGGATGTCTATGATGTAATCATGGTTATATATTTCTTAAAAATATTCAAGGCTCAAGTCGATTGTTATATAAGAATGGTTATTTTTACATCTGAGGATGGTGTTGAGAATCTCTTCAGAGGAGAGAAGGTTGTGAGGAAATTTTCAATGAGATTTTTTTCTCCACTAATGGGAATGATCTATTACCATTTGGTGGTGTTTACTTTGGTGTAGATGTAATTGTTTTAGAATGTCAGTTTTCCACCACTGGTGGGAAAATTTCTAAATGTCTTCCCCCTAAACATCTCAAGGTTACCAATTATAAGAGATGTGGAGTTTAAAATTAATCCCCTTCCAGGTACTAGTTCTTTTTCCTTTGCATATTATAGCATGGAACAAAAAAATTTATGGGAATCGAATGTGCAGTTGGAGGAGATGAAATGAAATGGTTTCATTTTGCCAAGTATGTCTCTATGGGCATCACTGGTCTTGTTAGTGAAGAAAGCAGATGGAACCCTTTGGTTGTGTGTCAATTATCATAAGCATAAAAAGTTATGATAAATAATCGGTATCCATATCCACTCATTAATTACCAGTTTAATCAATTGAGAGGAGCTCAACGGTTCTCTAAAATTAACTTCCGATCAGGATATCATCAATTGTGTGTTCGATAGGAAGACATTCCGAAGATAAATTTCAGAGGCAGATATATCCACTACAAATAAGTTTTCATGGCTTTCAGTCTAACAAATTCACTAGCAGACTTCATAGATTTGATGAATTGGATATTTTAGAGATATCTTGACACTTTTTTGTGGTGTTTGTGGATGAAATTTTGGTGTATTCAAAGGAAAGGTTTGATCGTGAGGAACACTTGAAGATAGTGTTATAAATCTTGATAGATCACCATTTTTATTCTAAACAATCTAGGTGAGATTTTTGGATATACGAGGTAATCTTTCTTAGCCTTTTGATTTTCACAAAAGGTGTTTCGGTGGGTCTTGAAAATATAGAAGCTGTGATCTCGTGGTAATCGCCGAAAAATGTCTTTGAGATACCAAGTTTTCTTTTTCTATCTGGTTATTATCGATGCTTTGTTTGTGAATTCTCATGGATGGCCTATCCAATGAAATATTTGAAAAATAATAATGCTCAATTCCAATGGATAGATGAATGCTAGAAGTCTTTCCAGAAGCTGAAAGCCCATATTACTTGGGCACCAATCTTGATTTTTCAAAAATCAATAATGGGATATGTGGTTTGATGTGATGCTTCAGGATCAAGTTTGGGATTTATTCTTATTCAAGGATATAATGTTGGGGATTATCGTTTAAGGCAATTAAGATTACATGAGAAGAACTACCCAACACATGATTTGGATTTAGCTGCAATCATCCATGCTTTGAAGACCTAACATCATTATCCTTTTGGTGAAAATTTCACAATGTTTATAGATTATAAAGGATTGAAACACATTTTCTCATAGTGAGATTTAAATATGAGGAAGAGGAGATTGATGGAGTTTCTCTATATGTTTAACTTTGGCTTGATGTATACATCGAGAAAAGGGAATTTAGTGGTAGATTCATTGCATAGAAATCGATATGCTCAGTTGGTGAAAGAGACTTCAGATGAATGGTAGTAAATATCGCTACTAGCTGAAATGCATATGGAATGTGAAGAACAAGGTGATGTTTCTATTTTCTTTTCTGCTATGATTATTCCTTATTTGGTAAATATGGTCAAAGAGGCACAAACATCTGATGCAGAATGCCTAGTTATGAGTCCAAAACTCAATAGTGGGGTGACCATACAGGGCTGAAAACTTAATAGGAGTTTAGTTTTCTGTTTCAGATATAAAAGGGTTGTACCAATGTATTTTCAGTAGAAACTCCTTCATGATTATCACCATTCGATATGGGGTATACATATCGGAACAAAAAAGACGTATAAGGTGTTCGAGGTATAGTTTTGGTTGAGTGGCATCAAAAAAAGGGGGCTGAGTTTGTCTTGCAGTTCTTAAATTGTCAGCAAGTTAAAGAAGATCATCAAATATCAGTGGGTATCACTAATGGAAATTTATCCCTTACCAACTGTTTGAAAAGGTTGGTAAAGTTTGGAAAACCATGGGTATAAACTACACCAATGGTTATCCAAACCGTTGGCTGTGGGGCCTTTGGGATAGATATATCCAAATGGTTCTGTGAGAACCTTTGGGATATGGAATGAAAATGGATTATATACCAATGGATTCATGTAAATATTTTTATATATCTTTACCAATGGTTTAAAACCATTATAAATATCAAACATCATGTCTATACCAACGATTTGAAAATAGTTGTTATAGACTTTTACTAAGGGTTCCCCACAAATTATTAGTAAAGGTCAAGTAAAATGTTCTATACCAACATTTTGTAAACCGTTGGTATATAATTTTGATAATGGTTTACATGAAATTGTTGGTATATGTCCCGTTTAGACAAATATGTCAATGGTTTACAACCATTGCCATAGGCTTTATGCACCCACAACAATCTTGTCTCTCCCCCCAGTGCACCCGCAATACTTCCACCAGCAGGTCTGCCTCCCCCTGTGCATAATTCATACAGAATTCAATACATGTAGAATAAATACATAATTCTGTATGAATTCATACAGAATTCATAAAAAACATAATTCTCAATACCTCCAATTCTGTATTTAATTATACACATACAGAATTCATAATTCAAAAGTTAATTAACAATTATCACATACAGAATTCAATTCATAATTCAGAAGCCAATTACCCAATGAAATATAGAATTATAAATACAATACATGAAATATTGAATTATCTAAAACACATAGAGAATGGAATTCATAATTAAGAATGTAATAACCTCTGTATAATAAAATCATGTTTCAAGTTTTGAATATGGAATTTTTGTTCATAGGGATGGGTGAATTCATTTTTGATTTGAATTTTTCGATAATGTGGTGTTCCATGTAGTAGTAAGGGATAATGTGACATGGGGGTGGGGGTTTTCCATGGGGTTGGGGGTTGTCCAAGGGGTTAGTGGTGTCAAGGGGATGGGGGTTGTCCATGGGCGGGGTTGTCCATGGGGATAGGGGGGTCGTCCATGGGGTCGGGGGTTTTCCTAGGGGGTAAGGGTGTCCAGGGGGTGGGGGACTATCCAGGGTGGTGTGGGGATGTTTGGGGTGATAGGGGGTGTCCAAGGGGGCTGCCCAAGCTGGTGGGAGGGGGATTTCCATGGGGGTGGGGGTGTCTAGGGGTGGGGGTGTCAGGGGGTGCGGGTCCGGGGGTGGGTGGTGTCCAGGGGGTAGAGGGGATGTCCAGGGGGTTGGGTGATATCCAAGGGGGTAGGGGTTTTCAGGTGTGCTGGGGGTGGGGGGAGTGGCTGGCTAGGGGGGTGGGAGGTTGGTAAGGGGGTGGGTAGTCCATGGGTGACGGGTTATAGGGGGAGGGTGGTTTCTAGGGGTGGGGGTTATCCATGGGGTTGGGCGTTGTCGAAGGGGGTAGGCGGTGTCCGGGGGTGGGGGTTGTCTTGGGGGTGGGGGATGTCTATGGGGGTGGGGGTGTCCAGGGGTGGGGGTGTCTAGGGGGGTGGTTCCCATGGGGGTGGAGGGGCAGTCCAAGGGGTTTGGGGTTGTCCAAGTGGGTAGAAGGTGTCAGGGTGGGGGTTGTCTAGAGGTTGGGGGTTGTCTAAGGGGGTGTGATATCCAGGGGTGGGGGTGTCCAGGGGTGGGGGCTACCCAGGGGTTTAGGGGATGTCCAGGGGTTTGGGGGTTTCCAGGGGTGGGGGTGTCCAGGTGGGGTGGGTGAACTATCCACGTGGGTGTGGGGTTGTCGAAGGGGGTAGGGGTGTCTAGGGGGTGCGGGTGTCTAGGGGGTGGGGGTGTCTAGGGGTGGGGTAGTGTCCAGAGGGTGGGGTGTCCAAGGGGGTGGGGTGTCCAGGGGATGGGGTGGTATCTAGGGGGAGGGGGTGTCCAGGGGATGGGGGTTGTCCAAGGGGAAGGGGGTGTCTAGAGGGTAGGGGCTTGTCCAGGGGGTGGCGGTTGTCCATAGGGTTGGGGGAGTCTAGGGGTGGGGGTGTCAAGGGGGGTGGGTGGTTTCTAGGGGGTAGTGGGGTTTTTCATGGGTTTGGGGGGAGTCCAAGGGGGTAGGGGTGTTCTGGTGGGTGGGGTCGGTCCAGGGGGTGGGGGTGTCCAAGAGGGTGGGGGTTCCAGGGGGTGGGGTGGTGTCCAGGGGGTGGGGGATGTCCAGGGGTTGGGGGTTGTCCATGTGGGTGGCGTTGTCCGGGGGGTGGGGGATGTCCAGGGGGTGGGGGGGTTGTGCATGGGGGGTGGGGTGGTGTCCAAGTGGGTGGGGATGTCCAGCGGTTGGGGGTTGTCCATTGGGGAAGGGGGTGTCCGGGGGGTGGTGGGGTTTGTCCAGGGGGTGGGGGTTGTCCATGGGGATGGGGGTGTCCAAGGGGTGGGGGTGTACAGGGGGCGGGGTGGTGTCCAGGGGGATGGAGGGGATTTCTAGGGGTTGGGGGCTATCTAAGGGGGTAGGGGTGTCTAGGGGTGGGGTTGTCTTGGGGGGTGGGGGATGTCTAGGGGGGTAGGGGTGTCCATGGGTGGTCGTGTCCAGGGGTGGGGTGGTTTCCAGGGGGTGGGGGCTGTCTAGGGGGTTGGGGGTTGTCCAAGGGGGAATGGGTTGTCTGGGGGGATGGAGGGGGGTGGGATGTACAGGGGGATCCCTATGGGGGTGGGGGTGTCTACGGGTGGTGGGCTATCCTGGGGGTCGGGGTGTCTATGGGGGTGGGGTGTCCTGGGGGTCGGCGTGTCTGTGGGGGCGGGAGGGGGCTTTCCAGGGGGTGGGGTGTCTAGGGGGTTGGGGCCTGTCCAAGGGGTAGGGTTTTTCTAGGGAGTGGGGTGTCCAGTGGGGTTAGGGGTTGCCTAGGGGGTGTGGGGGTTGTCCAAGAGGGTGGGGGTGTCCTGGGGGTGCGGGTGTCTAGGGTGGGTGTGTCTAGGGGAGGAAAACTCAATACCTGAAATATAAATGAATATTAAACTTAATTAAATATTGTTTTAATTATTTTAAATAGTAATATTATTACCTTCAATTTTCACCAAGTTGAAATCTCTTTGCTATGCAGAGTCTCCCTCTTTCTCAAAGATAAAGAACGATGCTTTCTATTTAGCATCTCTTTATGTTCCCTATAGATAAAAATAGGAATAGTTTAACATATATATATATATATATAAGATATACATATTCAATTTAATTTCAAGATTTAGTCATTGAACAAATCATAGTTGAACAAAACTAAACGATGTGCCATCTCTCGCTCTTCAAGGATTAATGTCATCAATGTATATGATCCAGGAACTCCTCTTGTTTGAGGATGTGAAGGAAAATTGGGTTCAATTTTCTCATACTTTTCTTATTCATTTCTTGTTGGTCTGTTCATTATTGTACTAAGATCAGACAAATAAATAGAGCAGAAATCCATACATTCTTGATCCAATTAACCGTTCATGATAGAACCTTTAGGATGAATCATGATTCATACATAATAAATTAATGAGTACATATTTATTTCAATTAGATACATCCAACTAAATAAAATATTTCCTCCAATAAATATTTTAGTTGGAATATGGACAATCAGATGCAGCATGCATGTGCAAAATGATGGTGGAAATATTTTCGCTAACTCACACAAGATTAATGGGGAATCTGCTAACATTTCTTATAAGAAAGACTTAGAAAACATCTTATCACAAAGGTCTTTAAACAAATTGCACAACCGAATAACATCTACACTTACATTATTGGACAAAATATGAGATATTTCTATTCGAATTAACTCATGTAGAAGGATGTGATAATCATGAATCTTCAAAGATTTTAGCTCCAACTATCTTCAATTTACTCATCTAGATATCTTTCCTGAATAGCCATAAGGAATATTAATAGTCACTAGTTCTTCCAGAAATTTCTTTTTTCTATAGGTGTCATCACATTAGAAGTGCATGGAACTTGTAATTTATTTTCACTGATATGCACAGGATGCAATTCTAGTTTGATTCTCACTCCACCAAGTCACATCGAGACTGTAAATCATCTTTTTTCTTTCCCTTAACATTTAGAAGAATCGAAAGAACCATTTCCCATATATTTTTTTCAATGTTAATTATGTCAGAAATTACATAAATTTTTTTTTTGACCAATAAGGAAAATCAAAGAAGATAATTCCCTTCCCCCAATTGTAATAGGTTTCTGTGGAAACATTATTACTCTTTCCCAATTTAATTTGACCCTTCCAAAATGAAAAAATAAAATCTTTTGATTCATTAAGAATATCAGTTCATGACATACACTGAGGTAGATCATCGGTCTCCATGTTATTGTCAAATCATCGACAATTATTTATATATGGATGGTCCATTGGAAAGAATTATCGATGTCCCATAAAACTGAAACTACAACAATGTTTTAGTCTTCTGGATTGTTTATTCTTCATACAAACTAAACATCATAGTTTTCCCATTGTGCTCCATCTAGACAAATTGCATAAGCAGTAAAATCATTTATCATCCACATAAGTGCAGCATGCATCTGAAATATATCTTCTGAATAGGTATCATATGTATGCACACCCACATAACAAAGAAGTTTCAACTCTTTTATTAATGGTTGCATGTATATGTCTATATCATTACTGGGATCAGAAGTTCCATATATGATTATACTCATGAAAGTGAAAGGTTTTTCATACACAACTATGGGGGAAGGTTATAAATGTGTATAAAAACTGTCCATGTGTTGTGAAAAGTAATCATCTTCCCAAACTGATTTAAACTGTCACATGAAAGACCCATCCTCACATTACGCACATCAGCTACAAAATCTGGATATTGAGCATCAAATATCTTCCCTCAAAATCCATCTGCATGGTGAACCAACTCATCATCAGTCTTATTTCTCTTAGTATCCTTCCATTTTATTTTTATTGATTTTTCATTAGAAATAAAAAGATTCTAGAGTCTAGGGATAAATGGAAATTGTACCATTAAATTATGTGGAATAAGAGATGGTGTTTCATAATCTATTGGATTTTATCGGGATTTTCCAAATTTTATACAATCATTTTGTTTAGTAGTTTCCTCCCAGAATAAACTGTAATCTTTCAGGCAAGAATGAATTTTTTTTCCTGAAAATCCAAATTCCTCAACTGACCTCTATTCCATATAGTGGTTTGAGGGAATATCTACATCAAATGGAAGTAACTCCTTCAAAAATGTAAGAATGTAATCGATCGAAGTATTATAAATCTCATATATAGTTTTCCCATGAAATAATCAAATTAAAAATTCCAGCATTTTCATTTTACCGCATTTTCGATATATAGGAGTTGTGGCTGCATCATTTAATTTTTTCACCCTGAAAACATCATCATTTTCATTAGACGGATCATGTGTTCTCATATTGAAGCCTTCTTGGTTCATAATCTTTTCTTTTTCATGATTACAAATTAATGGAAATCTTTCATATAATGAATTCTCTAATCCATTCCACTCATTTGGATCATCAGAAATTTGAGATTTCATTTTCACCCCATTAAGATACCACACAGGGAACTTTTCTTGAAAACCATATTTGGTTATATGGTAACTGACTTATTCACGGCTCAACCTAGGTCTTCTAACATAATTGTAAAAGGGGAAGTGTAGGTGGCCATTATCTAAAGCATTCTGAAATGAAAGATCTAAAAATCTCTCCAAATTATTTTGAAAATCGCTTGAGATATGATCAGTTTCATACATCCAACTTCTATCCATTTTTCAAAAAAAAAATTAAGTCATTTCATCAAAATCAATTCAATAATATTGTAGTTTCATCGAAAATATATTTAAGTAAACAGTAATTGTTCACATTATATGAAACCATAACAGACACACTACTATATATGATAATCATAATATAAAAAGAAAACAAAATACTATATTCATAACAAAATATCTTTGAAGAACTATACATGAGTGTACAAGATGATGTGCACTTGTGGAGGAGAATTATTCAAAAGTTGAGTAAATTTTAGATCAAATATATTTTATATTTTACTATAATATTTGAGTGATATTCATTTTATCTATTCTCAATAAATGGGAAATATAATCTTAAATTAATGGTGAAAAGTTTCTCCAGGATTGAACCATCATTGTTCTATATGTGGATCATGATCCAAGGAATATTAAATAGAACCAAGAGGAGTTTTATGTCATAAGATGAAGGTTACACAAGGAAAAGAAGCATGATTCCATGTACATATAGATTTTGAATAATGAGATTGAAATTTAATTTCCAAATGGGATAATCTATCCCCATTTTAGATATCCATAAATAAATGGGTTTCTAGTTGATGTATTGAACAATTATAGATGACCAAGAAGACTATTAGTGTAAACCATGAATATAATACATATAAATTAAAACACACCTAACTATAAACACACCTCCAAATATCATACGTGGATCATATTTTATCTTACACTATAAATATCATACATGAATTCTAAAAAAACACAGCTAATTGTAAACACACCTCCATATTTTGAGCTAGTTATGTGACTTATTGATGCCTTGAGGGGTTAGATGAGAGCTAATTCTAGGTTCTGATAGAAGGTGTAAATATATTATTTTCTATGTTTACAAAATTTTGTGTGTGTGTCAAATATGATCCTATGTATTGTTGTTTAGTAATATTAGAAAAGTTTCAATGGGACACTACTCATGGGAGTATGATCCTTGTTACATCATTAGGAGATATGGAGATGTACAAATATTAAATTCATATGAGATTAATATGGATAGTGGATAAGAACCTACGTAATATTTCTTTGTAGATATCAGTTCCTCTTTGAAGGTTAAGAGTGAGTGTTGGTATGGATCATCAATAAATGTTTTAATGTGTGAAAGAAACTATACATTGGTAATATTTGATTCATATTTTTTGTAGAGTATCAGAGTGGGTAGCCCACCCCCCCCCCCCTCCCTGGATACCCCCCCCCACACACACACTCCTGCAACCCCCATGGATAGCCCACTCCCTTACCTGGATACCCCCACCTTGGAAACACACCCCTATCCTCCCTAGACAACCCACGCCCCCCTCACCCACTTGGAAAGCCCACCCCCAACCCCTGGAGAGACCACACCCCCTCCCCCACCTGGATAGCCCTCCCCCACCCCCTGGACAACCCACCCCCCTCCCTATACACCCCCCTCTCCCACACCCCTACAGCCCCTACCCCCTATAGCCCCCTTGGACAGCCCACCCGCCACCTGGACATCCCCCCACCCCCACCCCACCTAGGGAGACCCTCACCCCACCTAGACACCCCCCCCCCACGTTACCTATACATCCCACTCCACTCCTCCCGAGACAACCCACACCCCCTATCCCACCTGTACAGCCCATCCCCACCCTCTGAACATCCCACCCCTGAACATCCCACACCCCACTTACCCACCTGGACATCCCACCCCCTCCCTGAATAGCCCACACCCACCTCCCCCACAACCCTGCAGCCCCCTACCCTCTAGAGCCCCTGGGACATCCCACCCGCATCCCCACCTGAACAGCACCCCCACCCCAACTGGACAGCCCCCCACCCCCCCCCCAACTGGAGATCCCCACCCCCACCCCACCCAGAGAGCCCACCCCCACCCCTCACCTGGAAAGACCCCCCCCCCCACCTCCCCACACCTAAACATCCCCCACCCCGGCCTCAACCCCACCTGGACAGCCCGCCCTCCACCCCCACCTTGACACCCCCACACTTCCTGGACAACCCACACCCTCATCCCACACTTGGAGAGCCCACCCCCACCCCCTGGACAACCCCCTGGAGAGCCCACACCCCCCCCCTTCCCCCACCCCCACCTAGAGAGCCCCCCCCCCACCAGCCCCACCTGGACACCCCCCCCCCCAACCTACCTGGACAGCCCACACCCCCATCCCACACCAGGAGAGACCACCCCCTCCCCCTAGACAATCCCCCAGGACAACCTACACCCCCCCCACACACACACATTGACAGCCCACCCCAACCCCCTGGATAACCCACACCCCTCCTTGGACATCCCACCCCCCACCTAGACACCCCCACACCCCTGAAACCCCCCCACCCCACCCCACCCCCTGTAGCCGCCTACCCTCTAGACAACCCACCCACCACCTAAACATCCCCATATCCCCCTAAATCCCCCCTTAGGGTAATTTTATTTAAAAACATTTTATTCATTAATAATGGAAAACCACCATGCATTATCCATTTCATTCAATACATCCCATTTAATTTATCAAAACATGATAAATTCAATTTATAAGGATCTATGGGTCACTTAGGAAATGTCATTGGGGAAAGGGGAATCATCTACATGGTTAATTCCAATTTAATAATTGGGCCAAACTCTTAAGAGGTGACTTGGTTCATTTATCACTTATATACCAAGGTGAAACATTATTTACGAAAATCAAGAAAGACCATGAATAACATGCCACTTATTTAACTCTAACATGAAGAAGTAAAAAACTCTAAGACATAAACCAAGCATGATATAAAGAACTAATCATTAATTTTTAGAGTGTAAGTGAATGCACCTCATTAAAGGGGTTTTATTATAAAATCATGGAATTATTTATAAAACAATTCATTTGTTCAATTAAATATCACATCATGTAAACACATATATATTACATTGGCATGTGTCAATTTATCAAAGTAAGTATTTATTCTATTACATACCGCACTAATTAAAGTATAACGATTGTTCAAAAACCAATTAATTAATGCATTCTTAAATTTAAGAGTCCAAGTACAACAATCCTATCCGGACATCCCCCCCTGACCCACAAAAATAAATATTTCAAAACAAATCCCCCCCCCCATAAAATACAAATATTATTACCTTTGTGTTTTATATCCTTTGAAACTATTTAAGAACAACATTTGAGAGGTTATTCCCTAAATTCATTATGCATACATTGATTGATCCATGGAAGAATGACCACACGAACCACTCCTTTAGGAAAAATCAAAACAAAAAAAGAGATATAGAATTACAAAACTAAGGTACCACATACATATTTTAAGTATAGAAGAAAAACATTGATTGATTGAAGATGGATCTGTGGAAGAAGTTTCGATGTAGTAGATATAGGTTGGATTTAGGGCAGCAATTGAGCAAAGGTGTAACTACAGGGCCACTCGATATATATGTGAAATAATTCAAGATAGTTTGAAAAAAATATGGGGATATATAGTTTATCCCAATGGTTTTAAAACCATTGGTAAACCTAAAAAATGGGAGACTATCCCAACGATTTCCTTGAACCGTTGGGATAGAGCTGCATAGGTCCATTGTATCCCAACGGTTTTTAGAATCCTTTGAGAATACAATGGTTAGATAGCCTTTTCTGAATGGTTTTCAAAAACTATTGGTACAGAGGACCTATCCCAACAGTTTTATTTGTCCATTGGGATAGGGGCATTGGTATGACATAGAATTCCAGTAGTTTATGTTTTAGAGTTATTGATTCTGGTCTGGAAATGGAAGTAGATATCTATAGATTTTGTTATAGGTCTACCAAGAATAGTTTGGAAACATAATTCCATATAGATGATAGTGGACCGTCTTACCATGTCGGCCCATTTTATCCTTATTCATGTCACTCATACAGTGAAGGATCTTTCCAAAATATATATCCATGAAGTGGTAAAGAAGAATAGAGTACCAGCGAAAACATTCTTGAATAGATATTCGAGGTTGACATCTCATTTATGGAAATCATTAAAGAAATCCTTTATCACTGATCTGAATATGAGCACGACGTATCATCCTCATATGGATGGGAAATACAAAAAGATGATACAGACATTGGGAGACATGTTGTGTGCTTCTGTAATGTATTTTTGTGGATCATGGGAGGGCCGCTTACCCTTAGTGGATTTCTCATATAATAAAAGTTATTTGGCATTATTACATATGGATCTGTTTGAAGCTTTGTATGGGCGTCCTTGTCATTCTCCACTATACTGTGTGGAAACAAGTGAAACATCACTAGTTAGGAAGATCATTTTCCAATAAATAGTATAAAAGATTCATCTAATAAAAAAGAGGATGGAGATGGCACAGAGTAGTTAGAAATATTATGTGGATCATTTTCGGCAGTCATTTTCATTTTCTATGAGTAATCATATGTTCTTAAGGATCTCTCCAAGGATTGGACATCGTTGCATTGGAAAGTAGGTAAAGTTATCTCTGATATATATTGTCCCCTTTGACATACTATAATTGGTAGGAGAGGTGGAATATCAGTTAGCATTACCACCATGGTTTAGTTCGATGCATAATGTGTTCCAAGTAACTCAGTTGAAAAAGTATCCTCTCAGTCCTAACCATGTGGTCAGATTTGATCATGTTGACCTAGATCTGGATGTTTCATTGGTACAAATCCTAGTGTGGATTATAGATAGAAAAGAGAAAGTATTTCTTGAAAAAAACATTGGTCTAGTGTGGGTTTTATGGAAACATGATTATATCTAGGAAGAGACTTTGGAGTGTGAGAAGGAAATGAAATAATAATGGCCGGAACTCTTTTAGAGTAGTGATTATTTTCAACTTTCTAAGGACAGAAATACCAATGGTGGGGAGAATGTAGTAACCCCAATTTCTGGTACGTAACCCCTAACTATTTCTTTTTTACATTTACAAAGTTTATGGGTGAAGGTTTGAAAATTTTGGGAGTATTTGAATAAGTTTTTTGTGATAAAGTAGATGTGCACAGGTTGTGCACAGTTTGTCTAAACAATGGGGATATCCTAAGAGAAACCTTGTGTAGTTGTAGTTTTGAGGTAGTATCTTCGACAAGGGTATATCAAGGTTAAGGTGACCATACTAGTAGCCCATGTAGGGGTTTCCTTAAAATAGTTTCTAAAACATATTTAGTGCACTTTTTCTTTAACCATCTGGTCTAACCAAGTGCAGAGTCATAAACTAGATCCCATTTTTTAAGAAGTTACTCATTTTTCTCTAACTCACGCATTTTCCATTAAAACTGATCTAACTTGATACTTCTCACCATTGAAGTTTGTGTAACCTTCCACAACTACTTTTGAGCCAACCCATTGCCCTCCCTTTGTGATTTCTAGCTTGATTCTCACGGTAAGTTCCCAATATTCATCTTTTTGTCTCATTTTCTCCGATATATATCTCATCTCTTATCATTTTCTTAGATATACACCCTCTATGGGTAGTTATAAGATTTATAACATCAAATAAAGCCATATATGGTGTATTTATTGATAAATAAGGGTATCTATGCTAGTTTCTTGGAATCCAGGCCCAAATTCTTGAGGTACGTCTTTGTCTTGCATCGTTCCTCTCATGCTTTCCTAGATCAACTTAAATATTCTTCTATGATTATTTTTCCATTCTAGATCTAAACCTTTTATGGGTATATCTATGTGTGTGGATTCTAAATATGTTGATTTTTTGCCTTGATATCTTTAGGATAATAGATCTAAGTCCATTTCTTGTAAAATCAACCTGGTTATGTAAGTGTTCTTCATTTGCTATTGGTTTTCTCCAAAACCTTTGTGGCAGGTGGCTTGAATCTAATATCATTTTGGTAGAATATATTATATTAGTTTAAAATTTATTTAGTTGAATTAAATTTATTTTAAAGTCTGGTTTAAACTTGTAAAATAAATCCTCTTTAGTGATGATTTATTATTTTAGTGAAATTTTGAAATCTTGATAAATTGTTGTGTAAATTTCATTAGATTCTTAAATTTAAAATGGTGATTTTCAATTTTAGAATTTTTTTGGATTTCATAAATGGTTATTTAGAAATAGGTTTTTCAATAAAAGGTCATTTTATTTTAAAAAAAAATCTTTGGGATGGTTTTGATGGAAACCATTTTTCAATAAAAATGAGATTTTATTAAAAAGGATTTCTTAGCATGATCATTTGGAATATTAGTGTGTGCATTCATATTGAATATCTAGGGATAGGATGAAATATGACCTTGTGCTCAGTGCCAAAAGACAATTGGAACAAAAGATGTAATTACCTGTTTAATACATGGTATATCGAAGAGAAACTGCACATGAGTATGGAAATGTTATCGCGTAGCAGGCATGGTTGGTTGTGTGGATGTATGAAATGGATTGGGTATGCCAATGTAATATTGAGAAATTGTTTTAAAGCACTATTTAGTTATTTCCCTATATAAATGACTTTCTCAAAAATTGGTTTCAACTTCACTTGTATTCTATTGGTTATAAAAGGTTTTGGAAACTTCTTTATATTAATATATAAACTGTTTTGGGAAATAGTTATATATAAACTATTATACATAAATCTTGCTAAATATTCTATCTAGTGGTGTTATTTGGGAACTAATTTGGGAAAACCTATAGTGTGTTATACTCACCACTACTTTTTCACTTCGGTACTTTTACAGATGATATCTTCGATGACATAGAAAAGGTAAAGTATCAAATGTTTTTAGCACCAACTTGTGATACTTGGGTAGTTTGATGATTTTGGAGCTTGGAGCATTGGAGTTATAGAGAATTTTTTTCTTTTGGGGTTTTTATTTTTTCATCCACTGTATACTCTGATAAATTTTTGGTATTCCATTAATGCATAATTTTTTGTGGTGTTGATATGAATAATGTAGTTGTGTTGTCTTTCTTTTGGTCATGAATCATTTAGTGAGAATTGTTTTATGGAATTTTGGTTTAGTAGTTTATTTCTTAAATAGTAAATCATCCCCCACCTGTTTTTGAAACCCTTAGGAATTTATTTCTAGTGTTTTATTCCTTGGGTCTGTTGATTAAGGCCTATTAATGAATCATTGTATTGTCAATCCAATGAGAATTAGTGGGTCATTACAATGAAACAATTGCTTCTTGATCAATATAATCTATATAGTGGACCCCTATTTAAACATTGATCCCACATATAAAAATAATCACGGTTTTCAATCCTCTATTCCCAGCCACTATATTTGAATAAGATTCAACTTTATGAAAAGTAAAATTTTCAAATAATTCCTGAAATTCTGATCATAGTTCCCTTTCACAAAATTTCTTCCAAATTTCTAGTTTGATTGTGAATATTTATTCATTTCCATGTTATTCAGATATTTGTTTTCAAATAACTCACTTCCCATGATCAAGCTCTGGGATCTAATAATTTTTATTACATGAAAATATTTAGTATTTCATGGCTATAGTTGATTTAATACTCTATTGATCATTCTCTCGTAACTAGGAGACTTAGTGAAGCATGTTCTGGTAGTATTTGGTCATGGATATAAAAAAATATTTTCAATAAAGTAGGATTTTAATGGGGGTCTTGGAATGCTAAACATGGATGGGGATGATATTTCTAGAAAAAGGGAGAAACCGTTGAGTATACTAGGATAAAACACTCTTGAATTTAGATTAATCTAGCAATGAACTCATTTCTTCTTCTTTATTTCTAATTTTTAATTCAATTGAATGGACCAATAATCAGTGATGAAATTATGAGTATTTTTAACTCATGGTAGCACCATTTAGACTTGGTTTTTTTCTAGGTAACGGGTAGTCCACATGTTTTTTGAATCCAAACTCATGGGTTGCATGGACTATATTGGTGAGACTACTTCGGGTTAGTACGGAAAAGTAAAATAGATCCAGTTCCAAATCGAGTTTTAGGTGTGATGAATTAGTTTTCAAGGAGGATCCCAAATGGGTTGGTTTAAAGTGGGATCATTTAAGTCTCAAGATAAAAAATTTTTTAGTGGTTTCATTCTTGATCATATGTCAAGTGATGTGGTAATAATGGTTTCTCATGGATTGAAATACTTGAGAAACTAATGTTGAATTGGAAATGGTAGATTAGAATAAGGTTTGTACTCAAATGGAAGATAATTGAAGTCCTTACTTTGAAATGTTTTCTTTATCCAAATGGTTCAGGAATTCCATCGATAACCTTGTGTAAACCAAAAAATATATAAGCAATCAGTGGATTTTGGAAATATTCACCCCCCCTCCGAAATTTCATGCCTTCATTGAAAATAAATAATAGGTATCAAATAACATAATTCATCTACTTCTATATGATACTCAATAGTAGGGTTTACTTTATCAAAAAAATCCATCGTTATCTATTTAGAGATTCCCGTGGACTGGGAATGATTCTATGGTGGGGGTAAGATGCTTGTCTTGGTGTGGTCTAAGGAGAAGAGTATATTAGATGGTCTTATAGTTGATGTGATGTTGACAGTTTATTGAGTTTTTGTTTTAAATATGAGACTAGGAGGGTTGCCTCTAAATCAAGATAGGATATGTGTGTTGGTTTTTTATATAAATTAATATTCTTAGATATTAGACCAATTTGAGAAGTGAAAACATGTACCAGTAATTTATCCCTAGGATGAAAATGCAAATTTTAAAGGTCATGGAAATAGGGAACATAAGAATTTCTTATATAAGTAATAGGAAGGTTAAATAAAGTGGCATTGAATAAACACTTTCTCAATGGGTATTTTTCTTTAAATCATATCTACAGTACTATGTCTATAGGGGAAAGATAAAACTGATTTTTCATTTTCTAATTATTTTTCTTTTTGACCTACATTAAACTATTAATATTACATCCTTTTTATATTTTAATTATAGAATGGATTATAAAATGACTAATTTAAAAAGAATATAATCAGTTTAAATCAATGATTTTTTTCATGTTAACTTAAAACAAAAATGGAGTGACAAATGAAAAACACAAATAGATCCCGTTAACAATTGAATCCTATATTCTCAAAACAAAAATGTATGATTTTCATTAGATTTAAATTAATATGGAGGATATATTATATGTAATTTAGATCGAAATAATTAATTAACAATCTCACATCATTAAAATTATTATTATTATGAAAAGATAAATCAATATCTATTATCTTTCCATTCTATTGAATATGAAAACATCATCCCTGTGTGTGTGCGAACTACCACCTACATGGAGCGACCTATTCCATTTTTCATAACTATTTTACATTGATGTAAATTATATATAATTGATAAATGTATAATATATTAATGATTATAATAGTTAGTGGTTATGGTTTTGAAACGATGACATAAAAACAAACTACTATTATAAAACAATCTTTTAATATCAGTAGATTACCTAAAACAAATTTATTATATATCCCACACCAGTGAACAATACACATAGTTTCCATCCAAAGAACATCTGGATTAAAATATAATTGAAAATTTCTATTTAAATATATGTTATATTCCATTAATTATGAACTTAATATCAAATAATGGGTTTCAACATCATTATTACAAAACATACCTGAAACAAATGAAATTACAAACATCTAATTATATAAATAAATATTAAAAAAATAAAAATTATGTTAAAAATGATTATAATTAAATAATATAAAATTTAATATATATTAATAAGGTACTATGAGAGTTTCTTATTGTTTTATTTTAATTATACATTTGTTTAAAAATATTTCCTGAAATTTGTGAGAAAAATGAAAGGGTTTCTCATCGCCACTTTCTTCCATTGATAAATGTGTTGTGTTCACCATGATAATTTATTTTTGAGTGTGTAGACTATACAATAAATTCCTTTTATAATAAATTTCAATGGATTTACAAATCTATGGTAAGTTCTCCTTTTAAGGTCTTTCAATTCAAGTGTTACT
Organism: Viscum album; assembly: GCA_963277665.1. Classification (NCBI taxonomy): domain Eukaryota; kingdom Viridiplantae; phylum Streptophyta; class Magnoliopsida; order Santalales; family Viscaceae; genus Viscum; species Viscum album. The sequence continues at coordinate 174,011,009 of OY728157.1, forward strand.
TAGCCGTCATCATTTTTCAATACAATATAATTTTGAAATGAAAAATATTATGAATGAATTTCCATATATGGAAATATTTATTGAAATTTATCTCTATAATCCCAAAATTTTACTTATTCTCTATATATGATTGATTTTTTTCAACATTTCTCTCAATTTTATTTCCCCTAGTAAATAATTTACCTGATGTAAAACTAGTAAGTGAAACTGACTCCATATGTTCTTTTTTCATTGGGGGACTTCTGCACCTATGTATATATTCATTTTATTGATTTTATTATCCATTTTGAAATGATGGATTAAGGTAGTTTTATACTATTTTGACATTCATTACAAAGAATTTGAAAACTAATCTCTTGATGCTTTCTATAGAAGTGGTTTTGATAGAGGTATCCCTTTTTAAATTTTTCCATGGAAACACATTATTTATCCATTATGATAATTCTTACTTATGAAAAAAAATTAAAAAATATTTTCTAAAATATTTTTAATTCCTGATGATTTCAAAATCAGACGAAATATTTCTTCTAATTTTACAAATCTAATTATATAATAATATTAAAAGGATTCATCTCCTCTATTTCATCATCCAATGATTCTCATTAGAGGGTATGTTCTTACATCACCATCCGCCTCCATTCTATAGATGATTTATGAAATTTTCTATGGATGTTTTCATGAATCTTGTGCCTTTTCAAAGAAATTAATTTAGTGATGTTAAAATATGAATGTTTCCATTTTTTCACAGAAAAAATTATTTATAATATTTTTAAGTGGAGTGTGGGCCCAAAATTATATTACCCTCAAATTAATTAAATAAATGTTGATATATGATGAGTTAACAAGAAATGGAATGGGTAGTAAACCCAATAGAATATATGGATCTATCAACAATTTATATTGGAATGGGGAGTGAACCTACACTATTGTAGGTTACATTCCTCAAAATTGTGATAGTATATGAATCTGTCCTTCACTAATGAAAATCGTTTCTATTGTTACATGTATATCGTACCCTTATTTATTATGATTATGATATTATCTTAAAAATCACGATTAATTCTTAGATATATTCATTATTATGACTCATGCCTTTTTTATGATAGCCCCTTATTCCATAAATTGTTATTTATAGCCAATGACTTATTAGGTATATTTTATTATCTTATAATCATGTTTAAATTGTTTTATACATATCTTGTTCTCACTTATTATCATTGAATAGTATCTATCATGTTTAATCTTATAGAGAATATGAGCGCATGCATTCTTATGTTCCATTTCCATATGTAATTAAGTGCTTTGTTATGTAGGATATATCTAATAATGGTACTGTGTGGAAAAAACTTGTGAGATATGTTAAATATCATTCTTATATAAATTTATTATATATATATATATATATATTTAAAATATATTTCATGCCATAGACATTCCCCTATACTTAGAAAAAAAATAAGAAATATCATTACAAAAAAATATCATAATAATAAAGGCATAGACTTTTATTGAATGAAAACAAAACATTTACTTACAAAACTATTTTATTTTTAAACCAAAGGATTTTTTTCCACTGTATAAACAAATTATTCCCCCATAAAAATTAAACAAAATTTCCACAAAATTTCAACACATGATAATCTTATAGATACATCATACGTATTACATTTCATTATTACCAAGGCAAATAGAATGCCTAGAAAATAGTTATCTTACATCCTCACAAAGTGTAAACATAAGAAACAAAAATAAAAGATACACTTATAGAAATGGGATTTATTCCCACAAACATATACAAAATATTATTTTAAACCATTGGTATAGATCCCATAATACCAATGGCTTACCAAAATTATAGGACAACCCAATTTAAGAGTTGTATATAATAACATATTTAAAAAAATGGAATTGATGGACCTATAGTAATGGTTTATAAAAATCATAGATATAAAATAATTCTTAAATTATACTTGATTAAAATTTAAATATTTTTCCCATCATCTATTTATCTCCTTAGGTTTTATTGGTTCCTAAATTTCCTTTCATTCTAATTTGATTTTCAGTTGGTCCATCCCGCTTACAACAATTTATAATTTAAATCATCAAGGTATGTTGACTCTCTTCTCCATTTCTTATGTATTGACCGTATGTTTTTTAATTTCTTTCCTTTCATTTTTTATGACCGAAAATTTATTTTCCTTATCATGTGATTTTGTATAAATCAACAAAATTATTTAAAATTTTATTTTCATTAGGGAGTTTTATGAAATTTATTGGAATTTATATTAAAGGTATGATTAATTGATAATTTATTTTTGAAAATTAGAATGTATTTAGTAATAATTTAATGTGGGTTTTCATTGTTTCTAGAGAATTTATTTTTAAAAGGGTTGATTGATGAACTCTTGATGTTTGTAAATATCTTTATGTTTCAAGGTTTTTCGCCTTTTCTTATTGGGTTTGAAAACATTATAGTTCTCATGATTTCATGTTATTTTTCATAATTTCAGATGATTTGTGGCCCCAATAAATTATTATACTTTTTGTGGTATTATGTATATTTATTACTCAATAATATTATTGATTTCAATATTATGGTATTATATATGTAGAAGTTTTTCAATTTATAGAATATAGTAGTAAAATTAGCGACACAGGTGAAGAATATGATATTTCAATTATTTAAATATGGAATTTTCTTTTAAAAAATAGTAGTTTTCATGAAAAAATATGTCATTGACTTTTTATAATGATTTATTCATTTATATTGAATATATAATTTAGTTATATAAATAGAGAGGGATTTAAAATCAATTTTACATCAATCATATATCAATGTTTTCAAAAGAAACTGAAATAAAGTGAATGATTATTGTTTCTTAAAATATATTCTAGATTTGACTTCAATATTATTTGAATACTTTTATGACATGACATATAACATTTATATATATTTTATTTTAATAGATTTAAGTTTAATGTATGATACCATCCATATCTCGATCAATTTTTAAAAAAATTTTGATTGTTCTTTAAATTTTTCATTTATAATGGATTAATATAGATATATTAAACATTTTCCATGTTATAATTGTGTTTGAGGACCTTGTTTAAGTCATGAAGATTTTATATTCCATAAAAAATAAAACAAACAATTATTTCAAACATAATATTATTTATTTTATCATAATGAAGAGAAAATATAGCATCAAATTGTTTATGATTTGAATGAGATAACTATATAATATAATTTATTGAAAAGTATTTATTTATTCCATATCATGTTAAAGAAGATGTACTAATAAAATTTGAAAATAATATGAGTCCCCATGACTCAATTATTAAAAATAATGATATTTCTAGAATGAATAAATTGAATAATTTTGTAGTGACTCTACTATATCGAAAATGTGGAAAAATGAAAAGCTATAATTTTTAATACAACTGTTTCAAAGGAAATAAGACTATAATTTCTAATACTATATTCTTACCTATTTTATGTAATTACTTCTTGATGATGCATATATTTCATCAAACCATTATATAGCATGGTAGTTCATTAACATACATAGATTTCTATAAATAAAATTAATGTATTCCTGAAGCATTGTAGCATATTTTGAGTGGAAATAATTGGAATAAATGATTTCATAAAATGAGACACATATTGATGAAGTTCAAATGCAAATAGAACACCATCTCTTGTGCCATTTAAAATACTTTGTCACTTTCCATTGATTCATATACTCCAAAATATCTTCATGTATGATGAATTCTTAATAAAAATATTTTAGGGCATGTTACTGAGAGAAATAATGATAATTATGGGTTCATTCATCTTGAAGATGGATTCTCATGGTAGAAATTTGATGCTCAATATCTTTCTATTAAATAAGATGTGTTTAATTTTAGGTTGTGAAAATCATATGATTGTCTTAATCTATTTGGTCATATTACATATTTACACATGACATGTCCGGTTTTCATTCACATTAATAACCTTCATACACATATGAATGTGAAGAAACCCATTAAATTTCTTGAAAATACACATGTTGGGACCATTTAATCCTGGTATTGATATATAATTATACTTCAAAACATTATTAATAGTATTGAATCATCTTTGAATTGTCCACGTGTGCACATATTATGCTTATTAAAAAACATATTTAATATGTGTGTTGCGCTTATATGGATTGTAAATAAATTTCTTTCTTATGAAATTATTTATTGTTAGAGAACAAATGGAAACCTTTATTATCCTATTTTTATTAATAAAATATGACATGTATGACTTAAATCTCAATAAATAATTAGTTTCATGGGACATCAATGATTCTTGAAAATGCAATATCCATATAAGAATAATCATCAATGTATTGAAAATACAACTAAGGTATAAAATCCACCTTATAATATGTCGTGAAATGATGTTCATAATGCATTTCAATGTTTTTTTTGGGAAATGTAGGATGAAATATAGAGAGTGAGATAAGTTTCTAACTAAATCTAATTACAATTAGAAGAATAAATGTATATTATTTTAGTTTTTAAATTATCCAAATAGTTTATTATTTTCTTGCTAACATATAATGCATGTTGAAAAAAAAATATAAAATAATGTTTTAATTTACTCTAAATATAATGGGAAATACAAAATTTGATTTGAAATCTTAGTGAGAAATACGTGATTTGGGTATAGGACCATAATTTCATAATGTGTGTATCGGTTGAAGTAAATGGACTATTCTGGGTGATTTTCATGTGTTGAAACATTCAAAAAAATCTAGAAGTACAAAATACTATTAATGGTTTTTATGGATATTCAAGAAACATATCAAAATGGGTAAAAAAATTAAATTTGGATTTAAAATATCAAAAACCTTTGGATTGTCACATCCTTCCTCAGAAGTTAAATGCAATTTTATTCCTTCAACTATTTTTAATAATTTATGGTTGTAAGTGATTCAATAATTCCATTTTTATATAGATATTTTTTCTCACATGTTTTCCAAGTATTTCCTAAAAATAAATGAAGAATAACTATTAATTTTTGTGAATTAAAGAAAAGTTTCCCATTATCATTTTTCACATGCATGAAACATATAACTATCCATCATGCAATTAAATACTTCATGGTGGGACTATTACATCTAATTGGATGTTTCCAACTAAAAAATTATGCACGCTTTGAAGTCTTTCTTCCCGAATAAGAAACATCATGGATGTTATATCATGAAAGGGAACTTCAATCATGAATAAATGGATTTTTATTAAATACATTTTTCTAATGTGACTATGAAATGGAACTGGACAATGAGAAATAAATATTAAAAGTATGATAAAATGAGACCTAATTTTCCAATACTTCTCTACACATGTGTAATTCCTAGATCAATTACATGGGATAAATTTATCCATGAAGAGATGGAGATGGCACATCACACAGTCCTGTTTAAATATTATTGGTTTGATGACTACCTAACTTAAGTAAACTAAACTTGTACATGTTATATCATAACAAATAATTGTTCATATATGTCAAACTATTTCTATATTTTTATGAATGGGACATTAAAAAATATAAATAGTAAACATTATTCATTTAATTTGATAAGAGTATATATTTTTCTTAGAAAAGAGCATTCTACTTTCTTTAAATATAGGTTAGAATTGTTAAATTGATAAAATTTAAAAAAATACTAATTTTATATTAATATTCATTTAAGATTCTATTACTGAATTTTAATTTTAACTGTTATCCCAAAAAATAAGTGCTTTAGATTTTGGTCCAAAATTCTAGGTTCATGAATTTGAATCAATGGTGATAAATGTGTATAAATTTATTATCACTGATTCAGAACTAAACATGATAGAAAAAATGATATTTTTATGGCATTAATAATGAATTATGGTTATAACATTATATCAAATAGTAGGCCTTGATATTAAAATGTATCTTATTATGAAGTTTTTAAAAAAAATAGTAATATTGGATTATTACTCCCTTGTTTGAGTAACTATGAACAAATTCAAGTAGTTTGATTCAATGTCAAGTCAGTGCAAATTTTTATGATTATGGATTTAGTGTTATTGACATGAATCATATACTTACTACTGATATGACATATATTTTTGATTTTTCAGTGAAACCAGTTTTTTTAATGATCATATCTGACCTAAATTTGGTTTCATTATCGATTTAATCCTAATACATATTTATAATTACTGTCGGGATGAAATTGACACCATCACTCCCCCCAATGAAATCCATAAATTTACTACTTGTGATGAATAAAATAGTATAATTATTAGAGTTGATTGTGAAACTAATATTGGGGTGGGTAATATGTTGAATCAAATATATGATTTCTCAATTCGTCCAATTCTACATGACTTGGGTATTTTAGGTTGGTACTATGATAATTCCCTTAATTTTGGTACAATTTTCTTTCCAAGTTGACCTTATTATGTATTTTAAATAAAATTTTCTTTTAGTTTTATTTCAATTCCATATTCAATTATATAATTGAAACATATTCGAACCCCAACAAATCAAAAAAATCTCAAAAAATCTAATTATAAAAATGTTATGATGAAAATAACTAAAAAACATAAAAAAAAATTATTTAAAAAAATTCATTAAAATAGAATTTAATTTACCTAGAATAAACTAAATTTTATATCTTAACAATAAAAAAATTCAACCTAAAATGAATGAAATGACCTAATGGAATGAAATAATTAGAAGATGATTAATTTACCAAATAAACAAACCTAAAGAAAAACCAAATAACCTTTGAAAAATATTAACCAAAACACCTAACCCAATAAAAGTAAAAATGAACTAATTGAAAGGAAAAAATGAACCAAATGATCTTACCTCAACTGAATTGGGTTAAATTGAAAATAATTGAAGAAATGCATTTCATAACAATTCTTAACATGCTAATTGGAATGACTTGATTTCTTTATGACATGACTTTTTTATATTCTTTAGACTAAATTTCATATGATTATGTTATGTTTCTAATTTTACCTTATTTTTATTGAAAATTAATGTCCCATAACAAATTCATTTAATCCTTTCATTGTTATCTAGATTAGATATCTAATGAGAAATTATAATTAAATTTATATTTATTTTTCAATGAAAAAATGTGAAACATTGGAGAAATACATAAGAATATAATGTCTAATAAAAATCACCACATAAGTGAGTTGGTAATTACTTATCTATTTCCTATTGTGTGTATAAATTTCCAAATATATATATAATAACAATTGATAATATCTTTCAATTAATCATTTTTAAAATTCTGATTAGAAACCATCATCTAGTGATGCCTAACCTTATAATTTTTAGGGGTTGTAATAGAGCTAATCATCACAATCTCTATCCCTGATTACACATTGATCCACCACCATATATACCATATAGTATTTGTTTATCCCACATTTCCCTTAGAGGCACCCTGGATATTCTAATTGCCTATATTGTCACCATAATTTACTTCTATTCCTCCTAATATATATTTTCCTTAGTTTATGGTGTCTCCCACTCCATATATATATTACCCTTTTCCACATACATCTATACTAACCCCATTACCTAACACTACATTCTTTCTCTAATTTCATGGTTGTTCTCATTAAACATATTCTATGGTGCATTCTAAACCTCCATAGCATAGTGATCGTCACAAGTAGACATTGGATCCCACTTTCACTACATAGGCCATAAATCCTTCACATCCTATGGATCTATCAATACACAATCATCATCCTGGCTCATGTATATGTATAGAACCCTATTAAATTTTTTGATAACATTTTTTTCATTATAAGATGATTTAATTTAATATTTTTATTTTATTCTTTCATATCAACATCTGCCACTATTAGGTGATGTGAAAATATATGCATTTGTGAATTTCGGAACCTCCAATCACAAATAATGGTTGATTAAAATTAGTAAAATTAATTCATTGGTAAATCTAGGATACGGTGTAGGAGTTTTATGGAGATTCTTTCCAAATACAAGGACATAACTTCCATTAATCTAATCTCTAGGATAATCCATGAAAAAAATAAATTATGGATAATCATTTGGATCGAATCTGGTTATGAAAATTCATTAAATTTAATATTTTATTATTATTTTATTTATATGAAACAATATTTTAGTTGCAGATTTTTTCTAATTTCCCCAATGGTGATGATTTGTGGACTATATGGATTATGTAATTAGGTGAACTATGGAGGGAATATAAACATGTGTTATACAATGGTAGGTATTATAGAGTTGGAACTGATTTATAGGATATACATATCCAAAATTATTATCCTACAAAAATGTAATGGAAATGGATTAATAATTGGAAGAGTAATTACTTTAAGTAATTATTTAAATTTTTGGCCTTTTAAATGAAAATGATGATGAATAACACTGAAACCTTTATTTTTATAATTGAACATTTTTTTTTTTGAATATTTCAAAAGAAATAAAAAACAAGAATGGGATGAAGTATCTTCACACATTGGGTTATAATAATGATTCTATAAGATGAGAGGAAATTAGAATTTTTCATAGAAACTTGGGTTTAATTAGTTTCCAATAGAAATGAAAATGAATCATACCTTAACAAATTGGTAGGGTATTAAACTTGGTGTATTCTAAATTTATATAAAACTATAAAAACCTACATTAATGGAACAAATATTCTAAAATAAATTTATACTAATTGTTTACATATTATATATATAATTTAAACTAATGGTAAATAGTTTGTGATCTTTTTACTAGTAATTTATCAATTGATATTAAACTCTTTAAAAAATATTTTTTAAAATTTTCAAATGTGGTAAAAAAATATTAATTCAAAATATTACAAAATATTTACTTTTGGTTTAAAATATTTTTTTAAAATTGTTTTTAAAGCTTTGAAAACGTATTTTAAATAACATAAAAACCATTTTTTATTATTTTTTTAATCTTCTTTTAAATAATTTTATAAATTTTATTTTACAAAATTATGAAAAAAACATTTTAAACACATTTTAAACCTCTTTATAACTATTTTTAAAACTAATTTTCAGTACTTTTTAAACTAATTTTAAAAACATTTTAAAATGGGTTTTAAACATATTTTAAAATTGTTTCTTTATTGGAATTAAAAAAACTATAAAAATATTGAAACATGTAAAAGAGAACTAAAATGACATGTGATGAAAATTCTAGGACACTACCTTAATACTTAATGAAACCAATAATTGATATTCATATTACCTTCCTAATAATAACATTTTCTACTTATCTTCATCATCAAATGAATAAATCTAAAAATAATTTGTTTAACCTTAAGAATTAAAATAAACATTTCAAAAAATTTACATAGAATAATTTTTCTATATGTTCTATATTTAGGGTAACCTTTGGTTTATAATTTTTTTAAATATGGTTTGATAACTATTTTAAAAAAAACAAGTAGATTAATAGGATACATATTCCAATAATTATATCAAATGTAATATAGTAGTAAACAAGTTATAAAATTCATGGGAATAACACATTCAAGAATCAATAAGGATTATTTAAATTCAATATTCTAGGTGGTCACTTTTTACTTGACTTTTATAAAAATTAATTATTTTATTATGAGACCCAAGGAGATTCAACATCTATATGAAACAACCATAATAAAAAAACATGTATAAGACCATAAAATGTAAATTCAAATAAAACTATTTAAGCTAGTTCATGTACTCTATATAATATCAACCTTCAGATTTTCATAAATCCACATAGTCACATTAAATATATGGTCAAGGTCCTTATGTCAAACCATAGGAAATATAGAATTTATATGTTCAGGTTGGTCACCATGTTGGAAACCACAAGTTGGGATTGCTCTCACTTTTATATTTTGAGCTATCTCATCCCTAATAAAAATATAAACATAAAAATAATCCTTTCTACTTGGGATATATCACTAAAAAACACCCCAATTCACATGAATTTTATTGTAGAACTTATAGAATGATACATTAATGAGAAAAACCCAAAAACCCACCACCTAACTCAAAATACTAGAGAAAATATAAATGTAAGAAGACAACTTCTATAACTTTCCTAGAATCTATGATTCAATAAAAAATTTATCATTAGGTTTATTAATGTAAAACCTACACTTTCACTTCAATTTTGATTTCAATTATCATATTTTACTGAAATGAAAATTTAACATTACTCAATAAGCTACCAATAAATTAAAACACACCATTAAGACCACAAAATTCCTCAAATTTATATCTAAATCACACCCAAAAAAATAAGAACCCAATTTAAAAAAACCATCAAAACATTCCATATTCATAATGTTCCATACTATTAATTCAACACATATTAATCCCATATTTTAAAAAAATAACCATGTTACCTTTATAAAATTATTTTCCAATTATGATAGATAATCTCAATTAAATTTACACTCTATTAAATTGTAAATATAATAAATTAATATTATCATATAAACATTTAATTATATTCATTTAATATGAACATATATACTTGGTAACTATTAACTATAAAAAAATTGGTCAGAATATAAATAAATTAAATATAAATATTCTAAACTATCCATGAAGGGTCAATAAAAATCCAACATAACAAAACAAAATTGCATCAAAATTGAACAATATTACACTAATTTACTTGAACCTGCTAGAACTAAATAAAATCAAATCGATCCATAGTAAGTAAAATAGATCCTTATATAAACTAAATTACAAAATACATATATAAAATAAAAACATATGTTTTATTAAATATAACTAAAATAACTTCAACATCAAGTGATTAAAAATAAAATCACAAAAATTTTAAGAAATAAAACATCAACGAACAGGTAAAAATTCACCTAAAGTTTATGTTCATAAACTGAACTAACCTATATTTTCCTAAAATAACTTGAATTAATATGTTTTATTAATAACCAAACCCAAAAAAAGATGAATTATATCCGAAAGTGTTGTATTAACCTAAATAAATGTTTCTTAAATTAAACTCAACCATACTTTTTCATAACAATATAAAATTAATCTGATCAATACATTAATAAAAATCTAATCCAAATATAGGTTTACCAAAATAATCAAAATTTCTTCAATTAGTATTGATTATTTCTAGTTTCTCCAATACCATTAAATGAAATTAAGTTTGATTGGTTTTTTATTATAAGTTTTATTTTTTAAAAACGAATTATTTTTATTCCATAATATAGTATTATTGTTTTTTTTCAATAATCAATGTTATTATCGTGGAAAGTCTTAAACTTTTAAGGTCATGTGCATCAAGATTTTTTTCCCTCAAGTAGAAAGAATAACAATGAAATCATTATAAAATAAAATCCAAAAAAATATTTTATGTTATATTTTGATGATTTTGAAATTTTAATATTTATTTTGTAACTAAATATATCACTTATAGGGAAAAAATTGATACTTGGAGGAAATTGATGAGTCAGAAGCAGAAACAATCATGGTAAATGATCATTTGCACTAGATATAATGAGACTTTCATCGAGGGAAAGTTCATTGTTGACTACAGAAAATCATTTTAACCACTATTTATTACACCAATTCTAGAACCTCTAATAGATATTGAAGCACTTAGTTAGAAATATATATTGTATTTCTAATAGAGGATGCTAAAGATGTGTTAAAGGCCAAAATATAACCATAAAAGAACATGAATTATGTTAAAAGGATGGTGAGAAATTTATGAAAGTATTGACAACATCTTGTCCATCAATTCCACTAGATACTACCATGGTATTTTTATACATGCATGCCAAAGATCTCTTTTTTATATGATATACAGGGAGATAGAGATGATGGAAATAGTAGTGAGGATGAAAATGTTTCGGGTGATTATAATGGTGATGGAGATGTTGATGGTGATGATGATATTGATGATGATGGTTATGGTGATAATTATGGTGATGAGTATATTGGATAATGAAAGGGAATGGATGTTTCTTTATATGTAAATATTGGAATGATGTAACAATGGTTTTTCTAACCATTATTATCACATTACTCTAATATATTTATTGAACCATTTGAATAGAAAAATCAATGAGCGGTTTTACCAAATATTTACTACAAACCATTAGTATTGGGTTATCCCCATAATAGACTACCAAAAAATTCCATTTCCTGTAAAAATGGTTTAAAACTATTGGTATATATCCCTTTTTAAGTATATATCATAAATGAGTATATGATCAAGATTTGGGTATAACCAAGATACATAAGAAAATCATACCTAACAAATATTAGGTCATAAATAATGGAATAAATACTGACATAAAATAAGAAATGAATCAAAATATTGAGTAAATAAAAATGATCCATGAGATAGTAACATATTTATGATAATAAGAATAAAACTACAAAACATATTTAAAATAGGAAATATACATTAGTAAATGGAATAACAATTTCTTGATTCATGTCATTAATTCCCATGATTATGATAAACAAAAACATACTCATGAATCCTTATCTCACAATAAATATACTCTTAACACATTCAATAGAGGGTGATATAGGACCCTACCCATCACTATCAATATATTTGTGTTCCGAAAAGTATAACTCAACAAATTATGAAGAACCCATGGAAAGGAAATGGGTTTCATATACTTTTCAAATGGAATCAAATATTCCAAAAAAAATTAATTCCATCAATAACCATAACATGGTAAACCCATGTGTAATAAATGGTTATCCAATGACATCAGGTAAATTTCCAGGTAAATACCATTCAATCAAGATGAAAAATCTTTTTAAATTCACATTATATTGATAAATGGTATATGGGTAATATAATAATATTCTCAATAAATGGATGTGTGGTATCTTTGTGAAGATCCCTCAATCAAAGGAATAAAAAATAGGGTATTCACATTGAAAATGTGTATCACCCTTGGTTTATGTTATTTTATAAATTTATAAAGTTTATTTTATGATTGGATTCATTGTATAACTAAATAGAAGTGTCCAAAAAAATAAATTATAGAAATTCCTAGAATCTTACTACAACAAATACTGTAAAATTTATTCACATAATGAATATTGGTTTCATGAAGTGAATCATACAATGAATATACCATGAAATCCATTCATAGGATGAGGGTTACTCCTGGTGTACATTTGGATAAATATATTATGTGAAATAGTTTTATGAAATTTATGTGTTTTCTATAAAATAAAAAACCTAGGTAACATGTTTTTTCTATATAATAGTCTTCTCAATGAATTCACATCCTAAATAGCCTCATCCTAGATAGTACTGATTAGGTCATCACTAGAAAATTCTCACCCATTTTATAATTCCTTCCTCTAAAATTATAGGATGCCCCTAATAGATTTATTGTTATATTAAAAATATAGAATCATATTCTAATGGATCCTTGAATGATCTATTTTGGAAATCAAGGTTCAGATCTCACTCTTCCTTCTTGTCTTGGATCTCATTGACTTGTATCGCATGAAACCATAAATCAATGTTTTAATTCTAGGATTTAGGGTTTGATATTTATATCGATGATATATTACAGTTTTTTAAGGTAATTAGAGGAAGATATTAATATATAAAATAATTTACTATCATTTTCACAAACATATTCTTGGTAGGATCAATCTATCTCAATCTATTATTCTTGAACTTCATGGAATGAATCCTCATAAATTATTTTCATAAATTTATTATAAATCCCTTTATTAGTTTATGTGGGAAATACTTTTTTAATGTGATTTAAAATGGGAGGTTTTTAAATATTCTTAAGATATGTTTAATTAGATTTTTTTCAAGAATTTTGTTTTTAGAAGAATTTATTTTATGTACAAATATTTTATATGGATGATGGCATTGGAATACGTGATGGTGTTTGTTAATGTATAATTATTTTATTACTTGTCAAAACAGACTTGGTGCTCGATGCTAATTTGAAAAATATAGGGTAACATCACCTTGAGATAAGTTTGTGAAAACCAGATTTCTTCTGATGAGTGTTCTGACTATTTTCCCCCATACATGGGTGTGTGAGTATGGAACATGGAATAGATACGCCTAGTGAAGGGAAATGTTAATGATTTAATGGCTTTCCATGTCAAATTTAATTCATTAAAATTTTCCTTTTATAATAATTTTCATATTATCGCCCTTATTTTATATAAACTATGCCAAATTTTTCATTTCCTAATGGCATGTGTGCGATGTTTTTCTAGAAATCCTTTTTAGTGATATAGTCACTCTATTCATGGGTACCAAGGTGAATTTAAAGATTTCATCTACCGAGACATAGGGTAGGGTAATGTTTCTTATATCTCTATTTTTAACCTTGATATTACAGGTTTGTTTATAAAGCTAGAATTGGGGAGTGTCTGCATGATGGTCAGGGATGGTACAACTTTGGTTCCAATTTATTTCTATTTGGAGTCTCATCCTTTCACCATAATTTATTTTATCATTGTACTCTGATTTTGATCTTTTACTATAATAAAATTGAGTTATCTAGTTTATTATCATGCATCATATGGTTGATCTTGGTTGTTATGTATTTATCTGATAGTTGTATGGATTATTAGGTAAAATCATCCCGAAATTTAATCTTAATACCTTGGAATTTATTCTCAATCTTTAGTTTCAAATGGATTTTGCTTATATCCACTGGTTCCCCCAACACTTCTCAAGCCAATAAAGAGGGGTGGTATTTCAAAAATGGTACTATTTTTATTCAGACTAAAATTTGGTTTGGTATAAAAAATATAAGACTATTATAACATGAAATTTATGTCACAAAAAGATATAGTTAGCCTATTTGTACTGAACTTCAATTAAACATGGTGGTTTAGGTATAAAATTATCATAATAACCCTCCAGTAGTGTTATTATCTCAGGATCATGGGTAAAACCAATTGGTATTTCATACCATGCATTTTAGTGAGGCTTCTCACTAGAAATGCATTGTTTATCTATTGTCCAAATGATTTTTGAAAATTGCTAAAATGATTTATTTTTTTAAATGTTAGTTTCTCTGGTTTTTTCTCATGGTAATGAATATAGTTTTTATTGTTTTCTAATTTATTAAATCATATATTTACTAAGTATAAATGGTATAAATTATTATTATTTTGTTTATGTAAAATGGAACCATGAAGGCGCCATAAAAACTTGTTATAAAAAGACGATGAAAATATGGTTGAACTGGAGTGAGAGGTGAACCAAAAACATAAAACATTTATTGTACAAGAATTCCAAGAAATTATAATAGGATGTTTAAGTAATTAATGGATTCAATTACATTATTATTTATAGTTTTATAAATAATATCCACCTATTTTCAAGAGAATTTTGAACCGTATAAATCCTAACTGTGGGTAAACTGAATGAATAAAATCATTGATTTTCTTGGTACACCGGTATAGATGATGATTTAGTTAGAATTATATATTATGGATGATCTTGAAAAATAGTACTCTGATTTATCTATCCATGATAAAATTTAATAAGCAGTAATGTGGGAATATTTTTATGAATTATTTAAAAAAATATACCCATACACATTCAAAATAGAAAGAATAAAATATTTCTTCTCCTTGATGTAATAAAACTGATTTGTGATAGAGTATGAAGCCAATTTTATGAACTCAATTTGTTTCACCGTGAAAGGTGCTTATAGTCAATACTAGAAGGTGTGTATCTATAATTTGGGACTCTAATATGACATTTTGTTCTCTATATCACAAATTATGCAATGATGTTTAACAAGGAAAGAGTGGAAGAAATGGATCTTGATGGGAATTTTGTGCATGGTATCCTCTTTATTCGCATGGGGATAGGTTTCAACTCTATAGAATGAATTAAGATAATGATTGATGTCCACACTCATAGAGGTTTCACGCCTCAAAATAGACTATGTAATCTATTAATGTTCATAATGGATCTGATACCAGACTAGGTTTTTTAAATATGGTTCATGAACATATTGGAAGAAAGAATATATTGAACCATAAAAGAATAAACACCAATAAAATATAAAATGTCATATCAAGAAGTATTGTCTTAAAATAAATATATCATTAGTGGAATAATCTTGGCTCAGCATCAACTTTCATAGGCTCGGATGGAACAGTCAAACCAGAATAGTTTGCGTCAATTGATAATGGTGAAAAAAAGATGTTTCCATGAAAATTTTGGTTGTTCAATCAACCAATTTTCAAGTAAGTAAGATCTAACCCATGATATATTATTGATATTTATATAGATAAGAATAGGTAATTGTTAGTAAGAAACTATGCCCGACTATGGTATGAGGTACCATACTTTTAAACTCCACTCTTTTTCATGTCTTGTTAAATACTGGAACATCATTCTCTTTAAGACTCATTTCAATTTTTACACTCATCGTGTAAATTTTACAACCCCATATGAAGTACATAACCATTTCAAGGTGTTTTTTAAATAAATACAAGAGGATAATAGACTTTAGTGAAAGTTAATGAAAACATCTCTAACCAACTAGCAGTAATTACCTTGATCATAGAAAATGAAAGAATGAATGTGAATCTTTCTAAAATAGTGGATTGATACACACATGTGTTCCTAAATTTTTTATCTAGGTTACCACTAGAATATAAAATCTAAATTACTATCATCATACTCCTAGGGATGAAAACCACATTGATACCATCTTACATAATGTCTCTGATTG
Organism: Viscum album; assembly: GCA_963277665.1. Lineage (NCBI taxonomy): Eukaryota > Viridiplantae > Streptophyta > Magnoliopsida > Santalales > Viscaceae > Viscum > Viscum album. Next base: position 174,027,793 of record OY728157.1, read on the forward strand.
AGTTCCAAGAATTAAAGGTTCATCTTGAATATTTATAAAATGAAGTTTTCATCGAACCTAATGTATCACCTTGGGTTTTACCACTTTTATTCATAAAGAAGTAAAATAAAACTCTCCTCTTATATATTTGTTATCATAAGTTTAATTAAGTAATGATTAAAAATTAATATCTTATTCCTCTAATAGATTATTTTTTTGATCAATTAATGGTAGCTAAGTGGTTTTCTAAACTTGATCTGTGCTTAGGATATCATAAACATAGAGTTAGAAGAGAGTATATTATAAAGACATCATTTCAATGTTGATATATAAATTATTAATATTTTTTCATTCCTTTTGGATTGACGATTTCATTTATATTTTTTATTTATATTTTTAATTGTATCTTCTAAAGGTACCTCGACATATTTTTTTTTGTATTTGTTGATGACATTTTGGTATAATCTAGAAACTGGAATGAAAATAATGGGAACTTTAAAATTTTACTAAGAATGTTGTGGGAGAATCATTTATAAGCAATGTTTTATAAGTTCTACTTAAATATCCAATAAGATTGTTTCCTCATGAACATTATTTCTGAATAAGGATAATGAGTTTATTATATAAAGATATAAGTAGTAGTCTCTTGGTAGACACCAAATAAATTTTTTTAGGTATGATGATTTCTAGTATTTGAATACAATTCTTTCTACTTTGTTAAGGATATATTAAGGCATTTTTCTCCAATGACATCTCTAGTAATAAAGGTGTTTCATTCATATGTAATTATGAATGTTATAAATTCTTTTTGGAACTTAAAACGGTCTCACCTCAACTCCCATAAAAATATTTCTAGAACTAGTTATCATCTATGTGGTATTTTGTGATTCATCTGGATATCGCCTTGGGTCTATTCGCATGTAATGAGTCTATGTTTTGGACTCTAGTTTAAGGAAGTTTCAATTTCATGAGAAAAATTACCCTATACATGAGTAGAAATGGATTTTGATACCTTAAAAAATATAGTCAATTCCAATTTGGAAAAAAATTTAAGTTTCCACTGACCAAAATAGTTTAAGATATATCTTTTTTCAGTGATAATTGAACTTGAGGTAACAAAGATGGATTGAATACCTCCAGTTTTTATATTTTGACCTCACATACAAACCTAGAAATGAGGATTCTATAGCACATGTGTTAAGAAGTATTTTGAATAGTAAAAAGTTCTGAGGAGATCATGGACAATAGAATTTTATGAGTATGATCATTTATATGCATTTGGGTTTTTCTACAAAATGTATGCATGGAGTTTTATTTATGGTAAGACTTGTTCCATAATTGATAAATTTATTAAAATAATATCATACCCTAGATCACGATGGTATCACCATTTGGTCAAGCCTAAATAATGGGGAGACTAATGACAACTATACAGAAGATGAGAATTATTTTTTTATGCTTTTAAAATATAGTTTTAGTTACTCAATCATGTAATGAATAGATGATTTGGGCATACCACCATTCAAAATGGGATGCCCATCTTGGATTTTAGAACATTTATAAGGTAATGAAAGCATAATTCTAGTGGGAATGTATGAAATGAAATATTGAAGACTGTAAAATTAAATTATAACATCTCAATAGATAAAGGATAAACATCAAATACTAGATCGTATATTGTATTATATTCCTATATCTATATTTAAGTGGGAGAAACTTTTGAGGGATTTTGTTATTGGAATAATGAGAATATCATGTAAACACTATGTAATATGAGTAGTATTGGATCAATGTACTAATTCAATACACATTATCCCAATCATACACTATAATATGGTAAAGGGATTAAAATAATGGTATATCCAAGAAGTGGTTAGGCTATATAATGTTTTATCATTGATTTTATCTAACGAAGACTCGTGTTTTACATCTCAGTTTTAATTATCGTTTCAACAGGCACGTGGAATTCAACTTACAATGAGAAAAATATATCATCCACAAATAGAAAGACTGTCATAATTCACTATTCATACATTGTAAAATATGCTCAGATTAGGGATTAGGGATTTTGGTGGTTCGTGGGAGTACAATATGACTGTGGTTGAATTATCCCATGAAAATAGTTTTTAGGAGATGATACAGATTCCACCATTTAAGGCCCTATCTGGTTTTCCTTGACATTATTCCTTTTGTTCAGTGAAAATAAGAGATAAATATTTTATCAGATCAAGTCTCATACCTGAGACTTTGAAGAAATTACCAACTAATTAGAAAGATGATGGATATTTCAAAAAGCAGAGAGAAGTCGTATGTAGATAATCATCACCGACCTTAATATTTTTATGATAATGACCATGTTTTTAATAATGATTCACTAAAACTTGTTTATAAACGCTGGGGTAACCATGAAATTTTAAAACCATGGTATTTAGATATGTTCATGGTAATACAACTAATTGTCACTATTATGTACCTTTTAGCTTTACCACCAAGATTCAGTGTTTTTCACAACATTTTCCATTTTTTCAATTGAAGAAATATCATCCCAGTCCATGACATGTGATCTATTGGGAATATGTTTCTCTTGATCAGGATGAATCTTTTATCCATGTATTGGAATAAGTTATGGATTTATATGAAAATTCCATGTGAGGGAGATCTATTTCCTTCATGCAAATACAATGGTAGTATGCTCAGGTTCAAGAAGAAATGTGGGAATAGGAAAAGTTTATATGTCTTCAATATCCTACCTTGTTCATGGAAATGTTGATATCTATATTTCATAGGACATAAAGTCCAATCGTGTGAAGAATGTTACACCAATGGTTTGAGGTATTCCATGTCTTTATTTACATTATTTTATGATTGGATTCATGGTATAATTAAATGGAAGTATTTGGAAGTGTAAATCGGAGTATAACCTAAAATATAGCTATAAAAAATTACTTGAATTATTCATGTCATGGATTTTTTTTTCATGATGTGAATCAGCCTATGCATAAGTAGCGAAATTGGTTCATAGCAAGAAGTCTTCATCAGGTTTACAACTAGGTAAATATATGACATAAAACATGTTCATGATGAGGATGTGTTTTTGAAGAAAATAAAAACCAATGTGATGGGGTTTTATATATAGTTGGCCTATAAGGGAATTCACATCATGGATTCATAATTAACATCAACAATTTCTCAATCCTAGCTAGTTTTAATTCATCCAGCAATGGAAAATTCAAACAAGTTTTCTTTTTTCCTTATTCTATTCTTCCAAGGATACCCAAAGTGATTTAATGTTATCTTCGATGTCCAAACTATAATTATAATGGATATTTTAGTGCATTTTTGTCAAAAATAGGGTTAAGAGATCACTATTCCTTCTTTCACAAGATATCCTTTATTTTTTTTGTTATGTAACTATAGATCAATGTTTTAATACTAGAATATATGTGTTCATATTTGTGTTAAAAAAATATTATTGGGTTTTTTATGGGAATGATAGGAATTGGTTCATTTGAGGAATCATTTAAGACACTCTTTGAAACATTAATTTAGATAGGTGTATTCTCCCCCACTCTACTATTCAGAAACTTGTTTGATAGAATCGTGATAATGTTTTAGCATGATTTTATTAGAAATATGTTGGGTAGATTATGTTAAAAACCCTTGTTTTGATGTAAGTTCAAGAGGGTATTTTTTAAAGATCCCCAAAAGATATTTGATTAGATCTTTTCAAATGAATTCGTTTTTAAAATAAATGTTTTTAAAAAAAACCAGTTTCATATGGATGATAGTCTTGGCATACATGGTGGAATTTGTTCATATTAGACTGTACAGGGCCTTGCTGAAATAGGCTCGGTGCAAGAGGATGACTAGAAATTGATAAGGGTATATCACCAAGTGATGACTTGGTGAACGATGAATTTATAATTATGATTGTTGGAATTTCCTTTTGGATTCGATTGGCGTGTGACTGTGGAAAATGGAATTGGTACACCAAGTGAAAGGGTAAGTGAAATAATTAATGGATTTTATTTTAAAATTTAATTCTTTATAATTTTTCCTTTTATAACATTTCTGATATTTTCACCCCCAATTTTTTATAAAATGTGATAAGTTGTCATTATTTGAGTGGTGTGTGAGGGAAGTTTTTAAGGAAATCCTAATGAGTGATATACTCACCAGCTTTTTAGTCACCCTAGTGCATTTTTTATATGTCATCTACTGAGATGCATGGAAGGGTGTTGTTTCATACTTTTCTAGTGGCGATCCTTGTTGTTAATGTTTGGTTACAAAAATTGGAGTTGGTGGTGTCTAATATTAGTCTCGGATGGTACCACATTTGTTCCAAGGTCCTTAAATTTATAGTCTTAGACATGAGCCTTTATGTATTTTCCTATTATAATCTAATTTCTTTATTATACTGGTATTCCATTAAGTTATGAGTTTCGTTCTCATGCATCTTATATTTCATCTTGGTTGTTATGTATCTCATGATAGTTTTTATGTTTTATTAAGGAAAATAATCCCACAATGTCCCCTAAGGACCTTTGAATTTATTTCCAACCGTTGATGTCTTGGGGATGTCACCAAAGTTAAGTAACTCCCCAGTCACATCTCAATCCAATGAGGAGGGGTAGTATATTTCAAAAGCCATTTGAAGAAAAATTACATTAATAAAACATCAATAACAAGGGAAGAAAATTTTAGCAACACATCATTTCTATGATAAAAAATAACATTCATAACAAATACAAATAAAGTGTGTGGAATGTATCATTTGAAAAAAAATCCTTCATAAATCAAAATATGCATCAAAGGATAATGAATTATTTAAAAATTAATTATCTAAAAATTTAGAAAATGCACATAGTAAATAGAAAGTGTCCTTGATCTTTTGAAACTATTTTAGAATGAATATTTTATATAATAGGGTGTAAATAATTTCCTATAGCAACCACAAAAAATTAGAGTTAATGATTCATATAAAATTAAATATATATCAATATTATGCTTTCACATGGAGGAAACACTTAAAAATATATTTAGAAGAGCATTCATTTAAAAATATGATGTCATGGGTCACATTAAAAAGTTATTTTCAAAAATTATAAATAATTAAAAATATACATTTTAAAAAAAATCAATCATTTATCCCTTAATATATATAAGCATTATCCAAAAAAATGTGGATTGGATGATAAAACATTTTATTTTGAAAGGATGGAAATCCCATTAATATATTTTTAAATAAAATGATTTGAAATTATATATAATAAAAATATTATCATATTTACCTTTTGAAAATGGTAAATAGAATTATGAGAATCATTGAAAATAATCAATTTTAGATTTATCAAAAATATATGATAGTAATAACAGGAATGAAAATATGAACATTAAAGAAAATCATTATTTGTAAAAATGGGAGTCATTCTATCCAATGTTATAATTTTATTTCAAAATAATTATAAAATAAGTGGTTATTCATGATTAGAAGAAATTCAAAATGTAATAAAATTAAATTCTATATGAAATATGGTAATTTGGAAAAAATGAAATACTGAAATTTATATTCAAGTAAGATATATTATGGCCTAATGAATCAAAAATTTAGTCGATGGAACTCTTACTTAATTGGTAACGTCATAATAAAAGGATATTCAAAGGAAGATCATGAAATATAAATTAAAATATCATAAATGGAAAATATTTTCATATTTGATAGAAATTGGGTTTTCAATTCACCATCAAATTAAATTATGGTGCACAATATAAATGATGTCACATGGATAATAAAAGGTGACATAGAAACCCTTACCATATCTATCGGTTCCCAAAGAAGTGATTCATACATGTAGATATGATACATACCTATAATAATTTATAATTTAAAAAACATATTCATACTTAAAACTATATTTAATTTACATTTATTGTCGTTATATAAATGTATATTACTTATTTTTTATATATTTTCCCATAGTGGGCATATATACTTTTGACTGTTCATTTTAGTTCCATAAAAGAAACTATAATTTTTGTTCTTCTTATAAAGATAATAATTCCAATATCATTAAAGTTAATATAATGGATTATTTATATTGATTTATGAAGTTTTTATTTCCTTATATGATTGTTTCATTCTTTATCATTGAAGATGAAATCTCAATAATAAGCACTCTTGGATGATTTTAATTACCAATGAAAGGTGTTTTCCTAAATATTGAGATAAATATAGATGTATCCATTAAAAACCCAAAACCAAGTAATTATTTAAATATATATATATATCATATTGTAAATTTAATTATTTCCCCATTTTCATCCATGATATAAATTCATAATATTGTACAATTGGGTGGCTAAACCAACCCAAACCTGATCATGCGACAATCAATGAATGATTATGTGGTGGTTTAGTTATAATATTATTATCGCAGAGGCATAATGATCCTAATTAGTGTATATTGATGAGATATATCAAAATTTTGGGGAATTATAAAAATAATTAATATATATGAAAATATTACATAATATGAATAAAATAGTCTTCTCATCTTAGTTATCTTGTTTATGATGGTTAATTTTATAAAATCTGTTCATCATTCATGACATTAATTAGTTATTAAATATGTATACAATAACTGTATTCATATTATATAAGCCATATATATCCTTTAAACACAATATTTGAACCAGTGATGACACTCTATAATGAAAAACGATACACACCCATCCATAGAGGTAATAGTCTGCATGTATGCATGGTTGGTGATTTTATTTTTATAACATATGAGAAAGTATAAATGTGTTTTAATATTTTATACTCTTAAAAATGTCAAACATACAAAATTTACTTATTAAATTTCACTTTTTTACTACCCATGTAAGGTGGTGAATGGGAAAAACATATTTATTCATTGACATGGTATTCTACACACATATTTAATGAATGTTTTCATTTTCCATAAAGGAAAATGGTAGGGTGATTAATTCTTGCACTATAATTATAATAACATAAGAGTATAATAATTTTCATTGTGACATAATGTTAATATATTGTAGTGGAATTAGATGATGAATAAGTAAATATAAATATATACAAAAGAGAAAGGGGCAGTAATGAATTTATACCTCACTCATTGAATTATCTCTTTTGTAAAGGGGTTAGTATTTTGAGGGATGGACTTTTGAGAAGAATAAGAAATATTAAATGTGGACAGAAATCTTTAAGATGGTATAGGGGAAATTTTATTCTTAAATGAGAATATTTTTCCATGAGGTAAATAGAGGAGAGGAGTTCCTCTTTTATATGTGAAATTTGATGGAGTTTTTGTAAATACTCAAAACTTTTTAGTAATGGGAATTCATTTCGATGAATGTTTCGAAAAATTGATAAACAATAGGGTGGGGATGAGATAAAATTGATACACACCTCAGACACCCAATTAAAAACATTTTTTTAAATGTTCCATCCTTTAACTCTAATGTTACTAATTTTTACCATTTCGGTTTTCACCAAGGTAACTAGTTTTCATCAAGGTTATTTATCCTTTATATAAAAAAAAATTTCCTTATTAAATAATTGGTATTTATTAAATCCAAGTTTGAAATAATTTTTTTATTTAATTCTTTTAGTGATAAAATTTAATTTTAATATAGTAAATGTATAATGTATTATAATAATTCAAAAATATAAATTAAGATCTAAAATTTCAAATATCGGTTTTCAAATTAAAATATAATCTTAAAAATAATAAATACACTTATAAAATACATATTTATTTAATAAATTTTTTTTCATTAATTTTCAATTCATACTTATAAACTAATTATTCCAAAAATTTATGGTATTTCTATAAACAATATACTCCCTTACTCACCTTAAAATATATATTTTATGAAAATACAAAAAGAATCAGTAAGATAATTTTGAAATTAAAAATTTAAAAATGAATTTATTTTTATCAAATTAAAATTATAAAATTTATATATAGAGTAAATTAAATTATAAAATATAACTAAATGTTTATTATATTTAAAAAATTGATTATTAAGCTTTATTTATCTTTAATCATATATCATATAAATTTTTAAATAATTTTATATTAAAATAATAGATTAAAAATATAGATATAACTTAATATAATAATATTTTGACAAGGGTTAATTTTTTAAAGTGAATTACAATACCTCCTTGTTTATATGGTTCTTTGAATATAGTCCTTCTAAAAATATTAAACAAAGGGAAAAATAAAATATAATTATATTAATTGATTGATAAGATTTTTTTAATTATTATATTATTTGTATAATTTTATTATGTCACAATTTTTTTAGTTAGTCAAGGAGTTACATTGGTGTTTCATGTGACACAAGCTATTGAATATATTATTAATTTAAATGGTATAAAATCTTATGATGTTATATTTTACCCCCATTAAATAAATTTATTCCTCACACATTTAAATTTCACAAAATAAAGAAAATAGGTGATGGTATTCTTAACATATTCATTATTCAGGATATATCTCCTATTATGAAATATACCTTACTCTCATATATTGGATTAAGTTACTTATTTTTTCTCAAAACAAATCTATATTTCATGAAATTATATACTCAAGTATATATATAGACCATAATTACACCTTATTTAAAATATTACTTTCCCAAAACCATAAGAATATCCAAGACAATAAACCATAGTTGAACTATATATTCAACCAAAAATAAATTCTATCTTTAACACTCAAATAAAATTATCCACTAGTTCAAAAACTCATAAACTAATAAATATATATCATAATACATATAATTATGTAAAAAAAATTCAAAACTATCATGGTTATCATTGTTTGTAAATCAATAATAACATTCAAGGATATCGGTATTATTTATCCCACTTTTCTTTAAATTAGTCAACCCTCTATTATCTCGACATAAAAAATATATTAAATCTAAGAGTTGTCCATACCTAAATCATAACTTCTTCAACATCTATCCCTAAATATATAACATTGTCTTAAAATCAATTTTTACTATTATTTAAACCATTTTATATATGTTTCTATTGCTTTAAATACATTTTACTTGAGAAAAATAAATATTATTTTCCATAAAATTATCATAAATTTTAGAATATACTTGAATATCATCGATGAATATAACTCCCTAATAAAAATGTATAATAGTAATAAGATTTAATTTATATCATTATACAAACCTCACTAACATGGGTATTACAAGGAAACTCACATTTTACATCATAACAAGAATATACCAATATTCTCAACACTTTTAATAGACTCCTATATTCAGTTATAAAAATAGTGGTTTTAGAAAAATACATTTCTAAACTTTATTTCTCTTTTCCTACTTCAATCAAATAGTAAAACCCAAAATAGTTATAAAAATTTATATTAACTTATAATATGAATACGAAAACACAATCCTAAAATTTATTCTCTAATTGCACCTCCATTTAATCATTTAATACATTCAGTTCAACCTGATTTTCTTTAAGTTAGGTTCTGCTATACTTCATAACTTAATAATTTAAAATATCTATGAAATAAATAATTCATAATGGTTCATAAAGAAAATGTGACTCACCAAACCATATAACCAAGGTTCTTCAATATAGGTGTGCAGTTAGGCCCATTTTCCATGCACTTGGTAATGATAGATTTAATACCCAATATTACCTTTTCAGATTCATTAATAGAGCCTTTATCCACTTATAGTATGTATATATGGATGTTATCTCTTGTAATCCAACATAATATATAATTTACCAATATTTTAGAATGTTTTCCTATACATAGACTTATCCCATAGAAATAACCCTAGGGTTTTTAGTGAATTTATCATATCTTAATCCCTTTAAAATAACATCTAGCAGCCACAAGTTTTTACTAAAACATTTAAATTATAAATAAGAATAAATTATCAACCATTATTGAAATTTGATACTCCAAATTTATTTTCAACTTACATCATCTTAATCTCCAAATTTATTTAAACCCTTTTTTATACCAATAATAACAACCTTATATGTTTTCAACTAATTAAATACCTTTAAAATTAATTAAAAAAATCATTATCATTTAGGTTTAGAGTTTTAAAGAATTATAACAGAAAATTTACTAAAAAACTCATGTCTTTTATAACGAAAGGTAATTTTTTCCATTATTTAATAAATTATTTAATCCATAATGAGTCTTAAATATGTCTTAAAAATATTCAGGCAAAATACTTTTATAGAAATATCATAAGGATTATTTTTCATCATGTCTTGGGGATATAGAAACCAAAGAAATGGGTGGGCTATGATGCGCAGTAAGGGTAAACATAAGTAATAACAATCAAAGATCATAAGTGAAAATATGATGATCATATGAGTATAATTAGGATACATAAAAAAATTAAACCCAAAAATATTAAATCATAACTCATGAAATAAATCAGGATAAAATATAAAACATGAATCGAAAGAGTGGGTCAATAAACATGAGCCCTGAGTGCATAACATAGACCTAAAAATAAGAATAAAACAATAGAACATAATTCAGATATAGAAATTATATTAGAATGTTTAATTTGACTCTCATGATCTATAACATACAAATAAACACCTATCTCAATAGATATAGACACTCAGGTGATGAATTAGAGGGTGACATGGGACCCAAAACATCATAGTCCATAAATATATGTTCCACATAAAATAATTCATCATATCATAAAGGAGCCTAGGATATAAAATTAGATTAATATCATCTTAAAATGGAATCTATTCAGAAAAAAATTCATAATTCCATTAATGATAATAAAATAATAGACCTATGGATAAAAAATTTATATCCAATGACATCATGTAACTTTCTAGGTAAATATAGTTCCCTCATGATAATAAATAAATAGTATTTAAAACATAGATAAATGGTATATGTTCAAGGAAATAATATATCTAATAAATTATTTTATATAATTTAAGTTAATACCCTTCAATAAAAGGAATAAAAAAGAGTATTAATATTGGGAAGGCACTGTAATAAAAATTATGTTTAAAAACCTTCAATGACTAGGAAAGACAAAGGCAGTGATGCATCATTTATATGATAAGAAATAATATTCTAAATCCATCTAGATGAAGGATGTGGATTGTATAATTTTAATAATATCCTTTATCAAGTATAAGATGTATCAATGAATAATGATTATATGAAAAAAAAAATTGATGTTTTTGATAAATAACTCGTGGAATAAGAAATAACCACAATTTTTTGAAATTATTTGAAGAGAAATATTTTAAAAACCTATAATAAAAATAATTAATCTTAGATTCCATGAAAAAATATATGGAATGATACAAGTAAACTGTAATAGTTGGTGAAAATATATGCTTATACAGAATAAAATCATGAAAAATATATTTTAAACACATTTTTAACCTTATTGTGAAATTATAGAGTTATGAATCACTTTGAATAGATATTTTAAAAGGTTAATTTTAAGAAATTAAATCCATTTACTTCTAAAAAATAAAATTCAAAAATAGATATTAACGTTATTGAAATAAATATGTGCTAGTAGAAAAACATTTGATTTTAAAAATATGGAAACCCATTTTAAATAGTTTGAAATTCCTTTATTTGAAATCATGCTTCTAAAAATTAGTATTAGATTTTAATTAAAAAATGGGTTAAAGATAATTATCAGAATCAATGAAAATAAATCATGTTAACTTTTACAAAAATGGACTATAACATTGGCGGGATGTAAAATATACTCATGGGATAAAAGATTAAATGGAAATAATGGGAGTTATGCCTACCAATATTATATTTCTATTTTAGAAAATATTTCATCAAAGAAGTTTTTATTGGTGGAAAGAAGTATTTTCCATGAAGAAAAAAATTAAATACTATATAAAATTGGGTTATGGTTGGATTAATGAAATATTGAAAGGTGTATTCATGTAAGATAATATTTGACCAAATGTATTAGAAATTGAGTTGTTGAAAATATTATAAAATTGTTACCGTATGAATCAAAGTAACCTTATAGGGAGAACATGAAATTTAAATTAAAATATCATGAAAAGGAATATATTTTCATATGTGAAAGAAATCGGGTAGTTAATACACCATATACATAAGATTGTGGTTAACAATATCAAACATGTTCTATGGAGTCAAAAATGAAAAAATTAAACCCTTAACCTGGATCTTGATTCTAAAAAAATTGAATTAAACACCTATATAAAAATTATAAATATCATAATAAATGAATTCTTAAACAGATTCATACCTTAAACTATTTATAATTTTTAATTATAGTCATTATCTAAAATTATACTAGTTAAATTGTACTTATTTTTCAACATCAAGATAATATAGTTTTGACTATTTCTACTTGTTATAAAGGAGAAGTGTTTGAATTCTTTCTTCTTAAAAAGTTCATTGTTCCAAGATAATTTATGTTATTGTAATTTATGACTTCTCCTTATTTTTTAAAAATCAATTTCATTTTACTAGTGTCTTATTCTTTATCTGTTAATATGAAATTGACAATAACTACACTTTAGTGATTTTCTTAACTAAAAAATGTGTTTTATTAATTATTGAGTAAAATATTGATATAAAATTATCAGAAAAAATAATTATTTATTTAAATGTTTAGATTATATAAATAAATTATTTATTTCCCAATTATCGTAATTGATATAAATTCATAACATTTTTCATGTAGGGCGTTAAAATGATAATAGTATAACAATACATGTTTAATGGATTCTTATGTGGTGGTTTAAATAAAATATCACTATACCGAAATAATATTGACCATTTTTTAGTTTTTATTAATTTGTCATATCATATTTTAAATTTCCTAGAATATGAATTAATGAATATGAACATATTAGATAATTTTAAAAAAAAATCTTTTTTTCTTCTTAGATCTCTTGTTTTGGATGATTAATTTTATAAAGGTTATTTATTCCTAATATCATTAATATGTTATTAAATGTGTATCATTATAAAATTATTAATATAATGAAAGTTTTTTTATACCTTAAAACCATTATTAGAACCATATGTGAAAGATGGTAATGAAAAGTGAAACACACTGATCGATGGAGGTGGTAGTCCCCACATATGCATGGGTAGTGATTTAATTTTCACAAAATGGTAGGAAAGAGAAATGTGTTTCATTATTTAAACAACTTAAAATTATCAGCAATATAATAATTATTTTCTAAATAACCATTTTAGTTTATATAATTCATGTGGTAAAAAAATGAAATATGTTTATTTGGGGAGACAGTAGACAGCACATGCGAACAATTCGTGTCTTATTCTTTTTTAAAATGGAAGGGTGATGAATGGTTATACCATAATTACATCCAAATATAATAATAATAGTGAAATTTGTTTTATCATGTTATGATTTAATGATGTTTTTTGAAAAATAAGTTCATATAAATATTTAAATAAGAGAAAGGAGGGGTTATAAGTCTATACCTCACTTCTTTGATTTTATCCTTTATAAAGGTATTAGGACATTGAGAGATGGTATTTTGAGAATAAAAATACCTATTGAAGGTGTATAGGAAGGTTGAGGTGATATTGTTTCATAATATGGGTAGGACTATGTTTATTTATTTATAAGGGGAAGTGATAAGAGAAGTTCTCCTTTTATATCTTAAAAAGGAAGGAATTTTTTTTAATACCCATAACTTTTCCATAATTGAAAGTAACTCTCAAATAAATGGTCCAAAAAAATTGAAACGTAATGGAGTTTATAAGATTTAAGGTAAATACACACATCAACCACTCAATTAAAAACATTTTTTTAACATGTTATGGTCTTAAAATCTTTGTTTGTTCATTTTTTCCATTTTTCCTTTCACAAGAATAAATAGTTTTTACCAAGGTAAGTTATACTTTATACCAAATAATAAAATAGTAATTATTATATATTTTTTAACTAGTGATTCCCTATTTTAAATCCAATTTTTTATTCAATTTTTTATCAAAGTATAATATAAAAATTAAAATATTAAATGTAGAGAGTAGTGAAATTGTTTTTTAGAAAACTAATACATATGTTGTAAAATATCAAATATTGGTTTGTTAATTAAAAAGAATGAAAATTTATGAAGCCTCGTATAGAATAAAAATATCATGAAATTGGTTTTATTATGTTTTCAAATCATACTTATAGACAGATAATTTCCCAAAAGGAATGTTATTTTTAGAAATAATATATTACACTATTCACTTTTAAATCAATCATTTTTGAAGAATCACAAAAATTTACCATAAGATAGATTTGAAATTATAAATTAAAAAATTATTTATTTTTATCCTATCTAAATTATATAATTTAGATATTTAGTTATTAAAATAAAAATACAAAACAAAAAAAGAAACATTGTTTTAAAAGAAAATTTCATTTCTTAAACATCAGGTGAGTCTAAATCAATATTATATAAATTTATAAATATTTTAATACTGAAATAATTGTTTAAAAATATAAATATTATAGATAATATAATTATTTTAACTGTGATCAATTTATTAAACCAAAAAATAGTACCCACTTTTTTAAATAGTTCATCAAATGGTATACTTTTAGAAATATTAATCTAAGAGAATAATAGCATATAATTATTTTAATTGATCATTAACCTTTTATTTAATTATTATTATATTATTGATATAATTTCAATTTGTTTTATATTGATTTAGTAAGGTGTTTTGTTAGTTATTTATTGTGTGTAACAGAAACTATTGAAGATAATATTAGTTTAAAGATATAAAATCTATGGTTGTTACAATAGAAACTAATCCATTTTGAGTCAAGGTATGTATTATGGAGAAATTTAATAAATAACCATCTATAATAATGGTATATGCACATATGATATTCTTGAGTGACCTCATAAATTGTCACAAAAAAATAAAAACCATTCTCCAAAACAGAAAATAAATAACAGAAAAAAACAAATATTAAGCTATGATAGTATGGGTTTCACAATTATCTTCACTATGCTACTATTTTCAATAATAATGTTTTCAATGGGACTGGAGAATGAATATTGATAGGCACTACCAAAAAACTGTTATCATGGATTCACACTGCCAACTCTTTGCATCTACAAACTATTATGTTATAGAATATGAAAACTTCATATGCATTTTCATCATTATAATTCAGTTTGAAAAACCAAAATATGAATTGGTTTCCAAATAAGGAAAAAAATCTATTTTTTTTTTGAATTTTACAAGGAAATTATTTATAAAAAATAAGATGTGTATTTAATCTATGCCATAAATTAGAGAAATTGAAGAAACTCATTTAAAATATAAAATATAAATGACATTTCATCTTTCAGAACCTATATGAAATTATAAAATATTGTCAACCATCACTTAAAGATATTCCAATTATTAATTCCATTGATCAATGCCATTGATTGTTTCATGATTCAATCATTTTTTATACTATATCAGTTCCCCTAAAATGATATTCACACTACTAAAAAATATGTATTTAACTGTGTTGGTCTTTATTAGTGTTAGAAAAAAAGAACTGATAATGGTGCCCTTTTTTAGTGCTAAAAAGGTACTGATAAAGTGTGTCATTTATCATCTCTTTTTTGATGCATTGATAAACGTTAGCTTTTATCAAGACTTTACTTTTAGCATTGATAAAGGTAACCCCTTATCATACCATTATTTTTAGCACTCAAAATGTGTATCATTTATCAAAAACAATTTAACGCTAAAAATTATCCAGAATAAAATGAAATAATTAAACAAATAAAAATTTAAAATGAGTAAATTAAATAAATATATTATGAATTTTTTAATTAATGAATTACTCATAAAAAATGAATAACTCTAACACACATATATATAAATTATAAATATTAATAAGTAGTACATATTAAATATATAGATTTGTTAAATTAATAAAATGAACTAATTAAAATTAAAAATTAGTAAATTAAGAAAAATATTTAACATTTTATTAATTAAAAAATTTCTGATTAAAATGAATAAATTTAATATATATATATAATATAAATATTAATAAATAGAGTATATTAAATATAGATAGATAAAATCAATAAATTATAATACATAATCAAAATAACTAAAAATGAATAAATTGTAATACTTAAAAAGAAAACCAATAAATTAAAAAAAATTAAAAAAATTATTAATGACTAAATTATTAATAAAAATAAATAAGAAGATTAATATATATATATATATATTAATTATAAATAGTTATAATTAATATATATTAAATATGCATATAGAAAATAAATAAAATGTAACAATTAAAAACATATTAATGTGTTATTCATCTTTAAGGGTTTTTATAAATAATTATTCAATGATTCATTTAACATAGAAATATATTAATATATATTTCTAAAATACATATATAATAATTTATATATATTTCCTAAAATATAATTTATATAATAAAAAATATGTATGGATATATTAAATAAGTCTTATATTTGGTGAAGAATGGTTTCTAATTAAAAAATATTAATTAAGAATTATTACTAATTTAATTGAGTAATTAACATAATTAAATGTAATTTAATTATTTAAATTAAAATATATTAAATGTGTGTTTTATTGATTTCTCATGCAATTTTTTTCAATTAAGGGTTCATGTGGATCAGCCTCCTTTGGTGATACCATCCTCAAATTTTTCGAACCCCCGGAAGAGGAATGCTTATGATAGTTCACTCGATTGATATTATGGTCCACATCTATTACATTCAACCATTAGGAACTATAAAGGTAAGGGTATCTTGAGGGAAGTTTCTAATATGAACCCTCAATAAACATTAATGGTTAATGTGGTCGATCTGAAGGGTATTTTATATCCATCGAACCAGTATGAACATGTTTCTTCAAATAAGGGGGGGCTCATCGACCCTCAAGTGAATAAAACCCCTATATCATATGCCAAATCACTTTTTGGCGATGTGGAATCGTTAGTGCCTAGTTTTCAAAAATATTTATTGGATTTAGATGCTGCTTTTTTTAAAACTACCCAGTCGATTCAAGGATTTTCACAAAACGATACACTTATTTTCAATAGTGGATGTTTTCATGGATTTTAGGACTCATCCTCACAGATGATTAAAAAATAAGTGGGATATAGTGTTTATCAAAAAATCCCCAGAATTATGGAAATTTTGATGAATGAATGTAAGAATAAAATAATAGCTCATGTGTCATTCATAAATAAAGAAAGTAGGTTAAGTCTATCTGATCTTCGGAGTAGACATACAAATGCTTGGGGGTTGGATGGTTAGAAAGTTACATCTATTATTTTTTTCACATTGTTTTTTCATATTCTTCAATGAATTATAAATATTATGGATATGTATTTGTTAATTTGAAGCATATGATTCTAAGGATATAATATTGGGATCCTTATTTTAATCAATGAATGATAACAATTCTATTACACAGGTTTTGATTAGAATATAGGTACTCATTCAATTATTTTTTCTTTCCCAAATTTTATGATCGTTTGTGTTAGAAATTGGGCTCCCCATTAATATGGATAAGTATTTTAAAAAGGATAGGTATGGGAAATTTTATCTCCTTATAGATATATTGGAACTTATCTATCCTTTTATTCATTCGGTTTCTCTTACTTCTGAAGATTGTAGGTTTGATTTGATTGTTAATTATAACAATGTTCCTAAATTCTTCAAGGGATATTTCAATATAGGGAACTTCGGTGATAAGTGACTAAGGAATTAGGTCTTAAATTTGTGTATTTTGGATGGGAATTGTAATGATAAATTCATTATAGAAATGGGTGGAGTGACTCCCCCTAGGAAGATATACCCTATATCATAGGATCAAGCGGGAGCTCGTATGGGAACCCAGAAAATCAAAAGGAAACTGTCAACATGGATCTTATTTTAATAGATCAAGCTAGAGGTGACCCTGAAGATCACTTTCAATCTAGTACATAGGAAGTTGTTAACTGGAATAGGGATTGTCTTGAGATCCCTATTAAATAAAATGATGGCATACTAATCGTTATAGTGAATAAATTTAGAAGTTTAGGTGATAATGATTTTAGTGGAAATAAATCTATTTACTTGACTTTTAAAAGTGAACAAGAGATAGATATGGATGACTTTCATAGTGAAAAGTATTTAAAATATATAGATATAAAATATAAGAAATGCTTGGAAAAGTGACATTCACCCCATTTGGTGAAAAGTTACAAGGGTAATGAAAAGGCCCCTAGGAACTCAATACTAATGCAATCCATAGCTGGAACCAATATATGAGCATTCTAGATTACACAATATGATACTGAATGGGATAACCGACCAAAATAAAGTATGGTGTATGAATCTTTCCTAGTGAGGAATTCATATAATAATGAACATGATTCATCGACTTGGAAAATTACTGTTAGCGACGGTTCTCATCCAAAGGAGCTAGATGATCAAGTTAAGTCTATTGAAGAAAATATCTCAATGATGCATCAGTTACAGTCGGTGGTTACCCCTGTGAAGGAAGAAATGACATGGTATCACTCACTCAGTATGATTGACATTTTAAATAGATCCAAAATCAGTGAGGTTTCCCTTAAATAATTCATCAATGAACATTGGATGTTCTGAGGTGAAAGACATCACTCAAGCATTGAAGACCCAAGGAATGAGCTTGCATGTGGAGACGATCATTAAGTTATTCAACAGGAGGTTGAGGTGAGGCAACAAGATGATGATACATAGCAGGAAAGGGTGGAGAAGGGGCATATAACTTAGGAGAATCAAGCTAATGATGGAAAACATGATGCAGTGGATAAGGATCCTTCACTCCAATAGCATGGGGCTAGTTTAAATGATAAGTGTGACACTCGGGTTACTTCTAATTGGAGGATAGAACGTCATCCCCGATGTTGTGGTAGGAATTTAATTTTTTTCTATTGTGTCTTTGTAGTATAGAAATGGGATGACAAAATTTCTCATCTTTATTTTAGTGGTGTATGTATGTGTGCTTATTTTTCTTCTATATGTTCTGTCTTTAATTTTTATTAAAAAAGTCTTCATGGCTATGGGTTTAATCTATGGTTCGCGCCGTGTTTAGTATATATATTAATTTACTATGTTTTAATACTTTCAATGTTTATTCATCTTTATTTCCATATATACCAATATTTATTTTATAATTTATATTTAATTAATAAACCATATCCATTTTTCAATATATTTAAAGTGTACACATTTTTAATTATTCATTATCACTCATGTGTTACACGTATGATTTAAAGATTATATTATCATTAATAATGTTAAAAATATATTTCTAAATAAATATTAACAAATAAATATATTTATAAACATGTATATTTATAAAATATATATATTTATACTTATAAATAAAAAAATATTATTTTATAGAAAAGTATTTATATATTTATAAAAAATAATTATATATATGTGTATATAACTATAAAATTATAATAAATTTATTTCAATAATGAATTTATTATATTTATATTTATATTTATATTTATATTTATATTTATATTTATATTTATATTTATATTTATATTTATATTTATATTTATATTTATATTCATACAAATATTTTTATTTGTATCAATATTTATATTTATATTTATATTTATATACATATATATTTATTATATATATATTTATTAAAAAATATATATATAATTATATAAATATAAAAATATTATTTTTTTCAAAAAAAAGTATATATATAATTATAAATAATTAATTATATATTTAAATAGTTTTTAAATTTTTATAAATATATTTCAAAAATAAATATATTTACTATATTCATATTTATATTTACATTTATTTATTAAATATATATAATTATAAAAATACATATTATGAAATAAACATATTCATATTTATTAATTTTTAATAAATATATTTCAATAATGATTTTATTTACTACATTATTATAACATATATTAATTAAATAAATATGTAATTATATAAATATACATAATCACATAAATATAATTATAATTAAAAATAAATAATTGTAAATATATTTATAAATGTATATTTACTATATTTATAAAATTATATATTTATAATTATAAATAAAAAAATATACTTTTTAATAAAATTATTTATATATTTATAAATATTTAATTATACATTTAAATAATTATAAATTTATAATAACTAAATATATAATTATATGAATATATTTACAACTTTTTTTATTTATAATTAAAATTATAAATCCTTTATTAGTGTTAAATTTTCAATGTTGTTGACAATGCCTTTTATCAATGATTCATTATCATTGGAAGAGATATCTATTATCAGCCATTATTAATTTAGTGCTGATAGAATTTATCTTTATTAGTGCTTTTTTAGAAGTACTTTTATAAAATTCTACCCAATATATTTAAATAACCTCAACCAGGACTGTCTCTATCAAGATATCTCAAGCATTCCATATAATCCACTCGCTATTGATGCTCCTTCTACTCAAATCTAGGCTAAAATCAAGCCTCGAATCAAGTCTCATATGCATCCATGGCTTGAATCCAAGGATCGAAAGAATAACGTCTTGAACGAATTCATGGATCAAATGAATCCAAGCATTCGTGGATGATATCCATACTTTCTCTTGGACAAATCAAATTCTGAATCCAATGTATAGTATTTTCTCATACTCCCTACTTGTTGATTGCTTGTTTTATTTTCATGTAAGGTTATTTTGACCATATTTTTTCCATAATTTGAGTGATTTAGGAGTTCTACCATTTTCCTTTTGTTTTTGGATTATTTTTTTCATTCTCTCTTGCTATTTGTTAGCTTTTTCCTCTATGGATCAATCACTACATTCCCACTCCTTATTACTGAAGGTCTTTCATCATCTACGGTATCCCTTTGTAGGTATATTTATGAATTATCTGTCACCTAACTTGTTTTATATTCATGTGTATTGAAATTGGTTTCTCTAAAATTATAATTTTATTTTTTGTTAAATTTGATTTAGATATACTTTTAGCTCAAGGTTTATAACGAATTATAATTTATTTCCATCTCGGTTCTTGTTGGTTTGGCCCATTTTTTTATTTCCATTCAAAGGATAAATGAGATTTTTGTCCAGTAAAATATTTACAATGGTTTTGATATATTAATATGATGTTTCACACTTATTTTGTTTTGCTTGTGAAATCTATTTGGTAAATTCATGAGTTCATGAAATTAATTTATTCGGGTTTCATTGTTTGATAATTTTTCTAATGTTTTATTTTGTTATTGTTTTATTTATTAATGTCTAATGTTATGGATTACACTTTTCATGTTTTGTTCTTATACACATACGTATAGTTTTATATATATATATATATAAATATTAGGAACAAGAATGTATCCAGATGAAAATATATTAATATTTTTATTGAGAGTTGTTTAGATATTTATGTTTGTAATTTAATATGTTTATGAAATTTAATGATAAGTTTTAGAATTTAAATGCATTTATTAAATTTGGTTTTCTTATTTTAAAGATTAAATAGGGTTTTAAAAAGAATTTTTCATTTAAAAAAATTTATCTTACCAATAACTTTTAAAATTACCCCAATGAAAATTATTTCTTTTCTAGTGAGCTTACAAATGGGTATTCGAAAGGAGTCAAGGTTTCAAATATGTTCGTAATTTTGTGTAGTTGTTGTTAATGGAATGGATTATTTCTATGTGGGTTATTTTATGCACTACTAGAATTTCTGTTATTTTCAATGGGCTATTTGCAACAGGAGCCTGTCGTAAAAACTCTTTTACGACGGGGTCCTGTCACAAATATCCCATTGCGGAAAACAACTTCGTAACTAGTATTTTTTGTGACGGGCTCGTCACAACAAATACTACTTGTAACAGGAAACTTTCTCATCACAAATAGATCTCTGATTAAATACATTATATATATAAGAACCTTTTGTGACGAGCCTATCACGAAAAGTATTTGCGACGGGACGCTGGCCCGTCGCAAATAGATTATTTGTTATAAACATGTTGTGACGGGCCCGTTGCGAAAACGTTATTGTGACGGTAAAGCATCCCATCACAAAAACATTTAAATATATATATATATATAATCTATTTTCGACGGGCCACTATCACAAAAGGCCTCATGGAAAATACTTAATAAAATAAAAAAATATATAATTATGATTAATGATAAAATAATATTAATATTATTAAAATAATAAAAAAATGAAAAATATTAAAATTATAAATATTTTGAATTACATAATATAGTAAAAAATAATAATAAAATTATGATTAATGAAAAAAATAATATTAATATTATTAAAAAATTTAAAAAAAATTAAAATTCTCTATATTCAGAAAAAAAATATATAAAATCATAAAATATTATTATTATTATTATTGGTAAAATACACAAACATTAAAAAATATAATAGTAATAATAAATATTAATATATTAATATATTAAAAAAAATATTCAATATTCGCACCAATATAAAAGACAGAAACAGTAAATAGTTCATATTACAACAAATGTTCAATTCAAATGTTTTTAACAAAACAAAAAAATCACTGTGGGGATATTATTCTGGAGGAACTGGAGGAGCTGGAGGAAATGGTGGAGGAAACTTGAACCCTAAACTGCGAGTCAGATGGCACATGTACTCTATCTGTTCTTACTACTGCTGGTTCCATTGACACATGTCGTCCTTGTGCTGCTGCTTCTGCTATAACTGTCGTCAACACATGTCCTCCTCATGTTGTTTTTTCTACTACTGCTGACGCATCTCTTCCTACTGCTTCAGCAAACTCTCTATAAGCTCAGTTTGATCTCGCAACTTCTCTTTATACAGTGAGCCATAAGATGATTTCTCCCCACGAGCTCCTCTAGAGAAAGATGTTGACATCGTAGTAGTACCATAATAATCCCCATGAGTCAAATTATAGGTGATACCAACTACTCGGCCCTTCTCGAAGGCATACGGGGTCACCTGCATCCATGTCACCTCATTGAAATAGTAGACACAAGACTGATAAGCCTTATCAGTCTGACTCTCAGCCCGTGTCTGAGATGTCGTAGCCTCATATGACTCCTTCAGTTTCAATTTGAAATTAAAATAATGAAAATATTATATTCCATTATGATTCAAACTAAAAAAATAACATTAACCACAATCTGACGTTGGTGATCACCTCTAATCTCTTCAGTGGCTGAATCATTGTACATCCTCTGATAAACATCATACTCTATAATATCGGGATGCTCTAATGCCTATATGAATATAAAATAAACTGTTCATATTTAATGCTATATAAAATGTTTAAAAAAGATACATACCAGATGCTCTCTATTCTTAATGAATGTATGGCTACCAGCTTGATGTGTCACCTCCTATCTCCCCCAGTTCTGTCAGCCCAATGAAGATCTTCTCTAAAATCCACAACTCAACCAGTGTGAACATAATACATCCCGAAAATGAGATGAAATGTACTCTGGTTGGTGGGATCTACATGGATCATCAAATAATGTCACTTATACTTTCATAATGGTTGTCCTTCTCAAATTGTGCAAAAACTGATGGAAACAATCATGCATAGACACCTCCCATGCCCCATGGATAGCATTATGCATGTTATCATCTATGAGATACCATAAACAATACAAATAATTTATAATATAATTTTATTAATGAAATAAATTTCTAAATAAATATTATTTATTTATGTACCAGACAATGATTGAACATTTCATGTCGCACATCAACGGAAATATGGTTCCATGTGATCCATGGCTGAGAAAAATAATTGTGTAAGACAGCGGTCCCATGTCAAACTGCTACATTAGTAAAACTGTGAAAAAAGAAAAAATAATCAAACAATTAGTATATAAATAAATTTATGAGATCTAATTAAAATACACAGGATATCATACCTCCGCATGCGGGGATCGAAACTAAGATGTGGACGCTACTTGGGGATAGAGTAAGGAATCATCAACCACACAAGACTGTATTCCCTCTCTTTACCCCATGAATTTCCAGTAGGCTGAGTGTTAGATGATCCCAAATCCTTATCATCCAAAGGTAGCTCAGCCTCCTATAAATTACGAAATAGATCAGGGTCCATCAAAAACACAAAATGATTTTAGTTGGAAGATAGTTAAAAATAACTATTACATATAGATATATTTTAGTTATGATTATAACCAGCATTTAACCATGTCAATGTTCACCGTCATCATCATCTTCATATCTGAAGATGTCAATGTCTTCATGTTCATAATTATTATCATCAATATCCATATGAGTTTCAATTTCATTATCTCTTTCCATTTCAAATTCATTTGTAACATCATTAACATCATTGTCACCATCGACCAAAAATTGTGGGGTTTCATCATCGATATTCATGTCTCTTTGTGAAAAATATGGATTTTGAGTAGTCTCTTAAAAAATTTCAATTCCTTGTTCTTCATTTGAACCCCATTCTATTTGAGTAAACTAATTTTCCTTAGATTTCATTTTTATTACGCTCCACCAATGACTCCGGTCTCTTGAAGTAGCACAGTACTTTGCGTAATATATTAGATTTTCCTATTGAGCCAGTAAAAATGGTTCATTTACTGCAAAAATATTTTTAAATTTAATATCGATGATTCCATGAATCAGATGAACGTGCAAGCCTATCTTAGCATCTAACCACTGAGATTTAAACATTGTTATATAATCCTTACCAAGATAACACAGTTCTATAATATCATCCAGCATGTTGAAAAAGTCGGCTTCAGTTTGTCTATGATGTGATTCTCTTAAGAAAACTCCATTGTTCATTGTTTTTTTATTCCCCATATGCACATGTATGAAATCAAAAACCATTCACCACATATGCATTAAGAGATTTAACCATTTTGGATGGTGGGTTACTCAATATACATAGTCGCTTATCAGTTTCATCATCATGTTGAGACACCTGAATTTTTTTAAACAATTATCAATCTAATAAATAATAAACTAAATTGATATATTAAACCATAAATAATTTATGTTACTTGTTTTTGAAACCATTGAGAAAAGTTTTTCTGTCAGTATTCTTCAAGAGCAGCTGTCGAAATTTGTAGAAGTTGTTTGTTTATATGATTATCATATAACCTACAAATAAAATAAGTTAACTTATTATAACAAAAATTATAGAATATGTAAAAGAAGAACTCATAGTACAAATGATTTCATTTATTCATAGTTGAGCAGAACATTTTTATGAGCTATGTGATGTTTATCACATAAAAACCATCATTCATTAACTCCACTGAAGCCAAGCTCTGGCTGATTAAAAATTGATAATTTATTTTCCATTTCATCATCACTATTCTCCTCATTCCAACCAATGCGGATGTGTTTTGAGGTATATTCATATTTAAAATAATGAGAGCAGAAAAAAAATTCCTCTTGCAAATAAGATTCAGCAATTGAGCCTTCATCTCATGCTTTGTTACGTACTTTTTTATTAAATTTCTGCATGCATATCTTGAATTTTTACATCCATAAAAACTATACTGGACCTCCACATTTAGCTTCATGTGGAAAATGTAATATCATATGTTCCATTGGGTCAAAGAAAGTCGGCGGGGAGATTTTTTCTAGTTTACATATAATGACAACAACATCTTCTTCTAGTTTACTTAGTGCATCATAGTCTGTTTTTGCCTCAAAAATGTCAGAAAAAAATATGATATGTCTCTTATATAATCCCAAATCATATAATTCAACAATCATATGAATTCATTCGAAATAATTCTTTCCATTATAACCTAAAAATCAGGACTTTTTAATTTGGTAATTTTACCATTCTTAACACATCTACCCAAATTGGAAGTATAGCCATATGGAGGTCTCAAATTTGTAATCCACTGAAAAAATAATAAGAGACTCTCTTTGGAAAGTGTATAAACTGATTTTAGTTTCATTAACCTCTATGATCTGACACTTTGAAACAGTTCAAGTTCTGGTCGTCTGCAAATTTGGGAAAGATCTAATTGTCCCTTTACGTTATCTTTGGTCTTACTTGGTGTATCCAAAACTATATGAAATAAACTATCATAACAGTTCTTCTAAATATGAATTACATCTAACATGTGGTGGAACAAAAAATTAGACCAATATGGAAGA
This sequence comes from Viscum album, assembly GCA_963277665.1. Lineage (NCBI taxonomy): Eukaryota > Viridiplantae > Streptophyta > Magnoliopsida > Santalales > Viscaceae > Viscum > Viscum album. The sequence goes on from OY728157.1 coordinate 174,054,001, forward strand.
TCCCAAAAAATGCTCTATTTTATCCAATTATGCTCTTTCCCAATTCCATGAATTTTCTATTGGTTTACTGTTGTCCCAAATGTGATTGGATGTAATGAAAATACAACTTATTTTAACATTGTACCTAAGATCGTTTTTGGAGTTTCATCCCTTTATATTGTTCCTTTTCTTAAATGGGATTTGTTCCTCTTAAAAGGATGATCGGTTTGAAGAAATATGTGATGAGAGTCAAAATTGCAAGGTTTTCTTCTATGGACGAGCACAAAGGCTTTGTTTTCTTTCATACAGTAAAGACATGATTTCGGACTATGTATACTCCATCCGTATAATATTCCATATGCCATTAAGACACTAATCTTCCACATAAATGTAGCTTTTAATATTAAATATTTTTTCTCAACAACATAATATATACTAACATCATTACTCCACAATAAATTTAACTCGTTAATCAATGGTTTCAAATAAACATAAATATTCTTTTTCATATGTCCTTTTATTAATAAGGTCAAAACGATATAGGTCTCCTTCATCAATATACATAGAGGTAAATTGTAGGGAGTTATAAAGATAGTCCAACATGAATACTGACTACCATACGAACCAAATGGACATAAACTATCAGTAGAAAGACCCAATCGCACTTTTTGAGCATCTAAAGAAAAAAATTTGAGAAGTTAGTCAAAATTTTTCTATGAATCACCGTCAGAGGGTTGATTCAAGCTGTTATCGATTGAAATCTTGTTTTTGTGACATGTCATCATTGACACTATGTTCTGATACATAAAAAAACACTACAACCTAGGTGTATGGGGGAAATATCTCAACTGTTTCACAGGAATCGATCCAGACTCCCCTGATTGTTCTTATTTATACCTTCATTCTCCACATGTGGGAAAACTATCCAAAGACTCATTTTTACTAGAATATAAGATGAAATCATTTTTACATGCATGAATATTCTGATGAATAAGTCCTTGATTAAGAAACAGCCTCTTTCTCTCATAATAATTTGCAGGAAACACATTTCCTTTAGGTAGAAGTCCTTCATATTGTCCCAACTCAGGAGTTCAATCAATAGCATCATGAGTTTCAATTTGTTTAACAGATTGACCTGAAATATAATGCACTAAATTTTGAAACTGTGATGGATCCAAAATCAAGTTATTATTAACTTCTCTGGAACTACATTCATCGTGTTGATACCAAAAAATATAATCTGGTTGAAAACCAAACCACAAGAGATGTCCCTCAACCTTGTTAAATGTGTCAAACATTCTCAGAGCATATTTTTTACAAGGACACTTAATTGTGCCTTTTGAAACAATTTCTGGTTTTGATGATGCAAATGACAAGAAAGCTTCAATGCCATCAATATACACAGGATTTAAACCAGACATGTTTGGCTTTCAGTGCGGATTTATCCAAGAGAGATCATCTAATAATGACAACTGTAGACTTCCTTATTCCATATTTTTCTAAAAAATATAAAATCATTACTATTTTTGAATAATTTGAAATTAGAAAAATATTATCAAGAAATAGATCATAAATAATTAAAACTACTTCTTATTACTAATTATTACAATTTATTTCCATTTATTACTCTTTATTACTAATTATAAGTATTTATTACTTATTATTACTATTTATTACTATTTATTACTAATTATTACTATTTATCAGTATTTATTACTATTTTTTAGTATTTATTAGTATTTATTGGTATTTATTACTATTTATTACTATTTATTAGTATCTATTACTATTTATTTCTTAGTATTTATTAGAAGTTATTATTATTTATTACTATTTATTTATATTTATTACGATTCGTTACTATTTATTACTATTTATTACTATTTATTACTATTTATTACTATTTACTTGTTATTATTTATTACTATTTATTATTATTTATTTCTATTTACTTCTATTTATTAGTATTTATTTCTATTTATTAGTATTTATTTCTATTTATTTGTATTTATTACTATTTATTAATATTTATTACTATTTACTACTATTTATTACTATTTATTACTATTTATTTCTATTTATTAGTATTTATTTCTATTTATTATCATTTATTAGTCTTTATTAGTATTTATTAGTATTTATTTCAAATTATTAGTATTTATTTCTATTTATTTTCTTTTATTAGTGTTTATTAGTATGTATTATTGTTTATTAGTCTTTATTAGTGTTCATTAGTGTTTATTAGTGTTTATTAGTGTTTATTAGTCTTTATTAGTCTTTATCAGTCTTTATTAGTCTTTATTAGTCTTTATTAGTCTGTATTAGTCTTTATTAGTAATTATAATAATTATTAGTATTTATTAGAATTTATTAGTATTTATTATTATTTATTAGTAATTTTTTGTAATTATCACTAATTATTACTAATTATTACTAATTTTTATTAATAATTACAAATTATTACTAATTATTACTACTTATTACCAACTATTACTTATTATTACTAAAAATTACTAATTATTACTAATTGTTACTAATTATTACTATTTATTACTATTTATTACTATTTATTACTAATTATTACTTATTATTACTTATTATTAGTATTTATTACTATATATTACTATTTATTACTATTTATTATTATTTATTACTATTTATTACTATTTATTTGTATTTATTACTCTTTATTACTCTTTATTAATATTTATTAGTATGTATTACTATTTATTACTATTTACTACTATTTATTAATATTTATTACTATTTATTACTATTTATTACTATTTATTACTATTTATTACTATTTATTACTATTTATTACTATTTATTACTATTTATTAGTATTTATTACTATTTATTAGTATTTATTCGTATTTATTACTATTTATTAGTATTTATTACTATTTATTACTATTTATTAAAATTTATTACTATTTATTACTATTTACTAGTATTTATGACTATTAATTAGTATTTATTACTAATTATTAGTATTTATTACTACTTATTATTATTTAATAGTATTTATTAGTATTTATTACTAATTAATACAATTTATTACTAATTATTAATATTTATTACAATTTTTTCTAATTATTACTATTTATTAGTATTTATTACTATTTATTGATATTTTTTGTTATTAATTAGTATTTTTTTATATTTACTATTATTTATTATTATTTATTACTATTTATTACTATTTATGACTATTTATTAGTATTTATTACTAATTATTACTAATAAATACTATTTATTACTAATTATTACTATTTATTACTATTTTTTTCTAATTATTACTATGTATTTCTAATTATTACTAATTAGTGTTAATTACTATTAATTACTGCAAAACACGGCTACTAATTACTAATTACCGCTAATTATTTATATACACTAGTACTCGCCCGTGCATTCGCACGGTGATATGACATAATTCTTAGATTTTGTGTTCACACCCTGATATGGTTCAATGCTTCTTTTAAGAAGATAATACTACATTTCAGTGTTAGTAATGAACATAAATATTCAATATTTTGAAATCAAAAATTAATGATACTTATTATTAGAAGGCAATTAAAAAAAATATAGAAATATCATTTTGATAGTAGATTGCATTTTTGATCAAAACATTTCACAAAATTTAAAAGAATCTATAAGAAATAAGAAATGGTTTTCAGTTTGGGGATTTGAATTCAATGAATGAAAACAACATTGAAATTGAAATTTGAAATTATGATAATTATGATAATTATGATAATTATGATAAATAATGATGTAATTGAGAACATACAGATATAAACAACAAAACCTGGAATGAATGATTAGATTGAAAATTATATTATCTTATAATAATAACTTAATGCATACCGTAATTCATATAATAGTCATGTCACATTGTAATGTATATTGAAAAAATAAACACATAACTGAATATGTACGTTGGAAAATAAAAACTATTATGAAGATGCATGGAGGATATGTGCATATTGAATAAGGTGGAAGCCTACACCACGGTATTAAGGACTGTCCACAAAACGTTCAAGGCTTGTAGTACCATGGTGTTTTGGATCAAGGCACTAGGCTTTTGGGTCTACAATCAAGACACTACCAGGTACCGTAGATTCAAAGAGGAGCTGAGGGGGTTGATGATGGAAAAGGGGAGTGACGCCTTTGTTCTGCCTAATGTTTTTGTAAAGGGAAGGTATGTGGGTGGTGGTGAGAAGGTGGTGTGGATGGAAGAACAGGGAAGGTTGGATGATGCACCGGAGGGTTTGTCGAGATTCAGAGGTCTGGCCATATACGAGTGGTGTGGGGCGCACAAATTCAGCTGTTATGGTTTGTGCCCTATTTTCTGCTGCGATGGGAACTGTAAGATGAGGGTGGCACTGAAGGAAAATATTGTGGGGAAACAGCTATGTGTGGTGGTGGTGAGGTGCCTCGATTGCAATAAGAATAGATTACTGTTATGCCATGTATGCACTTGACCTCTCTTTTTTCTTTTAGGTAACTGCTGCTTCTTATTTCTCTTAATTCCTCCTATAACAACTTCCCTAGTGATGTAACTGTTGCAGACCATTTCATTTGTTGTAAATTTTTTTGATCTATATTATTCATGGTATTGTGTTTTGAGAATAATATGAAAACACATATAAGTACATACAAAAATGCACCTATTTTCTATATGTATTTCCCTATCCCAGCCCCAGCCCCAGCCTCAGCTTCAACCCTTCTTTCCTCATTCTCATTTGTTAATTGGCCACCCTCCTCTACCATGGGCAGTAAACCCATTCTACCCTGGAAACCAAAATAGTTCATCTATTACCAGCATGTTTCTCACTCAAGCAAGGGAAACATCTTCTTCTACGTGAGATGACCAAACCATGGCTACAATTTAACTCATTTCCCTCAAGATAAAACAATGGTGTTCCTGTCATAGCCCATTTAAATAATCATATGGCACCACCACAATAGCATTGAAACCTATAAAACAATAAAATACCAAAAGAAGGCTTCCTTTTGATTATTCTCATATAGAAGCTTTTGATTATAAACCTCAACAAGACTTATTTGAATGATTTATTTAAAAATTGTTAATTAAAGAAATTTAATTAAATTTGATTCTAATAATAATGGTTTCAATATAGTATAGAACAAATTATAAACTTGATTAGGTCTGAGCTTCACCGAAAATCTGGTTCCAGCTGTCTTGTAAATGTGGAGAATGTATCTTCTGTATCAAATCATTCTTGATGGAATTTTTGTTCTAAATTTCACTACAAATAATTTTATAAGTAAAATGTGAGACAAACTTCATAACTAAAATGAGATATAATTGAATTTTCTGAAAATGAACATTAATTTTAGTAAAACTGGTTGTATTTATGACTAAATACACCAACCAATCTGTTGGAAGGTGAGGTTTCTAATGGTTTAACTAAATATATTTCTCATTGACTCTGTTATTTCTATTGCACAGTTTGGAGTTAGGTTTCAAAGCGGTGATAATTGCAACTCCATTACTGAAAATATGCTAACCAATCCAATTTCAGTACTGTCTGAACTTCATGTTGTTTATAGACTGAACTATTGTATGAAATACAAATGGAAAGGTTAGTAATTTAAATAGAATACCTAAATTCAAATGGATTGGTTAGTCAACTTAATAGACAAAATTCATGTTCATTTTTAGCACTTCATATTTAATATACTAAAATTGATACAACTAACAAAATGAAAGTTTATTTTCTAATTAATTACTGCATATTTTGAGTATTGAACTGCCGCAATTGAAAATGAACTTGCATTGTATATAGACCATCCCAATGGACTAACCAATCCACTTTTTTAGACAAATGACTCAGTTCATTGAAAGTATTGAAAATGAAAATTTATTTTTTCCAAAGAGTGTGTAACCTCTATTGTTTTTCCCCAATGTTTGTTTGCCTCATAGAAGCTGTATATACATTTTTTTTCTTCAAATATAGGGTGTATCATGTTTTGACACTAACATAGAGATTGGGGGAATCTATGGAGTCTAAGTAACATGAAACTTCTAGGCATGCTTAAACCAACATAAATCTATATTTTTTTCTAAATTTAAATTAAATTCAACTTTTTAAAACCTAAAATAGGAAATATCATTTTTTGATACTAACCTCTATTTGATGAAATTATTTAGCAAACATTATATCTCAATATCTCCTTCAGTTCCAACAATTATTTCAAACATGTCTATATATTAATATTTCTTTCCATTTGGCACACCCACAACAATAGAAACCATAATATGGACATCTATGTCTACATCCATTACATGAGGAGTAACTTGACGGGAAGAGGAAAATAAATAGAGGGATCAAAAGTGAGCGAGTGAAAATCCACAGTGAGTTGGGAAATCTATATTTAAATTTATATTATTAGGAAAAACCTGAAAAAATAAAACAACATGTATATACGGTTATTAATATTACTTTCATTAATGAAACTAATCAATAATATCTTATGGGTCATGGGTTTAAAAAGCAGAAACAAAATATCTTCTTGGAATTAACTATAAATATTTCCAAGTATAGTTGCATTTGAATGTGAAAAAATTTATACTTGAATTGCAATACCCCCGTGAGGAAGTTATAAGAACCTAAAAAAAGGCGTCCTAAAACATGCATTTTATTTTCAACTGTATAAGAAATATAGTTTCAAATCGCTTATGTATCACATGCCACAATTTAATTAGTACCTGAATATCATTCCTCGTACAGTACAAATCTGAAGCCATGATAAATATTGAGTAAAAAATTTAAAATATTGAATAATAAATTGAAATGTAAAAAATTATCAGCTCAAAATAAATAAATAAACAATTAAAATATGAATGTTTAAAATCAATAATGTGATATTGATGAAATTGAAATTCTTATAGTAGTAACATACCCTGATAATAGAGAAGAGTCACATGGAGAAAGAGAGAATTTACCACGTGTTAAAAAAATACACAGTTCATTATAGTAGTAACATACCTTCACATCAAAAGGGTTAGATTATAACTTTTGTAACACATGGTAAATGAATATATATATATATATATATATATATATATATATATCCAAATAGAACATTTCCCAATCCACTGATGAAAGGGAACATATCTCCAAAGACCAAATGTGATGTACAATTGTTATTATATTGTGTTCTGCAATTAAAAATACAGAATCATTTAAAAATTAAAGATAAACATTGAAATTCAGAGTCAATAGATGTATAATTTTGAATTATCTCCAACCAAACCTTTTCTAAGGCACATTTAAATATCATTGTCAATACTAATACCAATGATTCTTGACCTGAAATCCTAAATAAAACTAGAAAAATGATAACAATACCAAGTGGTTCATTAATGAAAAAAAACATATTAATTTTAATCTTGAAAATATAATGATATTACAATTTCACCATTTTTAATTCCATTGATGTTTGAAGATAGAGAAACATCAGCTAAACCAGATATTCTAACCCTACATTGAAAAAATTAAACAACCAAACACAAAACCATATCATATTATAGAAATATGAGCAAGGGGAATGAGTAGCTACTTCTAAAACATGAACATGCCAAGCATGAAATGAAAAATTCATCACTTGTCACTTAGAATGTGGGTTCTATAATTTTTTAACCTCTATCAGAGACAAATAAAAGTCACTAAACAAAATCATTTTTATCCCGGTTAATCAAGAATAGATGGGAACAACAAAAAACACAAGATTTTCAATGATTCGCCTTGCATCATCAGTGAATATAATCATATGAACTGAAAAAAAACACAAATAAAAACAATTAAATATAGAACCATAATCATATTTCCCACAAGAACGTAGGAAATAAATAGCAATGAAAAATAAAAAGGATGACATTATAAACAGAGATTTAAAGGGAAAAGGGTGAGATTAGAGGCCAGTGAGAAATGATAGGAACAAAAAAATGCTTGGATTACAAAAACAAAAGCTTATTGGTACCTGATTCCTACCAATTGCTAAAGGATAATTTTCAAAGACATACCTAAAACCAACTTTTCTACTCTATTTAAATAATTTAGGACTTGAACAAATACCAAATGTGTTAAAATAATGTCTCATTATGAATGAAATAAAATAAATAAAATTAAAAGATGAGCATAATGGTACGCAGAAGTTATGAAGGGTAAATTACCATCTGTGTGATTATTCTGAAGGCGTAGAAGGTAGAAGTGAAGCATAGTGAGGTAGAGGAGGTTGAGGAAGAGCAGTCGGAGGTGGATCATGCTGAGATGGAGTAGCTGCAGTAGCCATAGGTGGAGCAACAAGAGTCGGATCAACCCGAGGTGGAGGGGTGTGAAGCAAAGAAGTTTGAGGCGGAGGATCCTGATGCAGAGGTTCCCAAGGTGGAGGACTCGGACAAAAAGGAGATGAACGTGGAGTAGCTCTATGTGGAGGATTTGGGCGAGTAGATGCCAGAAATAGGAGTGATTCTGCGGTGTTGGGGGTGAAGGCGGAGGCGGAGGAGGGGCGGAGGAGGAGGTGTATGTGGGGAAGAAAGGGTTTCAGGTGATGGAAGATAATAGTTGTGGTGTGATGGAACCCTAAATAGAGAGGAGACGACGCATGACTGGGAGGTGAACCTGAGGGAAATCGCGAGCGGAATAGCGGTGGATAGATAGTAATGCGGCAAGGGTACGTGTAACATAGGAGGGGCATGAGCGTGGAAGTCTAAATGGAAGGCACGTGGAATGAATCTGTACCTATGTTTATTATATTTAGTAGATTGCTAATTATCATTATTAATTATTAATTATTACAAATTACTAATAATTAGTACTAATAATTTAATTTTATTATTACAAATAAATACCTATGACAAAACAATTTAAATCTAACTTAATTACAACTAATCAACAATAATTAAAATTAATATGAAGAAATGAAATAAATAATAAATTAAATAAAACATAAATACCGTAAAACATGATCACTTATAATTTTCGATGGCTTCGTAACTTATTCGTAAAAAAACTAACTCTCAAAAATTCTCGCTCTAAAATTAGAGTTTACAGAGGAAGGAGAAGAAAGAATTAAGATAGATTGAAGAAAAAACGGGCGGTACATATAGGTTAGATTAGTTGTGATGGGTTTATTTGCGACGGGGGTCCCATCACTAATAGTACTTGTTGTGATAGGTCCCGTCGCAAATACCTTCTAGCCGCATTAATTAGGGTAGGCAGTTAAAAGGTTATTTGTGATGAGGCACATCACGATAAGTAACATACAGACACACTATTTGGGACATAACTTCATCCCATCACAAATAGGTTTTTATAAATGTTGTTTATTTGTGTTGGGTCCGGTCGCAAATACCTTATAGGGGTCAAATTAGTTATGATGGGGGATCCCCTGTCACAACTAGGTCTTACCACCTCCTGGCATTTGCGACGGGCAGTGCCAACCCATCACAAATACAATTTTCACACGGTTTGGCGAGTAAATCTCGCAAATCCACGCATAAGTTTTTGGGATGGGGCGCCTATTCCCGTTGCCAATAATTGGTTATTTGCAATGTGTTGGTCAACCCATCACAAATAACCTCCTCGACGGACTATTTTCGATGGTATTTAATCTAGTCGCAAATAATAGTTTTTCCCATAGTGATGGTTTTCAGATGTGAGGCCATATATAGGAAGGTAAATACATGGGTTTCATTATAACTCGATTATGTTATTATCTAGGGGTTGTTTTCAATTTCCTTGAGAGGCTGGGTTTTAATTACTTTTTATGGTCACCTAACCAGCTAGTATTCTATGAGACAGTTGGTTACCCTTAGAACCAATAGTTTAGAGACCCTTCCTCTTTTCTATGTCTTATACTTGTGTAAATATTTATATTGTTTAATACCCACTTTCACTATTATGTAAGGTTGTCATCATCCCCCTTATTTAATTTTATTTCTTGAATATTCTACATTTTAGTTTATTATTTTGATTTGTTTTATGTGTCTATTTAATTTTAGAAACATTTCCTTAAAATGGGTTTTCCTTATTAGTTTTATTCCTTTAAAAATAAATCCAAAATGTATTTATAAATGTGAATTTTTAATAAATAAGGATTGGGCCAAATAAAAGATATCCAATTGATTCTTTTCATTAAAAAGGAAAAAAGATATTGTTTAATAAATATTTCCAAATATTTGTTTAGAATATTATTTTTACTTAAAGATCATTTTCAAGAAAATATAATGGTTGGATTTTATTAAATAATTAAAAATCTATTCTCCATATGTAATTAAAATTAACTTTCTTGTTAATTTATTAATGGTATCCTTATATTATAACAAGGATGGTATTGTAACAAGATTTTCACTAATATTGTTACTAAAAATATATTTTAACTTTATTAAAAAAGTTTTATTATGATTTTATCACACTTATTAGGAAACTATTATGTTAGTGTTTTCTGTATGATATTTCCCTTTTATGGGATGTGTATTGATAATTATATGTAATGATTATATGATGTGATAGGTGGATATTTTTTGAACTCTTACTAGGAATTTTTAGTTTACACCCCACATACACACCAATATCAGTATATAGATATTTTATGTTTTTATACAAGTTTGGTGGTTATGGTCTCTTGTCATAAAAGGAAATACTTCAGTAAGTATATTTATACCATTTGAACTCATGATTTATAACTAAATTCATGTACAATAAAATTACTCAAGATATCAAAACATAAATATATACCAAATAGTAATTTCCTTTCTTTGAAAAAATGTCTAATACATGTGAATATTAAGCTAACTTTATCAAAATAAAGTAAGGGAACATAACCCAAACATATGATAGTTATATTAAGTTATGGACCTTAAAATGATTTGGATCTTATAGAATTTATAGGCATGAAATTATATAAAAAAATGTAAATAATTAAAGAAAAAAATACCAAAATTTAATTTCATCGAATAAATAAATTTAAAACAAGTAAATATATTTTTACATACATTACATCACAATCCAAGACTAAATATATAATGTGAACTACATGTGTGATGTGGTTTCCATCCCACCACACCAAATATCATGAAAAAACATTATTCAGTCCTCCTATAGATAATGTTTTACTCAAAATGCATACTTACATCATTCAATGTGTTATCACATCATTCTTGCACAATTACTAGACAACTAAAATCATCCCATGATCTCTTAAACACCCAAAAGAATATACAAACTTGAAACCTATTGTAAATTCATCGTTGGATCTTTTTTAGACAAAAACCAAATTTTTTATTATTCTCTCACCCCAAGAACTATATCACCTCCAATTCAATTCATACTCCGATAATTTAAAATCAAACCAAATCCCAATATCACACAGAGGATCCATTTAACACCTCGTGAAATTTTGAAGAATAGTTTTCAGTGTAATTAATATTTATAAAACCTTCTTGATGTTGATTCTAGGAAAAATGCTTTGTAATGTAAATACATGGATTTGTGGCTTCTTGAGTGATATCTGATGGATATAGTTTTTGATAAATGAATAGTATCTTGATTTAATTTTGAAATAATCCCATGAGAAAATCTTTATTTAGGTTGGTGGTCGAGGACAATCATGTTAGGATTTAAATTGTTAATTTACTATTGTCTTTTGAAAGATGGTTTATACATATCATATTTATAAAATGTTTCTAAAATGTTTAATAATCATTCTTTTCTTTATATAGGGTGATGACTAATTTAAAATTTTATGGTCATGCCTATTTTAAATTTTAGCTTCGAAAAGGTAATCTTGGTATTAAATGTTAATGTAGGTTTTGAATTTAAAAAACAAGGTTTTCATTTAGAATGAACTAAAATGGATTTTCTATTTTGAAAATCATGATGTGATTCTAATACGATCCTAAAAAGTTATAAACATTTCAAAGTGTGCATATTTCTGTAGAGATAGTTTTAAAATTTTAAATTATTGTTAATGGTTTTTGAATATGATTTTGAAAATTTCCACTTGATGCTAACAATTTTTATAGAAAAGGATTTTCAAATCCCATTATGTGTTTTGAATAAAATTTTCCAATTTTTTAATGGAATTTTATAAAGAAACATGTTAAGTGGGGTTTCAAAAATTAAAAAATAATCCTTTTGAATTTTTAAAGTGGTTTCCAGATGACATTTGAAATTTTTAATTACGGTGTAGTAATTCAATAAATTTAATCATAAAACTACCATCCTCATCAACATCTTCTCCCAAATAGTTATTATTTGATTAGGTTTCTTAATACCCACTGCCTAGAACTTCTGGACAAGAACCTATGTTTCGTAAACAAGTATTTTTATTATTCATCCCATATCTAGTAACAGTAATCATTTTGAATGAATTAAGAATATAAAACCTACTATAGTGGATTAATTCTTTTATTAAATTTAATTATCCATTTAATTAAAAGTATTCTAAAATGATTCGAAGAAATCAAATTTTGGGTTTCCCTTATTATAATTATGTATAACCTTCACCTTTGAAATTAGAAATCTTTTGTGTATTTATTTATTTTTTATACAAAATTGATATTTTACAAACCTAATAAGATTATCATGAATCAAAAATAGAAGCACGATAATTGTATAACAAAATATTATAAAGATGGAGTCAAATTGCTCAACAAGTTTTCAACCGAGCATGAAAACAAACCTTATAAAATCATTTTTCCTTGTTTATATTGTTGTTATTAAGGAATATTTAGTCTAGAAGAGTTGGGAGAACATTTAATTTTTCATGGAATAGATCACAGTAATAAATATTGCACTAAAATGGGGAAAAACTAAATGTTCACACTGATTGGGATGATACTAGTGTTTATGGATCATTTGATATGAATACTATTATAAAGGATGACAGACATTGAATGGAAGAAATCAAAATGGAAATTTAAGTTGAACTTAGTGATTGTCCAAAGTTGTTTGAGAATTTAAATAGATTGTTTAAGGGACTATAGTATACTGTTTGTATTAAAATACACAATATTGTCATCTATATGGAGTTTATATAACTTGATACCTAGTAATAGATGTAGTGACACCGGTTTTACACACCAAATTTGTCTCCTGAATGATATTATCCTAGAATAAAATGAACTTTCATGTCGAACATATGACACTAAATGAATGATACGTTCAATGTGCATGATCTCCTAAAAAAGACATGTGTGACCCAATGATTTCATATTGTTTCATAAGGAACATTAATCACTCATAAAATTCCCTAAGTGTGGCATCGATCGATACAAGAAAAATGAATCAAGAAGTTAGAATCGTGTATGGTACATTCCTATCATTCAAAGGTTTAAAAGACTATATCGATATCAGGAAACCATGGTACAATTTACCTGGCATGCAGATACAATAATTAACAATGGTAGCCTATATCATCTAGTAGATTCTCCTCAGTGGAATAAAATTTAATACAAGTATCCTGAATTTGAAAATGAGCTAAGGAACTTTCATCTTGAATTATCTATAGATAAAATAAATAATTTCTATATATAGAGTAGTAATAATGCTTTGTGGCCCATCATTTTATTAAATGTAAACTTTCTTCCGTGGTTATGTAAGAGTGAAAATACATTATATTGCCTCTTCTAATAACTGGACCAAGACAACCTGGTAATGATATTGATGTCTATATAGATCTACTTATCAAAGATCTGAAATTGATGTGGGACACATGTATTAAAATATATGACGCTCATAGAAATGAAGAATTCACATTGGGGGCCCCGTTGAATGAGATGATAAATGAATTTCCTTCTTATGGAAATTTTTTAGGATATGGCATTCAAGGAATGTTGTGGTGTCCCATTTGTGTAAAATACACAAAATAGGTTTGGTTGACTCATTCATTGATGACTGTGGTTTTAGGTCATCATATATTTTTACCTCGATTACATAAATAATGATCCTAGATGACATCATTAAATGGGAATATAGAAAAAGGTAAAAAACTATCTTCACTAAATAGGGATCAACTATTCTATAAATTAAAAAAATTATACTATTTCCAGTAAACTATTTTTGAAAAACCTTAAAAAATCAAGTTGGAAAAAGAGATGAATTTTCTTTGAATTACTGTATTGGAAATTTTTGTATGTCAGATATTTTCATAATGTTATGCATTTAGGTAAAAGTGTATCTAATAGTGTTAGTTTTAAATTAATAAATATTCCTACAAAAAAATGGAATCATGGTTATGTTGGATATGATTGACATGGGGATAAGGGGAGAGTTGGAACCAGTGAAGTGTAAAGGGAAGTCTTTTCTTCCTCCATATATTTACACTCTATCCCGATAGAAATATTTTCATTTTTTTATTTTCTTTAGTGGCATAAAAGTTTAATAGGGGTATTCATAAAATATAAAGAAAGCTTTAAAAATGACTAATTTGAAGTTAAAGGTAACAAAATCACATGATTGTCTTATTTTGATGTAATATCTGATGCTCATTGCTTTGCGTTAAATTCTACCTGTTTTTTTGCAAAGTCATATGCAGTCAATTTATAAACCCATAAATGTTTCAAATGATGAATAAGAAGTCTTTAGACACATTATCTCAACTAGATATGTTCTTCACACCATCATTATTATGATATAATGGTCCACCAGACTGTTTACTTTGTTAAATATGTTCAACAATGTGCTTTTTTCCATTACAGATGGATGAGCCCCATCGAATATTATATGATGATTTTGAAATGATATATCAAGAATTAAAGTCATACATAAGGTTTTATTGAAAAATGAAAAAAAAATTATGAAGATGTAAAATTCCATACCGATTACATATCAGATGTGGACGCCTTCTGGGTGAAGATATTTCCATAAGAGATGTTGTTACAATAATTATCACAGATCGGTAGTAGGTGAACCATTCCATTTTAAATAATAGTGTAAATTTTTATCCATAAGTTTAATCCCAAAAATATATTATTATAAATTTGAATCCATTAAAGGTTGAAGGAGGAATATCAAATACACTTATTAAATATTTTACAGGATGATTCCAATATCAAATTTATAAAGAGTAATTTGAAAATTTGAATTTAATTATCTAACAACATCAATGGCTAACTAGGGGACTAAATGTAAATTCTATATGTTACACTAGAATTTTAATCAATGGTTACACATTCTATATAAAATAAAATGATGAGTGTAGTATGATCAAAAATAGTGTATTTACACTTGTAGAAGAACTGATGGTTATATCTGGTTCCAATAATAGAAGTTTAATTTATGTGAATATTTCTTATTCATCATTATCAAACATATAGACACATTGTATTATACATCATTTCAAGTGCTGGTTTTTCATTTCAAATGGGTTGTCAATAAGTGTATGTATTTTACGTATAAAATCTAGAAAACAAGAACCGATCGATTGTCCTGTTAGTGACTAAAATAATTAGAGGTTTAGATGAAAATTCAATCATGGATGACCCATTTATTGGGATATAAAAATACATTCATATTGGTCCCATTATATAAAATTTCTTATATGTTAGAGGGGACCACTAAAAGGGAAATTGGATTGTCAATAAGAGAGTGAAATCCCTTTAACCTTTAAAAAAAGAAATATATTTCAATGAGAATGTTAAATTTTCAGTGAATATGATTTTATTTTTACCATAATAATACATGTTCTATATAGAATTAACGTAATATAAGTTAATCGTTTGATTACTCATATAGAAAACATCATCTGAATGCGATGATGTTAACAATTATGGGAAAAGTGGACTATTGATGGTTAAAATGTAGAATTATTAGGGGATCAATAGCATGTTGATGAAAAAACCAATAATGATGCAACATCACAGTGTTGAATACAATTATCATCGAAATAAGTAACTCGTTAAAATTTGAGGAAGGTTGGAATCAAAAAGGATTACATGTTGACCCCCAAAAGTCAATGTTCATTTGTTATGTTGGGATCACACCAATGATGAATGTTCCTATTTATATAGATTTTTGGTTCTAATTAAATCCAACAATAAATAAAACCCTTGGGAAATATATAAAGGTAATTTTATGTTATACTCTCTCTGTTTTAAAAAATTATATAATAAAACATTGATTTAATTTCAATTTTTCATTTCCATATACATTTATTTTATTTTATTTCTATAAAAAAATATTTCATCGTGGAACTTAGAAAATCCCATAGGGGCTTCCGAACTTTTAATACCATGTATCATCTTAGGGTTGCTGAGGGGAAAGTAAATCCACATCCACCAGTTAGTTATGAACATATTATAAAGCTGGAATCAGGGAATTCTTTCATCGGATTTCATGATGAGGAATCATTTCAAGTGATTATTAGTCAAAAATATTTTATTTTACATCGTTTATTTTATCCAATTTGTTTCAAAATTGTAAATTTATGAAAAATAAAAGTCTTATTGAAAATAAATAATATTCATCAAAAAAAATGTACCCATATCTCAAAGTAAGGAAATGGTATGCTTCAAAAGAGAATAAATTTGTATCTATATTAAATCAACAACAAAATATTTATGTGATATGATACAAAACATGTTCCAAATTTTTATGCATATGGATGAACGGAAATATCATTCCACTTCCATCCCTTGTCATGTGTTATCGAAGGAGGTTCACATAAATAAGGAGGGAAAACTAGTTGATGAAAAAATAAAATCAGTATGGGAAACATGTGTAAAAGTGACGTAATAGTAATTAATTATAATTTATAACGTTATTACATAAAAAATATATATTTATGTTTACATGTTTTTATATGGTTTAGACACAAGAATTAGCAACGACCGTACTAGAATAAAAACTACTTTCAACAGCTTAGAAGTAGCCAAAACAATAAAGTCATGTTAGAGTGGGTGTTTTTAGAGTGTCTCCTCAAAAATATTTTGTGAAAATAAAACCACAATAATAGAAATAAATTATGATGAAAGGATTTTAGGAAAAAATATATTATTTTCAATATATTACATTCTTTTCTAGTTTGGAAGACCAATATATAAGAAAGGATGAAAGTGAACTGGCAGTGGAACAAAGATCCGCACATAAAGAACCAAATGACCCCACTTTCTTTGAGGCTAGTCATTCTCCTCAACCACATACCATATCAGAGTTAATCAATTTTTTCATTACACTTTCTCCTAAATTTGAATAAAAAACTTCGGATAAATTAATATTAATAAAATTACATATTATAATATTATATGTGATTTCTATCTATCAACACCCTTACACTACCTAGTTGTGAGGTGTATGGCATACAATATCCTAGTAGAAAAGTTACTCCATAATGAACTCCCAAAATATTAAATGAGAGTTTCAATTGAGAGAGTTCAAGATCCAACTACTGAGTAACATGTTCCACTTAATGATCCTAATATTATAATGGCCAATGATTCTGTTGGAACATTCATTTCATGGCTATATAATCTCATAATGATAAATGAGGTTTGTATTTAAGAAATTTTATCATATGAATGACCTGAATAAGTTGAGGAAAATTGGTTTAAAGTGAGGTATGATATTACCAATAGATAAACTGATGGGGAAACATATGTTTGGATCAAGAAGATATTCTGGATCGAAAAAGAAATCAAAAGGACCTTCTGGGATTACCTTCTCCCCACCAGTTCTAGAGTAACAATTATTATCATAAAAATTTCATGAAGAGACCACACTTAAATATGGAAATATATCTTACATTCATTATAAAGAATACATATTTTGAAAAACATTACATACATAGTGGGTCTCAAGAGTATAAATGAGATTCTCAACATTAAATGGTTGGGACCCTCATTTCTAAATACATATATAGTGTACATTTTCAAAATATTTTTGTCGAGATTGTGATCTAATATGTTCATTAAATTTAATAAATTTTCATATTTCCAATATGCTTTATATCACTACTATATAAATAGAAACCTTGTGAAGCATGATTTGGATTCACTAATAACTCTATCATTTCTATGAAAAGAATATATTTGGATAAGAAATTAATTAAGATGAATAAAGATGATTTATATGATGCGTTTTAGAAAAAAAATAACAGACGACGTAATCATTTTTATTACTAAAATGTAGGGTTACAACTCAACAATATAATCATATAAAATATATTCTTCTTTTATTCATTACTAATTTGTTATTGTTTTTAGGAAAAATTTGATACTAATCAAATTCATTATGGATACCCCAAGTATTTATTTCTTAGATTCAATGAAAGTATATCCAACATACTTACCACACATGATGTGTATTGTAAATTTGAAGCATAATGCAATAAAAAATTTATAGTTAAACATTTAATTATTTCTTTTGGTCTATGTGTCAAAAAATACTTTTTTTGCAATGGGAGACCATTAAATGTTGGTTAATTAATGTCATGAATTTAGTGACAAAACATAAAAATGAGGTGTATTAACTAAAATGGAAATTGATTAAGGTATATATAGAAATATTTAAATATCAAAACATACTTAAAAATATATATTTATTTTGTTCAATGTTTCTCCAGTTCCAAAGAAATATATGGCCATGATTGTGTATATAGTGTTTGAAAAATTAGGAGAGTGATCATAAAACCTAAAAATACCAGCATCCCTAAATAGGTATTTTCTGAAGGTAATTACAATTTCATTAAAAATATTTTGTAATTATTTTTAATTCTTTATTTTTTCAACAATACTAGGATTTCATATAATATTAGAACTCAAATGCAGAAGTAAAATTTTATAGAGATGAGTGGGAATCCAAAATGGTGTCGTAATGTTTTCTGAAAACAAATTTAGATGATTAACAGTTAAGTTTTTTATCTATTAATGGATATGACATTAGAAATATATTTGGGGTGTAAATCATTTATATCAGAATGATTATATATTATTTTTTATTTGTTTTTCATGGATAAGTATAATGGATGAAATCAATTTGTTTACAAATGAGTAGCAAATATGGTCTCAGAATGTATACCAATATAATGAAAAGGTGACTTCCTACTAATGATTTAGTTAATTTTCTCATCATTTTATCTAGATATTTTAATTAATCATTCTTGTCATTTTAAGTGTGATAACTGGTTCCCGGTGATAGCACAGACACCCCGCCTTAACATGTTCGTCGGGTCCTAGCCCACCAGGTACCA
Organism: Viscum album; assembly: GCA_963277665.1. Lineage (NCBI taxonomy): Eukaryota > Viridiplantae > Streptophyta > Magnoliopsida > Santalales > Viscaceae > Viscum > Viscum album. The sequence goes on from OY728157.1 coordinate 174,073,204, forward strand.
CTAGTTGCCCTGCAAACAAGTGGTCCCAACCTTGGGGCCCACCCACATGCCTAAACGGGTCATCTGACTATTGATAGTCCCCACATACTAACATATGTCATTTTTAGTGAGACAACTAGGTCCCAGTGACAGCACAGACACCACGCAAAAACATGTTCTTCGGGTCCTGGCCCGCCAGCTACCACCAGTTTCCCCTCAGACACATGGTCCCAACCTTGGGGCCCACCCACTTGCCTGAACGGGTCATCTGACTATTGATAGTCCACACAGACCAACATATGTCCTTTCCAGTATGCTTTTTCCTCACTCACACACTCCCTGGAAAACTTCCCAGAAGGTCCCTCATCTTGATCACTACTCCAGGGAAAGCACATTAAACTATGCAGTTCTAATCAGACAGACTCCAAAAAATGAAGGTGCACCTTGTTCATATTAGTCATATCATTTATTCATTTAACCCTTTATCATTCAGAGGTGTTAAATTCACCCCCCCCCCTAGAACACAACGTCCTCGTTGTGGGCCCTACATCTCAACTAGGTAGTGCATCACATTTAAGGTTGGTTGCCACCTCTGATACCAAATGTGACAACTGGCCTTAGTGACAGCACAGACACCCCGCCTTTAACATGGTCTTCAGGTCCTGGCCCGCCATGTACCACCAGTTTCCCCACAGACACATGGTCCCCACACCCTGGGGCCCACCCACATGCCCGAATGTGTCATCTGACTACTGACAATCCCCACATGCCAACACATTTATTTTCCAGTGTGTTTTTCCTCGCTCACATGCACCCAAGGAAACTTCCCATAAGGATACACATCATGAACACTACTCTAGGCCTAGAACGCTTAACTGTGGAGTTCTAATCAGGCAGACTCCCGAAAAGGAAGGCGCACCTTATTGACATGATTCATATCATTTAGTCATTTAACCATTTATCATTCAGAGGTGTTACATTCACCCCCCCCCCCCCTAAATTAACTAGTTGTCCTCACTCATACACACCCTAGGAAACTTCCCAGAAGGTCACCCATTTTGATCACTACTCTAGGAAAAACACGCTTAACTGTGGAGTTTTAATCAGGTAGACTCCCGAAAAGGAAGGTTCACCTTGTTGACATAAGTCATATCATTTAGTCATTTAACCCTTTATCATTCAGAGGTGTTACATTCAACCCCCCCCCCCCCCCACGTTAGATCACAACATCCTCCAGGCCAAGAATGCTTAACTGTGGGTTCAAATCGGGAAGACTTAGGAAAAAAAGGTGCACCTTGTTGACAGGAGTCATATCATTTTGTCATTTAACCCTTTATCATTCGGAGGTTGTTCTAATCAGGCAGACTCTCGAAAAGAAAGGTTCACCTTGTTGACATGAGTCATATCATTTATTCATTTAACTCTTTATCATTCAAAGGTGTTACATTCACCCCCCCCCCCCCACCCTACTTCAGATCACAACATCCTCCTGGCCAAGTACGCTTAACTGTGGGTTCAAATCAGGCAGACTCAAGAAAAAAAGGTGCACATTGTTGACATGAGTCATATCATTTTTTCATTTAACCCTTTATCATTCAGAGGTTACATCCCCCCCCCCCCATTTAACCATTTTTCCTCACACACACACACCCCAGGAAACTTCCCAGAAGGTCACCCATCCTAATCACTACTACAGGCCAAGCACACTTAACTGTGGAGTTCTAATCAGGTAGACTGCCGAAAAAAAAGGTGCATCTTGTTGACATGAGTTATATCATTTAGTCATTTCACCCTTTGTCATTCTGATGTGTTACATTCACCCCCCCCCCCTAGAGCACAATTTCCTCATTATGGGCCCTACACTTCAACCAGGTAGTGCGACTCACTTAAGGTTGGAAACCACCTCTAATACCAAATGTAACAACTGGGCCCTAGTGACAGCACATACACCCCGCCTGATCACTACTCTAGGCCAAGCACACTTTATTGTGGAGTTCTAATCAGGAATACTCTCAAAAAGGAAGGTGCTCCTTCTTGACATGAGTCATATCATTTAGAAATTTAACCTTTTATCATTTAGAGGTGTTAAATTCACCCCCCCCCCCCACTTTATAGCACAACTTCTTCCAGGCCAAACACACTTAACTGTGGAGTTCTAATAAGGCAGACTCTCAAAAAGGAAGGAGAACTTTGTTGACATGAGTCACATCAATTATTCATTTAACCATTTATCATTCAAAGGTGTTACATTCACCCCCCCCCCCCCCTTAGAGGAAAATGTCCTCGTTGTGGGACCAGAAGATCACCCATCCTAATCACTACTCCGGGCCAAGCACGCTTAATTTTTCAGTTCTAATTAGGCAGACTCCTGAAAAGGAAGGTGCACTTTGTTGACATAAGTCATATCAATTAGTCATTTAACCGCAAATCATTCAAAGGTGTTACATTCACCCCCCCCCCCCTTTGAGAACAACATCCTCATTATAGGCCCTACATCTCAACCAGGCAGTGCACTGCACATAAGTCTTAGTACCACCTCTGATACCAAATGTAACAATTGGGCCCTAGTGATAGCACAAACACCCCAACTTTACATGGCCGTCGGGTCCTGGACCACCAGGTACCACCAGTTGCCCCGCAGACACGTGGTCCCTACAGCCTAGGGCCACCCACATGCCCAAATAGGTCTTCTGACTACTGACAGTTCCCATAGGCCAATACATGTCTTTTCCAGTGTGTTTTCTCCTCACTCACACACACCCTAGGAAACTTCCCAGAAGGTCACTCATCCTGATCACTAATCCAGGATAATCACACATAACTGTGATGTTCTAATCAGGAAGACTCCTAAAAAAGAAGGTGAACCTTGTTGACATGAGTCATATCATTTAGTCATTTAGTCCTTTATCATTTTTGGGTGTTACAATCCCCCCCCCCCCCTTAAAACACAAAGTCCTCATTTTGGGCCCTACATCTCAACTGAGGTAGTGCACTGCACTCTAGGTTGGGTACCACCTCTGATACCAAATGTGACAACTGGGTCCCGGTGACAGCCCAGACACCCTGCCTTGACATGACCATCGGGTCCTAGCCCGCCAGGTACGACCAGTTTCCCTGCAGACGCGTGGTCCCCACCCATCATTTAGTCATTTAACCCTTTATCATTTTGGGATGTTACAATCACCCCCCCCCCCCCCCGTAGCACACAACGTCCTTATTGAGGGCCCTACATCTCAACTCAGGTAGTGCGCTGCACTTAATGTTAGGTACCACCTCTGATACCAAATGTGACAAATGGGTCCCAGTGACATCACAGACACCCCGCCTTTACATGGTCGTCGGGTCTTGGCCCGGCCGGTACAACCAGTCGGCTCGTAGACACGTGGTCCCCATCCTAGGGCCCACGCAAATGCCAGAATAGGTCATCTGACTATAGATAGTCTTTACAGGCCAACATATGTCCTTTCTAGTGTACTTTTTCCTCACTCACACACACCCTAGGAAACTTCCCAGAAGGTCACCCATTCTGATCACTACTCCAGGATAGGCACGCTAAACTATGGAGTTCTAATTAGACAGAATTTCAAAAAGGAAGGTTCCCCTTGTTGACATGACTCATATCATGTAGTCATTTAACCCTTTGTCATTGAGAGGTGTTACATTAACCCCCCCCCCCCCCCCTAGAGCACAACATCCTAGTAATGCACTACAGTTAAGGCTGGGTACCACCTCTGATACCACATGTGACAAATAGGCCCCAATGACTGTAGAGACACCCCATCTTAACATGGGAGTCCGGTCCTGGACCTCCAGGTACCACCAGTTGCTCCATAGACAAGTGTTCCACACCTTAGGGCCCACCCACGTTCCTGAACGGGTCATCTAAATATTGATAGTTCCCACAGACCAACACATTTCATTTCCGGTGTGCTTTGTCCTCACTCACACACACCCTGATACCATATGTTACAACTAGGCCCAAGTGACTGCACAGACACCCCACCTTAACATGGTCGTCGGGTTCTGGCCCACCAGGTACCACCAGTTGTCTCGCAGAAACGTGGTCCACTCTCTGGGGCCCACCCACGTGCCTGAACGGGTCATCTGACTATTGATATTCCCCACAGGACAACACATTTCATTTCCAGTGTGCTGTGTCCTCACTCTCACACACCCTGGAAAACATTCTAGAAGGTCACCCATCCTGATCACTACTCAAGGCCAAGCACACTAAACTAAGGAGTTCTAATCAGACAGACTCTTGAAAAGAAAGGCGCCCCTTGTTGACATGACTCATATCATATAGTCATTTAACCATTTATCATTCAAACCCTAGGGCCCACCCACATGCCTAAACGGGTCATCTAACTATTGATATTCCCCAATGGCCATCACATTTTCTTTCCAGTGTGATTTTTCCTCACTCACACACACCCTGGAAAACATTCCAGAAGGTCACCCATCCTGATCACTACTCCAGGCCAAGCACACTAAACTATGGAGTTCTAATCAGACATACTCCTGAAAAGGAATCCACCCCTTGTTGACATGACTCATATCATATAGTTATTTAACCATTTATCATTCAGAGGTGCTACATTCACCCCCCCCCCCCATCCCTTTAGATCACGACATCCTTGTTCTGGGCCCTACATCTCAACCTAAATAGTGCACCTCAATTAACGTTGTGTTCCACCTCTTATACAAAATGTGATAACTAGGCCTCGGTGACTGCACAAACACCCCGCCTTAACATGGTCGTCGGGTCCTGGCCTGCAAGCTACCACCATCTACCCCGCAGACGTGGTCCCCACCCTGGGGCCAATGCACATGCCTGAACGGGTCATCTTACTATTGATAGTCACCACAGGCCAACACAAGTCATTTTTGGTGTGCTTTGTCCTCACTCACACACACCCTGGGAGACTTCCTATAAGGTCACCCATCCTGATCCCTCTCTCTCTCACACACACCCTGGGAAACTTACCAGAAGGTCACCCATCCTGATCCCTACTCCAGACCAAGCACACTTAACTATGGAGTTCTAATCAGGCAGACTCCCGAAAATAAAGGTGCACCTTTTGTACATGACTCGTATCATTTAGTCATTTAACCCTTTACTATTCCGAGGTGTTACATTCACCCCCCCCCCCCCCTTGGAGCACAATATCCCCGTTTTGGGCCCTACATCTCAACCCAGGTAGTGCACTACACTTAAGGAGAGGTACCACCTCTGATACCAAATGTGACAACTAGGCCTTGGTGACTGCACAGACACCCTTACTTAACATGGTCGTCGTGTCCTGACCTACGAGGTACCACCAGTTTCCTTGCAGACACATGGTCCCCAACCTGGGGCCCACCCACCTGCCTGAATGGGTCATTTGACTATTGATAGTCCCCACAGTCCAACACATGTCCTTTCCAGTGTGATTTGTCCCCACTCACACACACCCTAGAAAATATCTCATAAGGTCACCCATCTTGATCACTACTCTAGGAAAAACACGCTTAACTACAGAATTCTAATCAGGAAGACTCTCGAAAAAGAAGGTTCACCTTCTTGACATGACTCGTACCATTTAGTCATTTATCTCGTTACCATTCAGAGGTGTTATATTCACCCCACCCCTCCCCCCTTTAGACCACAACATCCTCGTTGTGTTCCCTACATCTCAACTCAGGTAGTGCAACGCACTTAGGGTGGGGTACCACCTTTGATACCAAATGTGACAACTGGGCCCCGGTGACTGCACAGACACCCCGCCTAAACATGGTTGTCGGGTCCTGACCCGCCATGTACCACCAATTTCCCTGCAGACACATGGTCCCCATCCTAGGTCCCACCCATGTGCCTAAACAGGTCATCTGATTATTGATAGCCCCCACAGGCCAACACATGTCTTTTCCAGTGTGCTTTGTCCTCACTCACACACACCCTGGGAAACTTCCCAGAAGGTCACCTATTCTAATCACTACTCCAGTACAATCATGTTTAACTGTGGAGTTCTAATCAGGCAGACTCCTGAAAAGGAAGGTGCACATTATTGACATTAGTCGTATCATTTAGTCATTTAACCCCTTATCATTCAGAGGTCTTACATTCACCCCCCCCCCCCTTAGAAAACAACGTCCTCGTTGTGGGCCCTACATCTCAACCCAAGTAGTGCACCACACTTAAGGCTGTGAACCTCCCTCTAATACCAAATGTGAAAATTAGGTCCTGATATAGCACAAACCTCGTGCCTTTACATGGTCGTCGGGTCCTGGCCTGCCAGGTACCACCAGTTTCCCCACAGACACGTGGTCCCCCCTAGGGCCCAAACACATACCTAAACAGGTCATATGACTATTAATAGTCCCCACAGGCCAACACATGTCCTTTCCAATGTGCTTTGTCCTCACTCACACACACACACCCTAGGAAACTTCTGAGAAGGTAACCCATCCTGATCACTACTCCATGCCAAGCATGCATAACTGTGGAATTATAATCAGGAAGACTTTTGAGAAGGAAGCTGCATCTTATTGACATGAGTCATATCATTTACTCATTTGACCCTTTATCATTCAGAGGTGTTACATTCACCCCCCCCCCCCCCCCCAGAGCACAACGTCCATGTTGTGGGCCCTACATCTCAACTAGGTATTACGCCACACTTAAGGATGGGTACCACCTCTAAAACCAAATGTAACAACTGGGCCTCGATGACAGCACATACACCCCACCTTTAACATGGTCGTCGGGTCCTGGTCTTCTAGGTACAACAAGTTTCCTCGTAAACATGTGGTCCCCACACCCTGGGGCCCACCCACATTCCCGAACGGGTCATCTCACTACTGATAGTCCCCACAGGTCAACACATGTCCTTTCCAGTGTGCTTTTTCCTCACTCACACACACCCTAGGAATCTTCCCAGAAGGTCAGTCATCCTTATCACTCTTCCAAGATAATCACGCTTAACTATGGATTTTTAATTAGGTAGGATCTAGAAAAAGAAGGTGCACCTTGTTGACATGAGTCATATCATTTATTAATTTAACCCTTTATCATTTTGGGGTGTAACATTTAGAATAAAATAATACAAATTACCTCTCCAGGGTTTTATCATGGGTGGTGGTAAATGATATAAGAGAAGAACAATACAGTGGATTCACTTTGGTTGGTAGTGGAATTAATTGGGCTATTCGATCATTAAATATACAAATGTTATAATATTACAAATTCCTATTAAATCCATAAATGTAACTCATCAAGATTACATTAGTGAAATGGATTGACAAAAACTATTTCTTTTGAACACACATGGCGTGAAATTAAATCCCCCCACCCTTATATCACATAGAATATCACCATTATTACATGGGTAGGGGTGTTTAACCAATCCTTATTATCAATATAGATTCTTGTTCACTGGATCACCATCCAAAAAACACAAATGTATCCAGAGTGGATGAATTGAAAATGTTATATTTTGGAATCATAGTTTAAAATAGTGGGACTAGGTATTTTAATTATCTTAGACAAATGAGTGCTATAATTTTAAACTGGGTGAAAGGAAAAAAAATTTAAGTATAAAATTTAGTGCAAAAAAACAATCCTTTATGATGAGATTTATTTATTAGAGACATTATTAATGAAAATTAATATAGGTAACCATCATATATGCAGGATGGTGTTTCATATAATTTAAGGACTTCTAGTAAGGACCACTGTAGAATGTTTAATTTCATATTATATGGTCCACTTTATTTTCTTTTAGATTCATGCAAGATAGATTAAATTCTATGTATTTTACTTTTATATGGTCTAGAATAATTATATTATATTTTAATGATATATAGCTATAATATATTTTATTTTAGTTCATTTTCTCATAATTTTATACACTTTTTAGTTAATTTTATTGTCATTTTTCTCTCATACTTATTTTGTTAATTTTCATAAATATCTTGTATAAATGAATTCGTCAACAATGATGATTCAATCTTACACTATGATAAAGCACTCAATAATACAAGGTGGAATCAACCATACGTCAAAGCAATATAAGGTGTACCGAGTACGAATCAAATTGTGTGGTTTATGTTTAAAAATGAGAATTTATTAATGTATTGTTTAATATTTTTATTTAATTTATGTATTTATAATATTACAACTATAAGAACTATTTTATTATATATGAGGATTCTTTTTCTTGGGTTTGGGTGGTCTGTTCAAAGCTGATCATGCACGTGATAGATTGGAAATCGAGGCTGTAACTGAGATAAAGATAGGATAGAAATTTTTCATCAATGTATACAACAATAATGAAAAAGTGAAATCCTAATACTAATTTAATTAATATTTCCTCATTTTATTTATTATTTGTAATTAAATTTATTTATCATTTTTATCTACTAATTATTTAATTTTCATCACATATTTCCTAAGAAATCATATTTATATTTTAAATATCTAAAGAAATCAAAAAAATTAAATAACATGTTTTCTATAATGGAAGAGGAAACCCCATACTGCCTTAAAGATGAAGTGTTCTAGGGATCATCGGGTTTATATTCCATCTTAATGGAACACATTCTCAATTTTCTACCTTTTTACATATAGTTGAAACAAAAACACATATCTCATACTCAATCAGTCATACCTATGTCAGATACACAGTGTGCTCATTATCACTCGAACTGTATATTTTTGGTTTATAATTTATATTTTAGTTCAAAACATAGATCCAAAAAACATAACCAAAAAACACATTAAATTATTTTTATACTTTAGGATATTAATTCATAAGTCCTTCTTAGAATATAAAAATAACCACAGCTTAATTGGACACACAGTTTCACTAATATTTCTCTAAGTGTGTCTTTTATTTAAAATTGATATTAATTTTAGTAAAAATATAACTGATATACTTAAAACTAAGAAAACACATTTGGTTTTTTTACATGTTATTTTAATGTTACATAATTAATTTTTAACGTGTAGAAATTTACCACACCTCAATCTAATACAAGGTGTTCTTGGTATGACTCAAAGTATTTATTATCAGTTTAAAATTGACCTTTTTAATTCAAAACATGTATCATTAACTAAAACCCACGAAAAAATGATCATATTTTCTTGAAACTTTAGTAAATTGAATAAAGACTCATTTTTGTGGTGTAAGAATTATTCTCACATAAAATTGACACATGAAGTGAATAGATATGACTTAAAGTGCGTGTTTCATGTTTAAACTGAAATTTTAGTGAAAAAAAAAAAGATCAGTTGCATACAAAAAACTCATAAAATGCATTTAGATTGTTTTGATACATTATAAAAACGTACCATAAGTCATTTTTATGTGTAGGAATCAATATTACCTCAATCCAATGCATGGTATGACCGGTATGACTCCAAGTGTGTCTTTTTATTTAAAATTAACATAAATTTTAGTAAAAAAAGTGACATTCTCAAAATTGAGAAAAAACACTCAAATTTTTTTTATGATTTAATAAAAAGATTCATAATTCATTTTTTATATATAAGAAATATCCTCACCTCAATATGACACATTGTATTCCCGATATGACTCAAACTACCCATTATCAGTTTAAAATTGACATTTTATTTCAAAACGTGTGCCACTCATTGAAAAATGAGAAAGTATACTCATATTGTCTTAATAATTCAGTAAAATAACTCATAATTCAATAATTATTTCTAGGAATTAATCTCACAAAAAACCAACACATGATGTGATTGGGAATTCCAAAGTGTGGGTTTCTAATTTAAAAATGACATTTTAATAAAAAAAAAGATAAGTGGCGTACTCAAATCTTAGGAATCACACTCAGATTGTTTTTATACTTTAAAAAATGATTCAAAAGTCATTTTTTATGTGTAGAAATTAGTTAAATCTAAATAAGATACATAGTGTGACTTGTATGACTCTGACTATGTCCTTTTATTTAAAATTGACAATAATTTTAGTAAAAAAAGTTACATACAAAAAAATAATCAAACACATTTATCATGTAATGATACTTCATAAAATTGGTATATAAGTAATTTTTTATGTTTGGGAATCAGAAGAACCTCAATACGATTCTTGATTTGCCTGATATGACTGAAAGTGTCTATTATCCGTTTAAAATTGACTTTTCAGTTCAAAAAGTTTCACTCAATGAAACCTGAGAAAATGTACTCAAAATGTCTCTATAATTTAGAAAAATCATTAGTAAGTAATTTGTGACATTTATGAATTATTCTCACACCAAACCAATACTTTATGTGAAAAACATGACTCAAATATCATGTTTCCATTTTAAAATGACATTTTCATAAAAACACAAGTGACACCCTCAAAACAGATCAAACACATTCATATTATTTTGATATTTTAGTAAAATGAACCATAAGTAATTTTTGGCATAAAGGAATCATCCTCACCACAATTCGATGCCTAGTGTAACTGGTATGACACCAAGTGTGTCTTTTTATTTAAAATTGACATTAATTTTAGTAAAAAATATAACTTATATACTCAAAACTAAGAAAACACATTCATATTGTTTTGATAATTTATGAAAAAGATCCCAAAGTAATTTTTGACATGTAGTAATCATATGTACCCCAATATAATACATAATGTCCTATGTATGACTCAATGTTATCATTATCAATTGAAAAATGGTATTTTAGTTCAAAAAGTATCACTCATTGAAAACTAAGAAAATAAGCTTGGATTGTCATGATAATTTTATAAAATGATTTATATTTCATTTTTGATGTGTAGAAATCAACCTCATATCCAAAAGACACCAGATGTGATGGGTATGAATCAATGTTCATGTTTCTATTTTAAAATTATATTTTAGTAAAAAACACAATTGACATACTCAAAACCCAGAAAATGAATTCAGATAGTTTTTGATTTTATAAGAAAACAATCCATCAGTCATTTGTGACATGTTGGAATTATCCACACCTTAATTTGATATAATATTTTACTGGTATGACTCGGAGTGTGTCTTTTTTAAATGATATTAATTTTAGTAAAATATACAAGTGACACACCTAAAATATGAGAAAACGCAGCAGTATTGTTTTGATAATATTTTAAAATAATCTATAAGTTATTTGTGACTTTTAAGAATAATATGAACCTCAATATGATACATGATGTGCCTAGTGTGACTCAAACTGTCTGATATCATGTTCAAATTGAAAATTTAGTTCCAAAAGTGTCACTCATTCAAATTTTAGAAAATGAGCTCAGATTTCTTGATAATTTACAAAAATAAGTCATATGTATTATTTGGCATGTTGAAATCATTATCACATCAAACCAACACATAATGTGACTGGTATGAATCAAAGTGTATGTTTCTTTTTTAAAATTAAATTTTAGTAAAAAAGAATACTAACATACTCAAAACTAAGAAAACACATTCATATTATTTTGATACTTTATAAAAATGATAAAAAAGTATACATTTTTAAAATGAGAAAATTTTACTCACCTCAATCTGATTCATGGTGTGACTGGAATGACTCCTTGTGTATCTTTTTATTTAAAATTAACATTGGTTTTAGTACAAAAGTCAATTATCATGCACAAGAATGATCAAACACATTTTTATTGGTTTTATACTTTGGTAAAATGATCCATATGTCATTTGTGATGTGAAGAAATATTTTTCATTTCAATCAGATACATGATGTTCTTGATATGACTTAGAGTGTTTGTTATCATTTTAAAATTTATATTTTAGTTCAAAAAGTCTTACTCATTGAAAACCAAGAAAACATTCTTGGATTAACTTTATATTTAATAAAATGATTCATAAGTAATTTTTAATGAGTAGAAATCAATATCACATCAAATCGAAAAATGATTTGATCGAGATGACTCAAAATGTGTGTTTTGAGTTTAAAATGAAATTTTAGATAAAAGGATAATTGACAAACTCAATACGATGAAAATATATTTTTATGGTTTTGATACTATTGTAAAATGATCCATATGCCATTTTTTACATTTATGAATAATATTCACCTCAATTTGACACATGGTGTCACTAGTATAACACCAAGTTGTGTACTTTTTTGAAATTGACATTAATTTTAGTAAAAAAAACAAATGACACGCACAAAACAAATAAAAAACGTTCTAATTATTCTTTATAATTTTTTGAAATTATCCATAAGTCATTTGGGTAATTTAAGAATCATCTTCACCTCAATCTAATTCAAGATATTCCTGGAATGACAAAAAGTATCTGTAATCAGTTTAAAATAGACATTTTAGTTAAAAAGGTGTCACTCATTGAAAGGTAATAAAACATGCATGGGCTATCTTGATAATTTAGGAAAATTATTGATAATTCATTTTTCAAATTTGGGAATCAGCCTTATATAAAACCAACACACAATATGACGAAAATAGCTCAAAGTGTGTCTTTCTAGTTTAAAATGAAATTGTTATTAAAACAATAAGTGACATTCTCAAAATTGAGAAAACGCATTCAGATTGTTTTGATACTTCATTAAAATGATAAACAAGTCATTTTTGACTGGCATAAATCATCTTAAACTCAATCTGATGCTCGGTGTGTCCTATATGACTACAGGTGTGACTTTTTATTCATAATTGACAATATTTTTTGTAAAAACCACAACCGACATACTCTAAACCTGTAAAACGTATTTAGATTATTTTTATAATATATGAAAATGATCTATAATTCATTTTTGATGTTTAGGAATCATCCTCACCTTAATCTGATACATGATTTTCCCAATATGACTAAAAGTGTCCTTTATTTGTTTAAAATTGACATTTTTTTCCCAGGGATTCACTCACTAAAAAATTAGAAAACACACTTGTATTGTCTTTATTATTTTGGAAAATTATTCACAATTCATTTATGAATTGTATGAATTGGTCTCAAATCAAATTGAAACATTACATGAATGGTATGAATCAATGTGCATGTAACCAGTTTAAAATTTAATTTTAGTAAAACATATAAGTGATAAACACAAAATTGAGAAAAATCATTCAAATTGTTTGTATACATTAGGAAAATGATCTATATGACATTTTGGAATTTATTAATCATCTACACCTCAATCTGATTCAAAGTATGGCCCGTTTTTATTTTTATTTAAAATTGAAATAATTTTTAGTAAAAAGGACAGCTAACACACACAAAACCAAGAAGATTCAATTGGATTGTTTTGATACTTTTGAAAAATTATCTACAATTCATTTGGTATGTGTATGAATCATCCACACCTCAATTTGATACATTATGTGCATAGTATTTCTCAAAGTTCCCTTTATGATTTTATAGTGGACATTTTAGTTAAAATAAAGTAACTCACTAAAAACTATGAAAACATGCTCTGGTTGTCTTGATAATTTTGGAGAAGGATTCATAAGTAATTTGTGATATTTAAGAATTAGTATCAATTAAAACCAACACAAGATGTGGCTGGTATAAATCAAAGGGTGTGCTTCCGGTTTAAAATTAAATTTTAGTAAAAACAACAAGTGACATACACAAAACAAAGAAAAAATTAAGATTGTCTGGATAATTATAAAAATGATCCATAACTCAATTGTGATGTATAGGAATCAGCTACACCTCAATTCAACTTTGGGTGTGACCATGATGGCTCCAACTGTGTGTTTTAAATATATAATTTCAATTTCAGTTTAACATGCATATTACATTATCAAAAATGGGAAAACGAGGTCAAATTATTTAGTTTAAATGTTTAGTTTAAAAGAAACATATCTTGTTAAATTTATTTCTCTATAGTATTACTAATATAAAAAATATTCATATATAGGTGTATTATTTTTTTAGAGTTGGGATGGTTCTCTCAGTAATAGAATAAGTAGGGGTAAGGGAGTATAGAAAAAGAATAATTGATGTAATTTAAATTATTTGATAATTTTTACATTTTCATGTAATTTTAAGAGGAAATGTTTGAAATTTCTATAATATTATGTTTTTTTTTGTTTTTTTCTGTAAATTATATATGATTAAAAATATGTATTTTACCTATCTGTTTTTTCTAGTGTTATCAGCATTGTACATATACTGTGTGTGGTGTTGTAGTGTGCTATAAATATAGTAGCACACATCAGTATTCCCATTTTTCTATCAGTATAAAAGTTTGGATAAAGGTACACATCATCAACGCTTCTAAAGGCACTGAGGAAATGTCCCTTTATCAGAGCTTTTACAAGTGCTGCTTATTTTTCCCTTTTATCAGCACTTCTAAAAGTGCGTATAAAGTGCTCCTTTCTCAACGCTAAATAAAAGTGTTGATAAATGAAATATTTATATATTCTTTTAAAATATGTGATAAAGACACCCTTTATTTGTGCTTTATTAGTAGTGATAAAATCCTTGGTATTTTAATAGTGCTCTGGTAGTCAGTGCTTTTTTAGAGCGGAAAAAATCCAATTCTTACATTGTTAAATGTCTGTTTTGTAGTAGTCTCACTCCTCAAAATCCAATCAACTAAAAATAGATATAAAAAACATAAATATACAATTTCAGCACTATGTTCTTTCGATAATTGATAAATGAATTTATTATATAATCTATTTAGGAAAAAAATATTTTTGATGAATTAATAATACAATGATAAAGTTAGGTATCCATGAATTGAGAGTCCAATGATCGTATCTACTTAGTAACCACATTGAGGTTGTCACATTTAAAATCCTTTTAGGAATACACTAATTTTATATGAAGTAAATTGTATCATTATATTTAGTTTTCACTTTGGAAAAATGAAAAATAATTCACAAAACCAATGATTATTCATCTCATTCCTGAAACAAATTAGCAATACTTGATGTTATATTAAAATTTTCTTATATTTGTGTCAATAAACATACTATAGTGGTGACTAAAAATGGTTTCATCCCATAGGAATACTGAGACCTAATGAAGGTCTCCTAAAAAAGAATTCATCTTATGAAGAAAAAATAAACAAAATTATACAATTCATTTATTCTTGTAAAAAAATAATCAGTTTTATAATTGAGAAAAAAAAAAGAAATAACGATCCCACAAGAATGTTAGAATCAATTTTATCGAGAACTATAATATTTAAGAAATACCCAAGGGGAAATGATATCATATTCAAAGTATCAAAAAATCTTTACAAATAAAATAAATAAGGGAAAACTTTATTTAGTAAAGCAGTAACAAATAAATATACAATAATAATATTTTAGAAAATTATTCTAATTTAACTTCTGACCTATCAACCATAAACTCCACTACTCACTGCATAAAAAAATTTATTTATGCTGGTATTTTTTCTTTATCAATAATTAAAATTATATATTTACTAAAGGTGGAACAATTGGCCACATCAAGGATTATTTTTATGATCTTTTAAATAAGAGGTCTCTGAGTGATCAAACTTTTCACATTGAAGTAAATAAGAGATCACTTATTAGTTGGACCAATGATGAACATGTGATAGAACCATCACACATAATAACCACTTATCTACTTAGGTTTCCTACCTTATGTTTCTTAACATATAAATCACCTTCTTAAACATAAGGTGTAAATAAGTACTGCGTTCCATGGTTTATCTTAGAATAAAATTCAATACCATTATATCCCTATTAAAAAATTCAAAATAAGTATGTATTTTAAAAAATAACACCCCTGATCATTGGTCTAGATATATCACTTTTTAAAAAAATTCACCCTTTAGAGAATCCTTAGTGAATATATTGGATGCAAATGGCCCCAAATGATTAAAGTGATCAAAATAATCCATAAATAGTGGAACACCGTACTCAAAGCCTAAAAATTATGTCATCTTCTCTAAGTTAAAATCTTTTGGATAATACATGTGAATGAATAAGTCTATAAAATATTCCAAGGAAAATCCCTCTTATAGAAAAGTTTGGTTGTTGTTTTCCCTTCATTCCAGGCTTAGTCCCAAAAATGTGACTATTGTGGAATCCAATTTACAGGTCTAAAGAGTTACTAATGGATTAAATATCCCTTTGATTTTTTTAGCCACTCTATTTCCACTTTAGGGCCTTGATCCCCATGAAATATAATTGGTTTCTGAATTATTAATTCTCATACATAGTTCATAGATCAAGTCAGGTCCTTCTCTACCAATCTATTTAGAGTCAATATAAATTCAATAATTGGGGTGACCCTATATGTATCACTAGTATTACTACATGAGGACTCCCCATTATAACATTCATTCTTGATTCGCCAAAACAATTTTGGGAGATGTACTCAAAAATATCGGTAAGCATGAATATGGATCATGAAAAAGGTAAAAAATTAAAATTTTCATAATCTCAATCAATCACACCAAGTTATAATTAAAAATAAATCATTTTTATAATAATATCTAATATAAAAGTTTAAATACATGTATTACAAGAAAACCACTTTAAATAATAATTATTTGAAGTTTAAAAAACTCTATTTTAAATAAAGTTAAATTCATATAAGGGCCATAAATGTTTATTTCTTTATAATTTTTTTTACAAATAACCATAAAATACTTTCACAAAAAATTATTTTATATATTTTGAAGATACTTTATAACAACTAGAAAACCATAAAATCCAATCTTTGAAAATAAAATATAAATCAAAACATCATATTTATGTTGAGTAAATAAGGTTTCCTTTTGAATTTTCCATTCCTCTATGTTTTGAAAATCACAAAAACTTTATCTTAAAGAAAATTATTTTCCACTAAGTATTATTTTCATAAGGAAAATTTCCGTTCTCTAAGGAAATTTTTATCCTTAACTTTGTTTTCATTGTTCCATTTTATAATCCCTCTAAATAAAACTCATTTTACTACTAATTAAAAAACTCAGATTTATTTTTAAAAACCTCAAAATCTTATAATTTCCTTTGAAACAGAGTACTTTGTTTTCATATTCTGAATTCTCTGAAATTTATATTCTGAATTCTATGAAATTCAGACTCCAAATTCACTAAAATTCAGACTCTAAATTCTATGAAATTCAGACTTCTAATTCTCTGAAATTAATAATCCAAATTTTCTGAAATTCGGACTCCGAATTCTTTGAAATCCAGACTCTGAATTTTTAGAAGTTCGGCCTCCAAATTCTCGTCAATTTAGAATCCTAATTCTCTGAAATTCAGACTCTGAATTCTATGAAATTCAGACTTTGAATTCTCGATAATTTAAATTCTAAATTCTCTAAAATTCAGACTCTAAATTCTCTGAAATTCAGACTCTGAATTCTCTAAAATTCATACTCCAAATTATTCAAGATTCAGATTCCAAATTCCATAGAATTTATAATCCAAATTCTTCAGAATTCAGACTCTTAATTCCTCAAAATTCAGATTCCAAATTCTTTATTATTCAGACTCTAAATTCCCCAAAATTCAGATTCCAAATTCATTGGAATTCAGACTCCATAATCTATAGAATTTAGATTCTGAACTCATTGAAAAACAGAATATGAATTTTCATGTATTATAGATTCTGAATGTTTATTTGGTTAGATTCCAAAATTTATTTTTCCTTAGACTTTGAAAAATATATTTGGTTATGTAATTTCATTTTCTTTACACATTCTTTTTGTTTGAAATGATGTCGTACAATCTGTTTCTAACTAACCATTGGTTGAGTGACACATGTACTGGTCCCTCCGAAATTCAGGAAAAAATATGACAGTTGGAGGAGGGAACGGAACATTGGAGATGTGCCTATAAAAAAGAGCTCATTTGAATGAGATCATAATTGTTCCATCAATCTAGAGATTACATGCTCTGAAGTAATTTCTAGAGAGGGAGTCTCTCATGCTGTGTGGGGATCTGAACATCTTATTTAGCTTACTTCGTGCGACTACGATTGTTGCTGAGTATAATCAAGGGCTTCTGGGGATAGGAAGACAGAGGTGTTGACTACCTTAAGGATCAAGGGCTTATAAGGATAGACATACATATTCCAATATTCTTATCGAGGGATTTTTTTAGTGTGGGTATGACTGACTTTCTTGAAAGTATAAATATAGTTACCTTTATCCAGGGTTGTTGGATACCCTACTCATTGGGTTAAAATATTTTCTACTTGTTACTTTTTTTGGTTCATGTTTATTTCTGTTGTATTTTGACAAAGTATGAAAGAATAATCTTATTGTACTTTCTTATTCTTTTATATACCCTGATAAGTAAGATTCTATATTCTTTAAGGTAGAATATTTTCCTTGTAGACTTTCCTTAACTTTCACTACTGGAACCCTATTTCTGGAACCTAGAAAGTTAGTCTTATTGAACTATTTAAGGGTATGTGAATCTACCTTGTTTAACTTTGTTAAACATAATTTTACTTAAGGTTAAAAATGATTGTTTTTAAACTTACAATTCACCCCCTTGTAACTGTGCATATCCATTAATATTTTTATCCTACAATGAGTATCAGAAAAGGTCTCTGAAATAATTATATTCACATAAAATTTTTATTGCTCAAAGTTTTCATTGTTCTAATTTTTCCTGCTTAACTTTTCTTCTTTAAGTTTTTCTTTGGTATTTTAATAATTTTTTATAAACATTTTCTATTAAAATGTTTTGTGTAAATATATTTTCTTATAAAATGGAAGGAATGAATGTTCACTACGGGAAAAACGGTTAATAGCGACGGGGTATTTGCGATGTGAATAATTCTCATCGCAAGTACCTTTCACAAAGGAGCATTTGCGACGGGCAACTATTCCCGTCACAAATGATTTGTGATTTGCGACGGGCTTTTTTAACCCGTCGCAAATAGTTTGGCACGAAATCCGCGTCAAACCGCGCGAAGTTTATTTTCGACGGGGTTCTATCCCCATCGCAAATAACCGGTGGCGGTTAAAGACTAATTGCGACGGGTCGGCTGTCCCGTCGCAAATACCCCGGCGGCGGGGGTTATTTGCGAGCAGACCCGTCGCAAATAACCGTTTTAATGTCACCCATAATTAAATGCGGTCAGGGTTATTTGTGACGGGGTTCTATCCCTGTTGCAAATAACCGGCGGCTGTTAAAGACTATTTGCGACCGGACTGCAGTCCCGTCGCAAATACCCCGGATGCAGGGGTTATTTACGACGGGGCCCGTCACAAATAACCATTTTAATGCCGACCATAATTAAATGCGGTCAGGGTTATTTGCGACGGGACCCGTCGAAAATAACGATATTTACGACGAGTTTTCCGTCGCAACTATTCTAACCTATAAATACTGCCAACCATTACAATTTCCCCACTCTCAACTTTCAACCATTACTGTATTCCCACTCTGAACCTTTTACGACTATCAGTTATAAAAAAAATTGACTTCGAGGATTCAGTCGGTGGTGTTCTACAATTACAGCGGCTCGACATTGACATCAAGTATAAGGTTTTTATCTGAATTTTAATTTAATATTTATTTTATTTTATTTATTTATTTTAAATTTTTATAATTTTTTTTTTCTGATTTCTAATGAGAAATAATTATGAATAAGTATTAATAATTAACAGTAATTAGAGACAATTAAACACTAATTAATTTAGAAATAGTTAGCTGTAATTACAATTAATTAGCAGTAATTATGAAAAATTAAAATTAATTTGAATTAATTAATAATAATTAGAAATAATTAACATTAATTAGTAATAATTTATAATAATTATCTATAATTAGTAATAATTACAAATAATTCGTAATAATTACTAATAATTTTAAATATTTACCAATAATTCGTAATAATTAGTAATAATTAGTAATAATTACCAATAATTAATAATAATTAGTAATAATTACCAATAATTCGTAATAATTTGTAATAATTACTAATAATTAGTAATAATTAGAAATAATTACCATTAATTAGTAATAATTAGTAATAATTACCAATAATTCGTAATAATTAGTAATAATTACCAATAATTTGTAATAATTAGAAATAATTACCAATAATTACCAATAATTAGTAATAATTACTAATAATTACCAATAATTAGTAATAATTTCAAATAATTACCAATAATTAGTAATGATTAGTAATAATTACCAATAATTCGTAATAATTACCAATAATTCGTAATAATTACCAATAATTAGTAATAGGTAATAATAATTAGTAATAATTAGTAATAATTAGTAATAATTACCAATAATTAGTAATAATTACCAATAATTAGTATTAATTCCGAATAATTAGTAATAATTGCCAATAATTAGTAATAATTCGCAATAATTAGGAATAATTCATAATAATTAGGAATAATTACCAATAATTCTGAATAATTACCAATAATTAGTAATAATTACCAATAATTGGTAATAATTACCAATAATTAGTAATAATTACCAATAATTAGTAATAATTACAAATAATTAGTAATAATTACCAATAATTACCAATAATTAGTAATAATTACCAATAATTCGTAATAATTCGTAATAATTAGGAATAATTACCAATAATTAGGAATAATTCGTAATAATTATAAATAATTAGTAATAATTACCAATAATTACCAATAATTAGTAATAATTAGTAATAATTACCAATAATTAGTAATAATTACCAATAATTAGTAATAATTAGAAATAATTATTAATAATTACCATTAATTAGAAATAATTACTAGTAATTTCCAGTAATTACCAATATTTACTTGTAATTAGTAATAATTACCAGTATTTAGTAATAATTACTAGTAATTAGTAATAATTACCAATAATTAGTAATAATTACTCATAATTACCAGTAATTACCAATAATTATTAATAATTAGTAATAATTAGTTATAATTACCAATAATTAGTAATAATTACTCATAATTACCAGTAATTACCAATAATTATTATTAATTAATAATAATTAGTAATAATTAGTAATAATCACCAATAATTACCAATAATTACCAATAATTACCAATAATTACCAATAATTACCAATAATTACCAATAATTACAAATAATTAGTAATAATTAGTAATAATTAGTAATAATTAGTAATAATTAGTAATAATTACCAAAAATTAGTAATAATTAACAATAATCACCAATAATTAGTAATAATTAACAAAAATTACCAATAATTACCCATAATTATCAAAATTATCTTTTCATCTCTATATTGGTTTTAAGAATACTTTTGTCTCCACATGTAATATTCGCATTCTTTTTCAAAATTATCAACCTACTCACCAATAGGGAGGTGAAAGTGAATGCGAATATTACATGTGGAGACAGAATGTTAAACACACAGATGAAAGGAGAATTGTATTTAATATAGAAAATTATATTATTTTAATATTAATAATAAAAATACTAATAATGTAATAATTTTATTATTATATAATTAATATTTATGAAAAAATAATATTAGTATTATTAAAATAATAAAAAAATTATATAATATCAAAATTATCAATATTTGTAAAAGGTTTTTCTTTATTCTCAACATATTCAATTCTTAAAGGGTCAATTTTTAGGTCTATCTCAATAAAAAGTTTGCGTCAGTCGTGTTTGATGTAAACTCTATAATTATCCTTGCTTGAGTGTTTTTTCTAACAAATTATTCAAAACAAGTAATGCTTTTATATTTTATATGAAAATATGGAACAACGAGGTCGTCAACAGTCATTATTAGATGACCGCATATGGATAAATCAACGTAGAAATCAAAACGGTTCTGGTTTAAATCCATTATATATAGAGGGTGTGGAGAATTTTTTATCATTTGCAGCATCAAATCCAGAATTTGTTTCAGAAGGAAAAATAAAATTCCCTTGTAGAAAATGTGCATTGAGAACGTTTGACACATTTAACAAAGTGGGGGGACATCTCTTGCGTTTTGATTTTCAACCAGATTATGTTTTTTGGTATCAACACGGTGAATGCAGTTCCATAGTAGGTGATACCAACTTGATTCTGGATCCATCCCAGTTTGAAGATTTAGTACATGATGTTGTAGGTTCATCTGTTCAACATACAGAAACTCTGGCTGATATAGCTTCAAATCCTGTGTTGGCACCATCTGAATTTTATGAGTTGTTGAGGTCTGCTGAGGATGCATTATATCCTGGCTGCAAGATGAGAAAATTAGAAGCAGTTGCAAAATTTATGGCTATCAAATCAGATAACGGAATGTCAAACACCTATTTTGACCAGATATTTTCTTTTCTTAAAACACCGTTAACCGAAGGAAATGTTTTTCCTGCAAATTACTATGAGAGTAAGAGGATGGTTTGAAATTTGGGACTTACTTGTCAGAAGATTCATGCATGTTCAAATGACTGCCTTTTATATTCTAGGGAAAATGAGTCGTTAGATAGTTGTCCCACATGTGGGAAACCGAGATATAAAGAAGGGCAACATGGGAAGTCTGGTTTGATTCCTGTAAAACCGTTGAGATATTTTCTACTTACATCCAGACTTCAGCGTTTATTCGTGTCTAAGAATACATCGACAATGATGTCATTGCATAAAGCGAATATGTCAACCGATAAAAGCTTGAATCATCCAGCCGATGGTGATTCATGGAAACATTTTGATAGATTGCATCCATCCTTTTCTTTAGAAGCTATAAATTTTTGACTGGGCCTTTCCATTGATGGTTTCTGTCCGTTCGGATCTTATGGTAGTCAGTATTCATATTGGCATCTTTTTTTAACTCCGTACAATTTACCTCCATGGATGTTGATGAAGGAGCCATATATCTTTTTGACTTTACTAATTCCAGGACATCCGAAGAAGAATAATGATGTTTATTTGAAACCATTGATTGATGAATTAAGTCTATTGTGGAGTATTGGTGTCAGTACATATGATGTTGCTATGAAATAGAATTTCATACTGAGAGCGGCATTGATGTGGACAATTAGTGACTTCTCAGCTTATGGGATGTTATCTGGCTAGAGTACACATGGTCAGAAATAATTTCCTTACTGTATGGGAGAGAACAAAGCATTTATGCTCAATCATGGAAAGAAACCTTGTTATTTTGACTGTCATCACGGATTTCTTCCAGCTGATCATCCTTTTCGTAGAAACAGATCTCATTTCAGAAAAGGAACAGTTGAAAGGGATGGACCTTCAAAAATGTTATTAGGTTCGGAGTTAAAATCAGTTGTATTTTCATTACCTCCCATCACTTTTGGTCCCACAATAAACCAACAGAAAATTTATGGTTTTGGGAAAGAACTCAATTGGATTAAACGTAGCATATTTTGGGATTTTCCATATTGGTCTGATTTGTTGGTTCGCCACATGTTGGATGTCATGCATATTGAGAAGAACTGTTTTGATAATTTGTTTTATACAGATTTGGATACACTAGGAAAGAGAAAAGACAATATAAATGCACGTTTAGATCTTGCCCAAATTTGCAGGCGTCCAGAACTGGAACTGTTTGAGAATGTCAGAACAGAAAGGTTACTGAAACCAAAAGCAGCTTATACACTGTCTAAAAAAACCGTTTAATATTTTGTCAGTGGATTTCAAATTTGAGACTTCCAGATGGTGGTGCTTCCAATTTGGGTATATGTGTAAATAATGTTCATATTACTGGATTAAAAAGTCATGATTTTCATGTTATAATGGAAAGACTTCTACCCATTGGATTAAGAGGTCTGTTGAATTCTGTGATTTGGGATTCCATAACAGATATGTCTCATTTTTTTCGGGACATTTGTGCGGCTACAACAGATTATGATGCTCTATGAAAACTTGAAGAAGTTGTTGTTGTAATTATATGTAAACTGGAAAAAATATTTCTGCCATCTTTCTTCGACTCAATGGAACATTTGATGTTACATTTTCCATATGAAGCCAAATGTGGAGGTCCAGTACAATTTCTATGGATGTACCCATTTGAAATATACATGCAAAATTTGAAAATAAAAGTACGTAACAAAGCATATGTTGAAGGATCTATCGCAGAAGCTTATTTTCAAGAGGAAATATCTTTTTTCTTCTCCCATTATTTTAAATATGAGTATCCTTCAAAACACAACTGAATGGGACAGAACGAGAGGAATATTGATGAAATCGAAAATCAATTATCTGTTTTCAACCAGCCAGATCTTGGTTTTGGTGGAGTTTATAAACGCTGGCTTTCAGATGATGAACATCACAGAGCTCATACGTATGTTCTGCTCAACTGTGAAGCGATGACATCAGTTGTACTATAAGTGTTTATATCACTTATTCTATCATTTATGTTACCATAAATAACTTTGTTTTTTTATAGGTTGTATGATAATCATATCAAGAAACAAATTCCACAAATTACAGCTGCTGCTCTCGAAGAATGCCGACAGAAAAATTTCTCTCAGTGGTTTCAAAAATTGGTAACATAAATTATTTATCTTTTAGCAACTCATTCAATGTATAGTTTACTATATTGATAATTATTTCACAAATTTTCAGGTGTCTCGACATGCTGATAAAATTGACAAACGGCTGTGTATTTTGAGTAACCCACCTTCCAAACTTGTTAAAACTTATAATGCATATGTGGTGAATGGATTTAGATTTCACACACATGCATATGGGGAATAAAAAAAACGATGAATAGTGGAGTTAGCTTGAGAGGATCTCATCATCGAGAAAATGAAGTTGACTTTTATGGCATACTTAATGAAATCATTGAACTCTGTTATCTTGGACAACATTACATAACAATGTTCAAATGTCGGTGGTTGGATACAGAAAGAGGAGTGTGTGTTCATCCGACTCATGGAATCATAGATATTAAATGTAAAAGTGTTCTCGTAGTAAATGAACCATTCCTATTGGCTCAACAGGCACATCATGTTTATTACGCAAAGTACTGTGCTACATCAAGAGACTTGACTGATTGGTGGAGTATAATAAATATCAAAATTCGAGACAATCAGTTTAGTCAATGTGAATGTGCTTTCACTGATGTGCACAAAATTGAAGTTTTTCAAGAGAGTACTCAAAATAAATCTTTTTTACAAAGAGACATGAGTATCGATGACGACACCCTACATTTAAGAGTCGGTGATGACGATGATGTTAATGATGTCACATATGAATTTGAAATGGTAAGAGATGAAGCAACTAGAACTCGAATGGATATCGATGATGTTGAGTAGGAATATGAAGATTTCATTGACATATATGAAGATGATGATGAAGATGAACACTGATAGAATTCCATGGTAGTTATATACAATCATAACTAATATATATGTATATATAATAGTAATTTTCAATTATTTAAGAAACAACATTAACATTTTCTGTTTCAGATCGACGACGACACATTTCGTGCGTTGGCAGATGCTGACCTACCTTTCGATGCGGATGAGTTGCTGGCAGATGACACTCAGCCTACAGGCGCTTCAGGGAGTACGCGGAGGGAGCGTGGCCTTGCACGATTGATGATTCCTAACCACATCCCCGAGTGACGTCCATGTATTGGGTTTGATCCATGCACACGGAGGTGTGATAACCTGTGTGATAACCTGTGGATTTGACTAAGATTTCATTAATCTATTCACATAATAAATGTTTATTATTTTTACAGTTTTCCGCATATAGCAGTCGGACAGGGAAGCCCTATTTTGCTCAACTATTTATCTCAGCCTTGGACCACATGGGAGCAGATTCCCATTGATGTGCAGCAGGCCATGTTCGGTCATTGGTTGGTACGTACGTAAATAAATAATTTTTATTTTTAAAATTATTTCATTTCTAACTTGATATTTTGATTTATTTGTAGGGTTTATGGTATCTGATCGAGGATACCATCCGTGCCGCCATCCACGAGGCATGAGAGGTGTTCATGCGTGATCGCTTTCGTCAGTTTTTGCACAACTTGAGGAGAGCGGCCATGAAGAAAGTAGGAGTATCCATTTTTGATGACTCTTGTAGAGCGCACCGACCACATTACATTTTATCCCACGTATGGGATGGATTATGTGCACACTGGTTGAGTGATGCCTTTCAGAGGAGATCATCGGTGGGGAGGCAGAATCGGGGGAGACAGGAGGTGACTCATCAAACTGGGAGTCTTACTTTCAGTACTCATAGATAGCATCTGGTACGTACATTATTTATAAATATTTTATATAACTATAAATATTAACAGTTTATTTTTTATTCTTATAGGCTGTCGAGCACCCTGATATTACGGAGTACAACATATATCGGAGGATGTATAGTGATCCTGCTACTGGGGAGCTCAGAGATGATCGTCAGTGTCATATCATGGTCAGTATTATTTGTTTTCAAGTTTAAAAATTAACTGCATATAATATATTCACAATTTTAATTTTAAATTGCAACTACAAAAGTCATATGAGGCCGCAACGTCACAGACCCGGCCTGAGAGTCAGGCCGCGTCGTTAGATCAGACCACTGGCTGTCAGTTTGATGAGGCGGCATGGATGCAGGTCACCCAGTATGCCTTCAAGAAGGGCCGGATAGTTGGTATCAGCTCTCGACTGATTCCTGGAGATTATTATGGCAGTGCTGCGATGTCGTCGTCCAGCTCGAGAGGAGCTCGTGCATCTTCTTCTGCTACACAGTATGAAGATCAGTTGCGATCTCAGACTGCACTGATAGAGAGTCTCCGATAAGAGTAGGAGCAGATGCATCAGCAGCAGCAGCAGCATGAGCAGGAGCGTCGACGCCAGCAGCAGCTGTACGAGGAGCAGATGAGTCAGTGGCAGCAGCAGTATCAGGAGCAGATGAAGTACATGCGCCGACTCAATCATGCTTTAGGGATGGAGTTTCCTCCACCAGCATCTGCAGATCCCCCCTCCCCCCCTCCCCCTCCTCCTTCAGATTAGAGTTTTATTTTATGTTATAAAGTTTGTTAAATCAAAATATGAATTTTTTTCTATTCGTATTTTCTGTCTCATTATAAAATATTAATAATATTATATTTTGAAAGAACAATATTAATATGAATAATAATATTATTTATATTTTATAATATTAAATTATATATATATATTAAAATTTTATAATATTATAATTTAATTATATTTTTTTGTAATATTTGAATTATTTTAATATTTGAATGTAAAATAAATCAATTATTTTTATATTAATTAAAATAACTTATTAATATTTTTTTATTTATGAATTATAATTCTAATATTATTATATTAATTAAAATCAATTATTAATATTTTATTATTTTTTATTTGTGAATTATAATTCTATTATTATATTAAAAAAAATCATTTATTAATATTTTTTTATTTTTTTATTTTTGAATTATAATTGGATTATTATTATATTAATTAAAATAATTTTTTAATAATTTTTTTATTTTTTTATAGTATTTGCGACGGGATACTATACCCGTCGAAAATAGTATTATTATATTAATTAAAATAATTTATTAAAAATTTTTTAAATTTTTTTTTAAAAATAATATTTACGACGGTCCCGTCGCAAATACTATTTTAAAAAGTTTTTATAAATATACGGACTAATATTTGTGACAGGAAGTATCGTCGTCGCAAAAAATAGTTTTTACGACGGGCCTGTCGCAAATAATATTTGTGACGGGCCAGTCGCAATTATTGTTTTAAAAAGTTTTTATAAATATACGGACTAATATTTGCGACGGGAAGTATCGCCGTCACAAATAATACTTTTAGCGACAAACCCGTCACAAATAATTTTTGTTGCGACACCATTTTCCGCAACGGGCTATTTGCGATGGACATCCGTTGCAAAAGCCTATTAGCGACGGGGTCCCGTCGCAAATACCCCATCGCTATTAACCATTTTCCCATAGTGGTTGGTTCAATTGAAAATCTAAATCCTACTACAGAAATGATTTTTTATGGAAATGATTAAGAGTACTGGAGAGAAAGAACGAAAAATTTTGTTATTAATACTGGATTAGACAATTTTCTAATGCTTACATGAGATTAAAAAATTCCTAACAAGGAAGTAAAAACCATTACCAATTAAGAAAAGTTATAATACCAACTAAATTAAAAGGTACACAATACTTTGTTGTGTTCCATGAACAAGAATATATATATTCAAATTTATTCTTATGAAGATGCCAACTGCATTTGGAAGAAACTTGAAGTGACACATTTTGGTACATCAAAAGTGATAGATACTAGAAGAGCTATATTAAGAGTAGAATTTCATTTATTTTTTCCCTATAGAGAACCTATTTTCAAAGTGCAACATTGATTTATGACCATTTTAAATGGAGTTAAATCTATCGGAGAGAATGGTATTGATGATGAAATTATTTTGGACAAGATTATAGATATTATGCCCAATAAATAGTATTCTAAAACAATAGCCATTAATGAAAACAAGAAAGTTTCCAATATTACACTTGATGAACTTTTTGGAACTATTATTCAACATGAAACTAGAATGAAGAGAGATGCTAATATGAATAAGAAGAAGAATGGAAATGGAATTGCAGCCTTTACCACTACTAAATATAAGGCTCTAGAAAGGGTTACAAGATCCAAGTCTAAAAAAGTCATTGTTCAATCTGAATCCATTGAAAGTGAACATTCTAAAATTGAGTTAGATAATCTTACTCAAATAATTAAAAAGATAGTTAGAAACAAATACTTTCTGTATAGATATAAGATGAAAGAAAGAAAGGACAAGAAAGACTTGAAAGTCACTTACTATGAATGCAAAAGAGCTGGACATATCAGGCCAAATTATCCCATGCTTAAAAGAAAAGACAGCAAGGAAAAGCATTCTGATAAAAATAGGAACAAGTATTACAAGACTATATATATGAAAAATTTTAAAGCTAATGATACCTGGAGTGCCAGTGGTGGTGACTCTTCAGATGAATCTTCTGAGTATGAATCTTCTAGCCAGAATAATCTTGGTCTTCTAGCCAAACTACCTATTAAAAATCAAATTATAATTAGCAAGGTACACAATGTTGAATCTATCACTAATGTCACTTTGAATGCAAGTTTTACTAATAATAAATATTATAAATCATTAAATGATGAATCTTCCTCATTAGAAGATAATACTTTACATTCTTGTGAATAAGTGTCTAGGTTTCCTATCTTATTGAAAAAGAAAATTGTAAAATAAAAAAGAAGTTAGAGAAATAAAATTCTAGAATATCTATTTTAACTAAATAAGTATCAGATATTTCTAATGATATTGATATGAAAAATTTTATTTCACAAGTTTTTCAAAAATCATTGAGGAAGTTAATTTTTATAAGGATAAACTTTCTAAGAATCTTGAAAATGTAATTTCTAAAAAAATATTTTAGATTGTAACTCTAGTTTTAAAAAAAATGTTTTTTAGGATAAAAATTTGGTTATTAAACTTATGTTAGAAATATTTTCCTTCAAGAAATGTCTGTCAAACATTACCTCTAGTAAGGAAAACTTTGAAAATGTGTATTCCATAATTAATCTTTTGAGGAATCATTCTGGATTTGGTTTTACCTATTCTAAACCAATTTTTAGTAATAACTATTTTGTTCTCCAATGTTAACCATTTTTTAATAAATGCCAATGTGGAGGACATTGGGAGAAAACTATTTCATTAAATAGAACTCAATCATTAAGTTTTCTTAAAGCTTATTTTTTTAAGAAAATGTGTATTCCTAAAATTTTACTTTCTAAAAATTCAAGATCCAAGAATGTTTGGATTCTAAAAGTCTAACACCATTCATTATTTAGGAAAATAAAGAAAGTACCAACAATAATACATGGTACATGGATAGTGGATATTCCCAGCATTTGACTAGTAACAAAAAATTCTTTTAAAAGATTATCAATGCGAAAGGATGAAAAGTAACTTTCAGAGATAATGCTTAGGGATAAATTGTTGGCATAGGTAACATTGTTCTTCTTAAAAAAACATTAATTTCAAATGTTTTTTTAAGGGACTTAATCACTACCTCATTAGAATAATTCAATTATGTGATGAATGTTACCTTATGAATTTTAGGAAAAATAAATGCTTAGTATACAATTCCAAGGAAGAGTTTATTCTTTCTACCCATAGGAAAGAGAATGTATACACACTAAACATAGAAGTCCTTAGGATCTAAGATCTATCTTGCATTAGTGAAATAGAAGATCGATCTTGGTTATAAAATAGAAGGTTAGGACACTGTAACATTAGGAAACTATGTAAAAACTCAAATAAAATACTTATTAAGCATCTACCAGAGCCTAGATTTGATTATTCAAAAGTTTGTGATCCTTGTCAGTATAGAAATAAACATATATCAATCTTTAAATCAATCAGTGAAGTCTCAATTTCGGATGTATTATAGTTAGTACATGTGGATCTTTTAGGTCCAACACAAATTATCATTATTGGGGGAAAATATTATGTATATTTCTTAGTTTATTATTACACTAGATAAAAGTGGGTCTATTTTCTAGGAAATAAATAAAAAGATTTTTATTATTTAAAAACATTTAGATCCATAGTTAAAAATGATAAAAACCTTCCTTTGATAAATATTCATAGTTATAATGGAGGATAATTTCAAAATTATGATTTTGAAACTTTTTGTAGTAAGTAAGGCATTACTCATAACTTCTCAGCACCAAGAACTCCTCAACATAATGGTGTTGTTGAAAGTGGAAATTGAATTCTTTAAGAGATAACTCAAACCATGTTGAGTGAATATTCTATTGTGAAACACTTTTGGGGTGAAGCTGTTAGTACTACTTATTACACTATAAATCGAGTTTTAATTATACATTTTCTTAAAAAAACTCTTTATGAATTGTGGAATGGTATAAAACCTATAATTTCTTACATCAAGGTATTTGGTTGCAAAGTATTCATCCAAAATACTAAAGATAATTTACCTAAGTTTGCACCCAAATATGGTGAAGGAATTTTCCTAGGATACTCCACAACTTCTAATGATTATGGTGTTTTTAATAAAAACATGTGTACTATTGAAGAAATAGTGCATGTTAAATTCGATGAAACTGATCCTGTTGTTTTTAATCAACCCCAACCCACATCTTCCGAGGCCTTTTCAAAAACTGATTTTCAACACTTGATAAAATATTTTTCTGAAAAGGGAAATGCTCAATAAGATTTTTCTGAAGCATTTACCACTGGATATTTCAAACCATATATTGATGAATAGATTTTACAAAACTCAAATCATTTGTTCCTTAAGAATCATCTCAATTATAGTATCATTGGTGATGTAAATCAACCTGTAAGGACTAGAGGATCTATAAGAAATTAAGTAGAACATTTATCATTCCTTTCCCAATAATAATCAAAAATCACCAATGAATCTTTAGGTGATGATGATTGGATTAAATCCATGCAAGACGAGAAAAATGAATTTGAAAGGAATAAAGTCTGGACCATGGTTGAAAGACCTAATAAAACTTCTGTAATTGAAGTAAAATGGGTCTTCAGAAATAATTGTGAGGATAAAGGAATCATTGTAAGATGGAAATCTAGATTAGTTAATAAAAACAAGAAGCAATATACTATGAAGAAACATATGCTCCAATATCAAGACTTGAATCTATTCTCATTTTACTTGACTTTGCATCATTCTTTAATTTCAAACTATTTTAAATGGATGTAAAATGTGTTTTCCTTAACATATATGTTCAAGAAGAAGTTTATACAGAAAAAACTCTTGGTTTTGAAGACATAAAACACCTTAAACATGTTTTTAAACATACTAAAGCTTTATATGGACTTATACAAGATCCAATACAATGGTATGATAGACTTAGAAGATTTTTAAAAAAACAATTATGTTAAGGGAAATGTTGATCCAACCCTTTTTATAAAGAAAGATAAAAAATGTTTTTATTGTTCAAAATTATGTTGATGACATTATATTTTTTTTCAAATCTGCAATCTTTAACTGATTCGTTTGAGAATCTAATGAAACATGAGATTGAAATGAGTATGATGGGTGAGTTAACATTTTTCTTAGGTTTTCAAATTTCTAAAAATCTAGAAAGAACATATATATCTCAACATAAGTATATTAAAGATCTTCTCAAAAATTATGTATTCAAAAACACTAAAATTATAATCACTCCAATCAGTACCTAAAATTCTCTTGGTCTTGATGAAGCTGGGAAACCAGTAGATAAAATATCATTTAGATGTATGATAGGAAGTTTGTTATACTTGAAATCTAGTTCCCAGAATTAATGTTTTAATTATGCTTATGTTCCTGATAACAATATAATCCAAATTAATCTCATTTAAAAGAAAAGAAAATACTTTTTCACTATTTAAAGGGATCCATGTAATTATGAATTTTCTATAATTTTGGAAATTATTTTTTTAAAAAAAAATTCAGATATTGGTTTTAGTGGATGTTGAATGAATAGGAAAAGTACATCCGAAACATGTCATTTCTTTGGGATATTCATTATTTTCTTGGTTATGAAAGAACCAGCACTCATTAGTAGTATCCACTTTTGAAGCTGAATATATAGTAGTTGGAAGTTATTGTGCTTAATAATTATAGATTCAATACACACACATAGACTATGGTATGAGTTTTACCAAAATTTAAATATTGTGTGATAATACTAGTGACATTAACCTATTCAAAAACCATGCACATCACTACCATGAAAAACACACTGATATTACGAATCACTTTCTTAGTGATCACACACTAAAATTAGATATCATTCTTCAGTTTATCGGAATGCAAGATCAACGTGCCAATATTTTTACAAAATAATTACCCTCCAATAGATTTGAATACATTAAACAAAAGAAAGTAATGATTACCATAGGGTAATATTCCATATTAACTTTTTTTTGTAACATATCTCCTTACATTAAGAAACTCTTTTACATGGAGGGAGTACATTTTCTTGCGTAATTGAATTTTGCGTAATCAAATTTTTTGTAATCAAATTTTTTATAATCAAATTTTTCGTAATCAAATTTTTTGAAATCAAATTTTTTCATAATCAAATTTTTCATAATAAAATTTTTGTTAGTAAAACATTATTTAGTAAACCAAAAAATATATACCATTTTTTGCAGAACTCAAAATTCTTGAACCGAATTTTTATTTACTTCCTAAAATTTTTTGGTTTCCCAAACATCCTTTCTGTAAAAATTTCTAGATCTAAAAGTTCTACAAGAACAATTTTCCTCATTACTAAAAATTTCTCTAGCAATCTAGAAATTATGTTTCTTTACATAAATTTTCATAATAAAATTTTTTACTTGTTGATATTTTCATCTTGTTTTAAGCAAATTTTTCAGATTCACTTTTCTTAAATCAGAAGTTTTATCTTAAAAATCTCAAAAGATCATAACCTACCAAAATCATTATTCAGATTTCATCTCAACAATCAGATCATATCGATAGTTTTAAATCATTGGATTAATCTAAGAATATAAACCATTGCTTTAACTAGATGATCTTGTGGAAGATGTTGATAAGGAAAAGGTTGATGAGGACAGAATCATTCATGTATCGGATAGTGAACATTAATTTCCAAAATCTATGGAGACTGTTTCTAAAGCTGATAAAGGAAATAGGTGATAGTTGATACACCAAAGATAGTTGTGGTAGATAAGAAATATGTTGTTGGTTCCTAAAAAAGAAAGGCTATTGAATTTGAGAAATAATCCTCACCAACAAGGGAATTAGATACGGAATCGTTCTGCATGGGTTAGGACTTTGTGGTTCAACCGTTGATGAAATTAGTTGATACAATTCCTTTGATTCTGAGTATTGAATCGAGGTGTCAGATGCTTCATTATTATTTAAATAAAAAATAGGATTATGTTAACATGGTTATGGATAAATTCATTAAGATTGAGGCTGATTTCAAAAACATTCTATATCGAGTATGATTCTTAGAGAAGGTATTGTATGGAAATCACTAAGTTATCTAAGATGACGATTGAAGATCTGATAATTATTATTGACTTTCAAGACTCTGTAAAAGATTCCTTTGATAAAGAAGATGTGAGTTTTGAGGAGATTTTGAAATGTTTTTCAGAAAAGCTAAACCTAGAACAAGCACCAAGGAAGCCGGAAGTAAAATATCTGAATGGGAATCTGAATTAAGTTGTTATAAAGTTAAAGATTGAAAAGAGATCACATAATTGTGTTTGAATTGAAATTTATCAAAAAATAAGATCTTTTAAAGTCACAGTTAGAGATCCTAAAGTCTAAGGATGAAAATATCAAATATCTGGAGATGAAAATGAAGATAAGTAACAACTACTCAAGTGCTTTGAAGAAGATCACAAGGATCTTAAGAAGCTGAAGACCATTGTGAAGAAGTTCATGACAAAGGAGAAAGAAGGATGAATTTTTCAAACCCAATCTTTTTTTGTACTTTCCTTGTATAAAATTTTCCAAACATAATGGAAAACTCTTTTTGTGCTTTATTTGTGTCTTTTTATGTTGTTCTAATCATTTAGGTCCCATATTTTTTCCATTATCTTTATTTCTTTTAGAAAATCATAAATGGGGAGAAATGAATGATAAAAATAATAATAATTAATGAATAGAATGACCAATGTAAGGGGAAGTCTATCTAATGGGTAGTTTACTCAAAGAATATTTCCTAATGCAAGAAAAAAATCTTTGTAAGGAAGTCAAGAATACAATCCTTATGGATTTCAAAACCTAAGGGGGAGTTAGTCGTATTCACCATGATTCATAAGTAAAGGGAGATATATTTTTCTTTTATGTTCATAAAGAAAAATTCTTAGTCCTTATATTCTTTTTTGTAAGGATGCTTTTTCTTTCCAAAAAGGAGAATATTGTTGGGTAAATAAGGTTTCCTTGTGAATTTTTCATTCCTGTATGTTTTGAAAATCATAAACACTTTATCTTGAGGAAAATTATTTTTCCCTAAGGATAATTTTTATAAGGAAAATTTCCCTTCTCTGAGGAAATTTTGATCCCTAACTTTGTTTTCATTGTTCCATTTTATAATATCTCTAAATAAAACTGATTTTACTACTAAGTCAAAAACTCTTATTTATATTTTTAAACCTCATAATCTTATAATTTTCTTGGATATAGAGTATTATGTTTTCAGGTTCTGAATTCTCTGAAATTTAGATTCCAAATTCTCTAAAATTCAGTTTTTGAATTCTATGAAATTAAGACTCTAAATTCTATGAAATTCAGACTCTGAATTATCTGAAATTCAAACTCTAAAATCTCTGAAATTCAGACATTGAATTCCTTGAGATCCAGACTCTAAATTCTATGAAATTCAGGCTCCGAATTCTCTGAAATTCAGAGTCCGAATTCTCTAAAATTTAAACTTTGAATTCTCTGAAATTCAAACTCAGAATTATCTAAAATTCAGACTCCAAATTATATAAAATTCAGACTCAAAATTCTTTGAAATTCATACTAAGAATTCTTAAGAATTCAGATTCGAAATTAGTCAGATATCCGACTCTGAATTCCTCAGAATTTAGATTCTAAATTCATTGGAATTCAGACTCCAGAATCTCTAGAATTCAGATTCCAAAATTTTTGAAAAACAGAGTCCAAATGTCCATGTCTTATATATTTTGAATGTTTATTTTGTTATATTTTGAACTATATTTTTCCTTACACTCCCAAAAATATATTTTTTTAATTAATTTTATTTTCTTTACACATGCTATTATTGTGAAATTATTTCGTATAATTTGTTTCTAACTAACCATTGGTTGAGTGACACGTGTACAAGTCCCTCAGAAATTCAAGGAAAAATATGACCACTAGAGGAGGGAGTCGACTATTGGAGATGTGCCTATAAATAGGAGCACATTTGAATGAGCTCATAACCATTCCAGCAATCTAGATATTACGTGATTTGAAGTGATTTCTAAAAATAGATACTCTCATGCTTTGTGCGGATCTGAACATCTTGTTTATCTTTCTTTTTGTGACTCTGGTTCTTACTGAGTACAATTGAGGGCTTTCGGGGATAGGAAGATTGAGGTTCCAAATACCTTAAAGATCAAGGGCTTGAAGGGACAGCAAGATAGATTCTTATATTTCTATCGAGGGATTACCCTGGCATAGGCAAGACAAACTTTTTTAAAATTATAAAACAAGGGAACTTTATCCAAGGTTGTTGGATACCCTACTCTTTGGTTTAAAAGATTTTATACTTGTTACTTATTTTGTTTCAAGTTTATTTCCATTGTATTTTGAGAAAGGAAGAAATTTCTTATTCTTTTATGTACTCTGATAAGTAAGATTCTATAATCTTTACGGTAGAATGATTTCTTTGTAAAATTTCCTTAAGTTTCATTTCTGGAACCGTATTTTTTAAACCTATAAAGTTTGTCTTATGAAACTCTTTTAGGGATTGTGAATTTAAATTGTTTGACTTTGTTAATCATAGTTTTCCTTAAGGTTAAAAATAAATGTTTTTAAACTTACAATTCACCCCCCCCCCCTTTAATTGAGAATCTACATTCAAATTTCGATCCTAATATTTATTTCAATTCAACAATAATAAAATTTATAACAACTTTTAAAAAACATTCCCTACAAAAACATTGTTTTTGTAAAGTGAGCAAAGTGGAATAACACAACACACTAGTTAAATTAAAATCAAATAATTTTCATACCTCATAAAACTCACCTCAACATAACTTCTATGAGTAATAAATATAATAAAGAAAATTTAAAATAATAAATAATAAAAATATTACAAAAAAAGAGTTTATTATTAACTCATGGATTAGTTACATGATTTACCTAATCATTTACATGACTTTGTGTAGCTAATAGATCCCTAGAAAACTAGGTTTCATTGTTACCTATCATAGTCAACAATATGTTTTTGATATCCATTTAACCCTAAATTTCTCCTATTTTCCACATAAAACACTAATAATTACCAAGGTAATCTATATAATTTCAATAAAAACCATAATATTATCTATATAAATCAATAAATCTAAATAAATAAATCTGTAATGAGCATCAAATTAAAAATATAAATGTCAACTACATAAGGAAACTCATGGTTTGACATGATGACGAGTTATATATACACTCTTTCCTTCTCACCTCTTGATCTATTTTGATCAGGTATCCATCATTCGAATAAATAAAAAATAATAGGAGAAATTTTATGTTATCTTATAATAAACTAAACTAGGTATACCCGATACCGCACCAATGATGGAACACCATAAGGTCCAAGGTGCATGTCTCATCTCTATTGGTTAAAGAGTAGTGTTGAGGATATCAATTATATAATTTTTTTGAATTATTTAACATTATAAATCAAATAAATAAATCTTTGGTAGTACTAATACTTCAACATATATTATCTATATCTTTATCACCCATACTAAGTAGGTAAATATTTTAGTGATAACAAATAAATCAAAAAAGTAATAACAGAACAAAAAACATCAAAAATATAATTTATTAAAAAAATATAAGTGATATAAGGAATACCCAAATAAAAATAATAATAATAATACAAAACGAAGTGGGATATAGATGAAATATGATACAACCCCAAATAATCCATTTATTCAAAAATACCTAAGAAGTGATCTCCAAGTGACCCAAGGCCACCACAATGTCCTAGCATCCTTATATTTGTAAAATGATAATGTAACAATACCCAACATGTAATTTGTGGCCAATAAAGTTTCAAAAAATATATTAAGACTACAGACAAACCAATGTGTTTAAGCATGTGTGAGATAATTCCTATTAGGATTCCACCAAAAAAATCAAATTCGTTTTATATGAAAAACACTATATGATATTTTAAAATACAATCAGAAATTTCTATTATTTTATAATAATAATTAATTAAAACAAGTAACATGAATTATTTACCTTTACAAGTAAATTATCACACTTTTTTGTAAAAAACTATAACTCATGGAAATATTTGAAAAAGACACCAGGCAAATGATTAAAAACTTTTAATTTTTTAAAGAGTACTAAAAATTTCAACTTATCCTTTTTACCTTTATTTCAAAACACATTTTTGACATATTTGGAACCAAGAAATAATAAATAGAAAAATTGGAAACATCAAAATGGATACCATTATAAGAAATTTAATCAATCATAAAATAAGAAAAGATAATAATATATAGTATCACCATAACTATAAGGTAAATAAAAATCATATAACAACATTTT
Organism: Viscum album; assembly: GCA_963277665.1. NCBI lineage: Eukaryota > Viridiplantae > Streptophyta > Magnoliopsida > Santalales > Viscaceae > Viscum > Viscum album. The sequence goes on from OY728157.1 coordinate 174,111,334, forward strand.
TAGAAAACATAACCAAGCCACTAAATTCTCTTAGATGAAATACATAATATAATAGAATTAAAATAATTATAATTAAACATAAACTAATAAGAATCATAAATATTATAACAAAAGTCACATAATATACATCACGGAGAACACCTTAGGTCTTAATGAGATGTTATTAAATATGATTTAGTGAAACCTCCTACTAATATTTTATTCATTTATAAAAAAATAACTCTAGAATTACTCTCAAATATCCTCCATGGGTGCCACAACCCAAATCCAAATCATATCATTTACTATAGGATATATACAAATGTATAATCACAACTAGTATAATACCTATCCCAATTTACCACTTATTTACTTAGAGTTTCCAAAATCTTTTATAATTATGTTGGTAAATAAAATAAATAAATCAATATAACATCAATAAAATATGTAAAATAATATTGAATTTAGCCTTTAATTCTCTACAAATAAATATCCCCTTTCACATTTACATCCCAATATATTCATTTCACATTGCATAATATCCATTTTTATATAAACAATCACAAAAATTGGTAAACAAAGAATTTTTTGTAAAATATTTCTGGAAAACTATTTTCTATATTTCCTAATAAGAGTTTAGATGTTTCAAAATATTAAATCACAATATGATACTTCGAAAATCATAAAAGAATAAAAAAATCATTTGAATCCTCATATGAATAAACTTAAAACATAAACAATAAATAAAACATACAAATAGATAATAAAAAATATAATAAACCTCAATTTCAATTCATTTTATATAAAAATGCCATTATTATTTAAAATAATGATTTATATTATGAAGAACCATTTTGAAATATAATTTAAAAATTAAGCATCACCTTCGATTCAATTTATTATATAAATAAAAATTAAATAAATTTTATCAAACCCATAGATTGCAGGAAAATTGTATTTAGAGATAACAAAAAACCATTGAAACCCCTATATTACTAATCATCAAAACCACAAGGAAAAACCTAGATATAAGTTTATCCCCCATGGGAAAATTTTAGTGGCCTAACCCCAAAACCTAGCAACGGTACCTTTCAACATTACATTAACATAATAAACAAAGAATCACATCCTAAAGGAACAAATAATTTAGTACTCCTAGTAAACTAGGTACATACATGATTCCTATATTACTTTTGAATAAATAAATTGCAACATTTTTTCTGAAAAAAACTTTATTCCCTCTAGAATATCCTTACATCTCAATAATATAAAAATTATGGATTCCTAATAAAAATAAACAAAATTAGGGTGAGATAAAATAATCAGTAATCGTTAAGTAAAGTGGAATGGATTCTGAATTAAAATAATAATCAATATAGAAAGGTAATTAAATAAACACACATAACATTTAAATAACTTGACTCTATGAAAAGATAAGGCATAATGAATTTGTAAAGGTAAATAATTAATCACACATACCATTTAAATAAAACATGAGAATGAAAATCATCCAAATATAATGTCATTGTGAAAATATAACAGCAAATAATAATTAAAATGAAGTATATTCTTAATTATTGCTCTGCGTGTCTCCCAGGCACATGATATCATTACCATCAAGACTTTTTACAAGACAGTTTAAATCATACTCGGTGAAAACCCCAATTAACTATTTCTAGCCTCTTGATTCATCTCATGAGACTAATGATGCTTTGAGGGGCTTGTATTCACTAGTCCCCAACCCATGCATTTCATTCCCCAATAATTATTCATATTTTTTAAAATCTATTTTATTCAAAAATAATGTTCCCTATGAAATATTTGTATTGAGTAATGAATATGGATATACCAATATATACATAGTAAATCAAATAACTGTCTTATTGAAATGAAAAATTGGTATATATATTTGGAAATAAAAATATCCATGAAAAATAATATTGATATTTAGGGGAAATTTAATGTCCACTATAAAATGAATAATTCTTGGAAAATTTAATCACTACAAAAATCAATCAAGGAATTGAATTACAATACTTTCCTTCATCTAAAAGATTATAAACCATCCATGGTAATATTAAAGATAGTATCATTACAATATATACCGATTAGATTAAGAATAATTTTTTTTCCTCATTAATGAATAGAAATACAAAAAAATATATTTAGAAACATTTTTGAGGAAAATATCATTTTCATTTAAAAAAATCTTTTGAAAATACTTTTCTTTGAAAATAATTTTTAAAAAACAATTTTTTCAAAACAATCCCTATAAAACTGAAAATGAGGCCTTAAAGAGATTATGGTCATTACAGAAGGTAATTTTATACATTATATAAAATTTAAAAAAATAACATTGCCTTTAAACTGTAAAAATAATATGAAATTCCATGTTTTTAAAATGAAAAGACGATTCAATTAATATTTTTAGTAAAATAAAAAATAGAATATGTTTTAAAATAACATAAGATTCCTTTAAAAAAATTAAAGAGTAAAAATTTGTGAAACCTATATTTATAAATCATTTTTAAATTGTCAAAGAAACTCAAAAAAATTATAAAACATGGATTCAGAAGAAAAAATATTTTTTAATGAAGAGAGAAATTAAGTTAAATTTTCAAAAAAAACATTTTCTAAAACATTTTAGGTATAAAAAGTGGTATATGGAACTATTACTTGAAAATATCGTGAATAACCAAAGGATAATAAATTTAAAGGTTTTATTTACTAATGATCAAATAATTTTGTTCAATTGAAATTCAATAATGAACAATATATATTAAACTGAGATTATAAAGTAAGCATGTATAATGTTCATAAATATTAAGTGAGAATGAGAAAATGAATCAATTATGTTCATCAACTAAAAATCCACATAAAAAATATAAATGAAACATAAGGTAATTAAAAGTTATTGTATACGTAATCTTAGATTAAAAAAATAAATGAAGTATAATATTAACTTATTATAGAACCATATTAATATTTATAATATCATATATGATCATTTTACAACATATTATTATACTTTCATTGAAAATATTTAATTTTTTTATTTTTTTATGTGTTAATCCATAAATATTTGTTTTTATATTAAAAATATAAGAGATAAAATACATCATGGGGGTCTAAATAAATGTAGACCAAGAGCGTTCATGATAACAATATCAATACCCTCAAGGGGAAGAGATCACAGGTTGGTGAACACTATAAGGGTGAATTCCAGGTTGCAGTAGAGTCCAAGTAGTCATCCACATAATTTCCATCACGCCAAGTATGGAGGATCTCAATTTTAGTGGAATGGAGATTATAGAACTTACATATCAAATAGGTGGTTGGCCAAGGAATATAGGATTTCCCTTTGAGAGATATTCATACAATTTTAGAGTCCACATACACCATCGAAAAATGTATTTTTCTTGATTGAAAAATTTCAAAGAAATAAAGGATGGCCAAGGCCTCCTACATTAAGGAGTCTTCATCCCCATAATAAGAGATAAAGGAACACATAGTTAAACCAGATAAATCTCTTACAAAAAAACACCCACATGTCATTCTGGATGTAATCTACATTGGTACTGAGCTTCCTACCCTGAGGGGAGAACATCACACCTATTGTACTACCTATAAATATTTGGGTTGGTCTGATGGGGACCAATGAGCTGAGTAATGTTTGATATAGGGTGAAACCTCATAGTGCTTTAGGGGACTTGCAGGATCATATATAAGAAATATAACCCCCAGAAGAAGCACCAAGACTGTTGGGGGAGAGTTTGTGTGAAGAGACTAGTTGGAAATCTTCTATAAGCTCCAGTATCCCATTGTAAGTAGGATCAACTAAGCCTCCACCTTGTGTTTGTTCTTTTTGGCTCCCCCAAACCATTGAAGAGATAACTCCTAAAATTATATGATCACCTGAGTTACACCCATTAATTCACCCAATTCACACCATACAACACCTCCCACTAACTTTACAGAAATAGGTCTTTTTTGGTCTCTTCTTTGGCTACAAAACAATAATAACCTTTTGAATCCAAGTGCACACCTTTACTCTTAATAGACCCATTGGTTGGAATTACATGGTGGAGGATCCTCCACACATGAAAATTAAACATATTTGGTATGGATTTACGCCAGATATATCTTCACCAAGGGTCGCTAGTATGATACATGATCAACAACTTCTTCTATGCCTTTTTCCTAAACACTTCTGATGTTGAACCTGTCAAGATACACTAGTCAGGGAACCCACCCAACTTGATGTCTTCAAAAGTGAATTCTTGTGAGGGCTTGAGGATCATCTAGGAAATATAGGGGAAAGACCTATCTTGATTGAAGGTTAATTATGGAATAGGGCACCCTAGATGCCCCAAAATATGGCTTCCCCAGTTATAGTCCCAAATTTTATGTCACTGCATTATAAGATCTGTTGGGAGTGCTCTTTAAGAACCGAGATGTGGATGTGCAGAGAGTTCCATGGGGAGGAGGGGATCCAAGGTTTATCCCTTAGGTCATTTCCAAACTCATCTTTTATGAACTTTCTCCAGAGGTAATGACCCTCGATAACCTCCCCTACAATACTGTCTTTAAGGAAATGTATAGTCTCTCCCACCTTCTTTATGTTAATGCCCCCATGCTTCACTGGTCTTGAAATCTTGCTCCATGAGGCCCAGTTTTTCTAACCACCCCTTGAGAATCCCATATAAAATAATTCAATAGTTTCTTAATATCATTAAGTATCATCTTTGTAACCTTTATCATTGATAGAATATTTATGGGAATAGGTGACAATATAAATTTAACCAGAGTAATCCTTACCCCAAACCAAAACAATTCCAATTATTAATGTGGCTACTATTTTTTTTAACCAAACATCATTGTTCCTAATACAAAACGTTCTAGGAGAGATAGGTTCAAACCATTATTATATAATAAAAATCTTTTATTGGATTCTTAATTTGTATTCAATATTGTTCTCACACATGTTCGAACAAGAATACGGGAAATCAATCTAAATCTTTTCCCTATTGACCATTTTCCCTCTCCATTTGAAATATTACCTCCAAATATTATCCAAACATCTAATAAAGGATATATGGTCATTAATGAATATAACTAGGTCATCCTTAAATAATAGGTGGGACACTCCAAAAAAGTGGTGGTTGTAGTGAAAAGAGTGAAGAAGTCACCACTGCATAATGAAGATGAAACTTTAGTTGAGAGCATATTGAGCCATAATGAAGATGTCGGGAAAGATGGGATCACCTAATAATATCCCCCAAACCAATTTTAGAAACCCACAGTGCCTTCCCATGAAAGTGATATTAAACACACATGTACTATAACACTAAAAAATTTGATTTGATTCCACTCTAAGAATCCCATTTTTCTCATGGTCCAAATGATGAAACCCCGTTCGAACCAATTATATTCTTTGTCTATGTAAACCTTGCTGACAATGTTTGATACCACCACCTTCATGTTGATCTCCCAAACCATTTCATGGGAAATTCACCCTACACACTGAATAGACCTACCTCGGATAAAATCATGTTGTTCATTGGACACCCAGCCATGGATAAAGTGAGAGATCCCTCTATTTATGATGATGCCTAGCACTATATATGCAAAATATCACATGTTGATGGGTTGGTAGTTGTTGAAGGAAGATGGGTTTTTGACTATAGGAATGAAGTGCAAATAATTAGCACAATATATCTGAAATAATCCCCCACCCCCTCCAAATGGAAGAAATCATGGATATATATAATGATGTCATCCATGATTATGTTCTAGGAGATGAAATAGAATTGTCGGGACACCCATCTGAGACATGAACACTCTCCCGGTTGAGGGAGGTAACAGATTCCAACACCTCCTTTTCCTACAAATCTCTTTCAATATCACTATTGTTATAGGTAAAGATCACGCTCAGAAAATAATCAAAGAGAGAAGTTTTTATACCGAGGGAATTATTCTTCACAAAGGGGTTAGGATCACACAGTAAGGAATTCAAATAATATTTTAACATACCAATGATCACCTCCATATCACTGGTATAGGATAAATCATCAAGAAGGATGTTTGGATCATGGGTGAGACATCTCCTTTTCTGTAATGGATAAAATAATGTAGTGTTTTGGTATCCTTCTCTGAGCCAGGTTTCCCAGGATCTCTCATAGAGAAACCTCTCTTGTTACGGCAGAATCTCTTTAAACTGTTTCTTTTTGACCCCAAAAAAACCATGAGATATTCATCCTAAGCCTACTTCAAAATATTCTTAGCACTATCAATCTCCATTTTAATATATTCCCATATTGGATGATCTAAGGTAAGGGAATTCATCAAGATCATGACAGACAGTTTCAAATGATGAAATTTAAAATGGAAACATGTTTAGGACCCACCTAGGCTCTAGGTATCCCAAGAGCATTGAACTGTGTTGAGTAAACCCAGAAGTTCAGGTCACCAATTAGAGAATAAGAACCACCTTCCCTATAAACATCACAACTTCAAGTGAATGATCTGTAGAGAGTGATCTGTAAGATCTCATACCAAATAGAGAACATAAGTGTTAGGTAAGGGAGAGATCACATGGATGTTTCTGAAGCACTGATTCGGTGACTCCATAGGTATAAATATCATATAGTGACTCCATAGGTATAAATATGTTATAAATATTATATATATAATTTATATATGTCACCAGACCTGACTTTGATAGGTAGAAATGTAAAAAATAATGACATGGGTTCGTGAGGCTGTAGTCTTCCGTACACAAGAATGATAATTCCATAACCCATTTGATGGTAGTTAATATAGTATTAGGACATTACCTTATTATAAAAACATCTTAGAAAATGGAACATAATCAGTTTATTATACAATATTTTTTTAATAAAAAATTATGTAGGTGGAAAAATGATTAATATAAAGATGTTAGTTGAAGAAAATTACTTATTATTTATTTATCCACTTTTTGTTTGCACTTAATCCTTCAAATGTTGGATTTAATCCCAATCTAGGTCTTCTGGGATGAGTAAATTGATGTAATTAAGTGCTTCTAAGATGTATTGGATGAACTAATGAGGTTTTAAGATGTTAAGAATGGAGGACAGTGGGCAGCCATTTATAAGTAAGAGATATGACACACTTGGAATATTTGAAAAAAATTCAGTGATCCCACATTTTTCATAAGTCCAAAGGGTTAGAATGGGACATTCCCAAACCTTTCAGCTATAAATATATAAATATTTCCGGATAATTGTTTTTAAAAAAGTTTAAAGCTCTTTTTACCCTTATCCATTTAGTTCAATCCCTAGTAAAACCATTTTTACCTTAACAGCGGTAGTTATTTTTTACAGCATTCATTATTCATTTGGGTCAAAAATTAATCCAAAAATATTAAAAATTAAAAATTATTATGATTATAATTACAAATTTTTTTAAAAAAAATTAATTTCAAAAAAATATAAAATATTAATTTAAAATTAATACCACTGGCATGATGAGAAAGCAGGTTTTTAAAGTGAAAATATTCAACCTTTTAGAAATATTTTATATCCAAATTCAATATAAAAGTGATTAAAAGGAAATAAATTTTATTAATTATATAATACATGACCAATTTTTCTTCATAGCCAATTCAAAAAAAAACTAAACATTATAATTTATTTAAATGAAAATGAAATTTTCAATTAAAATCCTTTATTTTTAACAATTCATCAAAAATAAAACATTCTGAAAAATCCCAAAACATCACACTAAAATAATTTTTTATCCATATTTCAAAAATTACTTTTATTTTGGTCATTTAATTTTCCAAAAGTGTTAAAAATAATTTTAAATTATGTGCACAAGGTGCGACTAGACCATCATTTACAAAAAATACAATTTTTCAAAAAACATTTAGATTTTTATTTTAAACGATTCTTATTTTAATTATATATACAAGGTAACTAATATTCTTATGTAGACAATCTATTTTCATAATTTAGTTATTAATATTAATACCATCCAATTTAATGTATAGGGTATAACTATAATATTAAATAATACTATTTTAATAATATTTCACATTTTGTTTAAACTCAATGTGGCATGTAACACAAGTAAAAATCAATATTGAGTGTAATTAATGCTTTTGAATAGATAGGATTTATTTAAATATAAATATATCTTAAAATCATGAGCTGTTAAATTTTCTTTTAAGATTGGTGTCATTTGTCTTATATTCTATCAAAAATAATGTTCTTATTTTAGAATTTCTAGGTGGTAAATCCTCCCCATCATATATAAAATTCATTATAACAAATTAAACTTGATCTTAGTATTCAAGGGTTTGATATTTGAAATTTATTTCTTTGAAAACACCCATTGTAAAAGCAGTTAATAAAATATTCTCCTAATAAGAGTGAAATAGAAGTACCAAGGACATTTCTAATAACACATAACTATGTTTCTAAGTAGTACAACATTAGTTTAAAGTGAAGATATTTATGAAAAGTGTAAATAATTACATAGAGTGATTGAGGTCACTGATCACATTAAATTTAATGATAATTGAAATGTTTAGGGCCTTATAACCATAAATATGTGATGATATAAATAATCATTTTATTCATTAAAAATTAAGGCAAAAGTATGGAATTATTATTTCAATATCCCATTTCATAAATTTGAGAAATTATTTTTCTATCTATGAATATAAGTAAATATACTTACTTGATACATTTCTATTTTAGAAGTGTGGTTTTATCCTTTTTTTTTGTTCTTCAATCTACATCCAAAAATTCGTTTTTTATTCCAAAAAAACTAAAATTAAATTTTAATGGATTGTAAGATCCATAAAAGAGTGAAAAGTAATTGTTTTTAACTCTAACTATATTCTAAAACCAATATGGTTAGCACAACCTGCACTAATCCTTCAAACAATATGAAGAATCTATTAATTATCACACAGCAAATGTGTAAATACTTCTATTATGTATTCTATTGAAACATGGTAATAACTTGAATTACTATAATTTTTTTTGAAAACGTGATTTATTCCATATTCCTTAAAGAAAAAATATACTATTAGATATTAACTTTAAAACAAATATGTTTTAATCTTCATCAAACATAAAACACTTTTTAAACAAATCATTATTCAATTATAAAAATATTCAGTACTGTAAAATTTAGTTTATCCAAATTAATTATTCCTTTTTTCCAGCATAATTATATCAACATTAATTATATAATAAGGGTCCTCAATCATGTATTTTTTTAATGAATTTCAAATTGCCACTGAATAATTTTTCATGGTCACAAGATTTCAAATCCTTAATGAAAAATTACAATAGTACAATACTTATACATTTCATAATTCATATAACTAATATATTATTTATAAAATAATAAAATGAATTAATTCTTAGATCGAGACAAAAGTAAATTATTCATACCTCTTTATCGAGGGTAATATAATATGCTTGATCATGATCCATTACCTTCTTTTGAGGTATATTCCTTTATAGCTTGGGTGATTTGTTTTCATAGTTAACCATTTCATTTTAGTTGAATAATTGGGCATTGAAAACCTTTATATTTCACAACAAACCATGAGCATGGTGTCCCTTTTATCAAAACTTAAATAAAACATTGTTTTCTGTCAAGCATGTACCAAGTTTCTTACTTTTACATTTATCACATGTTGAAAAATATTTCCTCCTATTAATCCCTGTGTCCATATTTTTCTATTCCACCCTCCTTTTCTCTTTCATTCCTTTAAAGAAATAACACTAATATTTATGTCTCATGATACTTATGGAACCCTTCTTGGCCAACTCTCTCCCTCTTACTCTTAGCTTCAACTAAGGTTTCCTTCAAAAACACTTTGCTTTGGGGGCTAGCGGTGCATCTAATCTTCATTTATTCCTATTGTCCTCCTTTTCTTCCCCTATTTTGGCCTCCTCTAGCCCTATTACTTCATAGAGGTGAATTTTACTTGGATTTTGTATCATGGTGTGGATCAGTTCGTTCTAATGAAGGATGTCTCTATTGAAGGCCCAAGTTTCTTCTACCCAGCTCTGACCTCATATCCCAACACGCCTATCTAGGTTAGATATAGAGTGATGAATACATTATGGTTTTGGGTTAATTGGTTTGGTGGTCATAGGTTTTTTAGCTGCTCCTTTGCTGGCTCTTTCTGTCTTTGGATAATGGTTTTAGCCTTTCCATGTTGTTATCGTTCATAGCCCTTGGCCATTGAAATATCTTCCTTGACCTCATGTCCCTCTTCTGATCACTGATTTGGATCAAGAGGGGCGGTTCCTCAGAGGTTTTGGGAGGTGCTATGTTGTGGATAATGGTGCTATCAACACATTTCGATTCATTTTGTGTCTTTGATGATGTTTTGGTTTCTCTTCCTCTTTCTGAGGTGCCAACAGAAATCTTAATGGCATAGTTTCAGTTTTTCGATTTTCTACCCCTTGTTTTCAATGATGATTTAGTGGTAGCAAGTGGTGTTTTCTATTATGGGGGCATTTGGAGGTTATTATAATTTTAGTGATGGTGGTTTGTCTATTTCTTGTTCATGATGACATGGTGTTGGGTATTTTTGACGGGTTTCAATGGTCGTCAGTTACTGGGGTGGTGTTTAGATAGTGATGATGATGACAATGAGGATGATGATACCAACGATGGGTCTCATGATGATGATGGATGGAGATGTGACTCGACTAACACGGTTGATGATGATGGATACTTTATGGGTACCGCGGCTTCGTGGTGATGTGGTTCTATCGAATCAGGTGGAGGCTTATGACTTTATCCTATGGTGGTATTGGAATTTTTTAATTCTAGTATTCTATTTTGAATTTTGAGCTTTTTATTAATTTGGGTGTTTTTTAATTCTATAACATGGTGGTATGTGTTTTCATGTGGTTTTTTGTTTTTCAAATGTTCATTTCCCACTAACCTTAATGTGTATTTTTTTAAATTGCAAAAAATGGATTGGATGGACATAAAACAATCATAATTCTTAATTTTTCTTATTGTCACATGATATTTTGTCCTCGTATGATTAGAATTTTTGATAGACTAATTCCTTTAGAAATATTCGTTTAATCCTATAAAATATACAATCATTCTTACTCTTTGGAACACATGAAATGGTGAGGTTCTCATTCCTTCTGTGAGGCTCCATTTCTAAATGATGGTATACACTATATTAGATAATATAATTATGAATAATATTTTATAATCCTAACCCTTGTAAAACTCTTAAAAAAATAAAAAGATTGTGCATAGCTAATATAATATTCATAAACATGGTTTCTTTTGGGATATATATATTTCAACTCCTTCATTATGTTATTTAAAGAAAATGTGAATTATCATAAGCATATCTCCAAGAAGTTTCAAATACATTTTGTAGTAAGTTTTGTTTTCATGCTCTAGGTGATGATCAGTTCAATCACAATTCACCCTTTTAGGAGTTATTACCCCTAGGTACATCTGTTCTATAACTAATTCTACTTGTAGTATCCAGATAGAGATGTAATACATGGAAAGACCACATAATCACCACCTTACCAAAATATTATGTTGTTGTTCTATAGTTATCATCAATGTTTGTCATAGAGTTATTTTCCCTAATCTATGTTATCCTATATCTAATTTTCAAGGGTTATACTAAACTTATTCTAATACCAAATGTAGTGACACTGAACCCACCAACTTGGATCCAGTGACTTATTACTTTACAAAGGCATAACACAAAAGTAATTACATCCCAAATGATTGAATAGTTTATTAATCTATTAAAACGTGGTAAAAAATGATTTCCTTATTACATTTGAATACACAGATTAGAAAATATTTTTTTTATAATAATATTATTCCCTCTACAATATTCTAGCATATCAAAAATAGTGAACATCATGGAATCCTAAGAAAAGGGACAAATGGTGATCTCAAATGCTCAGTAAGTGTTAAGTATATTGAAATCTATCATGGATCAATTAGAATAATTAATATCTAAAGGTAAATAACTTACCACACATTCCATTTAAATAAGTTGAATACGTAAATAGATAAAGAATAAAAAATATAAAATGATAAAAAACTAACAATAAATTAAATTTAAATAATAAACTAAAGATGGAATTCATCCAGAGATAATTTCATAGATAAAAATTCTAGTAAAATAATTACTTAATTGAAGGAAGTGCTTAATTATCAGACATCTTTTTTCCCAAGAACAAGATACATTTACCATTAAAACATTTCAAAAGATGGTTTACAATATTATAGGTGAAAACCCCACTTAACTAAGGTTAGAGAACCCATTTATACCATGAAACTACCAATGCATTGAAAGGATTCCATTAAATGGTCCTCAACTCGTGTATTTCATGTCAAAAAAATTCATCATATATTGTATAATTGATTTAATTCATAAACAATGTGCCTAATAAAATATCTATATTAAGTAAAGGATGAAAATTTATCAATATTTTTTCGGTTAATAAAATGTCTATAAAAGTATACATCATATGTAAAAATGGTATATGGTTTAGGATGTAAACATACTACTGATAAATAATATTTATATTTATGTGAAATTAAATTTCCACATGAAAGTGAATAATTTTAGTAAAATTTATTGGCAATGAAAATGAAGCAAATAAATGAATGACAATACTTTCCTTGGTGAAAATGATCATAAACAATACATAGTAATATTAAAAATGATTTTAAAACAATATATACATATTGGATTATTAATAAATCATTATATTCATTGATAAAAATAAATACCATGAAAATTTCTCTAAAAACATTATTTAGGAAAATATCCTTTCATTTTGAAAAATATTTTGAAAATGATTTTCTTTGAAAATCACTTTTAAAACCCTTTTCTTTAAAAATATCCTCATCAACTTGCAAAGAAAATTAAAATAAATTATTTTCATGATTGTGGGTAATTATATACATGCTATAAAATTAAAAAAAATTAACATTTTTATACTTTAAAAAGTTTAGGAAAGTGGCTTGTTTAGAAAAAGACAATAGGGCTCCTTTCACATTTTTTGTAAAATCAAAATATTTTTTGTTTTGAAAATGAAAAAAGATTACCTTCAAAAAAAATGAGTAAACAATGATGAAAATTAATTTGATAAATTATTTTTGAAATGTTAAAAACATGTTTGAAAACATTTTTATAAGAAATATTTTTGGTAGAAAACAAAATTTTTACTTGACAGTGAAATGAAATTTGATTTTTTAATGAGATTGTGAAGTAAAAACATACAAAAATCGTAACATCAAAGAGAGATTCAACCAATGAATCAATTATGTGAATAAAATAAAATACCAAATAAAACAAATTTAAATAAAACCTAAGTTAATAAAAATTAATAATAAACATAATCTATGTTTTAGAAATCAATGAAGTAGAAGATCAACCAAATAAAAACAAATTGAGTTAGGAAATACCATACCTTAAGATTACTTTTAGTTAATCTTTACTTAAACTCATGTATAGTGGTTTTAAACAATTTATTAAGTTATTCAAGAACCATATTAACATTTTAATATCATATATGATCCTTTTATAAAATCTTATTGCCAATTGGTCAATAATATTTTATTATTTTCATTATTTCTAGTGTTAATTGCCTTGTTTTCTCCTTCATGTTTCCTAATGAAACATAAGGTTATTGGGAATATTATGTAGTTATATAATCTAAAGAATAATATTAATTAAATACTTATAATATTTTTAAATCAATTATAATTTCAAAACATATCATTAAATATGTCTATGAAAAATGATGTATATTCTGATCATTGAGACGGTAGGCAAAACATAAGCATGAGTAATGTTTTCATTTTTCACTGCTCATTATGGATTTGAGGTAGTTAATATTTTACATTTATCACTTTATCACAATATCATTAATAACATATTATATACATATATTGTAACGCCCCGACCCCAGTTACCCAGAGTCGGTGCATTATTTACGTAACATTGGCATGATCACAAGAAAGATCAAATCCCGAAAGACCGATTGGTTTAGTAGCCTTGGAAACACTAGATATAATCATAAAGTTTTACATTACATTTCAAAGTGAAAAACCACTACAACAATAAATTCTTCATATCCACACTATTAACCCCTCATAATATCCCTGCAAGTCATTCATAATTTACTTCTTCACTACCTGGGAAAAATAAAACATAGAAAAGGGGTGAGCTCAAATGCCCAGTAAGGATAACAATATAGCGGAACATTCAAAATACGCATAAACATTTAAGGCAATGAATTACTAAAACAAAAGCCTTTTAAAATTGAACTTCAACATAGTATGGCAAAAGTAAAATGAAATAATTCAATTTACTTGTTCACATGGATATTCTACTAATCGAATAATCACATGCAATATCAATAACCACTTTCATAATTATGGAATGCATAATGCCAGACTATCATAACCACATAGCCAAGGCCTCGTGCCAAGACTACAAATAATATTTTGTCAAGGCCTTGTGCCAAGACACTAGTTTGCCTCATGAGACCTACCGATGCATCGAGGAGCTATAGCGGGCTCCACCCGTCACTTATTAAGTCCAATGCATTCCCATATGAAAAGGTTTAAACATAACATAAACATTCCTATTAAAACTAGCATACGAAATGTCAATAATTTCACCATAAACTATGAATGGTATAAAAATAGCACATCCACAGTCAAACATATCAAAAAAACTTCAATACAATATAGAAGTTTTGTATCATAATAAATCAACTTCAAGTAATCTTAAAATCCATCAAAGGATGTTGACATAGATGAAATCAAAATTCTTTTTAAAGAAGTATCTCCTTTTATTTTGAAATCATTTAAGATCCATATAAAATAAAACATTTTCTTTGAAAATATTCTTATAAGCTTGTATGGAAAGCTTCGACGATTTTATAACGGCGGAAAATAACCGCACCCGCCGTATAAGTTAAAAAAAACATTCTTACCTCAATTCTGTCGAAAAGGTTAAAAAGGACCTTATTTTGAAAACGACGGAAAGATTCCTTTATAAACCTCTTATAAAAAGTCAAACAAGGGTATAAATGACTTTAACCCATATTCTTGTAAATAGTAAAAATGTTTTGAAATACATTTTTAAGAAACATGGATGTGGATGATAAAGAGATCCCAGTAGATTATTATGTATAAACAACCTCGGATAATGAAGAGATTGTGAAATAACCATTACCTTGTACTTTTCCTTGGTTGGGGTAGGTTAACCTCCTGTATAATGGTGAAATAATTGTTATTAAATTATACAAGAATCATATATATTAATATGATATCATATATGATCTTTTAACATTGATTTGTTAATAATATCTTAGAATTATCATCGTTTCGGGTGTTAACTTACTCATTTTCTTTTATATGTTTTGTTACATAAGTCATGTTTGTTGTATCTTATTCATATCCAGAATGATATCAAGTCCTTAAACATCATTTTTAAATCATTAAATGATAATTATACTTGAATGGATACGATGGAGAATGAATCTCATCGCGTTCGTGGAGACGGTAGTCCGTACGTACGCACGAACACTACTTCCATTTAATTTTTATTTTAAAAGAATCGAATCCAAATGATACATAGGTATATTACTATTCCAGTATAATATGATATTTTATATATGTTACTTAAGTTCATTAACACCATCCTTTATACGTTCCATGTGTGGTATGAACGAGTCATATCATTTTAAGGGGGCGGTAGTCCGCACTTCCTCAAATGAAATTATCGTATGTATATACAATATGAAATGAATAATGGTATGAAATAAAATGGAATTACAGAAGCTTATATATAAAATATATATCATTAATATCATATTTAATTACAGTTCCATCATAATGGCCACCATGAGAGGTGGTAAGATGTATTTGAACAATCATCGTTTCGTGAGGCGTTAGTTTTCCATCCACAGAAACATTATGTTCATCATCCATTAGATGGAGTTGTGTGTATGTGTAGTTTGAATCCTTCTTATAACAACATCCTAGTATATTGAGGATACTGGTTTTGTTACAAAAGAAAGGAAATAAAAATAGTTTGGGGGTTGGAGAAGCAAAATAAATGAAAATAATTTAAGAGAAATCGTTACCTTTAATTTAGGTAACTCACTTTGGTTGGAACCAAAGGACTTCTTGAAATGCTTTCTGCCAAAGGGGAAGCTTCATGGAGGAGGAGAGGGATGTGGGGAGCTTAGTTGGGAAGAGTTTGGACGAGCCAAGTGGCTTGAGAGGTGTGAAGAAATGAGAAAGAGGAGTGCCCTTTTATAAGAGGGGTGAGGGGCACCTTTGGAAAAGCTAGAAATATTAATTTATAATAAATTCATATTCGGTTTCTAATGGCTCCAAAGTTGACTATTCAAAGGTTAAGGTGGGGATAGGTCGAAAACCACTCAACCAATAGAGTTTAGACAGGTTTGGGTACTTATATTAACCTTATCTTTAAGTATTAACTCTAAGTTAATTAGTTTCACTTTTACAATGTCTCTTTGTATTTTTATATAATATGGTTAATAAACTTACTATATACATCCAAGAGACCCCCAAGTGGTCCATTAATGAGGAACCTATCATAATATAAGTCTCTTGGCCGAACCTTAGATTTTTAGAAATTTAATATCAATTAATAATATAATATTTGTTTTAAGAACTCTTTTATGTCAATTTTGACACTATTCAATAGTTGATTTTTGTGAAACTCCTAACAGATTGATTACTTCGAACAAAGTCAATTACATCAATCCTAATATATCATATTATCATATAAAATTAGTTTAATTCATTAAAAGTTTCATATTATAATTATTTGGGTATTTATAAGATCAATTATTTTAATTTTTCACTATTTTAGTAATAACTGCATCATCATTGTGTCATAAATAAAATAACTTATTTAATGTCTAAAAATTATAAATAAAATATCATTATGTAGAAAATCTTTTTATCTTTCTAATGAATATTTATAATCGAAAATACAACATGTATAACCCTATGTAAAAATTGTTCTTCTAAAAGATGTAAGCTTATGCCATTTTTATTTTTATTTTAACTTTATTAATATAATGTGTCATTATCACTTACAAGTGGATCCATGGGGTCCCAAAATATACCCAAAGATTCCCATGGTCGACCATGTATCAACCAATAGGGTTAAGACACGTTTTAGGGTAATTTTTTATTATTATAATATTATTTTTTTAACCCTTATTTACCGGATTTACCCTTTAACCATGGTAAATAAAATATTTACCACAGTAACTATTCAAAATGTCTAAAAATAAAAGTTACCTATTTACACAATTTGAACATCCTGATTCCAAATATGGAATCCATTTTCCTAAATTCAAAACACAGAAGTGGCAGAAATTAATTTAAAATTAATTCCCGCTGTCAAAACAAAAAGCGTGTTTTTTAAGAGATAATAACTATCAAAAGATTGACACTTGTTTATGTTCGGTTTAATTGTAAAATTATGTCCAATGACCAACATTATATTAAATGGTAAAAATATATTCTAAATATACTTTAAAACCACTCAAATTCACAATTTATCACTATTAATTATTTTGATTAAAAAAGTTGTTTTAAATTAAAATTTAGTAATTTTCACTATTCATCAAAATATGAAAGTTATCCGAAAAGTACCAAAATTTTACCTTAGGCTAAATTCGATATTCCGAGTCCAAAAATGACGTCCATTTTCAAATATAAAATATATATAATTTCAAAAATTAGGTATTACTATTCACAACGGCTAGTTTAATTAGTTTTGGTGTGTGTTAGAACTCGAGGTTGCGTACAACACACGCTATCGCATTATTCGAAGGGAAACGTACCGTAGAAGATTGGGGTGTTACATTCTCCCCTCCTTCAAATAATTGCGTCCTCGCAATTTCTAGGGTATTACTGCATAAAAATACTCGGGTGGTTCTTCATCATAAGTTCCTCGGGTTCCCACGTTGCCTCTTCCATCTTATGATTTCTCCACAAAACTTTTACCAGACGCGTCGTCCGGTTTCTCAGCACTTGTTCTCTTGTATCAAGAATCCTGACAGGCTCTTCACAATAAGACAGATCGGGTTCCAGTTCTAATTCCTCATAGGTGAGTACATGCGTTGGGTCAGGCATGTATTTTCTCAACAGAGATACGTGGAACACATCGTGAACTTTGGAGAGACTTGGCGGCATTGCCAATCGGTAAGCTACAACCCCAATTCGTTCTAGAATTTCGAAAGGTCCGATGTACCTGGGACTCAATTTACCTTTCTTACCAAAACGTATGACTCCCTTCCACGGAGATACCTTTAGGAAAACATGATCACCGACTTGAAATTCCAAATCCTTCCTTCGATTATCGGCATAGCTCTTCTGCCTACTTTGAGCTGCTTTGATGTGATTTTGGATTACTTTCACCTTTTCCACCGTTTCCTCCACCAGTTCTGGGCCTACAAGTTTTCTTTCACCAACGTCATCCCAACAGGTTGGTGTACGACATCTCTTTCCGTATAACGCTTCATATGGTGCCATCTGAATACTCGAATGGAAGCTATTGTTATAGGAAAATTCTACCAGAGGTAAATATTGATCCCACATACCCTGAAAATCAAGTGAGCAAGATCTCAACATGTCTTCTAAGGTCTGAATAGTCCGTTCTGATTGTCCATCTGTCTGAGGGTGGTAAGCAGTGCTCAAATGAAGTTCAGTATCCAGGGATTTCTGAAGACTTCTCCAAAATCCTGAAGTAAAACGGGGATCACGATCAGAAACAATTGATAAGGGTACTCCATGAAGTCTCACAACTTCATTAATATATAGTCTTGCTAGACGTTCCAGGGGTAGATCTTCTCTTATAGCAAGAAAATGTGCTGACTTGGTAAGATGATCAACAATAACCCATATTGCATCGTTCCTTCTAGGAGTCTTTGGTAGCCCCATGACAAAGTCCATCGTAATATTGTCCCATTTCCACTCCGGTATGGGAAGAGGTTGCATGACTCCTCCAGGCTGTTGCCTTCCAGCTTTCACTTGTTGACAAACCATACATCTTGACACAAAATCAGCAATCTCCCTCTTTATGTTGTCCCACCAAAAATGTTCCTTCAAATCTCTATACATTTTGGTGCTCCCAGGGTGTATAGAGAAATTGGAACTATGAGCATCATCCAGCAATTCCCTTTTTAGATCAGGTAAATCGGGAACACAAAGTCTCTTCCTGAATTTCAAAATTCCATCTTCATACACAAAGTCTCTCAATCTCCCATCATTCACAACTTTAATCTTCTTCTGAAATTCTTCATCATCGGCCTGATAACTCTTAATCCTTTCTAGTAAAGATGGTTTGGCAACCATTTGAAAAAGCATTGATGTTTCACCTTCCCTGGTTATTCCCATGTCCATCTTCACTAGATCCATGAAAATTGGATCCCTTTCAATTCTCATATTGTTCAAAACTCCATGGTCTTTTCTACTCAAAGCATCTGCCACCTTGTTTGCCTTCCCCGGGTGGTAGTGTATCGTACAATCATAATCCTTGAGTAATTCAAGCCATCTCCTTTGCCTCATGTTGAGTTCTTTTTGTGAGAAAATATACTTCAAACTCTTGTGATCAGTATAAATCTCACATTTTTCACCGTAGAGGTAGTGCCTCCATATCTTCAAAGCAAAGATCACAGCTGCTAACTCAAGATCATGAGTAGGATAGTTTTGTTCATGAATTTTCAACTGTCGTGATGCATAGGCAATAACTCTATCATTCTGCATAAGGACACAACCAAGTCCTTTCTTTGATGCATCACTATAAATAACGAACCCATTATTCCCTGATGGTAGAGTCAATATAAGAGCATTGACTAATCTTCTCTTCAGTTCTTCAAAACATTCTTCACACTCTTTTTTCCAAACAAATTTAACCCCTTTACGTGTGAGCTTCGTTAATGGGTTAGCCAATCGGGCAAAATTCTGGACGAAACGTCGATAATAACCTGCCAATCCAATAAAACTACGTACCTCAGTTATACTCGTAGGTGCTGGCCATTCTTGGATTGCCTTGGTCTTAGAAGGATCAACAGAGATTCCATCTTTAGAGACAATATGGCCAAGAAAAGAAATCTCCTGAAGACAGAATTCACACTTGCTAAACTTCCCATATAATTCATGCCTCCTCAGAGTCTTCAAGATAATGCGCAAGTGATTTTCATGATCTTCGTAGGTTTTGGAGTATACCAAGATATCATCAATAAATACCACCACAAATTCATCGAGATACTCCTTGAAAACTCTATTCATCAGATCCATGAATACAGAGGGTGCATTAGTCAATCCAAACGGCATTACAGTAAACTCGTAATGCCCGTACCTGGTTCGAAATGCTGTCTTCGGAATATCTTCCTTCTTTACACACAACTGATGGTATCCAGATCAAAGGTCAATCTTTGAAAAGTATTGAGCTCCATGCAGTTGGTCAAATAAATCATCAATACGAGGTAGGGGATACTTGTTCTTTGTCGTTATAGCATTGATCTCCCTGTAGTCGATACATAACCTCATAGATCCATCTTTCTTTTTAACAAAAAGAACAGGGGCTCCCCATGGAGAAACACTAGGGCGAATAAATCCCTTATTACTCAATTCCTCTAGTTGTTTCTTTAGTTCGACTAACTCTACAGTGGCCATTCTATAAGGGGTCTTCGATATAGGCCTTGATCCAGGAATCAAATCAATGGAAAACTCAACTTCTCGTTCTGGAGGATGTCCAGGTAAATCTTCCGGAAATACATCTAAAAATTCTTTCACAACAGGTACATCCTCTATTTGAACATTCCTTTCCTCACCGATAGTTACTTCATTCTCTTCCTCCCCAATAATTGAATTAAGTTGAGCTACTGGGGGTGGATCTAAATAAGAATTTGGTGGTGACGATTCTGCTCTAAAAATAAGGTGCTCCTTATCATTATCATCAAGAATCGTAACCTCTTTCTTCTTACAATAAATCTTCGCATCATAGTCCGAAAGCCAGTCCATACCGAGGATTATATCAAACTCAATCATAGGTATGACGATGAGATCAGCAGATAAAGAAAATTTATGTGCTCTAATGGGGACTGATTCGCAAAACTCTGTTGCAATGATACTTCCCTTAGGAGTTTTGACTGACAACTCCCTTATTAAATCAAATTGGAAATATCTAATTTTCTTAGCAAACTGGGAAGATATGAAACAATGCGATGATCCAGAATCAAATAATGCATTTTCTAAACTTGAGGAAACCATTAAATTACCTGCCACCACGTCTTTCGGAGTTTCTACCTCAGCAGTAGTGATAGCATAAGCCTGGCCTTGATCCCTTGGCCTTTTCTGAGGTAAGTTCTCCTGACGCTTAGGACATGCATTTGCATAATGCCCCATCTCCCTGCAATTGTAGCACTGAACGTTGGTAGCTTCCTTCTTCTCCTTGCAATCATGAGCTTGGTGGCCTTTTTCACCACACTTGTAACAGACTCCCATTCCCTTCAGGCAAGCACCGGGGTGTTTCTTCCCGCACTTACCACAAGATGGATATTCAACCTTTCCCTTCTTCCCCTTATTTCCATTCCCAGATTGATCAGCAGGTCTCTTCTTCTCTTGCTTTGATTTAAAGTCATAAGATTTAGAGAATTCCTTTTCGGTCTTGATAGCACATGAGACAATGTCTTCGTACGATGAAAAGGATTGTGAGACTAATGCTCGACGGAGAAATGGTTTTAACCCATCAAAGAAACGATCAATCTTACTTCTTGGGTTGCGAATATAATCTCCAGAATACCTCTCTAACCTTGTAAAGTTAGCCTCATACTTTGTGACATTCTCATCCTCCTTTTGTCTCAGACTCAGAAATTGCCTTTCCATATCTGCTCGATGGTCACGAGGAAAGTATTTTTCTAAAAACAGATCTTTGAACTCCCTCCATTCCATATTTGATACTTCATCATCTTCCTTCATGTTTTGAATTAATGACCACCATTGATCAGCATCTCCAGTGAGGCGGTAAACTACCATGATAACTTTTTCCCTTTCACTGCTCCCCAAAGCCTGAAATATTTTCTCTAGGGAATTTATCCATTGCTCAGCTACTAAGGGATTTTTACTCCCATTGAACGTTGGTGGTTGTTGCCTCATGAATCGGTCTAACATTGATCCTCCACGCTGCGGATCAGGGTGCTCCATACGGGTAAGGTTATTATTCATAACCTGAGTAAGTTGTCCCAGTATGGTGATTAGTTGATCGGCACCAGTTGCATCACCAGCCCCACTATAATTATCTTGAGCAGGAGGGCAATCCCTACATGGAGTACGTGCATTGATACGGTTTCCATTTCTTCCACTAGGCGCCATTTCTAAACAATGGCATAAACTAGATCAGTTTATGAATCAAAATACATAATCCCATACTTATAAAACACTTAACATAAATTGAACTATTTATGGATATAATCCATAATCAGAAAAATGTTTTCTTTGAGGAAGTATATACTCATAAACCCTTCATAATGATTTGTAAAGAAAATGAGAGTTATCCTAATCATATCCCCCGGGAGTGTCGTAACCAAGAGTGCAGCAAGGCCCGTTGTCGTGCACCAGTTCTCGTTCGAGTCTAGCTCAAAGCGGTGTTTTCGGGTTTTACCCCTAGGTACATCTGTGCCAGAGCCGCCTCTACCTGCTCGTATCCAGACAGGGATGTATTGCTCGGAAAACTCACAAAATCTCTACAATACCAAAATTCTAGGAAGTTCTTCTATACTAATCCTCAAAGTTCATCTTAGGTCTACATGCTCTAATCAGAGTTTATCTAAATCTAGCTTCCAAGGTTTGTACTAAACTTCCTCTGATACCAACTGTAACGCCCTGACCCCAGTTACCCAGAGTCGGTGCATTATTTACGTAACATTGGCATGATCACAAGAAAGATCAAATCCCGAAAGACCGATTGGTTTAGTAGCCTTGGAAACACTAGATATAATCATAAAGTTTTACATTACATTTCAAAGTGAAAAACCACTACAACAACAAAGTCTTCATATCCACACTATTAACCCCTCATAATATCCCTGCAAGTCATTCATAATTTACTTCTTCACTACCTGGGAAAAATAAAACATAGAAAAGGGGTGAGCTCAAATGCCCAGTAAGGATAAAAATATAGCGGAACATTCAAAATAAGCATAAACATTTAAGGCAATGAATTACTAAAACAAAAGCCTTTTAAAATTGAACTTCAACATAGTATGGCAAAAGTAAAATGAAATAATGCCATTTACTTGTTCACATGGATATTCTACTAATCTAATAATCACATGCAATATCAATAACCACTTTCATAATTATGGAATGCATAATGCCAGACTATCATAACCACATAGCCAAGGCCTCGTGCCAAGACTACAAATAAGATTTTGTCAAGGCCTTGTGCCAAGACACTAGTTTGCCTCATGAGACCTACCGATGCATCGAGGAGCTATAGCGGGCTCCACCCGTCACTTATTAAGTCCAATGCATTCCCATATGAAAAGGTTTAAACATAACATAAACATTCGTATTAAAACTAGCATACGAAATGTCAATAATTTCACCATAAACTATGAATGGTATAAAAATAGCACATCCACAGTCAAACATATCAAAAAAAACTTCAATACAATATAGAAGTTTTGTATCATAATAAATCAAATTCAAATAATCTTAAAATCCATCAAAGGATGTTGACATAGATGAAATCAAAATTATTTATAAAGAAGTATCTCCTTTTATTTTGAAATCATTTAAGATCCATATAAAATAAAACATTTTCTTTGAAAATATTCTTATAAGCTTGTATGGAAAGCTTCGATGATTTTATAACGGCGGAAAATAACCGCACCCGCCGTATAAGTTAAAAAAAACATTCTTACCTCAATTCTGTCGAAAAGGTTAAAAAGGACCTTGTTTTGAAAACGACGGAAAGATTCCTTTATAAACCTCTTATAAAAAGTCAAACAAGGGTATAAATGACTTTAACCCATATTCTTGTAAATAGTAAAAATGTTTTGAAATACATTTTTAAGAAACATGGATGTGGATGATAAAGAGATCCCAGTAGATTATTACGTATAAACAACCTCGGATAATGAAGAGATTGTGAAATAACCCTTACCTTGTACTTTTCCTTGGTTGGGGTAGGTTAACCTCCTGTATAATGGTTAAATAATTGTTATTAAATTATACAAGAATCATATATATTAATATGATATCATATATGATCTTTTAACATTGATTTGTCAATAATATCTTAGAATTATCGTCGTTTCGGGTGTTAACTTACTCATTTTCTTTTATATGTTTTGTTACATAAGTCATGTTTGTTGTATCTTATTCATATCCAGAATGATATCAAGTCCTTAAACATTATTTTTAAATCATTAAATGATAATTATACTTGAATGGATACGATGGAGAATGAATCTCATCGCGTTCGTGGAGACGGTAGTCCGTACGTACGCACGAACACTACTTCCATTTAATTTTTATTTTAAAAGAATCAAATCCAAATGATACATAGGTATATTACTATTCCAGTATAATATAATATTTTATATATGTTACTTAAGTTCATTAACACCATCCTTTATACGTTCCCTGTGTGGTATGAACGAGTCATATCATTTTAAGGGGGCGGTAGTCCGCACTTCCTCAAATGAAATTATCGTATGTATATACAACATGAAACGAATAATGGTATGAAATAAAATGGAATTACAGAAGATTATATATAAAATATATATCATTAATATCATATTTAATTACAGTTCCATCATAATGTCCACCATGAGAGGTGGTAAGATGTATTTGAACAATCATCGTTTCGTGAGGCGTTAGTTTGCCATCCACAGAAACATTATGTTCATCATCCATTTGATGGAGTTGTGTGTATGTGTAGTTTGAATCCTTCTTATAACAAAATCCTAGTATATTGAGGATACTGGTGTTGTTACAAAAGAAAGGAAATAAAAAGAGTTTGGGGGTTGGAGAAGCAAAATAAATGAAAATAATTTAAGAGAAATCGTTACCTTTAATTTAGGTAACTCACTTTGGTTGGAACCAAAGGACTTCTTGAAATGCTTTCTGCCTACGGGGAAGCTTCAAGGAGGAGTAGAGGGATGTGGGTAGCGTAGTTGGGCAGAGTTTGGACGAGCCAAGTGTCTTGAGAGGTGTGAAGAAATTAGAAGGAGGAGTGCCCTTTTATAAGAGGGGTGAGGGGCACCTTTGGAAAAGCTAGAAATATTAATTTATAATAAATTCATATTCGGTTTCTAATGGCTCCAAAGTTGACTATTAAAAGGTTAAGGTGGGGATAGGTCGAAAACCACTCAACCAATAGAATTTAGACAGGTTTGGGTACTTATATTAACCTTATCTTTAAGTATTAACTCTAAGTTAATTAGTTTCACTTTTACAATGTCTCTTTGTATTTTTATATAATATGGTTAATAAACTTACTATATACATCCAAGCGACCCCCAAGTGGTCCATTAATGAGGAACCTATAATAATATAAGTCTCTTGGCCGAACCTTAGATTTTTAGGAATTTAATATCAATTAATAATATAATATTTGTTTTAAAAACTCTTTTATGTCAATTTTGACACTATTCAATAGTTGATTTTTGTGAAACTCCTAACAGATTGATTACTTAGAAAAAAGTCAATTAAATCAATCCTAATATATCATATTATCATAGAAAATTAGTTTAATTCATTAAAAGTTTCATATTATAATTATTTGGGTATTTATAAGATCAATTATTTTAATTTTTCACTATTTTAGTAATTACTGCATCATCATTGTGTCATAAATAAAATAAATTATTTAATGTCTAAAAATTATAAATAAAATATCATTATGTAGGAAATCTTTTTATCTTTCTAATGAATATTTATAATCGAAAATACAACATGTATAACCCTATGTAAAAATTGTTCTTCTAAAAGATGTAAGCTTATGCCATTTTTATTTTAACTTTATTAATATAATGTGTCATTATCACTTACAAGTGGATCCATGGGGTCCCAAAATAGACCCAAAGATGCCCATGGTCGACCATGTATCAACAAATAGGGTTAAGACACGTTTTAGGGTAATTTTTTATTATTATAATATTATTTTTTTAACCCTTATTTACCGGATTTACCCTTTAACCATGGTAAATAAAATATTTACCACAGTAACTATTCAAAATGTCTAAAAATAAAAGTTACCTATTTACACAATTTGAACATCCTGATTCCAAATATAGAATCCATTTTCCTAAATTCAAAACACAGAAGTGGCAGAAATTAATTTAAAATTAATTCCCGCTGTCAAAACAAAAAGCGTGTTTTTTAAGAGATAATAACTATCAAAAGATTGACACTTGTTTATGTTCGGTTTAATTGTAAAATTATGTACAATGACCAACATTACATTAAATGGTAAAAATATATTCTAAATATACTTTAAAACCACTAAAATTCACAATTTATAACTATTAATTATTTTGATTAAAAAAGTTGTTTTTAATTAAGATTTAGTAATTTTCACTATTCATCAAAATATGAAAGTTATCCGAAAAGTACCAAAATTTCACCTTAGGCTAAATTCGATATTACGAGTCCAAAAATGAAGTCCATTTTCAAATATAAAATATATATAATTTCAAAAATTAGGTATTACTATTCACAATGGCTAGTTTAATTAGTTTTGGTGTGTGTTAGAACTCGAGGTTGCGTACAACACACGCTATCGCATTATTCGAAGGGAAACGTACCGTAGAAGCTTGGGGTGTTACATATATTTCATCCATGTGGTGTGATGATGAAAATAGATTCATATTGCTCCATGAAGGCGGTAATCCATATATACATGAACGATGTTATCATCATTACGTGGGTGAGAAGGAAAGAATGAAAATGATAAATATTATCTTCTATAATAATATATATGTAATTAATATCATAATTATTTCATTTATATCACATATAATCATTAAATTATTTATTATCAACATTCACGATATACGTTAGTGGAAGATGAGCCACGTCGCTTTGTGAGGTTGAAGTCGGTCGCACACACAGGTGACCTTATTGTGTCTCTTATGAAACCGAAGGTAAATAAATTTAAATATATTATATAGAGACTCAAAAGTTATAAATATGTTATCAACATCTTATATAAAAATATACATTGTATACCCATCATTATACCCAACCATCAGAGGTGGAAATAGAAAAATGAAGGACATCAGTTCATGAGGTTCTAGTCCCCCATACAAATGAACGATGATTTTGTAACCCATTTGATGGAAGAGGAGATGGTTATAGGTCATTCCCATGATATAAAAATATCCAAATATATTTAATATATTTAATTTATCATATCATCATGATTTTAAAAAAATTAAGGAGGTGTATAAATAAATTATATATAGATGTTTGTTGACGAACATTACAACTTCTTTTGGTATCCTCCTTATGTTTTCACAAAAGTCTTTCTATGTTGGATTTCCTCACAAAATAAGTCTTCTAGTATGAGAGGAAATAAATTGGAAATCTATTTGGTTAGTTATTTTATAAACCAAATAGTTTTTAAGGTGTGTATAATGGAGGAGATGGTGTGACCTTTTATTAGTGGGGGAGAGGATACATGTGGTATTTTTGAAAACAATTGAGTGATCCAAAGTTTTTCATATGAAAAAGGGTCCAAATGGGGCACTATGAAATATTATAGGTTTAAAGATATAAATATGTCTATATAATAGATTTTATAAAAATTTATAGTTCATATGTACCCTTATTAGTTTAGTTTAAACCCCCAATAAACCCATTTTTACCTTAACCGTGGTAATTAATTTTTACCGTATTGACTTTTCATATTAGTCAAAAATAATTTGAACTCATTTAAAATTATAATTTTTTATTATTATAATAAATACGGAATATATATTTATAAATTCAATTCATATAATTAGAAAATTTTAATATAAAATTAATCGCGTAGTCGTGATGAGAAAGAAGGTTTTTTAAAGTGAAAATGTTCAAATGGTTACAAAGTTTTATTATCGAAATTCATTATGTGAATGAGTAAAATGACCTAAATAAGATAAATAAATATTAAATTGACATAATTTTACTTTAATTCCAATTCTAAATATAATTTAACATTATTAATTTCTTAAATGGAATGGATGTTTTAAATTCAAATCCAATATTCTTCACAACTCATAAAAAATGAAATATTTCAAAAAAATCACAAAAAGATAAACCTAAGGTAATTTTGGAATCCCAATTTAAAAACTTAATCTTATTTTTATATATATATATTCAATAACTATTAAAAATTAATTTTAAATTATGTGCACAACGCGTGACAATATAGTTTTTTAGAAAAAAAATACAGTTTTTAAAAAACATGTCCAATTTTATTTTAAATAATTATTATTTTATTTAGGTCCAAAATCAAACTACTAAAAATGTTTAAAATACATATTTTTATAATTTATTAATTAATATTCATACCCTCCAATTTAACATATATTTTATAACTATTATGTTAAATAATAATATTTCACATTTCGTTTCTACTCAGTGTTGCACGTAACACAAGCTAAACGTCAAATTTTGTTTAATACAAGATTTTTAATGTATTAAATTTATTCAAAAATAAATATATTATAAACTCTCTCTGTTTTATATTTTCTTCTAATATTTTTTTTGGGTGTTGTATACTCTATCAAAAACATTATAGAACACAATGGAGCCATGTATGAGGAGAAAGGGCTTGATATAGGGGCTTCAGATGATGTTTTAATAAAATGGATTGTATGAAATGGGGACCCAAAAATAATGTTAAAATGAAATATTTTAAAAAAAATATAGGAATAAAAATATTTAGTTTTAACCATTAAAAAAACCATGCATCTATCCATGAAATGTTCTGGGATTTGAAAAAACTATTCATTATAGTTTCTATGCATGTTTGGAAAAATCATCCACCCTAACCATAAAAATTATTAAATTTATCAAATATTTAAAAATATCACTTAAAATCACAAAATAAATAATAGAACAAATAAATAAGAAATCACTTACAAAAAATGACATTTTTGGTGTCACAATTATCCCCATCATTTCACTTTATACCCAATGAAATCCATAAAATATTCCTAATAATGAAAAAGGATAGACACAAACATACCAAAATTAAAATATATTCACACCCCCAAGTTATAGTTTTTAGGTTATATATTGGTGTAGAACATGAAAATTTTGCACATATTAACATCACTATAATTTAGTTTAATGATCTAAAATATAAAATTCCTACATCCGAAGAAAACATTGTCTTTAAAATTACTAATTTTTTCAACCGGTGAAATATAATGAACTGACGGACATACAATTTGAAATAATCCCATAAATAAGAGTATCTAAATATAAACACATAAAAAGGAAAATCTAGATGGTATGTCATCTTATAAAGTTTATCTAAAATATGGAAATATAGTAATTCAATGACTTAAAGATATTCCCACTATTAATTTAAAATTTCTAAGAAATTGATTTAAAATGAAATCATCATCACCTACACTACAATGATTATGATATTGGAAATTCACTCCTCTTCGTCCAATCATTTGTAAATTGACTTGAATTACTAAAATATTAATAATGAGTTCTATATTTAGTTAATGATGAGTAACTGAATTTATAAAAAAAATATTTTTTGAGAAAAGGATTACTTAGGAATTTTCTAGAAAATTACATGGATAGATATCGTTGATCAATGATTTCAAAGATAGACACTACTTAGTTTCCATTTAATGTATGACTCATCTAATATATTTCCAACAAAATGAAAAATGTTATATTGATCCAAATGGCTCATGATATTAATTTTTCACTTTTTGATGAATGAATCAAAACTCATATATGTCGTTATTATGAATTTTATTTCAAACTTTCAATAGAAATAATTAATGGTACATTTTTTTTATATATTCTATTATAAAACCATACTATATTGATGATTACAAATGGTTGTATCCCATTAGAACATATAAATATACTTTAGTTATCCCCCGCAAATTATAATTAATCATAAAAAAATAAAAGAGAAAAAAGTAAACACCGCAAGGATTTATATACCTCAAACAAAACTTATCTTAAAAATAGATAAGACACAAGAAACAACTAAATCCCGAAAACCTGGAATACTCACACAAGATATTGGATCAAATATCCCCAACAATTCAACATGTAATAAATTCCTAAGAGGCGATGATAAAATATTCAATATTTCAATATTTCAAAAATATATAATAAAAAATATTTTTTTTTATCAAGTGATTACCGATTGTGATACAAGAATAAGGTACCCAAAATTCGTTTTAATCCAAATTTCAATACATCTGACCCAATCTCTCCAACAGAATAGTTCCTATATTCATGTTACATCTATAAAAACATCTTCACCAAAAAATAAGTTTATAAAATATTTAAAGGTGAAAAATATTACATATCAACAGTATATTTTAGGATCATTCAAGAAATATGGATTATAAATCCACAACATAACACATTTAAAGTAAACAATAGGTAATTTAGTTTTTATAGCAAAGATGATTGAGTGAGTGGATTGTAACTCACCATCACCACATTCCTATTTTGGCTTATCTAACTTCCACTTATCGTGTGGAAAATCATTCTTACATGCACCAAGTGGAAAAAAATTACTTCCTTCCAATGGTTCCATGTCAAAACATTATCTACCATTATATCCTTATTGAGTACTTAAACATAATGAGTTATGAAAAATAATAACATTACTGATCTATGTTCTAGATGGAGATAACCCATTGCAAAATTGAGCCTTTAGAGATTCATTAGTTACTAGATCCTGTGAAAAAAACACGAGTTAATTAAATTGAAAAAAACCATCATCATTTAATCACCACACAGAATGGCCATAAATTTCACTACCATCTCCTCTAACACATAATTTAGAAAATACCAATTCATAAACAGAGCCTTGAGATATTCACAATTCATTTCTTCTTATAGATTATTTGGAATGGTTGTTTCCCATCATTCATGATGAATTCCATTGAATGTGACTATGGTGACTTATACATTAAAATTTTAAGATATTCCCAAATAATAAAAGATCCCTTAAATCTATTCCATCCACTACATCCCCCCTTGATGGATTTAATCACTATAGAAGACAACAATTTATAATTATATGTTTTTGGATAGTGTTCATCAATTGAGTTTGGTCTTTCTCTTCCAATATATTAAATTTCTATCTATATACAAATATAGAAAATACTATATTACAATCACTAGAATCGCAACCCTTTCACTAAACACCTAGAACACTATTTCATTGATTATTTCACGCCATTATGGGCGATAAAATCTAAAATATTCCAAACTATAAAAAAAACTTTTTTTTTCAAAACACAAAATTTCATAATCAAAGTCAATAATTAAAACATGTCAAAAATAATACATTTATGTTATAATATCATCAAGTAACTAATATAAAAAAACTTGTGTATAAGAATAATCTTTAAAATAATACAAAATAATAGCATAATAAAAACACATTTCAAAATAATATTTTTATTATAGGAAAATGACCATGAAATGAATTTTCATATTTATTTCAGTTATTATCATCACGAAATTATTAACAAATCCCATTTTTTACATAAAATGTGGTTTTGTAACATAAATTAATTACCATAGTATAGTTCACTTGTCAAATTACAATTTAATATCATCCATACTTCATAAAATTAACATTAAACTATATTCAATAAGTAATAAATTATAATAAAATTAATTCAAAATCATAAATATTAAAAATATCACCCAGCGGATAGTATTTAATTGATTCATATTTTTTCTACATGATTTTCCTAGCTATGTGCCTGATTGTACGCACCCAATGGATCCCTCAAAATTGGGTTACACAATCAATTAGTTCTTTCTTTATCTTATGTGTTATACCCATGTATTCTTAGAATTCTACAATTTTACACTTCAAAATTTTATATTTTCATCTATATAAATTTGTCACGAAACATAAAAAAACAATTCTAAATCTAAAAACTTGAAAAAAATCTCAATTTGAAATAAAAAAATTAAAATAAAAAACCATATACCAATTAAAACTCAATGTTTAACCTAAGTAAGATTTTTTAGACACTCTCTTATAACAAACTCATCAATTAGAATGATCTAACCACTATTTTTCCTTTACATACCAAATAAAGATAGGTATCTAAGGCCATTTTGTAATGAACTGAACCTAATAATCCGGGAACACCACTCGAGCCCGCACACCATAAGACCAAAATTATAGTATCAATCTCCAGCATCTAGAAACAAGTGAAGAGGGTATTAAACATACACTTTCAATAATAAATATACTAAATAAATTTGATCAATAAAGTTGCAGATACTTAATGAGAATCTAAAATTAAATATTCATGTTTTGGGAGTCTATGTTTTGTTAATAAATATATTTTTAATAATATCCAAAAATAATAATTGAATATGTAAAAAATAATAATATCAAAAAATAAATGGCTAAAAAATATATAAGAAAAATAATTTATTCCATAATACAAATGATATCATTAATTTAAGAAGATGGTTGATAAATTTTATACTTTATACAATACAAAATAATCCATAAGCACAACATTACCCAACAAGCAATCACCATGTGACCCATGATCACCACCACATATCAGCATCCTGAAGTTTCTAAATTGATAATGGATTAACATTAGACAAGGAATCCTTGAACTATCCATCTTTATAAAAGATAAAAATACAATATACACACAGTAGCGTGTATGTAGTGTGTGAGTAAATTACCAATAACATATCTCCAAGAATTGATTCAATTACTTTTATAGATGAACACTACATTATAATTTAAAATATAATTATAAATTTCCAATATTTGAAATAAAAAATTAATGAAAATATGTAACATGTATTCCTCAACATTGAAATAAAATTTCAGCATTTTTAGTAAAAACTAGAAGTCATGGAGATATTTTAGAAAGGTCTTGAATTAAAGGATAAAATACAACTTATTAAATAAAATTGATAAAAAAGACCAACTTCTCCCTTTTAATTTTCTTTATAAAACATTTTGAAGGATTAATTGACACAAATAAAAATAAAAAATGATGAAACAAAAAAATAGATACTATAATAAAATCCTCCAACAAGCATGGAATATGTAAAATATTATAAAAAATAGTATCATCATGAAACTTATATAAATAAAAACGATATATAAGAATTAATTGAAAATATTACTAGGTCACTAATGATTCTAAGAAATGATATGGAATATAATAGATTCAATATAAAAATGAAAATAAAGTAAACCAATAATCATAATAAATAACTATCAATATATGAACCAATGTCACAAAATGTACATCATAGGAAATAACATAAGACCTAATGAGACAATATTATATGTGATCATGTGGAACTATCTACCAACCTATGATGTCTTACAAATAGAATATCCTCTAACATACTCTCAAGTAAACACATTAGGAAGCACTCCCCATATCCAATTTATATCATTCACTATTGGATATAGTCCACTATATAATATCAACCTCTATAGAACCCATTTCAATTTCCCACTTACTTAAATGATGAGGATGGTAGATGTCGTTTCACTAATTCAAGATTGGGTGTTTTTTATACTCGTGATTATAGAAAGTCTCACCATGCAGCGGGAGTTCTTGATGAGTGGGCAGTAAGGCTATTATGCAAGTATTTTCCCGCTAAAATGAATTTTCTAGTATGGCGTGTGAGAAACCAGGTGATTTCTACTAATGTGAATGTCCAAAGAAGGATTATTTCCATTGCCTCTTACTATTTTTGTTGTGCTGCTCCACAGGTTGAGTCGATGGTACACCTCTTCTTCTAGGACGAATGGGCATCTTCTCTTTGGTCCTTCTTCAGACAGCAGACTCGATCCACTGAGGTGGAGTTCTGCATATACACTTTCATCTCTTCATGGCTACATGGGTTGGATCGTAATGGCATGGAGCTGAAGGTGTGGAGTACTGTTTTCATGACCATCTACTGTAATCTTTGAGAATCTCATAACCAGTTAGATTGGGTAATATTCGTTCGCTTATCTATATCCAGATGATAATGCGATCATTTCTGGTTGAATTGTGTTCCCTGCGGAAAGGGGGTCAGAATTCGGTCACCCTTACTGGTTTTCTGAACAGACCATTGGTGGATGTCAGAACTAGTGTTCAATGGATTAGATGGTTTCCGCCTGGTTCTGGACTGAAACTTAATGTTGACAGATCCATTTTGAATAGATAGATGCGAGGCGGGGTGCTTCTTAGGGACTCTCGGGGTTAAATGTGTTTTGGTTTTAGTGCCTTCTATGGTCCAGGCTATTCGCTTGGTGTAGAAGTTAGGGTGCTCCATACTGGTCTCAGGTTATGTAGAGATTTTGACCTCTAAGTGTTGGAAATTGAGTCGTACTCTGAGGTCTTGGTTAGAATTTTCCAGGGGAAATGTGGCGCTCCTTGGGAGTTGGCTTACCCCACAAGAAGTTGTTCGCTGGAGTCGAAGGGTGGTCAGTTGGTGAGGCATATTTGGTGGGAAGCCAATTTCTCTATAGATTCTCTTGCTTGTGCGAGAAATCAGAACGACACACTTATCTTTTTTGATAGTTTTGGTTCTCTGCCTTTGGAAGGTAAAAGATATGTCCAAGGGGATGCCCTCGGACTTCACCAATTTAGACCTCCTTAAGGCTTTCTTTGTTTTGGTGGGCCTTGTTCCCTCTTTAATAATAAACTAATGTTCAGTCAGTCAATATAGGTTAGGAATTGACACACAATATGAATATGAATTCAATATAATACATCAAATATTCTCCAATATCACCAATAAAAACCCTTAAAAGAAATATCTCATTTGAAATTTATATCTAAATATAGACATCATAGACCATATAATATGAATTTTCACATAAACCATCTTGTAATAGGGAATCTATGTTTACTGTTTCAATTATATAGAAAAAAAAAATTTATTAAATTTTTAAATGAGATTTTTTATTTCACATATATATCATATTAAAAAATTCATCCTTTAAAAACCAAAAATTATTCAAATTATCATTTGAATAAATATAAACCATAACTATTACATAAATAATTCAAAGGCGCAATAAAGAGAAAAATAAAACTGTATTATAATTCATTACAAACCAAACATGAATTTATAATCTAAATTTTAATTAAAATGTGGAGCACCCTTTTTTAATTCCATGGGAAATTAAAAAAAATCACTTTCAATTCAATTAATAACACAAGAAAAAGTCAAATTCATTTTATCAATTACCTATTCCCTGAAATATGTTTCTAAAGATATGACTCCCAAAATATCTTTGAAACACCTTTATGACAAACATAAAAACCACAAGTCATTTTAAATAATTTAAAATTTTTCTTCATGGATAATAAATTTATGTATAGATTCAGAAAAAAATTAACCTAGAACAAATAGTCATAAATTGTAATATCAAATAGAAATATTTACATAAAAACTCCTACATTAATATAATGTAAAGGATTCAAATCCTTTGAATAATAAAATCACAAGACAAAAACAATATTTCTCACCACCAAAACACCCAAACCCTTAAAGGTTTAGACAAACTTTATACATGGGTTTTGTCACTAATTTTGTCTAGGGAAAAGTGGAATAAAAAAAAGAGACCAGAAGAATAGGTTATTGGAAAATAAGAGAGTAATAAGATATACCTTGATGAAACCACACATAATTAGTGGGATAATGAAATCAATCCAAAAAGGATAATGAGGGTGTCTACCTTTAGGATTATGGATAATTCTTAAATAAATAGAGAAAATTAAATAGACAACCCCAAATAGAAGAGGATTAAGAAATTAAAAATTATATACCTAGAAAAAATTCACTTATTGGTCAATTGAATACCCTAATAACATTTCTAATGATGGAAATATATTGGATTAAATAAATTATGTCAAATTTATACTACAAATTGTTTTGGTAATTGTGCAACCTAACAATGCCACATGGATACTAACTAAAAAATTAAAATTTTAATCCAAATCTAAAAAATATAAATATAAATAATAAATAACAAAATATTATAAAAATAGATAAATCTAGGGTATAAAAATTGTGTTTGGGGATTTAATTAAGGGTGATTAATGTGTTAGATTTTAGTGGGTTTTAATTTTAATTCAAGAATTATTATATAATATATGGACTTATTATTTTAACCTTTTCTTTTCAATGTTTAACCACCAACCTGTAACTTTTGAACAATATGGTTGAAATAATTTTCATTAACACTAACTACTTTATCAATTTAATGGTTTAATTTTAGACATCAAATGTTTTTGGAAATAATTTTTTAACATAATAATTGTAGATATTTTTATATATTTTCTATACTTGAGAGATAATCAACCAGTTAGAGAGTGTACCATCGCAAAGAGGGTGTGAATCAGTATTGATTGAAAACACAATCTCTCAGTTCCAAATAATTTATTTCCTTCTTACATCAATATATAATTCTGGTATACCCTCTCATATCATATTAATAAATTCTTCAATATTTATCATCACATCATAAACAACATGTCCATGGAGTGATATCTTTTTCTTAATATAGACTGAATCCTATATATGAATAATTTTAGAGTGTACCATCTTTATGTCATGTAAAGTCTTTCTTGCATGATATTAACTCAAACCTGTTACTACATGATCATAACCATCACACCCTAATTTATAATCTATAGTACAACTTCCCTCCTTTAATTCAAATTCATCTCTACTCAAATCTAAAGTAATTAAAACCAATCCATGAGAATATTTCTAAATAATATAGCCTAAAATTATCACAAAAACATGAATCAATTTCCTCGTGGAATAAGTTACATCATGATTATAATATTATAGTTATCTAAATACTAACTAATTGGATAGAATTTTGATTGTGATACATCTTCATTCCTTATTGAATGATAAATTCCATATTGACCATGCCTTAATTGATATAACTTATCTCTCCCTTTATAAATTCAACATAATTAGTGTGTGTTTTATAAGATTAATCCCCTTAAATAGATCTTCAATATGCCCCATTTTATTTTTTGTTAACAAGTAAATCAAAACAGGATCTAATCACCAAACTATAGTTGTCAACACCTAAAGTTCCCTCTCATTTGGAATACCTCTACGATCTTATCTCCATTGATAATCACCTGAAAAAGAAACTGGATTATCTCTTTATTTTTAATAGGATCTCATTTTATTTTCTTCCCCTTTTTTAACAAATGTAAAGGAATAAAATATGAAAAATATACATAGATGTCTTAATAATATTTTAGGGTGACCGCACTCCCAATAAAACTCTTAAGTAATTGAATTCATTCATGTCTAAGATATTCATCATGATATTTATGATTTAATCGTCGTTTGAAATAAATTCTAGGATATGAGAACCATGTTCCACTATCTCCTTATTGAAGTGATACTTGACGTTGGCATGTTTGTACTATAATGTTCTACAGAGTTCATTGAAAATATTGTTGTACTTTTATTTTCAAACCCAATCACTAATGGGTATAACACATCAACCCCAATGCACAAAATGTTTTATCTCTTCATCCTTTATTTAAATATAATGCATATTTTATAAGGCCTCATCTACACAATTTTCTTTAACCTATGAAAGAAAGCTAGTGTGGTTATTAATTCTCATGATTCTTGAGGTTTAAACTTATTTATCAATGTGTCCAAGAATAATTTATGATCAATAAGTTTTCTAATCCATTTGACCAAAGAACCTACTCTCACTAGGCCTTCCATACTTTAATATGTTTCATAATCATCATATGAATTTTGTAAAAATTACAATATTTCCTTTTATATCCTCTTACAATCTTGTCTCCACTTTAATGGATTATTAAATGTTATTATCCATGAGAAATGGTTTTTATTATGGGATGTTATTTTTCCAAAAAAATCACATTATATAAATTAGTAATATTTCTCATATTCTTTTCATAAAAATATTAAGAAATTTCAATGTGTGTGTACCTAAGAAATATTCCTTCATTTACCCTCTCATCAAACTTTCCCAAATGTTTTTTTGTTAAAATTTATAAAGAATGTGTGGTTGAATACATATATGTTCATTAATCTTTAGAGATTCTAAAAAATAACTCATGTTTTGTTTTGACCAAATTTGTTTGAAATAAGCATATATCTGGAATGTGAATGGTCTTAGTTGTGGCTTGTCTCCAATAGAATTTCTAAGTGACATACAACAAAATAAATCATCATGTATCTAACAACAATCAGTTTTTCCTCTCATTAACATAATTTATTAGGGAAGTGTATTGATAACTACACTCATTTATTATAATGTGCTTCTCAAAATATTCCTCAGACTGTCCATTCATATATTTTTGTCCATTATCATATCAAAATATTTTTATGAAATACCCATTTTGATTATTATAAATCCATTAAAATTGTCAAAATATTTCATGATATATTGATATACTTAAAAATAAATGTGTTATGTCATAAGATTAAAATCCTCATAAAAATTCATATATTTTAGTCAATTATCATATCTATATTTTTTCTTTGTAAAAAATATAAAATGCGTTGAATATTCCACATTGGGAATTTGGCATATTTCTCAATTCGTCATTCATTATAATATTAGTAACTTTATTTTTTCCCAAATTTATAAATTATTTATTCCATTTTTATTTTTCATCTTTTATTCCCAAGTAATAAGAATTTTGATACTATTTAAAATAGCAAAAGTTTCCTTTAATTCACTTCACCTTCAATTTGATCATGCTATCCCTAAATATATTTTTTGGAACATTAATATTTCTAATATATCAACTCAATACTATTATTAAAAATATAATAAACACTAAGGATATTTTTATATAACCAATTAACAAATATAAAATTGATGGATTTCTTCTAACCAATTCAATTATATCCCACTCCTTGTATATTTTGTGACCTTTAATTTTTAAATGTGTAAACACCTCCATCATAAAATTTGATTCATTTCAAGATAGGTTTTTTATCATTCATGTCTAATTATTAATCACTATCAAGGATACATAGATTCCCCATTTTTTATACATTGTAAGACACCAAAAACAGCATTGTATTATCTTGATTATTTCTCCTATTAAAATATTTTGAATTATCTTATTTTATTTCATTAAAATTGTAACATAGTAAGATAGTTTTTTTTTCAATGTGATTGATTTGATCACTCCTATCATAAATATTATCAAGATAATAAAATTAATTTTTAAATTGTACCACCTCTTTAGGTTGTTGTACTAACTAGAATTTTTTAACTTCATTTTTACACCCCATTTATTTAAAACATCTCTTCAATTAATGGATTTAGAGACTATACTATCACACATATGATTTGTTTCTATAGACTCTACAACACTAACATCTTCATTAAAAGAGAAATATGATTGGATAAAAAAAAGGTTATTTAAATATAATTTTTTTTTTGTTATTTCCAAATAAATTATAGTTTTTATTTTTCAACCATCTCATATTCAGAATACATCACTTCTTCCTTGACCTTTTAGTTGTTATTTATCTCAACATGATTTTATGCCCATAGCTCATTTCCATTGGAATACATAACACCATTAAAATTCATTATAACAAGTGCATAATCCCTTCCAGGTGATGAAATCACCTTGTTTACTACTTTTTTCTACATTCACCACTTGAATTTGAATATTGAGTGTCCAGAACACATTTTCCTAAAACCATGTGTAGTGCTCTGTGGACCAATGTAGACACCTAATAGGGGGCTGAATCATGTGTTGATTAATTTTCTCTAATTCTAAATTCTTTTACCCACTTTTAAATTCAACCTTTATTGTTAAATAATATAAGTATACCTATGTCATTACTTTTCAATCAAAAATATAACACATGTATAAAATTAATGGAAATAAAATTCAGGTGGTATTATTACAAGGTTTGATAAAATTAAATATAATAAAAGTCAAGTGTCTCTGTAGGCCTACAAATTCATTCTTACCAAATATCTTCCACTACATGATTCATACTCAATTAAAGTATTCACACCATGTTATCTATGAATACACTTAGTTGCAAAAGGTTCCATAGAATCCCACTATATATATTCATGTGTTCTATTTCACGCACATCATTTAAAGTCATCATCATAATATTTATTTATAAAGTGGTAGATGTAAAAAAACAAAAAAGGAAAGAAAATATGAAGTAGAGAAAATCATGGTCCCTTAAGGAGGTCGGTAGTGGGGGAAAACAAGAGAATAACTACGGACTAGATTCACCCCCTCAGGAGGCAGAAACATATCATATGGATAGAATGTAATCACACATCATGTGATGTGAATGTAACTCAATCACAGCTTAGCTCAGCATCATAGTTTTATATACAATATTCTCATATATATTTATCAATTACTTACTCAAATACAACACAGTTAACTCATGAATGATAAGATAATCTGGTGAAGGATCCCCCAATTCCTACCACTCCCTTCTTCAAATTCATCTCCCTGATCACTGATTGGTGGTCGACATTATTCTTCTATTTCAGAATCAATATAAAAAGGGTATATAGCTTCAAAATTTCATCATTTCTCTTTTCTTATTAGATGATA
Source organism: Viscum album (assembly GCA_963277665.1). NCBI lineage: Eukaryota > Viridiplantae > Streptophyta > Magnoliopsida > Santalales > Viscaceae > Viscum > Viscum album. Next base: position 174,152,238 of record OY728157.1, read on the forward strand.
AAACAATTATATTCTTTTACTTTTTTTGACACTTCTATAGATCATGAATGCATACTATTAACTCTAGATCTAGGTTCCTCAACACATATTTATGAGTGGATACTTCAAATTTTTGTATTTTCCACCACCTCTACCTTCTCATGCACATGTTCCATTATATAAGTGCATAAAATTATACCATAAAAATAGAAACACTAATTGGAAATATTAGGGGAGATTCCCAGCATTGCCCATAATGAAACATCATGAAATACCATTTTTTAATACATTACTTCATGTGATGCTTTTTGGACTCAAGGTATATTATGAAAATACCCTCATTATGTGGTTATCATTTTTGAAACTTGCCAAAAAAAATATTCATAAGATATTTTCAATAATAATGGATTCATATACTTCATTGTATCTCTACTAATAAATATAGAAAATTATTTTCACAAATATGTAAAATATACATGAACTATAATATATATCTATAGTATGGAACTTTTCTTCACTATTTGTAATAAAAATTATTATTATCATTTCTCAAGTCCCAAGAAAATTTTCAGAATTCAATCTCAATCACTCTTGAACCCTCAAATAATATCTGATCCAAATGACATAGGATTTAATGAATAGTATCTTGGGGTTAAATTGTTCTTTATTTTCATTATTCTTGAAAATCAGATTAATCCATTTTAAACATCAAAGAATATATACAACGGAACCTCTAATTTTATCCCCCTAAAAATAAGATTATATCATGGATTTTATAACCATGATGATGTTTGAAACTCAAATTCACAGCATAAACATTGGAAAAATTTATTTTTACAGATTTTTTAAATTTTAGATACATTTTTCATTATTTTTCTTTGATATTCCCTTTTCATAGATAAAGATAATCTCCAATTTTTATTATCAAAGCATGAACCACTCACCATTCAATTAATTTTTTATGTTTGAATCCATTATGAACACATTAAATATAATTAGATGATATTTTATTCTTTAGAAAATGAATTATAGAATTCTATAAAATTTCACCATGTGTGTAAAAATCAATTATAAGAATCCAAGGGTGGAAATGTTGTGTGCGAATATCTATCATTTAGTGATCTACATGTAGAATTCTTCATGTATCTGAATTTTGGAATATGGTACTCATATTCCAATTTTACTATGTGGGTCATTCGACTCTATAGAATTTGTAAACGCTCTCATGCATCGATTGCATGGAGCTTAATTTTTCTATATAGTACTAAATTTGTATACATCATATAATTTAGCTACTTGAAATCCCATATTAGTGTCATTCGTCTATGTAGATGAATTGGGCCATGTGGATCCTCACGTATGAAAATATTTTCATACACATTAACTTATGCTATATGGATTCACCTATGATGGAATAAATTTATGATGGTATTTTCATACATGGAACATTATATTTATAGATCCCAAAAATTTCTATTTTTTCATGGTTTTATAACTTCAAACCAAGGATCCTCCACTTCATCTTTTGATAATCTAAATCATTCAAAAACACCTTCAAAACATCATATAACTTCTTCATTTGATTATTATAATTATCATAAAAATTAAAAAATCCTCAAAATTCATTTTTATGGTGTTACAAAATATATGATAATCAAGGTAGTGTATTTTCTCGAATTACTCTTCCATCTTTGGTGTGTCTCTTCTTCAAATAGTCTTAATCCATTTTTAATCTTGTGAACCTTCATCCTATAGTTTTTAAATGCTAATTACTACATCTAACATGTTTTTTACTCTTTGGATGGGTATCATTTGTATGAAAGGTCTCCTCTTGACCAATATTTATATATCTTCTACACATCTATATAGGATTTCTCTCCATAGGTTCAATATCTAAGATCTATTCCATTCATTATTTTTGAGATAAGTATTATTTAACTTTAGAAATTTTCATTTACATAATGATCATATATTTTAATATTTTGATGTTGCGGGTGGACGACATTAATATGTCTATCCTAGTATTTATGTTTCACAAACCATCTTAAATACCCTTGTAAAATGGAACCCAATATGGAATTAAGAGAGTATGAGGGGAGTTTTTAATCCCCATGGGCTACTGCCTAGTTAATAAATAAAAAAAGTACCCAAGCAGAATAATTTTACCACAAAAATAATACAAAGGGATAGAGAATATATAGATAACAAAATGAACATTGTGTATTCAAAACACTCCATGAGAATAGATAATACAAAATAAGACAAATGAAAAAAATACATCATCAAAGAAACAACATAGAATACACCCAAAAAAATTCCCATAATCCATGTGTAATAAGTGGACCACAAATACACTAGTCTCTGCTATGACCTATGGTATCACTATTCAATCACACCCTCAACCTTCAAGTAGAACTTTTCCTTTCCCTAGTCCAAGAATAATATAATATAAAAATTTCTAAAGTCAAAGGTAGGGTCTGATCCAAACATTCCAGTGGGATTTCACAAAACATTCCATAACAATTCCATAACAGATAAACCATTTATGATTCAATTTTTATAAAAAATATTCATTGAAAAAAAATTACATTTTTAGTCAAACGTTATTTCAAATCAAGTAGATATAAAGTATATAAAAATAATTCTTAAACAAAAAACATTTAAAAATCATTGAACTATGATTAAATCATTTCAATAAACATTATCATGGAATATTGAAATCGGAATAAATCACAATACCCATATGCCCTAAATTTTTCTAGTTCTAGGATCACGGGACATTGTAATTTTCATTGAAATAATAATGGATCAATGTGTTCACAAGTTCATAAGGCACATTCCATTGGGATATAATCAATCAATACCCCAATCTAGGAAAATAATATTGAATTTGGTTTAGTTAAATTCCCTATTATCAATCCATATCTTGGGAGTTCAGAGTCCTAGCATGTTTTTCCTAGTCACTCAATAACTACATAGGACCACATGATATTTTAATCAACAAATAATTTATTCATTCATTGAAAAATATTTTGAAATAAAATTATTATTTATAGTTCAAATGAATAATTTCGTGTTTCAATATTATATTTCAACCTCAAAAACAAATCATTAGTTTTTATCAATTTCATTCCATTCAAAATCAACTTTCAGTGTAGTCCATTTTTCTCAAGGATCAACATTGAATCACTTTTCATCTCAATCCATATTTCCCCAAAATCCACCCAATATTTTCAAACCCTTCAAAAAGGATTTTATTTAAAAATTCCATGCATTTTGAAAATAAATATAAAATAGTATCAATAGGAAGTTAAAAAAGAAATTAAATATTAACTTTCAATCAAGAAAAAAATTAAGGTTTCAGGTTTAAAAAAAATCTTATGAAATTAATTACCTTTGGTTACATGATCAGTCAATACCCTAGAACGAGAACTAATAATGAAAATTTGGAGGTGAGGAAGATTATAACAGAATTAATATAATCACAATAACTAAAATCAAGGTTCTAATCCATAAACAAAAAGATTATTCACCACCCTCATAGAAGGAGAAAGGGGAATAATGAGAATTCTAAAATCAAGGTTTGTACACTTACTAGAAAGGGATCGATCGTAACCACTATCACTTTGATCCAATAAGAGAAGATATTGAAGGATCCAAAATCTTCTATAAAGATTCTATGAAATTAAAAGGGTCAAATTATGATTTATTAGAGGAATATGGGCATTTATAATGCAGATATTAGTATTTTAGATAAAAAATTTGAGGATTAAAATCCCATCCCATTGTTTCTTTGGATAGTCCAAATGGATAGATTTAAAAATGTTCCTAATTGTGCACCCTTACTAAGTTTCTAGATAGAGTCATATGATTTGGACACAAGGTTATACAAATTGTGTGTCCGCCATGTACTACCTTCTGGGCTACTAGAAAAGGGTTCACGGTTTGGCTGCATGGTTTTTTGAACCATGCACCAATCATGATTTTCTGATTTTTTTCAAGACACATATTTTTTAGGGAGAAGCTACATAGATTGAACTTATTTTATGATACCATCCAGGACACAAAAATATGAAACATGGTAATTTTGGAAGACCCTAATTGTTTTTTGACTATTTACAAACTATGAAAATGCCTTGAATCCTCCAAAGACTTCCAAAAAACTGTATAAACATTCTGAAATGAGACCTGAACAAAATATGATAAAGACAAGGGAAAATAATACCTAAAATATGATAATGGGTGTTATAATATCCACACTATAAATTCTTTTTTACATAAAAAATCTATCAAGAATACTTCATGTAAAATAAATTATCCCACTACTCTCTCACCAGTGCCCCACAATTCCATGTCTTGAGTGAATCAGAACCATGATGCCAAAGAACTCAAGCTAATAGTATAGACTTCCCACTAAGAACCTTCATCTCAAAATAAAAAATATAAACATTATTCTGATTCAAGTTTAAATCTGGGCCAAATTAGGGTTTTACTAGATCAACACATGACATGGGTTAGGAACATACTTCCTAGACAATAAAACATGAAATACATCATGGATCAATGACATCCAAGGTTCCAATTCCAAATAATAAGATACCTTCCCAACCAACCCAACAATACCAAAAGGATCCACGAATCTCTCTGAAATATTTTCCTATCTCCCATGACATCAAATCCCTAACCAATGTGAGACTCCCAAAAAGACCTGGTAACCAACTAAAAACTCCAAAATTCATCGATGATGATCATCATATAATTTATAATGAATTTGATTGGTCACTATTCTGTAAGGAATCAACTGAATATTAATTGTCATATCTTGGACCAAACAAGGTTAAACAAGAGAATCTTCATTAATATATTTTAAAGAAATTATAGATCTACAGGGAAAGAAAAACAAGTCCTCAAATATTATCATCTTCATTTCTGACAGGTAATTATTGTTATTGGAAAACTCAACAATTCTCCAATGGTCATCATAAACTCTACCAAAGTTGGGGATGCGGGAATGAATCATTCCTTCAAGAATCTATATATCTTGTTTGGTATGGACATAAATCTATGAATGTAATGTTTTTCCTAAAATAAACTAGGATCCCATAACCTCCATGGGGACTCTGTAAAAAATGACAAGAGAATTGGGGATCCCTATAAGAAATAGTAGCAAAGGGAACTTTATGAAAACTAATGATACCCTTCACGTAAAAACATTACAGTCCCTCCACTACTTTTATATCATGAATAGAAATAATGTGAGTCGGTTTTATTAGTTTATCAATAACTCTTGATGTCATATTATTCCCTTCATGGGTACATGGAAACCTAACCATGAACGTTATTGAATCCTCATCCCACTTCAAAGTCCACACAGGAAGGGGATAAAGAAAACACAAAGGTCTCTAGTGTTTGGCCTTGACCCAAAGATAGGTATAAAAATTAGAGACATAAAGAGTAATATCTCATCTCACACCAAGACATGCTAATTTATACTTCATATCATAGAACATATTCTTAGTTATAGGGTGTATTGATCAATTGGAATTATAAAAACACCTATCACATCCTTTCTAATAGTAAAAGGTATGACCTACCATCTCTGGAAGTGTAGGAAAACCTTAGAAGATAAAGACCACACATTGATAGTATAACAATGATAAATAGGGTCCCTAATTTCATAGAACTAATCACATATTTGATTTTATAAAAGAATCATCTCAAAAATATTGGAGGTTAGCTATAAACTTTTCATAATGATCCCGATCTCATCCTCTCAAACTCTGAAATTAATATGAGAAAATAAATCCATCAACATTCAAAATTCTAAAGAAACTTTTATGTAATTGGTTGGAATTTTCCTACTCAAATAATCAGAAATCACACTCCCCTAATCATAGATATGGGTAATGTTGAAATCAAAAGATTCCATATTTTTCCACAATCATCTTTAATTATGATTCATATATTTTAATGAGAAAACATAACAAAATAATTGTGATTATATTAAATGATAAAAAATTACCAAAAAGCTAATATCAACGACACTTAATAGAATAAATAATATATATAAGTTCAATATCACTATTTAGATTAGTTCTCTAATGTTCCCTAATTAGTCAAGAACGATGGGACAATATGTGATCACTCTGTTTGAAAACACAACCCAAACATAAAATGGATGTGCCAAAAAAGATTACATAGACCTTCCCAACATATAGAAGAATAAACATTGTAAAATAAGTCAAGATTCACATAAATTCAACAAAATAATTCATAAATTTCAAATCCCATGATATTTTTAGTCCTTTCAGGGTGAGAGAGTTCATCAGAGAAGCTAAATTCATGAAATATTTAATGAACTACCAGTAATACCCCATTAATCCCAAGAATATATGAATTTTGAAAAAAAAATCATTTTTCCCATGTCATAATAACCTTCACCATATCAGGATAAAGTAAAATACCATGTTCCAAGACCACATTTCCTAATAAATTCACTTCCCAAATTTAGAAAACATATTTTAGTGAATCTAGGGTGAAGCACTTAGCACTTGTTGAGTTTATCAATAACAACAGTTACAAGGAGACTATTCATATGGAACCATATGATGTTCTATATATTATTCCATGTAGATCACCATCAAGTTTGATGGAGGTGGGGTAATCATAGTTGTTGGGACAGAGTCACATACAGGATATGTCGGAGCAGGTTAAATTGATTATAAAATGTATAACTATGGATTAGAGTTGGTAGAAGTGGTATGCTAATAAAAAATATCTAACTTTTAGGTTTATTTTGGGTGATAATGTGTTTCTTCATGTGATTCCTTGTTTGGGTCACTATCGGACTCAAAAATAGGGTAATTTGGCACATAGGTACATGCTTCCCTTTGAGATTTTGGAGAGGATCATATAACTTTCATACCGATTGGATATACCCCAGCTGCATACTAGCATGCATGATGATTTTTATGTGTCATGGATTTAGTATTATCACCCTGACCCTTCTCCTATGATTTATGTTGAGGATATATATCATGCAGATAATGATTCCTTTGAGGAGCATCTTGTTCATATTATGGGTCATAGTGGGAAAGTTTTGTAAGGTAAGACCATGCCCTTGGCACAAGTGTTATAGAATCTTGGTAATATTCAAGAGGATACATCCAAAAAAGAAATGGAAATGCGGGCATAGTGGATTGATCTATTTACCTTGGAGACTAAATTATGTTTGTATGTTTGGCAATGGGATGATCCGTTATAAGTTGGGGAGGTTATAAGATCCTAAAATTCTACAGAGGTACGTTATTTTCTATATTTTGGTTCAAATCTCTTTGGTTAATGAATTTTTTTGGGTTTCTAAGTAGTTTTTAGGTGTCCTGAGGGATTGGGACACAAAACATTGGAAAAATGGACAATTATTTTCATGTTTAATAGTTGGAACATGGTTAGTAGTATATGTTCACACTAATCATGCATTCTTAAAGGATTAGTTCACAGTTTATAAAACCATGCAAGGGGGAGGTGAGATCATTCAAGATTGGATAAAGTCCTCCTCATGGTTAACCAACATTTTTTTAAACTGGAAGGCTCTTAAAGAGACAGTGAGACCTAGCCCCCTCTCAGATAGAGGGTGGAACACTTTCATTACAAGTCTAGGCCAGCCATGGGTCCAAACCATGTGTAGCATTAAATATGGTGAAATTGATCATTCTTCTCCTCAGTCTTTATTATTCCTCACTCAAATTTATCCTCTCTTCATCCTACATCACCAAGGGTGATGAACCCTTTCTCCCAAACATCCAAATGATAGATTTTTCTCATTTATAATTTGTTTGGAACATTGTTGTGGGGGGGGGTCAATGAATCAAGTGAGTCTAACACTCCTCTTAATTCTATTTTCTAGATTTGGTCTTGCGGAATCACTCTACTTCTTCAAAATCTCTAAAACCCTCTTTTTACAGTGTTTTCTACATTGGGGATTTAAATATGGTTTGTTTCTAAATCACAGGATAAGGTTAAGTTAGTTTTCTTATTTATAATCAAGGTAGGTGGGCTAAAAGTTATATCTAATGGTCATGTTGTCAAATTTATGTGTAAATAGGTGTGATCTTATTTCGTTGTGTTGTCCATTCAGTTTTCCATGGTATAAATAATGAATTAATTGGTCAATTGATAAATATAACCCATCATGATTCGCATCGGATGAATTGATGTTTATTAGTCTTGGTTAATGGCCTCCCATGTGGTGTGCCACTTTCTGGAAAATTTAATTGATTTTTTAGGTGAATAATTTAATAGTTATGAGATAGAGACTCTGATAACTATATTTATATGTTATCTTGAATTATGAAATGGGACTAATGGTAAATGTGTCTTGTGGTTTACATGGCATAATGGGGTGTTTGGTACAATGGTAAATGTGTTAAATGAATCATTGGTTGTACACTATGTGTGAAAATGGGTTAAGGCACATAAATGGAATATGTGTTAATGAGTTATAAATTGGGAATGACGTATGTGTTAAATGAACTATAGTTTTTAAATTGTAAATGTGTGATGATTTGTACATGGTATATGTGTTGAATGGTTAAAGAGGCGTGTGCACATGTATTGGTGGTATATGGGGTATTGGACTTAATGATATACACTCATGGGTCGGGTTAGATAGAGGCTCTAAACCACACCCCTATAATACATGTGTTAGGTAGTTAGAATGAGGTTCCATGCCACTAACGAATTCTTCTAATATGAATATATGGACTAAGGCTCCAAAGTAATGTTACATTTTTTTCTATAATATTTTCCCTAGTGAGGTAGGGAACCTGATTATTCCCCATTAGTAATAGTTTAGATCACTTTCATAGGTTGAAGTGTTTTTATTAAGAAGGATAACCCATGGAACAAAAGGTAAAAGTGGATGAAGTGAACTTTTTCATTAAAGTAACCCAGTTTATCTCTTTTTGTCATGTTATTTATTATGTAACTATAAAAATTATTTGTTTATATGTGATATTTTATAGACACTATTAGAGGTGGCCTACTGAGTTTTACTCACACTGTTCTCCAACCACTACTAGGTACCCAAGCAGACTTCATGGTTGAAAATCAAGACAAGGGAAAGGTCTTTATTCTCGATGGTTGATTTTGGAATGGGATGTGGATGTATATGAGGGATCTGTAATAGGGTTTAAGAATCATTTTGGAGATTCTTTAGTTGTATTTATTTTGGTTTTTTCTCTACACTTGGAACTCTATGAAATGACGTGGAATATTTACTATTTGTTTTTGGGATGGTACCATGTCTTGGGAAATGGATTCTTGATTCATATTTTTTGTTTAATGGTTTCCTTTATTTCATATTTCATATATTGTGGATTACTCTTATAAAGGGGGTATAATGTTCCAAAATGTTCTATTATACCCTCACTACTATTCAAAAACATATGGCATATGGGGTGGTGCAGCTGAGGTCATGTGGTGACCTGCCTTAAGGAACAAGATGTAGTTTCCACTCGACCGGGATGTTACAAAGTTGTATTAGAGAAGTTCCTTTTCTATTTCCTTGCTATTTGGGAAAAAAGATAGGAGATTAGGATGTGTCAGGATATGAAAATAATCTTGTGTGTGGGAGAAGCTAACTCATGTATGGGGGGAAACCCAAGTACCCAAGGTGGGATTGTTGTTCTTGGTGTTTGTTTTTAAGGTTGGATGATATTTTGTCTTTGGTGATGTAGTTCTCGCGTGATGTGTCTATTTTATTGTATTTTTCTCATAGATGAAATTTAATGGGGTTGTGAATAAATGCAACATTTTTCAAACCTAGAGATATATGAGACATGGATCATGGTTGAAACACATCAAAAATACATGTGGCAGATTTGGGATAGGGTATTATTTATTTTCTATAGAAATTTGAAGTAAATGGTTTCTAATAGTGATTATGAAATTGGATAAATAAATTTGATTTGAAATAATTTTTAAAGAATAATGCCTAATGAAGAGGCATAAATGGGATAAAACCTGTTTATGATGAGTTGTAAGGGTATAAAGGTTCCTAAATGAGAAATATTTTTTTGTGAAGGAAAAATGGTTAAAAAGTGTGTCTAATGAAAGAATTTTTTTATATTAAAGTTGGTTTACCCCATGTTGACCATGTCCCATGGTAGGGATAAATGAGTGTAGTGATACATATGTGACTATATATATTGGGACTGTGTATGAGAAATGGGATGTTTATGTCTAGTAGTGATACTTAATTTGAGAAAACTGTGTAAGAGTTATGTTATGTGTTTTGAGATGTGTTTTTGCAATTTTAGAGAGATTCTACCAAGGCAACATTTTATGGTAGTGTAAAAAGAGGATATTGTCGAGAATGATCCTTGAGTAGCATAGCAGGTGACCCCATTGGCCCAAGTTAATAGAGGGAATCATTATTCCATGATAAATTTGATTGTTTTATGAAGATGGTGTAATGGGGCCTAGTGTAGGTTTTGTTGAGTGTGTTTGGATTTACTAGAGATATTTAGTTGTAGTACCCTATGGTGTTCACTGTATAGGGTGGAACTAAGGAATACATGTTCTAGATAGAGTCCATCAAGACGATTCTATATCACTTAGATAATACTCTAGGAAATAGAGCCATGTTTGAGGGTTATATGTTGTGAGAACCGACAAAGTGCTATTGGAATATTCTAGTTCAGACTGAGAAAGAAGAAGTTATGTTGTGGAGATATTTCTATAAAAAGTTTTTGAAACATTTCTATATGGATACATTGAGGTAGGGGAAAGTCTTAGTGTTATGATTTTGACCCCAGTGTCTACGATAGTGATGAATTACGATGGCCACTTCCTCAACTTTCAAAAATTTGTTCTAAAATCTCTAGGAGATGAGGAAATTACAACAAGACGCATTCAGGATGGGACTAATAATGAGATAAATTCCAAATATAATATATTCCATTTAAATAGTTTTGTTAAAGTGGTGGATAAAGACCATATTTTATAAGGGAAAATCAAGGAGGCTTTAGGTGGTGTACAAGTGGTTCTACTTGGGTGATCTAGTGGTGCAACCTCTTATAGTAAGAAGATCTGTTTTGAGAGATTTCACCAAGGTGGTGGTGGATAGAGTAATCAGAGAAGATAACTAGCCTCTCAGGGTAGTGATGGAGTTTTCTCCAATCAGAGTGGAAGGTCAGTACACATGTGTAGTTAGACTCCCTGACCATCAGTTGAGTTCCAAGCATACAGAAATATAGGTCATGTGAAGAGTTTATATATTAAACCTTGTAATATGGGTGGTGATGGAGGATCAACAATGATGTCGGGTGTCTGTAGGGGGTCGAATACACCATACTAGGAAGGAAGTTGGAGTTTTACAAGTTGTACCAGTCGAAGCAATGGATGTGGTACTCCAAGACAAGGTTGTCCTTATCATAATGGGAGTGTAACACTAGAGACTCAAACTAGATCCCATGGTAGTGGGACAGGTCCGCTTCATTCAGTTCATTCTACACTTGGAGGTGGTGAGTCTAGACCATCGACATTTCAAGGTGCAATTATTATATCTTCTACACTTGATATTTATTTATTTTATACAATTTCCACACACACTTTTATATCTGAGTAGTTTTTGAATGTTTTTTGTCTTTAGGTGGAATGTATGCATGGGGTTATGTCTATTGACACACTGTTAGGTGTGTAAAAAAATATCTATCAATGTAAGGAGTGTACCATAGAGGTTTGGGGTACCATTTTCATTGGGACTTTTTTTATGCCTGATATGTCATGTTTTGATCTGATATTAGGGATGGATTGGATATCAACACATGAGGCCCATATTGACTCTTATCATTGTAGGGTAACAATCAAATCCCTTGAGGGTGGATACTTATGTTCACTATAGAGAGTGGGATATCCAAGAATACAGTGCAAGGCCAGTTTTTAGTAGTTGGGTGAGCTCAAATACCATGTGGCATGTCTTGTAATTTAGGATAGTAGAGTAGACTATTGTTTCTTTACATATATACTGGATCAGTCTCTGGATGGATTTCTTGAGTAATTCTTGAGGCTGATACCCAATATAGATGTTGAGTTCACGATTGAGTTACTAACTAGAGTAGATCCTATTTTTATACCCTCATACGGGATGGCCCTGACAGAACTTTATGAACTTAAAAACAATTTAGAGGAATTTTAGAATAAAGGTTTTATTCATCTCAGTATGTCACCTTGAGGATCTCAAGTATTTTTTGGAAATAAGGTTGGTGTAAAATTGTGTTTGTGTGTTGGATATCAAAATTTGAATATGATTATGGTTAATAATTTATATTCTCTTCAATGAATCAATGATATTTTTTACTAGCTAAGTAGTGCTTCTGTTTTCCCCAAAATTGGCTTGATATTAGGGTATCATCAGTTGAGGGTGTGAAGTTTTGATATACTGCAGACTTCTTTTAATAGTGGGTATGGTTTAACTGATTTTTGATACAATTTTTTGGTTCACCGACATTCCATCAGTGTTTATGGCCCTAATGAACTGAATATTTCACCCATTCATTGTCTAGTACATTGTTGTTTTTGTGGATGAAATCTTGGTGTAATCCAAGACTCGTGACAATAGTTACAAACATTTTGACATCATCCTTAGTATAATAAGAGAGCATATGCTATACACCAATATATATAAGTGTCATTTATGGATTAACAAGGTACATTTCAGGGGTTTCATCATCTCTGAGAAAGCTTTCTCAATGGACCTAGACAAAGTGACAGTAGTTGTATCTTGGGAGTAGCACAGTAATGTTTTTGATATCTAATTATTTCAAGGATTAGAGGGAAAATATCAATGGTTTATAAAAGAATTTCCCTGTTTGGAATCACCACTTTCAGTCTTTACTAATAAGGGAATTAATTTTAAATGGTTTGAATCTTGTGAGAATGATATCAAGGAGTTAAAGAAGTGTTTTACTATTACACCAATTTTGATCATCCCCAAGTTGGGTAAGGAGTACCTTGTTTTATGATGTGTCTAGTATTGGTATTGGGGACATGTTGGTTCCAGATGATTGGGTTTTTGAATATGGGTCACAAAAGTTAGGGCCTCATAAATGAAATTACCCTTCGCTTGATATTAAGTTAGCTGAGGTGGCTCGTTATTTAAATTGATGGAGGCATTACTTGTTAATGAAATGGTTTAGTGTATATAACGGTCCTAAAAGACTTAAGTAAATATTATCCCAACAATAATAGAATATTTGGAAGGGAATATGGGTTTATAACATGTAGTAATTTTATTTTGAGCTGGTTTACACACTAGTAAAGTGAAAACGTGTTGTAGATTCTTTGAGTTAGGAGAATAAAAACCAAGGGGTTTCAAAATACAGCTCTGAGTGCATGATGGTGGATTTTTTTTACTAAGATGCATCTAGAGGTTTAGGATAGAAAATGGAAGATGGAACTGGTATCCTTGGTAGTTGATTCCATGCTTCTGAGCTGGATATTGAAGGGGCAATATGAGGATCCTGATTTTTTGGCATTGAGGGAAGATCTTAATGGTGTGGAGTCACCTTTCAACTAGACTGTTGATGAGAATGATATCAATTATGTTCATTGACATGTTTTTGTTCCTACATACATATAAAAAGAATTTATGTGTGAGTTTTATGCCTCGAAGTGGGAGTGGAACTCTGTTTTGACCAAAATTTATCATGATCTTCATAAAAAGTATTGGTGAGTAGGGACGAAAAAGGAAGATGTAGGTTTTGTGATGTGATGTTGCACCTATCAGTAGGAGAAGGCTATGAATCAAGGACCATTTGTTTGTTTTATCCATTTCCCATTCAGGAATAAAAATGGGATGATGTTGTGATGTATTTTTTTTGTAGGACATAAAAGGATTCCATGGAATGGTTATGTGATATGGTTTGTCTTATATTGGTTAACTAAGGTGGTGTATTTCTTACTGATTTGACAGACCTTCACCGTGGATCCGTTGTAAGGTTTGTATGTTCGGGAGATAGTAAGGATACATGGGGTGCTACAGATTATAGTTTCAGATAGTGTTCCTCATTTTACTTCACTCTTCCTGAAGGGGATATAAAAGGCTCTTGTTACCTAGGTGTTTTCAAGCAAGTCCTTCCACTAGTAAATAGACGTTCAGTTGGATCATACTATTCAGGTGTTTGATGACATGTTTCAGTCATGTTTCATAGTCTTCGGTGGATCTTAGGAGAAGAAATTGGCACTTGTTGAGTTCACCATTTACAATATTTACTAGGAAATGATTCAGATGGCACCAAATGATGAAATTTTTTGTTAGACATGTGGATCTCAATTATGTTTTATGGAGGCTAGGGAATTATAGTTTTTGTGTCTAAGTCTCATGTAGTAGATATCAAATTAGGTTCGATTTATTTAGAAACATATGGCTATGGATCAAAGTAGGAATAAGTCATATGTTGATCAACATCATTGACCTCTTGAGTTTATAGTGTGTAATTGATTGTTTCTTCAAGTATTTCTATGGATGGTCCACCATTGGATTTGGAAATAGGGTAAGTTTCACCCAGGTACATCGGGCCTTTTGATATTATAGAGATGATCGTACATATGGTGTATCAATTGGATCTTGTACATCTATATAGTGGAATGCATGATATTTTTCATGTTTAATAGCTTAAAAAGTGTCACCCCAACCCATATGATGTGATTTATATTGATGATATATATCTTGAGACTGATATATACTTTCAAGATCATCCAGTTCACACAGTGGATTTTAGTGAGAAAGTATTATGTGGTAAGACCATGTCATTGGTTCGAGTATTGTTGTAGCATCTTGAAATTTGGGAAGATACTTAGTAAAGGGAGATAGATTTTTAGGCCCAGTGCCTTGATCTATTTACCTTCAAGACTTAGTGATGTTTGGTAGTGCTTCTCTAGGATGAGGCATTATAAGGTGTAGAGGTGTTAAGATCCCATAATTATAAATAGATCTGTTCTTGTATGTGTTCTAGTCAAAATACCTGTATGTTGGTTAATTAAATGTTTCTTGGGTTTATGAGGAGGCACGGTGTGTCACAAGTTTGAGGACATAATTCAATGGAAAGGTACCATCCAGTGCATGTTTCATGGTTGGGGCACAGTTAGTAGTAACCATGTACCCTAACCATTCTTGCAGGAAGTAGGGGAACTCTATTGATGAAACTATGAAAATTTTAAGGTGAGACCACGAAGGCTGGAAAAGGGACCTCCCAAATGGTTCCCACATGGTTTTTCAAACTGTTTGGTCTCCCCAAGAGACTGTGTGACTAGATCCCTTCTTGGATAGTGGGTGGCTCATAGTTGTTTCTTGGTTTGTCCAACCGTATGGCCAAAACATTCACCTCATTAAATATGGGGAAATTGACCATTTCTCCTCCTCTATCTTTATGAATTCTCACCCAAATTTCTCCCATATTATTCTTAAAACATCCAATGGTGATGCGTTCTTTCTTCCAAACATCCAAAGGGTTTATCTCCCTCTTTTCGAAGTTTTTTCCAAAATAGTTGGGTGCTGATCAAATCTTTGGGTGAGTATGAAATTCCTCTTCTTTCATTTTTTTTGTATTAGGGATTATGGAATCATTTCTCTACTTTACAAGATCTAAAAAACTATTTTTCCAGTAGATTCTAGGTTGGGGATTTAATGGTGGTTTCTTTCCAAATCAGGGGATAAGGATAAGTGATCATTAAAATTCATAATCAAGGTAGGTAGTTTAAAAGTTATATCCCATAGTCTTTGGGTTAAGTTTATATTTATATGGTTTTGTGCTTGTTCCATTGTGATTTATGTTCAGTTTTCCATGCTATAAATGATTAATTGATAGCTTAATTGATCAATATGACCCATCATTGTCATTTTGGGTTGCATTGAGGTTTGTTAGACCTGGTTAGGGGCCACCCATGGAATGTTCCACTTTCTTGAACATGTAATTGAGTTGTTAGGTGTAGAATTAAATTGGTATGAGATATATACCATGATAAATATGTTGATATCTTATCTTGAGTTATGAAATTGATCTAATGGAAATTGGGTCTAGTAGTTGAAATGGAATAAGGGGGTTTTTGGTAAAATAGTAAATCTGTGAAATGAATAATGGTTTGCAAAAAGAATATGTTTTAACTGGATTAGGGAATGTAAGTAAGGAATGTGTGTGATGATGGGTTAGGGCACATAAATTTTATATGTGTTAATGAGTTATGAATAATAAATGATGTATATGTTAAATGAAATATTATTTGTAAATGGTAAATGTGTGATGGTTTGTACATGGTATATGTGTTTAATGGTTAAAGATTCAGGTGCACATGGCTTTGTGTTATATGGGTTGTTGTACTTAATAATATATACCCATGGGTCAGGTTAGACTAAGGCTCTAAACCACACCCCTATAATTCATGGGTTAGGTAGTTAGAATGAGGATCCATGCAATTAACGAATTCATGGGATATCAATATATGGACTTAGGTTCTAAAGTAACACTACTGGAAATGCTGTTTTTCCCAACGGGTGTTTACCAACGATTTGCTAAAACCATTGGGCATGAAGGATTAAGAAAGCCTTTCCCAACGGTTCATTGAAACCGTTGGGAAAAGCCACCCCTTTGCCAACGGTTTGAAGAAACCGTTGGTAAAGGGGTGTGTTAATCACCTTTTTCCAACGGTTCAAAAGAACCGTTGGGAAAGGGTCACCCCTTTGCCAACGGTTTCCTCAAACCGTTGGCAAAGGGGTCCTTAGCATCTCTTTCCCAACGGTTCTTTAAAACCGTTGGGAATTATTTCCCCCAAATCCAGCCGCGAGGCTGCTCTCCCCCATTCGCACAGAACCTAATTTCATCCGCTCCACCGCTCTCCTCTCGCGAAATCCCCTATCCGAAGAGGTGAAAACCATATGAAATCAGGTATCTTTTCATTTATACACATATACTTCCTTATTTTTATAGTTATTTCTTTAGTATTTTAGTTTTAAGTAATCAATCCACCTCCACCTCTCTGCTGCTCTCCAAATCCACCATCCGAATAGGTGAAAACCCATTTGAATCATCTCAAATCAAGTAATTTTTTCTTTATACACATATGGTACCTTGTTTTTATTGTTATTGATCTAATATTTTAGTTTTAAGTTTGGATTTTGATTTGATTTCACCGTGTAAAATAGGGAAATGAATAAATATTTTGTTAATTAATTAGTTTCCCCTGGAATATCAGTTGTGTTATAATGTCCATGCTAAATAAAGGGGTAATGTAATAAAAGACCTTGAATAAATAAATTGTGGAATTGGGGTATGTTGCCTCTATGAGAGGTTTTTTTTTGTGTTTCATTGTATGTTGTAGGCTGTTTTATGGGGATTGAGGTGACCAGTTGGGCTTTGTGATATGTGGGGTTGTAATGTGATGGTTAGTGGGCATGGATGTGTCATGTGAAGTTGTATGATAGTGATGATGTGTGGTGGTGTTGTGTCATGTGGAGGTGTTGTGTGATGAAGTTGTGGTGTATAATGTGGTGAGGTGGTTTTGGTTATGCGGTGGTTTGTGATGTGCAATATTTTTATTGTGATATGTGGTTGTTTTGGTGAGATGGTTGGTCGATGTAACATGGTGTCGATGGTTATTGTGAGATGGTGAGTTGTTTTGTGGTGGTTTTATTAGTTTCCTGGTTATCTATGGAATAAATTATGCTGTTAAAACAAAAAAACAAGATATTAAATAAATGAGATGGAATAGAAATGGATGTGTGGTAAATGGATTTAATTAATTTAACATTAAATGAATGGACAATGTAAGTGTGAATGAAGTGGATTATAAATGAATGTGAGAAATGCTATGAATCTTGTGTGGTGGTGGTGTGGTTTATGTGTTTTATGGTAGTGGTGAAGTGTGTGATTATGTAGTTAATGTGAACCCATAGGTTGATTATTTTGTGCTATCTATATATCATGTATTTTTATGTCATTTCTACACATTCCAGGGGGTGGTATGTCTAGGTGGTGGTGGTGGGGTTGTAGGGGAGGGGGTGTGGGCTGTTTGGGAGTGTGGGTGGGGCTATCCAGGGGGGGTACGGGGTGTCCAGGGGGGTACGGGGGTGGGAGGGCTGTCCAGGGGGGGTGGGTGGGCTGGCCACAGGGGGTAGGGGTGTCCAGGGGGGTGGGCGGTCTATCCAAGGGGGTGGGGGCTGTCCATAGGGAGAAGGGGTGTCGAGGGGGGTGGGTGGGCTGTCCACGGGGGTGGTTGGGCTGTCTAGGGGGTAGGGGGTGTCCACGGGGGTGGGCGGGGCTGTCCAGGGGGTGTGGGTTGTCCTGGGGGTCTGGGTGGGGTGTCCTGGTGGGGGAGGGGTGTGTGGGGTGTCCAGGTGGGGTGGTATGTCTAGGTGGTGGTGGTGGGGTTGCAGGGAAGGGGTGTGGGCTGTTTGGGAGGGTGGGCGGGTGGGTGGGGCTATCCAGGGGGTACGGGGTGTCCAGGGGGGTACGGGGGTGGGCGGGCTGTCCACAAGGGTGGACGGGCTGTCCACGGGGGTGGCCGGGCTGTCAAGGAGGGGTGGGCAGGCTGGACGGGGGGGTGGGTGGGCTGTCCACGGGAGGTAGGGGTGTCCAGGGGGGTGGGTGGGCTATCCAAGGGGGTGGGGGATGTCCATAGGGAGAAGGGGTGTCGAGGGGGGTGGGTGGGCTGTCCACGGGGGTGGTTGGGCTGTCTAGGGGGTAGGGGGTGTCCACGGGGGTGGGTGGGGTGTCCACGGGGGTGGGCGGGGCTGTCCACGTGGGTGGGATAGGCTGTCCACAGGGGTGGGCGGGGCTGTCCAGGGGGTGTGGGATGTCCTGGGGGTCTGGGTGGGGTGTCCTGGTGGGGGAGGGGTTTGTGGGGTGTCCAGGGGGGTTGGTATGTCTAGGTGGTGGTGGTGGGGTTGCAGGGGAGGGGTGTGGGCTGTTTGGGAGGGTGGGCGGGGCTATCCCGGGGGGTACGGGGTGTCCAGGGGGGTATGGGAGTGGGAGGGCTGTCCACAAGGGTGGACGGGCTGTCCACGGGGGTGGCCGAGCTGTCAAGGAGGGGTGGGCGGGCTGTCCAGGGGGGTGGGTGGGATGGCCACAGGGGGTAGGGGTGTCCAGGGTTGTGGGCGTACTATCCAAGGGGGTGGGGGCTGTCCATAGGGAGAAGGGGTGTCGAGGGGGGTGGGTGGGCTGTCCAAGGGGGTGGTTGGGCTGTCTAGGGGGTAGGGGGTGTCCATGGGGGTGGGTGGGTTGTCCACGGGGGTGGTCGGGGCTGTCCACGAGGGTACCCTACTAATATGGTTATGGGATGAGGCATGCTCTGATGTGATTACACATTAAGTTCTTGTTGGTTTTACATTTTTTCAATAACACATTAGTATGTTTTTTTCACATGTCTAGTTGATACCATGATTATTTTCTTCCTTTATCGTTTACTTAAATGTATTTTCTATTAAAGTTCAATCCTATTGAATTGTTTATGACAAAATGACTTATATGAATTTTTTACAGAATGGACAGAAGTTGGATGTATGAAACCGATCGTATCTCAAGCGATTTTCAAAACAATTTGGAGAGCTTTATAGATTTTGCATTTCACAATGCTTCAGATAGTGGTCGCATACACTGTCCATGTTCCAATTGTGTTGGTAGACCTTGGTTGAGTCGTGAAGTAGTCAGCTACCACATAACCAAAAATGGTTTTCAAGCAAACTACTTTGTGTGGTATCACAATGGGGAGAAAATGAAATCTCAAATTGGTGATGATTGAAATGAAAGGACTGGAATGGAGAATTTGTAGATGATTAGTTTTCGTTTATTCGTCATCATGAAAAAGAGAGGATTTCAACTCAAGAAGACGTCTATATGGGGACAACTGATGCATCTAGTGAAAATGATGATATTTATAGGGTGAAAAAATTGAATGATGCTGCAACGACTCCAGTATATCGACAATGCGATAAAATGAAAAAGATGGAATTTTTAATCCGATTGTTTCATGGAAAAACTATGTATGGGATTTCTAATACAGAAATCGATTACATTCTTACCCTCTTGAAGGATTTACTTCCAGATGATGCAGATATTCCCTCAAACCACTATATGGCATGGAAGTTAGTTGAAGAAATTGGATTTTCCAGAAACAAAATTCATGCTTGCCCGAAAGATTGCAGTTTATTCTGGGAAGAAACCGCTGAACGAAATGAATGTATAAAATGTGGCACATCCCGCTAGAAGTCAAAATCTGAGGAACACCATCCCGCATTCCACGGAAAGTAATGTGGCACTTTCCATTGATCCCCAGACTCCAGAATCTTTTTATGTCTGATGACATATCAATAAAAATGAGATGGAATGATATCGAGAGAAAGAAGACTAATGATGAGTTGGTTCATCCTGCAGATGGATTTGCATGGCAGAGATTTGATGCTCGGCATCCTGATTTTTTAGCTGACGTGCATAATGTGAGGCTGGGTCTTTCATGCGACGGTTTTAATCTGTTTGGGCAGATGATTACTTCGCACAGCACATGGCCAGTTTTTATACACATTTATAATCTTCCCCCATGGTTGTGTATGAAAAAATCTTTCACTTTCATGAGTATACTCATATCTGGTCCTTCTGATCTCGGCATTGATATTGATGTATACATGAAACCTTTAATAAAAGAGTTGAAACTTCTTTGGGATGTGGGTGTGCGCACATACGATGCATGTTCGAAAGACATATTTCAGATGCATGCTGCGCTTATGTGGATGATCAATGATTTTCCGGCTTATGCAATGATGTCTGGATGGAGCACAAAGGGAAAACTGTCATGTCCAGTTTGTATGAAGAATACACGATCCAGAAGACTGAAACATCGTTGTAGTTTCAGTTTTATGGGACATCGACGATTTTTGCCAAAGGATCATCCATATAGAATGAATCGTCGAAGATTTGATAATACTATAGAGACCGATGATCCACCTCAGCGTATGTCTGGAACTGATGTGCTTAATGAATTGAAAGATTTCAGTTTTTCGTTCGAGAAGGGTCAAATGAAATCTGGAAAGAGAAAGAATGTTTCCATAGAAACCTGTTATAATTGGAGAAGAGGAGTATCTTTTTTGATTTTCCTTATTGGTCAACCAATTTGCTACGTCATTGCTTAGACGTAATTCATATTGAAAAGAATATATGTGAAATGTTTCTTTCAGTTCTTCTAAATGTCAAGGGGAAGACAAAAGATGATTTACGATCTCGACGTGACTTGGTGGATTGGGGCATCAGACCATAATTGCATCCTGTGCGTATCAGTGAAAATAAATGGCAACTTCCATGTGCGTCTTATGTGATGACACCTACTGAAAAAAAACAATTTTTGGAAGTATTAGAGACTATTATAGTTTCTGATGGCTATTCAAGCAACATATCTAAATGGGTCAATAGAAGAGAGTTGAAGCTAAAATCTTTGAAGACTCGTGATTATCATGTTCTACTGCATGAGTTGCTTCCAATAGAAATCCGTCATCTTTAGTCCAACAATGTAAGGGTGGGTGTTATTCGGTTGTGCCATTTGTTTAGAGATCTTTGTGCTAAGAAGTTGTCCAAGTATTTCTTGAAAAAAATGTTGACAGATGCCCCATTAATTTTGTGTGAGTTGGAGAAAATATTTCCCCCATCATTTTTCACATGCATTCTGCATCTGACTGTCCATATTCCAACTGAAATACTTCTTGGAGGACCTGTTTCTTTTCGTTGGATGTATCCAACTGAAATAAATATGTTCACATTAAAGTCTTATGTTCGAAACAAAAATCATCCTGAAGGTTCTATCGTGAACGGTTACTTAGCTCAAGAATGTATGGATTTCTGTTCAATGTATTTGTCTGATCTTACTACAAGAATGAACAGACCAATGAGAAATGAAGAAGAACAATATGAGAAAATTGAACCCAGTTTTCCATCACTTCCTCAAACAGGAGGAATTCTTGGATCATATACATTGAAGACATTAAGCCATGAAGAGCGGGAGATGGAACATCGCACAGTTTTGTTCAACTGTGATTTGTTCGATGACTATATCAGGTAACAAAATTGAATATGTATATCTTAAATATATATATCTGTTAAACTATTCATATTTTTTTATCTATAGGGAACATAAAACAATGATAAATAGGAAGCATCGTTCTTTATCTTTGAGAAGGAGAGAGACTTTGAATAGCAAAGAGTTTTCTGCTTGGTTAAAATTGAAGGTAAAAATATTACTGTTTAAATTAATTATTTCAATATTTACTTAAGTTTAACTATCATTTATATTGCAGGTATTGAGTTTGTCTGCTGACTCTGTCTCTGAGGAAATAAGAGCTTTGGCTTTTGGTCCTAATATCGTGGTTCGTGACTATAAATCAATTGTTATCAATGGGTATAGATTTATTGTCACTGAACGAGCCAAAAACATGATAACACAACATGATGGTATTATGGTTACTGCCACAACAGATTGTTATGCCAGTGCATCAGATAGTAGACCGCGACTTGAAAATGTGGGTTATTATGGAGTCGTTGAGAAAATAATAATATTGGATTATTACTCTCATGGATGAGTCACAATGATGAAATGCCATTGGTTTGATTCGATGATGAGACATGGCACATTTATTGATGATTGTGGATTTCGAGTAATTAATATGACCCGCACTCTTGCAACCGAAGAACCATATGTGTTGGTATCAATGGCTAAACAAGTTTTTTATGTCAAAGATCAACTTCAACCTGAATTTGGGGTCATAGTTGATGTAATTCCAAGACATATTTTTGATGATGCTGCTGATGGAATTGACACTATCCCTCTTGCCATTGGAACCAATCCATTTATTTCTTTTGATGACTCAAATAGCTCAATTGTCAGAGTTGATTGTGAACCTGAAGTTGTGGTTGGAAATATATAGAATCATTCATCCATGTTCTCAATTATTTTGGTTTACCTCGAGTTGGGTTGTTAAGGTTGGTAATATTCATATTTATTTAGTATTGATCACAAATATGTTTTAGCTGACTTGACCGTTATGTGAATTTTCAATGTTTATTGGTTGCTGTTTTATTTGAATTGCATTTTCTAATTTGGAATTGAACTGTATTCAAACCAAATCAAACAATATTTCTAACTTGGTGAACATTACAACTTGTATGTTTTATTAAATTCATTCAAGCTCTTCTAAAACAATTGATAGCTAAATTACCAATGAATCCCCTCATTCCCTCATATATTTAGTTTTTTGGTTTACACATTAATTTTCGTTTTCTAATTAATTACATATTTGTTTTCCAATGCAGGAAATGCATCCAATTGAAGAGAGACAAAGAAAAAAATGGCGGAGAACAATCGTCGGATGGAGGAGATGGGCATTCCACCATTAGTGCCTACAGTGAGTACTTTATTTCATATATATATATATATATATTTACATAATATATAATGTCATGTGATTAATTTTTTTTGTAAACTTTTTTGTAGGATCCACCATTACGTCGACAGTTATTCGACGAGGAGCCTAATACTGGTCCTAGTACTCAGGCCGGTGGTACGAGGAGGGTTCGTACCAGAGGTGGACGTAGATCTGCGCATGCCGGACTAGACCCTGCCCCTCCCACTGACATTTCAGCCTTCCCACATTCGGATCCCGGTGTGTTGTTAGGGACACATGGGATATTTAGACCTCCCATGTTTTCTCTACCTTCTACATCTTCTGCCCCATCATTTTCACATCCCATGATGATTCCCACTCCCCAGTCAGCATCAGGTCATACAGCTGTTCCATATTCTTTTCCTTCTACTTCTGTCTCTCCGAGATTTTATATTCCATCATCTTCGACTCCTATTCCACCAAAGGGTGTTCCATCAGGTTCTGTGGATCCGGCGCCACTCATTGATCAGACTAGCGCAGGTATATTTATAAAACCCTAACAAATTTTTATAGCAATATTTATTTTCATTATAACATGTTTTGATAAAATATTTGTTTTTCTTTCATGACAGATACATCTACTGACAGGAGGCGGGGGCGGGGTCGTACACGCATGTGTTCGGTGTGGACCACCCTCACGCGCGTTTACGAAGCGCGCGCATCACTTAAAACACGAATATTGATCCGTACCGCGCACACCGCACGTCGGATTGATGTTCCGTCTGCGCGTACACGTCACGAATAATAATTAGAGTGTTTCACGGTGGTTTCAGCTCAATCCGAGGTCATCGGCTATGAATTTGACCGTTGGACGCCCGTTTTGGCCGTTTATGACACCAGAACTGCGTTGTCGGTCACCGCGGGCACACAGGACGTCCGATTGACGTACCGTCTACTCAACCACTTCATAAATCACTCACCCGTATTTGTCGTCTGATTTCAGGCCATTCAGACTTTTTTCGGCCCGTTTGGACCCCCCTCACACGTGTTTACGAAGCGAGCGCATCACTTAAAATACAAATATTGAGCCGTACCGCGCAAACCGCACGTCCGATTGACGTGCCGTCTGCGCGTACACGTCACGAATAATAATTAGAATGTTGCACAGTGGTTTGAGCTCAATTTGATGTCGTCCGCTATGAATTTGACCGTTGGACGCCCGTTTTGGCCGTTTCTGACACCAGAACTACGTTGTCGGTCACCGCGGGCACACGGCACGTCCGATTGACGTGATGTCTGCTCGAACACTTCATAAATCACTCTCTTGTATTTGTCGTCTGATTTCAGACCATTCTGACTTCGTTCGGCCCGTTTGGACCCCCCTCACGCGCGTTTACGAAGCGCGTGCATCACTTAAAACACGAATATTGAGTCGTACCGCGCAAACCGCACGTCTGATTGATGTGCCGTCTATGCGTACACGTCACTAATAATAATTATAATGTTGCACGGTGGTTTCATCTCAATCTGGAGACGTGGTGTGTCCGGCACCACTCAAAGTGTTCGTCTTTTGTTTCAAAAGGACGTCATTTTTAGTGAAATGCATCAACTGACATACGGAAAACTGACCAAACGCATTCCGAATCTGTTGATAATTTATCCCAACAATCCATGGGTAATATGTGACGTGTACGAGCCAACCTGGGATGAATCTGAGTCGCGGTGTGTCCAGGATAAGTCTAAGTGACTCTCTTTTGTTTAAAATGGACACCATTTTAAGTACATACGGAAAAATGACCAAACGGATTTGGTTTCCATTGAAACTTTAGGAGAACGATACATGGGTCATATGTGACGTGTAAGAATCATCCCCGCTTCAATCCGACATGCGGTGCGGCTGACACCACTCAAAGTGTCCGTCTTTTGTTTCAAAAGGACGTCATTTTAAGTGAAAGGCATCAACTGACATACGGAAGAATGACCAAACGCATTCGGATTCTATCGATACATTAGCACAACGATCCATGAGTCATATGTGATGTGTACAAGTCAACCCCGTCTTAATCCGAGACGCGGTGTGGCCGACACCGCTCTAACTCTGTCTCTTTTGTTTAAAATGGACATGATTATAAATGAAAAGAACAACTGACATACGCAAAACCGACCAAACGCATTCGTAATCTTTTGATAATTTATCACAACGATCCATGGGTCATATGTGACATGTACGAGCCAACCCGGGATGAATCTGAGTCGCGGTGTGGTCAGGATTAGTCTAAGTGTCACTCTTTTGTTTAAAATGGACAACATTTTAAGTACATACGGAACACCGACCAAATGCATTCGGTTTCCATTTAAACTTTAGGAGAATGATCCATGGGTCATATGTGACGTGTAAGAATCAACCCCTCCTCAATTGGAGACGCGGTGTGGTCGGCACCACTCATAGTGTCCGTCTTTTGTTTCAAAAGGACGTCATTTTAAGTGAAAAACATCAACTGGCATACGAAAAACCGACCAAACGTATTCGGATTGTGTCGATACGTTAGGAAAATGATCCATGGGTCATTTGAGACGTGTAAGAGTCAACCCAGTCTAAATCCGAGACGCGGTGTGACTGGTACCACTCTGACTGTGTCTCTTTTGTTTAAAATGGACAAGATTATAAGTGAAATAAACAACTGACATATGAAAAACTGACCAAACGCATTTGGAATCTGTTGAAAATTTAGGGCAACGATTCATGGGTCATATGATACGTGTACGAGTCAACCACACCTCAATCCGAGTCGCGGTTTGGCCGAGACCACTCTAAGTGTATCTCATTTCTTTAAAATGGACTACATTTTAAATTCATACGGAAAACCAACCAAACACATTCTGATTGTGTTTATATTTTAGCACAACAATCCATGGGTTATTTGTGATGTGTACGAGTTAACCCCGCCTCAATACGAGACGCGGTGTGGCCGACACCATTCAAAGTGTCTCTCTTTTATTTAAAAAACACTTCATTTTAAGTGAAAACAACAACTGACATACGGAAAACCGACCAAACGATTTCGGAATATGTTGATACTTTAGGACAACGATCAATGATTCATTTGTGACGTGTACGAGTTAACCTCACCTCAATCCGAGGCACGGTGTGACCGGTATCATTCCAGATGTATGTATTTTGTTTAAAATGGATATCATTTCTATTAAAAATATATGGTATATGAAAAACCAATCAAATTATGAATTGAATTCCGGATTCCACATATGATTGTCATCCAAATTTTAAAATGAATTCTAAATGAATTATGTATGTTTATAATTATGTTATGAATTCTACTTTAATTATGGATGAGTATGTTTTCAGGATGCATTATATGTGTTTGTTGGCTGGTTTTCATTATTTGTATGTGTTGGTTTGTTCTCTATATGTATGCATTATATGTGTTACAGGTACAATAATTGGATTGAAAAATGAATTGAAAACGAGGGCATAATTGGATTGAAAATTGAATTGAAACCTAGGGTGAATGCCCAAAAATCTGCTGTGCAAATTGCATAGCAGGCTGTTGTGCAATTTGCACAGCAAAGCCTATGCCAACGGTTTGAAAACCGTTGGCATAGGCTCTATGCAGGTGTTTTTACCAACGGTTCCTTGAACCGTTGGTAAAAACACCCTATCCCAACGGTTTGAAACCGTTGGGATACTTTGTTGAATGTTGTTTTTATCAACGGTTCATGGAACCGTTGGTAAAAACCTTTCCCAACAGTTTGTAAACCGTTGGGAAAGAAAATGCTCTGTTGATTTCCCAATGGGCCAAACCGTTGGGATAGGTTGATTTTTTCTAACCTATCCCAACGGTTCTGTGTAAACCGTTGGGAAAAGCCATTCCCAACGGCTTACTTCCCCACGGTTTTCAGAACCGTTGGTATAACATATACCAACGGTTCTGCAGCCTTTCCCAACGGTTCTAAACCATTGGGAAATGCTGGATTTCCAGTAGTGTAAGTGTTACATTTTGTTTTATGTAACCCTTTCTCTAGTGGGGTAGGGAACTTCATTCTTCCCCATTATGAATAGTTTGGAAGACTTTCATAGGTTGAAGTGTTTTGATAAAAATGGATAACCCATAGAACAAAATGTAAAAGTGGTTTAAGTGAACATTTTTCATTAATAGAACTTGGTTTATCAATTTTTATCATGTTATTTATTATGTAACTATATAAACTATTAGTCTAGATTTTTTATTTTATAGATGCTATTGGAGGTGGCCTACTTAGTTGTACTCACCCCAAGCTCTTATCTCTATTGGGTACCAAACCATACATCATGGTTGAAAATCAGGATAAGAGAAAGGTCCCTATTCTAGATGGTTGATTTGGGCATGGGATGTTCATGTATGAGGGATTCTTCATTGGGGTTTGGAATCATTTTAGAGATTCTCTGGTTGAATTTATTTTGGTTTTTTCTCAACACTTGGTACTGTATGACATAACGTGGCATATTTATTATTTGTTTGTGGGATGGTACCTTGTTTTGGGAAATGGATTCATGATTAATATTTATTTTTTATTGGTTTCCTTTATTTAATATTTCATATATTGTGGATTACTCTGATAAAGAGGGTTTAATGTTTCAACAGGTTCTATTTTACCCTCACTGCTAGTCAGAAACCTATATAAAATGGGGAGGTGCACCTGAGGTCATGTGGCGACCTGCCTCAGGGCACCAGATATAGTATCCACTGATTTGGTATGTTAAAAAGTGGTATTAGAGAAGTTTCCATTTCTATTTCCTTACTATTTGGTTATTGAAGAAAAGAGGTTAGGATGTGTTGGGACATGACAATAAGCTTGTGTGTGGGATAATAAAACTCATATATAGAGGAAAACCCAAGTATCGAGGGTGGGATTGTTATTCTTGATGATTGTTATTAAATTTGGATGATATTTCATCTTGGTTGATGCAGTTTTTGTGTGATTTGGATATTTTATTGTCTTTTTATCATAGAGGAAATGGAATGTGGTTGTGAATACATGCATCATTTTTGGAACCTTGGGTTATATGACACATGGATCACTATTGGAATACATCAGAAATACATGTGGTCAGTATGGGATAGAGTAATTTTTAATTTTCCATGGAAATTTGAATTAAATGTTGTCTAATCAATATTGTGAAATTGGGTAAATGAAAATAATTTTAATGAGTTTTTAATGAATAGTGCCTAATTAAGAGACATAAATGGGATAAAATCTGGTTATAATGAGTTATAATGATATAAAGGTTCCTAAATGAGAAATATTTTTTGTTGTGAATGTAAAAATGGTTAAAAAGTGTGTCTATTGAAAGAACTTTGGTTATGAAAGTTGGTTTACCCCT
This sequence comes from Viscum album, assembly GCA_963277665.1. NCBI lineage: Eukaryota > Viridiplantae > Streptophyta > Magnoliopsida > Santalales > Viscaceae > Viscum > Viscum album. The sequence goes on from OY728157.1 coordinate 174,181,013, forward strand.
TGTTGACCATTGAACAAGGTAGTGATATATGAGTGTAGTTATATAGATGTGACAATGTCTATTGGTATAGTGTATGATAAATGGGATGTTTATGGATAGTATTTATACTCTATTGGCGAAAACTCTGTAAGAGTTATGTTATGTGTTTTGAGATGTGTTTTTTGCATTGTACATAGATTCCACCATGACAACATTTTCTGGTAGGGTGGAAAGAGGATATCATCGATAATTCTCCTTGAGTAGCAGAGTAGGATACCCATTATCCCAAGGTAATGAAGGGGATCATTTTTCCATGATAACTTTGTTTATTTTATGATGATTATGTAAGAGTGCCTAGGGTAGGTTTTATTGAGTATGTTTGAATTGACTATAGATATTCAGGTGTAGTATCCATTGGCGTTCACTATAGAGGGTAGACATAAGGAAAACAAGTTCAATATAGATTCCATATTGATTATTCTACATAACATAGATAATCCTCTAGAAAATTGAGTCAATTTTGAGGCTTATTTGTTGTGACAACCGACAAAGAACTATTGAAATATTCAAGTTCAGACTGAGTAAGAATAAGTTATGTTGTAGTGAGATTTCTAGGGAAATTTTTGAAGCATTTCTATCAGGATACCATGATGTAGGAGAAATATGTTGTGTTATGGGGTTCACCCCAGGGTCTATGATAGTGATGAATTAGGATTGCCACTTCCTCTACATTCAACACTTTGTTCTAGAATTGTTAGGGGATTATGCAACTACATTGAGATGTTTTCAAGATAGGACTAGGCATGAGATAAATTCCAAAGTTAATAAATTCCATCTAAATATGTTTTTTATAGCAGTGAATCAATACCTTATTTCATAAGGGAAATTCATGGAGGAATTGGTTGGTAGATTAGTGGTTCTACTTAGGTGTTCTAGTGGTGAAACCTCTAATAGTAGGAAGATCTATTTTGAGGGATTTCACCGGGGCAGTGATGGACAGATAAGTTAGAGAAGATAACCATCCTCTTGGGGTTGTGATGGAGTTTTATCCTCTTAGAGTGGAAGGTTGGGACACATGCATAGTTAGACTCCCTGACCCTCGGTTCAGTTCCAAGAATATGGAAAGATAATGTGTGTGAAGAGTTCAGGCAGTAACCTTTGTTAGATGGGTGGTGATGGAGGATCAAAATTGATGTTGGCTGAAGGTAGGGGTCAAATACCCCATACTTGGCAGGCAGTTGGAGTACCAATGGTTGTACCAGTTGAAGTGATAGATGTGGTACTCCAAGATAAGGGTGTCCTTGTCATCAGGTTAGTGTAACATGAGGGACTCAATCTAGAGACCATGGTAGAGAGATAGGTTTTCTTTATTCAACTTATTTTACACTTAGAGGTAGTGAGTTTGGACCATTGATAGTTCAAGTTATGATTATTATAAATTCCACACATGATAGTTCTTTTTCTATACAAGTACCTCACACTCTTTTATATCTGGTCAGTTTATAAATGTTTTGGGTCTTGAGGTGTAACACATGTGTGGGGTTATATTGATTGACACACTGTTAAGTGTGTAAACAATAAAAATAGCTAGCATTATAATGAGTGTACCATATAGGTTGGTGAGTACCATTTTATTCAGGAATTTTTTATGCTTTAGATTTCATGTTTTGATCTGATATATTCAATGGATTGGATATCATCACATCAGGAACATATTCACACCTATCATAATAGGGTAACATTCACATCCCTTAAGGGGGATACTTATGTTCACTATAGAGAGTGGGATATCAAATCAGCTCATGCTAGGCCAGTTTTTCAGAAGTTGGGTGAGCTCAAAGACTAAGTGGAATGTCTTGTACTTAATTATAATGGAGTAGAGTATGGTGTCTTTCCTCATATGGTGGATCAGTTTCAGGATGTCCTTCCTAAGGGATTCTTGAGGCTGATTCCCAAGATAGATGTTGATTTCAAGATTTAGTTACTATTAAGAGTGGATCCTATTTATATTAACCCTTGTACTATGGCCCCGATATATCTTTAGAAACTAAAAAACAAGTTATAGGAATTTGATAATAACGGTTTTATTACTCTAAGTATGTCACCATGGGGATCTCAAGTTTTGTTTGTAAATAAGGCTGATAGAACATTGTGGTTGTGTGTTTTTTATCAAAATATGAATCAGATGATGGTTTATAATTGATAATATCTTCTATGAATCAATAAAAAATTTAACCAGTGGAGACATGCTTCTATTTTCTCCAAAATAGACATGATATCAAGGTATCGTCAGCTGAGGGTTTGATGATCGGATATACCACAAACTTTTTTTAGAAGAAGCTATCATTTGTATGAGTTCTTTCTACGATATTTGTGTTTAAAAAATTTCCATAAGTGTGTATGTTTCCAATGAACTGAATATTTTACTCATACCTAGTTCATTTCATAATTTTATTTTTGGATGAAATCTTGGGGTAATCTAACACTCATGATGATAGTTCCAAACATCTTGATGTCATCCTTAGTATACTAAGAGAGAATATCCTATACACCAAGCTATATAAGTGTCATTTTTGGATTAACAAGGACTTTTTCATGGGCCACGTCATCTCAGATAAAGGTTTCTCAATAGACCTAGACAAAGTGAAAACATTTTAATCTTTGGAGTAGTGTAAGAATATTTTTGATATCCAATGCTTTCAAGGTTTATATGGTGGCTATAAAAGGTTCGTCAAAGAATTTTCTTGTTTGGAAGCACCAATTTCATTATTTACTGGGAAGGGAATTAAGTTTAAATGGTTTGAATAATGTTAGAATTCTATCAAGGAATTAAAAAAGTGTTTTACTATTGCACCAATTTTGATCCTCCCTGAGTTGGGTAAGTAGTACCTTGTTTTGTGATGTGTATGGTGTTGGGCTTGGGGCAGTTATGATGCCATATGATCAGGTTATGGAATATGGGTCACAAAAGTTGGGACCTCATGAATGAAATTATAATTCACATGATATTAAGATAGATGAGGTGGATCATGCTTTAAAATGATGGTGGCATTACCTGTTAGCGAAAAGGTTTACTATATATACCGATCATAAAAGCCTTAAGTAAATCTTTGACTAGTATGAATTGAAAATTTGGAAGGTAATATGGGTTTATTACATGTATTACTTTAATTTTGAAATGTTCTACACACCAGGAAAGTAAAAACATGTTGCATATTCTTTGATTTGGGATATTCAAAATCAGGTGTTTTCAGAATCTAACTCCGAGTGGATAGTGATGGAATTTTTTAATAACATGCATAGAGGGGATTAGGATGGACAAGGGAAGATGGACTTTTTATCCTTAGAAGTTGATTCTATGCTTCTGAGATGAATCAATATGGGTTAGTTTGAGGATCTTGAGTGTTTTCTTTGATGGAATATCATGGTGGTGTGGTGTCACCTTTCAACTGCATTGTTGATAAGGATGAGATCAATTTTGTTTATGGACATGTTTTTGTTCCTCATTGTATAAATAAAGAGTTGACATGTGATTTTAATGCCTCTAAGTGGTAGGGGCAATCTATTTTGACCAAAATTTATCATCATCTTCATAAAAAGTATTGGTGGGTAGGGATTAAAAAGAAGTTGTAGGTTTTGTAATGTAATACTACACCTATCAGTAGGTGTAGTCTAAGCATCAAGGACCATTGGTTTTTTTTAGCTATTTCCCATTCTTGAATAGAAGTGGGATAGAGACATGATGTATTTTTTAGTAGGTCTTATATGGATTAATTGGACTAGTTATCTGATATGGATAGTCATGTATTGGTTAACTAAGGTGGTATATTTCTTACCGATTCGAGAGACCTTCGCCATGGATCCGTTCTAATATTTTTATGTTCGGGAAATTGTGAGGTGGCATGGGGTTCTATAGAATATAGTTCCAGATAGTGGTCCTCATGTTACTTCACTCTTCATGAAAGGGTTATAGAAGTATCTTGGTAACAAGTTTTTTGAGCATGTATTTACACTAATAAATAGACAGTCAGTCAGAGCATGCTATTCAGTTACTGGAGGACATGTTTTGGGAATGTGTCATAGTCTTTGGTGGATCTTGGGAGAAGAAATTGGGTCTTGTTGAGTTCTCATATATCAATAGTTACCATGAAACAATTCAGATGGAACCATATGATGCACTTTTTAGTAGGCCATGTGGATCTCTAATATGTTGGATGGAGGCTAGAGAATCATAGTTTTTGGGTCCGAGTCTCATATAGGAGATGTCTAAGTAGGTTAAATTTTTTTATCAATATAAGGCTATAGATCATAGTAGAAATAAGTCATATGTTAATCAACATCATCATCCTCTTGAATTTATATGGTGTGATTGTTTGTTTCTTCATGTGTTTCCAATTTGGGTCACCATTGCATTTGAAAGTTGGGTATGTTTCACCCAAGTACATCGGCCTTTTGATATTATAGAGAATATGTAACCAGTGGTGTGTCGATTGGATCTTATATATATATAGTGAGATTAATGATATTTTTCATGTTTCACAGCTTCAAAAGTATTGCCCTGATCCATCTCATGTGATTGATATTGATGATATATATCTTGAGACGGATGAATCCTTTGAGGATCATCCATTCCATACTGTGGATTATAGTAAGAAAGTTTATTGAAGTTAGACCATGTTGTTGGTTCAAGTGTTGTTGTAGCGTCATGAAATTTTGGAAGAGACATTGTAATGAGAGATATATTTAGAGTCCCAGTGTCTTGACCTCTTTATATTAAATACTCAGTGAGGTTTGGTAGTGATTCTCAGATATAAGCTGTTATAAGGTGTAGAGGTGGTAAGATCCTAGAATTATAAAGAGCTATATTCTAGTTTGTTTTCTATATCAAATCCTTTTATGTTTGTTAATGAAATGTTCCTTGGGTTTATTAGGAGTCTCAGGGGTGTCACAGGGTTTAGGGTATGATTCAATGTAAAAAGGTACCATCCAGTGCATGTTTCTTAGTTGGGGGATGGTTAGTATTAATCGTGTAACCTAACCATTGTTTCCGGAATGAGTGGCATGCAATTGATGAAACTATGAAAACTCAGAGGTAAGACCATGTAGACTTGGAAAGAGCCATCCCAAATGGTCACCACATGGTTTTTCAAACTGTCCGGTCTTCCCAATAGACTCTGTGACCATATCCCCTCTTGGATAGAGGGTGGTGCACATTTGGTGCATGGATTTCCCAACCGTACATCTAAACCATGCGCCTCATTAAAAATGAGAAAATTATCCATTTCTCCCCCTCGATCTTTACGAATCCTCCCCCAAATTTGTCCCTTATTCTTTCTACAACATACAAGGGTGATGAATACTTTCTTCCAAACTTCCCAATGGTCGATCTCCCTCTTTTCAAAGTTGTTTGTAGCACTGTTCGATGAAGATCAAAGATTCAGGTGAGTTTTGAACTAATCTTCGTTCATTTTTTTGGATTAGGGATTGTGGAATCATTCTTCCTCTTCATAATCTCTAAAACCATATTTCTCTTGCTGTTTCTATGTTGGTGATTTACAGGTGGTTTGTTTCCAAATAAAAGACTAAGGATTAGAGATCATTCATCTTTGTAATTGAGGTAGGTGGTTTATAAGTTATATCCCATAGCCTTTTGGTTAAATTTATATTTATATGGTTCTGGGATTGTTCTATTGTGATTTATGTTCAGTTTTCCATGCTTTAAATGATAAATTGATTGTTTAATTGATGAATTTAAACCCTCATGATCATTTTGGGATGCATTGAGGTTTATTGGTCTAGGATAGGGGCCGCCAATGGGTTGTTCAACATTCTTCAACATGGAATTTATTTTTTCTGTGTAGAATTAAATTGTTATGAGATATATCCCATGATAAATATGATGATATGTTATCTTGAGTTATGAAATGGAACTAATGGTAATTGTGTCTAGTATTTGACATGGCTAAAGGGGGTTTTTGGTACATTGGTAAATGTGTGAAATGAATTATGGGTTACAAATAGAGAATGTGTTAAATGAATTAAGGCATGTAAGTAGGGAATGTGTGTGATAATAGGTTAAGGCACATAAATTGTATATGTGTTAACATGTTACAAAGTATGAATGATGTATGTGTTAAATGAAAAAAAGTATGTAAATGGTAAATTTGTTCAATGTGTGATGGTATGTACATGGTATATGTGTTGATTGGTTAAGGAAGACTATGCACATGTCTTGGTAGTATGTGGGTATTGGAATTTAGTATCTACACCCATAGGTTGGGTTAGAAATAGTCTCTAGACCCCACCCCTATAATACATCGGTTAGGGATTCGGATTGAGGCTATATTCCCCTAACGAATGCATGGGATATGAATACCAATATTGGGTCTCCAAGGTAAGTGTTACATGTTTTTTTGGTAATTTATTACCTAGTTAGGTAGGGAAAATTATAATTTCTAATTATTTAAATTTTATATGAACGAAATAAGCCAAACTATTTTGATGAAAAAGGATAACTCATGCATTAAAAGGTAAATGTGGTTAAAGTGAACTTTCTTAATTAATGGAACTTTTTTAATATTCTGTTTATCTTGTTATTATTTATGTACCTAAATACACTATCTATTTAGACTTGATATTTTTTATGCACCATTGGTGGTGGCCTACTGAGTTATACCGACACCCTGCTCAGGATGCCATTGGGTACCTGAGAAGACTTCACGGTTAAAGGTCAAGAATAAAGGAAATGTTCCTATACTAGATGGTTGATTTAGGTGTGGGATGTGAATGGATGATGGGTCTAAATTTGTATTCAAGACCCATTTTTTGGATTCTTCAATGTCAATATTTTGGGGTTTTATCTTCACTTGGAACTCTAGGGAATGACATTGCATATTTACATTTTGGTTGTGGGCTGGTACCTAGTTTTGGGAAATGGATTAATGATGCATATTTTTTTACTGGTTTACTTTATTTTATATTTCATATACTATGTGTTACACTGATGAAGTGGTTATACTCTCTATATTTATTCTATTAGACCCTCACAACTAGTCGAAACCCACTCTCATATAGGGGGTGTTCCTTTTGTCATTTGGAAAACCGTATCAGGGCTCCAGATATAGTTGTCACCAGATCATGGATGTTACTCTGATAATTTCATCCAGAGATTTAACATAGAGAAAAATAAAATCCTAGATTATTTCTGTTATCGGTAAAGTGAAAGCACGAGAGGGTAATTAGATTTTCTACTCTCTCTTCTCCTCTAGGGGTATAGAAATATCGATCACATAAGAAATAATCTCCATTAAAAGGTTTAGTAGATTAAAATTTTAAGTCGGTATGAAAGAATGAGATGAATGAATATAAAATATTCAATTAATAAAGATGAAGCTATAGAGATAGTACCTCTCATAGTCACTGAACCTACATCAACTCCCTCTGGACACCTATCTACTATGGGAAGAAGCTTCATCCCTAATTCTTGTGGCCAGAACCTCTTATATAATAAACAAACTAGTAGCACCATAGTACCATTTGGTTTTCATGAGTTTATAGCCCTACACAAAGAATAAAATATATAAAAGAACATCTTTATGTGGATGTATTGACCACATAAACCACAAATATTAGGTACTTACTCACAAACTCATTTCAAATTCCAAAACGCTCCACAATAAACATAACTAAATTTACATTTTCAATACATTTTAGAATATTTTTATGATATTTTATTTCAAAATATAATATAAGGCTCATATCACTTCTTATTTCCTTTCATGGAACTAATATAACTACCACTGGGAGTTAGAGGAACTACTTCTAAACCTTACTTTCCATCAAGGTCAAGATCATATATCAAGTATATATCAATAAATAATATATAAGAGGTGGGATTCAGTATGAAAACATGATATCAGATATCATTTTGAAGACCCATTTTTAATCTTTATACCTTAAGCTTCTCATTTGATACTACCTCGTTAGAAAACTTAACAAATTCATCAAAGTGGTGTGCATACTGAGTCATGGTATTATATCTTGGTTGGAGGTTAATAAATTATATACCATTTTCCAAAACCATCAATTTTGAATAGAAAATATCTACTAAAAGGCCTATAAACCCTTTCTAATAAAAGACATAATGTGACTTCACAATAACCATTAAATCCCACCAATTACTTCAAGGCCCTTCTAGCCTAAAGGTAGCCTCTTTCGCATTTATTTAATCTATAATATAGAAGACCTCAAAAAACAAAGAAATATTTTTTAAATAACACTTCAGCATAAGAGGATCATTTGAAACTAGAAATGTCAGATGTTTCTATCGAAGAATATCCAGAACATGATCTTTAGTTTAATCCCATTGAGTTCAACGACTGGATCCTGAATGGGAATGGGTGAGACTACCTTCCCCAGATCATGTGTAACAAACACCACAATCTCAAAAAGGTTCTATTAAAGTAGATGATTCTCTTAGTTTGTTCCCAAACAACTTCATCTTATGACCACTACACAAATCTTATTGGGGTTATGGTCATATAGAATATCAAGAGGAAAAACAAAAACATCCTCAAGGATACTCAGATCATATAAATAATGAAGAGAGAGGGGGGAATATAAATTCTATTACATAGAATTTAATTTCAAGGATTTCAATGTACTCAAATAAATTTTTGATAAGACTATAATAATATCAATTTATTCCTCAAGAAAGATTTTCTCAAACACCCCTAGTTACTCAAGGCTCACTATGATGAGATCTGGCTAGGTAATCTCTCAAGAACTACCAATCAAGTCCTAAAAATCCTACCTTCTATCTACTAGAACATACTAGAATACATATCAACATTAAGAATAGATGAAACAACCTATTTAACTACAATAAAAAATTTCCATGAACTATCTTGAATATCTTAATATATTTGTATCCAAGTAGGCACTGGAATATCCCTAAGAGAATTCTTTATCCCCCTAGGTTGGAGTAAAATTTTGAGTCATCAAAAAATGGTCAAAGAGAATGATTTCACCACAAAAACAATAAAACAAGATTGATCAATGGTAGATTACACAAAGATCAATTGTTATTTCAAACACACCTTAAGGAGATATAAACCATAAACATACATTGGAAAAAACTATACATCATTTAAGAAATGATCTAAAATTCATCAAGATAAAGACCTTGAATATATATGTAATGAGTGAATCACAACAACATCAGCCACCGCCATCACCAAAGGCCATGCTAACCAAGCACACCCACCGCCTCCAAGTTGAGAATTTCCTTTTCCTAGACCTATAATAATATAATCTTCAAATTCTCAAAGGTAAAGTTGGGGTGTGATAAAAATAACCTAGTAAGATATTATCAAATGTTCAAAAAAAATCACAACATATTAACCACCTATGATTCGATTTAGATAAAAACAAGGAATAGAAAAAATATTAACATTTTCAATAACACATAAATTCAAATAAAAAATATTGAAATCATATAAAAAACTGGTCAATTGAACACTTTAATAAATTAGATAATCATGGGTAAATCCGTTCAATAAATGTTAGAATTTAATATTCAAATAAAAACAAATTTTCATGGTTATATTCCCTAATATTTGTTAGTTATTATCTCAAGTATCCTCAAATACTCATTAACACAATCAAGGCTCAAATTTTTCACTCTTCTCTAAGGATTAGGCTATCAGGATAAAATCATTCAACACCATGTCCTAGAAAATAAGGCCAAATTTGGTTTTGTTAGAGTTATCATCATTAATCTATTACAAGGGGTCAGTGTCCTAGTGTGCTTATCCTAATCTCCCAATAACTAATCAATGCTTAAATACTATCCAATCAATCCAGCAATCAATAATTCATGAGAAAATAAATATTTTCATTTCATTTCATCTTTCTCAGTACAAATGTGAAATTTCAAGTTTTAACATAGAATATCACTTACATAACCATATCATAGGTCTTTATAAAGTTCATTCCTTTAAAAACTATCATTTATTTAAAGATATTTTTCTCAAGAATGGACATAAAATAATTTTTCATCTCAATGCATCCTTCCCCCAAAATCCATAGGATATTTTCAAATCCATTGAAAAGTGTTTTATTTCACAATTACATACATTTTGAAATAACACATCTAATTTTATAAATTCATGGATCAAAAACTAATTAAAGATTCTCTTTAAAATAAGCAATAAATAAATGATTCACATTAAGGTAAAATTATTGTGGAATGACCTACATATGGCCACATGATCAATTAATTACCCGGAATGAGAACTTCTAATGAAAATACAAAGGAAAAGAAGATAAATGAATAATTAATAGAATAAAAATCCATCAAATTATTATTAAAATAAATCAAAAACATGAGGATTCACCACCAGCGAACAAGGTGAGAGGGGAATAATGTATTACTCTCAAATCAATTTGTGTACACTTACCAGAGAAGGATTGATCACATCCACCAAAACATAGATCCTAGAAGATGTTTTTTAAGTAACCAGAAGCATTTATAAAGAGCCTATAAAATTAAAAGGGGTGAATTGTGATCTATTATGGGATTTTTTGAATTTTTATCCATGTCTTCAGGGATTTTAAAATATTCTTATATGGTTTAAATCTTATCACATGACTTCTTGGAATATGTTACATGGTTAAATCAAATATCATGCCTAAATCTAAACCCATACTGGGATACAGGAGAGAGTGGCATGATTTGGTTGCATTACTAGAAAAATAATGCACCAAAAATGCCATCTCCTTTAGGATACTTTAAAAGGGTTCATGGTAGATTCATAAGGTTTGACTAACCATACACCGACAATGTTTTCCACAATTTCCCAACTATCGTAGTTTTTGGGGTAAGCATCATGGTTTGAACAAATTTTTTTCCCCCTTACAGAAACTCAAAACAAGGAACATGGTTTTCTAGGTTTAACTTCATGACATTCCTTTACCATGTTCTTACCATGAAATTGACTAGAAGCCAACAAAAAATTCCAAAAAGCTCCAGAAACACCCAGAAATTATATGAGAAGAAAAGATGATCAAAACCAAGGGTTAAAATTAACCAAAATATAGAAATGAGATATTATATCAAGGGAATCTAAATCCTCATACTTTTTTACCCGACATTTGGGTAGAAGAACTATGCTCTAGGTAATGGCTAGATACACACTCTATCACCCATGTCATCTCTTTGCGTTGTTTACATTTAAAAGATTAACTCGCAAAAAATAAAACAAGACAACTTTGGGAATTTCCATATCACCCTTTCTTATTGTTGTCAATTAAAAATACACATATATTGTATATTGAAAATAAAATTATACGTTTTATGTAACTTTATCTCCCCCTAATTAAGAATAATTCCAAAGAGTGGAATAAAAATCCCCCTTAATGTAAGGATTCACACATCCATGTGAAATAGAACTTCTTCTCCCCGTGATCTTCTAGTAACCATAGAGATGGTAAGATGTAAAAAAATTATAGTAAGGATCCATTAGTTAATCACCCAATTTCAAGTTTGGAAAACCAAGTGTACAAAACAAGAGTTAATAATCTAGACACCTAAGATATCAGTTATATTTTTAAATGTAGTGACGACTCATTTTTTAAATTATAAGGGGAGGAAAATTATATTTTCAAGAATAATTGTTTACCTTTACTTGTCTTCACACAACACATAAAAAATATAATGTGTAAGTAAATTATTGTACTCTTTTTATATAAACAATTCCTGTTAACAATTACAAGAATTAAATAACAAAAAAAATGAAATTAGAGTGAATATAAAACCACACAATTAAGAAATTTGAGGCCTGTGTTTATTCCAAAATTTATGAATATATGAAATTTGTAGAATCCCTTACTTATTAAGTCACTTTCCCTCATGGGAGTACTCACAAAATTTCATCATCATTCCTAACATCATCTAAAGACCATAAAATGAATATGGGGAGATAGTGGATTGTCCATCTACTCTATAGAATGGCCAATAAGGCTAAAATAAGTTTCTCAAATTAGAAAATAATTTGGTTATAGGTCATAAATTTCTAGACCTCTTCATGATTTCTTCACTCTTTACTTTATATCTTTTTTCTCTTTAGGGTAGAATGGCCTTATTTGCCTTTTTTTCTAAATTTTACAAGGATTTATTTCTTAAGACACTTGAATTGATTGATTCCTTTCAGCTTTCTATAATCTTATATACTCTTTCAAATGACCAAACCATTTAACTTTGAATTCTTTATTGACATGTTAAACCTTCCACAATATTGTGGTATTTTTTTATTCAAAATTATTTTTAAATTTAAACCCTTGATTCTTTAGTATTAATAATTTCCAACTCCATTTAAAGAGGTAGAACTATCTTACATTTGTTTGTGTGTGTCGAGGAAAGTTTCACCTTCCACACACAACTTTATCAGCATTTTACTTTACCTTTTTATGTATCTTATCATAATCTTCATAAAGAGTATCAATAACCAAACCAATTTTATTATCCCTTTCCTGAATTGGATCCCATTAATTTTTTAGATTTCTTATATCTTTCTTGAGGTTCATCTACATTTTACAATGGTCTATGCTCTGGCCTTACTTAAAATAATAGAGTAATTTCCTTACTTTAGGAGGAGTATCCTTGTTTCATCTCTTAATTTCCTTCTTGGGTGAATTATCTTTATATAATGTTGAACCCGAGGTAGAAAAATTTTCCTTTTAAAATAGCTTTAATTCTTGATACCCTTGATTTCTGCTATTATTGTACCAACATTTTTAATATGTATTAAAAATAATGAAAATTTCAAAATATTTTATTTGGGATTAAAATTTATTTCTTATGTACATGTTCCTGTTCATATATGGTGTCTTCTTCAATAAATTAGGTTATATCTTTTCAGTAGTCTTGATCCCCCTTGATTTAGGAATTATAAAATTTCCACATACTGACACATTATGCAATCAATTGATATTCTTATTCCAATATTTCTCACACCACTAACACCATCTAATTAACCGTGACATCTTCATGTTTGGTGTAGTTTATCCAGATATGTTTTTGTAGTAATTTTGGACTAGATCCTCAACCTTTTGATATCCTTTTGGGGAACTATTATTTATAGATGTTATCACCTCTATACTTGACACATTGGATGACGCAAAATAATTTAAATCCTAAACAAATATTATGTATTTTAATTTCACTACCTCACTCATAGAAATTATAGATTTCTTGTGTTCCACTTAATCTACACCATGGGGTATCTTCTTTAAAGAACTATAGGTGGATGATTAACCCTGCTATATTAAGACCTTTTCACCTATTGTTAGACATAATAAATTTGGTTCTCACTTTTGATGTTTTTGTGGAAACAATTCATTTATCTGTAGATTTTAATGCCCCAACTTGGGCTTAGTTTAGATTTATTTAATTTAATTTACAGCTTAATGAACCACATATTAAGGTCATGTTTTTAAACCTTTATTGATCTTAATATATTCTCCCATTATTTCTTTAACTTCTTATATTGACCCTAATATATTTTTATTTTTTCACTAAGGAGCTTTCCATATCTTTCACCATTTTATATTTGACTTCCAATTGGTTTGTTTTACATCCCTAGAGACTTTGTGAAGCTTCTCCAATGTATGGACTGCTTCTGTAAAAATATTCAGGAACTCATATTTCTCATATTTAGATCTTTACAATTCTTTATTACCAAAATATATTATTTTATTGTAATCTAGGATCGATTATTCCTTGGAACCAACAAGCTTTATGAGAGTTTTGTAGGAGCTCATATTCTTTTCCAATGTTTCTTTCACTACATCAACCTATTCATCTAGCTATGACTTTATATTCATAATTTCCTAGACAAATCTAAAGATATATATAAAAACCTCAATTGGTAAATTATTCACAAAATCCTCAATCTCATGATAGTGTTTTATACATATTTAAATGTATATGTTTCTATTACATGAGCTATATTTTCTGGGGGGATGAAAATTCATAGATTTTTCAAATATATCCACACCATCTAAATTATCATCAGTTGATGATATATACACTTTAATTTTTATTATTGTTATTTTTCTATTAGACTCTATTTTTCTCATATTTTTAAATGTCTTGAAAAAAACTAAAAATACAGTACTTACAGGGATGGAGATCTATTTTTTCATCTAAGGGAGTTTGTAAAACTTCAAAAGTATGAACTATATATATATATATATAAGAGATAATAATTGGGATAAAATTTCATGTATCTATCATAGGGAATATTTTTCTTATGATTCAACTGGAATATTTCAAAATATTCAATCATATGTAACCTTCACATTGATATCACTTAATGTTCATGTTGTAATAGTGAATACACAAAAGAGGGGGTGAATCAGGTGTTGACTACTTTTTTCCAATTCCAAATTATTCTACCCCCTTTGGAATTCAACCAATGTTATAAGTTAGTGAAATTGGAAATAAGTCATAATTTACCAAGAAATAATCCACTACACTCATGCAAGTGAAGAAGATAAAAGGCATGAGGTATTTTTACAAGGTTAGGTACAAAGACCGACTATAATAACTTGAGATTGTGTGAAATATTTTTTTCAAATTAATTTAATATTTTTCATATTTTTCATTTCAAGAATCACTAAATATAGTTTTTTATTAAATAACTACATTTGGTTTCTGTACACTACACACAAGACTTATATTAGTTTTCAATACATGCAACACAAACTTGACTCACATTACATGCAACAATGAGTTTCTGTGAAATATCATTTTATAGTTATAAATATTTAAACCAAATAGTTATAACCATGAAATTAAACATAATAATATGAATAGAAAAAAATTAAATATTATTTAAGATTATTTTATATGAATAAAAAATATTGATAATAAAACATGTAATATCAGTATAATCTTTATATATTTGAAAATAGTATTGTCTTAAATGAACTTCTTTTTATGTCCTTCTATGTATGATAATAAAATTAATTTCAGAAACTCTTAGAGATATAATTTGATAAAATAAACTTAATTTTTTTAATTCATAATTTTAAAATTATCTTAGGGTGAATTTTTTGGATTTTTATGGGTAACATCTTTTTTGGAAGAATATTGAAAAATACTTAATTTTAATACCAAATTTCTTTTTCGTCTAATTTATTTATATAGTTAAATTATAATAAAAATTATTTTTAAAGTCAATATTTAAAAATTATAAATATCTTAATCTAATTTAGTTAATTTTATTCATTTTTATATTTAATTTAGATATAAATGATTGATTAACTTTGGAAAATTCTCACTTTAAAACCTCGCTTTGTCCCCACAAATGTGGGATTGGAGATAAAATTAATTTTTGAACCTCTATGAATTGAAGTTCAAAAAAATAGAAAAATTGCTCATAATAAGTATAACATTTATATTCTAAAAATAATAACTTAAATTTGGACAAAAACATTAGTGAATGTGATTACAATTAATTATATTTATTAACATAAAATTAAAATTAATAAGGGACTAAACCACAAACTTAAGGGACCAAAAAACCTATCTAGTTATCCAAAACCCATTTTGAAAAATATTTTTTCCATAACCCTTAAAATATAGTGTTTTTCGATTTTTTATGACTTTGTTTTTAGAAACATGGTAACACTCAACATTTTTTCAAAAATTCCAAGTATGTCCCCTCCCTATACTATTAAAAGGCACTCACTCCTCCCACTTCCTCACACCTCTCAGGATACTTTGGATCGACAAAAATCTACCCAAATAGATCATAAATATCCCTCCCCAAAACCTATAATCCTTACCTTGGGCATAAACCTATCCATATAATCCCTTTGTTGTAAACCAAAAGAAGTTACAAGAATAATAGATAACATCCGTCCTCAAGCTCTTTAGTATTATTTTCATTCTCCATCCCCTCAACTCTTCTTATTCCATAATAATATAATGACCTCAATATCTTTGATATACTCAGATATTTTTATTCTAAGGGTTTTAAATATATTAAAAAACTCCTCCATCTAATCGGTAACAAACCTACCATTCTTGTGTATAGAGAACTACCACCTCACAAAATGATGTTTTTCATTTTTTCTTTTCCAACTCTCACGGTTTTGAATTATGATGGAAACTATGTTTTTTAGGATATATATGATATTTATTACTTATTAATACTTTTTTAATTATTATATAAATCCAACCTTCTTTCTTTCCATTTTTTATAAATACAATAACTACATTTGTGGATGTGTGGACTACCGCCTCTTGAAAACAATGTGATTCCTTCATATATTAAATGGAATATATTAAGTATAAATTTTGTAAAATTATATTATATATATAATATTTTTAATTAATTTACTCTTATAAAGTTATTACATTACACATACCTTCATACATTAAATTTTTTGTCTTTATGATAACTTTGTTTGTGGGTGTGTGGACTATCGCCTCCCCAAAGTGATGTGAACCATTCACACTTCACTTGGAATTTATTTAGGATTGGATTATTAAATGTATATGATATACATGAAATAATAATTATACTATAATGATCTTATACATATATATATATATATATATATATCTGTTTGTGTGTGTGCATATATTCTATTTTCTTTCTTTATTTCAATACGACAATAAAACGGAAGAAGTATTGATGCGTACATATAGCCTACCATCTCTATAAATGGTGTATTTTCTTTACTATTTTTATTTTTTATATATTAATATAAATATTTATATACTAAATATATATTATATATAAATCATTTATTATATTATATTAATAATTAAATCAATATCTAGGTAAGAGGATCAAGAACAACAAGTCAAAACACGTTTGATAAACGAAGCGATTTTTACCTCAAATATTAATTTAACATGGAATAGTCAATAAATGGGTGGTATAAAGCCATAAGTGAGTAATTTATGGTATTAGATATAATAATATGTTTCTTTATTAGATTTATAATAAAATTATAGTTATTATACATGAGGTTTGAGTGTGTACCAATAAAGTCAAGATTAAGGTATGGGAATTTCGTCTCACTTTTTATTTCTGTTAGATAAATGCCTTATTCACCACTCATTTATTTTTTGTGGTGTGTATAATTCTCATAGAAATATTATATGATTATTATAATTAAACTTATGGGTATTTATATATCCTTTTTATGACCATTATTTTATGGGTTTTAGGATTCAAAAGTTACCAAATCAGTAAAGTAATTTTGTCTCAATTTTCCTTTTTTGGGACACATGTCATGTAATGTACCTATATTTTTCTATGAGGATTATATAATACCTTTGAAATGTTATATAATGAAACTATTTCTTTTCATGATATGTTAATATTCTTTTAATTTTATTATTTCTATTGTTTTATGATTCAAGTTTTCTGAAGTGGTAACGGTTTATAGCAACAATCACATCATTTTTCGAGATTATATATGATTATTATTACATTGATGAAAAATTATGATCCAAATATCAATAAAGGTCTTGAATTTTATAAAAAAATAATTATTCATGTTATATCTAAGTAATGGTACCATTTATTTAACTCTTTGGTACTAAATATAATTAATAAAATGTTTTTACGAAACAATAATTATTCATGTTATACCTAATTAATGGTACCTTTTACTCATGTTTTAACTCTTTAAAAATAGTTTTAAAAATAATCCCTTTTTCATTTTTTGATTAAGACATTTTTTTAATCTTTTTAAGGTGCAAAATAAATGTTCAGCATGTACGGATTTACCCATTTTCATGACCCTCATTTCCCAGAATCCTAACTTGTATGTTTACAATTTTTCTATTTAAGAAAAAATATTCTTAATATTATGTAAATTTTTTTATTTCAAAGTAGTCTTCAAATAAAAATGTTTCCAAAAAAAATTCTACATAAAATGTGTTTCAAAATGTTTATAAGTTTCTAAGGGAAATGGTTTTAATGGGTTTGTAAATATTATTTTATAAGTTTTCAAAAAAAATGGTTTTCAAAATTTTTTCAATATTATTTTATAAGTTTTAAAGGGAAAATGTTTTGAAGAAGATTTCAAGCCTTATTTCTAGATTTTCAATTCATTTTTAGAGAAAATAGTTTTTTAAGGGTATTATGTCTTCAAAAACCTTTTCAATGAAGAAAGGATATTTTCCACCAGAAATGTTTTTAAAGTATATTTAAAAATTATTTCTCATATAAGATGAAATACTTTGATGTTACTCATGAAATTTTGGGAAATTATCCAATGGTTCTAGTCATATTATTTCTTGAATAGTCTATGTTATGATGGTATGATGCCCATGACACAAGTTCCTCTTCCAAGATTTATATTCATTTGAAAACCACTAATTTTCTTCGGTTAAATTTTGATTAAATAATTATGAGACCTATTTAGTTTCCATTGGTAAAGATATGATGAAATTTTTATGATACCCATTTCATTACATGGTTTATGATATGATGATTTTTTATAATCTGGTAGCCCTCATATTATGTGATAGGTGGGACCTAAATCTCCATTCAATGTATTGGGTAACAATAATGGTTTTATGACCAAAAGATAGTATAAAGGTGGGAATTTCAAGCCCAAAACAGGAGGTTACACATGAGATAATCCCAACCCCCAAACAAGAGTGTACACTAGAGGACATCCCAAACACGAAATAAGAGGGTACATATGAGATCATCCCAAACCTAAAAGAAGAGGGTACACGGGAGGAAATCTCAATCCTGAAGTAGGTACATAGGTTATTATACCAAGATTAATATGTTATAAAGGTATTGGTATGTATCCTTGATATAGAACTTTCTATGCCTCTGTGTATAAATAAAATTTCATGTCTTATTCCAATATTATGTTTTCATGGATTAAGCTCTTATTTCCATTATGATTCATGTCTTATGAACTACCAACATTTATTCATTGACTCTTGTATATGACCTTTGATATACAGGGTATGATATTCAAATGTTATTCTCATATTCGGATACCCTTATTATCTTGTTATGTTAATGTATCTCTTCTATTTAATCATACTAAGCTTCTAATCTCATCTATTTCTTATGTTTATATTCTATAAGTTATTAGGAAAGGTTTTAAGTAGAATTACTAAAGTCGGAGAACTTTTTGGGAAATATTGAAGATCATTCACAATGTTAGAAGATTTTATTTCATGTTTCCAAAGACACTAAACTATTACGGTCCTTAAACATGTATTTTTGTAATGTGATGAATATTAATATAAAATGATGTAATATCTATGTATGTTATTCCTGGGTCACTATAGTTGGTATAAAATGAAAGGTTTAGTCAACCTTTGGAAACTATGATGAGAAAACCTTAATGATATCCTTAGGGATATTTCTATGTATACGCCTAGGGATGTCTCCAAGGAAGAGTCTAAGTATGATTTGATGTTTAGGAAAATGTCCTTGGATTTTGGTAGAGTATAGATAGAGTGGTATCCTAGAAATGCATCCCTATTTAGATACAACAAGTTGACGTGATTATGGTAAATATGTACATAGGAGTAACAACTCCAACATGGTGTGTGGGGCTTGACTTGAGCACAACCTGATAAATGCAAACGGGTCTGACTGAACACCTAGTTCGACACAACTAAGGGTTATTATTTTGGAATTAACATACCCTTTATGAACAACCATAAAGGATTTAAATAGAGGATAACTATGAAAACCCTGGGATGAACCTACAGTTTGGTATATTAAAGAAGTGGGTTTCATGATTTAGACATCTTATAAGTGATTTTTCATGATTTTTATGTTTTATTCTATGATAAATGTTTCTCACACTACGATTTATGGTGTTATCCAATAAAATGAACTATAAGGAACTAGTTTAACATTGAATATTACATATGTGTAGAGTATGGGAATTATGAGAATTAATGCCCTAAGTGAAGATCCCATGAAGAGAATTAGGAAGTTGGTTTGAGTATTTGTTATACTTCTGACGATAAGGAGACCACAAAGGACATATGAAAGGTATGAGATATTTTAAAAGTATGTTTTACATTAAACACAATAAGCATGATTGGATTTAGGTTGAGTAACCATAATACATTATTCATATTTAATATTCTATGAATAGGGTATCAAAGGATAATATTATGAAGCCTCGGTAATGGTTTAGAAAATAGAGTTTAATAATTGAAGTGTATATGTTTTGGAATACAAATATTATGTTATATGAATCATTAAATATAGAATCATTTTTGTTATAAGTTATTCATTTAGGATTTGAAATGATATTTTGAATGGTTCTGGTGAGGTATAAAAGTGATTTCATGGAATTGTGATATTTTTATTAAGGGAATATAGCCCTTAATATGTTCCTGATGTTGAGATAATGGTGTTTGGATAATTATGGGTTGTATATTTTTAATTAAATTGTATAATACTATCTAGATCATAACTGATAACAGAGTTGTTTATAAATTGATATATTTCATCATGGACGAAGTTTACAATATCTTGGATTTATGGAATATATCTGGTAATCTTTAGAATAAGGAATAATGCATATTTTCATAAAGGAATTAGGGTATTTTAGGTTATTACCAAGTTTCAAGAGAATATTGGATTAGGTTATTGACATGTTTGGAATGTGAAAACCAAAATCAACTTTGTGATATATGGGGGATCAAGGTTAATATGATTTCTTGACCTTCTTTATAATGTTTTGAATTTTCATCTTTATAAAGGGATGTATAGTTTACCATTTCTGGAAAGTTTAAATTAAATATCATATTAATTTTGGGATATTAAAGTATTATCTAACCACATTATTATTTATTCATATTGAATAAATTATTATAACCTCTCATTGTTATAACAAATGACAAATGGAATGACTTACCTTTATATTTATCCATCTAATTATCAATTTGTTATTTAGGAATGAAATTTTTAACATTATTCACTAGAGTAAGAGATGAAGTGGGAATTGATAAAGGCACAACAAATGGGTGATATTGGGAATATGTAAGGGAATAAAATCAAGTATGTATATCTTCTTGTGAGAGTTTGTTAACTTTAGGGAAAAGGTCCTTCAAAAAAATGTTATCCTTGTACTTTTACTTCTAGTTAATCAAATTTCTCTTTTAAATGATCATAAATTTTCAAATTTGTGATCATTAACATTCTCTTAACTATGTTCTCTATCACTCACCATGAAAACTTGATAGTTATATTTATCTTCCATGTCCATGTTTTCACATCCCACCTATGTTCTCCCATGTAGAAACTTGGTTATATATTACTTTCGGTAACTATTACGCTTCCAACTATCCCATTTAAAAAAAGTTATAATATTATTTTTATGATGTTATTTTCTATGAATTTTTCTTTAATGTATTAAACTACTGATAACCAAAATGAATTTTTAGGGAGAAGTTCATTTTAAGGGGGTGTAAAATGTAATACACTGAGATTTTGTGAAATATTTTTTTTGAATAAATTTATTACTTTTTATATATCTCATATCATGAGAAACTAACTATAGTTTATTTATTAAAGATATTCATTTGGTTTGGTTACACTACATGAAATACTTATATTATCTTGCACTACACGCAACATCGACTTATTTTTCATTACAAGCAACACTGAGTTTCTACAAAACATAATTTTATTGTAATAATTATTTAAATGAGATAGTTGCAACCAATCTATTAAACTTAGTAGTATGAATAGAGAAAAATAATTTTAAAATATTATTTATAATTGTATTATATAAATAAAATATATTGATAATAAGACATGTAATATTTGTAAATTCTTTATATGTTTGGAAATACTATTTTCTCAGATGAACTCCTTTGTATGTCCTTCTGTGAATGATAAAAAAATTAATATTAAACACTTTAAGAGATTTAAGTTTATAAATTTAATTTAATATTTAATTCATAATTTCCAAATTATCTTAGGGTGAAAATCATGTATTTTTCTGAGAAACTTCATTTTTTGATGAATAGTGAAAATATTGATTTATAATACAAAACTGCTTTTTCGTATAATTTATTTATATAGTTAAAATATATTTATAATTTGTTTTAAATTAAAAATATATCAATTATCCATAAATTAATCTAATTTATTTCTTTAATTCATTTTTATATTTAATTTAGTTATAAAATCTTAATGAACTTTTGAAAAATTCTCATTTTAAAAACTGTTTTCTCACCATGACTATGGGATTAGCATAATAATAATTTTATCACTTAATGAATTTATAAAAATATACATACATGGTTTTAATCATTATAATATTTAGAGTATAATAAGAACAAATTAATTTCTAACCAAAAATATTAGTGAAAGTGATTATAGTTAATTACAGCAATTAAGGTAAAATTAAGCCCAATAAGGGACTAAACCTTAAACTTGAGGGCCCAAATAACTTATCAAATTTTCAAAACCCCATTTTATATCCATATATAGTCTATAAAACTTTCATTATTTATTTTAGTTTGGTTTTGGTGAATTGTTTAGGTAAAAATGTGGTTATACCTAACTAGTTTTCAAAAATGTCAAGTGTGTCACCTCCCTCCTCTATAAAAAGGCACTCACATATCTGACTTCCTAACGCCTCTAAAGACACTTTCACTTAATAAATATCTTCTAAAATATGTCCTAAAAATACCTACCCTAAACCTTTATGCCTCACTCAGGGAAAAAATCAATCCAAGGAAGCCCTTTGGTGCAAATTGAAAGGAGTTACCCGAATAAGAGTTATCATCCTTCCTCAAAATCTTTTGTATTATTTTCATTCTACACCCCCCTAAAATTTTCTTATTCCAAACTGATATAATAACCTATTTATCCTAAATATACTGATAATTGTTTTATCTACACATACAAACACTTCCATCTAATAGGTAATGAACCGACAGTTCTTGTGTACGGCGGACTACTGCCTCACTAAATGATGTTTTTCATTTTTCGATTCCCACCTCTCATGGTTGGGAATTAGCATGAAAACTCTAGTATTATATTATATAAATTATATGTATTATTTGTTCATACTTATATATTTATTATATAAATATTAACTTCTTTATTTTCATTTTCTATAAATATGATAACTTAATTTGTGGATGTGTGGACTACCTACTCCTCAATGTGATGTGATTCATTCACATTTTGAATGGAATATATTAAAAATAGATTTAGTAAAATTATATTATATATATTATATTTATAATTCCTTTATTCATATTTAATTATTATATAACACTTAACTTCATACCTTCCATTTTTTGTAAATATGATAACTTTCTTTGTGGATGTGTAGACTACCACATCCTCAAAGTGATGTGATTCGTTCACACTTTACATGGAATGTATTAACGATGAGTAAAGTGAAATAATATAATATATATGAAATAATAATTAAAAAGTATTTATATTATATATATATATATATACTTATATGTCATTTACTTTCTTTATTTCAATGTGAAAATAAATCAGAAGCAGCGTTCATGTGTACGTACGACCTACCATCTCCATGAACAGTGTATTTTGTTTAATATTTATATATTTTATATATTACTATAAATATTTATATATAGAATATATATAATATAGAAATCATTTTTTAAATTATATAAATAATTAAATCATTATGTAGGTAAGATAATCAAGAATAATAAGTCAAAACAAATATGATAAATAAAGTGGTTATTACCCAAAACATTACTTTTACATGAAATTGCTAATAAATAGGTAATATAAAGTCATAAGTGAATATTATATGGAAATAGATATAAAAATATGGTTTTTATCAGATTTTTAATAAACCTATATTTATTATATTGGAGGTTTTAACATGTACAAATAAATTCAAGACATAAGGTAAGGGAATTTCATCTCACATTTTTATTTCTGTGAGATACATGACTTATTCACCACTAATTTATTTTTTATGGTGTTTATAATACCCATGGATGTATTATATGATTATTATAATTAAATATATATATTTTTAAATATCAATTTTATGACCTTTCTTTCATGGGTTTTATGTTCCAAAAGAAACCAAATCGGTAAAGTATTTTTTTCTCAATTTTTCTTCTTTGAGACACATGCCATGATATGCACATATATTTTTCAATGATGAGTATTTATAGAATTTTAAATTTTTTATAATTAATATACTTATTTTAATGATATTTTAAGTTTAATTTAGTTTTATTCTTCCCGTTGTCTTATGATTCAAAGTTACAAAATTGGTAGAGGTTTATAGAAACAATCTCATCACTTATCGAGATTGTTTATGATTATGCTTCCATTGATTACATCTTATGATCCATCTCTGAATAAATTTATATAATATCCTTAAACTATGGTTATTCATGTTATATCCAAGTAATGGTATCATTTTTCAACTCTTTTTTACTTAATATAATTAATAATTTTTTTTAATGAAAATATAAACTTTATTTCTGATTTCAGTCTGAATCTATCTCTACTTAAAATAATGTTTTATAAAAGTGATTTAATTTATTTTTTACTATTCTATTATGTTTTTAACGGAAATTTTTAGACCATATTTTACCATTTTAAAAAAGGGTTTTAAAATTAATCCTTTTATCATTTTCAGATCAATTAATTTTTCTAAATTTTTTGAGTTAGAAAGAAATGTTCGAAATTTATGGACTTACCTGTTATCATGGCTATCATTTACCTAATTATTACATTTTAAGTTTACAAGTTTATTTCTAAAGAAAAATTTTCCTAATATTCTAAAAAATTTATTTTTTAGTGCTTTTCAAAGAAAAATTTTCCCAAAAAAATTACTTTTTAAAAAGTGCTTTAAATGATTTTCAAATATCCCTTTATATGTTTTCAAAAGGGTTATTTCAAAAGAAAATTATTTTAATGATCCCAAAAATTATTTTATCTTTTGTTATTTTATTTTCAATTTAAAATGTTTTAAAATGGGTGTTAAATCTTCTTTTATAAGTTATCATCGAATAAGGTGTTCAAAATGTTTTCAATTTTATTTTACAAGTTTTCAAGGGAAATGGTTTTCAAAAAAAATCAAGTTTCTTTTATAACTTTTCAAGGAAAATGGTCTTCAAAATGTTTTAATGTTTATTTTTTATGTTTTAAAGGGAAAATATTCTGAAAATTATTTTAATACTTCTATATGAGTTTTCAATTCATTTTCAAAGAAAACAGTTTTCTAAAAGTTTTATGTTTTAAAAATTCTTTTCAAAAAAGAAAGGTTATTTTCCTTAGGAAATATTTTGAAAATATATTTTAAAAGTATTTTACTTATAAGATGAAATTTTTTAATGTTAATCATTATATTATGGGAAATTATCCAAAGTTTCCATTGATTTTTTTTCGTGAATGGATTATATTTTTATGGAATGATGCTTGTGAGACCTATTTATCTTCCTTGAGTTATATGATTTTCAAACCCACTTATTTTCAAGGGTAATTCTTTGATTAAATTATTATGAGACCTATCTATTTTCCAAAGGTAATGATATGATGAAATCTTTATAATACTTATACCATTTCGTGGGATATGATATGATTATTGTCTGTAATATTGTGGCACACATATTATGTGATGGTTGGGACCTATATCTCCCTACAATTATTTGGGTAATTATAAATTTTTAATGATATCAAGAGGGTACAGGGGAGGGAGTCCCATGCCAAAAACAATAGGTAATCATAAGCCTAAACGAATAGGGTAAAAGGGTGGACATCCTAATCCCAGAGAAAGAGGGCACACGATAGGTCATCCCAAGCCCGAAACAAGAGGGTGGATATGAGGATATCCCAAGCCAAGAAAAAGAGGGTACACAAGGTGGAATACCAAAAATAAAATAAGTGGGAAAAGGGAGGTTATCCCAAGCCTAAAAATTAGGGTTCACGAGAGGGCATCTCAAGCCCGAAACAAGAAGGTACCTGGGAGGGCATCCCAAGCCCAAAGTAGGTACAAAGGTTATTCTCCTAAGCCTAACATGTTATGAATGTCTTTGTAGGTGTCCCTGGCATAGGATTTTATATTTCTATGTGTATGAAACAAATTCCATTTATTATTCTTATGTCATTATTTCATGGATTATGCTCTTGTTTTTCTAATGATTCATGCCTTATGAACTGCTAATGTTTATTCCATGAATCATGTATATGTTCTTTGATATAAATGGTATGGTATTTCAATGTTATTATCATACCATTATGCTCAGGTTATTATTATATATCTCTTTTTTTAAACTTACTAAATATAAGAGCTCACCCATTTCTAATGTTTCATTTTCCCATGTTAGGAAGAAAGGTTTCAATTTGATATAATAAATGGGAATATCTTGGTGGGAAACATAGAGGATCATTCACTGAGTTAGAATATTTTGATCCAAGTTACCAAAGACACTAAATTATTACAATCTTTAAGCATGTATTTATATAATATAGTGAATATTCATCTAAAATTATTTAATATCCATGTATTTTGAGAATGGGATGTTATACATACTCCTATTCATGATTGGTTATTCACCCCAATTATTAATTCTTCAATATAATTAAATGTCAATTACAATGTGCGGTGTTTCCATTTCCTATAATGTTATGGACATGTAAATTATATCATAATAATGAATTATACTACCATATTCACACGAAATTCATTTATTCTCACTATGATATCCAAGTATACCATGAGTCACATATGTTCCACATCATCCCATTGTTTATTTTCAAGGGTTATCATTCAAGATCCTCATTCGAAGTAGAACACATGTTCAGTTGAACATAATTCTACAACCATAACATCATATCTCTTAGCTTTGTTTTTTAATGTAAATAGGTCTTCAAGTGGATAATTTGTACATTGGTCACATCTCAACTCAAATTTAGAGACATAAATTGAATATTCTCATTGTAATTTCTCACATATTCACTCAAACTTATCATGGTAAACCTAGGAAAGATTAGGTCTTAAAGTTAGTGTAAAATTAAATTATATAACCCTATTATAAAACTTTAGATAACTAATTATTAAAAAAAATTGAATTTTTATTCTATTTAAATTTCAATACATAAAGGATGTATAACATAAAAATAGTATAAATTCGTTTTTTAGGAAGTATACAGTCCCTTTAGAGAAATTTCCTATGTGGGTTATGTGTTCTTAGTCATTACTTCTTATTTCTTTGGAAGTATATAGTCCCTTTAGAGAAATTCCCTTATCATTCTTGGTGGTTTCACATTATATATTCAAAACCTAGGTATATTCTTTCATTATTTAACCTTTATTTAATATACTATACCTTCTATGGTTTTTCTAAATTATAATTTACTAAAATTTGGCATGTTTGTGAGTTTAGTTGAATTGAATATAATTATTGATCTTTTTTTTTTGAAATTATAATCATTATATAATTTTTTTCTTATAAGTTTTCCTCTATAATTTTTCTTCATCTAAATAATTATAATATTTTTTATTGAAAAAATATATATTGTAATTTTAATATATAATTTGAGAATTTTAGTATTGTTTGAGATTATTCATAATATTAATTAATGGATGAAATTGTATTAACTAGTTAATTTTATCATTGACTCCTATGAATATTGATATACATATGTTCATATAGATATGAAGATATATATTTATGTTCAATCATACATATATAGGTTTATGGAAATATATATAGTATTTGATTGGATACCTTTATTTAATCTTGGGTTTTTGAATCATCCCTTTGTTTTTAATTTGTATTTAAAATAAATGGAGTTTCCAAATAAGGCTTCCAAAAAAGTATAATTTGATGGCCCATTTGAATTTTTTTAAAGGAATCTATTCCAAATTTAGTTTTATAGAAAATTTGTTACACTCATGCAGCTTGATTTAAATAAAAGGTGTTGTCGAGGCACCCTTCCAAGATGAATGGTGGAAATGGATTATATCATTTTTTTATAAATGAAATTTTTTATCTATTTCTTAAGGAAACACGTTCTTCTGAAAAAAAAAATGTTTTTTAAACCTCATGGGAAGCCTCGGTACTTGGGTAGGAAAGCCTAGATTGGTATGGGTTCCCTTTTTACTAATTATTCTATTGAATTAAATGATACATCTCCAATACCTAGATACATGTTATCACTTTCCACTAATTAAGTCAATGAGACCAGTTAGTGATACATTTCTAGGATCTGCTTTCCTTAGTGAACCTTAGGTGTTTCTCCCATTATATCTAATTTAAAATATGGACTGTTCGTTCTTATTTTCATCTTAATATACTTTATACTTATAATGATTCTGAGCCATTGTTACTAGAACTTATTATTAATTACATGTCACTACTTATGAGTGCTTGGGTTTTATTTCTATAATAGCCATTTTCTTCTTTTTATCCTTAGTGTTCCTTATGAATTTAGTGATTTATTTCGGTGTGTCTGGATTGCTTTTGAAAATTCTAAATAAATAATCAAACAAAATTTTAGAAATTTATTTCCAACAGAATCTATCTAACTATTTGTATTTATAAAAACAGGTTTTTAAAAGGGCAACCCATGTATTTTGTTACAAAAGGATATAAAGAATCTATATCTTAAATTAATGTTATAAGAAAACTCATCCGTGATTGACTTTCTATCATACCAAGAATCAAGATACAAATTCTAAAATTTCTATATTAATGTTATCCCAACAAAATTTATTCTATATTTTTATATAAATCAAAGGTATTCCAACATGAATATAGATATATGAGGTATGCACATCATCCAAAAGTTACTTTTTCAGTTATGGCATTTATGGGACTCAAATTAAATGCCTCAAAAGGTGCCTTAGTGTAAACTAGATTGAAAACTAATATTATAAGAAATATCAACTAAAGAAAGACGTTTATTCCAACTTCCAAGGTAGTCTCTTGAACAATATGGAATAATATCCTCCAAATTCCAAATCATTCTCTCTGACTATCCATATGATTGAGGAAGAAAAGCAGTACTAAAATTTATTTTTGGTCCCAACAACTCCCGAAGTCCCTTCCAAAAGATAGAAGTGAACCTGGGATCCTGGTAAGATACAATGAAAAGAGGAACTCCATGTAACCTGATAATCTCATTGAGGTACAGTTGAGAAATTGGATCTAAATACATAGTATCTCGAATAGAAATAAAATATGTAGATTTTGTTAGTCGATCAACAATAACCAAAATTGCAGGTTTACCTCAAGATATATTATTTAGTCCCACCAAAAATTACATGTATACATTCTACCACTTCCACCCAGGCATTATCAAAGGCTAAAGCATCCCCTTGGGTAATTGTTGCTTTACTTTAACCTGTTGACATGTCAAACTTTTCATGGTAAAATCAGCAATATCACTTTTCATTCTATCCCAACAATAATACTCCTAAAGATATCTGTACATCTTAGTACATCGAGGATGAACTGAAAATGGAGAATTATGAGCTTCACACAACAAATCTTTCTTCAACTAGTAATCACAAGGCACATAAATTTTTTTTCCAAATCATAAAACACAATCTTTATCAAGGTTAAATTCTGGGAACTTACCCATTTCAACCAATTATAACTTTTTTTAGCTCATTTTATTCAGTCTATGCTTTCTTAATTCTATATGATAAAAATGATTTCACTAAAACCTGAAAAAAAGAAAGGTATTTCAAACACCAACCACTTATAATCCATGATTCATCGAATCATTAATCAAGGGATCATGTCCCAAATGTGACATGATTAGTGATGCAAGATGTTATTGACTCAAGGAATCTTCCAATTTGTTTGATTTTCATGGATGGTAATTAATAATGCAATCATAATCCTTTATCAGTTCAAGCCATCTTCTTTGCCTCATGTTTAATTCCTTCTGAGTGAATATATACTTCATACATTTACTGTCTGAATATATTTGACATTTGGCTCCGTATAAATGATGCCTCCAAATTTTCAAATCGAAAACCATAGCTTCCTATTCCAAATCATGTGTGGGATTATTTAACATATGATGTTTTATTTTTCTTGAAACATAAGCAATTACCTGATCATTATCCATCAAAACAAAACCAAGTCCTTTCAAAGAAGCATCACTGCAGATGAAAAACTCACCATTTTTGGAAGGCTAGGAAAAAACTGGAATATTTACCAATATCTTCTTCAGTTCCAAAAAAAACATCACATTATTCTATCCAAATAAAGTTAACCCCTTTTCATGTTAACTTAGTTATCATGCTAGATAACAGTGCAAAGTTCTTAACAAACCATTGGTAATAACCTGCTAACCCATGAAATCTACGAATCTATTTACCATTTGTTGGTCTTGTTCATTCATCAACCGTTATTCTTTTAGTAGTATCAACTATTAGTCCATACTTATTTACAATCTTCCCATGAAAAGAAATATATTGCAACAAAAAATCACACTTGCGGAATTTTCCATACAGATTCTTTTCTTTTAAGGTTTTTAAACCAACCCTTAGATGTTTTTTATTCTCCTCTTTATTTTTATAAAATACAAGAATTTCATCAATAAACACAACCACAAACTTATCCAATAACTCATGAAATATTTTATTCATAATATTCATGAATACAGAAGGTGCGTTAGTTAACCCAAATGGCATAACAAAAAAATTCATAATTCCCATATCTAATATGAAAGGATATTTTCAAGATGTCATCCTCCTTCACCTTCAGCAGATGGTATCCTGATCTCAAGTCAATCTTCGAAAAGTACTAAGATCCCTAGAGTAGATCAAATAGTCATCTATATGAGGAAAATGATATTTTCTTAATAGTAATTTTATTCAATGCTTTATAATCAAGGAAAAGTCTCATGGAACTATCTTTCTTTTTAACAAACAAAACAGGAGCACCCCATGGTGAAGTGCTAGGACGAATGTAACCTTTATCAAGAAAATATGGCAACTGGATTTTCAATTCAAGAAGTTCTATTTGAGCCATACGATATGGGGGTTTTGAAATTGCATTAGCATTAGGAACTATTTAAATTGTGAATTTGACATCTCGACCAGGTATAAAACTGGGTAACTCATTTGGAAAAACATCAAGGTATTCATTTACCATTGTCACATCATCAATATGAATAGTTTCTTTGTTTTCAACAATATGAGCAAGAAAACTTTCACTTCCACCTTTCAATAGTTTTCCAGCTTCCTAATACGTTATCAATTTTACGGGTTCATTCTTATATACAAACTGAAACTCTGTCTAAAAAAACTTCGTTTGCTTTACATTCAATCTTAGAATGATAAACACAAATCCAATACATTCCCAGAATAACATCAAACTCAACTAAGGGTAAAACAACAAGGTTTGCAGGTAAATACATTTCACAGACCACAATAGAAATATTCTTATAATTTCTCTTTACAATAATATTTCCCATGGTATTTTAACAAAAAGATCCATTCTAATTTGTTGGGTAGATATTTCCAATTTACACGAAAATTTCGTAGAGATGATGGAATGTGAAGACCCCATATCAAACAATAATTTATAAAAATCTGACCAAACAAACAAAGTACCTGATACAACTTCATTGGATGGATTGATATCTGCTGACGTAGTTGCAGAGAATCTCACTACACCTTTCTGCTTATAGTCTGGATTCTTTTCATCATTTGGATCTCTCTTTGGGTAGGAATTTTTATAATGACCCATCCCACCACATTTGAAACACTTTATCATTTTCATATAAAGATTTTTATTAGGACCATTTTAATTAAAATATCAGGCCATATGTCCAAACCTATCATATTTTAAACACTTCCCAGTTTTGGTAAGACATTCCCCAGGGTGCTTCTTGTCACACTTTTCAAAAACTAGAAACTGGATTTTCTTACCATCATATTTATTTTATTGATTCTTACCCATCGATTTCCATCTGGACCACTTATTCTTCTTATTTCCAAAATGCATGTGCTCATTAGAAAACTCCATTTCTACCCTCTCATCATATTGGACAAGTTTCTCATAACTTTTGAATTCATGGGAGGCCAACTCCCTTCGATACCTTGTCTTCAGTCCTAATTAAAAGTGGTTGATTTTTCTATCAAGATCCAAAATATGATTTGGATCATAGCTCGTGAGTCGTGTGAATTTATCTTCCTACAGAGCCTCTTAATCCTCCTCTTTTTTCTTCAATTCAATGAATTTATTCTCCATCTTAAGTCTCACCACCTTAGGAAAATATTTTTCAAGGAAAATACTTTTAAATTCCTCCCACTCTAAGTTAAAAAAATCCTCTCTATCTCTTATATTCCTTACCATTTACCAACACTGGTCTGCTTCCCCTTCAAAATGATAAATGGAAAGACTTACTTTTTAATTTTCTAAATATCCCCTAACATTGAATATCTTTTCAATGGCTTTAACCCATCCTTTAGCAGTTACTGGGTCAGAAAATCCATTCAAATCAAGAGGGTGTTGTATCATAAAATGTTCCAATATTTCCATGTTCTATTGTGGTACCTCTAGTTATTATCTTACACGAATGACACCTCCATTTATTTCTTGAATTATCTAAGACATTACTATCACAAACTACTCTATTCCAATACCTACCATTCCGGGTTATAGATTTAGAAGGATTTTATTATGTCGGTGCCTCTCCTCTTTAGCTACCCAGTTCCTTCTGCATACAACCATTCTAAATAAACATATCTTAGTTGAAGCAACATGGTAATATTTAAATTCTATATCATTTCAAATTTTCCATAGAGTAAGAAAAAATTTATGGTAATATATTAACATCATCCTAACCACTAAAGTTATATAAGCCATCATTTGATAACAACTATAAGGTCTCAGCTTTATTACATTACATAATCTTTAATTTAGTCAAGAATTAAATTCCTTTAACATTGAAGAACTTTTCAAGTTTATAGATTTAGAGAATTGGGACATAATAAATTCATTAAATTATACATTATTATAGAGTGGATACCATAAAAACAGTATTCATTTCTAGAAAAATATTAAACTTTTCACATAAAACATGATTTCTATGACTAATCATCAATCATTTAACTTGTCTTCCTTCTTTTTCCTACACATCCTTATAACCTCGTAAAATCATTTAAAAATTTGGGATAAGAACAAAAGCTCAATAAGGGAAATAAAAATAAGTAAATAACATATTATCCCATGAACACTTGTAACGTATGAAATCATTTTAAAAAGACATACTTGTCACCCATATATACTTACTTTGTGAAACAAGAGATTTACCCAAGATCAACACAAAAGTTACTTTACAAAAGACATAATTGTCACCCAAGCATCAAGATACAAATTCTAAAATTTCCATATTGATTTTATCCCAAAAAAAACTATCCTTTATTTTTCTATAAATTTAAGGTATTCCAACATGAATAAAGATAGATGTGGTATACACAACATCAAAAAGTTACTTTTTCAGTTATGGTTTTTATGAGACTCATATTACATGCCTTAACAGGTGCCCTAGTGTATACTGGAATGAAAACTAATATTATAAGAAAGGTCAACTAAAGAAATATGTTGATCATAACTTCCCTGGTAGTCTATTTAACAATCTCGAAAAATATCCTCCAAAGTATGAATCATTCGCTCTGATTATCCATCAGATTGAGGAAAAAATGCAGTACTAAAATTTGATAATTTTCCCAACAAATCATGAAGTCCCTTACAAAAGATAGAAGTGAACCTGGGATCCTGGTAAGATACAACGGAAAGAATAATTCCGTGTAACTTGACAATCTCATTGAGGTACAGTCGAGAAAGATGATCTAAATACATTGTATCTCGAACATAAAGAAAATGTGTAGATTTTGTCAGCCAATCAACAATAACCCAAATTTCATGTTTACCTCAATATATTTTAGGTATTACGACCACAAAGTACATGGATATATTCTATCACTTCCACTCAGACACTATCAAAGGCTGAAGCATCCCCTTCAGTAACTGTCTCTCTACTTTAACATGTTGACATGTCAAACATTTCATGGAAAAATCAGAAATATCTCTTTTCATTCCATCCCACCAATAATACCCCTAAATGTCTCTGTACATCTTAGTACTTCCAGGATGAACTGAAAAAAGAGAACTATGAGCTTCACACAACAAATATTTCTTCAACTTGGAATCACAAGGCACACAAAACGTTTTTCCAAATCATAAAACATAATCTTAATCAAAGTTAAATTATGGGAACTGGCCCATTTTAACCAATTATACCTTTTTTGGTAGCTCATGGTCTTGCTTTGGGGTTGCTTAATTCTATCTCATAACGATGACTGCACTGAAACCTGAAACAAAACAAAGGTATTTCCTACACCAACAACTTCTAATCTAGGATTCATCGAATCATTAATCAAGGGATCATGTTCCAAATGTAACACGGTTAGTGATTCATGATGTTTTTGACTCAAAGAATATACCACTTTGTTTTCTTTTCCTGGATGGTAGTTAATCATGCAATCATAATTCTTTATCAGTTTAAGCCATCTTCTCTCCCTCATGTTTAATTTATTCTGAGTGAATATATACTTCATACATTTATTGTATGTATATATTTGACATTTGGCTTTGTATAAATCATGCCTCCAAATTTTCAAATCAAAAACCACAGCTTCAAATTCAAAATCATGTGTGGAAAAATTTAACTCATGATGTTTTAGGTGTCTTGAAGCATAAGCAATTACCTAATAATTCTACATCAAAAAAAACCAAGTCCCTTCAAAGAACCAACAGTGCAAATGAAAAACCAACCATTTCGGGATGGCTAGGCCAAAACTGGATCATTGAACAATCTCTTCTTCAGTTCCAAAAAACAAACATCACATGCTTCTGTCTAAATAAATTTAACACGTTTTCATGTTAACTTAGTTATCGGGCAAGATAACAGTGAAAAGTTCTTAACAAACCATTGGTAATAACCTTCTAACCCAAGAAATCTATGAATCTCTGTACTATTTTTAGGTCTTGGCCATTCATCAACCACTTTTATTTTAGTAGGATAAACTATTAGTCCATCCTTATTTACAATGTGCCCAAGAAAAGAAATCTATTGCAACAAAAAATCACACTTGTGGAATTTTCCATACAGTTTCTTTTCTTTTAAAGTTTGTAAATCAACCCTTAAATTTTTTTCATGCTCCTCTTTATTTTTATAAAGTACAATAATTTCATCAATAAACAAAACCAGAAACATATCCAAGAACACATGAAATATTCTATTCATAATATTCATGAATACAACGGGTTCATTATTTTACCCAAATGGCATAACAAAAAATTCATAATACCCATATCTAGAACAAATGGTTGTTTTTGGGATCTCATCCTCCTTCACCTTCAGCAGATGGTATCCTGATCTCAAGTTAGTCATAGAAAAGTACTAAGATCCCTGGAGCTGATCAAAAAATTCATCGATATGAGGGAAATTATACTTTTTTTAACAGTGATGTTATTTAATGCTCAATAATCAAGAAAAAGTACCATGGAAAGATCTTTCTTTCAAGAAACAAAATAAGATCACCCCATGGGGAAGTTCTAGGATGAATTAAGCCTTTATCAAGAAAATCCTGAAACTAATTTTTCAATTCAATAAGTTCTATTTACTCTACACGATATGGGAGTTTTGAAATTGAAATAGCATTAGGAACTCATTCAATTGTGAATTTTACTTCTCGATCAGGTATGACACCGGGTAACGCATCTAGAAAAACATCAAGGTATATATTTACCATTATCACATCATCAATCTAAAAAGTTCTTTTGTTTTCAACAATATGAGAAAGATAACTTTCATTTCCATCCTTCAACAATTACCCAGCTTCAGGGTCTGTTATCAATTGTATGGGTTCATTCTTATATACAAACTGAAACTATTTCTGAAAAAAAAAACTTTTTTTCTATATATTCAACCTTATAATGATAAACAGAAAGCCAATCCATTCCCAGAATAACATCAAACTCAACTAGGGGTAAAACAACAACGTTTTCTTATAAAAACGTTTCCCAGACCACAATATAAAGATTTTACAATTCTTCTTTACAAAAATATTTCCCCTGGTATTTTAACAACAAGTTCCAGTCTAATTTTTTGAGGTTATATTTCCAATTTACATGAAATATTCTAAGAGATGATGGAATGTGAAGACCCCATATCAAAAAAACATTAGAAAAATCTAAGAAAACAAAAAAAATTACCTGGTACAACTTCATTGGATGTACCGACATTTACTGACATAGTTACAAAGAATCTCACTACACATTTCTACTTATAATCTATATTTTTTGCATCATTTGGATCTCTCTTTCGGTAGGAATTTTCATAATGCCCCATCTCACCACATTTGAAACACTTTATGGTTTTCTTATCAAGATTAGTATTAGGATTATTTTAATTAAAATCTCGGTCCATATGCCCAAACCTACCACATTTAAAACACTTCCAATTTTTGGTAAGACATTCCCTAGGGTGATTTTTTCCACACTTTTCACAAACTGGAAATTGGATTTTCTTACCATCAGATTTATTTTTTTGATTATTACACATCGATTTCCATCTATAACTTTTATTATCCTTGTTTCCAAAATTCATGTGATCATCATAAAACTCCATCTCTACCTTATCATCACATTGGACAGGTTTCTCATAACTTTTGAATTCATGGGAGGTTAACTCCCTTCAATACCTTGGCTTCAGTCCTGATTAAAAGCAGATGATTTTTCTATCAAGATCCCGAATAAGATTTGGAACACAGCTCACCAGTCGATTGAAGTTATCTTAATACACAGCCTCTAAATCCTCCTCCATTTTCTTCAATTCAATGAATTTATTCTCCATCCTAAGTCGCACCCCCTTAGGAAAATATTTTTCAAGGAAAATACTTTTAAATTCATCCCACTCTAAGGCATAAAAATATTCTCTATCCCTGATATTTCTTACCATTGAGCACCATTAATCATCTTCACCTTAAAAATGATAAATTGAAAGACTTAACTTTTGATTTTCTGAACATCCCATAACATTTAATATCTTTTTAATGGCTTTAATCCATCCCTTAGCCACTAATGGGTCAGAAAATCCATTGAAAGTAGAAGGGTGTTGTCTTATAAAATGTTCCAATATTGTCATGTTCTATTGAACTACCTCTAGTTATTCTTTTACATGGATGCCACCTCTATTTATTTCTTGAATTAGCTGATCCATTACATTCACAAACTACTCTACTCCAATCCTTACCATTCCGGGCTGTTGATTTAGAAAGATTTTGTTCTTTCAGTGCCTCTCCTCTTCAGCTTCCATGTTCTTTCTGTGAACAACCATTCTAAACTAACATATATTAGTAGAAGAAACACAGTAATATTTAAATTCTATATCATTTAAAATTGACCATAGAGTAAAACAACATTTATGGTAATATATTAGCATCATCCTAGCCCCTAAAGTAATCTAATCCATCCTTTGATACCAACTATAAGGTCCTGGCCTTATTGCATTTTATAATCTTGAATTTAGTCAATAATTAACTTCCTTTAACATTGAGGATATTTTCAGGTTTATAGATTTAAAGAATTAGTACATAATACATTCATTAAATTACACATTATTATAGAGTGGATACCAAAAAACAGTATTCATTTCTTGAAGAATATTAAACACTTCACATAAAACATGATTTCTTTGACTAATCTTAAATAATTTAAATTGGATTACTTATTTTTCTTACACATCCTTATAATCTTTTAAAATCATTTAAAAACTTGGGATGATCACAAAATCTCAGTAAGGGATATAAAAATAATTAAAGAACACATTAGTCCATGAACACTTGTAACGTATGAAATCATTTTGAAAAGACATACTTGTCACCCATATATACTTACTTTGTGAAACATGATATTTACACAAGATACAAACAAAACATAAGAAAATAAATATAACCATAAAGGTATATTGGGGAATTACTTACTCAATATTTTAACCCTCTCGGCTACCTTATAATTTGTAACCCTCACAGCTACCTTACAATTTCTGTAACCATCACAGTTACACTTGGAGTAACCATACGTATGACCTCCAACTTAAACATACCCAACACATTTGAGGAAAATATAGGTCCCAAAATTCATCATAAACAATTCCCAAGATCTTGAACATAATAATACAACATTAATAATAGCTTAAATACATTTCTTTTCAATTTTGTAAAAAAAAAATCAAAATAAGATTTTAAAGTAAAATCTCTTATAAATACCATATAATTGAAGTGAGTTTATAGAGTGGATATAATATGTATATACTAGATAAATACACCTAAATAAACATAATATAATCATAATTAATCACACAAACAATTTAAATACACAATAAATAATGAAGTATAAGTTTAATCCAAAGGATAGAAATCGGGTTAAGAATTCTCTTACCTCAGTTTTGTCTTACTTAAAACTTGTTTAAACATCATGTATATTAGATAAAAGAGTGTTATTAATATCTTAAACAAACATATACATATTTATAATACCTTATATGATCATTTCATTACATAATTTTATCCTTTAATTGTTTGTATTTTGTCCCTTGCACTATTTTGGGTGAGTACTTTCCATGATTTCCATGATTGGTTCAGGATGGTTATTGTTGTCAATTGGAAGTGAAACTTCAGAATTGGAATGGAATGGTATTTATATATTTAAATTACTATAGATTATACCATTTATCATTCTGAATTTCAACAATAAGATGATTCACAAGTTAAAACATTATTGATATTAGTTTATGTCATTTTAGTGATTCTTCGATCGCAAAGATCTCATTTTTCTTCATAAATTAATAAAATGTATGAAAAAAAAGAGTCTAGAACCTTATATAAGTTATAATACATAAATTATAATATTTTTAAATCATAAAAATGGGTTCATGAAAAGTCTTTAAGGAAGTTAAATAATTTGAAATCACATTGTCCACGATGTCTATAAATCGCCACATCACGGACAGTGTTTTAATTCCTTGAATCAGTGGGAGAGGAGAAGAATATTAATGAGTAATTTTACCTGAAAATGATAACATTCAGAATATACAATAATTTTGGATCTTTCATGCCTATTGGATAAGAGGATTTGAGTAAAGAAGAAGAAAATAAAGGAACTCAAAATAAAAGAAAAATTGAGAAATCTCTCACCAAAAATCGGCAGCCTAATGGCATCACTTAAAATTTTATAAAATAGTTTCACGGGAGAAAGGGGGTATCTAATATCTCTAATATTATATATTCAGTAAGGGTAGATATGGAATTACATTTCCCAAAATAATATAAAGAAAATTAAAAATAATAACATAAAATTAAAGGAAAAAAAAGAAAACAAAAGAGGATTCTTACCACTTGATCTCTTCGCCTTGAGATACTTATTAAGGCCTTTCGTTAGGGCCTTTTAGTGAGACCAGTAGCTCTAGGACGTGGGGAATAACCTTGGGAGGATTATAGGTCAATAATTATGTAAGGATCAAGTCTTTAGAGGTGTGGGAGAAAGTGGGGAATGAGGGTGGTATTTATAGTGGAGGAGAGGAGGTATTTTTCATTATTTTAATGATTATTATAATATTTTTTCTCAAGACTATAAATAATCTTAATTTATGTTACCGCAAATATTAATAATGGCATGTGAGTTCTAAAAAATTTGTATTACATCACTTATGATTTCATAAATAGTGCATTTAACTGATAATTTGAATATACAGTATTTTGTTGTATATTACTATTCAAAAAAATTCATGAATTTCAGAAAAAATCCAAAACTTTAACCATAACCATTTCCCGAAGTGTAGAACTAAAACATAAAATCCACTTTTTGAAAATAATTTTCTAAATATTATTAATTTTATTTTTAAATAAAATCATACTTAATTCAAAAATTAACAATTTTAAAACTATATCACAGAGAAAAATTAACCAAAATGTCATTATCTTAAAGCCTTATGAAAATTAAATAATAATACAATTTATATTCACTAGGGTCATATTACTATTCATAAGGGTATGTTACTATTCACCAAAACAATAAGTTGGTTCTATTAGGCTCTAAATAACTTACTGAACACAATTGTAAATGATCATTTTTCGAAATTCAAAATAAAGCGGTGGAAAAATTATTTTTTAAAGGATAGTTATAAATATCTACATTAAACAAAGTTTCATGCATTTCCATTTATTTTTAGAAAACCTTGGGGTGTTACAGACATAGAGAATCATTTAAATAAAACCCTTTCAAACATCTTCCAATTAGAAAAACCATATGTTTGACTTCCAAATTATAGATCTATAATGGGGATCACTCTTCATATAAACTATATTGGGCTCACCTGTGAGCTATAATGGGGATCAACCCTTCGTATAAGTTGTTTCGGGCTCACCCTTGAGCTATAATGGGGCACAACCCTTTGTATAAGCTATATCGGGCTCACCAATCCCATATAGTCCATATGTACCATTTTATGAATAAAACACTTTCATCACAAAACCCCTTTCTGAAAGCTTCTTCCGATACCATATGAAAAAAACTCCATTTAAAAATACCATTTTCATTTAAGAACACACTTTCAATAACAAAATATACAAATTGAGTAATATGGGATTTATTTTCATTTTAAAATACATTTAGTATTATAGAGGAATCCAAATATCAAATAATGATTATGGTGGCAGAGAATTCGTTGTCATCGTATACTTTAAAAACATTCTTTTTCGTTGTTTAGTAAAACAATTGGTATAAAAAATATTCCCTCTGAATGAAATTAAAATTAAAAGGGGTTTATTATGTAGTGTATAAAATAAGGTCGTATAAAAATGAAAATATGCATCAATGAAAGGAGGTTGAGACGAAGTCCCTTACCTTGAGTCCAATTTTCCTCGTTTGTTTTTTATATTCCGGAATAATAAAATTAGGTTAATTTATAGTTTATTAAGAAACTTTTTCAAGTTTATTATTCATTTTATATTACTTATTATCATGTTATAAAAATTAAAAAATTATTTAAGTTCATTTTGGTCATTTTATCAATATTCGTTACTCGAGTCAAAAATGAACTTGTTTTGATGTAAATTATCCATGTGTTCATTAGTACATCATCTCAAAAATTATATTCATTATTTAAATATCCTATATATCCAATATATATGTATTTATTATAGTCCATAACACTTGGAAATAATAAATGAAATGCACTGTTCATGGAGATGGTAGGTTGTACGTACGCACGAATGCAACTTTCATTTCATTGTCATATTAAAGGAATAAAAACTAAATGATATAAATGTATAAAATAATTCCAATATTATATTTATGTCATTTATGTATCATATTTTTAATAAAACCATCATTTATACATTCCATGTATGTCATGAATGACTCATATCACATTGAGGGGCCAGTAGTCTGCACTTCCTCAAATGAAATTATCGTATTTACACATTATGGAAAGAATAAAGATATGTTGTAAATAAAAATAATATAAGAATATAGAAAACATAAATATGATATATATAATATATAAATATATTTATATCATAATTTACACCATGATAGTTGGTAGGAGAACATTGAACCATCATTATTTCGTGAGGCAGTATTTCACTGTACACAGAAACAATATGTTTGTATCCATTAAATGGAGGTGTGAGTAAGTTTAGTTCGAATAATTCACACAAAAACATACTAGTATATTTATGATACTGGTTTTTGTATGTAATAATAGAATAAGAAGATCATAAGGAGTATAAAAATAAAAATAAAAGAAAAGAACTTGAGATAAGACGTTACATCTAAATCGGGTAACTTCTTTTGATTTGAGCCAAAAGGCTTTCTTGAAATGCCTTATGTCCAAGGTAAGGATTCTAGGAGAAAATTATGGATTTTGGGAGATTATTTTAGAATATTTTTTATGATCCAAGGGGCTTGAGAGGTGTGAGTAGGTGGGTAGAGGTGGTGGCCTTTTAAAAGAGGGGGGAGGGGCACTTTGGGAAAGTCTTGAAATATTAATTTATTATAAATTTCATTTGGATTAAAAATGGTCCAAAAATCATTTAATTTGAATATTATATTAATTTGGTTTGAATACCCAACATCCAATAATGTGTATACATGTTTTGAATATTTTTTTATCCTTATCATTTTTGTTTAACCCTCATTTTACCCTTTTTAATCTTACAGCGATACCATGTTATTTACACATTGTGGGTTTATGTAATTACCATATCATGTCAAACGACCAAAAAAAGTAATTTATGAAATATTTGGACTTATATTAACCATTTAGACAAACCTTATATTTTTAGGAATTTAATATCATTTAATTAACTATTTTATATTTAAGTTATGAATTATTTCAATTTTACACACTATTCATACTTGACTTTTTTACAAATTCATAACAAATGGATTCCTTAAAAAACATTTATCCAATCCTAAAATGACATATTAACCTATATAATCAGTGTATGACATTAATTATGCCAAACAATGTTTATTTTAGTATTTATAATATCATTTATTTGAATCCTTTAATAATGAAGCAATCAACGCATCATCATTGTGTCATAATTAAATTTATTTATTCAACGTCTAAAAATTATAAACAAAATATAATGATGAAGGAAATATTTTTATATTTAAAATTACTATTTATAGTTTAATATATCATTTATATAATCCAAATTAAATTTGTTTTAGTTAGGAGATATAAGTTTATGTTATATCTTCCTTTTCATTAAATTTAATATTATAAAAGGTCATTATCAAAACCAAGTGGATCCATGAGGTCCTAAAATAGACCCAAGGATTCTCATGGTCGGATATATATCATAAAATATAATTATGACACATTTTATGGTTGTTTTATATTATTATAATATTATTTTTTACCCTCATTTACCCGATTTAGCCTTTTACCATGGTAAATAAAACTAATTTCTGAAAGTACTATTCATAACGTCCAAAAAAAAGGTGCCTATTTACAAAATTTGGAACTTATGGTTACTATTATGGAATCCATTTTTTCAAATTCAAAAACAAATAATTGGAAAAAATTAATTTAAAACTAATTCTCGTTGTCAAAACCATAAAGCGGGTTTTTTAAAAGTAAAAACTATCAAAAGACTAACATGTGTTTATGTCCAATTTCAATGTTAAATTACTTCTGATTACCAAAATTGGATTAAATTATAAAAATATATTCTATTTTTACTTTAAAACCATTAAATAATATTATTTAACCATATAATTATCTCAAATAAAAAAGTTGTTTTCAATTAAAATTTAGCATATTTTTACTATTCATCAAAACATGATAGTTATCAGAAAAAATATCAAAAATTCATCCAAAGAAAATTTTTCTGTCTTGTTTCAAAATATTAATTTTATTTTGTCAAATATAACATATAAATGTGTCAAAAAATAAATTTAAGAAGGGTTCTCCATCAAAAGGTGGTAAAACTGCATTTTTAGAAAAATACTTCTTTTATCTGAAAAGATGAATTTGTTTTTATATTATTTATAGAAAATATATAAAATGATTTTAAAACATTACATTGAATATATAATATATATTTTTCATTAAATAAAAATTCATAAAGTTTTAT
This sequence comes from Viscum album, assembly GCA_963277665.1. Lineage (NCBI taxonomy): Eukaryota > Viridiplantae > Streptophyta > Magnoliopsida > Santalales > Viscaceae > Viscum > Viscum album. The sequence continues at coordinate 174,224,720 of OY728157.1, forward strand.
ATTATTTTATAGACACAATTATTTTCTTTTTATATTTTTTTTCAAAAAGACACATCTTTAATATTCAATTGGTTTTTATTTCTATTTCTAATAAATTTGGTTACCAATGAATCATTATTTAAACATGTTTAAACTATATTTTCTTAATTTAGTTGATAATATTCATTCATTATATTCCAAAGGAGAGGTTGTAATGGTAACATTTAAATAACAGTATTTAGTTGTTTGTTTAAGCTCGATGTAGTGTATCGTGTTTTCTATTGAACATAGTGTTTCTTTCTTAAAACATGGAATGTTAAAATTATCCTTGGAAACTTATGTGAAGGTTAGTATATCATATCACCATCATGATAATGTTTATTAGAGTATACTATATATATTTTAAAGGATAAGATCCAGGTGGGTACCTTGGAATTTGGCAGTGAATGGGAAGATTATTGACCTTAGTAGACAGTGAATACAATAGTAATTAGATACATTGAAATATCATCATAATAAACATTATAATTTTTATTATTAGTCCAGGATAGATATAATGAAAGAAAGAATATAGGACCTATAGAGGCTGAAATTAATTCAATCCAAGGGCATCAGCCCGAATCAAGTTCACCCCCTCAGGTTTAAGTAAGAAAGCATCATAAAGACAGCTAAACAGGGTACCAAGAGCTTCCAAGTAGGCCAAATAGTCCGCCACTTTTTTCCCCTCCCACCAAGTGTGGGTGACAAAAATGTTGTTGCTCAGAAGGACCTTTCATTGCTGAATGATGTAAGAGATTGAACTGGGGACATATCCTTTACTGATTAAAGCATCATGGATAATCAAAGAATCCCTCTCCACATGGGAAATATAAATTTCATATTGCCTGCAGAGGTACAAACCTGAGAGAAAAGCTATGGCCTCTGCCCAAACATATTTTCCACTCCCGAAGTTAGTTGTGAACGCTAGGACGAAACTTCCCCTAGCATCACGAACCACCTAACCAGCACGCATGTCCCCTAGGACACAAGAATCATCCACATTGAGCTTGAGGCTGGTCTCAGGAGGAACCCATCCAATCCAATTCCCCCAGGAGGTTATGTGATGGACTACATCAATAGGGACACCCAACAAGTGAATGGACAGAGCCTCCTTCTAGTTACCAGAAAGGAAAATCAGCTCAACCAGCATGCCAAGAACTCTTCCCATGATGGACCTACTAGTGGAAGTAGTCCCCTCGATCTTGGCTCAGTTCCTAGATTTCCATAAGCACCAACAGCCCACATCGGTATTATTCTTATATAGACTACTGACATAGACCTATGGATCTCGCTATTAAGGATTGATTATTCCTGCTAGTGTCACTTTGATTTGGTTATTATCATTTGGAACGTATTCCCTTATATATTGTATTCCATTATGTTTTTCATGCATCTAAATTAAGGATATATGAGCTAAAAATTTTCAATTTATGAGTTGTAATGATCTAGAATAAGAGTTCCATACCTCATACGAGGAGTGGTTTATATGTATCATAGACCAGTGCAGGGATCCTCTAAGAGGAAAAATACTTCCTTCAGTTTTGGTGTCTTATAAACATGGTTTTTTTAGTGTTTATGCACTAATATCAGTCTAGTGTTATTATATTTTGTAGATTTTGTATCATTTAATGTATATTAATGGAAATAATTTATCATTCATTTATATTTATTATATTAAATATGATAAATGATATGAAAACAGACTCATGGAATATATATTACCATTTTATTTCTAATTGATAGTAATTATATAGGATTATAATGATATGTGAGGACAATTATGAGTTAAAAAACTTGAATAAAGATACAATTAATCACTTATAGAATATAAGCCAAGGAAATTGTATTTGGATTGACCAATATAAAGTTCACATTGTGTTTTATCATATATGTAGCATTGGTTTTACTTAAGTCAACTATGGTTCTAAATCATTTGACTTGATTATTTCAAATTGGTTTCTTACTTGTGAGGTTTCATACTTTGATAATTATCTAAATTAATTTGAGAATTTTGATTAATATAAGGTAATCATATATGATTCTAATAAAGTAGAGGGGTATGATTAAACAATATAGTATTTATACATCCAAATGAATGATTATAACATTATGGTCACTAATTATGTTCTTCCTAATAAGGGAATGACCATTCTAAGATAATTATATGTGATGTAATTAAAATATTGACACTATATTCCTTTATAATTTCGGAAGATTTAACATGTTTCTTGATACTAATCTTATTTTATTATTCTCAATGATATTTATGATCATTTCCAAATTTACCATAGTCCCTTATAGTTGAACATAATATAATACTAATTTAATTTTCTAGTCTAATCTAATTAGTCAAAGTATCAAAATGTTAATTTTTATTATAAACTCAAAATTGATTTTTTTAAGAATTTAATATATTTAATTATATAATAGTTATTTAATTAAATAATTAATGTAGTGTTATAATATAAATAATTAGTTATTTATATTATTAATACATGAACATTAGGAAATGGAAAATCCCACGCTTGATTTGGCATTACGCTTTGAGTAATGGGATTCCAAGTCTCATTACTTGAGTAAAATTTGGAGGCCTTCCAAAAGAGTGCATTTAAACACCTACTTAGATATTTTTAACTCACTTGGACTCTCATTAATTCACCATGAATGGTTTTGGTAGACATAATCTATTTTTAAAGGCATTTTAATACTCTAAGTAAACCTAGAAGCCTATTTGTTTCACCATCTTTGGGTTTCCTTGAGATTAACTTCCATGGTGCCTATTGAATTCCCCATTTTTTATAAATATCATAAAGGGGGGGTTCAATATTCCTCCCATTTAGGGAAATGAAAGTGGATCTAAAAATTCTCTAATTTTCCACATCTAAGAGATAGTTCCCTAGTTTTAATCATCAAAGAATGTTCTCCAGTTTTCCTCATCTAGATGTTATCAAATTTCATTATTCGTCCTTCCTTCATCCTTTAACATTGAGGAGTGACTAGAACTACTTGGATTAGAAGATAATCCCACCAAGTAATTGGTGATTATATTTATCTATGAATACTAAACTAGGCATAAATTCATCAATTAAATAATGATATAAACATTCAGAATTTTTTAAATAGTAGTTTTTTTATTTTACTATTTTATTAATGTTTTTTTATTTACATTTTATGATCTTTAACAGGTTTTGATATAACTTATAATATGTACTGAGTTTCATTATAATTACTAAAACCAAGTGGTGATATCGAATACACACTCAATAAATGAAAAATACATAAACTAAATGTTAGATTAGATAATAATATTTTTATATATACACACTAAGTAAGATATATTTAAGCCTCACAATAAACATTGATAAAAAATTGGATTCTTTTACCACTCTGTATAAAGTTAATTCCAGGTAGTGAGTTTCCACTCAAACACTATGAAATAGCACATTCCATATTATCTAGTTTATTGAACCCTATAATAATATAAGATCTTAATTTCTTAATAAAATTAATATGGAGACATAAAATTGTTTATTTAAATGTGATTAATATTATTGAACATCATACGAGATAGAAAATTAAATGAATTATTTACATCAATAATTAAATATGTGTAACATTCCTTGAGTAAGTGTAATATACTTGTAGTTGAGTTTTTATAAATATAATCAATTAGGTTATGTATATGAAACATATATTGTTAATAGTGTGACTATGTATAAAATAATTCATAAAATACAAGAATTTTATATGAATTTCAATAAGAGTCACATTCACTATCACCTTGATCAATCAAAGAGATGAGTCTTGTTTAGCTGACCATCAATGATCTATCTTTTGTTTGGTAAAAGGGTGATAATTATCTTAATTTGAATATTGGGTGACATTTGACTTGGTAACCCAATCAGATTAGTTCCTAGAGATATAGCGTTAACTACATTAATTAGATGAATTAATTAATATGGTGTTCACTTTATAATCTGATAATTGTATTAGTTATAATTAAAAAAAATTGTTTACCAAAATATTCATGCTATAATAGATAATTTTAACTAATTTAATCCATGTAAAAGTATAGATCTTTCCCACTAAATCTATAATATTTAGGGTATTTATTTTAGTTTGGGTATATTATTAAAAATACTATATAAAATAATAACACACATGAAACTAATAATGACACATTTTTCATTATGGATAATCATTGAATCAAAAACAAACTTAAATGTTTCCTTGAGATCAGACTTTGAGGTTTAAAATATTGATCAAGAAATAGTCATATAATGGTATTTCAATTTGAAAATTATTCTCACAAAATAGGATAGATTATAAATCTTACAAAAATATATATCATATAAAATATTCCTCCTTCCCCTTAAAATGTAAAATATTATTATTATTACTATTAGAATGATATATATAACACAATATGTCTTCTATTATCAACAATTTTTTTATACATTAGAAGATATATAAAAATAGAAATAATCAATGTGATTAATTTTAATATTAATTAATTAATGAAACATAGTGTTATGAATTATATTACATAGAGATCAACTTACCTAACACAAAATCATGGGTTTTAGATACCTGATATGCATACCAAATTTGGGGTGATAAGTAACTGTTCAGAAAACTGAGGAAGTTCATTAAGGGAGAAGTTGAACTATAGTTGTGAATACAATAAGAGTTATTGGATTTTCCATGTAGATTGTGAATAAGATTATTCATAGTGGATTTTAATTTCTTCTAAAAGACTAAAATAATATAATATCAATAAAGACAATTTTAGTTTTTGAATGTTTCCAAAATAAGGTAGGATTTTCATTTTTTATAAGAAACAAATATTTTTAAATTATATGAATTAAATAATTTAAGGATTTTATAACATGATTAATTTAATATATATATTTTATCATTAAAATTAGACCTATAATATAAATAATAAAATGTTGAAATTAATTATTTTAATTCCTCTTATCTTTGATAATATAGTTTAATCCATTTAAATAATAATCGCATATAATGACTTCATAATGGTGGGTTATTATATTTAATGATACAGAATCGTTTAACATAAGTGAATAATATATATTAAAAAATGAAAAATTCACCCTTTATTGTTAAGGGGAAAATAGGAAACGGTTTTCTAGAACACGTACATAAAAATTTATTTAGTCTAACGAGTAATGTAACTCATGGTGTAATTCAATAATTCATTACCTTCATTGATAAATGAAATAGGTATTGTTATGTGTATCAAAAGAAATAAAAGTGTGAATCTTTTGAAATTTTGAAATTGTACAAAATGAAGTAAAAAATAAAAATTAAAAAGGTATTAAAAACACTCCAACTTGATCAAGGTAGGGAATACTCGACCTAATATTTTCATTATTATCTCAGATATTGTGTAATTATATTATAACTCACTCTACTGAGAATTTTACAATTAAATGGTGCATCTAAAAGGATAAATTTAACTTTTTTGAACATTATTCGACCAATGACGAGTTATACGGACCTTCCTATTTACTTTTTGGGTTATTCTATAGAAATTAATTCACTTATATTAAATTTTTCTTCATCTAAGGTTATTTAAAATTTAGCAAATGATATGTGTAATAGGAATAATTTGTATTTTAATTTTATAAACATTTTGGGTTTTACGAAATATCTGAGATGTATTAACTCAAGTAAATTTGAACCCAAATATTGTAAATAAATATTTTTTGATAATACTAAAGAGATTTTCTGTTATTATTTTTATAATCCATCAAAGTATAAAGTGTATGTTTCCTAACATGTTGCCTTTATAGAAATGAAATTTATTTATAAATTAATTAACGGGAGTAAAGTTAAACTTTTTGGACTTTAAGAAAATTAATATTATGTTATTCCTAACATAGGTGAGTTGTAATCAAAAAGGGTTCAAAAAATAAATAGACAGTGCATATGAAAGTACCAAAAACGTCCAATATATTTTATCAAGAACCCAAGGTATATATATCTCCCTTTTATAATAAAGTTAATCTAATGGTCAAAAAAGATAATCCAACTTATTTCCAATAGTTAATAATAAATTTTAAATCTGATATATTATTAAAAAGTAATGGAATATAAATTTTAAACTATACATAGGAATTTGGTTGGGAACCTAGTAATTTTCTTGGAATATATAAAACCCATTGGGTGCAAATAGGTCCTTCACAAGAAGACTATTAAGAATGGTATAGTGTCTATCAATAAATATCCCTAGGTATCTAAAGATTTTAAATAAATTCATGGTATTACCGATGAATAAACCTTTTCTTCAGTGTTTATGATCAAATATATCATGATACTTTATCAATATTAAAGTATTATGTTTATAAAATATATAAAATAGATATAAAAATTGAATTCCTTTATAGTAATTTTTTCAAGGATGTATATATAATAAAACATAATGTTTTTAAGATCTGAGAGATGTAGTTATGATTTTTTAGCTGTAATGGTCAATTTATAGGTTTAAATAAACTTCTTGATATTGAAAAAATTATTTTGGACAAATATATAAAATGTTTTAGCTTTGTTAAAAATGAATTTCAAGCTTATTTATATAAATGTTTTTATAAGATAATAATTATTTCTCATGTGTTGTATATTTATGATATATATCTCATTGGAAATGGAATCCCAATGAAAAAATTATTATAAAATTGGTTGAGATATTTCTTTTAAATAAATGATCTTGGTGAATTAACATACATACTTGTTATGAACATATAAAGATATAAATATAAATTAATTTTTATCTTTACTCAGAACATATAAATTGGTAAATTTTTTAAAAAATTACAATATAAAACTCAAAAAGAGGTTCTTTACCAGTGTTTCCTGGAAATTATATTTAAAATAAAAAGTTTCATTTAACTATTAAATAATTCATATTCACGAGTAGCATTCTATATACTTTTTTTGGATTAGTGATGTATACCATGTTATGTTCACATCCTGGTGTATCTTATGCATCAAGTATGATAAGTAGATACCAAACAAATTCTATTGAAATTATTTGGGTAGCTGTTAAAAATATATTTTTTTACTTGAGAAGAACTAGGGATTCATTCTAATTCCTTAGTGGTGAGAAAGAGGTTATTTTAAAGGTTTACACTAAATCTTCTTTTTAAACTGGAAAAGATGAATTTATATCTCATCCATGATTTGTTTTTTCCTTCAATGATGGATATGTAATCTCATAAAGTTCTAATAAACTAATTGTTTTTTATTCTATAATATATTATGATTATATCTCAATATTTTATATGGATAAAGTATATATTTGTATAAATAATATCATTTTTAAACAAGGTGTTATTTTAGGCATTTTATATCCAATTAAACTCTACTGTAATAATAGTAGAGGGGTTTCATAAGAAATGGAACCCATCTCTCACCATAGATCCAATAAATTATTCATCAATTTCATCTCATTTATATGATTATTAAAAGGTTTTGTATTAAAATTTGATTATTTCTATAACTGATAATATTATAGATCCCAAAAATTTCCACTTAAACAAAAATATAGGGAAAACCACACCAACAATACTATTATTAGATACTTGGGTGAATGGATTTAGTGAATTTGGACGATATTTAGTGTTTATTTCAAAAATATAGTCAAGTGTTATTATGCTTTGGAAACATTTCATGTAATTTATATCAATAGTAATAATTTATCATTCATTTATTCTTGTTGTGTAGGACATGAGATATGATATGATAATAACCCCATTGAATATATATATATAACCATGTTATGCCTCATTAATGATCATCATATTAGTTTATGATGATATATAAAATAGGTATGAGAAGGTTAAATTGTATAGAGATATAAAAATAGCATATAGGATATAAGTTTTTGAACCTGTATTTGGATTGACCTTCTTAAGGGGCATGCCATGGGTTTTAATTTATGTATCATAGGTGTTACATAAGAGAACATTGGTTAAGAATCCTTTGAATAGAGAATGTTAAATAGGTTCCCCACTTACGAGATTTCATGTTTTAATATCTATATAGATTTATTTAATAGTTTTACTTAATAGAAGACAATTGTGTATGAAACTAATCAACCTGAGGGATGTAATTAACCAAGATAGGATGAGTTTTCCTATATAATGGGGTATCACCCAATTCCCCCATTTTAGTTTTCACTGTATATATACATGGCCATGTAATAATATTACATGTGATGTAATTATAAGATTATTTTAAATCAATATTTGAGAAAAATATATAATACATATATGATTGACATTATCAATGACTCAGGATTAATATGGATTTTAACGAAAAGGGATATTTTATAATGGATAGGTGGGGGATTAGATCACATTATACACCTTCAAAATTTGGGTTAATTAAATTTTTTTCTATATACCGCTGTTAAATTATAACAATGAATAATATTTATGATCACTGAGAAAATTACAAAGGACCCTCAGGGGTGCACAAAAAATAATTCTAATTTGGATTTTTTAGACTAATGTGATTGATCTATGTGTAAGTATATTTATGATTATTATAAAATAAATCTGATTTTTGTTTTATGAATTTTAATTATTTAATTATATAATAGTTATTTAATCAAATAATTAATTTGTTTTTATAATATAAATAATGAGTTATTAATATTATCAATACAAAAACATGAGTAAATAGGAAAGACCAAATGAGATTTGGTCATGGTCTTGGAGTAATTGGATTTCAAGTCCCATTAAAGGAGGTAAATTATTAGGACTACCTAAAAAGACATTTAAGAATAAGATTTGGTAGTCTTAAAATATTTAGAGTCTCCTTAATTAACCTCAAAAGGTGATTTTGGACTGAAGATACTTTTTATCACAATCTAATCATTAAATACCATGGGAGACAATTTATTTCATCTCCTTTGATTTACTTAAGTATTAGATTCTATAGAGGCAATTAAGTATACCTCCTATTATAAATATAAAATAGTAGTTTAGTGTTTATCCCAATAAGATAATGTAAATTTGTTTCTTTTAATTCTTTATTTTCCCACTTTTAAGAGGGTGTTCTCTAGTTTTCCTCCTTAAATAAGGTTCTCTATCTTTATGCATTTGATTGGTTCTCTGGTGTTTTTCAAAATAATTTTTTCATTACCTTCTTCTTAGGAGGGATCAAAATTATTGGGATGGGAATATAATCCTCCCAAGGCATTATGTATTATTGTTATCAGAGGATACTGAAGGATAAATTAATTCATTAATTCAATATTAGGTAAGACATTCCAAAACATTTGAAAAGGATTTTATTTTTAATTTTATTATTGTGTTTTTATTTTCATGTTATGATCTTAGATAGTTTTTACTATTAATTCTATTTCATACTAAATGTTTTTTTAATTACTAAAACAATTAATTTCAATTCCAAATGATTCTTAGAAATGGAAACCAGAAATCAGATCTAGTTAGCTAGATTAGTATAATAGATAATATTAATGAAACTTCAGAGAGGTGATAATTAATATAGTGGTGATTTTTTCATAATCCTAAATTAATTTTGTATAATTTTTAATTTTGAGTATAATTTTTAATGGGTTATCATGGCCTTATTATAAATATTTAGATTTGAATTTCATGTTTTATGGTAGAAAATTATTAAATGAATATAAATGGATAGATGTTGGAATGGGAATCCCCTTAGGTTTTTTATAACTAAATTGAATCCTAATTTTGATATATTAATATAGATTATATCTTTTTCATATAAAACCCCTATTAAATAAGTATCTTACCACTTTATTAGATGGGGAATGTTTGGATCGAAATAATAATTTATTATTCTGGTATTTAATTTGAATTTAACTATGTTAGGGTACTTTCAAGATTTTTCGGTCCCAATTCTCTATATTTTCATCGAGTGGGGTGAAAAGATGAAATGTATGGATTTTCAATAGATATAAAGAGATTTTGTATACTATTAAATGAATATGGACGTTAGAAAAAGGGAATGGCTCACAATTGGGTGAACATTTATTTAATTATCCAATTAAACCCATTTAATTTAGAAAATGTTATCTTTGAAAAGATGGAATTAATGTAGAATGAGATATATTTATGTTATGTGCGGATGAGATTAACCTTAAGTCTTCTCCCTTGTATTTTATTTTATATTCTTCATTACTGAATGATTTTTCAATCCATTAAAGGGATTGGTTCAACCATTTAAAGGCTAAGTCTAAGTGAATATATTTCATTAGTATTCAATGTTGGTTAGTCATGATTCATTTAAACCTTAATTGTTTCCATTTTTAAATGATTTTAAATATATACTATATGGATTTGAATCAAATAAAAATTATCGTAGAATATATTCATGATAAATTTTTATAAGTTTTCCTTATCATATTTAGTGTTTATGTGTGTCTTTCTTGTGTAATAGTGTTTGGTAATTGGGTAATTAGATAACAAAAACACAAATGGGGGTGTTTGAGATTTCAAAAACTAAGAAAAAAACCTTGGTGTTTTGGTATTCCATATAATATGTTCTTAAACTTATTTCTACTTTTCATGTACTTCTTTTTAATTTAACATCAATTTATTTTGGAAATTAAAGATGATTATGATTTTTAATTAATTTATTGTTTTATTAATACTTTTGGTAGGGTACATGTTAATTAATTTTGGAGGAAAACATACAAAAAAATTGAAAAGGTTTTTCACTGTGACATGAAGTGGAATAATGTGATATCGAATTTTAGATAATGACTTGAGATTTTAATTATTGATATGGACCCATTATTACTATATATTGACATCCTCTACTTGTTTATATTTATTTTTCATATCTTCTAATTAATAGCATGAGGGTGTAGTCCTCTTTTGTATCAAGTGATGTAATCATGGGGGGTTGTACTTATTCAAATTCATATATGTTTTTGTTGCTATTTTGGTCGTGTTTCAATGCATTAGTTCTATCTCTACCACTTTATCTTATCATAACCATTGATAATAGAATTGGGATTTACCTTTACACACACGAAGAGATATTTTAATTCATGAATGACCATTGTATAGACTGTAATTCCTATTCTTAAACATGGTCTTCAATCTCCTAACTCATTGATAACCCTGAGTAGTTCACTATATAGAAAGGGAAATTATTGAACTGGAGAGGTAGTACCAAGACAAAGAGTTTTCATAGATTCAACTCTAGAATAATCATAACTAAGAAACAATATTATATGGCTTATGTTCTTTCATTCCAAGATTTTTATTTGTCTTATTATAAACTATTTTTCTTATTGGTGCATGGGGGAGAAAAGAATATGGAACCCAATAAGGGTGTTTAGGATTAGAGGAAATGAATAAATAAACCATGATGTTAATGTGTTCTCAACAATGATGATCAACCAAGGGTTGAGTAATATACATGTCACTAAAGACATGTTTACCCAAATGGAAAATTGGAAGGTCTAAGAACCTTATATGGGTATTAATGACTGTAGATAGAAGTTTGGATCATGTTCAAGATGGTTATTTCTCTAATGGGTTCCCCTAAGGGTGTTGGTTCAAGGAATATAGAATTATGGATATCTAGGAAGTTTGGGAATGATTATTGGGATGGATATTTACATGTTTATTTTCCCATTTCTTCCCTTATGCTCTTATAGGACTAATTAGTAAACGAAATTCATGATTATAGATATATGGGTCGGTTAGTTTATTTAAACTAGGGAAAAAATATATAAGTCTATCTAGAAGGGATATATATTATATATAGGCAAGTTAGTTCCTCTTTGGGTGAATATTATTTTTATTCATATATTGATATTATATCTAGACTATAGACTGATGAGTGATACCAAGTGAGAGTTATATTACACCATCACCCTTGTGATAGTACTAAGGGATAGCTATATATGTTGTGACCCATGATTTGATGGAGGAAATTTGATTATATGATCCATCTATGTTACACATTATCATCCATCATGATTTGATATGGGAAAACTATATTATAAAGTGAAACCAGAAGAATAGTGATATGATCCAATGTTATTACATTTTTCCTTTTTAAAATATGTGATAAAACCCAACCACATCTCCTATTATGATTTTATATGATCTTTTTATGTTACAATCCATATTTTTAAATGATGTGATATGATCTAAATATGTAACTCCATGTATCCAGAAATTTTATGATAAGAGATGACAATGTTACAATACAACTTGAATTTTCCCTATCCTTTTACACATTTTTACATGATTTTAAGCATAATTAACCATGAAATTCAAACCAAATATATTAAATTCTTATGCCTTTGGAAGAATAGCTGCATAATTAGAAATCTTGAAACCAAAATACAAATAGGTTTTTTAATCTCAATAAAGGTATCATGACTTCATTTTATCTCTTACACCTACATAGGATTACCTAATTAATATATGAATAAAATGGATGAGCTAAAAACCCTAGTAAATGAATAAAAATATATGTAAAGCATAGAACATGGGCTAGAAGGTATAACATGATGACCTAAAAAGTAATTAGGCATGAATAAACATAATAAATAAAAACTTGTAGAACATGGTATTATGATATCATGGCATCATATTAATGTGGAAACAGTATACAACATTACATAATCATGATAAAAGGCTAAATTCCAAGACTATTTCAAATGGCGAAAAAAGTACCATAAAGTGAAAAAGGTTTACTCTATATCCCAACATGACATCTCATGGGACTAAACATTACCAAATGAATTGGATCGCTATCTAGTCAAACCAATTATAAAATTTACATTCATATTTTTGAAACATAAATAATCACGAATGAGGGTTTCCCATGTAAATAATTTGGTATCATAATCATGTCATAAAGAATGACAAATAGGAATATGATTATTTTATCCATGAACAATATATTTAAATTACACATAGACATTCATAAGGTAAAATAGGTATAGATCATGATAAGTGATGTCAAAATAAATTGAAAACATATAAAAATAACGTTTAATAAATAATATAAATGAAACATTTTAGTTCCATTTAAGTAAAATATTAAAGAGCACTTAAAGAGGAAAAGGAATAATATTTTATATAAAACCCAAAATGAAACAAGATAGATTTCAATGATAAAATGATTTATTTAGAATAATATTTCGGGCTTAAAATATATTATATATAGTATAGAAAAATTGGTAAGAAATTAGGAAGTTCCAATTAATCGGGCTTGCTCATCATGAGGAATTGAGAAGGAAACCTTATAAAAAATTGTATTTCCCCATAATTGATAGAAGAATTGAGATAGGAACATATTATTAGAAAATACACATAGAATTTATGAGGAGTAAATAATAATAATTAATAATTAAATTGCATTAAAGAAAGATAATTTTTAACCCAAAAGAAAAATGGACGTTTGAATAGAATCCCGTACCTTATGTATGAAAGTGTTATTCACTTGTACTTAATGTCCTAGATAATGAAATTATATTCATTAATAATATAATTAATAACATCTTAAACATGTATTTTATTTATAAAAATTTTAATAATTTCATTAATTTCCTTTTGGATGAGTTATAATATTTAAATTCATCATTCGTGAGTGTTCTTTTCCTTGTTTTTCATGATTACATCACTTGTATACATGTACAAAATATCACATAAAATGGGAATAGTTATATAAAATTGGAATTATATGTATTTAATGAACTTACAAAATATTATATGGTATTATATATCATTTTTTTCCAAATATGACGATGGTTCGTCAGATAAAACATTAATGATAACGGTTTAGGTTATTTTGGTGTTTTTTCGATGATCACACACTAGTTTTGTTTTATTAATTAATATTATGTATATACACTAGTTTTATAAACCATAAATAAGTTTTAATATAACTTTTGAAATCTATTTAACCATTAAAATTGTTTTACTATCATCCATGACTGTGGTATTAGAAAACGAAAATCATCTTCCATGAAGGAGGTGAAACGACACCTCACGGATGATGTTTTAGTTTTTAGAACAATAGGTGAATATAAGTTAATTGATAAATGATATTACATTAAAAAAATAAAATTCTAGTATATATAAGATCCTAAAGTTAAAATTTTACTTGGATAAATGGAGTTTAGGAGGTATTAAGAAAATAAAATATATTGAAAAGAAATTAAAAGAAAATGAAAGAGGATTTTACCTCTTGAACTTATTCTCCTTCAAAACATCCTTAGGAAATTTGGTTCGGTAATTTTTTGGGGACCAAAGGATCTTGTAAATAGGGCAGAGGCTTTCTAAGAGTATTGCGCATAATTTGAAAAATCGTCAAGGCATTTTAGGTGTGTGGATAAGAGGTGGGGTGGTATTTATTATGGGAGGAGAGCAGTATTTTTTACAATTATATTAATTATTTTATTATTTTGGCTTAATACTATCAATATTTTCTATCCTTATTAATAAATATGTTAAATAGTGAATAATATTTTGATATTATGGGCTTAAATAATCCATACATCATCCATGTGTCAATAATTCTCGTATTTGTAAAATACCATAAATTATCATATTCTACTGTTCCCCAAAAGTTCAAGTATTTTACAAAATTCAAAAATTTCACCCTAAACATTGTTCAACATGTAAAATTAAAAACTGGACTCCATTTTATTGAAATAAGTTTTTAAATATTATAAATAAATTTTTTTGTTAAAACTATCATTTTTTAACAAAATACAGATTTTAAAATTATTACTGATTTTATGACACTATGAAAAATTAATAAAGGTCCCATAAATTTATTGTATAATTATAAAAAAATTATGAATCTATTTTAGGAAAATATTATTTATTTTGAATTATTATACAAATTTTAAAGTTTTCATTAAATATTTATGACTTACCAAAACACCAACACTTAATTTATCAATTTTAAAACATTTATTTACATATACCATGATATAAATATATCTAATTTTCATTGATAATACACCTAAATTTCATTTATAATTTCATAGGTGGCATTACTATTCAATTGGCCAAATTACAATTTCTAATAGTCATATTATTTTTCCAACAGTCAAGTGACTATTCTATTGGTAGTGGTTGCTTAATTTCTCTTATTTTATTCATTATTCATTTATAAAGTTTCTATCATGTTCTATCTGTGATATTATTTGATTTATCCTATTTAAAATAATTGGGGGAATGGAATCTCCATTAATAAGATTTTGGGTCGTTATATGATGTGACATCAGTTAACTATATGGTTCAATGAACTCTAATGTGACTTGTTATGTGTCAAAAATTTACTCTAAAGATACCACCAAGGCATGGTGATTTAGAACACGTCATGGTCAAGGTTGGGGGAAATATAGATACTAGAGGTAACCACATGTTGTCTTTCTACATGTAAATTTATCTAATATAAGATAATTTGTGACTTGGAAACTATCACATATTCAAAGCTATTAAGTTGGGTTGATTATAATGTGGTGATAATTTAGAGGATCCTAAGATAAAAAAATATTAAAGTTATGAGGAGTTAAAAAATTAATTATTCAAGGTCATAGGTTATAAATGGTTTGTATCCATCACCATTATTTCCAAACATTTATGAAATGTTTGTGGTAATGAAGATTATTCTTGGTTCCAATATAAAAAGGCCAATAAAATGATATAGTGAGTGTGATTTTTCTGAAGTATTCTCCCCAAATCCAAATCTCACCTTCTCACTCGCCATATTTCCCTTTAAACTAAGCTCCATAAAAAATATGATGAATGTAAGATCCTTCTCAAGTATTAGGAGACTCACCTATATTTTAGATACCCTCATAGAAAAATGCATATTTTCTGCTTCTTAATGATAGATATAAAATTTGGGTAGAAGAGAAAGGGTATATTTGGTATCAGTAGAAAATAAATGATATAGAATTATACATTAAATTATTTATTCAATCATAAATGGTAGATCATGTTGGTAAAATAAATTTTATTTGATATTTTACACTACATTTGGAATGGTGTTATATTATAAGATTGGTGATTCAATTATGGAAATAAATTTCTCATTAATTTAATTTCTTATAAAATGAAAAAATATATTTTGATAGTAATATAATTATTAATTAATAAATAAATATTAATATATTAATAATAATTGCACACGTTTGTCTTAGAATAAAAATTATATTTACTAGAAGAAAACTTCTTGAAATTTTAGAAAAAAATTCATAATTTTTGAAAAACACAGATGTTTTCCTTTAATAACTAAATTTTAAATATAAAAAATCAGTTAAAAATAATAATTTTTTGAATTATCATGTCAAAATTATCTTCAGTTGAATTTTTTATATTTTTTTGAAGAAGTATATTTTTTACTGAATGATAAAAAATACAGTTTTTATGAGTACCTTGACTTTTTGATATAATTATGGTATAAGAATCATTAAAAATTTAATGAAACCATTAAATAAAAAATAAATTTATTTTAGCCTTAAAATAATGAATCTTCAAATAATAATTTGAATTTTAGATATTATATTTTACATTTTGGAACCAAAAATTATATTTTACCATTTTAAAAGTGATTTTTGGATTCTTTCCATTTGATGGAGTAGTTGGAAGGGTCCATTCGGTTTTTAATGTTTTTGAAAGTCAAAAACCCTTCATTTAATAAATAATGATATAAATAATTTCATTATAATAAATTCTACCCAAATTTAGTTTTCTTAAATAAAAAAATAATCAATATTCTAACTCAAAAATACCTCGTCCTCTAGTACTAATACCCACTCATTATCTCATTACACTACACTCCAAATCCTTTATACATTAATATATTCTCACTTTTTCAACCAATATTATTTTAATATAATTGATAAGGTTTCAATTATTTCCTCCCAAGATTTAAAAAACTAACTTGTAAAGTAAGTGTTCATAATCCCTTCCCTTTATTTTGAAAATCCTTCCATTTCCTTTTATTTTCAAAGATAAATATAATTATGATTCCATTTAATAAATTACTTACTCTAATTTCAATGAGATAACACCACTTTATCTAATTATACTACATTTATTAGCCATTATAGTTCTCAAACACCTATATTTTCATAATAAATTCAAAAAAATCAGAGTAAAGAGTGTAGTTTTCAAAAAATGAAATCCATCTCTCGATAAAAAAAATAAATGTATGATCCATCACTAATTCACTTAGGTTTAGTAATTTTGAAAATTTTAGTTGGATATTAACTCATCCTTAACTCAGTGAATGATAATAGAGCTTAACTACACACCAAATTAACACTCCTAGGGGGAATTATTTGTATAATTCACTAACACTTTATGTACCATGATAATGGATTATCTCCTATTATTATCCCCATAGCATGAAATTACTCTTTATTAATACCTTGTTATCATTACTTTGATAATTATACATTCTATTACCATATGAATATTCCATTATTTTTAAGTTTATTTGGGATATTCTCCAAGATAGATATATTGTCCTAATGAACTGGAAAATATGGATTTTTCTTATATATATTATTCATATATTGAAAAAAATGATAAATTATCCATGATTATGTATAAAGATCTTTATAAAACATTATGATATGAATTTTTTATCCATTATATTCATATGATGGATGGATTGGAATTGTTATGTGATGAGTGGGGCCTATAATTATATAGCCCCTAAATGTATTGATAGGTCTCATCAGACAAACCGATTCAGTATTTGGTATAATACTTACCCATTTATGTTTGATTTCTTAGCATAAGGCCTTAATGGTATGATTTTGAAGTTTATAATTATACATTTCATCATTTTAAGACCATTTATTCTTATCCATGCATTTATTTACTACTATTAACCTACAGATATATTATTTTCTAGGGAATTTATTTATTCCTAACATTTTAATGATTCCATCCTTATATATGACACCTTCCATTATATGTATCCGTTTGCTAAGAATATATGATGACCCCTTTACATTTATTTCTATTAACTTAGGAAACCAAAAGGATTTGTACATGTGATATATGGAATATTTAACGATAAATATAAAGTTTTCATGTTTTTATATGTTGTGTCTTCATTTTTCAATTCAATGTAACAATCAATTATTTATCTAGTTTCTTAAAACTAATAAATTTTTGGATAATTTAATCTCAATTTTTTTGAAAATGTAATAAAATAACATTAAAATATATGTTACTAGATTCAGGGTATTATAGTTGGTTTCAAATTAAGATTATTATAATCCTTGGAAACTATATTTAGAAGAACATAGTTTTAGCACATAAGTTTTTTATAAACCATTAAAATATTATATAAATATTCATATATTTAATGAAATTAATTGTTAATGATTTCATTGTAATTATATGCTATGGTGTATAATCCATGTCCTTATTCATCTGCTAATGAAGAATATTCAATTTCTTGGAAATGGAACCTAATATTTGGAATGAAAATTGTGTCAACACCTAAAATTAATATAGGTATCTCCCATTAGAGTATGTCAATGGGGATAATTATTAAGCATTAATGATTAAAACTATAATAGGATAGTTGAATTAGGATATTACCAAAAACATTTATCATATGAAACAAACCATTCCTCTATGACACAGTGTAACAACATTGGGCCCCTTCATGACGTAGAAACCACAATCCTTCAATGAAATAATGAATCTATTAGTAGTTGATAAATGGATCAAATTATTAGGGAAGGTACACATTACATTGGGATATAGTGAAAAGGATAAGGTCATCATGGTTGTATACCATCAAAAATTATATGTTGATCATTATTTGTATTTGATTCAAAACAAAAAAAAGGAAGAAGATATAGAAAATATGAAATGTAATAATTTTGATGTGTTGTTATTTTATAATTGCTTTCCTCCGAATAAATTAGTTGGTATGGAAAGTAAAATAATGAATTATAGATAAAATGAAGTGGGTATTTTTGTTGAGTATGAGGCTACTTTACAAGGTTAGAATGAACTGTTATAGACTATGTACATGATCCAGAGATAAAGGTTGGTCATTTATTTTATGGCATGAAGTTGTGATGTCAAAGGCCATTCGTCACTCAAATATTTTCCTAATATTAATAGATAGTGACTAGTGACATCAATACTGAGTAGTAGTTATCTCATTCTTTCACAATC
Organism: Viscum album; assembly: GCA_963277665.1. Lineage (NCBI taxonomy): Eukaryota > Viridiplantae > Streptophyta > Magnoliopsida > Santalales > Viscaceae > Viscum > Viscum album. Next base: position 174,243,949 of record OY728157.1, read on the forward strand.
AAATGAAATAAATTGATGAATATGGAAGTTGACTGATATGTTGAAATATAATTTTCTTAAGGTGAAAGAGGAAAGGATATAATCTCTTAAATTCAATAACATTGGGAAGAAACACCCATGGTATTTATTAAATATAAATGGATTTTTCTATTGGTTTCGAGATAAAATCCATCAAGATCATGTGTTAAATGGAAATGAAATAATCCAAAAATGTACCCTGTTTCAATTTCAAGGATATGAGAAACTATCCAAATCAATTCCCCAAGCATCATGGGAACCAACCCTAGAAGAGGTAGGGGGATCAAGGTCAAGTCAATGTTATCACAATAGTATAATTTATTGTACCAAATGATATTTCAATAGGTAAACTACTCAGGAAATCAAATTTCACTAATTAAATAGTTAGATGTTGATCTATGTGCTATTTGGAATCTTGTAACTTTTCTAAGAATATAAAATCATAACATGTTAGACTAAGGAATGGATTTTTAGTTAAAAATATTTGTGGAAATATTTTTGTAAAAAAATTATATTTCTATAATTCAAATAAAATACATGGAGGTTCCTAAACTATAAATATTTTTTTAATAAAAATGGTTAGGATTGATATAATACTAAGGACGAATTGGATCTCAAATTATAATGTAATAATTTATTTTCATGTAAAGGATATTATAATATTTGAGGGTGGAATATAATCCCTTATCTTTTTAGTGGATACTTCATTTCATGAGTCTTTTTTGGAAGCACCTCTAGTGGCTTATCTCAATGAAACTATGGCTGGGGATGAATCAATGAATGAGAAGGATATCTATGGAATAAAATATGTATTTATTATAAAGGATTATATTTATGTATTTCCTAATGAAATAATTTGATATGCTCTTCACCTTAAATTTTAATCCTCTATTGACATTATCCATGAGGAGAGACTCAGACATTAGCTTACCTATAGTATGGATCTAGTGGAATAGGAGAAATTAAAGAAAAAACTAAAAGACTTCTATAATAAGGGAATCATATTCCATGAAGATTAAAATTGGAGAGCACCAATATTATTTTTTAAAATGAATAATGATTATATGAGGTTCCTTGTAGATTATATAGAAATATATTTTATTACTATAATAAACAATATTAATTTTACATCACATTCATGATCTGTTAAATCAACTCTAGGGGGTTTAAAATTTCTCAAAGATTGATCTTTATTCTAATCATCGTAAATTAAAATTCAAGAGGGATGATATAAAAGAGATGATTTTCCATTAAATCTATAGTAATTATGAATTCATATTAATTCCTTTTGTGTTAAAAAATTCACCATTCGTGTTCATGAACATAATAAATATAGTATTCAAGGATTATCTTTATAAATTTTTTATGGATTTTATTATTGAAAAATTGATATACTCTATGTGGAATGAAGTTCCTGAAGATAATTTTAGATTCATCCTTAACACTCAAGGGGACAAAGAGATATATGGTAAATTTAATAAGTGTGAATTTTGGATTAAAAAAGGTGTATTTTCTTGGATTTATTATCTATAAGGAATTAAAATTGGTTGAACTTAAAAATAAATATTTAATTAAGGAATGTCCCACAGTAATTAATATAACTGACATACACAGTTTCTTCAGTTTAGATTAATTATATTAATTCCTTTTTAAAAAAATTTCTTGATTAGATAATCAGTTGATAAAGTTGTCACATAAAGGGGTAAAATTCACTAATTCAAATGATTTTGTGGAATGATTTTGGGAACTAAATAAGACATTTATGAATCAACATGTATTGACCTTACCATCAAGAAAAAAAGGATTTTCCTATATATAGTGATGCATCAAAGAAATCACTAGGGTATGTCTTTATAAAAAAATTATATAGTTTTTTCTCATGCATCAAGGAAATTTAAAACCTGTGATAAGAACTCTCCAGCACAAGATCATGATCTAGAAACTATAATCTTTGTAACAAAAATATTGACATACTATCTTTATATTGTGATATGTGATATATATACCAATCACAAAATTTTTATTTATATATTCATATAGATATATTTATACATGAGATAGGGTATATGGTTCGAACTAATCAAGGAAAATGGATATGAAAGACACTAAAACACTAGGAATGTGAATAAGGTAGAAGATACATTTTGATGATACCAAGTAAATGTATGATGTAAGATCAAAAACTTTGTTGAGGTATGTACCTGTTTAAATTTTGGTTTCAATATATTATTTTTAGTTAATTAAATAGTTCTAGGGAGTATGTAAGGTCTTTGGGTGTTACAAAGGTTTGGTACATGAGAATGGGGATAATCAGGCCAATCTATGCAAGGTGCACGATTAAAAAAACCGTGTGGAATTCCTAGGTAACCATGAAGCCTGGGATATAGGCTTAACACTTGGTTGATGTATGGTCTATCAAACCGTTCATCCTACCCAGGTAACCATGAAACCCATATTTCCTTATAAATTAGCTAGTTCATGGTTTTCACACGGTATTTCAAACTTTGTGGGTAAATTTTCTTCCTCTATAATGTTGGGAAAAATTACAAAAACAGTCATTACGGGATTTTAAACCCTCTCCCGATTTTCACTCCTCATTTCCTCCCATGAACCCTAGGGATGAAAAAGATCTCCCATGGTCTTTGAATGGTGATTATCCTTCATCCCTGGGTCATTTTTAGTGTTGTTGGTTGCGTATCAAATATTTAGGTAAGTCTAATCCCTCTCTTGCTTATCTTTTTGGTTTAGGGTTTACATCTTTCTTTAATCTCCATCTGAATCTCTAAACCCATTATTTTCCAATGAGATATAGGTTGAGGCCATAAAGGGTGGTTGAATAAGCATATAGAGGATTTTATTATGAGTTTGTAGTTCTATAGATTTTATGTATGTGGTCTACAAGTTATATCCCTTGGATTTAACATAGATTTATGCATGTCAGTTTGTGATCATGTTATTTCCTTGATGTGTTATTTGTGTCATTTTCAATATTTGATTTAAAGAGTGTCTAAATAACCAATTAAACCCCCTCATGATCCCTGTGGGATACATGGAGGATGACTTGGCCAAATTAGGGCCACCCATGGGGTGTTCCGACCCTCCCTAATGTGGTTAACGGAATTGAAAAGAGTCAGATTAACTTTTGATTAAGTAGAGCCCTTGGAGAATGTGTAGATGGGTTAATGTAATGATTATGTAATTATTATGGGTATATGTGTCTAATTGTGTATAATTTCTAAGGTATTTTTTTGTTTTTCATGTGACTAAGTAACATGGTATTAATGGGAATGTGTCGATGAGTCATTTTTTTAATTAAATATTCTTAGGGAGTTATGCATGGGGAATGGAAATTAGGATAAATAGTAATGTGATATAAATGTTATGTGTTAATGGATTGTGGGATAACATAGATTCCCATTTTATTTGTTATTCTTTTGGTATTACTAATGATGTTGGTTGTGCTTGGTTTTAATGTGGTTACATGTAATGAATGAATAAATAATCATGTGTACATAGCGTGGTAGAGTGGGGTATAGACAAGAGGTTTTATTCCCATGGGTTGAGTTGAACCAATGCTCTAGACTCCACCCATCAATACACGTGTTAGGGAAGGTGAAGGATTTTTATTCCCCTAATGGGTGCATTCCACCTAGACAGAGGCTTCAAGGGGAGGATAATGTGGTTTTTGTGATTTTTTCCCCTAGAAATATAGTACATGGTTTATTCCTATATTTTTATTAATTATTGAACATGCCTAATCCATTAAAAAGGTAAAAAAATTGAATTAACCATTAAGATGTTATAAGCATTGAATCTGAACATAATGGTGGATTATTTTAGGGGAAACCAAATTACTAATGGATACTTGATCTATATTTTATTTACATACATTTATCAAGATATTTCATGTACAATATGTTTAGACTAGATATTTTCTAGACACCATTGGTGGTGTACTACTAAGTTGTACTCACACCCTGCTCAGGCTGTCGTCAGGTACCCCTGTAAATTTCATGGTTACAAGGCATGTAAAGGGAAATGGTCTGGTGCTTGGGAGTTGAGTCGGATTTGGGATGCTTATTGATGAGGTTTTGGATTTGTGGTAAATACTATTTTGGGGATTCCACAATTTTATTTATTTTAGGTTTTTTTCACTTGGTACTATAGGGTTGCATTTAATACTTACTATCAGTTTTGGTTTGTACCTTGTTTCTAGAAATGACTATTTAAGAATGTTCATTGATTATTCTATGTTATTTTTGATTTTTTATTTATTTTATATTATGTATTACTCAATAAATTAGGTTATAGACTCCTCCATGTGATTTTTATACCCTCGTTTATATTCGGCAACCTGTGGCTTATGGGGAGGCATGCTTGAGGTCATGTGGGGACTCGACTCGGGGAACTGGTTAGTGGATCCTGGGTCAGGTACATTACAAAGTGGTATCATTGGATATATTTTCTATGAATTTCTACTTGGGAATTTTAGACATAGGTTTTGGAAGGTCTCGGCCCTTGGTAAGGACCTCATTCTTAGGAGTAGCTAACTCAATTATGAGGGAAAACCCAAGTCACTCAGGGTGGGAATTGTTGTTCTTTTTATGTGTTGATATAGTTGATGATTTTTCACCATTGGGTTATTAAAATGTGGTGTTATGTGATAGTTTTATGATATTTTACTCATGGGTATAATGTAATGAGGTTGTTCATTAATAAATCATCATAGGCACCCCAGTATATAAGAGACATGCATCATGGTAGGCACACACAGGATGGATATGTGGAGCACAATTGGTAGGATGCAATTAATTTTCTAGAAATTAAGGAAAATAGTGTCTAATGAGATAATGAAAATGCATAAAAAGGGGAGGTGAAATGGTAAATAATGATTAAATAAGTTTTCTTCATAAGGGGGAAAAAGTGAATCAAATTGTTTTCAAGGTATCTTATTAATTAGAAACTTTTTTTGAAATGAATAGAAGATAAGGCTTGTAATTGTGTGACTTAGTTATCTTATGTTGGACGTGAACTTGGTGGGGATGGTTGGGGGTAGTGTTTTGGGTATGCTTGGGCCTTTTTGGGTAGTGTATGAAAAATGGTATTTTTATGTCTAGTGATAAACCTTTCCTTATATATTGTGAAAGCTTTATGGTACGTGTTATAAACCTCGTGTTTGGTATTGTAGAGAAATAACAACATGAAGGTGTGTGGTTTTTAGGAGACGGGAGGATATTACTGAGAAAAATCCTCCCATAGTATATCAGGAGAATATGGTGATCCAAAAAAATAGAGAAGATAATTTTTGTGTGCACTTTTCTCATTTCATGTAGAAGATGGAATGGGGCCTAGGGAGGGTTACACCAAGCATGTTTGAGTTGACTAGGGAGTTTCAGCTACACCACCCTAAAAACTTTACCAAATAAATTGTTATAGGATTAGTAGAGTTCAGGATAGATTATATCTAAACTATTATTGATCATCTGGAGACTACTTTTGACAAGTGAGTCATGTTAGTGGCCTATATGTTGCAAGGCTAGGAAAAGCATTGGTGGGACATTATGGTTCAAACGGAGAAAGCTGAAGGAATGGTGTGGAAGTATTTCCATGAGAAGTTCCTTGAACACGTCTTTCTACAAACCATGAGGTAGGAAAAGGATGTGTATTTTTTGAGTTTTACCTGAGGGACAATCTCACCGATGGATTATTCTTTTCATTTCACTGATTTTACAAGTTTCATTTCAATGTTGGGAGGAAACGAGGCAGATGTGATGAAATGTTTCAAGGACAGGAAAAAACATGAGATCAGGTCCTATGTTAACATATTTAATTTGAAAAAGTTTGTTGAAGTAGTGGATTAGTCCCTTATCTCATAAGGGAACCTAAAGGGAGCTTCAGGTGATGGACTTTTGGTGCCAGTTGGGCAACCAAGTGGTGAAGCTTTTGATAGAAAGAAGTGTTGTAACGACCCGAAATTTAGAATAAATTTTGTTTCCTAACTTTGTGTGTCATTTTATTTTATACTCAACAAAACTATTTAATTTCATAAAATGATTATAATTAAAATAAGACCATTGGAAACTAAATTTTGTGATTATTTTCTATAAATACAAGTGATCTTGATTAATTAATATAGAAAGAAGATTTGATGACCCCATCTAGAAGTCTCAAACCGATCGAAGCCCATCTGATGGAACTCGGGAACGAGGTAGCACCTTTGGGCTTTGCTCGGGACCAAACCCAATCCAAACTTCATCGTGTGAAGCTGGAATGGAATATCCTTCGCGATAAGTTCAAGCTGATAGAAATCACTACTCGGGCAATGTTGGCCGAGCCACCCCAAGATTCTATCACCCTAGCACACCTTACTCTTAGGTCCTCTGCTGGTGTTATAAGAGGCTATGTAACGAGACCGTAACTGCCTTGGGTAATCCTTTGATTTAAATAAAATTTTTGATTTCTTCTTAAGATGAATTTTGTGAATTTTTAAAGGTCCAGATAAATATAGTATGTATATTATTGATGAATTTTAGAAAATACATTTTAAAAATATTTTTGTAATCCTTAAATAATTAAAAATGTGTAATGATTTTCAAAAAATGGTCTTCTATAGTTGTGTTCAGTATGAAATTTAGAGTCTAATAAGATCAACTTAATTTTAAATGAATAGTAAATTATGAATAGTGATTTTACGCTTAGGATTAGTAATGTGATCAAATGGATTAGTAATATCACTTAAAGAAAGTATTAATATAATTTAGGCATGTTGATTAAGTAATGTGATTCAATAAAATAGGTAAAAAACTGTTTCAGAAATTATTAGTCAAGTATTAGTTTTCTCAGGTGAATAGAGTCTTTTAATTAGAAATTTAATTAAAAAAATTTAGAAATTTTTTTTATAAAATCGAGTCCATTTTTGAATTCAAAGCATTGATATTGGGTTTTGGTGATTTATGGGGATTTTTCTGAAAAATATGAATTTTCAGTGAATAGAGTTTTTATTTAAAAATTAAATTAAAAATATTTAGAAAATTATTTTCAAAAAATGGAGTTCATTTTTGGAAATCATAGCATTGATATTTGGGTAAGGTGAAATTTTAGGATTTTTCAGAAAAAGTTGAATTTTCAGTGAATAGTGAATATACAGTTTTTGAGTTTCGGGTGTTTAATGACATCATTAAGGATGTTATAATTATGAAATAATTCTGGTAGACTTATGAATAGTAAGATAAGGTATTATGTGTCCCAAGTGGCAAATACCATGGGCCAATACCATGGTCAAGCCCATGGTTTTTCCAATACCACCAATAAGGTGTCCCTTGGCCATTAATGTCGTGTCCCCTCACTTCCCCTATAAATACCAAGCCATTATCTCATCCTTTCCATTACAATATCCTTATCAATGAATTTATGGTCTCCACACCTCCCAATTAGTCCTCTTAAGGTTCCCTCAATCCTCTCAAGGTCCGAAACTTTATGATTTCAAAGTTACTCTTCAAGGTAAGGGATCCTACCTCTCTCTTTATTTTCAAGTGCTCTCTTTTATGTAATTTATTTTATGCTCCATGTTCTTATGTTGGGGATGTTATTTTATATTCATCCTACTGTCCTTTTAAATTTCATATGATGAGATACATCCTCTTTCTCTCATCAATTCATTTTAATAATGTTTAATCGGCACCGTTAGGCTGCTGAATTTTTGTAAGGGATTCTATCACCCTCCTCATTTTCAAGTTCTATTTTCATGTCAAGTATTTCATGTTCTTTTTCTTATGTTGAAGTATGATCTCCCATATCCATCATACTGCCCTCTTTATTTTCATATGAGTAGAGACCCTATTTTATGTCATCAATTCATTTTTTTGATGTTTTAAATGACGTTGTTAGGCTACCGAATTTTCATAAGAGAAATCTTATTTTTGTCTTCCTTTCAAGTTATTCATTTCATATTGTATATCTTTAAAATTTAATTACCATGTTCTTAAATATTTTATATTCTGTCTCCTTACTTTTATATGGATCATTTATGAGTTGGTGACCCATGTACGCTCTATTTTTTAATGTTTTCTAAAACCCTGTAATATTGTCGTTATGCTGCAGAATTTTCGTCTCAAAATGTCTTTCTCTTTTTTTCAAATTATTTTATTTTATTAAGTGAATACTCAAAGATCCTTCTTCTAAAGGGGTATTCACATATATATCAAAATTTTCTATTTTAATTCTAGGATTTACATACACGATTCCCGCTTTCCATTTCTATGGTTTTAAAGTGACATAATGATCACGTCTTTAAAGAAGTTTTTTAAAATATTATGACTATGAAATGGAACCCATTTTTTTATGCTATATGGGTTATTTATGAAATTATTTATGATGATATATGTGGCTCATGTGATAATAAATACAAATTAAGGGTGCACCCTGATAGCGCTTCAATGCATTGGGTAAAGACTTAATCTCTAGATATGACCATTTTAACGATACCTTGGTGAATAACCTTGGTAATCTTTTAATGACACCTTGGGGATGGACCTTGGTGATACGGAAATGATTGTCTAAGTTAAATTTTGTATCCACATCTCCAAGTTATGAAACACATTATTTTTATTATGATATGCCTCATGATCTCTTTCTCTTTCCTTAAAGTTATTTATCATTACTTTATTGATGTGTCTCAAGTTCACAAGTAAAATGTTTTTTCTTATTTACCTTACTGGGCCTTCTGCTCTCCCTTTCCTTTGATGTATGATCCCAGGTTATGAGATGTTGTGATGAACTTAGTATAAACAATTAATAAGCCTTTCAAGTGTTTAAGAAAAATGTTCTATGTTGTCATGTATTAAGTTCCTGGTTTCCAAGACACTAAACCTTAAAGATCCTCGTTTATGTATAATGTAATGAAAAGTCATGTTATAAAAAGGCGGGATGCTATAGTTGGTATCAAAGGATGGTTTAGGTATTTATAGAAATTAGGATATGAAAACATTAGGAATAACCCTATAGAAAATTTTAAATATAGGAAATCTTCCTGGTATTTTGGTGAGTATTGAATAAGTGGTTTATCAAGCAAATACATCTCGGTCTGGATACGAGCAGGTAGAGGTGGATCTGGCACAGATGTACATAGGGGAAAAACCCAAAAACACTGCTTTGATCTAGAATCGAATGGGAACTAGTACACGACAATGGGCTTTGCTACACTCTTGGTCACAACACTCTCGGAGGATATTTTTGGTTAATCACAAGATTTTAATGAATCATTATGAAGGAATTATAGAAAATTTTAATTTGTCTAAGCATGGAGTTTTAAGACATAAAATCCTTTTTAGTTAAGAGATTCATAAATGAAATAAGTTTCTCATGAAGGATTTATTCTTTTAGAACATTTCTCCATCGTCTAGGAATACGTTGACGTATTTCCTGAGGAGTTACCCAGACCTTCCCTAGAAATAGAGGTAGAGTTCTCCATTGAACACATGCCTAGATCTCATCCGATGTCAAAGACCATCTATAGGATGGAAAATGTGGAGCTAGAGTAATTAAAGAAACAACTCTGATATCTTTTGGAGAGTGGTTTTATACTACCAAGTGTGTCTCCTTTGGGAGTACCAGTTCTCTTTGTGAAGAAGAAGGATGGATCGATGTAGCTATGCATTGATTATAGATAACTGAATGGGATCATAGTGAAGAAAAAATACTCTCTTCCAAGAATTGATGACTTATTTGACCAATTTTGTGGGAATCAATTCTTCTCTAAGATTGATCTTCGTTCTGGTTATCATCAATTCAGGGTGAAGAATGATGATATTCCAAAAATTTCCTTTTGATCAAGATATGGGCATTATGAGTTTGTTGTTATGCCCTTCAGACTAATGCACCTGCTATTTTTATGGATCAAGAATAAGTTGATTTTGGAAACTTATATCAAATGGATATCCTTTGTATAGAAAAATGATTTGGTGGTAAAATTATAAAGGTTATTTTGGACGATGTTTTCTCTTTTGGAGTACTATATGCCTAAGGGAAATAAAATACTACAGGATTTAAATTGAGGAGGAATGGATGATTTTTTTTGTAAGAATTTATGTTTTTATTGTGGAATTATGGTGATTTGGGTTATTTCTAGAAAACGAAGAACCTAGCATATAGAATATGTGAATAGGTTAATTACACTTTAGTATGAGACTTTAATAGTAGTCGATATTATTTGGAGATAATTGTTAAGATTTATTGTGGAAGAATATGTGATTAAATCCTTCTAAGTTTTGGGTTCCAATCTTAGTTTGGATTATTCTGAAGATTTTTAAGGATAGTTGTGTATTGAATGGTCTCTCGGGAACTTTGGGTACTTTTGTTGAATTTTGGAGATTAATAGTCATATTTCTTTCCATATGGGATTATCATTTTTGGATATTATATGATCTCATACTAACTATTTTAGTTTTACTCAATGACTAAAGACAAGGAGAAAATATAGTTACTCTTTTGTGGATTATGTGATTCTCAAGAAGATGATTCTTGTACTTTTGATGAGACTAAGTCTTTTTGAATGCTCTTTGTTTGGAGAAAAGATTATTCTACGTGGAAACTTATTAAGGGATGAAACTCTACTTGGAGGTAAATATACTTCCTTATGTTTTTATTCTATGTTGTAAATGAATTCCTCAAAATTATGAAAAGGAATGTAAAACAAAAACTTTTTTGGTTTGTGTTTCCTGCTGGGTAATCAAAGATCGTTTAACACATCTTAAGTTTGTGATCTTCTTGATGTTAATTTTCTCCGAATCATGTTTTCTATCACTCTCCATCAGAACTTGACCCTTTGTTTTCTCTTCCATATCCATGTTTTCCTACATGGAATCCTAGTATGGGTTAACTCGGGTGACCTTGGTACTTCCCTTTCTTTCTTTTAAAGTAATAGTTTTACTGACTCTTTTCTGATGTGGGACTTTCAACAAAATTTCCAAGCCCAATTTTAAAATTGCGAGGATACAATTTCTTAAGAGGGGAAGATTGTAAGGACCCGAAATTTTGAATAAATTTTGTTTCCTAACATTGTGTGTTATTTTATTTTATACTCAACAAAACTATTTCATTTAATAAAATTATTATAATTAAAATAATACCATTGGAAACTAAATGTTGCTATTATTTTCTATAAATACAAGTGATATTGATTAATTAATATAGAAATAAGATTCGATGGCCCCATCTAGTAGCCTCAATCAAATCGAAGCCCATTTTATGGAACTCAGGAAGGAGGTATCACCTTTGGGCTTTGCTCTGGACCAAACCCAAGCTGAACTTCATCATGTGAAGCTGAAACGGAATCGCCTTCGCGAGAATTTCAAGATGATATAAATCACTACTCGGGCAATGTTGGTCAAGCCACCCCAAGATTTTATCACCCTAGCACACCTTACTCTTAGGTCCTATACTGGTGTTATAAGAGGCTATGTAACGAGACCATAACTGCCTTGCGTAATCCTTTAATTTAAATAAGACTTTTTATTTCTTCTTATGATGAAGTTCTTGAATTTTCAAATGTCTGGATAAATATAGTATCCATATTATTGATGAATTTTAGAAAAAATATATTTTAAAAATATTTTGTAATCCTTAAATAATTAAAAATGTGTAATGATTTTCAAAAAATGGTATTCTATAGTTGTGTTCAGTATGAAATTTAGAGTCTAATAAGATCAACTTAATTTTTGAGGAATATTAAAGTATGAATAGTGATTTTACACTTAGGATTAGTAATGTGACTAAATGGATTAGTAATCTCACTTAAATAAAGTATTAATATAATTTAGTCCCCTTGATTAAGTAATGTGATTCAATAAAATAGGTAAATAACTGTTTCAGAAATTATTAGTCAAGTATTAGTTTTCTCAGGTGAATAGTTTTTTTTAAATAAAAATTTAATTGAAAATATTTAGAAAAATATTTTTATAAAATGGAGTTCATTTTTGAATTCAACGCATTGATATTAGGTTTTGGTGATTTTTAGAGATTTTTCTAAAAAAATGAATTTTCATTGAATAGTGTTTTTATTTAAAAATTAAATTAAAAATATTTAGAAAATTATTTTCATAAAATTTAGTTCTTTTTTAAAATCAGAGCATCGATATTTGGTTAAGGTGAATTTTTAGGATTTTTCAGAGAAAGTTGAATTCTCTCTGAATAGTGAATATATAGTTTTTGAGTTTCGCGTGTTTAATGAAATCATTAAGGATGTTATAATTATGAAATAATCCTGGTCGACTTATGAATTGTAATATAAGGTATGAGGTGTACCAAGTGGCCAATACCTCGGGAAAATACCATGGGCAAGCCCATGGTTTTTCTAATACCACCAATGAGGTGTCCCTTGGCCATTAATGCCTTGTCCCCTCACTTCCCCTATAAATACCAAGTCATTCTCTCATCCTTTACATTCAAAAATATTCTTCAAAAAATTTCTGGTCTTCTTACCTCGCAAGGAGTCCTACTAAGGTTCCCTCAAGCCTACCAAGGTCTCAAACTTCAATATTTCAAATTTACTCTTCAAGGTAAGGGATCCTACCTCTCTCTTTCTTTTCAAGTACTCTTTTTTATGGCATTTCTTTTATATTACATATTCTTATGATGGGAATGTTATTTTATATTCATCCTACTGTCATTTTCATGTTCATATGATGAGATACCCACTCTTTCTCTCATCAAATCATTTTAAGAATGTTTAATCGGCATTGTTAAGCTGCCGAATTTTTGTAAGGGATTCTTTCACCCTTCTCATTTTCAAGTTCTATTTTCAAGTCAAGTCATTCAAGTTACTTTTATTATGTTGTATTATGATATTCTATATCCATAATACTTCCCTATTTATGTTCATATGATGAGAGAACCTATTAGATCCCATCAATTCATTTTTGTAAAGTTTTAAGTGACGTCGTTAGGATGCCTAATTTTCATAAGAGAAATCTTATTTTTGTCTTCCTTTCAAGTTCTTCATTTCATATTTTATATCTTTCAAACTTCATTAACATGTTCTTAAATACTTTATATTATGTCTCCCTACTGTTTTATGGATCATTTATGAGTGGGTGACCCATGTCCCCTCTATTTTTAATGTTTTCTAAAACCCGGTAATATAGTCGTTATGCTGCAAAATTTTCGTCTCAAAACGTCTTTCCCTTTTTCTCAAATTATTTTATTTTATTAAGTGAATACTCAAAGATCTTTATTATACAAGGGTATTCACATATATATCAAAATTTTCTATTTTAATTCTGGGATTTACATACATGATACCCACTTTCCTTTTCCATGTGTTTAAAGTGACATAAAGACCACATCTTTAAATCAGTTTTTTAAAATATTATGACTATGAAATAAAACCCATTTTTTATTCTATATGGGTTATTTATGAAATGATTGATGATGATATATGTGTCTCACATGATAATAAATACAAATTAATGGTGTGCCCTAATAGCTCTCCAATGCATTGGGTAAAGACTTAATCTCTAGAGATGACCATTTTAACAATACCTTGGTGAATAACCTTGGTAATCTTTTAATGACATCTTGGGGATGGACCTTGGTGATACGGAAATGATTGTCTAAGTTAAATGTTGTATCCACATCTTCAAGTTATGAAACACATTATTTTTATTATGATATGCCTCATGATCTCTTTCTCAATCCTTAAAGTTATTTATCATGACTTTATTGATGTGTCTCAAGTTCACATGTAAAATATTTCTCTTATTTCCCTTACTGGCCCTTCTGCTCACCCTTTCCTTTGATGTATGATCCCATGTTATGAGATGTTGTCATGAACTTAGGATGAACAATGAAGAAGCCTTTCAAGTGTTTAAGAATAATGTTTTATGTTGTCATGTATTAAGTTCATGGTTTCCAAGACATTAAACCTTAAAGATCCTCGATTTTGTATAATGTAACGAAAAGTCATGTTATAAAAAGGTGGGATGCTATAATTGCTATTTTGGGAATATCCATCAAGGTGGAAGTCCAAAGAGCATCCAAAAGAGGGGGATAGCCCCTTAGGGTGGTGACCAGGTGTTCTATTACCATTGTGGTAGGTCGGGGCACATGCGTGGTCAGTGTCCCAGACCACCAGTCGAGTTTCAAGCATGTGGTAGGTTGGACCAGCTATAGAGGTTCTGCAAGAACCCATGGTAGTCGAGAAATGATGGTCGTTAGAGTCAGATGCAAAGTGTAGGCAGATTATTGATGACTCTATTTCAAGTAGGCAGTTGGAGTTCCATGGGTTATACTCGTAGGGGTGGTGGACATGAAACTATGGGACTAGATTATCCCTAATATCAAGGTAGTGTCATGCAGGGAACTCAGGTTAGAGCCCAGGGTAGAGTGGTAGTTCATCTTCATGTAGTTCAGTCTACACCCGAAGGTGGTTCTGTAGGACCATCTATGTAACACCCCGAGATTTTATGAAAAATATTATTTTAATTTCATTAATGTCTTTTGTTGTATTCTACACCAAGATTACCCTGCGCTATACGCAACACCGTATTAGCTTGCAGTATACGCAACACTATTCTTGGACCGTGTTACATATAATTTTGATAATAGTTATTCTACGCAACATTGAGTATATATATATATATATATATTAAATGTATAAATGAAATATGGTTGGATTCTGTTATACGAAACAATGAAGGATTCTTTCACAACACGTAACCCTGACTTGGTTTGCATTACACGCAATCGCGACCTTCCTCGATAGCGTGTGTTGTACGCAATACTGTCTTTTAATAAACAATGTTATATTATTATAATATTGTCATGAACTAGCCGTTATGAATAGTATTAACTAAATTTTGAATTTTATAACATTATTATTCATCTTACACATTTCTAGAACATGGTATAAGAACAAAATAACTTTTTCGGGTAAAATAAGTATTTTTCAAAAAATGCAGTTTTGCCGCCTTTGGATGGCGCACCCACTTTAAATCTGGTTTTTGACATGTTTATATGTTCAATTTGACAAAATATTATTCTTCTTCTGAATCAGGATATAAAAATTTACATTACATAAAGTTTTGATATTTTTCCGATAACTTTCATATTTTAATGAATAGTAAAAACACGCTATATTTTAATTAAAAACAACTTTTTTCATCGTAATATCTTATGTGGTTAAATTATAATATTGAATGGTTTTAAAGTATAAATAGAATATATTTTTACCATTTAATATAATTTATGTCATTAGCATTGATTTTACCTTGAATTCGTAGGTTAAATCAATTCAATCTTTTACAATGTTTTAAAGAAAAACTCGTTTTCTTTCGACAACGGGATTAATTTTAATTTAATTTCTGCATCTTTTTTGTATTGAATTTGGAAAAATTGATTCCATATTTGGAATCAGTGGGTCCAAATTATGTTAATAAGCTACTTTTTATTTTTGGGAATTATGAATAGTAACTACGGTAAATTTTATTTACCATAGTTAAAGGTAAATCGGGTAATTAAGGGTAAATATAATATTTTAAAATTACCCTAAAAAATGTCAAAATCCTATTGGATGACTAAAAGTCGACCCATATCACCTAAGGGTCGGATTAGAATCATTTAATGGACATTTGTTCATGAAAATAACTTAATTATTATTAAAACCAAAGAAAGTGACAACATGTCACTCTCTTAAATTTTATAAGTATATTAATTTTAATTTAGTGATAAAATTCATGAAACTTCGAACATGAATAGTCTCCAGAAATCTAATGAAATTATCTACATCATATAAATTTATTTATAATTTTTAGGGATTAAATAATTATCATTAATTATGACACAATAGTGATGCAGAAATTGTTTATCTAGTGAAAAATCAAGAATATTGTTTTTGTTTAAACTAATAGTGACCATAAAATGCACAAATACCTAACCAAAACTTATTGGACATGTCAATTTAAACCATAATCATCCAATGGTCTAATATTTGACCATTTGGATCCTTATAAAAGCGATTATGACACTTATATTATTTTATTTTAAATGATGCCAAAGTTGTCACCTTCATAATTTAATAAATATAACAATTTAAATATTGTGATTTTAAGATGATAAATTCGAGTAAAAGTATTATTGTGAAAGTTAATATATTTATCTTCATCATAGAAGTTTATTTTAAATTTTTATACAACAAATAAGTATATTAAATAATTATACAAAAATGATGTAGTAATTATTTTATTAAGAGATAAACCAAATAAATGGTTTTAAAAATAATAAAATAAATATTATATGAACTATTTAATGTTATAAACTAATTTTATAGATACATATTACCTTTTATTAATATATTAAAGCTTTTAGTTCGAACATATCTTCTGTATATATTTTATTTAAATTCAAATAAATGAATAGTGTCAAAATTGACACTATTGTTATTTTACAAAAATAACATATTATAAAATTGTTTAAAAATCACAAAAATATTTAAAAATTATAAATTTATATTTATATGGTCTATAATGTTATAAAGTAAACAATTATGGAAAATTCACAACAAATAAGTAATTATTTGTTATAATTTAAAATTTAGAATTTTATTACCACAAATAAACTTAAATAGATTAAATAAGGATAAATCAAAATGATAAGGTTTAAAATAAGATCCAAACATGTCTAAATTTGATTGGTTGATGCGATTACAACCCTATCTCATCTAATCTTCGAATATGAGTCATTTTTTGAGGTTTTTAAGTGGGGTTAGATTTATTATAAATTAATATTTTTAAGAATTCCTAAGGTGCCCCTCTCCTCCCTTATAAAAGGGTACCTCCTCCCCCTCCTCCTCACACCAAATTGAGCACTCAAGCTCGGCCAACCCCTGCCAAAATCCCTTCTCCACTTCCCTAAGAATAATCCTAGAGGTCCTGGTCTTCTTCAAAGACCAATCTTAGTTCCCTAAGTGAAGGATTCAAAGAAGCGTTCCAAAGAAGAGGTAATATCCATTACCGATCTTTTCAATTTCTTTCTTCTTCAACTTCTTCTTCTTTAGTTGTTTCATGATAAAGTAATAACATCAGTATTACTTACATACTGATATGTTATTATAAATATGAAACAACCCTAATTCACCTTCTATCCATCCCACGGAAAAATGAAATCACCGCGCGTGCGTACGTACGGAATACCGTCTCCACGCCGTGGTGTAATCTATTTTCCACCATCACTTTACAAGGATGGGTATAATGGTGTAATGAGTTACTATTTATGATTATTATTAAGTAATATTGATACTGAAATAATATATATATACTCCAATACAATTCCACGATCATAGGAACGATATCATCCCTCGTGCGTACGTACGGAATACCGTCTCCACGATGTGATGCGACTCGTTCTACATAATCATCATTACATAGTAATTATATAAACGAATTGAATAAATAAATATGATATATGTTACACTAATACCATTCTGGATATAAGGTATCTATAACCTTAAAAGAAGAATAAGAATTTATTCGGCAAAACACGCATAAGAACAAAAGGCAATAAAGACCCGAGTAACAAGTAACAATGAAATATTACTAACAAGAAGCTAAGAATATGACCATATATGATATCATATCAATATGTATGATTCTGTAATAAGTCAATAACAATATTTAAACCATTATACAGGAGCTTCGGACACGTACAAAGCAAATTGGACCTAAGGTAAGGGAAAATATCACAATCTCATTTTTATCCGAGATTGTTTATTCGTAAGTATTTACTGGGGTGTATTTTATCATACACATCCATGTTTTATCAATATGTAATATTATTTCCATCCACCTAAAATTTTTTAAATCCATTTTTACCCTTCGGTGAGTTTTTAGTAAAGAATAAGAAAGGAATCTTTTGTCGTTTTTCGTACGAGGTACTTTTTGACTTTTCCGATAAAAGTACAAAGAATGTTTTTTTTAACTTATACGGCATGAATGGATTTTTAAAACATTATTTCCAAGAAGCTTCCTTTAAAAGTTTTCAAGTTTATTTTTAATCAAATTCTTTTATTTTAAAGTTGTATGACATGTTATGAAAGGAAAAATGTTTTTGAAGAAGAAAGGATATTTTCCTCAAGAATGGAGTTCAAGTGTTTTATCAAAATTATTTTCCATCTAAGACAATAAAGGGTTCTGTTTTTATCCCTATTATTACATTGATTTGATCATGGTGTGATGGAATTATTTTTATGAATTCCTTTATGTTATATGAATTTATTTATGATGTCATGATGTTTCAAGAATCCCATTTTTGTTACATGTGTTATGTGATGATGTATGATTATGTGGCACACATAAGAAAGGATTCATTATAAGATGGGTGGGACCTATATCTCCCTCCAATGCATTGGGTAAAGATTTTATATCTCATGAGATAGACAGGGCTGGAACGGTAGGTTATACCGGTTCAGTGAAACAGGACTGAAACGAGGGTTACTCGATTCAGAAAGGGACTTTGTCCACTAAGATAGTCTTGGCAATGAGTCTTGACTAACAAGAAATGATTCTCTATGATTATGTGTGAATGCCACAAAGTTTCATGTTTTAAGTTATGATTATTGTGATTACATTTCACTGCCATGATTTACCCCATGTTATGAAATTATGATCTCTTTTGCAGGTTAAGATTTCCAGAAGTTATGTGCTTATGTATATGATGTGATTGATATTTCTTTTGTTTACCCTTACTGAGCATTTGAGCTCACCCTTTTATGTTTTCTTTTCCCCAGGATATAAAGAAAGGTTTTAGGTAAAAAAAAAGGAAGATCTTTATGGGAGATGTTGAAGATCTTTCCCCACGATTAGAAGATTTTATTCCGAGTTTCCAAAGACACTAAACTATTACGATCCTTGTGTGTGTGTTTTTGTTATGTAATAAGTATTCCGCAAAAGTAATGTAACGTCCATGTACGTCAGGATATGGGTGTCTACAGTTGGTATCAGAGGAAAGGTTTAGTCAACCTTTGGAAACTAGGATGCGAAAACGTTAGTGAGATCCCTAGAGATATTTCTACGGTATGTCTAGGGATGTCCCTAAGGTTAAGTATACGTATAGGTTATAGTACTAAAACTACGCTAAAGATCATAGAATTAAACCTAAGATGTTAGATATTGAAGGTACTCCCCCTTTATTATGTTGTTTTCCCTAGCATGATTTTTTCCTCTCACACTATTCTTTTTGGGTTTTAGACGATGGCTGGAACCCGAAGGAACCGTGTTGATCAATGCAATGGACAATGCAATGATTTCCCTCCTGAACAAACAAATGTTATGGGAGATGGAGTGAAAAATCTTATTGCTATACTTACACAAGCTATGAATCATTATGTACTTCCAAATGGGCAGAGGAGGGAACAATATTCTATTGAGTCCTTCATGAGGCAACGTCCACCTTCTTTCAGTGGGTCTTCTGATCCACTTGTTGCTGAACAATGGATCAGTACCACTTAAAAGATATTTTCAGTTCTTCAATGTTCTGAGCATGATAAAGTCATCTTAGCAGTATATCGTTTGGAAGGTGAAGCTGATCAATGGTGGAATCTTATCAAGAATACAAGGCAAAGAGATGAAATTGAGTCCATGGAATGGGACAAGTTCAAGAACTTATTTTTCAATAAGTACTTCCCTCGTATTCTTCGAACAAAGATGGAGAAGGAGTTTCTTGAACTAAAGCAAAAGGATGATGAATCTGTTGGTATATACGAAGCGAATTTTACAAGACTTGCAAGGTATGCATCTGGCATTATCATCCAACCTGAAAGTAAAGTTGATCGATTTTTCAGTGGCTTAAAACCAAGTCTTCGAAGGGCATTAGCTATAAGAGACTTCAGTAGCTATGAAGAAATTGTGCGTTGTGCTATCAAGGTAGAAATGGAAGTTGGTATTACATATCCATCTCATGGTTTTGACAAGAAACGAAAGATGGAGTTCAAGGAGAAATCTCAGAATAATGGTGAAAAGAAGATGAATGTTTCCTTATGCACAAAGTGTGGAAAGAAGCATGGTGGAGATTGTCTTAAAGGGACTAGAAAATGTTTTAAGTGTGGAAAAGAAGGTCATCGAGCAGCTGAGTGTCGAAGAAATGGAAAAAGGGTTTCTAATGATGTGAATAAAGCAAACACTGCAGAGAACGCACCACCAACACTTCAATGCTTCAAGTGCAAGGAAATGGGGCATTATGCTAATAAATTCCCTAATCCAAGGGTTAGTGATGATCAGCATGAGGAACCACTGAATGCAAAGGACAAAGGGAAGTCACATGCGATCACTATTGGCAATGTTGAATATGACAATGATGTGGTGGAATGATTAAGTGTTTATGTAATGGGATTCAAAAATAATGTTGTATCATTGAGTATTGCAATATTTATTGATGTGGTATTCAAAGTGATTGAGATATTTTTTGGAAATAAGATGATATGCACATAATGAAGGGAAAACGAGAAAATGAAATGTTTAACAGTATTCATGAGCTCATGATTGATATAAGGACTAAGTGATATCATGGTTTGAGTATATAGAATTTTGAGGATATTGGTAGGTGGAAAGTGTTAACTTTTAACTGCATTCATGTTTTCACTAAGGTATTCAAGAGAATACATGATTAAGGACTTTGAATGTTTGGAATGTGACCAACAAAACATATCTTATGATATATGGGGATCAATTATGGTATTAAATCTCTGGTAATCATTTTCACTATATTATGAGAGTGGACCACAGTATTATGGATAAGCCTAAAGATTAGAATAGATTATGTTGGACATAAGTTAGTATTGTTTAAGGATAGAATATTTTCGATATTATTGATGGGATGTTATAGTAATATAGTTTTGGAAAAAGGACAACCTACAGGACGGGCGACAACCCATCGCTTCGGACAAGGCTGTGGGAATCGAACCCACAACCGAAGTGCGACTGGCCTTTATCGCCTACCACTGGCCTACAGGAAGTCCATGTTTAGTAGAAACTAGTTTTATTATATTAAGCAGTATGATATATGAAGTATAAGTCCATTTTAGAAACCATATGTGATTAATCTCACTATATATCGACTTACGTATATAATTTTTGCTAACCTTTTGTTTGAGACAGATGGAATGACCTGTCATACTAACACTTCACGAATAACAAATTCAACTTCATTTATTTAAGAGATGAAGTGGAAATTGTTCAAGGCATGAACAACAGTGAGATTGTACCAAAATAAAGAAAGTATTTATTCTAATTCAATTTTCAACTTTAGGGAAATGATCTTGAAAACCAAAAATGTTGTCCTAGTGATCCTATACCTGATGAATCAGATGGTACCTCAGATCGTCACAGATTTATGGATTTGTGATTACTGGATTTTCCATAGCCATGTTCTCTACCACTCTCCATCAGAACATGATGGTTATATTTCTCTACCATATCCATATTTTCACCTATGTGGAAACCCAGTGATTAGTTTATTTGGGCAACCGTTACGTTTCATACTTTTGTTTTTAAAGATAAGTTTTGGTATTCCTTTTTACGATGAGGGTTTCTATCAAAGAAACTTTCAAATAGTAAACCATTTATAACCCCGACGAATTTCGAGGGCGAAATTCATTTTAAGGGGGGTAGAATGTAACACCCCGAGATTTTATGAAAAATATTATTTTAATTTCATTAATGTCTTTTGTTTTATTCTACACCAAGATTACCCTGCGCTATACGCAACACCGTATTATCTTGCAGTATACGCAACACTATTCTTGGACCGTGTTACACATAATTTTGATAATAGTTATTCTACGCAACATTGAATATATATATATATATATATATATTAAATGTATAAATGAAATATGGTTGGATTCTGTTATACGAAACAATGAAGGATTCTTTCACAACACGCAACCCTGACTTGGCTTGCATTACACGCAATCGCGACCTTCCTCGATAGCGTGTGTTGTACGCAATACTGTCTTTTAATAAACAATGTTATATTATTATAATATTGTCATGAACTAGCCGTTATGAATAGTATTAACTAAATTTTGAATTTTATAACATTATTATTCATCTTACACATTTCTAGAACATGGTATAAGAACAAAATAACTTTTTCGGGTAAAATAAGTATTTTTCAAAAAATGCAGTTTTGCCGCCTTTGGATGGCGCACCCACTTCAAATCTGGTTTTTGACATGTTTATATGTTCAATTTGACAAAATATTATTCTTCTTTTGAATCAGGATATAAAAATTTACATTACATAAAGTTTTGATATTTTTCCGATAACTTTCATATTTTAATGAATAGTAAAAACACGCTATATTTTAATTAAAAACAACTTTTTTCATCGTAATATCTTATGTGGTTAAATTATAATATTGAATGGTTTTAAAGTATAAATAGAATATATTTTTACCATTTAATATAATGTATATCATTAGCATTGATTTTACCTTGAATTCGTAGGTTAAATCAATTCAATCTTTTACAATGTTTTAAAGAAAAACCCGTTTTCTTTCGACAACGGGGTTAATTTTAATTTAATTTCTGCATCTTTTGTGTATTGAATTTGGAGAAATGGATTCCATATTTGGAATCAGTGGGTCCAAATTATGTTAATAAGCTACTTTTTATTTTTGGGAATTATGAATAGTAACTACGGTAAATTTTATTTACCATAGTTAAAGGTAAATCGGGTAATTAAGGGTAAATATAATATTTTAAAATTACCCTAACAAATGTCAAAATCCTATTGGATGACTAAAAGTCGACCCATATCACCTAAGGGTCGGATTAGAATCATTTAATGGACATTTTTCCATGAAAATAACTTAATTATTATTAAAACCAAAGAAAGTGACAACATGTCACTCTCTTAAATTTTATAAGTATATTAATTTTAATTTAGTGATAAAATTCATGAAACTTCGAACATGAATAGTCTCCAGAAAGCTAATGAAATTATCTACATCATATAAATTTATTTATAATTTTTAGGGATTAAATAATTATCATTAATTATGACACAATAGTGATGAAGAAATTGTTTATCTAGTGAAAAATCAAGAATATTGTTTTTGTTTAAACTAATAGTGACCATAAAATGCACAAATACCTAACCAAAACTTATTGGACATGTCAATTTAAACCATAATCATCCAATGGTCTAATATTTGACCATTTTGATCCTTATAAAAGCGATTATGACACTTATATTATTTTATTTTAAATGATGCCAAAGTTGTCACCTTCATAATTTAATAAATATAACAATTTAAATATTGTGATTTTAAGATGATAAATTAGAGTAAAAGTATTATTGTGAAAGTTAATATATTTATCTTCATCATAGAAGTTTATTTTAAATTTTTATACAACAAATAAGTATATTAAATAATTATACAAAAATGATGTAGTAATTATTTTATTAAGAGATAAACCAAATAAATGGTTTTAAAAATAATAAAATAAATATTATATGAACTATTTAATGTGATAAACTAATTTTATAGATACATATGACCTTTTATTAATATATTAAAGCTTTTAGTTCGAACATATCTTCTGTATATATTTTATTTAAATTCAAATAAATGAATAGTGTCAAAATTGACACTATTGTTATTTTACAAAAATAACATATTATAAAATTGTTTAAAAATCACAAAAATATTTAAAAATTATAAATTTATATTTATATGGTCTATAATGTTATAAAGTAAACAATTATGGAAAATTCACAACAAATAAGTAATTATTTGTTATAATTTAAAATTTAGAATTTTATTACCACAAATAAACTTAAATAGATTAAATAAGGATAAATCAAAATGATAAGGTTTTGCAATAAGATCAAAACATGTATAAATTTGATTGGTTGATGAGATTACAACCCTATATCATCTAATCTTAGAATATGAGTCATTTTTGGAGGTTTTTAAGTGGGGTTAGATTTATTATAAATTAATATTTTTAAGAATTCCTAAGGTGCCCCTCTCCTCCCTTATAAAAGGGTACCTCCTCCCCCTCCTCCTCACACCAAATTGAGCACTCAAGATCGGCCAACCCCTGACAAAATCCCTTCTCCACTTCCCTAAGAATAATCCTAGAGGTCCTGGTCTTCTTCAAAGACCAATCTTAGTTCCCTAAGTGAAGGATTCAAAGAAGCGTTCCAAAGAAGAGGTAATATCCATTACCGATCTTTTCAATTTCTTTCTTCTTCAACTTCTTCTTCTTTAGTTGTTTCATGATAAAGTAATAACATCAGTATTACTTACATACTGATATGTTATTATAAATATGAAACAACCCTAATTCACCTTCTATCCATCCCATGGAAAAATGAAATCACCGCGCGTGCGTACGTACGGAATACCGTCTCCACGCCGTGGTGTAATCTATTTTCCACCATCACTTTACAAGGATGGGTATAATGGTGTAATGAGTTACTATTTATGATTATTATTAAGTAATATTGATACTGAAATAATATATATATACTCCAATACAATTCCACGATCATAGGAACGATATCATCACTCGTGCGTACGTACGGAATACCGTCTCCACGATGTGATGCGACTCGTTCTACATAATCATCATTACATAGTAATTATATAAAGGAATTGAATAAATAAATATGATATATGTTACACTAATACCATTCTGGATATAAGGTATCTATAACCTTAAAAGAAGAATAAGAATTTATTCGGCAAAACACGCATAAGAACAAAAGGCAATAAAGACCCGAGTAACAAGTAACAATGAAATATTACTAACAAGAAGCTAAGAATATGACCATATATGATATCATATCAATATGTATGATTCTGGAATAAGTCAATAACATTATTTAAACCATTATACAGGAGCTTCGGACACGTAAAAAGCAAATTGGACCTAAGGTAAGGGAAAATATCACAATCTCATTTTTATCCGAGATTGTTTATTCGTAAGTATTTACTGGGGTGTATTTTATCATACACATCCATGTTTTATCAATATGTAATATTATTTCCATCCACCTAAAATTGTTTAAATCCATTTTTACCCTTCGGTGAGTTTTTAGTAAAGAATAAGAAAGGAAGCTTTTGTCGTTTTTCGTACGAGGTACTTTTTGAATTTTCCGACAAAAGTACGAAGAATGTTTTTTTTAACTTATACGGCATGAATGGATTTTTAAAACATTATTTCCAAGAAGCTTCCTTTAAAAGTTTTCAAGTTTATTTTTAATCAAATTCTTTTATTTTAAAGTTGTATGACATGTTATGAAAGGAAAAATGTTTTTGAAGAAGAAAGGATATTTTCCTCAAGAATGGAGTTCAAGTGTTTTATCAAAATTATTTTCCATCTAAGATAATAAAGGGTTCTGTTTTTATCCCTATTATTACATTGATTTGATCATGTTGTGATGGAATTATTTTTATGAATTCCTTTATGTTATATGAATTTATTTATGATGTCATGATGTTTCAAGAATCCCATTTTTGTTACATGTGTTATGTGATGATGTATGATTATGTGGCACACATAAGAAAGGATTCATTATAAGATGGGTGGGACCTATATCTCCCTCCAATGCATTGGGTAAAGATTTTATATCTCATGAGATAGACAGGGCTGGAATGGTAGGTTATACCGGTTCAGTGAAACAGGACTGAAACGAGGGTTACTCGATTCAGAAAGGGACTTTGTCCACTAAGATAGTCTTGGCAATGAGTCTTGACTAACAAGAAATGATTCTCTATAATTATGTGTGAATGCCACAAAGTTTCATGTTTTAAGTTATGATTATTGTGATTACATTTCACTGCCATGATTTACCCCATGTTATGAAATTATGATCTCTTTTACAGGTTAAGATTTCCAAAAGTTTTGTGCTTATGTATATGATGTGATTGATATTTCTTTTGTTTACCCTTACTGAGCATTTGAGCTCACCCTTTTATGTTTTCTTTTCCCCAGGATATAAAGAAAGGTTTTAGGTAAAAAAAAGGAAGATCTTTATGGGAGATGTTGAAGATCTTTCCCCACGATTAGAAGATTTTATTCCAAGTTTCCAAAGACACTAAACTATTACGATCCTTGTGTGTGTGTTTTTGTTATGTAATAAGTATTCCGCAAAAGTAATGTAACGTCCATGTACGTCAGGATATGGGTGTCTACAATCTACCATTTGAGGTGCAATTCTTATAGCTTCAATGATCGCTATTTCTTTATTTGATACAGGTGAAACATGTTCTTTTTTTTCTAATCATTTGGAAGTAATGTTGGGTTTAACCATGAAAAGTTCCTATGGATTCATGTCACTTGATACTCATTAAGGGATATGGGTTGAGGAAATCAAACTGTGTAAGGGTTGTGCCATGGAGGTTGATGGATATTGTTTTCTTTGGAAACTTTTTCTCCAATAGATGTCAGGTTTTAACATGATTTTATATATGGGTTGGTTTTTTTTGTATCAATCATGTATTGATTGTTACTAATTCTAGGTGATGTTAAAATCTTTCAATGGAGACACTTATGTTCTTCTTGGTGAGTGGGGTGTTTGAGCATGCCGCACATGGCCAATTTTCCAACAATTGGGAGAAATCATTACTCAAGTATCTTAACTTGTTCTAGATGAATAAGGAAGGGAAAATTAGTATTTTATCCTATTATAGATTGATATCAGGATGTGATTCCTGATGACTTCTCGAGGCTACCAACTGAGATAGATTTTGAGTTTATGATTGAATTTCTACTGAGGGTGGAGCTAGTTTCCATTCTGCAAGATCAAGTTCCACTGATAGATCTTCAGGAACTTAAATTCTAGCTAGATGAGTTTAAGAATAAAGGGTTGTTCCACCTAGTACGTCACCTTGGGGATATCCCATATTTCATTCAAAGAACGTTGATGGATCATTGAGTGTATGTGTTTATTACAGAAAGTTGAATCAGATGATGGTTAAGAACTGATATCTGCTCCCCAGAATTGATGACATGTTTGATCAATTGAGGGGTGTATCAATGTTCTCCGAGATTGATTTAAGACTAGAATACCATTATTTGAGCATGATACCTTCTGACGCACCGTGGATGGCTTTTCAAAGTTGTTATGAGCTATTTGAGTTTCTAGTGATGTTGTTCGGGATGACCAATGCACCAATTGTGTTCATGGCCTTCATGAACTAGATATTCCAACCATATTTGGACCAATTTGTAGTCATATTTTTTTATGACATCTTGTTGTACTCAAGAACTATGGAAAATCATGCCAAGCATCTTGACATCACCCTGAGTGGATTAAGAGATAATAAGCATTATGCAAAGAAACCAAAATGTCAGTTCTGAATTTATATAGTGATTTTTTTGGGGAACATCATTTGTGAGTCAAGATTGTTGATGGATCTAGAGAAAGTATCATTTGTGGTGCCTTGGGAGTAGCACAAAAACATTTATGATGTTCATATTTTTATTGGTTTGTCTGGTTATTATGAATGGTTCATTAGGTATTTCTCCCATTTAGAAGTGCCACTCTCAGGCTTATCTAAGAATAGAGTTAAGTTTTAGTGGTCATAGGAATGTGAGAATAAATTTCTAGAGATGAAGAAGTGGTTGAATACCACACCAATTATAATCTTACCCGAAATTGGTAATTGGTACACCCTGTTTTGTGATGCTTCTGGTGTTGGCCCTGGGGTATTGTTGATCTAGGATGATCGGGTTGTATCTTATGGGTCAGGAAATTTAAGGCCTCATGAAATAAATTACCCTACACATGACATTGAGTTAGTTGTTGTGGTTTATGCCTTAAAGTGATGCAGGCATTCTTTGTTGGGAGAGAGTTTTATGGTGCCCAACGACTATAAAAGTCTCATGTAAATTTTCTCTCAACATGATTTAAATCTATTGTAGAAAATATGGGTTGAGTACCTAAAATAATTCAATTTTTAGATGGTATACACACCAGGAAAAGGGAATAGTTTTTATAATGATCTAATCCGGAAGAATCAGAGTTAGGTGGCTCAGGAATTCAACTATGAGTGGAAAATGATGTCCTTATTTTCTGAGATACACCTGGAAGTACAGTATGGGCATGGAAAAATGACTATTTCATATTTAGAAATTGAGTCCACACCTTTAAACCAGGTCAGGGAAATCCATTTGGAGTATCTGGAGTGTCTGGTGATGAAGGAAAGTCTTAAAGTTTGGGAATCTCCCTCTAATTAGGAAATTATTAATGATGGTATTTTTAATGTTCATGGTTGTCTGGTTGTATAAGTGTGTATGCAGGAAGAGTATATGTGTGAGTTCCATGCATCAAAGTGGTCAGTGAATCCTGGTCTAACTAAGATGTATCATGGTCTTCGTAGAAAATATTGGTGGCTGGGAATGAAGAATAGGGTTGTGGGTTTGTGGCATTATTCTATACCTATCAGTAGTTGAAGGTTGAGAATCAGTTCCCTAGTAATTGTTTACAGTGATTTCCCATCCTAGAGTGTAAGTGGAATAACGTAATGATGGAATTTGTACTGAGTCTTTCAAGGATGCCTCAAAAGAATGATGCAGTTAAGGTAGTTAGGTAAATATTGACTAAGGTTTCCCATTTTATATTGATCAATGAGACTTACACAATTGATCAGTTGGGTGATTTATAAGTTCTAGAGATAGTGCAGTTGCAAGGTATGTCGAGAACCATAGTTTCAAATCATGATCCTTTTTTAATATCGTGACTCTGGAAAGGATTACATAGGGTGGTGGGTACCCAAGTGTTTTTTAGTACAGATTATCACCCACAGATGAATAGTCATTTAGATCATACGATCCATGTATTAGAAGATATGTTGAGATCAAGTGTTATGTATTTCGGTGGTTTATGGAAAAAATACTTATCACTTGTTGAGTTTGCTTATAACAACATTTTTCAGGTTATAATTCAGATGGATTCTTTTGAGACACTCTATAGAAGGAAGTGTATATCTCTGTTGTGCGGGTTAGAAGCTGGAGAATCTGAATTGTTGGGACTGAGTCCTGTGCAGGTGATGTCGGTAAAGGTTTGGTTGGTTCAAAAGCATTTGAAAAGGGCCCAGAGTAGGCAGAAGTAATATGTAGATTAACGTCCTAGATAGCTTGAGTTTATGGTGGGTGACAGTGCCTTTCTTTGGGTGTTTCCAAGGTTGGGTCACCATTGAATTCAGAAACATGTCAAGTTGGCACCCAGGTATGTGGGACCGTTCAAGAATGTGTAGAGTATCAGACCAGTGTCTTACCGATTGAAGCTTCTATAGTATCATGGTGGAATGAAAAATGTTTTTCATGTCTCAAAAACCCTGATAGTTCACCCTAATCCATATCACATGATACATTTTGAGGATATAGAATTGGAGGTCGATGCATCCTTTGAGAAGCATTTGGTTTGTATTGTGGACCACAATGAGAAAGTATTATGGTGAAAGACCGTTCCCTTAGTTCGAGTTTTATGGAAATATGGAAATATTCAAGAAGAAACATGGGATAAAGATTCAGATATATGGGCACATTGTCCTAATCGCTTTTCTTCAAAAACTTAGTAATGCTTGGGAAGAGCAGATCGAAGACGAACCATCATAATGTGGGGAGGTTGTAAGATCACGGACTTCATGTAGGTATGTTACTATTTAAATTTTGGTTTCAATCTCTCATTATTGGTAAATGAAATGGTTATGGGGAGTATGTTGGGTCTTGGGGGTGTTACAAAGGTTTGGGACATGAGAAAGAGGAGAAATGGGCCAATCTATGCAAGGTGCACAATTGGCGGCCAGTTAAGAAAATCCTCGGGAATTCCTAGGTAACAGTACATCCTGGACAGAGACTTAATCCACGGTCGACTCATGGTCTATCAAACTATGTGTCCTACCCAGGTAATTATGTGCCCCGAATTTCCTTGGATGGTGGAAAGTTCAAAGTTTATGATCAGTTTTTCAAACCGCAAGTGTAAACTATTTTCCCCTATAAAGTTGGTAAAATTAAAAAAAATGCTACTATGGGATTTTAAACTCTCACCATATTTCCACCCATATTTTCCTCCCTTGAACCCTAGTGATGAATAAGAGATATAAAATGATTCCAAGGGTGATTTTATTTCATCCCTAGGTTGTTTGGATACTTTCAGTTGTGTATTGAATATACTTGTAATTCTAATTACTCTCTTGCTTCTCTTTTTTGTTTATGGTTTGTATCCTTCTCTGATCTCCATCTGAAGCTCTAAAACCCTTCTTTTTTTGTGAAATACAAGTTCAGGATTTAAACATTTTCTGATAAAACACAATTTTATTGAATATTTTATGAATAATAAAATTTATAATTTCCTCACATTGTGCTAAATATATTAATTTATAGAATATTTGGGATCAGATCATTCATTTGAAAATTTGATGGAAATTCCAGTTTTACACTTTTAAAATTAACTGTAGTATTTTGGGCATAAATATTTTTATGTAAATTATTTTGACTAGAAATTTTGTAACTATGTTCTCGACTTAATGATATAAAAATTATATTTAGGATATGGGAGTTTTATCGTGCATTGGAGTGGAGTAAATGTCCCATGAAGACAAAGTTGGACTGAACAATCCAGATTGGACATCACTTAACCATTTCGAACGTATCTTCTTCATCTAAACATGGATAGGGTTAAAATTTTGGGGTAATCTCGGGAACATGATTATTAACAAATAATCTTTCTAGAACTCCAGCTAATTCAAGCGTTTTTTATGCCAACTATGTGGTGTAAGTGTGATTAAATAATTTTTCTGAATTTCCCTTTCACGCTTAAATAAATCATGTAATGGTAGCCCTCACAAACTCTATTTAAAGTATATTTTAACTCTTTGGGAGGGTTTGAAAAAGCATTGTGAAGTTTTGGCTGAAATTTTGTCTCTTGGGAACCCCTCACAACTATTGGAAGAAGTAAGTCCTTGTGCAAACATCTCTTCCAAGAAGGCTCTCCTCTCCCACCTTCTCTTTGTATTTCTTTGCTTTCATGCTTGTATATTGAAATTTTCTTCAATTAGTCTTCTGTATTTTACATTTTCTTCTAATTATTCTTCTTCTTGGGCTGGAATATAAGAGTGGAGATGATATTGGGAGTTCCTCAATCAATCCATTTCTTATGCAAAACGTCTCAAAGATGACAACTCCGCCCACATAAGTGAGATTTATTTCATAGTTGATCTAATCCATAATCCCTTAATTTATTCGTTTTGAATCCATAAACATACTATAATTCATAAATTGGGATCAATTAATTTTTTTTTAATTTTTATTTTACTCGATCGACTTGCATTTGACCGCGTGGTCGGGCTTCTGTAAATCGTGAGAGTGAAACTTAAACCACAAACACCAATCAACTTGGGATAGAATTGTAGGGTTAAAGTCTCATCACAAATTCAATTAATACTCTAATATAGGGAGGATATTATACCCTAATTGATCACTGACCAAAATTTGGTTTTTGGATTGCTACCAGAGTAGGGTGCTGCAAATGGAGGTCCCAAAGTTAACCTAGGGCTCATTTTCACAAATTTGTGGTATTGTTAATTTATGCAGGGTTCAGGGGTTGAAAAGTTTAGGGGATTAAAATTGAATGAATTATAATAATATGGTATAATAATTATTGAATGATTAAGGGGGAATATTAGATCAAATATATCTTCTCATATATGTATTTTTAAAGAAATTGTGTCTTTGATTATTCCATCGCATTCGCTTGTTTAGTGTATTGTCTGAAAATCACAAAACCAAACCCCCACCTCTTGTGTTTCATTTTTCTTCAATTATTTCCCTTTTTTTCTTCAATCCTATTAAGGGTTGTTTGATTCACTTCCTCCTTGAGGGAACAACATAGGTCAGCCACTGTACTGCACTTAGTAAAATCACAAATGATTATTTTTGAGAGCGTGTGTGATAACACTCATCAAATAGGCATCATTTCCGGGGAGGAAAGTGTTTTATTCAACCAATTTTGGGTAAGTTATTTATTATTATTATTTTTTATCTTTTTCTAATTCATTTTATTTTTAGTTCTTTCTTCCCCGCCACTTTTTTTCTCTTGGAACATCAATTGAAATCTCATTTAATGATATTGGTGTCCGCTGCTTTTCGTTTCTATGAATTATGAAATGATATCATCCTAAGGATATCCTTGATATAGACCCCAAGATTAAGCACAAAATTAGGGCTCGAATCAGAAAGTCTTAGTCTATAGGAAGTGTTGACATTTACCCAACTAGAGAATTCCTCCACTCTAGGAATTTTAAAATTGGAAACTCTTCAAAAACAAATATTAAACAAGAAACAATGGCTGAAAATAAAAAAATTAATTCAATAAGAATATTTTATATTTGGCTGCACCTGATATTAATTAGTAACCTACATGCCTTGCATGTCCAACTCTTGAATCGGACTTTTATTTGAAATCTGGGTTAATTTTCCTTCTTCCAAAATTTCATGTCTTATCTGGTGAGGTTCCAAAAAAATATTTAAAATAATTCAATGTGGTATGCCCAACAATGAAACAAAGAAATGTATCTAAAGATCAAATAAAATATAGATCATTCTCATTCTCACATGATGGAACTACTATGGATTGGATATATTATTTACAAATTGAAGATGTAACATGTTGGAACAATTTGAAACATCCTTTCTTGCAGATATTGTTTCCAATATTAAAGACCACATCCATCTGAAAGGATATCTCAGGGGTCAAATAGGCACATGGGGAGTTGTTGTATGAGTATTGGGAGAGATTTAAGAAGTTGTGTTCAAGCTACCTACATCACCAAATTAGTGGGAAACTCCTCATCTAGTACTTCTATAAAGGACTCACACCTATGGAGAGAATAAAGGTGGATGTTGTAGTTGGAGGGGTACTGGTTGAAAAAACACGATGGCACAAAACTCCCAGCAATTTGGAGATCGAGGTACCCCACCTGTTAGAGGAGTAAATCAGGTAAGTCCATCTTCTCTAGAAAATAATTTTATTAATACCAAGTTAGATGAATTGAAAACTATAGTGAGACATATTTATTAGGCTCAAAAGACATCCCAACCCCCTATTTCAGGGACCAGTGGAATTTTTACTGAGACAAGACACCCAAGTGACTGTTTCCCCCAACTACAAGAAATAGAATATTATGTAGCAGTGTTTCCCAGGAGACCATTTTAGCTGCAACAACAACCATATCCCAAAAAGAAGTTTGATTCCTTTGATCCAACATACAACCAAGGGTGTAAGGATCAATTTGTCATGAGGTATGTCTATGGACAACAACGAAGTCCCCCTTTCAACAAAACTTCCAGCAGCCTCCACCTTACCATTAGGGTTTCCAATAACCCCAAACGAGATTTGAAGCCCAAGCATCAACAAGACAGTAACAAGGGACTTCTCAACCAATGTTTGATTCTAATACTGATGATCTTTTGAAACAAATTGTTCTCAATCAACAGAATGAGATGAAGAGTCAAGGTTCAGAGCTAAGGGAGTTGAACACTCAAATGAGCCATATTTCCACTGCCCTCCATGAACTGGTAAGTAATAATTATGAAAATCTACCTTCCCAACCTTCATCAAATCCCAAGGGGAATGTTAGTTCCATCTCATTGAGTAGTTGGAAGAAATTGAATGATAAATCTTTACTTACCATTCCACTGGGATTCACCTCAACTCTAGAGAATCTTCATTCAAAACTAGCTGATGAGAAACCCAAGGATAAAGATAAAGGTAAGAAAAAGATTAATGATGTTACTCTTAAACCCTTTCCCTTCCCAAACAAGGTTTTTCAAACCAAGAAGGTGGCTGAAGAGGAAATTCAAAAGGATATTTTGGACACATTCAAGGGTGTAGAGATAAACATTCCCTTGATCGAGGCCATTAAGAAAATCCAAAGGTATGAGAAAATCTTAAAATACCTTTTTACCAATCGAAGAGGGGTCAAGGGAAATGAGAGGATCAGTCTTGGAAGGAATGTTTCATCACTCATTACACTAACTATAGAAATTCCAACAAAGTGAAAGGATCTTGGGACATTCACCATCCCATGCACTATAGGGGAATTACACTTTTATATTGCTTTATGTGATTTAGAATCACCTATAAATGTGATGCCTCACTCTGTATTATCTACTTTACAAATAAGGGAGTTGAAGTTGACAAGAGTACTGGTGCAGCTAGCGAATAGAGCTACAGCATATTCAGTGGAAGTCCTTGAGGATGTACTTGTTAGGGTAAGAGGCATGATCTTTCTTGCATACTTCAATGTTCTTAACATGAAGGATGATCAAGTAAGTTCTTGTGATCCAATTATCTTAGGTAGGCCCTTCCTCAAATTTGAAAAAACAATCATAAATGTCCATGAGTGTACACTTTCCATGGAGTTTGGAGATGAATTTTTGTTATTTAATATTATGGATTAAATGAAGTACCCCTCAGAGGACCATTATTCTTTTGTTATATCCCATTTTGAACCACTAAATAAAAAATCCATGGAATGTGATTTTCCTATTCTTAGAAAGATTATGATCATTGGTTCTACTTTGATGTCTAAGAGAACTTCCACACTCGTTTCTAATGAACAAGATTCTCTTAGATTTGGTTTTGAAATGGTTTCATATTCTGATTTTAATCAAGCGAACTATAATTATTATATGTATGTTGAGTACACTGATGGATTTGATGAAATATTCTCCGATTTTGATGATTTCAATTCCGATACTGATGCTCCTTACACACACATTTCAGTTCCTTCACTACCTCTATCCATACCGCACCCCCCACCCTATATTGGAACTTAAGCCATTGCAACCTAATCTCAAATACTCATACTTGTTGAGTGGTAAAAGATTACCTGTTTTAATTGATAACAATATCTATTTTGAACATGAAGAAAAACTTTTGAAACTTTTGAGGGAGAAAATCAGAGTAATTGGGTGGACCATGGGTGACATATCCGGTATTAGCCACTCTATTTGCATGCATAGGATTCTTTTGAAGGATGGGGATAAACCATTGAGGCAGCCACAAAGGAGACTCAATACAACCATTTTGTAAGTTGTTAAAAAAGATTTTGAGAAATTTATTGAGGTAGGTATAATCTTTCCCATTTCAGATTCTCATTGGGTAAGTCATATTCAAGTTGTGCCTAAGAAAAGATGTGTTATAGTTGTTAAAAAGAACAAAGATGAGTTAGTTCTAATGAGGGTGAAAAATAGTTGGCGTGTGTGTATTGATTATAGGAAACTAAATCGAACCACTCGCAAGGACCATTTCCCCCTCCCATTTATTGATCAAATGCTTGAGAGACTAGCTAGGAAGACACATTATTGTTTCTTGGATGGATTTTCTAGATATTTTCAGTTTCCTATAGCTTTGAAGGATCAAGAGAAGACAACATTCACTTGTCCAATCGGCACATTTTCCTACTGGAGGATTCCATTTGAAATTTCTAATGCCCCAGGTACTTCCAAAGATACATCGTAAGTATTTTTTCTAATTTTCTTGAGATATACATGGGGGTATTTATGGATGACTTTATAGTATATGGATCCTAATTTGATGAGTGTCTAAATAGTTTGGGAAAGGTGTTGAGTCATTGTATTGAGAAGAATCTAGTCTTGAACATTGAAAAGTGTCTTTCATGGTAGAGCATGGAATTGTCTTAGGGAATGTTATGTCAAAACATGGGATAGAGATTGATAGTTCTAAGGTAGATATCATTTCATCCTTACCATATCCTTCTTGTGTGTGTGATGTTAGATCTTTCCTAGGGAAAGCAGGGTTTTATCAACGCTTCAACAAATATTTTAGTAATATTGCTCTTCCATTGTTGCGATTACTTCAAAATGATACTGATTTTGTGTTTGATGATTCATTCAGGGTAGTATTTGATGAGATGACGAAGTTTCTAACCACTCCACTGATTATATATCCCCCACAATGGGACATTCCTTTTGAGATTATTTATGACACATCCAACTTTTCTGTTGGAGATCTCATATCCCAGAGTGTGGAGGGACGTCCACATGTGATTTCCTATGATTCGAGGACATTAGATTCATACCAATAAAACTAAACAACCACATAAAATGAGTTTCATGCTATCATATTTGCTTTAGATAAATTCTGTTCATATTTATTGGGCTCTAAAGTAGTTGTTCTTTCTGACCATGTAGCTTTAAGGAACCTTTTTAAGAATCCAAATGCAAATACAAGGATTATTTGATGGATTCTTCACCTTGAATAATTCGATATTGAAATATAGGACAAGAAGGGGTCCGAAAACCTGGTGGCGGACCACATGAGTAGGATTACTCACACACTAGAGGCTGACACCTTGGCCTAGGTACTACTTCAGAACACCTTCCCTGATGAGCATCTTTATTCCATCTCAGGTACACATCCTTGGTATACTGATTTAGTGAACTACCTTATTGCATTCAAAATCCCTACAAATTTAAATAAACATCAAGTCCAAAAATTAAGAAGTGAGTCTCGATATTATGTGTGTGATGATCTATACCTCTAGCACATGTGTAGTGATCATGTTATTAGAAGGTGTGTTCCTGATCCTGAGTTTGATTCTGTTCTGCAATTCTATCATACACTCGCTTGTGTTGGACACTTTGGAACCCAATGGATACCTATGAATGTTTTGGACTCTAGATTATATTGTCCTAGCTTATTCCAGGATGCACATGTGTTTTGTAATCCATGTTCTCATTTCCAACACCCAGCAAACATTTTTAAGAGACATGAGATGCCCCAATAACCCATACTATTCTATGATATTTTTTATGTGTGGGGAATTGATTTTATGGGTATTTTTCCTAGATCATTTTTCTTATTGTATATTTTGGTTGTTGTTGATTATGTGAGTAAATGTGCGGAGGATAAGGCCACGAGGACAAATGATTCTCATATTGTAGTAGAATTTGTCTAGATACAAATTTTCTGTTGGTTTGGAGTACCAAAGGAAATCATCAGTAACCAAGGGACACACTTTTAAAATATGAATTTGTCTTCCCTCCTTTGTAATTATGGGGTGACACATAAAACATCAACACTATACCACCCCCAAACAAATGGCTGGGCTGAGGTTTCAAACCGTGAGTTGAAACAAATTTTGGAGAAAACTGTGCAGCCAAATATAAAGAATTGAAGCAAGAACTTGTATGATCAGATATGGATTATAGGACAGTATACAAGACACCCATTGGGTTTTCCCCATTTTGAATTGTTTTTGGTAAAGCATGTGATCTCCCCATGGAGGTCGAGCATCGGGATTATTGGGCTATAAATAAATTCAACATGGATTTGGCCCAAGATGAATTCCAAATGAATATGCGAATTCAAGAGCTTGAGGAGATTAGATTATCTTCATATGAGAACTCAAGGCTCTACAAGGAAAGGTCAAAAGTAGATCATGATAGAATCATCCAACAAAGGGAGTTCCATGTTGGACTGAAAGTTATTCTCTACAATTCACGACTAAATTTGATGTCTGGTAAGTTGTGTCCCAGATGGTTAGGTCTTTATATTGCATCTAATGTTTTTTCTTATGGTGTAGTGGATATCACACAAGAGGAAACTAGAAAGAGCTTTATAGTCAACAGGAAACGTTTGAAGAAATACTTTAAGGGGCTTCCTTCTGATGTAGTGGATTTCATCACACTATATGACCCCAAAATCACTTGAGCATATTAGGATGTTCCTAACCCTTTCACTTTTATAATATTTTTCCTATTTAAAATTCTTCTTTCCATATTCACATATAATATAATAGGATAACATTAAGGGAAATGAAATATTTTAAATGTGGGGGAGGGGACAATATTTTATGGTAGAAATTTAGAATTTTTATTTGTGTGTTTTTTGTTTATTTTCTATTAAGTTTTTGGTTAAAGTTTTCAAAAAAAAAAGAAAAAACAAACAAAAGAATCACTATATATATATATCATGTAACATTCCCATGTGGAACATATATAAAATGCATGTTTTAAAAAATCATTTGTAGAATGATAAGCCTGAGTAAGATTTCATCATCAAGGGTTGATTTTATAAAAATTGAAGTCTTCGGTTATATGATTGGTTATGTCATAATAAAAAAAATTAGATTTCGACACCATTCACTGTGATTTTTTTTTATGGTAAATTATGTCATTAATTTCTCTGCACATCTTTTCACACAATCATGACTTGTGAGTTTCTCTATAACGTCCCGGATCTGGGTTCCACTCAAAGGGTTCCCTAAACCTGCTTGGTCACATGACCTCAAGTGCATTTTCCCAAACGTCAGAGGCAACCGACTAGCAGCGAGGGCCCAAGTCTGATAGTGGGTCAACCATGCCATCATTTTTCAAGGTGTAGTGCAATGGAAAAGATAAATATCATACAACAGCAGAAGTAGTAAATAATATACAACTGAATAGACAATTGAAGTAAAAGAGTACTAGAAGTCATATATATATATAAAGATGCAGCATGTCACTAATTATATGAAAATATCCAGAACAAGATACACTGCAATACAATACAATACAAATCAATGTATAGGGTATAACAAACAGAACAAAACAGAGTGAACATGACGCAGCAGCATTGCAAGCCTAAGCTCGGTCACATGCTCTCCTACTCCTCTACTACAATCATGTACCTGTATAGGGACCCTTTCCCCTATCAACACCTTCAACAATATAATCTGTTTGGGCCAAAGACATGACCCAAACAGGGTGTGAGAAATAAACCCCAATAGGCACCCACCAAAGGCCCGTTCCCAACTTTCAGTGAAAATGTGCAACAATAGTGTGCAAAAGTAAATGCAATAAACTATGTAGTACTCAAAAGTAAATAAATATACCAGTTATATTTCCATTTTAATATTTATTTAACCATGACAAGCCAGTGCTTTAACTTGGCAGGTATAACATATGGAAATCACCATGTTGAATATTCATGATAACACTTTCCTCAGACATACAATCATTACCCTAAGGTAATCAGAATCTTGCCCTCAGGCTAACAGAACCACGCCCTCAGGATAATCAGAGTCGCGCCCTCAGGCTAATCAGAATCACTCCCTCAGGCTAATCAGAATCATACCCTTAGGCTAATCATAATCATTCCCTCAGGAGATTTCCCTCAGGAATAATGTATATTACCCTCAGGCGTACTAGATAATGACCTCAGGCATGGAAACGGCTGCCCTCAGGCATATGAAACTTTGACCTCAGGATAAATGAAACACTTGCCCTCAGGCTAAACAAAAACTTGCCCCCAGGCTAAACAAAACATTGCCCTTGGGCATAAGGAACCGGTCCGATACCCAAGCATAAACAAGAAATTTATATAAATTTTCTCTCAATAAAATGCATTACACAATATAATCATGGCATACCCTCGGGTATCATAGCCAAGCAGTTAAACAGAGGAATGCACCCCCGGGGTGGTCCTGGATCCAGGCAGTGATCCCAAATAGTAGTTTAAACTTATCATTATATTATCTATCCAATTCTAGATATATTTTCCACAAAGGCCTCATCCATACATCACCCCAACCATGGGCGCGTAGCACAACGGTACACAATTTCAACTCAACGGTTGGAAATAAGCATCAAACCACCAACTTTGATCATCTCTGATCAGTATATGTGAACGATGCCTCCCAAATAATCCAAGAATAATGTAGATATGGGATAAATTTTCACTCATTAAAACTCAAATAACTTTCCCTCGGGAAATAATTGGCAAGAAATACTCGAGGAGAAGGAAGGGCTTACCTGTGCGGTTCAAAGGAGATCGACGGCGTAGGAATTGGGTTCTCGGTGTGCGGTCGGGAGCTCTCCCAAGAACCGGCCTCCTCTCCTGAGTTCCTCTGGCATTCTAAGATATCTCTGTCTAAATAGGAGGCTACTTCCCATTTTAAGAAAAAAAACAAACTACACAACGTGTACTCTCAAGTACACGGCGTATACTTTCATCATTTAATTGTTCCTCTGGCGGCTACTTTTCACCGCCGTACTATTTACATACTGACATGAGTACACGGTGTGTATTTTCGAATACACGGTGTGTGCTTTCGCTCAGCTGGCGGCTACCTCCACTGCCTTACTGTTCACCTGCCGACTAATTACACGGCATGTAAATACAAAGTACACAGCATGTAGTCATTTTTTTACACCCTTCATCACCAACAATCCTACACGCCCTGTGTACTCATCCCACATGGCCAAAGTACACGGCCTGTGGAAAAGTACATGGAGTGTACCCATAAAATTTGGTATTTTTCCCTATTTTCCTTATTATCTCAAAAACACTTAAGGAAATAGGAAAAGAAGAAACCCATACCTCAAAAATAAGAACCGGGTTCTTACAAATTTTCCCCTTAAAGCAATTTGTCCCCGAATTTCCCTTCCAAGGGTGGTGAAGATAAAGTTGTGAACAACTTCGGCCACTGAACACATAAGTCGGTCTCCTGCTCCCAGGTTTTATCCTGTACTCGTCCATGCAGCCATAGAACCCATATGAGAGGAATTGACTAGCCTCGAAGAACTTTCGTGCTCCTATCAACAATACGAATCGGGTGCTCCTCAAAGGATGCATCAACCTGAAGCTTAACCTCCTCAGGCTGAAAAACGTGAGATGGGTCTGAATGATAACAGCACAGCTGAGATATATGGAAGACATTGTTCATGGCCTGGTACCTCTGTGGTAACTACAACTGATAGGAAACTGACCCGACTCTCTCCATAATCTCAAACGGCCCTACATACCTTGGTGAAAGTTTACCCTATATCCCGATCCGCTTGTGTCCCAACCTCGACGAAACACGCAAGAAAACCTAATCTCCGACCACGAACTCCAAGGGTCGTCTACGGTGATCAGCATAAGATTTCTGATGAGACTGTGCTGTAGACATCCTCTTTTGAATCAACTAGACCTACTCTATAGTCTCATGCATGAGACGCGGTCCCAGTAAAGCTGGCTCACCTGCCTCTATCCAGCACAAAGGTGATCGAAATGGCCTACCATATAAAGCCTCGTAAGGTTCCATCTCAGTAGTTACCTAAAAACATTGTAGGAAAACTCGACTAGGGGTATGTGCCTCTCCCAAGAGCCCCCAAAGTCTAGGAAGCATGCACACAGCATGTCCTCAAGCACTTGTATCGTACGCTCTGACTGGCCACTGGTCTAAGGGTGGTAAGCTATGCTCAGAATAACCTATGTACCCAGTTCCCTCTGAAAACCCTATTAGAATCGAGAGGTAAAACAGGCATACCTATCTGAAATAATAGAACGAGGGACCCCATGTAGATGTACTACCTCTCGGATATAGAAATTTCTTGAGCTCGTCAACACCAAATGTCTCCTTGATCGGTAAAAAGTGAGATACCATTGTAAGTCTGTACACAACAACCCACACAACATCATTGCCTCAAGGTGACCTCAACAAACCAGTAAAAAAATCCATCACAACATCATCCTATTTCCATTCTGGAATGGGTAACTGTTGTAACAGTCTGACTGGCCTCTAACGCTCCGCCTTCACCTTCTGACAGGTGGAACATCTCGCAACAAAACCAGCTATCTATCTCTTCATACCCGACCACCAATACTGACGTCTCAAGTAATAGTACATTTTGGTAACTCCGGGATGAACTACCCAAGATGAATCATGAAACTCCCACATCAACTCCCCACGTATATCCCCTAGAACCCACACTCGTCTATGGATACACAGTACGTCTTCATCGCCTATCATCCAACTAGGAAAAGGGTCCTCACTTTCCACCAACTCTCGTAGAACAAGGCCTTCCAAATCTGATAGTTGTCTCATCCTCAATCTATCCAGGAGGGTAGAAGTCACAGCTAAGGAAGAAATATAGGTTTTCTCCTAACTGTTGTGCACCTCTAAATGCATCTCAGAGAACAAAGTCATGAGCTGCCACTCACCACTAGCCTCCTTCACTACCTATATTTGAGTCCTACTACTTACTGCATCAACAACTGTGTTACCCTTACGAGGTGTATAGGAAATCTCAAAGTCTAAGGACTGAAGGTATTCAACCCACCTTCGCTATCTCAGGTTCAAGTCACACTTGGTAAATATATACTTGAGAATTTTGTGGTCCATAAGCACCACAAAATGTTCTACCAAGAGATAATGTCTCCAATAGAGTAACTCATAAACAACTGCAGCCAACTCAAGGCCATGAATCTGGTAATTCCTCTCATGTGGCCTCAAATTCCGAGACCCGTACGCAACAACTCGATCGCCCTGCATCAACACTGCTTCTAGACCAACACCTGATGCATCACAGTAAACTGTATAGCTTTTCCCCTGCTCTAGAAGTATCGGGACTGGTGCTGATGTCAACCTGACCTTCAACTCCTGAAAGGCTGTCTCACAAGCTTCTGATCAAATGAACTTTGCACCCTTCTTATTCAAACTCTTCAAAGGCACTGCTAAGCGGGATAAGTTCTATATAAAATCCCTGTAGTAAATAGCCAACCCCAAGAAACTTTGTATATCAAACATGTTATTAGGATTCTACCATGAAACTACTACTCTCACCTTCTCTGGGTCCACTGCAACTCCAGCCTCTGAGATAATATGACCCAAGAAGTGAATCTGGTCCATCCAGAAGTGGCACTTTGAGAACTTAGTATATAACCGATTCTCTCTCAGTGTACTCAAAATGATCTCAAGATGGGTGGCATGGTCATGTCGAGTGCTAGAGTACACCAAGATGTCATCCATGAAGACTACCACAAAAGAATCTAGATAGAAGTGGAACACACGATTCATCAAATCCATGAAAACTGCTGGTGCATTCGTGAGTCCTAATAGCATAACCAAGTACTCGTATAGACCATATCTGCTCCAAAAAGCTGTAAGCGGTACGTCCGATGGTCTAACACATAACTGATGATATCCGGATCTCAATTCAATCTTCGAGAACACTCTTTCTCCCCGACATTGATCAAAAATTTCATAAATCCTTGGTAAGGGATATCGGTTCTTGACCATTAGCTGATTCAGCTTCTGATAATCTACACAGAGTCTAAGGGTACTGTCTGCCTTCTTTGCAAAAAGGACCAGTGAACCCTAAGGAGAAGTACAAGGTCAGATAAAACCATTTTCTACAACTCCTATAACTGCCTCTTGAGCTCCTACAACTTAGGTGTGGCAATCCTATAAGGAGGAATGGACACCGGTGCCGCTCCTGGCACAAGATCAATAGAGAAATCCACCTATCTCTCCAGAGGAAGACTTGAAAAGTCCTCGGGGAATACATTCCTGAAACAGTCAACTACTGGAGGAAAATCCTTCTAACAAGTCCCCTAATCATCTAGATATAAACTTGCAATCTAGTCTGTGACTCCACCTCGCCCACAATGCTCGGTTCTAGCTCAACTTTCCTGGACATCGCACTCACCATTGTATAGAAACTCTCTTCCCTCTGGTGACGTGAAACTCACTCTGCAGCGGTAGTAATCTACAAAGGCTCGAAAAGGTACCAACCAGTCCATCCTGAGAATGACATCATATCTCATCATCTCTAAGACATAGAGGTCCCATAGAAAGTGACACCCACCATCCTCTAGGGGGAACTCCATGCACTGACGCATACCGGCCGTTCTAGTTCCCAACGGTGTGTCTAGCATCATGATATCATAAGAATAAGAAACACATAGCCCAAGGCTCTCCACAATAGGAACAGATATAAATCTATGTGTGGAACCCGTATCGAAAAGTACTGAAGATAATACATATGCTATTAGAATAGTACCTCTGATAGTAAAAGTTTTGGGATCCAGCTCCTGTTGGGTCTGTTGCAT
The DNA here is from genome assembly GCA_963277665.1 of Viscum album. Lineage (NCBI taxonomy): Eukaryota > Viridiplantae > Streptophyta > Magnoliopsida > Santalales > Viscaceae > Viscum > Viscum album. The sequence continues at coordinate 174,287,853 of OY728157.1, forward strand.
TGCATATGTCTGCCCAGTGTTGCAGCCCTACGACATAGCCTAGCTACCCTAAGCTGACCTGCCCTGCTACCTTTGAGATCCTGGTGTCTGGATACCACGGCCACGACCACCATCTCAGCCTACACACCCTGACGTATCCCAGTTTCCCAACTGGTAAGAAGATGATGTCCCTTCTCCCGCATGCAGAGTCTGCACAGAACCCCTCTCAATTTCCACTGGTAGAAACTCCCTACAATATCACTGTAGATGACCCATCTTTCCACAAGCTCGGCACTCCACTGGGTCTCAGGGACACTGAGGTCGCTTGTGCCCCTCTCTACCACACTGGTAGCAAATAACCGGGCCACTGGTATGATTATTCTTGCTAGTACTCCCACCATGAGATAAGTCCATCTATCTCATCCTGTTACCGGTAGAAATAGTACCAAAAAATGGTGTTAAACCGCCCTGGCCCACACCACTAGATTCCCACAGGTTCCGCTCTGTAATCAATTTCTGGTTCACAATAGCATACATGGTAGGCAACCTAAAAACGTTTACCAACGCTCGGTTGTCATATCGAAGACCATCCTAAAAGCATCTATACCTCAATGCCTCATCACCCAAAAGAATGGGTGAAAAACACTAAATCTTGTTGAAGGGATCATAATAATCCATCACTGACATGGTGCCCTGCTGCAGATTCATGAACTCTGGAGCTCGATCTGCCCACAGTGTCTCCGGGAAGAAGAAGTCATAGAAGACTGCCTGAAAATATTCTCACACCATGTCTCGGTGATGCTCAGAATGAGAGGTAACATACCACACCTCTTGGTGAAATCACGCATCATGTATGTAGCGAGTTTGACCCTCCTCCCAGGAGGCGTCTCTAGATGCTAAAATATCACCTGCATCGAATCCATCCATGACTCCGTAGCCTGCGATCTGCCATCCCTTGAAAACGTAGGCAGATGCTGCTGCTGGAAGATATGTGTCATCTCTGCCATAGATGTCGCGGTCTGCAGTGCTCCCTGGAAGGTCTGCATGAACCGCATGAAGCCTTCACAGAACTGCGCCTCTGCGCCTATGTTTGGTACAATGGTTGGTGCTGCATCTGGCACCACTAGAGGATCCACTGGTAGCCCATGGCCTACCATCTCAAAAGTATAATCATCGTCGCTCTCCTGGTGAACAACCGATGGTCGTCTCGATCACATGACTCTACAAGGTCAAAGCACACCTTAGATGAAAATTTATTCAAGACTGGAAATAAGGAGACCAAGAAGGGAATAGGAGAATAAAATCATTCAATATTTACAAAACATGACTACACTGCATGTATAAATACTACACGGCGTGTTCTCACAAGCCATCCACATGGGCGTGTACTCCAGCTTAAACTGGTCGTGTAACACCCCAAATACACGACATGTCTTCTGAATACACTGCATGTACTAGAATCCTTCTTCCATGCCCGGGTCCTTCTATATGGCTAAGCCACACAGCAATCCTAAAAACAAAACTACATGGCGTGTCCCATAGGCACACGGCGTGTACTTGGAAGATAACACCGACCCATGTTGTGAGTGACATGGCCAAGTACCTGGGTCAGACTACATGGCGTGTTCAAGGTGGACACGATGTGTATGTCTTAAGGTTTCCTCCTTCCGTGTTGTCAGTTACACAGGCGAACACCGAGTCAACACTACACGGCATGTACAACTGGTACAAGGTGTGTTCCCCCAAACCTTTCCCTACCCCGTGTCCCTGCCCACACAGCCTATGACACAGGAAGAGACTACACGGCATGTACTGATGGTACACGGCGTGTACTCAAAATGTTTTCATGTATTCCCGAACAGAAGAACACATGGCGTGTTCCCAAGGAACTACAAGGCATGTATCCTGGGTTTTTGGAATATTAAGCCTCAGAAACTACTCTGGAACCCATAAAAACGTTGAAACAACACCTAAGTGCCAAATTCCGATTCGTGAGGGCCCATACTCCCCGCGAATCAAAGATTGTCAAATTACACATGTTATAACAAAGTAAACTCGTCAATGATCCACCAAATTCCGGTTATTGATGGCCCATACTCCTCAAAAACTAAAGTTTTGCGTTCATTATACTATACTTCACATAACCATACTCTATCAAATAGAATGTATTGAGAAAATAAGCTATCGCAACAGCATTTTTTTCTAGCACAACAACTATCACAACAACATTCAATCTCTAATGCACCTACATGGCATGGAAGGGATGCTTGACATGTGATTTCTAGAATGTGCCTAAATGATGCATGAGATGGAAACCCCTCATCACATCGGGTTGCAACTGAAACAGAACCCACGTATAACATATAAATAGCACAATCACAAGTGTGTCACCCAATGATGAAAATCAAGTCAACTATCAAATTTACAAAATTAGAAGAAAAAGAATTTCAATAAATGAGGTAGACTGGCTTTTCCTTATACACGGGTTAGCTACTCTCGGGCACAGCTTATTACCAACCACCATTTCTGTCATATCCCTAACTGAGGATCCAAATAGTAAGTCAAAGAAAAGAACTCCTCTGATACCACTTTGTAACGTCCTGGATCTGGGTGCCACTCAATGAGTTCCCCAAACCCGGTTGGTCACATTACCTCAAGTGCCTTTCCCCAAATGTCAGAGGATGCCGACTAGCAGTGAGGGCCTAGGTCTAATAGTGGGGAAACTATTCCCTCATTTTTTAAGGTGTAGCACAGTGGAAAAGATAAATATCATACAACAATAGAAGTGGTAAACAATATACAACTGAATGGACAACTGATGTAAAATAGAACCAGCATTCATATATATATAAATCTACAGCATGTCACTAATTCTATTAAAACATCCAGAACAGGATACACTACGATAAAATACAATACAACTCAAAGTATAGGGTGCAACAAACAGAATAAAACAGAGTGAACAGGATACAGCAGCATCGCAAGCCTAAGCTCGATCCCATGCTCTCCTACACCTCTGCTACAATCATGTACCTGTATAGAGACCATTTCCCATGTTGACACCTGCAAAAATATAATCTGTTTGGGATGAAGACAGGACCCATATAGGGTGTGAGAAATAAATCCCAGTAGGCACCCACCAAAGGCTCATTCCCAACCATTAGTGAAAATGTTCAACAACAGTGTGCAAAAGTAAATGCAATAAACTAAGAAATACTCAAAAGTAACTAAATATACCAGTTATATTTCTATTCTAATATTTATTTAACCATGAAAAGCATGTGATTTAACTTGGCAGGTATAACATATGGAAATTACCACGGTGAATATTCATGATAACACTATCCTCAAACATACAATCCTTAGCCTCAGGTAATCAGAATCTTACCCTCAGGCTAACAGAACCACGCCCTCAGGATAATCAGAATCATGACCTTAGGCTAATCAGAATCACACCCTCAGGATAATCAAAATCATGCCCTCAGGCTAATCAAAATCACTCCCTCAGGCAATTTCCCTTAGGAAAAACGAATATTGCCCGCAAGTGTACGAGATAATGCCCTCAGGCATGGAAACAACTCCCCTCCGGCATATGAAACTTTTCCCTCAGGCAAAATGAAACACTTTCCATGAGGATAAACAAATACTTTACCTCAAGATAAACAAAATACTACCCTCATGCACAAGGAACCGGGTCATGCCCAAAGAATAAACAAGCAATTTATATAAATTTTCTCTCAAGAAAATACATTACACAATATAATCATGGCATACCCTCGAGTATCCTGGCCAAACGGATAAACAGAGGAACGCACCACCAGGGTGGTCCTGGATCCAGGCAGTGATCTCAAACAGTAGTTTAAAACTATCATTAGATTATCTATACAATTCTAGATATCTTTTCAGAAAAGGCCTCAGCCATACATCACCCCAATCATGGGCATGTAGCACAATAGTACACAATTTCAACTCAATAGTTGGAAATAAGCATCAAACCACCTACCTTGATCGTCTCTGATCGGTATACGTGAACAATTCCTCCTGAATCTTCCAAAAACGAGGTAGATCTAGGATAAATGTTCACTCAATCAAACTCAAATAACTTTCCCTCAAGAAAGAATTTGAAACAACTACTCGATGAGATGGAAGGGCTTACCCGTGCGGTACAAAGGAGATCGACGGCATAGGAATAGGGTTCCCAGTGTGCGGTCGGGATCTCTCCCAAGATCTGGCCTCCTCTCTCAAGATCCTCTGGTGTTCTAAGCTTCCTCTGTTCAAATAGGAGGCTACTTCCCGTTTTAAGTGAAAAAAACCAAACTACATGTCGTGTACTTTCATCATTTAACTGTTCCTCTGGCTGCTACTTTTCACCGCCGTACTGTTTACTTGCTGACATGAGTACATGGCGTATATTTCTGAATACATGGCATGTGATGTCACTCAGCTGGCGACAACCTCCACCGCCTTACTGTTCACCTACCGACTGATTACACGGCGTGTAAATACAAAGTACAGGGCGTGTAGTTTTTTTATATCCTTCATCGCCCAAAAGCATACACACCCTGTGTACTCATCCCCCACAGCCAAAGTACACGGTGTGTGGAAAAGTACACGGCATGTACCCATAAAATTTGGGATTTTTCCCCATTTTCCTTATTTTCTCAAAAAAACATAATGAAAGAGGAAAAGAAGAAACTCATACATCAAAAATAAGAACCAGGTTCTTACATTCTCTTACCCAATTGAATGTGTATTTAGGTTATTTAATTCTTTTCAACTTATAACATGGTCTTTCCTTATGTTCATTTCTCTTCCGATCATTTCCATTACTATACCAGATTGACCTATGCATGTAAACCTAATATCTGACTATTGTAAACCCTCCAAAAAATATAAAAAATAATATATATATATAAATAAAAAAATAAAAAAATCAACAAAGAGGGGAGTGAAGAAATGTAAAACACATGGGGATATTTAGGTCGGGAGATCATGGTTTGACTTCTATGAATGCTTAAATGAGTGGGTTTCTGAATTTGATTGTAAAGTATGATGAATAGGTTTGGTGGAATAGAATCAGGTAAGAAGAAGAAAAATTATTGAACTAAATATACTTGATAAAGGGTGGAGATACAATCTTGAAATGATTGGCACACACACGTAGGGAATTAGTGGTATGGTAGACCCATGAATTATTTTTGTTATCATTAGTGTAATTAATCTCACTGGATTTTGTTTTGATGCAGCCTATGAGATAATAAATTTAAAATTTATTGATATTGACTCTTGATTGGATTCTTAATTTTTCCTATTTTACCACTATGGATTGTGGAATATGAACATCCATATCTTGTCACAATTTTTTGGAATACATGATATGAAGTTTTACCCAGGAGTGCAAAAGGGTAAGTGTGGGGGAGTTGATAAAACACAATTTTATTAAATATTTTATTTATAATAAATGAAATAATTTTCTCATATTGTGATAAATATGTTAATTTATAGAATATATGGGATTAGATCATTCATTTGAAAATTTGATGGAAATTCCAATTTTACCCTTTTAAAATTCATTGTAGTATTTCGAGAATAAATATTTTTTTGTAACACATATCCACAATGACAACTCCTCCCATGGAAGTTGGATTTCTTTCGTAGTTTATATAATTCATACTACAATCATTTATTCATTTTTAATCCATAAACATACTGTAATTCATAAATTGTGATCAAAATTTTGAGTTTTAATTTCTATGTTACTTGATCGACTTGCATTTGATCATGTGGTCGGGCTTGTGTAAATTTTGAGAGTGAAACTTAAAACACAAACTCCAATAAACTTGGGATAGAATTGTAGGGTTCAAGTATCATCCCAAACTCAATTAATTCTCCACTCCAGGGAGGATATTCTGCCATAATTAACCACTAACCACAAGTTTTATTTTGAATCTTTATCAAAGAAGGGTGTTGTGATTGGATATCCTGAAGTTAACCTATGGCTCATTTTCACAAATTTGTGGTCTTGTTAATTTCTGTAGGGTTAGGGGGTTGACAAGGTTGAGGGATTACAATTGAATGAATTATAATCATATGGGATAAGAATAAATGAATGATGAAGGGGGAAGATTAGATCAACTACATCTTCTCATATAATTATATTTAAATAAATTGTGTCTTTGATTCTTACATCTCATTCACTTGTTTAGTGTATTGTCTGAAAGTCACAAAACCAAACCCCAACATCTTTTGTTTCATTTGTCTTCACTTATTTTCTTTTTTTTCTTCAAGATAATTAGTGTCTATATCAGGATATAGGTCTTTTATTAAGAGTGTGTTACTCAATAGATTTTAGGTAGTTGGTCTTTAAGTTATATCCCTTTGTTTTTACATATATTTGTGCATTTTGGATTATGTTCGTGCTCTTTCCTTGATGTGTTCTTGGTTTCATTTACAATATTTGACATAATGAGTGTCTAAATAACCAATTTAACCCGTTCACGATTCTCATGGGATACATAGAGGATGAATTTACCAATTTAGGGCCACCCATGAGGTGTTCTGACCCTCCCGGACCTAGTTAACAGAATTGTAAAGTGTGAGATTTACTTGTGATTAAGTAAATCCCTTGGTGAATGTAAAAATGGGTTAATGTAATTATTAAAAAAGTATTATCAGTATATGTTTCTAGTTGTTTATAATGGATACGGGGTTTTTTGGTTTGGAATGTGAATGGGTTATAGGGGATTCATGATAATGTGCCAATGAATCAGGTTTTTTAATTAAATATACTTAGTGAGTTAGGCATGGGGAATGGAAATTTGGACAATTGGTAATGTGATATAAATGATAAATGTGTTAATGGATTGTGGAATAACATAGATGCCCATTTTAGTTTTTATTTTTGGGATATTACTAATGATGTTGGATATGCTTGGTTGTAATGTGGTTATGTGTGGTGAATGAATAAGTAAGCATGTGCACATCGCTTGGTAGAGTGGATTTTAGACATGAGGTTATACTTCCATGGGTAAAATTTGACTAAAACTCTAAACTCCACCCCTCAATACATAGGATAGGGAAGGGGATGAAGTTATATTCCCCTGACGATTTGATTCCATCCGGACTTAGGCTTCGAGGTGAGGATAATGTCGTTTTTGTGACTCATTTCCCTAGTGCGATAGGACTTGGTTTATTCCCATATTCCTTGTGATCATTGAACATTCCTAATCCATTAAACATGTAAAAAGGTTGAATTAAGCACAAATATTTTATAATTATTGAATATAAACTTAAGGGTGACTTATTTTTGGTGAAACCTTATTACTAATGGCTACTTGAACTATCTTTTATTTACTTATCGTTATCTGTAAATTTCATTCACTATCTGTTTAGAATGGATATTTTGTAAACACCATTGGTGGTGGTCTATTTAGTTGTACTCACACACTTCTTGGGCCGTCGTTGGGTACCCCAGTACATTTCATGGTTGCAGGTCAGGTAAAGGGAAAATTTCTAGTGCTCGGGAGTTGAGTCAGATTTGGGATGTTCATGGATGAGGTTCTAGACTTGGGGTCTATTCCATTTGGTGAATTCCACTATTGTATTTATTTTGGGTTTTGTTCACTTGGTACTATATCATGTCATGAAATACATATTGTTGGTTGTTTTTTGAACCCTGTTTTGGGAAATGGTTTTTTATGCATGTTCATTGATTATTCTATGTTGTCTCTAATTTTTTATTTATTGTATGCTATGGTTTACTCTATTAAATAGGTTATAGTATCCAGATATGACTTATAGACCCTCAATTCTAGTCAGAAACCTATGGCATATGAGGAGGTGCACTTGAGGTCATGTGGAAACCCAAATCGAGGCACTGGTTAGTGGCTCCCCGGTCAGGGATGATAGAGCTGAAGAGTGAATGTTTTATTTATTATCATGGTGTCATAAGGAATAAATTCAATGGATAAGTAAGACTTAAATGATGAAGGTTTCATAAGAAAATAATTTATAATAAAAATCAAATTCCTGTGAAAATTTTTGAACTATTCTTAAATTGTAATGCATGTGTTACTGGTGATTTGGATATGGAATATTATTCAAAAAAAATGTGAAGTGTAGAAATATTATTTGAGAAGAAGATTAAGGAGCCGAAATGAACAATAAAATATTAAGAATGATATTTAAAATAATATGGGTCTAACCTTAATAATTATAATGAATATTTGAAGATGAATTTTTGTGGCGGATTATGGTATTACACTTTGTAATTTTATTATACTAAAAATTATGATAAAATATTGGGGAAGGTACATATTTCAATCCATCCCATGTACCTATCTATCTCAAAATAGAACCATCCAATATTGAGGCCCAACTCTGCCAAGGCCATCCATGGAAGGTGCATTGTGAATTCTAGAGCATGCACAAGGTCAGGCATGCACATATGAAATAGTATGAGTCAGTGCATCGATGGGGGACAATGATGTTTATAACCACTATGAGATAAGGCACAGAAACCACCAATGAACACTAGAATGAGCTAGATTTATTTACATCCAATTTCATATCATACAGACATGGATTCCTTATTGAACCTTATCTTGAGAGAGTTTCTAAATATGAAGGAGTTCATATGGTTCACCGCTATCTAAGAATAACTTTACCATGTGATAGAATCTAGTATCAAAGAAGTGAAGTAAAATAGTAAAGGTCTGAGAATTGTGTACTATGTATGCGATGTTATGAGGTTATCATGTAGTCGTAAAGAATATGAGTAATAAACTCGCAATTAAAGAGTGCTTTCTAGAGGATTGTTCACTAATAAATTGCATGGAAATATCAAGAGGATGGTATTGGAATGAGAATTTATATTATGACGATCATGAAGAATGGGATGAATTGGAGAGTGTATGATTATATTAGTATTATACACTTGTGAAATCTGATCATGAGTTGAGTTCATGATTATGTATGGATATTTTGGATATGGTGAATCCATGTAGTACTCAAACTGATGAGGTCGTATTTTCTCACATCCTGATGAATATATGGTTAAAATGGTTTTTTTATTGATTAAGGAATGATATTGAATAATATATACTATACATACATATTAAAATAATTTCCAAAATAGATAATGAATTTAAGAGTAGATTAGTGGGAGTAAGTTAAACGTTATGTGATTACTTCATCCCTATGCTGAAAATAGTATGTGCAACAATTGTTAAGATCTATGTGATGAGTTAATGAGGTAGAGGTGTAGTAGGTAAAGCTCATGGTGAAGTGGGAAAAGCTGAAATGAGACCTAGTACATAAATCAAGAATATGATGGAGAAGCATGCTTACTAAGTGTGTAGGTTCAAGATGTAGACTGTGTTGTACTATACAAAAGTCAAGGATCCTTCTCGAATCATCAATACATAGATAATAAATTAGTAAGTCTTTAATTCATGGAAGTTTTATTATCAGAGCATCACAATACAAGAATATCATGCAACATAATATACGCAGTATTATTAAAGTATCAAGATATGTACATGAATTAAACAATATTTGAACAAAAACTAAATTGGTTGAGAATATCATGTATTATATTATATCTTCTGGAAGACCAGTTTAAAAAAGAATAGAGATTAGAAGAGAAGAAGTTAAAAAATGGTGAATCATTTAATTATGTAGAGAAAAGAGACTAAATCCAAAAGTCCTTTATAGGATAATTCTTTCACGTTCAAGTATTCAGTGAGCTAATAAGATCTTGATCATTCAAAATATGGATTGACTTTCATGATAGGAAGACATGTTCAAGAGACTATCATTGTTTTTAAACACTGTATATGAGAAATTCTCAATTCTCAAGCCTTCTCATAGAAGGATATCAAGTTACTAAAGGTGTTAAAGAAATATTGAGAATATAGATATCTTTCTATCATTTCATCAAATCTAGAGAACAAGTTTTTTATTAGAGTGTCTAGCTAGTCACTGATGAGGAAATTGTAATGGGGATAAAAAACCAATCTTTTGAGAATTATAGTTGGTATTTCTGCCCAACTATTGGTGTAATCACTTATATATATGGTTAATAATCTATGTTTTTGTGCCCAATGAAAACGAAAAGGAGTATAATTCTATACCAGACCTTATAAATATCATGTGTTGCTCTATAATTTATTATTAATACTCTCAGGGTTAGGTTATTAGATGTTATTGAGAGTATATAGAACCTTAACAAGTTTTTAGGGGTCTAAATAAAAAAAAATTATTAAAATTAAACCACTGATTAACCACCCCACCCGCCCTCCCCACCCCTCAGTTGTCAATCTGGCATGGGGCACTACAAGTTGTATCAGATATAGGTTATTTATAAATATCCATAAATAAGTTTATGAGAAATGGATAACATAATTCTGTGAATATAAGGGATTTTATAACTTGATATGGTAATAATTATCATAGTTGGTGGAATAGGATTCTACCCATCCTTCTATCACTTGAAAAGGAAGTGAGAGGTATTGAAACATTGGGTTTTAAATATATTTTTGGATATTCTTATTTTAATCAAGATATCAAAATAAATATGAAGTTATATTTGAAGGTTTATATTTATATCTTGATGTCTCTATTAGAGAAATCCTTTAAAATTTTCAAGGTTGTCTCGACTTCCATGGAGATCTGAGACAAATTAGAAATTGAATTCAAAAGTAACTCCAATTAAAGGAACCCAAACTTCAAGCTTTGAGGAGAAAGTTAGAGGACATCAAAAAAATGGTGATTAAAATATTGATGATTGTTTCACAAAGATGAATGAGATAGTCATCAAAATTTAATGATTTAGTGATAATATTAATGATCCTATCATTGTGAAATATTTTATATTGAATTTTCAATATCGTTCTGATCCAAAAATATCATCCCTAGAATAAATATAATATTTAATAGTAGATAAGATGCATAATTTATTTTTTTCTTATGAGATGATAAAGGTACTAACCTTTAAAAAGAATTAAAAATGATTAAATCTCCTTTGAATCCATGAGAAAAGTAATATTCAAGGTAAAATAGGTTCCAAAATCAGGTATTATAGATACTAAGGGAGATAAATATCTTATTAAAATCATTGACTAATTTCTAGGGTGTTTAAAAGGGTAAGTGAAGAGGAAATGGAAAAAAATAACAAAAGTGATGGAATTTTAATATATTTGGACTCTTTTCCAATGATTATATAAAGAATAATGTCTTTGAATCAAAATTTTATGAGGAAGATTATAAATTTTGAAAACAAAAAAAGTATAAGAAGAAGCATTCTCATAGTAGGAAAAGATAAATTATGATCAATCATGAGAAACCTGATTCATCAAGTAACTTAAATTTCTAATAAAAATTTTGAAAATGGATTTGATTCATCAATAAATCATTATTATTGAGAATAAAGGATAGATCTAGAATGTAATTTTAAGGGTTAGTTATAATAATGTATTGAGGAGATTAAAAAAACTTAAGAAAAAAATTATTATAGGATAAAATCTTTGTGTATAATGAAAATAAGGATCTAGTTAGAAAGGAGTTAGACAAAATTTATGAGATTAAGAAGCATGAGTTTATATAAGTCAAATAAGGGAAGAAAACCATTGATCAGGATGAGAATCTAGCTGCAAGGGAAGAACAATTAGGTGAGGAACAATCAATATTTCTTGTTATTCAAAATGTGTAGAACAAATTTAGATAAGACATGATCCAATTATTTGAGGTTAATGGATAATATTCCCAATTTATTGAGAGGATAGTTTTTAAATGGAAATTAAAAATTAAAAATAATTTATCTCAATATAATTCTTGAATTTATAATTGTGATAGTGAAAATAATGATTTTGAACCCATTTTATGAAGAAAAATAAGTGGAATTATTACACATATCAGGAAGGGAATAACATGCCAAGGATAACTATGAACACAAAGTAGAATAGGGATCAAACTTAAGGAATATAAACCCAAAAAAAATAATTAAATAATTAAAATAAAACTGGGATATTAGTTTTTAGAGATTATTACTTACGTTGTGGAAGGTAAAGGTACAAATACAACTGATGTTAGTACAACATTTAATTTTCAAGAATATAACAAGAACTAAAAGGGGAATCTGGTGGATAAATAAGTATTAATACAATTAGGATGAAAGGTGTGACTAGAACTTCATAAAATGTATCCACTTAGAATATGTTTTAATATTTGGAATAGTTGTATGTAAGGTGTAGATAAGGTGTTGACAATGCTGAAAAAATTCATGAAAATAGTTCCAGGAGATATTCCTTATGTGATGAATGAGAAGAAAATTCAAAAATATAAAATAAAGGAATCTTGTAATATTAATCTTTTCAAAAAATCGGTGACAATCCCAAATAAGTATAAAAATATAAGAAATAATGCTTAGTGACCTATCTAGACCAGTTGGAGATGACCAATAAAATAGAGAAAGGATATATGGATTCTAAATCTATAGGAAAACAAGTAGATTCACATAAACAAGTTGGTATTCATAAGAATTTGTCCAAAAATGGTGATCTAAAAATTCATCCTGAATCTCCAATAAGTGGTTAAATGAAGGTCCAAAGGATATGTGTGAAATGTGTTGACAATTTTTTTATAGTGTGAAGAACTATATCAATATCCTAACAACCCAAAAAGGGATAATGAAAATGATGTTTTGGGTAAAAGATAATAAATTTCTCATGACATCTAAGGTGAAAAATAAAACCAGTTTAAACAATCATGAAATTCAAGAAAATAAATTAATAAAAAATATTTTGAGGTTTAGTAATGGGAAAATAATGAGAATTTATAGGCTAATAAATCTAGGTTGAGAGATAAATCTTAGTCTAAATGTTTCTTATTAGGAATAAAAAATTTTCCACCTTATTCTGTTTTACTATTTGTTATTTTTTCTAACTTACATGTAATTTGAAGAGATGTGTTGAATTTATCACTACTGTAAAATAGGAATTAGTTACCCTTTATGGAGTATTAAAACCCCATGTTAAAGGAGATTGATTCATCCCTTGAGGGGGATCATAGATGAGTTAAAGATATTAAATACTCACTATAACGTGAATGAGAAATTTTCTAAATAGGTATCTAAAAAATGAAATATTTGGTATTACAATATTTCACATATCCATATTCTAAATGGTTTTAATAATATTATCAAGCGGTTGAATTTTTAGATAAAAATGGGAATTTTTATGTTTTACAATTGAACTTTATGATTTTTTTTATCTAAATGGGTAAAGGATGTATTTATTTCATGGACTAACTATATATGCAACCTAAAAATTAAAAGTGTGATTTTTCTAAAAATAGTATCACATGAATTTTAATTTATATACAACACTGTAATCCTTGGTTAATCAATCATATTTTATATATTGGGTTTTACCAACTAGATGTAGTGTGGAATAATTGAAGGATCTTTACTAAAGAACATCATGTGGTGTCATTCCCTCTCAGATGTGGTTTAAGATATTATTCTAGAGTGAATGGAGGGGAATATGATTTCATGATGACATGTAAATGAAATTTATTTCATTACAATACCACATTATACCATTTTTTTCAATAAGGGGAAGAATAAAATTGACTATATAAAAAATTGTATTATTGATATCAAATTCAATTTGGGAGATTGAAGAGCCTAGGTGAATGGTTGAAGAATATATGTTGTATTTTTTTTAATGTATCATGAGGAATTAATTCAATGAAAAAGGAAGAACTAAATAATTAAGGTTTGATGAGTATCTACTTTTTAAGAATTAGTATGTACATGTGATGATAGTTGAATTGTTCTTAAAGTCTAATATATGTTTCAACGGTAATTTGGAGATCGTACATCATTTACAACATAAAAATACAATGTGTGGAAAGTTTATTTGAGAAGAAGTATAAGGATTTTAAATGAAATTTAAAATTTTTAGAATAATATTTTAATAAAATTATGGATGGACTTAACAATTATGAAAAAATATTTGAAGATGAATTTTTTAGAAATATTTTGAAATTACACGTATAAATTTTACTATAGTATTTAGTATGCTAACTAATCATACCAAGTCTCTAAGCTAATCCATCGTAAGAGGAAATCTATCTAATGGGATAGTCGGCTAATCTTGAGGGCTAACTCTACCATTAACAACCATGGAAGGTGAATTATGAAGGCCAGAGTAGGTATAGAGTTATGCATTCATGAATATATGAGCATGGGTTAGTTATTAAGTGGATGAGAATGATACTTAGCATGAATATGGGATCATGAAACGTTAACATTAGTGAACACTGTCCCCATGCAGATTTTATTGCTACTATTAATCCATGTTGTTTATAATTAAGTTATTCTTTCCTATGTCCAAGTATTATGTGGGATGGAATCTTCATAGAACTGTTCATTTTTAAATACATAAATGACATTAATTTAAATGACCATGTGATGTTTTTTGAGTTCACATTCATCTTTAACATCTCTCACAAAGGAGTACTTAAATCCCATATGGTTTACATTCCATGAGGATAAGATATTTGCAATTAACCTTGTCTTGTGAGGGTATAAACATGTGAAGGAGTTTGTATGGGGCAATTTTGTGAAAGGATAACTCGACCACATGAGATAAACTGAGCTCAAATAAGTGAAGGGAAACAATAAAGGTGTGAGGATAGTATAATTTGTATGTGACTTTATGAGGTTATCAGGTGGTCATAAAGTGGATGACTAAGTGGATCGGGATGAAGGAATATGTTTTTAATGTTCATTCACTTGGATAGTACGCAACATATCTATATAGATTAGATCAAATCATGAAGTATAATTTTGAAAATCATATAGCATGAAATAAATGAAATAGTACATGAATTCAAGTGTTTTGTTCAAAAATTATATCTGGTCTAATGGTGATTATGTGATGAAGTACAGATCATGTGGATACTATATAACCTTACAGTACATAAACTAGTGACTTCTTATTTTCCTACATCATGATCAGTGGATATTTAACCTAGTATTTTTAAATGATATGGAGATAACATTTATTATTATAGTGCATAAATTCCGATTAAAATCATTAGTAAATGTTCTATTGAAGTTAGGTGGAAATTAATTAGATAAATATGAATCATCTCAACTTTTGTTTTCCCTACATGAACAATAGTATGTCTGGAACTTTTTGATGTATTTTTACTAAGTGTTTGAGGTAGAGTTATAGAAATATAAGTTAAATTTATGTGTAGTGTGAAGCTGAGGAGATCCATTATGCAAAGACAAAAGAGGTCGGATGAGCTAGAACACTATGTATGTGGGGTGAAGATGAAGACCATGTGGTACTGTGTACAAATAAGGGGCCCATTATAAAGAATCGGTATACAGATAGTAAATTCACAAGGCTTCATTTAAAAAGGTTTATATTCTCAATGAATCACTATAAATGACCTTTATTCATGATAATTTTCACTATGTGATTGAAGTATCATTATATGTAATTGTAGTAAAAAATACTCACCTAAAAAGAAAAGCACTTGATAATATCATACTGTATACAATAAATTCATTAATACCATTTTCACAAAGTATGGAGTTGATAAAATCTTAATCTTAGAATTAGAACACAATTTTATTGATGAGATAGAATATACTGAAGTGAAAAGATATTTGTAGGATAATTCTTGCATGTTAAAGTATTCAATGAGCTCAGAATATCAAGATCATTCAATATGTAGAGTGAGTTTCGAGACTATCATATTTGTTCCAGAAACTATAACATTTTTTAAAGACTTTACATGATTAGAAATGATTTTTCCCACATACTCATATGGGGAGATAAATTTTCTGAAAATTTTGAACAAACCAAGAGAATATTTAAATCTATTATTCATTGTATCAAAACTGTAGAATTTTCTGATTCAGGTGTGTAACTAATCACTAGAGACGAAATTTCATTTTGGGTGTATAAATAATTTCTTGGGAATAATAGTTTGGGTGTCTAAGAAACCACTATTGTAATCACTTGTGTATATAATAACAATATACGTAAGGTAATCTATAAAACATGATAAGGAGTTGGATTTTATGTAAAACTTTATAAATAGTGTGTTTTATCTCTCTTATGATATTACTCCACATGAGGTGAACTTGTCAGGTATTGCTGAGAGGAATGAGAACATTAAAAATTGTGATTTACTAAAATAAAAAGAAAAGAATTCATTAAATTATACCAATAATTCACCCCCCCCCCACCACCCTAGGGTCAATTATACATATGTATATGCACATTGAGTGGAAAAGATCATGGAATCCTATATATGATGATGATGTATAAGGATTTAATGTTCATAGATTTAGTTAGACATGGGAATTACAAAGTAATAGTAAACAACATTTCATTTTTAAGTAATTTACCAACCATATTAAATAGAGAAAATAAAGTATTATCAATACGAAGATAAGGCTTTTCAATAAACAAATAAATACAATTAAGTTGGAAGATTGATAGAAATCATCTATGAAGATGGAGAGTTAATGTTTTGAAAGAGACAATGTGTTCCATCATTACCTAGTCTAAAGAGGGAATTTCTAGATGAATATCATAGAATAAATTCTATATACACCTGGGTAGCACCAATATGTATAGATATATAAAGGTTCACTCTTATGGAAAAATATAAAGTGGGAAATTTTGTACTATTTGTCTACATACTTGGTGTGCAAGAAGCTAAATGCTGGAAGAAAACATCCAAAGGAGACTTGAAACCTCTCCCTATACCAATGTGGAAGTTATAAAAAGTTATGATGGAATTTATCATTGGACATATTGATTTCTCTTCTGCATGACAATGCATGTGATAATTTCCTAAGGATAGCTGTTGTATTATAGGGTCATAGCGGATCCCTGCTATGATGAGAACCCGAAAGTGCCATAGCACTATTCTTGAAAGTATGTTCTATGGCCAGATGATATTATTTGAGGGGCACAAATAATACAGGTCATTAGGGGTGAGGACTCATAAAACATTGAGGCACCTTTTCATGGTGTGCGCCCTTGGTAATATCCAGGAGGATATTATGAGAACAAGACCCGCCAGTAGGAAATCCACATTTCATAGTGTCATTGGATGTTCCGATCTATGGACATGGGTATTGGTCCTTAGACTTTAAGATTATTATTAATGGGTATTACGACTCGCGCACTTATATGTATTGACGAAAACTTTGACGACACACTGTTCGCAGCGAGGTAGGATATGTTGGGTGCGTCACGAGTAGTACTGCATTAATAGATAATACGAGAAAGGATTTGTCACTTCTATTCCATAACGGAAGTAGATATCTTAGGCCCTTTGATGGAATTGATATATCCTACATAAATCCATGGCCATGGTAAGGTATGGGCGAGTACAATTTCGGGAAGTCAAAGAAAGAATAATCGAGCACATGGGTTGATGGAACTAGCATGCAACCCGCTTTATTAGAGATATCGATACAAAGGGATTATATTACATGGTAAGCGTTCGTAGGAGGTGACACGTCATTGCGGCGTTAACTTTTTTCTCTATGGGTGCCTTGGTGTGTTGCTAGACGCGAACCTTGGACTTTAGGCAGGCTCTGCCTAATGCCACTGAGAAAGGGGCCTAGAGGGTCACACACTAAGTGTGTCCATGTATCTCAGTTAAATTTGAATTCAAAAAGTTGAATAAATATTATTCCCGATTGTGGTTTAATAATTATTCAAGGATGTATGATCGCATTTATTTCGACACTAGTTGTTCGGGAGAATATATTGTGGGTGAAATAATATATATTTATTATCAAGTAATGCAGTTACATTTATTTAATAAATAAATAGCCATTACTCAAGGTCTAATAAATGAGGTGGAGGAAAATAAATAAAACTGGAAAAATAAAAGTACACGCCGTGTATGTTTATACATAATTTCCGTGTAGTTTTTTTCGGGATTCGTGAGAAAATATTTTTTATTTAATTAAATGACATTAAATGTGATACATTGGATGCATGTCAAGTAATAATGGTGGTAAACTGTCATTATTATGACATGGGGTATTACTAAGAATTAAATGAAATAATTAAATGATTTTGGGAAATTTATTCATTTTATTATTCTAAGTATTATAAATCCCAATTACATTATTCTCATGAGGTTTATCCATTTTGGTTGTGCACAACAGATTGGAAATACTATCAAGACAAGAGATAATTCCCTTTCCACCAAGAACGCTTTCAAGTTATGAAAGCAAGACCCTCCACTGGATCAAGGCAATCGAAGACGGACATCGCAAGCGAAGGATCTTCCGCGCTAGCACCCATAGTTCCCTTTGGAAACGTCTGGAGATACGTGGAGCACGTGTGGATCACCGCTATAGGAATCCTGTACTTGGATTCTATGACGCAACGACGGATCACAAGATCATGACCAGAGGCATCAACGAAGAAATAATTCCATTGAGGTAATTCTTATGAATTAATTAAATTAATTATAACCAACATATGATGATCCTCCTCAAGGGTTTCAGGACTCTTCTTTTCTTTTCATTATTCATTATATTCTAAAGATTCGGCATTTTATATCATGACGAATCTCAGATTGAATATTGTTTAATGTTAAAATTAAAGTTTGGAAAAACCCACCAACGTGCTTCCGCTGCGCCTGGAACCTAAAAGTGGTATCAGAGCAGTCATATCGTTGATTATAATTATTTAGTTTTTCGTTGGTGATTTACTCATTTAATAATTTAGTTGTTTCAATTCAAGTTTAATCATTCTGGAAATTTGAATATCGAGATCCGTTCCTCCTCCCTCATTTCTAGTTCACCTCACAGAAACGAATTTTTCTTTTAATTTTGATTAAAATAAAATAGAGGAACTCATCAAGAGGAGCCAAATGTTTTTGTCCGTACAACACCAGAATACACGGAGTGTATTCGGAAGTACACGTCGTGTAGTCTAGGTTCAATGCATTGATTGATCCGCCAAATCCGGTCGTGTATTGAGGTCATTTATGACATCGTGTGTTGACCAGAAACAAGTGGCACTCGGTTTCCGGATTACACGCCATGTGGTCCAACTAAACACGGCATGTAGTCCCTTCAGGTTCGGGTTGGGCTGTGTACCCCGTACACGGATTTCCTGGCTGGAAACCGTGTAACGCGGAAACTACATGGTGTGTCCACTGAACACGCAGTGTACTCTGAAAATTTTTTTAAGTACATTAACACGCCATGTCCCCGGGCATGTACTTCAGATGGACGGTGAAGAAAAGTAAACGTCGTGTAGTCAGAACTACACACCGTGTACTCACCCAAATTACACAGATTTATTAAAATTTAATTATTATATTATATAAACCCTTGATACATGTACCACAGTGTAGGCGTAAAGCTGAGGCACAACATGTGATAGGTGTTTTATATATGTGTGTTTAATTTAACATCTGTGTAATGAAAGGGAATTCACCGAGTTGCCTCCAAGGTAAAAGTTACATACAAGGATAATTTTAAATGAATTTATTTTTTTAAAATTATGATGGATGAGAATCTCAAGGAAGTTCGAAAAAGGGTTTAAGATAAAATGATTGATTAATTAAAGATAATTAATTAATTCGAATGTGATTTATCTTAAACAAGAACGATTAAAGAATTGAATGCTAGTTTTATTTATACATAAATATCGTTGCATGTGTGGATGATCATGAGCTAGACCAAGACCTTTTTATGTGAATGGTTTATTTTAATTTATTTATTTAAATTAGATTTGTTGGTATGCGAGCCATCTCCTCATTAATATGTAGGGTCTGCATGCCCAAGGATTCTTTTTTGTAAAAAACCCCTATTACCCCTCACCTGTGTGTAATATAAATGCATATGTAATGGATGGAGCTCCCAAGCTAGTGGAGGCAGCTCAAGTTAGGAGTCGATGTGAAACCAATCCAAGGAGATACAAAGGTGGACAGGTGGAAAGCCGTAAACATGAACCCGCAAGGTTCAAGGTGTTTCTCCCCTGGGTCTTGGGTTAGTTAATCAACCGCTAGATAAACTAAAAAATAGAACAATATCATGATCATATCATTTATTTTATTTCTATCAGTTTCATGGTTTATTTATTGTGGGTTTGTTGTCAAGATCACACAATTAATGAATATAACAAGCATGCAAGATGGAACTGAAATAAAAACCGATTTATACATAAAAATTATCTTAGACAAGGTTAATCACTTAATTATATCCCACTTAAAATTAAGAAGCATGTAATCAAAGATAATAAAATGGCAATTTACATATAAGGATAAAATCCCTCAAAAGAAATATTAAGTCGGTATAGCCTTCCATAATCTTGGTTAGAATCGAACCATAGTTCAAAGTGCTTGACCAACCCTAGTTGGGGTGATTTCAATTATCGGGGAATTGTAATTCAATATTTTGGGTTGAATTGACTTGGTTCGCATCAAGGGTTGACCGCCATAGCAAGACTTGGTGTGACCAAGAGGCAAAGGTTGAGGAAATCCAAAATAAAAGGATTTCATGATTGGGGAGTCCACTCAGCAGATCAAGGAGCTGCGAGTTAATGTAGTTGGAATTTGGAATGCCTACCTAAAACCCTTCAAGTTTCTTGAACAACCCTAGTTGGGGTAATACTAAGGGAAATATGGATCCTTTCCACTAGAACATTCAGGCAACATAATATTCTGAAGTTAATGGTGAGGGCTATTGGATTTCGATAAAATAGTGGGAGACTAATAAGTATTAATTTATTTATTTGTCTCCATTTTTGTAATAAATTACTAAACCTTTTCTCATCTTAATTTTTATAAATGTAAATAAAATGAAGTCAAACATATCATTGCGCACCATACTCGAGAAGGAAAACCTTCTCACCGGCACTAATTTCCAAGAGTGGCAGAGGCGTTTACGTGTCGTCCTTTGTCACGAAAAGAAATTGTATGTGCTGGAAGAGCCTATTCCAATTGCGCCTGGGAAAGAGGCCAGTGATGAGGAATTATCTCTCTATATGAAACACATATATGATTCCATATATGTCCAGTGTTTCATGCTATCGTCCATGTCTAATGAGCTTTTGAATAAACATGAAAACATGGACGCATATAGCATAATGTCTCACCTTAAGGATCTCTACCAAGATAAGACAAGACAGGAGAGGTATGAGATCTTCAATGCTTTGTTCACCATGAAACTTGGAGAGTCTACCCCAGATGGGCCTCATATAGTCAAGCTTATTGGCTACATTGAACGCCTGGACAACTTAGGGATTAAAATCCCGGATGAGTTGCGTACAGATCTCATCCTATCATCACTGCCCAAGACCTTCTCTAGCTTCATTGTCAAATATAATATGAGAGGCAATGAGAAGAGTCTATCAGAGATTATGACCTTGATTCGCCAGGTATATAAGGACATGGGGTGTGACAAACCCGCAGTCCTTATGGTGAACAAGAAAAGGAAGGACAAGGCAAAAGGGCCAAAGACTTATAAACGGTCTTAAGCCCCCGAGCAGTGTCCCTCTAAGAAGGGGAAGATCCAGAGGCAGGGCAAGGAACGGGAGGCAGTGTGTTTTTCATGTGACAAGCAGGGTCACTGGAAGAGGAACTGCACCCAGAAGCATGGGGATGCTAAATGTGTGTTCATTATCGAGTGCAATATTTCTATTTCTATGCATTGGGTATTAGATACAGCTTGTTGGGTTCACATCTGTATTCAAATTAATGAACCAAGTAGATTTAGAAATATCGCCAGAGGATAGGTGGATCTTCGAGCTGCCAATGGCGCAAGGCTGGCTACATTGGCTACTGGTGACTACCACCTCTCATTGCCGACTGGGATGATTTTTGTTTTACATAAATATTATTTTGTGCCAAGTGTTACCAAGAACATAATTTATGTATCTTGTTTGGATATGGATGGATTTGTTTTCATGTTAGGAAATAAGGGTTGTCTCTTTTATAAGAAAAACATATGTTATGGTATGGAACATTTGAATAATGTTTTGTATGTATTAAATTATGAAAACCAAGTGTTGGAAATCGATAACGAAACAAACTCACATGACTCATACATCACCCAGTTGTGGCATCACCGCCTTGGTCATGTAAACGAGAAGCACTTGACAAAGCTCTGTCAAGATGGCTATTTAGACTCTACTGAGGTAAAACCACTTGATAGATGTCACGCTTGTTTACAAGGTAAAATGACCAATCCGCCTTTTGGTGGATAGGGTGAAAGGGCCACATAGATTCTAAGATAGGTACACACGGATGTATGTGGACCATTTCCAGTAGAAGCTAGAGGTGGATATTCTTACTTCATTACTTTTACTGATGATTTGAGTAGATATGGATTTGTCTACTTAATGAGGTATAATTCAGAAGCCTTAAAGAAATTTAAGGAATTCAATAATGAAGTAGAGAATCAGCTTGGTAAGAAGATAAAAAAGCTTCGATTGGATCGAGGTGGAGAATATCTGAACCAGGAGTTCATCGATCTTCTACAGGAGTCTGGGATTCTATCTCAGCTCACTCCTCCTTATACACCACAATGGAATGGTGTTAGTGAAAGGAGGAACCGCACCTTTTTAGACATGGTGAGGTCGATGATGATTCATGCGGATCTTCCGTTATCCTTTTGAGGATATGCATTACAAACTGCAGCATAAAAATTAAATCGAGTACTAACTAAGGTGACAAATGGAATTCCCTCCGAGTTATGGAATGGAAAGAAACCCATTTTGTCACATACACGTGTATGGGGATGCGAGGCATTTGTTAAGGCCTTCTCAGGCAACAAACTAGCACCCCAGGGCATAAAGTGTATCTTTATAGGATATCCTAAGGAAATGAAAGGATATTACCTATATAACCCTCAAGACAAGAAAGTGATTGTTGCTAGACAAGCCTTCTTTCGTGTGAGGGATCACATCCTCAAGAAGGATAGTGGGAGGAAGATTGACTTCGACAAAGTTGATACTCAAGATACACAGGAGTTGGTACAGGAACAAGTTCCACAGGTCCCCGTGGAAGAGGTTCCAGAAACACAAGTACTACGTAGCAGCTCAAGAGAGGTAAGGGAACCAGAGAGATTTGGTTTCCTAGTCACCGAGGATGGTGAATCCCTATTTTTGGACAATGATGAACCTCTCTCTTATAAGGAAGAAGTAGAAATCTCATAACCTGCAAGATGACTAGAAGCTATGAATTCTGAGATGGATTCCATGTATCAGAACCAAGTTTGGGTTCTGGTCGATGAGCCAGTTGATGTAAAGCCTGTTGGATGCAAATGGGTATTCAAGAAAAAGCTGGACATAGAAGGTCAAGTTATCACCTATAAAGCAAGGCTAGTGGCTAAAGGATTTAGACAGCGTCAAGGAATTGACTATGATGAAACCTTCTCGACAGTTGCCACATTTAAATCCATAAGAATCATACTTGCCATAGTAGCTTACCAAGACTACGAGATTTGGCATATGGATGTCAAAACAACATTCATTAATGGGAACCTTCAGGAAGATATCTATAGGACACAACCAGAAGGGTTTGTGACACCAGGTGAAGCCAAACGGGTTTTCAAGTTATAGAAATCCATTTATGGATTAAAAGAAGCATCCAGGTCATGGAACATTCGATTTGATGAATCCATAATGGAATTTGGTTTCATTAAGAACAAATGTGAGCCATGTGTTTATAAGCGGTTTAATGGGAATGTGGTTGTTATCCTAATAGTATATGTTAATGACATATTGGTTATTGGAAATGACGTACCAGCCTTATAGTCAGTTAAGGACTGGTTGAACAAGTGTTTCTCCATGAAGGACTTGGGAGAAGCAGCCTACATTCTAGGGATCAAGATCATTCATGATAGATCCAAGAGGCTGCTTGGACTAAGTCAGGGTACATACATTAACCAGATACTAAAGAGATTTAGTATGGAACAATCCAAGAGAGGATTGGTTTCAGTGTCACATGGCGTACATATTTCTAAGAAAATGTGTCCTAAGACACAACAAGAGAATTATAGGATGAGAAAGATCCCATATGCCTCGGCTATAGGATCCATCATGTATGCCATGTTATGTACCAGGATTGATGTTGCCTATGCACTGAGCATGGTAGGAAGATATCAAGCAGATCCAGGGGAACAGCATTGGACTGCTGTTAAGACTATCCTTAAGTATCTGAGAAGAACTAAGGATATGTACATGGTGTATGGAGGAGACAAGGAGCTTGCCATCAGAGGGTATGTTGATGCTGGTTTTCAAACAGATCATAATGATCTGAAGTCGCAATCTGGATATGTTTTCTGTCTTAATGGAGGATCTGTGAGCTGGAAGAGTTCAAAGCAGCCAGTTGTCGTCGATTCTACAATAGAGTCCGAATATATAGCAGCTTCTGATGCAGCCAAGGAAGCTGCCTGGATTCGGAACATTGTCTAGGAGCTTGATGTGGTGCCTATCAGTAAAGATACCATTACATTGTATTGTGATAATACTACAGTGGTGGATCTTGAAAAATAACCAAGGTCACATCAACGGACAAAGCACATACTCCAGAAGTACCACCGTTTGAGGGATTTCTATTAGAGGGGTGAAGTTGCAGTGAGCAGAGTGTCCACGGAAGAGAACGTGGTGGACCCCATGACTAAAGTCCTATCTTAGCAGAAGCATGAATATCATGTGATAGCTAGCGGGTTAAAGGTTGTTAGCAATTGGCTCTAGTCCAAGTGGGATTCTGTTGGATTTGGTGGTCTAGAACCAACTACTTTGTACTTTATTCATTAATAAAAGCCTTATCACATCTTGATTTCTCTTCTGCGTGACTATTCATGTGATAATGTCCTAAGGATAGTTGTTTCATTAAAGGGTCATAGCAGATCCCTACTATGATGAGAACCCGGAAGTGACATAACACTATTCTTGAAAGTATGTTTTATGGCCGGATGATATTATTTGAGGGGAACAAATAATACAGGTCATTAGGGGTGAGGACTCATAAAACTTTGAGGCACCTTCTCATGGTGTGCGCCCTTGGTAATATCTAGGAGGATATTATGAGAACGAGACCCGCCAGTATGAAATCCACATTTCATAGTGTCATTGGATGTTCCTATCTGTGGACGTGTGTATTGGTCATTAGACTTTAAGATTATTATTAATGGGTATTACAACTCACGCACTTAGATGTATTGACAAAAACTGTGACGACACACTATTCGCAGCGAGGTAGGATACGTTGGGTGCGTCACAAGTAGTACTGCATTAATAGATACTGTGATAAAGGATTTGTCACTTCTGTTCCATAACGGAAGTAGATATCTCAGGCCTTTTGATGGAATTGATATAGCCTACATAAATCCATTTCCATGGTAAGGTATGGGCGAGTTCAATTCCAGGAAGTCAAAGAAAGAATAATCGAGCACATGGGTTGATGGCACTAGCATGAAACCTGATTTATTAGAGATAACGAGACAAAGGGATTATATTACACGGTAAGCATTCGTAGGAGGTGACATGTCATTGCAGCGTTAACTTATTTCTCTATGGGTGCCTTGGCGTGTTCCTAGACGCTAACCTTGGAGATTAGGCAGGCTCCACCTAATGCCACTGAGAAAGGGGCCTAGAGGGTCACACACTAAGTGTGTCCATGTATCTCAGTTAAATATTAATTTAACAAGTTGAATAAAGATTATTCCCGATTGTGGTTTAATAATTATTCAAGGATGTCTGATCACATTTATTTTAACACTAGTTGTTTGAGAGAATATATTGTGGGCGAAATAATATATATTTATTAGTGAGTAATGCAGTTACATTTATTTAAGAAATAAATATCCATTACTCAAGGTCTAATAAATGAGGTGCAGGAAAATAAATAAAACTGGAAAAATAAAAGTACAAGCCCTGTAGGTTGATACATACACACCGTGTAGTTTGTTTTTTCGGGATTCATGAGAAAATATTTTTTATTTAATTAAATGATATTAAATGTGATACATTGGATTCATTCAAGTAATAATGATTGTCACCTGTCACTATTAAGACATGGGGTATTACTAAGAATTAAATGAAATAATTAAATGCTTTTGGTCAATTAATTCATTTTATTATTCTAAGTATTATAAATCCCAATTACATTATTCTCATGAGGGTTATCCATTTTGGTTGTGCACAACGGATTGGAAATACTCTCAAGACAAGAGAGAATTCCCTTTCCACCAAGAACGCTTTCAAGTTACGAAAGCAAGAACCACAACCGGATCAAGGTGATCGAAGACGGACATCGCAAGTGAAGGATCTTCTGCGCTAGCACCCAGACTTCCCTTTGGCGACGTCCAGAGATACGTAGAGCACGTGTGGATCACCGCTAGAGGAATCCTGCACTTGGATTCTACGACGCAACGACGGATCATAGGATCTTGACTAGAGGCATCAACAAAGAAAGAATTCCATCGAGGTAATTCTTATGAATTAATTAAATTAATTATAACCAACATATGATGATCCTCCTCAAGGGTTCCGGGACTCTTCTTTTATTTTCATTCTTCGTTCTATTCTGAAGAGTGGGTGTTTTATATCGTGACAAATTACAGATTGAACGTTGTTTAACATTAAAATTAAAGTTGGGAAAAACCCACCAACGCGCTTCCGCTGCACCCGGAACCTACAGTATGTGACCACAATCCAAATTTTACACTGATATTTTAGAGGAACCATCATAAGTATCTCAGCACTAAGATACATTTGAGCACTGCCTATAATTCTCAAATTGATTATTAGTCTGCAAGGAATATCCAAGCATTAGAGGAAATGTTGAGATAATTCTCACTTGACACCCAAGGAATCAAAGATAAGTATATACCTCTAGTGGAATTTTCATAAAAAATAGCTTCCATTAGACTATAAATATGAAACCTTATGGGCAATTTTATGGGACACTACTTGAAAAATGGCCTATACCAATGGTTTGGAACTGTTGTTATAAACTATACCAATGGTTTGGAGGGTTGTTGGGTGATTTCGTGTGGAGATAAACATATCCCAATTGTTTTTTCAAAACCATTAGGATAGACCTATTCCAACGATTTGAAAACCATTGTTATAGGCCTATCCCAATGTTTCTCCATACTGTTGGGATAATTAATCTAAAATAAAATACACAGTAGAGGTTTGAACCCACGACCTCCACATTATATATCAACGACCTAACCACTAACATAAGATGGATTTTGTGAACAAAATTATATATATATATATATATGTATGAATGTATGTATGTATATTCATATGTATTTTAAAATTTTATTTATTTAATCTTATTTGAAAAAATAATCCATAAAAAATATATGGGTACCTATACCAATGGTTTTCAAAATCGGTGGTATAGACATATACCAATTATTTTAAGAACCGATGGTATACGTTATTTGATATTTTTATCTATAAAAGTATTTTTTGGCCAAAATCCTTGGTGTAGGTCCTAATTACTGACCTATATCAACGGTTTTGGAGAAACCATTGGTATAAGGTTTCTACAAGAGACTTATACCAAAGGTCTGTCCAAAACCATTGGTATTGCATATACCTAAGGTACTTATTCAAATAGTTTTGTCCAAACTATTGGTATAGGTCATTTATTATATCTCTTATTTATTGTAGTGGGAAACATTTTCATACTCTAACCTGTTGGGTTAAAGTTGTGGAAATGAGGCTAGTTAGTCCCAAAATCGATACGGAAAAAACTGACAAGGTGTGATCCATATGCTATGAAATCAATACATCTCAAACCAAACATAAACCTTATGATAATAATTAGATAAATGGCTTGAAATTATAAAATAGGGGATTATATCTTCTTGAAATAATCATTCTGGAAGAGAGTTATAAGTTTTGGTAATAAATGGGAGAAACTTTTGAGGTACATATGACCTTTTTAAATTTTAGATATCATTAGAGTTATGTATTATAATTTTTCTTTTAAACCCAACCTATCTAAATTTAATGGGTTCTTTCATGTCTAAAAGTTGAGTAAGTACATTCTAGACCCTATACATTTAGAAGCCACTGAGGAAACATTGTTGGAACCAAACTTTTCATTTAATAAAGAGCATCTCCAAATTATTTACAGAACAGAGTAGCTATTACAAAATTAGAAAACTCAATTGGTGAAAGTTATTTGGATGAATAAAAAGTTAGAGGAAGAAACATGGGAGCCTAATGAAGATATAATTAATAATTTACATTATCTATTTACGTTTTCAATTAACCCCCAAATTTTGGGGATGATATTTTTTTAGTGGGGGAAAATGTAAGACTTGGGATTCAACTAATTTAATGTTACAATTATTAATTAAATGAACTATAAATTTCATAAAATAATTCAATATTAATATAATTATTAAATATTAAAATTTTATATTAATCAATTAACAGTAATTACACACATATGTATTATAATAAAAATTGTATTTACAAGAAGAATAGTTTTTATATTTCCAGCACCAAATTTGTAATTTCCAAATACACAAATGTGATTATTTAATAGTTAAATTTAAAATATATGGAAAATTATATTCATAAAAAGTAATTTATTTTTAAAAAATATACATGGGAATTAGATTATTGTGAATTTTTTATATTTTTTAAAGGAAGTTAATTTTTTAGTGTATAGAAAAAAATACAATTTTCACCAATACCATGATTTTTATTAAATAATTATGATGTAAGAAAATCATAAAAATTTAAGAAAATGTTACATCAACTGAAAATTTATTTGTGTAGTAAAATAATGAATTTAATAATATTAATTTGAATTTAGAAAATTATATTTGTTCTTTTGGAACCTAAACTTATATTTTAACTTCATAAAAGTTATTTTTATATTATTTTAATTTAATTGTGTTTTTGGAATGTGACATTCATTTTTGGATGTTTTTAAATGTCAAAAAACATTAATTTTATTAATAATTATAAAACTAATCTCATTGGAATAAATTCCACCAAAATTAATTGTATTAAATTACAAAATATTCAATATTTCAACTCAAAAACACCCCCTTGTCAAGTTTAAATACCCACCCATTCTCTAATTCTTCCCCTATTCGAAACCTTTGAGAATGAATCACGTCCAATTTTCTCCCTCAAGAGTTTCTCTAATGAGTTTTTGTGGTTCTAATGTGTTCCTATCAAGAATTTATAAGCTACCTTGTAAGGTCATAGTCTGTAATCTCTCCTTTTCCTTTATTTTTATAATACTTCCATTTCCTTTTATTTTCACTAAGAAATGTTATTATGATTTATTATTATAAATTTATTGTTATATATGAAATTATATATCATTAATTGTTATCAATATATGATATTCATATGTTGTTATACTTCCCAAACACCTCCATAGCCATAAAACATCCTGAAATTTTCCTAACGTAAAGAGTGTGTGGTTTTCTAGCACTAACATACCTAAATAGGTACAAAAAAGTAGATTCAAGATATTCCATTGATGATCCTAGGGTAAATATCCTTAAAAAATATTATTTGGGTATTAACTCATCCTTCACTTAGTGAAACCAAAAATAGCATAACTTTAAACTAGGTTTAACACTCCCATGGGATATGCTTTAGATAATTCACTAAATCATTTAAAACCATAATGAAATATTATTTACTATTGGTATCCCTATAGTAAGAGACTAATATACACTAAATCGTATTTTAATTAATATTATAATGTTAAGTTCCATTACCTCATGAATATCCTACTATTTTTATGTTTATTGAGGTATTTTTATGTCAATAACCATATTTTTCTACTGAATGGAGAAATATTAATATTCCATATATCCAATATTCATATATGGAAAATGGTTAACTACTTATCCATGATTATTTATGAAGATATGTAGAGAATATTGCAATATTTTTTTATACATTCTATACATATGAAAAAATCATTTGAATTAATATGTGATGATTGGGGCATGTTATTATATAGCCTCTCAATGCATCAATGGATCTCATGAGACCATTAAGTTGTGTATTTGGTATAATCCTAACCATTTATATATGATTTATGGTAATGAGGTCTCAATGTTTTTTTATTATGTCAAAAAATATTAATTTCATCACTATGATATCAATTATTATTATTCATGAATTTATTTATTGTTTTGTAATCCATGAATATGTTATTTGTTATTGAAGTTATTTATTCCTAGAACATTATTGTTTCCATGTTTATGTATGACAGCATCTAATATATGTTTCCCCTCACTAAGGATCTAATCTAACCACTTAATATTGTTTTCCATTTCAATAGCAACCTAATAGGATTAAGGCATGTTACATATGGATTTTTCATGGAGAAATAAAAAAAGTATTCATGTCTTCATAAGATGTATATTCATTTTTAAATTCAATGTAATGATAAATTATTTATCTAGTTTCATTAAAATAGTAAACTATTTTATCTTGTGATCTATGTGCTTTTATCAATGTAATAAAATTACATCTCACAATGGTTTATTAGAGTCTGGGTGTTACATATCCCCTCTAAAACTCATTAGTGGTATTAGAGCTGATTACTTCTTATTTGGATCAGTTCCTTGTATGAATGAATAAATTAGAAAAATGATAATTTATTAATCAAAAACACATTTCCTTAAGAAATAGAGTACATAATAGAACATTTATATTCAATTTAACAATTTTATTCTAAAATATCCATGATCCTATATAATTTTTAATACTATGACTTTTTTAGGAGAAATGGACAGGTAGAAGTTTCAGGAAAATAAAAAATCATAAGACGATGACATTATACCATGGTCTAATACTAAAATCATGCATTGTTTTCATAAAATGTGATTTCATAAGAAGATCAAAAAGCTTCAAAATATAACCCTATCAAAATTTAAGAATTGAGAAAACTATACATTCTGTCTGAATTAGTTTGGATATAACTAAATTGTTTCTTTAGAATGGATTGGTTGAAACATTCAGCCATGGATTAATAGATCATTATGTAACTATATTGTGTAGGAGTAAATCTAATAAACATAATAACAAGTATATCTTGCATTAGAGTCAAACCAAACCATGTAAGTATAAACAAAATCTTATTTAATAGTAACACACCACCACCACTATGTCTTGGTCTATATTCAAAAAGGGTTTGGTGTGTATCATTTTTTTTTTAAATAATATTCTTTAAAAATATTCACAGATGCAGGCATAAAATTAGGGAATTACACAGTACCGAAAAACATTTTATTAGATGTTATTTAGGATTAATGTACATTTATATGGGAAAAATAAAGTGTTTATAAATTATAATATCATGTAATATATATAAGTGTTTATATTTACTTAACAATTTTAAATAACATAGAATGTGAAATGTACATATTTAAAATCATTTTTTTTAATATATGATGTTAATTTGTGTTAATTTTTCATGAATCTTCCATGCATAAGATTGAATTTTTTTCAATAAGTGATGTTATTGTTATAATGATGAGGATACCAATATGTGTATGGTGCATGGGAGGATAGTTGAAATGAGGTACTTCCACTATAAATAGAAAAGAAATTTTTTTTAATGCTTGTAAAACCAAGCTATATAGGGTCAAGTATCATCCCCTAATTTGTGATGAATTTTGAACTCATATTCACGTAAAAGATAAGTATTGATGGTGTGAGTGTTTTATAAAACAATTTTTGAAATATTTGGAGATTTAGGGAGTTTATTTGAAGAATTTTTGAAATCATAGGATGGTTTTCAGTTTAAAAGGTGAAATTTGGATAATTATGGATCCATATAGAGTTCTAATATAGAGTTTCCAATGAAAATATATAGTTATCCTTGAAAAGAATTAGAAAATGATACGAAGTAGAGTTGTGACCAACGGTTCATATAGAAAATAAATCAAAAGGTCATAGAACATTGATTTGTGATATATAGTTTCAACATAGTGTACATAGCTAACACAAAGTTTTTCTAGAATTTGTGACTTCAGCATTATAATTTGAGGAGAATTATACTTTCATGCATGAATTTAGAACAAGGAAATATTCAATTATGTTAGTCTCTTTGTAGGACTCTAATAGGAGCATATGACATTGAATCATTTTTCTTGATCCTATGAAATTAATGTCATGTGAAATAGAAAGTCTAAAATCTTGAGATTTACAAAATCAATAATTCTAAATAAAATAGATATTAAATTAGTTGATTCATTGTGTGATGTTATTCGTGGATTCAAATTCACTATGTGATTGAAACCATTTGTGATTCAAGTTATGTTATTCGAGTACAATAGGTTCATGCCACAATCGTGATAAATTTTGTGCCATAGTGAAGGTCATGGTGCATGTAAAATGGGCATACTATGAGCATTATGTCATAGTATCGATCTTTTTGCATGAGAAGATCCTTTATAGAAAACAACAAGATAAAAAATTTCATTTTTCAAAATTGATGGACATTTTGACATTTCCATTCTATAATAACAAGTAAAATGGCATGAATCCTTTATATGACATCAATTAAGTATCATAATTGATCATACGACTTTGATTTCGACTGTAATAATTCAGAGTGTATGCATTTTTAAACTAGAATCAAAACATTAGGAAGATCATATGACTTCAAAGTCACATGAAAAAATTAAGATTTTAAGATGAGTTCCAAATCACAAGACAATTATCCCACATGATCATCATGAGTATATGCACATATATATATATATATGGAAATTTCTAATAATTTTAATCCATGTATTTTTTTGGAAGTAGGAGATTGATATATTCAAATATTATGTGTGGTCTTTTAAGCAGATTATTAACAAAGATTTGAAACCTATGATTTGATTGGAGTGATAGGTTTTAATGAGTTCAATGATGAGAATAATATTCTATTATTTCAACAGAATAAAAGTTCCAATATTATTAAACTATATTTTTTTAATATTCATGGAGAAATCCATGAAAAATCATTTATAGGTGAACAATATGAGAACAATTGATATTGTTTCCCCTGTATATTCTTTATATATAAAGAAATTAATAAATAGAAAAATATTTAGGAAATAATGTTTATCAAAGAGGGATAATTAAGGAAAATATTAATGTCTTTGCATTAAAGTTGAGAAGGAAGTTAGAAGCGATAACCCTTTCCTACTACCTATTGCATTGCATCTTCAATATTATATTGAGAAAGGAAAATAAATCCTCAATAATAGACGTTTTGTATATATGAAGGAGAAAAAGGGTAATGGTATACCATTGAAGGATAAGTTAAATACTTATTCAAAGGAGGAGTTTAGGGGACCCTTAAATAGTTTTGGTTGGAAGAATAAATATCCCACTGGGAAGTGGAAGGAATTTTTTAAGAGATGGATTCAACTTATATGATGCCAGTATGAATAACACATTAGAAGTAAGTTGCATTGATTTCTTACAGACTGAAAATTTTATAATATTTTTTGTTGGGTATTCCAAGAGATTTTTCATCCATATTTTCAGAATATATCTTATTATTTTATTAAAGTGATTAATAGATGAGAAAAAAAGTCTTAGAACAAAACCTTAACCTAAAAAAGAGTATTATTTCAAGGTAAAACCTTATAAATATTTATTTCTTGTTCAGTTTACATTCATAACATTCAAGTACAGTTGAGAGACAATTAGAGGAGTGGATAAAATCATTAAACGGATATAAATTTTGAATTTAGAAGGTATATTTGTAAAAATAAAAGGGATTTTTGATTCATTTGTTTCCTCAATCAATGATCACTTAAAACCTAGTCATTTTAAGTGGTATCAAAGAAAATACCCCCTTTAAAAGACTAACTAATCTAGAATCATATAGTATTTAAATTGTATCAATAGATGAGGTGTACCTATTTTCAATGAAAATAATTTTTATTTATGGAAGAACCATATACTTCGATATCTTTTATCAAAAGGACTTGAGGTTAGTGAAATTATGGAAATAGTGTTTACTTCAATTGTAATATATATTTACAGAACTTATACTTGCCTGATAAATGTTGAATTATATGGGAAAGATAGAAATTCAATCCTTCCAACTCTATCTGAAAAATTATACACCAAGATAATGGGACTTAAAATTACCAATGAGATGTGGGAAATGTTTGAAGATATATATAAACACAATGTGATGATTAAATATTTGAAATCAACAATTTGGAGAGTAATATTTGAGGATATATAGATAACCAATGATAAGAATACTGATGAATATTTTACTAGGGTATATGAAATTATAAGTTACATCAATTAATTTGGTGATGTTTTGGAGGATTTAACTATTGTTAAAAACCTTATGATGAATTATCCAAGAAATTTCATCCAAATATATCAACCTTGTAAGAAATTAGTGAATTTTTACTTGATGAGATATGTAATACACTCATCAATTTTTTGATGAGTAAATTCTCAGTATTTAGAAATAATTCTAATGAAGAAATTGAATTCAAAGAAATAAAAAAAACTCCACTTAAATAATTAAGGAGATGAACCATTATCAAATTCTAATGAGGATAAAGAAAGTAATGAATAAATAGTTGATGGATATAATAAGATCACGTAATTTAACTCCAAGAAAATTAAAATAGGGAAAAAATACTGAGGTAATATTCCTATCAAATGATTTGGATGTAGTGTTATTTCTCATATTGTAATAAACTATCAAAAGATGATGAAATTTTATGAATCTGAAAATGATGATGAACTAAAATAATTTTATAAAACAACATACATAAAAATTATAAAATCCATCAATGTAATAAATAAGTATTTATCAAGAAATTAGATAATATAATCTATCAGAATATAAGAAATTTTTAACTCATCAACATGTAGTGATTTAGATGATAAGTTAATCTATCAAAGTTATATAACCTTTATTGATAAGGTTATGAAGCATAGAGTCCCATAAAAAAGTGATTACAATGAAGAAAAAGGTTATACCAAGTATATATTGAGAGATAAATAATTATCCTACCTTTAAAATAACTCCATGCTCAAAAAGAAATTAATGATATTGGAAAAGGAGTAAATAAGTGAATATGTGGTGGTGTGTGATATCATTGTGGACATCAAAATTTACAGGGTGGATTTTATAGAACAAGTTATTACACTAGAAAATCTATATAAAAAATGGTTGACAAGGAAAATTATATTCATGTAGCTCAATATAGGAGTCTAAATTATGAAAACACTCTGATGTCCATGATAAAATACTATGAGAAAATAATAGAGAGTTAGGATAAATCATCTATAGATGATGAGAAAACTAGCCCCAAGAAAAAGATATAATTTATTTATTCTAAAGTGATACTGAATATGTTTCCTCTAGTTGTATAGATCTTAAAACATAATATAGAGATATTTATAATGAATAAGATTTTTTAAAATCACCTCTTATACTAAATTTTGGAAAGGATTAGATGGGAAAGGAAAAACCGCCAAGAGGAATAAAGAAACAAAGGTAGGAAGATTCCCAGGAAACAACAATATTTTTCTAAACGTACTCATCAATATTCTAAAATATCAAATTTGAAGGGATATTTTCAGTGATATGGAAGTTTTTTGGAAAAAATTATATAAATGCCTGTACAACGTTTCATTCCCAAGAAACTATTATGAATCAAGGGGAAGAAGAATTGAGAATTAAATAAGTGGCTCTGTTAGAAGAAGAAATACTCACAGAAGGAAAAATATTGAGGCTAATAAAACAAGAGGAAATATATCATGACCTGATAATTTTGAAAACCCAAATAGAAAGGTTAATACCTAGCATATTTGATCAATAGTTTTTATTTCCAAGGATTAAATTAAATAAATCATAAGAAAATTCATGTTTTAAATAAAATCAATTAAAATCACAAGTGGATATGTTGTGCGGAAATAATGATAAATATGGGTAGAGGTAGGAAGATCATATATTTATGCCTCCATCTTAGTCCAAAATGATGAAAAGGGAAAATAAATATCTGAGAATTAATGTTCATTCATTACTCACAACAAGGAGTATCCATGTAAGGAGATTACTCATAAGAAGGAGAACACCATGTGGCTTATGCGATTCATGATAGTAAATTTATGAGATAAGACATAAATCATGCATCAGGAGATAAAACTAAATGGAAAATAAAACTTTGTTTGAGTGGAAACTCTCAAACATGCTACATTTTCATAAAAGAAACAAACTATCCCTCCTTATTCCATTTCATTTTTTGTGTACTGACATTCATGGAATTAAATAAAACATATATATTGGGTTATGGATGAGGCTATCATTACTATAAAATAAGATACATATATCCTCATGAAGTATAATGAATACCATGATGTGGAATAGGTGATCCATCAAGAGGAAGAAAACCCTAAAGTGAAGCAATCAAAATATTATTATATAATGAATCTATGAATATGGACAGCCCAGAAAAAGGAGAAGGTTGTTTTATTCCAAAGACAATTTCTGTCTTTATTTTCATAAAAACGAATATATTCACAAAGAGGGAGTACTAATAGATTTTTTTGGTAGTATAAAGGGGGAGAAATATTTCTTTAAACTAAACTTTTCCAATGAATTTACTAAGTATAGTTTAGGATATATATCTCTTGATAAATCTTGTTAACAACCCCTATATTGAGATATTTGGAAGTGGTGTCACATGATGAAATGTTAATGGATAGTCTTAAAGTCTTTTTAAAGTCTATAAAGTTTTATACTCTATTTTTACCCATGTATACTTTGAGTTCCCAACTAAATGCTCTTGTATAAGTTGTGTGTGGTTCCATCGTTCTCTCACAATTGTATCATGATGCATTGTAGATTTAAAGAGGGGGAAGAATGTACTATGGATAATACTTTTCTCAAGAATAATTATTATAAAATGAGTTAGGTAATATACATACATTCCCTTTATATTTATTTTCAATAAGGGTGGGAAGAAAAACAGTTTAATCACATATATTAATATGGATGATTATTATTATTGTCAAAAAAATATAGAGGTGTTATTGAAGTAACCATAAATAATATTTTATTTTTTAATAATTATTCCACTATTAGGATGAAAAAACTAATATGTGTTTGGTTCATCAGAGGAAGGTTGATTTTAGGTAAAACCACTATAGATGGAAAATAATATTTAGTTGTTGTATAGAGAACAATGATGGATAGATTCAAGTAGAATCCACATATGTGTGATGATTGTAGATTTAATATTCATTTCAAATACAAGAACTAATGGTGAGATTATTTTCCACAACAAGTCAAGGAAAGGTTGTAGAGGCCTAGAGTTTATTTAAAGAATTATCTAAGTCATTGAAAACTTTTTGGTTTTAAATGTGAAATGTGGCTAAGTTAAGAACTGCATTGAGTTTCCATGTAGAGTTTCCATATAGAGTTTTTAGAGACTATGTACATTTCACATTGAGTAGAATTGGAAAAGGTATACAATATAGAGTTTCCCATTGTGATGTATAGTTAACCTTGAGTACAATTGGAGAATACAGATGACATTGATTTGTGATGTAGAGTTACAACTTATTTTTCATGGATGATGTAGATTTTAGAGTTTATCCATAAGAAATTTTGAAAAGGTCCAGGAATGTAGAGTTGTAATGTAGATTTTATAGCTAACATAGAGTTCATCTTTATCATATAACCTATGTGTTCCAATTTTAGAAGGCTCATTATACTTTCATGCATAAAATTTATAGAAAGTAAAGATCTTATGTATTTGATATCGTCAATTTTTATGTTACATAAGAATCGAAATTAATCATGTGGAATTGAAGGTAATTGTAATAATTTAGAATCTGTGTCTTTACAATACAGAATCATATTTTGAGTAATACCATATGACTTAAAAGTCATTAAAATTTTATAAATGAAAAATATGAATTCCATGCTGTAAACTAATGTGGTAATGTGATCATTATGATTACATACATATGTGGATAGATATTTTAAATGATTTTAAAGCATTGATTTTTTGAAGAAAATAAGATTAAAGTACCCAAATATTGTGTGGGGTCGCTAAAGCTAAGTCTTAAGAAAGATTTTAATAACTTGACTTGATTTGAATAAGAATTTTGAATAAGTTCAATCATGAGAATAACCTGTAGATATATTAATAGAATCAGAAATTTTGAGTATTATAAAAAAAATTATATACTACATATTTATGAATACCACGCGCAATATTTATTTGTGGGTAAAGAGAATAATAAAATGAGGAGCCAATATTTCGTTATCTGTATATTCTATGTGTATTGAGAAAAGAAGAAACTTGATTATATTTAGGAACTCCAATTAATCAAAGAATAAAAAATAAGGGAAACTAGAATGTTATTGTGTTGAAGTTGGGAAGGAATTGATGAACAATAACCCTTTCCTAAAAACTATGACATTTCATCATCAGTATAATAGTGGTCAAGGATAAGTGATCTTTTTCAAGAGGTTACATTCAGAGTTGAAGGAGAAAAATTATGATTGTATACCATTAAAGGAGAATTTAAAAACCTATTCAAAGGATGATTTCAAGATAACCCTTGAAATAAAGTAGGGAGGTAGTATAAAGATCCCATTGGGAGATAGAAAGAATATTTTTGGAAGATATATTTAACTAGAAGTCATTTAGTATAAAGAACCTTCTAGGAGGAGGATACTATGATTTCTTGAATTCCAAAAATATCAGGTCACTTTTTTATTATTATTTCTATTTTCAATCAATATTTTCATCATAAATCTTGTGATTTTACTCAAGTGATTCATAGTGAAGAAATGTGGTATTAAAACATAACCTAAACCTGGAAAAGAGTATGATTTAAATGATCAAACTTATAAACCCTTGTGTCTTATGCCTTTTAAAATCTACATATTCAGGTAAGGATGAGATACAACAAGAGGAGTGGATTGAATATATTACCATCTATAGATTATTATTTAGGAAAGAATATTCATAAAAATAAAAGGGATCACTTGTTCCCCCAACCCCTCTCAATGATCTCTCAAGATTTGGGCACTATAGTTTACAAAATAAATATTACATATTTTGTAAGATTAAAAAGTTAATTATTTATTCCTTGAAAATTGATGATGTAATAGATTTTGTGTTGCAATAAATATGAAATTTTCACATTTATTAATGTTTTTTAATGACTATAAGAGTATCAAAAAATTATAAAGTTTTTATAATTACTTTAATAATGAAGTGATCATAAATATTTATCTCATGTATAAATTTAGAAAATAATCATTTATTTAGTACAATTACCTATTTTATTCATGGATATAAATTGTTTATTTTATGAATTAATATATACCTGTTTTAAATTTTTTTTAACTACTTCATTAAATTACCAAACCTGCATTATGGAGTTACAAACTAGGTATGATAACATTGTTTGGTATTAGGTTATAATCCTAAATTAATAAGTTAATTATAGTTTATACATATTAAGTGTTATAATTGTACAAGGAATTTATGTCTCTCTATAGTAAATAATCATGGGTATAGCGACTTTGGGTTGGACTACTCATTTTCCGGGGATATTTGTCTATTTTTAGAAAATTGGTGGTCGGATACCTGCTACTCCATATTTACTCTTGAAGGGATTATTAATTTAATATGATTATATAGATTTACAAGAATAGGTTTCATGTACCTTATGCATGGGATGAATTTGGATATGTGTAAATATAGTTGTCTTTTAATTTGCATTAATAACGTAATCTATGATTCATATAAAGAGTTACACATCAATATTTTTTGAATATGCTGAATCAGTGGAAGGAATATGATTCAAAAACTAAAATATCAAAATTATGAATATATGTAAATTGAATACAATATAAAATATTATGATATTTAAAACCCTTAAAATACAAAGAGTTAGATTATATCAAAATAAACACTTTTAAGGACCTCGTTTATTCAACTGAGTAGGTTCTTTCAAATCAGGGTGATGATGGGTTTTCTTATGTGACAAAACCATGTTAGGGGTGACCCTAAGAGTTAGGTTCTCATATTTTTTCAATAATTTGAGTAATATATATCGGTTAAATACAATGATATGGGATACCTTATAAATATAGTTGAATTTTTCCATATGATGGATTTGGGTAAAGGGTTGTCCACTAAAATAACAAATATTCATAACATATATAATTGAAATTATTATCAACCAAAATATCTATGTGGTGAATAGAATAATAAATTAGACTCCTTAATTAATGAAATATGTATCTTTTACTATTAATTGATGTAATTTATATTAAAAGGATATTTTATTTTAATGGGATAGAATTTAACAAAAATACTTTGTAAATAAATATAAAATATGATTATCATATGATAACAACTTTTTTGTAGATAAAATAGTGTCATCATAATAAAAAATGACTTTGATATCAATAATTTAAAAGGTTAAGCTTAATGGAAGTAATTAATTATTTTGGTATAGGATCTTAAGTAACATTCTAAAAAAATAGATAAAATTTTGTATATTAGACCAACCCCTTTGTAAATAGTCTTCTAGTGAAGTTATTCAATAAAGAGATATGGATTATTAGAATCATAATAAAACATGACTTTGATATCAATAATTTAAAAGGTTTAGATTAATGGAAGTAATTAATTATTTTTGTATAGGATCTTAATGATCATTCTTAAAAAAGAGATAAATTTTGTATGTTAGACCAACCCCTTTTTAAATAGTCTTCTAGGGAAGTTATTCAATAAAGAGATATGGATTCTTAGGATAAGAATTTAATGGATTCATTATATGTATCTACTCTCATGCTCGTTGTAACAACTGGGTCCCGGTGATAGCACATACACCCCGCCATAACGTGGTTGTCAGGTCTTGGCCCGCCAGGTACAACCAGTTTCCCCGCAGACATGTGGTCCCCACCCTAGGGGCCACACACTTTCCCGAACGGGTCATCTGACTAATGACTATCCCCACAGGCCAACACATGTCATTTCCAGTGTGTGTTTTCCTCACTCACACAGAACCTGGGAATCCTCCCATAAGGTCACCCATCCTGATCACTACTCCAGGCCAAACACGCTTAACTGTGGAGTTCTAATCAGGTAGGATCCTGAAAAGGAAGGTTCAACTTGTTGACATGAGTTATATAATTTAGTTATTTAACCCTTTATCATTCTAGGGTGTTAAAATCACCCCCCCCCTAGAGCACAACATCCTTGTAGTGGGCCCTATATCTCAACCCAGGCAGTGCACTGCACTTAAGGCTGGGTACCACCTCTGATACCAAATGTAGAAACTGGGCCCCGGTTACATCATAGACACCCCACCTATACATGGTCGTCGGCTCCTGGACCGCCAGGTACCACCAGTTGCCCCGCAGACACGTGGTCCGCACCCTAGGGCCCAACCACGTGCCCGAACAGGTCATCTGACTAATGACAGTCCCCACAAGCCAACACATGTTCTTTCGAGTGTGTTTTGTCCTCACTCACACAAGCCCTGGGAAACATCCTAGAAGATCACCCATCATGATTATTACTCCAAACCAAGCACGCTTAACTGTGGAGTTCTAATCAGGTAGGCTCCTGAAAAGGAAGGTGCACCTTGTTGACATGAGTCATATCATTTAATCATTTAACCCTTTAACATTCTGGGGTGTTACAATCACCCCCCCCCCCTTTAGAGCACAATGTCCTCATTATGGGCCCTACATCTCAACCCAGGAAGTGCGCCACACTTAAGGCTGGGTACCACCTCTGATACCAAATGTAACAACTGGGCCCTAGTGACATCATAGACACCCCACCAAAACATGGTCGTTATATCCTAGCTCGCCAGGTACCACCAGTAGCCCCGCAGACACGTGGTCCCAACCCTGGGGCCCATCCACATGCCCAAACGGGTCATCTGACTAATGACAGTCCCCACAGGCCAACACATGTCCTCTACAGTGTGTTTTGTCCTCACTCACACACAGCCTGGGAAACTTCCTAGAAGATCACCCATCTTGATCACTACTCCAAGCCAAGCACACTTAACTGTGGAGTTTTAATCAGGTGGGCTCCCAAAAATTAAGGTGCACCTTGTTGACATGAGTCATGTAATTTAGTCATTTAACCCTTTATCATTCTAGGGTGTTACACTTGTACCCATGAATTTTATATTACCAAATCACCCTAAGAACATGGATGTGGTCAAGAATAAAGAAAACCTAAAAAGTTATTATTAATAATAGGAAAATCATGAGAGTTATGAGGTTTCAAAGGAATTATTTATATACATGATAACCTAAGGAACTTTAGTACCCTTTCATATATTAAATATAATTGGGTACATCAATTACCTATAGATTTTGTGTTATCCTTTATTGCTTGATATTTCCACATAATTTTTTTATGAAATCACTTCTTGAAAGGATTAAAAAATTTATTGTAAACTATAATATGAATTTGTTCAATAAAATAATACCACATTTCCTTAATATTTTAAGGATATTTGACTAGATAATGGGAGGTCTAGGATCCAGTGTTGTATTTATATTATAAATGGTCAATGGTTTAGGTTTCGAATAAGATGATTTGAGGATCCAATAGTTATAATTGGTGATTAAAACCTAATGGAGGAGTCCAAAAGGAGGTTTAATGATTCAATTGTGGTAAACCTGGTCATTAGAGGAAGAATTTCCCAAAATACTTGAAAGGTTTCAATAAGATCTATGGAGAATCTATAACTAGAATTAAATTTATGGAATTAAATTCAATTATTTTAAAGGGTACATTATAAAAACATTATACTATAAAAGTGTTATAAATATATACAAGAGTTCAAAATTCAAGAAGGTTTTATGGTTTGAGATGAAAGTATTCACTAAAGTGATGGATAAAGGGGTTTCTACATCAAGAGGTTGGATATAAGGTATTAATTTAATGGTTTTTTGGAAAAAAATAAATATTTTATATTTTTATCTTGTTTTAATATTATATGATAAGTGGTTTTATTGTAAATAATGGTTTTCATAAATAAAAGAGATCATATTTGGGATATGCATGGTTAAATTTAATCATAGTGTATAACATGTTTTAAAGTGAGATAAGGATAAAAATGTTCTATCGATGATAAAATAGTTTTTCCTTGTTATTTTTTAAAATATGAGGGAAAAAGTTCACACCACCCAATAGTGGAATATTTTAAAGAATCAAATATTTGTTTCAACATATATCACTAAACACATTGAATACCATATATGATATGTTAGTTGGCACTTTATTTTTTTAAACTCATGGTTGTAGAAATAAATTTTATTTCCAAAGATGAAGGAGTCTTTATATAATATCATGATTTTTTAGAGAAAATATAGTTTCAAATAGTTCAGTGTGAGTATTTTTAGATTTAGATATAGTATAAAGTGTAACGAATAAAAATTTATATTATTCTAATTTAAAGTGAATATCACTTTATATCCTAAAAAAAATTAGGGTATATTAATAAATAATATTAATATAAAGAGTTACATTTAGTTACTATAATGATCTAAAATGAAAATTTTGATTATAAGGGTTTCAGGATAATATTTTTGCACGTATAAATATTTTTAATGAGAAAAAAGAAGTTATTAACATTATAACATTGGATGACATGAATTAAAGATGTCTGAATAATTTTTCAAAAATTTAAGCCTTTGGTATATGGTTCTTAGTATCAAAATTTTTCAAAAAAACTTTATTCATAGATTTTAATCTCTAAAATAGTTTAGTGGGAGGTTTTATTAAATTTTCACATAGATATGTGTAAGGGATTACATAGAGATTCAATGAGTTTAAAAAACTCTTGAAGTAAAGCAGACAAAAGACCCCTTTGATTATTTTTCA
Organism: Viscum album; assembly: GCA_963277665.1. Classification (NCBI taxonomy): domain Eukaryota; kingdom Viridiplantae; phylum Streptophyta; class Magnoliopsida; order Santalales; family Viscaceae; genus Viscum; species Viscum album. The sequence continues at coordinate 174,331,777 of OY728157.1, forward strand.
TATTGGATATGATTATATGAGTTCTTATATATGTTTTTTTAGTATTTTTAGAAGATTTCATGAATAAAAAATATATCATGTTATACAAATGTTGGCCCCCACTTTATTATTACATCATGTTGGTTGTGTATATACATGAAGTGAAATTATAATTTTCCTATTGAAATATGAAATTGTGTTATCTCTAACTAAATAATTTCAAGGAGAATTATAGATTGTTAAAAAATGTTAAGGTTAGAATTTGTATTATTTATCATATAAATATAAGTAGTGTTCACATATAGGACACGAAAAAAAAATTAGTTGGATTCCCTACTAATCATACCACGTGGACTATCATACATAATTTCCTTAGAATGATTGGGGTTTGTATTTCATATTGAATTAGTATAAATTTAGTTTTAAATATACTTATCATGAGAACTTTGATATTTTGATACCTTTCTTAAAACAAACTTAAGGACGAGCTAATAATGTGTTTTTTGGGTATATTGGTGATCATTTCATCATTTGATGCTTAACTCAGATGGGATTTTTCATTTTTTATAATTAGTATGAAATATAGTCCCTCAATTGAGATAGATAGAGGAACTTTTTATTTGTACTAATATATGGTCAATTTTATGTTATTACCTGTTTTTATAAATGTAATGTGATGTGATTATCTACCTAGGTAAATGACATGAGATGTTTTCATTTGTCTAGTCGATATATACTCAAATAATCAAGAATATATGTGTAGACTATATGGTATTGACATACTACTTGTACCATGTTCACTTGATAACTTGGATAAATTAATTATATGAATATTCATACTTTTATATGACATAATTGGCGAAGGAATGTATGGAGATACGTGTATTTGATAGACATCATGGCATATCCCTTTGTAGCTTGAGTAACATTGATTCATAAATTGAGGACACTTTTTACTTAAAATTATATATTTTGGAATAAATTATTGTTTTCAGTTATAAAAATGTTTTTAGGGAAATAATTTATGGTCTTTCGAATGAGGATTAGGTTTCTTACAAAGTATTTTTTTAAAAACCTTTAAATAATACCCAAAAGAGTTTAAAATGATACTCAAAATTATTTTTTGATGGATTTATAAAAATTATTACATATGATGTAACATGTAATGGAAATTAATGAGATCACTTAAAAAAGGAGTATTTTAAGGTATGTTAAAAAAAATTGGATATGGTTTCACAAGTCTTTACTATTGATTTGACATAAGGTGAATATACCCAATGTCTACAAGTCTCTAGTGTAAGTGAGATATTTTTAGAAATGTGTATCAAAGGCACCAAAAGGGTTTAAAAGGATCCAAAAACACTTGTTCAACTAAGAATAAGATATTAGAATCCTCATTACCAAGATCACCAAGTTATGTAAAACAAAAAACATATAAAAATAAAATAAATAATACATACCTTACATCGATGTTAATTTTAGTAACAATATTTAAGCACAGTGGTTCAATAAAGATCCCTTAGGAGAAACCAATTGGTTAATCTCTTAGTTTTTTACCCATTGTCCAACTGAATCACCCTAAATTTTGTGAGTTCCCTCCATAAATATATGATAATATTGTATCTCCATAGGAAAACTATGTAGGAATAGAGATTTTGGGAGGATTGATAAAAAACTACAGTAGTGTTCATCCACTATCTCTATAGAATTGTCCCTTTTATATATGCCTTGGGGATACACCCCAAGCCTATATAGAATTTGATCATATGTCACAAGACATAAGAGTAATTAATAATTCATTCATATATTTATCATATAAATAGAGCCTTTGATTTGACCTTATGTTTTATCTTATGAAATATTTAAAATTGATAAGATTCATTTCTGAAAAATTCTAAAATGTTAAAAAAAATTGGATTCTTTAATAATCATATAGTATCATATGAATAGTATAGTATGATTCAATGCAATGCAATATGCTCAATTCATACATTTAGACTTGTGATATTACTATATTATGATAAATGATATACCCTATATTTGTAGTATTATATTCCCTAGTTTCTATATATCATGAAATGTGACATATCAATATCATAAAAAATGATATTGTCATATACCCATCATATATATATATGTGTGTGTGTGTGTGCATGTGGATTTATGTTATAACTCAATCAATATCCCACATTCACTAAATCCTTATAAACATTTTATCATTTCAACTTATATTACATCAAATACAATAACTTATGAAACCATATCCAATTATCCATTTGGATATCTTTCAAAACACTTTTGTAAAGTTATCATCAAATCATTTTATATCACATCATATCCAATAACTTATGAATATTTATCCAAAAATCATTTTTGATAAATTCTAAACACTTTTAGATAATCTCTATAAGCTTTATAAAACTCAATACCTATTCATTTAACCTCAAATTGTGATCCCATGAGACTTTTGAGAATTGAATTCAAAAATAAATTCTTGAATTCATAAATTAATGTCATGATTGAATTATAGAAAATAAATAGTGCTAATCAAGCTATAAAGGAATTTGATGTTATCTCTATTAAACACACGTATATCTATACTTGTTTCCACCATTTTTATCATATCCAATAATTAATTTTCATATTGTCCTATTTTTCTAGGACATCGAGTAACCAAAAGGTACAGATTATGTTAATTCCATCGAGCTACTCATATGTTCTTGATTATCTGATTATATATTGAAACGGTTGATTAATATGTTACATGTTATTCACCCTTACATATGATCACATCACGTGATGCTCATCTAACATATAAGAATATGTCTTATCTAGGTATTACTATTCACTTATTCATTCTATCTCAATATTGGGCCCATATGTCATAATCATCAAATGACTGTGCAAATACCATCATGGTTAAGCCTCAACCAATAACAAGATCAGTTGCATACCAACCACACACTGATAATCTAAACCTCAAGAGTCGCATAAGAAAGGTATCAAATTATGAAGGGTATAATGCTAAGTATATTTATAACCCTAGGTATTATAGAAATCCAAATATGAAATATTTACCCCTAGTATACCAAATATGGAGTGTATGATACTTCATATAGTAGACTCGTTGGTTCATCAAACACACAAAACACATTTTAAGACTCTTGAGAACATTTTATACCTCTATATAAAATCCTACTCTTATTAACCTTAACATTTCATCATAACCTATAATACTTCATGATGACCATCGGTTAGGGATAACTTAAAATCATACTTTGAGGTGTATATTCCTATTTCACTTCCTATAATATATACAGCCAAATTGAAATAATAATAAAGTGGTGTATTATTTTTTATAACATTAAAAAATATATATTCCTAAAATCCCCCAAGAATATTAAAGAAACATACCAAATCCCTTATCTGGTCATATCTTAGGTGATAAAACACCAGAGAGGTATTATATTTGCAATATTTTTATTGTTTTATTACACTCATTACATCTTCATGTAATTCTTAATACATATCTATGTGAAAATATGATAAAACCCTCCTACTAAACTCATTTAGGGATTATAATCTAGTAATTCGTCTAGTTTTAATAATGGCAAGACTTAAGTATCACATTCCTAATATTAAACTATTTGAAAATGGTATATAAACTACTTGACTTCATAAAATTCAATGTTGCAATGTTAATAAATTATTTTATCTATATAGAACTCTTCGTATTCTTTTATAATCATCATTCTTATAAACTTTCCATAATAATTTATCCTTTGCATTATTTTGGTAAAAAAACATTACTCTTTACATTTCCTTTTACCAACATACCAAGAAATATTTTACAATATTAAGTTATATTCACTTTGAATTTTCACTGGTATAATTTTAACTTTTTATACTCTGAACTAAGACCAAATATAATCCCACTAAACTATTGGAAGCTATATTCTCATCATAGTATCTTTATAAGATAAAAAACTCTTTTTTGTTGGAAAAAAAATATATCCTTAAAGTTGCAATATAGAATAAAAACTATTAACTCCCATATCATATATGGGTTTCAATGTGTTTGGTGTAGAATTTTGAAATAAATGCTTTATTATTTAAAATATTCCATTTGTGTGTGTTAAGATCAAATATCTAACATTTTAACAAAAATCTAGATAAACTCTTTTATCCTAAATAAAACTCTTTTTATCCTTATCTTCTTTAAAACATGTTATAGAATTGGATGAATCATAAACCATGTGTATTAAAATGACATATCTTATTATTTATAACAATTCCTTCTTTATAAATAACTTATCTTTTCATATAAGAGAAATAATATCAAACAACACTTCTTTATATAGATCAATATGATCTTGAAATATTTTTTGTATAAATTCTTTGATAAAATAACCCTTTGATTCTTCATTTAAATATATATTACAATCCTCATAAATTATTTCCTTCATTTTGAACTCCTATACACGTAAAATATTTTTAAAGTATATATTTTATAATGTATACCCTTCAAAATTGAAGATTTGATTTATTAAATATCGATACCCAACTAAGAATTTCCATTGAATTTAATAATTGTTCTTGTGTAAGTAAGAAAATTCTATTTCTTATAATAACTCATTTTTTAGTAACCTTACGTTAAAGTAACTCAACAATTGGATTGATAACTCTTTTTCCAATCCATTATATAAATAAAATAAACAATATTTATCTCGTATCCAAAATTTTAGGCTTTTGTAGCTAAGTGTGACCCAAATAAAATTCAAAAAATGGGGAACCTTGCTCTTATGGTCAATTTATTACATTATTTTCTTACACAAGATAATCTAAGGGAACCCTAATTTGGAATGAACCAACCTAGTTGGATGGCCAAGTCCTTTACAACTATTTTATGTTTATGGAATATGACACTGGTTTTTTTAAAGGGGATTTAATTTCACCATCTTATCACACGTATTCCCTTAACATATATGAATGGTTCTTCTTATTTAGTTTTTAATGCTTTTCCTTCCCCCAACTCAATATATTTAAATAATATTATTGTGTAACTATTTACACAACTCAAACCTTGGGCCACTAATCCAAATTAAAATATATTTATATTTATACGCTTCTAGAAACATCTCATGCATGAAGTATATTAAATAATTTCTTATAATGACTTAGAAACATATTAAATCAAAAAAACTAATAGGTGTGATCATGGAGAAAGATATATTCAACCCAAAATTTTCTATATATGGTATAAACCCCAAATCCAGTGATAATTCAAACCCAAACTCATTTTACCCAAGGCAACTTTACTCAAGAGAAACCATAATTTCATCACAATTATTACACATAAAATGTATACAGTATAATAAAACTTTAAATTCAATATCATAACCCAATACAATCCAAATTCAAGTTCGAATAAAATTAATCAATTATCATACCTAGATTTTATCTCCTTATATACATGTATGAAAATCTGTAGAATCAATTTAACACTTTAAACTAAAGCATATATTAATTCATAATATAACCATTATATTCATGAATAAAATGTGGAATAAAACTAAGTAAATAATCAATTCATATATTTAAACATGTGATATAAAATTATGAACTATTAAAAAAATAAAGAACACTATATACACTTTATAAGTTATTCATGAATTATAAAAATTACATAATAAGACGAATCTAAACTTTGTATACATATATATAATATGAACTCCTTTATATTATCATTTTTTATATAATTCAACTTGAACTTTTTTTAATAAATTAAACATAAACATTTTATATCCTAATTCTATTATGTTAACAAATTATATAATCAAAATATCAAATAATTAATATTATTAAAAACTTGCTCATATCAATCATAAAAAAACCTTTTTATATGGTTTAAATAATTTCACAAGTAATTTTTAATTGGAAAAATTCAAATTAAATATTTTGAAAAATTCATAGGATTAAAATTAAACTCTTTCATATTTTTCCTTATTTTAAAATTTCTAAATATTATATAAACTACAATGATAATTTTCATATAAATATTTATATCCAAATTATAATTCATATAATATAGTTTCAAATGGTTATTTAATATTGACATTTAATTATATAGATATTTATTTGGTAAATTTTTTTATAAGAATTTAATAAATAACTATAAAAAAATTATAACTAGTTAAATTATAAAAAAAATATTAATAAAATAAATATCATCAGAATTCCTTTTTTCATAATTTAAAAAAAATTATATAATTAATTACTAATTAAAATTTTAAAAAATAAAACTTTTCCATGTATATTGTATGTTATGATATACTCTAAATCATTATCTATTTAATGCACCATTATCTATCATATTTTATGATAGATAAACTCAACTTGAAATATGACCTTTGGAAACTAGTGAACCATATTTTGTAATAGTTATGATATCGTCTCTATGATATGATGTTATGTTATGAAACATGTAACCAGTTTTATCATCACAAATGAATTCATATATTGTCTTTTATGGCATATCAAAAAACTGAGATATTTCTCTATATTTCTCACACCAATATTTCATATCTTATGGAACTATCATACTCTATCTTATTATATTTATTATCATAACAAAAAAATTTAATCCAATATAATTTTTAATGATATCAAATAATCCATAAAATATGAAATACATATTTCTTCATTTTAAACATGATTTTCTGAATAAAGAAGAATATTAAACCACATAAATATAAAAAAAAATTCTTTACACCGATGTGGTTCATAGAAACAATCTTAAATCATAGTGATTTGATGAAGATACCTTTAGAGGAACCCATAGGTACTACCCTCTGTGGTGCAATCATGGGACAATTAAATCTCCTTAAATTTGGATAGGACCCTCTTTATTGTGATGATATGTTTGTATCTCCCAAAGAAAAGGAATAAAATGGAGAAAGATTCAAGGAGGGTCGGGAAGAACCATGGTAGTATTCAGCCACCATCTCTATGGCATTGGCCCATTTATATTGGCCTTGGGGGTGCTATTTGAGCCACTATGTAATTTCATTATACATTATAAAATGGATGCGTAATATATCATTCATTCATGAATTTATCATATAAATGAAACCATTGATTATATTATTATTTTCATCTTAAAAAACATTTACAATTGATAACCGCCATTTTTGGAAGATTCTCCAATATTAAAACAATTGACTGCAACATAGATCATTGGGTTTAATATGAATTTTAAAATATAAATAAATGCATGGAAATATTCCTAGGTTTCATATTATAATTATCTAAGGAAATTACTACGATATCATTATATTGTACTAAACAATATACCAAAACCATGCATTACTACAAGCCTTGGTTTCTCTATGTCATACCATATGAAAAATAAATATCATACACTATGATATTCACATATACACATTATATATAGATATATATTTATTTATCAAACAAACCCATCATCACCACCACAACATGGTATTTTAGACTATGTTAAGGTATATGTTGGTGTAAACCAAAACATAGTGAGGGTCACCAGGTCATGGTGTTTTTTTTTTGGAAACATTTTTATTATGGGATATTGTAAGATTAATCAATCATCTTCTATTCAAAGTTAATAAGTTTGGTAGATCATCATATGATGAAAACTTCCATTAGTCTTAAAGATATTTTATAAATGGTTTGGGGAGTTAGAGGTTTAATTATTCATGCTCATATTATATAAATTTTTTGTAACATTCACCTTTCTTAACATAAATTTAAGAAATGTTCATAGTATTGAGGATTCTACTCAAATCCTTTATAACGAGGCCAACACTAGGAGATGGTGTGTGCTTGTTTTTTGTCACAGTTTCTCCTCATTTCTAAATATGTATTTCTCTCTCGCTCTAGTTATCCTTACCCCAAAGTTCTAGAAAACCCAGAGGAATGGAAGATCCTTCCCAAGAAATGTGAGACTCATCCAGCTGGTGGATAAACTAGGAGGAAGGATCTCATTGGATTCCTCTCTATGATAGTTGTTAATCCCATGTGAGTGATCTTAGTTGGATTCAGGATCAATAGATAAAATGGTAAATCATTGATTATTTATTTATTTAATCTAATATGAAAATAAGTTCATGTGTCTTAAATCATTAATGGTTAAAAATATATAAGGAAAGTGGTATTGGTGTTTTTGGTGTCATTTAATTCACATAATGACCCAAATTGATTATGTAATTGATTATTATCTAAATATTATCATGTAAAATTTATCATTTCACTTTTACTCACATATTTTATAAAACATTTTAAGGCAATATTAAGAAAATAATACTATAATTTATAATCATACCTTGCATGTACACCTTGGTAAACCTCTACTCTTCTTGTTATTAAGAAATAAGAAGAAACTAAAAATGACCTAACCTATAAACTTTTAAAATATGAAACAAGTAGATTCAAAATTTCCAAATGCCTAATTCCATGGATATGTGTATCTGAAACATAGAATCTCAATCACCCCATCCACAAACCTTAGGAAACTTAGTGGGTTATCTTGACAGGAAATCAAAATGAAATAATATATATATAAGTAAATATATTAATAAAGGAATGAAATAATTAATGTAGTTTGAAACAATTCCTACTCCATCAAAAAATAAATATCAGTAGAAGATGGAGAATGAGATAAAAACATAATAATATACTACAAATCACAAGTTGAAATAAGCGCAAATGTGATGATTACAATTCTAGTTAAAGTGACACCACTCTATTTATTTTTAGATGGGAACCACAACTATATTTTGGGTCAATCAGTTCCATTTCCATCCAAACATCATGGTTAACCACCACTTGTCCATAGAAATAACTAGTAGAACTTTGAATACCACTAACTCAACTGATTCACCAAACTTAAAATGAATGAATTAGTAAATGATTCCTTTTACTATTACTTGTATTTAAAAATAAACCTGATGTTGAATTTATTAATTTTTGATTACTCAAAAGAATCAACATATTAAATGTAAAAAAATATAGCTTCTTCCCTTACATCATCTAGAATCTATCACCACTACTACAACATGTTCTAGACTTCATGTGTCACATTACTATCTTTCACCATGTTTAGAAAATAATTCTAGAAGTTTCTCCTTTTCAAAAGCTAAAATACAAAGTCAGAAAACATATTCTCACATAGACAAACCTAGAAATATCCCACATGAGAATTGTTTTTCATGATTCATTACCAATTCCTCTCATTAACTAATTCAATGTTCCAAAAAAATACCTTATTAATTTTCTCTATTCTATTTTATCAATACTTTTTAGATCTCATGAACTAGAAATTATACTAGCCCCACTAAAGTTCAACACCACACTAGACATTCTCGAGTTATATCTTTTTTCATCACATCAATCAAATTTTGATTCCAATTCACCTTTATAGTTCCATCACATCATCTTTATTGCATATTTGGAATTGCTAATTCTTTTGAAGGTTCTTCATATCAATGTGAAATTTTATATTTTTGCCATGTGAATTACACTTTATCTAACATTGTACAACATATTGATTTCTTGTTCCTTTAAATAACCTCCAATAAACCATTCAACCACACCAACTCCTTTCCCGATTCCATGATTCTAATGTACACAACTTTCATGGTAGATAATGCAACTACAGGTTGTATCTTCGACATATAATTCATGAAGATTCCTACAAAAGAAAACATGAAGCCAGTTGTTCTCCCCTATGAATATTTATCTCCACAAAATTCAATATTTACAAACCCATGTAAAGGATTTTATATTTTAAAATATAGTGGAAGATTCAATGTTCCTTTAAGATATTATTATATCCACTTAACATCCTCTTGTGATCCTTTCTTGGATTTTCTATAAATATTACAACTACACATTCTTCTTAACTAAGATCAAAACTTTTATAAATCATGATACACATAAAACTTACCAAAATTGATGTATATGGAACCTTTACCCTGTAATTTACCTATTTATCCATTTTATAATCCCTATCTTTCAAAATTTTGAAGTGGCTATCCAAAATATTACTCACAATTGTGGACTCACTCATTTCAAATCTATCTAATAATTTCAGGATATACTTTGACTAAGATAGGAATAATGTTCCATCTTATCCATAAAAGGTTTAGATATCTGTAAATCATCTATATAATTAATAAAAATAAAAAAAATACCATTTTTATACACCTTCCACTCATAATAATGATCTGATTTACTTTAAAAATAATAATTATTCTATAATGAATCTATCATACTTATGAATCCACTATTATGGTGCCTATTAAATCCCATACATACCTTTCTTGAGAATTCACACTTGGTCAACAATCTTTTTAGGTATAAAACCTTCTTTTTTATCAATGTACATTTATTCATCTAAGTCTCCATGAAAGAATACTGTCTTGATATCATAATTTTCATGAAACAAACCTTCAATGGAAACTAGGTTGATCACCCTATAAATCACTTTGTGATTAACATTAGATGAGAAAATTTCCTTAAAAACTCCAACCTTATAATTTTCCAAATACCTTTATAATTAGGCATGCCTTGTACCAAATTCTACCATATTAATCCTCCTTTTGACGATAAACCCAATTGTTATGAAGTTTCCTCTTACCTCATTTTAATTATGTTGGCTATTCTATAATAAAAACTTGTAAGGAAAACAAAAAATCCTTTATTGTAAACTCCCAATATAATGAGTCAATTATACTTCTCACCTCATAAAGGATTTTCAGTTCGACACCATCCATAAGTTTTAGAAAGTGAATTTTGGAATCAAACCTTTGAATTTTCCTTCTGATCCTATTAAACCACCTCAATTATAGAGGTTTAGATTCTTTACCAACTCATGGTTTTGAAATTCCTCATCGGTATTATGTTTTACATAAGCATTATTTTGCATTGAGAAAAGGTAATTTTGAAACTTGATCAAAAAATTTAATTTTTAAACTTTGTTATACCTATTTAAATTCTTCTTCCATACTCCTTTGATAGCCTAGAAATATCCATCCACTATTTAGATCAACTTCAACTCAATAAATTGATTATTTTCTCCCAAGAAAATCTTCTACCTAGTTATGATTTTTCCATAAAAACTTCTCATTAAAGTGGATATTTTATACTCTGATAACCTTTCCTCGATTTTTATAATAGAGTTTGAAACCAAAGTTTCTTTCATTATATCTAGTAAATAAACATGTCCATAACTTTTCATACAACTAATTATTAAACTTGGAATCGATATGGGTATATTTGATGCATTAGAAAGCCTTCAAGTGAGTAATGTTCACTCTTATTTGACACCAAAGTTCTTTTATAAGTTGTTTACCTATTTTTTTAAAAGGAATCTGATTCAAGATATATTCAAAAAAAATCAATTTTTCGACCCAAAATTCTTTTGAGAGAAAATAATTTAACCACATAATTTTGGATCTATCATTAAAATTCTGATTCATTCATTCCAATATTCCATTTTTCTCATAAATTCTAGTTATTATTATCCATATAGATCGTATTCATCCAAAATAATCTCTGAAATTTTTTTCCTCTATTATCGCCACCATTATTAAGTCAAAGTCATTTAAACTTATTTCTAGTCTTAGCTTGTACCAAGGATCAAGGTATGATGAAATTTCCAAAGACTTGGGACTCATATTTAAGGAAATACACCCACACCATCCCCATGAACTCATAAATGAAGGGAACGTATTACAGTATACCTAAGTGAGGTTGAACCATTGTTATTCCAAATACACTTTTATAAACCAACTTGAGAATCCAATAATTTAGTTCTTTATGTCCATAATGAATAATGCCATTTTTTCTTCACTTTGATGAAACTTTTTCATGTTATGAATTCCACATGATCAATAATTTACTATAATCTAACAACCAAGGTTTGTAAAATATTATTAAAAATGTGTCTAAGATGGTTGTTCCACAAAATATCATTTCTATATTTTTTTACTCTAATGTAAAGTTCACCTATAGAAACCTGGGTTAGGTGAAAGGTTCTATTTTTCACACCATAGACCACCACCACGATACCCTGTGTGATTTTGCACACCCCATTTACAATGAAATTATATAATATTACATCATCAAGCTAACCAAAAGAGATAATGTTTTCCTGTTAACCTAAGATATTTCAAACACCATTAAAATGTATTAGACATTTATTCTTTGTTTTAATCCTCACATATACATTGAAGGAAACATCAAGAACCACTTCATATATAAGTTGAACCTCACCAAATATTTCAAACCCAGATTTTCACATAAATCAACTTTTATAAGTTTAGTGAAATGAGGCTCTATATTCAAAAATCAATGACTATATAAAAATAACAACACTTGGAATCAAAATTTTATTCTCCCCATCAGATGAGGAGATTTTGGATGAAAGGGAAGCATGTTTTGCATATCTAACATTCTAATTCATGTAGTCCTTACACAAATGTCTCTTCTTTTTCTAATGCCAACATGTTGAGTTATCAGGTCTAGGTGATGTCTCATGGTTTCTATCTATTTTCATTTAACTGTCTTCTTCTAACTACTTTTGGTGGAGTGACCTCTTCCTTAAATAATAAAAGAACTTTTAGTAACACCTAAAAACAAAAAAAAAATTAATTACCTCATTCAATATTAGATCATGGATTTCCTAAAAAACCAATTCATTTTTACCACTAGAATTTCTCACAATGAAGACCATTAGGTACCATGATTTAAAAATCAATGAAAAAATTATTAGGTCCCACAAACTACTGATGGTTTTTATGTTTTTATCAATTGAACTTGGGAAGGGAAATAAACCCATGTATTCCTAATCTATTCATCATAGAATCAACATGTTGTAATTTATAAAGAACCATATTACTTGTAACTTTGAGGAATATATCTTTTACTCTTTTTAGAATACTTAACAATCATCATAGTTTCATAAAAAACTATGCTTCTTATGTCTGAAAGATTACACCATCCAAATAATCACAATTCAAAACATAAAGATTCGCATACACTAAAAGACTTGATAAAACCTTAAATGTTCTCGATGAATGATTCTACGGGATAAGATAGCTTCGGATGCCTTGTAAGAAAATGTTTTGACATAATAATAGGGATCATATACCATTACATATACATCCTTGATGCACTTTATTTAATTAATAGAATCATCCATATTAAATGTATCTGGTTTTATATCATGGCACTCATATGTTATTTCCCATTGTAAAATTCACTGAAATCATTTAATGAATATTCAAGCCAAAAATGATCTAACCCTTTGGTTCATAACTGATGAAACTATTTGGGAGTGAAGTAGAAGTTATGCTCTCTAATAACACACTATGTTGCGAAAAAAATAATATCCGGTTTCATCACCTGAACACTGAACTATATTGGCACCAATGTATGCTTAGGCTTGATATTAAGGAATCATTGGAACTATGTGTCCTTAATTTTTATGTAACAAATGTATATCATTTTAGTGCACATATAAACTTATTTTGGATAAGGTTCATCAAAATACATTTATTTTGGAATAAAAACGTCATCCTAATCATAATACTTATATAAAGGCCTAATTGTGTTCCCCTAAAGGCCTTAGTAGAGTTCAAAAAAAATTATCAAATCCTTATTTCATATATATTAGTAAGGAGTTCCCTATATCAAAGAATCCATGCTACCAAAGATATTATGTGGTTGAGTGTGATCTCGATCAAATAGACTCATATCTATATAAAAACATTTCCACCATAAGATGTATAATGTAAATCATATATATACCTATATGATCATTTTTACCATTACATTGAGTTTCCACTAGACATAAAAAAATTGATCTAGTATAGGACATATCATATTTCCTTGATTCTATGAAAAAGGTAGACCCGGTCAATGAACACATCAGTGTCATGAATCTAAAAAATGAGTATATCACATGTCCCTCATAAAAGTATCTAAAAACTACTTATTTTACTCAACTAATCATGTCCATGCTTTTTCTTGGTCTGATTTAATGAAATTGAAAATTTATTTACTCATCATACAAGTTGAAAATCCCATATTCATCATCCTCTAACCAATGACATGATTAGAAACATACCCAACCACCCTATTATTTTCTAAGTCACAATAAATTGCATAACATAGGTTCAAAGTATGCAGTTTTTAATGTTAGTTATCTTTCCAACCTCAGGTAATAAGGATTTATTATAACCATTCGCCCTAAAGTATATTAATGACTATATGAAATTCCATGGGATATACTTGTGGGGCAGTCCAAATAATAAGTCTCGATATATTATCTCATGATTCTACTACACATTCTAATATTATTATATCATCAGAACCCATATTACTCAGGGATAATAATCAAATATAGATAATTTAAACTCATACTTTGAGAGAATATTATCATTCCACCCCTCATATAAATTAAATTAAAGTACTAATGAATGGATGATAAATAAATATTTAACTAATTATAATAGCATGATACATTATAAACCCATTACATAAATCTTTTAAGTATCGTATACCAATAGAATCTATATGACCATAATGATAACATTGCAACAATTGTTATAATAATGGATCTTTTAAATTTTAATCCATAGCTTCTGAACCGATCTTTCCTTCTCCGCTCTCAATGATCTCTCATAAAAGATGGTATTTTAAATGGATTTGTCTAGTGTTTTGGTGAGACTTGGGTTACTTGGCCATATAAATATATCACTTTTTATAAAATTAAACCTTTATTGATACATATATTATTTTAAGAACCTCTAGTATTAGGATTAACTTCTTGATCTAAATGGGATCCTTCATAGTATCTAATGCAGTGAGGTATTCTGCCTCTATTGTTCTATCTTCTATGGTATCTTTTTTTGAAATATTCAAACTCATAGCTATTATATTTATAAAAAAAATTATATTTCATATCATCTCATCTATATTGGAGACTTTAATCAGTGTATCCCTTTATGTAGATCTCATCCACTCCTTCAAATATCGAGAACAAATCTTTAGTCCTTCTCAAGTACTTATGAATGTTCCTCATAATAATCTGGGGTCTCTAACAAGGATTGGATTGGAAGATACTAGTTATAATTAGAGAGTTGAAAATATTAGGTTGAGTATGAAACATGGAATACATAGTAGATCATGTAGATGATGCATAGTAAATTTTATTTATTCTTTCTAACACCTTAGAATGTTTCTAAATCTTCTTAATATTTAAGCCATTGAAAATTGAAAAATACCCCATCTTGTAGTTATCTATGATAAACCATGTTAGTACATAACCATTTTAAATATCATAATTGTTTCCAATACACTTAATAAATCTACCTCTAAATATCAACCGCCCGAGTGTGTAAGTTGTGTCAACTATGTCTTTCATCGAGAAGCACTTACCCAGCCATATCATCATGGAGTGATGATTAGTGATATCATTTATGATATGTAGTATACCATCTATTTACAATATTATAAACACTACAAAAATACCACTAATACTCGTATACACATGAGAATCATTGGTGATTTTATAGAAAAGAAACTCTTTTATTGGATCATAAAACTTAATATTCCAACACAAATAATTTTTCTTCAATCCACAGATGGACTGTTGTAGCTTTCAAACCTTACTAATCTCATTTGGAACTTCAAAACCATAAATCCATATCATATAAATATGCTAGACCAAATTATAATAAAGGATGGTAGTATTTACATCCATTTTATATTTCTCATAATCAAATAAAGAAATTATGGATAGCAATATCCAAATGGACTTTATCATCATAATAGGTGAAAAAATTCCTCCATAGACAATACCATGAATTTTATTATAAACTTTTACAAATAGGTGTGATTTATAGGTTAACATTATACTAACCATGAAATTTTTCTTTCATAAAACCCACTTAAAATTTAATACATAGATATTTTAAAAATAACCCTAGGTTCAATACTGTATTCAACATGCAACACTGAGTTTAAATGAACCACATCATATTATTATAATGTTATTATTTAAATAAGACTATTATAAACTAGATGTTAAATTGAATAGTAATAATAAAATTGTATACAGTTAATATCCAATGTAAATGTATTTATAAATGCTTTGGAAATAAGAACTCATTTTTTTAATAAAAACATTTATTTCAAAAATGTTTTTATTGTTTTTGTGACAAAATATTATAATTAATTTTTAGACCATATAGAAATTTTATTTTATAAAATTAACATAATTTTAAAAATCAACATGACAATATTAAATTAGTATAAAATATTTGGATTTTTTATAAAATATTAACTTGGTTGGTGAATAGTAAAAAATACATATTTTTATAAAATTGTCATTTTTTAAAAAAATTAAGTAATTTAAAAGTCCCATTACTATTTTAATTTTATTTAAAATTAAAATAGGTATTATTTAGATATATTAAATCCAAATAATTTCAATCAAATCATCTTTATATTATATTTCAGTAATTTTATTCTTAGGGTTAAAAACGAATTTCTCTTAAAACTATTTTAAAGTGAAAATTATTTCTCTATTATAATAAATTAAAATAACACATAATTAGGAATTATTTCAATGAAATTTATAAATTATATTTCTATAAATATGAATTTAAATTTATTAAATTATTTTTATTTTCCATATAGTTATTATAATATTATGTTATGCTTGAAAAATTCATTTCTTGAATACCCATTTCTTCGATAAGTCTATGGATTTAATTTAAAATTAAATTTGAACACTTATTTGAGTTTAATTTATAAAAATGGATTCCTTATTTTTAATAATCATGATTTATATTATCTAATAAGTTAAACTTAATTTTTATCCATAATTAAATACAAAAACAATAAAAATTAATTATTATAGTTAAAGTAAAATGGGTTTACATAGGTGTTAAATTAAAAATATAAGGGTTAAAAATAACCCAAGACTTGTCTAATTACTATTTCATATTCATATTTAGACCATATATCTTCTAAATTTTTAAAATGGTCCATTTTGGATCCTTGTGACTTGTGAAAAACGTGGTTGTAATTCTTTTATTTTAAAAATTCCAAGTGTGTCCTCCCCCTACTTATAAAAGGACATTCCATATCTTTAATTATTCATACTTACAAAGACCATTGGATTAAAAAAATACCAGAAACAATTACTTCTATACTTACCTCCTGTAATCTTATAATCCTTGGTTTTATCAAAAAGTCAATCAATGAAGTATTTAGGTATAATCTTAAAGAGGTGGTCTGATGAAGAGGTAATGTTCTTAACCGTGCGTTCTATGTTATTTATTATTAAACCTCATTAAAATATTATTAAAACAGGATGATATAATAACCTCAATATATTTCATTTAATGATATTTTTTTATTTTAATTTGATCACCAACAACTATATCATCCTTCCTCAAATGGGAAATTAAATGGTTGATCGTGTGTACAACAAACTATCGCCTCACGAATTGACATAATCCATTTTCCATAAGTGCTTATAATATATATATATAATGATATATTAAATTCTTCATAATGATATTTATCAAAAAATTATACTTATTTATGCATAATATGACAAACTTCTTCTACTTTACATTCCCTAGAGAATATGATAATGTCTCTCATTTGTACAGTAAATTATTGTCTCGCAAAGAAATGTGATTCATTTTTCACTTAATATGTACATGGAAGTTAATAAGGATTAATTTGATGCTTATATATGATATTAATTAAATATTAATCATTTTTAAAATTAAATATATCATATAATTTATTACATTACCATCCATTGAATAAATGATAGGTTCACTCGTATATATGGATGACTACTGCCTCTTAAAGTGACATGATTCATTTTTTTACTACATCACATGGATGGTATATGTAAGTGTGTTATAAGAAATAATATTATATTAATTATATAATTATAATTATTTAAAGTTAAAATAATACTTACTTTTTATCCATCATGATCTTTGAAAAAATCAAATCTTTACTTAAGCATACGTATGGAATACTATCTCCAAGATTGTAACATCGTTTGTTTTTCATAACCATCCATTATAATTGGTTTTAACTATTTAATCTATGTATAAAAATTATAATTATTTAATGATTATTATTCTTTTTATGATTAATTAATAACCTCTATGACTTTAGTCAACTTACCAAAGTGATTTTGGACATATGATCCGAATATTTTCAAAACATTTAACATGAACCTAATTGATTATGTAATTGAACATAGAAATATAATAAATAAAACGAAATAAATAATAATCTAGAAAATGTTTTTGAAGAATGTAAATAATTAAAATTATTTTATTATTTAGTAAGATAATTAATTCACGTGATTAATCAGGCTCAAGGTAAGGGATCTTTCTAACCCACCCTTTTCTTTGGGTTCTGACCATTCTGTCTCTAACTCACTTTCTCTCTCTTTAATGTTAAGGAATTCTTATAAATTATATATATATATATATATATTTGTGTGTGTCTCTAAAAAATATAACTATCTTATTATACATTCCTTTTACATAGAAATAAATTCTTTATATTCATTTCTCAAATTCCATCATTATGAAATTTCCTGTGATTATGATAAGAGGAAAGATCATGCAGCCCATTTTATGGGTAATTCATATGTTATTACTTATGATTGAATTAATTTATGTGTCACACATATATCACAAACTTATTCTTATGGGTTTTCACATATGGTTCTACCATATATTTGGAAATGTTTTAGCCTCGTGATAAGTCATGTATGGGATTAGGGAGTAAAACAAATCTATTATAGGACTTTTTCACCTTACGATATGGTCTAAGAAGTTAGATTTGATTTTTTTTATGCCAGGTTTTTTGTTGATACTGCATTTTATATGTCACCATGATCTTATGATACCATTTTTGTTATGTTAGGTAGCTATGTGATTACTCATGACCCTTCTCTTTTATTATATCATGTTATATATTTGACTCAAACATTATGTTTACTTTTCATGTTTATTCCCTTACTATGATTTTTAACTCATCCCATTATTTATGTATTCACTAGGTTATCCCATATAGTTTTAATAGTTAAAATGTGTTTTAGGATTTAATTATGGAGAATAAAATGAGTATGACATGTTTTAAGTACCTTTTGATGTAATGTAAACCTTTTTTTCCTAATACACTTGGACGCATGATCTTTATGTTGTAATTAATGGATGTTTTTTTTAAAAATAATGTAATAATATTTTTTAAAGCGTTCAGTCTCTATAGTTTGTATTAGATAAAAGGTTTAGTCAACCTTTAGAAACTTGTATGACAAAACCTTAGTGAAACCCCTGGGAATAAGTCTAAGTTTAAGACTAAGTATAGAAAATGGAATATTGGTGAAGAATAGAGTGAGTGGTTTCTGAGAAATTATATCCTCGTCTAGATACTACAAGTGGGTTTGATTCTAGAAGATATGTAACTAGGGGTAATAAAAATGAAATTTAATGTCAGTATTTTCTCAAGAATTACCTAGTACATGACAACAATATTTTCTATGTACCTAGACTAACACTCACGCCGATAAGATTTGGAAATTCACAAACTCTTTAAAAACATTATAAATAACTTGAAAAACCTATTTGGTTAGAAATCATAATAGGAATAATTACCCTAGATAAACTATATCTAATCTTAGAGACATGAAATTCAAGATTACTCATCATTTTTAAGTTATTCCCTTTAATATTATAAGTTTCCCTTTTATATGTTAAAGTATATGCATCTTCTTTTCTTTATTTTTAGTTAATGGAATAAAATAGGAGAAATAATTTTAACAACCAATGTGATAGGAAGTATAATGATTTCCCTAATGAGATTTATAACCTAATGGTAATGCAAGTTAGATATCTTGTGATCATTCCATATGAGCTATCTTGAATTATAATTAAAAATTGGAACATAGTAGAATTTCTAAACATATCAAATAAGAGAAGGATGGATTCTTATAGAAGTTCATGTGTTAGATATGATAAATAAAACAATATTTGGACACTTACATGTCAATAATATGGGGATAATCACCTAGAATAATATCTAAAATTGAGGGGAAGGTGTTTCTATTATGGAAATAAAGGGAATATAGAAACAAATTTCCATGTAATTTAATCTATTATTTGGGGTGAAATTGGTAATTATCCAAGTCAATGCACTAAACTAAGGGTTATACCCTAGATAAAGGAAGTAAAAAATGTAAACCAATCATTTAGGTGAAATTATTTAGGTATGGGGATCCAATAATCATGTTGTTGAATTATTTTTATTAAAAGAATTTGTAAAGACCCAAAAATTCCATGGAAACATTTTTTTCTTTAATACATGGGAATTTTACGAGTCCGCAAAAATTAACGATGCTTGATTCCGAGGCCTAGTGTGCCCGGAATCAATTTCTAAAGTTTTCTTCGAGTACGTTCAGTAAACGTATGAGTGGGTTTTTATAAATTTTGAACCGCTGCTCAGAATTAAAAACTGAGGGCATGGTTGAACTCACAGCACCGGTATTCACTTAAGAATACTTTCACCTCGACCGCAGTTGTTCGAGTATGAAAGTTAGTTTTTGGGTTTTACGTGGGAATAATAAAATAATTTAAATGCATGTCTTAATTTATTTTAATTTCTATATCCACCGTATGGAAGTTGGAGGTATGGATCGCCACACCTTAACCTCCCATGAGAGGTTATAGTGGTGGGGCCCACTCAAACTCAGCCTCCCATGTGAGGATTAATTTCATGGGGACAACACGAGGTTATAACCTCTTGAACTCCCCATTAAGTGTGAAGAAACCTCTTGAGCTCCCCACTTAATGGTTCCACCACCCTTCACATTAATTGTGCCAACCAAGTGTTGGAAATTCTTTTTGAATTTCTTGCTAATAAAATAATAGATATTATAATCTATTATTTGGCACATATTTTTCATTTTGGTGATTTGAGTGGAGGATTATTGGGAGAAATATCCCAATGAAGAACGCTCCTCCCAATGAAGAACGACCATTGAAGAACGAAGAATGCTTCATCCACTGATGATGGACATATTTTTCTTTGATCTTCAACAGGAGCAAGGGAGGAAGCGTCATCCTTGAAGAACGCTGACGACGTCATCCTCAACTTCTTCATCTTCTTTTCCAATGACAATGAATCTGTGGTAGGGGTTAAAACTTTGTTAAATTGTTTCATTTTATTTGTTTTCTGTCATGGTTTAGAATTTGAAGCCTCTTGATATCACCCTAACGCAGAGGGCGTGGGCCGAACAAACACGGCCTGACCCCTCCACCTTTATTATGGATTTTTACACCCAACGTGGCATGAGTCTGGGTTGATTGTTTCTTATCAACATCGGTTGTAGATCGAAGGCGACGTCCTGAGGAGAGTGCTACTTCTTTCGGAATGAGAAACGGGCCATCGGAACTCGTCTAGTGACGCGCGAAAGATTCATCGGCAATCGGAACTTGCGATGAATAGAAGGGCGGCTGGCTATCCAACCGACCATATGGACAGTGGCGGTGCAACCGCACCACTATAGGAGAACGCCATCCACGAAGGAAACCGGCGGTCGGAGTCGCCGGGTCTCCATTGAAGGTGCGGCGCAACCGCGCTGTGCGGTGGAGAAGAAGGGGTCGTGGCCCCCTGGCCGCGGCAGTGAAACAGTTGTCAGTGCAAGGAGTTGTGCTGGCTAGAAGCGTCATTTCTAGAAAATTCTAGAATACACAGTGTGTACTTCTGAAGAACATGCCGTGTAGTATGGGCATATTGCGGTTAGGGTTTCGGGCGCCAGACGCGCATCGCACGACGTGTGACCCCTGTTACACGGCGTGTACCCTTCACACAGCTTGGCAGAGGCGGCTATGTGAGACTCGGCGTGTATCCTGGGGATACACAAACACGGGGTGAAGTACATGATCATGTACTCCACCTCACGGCTAGGCAAGGCCTGTGACACGGGCTACCCCGTGTACCAGTTACACGGGTTGGCGAACATGGGTTGAGGTCGTGTACAGGCACATGGCCAGCGTACACAGTGTCGACCCTAGTTTCTTGGACACAACCCATAACCATACAACACGCTGTGTATTTACTTTACTACATGACCAACCTTTCGACACAAGTCGTTGCACACAGGCAGTACCTGAGGTCCAACTACACGGCGTGTACCTTATTCCAACACACCGTGTAATTTTTGGTAAACAGTTTGGTCATCTCTTCCTCTATGTATTAGACACGAATTGTTTGGTTTTTTCCTATATGACATGGTAGACCTTTGAGATACTTCTTCTTGGTATTTCTTGGTAGTTGATGTATCGACACTGTGCTTGAGGAGCGGACCCTCCCAGAATCAAGTATGCTTTATGCGGAACCCTGTGGCTGGTTGTGCACTGATGACTGTTCCTGGATCCTGTGTGGGTTCGACATCACTAACTACTGTTCCTGGATCCTGTGTGGGTTTGACATAACTAACTACTATTCCTGGATCCTATGTGGCTTTCACAACACAAACGACTGTTCTTGGACCCCGTACAGGTTTGACATATCTGACTACTGTTCCTGGTTCCTGTGTGGGTTCGACAGTTCTGATTTTTGTTCCTAGATCCTATGTGGGTTCGACAGAATAATTGTTCTTGGATCCTATGTGTGTTCGATAGTTTTGATTTCTGTTCTTAGATCCTGGGTGGGTTTGATAGAATAGATGATTCATTGGCCACATCTGAACATCTATATCTCTCTTCAAAAGTTGTATACCTATGTAAGCTGAGTCAGTAACTTTGTGTTTTCCTCATGATTGAGATGTATTACTAGATAAATTAGGTATCATATGTTGATTTCATACCTTGTGGTTTATCCTTGTTGGATTTCGTGAAACCTTGAGGGTCTTGGGGTCCCTACTGAGTATCATTATACTCACCCCTGCACGGGTTATGCCTGCACCTCATTGTGTTGGATGCAGACAACGGACAGCGCTGACTGAGCCTGAGTGTAGGAGGACTGGATGGTACTCGGAGGTAGACCACACTACGAGTCAGTAACCGGTGGAGACTGATGAATGTGGAGTGCTGAGGAGGCTATCTATACTTACCCTTCATGTAGGATCTGTGGTGGACGATCCAGGAGCTGCTTTTCACCTTTCAGATGTTTTTTCCTTTTCAGTTGTACTTGTACTTTACAGTTGGGCTTGGATTTCCAGCCCGCTTACTTTTATCACTCTCTTGTTATACAGTTTTGCTTAGTGTTTTGTATACAGATGTGCACTCTGTTGCATGTGTTTTCAGTTATAAATACAATGCCTTCCCAGTTTAGGGATTTATGCCTTTGGTGTTATTTGCCAACCCCTGGCCTATGGATGGTAGGCTTGGGGTTGTCATGACACGGGCCCTGGGGGACAGGTAGTGACAAATTGTATCAGAGGTAGGTTCTACTGTAGAACTTAGGACTCTAGTCTTTTCTGTGAAGCAATAGTGTTAAGGGTACTAAGTGTGGTTTTCAGTTCAGGGAGTCCAATGTTGGTGTGACGGCCAACGTATCCATACACCAGAACCCTGACTTCTGATTTCTAACTCAGTGCATGAAAACACTAATTTCATGTGTGTTTTGAAGAGTCTTCTTTGTGATATCTTTTGAGTCATCTCACCAGTTATAACTTATTGGTTGTGGCTCACCTGTTTCTTTACAGGATGCCTCTATGCAGACAGCCATCCAGGGTTCCAAGCTTTGCACGATATGGAATCCCACCGAACGACGAGGCCTCGGTGCAAGGCCCTATCACAGCGAAGGCACCAACGGTACAACTACCTGTTGGGCCACCGATGCTACCATCCCCAGAAGCAGAGAGTTCATGTCACCTGAGCACATTGCACAAGTTTTAGGGCTAGAGGCCGCCCAGGTGTAAGGGTGAGATGGACCCGCGGGCAGTTGAGGATTGGATGGAGGCTGTGGTGAGAGTATTCAGACTCATAGGGACACCAGCATACCTTATTGTGATCCTTGCTGCGAGTCTCCTTCAGGAAGCAGTAGGAAGATGGTGGATCCTGATTCTCCAGGTGCATGACGAGGCGCCACTTCTCTGGGCAGACTTCGAGAGCTTGTTTCAGGCAGAGTTTGTCCCAGCCACCCTATGTGCTGTGCGAATTCAGGATCTACTTCATTTATAGTAGGG
This sequence comes from Viscum album, assembly GCA_963277665.1. Classification (NCBI taxonomy): domain Eukaryota; kingdom Viridiplantae; phylum Streptophyta; class Magnoliopsida; order Santalales; family Viscaceae; genus Viscum; species Viscum album. The sequence continues at coordinate 174,356,033 of OY728157.1, forward strand.
TATCATGATGGTAGCTCAGTACTCAGTGAGGTTCAGTGACCTATCATGCTACTCTACAGATATGGTACGGGACCCATTCTTCAGGGTCGAAACCTTCGAGCAGGGGCTCAAGCGAGAGATCAGGGCTTCGATGATCTCTCTCAGCATCCAGACACAGGCGGGGGTGTTGGAGTGAGCCCTCCTAGTGGAGAGTTTCCTTCCTCAGTAGTCACTAGCAGCGAGACCCGCTACTGGGTGACACGTAGCAGAGTCTTCTACAGCTGGTAGTAGATAGATGTCACAGAGGTCTAAGAGGACCAGACCATCTGGTGGACGACCCCAGGACTCGGGTTCGTTTGTGCGAGGTACACAATACAAATCCAGTCACTAGAGGAACAGGTAGTGTTTCACATGTGGCGGGCAGTGTCACATGGCTCATGACTATCCAACCCACCATTTGAATGATCAGCAGACAGTTGAGGGACCTCCCAGGCAGAGGAAGAGGTTCGATTGAGGTGATTTACAGGGCGCAGGCGGACGTGGAAGAGGAGATGGTCGTGGAGATGGCGGTGGATGGTGTTACAAGGTGTTACAAACACAACCACCAAGAGGTCTACCCCGACCACAGGGAGTAGGTGGACCGTGGAGAGATCAGCTTCAGGAAGCTGAAGCATACAATCATGGTGCTCCAGAGATGATTCGAGGTACGATCTGTGTCTACTCCACCTTGATTTCAGTTCTTATAGACACATGTTTCAGTCACTCTTTCATTGACACCGCCCTCATTTGGATCTCGAATATTCTGATGGAGTTTTTGGATTGATCATTACGGCTAGAGACTCTTACGGAAGCAGACTCGATGATTACACACTGGTTCTGGAAGTGTGAGCCTTCTCTAGGAGGTGAGAGCTTCAGCTAGGATCTCCTCGTAGCAACGTCGAGGCCTTAGGATGTCATCTTGGGTATGGACTGGTTATCTACAGTCCATGATCTGATCAACTGTAATAGGCACAAAGTGCGGTGTGTCCATACGGATGGGACCAGGTTTACCTTCACTGGCGAGAAGGGAGTCTTCGCAGCACAGGACGGACTTACTCGGAGGAGGGTGCAGCCGATCACTAATCAGTTGGCCTACCTTACCCTCAGATCAGTTGATGTGAAGAGTCTGAGCTATCCAATAGTGGTGGACCAGTATCCATATTTTTTCCCTGATGTTGTCCTAGGTCTACATACTTGTAGAGAGTTGTACTTCTACATTGACTTGTACCCCAGGATGGCACCGATATCTACACCAGCATATCGGATGTCTCCCACTGAGCTTCGTGAGCTACGGGTACAGCTAAAGGACTTGTAGGGGAAAGGATTCATCCGGCCCAGTGTTTCTCCTTGGGCATCCTCAATTCAGTTTGCAAAGAATTCGGATGGGAGCTTGAGGATTTGTGTTGACTACCGTCGCCTAAACCAGGTGACCGTGAAGAACAAGTACCCACTCCCGAGGATTGAAGACCTCTTTGATCAGCTGAAGGGAGCACGGTGGTTCTCAAAGATAGACCTTAGATCAAGTTATCACCAACTCAGAGTTTGAGACGAAGATGTGCATAAGATGACCTTCAGATGTCGGTACGACCACTAATAGTTCTTGGTTATGTCTTTCGGTGTAACCAATGCCCCAGCAGTGTTCATGGGACTAATGAATAGGATCTTCCAACCATACCTTGATCGCTTTGTCGTAGTCTTCATCAATGACATTCTGATCTACTTGACTACTGAGGAGGAGCATGCCTACCATTTGCGGGTAGTATTGGAAATACTATGAGAGCACCAGCTTTATTGTAAGCTCTCGAAGTGCCAGTTTTGGATCTGAGAGGTTCATTTCTTGGGAAACGTCATCTCAGAGGCTGGATTTGTAGTGGATCCAGCGAATATTGAGGCGGTACTTTCTTGGGATTCACCCAGGAGTGTGATGGAGGTATGGAGTTTCCTGGGTTTGGCTGGATATTATCGGAGGTTCGTAACAAACCTCTCTAGAGTTTCAGCGCCACTATCTGCCTTGACGAAGAAGGGGAAACCCTTTCTGTGGTTTGAGAGATGCTAGCAGAGCTTTTAGGAGCTGAGGCATAGGCGGACTAGTGCCGCCATCTTGAGGCTTCTAGAGTAGGTCGTGGGGTACGTAGTCTACTGCGACGCATTAGGGAATGGACTCAAGTGTGTCCTGATGAAGGAGTGAGCAGTGATCGCTTATGGTTCTCATCAGCTGAGATAACATGAGCAGAAATACACTGCCCATGACCTAGAGTTAGCATCAGTGGTCTTCGCCTTAAAGATGTGGTGGAACTATCTGATGGTCGAACGTTTTATAGTCTACTCTAGCCACCATAGTCTCAGATATATCTTCCCTCAGAAGGACCTGAACCTGAGACAGCGATGATGGATTGAGTTTCTCCAGGACTATGACTTAGAGATAGTTTATACTCATGGGAAAGGGAATGTTGTAGTAGATGCACTCAGTAAAATATCTAGTGTACAGCTGCTAGGTGAGGCGAAAAATCAGCTGGTTTCTTTACAGATATCCTTTTTGGACCGAGATAGAGAAGCTTTCCTTCAGTCTCTTATAGTCACTCCTCCACTTCTTTCGAAAGTCAGGGAGGCATAGTGTGGATACACTGACTGCGAGACACGATGTGCTCAGATATCCACAGGGTAGGCACCTGATGCATTTTCTGAATGTGGGGAGCACGCCATCCTCTTCAGAGGATGTACTATGCTGCCAGTGTCACTTAAAGAAGAAGTGTTGAGGGAGTTCCACACATCCCCTCTAGCGGTACATCCAAGAGTGGAGAATATGTACCAGGACCTTCAACGACAACACTGGTATCCAGGTATGAAGATGGCAGTAGCGGATTTTGTCTCTCGATGCCTCACTTGTCAGCAAGTGAAGGCGGAGCATCAGGTACCAACAAGCTTGGTTCAGCCTTTAGAGGTCCCAGACTAGAAGTGGGATGGGATATCCATGGACTTCGTGATGGGTCTTCCATGTACATCCAGGATTCATCACTCATTCTGGGTGATCATTGACTGACTCACCAAGTCAGCCCACTTCCTACTTATCAGAGAGTAGGTTTTAGTAGAGAGCTTGGGATGCCTCTATGTGCAGGAGATTGTGCAGCTACATGGATTACATTATTCTATCATCTCTGATCATGACGTATGGTTTACTTCCGACTATGGAAGGGGTTATAGGAGGCTTCCGGAATGCAGCTTCATTTGAGCACTACCTTCCATCCTCACATGGATGGTCACACTGAGAAGACCATTCAGATCCTCGAGGACATGTTGCGTGATTGTGTCCTCGACTTCAGTTGTAGCTAAGAGGATCACTTACCTTTGGTGGAGTTTGCCTACAACAACAGCTATCACTCCACTATTAGGATGGAACCTTTCGAGTCATTATATGGGAGACCTTGCAGATCACCCTTGTGCTGGACAGACCCAGGGGAGTCAGCACTAGTGGGACCAGAGATGGTACGGGCAACCACAGAGAAGTTTAAGATCATCCAGGAGTGGATGACCACTGCACAGAGCAGGTAGAAGTCATTTACTGACTAGAGGTAGAGACCTATAGAGTTTGAGGATGGTGACCACGTCTTTCTATGGGTCTCACTCCGACGAGGTTTACGAAGATTTGGACAAGGCGGAAAGTCATCTCCATGATTCATCGGACCTTTATAGGTCCTCAGCAGAGTAGGCGAGGTGGCTTACCACTTATCTCTTCCACCTCAGTTGCACCAAGTGCATGACGTCTTCCACTTATCACAGCTAAGGAGATACATGCACAACCCTTCTCACATCCTCGACCATGGGGAGATGGACGTCGACGATGAGGCGAATTTTATGGAGTTTACAGTGGAGATTGAGGATCGAAAGGAGTGGGTCCAGCGTGGATGGTCGATACCTCTAGTGCGCGTATACTGGTAGCACGGGAACCTCCAAGAGAGCACATGGGAGCGGGATGCTCAGATGCATGCTCAGTACCCCCACTTGTTCCCATAGTTTGAGTTGTAGCTTATGGGGACATAAATCCCTGAGGTGGGGAGAATGTAAAGACCCGGTAATTCCATGGATTTTATTTTCTCAAATACATGGGAATTTTATGAGTCCGCGAAAATTGATGGCACTTGATTCCGAGGCCCGGTGTGCCCGGAATCAATTTCTGATGTTTTGTTCGGGTATGTTCAGAAAATGTATGAACAGGTTTTTATAACATTTGAACCAGTGCTTGGAATTGAAATCTGAGGGAACCGTTGAACTCACAATGCCGGTATTCTCTTAATAATACTTTCACCTCGACGTCAGTTGTTCAAGGATGAAAGTTAGTTTTTGGGTTTTACGTGGGAATATTAAAATAATTTAAGTGCATTTCTTAATTTATTTTATTTAGTATATCCACCATATGGAAGTTGGAGGTGGGGACCGCCACACCTTAACCTCTCATGAGTGGTTATGGTAGTGGGGGCCACCCAAACTCAACCTCCCATATGAGGATTAATTTTTTGGGTACCACATGAGGTTATAACCTCTTGAACTCCCCATTAAGTGGGGAGAAACCTCTTGAGCTCCCCACTTAATGGTGCCACAACCCTTCACATTAATTGTTCCAACCAAGTGTTGGAAATTCTTTTTGAATTTCTTGCCAATGAAATAATAGATATTATAATCTATTATTTAGAACGTCTTTTTCATTTTGGTGATTTGAGTGGACAATTATTTTGAGAAAGCTACCAACGAAGAACGCTCCTCCCAATGAAGAACGACCATTCAAGAACGAATAACGCTTCATCCACCGACGATGGACATCTTCCTCTTCGATCTTCAACTGGAACAAGGGAGGAAGCGCCGTCCTGGAAGAACATCAACGACGTCATCCTCGACCTCTTCATCTTTTTTTCCAGTGACAATGAATTCGAGGTATGGGTTTACGCTTTGTTAAATTTTTGTGTGTTCTTCATTTTCTATCATGGTTTAAAATTTGAAGCCGTTTGATATCACCATAACGTAAAGGGCGCTGGCCGAACAAACATGGGCTGACCCCTCAGCATTTCTTATAGATTTTGACGCCCAATGTGGCATGAGTCTAGGGTGAGCGTTTCTCATCAACATCGGTTTCAGATCAAAGGTGACATCCCGAGGAGAGTGTGACTTCTTCCAGAATGAGAAACGGGCCACCGGAACTTGTAAGGTTACCCGTGAAAGATTCACCGGCAACAAAGAGAAGGGCAGTCGGCGCTCTGGCCGGCCACATGGACAGTGGCGGTGCAACCGCGCTGCCGGAGGAGAAGGCTGGCCACAAAGGAAGCAGGTGGCATGATCCACCGGGTCTCTGGTGAAGGCGCGGCGCAACTGGGTCGCGCGGTGGAGAAGAAGGGGTTGTAGCGGTGAAATGGTGGCCGGTACAAGGCCAGTCGCAAGGAAGACCGATGGCCTGAGCCGCCAAGTCACCAGAGGGGGCCCAGAGCAATGGATCTGCACAGGAGTCGGCTGGAAGCTTGGCCAGCCAGGAGGAGCGGAACCCACCACTAGGCCTCGTGTGACGCGGACTGGCGCCAAGTGGCACAGGTTGTCTCCCACCCGAACAGCTTAGCCGTTCGGGAACTTGAGGGGGCACAGCCTCCCCCCTGGATGTAGCTAGGGCGGACCCCATGGTCCAGGCCTCCCTCGTGGGACAGGCCACCCCCGCGGACTGAGTCAGACCCTAGTCCGGACCCGGGTCAAGCCGGGTCGGTCCGACTGGGTCGAGCCGTACCCGGACCCATTTTGGCTTATTTCCACTCTTTTTCTCGTAACTTGAATTACGGGCATCCGATTGACGAACTATCTATGGTTATGGAAACCTTGAAATGATACGATTCTTTTGGTATACCTCACTTGAGGTTTGGACACAGTTTGGGTATGGCCGGGTTGAATCGAACCTAAATCGAATCGGGCCCTCAGAACAAAAATGCAAATAACTCATAGACCGGGCGTCTGATTGACGTGTCGTCTGTTGCATTGAGACCCCCATGACGAGGAAGAACTTTGAGATACTTATTCTTGGGAATTAGTGGAAGTTGATTTATTGACACTCGGCTTGAGTATCAGACCCTCCCGGAATCAAGCATGCTTCATGCGGAACCTTGTGGCTGGTTGTGCACAGACTACTATTCCTGGATCCTATGTGGGTTCGACAACACTGAATACTATTCCTGGATCCTGTGTGGGTTCAACAGAACTGACTACTATTCTTGGATCCTATGTGGGTTCCATTGTATTGACAACTATTCCTAGATCCCGTAGGGATTCGACAACTCTGACTACTGTTCTTAGATCCTGTGTGGGTTCAACAGTTCTGATTTCTGTTCCTGAATCCTATGTGGGTTCAACAGAATAACTGTTTTTGGATCCTATGTGGATTCGATAGTTCTGATTTCTATTCTTCGATTCTGTGTGGGTTCGACAGAATAGATGATTCAATGGATACATCTAATCATCTCTATATCTCTTTAAAAGTTGTATACATGTGTGAGCTGAGTCAGTAAGTTTGTGTTTTCCTCATGATTGAGATGGATTACTAGATAACTTAGGTATATGTATGGGAATATACCTAAGTGGTGTTATCTGTTGATTTCATACCTTGTGGTTTATTCTTGTTGGATTTTCTGAGACCTTGAGGGTATTGGGGTCCCTACTGAGTATCGTTATACTCACCCCTGCACAGGTTATGCCCGCACCTCATTGCGTTGGATGCAGAAGATGGACAGTGCTGACCGAGACTGAGTGTATGAGGACTCGACAGTACCCAGAGGTGGACCTCATGACAATTCGGCACCCGTTGGAGACAGACGAACATGGAGTGCTCAGGAGGCTATCTATACCTACCCTTCAGGTAGGATCCGTGGTGGACGATCCAGGAGCTGCTTTTCACCTTTCAGTTGTTTTGTCCTTTTCGGTTGTACTTGTACTTTACAGTTGGGATTGTATTTCCGGCCCCCTTACTTTTATCACTCTCTTTTTATATAGTTTTTCTTAGTGTTTTGTATTCAGCTATGTACTTTTTTGTGTGTGTTTTTAGTTATAAATGCAATGCCTTCCCAGTTTAGGGATTTACGCCTTTGGTGCTAGTCGCCAGCCCCTGGCCTATGGAAGGCGGGCTTGGGGTAGTCAGAGAACGGGTCCCTGGGTACGGGCCGTGATAGAATTTTAGCTATTAGAATCCTGAAACTTATAAGGATTGTTCCACATAAGTTTTTCTTTAAGGATTTAAAAGAATATGTTTAATGGTACTAATGACCTATAAAGTTAAGTTAATAATAAGGTGATATCCTATAAAAAATACATTATTTAGAAAAATATAATCCTTGTTATGTGCTTGAAATTGAGGAAATTATAGTCAATTAAGATTATTTTATTTTGTGGAAAAAAAGGTTGTATAGAAGACTTTAGTAGATAAAAATGATTTGTTAATTAATGTTATTTGGATGATGTAAATTACATTTTTTGGGAATTTTACTAGAAATATATTCATATTTTTTTATAAAAATTCATCTTGCTTGTCATCTGACAACTCATCATTTCTGATAAGGTTGTGGGGCTTGAACCCACAAACGAAACATTATAAGGGTGCAACACCTACCACTGGACTATATGATTTCCATGTTTGTATGAATTTTTTTTACTTAGATGGTTTGAAGGCTAAATGTTAATTTTATTTTTGAAAACATATTATAGGATCAATTATTTTGATTATGTGGTGATTAATAATGTTTCGGGAGACTTTTTGGGTTGAGGTATATAAATAATTTCTATGTTTAATATAAAGGATTATTTAGGAAGAATGTAATTAATTTCTTGTAGATATACGTTAAAGGGTGTAAGATAACCTTTGAGGTTAAAACCTTCTTTCATTTTGAGGTTATTGAGGTCATTTAGGTTATAGGGTTAGGATCTATGTTGAACATTTGATTTTATTGTTGAATTTTGTATGAAGTTTTATTCAATTTTAGTATTATCTTACATTATGATAACCATTCTAGTTTTAGTAGATATTGAATGAATATATTGTTTTTATTTTTTGGATTATATGATATATTATAAGTTTATTTTTATTCTTCAGGCATGAAAAATTCATCTTGAATACTTATCATTTGGATAAAATGATGATATTGTGGGGAAAATTGGTTAAATAATGAAATTATACTTATAAAGTAAGTATATTTACTTTATTCTTAGTCTAGATAGTAAAATAATCTCTCAAATATAGTAAAATGGTTGTGAAACAAATAAATTCTTCTATTACCTTCATATCTGACGAATCAATGGTCTTTTAACTCATCTCATATTTATGGTTTTGAGGTCCTAAACTTTCCCATGAGCATTCACTTTCATGAGATCGATGATATCTATCACTATCTAAAATTATTTGTCCATTTCTCACATGTCCATATCTTGACTTCCACCAATGTTCTCCTATTTTGAAACCTAGTTCTGTGGTGAACTTCATATTTCCTTTTTCCCCTTTCTAAGATAAATTTTCATTATCCCTTTTGATGATGTGGATTTTTCAAAAAAGAAATTTTCAAATTTCAAACACTTGATCATTGAGAACATGTTCAAATTGAGAGTGAAATTTATTTAAAGGGTTATAACGTAACACTTTGATATTTTAAGAAAGAACACTATGTTCGATAGTGTATTCAAAATGAAACATTGATTTTAAACAAACTACATCATATTATTAAAATATTAATATTTAAACAAAAGTGTTATAACCTAGCCATTAAATTGGTTGGTGTGAATATTATTAATTTGTGAAATTTATATACAGGTGATACCTAATATAAAATTATTTATAAACACTCAAGAAATTAGAACTCAATTTTTTAATAAAAATATTTATTTCAATTATGATTTTGATTATTTTTATGAGAAAATGATATAATTAATGTTTTTACCATTTACATATTTTATTTTATAAAATTAAAATCATTTTTAAACCCACATATTGATAATATATTAGGGTTACATTTTTAGATTTTTAAGAGAATATTAACTTTTTGTGAATAGTGAAAAGTTTCAATTTCTATAAAATTGTCATTTATTTTTAGTAAATTATATATTTTAAAAGTCCCATTATTAATTTAATTTGATTAAAAATTATCATTATTACTATATGAAAATATGTAATCTATTTAATTACATTTAAATCATCTTTATACAGGATTTTATTATAAGTTTATTAATAGGCTTAAAAATCCATTAATCTAAAAACTATTTTAAAGTGAAAATTGTTTCTCTATTTTAACTAATTGAAATAACCCCTAATGGGGAATTTTTTAAATTAAATTTATATATTGTAAATATATAAAAATTAATTGAAATTAATTTAATTATGATTACTTTTCATATCATTATTATAAGATCATGTTATGCTTCAAAAATAAATTTCTTGAAAATCCTTTTTCAAGAAATCTGCTTGTTTAATTCTAAATTAAATTATTCCATTTCTGTGAGATAAATTATGAAAAATGGATTCCATATTTGAAATAAAAATAATTTATATTATCTAATAAGGTCAATATATTTTTTATAGTAATGATTAGTAAAATAGTAAAAATTAATTATCGTGGTTAAGTTAAAAACAGGTTTACCGAGGCTTAAATAAAAAATATAAGCATTAACAATTCCCCAAAACAATACTAATTATTAATATACCTTATAAATTCTAAGGTTTTAAATTTTTTTATTTTGGATCCTTTTTATAAGTGAAAAATGTGGTTATATTAGTTCTTCTCAAAAATTCAAAGTGTGTCATCTCCCCCACTTATAAAAGGTCAACCCCTCTCCTCTCCTCTTCACACTTACAATGTAACGACCTAACCCTACCGGTCTCGAGGTACAACTACCCCAAACCGGACTCCATAGGCCAGGGGCTGGCGATAAGCACCGAAGGTGTAAAAATCATAGGGAGGCCTTCTCCTAAGTACCTGTACACACACACACAACCCACTCAATGCAAAAGTGCGGAGTAAAAAGGAAACCAAAGGACAAACAACTATAACCCAACCACAGTCATGCATCAACCTCTAAATAGAAAAAAGTAAAGTTCTGAAAAGTGATGACAGAAAAGGGGAAAAACATGCGCCCAACTAGAAAGGTGCCACAACCCAGGAATAGGTAAACGAAAGTAAACAACGGGTGGGTCTCACACCAGAAGGTCCTACCACGTCCACTGAACGCAGCTCGAGATCATGTGTCCTCTATGATCCTCCGTAATCTCGATCGACCTGTCCGTCATCTGCAAGGGCACACCAAGTGCGGGCAAAGCCCAAGTAGTGGTGAGTATAGGGATACTCAGTAGGATTCCCCAAAATCTCAAGGGAGCAACAAAGGAGGTACCAAAATGGTGAGCAGTATACTGAACAAGGAACAGTGAAAGAGTACAGTAAAATAGAGTGTAGTTCAAGCCAACAGAAGAAAGGGGTTAGACTCGTCCAATAAAGAGGAACTGGACACGGAAAGCACATGGCATACCCCACGTGTCTTCGCCCCTCCTATAAGGAGAGTAACTGAACCCAAGGAGTGGGAACAAAAGTAGAGTGTATATATATATATGTGCTCAATAAGAAACCCGAAGGAGTGTGTAAGGGGATCTCCATCTTCAAGCTCAGCCCAAAATAAGTTGCCAACAGTTCTAAGGATATCCATCACTAATGCCCAATAGTCTTGTATGCCCAAGACGCCTCATCGCTAAGTCGTAATACCAAAAGTCTCTCTCTGGTAATCATGGAGCAAATACACTTACTAGCCTCATCGAAAGGAGCGAAGTCTGAAAGAAGTCGTCAGGTAACTCACTGTCCATCCCAACTAGAGGGTAAACCTCAAAAGGTCGTCGGGTGACCCACTGCCCAGCCCTACTGGAGGGTAAACCCTAAAGTAAATGGGTAACCCACTGCCCATCCGTGCTGGAGGGTAAACCCTAAAGTCAATGGGTAACCCAATGCCCAGCCTTACTGGAGGGTAAACCCTAAAGTCAACAGGTAACCCACTACCCAGCCCTGCTGGAGGGTAAACCTGGAACTGGTCCGATAACCATGCAATGCTCGCGCCATCACTGGGTGTCGCTAACATTGCGATCGTGCATTGGGTCGAATTGCATCAAAGAAACCTCTGACCAACGTTCATTCATGTTTCCACATTTAATGAGTTCTAGAAAGGGGCTATGTGCTCCCAAATAGATTACACTGTTGTAATCCTCACAGAAAAACATGCGAGATAGACTACTAGCTGGAAATGGGCTCCCAATGAAAAAGTTACTCAACGCCACTTTACACCCATACGGCGTCTCATGGGGCCCACACCAAAGAGGTTGGGATTATTGTGCCATCACGATGCTCTCAAAAAAACACGCCAAAATGAATACTCATTCGCCCCGAACGGACGTCTGATGAAAAAGTCATAAAACACTGCTCACAGCTTAAAAGACGGCCCATGGGGCCCATTCATCAACTCCGGCTTCAACACCTGAAACTACCCTGGACCACTTCGTCTCGATGCTTGGGTCACAACGCTGCTGACAGTGCCTTAAACAGACTCCAGATGTTCTTGCGCATCCCGAAGGGAGAATCCCAGCATAGTACTTAACGAGCGTGACGCGCCACCGAGCCCCTGCCTTGGGAATTAAAATTTCCCTAGACCATTTAAAAATCTTTGTCTTAATTCAAGTATTGTACTACTGCAGAAGGCACACAAAACGGACACCCTTAGTGAAAGTTACAGGTGTCTGAAGTCGAGGGGGGCGAATCCCTTGGGCTAGACCGGCCGGCCTACATCGGCCCACGTCTCAGCCGCATGGCCCACCCGCGGAACCCCAATCCATTCTCGTGCCGACCGACCCTCATAACCAGTCGTGGTCTCGCATGAAGATCTGTCGAAGGCGGGTCTCTGTCCCCGCACGGGGTCACGTGCCACAACCCCGCCCTCGCCCGGCGTCATCGACCTCACCCGCCGCCTGGAGCCGCTGACGTACCACCTGGGTCCGCTGTCGCGCCGCCATCCCATAACTACACCACTGCCTGGAACGCCCCGTGTCGCTTCCATTGCCCTCCAGACCTCCCTGGAACTGCCACAGAAAGAGAAAATCGGCTGGGAAACTTCCCGGGGCCACCCCGGACGCCCCGGGACTCGTAATTTCGATCCTAAAGGATCGTTGGGAATATAAAATCAGGCTCTACACAAATATGGGCTTAGTTCAATGAACAGACAGCAATTCAACGTAGGAATTTTCATTTAAACGGGGTTGCGGGAATTAAAACGATAAAACACAAGCCTACCTCGATGGGCATAGCCCGACGCTTCACCAATGGTCTGCCAGAGCCACTGCGCCTTACTGGAGAGGTGTAGGAGAGGGGAGGAGCTCGTTGAGAAGAATCTACCAAAAAATAATGAAGAGTAAAAGGAAGGTTGGGCATGGATGTGTTTAAATAGAAAAAAAACACTTAAACCCCCCCCCCCCCGCCCGTAGACCCTATACCCGAACTTTTGGCGGGTTTGAGCTCAAGTTGCCCCTAGGGCAAAACCTACATTCTAAACACAACAGGGGTCTTGGAATTTTAATCCGAGCCTCCATTCAGAAGTTACAAAGTACACACTTGGGGCCGCTAAATTACAAAAACGCCCCTGGTGGCTTTTTTCACAGAAGGGTCGTGCTCGTGAAAGTTATACCCCTCCTAGGGTAAACGGCACATTCCGGACTCAATGGTGCCCTCAGTTTTCCCATCTGAGTGACCGTTTAGGAGTTATTATATTTATTTATCGTGTCTAGTGTGATCGCACTTAAAAATTTAATTCCGCCCACACCGGGGCTCGAAATTACACGCCATCTGAATGCCCGGCTCTGGAATAACATTAAGAAAGATTTCAAAGTCTTACATGCTCAAAACTCGGGTTCTTACATACAAATCCCAATGGTTAAAAAAATCCAGAAAAAAATACCTTCCTTAGTTATCTTCCCTCATCCTATAATCCTTGGTTTTATTATAAATCAAACCTATAATGGCTTTAGGTATAATCCTAAAGAGGTGGTTTGAAGGAGAGGAAATAATTCTAAACATTCATTTTGTTTTGTTTCCCCATCCACCTCCGTCAAATATTATTAAAATTTGATGATATAATAAAATAATTATATTCCATATAATTATATGTTTTCATGTTAAATCCATGACATACTAAAATATCCTCCTCCCTCAAATGGGAAATAAGACTGTTGATCGTGTGTATGGTAGACTACCGCCTCACAAACTAATGTAATTCATTTTCCATCACCACTTATCACCCTTGGATTTAATGATACATTTAATGTTTATATATGGTATTTATGATATAATTATACTTTTGGAATTATAATATCACATACACATTCTTACTTTACATTCTCTATGGAATACTATAATGTCATACGTGTGTACGACGGAATATATATCTGCGAAGCGATGTGTTTCATTTTTCACTTACTATTTACATAAAAGTTAATAAGGATTAATTTTATTTTTACATATGATATTAATGAAATATTAATAATTACTTAAAATAAATATATCATATACTTTCTTACCCTACCATCCATTGAATAAATGATGACATCATTCGTGCGAATAGAAAACTACCACCTCTCGAAGTGATGTGATTCATTTTTTATTACAGCATCATATGGATGGTATATGTAAGTGTATTTAAAGAAATTATATTCAATTTATTATATAATTAAAATTATTTTAAAATAAAATAAAACTTACCTTATTTCCATGATGATCATTGAAAATTGAAAATGTTACCACTGTGTAAGTACGGATTACCATCTCCATGATTGTAACATAGTTTTTTTTCTTAACAATCCATAATAATTGGTATTAAAAGTATATTTGATGTATAAAAATAATTATTATTAAATTATTATTATTCTAGATATGATTAATTAATAATCTCTTCTACTTTAGTCAACTTAAAAATGTGATTTTGGACATATGAGTTGAGCATCATCAAAAAATCTAACTTGAACCTAAATAAATATGTAATTGAACATAGAGTGATAATAAATAAAATAAAAATGAATAATAAACATGAAAAAATTTCTTAATCAAGTAAATAATTAACATAATTTTATTATTTTGGAATATAAATAACACATGTGATGGATTAGGTTCAGTGTAAGGTATCTTTCAAGCTCGCCATTTTATTCGAGTTATGTCCCTTATCTATATAACTCACTTTCTCTCCCTTTAATGTAATGGATTGATTATAAATTTTGTATATATGTATCTCACATTTATACATAGCCTATTCTTACTTCCTTTTTTGGGGAAGTTCAATCCTTATCTTCATTCCTCAAGTGCCTTTATTGTGAAATTTCCTTTGACTATGATATAAGGCAAGATCATGCAACACATTTTCTTTCAAAGGGTAATTTTTATGTTTTGAATTTTGATTGAATTTATTTATGTGGTGCACATAGATTTAGAAACTGTTATGATGGGTTCAAATAGATTGTGCTCCAATGAATTAGGTAATGATTTAGTCTCATGAGATGTTATGTATGGTATTTGGGAGTAAAACAAATCCATTATGAGACTTTGCCTATCATGTGATATTGTCGAGGCAGTTACCCTTGACTCAAATTTATATTTTTTTTGTGTTTATATATAATTTCTTATATTATTATGATATTATGATACCATGTTCTATATGTTATTCTTCTATGTGATTACTCTTGTGACTTATCTTTTATGATAGCATGTTATATATTTAACTTGTACATTATGTTTCCTTATAATGTTTATTAACTTAGTGGGATTTTTTTCTCACTACTTTCTTTATTTATTCCTCAGGTTATCACATGAAGTTTTAGGTGATAAAATATATTTTAGTATTTTATTATGGATAATAAAATAATGATTCCATATTTTAAGTTCTATTTAATGTAATATGAACCTAGTTTTCCAAATACACTAGGAAACATGATTTTGGGTTGTAATTAATGGATATTTGTGTTAAAAATCATGTAATAATATATTTAAAAGTATTAGGTCATGATATAGACCCTATGTATCTCACCCATTTAGGGGCATAAACCAATTTATAAACTTTTTTAGTAGACATTGAGTCTATCTTATATTACATTATTTTTTACAATTTCTTAGAATCAGAAATCTATAGAACCTCATGATAGGTAGTAGGTTCATTTCTTAGGAAAATTATTGCGCCATAATTAGATAAATTAAATAAATATCTCATAATAACTTAAAAAATCCTACCAGAACTTTGAGGTTATTATATAATTTATGTTTTTTCTTCTTCCACAACTCTTTGGGGGGGAATATCAACTTCAACCACAAGAACACTTCTTGTTTGTTGTTCTTGCACTTATCCAAGTTCACTTTTCCTTCTACACTCCTTGACATATGTGTTCTTCCTCAAGAAAAAAACACATCGAGCCAAAAAAAATTGTGTTCGGTAGGATTATAGAAATAATATGACATAGTTTCCATAGTATAGCCAATAAAAAATTCTGATTTGGAGAAATTATTATCAGAATAAAAAATGTAATATGAATTATTCACATCCACAAATCTTTATAAAATTCATAATGGGATGTTTCAAAATCCATATAACATATGTTGTTTTTATGATTTTTTATATATAATTTTTTTTAGTAAAAATTCAACAACCTCTAGAGTATAACCCCATATCAAAATAAAAATTCCACACAGATTCATCATTGATCAAACCATGTTTAACGAAGTATGATTCCTCCTCTTAGACATAGATACAAACAGAGTGAGTCTTTGAACTATTACATAATCACTTGGATGATTAGTGAATTCAAGGATTAAGTATTCACCACCCCAATATTATTAGAGGATCTTCATAATTTTTTCCAATTGAATCTATATTTTATTCTAAATCAATTTGAATTTTTCAAAAAAATCATTCTTGGTATCATCATAAATACATATCCATACTTATGAAAGTCATCCATAAAGTTAACGAAGTACCTAAAACCACCACTTTATTAAGTACTCATTGGTCCACATCACTATGTATTAGATCCAATATTCCACTACCCCTTTCATATTTTCTAATAAGATGTGCTTTGGTCATCTTTCCTAATAAACAAGATTCAAATTTTTTAAATGATTCACAATTAAATGGTTCCAATTATCTATATTTATAGAGTATTTGGATGCATTTCATAATTATATGTATAAATATATAATAGAAAAGATATGTAGGATCATAATTAAATCTTACCTTCTTATTTTGTATACTATAGACTAGATTATCCATGTTTATATTGTATAAAATATTTATGATATTCCTAATACAATAAAGCATTTTATTCTTATATATTTAAAAATTATTTTCCTTAATATTGAATTTAAACCCCATATTTTCAAAAAATATACATAAATTAAATTTATATTAATGAAGAGAATATAATAATAGTTTTCTAATTCAATAATTAATCCACGTGGTAAAGTCCAATCATAATTTTCAACTGCTAATGCATAAAATCTCGTGCCATTACAGACATGAAGATCTACTTCACTATTTTTTTTATTTTTTTCATGACTATGAGTCTATATTAATCAACATAAATGTGTGATATACACCCACTCTCCAATTAAAATGAGTTAGAGTTAGCGAAATTGACCTCTATAATATTCTCATTCAGATGTCCAAAAATATTATCTTTAAGGAAACATATCAACCTTATAAACCAATCTTGAACTATTCCATATGTTATACCTATGAAGGATCTCAATATGACTATCATGATGTAATCCATAACCTATAACAAATTCATATTTATGTATGAGTATTATGTATTATATAATTTTCATCAATGAACTTTAATTAAATTCCTCCTGGTAAAAATGATGGCCCCATACATAATATTTATTTAATGAGATAAGATCCATATTTTAATCTTGACATATATCGGTTTGATCACATAAATAACACATGACTATATATGGTATAAAAAATTCAATCATATAATATGTGATTATTAGATATCTAAGTGTATAAACTATATCTAAATATAAAAAAATTTCTCAACTTTATTTCTTTGGTATCATAATTGTTAGAGTTTCCCAGCTTGTATTACCCAACCCAAATACTAAGAATAATCACCTAACTATTTGTATCAACTTATTACTTTCATCCCTTACATAATATAACACATGGGAACCTAAAGGAATATCACACTTGGTATTTTTAATGGATTTTTTAATCATCTCTCCAATTTAATATACGTATCATGCACATCAAACCTATTACATCTCATGAAATTTATTAATATCTCAAGTTTCATCCATCTATATATGCATGATTCTAATGATATAGTTTCATAATTATATTCCATTCAACAAATTAATGTGTTCACACCACATTAATTTGTGACTCTTTCCAAAACCCACAAGTTTTTGCAACCCAAAAAAAATCCAAATATATTCCTACAAATTTGAATCCATCACATGCATAAGGTTAATGAAATTTTCATGTATAGGAACGAGTTATATAGGATTGAAAATATTAACATCAATAATTATGGATTTATATATATCCAAATCAACACCTTTCTATAATAAGTAATAAGCCTCTAGTGTTGTGGGTATTCTAACCCAATTCTATCTCGCTAAGGAGAATTTACTCAAGATATTATTCAGTTCATGTTATCAATAACACCTAACATAAAAATAATATATTCAACAAATATTTTCAAGATCATAACTATAAATAAAAATATATGTCAAGGTAGATGAAAACTAAATCATATAGAGTTATACCTAACAGTTAATGCATGGATTTATCTCTTATAAGAAAATTATCATGTAAATGTTTCATACACAATTTTCACAATTCATTAACAATTTACTAAACTTGAGTATTAAAATGATTTTATAAAT
Organism: Viscum album; assembly: GCA_963277665.1. NCBI lineage: Eukaryota > Viridiplantae > Streptophyta > Magnoliopsida > Santalales > Viscaceae > Viscum > Viscum album. The sequence goes on from OY728157.1 coordinate 174,374,008, forward strand.
AAATAAAAATTTAATTTATTTTCCAAAACTTGATATAAAAATATTATTTTTTCATATTTAACATAGTCTCATAATATCTCATTTTATCCTAACACTTATCATTTATAAATAATTTAAAAACTATAAGAATAATTTACTAAATATAAAAATTTAATTAGTTTTATTTCATATTAAAACTTGAAAATATATGAACACACAACACAATTTCAAGTTGGTTCTCCACACTATCTTGACTCATAATGTTTTATCATGGTGTATGCCACACTTGAAATTGCATTGTCTCACAGTGTAATTTCAATCCCACTTCTTTATATTACATTGAAACATTGTGTAATGTTGAGTGAGTACAAAACATCATGTTGACACTCAACATACTATTGAGAATGGGGAAAACGATAATTTCTTTATGCAACATGTGACATAAGATATAATATCATAATAACATACATTGTTCCTTATACGCCACGTTATGTTAACTACTTAACATAATTTCGAGTTCCAGTGAATATTACATTAGCTAAAAAACATAATATCAAAAATATAACACATGATACATTAAAAAATAAGCATATCCTTAACAAATATCTTGAAACTATGTTAACACTTAATGTAATGTCACATTGGAAAACCTAACATCATGTTATCATATAACATAATTTAAAAATTGTTCAATCCATTATATGTTTCATAAAACATGTTCTTAATCAAACAATGATAGAATATTGTTGACTCATTAAATAAGGAGAATTTGATACCATGGATGGGCTATGGGTGTTCATCAATAGAACATGGAGGCGGAAACAAAACCATGTATTATTAATCTATCCCCAAAATAATAAATTTGTAAGAAATTAAAAATAACTATTGTACATGTATCATTGAGTAATCTTTATTTTACACTTCATATTACTCTTGATGATGATAATAGTATTTGAAAACCAAATCTTCCAGCCTCTGAAGGATTACACCAGCCAAATAAACAATGTTTGTAACCTAAAAGTTATCATACATATAGAGGGGTCCTAGAACCATTATTTCTCATGAGTAATGAATCCATGGGAGAATATATGTTTTTAATTCTATCAAGAAACTAGGATGAAAAAACTGGAGGGATAACATCTATTTAAAAAATATATCCTCAATTATTTTCATATAATAAAGAGCGCTGACCAATTAAAATGTATCAGGTGACCTATCATGGAAAAAGTGCATTATTTACAATTATATAATTCAATAAAATCATTTAATGATTACCCAATAAATATATGAACCAACCTTTTGGTTAAAAATTGATGAAAAAATGAAATAATAAGGTTGCAGTGCCAAGGACTAGGCACACAATACATCAAGTGCAACATAGTATCAAGTTGCATCATATGTATGGAAAACTATGTTGCTATTAATATATGATCATGATCGATCTTAAGTATATGTTTAAAATAATATATAAATAATTAATATTTACATAATTTTAGTGTAAATCCAAAAACCTTTAGTAAAAATCACACAAAGAGCCTCTAGATGACTTCAAATCACATTGAACTCATTCAGATGATAAGCCACCAACCTTCTTTCTGAGATACTCATGTCAAAAATTCATCACAACATGAAAAAAAAATTAATTGTGTAAAGATTATAATTCTTGTTTTCAATATTATACATCAATTTAGAAATTTTGTTTAAATCACATATGTCAAAGGCCATGTTTTGGGCCAACATTGAAAGATCCCATGTCTGTATGAGTTGAAAATTTCAAGAAGAATTTAAATTTTTCAATTACTAGATAGTTACATTTTTTATTTAAAATTCATAATAAAATTATGAGATTTTAAAATACTCAAAGTGATTTTTTTACATCTGGGATAAGGCTCGAGAGGTTTCTCAGTGATTCAGATAAGCCTTATATTTTTTGGTTAAGTTTGACGGTTTTCGAGGCATTACACTCAAGAACAAAATTTAGGGTGCATGGTTTACAGGAGAATATGTGGAACCCTGATGCTAAATGAAATTTTAATTTATTCCATAAATAGTATGGCTATCTTGAATAGTTAGTGAAAGGTTAAGGTCAAATAGTGTGAAATTATAGAAGAAATTATGCAAGGTTTTTAGAGGATACATTGCCACCAAATTATTGGTTCACGGTTTGGAAAATTATGTTTTCAAACTGTTCAAGGTGTTGGGATTGGAGGTAGATCCAACCACATGGTTTCCACATGGTTTGACAAACAATGAAACAAAATCATGTGTCCCATTAAAATAGGGGGAAACCCATTTTCCCCTCAAGTCTTTTAAGTATTCATCCCCCATTTACTCTCCACCTTTTCACATTAACACCAAACCACCTCTACCCCTTCCCTTCTTAAAACCCCATCAAGGGGTGTTTCCTTAGGTATTTTCTAGAAATTTTTGAGGTATGATCATACCTCTAATAGCATGTGTTGCACTTTTCCTTCCTTTAGTTCTAATTTATTATTCTCCAAATTATGGATTTGGCTCTTATTTCATCAAATCATGGTGGAATTGTCCAATAATTATGGGTCCCGCACTCTTCCTAAGAAGAGGTCGACCTAAGATTCCATCTGTATTTGGTAGCTTTTGAATTCGAGCATGGTATGATGCATCAGGGATTTTTATATGATTTTTCTATAAAATTTAATTTTTTAATAATTATCTTGATATATTTTCTTATATATTTTTTCTAATTTGAAGTTGGGGGTATGCCACGGGTTTTTGAGGATCTTTCAGTCATAATTCTAATGTGATGAGTTCAGCCAGTGAGAATTTGGGCATTATGCATAATTTAATAAAATAATGTAAATAATTATAATTTGGTTGTATTAATTAATTAATATTAATATGGTGATAATTACTTGGTTTTTATGCTTTGGTTTTAATACATGACTTCATATGTCATGGATGAGGATAGGGAGCTTGGATAGGCATTGGTAGATATTTTTGGCCCTTTGGGTAAAGTGGAAAAGCATTGGTAATAGTTGGGAAATATATTGTGCTTTTCATTAAGGTAAATTTCTCATGTGTATGTGTTTTGTGATGTTTTTGTATTTTACCAATGGTGTTGAGGGACCAATAATTAAATGAATTGTTTAATTATACTAATTAAACAACTTAAATGACTAAATTAAATTGTATAAAATAAATCAACTTCCCAAACCTATATATATAGAAAGGTACTGAGCGACACTTTCATCCCTTGGTTACCAAATCAATTTCTTAGTTGTCGTAGGTTGTGATCTTACCATGGACCATTCCCTTACATTGAAATGGACCCTAATGTGGATACCTAAATTGGTAATGGGTGAGTGAGACTAACTAGACCTAGACCTTGGTAACCTCATGAACTTATTTAAGAAGATGGTGCATTGACACTAATATGGTTTTCCTTGGGATTCATTAAAGACCTGAAATAATACCACTTGAACCCATTAATTCCTTGAAGTACTGATGTCATATAGGGTACATATTAGAAGTGTCATTCCTCTTTCACATGGGATTCTTACTTTAGCATGGAATTGATGGTGTCCTAGAGTAAGGTTCCATGTTCATGTCAAGACCCTTATATGGTATAATTAAGAATAGTTATTTAGAAACTGAGGTAATTCCCTTGAATCATGGTTTAACTAGAACATTCAATAAGGAAAATGATATAAAAGGATGGGTTTTAGCTCTCAACCAACCCTCCAACTTCAAATTTTATATCAATTATTTCACCAGTTAAATCATAATTATATATAATTAGATATAGAAAAATGATCTAGTAGGGATTTAGGTGTGTACATCCCTCAACCATTATTATATTTGGGTTCCAAGGACACCTAGAATTTGGTCATACCTATTTTTACATCAGATGTTATTTTTACCTAAATCGTGAATGTGCCAGATCAATATGATGTATAGGTTTGTAATCATATATATATTTATACTTATATATCTAGATTTTTTCACAAAGTATTTATCAATTTGGATTACTAATAGAATGGGATGTATATCTTAATTAATAAATATAATCATTTAACTAAAATTTAATTTTTAAAGTATAATTAGTAAATGCTTTTAAATCCTTCAATTACCCATGAGATCAAGATCCAATACATGATTCTATCATTATCGGGATTCCTCATGTCTTGGGGATTCCTCCTTGTACCTAAAAAAAGGAGTTTTCTTAGAGAATTTCAAAAACCCCTATTACTTAACATATCAACTAGGATGCCTAGAATTCTAGGATCCAGATTATACAAGAGGTTGTTGAGTGTCCAAATATCCTCCAATCATGGAATTTTTGTGACAATCCTAAGGTTGATGATGATCAACTCAATTTATACCTATGATACTCCCTAGGAATAAGGGGGTTTGCCATAATTTAATTTCCCATATCTCTCTAGGAATAAGCTCGAGAGGTGATAATTGATGGATGTCAAGTTATCATCTCTAATCAAGATATTATTCCTTATATATTTCCTAAGTGTCATCCCCTTAGTGATTTATTCCAATTTCAATATCTTTGAACCCTACAGATTGGGACCTAGGAATTTTAAATCAGATTGGAATAGGGAACTATAAGAATTCTTTTCGGTTCTACTGGTTACTCGTGGCTTGAGTGGTATTCCTTGGATGGCTTGGATCCTATTAAATTTCTTACTTATAATTTGTCTAGTTTATACCTATAATTAAACCTTATATTTAGTTTAGGTGGGTATAAGTGATCTCAGTGATAGGGCATATCTTGCTCATAGGAATCTCTATCACTCGCCAAATTAGGTATGGTTAGACCCGGGTATCCATTAGGATCAATATATGACATTATTTATTTCATTTATTTTAATAATTTAAATATTATTATTTTTATTCAATTGAGTATCCCACTTACACATAAAATACTTTTACTAGATTTTTGTAGGATAGTGTTGGTGGTTACCTACGGAGTTTTTTATTCACACCCTGCTCAACCCACCATTGTACTTGGGTACCCGAGTAGATTTTCACTTGGATTTAGGCACGGGTTTGGAAGAGGCTTTTGATTTATCAATCGATAAATCTTAGATGTGTACATTGATATTGGATAAGGTATGTCTCAAGGATCTCATATTGATAGTGTTTTATTTTCTTATTTTTTATATTGTTTATTTTGTCAGCTCAATGGGCGGTCATTAAATGTATGGCATGGAAATTTGGGCATTACCCCATTTCATTCATTATCACTTTTTTATATTTATTTTCCTCTAATTTATTTTTATTTTTAATGTTTTTGTTTAGATATTTTATACTATCTTTCTTACTCTAATATGAGGGAATAGTCTCCCAACAGTCACACTGTAGGCCCTTGCTGCAAGTTGGAAACCTCTGGTATATAGGGATGCACACTTGAGGCCATGTGGAAACCTGAATCAAGTATTGTTCATTGTAACCTAGGTAGGATGTGATAAAGTGGTATCACTATAGTTACTTTTATTTTATCTTACTATTTTGTACATAGTAGCTAGGAGTATTAGGAATGTGTCGAAGCCTGTGATGAGAATTTGACTACTGCATCGAGAAAAATTAATCTGTAAAGAAGTTTAAGTTACTATAAATGTGGAATTAATGTTCTTGGTTTGTGATGTTACAATTTTTTATGATTCTCCTTTCCATCTATGCACTTTTGGTTTGTATTTTATTATGCATTGTGTATTTTTTCACATGTCCCATTTAGATTATTCTAATGATTTATTTTGACTCTTGGACTATAGAGGTAAGTGGAATCTTCTAATTATCATATTTATAATGATGGATTCAAATGACACAAAGGACTACTAATGTGTGGTTTATATTAATGATTATGATTCTAAATATTTAAAGTTTCAACAATAGTATAAATGGTTTTTTCCAATATAGGATCTTTGTGGAATTCTACTCAATTGGACCACCATGTTTAAATTCTTCTATGATGGCCCATATAGACTACGTCAAGATATGACTAGGCGATTGTGATGATAATATTATCCCTTCTACACTGGAGGGGAAGTTTACCATAGTAGGTTATAATAAGTACTTAATGCCTCATTATAAACTTAGGTAGGCCTCAATGGGCATGTGATTCCGTAGAGAGTGACTATTAGGAGGACCATATAGAGACTTAGTGCTCTTTACTTGATCTTAGTAGGTAGGACATGGAACAAAATACCTTTATATTGACCCTTATAAGTGGATGTGGGTAGATAATTCCTTTTTAACAGACCCTTTTTGGATGTATCCTTTTTAGGGGTGATTAACTAAAATTTTATTATAACCTATATGGTATTTTCCATAGATCTTACTATCTAATCTTACTTAACCAACCTTCATTTATGTTTATCTAGTAGAATTATCCAACGTAATAAAGATAGGTACCAGAATTCCCCTTGGTGAACTAGATCCTTAAGGGGGTATGCCATATATGGATACCTGGTGAGGTTCAGTTCATTATTCTTTCTACATTGAAATCATGAACCTCAAGAGATAAGACCCATAGGAGTGTTCTTAGAGATTATCAGTTTCTATTAGGATAATGTTTGGTAAGTGATCAGTTAGATGATTACAAAATAAGAATCTCCCAATAAATTAATAGATTATAAACGGGTTTCACTTATATAGACTACTAATTACAACTTATCAAGTGTTTTCATCTATAACATGGAATTTAAAAACTATATAATTAGACCCATGACATAATGATTTGAACCTTTTATATTGATATTATCATTACCTACATTCAAAATCACCGCATTTAGAGTTGGTTGGCAGGCACATCATATGTAATGTAATAGTTTAGGGGGAATGAGGATGTTACCCATTAATTATAATTATAAATAAGATATGACCTATATGTGGTATAACTATGGGATATGAGGTTGGTAATGGTGACCCTTCATGAGACATCAATGGTAGGGCAAGGTGGGAAACCTATAATCCCTTGGTTTCTACTCGAACCATGGTGATTTAATGACATGTTTGATTCAGGGTGACCAATTAGATAGGTTATATTGGGATGGTGTTTAATTTATAGTAAACATTATAGGTAGATACTTGGAGGTATGATTCCAATGAATGGTAGGTGATTAGGTTTTGAGGACACACACCTTTCATCTTGGTTCTTTAGGTATCAATGTGTGGTTTTGAGGGTGGGACGAGGGTGATGTTCGTCCATATGTGTCTCGGTGTAATTTAGTATCCTAGTCAGAGCATGGGTGGGAGCTCATACCTACAATAGAACTAGGTTAAGGCTAATTGTGTAGATATATTTAATATGATTAGGATCGATAATGGGTACCTATGGTTATAGAACGATGTCATAACAAGAGGGGTTTTTTAATGGATCTTAAAACAAGTGAGGTTCCTAATTTTGAAGAGGAGTTACCATGGATCATCTGGAATTTCAAGAATAATGTGACATTGATAATTTCTAGTATGGAATTTGTGATGTGTGACTCATGGAAGCATGACTTGGGTGTCAAAAATGTAAATGGACATGATCAAGCTGAGGGATGAGGAGGTGGATCCAATACTAATGAGCATGATGGTTAAGGGATCAGATGATATTTTAGAATATTTCAAAATAGGATAGGGTATGTCATAGATTTATTGGGTTTTGTGGGATGTTTAACCATTTGATCGTCCTTAACACTCCTTTTCAAGGGTACATGGTATCGAGGGTTGATAGTATATGAGCATGGTTCATGAGAAAATAAATATGTTTGCTGATAGGAACTTTTGAGGTAACACTTAGGGAGTGGGTTGACCATTCCAGTTGTTATTAATAGTGATGGATGGGGTTTGGGATATGGTAATAGGGAGTTTTTTTGGGAGTGTGATGAAAATGACTTTCCTAAAGTGTTGAATGGGATACTGGTCATGAGTTTGTGAACCTCTTGTGAGAAATTTCATGGGATCATGGAACCTATCGTTGGATGGTTGTTTGTAATTTTGATTTCAGAGGATAATTACACTCAAATACATATGAATTCCTGGGTGAATACTAGTAATAGGTTCATAGGATGAATTATGTGGAGTTTTTTAACGGTTTTTGGGCTTGGGATGGTTTTAGTAAAATGTGAGTGGGTTTCAGATAGAGGTTCCGTCAATACTCATGGTGTGTCGTGATGATGGAAATAGATAACGGATGGTCTATTCAAGTAATGTGATCATAATTTGGGTATGGGATTCAGTGATTGTTCTTAGAAGGATCTTGGTGTGCCTTGGGATATAGGCATTAGGATCTTTTTTTAGTGGTGTGTTGGTAGTTGGGACTGATCATTTTTATGATAAGTCAGCCAGAGGTAGTTTGACTATAATTCTCAAGTATAATCATATGTTGTCATCTTTAAATAATATCTTAAATATTATTTGTAATATTATAGCATCATTTTATGCATTTTTTGAGTCATTTTGAAGAAAGGTTTTCATGTTTGTGTTATGAACAGATGATAGTGGTGAATTTGTTCTAACTTGGAATCCTAAAATGAGAATGAGTCCTGGTATTTAGAAATTGTTCTAATGTTTTTATGGGTGATTTTAGTCTGTATTTGTGTTGGGAGGGTCATTAGGATGATGTAGTTGTGTTTTGATATACATTTTCGATAGTGGATAGTTTTATATCTTGAAATTGGTCGTTACGGATTGGGTCTTATGGTGGGAAGCACCATAAGTTGGATGATTAATCAGATGATAACATGGTCATTTATGAGGATACATGGCCTCAAGTAAGTTTCGTATCTTGGTACATACGTTTTTCATTATATTTAGATTTGGTTTTAGTGGTTTATGTTCCCTATTTTGAAAGTGGTGTTTTTGAAGTGCATTGGGCGTTTGAGGATGGAACATTGTCGTTTGGGCCGAAATTCAGAATCAAGGTAAGTTAGGATGTTTTTTTGGATAATAAACAAGTATTATCAAGGATTATAAGTATTAAGGTATGTAGGTTTTAACATCCTATGTCTATAAAAGTTGAAAATTTCAAGAAAAATTTGAAATTTTCAATTACAATACTGGTCAATTTTTTATCAGAGATTTGGAATGGAATTTTGATAGCTTCAATGCCTCAAAGTATTGTTTTTAGATGTGGAAAGAGGATCAATGTGTAGCTAAGTTTTTTGGATGATTCTCATGTATGTTTTGAGGTTTTTTAGGTTTTAGGATAGGGAACACATTTTAGGGTGCACAATTTGGGGGAAACTTTGTGAAACCCTGATGCTATATGATCTTTCAATTCATTTGGTAAACAAAAAGTTTAGATCACATGGTTGGGACATGGTTAGGGAAAAACCATGAAATATTATAGAGGAAACTATGATAGTGTTTCAAATTTTGTAGATCCACCACACGTTTGGTGCATGGTTTGGAAAATAGTGCATCCAAACTATGTGAGGTAGTGGGAATGGAGGCAGTTCCAACCACACTATTGGTTCACAATTTTGAAAATCATGCAGCCAAATCATGTCGCCCATTAAAAGTGGGAGAAATTATATTTTTCTCCCTATGGTATTTTAATCCTCCAACACCTATTTCTTCTCATTCTCATGTTCATATCCAGCCACCACTTACCCTTACCTCCTTTTTAAAACCCCATCAAGGGGGTGTCTACTTAGGTGTTTTCTATGTGTTTTAAGGTACAATATTCCCTTTGATAGTCTCTATTTCTATTAACCCCACTTCTATTCTAATTTATTCTTCTCCAAATTAGGTATTTAGTTTTTATTCCACCAAAGTATGATGGAATTAGTTGATAATGATGGAGATTTCACTCTACTGAGGAAAAGGGTGACCTAGAATGCCATCATCACATAGTATCTTGTCAGTTTGACCATAGTATGATGTGTTATGTTTTTTAATTAGTTTTTTTTCTAAAATTTAATTTTTTTAATAATTATTTGGATTTCATTTCTCTGTTATTTTTACCAATTAGAGTTCATATGTATGATGCAGGTTGTTAATGAGTATTTAGACATGGTTTTCAGTGTGACCAAATCAGCTAGTGAGAATTTTATAATTATATCTCCTTAAATAAAATTGTTTAATTTGTTATAAATTATTTATATTAATTAATTAATTATAAATGGTTATAATTAAATTTTTTGTTGTTGTTTTTTTGAAATATAGGGCATCGAATTTCATGGATGACGATGGGTGAACTTGGATAGGCCTTAGCAACTACTACTGGCACTTGACGTCAAGTGTAAAATCTTCAGTAATGGGCATGTGTCCTGTTGTACTTTCCCATTAGGTAAATTTTCCATTAATATTTTTTATGTGATATTTTTTGGCCCCACTGCTAATGGTGAGGGACCCGTAATTAAAGGAATTGTTTAATTAAGTTAATTGAAATTCTTAAATGACAAAATTAATTTGTTTAAAAGAAATCAGGTCCCTTAACATATATATATATATATATAAACAAAGGTACCAAATGTAACTTTTGTCCCTTGGGAACTTGCTCAATTCCTTGGTCATCAAAGTTCATGATCTTACCATTAACTATTGTCTTAGATTGAAATAGAACCCAAAAGGGATCTCTAAATTGGGAATGGGTGAGAGAGAACAATTGGACCTAAAACTAGGTTACCACGTGACTTTATTTAATAATATGGTGCATTGACACTATTATGGATTTCCATGGTAGTAATTCATAACCTGGATGACAAACCGACCAATTCAATTAGGGCCTTAAGGTCAGGATGTCTTAGAGAGTTAATCTTAGGGCTGTTATTTCTCTTTAATATGGGCTTTAACCATGAGCTAGGACATTGAGGGGACCTCGAGTAGGGCGACTTAATCACATTAACACCCTAGAAAGGGATAATTGATAATGGGGAGTGAAAACCAAGGGTTTTCCCCTAAATCAGAGATTAAACCGCATGATAACTAAGTCCAATTACATAAAAAGATGGGTTTGGGGGGTTCGACCAACCCTTCAAATTCAAATTAAGCATCAAATCTTTTATCGGTTAAATTATAATTGAATAGAATTAGATATTTATACATTACATGGTAGTTTTTTAGGTATGTTCCACCCTTAACCACTTTTATGGTTGTGTGCCAAGGATACCTAACACTTGGACTTTCCAATCTATACCTCATATGTTAGTTCTACTCAAATATTGAATGTGACATATCAATATGTTCTATAGGGTTGAAATCATATACATATTTATAATTTTTTATCAGGGTGTATGACATAAATTTTATATCAAGTTGGATTCCTAAAAGAATGGGATTTACCTCTTAATTAAAGAAGATATTCATTTAAATGTAATTTAATGTTTAAATTAAAATTAGTTAAATCTTGTAAAGACTTGGATTCCTAGTAAGGTCAACATCCAATATTTGATAATACCAATATCAGAATTCCTAATGTCCCTAAGATTTCTCCAAGTATCAATAAATAGTAAAGGTTGGTGATTGCATCTTAGAAAACCCTATTAGTTAGCGTATAACCTAGGATTCTTAGCAAAACAAGATCCAAATGATGTTAAAGGTCTTTAGGTAGACAAATTTACCTCAATAATGGGACTTTTTTTAGACCCTTATAGTTGATGATGATTTCCTCAATTGATGCCTAGGATTCTCCCTAGGATCAGGTAAATGAACCATGATTTCATTTCCCAAAGCTTTCTGGGAATAGGTTATAGAGAGGATGATGAATGGATTTTGAGGTATTATCTCAAATTAGGTGATTACTACTTATATATTTCCAAAGGATCAACCCCTTATGAATTCATTCTAGTTTCCAAGTCTTGGTTAACTATGAACCATGACCTAAGAATCCAACATTAAACTGGTATAGGGAATTCCGATAAGTGATATGGGTTTCACCAGTTACTCACGGATCATGTAGTACGACTTAGATGCCTAGGATCATACTTGATGTATTAATTATAGGATTTCCAGCTAATACCTATAATTATATATTATATTTTGTAAAGGAGAGAATGGGTGATCTTAAGGATATGATGTGTATCTCCCCATGGTGATGTAGCTTGCTTAAAAACATCTTTGGTGCTAGAAGATGTAGATATGGTTGGACTCAAATGTCCATTAGGATTGAGGTATGACATTAATTATTTAGTTTAGTTTCAATAGTTAAATATTATTGTTGATATTAAGTTAATTAGTTCACTTCCACATATACAGCTTTTACTGACTATGTGTGGGGACAAGTTGGTCATGCCCTACTGAGTTTTGTAATTTCACCCTACTCAGGATACCATTTCACATGGTTACCCAAGTAGACGTTCAATTTGATGTAGTAAAAAGATGGTATAAGACCTAGGATTAATGGATCAAGACAATGCATATGTGTACATAGAGATTGGATGAGGTACAGCTCAGGAATGTCATGGAGACAATTTTTTATTTTCTTGTATTTTGGTTTGTTTATATGGTCGGACCAGTGGGTTGTTATTATATGTATGACATGGATATTCACACCTAACCACATTTCAATTATTATCAACTATTTATATTTATCTACTTATATTTTTTTGTTTATATGTGATCTGTATTATTTGGTTATTTTCTATTATCTCTCTTACTCTGATCTAAGGGAATAGTCTCTACATGGTCACACCCTAGGCCCTTGTTGTGAGTTAGTAACCTATAGCATATGGGGAAGTGAACTTGAGGCCTTATGGTGACCCAAATTGGTTATTTTTCATAGTAACTTAGGTGGAACATAACAACATCATCTAGGCCACAACCAATATCTCCATGTTGAGTCTTTCTCGTTATATTGTGACATTGATTTTAGCTTCATCCTGATCAATGAAATATTGATATCCTTCTATAATAGGTAGTCCTCCACTTGCATCTTTTAGAAACGAAAGTCTAAACCATAAAAATTATTCTTCCACACCTTTAACTCTCCCAAAATAATCTTCTAAAATATAATTTTCCCACTCAATAAAAAAAGGTTAAAGACAAGTATGTCATGTTCTCTAGAAATCACTATCTAACATTAACTTCAGAACTATAAACCAATATTTGATATGTCTTTTTATATGGGAAGAATACATTTAAAAAACTTAGCCTCTAAACTCATCAAATGTAGAACAAGGTGAATTAACAATACTATATATATGTGTATTTAGAACTATAAAACCCAAGAATCTGATCCATGCAACTTCTGAAACATAGAAAGAACTCACATAACACACCCTAAATGGAACAAGTAATATAAGGATGTAAATCACTCTATAGAGTAAAATGGGAATTGATGTGGTTCGAAACAAGTCCTCACAAATATAGAAAAAACATTTATCAATTCTAGTACTAGGATTTTTCAATGCTAAAAAACACCAACTACCAAAGTGATGTTAAAAGATTACCTTTACCAATGCTAGAAAAAAGAGCTGATAAGGGGGGCCTTTTCAGCCCATTTCTTAAGAACTGATAAAGGCCCCCTTTATCATTACTTTTATGTAAGACTGATAAAGTCCTCTTTATAAGTGATTTTTTAGTGATGATAAATGGGTTCTTTACCAGTGCTACAAAAAAGTGCTCATAAAAGGGTGCATTTATCAATTCTTTTTTCTAGCACGGATAAAAATTGAAAAAAAATATTTTTTATACACTTTCTTAGCACTTGAGACCCCCTTTCTCAGTTCTCTAACCAACCACTCTACACCCACCCCTTTACTCATTGTTTGTGGCCCACACCTTTGTTAGAGTTAGACAGCTTCTCACCCACCCATGTGTGCACCTAGATTAGATCTCGTGACCTCCATGTGCAAAGTGAACCTCTTTACCACTACCCTACCATTTATATTTTATATTATAATATAATTTTGGTTTATTTATATATATTTAGATAAATATTTTTTATACATATATATATATATAATTATTATTAAATAAATTTATAAAATATATGTTTATGTGAGTGTGCATGTGTGCATGTGTGTATGATGTAAGTATATATACTTAAAATTATTTAAATTTTTTATATATTAATATCCATTTACATATATTAGAATATAAATATATATGTGTGTGTATGTGTGTTTATCATTACACATGCATATAAATATATAAAAATTATATATATTTGTATATATATATTCATATAGTTTTACTCTAAATTAATTTATATACTATATTTAATGATAATTATATATCTATATAAAAATAAATTTCTATATGATGTATAAACACAATATTGATACTCACACATACAAAATTTACACACACAAGAACACATTTATGTCTCTCACATATACACACAAATATTTTCATATGTATATATATATTTACATATATTAGAATATGTACATAAATATATATTTGTTTATTAACACACACATGTTTATATATAAACATTACTTATATAGGTATATATATATTGATGCATTTATATAAGGTAAATAAAATTAATAATTCTTTATTTTAAATGAAATAAATAATAAATATTTATTTCCATATGGTTTATATATGTAAAAGTAAATTTTTATATAAGCATGTATATTTACATGTTGATTTATTATATGAAAATATGAGAAAATATGTATATATTTAATTATAAATGAAACACTAATATGAAAAATGATAAGATTTCAAAACCTTTATTTCAATATGAATTTAAGACCTCAGAATAAATTCATTATTTACTAAAAAGGACAATAAAAGTCACTTAAATGAAGCTAAAATACTATTGAATATTAAAAAAAGTATGGTATCCCAACTAAAAGCTAAGTTTTGGAGGCATTTTAAGTATTTTGACCTCAATAAAATAGTTATCAAGGTCCCCCGTTTAGTATTGCATAAATATCTTTACAGGATTAAACTTGAGATGTGGTAGAGCCCAAACAAACACCCAGATTAAAATTTGTGGTTGTTTTAAGTTCAATTCACATTTTCAACATTTCTTAGATCGTTCATTAATTCATTTAATTTTTATTCCTTAAATTGATATAAAATGACAATTACTTGATAATAATTACCAAATTATTAATTAATATTGTTTTTTAACTATTTATAAACAATTTTTTTTAAAATATATTATATATTAAGTGTAAATGTGTATTTATCCTTATCTAAATCAGATTTTAAAAAAACTATATTTATATCAATAAAAATATATTTATATGTTAATATAATATTTTTAATGAAAAAAAATTATTTTTATGAAATATACCATTTATCAGTGCTTGAAAAAAAGTGCTGATAAAGGGGGCCCTTTGTCGTTGCTAGTAAAAAACTGCTCATTACGACCCCCCCCCCACCCACACACTTATTAGCTCTTTTTTACTAGCGCTGATAAAGGCCCCCCTTTATCGGTGCTTTTTTCTAGTACTGATAAAGGCCCCACATTATTAATACATTTTTACTAAAACTAACAAATATCCCCCCTTTATCAGATCTTTTTTACTAATAGTGATAAAGGGCCCCCCATTATCATCCTTTTTTTACTAGTACTAATAAAGGACCCCTTTTATTAGTTCTTTTTTTAGTGCTGATAAAGACCCCCCATTATCAATACTTTGTTTAGTGATGATAAAGGCCCCCCTTTTTCTATCACTGATAAATAGGGCCTTTATCATCATTTTTATATTTCACTAACTAAGCCTAGTACTAGAAAAACCAAAATTCATAGTAATTCCAACTCAAAGGGAAACAACAACTTTAATTGAAGTAGAAACAAGATATATCACTTGAAAAATATACCCTAAATTACATGTTGGAAGAAGTTTAAATGTGGAAATTTTTAAGTATAGTGAAAGTGAACCCACTCTATCAATTTGAATATGGTAACCATTTTTATATTCTAGTTCCATCACCATCCAAACTTTGTGGGTGGCCACTGTTTGATCATAGTAACCACTAATACGCCTTCGATCACCACTAACTCAACTAATTCACTTAGTGAATATCATAATCATCCAGAAATATGTCCTTTTACTCCTATATAGTACTCTCAAGAAACCTAATGTAGCCTTTGGAAGCCTAAAGTTACTTTTATTCATTAATATAGTTATACTTATAAAGATTATTTATTCTCTACTTCCATCATTTGGAATTTATCACCGCTATTATCATGGGTTCCAAATTTTATGTTTTTATTTTACATCTTTCTTTCATTTCTTTATGTAGTTTTAAAAGTTTCTTATTTTTGAAAGCTATAATAATTAACCAAAAAATATATTATCATATATCCAATACAAACACCTGATTTTTGATTTAATTAAGGGAAAGGGAATGATGACATATGGTTGAGATTGTATGGTAAAAATTGCAGCCGGTAAAGACCTAGTGTGAGAGATGGATTTAGAACTAGTGGGTAATTACACGTCCACCATTTTGTTTCTAATTTTATATTTTATTGTTTGTGTTTAAACCATTGGGTGAACTATTATGTATGATTTACTTACAAGATTTATCATTACATGATGGGTATGTCACGGAATTTATTTATGGTTATGGTTAGCATTTCATTATGATTTCACAAGAGTAATTTTTTGTTATGTTATTATTATGGTTCAGATACTTCCTAGTATTCATGAGATATGTATATGAATTCTGGGTAAAAATATCCTTAGTTTTAAAACCCTAACCTAGGAACCACTTATAGTGCTCTAGGCCAGAGAGATACTAGGCCTTAGGTGTGCCTCTCCATATTCCAAAGGCTTCCGACTAGCAGCAATGGTCTAATTAGGTGATAGTGGGGAGACTATACCCCATGGTGATGATATAATAATATTGTAAATGGTATTAACAAATAAAGGAACTATTTTATCATATAATAAAACTCAGTGGAAGTATATAATAAACATCATAAATAAAAATCCAAAAGACAATAGCCATACTTATAAGATAATGAGTAAAATTCATTACAGTCATATAAAATAGACATGCATGATCGCCCATGGAAGGATCATATAACTACATAAAAAAATCAAAAAATAAATTTATCTCGACACAGAAGAGCCCTACGGTCCATCTATCATCTATCACATGCACTCAAGGTGCACCCTAGTCACTAAGGTCTAGCCCATATATCTGATCTCTTACCTGATCTCAAATCCATAAAATCTACATGCATCCTAACGGGACCATACAGGGTGTGAGTATGAACTCAATAAGCCACCACCACCATGTTTCTAACTTACATCCACATTTATATAACTGTATGCATGCATAAATAAATAGAAACAACCCACACACACACAAAATACACCACCTTCTTTACTCATGCTCAACATCTATGAGGAAGCATTTACCTGATTTGGATAATTCTAGAATATAATGATATATCCATCCTCAATCATAACCTAGGAACCCTCAATCTCCCATATATATACATGTCCCCAAGCATGTCATTCCAATGGATACCATATTTACCACATTTCAAGTCCAACTGACACCCCATCTGCATTCCCAATAAATTAATCACAAGTCCCTTAGACTTCCACATAAACTATTAACGTAAACTCATAGTCCTAATATCCTAAGTCATGATGACATCCATCCTTTCATTAACCCATCCCATCAACCACAACAACTTGGTAATCCTCAACCCCCATGAAATGGTCTCACACCATACACTATGGATCTCTATGGTGATCACCTTTTCTATAACTAATGGCCAACCCATCCCATAATTCATAAATTTGATGGAGGCCTCCTCCCACATATAGTGGTCAAAACCACCTCACTAAGTCATTTCTTGATAGTAGATGACTCCAATGGCAGTATCAGCTAATCACGGTGACCAACAATCACCGACCAAACCTAAGCCACACTCTCTAGTGGAACTCTATAACCAAATGAGAACCTTATCACCCAACCTCATCATGGTCATCACCCTTCACCTCAATACAATGAATTATGTAACCACAAACCTAGTGATCAAAAACACCTCAATCACCTCGATCCAATACCAAACTATTTCTATGGAACTCAAATAAATATAGAAAAAATTTAAATTAAATTAAACAACTGAAACATTATTCCAAAAAAAATGGAAACAAATTCTCTCATGCCACACCACATATGGTTCCACATATTTAATTAAGGATTCTATAACCCATCAACATCTACCAATAATAAGAAGAGGAATAATTAGTTAAAAAAATGAATCACCTGGACCAACCCAACTCATGTGTATTTAAGTTTTCATCCCATTTAATATTTATAAACAATGATAAATCTAGGAAACACCTAACATGTTCTTATAGGAATTTACTTATTGAATATTTGCCTCTACTTCAAGTCTTATTGGAAGAAATTGAAGAATCTAACAAATACCCTCATAATAAGGAACATGATTTCAGATGCAAATAGAATTCCAAACAAAAAAATAAAAGGATAAATGAAGAAAATGGAATCAAAAAATTACAATGTCTATCAAATTCCACCAATAGATCTTGAATTGAAGCATTTATTAATAAGATATTCCAAATTCTATAGGAGATTAGAAATTGGAGAATACCCCCTGTTATGCATGCGAGTGAGTAGGAGAAATAGACGATAAATATAAAGGATTGAAGAGGGAATAGTAATTTCATGCTATTAAATGAGATTCATTGTTTTATCACATGGTTTGGTTAACCATGCACCAACCTTGTGGTGCCACTTTCCAATTGGCACCTCCTTTAAAAAGGTTTCATGGTTTGGCCAAACTGTGTGCACATACTACCTAAATAGCACTAAATGTGTGGGATGGTTGCATGGTTTTGGAAAACCATATGAATCCCATCTAGTCATATATAGATTTTTTAGGTTCCTCACACAATCATACACCCCCATATGCATATTTTTACCTGACAGTGCTCCAATTAAAATGGGATGCACATTTTGGGTTACATAGTTAGCACTAATTGTGTACCAACTATGCACCCAAAGTTATGTCTCCCAAACATTAGTTCTCAAATACCATACCTATTGAAACCAAACCAAACCTATTATTCACTTACCTATCTTTAAACACTTTCCAGAAAATATACTAATGAATTTTAATTCTCAAGATTAAGCACTGAAATCTAATTCAAAACTTCATATTCCCACCAAACTTAACAGTTTAATTTTCCTCATAAATGTGACACGTTCAAAAACCTGGTTTTTTACACCAATTATGGATTTAGAAACACAAAATAATAGTGTATTGTCTGTAGAGATCAAGGAGTTCTCTTTATTTTTCATGGCACACTGACTTTGGTCATGTAATTTGTTTACATGCTAGGGTGCTACATGCTAGTTAGGTATGTTGACCATGATTCACTCATTTATATGGATTAGTTCAATTTTGGTATATAAATATAGTCATTTAATTTTTGTTTCTAAATAGTTTGATAAATCTTATGATGGTTATGGAATTCATTTTTTAAATTTTTTTAGAAGAATTGAAATTTAATTTTCAACTTTTATTATAACTATTTTTTGATACAAATGGAGTTTTAAATGATTTATTCGTACTAATATGAGGATTTTTTAAATTTTACTTCAATGAAGATATCATATGTAGAAATCAAAAATATAACTAGAGGTTGATAATCTTATAAGGATAATAATTCATAATTTTTATAGAGATTTTGAAAACATAGTCATAACTAGTTTTTGTTTCCAACTGTAATGTCCCGACCTGGAAGCCACTAAAATGGTGCTCCGAGCCGGTTCGGTACAAGGGCTCAAGCGCACCTCCCCGTACACTAGAGGCTGTCGACTAGCAGCGAGGGCCTAGGGTGTGATAGTAGGGAGATTATTCCCTCATACTATAGTAAGAAAACAATAGAAATAACTAAGTATCATACATAGAAGAAAGTAAATAGAGTGCGGAAGCAATGAACAACTGAAATAGAACAAGCTGTAATAGTAAAATGATGTAAAAACCAAATAGCTATGTAATACAGTACAAAACTAGCCACCCACCAGGACAACCATACCGATTCAAGTACAAAAGAAATTGAAGTTAAAAGTACAGGGCTCTGCTACAAGCTCTGAGCCAATCCACGTACCCGATATCTAGACACTGTCGAACTGTAGCAGCCCGATCAGTAGAACCACTCGAGCAGCTCCGCACGATCATGCAACACTGGACCTCATCCCTATCCACCATGAAACTCATGCTCAACCTGAAAAGAAGACATAAGGTCTATACATACACCAAGTTGCATGTGCAGGGGTGAGAAAAAATCTCAGTAGGGCACCCCGACAAGAAACCTCTAACGGTGCTACTAAAAGTGTATGTAACAAAAATGTGTTCAGCATAGCTTGAACATAATAAAAAAGAAGATATAAGATGAAATAAAACTCATTGGGTATCTGTATAAATCAATACCACAAGGAGATCTAGTTCATAAGAAAATCCTAGGTATTTATAGACATCATTCTCAGTGATCCGACTAGATAACCATAGACCTGATAAACAATACACAAGAAGGGTTAAAAAAAGCATCACGTGCTATATCGACCAACTGGGTCACTGTACCACCTATGCATGAGGACTGAGTCATAATCCTCACACCAACGCCTCAATGTAGATCCACATAACTAGTCATCAGAGTAAAAAATCATTTGTAAGAAGACCCAAATGTCTCAGTTGTTAGTAAAAACATACACTAGCAGGCCTATATGCTGTGAATCCTACATGCCTAGTATGATGCATGAGACGCCTCTTGCCTTTTTCGGCCAAGAGTCAAAATCCATCCATGGCATATTACCAATGACCAAGATCGAGAGATACATAGTAAATCAAAACACCACACAGAATGTACATCGCTCAAGGCGAAAATCATATACAACTGTAACATCGCCAAATCAGAACAGCAATCCCAAACCCTAACAACCAGGACTTCTTACTGGAACAAGTGTTCTCGACGCACCAGCCCGATATCCATCACAGGTTCCGACACATTTCTAATACTCTTTTCTACCATATCCCAAATATTAAATACCATAAACGAAAACTCTTTTGATACCATTTTGTAATGTCCCGACCCGGAAGCCACTAAAATGATGCTCTGAGCCTGTTCGCCACAAGGCCTCATGCATGCCTCCTCGTACATGAGAGGCTTCCGACTTGCAGCGAGGGCCTATGGTGTGATAGTGGGGAGACTATGCCCTCATACCAGATTAAGTAAATATCAGAAATAACTAAGTATCATATACAGCAGAAAGTAAATAGAGTGTGGAAGCAATAAAAAACTGAAATAGAACAAGTTGTAATAGTAAAATGTTGTAAAATCCAAACAGTTATGCAAAACAATACAACACTGGTCACCCACTGGGCCGACCATAACGATACAAGTACAAAATAAACTGAAGGTAAAGTCCAGGGCTCTTCTACGAACTTCGAGCCAATCCACGTACCTGATCTCCAAACACTATCGAACTGCAGCAGCCCGATCAGTAGAACCACTCGAGCAACTCCACTCAATCATGCAACACTGGGCCTCAACCCTATCCACCACGGAACTCGTGCTCAACCTAAAAAGAAGACATAAGGTCTACACATACAATGAGGTTCACGTGTAGGGGTGAGAAATAATCTCAGTAGGGCACCCCGACAACCAACCTATAACTGTGATGCTAAAAGTGTATGCAACAACAATGTTCTCAGCATAGCTAGAACACAAAAAAAAGGAAGTAAACCAAAGGTGAAACCATAGTCCAACTCAGGGTATGTGATCCCTATCAACTGCTCAAGTGCCACCATGGATGTCCATATCTATATAAGTACACATGTATAGTCACATACCTATACACATATACATAAATATGAATATTCATGATTAAGCGATTCAATTAACAAGAACAACGTCAGCAGTCGATCCTTGGGATCATAATCATATTCTCCTAGACATCCTGTGCAAGGTCATTAAGTTGGACGTCTTGCCACTCAAGCCTTGTATTAAATAATTCGATCTCTAGGTCCGTAATCCCATCGACATGTACCTGCTTTGGCCAACGCTGGAGATATGCCTCTGAACAAGATAACCAAAAACAAGTAACCCTCTAGTTCAAACAAACAAACATAACCAACCCTCTGGAAAGTACACACAGTCTAACCCCTCTAGTTTAGTTATAAGGATATATAAAGACTCTGAGGAAGCTCAAACAGTCAATTCCCCTTATAGTCAAAGGTAAAACAAGAATCTCTGAGGAAGATCACATGGTCAATTCCCCTTATAGTCTAAGGTAGTCAAGGACTCTCTGAGGAGGCTCACACAGTCAATTCCCCTTATATACCCAAGGTCACGGACTCTCTGAGGAAGCTCACACAGTCAATTTCCCTTATAGCCCAAGTTGTTCAATTAAAAAAAAGACTCTTTAAGGAAGATCATGAAGTCAATTACCCTTATAGTCTAAATCAATCAAGGACTCTCTGAGAAAGATCACTCGGTCAATTCCCCTTATAGCCTCAAGTGGTCCAAGGATCTCTAAGGATTCTCACTCGGTCAATCCCCCTTATAGCCTAAAGTGCTCAAATAATCTCTACGGAATCTCACTCGGTCAATTCCTCTTATAGTCTACTACACCAGGTTCTCACTGCCCTGTGTAGGTCAATGATCATAGTAGTGCGATCACTACTGGAAATATGATCTATACCAACGGTTTTGGGAAAACCATTGGTATAGTTCACTAATTTGGACATATACCAACGGTTTGGCCAAAACCGTTGGTATAGTTCACTTATATAGACTTATACCAAGGGTTTTGGACAAACTGTTGGTATAGGGGGGACCTATACCAACGGTTTGGCCAAACCGTTCGTATAGGTTCACTAATTTGGACCTATACCAATATTTTGGCCAAAACCGTTGGTATAGGTCCATTATAGAGACCCTATACCAAGGGTTTGGCCAAACCGTTGGTATAGGTCCCCCCTATACCAACGTTTTGTCCAAAACCATTGGTATAGGTTCCAAAATCAAAGAACCTATACCAACGGTTTTGAGAACCGTTGGTATAGGTACATGTATTTTTAATGGAATCTTAATACAGTGGACATTAAATAAATCAAAATTTAAAATACTTATGATAATACATATATGTATTTATGAAATTATGTTCAAAAAAGTAATTTAGGTCAGTGTTTAGGTCGTTCAATCACAAACGGGAGGTGCTGGGATCAAAACCAACCGGGTGATTATTTTTTGAATTACATATACCAACGGTTTATGGAACCATTGGTATAGATTTTCATATTACTTATACCAATAGTTTTCAAAATCATTGGTATAGACCTATCCTCATAGGTTACTTGGAAATGGTTCTTCAAACTATTGGTATAGTCTATACCAATGGTTTGGAGGCCTATACCAACGGTTCCAAACCGTTGGTATAGGGTATTTTCTCAGTAGTGGACATGTCCAAAGTAAACCTACCAAACTACTTGGCTAATAGTCTACAGCAAATCAAGCATGTCAGAATAAAAACTCTCTATCCTACAGCAACAAGCAAGGAAAATAGGCAAGGCAGCCAAACTAGCTAAATAGGACCAAATGGTGGTAAATAGAACATGCATGGGCAACACACCCAAAGAATATAAATCAACACTATTAATATCCAATTTACCTCTACACAAGTATACAAGCATGGCAGGAAAACAAAAGGGGTAATACGGAAAACGAAAAATACCCCATTAAAGGGTATTGGGCATAATTGCACATAGTACTCAAAGACTTTCAACAGAAAGGCACAAACCACCTACTCAGGCACACAAGAAAAATATTAGGCATCCAAACAAACAGGAAAGATGCCTCACATCATGCTCAGCAGCTACCAACCAGGAAGAAACTCTGGTAAACACTATAGAATCAGAAAAACATGTCAGATATAAACAAACAATAAGGGTGGCTCGAACGCCCAACCAAAAAATACATCCACAGCCCCAAAGGGATCATCAGTTTGGAACGGGTTCTAGGTGAAACCTGATCACAATCTCTACCCAAACCCTACGTAACAACTCAGGGTCGTTCAAACCACAAGCACCCACTAGGTCCCTCAAGTCAAACACTAAGGAATCATCATACTTGGGATTTTCAAGGTAAACACGAGCGAAGGAATCCTACATGGGATCCTTAGCGAAGAGAAAGGGAGGAATCCTACACATGATCCTACAAGGAAGGACAACATATTCATTTCATAACAAGGGTCCTATCGAAGGAAAAACATGAGAGGGATCCTACAAGGAACTCCCAAGGTCAGTACACAAGTAAAGGCATCCCTCAGGAATCCTTAGAAGTATCTGGTCTCGCAGACTCATAGGCCAGAAGGGAACATCTCATAAGGGGAATGTCTTCTAAAGCAGAGGTTACGGGAGGTATCTCATAGTTCATCTCCTATTAAATGTCTCAACTAAGTTGTTCTGAATAGCCAACCTATCATCCACACCAAGTCACACTCTTAGCTGTCAACTGAACCTGGTAACTAGAGGAACGACCCCTCTATTTAGATAGAAACCCCCAAAACCCCATTTATATGACCTCTAAATGTAAAAAAGGATTCTACCATTGTGATCTACATAGAAAAAACCTCATAATAGACTACTCACATGCCCAATTTGACTTCCAGAGCCCAATATATCCCAAAAACTACTAAACTGAAGTAGTACATGGCCAGAGCACATGGCTAGAACACATTGGGCCTGCCTGTGTAATAGTAAACAGTGTGTACTTTACTGTACACAGTGTTTACTATTAAAAAGAAGTCACCCCATGTTTTTTTTTCACTAAAACATATGCCCAAGTATCACTACATGACGTGTACTTATAGTACACGGTGTTTACTCCAAAAAAACCATTATTTCGTGTTCTATTTCACACGGCCAGTCACACGACCACCCACTACACGGTGTGTACTCAAAGTACACGATGTGTAATAAATAAAACTTCATCTTCCCTAAATGGGAAGAACACATGACATGTACCCCTAGAACACACACCGTGTATTCTGGTTTCTCCGATGGGAAAACCCTCAAAACACCCGAAACGCCCGTTTTCACCCCTGAAACAACAGATCGAGCCCCGTGGGCTTTAAAGCAAGAAATATAAGTATTTAAAAACATAAAACAACATGTTTTAAGGGGATATATAGTTAAAATATATATTTCCCTACCTTAGGGTAGAAACCGCCGAAGCTTCGGTTTATTTCATGGCTCCCGGTTGCCACACGCCGACTGAGCGCGTTGAGAGCTTCGAATCGGTACCCCTCTTGCCTCCAAACTCTCTCTCTTTATCAATATCCAAATCTCCCCAAAAGACATGGACAAGTAGGATTGCATATGGAGAATTCTCAAGAATGAGGAGGAAGGAAGAGAGGCCAAAATAAAAGGAAAGAAGAAAGGAAAAGGAAGAAAAAGGGGCTCGGGCCGGCCCAGGCGCCCGACATGAGTTTATGCCTTCCCTAGGCAAAACTATCCATTCCGGACTCAAAGGCATAGATGGAATCTCAATATTACACTCTATTTAAAATTTATTTCCAAACTAACCTACATGAAAAATTAAATATTTAATTGAATAATATTAAATATTAAATATTCCGCTAAAATTCAAACAGCTCAGATTTCCTCCAAACTCTTATCCTAGGGTAAAATTCCTATTCCAGGACCAATGGACCTGTTAGAAAAATTATCTGAGATCAAATGGTAGGGGAAAATGACCATTTTACCCCTCATGAGAATCCAATAGAAAAAATTCAAATTTCTGCTCAAAACGACTGTCCGGAAAAACACAGGTTCTTACACCAACAATACAAACATTTACAGTAATTAGATGACAACAAATTCAATGAGTGACATGAATAAATGTATGTTTAGTTACATGAAAATTAAATTATTTTATTAATGGAAACATAATACTAATAAAAATTTATTTATTTAACAATATTTAAATTAAAAAACTGATGATATATAATGAAATACTACTATATGGATATCATAGCACTAATAATAATGATGACTCCTTAGTTCCCAATAAAACCATTCATATGCCCAAAACATTGGTTTCTATTACCAATGTAATTAAAACCATTATATTAGATACTATAGGGATTAATATCAACCCTTGTATTAAATCTCGTGTACTCAATATATATGGTGATATGTTAATGAAATGGATAACTGTAACACCTTGAGATTTTGTGAATTGTTTTTTCAAATTAATTTAATATTTTTGATATTTTTATTTTCATAGAAAAATCAATATAGGTTTTTATATTAAATCAATAATTTTATTTTTTATACACTATGCACAAGACTTATATTATCTTTTCATACATGAAACACTAACTTGGCTTGTGTTACACGTAACATTGAGTTTCTATGAAACATAATTTTATTGTTATAATTATTTAAAAGTGATTGTTATAACCAACCCATTAAAATTTGTAATATGAATTTAAATAAATAATTTTAAAATACTATTTATAATGATTATATATAAATGAAACATATTCAAAAAAAACATGTAATATTGGTAAAGTTTTTATATGTTTGAAAATACTATTTTTCAAATAAACAATTGTTTATGTCCTTTGGTGAATAGTAATAAAATTAATTTCAGGTGCTCTTAGAGATTTAATTTAATAAAATTAAAATAAATTTTTAATTAAAAATTCTAAAATTATTTTTCGGTGAATATTTTGATATTTTTCCAAAAACTTCATTTTTGGATGAATAGTAAAAAAATAATGAATTTTAATTCAAAACTACTTTTTTGTGTAATTTATTTATACTGTTAAATTATATTTTAAGTTGGATTTAAATTAAAAATAGATCAATTATACATGTATTATTAAAATTTATGTCATTGAAAACATTTTTGAAATGAATTTGATATAAAATATTAATGAACTTTTGAACATTCTCACTTTAAAAACCTACTTTCTCCCCAAGTATGTGGGATTTGCTTTAAAACTTAATTTTGAATCTTATGTGAATTAAATTTAAAAAAATAAAAATTCATGGTTTTAATAACTATAATATTTATATTATAATAAGATCAACTTAATTTTTGACCAAAAAGATTAGTGAGAGTGATTAAAATTAATTACAATGATTTTGGTAAAATTAAGCTTAATAGGGGACTAGATATTAAACCAAAGGGCCAAAATGACCAATAAACTTGTCCAAAAAACATTTATGGACATATTTATTATATAAACCTTTAATTAATTAGTCTTTTTTTATTATTTATGACTTTTTATAGGTAAAAACGTGGGTACATATAACTTGTTTTCAAAAATTCCAAGTGTGTCCCCTCACTCTCCTATAAAATCCCACCACCTCTACCCATTATTCACACCTCTAAAAAAAACTTGGGTTAATATAATATCTACCCAAATATATCCTCAAAATACCTCCTATAAACATAGAATCAATACCTTTTTTATAAATCCAACCCAGGAATCCCTTTGGTGCAAACCAAAAGGATTTACCCAAAGAAGATGTAACATCTTTCCTCAAGCTCCTTTTCTTTATTTTATTTCTATACCACCTAAATTATTCTTATACCATTATAATATAATAAAAATATTGTCTTAAATATACTTATTTGTTTTTATTTTAAGGTTTCAACCTACACTTACACACACTTCCATCTAATGGGTAACAAACTTACTGTTCTTGTGTACGATGAACTACCGCCTCATGAAACGACGTTGTTTGTTTTAC
The DNA here is from genome assembly GCA_963277665.1 of Viscum album. NCBI lineage: Eukaryota > Viridiplantae > Streptophyta > Magnoliopsida > Santalales > Viscaceae > Viscum > Viscum album. Next base: position 174,401,639 of record OY728157.1, read on the forward strand.
CTTTAACACCTATAATGGTTGGTAATTATGATGGAAACTATGCATATGATATATATGATATTATTTTTGAATTTATACTTCTTTATTTATTATAAAAATCATACCTTCATGCTTTCCATTTTGTGTAAGTATGATAATTTTGTTGGGGAATTGTGGACTACCACCTCCTCAAAGCGATGTGATTCATCCACACGTTACATTGAATATTTTAAGGACATATTTAGTAAAATTATATCATATATATTAAATAAAAATTCTACATTAATTATAATATATATATATATCATTTAATTTCCTTCTTTCAATATGTCAGTAAAGCAGAAACAATGTTTATGCGTACGTACGGCCTACCGTCTCCATGAACTGTGTATTCCATTTGATACATCTATCCAATATATATTATTATAAATATATATATATTGAATATATATGATATATACGTCAATTTTTTACATTCTTGAAATAATTAAATCATGAACTAATTAAGAGGATGAAGAATAACAGGTCAAAACATATATGAAAAATAAAACGGATATTACCTGAAATGTAACATTAACATAGAGTTGTTAATAAAAAGGAAATATAAAATCATAAAAAATCATATATGGTATTATATATAATAATATGGTATTGTTTTATATTTACAATAAACTTATACTTATTATACAGGAGGTTTGAGTGTGTATAAATAAATTCAAGACTTAAGCTAAGGGAATTTCATCTCCCTTTTTATTTCCATAAGATATATGCCATATTCACCACTCGATTATTTTGTGTGTTGTATTTACTATATTATGAAATTTTATGGCATTAATTAAATTTATTTAATGATATTAAAATCTTTAAATTCATTTTATTTCTTCATGTGGATAATTATTCTAAAGTTACTCAAGTAGAAAAGGTTTTCTCGTCTCACTTTTATTTTCGGTGAGAAACAAGCGATGTTCACCTCGTAATTCATATATGTGGTGTGTATGATTCCCATAGATTTATTATATGATTATTAAACTTAAATTTATGGGTATTTAGATATCTATTTTATGATATTTCTTTCATTTATTTTACATTTCAAAATTTACCAAATTGCTAAAGTAATTTTGTCTCAATTTTCCTTCTTTGAGACACATGTCAGTTTATGCACCTATATTTTTATATGAGGTGTATATACTATATTTTATAAGTTAAATCATGAACATAATTATTTTCATGATATTTTAAACTTCATTTAATTTCATTTTATTACATGGGGAGTATAATTCAAAGTTACCAAGCTATAATATTTTATTGAAATAATCTCAACATTTATTTAGATTGTTTATGATTATGATTCCAACGATGAAATATTATGATCCATATCTCAAGAGAAATCATGAATTTTTTTCTCCTATATATATTCAAGATATTTTTATGTATTGGAAAAAAAATCTACTCTTAGGTACATAATATTATTAATAAATTCTTCTTTAGAAAGTTTGACTTTACCTCTCTCTTCGGTCGGAAATCTGTGTTCATTCAAAACCTTGTTTTGTAAAAAAATTTAAAAAAAACAAAAATTATTCATAAGTTTTCAAAGTGATTTTAAATAAATGTATTTCAAAACATTTTAAATATTTCATTATAATTTTTCAATTTATTTTCACAGAAATGTTTTTCAAAAAAAATCATTCTTTATTTATAAAATTTCAAAGTATTTTTAAAGAAAAAAATTTTTTAAAATTTTTTTAAGATTATTTTATAATTTTTCAAAGAAAAGGGCTTTTAAAATGTTTTTTTAAGTTTCTTTTATAAGTTTCCAAGAAAAATTCTTCCAAAAAATCATTCTTATTTTATTTGTTTTCATGGAAAATGGTTTTCAAAATGATTTCAAACTTCTTCTATAAGTTTTCAAGGAAAGTGGTTTTCAAAAATATTTTCAATATTATTTTATATGTTTTCAAGGAAAATGATTTTCAAAATTTTTCCAAGATAATTCTATAATTTTTAAAGAAAAAATTTTTAAAAATGATTTCAAGCATTCTTCAATGTTTTCAATTCATTTTCAAATAAAATCGTGTTTTCTAAAGGTTTTATGTTTTAAAAATCCTTTTCAAAGACAAAAGGATATTTTCCACAATAAATGTATTTAAAATATATTTCAAAATTATTTTCAATATAATATGAGATCATTTGATGTTACTCATTTCCTTAGAGTAAATGATCCAAAGGTTCCATTCAAATTCTTTCTTCTATGGTTTATATTTCGATGGAATGATCCTTATGACACTTATTTCTCCTCCATAGGTTATATGATTTTTAAAACCCAATTTTTTTATGGTTTATACTTTAATTAAATTATTATGAGACCAATATATTTTCTATAGGTAATGATATGATGAAATTTTTATGAACCCATTTCATTTCATGGGTTATGATATGATTATTTTTTATAATCTTATGGCACGTGTATTATGTAACGGGTAAGCCATATATATCCCTCTAATTAATTGGGTAAGGATAAATGTTTTATGAGATCAAGAGGGTAAATTAGAGCCCATCCCAAGCCTAAAACAAGAAGGCATCTTAAGCCCGAAATAAGAGGGTACAATGGAGGGAATCCCAAGACTAAAACAAGAGGGTATATTAAGCTCAAAATTAGAGGTCACATGGGAGGAAATCCCATGCCTGAAATAAGATGGAATCTTAAGACCCAAACAAGAGGGTACATGGGAGTGAATCCTAAGACCAAAACAAGAGGGTACACAGGAGGAAATCACAACCCGAAATAAGATTGTACATGAGAGGTAATCCCAAGCCCAAAACTAGAGAGTACATAGGAAGGCATCCAAATCTTGAAGCAACTACATGGGTTATTATCCAAAACCAAACATTTTATAAAGGTCTGGGTATATAACCTTTCTATTTTCTATGTTTATGTGTATTCCACAAGTTCCATGTCTTATTTTTATATGATGCTTTCATTGATTATGATCTGTATTCCCTTATGCTTCATGTCTTTTGAACTACAAATATTTATTCCATGTCTCATGATTATGATCTTTGATATGTAGGGTATGACCTGAAAATTATATGCTCATGTTCTCATACCCTTATATTCATGTTATGATTACGTTTTTCCTTTATTTACCATTACTAATCATTTGATCTCACCCATTTCTAATGTTTCATTTACCTAGGTTATGAGGAATGTTTTTATGTAAAATTACTAATGGGGGATATATTTATAGGAAACATTCAAGATCTTTCACCCAGTTAGAATGTCTTGTTTTAAGTTTCTAAAGATGAAAATATATGATGATCCTCGGGCATGTACTTTATTAATAAGATGAATATTCATATAAATTGATGTAATATCCATGTATGTTAATCCTGGGTCACTATTGTTGGTATCAAAGAAAAGATTTAGTCAACCTTTGGAAACTAGGATGAGAAAACATTAGGGAGATCCCTAAGGATATTTATAAGGATATGTCTAGGGGTGTCTCTAAGGATAATTCTAAGTTTGAGTTAATGTTTAGGAAAATGTCATGGAATTTTGGTATAGGATTGAGCAAGTGGTTTCCTTGAAATACATTCTTTTCTGGATACTACAAGTGGACATGGTTTTGGCGTACTTTTTCATAGGAGTAACAACTCTAACAAGGTGTGTCAGTCCTGACTCGAACGTAACCTAGTACATGAAAATGAAACTTACTACACACTTGGTTTGACACTCCCGGGGGATATGATTTAGGAATTCATAAACTCATTTAGAACCATCATGATGGATTTAAATATAATATGACCATGAATAACATAGGATAAACCTAAGGTGTCATAGATTAAAGAATTAGGTGTCATTATTTATACATCCTATAAGTAATTTTTCATGATTATGTGGTTTTATGTTATGATAATTGTTTTTCACCCTATGATTTCTAGTCTTAGTCAATAGTAATAACTAGAAGGAACTAGGTTTATATCGAATGTTTCATATGTGGAAATTATGGGAATTATAAAAAACGATGTCCTTAGTGGAAACCATATGAAGAAAATTAGTAAGTTGGTATGATTATTGGATATACTTCGGAACATAAAGAGACCACAAATGACATGTGAAAGGTATGGAATGTTCTTCTAGTATTGTTTACATTAAATAAAAATAATAATTATTAGATTAAGGTTAAGGAACATTACAACATGATTCATATTTCATATTTTAGAAAACAGGTATTAAGGAATAAGTTAATTAATCCTAAGTAATGGTTTAAGAATAAATTTGGATGATTTAAGTGTATATGTTTTGGAATTAAATGATTATGTTGTATGAATCATAAAGTATATAAGGATTGTTTGTGGATGTTTATTTATTTTAAATAATGTGTCAAATGATACTGATGAACTAGAAAATTGATTTAATGGAAAGGTTATATTAAGGAAAGGTAAACCTTAACATGTTCCTAGGGATAGGAAAAATATATTTTATATGGATAAAGAGGTGATGATATGGATAAAGTAAATTCGATAGTTTTTATGACATAAAAATTGATTTAGGATGTATTGAAAAAGTAGTCTACATTATAATAGATGAATTTTATGACTTCTTGGATTTAAGGAATATATCTATTGTTATTTGAAAAATAGAAGAATACATGTTTTCTGAAACGATTAATGGTAATTTGGGACATTACCATATTTAAAGAAAAAATACAATGATGGTATTCACATTTTTGTAATGTGACAAACAAGATATACTTTGTGTTATATGGGGGATCAGTTAATCTAATTTCACAAATTTCTTTCTAATTTTTTAGATTTTCATATTTCAGTAGGGTTATAAGGTTAATCATTTATGGAAAATTTAAGTTAAAATTTGGATAAAGTATTTATGTATTGAGGTTGTATTGAAAACCTTAGTAAAAAAGTTTATTTAGTGATTAACCTTATTTAAAAGATTTCCATAATATTTATATTGTAAATTATATCAATGTGGTTTTAGAAACGAACAACCTATATGTCGGGTGACAATTCATCAAGTTCAGTAAGGTCCTGGGTCTTGAACTCATGACCAAAGGATGATAAGGGTTTCACGCCTACCAATGGCCTACGTGATGTCTAGGTAAAATTGTAATTATTTTTTTAGTTAAAAAATTTGGTGAATAAATATTAATGATGAAAAAGTAGTGTTACTTTTTTTTATTAATTTATTAACCATATGGACTTTGGAGAGTAGTTTTATAGAAATAGTTAGACGTTTCACTCTTTTATGGGCCTTAATATCTATTAAAAGTGTATTTTAGTGCTTTAGGAATCAAAGATAATTTTTATATATCATTTTATTTAAGTAATGGATGAATTATAAATTGATCAAAGAGGAACAAAAATACAAAACTATGTTTATATAAATATATCAAGTATATTTCCTTATAGTTTTTTCCAATAAAATAATTACTCAACATTGGGAAAATGATCAAAAAAATATTGTCCTAATACCTTACTTTTTTTTGATCCAATGGTATTTTAAATCATCACAGATTTATGAATTTGAGGCCCACAACCTTCAATTGATCATTTAATTATTTGTGATGTATGACCTCAATCACTCCCTATAAATATTTATGCTTTTCCTCCAAGTATATGTTTTTACTTCCTATCAATGTTCTCCTATGTGGAAACCCAGTTATATCTTACTTTGGGTAATCCCCATGTTTCCAAATTTCTTTTTTAAAGGAATTTTTAGTATCAATTTTACAATGTGGATTTATAATAAAGGAACTTTCAAGTATTAAACCTTTAATAACCCAAACAAATTTATAGCAAGAAATTCATTATAAGGGGGTAGAATGTAACACCCCAAGATTTTTTGAATTAGTTTTTTCAAATAAATTTAATCTTTTTGATATTTTTCTCTTCACACAACACTTAATATGGTTTTTTTATAAAAAAAACACTATGTTTCATTTTCATACACTACACTCAAGACTTATATTAGCTTGTGCTACATACAAAACCGACTTTTCTTGTGTTTCATGCAACACTCAGTTTCTACGAAAAATCATTTTATTGTTATAATTATTTAAATGAGATTCTTATAACCTAAACATTAAACATAGTAATATGAAAAGAAAAAAAAACTACTTTTAAAATATTATGTAAAAAAAATTATATTAATAAAACATATTGATAAAAAACATGAAATTTTGGTAACGTCTTTATATGTTTGAAAATACTATTTTCTTAAATAAATTTATTTTTATGTATTTCTGTGAAAGAAAATAAAATTAATTTTACACACTCATATATATTTAATTTGATAAAATAAAATTAATTTTTGAATTCATAATTTCCAAATTATCTTAGGGTGAATTTTTTATATTTTTCTAAGAAACTTCATTTTTTGGATGAATGGTAAAAAAATAATGAATTTTAATTCAAAACTGCATTTTCCTCTAATTTATTTATATAGTTAAATTATATTTTAAGTTGGTTTTAAAGTCAAAATAGATCAATTATACATCTACTAATCTAATTTATTTCATTGAATCATTTTTATATTTAATTTCGATATAAAATTTTAATGAACTTGTGAACATTCTCACTTTAAAAACCTGTTTTCTCACCACGTCTGTAGGATTAGCACTAAAACATAATTTTGATACTTCTATGAATTTAATTTCAAAAAAAGGAAATAAAAGGTTTTAATATATATAATATTTATATTCTAATAATATCAACTTAATTTTTACCAATAATTTTATTGAAATTTATTAAAATTCATTACAATGATTAAGGGAAGATAAGTTTTACAAGGGGACTAAACCTTAAGCTTAAGGGTAAAAATGACCTATCCACTTGTCCAAAACTCATTTTATGGACATATTTCTCCCATAAACCTTCAATTATTTAGTTTTATTGTATTTTTTAAGACTTTTTTAGGTAAAAATATGGGTACACCAATCTTGTTTTAAAAATACCAAGTGTGCCCCCTCCCTCCCCTATAAAAGGCCACCACATCTCCCCCTTAATAAAACCTCTCAATACACTTTTTTTTGGATATTATAAGGATTTATATCTCCTAAAAATACCTCCAATAAATATATAATCCTCACCTTGTGCATAAATCCAACCAAGGAATCCCTCTGGTGGGGAAACTAAAAGGATTTACCAAAAGAAGAGGTAGAATCCTTCCTCAACCTCCTTTTCTTTATTTTCCTTCTCCACCACAACAATTAATCTTATTCCATGCTAATATAATAACACTAGTGTCATAAATATACTGATATGTTTTTAATCTAAGTATTATACCTACACATGCACACACTTCCATGTAATGGCTAACGAACTTACCGTTATTATGTACGGTGAACTGCCGCCTCATGAGACAATGTTGTTCGTTTTACCTTTACCTCCTATAATAGTTGGGAATCATGAATAAAGCTCTTTTTTCTATATAATATATATGATAATTATGATTTATTTTTACTTATCTAGTTATTATATAATTACAACCTTTATACATTTCATTTTGTGTAAGTATGATAATTTTGTTTGCGGAAATGTGGACTACAGCCTCCTTAAACTAATGTGATTCATCCACACCAAAAATGGAATGTATTAATGATGTGTTTGTTAAAATTATTTGATATATATGAAATAATAATTCTACTGTAATTATAATATATATATATATATATATGTTTCATTTAATTTATTTCTTTCAATGCATCAATAAAGAGGAAACAACATTCATGTGTACGTACAATCTACTGTCTCCATGAACGGTGTATTCCATTTCATACTTATATCATATATAGATATATATTATTATAGATTCATATATAATGAATATATATTATATATACATCATTATTTTCATTCTTTAAATAATTAAATTATGATCTAAGAAATGTGATCAAGAATAAAAAGTCACAACATATATGAAAAATAAAGCAGATATTACCTGAAATGTAACATTAGCATGGAGTTGTTGATAAATGGGTAATATAAAGTCATAAAAATAATATATTTTATTATATATAATAATATGGTTCTATGGTAGATTTAAAATAAACTTATATTAATTATATAATAGGTTTGAATGTGTACAAAGAAACTAAATACTTAGGGTAAGGTAATTTAATCTCACTTTTTATTTCCATGAGATACACCACATATTCACCAGTAAATTACTCTCTGTGGTTTATATACATCCATATGACATGTTATATCATTAATTTAATTTGTTTAATCATATTAAAATCTTTTAATTTATTTTATTATTTCATGGTGATCATGTTTTTAAAGTTTCTCAAGTAGTAAGGGTTTTCCCGTCTCACTTTTAATTTCCAAAAGACATAAGAAATGTTCTCCTAGTAATTATAATATGTGGTATATATAATGCCCAAAAATGTATTCTATTATTCTTATACTTAAATTTATCTATATTTAAATATAAATTTTATGATCTTTATTTCATGGACTTTGTGTTTCAAAAGTTACCAAATTGGTTAAGTGATTTTGTATCAATTTTCCTTCATTGAGACACATGTCATGTTATGCACCTATATTTTTCTATGAGTTGTATATACTACCTTTGACATTTTAAATAGTTAATATAGCTTTTTTAATGATATTTTAAGCTTCATTCAATTTCATTTTCTCACACAGGTAGTATAATTCAAAGTTTCCAAGTTGTAAGTGTTTATTGAAAAAATCTCATCGTTTATTAGTATTGTTTAGGATTAAGCTTCCATTGATGAAATATTATGATATGTATCCCAATATAACTCATAAATTTCTTATCCACTTTATATTCCTGATATATTCATGTATATTCTTCATTTTTCCACTCGTTGGTACATAAGGTGATTAATAAAGTGTTTTAAGAATTTCTGACTTTACCTATCTCTTCACTCGGAAATATATGTTCCTTCAACACCCTGTTTTATAAAAAGTGTTTCAAAATTTTTTCAAAAAATATTTAGAGTTTTTTGATGTGTTTTTAAATAAGTTGATTTCAAAATTCTCTCAATATTTATTTATAGGTTTTCAAATTATTTTCAAATAAATAGTGTTCAAAACTTTTTTAATTTTTATTTATAAGTTTTAAAAGTGTTTTCAAAGAAAAACGTTTTTAAAATGTTTTGAATCTTATTTTATAATTTTTCATGGAAAGAGGTTTTCAAAAGGTTTTCAAGATTATTTTATTATTTTTCAAGAAAAATTGTTTTCAAAAAAATCAAGTTTATTTTATATGCTTTAAAGGAAATGGTTTTCCAAAAAAAATCACGCTTCTTTTATAAGATTTCAAGAAAAATGGTTTTCAAAAATATTTTCAATATTCATTTATATGTTTCCAAGGAAAAAGATTTTAAAAATGCCTTTAAGATTATTTTATAATTTTTAAAGGAAAAAAAGGGTTCCCAAAATTATTTCAATCCTTCTTTCTATGTTTTTAAAGCATTTTCAAAGAAAATAGTCTTTTCTAAGGTTTTTTTGTTTTAAAACACCTTTTAAAAGAATAAATGATATTTTCTTTAAGAAATTATTTTAAAAGATATTTCAAAGTTATTTTCCATCAAATATGACATCTGTTGATTCTACTCATTACCTTATGGAAAATTATCCAAATGTTCCATTCATATTCCTTATTGAATGTTTAATGTTTTTATGTAATGTTTCTTATGATACCCTTTTCTCTTCCACAGGCTATATGCTTTTGAAAACCTACTTTGTTTTACCAGTTATACTTTTATGAAATGATTATGATACCTATATATTTTCCATAGGTATTGATATAATGAAATATTTATGATACCCATTTAATATCATGTGTCACGACCCCCTCCCCACATATTTTTCCCCTCTTAGGATGGCAATGGGAGAATAAAGATTGTGAACCCTCAGTCCTGCCTCCAGTTGGTCCTGGGTTGGATATTAGAATTAATGGTATATTAAATACACATATAAGAGGAATTAATCTATAAGGAAACACATACGAAAGAGAGAGATAATATAAACACCAACCAAATCCTACTCAGACTCCAATATAAAAGGAAAACCAAAGTGCACGTATGTAATGACATAAAAAACTACTGCAACATCAAGGAAAAACTGCAAGTACCAATAGAAAAGTAAGGATAGTAGTGACCAAAAAAACCAAAAATCTCCTACTAAACCCCAAGCTACTATTAACTAGCATGATCTTTGACTTTCTCCAAATGACATGAAAATCAATTTATATATAAGAAATATGAGTATAAGAGTATACTCAGTAGGATCGTTCTTGGAGAATCTCATTCAAAAGATAAATAAATAATGATAAAACACATTAAACAAAAAGTGACACTAACTCATCACATAAATAGGTATACTAAGTTCTCATCCTCACCACGGCTACTCTCACCAATTATCACATACAATATTATATAATAAATTGAAGAATTTAAGGGGCACCCCGCTACTACTTCCCTATTAATTTACTGCTTTTCCCCAATGTCCCACATTGTGAGCATGTCTCTATAAAAAGGTTATCTTGTAGACACTAGGGAAAAGCATCACAATATGCACCGCATACATCGCAACCCAACGTACATGTAACCAAAAGTAACCAAGTAGTTTTTTGGAGCCACCACATCCCCCATAATGTGAATCATACATAGGGTAATCCATCACAGATCACACATCGAGTAAGGAACCTCAAACAATCATATCCCACACACGTTATACCTATATTTTTCCTTAGGAAACTATATCTAAAATTCATGTGTGTGAAAATGACCACAATCCATTACAGTGTTATGTACATATATATGTAGAAAACTAATACCTTTCATACTAGAATATGTAACTACCAAGAGAATATATTGGGGTTAAAGGGGGTAGTTAGAGATCCATCCTCCCACTAGGATGTTGGGGAGAACACACCCCCCCCCCCGACTCAGAATCCCATGGGTGTAATTTTTCCAAACTAACTATGTGGCTAGCGTATAAACACAAAAAATGTACATGATATTATATAGCTCAAAAACACACTATGGGAATAACCTAGTCTTCGAATCAACCGCAGATAATGTCTCTCAAACTCCCAACTTCCACTACTAAGACTATATATCCTAAAAGAACACAACCATTTAAAGATATACATTAAGTAACTTTATTCCTTTTCATTATCTTCAATTTTAAATAATTTATTCTTAAACAATTAATTAACCATTAACACTTCCACATTGAAATGAATTAGCATCAAAATAATGTTTCATTCCCTCTAGGGATAATCAAACCAAGTTCATGTCTTCTCATAATTATAACCTCAGAATTTCATCCCAGCAAGCTCCAACACCATGGGTTAAAAATTTATATATTTATTAAAAAAATTAAATCTATATTACTAGGTACTCTTGGAAATCATCAAAATCTACCCAAAAAAGTAAAAAAACACATCTATCTACCTCAAGAATTTGGGAAAGGAAAGCACATAAACTAACATCCTAGCTATCAGACAAACAATAGATTGAAATAAGAATATAGCTTTCATAATAATAGGTAAGCCCAGCCTCAACCTGTTCTGTCATCCTCAGTGTCCTCCCTGACTCCCACATGAAAATCTTGATGTATCTCCCCATCAAAAGTGTCAACTACTACCACAAAAACTGGGCCTCCCACCCCACATACCACAACATCCCTCTAGGCTCATCTATCCCAATCTCACATCACATTTGGGCATCCTCACCCCATAATCTGCAATATCCTTCCAAGATCACATAATATCACAAGCTATAGGAAACAAACATAGATACCAGGCACTTGGACCTAACAAAAGGCATAGATATCACACTATCTAGCAAAGCAACAGGCAAACCATCATCACAGCATAAAAATGCAACATCTCCATATGATCAATACCAGTTATTTAATCTGGTTCAAGTAATTATTATGTTAATTTCATTACAATCCAAGGGAATAAATCATGCCCAATTTACATTTTCACATATATAAAAGAGAAGAAATTAATATGATACCTCAAAAAGGGTGTCAATATTCTTCACATGAGAATGGACCAACATTCCTAATCTTGATCACCTCTCCTACAAGAACTGCATCCACCTGAGGACGCTGCACCACAACCGCACCAACAAAAAACTCCATTAAATAAATGGAGATAAATCACCATCACATAGAAAAGTGGAACGGTGGAGAATAGATAGAATAAATTTCAATAATAGATATAGAACATACCTTGGATCAAATATGGATCAAAGGAGGGAATCTAGGGATATATCCTTGAAAAAGGAATCTCCAAAACATCGAAAAGGGGTTTTTTGGGTCACCTATAATGAGATATAGGGGTGCTATAGCTGTAGGGTTTGACAACCAGAGTGGATGAAAACATTTAAAATGTATAGCATTGTGGATTTACATGTCATGTAATCCTTTTTAACATCGTGTAATTCTATGGGTTCTGGTTCTACTGAGAAACGTTTCACCTTTACATTTTATTATTATTCTAACCCTCATTCATTACATGTCATGAAACCTACTTTCATGTTATATGAAATTATTACACATCTTAAAATATCCCTACTTTCAGCTTTTAGAAACTAAACTTCTCCATAATTCCTCTATGCCTCCTCCGAGCACCTTGGTCTTCAGAAACACACAAAGTTTTGATCCACATATATTTAGGTGCTTACATTAGATACCTCTCAATACATTTTCATCCTCAAAAATCCAAAACCAACCTAGAGGGGAAAATAAAAGGGGTTATCCGAATAGATGCCTCGTGAGATTCCTCTCAAGGCTCTCTCCACCATAGGATCACAACCACATCATTAAAATAATATAGAGGAACCATGTAAAAAAGCACAACCATATCCTAAACACTTTCCCAGGGGAGATACCTCTCAAAAGAGAGTAAGACACAACAAGCAACAAGATAAAGTCATCTCATAAACCTGAAAAGGTCTATATCCACAAAATGAACAGCATTATAAGAAAAGATCTAAACATCAAACATCTTGGGATACTGAGTGTGTATCTATAAATCACATTCCTAGGCACACTCCCCTATTCCACCATGCTGCTGCAAGACAAAAACCAATGGGATATCACTCCCACACAACACCTTCTCCTGGTGGACCTGAATCTCCACAGACCACTCCACGAAGGTTGCATCATTATCAGCATTGATATCTCACCAATAGATAATGCGAAAGTCTCCATGAAGATAATGATGGAGCTATCACATGTGAAAAATATCGTGTAACTTTCTCATCTATGGGGGAAGAGCTATATGATTCACCATGGAACCAATAGGAGAAAACTCCTCAAAGGTCCCAACAAACCAAGGCCGAAGCTTTCTCCCATAACCAAATTGTAATTTCCCATGATGAGGACTCACCTTGAAGAAAACTTGATCTCCAATTTTTAACTCCAAAGGTCTCCTTATATGATCATTATATGATTTTGGATGATCTTTCACTGCTTTCATCCTCTCATGAATCACCTGAACCATCTTGGTTGTATTCTGTACCAATTTAGATCCAAGAATTAAATACTCTATGACCCTAGTCTAGCATAATAGAGAATGGAAATGTGAGCCATATAAGTCTTAAAACAACATCATACTAATGGTGGAGGGAAAACAATTGATGTAAGATAACTCTACCAAGGGATGATGCCTCATCTATGAACCTCCAAAATCCAGAACATAAGAGCACAGCATGTCTTCAAGAGTCTGGATGGGGTCCTCTATTTGAACTTCCTCCTACAGATGAAAAGAAATGATAAGGAATATTAGAGAACCACAAGAATGTTGGATACCTCTCCCCACCCTAGAGCAAAAATGAGGGTCTCAATTGGAAATGATCATCCTCGGGACTCTATGGAGTCTCACCACCTCCTCTAAATACTACCTCGACAAAACTTTCACTGAGCTCGACTTCTTGATTGCTATAAATTGGGATGATATTTTAAAATGATCTACTACCACCAAAATATCTATATATCCTCCCTAATATCTAGTTAAACTAATAAAAAATCCATTGATATGTCCTCTCACTTCCACTGTTGAATATCTAATGGCTAGAGAAAACCACAGGGAACATAGTGATCGGTCATCACCATCTGGGAGACCAAATAGTGAGACAGAATCCCTATAACTATATACTTTAACCCATGCCTCCAAAACTGGCCCTTAAAATCTCAATACATATTTTCCACTCTAGAATGTACTGCTAAAGGTGAACTGTGGAACTCTACGAGAACCATATCACGCATCACCAAAGTAACGAAAATACTTTACTGACACTTGGTGTTGTTCATCCTCAGACTAACCATCAGGGGCCTCTCCACAAACAACTCAGTCTCTCTAGAACACCACCTCAAGATCCAGAAATGATGATTCCTATACCATCTGCACCAGACATGACTGAACCGTAATATGAAAAAAAAACACTTCTTCCAAATTCTCCCATATCTAGATGCAATGTTCAAATTTCTTCCATCACTCTCCAGGAATCATTTGATTCCCATACTACATCGTTACATGACTTCCTGTTCAGCGTATTGGCAACAAAATTCCACTTCCTAGGTGTATATGAAATATAAAATTCATAATCTTGTAATAACACCATCAAACAAAACTAGTTAAAGTTCAAGTCAAATTGGCAGAAAACAAACCACGGGATATTATGATCGGTGAAGACCAAAAAACTTTCACTAATGAGGTAATGTCTCCAAAACATTAGGGAAAACACCACTATAGAAAACTCGAGATTGTAAGTGAAATATCCATGCTCATGGGGACATAAATGCCAAGACCCATAAGAAATGACCAATCTCTACTGCATCAGAACATAGCCCAATAGATGAGAAGCATCACAGAAAACCTCAAATTGAACTCCATCTGCTGGAAGACAAAGAACTGAAGCACTGACCAAATTCTCCTTCAGATATTCAAAATTCTTCTACCACTGATCAGTCCACAAGAACACATGATACTTTATTGTCAACACTATCATAGTAATCATAGCCTAAGATAAATAAGCTACAAACCACCTGTAATAGCATGTAAGACCAAGGAAACTTCGCACTTCTACCACTGTCTTGGGGGCTTCCCAATACAAAACTACTTATATCTTTTATGGATCCACAACAACTACATACTATGATATAACATGCCCCAAGAAATATACTTCTTGATGCCAAAAATCACACTTCAGAAACTTTCAAAACAACTTATTTGAACAAAGAACTCCCAAAATGAAACATAGATGCTCTGCATGATCCACCTCAGATTCGAATTACACAAGGATTTTGTTGATGAAAAACACCATGAACATATCCAAGAACTCATGGAACACAGAATTCATTAACCCCATGAACACATCAGAAAGATTTATCAGACCGAACAACACCCCAACAAACTAATAATTCCCATGACAACAACGAAAAGAATTCTTTGGGATATCCTCATCCTTTACACACATCTGATGATATCATGAATTAAAATTGATGTTCGAGAACCAACTTTAAACCTTTATTTGATCAAATAAATCATCAATACATGGAAGAGGAAAGTGGTTCTTCATTTTCACTTGGTTCAAGTGTTGATAATTGATACACAACCACATACTTCCATCAACATTTTTTCTGAACATATCTAGTGCACCTCATGATGAAACACTTGGCCAAACAAAACCACACTAAAATAGACCATATATCAGTATATGTAGCTCTCTCAACTCATAAGACTCCATCCTATATAGAAATATCGAGATAGGATACATTCCTATCTATAGTTTGATCCTGAACTTGATCTATCATCGAGGGGGTAATGCTATAAACTCCTCTAAAAAGACATCAGAGTACTCTTCTATAACCTTGGGAAACCCCAAGTACTGAAGTTATAATGAATTCAGAATAAGCACATCTGTCAAGGATGACAGGGATAGAAGATTCCACTGACTCATCTGAGGGACTCATTGTCCCACAAACACAGCTACCTCTTTATCGGTATTGAAGAACACAACATACCTTCTGAAGAAATCCATGATATCCATCACCAAATACAGCCAATTCATGTCAATGGTGATTTAATATGGTCATATTCATAAATATAGGAAATATCCAGAGGATAAGTGTTTCCCTATCACTAGCTCACAGTCTCTACATACATCAAACAAGTCAAATCGGCCTCCAACTGGCATAGTCAATACCAAGGGAACTGGAAGTATCTCTACCTCAAGTCCCAAACCACGGACAAGGGAAGGTGATATGAAGGATAATTTCACTATTTGATCAAACAAGGAATGTACCCAAGTATAAAACAAGAAAATGATTCCTCGAATGATTTCTAGCTTGCCTAGTGGTGGTAATGCTAAAACATAATGCTAACCACGACCAGCTCCATGAACTCTTTGATCCTGCTGATGACCACCTCCATGGTTATGATCTACTATTTGTGAATAGGGAGTGTATTGGGGTTATCCTATACCTTCTAAATATACTCTCTATTGATCCCAAACTGGAGAAACTTATTTCTACTACCCCGGCTAGAACTGCCATAGCAGAGGATCCTGAAGTGGAATAATTGGAGCATGCTAACTGCTCAAAAAGGTTGGTAACTCTCGCTACTGATGACTATGGAATCCTTATAAAAACATGTGTCTGGTCCCTTTTAATAGTTATTAGAGCCTATCCACCCTCATCCTAAAGAATTGAGATATTAAGGGATAGGACTTACCCCTAGCTGATTGGAAACTCTTCTTTCCTAACAACAGGGAACCCCATACCACAGATATGATTCATGATGAATCCAGAAGACTCCCCTCTCATGAAAATATGATTCTTTCTACCAGACTCTTGATGACCACTACTCTCTCTAAAACCTCTAGATACTTCTTCAGCATAAACAGGGTGACCTGGTGCTAGATATCTGGACCATAGCCTCCTCGAAATGCCACACGCTAGCCTTCTCAACAGAAAACATGTTTCAATCATATCACTGAAGGATCCTAAAATAGATCATGAAATCCAATGCATTGTAGATCCCCTAAAGAAGGGTAAGAATCTCATAGTTACTAGCCACCATTGCATTTGAAAAAAGGAAATCGGATCTAAAATAGTCTCAGAACTCCTCCCACGAGACTACTGACTCTTCACAATCTTTAAGGAACAAGAACCTACACTACCTCGTTGCCCCAAGAAGCATCATCATATCCAACGATACCTAGTTTTCCTTATGAGTGCAGATCAAATGAATTCAATCTCAAAATCTTCTAAACAAGATTCTATGACTGCATTTGAAATATAACCCTCATACCTCTATAGACACTGGTGCTGAAACTCTCAAATTTTCCTCCTCAAAGTGTCATCATCATCAACCTCTGCTCTACAGTAATATTCTGGCACAACCTGCTAAACATATACTGAGCGAACCTAATGTGAATGTCGACCAGTATCCATTTCTACAAAATAATAAATAGTTAAAGATATTAACCCTAGAATAGGGAAGTCTTTAACCTTAATTAATTGTTTTCTTTTATTCATTTTAGGTTAACCTATCTCAATGTCTACCCATTCCGCTTGTTTTACACTTTACCCCAATGTCGCACATCCTGAGCATCTCTCTCCAAAAAGGCTATCTCATAGATAATTGGGAGAAGAATCACAATATGCACCTCATACATCACACCACTAAGTTCACATAACCAAAAGTAACCAGGTAGTTTATAGGATCCACCAAAGCCCGCATAACATGTATCATACATCGAGTATTATACCTCAAGCCATCATAGCCCATACACTGAGTAAGGCACCTCAAGACATCACAGCCCCCACACGTTATACCTATAGTAGTCCTTGGGAAACTATATCTAAAATACATGTGGGAGAAAATAACCAAAATCTATTATAGTCCTCTACACACATATAGGGGGGAAACTAACCATCATTCGTACTAGCACAAGTAACTACCAAGAGAAGATAGTGGGGTTAAAGGGGGAAGTTACCCATCCATCCTCCCACTGGGATGTTAGGGAAAACACCACCCCAGGGATCAGAATCCCTGGGGTGTCAATTTTACTAACTAATAGGGTAGATTAGAATACAAAAACACAAAATTTACATGATATAACATAGATCACAGCCACACTAAGGGAATAACCTAGTCTCAAAGTCAACTATAGCTAATGTCTCTCAAACTCCTGGCTGCCACTGCTAAGACCATATATCCTATAAGAAAACAACCGTTCAAAGAGATATATTAAGTTACTTTATTACTTTTCATCAGTTTAAATTTACATTAAATAATTCTTAAACCATTAATTGGCTGTTAACATTTCTACATTTCATGAGATTAGTATCACAAAAAAGTTTCATGACCTTCATGCATAAGCAAACCAAGTTCACAAATTCTCATAATTATAACCTCAGCATTGCATCCCTAAAAGATCCAACACCATGGGTTAAACATTTATTCATTTATTAACATCATTAATTTTCATATTACTAGGTACTCTAGGAAAACATCATAATCTTCCAAACAAAGTAAATAATCAAACACATTCATCTTCCTTAAGAAGTGGGGATAAGAAAGTAGATCAACGAACAACTTGGTCATTATCCAAAAAACATATTCAAATAAGCATTTATATGTCAAATCAATGGGTAAGCCTAGATTCAACCCATTAATTAATCCCTAGTGTCCTCTCTAACACCCACATGAATATTCCGATGCATCTGACCATCACAGTCATCAACTACAACCACAATAACCATGTCTCCCACCCCATATACCACAATATCCCTTCAGGATTAGCAATCTTAGGCTCACATAACATCCTAGCCTCTCCACACCATAAACCACAATATCGCTTTAGGATCAAATCATATCACAAGAAGTAGGAAACAACCATAATCGGGATCTTGGCCCTAAATAAACACATAGATATCACACAATCTAGAAAAATAAAGGGCAAACTGCTATCACGGTATAAAGAAACAACATTACTATGTGATTGATACGAAATCATTAATCCATTTCAAGTAATTATTAGGTTAATTTCATTATAATCCAAGGGGATAAATCATGCTCAATTTACAATTAAACATATATGAAATAGAATAAATGAATCAACTTCCTCAAAAAGGGTGTCAATGTTCTTCATATGAGAATGGACCAACACTGTGGAAACCGGTTACCTCTCCCAAAAGAATTGCATCCACTCGAGGATGTTGCACCACAATTGAACCAACAAACAACAAAAAAAAACTTCATTAAATATATGTAGATAAAGTTCCATCTTGTAATGTCTCGTATTTTCCGTTTATTATTTTTTAAAATATTATATGGAATTATTTTGAGACCGGGCGCAAAGATGGCACATCATTTCGAGGTCCAGTGAGCCCGGAATGGTGGTTTGAACTTTTTTTTAGTTAAGTGAGTCGGTGCTTGTGCGCGGTTGTGGCAGTTTCCAAACAGATGCCCGGATTAAAAATCTGATCGCACCGTTGCGTCAGAGACGACGACTTTGCCAAAGAACAACTCTAACCTCAACCGGTGCAGGTCGGCTGCAAAATTTAATTTGGGACGTTTCAAAAAGGAAATCTCTTTGGAGGGAATAAAATAAATTAATAATTTATTTTATTATTTTTAAAACGTTTCCTTTTTTTAGAACGACCTAATCCTCCCCTATAAATGCATCCTTATGGAAAATTCACAGGGTTAGCCTCATAACCCTGCGAGTTGAGAAAAAGAGAGAGATTTCTCTTGGAGCTTGGGCAGAGGAGGACGCATTGGCGAATGATGACGGATCAAAGTCGAGAATCGCTACGCCAACAACGTTGAAGGATCTCGATGACAATGGCATCACGGCGCCTTCATCAACAATCGATCCTTTCAAAAGGTAGGGGTTGTTGTTTTGATTTTATTTTCCTCGAATTTAAATTTAAACGAAGAATGCGGATCAACCACGAACAAGTTGATCGGCGGATTCGTACGTTATTGCAGGAGGGTTTTCTTTGGGATGATTTTGGGGAATTAATCCATGATTTATATTCATGTTGATCTCTACTCCGTTTAAATCTATTAACGGGAGCGGATCAACACCGTGACAAATGACGGTGGAAGTTTGTTCCTCATTTTGTTTATTTAGATCTCTTCCTCCTTTTTC
The DNA here is from genome assembly GCA_963277665.1 of Viscum album. Classification (NCBI taxonomy): domain Eukaryota; kingdom Viridiplantae; phylum Streptophyta; class Magnoliopsida; order Santalales; family Viscaceae; genus Viscum; species Viscum album. The sequence goes on from OY728157.1 coordinate 174,421,789, forward strand.
CCCGCGCGTTCTCCGCGTTCTTCGTGGGGCGACGAAAAACGGATCGTTGCGCATCCGTTCTGCGACGCAACGATCCTAAATAGAAGGTTTGCCATAGCAACATTCTTGTGGAGGTGCGTCAACGATGGCAGACGGCAAATCGGACCAGATCGAAAAGGGCGTTCTTCGAGCGTTCTTCGCACGGGAAGATCAATCATGGTTTCAGAGCCGATCAGAGGCCCGAAAACGACGAAAACAGCTTCGTGGTGTCGGGGTGACCAAAACCTAAAGGTTTCGTGGCGATCGGACGGCCGGATCAATGATCAGAGCAACATGGGAGGTGCGACGGTGGAGGTCCGCGTTTCTGGAAATTTCCATAATACACGGCGTGTACTTCCGAAGAACACGTCGTGTAGTTATGATGGTGGCGGCTAGGGTTTCGGGGTCAGAGAAGGATCACACGGCGTGTGACCCTGGTCACACTGCGTGTTGGACCTTCTCCAAAGCTCGGCGTATACTTCGGGTGGTACACGAACACGGGATGGAGTACACGACCGTGTACTCCCTCACCCGGCCAGGCGAGGTCACTAGTGCAGGTCACCCCGTGTGAAGATTGCACGGGTTGGAGTACACAGGTTGGTGACCATGTACGGGTACATGGCCAGAGTACACTGAGCTAGCCCCAGTGACCCAGACACGACGTGTACTCTGTACTACATGCCGTGTATAAAGTTTTCTACATGACCAGCCTCACAACACGGGCCGTTGTACACGGGTAGTACCTGGGGTCAGACAACACGACGTGTATCATTTCTACACGTCGTGTACTTTTTGGATAATGGCTTGGTCCTTTTGTTTACCATGCCTTGAACATATTTTGTTTGGGTTAGTTCCCCTTTATCTTTTCCCCTGAAGGTCAGGCATCATTCCCTCATGATGGATTATGATCCCTTCAGTAGGACTTTTCTGTGATAGAGTCAGGCATCCATCCGAGAGGCCCAGATCAAGATCCTCTATCCATTCTAGACCCTAGGTAGAGTCAGGCATCAGCATGACCAACTTTACCGGGCATTGATCCTCTACCTAGCAGGTGAATTCCGGATGAGTCGCGGTATCCGCCATGGCCCTGGCAGTGACCCTCATCTGTGTATCGAGATCTTTCCCACTCAGGAGTGTGTCTCCTGTAATGAGTGCTTCTATCTACCGTAACCCTTCCACTCAGGAGTGTGTCTCCCGTAATGAGTGTATCTATATCTCGTGACGGTTGCCTACGAACATCACTTCTCGGACGGACGTCATCAGAACTATAAGACTCGTGGAGTGTGTTCTCCCGGAGCGAGCGCATCACGGAATCTTCAAACGGAATCCCTTGTGGGGGTATGCGGTTGCGTGACTTGTCTCTAGACCACGGGCCTGGGTTTTGAGTATATATGGTTTTTTCTATATGTTCTGTAAACATATATTAAGATTAGTAGACTGTACCTTTACTTTGTGTATTGCTTTGTGGTTTTCGGGGTCCTTTACTGAGTATTGTTATACTCACCCCTGCACGGGCTTTGCCCGCATGTCTGGTGTCTTGTGCAGACGAGCAACCTTTGACAGAGTCTAGGGTGGACCAGGACAGGACTGAGCCTTCTGAGTTTCCTACAGGCCGAGGCGTTCCTACGGCTATGAGCAGCAGTCCCAGTACCTTTGTGCTTACATGTTGGACTTTGAGGTTTTTCAGACTCTTGTTTTTGGTGGGCTTGTATTCTGGCCAGTTTACTTTTACAGTACTCTACCTTTCGTCATGCTCTATTGGTTGGGTTTACTTGTATGCATGCATTTTTGTTCCTTTGTGTTTTACATTTCACCATTTGTGGGCTTGGAGATTTGTGTGTGTGTACAGGTACTTAGGCAATGTCTCCCATGTTAGTGACACGCCTACTTGGTGCTAGTCACCAGCCCCTGGCCTATTGGATGCGGGCTTGGGGAGTCACGGCGCGGGCCCCACTAGGACGGGTCGTGACAGAGTGGTATCAGAGGTGGTAATTTCTACCTAAGTACCAAGAGTCTGTGAGTTTGGTTGGAGCAACAGTGTTGAGTGTTTCGGGTTCGGCTTTTAGGCCAGAGACTCTAGTGTTGGTGCGGCGGCCGACGTATCCGTACACCAGGACTCTGATAACCTACTTTTCGACCTGGTTCATGAAAACACTGGTTGCGGGAAAATAAAAGGTACATGCATCAGATAAGAATGGGTTGTGTCTTCCATATCCTTGGTGTCAGCTATCCAGATATACTCATTGACCTTGACCCATCTTGTTTCTTTACAGGATGCCTCTGCGACACGTACCCGCTATGATTCAGCAGCACAATCACGAGGATGACCCCCTCAGTGATGAGGCTTTGATACAGGGACCAGTTCCCCAGGCGTTTCCACCAGGTGGTGCACCTACTATACCACCACCGGTGGAGCAGCCAGTGGTACCTGCAGTACCGACTGGCAAGGAGCGCAGGCTTAGCGCGCTCCATGAGTTTCAGAGACAGAGGCCCCTCGGGTTCCGAGGCGAGCCCGACCCTTAGGCGGTTGAGGACTGGCTTGAGGCGGTGACCAAATTTTTCCATCTAGTGAGGACACCAGCAGACCAGATGGTGATCCTAGGAGCGAGCCTTCTTCAGGGTTCGGTCGGACGATGGTGGAGTCTGACCATGGAGACTCACGATGAGGAGACTCTTTCATGGACGGAGTTTGAGCGACTCTTTAGGGAGGAGTTCTCTCTGGTTACACTGAGATATGTGCATATCCAGGAGCTTATTTAGCTCTAGCAGGGCAGTATGACGGTGGATGACTATTCATCGAGGTTCACCAACCTCGCCAGGTACTCGATGGATATGGTCAGGGATCAGTACTTCAGGGCTCGGACCATTGAGCGAGGTCTACGGCGAGACATCCAAGATAGTGTCGTGCCTCTATGCATATCAACCTATACTGAAGTGCTCGAGCGGGCCTTGGTGATTGATAGCTTCTTGGCGGAGCAGAGACAGCCTCCGGCAGTCAGCTGCAGGCAGACAGGTGCGGAGACACCGGCAGCAGGGAGCCGACGTCAGACGCAGGGATCTGGACGTGGGAGATGTCATAGGAGGACCCAGGATAGGGGATCGACAGTACAGGGCTCTCAGGCTGGATCCAGTCAACCTAGGGAGAAGCGATGCTACGCATGCGACGGTAAGGGGAATCTCGCTAGAGATTGCCCGACACGTCGGGCTGCTGACAGGGAAGTGGTGGATGGACCACCGAGACAGAGGAAGAGAATGGAGCAGGCAGATCTGCCAGGCGGCGGACATGGCAGAGGAGATAGGAGAGCTGTAGGTGGTGGTAGACGCTTCGACTTAATTCCACCACCACCCCCAGGAGGTCCACACCAGGCTCAGGGAGCTGGGGGACAGGGACGGGGACAGCTGCATGCGGTCGAGGTATACGACCCAGGGGCTCCAGGGATGATTCGAGGTACGATCTATGTCTTTTCTACCTTAGTTGTCATACTCATAGACACAGGTTCCAGTCATTCCCTTATAGCCACATGTCTTGTACAAAACCTATAGATTCTGGTAGAACCGTTGACTCGATCCTTACGCTTGTAGACAGCTACGGGAGGAGACTCGACGATCACGCACCTTTACAGACAGTGTGATCTTACCCTTGGAGGTGAGAGTTTTGGTTGGAACCTCTTGTTGGTAGCGTTGAGGCCTTATGACGTCATTCTTGGTATGGATTGGTTATCTTCGGTCCAAGCCCAGATTGATTATTTTAGGCGAAGAGTGTGGTGTGTCTGCCGTGATGGAACAAGATTTTCCTTTGTCGGAGAAAAGGAAACCCAGGCAGCACAAAGTGGTCTCATGCATAGGAGGGGGCAGCCGATCACTCATGAGTTGGCTAACCTTACCCTCGGAGCAGTAGATGTTGTGAGCTCTCAGTTCCCATCAATGGTGGCGGAGTATGAGGACATCTTTCCAGAAGATGTTCCAGGGCTACCTCCCCACCTAGAAATTGACTTCTGCATCGACTTACACCCCGGGATGACACTGATTTCCTCATCAGCTTATCGGATGGCTCCCGCGGAGCTTCGTGAGCTGAGGGTGCAGTTAGAGGATTTGTAGAGCAAGGGTTTCGTGAGACCCAGCATTTCACCCTGGGCAGCCCCGGTCTTGTTTTCCAAGAAGGCAGATGGGAGTCTGAGGTTGTGCGTGGATTACCGGCGCCTGAACCAGGTGACGGTGAAGAACAAGTATCCACTGCCGAGAATTGATGACCTCTTCGATCAGCTAAGAGGGGCTTAGTGGTTCTCTAAGGTTGATCTTCGATCAGGCTATCACCAGCTACGAGTGTGGGATGAGGATATACCGAAGATGGCTTTCCGATGTCGCTAATGTCATTATGAGTACTTGGTGATGCCCTTTGGCATGACGAATTCCCCCGGAGTTTTCATGGGGTTGATGAACCGGATCTTCCAGCCGTACTTGGACCAGTTCGTAGTGGTCTTCATCGACGACATCCTTGTGTACTCAGCGTCAGAGGAGGAGCACGCGAGACACCTACGGATGGTTCTGGACGTACTCCGAAAGAACCAGCTTTATGGAAAGCTCTCTAAGTGTCAGTTCTAGATTCAGGAGGTCCACTTTCTGGGATATGTCATCTCATCAGATGGAGTAGCTATGGAACCAGCCAAGGTGGAGGTTGTGTTAGAATGGGAGCCACCTCGGAGCGTGACAGAGGTGCGAAGCTTCCTTGGGTTGGCAGGATATTACCGGAGATTCATCCCTGATTTCTTCCGGATATCAGCGTCGATGATGGCATTGACCAGGAAGGGGCAACCCTTCGTGTGTACAGAAAAGTGCCAGCAGGCTTTTGAGCAGCTAAGACAGAGTTTGACGAGCGCCCCAGTCTTGAGATTTCTAGAGGAGGGTGTCGAGTACATAGTTTTCTACGACGCATTAGGGACCAGGCTTGGTTGTGTCCTGATGCAGCGGCACACGGTGATTGCTTATGGTTCGTTCCAACTTAGGCCACATGAGCAGAACTATGTGACCCCTGATCTCGAGTTAGCAGTGGTAGTCTTCACACTGAAGATGTGGTGACACTACCCTATGGGTGAGCGGTTCATTGTCTACTCTGACCACAAGAGCCTCAAGTACATCTTCTCACAGAAGGATCTGAATCTGAGGCAGAGGCATTGGCTAGAGTTCCTCCAGGACTATGATTTCGAGATCATCTATACTCTTGGGAAGGGGAACAAGGTGGCGGACGCTCTTAGCAGAAGGTCTAGATCACAGTTATTGAGTGAGGAGACAAAACAATTAGCCACGTTGCAGTTATCCTTCGTAGATGGTGAGAACACAGCTTACCTACAGTCGATGGTTGTCACCCCTCCACTCTTACAGCGAGTTAGGGAGGCACAGCTTGGGGATGTTGACTGTGTGGCTTTACGTGCTCAGTTAACCACAAGACATGCTCCTGATGGATTTTCTCAAGATGGGGAGCACGTAATTCTTTTCAAAGGACACACTGTTGTACTAGTGGCATTCCAGGAGGAGGTCCTGAGGGAGTTCATACATCCACTTTTGCGGTACATCCTGGAGTGTCAAAGATGTACCAGGATCTCCGACGACAGTTCTGGTGGTCAGGAATGAAGAAGGTAGTAGCAGAGTTTATTTCTTGATGCCTCACATGCCAGAGTGGAAGTGGGATGGAATATCGATGGACTTCATGAGAGGCTTACCACGGACGTCCTAGGGGCACGATTCCATCTGTGTGATCATTGACCGACTCACCAATTCAGCTCACTTCCTAGATATCAGGGAGCAGAGTTCCGTAGAGATCTTGGGACGCCTCTATGTACAGGAGATAGTTCGGCTTCATGGCGTCCCCTCGACTATAGTCTCAGACCGAGACGCCCGCTTCACATCCCGGTTGTGGAAGGGATTGCAGGAGACTTTTGGGACTCAGCTACGCTTGAGCACAATGTTTCATCCCCAGACAGACGGTCAGACAGAGAGGACCATTCAGGTTCTGGAGGATATGTTGCGGGCCTGTATCTTGGACTTTGTTCGTAGTTGGGAGGACCACCTACCACTGGTGGAGTTTGCATACAACAACAGCTACCACTCCACCATTGGTATGGCGTCGTTCGAGGCCTTGTATGGGAGACCCTACCGGTCACCGCTTTGCTGGACCGACCCTGGAGAGTCAGCACTCATGGGTCCAGAGTTAGTGCGAGCTACCACAGAGAAGGTTCAGATCATCCAGGAGCGGATGAAGACTGCACAGAGCCGGCAGAAGTCTTATGCTGACAGATGACGGAGGCCTCCGGAGTTCGAGGAGGGAGACCACGTTTTTCTTCGGGTCTCACCTCGATGTGGGTTGTGGAGATTTGGTCGAGGCAACAAGCTATCTCCAAGGTTCATCGGACCTTTCTAGATCCTGGGTAGAGTTGGCAAGGTGGCGTACCTCCTGGCTCTACTGCTATAGTTGCATCGGGTACATGATGTCTTCCACATGTCGCAGCTGAGGAGGTACGTGCATGACCAATCGCACGTCATCGACTGGGGCGAGCTGGATGTCGAGGATGGAGTGACCTTTGCTGAGTACCCAGTGGAGATCAAGGATCGGCAGGAGAGGATCCTTCGGGGGCGATCGATTCCCTTAGTGCACATCTGGTGGCATTACGGGAATCTTCAGGAGAGCACGTGGGAGTGGGAGGCCCAGATCCGTACCCAGTTCCCTCATCTTTTTTAGTAGCCTTTGTTTTCGCTTTTCGAGGATGTAAATCCCCAAGGTGGGGAGAATGTAATGTCTCGTATTTTCCATTTATTATTTTTTTAAATATTATATGGAATTATTTTGAGACTGTGCGCGAAGACGGCACATCATTCCGAGGTCCAGTGAGCCTGTAATGGTGGTTTGAACTTTTTTTTAATTAAGTGAGTCGGTGCTTGTGCGCAGTTGTGGCAGTTTCCAAACGGATGCCTGGATTAAAAATATGAGCACACCATGGTATCCGGGACAATGAATTTTCTTAAGAATGACTCTAACCTCAACCGGCACAGGTCGGCTGCAAAATTTAATTTAGGACGTTTTAAAAAGGAAAGCTCTTTGGAGGGAATAAAATAAATTAATAATTTATTTTATTATTTTTAAAATGTTTACTTTTTTTTGAGCGCGACCAAATCCTCCCCTATAAATGAATCCTTATGGAAAATTCACAGGGTTAGCCTCATAACCCTGCGAGTTGAGAAAAAGATAGAGATTTCTCTTGGAGCTTGGTCGGAGGAGGACGCATTGGCAAACGACGACGGATCGAAGTCAAGAATCTCTACACCAACAACGTTGAAGGATCTCGACGACAATGGCAGCGTGGCACCTTCGTCAACGATTGATCCTTTCAAAAGGTAGGGGTTGTTGTTTTGATTTTATTTTCCCCGTATTTGAATTTAAACGAAGAACGTGGATCAACCACGAACAAGTTGATCCGCGGATTCATACGTTCTTGCAGGAGGGTTTTCTTTGGGATGATTTTGGGGAATTAATCCATGCTTTATATTCATGTTGATCTCTGCTCCGTTTAAACCTATTAACGGGAGCGTATCAACGCCGTGACAAAAAATGGTGGAAGTTCGTTCCTCATTTTGTTTATTTGGATTTCTTCCTCCTTTTTCCTCGCGCGTTCTTCGTGTTCTTCGTGGGGTGACGAACAACGGATCGTTGCGCATCCATTTTGCGACGTAACGATCCCAAACCGTAGGTTAGACATCGCAACGTTCTTGTGGAGGTGTGGCAACGATGGAGGACAAAAAATCGGACCAGATCGGAAAGGGCGTTCTTCGAGCGTTCTTCGTGCGGGAAGATCAATCATGGTTTCTGAGCTGATCGGAGGCCCAAAAATGACGGAAACAGCTTCGTGTTGTCGGGGCGACCAAAACCTGAAGGTTTCGTGGCGATCGGATGTCCGGATCAATGATCGGAGCACCACGGGAGGCGCGAAGGAGGAGGTCCGCGTTTCTGGAAATTTCCAGAATACACGGTGTCTACTTCCGAAGAACACGCCGTGTAGTTATGATGGTGGCAGCTAGGGTTTCGGGGTCATAGAAGGATCACACGGCATGTGACCTCGGTCACACGGCGTGTTGTACCTTCCCCGAAGCTCAGCGTGTACTTCGGGTGGTACAAGGACATGGGATGGAGTACACAACCGTGTACTCCCTCACCCGGCCAGGCGAGGTCACCAGCGCAGGTCACCCCATGTGCAGATTGCACGGGTTGGAGTACACGGGTTGGTGACCGTGTACGGGCACATGGCCAGAGTACATGGAGCCATCCTCAGTGACCCAGACATGGTGTGTACTCCATACTACATGCCGTGTATAAAGTTTTCTACATGACTAGCCTCACGACACGGGCCGTTGTACACGGGCAGTACCCGGGGTCAGACAACATGGCGTGTATCATTTCTACATGTCGTGTACGCTTTGGAGAATGTCTTGGTCCTTTTTTTCACTGTGACTTGAACATATTTTGTTTGGGTTAGTTCCCCTTCTTCTTTTCCCCTGAAGGTCAGGCATCATTCCCTCATGCCGGATTATGATCCCTTTAGTAGGACTTTTCTGTGATAGAGTCAGGCATCCATCCGAGAGGCCCGGATCGAGATCCTCTATCCATTCCAGACCCTAGGTAGAGTCAGGCATCGGCGTGACCAACTTTATCGGGCGTTGATCCTCTACCTAGCAGGTGAATTCCGGATGATTCGCGGTATCCGTCATGGCCCTAGCAGTGATCCTCATCTGTGTATCGAGATCTTTCCCACTCAAGAGTGTGTCTCCCGTAATGAGTGCTTCTATCTTTCGTAACCCTTCCACTCAGGAGTGTGTCTCCCGTAATGAGTGTAGCTATATCTCGTGATGGTTCCCGACGAACATCACTTCTTAGACAGACGTCATCAGAACTATAAGACTCGTGGAGTGTGTTCTCCCGGAGCGAGCACATCACGGAATCTTCAAACAGAATCCCTTGTAGGGGTATGGGGTTGAGTGACTTGTCTCTAGACCACAGGCCTGGGTTTTGAGTATATCTAGTTTGTTTTATATGTTACGTAAACATATATTATGCTTAGCTGATTGTACCTTTACTTTGTGTATTTCTTTGTGGTTTTCGGGGTCCTCTACTAAGTATTGTTATACTCACCCCTGTAGGGGATTTTCCCGCACGTCTGGTGTCTTGTGCAGACGAGCAGCCTTTTGATAGAGTCCAGGGCGGACCAGGACAGGATCGAGATTTCTGAGTTTCCTACAGTCTGAGGGGTTCCTACGGCTACGAGCAGCAGTCCCAGTACCTTTGTGGTTACATGTTGGACTTTGTAGTTTTTCAGACTCTTGTTTTTGGTGGGCTTGTATTCTGGCCAGTTTACTTTTACAGTACTCTACCTTTCGTCGTGCTCTGTTGGTTGGGTTTAGTTGTATGCATGCATTTTTGTTCCTTAGTGTTTTACATTTCAGTATTTGTGGGCTTGGAGATGTGTGTGTGTGTACAGGTACTTAGGCAATGCCTCCCATGTTAGTGACATGCCTACTCAGTGCTAGTCACCAGCCCCTGGCCTATTGGAGGCGGGCTTGGGGAGTCACGGCGCGGGCCCCATCGGGACGGGTCGTGACACATCTCATAGAAATGATGAACGGGAGGAAATGGATTTAATAAACTGAAATAACAGAAATAGAAGATACCTTATATCAAAGACGGATCAAATGAGGGAAGCTAGGGATCGATCCTTGACAAAGGAATCTACAAGACGTTGAAGAGGGGGTGACCAGGTTGCCTAGAATGAGAGAGAGGGGTGCTGCAGCCATATGTTTTGAGAACCTGAGCAGTTATAAACATTTAAAACATACAGAATCAGTTATTTACACAACATGTAATCCCTATTTCATGTCGTTTAATCCTCAGGGTTCAGTTTCCGGGGAAACATGAATCTCCTTTTGAATTTATTATTTTTATAACCCTAATTCATTATATTTCATGAATCATACTTTCACATCGTGTAAAATTACTACACTCCATGAAATAACCTTTCTTCCAACTTCTAGCAACTGAACTTTTTTAGACTTTCTTTGAACCTCCTCCAAGCACCTTGGTCTTGGGAAACACACAATGGGTTGATCCATGTGGATCTGGGCCCTTACATCATGGATTATGATATTATGATTGTTTATAGTCATGTGGAACATGTATTATGTAATGGTATCCATCCAATTTATTGGGTAAAGATAAATATTTGAGGATATCAATATTGTACATGGGAGGGAATACCAAGCTTGAAATAAGAGGGAATCTTAAGCCTGAAATAAGAGGGTGCACAAAAGGTCATCCTAATCCTAAAATAAGATGGCATATTAAGCCTGAATCAAGAGGTTACATGGTAGGTAATCCAAATACAGAAACAATAGGACATGTTAAACCCAAAACAAGTGTGTGCATGGGAGGGAATCCCAAGCCCGAAACAAGATGGTACATGGGAGGGAATCTCAAGACCGAAAAAGAGGGTACACGGGAGGACATTCTAAACCCAAAACAAGAGGGTACATGGGAGGACATCCCAAGACCAAAGCAGGTTCACATGTTATTATCCAAATCCTAACATGTTATAAAGGTCTCGGTAGGTATCATTGACATAGGATTTTCTATGTTTATGTGTATTCCAAAAGCTCCATGTCTTATTCCTATGTTATGATTTCAAGGAATATGCTCTGGATTCCCTTATGATTTATTTCTTATGAACTACCAATAATTATTCCATGTCTCATGATTATGATCTTTAATATGTATTGTATGGTCTTTAAATGATATTCCTATGTTCTCAAACACTTATATTAATTTTATTCTTAAATTATTCCTTTATTTACCCTTAATGGTCATTTGAGAACACCCTTTTCTTTTGTTTCCTTTACCCAGGTTATGAATAAAGGTTTTCAGTTGAAGTACTAAAGGGGAAGATATTTGTGGAAAAAATTGAAGATCTTTCACCAAGTTAAAATATTTTGTTCCAAATTTCCAAAGACAATAAACTATTATGGTCCTCAGGCCTGTACTTTTGTAATATGATGAATATTAAACTAAATTGATGTGATATCCGTGTATATTAAGCATCGATCACTATAATAATGTTCTTTTATCTACATTATGTTACCTATGCTTATTTTTTATGTTATGTTTTTTTCATTTATCATCATAGTCATCATAGGAATATTCTACACACATTTTACCAATGATACACATCACCTATGATTGATCATTTATTCCTAATTTTGAATTTATTCATGGTTTTAATCAATGTATGATCAATTTCACAATGTGTAATTAGTAAAATATTCTTCTTTGAATTGTTTATAGTGATGATGTTATCATCAATGTAAGATAATTCATATATAAAAATGATATTTATCATATTTTTCTAAACATCCTTCTTTTGGCATGGATCTACACATGCACATCCACTCTACATATTCGAAGATCTATATCAATAGATGAGTTTTATTTTCTATATCATATTTATTTCCCCACTATTTATAACATAATAAAATATATGAATTGTTTTCTTAATCTTTTTCTATGAGCAAAATAATGACCTACTTAAGAGATGTAAAGACACATGACTACAAAAATTCCAGTTCATTCCCTAAAGTGAATTACATTGGTTAATAACTGATGTAGTCAATATTGATAAAAAAACATCATTCATCATATAAAATAATGATTTAATGCCACATGAAGTGACTAAATGTTGAACATCGTTTACTTGTCATACATTGAAGTGTTGAACTAAATTTTAATAATCAATTCATGAAAATGATGGTGACATAATAAAATTTAACATCTCCTATATCTCAATAAACCCAGAAGGTATCAAAACTGATTATGATTTTTAAATAATCATTGTAGAGATGATAATGATTTTATTAATACACATTCCCTGATGTGGGATGAAAATGAAGTATTGAATATCAATGATTTTACATTGAAGAAACTAAAAAACTGGAGAAAATAATTTTAGTTCATTCCCTAAAGTGAATTAGAATATTTATTGAAAAATATTTAATTCATTGCCTAAAGTGAATGAAAATACACAAGATCTAATATTAAATCAATTTCAATGTGAATATGATGTTTTTGGAGTGATTATTGTGATGTATTTGTTTATAATAAATAATAATAATATAATCACTCGAAGTGGTTTGATTACAATAAAAATTTAAATATCTTAGTGAATTTTAATAATTAATATAAAATAATACATCCCTGAAGGATGATATCAAAATAGTGTCCTTTGAAATTATATTACAATACATATTCATTTATCAATTATATATTTTGTATCATTATTATCGAATAAATAAATTATTATTTATCACGGTTTTTTGGATTATTAATATCATATTAAGTAATTCATTGGGTATTATCCCCTAAAGTGGATTTTATTCCTCTTATATTTCATAAATGAGATAACAGAGTTTCATAACCATTATATTTCAATATATTCTATAAAAATTATGTTACCACCTGAAGTGGATGAATAATGATTATCATAATAAATAAAATTAGTATTTTATGAAAGATTATAATTATTTATAAATAATGCATTAGCATTCATGAATCATGAAATTAAACGAATTAATGAATTCCCCATTGTAAATATAATTTCATTATTTCATTCCTTGAAGAGAATGAAACTATTAATAAAAAATTTAATATTATTCATTGTACTCATTATTAGAATTTAATCATGAATATTTCAGAGTAGATGAACATTAATCAAATGATTATTCCTTCATTTGGTAAATTGAATGTCATTATTCTTTGAATTGTAATTTTTTTATAGAGATGATGTGTGTGTTGTGAATATAAAATATTCTTCCACCATGATTCTCAAAACCATAATCTCAATATTCAAAATATATGGGTGCTCAAATCCCATTTAGTATTATTGAAAAATATTATTTTGGCCAAAAGTTAAAAAAAATATACAATAATTCACTTGGTGATGGGTTTAACCCATTGTGATTAAATTATAAATTCATCAACCACCAAAAGTTGAAATTATAATGATAGATATGAGTATGCACAATATAAGAACCTAAAAACCTAATATATATATATATATATATATTGAAGAATAATATCTATAAGTATTATTTTCATTAAAAGATTCTAAAGAACTCATATATGAGTTAATATATGAACATATAAGTTCATGAGCAGTAGAGAAAATCAATTAATGGATTCATAAGAGAAAATATATACCTATATTGTCACAAACCGGCCTGTGGTTCCACCCAACCCAACACATGAGCTGATCAGTGATATGGCCCAACGGGCGTTCCCAATCCCCATAGGCTAGAAAATAGTGTCGAGGCATTGATAACACAGCTTAGGAATGGTTTTTACCCAAAATAAATAAACACTACAAGGATGAAAAGAAAACAACCCAAATGGATAGATAAAATATATTATCAAATAGATACAATTTACAAGACCACACTACAAAAAAAACTAAAACCAAAAGAAAATGGCAGAACCAATTACAAAACTCACCTCCATGAAACAAAAAGGGGTCATCACCCTCATGTTACCTACACCAAGACCAGAGATAGAGGAGATCATGAGGAACCTGATCAAAAACTTCCACTAGGATACACCTTGCCTTAACCTGGGTCAAGAGAAATAAGTTTTACATGTGCCCGAGGGTGCATGTAGGGTGTGAGCTAGAGCACCATAGGATACCACCAAAGAAGAGATTCCATGTTATTTTCATTAAAAGGAAAATTCACACTTGCATGTTTTATTTAAAGGACAATAAATATCACTTTAAACTATGTTTTTAACTTGAGAACATTTTATAAATAAACATTCTTTAATAAAACATTTAAACGGGGCTCCAAAAAATAAAACACTTAATTATCAAAAGATATTACAAAAAGGGAAGGAAATCAAAATATTTTAATAAAAATATTTCCAAACAACCAACCCCTTTTCTATGAAATAAAGTAGATCACCATATTTTTATGGTGAATATCACAAGCATACATGGGCACTCTGAGAAGTCCCTAATACTAGCATTAGTGTGACCCAAGAACCTCAAGTATCAATGAAAATTACTATAGGAATCAGTAAAAACCTGAATTATCAAACACGAGCCACTATTCAGGTACATACCCATAACCCAAGTTTAATATAACCATCATCCATATATTTAGCCAGTGTTGTAATCGTCAAACATTATAGACGAAACTGGGTCCATCCACTTCTGTATCCTCTAGCGCACTAGTCCTAGGTGACCCTACTAGATACCTAGGACTCACATCATGTGCTCGATTCACCTTTGAAGTCATGAAAACCAAAATATTACACATGAAAAATCATTTTCATGTCAATCTAGAACACTGTAATCAAGAAACATCAACAAATTTGAAACATTTCACAAAAAAATCACTTTTTCATGGGTGATAAACCCCAAAACCAATTCGCACGCAAAAGACACTTTTTATCACAAGAGTTACACTTCATGCCCGATTACATTTCAAAACCATTTTTAAACATGTTACCATCAATTTGAATCATTTTCCTTTCCACAAAAAATAACGTTAATTATGTGAAAAATAAGAAATACACGTCTTCTTGTGCAATAATCCCCAAACTTAACTTGCACACTAAAACCCAACACTTTTCACAATAAATATTTTTTTTTGAAATACCAGAATACTCCATGACCAGTAGGTGATACATTTTCAAACAAACCAAAACAGTTTCACTTCCCATAAAATAATAAAAATTAAGCTCAACACATGAAAAATACACCTTTCATGGGAAACATTTCACAAAGACAATTCATGCACACAAAACCAATTCGCTTTCACATTAAAAACTATTTTGAAATCCAAAATCATTTTAAAACTAGTAGTTATGACTTTCCCCATAAATCCCAAAAAATTCCATTTTATTTCAAACAATGTGTCTTAAGCGAAAATATAAAAAATACTTTTATTTGTGAAACAAATATAAAAACCAAAAATGCACATCAAATCCACTTCAAATTGAACTTCAAATTGCACATAAAATTTAAAGAACACATTAGGGGGGAAAATTAGCAATGGATTCATCCAATAATTCTAACAACATGGAATCACCTACCTCAAAATAATGGAGGATGGAAAGAGACAAACCAAAACGTTTCGGCTTCAATGGTGGATGCTGAAACATGATAAAAGCTTTCCCAAAAGACCCATTACACACCCTAGAAACAAGGGAGAAGTGAAAAATCAGTTTACCCAAAACCCTATGGTACAACTGAAACTATTGGGGCGACATGGAAGAGAAATAACACTGGAATGAGGGAGGAGAAGAGAGAGGAGTTCCTACCTTGGAGATTCCACCATGATTTTTGAAGAAATTGGGCAAAATGATGGCTACAAAGAGCTCTATAGAGGAGAGTGGGGCACTTCCTTGGTGGAAGGGAGGGGAGGGATCATGCGACCAGGAGGGAGAAAGAAGAGGGAGGCATGTGGAAGTTAAGAAAATGAGAGGAAAAAAATAAAAGAAACAATGAAATGAAAATAAATAAATAAAAAGAATAAATGAATAAATGAAAACCAGATAAATAATAACAAATTTAATAATAATAATAAAACCAACCAAAATAATAATAAAATTATTAATTGTTATTATTATTATGAATAAAACATTATCTTATTAAGGTCACACACCACACATGGTTGAGCACCCATATATGAACCCAAAGTTTTTTTAAAATTAAAACTTGTTCAAATGAAGCTCAAAAGTGAGACACAAAATAATTAAAATAAAATAAATCATTAGGTCAAGGTGTGACATATCTGGAAGTAAAAAAATTTATTTCTTTGTTGTATTTCAAGTCTCAAGGATATATAAAAATGGTATTCCTGAAAATGAATATCATATGGAGTATCTGGATAAAAGAGGTACCTTGATGTATAACCAAAACTCATAAAAAGTTATTATAAATAATTTTTTTTGTATAATCAAATCAATAATGGTAAACTAGATGTTTACTAATCCAACAAATTTAAATATATGATATGATGGTTTGGATCATCTGGGATCAATTATAATGAAATATATCGATTCAAGTATACATGAGCATCAATTTTTTGATAACATAATAGGCATCCATTAGGGGTAAAATTATAGATTTATTTAATGGTTGTATGTCTACTAAATTGTCAAAGAATTAATTCCCATTAAGTTATTATAAATGTATCATGTATAATAATTTCCCACGAGTTATCGATTATTAAGTTACCTATTAATGAATAAAATTATTTATATCATTAGCATCTATTTTGGAAATCAATTTACTATATATTTACAAAGAAAAAATTAATAAAGTATATAGGGGTTCTCACACCTACCATGTGATCCATTTCAAATACTATATGAAAGATACACCTACTAAAAGGTCATGTGTTTTATTAGCAGCAAGTGAGTATATATTTCATTGTACACTTTTTATTTAAAATAAATATTGACCATCACATACTATATAAAAAATGTTTCTGCATAACTATTAACAAGATTCTCACAACACTTACATGAATGTAAAGTCTTAAAAATAAATAGTCTAGTTATACACACCAAAAGTGTTGATGAATTGATTATATAAAATCGTTTTTCCTCATAAATATAAACAGTAAATGTATTTTAACTTGAAGAAGAAAATGAATATATCAACAAAATTATATCATTTTATATTTTATCCCTGAAGTGACACTAGTACCAGATAAATTATGATATCTCATTCAATGTTGTCGATAACAAATTTTAATTTTTAAAATAATTCAAAACTCATCAATGATATTGGATTTTTATAGATTTAAACATTATAAAAATTGGAAAAAAGTATTAAAGGAACTTATGATATGTTCAATGTGTAATGTTTCAGGTTTATTGTACAAACTATAAAGACTATTGAATATTGACAAGATTATTATAATAAATATCATTCCTTATATATTTAGATATTTATATTTGTGTGGATTATTTAAAATTAATATTGTAACTTCTTATTGATTACAAAATCTATATATAAATCCATGATGGGTTCAAAATTTCTAAAGCATATTCAAAGTCATGAAAGTTTCACCCAATTTGTATATTTATGGGGGGAACTGAATAAAATATATTAAATGTATATATATTAGGATAATGAGAAATATAAAATTGAAATTATCATCACATGGTTTTTATGAATCATAAAATTCATAATATTATTAAAATGATTTTAAGAAAATCAACTCTTGAAGATTTTTCTAAAAGTAATGAATCATTTGATCATGAAATTTCAAATAATATTCATATATTTTGGATCAACTCTCCTAAAAATGAAATATTGAATTTTAAAATGATTTTACCCTTAATTGATATTTAAATCTCTTACTTCTAAGAGTAATATATTTCATAAATTGGGATTTGATGAAGAGATTACTTATCCAAAAATGATTAAATATAAATGAAAATTTCATTTATCTCTAAAGGATATACATATAAATGTGCATATATAGCTTATAAATAACAAGAAATCATATAATGATGAAAACTAATGTTATTCATTTTTCATTTAAATTTAAAGGGTTTAAATTATTACTATTCTAATGTTCAAAACTGAATGTTTTAACTATTAATTGATTGTGGACGTTTTATGAGTTAAATAATGTAGTGATGAACCTTATGAGAGTGATATTTAATAGTTGTACTCTTTTCCCCTTTATCAAGATTTTACCATTATGCTTTCTTGATAAGGTTTTTAATGATGAAGCACTATGGAAAATTGATTAAGTCATAATTATAAATGATTTAGTTAATTCAAGATGGTAATGAATTAGTTTTTTGATAAAGATAAATGTTTGGGGTTGAGCAAGACTATTTACATTGGAAGGCTCAATGCATTGGTTTCTTTTAGGGTATAAATTCCTTACCTACTAGTTTTTTGTTTCCCTAAGTCCTTGTGTGATTTCTCTAGATGTGTGCCTTTTGATGTGATGTGATGTGATCCTGGGATGGTTAATGGTTTGGAGAGACATGGGAAGGGAGGCTTGGGTTTCTAGTATAATTTCACACATATGAAAGTGGGATGAAAGGTTATATGCCTGGTGTTTTCAAGGATGGAACCAGGACTAATGGAATTGGTTGAATCTAAGATTTTCCATTATTTTTTAGCTGAAATATGAGATGATTTCTTGAAAATGAAACACTTTTAAAAATTAAATTTCTTGTTTTCTTGTCTCTGAATTCTATTCCACATTTCATGAAGTAGCTAGTCATGGATGGTTTATGCAAATATTTTATGGTAGATTAGTTTGAGTCCTAGAGTAACTAAAATTATGGAATGATCATAAATAATAAATTTTTAAATCCATGGGGTTTTTTCTTAAAGAAAATTCCAACTGGTGGTAACTTTTGAGAAATCATGGGATCGGTTTGATTGTGTCTATGGGGAATGTACTTAGGTTGATAATTAATGAAAACTAGAAACGGTTTAACATTAATTAATGGTTTTTTAATTAATTAATACATTTATGAAATGTTTTCTCATAGGATATATAGTCCTTAGTAGTGGAAATATGGTGTCTGAGAGATAGTAGCTGAAATCAATCTTAAAGCTAGGTAGCTTCCCATAGCATATTTTGGATCTATATATATCTTGTAAGTTAAGTGATTTGATATCTTATTCAACCCTTTTCAGTGGGGTGACTGACACCTAGTGGGTTCTATGAGGTTGTTTTCCCCAACATCCAGGTTGGTGAGGAAAGGATAGTTGGCAACCCCCTCTTACCCTGCTCTCTTCTACTGGTAGTATTATGTTCTGGTATACATTGTGGTTACCTTCCCCATATATAATAATAGATTAATGTGATGTATTGTGGCTATTTCACACACATTTATCTCTACATATAGTAACCTAAGTATTATTATATGTATTTTGTGTGAGGGTTCAGATGTTTTGAGGAATAATACTCGATATACGGGATGTGGTGGCTCACAAAACTACTCAGTTACTATTTAGAGATGTGGATGGTGATGAGGAGATTATGTTATGAAAAGGTTGAATGGTATATAAGGAAGATTATGTGATTCATGGGAATATTTTCATGATACAGTTTCCTAGATGTCTTTGGGTAGGATTACTTTTTAGAGAGATATGGATTGAGACATTCAACGTAGGGGAAGAGAGGAAAACTAGTGGGGAAGTGGTAGCGGGGTACCATCATCTGATATTATATTATTTAATTACATATATATGATACTTTGTGAGAGTTTCATGGAGAGTTTGGGAACTTATCATACATAATTAAGTGCTGAGTTAGCATCACTTTTTTTTCACTTGTCTTTAGTATTCCTTCTTAATATTTTTCTTAAGAGGATTCAGGTAGGATCCTACTAAGTTTACAATTTATACTCAACCTATATATATAAACTATTTTTTAAGAATTTACAAGATTCTTTTTCATTATATTGTAATTTTATATCTCTTGGAGTTGTTAAAGAGCTTATTGGGATTTGAGGTTTCTAATGAGTCTCTTTTTTTGTAACCTGTAGTTTCTTTTTCAGTTTTCTAATTGTATGACATTACATGCATGTATTGAGATATCTCTTTAAATTTGTTAGGAGTATTATTTTTTGGTTGTTACTATAATATCACATTTTACTCATGTTCACTTAGAGACAAATGGTGCCCATTTATATGTATGATATACCCTCAGTGCTTTTAACTAACCCATGGACTATTGGAGACGGCCTTTGGGTGTCATTGTCACCCTTATCTTATTTTCAGACAAGGAGGTGTACCTTCAGATAAGAGATTTATGATATTTTTTCTTCAACATACACTCAATATTAGTCTTTTATTCTCTATTATCATCACTAAATGATGAATAAAATACTTTTTCAACATGAGTAAAGAATTTTAATTCCTTATCAGAGATTTTAGATGGGTCATATTTCTCTTTATTACTCATAAATCTTCTTCTTTTACTTCTAGAATACTTATTCTTTTTATTATACTTTTTCTCTTTTTATGTATTCTCATCATCCTCATTGTATTATGATTCTACAACATACCTATTTGGGTATTATTATTCAATATCAACAATATCTTCATAATTATAGCACCTTATAAACTAATTACCTTTTTCTTTTCATTTTTTCTTCTTAAAAACTTTTGATATGAGGAGAAAAATCTCACTAAGATATTCATCAGCTCTAAAATCTAACTCACCAGATTCTAAAGATTTTTCTTCTCTAACATCACCTTTTATCAAGGATTCAATGGATAATTAATCCATCTCTTTCATTTTGAAGTTTGGATCCTCTCTCATTTAATATAAAATGAGGATATTATAAAGTTTATCCCAATATAAATCTTCCATTTCTTCCAAATTTATAACCTTAAAATCAAATATGTCTAGAAATTTCCTTATATGTTTCTTAATAATGAGGGAATCCACCAACTTATCACCCAATACTTGAATGTTACTAAATATCTCATTCACACTGGTGAAATAGTCATATATATTCTCATCATCTTCCATTATAATATACTCATATATAATATTCCATACCTATATCATGGATTACTTAACTATAATATTTCCTTCATATATACTTCTCAATTTTTCTAATATCTCCTTTTATATTTGAAGGCCAATAGACTTTGTGTAAAACTTTTCTATTTGGGACATCAATATTTCATTTGTATCCATTCTATATAACTTCATATTCCTATTATATTCTTGATCTATAATAGAATCCTCAATAATGGGTTGAAAAAATACTATAGAATCATATCCAACTTCTAAACTGAGTGAAATAAGGAAAGGCAGCATAATATTTCTCTACTTGTGAAAGATTATGCAAATGAATTTAGGAACTTCAAAGTTGTTCACAGAATTTATGTTCTTTCTTTCTAATCAAGTTCTTGTGAATCCTTATATGGAACCTACTCTGATACCACTTTTTATTCCATGATATGATTGGATAACCAAGAGGGAGAGGGGTGAATAATTTATCACTTTTATTTTTATAATATATAAAATTTTAACCCAAAATTTTGAACTTGTTAAGGTTCCTGATTCACTCAATCATTTCTCATGACCTCACCTTAATGTGTAGTAATAACAAAAGAGGTCAGCACACTATATTTACAAGGTCTGGCTGGAAATCCTTCTCTTTTCCATGTTGGTTATACCCCCCTAACATGGATTCTCTACTAACTTCAATAAGAATCATTAGCATAAAGTTTTTTTGGATCTCCATCACTTTGAAAGTCCACTCGAATATATAATAACTCTTCAAAAAAAGATTCAACAAAGAAATACCTTAGGTTTTATCCTAGTGTTCTCATCACCACTGTATGTTAATCCTCCTCCATGAGTAGATGGATCAATAGGTCTATGTGTGTACACCCTTAAGAACTTCAATAGTAGTGATAGTCTCAAGACTTCCCCTAAATCTTAAGTGGAAAACATATTCCTACGAATTCACAAATACTCAGGTGCATAGTATATCTCTCTTTTCTTTAATAGGTCCCATCTTTATATCATCCAATATCCTCAGTAATAATATATTGGGCTATAAAAATTCACTCACACTTGTATTTGAAAGTTCATATTATTCTCACACCTTTTCATCCTTCACATCTGGTATATATTTATAATCACAAAAAAAATTCCACATAAAGATTATTCCTCGTATCCAAAATATAGAAACCCAAATATCTTAGGTAGGAATGAAATCCCCAAATTTAAATATATCAATAGGTTCAATATATTTTCCTTATTAAAAAGCATCTATATTACCATTAAAATCGTCATTTAAATCTCATAAAGTCTCAGATAATTTCATTCTTTAAATTCTCCAAAAAATATGATTCCTTAAACTCATTAGAATTTTCCACAAGTATGGAGAATTATGTTCGAGTTGGTTTCCAAGAACCAAATACTTCGTTCTTTATATTACCAGTATATTAATGAATTTTATTTTTAATAAATACCTTATCACAAATTTATTTTTATTCTTTATAAAATTAATGTGATAATTTACAAGAGTATCTATCTCATTAATAGGCTATAGCAGTTCCTCGCTTTTATGAGAACCTTGAGATGCTATTATGATATCTCTTAAATATCATTCCTACAATTAGAATGATGAACTATGATATGGAACATAGTTTTTCAACAGTTAGGTGTGATTTCTCATAATATAATGAGTCTTCATATCATGAAGTTCGTACTTGGGGATCTCCAAAATGGAAGATTATTATGACAAACCCACCTATAGTAATTCTTCATGTTTATGTGTTTTTGGATATTTCAATCTGTGAGTATGTGTAATGGTACTTAGATATTAATATTATTATTAATATATATCATGAGTCACGTACTTTGATGTATTTTCCTAAACCAACACAGTAACAGTTCATGGTGAAGTAGGGTATGTTGGATGTTTCATGAATGGAATGTTATTTATAAATAAGTGGAGGAAAGTATTTGTACCTCTCATATTTATAAAAGTTAATATATCAACCCTTTCATTGGAATATAAATTTTACACTAAATTCCATGGTCATGTTGTAATGATATTTATTTTAGATAGTTAAATAAATATGTATCAATAATATGGGTTGATGAAATGTTTGTGTAACTTACTTGATGAGATATTGTGACAAAGGGATTATGTTACATAGAGAGCATTAGTATATGGTTATTCTTTTGTGACATTAATTTCTTTATCTAGGGTGACTTAACCCACTACTAGGTAGTAATCTTGGACTTAAAGAAATTTCACTAAGTTCTAATGAGGAAGAAACCTAGAGGGTATCCCAAAATGTGTTTCCATTGATCTCAATTAATTTATATTTTAATTTAACTATTGGAATAAATATTATTCTAATGCCCGATGAATAATTTTTTTAAGGATTTGTTAATTGAAAATATTAAATAAATATTTATTCCAAAGGTAATTGCTTAAATGAAAAATTATATATGGTTTATTTATTTATTATTATTTGTATTGTAATAAATAATTATTTATTTAATTAAATTAATATTTAACAAATTTTTAGTTTCCAAACTATGAATAGAACATTTATTTTATATATTGAATATTTAAAACTATTTCTTCATTGGACTACAAATAGAATATTTATTTATGAATAAATATTTAATTAAAATATCCTTTTAAGTATTCAATAAATGATGAGACGGATAAGGGAACTAAGATTGTATCTAGGGATAAGTATTAATTTTGAGATGGTAAAATAATATTTATCATTGTCTCTTTTATCTCACACCATGGAAAATATTATTATTGTTATTAAATGTAATGGGTTCATATAAGGCTTTACATATTATTTTTAAGGGTCATTGAGCAATTAAATAATTTTTTTACCTTAACCCTAACTCTATAAAGATATTTTTATATCTAGTGTATAGGGTTGATTGAATTTTAGAATTTTTGCTCATAATGAATTCTAGTGCTCTCTAAAGCCTGAAGAACACTCTTGATATTCTCTTTCCTCCTCCACCTTTTGAAGAATGAGAGTGGAAAGAAAATTCTTCATGTCTGAAGAAATTTTTGTAGTGATCAAGACTAACACCTCAAGATAATTGATCTATTTTACTAGCACCTAGAAATCAATCGGTTTTGTTTAGTGATTAAAGGATCACATGTGTATAACTACTAAAGGGGATGTACTTTGGGCCCTCCCTATAAAACTATGATAGAACAAAAAGGGTATAATATGATAAACAACGCCATCAAATAAATATCCTAAGATAATTAATTCCTTCATCCAATTTATTTAAATTGATTATAAATTCAACATAAAAAGGTCGCCTCTTGGTTTTAACCTTTCTTTATCAATATGTGATGGAAAAAAAATTGGTTGTAACATTTAAATCATGCACAAATTGTGAATGATCCATCGAATCTGAAAAATGATTTAATAGTTATACGACCAAAAGTAACTTCCTCTATAATCGCAACCAAAAAGTTATATCAGAGCAGTCATGTTTAAATTTATAATTATTTATTTGAATGTGGATCAATTATGCACAATAGTTGTTAGATTTTCCAATTCTAGTTTATCCATTATTTAATTTGGAGTTTAATTAACATGATTTCAATATATTAATAGTATTCATTGAAAGTTTCATACTTTCTTGATTGACTAAGAACAAATGAATAATGATTACAGATTCCATCAAGAAGTGACAAGGATTCTGGATGATAAACTAGGTTACACGATGTGTAACCGGAGTAAACACCATAGACCCAAGTTCAATTCACCTAGATGTGTCATGGGATACCTGAGGTGCCAAGAATTAATAGCACATGGTTCATTTACTATAAACTTTATGCTGAACAGGATAGTCTATCACATGGTTCGTCATATTACATGATGTGTTGTTGGTGTACAACTTGTCTAGTCTACACATTTTAGCGGTGAAATTTGAAAAATCCTTGTGTTCAAATATATTTTTTTACACCTCGTGAGACTGATGGTATGATAATGAGACACATGGAATTAGCTAGAGTATATATCATGTGATCCATTAATTCTAACTTTTGGATGATATGTTGAGTCAATCAATGGGCTACATAAACACATGGGAAGTAGATCATATATTATGTAGCTCATTAGTACAAACCATTCAATCCGACCGAGATACATACTGAGGCCTTATGTGTTTATCACAGATATAAAAAAATTTAGGAACATGGATTATATCTCATTAATATGCATTGTGTTGTCTACTAATAAAGAATAGAGTAAAATTACTTTAAAAATAATTTATTTCAGCATTAAAAACATAATTACACTATTAAAACCAGATGTGTTGACTATATAAAAAAGGTTTAATAATTAATAAAGTATTAATTAAATTATTGAAATTCTCTATAATTATTGGTCATGTTGTTTTATGTTACATGAATTCATTTATGATGTGTAACTCTAAGAGAATTTAGATAGTTATTAAGATAAATTGAATTGACTGACTGATTAATTAGTTAATTAATATAAGCATGTTTATCTTAATAATAAAGAACTAATTGAAGTGTATGTTAACTAGTGTAATTTTGTGTTTTTGATTCACGTGTATGGAAGATCGTTATATTTTACTACACCGGTTTATGTGTTGGTTTTATTTAATTTAATTTATTTCTTGAGTTTTGGAACTATTATTTATTAAATTAAATATGATGGTCAGTATTCCATCCTTCCCTCTTTTAATATGTAGGACATGTGTGCCCAAGGTTATTAATGTAATTTCCCTTAACCTATCCTTTGGTTCCCCTCACATACATGTGAGTTATAAAAATATGAAATAAAATGTGTATAATAAGGTGTATGGAGGTGTTTCAAGATGAAACCAACAGAAAACCATCTCGGGTGTTTCATAGTTGGATGGGTGGAATTCTGCAACACATGACAAGATAGGAAAATTGAGTTCTCCCCTAGGGTTATAGGTTGATTTATTGTCCACTCGATAAATCAAACATTATAAAATCATAGTATCATGTCATTTATTTATTTATTTATTTCTCTCTTATGCATGATTTATTTTATAGATGCAAGATCATGATCACATAAATAAAAAAGACTAATATGCAAAGATGGATTGTAAATAAATTTATTATGGATAAATTTTCTATCAAAAAATGGTTGGTCACTTAAGTAAAATTCACTTAATATTAATAGTAAATGTAAAGGATAAAATAATAAAAAAAATACACATAATAAAAAAATCCTTCAATTTAATATTAAGTCATTACACCTTTCATTTTACAGAATTGAGATAAAGTATCGGTTCATCCTTCGTTGATTGAACGTTTAATTATCAAGAAGTCATAACTAAGATATTCAATTGAATTAACCAAATATGTATTGGTTGTAATTTCCTTCATCTATCCAATAAAAAATTTAGAGGTAAGTCTTAAGAAATATGAGTCCGGATTTTTGGATTGGAGAGTCCACTCAATAGATCAAAGAGCTTCTAGTTTGTAGTTGGAAAGAGGACTTACCTAAATTATTTCATATAATTTTCAAGGCCACTTTTTTGGAATATAATAATGGAAATATGGATCCTTTCCACTAGAATGTAAAATGTGATATGACATTCTGAGTTTAATGGTGAGGGTCATTGAGACTGGATAAAATAGGGGAAACTTAATAAAATTAAAAATTATTATTATGTCACACATACATTGTAATCAAGTAAAGTACTAATAATTTATTTTAATTAATGTTGAATAAAATGGTAAGAAAAAAATATTGAAACACCATGATCATTACTTACTTAGGGTATTCCCTTACAAATAAAAAATTTTAGAAGTGGTATAATCATTTATGTGATACATTATTATTAAAATATTTGTATTGTGCATTGGAATATCCTATTCTTATTCTTCCACCATATCAACTGAGAAAAGGTGAAAAGGATGCCTACAATAGATATGTAGAGTATGCTTCTTATTTTTATTATATTGTATTATAAATTATTTCTAGATATTTTATGATACAATATAAATACATGGAATCTTACACCATACTTGAGACAGAGATGGAAATTCTTGAAATAAATAAGATAATAAATGTACTATATCATCATAAACTGGAGGAAGGGAATCTACATACTAGTAATGGTTTCAAAATTATGGGGTATATTGATAAGTAAGTGCAATTAGGCTTCAAATTAGATAATAAATTTTCAGTTAATCTTATTTTATTATCCTTACCACCATGTTTTACCTTATTCATAAAACTCTGGATAAAAAAGGGGTAAGTCACTTGGGAAAATTTTGTTTATAAATCCTCAAGATAATAAGGACTAATTGAAACATGTTTCTCCACCCATTATGGTAAAAATTTTGAAATAAAAGTCTAAAAATATAATGGATAATATAAATCCAAAATATCATTTATAGTGTCCTTCAAAAAACAAAATATTACAAGGTAGAAAAATGAACACGACGCTATATGCTTATTATGTAAAAAGAATGGACACTAGAGAATAAATTTTAACGAGTTAAAGAAGCATGAAGATTCCTCCACTTCATGTGTATTTATGAGTTTTATGTTCACCACTTCAGTATTAAATACAATTTTCTTACAACATATATTTATTCAAATATCAGAAATGATCAATAATAGAATGATTATAGAGTGAACTAAAAAAGTGATGAGGATGGGATATTCTTATGTCATACAAGGGGAATTTACTACATCTCATTTCCAAAATGGATTGATACAAGTTTTAGTGTTACAAAAACATTTTTCTTTGTGTCCAAAAAGACACAAAAAACATTATCTCACATTTGGAATAAATGTTTTCATGGTACTTCAATAATAAACTAATGGTTCTATAACACTTGAATCACAGATATCCATTACAAAGAATGATGAATATAAAATATAATACTCTAACCCAGTTGTGTAAAGTTAATTATTTTTCAAATAAAACTAAAATTATTTGACTTATTTATACCATAAATATGTTTTAGACTCGATTTAGTTAAGATATTGGATATATATAAAAACTACTTATCATGTTTTAGATAAATAAACCTTTATAAATAAAGTTAAATAATAAATATTTTAGATTTAGTTAAACATCACCATGTGAAATATTATAAAGATAAAGGTAACTTCAAATAATTTATGAAATTCTTTTTGAAATTTTATAAATTCTCAGTGAAGTAAGTGAGTGTAGTTGGTAAAGATTGAAGAATCTCTGGGATGGATTGTTATAGAAAATATTATTTAAGTAATCATTGATTATACATGTGGAGTAAAGGTAATAACAAAAACTCATTTCATTATATACATCAATTCCATAATGGTAGTAAAAGGAAGATCAATTATTGTTCTTATATATATTGAAAATATTACATTATTTCTTCTAAGAAGTGTTTTGTAAATAGAATTACAATAACCAACCATATGAAAACTATGTTTTTTAATGTATATCATATCAATTGTGATATGATAACAATATATTTTGACACTACCACAAGTTTTTGTGGAAAATGGATTGTTTAAAGCATTATTTATTAACAAATAAACATCAAACACTAAGGTGTGTCTGAGTTAATAATCATATAGACACTATGGATATTAATGCCTAGTAAAGACCAATTATATTTCCGTAAATGAAGCCTATATATTTAAATATAGTGGGATAAGACTTAAAATATATGGGTTAAGTCTCTTGATGCACATGGGTTGGAATTATAATGATGGACTCCACTAATCATAGTGGGATGAATAGTTTTGAGACACACATTGTGTCAGAATTCATAACCAAAGAGGTGGTTTATGTTCACTATGGTCGGTGGTATATAAGATATTAGTTTTTTAGAGAGGTAAAAATCCTTTTAAAATCAGTTTAAATCTTTTGTATTATTCTTTTAGGAATTACTGATGAGTTCATTAAGGATTTGAGAGAAAATAGGGCTTTTTCGGAGCCTAGAGCTCCAGTTTTTGAAGAAGAAGACAGAGGCACATGGTTGGAACAAGTTTTTTACTAACCGTGTGACTCAATCATGTGACCCAAAAAGGAGGTTCTTGATTATTTTAACTATATGAGGGAGGCTACATGGCTATAAAAACCTTACATTAAGTTGCATATTTGTAGAGCATAGGTGGAGCATTGTTTTTTTTTTACCTAGACTTTATCTATATGAGGAGGTGTACAACCTAGAAATTAATCATGAATAGGTTGTGTATGGTTTTAAAAATTATGTGTTAATCCATGTGACGGGGTGTTACACTTAAATGGTGTTGACACATGGTTGGTGTATAGTTTTTTAAACCATGTGGCCAAACCACGTGCCCTTTAAAATATGGGAAATTATGATTTTAACCCTCAACCCTTTAATACTATAAACCAACTTCTTCCCCCTTTATTTATAGTAGTCACTCATATTGGGATCTCTCGTTTACTCTTGAACTATGATTTGAGCAATCTCTTCTGTCTGAGCTCAAATTCAAGAATCTTTAATCTCATTGGATCCCCCTCAGTAAAAAAATTATTCCACTTGCTTCATTTTATCATTTACCTTCTAGTATCAAATGATAAATATGTGTGAGCTGATATGCCCTATTTTTAGGTCATTTTTTTAATTCTTTATTTTCTCTCATTACAACCTAAATTAAAGTCTAATATTGGATAAGGATTATTCTACCCATCTAAGGTAGGTGTTTTATACCTTTTCCCTAAAATTATTTACATTTATAGATTGTGTTATTATGTCACATGTCAGACCCCCCATGCATTGATTCTAAAGCATGTAATATCTTAAATTAATTTTTTATACCATAATCATGATGCACCTTAGCCCCTTTTACATGGTTTGAGGTTTTTGACCTCAACCCAAACCACCCCTTGAGGTGGGTTTTATTAAATTCCTATGACTAAGCCATCTCTTTGGATGTGAGGATATTTTTATTTAGGATTGGAATCCATATAAGAATAAAAGGGATTGTAAAAGGTTGAATAACTTTTTTGGAACTTTTCAATTATAAATTAAAGGAATGATGGAGTGGATTAAATATGAATTAAGAAGTGAGATAGTTAGCCTCTTATCTTATAATTATTTATGTAAATGGTTTGTAATATGGGATAGACATTAAAATTTTCCTTTTTATCAATTATAAGTTAATTGATTAATGAAATGGATGTGATAAATTGAATTGATAAAGGGAATGGACACTAATATGGATCTTGTGATCCCTTATATAATGCTTTTGATATTTTATATTTTTGTATGTAGACCATGGATATTTTGGTATGCATTGACCTTGGGTATTGTGTTATGGAATCAGTGATTCACTTACATTCCAGAAATTTGGATTCCTTGGAATTATCTCCTTGGATATTTCTTGATGTATGGACCACCTCATATTAAATCCTTGGGATCCACTAAAGTCTTTAATGAGTTTATATTGGATGAGTTCCTTAGACTCAAGGAGGAAGCCTTTGTCATGGGCCTTATGTCATATCCCATATAGGTCTCACACTTGATATGATCGGTTAATGCCATACCTGATGGTTTTACTATATTATACAGTTATCCAACATTAATACATTAATCCATGTTACACTTATACTCTGGGACTATATTGCATTAGTCTTTCATTTTGTAGCATTACTCATGTTATACATGAACACTGATATAGCTATTAAGCATAGACTATATTTTTTATAGACACCATTGGTGGTGGCATACTGTGTTTTACTCACACCCTATTTGGGCCCCTAATTGTTACCCGAATAGAATTTATAGATATAGGTAGGGATAAAGGTAACTACCCTACTATGGATACTTAACTTTCTGTACTATGATAGATTACATGAGAAGATGATAGAGATGGTGCCCACGATGCTATTAGAGATAGATTTTGGCATTTTTGTTTAATTTTTATTTCATGTACTTGGTATTCTTACTTCCATGTTCCCCTTATATTCCAATATTTTTTGTATAGAATAATGAAATCATCATTCTATATATGGACCTTGATATTTATTGTGTCTTCTTATATTTATATTGATGTTTTACTTCTGTTTTATTCCTTATATTGTTTCTATTGTTATATCATATTTATATCATCGTCATGATTCACTATAGTCATGATGGTATAGTATCTCCATCATACCATCATAGACTATTATCACTAGTAAATACCCTCTAGCATACGTGGAGGCACACTTAAGGACATGTGGCCAATCGGGTTCAGTTACTTGTGAGTGAACCGAGTCTGGAATTTCATAAGTGGTATCAGATCTTCATTCCATTTTTTCTTATTATTTTGGGTTGGTGGGTGGGAGACTATAAATGAGTTAGAATTTGGTAATGAACTTGTGTCTGGGAGTATCTAACCCACATACAAGGAAAATGTATGTTTCCAGCATTGGGACTTACTATTTTTTTAATTATTGTAGTTGTATTGATCTCACAATTTTGTGATGTATATGATTTATGGAATTTATTAACATTATGTATTTTATTTTACTAATTCCTTGGTAAGTCTAGGAGGTATTATCTCATGCATCCTGATAGTCACCTTAGGATTCACATGTATATCATATTTCAAGCCATATCTATTTTATTATGTACATTTCCTATAGTATATCATATATTCCTTGATTTATTTTCTTTAACTGTGTTAAAATTTATTATAGGGAGAAAAAATGATTGGTTACTTAATGTGTCAGCATAAACCTAAATGATGTTTTCAGGTATAGTTTTATGGTGGAACATTAATTGACTAATTATTGGAATGTTTGAACCATGGACCATTGGTTTCATGGGTTGAAACATTAGTGGTTTAAATTAAATGGATGTCAATTTCAATTTATAAAGTCTATCGACTTCTATAAATTGGGAATGGTGATCCATATAATTAAACCATTGTAAAATGTTGGTTACATTCACATGAAATTACAATTATAACTTATAATGTGTATTACCTTATAACTTGGGAATGGAAGATAGATCTAATAGAACTTAGATATACATGTGTATATGAAACTGCCAAATTTTAATTATTAAATGGTATGGTTTTCATTAAATGGGGATTCCAACTACAACTTAAATATTTTTTTCCTCTATATATTTCCATTTAAACACTATATACAGAAACCAATATTATGAGATATGACACCTTGAACTATAATTGACCTTAGTAATGGGTGGTGAGAGTGTCTCTTGTGTTCCTTTATAATCTTATAAGTTACCTGGACCTAGATTTAGGATAAGGAAAAGGGGTATTGATCCTTTCATATGAAGTTATTTTACCTTTCCTATTCTTTTATCAATGATTTTTTCTATTATCAAAACTTATTTAAGGCCTTTGTTTGGATTTTTTAGATATATGACTCCGCGACAGCCTCGGGTCTAACACCAGGAGGGTGGTGATGACAATGCTCTAGAGGTTATGGGACCTACACCACCAATATTACCTTATGTAATGAAACCTATAGCACCTCCAGGTATACCTAATATAGGAAAAAACACTCAGCTTTGAGAGGTTTTCTAATAAATCATTTATACCATACAGGGATCCTCATGAAATATCCCCATTGTGGTAGAGATGATGAGAAAATCCCAGAAGAAACTACCACCTACATTCTTAGGGAATTGTGGGACCTAGGACACAGAGTTATGGATAGAGGCCACCTTATATATCATTGAGAATATAGAGATTCCTCCCAAGAGGAGGGTCAAGTTTGTAGTTTATATGCTTCATAGATCCAGAAATATTTGTTGAGATTTCCAAAATCTTATAGTTTATCATTGACAGATGGCCTAGATGGATTTTTAGTCTAGTTTTAATCATTACTTTTTCCTGGAGATGCTGAGATATGATTAGGGTATAGAGTTTATGCATTTGTAGAAGGGTAATATGTCCATTATGGACTTTTTAGTTAATTTTATAGAGCTCCAAAGTTTCATCTCAACTTGTTCAATTGATGAATTGACTTGAGTGAGGTAATTTGAGGATTCAATTAAAAAGTCCATCGATTCTCAGGTGAATGTTTTTTTTTTACTAACATTTATGAAATAGTGAATTGGGCTATAATCTCTGAGAGTAACTTTAGGGAAGATAAAGGCTGGGAAGGTTCATCCCACTGCCAATATAGGGTAGAAATTCATCTAGTGTTGGGAAACATTACATTGATTTTCCTTACATGGTCAATACCAGGCAGGGTGTCCGTACTGGTAGATTTATGGTATTCCATCAGTGTGGTAAGTAGGTACATATAAAGAACCAATGAAATAGAGATCCAATTGAGTGTAGATCCTTCGGTATAATGGGCCATCTTTAGAGGTTTTTTCTGACCTTTCCACATATATCTTGTGTAATAGGATCTACACTAGATCTACCTTTAGGAGAAGGATTTACAGCTCCATATTAGGAAGAGAGCTAGAGTACTTCTGGTTGTATAGGATGAGGAGGTGGACATGGTAGATGAATCCAAACATCTGATATGCAGATTTATCCAAGAAAACATGCTTAGGGTTTTTAGGTTGTGAATCAAGGCCATGGATTAGGTCAGATCTATAAATTATAACCTATGCCTGAGCAGTATAGTGTCAGTCCATCAATGTTTCAAGTAATGATTTTATTATCCTCTACTTTAGCATTATAATTGATTTGTATAGGCATGTCACACTCCTTTATATCTATTTATATTCTAAAAATTATTAGTCTTGAAAATTTGTACTTATTTGGAGTGATACTCTTGATACTCCTTTAGTAGTGTGGTCATAGAATTTATGCCAATGCAAGGAGTTCCCCATCAAGATTAGTAGCTATAGTTTCACAAGGAACCTTTTCATACTTGAAATGATAAAATTCAATATCATACTTAAGATAGATTGGTTGGTTCCCTATCATGCTCATATTAACTATTATCCTCAAATATTGTCTCTTATATCCCCATAGGGTGATAGTTATGTGCAAAAGAGGGAATGGGATGTCCAAGATAGTCAAGCTGGACCTGAGAATAATGGGTCAGGTGGAGTGTTAACCAAGATGGATATCCTTTTATGAATGGTAATTGTACACATAAAATATAATTAATTCATGTATTGTACCGTTTTAGGGACTTCTTCCTTGATGAATTTTCTAGGTTACCTCCCTTAAGATAGGTAGAGTCTATTATTGTGATAGTTTTAGGTGTGGAATTGGTATCTATCTCCCCTTAAAATATGAAATATACTGAGCTTCAAGAACTCAAAATACAATTAGAGAACCTAGGATCCAAGGGGTTTATCTGACCCAGTACTTACCCCTGGGGTTCACCCATGCATTTTTTCAAGAATTCAGACGAGACCCTTAGGCCTTGTGTGGATTACTAATATTTGAATCAGATTATGGTCAAGAACTGGAAATATTTTCCATGTATATATGACCTTTTTTATCAGATCTAGGGAGCCTAGGTATTTTCAAAGATGTATTTCAGGTTGGTCTATCATCAGGTGTGAGTTAGGCCATCGGATATACCACATACTACTTTCCAAAGTAGGTATGAATTTTATGGGTATTTAGTAATGTTGTTTAGTTTCAATAATACACCATCTATTTTCATGTCTTTGATGAATTTATTTTTTCACCACTAACTTGATTCTTTTTTTTTCATTTTCATGGACGCCATCTTGGTGTACTCATAAACTCAACACGGTCATTCCAAATAAATTAATATCATAGTGATAACACGAAGAGAGCATAGGTTATATTCCAAGATCACAAAATGAAACTTATGGATTAATAAAGTTCACTTCCTGGTTCACATTATCTCAGAGGAAGGAGTGTGTATTGACCCATAGGAGGTGTGTGTCATGGTTTCCTAGGTGCATCCCAAAAAAAATATTTGACATACAAAGTTTATTAGGGATATCCAAATATTATAGGTTTCTAATTAAGGATTTATCACACCTCATATTACCTCTTATATGATTTCCAAATAAGGGTTTTAAATTTTCATGCTTAGAGTCTTGTGATAAATCCTTTAAATATTTTAAAGGAAGGGTGACATCAATAATGATCTTGATTCTTTTAGAGCTGGGAAGAATATATACAACTTATTGTGATGCATCTGAAATTAGGCTTAAAGAAAATTTAATATAAGGGGTCGATTCATTTAATATGGGACTTGAATTTCAATTCCTCAATAGTGTAATTAAATGATGTATGATCTCAAGCTAGCTACAGTTGTTCATGACTTGTGTTGTCAGAAGTACTATTTGTTGAGGGGCGATTTATTGTATAAAAAGATCATAGATTTATCAAATAAATATTTAATCAACATGACATAAATATTAAACACTGAATGTGGGTTAAATACCTATATTAATTCAATTTTGAGATTTCTTATATGTCTGGAAAAGGAAATACAATGGAAGATACTCTAAGTTGGAAGACTCAAACATAATCAATTCAAGAGGTGAATTGCGAGTGGTGGTTGATGGATCTATTTTCTAAGATACATATTGATATTCAAGAGAATAATGGGTAGTATGTTCTTATGTATTTGATGGTGACTTCTTCACTTCTAGAATGAGTAAAGATAATAAATCTCTCTAATATTGAAGCCTTAGTCTTGAGGGAGAGTGTTTCGAGCAAGGACCCATCAGCTTGTTGGGCCATTGATGGGGATGATATATTACACATTCATAGAAATTTTTGAGTTACTATATAAATTTAGAGGATTTTATGTGAGATTATCATGCCTCTACTTGGGAACTATAATTTTTTCTAGTCAAGATGTACCATGAATTATGCCTCCAGTATTGGCATTTGGAGATGAAAAGGGAGAACGCAGGTTTCGTTACATAGTGTTCCACCTATCAGCGAGTGAAGGTGGGAAATTAAATACCTGATAGTATTTTACATCCATTACCCATTTTTGATTATAATTGGGATGATGTATCCATTTATTTTTTGATAGGTTTACTGAAATCCCCTTTTTCCAATGGTGCAGTTTGGGTTGTCAAAGAAAAACAAATGAAGGTCGCTTATTTCTTACCTATTTGGGAGATCATCTCAGTGAATGATATTATGAGGATATACATTAGTGATATGATAAATTTTCATAGGGATACATGGACCATAATATCAGATATAGATTCTCATTTTACATTGTGGTTTTCGAAGGTTTTATAGAACGATCTTGGTTCACCGGTGCTTCTGAGCACATCCAACCATCCTGAGACTGATGGTCAGTCCAAGCAAACTATATTGGTGTTATAGGACATTATCTAAGCCTGAATACTTGATTTTAGAGGATATCTATAGAAACACTTACCACTATATTAGTTTTCTTATAATAATGGATTCTGAGAGACTATAAAAATGGTTCCTAATGAGGCCTTATACGGTACATCATGTCGTTAACCCCTATGATTGTAGATGTAGGAGAGGTAGTTCTACTGGGACCTCATCTTGGTTAAGAACATTTATAGAAATTATAGTTGATCAAGAGGTGTATGGATATATCTTAGTATAGGTATAATTCTTACAAAAATCATCATCTTCGACCTCTAAAGTTTGAGGTGGTAGATCGGGTCTTCTTGTGTGTCTCTCCTAGATTAGGTCATTGACAAATTTAGATGTAGCGAAAGTTATCACCATGGTTTGTTAGACCTTTTGAGGTTTAATAAAGGCCCATACAATTGGATAACAAGATATCACTACCTCAGACATATAGGGGTATGCATCAAGTTTTACATGTTTCTCAGTTACCTCATTACCATTCAGAATTTTCTCATATCCTTCATCCTGATGATGTTTATTTGGATTTTGATGCTTCTTTTTAGAAGTATCTTATTCGTATTGTTGATCAGAACATGAAGGATTTATGTGGCTGGTCAGATCCACTACTACAGGTGTTATGGAATCACATTCATATACAATATGAGTCATATGAGTAAGAGGTCGAAGTATGTGCTAAGTGGATGAAGTTATTCTTTGATTATGTCTAACCACCCTTGAAAGGAAAAATCAGGGACAAGTTGTTTTAAGAAAGGGATGTTTTAAGATATTGGTTTTTCCTATAGGCATTAATCCTTTTCAATTTTATTTAAATATTATATTTTATTCTTATGGGAATACAAAATGAGGTTATAGAGGTTCCAATGGAATTTGGGTCCTGTTCAGAGCATGGAGATCCTTTTTTTTGTGAAGTGGAAAGAGAATCATAGTTGGAACATTGTTAGTACTAACCATGCAACTCAACTATGTCTCCCATAAAAAAGGTTCACAGCTATTTTAACTATGCGTGGGAGGCCCCGTATCCATGAAAACCTGTAATAAATTATAGGTATGTAGATCAAGGTTGGAGTATGGTTTTTTTAACAATGCGCCTAGATGTGAGATGGATTATTCCACATAGACAGTGGTGGTGCATGGTTTGGCCAACCATACAGCCAAACCATGTTCCCATTAAAAATGTGGGAATTTAGGATTTTACCCCTCAATCCTTTAACCCTTTAACTCATCTTATTCCTCCTTAATTTCTAGTAGGTTCTCAAATTGGGAGCTATCCTTTCTTATCAAACTAATATTTGAGATTTATCTTATATCTGAGGTCATATTCAAGTATAGTTCATCTTTTTGGATCCCCCTTGGTGAAACCATGATTCCTCTTTCTTACTTTCTTCATTTACCTTCCAATGCCAAATTTGAAATCTGTGCAAGCTAACATGCCGTATTTTCAGGTTTTTTGTCTATTTATTTGTTTTCTCTCATTCCAACATGAATTAAATGTCAATGATGGATGAGGATTCATATACCCATCTAAGGTAGGTGGTCTATACCATCTACCTAAAATTATTTATGTTTATAGCTTATGTCACTGTGACACACACTAGAACCTTCATGTGTTACTCCTCAAATGTGGAATACCATAAAATAATTATTTAGACCGTAATCATTATGAACCTAAAACCATTTGAAATGGTCAGATGTTTCCAACCTCAACCCAAAACACCACTTGAGGTGGGTTCGATTAAATAACTATGACTAAGACACCCCTTTGTGTATGATGATATTTCCACTTGGGAGTGGAAGTCATATAAAAATTAAAGGTATTATAGAAGACTTAATACCTCTTCTAGAACCTTTTCATTTATAAAGGAAGGAAATAATGAAGATTATTAATTGGGAATTAAGAAATGGGACAGATAATCTCTTAGCTTATGATTATTTATGTAAATGGTTTGTAATGTTAGATAAAAATTAACATGAAAATTTTATCACTTATAAGTGAAATAAATAATGAAATTAATATGATAAACTGAATTGATAAATGCTATGGACACTATCATGGACCATGTGATTCTTTATATAATATATTTGGTGTTGAACTGACCATGGATATTTTAGTGTCACACTGAACTTGGGTATTGTGGTATGGAACATACATCATGGTAGGGAACCCCCTTGGAATTATCTCCCTGGATCTTGAATGATTTATGTACCACCTTGAATTATCTTTTTAGGATCCACTAAAGTCATTTTTGAGTTTACCATGTATAAGTTCCTTAGACTTGAGGAAGACACCTTGGTCATTTAACTTGGTTCCTAGACCATGCAGGTCTGAAACTTGATATGATTAGCATATTGTGTACTTGATAGTTTTACTTTTGTATACAGTTATACCTTATTTATACAACTCTCCTTGTTACACTTATACTGTTTGACTAGATTACATCAGAATTTAATTTTTTTTCTTAACTCTTTTTATACTTATACACTAATAGATATATTATGCATGGACTAGATTTGTTATAGACACCGTTGGTGGTAGACTATTGAATTTTAAATGACATGACCCAAGAAATCTTGGATCTAGTGTCTACTGTCATTAAATTAGCATGATTATAAGGAATCAAATCCTGAAGTATCGAATAGTTTAGTAGTCTTGGTAAACCGGATATATACATGATCCTTCTATTACAAATTAACACACTAATTATAATGTAATTTTTCTATTTCTAGGATAACTTTATTCCTTCTAAAATATCCTTGAATATCATTCTTAGTACACCTCTTCGATTCCTAGGGAAGGAAAAAAATAAGGGTGAGCTCAAATTCTTATAAAGTGTAAAGTATAGAGGAAGTAATAATGAATCAATGAGAATAATCAATATGGAAAGTTAATTAACTGAGAACACATTTCATGTAATTAATAACTGAGAATGAAATTATTAAATGATTTGGAAAGGTAAAAAACTTAGAACACATGCCATGTAATCGATAACAGATAATTAAGAGAGTAAATGATATGGAAAGGTAAATATCTGAGAATACATTCCATGTAATAAATAATTAATAAAAAAGTGAGTAAATGATATGGTAAGGTAAATAACTAAAAACACATTCCATTCAAATAAATTGATAAGTAAAAATCAATATGTCTGGGTAAAAAACTAAAACAAAATCCATTTAATCAATAAACTAATAATGGAATGAATCCATAGACTTTGTCATAGTGAAAATCTCATGGATAATAAATACTCAACCAAAATAATGGAAATGCTTAATTATTGGACATCATTTCAAGGCTCATAAAAACCCTTACTATCAAGATCTATCCTCCATATAGTTTAAAGATACACATAGAAACCTATTTAATTTTCGCAACTAATTTTTCTCATTAGAACCTATCAATATATCAATGGAATATTTAAATTCTTAGCCCCACTCATCACTACCTATCCAAATCATTCCTCATATAGAGAAATCAATAAATAAATATTATTTCTTATCAAATATAAATATTGAATAAATAATATGGATTTATCAATATTTCATTAGTGGAGGATAACTAACAATAAGGTTTGTTGGTGTTGATGAATAGAGATTCTATTGAAATATCATTAAAACATTCTTGAGGAAAATAATCTTTAAACATTCCAAAGTTTCTCATACCACTTTGAAACATTTGAATATAATTCCCCACAAATTAAATGAAATATAACATATCATGAGAATAAGTAGATTCAAGATACAACATGTCAAAGTAAACACTGTATGTAAAAATGATATATGGTTTAAGAAATAAAGATATCCATGATAAATAATATGGATAATTAGGGGAAATTCAATGTCAAATGATTGAAGGAAATTAAATATTTCTAAGGGTTCTAACAAAGGAATCAAGGAATTGAAATCCAATACTATCCTTATTTAAATCAGTCATAAACTATCTATATTGATAATAAGTATGTAATTAATACCAAATATCACAAGCAGAGTAAAAAAAGTGTTGTTGTCATTGATGAAATAAAAAAAATAACTTTAAATTGTTTCTAAAGGAATTTTTTTTTCTTTTTTTGAAAAACTTTACTTTGAAAATAAATTTTCAAAAAAATTTCTTTAAAAATTAGCCTTTTAAATTTTCCAAGGAAGATTCGAAGAAATGATGGTGGGTAAATCTATATATTCCCTACAAGTTAAAAATAACATTCCTTTTGCAAGGTAAAAGGTTAAAAATGCCTTGTTAGGAAAGTGATAGGAAGATTAATTTGAAAACATTTATAAAATAAAAAAAGGGTTAAATTTTTCTTTAATAAATTAGTTTTTAAAGGTTAAAACATTTTTTTAAACCATTTTACAAAATAGGGTTTTTATAAGAGAACAATTTCTCCGACAAAAGTGATAAATGAGGTTGGTTTTTCTCGAAAAAAAATCCAAGCCATTTTAAGTACCAAAGAGTGGGAAAAATATATTATTACTTTATAAATTTCATTAATAACCATAGGAGAATAAAATTAAAGGGTTTATTGAACAATTATCCAATAATTTTCTCTGATATAAATTCGAGTATAAACAATCCCAAACAAAATGAGATTAGGAAGTATGCCCTTGAGAAACCATAATTTTGATGTGAGAATCAATAAATAATAGATTATGTGTCTAAAATTTAAATTCACATAAAAAATTGAAAATAAAACAATAGATGGTGAAAATTTATTTTAGACATAATCTTAGAACATTAAAAACAATGAGGACGTAATATAACCCAAATAAAAGAAATTGGGTTATGAAATTATTTTCCACTTGATAACTTTTAACTCAAATACCCATAGAACAAATAATTAAAATTGTAACTAAAAATACCATGAATATAAAATAATTCATTATATAATATATCAAAAAATTTAGTAGATACACTAAAAAAATAAGTAAGTGGTGACTATGACATTTATGTCCTAGATATAAAAAGTGAGATGACAATCCATTACCTTATCATTCCTTTTTGTTGTGTGGTATTTAACCTATTGTATAGTAGTTTAAAATTTTTAATAACTTATATTATAACCACACTAAAATTAATGATATCATATATGATATTATTATAATATCTTATTAGCTGTTTGACAACAATCTTTCATTATTTTCACTATTTTGGATATTAATTGCCTATTTTTCGAATATATTTTGACCTGTAATTTATTGTTCCTATTACTTATATCATGATTTAATCATATCTAGATTTTAAAAAATGATTTATATATCATAAATATTCATTATATATATTTATAATATTCTATAATATTTAAATATAAGAAATTAAATGTACTATTCATGGAGGCAGTAGATCATACATACGCATGAACTCTACTACCACTTATTTTGTCATATTTAAAAGAATGAAAATTAAATAATATATATATATATATATTATAATTATAGTATCATTACTATTTAATATATGTCTCATATATTTAATAAAATCATCCTTCATACGTTCCATGTATAGTGTGAATGAATCACACAGATTTGAGGGGGCGGTAGTCCATAATTCAACAAACGATGTTATCGTATTTACACAAAATGGAAAATATGAAGTTGTTTTAAATAAAAAAATTACAGAATCATAAATACATAATAAATTTCCTATATTAGTATTTTTTTTATCATAATTCTCATCCATGAAAGGTGGTAAAGGAAAAAATGAACAATCATCATTTTGTGAGGCGCTAGTTTTCCATACATATAAACGGTAGGTTCATCACTCGTTAGATTGATGTGTGTGTAAGTGCAGGTTAAACCATTAAAAAAACATATCAGTATATTTATTATACTGATGTTATTATATAATCATGGAATAATAATATTTTATGGGGTAGATAATTTAAATAAAATAAAAAAGCTAGAGGAAGGATGTTACCTCTTCTTTGGGTAACTACTTTTGGTTTACACCAAAGAGATTAATTTGATCAATTTATGCCCATATTGACGATTATAGGATGAGGTTAGGGACTTTGGGAGATTATTTGAGAAAAAAATCGATCCAAATGGCTTGATATGTGTGAATAAGGGGGAGGGTGAGTTCCTTTTTATAATAGAGGAGTGGCATTCTTGTAAATATTTGAAAACGGAATCCCACCAACGTTTTTCCTAAGAAAAGTGGATAAAATAATGGAAAAATTAGATAAAAGTAAATATAGGGTCTAAATATATCCATAAAATGGATTTTGGACAAGTTTCTAGGTAATTGTTTCCCTTAATTTTAAGGTTTAGTCTCTTGTTAAGCTAATTTTCCTCTTAATCGCTCTAATTAATTTTAATCACTTTCACTAATATTTTTAGTCGAAACCTAAGTTTAATTTACTATAAATTATAAGTTATTCTTATTCAAAATATGGAATCATTTTTTCCAAATTCCAAACACAAATGTTTCATAAATTAATTTAAATATAATCCCACTAACGAGATGACAATGCAGGTTTTTAAAGTTAAAACGTTAAAAAGTTAGCTAAGTTATTGTATTCAATTTCAAATTGAAATTGATTGAAATGGAATAAAATGGATTAATTGATTTATAATTAATCTAATTTAACTTTAAAACCTATCAATAACATAATTTAACCTTATAAATAAATTATACCAAAAATTGGTTTTGAAATCAAATTTAATATTTTTCAATATTCATCAAAAAATGAAACATACAGAAAGTTAAAAAAAATTAACCCTAATGTAATTTTGATGTTTAAATTTAAAAAATGAAATTTATTTTTTCATATGAAAATTATAAATGTTTCAAAAAAATATTTAAAATTGTTTCGTCGTTAAAAGGTGGTAAAATGCCTTTATAAAATATAGGTTTTTATGCATAAAACTAGATTTGTTCTTATCCTATACCTATCGAATCTATTGGTAGAATATAAAAAAATATTTGATTATATATATAACATAAAAATGTACTATATAAATTCTATAAAAGTTTTATAATTTAATTTACTGTGAAAAACTTTACTAAATAGTGTTTTATTTAAACCTGGTGTTGCATGCATTATTAGTTATCAACAAAATTGAATTTATTCTAAAAGGATGTATAGTAAAGTTTTGGGGTGCTAAAGAGTTTTAATAACACCCTATTTGGATCAATAATTGGTAATCTAACAAACTTCATGGATGAAGGTAGGTATAAAGAGAAGCACCCTGCTATGGATGCTTGACTTTCTATACTAGGATGGAGTATGGTAGTTGAAGACTGATCTTTTGCTCGTGATGCATTTGGAGGGATATTTTTGCCTTTTGTTTATTTTTTATAACATGTATTTTGTATTACTACAACCCTATTTACGTTATGTTACTCTATTTTTTTATAGAATAATGACATCACCATTCTGTATATGACTCATGATATTGATTATGTATGATTATATTTATCTAGATATTTTACTTCCACTGTGTTCCTTATATTTCTACCATTTTTTATTCATATTTATATCATTAATGTGCTCTACTCTGATCATAAGATTATAGTCTCCCCACCAAACCATCATAGACCCTCTCTACTATTCGGAATCCTCTAGCATATAAGGAGATGCACTTAAGGCCATGTGTCCAATTGGGTTCACTTACTTTTGAGTGAAATGGGTCTGGGGCATCACATGATACATATATTATTCATTCAGAATAAAGATTCCTATAAATAATAAGTAAATATAAATATGATAAAGTTGATAATTATGTATAAATTTGATTAATGGACACCATGTATCAATATCTGAGGACTCTATATCTTGAATGTTTCAAGGAATTGATACTACTGTTGAGTATTCAAGAGAAACTAGATATGGGTGGTACAAGGCCATGACAATAAATCATTATTTCTTATTAAAAGGTTTTTTCTATGAAAAAACATGTACACCAGTCATCAAGACTAAAATCCTTTTGAATTCTACTTTTCAAATCATAATTTTGTGATCATTATACTGGTCTATTAATAGTAAAGGCCCCCTCATTTGGATGAATCATTAAGGAAGATGTATATATGACATCTCTAAAAAGAAGACCTTGTGGTATATGTATACAAGTCATAACTAGAAAGGGTTGGTGACATTAATAAATTCCAATAATATTTGCATATTACATAAATTCATTTATAAATAAATCTTTCCTAATGATTATAAAATATTATTTTATAAATTAATGGGTTACATGTGTCTCTAACTAGTTAGTTGGTGTGATATAAGTTTTCAAGATTGATGTGGAAAACAAATGTTGTGTCTTACCAATTTGTTAAGACTAAGGAATAAAAATTTTCCAAGTAAGACTTAAAGTAGAAACCATATTTTGGGTAACATGATCTAAAAATATATCAATGGGTTTTATTAATCTAGTAATATTATATATATTAACAAAGTATTGAAAAATACAAGTGAAACAATTCAAGACCAAACATTTATTAGCATATAATCCTTCCAGTAGAACATGCCTGGGCATAGGAAGAGATTATTGAGATTAAAATAATTTGACAATATTAAGTGCTAGAAATTTATCTCATGT
The DNA here is from genome assembly GCA_963277665.1 of Viscum album. Classification (NCBI taxonomy): domain Eukaryota; kingdom Viridiplantae; phylum Streptophyta; class Magnoliopsida; order Santalales; family Viscaceae; genus Viscum; species Viscum album. The sequence continues at coordinate 174,466,188 of OY728157.1, forward strand.
TCCATGATATGTATTATTGTTTGATATTACTTATATATAGTGAAAATTAGGTGAATATAAAATAGATCAAACATAATTTCATAGAATTATAGTTTGAACTATTCAGAAATACTTGGAAAAGTAGAACTCGATGGGTTACTCGAACCAAGAGAATTTAGAATACTAGATATCAATTGAATTGAACAATTTTCTTAACTTGGTTCAATTTTATATATTATAATAGAAAATTATAAGGTAATATGCATGAAAAAATTATTACTACTTTTGGTTTCCAAATCTATAATATCCAAGTATGTTTTGGCTTCTGATGCATCTTAAGGAGTGGTTTAGCATCATCCAGATTTAATTTTGGGTTATACAAAAAGAAATATTTTTATCATTATTATGATAATATTTGATTATGGACTTATATAGAATGTTAGTATTCTAACATGGGAACAAGAAGTGGATACTTGGTTATATCACAACTTTAAAGATTTTTTCAAGGAAGTAATGTTACGGTAAACATGTTTACCACATACACATGTGGCTTTACCAATCTTATTCATGGAAGCATGGTTGGCCCAACATTTGTATTCATACTCAACAGAAGCATGTTTAACATGTTAGAACAAACCAATAATTAGTGGTTAGCTATAGTAAAAGTGGGAGTCTATTGGAGTTGGTGCCCTAGAAACTACTAATTTGTTCTTTAGACTGCCTATATATTCATGAATTTGAATATTTATAAATAAATTATCATATATTAATTTTTTATACATGGAATTATTTTGATATTATCTTATAGTAATTGTCACATTAATAGGTTATAACAGTTCCCCACTATGATTAGATCCTTGAGATTCTATGACGATATCTATTAAATATCATTCCTATAGTCAGAATGAAGAACTATGATAGGGAACATAGTTTATCAAATTTTAGGTGTGAGTTCTTGTAATAGTATGAGTCTTAATCTCATCTATTTTTCACTTAGTGATATCTAAGATGGGAGATTATATGGACAAACCCACCTGTAGGAATTTTTCATGTTTATATTTCATCGAATATTATAATCTTTGAGGATACATACTGGGTATTTAAGATTATTATTAATGTATATCATGAATTTCACACTAAGATTTACTTCCATAAACCATAATTATAATTGATCATGATGAAGTTGGATGTGTTGGGTATGTTATGAATTATATGTTATTAGAGAAAACATTGAGGAAGGATTATCCCTTCCATATTTATGAAATTTAGTGTATTGACCCTTTGATTAATATGTAACTATCTAGTTAAATTACATGGTCATAGTTTAATGACGTATATTTTAATTATAAAAAGAAATATGTATCAATTATATAGGTTTATGAAAAATGTGTGCAACCATCTTGATGAGATATTGTAACTAAGGGATTATATTACAAAATGAGCATTCGTATGTGGTCATTATCATTACAATGTTAACTTGTTTCCCTTATAAAGATCATAAGGATTATTTTTCAACAAGGGTCTTAAGTTAAACTCATTTATCATGGTTCTATCCATTTATTGAAATGTTCAATTTTTCCTCCCTACTACAACATTTTGTTGTGGTGTCCTAGGGGAGAAAAATTTGAAAAAATACCCATTTTCCTCACAAAACTAGATAAATTCTAGATTCTATAATTCACCACCATGATCACTTCTAATTGACTTAATTAAATAATCTTTCTAATTTTTAACTAATTTACTAAAATTCATAAACTTATATAATGTTTCATATTTGAGAGTAAGATAGTAAAACCATGTGTATCTTGTAAAATCATCTATAATAGTTCATTTCTTAGATAGCTTGTGCATCAACCTAAAATTATCATATCCTAACCTCCTATTCTACAAAATGTTATCGGATTGTATAACATTTAAACATTCAATATTTTTATCATCTAATTCATTATAATTAATTAATTATTATATTTTCGATTTTCATAAAACAAAAAAGATTTATCCTTAAAAATAATGAATTTTTCATTTTAAAATTTAACAAACATTTCATCATCACATAACTATGAAATTTTTATTAAAATATGTTTAAAACCATCAAAAAATAATAATTTATAAATAATAATAATGTTTTAAATTCAAACCTCACCAAAACCTTTTACCATTCCTTTTGAATTATCCCCAAACAAAACATTTCCTCTATCACATTGATTAAAAGATAGAAAGTTGGAAACAACATCTATTGTGTGTCCTAAGAATCCATTTTCCATATACCAAACATCCTTTTTGGTTCACCCAAGACATATTTCCTAAAAACATATTTAAAAAAACATTGTTACCCATGAAATTTGGATCAGGTGGGATTATCAAATGAATTTTTGGGAACCCGAATAGATTTAAAACATTTATTTATAGGAAATCTAGAAAATAATTATTTAGAAATAAGAAACCTTAGTGCTTCCAAGATATTATAGAAATCTCAAAGAACACACATTAGCACAATGAAATTTCATGTGACATATAAAACAAGTGGTAGTAGATGTAATTCCATTATAACTTTTAACAAAGAATGTCTTATAAATTTTGGGTAAAATATTATCATAACTAAGACCAGATCTCCAACTATTCATTTTACTACAACTCGTCATTTTATCAATGTTTTCTCTACCTTGAAAAAAATTAGCCATAATTGACTTTAAATTTTCAACTTTATTTTTGAGCAATTTGTTCTCCTCAAGAATGGTATCAAAATTTATTGTTTCAAATTCAAGATATTTTGATATGAAATCAACTTCTATTTTTAATTTATCATTTTTAGTAAGTTTGTTTTTTAGATTTTATTGTGTAATTTCCAAATCTTCATGGGCATATTTTTTATTATCCTAGAAGGATTTATTCATATTTTCACACTTCTTAAGAATATCCTTATGTTTTCTCATAATATTATTGTATAAACTAGTAACATTTTCAACTTTATGTTCAAATGTATCAAATTCTTGAAGAAATTTATCACTAGTAATATTTTCATATTCAGATTCAGAAGATGAATAATAATTAGCATCACTTAACTAATTTGAAGATATCACAACCCATCCCAAAGGGGTCTATGTAGTGGATACCCCAAACCTACCTCCAATAGGCTAGAGGATAGTGACTTGCACTGAGTAGGCATATCCCACACATGGTAGGCATTAACCTAAAGTACATGTAAGCACACACACATATTCAATCCAAAAAAACTGAAATGTAAAAACACTAAGTAAACAATTCATGAAAACCACTATATCCCACAACCAAAGTACAATAGTGAAAGTACTAGAAAGTAAATAGGGCCAAGACAAGCCCACCAAAAAGAGTATGTAACCACAAGTACAACCTGTAAGAAAAGAGGTATTGGGACTACTGTCTAGACTACAGGAACACCTCATTTTTTTGGTGTCGCTAAGCACCATCTGGTTCAGGTCAGCCTAAAACTCTGTCAAAAGGTCAATCTTCTACACAAGACACATCACATGCAGGAAAATCCCATGTAAGGGTGAGTATAACAATACTCAGTAGGACACCCTGAAACTACAAAACAACACCACAAAGGAATACCACAAGGGAAAGTATAGTTAGCTCCACATAGGTATATGTGTACATCACATATAAGATGAAAATCCAGATATACTCACGATAAACACCATGCCATCGGGTAGTCTTCACCAACTTCCAGCCATAGGATTATACTCAAAGCATGCTTGTTCAGGTAGAACTCACTCTCCAATCCATGATATCATTAGATACACTCACAAAGAGGTCTAGATCATTTGGTCCCTTCCCAAATGAGAACATATTGTTCAAGGAAGATTATGATACATAGAGAGGGGATCCTTCCCAATAACTTGGGGAATATCACTAACCCAATTAGGACACTTTTCAACATAGGGGACCCTTCCCAACACCCTAAAGAATACCAATAACCCTACTGATGTAGCCCGCTATATAGAGAACCAAATCCCTACTCTTAGAGGTAACGTTGATTCCACAAAACTCTACTGGGGTGATAGAGGATCGCACTCCAGTTCTAGGAATGGATTCCTGACTCTATCTGGGACTTGTCCTCTAGAGGGGACTACAATCCAATAATGTGGATGTAATATCATATTGAACCCTCGAGGAAAGGATCAAACAAAACTATCAACTCCAGAGTTACGGCACACTATCGGCACTAGTGCGTGAACATTGGGTCTCCTCCATTAGGAGTCTCTAAGAATGAGGGTTGAGTCAACGGCTCAACCAGAATCTCCAAGTCACAAACAAGATTCATGGTAAGAAAATAATGACTAAAACCTGTGTCTATCACAACTGAATCTAAAATGAAAAAAGACACAAATTGTACCTCAAATCATTACTAGATCCCCTGGGTCAGAATCCTTGACAGCATGCAGTTGTCCCCTCCCTTGTCCTCTATCTCCCTAATCTTGGCGTGGACCACTAAGAGTGGTGGTGGTAAATTTCAAAACATCAACCACCACTTGTTGCTCTCCTAACTCCTCTTCCACAAATTCCACACTATGGATGTGTCTACTTATATCGATATCTCTACCTCAGTGGCTTATCCATAGTATCCCTATCAGTAGTACGATGGGTTAAACGATCTCAGGCAAGATGTCCCCTGCCACCACATGAATAGCACCTCCTCTTTCTAGAATGACTCGACCCACACTATAAGCTCTAAACTACAAATCCTATATCCTGCAAACTCCCCTTGAAATGCCTCGCACGTCTAGGTCCCTGAGACTCATGTCAAATCCCATCTTCCAAAGTATCTGCTCTTTCTTTCCCACTACTGACAATCACTAGTTGTATCCTTTTTCCAAGAAACTTTTGACCACTAAATATTTCTCAAGCACCCCATCATAAGTAGGGATGCATGGAGGGATAATGTTGGCTCATATGTCCCTATGTATACCTTTCTTGAAGTTCCTAGCCCTTAAGTACTGATCGTGTATCATATCGATCGAGTACCTAGAGAGGTTAGTATTCCTTGATGAATACTCAGATGCCGACATGTCAAATTGCTAAAGATAGAGAAGCTCTTATATATAGCCCTTAGCTTATAAGGTTAGAAATCCTCACTGAAAAGGTTCTCAAACTCTATCTATGGATGAGTCACCTCATCATAAGATCGGGTAACCAAACCCCACCATCGCCCTGCTGATCCATATAGAAGTCTCACTATTATGACCACCATCTGATCTACTGGTATCTTGACTAGATAAAAAACTCGGGTCACCACCTTAAGTCAAATCTTAGCCACCTGAGTTTTAAGATTGTCTCAGAACCTGAGGGTTTTGTGTCACCGAAACTCGTAAAATATGCTCAGCCCGCGCTTCCCATCCACTAGTACTAAGGGTACGATGTGCTACTCTACAAGTTGTGTTATGGATGGTACACCACCTAGAAGTGTTATTTATAGTAAAAATCCCTATACTGATGTCTCAACAAATAGCAGATCATCCTCGTGATAATACGGTGGAATCCTAGCTAGCTGTCTACGTGGAGACATCCTGAAATAAAACCAAATGTACCTCAGTCAATTGAGTGTATCTAGAGAGCTGGCTCAATAAGGACACAAAAAACCCAACCACTATTATATGATTCATGTACCATTGTTTTTTCATACAACTAGTGTTTTCATGTATTGATTTGAGAAGTATGTAATTAGAGTCCTCGTGCATAGATATGTCGGCCACCACATCAACACTAGAGTCCTTAACCTAAAATCCAAACTCAAAACACTCAACACTATTTCCCCAAACCAACCTAACAGACTCTTAGTCCCAAGGTAGAACCGACCACCTTTGATACCACTCTATCACAAACCATCCCAGAGGGAATCGTACTGTGACTACCACAAGCCACCTCCAATTGGCCAGGGGTTGATGACTAGCACTGAGTAGGCATGTCCCATATATGGGAGGCATTATCCTAAAGTACCTATATGAATTCACAAATATCCAAGCCACAAATGCTGAAATATAAAAACACTAAATAAAAAATGCATGCAAACCACTATATACCACAACTAGAGTACAATAGTGAAAGTAGTGGAAAGTAAACAGGGCCAAAACAATCCCAAAAAAGAGCCTATAACCACAAGTCTGACTTATAATAAAATAGGTATTGGGATTACTATCTAAACCACAGGAACACCTCGTCTGTCTGGTCTCGCTAATCACTATCTGATCCTGGTCTTCCTAGGACTCTATCAAAAGTTCAATCGTCTACACAAGACACATAACGTGTAGGGAAATCCTGTATAGGTGTGAGAATAACAATACTCAGTAAGACACCCCAAAACCAAAAATAAACACCACAAAGGAATACCACAAAGGATTATCACAAGGGAAAGTAAAGTTAGATCCATACATATATATGTCTACAGCACATATAATAAGAACATCCATATATAAAAATGAGAAACACTACACCATCATACGGTCTAAACCAACTATAATCCATTGGATTCTGCTTGAATAATTCTTGTTATAGGAGAACTAACTCCTCGACCCATGATATCAACAGAGACACTCACAAAGATGTCTAGCTTATTTGGGCCCTACCCAAAGGAGAACATATTAGTCAAGGAATATTATGATAAACAGAGAGGGGATCCTTCCAAATACCCTAGGGAATACCAATAACCCAATCTGGATTCATTCATAATGTAGGGGATCCTTTGCAACACCCTGTGGAATACCACTAACCCTACTGATGCGGCTTTCTAGATGGAGGACCAACGCCCGACACTCGGAGGTTACATCGATTCCACAAAACACTACTAGGGGTGATAGAGGATCACACTCCAGTCTAGGGAAGGGATGATTAACTCTATCTCAGACATGGCCTCTAGAGGGGACAAAAATCCAGTAATTTGGATGTAATGTCATACTAAACCCTTGGGGAAAGGACCAAGGGAACAATCTCAACCTATACTGGTCGAAACTAACAACTCACCACATTATTTAAAAAGGAACATATCAATGTTAGGGTCCCAAATACGTGTATTTCTCCTCAAATGGATGAACCTTTTGAAAATTATAGCCATTTTAAATTTCAATGGGGGCACTAGGTCGGTAGACTAACCGCCCAGACTGACCACCCTGTGGCTGTCGCGGTCGACCACCATAGTCGACCGCACCCCCAAATGTCACGGCTATGCAGCAGCTAGAGAGATTGTGGATCACAGTCAACCACTATAGTTGACCATGCCCTAGTCCCACTCTGCTCGCCCTGGGTCTCACTCGGATCTGACCTGGACCGTTGGCCCCAACCTAGCCTGTTGGGCCTGGCTCGTTCACTCGGCCCAACCCAATCATGAATGGGCGGCCTAGGCTTCCACACACGGACCGGGTCATCCATGGTCTGTGTCCCTCACGATCTCCGTTGTAATGTCTCATGGCCCTACCTCGCGCCACCTACACATCCTTGGCTCCACCACCTCTATCAGCTCCTAGGTGGCCGCCCACCGCACCGCATTCTTCCACCACCTCCATTCGCCGCCACCTCACCTCATCATACCTCCATGTTATACCCACATCATATGTCCCTTCCATGGACCACCAAGCCTCCTATGATTACTATAATTAGAAACAGTCATAGATTTGGACTCCTCGGGTCCCGATATATAGAGATCCAGCCTATGTTTTCTGTTTTCCTCTAATATGGGGGTTCGATCATGTTAAAAACCACCCGAAAAGTCAAATTGTGTCCATAGTTGTCTTACGGTGAAGAACATAGATAAAGTGGGAGAGAAACCCACAAATAACCCACCAAGTAATGAACCTCATCCTTTGTTCGTGTTGGCCTCAATCTGTTTCCATTAGAAGGATAAACAAATAGGAATTAAAATAGATCTCCTGAGGATCCTGCAGATAATATCCCATCCTACAATAATGATCGAACCATGGATCAATATATTCATGGATTGACCCACATTCATCATGGAAATATAGAATAGGGAAAATCACAATGAAAAAACCTCCCTACCTCAATTCAAATCAGTCACTAATGAAGGACGATTGTTGTGTCATCTTCGTGGTGAGGTTCCTTCGAATCGGTTGTGCATTAACCGTCGATCCATGATTCTTCATCTTTTGTTTGATAGAGTTATTTATCCATGTCTCAAAGAAATTATAGGGTTGTGAAGCTAACCCTGAATCCCTAAAAAATATTAATTAAATAGAAATTTTGATGTGTTATAAAATAATTTTTTACTTAAATTATTTAGTGATGATTACGACCTTTTTTATTTTTTTCCACAGAAGACCCGCACCGATCAAAGTTAAGTCACGCATAGGGAAAACACGACATTTAAAAATTAATGGTGGTCTTATATTTCCAATCCAAGTCACCATTAATGATTTATTAGGATTTAAAAATAAAATAATTATTTTTTTATTGTTATTTCCTTGGTGACTTTTTCTACTGATGACCCACACCGACCAAAGTTAGATCACGCCTAGGTTAAATCCTCCATCATGAGTTCAGAAGTTCCTTCATATTTATGATTTGGGAAAAACCGTTTAAGAGTTATTACACTATTTTAAGAATACCATGCATGTCTGCTATTAAAAGTTTTATATTTTTCAAAAAAAAAATCGGGCACATCGGGCCTCGGAATCGCATGTCGTCTTAGTTCTTGGTCTGGAAATTAATACATATAATATTTAAAAATAGTACATGAAAAATATGAGACATCACATAAGAATCCATAAAACACTAGTTTGCAATGTATTTTTTAGAACTAGATTCTTCTACAATACTTGAATTCTCTTTACAACTCCATCCAACTGCCATTTCTTTATATTGTTTCTTATATTTCTTCCTTTTACTTTTTTTATTCTTTAGTCTTGGGAAATCAAACTTTATATTCCCCTTTTTTGAACACTCATAAAAAATTGAGTATTGAAAAACATTTGAAATGATATTACCTTTCTTATTCTTCTTATGATCATCCTCATGAGATTCTTTCTAGGATCTCCTTGAGTAGCATTTCTTCCTTCTATGTATACCTTTTAAAACATAGAATGTATTATTCCTATCACTTATATATAGCTTAGAATTAGAAGAGTAAGTAGATTCATTTTATTTAAAATAAATTTCTATCTTCTTTGAATTATCTTCTTCAGTAAGATTTTTTAGTTCTAAATCGTATTGTAATACTGATCCAATAAGCTCATCAAGAGTGTATTCCTTAAAGTTCTTACTTTCATTTATAGCTATCTTTTTGACATTCCACATCTTTGGAAGTTCTCTAATAACTCTTTCAACAAGAACAGGATTTTCTAGAGTCTCTCCTAGAGAACTCATACCATTTGTAATACTAGTAAATATATGGAACATTTGATTAATAGTTTCATCGTCACCCATTTCAAATTCTTTAGATTCATCTCTCAACATACCCAAATTAGTTCTAATAATCATTTCCTAATCAATATGTGTAACATGTATAATTTTCAAGACATCATGTGCAGTTTTACATGATGAAACATGAATATAAACATTATAATTTATTATATAGTATAATATATTCATCGCCATGTAATTCAGAACATACTTTACCATATCATTTCCAACTAAATATTTAGGTTCACCTTCGGGTAGCTTGTATGAATTTTCCATAATTTTCCAATGATCAATACTAAATTTCTTTTAGAAAGATTCTTTTTGATATTAAAAGTATTCATAATCAGTACCATCAAAATGAGGTGGTTTTTTAGTTATTCGTTCTTCATTTGAGTTAGTCTCTTCCATATTAAATAGGTATTTTCCCCTTGATGATTAAGTTCGGAATTTATTAGCATAGATAAAAATATATATAAAGAGGGATAGGTTTCCTCCTCTAAAAACAATTATTGGTCCAAAGTTAAGATGGAAATATACCCAATAGGGGGTGAATTGGCCATTTTAAAAATAATTAATGAATTTAAGGGTTATATCAAAGTTATAATGTTAATGTAATGGAAAATAAAATAAAATAAACACAAGAAATTTTTTTAGTGGTTTAGATCTAGATGTTCTTACTCCACTCTTCACCCATCTCATGAACTAAGAGTAATGGTACCCACTATAACCAATATAATGGAATCTTATAATGAATTTTTCCCACCTAGAGTCGCAACCTGATTACAAATCCCTTTTCCCCTAGAGGCATAAACCAAAAATACACCTACCTTTTTCTACCTAGAGGCACAACCCAAACAACCTTTTTTTCCCCTGGAGGCACAACCCAATGCCTAAATTTTGACTCGGAGTCACAACCCAAAATACTACCTTTTAATGGGTAGTATAACCCATTAAAATTAAAAAAAATAGAAAGATGATAAGAATTAGTATATCTAAATAACCAGATGAATAGATTCGGTGTTCAAGTGTTGAGGCAGTAGTGAACTCTAGCAGCAAAGGATCAAATAGTTAAAGAATAGTTGAGAGATATAGGTAATCATCAAAGTTTTTAGACCTTGTACAGTTCAACAGATTCCTCAACCTCCTCACCTTGATCTTGATCTATTAAACTCCATATATCATGTTCATATATTAATAAGAGATTCAACACCATAATTAAGTTTCTTTTTTTCATTCCCAATACAGAATACAGTTTTTTAATTGAATGTGCATGCAAAACATAATCACATGGATCACTTCGATAATTTGTAAAATTAAATCCATGTTTCATAGTGATAACACGTTATTATAACTAATTTTTTACTAATAAAAAATTATAATAAACATTAAAGTCACTTGGAAAACTCTCATAAAGCATGTGATATAAACTATTCACATTCCAATAACATTTAATGTGGAACTCGTATTTTCCCAAGAAATCAACATTAAACTTCAACCCTTGTGATAATAATTTATTAAAATAATTTAAAATATATTCCCATGGATTATAAATAATTAATAATTATTTATAGAACAAATAAAACATTAATTATACACATAATAAATGTGCACCAAACGGAAAAGTGAAATGTTACGTAAAACATAGCATATTTCAAGATTTTACAATATCCTATAGAAAAATAATAAATCCATATAGGTGAATATGCATATGGTTTTAAAGTAATATATTTATTCGGTGGATTCACATAGTTGAATCTACATAGCATAATCAATGAAAGGAAATTCACATTCCATATTTTCATGTAGGTGATTCTAAAAATTTATAGACAACTTAACTTATAAAGTTATATACTTAAAACACACTATCAAAACAAAAAAAATAAACATTTTCTTTGGTTTAATTATATATATATATAATTTTATTATATTTCTATAAAATCAAGAATCAACTTAATTGAACTTCTAAAACTCATGTTATCATCAAAATACAGTATAATAATTATTTTGGAAAACTGTCGAATTATAACTAAAAACATGAAGTGATTGAATATAATTTATGTAATTATAGAGATCAATTCATAATTTTATTTCTTCTAATTAAATGTAAATAATTTTTTTATCTTTAAAATTTAATAAGAATCAATTAATTTTGAGTTCTTTATCCCAAGTTATATTCAAAATATAGAAGATAATTTTACTCATGGTATGTTCCATGGTAGGTTAGCATGGTTAGGTGACACATTCAGGTGACTCAGTAGGTTGGAAAGTCATGTGAAATGATCAATTGAAACCCACATTAGGTTCCATGATCTATACATTTTGTTCATGTGGTAGGTTGACACGGTCAGTTGACTCCCATGGTAGGTTTCACAATTAGTGCATTTTGTTCATGTGGTAGGTCGACATGGTCAGGTGACACAGTCAATTGACTCCCACGATAGGTTCCATATTTTTCCAAATTTTTTATTTCCAAACTTTTCCAAATTTTTGTTCCATAATAAGTGAAATGGTATTATAAGGTCTAAAATGGATTATTTTACATAGGAACACTTCATGAAACTTGTAGTACGTGTTATGAACTATAAAAAAATAAAAAATAAATACATTTTAAGTAAATAAATATTAATATATGATCATGATTCATAAAATGTTATATAATTCATATTGTTAATGTTTTTAATGGAAATAAAACAAATAAAGATTTGTAATTATCAAAACATAAAATGGTTCTAGGATACACTCAATAATTATATGCATTAGTTCATTCATTTAATTAGTCCACATATCATAATAGTTTTATCTTGTCATCAATATGGGCATACTGTTGATTCGGGCTATACAATCGATCCAGATTGAGATGAGTTGTGAAAATGTATGAAGAGTGTTTCAAAAAAATTTATATTCTAAAGAAATATAAATCAAGAGATGCACATGAAATTTTCTTTAAGTTTTATATATCATGATGATGAATTATGATCCAAGATATATCAAATTGTGGTAGATATAAGTTCCATGATATGATTTATAGGTTCCATGTCATAATGATGCATGTTTCCACGCATGTTAAAATTTTGAATGAGTTTAAGGAATCATATTTTGTAGAGAGTTAATAATAGGAAATTTTTGAGTCTTTAGGATATTTAAATAAATATTCTAATATGAATTAAAATTATTTTGAAATATGAATAAACCAATAATCTATTTACCAATTTAAAATAGTAGAGATCGTACCATCCAAGGATCATGATTTTTCCATTTTTTGAATATAAAGAATAATATTCATTGGGTATTATTTTATATTATCATAAATATATATAGAATGTGAAGGATGAAAATGTGTGAGAATATTGTGAACTCTCAAATAAAAGTTTGAGGTAATTTTGAGAGACTAATACATTATTATTGAGGAGATATGAGGATTCAAAGTCATGATCTATTAAAGAAAAAAGTGATCTATTATAAACCTAAGTATTCATGAAGGAAAAGGAAGATCTAGATCGCTCATGATCTAGAGGGATTCATGAGACTGGCACTACTATTGAAGTTCTTTAGGGAGTACATATGTAGACCTACTGATCCATTTACTCATGTTGAAGGATTAATATCCCATGGTGTATAGAACACCAGGATAAAACCAAAGTTATTTATTTGTTGGGTATTTTGTTGAAAAGTTATTGTATATTCCAGTGGACTTTAGAATCCATGGAGATCCTGGAAGACTATTTATTGTTTAAAAATATTGAATATCGTATAGAATCCATGTTAGGGGTATAACCAAAATATAAAGGAGTAATCCTTTTGGTATAACCTTTTAAATACGTGTGTTACTCTCTTTCTTATTACTCCACATGAATTTGAGGCTATGAGAAATCATTGAGTGGATCGAGAACCTTAACAAGTTCAAGAGTTTAGGTTGAAATGGAATATATCATAAAAATAAGAGTGATAACCATATCTCATATCCCTCTTTTGGTGATCCAAATAGGTTATATAATAACAAGTGTTATTAGATCAACTTATATATAAATATCCAACGTTGTTGATAAATATAGAAAACAAATTATGTGAACAATAGAGGAGTTCCTACCTTCATTGGAATAAACTGTTATAGTTGGAAGAATAGGATGCTTCCCTACCTCATTTCACTCGACTTAGAAGTTAGAGAATCTATTACAGTGGGTTTTCAACCCATCACTAATGTTGTGGATATAAATCAAGTATATGAGAGAAATATGGATTCATATGGTGTTAAGGTATACATTTATATGGTGGTACCTATACAACATTAAAGATCTAATAATCTAGGAACTAGGTTAATGGTTCAATATAGGAAAATATATTAACAATTAAATAAAAGGGGAAATGTGGATTCAAAATGAATGTTATGCAAGAAAAGTAAATAACACAGAGATATAACGTTCTTCAGTCCACTGTGGACCTTCATGAATGGTGAGAACACAAACATAGGATGAAATTTCTAATGAAAGAAAATATCTAGAAATACAAGAAACAAGAATAGAAAATAACTAAAGAAACTATTTGAGAATCATTCTTGATAAACTAATACTATGCATACGCATAGAATGATACATCATCATACAGATAGTAAGAAATGAAACCATTAATATAGAATAAAATTATTATGAAGTAAGGTTCTAATAATAGAAACATGAAGAAGCTCAAATGTAAATTCAACTATTGATGTCTTCTTTCACATGAGAACATCCAATGACAAAGGAAAAATATCTCCTTTGATCTCCACCGAACCCCTAGACTATATTGGTGATGATGAATATGATCTGATTTGGTGAACTTCAAAAACCTTATTTAGGATCTCTACTAAGAATTTCTCTCAGTATTTATTTCCAAGAAGAATTAGAAAATTTTTCCCATTAAAAACCCCAAAATTTGAATTGAATGTAAATAGTTAACCTCAAGGTGATATCATAATGGAAGGAATTTTAAGAGTGAGTTAGCATCAAATGTGGGATGTGGCCTACATGGATTTCTGAAAAGATATAGACTATTCAACTATTAAAATATATTGTAAAAACCTTACATAGTTTTACCCTGATGTATCATTACCTTTATGAGAGATAGGTATAACCCTTACACGAGTCATAAATACCCTTACGTGAGTAAGAAAGTACCCTTGCGTAGGAAGGAAGTTCCCTTATATAGTGAGGAAGTACCCTTACGTGATTCAATTTTACCCTTACACTAACCCAAAAATACCCTTACATTGAGGTACATTAGCCTTATGTAGTGATTCATTACCCTTATATAGGCTAGGTTTTAACTTTATATGAATAGTAGTACCCTTATGCAATAGGAAATCTACCCTCAAAAAAGGATCAAGCCACCTTTACACAACATGAGTACCCTTACATGAGAGGTTACCTTAACATGGAATTCATCTATAGGGTAAGAAAAACTTATGAATTCATATTTTCATAATAAGAAATAAAATTTAAAAGAATACATATTAATTTAATTTAATTGTAAACAAAAAAATCATAAATGAAAGGAGGACTAAATTAAAAGAATACCATTGTCTATATGATTTCTTAAGTCCATATAGGGATTTTCTTAAAAGGAGGACTAAATTTCTTTTAATATCTCTTTAAAATTCAAAATTAGGTCTTGTATAAATCTATTCATCCAACTTACCATGTGGAAAGAAAGTTTTAAATTCTATTATTCAATATGAAGATCATTTTGGAAAACAAAGTCTAACAATAATTTAATGAATGAATTCTTAAAAATGGTGAAAAAAATATCATTTTAATAAATTCACTCATGTTGGAGGAATCCCTTTGAAATAATTCAAGTTTTGTATCTATTTTTTCATTGGTGTTGTCTTATTTATTATTAAAAATCCATTTACAATCAATGATGTTCTCTTTATTAGGTTTGTTAACAATTATCCAAGTTTGGTTTTTATTAATAAAATCCATTTAATTACTCATGGTAGAAAGTGGATACCTATAGTAATTAGAGTTAAGATCTTGTTTAAAATTTTTGGGTTCATCACTTTATAGGTTAAATCTAATATTAAAGGAAAATTTAGTGACAACATCCTTGATAAACTGGGTTGGGGACTAATGATTCTTCGAGTCCTATAATGAGTCAACTGGTAGTCTCTTAAGTTATAATATCTATTAACCTCAAACTTGGATTCAAATTCACTAATAGGTTCTGGTTCAAGGTGAGTCAGTTTGGATGGATCAGTGGAGATAACCTTGGGTTCATGTTTCATCTCAAATTCTAATCTAATCTCAACACTTACCGGTTCATATGGTTCAGAATGGATAGGATTAGAAGCCTTCTGTTTAAAAAAAAATCCTCATCAAAGATACCATCATGGTTGAATATAAATTTATGAAAGGTAGACTTATCTATCCAAAGCATATACCCTTTTAAACCATGTGGCTATCCAACAAAGACACATTTCATAGCCCAAGTTTCAAGTTTATCTTCCCTGCAGTGATCATGGTCCATATAACCAAAAACTCTATGATGTGTTAAACTACGGGTAAACCAGTACACATATATCTAGGGGTTTTGAAATAAATATCACTAGATGGGGGTCCATTGATCAAATAGACAAAAATGGAAGAATATTATACCTAGAAGGATTTAGTAATACCGTGATATGATAGAATGCTTCTTTATCTTTCTAAAATATTTATATTCATCCTCTATGTTAGTTTATTCTACTCTGGGGTATCCACAAAAATTATGTGTCCAATAATTATGCCAATACTACTATAGATTATGAATAAATTGGTAAAATACTCTAAACTATTGTTTTTATTAAGGTTTTTGAGTTTATTTCTAAATTTAGTTTAAACACAAGACTTCTAAATTTTGAAGGTTTCAAAAGTTTCAAATTTTTTCTTGAGTATGTAAATCTGTACCATGCGTGAATAGTTAGTTATGATGGTTACATAGAAGTACCCCCCCCCCCAGTATGGGAAGAAGTCCTAGAGGGACCCCACAAATTATAATGTACATATTTTAATGGGTTTTTAGATATATATATATATATATATAGACCTTTTAAAGATGACACATTTAGAGTCACCAAGAACATTGTGTTCATAAAATGGAGTACTATTTGGGTTTATATCATTTAAAATTCATTATTTTTTATTCCATTCAACCCTTTTGAACTAACATGTCTTAATCATATATTCCATAAAATAATTTTATCTTTCATATGATTAGGAGTTTTATTTAATTATTTAAGATGAGTCCTAATATCTAAAATATATATACCATTAGTGACGGTTCATCTCATAACAATGAGTGGCCCCTTAGAGATCATAAGACTCTCTGAATTAGACCTAAAAGAATACCCATTTTGGTCAAAGACACCTAGGGAAATAAGATTCCTCTTCAAATCAGGTACCCACGTAACCTCATATAAGGATTTAACCAACCCATCATTTGATTCTTGAGAAACAGTCCCTTTACCCAGGATTCAGCAGCTTTTTTTATTTCTTAAGAAAACCTGACCACTCTCAATCACCCTCAAATATATGAAGTAATAATGTTTTGGATACATATGAAATGATCATACTAAATCTAGGACCCATTCATCACTCATATCATAAGAACATTAGTAGTATAAAAATCTTGTTCAACTAGAATAGAATGGTATTTGTTATTAGTATTATTCTTAGAATTGGTCCTTTTGGGAAAATTCCTTCTAATTTGACCAGGATTCTTATAAGGAAAAAATTTCATTTTCTTACCCCTAGACCTTTTTCGGGCTTAGGCCTACTCTTAACTCTTATTTTCCCTCATTACTCAAGCCTACCTCTAAAATTAATCCCCTCATATTCATGATCAATAGAACTAGGATTCTTATTTTGAATTTATTTATACAACAATGAAGACTTAAAATATTTAGGTTTAATGAATCCCTACCACACATCATTGAATATTTAATTTAATTATAAGAATCATCTATAGGGGTCAATAATATGATATCCAAATATTGATCATCAAACATAACTTCTATATTAGACAAATCAAGAATGATTTTATTAAAATCATCAATACAAGTCTAGACTTTAGTTCCAAGATGTATATGAAAGTTATAAAATTACATCTTCTTATGTAGTCAAACTCCTAAGGTCTCTTTAATGTATAATTTTTCAATTTTGGACCTGATTTGGGTAGTAGTGGCTTCATAATCTACCTCAAAAAGGTTCTTATCACCTAAAGATAAGAGCATTAGACTATGGTATTTTCTAAGAACATCATATGGGACATAAAATTCAGTGGTAGTATACTATACTACAATGAAAAAGGTTAACACTTTCTTTTTAAGACCAAAAAAGGCATCAAGAATCTTATTGTGTTCTAGTGGTGCATTCATCTTTATCCTCCATTGGTTAAAATATTTGACCCTATAAAATTTATCTATATCAAATTTTATCAAACCCATTATATTATATTATGTGGCTATAATACTTATTGTTGGTGGATATTTTTATATGGTAGTCCCTTTACAATATCCAAGATCCAATAATCTTGTTACTAGGTCTATTATTCGATATAATCAATTCGATTAACAATTAAACAAAAGGGGAAATACATATTCAAGATGAATATGGTGCAAGAAAAGTAAAAAAGGTAGAGATATAGCAAGCTTTAATCCACTGTGGACCTACTTTTATAGTGAGAACACCATTAGAATACTTTATTACTAACAAAATAAAATATCCAAAAATACAAGACATGAAAATAGAGAAGAACCATAGAAACTATCTGAGGATCCTACTAGATGAACTCATGACATTCCTACACATATAAGGATGCATCATCATATAGGCAGTAATAAATGAAAATAGAAATGCGGAATAAACTTTTTATGGTTATAGGTTCTAATTCCAAAACCTAGATTAATCTTGAATGTAACTTGAGCTTCTCATGTATTCCTTCACATGAGAACATCGTATGATGAAGGATGAGGGTCTTAAATGATCTCCACAAAAATCATAGACCTAGTCAGCAAAAATAAAGATGATTTTCTTCAATGGACTTTAAGGACCCAGGATGGGATCTATACTAATTAATACTCTCAATCTTTCTCTTATGGAAAAATAAGAAGAAAAATTTCCTTACAAACACCATGAAATTTGAATTGAATTTTGATGATGAGCCCTGAGGTGCAATAATAATGGCATACAAGGTGATGATGAGTTAACAGAAAATAAGGGATGTGGACCACATGTATAGCACAAAATATAGAGATTTTTTGGCTATTAATATGGATTGTAATAACCTTGCACAACTTTAACCTAATGCAAAATTACCTTTACATGATCTAGGTGTACCTCTTACATGAGTCAGAAATACACATATTCAAGTAAGAAAGTACCCTTACATAGGTAGTAACCTTATGTAGTGAGGAAGTACCCTTATAAGAGTCAGGACTACACTTATGAAAATCAGGAAGTGGAATCCATTTGAGACAAAATATGAGGATCTCCATGCAAGATAGTATGAATGTTTTATAAAAATTAAAAAGAATAAAATTTTATAAATGTCTGTATCTTACACCAAAGAGATGTTGAAACCTTTTCATATTCATCTGATGAGTTTGATAAAGATCACTAAATTGGAAAAATAAATCTTCCCATATTTATAGTGTATCCATTGGTTGTACCTAAATCAATTTATGTTTGAGTAGAATCTATGGCATCCCGCATTTTTATTACAAAACTTTACATAGCATTTATAAGAATATGATATTTTAAGTCTTAGTGTCTTGGGAAAAAGGTAGATAATACATGAAAACTTAAAACATCCTTATATTAAACAGGAAGGGATTATTCAAGGTTCATCCTGGGTATATTTATTTCATCTCATAACTAGGGGATGTGCATTAAAGGAAAGGGTGAGCTTAAGGCCTAGTAAGGGATAACAAGGGAAACAATTTACTTTTGATCTTGAGGAATATCAATAAGAACTTTAGGAATATCGTAAGATCATGATTAAGAGGAATATGATAAATAAAATAACATGAATAATAACATTTATATGAGGATAAAACATTTAATTTATACATTTATAAGCATATCACCAAGGTCCATCCCCAAGGTGTCATAAAAATTACCAAGGTTATTCACCAAGGTATCATAAAACTTGTCATCTATAGAGATTAAATTATTTACCCAATGAATTAGAGTGCTATGAGTTTTCACCCTTAATATGTATTTATTTTCATGTGATCTACATATATCATAATAAAAAATTTCATAAATAACCCATATAGAATAAAATAAATGGGTTTTATATGAAAATCATGGTGTTTTAAAAAGTGCTTAAAAACATGATCATTATGTCATTTATAACCTAGGGAAAGGGAATGAGGGTTTTATGTATGAAAATTCCAGAATAAAATAAATAATTTTTATATATTTATTAATAACCTTGGAAATTAAATATGTTTGGATATTCACATAAATAAAATAAAATAATTTTTTGAGAAAAAAGAGAGAGATTTTGAGACGAAAATTCAGCAGCATAACAGGTATGAAACATGGTTGTATAAAACATTAAAAATAGATGGTAAAAGGTTCAACCATCCATAAAAATCTCATAATACAGTATAGGGATGGAATAAAACTTAAATAAGAACATGGTATGGAAATTTGAAAGACATACCACATAAAATAGAACTTGAAAGCAAAAGAGAAGTTGAGAATTCCATTACCATGAAGAGTGACTCCTAACACTTGAATATCGGTACCTTAGGGGTCTTTAGGATACCTATGGGAGAATTATTTGGAGTTAATACTATCAGATATTTGATGGTATGATTTTGTAATGAAAGGAAATGAAGGAATGTGTGGTATTTGTAGTTAAAGAGATGGAGTTTTTTATTAATTTTTAAGGGACCCTCATTAGTGGTATTTGAAAAACCATGGGATTGAACATGGTATTTTTCCCATGTTATTGGACACTTGGGACACATAATATCATATTTAATTCCTCAAGAGTCAATCATAATTATTAAATAACTAATGATGTCATTAAACATACCAAAAACTCAAAACTGTATTTTTTATTATTAACCGAAAAAAAAATATGTTATAAAAATATAATAAATTCACTATAACCTAATATCAACCTTATGAATTAAAAAATGAAATTTATTTTATCATAATAATTCTATAAAAATGATAAATTTAAATTTTAACTATAAAAATACTTAATTATTAAAAATAATATCGTACAGAAAATACATAGTAAAATTTTCGACACTTAAAAAAAATAAAATTATTTTATCATTTTTAATTAAAAAGGAGTGTTTTCATAAAAATATTTCATTATAGTAAACATAATTAATAAAACCTTAATTTAATATAATAATTTATATATTTCCAAAAAAATACAATTTTTACCTGAAAAAACAATTTATCAAATTCCATCTCAATTTTTAAGAAAAACTATTCATAAAACAGAAATGATGTAATAACAATTTTATTTAAACAAAGGGATTGAATTTTAAGTGATTAGTTCCTTGAAACATAACCCCTTAAAACACCCGCATATGGCCTAAGTGTAAGGTGTGTGATGGGGATAGACTCTTGGGGCAGTGCGGATAACATCACATGAGTGGTAATCTCCACTACCATGAACTTATCCCATAGGTGATTTCATTCAAGTTTAACATGTTGAAGCTCATCTTGAGATTGGTTTAGAGTGAATTACAATGACACTAATTCCTTCCCAAGCTCAGAAAAATGGGCTTTGTATGGCCCAATTCTACTTGTTGAGGCCATCGACTCTTTATTCTGCATTAATTAACCATTATCATTTTTATTTATAAACGATAATCATGACATTATGAGTATAGTTTCCGATGGTCATATTTACCAACGATCATATAAAGTTCGAAAGCCGATGCTTACATTGAAATATAATTACTTCATTATTAAAGTGATATAGTTTTGTTGTGTGATAATATAACACAAATTTTTAGGAAACAATTATCATTCAAGAAGTTCGGGTCATTACATTCTTCCCCCCTTAAAAAATTTTCTCCCTGAAATTTCATCTCATTCCCTCGGTTGAGAAAAGGTGAGGGTACTTCTACCTCATTATTTACCTTAGTTCCCATGTTTCATCTACATATTTTTGGTTCCTCCACAACAGTTTAATGATGTGGGTAGTCTTGTTTTGTACCACCTTGTCTCTATGGTCCAAGATCTCCACTGGCTACTCCTAATAAGAGAGGTCATGTTCCAGTTGTACCACCTCTGGATTCAGTACATGTAGAGGGTTAGGTATTTACTTCCTCAAGATAAATTCATGGAAAACATCATGAACTTGAGATAGATTTGGTGGAAGTGCTATCCAATAGTCCAGTACTCCTATGCGATCAAGGATTTCATAGGGGCCAATGTACATGGGGATAATCTTCCCTTTCTTCCCAAATCACATGAATCTCTTCTATAGTGAAATTCTAAGGAAGAATTTTTCACCAACATCAAACTCCAACTCCCTTAGATGGTTGTCATCATAGTTCTTTTTTTGACTATAAGCATCCTTAATGTGTTGTTGGATGGTATTAATATTTTCTATCATATCTTGCACAAGATCAGGCCCAAGAATCTTTCTCTCACTAACTTCATCCCAACATGTATGAGTTATACATTGCTTCCCATATATAGCTTCATATGAATCCATTTGAATACTCGAATGGAAAATGTTGTTGTACGATAACTCAACTAATGGTATATGTTGATTCCATCCACATTTAAATTCTATTGAACATGTTCTTAGCATGTTCTCAAGTGTATGAATAGTTCTTTCAGATTGGACATCAGTTTGGGGATGATAGGCCGTATTGAAATTCAATTTGGTACTTAGAGAATCTTGAATACTTCTCTAGAATTTTGATGTGAACCTTGGATCATGATCAGATATGATAGAAAGTGGTACCTCATGCATCCTCACCACTTAATTCATGTAAATTGTGGCAAGTTGGTCAAAAGATAAATATTCCTGAATGGATATAAAATGGGTAGTCTTGGTGAGATTGTTCACTATAAATCGTATCACAATGTTTCCTTTAAAAGTTCTCATGAGACCAGTAAAAAAATTCCATAGTGATATTGTCTCACTTCCATGCTATTATGGGTGGTGGTTGTAATACCCCTTTAGGAAGTTGTCTCTCTACCTTCACTTGTTGACACACCAAGAACCTTGTAGTGTAGTCAACAATCTATTTTTTCATGTTATCCCACCAATAATGATTACAAAGGTCCCTATACATTTTCGTGCTTCCAGGATGTTTAGAAAATGTATATTTATGAGCTTCATCCATCAAATACTTCTTTATTTATAAAATAGATGGAACACATAGCCTTGTATGAAATTTCAAAACACATTATTGATCAATATTAAACTCCAGAAACTTCCCATTCTTCACAAACACTAACTTTGTATGTAACAAGGGATCATCTCTTTGATATTTCTTAATCTTCTCTAGTAATTATGGTCGATGAATCATTTGGGATAGGTTTTATGATTTCCCTTCCCTTATGATTCCCATGTCCAGTTTTACTAGGTCTTTGATCAAAGTATATCTTTGAAATCTCATTATTTCCAGCACAATAGGTTCTTTCCAACTTAATGCATCAGCGACTTTGTTTTCTCTTC
The DNA here is from genome assembly GCA_963277665.1 of Viscum album. Lineage (NCBI taxonomy): Eukaryota > Viridiplantae > Streptophyta > Magnoliopsida > Santalales > Viscaceae > Viscum > Viscum album. The sequence continues at coordinate 174,489,240 of OY728157.1, forward strand.
TGAGATGATAATGAATTGAACAATCATAGTCTTTAATAATTTACAACCATCTCCTTTATCTCATGTTAAATTAATTTTGCGTGAAATTATAATTTCAAACTTTGATGGCCTATGTATATATCAAATTTCTCCCCATAAAATAGTGCATCCATATCTTCATAGAAAAAACAACAGTTTCCAGATCTAGGTTATGCATAGGATAGTTCTTCTCATGAGGTTTCAACTGCCTATATGCATAATAAATCACCTTGTCATTTTTCATAAGGATGAAACTAAGCCCTTTTATAGATACATTACTAAAAATAATGAATACTTCTCTAATAGAGAGTAGAGTTAACATGGGTGCAGTAACCAATATCTTATTAAAATCTTGGAAACTTTCTTCACACTTCTTTGTCTAGGTGAAATTGAACCCTTTTCAAGTTAACTTGGTTGGTGGATTATAAAATCATGAAAAAAAATTCACAAACCTCCTATAATATCATTTTAAACCAAGGAAACTAAAAATATCAGTTATTGTTGTAGGATGAGGCCACTCCTATATAACATTTGTCTTTATAGAGTCAACTAAGATTCCTTCATTGGTTACAACATTCCCCAAAAAATAAACTTATTGTAACCAAAACTCACACTTTCTAAACTGTCCAAAAAACCTATCATTCCTCAGAGCTTGCAATATAACTCTTAGATGATCTTAATGCTCCTCCTGAATTTTGGAATATATCAGAATATAATTAATAAAAACTACCACAAAGTTATCAAGGTAGTCGTAAAATACTCTACTCATCAAATCCATAAAAATTGAAAGACCATTAGTCAAGTCTAAGGGCCTAAAAAAAATCATAATTCCCATATCTTGATCAGAAGGCAGTCTTTGAAATGTATTCTTTATTCACCCTCAATTAATGATAACCAGATCAAAGATCAATCTTAGAGAATAACAGATCCCCATAAAGATGTTCAAATAAATCATCAATTATTAGAAGAGGGTACTTGTTCTTTACTGTGATCCCATTCATTTCTCTATAATCAATGCATAACTGCATCGATCCATCATTCTTATTCACAAAGAGAACATGTTCTCCCCAAGGAGAAACACTTGGACAGATAAACCTATAGTGACCCATTCTTTATATACATTGATCTTACTTCAGAATTGATGTATATTTATTACAACATATAACAAAACCATGATAGGAAGATATAGGTATAGTGTCTTTAGAAACTGGGAAACATAAACAATTGGTTCATAAAACATCTACATTGTCTTCTGTTAATTTCATCGTAACTAGACTTTATTTTGGCACATCATAATTAATTCCATTCTTCATGACCTAGGGAAAAGAAACATATAAAATGGTGTGCTCAAATTCTCAGTAAGGGTAAACAAAGGAAATATCAATCATATCATATTCATAAGAACATAACATTTGAAAATCTTATCCTGTATATAAAAGATCACAATATCATGTCATCGGATAAATCATAAAACTGCAATGTAATCCCAATAGTCATAACATAAGACATGAAATTTTTTGGCATACACACATAAGCATAGAAAATCATTTCATATTAGTCAAGGCTCATTTCCAAGACCATCATAGCAGACAAATTCCATTACTGAACTGAGTTCACTCCTCGTTCCAGTCCTGTATCACTAAACCAGATTTACTTTCCATTCCAGTCATGTATATCTCATGAGATATAAATCTTCACCCAATGAATTGGAGGGAGATATATATCCCACCCATCTCATAATGAAACAATTCTTACGTGTTCCACAAAAACATAAAAACATTCACTATAACATAACCCGTGAAATAAAATGGGTTTCTTAAATATCAATCCATCATAACATAATCCATAAATAGATTTCATAAAAATAATTTCATAATTTACACAATCAAATCAAAGTAATAATATAGATAGAAACAAAAACCTATGTAATCTTAGATGGAAAATAATTTTGATAAAACACTTGAGCTTCATTCCTAAAGAAAATATCCTTTTTTTCAAAAACGTTTTCCTTCCTCAAAATATCACACAATTTTAGAAGACATAATTTTATGTAAAAATAACCTTGTAATCTTGTAGGGTAATCTTCAAGGAAATAAAGAATTATGAAAGCATAAAAATCCATTCATTTTGTACAAGTTAAAAAAAATTCTTCTCGTACTTTTTCTAGAAAAGTCAAAAAGTACCTCGTACCAAAAAACGACAAAAGATTACATTCATACCATTTGGTAAAAATTTACCCATAGGTAAAATTGAATTTTAAAAATTATATAAGGATATAAAAAATATTTTTAAATACATATTTAGGAAACATGGAATGGATGATAAATATACCTCATTAAATACTTACAAATAAACAATCTCAGATAAAAATGAGATTCGCAAAGTTATCCATAACCTTAGGTCTGATATGATTCTTATGTATATGAACCTCCTATATAATGATTTAAATAATGATACTGATTTATTCCAGAATCATAATCATTTTTATGATAACATTTATGATCATACTTTCATCTGTTTGTTAGTAACATTTCATTGTTTCTCGTTATTCAGGTATTAACTGCTTTATGTTCTTATGTATGCTTTGTTGAATGAGTTCTGATTCCTATTTTTAGGTTATAGTTATATCATTTAAATCATGGTATTAGTATAATATATATCATATTTATTCATTCAATTCCTTTATATAATCATGGTTTAATGAAGATTACGTAGAACGAATCACATCGCACTATGGAGAGGGTAAGTCGTACGTACGCACGAGCGACAATATCGTTCTCATAATTGTTAAATGGTATTGAATTGGATGGTGTATAGTATCTTAGAATTAGTATAATGTTATAATAATCATATAAATTTATTATTTCCACCATTATACCCATCCAAGTAAGGTGGTGGTAAAAAATAGATTACACTGCGGCGTGGAGATGGTAAGTCATACGTATGCACGCGCGGTGATTTCGTTTTTTGTAGGATGGATAGAAGGTGAAATAGGGTCATTTCATATTTATAATAACATATAAGTATATTATTGATACTAATTCTATTAATTTATAGTGAAACAAATAAACAATATAAAGTATAAAAATAAATAAATTTAAAAGAATTAGTAGAATAGATTACCTCTTTCTCGACGTGCCTCCTTTAAATTTCCTCTTAGGGAACAAGAGTTGGTATTTGAAGAAGACCAGAACCACTAGAATGAAAATATGAAAGTTTAAAAGGAAAAATGTCAGGGGGTGGCTGAGCTTGAAGGCTCAAAATTAAGTGAAGAGGTGAGGGTGTAGGTGCCCTTTTATAATTGAGGTGAGGGGTCCTTTTGGAAACCTCAAAAATATTAATCTATAATAAAATCAATCCCCACATAAAATCCTCCAAAATGCCTCAATTTAAAAGATGAGATGAGATAGGGTTTTAATATCATCAACCAATAAATTTTATACAAGTTTTTTATGTCAATTTAAGCATTATCATTTTAATTAACACTTAGTTATTCTATTTAATTTTAATTGTGGTAATAATATTCTAAATTTTTAATGGTTATAAATATTTACTTATGTGGTGTTAATTAACCATAAAAAATATATTTTAGGAAATTTTAGACCTTATTACAGTAACTTTTAAATTTTTAAATATTTTTTATGATTTTGAAATAATTTAATAAAATGTTATTTTTATAAAATGTCAATTGTGTCAATTTTGACACTATTCATTTATTTGACTATAAATAAAATTTACACAGGAGATAAATTCGAATAAAAAAATTAATACACTTCTAACATTTCATAGTCACTAATAAAATTATTGGAGCACTTTAATTATTTTATGTGATGCTTCTTTTAATTTTTTCAAAACCATTTATTTGATATTTCTATTAATAAAATAATTTTTACATCATTATTGTGTCATCATTAATGGTAATTAATTAATCTCTAAAAAATATAAATAAATTTCTATGATGTATATAATTCTTTTATCTTTCCATATACTATATATAGTCTATATTATCTCCTAGTTACTCATATATTAAAATTAAAATACTTATATATAATGAGATTGTGACATTTTGTCACATTCATTAGATTTTATTACATTCATGTCATATTTATAGGTAAGTGACCATAAAGTGATTCCATTTCAAAAACAAGATGATAAGGGTCTAATTTAGTCATCCAATTGGATTTTTATAGGTGTTAATGTAATTTTATAATATTGTTTTTAGCATTAATTACTCGATTTACCATTAACCATGGTAATAAAATAATTACCAAAGTTACTATTCATAATGCCCAAAAATAAAAGTAGCCTATTAACATAATTTGGATCTACTGATTCCAAATATGGAATCAATTTTTCAAAATTTAAAACATAGAGGTTGCAGTAATTGATTTAAAATTAATCCTATTGTTGAAATGAGAAAACAGGTTTTAGAAGTTAAAACATTGCAAAAGATTGAAATGTTTTTACCTATGAATTCAATGTAAAATTAATCACAATGAAATAAATTATATTAAAAGGTAAAAATATATTCTATTTATAATTTAAAACCATTAAATATTATAATTTAACCATATAAATTATCTTGATGAAAAAAATTAATTAAAATTTAGCATATTTTTACTATTCCTCAAAACATGAAAGTTATCAGAAATTTATCAGAAATTTATCCAAAGTAAATTTTTATATACCGATTCAAAATAACATGTTTATGGTGTCAAATAGAAATTATTAATGTGTCAAAATATCAATTTAAAATGGGTTCAGTATTCAAAGGTGTAAAATTAACCTTTTTAAAAAATAGGTTCTTATACATAAAATAGGGTTTTATTCATACCCTATGACTAAAATATCCATTAGATGAATATAAAAAATATTTTATTAAGTATATAACACATATATATCTCATTAATTTCATTATCAAAAGCAATTCACTCAAACATACAAAAATCTAATTGATTTATATTTTTCAAAAATAATTAATAGCCAATGAATTCATAATGCATTTTCATAAGTTAGTTATAATTATTCCTGCTAACCTAACAGATTGGCTATTACGGTAATTTTATATTAAGTTCATCTTGTGATTATTTAAATCTCACGATTGCGTGCAAAGTAATCTACTAAAGAATAAAAATTATTTAAAAAATACATTTTATAAAAACATCCATGTGTTAAATTCTACGCCCCTTAAACTGAATTTCTCCCTCGAAATTCATCACTTGGAAACAAAAAGATTAGGATACCTCTACCTAATAATATCCAAAAGTTCCCATGTAGCTTCTTCAAATTGTTGGTTCCTCCATAAAACTTTGACCAAGCGAGTGGTCTTGTTTTGTTGAACTTTGTCGCTATATCCAGAATCTATATCGGTTGTTCTTCATAAGAAAGATGTTTCTCCAGTGGTAGGACTTCTAAGCTTAGTAAATGTGAAGGATTAGGTATATACTTTCTCATGAGAGATACATGGAACACATCATGAACTTGGGAGAGATTCGGTGGAAGCTCCAATCGGTAATCTACCTTCCCAACACGATCTAGTATTTTAAAAGGACCGATATACCTAGGGCTCAGCTTTCCCTTATTTCCAAATATTGTTACTCTCTTCTTGGGAGATGTTTATAAGAACACCTTATCACCCACTTCAAACTTTAGGTCTTTTCTTCATTTTTCAGCATAACTTTTTTGTCAACTTTAATCTTCTCTTATCTGTTGTTGAATAGATCTGACATTTTCTGCCATTTCATCAATAAGATCAGGTCCTAATAGCTTTCTTTCCCTAACTTCATCCCAGCAAGTTGGAGTTCTACACTTATTTCCATAGAGGAATTCATAAGGATCCATCTGAATACTAGAGTGAAAGTTATTATTGTAAGAAAATTCCACCAATGGTTGGTGTTGATCCCAACCACCTTTGAAATCCATAGAGGAAGCTCTCAAAAAGACTTCTAGAGTTTGAATTTTCCTCTCAAACTGACCATCCGTGTGAGGATGATATATAGTACTAAAACTTTACTCTGTATCCAGATCATGTTAAATACTTCGCTATAACTTCAAGTTAAACCTCGTATCTCGATCGAATATAATTAAAAGTGGTACTCCATTCAATCTTACAACTTCCTTTACATATATCCTGGAAAGTTGATCAAGATAAAAATCCTCTCTAATAGCAATGAAGTGTGTCGACTTCATAAGACGATCAACTATAACCCAGATAGCATTATTGCCTTTGGATGTTTTGGGAAGTCCGAAGACAAAGTCCATAGGGATGTTTTCCCATTTCTATTTTGGTATGGGTATTGGTTGTAACATCCCTTTAGACTTCTGTCTCTCAGCCTTAACTTGTTGGCAAACCAAGCATCGAGAGACATATTCGGTGGCATCTCTTTTCATGTCATCCCACCAGAAGTATTATTTAAGGTCCTTGTACATCTTTGTGCCTCTAGGGTTAATAGATAATGAATAACTATGAGCCTCATAAAATAGATCCTTCTTTAATTCTAGTATGGGAGTAATACAAACCCAATTCTTGAACCTTGTTATTTCATCACAATCAAGGTTGAATTTAGGTACGTTTCTCACCTTCTTTTGTAACTCTACATCTTCCTTTTGTACCTCTTTAATCTTAACTTGTATAGATGGTTGAACATTCATTTGAGAAATATAATATTTCTCCTCTTACATTAAAATTTTAAGATCCACCCTTTGAAAATCCATAAATATTGGATCTTTCATGATCCTCGTCATGGATAAGCTGGCATGGTCTTTTCGACTCAAAGCATCTAACACCTTGTTTGTTTTCCTAGGGTGGTAATGTATTGAGCAGTCATAATCTTTAATCAACTCCAACCATCTTCTTCGGTGCATATTCAGATCCTTTTATGTGAAAATATAATTTAAACTTTTATAATCAATATAAATATCACAAATTTCTCCATAAATATAATGCCTTCACATTTTTAATGCAAAGATTATCGAAGCTAACTCCAAATCATGAATTGGATAATTTTTCTCATGGATTTTCAACTACCATAAGGCATAATCTATCACCATATCATTTTTCATGAGAACACACTCCATCCCCTTCTTGTATGCATCATTGTAGATCACAAACATTTCTCTACTATAAGGCAGTGTGAGCACAAGTGCACTGGCTAACCGTCTTTTTAGATCTTTGAAATTCTCTTCGCATTTCTCTATCCAAATAAACTTAACTCCTTTTTTAGTCAACTTGGTGAGTGGATTAGATAATTGTGAAAAATATTTCATAAAACATCGATAATATCCATCCAAACCAAGAAAACTTTAGATCTTAGTTATTGTTGTTGGTCTCAACAATCTTTCAATAACCTCTGTTTTTTCTGGATTCATAGATATCCCCTCTCTTGAGATTATTTGACCGAAAAATGAAACTTTTTGGAGGAAAAATTCACACTTGGTAAATTTGACATAAATATTTTCCTTTCTCGGGTTCTTTAGTATAATTCTCAGTTGATATTCATGTTCATACTTGGTAATTGAATAGAAAATAATTTCATCTATAAAGACTACCACAAACTGATCAAGATAGTCTCTAAAGACTCTATTTATTAGATCCAAGAAGATAGTAGGGGTATTAGTAAGACCAAAAGTCATCACTATAAATTCATAGTGTCCATACCTTGTACAGAATGTCGTATTTGGTATATCCTCCTTTTTGGTCCTTAATTGATGATATCCTAAATGAAGATTAATCTTGGAAAAGTATTGAGCTCTGCGTAGTTGGTCAAATAAGTCATCAATGCATGGAAGATGATATTTTTTCTTGATAGAGATCTTTTTAAGTTCTATATAATCAATGAAGAGTCTCATTGATCCATCTTTTTTCTCAAGAAATAGAATAGGTGCTCCCCAAGGTGATGCACTAGGTCATATGAATCCCTTATCAATATTCTCTTGGAGTTGCTTCTTCGATTCTTGTAACTCAATTAGGGCCATTATATAAGGTGTTTTTGAAATAGTCATAGCACCCGGTATGAGTTCTATTAAAAACTCAACTTCACAAGTTGGTGGTAGACCTCATCAAACTATTATAAAATGGGTGTATTCTTAATTGTTAGTTTCTCCCCAACTATTTGAGATAAATAACCTTAATTTATTAGAATCAAGATCCATAATATGGATGAAATTTCTACTGGAAGGTTATATGCATCCTTGCATCGATAGATGATCATAGATTGATCTGGAATATGAAGTGTGACTTCCCTTCATGGGAAATTGATGTGATCTCCATATAAAGAAAGTAAATCCATGCCAAGAATCACATAAAATTCCACTATAGGAAGGATCATAATATTTTCAGGAAGCAATTTCCCACAAACTTTAATTGGAGAAGAATTATAAGATTTTGATGCCACTGTTGTTCCATTAGGAGTTGTCACAACTAACTCAACATATAATTGTTGAGGTAATATGGAAATACCCTTAGAAAATTCTTTATAAATAAAAGATTGGGTGGATCCATAATCAAATAAAACATTTTCTACTTTATATTGGATGGTAAGTGTACCTTTCACCACTTCATTATCATACTCCACATCGTCAATAGTAATTACATGTGACTTTCCTTTGTCTTTCTCCTTAAGATTTTGTTGATGTCGATCATCATCAATAAACCTTGTATTAGGTCATTGATTGGCATAATTTCCCATTTCCTTTCACTTGTAATGTTGAAGTGTAGGAGGTGCATTTTGTGTAGCCTTTTCTTTGTTCGTGTCACTAGACATATTTTTTCCATCACCTCAGCATTAAATTTTCTGATGACCTTCTTTTCCACACTTAAAACATTTATTAGTACCTTTAAGACAATTCTCTCCATGTTTCTTTCCACACTTTGAGCATAATGGAAAACTCATCTTCTTTTCAGTGTGGTCTTTATATTTTCCTTTGAATTTTATTTTCCTCTTCTTATCAAACCCATATGACTAATGGGTTACTCCAATCTTCATTTAAACCTTGATAGCACATCAAACAATTTCCTCATAGCTATTGAAGTCCCTTATAGCCAATTCCCTTTGGAGACTTGGTTTTAATCCACTAAATAATTTATCAATCTTACTCTCAAGTTAGATAATAATTTCAAAAGCATACCTTTCAAGTCTTGTAAAATTTGTTTTGTAGGTACCAATGGATTCATCATCCTTTTTCTTAAGTTCAAGGAACTCCTTATCCATCTTTGTTTAAATAATAAAAGGAAAATAATTATTAATAAATAAGTTCTTGAACTCATCCCATTCCATGGAATCAATTTCATATCTTTGCCTTGTATTCTTGATAAGATTTCACCATTGATCAGCTTCACCTTCCAAACGATATACCACTAAGATGACTTTATCATGTTCAAAACATTATAGAACTGAAACTATCTTTTTGGTGGTACTGATCCATTATTCAGCCACTGATGGATCAGAATACCCATTGAATGAAGGTGGACGTTTCCTCGTGAAGGATTCAATAGAAATTTGCTCCCTCCTTTGCTCATTTGGAAGTATGGCATGATTCATAGCTTGAGAAAGTTGTGTGATCATTACTACAAGATTTTTCATTCCATCTCCCATAACATTTGGTTTCTTAGGGGTACAATCATTGCATTCCCCGTCACATTCATCATTAATGTGGTTTCTTTGGGTTCCATCCATTGTCTAAAACCAAGAAGCATACTATGAGAAATACTAATCATAATAGGAAAACCACATAATCAAGAATAAAATTTCAATTTTGGACACTTTAGGTTTTATCCTAGGTTATTTCTGGTCATTTCTAAAACACTAGGATTGTATCCTATACTTAGACATATCCTTAAGGCTTTCTCATCCTAGTTTCCAAAGGTTAACTATACCTTTCCTCTGATACTAACTATAGCGACCCATTCTTTAAATAAATTGATCTTACCTCGAAATTGATGTATATTTATTACAACATATAACAAAACCATGGTAGGACACTATAGGTATAGTGTCTTTAGAAACTGGGAAACATAAACAAATGGTTCATAAAACATCTACGTTGTCTCCCGTTTATTTCATCATAACTATAATCCTTTTTGGAATATCATACTTAATTACCTTCTTTATGACCTGGGGAAAAGAAACATATAAAATGGTGAGATAAAATTCTTAGTAAGGGTAAACAAAGTAAATATCAATCATATCATATTCATAAGAACATAACATTTGAAAATCTTATCCTTGATATAAAATATCACAATATCATGTAATGGGATAAATCATAAAAGTGAAATGTAATCCCAATAGTCATAACATAAGACATGAAATTTTGTGGAATACACACACAAGAATAGAAAATAATTTCATATTAGTCAAGTATCATTTCCAATACCATCATAGTGGACAAAGTCTATTACTAAACTGATTTCACTCCTCGTTCCAGTCCTATATCACTGAACCGGATTTACTTGGCGTTCCAGCCATGTATATCTCATCAGATATAAATATTTAACCAATTATTTTGAGGGAGATATATGTCCCACCCATATCATAATTAAACCATTCTTACGTGTTCCACAAAAACATAAAAACATTCACTATAGCACAACCCATGAAATAAAATGGGTTTTTTAAACATCAATCCATCATAACATAATCTATAAATGGATTTCATAAAAATAATTCCACCATTAACACAATAAAATAAAAGTAATAATAGTGATATAAGAATAAAACTATGTAATATTAGATGGAAAATAACTTTGATAAAACACTTGAGCTTTATTCTTGAGAAAAACATCCTTTCTTTTTCAAAAATATTTTCCTTCCTCAAAATATCACACAATTTTTGAAGAAATCATTTTATTTGAAAATAACCTTTTAAGATTATAGGGTAATATTAAAGGAAATAAATAATTATGAAATCGTAAAAATCCATTCATTTCATACAGGTTAAAAAACATTTTTCTTGTACTTTTTCCAGAAAAGTCAAAAAGTACCTCGTACCGAAAATGACAAAAGATTCCATTCATACCATTTAGTAAAAATTTACCCATGGGTGAAATTGAATTTTAAAAATTATATAAGGATATAAATAATATTTTGAAATATATATTTAGTAAACATGTATGTGGATGATAAATATACCCCAGTAAATACTTATGAATAAACAATCTTGAATAAAAACAAGATTTTCAAAGTTATCCTTTACCTTTGGTCTGATATGATTTGTATGTATCTTAACCTCCAGTATAATGATTTAAATAATGTTACTGATTTATTCTAGAATCATAATAATTTTTATTATAACATTTATGATCATATTTTCATCCATTTTTTAGTAACATTTCATTGTTCCTCGTTATTAGGGTATTAACTGCTTTATGTTCTTATGTATGTTTGGTCGGATAAGTTGTTTTTCCTATTTTTAGGTTATAGTTATATAATTTATAGAATGGTATTAGTATAATTTATATCATATTTATTCATTAAATTACATTATATAATCATGTTTTAATGAATATTATTTGGAATTAATCGCATCACACTGTGAAGACAGTAAGTTGTACGTACGCACGAGTGACGATATCATTCTCATAATTGTTGAATGGTATTGAAGTGGATGGTGTATAGTATCTCAGATTTAGTATCATGTAATAATAATAATATATAGTTATTATTTCCACCATTATACCCATTCAAGTAAGGTGGTGGTGAAAAACATATTACACCACAACGTGGAGACGGTAAGTCATACGTACGCACGCGCGGTGATTTCGTTTTTCATAGGATGGATAGAAGGTGAAATAGGGTTGTTTCATATTTATAATAACATATCAGTATATTATTGATACTTATTTTATTACTTTATAATGAATCAACTAAAGAATAGGAAGTATAAGAAGAAAGAAATTTTAAAGAATCGGTAGAAGAGATTACCTCTTCCTCGACGTGCCTTTTGTAAATTTCCTCTTAGGCCACTAGAGTTGGTCTTTGAAGAAGACCAAAACCTCTATAATGAAAATAGGGAAGTTGAGAAGGAAAAATGGCAGGTGGTTACCGATCTTGAAGGATCAAAATAAAGTGAAGAGTTGAGGGAGGATGTTCCCTTTTATAATTGAGGTGAGGGGCACTTTTGGAAACCTCAAAAATATTAATTTATAAAAAAATAAATTCCTAATTAAAATCCTCAAAAATGTCTCAATTTTAAATATGAGATGATATAGGGTTTTAATCTTATCAAAAAATAAATTTTATACAATTTTTAATGTCAATTTAATCATTATAATTTTAATTAACACTTAGTTATTCTATTAAATTTTAATTGTGGTAATAATATTCTAAATTTTTAATGGTTATAAATATTTACTTATGTGGTATTAATTAACCATAAATTGATATTTTAGGACATTTTAGACCTTATAATTATCACTTTTTAATTTTTAATATTTTTTATGATTTTTAAATTATTTAATAAAAATTTATTTTTATAAAATGTCAATAGTGTGAATTTTGACACTATTCATTTATTTGACTTTAAATAAAACTCAAACAAGAGATAAATTCCAATAAAAAATTTTAATAAACTCCTAACATTTCATAGTCACCTATAAAATTCTTGCATAACTTTAATTAGTTCATATGATACTTATTTTAATATTTATAAAACCATTTATTTGATATTTCTATTAATAAAATAATTTTTACATCACTATTGTGTCATCATTAATGGTAATTATATGATCTCTAAAAATTATAAATAAATTTATATGATTTATTTAATTATTTTAGATTTATAAAGACTATATATAGTTGATATTATATCATATTTAATAGTATATTAAAATTAATATACTTATATAAAATTTCATTGTGACATTTTGTCACATTCATTAGTTTTTATTACATTCATGTCATATTCATAAGTAAGTGGCCATAAAGTGATTCCATTTCTAAAAAAATATGATAAGGGTCGAATTTAGTCATCCAATAGAATTTTTACAGGTGTTAAGGTAATTTTATAATAATATTTTTACCCTTAATTACCAGATTTATCATTAACCATGGTAATAAAATAATTACCAAAGTTACTATTCATAATGCCCAAAAATAAAAGTAGCCTATTAAAAAAATTTGGACCTACTTATTCCAAATATGGAATCCATTTTTCAAAATTCAAAACATGGAGTTTTTAGTAATTAATTTAAAATTAATCCCGTTGTTGAAATGATAAAACGGGTTTTAAAAGTTAAAACATTGCAAAATATTGAAATGTTTTTACCTATGAATTCAATTTAAAATTAATGATAATGACATACCTTATATTAAATAGTAAAAATATATTCTATTTATACTTTAAAACCATTCAATATTACAATTTAACCATATAAATTATCTCAATGAAAAAATTTGTTTTAAATTAAAATTTAGCATATTTTTACTATTCATCAAAACATGAAAGTTATCAGAAAAATATCAGAAATTTATCCAAAGTAAATATTTACATCCCACTTCAAAATAAAATGTTTATTTTGTCATATATAAATTATTAATGTGTCAAAATATTAATTTAAAATTGTTTCACCATTCAAAGGTGTAAAATTAACCTTTTAAAAAAATAGGTTCTTATACATAAAATAGGGTTTTATTCATACCCTATGAATAAAATATCTATTAGATGAATATAAAAAATATTTTATTAAGTATATAACACATATATATCTCATTAATTTCATTACCAAAAGTTATTCACTCAAAAATACAAATATCAAATTGATTTATATTTTTCATAAATAATTAATAGCCAATGAATTCGTAATTCATTTTCATAAGTTAGTTATAATTATTTCTACTAACCTAACAGTTAAGATATAATGGTAATTTTATATTAAGGGCATCTCATTGATCATTTAAACTCACAATTGCATGAAAATAAAGCTAATGAAGAATAAAAATTATTTAAAGAAAATATTTCATAAAAACATCCAGGTGTTACAAAACCCCTTCTCCAAAAGATCTTGGAGTTTCTTATTTAATTCCTCCAACTCCACACTCACCATTCTATACAGGTTTTTTGAAATTTTTTTGGAACCAGGAATGAGTTCAATTGAGAACTCTACCTCTCTTTATGGGGGAGGTCTGAGTAACTCCTCATTAAATATTTCAATTTATTCCTGAATGATGGGGACATTCTCTATATGTATACTTTCATTTCATTAGTCATCTTCACCAATAAACTCCATAAATAAGGATATACGTGGTTCTTTTAGACAAAGTTCAGGTTGATATATCTCCCATTTGAAAACAAACATAGGTTTTCCATTCATGACAACTAATATTTCCTTGCTTCTATAGTTGATTTTAGAATTATCCTTTGAGATCCAATCCATCCCTAGTATAATGTCGAATTCTAGCATGGGAATGAATACTAGATTTGCGATGATATTATTCTGAACAAAGTAAATACTAGAGTTTTTAAACATTGTTGATTCTTGGATAATCCCATCGGGAGTCTTTACTGATAACTCTACTTTTATAAATTCAAGGGTTGATTCTAAATTCCTTGTAAACTAGGAGGAAATAAAGGAATGTGTAGAACAAGAATGAAACAAAGTACTTGCTAGCTTTAAGGGAACAACAAGAGTACCTACCACCACATAGTTTGGTGCTTCAACTTCAGCTATTGTGATAGAAAAATCACGATCTTTCTCCCTTGGCCTATACTGAGGTTGATGGTGATTAACCTCCACTGCCCTCAAATTTGGACAGTGATTGGAAAAGTGCCCTATATGTCCACACTTAAAGAATTAGACTTCAGGATGGGTCGGCACCATCTTCCCTTTTTCATTATTGCTTAGAAGTTGAGGCTTCACCTCACTATTATAGTTCCAAGTGATATATCCATCTCTTCCACGCTTATAGCATTTACCACTCCTAAGAAAACAGTTCCCTGAATGCTTCTTCCCATATTTATTTCATGTGGAAAGTTGAACTTTCTTTCCTCCTCTTACTTGATCAAATATCCTCCCTGGGTTTTTCTCTAGAGATTTATTCTTCTCATTCGATTTGTGAGACCATTTTATCTCACTGAACTAAAATTCGAACTTCATAGCACTTCATACAATTTCCTTATAGTTGTCATAGTCTTGGTTGGATAAATTCTTCCGTAGATGGGGTCTTAGTCCACTGAAGAATCTATCAACCTTCCCATTAGGATCCATGACAGAAAAAGAGGTATAATGATAAAGTCTTTTGAAGTTCATCTCATAGTTTCCAATAGAATAATTTTCCTTCTACTTCATCTCAAGGAATTCCTTCTCTATTTTCATTCTCATCGAATGAGGGAAATAATTTTTGAAGAAGATTGCCCTGAACTCTTACCACTCCATATATTCAATTTCCCCTCTTGGTCTCATGTTTTTAATTGGTGCCCTCCACTGCTCAGCTTCTCCTTCTAAATAATACACATCCAGAGTGACTTTCTCTTGTTATGAAAAAAGAAGCACAGAAAGGATCTTTTTTATTGATCTTATCCACTGTTCAGAAATCAATGGGTCGGTAGATCCATTGAATGTTGGTGGTTGTTGACGCATAAAGGACTCAATGGAAATTTTTCCCTTCATGGTTAAATTGATCACTCAACTTGATTCAAGTTATTTCCCATAACTTGAGTTAGTTGAATCATCATTTTTATAAAGGTTTCCATTACAGCTTCCATTGGAGGTTCGCTAGTGCATGGTACATTGCGTTCACCATTTACATGGTTCCTCTTATTTCCTATCATTTTCTAAAAGAATATAAACTTAGTGAGAAACGTGTTTCATTTAATAATATTATAATTTTAAAGTAATTTCATGTCTTAAAACATCATTCTTAAATATATTATTCTTTAACAAAAATTAAATTTAATAAAAATCCTTCATAATGGTTCATAAAAAGCTTGTGATTAACCAAACATATCACCTGGGAGTGTAAAACTAGGATTGTAGCAAGACCCATTATCATGCACCAACTCTCATTTGATTCTATCTCAAAGTGGTGTTTTTTGGGTTTTACCCCTAGTTACATCTTTCCCAGATCCACATCCACTTATTCATATTTAGACAAGGACTTATTTGTTCAGAAACCACTTACTTAATATTTCACCAAAATATCAGAAAGTTTTCCAACATTTAAACTTTTCTATAGGGTTATTCATAAAGTTTTAAAAACCTAATTTCCAAAAATAACTAAACCTTACTTTGATACAAACTATGGCATCCTGCATTTTTATCACATAACATTACAGATCATTTATAAGCAGAGGATTTTTTAAGGCTTAGTGTCTTTAAAAAAGGTACACAATACATGAAAACATAAAACATACTTATATTCCATGAGAATGTATTATTCAAGGTTCATCCTAAGTAAATTTATTTCATCTCATATCTTGGGGGGCATACATCAAAGGAAAGGGTGAGCTTAAGGCCCAGTAAAGGATAACAAGGGAAACAATTTACTTATGATCTTGAGGAATATTAATAATAACTTGAGGAATATCATAAGATAATGATTAATAGAAATATCATAAATAAAATAACATGAATAATAACTTTTAAATGTAGATACAACATTTAATTTATACATTCATAATCATATCACCATGGTTCATCCCCAAGGTGTCATAAATATTACCAAGGTTATTCACCAAGGTATCATAAAAGTTGTCATCTTTAAAGATTAAATTCTTTACCCAATGCATTAGAGAATTATCAGGGTGAAACCTTAATATGTATTTATTTTCATGTTATCCACATATATCATAGTCAAATATTTCATAAATAACCCGTATAAAATAAAATAAATGGGTTTCATACCAAAATCATGGCGTTTTAAAAAGTGCTTAAAAACATGATCATTATATCATTTATAACCCATAGAAAGAGAATGAGGGTTTTATGTATGTCAATTACAAAATAAAATAAATAATTTTTATATATTAATAAACATCCTTAAAAATTAAATAGGTTTGGGTATTCACGTAAATAAAATAAAATAATTTCTTGAGAAAAAGAGAGATATTTTGAGATGAAAATTTCGCAGCATAACGGGTATGAAACATGGTTTTATAAAAAATTAAAAAGAGAGTGGACAAGGGTATCCCATTCATAAAAGACTCATAATACAATAGAGGTAGAGAATAAAATGTAAATAAGAATATGGTATGGAAATTTGAAAGACTTTCCACATAAAAGAGAACTTGAAAGGAAATGAGAAGTTGAGAATTCCATTACCTTGAATAGTGACTCCTAAAACTAGAAGATCGGGACCTTGGGGGCTTGAGGACACCTTTGGAGGAATACTTGTAAGGTAATACTATCAGATCTTTGATGGGTATTATTTTGGAATGAAAGGAAATGAATTAATGGGTGGTATTTATAGTAAAAGAGAGGGAGTTTTTTATTAATTTCTGAGGACACCTCATTAGTGGTATTTGCAAAACCATGGGCTTGCCCATGGTATTTGCCACTTGGAGAACCTCATATCATATTTTATTCCTCAAGAGTATACCATAATTATTACATAATTACTACATCACTAATGATGTCATTAAATATACCGAAAACTCAAAACTGTATTTTTTACTATTCACTAAAAAACAAAATATGTTATAAAAATATCATAAATTCACCGTAACCTAATATCAACCTTCTGAATTCAAAAAAGAAATTTATTTTATAATAATGATTCTACAAATATGATTAATTTAATTTTTAACTATAAAAATACTTAATTATTAAAAATAAAAGCTGATATAAAATGTATAGTAACATGCATAGTAAAATTTTCGACACTTGAAAAAAATTAAATTATTTTATCATTTTTAATTAAAAATGAGTGTTTTTATAACACTATTTAATTATAATAAACACTGTTAATAAAACCTTAATTTAATATAATAATTTATATCTTTCCAAAAAAATACAATTTTTACCCAAAAAGTTATTTATCAAATTCCATCTCAATTTTTAAGCAAAACTATTCATAAAACAAAAATGATGGAATAACAACTTTATTTAAACAAAGGGATTACATTTTAATTAACTAGGTCCTTGAACCATAATCCCTTAAAACATCCACATACGACATAAGGGTAAGGTGTACGATGGTGATGGACTCTTGGGGCAGTTCAGATAACATCACTCGAGTGGTAATCTCCACTAACTTGAACTTCTCCTATAGGTGATTTTGTTCAATATTAGCATGTTGAATCTTCGCTTGGTCTTGGTCTAGAGCCAAGCCTAGTGATGCTACTTTCTTACCAATCTCCAACAAATGGGCTTCTTATGGCCCGATTCTATTGTATAAGGCCATCAACTCTTCATTTTGAGTTAATTAACCATTATCATTTCTATTTATAAATGATAATAATAACATTTTGAGTATAGTTTCCAATGGTCATATTGACCAATGGTCATATAACGGTCAAAATCGGATGGTTACATTAAAATATACTTACTTCATTATTAAATAGATATAGTTTTTTTGTCTAATAATATAACACGCATTTTTAGGAAACAATTATCATTCAAGAAATTTAGGTCATTACAGAATCTACCAACCTCCATGACATGATAGAACCTCATAGTGAAAAAAATGAAGAAGAAGGAAGATTTTTGGGTATAGGGAGGTTTTCCCAATTCTACAAGAAATCACACACACACACTAACATCACATAGTAGTAGTTAAATAAGCTATCAAGGATTATCCTTGATCGCCATATCATTTATTCAGGTGTTGAAAACTATGAATAAATACCCTATCCAATTCATGAATGCATGGTATGCGTTTACTCCCATTACGTTTCATATAAGTATGAAAAAATTTCATTTAATGATAGCTTGTGTGGGTGAAAAAAATGATAATTTTTTATCATTTTTTGCAATTTTATATTGCATAATAAATTTATATTCCCTTATATTCTTGAAAATAATAAATTTCATGCAATTCAAAATGGATTATATATATAACATATATACATATATGGCTTTAGGTAATATCTCCATAAGTCTCCCACTTTTACGAAATCCTAATACACTTTGTACCATTTCGCCTTATATTATGTCATATACAGTAACTTGTGAAACCATCTCTAAAACTCATTTTTGATGTTTTCCAAAACACTCTTGGAAATATATCATTAACTTCACCTTGTGTCATGCAACATTAAATACCTTGTGAATACCCATAAAAAACACTTTTGGATTAACTTTAAAAACTTTTAGAGTATCTCTTTGAGTTAAACTCAATCCTTATTTAGAAACCAAAAAGTGTAACCCTATGAGGCTTTATAGTTTTGACAATAAATTTGAATCTCTATATCTATATATGTAAACAAAGAGTGGCCTCTAGAAAAGTTTCAATGCTACTCAAGATATAAATGGATGCGTTGTAATATCCATGAAACAAATGTATCTCTACAAATATTTCCACCAACCTGCATCATATGAAAATATGAATTCTCATATGTTCCCTTTCTCTAATACATCAAGTGACCATGGGACACAAAACATGTCAATCCCATATAGCTAACTCATCATTTCTCTATTCTTGGAGTGTAAATTTATTTGAATGATGAATGCATCACATTTCATTAATCCTTTTGGATAAACACATCACATGTCCCTTATCCAGATAGATATATAATATCTATGTGCAACCTCACACTCCCATAGTCTATCTCAATCTAGGGCCCAGATGTCATACTCATCATATAAGGGGAAAAATATCATTTTGGTTAAGATCTAAATGATGACATGATTAGCAATATACCCAACCACCCTTGTATTATCTAATTCAATATATAGAATTGTGTAAGTATCAAAGTATGAATGTTCTCATACTAGGTATCTCACCAACCTTAGGTAGTGGGGACTCAAATATGATCCATGTACCATGAGTATAAAAAATAAATCTATATGATACTCTATATGGTATACTTAATAGGTTATCCAACGCACACAAAAAAATCAT
Source organism: Viscum album (assembly GCA_963277665.1). Lineage (NCBI taxonomy): Eukaryota > Viridiplantae > Streptophyta > Magnoliopsida > Santalales > Viscaceae > Viscum > Viscum album. The sequence continues at coordinate 174,509,252 of OY728157.1, forward strand.
ATTCTATTTTTTGTGCCTCATGAGAATATTTTTTATCTCTATACAACAATACTTTTTATGTTAACTTTAACATTTCATCGTGATATATAATAATCCATGATGAACATCAGTTAGGGATAAACCCAAAGTTTTACTTTGAGAGTTCAATTATCACTGCACTTCATGAAATGTGTATATATATATATCCAATGTTAAAGAATGATAAAATAGAGGTTTACTTTAATATGATACATTTTAATATTCTAAAACTAATTAATAATATTTAATAAAACAAATATAAGAACCTGTTTATCATATCATATATGGTAAACTTCCTGAACAACCTTATTTTTGTTACACTTTCTGGATTTTCTTAACACATTACATCATATGTAATCTAATTCACAACACTAGGTGACCATCAGATAAAACCCTCCTACTAAACTCTTTAGTAAGAAATATCTATAAATTAATCTTTTTTGAATAATGGTCAGACTTGGGAATCATATTTCTAATTGTTCAACTCTTTAAACATATTCAAACTTCATAACTTCAAAAAATAAAATGTTATGATGTTAAATTATTTTGTCTATATATAATTCTTTCTATGTTCATCGTTTCTATCCTTAAAACCCTATTTTATCAAACTTTTCCTTGAAAAAATGTAACTACTTGCATTATTGTTTATCGGCCCTCCTAATCACTTTTAGGGTAAATTAAAAAACTCTTTAAATGAAGATTAGTGTTATCCTTTATTTATTAAATTTTAACTTCTTTAAGTCTAAACATACTCCCACTATCCTCTTAGACACTATATTTTTTTCAAAATATCTTGTTAAGATACAAAAAACCCTTTTTTAAGGACGTAAAATTTATTTATTTTTAGTAATAATATTAAAAAAATAAACTATTATTTCCATATATGGTATTCTATGTATTTGGAACTTTTTTATTTGAAAAGAATACTTTATTAAAATATATATCTGATGTGTGGTGAGAAAAATATTCCCACGTATTTTGAAAAATACCTGGATAAAAATTTTATCCTATATAAAATAATTTTATCCATATCTTCTTCTTAAAATATGTTATAAAAATTTATGAATCTTAAAACATGTGTATTCAATAAATCATATCATGTTGTTCATAAAAACTCTTTATTATCAAACAGATTCTCTTATCATGTAATATAAATGAGATAAAGATAAATGTATTTTACTTAGATTCATGTGTGCTTGAAAAAATCCTTTACATTCAAATCCTCTATGTAGTAACCATTTACTTCATCTCATGAATATAAACTAAAATCTCAATTAATTATTCATTTTGATTTTGAACTCCTATATATTTAAAATACTTGTAAATATATACTTTTAGTATCACATAGATTTTAAAATTAAATAATTAATTTCTATAACATCCATACCTGACATGGACATTACATGGAGTTTCATAAACTCCTATAGTAATATCTTGGACAATATAGTCATATTGAATTATTACTTTTCCTTCTTGACAACCATATGTATCAATGACCTTGATTGTAGTCTTTAAGAAACATTGTAGAAATTTTTAACCATATTTTCTTCTTCTGGTTTGAACTTTTATCTACTTGTACTATCTATATAGTATTTTAGAACCTATACATCATATTCTGAGTTCATATATATTTCCAAAATTTTGAGAATATTGAGTAAATTTTTTTCATAAACTAGCATAGATACCCTGGTACCCTGATACCTGAGCCAGTGCTAACATAGCCCGAAGGGAATTCCCAATCCCCATGGGTTGGTGACTAGAACCTGGCATCATACATGATAAAATAGGGGATGAATTTTCCAAAAAACAGGGGAAGATAAAATATAAAAGTCAGTATGGTCAAATATCTAGAGGGTTAAGTACAAAAAACCAAACATGTATATCAAAACCCCAAAAAAACATCATCAAAGTAATCAGGATCTCATAAGATAACCCAAATGTCCCAATGGAGACAACACTCCATGAATAAAGGATCAACAACATCCACCACCTCCAAGAGTCTCTTTCCCTTTACTCGGACCTGGAAAAAGGAAATCCAAAAATGCACAAATGAAAAGGAGGGGTGTGATCTAAAAATCTCAATATGGTCTCAACAAGTGTTTCATAATAAGATTCCATAATAATAAACCAAATAATTATTTCAATTTAAAAAAACAGGTCATGGAAATATAGTCACATATTTACAACAAAACATTCTTTCATTTAAAAATGATGGAAAACCTTTCAAACATGGCTTAAATAAGCACTTTATATAAAATAGTTTATATAAATAAGTAGGCTTTTGTAAACAGTTTCATAATCAATGGAATATATATCAAAATAATCACAATAAGCACCATGGTCATCTACCCTATGGTACGATACTTTCTAGTTATAAGATACTCACATGTCTCATATAAATGATCATGGAAATATGTGTACACGTGTCCCTCAATCTTAGGCTGAATAGGACTCATCAATATTCCATTGGGGATAAGATCTTTCTAACTAGTTTTTTATTAGATTTGTCATCGTCAATCCATTTCTTGGGAATAATAATCAAAGTTTTCTTATACTAAATAACCCACTAATTACCCAGTATTGTGTGTGATCAATCAATCAATTGAAATAGGTAAAATCATTTCATTTCAAATCAATCATTATTCACAATTCAATTGCCCAATTTTCATTTTCAAAATGTTAATTCACTTTTAAAACCAAAATATAGGATTTTCATAAATTAATGCCTTTTTCAATAAAAAATCAATCATAGGTTTTTATAAATTCAATTTGATCCATTTTCTAAAATCAATTCTCAGATCATTTAATAAATTCCATCAATTTCAAAATAAACCCCAAATTCCAAATCCATTGGAATTGGGGGTTTTCTCCAAAATCCATACCTTGTAAAATTCCAATTCCAATTAACATCAAAAAAAAATCATAAATCAATTTAAATCTTTTCAAATAAGTCAACAAATCAAGGTTTAATTATATTATACAATCTAAAATGAAACCACCTACCTTTAATCACAGAAATCACATATCAAAAACACCTGTAACATAATTTTCCAATGAAGAATGATGTAAATGGAGATATATAAATCTAACCTAGAATCATGATTTAAATCAATGGATTTTATATCCATCAAAATTAGATGATCTAATACTCTCTAAGTTGTAGAGAAATAGAGGGCAGGAGAAGACACGTAGGAGGAGAATCACTTACTGGAGAGGGATTGAATGAGATATTCCATGCTTAGATCCAATGAGGAATGGTTTTAGAGGATCTAAAAGGGTTATTTACAGCCTAAAAGACCTAATAAATTAAATTAGGTCAAGTTAAGTTTGAGTGGAGGCTTAAATAGGGGTTTGGAAATTTTTAAAACAATTTTCGGAATTAAAATTTACCATGTGCATGGTTAACTCGGCAGGGACACATGGTTAGACAAACCGTGTGCCCTAAATGTGCACCCCTATAATGGGGTGCATGGTTTCTACTATATGGGTGCATAGATTTCCAAACTGTGTGCTAATCGAATAAACCCTCAATGTCCAGGGTTGCACAATTTTCACTAGGTGGGCGCACGGTTTTGGAAAACCATGCGCCAACCATGCTCATCCTAGAAAAATCCAAAAAAAATCAAAATTTTACCTGAACCACTATCAAATAGGATCCAACCAAAGAATGATCAAAATGACAGTAGAGGAGTACCAAAAAACTAGTAATAAGATGTTATAACCTCCCTACCATAGAAACTTTATATCCCCAAAAATCCTTTCAAGAAGTTTCCATAACAAAAAGATGAGGTCATTGTTCTCTCATCAGTCCATACCTCTCCCAAAACTTATATGAATCAAAGTTGTACTTACATAGCACTCAGGACAACGATATCATCCTACCATGAAGTACCTTTGTCTCAGAATCAATAATCCTGAATGGATGCTCAGTTATGGATAAATCAAGCTCAACATCAAGATCCTCCAAGCTCAATACCTGATATGGGTCAGAAATATACTTATAAACCTAAGATACATGAAACAAATTATATATAAATGTAAACTATAGAGGAATTTATAAATGATAATACACTTTTCCCACCTGCTCAAAAACCTAAAAAGGTCCCACAAAATAACGATAAAACTTCCCTTGCCTCCTAATACATCAATGACCTTAACGAGGTGAAACATTCAAGAACACCTAGTCGCCAACTAAAAACTTCAATGGTATATGATTAAGATCATCATAATATTTATTTCGGTTGTATTATATCAACATAATTTGTTTAATCGACTAAATCTTTACCCATATCTCTTGAACCAAGCTTGGTACAACTAAGAAACTTTCACCGATCTCCAACCAACACAAAAAATATTTACAAGGCTAATCGTACAAGCCCAAAAAAGGATTCATTATGATTTTAGACTGGTAAATATTTTTATAAGCATATTCAACCTTCCCTAAATGGTCATCCCAAGATCCACCAAAAATTGAGGATGTTGGTACGAAGCATTTCCTAAAGAATCTGTATGTCCCTCTATGCATAGATATCTGTCTGCAGATGGTATGTCATACTCAAATGAACCTAATATACCATTAACCCATGAAGGCCTCTCCAAAATCAATAAGTAAAATGGAAATCTCTATCAGAGACTATAACAGATCGAACTCTGTGAAAACAAAAAATCTCTTTCAGGTAGAGATTTCAAAACTCCTCAGCTTTGGTTGTATCATGAATGGGTATAAAGTGAGAATATGTGGTCATCATATCGATCACAACCCATATCGCATTCTTCTTTCTTTAGTTATATATAAATCCAACTATAAAGTCTATAGAGATATCATCCCACTTCCAAGTCAGAATTGAAAGTGGTTGAAGAAAACCCAAATGTCTTTGATGCTCAACCTTGACCTATTGGAAAGTATAACAATGAGAGACAGAATCAGCAATGCCCCATCTCATACCTAGCCACCAGAATCAAAATCAATTGTCATAAAACATCTTTGTGGTTCCTGGGTGCACTAACCAATAGGAATTATAGAAATACCCCATCGCATCTTTCCTTGCAGATAATGGAACAAAAAACAGATTTTGAAAATATAGAATACCCTCCATGGAGAATGACCACTCAGCCATGGTCTCCCCACCATAAAGAGATTCCCTAATTCCATGGAATTCATCGTCAAGCTGTTATTCCTAAAGAATCATCTTGATAAGAGCGGAGGTTAATTGAACACTAGCCAAAAAAAACCACAGCCTCTATTTCCTGGAATCTTAAATGAAACTATGCAAAAATTGTCATCATGTTCCACTCTTATAATGATTCATTCATGGATTGGGTTTGAAGTTTATTTATTAATGCATCATAAATGGAATTATCTTTCCTTAGGGTATAGGAAATGTCAAAATCATAATATTGTAGGTACTCCACCCAATTCCTCTGGCAGAGATTCAAATATTTTTTAAAGAAGATATAACTCAGGATTTTGTGGTTGGAAAACATGGTAAACCTTTCTCTGAAAAGGTAGTGCTACCAACTCTTAAGCGCATGCATCACAGTTGTGAGTTCATGGTCATGGGTCACATAATTCTTCTTGTGTGGCCTAATCTATTGAAATCCATAGGCTAACATGTGATCACCCTATATAAGAACACATCTCAAAACTGAAACTAATGTATCATAGAAGACTACATAGCCCTACCCAACCTCTTAAAGAGTCAACACTAACACATCAGTCAAAATAAATTTCATCTTAATAAAATAACTATGACATTAATCATCCCAAGAAAACTTCACCCCCTTCCGAGTGAGAGAATTCATCGGAGAATCCAACTTCAATAAATAATTTACAAACTATTAGTAATACCCTAATAAATCCAAGAAACTCTGAATCTTGAAAACATTACATTGCTTCACCCTTTTCGTAATAGCTTTAACCTTTTCACTATAAACTAAGATACCATGTTTTGAGATCATGTTTCCTAATAAATTCACTTATCCAATCCTGAAATCTCATTTTTATATATTGTAATAAGTCAATGATTTCTCAACAATTCTAAAACTTCTCTCATATGATGCACATGATCCTCCTCATACTTAAAGTAAACTGGGATTCCATCTACAAAGATTGCCATGAACATATCAAGATACTCATAGAAGATAATTTTCATCAAGTCCATAAATATTGAAGGAGCATTGGTTAGACAAAATTTAATGACAAGATACTCATAATGGTCATACCTGCTCTGAAAGGTGGTTTTATAAATTTCAAATTCTTTTATTCTCAACTGGTTATAACCAGATCAAAGATCAATCTTTGAGAACCACTTTTCCCCTTTAAACTGTTCAATTAGATCATCAATCCCTAGAAACGAATACTTTTTCTTTACCATAACTTAATTAAGTTTCTATAAATCAACATATTGATAAGTGTCCCATCATATTTCTTAGAAAATATAAAAAGCATCGTCCAAGGTGACACACTCATACCTATAAATACTTTATCTAGTAGATCATACAACTGATTCTTCAACTCTTTCATTTCTATTAGTGTCATGTGGTAAGAAGTTATAGATACTGATTGAGTACCAGGTACTAAATAAATAGAGAATTGTATCTATCTTATAGGTGGAAACAATATAATTAAGAAGGAAAAACATCAGGAAACTCGATGAAAACTAGAGGGAGATCATCACTCAAAGATTCCTACTCTGGGTAAAAAAGAAAACACTAATATTACTTTCCCTAACTCTGGATAAGAAGGTATGTCTCTACTCAACCTCAGGTTTCATTCTCCCTGAATGATACGTCACACTCCATCGGGCGCGATAAAAGATACCCATCAAAGATAACAATCAATTCAGGATTTATTTGCAATGATTCAATCCATCCCCAAAATGACATCAAGAGGTTTCATGTCAAGAATTAGAAAATCCCAAGAAAGTTAAATTTCTGATAAAGATAAAACATAAATATGACAATGGAGACCCTACTCTCTATTCATTCTAAGGGGCATAGTAATATCCATAACATAAGATAATATCTCCATAGGAAGTTTTAGAATATTCACAATAAGAATTGATATAAATGAATGAGATGCACCAATATCAAATAAAGAAATAACTAAAGATGAATCTATATAGTGATGGTACCTCTCATAGTTGCTAGACCTGTATCAGCTTCCTCTGAAGACTCTTCCACTACAAGAAGAAGCTTTGTTTTGGATGCTTGTGGCTTGAACCCCTTAGATATTAAATTATCTAAATGCACTAAATTATTTTTTGGTGCTAATGATCCTGTGACACAACATGGGGTATAAAAGATATAACAAAATTTCTGAAAGTGTCCTAACCATCTACAGGAGCTGCAAACCTTGGGTGCTTCAGTGAAAACCTGTTTTGAATATCCAGGTTTTCTACACTGAATGAAATTCAAAGGGCCTATTCCAAGAACTACAGGAGGTCTAGAAAAAACCCTAATATCAAGAACCACCATGTAACTCATCACAATTTCTCTTCCCTTTATAGGAACTCATATAACTTCCACTAGGAGAAAAAATAACTCCTATCAGCCCTGAGTTACCATCTAGGTCAATCTTAAACATCAACGCCCTCTCTAGCACATCAGCATAAGAAGCAAGATTTGGCAAGGAATACAGAGAAAAATAATCAGATTAAAGTCTCATATCAAACTATTTTGTCTTCATATTCTCATTCTATACAATATCAAGTGAAAATTTCACAAGCTTGGTGAATCGGTTCTCATACTTCATCACGGCCCTATCAACCTGCTCGAGTTTGAAAATATCCATAGCCTTAGAAATAACCATAGAATCTAGATAGAACTAGTTAGTGAAAAGAAACTTGAATTACTTCTACTCTAAACCCCCATGCTTCTTCTTTGTCACTATCAAGTCCCACCATCTCCTCCTAGGTCCTTCTATCTTGAAGGTGCCACATTTCACTTTGATTCAATCATGAATTTCTAAAAACTCAAACAAAATATCTATCTTTGACAACCAATCATAAAACTATTAGGGATCACTTAAGACTTATAATGATGGTGGATTTTAGATTAGAAACTCATTAACATGATTTTTAGACTCATCCCTCTAAGGTTCCACATTTGGAGCCTCAACAGGAATGGGTGCAGGTGCCTTTCCCAAAGCTTTGACAGCATGTACAATAATCTCAATGAGAATCTAGTCCACGAGAGAATTTTCTCATTTTTTATCACAATAAACTTCCTAATTTGGCCTATTCACATGCCTTCTCAAAGGTATAATGCTACAAAATATCATCAAAAAACATTAAATATATCATAATATTACTCATACAACAACTCAAATAATATCAATGGGGAAAATAATCCCATTATGTAATATAACAAGATTTCGATTTTAACCTATCCAAATAAATAGTGGGTAAAAGGATATAAATAGATCAAATTATTCCCCAAGACACCTTTCCCAAACCACCTATGGTGAATTTGTCTCATTATGATGAGAGCTGGCTAGGAACTCTCTCAAAACTACCTTCTAAGTCCTAAAAAGATCTATCAACTGCATAATGACATCAAGGAAAGATTATTAACCATCACCTCTAATTCCATATTGACATGAACCATCTCGAATACCTTGGTACCTTGATACCTTATCCGAAACTGACATAGCTCGAAGGGAATTCCCGATCCCCACAGGTTGGCGACTAGCACCTGGCATCATGCAAGATAAAAGAGGGAACGAATTTTCTATAAAATAGTGGAATATAACAAATAAAAGTTAGTATGATCAAAGGTCCATAAGGAGACAGTACTAGAAACCAAACAAGTATATCAAAACCCCAAATATAAAATCATCAAACTACTCGGGATCTGACAAGATAACCCAAATTTCCCAAAGGAGACAATACTCCAAGCCCAAAGGATCAAGAACATCCACCTCCTCCAAGAGGTTCTTTCCCTTTACTTGAACATAAAAGAACAAAATCTATAAATACCTGAAGTAAATGGTAGGGTGTGAGATTAAACTCCCAGTAGGGTATCACTAAGTGATTTCTAATAATATGATATAATAATAAACCAAATCATGCTTTCAATTTAAATAAAATAGGGCATGGAAATGCAGTTTCATATTTAAAGAAAAACATGCTTTCATTTAACAATGATGGAAAATCTTTCAAACATGGATTAAATAAACACTTTATATAAAACACTTTATATAAATAAATAGGCATGAGTAAACATTTTCATAATCAATGGAATATAAATCAAAATAATCACAATAAGAACCATGGTAATCTACCATGTGGTAAGAGAGTTTCTTGTTATAGTATTATCATATGTATCATATTAGTGATCATGGAAATATGTGTACACACATCTCTTAGGCTTAGTCTAGATAGGACTCATCAACATCTTATCAGGGATAAGATCTTCCTAACTGGGTTTTTTTAGAGTTTTCATCATCAATACATTGATAGGGAATAATTGTCCTATCATGATTATCTCAAATAACCCACTAACTACCCAATCTCGTATGTCCTCAATAAATCAATTGAAAAAGGTCAAATCATTTCATTTCAAATCAATCATCATTCACAATTAAATTTCCCAATTTTCCTTTTCAAAGTTCGAATTCACTTTCAAAACCAAAATAAGGGTTTTTCATCAATTCATTCCTTTTTCAAAAAAAAACTACTCATAGGTTTTTATCAATTCAATTTAATCCATTTTCTAAAATCAATTATCAAATCTTTTCTTAAATTCCATTAATTTCAAAATATGCCCCAAATTTCAATTCCATTAGAATTCTGGGTTTTTTCCCAAAATCCATACCATATCGAATCCCAATTCCAATTCACATCAAATTGGGTTTTCATAAATCAATTTAAATCTATTCAAATAAATATATAAAATCAATGTTTAATTATATAGAATAATCTAAAACATAACCACCAATATTTAATCATGGAAATCATATATCAACAACACCCGCAATGGGATTTTATAATGAAGAAAAACATAAATGGAGTACTATAAATCCAACCTAAAATCAAGATTCAAATAAATAAAATTTAGATCTATCAACAAAAATGTGATCTAACACTCTATAAGTATGTGAGAAAGATAGATCAGGATAAGACACAGGAGAGGAGAATCACTTACCTGAGAGGGATCAAACGAGATCTGCCACACTTTGATCTTCCAATTAATGGGTTTATAGGATCCAAAAAGGGTTCTTGAGAGCCTCTAAGACCTAGGAAATCAAATTAGGTCAAGTTAGGGTTGATTGGAGGCTAAAACGGGGCTTCAATAATTTTTAAAATAATTTTTAGAATTAAAATTTACCACATACACAATTAGCTGGGTAGGGACACACGATTAGATAAACCATGCACCCCTATACTAGAGAGAATGGTTGTTACTAGGTGGGTGAATAGTTTGTCAAACTATGTGCTAAACATGAAAACTCCCACTATTCAGGGTTATACAATTTTCACTGGGTGGGCACACGGTTTGGGAAAACCATGCACCAACCATTCATAGCCCGAAAACCACCAAAAAATTTCTAAATTTCACCTGAAGCACCCCTAAACAAGATCCAAACAAATAATGATCAAAAGGAGGGTTGAAGAGTACCTAAAAACTAGTAAGAGGATGTTAAAAATTTAATTTGAATTCATATTTTCGGAACATTTCAATATATAAAAATAGGATAAATTCTATAACCAGTACAATTCATTTTTAAAGAATCCCCTTAAAGTATGTTATAGAACTAAACAAATAATTACTATGTGTATCAAAATATATCTCATTTAATTTAAAAAAATTACAAGAACTTATTCAGATAAAAATGATAAAATAAACATCTTATGAAATATTCAAATGATCTTAAAGTATCTGAGTCTCTAGTATAGCAACACCTTTTCTCTATTAATTGAATATCAACTTCAATCTTAATCATTAATTTCTTTCTTTTTGTTCTATTTTTATTTTTCCTTTATATTTACAACACTTTTAAAATATACAATTAGTACCACATACCATAAAATAAATGAATTCTATAACATTCATACCTGAATTGGATGCTTCATATGTCTTCTTTTATCCCATCAGGTAACTAGAACAATTTCTTTTCCAATAGAAAACTTTTCCACAATGAAAACATTGTCCTTTATTTTTATTTTCTAGTTTGAAAGGTAGTGTGGAATTTCCACAACCTCTTTTCTTCCCTTTTTGGTCAGTCATTTTATTCATACCCTTTTGTACCATCAACATGGTACTAGAACATAGACCTCCCATGTCTTTTTCAGGATTCCTCAATATCTTTAGGAGATCAGGTAAAGTTTTTCAATGTTCACTTATATTGTAATTCATGATTAACTATTAGAACCTTTCCAACAGTGGTTGTTGAATTAAATATATGGTCAACTCAAGCTTTAGAGTTAAAATTAGCCTCTATAAGTCATTGATGTATCTAATAATATTGAGTACATGAGTGTATACTGAGGTTAATTCTTCATATTTCAATGAGAAATGTGCTTTAGATGCTTCAAAACTTTCATGTCTTGCTAGCTCTTGATAGATCATTTTCGGGTTATTAATCATTTGAAAGGAATTAAGAGTCTCGTGTTTCTTTTGATATTTTGACTCCATTATAACCAGAATGAGTGTGGATAATTCTTGTGAATCCTTTTTATGTTTTTTATAGATATAAAAATCCTTTTATTGAATATATTTAACAATTGGTTTATCAAGAAGTGGTTGTTCCAACACATTGAACTTTCCTTCTAGTTTGTGAATAATTATCAAATTTATATACCAGTCAAGGAAGTTTCTACCATTAAGTTTTTATCTTTCAAGGATTGATCTTAAGTTCATGCTTTATTATGATGTCATTTATCTACAATGGAATCTTTTATTAGATGAGTATCATGTTTTATAATCATTAAATAAGGACTTTTAGCAAATGGTATTGCATTAAAATGATGACCCCCTTTAAAATTCATTATATCCATTAGTGATCCAAGATCCATATTTTTATAAGAAATCTGTCTACCATAGAATTCCTCTCACCGCATAGTTATTTGAATAGGAAATCATCTAAATCATATCATATATGATTCTTGGATAGTTGAGCGAACAACCCTTTTCCCAATCTACCATATGGATAAACTCAACTTTATTTCCCTTGTATCCTTCTTAAGGGTTCCTTAACTATTTGAAAACCAAAGAAAATGTCAAAAATAGATTAACAAAAGACAACCTAGGGAAACAATACTCTGTAAAAACCTACCCAAGGATGATCCATTGTCACCCATTACTTACTTTCCTTACATAAGATAATTCAGGGGCACCCTTCTAGAGAAGAACCTACCTAGCTAAATGATTGTTGAAAAGTGCCTCTTTAGAAGGAATCTCACACTTAGTATTTGAATGGAATTTTAATATAACCATCTTATATCATGTTATTACCTTTATGTATGCATGATTTTAGTAATTTATTTTATAATCATATTCCTTCCACCAAATTGATTTAGTTCAAACCAAATTAATGTTTAACTCTTTATATAACCCATAGGTTTGTGTTACTCAAAAAAATAGAAGATAAATGTATTCATGCATATCAAGATGCATCATATGCATAAGGTACACAAACACTTCATGTAAAGTCATAGATTCATATTAAATTGAAAATATCTACATAAGTAAGCTTGGAGAAACAGATATCCAACCTCATTCACTTTCCTAGAAAAGCACAGGCCTCCAGGCAAGTAATTAGTATGACCCAAAGTCCCTCTACCTAGGGATACTTTAATAAAGAGAGAATCCATTTCATCATTACTCTATCAAATAATATTCAGAAACTATATTCAACAACAAATCAAGTTCAAGGTATATGAAAAACTAAATTCATTATAGAGTCAATCCTAGCATTTAATGAAAGGATCTATCCTAGAATCAATTTATCATATAAATTTTTGCATACATACATTCATAATATAAACAATTTATAAATGTGAATAAAACTAGGAATGACTTCTAAATAAATGAAAATTTTGAATATTTAAACATGAGATAACCATCTATGAATAATTCATAAATAAAATCAAATTATAAACATTTTAAAATTTCATATTTAACATTATAGATATTCCATAATTATGAATATAAAAATTTTATATTCATTCTAATATGAACCCTTTCATATTTATCATTATATATATATTACATTTTTTTAAAAATATGATATTATATGAATTATAAACTATTTATAATCGAATTTCTATTATGTAAATATTTTACATAATCTAAATACCATATACTTAATCATTATTTAAACATTGATAATATCAATCATCAAAACTATTTTTATATAGATTAAATAATATCCAAATAAGGCCCCCTTTTATTTTAAACAATTCAAAATAACTAATTATGAAAAAGTCATTATTTGAATATAAAAATTTTATATTTTGGCCTTATTTCATAGATTATAACACTTTATAAATTATCACTTATTATTCCTAAATAAATACTTTTATTTATATATCACAAGTTATTCCATGTAATTTAGTTAAAAGGTATTTCAAATATTAACGTTTAATATTTAGAAATAAAATGTTTCATAAATATTTAATTAATTATAAAAAAATTATAATTAATTAATTTATAAGCCTTTTATAAATTAAAATATCCCAAAATATCATCTCTCGTGATTTATAAACATTTTATAAACTATTAAAACAGTTTTATATGTTAAAAATAATTTTTAACAAGTTTTATGTTTACCCCTATGTAGGAATCCATTCTTGTGTAAGGGTATCCACCCTTTACGCTTACAAAGACACTCTATGTAAGGGTAATTAGGTTTTGGATCCCTTGAGTAAAGGTAAGTCACTTCTTTCCTTTACGCGACTTAAATATAATTCATTATGTAAAGGTAATATGAAGACTACCTTTACATAACTCATTCTGTGTAAGTATAATACCTTTACACAGCCAGCTAGTGTAAGGGTAAGAGGTAGGTTACCTTTATATAACCCACTTAAAACCACAAATACCTTATTTATATCTTACCCTTACGTGAGCTAAGATATTACTCTTATGTGGACCAAGATTACACAGAGGTAATGGGCCTTCAAAAAAAATAGATATGAGAAAAATTGAGAAGCATCTATGAAGTCAATATCAAGGTGAAGGAAGCCAAGTTACAGGTATGGTGAAGTATATTTGAGGATATTAAAATTGATATTGATGAGAATATAGATGACTATTTCACCGATTCAAATAATATAATAATCAAGACTAAAGGATTTGGTGAGAGTTTGTAGGATTCTATCATTGTTAAGAAGCTAATGTGGAATTTTATGGACAAATTTGATTTTAAGATTTCATAATTGGAAGAAAGGGAAGATATATCCTCAGATGAACTTCACAATATCCTCATTTTATATGAAATGAGAAACTATCTAACCTTCAAAAACAAGGAAAAATATGAAATGGATTTTTAATCCATGAGAAAAGGAAAATTTAGAGCAAAAGAATCTACGAAATTAGGTGAGTCATATTATGTGGTTGATGGAGAGCTTAGTGATATTTTTTCCCTTATATCAAAATTTTTCAAGAAGGGAAAATTAAAAGGAAATGTTAAGAAGTTAATAAGGTGATATAATTGTGAAGATATTAGTCACAATGAAAAATACTTCCCAAAGAGGAAGGTTAATGAATCAAAATTATACAAGGACAATGAGAATACATAAAAATAGAAAAAGGATAAGAAAAAGAAGAAGTATTCCAACATTAAAAGAAAAATATTTATGAGAAAGAAAGATAAAGATGAATCATCTAATATCATGGATTAGGAATTCACTTTCTTTGATCATGTTAAGAAAGGATTTTATTCATCAAGTAGTGTTGATGGTGGAGAAGAAAGGACTGGTCTTGAGTGGATGTTGAAGGGAAAATGTCACAAATCTATCTCCAAAAGGTACTCCTCCTGGGCTGATAATGAGAGGAGGGAGATAATAACACCCAAATACCACCTCCAATAGGCAACGGGTTGGTGATAAGCACCAAGGGTATATTATATATACAAGTGTGAGGAATTTCCCTCTAAGAGAACATGAGGAATGATAGATAACATAGAAACACCCTACAAATACTGCTCATAACAAAAGTAAAGAGAGATCCCAATACATGAATGTAATTTTATACAACTGAAAAACTATAAAAGAAACTACAGGTACCAAAATGAAATTCATAAATAGTGACCTCAAAGCTCAAACTGCTCCTAAACAACTCCATGGGCTAGTGAAGTCTATCCTGGTCACCAACCAGCTCCTACGGACCTAAAAAATAGTTTATATATATGTAGGGTGAGCATAACATGTATACTCGGTAGGATCCTCCCTATATCCTCTCATAAAAAATATAAAAAAAGTATACTAAATCTTAGTGAACAACAAATGAAGCCAACTCATCACTTAATGAGGTATGTTAAGTATCCAACCTCACAATGGATCTATCACAAAGTATCACATATAAGTAATCATTTAATATAATATTAGATTAAGGTGCCCTTTTACCACTTCCCCACTAGTTTTTTTCTCTTACCCAATGTCACACGTCCTGGTCTATTTCTCTCTAAAAATTAAGTCTTCCCAAAGACACATGAGAAACTATATCATAACATGCATCCCATTTATCACATCATCTCATCATACACCATGCACCTTGTGCATAAATTCATCTCATCATCAGCATCCACATCTTTAGATAGTAACTGAGCATTTCCAGGAACCACCACAACCTGTAAGTCAATTATTATACCTAAATCCATCACAACTCATACATGAAATACCTATAATAATCCATATAATACTATATCTAGAGATATGTGTGTGTGAAATAACTAAAATCCATCGCATCCCTCTATACTCTTATATGGTAAAGGTAACCACCATGTATACCTTCACATAATACTTCCAAGATAAGAGAGTGGGGTGAGAGTGGGTAGCTAGCCATTCATTTCTTACCAACCTAAATATTAGGAAAAACACCCTCACATAGTATATTGGGTGTCAGTAACCCTACTGACAATGTTGGGGTAGCGTATGAAATCACATAACATATAGGAAATTTATAGCTCACAGCCACACTATGGGGACTAGACTTAAGCTCAACTATAGCTATCGTCACTCTAATGCCTGACTGTCACTGCTAAGGAATAGATATCCTATGAGCTCACAAGCATTGCAATAAGTATTTCAATTTAATTTTTTTTTAAGATTACATAAATTAATTAATTAGTTATAAAACCATTAATTAATGTTAAACCATTTCCAGTTTTCATTAATTATTAACTGAATATTGTGCATTTTAGTTATAATCCTACTGATCCCATTGTTCCTGAAGAGTTAATATTATTTGTAATTTTATTCAATCACCAAACTCATGGGTTAAAAAATTTATTATTTATCATCGTTCCATAATTTCATGTACTCAAGGACTATTCTTAAGCTACCATAATAGAGATGCAAAAAATAAGCACAACCAAATGCTTCAAGTAGTGGGGAAAGGAATACAGAAATAAGAAACCCGGTCATCTGTCCTTTAAAGTTGATTCATTGCAAAGCTATAATCTCATATTTCAACACAACACCAATGGTATATCTAATATTTAACCCATCCCATCATTCCCAGATCCATCCCCTACACCACCATTTATATCACCATGAATCCCACTATCACATGGTTCAATTACTTTCATAAACCCAGGCCTCCCTGCCCATGTCTCACCAAACCATCGGTCATCCCGGGCTCATATCATGTCGCATCGCAAGTCTCACGTCCAAATAAATCACACAAGGAAGTAAGAAAACAAAAAATAGTTAATAGTGAAGCTAGGTCCTAAAAACCAAGGCATATAGCCTTCACAAGTAAATGAGATCACTCATCCCCAAATATTTATCTTTATAAAAAAACTAATTTATTATCATCTTGAATTAACTAATTCATTTATCATAGGTTACATCCACATGAAACCTAAGACATAAGTTATCAAAAACTATAAGTTATTTTGACATGTAATCAAGAATAACTCATTGTGTTCATACCAGATCCTCAATGTGGTCTTATGGATATCAGATTCCTTGATCCTAAGATAGGTATAATTAGACTGAATATAAATCTTATAGAACCACTTCCCCCCTTTTAGTTGATCAAATGAATCATTGATGTGGGGAAATAGATCCTTGTTATTGATCATAACCCAATTGAGTTTCTGATAATCAACACATAAGCAAAGGGTTCCATCATCCAATTGGTGAAAAGAATCGGTACTACCCAAGGTGACACATTAGGCCAAATGAAACCTTTGGGCATAAAGTCATCCAACTAATTCTTAAAATCCTTCATTTTAGCTAGTTCTATGTGGTAAGAGGGTATGGATATGGGATGATTACTTAGCACCAAGTCAATAGAGGAATACACCTCCCTCTCTGGTGGAAATCCAGAAACATCGGAAGGGAACACTTCTAGAAACCCAATAGCTACTAGAGGAAGTTGACTATAAGAGGATTCTTGATCTTGTTTAACATCACAAAAAAATAACATTCTTCCCACCTCTGGAAGAGGTGATACAACACAACTAGACCTCAAATCCCATTCACCCTGAAAAACATGTTACTCCCCATCATGGATAGTAAAGGAAACCTGTCGATGATAACAGTCAATTCAAGCCTTATGAGAAATCACTACTACAAAATATCCCTTTAACAATGCTAAAATGTCCTTTATCAGTGCTAGAGAAGAACTAACAACTGTATTGAGATTAAAATATCTAGTCCTTTATCAGTCCTTCTATAAGCACAGATAAAGGACCATTTTATCAGTGCTTTTAAAAGAGCTGATAAATAAATCCTTTATCAACACTTTTAAAAGTGTTGATAAAGGCGTATATTGTAGCACCAGTGCGGTGTGCTTTAATAGCACACTGCAGCACCAAAAACACCATGAAATTATCAAAGTCAAGTACGAATACATAATTTAAATGAAATAAAATTTACAACACAAATACAAGAAAAAAACGATATATTATAGAAATTTTGAACATTGGTTTATACAATTATATAAGTACAAATTATTATACACATTCAAAAACAGTTGTCTTACTTTGTCCTTTGATCCTAACCCCTACTTGAGAAAAAAATGCACCTGTATAAGAAAACAATTCTTATGTTAGTAATACTATAAAGAAATAAAATAACAAAAAGTGTTAATTTTTAAACTAAAATTTGAGTCATACTAGGAGCATTGTATATCGGATTGAGCTGTGGTTGATTCTTGCACAACACACCATTTCTTGTTCATCATCAAACATTATCTCTATAAAAATTAAATAAATAAGTATAATATAAAAATGATAAGAAAATTTATTAAGTAATAACATATAGAATGATTAAAAAGCAATCTAGGCTATTTTGCTCGGTTTTGGCGGTGTGATGCACATTTTAAACTAAAATGAAACTTATATATTGAAAATATTCACTTGGAATAATACCGGTCACACCATGAATTAGATTGAGGTGAGGCTGATTCATATACATATCAAATGAATTATGGATCATTTTCATAAAGGATCAAAATAATATGAATGTGTTTTCTCAGTTTTGAGTACATCACTTGTATTTTAAACTAAAATTTCATTTTAAACTGGAAACATGCACTTTGACTCATATTGGTCACATCGTGTGTTGGTTTTATAAGATACCAATTACTACACATCAAAAATTACATATGAATAATTTTCCTAAATTATCAAGATAATTCAGTTTTCAATGAGTGACACTTTTTGAAATAAACTATCAATTTTAAAGTGATAATGGACACATTGAGTCATACCAGGAACATCATGTATCAGATTGAGGTTCAGTTGAAACTTACATGCCACAAATGACTTCTAGATAGTTTTACTAAAGTATAAAAACATTCTAGATGTGTTTTATTAGTTTTGAGTAGGTTAGTTTTCCATTTTACTAAAATTGATGTCAATTTTAAATAAAAAGACTCATTTGGATTCATATCGGTCACACCATGCATCAGATTGAGGTACATCTAATTCTTACTCATCAAAAATGACTTATGGGTCACTTTTCTAAAGTATCAAAACAATATAAATTGTTTTCTTGGTTTTGAGTAGGTCAATTGTCTTTTTTACTAAAATTGATGTCAATTTTAAATAAAAAGACACACTTGGAGTCATATCGATCAAACTGTGAGTTAGATTGAGGTGAGGATAATTTCTACATGTCCCAAATATATTATGGATAATTTTCATAAAGTATCAAAACAATATGAATGTGTTTACTTAGTTTTGAGTACATTAGTTTTCTTTTTTACTAAAATTTCATTTTAAACTCGAAACATGCACTTTGAGTCATACAGATCACATCATGTATCGGTTTGATGTGAGTCTGATTCCTACAAATCAAAAATGACGTATGAATCTATGTATTAAATTATCAATAAAATTCGAGCATGTTTTCTTGGTTTTCAGTGGGTGACATTTTTTGAACTAAAGTGTCAGTTTTAAACTGATAACAAACACATTGAGTCATATCAGAAATATCGTGATGGTTGTATGCATTCTTAACACATATCCTTGTTTTTATTATCTCAGTTGTAGGATCGAAGTCCAATCCCTTACGAGCATGAGTAGCTTCAAACAAACCACCCCAACATGAACAAAACAATCTACTTGTATAAGAAAACAATTATTATATGAGTAATACTAAAAAGAAATAAATTAAACATAAATATGAAAAAATACATTAATTCTATGGATAATGATTTTACTGTGAAAACATTTTTGACCATAGGGATATGTTGATAATAAATCAATAATGATGATAAAAAAATGAAAATGGATATCACTAAACAATCAATCAATGAGTGAGGAGGATGAGGAGAAAATAAGATACCTTGGATTAAAGCTTTGAATCATCTGAGAGAAAGTAAAGATATCCTATTGGGTTCATTTTTGTATAATAAATAAATACACATAATGTATTCATTATCAAAGGTAAAAGTTATAGATAATTATAATAAGGTAAACTCAACATTTTGTTGTTTTAAAGAATTTCAGTATGCTTTGAAGAAAATGGGTATTTGAATTTATGAAAATAATTACTCCACTATGATACGTGTTATCCTTTGAATTCATCCAAAGGTGAAATTTATAGACAATTTTCATCCTCATTAGCTCATCTTTTGAACAGTTATCATTTCATTTTGTTGTTTGTCACTCATCCTCCATATCTTGTAGACATGCACCTTTTTTGATTAAAATACTCAAATCATTAGTCATCCATATGATGACTACTTCTCAGAGTAGTAAAAGAAACATAAAAGAGATGGGGGGTGAGTCCCAAGAAAAAAATTGGAATAATAACTATTCAGAAGATGAAACTGATGGGGATGATAGTTATACTCTATTGTTTTCTCTAAAAGGGGTAATGCCTCTCATTTGTGAGAATTACATGGATGGTAATCAGGGATTTCTAAGGATGGAATCAAAATGAAATGTTAAAGAATGATCTGTTTTTCGATGGATTAAATTAAAACATACATAGTGTTTATTAGATGTGTGATGAAGTAAATGAATTTATTTTTAAGAAGTATTAATGAGTGGGTTATCATTTCAAATATGATTATATTTTTACAAAGGTATAGAAAACTAGATGAACCATTTTTTTATTTGGGTTTGGTAAAAATTTATGGTAATTGTGTTTGAAAGAGGAAATTGATTTGTGGTAGTGAAAAATTGATCATATTAGATAATGATACAATTAAATACTGACTTAAAAAGGGTGGTTTGAGTTGTTTTTATGATGACAAGATAAAATTGATAGATATTTTTTACTAATTATAATGGGGATATTGTTAATAATTAAAATAATGATGAAATATTAGGGAAAAATAATGTTGAATTGAGTATCATTGGGGGGGAGAACATAGGGATGAGGTAGACTCAAAATAAGACATTGATGGTGAGGAAAATGAAGAGTGATTATTAGCTGTAATAAATAAAAGATGGGATGAAATCAATGAATAAAATGTCATTGGTGATCAGATAGTTTTAGTGAAAACTAAAAGGAGTAAGACTCTAAAAAAACTTCATTTTTTCTCAAGTAGAGCCTAAATAATTTGGATAGGCTGACAAGGATGATAATTGGATCAAATCTATGCATGAAGAGCTTGATCTGAATAAGAAAATGTGACATGGGAAATTGTTCCAAGATGCAAGACAGAAATGTTATGAGAACTAAATGGGTGTTCAGTAATAAAATCATTGACTATGGAAAACTGGCTCAAAATAAAGAATGGATAGTGTGCAAGGGGAACTCCTATATCATAGGAATTTATATTTATAATAAATTTAATCTTGTAACCCGATTGGAAACTATTTGAATTTTCTTGGCTATTTCAATGCAAATGTAGTTAAAAGTATACCAAATGGATGTCAAATCTATGTTCCTCAATGGAGTTCTTAAGGGGGAGTATACATTGAGAACCATATGGTTTATTATGAATGAAAATGAGATAAAGGTGTTCCAGTTAAAGAATTATTTGTATAAGATAAAGAAATCACAAAGGACCTGGTATTTAAGGTTGGATCAATACCTAAGAAAGCTTGGTTTTTGGCGAGGTAGAGTTGATCACAGCCTCTATATCAAGAAGGAGAATGATCAGAGGATTTCGGTACTCATATATGTTGAAGACATAATATTTGAGGATTGGATAAAGCAAAATTCCATTTTTTGTAGATAATATAAGGTATGATATCAAGATATCTATGATTGGTGAAACATTTTCCTTTTTTTATATGTGAATCAAGGAAATCATGGCACCTTAATTTCTCGATGAAAATATGAAAAAAGAGGTGTGATTTTCAATGGAATATTCTAAACCAATGAAAACACCAACCGCTTTATGGATAAAGTTTTCAAAAGTTGATGATTGCAAAGTGGTAGTTGTCATGGAATATAGGTATTGGGAGCCTATTATGCCTCACAACAACATGACCCGACATTGGGTTTGATATATTTCAATTCGCACAGTACCAATTTTATCTTAAGGAGAGCCACATGCTATTAGGAAAGACAATACATAAATATATCTAAAAATAATGAATTTTTGGGTTGTTTTATTATAGGATAGTGCAACTGGACTTGTTGAGATACACGGATGTGGGATGATAAGGTTTAGTGGATAACTGAAGGAAATTAGAGATATCAAAAAATCTGAATTTCGTTCGATCCTTAGTTTCATTCAACCCATGAATCACTCCAACCTTGGATTTGAGCCTTGGAATTGTTGGATCCTTGATTCTAACCTAGATTCATGATTGGATTCGACAACGAGGAGCACCGGTAGCAGGTGTATTCTGTGGAGAGATTTGGATATCAAGAACTGATTCCTGATGGTTAGGGTTCTTAAAATAGATCGGGACACTTTTATTCGTGCTTCCAAAAAAGCACTGATAAAGATGCCTTTTATCGGTGCTAAAACGTTAGCGTTGATAAATATGGATTTTAACATCATTTTTTTAGCGCTGATAAATCTCTATCTTTATCAGCACTAAAAAATAGCTGATAAATACTTATAACACTTTTTAAAAAATATATTACTTTTTTAAGTATAATTATTATATATAATTATAATACTTATAATAATAATTTTTATAAAATAATAATTTTATAATTCTTTGAATATATAATTATTTATTTATAATTATATAAATACTTTAAAAAATATATTTATATAATTATATATATATAATTATATATATATATATATTTAATAGATATATATAAATATAAATATAGTAACTATATTCATTATTTAAATAAATTTATTATAATTTTATAATTATTTAAATATATATAATTATTTATTTATAATTATATAAATAATTTAAAAAATATATTATTTATTTATTTAAAATTATAAACATATAAAAATAGTAAATATACATTTATAAATATTTTTATTTATAAATATTTTTTTACAAATATATTTTTGACATTATTATGAATATTTAATCTTAAGTGCATGAATGTTAAAAATAATTAAATTTGAATAATTAAAAATGAGGATAGATTTTCTCAATATATGGTTATTGCTACACCAATTTCTTCAATCTTAGCATCGTTGATGACTCTCGATCTGATTTTGATGTGGTTGTACACAAGAAGCTATTTGATCTCTATTGCCCACGCAATAGGATAGATCTGCTCAAGTCTAGAATGGAGGCGAGGTTCTTTGGTCCACCCTAACTAACGATGGGGATGAAACTTTTTCGGCAATGGCTATTGGGTGTAAGAGCAGTGGGAGGTGGCCTCAGCAGATGAGGCACAGCCAACGACCATGGAAGAGTGGTGTGGGTTGATCTTCTGTGATCCGACAATGATATCATGTGAGCGTGGTGAGGTTTTGTTCAAGTATGACCTATGGTGACCCATTTCCTAGCGAGGTTACGAGTGGGAGAGCTGGAGGAAAATGGCCGACGATGGTGATCGGTGATGTTGGAGAGCCGCTACTCGGTGGGGATGGTGAGCGGGATGGGATCGGGTTGCGGTGGCGGAGGTCCATCCATGGATGCTTGGTGTGGGATCACGGTGGCAACATTGGGATCCTATGATGGCATGATGACTATCGGATTCTGATGTGGCTAGATTTGACTGGTCCTCTTGGAGGATGTTGGCGATTCTGGTCCATGGATTTTGTTTTTAACATTAGGTAGGATGGCCTAGGTCGGGATGACCTCAAGCGGGACGATGGGATAACCTCGAGCAGAGTGCTTTCTTTGAGAGGTGTGATAAATTTTGAGTTCCTATCAACAGGTCCCCATGTTGGGCTCCCTTTGGGATTTGTTTATTTCTTTTTATCTTTGGCATTTGGGTTTTCTTTCTCAGCCTCTATCAGCCATCCTTTTCGTTTCTATTTGATAGTATATTTTTTCCCATTTGTTGGTGGGCTATCAGTTGTACGACAACTTGTGATGGTATGGGACACTGATGTGATCTCATGTACCACAAGTAGTCGATGGTATGGGAATTTGATAGTGAGTTCTCCCACTGATGATGTGTTTTCACTGACACCTCCAACGACGGGCATCGGGGACAACCTTGATTGTGTGAGTGACGATGCTAATGCACGGAAACATCCTTGGTGTGATTTTGGAGTCCATGACGATGACCTTGGGTGGTGTGCTGTCGGTGAGCCACATTGATGCGGTCAAGTATGCAAGATCTCTGGAGTTGGTATCTATAAGGACCCGGCCTTATTACATATATAATCTTGAGTTTAGTTAATAAAACACTTCCTTTTACATTGAAGATCTTTTCAAGTTTAGAGCTTTAGATAATTAGGACAAAACATTCATAACATTACACATTGTTACAGAGTGGATACCATAAAAACAGTTTCCATTTTTCTCAAAATATAAAACATTAAAACTTAAAACAAGACTCCTTGACAATTATTCAACATTTAACATGTCTTCCTCCTTGTATTACATATCCATTAAACTGTGAAAAATCATTTAAAAACTTGGGATGAGCACAAAGCTCAGTAAGGGATGAAAAAGGAAGGAAAGAGCACATTAGTCCATGAATACTCGTAACGTATGAAAACATTTTCAGAAGACATGCTTGTCACTCATATATACTTACTTTGTGTAACATGAGATTCAAAAAAGATACACACAAACATGAGAACATAAATATAATCATAGAGGTATCTTGGGGCATTACTTACATAATCTTGTAACCATTCTTAGCTACCTTATAATCTGTAACCCTCACGGCTACCTTACTTTGTGTAACCATCGCAGTTACACTTGGAGTAACCATACGGCCGACCTCCAACTTACTCATACCCAATGAATTGGAGGGAAATATAGGTCCCACCCTTCATCATAAATAATTCCCAAGAACCAAAACATAATCATACAACATTAATAATTCCATAAAAACATTTCTTTGGAATTTCATAAAACCGAATTTAAAAAGAGGATTTTTTAAGAAAAGCTCCTTGTAAATATCATACAATTGAAGAGAGAATTAATAGAGTGTATGGAGTGTGTATATGTACTGTAAATACAAATAATTAAACATAATATAAACAAAACTCATCACATAAACAATTTAAATAGCACATAAATAATGAAGTAGAAGGTTAACCCAAAGAATGGAAATCGGGTTAAGAATTCTCTTACCTCGGGTTTGTCTTACTTCAAACTTGCTTAAACCTCCTGTATAATGGTTAAAAGAGTGTTATTAATATTTTACAGAAACATGTCCATGTTTATAACATATTATATGATCATTTAATAACATCTTTTCACCCTTAATTGTTAGTATTTTTCCCCTTGCACTGTTTTTGGTTGAATTATTTACATGATTTCTATGATTGGTTCATGGTGGACATTCTTGTCGATTGGAAGTGAAACTACAGAATTAGAATGGAGTAGTATTTTCATATAACTAGTAACATAAATTATTCCATTTATCATTTTGAATTCTTACATGAGGATGATTCATAAGTTATAACATTAATGATGTTCGTTTAGATCCTTTTAGTGGTTCTTTGATAATAACAACCTCGTTTTGTCTTATAAATTAGAACCATGAGTACAAAAGAATTCCAGAACCATGGGTGAGTCATAAAACATATATTATAACCTGGTTCAACCATATAAATGGTTTCATGACCATACTTGAAAGATTTAATGGAAATTGAAATCACATCGTCCACGATGTCGATAATTCGACACAAATGGACAATGTTTTATTCTTTAAATAAGTGGGAGAGGAGAATAATAAAGATGAGTAATTTTTTATAAACATGATAAAATCCAGAGTATACATGATTTCTGGAGATTTAATGCTTCTTGGGTAAGGATATATGAAGAAATAATAAGGAAGGAACTCAAAATAAAAGAAAGCGTGAGAAATCTCTTACAAAAAAAATCGACAGCCTAACGTCTACACAACATGGTTTTAGAAAAATATTAAATAGAGAGGGGAAAAGGGTCACCCATCCAGAAATTAATCATAATATAGAGGATATAAATAATAAGAAGGAAATAAGAACATTGTATAGAAACTTGAAAATTATACCACATAAAAGATAATTTGAAAGGAAAAAAGAAAGAAATTGAGAATATTCTTACCTTGTAGAGTAACCCTTAGAACTTGAAGGTTGGGACCTTGGGAGGACTACTATGAAGGTAAGGAGGCCATAGATTTATTGAGGGAGACTTGGTAATGAATTCAATGAAGGTAAGAGTTGGTATTTATAGGAAAAGTGAGGGATTATTTTAATAATTTTCAAGGGACGCCTCATGAGTGGTATTTACAAAACCATGGGCTTGCCCATGGTATTTGCCCATGGTATAAGCCACTTGGGAAACCTCATATATTATTTAACTATACACAATTATACCAGATTTATAAAATTATTATTATATCATTAATGATGTCATTAACACACCGAAACTAAAAACTGTATTTTTTACTATTCACCGAAAAATCAACTGTTGCAGAGAAATTCTCAAAATTCACCCTAACCATTTATCAACGTGTAGATTTTAAAAATGAAGTCCATTTTTTAAAAATAATTTTCTAAATATTATTAATTTAATATTTAAATAAAATCATACTTAATTTAAAAACTAACAATTCTAATTATGTAACTACTTCTATATCACATTGAAAAACTAACCTAGATGTTATTATCTTAAAGCCTTAATAAAATAAAATAATAATAAAATTTACTATTCATTAGGGTCATATCACTTTTCATATTACTATTCATAAGGGTATGTTACTATTCACAAAAAAAAACAAGTTGGTTCCAATAGACTTCAAATAACACACTGAACACAAATGTAGATGATGGTTTTATGGAATTCAGAACAAAGAAGTAAAAAAGTTATGTTTTAAAGGATAATTAAAAATATCTATTTAAAACAAAGTTCCATGAATTTCTATTGATTTTTAGGAAAAACATGGGGTGTTACATTATCCCCACCTTCTTGAAATTACATCCTCGCAATTTTATTTACTTATTAAACCACTGAGGGTATTTTTCCCTCATAGCATTTTCAGACTCCCATGTTGCTTCTTCAACCATGTGGTTCCTCCACAAAACCTTTACCTGGTGGATTTCCTTATTCCGCAATACTTGTTCTCTTCAATCAAGAATCTGAACTGGTTTCTCTTTATAATAAAGGTTCTCTTCCAACTGAACTACTTATGGGCTCAAGACATATGATGAATCTGGAACATACTTTCTTAACATCGAAACATGAAAAATATTGTGTACCTGAAAAAAACTCGGAGGCAAAGCTACGCGGTATGCAACTGTTCCAACTTTCTCCAAGATTTCAAAAGGACCAATGAACCGTGGACTTATCTTTCCTTTCTTACTGAAATGCATCACACTTTTCCAAGGAGATACTTTAAGGAAAACATGGTCACCTACCTCAAAAAAGAAGTCTTTCCTTATGTTATCTGCATAACTTTTCTTCTTGCTCTGAGCTGTCCTCATGTGCTGCTGGATCATCCTCACTTTCTCAGCCACTTCTTCAACTAATTCTGCCCCTATCAACTTTCTTTCACCAACTTCATCCCAAAACGCTAGAGTCCGACACCGCTTTTCATACAAGGCCTCAAAAGGTGTCATCTGAATACTGGAATGAAAACTATTATTATAAGAAAACTCAACTAATGAAAGATGTTGATCCCAACTTCCCTGATAGTCCATTTAACAAGCTCGAATCATATCCTCCAAAGTTTGAATCGTTCGTTCTGACTACCCATCTGATTGAGGATGAAAAGTTGTACTGAAATTTAACTCTGTGCCCAATGACTTTTGAAGTCTCTTCCAAAAGTTAGAAGTGAACCTGGGATCTCAGTCAGATACAATAGAAAGAGGAACTCCATGTAACCTGACAATCTCCTTTAGGTACAATCGAGAAAGCTGATCCAAAGACATTGTATCTCTAATTGATAGAAAATGTGCAGACTTTGTTAGCCGATCAACAATAACCCAAATAGCATTGTTACCTCAAGAAGTATTCATTAGTCCCACCACAAAGTCCATGGATACATTCTCCCATTTTCACTCTGGCACTAGCAAAGGCTGAAGCATCCCCTTCGGTAACTATCGCTCTGCTTTACCCTATTGACACGTCAAACATTTCATTGTAAAATCAGAAATATCTCTTTTTATTCCATCCCACCAATAATACTCTCAAAGGTCTCTGTGCATCTTAGTACTGCCAGGATGAATAGAAAATAGAGAACTATGAGCTTCACGCAACAATTATTTCTTCAACTGGGAATCACAAGGCACACACAACCTTTTTCCAAATCTTAAAACACAACCTTTATCAAGATTGAATTTTGGAAACTTACCCATTTTAACCAATTTTACCTTTTTCTATAGCTCATTGTCTTCCTTCTGCGCTTGCTTAATTCTATCTGACAACGAAGACTGCACTGAAACCTGAAACAAAATAGATGTATTTTCTGCACCAACAACTTCTAAGCCAAAATTCATCAAATCGTTAATCAAGGGATCATGTTCCAAATGTAGCATGGTTAATGATGCATGATGTTTCCGACTTAAGGCATCTGCTACTTTGTTTGATTTTCTAGGATGGTAATTGATCGTTCAATCATAATCCTTTATCAGTTCTATTCATCTTCTCTACCTCATGTTTAATTCCTTCTAAGTGAATATATACTTTAGAATTTTATGGTCAGTATATATTTAGCATTTGGTTCCGTATAGATGATGCCTCCATATTTTCAAAGCAAAAACCACAGCTCCCAATTCCAAATCATGTGTGGGATAATTTATCTCATAAGGTTTAAGTTGTCTCGAAGAATAGGCAATTACCTGATCATTATGCATCAAAACACAACCAAGTCCCTTCAAAGAAGCATTACTGTAGATGACAAACTCACCATTTCGGGAAGGTAAGGCCAAAATTGGAGCATTCACCAATCTCTTCTTCAGTTCCTGAAAAAAAAACATCGCATTCCTCTGTCCAAACAAATTTAACCCCTTTCCGTGTTAACTTAGTTATCGGTATAGATAACCGTGAAAAGTTCTTAACAAACCGTTGGTAATAACTTGATAATCCCAGAAAACTACAAATCTCTATAACATTTGTGGGTCTTGTCCATTCATCAACTACTTTTGTTTTGGTAGGATCAACTATTATTCCATCCTTATTTACAATGTTCCCAAGAAAATAAATTTGTTGCAACCAAAAATCACACTTTATGAATTTTTCATATAGTTTATTTTCTTTTAATGTTTGTAAAACAACCCTTAGATGTTTTTCATGCTCCTCTTTATTTTTAGAAAATACCAGAATGTCATCAATAAATACAACCAAAAACTTATCCAAGAACTCATGAAATACTATATTCATAAGATTCATGAATACAGCAGGTGCATTAGTTAATCCAAATATAATAATAACAAATTCATAATGTCCATCTCTAGTATGAAAGTCTGTTTTTGGGATGTCATCTTCCTTCACCTTCAACTGATGGTATCCGGATCTCAAGTCAATCTTGGAAAATTATTGAGCTCCCTGGAGCTGATCAAACAAGTCATCAATATGAGGCAAAGGATACTTGTTTTTAACAGTGATATTATTCAAAGCTCTATAATCAATGCAAAGTCTCATTGAACCATCTTTCTTTTTAACAAACAAAACAGGGGCTCCACATGGTGAAGTTCTAGGACGAATGAAGCCTTTGTCAAGAAAATCCTGCAACTGATTTTCAATTCAAGAAGTTCTATTGGAGCCATATGATATGGGGGTTTTGAAAATGGCTTAGCATCAGGAACTAAGTCAATTGTAAATTAGACTTCTCAGTCAGGTATGACACCAGGTAACTCATCAGGAAAAACATCAAGGTATTCATTTACCACTGGCACGTCATTAATTTGAATAGTTCCATTGTTTTCAACAATATGAGCAAGATAAGTTTCATTTCCATATTTCAATAGTTTCTCAACTTCCTAATATGTTATCAATTTTATGGGTTCATTCTTATATACAAACTGAAACTCTTTCTTAAAAACAACTTCTTTAACTCTATAGTCAATCTTAGCATGATAATCAGAAAGTTAGTCCATCCCCAAAATAACATCAAACTCAACTAAGGGTAAAACAACGAGGTTTTTAGGTAAAGTATTTCCACATACCAGAATAGAAAGATTATTATAATTCCTCTTTGCTATAACATTTCCCCCTGGTGTTTTAACAACAAGTTCAGGTCTCATTTGTTGAGGTGATATTTCCAATTTACCAGAAAATATCTCAGAGATAAAGGAATGTGTAGACCCTGTATCAAACAAAACTTTAGCAAAATCTGAGTGAACAAACAAAGTACCTGATACAACTTCATTGGATGGCCTGAAATCTACTGACGTAGTCATAAAGGATCTCACTACACCTTTCTGTTTGTAGTCTGGCTTCTTTGCATCATTCGGATCTATCTTTGGGCAGGCATTTGCATAATGACCCATCTCACCACATTTAAAACACTTTACAGTTTTCTTATCAGGATTATTCTTAGGATCATTTTCATTGCAATCTCGGGCTATATTTCCAAACTTACCGCATTTAAAACACTTCCTAGTTTTGCTAAGACATTCCCCAGGGTGTTTCTTACCACACTTTTCACAAACTAGAAATTGGATTTTCTTACCATCATATTTCTTTGGTTGATTCTTACCCATTGCTTTCCAACCGTACCACTTCTTCTCTTTGTTTCCAAAATTCATGTGATCATTAGCAAACTCCATCTCTACCCTCTCATCACATCAGAAAAGTTTCTCATAACTTTTGAATTCACAAGAGGCCAATGCCCTTCAATACCTTGGATTCAATCCTGAGTAAAAGCGGTTGATTTTTCTGTCAAGATCCAAAATAAGATTTGGAGCATACCTCGCCAATCGGGTGAATTTAGCTTCATACACAGCCACTGAATCTTCCTCCTTCTGTTTCAATTCAAGTAATTGCTTCTCCATTCTTAGTCGCACCACCTCAGGAAAATATTTTTCAAGGAAGATACTTTTAAATTCATCTCACTCTAAGGCATCAAAATCCTCTCTACCCCTGATATTCCTTACCATTGACCACCACTGATCAGCTTCCCCTTCAAAACGATAAATGGTAAGACTTACCTTTTGATTGTCTGAACATCCCATAACATCGAATATCTTTTCAAGGGCTTTGATCCATCCTTCAGCTGCTACTGGGTCAGAAGATCCATTGAATGCGGGAGGATGTTGTCTCATAAAATGTTCCACTACTGTCATGTTCCGTTGCGGTGCCTCTATTGGTTCTCTTGCATGGATGCCACCACCATTTATTTCCTACGTTAGCTGAGCCATTACTGTCACAAACTGCTCAGTTCCAATCCCTACCATTCCAGGCTGTACTTCCGGAAGGATGTCATTCTGTCGGTGCCTCTCCTCTTCAGCATTCCTGTTCCTTCTGCGTACAACCATTCATAACAAACATATCTTAGATGAAGCAACATTTTAATCTTTAAATGCTATAATAAATTAAATATAGAGTGAAAATAATTTATGGTATTCTATTAACATCACCCTAACCCCTAAAGTTATCTAAACCATACTCTGATACCAACTATAAGGACTTGGCCTTATTACATACATAATCTTGAGTTTAGTTAAGAAAACACTTCCTTTTACATTGAGGATATTTTAAAGTTTAGATCTTTAGATAATTAGTAAAAAACATTCATAACATTACACATTGTTATAAAGTGGATACCATAAAAACAGTTTCCATTTTTCTCAAAATATAAAACATTAAAACTTAAAACAAGACTCCTTGACAATTCTTCAACATTTAACGTGTCTTACTTGATTGTATTACACATCCATTAACCTGTGAAAAAACATTTAAAAACTTGTGATGATCACAAAGCTCAGTAAGGGGTGAAAAAGGAAGGAAAGATCACATTAGTCCATGAATACTCGTAACGTATGAAAACATTTTCAGAAGACATAATTGTCACTCATATATAATTACTTTGTGTAACATGAGATTAAAAAAAATATCCACAAAAACATGAGAACATGAATATAATAATATATTTATCTTGGGGCATTACTTACATAATCTTACAACCATTCTTGGCTACCTTATAATCTGTAACTCTCACGGCTACCTTTCTTTGTGTAACCATTGTAGTTACACTTGGAGTAACCATACGGATGACCTTCAACTTACTCATACCAAATGAATTGGAGGGAAATATAGGTCCCACACTTCATCATAAATAATTCCCAAGAACTAAAACATAATCATACAACATGAATAATTCCATAAAAACATTGCTTTGGAATTTCGTAAAACTAAATTTAAAAAGAGGATTTTTAAAGAAAATCCCCTTATAAATATCATACAATTGAAGAGAGACTTAATAGAGTGGATGGAGTATGTATATATACTGTAAATACACATAATTAAACATAATATAAACAAAACCCATCACACAAACAATTTAAATAGCACATAAATAATGAAGTAGAAGGTTAACCCAAAGAATGGAAATCGGGTTAAGAATTCCCTTACCTCGGGTTTGTCTTACTTCCAACTTCTTTAAACCTCCTGTATAATGGTTAAAATAGTGTTATTAATATTTTACATAAACATTTTCATGTTTATAACATCTTATATGATCATTTAATAACATATTTTCACCCTTAATTTTTAGTATTTTTCCCCTTGCACTATTTTTGGTTGAATTCTTTACATGATTTCTATGATTGGTTCATGGTGGACATTCTTGTCGATTGGAACTGAAACTCCAGAATTATAATGGAGTAGTATTTTCATATATCCAGTAATATAAATTATTCCATTTATCATTTTTAATTCTTACATGAGTATGATTCATAAGTTAGAACATTAATGATGTTCGTTTAGATCCTTTTAGTGGTTCTTTGATAATAACAGCCTCGTTTTGTCTTATAAATTAGAACCATGAGTACAAAAGAATTCTAGAACCATGGGTGAGTCATAAAACATATATTATAACCTTTTTCAACCATATAAATGGTTTCATGACCATACTTTAAAGAATTAATGGAAATTGAAATCACATCGTCCACGATGTCGATAATTCGACACAAACGGACAATGTTTTTATTCTTTAAATAAGTGGGAGAGGAGAAGAATAAAGATGAGTAATTTTTCATAAACATGATAAAATCCAGAGTATACATGATTTATGGATATTTAATGCCTCTTGGGTAAGGATGTATGAAGAAAGAATAAGGAAGGAACTCAAAATAAAAGAAAAAGTGAGAAATCTCTTACAAAAACATTTGGCAGCCTAACGGCTACACAACATGGTTTTAGAAAAATATTAAAAAGAGAGGGGACAAGGGTCACCCATCCAGAAATGAATAATAATATAGAGAATATATATAATAATAATAAAATAAGAACATGGTATAGAAACTTGAAAATTATACCACATAAAAGAGAATTTGAAAGGAAAAATAAAGAAATTGAGAATTTTCTTACCTTGTAGAGTAACCCTTAGAACTTGAAGGTTGGGACCTTGGGGGCTTGAAGAAACCTCGGGAGGACTAATATGAAGGTAAGGAGGCCAGATATTTGTTTAGGGAGACTTTGGAATGAATTCAATGAAGGTAAGAGTTGGTATTTATAGGAAAAGTGAGGGATTATTTTAATAATTTTCAAGGGACACCTCATGAGTGGTATTTACAAAACCATGGGCTTGCCCATGGTATTTGCCCATGGTATAATCCACTTGGGACACCTCACATGTTATTTAACTATACACAAGACGACCAGATTTATGACATCATTATTATATCATTAATGATTTCAATAATACACCGAAATTAAAAACAGTATTTTTTACTATTCACCGAAAAATCAATTGTTGCAGAAAAATTCTCAAAATTCACCCTAACCATTTATCGACATGTAGATTTCAAAAATGAAGTCCATTTTTTGAAAATAATTTTCTAAATATTATTAATTTAATATTTAAATAAAATCATACTTAATTTAAAAATTAACAATTCTAATTATGTAACTACTTTTATATCACAATGAAAAACGAACCTAGATGCTATTATCTTAAAGCCTTAATAAAATAAAATAATAATAAAATTTACTATTCATTAGGGTCATGTCACTATTAATATTACTATTCATAAGGGTATGTTACTATTCACCAAAAAAACAAGTCGGTTCTAATAGACTCTAAATAACATACTGAACACAAATGTAGATGACAGTTTCTTGAAATTCAGAACATAGAAGTAAAAAAGTTATGTTTTAAAGGATAATTAAAAATATATATTTAAAACAAAGTTCCATGCATTTCTATTGATTTTTAGAAAAACATGGGGTGTTACAGTAGTTGTTGGTTGGTTCTTGGATGTTTCAAATTACGATGGTGTTTGTGGGCCTTTGGGACATTTTTTTGGCTTTTCATTGCTTTTATTTAGGTCTTGAGACTTTATCCTTTTTGTGGTGAGCTGATCACTTTCATTTTGATAGCATTTCATGTGTCACACTCTTTCTCTGTTGTAATTTTATTTTATTCAATAAATTTTTAGGGTCGGGCACGCTCGTTACCAGAACTTTTCTGGTAAAAATGAGTACACTTTAACAATATTGAGAAATTGGATAAGTTTGATTAATTAAATATCAATCATTAAAAAATGGATATATATTGAAATAAATATTAGTACATATTGAAAATATTAAATCATAGTAAATAAATAAATATGAAATAAATAATAGAAATTGATTAAATTCCCAAAAAAATATTTATGCATGTGCGTTGTATATAAAAATGCATCATTGATCAGGTCGAAAACCTCAGGGACGCTCTATCATCGCAATTGGAATCAGTTCCTTCCCGGTTGGGGCCTCTCCAGAGTGTCCCCTTTGTGGGGAGGGGGGTTTCTTAGTGTGGAGGGTTCTAAAAGACCACACCTAGGAATTCCCTTTTAAAAGTAGTAGAATATAATATGTTTGATCTATGTTAAATTATAAAATAAAACTATGTTCAATTATGTCCATTACTCGATGCAATTAGTCAATATTTTTAATTCATATTAATTTTTTAATATAAACCATTATTCACTAAATATATTACTATTTAATGTAAAACATAAATATTTTGTATTATATAAATCATATTTATATACATTCATATATATCTATATATTTAATATATACTATTTATTAACATTATCAATAATTGTTTAATTAATAAAATGTTTAGTATTTTTCTCAATTTACATATTTTTTGTTTTTTGTTTAATTTTCATTTTACATATAGCTATATATTTAATATATACTATTTATTAGTATTTATAATTTATATATAGTATAATCAATTTATTCGTTTTTATCAATTATTATTTAATTAATAAAAAAATAATATTTTTTTAATAAAAACTTTTTTATTTTTATTTATTTTATTATTTCATTTTATTAAGACTTTATCAGTGCTAAAAAACGCTGATGAAGGATTTCTTTGTGGGAACTAAAAATAAAGCACTGATAAAGGTTACCCTTTATTGATGCTAATAAATGGTGTCCTTTATTAGCACTAAAAATAAAGCGCTAATAAAGCATGACTTTTATCAGCACTAGAAAAAATCACTGATAAAAGGTACCCTTTATCAGCTCTTGTTTTAGCACTCAGAAAAGAAACCTTTATCAGTGCTTTTTTCTAGCACTGTTAAAAGCTTATTTTTTAGTAGTGAATCAATTATTCCATGTCAATAATTACATATTAAAGATTCAAACCAAGAACCAAAAAGTCTCATACAAGATCGATCTTTGATAAAGAGAAAGTACAGGAAGGTCATTAGAGACCCTCTCTCTTTATCTCGAGAGGTGTTGTAATCTCCATCACATAACGCATGAGCTCCTTATGAATATTTGAGAGACCCATAGTGTGGGTTGATAAGAAAGAGTGGAAGACACCAATATCAAATAAAGAAGTCAATTAAAATGAAGCAATAGTAATGGTACCACTCACCATTGTAGGACCCACTTCAGTTCCCACCAGAGACTCATCCACTGCATGAAATAACTGCATTCATAATTCCTTTATCTAGAACCCCATTATTCTTGAAGAATATAACTGCACTATAGAGACTTCAAGTAAAGATGATTTTGTACCACTATATAGGGTGGTAAAATCATGGAAACCCTCTAAAAGTGGCCTAAAGTCCCGTATGAGCTACCAATATTTAGTGCCTCTGCGCAAGCATTCTTTGAGTACTTAACTGTGCCATACTAGAATCAAGTCAGTGGGACTTTTCTAGAAACTACGGATGATTTGAAAATATTTTGATGTCGAGTACCTCCACTATTGTTTTCTTTTTGAGACTCATTATGCTTCTTCTTCCCTTTAAAGGAACCACTAAACCTTCCAGTAGGAGAAGGAGGAACTCCAGTCAACCATAAATTAGCATCCAAGTTAATTTCTTCCATCAAATCCCTATCTAAAATGTCTACATAAGAGGTGAACTTAAGCATAAATACCTGAGATTGGATATCTGGTTGAAGACCCATCTAAAAACTCTAAGCCTTTAGTTTGACATTCGACACCACCTCAGGTGAAAACTGTTCAATTCCAGCAAAACAGTTGGCATACTGAGTCACGGTTCAATCACCTTAGTGGAGGTTGAGAAACTCCATGGAATTAGCCTAGCCCATCGACTCTAGATATAAATGATCTATAAAAAGGGTCTTAAAGTCTTTCTACTCCAATACCTCATTCTGCTTCACCAGAACTATGGTATCCTGTCATCTCCTGCTAGTCCCTTCAAGCTTCTAGATGACATACTTCACCTTAATGGAACTCGACGCCTCCAATAACTCAAAGAGTCACCCAATCTTTCCTCAGAAATCCTCTGTCACCTGATGATTTTTCATTACCTATAAATCTATTGGTTTTTTATGAATAAACTCCTAGGATCAATCCCTACAATAAACCCTTTTAGGTTCCACTTGTAGATCTTGAAAGGGAATAGGTGCAGCCACTTGGCCCAGATAATGGACCACACACACTACTACCTCAATAAGGTTCTGTTCAAATGTAGGTTTCACTTGTTGTGTTTCACCAATATATCCCTATTAAGGCCTTATTATACATATTCCTATGGTAATGGAACTACATAACATCATCTAGCAACAAGAAAACATTAGTCAAGAGACATAGAATCATCAATTCTATGAGTAAAAACTCAACTTGGAAACAAAAATCTCATATTGTAATATCTTGTTATTGTTTTAAGGTATTCTTAAACCCATCCATTTTATATTCCTTTGGTTGGGATTCATTTTGGGTTTCTTTGGCTGAAATTCTAAGTTTTTGAAAGTTTATGTGCTAGTGCATGGTTAGCGCACGGTTAGCACATGGTTTTCCAAACTGTGCACCCTACTACAGAAAAATGAGAAAAAATGGATAGTGGTCTTTGCATGGATTGTGCATGGTTTACAAAAGCATATTCCCTATCTATAAAAATCATGTGACCCATTTACAACAGGTTCACAACCAGTGCATAGTTTTTCTAAATCGTGTGTCTCTGCCCAGAAAACTGTGCAGATGGCTTTTTCCTTAATCTAAATTTTAATTAAAATTTCCCAAACCCTCTTTTTACATCCCAGACGTACCTCCTTATACCCAAACTCATTTATAACATTCTCATAATTCCCAATGATTATTATTTTCCCCTAGGATCCCTCCCAATAGCAATCCAAATCTAGAGTAACACCCTTTGATCATCTCATGGTTAGTTTCCTCCTCCCGTTATTGATCTCCCACGATATCTCTCTTTCTCCTTAGGGTTCTGTGGATCCTTGTGTTTAATTATGGATCTAAACCCCACTATTTTGGGGTTATAAACCTAGGTTTTTATCCTCATTTCTCTAGATCCCCTTATTGTTGTTCTTCCTCGGAAATCCTGATTAGGGTTTGACGCTTCGAGATCTAGCGGCTTTGAGGTAGGTGTCTCCATTACGATGCCTAATTTTCATTAACCCTAAATTACTTTATTTAATTTCAACTATTTTTAATTAAAATCAATTGTTTAATTTTGATCAAAAGGCTTTAAATTATTTTGTTGTATAAAAACCCAATTCCATTGAATTGGGGGTTCTTGGAAAGATATGTTTTTGGCGTGAAATTAGAAAACCACCAATTCCATTGAATTTGGGTGTGTTTATGAAAATTGTTCTAATTTAAATTGTTAAATTTAAATTATGGTTTTTATGGATATTTATTCAATTAAATTGTTGGATTTAATTGTGAAAATTGTTTTGATAAAAAAAATTGAGAAAACCCCCAATTCCATTGAATTGGGGGTTCGTTATGAAATTGATAGAATTTGTTTGAAACTTAAATTGTTAAATTTAATGGTAAAATTGGACTATGAAATTTCATGTTGAATTGATTTCAAATCCTTTTTTGTGAAAAAAAGATTAAAAATTGTTTTTGATGGAAACCAAGTGGTTTCATCTTTGTGAAAAGGAATGTTTTTTTATTAAAACCCATTATGGTTTTTAAAGAGAAAATTGGAATATTTGAAATGGAGAATGGGATTAATTTTATTTTAAGCAGTCTTGAAATAAATTTCTTATCGTTGATTTTTACTTGATCATATACAAGCCTTAGATAGTTAGTAAGTTATTTGGACAACACTTTATGATTCTACAACATTATAAAACATCATATCAGCATATCACATCCCTTAGGCAATGGTGATGAGTCCTATTGGCTTTAGTTCAAGGGATGCATGTACATATTTTTTTTATTCACAGTATTGGATCCCTATAGCCTAGAACTGTCATACTTATTTATAATATGACCATGTTGCTCGCTTTTTTATTGTTTCAAATATATATATTCCATTATTGTAAACTATTTTACATGACTTTTGAATTTATATAAACTATTTTATATAAACGTGTTTTTTTAATCCATTTTTGAAAATTCTATTTGTGTAAATCACCCTTTGATTAAAGATAAATTACATCATTTGAAATGTATTTACATCTTTGAAATGTAAAGCATGATTTTTTTAAATATGATTTTGAAATGCCAAACCTGTTTATGTTTTAAATTGAAACCGCGTTATTGGTTAATTTTATATTGGCATCTTGTTATGAAATCTTTGGTAAAATACTACTAGACTTTTTTTCACACCCTACTTGTGCCTTTGGGTGTTTTTAGATTATCTTCTTCTAGGTTTGAGTAAGGGAAAAGAATCACTTGGAGGTGGATTCATATGTTTAACCTTGGACTTGTTGAGTCATGTCCTAGGGAATTAGGTTGTTTTCACCGTTTTGTTACTTTGGTTGTAGTACTTTGGGATTTGTTTCCTATTTTACTTCTGGTACTTTACTCCTAATGGAAGTTTCTTTTGATATGCATATTATCTTGTTTCTTTTACTTTTGCATTGTTAGTGGAAAAAATTTTCCCACTTTCATCTTTTATGATGTCAGGTGATAGTCACCAACCCGTGGGGATCGGGAACACCCTTTGGGCTATGTCATGGTCAACTCGGTTATCATGTTACTAGGGTACCTGGTCTGGTTCATGAAAAAGTGGTATGATAGCTCTGGGTTGAGATTTTTTCTTGAAATTAGTATTCATTTTTGAAATATTGTCATGACTTATGAGGTAGTTGTGATTGAGTTCCTTGACATCTCATATTGTAATAAACATTAAGTCATCAGTGGTGGTTAGGGAAATACTTCTTGTGAACTAGTTCTAGTATTTTTTCAATTTTGATTTGGATAGATTGAAATCCAAATCTTGGTTGTCCTATATATTGGGATTAATTTTCCCTATTTCTCTGTTTGAGTGTTAATCTAATGTATTTCTTGTTGTTTTTTAATGTTTTGTGGCATCATGCCTCCGAGAATAAAAGTGAATCGGATCCAAGAGGGAGCTATTGTTAAACCTTAGTGAACAAATCATATTGTGGACCTGAACCTAGTTGAGATTATTGTGCGCACTGTCCAAGCTCTAGCACAAGAATCACCTCCAGTTCTCATTCAGGATCCAACTATGGAACCTCATAGAGATGTTTTAAAGATTTTTTCTCAAGATTTCATTCACCATAAACCAAAACTGTTCAAGAGATCAAATGATCCTCAAGATCATGAGGAATTGTTGGGCAGAATGGAGTGTTTGCTTGGGTTTTTGGACACACCTGACTAAATCAAAGTGAAGTGTGCCACCTTCATTATGAAAGTTCTGAGCAGGAGATGGTGGGACACAATGGTGACAATAAAAAATATTTAGGTCTTAGAGTGTAAGGGCTTCAAGGTTTTTTTACAGACCAGTTCTATCCATAGTCGATGATGTTATCCAAATTCATTGAGTTCTTCAAACTCGAGTAGGCTGGCAGGACTGTGACAAAGTATACAAACCTTTTTTCTAAGCTTATGAATTTCACACCTAAGATAGTATCAAATGAGATGATGAAGGCTCAAATGTTCGAGTTGGGACTTTGAAAAGATATTCATTCTCAGGTTTTCTTACTAAAGTTTCCTTCTTATGTTTGTGTACTAGATAGAGCGCTAATGGTCTAGATGGATCTGGATGGAAATCCAGGGTTATTCGGAGCTTCTTTTTCTCCCAGTGTAAGCATGAGTTCATTCAAGGGAAAATTTAAGTGTGATGGTTCTTGCAGTATTTATCGATAGTAGGGTCATTCTAGACCTCCTTCAGTTCCTAGAAGAGGCCCTTTGGTTTGTTACCAGTGTGGTAATCCAAGACATTCAAAGAGAGTTTTCACTGAGGTGCCTAAGAACTGTGGCTCTTGTAGATGTTCAGGGCACTTACAGATATTCTTGCATATCTATTATACTCTTCATAGTGTAATGGGATCATCAACTCCTCCTAAAACCATGGGTTAATCAAATGCTTCATGAGAAAAAGGGTTCCAGCCACAAGCATTTGGAATAAATCTTCTTCACACAATGGAAGAGTCTCCAGGGGAAGAGGATATGGGTCTAGCAACTGTGAGAGGTACCAATACTATATCTTTACCATTAGTGACTACTCTATTAGATATTGCTGCATCTCATTTGTTTATTTCAACCCGTATTGTTAATCTGGTAAATATTTCTATGGAACTTTTATCTTGTGCAATAGATATTACTACACCCCTTGGTATGAAGAGAGAGTAGGGTCTTGATAGTCCCTATTGTGTTTTCTCTCTATTAGATGTTGATATTACCTAGACTTTTCTAGTTCTCAACATAAAATCTCTTAAACTCGTTTTCAATATGGATTGGTTGATCTCTAATAAATCCCAAATTGATTTTTATCTTCGACGAGTCTCCTTCACTACACATGATGGTGTGTGTCGTGTCTTTCAAGGATAATGGGACCCAAGGTCAAGTGGAGTTGGACCTTCTTATCCAGAGTTGGGTAAAGTTATATCAGTGTTTACCTTTGATATAGAGTGGGAATCTTTGAGTGGTGATATCCCTCCAATAGTCGTTGAGTTTCCCGACGTGTTTCCTTCTGACTTCTCTGGTTTTCCCTCGGTATGGGAGGTTGAGTTTTCTATTGACTTAATGCTTGATACTCAACCAGTTTCTATCCCTTCTTACCATATGTAACCAGAAAAAATGAAAGTGTTGAAGTCCTAGTTGGATAATCTTTTAGAGAAAGGCTTCGTACAGCCAAGCGTGTCACCTTGGGTGGCGTCGGTTCTCTTTGATAAGAAAGATAATGGTTCGCTTCTCTTATGTGTTGATTATCAAAAATTCAATAGAGTTATGATAAAGAACAAGTATCTATTTCCATGAATTGAAGATTTGTATGATCAGTTGAAAGGGGCAAAGTGGTTCTCAAAGATTGGCCTTCGATTTGGTTACCATCAATTGA
Source organism: Viscum album (assembly GCA_963277665.1). Classification (NCBI taxonomy): domain Eukaryota; kingdom Viridiplantae; phylum Streptophyta; class Magnoliopsida; order Santalales; family Viscaceae; genus Viscum; species Viscum album. Next base: position 174,551,300 of record OY728157.1, read on the forward strand.
GGATAAAAGAATCTGATATTTAGAGAACTGCCTTTTGGAGCAAGTACGGTCATTATGAGTACCTTTTCATGCCCTTTTTTATAATCAATGCTTATTTATTTTTCATGGAATTTATGAAAAAGATTTTCTATGGATATCTTGATACCTTCATGGTAGTCTTTGTGGATAAAATCCTCATTTACGGGGATGATCATGTGCATCATATGAGAACAGTTATGAGTTTGCTAAGAAATCACTGACTTTATGCCAAGATTTCAAAATTTGATTTATGGATTTGGGAGGTGAAGTTCTTGGGACACATGGTGTCATAACATGGAATATCATTTGATCCTGAGAAGGTGAAGGTTGTTATGACATGGGAACAACCATGAAATGTTTTCGAGATTTGAAGCTTCTTGAGTCTAGCTAGATATTATCATCAGTTTTTGAAATACTTCTTGAAGTTGGCTTATTCTATTAATTATCTCACTCGGAAGGGAGTAAAGTTTGCTTGGGATGAAAAATTTCATATTTATTTTGTTGAGATAAAACGCCATTTGACTATTGCATCGGTGTTAACTCTTCCAAAGGCCGGGCAGGGCTATGTGGTCTTTTATAATGCATCAAGTTCAGTCTTGGGATATGTTCTTATGGATGGTGATAATATCATTTCTTATGGCTCTCATCAGCTTAGTCCAAATGAGAAGAATTATCCAACTCATGACCTTGAACTTTCAGTAGTAATGCACGTGATTAAGAGTTGGCAGCATTACCTTTACAGAGAAAGGTTTACCATATTTTATGACCATGAGAGCTTGAGATATATCTTCTCTCAAAAAGATTTGAATCTCTATCAGAGGCGTTGGGTGGAATACCTAAAGTCTTTCAACTTTGAAATCACCTATACCACGGAGAAAGGGAATGTCATTATAGATGCTTTAAGCAGGAAACTTCTAACCTAGGCAGTGAAAGATTCTTCAGAAGAGTGGAATTTGATTGTTCTCTTTCCACAGTTGCATATTAGAGTCCAAAAATCAGGGGTCGGGGCTTCCTTTTCCAGTGTTCAGTTGAAATCCTCTCTTCTAGGATTGATTCTACAAGATCAGTAACTTAATTATGAGTTTTGTAGAATTAGAGACTCTCTTGATGGTGGGGAGACAGTTGCCTAGTGTTCGTTCTCCAAAGAGGAACTTTTGTTCTATTGGGATCATTTTGTGGTACCGTCTTTGATAAGTAAATCTATGATGGGGGTTTTCATATTTCCCAGTGGGAAGTGCATCTAGGATCCATGAAAATGTTCAATTACATGTAGCGGCAATTCTGGTGGCCAGGTATGAGATGGGGAATTTTTGTGTTTGTTTCTCATTGTTATATGTGCCAAAAGGTTAAGGCCGAGCACCAAAAACCTTCGGGTTTTCTTCAACCACTTCCATTACCTAATTGGAAGTGGTATGAGATATCTATGGACTTTGTGGTTGAGTTGTTGCATACCCAGAGAAAGAATAATGTGATATGGGTTTTCGATCGATAGGATGACTAAATCAGATCACTTCTTACCCATTCATGATACATCCAAGGTTAAGGAGTTGGGAAATATCTATGTGAAAGAGAATATGTGTTTTCATGGAGTTACATCTACTATAGTTTATAATAAAGATCCTCATTTCACTTCTTGTTTCTGGATAGGCCTTCAGGGGCACTGGGATCTCACATCTGTTTGAGTATGGTATATCATCTGCAGTCGGATGACCAGACAAAAAGAGATATATAGATTCTTGAGGATATGATTTGTGCTTGTGTTCTCGGCTTTGGTGGGTCTTGGGATGATCACTTGGATCTGGTTAAGTTCTCTTATAACAATAGTTACCAGTCTGCAATTAGGATGGATCCTTTTTAGCCCTTATATGAATGACCATGTAAATCTTCATTGTGTTAGTCGGAGGTTCGCAAAAATTCCTTGGTTGGACCAGGTGTAGTTCAAGAGACAACAGCAAAGATTCAATTGATTCATCAGATAATATTGACAGCACATAACTGATATAAGTCTTATGATGATTGTCATCATAGACCTTTGAAGTTCTCAGTTGGTGACCAGGTGTTCTTGAAAGTTTCACCCTTGTTGGGTCATCGATGGCTTGGGAGGCAAGGGAATATGTCTCTTGTTTTGTGGGGCCTTTAGAGGTTGTTGATAAGGTGGGGAAAGTTTCATATAATTTAGCACTTACACCAAAACTGATATCGATACATAACATGGTTCATGTATCTAAGCTATGAAAGTATATATCTGATCCATCTCATGTTCTGAGATGGAGTGATCTTGAGGTTAAACTTGATTTATATGTGTCTGAATGGTCAGTTGAGATAGTTGATTATAAAACCAAGGTACTTCATGTGAGGAAGATACTTTTGATGTGTGTGTTATGGTATCACGGTTTTGATTCTCATGAGATGTGGGGGAGGGAGGCACTGATGAGAGAGTAGTGGCCTCATCGTTTTGACATGGAAGCTTCCTCATAGGCTTTTTGGGGACTAAAAGTTTCTATGGTGGGGAGGTTGTAACATTATGTTGTTGTCTTAAGGTATTTCTAAACCCATCCTTTTTAGATTTCTTTGGTTGGGTTTCATTTGGGGTTGCTTCAGGTGAAATTTTAATTTTTTGGAAGTTTATGGGCTAGTGTACAATTGGCACACGGCTGGCACACGATTTTCCAAACTGTGCATCCTCCTACAAAAAAATGGAAAAAATTAGAAAGTGTGCTTCGCACGGCTTGCACACAGTTTACCAAACCATGCACCCTCTCTGGAGAAACCGTGCTACCCATTTATAACAGGCGCATGGTTTGTCTAAATTGTGTGCCTCTGCCCAGGAAACCGTGTGAACGGCTTTTTCCTTAATCCAGATTTTAATTAAAAATTCCAAAACCCTCTTTTTAGGTCTCGGACAAACCTCCTTCGACCCAAACTCGTTTATCCCTTCCTCGAAGATCCTAAGGATGATTCTTGGCCCCTCAGATACCTCCTGGAATTGATCCAAAGATAGAGGAATGCCCTTCGATCTTCTCATGGTTAGTTTCCTCCTCCCGTTCTTGATCTCCCACGATCTCTCTCTTTCTCATTAGGGTTTTGTGGATCCTTGTGTTTAATTGTAGATCTAATAACAACTATTTTGGGGTTATAACCTATGTTTTGATCCTCATTTCCATGGATCTCATTGTTGTTATTCTTCCTCGTAAATCCATCCAATGGTCCGAAGGCCTTCATTTTTTATTGATTTTTGATAATCCACCTTTAAAGGGGTGAGGTGGAACCCTTACAAGGCCCGTAGGTGTAAGTATTACATGGCCTGTAGGCCTTAGAGGAATTCATTTTCCCGTAGGCTTCAAACATTACATACAACCTAGACTAACTACTTGGAACTGCTCCTCCCCAGCATCTTCATCGTGAAATCAGCTCTCCACCTTCACATGGTTATTCGGCTAGGCATTCCCGTGCATGAACAGGCTTGTCCCAATGGCAGGTGTCATACCATCTCATTCTTGCAATCCTGATTTGGGTTTGACGCCTTGAGATCTAGTGGCTCTGAGGTAGGTTGTTCTGTTACAATGCTCGATTTTTATTAACCCTAAATTGTTTTAATTAATTTCAACTATTTTGAATTAAAATCAATTGTTTAATTTTCATCAAAATTCTTTCAATTATTTTGTTGGATAAAAACCCATTTCCATTGAATTGAGGGTTCTTAGAAAGATAGATTTTTTGCATGAAATTGGAAAACCCCCAATTCCATTGAATTGGGGTGTGTTTATGGAAATTTTGGTAATTTAAATTGTCAAATTTAAATTCTAATTCTGATGGAAATTTATTTAATTAAGTTGTTGTATTTAATTGTGAAAATGGTTTTGATGGAAAAATTATGAAAAAAACCCAATTCCATTGAATTGGGGGTTTGTTATGAAAATGATGGAATTTGTTTGAAAATTAAATTGTTGAATTTAATGGTAAAATTGTATTGTGAAATTTCATAGTGAATTGATTTCAAATCCCAGATTGTGAAAAAGGGCTTAAAATGGTTTTTTATGGAAACCCAATGGTTTCATCTTTGTGAAAAGGCATGTTTTTTATTAAAAACCTACTATGGTTTTTAAAGAGAAAATTAGAATGTTTAAAATGGAGAATGGGATGAATTTTATTTTAAACAGTCTTGAAATAAATTTCCCATCATTGATTTGTACTTGATAACATGCAAGACTTAAGTAGTTAGTGAGTTATTTGGACAACACTTTATGATTCTGCAACATTCTAAAACATCATATCAACACTTCACATCCCTTAGGCGGTGGTGATGAGTCCTCTTGGCCTTGGTTCAAGGGGCGTATGTACATACTTTTTCATATTCATAGTGTTGGATCCATATAGCCAGGAACTATTGTACCTATTTGGAACATGACCATGTTTCTCACTTGTTTATTATTTTAAATGTATATATGCCATTATTGTAAACTGTTTTACATGCCTTGTAAATTTATATAAACTATTTTATATAAAAGTGTTTGTTTAATCCATTTGTGAATAATGCCATTTGTGTAAAGCATCCTTTGATTAAAGGTAAATTCCATCATTTGAAATGTATTTCCATATTTGAAATGTAAAGCATGATTTGTTTAAATATGATTTTGAAATTCAAAACATGCTTATGTTTTAAATTGAAAGCACATTCTTGGTTAATTTGATATTGGCATCTTGTTATGGAATCTTTAGTGAAATCCTACCGGGCTTTAGCTGACACCTTGCTTGTGTCTTCAGGTGTTTGTAGATTACCTCCTTCCAGGTTCAAGCAAGGGAAAATGATCTCTTGGAGGGGGGATCCAACTGTTGAACCTTGGACTTGGTGAGTCATTTCCTTAGGGACTTGGGTTGATTTCCCTATTTTGGTACTTTGATTGTAGTACTTTGGGCTTTGTTGTCTGTTTGACTTCTGGTACTTTACTCCCAGTGGAATTTCTTTTTATATGCATATTGTCTTGTTTCTTTTACTTCCACATTGTTAGTGGCACTTTCATGTTGTATAATGTCAGGTGCTAGTCTTCGACCCATGGGGGTCGGGAATGCCCTTCAGGCTATGTTAGGGTCAGCTCAATTATCGGGTTACCAGGGTATCTGGGCTGGTTCATGAAAATATTATAATTAGTGAAATTTCTAGGATTAGATCAAGATAATTCCTCAAAAACACCTTTTTTGAACCACACATGGTAACTTAAGGCTTGCTACGATGAGAGCTGGCCATGCACTCACTCGTAACCTACCCCTTAAGTCCCAAAAATCATGTCTCTTATCTACCAAGACATCCCAAACTACATACCAACATCCAATAAGAGACACAACCTCCCTTTGATACTAATTTTTTATGAACCAACCCAGATAACCTGCTAAAACTATTCTTAAATCAATCCTGACATGGCCCGAATGGCGTTCTTGATCCCCATGGGCTGATGACTAGCACCTAGGAATCAAAAGCAGTAAAGAGGAAATGATTTTTCCACATGATCATCCAAATAAAATGAAGATAGTGAAAATAATTCATAAATAGTCGATATGCCAAAATAACCATCAAGAGTAAAGTACGAAAAGTAGGCAAGTACAAAGTCCAAAATGGGATATCCAACCAAAACATCATAAAGGCCAAGATCTCCTTATAACATATGGATCACATATTTCTCCTATCACTACCAACACCCAAGGTCCCACTATCAAGAATACCCACCGCCTCCAAGCAATGCTTTCCATTTTCCTGGTCCTGGCAAAAGAAAGTCAATAAACGCCCAAAGATAAAGTAGGGCGTGAGAAACACTGGCCCAATAGGATCTCACCAAGCATTCCAGAAGCAATCCATATCAAATAAACCAAATATGCTAAATTTCAAATAAAACATGGCATGTTAATATTTTCACAATTCAATAATAAATCATGATTTTCTAATCATTTCAATGAAAAGTTTAAATAGGCACAAATAAGCATTTCCATCAAACATGCATGAATAGTAACTTTTATCAATCGTGCATGAATAAATCATTTTTATAAACATTGGAATATAATAAATCATTTTCATTCATAGCCTCATGGTCATAAGCTTCGGGGTTAGTTAGATCAGGGCTCAAGGATCCTCGAACATCTCAGTGAAATACAACTCCTAGTGTGCACACTTCCCTAGATCTTAGACCTAGGAGGAATAAGAGTCTAACCCAATGAATGAACTCCTTGCCATCACCATAGTTTAGTGTCGTTTTCATCATCAATCCATGGCTAGGTAGAGTTAATACATGTCTAGTGTACTTGTCCTAAACTACCCACTTAACTACTCGAGCTCATGTGTGCTTTAAGTAAATCAATCAAGGGGAAAATCAATCCATCAATCATCATTCTAACAGCCCAAAACCAAGTTCCAAACATACCATTTCAATTCAAAACCAACATCAATAGTTTTTCATCAAAACTCGTGTCTTTCAAAACAATTCATTTCATTTCAAATCTGAAAAACATGTCATGCCTTCATTTCTCAAGAATCATTATCCAAAGTCATTCTTCAAATCATTCATTTCAATTCAAAAGCGATTTTTCGAAAATCAACTCTTTATTTGAAAAGCCATACCCAAGAGGTTCAACACACACCATGCCGCTTAGAAAACATTTATCAAGGATCTCAATCCATGCTTTAAAACCCAATTAGAAATACATTTCAAGTCAAGCAAGCTTCGACGCTTTCAATTGATATGAATTGCATTACGAAACCACCTACCATAATTCATGGAATCACTAATCACCCAACATGGGATCTGCAGCCGGAGAGACGGAGGCTAGAACCATGCCAGAATCAATCGAGTGGGGATCCTAAAAGCGAAAACCACATATCAATATCTGGATTTGTCAATGGCACGAGGATCCACAACTCTTAAAGAAGGAAAAAGAGAATGAAATGAGAATTCACGTTCAAATTGAGATTATAGTTACTGGAAGTGATTCAACGCTTCAAAAGCAAGTTCTGTTTGTGAAGTCTCGAGATTGGGAGAGCCAAAATAGCCTCTTGAGATCCCCCGATGTTAAATGGATCGAATGAGATTCGAGGAAAGAGGATTCAAAATTAAAATGGAGGTTTCAATGGATGGAATTACGATACTACTCGAAACTTTGTTGCCCGTATTGATGTCACCGGTTAGCTGACGACGCCATGTAGATTGCATGCGCTTCTGAAAGTTGTATTGGTTGCCTGTTGGGATTCCTATAGAAATCTCATTCTACCATCTCACCATCGGCTGACCGGTGGCTCTCACCAGCAAGTTGGTGGTCCTCCAATAACTATTCTAGCAACAGGTCCATGTCCACACTCAAAGCTAAACATCTGGGACACCTCCCAAAATCTCAAACAAGAATCAAAATGCATTCTCGGCCCCTTGAAAGCTAGAAAAAAGCAGGAACAACCAAGAATCAACATGAAGATCATGGAAAACAAAAATAAACCGAGGAACATAGCTGAAAGTTGGTGTCAGCATGTTATAGGTAATTACACCACCATCTTGTTTCTTTTTTCATATTGTATTGTATATATGTTTGTCCCACTCATCAAACCATGATGTTTTGATTATATGATATGATTTAGCATTACATGATGGTGGTTGTGGTTAGCATTTCATTATGATTTCACATGAGTTATTTTTTCACTGTGTTGTTATTACGGTTCAGATTCTTCCTACGATTGATCGGATATGTACCTGACTTTAGGGTAAATCGCTCCCCGATGATGGATTCAGAAACTCTCGATACCAGTCGCTGGTTTGTGGTGATTGAGGAGCGTGCTTGAGGTCAAATGACACACTGACTTTGGCCACGTGATTTGGGGTCAGGCTAGGGTGCAACATACAAGTTATGTATGTTGATCTTAATTCACTCGGTTTGATGAATTAGTTCAATTCGAGTATATCAATCTATTCATTTAGTTTTTGTTGCTACAAATTTTGATAAATCTTATGGTGGTTATGGAATCGGTTTTATAAAATGTTTTAGAAGGGGAACTTAATTTTCAGCTTTCTTTGTTACATAATTAAATATATGTTCTATTGCACACATTGAAAGTGGTTTACTAATGGCAACATACACCTAACAATAATGGATTTATTTAAACATATTTAATTAAAATAACTGAAGTTCCGTTATTTTGAAATAAAATTATAGTTTTTGATTCCGGTAATCATTTTTGATATAATTAATGTAAGAACCCTTGTCGGTGTCATTTTTAAAAGAACGATATCGCACGTGCGGCGTGAGGGAGGAAGTTACGTAAACGCGGCGGAAGATGTGGGTGGGCGCGCGTGGCGTATTGGAGTCCGCGTGCCAGGTGGCGGAGCCGCCAATGTGGTCCCCTACCCGACAAGTATTGAGGGGCCGACACGTGGTGCCGTTGGGGGCGTGGACGAGGGTCGCTCACAGCCGCCACAACTTTCAAAACGGCTTTCCAGAACTCCACGTCACGCCCCTCCAGATTTTTTTATATCGTTTATTTAGATATTTTATTTTCCCATTTTTTCGTTACATTTATTTAATAAAAGATTAATTATTTTTTAAAAAATTTATTATGATAATTACAACGCGTAACGGGAATCATGATGCTGACAGTTCATGAAAAGGACGGGAGGGTGTGCAACTGGCGTCCACCATGTTAATCGAACTAAGAGTTGAAAATAAACAAAAAAACAACACAATTAATGATGAAAATAAATAAAAGGTTAATTTTAATAAAAGGGCACCAAATATATGTTCTGCCGTTAATTTTATACTAAAATTATAATAAAGAATATAGAAAATTTGTTCTGAAAAAAAAAAAAATAACAACAGAGCATATTTTATAGCATTTTAAATAAATAAAAGATTGAAAATTTTATATATTGTACGGAAACAAATAAAAGAATATGTCGTTATTTTATATGAAAAATAAATTTAAAATTTAAAATACGCTAATTTTTATAATGACGATGATGATAATTATATAATACGTGTTATGCCATTAAAACTTGATTAAAATTTAAAAAAAATTATTGATATAATATATTCCCGATAAAAAAAAAGTGATAAAACCACAAAACATATGTTTGGTTCTTTATTTTAATGGAAGAACACGTGTTCAATTTAAAAAATCAATAAAAATATAAAAAACACATGTTTTTTCATTAATTTTATATGAAAATTATAATTATAATAAAAAACATGTTTTTTTTGCAAAAAAAAAGAGAAAAAAGCATAACAAAATACATCTCCGGTCATTAAAATTAAACAAAGCATTAAAATTTTGTTTTATTTACAAAAATCAACAAATATCACAAAACATGTTTTCTCCTCATTTTTAAGTGATTTGATAAGAATACATTAAGTACATAAGTTCCATAAAACATCGGTAACACATGAGAACAAAATGAAGCTATAACAAGGATGAAATCTGAAAATCGATAAAAAAAACTAAAAACGTTTATAGTTGTTGAGGTCCTTATACCCCCCCTGACTGGGAGGGGTGAAGAACTAAGGATATTGTTCAATAAAACATTTTATGATAATGACTTAATCAACCTCCACAAACTTTTAAATTGAAAAATTTATAGTTTTGGTTTAAAATTTACTTGATTTTGAAATTAATACATGGAATGAAAATTCACACAAAGAAACAAGCACAACAATTGCGACGAGTTTTTACAAGGTTTATTACTCATCATTAGGAACTACATCCTTGGTATAATTGGAATCACCAATGATCAGATGATTCATTGATGTTGATCTTCAAGTGTTTGATTGCATTTGTTGTCAATATGTGTTTGGTGATGGAGAGAAGTGATGCTCATAAAATTGTTATGTATCACATAATCAAGACTTTAAATGTGATGATTGATGTATCGATCCTCAAGGAAGTCAAGGATAAGTGTTGTGGATATAGAGACTATCTACATTAATTGATGGAAGTTGGAAAGCCTCAGGATTGATTGAAAATGGTCTGAGGTGATTTTTAGTTAAATTTTCTAATCGTGTGAAGGTAGCTTTGTGATTATGCAAGCTGTGTAAAGCTAACACTTAGAAACAGTGGATAAGAAAGGTAAGAAGCAATGAAAGAGAGTTGCGTAAAGAAGCTGGAAGTTGTGTAGAGGTACTGAGTTCAAGCACCGTGTAAAGGTAAGGAGGCGTTGCTCAAGGTAAAGTGAGATTTTATTGGCTACGAAAAGGTCATGCGATTGGTCCACGGTAAGGTCGATCCATTAACCGTAGCTTCATACGATCGATCCACTGACCATATATACTAGTTTGTTCTTACGGTCAATACACTGGTTGTATGTATGAGTTTGTTCATGCGGTTGATCCGTTGACTATATCAGTTTGATCTTGCAGTCGGACCAGGCGTGCGGTCAATCTAGGCTATACAGTCAATCCATACTGAGCTGAGTTGCGTAAAGGTATGAAGAGTGTTTCTAGAATTTGTATATTTTGAAGAAATATAAATAAGACGATGTGCACGAGTTGTTCTTCGAGGTTTATATATCATGATCAAGGATCAATCAAAGAGAGATTGAGATGACTTCCATGCTGTAACAGGTGCCACACTACAATGATGCATGTTGCCATACGTGTGGAAAATTTGAATGAGTTTAAAGAAATAGATTTTGTACAAAATTAAAAAAAGGAAATTGCCCGAGTCTTTAGGAGATTTAAATGAAGATTTGAACAAGAATTCAAATGAGTTTAAATGAGAGGGGTTCATGCCTACCGAAGATCATGGGGTTTCCATATTTCAAATATGAGGAATAATATTCACATGGTATTATTTTATGTGATTATAAATATCAAGATGTGAAGGATGAAAAGGTGTGAGAATACCGAGAACTCTCGAATACAAGTGCGGGAGAATTCTAAGAGCTCGATACATTATTATCAAGGAGAGAGGAGTTAATGTCGAGAGTTATTAAAGAAAAAAGAGATATGCTATGCACCTGAGTATTTGTGAAGGTTGAGGAAGACCCAAATCACTCAAGATCCAGAGACCGTCTTGGGACCAATAGTTTTGTTGAAGTTCTTGAGGGAGTACACGTGCAGTCCCGCAAATCCATATTCTCTTGGAGGAGGATTAACATCCAGTGGTGTATAGAACACCGAGAGCAAACCAAAGGTCTTTCTTTGTTGGATCCTTTTTTGAAGAGTTATTGAATCTTTCAATGTGTTGAGTCAATAAGGTTTTTCTTATGACTTTTCTATTCCTTCATACTTGGGGGAGATTGTTAAGTCAATAAGGTTTCCTTATGACTTTACCATTCCTTCTTGTTTTGAAAATCACAAACACCTTATCTCAAGGCAAATCTCTTTGTACCCTGTGTTTTACTTCTATAAGGAAAAATTTCCTTCCCCAAGGAAATTTATCCTTATCTTGTTTTCATTATTCATATCATAATTTTTCTAAGTATAAAATTCGGTTTGAAACCAAAACCTCAGAATCCTATAAATACCTAGATATGAAGCATTCTATTTTAGGATCTGAATTCTAATTACGAATTCTGGTTACAAACTTTTCTGAGTTCTGACTCCGAATTCTGATACGAATTCTGGTTACGAACTCTTCTGAGTTCTGACTCCGAATTCTGATTACGAATTCTGGTTACGAACTCTTCTGAGTTTTGACTTCAAATTCTGATTACGAATTCTGGTTACGAACTCTTCTGAGTTCTGACTCCGATTTCTGAATACGAATCCTGGTTACGAACTTTTCCAAGTTCTGACTCCGAGTTCTCTGAATACAGATACCGAACTCTTATGAGTTATGACTCTGAATTCTCATGAAATCTGACTCCAAACTTTGTAAGTTCTAGTTTTGAATTCCTGAGAATCCAGATTCCGAATTTCCTTGAAATTTAGACTCCGGAATTCTATAGAGTTCAGGTTCCGAATTCCTAGAAAATAGAATCCGAATATCCTTGTATTATAGACTCTAAATTCAATCTTGATTAGACTCTGAACTTATATTTCCTTACACTCCGAATATTGATTTTGGTTATGTAACCATATTTTTTGCTTACACCTGTTTTTCCATAAAACGATGTCGTGTATTCAGTTACTAACCAACCGTTGTTTGAGCGACACATGTACATGTCCCTCTGAAATTCAAGGAAAAATATGACCGTTGGAGGAGGGAGCCGACTGTTAAAGTCGTGCCTATAAATAGGATCTCATTTGAAAGAGCTCACAACAAGTTGATCAATCTAGAGATTACATGCCGCTGAAGTGATTTCTAAAGAGAGAGGCTTTAATGCTTTGTGCATACTGAACTTCTTGTTCATATTTGCTTTGTGCGACTCTGATTGTTGCTGTGTACAATCGAGGGCTTCCAGGGATAGGAAGACAGAGGTGCCGACTACCTTGAAGTTGAGGGCTTCCTTGCTAAGGAAGACAGAGGTGCCGACTACCTTGAAGTTGAGGGCTTGCGGGGATAGCAAGACAGACTCTGATCTTCGTATCGAGGGCTTACCCTAGTGTGGGTAAGACAGACTTTCTTGAAAGTATAAATCAAGGGACCTTTATCCAAGGTTGTTGGATACCCTTCTCTTTGGGTTAAAAGACTTACTATTGTTACTTGTTTTGTTACAAGTTTTTCCGCTGCATTTGTAAGGTTGAGGAAAGTATAAATATCTTATAATTTCTTATACTTGTACTCTGATTTAGTTAGATTCTATACGCTTTAAGGTAGAATCTTCATCTTTGTAAACTTTCATTAAGTTTTATTTTCCGAAACCATCTTTCCGGATTCACATTCTCAAAATCATATTTCTGAAATCAAGAAAGTGTGTAGAATTAAAGGTTTTGTGAATTACCTTGTTTAACCTTGTTAAACATAATCATCTTTAAAAGTTCCAAAAGAATTTTTAAGGGAATACAATTCACCCCCCTCTTGTATTTTGAGCATCATTAGATACTCCATACAATATCTCTATTATTTCGATCCTACATTTGGTATTATAGAGTATATCATACTAACATACCATCTCAACAATTGGTATCAGAGGATTGGTTCAATATGAATTAATCTCATGATTAGATTCAAAAGAAAAATCATTTCATTCTTTTCTGGAATCAGTTTTTCAGACTCATAAAGTTCAGATTCATTTTTGATTAGAGATAACTCTTGTTCTATATTTTCCTTGTTTACAAACTTTTTCTATTAACAAGTTTTGTGTGGAAAGAAATTTTTCTTAAAGATGGCAGGAATCAATGTTGGTTCCATAGACAATCTCAATCCAAATAGACCACATATCTTTGATGGAAATGACTATGAATATTGGAGAGATCGTATGAAGACTTTCATTATCAATACCGGTGTAGATAATCTTTTTATGCTTACTAGAGGATATAAAATTCCTGACAAGGAAGTTAGTACCTTCACCAATCAAGAAAAGCATGAATATCAACTGAATTATAAGGTATGCAATACTTTTCTTTGCTTCATGACTAGAAATACATATAGCCAAATTTCATCTTGTGAAGCAGCAAATTGTATTTGGAATAAATTTGAAGTTACTCACTTTGGAACTTCCAAAGTAATTGAAACAAGAAGAGCCATGCTTAGAGCTGAATATCATGGTTTTTTCTTTCCTTATGGAGAACCCATATGTAAGGCGCAACAAAGATTCATGACTATTGTGAATAGTTTAAAATCCATGGGTGAGAAAGAATTAGATGATGAAGCTCTTGTTGATAAGATCATAGACATCATGCCGAATGAGTGAGAATCTAAGAGGACAACTATAGATGAGAATAGAAAGGTTACTCATATTTCCTTAGATGATCTGTTTGGAACTCTACTTCAACATAAGACTAGAATGAAGAGAGATTCTGAAAATATAAAGAAGAAGAATGGAAATTGAAGTGTATCTTTTACTACCACTTCAAATCATATGAAAGCTAAAACTCCTGAGAGAGTTACCAGACCCAAATTTAAGAAGGTTATTATCCAATCCGAATCTAGTGGAAGAGAATCCTCAGAGAATGAATTAGAAAACCTTGCTTGAAGGATGAACAAGATAGCTGGATAGAGGAACTTTCAATCCAGATATAAGAAGAAATAAAGGAAAGATAAGAAAGATTCAGAAGTTACATGTTATGAATTCAAGAGAGCTGGACATATAAGACCTGATTGTCCTATGCTTAAGAGAAAAGAAAGAAAGGAAAAGAATTCTGAGATAAACAGAAAAAAGTAATACAAGGCTAAAGCTAAGAAAGTCTTGAAATCTAATGACACCTGGAGTGCCAGTGGTGGTGACTCTTTAGATGAATCTTCAGATTATGAATCTTCTGGACAGAAGAATCTTGGTCTAATAGCCAGACTACCTATTGACAATCATTTTTTAATGTCTAAGGTACACAATACTGAATCAATGTTCAATGTTTCTTTAAATGAAAATTATAGTAATGATAAATATTATAACTCTTCTAATGAAGAATCTTCTTCTGATGAAGATAATACTTTACCTTCCTATAAAGAAGTTTCTAGGTTTTCCAAACTCCTTAAAATTGAGAATTCAAAACTCATGAAAAAACTTGATAAAGCAAATTCTAGGAATACTATTCTTACTAAGGAAATATTAGATCTTTCTAAAGATCTTGATAAGAAAAATGTTGATTTCGAAAGTATTTCAAAAAATCTTGAGGAAGTAAATTCTGAAAAGAATAAACTTTCTAAAGATCTAGAAAATGTAATTTCTAAGAAAAATGTGTTCGAGCCTAACTCTAGTTCAAAATCAAATGTTTTAGAAGACAAGAACTTGGTTATCAAACTGAAATCCAAAATATTTTCCTTGAGGAAGTGTTTGTCAAACTTTACCTTTGATAAGGAAAATTTTGATAAGATGTATTCCCAAATCTGACCTCTAAGGAATAGTTCTCATTTTGGTTATACTGGTTCTAAACCGATTTTTAGTAACAATTACTTTGTTCCTCAAAGTGCTCCATTTTGCACTAAGTTTCGGTGTGGTGGAAACTGGACAAAAAATTGTTCCTTAAACAAAACTCAGTCTTTAGGATTTCATAAAGCCTATTTTTCTAAAAATATGTGAGTGCCTAAAATTTTGCTTTCTGAGATTTCCGGATCCAAGCAAGTTTGGATTCCAAAAACCTAACTTTTTCTTATTTTCAGGAAAATAGAGAAAGTACCAAAAACAATACATGGTACATAGATAGTGGATGTTCTTGACATATGACTGGTAACAAAAACTATTTTGAAAAGATTATCAAGATGAAAGGATGAAAAGTAACTTTCGGAGATAATGCTCAGGAAGAAATTATTGGTATAGGTAACATCGTTATTCTTGAAAAAACTTTGATTTCAAATGTTTTATTTGTTAAGGGTATTAAGAAAAACCTCATTAGCATAAGCTAATTATGTGATGAAGGTTACCTTGTGAATTTTAGGAATGAAAAGTGCTTAGTACACAATTCCAAGGAAGAGTTTATTCTTTATGCCCATAGGCAAGAGAATGTTTACACACTAAACTTAAAAGACCTTAGAAGCCAAGATCTATCTTTCCTTAGTGTAATGGAAGATCATTCTTGGTTGTGGAATAGAAGGTTAGGACACTGTAACCTTATAAATTTATGAAAACTTTATAAGAAAAGATTATTTAAGGATCTACCAGAGCTTAGATTTAATTATTCAAAAGTGTGTGAACCTTGTCAATATGGAAAGCAACATAAATCAAGTTTTAAATTAGTCAGTGAAGTCACAACTACTAATGTATTACAGTTAGTGCATATGGATCTTTTTAGTCCTACACAAACTGGAAGTATTGGGGGAAAATATTATGTATTTGTCTTGGTTGATGATTACACTAGATTTACGTGGGTCGATTTTCTAGTAAAGAAGTCTGAAAATTTTTCTTATTTCAAAAGTTTTAGAGTCCAAGTTAAAAATGAGAAAAACCTTCCATTGAAAACTACTCATAGTGATCATGGAGGAGAATTTCAAAATTTTGATTTTGAAACTTTTTGTAGTAGAAAAGGAATTACTCATAACTTCTCAGCACCCAGAACACCTCAACAAAATGGTGTTGTTGAAAGAAGAAATAGAATTCTTCAAGAGATAACAAGAACTATGTTGAGTGAGTATTCTGTAGCCAAACATTTTTGGGCTGAAGCTGTAAGTACTGCTTGTTATACTATAAATCGAGTTTTTATTAGACCATTTCTTAATAAAACTCCTTATGAGTTATGAAATGGTAGAAAACCTAGACTTTCCTACTTTAAGGTTTTTGATTGCAAAGTATTCATTCTGAATAATAAAGATAATCTCTATAAATTCACACCAAAATATAATGAAGGAATTTTCTTAGGCTACTCCACAACTTCTAAAGATTATAGAGTTTTCAATAAAAACACTTGTACTGTTGAAGAGACAGTGCATGTGAAATTTGATGAAACTGATCCCTTTGTTTTTAAACAACCCCAAAATACATCTTCAGATGTGTTATCAAAAACTAATTATCAACCTTTGACAGAAGATCCTTTTGATAAGGAAAATGTTCAAGAAGATACTTCTGAAACATTTACCCCAGAATATTTCCTACCCTATGTTGATGAACAAGTTTTACAAAACCCAAATCAGTTGTTTCTTAAGAATCATCCTAGTGATAGCATCATTGGTGATGTGAATCAACCTGTAAGGACTAGAAGTTCCTTAAGAAATGAAATAGAACATCTAGCATTCCTTTCCCAATTAGAACCAAAAAGCACTGATGAAGTTTTAGGTGATGATGATTGGATAAAAGCTATGCAAGATGGACTAAATGAATTCTAAAGGAATAAAGTTTGGACCTTGGTTGAAAGACCTAAGGAAACTTCTGTTATTGGAGTAAAATGGGTCTTCAGAAATAAGTGTGATGAAAATGGAATCATTTTAAGAAATAAAGCTAGATTAGTTGATAAAGGATATAATCAACAAGAGGTAATAGACTATGAAGAAACCTATGCTCGAGTAGCTAGACTTGAATCTATTCATATTTTACTCGCCTTTGCAGTATTCTTCAATTTCAAACTTTTTCAAATGGATGTGAAGTGTGCTTTTCTTAATGGTTATATTCAAGAGGAATTTTTTGTTGAACAACCTCCGGGTTTTGAAGATACAAAACATACTGGTCATGTTTTTAAACTTACCAAAGATTTATATGGCCTTGAACAAGAACCTAGAGCTTGGTATGATAGACTTACATGATTTTTGGTTCAAAATAATTATGTTAAGGGAAATGCAGATGCAACACTTTTTATAAAGAGAGATAAGAAAAATGTTTTGATTCTTCAAATTTATGTAGATGACATTATATTTGGTTCAACTCAGCAATATTTAACTGATTCCTTTGCGGATCTAATGAAATCTGATTTTGAAATGAGTATGATGGGTGAGTTAACATTTTTTCTTGGTTTTCAAATTTCTCAAAAACCAGAAGGAATCTATATATCCCAACATATGTATATTAAAGATATTCTTAAAAAGTATGGATATGACAACACTAAGAGTATAAGTACTCCCATTGGTACCTCAAACACACTTGATCTTGATGAAGCTGGGAAACCAGTAGATCAAACATCTTTTAGAGGTATGATAGGAAGTTTACATTACTTGACAGCTAGTCGTCCAGACTTAATGTTTTCAGTATTCTTATGCTCAAGATATCAATCCAATCCTAAGGAATCTCATTTAAAGGTAGTGAAAAGAATTTTTCGCTACTTAAAGGGAACCATGGATTTAGGACTCTTTTATACTTCTGGAAATGATTTTGTTTTAAAAAGTTTTTTAGATGTTGACTTTGGTGGATGTAGAATGGATAGAAAGAGTATATCCAGAACTTGTCATTTCTTAAGAGATTCATTAGTTTCTTGGTCATGCAAGAAGCAACAGTTAGTAGCACTTTCCACTGCTGAAGCTGAATATGTAGTAGCTGAAAGTTGTTGTGCTCAAGTGTTGTGGATGCAACACACACTCACAAACTATGGTATGAGTTTTACCAAAACACAAATTTTGTGTGATAAAACAAGTTCCATTGCCCTTAGTAAAACCCTGCACATCACTCTCGTGAAAAACACATAGATATTAGGAATCACTTTCTTAGAGACCACACAAAAAAAGGAGATATAATTCTTTAATTTATCGGAACGCAAGATCAACTTGCTGATATTTTCAAAAAATCTTTACCCTCCAATAGATTTGAATACATTAAACAGAAGTTAGGAATGATAACCGTAAGGTAATCCTCCTTATTAACTTTTTGTCGAACAAATCTCTTAATAGTAATAAACTTTTTTTCATAGGGGGAGTACATATGATCATAAGTTTTTCATATTTTTCATGATGAATTTTTTCATATTTTTTTGTAATGAAGTTTTTCATATATTTCATAATGAAGTTTTTCATAATTTTTCATACTTGAAATTTTCGTAATGAAAACTTTCATACTTGAAATTTATGTAATAGAGTTTTTCAAAATTATTCGTAATGAATATTTGTTATTTTCTTTCTTAGTCTAAAATTTTCGCAATGAAGATTTTCATAATGAAGATTTTCATAATGAAAATTTTCGTAATGAAGATTTTCGTAATGAAGATTTTTGTAATGAAGATTTTCGTAATGAAGATTTTCGTAATGAAGATATGCATACTAATTTTTTTTCGTACTCAAGTTTTTTTTGGAATCTAAAGTCTTTCAAGAAGAATTTTCCTCAATACGAATAATTCTCATGATAATCCAAAATGTATGATTCTTTCTTGAGTTTTCGTAATCACCTTTTATTTTCTGGAAGTTTCTCTTGTTTTTAAAATTTCTCAGATTCAAGTTTCCTTAAATCCGAATGTTTTCCTTTAAAAACCTCAAAAGATCGGATCCTACCAAATTTTTCCTTGCGATCATCATTTCAACCGTCAGATCTATTTAGAAGAATTATTAGCCATTGGATTCAGATGGGAAGATGAACCGTCGCATCAACGCCTATATAAAGGGGACCCCCGATGGTTGTCCAACATCGGTTTTCAAGATTTTGCGTGTCGAAGTTCTACCTCTCCAACAAAAACTGTAACGTCCCAGTTCCGGGTGCCACTCAACGGGTGCCCCGAACCCAGTTCGCCACGTGACCTCAAGCGCATTTCCCCAAACGCCAGAGGCTGCCGACTAGCAGTGATGACCCAGGTCTGATAGTGGGGAAACTATGCCCTCATTTGTCAAAGTGCAGCGCAGCGGAATACAAATAAAACACACAATGAACAACGGAATCAGTAAATCATACACAACAGAAATAAACAACAGTAGTGGATATAACCAACAATAGATAAATAATGATGCTACATGTCTCAATTTCTAGGAAAAAATCCAGAATATGTTATACATCAATACAATACACCCAAAGACAAAGTACAACAAAACAAAGAAAAACAGCTGGCAGCGGCATCACAAGCCTAGGCTCGGTCCCATTCCCTCCTACTCCTCAGCAATAGTCAAGTACCTGTATAGGGACTCTTGCCCCTATCCACACCTGCAGAAACGTATTCTGTTTGGGCAGAAAAGCGTGACCCAAACAGGGTGTGAGAAATAAATTCCCAGTAGACACCCTCCAAAGGCCCGTGCCCAAATGCGTGTAAGCATGCAACAACAATGCGCAATAGTAAAATGTAATAAAGTAATCAGTACTGAAAAGTAACTAACTTAACAATTAAATTGTCATTTTATTATTCGTTTAATCCATTAAATATTAGAAATCACCTCAGTGCATTTCTATGTAAACAGTCCACGTCCTCAGACAAGCAAAACCTTACCCTCAGGTAAGCAGAATCCAACCCGCAGGTATAGCCCTCAGGCATAACAGAATTTGCCCTCAGGCATAGGAAGTGTCGCCCTCAGGCATAAAAGTCAAGCCCTCAGGCACGAAAGGTTTCCCTCAGACGAAATAATACGTTTCCCTCAGGCTAATACATTCACGCCCTCAGGCTAATATAGTGCAGTGCCCACAGGCTAATCATAACAGCGCCCTCAGGCGAAACAGGTAACCGAGCCATGCCCAACAGGTAAACAATCAGTAACAAGCAATTCCTATCAAGGCAATTCTACAATTACTACTTTGAAGGCATACCCTTGGGTATCCTGGCCAAACGGCTAAACAGTGCAACACACCCTCGGGGTGGTTCTGGATCCAAACAACGATCCCAACCAGCATTTTAATATAATAATTAAATACTTAATCAATTCTAGGTGTAAATATAGCAACGACCTCAGCCACACGACACCCCAACATGGGTTCGTGGCACAAAAAATGCACAAAACACACGACAGTTGGAAAAATTAACACCAAGCCACCTACCTTAAACGCCAACGAACGCTATACCCGAATGTCGACTCCAGAAATGCCCAAGAACGATGTAGATCTGACGAAGAAAAATACCTGATTAACCTCAAATAACTCTTATTAGGATAAGAATTGGTAAGAAGCAGTAAAGGATATGGAATCCCTTACCTGTGCGGTTCCAACGAGATCGTCCGAGGAGGAAACCGATTCCAGATGAACACTCGGCGGATCTTCAAAGGTTCGACCTCCTCCTTTGGCTCCAAAACGGCTCAAATGCCTCCTCTGCCAAAAGAGGAGGATACTTCCTGTTTTAAGACAAAAAAACAAAGTACACGGCGTGTACTTCCGAGTACACGACGTGTACTTCCCAAATTTTAAACTGTTCCTCTGGCGGCTTCCCGCCAGCGCGGCACTGTTCGCCTGCCAACATGAGTACACGACATGTACTCTTGAGTACATGACGTGTACTGGCGCCCAGCTGGCGGCTGCTCCACCGCCTTACTATTTTGGCCTTCCGACTGACTACATGGCGTGTAAAGGACCACTACACGGCGTGTAGTCAGTTCCTACACCCTTTGTCACCGACATGGCTACACGCCCTGTGTACTCATCCCAACACGGCCAAAAGTACACCACGTGTGGAAAAAGTACACGGCGTGTAGTTCCAAGATTTAGGATTTTCCCCCATTTTCAATATTTTATTAAAAACACTTAAGGAAAAGAGAAAAGAAGAAGCCCGTACCTCAAGAGAAGAACCAGGTTCTTACAAACTTCCCCCCTTATAGCAATTCGTCCCCGAATTGCCCTTCCAATGGTGAAAAAGATATAGCCGTGAACAACTCCGGCCACTGAGCATGTACGTCGGCCTACCTCTCCCAGGTCTCGTCCTGCACTCGGCCATGCTGCCATAGCACCCGTACGAGAGGAACTGACCGGTCTCGGAGAACCTTCGTGCTCCTGTCAACGATACGAATCAGATGCTCCTCAAAGGACGCATCTGCCTCCAGCTCAACCTCCTCAGGCTGAAAGACGTGAGACGATTTTGAATGATAGCGACGCAATTGAGATACGTGGAAGATGTCATGCATATCTCAGTACCGTTGCGGTAATCGCAACCGATAAGCAACCAGCCTGACTCTCTCAAGAATCTCAAATGGTCCCACATACCGCGGTGAAATTTTACCCCGTCTCCTGATCCACTTGTGTCCCATCCTCGGCGAAACACGCAAGAAAACCTGATCCCCGACCACGAACTCCAAAGGTCGTCTGCGTCGATCAACATATGACTTCTGATGATACTGTGCGGTAGTCATCCTCTTCTGAACCAATTGGACCTGCTCAGACGTCTCCTGCACGAGCCGTGGCCCCAGTAAAGCTGCCTCACCTGCCTCTATCCAGCACAAGGGTGAACGGCATGACCTACCGTATAAATCCTCGTATGGTGTCATCTCAATAGTCACCTGGAAGCTATTGTTATAGGCAAACTCGACTAAGGGTATATGCTTCTCCCAAGAGCCCCCAAAGTCTAGGATGCATGCTCGCAGCATGTCCTCTAGCACCTGTATCGTACGCTCTGACTGACCATCGGTCTGAGGGTGGTAGGCTGTGCTCAGAAGCACCTGTGTACCCAGCGCCATCTGAAAACTCTGCCATAAATGAGATGTGAAGCGGGCGTACCTATCTGAAACGATAGAATGAGGGACCCCATGAAGACGTACGATCTCTCGGATATACAGCCTTCCGAGCTCATCAACACCGAAGGTCTCCTTGATCGGCAAGAAGTGAGCTACCTTCGTGAGTCTGTCCACAACAACCCACACGACATCATTTCCATGAGGTGACCTCGACAATCCAGTCACGAAATCCATCGTCACATCGTCCCACTTCCACTCTGGAATGGGTAACTGCTGTAACAGCCCAGCTGGTCTCTGATGCTCCGCCTTTACCTGCTGACAGGTGGAACACCTCATAACAAAACCAGCTACATCTCTCTTCATACCTGGCCACCAGTACTGACGTCTCAAGTTGCGGTACATCTTGGTTACCCCGGGATGAACTGCCCAAGCTGAAGCATGAAACTCTCGCATCAGCTCCTCGCGTATATCCCCTGGAACCCATACTCATCCATGGAAATGAAAAACCTCATCATCGCCTATCGTCCAACCAGGAGAAGGGTCCACACTTTCCACCGACTCCCGTAGAACTAGGCCTTCTGTATCAGATAACTGCCTCATCCTCACTCTATCCAGGAGGGTAGAAGTCATAGCTAAAGATGAAAGATAAGTCTACCCCTGACTGTCATGCACCTCCAGATGCATCTTAGAGAACAAGTCCATGAGCTGCCACTCACCGCTGGCCTCCTGCACTGCCTGTATCTGAGTCTTCCTGCTCAGTGCATCAGCTACTGCATTACCTTTACCAGGTGTATAGGCAAGCTCAAAATCGAAGGACTGTAGGTATTCAACCCACCTCCTCTGCCTCAGATTCAAGTCACTCTGAGTAAAGATATACTTGAGGCTTTTGTGGTCGGTGAAATCCACAAAATGCTCCCCCAAGAGATAATGTCTCCAACAGTGCAATGCATGTACAACTGCAGCTAACTCGAGATCATGCATCGGGTAATTCCTCTCATGCGGCCTCAACTGCCGAGACCCGTACGCAACAACTTGATCGCCCTGCATCAACACTACTCCCATCCCAATACCTGATGCGTCATAGTAAACTGTATAGCCCTTCCCCTGCTTTGGGAGTATCAGGATCAGTGCTGATGTCAACCTTCCCTTCAGATCCTGAAAAGCTGCCTCGCAAGCTTCTGACCAAACGAACTTCACACCCTTCTTAGTCAGACCTCTCAATGGTGCTGCTAAGTGGGAGAAGTCCTGTATGAAACGTCTGTAGTAACCAGCTAGCCCTAAGAAACTCCGTATTTCGAACACGTTCTTAGGATGCTCTCAGGAAACCACTACTCTTACCTTCTCTGGGTCTACTGAAATTCCTGCCTCAGAGATGATATGTCCCAGGAAGTGAATCTGGTCCATCCAAAAGTGGCACTTTGAGAGCTTAGTATATAGCCAATGCTTCCTCAGTGTACTCAATACGATCTCGAGATGGGTGGCATGGTCGTGTCGAGTGTGAGAGTACACCAAGATGTCGTCCATGAATACTACCACAAAAGAATCAAGATACGGATGGAACACACGATTCATCAGATCCATGAAAACTGCTGACGCGTTCGTGAGTCCGAACGGCATAACCGTATACTCATATAGACCATACCTACTCCTGAAATCTGTGAGAGGTATATCAGATGGTCTCACGTGCAGCTGATAATATCCTGATCTTAGGTCAATCTTCGAGAACACTCGTGCTCCACGAAGCTGATCAAAAAGATCACCAATCCTCGGTAAGGGATATCGGTTCTTAACCGTCAACTGGTTCAGCTTTCGATAATCTACGCAAAGTCTGAGGTTACCGTCCGCCTTCTTCGCAAAAAGGACCAGCGAACCCCAAGGAGAAGTACTGGGTCAGATAAATCCCTTTGCCTGCAACTCCTCCAACTGCCCCTTGAGCTCCTGTAACTCAGGTGTAGCCATCCTATATGGAGGAATGGACACCGATGCTGCTCCTGGAACAAGATCAATGGAGAAATCCACCTCTCTCTCCAGAGGTAGACCCGAAAACTCGTCCGGGAAGACATCCCTGAAACGATCAACAACAAGAGGGAAATCCACTTGACAAGTGTAGCGACCCGAAGCTTGACGTACATGGACATTACATTACTTTTGTGGAATACTTAATACATAACAAAAACAGACACACAAGGACCGTAATAGTTTAGTGTCTTTGGAAACTTGGAACGTAATCTTCTAATCGTGGTGAAAGATCTTCAACATCTCCCATAAAGATCTTCCACTTTTTGTTTCCTGACCTAAAACCTTTCTTTTGATCCTGGGGGAAAATAAAACATAAAAAGGGTGAGCTCAAATGCTTAGTAAGGGTAAGCATGGATAAAATAAAACATACCATATACATTGGAACTAAAAAAACATGAACATAATGTTTAAACATTAAAATCTTGAGCAACGACATAAAACATGGAAGTACATAAGGCATAGATCATAACGGAACATAAAACATGATAAAATAGCATGGGAATAAAACATGTAATTGTGGCATCCATTAAGCACATGTAATGATTTCCATATTAGCCAAGACATTGCTGCCAAGACCATCTTAGTGGACAAAGTCCCATTCTGAATCGAGTTCACTCCTCGTTTCAGTCCTGTAACACTGAACCAGATTAACTTACCGTTCTAGCCATGTCTATCTCATGAGATATAAAATATTTACCCAATTCATTGGAGGGAGATATAGGTCCCACCCATCTCATAATGAAATCATTCTTACTTGTGCCACAAAATAAACATACATCATTCATAATAACCCAACGAATAAAATGGGTTTCATAAACATCATCCCATCATAACATAATCCATATAAAAGAAATGGATATCATTTCATAATGAGAAAAGTGAAACCATGTAAATCATAGATACATTATACTTGAAACATACACATATGAAATAATGTCATCTTAGATGAAAAATGGTTTTGATAAAACACTTGAAATGATTTCTTGAGGAAAATATCCTTTTTTCTTCAAAATCAATTTCTGTTCACAAAACATCATGCAATTTTAAAAGAAAAAGATTTTGTTGAAAATAGTCATGAAATATTTTGGAGTAATCTTCATGAAGATAAGGCTTTATAAAACCGTAAAAATTCCTTCATGCCATATACGTTAAAAAAAACATTCTTCTCGTACTTTTGTCGGAAAAGTCAAAAAAGTACCTTGTAGGGTAAATAAAAGAAAGATCACTTCCATACCATGGAGTAAAAGTCAAAATGGGTAAAAAGGAATTTAAACATACATTAATACACTTTTATAAAACATGGACATGGATGATATAAATAACCCCAGTAAATACTTAGGAATAAACAATCTCGGATAAAAATGAGATTTGCAAAATTATCCCTTACCTTATGTCTGATATGCTTCGTATGTATCCGAACCTCCTGTATAATGATTTAAATAATGTCATTGACTTATTACAGAATCATATTCATTGTTATGATATCATATATGGTTCACTTATGAATTTACATTACCCGTTCTTTTGTAAATTCCATGTTAAAGAGTGTTTTGGGTAAAATCGTTTCATTTGTCGTCCGTGTTTTGACTTGTAATTATTCATATGATTACTTAGATCACGATTACATAATTCCAGAATATAAAAAATGATTTATATATAATATATATTCATAATATACATATATATAATAGATCGATAAATAGAAAGAAATACACCGTTCATGGAGACGGTAGGCCGTACGTACGCATGAACGCTGTTTTCATTTCCTTATTGAGTTGAATGGAATTAAGTAGATGACATACATATATACATAAATCCAGTAGCTTTATAATGTCATATATTTCATTATTATTGCTTATATATACTTTATAATAATTCTTAAATGGTTAACATGGAGAATGAATCTCATCGCGTCATGGAGACGGTAGTCCGTACGTACGCACGAGCGATGATATCGTTTCCATAATTATTGAATTGAAATGGAGTTGATGATACAATATATCAGAATCAGTATGATGTTATAATAACTATGTATAGTTATTCTTTACACCATTATACCCATCCATGTAAGGTGTTGGTGGAAAAATAGATTACACCACGGCGTGGAGACGGTATTCCGTACGTACGCACGCGTGGTGATTTTGTTTTCCGTAGGATGGATAGAAGGTGAAATGGGGTTTTTTAATATTTATAATAAAAAATCAGTATATTAGTGATAATAATGTTATTACTTTATAATTAAACAACTAAAGAAGAAGAAGTTGAAGAAGAAAGAAGCTTGAAAGAATCGGGAGAAGAAATTACCTCTTCTTCGATACGCCTCTTTGAAACCTCCTCTTAGGGCACCAAGATTGGTCTTTAAAGTAGAGCAGAACCTCTAGGATGTTTCTAGGGATGTGGAGAAGATAATTTTTCAGGGGTTGTCTGAGCTTGAAGGCTCAAATTGGTGTCAGGAGGAGAGGGAGAAGGTGCCCTTTTATAAGGGAGGAGAGGGGCACCTTTGGTATTCTCAAAAATATTAATTTATAATAAATCTAACCCCACTTAAAAACCTCCAAAAATGACTCATATTCTAAGATTAGATGATATAGGGTTGTAATCTCATCAAACAATTAAATTTAGACATGTTTGGATCTTATTTTAAACCTTATCATTTTGATTTATCATTATTTAATCTATTTAAGTTTATTTGTGGTAATAAAATTCTAAATTTTAAATTATAACAAATAATTACTTATTTGTTGTGAATTTTCCATAATTATTTACTTTATAACATTATAGACCATATAAATTTAAATTTATAATTTTTAAATATTTTTGTTATTTTTAAACAATTTTATAATATGTTATTTTTATAAAATAACAATAGTGTCAATTTTGACACTATTCATTTATTTGAATTTAAATAAAATATATACAGAAGATATGTTCGAACTAAAAGCTTTAATAGATTCATAAAAGGTCATATGTATCTATAAAATTAGTGGATCACATTAAATAGTTCATAAAATATTTATTTTATTATTTTTAAAACCATTTATTTGGTTTATCTCTTAATAAAATAATTACTACAAAATTTTTGTATAATTATTTAATATACTGATTTTTGCATAAAAATTTAAAATAAAATCCTATGATAAAGATAAATCTATTACCTTTCACAATAATACTTTTACTCGAATTTATCATCTTAAAATCACAATATTTAAATTGTTATATTTATTAAATTATGAAGGTGACAACTTTGGCATCATTTAAAATTAAATAATATAAGTGTCATAATCACTTTTATAAGGATCCAAACGGTTATATATTAGGTCATTGGATGATTAAGGTGTATATATATACACTACCAATAAGTTTTGGTCAGGTTTGTGGGCCTTTTAATGGGTATTATTATTTTAATAAAAACTATATTACTTATTTTCCACTTAATAAATAATTTCTGTATCATTAATGTATCACCATTAATGACAATTATTTAATCCCTAAAAATTATAAATAAATTATCATGATGTAGATAATTTTATTAGATTTCTGGAGACTATTCATGTTCAAAGTTTTATGATGTTTATAACTAAATTAAAATTATTATACTTATAAGATTTAAGAGAGTGACATGTTCTCACTTTCTTTGGTTTTAATAATAATTAAATTATTTTCATGGTCAAAAGTCCATAAAATGAATCTAATCCGACCCTTAGTTGATATGGGTTTACTTTTAGCCATCCAATAGAATTTTGACATGTGTTGGGTAATTTTATAATATTATATTTACCCTTAATTACCCGATTTACCTTTAACTATGGTAAATAAAATTTACCGTAGTTACTATTCATGATTCCCAAAAATAAAAAGTAGCCTATTAACATAATTTGGACCCACTGATTCCAAATATGCAATCCTTTTTTTCAAATTCAATACACAAAAGTTGCAGAAATTAAATTAAAATTAATCCCGTTGTCGAATGAAAACAGGTTTTTGTTTAAAACATTGCAAAAGATTGAATTGATTTAACCTACGAATTCAATGTAAAATCAATGTTAATGACATAAATTATATTAAATGATAAAAATATATTCTATTTATACTTTAAAACCATTCAATATTATAATTTAACCATATAAATTATTACGATGAAAAAAGTTGTTTTTCATTAAAATATAGCGTGTTTTTACTATTCATCAAAATATGAAAGTTACCAGAATAATACGAAAAATTTATCCAAAGTAAATTTTTATTTCTTGATTCCAAATAAGAATTTTATTTTGTCAAATTGAACTTATAAAAATATCAAAAACTAGATTTAAAGTGGGTGCGCCATCAAAAGGCGGCAAAACTGCATTTTTTGAAAAATACTTATTTTACCCGAAAAATTTATTTTGTTCTTATACAATGTTCTAGAAAATGTGTAAGATGAATAATAATGTTATAAAATTCAAAATTTAGTCAATACTATTCATAACGGCTAGTTCATAATAATATTATAATAATATATCGTTGTTTGGTAAAACCCGGTATTGCGTACAACACACGCTATCGAGGAAGGTCGCGATTGCGTGTAATGCAAGCCAAGTCAGGGTTGTGTGTTGTGAAAGAATCTTTCGTTGTTTCGTATAACAGAATCCAACCATATTTCATTTATTCATTGAATATATATATATATTTATATACTCAATGTTGCGTAGAATAACTATTATCAAAATTGTGTGTAACACGATCCAAGAATAGTGTTGCGTATACTGCAATCTAATACGGTGTTGCGTATAGCGCAAGGTAATCTTGGTGTAGCATACAACACAAGACATTAATGAAATTAAAAGAATATTTTTCATACGGGGTGTTACATTCTACCCCCCTTAAAATGAATTTTGCCCTCGAAATTCGTCGGGTTTATAAATGGTTTACTACTCGAAAGTTTGTTTAATAGAAACCCACATCGTAAAAAGGAATACCAAAACATGGCTTTAAAAACTAAAGTATGAAATGTAACGGTTACGCAAATTAACTCATCACTGGGTTTCCACATAGGAGAACATAGGTGAAAATATGGATATGGAAGAAAAATCTAACCATCAAGTTCTGATGGAGAGTGGTAGAGAACATGGCTATGAAAAAGCCAACAATCACAAAGCTATTGATTTGTGATGATCTAAGGTACCATCTGATTCATCGGATATAAGGGAACTAGGACAACATTTTTGGTTTTCAAGATCATTTCCCTAAAGTTGATGAATTAAAAGAAATACTTGCATGACTTTGGTACAATCTCACTGTTGTTCATGAATTGAACAATTTCCACTTCATCCCTTAAAGAAATGAAGTTGAATTTGTTATTCGTGATGTGTTAGCAGATCATGTGATAGAATTATGGGTCATTCCATCTCTTTCAAACAAAAGGTTAGCAAAAGTTATAAGTCTATATTATGGTTAGATTAATCGTATATGGTTTCAAAAATGAACTTATACTTCATATATCATACTGCTTAATAAAATAAAACTAGTTTCTACTAACTAGGGACTTTCTGTAGGCTAGTGGTAGGCGATAAAGGCCAGTCGCACTTCGGTTGTGGGTTCGATTCCCACAGCCTTGTCCGACGCGATGGGCTGTCGCCCGTCCTGCAGGTTGTCCTTTTTCTAAAACTACATTACTATATCATCCCATAAATAATATCGAAAAAAGGTTCTATCCTTAAACAATACTAACTTATGTCCAACATAATCCATTCCAATCTTTAGGCTTATCCATAATATTGCAGTCCATTGTCATATTATAGTGAAAATGATTACTAGAGATTTCATATAAGAAGCATGTTAATACCATCTTTGATCCCCATATATCATAAGATATGTCTTGTTGGTCACATTACAAACGTTCGAAGGCCTTAATCATGTATTCTCTTGAAAAATGAATACCCATTGAACCTTAGTGAAAACATGAATGCAGTTAAAAGTTAACACTTTCCACATACCAAAATCCTCAAAATTCTATATACTCAAACCATGATATCACTTAGTCCTTATATCAATTATGATCTCATGAATACAATCAAACATCTCATTATCTTCTTATTCCTTCATTATGTGCATATCATCTACTTTAAAAAAATATCTGAATAATATTCCATGGTTACTGGTACCATTCAACATATACTTTCATATACTTTTAGGAAAAACAATAGTGTAACAATCCTTAGATGATTCTTTATTCCATAGTACCATTAACTATACAACATAACTCTCGATAAACATACAATCATTCCACTACCTTCTAAAACAACCGACTGAGCTTCAACACTTCTTTCAGCTCATATATCATTTGTAGTCTCCTCATCATCATCCACATAAATACTACCCATATGACCATGATGATTATCTTCATGAGATTTTCCATTAGGGCATTGGTTTGTATAATGCCCGTACATTCCACATTTAAAACATCGAATCATTGTTGATGTCATAGCAATACCATTATCCTTGTCCATGGTGTTAACTGAACCTTTTACTTTGCACTTACTGGCTTTGTGTCCTTCTTTTCCACACCCAAAGCATCTTCCAGTTCCTTTGAAACAATCTCTCTGATTCCTCTTCCCACATGATTTACATGATGGAAATTGAACTTTCTTTCCTCTATGATCATCATGAAACTCCATCTTTCTCTTATTATCTGAGTTGGGAAACTTACCAAAGTTGAGATTATTGATCATATTATGAGATTGCTGATTAGGCATAATAACGATGTTTGGACTTCCAGATCCCGTTTCATTTGGTTTCTCATGAAGAAAATCATTCCATTGTCCGTCATATCCTCCATTATCATGAATCTTCCTATTTCCAGCCATTTTCTAAAACCCAAAAAGAATAGTGTGAGAGGCAAAAATAATGCTAGGGAAAACAACATAGTAAAGGGGGAGCACCCTCAATATCTAACATCTTAGGTTAAATTCTAAGATCGTTACCATAGTTCTAGGACTATATCCTATACGTATTATTATCCTTAGGTACATCCCTAAACATACCTTATAAATATCTCTAGGGATATCACTAACACTTTCGCATCCTAGTTTCCAAAGGTTGACTAAACCTTTCCTCTGATACCAACTGTAGCGACCCGAAGCTTGACGTTCACGGACATTACATTACTTTTGCGGAATACTTAATACATAACAAAAACAGACACACAAGGACCGTAATAGTTTAGTGTCTTTGGAAACTTGGAACGTAATCTTCTAATCATGGTGAAATATCTTCAACATCTCCCATAAAGATCTTCCACTTTTTGTTTCCTGACCTAAAACCTTTCTTTTGATCCTAGGGGGAAATAAAACATAAAAAGGGTGAGCTCAAATGTTCAGTAAGGGTAAGCATGGATAAAATAAAACATACCATATACATTGGAACTAAAAAAAACATGAACATAATGTTTAAACATTAAAATCTTGAGCAACGACATAAAACATGGAAGTACATAAGGCATAGATCATAACGGAACATAAACCATGATAAAATAGCATGGGAATAAAACATGTAATTGTGGCATCCATTAAGCACATGTAATGATTTCCATAGTAGCCAAGGCATTGCTTCCAAGACTATCTTAGTGGACAAAGTCCCATTCTGAATCGAGTTCACTCCTCGTTTCAGTCCTGTAACACTGAACCGGATTAACTTACCGTTCCAGCCATGTCTATCTCATGAGATATAAAATCTTTACTCAATTCATTGGAGGGAGATATAGGTCCCACCCATCTCATAATGAAATCATTCTTACTTGTGCCACAAAATAAACATACATCATTCATAATAACCCAATGAATAAAATGGGTTTCATAAACATCATCCCATCATAACATAATCCATATAATAGAAATGGATATCATTTCATAATGAGAAAAGTGAAACCATGTAAATCATAGATACATTATACTTGAAACATACACATATGAAATAATGTCATCTTAGATGAAAAATGGTTTTGATAAAACACTTGAAATGATTTCTTGAGGAAAATATCCTTTTTTCTTCAAAATCAATTTCTGTTCACAAAACATCATGCAATTTTAAAAGAAAAAGATTTTGTTGAAAATAGGCATGAAATATTTTGGAGTAAGCTTCATGAAGATAAGGCTTTATAAAACCGTAAAAATCCCTTCATGCCATATACGTTAAAAAAAACATTCTTCTCGTACTTTTGTCAGAAAAGTCAAAAAAGTACCTTGTAGGGTAAATAAAAGAAATATTACTTCCATACCATGGAGTAAAAGTAAAAATGGGTAAAAAGGAATTTAAACATACATTAATACACTTTTATAAAACATGGACATGGATGATATAAATAACCCCAGTAAATACTTAGGAATAAGCAATCTCGGATAAAAATGAGATTTGCAAAATTATACCTTACCTTATGTCCGATATGCTTCGTATGTATCCGAAACTCCTGTATAATGATTTAAATAATGTCATTGACTTATTAAAGAATCATATTCATTGTTATGATATCATATATGGTTCACTTATGACTTTACATTACCCGTTCTTTCTTAAATTCCATGTTAAAGAGTGTTTTGGGTAAAATCGTTTCATTTGTCGTCTGTGTTTTGACTTGTAATTATTCATATGATTACTTAGATCACGATTACATAATTACAGAATATAAAACATGATTTATATATAATATATATTCAGAATATACATATATATAATAGATCTATAAATGGAAAGAAATACACCGTTCATGGAGACGGTAGGCTGTACGTACGCATGAACGCTGTTTTCGTTTCCTTATTGAGTTGAATGGAATTAAGTAGATGACATACATATATACATAAATCCAGTAGCTTTATAATGTCATATATTTCATTATTATTGATTATATATACTTTATAATCATTCTTAAATGGTTAACATGGAGAATGAATCTCATCGCATCGTGGAGACAGTAGTCCGTACATACGCACGAGTGATGATATCGTTTCCATAATTATTGAATTGAAATGGAGTGGATGATACAATATATCAGAATCATTATGATGTTATAATAACTATGTATAGTTATTATTTACACCATTATACCCATCCATGTAAGGTTTTTGTGGAAAAACAGATTACACCACGGCGTGGAGACGGTATTCCGTACGTACGCACGCGCGGTGATTTTGTTTTCCGTAGGATGGATAGAAGGTGAAATGGGGTTGTTTCATATTTATAATAAAAAATCAGTATATTATTGATACTGATGTTATTACTTTATAATGAAACAACTAAAGAAGAAGAAGTTTAAGAAGAAAGAAGCTTGAAAGAATCGGGATAAGAAATTACCTCTTCTTCGATACACCTCTTTGAAACCTCCTCTTAGGGCACTAAGATTGATCTTTAAAGTATACCAGAACCTCTAGGATATTTCTAGGGAAGTGGAGAAGATAATTTGGCAGGGTTTGGCCGATCTTGAAGGCTCAAATTGGTGTGAGGAGGAGAGGGAGGAGGTTCCATTTTATAAGGGAGGAGAGGGGCACCTTTGGTATTCTTAAAAATATTAATTTATAATAAATCTAACCCCACTTAAAAACCTCCAAAAATGACTCATATTAAAATATTAGATGATATAGGGTTGTAATCTCATCAACCAATCAAATTTAGATATGTTTGGATCTTATTTTAAACCTTATCATTTTGATTTATCATTATTTAATCTATTTAAGTTTATTTGTGGTAATAAAATTCTAAATTTTAAATTATAACAAATAATTACTTATTTGTTGTGAATTTTCCATAATTGTTTACTTTATAATATTATAGACCATATAAATTTAAATTTATAATTTTTAAATATTTTTTTGATTTTTAAACAATTTTATAATATGTTATTTTTATAAAATAACAACAGTGTCAATTTTGACACTATTCATTTATTTGAATTTAAATAAAATATATACAGAAGATATGTTCGAAATAAAAGCTTTAATAGATTCATAAAAGGTCATATGTATCTATAAAATTAGTGGATCACATTAAATAGTTCATATAATATTTATTTTATTATTTTTAAAACCATTTATTTGGTTTATCTCTTAATAAAATAATTACTACAACATTTTTTTATAATTATTTAATATACTGATTTGTTGCATGAAAATTTAAAATAAAATCCTATGATGAAGATAAATCTATTACCTTTCACAATAATACTTTTACTCGAATTTATCATCTTAAAATCACAATATTTAAATTATTATATTTATTAAATTATGAAGGTGACAACTTTGACATCATTTAAAATTAAATAATATAAGTGTCATAATCACTTTTATAAGGATCCAAACGGTTATATATTAGGTCATTGGATTATTAAGGTGTATATATATACACTACCAATAAGTTTTGGTCAGGTTTGTGGGCCTTTTAATGGGTATTATTATTTTAATAAAAACTATATTACTTATTTTCCACTTAATAAATAATTTCTGTATCATTAATGTATCACCATTAATGACAATTATTTAATCCCTAAAAATTATAAATAAATTATCATGATGTAGATAATTTTATTATCTTTCTGGAGACTATTCATGTTCGAAGTTTTATGATGTTTATAACTAAATTAAAATTATTATACTTATAAGATTTAAGAGAGTGACATGTTGTCACTTTCTTTGGTTTTAATAATAATTAAATTATTTTCATGGTCAAAATTCCATAAAATGAATCTAATCCGACCCTTAGTTGATATGAGTTTACTTTTAGCCATCCAATATAATTTTGGCATGTGTTAGGATAATTTTATAATATTATATTTACCCTTATTTACCCGATTTACCTTTAACTATGGTAAATAAAATTTACTGTAATTACTATTCATAATTCCCAAAAATAAAAAGTAGCCTATTAACATAATTTGGACCCACCGATTCCAAATATGGAATCCATTTTTTCAAATTCGATACACAGAAGTTGTAGAAATTAAATTAAAATTAATCCCGTTGTCGAATGAAAATGAGTTTTTGTTTAAAACATTGCAAAAGATTGAATTGATTTAACCTACGAATTCAATGTAAAATCAATGCTAATGACATACATTATATTAAATGGTAAAAATATATTATATTTATACTTTAAAACCATTCTATATTATAATTTAACCATATAAATTATTACGATGAAAAAGTTGTTTTTTATTAAAATATAGCGTGTTTTTACTATTCATCAAAATATGAAAGTTACCAGAATAATACGAAAAATTTATCCAAAGTAAATTTTTATTTCTTGATTCCAAAGAAGAATTTTATTTTGTCAAATTGAACTTATAAACATGTCAAAAACTAGATTTAAAGTGGGTGCGCCATCAAAAGGCAGCAAAACTGCATTTTTTGAAAAATACTTATTTACCCGAAAAATTTATTTTGTTCTTATACCATGTTCTAGAAAATGTGTAAGATGAATAATAATGTTATAAAATTAAAAATTTATTCATACTATTCATAACAGCTAGTTCATAATAATATTATAATAATATATCGTTGTTTGGTAAAACCTGGTATTGCGTACAACACACGGTATCGAGGAAGGTCGCGATTGCGTGTAATGCAAGCCAAGTCAAGGTTGCGTGTTGTGAAAGAATCCTTTATTGTTTCGTATAACAGAATCCAACCATATTTCATTTATACATTGAATATATATATATATATATATATACTCAATGTTGCGTAGAATAACTATTGTCAAAATTGTGTGTAACACGATCCAAGAATAGTGTTGCGTATACTGCAAGCTAATACGGTGTTGCGTATAGTGCAAGGTAATCTTGGTGTAGCATACAACACAAGACATTAATGAAATTAAAATAATATTTTTCATAAAATCTTGGGGTGTTACAACAAGTCCCCTGGTCATCCAGATATAAGCTCGCAATCTGGGCCGTGACTCCACCTCGCCCACGATGCTCTGGTCCAACTCGACTCGCCTGAACATCCCATTCACCCTTGTATAGAATCTATCTGCCCTCTGGTGACGTGAAACGCACCCTACGACGATAGAAGTTTACAAAGACCCGAAAAGGAACCAACCAGTCCATCCCGAGAATGACGTCATAGCTCGTCATCTCCAGGACATAGAGGTCCCAAAGGAAGTGACACCCACCAACCTCAAGGGGGAACTCCTTGTACTGACACACACCAGCTGTTCTAGTCCCCAATGGAGTTTCTAGCGTCATGATATCAGAAGAAGGAGAAACACAGAGCCCAAGGCTCTCTACAACGGGTACAGATATGAAACTATGTGTAGCACCCATATCGAAAAGTACTGAAGATAAGACAGAAGCTACTAAAATAGTACCTATGACTGTAGAAGGTCTGGGATCCTGCTCCTGCTGGGTCTGTTGCACTGCATATGCCTACCCAGTGCCACGGCCCTGCGACACAGCTTGGCTACCCTGAGCAGTCCCGCCCTGCTGCCTCTGAGATCCTGGTGTCTGGCTACCACGACCACGACCACCATCTCTGCCTGCATGCCCTGACGTATTCTAGTTCCCCGACTGGTAAGAAGCCACTAGTCCTACTCTCGCACGTGGAGTCTGCACAGAACCCCTCTCACTGGCCACTGGTGGAAACGCCCTGCATAAGCGTTGCAGATGACCCATCTTGCCGCAAGCTCGGCACTCCACTGGGTCTCGTGGACACTGCGGTCTCTTGTGCCCCTCTCTACCACACTGGTAGCACCTGATCGGGCCACCTAAAGACACTGTCTGGATGGTACTGCCACCCTGAGAGAAGTCCATCTGCCTCTTCCTCTTGCCAGCAGAAATAGTACCAGTAACTGGTGCCGAACCGCCCTAGACCACACCACTAGATTCCCGCAGGTTCCTTTCTGTAATCAGCACCTGATTTACAATAGCATGTACTGAACGCAACCTGAAAACATTCACCAGCGCCCGAATGTCATACCGAAGACCATCCTCGAAGCGCCTGTCTCTCAGCGTCTCATCGCCCACTAGCACGGGTGCAAAGCGCTGAAGCTTGGTAAAGTGAGCAGAATAGTTCATCACCGACATATCGCTCTACTGCAGATTCATGAACTCTCAAGCTCTGTCTGCCCTCAGCGTCTCGGGAAAGAAGAAGTCATAGAAGACTGCCTGAAAATCCTCCCATGCCATGTCCCTGTGATGCTCTGACTGGGTGGTAACATCCCACCATCTCTTGGCGGAATCACGCAGCATGTATGTCGTGAGCTTGACCCTACGCCCTGGAGGCATCTCCAGATGCTCGAAAATAGACTGCATTGACCCCAGCCAAGACTCCGCAGCTTGTGGTCCGCTATCCCCTTAAAACATAGGTGGATGCTGCTGCTGGAAGATACGTGTCAGCTTGGCCATAGATGTGGCAGCCTGCGGTGCTCCCTGAAAGGTCTGCATGAACCGCAACAAGCCTTCACGGAACTGCACCTCCACGCCTGTGTCTGGTATAGCAGCTGGTGCCGCATCTGGCTCTGCTGGAGTATCAACTGGTAGCCCATGGCCCACCATCTCCGGAGTATTCTCATTGCCGCTCTCTTGGAGAACAACGCGCAGTCATCTAGGTGGCATGACACTACAAGGTCAAAAACATGCCTTAGAACAAGATTATCAAAGACCGAAGATGAAGAAACCCAAAAGGGAACAAGAGGAAAAAGGCATTCAAAATTTGCAAAACAAGACTATATGACGTGTATACTGACTACACGACGTGTACTTGACTTCCCTTCCCCTGCCCGGGTCCTTCTGCACGACTAAGCCAC
This sequence comes from Viscum album, assembly GCA_963277665.1. NCBI lineage: Eukaryota > Viridiplantae > Streptophyta > Magnoliopsida > Santalales > Viscaceae > Viscum > Viscum album. The sequence goes on from OY728157.1 coordinate 174,589,086, forward strand.
ACGGCTCCTGTTTGAACAAAAACTACACGGCATGTATTTCATATACACGGCATGTATGATGTTATTTACAACTGCCCGTGTTGTTTGTGACATGCCCGAATACTCAGCTTGACACTACACGGCGTGTTACACCACCCCGTTTTCCAGTCACACGACTAACTCCACACGGTCTGTCCTCGGACAAGACTACACGACATGCCCCACAGGTACACGGCGTGTTCAAGGAGAGGTGACACCGACCCGTGTTGTTAGTTACACAGTCGAGTCCCCAGGTCACACTACACGGCGTGTTCATCATTGAAACGACGTGTTCTGTACAGGAGTTCACCAACCCGTGTTGTTAGTTACACAGCCGGACTCCGGGTCAACCCTACATGGCGTGTACATAAGCTACACGGCGTGTTCGCCTCTAGGTATTCCCTTCCCCGTGTCGCCGCCAACACGGTTTAGGACACAGGAAGAGACTACACGGCGTGTACTCTAGGTACACGGCGTGTACTCAAAAAGTTCATTTTTCTTCCCGAACAGAAGTCCATACACGACGTGTTTAAAGTTCTACACGGTGTGTACTCAAAAAGTTAATTTTTCTTCCTGAACATAAGGCCATACACGGCATGTTTAAAGTTATACATGGCGTGTATACTGGGTTTTCCAGACAGTATGCCTCCGAAACTTCCTCGGAACCCAGAAAATACCACAAAACAACACCTAAGTTCCAAATTCCGATCCGTGAGGGCCCATACTCCCCACGAATCAAAGTTTGACATCTTATCTGTGTTATAACAAAATAACCATCTAATGATCCACAAAATTCCGGTCAGTGAGGGACCATACTCCCCAAAAACCAAAGTTTGGCATCCATTCTATCAAAAGGCTCAAATAAAATTACTCTATCACGAAGCAGGTATTTTATCAAAATAGCTATCACGACAGCATGCTTTACTAACACAACAACTAACACAACAACATGAAATTTCTAATGCACCTATATGGCATGGAAACTATGCATGGCATGTGATATCTAGAATGTGTCTATTTGATGCATGAGATGGAATACCCTCATCTCATTGGGTTGAAACTAAATAGAACCCACAGATAAATTATAACAGCCCAATCTCAAGTGCTTCACCCAACAGCGAAAACATATCAATTGTAAAATTTGCAAAATCAGAAAAATTGCAAAATACGAGGTAGACTGGCTTTTCCCTGTACACGGGTTAGCTACGCCCAGGCACAGTTTATTACCAACTACCGTTCCCGTCCTATCCCTGACTATGACTCCAAATAGTAAGTCAAAGAAAAGAACCCATCTGATACCACTTTGTAACGTCCCAGTTTCGGGTGCCACTCAACGGGTGCCCCGAACCCGGTTCTCCACGTGACCTCAAGTGCATTTCCCCAAACGCCAGAGGCTGCCGACCAGCAGCGAGGGCCCAAGTCTGATAGTGGGGAAACTATGCTCTCATTTGTCAAAGTGCAGCGCAGCGGAATACAAATAAAACATACAACGAACAACGGAAGCAGTAAATCATACCCAACAGAAATAAACAACAGCAGTGGATATAACCAACAGTAGATAAATAATGATGATACATGTCTCAAGTTCTAGGAAAATAGCCAGAACATGTTATACATCAATACAGTACACCCAAATGCAGAGTACAACAAAACAAAGCAAAACAGCTGGCAGCGGCATCGCAAGCCTAGGCTCGGTCCCATGCCCTCCTACTCCTCAACAACAGTCAAGTACCTATATAGGGACTCTTGCCCCTATCTACACTAGCAGAAACGTATTCTGTTTGGGCCGAAAAGCGTGACCCAAACAGGGTGTGAGAAATAAATTATCAATAGGCACCCACCAAAGGCCCGTGCCCAACTGCGTGTAAGCATGAAACAACAATGCACAATAGTAAAATGTAATAAAGTAAGAAGTACTGAAAAGTAACTAAATTAAAAATTAAATTTCCATTTTATTATTAGTTTAATCCATTAAATATTAGAAATCACCTCAGTGCATTTCTATGTAAATAGTCCACGTCCTCAGACAAGAAAAACCTTACCCTCAGGTAAGCAGAATCCAACCCATAGGTATAGCCCTCAGGTGTAACAGAATTTGCCCTCAGGCATAGAAAGTATCTCCCTCAGGCACAAAAGTCAAGCCCTCAGGCACGAAAGGTTTCCCTTAGTTGAAATAATATATTTCCCTCAGGCTAATACATTCACGCCCTCAGGATAATACAGTGCAGTGCCCACAGTATAATAACCACAGCGCCCTCAGGAGAAACAGGTAACCGGGCCATGCCCAACAGGTAAACAATCAGTAACAAGCAATTCCTCTCAAGGCAATTCTACAATTACTACTTTGAAGGCATACCCTTGGGTATCCTGGCCAAATGACTAAACAGTTGAACACACCCCCGGGGTAGTTCCGGATCCAAACAACGATCCCAACCAGCATTTTAATATCATAATTAAATACTTAATCAATTATAGGTGTAAATATAGAAACGACCTCAGCCACATGACACCCCAACATGGGTTCGTGGCACAAAAATGTACAAAACACACGACAATTGGAAAAATTAACACCAATCCACCTACCTTAAACGCCAACGAACGTTATACCCGAACGCCAACTCCAGAAACGCCCAAGAAAGGCGTAGATATGACAAAAAACAATACTCGCTTAACCTCAAATAACTCTTATTATGAGAATAATTGGTAAGAAGCAGTCAAGGAGATGGAATCCCTTACCCGTGCGGTTCCAACGAGATCGTCCGAGGTGGAAACCGATTCCAGATGAACACTCGGCGGATCTTCAAAGGTTCGACCTCCACCTTTGGCTCCAAAATGGCTCAAATGCCTCCTCTGCCAAAAGAGGAGGCTACTGCATGTTTTAAGCCAAAAAAATAAAGTACACGGTGTGTACTTCCGAGTAAACGACGTGTACTTCCCAAATTTTAAACTGTTCCTCTGGCGTCTTCCCGCCAACGCTGCACTGTTTGCTTGTCGACATGAGTACATGGCATGTACTCATGAGTACATGGCATGTACTCATGAGTACATGGCGTGTACTGCCGCCCAGCTGGTGGCTGCTCCACCGCCTTACTATTTTGGCCTGCCGACTGACTACACGGTGTGTAAAGGACCATTAAACGGTGTGTAGTCGGTTCCTACACCCTTTGTCGTCGACATGGCTACACACCCTGTGTACTCATCCCAACACAGCCAAAAGTACATGACGTGTGGGAAAAGTACACGACGTGCAGTTCCAAGATTTAGGATTTTCCCCATTTTCCATATTTTATTAAAAACACTTAAGGAAAATAGAAAAGAAGAAGCCATCACCTCAAGAGAAGAACCAAATTCTTACAAAAACCCGTTCCAGATTTTCAATGGTTTTTCAATTCCGAATGTCTGGGGAAGTTCCTTCTCAAGATATGTCATCTGTCAAGACGATTTCGAAATGGAAAGTATACAGAGAGAGGTTAGTGCATCCGAATTTTTTTCAATAAGTATGATTCTATTATCTCCAAAAACATCAAACTCAATGGATGGGAAAGAATTTGTATTTCAAAGCCAGGAGCATAAGACTTGGTGTATCCGGATCTACTCATTGAATTTTATGAGTCAGTTTGTTTCTTTAAGGAAGATGGAAGAGATAAGTTTTCATTCAAGAGTTATGGAAAAACCTATGCCCTCTCATACACCAAGGCTGCTAGCTTGGTGGGACTATATTATGAAGGGGAAGACGAGTTCTGTTCCCACAAGTTTCCTGATGTACAAGGAAGTTTTTTAAAAGTGAAGGCTATAGAATGTCTTGAACTTACAGATGTCAAGACCGCAAAGATTTCTCACTTGTCTACCAACAATCGGATCATTGAGTTATGGGTTCAGGGTTTTATCGTACCGAGAAAGGGTGACAAGGACACACTCAAGAAAAGTGATATGTATATCTTGGATTTTTTGGTAAATCTAAGGAAGATAAATCTGATGAAGCATATTATCATTACGATAGAGAATATCAAGAATGGGAATTTGAGAGCACAAATAATCATGTATCCTACCCAACTCTCCAAGCTGATTGTTTGGTGTCTTGAGTCCTTCAAGATTCCTTGCAGTTCCAAGACATGGAATTACAAAGTTATGTTAGTTAGTGATGACACTTTGAAAAGAATGAATGTCAGTTTTTCTAAAGATTCCAGAGAGTTTTATGATCTACCAGTGGAAGAAGCAGAATCCATTCAAAAAAATGTAGAAGATGCTGAACCATCGAAGAAGGATGAGAAGAAAAGAAAATTGAAGGAATTAGAAGCTAAAGGTGAAACCATTAAATCTAAGGAAGCTCAAACCGCACCTCCAAAGCCTAAGAAACAGAAAGCTTATCCGGATGAGGTCGTAGCCAAATGGAGGGAGGATAAAAAGAATCGGAAGGAAGGAGAACTATAGTTTGGTCTAGATCCTTCTGAGGTCAAGGCTCTAAAAGAGAAGATTACTGAAGAGCTTGATAAGAAATCCAAAGAGAAGAAGTAGAAAAAGAAGATGTTAGAGGATGAAATTGTTAAATCCCTTCTAAGGGATACCAAAATAGCATCCAAGAACATTCCTGTACCGAAATATTTCTTAGTAGAACCATTAACTGAGACTCCGGGGAAGAATTTCATGACTTCAGAAAAAGTGCTCGAAAAGGTTGTCGGAGAAAAGGAAGCTGTGGAACAAGTACAAGAAGCTGAAACCAGTGATGATATAGCTGATCTGATAAATAAAGTAGAATACTTTCATGAGAGAGAAAGTGCTTCTGAAAAATTATCAATCTGGACTTCTCAAGCCGGATCTTCAAAACTTGCTACTACTAGAATTGATGAGAAGGATAAATAGGAAGTGAACAAATTATATGAGTAAGAGAGTTATAATCATCACTTCATACACCCTGAGGATATTGAGGCAGGAGCCGAGAAAGAAAAAACTGATGAAGATAAGATTGTTCAATTGTCTGAAAGTGAGCATGAGTCTCCAGATGAAGAAGTTGTTTCAAAAACCAACAAGGGGAAACAAGTGGTTGTTGATACCCCAAACAAAGAAATTATAAAGAAGAAGTAAGCTAGAGGATCTTCTAAGAGGAAGCTGGTCGAGCTAGAGGAAGAACCATCACCAACCAAAGTGTCAGATTCAAAATCATCAGCTCTAGGACATGATTTTGTTATTCAATATCTAAAGAAGCTTGTTGACACAATTTGGATCTTTTTAACCATTGACTCCAGATGTTAGATTCTACAACATAGCATGAATCAGAAATCGGATTCTATATCCATGGTGATGGATAGGTGCATAAATATTGAGGCTGATTACAATAATTTCCTTATCAATTATGAATTCCACAGAAAATCTTGTAAGAAAATGGTCAGCTGGTCGAAGAATATTGTTGAAGATTTGATAGAGCTTGATGACTTTCAAAATTATGTTAAGGAAACTTTTGATACTCAAGATAGAAAAATCAAGGATCTCACAACTAGATTTGAGGAAAAGCAAAACCTTGAACAGAATACTCGGATTCAGGAGGTTAGGGATCTGAATGGGAAGTTGAACTCTGTTGCCCAAATCTGGAAAAGAGAAAGGGATCTCCAGATCAAGATTGAATAAAAGTTAGTGAATCAAGATGACCTGTTGAAAGTTCAGACAGAGGCTCTGAAGGCTTAGGATGATAGGATCAAAGTCTTAGAGAAACAAGCAGAGGAATATCACAAGGAGATAAAGAAGCTTAAGACCATATTAAAGAAGTTAATACCCAAGGAGAAGGAAGAAAAATAGCTCAATCCGATCTTTTGTTGTATTTTTTTACCATGAACAAATTCTTCCTATCTTAATGAAATTGTGGTTTCTCGTTTTTTTTGGATGTTTATACTAATATTTTAGGTACTATATTTTTTTTCCATTCCCCCAAACTCTTTTTGAAAATCACAAAGGGGGAGAAGGAAAAATAATTCTAAGTAAAGAGGAAATATTCCTAAGGGGGAGTTTATCTAAGGGGGGTTTTTTATAACGAAGATTTTTATACTCAAGATAATGAAAATTATCATTTTGGAAATCTAGAATACAATCCTTAGTGTTCCAAAGACTAAGGGGGAGTTAGTCCTATTCACCATTGACCATGAATAAAGGGAGATAAGTTTTATTTACAAAGTCTATAAAAATTTCTCTAAGTCCTTATATTCTTTTTCATAAGGATGTTTGTGCTTTCCAAAAAGGGGGAGATTGTTGAGTCAATAAAGTTTTCCTTATGAATTTTCCATTCCTTCATACTTGGGAGAGATTGTTAAGTCAATAAGGTTTCCTTATGACTTTACCATTCCTTCTTGTTTTGAAAATCACAAACACCTTATCTCAAGGAAAATCTCTTTGTACCCTGTGTTTTACTTCTATAAGGAAAAATTTCCTTCCCCTTGGAAATTTATCCTTATATTGTTTTCATTATTCATATCATAATTTTTCTAAGTATAAAATTTGGTTTGAAACCAAAACCTCGGAATCCTATAAATACCTAGATATGAAGCATTCTATTTTAGGATCTGAATTCTAATTAAGAATTCTGGTTACGAACTCTTTTGAGTTCTGACTCCGAATTATGATTACGAATTCTGGTTACGAACTCTTCTGAATTCTGACTTCGAATTCTAATTACGAATTCTTGTTACGAAATCTTCTGAGTTCTGACTTCGAATTATGATTACAAATTCTGGTTACAAACTCTTCTGATTTATGACTCCGAATTCTAAATACGAATCCTAGTTACGAACTTTTCCAAGTTCTAACTCCGAGTTCTTTGAATACAAACTCCAAACTCTTATGAGTTCTAACTTCGAATTCTCATGAACTTTGACTTCGAAATTTGTAAGTTTTGGTTCCAAATTTCTGAGAATCCAGATTCCGAATTTCCTTGAAATTCAGACTCCCGAATTCTATAGAGTTCAGGTTCTGAATTCCTAGAAAACAGAATCCGAATATCCTTGTATTATAGACTCTGAATTCAATCTTGGTTAGACTCCGAACTTATATTTCCTTACAATTCGAATATTGATTTTGGTTATGTAACCATATTTTTTACTTACACCTATTTTTCCATAAAACGATGTCGTGTATTCAGTTACTAACCAACCGTTGTTTGAGTGACACGTGTACATGTCCCTCCAAAATTCAAGGAAAAATATGACCATTGGAGGAGGGAGCTGACCGTTGAAGTTGTGCCTATAAATAGAATCTCATTTGAAAGAGCTCACAAAAAGTTGATCAATCTAGATATTACATGCTTCTGAAGTGATTTATAGAGAGAAATGATTTAATTCTTTGTGCGTACTGAACTTCTTGTTCATATTTTCTTTGTGCGACTCCGATTGTTGTTGTGTACAATCGAGGGCTTCTGGGGATAGGAAGACAGAGGTGACAACTAAAGTTGAGGGTTTCCTTGCTGAGGAAGACAGAGGTTCCGACTACCTTGAAGTTGATGGCTTGCGGGGATAGCAAGACAAACTCTGATCTTCGTATCAAGGGCTTACCCTGATGTGGGTAAGACATAATTTCTTGAAAGTATAAATCAAGGGACCTTTATCCAAGGTTGTTGGATACCCTTCTCTTTGGGTTAAAAGACTTACTACTGTTACTTGTTTTTTTACAAGTTTTTCCACTGCATTTGTAAGGTTGAGGAAAGTATAACTATCTTATACTTTCTTATACTTGTACTCTGATTTAGTTAGATTCTACACGCTTTAAGGTAGAATCTTCATCTTTGTAAACTTTCATTAATTTTCATTTTCCGGAACCATATTTTCGGATTCACATTCTCGGAATCATATTTCTGGAATCAAGCAAGCGTGTATAACTAGAGGTTTTGTGAATTACCTTGTTTAACCTTGTTAAACACAACCATATTTAAAAGTTCCAAAGGAATTTTTAAGAGAATAAAATTCACCCCCTCTTGTATTTTGAGTATCATTAGATACTCCATACAGTATCTCTATTATTTCGATTCTATATTTGGTATTATAGAGTATATCATACTCACATACCATCTCAACACAATAGACTCTGGAATCCATTGAGAGTACAAAGGACTTTGTGTTGTTGATGCTTGTTGAAGTTACTGGAGAAACCATGTTAGGGTGTGAGGACCCGACCCATCGAGGCCCGCCTGGCTGGCGATGAGATGAGTGTGACACCCCAAACCCACATTCAATAGCCAGAGACTGGTGATAAGCGTCAAGTAGGAAAATCTCACACATGAGAGGTATTAACCTAAAGTACCTTTACACACACACGCATATCTAAAAACCAATACAATGTTGAAAGGTAAATACAACTGATAGCAATAATGCATGCATAACATCTACCCCACATGTAAGAACTGAGATTTTCTTTGAGGCATGAAACCTTTTATTTTCACTTTATATCCTTAGTTTTATCATAATAGAAGTGCCTAATGAGGTCACGAGAGTTTTGAGGGTGACTGAGGTTTATACGGTGCCCCGAATTTTGGAGGAAATATATGGGTCACACGGTTAGTATGAACAGTGCCGCTTAGTCTGCACAGTTTGATTAAACCATGCTGGGTTGTCCAATGCTTTGTTTGGAGCCGCGCGGTTTGTACTAACTGTAAAGACCATGCCGCACACCTGTGCAAGTGCTGCAGACCTCTTTACAGAGAGATTTTGCACGAGCTGCGCACAATTAGTAAACCCATGTACCTATCCTGTGTGAAGGGTGTCTTGAGATAGTGCATGGTGCATGGTTGACGCATGGTTTGACCAACTATGTGGCCAAATTGTGAGACCCTTTAAAAATGGTCAAAAGACCATTTTTTCCCTACTCTTGTTTAAAGGGGATAACCCTTTTCTTTCTTCTCCCATTAAAAACTCCCCCATCACCGTGGGGAGCTCTCCTCCCACCTCAACTAGTATTTTAGATATCATGTTTATTCGGATTATGAATTACTTGTTGTCGGTCTCATTGGATACGTACCGGTAAGCTCTCTATTCCCCTTGCACCTTTCATCATTTATCTTTATATCGATAGATCTATTTTAGTGTGAGCTAATATGCCCTATTTTAAAGGAATTTGTTTATTTGCTCGATTTATTCCATTCTATCCAAGATTAGAGGCCAAAAAAGGACAAGGAGTCAACTACCAATCTAAGGTAGGTGGTCTCATTATTTTCCCTCAAATTCTTGGTGTTTATATATTACGCTGTTGCGTCACACATTGGATTTTCCAAGCGTCACTTATTAAATGGAATTATTCTTGAATGAAATGAATAGGCTTGACCTATATGACCCACAAGACCCATTTATGACTTAAAGGATATTAAGGAACTTGAATTGAACCACCCCTTGGGTGTGTCTCTAAATTGGATTAAACCACCGACATATGAATTGATTCCCCTCTTAAGGTATGTTATTTTACCCCTTGCTTATTGGATGTTAAATGAATTGTTTGAAGGGTAAATTGAATTAAATAAAAGAAGGAATGGAAGAACATGTCCCTACACCCTTGGTCATCATCCCTTCTCACTTAGGCTTGAGATGGCCTTTAAAATTAAAATGCCCAATTAAGATAAATGGGAGCATTCATGTGATACCAGGCCTTCCAAGCCTAGGCTAAGTTTTGAGCTACCTTCCGAGGTGAGTTAATTGCTTATATAAATATGATGACCAATTGAATTAAAGGGTGAACATAAATGGTATGGCTAGACTTCGGGCCCATGACCATTCATGATGCAACGACGATAATGACACATGGGTTTTGACTCAGAATGCCATGAACAGACTCATTAGGTTTATTTAATTAAATGATTTGTAAATGGAATTATCATGTGCCTTGGGTGACACATGGGTTATCATAAGAACTCCATAGATGAAATCACTTAGCATATAGATTATATATGCCATGAATGATACTTGGACTCTCTATGTGGACTGTAAAAGACAGACTCAGAGGGAAGATCATTATATATTCCAGGAGTGATACTTGTGTTCTCTTTTTGGAATGCCATGGATAGATTTAGAGGGAAGATCATTATATACGCCATGAGTGACACTTGGGATCCTTATGTAGACCATTAAGAATGGAATCATAGGGAGGTGACTTTATACCACACCTAGAGTGATACCAGGGTTCCTATGAGGAATTCCTAGGATGGGATTGTAAGGCGATGAGTTCAAGTTATGCATGGAGTGATACATGGGTTCCAAATTAGGAATTCTAAGGATGGTTTAAAGTTTATTATAGTCATAATAAATTAATTATATTACATGACTTCCAAGCCAAAGCATAAGCTTGAATTCAGTTAGAGCCTTACATTTTATGATGGATTTATTATACATATCTTGCTCGAATATGATTCACGGGGGATGCTTGTGCTATGAACTAGGTCCCAAGACATTATTATAAATTAAATCATGAATGACTGATTACTCATATACATTACAACTTAGGGAGAAGCAGGTAGTAGAGGATGGGTGGTCCATGGGAACCTAGACCTATTTGGGTTATTTATTTTTCACATTTCATTGACAACTTTTACTATAATATTCACACTGCTTATTATATACTCATAGACCAGATTACATTAGACACCATTAGTGGTGGACTGCTGAATATATCTCACACCCTATTCAAGATTCCATTCGGTACTCGGACAGAATTCATGGATGTAAGTAGGGATAAGGGAAAGCGACCCGCTTTGGATGCCTGATTACCTTGTTAGGATGGAATATAGGGGCAGAGGACCAAGCCTATACTCGAGATGCTAATAGAAATATCCTTGGGTGTTTTTTCATTTTTTTCATAACATTTTGTGTATGAATGTTCCCCTGTTTACCCTATATTTCCATTTTTGGTATAGCATTCCATGATCATCATTTTTTGTATGTGACATTAATGAATACGATTACTTGGTTATTTATATGATGGATGTTTACTCTTACACTATTCAAATATCTTTATGCTTTCTCTATTGATTTATATGATTATAACACTATGATACACTATAATGATGAGGGTATAGTCTCCCCACTATTCCACCATGGACCCTCACTGCTAGTTGACAACCTCTAGCATATGAGGAGGCACTCTTGAGGTCATGTGACCAACCAGGTTCGGTTACTGCTGAGTGAATCGGGTCCGGGACGTCACAAAGAGGAATCATAAGAGTTTAATTTCTTTTCTTTTCTTTTATTTCCTCACTAATTGGGATGATATAAATGAGAAATAGAACGTGTCAAGATTTGGTAATGAGCTTGTTTCTAGGAGTAGCTATCCTAGGTACAGTGAAAATCTAAATTGCCTAGGATGGAACATGTTGCTCTGAATTATGCTTATTAAAATTAATATGACTTTACTATTGGGTTGAAAACTTGATGTTTGATGTTCCTTATGATTTTATATTTTTACCCTTGGACCGATATGGCAAGGAAGTATTGCTTCATGCATCATTATAGGCACTTGAGGAATTATATGTCATCCATATTCCATGCCATGTCTATATTACTGCATGCATCACCTGTATAATGTTTTGGTGCCTTTATTGTTATTTCTATGAAATTGTACTAACATTTCATGCAGAGATTGGATAAATAATTGGTTGTGATTAAATGGATGCCCCATTTCAATTTACAAAGTGTATGAGACTTTATAAATTGGAAATCATGATCTATTTAATTCAACCATTTAAAATGATTTTCTATGAAAATGAGTATGAAATTAAATGAAATTTAATTTTTCAATGAAATGGTCACCATAAAATGGGGATTAAAATTTCAATTTAAAGGGTGTTTTTATCTATAAATTGAAATTAAAATTCTATATACCGATACATTTGATCTACAATAGAGAACTTGAATCTGACCTGACCACAATGGTGGGCAGTAGGCAGTGTCTCTTTCATTTCTCATGATTTTTATATTGCCTAGACCTAGATTTAGGAGTAGGTAGAGGGGTTTGAATTTTATATAGGGAGGCTTGAACCTATCCTATTCATATATTTGTGACTCTAGCGGTTATCACTTCTTGTTTTGAGGCATTTGTTTGGCATCTGTAGAGACATGCCACCATGAATTCCTTGAGTCGTATTCCAGGAGGGTGGAGATGACCATGCTTCAAATGTGGGGGGCCCTGGGTCACCAATAGAACCTCAAATAGTTCCACTTGAGGGACTGCCATTTATACCTTATATGGGCACCGATGCCCAGTTTCAAGAGGGTTTTCTACACTTTATGAAGATATTTCAGGGAGCTCCATGAACTTCCTCGACTATTGCAGAGTTGGTGTATGCGTTTCAATAGTAGAATCCGCCCATATTTTTAGGGTATGGTGGTCCAAAAGTCATGGTGTCATGGTTAGAAGACATGCTGTCGATTTTTGATCATTTTGAGACAACTCCTGATAGGAGAGTTAAGCTCACCACATATATGATTTAGGATTCCACCAAGAGATGGTGAGATGTTATTAATGGATCATCATCAGGATATGTATTTGTGGGATTTTTAGACAGCCTTCTATGATTATTTCTATCAAGAGACGTTGAGGTCCGATAGATTCAGAGAGTTTATGCACTTGGACTAGGGAATTTTATCAATCATGGATTATTCTTCCTATTTCACAGAGCTCCAGCATTTCACACCTATTCTGTTAGGTGATAAGTTATCCAAATCTAGGAAATTTGAGAATGGTATTAGGTATGACATTCGATCATAGGTGAATTTCTTTCATCTTACTACCATATTTGGGATAGTTATCTAGACACTTATCACTAATCATAACCTGAGAGAGGTTTGGGGTATGATCCAGGGCGGTTCAAAACCTATATATGGAACTGCATCAACCAATAGAAGGTTGCATTGTTTGAATCTTCCATGTAGTGATATTAGTAGCCAGGGTACATACTTAAGTAGTCAAGTGAGGTTCCATTAGTGCAGTAGGTCAGTACATATGAAAATGTAGTGTACCAGGGACCCAATCGAGTGTTAGTATTACAACAAGATGGGTCACATTTATCTATTTTGTGGGGATTTTCCTCCAGTAGATAGTGAGAGAGGGTCTACACCAACTCCACATTCAGGAGTGGAGTTAACAGATTCTTTTTAGGTAGAGAGCTGGAGTGCAACTAGCTAATCATGCCGAGGTGGTGGTTGTGGTCAGTGTATCCAAACACCAAACTTACAACACCATCATAGAAGACATGCTCATGGTAGCCATGATATATCTCTATGCTGTGGATCATGCCAGCTGTATAAAGTGCTATCGATTCCTGAGGAATAGAGTTCGAGACCTTCTATAGTGCAAGGTTCTATTCTAGAAGTCTTAGGTTATTCCCATTCCTTCATATCTGTACTTTTTTTGAAGAGGCTTAGGATCAATGTTTAGTTTTACTATGGCGTGATGACACTTGATACTCTGTTGGTAATTCAATCAGAGAGTGTACGCCAGTACATAGAGTTCCCCTTGAGATATGTGAGTGTTGCTTCATATGGGATCTCTTTTTTCCTCAAGATGATAGAGTTTGATATCATTCTTAGGATATAATGGTTGGTTCCCTATCATGATTAAATTTATTTCTATCACCGAAGGGTGACTATAACCAAAGGGAAGGACCTTTATTCACATGGGAGAATGGCATGTCCAGGAAAACTGAGATGGACTCGAGCATTATGGTCTAGGAAGGATGACACCACAAATTGCTAGTTTTTATTTAGATAATCAGGGAACATTTATAGGCAGATTTCCCTCTAGTGGTAAATTGTTTTTGGGATATTTTACCAGATGAATTTTTAGTACTAACTCCTGATATAGATGTTGTTTTTTCCATTGATCTAGTGCCATGACTCACACCGGTATCCTTACCTCCTTACAGGATGGCTACTACTGAGTTGCAGGAGCTTAAGAGGTAGCTAGAGGATTTGGAAGCTAAGGGTTTTATATGAACCAGTTCTTCTCCTTGGGGTTCATCGATAATTTTTGGAAAGAAGGCAGATAATACCCTTAGGATTTTCATATATTACCATCGGTTGAACCTTCTTATAGTTAAGAACCACTATCCATTTCCCCCATATAGACGACATCTTCGACCAGCTCCTAGTATAAAGGGTTTTCTTTAAGATTTATTTGATGTCAGTATATCAATGGATTTGTGTTAGATCATTAGATATATCATGCACACTATTCTATAATAGATATGGATTGTACGAGTATTTGGTCATGTTTTTGAATATCACAAACTTACCAACATTTTTCACAGCACTAATGAATCAGGTTTTCCACCTATATCTGGATTCGTTTTTTGTGGTCATCATGGAAAATTTATTGTGTATTATCATACTCAAAATGAACATGTAAAATATATTGAGATCATATTAAATACACAAAGGGAGAATTAGTTATATTATAAGTTCACAAAGTGCCCCTTATGGATGGATAAAGTTCACTTACTGGGTCACATTATCTCACAGAAGTATCAGTTGACCCATAGAAGGTGATATATATAGTTTCCTGGGAGAACCCTATGAATGTTTTCGATATATGAAGTTTCTTAGGGATAACTGGTTATTACAGGAACTTCATTTAGGAATTTTCACACCTAAAAATACCTCTTATGTGCTTTACTAAGAAGGGTTTGAAGTTCATATGGCTAGAAGACTATGAAACAGCCTTTTAGAAGCTAAAAGGGATACTGAATTCAACAATAATCTAGATTCTTCTATAGTCAGGAAGAAGTTATACAGTTTATTGTGATGCATCAGGCATTGATCTAGAGCAGTTATAATGAAAGATGAGCGAGTTGTAGAATACAGGTTTTATCAGTTGGGGCCACATGAGAGGAACTACCCAATACATGATATTGAGTTAGCTGCAGTTGTTAACACCTTATGCTGTTGGAGGAATTATTTATTGGGAGAGTGTTTTGTGGTGTATACTGACCACAAAAGCCTCAAATATATATTTACACAGTGTGAATTGAATCTCAATCAATGAAGGTGGTTTGAATACCGATAGTATTTTGACTTTGATATAATTTATATGCCTAGTAAAGGTAATGTAGTGGCTGATTCCTTGATTTGAAAGACTCTAACATATATAGTTTAGGAGGCCAGAAGCAAGTGAAAGCTTATGGACCTATTTTTTGAGATGCACTGGAGGTTTAGGACTGTCATGGGAAATCTATACTTATATCATTATTAGTGGAATATTTACTTATAAAGAGAGTGAAGATGAGAAATATATCATATTATAAGGGATTGTTCCTACAGGAGAGCGTTTCAGGTGATAATCCACTGCCTGGTTAGGCCATTAATGAGAATGAGATATTGTGCATTCATGGGAAAATCTGGGTTCCCAAAAATTTATGAGAGGAGTTGGTGGGAGTGTCTCATGCCTCTTTATGGGCAGTACATCCCAGTATTACCAAGATGTATCATGACTTACACTGCCAATACTGTTGCTCGAGGATTAAAAGGGAGATAGCTAGGTTTTTTACTCGGTTTTCCACCTATTAGCAGGTGAAGGAAGAACACTAGTGACCAATGAGTCTTTCATAGCCGTTACCTATTTCTAAGTGGAAGTGGGATTATGTCACTATGGATTTAATGAAGGGATTTCCTAGATCACCTCAGGGTAGTGATGCCATATAGGTGATCATTGAAATATTAACAAAGGTCACCCATTTCCTGCCTATTCAGGAGACCTTTCAGTGGATGAGCTTAGGAGGCTTTACATTTGTGAGATCATACATCTCCATAGATTTCAAAGTTCTATTATTTCAGACATAGATGCTCTCTTCACATCGTAGTTCTGGTAGGGGTTACAGAGGGAACTGGGTTCATAGGTACTTCTGAGTATAACCTATCACCCACAGACTAATGGTTTGTCTAAGCATACAATACTAGTTTTGGAGGACATGATTTGATAATGCATCCATGATTTCATAGATTCTTGGGATAAACACTTACCTCTTATTGAGTTCACTTACAATAACAACTTCCATGGGACCATACAAATGAATATTTATTAAGCCCTATATGGTAGGCAGTTCCATTCACCCCTCTGCTGGTTAGAGGTAGGATATGCAGCACTACTAGGACCTTATCTTGTTTAGGAGACTTCAGAGTAGGTTCATATTATTAGTAAGTGTATTTCTATAGCTCAGTCTAGGTAGAAGTATTATGCTGATCATCGCTATCATCCATTAGAGTTTGCGGTGGGGAGTTAGGTTTTCTTATGAGTTTCACTTAGACTAGGGAATTGATGGATTTAGAAAAAAGTGAAGCTATCACCTCATTACATTGGACCATTTGATATTTTAGAAAGAGTTAGGCCGATAACCTACTAATTATAGTTACCTCAGAGGTACCGATCCATGCATGAATTCTTCCATGTATCCTATATTTTTGATATCATTATGATCCATCTCATATTCTTTATCCAGAGGAGGTTGATTTGGAGGTTAATACATCCTTTGAGGATCACCCAATCCGTATTGTTGATCGAAATATCAAGGTTCTACAAGGATGGTCAGTTCCTTTATTACAAGTTCTATGGAATAACAACTATGTACATGGAAATACTTGGGAGTGGGTGGACGAAGTACATGCCCAGTGGCTGGAGTTATTCTCATATGATGCCTTAACACCCTTGGAAGGAAAACTCTCGGATGAGTTACTGTAGGGGGTATTGTAAGAACCTAAATTTTATTTGAACCATGTAACCTTTAATTTTTAGTTTATTTCCTTAGTTTTATCCCAATGGAATTTCCCAATGAGGTCAAGAGAGTTTTGGGGGGTGACCAGTGCTTATACGGAGCTCAGAGACTAAGATTTTGGAGGAAATAGGTGGGCCGCCTAGTTGGTAGAAACTATGCCATACAATTTTCATGGTTTGATTAAATTGCATGGGGTGGTCTGATACTCTGTCTAGGACCGCACAATTTATAATAATTGTGAAACCTAGGCTGCACACTTGTGAAAGTGATGCATACATCTTTACAGAGGGGGTTCTTCACGGGATTCTCATGGTTAGTAAAACCATATTCTAAGCCCATGCGAGGGGTGTCTTGAGGTAGTTCATGATGTAAAGTTGACATAAGGTCTGGCCAACTGTGCAGTCAAACCATGATACCCTTTAAAAAAGTATGAAAAGAACATTTCCCCCTACTTTTCCTTAAAGGGGATAACCCTTTTCTTTATTCTACCATGAACATCATCCCCCTCACTATGGGGAGCTCTCCACCCACCTCAAATATGATTTGAGATATCTTCTCCATATAAACATCAAATCACTTTCCATCAGTCTCATTGGCCTTGTACCAATAAGGTCACTATTCAACTTGTGCCTTTCGTCGTTTATCTTCCTATCGACCGAGTTATTTTGGTGCGATCTAATTTTCCCTATTTTCAAGGAAAATTTCCATTTTCTTGATTTCTTCCATTCTAGCTCGGATTAGAGGCCAAAAATGGATGAGGAGTAGACTACCAAGCTAAGGTAGATGGTCTCATGCTTTTCCCTTAAAGTCTTGGTGTTTGTATATTATGCCATTGTGCCGCATGACATATTTTACAAGTATTGCTTACTAAATGGAATTATTCTTGAATGAAATGAATAGGATTAACCTATATGACCCACGATACCCATTTATGAATTAAAGGAGGTTAAATACCTTTAATTGAACCACCCCTTGGGTGTGTTTCTAAATTAGATAAAACCATCATAGGTGGCCTATGAATTGATTCACCTCTTAAGGTGTGTTATTTTATATCTTTCTTATGGGATGTTAAATGAATTGTTTGAAGTATAATTTTAATTAAATCAAATAGGGAATGGATTAACATGTCCCTATTCCCTTGGCCATCATCTCTTCTCACTTAATCTTGACATGGTCATTAAAACTAAATACACAATTAAGATAAATGGGAGGATTTATGTGACGCTAGGCCTTCTAAGACTAGGATATGTTTTGAGCCACCTTATAAGGTGAGTTAATTTCTTATATAAATGTGATGGAAAATTTAATTAAAGTTTGAACTTAAATATCATGGATATACTTCGGGCCCATGACCATTCATGTCTCTATGATGAGAGTGACACATGGTTTCTGACTTAGAACACCTTGAATGGACTCATTAGGCTTATTTAATTAAATAAATTGTAAATGGAATTATCATGCACCTTGGGTGACACATGGATTCTCATATGATCACCATGGATGGACTCAATTGACATCTAAATTATATATTCCATGAGTGATACTTGGAATCCCTATGTGGACTTCTAAGGATGAACTTAGAGGAAAAATCATCATATACGCCATGAGTGATACTTGGGTCCCCTTTATGGAATGATAAGGAAAAACTCAGAGGGAAGATCATTATATATGTCATGAGTGAAACTTAGTCCCCCTTTGTGGAACTCTAAGGACAAACTCAGAGGGTGGTGACTTTATACCACACCTAGATCTATACCAGGGTTCCTATAAGGAATGCCTATGATGGTATTGTAAGGTGATGGGTTCATGTTATGCCTAGAGTGATACCTAAGTTCCAAATTAGGAAAACTAAGTATGGTATTGGGTTTCTTATAATCATAATGAATTAATTAAATGATGTGAATTCCAAGAAAAATAACAATCTTGGATTTAGTTGGAGCCTTACATTTTATGATGGATCTTTTATACATATCTTGCTCAGATATGATTCACATAGGACGCTTGGGATACGAGATAGGTCCCGAGACTTTATTGTAAATTAAATCATGAATGAATGATTAATCATAGACATTCTAGATTAAGAAAAAGTAAGTAGCAGTGGATGGGTGTTCCATGGGAACCTAGACCTATGTGGGTTATTTATTTACCACATTTTATTTACATATTTTACATTTATATATACACTGCATATTATATACACACTGACTAGATGAAATTAGACACCGTTGGTGGTGGTCTACTGAGTATATCTCACACCCTATTCGGGCCACTATTGGTTACCTGAATAGACTTCATGGATACAGGTAGGGATAAGGGAAAGTGACCAACTTTGGATGTTTGATTACCTGTAACAGCCCGAGATTTTATGAAAAATATTCTTTTTTATTTCACTAATGTCTTGTGTTGTACGCTACACCAAAAGGAGCTTGCACAACACGCATCCTTGACTTGACTTGCATTACACGCAATCACAACCTTCCTCGATAGCGTGTGTAGTACGCAATACTGAGTTTCACTAAACAACAATATTCTATTAAAATATTATTAAAACTAGCCATTATGAATAGTAATAACCACTTTTTGAAATTCTGTAAATCTTATTTTTCAAAATGAACTTCATTTTTGGATTCGGAGTATCGAATTTAGCCTAAGGTGAAATTTTGGTACTTTTCGGATAACTTTCATATTCTGATGAATAGTGAAAATTACTAAATTATAATTAAAACAAATTTTTTAATCGAAATAATTAATAGTGATAAATTATTAATTTTATTGGTTTTAAAGTATATTTAGAATATATTTTTACAATTTAATACAATGTTGGTCATTGGTTGTAATTTCACATTTAAACCAGACATAATCAAGTGTCAATCTTTTGATAGATATTGTTTCTTAAAAACACGCTATTTGTTTTAACAGCAGGATTTAATTATAAAATTAATTAATTCAATTTCTATGTTATGAATTTGGTAAAATAGACTTCATTTTTGAAATCGGAATATGAAATATAGCTTAGGACGAAATTTTGGCATTGTTCTGAAAAACATCAATTTTTGATGAATAGTGAAACTACTAAGTGGTAGTTAAAAACTGAATTTTTCATAAAACATAATTTTACCGCTTCTGTGAATGGAATTTCAAAAATCCGAGAGACACGGTTGATGTCAGTAAGTAAAATTTGGTTCAATGAGATGAAAATAATTTTTGGTGAATAATAACTTTTTACTTTTATTTACCACGGTTAAAAGTAAATAGGGTAATTAAGGGTAAGAATGATATTAATATTACCCTAACACATGTCCTAATTCTATTGGACAAGTGTATCTCGACCAAAAACAACCTTAAGTGTAAAATATTATCATTTAGACCCACTTGAATTAGATTATGACATTTAAAATTATTTTATTTAATGAATAGTTAAAATAGTTAAAATCAAAGTTTAATAACTAAAACATTTTTAATATGGGGTTATACATAAGATAAATTCGACTTTAAATATTCATTAGAAAGATAAAAAGATTTCATACATAATGATATTTTATTTATAATTTTTAGACTTTAAATAAATTAATTTATTTATGACACAACGATGATGCAGTAATTACCCTTTTAAGGAAATATTAACATAATTGATGTTATAAATGCTCAAATGAATGTAATTTGAGACTTTTTATGAATTACACTAATTTTATAGGTTACTATGATATATTAGTGTTGATTTAATCAACTTTTTTCGAACATATAATTCTGTTATGACTTTCACAAAAATCATATATCAAATAGTGTCAAAATTGACACAAAATAGTTTTTAAATAAAATATTATATTATTAATTGTTATTTTATTCCTAAAAATCTAAGGTTCGGCCAAATGACTTAGATAAGGATATATTTATTAGTAATAAACAATTTGGGGTTCGTTTGGCATGTTATAGTAAGTGTATTAACCATATAGTGAAAGAAAACAAAAAGACACGGTAAAAGTTAAATTATTTAACTTAGAGTTAAATCTAATTGATAAGGTTAAAATAATATCCTAAACTTGTCTAAATACTATTGGTTGATAGGATTTCGACTCATCCCCACTTTATCTTCGAAATAAGACCCTTTGGAACCATTATAAACCTATTTTGACTTTAATATAAAATAATATTTTGAGATATTCCTAAGGTGCCCCTCTCCTCCCTTATAAAAGGGCACCTCCTCCCCCTTCCTCCTCACACCAATTTGAGCACTCAATCTCGGCCAAACTCTGCCAAAATCCCTTCTCCACTTCCCTAGAATAATCCTAGAGGTCCTGGTCTTCTTCAAAGACCAATCTTAGTTCCCTAAGTAGAGGATTCAAAGAAGCGTTCCAAAGAAGAGGTAATATCCATTACCGATCTTTTCAATTTCTTTCTTCTTCAACTTCTTCTTCTTTAGTTGTTTCATGATAAAGTAATAACATCAGTATTTCTTATATACTTATATTTTATTATAAATATGAAACAACTCTAATTAACCTTCTATCCATCCTACGGAAAAAGGAAATCACCGCGCGTGCGTACGTACGGAATACCGTCTCCACGCCGTGGTGTAATCTATTTTCCGCCACCACCTTAATTGGATGTGTATAAAGGTGTAATGAGTAAATATATATGATTATTATAAAGTTATATTGATACTAAAATAGTATACATACACTTCAACACAATTCCACGACCATGGGAATGATATCATCGCTCGTGCGTACGTACGGACTACCGTCTCCACGACGCGATGAGATTCATTCTCAATGATTAACCATTCATGAATGATTATAAAGTATATATAATAAGTAATAATGAAATATATGACATAATAATGATACTGGAATTATTTATATGTATGTCATCTACTTAATTCCATTCAATTCAATAAGGAAACGAAAACAGCGTTCATGCGTACGTACGGACTACCGTCTCCATGAACGGTGTATTTCTTTCCATTTACTAATTTATTATATATGTATATTCTGAATATATATATAAATCATGTTTTATATTCTGGAATTAAGTAATCATGATCTAAGTAATCATATGAATAATTACAAGCTAAAAACACGAAGGACAAATGAGACGATTTTACCCAAAACGCTACTTTAACATGAATTTACAAAAGAACGGGTAATATAAAGTCATAATTGGACCATATATGATATAATAAAAATGAATATGATTCTGGAATAAGTCAATAACATGATTTAAATCATTATACAGGAGGTTCGGACACTTACAAAGCAAGTCGGACATAAGGTAAGGGAAATGTCACAATCTCATTTTTATCCGAGATTGTTTATACTTTAGAATTTACTGGGGTGTATTTTATCATCCACATCCATGTTCCCTCAATATGTAATATTATTTCCATCCTTATACAATAGTTTATATCCAATTTTACCCTTCGGTAAGTTTTTTTTTTGTAAAAGATATGAAAGGAATCTTTTGTCATTTTTCATACGAGGTACTTTTTGACTTTTCCGAAAAAAGTACGAAGAATGTTTTTTTTAACTTATACGGCATGAATGGATTTCTAAAAAAATTATTTCCAAGAAGCTTCCTTTACAAGTATTAAAGTTTATTTTTAATCAACTTCTTTTAGTTTAAAATTGTATGACATGTTAAGAAAGGAAAAGTGTTTTTGAAGTAGAAAGGATATTTTCCTCAAGAATGAAGTTCAAGTATTTTATAAAAATTATTTTCCATCTAAGATAATAAAAGGGTTCTGTTTTTATCCCTATTATTACATGGATTTGATTATGTTGTGATGGAAACATTTTTATGAATTCTTTTATCTTATATGAATTGTTTTATGATGTCATGTTGTTTAAGAATCCCATTTTTATTACATGGGTTATGCGGTGATGTATGATTTATGATTATGTGGCACACATAAGAAAGGATTCATTATAAGATGGGTGGGACCTATATCTCCCTCCAATGCATTGGGTAAAGATTTTATATCTCATGAGATAGACATGGCTGGAACGGTAGGTTATACCGGTTCAGTGAAACAGGACTGGAACGAGGGTGACTCGGTTCAGAAAGGGACTTTGTCCACTAAGATAGTCTTGGCAATGAGTCATGACTAACAAGAAATGATTTTCCATGATTATGTGTGCATGCCACAAAGTTTCAAGTTTCATGTTATGATTATGGGGATCTCATTTTCACTTCTATGATTTGTTCCATGTTAAGATATTATGATCTCTTTTGCAGGTTATGATTTTCAAAAAGATATGATATGATTTTTATTTCTTTTGTATACCCTTACTGAGCATTTGAGCTCACCCTTTTATGTTTTCTTTTCCCCAGGATATAAAGAAAGGTTTTAGGTAAAAAAAAGGGGAAGATCTTTATGGAAGATATTGAAGATCTTTCACCACGATTAGAAGATTACGCTCCGAGTTTCCAAAGACACTAAACTATTACGGTCCTTGTGTGTGTGTTTTTGTTATGTACTAAGTATTCCGCAAATGTAATGTAATGTCCATGTACGTTAAGCTTCGTGTCTCTACAGTTGGTATCAGAGGAAAGGTTTAGTCAACCTTTGGAAACTAGGATGCGAAAACGTTAGTGAGATCCCTAGAGATATTTCTAAGGTATGTCTAGGGATGTCCCTAAGGTTAAGTATACGTATAGGTTATAGTAATAGAACTATGCTAATGATCATAGAATTAAACCTAATATGTTAGATATTGAAGGTACTCCCCCTTTATTATGTTGTTTTCCCTAGCATGATTTTTGTCTCTCACACTATTCTTTTTGGGTTTTAGAAAATGGCTAGAAACAAGATGATTCACGATAATGGAGGATATGATGGACAATGGAATGATATTCTTCATAATGAAATGGGATTTGGAAGTCCAAACATCATTATTATGCCGAATCAGCAATCTCATAATATGATCAATAAAGTAAAATTTGGTAAGTTTCCTGACTCGGCTAATAAGAGAAAGATGGAGTTTCATGATGATCATAGAGGAAAGAAAGTTCAATTTCCCCTATGTAAATCATGTGGGAAGAGGCATCAAGGAGAATGTTTCAAAGGAACTGGAAGATGTTTTGGGTGTGGAAAAGAAGGACACAAAGCAAGTAAGTGCAAAGGAAAAGGTTCAGTTAACACCATGGATGAGGATAATGGTATTGCTACGACATCAACAATGGTTAAATGTTTTAAATGTGGAATGTACGGGCATTATGAAAACCAATGCCCTAAGGGAAAGTCTCATGAAGATAATCAGTATGGTCGTATGGGAAGTATTTATGTTGATGATGATGAAGAGACTACAAATGATATGTGAGATGAAAGAATTGTTGAAACTCAGTCAATGGTTTAAGAATGTAGTGGAATGATTACATGTTTATCATGTGTAATGTTGAATAAGAAATCTCATGGTACTATGGAATAAAGAAACATCTAAGGATTGTTACACTGTTGTCTTTCCTTGAGTTATGAAAGTGTATGATTAATGGTACCACTATCCATGAAAGGTTATTCAGATATTTTTGTAATGTAGATGATATGTGCATAATGAAGGGATAAGGAGAAAATGAAATGTTTGATAGTATTCATGAGCTCATGATTGATATAAGGACTAAGTGATATCATGGTTTGAGTATATAGAATTTTGAGGATTTTAGTATGTGAAAAGTGTTAACTTTTAACTGCATTCAAGTTTTCACTATGGTTCAATGGGTATTCAAGAGAATACATTATTAAGGCCTTTGAATGTTTGGAATGTGACCAACAAAACATATCTTATGATATATGGGGATCGACGATGGTGTTAAATCTCTGGTAATCGTTTTCACTATGTTATGAGAGTGGACTGCAGTATTATGGATAAGCCTAAAGATTGGAATGGACATAAGTTATTATTGTTTAAGGATAGAAGTTTTCTCGATATTATTGATGGGATGATATAGTAATATAGTTTTAGAAAAAGGACAACCTGCAGGACGGGCGACAGCCCATCACGTCGGACAAGGATGTGGGAATCGAACCCACAACCGAAGTGCGACTGGCCTTTATTGCCTACCACTGGCCTACAGGAAGTCCCTGTTTAGTAGAAACTAGTTTTATTATATTAAGCAGTATGATATATGAAATATAAGTCCATTTTAGGAACCATATATGATTAATCTCACTATAGATCGACTTATGTATATAATTTTTGCTAAACTTTTGTTTGAGACAGATGGAATGATCCGTCATTCTATCACATGATCTGATAACACTTCACGAATAACAAATTCAACTTCATTTATTTAAGAGATGAATTGGAAATTGTTCAAGGCACGAACAATAGTGCGACTGTACCAAAATAAAGTAAGTATTTATTCTAATTCAAATTCTTCAACTTTAGGGAAATGATCTTGAAAACCAAAAATGTTGTCCTAGTGATCTTATACCTGATGAATCGGATGGTACCTTAGATCGTCACAAATTTATGGATTTGTGATTGTTGGCTTTTCCATAGCCATGTTCTCTACCACTCTCCATCAGAACATGATGGTTAGATTTCTCTTCCATATCCATATTTTCACCGATGTGGAAACCCAGTGATTAGTTTATTTGGGTAATCGTTACATTTCATACTTTAGTTTTTAAAGCCAAGTTTTGGTATTCCTTTTTACGATGTGGGTTTCTATCAAAGAAACTTTCAAATAGTAAACAATTTATAACCCCGACGAATTTCGAGGGCGAAATTCATTTTAAGGGGGGTAGAATGTAACAGCCTGAGATTTTATGAAAAATATTCTTTTTTATTTCACTAATGTCTTGTGTTGTACGCTACACCAAAAGGAGCTTGCACAACACGCATCCTTGACTTGCCTTGCATTACACGCAATCACAACCTTCCTCGATAGCGTGTGTAGTACGCAATACCGAGTTTCACTAAACAACGATATTCTATTAAAATATTATTAATACTAGCCGTTATGAATAGTAATAACCACTTTTTGAAATTCTGTAAATCTTATTTTTCAAAATTAACTTCATTTTTGGATTCGGAGTATCGAATTTAGCCTAAGGTGAAATTTTGGTACTTTTCGGATAACTTTCATATTCTGATGAATAGTGAAAATTACTAAATTATAATTAAAAACAAATTTTTTAATCGAAATAATTAATAGTGATAAATTATTAATTTGAGTGGTTTTAAAGTATATTTAGAATATATTTTTACAATTTAATACAATGTTGGTCATTGGTTGTAATTTCACATTTAAACCAGACATAATCAAGTGTCAATCTTTTGATAGATATTATTTCTTAAAAACACGCTATTTGTTTTAACAGCGGGATTTAATTATAAAATTAATTAATGCAATTTCTATGTTATGAATTTGGTAAAATAGAATTAATTTTTGAAATCGGAATATGAAATATAGCTTAGGACGAAATTTTGGCATTGTTCTGAAAAACATCAATTTTTGATGAATAGTGAAACTACTAAGTGGTAGTTAAAAACTGAATTTTTCATAAAACTTAATTTTACCGCTTCTGTGAATGGAATTTCAAAAAACCGAGAGACACGGTTGATGTAAGTAAGTAAAATGTGGTTCAATGAGATGAAAATAATTTTTGGTGAATAGTAACTTTTTACTTTTATTTACCACGGTTAAAAGTAAATAGGGTAATTAAGGGTAAGAATGATATTAATATTACCCTAACACATGTCCTAATTCTATTGGACAAGTGTATCTCGACCAAAAACAACCTTAAGTGTAAAATATTATCATTTAGACCCACTTGGATTAGATTATGACATTTAATATTATTTTATTTAATGAATAGTTAAAATAGTTAAAATCAAAGTTTAATAACTAAAACATTTTTAATATGGGGTTATACATAAGATAAATTCGACTTTAAATATTCATTAGAAAGCTAAAAAGATTTCCTACATAATGATATTTTATTTATAATTTTTAGACTTTAAATAAATTAATTTATTTATGACACAACGATGATGCAGTAATTACCCTTTTAAGGAAATATTAACATAATTGATGTTATAAATGATCAAATGAATGCAATTTGAGACTTTTTATGAATTCCACTAATTTTCTAGGTTACTATGATATATTAGTGTTGATTTAATCAACTTGTTTTGAACATATAATTCTGTTATGACTTTCACAAAAATCATATATCAAATAGTGTCAAAATTGACACAAAATAGTTTTTAAATAAAATATTATATTATTAATTGTTATTTTATTCCTAAAAATCTAAGGTTCGGCCAACTGACTTAGATAAGGATATAGTTATTATTAATAAACAATTTGGGGTTCTTTTGGCATGTTATAGTAAGTGTATTAACCATATAGTGAAAGAAAACAAAAAGACACGGTAAAAGTTAAATTATTTAACTTAGAGTTAAATCTAATTGATAAGGTTAAAATAATATCCTAAACTTGTCTAAATCCTATTGGTTGATAGGATTTCGACCCATCCTTACTTTAGCTTCGAAATAAGACCCTTTGGAACCATTATAAACCGATTTTGACTTTAATATAAAATAATATTTTGAGATATTCCTAAGGTGCCCCTCTCCTCCCTTATAAAAGGGCACCTCCTCCCCCTTCCTCCTCACACCAATTTGAGCACTCAAGCTCGGCCAACCTCTGCCAAAATCCCTTCTCAACTTCCCTAGAATAATCCTAGAGGTCTTGGTCTTCTTCAAAGACCAATATTAGTTCCCTAAGTAGAGTATTCAAAGAAGCGTTCCAAAGAAGAGGTAATATCCATTACCGATCTTTTCAATTTCTTTCTTCTTCAACTTCTTCTTCTTTAGTTGTTTCATGATAAAGTAATAACATCAGTATTTCTTATATACTGATATTTTATTATAAATATGAAACAACTCTAATTAACCTTCTATCCATCCTACGGAAAAAGGAAATCAACGCGCGTGCGTACGTACGGAATACCGTCTCCACGCCGTGGTGTAATCTATTTTCCGCCACCACCTTAATTGGATGGGTATAAAGGTGTAATGAGTAACTATATATGATTATTATAAAGTTATATTGATACTGAAATAGTATACATACACTTCAACACAATTCCACGACCATGGGAATGATATCATCGCTCGTGCGTACGTACGGACTACCGTCTCCACGACGCGATGAGATTCATTCTCAATGATTAACCATTCATGAATGATTATAAAGTATATATAATAAGTAATAATGAAATATATGACATAATAATGATACTGGAATTATTTATATGTATGTCATCTACTTAATTCCATTCAATTCAATAAGGAAACGAAAACAACGTTCATGCGTACGTACGGACTACCGTCTCCATGAACGGTGTATTTCTTTTCCATTTACTAATTTATTATATATGTATATTCTGAATATATATATAAATCATGTTTTATATTCTGTAATTAAGTAATCATGATCTAAGTAAACATATGAATAATTACAAGCTAAAAACACGAACGACAAATGAGACGATTTTACCCAAAATGCTACTTTAACATGAATTTACAAAAGAACGGGTAATATAAAGTCATAATTGGACCATATATGATATAATAACAATGAATATGATTCTGGAATAAGTCAATAACATGATTTAAATCATTATACAGGAGTTTCAGACACTTACAAAGCAAGTCAGACATAAGGTAAGGGAAATGTCACAATCTCATTTTTATCCGAGATTGTTTATACTTTAGAATTTACTGGGGTGTATTTTATCATCCACATCCATGTTCCCTCAATATGTAATATTATTTCCATCCTTCTAAAATAGTTTATATCCAATTTTACCCTTCGGAAAGTTTTTTTTTTGTAAAAGATATGAAAGGAATCTTTTGTCGTTTTTCATACGAGGTACTTTTTGACTTTTCCGACAAAAGTACGAAGAATGTTTTTTTTAACTTATACGGCATGAATGGATTTCTAAAAAAATTATTTCCAAGAATATTCCTTTACAAGTATTCAAGTTTATTTTTAATCAACTTCTTTTAGTTTAAAATTGTATGACATGTTAAGAAAGGAAAAGTGTTTTTGAAGTAGAAAGGATATTTTCCTCAAGAATGAAGTTCAAGTATTTTATAAAAATTATTTTCCATCTAAGATAATAAAAGGGTTATGTTTTTATCCCTATTATTACATGGATTTGATTATGTTGTGATGGAAACATTTTTATGAATTCTTTTATCTTATATGAATTGTTTTATGATGTCATGTTGTTTAAGAATCCCATTTTTATTACATGGGTTATGCGGTGATGTATGATTTATGATTATGTGGCACACATAAGAAAGGATTCATTATAAGATGGGTGGGACCTATATCTCCCTCCAATTCATTGGGTAAAGATTTTATATCTCATGAGATAGACATGGCTGGAACGGTAGGTTATACCGGTTCAGTGAAACAGGACTGGAACGAGGGTGACTCGGTTCAGAAAGGGACTTTGTCCACTAAGATAGTCTTGGCAATGAGTCATGCCTAACAAGAAATGATTTTACATGATTATGTGTGCATGCCACAAAGTTTCAAGTTTCATGTTATGATTATGGGGATCTCATTTTAACTTCTATGATTTGTTCCATGTTAAGATATTATGATCTCTTTTGCAGGTTATGATTTTCAAAAAGATATGATATGATTTTTATTTCTTTTGTATACCCTTACTGAGCATTTGAGCTCACCCTTTTATGTTTTATTTTCCCCAGGATATAAAGAAAGGTTTTAGGTAAAAAAAAAGGGGAAGATCTTTATGGAAGATATTGAAGATCTTTCACCACGATTAGAAGATTACGCTCCGAGTTTCCAAAGACACTAAACTATTACGGTCCTTGTGTGTGTGTTTTTTTTATGTACTAAGTATTCCGCAAATGTAATGTAATGTCCATGTATGTTAAGCTTCAGGTCTCTACATTACCTTTCTAGTATGGAGTATGGGGGCAGAGGACCAAGCCTATACTTGAGGTGATACTTGAGATAGCCTGTGTAATTTTTTAATTTTTGTATAACATATTTTATATTCATGTTCCCCTAGTTCCCATATATTTCCATTTCTGGTATAACATTCCATGATCATCATTTTTTGTATATGAAATTGATGGATGTGATTAGTTGGTTATTTATATAATGGATGTTTACTCTTACATTGTTCAGTTATCCTTATGCTTTCGCTAGTGATTGATATGATCGTACCATTTTACTATACTCTGATCATGAGGATATAGCCTCCCCACTATTCCACCATGGACCCTCACTACTAGTCGGCAACCTTTGGAGTATGAGGAGGCGTGCTTGAGGTCATGTGGACAACCAGGTTCAGTTACTATTGAGTGATCCGATCATGGGATGTCACACCACATTAGAGTACGACAAAATACTGAAAAACAATAAAGGGCCAAATAAAATCCCACCCATAAGATTATAAAAGGTCAAAATTGATAAGTAGGATGAGATTATTATCAAATGAAACACCTAGTCCAACCATAGTCAATCCAGCTCACTATGCTTTGCCTGCTCCTGGTCCTCTTAGGAAACTGTCAAAAGGCCTGCCATTTTCATAAGATAGGACATGTGCTAGAAGATCCCATACATGGGTGAGTATAACAATACATAGTAAGACATCCAAAAATAACCAAAAAATAAGCATCAAGAGAGTAGTTATCTCATCACGAGGTATACCAATAGGATATGAGACATAACAATAAGAATAAAACCCAAATATACTCATAACAGACTCTAAGTCTCAAATAGGTCTTATCCACTACCATCCATATGATTATTCTCGATGCTTCATGGCAATGATCATCCAGGATATCTCACTGCATGGGTCATGCTGTTATAGCTGGTGTTTTTTTGAGAGGTCTACTCATCGAGTCTCGCCAAAGTACTCACTAGAACTCTGAAGATGCCAACATTTATGTAGGTTATCACACCTAGGACTGTTGGGGGACACCAAAAATCCCACCAGATCAATATTATAGATAGGTTATCGACACCCTATGCATGGTGGTCACACCATACCACAAACTCTACCTAGGATAAAGAATGAATGATATAGTATTACACTTTGGTAACACATAGGGGTACACCAAACTCTATCTATGAAAAAACCCACAGAGAGGATCACAATTCTATTCCCAAGACATAATTCCATACTGTGCCCTCATAGGGGTGGACCAAGGGATCATAATCAGTTGAACCTAGTCTATACTGAAGAAATGAAGGGCTCCAAACTACCTCAGAGTAAGTACACAATGTCTATAGAGGGTACATGATGTGTACCTATAAATTCAGACCTACCCATGTCTATTCCCATGTTCCTCTACCCGTGTTCATATACACTATCTATTCCCATATACCTTTATGTTCCAGTGTACCTAGTCACGTCTGAGTACATGGTTGTTCCCATGAACTATGATCGTGATGGTGTGCCTGGACGCATCCATGCTTGTATACCCTTTGAGATACACGTTGACATGCTAGCACTGGGTCACATGGAATGTGACACATGTCACAAAACATGTGATATTTTTCTCTATGCATTAGCACTAATGTGGTAGAAGAGGGACTACACGACATATGTTCTTCGAACATCACATTATGTAATCAGAAATTTCATAGAAATTCTAGGATATTCTCTATGTATTCACCTATGAATCACTCCTTCGATCCAACCATGATTCTAACCATAATTTACAGATTTCGATCTGAACAAGCCCTGCTGCCATTTCCCACTGGATTTTGGCCATCCAAACCGATTGAGAACTAGTTCCAGTCACATTGCATCGTCATCGCACACCAAAACTTAAAAAAATAGTGGTCACTAATTGAGTCATGATCCTCCACCAATATCTCTAAATCACTATCATACCTTGATCACTCCCTCGACTACAAACTTGAACCCACAATAGAAATTCATTGTGCCAAAGAATGATTGTGTGATGATCTATTTTTAGTTACTGGTCAAACTGCCGACCAAGGAAAATACCAGTGATGAATCGTGTGAAGAAATGAGTAAAAAAAGAACAAACCACAAAAGTTGAACAAACCTTTGCCATTTTTCATTTTAGACTCAATTCATTTCCATTAGAATGACAAATGGAGATAAATGATAAATAATATCAATTCCCCATAATTCCAAGAAGATAAATCCAAACTCGCAAGGCATGATTGACCCATGAATCAACTGATTAGTGGATTGATTCACATTTGTCATGGAATTCAAATTTGAGAAATAAAACAAAAAAATAAAACACCCTACCTCAAGTTTAGATCAATAACTGGCAAATAAATTTTTTGTGCCCTTGTCATTGGTGAGATCCATAACTCCATTGGCCTAAATGATACTGATGGTACCAATCCGAACCTTAATCCCGCTACCATCCTCCAAAATATCCTCAATTCACTCCTCTCAGATTCTAGGGTTATGTGTATAACCATTAGGATTTGTAATAAACATGTACTTATAGATGATTCAGGTCACTACATAAAACAAATCAAAATAAATAAATAATAAATTTATTTTATTATTTCCACCTACAAACATCATTTAATAAAATGACATATGTCGATAAATATTATGTCATACCTATGGTAAAACTCACATTTTGGACTCAATGATAATCTTATATTTCTGATCAGAGACTCCATTCATGATTTATTCTATTATTTATGAAAAAATGTGCGCACATGATATAATATATATAATATTTTTATTATATCAACACCAAGGCTCACCGGGCTATGGAATCTCATGTTGTCTCAGTGAATAGATCTTAAAATATTATTGGATATATTTCAAATATTTAAAAGAAATAAACAAAGATGTTACATTATCCCCACCATAGGGATTTTTTTCCTGAAATGAAAAAATCCTACTAAAAAAGATGAGGGTACTGAGCTCACATTTTGGGTCTCCTATTCCCAGGTGCTCTCAGAAGGATTCTCAGGCTATCACCGGACACACACCACAAGAATTGTTCACCCATGAAGGATATTTTCATGCTGATCCTTGATCTCAACCGGGTACTCTACAAAGGTATCTCTATCCTCAATATCCAACTCATCCTAATCGATAACATGTGATGGGTCGCACACATAACTTCTCAGCTGTAACACTCGGAAGACATCATGTACATTGTCTAACTGTGGTGGTAAGACCAAGTGGTACATCACCTCACCAACCCTACACAATATCTAGAAATGTACAATAAACCTCGGAGATAACTTTCCCCTCGACCAAAACTCTAAAATCCACATCGAGGTGATAGATTTAAGAACACATGTCTCCCTCCTCAAACTCCAAAGGCCTCTATTGTTTATTCAGATAAGACTTATAATGGCTCCGTGCAGTCCTCATCTACTCTTGGATGATCTACACCTCTCTATCATATCTCACATCAACTATGGGCCCATGAATACTGACTCACCTGAATTATTCCAAAATAGTGGTGACCTATAGGGTCTCCCATAAAAGGTCTTTAATGGTTCCATACCAATGATAGAATGATAGATACTGTTGTATAAAAACTCCACCAAGATTAGGTGATTCGCCTAAGTACATCCAAACTCCAACATGTAAGCCCACAACATTTCCATAACCTGAATAGTTCCCCCAATATGGATATCAGTCAAGGGTATAAATGTAGTGTTCAAACACAACTATGTCCCAAAGGCCTCCTATAATCCTCTTCATAATGATGAAAACAAGAAAAAATCACTGTCTAAAACAATCATTGAGGGAACTCTATGAGGTAGAACTATCTCCTACATGTAAAGGCATCCCAATATCTTTACTAAACTCTACTCCTGAATATCTAGGAAGTGGGATTATTTGGTGAGTCAATCTATGATCAACTAGATGGAATCATGTCATTTAAAAAATCATGGATGCCCCATCATAAAGTCCATAGTTATAAAATCCCACTTCCACTTTGGCACCTCAAGGGTTTGAGGTAAACCCATTGGAACCTGGTACTTAGCCTTCACCTATTGATAAGTTAGGCATTAGGAGACAATATATGATACACAATTATTTATCTATATCCACCAAAATTGATGTTAAAGTACCTGGTACATCTTCACCACACCGGGATGTACCACTAAGGGGGAAGTATGAAAGTCCCTCAACACCACCTCATGCAACATCATTGGTACCATCATCCATCCCATGAAAAGGATGACGTGATCCCTGATGGTTCTGGGCATAGAGGAAGCATACAGTGGCGGGTGATATTTTTTTTAATATTTCAATTTCCAAAACCAAGAGCGAGGACCTTGCATGTCAAATTTATAATTAATTTATTTAATATCGGAATAAATGATTACCTTTGATTAAAATATTTTATTTGCTGATGATGTTGATCATCCAAAAAGTAACCTTTTAGATTACCTTTATTGCATTGTGAGGATCCAAGTGTAGAATCCCTCTAGAAGTGATCCAAAAATGATCCTTTGATATCCGAACAATTCCAATCAATCTTCAGGTGCTAGCATGGAAAGTCAATTGTCTTACATTACTTGTGTTGATCACTCATCCTTAGATTTTGAAGGTATCTCTCTTACGTTTCTTGTTCTTGAGAGGAAGAAAGAAAAGATGAGTTGAGAGTGAATTCATTGTGCGCAAAAATTTCTCTATTCTTGATATTTGATACCATATACAATATACATAACCATCTATTTATAGCGATAGGGTTTAGGTTAAAATATTATTTAATTAAATACCGGCCATTAAATACCATTTAAAACCTTTAATGATCTACATTCCATATAATAATAATAATAATATTATTATTATTTTGTGGCGCACACCAACTTGCATAATAATAAATATTATTTAACCGTCATGTTAATTATTATTTTCCCCCAGACTCGATCTTGGTCCATTTGAACACCTAATCATTTATTGAATACCTGAATAAACAATTTATTCATAAATAAATATTTTATCCACATACTAGTGAATAAATATTTATTAAATATTGAATAAAATAAAAAAATAAATATATTTTTTCACATACCATTGAATAAATATTTATTTAAATTATGTGATCAATAAAACTTGAATAAAATTACTCCTTAGTCTTGAGAATAATATTTACTTAGTTAATTAAATTCAAATAGAAATTAATTTAGATCATAAAAAAACTTAGTGTGTGACCCTCTAGGATTGTTTATCATTGAAATTAGATGGGTATACCTAAAGTCTAAAATTACTATCTAGCAACGAGTCAAGGAATGAAAGAGAAAGAAATTAATGTTGCAATAAATAAAACAAAATATGAACACACACTGTGTAATATAATCCCTTTGTCACAATATATCATCAAGAAGGTTTCACAATTGTGTCACAAACCTATATGCTCGATGCGTCTTTCTCTGACTATTTGAAATAAACCTGTTATCACACCATGTCCATGGAATTTAGGGAAATGGTTATATTCTAATCAAAGGTTCGAGATATCATCTTCCATAAAGATGGAATTGACAAATCCTTCCTTGACTTGTCCATTAATGAAATGTCAATCATGATGCACCCAACATACCCTATTTCCCACCAACATATTGTGTGATGATTTTGGTCAGTAAATCTAATTGTGCGAGTCATGACATGCATCAATGATAATATTAATTTTTAATAACCATTACACATGTTTGTAGATAGGAATATATGATGACACCAAAACATGATGAATTCCTACCAGCGGGTCTATTCTCATAATCTCCCATCCTAGAGATTACTAAGTGTGAACTTCATGAGAAGAAGGCTCATCCGCTTACGAGTAATCACACTTGATGTTCTATATACCATGTGTCCCATCATAGTATGTTATCCAACCACAAAACTATATTATGAATATTTTCATAGACCTTCAAGGTTTTTATCATAGTAGGGAACTGCTATGACCTTATCAATGCGATAAATACTTTGGGACATTATTACATTTAGGTAATGTATAAAATTGTACAATATTTAATAATATATTTAATTAATATTAAATATAGCAAATATACATGTAATCAAAGTACAAATAGTTGGTCCTAGGATGCCAACTTCAACAAACTCCCACTTGAACTAAAGCCAATTTTATATGACTTTCAGTCTTATTGACCTCACATGATAATTATGTTTCTACTAAGTCATGGTTTTAGTAAAGGGGTTCCCCACATTATCTTCCATGAAAATACTTTTCACTCTAACCTCACCTCTCTGAGAAAAATACTTAAAGACATGATACTTCTGAAGTATGTGCTTCATTCTCTAATGTGACCTTGTCTCTTTTATAAGATCCACTACTACAATATTATCATAATAGATTGTGATATAATCTTTAATACTAGGAAAAACATCAATCTCTTGGACAAATTTTTATATACATGCTGCTTATTTAGATGACTCAGAAGCCGGAATATACTCAGACTCTACTATATAATCTATGACTACAACCTTCTTTGAGCTCATCCTATTCACAACACTTCTATTCAAAGTGAATATTTATATCATTTGTGACTTCATATCATCTTGATCAGTTTGGAAACTAGCATATGCATATCATCAGATGACTAGTTCCACATATCCTCCATAAAACAGAAATATATCCTTAGTACGCCTTAAATACTTAAGGATAATATTGACTACCATCTAATGGAGGTCACCTGGATCAACTTGATATCTTCCTACTGCACTTAATGCATAGGTGACATCTAGCATAGTACATAATATAACATATATGACCGACTCAATCTCTATTGCATATGGAATCATTACCATTATGTTTACTTCCTCATGTGTCTGAGGATACATTTTATTGGAAAGATAAATGCCATGAAACACTGATAATAATTCCCTCTTGGATTTTTCTATACTAAATCTTTTTAGTATCTTTTCAATATATGTACTTTGACTTAGGTCGAGAAACCTCTTAGATATATCACGATGAATCTTGATCCTAAGAATATATGATACCTCTCCCAAGTCCTTCATAGAGAATCATTTATTAAACTACACCTTAATAGACTGTAAGACCAGTATTTCATTTCCAAGGAGTAATATGTCATCAACATATACTATTAAGAAAATGACTGCACTCCAACTAAACCATTTTTATATAAATAGTTCAGACTCATTATTTATGAAACCAAATTTTTTTATGGGTTCATCAAAATAATTTTTTCATGACCTATTTCTTTCTTTAATCCATAAATGTATTTTTTCAATTTTAAACATCTTGTTGGCATCCTTTGGGATCACAAACCCTTCAGGTTGTGTCATATAGAAATATTCCTGAAGGTTACGGTTAAGGAAGTATGTTTTGACATCAATTTTACCAATCTTATAATAATGTTAAGATGTAATAGAAAGTACAATTCTGATGGATTTCATCATTTCAACTAGTGAACAGGTTTTATCATAGTCAATTCCATGATGCCGTTTAAAACCTTTTATAACTATTCGCACCTTATAGGAAATAAATGGTCCTTCCTTGTCCAGTTTCTTATTGAATATCCATTTATACCCAACATCCCTTACATCCATTAGAGTATATACCAAAATCCAAACTTTCTTTTGGTACATGGAATCCATTTTATAATTCATGGCTTCTTTCCACTTGGAAATATCTATGCCACTTACTACTTCCCTATCGGTTAGAGGATCATTATTATTAAATAATAATGATTCACCATCCTCAGTGACTAAAAAACCATACTATTCTAGTTATCTAACCTCTAATGTACTCCTACACAGTACATGTGTCTCTAGAGTAGTTTCTTCTTCTATAGGGATTTGTGGAATCTATTCTTGTGCCTACTATTTTGTAACTTGAACCTCAATATAATCAAAGTCTATCTCACTCCCACTATCTCTTTTAGAGATTCCCCTGTCTCAAGGAATATGACATTTCTTACCATTATTACCTTTTATCTAAGGGTTAATATAGGTATTATCTCCTTATTTCTTTACGGTATCCTATAAATGTACACTTTGTGCCTTGGGGTACAATTTTCTTAACTGAAGAGGCCTTAAAAAATTCTCCGCTACCCCACACATGTAAATTCAACCACATGGTTTTTATTCCACTCTAAAATTTGTATAGAATACCATTTATCAATTTAATTGGTACTTATTTGAGTATGTTTGTATCTGTTTGTAATGCATATCCTCAAAAGGATAATGGAAGACTCACATGACTCGTCATTGATATCACTATGTCCAATAAGGTGTGTTTCCTCATTTCTATTACACCATCCCACTGAGGCATATAAGGAGGAGTGATTTGGGATAAGATACCAACCTCCTGTAAGTAATCAATGAATTATTGATTAATATATTATCCACCATGATTTGAGTAGAGTTTCTTAATATTCTTACCAATATTGTTCTCAACTTAATTATTGTATTCCTTAAATTTATCAAAATAATGTAACATATACATCATTAAGTATACATATCCATATCTACTAAAATAATCAGTAAAATTTATTAAATATGAGTACCCAACCCTTGATTTAACAGGAAATGGTCCACACACATCAATATGAACTAATTCAAGAATCTATTTTTTCCTTTCACCTTTCCCACTAAATGGGTATTTGTTCATTTTTCCTTGTAAACATGTGTATCATACACCAAGTGGTTTTAGTTCAAAATAATATAAATATCCATCTTGATGTAATATAATCAAACACTTTTTGTTTACATGACCTATCCGGTGATGCCAAAGTTGGGTGGGGTATGAGTCATGTGAAGTAACTTCATTATCAATTTCTATTACTTGGTTCATGTAATCCAATACATAAAGGCTATTATTTAAATGTTCCTTAACATAAAAAATTCTATATTAATAAAAGAAGAAAACTTTATTCCAAAATTTAAAAATAAATCCATCTGTATCATGTATGGATACAAAAATAATGTTCATGGTAACAGATGGAACATAATAACAACATTTCAAAACCAATATCATTTCAGTCAGCAATGTGAGGTGGTAGTCCTTGATATTTACAACAAGTTTAGCTCCGTTGGTTGCTCGTAATCTATATCCCCTAATTTAATCTTTCTGAACCTACTTGTTTCCTATATTTGAATACATATGTGAGCACCACAGGATATATATAATACCCAATTTGTAGAAATAGATAAATTACACTTGATAAAAAATGTACCTGAAGCTTCCCCTTACTTCTTTGGATGGGTTTAGTTTTTATTCTAGTAGACCTTCTCGCCACATGCAAAAAAACAACAACATAATTTTCCATTTCTTGACCCTTGATCTTCCTCTTCTTGGAAGGTTGTAAAGAATATTTGGACTTATATCTCTTCACTTTTCCTTTCCATTTATTCACCACAAGGAAGGATTTTTGTGCTTCGTATCCTTATCTACTTGGTGAAGAATAATGAGAATATTTGGTAGAGACTTCTCAATGTTGTTCATATTAAAATTCACAACAAAGCTAGAGAATATATGAGGGAGTGATTCTATAATGAGATTAGTGCCTAGTTCCTTGACGTGTTTAAACCCTAGAATCTCTAAGTTCTCAATGAATCTAATGAGCTTGAATATGTGAGGCCTGACTGGGGAACCCTCTCCAAGCTTGATATGAAAGAGCATCTTGTAAATCTAAAAAAATTCATGTATAACTCTCTATTGGTAAAGACCACATAGGTGATCAAGAATAATATATGCATCCATGTTTTCATGAGACTTCATGAGTTCACTAGACATAAACAAAATTATCAAACATTGAATGTTGACCACTTCGCTAAAATGTTTTTCATAGACTAGAATCTCTTTA
Source organism: Viscum album (assembly GCA_963277665.1). Classification (NCBI taxonomy): domain Eukaryota; kingdom Viridiplantae; phylum Streptophyta; class Magnoliopsida; order Santalales; family Viscaceae; genus Viscum; species Viscum album. The sequence goes on from OY728157.1 coordinate 174,628,642, forward strand.
TCACCCGCCTCTTTAGAAATAGGATCAATCATTGAGGATTCTAGCATGTAATATTTATGTTCATGGAGTAGCACAACCCAAAGGCATATAAACCACTCCTGGAAGTTACTACGAGTTAGGAGGTTATATTTCTCCAATAATGATCATAGGGACAATGTGGTTGTCAAGCTTTCCATTTTTATTCTAAAATTAAAAGTGTATATTATTAGTAATTTTCTTGATTAAAAATTATGTGAAAAATAATAAGTTAATTGATTTTATTAATTATTAAATATCCTTCTATTTAGGCAGACAGGTCTTTGGAAACTATGGGCTTGCAGCTCCTTGATCCGTTGAGTGGAATCCCTAATCCTAAAATCCTGACTTGGATTTCCTCAACACTTGCCTTCAAAATTACACTAAGTATATAAAGGGATACTCTTCTTGATGTAAAATGGTTAATTCAACCCAAAACCATAATAATAACTCCCCTTATAAAAGTAAGTTTCCCAACAAGGGTTGGTCAAACACTTAGTTATATTTTGTTTTCTTCCTAATTAAGTAATTAAAGGATTATTCTAACTTAATATTAGGTTGATGTATTTTAATTAATTATTCATAATTTTTAGATTGTTTTATCTTTTATAGTTCTTTTAAATATTAAGTGTATGTTACTTAATTAATTAACCATGTTGGATAAAATATTTACACATAATTCATTTATTTAATTTATTATGTATAAAATTTATCTTGTTTATCCTTAACATGACTTGTTAATATTAAGTGGATGTTACTTTAATTAAACATGTTGGATAAAAAATTTATGTATAATACATTTATTTAAATTCCTTATTTCCATATTAATTCATTTATTTATGTGATTGTGGGCTTGCATCCATAAAAAAATAATTTCATAAACACAAAAAAATAAATAATTAAATGATCCGTTCATGAGATTTATCTAAAAGTTGATTTAATGAGAGGAAATTAAATCAACCTTTTACCCAGGGGAAATAACTCTGATTTCTAGTCTTGGCATGATTTACAACATTCCACCTGTCCACCTATGTATCACTTGAGTTGAAATCATAATGGTTTCATCTTGAACCACATCTACGCACCTTGGGCTACTCTATTAATTACATGTATTTAAGAATCACATGTAGGTGAGGGGAACCAAAGGACTGGTTAAATGAGATTACATAAATATCCTTAGACACACAGGTCCAACAAAATAATGGAGGGAGGGATGACACACATGCCATCATATTTAATTTAATAATAAATAATTTCAAACCCATGCAACAAAATAGCATAGATCGACCCTCATGAGGTCTTTAGAAACCATAATAATGTGTTAAAACTTTAAAAAAATATGTAGGGATCAAGGCATAAAAATAAAAAACCGGCCTACTTCATGGTGTAAACGCCGAAGCTTTGGGTTCAAATCTTCTCCCGAAAGTTGTTGCACCTCGATATGGTCCCGATCTATGCCAGGGATGAATTATGATGGTATCTACTCCCCCTTCCCCTTCAATTTGGCCATCGTACATGAGGGAGAATCTCCTACCCTCTTTTTCTGTGCGTGGGAACCCCAAATGGGGTGGGAGAGACTCTTTTAATTAATTTAATTTAATTAATTAATTAATTAATCACCAAATTTAACACCCATCCCAAGTCTCAAAATTCAAAGCAAGTTAATACCTCACCTAGGAAATACCTCCCATTCCAGACTCAACCACAAAGTCAGAATTTCAATATGACACTCTATTCACAAGATAAATCCATATGATGCTATCTAAATAATTAAATATTTAATTAATTAAATATTAAATATTCAAACAAAACTCCAAATGCTTGGAATTATACCAAACCCCTATCCTAGGATAAAAACCATGTCCCAAGATCAATATAGTAGTCATAAAAATTATCTGAGATCATATGATATGGTAAAATGACTATTTTACACCTCATGAGAACCTGAGGATAAAAATTTAAATTTCTACTGAAATTTCAAAATCCAGAAATCTCGAGTCTCTATAACCTCACCACCATAAACCATATTATCCTTGAGAATCCTTAGTGGTCTTACAACCATACATCCTGACCAACGTTTTTCATAAAAAAATCTCAACTTGTTGTGTTCTACTCAAAGACGATAATTGAGTTTCTCAACATAACATCAAAGAGAGGGCGTACAACCCATAAAAGGACAATCCACTACTTTACACCACTAAAAAACCACTAGAACAATTCATAACCACACCCTTCCATCTTGATATTCCATATCACCATTTAAAACTCTTAATCAAACTCATGGTGCTCCCCACCATAGAACTCAACCAACATTTACCGATTCCAATCCCTGAAATTTCCTATCATGGAAGTTGCATTTCAAAACACATCCTTAGTGGTCCACCAACCCACTTGATGTGGTTTTCACTATATCCTTGACTATACCCACACAAGGGTCACACCACCACACCTGATTTGGTGCTCCCCACCATAGAAGTATCCTTATCTTTTCCTCATAACCAAACATCTTTTTCCCCAACCCATGCCCCCAAAATGACCAATCCCTATAGCTAGCCATGGCCATATTTCTCCCATAAGATAAAAAAAAGAAAAAATATAATATTTTCCATTACCGACATCCAAGAACAATACTCATGGTATTCATCGATATCTAATCTATCATAGGGACATCACTCACAAAAATCCGATGGTGCGATCCCCACCATTCAGCTTCACTTACACCAGTCCATGAGCACAACCTACTTGGAGGCCCCTTATCAACCCAAGGAAACATCTATATAGAATTTCATAAAGTAAGTTATTTCTTAGAATACTCAAGACAATGTCAAGATATTAGGCACGATCATCTCTAAAATGTGAGTATACTAAGATGTTATTGATGAATACCCTCACAACCTTATCCATCTAAAACATCAAAGTTCTATCCCAAGACCTCGGGTTAGAATGACCACAAGCCTCTCACTAGAATTGAAATGATTCTTATCCCACTCATGTATATTTCCCAAATATAGAACCTCGGATGTACACTCCTATAATGTGGGATCCACAAACCAAATGATATAGTGCATGACCAGCACTCATGTCTCCAGCATTCCACTACCACAAAAATATTACATGCCCTTGTGTAACACATCCACAAAACCTACCCTTACTCCAATGAGCCACCTATCACAAAAACTCAACTCATAATCCTAAACCATGCAAACTACATCACTTATTGTGCTCTGATCCAACCTAAAGACACCGGGCTCAACTTGAATGTATAACTATTTCTAGATCTAGGCACCTGAATGAACTAGACCCTCTTGAAACCAACCGCAAGGTGGAAACACTAGAACAAAATTTCACCCCCCCCCAAAAAGACACCCAACAAGCACAAACCTCAAACCCAATTTCACCCTTCGTGCACCGTTGTAACAAGTCCAAAACACCCATCTATTCCTTGTAGACCCGAAGGCTCTGATAACCTGACCGACCCCTCTCACGAGTCACCCTAAAAAGTCAAGAAACCTTAAATCCTTGTTCTGGAGTCACATCAGAATGGCCACTAGGATCTTCCACCTAGCCCTACCAATCAATTATTACATCAAGAAACTATGTCTAAACACCTAGGTCTAAGACAAATCACAAAAGGTCACAACTCACGGGGAGTCCACAAGAACCCATCTCATCATCACATGAAATCAAATAGAAAAGACACCCATCTCTAGGGTCTCTCAACTTAAAGGCACCATATTCCATCCCACTACCCACAACTAGGGGGACCGTTCTCTCCAAGCATCTACACATTAGATCACTCCTTGTAGGACCTAAACATACTACCAAACTCAAACAAAACCATCTAAAAGGGGTCCATAGCTCTACAATTATACCATACTAACCCACCAGGGTCACTAAACCAAACGCACACAACACCACACCAACATCCCCACCATTGAGCATCTCACCATAGATCCACAGAACCTTACATAAAAAGAAATTACATAAAATCACACACTAGTAGGCCTACAACATGGGGATCCTACATTCCTATCATGATACATGAGACACATCTTGCCTCTATAGTCCAAGAGTCAAAACCTACTCATAGACCTCTTTCTAATGGGCCAATATCCTAAAATCCATTGTAAACCATGAAATCTAAACAACATATGTGTCTCTCGAAGAAAAAATCATATACAATTGTAAAATCACAAATTCAAAACATCAATCCCAGTCCTTGGTAACCTAGAATTCCTACCGAAATAGGGGTTTGTGATGCACCAGCTCGATATCCATCACAAGCTCTGAAACATTCTTATATCTTCTATCTAGAAAACCCAAATAGTTAAATAATAAGAAAGTAACTGTTCTGATACCACTTTGTAACATCCTGGCCCGACAACCACTAAACCGGTGCTCCAAGATGGTTTACCACAAGACCTCAAGAATGCATCACACACCAGATTCTACCGACTAGAATCGAGGGTCTAAGATGGATTAGTGAGGAGACTATACCCCCATATTAGAGTGCACAATAAGTAGTAAATAAAAAAATATCATTCACGTCATAGTAGTGTGAAATAATAAATAAACTAATGTTGAAAGGTGCTGTAATAAAACGAAAATTCAATAAAGGCCCGAAGAACTATGTAATTCATACAACCATGATCTCCCAATAGACTGATCATATAAAAGAAAATTAAATAATGGAAAAGTAAATAGAATAGGACCTACTAAAAACTCTAGGACATAACACATACATGGTCTCCAGTTCCCTGTCAAGTTACTCCAGCTCAACTAGTCAACTCCACACAATCATCCCACTTAACCATGTGACTCAGGTCCTCGACCCAATCCATCATGCATCCGTGATCAACTTGAAAGAAGATATAAGGTCTGTACGTACACTAAGGTGAATGTATATGGGGTGAGAAATAAATCTTAGTAGGCCACCCCCAATGATGAACCTATAAACTACTTCCACAAGTGCATGCTAATGAAATATGCTCAGATTAGTAAAAACATAACTGAAAAATAAATATAAAGAAAACAACTATCAATCCTTAGGTTTAAGACCTCGTTTGACCATACCTGATTCAGCCTAAGGTAGAGTGTCTCTAAGAACATATCACTGATCATGTATTCCAACTAGCCTATGGGATTCATACCCATGGAATCCACAACCAAACCTAACAAACTAGGGACACATCCTACGATGGTCCAATCATCTAGGATCCTAATCTAATCTATCCCATACCATATCCTCATAACCAAACATGTTCTCATACTTGGAACCTTGAAACATCTGTCCTAATATCACACAAAAGTAGTACCAAACTTAGACCTTCAGTCTAAAATCTATCTAGGGAATTATAACAATAGTTCATAGATAAACCTTACCACATATAAATTATATGTATCAAACCAAACATGCATGGAACATCGATCCTATATCTTAACCATGTATGTAGAGAATCATTCCACCATCCATCCTAGTTGGTATTCCATCAATGCCCATAGCCTTAGTCTGGAACACTATCCCCAAAGTGTACTATAAGTGTCTGGATATTTAGTCTGATACCATCTCAGTAGTATAGTTCCTATTTCCGGAACCTCAATCTAGCAACCATAACATCGGTGAGGCCCAGAGCATCAATCTAGCTCAAACTCAAGGATAAGGATCCTCAGTCTAACATCCTTTATCACATGGTATGTAATCAATGCCCAAAGCCTTAGTTCAGCACACTATCCATGAAGTATAATATTAGTGTATAGAGCCTCAGTATGAAACCCTCTCAGTATAATACTTCATATTCCTAGAACTTCAATCTAGCACCAAACCACATATATGTGTCATCATATTCATTATAATCAATAGTATAAAACAGCGTTCCCTGAACCCCAATCCAAAACTCAAACCATAAACAAACTATTGGTACCAATATGGAACCTCAGACCAACAATAACAATCATGGGTATCCAAAACTATACCTGTAGATCATATGTCCAGCTCTCTATGCCATCGCAACCCTAACCAAACAATCGATTTCCAAAACATGGAAACCCAACAAATATAAAATTACTCTGTGGGGGTAATCAAGATATCAACCTCAATGAACTAAAACATAACAATGGTTGGATATACATCCATATCATCTAGTAACATCTTAGCCCTATCAACTCATACATCATCCTAGATCCTAAGGAACACCCATATTTGAACTAAATAATCACATGTACCCACTCAGGGTCTTCCTATCAATCAGGACCACACAAGACCCTATCGATCCACACATGAACAATAGAATTTCCTCCTTAGATATTTAGAAATAACACTCAAGAAAAGAAATACTCTCTGAAACATGGTAACCACCAAACTCCCAGGCCAATCCCTAATACAAGAAACATCCTCAAACAGCCCTCAATGGACTCAAACCAATCCTTGATCAACTACATTCCACCAATGAATCCAAAATCAATCCCATGCCACATAGACATTCTCAATCATCAACCAAAACATGCAATGATCACTTAACCAGAAACCTAACCACCATGGTACTCATCAAGATTCCCTAAGACTCAACTCAAAACCACAATGAAACTCATCCATAACAACAATACTATGTCATCAACCAAGCACTACTAGAAAAAGAGGCTTTGGAGCCCCCCTGACATGGGAGAACGCCATTGGAAGTCACTAAGCTTAAAAAAAACCTTCATCTGCGCCCCCCTCACACTCAAACCCCCCTCGCGTCGCTGGAACCATACCCCGCAGTGCCGACTGCTGCCGCCCTCGCGTTGACCACCTCTGCCCTCATGCCCATCCTCCCTTTCCACATCGCTGACATTGTCCGTATCCCCCCCGCCCTCCCCCACACTCACGATCAAACCCCCCTTACACCTGAACCCTACCCTCAACGCCTGTTCTCCCTCTTCGCACCGCCACCGCCCGTCACTGGTCACCGTCGACATCGCACGACCGCCTCCACCTCCGCCTCTTCCCCCCCTCATAGTCGAACACACCTTGCACCCAAACCCTACCTGCAACTTCTATTATCCCTCACCGCAATGCCACTGCCCGTAACCGGTCACCACCGATGCCGTGCGACCAACTCTGGATCCCCCCCGTCACCCATCCCCTCCCTTGGCACACCTCCTCCTCCTACATCTCCCCACCACTGTTGTTTCCTATCCCTTCCCTCTCAACACCGCCTCAGACTCCGGATCCCCTCTGCTGCCCATATTCTCTCTCGCATCACCACCTCCAGCTCCCCTCCCTTCCAGATTTGTAGCGCTATCAGGTATGCCCTAACTTCTGTTTAAGAGTTTTTATTTTGGGCATTTTATAGCACAAATTTGGCATGTATGAAGATTATATGAATATTGTGTGTGAATAAAAATTGTGTAAATTTAAATTCATGTGTATACGGGCTTGTGTGCATGAAGAATTATGAAACAATGTGTGTTAACAGTGTTTGTATAAGAATAAAACACACTTTACTTGATATTTGAAGTTACATACAATGTACAATCCATGTATATGTTGACTGGATTAATATTAAGTTGTGTTGTTATTTTATTTATAGCATTCTTGAGTTTGTGTGTGTATTCCATGAGAAAATGTTTGAAGCTTGACCACATTTGTGTAAATTTTTGTTATACAGATATTATTATGGATAAGAGTTGGATTGATCTTCCAAATTGAATGTCTAGATAATATTTTGAAGGCATTATGTAGTTCATTAAGTTCATTGGAGGATTTAAAAGTGACTATATTAGTTGTATGTATAGAAAATGTGCAAATAGATATCAATTCACACGAGATACCGTGAGGGAGCACCTATTATTGAATGTATTTCTGAAAAATTATAAGATTTAGACTTGTCATGGGGAAGAATATATTTGTTTTTAAAATACAAATTCAGTTCAGATGGATGTTGATGTGAGGATGAATGATCCAATGCATGAAATGCTTACTGAAATGGAACGTGGGTTGGATCCTGAAGGCATTGAAATTCAGAACATTGAGACCGGTGAGACAAATCTGCGCTCTGGTACAGATCGTGATTCAAGAAGGTTTTATGAAGTACTTGATGATGAAAAACGGAATTATATCCTAGATGTACTGTTTAAAATAAAATTATCATTTATCGTGGAGTTTTTTCATTTGAATACTTTGAATTAGTGGTCAGACACATCGTTCGACATGATCTTGGCATTATTCAAAAAGGTTCTTCCTATCGACACTAAGATTCCTATGTCGTATTACCATGCTCGTAAGTTGACAGAGAACTTAGGTTTTACATACGAGACCATAGATTCATGTGAAAACAATTGTATATATTTTTAGAAAATAAATTGCCCACTTGGATATTTGTAAGGTCTATGACACTTACAGGTGGAAAGAGAACATGAGAAATTAGACTCATCAAAGTCAGACTGTGAAACAGGGAAAACCGATTGTCGTAAAGCAAATGCGTTACTTTCCCCTAAAGCCGAGGTTGAAAAGATTTTTTATTTCATCTAAAGTTTCTAATTTAGTTATATGGAATGTAGAAAGGAATCAGGAAATTGATATGTTAACCCACCCGACAGACTCTTGTGCATAGAAGGATTTTGATAAGAGACACCCCGACTTTGCTAAAGATGTTTGTAATGTCCGATTAGGGTTGGAAGCAGATTGTTTCAATTCATTCAAGTCTATAGTTGGTGCAACTCATAGCACATGGCCCGTGGTGCTGGTTTCATATAATATTCCTCTGTGGATTTGTATGAAGAAACAATTTATATTACTTTCCACTCTTATTGATGGACTTAGAAGTATGGGGGATAAGATTGATGTTTACCTTCAGCCATTGATTGATGATTTGAATGAATTTTGGGGCGATGGTGTGATGACTTATGACTGTGAAATGAATGAAATGTTCAAATTGCAGGCTGCTTTATTGTGGACAATCAATAATTTCCCAGCTTATAAAAATTTATCAGGATGGAGTACGAAAGGAGAATTTTCATGCCCTTGTTGCAATAAAAGTAAAAAATCTATATGGCTTAAACATTCTAAGAAATGGGCATATATGGGTCACATATTTTTTCTCTCCCCTTAGCACAAGTTCAGAAAGGATAGAGTGACATATGATGGTTCTAGAGAGTTCATCCCAACACCAAAGATCATCACAGGAGTCAAAATGTTATCACAGATTGAGGAAGAAAACATCCACACGGTATATGAGTTTTAGGATTTAGTGGCTCATCCATTATTTAATATTCGTGGTTCAAGTATACAATGCATTCAAAATTGAAAAAAGAAAAGTATTTTTTACAATCTCCCCTTTTGGAAAACTAACATGCTAAGGCACAATTTTGATGTCATGCACATTGAAAAAATGTTTGTGATAATATATTGTGGACCATTTTAGGTGTCAATGGAAAATCAAAGGACCATGTTAATGCACATCGTGATTTAGAAGAAATGGGTTTAAGGAAACAGTTGCATTTATAGTTAGCTGAGAGAAACAAGGCATATAAGTCTGCTGCACAGTATACGATGACTAAAACAAAGAAAGAGACATTTCTTTCCATTTTTAAGATGACCAAGGGGCATGATGGTTACTCTTCTAATATTTCAAAGTGTGTTAATTTTACGAGCAAGACATTACAAGGGTTAAAAATTCATGATAATCATATACTACTTCACCAGTTGATTCCAATCACAATTTTTGATTGTTTATCCCCCAATGTTGTTCAACCGTTGATTGATATGAGTAATTGATATGAGTAATTTTTTTAAGAAATAAAAGAATAAGTGATTTAAAAAGTTTGCAGGACTGAATTTTACTTACGCTTTGACACTCTGAAAACTATTTCCCACCTAATTTTTTGATGTTATGGTTCACTTGACAGTGCACCTAACTGATGAAGTAATGGTTGCTGGTCCAGTGCAATTCAGGTGGATGTATCCTATTGAGCGGTATCTGAATACATTGAAACGATTTGTACACAACAGATCTCATCCGGAGGCATAAATAACCAATGGTTATTTAATGGATTAGTGTACTAATTTTTGTGAAGAATATCTTATGGATGTTGAAAGAAAATTAGATAAGCCCTCTCAGATTCATGATGGTTCAGTTGGAGAAGGAACCACATTTGATATGAAAAACATTGTGTGGATACAAGTGCATTGATACATCTTATTCAATACTCCATCAGTTGAACCATTAATGCAGTAAGTGTATTATCAATTTTATTAGTTAACTTTTACATTTTTTTTGCATAAGTTTTTCATTTAAACATCAAGATTATTCATTTGCAGGAAACACATTAATGAGGTAAAAGAAGAGATGCATCGTGCGACTGATTATCAAATTCAATAATCTCATTATGCGTCATTTCATGATTGGTTCAAGGATTTTGTACGTATAAATTTATTTTCATTATGAGTTAAGTGTTATAATAATTTCTTTCTACAGAAATCATTACTGAATTATGTGAATTATGTAGGTTCATAAGCTGAGGGAGTTAGGTGACCCCATGCTAACTAAATAATTTATCCAACTAGCTGAGGGTCCATCTATAATGAATCGTCGTTATAAATCTATAGATGATAATGGATTTCTATTTCATATTAAAGATGTTGATGACAAACAAGAAACACAAAACAGTGGCATCGGTTGTCCATTAGTCAATTTTCGTTATTACTATGGTCAATTGACAGATATCAGTGAAGTTTTATACACACACGGGTTGAAGTACATATCATTAAAGTGTAATTGGGTTGATCCAATGCGTAGAAGTAAATTCAATTAATATCAGTTTAGAATGGTGAATTTTAACTATATTTTATACAGAAATGAACAAGTTAATAATGAACCTTTCATTTTGACATCACAATCATAACAAGTATTCTTCATTACTTTGCCTTCAGATCCTAGTTGGCAAGTTTTTGTGTAAATTTCCCGGATAGGAGTGTTTCTATTTGAACAAGATGAACTCGAGTATGGTCCTTTTTTTGCCCAAAAACTTGATCAACATGCCATAGTTCAATTTGAAGAAGATATTTATTGGGTTAGAGTGGCTGTTAAAGGATAAACGCTCGATTTTCAGGTTTAATAAAAGTTGTATAATTGTTTTCCCGCCAAAACTCAGACAACCCCCATCACCCCAGACAGCCCCCACCCCGGAAAGCCCCTCTAACCCCCGGACAACCCCCCCACCCCGCACAACCCCCACCCCTTGGACAACCCCCACCCCCAGACATCCCCCACCCACTAGACTCACCCCACCCAGGACAGCCCCCCCACCCCCCGGACAACCCCTCCACCCTGGATGGCCTCACACCCCCCAGAAAGCCCCCCCGGACAACCCCCCTCACCCCGGACAGTCCCCACTCACCCCTGACAGCCCCCACCACCCGGACAACCCCCACCACCCCGGATATCCCCCCTCACCTCGGACACCCCCCCTCACCCTCAGACACCCCCACCCCGTGGACATCCCCCCACCCACCCCGGATAGCCCCCGCTCACCCCTGGACAACCCCCACCCCGGAAAACCCCCACCCCAAATAACCCCCACCCCGGACAACCCCCCTAGACACCCACCCCACCCTGGACAGCCCCACAACACCCCCTCTAAATACAAGACTTTTTTTACATAATTTTATTTCCGTTTTGTTAATTTTTTGATTTTTTAAAATCCATTTACAACTAATTATTCTATCCCTTATTGATTGATTGAATACTTTACAAGTTTGATTTTTTTAAAAACAATCCAATCTATCTTTTTGACATTGTGGATGGTCCCCTTATTAATGTTTTTTACGATCACAAGCATGTCAGGGGAACAAGCAGCAGATCCATATCATCCATTTGATCCATCTACGTCTCAAGGTCGAGGTATGTTTGAATGTAATTGTTTCTGATTTTTTATGTAATTTCTAAACACACACAGACACACAAAAACACACACACACACACACATGAACATGTTTAAAATTATGTATAATTTTTTTTTCAATAGGATTAGACTCGACTGCTTCTTCCTCTCATAAGAGAGGCCCTAGTCATGGCATTTTATCATGGAATTCCGACACGATCTATGATGTTTCATTTGATGACAAATTTCATCTTGTGGGACTGACTTCCCTTGAATTTATTCATCAGCTAGGTCATATCATACGTGACCCACATCTATTTACACTGTCCACATATTACTGGGCTTCTATCCCTCAGGATATATTATATCGACTTTGGAGGGAAGTTCAGGTAAGAAGAGCAATTTAGTTTCTTCCCTATGTTTAAAAAAATACTAACATGTGTGATTTTTTTCTTAAATAGAATAATCAGAAAGTGTTCCCCATTGAGTTTTGGCCTGTGTGAATGATAAAATGTTGTAAGATGGGGAACTATTATAAAGGTAAAGTCAAGAGGGAGCACTGGGTACCAAATATGGGTGTCGCAGACATTCTGGAAAAAGTCCTGCGAGGTGTTCTCTTGTCTCAATGGCATGACTTAGTTGCATATTGGTCTACTGAGGCCACCAAGGTTAGTATATTTATTTTGGTATATATATTTTCAAGAATTTGTGACATTATATTTTCTTGAAATTTGAATTAATTGTATGTAGGAGGTGTCAGCACGCCATTTTGAGAATCGAGCGTTGCAGGGACCACCTCACAGGCTCGAGACTCATCACGTGTCTCAGATCCGACCTGAAGTATCTATTATTCATTTTTTTATTATTTATTATGGGTTTTTGTTATATTATTATATTTTGTTGGTATACAGTTATGGGAGCAAGGTGCACCAACTGATAAAATGTCAGTGTGGATGAGGATTCGTGATCGAAATGATCCTGAGGCTGCAGCTCTTATAGTAAGTGCTTGTACTCATTACCAATACTTACATGCATCTATATATAAACATATATATATATATATATTTAAATACTACATAGGATCAATTTGAAGTTGATTTAGAACAACTACCGTAGGATCAACATCAACTTCTCATGCGAAGGGATGAGATATTCCATCGCATTATTGGTTGTGACGGACATGGATATAGTTTGACCTATGGAACATGGATTCCTAGTTATGTAGTATCACGCGCTGAGGTTGTCAATCCTATTGTTGCTCAGATGACATAGCATCTTTCAGATTTCGAGGCACGGTTGTGTGCTTCCGAGGTGATAAATGCGCAATTGATCGCAAAGGTTAGAACACTATGGGAATATGTGCGTCCAGGTACTGGTGTAGAAGATCATACAATGTAGGTTTATATTGAATTTATTTATTTACTTTATATTATTTTTGTTATTAAATATTTTTAATTTTTATTTGTTGTAGGACCCTATCACACCAGATGAAGGTAGCATCCATGACCGCGCATGACGCATCATATTCACAAGGTGTGTTTCTTTTATATTTATTATTGAATTAATGTTATATATTGATATAGACTTTAAATGTAAATTTTTTTGATGGGGGGGGGGCGTCCGGGGGTGAGGGGGGATGTCCGGGGAGTGGCAGGGCTATCCGAGGTTGGGGGGGGGGTTTATCTGGGGGTGAAGTTTCGTATCCTCGTACAACTCACCAATAATAATTAGGGTGTTTTCATGTGATTTCAAGTCATGCCGATATCGTGTGGTATGCATTTGACCGTTAAACACATGTTCCGGCCATTTACGACACAAGATGTGTGTTTTTGGTCACCATGGTCACACGAAACCTACGATTGACGTGCCTTCTACCCGACCATTTCACAATTCACCCACCCTTTGTTTTCGTCTGATTTCATGGAATTCCGAGGTCATTCGTCCAGTTTTGGCCACCCCACGCATGCTTTTCAAGCACGCCAAACACCTAAAAAACACATATTCAGCCATGATGTGCAAACTGCACATCTGAATGACATATCGTCTCCTCATATACCTCATGAATAATAATTAGGGTGTTTTTTGTGATTTCAAGTTATGACGATGTCGTTCGGTATACATTTGACCGTTAAAAGCATGTTTTGTCCATTTACGACACGTGGAGTGCATTTTTAGTCACCGCGGTCACATGACACATCTGATTGATGTGCTGTCTACCCGACCATTTCAAAATTCACCCACCCTTTATTTTTGTTCGATTTCAGGGCATTCCGAGGTCGTTCGGCCGGTTTTGACCACCCCACACACACTTTTCAAGCGCGCCAAACACCTAAAAAACACATATTCAGCTGTGCCACGCAAATCGTGCATCCGAATGACGTGCTGTCTTCTCGTACACCTCACCAATAATAATTAGGGTTTTTCCTATGATTTCAATTCATTCTGATGCCTTTCGGTATGCATTTGACCATTAAACACATGTTTTGGCCATTTACGACACGTGGAGTACATTTTCAGCCACCGCAGTCACACGACACCTCTGATTGACATGCCATCTGCCTGACCATTTCAAAATTCAGCCAAACTTTGTTTTCATCTAATTTCATGGAATTCTGAAGTTGTTTGACCAGTTTTGACCACCCCACACACACTTTTTAAACGCGCCAAACACATAAAAAACACATATTCATCCGTTCCATGCAAACTGTGCATCCAAATGATGTGTTGTCTCTTCGTACACCTCACCAATAATAATTCGAGTTTTTTTGTGTGATTTCAAGTCATGTCGATATCGTTCGGTATGCATTTGACCGTTAAACACATATTTTGGTCATTTACGACACGCGGTGTGCATTTTCGGTCACCACGGTCACACGACACCTCCGATTGACATGTCATCTACCTGAAAATTTCACAATTCACCTGCCCTATTTTGTCGTCCGATTTCATGGTATTCTGAGGTTTTTCGTCCAGTTTTGACCACCCCACGCATGCTTTTCAAGCGCACCAAACACCTAAAAAACACATATTCAGCCGTGCCGCGCAAACCGCGCGTCTGAATGATGTTCCGTCTTCTCATAAACCTCAAAAATAACAATTAGGGTGTTTTAGTGTGATTTCAAGTCATGTCTACGTCATTCGGTATGCATTTGACCGTTAAACGCATGTTTTGGCCATTTACGACACCCAGAGTGTGTTTTTGGTCACCGCGGTCACACGACACCTCCGATTGACATGTCTTCTGTCTAAACATTTAAAAATTCACCCACCCTTTGTTTTCATCCTATTTCATGGCATTTGGAGGTCATTCGGCTGGTTTTGACCACCCCACACACAATTTTTCAAGCGCACCAAACACCAAAAAAACACATATTCTGTCGTGCTGTGCAAACCACGAGTTTGAATGACGTTCCGTCTCTTCGTACACCTCACCAATAATAATTAGGATGCTTTCCTATGATTTCAAGTCATGAAAATTTCCTTTAGTATTCATTTTATTGTTAAATGCATGTTTTGGTCATTTACGACATGCAAAGTGCGTTTTCGGTCACCGCGGTCACACAACACCTCCGATTGACGTGCCGTCCACCCAAACATTTCAAAATTCATCCACCCTTTATTGTAGTCAGATTTCATGGAATTCTGAGGTCATTTGGCTATTTTTGACCACCCGACGCACGCTTTTCAAGCGCGCCAAACAACTAAAAAACACATATTCATCCATGCCACGCAAAACGTGCATCCGAATGACGTGATGTCTCCTCATACACCTAAAAAATAATAATTAGGGTGTTTTCCTATGATTTAAAGTCATGCCGACGTCGTTCGGTATGTATTTGACTGTTAATCGCATGTTTTGTCCATTTATGACACGCAGAGTGCATTTTTGGTCACCGCGGCCACACGACACCTCCTATTGACATACTGTCTACTTGAAGATTTCAAAATTCACCCAAATTTTATTGTTGTCTGATTTCATGACATTCTGAGGTTGTTCGGCCAGTTTTGATAACCCCACACACGCTTTTCAAACGCGCCAAACACCTAAAAAACACATTTTCAGTTGGGCTGTGCAAACCGAGCGTTCGAATGATGTTCCTTATCCTTATACACCTCACGAATAATAATTAGGGGGTTTTCATGTGATTTCAATTCTGGCCGATGTTGTTAGGTGTGCATTTGACTGTTAAACAAATGTTTTGGCCATTTACGACACGTGAAGTGCGTTTTCGGTCACCGCAGTCACACGACACCTCTGATTGACATGCCATCTGCTTGACCATTTTACAATTCACGCACCCTTTTTTGTCGTCTGATTTCAAGGAATTCCAAGTTTGTTCGGATGATTTTGAACACCCCATGCATGCTTTTCAAGTGCGCCAAACACCTAAAAAACACATATTCATCCGTGCCACGTAAACTGTGCATCTGAATGATGTTTCGTCTACTCTTACACCTCATTAATAATAATTAGGGTGTTTTCCTGTGATTTCAAGTCATGCTGATGTCGTTCAGTATGCATTTGACCATTAAACGCATGTTTTGGCCATTTACGATATGCAGTGTGTGTTTTTGGTCACCGAGGTCACAAGACACCTCTGATTGATGTGCCGTCTGCCCGACCATTTCATAACTCACCCGTCCTTTGTTTGCATCTGATTTTATGGATTCTGAGGTTATTCGGCCGATTTTGACCACCCCACACACGGTTTTCAAGTGCACCAAACACCTAAAAACACAAATTCAACCGTGCTGTGAAAACCGCGTATCCAAATGATGTTCCGTCTCCTCATACACCTCAAGAATAAAAATTAGGGTGTTTTAGTGTTATTTCAAGTCATACTGATGTCGTTTGGTATCCATTTGACCATTAAACGCATGTTTTGGTCATTTACGACACATGGAGTGCGTTTTGGTCACTATGGCCACACGACACCTCCGATTGAAATGTCATCTGCACGACCATTTTACAATTCACCCACCCTTTGTTTTTGTCTGATTTCGTGGCATTCTGAGGTCGTTCGGCTGGTTTTGACTACCCCACGCATGCTTTTCAAGCGCTCCAAACACCAAAAAAACACATATTTATCCATGCCACACAAACCACACATTCAAATGACATCTCATCTCATCGTACACCTCAAAAATAATAATTAGGGTGTTATCGTGTGATTTAAAGTCATGTCGATGTCGTTCGGTATGCATTTGACTGTTAAACGCATGTTTTTCCATTTACGACACGCGGAGTGAGTTTTTGGTCACTACGGTCACACGACACCTCCAATTGATGTGCTGTCTGCCTAATCATTTCAAAATTCACCCACCCTTTGTTTTTGTCCGATTTCATGGCATTCTGAGGTCTTTCGGCTAGTTTTGACCACCTCATGCACGCTTTTCAAGCGCACCAAACACCTAAAAAACACACATTCAGCTGTGTTGTGAAAAATGCATGTCCGAATGATGTTCCATCTCATTTTACACCTTGAGAATAATAATTAGGGTTTTTTGTGTGATTTCAAGTCATGCCGATGTCGTTAGGTATGTATTTGACCGTTAAACGCATGTTTTGGCCATTTACGACACGCGAAGTGCGTTTTCGGTCACTGCGGTCACACGACACCTCCGATTGATGTGCTGTCTTCTCAACCATTTCACAATTCACCAAACCTTTGTTTTCTTCGGATTTCATGGAATTCAGAGGTCGTTTGTCTGGTTTTGACCACCCCACGCATGCTTTTCAAGCGCGCCAAACACCTAAAAAACACATATTCCGCAGTTCCGTGCAAACTGCACATATGAATGACATTAATTATTATCCTACACCTCATCAATAATAATTAGGGTGTTTTAGTGTGATTTCAAGTTATGCTGATGTAGTTCGGTATGCATTTGACCATTAAACGCATGTTTTAGGCATTTACGACATGTAGAGTGTGTTTTCGGTCACCGCGGTCACACGACACCTCCGATTGATGTGCCATCTGCCCAACCATTTCACAATTCACCCACCCTTTGTTTTCATTCGATTTCCTGGCATTCCAAGGTTGTTCATCTAGTTTTGACCACCCCATGCATGCTTTTCAAGCGCACCAAACACCTAAAAAACAAATATTCAGCTGTGCCGTGCAAACAACACGTTTGAATGATGTTTCGTCTTCTTGTAAACCTAAAAAATAATAATTTGGATGTTTTCATGTGATTTCAAGTCATTCTGATGTCAGTAGGTATAAATTTGACCATTAAACACATGTTTTTGACATTTACGACACGTAGAGTGTATTTTCGGTCACCGCGGTCACACGACACCTCCGATTGACGTTTCACCTACCTGACCATTTCACAATTCACCCACCCTTTGTTTTTGTTCGATTTCATGACATTACAAGGTTGTTCGGTTAGTTTTTACCACCCCACGCACGCTTTTCAAGCTTGCCAAACACCTAAAAAACTCATATTCAGCCATGACGCCCAAACCGCACATCCAAATGATGTGTCTTCTCCTCGCACACCTCACCAATAATAATTATGGTGTTGTCATGTGATTTCAAGTCATGCCAATGTTGTTCGGTATGCTTTTGACCATTAAACACATGTTTTGGCCCTTTATGACATTATTTCTATGCTGAGAAGTGTGATATATATACCAATCACAAGAGCCTAAAGTATATATTCACACAAAAAGATCTTAACATGAATCAATGGATATGTTTAGAGATAATCAAAGACTACAATTTCTCTATTCATTATCATCCTAGAAAAATGAATAAGGTAGATGATTCTATTAGTATAAAATAACTTGATACTCTATCTATGATGCATATTGAGAAAGAACCCATCTTGATGGATATGCAAAGGATGGATTTAGGAATCATAATGGTAGGGAATACATCCTATCTTGCCCAAATGATTTCCCAACCATCTATCCAAGAGAAGGTTAAGGAGGCACAAAGGGATGATCTGAAGTTAGAAAAGAGGGTGAATGCAATAAAGGAAAGAAACTGCACGAGTTCCATATTGATGATGATGGTGTAATTCAGTTTGGAATAAGGATCGATTTACCTTAATCACCCGAGATAAAGAAGAAGCTATTGGGAAATGCACATAACTCATCTTTCACTATCCATCCTAGTGGCACCATGATGTACCCTGATCTCTGAGAACACTTTTGGTGGGACAACATAAAGAATAAGATTACTAAGTATATCTCAAGGTTCTTGATATGTTAGAAAGTTAAAGCAGAGTGACAAAAGTCCAAAGTAATGATGAAACCATTTTCTATACCCATGTGGAAATGGGAGAATGTCACTATGGACTTTGTCACAAGTCTCCCCAAGACATCCAAAGGAAATAATGTGATATGGGATGTGGTGGACTGACTCACCAAGATTTTACACTTTATCTATATTTAGAAAGATCACTCTCATGAATAAATTGCATAGATATATGTGAAGGAAGTGGTGAGATTGCATGAGGTTCCACTCTTGATTGTCTCTGATCATGATCCAAGGTTCACATCTAAATTCTGGAGAAGTCTTTAACATGAATTGAGTACTGAATTGAATTTCAACATGACCTATCACCCTAAAACTGATGGCCAATATGAAAAGACAATTCAGATGCTTGAAGATATTCTAAGAGACTTCTCTTTATAATTCAAAGGTGGGTGAGATCAGCATCTCCCATCGGGTGAGTTCTCATACAACAATAGCTTCCACTCAAGTATTCAGATAGCTCCATATGAAGCTCTGTATGTAAATTGATGTAAAACTCTAACCAATTGGGATGAACCTAGATAAAGAAATCTACTTGGACTTGATCTTGTAAAATAGATGACCGAGAAGGTTCAATCCATCCAACAACATATCAAAGTTGATCAGAGTCATCAAAAGAGCTTTGATGGAAACCTTCAAAGGGACATGGAGTTCAAATTTGGAGATAATTTCTTCCTTTGAATATAACCATGGAAAAGAGTCATGTGTTTTGGAAATAAAGGGAAGATAATCCCAAGGTACATTAGCCCCTTTGATATCCTTGACCACATAGGAGTTGTGGACTATCTTCTTTTACTTCCACCGAATATAGATCATGTTAATGATATGTTTCATGTATTATTCTCAAGGAAGTACATATCAGATCCCTCACATGTACTGAACTTAGAGGTGGTACAACTGAAAGATGATCTCTCTTATGAGGAGCAGCGATTAAAGGTTCAGAACCAAAGAGATAAGGTTCTACACAACAAGACAACCCATCTTATCAAAGTGTTATGAAGGAACCATAATTATGAATAAGCAACTTGGGAACCAGAGGATGCAATGAAGGAGAGGTACCCTCACCTGTTTATTTAAAACAAAATCTCAAGGGAAAATTTTCAAAAGGGGGGAAGAATGTAATGATGCAAACTTTTATTAATGTAATTTCTACCTTATTATAGTAATATCATATAGTGTAATCACATAAATCACATTAGGAAACACAATTCCACATCATGATTAAACGAACTACTAAATTATATGTGATCTTTAAATATAATTTTTCCACTTCTATGATTTGAATTTCGAAAATATGATATACACAGTTGCGATCAGTAAGATGTCTGGAGTCTGATAGAAGAAACTTAATTTTTAATGAATAGTAATATACCCTTATGAATAGTAATGTTACCCTTATGAATAGTTATATAACCCTTATGAATAGTAAATCAACTAAGTGAATAGTAACCATACTAATGACAGTATAAATAAATTTTATCCATCCTATAAGTAACAATATGATATAATTATATTATATTGTTGGTATTTTTGTAAGTCATGAATATTTAATGATTAATTTAACAATTTAAAAGAAAATTTATTTTCATAAAATGTATTTATAAACAATAATTTTTATGTATTATGATTATATGATAATTTTACGAGACTTTAATTAATTTTTCAAAATGTTAGAAAAGTAGTTTTAATTTTAAAATATGTATTTTTCATGTAAATTAAGATTTTAATTAAAAATTAAATTAATAATATGTGGAAAATTATTTTCATAAATTGGAGTTAATTTTTTAATTATACATGTTGAAAAATGTATAGGGTAAATTTTTGATATTTTTTTGAAATACTTTAATTTTTGGTGAATAGTGAAATTTGATAATTTACAAAATATGATAAATAAATGACTTTCTACATCATGCTTGAGTCATGGATGATGTGAATGGCCATTGGTTTAAAATCACATTCCCTATTTAATATATTTAGTTATCAAATCATCACTATTTCATGTTTTGAGGGAAATTAATAAACTTATGAATTAAATATTCAGAAAACACCCCTCCCCTCCACAATAGATACCACCTCTCACAACCTCATTTACTCACACCTCTCAAGCTTCAATCCTTGTCAAAATTCTACTCAAACCTCTTCTTTATCCCCTAACCCATATCCAGGAGCTCTTGTACTCATCCAAAGACCAATCCTAGGTTCCTTGAGGTGGATCTCAAGAGGAGAATTCACGAGGTAATTTCTCCCTCTCTTTTCTTTCAAATTCCTTTAAAATTTCATTTCATTTCTTATCTTATCCTATGATTCTCTTAAAAATGTCATGATAATCCCCCTCTCTATTTTTTTTATAAAAATGAAATCGTCACCTGTGATGTGTTAATTTACCTACATCGTGGGTGAAGCACTTCCATTTTCCTTCAACGCCTTCAAGGATGTCAATAAAACCACTAAATTTTTGAAAAGAGATTTTAATATGTATGTTTTAACACCTTTTATGTTATGTAAACAACATATATATGTAATACTAAATTAATAAACAAAACGTGTCCGTTGTTATCCAAAAACCGCCCAAATTAATCTAAAATGATCATCATTAAATATTAACTAATGATTAATTCTCATGGTATATAAAATAATTCAATATAAGATCATTAAAACTCATAGAATATCATTAATATCATGTACTATCAAATATGGATGTTTATCCATGTTCTACAAGAACTTCTATTCATGTGTACAAGGGAACCTTTCGTGAAAACTAAGAAAAAGAACACTCCCTAAAAATGAATTTAAACTTTATAACTCATCCAAAGGCCTATAAAAAACTAATAAAACCATAATGAATTAATTACCTTCATAAAAGGTTATATAATTTTTAATTAATGAATCTAATGTGATTGTACAGGACATTAAATTGAATAAAGCGTTCAGACACAAGGTAATGGGAATTCTCAAACCCAACTTTCTTTCTTCGGGTTTTCCCTCTTTCACTCCATTTTTAGTATGATTATTTCTTAAAAATAATATATTTGTCATTATATTACCTTTTATGGGATATAAGTGTTTTCACTGGAGTTTATGTCAAACATAATGTTTTCTAAAAGAAATCTTCTTTCCAGATCACACCATTTACTTGTCACTCAAGGTTGATGATCCTTATATCAAGTATGTTATTACTTATTTCATTTTGGAACCCAATGTTTATGAATGTATGATTTATGAAATTAAATCCATTCCTTTCCATGGGTTATTTATTTCCAATATTTATATACATTCTATGTGTCCTTCATGATAATGTTAATGTTATGATGTGATGGGTGCGCATAAAATTATATAGTGCAATGTTGATGTTATACTGTGATGAGTGTGCCCAAAATTATACAATGATTCAATGAATTGGATAATGTGATGAATATCATGAGTCAAAGTGAAATATGTATGAACATATTAGGTATACTAGGCTAGATGCTCTGAGAGGGGGGGGGGGGGGTGAATCAGGGTATGAAATATTAAAACAACTGCCCCTTTTGATCTGGTTTTGCTGTTAGACAAAACCCTCTTCTCTCTCCTTCCCGATGCAGAGTATGAATAAAACTTAAAGCATGCACAAGAAACAATGATTTTTACTTGGTTCACCCTCACTGGGCTACGTCCAAGGAGCATACACCGTGTCATGACCCGTCCCAGTGGGGCCTGAGCCGCGACTCCCCAAGCCCACCTCCAATAGGCGGGCTGGTGACTAGCACCGAGTAGGAATTCTACTAACATGGGAGGCATTGCCTATAAACCTGTACACACACACACATCTCCAAGCCCACACAGCTGAAAAGTAAAAACTACTAAAAAATGGAAATGCATGCATACACTAAAATCCCAACCAACAGAGTACGACAGGAAAGTAAAGTACAGTAATGTAAAGCCCTAGGCCAAAAGTACAAGCCCACCAAAAGAGAGTCTGAAACAAAGTACAACCTGTAAGAAAGGTATTGGGACTACAATCCGTAGTTTTAGGAACACACCTCGACCTGTCTGATCTCACTGAGCACCTATTGGTCCTAGTCCTCCTAGAATACTGTCAAAGGCTCGCTCATCTACACAAGACACGACACGTGCGGGCAAAGCCCGTGCAGGGGTGAGTATAACAATACCCAGTAGGACACCCGAAACCACAAAGGAATACAACAAAGGAAATACCACAAAGGAAATACCACAAGGTAAATAAAACAAAGGAATGATACATTCATCTCCACATAGTATATGTTTACATAATATATAACAAGAATATCCAGATATACTCATACACGATCAACCATTGCGAAACCACCACTAAGGTCCAGCTTGAAGATTCCACTAAGCATGTAATAAGGAGAACACACTCCTAGGTCTGAAGAGAGATATGCAAAGTACTCATTCTGGGAGAACACACTCCACAAGTACTTGAGAATATGATGCTCAGATGAGGATCACAACCAATATTCATAGGGTGATTCCAAAAACTCAGTCTGAACTAACCTGCTAAGTAGAGGATCAACGCCCGGGTAAAGTAGGTCACGTCAATAGAAAGAAACTCTACCTAGGGTACCATGAAGGAATAGAGGATCCGAATCTGTGTCTCACAGAGGGGATTCAAACAATTCTATTCCAAAATTCCCATTGAAGGGATCATACTCCTATATGTAGGAAATGATATCGGAAACCTTTAGGAGAAAGACCAAGGGAATGAACCCTAAGGAAACTAGTCCAAGTCACAGAGGAAAAAAGGATCAAGCCATGTAAAACAGGTTGCACGGCGTGTAGTATGGTTACACGCCATGTTCCTTGACTCCAGGCACTGCTAGTGTAAACGGCCCGTGTCACCTATCCAAGCTGTATAAAACTCAACTACACGGTGTGTAGAAGGATCACACGCTGTGTTCCCTGACTCCGGGTACTACCCGTGTAAACGGCCCATGTCTGAAATCAAAGTCATATAGAAAGCATATACACGGCATGTAAGTCGAAGCATACACCGTGTCTTGCCAACTGGGGAACACCCGTGTACCCTGGCCGTATGCCCGTACACGGTGTCCGTCCGTGTCGCCTGCCAGTGTACCAGTACATGGGGTATCCTGTGTATCTGGCCGGGACTGGCCGGGGAAGGGTATACACACCGTCTCCTTGGCCGTGTACCCAAACCGTGTCAGTGTATTCCCGGAGTACACGCAAGGTATCCCACCGACGAACACATGCTGTGTAACCCATACTACACGGCGTGTAGTCGGGAAATTTCCAGAAATGCCGTCTTCCTACTCGCACCTCATCCGGATCTTCAGATCACGTTTCTCTTGTCCATTTTCCGCAAAACTCAAGATCATGGGCCTCCTTGTCGTCATGATGCCGAATCCATGGGTTTCAAGCCTTTGATCAGCTCCAAAATCCGATTCTAGTCACCCGTACGAGAATTGTTCGAAGAACGATATCTTCCGATCCGCTTCGATCCATCTGCTGAAACCATCATCTCACCTCCGTGGGGCTGTTCCGATGCTAGATCTTCAATTTGGGATTGTTGCGTCGCGCAACAGATGCGCAACGATCCGTCGTTCATACCCCCACGAAGAACACGTAGAACACACATGAAGAACGCGAGAAATCGGGGAAGATAGACACAAAAAATAGAGAGGGACGAACCTCGATCGATGTTCATGTCGATCTTGGTTCGTCACCATTAGAAGGTTAATGAACCAAAATTAATTCCAAGAATCAAATTCCCAAAATCCCTGAAAAAATCCCATCCCACAAATATGATCGATCTGCTGGCTAATCTATTCGTGGATTAGTCCGCGTTTGTCGTAGGAATCAGGAACGGGGAAAGGAAAATCAAAATCAAACATCCTACCTGGATTCGTGGCACTCGTTGGAGAAGATCCGGTCACCGCATCGTCGTCACTGGCGAAATTCGTCAAGAACGTCATCGCCGTGTTGGGGGTTCCCTCCAGAGCTTCCCAGAGGTTTCAGGGTTATGAGGTCTGTAACCCTGGACCCCTGTGAAAATATCTATTTAAAAAGATAATATATATTTGATGCAACAAGATTTAATAAAATATTTTTATTAAATATTTTATTATGGTTACGTCCAAAAAATAGATTTCACCACCGACCTGCGACGTCCGATGTTAGGCCTTGACTAGGGTAAAATCGCTGCTCTAAATGCAACGGTGCCCTCAGATTTTTGATCCAAGAACCCGTTTAGGAGTTATTACTTTTTTTAGGAAAACCACATGCGCACGTTATTTAATTATTTAAATTAAATCCAAACATTTGTTCTGGGATCACTGGGCCTCGGAACTGCACACCGTCTCAAAGCCTGGTCTTGAAATAATTCCCATATAATATTAAAATAATACATGGAAAAATATAGGACATTACATCACACCCACCTTAGGGATTTACGTCCCCGAAAATCCAAAACAAAGGATACTAAAAAAGATGTGGGTACTGCACATGAATCTGAGCCTCCCGCTTCCACGTGCTCTCTTGGAGATTCCTGTGCCGCCATCAGACACACACCAAGGGAATAGCTCACCCATAAAGGATCTTCTCCTGCCGATCCTCAATCTGTACTGGGTACTCACCAAAGGTCGCTCCATCATCGATGTCCATCTTTCCCCAGTCGATAACGTGCGATGGATCATGAACGTACCTCCACAGTTGCGATACATGGAAGATGTTGTGTACCCGGTCCATATGAGGAGGTATATCCAAGCGGTATGCCACCTCGTCAAATCTACTTAGAATCTGAAAAAGGGCCGATGAACCTTGGAGATAACTTGCCACCTCAGCCAAATCTCCGTAGTCCCCGTCGAGGTGAGACCCGAAGGAACACATTTTCTCCCTCCTCGAACTCCAAGGGCCTCCGTATCTGGTTGGCATAATAATTCTGCTGACTCTGTGCAGTCTTCATCCGATCCTGGATGACTTGAACCTTCTCCGTAGTAGCTCGCACCATCTCTGGGCCCATGAGTGCTGACTCTCCTGGGTCAGTCCAACAAAGTGGTGACCTGTAAGGTCACCCGTACAAAGCCTCGAATGGTTCCATACCAATAGTGGAATGATAACTGTTGTTATAAGAAAATTACACCAGTGGTAGGTGATCCTCCCAGCTACGATCGAAGTCAAGTATGCAAGCTCGTATCATATCCTCCAGAACCTGGATGCTCCACTCTGTCTGTCCATCAGTTTGAGGATGAGACACTGTGCTCAAGTGTAACTGAGTCCCAAAAGCTCCTTGTAATCCCTTACACAAACGGGATGTGAAACGAGCATCACGATCTGAGACGATTGTGGATGCCATTCCATGAAGTCAAACTATCTCCTGCACATAGATGCGTCTCAAGCTCTCTACTGAACTCTGCTCCCGTATGGCTAGGAAGTGGTCCGACTTGGTGAGTCGGTCAACAATCACCCAAATGGAATCGTGTCCCCTGGACATACGTGGTAAACCCATCACGAAGTACATGGATATCCCATCCCACTTCCATTATGGCACCTCAAGGGGTTGAGTCAAACCTGATGGAACCTAGTGCTCAGCCTTTACTTGCTGACAAGTAAGGCACCAAGAAAAAAACTCTGCCATACTCTTCTTCATTCTTTGCCACCAGAACTGACATCGGAGGTCCTGGTACATCTTTTCCATGCCTGGATGCACTGCCAAAAGAGATGTATGGAACTCCCTCAGAACCCCATCCCGCAATGTCACTGGTACTACTGTGTGCCCTATGAAAAGAACAACGTGCTCCCCATATCTTGAATATACGACAGTAGCATCACCTGTGGATATATGAGCACGTAGAGTCTCACAACTAGCATCCTTGAGCTGTGCTTCCCTGAATCGCTGTAAGAGTGGAGGGGTAACAACCATCGACTGAAGATAAGCACCCTCATCTTTATCCACGAAGGATAACTGTAAAGAGGCCAACTGCCTCATCGCCTCATCCAGAAACTGTGAACTAGATTTCTTGCTAAGAGCATCTGCCACAATGTTCCCCTTCCCAGGAGTATAAACGATATCAGAGTCATAATCCTAGAGGAACTCAAGACACCAAATCTGTCTCAAATTCAGATCCTTCTGAGAAAAGATATATCTGATACTCTTGTGATTAGAGTAGAATATAAACCACTCAGCCATCAGGTAGTGTTTCCACATCTTCAATGAGAAGACTACCATTGCCAACTCAAGATCATGGGTTGCGTAGTTCTACTCGTGTGGCCTCAACTGACGTGATCCATAGGCAATCACCACTTTCCTCTGCATCAGGACACAACCAATAATGGTTCCTGATGTGTCGCAGAACACTACGTACTCGACACCCTCTTCTGTTAGTCTCAAGATAGGGGTGCTCGTCAGACTCCGTATCAACTACTGAAAAGCCTGCTGGCATCTCTCGATCCACACAAAAGGCTGCCCCTTTCAGGTCAAAGCTGTCATGGGTGATGAAATTTTGAAGAAATTAGGAATGAATCTCCGATAGTAGCCTACCAACCCAAGGAAACTCCGCACCTTCATCACGCTCTGGGGTGGCTCCCATGCTAACACTGCCTCTACCTTGGCTGGGTCCACTGCTACACCATCTACTGTGATAACGTGTCCCAGAAAGTGGACCTCCTGTATCCAGAATTGACACTTCGAGAGTTTCCCGTAAAACTGATGCTCTCGAAGTGTGTTCAGAACTATCCTTAGGTGCCTCGCATGCTCCTCCTCGGACACAGAGTACACCAGAATATCATCAATAAAGACCACTACGAACCAATCTAGATAGGGCTGAAAGATTCGGTTCATGAGTCCCATAAACATTGCTGGGGCGTTCGTCACGCTGAAGGGAATCACCAAGTACTCATAGTGACTATAGAGACATCTAAAAGCTATCTTCGGTATATCCTCATCCCGTACTCACAACTGGTGATAGCCTGATCGTAGATCAAACTTCGAGAACCATCATGCCCCTCTTAACTAGTCGAAGAGGTCATCGATTCTCGGTAGTGGATACCGATTCTTCAGGGTCACCTGATTCAAGCGCCGGTAATCCACACACAGCCTCAAGCTCCCGTCTGCCTTCTTGAAAAACAACACCGGGGCTGCCCAGGGTGAAACAATGGGTCTCATGAATCCCTTCCTCTGCAAGTCTTCAAGATGCACTCTCAGCTCGTGAAGCTCTGTAGGAGCCATCTGATATGCTGATGCTAATATCGGTGTCGTCCCAGGTTGCAACTCAATGTACAAATCTATCTCCCGACAGGGAGGTAGTCTGGGGAAATCCTCCAAAAAGACGTCCTCGTACTCAGCCACTACTTCTAGAAACTTGTAACTTCTGCTGCGCCAAGGGCTAGACTAGCCAATTGATGTGAAATCGGCTGTACCTTCCTACGCACGAGTCCATCCTGCACTGCCTGTGTCTCCTTTTCACTGACAAAAGAGAACCTTGTTTCATCACTACGAACACACCACACCCTTCTCCTAAAACAGTCAATATAGGTATGAACTGTGGATAGCCAATACATACCAAGAATGACATCATAAGGCCTCGACGCTACCACCAAGAGGTTCCAACCAAAACTCTCACCTCCAAGGGTCAGGTCACACTGTCTGCAAAGGTGTGTGATATTTGAATCTTCTCGAGTCAGTGTTTCTAAGCGTAAGGGTCGAGTCAACGGCTCAACTAGAATCTCAAGGTCTCAAACAAGATAAGAAGCCAGAAAATAATGACTATCACCTGTGTCTATCAGTACGACAGCCAAAGTAGAAAAGACACATATTTTACCTCTAATAATTCCAGGAGTACCTGGGTCATAAGCCTCTACTGCCTGAAGCTGCCCCTGCCTCTGTCCACCAGCTCCCTAAGCCTGGGGTGGACCTCCTGGGGGTGGTGGTGGTAAAAGGTCAAAATGCCGACCACCTCTAACTGCTCTCCCAGCTCCTCTACCACGTCTTCCGCCCCACGGATCTATCTACTCGACATGTTGCCTCTGCCTCGGTGGTCTATCCACTGCTCCCATGTCAGTAGTACGGCGGGTCAGACAATATTGAGCGACATGTCCCCTTCCATCACAAGAGTAGCATCGCCTCTCTCGAGGCTGGATGGATGTGCCCTACGAACCCTATACGGTAGATCCTATGTCATGGGATATCCTCTGAAAACGTCTCCCATGCTTAGTTCCCTGATGTAGGCTCCCTGCTGTTGACGTCTCTGCTCCAGCTCACTCACTACTGACAACTACTGGCTGTCTCTGCTCTGCTAAGAAGCTCTCGACCACCAAAGCCTGCTCGAGCACCCCAGCATAATTAGGAATGCTTATAGGGATGATGCTAGCTTGTATATCTCTGTGCAAGCCCCGCTCAAAGGTCCGAGATCTAAAGTACTGATCCCTGACCATATCCATCGAGTACCGTGAGAGGTCGGTAAACCTCGATGAATAGAAAGCCACCGTCATGGTTCCCTGCTGGAGTTGAAGAAGCTCTTGTATACATATTGCTCTCAGGGTAACCGGTGAAAACTCCTCTCTAAAGAGATGCTCAAACTCTGACCACACAAGAGTCGCCTCGTTGTGAGTCTCGATAACCAAACTATACCATCGCCCTGCAGAAGGCTCGCTGCCAGGATCACCATCTGATCTGCTGGTGTCCTGACTAAATGGAAGACTCTGGTCAATGCCTCAAGCCAGTCCTCTACTGCCTGAGTGTCAAGATCTCCTTGAAACCTGAGGGGACTCTATCTCTGAAACTCATGGATTGCGCTCAGCCCGTGCTCCTCCTCTACCGGTATAGCAGGCACTAAACACTGCTCCACAGGTGGTGGAACAACTAGCACACCACCCGAAGGTAAAATTGGGGGATATAGTACTTGTATCAAAGCTTCATCATTGATGGGGTCATCCTCGTGATCGAGATGCTGGATCCTAGTGGGTGCGCGTCGCGAAGACATCCTGTAAAGAAACAATATGTATCTCAGTCAGTGAGTATATTTGGAGAGCTAGCTCAAGAAGTACATGGAAACCACAACCCATTCCTATATGATGCATGTACCATTATTTTCCCCTGAAACTGGTGTTCTCATGTTCCGAGTCGAAACACAAGTTATTAGAGTCCTGGTGTATGGATACGTCAGCTGCCTGCACCAACACTGGGGTCCCTGGCCTGAAAGCCGAACTTGAAACACTTAACACTGTTGTCCCAAACCAACTCACAGACTCTCAGTCCTAAGGTAGAACCGACCACCTCTGATACCAATCTGTCACAACCCATCCTAGTGGGGCCCGAGCCAAAACTCCCCAAGCCCACCTCTAATAGGCTAGGGGCTAGTGACTAGCACCGAGTAGGCATGCTACTAACATGGGAGGCACTACCTATAAACCTACACACACACACACACACACACACACATCCAAGCCCACATAGCTGAAAGGTAAAAACTACTAAAAAATGGAAATGTATACATACACTAAAATCTCAACCAATAGAGTACGACAGGAAAGTAAAGTATAGTAATGTAAATCCCTGGTCCAAAAGTACAATCCCACCAAAAGAGAGTCTTCAAAAAAGTCCAACCTGTAAGAAAGGTACTGGGACTGTAATCCGTATCCGTAGGAACACAACTCGACCTGTCTGATCTCCCCGAGCACCATCCGGTCCTGGTCCTCCTAGAATCCTATCAAAGGCTAGCTCGTCTGCACAAGACACGACACGTGTGGGTACAACCCGTGCAGGGGTGAGTATAACAATACCCCGTAGGAAACCCCGAAACCACAAAGGAATAAAACAAAGGAAATACCACAAAGGAAATACCACAAGGGAAATACCACAAAGGAATGATACAGTCATCTCCACACAATATATGTTTACAGAACATATAACAAGAATATCAAGATATACTCATATAGGATCGACCATCGCGAAACCACCACTAAGGTCTAGCTTGAAGATTCCACTAAGAACGTAACAAGGAGAACACACTCCTAGGTCTGAAGTGAGAGACGCAAAATACTCATTTTGGGAGAACATACTCCACAAGTACTTGAGAATATGATGGATCAAAACCAATAGCCTTGGGGTGATTCCAACAACTCAGTCTGAACTAACTTGATAAGTAGAGGATCATCGCCTGGGTAAAGTAGGTCACATCGATACCAAGAAAATATACCTAGGGTACCACAAAGTAATAGAGGATATGGCCCTAAGTCTCACTGAGGGGATTCTAATAACTCTATTCCGGAAGTCCCGCTGAAGGGATTATACTCCTGTATATAGGAAATGATACCGGAAACCTTCAGGAGAAAAACCAAGGGAACGAACCCTAAGGAAACTAGTTCAAGTCATGGAGGAAAAAAGGATCAAGCCTTGTAAAACAGGTTACACGATGTGTAGTATGGTTACACACCGTGTTCCTTGACTCCGGGTACTACCCGTGTCACTTGTCCAATCTATGTAAAACTCAACTACACGGCGTGTAGAAGGATAAAACACTGAGTTCCCTAACTCTGGGTACTGCCTGTGTAAACATCCCGTGTCTGAAATTGAAGTCGTGTAGGAAATCATATACACGGCGTGTAAGTCGAAGAACATGCCGTGTCCTACCAACTGGGGAACACCCTTGTACCCTGGCCGTATGCCCGTACACGGTGTCTGTCCGTGTCACCTACCCGTGTACCAGTACACGGGGTATCCCGTGTATCTGGCCGGGTCTGGATGGGGAAGGGTATAGACGCCGTGTCCTTGGACGTGTACCCAACCCGTGTCCATGTATTCCCGGAGTACACGCAAGGTAGCCCGCCGATGAACACATGTCGTGTAGCCCATACTACATGGCGTGTAGTTGGGAAATTTCCAGAAACACTATCTTCCTGCTCGCGCCTCAGCCGGATCTCCGGATCACGTTTCTCTTGTTCGTTTGCCACGAAAATCAAGATAATGGGCCGCCTCATCGTCGTGATGCCGAATCCGTGGGTTTCTGGCCTTCGATCGGCTCCGAAATCCGATTCCGGTCACCCATGCGGGAATCATTCGAAGAATGATATCTTCTGATCTGCTTCGATCTATCCGCCGAAACCGTCGTCGCACCTTTGTGGGGTTGTTCTGATGCTATATCTTCAATTTGGGATCATTGTGTCATGCAACAGATACACAACGATCCTTCATTCATACCCCCTGAAGAACGTGTAGAACACACATGAAGAACTTGAGAAATCGGGGAAGAAAGGCACAACAAATCTAGAGGGAAGAACCTCGATCAATGTTCGTGTCGATCTTGGTTCTTCACCATTAGAAGATTAACGAACCAAAATTAATTCCAAGAATCAAATTCCCAAAATCCTTGCAAAAATACCATCCCGCAAATACGATCAATCCGCGGGCTAATCTTTTCATGGATTAGTCCGCATTTGTCATAGGAATCAAGAACAAGGAAAGGAAAATCAAAATCAAACGTCCTACCTGAATTCGCATCTCTCATTGGCAAAGATCCGGTCACCACGTCATCGTCGCCGGTGAAATTTGTCAAGAACGTCGTCGCTGCGTTGGGGGTTTCCTCCAGAGCTTTCCAGAGGTTTCAGGGTTATGAGGTCTATAACCCTGGACCCCTACGCAAATCTCTATTTAAAAAGATAATAGATATTTGACGCAACAAGATTTAATAAAATATTTTTATTAAATATTTTTTTATGGTTACGTCCAAAAATTAGATTTAACCACCGACCTGCACCATCTGATGTTAGGCCTCGCCTAGGGTAAAATCGCTGCTCTTAATGCAATAGTGCCCTCAGATTTCTGATCCGAGCACATGTTCAGGAGTTATTCCACTTTTTCCGGAAAACCACATGTGCGCTTTATTTAATTATTTAAATTAAATCCAAACATTTTTTCCGGGATCACCGGGCCTCAAAACTGCACGCCGTCTCAAAGACTGGTCTCAAAATAATTATCATATAATATTAAAATAATACATGGAAAAATCTGGGACATTACACACCAGTAGTGTGTTGATGTACCAATTCCACTATAAGCACAATGTTGTTTACATGTTCGAAGTGGAATCACTGTCCCTCCTGGTTTACAACCACTCACAATTTGAGAACTCAATAATCACTCAACTGAAGTGAGCTCACTGCTTCTTCAGAAGATCCACTCACAGTTTATAGACCTGTAGGTCTCTTCATTTGCATGAAAGCATGCATCCTCAACTGTTGATGGATGCTGTATTGATTTTCAATGTTCTGCCACTAATAAATACCCCTTTTCCCCTGAACACCGAGCAACAACCTTTGGGTAGTATCTTCACAAAGCCCACTACTTCTCAAAGCTCCCAATTTCGTGAAGCTCAAACAAGCCTTTGCAAAGCTCCTACCTTTTTGCGAATTACTCTCGTGAAGTATTCTCGCAAAGAAATCTCGAAAATATCTAGTTGTTTTAAAGTGACTTTTTTCGCGAAGCTCACTGAGACAACGTAGAGCTCGCAACTTTTGTGGAGCTAGATTAGCCGCTACGAAGCTCACTGCCTTCGCGAACCACCTTCGCTTGCCGAAAAAAAAAATATTTTCTCTAAAAGTTCTCTCTACTTATCCCAAGGGGGTAGAGGCCTACTTATAGGTGATTACACCGACCCTCGAACCTTCTACGTGAAGTCAAAGCCACGTCATCTCAAATCGCGAAGCTCCGAAGTTCCCGCTGAAATTCTCTCAAAACCGCGAAGCACCATGGAAATTTTCCGATCACAGAGCTCATCGTAATAATGGAACATCCCATCAATTCCTTCATGCCTTCACCACGAAGCTCCCTCATAAAGCCTTTCACCGCCACGATGCACTTCAACCCTTCCATTCACGGAGCTTGACGTAATCGCGAAGAATCACTGCCATAATTTTTATGGTCTTCATGAAATCCAATCCATGAGACCTATATTCGCAAAACTGATTCCTTTTCCATATTTAAATAATATCTTCAAGGATATCCACTATTCATGATGCCCACCAAACTCAAAATTTTGGACTTAAAAAATTTGGCAAACACTGGAAAATGGCACCACCTTGTACTGCTCTTTTTTACCGCCTCCAAATCGTCCATTCCTTTGTCATGGTTCTTTGTCAACATGGATTGTCAAAAACATCACTGGAACTTGACAATTCACCATGGGAACCTGATTTTTCAACAAAAACAACCAACCCAGAAATGTTGCAATGTTACCTTGAGGAATTTTTGTCCCAATAGAACATGATGCTATCTTTGTTCAAAACTATGTGTGGTAGTTAACCACTAAGACATAAGGTTTTATTTTTATGCATTTCCACTTTTCAAGACTTTTATTTACTTTTCTTATCATGTTTATGATTCTATAACTATGTTATGATGATAATGATTATGATCAACCCATGTTGTATTGTCTTATGTTCTTATCCTCTTACTGTGATTTTAGGTCAACCCATTTTGATGTACATCCTCAGGTGATTACGTGTACTATGGAGAACTCAAGGTTCAATAAGAAGCTAGAGAAGAAGAACTTAAATAAAGTTTTATGTTTTATGTTGTGAAAGTCATGTATGGTCCTAGTTTTGCCAAGACACTAAACCTTTGGATCCTCATGGTGTAATGTTTTTATGTTTATTATCATTAAAATTATGTAAAATTAATGTAAGAAAATCAAGGTCTCTATAAAGGAAGAAAAAGAAACATCCTTGGTGGATGAGTGATAGGATAAGCAGAAACGACAATGTATTAGAGCCGAATACATCCGATCCAAGGCCAATTAAGAGAAAGAAGACCCAAAAGAGTGGAAACAGACCCTGAAGGCCACTCAGAAAAGGATGATTAATCTTGAGTGCTCAATCTCTACGGTCGATCTCTGAAGGAATTTTTCAAAGGAGAGGCTCTAATAGGTGGATGAACCTTTGGAAATTTGGTTTGTTTTATTTTTTCATTCTTGAACACATTTATTTGTTTTAAATTCAATCATATTTATGAGATAACCTGTGAAGAATCCTTAAGATCACATGATCTATTTTCAGTGTGATAAATAAGGGAGGATCATGTGATTTATTATTTATACGAGAGTGTTAGGTAATCATCAAACACTCAGGGTATACTATTGATGAATAACCACCAGGAGTGCTCGAGCTGAGAGGGGATAAGGCTGGAGAATGGGGCTCTCTATACTACTGAATTAATTTTCCGATGTGATCTAATGCATGAGTGGGATAATACTAGGATTGTTTAATTCTACCCAGAACAAAAGGAAATGTGTAGTGTTAATCATAATTCCAAAAATATGGAATATATGGAGGGTGGTTTCATGATATAGGATAAATTATAGCTTTTTATAGAATACAACATCCATACCACATAGCTAAGAATAGGTACAAACAAGAGTGTGTCGACCACTGGCCATGTTCAATGACATGGGACCTATCTTAAAATGTCATCTAAAGTCCTATGGGAAATTGGACTAGGACTGTAGGTGATCCATTTTAACCAAACACCCTGACATTATAGAGTCCCTTCCGACATGGATGAGGATAAGGATCCAAATAGTGGGACATACTAAGCGTGTAAATTAAGTCATAGAATGTTTGAATGGATATCAACACTCTTAGAATTATGCTTCTGTGACATGGAGCACATTGAGTTGAGTATATCAGTCTAAAAAAGTCTAACTCATTTTCTAGGGGAGAATTACCTTAGATTAAAAGAGATGGTAAAATAACATGAACACTGCGGTAAATGACTGACACCAAAGGGAAGATATTCTCAGAATAAAGCCTAAGATGCTTCATAGTTTTAAATTGTCTGATGAGGATGATTGATTCATAGTTTAAAATCATGCAGTAGGGATGTTGACCACACAGTTTAACATCATACAATGAGGAAAATGTATCACATAGTTCAATATCATGTGACTGGGATGTACATCCAGGATGTTTAACATATTTCAGCCTGGATATGGGATTATGACTCCTTTTTTAATGTCATAGAATGTGGAATAGGATAGAGAGTATCAAATAAAAATTTTTAGCATTAAGGAGTGACAAACCTAACATTAATGGAGGGATAAGGAGGACCAATTCCACACAAAACATTCCTAAGAAGGATTGTACATAGTTTAAAGTTACTATTATTTGATTTAATGATAATAGTTTATGGCCACAATTCTAGGACCATATATATCTAGTTTAAGGTCATTGATTTTGGGCCATGGAGTGCTTAAAAAAGATATGTGTAGTGTGGTGAGTTGAAAAACCCAACATGAATGGATTCAAAGAGGTTCCCTTCCACAAAACACATTTTTGGGAAGACTCACACGTAGTTTAAAGTCATGATTCTTGGAATTGGGTGTTTAAGGTCACCAGATTATGGGAAACCTAAAAATTATTGATATAGCATGAATCAACGATAACCTTTGGTGTTAGGATATCCTAGGAGTCCCGATGCCACATGAAACATAATGGGTAGGTTGAAAATAGTTTAAGTTCATATTACTTAGACTAAGGGGCTTTGTGTCTTGAAGGAATGTGTGCATAATCGAAAATGATACCCAATGTGAAAGGATGGGATTAGGAGGCCAACTAACACCACACAAAATATCACCAAGAAAACTCACACATAATTTTGAGGTAGCGATTCTTGGACCAGAGCTCCTAGTTTAAGTTCATAGAGTTTGGAGCCAAGAGAGTTCATTTGTAACAACCCAAAATTTTTGAATGATAATTGTTTCATGAAAATGTGTGTTATATTATTTTATACTAAAAAAATCTATATCCATTTAATAATTATGTGATTATAATTGAAATGTGACTATTGAGTTTCAAAAATTATATGAACGTTGGTCTATATGACTATTAGAAACAATACTATTAATAATAATTTTAATAAGGCCTCATTCAGTAGAGTCATGCCATCTGAATCCCATTTTTTAGAACTTGACAGGGAGGTAGAATCTTTAGGATCCACCCTTGACCAATCCCCAGATGAGCTTCAACATGTTAATCTTGAATGAAATCTCCTATGGAAGAAGTTCAAGTTAGTGGAGATTACCACTCGAGAAATGTTAGTCGAGCCATCCCATGAGTCTATCACTATCACACACATCACCCTTAGGTATTATAAAGGTGTTATAAAGGGATATGTGCCAAGTAATTAGTCACTTATTTTATAATCCCTTTGTATAAATAAAATTGTTTTTCCATCAATTCTATTTTGAGTTTAGTTTTTCTTAAAAATATGATGAATTTGTTAAATTGATTTTTTGATAGAAATTGTATGTTTTAGAAAAGATATAAGTATTATAATAAACTTATATATTATTAATAATTTTTATTTTAATTAAATAGTATGATCAAAACACTCTTATTTAAATTTAAATGAAAAATATTTTTATTTTTTTCAAGTGTTAGAAATTTTACTATGCATTTTCTGTCTCCTATTATTTTTAATAAATATGGATTTTTATATTTAAAAGTTAAATTTATCATATTTAGAGAATTATTATGGTAAAAAAAATATTTTTTAAAATAAACACGTTGAAATTCGGTTAGGGTGAATTTATGAGAATTTTATAGAATATTTTGTTTTTTGGTGAATAATAAAAATACAGTTTTGAGTTTTTGGTTTGTTTAGTGACATAATAATGATGTATTATGTAATATAAATTTTTGGGAGACTCTTTTAGATTAAAATAACATATTAGGCATTCCAATTTTCCAATACCCTAGGAAAACCCATGGTTTTGAAAATACCACTACTAAAGTGTTTAATTAAATTAATAAAAAAATATCTCACTTTTGCTATAAATACCCACCCATTTATCCATTATATTTAATTTAAAATTCATCCTACATGAAGATATGATAGTTTTACCACCGAAGGAGTCCTCCCAAGATGTACTAATAACCCCTAGATCCTAATCTTTGAGTTCTAGGAGTTACTCTTCAAGGTAAGGGAAATGTCAACTTCTCTTTTCCTTTAAAATTCCCTTTTATTGTGGAATGTATTTAAAATTTACATAATATGTTATTATATCCATTTTATTCCATCCATTTACTATATTAAGATTCTTTTATAAATGAGATACCCTTTTCCTCTCTCTTTCTAATGTTTTCTAAAACCATGTTTCATACCCGTTATGCTGTTGAATTTTCTTCTCAAAATTTTATCCTTTTCTTAAGAAATCATTTTATTTTCTTTATGTGAATAAAAAAACCTATTTATTTTCTAGGGGTATTCAAAAATATGTAAATATTATTTATTTTATTATGTTATTGAAATACATAAAACCCTCATTCTCTTTCCGTGAGGTATAAATGACATAATGATCATGTTTTTAAGAACTTTTTAAAATGCCATGATTTTGATATGAAACCCATTTATTTTATTTTCTATAGGTTATTAATGAAATGTTTTATTATGATCCATGTTGTTGGGTCATAGAGGATGGCAAGAGGGGGGGTGAATTGCCTTTTCAAAAATAATTAACAATTTAAAACAATTATCAATGCAGCGGAAATAAAAAAGGCAAGACACAATTTGATAACGGAGTTCGGCTTAATTCCCAAGCCTACGTCTCTTCTCCCAACAAGAACCGTTGAGAGATTAATTACGTCAGCTTGCTTTTTAATGGTTGTAGCAAGAAACACACTAGCCGTTTTAAGGTAGGATAGAACACCTTCGTACAGCTTGCTTTTTTATTATGGTTATAGCAAGAAACCCACTAGCCGTTTTAAGGTAGGCTAGAACACCTTCGTACAACTTGCTTTTTTATTATGGTTGAAGCAAGAAACCCAATTGATAGAAAGAATGGAAATGAGAGGTTTGTTTTAATCCAAACCCAATGAAGAACTAAACAAATAAAATAATACAAACACACGGAAGCCTTGAGCGCCAAAAGTGTGAGAGCAGCTGATGGAGAGGGAGCTCAAGCTTCAAGGATGGCAATGGATCACAAGAGGCCTTGGATATTTGTCGTTAGAGAGTCAAG
Organism: Viscum album; assembly: GCA_963277665.1. Classification (NCBI taxonomy): domain Eukaryota; kingdom Viridiplantae; phylum Streptophyta; class Magnoliopsida; order Santalales; family Viscaceae; genus Viscum; species Viscum album. The sequence goes on from OY728157.1 coordinate 174,667,772, forward strand.
ATATCAAAATATGTTTCGGTAGTGTTCCTGGAATCCATGGTTTCTTATTTATAGGAGAAATACCCATAAAAACTTCAATATGGCCATTGGAGGGCTTCCGGAGCCGTTGGGGGTCAAAAGAACAAGTCTGGTCAAAGCCCAACGGCTAGTTTGACTAGGCACACCGGCTGGCCGGTGGTGTCTCACCAGCTGGCCAGTGGTCCAACGGCTAGTTTGACTGGGCACACCGGCTGGCCGTTGGTGTCTCACCAGTTGGCTGGTGGTCTACCGGCTGGCCGGTGCTGAGCTCCCGGCTGGCCGGTGGTCCAGACAGTGCAGGCTTTCTGTCTGGGTTCCAACGGCTGGCCGGTGGTCATCCACCGGCTGGCCGGTGTCACCAGGAAGTGGGCAAGCCTATTGCCTGGGTCCTCCGGCTGGCTGGTAGGCAAGAACCGGTTGGCCGGTGCCCATACCGGCTGGCCGGTGCGCTAACACCGGCTGACCGGTGGATCTGGCAGAAAGCAATGCTTCTGCCAGAGACCACCGGCTGGCCGGTGGTAATCCACCGGTTGGCCGGTGGACTCAGAGAGTCCACTATCAGCCTTCTTGGGCCAACTCCTGGGAAACCTTTTTCCTAGCATCAAAACACTTGAAAACAAGTTAGAACACGATGAGAGTGATTGTGATCATTAAAATCCAAGAGAGAGGGGTACAACACATGTTATGTCCAAAAGGGGTTTAGATACCCTAATGGGGTGGGTGTGAATTAGGGTATGGATATTCTTTTGAAAATTATTCCCACCCCACTGGATCTTGACCTATTTATTACAAGGGTCACTTCTTATGTTATTTAATGTTAATGTTGATCATGTACTTTCTAATTTTATCTGATGATCATGAACTGAAAGTAAAGAAATAAATAAAGTAAAAATACACAAAGATTTTTTACTTGGATTACCCTCACTGGGATATATCCAAGGAGCATACAAAAAAAATTTGCTGATTGTACCAAATTCACTAAGTCTCACTACCAATAATGATGATTCGGGATAGATCTTGTATATTTTTAGGTTCACATAATTTACAAGGTTTAGATTTTTCTCACTACATTCCCAAAGTTCATTCCCTAGGTCTTCTTTTATAGCTCGCTACCGATGGAAATGATCATCATCTTCTTCTTCCTTCACTCACTACACTTAGAAGGGATGCAATCACAGTTTATGCTGTTACAGGTCCCTTAATTTTCATGAATTATGCATCCTCAACTATAGATATATGCTTTTTTGAAGTTCCACTTTCATCCACTGATGAATACCACATTACCACAGATATACTGTACAACTTCCAACACTCATGCAACCTCAGGGTGACTTGTGCACTACTTTAAGCATGGCATGTAAGTGTCTCATTTATCATGGAATTTTTTTTTGCAGTACTCAATACTTTCATGACACACCTTTTTTAGGCCCAACTCACTATTGGCATGCAAGTCCCTTCAGGCGCACAACTTCTACATAACCCTCTACTTACGCAAACCCAACACTTGCATGACCAGAGCTCCAATTTTCTCTAAGTGTTGAGATTATCTATAATGATTGGGGAATCGACCTATTTATAGGAATTTTGGTGACCCTGCACACAAGGTGCACAAAGTTTCCCCAAATGCACAAGTCTCACGTTCACACAACATCACCTTGCCCAACAAATCCATAACTTGCACACCATTATTTATTTTTCCATATTTTGATGTACTGATCTTGAAAAATGGTTGGTGAAAAACCTTCCAAACCTCATTAACACTCATTTGAAACTTCCTTTTCCAAAAACACTTTTCTCCATTATCCAATTTTTAGAACCAAAAATTTAGAAAACACTAGGAATCGACACCGTCTTGAATATAATCTTTTTATACCACCTCCAGATCATCCATTCCTTTTTCATGGATCCTTTAAAATATAGTTTATCAACAATATCTTTGTAACTCCACAACTATCCATGAAAACCTCTTTGTCAACAAACACAGTCAACCCACAAATGCATCAATGTTACCTTGAGAGATTTTCCCAACAATTTATGTGGCTCAAATTAATTAATACATATAAAAGGTTATCCATAATAGTTCTACAATGGATTTTTTAAGGAATTTAATCTCTATAGATGACATTTTTTATGATACCTTGGTGAATAACCTTGGTAAATTTTATGAAACCTTAATGATAAACCTTACTGATATGCTTATGAATGACCCAATTAAATGTGGTAGCAAAATTTCCAAGTTATTATTCGTGTTATTATTATTATGATATTCATCTTTCTCATGAATTTATGTATTTACTCAAGTTCTTATTGATATTCCTAAAGTTCATACGTAAACTGTTTCCATCATTTTCCTTACTAGGCCTTATGATCACCCTTTACTTTGATGTATGTCCTCAGGTTATGAGATGTAATTAATTAACTTAGGATGAACCTTTAAGGATCCTTTAATGTGGAATAGAATAATTTTTTTAAGTTTTCATGTATTATTTACCTTTTTTACAAGAAACTAAACTTTAAAAGATCCTTCGTTTGTACCATGTAAATGAAAAGTAATGTAATAAAAAGGTAGATACCATAGTTGGTATCAAGAAATAGTTTAGTTATTTATAATAATTAGGATTTGAAAACTTTAGGAATAACCATAGGGACAAGTTAAAATTTATTAAAACATCTTGATATTTTGGTGAAATATTAATTAAGTGTTTTTTGATCAAATAAATCCCTATATTGATGTGAACAGGTGGATGTGGCTCTGAAATAAATGTATATAGGGGTAAAACCCAAAATCACCACTTTGGTCTAGACTGGAACTGGAATTGGTGCATGATAACAAACCTTTCTGCACTCCTGGTTTGACATTCATAGAGAATATTTTTTGTTAATCGTAAGATTTTTATGAACCATTATGAAGGATTTATAGAAAATGAAATTGTTGTTAAAGAATAACATATTTAAGAATGATTTTTAAGACATGAAATTACTTTATAATTATAATATTATTAAATGAAAAAAATTTCTTAGTAAGGTTTTATTATTTTATAAAATTGTGGGAAATAGGAGAAAACATGTAAATGGTGAGAATAATGGACTAGGAAGTGACGGAATTCCGATGTAATATGGAATTTAAAACTTCATGAGAATGATGAATCAAATAACTCGAGTTATGGGAAATAACTTGAATCAAGCCAAGAAATGGGATTGACCTTGAAGGGAACAACATTCCATTGAGTCATTTAGGCATCAACAACCACCTTATTTTAGTGGATCTACTGACCCATTGATTTATGAACAATGGATAAGATCTATATAAAAGATCTTTTCTATACTCCGTTGTTTGGAACAAGAGAAAGTCACCCTAGCTGTGTACCGCTTAGAAGGAGAAGATGATCAGTGGTGGAAACTAGTTAAAAACATGAATCCAAGAGGGGAGATTGAATCTATGGAGTGGGAAGATTTTATGGGAACCTTTTTAGAAATATATTTCCCCCTTTCAATATGAATGAAAATAGAGAATGAATTCCTAGATATGAAGTAGAAGGAAAATAAATATTTTGGAATCTATGATATAAACTTCACAATATTTTCCCATTACACCTATAGATTTATCGTGGATACTAATGGGAAGAATGATAGATTCTTTTTTAAAATAAGACCTCATATATGGAAGAATCATTCCAACTGAGACTATGAAAACTACGAGGAGATCACAATGAGTAATATAAAAGTTTAACTGGAGTTTGGAGAGATGTAGTGGTCTCATAGATCAAATGAAAATTATAGGTATTTAGAGCCAAACTTTGGGATGATATTTGATAAAGGAAGATGAGGAATGTTAGTGTGACTTTCCACATGAAAAAAATGTGGTAAGAAGCATTTGGGGAACTACTTTCTTGGGAGTGGGAAATGTTACAAATTTGGAAGAGAAGGCCATATTTTTTGGACCTAACACAGTTAGGTGAATTCTCAACTTATCAACACTAATGAACAAGGAAAGATTGTGCAATCCCTTCCTAAAGTCCAATGTTTCAAGAATGGATGGCTTGGGCACTTTACCAATAACTTTACTAATCCAAATTTAATGGAGGTAAATCACCATCAACCTTAGAATAGGAAAAAGGTTCAGGGTCATGATTGTTTTATCACGACAAATGAATTTGAAGCTCCAAATTATGTGGTGGAAGGTACTCTCATAATTATATCAAAGCTATCAAGTACTTTATTTGATTCTATTTCTATGAATTATTTTTTCTATCCAAATTTTCAGTGAACATAGAATCAATCCCTGAACTTCTAGAAGTATAACTATTAGTCAAGACTCCTGGAGGGATTATCTATGCATCAAATGTGCATAGAAACTCTAGTATTTACTTTGGTGAGCATAATATCATCACAAATATAATAGTCATTATAATGATGGAATTCGATATTATATTAGGGATGGACTGTAACTCAAAGTATAATACTAAGATCAAGTATAGAAGCAAGGAAATCTCAGTAGCCTTGAATGGACAACCGACAATCATTTTCATAGGAGAGATATCATGAACTGATATTTTTTTAAAAGCACTACCCATAGCCTTATTTATAGAGATGATCTATGAAAATGAAGAAGTAAATGTAGGTATATGAATAGATAATGTCCCCACTGTCTAGAAATACATTTCCATTTTTCATGAGAAGTTTTCTGGACCTCCCCTAGAAATAGAGGTAGAGTTCTCCATTGAGGTCATGCCTGGTTCCAAGCCAATTTCTAAGACCTCATATAGAATAGAAAATATGGATATAGAGGAATTAAAGAAACAACTCCAAGATCTTTTGGAGATGGGGTTTATCCAGTCAAGTGTGTCTCCTTGGGGAGCACCTATTCTCTTTGTGAAGAATAAGGATAGATCAATTTAGTTATGCATTGACTATAAAGAAATTAATGGAATCACCATGAAGAACAAGTACCCTCTTAAAATAATTGATGATTTATTTGACCATATTCATGGGGATAAATTCTTCCCCAAGATTGATATTTTATATATTTATCATTAATTGATTGTGAATAAAGAAGATAATCCAAATTCCTCCTTCCAATCAAGTATTAAGCATTACTATTTTGTTTTTATTCCCTTACGATTGACTAATTATCCTTCCATTTTTATGGATTTGATGAATAGAGTCTTTAAGGACTACCTTGATAAATTTTTGGTAGTTTTTATTGATGATATTCTAATATATTCCAAAATTCACATGGAGCATGAAGATCATCTAAGGGTTATATTTCAAACTCTGAGGAAGTAGAGGATTTTTGGAAAGTTCAACAAATGTGAATTTTTGCTACAATAAGTTTCTTTCTTGGGGAAAATTATAACCAATGAAAAAATATCAATTAACCCTATAAAGACAACGGTTGTGGAGGAGTGGCCTCATCCTACACCAGTAACTAATATTTCTAGTTTCCTTTGTCTAGAAGGATATTATAGGAGGTTTGTGAAAAAATTTCCATGAATTTATAATCAACTAAGAAATTTAACTCAAAAGGGGTCAAAGTTCATCTCAAAAAAGAAGCGTGAAAAATGTTTCCAAGAGCTGAAGAAGAGATTGGTTACTGAACCCGTGTTAAATCTACCCTCTATCGAAGAAGGATTTTTTGTTTTTAGAGATGCATCTATAAAAAGGTCTTTGGTGAATCCTCATGAAAAATGATAAGGTGATTAATTATGCATATCGATACTTGAATCTCCATGAGATGAACTATCCTACACATGACCTGGAGCTAGATGTGGATATTTTTCATCTGAATATGTGAAGGCACTATCTTTATGGGTAGAAATATGATATATACATAGTCCATCAAAGTTTGAAGTATATTTTCATGAAAAAGGAATTGAACATGAGATATAGGATATAGTTGGAACTTCTTAAAGACTAAGACTATTAAATTCATTATTATCCTAGAATAGAAAACAAAGTTAGTGATTAATTAAGTAGGAAATGCCCTATTGTTTTGGAAATGACGAGGATTCAAGGAGATGCTTTGATCAAAGACCTAGTAAAACTGGACATGGGAATCGTAAGGGAAGGGAAATCATCAACCCTATCCCAAATGGTTTCTCAACCATAATTACTAGAGAATATCTAAAAATATGAAAGAGAATATACTTTGTTAAAAAGAAGTTAGAGGTTGTAAAGAATGGGAAGTTTCCTCATTTCAATATTGATCAAGAAGGTGTAATGTAGTTTCATACAAAGATATGCGTTCTATCTATTCTGAAAATAAAGATGGATATGATGGATGAAGCTCATAGCTCTACTTACTCTATACATCTTGGAAGCTTTAAAATGTATAGAGACCTTCATGATCATTATTTATGGGATAACATGAAAAGAGATATTACTGACTACAATACAATGTTCCTGGTGTGACAATAAGTGAAGGAAGAGTGACAACTTCCTAAAGGGGTATTTCAAACACTACCCATATCAGTATGGATGTGTGACAATATAACTATGAAATTTGTTATTGGCCTCCAAAAAATTTTCAAAGAAAATAATATGATTTGGGTTATAGTGGACCATCTCACCAATACTGCCCGCTTTATCTATATTCGGTAAGATTTCTCTCTTGACTAACTTGCCAAGATATACATAAAGGAAGTGTTAAACCTGCATGGAGTGACACTTTCTATCATTTATGATCATTATATAAGGTTCACATCAATATTTTGGAGAATTTTTCAACATGATCTAAAAACAAAAATTGAATTTCATTATGGCCTATCGCCCTAAAACCAATGTCCAATCTAAAAGAACTATTTAGACACTCGAGGACATGTTGAGAACATACTCGATGGAATTTAAAGGTGTACAGAATCAACATCTACCTTTAGTTTAATTATTATACAACAACAAATTCCATTCGACTATTCAAAGGTAACCTTCTGAAGATCTATATGGGAATTGATATAGAAATCCTACTTGTTGGGATGAAGCTAGTGATAGAAATATTATTGTGCCTAATCTTGTAAAGGAGATGACATAAAAGGTTTATGATATCCAAAAACACATAAAGGATGCTCAGAGTCAGTAGAAGATCTATGCTAACAACAGTTGAAGGTAATTATATTTTGATATTGGAGAAAAATTATTCCTTTTAATTTAACCTTGGAATAGAGTCACGCGGTTTGGGAAGAAAGGGAAGCTCAACCCCAAGTACATTGGCCCCTATTAAATCCTTGATCGCATAGGAGTAGTGGAATATCAGCTTAAACTTCCTCCAAATCAAGCTCATGTTCATGATCTTTTCTACGTATATCTCTTTAGTAAGTTCATACCTATCCCTTCACATGTACTAAATCTGGAGGTGGTACAACTAGAACATGATATCTCTTATGAGGAGCAGCCGGTAGAGATCTTGGACCGTAGAGACAAGGTTCTATGCAACAAGACTACCCACCTCATAAAAGTCTTATAGAGGAACCACATATATAAATAATCCATATGGGAACTAGAGGAAACAATGAGGAAGAAGTACCCACATTTTTTCTCAAATGAGAAAACAATTTGAAATTTCAAGGAAAAAATCTCTTAAGGTGGGAAGAATGTAATGACCCAAATTTTTTGAATGATAAATGTTTCCTTAAAATGTGTGTTATATTATTTTTTACTAAAAAAATACATTTAATAATGAAGTGAGTATAATTTAAATGTGACCATTTGGTTTTTACTATTGGTCAAAATGACCTTTGGAAATAATACTCTTAATAATAATTTTAATGTTATAATTAATATTATAAATAGAAATGATAATGATTAATTAATAAATGAAGAAGATTTGATTACCTCATATAGTATATTCATTCCATATGAATCCCATTTATCATAAATTGTGAGGGAGGTAGCATATTTGGGATTCACTCTTGACCAATCCCATGCCAAGCTTCAACATGTTAATCTTGAACAAAATCTCCCATGATAGAAGTTCAAGTTAGTAGAGATTACCACTCAAGTGATGTTAGCAAAGCCACCCCCTGAGTCTATCACTATCACACATATCACCCTTAGGTAATAATTAGGTTCTATAAGGGGTTACGTTTTAAGTCCTTAATTACTAATTGTATAATCCCTTTGTATAAATAAAATTTTTGTTCCATCAATTCTGTTTTGAGTTTAGTTTTTCTTAAAAATATGATGAATGTGATAAATTGATTTTGTGGAAAAAAATTGTACATTTTAGAAAATATATAAGTATTATAATATACTAATATATTATTAATAATGTTTATTTTAATGAAATAGCATGATTAAAACACTCTTATTTAAATTTAAATGACTAAATAATTTTATTTTTTCAAGTGTTAGAAATTTTACGATACATTTTTCTATGCATTTTCTGTCCACTATTATATTTAATAAATAAGTATTTTTATATTTAAAAGTTGAATTTATCATAATTTGGTAATTATTATTATAAAATAAAAAATCATTTTTGAAATTATCACATTGAAATTAGCTTAGGGTGAATTTATGAGAATTTTCTAAAATATTTTGTTTTTTGATGAATAGTTAAATTACACTTTTGAGTTTTTGATATATTTAATGAAATGCTAATGATATATTATGTAATATAAAATTATGGTTGACTCTTATGGATTGAAATAACATATTAGAAATCCCAAGTGGGAAATACCATGGGAAAACCCATGGTTTTTCAAATACCACTACTGAAGTTTCTAAGGAAATCAATAAAAAAATCCATCACTTTTTCTATTAATACCCACAAATTTATCCATTATATTTCATTAAAAATTTATCCTCCACGAATATATGATATTTTTACCTTCCAAGGAGTCCTCAAGAGGTGTCCTCAATCCCCCAAGGTCCCAATCTTAGAGTTTTAGGAGTTACTCTTCAAGGTAAGAGGAATCTCAGCTTCTCTTTTCCTTTCAATTTCCCTTTTATTGTTTTGTGTATTTAGAATTTCCATACTATGTTATTATGTAATTTTTATTCTATCCAATTACTATATTAATATTCTTCTATGAATGGGATACCCTATTCCCCTCTCCTTCTAATGTTTTCCAAAACCATGTTTCTTACTTGTTATGTTGCCGAATTTTCTTCACATTTTTTTTCTTTTTCTCAAGAAATTATTTTATTTTATTTATGTGAATATAAAAAGATCTTTATTTTATAGTTTTATTCACCAATATTTAAAAATAATTTATTTTATTCTATAATTTACATACATAAAACCCTTATTCCCTTTATTTGGGTTTTAAATGACATAATGATCATGTTTTAAAGCATTTTTTAAAACACCAAGATTTTGATATGAAACCTCTTTATTTTATTTTCCACAAGTTATTTATGAAATTTTTTATTATAATATATGTGTCTCACATTTATTAAGACACATGAAAGGTGATCCCTGATATCACTTTAATGCATTGGATAAGGAATTTAATCTCCAGAGATGACAAGTTTTACGATCCCTTGGTGAATAACTTTGGTAATTTTTATGGAACCTTGGTAATAAACTCTGGTGATATTCTTATGAATGAATAAATTAAATGTTATAGATACATTTAAAATTTCTTATTAATGTTATTATTATTATAATATGCATATTTCCCATTTATTTATTTATTTCCTCAAGTTATTATTGATATTCTTCAAGATCACAAGTAAACCTTTTCCCTTGTTTTCCCTTACTGGGCCTTATGATCACCCTTTCTTTTGATGTATTTCCCTAGGTTATGAGAAGAAATTAATGTACTTATTATGAACCTTGAACAATTATTTCAATTGTAATAGAATAATGTTTGAAGTTTTCATGTATTATGCACCTTTTTTCCAATAAACTAAACTTTAAATGATCCTCTCTTTATACCATGTAAATGAAAAGTAATGTAATAAAAACATGAGATTCCATATCATGCATCTCAAAAATTCTATAGGAAACCTAATAACTACTTATGATCCCACATGAAATATGATTATTATGGGAAAAAAGGAGTGTGATAGAGTTTCTATTGCTGAAAAGAGAGAATACAACAAGGGCAGAAGTGGTCAAAAAATTCTACAAGGTCGACTGTGGCTTCCTAGAATCAGATAGTGAAAGAGGGAAATAACTAAAAGATAGGGAATAACTAATGAACATGTTTAAAACACAAGTTATATACCCAAATTGTTTAGGAATTATGAGGAAAAATGCAATATTTACTGTTGAACAAATTTGAAACATGAGATCTTCTGTTTGCTGTGGAGAATCTTATGAGGCATAAACCTAGGATGGTGGGTGGGCCATTATTGTTAGGAACCATTACTATTTGGGATCTTATTAATATCATAGGATGATGGTTATCCAAATCAGGGAAATCATAGATCACTTGAGATATGAAATAGTAGGAGACCGATGTTGGTAAAGTGGTATACTCTTTGGTGAGGGTGTCCGATCATGCCAAGTTATGGGGAATCCTAGTTTCAAATGGGTAATATACCATCCCATTGTTATAAAACGAGGCTTCACAATTTCAAATGGGGTAAATTTACATCCCATACTTACCATATTAGGTATCCCTATTTTAAAATGGTTAAATCCATAGTTTAATTTCTTATGCTTAGGGTGTTGGGTTTTTAGTTTAAAGTCATACAAATCGACATAGGTACCGGTTTAAAGTCACAGATCATGGAATTGAGAATACATTGGTTTAAGGTCATATATATTTGAACAAAGGGTCAAGGGGTCCCCAGATAGCTTGCTTGACATGGATGAGTGATAACTCATTGTGAATGAGGGGCCATAGAGACCCTCTTCCATGAGAAAACTTGATGAGGGGGATGAAACCTAGATAAAGTACTTGAGCAACACTATGTACCCTGTCACAACCCAACCTACACAACCTTTTTATTTTATTATTTATTTGGCCTTAAATAATTTTTACTGGGGTCCGGGGTGAGTCCCAGACTAAATTTACGAGTCTTTGATAAAATGTGTGTGTCTTGGGTTCAACATCATCAGACGCACGAGTAGAGCACGACGCCGCGTGGCTTCACGAAAGCAGCTGCATGGTCTTTTTATCTTTAAAGAATTAAAATAGATATATAAATGTCAATTTATTGCATCATTTAAAATTATTATGGTTATTAAGAATTTTAATATTTTTATTTTAAATAAAAACTAAAATTGTTAATTTTATTATTATTAAAATGATATGAATTCATTTGTTATTTTTATTTTATCATTAGGGTTATTATTATTTTTATTAATATCCTTATTCTTATTTTTATCATTATTAGTAATATTATTATAATAATAATAATTAATATTATATTAAAGATATATCTAGTCCTCATTTTTATTTTATTTCAGATTTTTTTAGGGTTTGACGTGAACCCTGTTTTTTTTACTCCTCTGTATGAGGCCCTTGCACCCAGCCGCCACCCTCTACACCGACTTCCCCTGCTACCCCTTATTTCTATTTGTCTGGCGCAAGCAAGGCCCTCCTAGGTTCAGCGCGAGCAGCGCCCTCACATCGCTCAGCCCCTTCGCCCTGCGTAGAAACCCCCACCCCTCCGCTCGCAGCATCACTACCTTTAGCCTTGCAGTGTGAACCAGTACCCGGACGAGCCTCCTTTGCAGTGACCTCAACTTCCACTGGCCATCCCAACCGACGTTGTCCTGACCTCCTCCTCCTGCTCGGACGCCTTGTTGCGCGCCCCTTGCCTTCGGCCTCCCTTGTGGAGTGCCCTGGCCTCCCCCCGGTGCTCCTACCCGTCTCCGACCACCTGAACCGACCATCGCACCATCCTCCTACCGGCTCCCTCCATCTGGCCTCACCCGCCTCCGGCCGCCACATGGCACCGACCACACCGTCTCCTCCCTCCCTTACAACATGCCCCAACACCCCCTGCTTCCTGGTGGTTTTATTTCTGACCATCCCACCGCCTTGCAGCCATTGTATGACCAGCCTCCCCCTCTCCCCATTGTGAACCCACCGCTATGCGGACTCTCTCTGGTGAAACCCCCTTGCTAGCGACCACTCTAACCAGAACCTCCTTCACACCTCTGGTATCACCTTCTCCATTTAATTTCCTTGTCTGCAGTGAGTTTTTTTTACTTAAGGGATCATTTTAGTGTAGTTAGCACTTTAGAATCGTACAATGCGATTCCAAGTGGTCATTGTCTTTGTGCTTTGGATTCAAGGTGAGGGTTTCTCCCCACCTCTTGGTTTCACATACACTACTTGTGTTTTTATTTTTGGTATGTGTTTAAGTCCTTGATATTTATTTTGCAGTACGTTGAACCTTACCGCTTGGTTCCGAGTTTTCATTATCGTCATTCCACATATCCGTGGTAGTAATTCCCTTGCAATTGCCATTTTTAATTTAAGAAACTTTAATTATATGTTTTTCTCACTTAGTATACGTATTAAATATATTGTGAAACCTTTTTGTTAATTGTTTATTATGTGGTATATGTTTGAAGTCCTGTTGAATATGGTATCATTGTGCAGTTAACTATAAAGTATCATTTTTGTGTAAAATTGAGTGTGTTCTAGGTATAACTTTGTTGTGCCTCTGGATTTGTTTTTTATAAATTGTTCAACAATTATTACATTATTTTGGTAGTGATAATTATAAAAGAGGGTATTTCTGGGTGCGTTCCATTTCAAAAAAAAGTTTTCTTTTGATGAATGGGTTGTGCGTGTGTCAAGTTGTGGATATTGGATGTTTACACACATGGTTTGTAAAGTTAAAAAAAAAGTTTCAACAATTTAAATAAAAGTATGACATGCATATTGAGGTTCATAATTCGTTTGGTGTTAAATTGAAATTTTTTTATTCAACAATGCACGCCCTGTTTACTTTATAAAATGCCCGTTTGTCTTTTCAGAGTAAAGTGTGATGTAAAATGAATTTTTGGAGTTTATAAATGTATCAGTAGCATGAAGAACAATGTTTTCAGTTATTATGTGGTTTTCCAAGTGGTTTGGATTTTACAAAAGTGTGTAATGTGTTTTATCATGTTTTAACTTTTTATTAAAAATGGCCAGGACTTGAGTGTGTTGCCTAAATATATTAGAAAGAGTTTTAACAATGTTTGGGTGTGATATATGATGTGTTTACACCTCCCTTGGAAATGTGAATTATTTTTTTATAAATATAGTTTGTGATCTGATGCTCGACGACATTTGCTGACTGACCTTTTTTTATATATATACTTGCGACATATGAGCCTGACCTATTGAGAGAATTGTCTGAGACGAGTACTACACTGGTAGGTTATGGTACTGACTAGTGGCCCATAGTATGTAGATATGTTTGGGTTTATTGCTATGTGATTCTTCCTTGGCCTGCCTGAGAAAGGATGACCGAGCATTTTGGAGCGTTATATTTCATCATATGTGGCATGTTACTGTAGATGGTGTCGTAGGTATTAGTGTCGTCTGGATTATTCTAGATCTCTCAGGTACACCTATGTCTAGTGTTACTTTTATCTATTGAACTGTTGTGATGATACTAGCACACCTATTTACATTGCCCTTGCCGTATTTTCCTTGGTACCCTTGTGTGGTGTTTTTAATGAAAAGTGACATTTTGGTTTTCCAACTCCCATGATAATGTTTTCAAAAGAAAATGTGTTCCAGACCCTTTTGTTATGGTTTTTAAAATGACTAAGGGTAATGGTTTATACTTTTCTTTCAAATAAAAAATATAGAAATGCATATTTTAATACATTATAGTTCAAACATAGAATTCACGTTTCTTAATTTTAATGGTAGTGCATTAGGAATAGATATCCGGCTAGCCTACTGAGTTTTAATACTCACACCTATAGTTCTTTTCTGTTTTTAGTGTTTGTGCAGGCTACAGCTTGAGCGCGCTCTGCTTGGGCGACGCTTGATATTTGAGTCGGAGAGTGACCTGCAGGGTCACATGGAGTTAGTTCAGACGTCAAGTTTGGTTAGTTTTATTTTCTTTCATTCTTTCTTAGTTACTTTTCCTAGTTTATTTATTCTGTGCTACTCTGTATTCCTTATGCTGTATTATTTATTGGTATCGGTAAAAATCGTTCTCACAATCTCTGTTGATTCCCTGGTGCTTGTCGCCATCCCGGGAGGATCGGGAATGCTTCTCGAGCCTTGTCGCGGATCGGCTCGGGTGACTGGTTCAGGGTCGACCCAGGTTGGTTCATGACAAAATTATATCCTTTCATCTATCAGATCAAATGATGTAAGTTTCTTATTGGGATTATCAAAACCTGATTGCGAGGCAGGAGACACTTCATCCATTAGATCTCTAGCCAAAAGACCTTGGAGTGAAACCGACGCGTAGTCATGAACCCCCGAGGAATTTTAAGGAGTCTGGTTAAGTTTGTGCCTTTACTTTGTGGTGAGATAGTTTTGGTGTTGATGCCCTGGTTTCTCTGTCGTTGCAATTTTCTTCTTGTCGCAAAGTGCGTGATGGAATTATACCTCACGTAATGTTGGTAATTGTCCCTTTTTTGATGCAAGTTTCTGATTGGTGACCTTGCGTGGGCCACCCATGTGAATTTGTTGCGACTTCGGTTTGTGTCCATCCCGAAGTGGTCATCCGTGAGTTGTTGTCTGTCATAGTTTCATTGATCCAATCCTTGGGCCCTCCCTCCCTGCCCATGGGGTATGGGTTTTTGGTTTGCGCAAACTTTTTGGATCAACTCCTATCACTTTCAGATGAGTGTGAGTGGTTTGAATGTTTTTTCTATGCTTTTTATAGCTTGAGTAAGGCCTAGTTCTGGCCTAAGTTGGATTTCTAGTTGGTCGCTAATAGGTCGGTCCTTTATGGTGGGAAGACCCACCGTGAGTCTCTTTGGGTTTTCTCTTAAGTCGTTATCGGATGTTAGTTGAGTTCTTGTGGTGGGGAGTCTGTTCAGGCCTCCACTCTGCTGTTAATTTGTTTTGGGCAATAGGGTTAAGCCTCGTTGGTGGTAGATGGAATTTTCATGTGTCGAGAGGTTTGATCGTGTTTATATTGAACCCTTAGGTATTGATCGATCGACTGGATAGTGTTGTGGCTTTCCGGGGGCAGAAAGCGTTATGGTGGGGAAAATTTTCACACCCCGAACTACACATCTTTTTTATTTTATTATTTATTTGGCCTTAAATAATTTTTGCTGGGGTCCGGGGTGAGTCCCAGACTAAATTTCTGAGTATTTGATAAAAAGTTTGTGTCTTGGGTTCGACATCATCAGACGCAGGAGAAAAGTGCAACACCGCATGACTTCGTGCAAGCAGCTGGGTGGTCTTTTCATCTTTGAAGAATTAAAATAGATATATAAATGTTAATTTATTGCTTCATTTAAATTATTATGGTTATTAAGAATTTTAATATTTTTATTTTAAATAAAAACTAAAATTGTTAATTTTATTATTATTAAAATGATATGTATTCATTTGTTATTTTTATTTTATCATTAAGGTTATTTTTTTTATTAATATCCTTATTCTTATTCTTATTATTATTATTAATATTATAATTATAATAATAATTATGATTATATTAAAGATATAGCTAGTCATCATTTTTATTTTATTTCAGATTTTTTAGGGTTTGATGTGAACCCCATTTTTTTACTCTTCTGTACACGGACCTTCCACCCATCCGCCACCCTCTGCACTGACTTCCCCTACTACCCCTTCTTTTTGTTTTTTCGGTGCAAGAAAGTCCCCCCTAGGTTCAGCGTGAGCAATGCCCTAACCCCGCTCAGCCCCATCGCCCTGCGCAGCAACCCCCGCCCCTCTGCTCGTAGCAGCACTACCTTCAGCCTTGCAGCGTGAACCAGTACCCGGATGAGCCTCCTTTGCAGCGGCCTCAACTTCCACCAGCCATCCCAATCGGCGCTGTCCCGACCTCCTCCTCCTGCTCGGCCGCCGGCCTCCCAGCCAGCCCCACAAATTTTATGCTCCCAGCAGCGCATACCCCTTGCCTTCAGCCTCCCTTGCAGCACGCCCTAGCCCCCCACCGGTGGTCCTACCCAGCTCCAGCCACCTACACTGACCAGTGCACTATCATTTTTCTGGCTCCCTCCAACCGACCTCGCCCAACTCTGGCCGCCGCATGGCACCGACCACATCGTCTCCTCCGTCCCTTATAACACGCCCCAACACCCCCTGCTTCCTGGTTGTTTTATTTCTGACTAGCCCACCTCCTCGCAGTCGCTATCCGACCAGCCTCCCCCTCTCCCCGTCGTGAACCTACCGCTACGAAGACTCTCTCCGAAGAAACCCCCTTACCGGAGACCACTCTGACCAGCACCTCCTTCGCACCTCCGGTATCACCTTCTCCATTTAATTTCCTTGTCTACGGTGAGGTTTTTTTACTTAAGGGATCATTTTGGTGTAGTTAGCGCTTTAGAATCATACAAGGCGATTCCAAGTGGGCATTGTCTTTGCGCTTTGGATTCGAGGTGAGGGTTTCTCCCCGCCACTTGGTTTCACATACTCTAGTTGGGTTTTAATTTTTGGTATGTGTTTAAGTCCTTGATATTTATTTTTTAGTACGTTGAACCTTACCGCGTGGTTCCAGGTTTGCGTTATCGTCGCGCCACGCATCCGAGGTAGGAATTCCCTTACACTTTCCATTTTTAATTTAAGAAACTTTAATTCTATTTTTTTCACACTTAGTATACGTATTAAATATTTTGTGAAACATTTTTTTTAATCGTTTAGTATGCGGTATATGTTTGAAGTCTTGTTGAATATGGTCTCATTGTGCAGTTAACTTTAAAGTAGCATTTTTGTGTAAAATTGAGTGTGTTCTAGGTATAACTTTGTTGTGCCTCTGTATTTGTGTTTTATAAGTTTTTCAACATTTATTACATTATTTTGGAAGTGATAATTATAAAAGAGGGTATTTATGGGTGCGTTCCATTTAAAAAAAAGTTTTCTTTTGATGAATGGGTTGTGTGTGTGTCGGTTTGTGGATATCAGATGTTTACAAACATGGTTTGTAAAGTTAAAAAAAAGGTTCAACGATTTAAATAAAAGTATGACATGAATATTGAGGATCATAATTCGTTGGGTGTTAAATTGAAATTGTTTTATTCCACAATGTATGCCCTGTTTTCTTTATAAAATGCCCGTTTGGATTTTCAGAGTAAAGTGTGATGTAAAATGAATTTTTGGAGTTTATAAATGTATCAGCAGCGTGCGGAACAATTTTTTCGGTTCTTATGTGGTTTTCCAAGTGTTTTTTCTTTTACAAAAGTGTGTATTGTGTTTTAGCATGTTTTGAAATTTTATTAAAAATGGTCGGGTCTTGAGTGTGTAGCCTAAATATATTAGAAAGAGTTTTAACAATGTTTGAGTGTGATATATGATGTGTTTACACCTCCCTTGGAAATGTGAATTATTTTTTTTATAAATATATTTTGTGACATGATGCTCGATGACATCTGATGACTCACCTTTTTTTTATATATATACTTACGACATACGAACCTGACATATTGAGAGAATTGTCTGAGATGAGTACTGCATTGGTAGGTTACGGTACTGACCAGTGACCCATAGTAGGCAGATATGTTTTGGTTTATTGCTTTGGGATTTTCCCTTGACCTACCTGATAAAGGATGGTCAAGCATTTTGGAGCATTAGATTTCATCATATGTGGCATGCTACTTTAGATGGGGTCGCATGTATTAGTGTCGTGTGGATTATTCTCGATCTCTCAGGTTCGCCTATGTCTAGTGTTACTTTTAGCTATTGAAATGTTTCCATGATAATATCACACCTATTTACATCTCCATTTCCGTATTTTCCTTGGTACCCTTGTGTGGTGTTTTTCATGAAAAGTGACATTTTGGTTTACCAACTCCCATGATAATGTTTTCAAAAGAAAATGTGTTCCAGACCCTTTTGTTATGGTTTTTCAAATGACTAAGGGCAATGGTTTGTACTTTTCTTTCAAATAAAAATTACAAAAATGCATATTTTAATACATTATAGTTCAAACTTTGAATTGATGTTTCTTTATTTTAATGGTAGTTCATTGGGAATAGATATCGGGCTAGAATACTGAGTTTTAATACTCACGCCTATAGTTCTTTTCTATTTTTAGTGTTTGTGCAGGCTAAAGCTTGAGGGCGCTCTCCTTGGGCGAAGCTTGATCGTTGAGTCGGATAGTGACTCGTGGGGTCACACGGAGTTAGTTTGGACGTTGTGTTTGGTTAGTTTTATTTTCTTTTGTTCTTGTTTAGTCACTTTACCTAGTTTATTTATTCTGCGCTACTCTGTATTCCTTCTGCTGTTTTATTTATTGGTATCATACGAAATTGTTCCCATGATCTCTGTTGATGCCCTGGGGCTTGTCTCTATCCCGGGAGGATCGAGAATGCCTCTCAGGACATGTTGAGGATTGTCTCGGGTGACCGGTTCAGGGTCGACCCAGGTTGGTTCATGACATACATCATAAGGATGTTAATCAATCCACATGTAGTTATAATTAAAAAGAAGGTGGAGGCATAGTCTCTAATAAGGGTGAAGAAAACCGTGAGAATGAGAAGTGAATGAACATAGTTAAGTTCATAATTATCGTACCCTGAATAGGATTTGAGGAATTTTATGTGGTAGAAGAGTTAAGACATGATGGGACTAGCGTCAAGGAGGCCTTATACTATGCGAATAATTCCCAAAGTCATCGGAACACATAGTTTAGGGTATTATGGTTGGGACCATGGAAAATAGTTTAAAGTCATGTTTATTAGACTAGGGCAATGTTTTCTACAAGGGTATATGTGTGTCACACAAGAGTTAATACCTGATGTGAATTGAGAGCCTGGGGCTCACGTACTATACCAGTACCAGGTATAATATGGAACATAGTTTAACATTGTAATGCTTAGACCAAGGCTGCAATACAAATAGTTTAAATTCATGATGCTTAGACTTAGAGAAATATTGGTCTCATGGGAATTCATATGGAAAAAAGAGATATAACCAGATGTGAATGGATCCAAATAGGATCACATACAACATACACACCTTGAGATAAAATTCATGCAATTTAAGGTCATAATTCTTGGACCATGAATAGTAAAAATGGATTAAGAGTTGATTAAATTTGTACATGATCATAAATAAAAGATGTTTAATAATCACTATATATCCCATTGGGATGGGAATCAAGACACATGTAGTTCTAAAGCACAATTGGGTAAGAGATCACCATTGAAATGGGAGATCATCTATAGCTAGGGAAGAAAAGTGCCCCCCAACTATCATAAGGAATCCCATGTTTATGGAATGGGGTAAATTCTGTTGACCATCCCACACTTATCTCACTAGGAATACCGATTTCATATGTAAAAAAATCAACTTCTATTAAGAGGCATTCCAGTTTTACATGAGGTAAGACTGCAGTTTAACATCGTGTGTTGAGGAAGTTGAGCTTTGTAGTTTAAAGTCATACAACTAAGACTACAGGGGATGAAAATAGTTTATGTTCATAATTCTTGGACTAGTAGGGGATATTAGTTTAATGTCACATATTTTTAACCTTGGGGGTGAGTTTCCCAAAAAGATATGTGTAGTATGGAAGAGTGACAATATCAACGTGAATGAGGATCAAATAGGCCCAGTGCCACACCATATATTCTTGATGAGGCCTGTATATAGTTTAAAGTGTTTTTTCATGGATTTGAAATCCAATTTTAAGGTATTATATTTTTGACCCAGGTAACTCCTATCATGTAAAGTACTTCTTGAGAAACATAACAATGGTGGGAGGTGTGATACGCTCTCCATCCATGGTGATAAAAGAGTATACACCATTAGAATAGAACTTAGGAATGATATAAGGTACTTACCATTTGGACTCCAACTTTGGTGGATTATTTCTAGGTATCATTGGAATTCTGAGGTCCAGTACTATGTCAACCTAGATAAAGAATTAGAGACGAAACATTTTATTGAATTCTCTGACTATCTTGTTCAGGTGCCTCTCTAGATTGTGCAAGTCCTAAAGACTATTTTCTTTGAGGGATTACAGCTCAGCTAGAAGGAATTATAACATTTTTTCAGGTGTCATTTGGTACTAGATAGATGTTCATAGCGATAGAAAGTAAACCTCAATGGGAATAACTGGCTATGTTCCATACACTAGGGAATATGAAGTCATCTAGGTGGAATTTCGAGTTGTCGTCCGATAGGACCAGAGGGTATTGGGGAGCTTGTCTGACCAACTATTCTTTTTACGAACCACCATATTCTAATTAATTTTATAGAGGGTTTTTTCAATGCCTCGATATGTCAATTTTCCTACACATGGAAGTAGGTAGTATGGTTGGACTGAATATTGTACTTGGAATACAAATTCTTCAGCTCGGAAGCCCATAAGTTGGTGACATTGTAAGTGAGAATGGAATGAGAGACTTTGAATTGATGAATGATGTGGTAGATCATTAATTTGATCATAGATCAGGCCTTGACTTACTTTAGGGGAATCAATTCTACCCACTTGGAGAAGAAGTGTGTTATAGTCAGAATGAACCTGCATTGAAGAGCTACCAATGATGTATATGGTCCTATAACATCGAGTCCCTATACTGTAATGGGATAAGAATATTTGGAGGTGTGGAAGAGATCTGTTGATCGATGCATGAATTTGGAATGAATATGGAACACATGAAACCTCTTAGTATACTTGATGAAATACTTGACAATAGTGGGCTATAAGTCGACCTATCTCAGAATCTGGAGGGAGAGCTTCAATCCTACCTGTTGAGCACCACATGACTCGACATGGACTTCTTGAATGACCTATGTAATCTCATATACTTTGATTTAATGAATGAAAATTACATAAAAACCATGTTTTTAGAAAGTATATTCAATGTTCGACCCTCTTTTATGGGTGAATTGTGATGCACACCGACTGATTCATTCATGCTCAACTTGGTCTTGTGGGAGAATACCACCTTGATGATACTCAAAAAAGGAATTTTCCAATTATATGTTCTTTATATTATGGGGAAACCAGGGGGTGCTGATGTAGAAGAATCAGTATCCAACTGGTTTACCTTTTTCCTATCATCTTCATCTGACATGATGAGAGTGATGACCCTCCGATGCACCAATTGAATGAACAAGTCATCCTGGAAAGGCTCTGTAAGAGATGGGGATATAATTTCCAAGTAATTTGATTAAACATTTTGTGACTAAGGGACATGAGTTACTTTCGAATGAGCAGATAAATAGGCCATTATATGATGAGTGTGTTCCAACAGGGGAATGAGATTTATATTTTTTATGGTGTAATCTCCATTAATCTGTTTTATTTTCAACTTAGAGTCTTCATTCACCTC
Source organism: Viscum album (assembly GCA_963277665.1). NCBI lineage: Eukaryota > Viridiplantae > Streptophyta > Magnoliopsida > Santalales > Viscaceae > Viscum > Viscum album. The sequence continues at coordinate 174,689,121 of OY728157.1, forward strand.
AAAGAGGGGGATGTCAATCTCAGGGGCTAGCTCAGGACTATAAATAAGTGCTTGATACTATTCCTTGTTGTTGGTTTAGCCTTCTCGTAATAGGAATAATTATGGAAATAATCCTGTGTTGGGGTGACAAAGACAACCCTCAAGCCCACTCTGTTGAGCTTGGGATCATTAATATTTCAACTAGTTAGGCATCAGGAGGCACCATCAAAGTGAATCTTCCAATAGGGAATAACATGATCTACTTATAGGATATAATCATCTAAGAAATCAATGTCCAGGGGGAATTCTCTAGGGTCCAAATGAGTGTCTAATAAGTCTACTAATTCTTGGACCATGATAAATTTCTGTGGAATGAACTAGATGTTGAACTACTGAATAATCACTACCCACTATTCCAAACATCCTATTATTATGGGGAGATTCATGATATACTTCAGTAGGTCCACTAAAGACACCGACTGTATCTCATGATGATAAAAATAATGATGCAAATTTTTCACTACAAAAACTAGTGTGAGGTAGCTCTTCTCAATGGGGGAGTATCTGGTCCATGTGTAGAGGATAATGTGTCTGAGATAGTATAAACTATTCTCGATTATTTCATTGTTATTTTGTGAAAGAAGGGTACCAAGGGATCATTTTAAGGTGGTCACATAGAGAACCAGAGGCTTCAAAAATATGAGTGGAAACATAACAAGAGGTTGTAGAAGATAATACTTGATCCCCTCAAACATAGCATTACATTCCCCATTCTAATATTAGGTAGTGCCTTTCTTCATCAGCCTAAAAAATGGAGTACAATTTCCTTCCAAATTCATGATGAGCTGGAGTATATAGGCTAAGTGGCATTGGAGGCCTCTAAGATCCTGAATATTTCTAGGGGAGGCATATAGATGAAGGCCTTGATCTTTCCTAGGTTGATTTTGATTCCTATATATTTTATGAAAAAGGTAATAAACTTCCAATAGGTAAGCCCGAATGTACACTTTAATGGGTTTAACTCCAAATTATAGGAGCGGAGGAAGCCGAACACTTTCTCAAGTTCTCCTATATGGTCTTGATACTGGTGGTATTGTACCAACAATTCATCCACATATAATTCTACTAATTTATTGCGAATCAATTTGAAGATATGGTGTATTTCCCACTGATAAGTGGCTCCTTAATTTTTTAGACTTAAGGTAATCACTTGATAGTAGAAGGTTCCATGGGGGTTCCATGAAGGTGGTAGACTCGTCATCAATAGGAGCCATATGAAATTGATTGTATCCAGTGTATCCATACATAAAGGATAGGGATTGGAACCTGGATATATCATCAATTAAAAAATATATCATTGGAAGGGAAAAATCATATTTTGGAAAATGGCGGTTGAGGTCTCAGAAGTCGATACAAACACTAATCTACCAGTTCTTCTTCCTAAATAGAACAATGTTAGCTAACAATTTGGGGTACTATACATCCCTGAAAAATTTGTATTTGATAATATAATTAACATTGGACCTGAACATGGAACCATAATAGGGGTTAATCTTTCCGGGAGGCTGCTTAAACCCATGATGGATCACTAGTAGGTCTAGATATTGGATGAAGACATGAGGGTATAATCCTAAAATCTCATCATAACTCTAAGAAAATACATCATGACGCTTATTCATGAAATCCACATACTTATGCTACTCCTATATATTCATGGATATACTGATTATAGTTGGCACCATATCTTTCATGGTACCCATTTTCACTTGAATCAACTCATCGTTGGTGGTAGATACACCCTATTTAAATACTGGTGGGGGTGTCTTCCAAATCCTCTTCATCGTCTGAGAGAGCATAATCAGCAGTAGGATGCGGCTCATCTAGGCCAACTAATTCGGGAGGAGCATTGATGTCTTCTTGGGAATACATGGAATCTCCACTAAAGGGTTATTGATCTTGTAAAACCATAATGATAGATATTGTTGAGCCAATTCTATCTGTGCACTGACCAAGAGGCCCATTCTTAATTTAAAAGTAGTGGTGGTGATTTATATTTCACTGTTTCAATTTCTCTCTATCGAACATGTGGGAGTGCCATGAAATGGTGACTATAGGGAGAACCTCTCGATGCTTTGTAGAAGTGGTGGGTTATGGTATCACTTGATCCCATCCTATGTAAGAGTATGATGTAATCGGAATATGTTCCTTACTTTTATGAATTACAAAACACTTCTTATTGGAGACGACAAAACAACCACCTATATCTAGTTTTGTAGGTTCTAGATGATGTATCAAAAGGATAAAAGAACCATTCAAGTCTACTTATGGGTTGTCCATAGCATTTTTCAGGTCATTGGTGCAATAAAACCCATAGGTACAAACCTTCTTCCCCTCTCTCTTGTAATAGATGATGTCCAGATAGTAGGATTTAAAGGAATCGAAGGTAGACACATCACCCTGAAGTAGCCCTACTCGACTGCTGAGGGAGTACTTGAGGAACTGGAGATATGAGGGGATTTCTATGTTAAAATAAAGTTAGGTAATACCCAACAATTAATTGAAGGATAAATACTATGATAATACCATGAATTCATCACTTGATATCAAGCCACAAAATTGGGACTTCAACCGAACCCCACCACACGACTGTTTCTTAATCCTATCATAACCCTTAATCTTGTGATCGGAGAGAGTCAGATTTACTTTGGTCAGCCCCAAATTGTGGAGCGTTTGGGTTGGGGTGAGGTTAATCCCAGAACCCGTGTCCAACAAGAAGTGGATAATACCCATGCTATTTAATTGTATTATAATTTATAGTTGGAATATGTTCTCTTACATGAGGTAGCCTTCATATTCCCCAAATAATGAGATAACAACTTTTAATTCCTTCCACTCAGCCTCCTTTTCATTGTAGGCCTATGTGGAAGCTTCCTATGCTTCGAAATGGAGGGGGATTCTTAAGGATTTTTTAAGGGCCTCAGGCATTTATTTTTACAAGAGGAGGGCCTCGAAGATTGAGATCCTTGTGGGTATACTAGAAATGTGTTTTAATACTTATTACTTATATTCCAATATACATTTTAGACCATAGGGGGGCAGACTTGGGATAGGGGCATGACTGATGCCACTAGATGTACCATTGGGTACTTACTGGAATTCAAAATACCCTAATACTGACCAAATGACATGCTCTAAAACATTGTTGGCTAACTATTGGATGGAAGTGTCCTAGATCTAGTTAGACATGACCGATCATGGTGTAGTTATGATTGATCTAATTAAGTCAATTAACAAGGTTGGATTCAGTGACATATCCAATAGAGTGGGATGTGTGGACAGTTCCTGCTGAGGTCTACACAATACCTATTACCTAGTCTTTGTAGAATGCATGTATTGGTTTAGGATACTAGTCTAAGCATTTTGGTGGTTCACATGACATAGGCCTTTCTTGAGACAATTTTAGCCGGTGGCACCCGAGGGGGTTTTACCGATATTGCTCACTGTTGGTCACTATGAAGTGGTCTACTAGCTTGAAAATGTTTGTGGAGGTATACCCTTTCTCATCATCATAGATATATTCTAGTGTTGGGAGGACCTTGGGTATAATTCCCAACTCTAGAGGCATGACGTCAATGAGAGTGCATGATGGATTCAGCACCACGGGGGACTCTAATTTCCCATACACCTTCAGTGCATCTTCTTATGAGACATGTAGGGCTGCGACACAGATTCATAAGCAATGAATAGAGGAGTAAAGGTGATATTAGGAGGTTTTGGTCTTCTTAGACAAGAATGGATGATTCCATGGGTGTGATAAACTTCTATTCGATCCAACCAGTCATCATAATTCTAGGTCACATAGCTAGATGCCTACTTCTATTCACCAGAGTTTTCACTATCACTATTGGGGTTGGAAGAGATGCGCTTCATCTATATCAAAACCTCACCCAAATTGATGAGGCTATGACCCAAATATCCATGGAAGTAATATTTAAACACATATAATTCCTTTATGGAATGTATGAGGAATATATGGTACTGTAAATTTTTGGGGAGGTGAGTGAGTTCAGCCTCCTGGGGATTCTTGCACTTTGGTAGCTTCATAGTTAATTTTTCCAAAGCACAAATGAAATAACCTATAACCTGTGCATATTTATGTTATTAGGACTGATTCCTCCTATCTAGAAAGGTAAATCTGGGATCTTGGACTTGATGAGGGGTTGGATTCACATTGTTAATCAGGTGCCAGTGCTTGGTGAGGCGGTGCCTGAGTGTTCTGTATTGGGAGAGGATGCACTTAATAGGTCTCTTGCACTCAATAAGGCTCCTCAAGAAAAGGGTATAATAACTACATTAGGTTCTAGGACTCTAAATATATGTAGGATATAGTCTCTACCCTAGTAGGCCTTCTTGTATGAGTTGGGAAAGGAAACGTGCATCCCTGTTCATCCTACTGCAAGGCTTCTTCCAAATGCTGGGCCTTATAAAAAAATACAAAAAACGCACATGAAAAATTATAGGCTATGAGGTTAGGGACTAAATAAGTATTGAAATTACCCATACACATTGTTAATAGAATCTCTTGAGTTAGTGACATGTCACGTGAGTATGTGAGGCCCTTCCCCCAAACGAGAAAGTTTGCGACTCACTCTTCTGGTCTTTTCCTGCACTTGAAGAGGTCGATGATACTTTTATTGTGCAAGGTGAAGCTGAACAAGTAGAGGAATATCCTATGAATGTCTTCCCAACCAGTGATGGACCCTATATATAGCTGGATGTAATATATAATTGTAGGTCCTTATAACATCTTAAAAAACACTAAAGCTTGGGATCCTCCTGCTCCTCGAGGGTTCCCAACATGGGTCCAAACCTTGAGATGAAGTGGGACAAGTGATTTTACAAGTCATCCATCCAGTTGAATAGGGTGAATCTAGGGTTACCAAACACTAGGGGTTCTTGGGTGTTGTCCAAACAGGCAGGGTATGGCTTTCTATCATGTGAGATCTCTACCTATAACGTCTCCAGGGTCTCGAGGTGAGTGGTGAGAGTATATATCAAGTCATCTTTGTGAGGATATTTATAATGATGAGTATTAATGACCACAAATTCATTTAAAGGTTCATCTACTTCATAATAATCCTCAGTATATTATGAAGAAACATGAACTATATCCTTAGGAGGATAATTACGCTACTCAGCCGGGTTTGATGACTCATATCTCAGTCTCTTTCCATGAAATACTATCTTTACTCTATCTATATGTGTGAGATTACTAATATCTTCTAGAGAAAATTGGATAAGAATGAATTTATTCCTTTCTATAGGAGAAATGGGGCCTCATCAGGCTACACCATAATCTGGGTGCCAATCATCCATGATCTTGATGATATACCTTTTCCGCTCTTTGAGGTACTATGGAAGGGTGTCCAGCATGGTATCTATCTCTAATTTGGTGAAAAATTGAATGGATAATCGGGTTCAAAATGCTCCTTACCCTTGTCATAAAGTATATGGGGAGGAAATATCTCATTAGAGGGATCATTGAGTCCACATTCCTATCTCTTCTGGTGGGTGAGAATACCCGTCAGAGGGTCTGTCGAGTGCTGTTCCACCCTTTGAGGTGGATCTTACCTATCAATCACTACATTAATTCCCTTATTCTCAGGTAGCTCGAGAATGTCCATGTTTATCATAATGGAACCTATATGGTAACTATCATCATTAGTAGGTAGGCTAGGATATTACATGATAGGAATTAAGTGGAGAGAAACATACTACCCCCAACCTCCCATCTTGACATGTAGAGACACCTCTTCCATAACCCGACAGAACACCATGAAGATCCTGATTTAGGTTAGTTGAAGAGTTTGATGGTATACCAATTAAGTGGGGTGATGATCCACTGAGAGTTCCATAATCTCAATTCCTCATAAGTGTTGGTAGATGGAATTGAGGTGCTCCTGGATTCCTGGATAGGCTACATGAAAATCATAGAGATGGTGAAGCATCGCCCAGATGGTCTGGAAGAAACACATGGCATGGTCCTTGATGAGGGACTCTGGGATATTGATGTTTGGAGTTGTTGGTGTCCAGAACACCAGTGATAGTTGTTAGATAGATAGAACCACCCACATTCCCTCTTGTTCAGAGTCCTATTCTAGTTAGGCCCAAGTTCTGATCGATGATGGATGAGAGAAAGATGGTGGCACCGATATGGATCAGTTCCATAATATGTTGACCGATAGAGGAGTCACTGTGCAATTCAACTATTCACTATACACTGGGACATCTCTCAGGGTCAGTACGAACCAAATCATTATGTCCTTTTAGGGATGTGTGTTCACCACTACCTCATGTGCAAGGGTAGTGGTGCTCATCTACCACTCACCATAGTGATCATCTTCTAACATAGCCAATATAGATCTCAAAATCTATCCCATGACTTGTCTAGAGGTATAGATGAGGGAAATTGGTTGTGACATAGATGGATACATTGTGAATGCTTTGAAGGGAGCCATAAAATCCTCCCCTCGCAAGTATCTGTAGAAGGATATGGGAATCCTATAGATATTAGCTTTGGGGATGGATAACTTTAGTTGTTGGGTTACTATCCTAGACTCTGATGACAAGGGTCAAGGCTCCATCATCGATTTTTCTATCCCTTCATAACCTCAAAGGTCCATAATTTCGATGAAGACTTAGAATTTACTAGGATTCCACCATTAATGACGAGCATTATCCCTTCTTCCCCAAGATGGTTCTTCTAGGTAGGTTACCTCTTTGGCACGGGGAGAACCTTTATGTGGGATGGATGTAACATGGAGAGGAACTCTAATTTGATAATTTGAGACATGGGGAGGGCCTCTGTATTGACTATTTTCAGAGCGGGTATGACCTCAACTTTGACTAATAAAGGAGTGGGGAGGAACTCCACTCTAGTTTGGAATGAAATGGTTAGGACCTATGCGTTGAGATTTATGAGTATAGGGAGGAATTATATACTGGTTATCGAAATATCTAGGAGGACCTCCAATCATATTATTGATGAAGTGGGGAGTTCCTTCACATGAGTTGGTGTTGGAGCATGGAGGACCTACGCTTTGGCTAGTAATGGCATAGGGAGGACCTTCATCTTGATTGTTGAAAGAGTAGGGAGTACCTTTTCTTTGTTTGATGTTGGTGTGAGTAAAAACTAAAAACCAATTCTTCTTGATATGAGCTGGACCATAATAGATTTCAGTGGTTCTAGAAATTGAAAGAGTCAACCTAGCTTATCAATGAGGTGGTTGGGGTCTTGATCCCAATTGGGAGAAGATGAAACATTTTTAATCTGTTATTGGGATCAATAAGGATGTGTAGGTGGTGGAAGGGGCCACTAGAGCCATAGAATATTCCCCTTTTCAGGCATTATCCTGAGCCTACCCCTGATGTTGGCATCAGTTGCTTTAGACTAGGGCTTGCAGAGCTGGGGTGAAGTCCACCAATTCTTTGGCATGAGGGACCAGTCATTTCTAACATTGATGTAGCCTAGTGGAAGACCAACTTAGCAGATCCCAGATAGTATTCATTTCCATAATGACTTGAAAATCTCCCACCTCATCGATGTATGGGATTGAGTCATAGGATCACTCTAGTGAGAGGCTCCCGAAGCGTGATTCTATTGGCACTAGGGGTAGTTCTCCCTGGCGCGAACCTCCTCCAATGGCCGGAAGGCCTTCATTTTTATTGATTTATGATAATCCACCTTTCAAGGGGTGAGGTGGAACCCTTACAAGGCCCATAGGCATAAGTATTACCTGGACCATAGGCCTTAGAGGAATTCATTTCCCGTAGGCTTCAAACATTACATACAACCCAGACTAACTACTTGGAACTACTCCTCATCGACATCTTCATCATGAAATCATCTCTCCACCTTTGCATGGATATTTATCTAGGCTTTCCTGTGCATGCACAGGCTTGTCCCAATGGTAGGTTCTATACCCTCTCATTCTTGCAATCCGTTTAGCTTCTACTATGGTGAAAGCTCCTTGCTCCTCCTCTTTCTGAATTTTGTTCCTTTGTAGGTGGTCTAGTTTGCATCTGAACTTAAGGTGGCCTGAAGGCCTTGAGGTGGCCCAAAGGCCTTACTAAAATGAAGGCCTGGGTGGCCTGAAGGCCTTAAAGGACTCGGGGACCAAATCAGTGGCCTGAAGGCCCAAACAGGGGAATATTCCTGGCGCGAACCTTGGGGGTGGCAGTGTCGGTGAGACATTGATGTCTCTAAGTCCTCGTGAGAAATATCCCCTGCAAAAATTATACCCTCTATCTCATACCGGCATACTAGGGTATCAACAATCTTCCTATGGATGATCTCAAAGGGTGTGATGGGGATTGGGTGCTCGATAGTAAATGTAGTGGTGAAATTCATGGTTGAATAATGGTAATGAAATATTTACACATAAAATTTTATCCTACCCTAGTTCCTATGGGCACTGGGATGCCAATTTCCGGTACCTGGGGTCCTATAAGGCAGTTGGATTCAGCTTTCAGTACTTGTACATGGAAATTGAATCCCAATGTCCCAATGTCATTAAATATTCCAAAGATGGAGAGGGATAAACATTGAAATTATTGCAGCCTAAGGATGACCAATGATAACTTCCCTAATTTGGAGGTGTGTTTCATGTGGGTTACACTGCTTACTTAGTGGGACCTGGCATGGGATGTTTAGACTTGGTGACATGCTAATCCTCTGATTCCTCCTATGCTACTAGTATCCATGTTTAGGAGAATAGTTTCACGTTAGATTCACCATTTCTATTTCTAAAACTTTCACTAGGGCCCACTTGCACGTCGACATGAATGCATGCACTAGTTTTATATTTCCACACATTTCCTCTTTCCAAAGGTTGGAGGATTTTATTACTTTTAAAGGTGATGTATTCTCCTTGATCAAAACAGGATGATGGGACGTTGGTTTTTCCTTCCATGGATTCCTCCTTGAATATTTTTGCCCATTTTAGGTATCCCTTATAGATTTGAGTCATGTTCATGGAACTCATTCCTGATTTCATATTTTTGTGGACACCATTTAATTACACTACCTCTTTCTTGAATTACTTATTTATTATTGATAGGGATGAAACCTTTAGTTAGGAGAGTAGTCATGTTGTACACCATTGGTTATGTTTGGATGTTGAACACATTGGTCACCTATATTCTTCCTCTCAGGAGGGCATCTCATATCAGGAATCTTAAGGCATGGAACTTATGACATCCCATGTCGATCATGAGGTAACGAATCCAAGGGAGAAATTATTCCAAGTCCTTTTACCTTAGGCACCCCACACTTATGCAAGAGGTAAGTATTCTGGGTCAGGTCACAAGTTCTACGTCCTGTGGTGACAGATTAGGACATCTTGGTAAGATGGATTAGGGAATGAGTTTAATGCCTTGTGGAGATAGAATTGGGTTGATTAGAATTCCCCATGGAGTCAGATCAAGTAGGTGTGTCCCTAAGAGGGATGATGTCACACTTGAGTTTTTCATTTGTTGGAATCAAATTCCCAGTGAGGCATATATCAGTGGTGCATCCCTTGGAAGAATGATGTAACACCTGGAAGGGTTTCTGATGGATAGAATTAATGCCCCATGGAGGTGGATCTGGGTTGGATGGGCTGAACAACATATGAAGGAATATTCAGTATGGATGGATTAGATTTCCTATGGAAGAAGATCTAGGATAGATGGATAAGATCCCCCATGGAGGAAAATCCGAATGTGTCCCTATGAGGGAAGATATCTCACATGGATGGTTTATAGATGTTAGGATTAAACCTAGGGGAGTCATCCTATATACCCTATTTAGAATATAGGTATTAAAATCCACATTTTTTGATTATTTAGCTTAAGGTCATGTGATAGGACCAATCCATGAAATTTAATGTCATGTTGTAAGGACACTCATATCACGAAAGGAGTGATGAAAAGGGATGGTGTGGGGATTATGTATTGAAGCTTCCCATCGTAAGAGGATTTCTCTTGGTTGGAATGGTGTGGGGATTACACATTAATTTTCCTAAGGAATAATGGTCATCCCATGATGGGGGAGAAAGTGGAATCCAATGATAATCATAAATGGGGAATCCCATGTTCATCATACGAGGTAAGACTATAGTTTTATGTCATGTATTGAGGATTTTATAATGTAGTTTAACATCATATGACTTGGACTTGGAACTAAGAAATTTATTCCATGAAACTCAGATGTGTGGGGACTCACTTCTCATCCCTAGGGATTACGTGACCACTGCTCATGAGCCTTTGGGTGGGGCATGGAATTGGCACTTCCATTGATGAGTGTTCAATCGATAGCCCATATTACTATCCCTATGATTATAAGAAAAGCAGGTTATGATACATATTCTTAGAAGAAAAAGGTAGGTGGAAGGCTTGAGATTAACTTGGGGTGAAGTGGGTGGACACCAGAGTGGGTGGAACTAGTCACATGGGGACACACGATGCAGTAGAACTAGTCCTGAGTTGGTATGGGGGCCCTTGGGACTCAAAATATGTGAAGGGGAATTATCAGAATGAAGGAACCATGAACAAGGAAAAAAAGGTGCTTCATGAAGATTAGAGGTTTATTAAGGGGGTCTTGAAAGTCTTGGGGTCCTTGTGCAGGTTAGGGGATTTCACAAAGGAGTATGATTCATGAAATAGGGTGATCATTCTCAGGATTAAGTCTTAATTCATAGGGGGAGTGGTTGATGAAGGCTGAGTGATTCACAGATCCTCAAGTGCCTCATAGGGGCTTATTCCTCTCCGAAGGGCTTGGGACTTCGTGAAAGGAATCCCCAATTTAGGTGGAGGCTCTCAAGAATATATGGGAGGAGGTTTCACAAATCTTGGATACCTTGGGTGATCTATTTTCACTTTGGTTCATGAAACTGAAAAGGTTTGCGAAAAGAGAGAGATTTTGGAAGTCGAAAGGTCAAAATCCATCCCTAAAATGTTAGACTAAAGGGGGGTATTTATAGGGAAAAAGTTTCATTAATATTGGATGTTCTCATGAAGAATTAGGGGCTTCACGAATGGGTGAGACTTTGTGATTCTAAATGGAATTTTCAGAAATACACCGTTAACCCTTCGTGCATTTGTGATGCGCTCTATGACTCTGAATGTCATTGTGTAGAGGTACCATCATAACCTCACGTATTCACAAAGGAACTTTTCATCTAGGGAGATTGGAGAGCTTTTACCTTTCATGAAGGATCTGAGCTTTATGTAATAGACACTTTTGGGAAATTTGGGCTCAAATTCTCCCTAAATCTGCCATTCCTCACTCAAATATTCCCACGAAAAGTGTATTTCGATGTCAATGTGTTTGTATGATTTTTTTCGTATGGTCGATACAATGACCATATGAATGATCTTTTTAATTTAGTCAATATAATGAACATAACAGTTTGATCTTATAGTTGATCTAGGTATGCAGTGGGTCCATTGACCATAACAGTTTGATATTGTGGTCAATCTTGGCATGTGGTCAATCTGGAAATGCGGTCTATCTCGACTGAGTTGAGTTGTATTAAGGTATGAAGAGTACTTCCAAAATTTTTATATTCTGAGGAAATATAAATTAGATGATGAAGACAAGATTTTTTTAAAGTTTTATACATCATGATCATGGATTATTGTCTAAGTGATATCAAATAGAGATTAATACTAGTTCGATGCTGTAACCTATAGGTTCCACATCCCAAATATGCATGCTTCCATGAAAATGGGAATTTAATTTTTTTTAAAGAATAATATTTTGTTGAGAATAAAAATAAAAAAATTTATTGATACCTTAAAAGATTTAAATGAATATTTGATCAAGAATTCAAATGATTTTGAATGAGTAAAAATTCGAAATCTGTTGACCAATTTGAATGACAGGAGACCGCGCCTATATAAGATCTTAGAGTTTCCATATTTTGAATATGGGAAATAATATTCACACAGTATTATTCAATATGATTATAAATATATATAGGATGAAAATAATGAAAAGGTTAGATAATACTAAGAACACATGAATACACGTGTGAGAAAATTTTGAGCGCTAGATATATTATTATCAAGTAGGGATACATATTCGAAGACAAGATACATTGAATAAAAAAGAGATATTTTATGAACTTGAGTATTCATGAAGAACAATGAATATATAGATCAATAAAGATCAAGGGAAAGTATCAAGGCCATCAATACTATTTAATTTCTTAGTATATCACACATGTAGACTTGATGATCCATCTGCTTGTATAATAGCACCAACATCCAGTGGTGTAGAGAACACTGAGAGAAAATTGAAGGTATTTATTTTTTGGATATTTTTTTGAACTTTTATTTTATCTCCAATGGGATATAGAATCTATGGAGATCATAGTGTATTTTTTATTGAATATGATTATTAAAATTAGTGAAGAATCCATGTTGGGGGTATAACCAACGTGGAAATTTGTAAGACTTCCAACCAAACCATGTAAATACCATGTGTTTCTCACTTTTTTATTACTTTACATGAAGTTGAGGATATGAGAATTTTTTTTGAGGATCAATAACCTTATAAATTTCAATAGGTAGGTTAAAATAGAATATCTCATAAGGTAAAAAAATATTGAGTAGGTATTTCCCTTCAACATGAGTATAATGTCTTCCAAAAACAATGATATAAGTACATCAACTTTATATAACTCATTGATTTGATGTTTTTATTAATAATTTTAGGTTTTACACCACAAATTCAATAATGTATAATACACTAAGAAAATATGTAAGTCATAAATGAAAATAAAATCACCATAACAACAACGTAAATGTATTTTTATTTTACATAAATGAATATTTAATTTATGTTTAAGAGAAACTCTTAATATCAAAAGACAATATGTATATCACTGGACTTTAATTTATTCTTTATAGAATGGCGTTTAAGAGTTTTGTTAAAACATCACAAGAACATAAAAAATAAAACAAAATCATTTAAATGTCTGATCTATCATAATATAATAAACATGAAAAATAAAGAACATAAAATAAAAAAGGAATATGTTTGGTGAAGATCACTAAGAAACAATACTCATGCTATATCCCCAAAATTTAGTACATCAGTTATTAAAATCCACATATGATACATGAGGACCCATTGATCTCTAAAACATTGTAAAACCCTGACCCCAGTTACCCAGATTTGGTGCATTATTACATAACCTTGGCATGATACAAGGAATCATGTCTTGAAATACCAATTCATTTAGTAGCCTTGAAAGTACTAGATACATTCATAAGTTTTACATTACATCATGAAATAAAAACATTGACAACATTTTTTCCCCTTTCAAACACACTTATATCCTTATCCTATCCCTATAGGTCAACTATAAAATAATTCTTCCCATCCTAGGAAAAATAAAACATAGAAAGGGGTGAGATCAGATGCTTAGTAAGGATAACAATATAGTGGAAACTTTCATAAATAAGCATAAATATTTAAGGAAATGTATAAGACTAAATCAATATCCTTATAAACTTAAACATCAGCATAATATGGAAAAGTTAAAATCAAATAATTCCATTTACTAATTCACATAGATATTCTACTAGTCTAATAATCACATATAATATCAATAGACTCTTTCATAATGATGGAATGCATAATTCTAGACTTCATAATCACATAGTCAAGGCCTTGTACCAAGAATAAAAATAAGATTTTTTTCAAGGCCTTTTTCCAATACACTAGTTTGTCTTATGAGACCTACCGATGCATCTAGGAGCTATAGTGGGCTCCACCCGTCACTTACTAAGTCCAATGCATTCCTCATATAAAAAGGTTTAAACATAACATAAACATTCGTATTAAAAATAGCATACTAAATGTCAAGAATTTATCCATAAACCATGAATGGTATAAAAATAACACATCTATTGTCAAACATATCATAAAACCATTAATACAATATGTAATATTTTTATCATAATAAATCAACCTCGATCAAGAATAATATCCAGTTGAAATAGTTGAAAATGATCAGTTAAACACTTTGAGAGAAATATCCTTTTTTCATGAAATAATTTTAAAATTCACACAATTTATAAGGAATTAATTTAAAATATATTTTTTTAATCAAAGTGTACCATACCACTATTAAACTTTTTAAAGGAATTAACATTTAAAAACATTCATGTGCACATAAATAAATCCTTAAAATAATTTTGAAAACATGGACATTAATGAGAAAGGTTTAGAAGAATAAATCTTTAAAAATTTAAAATGATGTTTTTGTAAAAGAGTCCCTTAAAATAATCCCTTTGAAAACTCTTTTACGAAATGTGGACATGGATAATAAATATGTCCCAATAAAAACTTACCCATAAACAATCTCGAATAATAACGAGATTGAGAAATTAACCCTTAACTTGAACTTTTCATTAGTCGTTGGTATGTTAACATTCTGTATAATAGTTAAAACATTGTTATTAAATTATACAGGAACTATATACATAAATATGATATCATATATTATCTTATAATATTTCTTTATTAATAATATTTTAGTTGTATCATGGTTTCGAGTGTTAAATGATTAGTTTTCTTTTATATGCTTGGTTATGTAAGCCATGTTTGTTATGGATATGATGTATTTGATTCATATAAAGAATTATATTATGTTCATAAACATTATTTTTAATCATAAAATGAAAATTATTCTTGAATGATTACGATGGGGAATGAATCTCATCGCGTTCGTGGAGACGGTAATCCTTACGTACGCATGTGAGAAAATATCATTATATTGATGGAGAAATATTATGTAATAGGATGTTATATCATATATACAGAATCATTAACATGTTATATTTATTATTTACATCAGTTATACTCATTATTATACCCATCCAAATAATGAAGTGTTTGAATAACAAAGTACACCACGACATGGAGACGGTAATCTGTACGTACACACGTATGGTGACTTTATCATTTATAAGATGGATAGAATAATGAATATGATTGTACCATTTTTATAATAACATCATAGTATATATAAGATACTGAATTTATTATTTTATAATGGAAACAACAATAAAAGATTAAGTGGAAGAAGAAAAGAACTTGAAAGAGGTGATGAAATATTTACCTCTTCTTTGGGTTATTCCTTTTTATTTGATCAAAAGGGATCCTTAGGTTGGATTTATGACTACATTAAGTCCTCTATAATGATGTTATTAAAGTTTGTAGGATATTTGGGTCGGATTTGGCCGAGACAAAAGGCTTTGGAGGTGTGAAATTAAGAGAAAGGGAAGTTCCCTTTTATAAGAGAGGTGAGGGTCACTTTAGGAAAAGTTTGAAATATTATTTTATGATAAAACCATTTTCGGTTTATAATGGATAAAAAATGAATTATTTAAAGGATAAGGTGGGTATGGGTCTAAAACATCTCAACCAATAGGTTTTAGACATGTTTAGGTCATCATATTAACCTTATCTTTTAGATTTAACTCTTAGTTAAATAGTTTGTCATTTACCATGTCTCTTTGTATTTTTATATTATATTGTTAATAAAATTACTATAAATGCAAATAGAACCCCATGGGGTAAATTATTAATATATATAAACTTATCTATGGCCTTTTTCCGAACCTTATATTTTTAGGAATATTATATCAATTAATAATACAATATCTGTTTTGAAAACTCAATTATGTCAATTTTGATACTATTTAGTATTTGATTTTTTTGAAAGCCATAAAAACTTTTTCACTTCAAATAAAATTTATTTAACCAACCATAAAATGTCATATTAACCTATAAAATTAGTTTAATTCATCATAAGTCTCAATTTACATTTATTTTGATATTTTTAATATCAATTAATTTAATATTTCATTAATAAGGTAATTACTGCATCATCATTGTGTCATAAATAAATTAAATTATTTGATGTATAAAAATTATAAATAAAATACTATTATGTAGGAAATATTTTTATATTTCTAATGAATATTTATATTTGAATTTATATTGTATGTAACTCTATATTAATAATGGTTTAGTTATTATACATTGAATTTAAATATTTTAACTCTTCTTTAAATAAAATAATAATAAACTTTATAATCTAATACAAGTGGATAAAATAGGATCATATTTTATTACTAAGGTTTTTTGGGTCGAATTATACTTATCTAATATAATTAGGACTTGTGCTAGTGTAATTATGACATCATTTTTACCCTTAATTACCCTATTTACTTTTAACTATGGTAAATAAAAGTCAAAAGTTACCATTCACCAAAAATTATTTTCATCTTATTGAACCAAATTTTACTTAATTATATTAACCATGTCTCTAATATTTTTTAAATTCAACTCATAGAAGCGGTAAAATTAATTTTTATATAAATTTGCAAATGCTCATAGGAGGTGGGTAAAAGACTGCAAAAAGTTCAATAAATTTTTTATGTATCTAAACTCATTATAAAATGAATCCAATGAATTAAATTGAAATTATATAGGTATTATGTATCTATTTTAATGTAAAATAAATTTAAATAAAATAAATAATTATTTAAATAAAAAGTCGGTTTTAAACAATAACTCAGTGTTTTTCACTATTCATCAAAAATTGAAAGTTTTCAGAAAAATAAAAAAAATTAGGCCTAAGATAATTTTGATATTACGAATTCAAAATTTAATTCCATTTTACCAAATTTAAAACATATAAATTTCATTTATTAATTTAAAATTAATTCCCGTTGTCAAAATCAAAAAGCAGGTTTTTAAAAAGTAAAAACTATCAAAAGATTGACATGTGTTTATGTCAAATTTAAATGTGAAATTTCTTATAATGACCTAAATTGTATTAAATGATAAAAATATAATCTAATTATACTTACAAACCATTCAAATTCCTAATTTAACACTATAAATTATTTCGATCAATTTTTTTTTTCAATTAAAATTTAGTATTTTGAACTATTCATCAAAATATGAAAGTTATCAAAAAAGTACCAAAAATTTATACAAACTAAATTTTTATGTCCCAATTCTAAATAATAATTTAATTTCATTAAATTAAAATATAAAAGTGTTAAATATTGGTTTTAAAAAAGGGTTCACCATTAAAGGCGATAAAATTTCATTTTTTGAAAAATACTTCTTTTATCTGAAAAAATGAATTTGTTATAATATTATGTTTAAGAAACACATAATACGGATGTTAAAATTATATAGAGTATATAATATTTAAAAATGCAGTTAATACTATTCATAATCGCTTTTTGAACAGCTAGTTTGGTAAGTTGTAGTGCGCTCGAACTCTGTGTTGCGTGTAGCGCAAGCTATTGAATTAATTTAATGAGATAACGTACTATGAACTCTTGGGGTGTTACAAACATGTTATAATAGACTCTTCTCAAATATAAAGATATAAAAGTGAAGAATAGATTTTTTCCTTGGATTAATAGTCCACCACCCACTCAAATAGGATGGATCATATCCTTTATATAGGATCGAATAAATCATTAAAGTATATCAAATGTTGATTCCAGTGTTTGGATTCCTCCATACATTACCCATAGCATATACCAATTTGATGTTTTTGATGATTGGATATTCTATTCATCATAATTTATTTATCAATCCATAATTAAATCATTGTGATTATTCATAACCAAATAAAAACCATTTAGATGACATATCAATACCCTATATAATATGATATTACATTTTTGAACCATAGGCATGCCATATGTTTTGATATAAGAATATCATGCTAATAAAAACTAGTTTTAGGGTTTCAGTTAGTAGGGGAAGAAAAAAAGAGTGCAGGGAATGGTGTTTGTATTGGATTACTGGACCTATCGATGCTAGGAATAAATAAAGGGAAGGTATCAATCATTTTTATATTTACTTCTAGGTGCATGTTAAATTACTTTGGGTGAAGCTATGGAATATGATCAAAGGTGTAAGAAACTCTGCCGCATTAAAGATTTTTATTCCTAGATTTTTCTTGAATTATGAAGTTAACCATGTTATCCAAGGAAAATGGGTTATATGGGAACCTCCCATATCCAGTTTAAAATTTATTTTTTATGGTTATTGTATTGATGGAAATATGAGAGGAGGTGTCTTGGTAAGAGATTGTAGGGGTTTTATGATTTTGGGTTTTAGATTCTTTTTTTAGTGTAGGTAAATCTATTTGTGCAAAGGAAAAAGCCATGTCCATGGGTGTTTCCTTGTGCCATAAACTTAATATCTATCTTGAAGAAGTTTTATCTGATTATGTGGTGTTGGTATAGTGCTTCCAAGAGATAGTATATTTACCTTTGTCCATAATTTATACTATCATAAATTGAAAATGCTACATCAACCAGAATATTTTCATCAAGAACACATGGGGAGAATGTAATTACACGGTCGATGCACTAGCCAAAAAAGGTAGTTTTGAAGAGAGTATGATTGTCTATACCATGTTGGGGTCTTTACCTTATGATTGTGTACTGATTGTTAGGAATGATGAAACTGGTCTCTACTCTTTTTGGCCACCTTGAGAACATGTTTGTCTTGTTGTCCACATGCTTGTATTCCTTACCTAATTAAAATACCTTTATCTATGACTTTGAGTGACCACTAGACATGAAACATGTCAATCTATTATGTTATGACACATAAATTCAAGATTCTCTAAAATAAACTGACTATTTTGAATTAATACATCACATGTCATTCATTAAAAATATTAGAGCACATAAAATGTCACCCATATAAGCATGAACATAAATTTACTTAGTTTAATTCAATCATAGGCCCAAATTTATTTTCTAATCAAGCAAGTGAAAAAATCCCATGTTAGTTAAACTTAGAAGAGGGCAGGATCAATAATATATCCAATCACCCCTTGATTATATCATCCTCCAAGATGGTAAAATAAGCACATCAAAGTATTAAGGCTTAAATGATAAGTATATTTTCAACCATAGGTAATGGTGATTAATAAGAAGCATACTCCCCTAAGTATATCAACAAGAAAATAAAATTCCATATGATATACTTTATTAGTTTAGTCAATATAATAATTTTATACATATAATCTCATGATTCTACTCTGTATCATATATGAAACTTCTATTCATGATAATCTTTACATATCATCATGAACCATAAGGCACTGTGTTGATATTTGATTACAGACAACTGAAATTCATACTTTGGGGGAATTTTAATATCCCACTATTCATGTAATATATAAAGTACACATGAATACTTGTTAAATGGAGATTTCATTTATTATAAAAACTTGATACATCTTACAACCATTATATCCAATCCCTCATGTATCTAATACCCAAATATTTAACATGACCCTTATGATTTTACTGTGGTAATGGTATCATCAACAGATATACTACATCCAAATCTATATCTACCCAATACATCTATATATCCCTCATCTCAATGATTTCTCAAATGAGAAGGTATTTTTAATTTTTTTTGGTCCCTTGGTGAGACCGTTGTTTCTTGTACTAACCAATAGCATCATTAAATTCACAATAAGTCTCAACTTCAATATCAATTTTAGGAACCGCCTTATGTTTAGTGATGAACTAGTTGATCCAAATATCCAATTCACAACATTTTTTTGTAGAAGTGAACTCTTTCTAAGAAGTCGAGTGTACCATAATGACCTGATTAGAACTCTTCTAACTAATATCTCCATTATTGAGAAAAAAAATATAAAATTAGATTGGGATCTCATATTATCTCTATTGGATTATAATCTAGCATTAGTGTATCCCCTTACAAAGATCGCATACTCACCTCCAAAGTCCAAAATCATATACATAATTTTTCACAAGTACTTAAATATGTTATTTACAAAAATATAGTGAATCTCACCATTATTGGATTAGTATATACTTTTTATTCTCAAAGAATAAGTGATATCAGTTTGAGTATATGAAAAAAAATTCCCCATTAAGGTGCATTCTTGTTTAAGTTTTTGGTTAAAATCATTTAATTTTTTTGTTTAATCATGTTTAAGGGGGTTTTTAGGGTCTCAAGAGCTTTAGGGGTGCTTGAGAAGGGATCCAAACACTGTAACATATCCTAAAATTCCAATAGCTAGATGATGGGAATCCAATAAAGGGAAGGCCCTGCTGGGCTCACTGACCAACCAATGAGTCCCAAGTGAGTTTTTATTGTGGGGATATTTTATCCTCCTCCATTTCTCCCTTAAGACACTAAATTTGTTTCCTCCCTAAAAATCACACAGTATCCCCTTTGTTGAAGCCCCTCTTCCCCCTTTTCTCCTTAAAGGAACTCCTTAAATACTTGGTATTATAGGATCTCGTTTGATGTGATAAACTCATTATGCTAAGTTTATCCTTTATATCCTCTCTTTTATTATCCTCTTTCTATTCTCGGTTTTGTTCTATTGGACTTATATTTTTTATCCAATTTTCAGAGATTTTATATGCTACTTCAATATCTCACATTCTGAGAAGAATAAAAGGTTTATATCATATGTGTGTCCCTTCCTAGACTTAAGTTAGGTGATCCCTTAGTATTTTACCATAGTCATGCTAATTTATCTTAAGTGTTTGAAATATTCATCAAGACTGTTGTTGTGATTGATCTTAATTTCTATTAAAATCCTTAAACTAAGTCCTTTACATGATATACAACTCTTGAATTTTATTATTATTATGGGAATAGAGTAGGATCATTGGAGTCCATGGTTAGGGTTATGCAACTTGGACCATAACCTTGGAAATTTTGAAACTGTGTTGGTTTGGTATATAGTTCAAATAATTGAACATGGTGTTTGGAATTGATACTTTTGATTTCCCTTAGTTAGTGTCTTAAAATGGATGTCCTATTTTAAAAAGGTTATTTTGTTTTGGTAGCAAATTTTTTAAATGGAATTTATCTTTTATGCTTTGAAACTATTTACTGTAACATAAAAATGGTGGGATATGCCTTGTCTAAATAATACTTGAACGTTTTGGGGGACTTGTGGATCATTAATATTTAGTTAATCCTGGGGTGAAACTGGCCCTCATGAAGAAATTTGGGCCCTGAGGATGAGTACCTTACCCATGGGTACCAGTTGAATTGGAGAAGGGTATATTAACCCTAGGTGGGAGTGATTTTGGGTTGGAACAACCCCTATGTTGTGCTCAAAGACATCCAACATCGGTCAAAGTAGGTGGGACCTACCACATATGTCACCACAAAACACATGTTCAATGTTTTATTTATTTATTTATTTATTATTCTAGTTTTCCAAATTTTTTATAAATGGAACCATTTTATGCACTTACTATTTAGACTATTCTATTTGGGGATAATATTGGCGGTGATTGACTAATTCGTACTCACACCATACTTGGGCTTCCAATTGGTGTATGAGAAGATTTCATGGATATAGGTTGGGAAAATAGAATTCTCCCTATGAATGATGTGTGATTTTGTGCTATGATGGAGCTAAGTAATGGGTAACAGGAAAGATATATGTTTACTTTTGAGTCTATAGTTTTTATTATTTATCTTTTGTGCACTTTTGTATATGTTTTATATTACAATTATTATGAATGTCTCTTGAATGTTTCAAAATATTTTTTTTTGATATTGCATGGATTATGTTTACTGATTGGTTATGTATCGAATTTATCTATGATATTTTGTGATATATGATATTTCAATTATTTTCTTCTTCTGTTATGACACTCTGAATAGGTGGTATAGTCTCCCCAATGTATCTTATTAGACCCTCATCGCGAGATGGAAACCTCTGGAATATGGGGAGACACACATGATGCTAGTAGTGAATGTCGGTCCGAATAATGATTAGTGGTTACCGGCAGTGGGACATTATAAATTGGTATCAAAGTGTGTTTTATTTTGTTTTATTATTTTTGGGTGTTGTATACAAGAGACTAGAAATATGTTGGGGCTGGGTAATGAGCGTGTGTCTGGGATTAAATAACACAGATAAGGGAAAATAAATATCGCTAGTAGTGGGATTGTTGTTCTTTCTTTGCACTTTGACATTTGATAGATTTCCACCTTGATTGGTGCACTTGGTTTTTGTTGTTATTGATTATTTGGAGTTTATATCATAGTCCGTTATGACAAGAGTTTGTGTGTGCGTGCATGCATCATGCTATCCACATAAGATTTACCTGTTATTTTTATATTGAATTTGATTAAATGATTTACATACATAGACATATATATATATATAGATAAATATTCCTATGGATAAAATTAGGTTGACCATTTCCAGTTCCCACATCTTATTATATAGTGTTTTTCAATATAAGGATATGATGTAATATTACGTGGCCAATTATTTGGAAAATAAATTAATATAAAGAAAAATATAAATGGATTTTTAAATGGATGTTTTTGGTAAAATAATATATCATTATGCAACCTGTAATACATTTTCCATTATATTGTATGAATTAAACTCTATTTGAACTTTCCTTGGAAATTAAAAACTTAAGATAAAATTGAAAGAGTTGGAATGAAATTCTTATGAGTACAGTAACTTGTTAAATAATGAGTTAATTGGAATGTAAAACTTTGTAAAAGAAGGACTAATGAGAATTAGGGGAATAACATACATGGATATGGGTTTTTGTGACTATATCTCTTTGAGCATTGATAAATTCTTTCTACATTCATTGTTATGAGATTCTTATTTTCCTTAATAGAGTTATTATGAAATAAATAGTTGTTGTTCTAAACCCAAAGGGTGAGGGTGGGTATGCATTATCTATGGGTGGGCTAGAGGATCCTGTAGTTTAGAGTCTAGTTATAAATGATCAACACCATTAGAGCCTCCAGCATGTAGTAAATTACTTAGAGAAGGTTCCTCTTCAAAATTATTTGATTAGGTCATATATTACTCACAAGTCCCAGTGTTAGAAACCACCAATTTTTAAAGGTGAGGGTGGTATATAGGTGGCATAGTTTTGGATGTATTCCAAATATACTATTCTAGTTAACCTAGAAACTCCCAAGGAAAAGTGGGTGAAGTTCATGATTTACATGATGCATGGGAAACCATTTTGATGGTGTGAGGTCATTGATTGCGGGCAGTAGCATGTTTGGATGACCAAGAAATATTTTTAGTGCAAATTATTTATAAAATTATTTCCAAATACATTTTGACCAGATAAGGATCATAAGTTTATGAAGTTGGAGAAGAGAGATATTTTAGTCATAGACTATGCTACCTAGTTTACAAAGACTCAGCGGTTCACCCCAACCTTAGCTATAGACAAGGATATTCGAGCCTAATACTTTGAAAAATTAATGTACTATGAGATCCAGGTTTAGGCGAATATGTTCAATTTCACCTCTTTTTCTGATATCATGTACCAAGATTTTATTACTGATAGGAATATTAATGAGGACCACCATACTGGGAGACTATACTCTATGGGAATAAGCTATAATATTTCTGGATCATCTGATAGCTAGAATAGACAATCACATGACTTACTCCATGGCGGTAGTGGTTAGTCGTAGTACACCAATGATTTTTTTTCTCCCTTCACGAGGGATATACGAGGTGTGGCATTATCAATATGGTCTCTTGGGACACATGAGATCTTAGTGCCCCTGACCACCTATAGTGTTCCATATTTAAGGAAACATGATACCTTTAGTCCATGTTTGTAGTAGGGTTCATAAAACTAGCAATGGTAGAGAATTTGGACTAGATCAAGGTTTAGGGGGATGGGGTGGCTACCATGACAGATCAGTCAGGTATTTGGGTATCTAATGGACACTCAAGCCATGGTGGTCTAGGGTAATAATCATAGAGTTTTAAGGAGAGTTTGAATATGGGAATCCCTACTATAGTATAGAGATATTGGGAAGGGAAGTTTCATGTAGTGGAGCGCACTAAAACAGAAAAGGATGTTGGGCCATCGACCATTTGAGATGCAATTTGGCCGTGTCTACTCTTTCTTCTTCCTTATTTTACAAAGGACCCTCACACTTTTTAATAGCTGTTTCTTTCTTTAGATTATTGGGTTTGGTAGTGGAGTATATATGCAGTGTTATCTCAATTGAAACAACCTTGAGAAAATAATAATATTATATTTAGAAGTTTTCTATTTTTTCTTTTGTCAAACAAAACTATTTTTTCCTATGGGACTTATTCATGTTGGTAATGGGAATATTTGATGTAGTTTTTTAAATACTCTGTATCATATTTTATCAAGATCAAATTGATTATTATAAATAATAGGTTTCTTTTTCATGTATAGATAGTGTAATATTTAATTATATTAGAGAGTGGTATGTTCATGTAGGTCATGCTAGACTGGACCTTCAACAACAAGGTAGAGTCAGCACCTAGGTGGCTAGTCTTGTCCTGTATGAGGGAGAGTACCATCAACCTATCATTACTCCCATGGTTGAAATATTCTAGGAAGTATTCCCTAAAAAATTATTCAAGTTACTACCTGACCATGGAATCAAGTTCATTATCACCCTCTTTCTAGGTACAAAACCTATCTTTATTAATCCTTATATAATGGCACCTACTAAGTTTTGGGAATGAATTTCTAATTATAGGACTTGAAGGTAAAGTTCTTTTTATATCTAGGCATGCCCCCATAGGGTGATCTAGTTTTTTTCACTAAGAATGTATACTAATCATTATGAATTTATATAGACTATCAGAGGCTTAACCTTTTAATGGTTAAGAACCAACATCAACTCACATTCATTGATGATTTATTCGATCATCTCAAGGGATCCTAGGTTTTATCCAAGATTGATTTATTGTCCGGGTTACACCAGGTCAGATTTAGACCATTTTACATTCCTCATAAAACCTTTAGGATTAATTTTTGTCTTTAAGAGTTCCCCTTTATGTCATTCGGGTAGAACAAAATGCTCTCATAGTATTTACGACTCTAATGAATAGAGTATTCCATCCATATTTGGGCTTCTTTGGGGTTATTTTTTATCAATGAAATCATAGTGTAGTCCTACTTGAGAGAGTAGAATTATAGACATCTAGAGAGAGTTTTTATCACCCTTATGGGTTAATATATTTGTGATAAATTTTCCAAATGTTTTTTTGGTTGGACCGAGTGCATTTCTTGGGCTATGTAATATCTGAGGATGAAGTTCATGCAGATATGGAGAAGGTTGATTCCATGGTTTATTGGTAGAGGCCCCAGAATTGTTTTGATATTAATAGAATATTAGGTATAGGTAGCTACTAATGTACATTTATCCATGAATTTTCTTTCTTGTAAGAACAATTGATAGGCCTGACCAAGAAAAGGTGAAGTTTTTATGGTTTTATTCTTGTGATATATTTTTTTAGGGAACAAAAGAGGAATTTGACATCTATACCTATCTTGACCCTACCCAATTTAGGTAAGGGGTATAATTTATAAAATGATTCATTAGTTATATGTTTTTTGTATAGTTATTATATAGGATGTGAGGGTAGTCGCTTATGGGTCTAGGTCACCGAGTCCACATGAAAATAACCCATTATTTAAAGATTGTTGCTGTGGTATTAGCCTTGAGATGTTGGTGACACTACCTTATGGGGGGGGGAGGTTTGTGATTCACATAGATCATAAAATATTGAAATAAATATTCTCTTAGTGTTACCTAAACCTTATACATAGGATGTGGGTTGAGTTCCTTTCATAATTTGATTTTGAGTTTTCATATTCTCCTAGGAAGGGTAATGTAGTGGTAGATGCTTTGAGATTGAAAACTCAGTCAGAGGTTATTCAAGAGTTTAGTTTTGAGTTGAATATCTTGAAATTTTTTCTAGAGATACATTTATATGTCTAGGATTACTAGGGAGGAGTGAAATTGGATTCCCTATCCATTACTTTATCAATCCTTGGTAGGGTGAAAGAAAGTCAGTTATTAGATTTTGACTATCTAGTGAAGAGGGGAATTATATATGTTGGGGATCCTATAACATCCCAGGTAATGATAGAATAAGTGTTTTCATATTTATTAATATTTATGAATTAAATATTAATTTTTCCTTAAAGTGTACTCTATGTCAGATATCATACCTCACATGCAACAATGATTTTTTCTAAATCTTACATTGCATGGAATACTCAGTTATACCAAAAAATAATATACTGTTAATTTTATTATTTTAAGTGGTAGTTATAGAATTTAATTTTAATTAAAAATAATGAATAATACTAACTATATTATGTTTATACTTGTTTGTTAATTTTTTTTTTACATTTATCCAATAAGTTTTATAGGCTTAAAATAAGAATAAATCCAATTTTAAGCCTAAAAAGCTCTATATTTTTGAAAGGTAATTTTGCCACCTTTTAATGGTGAACCCATTTTAAATCTAATTTTTGACCCTTTTATAATTTTTATGTGAAATCATAAAGTTAATTTTTTGAATTAGGATATCAAAATTTACTTTGGGTGTATTTTTGGTATTTTTCTGAGAGCTTTTACATTTTGATGAATTGCGAATAATACTAAATTTTAGTCCAAAACTGCTTTTTCATATACTTTATTTATATAGTAAAATTATTATTTTTATTTTTAAAGTATAATTATATAATTTTTTTATCATTTAACCTAATTTAGGTCAATAGAAACGATTTCACATTGAATTTAGATATAAAGACTTAACAAAATTTTAAACATTTTTTAGTTTAAATACCTACTTGGTCATCCTATTTGTGGGATTAAATTTAAATTAATTTCTACCAATTTTGTGATTATAAATTAGTAAAAAAATTCCTTATTTGGAATAATAATTATTTATAATTTATAATAATTTCAAATTAGTTTTTGACAAAAAAATATTAGTGAAACTAATTAAAATTAATTACAGCTATTAATAGAAAAATTAAATAAACAAAGGACTAAACCTTAAACATAAGATCAAAAATTACCTAGAAGATTATCAAAAATCCATTATATTTTAGTATTTAGACCCTATTATAAATTTTATATAATTTGGACCATTATTAGAGCCACTTTTAATTGTAAAAACGTGGGTGGAATTCCCTTTTGAAAATTTTACAGGAATACCACTTTTCCTCCACTCTAAAAAGGAACTCACTCTTCCCATTTATTCACACCTATAAATCCATTTTTATCACCCAAAAATATGATAAAATAATCTCAAAATATCCCTAACATAGTTCTAGAAGCATAAATTTGGGAATAAATCCATCAAAGGAATCCCTTTGGTGGAAACCAAAAGGAGTTACCAAAGAAGAGCTAATATCCTTCCACAAGCACCTCTGTTTTATTTTCATTCTTCACCACCTAAATTATTTTTATTACATGATTAAATAATAAAATAAGTATAATAAATATACTGAGATGTTTTTATTCTAATTTTTTGACCTGTAATTACACAAACTTCCATCTAATGGGTAACAAACCTACCATTTATGGGTACAGAAAACTACCACACCGCAATATGATGTCATTCATTTTTCCATTACAAACCATAATGGATGGGAATTATGATGGAAAAACTATTTTTATATGATATATATATATATAATATTTATGATTTATTTAGTCTTATTTAATTTTTATATAATACATACCTCTATTCTTTCCATTTTGTGTTAATATGATAACATCGTTTGTCGAAGTGCAGACTACCATCTTCTCAAAGCGATGTGATACGGTCACACACTACATAGAATTTATTAAGGACGAGTTTTGTTAAAAATATTTGAAATATATAAAATCAATATGATATTAATGATATAATTACATTTCTTTAAATACAATATATCATTTTCTTTAAAACCTTTTCACACACTGAAAAAGTGATAATATCGTTTGTGGATATGAGAACTACCGCCTCCTCAACGTGATGTGATTCCTTTTACATCATAAGAATTATATATGTAAGTATATATGATTAAATAATATTTATGATTTAATGGTAATTTTAAAAATATAATTGTTACTTACACTCTTTCCTTAACAAAAATTGAAAAATGGGAACGTTACTCAAGCGTACGTGCAACCTACCGTCTCTTTGATTGTAATATCGATTCATTTTTTAATCATATTTGATAATTGTTTTTAAAAATAGTATTTATATATAAATATGATAATTATTTCATGATAATTATTCAAGATATGTTTATATAATGATCCCTTTTACTGTAGTTGACCTACCAAAGTCTTTTTTGACACACAAACCAAATATGGTCGAAACACACGATGTAAACTTAATTGTTTAAGTAGTTGTTTAAAACTTTTAAATTAGTGAAATAAAAGTAGCAATAAAATTAAAAAATGTTATCAATAAATTAGATAATTAACATTAATTTATTATTCCATAAGATAAAGACCCACATGACGAGTCAGGCTCAAGGTAACACATTTCATATCAATCTCCTTTCATTGAGACATTTCTTAATGATATAAACCTTTACTCTTTTTTAAGGTGTATATAAAGCCAATTTGACATTATATATCCATAGTTTATCAATTATAATGTTATTTAATGTTTTTCAAATTTTATTCTTTCTTGGTGCTTATGATTTAAAATTTAAAATTGGTATGGGACACTTTGAATATTTAAATATTTAATCCTTTCATTTCAATTTTCTTAATATTATTGTGCATATTTATTTATTTGGATATAAAAGGGTTATAAATGAAATTTAATTTGTATTTTTAATTCCATTTAATTATTTTCAAAAATGATTTTTTACATGTTTTATACTAAATGTTTTGACAAATGACAAAAAGAATGTTCTATTCTTAATATACAATACAAAAATAACTTTCCCACCACCATGACCATTATTGTTTTTAGAATAATTCAAAAGATTACATGTGTATTTAAATTAAAAATAATTCTCTATTTTTTGGTATTTTGTTATTGAAAAAACGTTTTAATAGAAATGTGTATTTTGTATTAAAAATGGGATTTTTTGAAGAAAATGGTATTTTAATATTTGAAAGTGTTTTTCATGTGAGTTTAAAAAAGTTTTTCAAATGATGCAATTCTTTATTTCACATTGTGGTTATTGGATATTATAAATTAATGGTGCACCCAGATATCACCAAGTGATCCCGTTATAGTTGAAATGATGGGTGCACTGAGATAGAGTTCCAATGTATTGGGTAATAATTATGTTATTCAGATTATTAAATTAGAAGTTGGTGGTATGGTTATTTCAATTTATAAGGGTTATGTAGGGGTTTAATGTGATGATTTCCCAAGGTACCTACATTAATTTTCTATGTGGCTTTTTAGTTTTAATGGAAATAATTTGTTTTCAAAAGTTAAAGTAAATGATACATATTAAACAATGATATTTTAATTTTTGGGTAAAATATTATGTTTTCAAGAAAGGGTTTCTTATGAGTTTTAATGTTTAGAAATCGAAAAATGGTTTCCTTCTTTTTATATCCCTTACTAATATTTTTATGATCATACCACGTTTTCAAATGTTTTCACAGGACTTAAGCATGATTAAGGTATTGAAAGAATTCATGTTGAAAGTTGTGATGAGTTTTCATAAAGGCGATCATCCTTTATTTTAAAAGTTATTTATTATGTAAAAATGGATACGTTTTGGAAGTGTCCACTTTTTATTTTATGGTTTTGTTATGTATAAGTTATGACCTAATTATCTAAATCTCTAAACCTAAAAATATCCTCAATATGAAAGAAATTAAAATTATTGACTTAACTCAATATTTTGTAATGCTTAAGGTTGGGGCCTTATAGTTTGTATCAGAGGTCAGTTTAGATTACTTTTTAAGTCAAGGTTAATATTTACAACTTTCCTTTAGATGATTTTACCTTTTGTTCAAGTTAAAATTATATAGAATTTGAATATTTCCATGTTGTTTCATCAAAAGAATTTCTTTTCAAAATTGTTTTCCTTAGAGAAAATAAGGAAGTGATAGCGGGAAAGAACTAAGAGGAAGATATAAATTTAAATTATAATCCTAAGATGGTCGGAATCAGAACAAAATATTTTTTACAGTGATCACTCATTTTACTCAAAAAATAAATGGTGGTGGTATACTTGCTATAGAGGTACTAGGTCTACCCCAAAGAGACATGTATTTTTTAGAGAATTTCACGAGGCACCATCCCGCATCTTTCTTCAGATCATCTGATGCAGTAGTAGCCTAAGGATGGAGAAATGCTCTGGAAATGATATTTGATGTCATGGGATGTTAAGAACATCAAAAGTTAATAATTTCCATTTATCATTTTGATGGTGAATCTAATAGATGATTTACTTTGGTTAAGAATACCAATAAAAAATATGATCTTGAAGCCATAGACTTGGAAACATTTGAGGAAAATTTCCTTGAGAAATATTTCAATATGGTTGTTTGACTCTAAAAGGATTTTTTTTCTGGAATTGAGGAAAAACGGTGAAGATTCCATAGCTTTATATGAAGAAAAATTCACAAGATTGTCCTGGTATGTGCCAGATTTTATTCGGGAAACTGATAGAAAATTTAATCTATTTTACTTAGGATTGAAACCAATTTTATAGGGATAATTAGACACACTAGAATTTAAAATTGATGAGAAAGTTTTTTTCTATGATGAAATGGTTAAGATAGAGTTTTATGACTCTTATGTGCCTCATGATGATAAAAGTAAGAAGCATTCATGATGGCAGGTTATGGGGAAACATGGAATAAAGAAAATTGGAGGTAAGAAAATAAAGTTCCAATCTTGTAGTAAGTGTGGTAAAAAGCACCATGGAGAATTTATTATAAATAAAGGCCAGTGTTATTGATGTAAAAAGTTTGGCCGCATGGCCCATGAATGAAAGTAAAATAATATCAAGGAATCAAAGTATGTGGTAACTGATATCCATCTAATGGTAATATGTTTAGCAACAATGAGACGAGTCATTATGCTCATTTATGTCCGTATTTAGTTTCACATGATGGAAATATTCATGATTGTAAACCAAAAGGTATAGAGAGGTCATTTTCTACAACTATAGTTGATGTTGGGCCCTCAAATTAATTAGTGATAGGTATGTTACTTATGTTTTCAAATTATGACAATACTCTGTTTGATTATGTATCTTTGTATTTTTTAATTTTTTAGAAATTATCTATACAATTGGGAAGATCACCTCATTAATGTAATATATAATTTTTGATAATAAATCATAGTGGAAGTATCAAATTAACCAATATTTATAGGAATCTCCATATTGTTATCAATGGGATGGTCTTTCCTACAAATCTTGTTGAATTGTCTATATTAGAGTTTGATATCATTCTTAGTATGGATTGAATTTCGGTTTATCATGATAAGATATATTTCTATGGTAATAATGTTGTGTTTAATGATTTCCTACATTTGATAACTTAATAAGAAAATGAGAAATTGATTAGAGATGGAAATTAATGTTAACTATTTTATATTGTTGAATGTAAAGAAACTATTCAAATTAGTGATGTTCCAGTAGTAAATGAATACATGAATATTTTTTATGAATTATTTTCCTAGTGTTATTACTAATTGAGAGGTTGAGTAAACTGTTGACTTAGTACCCGATTCTAAGATTATTTATAAACCCACTTATAGAATGGATTAGGTGGAATTTTTATAGTTGAAAAATCAATTTCAAGTGTCAATAGATAAAGGTTTTATCTAACCTAGAACTTCACCATGGGGAGATAAAATCTTGTTTTTTGAAAATAAATATGGGTCAATGAGACTTTACATTGATTATAGAGCCTTGAATAACATCACTATTAAGAACAAGTATCCTTTGCCTCATATTTATGATTTGTTTGATTAGATACATGGAGCACAATATTTTTAAAAGTCTTACTAGAGGTTAGGAAACCATCATTTGAAAGTGATGGAAGATGACATTATGAGAACTACATTTCGAGCTTGATATGGCCACTATAAATTTGCAGTTATTTTGTTTGGGTTATCTAATGCACCTTTTGAATTCATGGATCTTATGAATATATTTTTTTTCATGAGTTCTTGGATAAGTTTTTGTTTTTTTTATTTTTAAAATCATAGTATTTTCTAAAAATAAAGAGAATAACGAAAGGAATCTAAGGGTTGTTTTATAGACCTTACAAGAAAAAAAATTGTATGAGAAATTTAGAAAGTATGAATTTTGGTTGTAAAAAAATTAATTCCTTTGTCACATTGTTTCTAAATATGGAATAAATATTGATCCTTCTAAAACAAAAGTTGTTAAAGAATGATCAAGACCCACAAATATCACTGGGATTTGTAGTTTTCTTGGATTGGTGTGTTACTACCAGATATTTGTTGAAAACTTTTCCCAGTTGTATATCCCATAGACTAAGTTAACTTGAAAAGGAGTTAAGTTCATCTGGAGAGAATAATGTAATGTTTTTTAGGAATTAAAAAAAGAAGATTAGTGAATGATCTTTTTTTGTCCTCGCCTTTCAAAGATGGTGAATTCATCATTTATAGTAATGCTTTGTTGAAAGGACTTGGTTGTTTCCTAATGTATAATGATCAAGTAATAGCTTATTCTCTACATCATTTGAAACCTTATGAGTTGAATTACACTACACATGATTTATAATTAGACTCTATTGTTTTTTCTTTAAAAATTTAAAGGCATAATTTTTATGAAGTAAAGTGTGAAATATATACTTATCATAAAAGTTTGAAGTATATATTAGCTCATAAATAATTGAACATGAGATAGAGAATATGGCTAGAACTAATAAAGTATTATGATTTCTCTATTCATTATGAAAAACAAACAAGGTGGATGATTCATTGAGTCAAAAAAGTAATGATATATTAAACATTTTAAATTTTAAAAATACCCCTTTGTTTAATGATTTGTTGAATTTTGGACTAGAAGTTATGGATGTAGGGACATACTATATTTTGTTTCAGGTTACAGTATATCCAATGTTGTCAGAAATAATTAAGAGGGCTTATAAGGTGGATCAGTCTTTGTAAGAAAAAGGTATAATCTGTTATGAATTGTAAGTTGACTGATTTTAATATTAACAAAGAAAGTGTTTTATAATTTTTAAAAAAATATTATGTGTTTCTTGTGATTCATATTTGAGGAAAGAAATATTTATTGAAGCTCATAGTTCTCGGTTTTCTATTAATTTAGGAAAGACTAAGATATATAGAGACCATTAGTAGTATTCTTAGTGGGATGGAATTAAAGGAGATATTGATGAATTTACCATGAAGTGTTTGACTTATCAGTATGTTAAAGCAAATTGACAGTTACTAAAGGGGATGCTTCAACCATTTATAATTCCTTAGTGGAAATTGGAGAATATATAAATGGATTTTGTGTAGGATTTCCAAAATCTTATCATGGTAATAATGTGATTTGGGTTATTTTTGGATGATTAGCTAAATCTGAACACTTTATTCTCATTCAAGATACAGTGCCTTTAGAGAATATTTATTGACTGTATCTAAAATAGATTATTAGATTATATGGAGTGCCTCTCTCTATTTTATCTGACTGATATATTAGGTTTACATATACTTTTTTGTAAATGACTTCAGAAGTCATTAGGTACGGAATTAAATTTCAGTACCACTTTTTATCCTCAGTCTAATGGATATTCTAGGCAGACGATTCAAACCTTAGAGGATATGATTCATTATTGATCAATGGATTATTAGGGAAGTTGGGATCGATGTGTTTCATTGGTTGAGTTTTCATATAAGAACAATTTCCATTTTAGTATACAGATGGAACCATATTAGTAATTTTATGGAAAGTGGTGTCGAACACCAACTTTTTGGGATGATTTAGGGGAAAAGAAGCTGATGGGAACCGAGTTGGTAGAGGAAATGAAAAATAAAGTTCAGTTGATTTAGTGATACATAATGGAATATTAGAGTAAGAATATGAGTTATATGGATAACTGGAGGAAGAATATTTCTTTTGAGGTAGGTGATCATGTAATTTTAAAATTTTCTAGATGGAAAAGTGTGATAAGAATGGGAATATGAGTCCATGGTTCATTTGACCATATGATATATTAGAGAAAGTTGGATTAGTTAAATATTGAGTGAATTTACCTTTTATATTTTCCCAGGAACACAATATATTTCTATTTTAAATATTAAGAAAGTATGTACCAGATTCAACTCATGTTTTGAGTCCTGAAGTAGTTATGTTGGAAGAGAATATTTCTTATGAGGAAAAACCAGTTCAAGTTCTTGATCATAGAGAGAAAGTGTTACAGAATAAGTTGATTCATCTATTTAAGGTTTTATGAAAAAACAGTATGATTGAAGATGTGACATAAGAATCCAAAAATTATTTGGGGGAAATATATGCCCACTTATTTGATAAGTTAATAAAATTGAGAGGATGCAATATCCAAAATGGTGGAAGGATGTAAAACCCCATGTAATGATAGAATTAGTATTTTTCCTATTTATTAATATTTATTAATTAAATAGTAATTTTAACTTAAATGGTACACTATGTATAATAGCATACTCAACAAGAAATAACGAGTTTCTCTGAAATCTTACGTTGTACACAAGATTGAGTTATATCGAAAAATAATATATTTTTAATAATATTATTTTAAGTGGTAGTTATTGACTAGACATTGTGTTAGAGGGAATGAATAGGACTAACTATATTATGTTTAAATTTTTTTTAAACGTTTTTATATTCATCCAATAAGTTTGATATCATTAAAATAAGAATAAATCCACTTATAATCATAAAAAGTTCTATATTTTTAGAAGGTAGTTTAACCTTCTTTTAATGACAATACCATTTTAAATATAATTTTTGACACTTTTATAAATTTTATAAGAAAAAATAAACTTCATTTTTTAACTTTAGATATCAAAATTTACTATGGGTATATTTTTGGTATTTTTACGAGAACTTTTACATTTTGAGGAAAATTGAATAATACCGAATTTTAGTTCAAAACTGATTTTTTTATAACATATTTATATAGTAAAATTATGTTTTTGTTTGGTTTTAAAGTATAATTAGATAATTATTTTATCATTCAAACTAATTTATGTCATTTTAAACAATACCACATTGAATTTAGATATAAAAACTCAACAAACTTTTGAGCATTTTTACTTTAAAAACCGGCTTGGTCATCCCGTTTGCGAGATTAGATTTAAATTAATTTATTCCAATTATATAATTAGAATTTAGAAAAATGGATTAAATATTTGTAATAATATAATTTATAACTTTTAATAAGTTAAAAATATTTTTTTACAAAAAATATTAGTGAAACTAATTAAAATTAATTATAGTGATTAAGAAAAAAATTAGCTTAATAAGGGACTAAACCTTAAACTTAAGAGAAAAAATGACCTAGAAACTTATAAAAAAGACATTATATGTTCATATTTAGAACTATAATATCTTTTATTTAATTTAAACCATTATTTAAGCCACTTTTAATTGGAAAAATGTGGGTGGAATTCCCTTTTGAAAAATTTACAAGAATGCCACTCCTCTTCCACTATGAAAAGGCACTCACCCTTCCCATTTATTAAAACATAGAAAACCATTTTTATCAATTTTTTTTGATAAAATAATATCTCAAAATCCATATATTTGTCTATAAACCACCATTTTGTCATAAATCCATCCAAGGAAGACCTTTTGTAGAAACGAAAAGGAGTTACCCAAAGAAGAGGTGATATCCTTCCTCAAGGTTCTTTTTTTATTTTCATTCTCCCCTACCTCAATTATTATTATTCCATGATTAAATAATAAAATAAGTATACTGAATAAAATTATATTTTTTATTCTAATGTTTTGACCTGCACTAAAACATACTTCCATCTAATGGGTAACAAACCTACTTTTTATGTTTACAGTGAACTACTTCCTTACAAAATGATTTCATGAATTTTTCCTTTAAAACCTCTCATGGTTGGAAATTATGATGTACATGATATATGTAATATTTATAATTACTTTATTCTTATTTAATTTTTATATAAAACATACCTTTATTCTTTCTATTTTGTGTAAATTGGATAACATCGTTTCTGGAAGTGTGGACTACCGCCTCCTCAAAGCGATGCGATACATTCACACACTATATACAATGTATTAAAAACGAGTTTAATTAAATATATGTGACATAAATAACATACATATGATATTAATTAAATAATTAACTTTCTATAAATATAATATATTATTTTTTGTAACACCTTTTCACACACTGAAAAAGTGATAATATCATTCGTGGACGTGTGGACTACCACCTACTCAACGTGACGTAATTTATTTTACATCAAAATTATTATATATGAAATTATATTTGATTAAATTATTTTTTATTTATGATATAATGGTAATTTGGTAATGATAAGTGCTACTTAACTTTATTCCATAAATATCATTGAAAAATGAGAACCTTACTTATGTATATGTACGACCTATCATCTCCATGATTGTAGCGTTGGTTCATTTTTGATAACCAAATTTAATTATTGTTTTTAAAAATAGTGTTTATGTAGAAATATGATAATTGATTCATGATTATTATTTTGGATATGTTTATATAATTACCAATTTGACTATTGTTGACTTACCAAATTTGTTTTTGACACATAAACAAAATATGATCAAAACATACGATGTAAAATTAATTGTTTAAGTAGTTTTTATAACATTGAAATAATTGAAATAAAAATAATTATAAACTTAAAAAAACGTTTTGAAAAAAGTAGATAATTAACATAATTTTGTTATCAAGGAAGATAAAGACCCACGTGATGAGTCGTATTCAAAGTAAGGGATTTTTTTCTAATCTTTTTTCATTGGGAAATTTCTTAATGATATTCACCAACACTCTTTTATAAGGAGTATATACAACCCCTTTGAAGTTATATATCCATATTTTATCAATTATCATGTTATTTAATGTTTTTTTAAATGTTATTCTTTCATGGTTCTCATGATTTAACTGTTCACAGTGGTATGAGATGCTTTGAATGTTTTAATATTAAATACTTTCCTTTAAATATTCTTCATATTACTATACATATTTATTTATATGGATATAAATGGTCTATAAAGGAATATTATGTTTGTTTTTAATTCTATTTAAATTTTTTAAAAAATGAATCATTTTACGTTTTTTATAAGGAATTTTTTGACAAACGACAAAAGAAATGTTCTATTCTTATAATACAAAACAACAATAAATTTTATTCCACCATGTCCATTATTTTATTTTTAGCATACTTTGAAATATTTCATGTTTAATTAAATGAAAAAACATCCTTTAATTTTTTGATTATTTTGGTATTGAAATAATTTTATAATATAAAGGTGTATTTTTTATTTAAATTGGGATTTATGAAAGAAAATAGTATTTTAAAATATGAAATTTATTTTCATATGAGTTTAAAAAAGTTTTTCAAAATATGTAATGTTTTATATGATGTTGTGTTTCTTGGAAAATATAAATTATGGGTGCACCTAGATAGCGTCTGGTGAGCCCGTTTATAGATTAAATGATGTGTGTGCCTAGATAACATTCCAATTCCTTGGGTAATGATTATATTCTCAAGATAATTATATTGAAATTAGGCCACAAGGTTATTCCATTCTCTAAGGGTTAAATGTGATGATGTCCCAAGGTACCTACATGAATTTTATATGTTTCTAATGATTTTTCTTTGAAATA
This sequence comes from Viscum album, assembly GCA_963277665.1. NCBI lineage: Eukaryota > Viridiplantae > Streptophyta > Magnoliopsida > Santalales > Viscaceae > Viscum > Viscum album. Next base: position 174,726,835 of record OY728157.1, read on the forward strand.
ATTTTTTTCAAAAGGTAAAGTAAATCATACTTATTGAACAATGATATTTACATTTTTGTGTAAAATATTATGTTTTCAATAAAGGATTTTTCATGAGTTTTAATGTTTAGAAATGGAATAATGGTTTCCTTCTTTTTATATCCCTTACTGAGCTTTTTATGCTCATCTCACATTTTTTAATTTTTTCCATAGTACATAAGGGTGATTAAGGGATTAGAATAATTAATGTTTAATTTCATGAAGAGTTTTAATAAAATATGTTATGCTTTATTTTAAAAGTATCAGATTACGGAAAAATGGATATTGTTTGCAAGTGTCCACTTTGTAATTTATGGGTTTTTATGTATAATTTAGGGTCTAATTATATAAAACTCTAAACCTAAAAAGATCCTTAATGTGAAATAAATTAAAATTCTTGACTTAACTCAAGATTATGTAATGTTTAAGGATTGGGCTTTATAAATACCCCTCTTGATTGTTCCTTGGATGATGATGAAATTATATATGTTCAAGGCTGAGTGGTAGTCTCTACGAGCATGCATGAGGAATTAATGAGTGAATTTCATGCCTCAAGATGGGATATGAATTTGGGGATAACCATGATGTATCATGACATTCATAAAAAATATTGTTGTCAAGGAATGAAGAAATATATAGCAAGTTTTTTATCTCGATGCGTCACCATCCAACAGGTGATAGCCAAGCATCAATGTCCTTTTTTCTTCACTAGTCATTGCACATTCTATATTGTAAGTGGGATAGCATGATGTTGGATTTTGTGAAGCATACATCTGAGACCCCTTGTATAAATTTTTAAGTTTTTTTTATAATTGATTTTATAATGAAGGTATCCCCCTTATTATCCATCAAGGAGTCTTATATAGTTGATGAGATCGGCTGGATATATGTCCATGAAGTAGTTTTCCTATACGAGGCACTAGAGATCATCATATCATATAAAGATTCTCATTTCACCTTGATATTTTGGCATTTAATTTATAAGGTGATAAGAACAAAGGACCAACTAATTATAATTTATCATCTGTTGAAATATGGGATATCTGAGTGCACAATATAGGTTCGTAAGGAGATGCTCTAGACATGTGTCCTTAAATTTTGGTGATTCATGGGAGAGTTATCTCACCTTGGAATAGTTTTCTGAAAATAATTGTTATTAGGAATTCATCTAGATGGATATTTTTGAAACCCTATATAGGATATCATTATAAACCTTGGTATTGAAAGGTTTTTTCAAATAAATTTAATTTCTTCTATATCTTGTGTTACAAACAAAATTGAGTTCTAATGAATAATAATATACAATTGATAACATAATTTAAGCAACACCATTATAACCTAATCAATATACTTGAATGTATGAATAATAATATTTTTTTAAAAATAATAATGGAATATTTATAAAAATCAAATACATTGATAAATAAGAACTTAATTTTTGGTAAATTATTTATATGCTTTGAAAATATATTCTTCTAAAAAAACCACTTTATTGCTTTTCGTGAACAAATTATAAAATTAATTTTTTACAATTTTAGGAAATGTACTTGAAAAGTTGAACTTTATTTTTCGAATCGACATTTTAATGTTATATTAGGGTAAATTTTTGGTATTTTTTGGAAAAGTTTAAATTTTTTGTCAATAGTGAAAAAAATGATTTTAATCGAAAACCACCCTTTTGTTTAAATTTTTTAGAAAGATATAGTTTTTTTTAAAATATTTTAAAAAAAATTAGTTGAAATATATAATGATTAATTTAATTTTGGAAATTTTAATATATATATTTTTTAACTTTAATATAAAGACTTTTTATACTTATGAATGATTTTCATTAGAAAACCTTTTTTTTTCTTTGTGCTTGTGGGTTTATTTTAAACTAAATTATTCCACTTATATGAATTAAATTTGGAAAAATAGATTCCATATTTTTAATCATAATAATTTAAGATTATATATTTTTTTCAATTTAATATTTCTTCTATAATTAATTGTAAAAATAGTAAAAATTAATTTCCACTATTATGGTTAAAATGGGTTTATCCGGGGGTTAAAGTAAAAATATAAGGGTTAAACTACCTAATTATTTTTTAAAATCCTATTTTATGGATATGTTATAACCTAATATCATCTAAGTTTTGATAATGATCCATTTGGATCCTTTTTCATGTGTAAAACATGGGTATTTCTTTTTCTTTTCAAAAATTCAAAGTGTGTCCTCTCCCCAACTTATAAAACTACACCCATATCCTCTCCCTATTTACACTTAAAAATTATTTTGGTTTGTCCAATACCTACCCAAATAAATTCCTTAATTACCATCCCACATCATAGAGTTCTTATTTTTATTATTAAACCCCCCTAGGAAGGATTTTAGTGTTAACCTAAGGAGGTTGTCCGAAAAAGAGGTATCGTTCTTAACCGAGTTTTTTTATTTTATTTATTATTCCACCTCCTTAAAATATTATTCAAGTATTAAGATATGATAAAATTATTATCTCTAATACACTGATATTTTATCGAGTTAATTATATTAACCCTATCCATATCCTCATCTATCAAATGGGAAACAAAACCATCAATCATATGTATTACAGACTTCTGCCTCACGAACCGATGTAATTAATTTTCCATAACCGCCTATCAAGGGTGAATATAATAATATATTTTACATATTTACATGATATTTATGAAATAATTATACTTATATAATTATAATATCATATATACATTCTTACCTTCTAATCTGTTGGTAAACAATAACAGAGCTTGTGTGTACGTGTGGACTACTGCCTCCACGGAGCGATGTGATACATTTTTCAATTTTTTGAAAAGATTATTAAAAAGGATATATAAAATAAATAAATATAATATATATTATATAAAAATGATTCTAAAATGTTGAATTAATATTTACCTTTATTTCATTGCATCCATCGAGAAAATAGATATAACATTTATATGTACCTACGACCTACCGTCTCCATGAACGGTGTAATTAATTTTCTATATATAACTTGATTTAATTAGTTTAAATACACATATAATGAATATATATGATATTTATATCATCTTTAACATTATTTAGATTATGGAATAATTATCAAATTAAATGGACCAAAAATACCAAACCAAAATATACATGAAAAACAAAGCAATTATTGCCCAAAACATGATGTTAATAAGGAATTATTAATAAAATTAAAATAAAACACCATAAGTATATAATATATGGAATTATATATATTAAATTGGTATGTAATGTATTTAAAATAAACCTATATTTATTATCCAGTATTTTTGAATGTTTATGGATAAAGTTGATACTTGAGGTAAGGGATTTTCATCTCACTGTTATTTATATGAGATACATTCCATATTCACCACATGTTTATTTTGTGTAGTGTATATATTGACCATGAATTTATTTTATGATTATTATTATAAAAATTATGGGTTATAAATATCTATATAATATTATTTCATTCATGGATCTTATGATTCAAAATTTACTAAAGTGGTAAAGGTTTTTTGTTACAATTTCATTGTTTATCAGGATTATCTATGAATAAGTTTTTGATGATGAAATATTATGATATACTTATAAATAAATTCATAAATATTATTTTGATCTACTAATTTCTATACAATACAATATTTACTTTAATTTTCCTCTCTTTAAGAACTAAATATACTAAAATAATGTTTTTAAGTAAAACCAAATTTATTTCTCTCTTAGATAAAAAATCCCTTTTCTTCTATATCCATGTTTTCTAAAAGTATTTTCAAGATTTTTTTTAATATTATACTTTGATGGTTTAAAGTCATTATTAATCTTTTTTTTTATTTTTTATAAAATGGTTTAAACATAATCTTCTAGTCACTTTCTGAATGTGGTACGTTTTTAATTTTACTAAAAATCTGAAAGGAATATTTATTTTAACATGTATCTAATGAAAAATATTTTATATTTTTAGGACCTATAAATTATTTAAAGATTACTTTATAGGTTTCCAAGGTTATTTTAAAATATTTTTTTTAATATTTTTGGTAAATGTTTAGGTTTTAAATAAGTGTTTTCAAATTGGAAATGTTATTCTCCTAAATAAATGTTTCAAGTGATATTTTAAAGTCATTTTCCATCTAAGATAACATATTTTTATGTTACATAAGATTTATAGGGGATATTATCTAACAATAATATCCTTAATATTTCTCTGTATGGTTTACGATTATGATGAAAAGTTGTTTATGAAACCCATTCCTTTTACATGGTTTATGTTATGATAAATTGATGAAATGTTTATGAAACTCATTTCTCTTATAAAGGTTATGCAATGATAAATTTTTTTAAGAAACCCATTTCTTTTCATGGTTTCTGATATATGAATGTTTTATGATCTCATATCACACATATGTATGATTTCATATTGTGATGAGTGGGACCTATATCTCCCTCCAATACATTGGGTAAATATTGGTATCTCATGACATAAATATGACTAGAATGGAGAGTGAGATCAGTTAAATATGGGACCTTTTCCATTATGATAGTACTGGGAGTGAACCTTGACAACTATTATGGTTTTAGGAGTGAACCCCTTCCACTCTGATAGTTTTGTTAATTATCCTCGACTAATAAGGAAATGATTTTCTATATTTATGCATATACTAAAAATCTATGTCTTATGTGCATGTTATTCTATAATGGATCATGTTCTTTGATTCCTTTATGATTCATGTATTATGACCTACCAAGATTTATGTCATGAATAAAATTTATGATCAATAATATCCATGGTATGGTTTTCAAATGTTATTCTCCTGTTCTCATACCCTTATTCTCATATTATATTGATGTCTCCATTTTCACCTTTACTAAACATTTGAGCTCACCCTTTCTTATGTTTCCTTTACCCAAGTTGTTAAGAAAGGTATTATGTATGATATGTCTAAGAAGGGTTCTAGTTATGAAGAACTTAGTGGGATATGACATAATGAACTTATGAATCAATTTTTTGTGAATCCAAGTTTCCAAAGGCACTAGAACTATAAAATTCTGGCATGGATCATTATGTTATGTAATGAATATTCATATACTAAGATGTAATATCTTTGTTTGAAAAGTATGGATTTCTATAGTTAGTATCAGAGCAATATTTTGTTAAACCTTTGAAAAATAGGTAGAGAAAACTTTATTGATATCCCTAGGGATGTGTCTAGGGATAGTTATAAGGATAAGTCAATTGATATTCCAAAGTATATGAAAATTTCTTGAAATTTTGGTGATGGATATAGCAATGGGTCTCCAAGTAATTACATCCCTTTTCTAGATACTACAAGTGTACGTGGCTCTGACATAAATATAAAAAGGAGTAATAAATCCAAAAAGGGAGTATTGGGATTTGACTAGATAATAAACTAGTGTACGACAATGGGACTTGATGCACACATAGTTTGACACTTCTATGGGATATGTTTTGGAAATTCAAAAACTCAGTACAAAACATCATGAAATATTTGAATTGATGATGACCATGAATGACCTAGGTTAATCCTAAGGTTTTATATATCGAAAATAAGGTTTCAGGATTAAGGCATTTTTAGAGGGTTTTTTCATGATTAATCTCTATGATTAACAATGTTTGATGGTTATGCAAACCATTTTGGTTTTACAATGTTATTAAAGATAGAACAATGAAGTTGTGGTGGTGACATGTATACTCAAATATTAAAGTATCTTATTTGATCTTAGTTATATAAATAACTTTATTTCAGGATAAGTATTTAGGAATTTTAATTCTTATACCCAATGATTATATATTGAATAACCGAGAAAACCCCTAATAGTACGATGATCACATCTCAATTTTATGATTCTTCTCCAGTTGATGTTTACGGGAATGTTCTTCCTTTAAGCCTTATTATTCTTCTTCTGGTTAAATTTGATGTTATCTTAGGCATGTATTGGATTTATCTACATAAATTCCACATCATTTTCTGCAGAAGGTAAATAAAATTTGATATTATGAACCAACCAATTGTAACATCCTAGTTTAAGGTACACTCTTTTTATTGTATAAAAGTGTGTCTTCGAGTTTTGAGGGTGTTAGATTTGGTTTGGGAACTTCCTCCAGAACCTATTCCAAGCACTACATGCTAGACACATTCACACTATGAATGTGATCCATGATGTGAATATGTCGCTAGGTGAAATCCATGAAACTGGTTCATAGCATGAAAAACTCGCAATCCATGATACATATTAACATTATGAAATGTCCAGTCGTGGGGTATTTTAAATTGAGTAAATTATTTTTTTGGTGTACATGAAAATCATAGGATTCATGTTGTGAATCTGTATTTTTAATCATAAATAATTCATGAACTATTTTTTCATGCATTGTATACCTAGAACACTTCTCATCCAGTTTCCACTACTTCATGAAACCCAAGGTATCCTACCACACAATTCTGGGTCTCTCTAATCCTACCAGATATCTTTGTTCAGTTCTTAATCTCTACGGAGGTTTCATTACTTCTCCCTAGTAATAGGAATTTTTTACTTCTTAATTGTCATTTTCCTTGGGAGCGATGTTGCATTATGTTTTGTTTGATCATTTCTAGATTCATCACGCAATCATCTCCCAGTGGATGACCCTTGTGTTGGTTGTGTTGCAGTGTGTGGGTTCTTTGAGGTATGTGCTCTTTATATTTTCTATTGACTAATTTACTTGTTGAATTAATTATAAGATGTGGGAATTAATTCTAGGTCCCCTGTTGTTTTATTTTATTTTCTTTTTATATTGGTGGATCCCATTATGGGCATGTGCGACTCAAGTTAAGGTGGGTGGTTATGTCTATACCATTTTTTGAATGAACTGAGATTTATCCTATTTTATTAATTATATTATAATTTAATTAACATGATTATTTTTCAAAAATAAATATGTTTTTAGAAAATTTGGGTTTTACCTTGGTTTTGGTAATTGAAAATGGGTGTTTTAGAAGAATTGAAAAATGAGTTTTCAAAGAAGGGTTGATAAAAGAAAATGGTTGTTTGAAATTGATTATGAAATTTCCTTTTGAAATGAATGAGAGAAATGAAAAACATGTGAAGCCTTAGGTACTTCGGTGTAAGGTGAAGCTTAGGGCCATCATCCATTTTATTTTTGGTGGGTTAACTCATGGAGTATTCCTACGATCCTTAGGCCCATAATTCTAGGGATGTGATGTTGAAATTATTGGTAAGGGGTGTTCACTGATGGGGTGTTCCTCTTCTCATTAGGCCTATGTTTTAAGTAATTGAGTGAACACTAATCACTTATTGTGGCATGAGTATTATTCTAGCCTAATCTATTTCGATTCTTGGATTGTTTTACTTATTATTTTTCTTTGTATTGTTTTGGAATTGATATACCTAATTTTACATTAATAAATGTTTATGGAAATTATCCTTCAAAATAATTTTTATTTTATTATTTTTTGAGATATAGAAATAGTGAATTATTTTCCATTCTTTTTCTATAAACTGCTTAATCATTTATCATTCCATGTTTTCTTTATAATGAGAAAATTTGGATTTTTTGTATAGAGACTTGATATGGAACACATGGGTGGGATCATACTGATTCTTTTTATCTCACACCCAACACACCCCTTTGGTGGTGTGTAGGCTTAGTTTTATCTTTTGATGTAGGAAAAGGCATGGTGCTGCAGTGAGGATGTGGGGTTTATATCAATTGGGTACAATATATAGTGGTGAGATGGAGGTACTTTTTCAACATTATCACACGGAGAAACTATCTTTGTTTTAGTTTTATTTTTCTATTAGACTTGTACTTTGGGTTTGTTTTGACTATTTTGCGTTGTATTGCTCCTACTGATTTATTTAAGTTATGACATACATTTTTTTATTATTCTTCCACTATTTCTTTCTACTATATATATTCCCTATCTTCTACTTTAGGATGATAGAAATCATTGCCTCTGTTATTTGTTGATGTTTGGGTTCTATTCTCAAACCTAGGGGGATTAGGAACATCCATCGAGTATTGCCGCATTTCAGTTAAAAATTTAGATGGAAGGGTTATCTAGGTTATTATGTGACACATATAGTGTTCTATCAGTGTGAAGATATACATAAAATTACAATGAAATTACATTCATTATATGGTTCTTGATTCCAATTCAAAAGGGCTGTCCATCTTATATAGTTGGGGAGAAACTCAATATCCATAATATACCTATTGTGAAGGAGTTTATTGATGTATTTATAGAATATTATCCTAGTTTTCCAAAAAATTTTGATGTTTATTTCTCAATAGAACTCATACCTAGTGCCATAACTATTTCAAATAATCCCTATAGAATGGACCTGATTGAGATTCCACAATCAAAGAAGAAACTCCAAGAGTATATTGACAAGGGATTTATTCCGAAAAGTGTTTCACCTTGGGGTGAATCTGTTATTTTTATTAAGAATAAAGATGGATCAACGTGACTTTGTATTGATTATCGGGATCTGAAAAAGTACTCAATCAAGAAAAAGTACCCCATACCCCATATTGATAACTTGTTTGATCAATTACACAGAGCTAGATAATTTTCTAAGATTAAAATTTGTTTTGGATATCATAAATAAAGGGTTAATAAGGTTGATATAACTAGGAAAATATTCCACAAAATGTATGGAAACTATGAATATATGTTGATTCAATTTGGGATTATTTATGTCCCCACTATATTCATGGATTTGATGGATAGAGTCTTTAAATATTTCGTTGATCCATTTGTGTTAGTCTTTATTATTATAAATTTAAAGAAAAAGGAGGAGCATAAATACCACTTTAGAATTGTCATGATGACCCTATCGAAGGATAAATTGTATTAAAAATTTAAAATGTTTAAATTTTGTCTACAAAAGTATCATTTTTAGGTCATATAATTTGAAGAGAGGGTATATCGGTGGATCCATCCAAGACGAACACTATTGAGAATTGGATGATACTAACCACTATGAATAGATCTAGAGTTTCCTTGTTTTGGATGAATATTATTGATGGTTTATGGAGAATTTCTCATGAATATCTAATACACTCACCAAGTTATCTTGGAATGGATCTATGTTCCTATGGACAGATAAATGTGAGGAAAAATTTCAACTAACTAAATAGGAGGTCAGTCAGTGCTCCTAAGCTTGCATTACTTTGTAGTGGAGAAATGTTTTTAATCTATAGTGATCATCTTTGAAGTTATTGGGATGTGTTAAAATGAAAAATGATATGGTTATAGCTTATACCTCATGAAAATTGAATGTCCATGAGAAAATTTACCCAACACATGATTTGGAGTTAGCAGTGGAAATTATTTTTATTAAAGATATGGATGCATTATGTTTATGGAGGAAGGTGTGATATATATACTAATCATAAAATTTTATAATATATATTCACATAGAAAGAGTTAATTATGTTCCAGAGAATATTCTTGTATTTGATCAAATATGATTAATGTTCAATACATTACCACCTCGGGAAAGCAAACAAGACAACCGATGATTTGAGTAGAAATGATCATGAAATGTTATCTATGATGAGGATCACAAAATATCCAATATTTATAGATTTTAGAATGATGTATATGGAAATTATGAAGGAATGGGGAAAAATAATCTTGCTCAAATAAGTGTTCAATCATCTACCCAAGTGAATATTAAAGAGGCGCAGAAGGAAGATCAAGAGTTATCAAAGAAGGTTATAGATGGTCCTAGGTTTAAAATTGATTATTATGGAATGGTAAGGCCCAAGAACCATGTATGTGTTATATACATACTCAATTTTAGGAAGGAACAGTCAGGGGAAGCTCAAATTTCTTCATTCTCGATTAATCCTAAAAGTACAAAGATTTATAGAGATTTGATAGAGTATTTCTGGTCAGATGACATAAAGAGAGGTATTATAGAGTTTATATATTGTTTCCTGGTATTTCAGAAAGTTACGGTTGAGAGAAAAAAGTCTAAGAGTATGTTACAACCATTAAACATACAAAAACATAAATGGGAAAACATCACCAAGGACTATATCATTAGACCCATCAAAATATATAAAGGGTACAATTATATATGGGTTTTAGTTGATATCCTTACAAAGTCATCACACTTCATTTCTATTAGAGAGTAATTTTATCTTAACCATCTTTCCAGAATTTAAATTAAATAAGTGATAAGTTTTAAAGGAGTATTAATATGAAACCCCATTTTTTATTTTGAGGTATTAAATGTTTTAGTTTTTAGTTTCAATATCCATTTTAACATTATACTTGTACTTAAATGAATAAGGAATGTTTTCAGAGTATTTAGGGGGCTTGATCGGAGCCATGGTTTATTGGAATAATTGATGATGGACATGGTTAGCGCATATTTGATGTTAACTATGAACATAAAACCTGAATCCCTAGAGAGTGTTGGATATTTTTTTTAAACAGAACACCCATGTCTATATGACCATTCAAAATGTTTTAGACATGGGGGGTTTTTCGTAGGCTACACATGGTTTGTCTAACCGTGCACCGAGCCAATGTGAGGGGTGACCATGGATAGTGATTTCCACAAAATTGGTGTGTGTTTTCTATAACCATGTGTCCAATTAATGTGAACCTTTTAAAGTGACATGAATTTACCATTTTACATCAATTCTTTAAATCTTAAACTTTTCAATTTCTCCTTTTTTCTATAGAAGATTTCTCTCCTTCATTGGAAAGATCTCAAGACTTACAAGATAGTCTTTGAGGTTTCTTCCTCGTCTAATGTCCAAATCAAGTTCCATCTATCACATTGGATTACTATCGGAAAGTTTTTCAATCCACTTCCTTCCTTTCTAGGTTTCTCTCAGAATCTATAGAGAAATATCTGTATGAGCTAATATGAACTAATTTCAGGGTATTTATATTTTATTTCATTTTCTTCAAATTCAGAATGAACTAAGGGACGATACTAGATGATAGTTTCTATAACGCCATAATGTAGGTGGTATTTGACTTTTCCCTCAATTATTTTTGATTTATAATTATCATCATTATTCCATGTATCAATTTCACCTGTTCTTTTTCACTAAAATACGATTTTCTTAAATTAGTTGTTTAATTTGAAATTTAAATTCCATATTAGACACTATTATTATCATTGGAGGCTAATGAACTCAACTTGAGCCACCCATTTTTGTGTTCCATAAATATTCCTATGTGCCCAATTACATTTTTTTAACCAAAACACCCATGGATGCATTTGGTTTGGCTTCCTCATGTGATTTGATTAATTTAAATGGATTAATTGACACTTTATGATTAGGGAATCATGTTTGTATTGACTCTTATTAATTTGAAATTAAATTATTAATGGTATGAAACCTTATATATCCCTTTTTCATTATTGAATGAAAATTTAAAGACTCAGATTATATAAAGTGAATGAATAAACTTAGTTATAACATGACATTGGTTATTTTACTAAGCGTAAAGTTCCTATAGATAATATTGTCCTTTTTATTATTTTAGGAGTGGTAAAACTTGATCCAGCCTTGGATTATTGAGGTAATACCTTGAGCACCTAGAAGATACCACCTAAATTCATTTTTCTAGTTTCTAATGGAGATAACCACCTTGGAATATGGTCAATGTTTTATTTATACATTAAAGCCTTAGAAACGTACTGATGATTCACTTGACTCATCTAACGATATTTATAATTCTGTGGATACAATCCTTGGATTCAGATGAAATCCTAAAACAGGAGGTATATTGGATTCTCCCCTCAGTCCTCATTCAAGCTTAGATCGAGATTTTACTATGGATATGCACCATGGAATCAGTTAGACATTTTTCCAGTGGAATTACTTGGGTGTACCACTTGGATTACACTCAAACCCCTAAACTAGGACATATGGTTTATGTTCTATGATATGTTTTGACCTTATAGGTTCAAGGATGCCTTGATTTCCTCTTATATCCCACATTACGATTATTATGACTTGGATGACCTGGTTTCACCTTGGGTCCTATTTTGTGATTACCAAAACTAGTAGACTTTGGTTATACATGCATGAACCTAACCTATTATAGGTCCCTTGTCCATAAATTATTGGAATGAGATGAAGTAGTTACGACTAGTGTAAAATACCATGAGGAGTCTAAGACTAATAGGATTATTATTTAATTCATTTTATTCCACTACAAATATATAATTATTCACACTATTGATTTTATATTCGTGGACTAGATATTTATAGTCTTTATTTTTTGTATCCTATTGAGTATATCTTGAATCCTGTTCATTCCACCATTTAGTACTAGGAGAAGCTTCATGGATGCATGTAGGTATAAGGGAAAGCATCCAGTTTTGGATGCTTGATTGATTATAGAATTGGATCTTGGGCGAGAGGGACCGAACCTTGGTTCAAGATGATATTCGAGATTTCCATTTTGGTCTTTTGATTCTTTTTGACATACATGTATGTAAATATGCATGAATTTTGTATATATCTACGACATACTCATCATTTTGTGTATGGTGACACTTATGGATTGATATATTTTTACTATCTAGATGATTTACCTTTATTTCTCTATTTTTGATTATTATACTTCTTCTATTTATTTGTTATCTCACCTCTTTTCTATAATTATTATGAGGGTATAGTCTCCCCATCGTACCACCATGGACCCCCACTTCTTGTTGGAAGGCACTAGAATACGGGGAGGTATGCTTGAGTCCTTATGACCAATCAGGTTTGGTTACTTATGAGTGAATTATTATTGTTTATGAGACAAGGATTTGTTAGAATTTGGTAATGAGCTTATTCCAGGGAGTAACTAAATCATGTATAGGAAAAAATCCAAATTTTTTGGGATGGGAATTGATTATCTAGATTATTCCTATTATGATTGTATTGATTTCACCACTGGGTGATGTCCTTGGATTGTTTCTTTTATTATTATTGTGGAATTTATTTTTTCCCTTGGCCCGATATGGCAATGAGGTAGAATTTCATCCATCATTATAGGCACTTGAGGATTAATATATCATAAAATGTTTACATACTATGTGCATTTTATTTTTCATATTCCATATTTATTGATAGTTATATTTTGGATTCTACTAATGTTTCATTCAAAGATAAAATAATTAGAATAATTAATGCGTCTTCATCAATATAAATAATTTTTTACCATATATCTTGAGGATATAACCTTAATTTTGAAATTATAGATTGTTGAATCCATTGAACATTGGTCACACGAGATGAAAAATCAGTTGGTTTAAATTACATATATGAAAATTTTAATTTAAAGTGTGTGTGTGCCTCTATAAATTGGGAATGATGATCCATCTAATTGAACCTTTTTAAAATCCTATTTAAAGTTACATGTAGTGCCATTTGCAATTTATAAATCATAGTACCTTATAAGTTGGGAATTATATATGCATCTAACTGGAACTTGATATATATATATATATGGATATACATAATGAAATACTTAAGAACTGTTGAGTTCAAAAATTTAAATTGAAATGATTGCCATTACATAGTGATTCCAATTGTAACTTAAAGAGTGTCTTACTACATAACTTGAAATTAAAACACTGTATACCAGAATCTATAATATAAAAAAGGGAAATTTACCTAGGCCTTACAATATTAGTGGGTAATAGGTAATATCTATATCAATTCACCTCATCCATATACGATTCCCATACCTAGATTTACAAGAAGGCATAGTGGTTATCTCTTATATAGGAAGGTTTTTACCTACCATATTCTTATATTTACAAAATTTATAATTATTAAATCTTATTTGAGTCACATTCTAGGAATTTTTAGATCTATTCCACCATGAATTCCAAAATTTGAGTTCCAAGAAGAGAACAACGACTATGTTCATGAAGTGGTCAGACCTAACCCGCCGATAGTGACAGTTATGAAACCTTTATTTATAACAAGATTATGTACTGATTAATAGTTTTTGAGAGGGTTTACTATGGTTTATTAAGATTATTTAGGGATATCTAGGGACTACCCCTATTGTGGTAGAGTTGATGCGAGCATTTTAACAGTATAATAAATCCATGTTTTTAGTGGATGTTGGTCCACATGCTGTTGAGACATGGCTTGATGCTATATTGTCTATACTTGAGCATCTAAAGACACCTCTAAAGAGGAGGGTTAATCTTACTACCTATATGATTTTTGGTTTTACCAAGAATTGGTGGGAAATTATTACCTAGGATGACCATCACCAGGATATGTCCTAGGGAGATTTTTGGGCTCCCTTCTACGAATATTTCTTTTTGGAGACACTAAGATTTGAGAGAGATAAGAAATTCCTACACCTAGAATAATGATCCCTATTAATTATGGATTATTCATCTCACTTTAAAAATATTTAGTGTTTTTAAATCTTCTTTATCCGTTGATGATATTTCTAGAGTGAGATTCTTTGAGGATGGGCTCAGGTATGCTATTCAGTATTAGGTAAATGTTTTCCTCCCAACTATTATATCAGGAATTTTTAATCAATGCATAATTAATTAGAACAATTTAATGGAAGATTATAGTACAAGGCATGATATTTTAGTGAAGAGGAAGGAAAGTGTTTGACCAGTGGTATGAAATGTTGTTAGGATAGTTTTCAACCTAGAAGTGGCAACTAGAGTATCCTTGTAGTTTTGTTATATGCCTTCAGTTTTAAAGTTATGGTCATGTAAAGCCTCAGTGCATCTGAGACCTAGTTGAGTGCTGAGCCACAAAATAATGGTTCATATTCTAAGGTATTATTGGACGACACCATCTATTAATAAAAGAGGATCCTCACTAGATCTGCCTTTCGAGGAAGGATCTATTGCTCCACATCTGGGTAGAATATGGACTACAATTGTATGTATAGGCTGAGGTAGTGGATGCAGTTGAGAAGGACATACTCAGAATACATAGAACCTGCGAAGTGGACACAATTAGGGTAATCAGGTTGTAGCTCAGGGTCATGGATTATACTAGATATATGTAGTAAATCTTATACCTGAGGATTAGGGTGTAGGGATATCTACAATATGAGGTATTATTTTGGTAGCCTCTACATTAGTACCTTGTCTTTCTTATATAGGAAATTCACATTCTTTTATCTTCATGTATATTGTGGAAGGACTTGGAATTGAGATTCAATATTTTTCTAGCATGATGACACTTGATTCTAAAATTTGAGTTTGATTAGAGAGTGTACACCAGTGAAATAATGAACCCTTGTGGTAGGTATCTATCATTTCTTATGAGACTTATTCATCCTCAATATGATGGGATTCTATTTCATTCTCAAAATGAACTGGTTGGTTCCCTATCACAATTATGTATACTAATATCACCACAAGTCATTGTTTAGATCACCAAACATTGATATTTACCTTCACAATGGTGAATGGGATGTCAAGGAAAGTAGAGATTGACAAGGGCATCAATTTATGGGAACAATGATAGCCCATATCACAATCCTGTATATGGATGATCCGGGGTTAGATCAAGATGATTCCCTAATGTAGTAGATCATTTCTTGGACGTTTTCCCTGAATTGTTTTTAGAAAACATCTTGAGAGAGTGGTAGAGTTTACTATAATTCTAGTGTCATGGGAAGCACCAGTATCTATTCCTCCTTACAATATGACTACTACTGAGTTATAGGATCTCAAGAGGAAGCTATATGAATTTGATACTAAAGGTTTTCTATGGACCAATAATTTACCTTGGGGTTCAAATGTCCTTTTTCGCCAGAAAGGAAGATAGTACCCTCAGGCACTGTGTAGATTACCATAGGTTTAAATGACTTACAATTAAGAACTAGTATCCACTACCTCATATTGACGATCTCTTTGACTAGTTACGAGGAGTAATAATTTTCAAAATGATCTATTTGAGGTCAGGACACCATCACATGTGTGTGATACCATTAGACATACTAGGTATGCCATTTAATATTATAAATGGTATGTGTGAGTATTTGATCATACTTTTTGGTCTAAAAAATGTGAAAACCATCTTTATCAATATATTAAATTGGGTTTTCCACCCACCTATATCTTGATTCATTTGTGATGGTCTTCATGGATGAAATCCTGGTTCATTCTCAAACTTGAAACAACCATTCCAACCATCTTGTGATTGTGATGAATAAATTGAGGGGAACTCTCTATTTTCAAAGATCACAAAACACCACTTTTTCACCGTCAAGGTTCACTTTTTAGGTAACATCATTTTAGAGGAAGGATCATCTGTTGAGCATGATAAGGTGTGAACTATGGTCTATTGAGATTATCCTAAATTTTTTTGACCTAAAGAGTTTATAGGACAATATTTATGTTACATGAACCTAATTAATGTATTTTCACACCTAGGAGCACCAATTATGGGTTTTAAAAATAAGGGTGTGAAGTTCATATAGTCTAAAGTGTGTTAGATATCCTTTCATGAGAAGAATGGGAGAATAACTTCAATAATGATCTAGATTCTTCTAAGCCAGGCAGAAGCATATAGTTTGTTGTGATGCCTCAAGAATTAGTCTAGGAGTAGTTCTGAAGCTGGAAGATTGATTCGTAATGTAAAGGTCTCATTGGTTGAGACTACACGAGAGGAATTATCCGACCCATGACCTCAAGCCGAAAACTATAGTTCATGCCATGTGTAGTTGGAGGAATTATTTTATTGGCGAGAATTTTGTGGTGTTTATAGGCCAAAATATCCTCAAATACATATTTATAAATCATGAATTAAATCTTATAAAGGGGATGTAGGTTGAATTATAATAGTCCTTCAATTTTAAGATTTCTTATATGCTTGGTAAATGTAATGATGTAGCAGATTATCTAAGATAGAGGACTTAGAAACAAGTAGTTTAAGAGTCCATTAGTGAGTGGTGGTTGATTTACCTATTTTTTTAGATGCACATAGAGGTCCATGAGTATCACACAAATATTTTACTTACGTCTTTGGTAGTGATCACTTCAATTTTGGATAGAGTGAAGATGCGACAACTATGAAATACCGATGTCTTACCCCTAAGAGAGAATGGTTTAGGAAAGTACCCACCACCAAGATGGACCATTAGTGAGGATGAGTTATTGCGCATCCATGGATGCATTTGGGTTCCTACAAAAATGTAGTATTAATTGATGTGAGTGTATCATATGTAAACTTGGGTGGTATACCCTAGAATTAAAAAGATATATCATGAGTTACATTTCCAATACTGGTCGCCTAATATTAAAAGGAAGATAACTAGATTTATTACTTGGTTTTCCACCTATTATCCATTAAAGGAAGAACACCAAAAACCAGTTGATATTCTATATCTATTTACCATTCTTAAGTGGAAATGAGATATAATCACTATGAACTTTTGGAATATCTTACCAAGATCCCCTCAAGGAAGTGATTAAGTATGGGTAATTTTTGATAGGCTCCCAAAGGTCTCAAAAATTTCACCTATCAAGGAGACCTTTTCTATGAATGATCTTGGTAGGATGTATATCTAAGATATTATATTTTTTATGGTGTTAAATGGACATTCGTATCATATATGTATGCTTGTTTCATTTATCGGTTCTGTAAAGGGATATAGAGGGTGTTAGGTACACATGTACTTTTTTGTACAGTATACCACCCTTAGATTGATGACCATTATGAGTGGACAATATAAGTGTTAGAGGAAATTCTAAGAGCATGTGTCCTCAATTTTGTTGGTACATTGGAAAAACATATACATCTAGACAAATTCTATTATAATAAATTATTTCAAGAAACTATATATATGGATTCTTATGAGGACTTATATGGTAGGTCATGAAAATCACCTATGTGCTAGTTATTGGTTGGGGAGGAAGTGATACATGGACCTCACATCATTCAGAAAACTTTAGTTCAAGTTTAGCTGATCAGAAACTGAATGTCTATAGATTAGTCTTGATTGACGTCTTATGCTGATCATTATCGATGTCCTCTGGATTTCATTGTTGGGGATTGAGTCTTTTTTTAAGTATTGAATAGATTGGGGAATAAATAGTTTAGGAATCAAGGTAAGACTTCACGTTGGTTTGTTGGAACTTTTGAAGTTTGGGAGAGGGTTAGACTAGTTTATTATCAAATATCACTCCTTAAGAGATACAAATCAATGGATGATGTGTTCCAATTTTCTTAGATACGTCATTAAACTCAGACTCATATCACATAGTTTAGCTTAATGAGGTTGAGTTATAGGAATATTCATCCTTTTAGGAGCATCCTATATGCATCATTTATTGGAGTTGGAAGGCTCCATGAGGAAGGTTAGTTCCTTTAGTTTGTATTATAAGATAGCATGGACACATATATTATGATACTTAGGAGTGGGAGGACAATGTACATGCTCAATGGTTGGATTTATTTTCATATAATGCCTTACCACCCTCTAAAGGGAAACTTTGGGATGAGTTGTATTAAGTGGGGGAGGGTGTAATAACCAAGTTTCTTATTTGAGGTACAAACTATTTTATTTTTCAGTTTCAATATTTATTTTTAATATTATACTTGTGCTTAAATTATTAATGAAACTTTTGGGAGTGTCTAGGGATTATTCGATTCCCAGAGCCCTTACTTTTGGGAAGAAAAACTGAGGTGCAAGATTAGGACATGGTTAGTGCTAACTGGGCCCCTCAAACTGTTCAGCCATAAATGGTTCCATATGGTTTTTGAAACCATGAACCTTGGACCGCATGACTGTGAATTTTTTTTCAAACTTGTTTTAGTGGGATTTTTTCATGGGATACACAAAAATAGTCTAACAATGTGCTATAACCATGCTAGGGGTTCCCATGGATAGTGATTATCACATAGTTAGAGTATGATTTGTCCAACCATGAATCCAAACCATTCAAATATTTTAAATTTCGATGAAATAACATTTTCTCCCTCCATTATATACAACATAAAATTTCCACTTCCTCCCTTTTTCTCTAGAAGATGCCTCTCCCTTAATGGAGAGATATCAATCCTTCTAAGCTAGTATTTAAGGTTTCATCCTCATTCGGCTTTGAAATCAAGTTCCTTCTGTCACATTGGCTCACCACCAGTATGTGCTTCAATCCAATTCATTCTTTTTAAAATTTATATATCCACCAAAAACATAATATATATGCAAGATAATATTCTATTTTCAGGGTATTTATCCATTCTTCCATTTTTATCTTATTCAAACCAAACCAAGAGACAATCCTAGACAAGAGTTCCTATAACACCTTAAAGTAGATGGTTTAGAGTTTTCCATCAAGTACCATTAATTTATAATTATCACCACTTTTTCATGAACTAGTTTCACCCACAATTTTCCGATAAAATCAAATTTTCTTAAATTAGTTGTTTAATTAGGAATTTAGATGCCTTTTTAGACCCTATTTTATAATTGGAGGCTAATGAAATCAACTTGATCCACCCATTTGTGCTTTCCATGTATATTCGTATGTTCCAACTTACATTTTATTAACCAAAACACAAATCAGTGTGTTTGGAACAACTTCATCAAGTGATTTGATTAATTTAAATGGATGAATTGACACTTTATGATTGGTAAAACATGTGGGATGAGATATTATTAATTTTTAAATCAAATTATTAATGTTATTTTACCTTATATATCCCTCTTTCATTGTTAAATGAAATTAGAATGACATAAATTATTTAAAATGAATAAATTTTAATGGTTATTACATGACCTTGGTTATTTAATTAAGTGTAAGGTGCATACAACTAACATGGAACTTTTTATTATTATAGGATTGGTTAAAATTCATATAGACTTGGATTCCTGATGAAAATTCTAGAGCACTCAAATGATACGACCATTATTCCTTGGTCTAGTTACTTTTGGATACACCCACCTTGGAATTTGGTAAATTTATTTTTTATACGTGAATGCCTCATCATAGTATTGATGATTCACCTTAATCATCTCTAGATATTTAGAATTCCTTGGATACACTAGCTAAAATACTTTGACATAATGTGCCTTGGATTCTTCCCTCAGGCCCATTCATTCTTAGCTTAGGTGTGGAGATGATCCATGGACTTGGTTAGGCATTATTATATTGGAATTATTTGGGTGTACCCCTTGGATTACACTCATACCCCTCAGGTAATATTCATATTTTATGTGATATGAGTTGAGTATACCTTCTAATGAAAACTATGTATTGATTTAATCTTGGATATTTCATTACTATTATTATGAATTTGATGCCCTAGTTTTACCTGGGGTCCTATTTTATGAGTACTTATACTGGTCCACTTTTTTTATAAATTATAGACCCTAACCTCTTTCAGGTCCATTTTTCAAACATTATTAGCATGAGCCGAAGTTGGTATGGTTGTTCGGGCATCCCATGGGGTGTCCGATCCTGAAATGATTATTATTACATACATATTATTCCACTACATATATCTATATCTACACAATACTGCTTTTATATTCATGGGACAGATTTTTATTGACTCCATTGGTGGTGTTCTACTGAGTATATCTCACACCCTGTTGAGGCCACTGTTTGGTTCTGGGATAGACTTCTTGGATGCAGCTGGGGATAATTGAAAGTGCCTGATTTTAGATACATGATTAATTATAGCATAAGATATTAAGAGAAAGGGATCGAGCCCTGTCTTGTGATGCTATTGGTGATAATTTTTTTTTACATTTTGATTATTTTTGATATACATGTATGTATGTTTTCCTAGCTCCATGAAATAATCATCTTTTATTATGGTTCTAATTATTTATTTATGTATTATTAATTTTTGGATGATTTAATATCATTGATCTATTTTCATCATAACACTTATGATATTTATATTTTTATCTCACCACAATGCTACTATGATTATGATGGTATAGTCTCCCCACCATACCACCAAAGACCCTCATTTATATTTAGAAGACTCTGGAATATGGGGAGTCACAATTCAGTCCTTAAGACCAACTAGGTTTAGTTACATATGAGAGAATATGGTCTAGGATGTTATGACCAAAATAAATTTTATCTGATTGGGATCTAAGGGTTAATTAAAATTTTTGGTGAAGTATTCATGAATCCCTAGATACATATTTTAGTTTTAGCACTACGTACCATCCTTAGATATATTGTTTTTATGAGAGAAAAAATAGAAACCCTAGAAGATATGATGAGATCTTGTTTTTTATATTTCAAATGTGTTTGGGATATATACTTTCTTTTAGTTGAGTTTTCTTACAAAAATATCTTTCACTTGAGCATTAAAATGTATCCTTATGAATACCTATATGGAAATAAGTGTAGAACACCAACATACTGGGATGATTGTAGATAAATAAATCTATTTGAACCTGATCTAGCTAAGGAACTAGAAAAGAAAGTGAAAATAAATTCAATAACACATCAAGAAAATTTAGAGTTGTTAGAAAATTTATGCTAACAATCATCATTGCGATATGGAGTTTGAAGTTTGTGCGATGGATTTTCTTTGAATTTCTCCATAGAAGATGGTTATGATATTTGGGAAGAAAAGAAATCTAAGACCCAGTTATTTTGTCCCTTTTAATATTCTTGATTGAGTAGGGATAATTTATTATCTCTTTTCACCTCCACAAAACCTCTCTCAAGTCCACGACGGGTTCAATGTATCGATTTCGAGGAAGTACATACTTGATTCCTCACATGTACCAAAGTTAGAAGTTGCATTTTTAGATCATGATATTTCTTATGAGGAGAAACCAATGGGGATTTTGAATTATAAAGATAAACTTTTGTGAAACAAGACCACTCACTAGGTCAAGGTTTTATAGAAAAACCACCAACTTGAGGAAGCTACATGGTAACTTGAGGATATGATGAGGTAGAAGTATCCTCAGTTATTTGTATTATTGTGATGGAATTTGAAATGAAAAATTAATTTGTGTGTGTGTGTAAGGTGTGTGTGTGTGTGTGTGTGTGGGGGGGGGGGGGGGGTTAATATAACACCATTAGGTTTTTTTGAAATTCTTTTGAAATAAATTTAATTTCTTTGATATCTTACTTTACACAAAACATCAAGTTTTAATGAACCCCAACATACTATTAATATTATTATTTAAACAAGACAATTATAACATAAATTTTAAAATTTCAAGTATGAATTGGATTAACCAAATTTTTAAAAATAGGTATGAAGTTTTTATATAAATAAAATATATTAAAAAATAAGTACTAAATTTTTAGTAAAGTATTTATATGCTTCGAAAATAGTTTTTTCTCAAAAAATGATTTCATTTTTATTTGTAAAAAAATTAATTTTTGACTCATTTATAAAATTATTTTGGAAAAATTAAAATCATTTTTTGAATAAACATGTAAAAATTATCTTAGGGTGAATTTATGTGATTTTTCTGAAAAGTTCAATTTTTTAATGAATAGTGAAAAATATTGATTTTTATTTAAAACCGCCTTTTAGTTTAATGAATTTGTAGAGTTACAATTTATTTTTAAATGGTTTAAAAGTAACATTTTTTCAATTATATAATTTTCAATCCAATTTATTCAATTTTAATCAATTTTATGATTAACTTTAATATAAAAACTTTTTATACTTGTGAAAACATTTCATTCGAAAACCGCTTTTCATCATGTCTGTGGGATAAATTTTAAATTAAATTCTACCACTATGAATTAAATTTGGAAAAATGGATTCCATATTGGTATTAATAATAATAATTAATATTACATAATATGGTCAACTTAATTTTTTACTACAATGAATTTTAAAAACAACCAAAATTAATTACCATGGTTAAGGTTAAAAAATCTTTACTAGGGGGATTAAATTAAAAAATAAGGGTTAAAATTGCATAGGAAAATTTATAAATCCTAGTGGAGGGAAAAATTTAGAACTCATACCATATAATGTTCTATAATTATTCCTTTTTGATCCTTTTGGAATGTTTGAAACATGGGTATAACTTTTTATTTTTAAAAATTCCAAGTGTGTCCTCTCCCCCACTTATAATAGGTCACCCCATATACTATACTATTTACACTTAAAAAGGCTTTTAGTTTTAAAAATACCATCAAAAATTAGTTCCTTAATTCCATTCCCACATCCTATATGTAAAGACCCAAAAATTTCAATGAATTTTTTTTTCTTAATTTCTTTTGAATTTTACGAGTCCGCAGTTTCTGACGGTACTTGATTCTGAGGCCCGGTGTGCCCAGAATCAATTTCAGAAGTTTAGCTCAGGTTCGTTCAGTAAACGAACAAGCCAGTTTTTCTATCTTTTGAACCGGTTCTTGGAATTGAAATCTGAGGACACCGATGAACTCACAACATTGGTAATTGCTTAAGGGGACCTTTTCTGTTATTGTGTTTGCACGGGAGGAGAAGTTAATTATTGGGGTTTAATTAAGAAGTAAATAAAATTATTGGGGAAATTTTATTTTATATCTAAGGAGGTCAATTCCTCCCATGGGAAGTTATTGGTGGGGCCCACACCCACCCAACTTCCCATGCGTGGATATATGAGAGGTGGGGCCCACACGGGCCCCAACCTTTCATTTTTCCCAAACCCCTTTAAACTCCCTTATTTAATTTGTAAACTCCTCTAAAATGTGGACTCTTACTCTCCCTCACTCTCCCTCTTTAATTCATGCCAACACAATATAATTAAAGAATTCAACCTCTTCAATTAATTAATGGAGTGGTTTGAATTTTGAAATTTTAATTTCTTGTGTTAATAAAATAATAATTTAGCCTATTATTTTATTTTGGCACATGTTGGGTTGGGGAAGATTTGGGAGAACACTTGTGTGAAGAAGAAGAGAAATCCTCTCTCGATGAAGAACGCCAGATCCACAATGAATGACGACACACACCGACGTCGTCTACGAAACCTTACCCCGTGACGCCATCTTCTGCAACGCCTGACGTACGACATCAATTTTTTAGGTACAAGGATTTTGTATATTTAGGTTTACGTGATTTATACCCTCAATCATGGAAGAATTTTCTGTTGGGTGTTTATTCGGACTACTAACGCGGTGGGTATGGACTAACGAACAAGTCCGGACCCACCACCAACTTGTTCTTGATGCCCGGATTGCGTGGCGACGGGTGAATGGAAGCTCAATGGTGCTTAGAAGCCATCACATTAAAGTTCAGGACCCGATAAGACCGCCAACATAGATAGAAGCTAAAACGGACCACTGGAGCAACTCCGGTGGCCCGCTGAACCTCATGGCAGCGCGGGTCACCGGTGGCCGGCGCCGACCGGATGCCTGGAGGCGGCGGCGCCCCAGCGTGCCACTGGAGAAGATCCACTGTGGAAAAAGCCACAGCGGTGGCGCGGTGGATCCCGCGGCCAGGTGGGATCCGAAAAGACTGGGGCGGTGCCAGCTAGAGCCGCCATTTCCAATCAGCCCCCCCCCCCCCGCTCTGCGTAAACGCACGGCCAGGCTGGCCGAGCCGCAGCCGGCCACGGGCCGGGCCGCACCAGCTGAGCCGGGCCGCACCCAGCCGTGCCAGGCCACGCCCTACCGGGCTGGACCCGGACCCAGGTCGGGTCGCCCCGATTCAGGCCGACCCAGGGGTTGTTGGGCCGGGTCGGACTGGGCCCAGACCCCCTATTTCCGGACCTTCTTCGTTTAAAAGCTCATAACTTGAGCTACAGACCTCCGATAGACGCACCGTCAGTTGATTAGGATTTCTTGTATTGATACGGTCGTTTCGGTATCTTAAAATCAAGATTTCAGTGAAATTTGGGTACGACCAGGTTGGTTTGAAGCCAAAACCAACCGGGCGCTCGAAGCGGAAACACTTATAACTTGGAGACCGGGCGCCCGATTGACGTGAAGTCAACTAAATTGGATTCCTCTTGACTAGATGGTTATTTTACAATTCTCTACGTGGTATTAAGATGATATTGGGGTATGTTTGGGTTGGTTTTATCTTAAAAACCAACCGGGCCCCTGAAAGAGAAAAGCTAATAACTCACAGACCGAGCGTCCGATTGACGCGCCGTCTGTTGTGTTGAGACCCCTATGATGAGATGGTCCTTTGTGTTACTACTACATGGGACTTCGTGACACTTGGAAGTAACGACCAGTAGGTCATGGAGCAGACCGTCCAGGATACGAGCGTATGGAGTGCAGAGACCTAGTAGCTGTAGACCTGGTGGCTGCTTGACCGATTCGACTCGGAGTGATTTGATTATCCCAGTGGACGGAGCGCCTGGTATTTGGAGGCATAACCACGACAGAAGGAGCACCTGATAGTTGGAAGCAGGCCCGTGGTACTCGACAGAAGGAGTACCTCTGTAGGCTATTAGGGGGAGCGCCCAATATTTGGCGGCAGACCCACAGCGGACGGAGCACCCGGTATTTGGCAGCAGACCCGCGGTACTTGACAGGAGGAGTACCTCAGCAGTCTAAGGTTAGTTGGTGGTGCTTTAGAGTCGCGACATGACTACTAAGCTCAATAGAGGGGGAGTTCTCCAGCAGCTGTGTTTTCATCATCGTGAATGAAAATCCTGGTTTGAGCTGAGTGAATGA
Organism: Viscum album; assembly: GCA_963277665.1. Lineage (NCBI taxonomy): Eukaryota > Viridiplantae > Streptophyta > Magnoliopsida > Santalales > Viscaceae > Viscum > Viscum album. The sequence continues at coordinate 174,752,465 of OY728157.1, forward strand.
CCTTTGTGTTTTCCTCGTGATTGAGATGGGTTACTTGATAGGTATATGCATGGGAATAAACTTAAGTAAGGGTTATCTGTTGAGATCCTTCTTTTTTTTATCCTTGTTGGATTTAGTGATACCTTGAGGGTCTCGGGGTCGCTACCGAGTGTCGTTATACTCACCCCTGCACAGGCTATGCCCGCTCCTCATTGTGTTGTATGCAGACGACGAACAACGCTGACGGAGGCCGAGTGTACGAGGACTGGATGGCACCTGGAGGTGGAACTCAAGACGAGTAGGTACCCAGAGGTGGAGCTTACGACGAGTCGGTACCCGGAGGAGGTTGAAGGACGAGGGCGCTAATGAGGCTATCTATACCTACCCTTCAGGTAGGATCCATGGTGGACGATCCAGGATATGCTTGTCATATTCCAGCTGTTTTGTCTTTTACCTTGTACTTTACAGTTGGGCTTGTATTTCCGGCCCCTTACTTCCAGCACTACTTTTGTTTTCCAGTTTTATTTAGTGTTTTCTTCTTCTTGTACCCTGGGTGTGTGTGTGTGTTTAAATTTCATAAAGTCAATGCCTTCCCTTTTTATCGGGATTTACGCCTTTGGTGCTAGTCGCCAGCCCCTGGCCTATGGAAGGCGGGCTTGGGGTAGTCACGGCATGGGCCCCAAGGACGGGTCATGACACTATAGTCCTTATATTGATTATTAAACCCTCCTATGAAGTATTTTATTGCTAACCTAAGGAGGATGTGAAAAGAAGAGGTATCATTTATAACTGAGTGTTTTTATTTTATTTATTCTTACACACCCTTAAAATATTATTCAATTATGATGATATAATATAATAAATATTTACCATATAAATACATTCTGTTATGGTAATTTAATATAATATATCTATCTACTCATCCATCAAATAGAAAAATAAACTGTCGATTGTGTGAACGACGGACCACCGCCTCGCTAACTGATGTAATTCGTTTTCCATCACCATCCATAACAGATGGATATAAATATCTATTTAAATTATTTAAATTATATTTATTAAATAATTATAATTATTTAATTATAATATAATATCTACCTTCTTACCTTCTAATTTGTTGGAAAATAATAAAATCGGTCATACGTACATGTGGACTATTGCCACCACGAAGCGATACAATGCATTTTTCATTTAATTTTGACATGGATGGTAATAATGATAGATTAAATTAATATATATGATATATATGGAATAAAAATTATTCAATAAAAGATAATTAATATTTACCATTAATTAATTTCATTCTTCGAGAAAATAAAAAAAGGGTTCTTATAGCGACCCTGCTTTTATTACATTACTTTTACATCATTTTAATGATAGAAAACATAAAAGAACTAAAGCACGAGGATCCAAAGGTTTAGTTTATTGGGAAAACTAGGACCATACACAACTTTTTATACCTAAAAAATAAAAATTTTCTTAATTTCTTCTTCTCTAGATTCTTATTGGTCCTTGAGTTGTCCTTAATACATGTATTCACCTGAGGAAATACATAAAATAGGGGTGATCTAAAATCCTAATAAGAGGATAAGAACAGGAGACAATACAACATGGGGTGATCATAATAACTATCACCATAACATAGTCATAGAATCATAAACATGATAGGAAGAATTAATAAAAGGCTTGAAAAGTGGGAATGCATAAAAATAAAACCATATGTCTTAGTGGTTAACAACCACACATAGTCGTGAACAAAGATTACATCATGTTTATGAATATTTCTCTTTAACTCATGAGATTAATCACATTACCCAATTCATTGGTACACTATATAATTTCAGTCACACCCGTCACATAATAACATCAATATTGTGCTATATAATTTTGGGAGCACCCATCACATCATAAAGTTAACATTATCATGCATTCCACATAGAACGTATATTAATATTGTAAATAAATAAACCATGGAAAGGAATGGGTTTAATTTAATAAATCATAATTTCATAATTTTTTTCCCAAATGAAAGAGGAAATAACATACTTGATACATTAACCATCAACCTTGAGTGAGAAGTAAAAGATGTGTTTCTAAAAGAAGGGTCATTTTGGAAAACATTTTTTTAATAGAAACTCTAGTGGAAAACATTTATATCACATAAAAGGTAATATAATGATGAAGAAATGATTTTTAGGCAATAACCATGTTGAAATGGAGTGAAAGAGGGTAAACCTAAAGAAATAAATTTGGGTTTGAGAATTCCCCTTACCTTGTGTCCAAACGCCAAATTCAATTTAATTTCATCTATAATCACATTATATTCATTAATTAACACTTATATAACCTTTTATTAATAAATTTATTAATTATATTTTTATTAAGTTCTTTTATAGGCCTTTGGATGAGTTAAAGAGTTTAAATTCGTTGTTTGGGAGTGTTCTTTTTCTTAGTTTTCATGAACGATTCACTTGTACACCTGAATGGAAGTTCGTGTAGAACATTGATAAAAATAAAAAATTGCTATTAAATTATATTAATTATCTTACAAGAGTTTAAATTATCTAATAATGTATTTGTTTATGAGTATGATTGATTAGTTAAAATTTAATGATTATCGTTTTGGATTAATTTGGGCCGTTTTTGGATTACAATGAACATGTTTTGTTTTATCATTTAGTATTATGTATAAAAATTGTTTCTAAAACATAAAAGGGGTTATAAAATAAATATTAAAATTTTTTTTCAACCATTTAATGGTTTTATTGACAGCCTTAAAGGAGTTTAAGGAAAATGTAAGTTCATCGCCCATAATGTAGATAAATTAACACATCACGGACAACGATTTCATTTTCATAAACAAAGAGAGAGAGGGCGGAGTATAATGAGTAATATTATATTAAAATGATAGAGTAAAAGTATATAAATAATTCTGGATTTATCATGACATGTGAATAATAGAAGAAAATATATTAAATTTGAAAGGAGATTGAAAGAAAAGAGAGACAAATTACCTCTTGAATATATCTTCTTTGAGAGCCTCTTTAGGGGGGAGTTTTTGGTCTTTTTGTGAGACCAAGTGCTGATGTACGTGTTGTAGGATCTTGGGAATATATTTTATTATAATTTAGAGTAAGAAAAAGGCTTGAGATGTGTGAGTAAATGAGGTTGTGAGGGGTGATATTTATAGTGGCGGGAAAGAGTGTTTTCTCAATATTTATTTCATTAGTTTATTAATTTCCAGAAAGATAAGAAATAGAGATGTTTCCATGACTAAATAAAGTAATGGGGGCATTTTATTTCGAACCAATGACCATTTACACAATCCATGACTCAAAAATGATGTATAAATTCATTTATCTAGCATATTTTGGAAAGTATCGAATTTCACTATTGAAAAAAAATTAATGCTTTTCAGAAAAATCTAAAAAATTCACTCAAACCATTTTTCAATTTGTATAATAAAAAAATGAAATCCATTTTATGAAAATAACTTTCTAAATAATATTAATTTAGTTTTTAATTAAAATCATAATTTACTTGAAAAATACAAATTTTAAAAGTAAAACTTCTTTTCTAACACTTTAAGAAATTAATTTACATCTCATAAAATTATCATATAATCATATAAAATGAAAATACTTTTTTATGAATAAATTTTATTAAAATAATTTTTCTTTTAAGTTATTAAATTAATCATTAAATATTCACGTCATATAAAAATACCGACACTATAATATAATTATATCGTATTGTCACTTATAGGATGGATAAATTTTATTTATTCTATCATTGGTAAGGTTACTATTAAATTGGATGATTTACTATCCATAAGGGTCATATTACTATTCATAAGGGTAACATTAATATTCATAAGGGTATGTTACTATTCACAAAAATCATGTTTTTCCTAACATACTCCAAACAATATACTGATCGCAACCGTGTATGTCATATTATTGAAATTCAAATCAGAGATGTGAAAAAATTATGTTTAAAGGATACATAGAATTTAGTATTTTATTTGAGCATAAAGTGGCATTGTGTTTCCAAATGTGTTTTTTTTGTGATATGATTATAAGAAGGGAATTTATATTGATAAAACATTAGGTCGTTACATTATTCCCCCCTTTTGAAATTTCTCCCTGGAAATTTCATTTTACATAAACAGGTGGAGATAATTTTCCTTCATCACCTCCTCTAGTTCCCATGTTGCTTCCTCATATTTATGGTTCCTCCACAATAATTTGAAAAGGCGGGTTTTCTTGTTTAAAAGAACCTTATCTCTATGGTCCAAAATCTTTATAGGCTTCTCCTCATAAGAGAGATCATTTTCAAGCTATATGAACTCTGATTTCTGTACATTTGAGGGATCTAGTATATACTTTCTCAGGAGTGGTATGTGAAACACATCATGAACTTGATCCATATTTGGTGGAAGTTCAAGCTGATAGGACATGACTCCTTTTTTATCAAGGATCTAAAAGGGGAAAATATACCATGGGCTTAACTTCCCTTTCTTTCCAAACCACCATACTCTCTTCCATGGTGATATTCAAAGGAAGACTTTATCTCCGACATCGAACTCCATGTCCCTTCTATAGTGGTAAACATAGTTTTTTTGCAGACTCTTAGAAGCTTTGATATGTTGTTGGATGGATTGAACCTTCTATGTCATCTCTTGCACAAGATCTGGTCCAAGAAGATTTCTTTCTCCAACTTCATCCAAAAATGTTGGAGTTCTACATCTCTTTCCATACAGAGCTTCATATGGAGCCATCTGAATACTCGAGTGTAAATTATTGTTATATGAGAACTAAAACAATGGGATATGCTGATCCCATACACCTTTTAATTATAAAGAGAAGTATGTTAGAATATATTCGAGAATCTGAATAGTCCTTTTAGATTGTCCATATGTTTGGGGGTGATAGGTCATGTTGAAATTTTATTCAGTACTCAAGGCATGTTGGAGACTCCGCCATAATTTATATGTGAACCTTGGATCACGATTAGAGACAATCGAGAATGAAACCCCATGCAGTCTCACAACTTCCTTCACATATATCTTTGCAAGTTGTTCAATGAATAGACATTCCTAAATAATGATAAAGTGGGTAGTCTTGGTGAGTTGTTCCACCACAAAACATATCACATTATTTCATTTGGATGTATTTAAGAGACCTGTGAAAATGTACATAGTGATATTATCCCATTTCTATATGGGTATAGGAAATGGTCTCATCATCCCCTTAGATTTATGTCACTCTGATTTAACTTTACTACATATCAAGCACCTTGAGATATACTTAGAAATGTACTTCTTCATGTTGTACCACCAGAAGTGTTCTTGAAGATCATAGTACATCTTGGTGCTACCAGGATATATAAAGAAAGGTGAGCTATGTGCATTATCAAATAGTTACTTCTTTATACCAAGTGATGAAGGCCCACATAGCTGCATTCCAAACCGAATCACACCATCATCATCAATATGGAACTATTTCATCTTACCTTCCTTTACTACATTCACCTTCTTTTTTAACTCCGGATCATCCCTTTGTGCCTCCTAAATTTTCTCTTCGATAGATGGCTGGGCAATCATTTGGGAAAGGTATGATGTATTACCTACCGTTATTATTTCCAAATTAATCCTTTGCATATCCATGAATATTGGGTATTTCTCAATCCATATCATTGATAGAGTAGAAGGTTGTTTTATACTAAGAGGATCAACTACCTTATTTGTCTTTCCAAGATGATAGTTAATAGAGAAATCATATTATTTGATTAGCTCTAACTATATAATTTGACACATGTTGAGATCCTTTTGTGTGAATATATACTTTAGGATCTTGTGATTGAAATATATGTCCCACTTCTCACCATAGAGGTAGTTCCACCAGATTTTCTAGGAAAAAATCATAGCTTCTAGCTTCAAATCATGCATCAGGTAGTTCTGCTCATGGATCTTCAACTGCCGTGAGGCGTAGGCTATCAAATTCTCATTTTTCACGATTACACAACAAAATCCTTTCTTCCAAGCATCATTGTATATCACAAAACTTTCTCCACTTTTAGATAATGTGAGTAGATGTACAGTGATCATCCTTATCTTTATCTCCTTGAATATTTGTTCACATTATTCCATCTATACATACTTTACCCCTTTCCTTGTTAACTTAGTTAGAGGTCTTGAAAATAATGAGAAATTTCTCACAAAACATTAGTAGTACCCAGATAATCCAAAAAAACTTCAAATTTTTGTGACACTAAAGGGTTTTAGGCCATTTCTCAATCACCTTTTTTTTGAAGGGTCCAAAAAATTCCCTCATTTCTGATCACATGTCCCAATAACGTGACCTACTTCATCAAAAAGTCATACTTTCTAAACTTTGCATACAACTTATCATTTCTCAATGTCACCAAAACATGTTCTATATGTTCTTCATGTTCTTACTTTATCTTTAAGTAGATGATAATATCATTGATAAAAACTACCACAAATATTTTGAGGTAATTTCTAAATAATGTATTCATAAAATCCATGAATATTTCATGGGCATTAGTAATTTTTATGGGCATCACCAAAAACTCATTGTGGCCATAACTTGTTCGGAAGACAGTGTTATGAACATATTACTTCTTCACCTTTTGCTGATGATATCCAGAACAAAGATCCACCTTTAAGAACTATTGAACTCCTCGTAGTTGACTGAACAAGTCATCAATCATTGGGAGAGGATACTTGTTCTTTATAGTGATCTTTTTGAGTTCCTGACAATTTATATACATTCATATTGATCCATCCTTATTCATTACAAAGAGAACTGGTGCACCCCAAGGTGATATAGTAGGGTGTGTGAAACCTTTGTCCAAATGCTCTTCCAGCTACTTCTTTAACTCCTCCAATTTTATAGAATCAATCCTTTAGGGACACTTGAGAAAGGAGTAGCTCTAAGTTTGAGTTCTATTGAGAACCATATCTCATGATTTGGGGGAAGTCTGGGTAACTCTTCAGAAAATACATCATTGTATTCCCTAATGATGGAAATTTCCCCCTGGTGGATAACTTCCTTTGACTCAACCATTTGAGAAAGATATTCTTATTCATAGGGAATTAACACCCACACCATTGAAGGATTTTCTAAAGGAGATTCATGATCTTCCATGAACTTTTAGAGGATAATTGGATGGTTTAGAATATGAAATGATATTTCCTTTTCCTGAAAGTAGATATGTGCTCTATATAATGAGATCCAATCCCTCCCCAATATAGTTTCAAATTACACCAAGGAAAGTATCATGAGATTCACTTGAATAATCTTCCCACATAAGCCAACCCAAGAAGATTCCAACACTCGGGTTAAAATGATTTCACTACTTGGTGTTTTTACAGATATATCTACTTAAAGGTTTTAGGGATTCGATTCTATAGTTCTAGAAAAATTGCGTGATATAAAGGAATGTGTAGAAGTAGAATCAAGTAATATTTTTTCCATTATTGAGTGAATAAGAAGTATACCTTGTATGACTTCATTTTCTTAATCCACTTCCATAGTAGTGATGGCATAAGACTTCCATTATTCCTTTGGATTTAGTGGCTCATGAGGCTGATTACCCTTGAGGGCTCGAGTTTTAGTGCACTAGGTTTCATTGTGCCCTTTCTACCTATATTTGTAGCATTGGAATGTGGGTGGTTCTCTCCTTTCCTCCACCACATTATATTACATTCTCATGTCTTTTTGACACTCTTGAGATTGGTGGCCTTCTCTCCCACACTTGAAGCATTTACACATCCCTTTGAGGAATTTCCCATGGTGCTTCTTTCTACGTTTTTGGCATGTTGGTGGTTGAGTTTTCTTTCCACCTTTCTCATTAGATCCTCTAACATGAAACTACATCTTTATTTTTTTATCACCATATCCATGAGACAAATATCCAAAATAGATCTCCACTTTGAGATTACATTGAATGAATTCTTTATAACTCCCAATATATAAAATTACAAGATCTTTTATAAGGTGTTGTATTAATCCACTAAGGAATATATCTATCTTTCTATCATTGTTGATAATAAATCCCAAACTGTAAATTGCAAACCTTAGGAAATTTTCTTTTTAGGACATGATAGATTCTCCATCCCTCTGATTTTTTCTCTATGAATTATCTCTCCATCTTCGTAAAATGAGTTTTTGGGAAATAATTGTTTTGAAACATTATCTTAAAGTCTTACCACTCCATCTCTTCAATTTTTTCTCTCACTTTGGAGTTCTTAATAAAATTCCAGCATTAGTCAGTCTCTCTATCAAGACGATAAATGAATAGAGTCACCTTCTCTATCTTAGAACAATGAAGTATAGAAAATATATTCTTCATCGAGTTGAACAACTATTTTGCAACTAGTGGATCAGAAGATCCACTAAACATTGGTGGTCATTATCGCATAGAACAATCGATGGCCAGTTTCTCCCTTTTAGGCGAAGGAGGAAGTTCCACATTATTCATGTTATTATTCATAATCCGAGATAGCTAGGTAAGCATCAACATGAAGTTTTGACCTCCACCTCTCAAAGCATTGGGGGTTTTATTAAGGGAATCATTGCATTATCCCTTGCACGGGTTGTTGGACTGGTTTCTCCTGGTTCCCACCATTTTCTAAAATTGAAAAGTTTAGAAAAAAAAACATAAGTCAAAAACTCATGAATAAATAATTTATCTCTTTGTGAAATAAACACTAAAATAATATCATTTTGTATCACTATGTTTAGAAAATATTGTTGTGTTCTTTCATATACTTAGTCTTATACACGTGTTTTCACTAAGGTTCTTTAATCTTAATTCCCAAATTAACTAAACCATTCCTCTGATACCAACAATAGAGAACCTTAATTTATTGCATTACTTTAACATCATTTTAATGATAATCAGCATAAAAACATTCCACCACGAGGATCCAAAGGATTAGTATATTTGGAAAACTAGGACCATATATAATTTTTAAAACATAAAACATAAACACTTATTTAATTTATTCTTCTCTAGCTTCTTATTGGACCTTAAGTTCTCATTAATACATGTACTCATATGAGGATATACATCAAGAAGGGGTGATATAAAAGCCCAATAATTGGATAAGAACATGAGACAATAGAACATGGGGTGAGCATAATAATTATCATTATAACATAGACCTAGGTTCATAAACCTGATAGGAAGAATTAACAGAAGGCTTGAAAAGTAGAAATTCATAAAAATGAAACCTTATGTATTAGTGGTTAACTACCACACATATTTTTAAAAAAAATAAAATAATGTTCATGAATATTTCACTTTAACTCATGATATTAATCACATTACACAATTCATTGGAGCACTATATAATCCCAGGCACACCCATCACATAATAACATCAATATTGCAATATATAATTCTGGGCGTACCCGTCACATCATAACGTTAACATTATCATGCATTTCACATTGAACGTATATAAATCTTGAACTTAAAAACTCATGGAAATAATTGGTTTCTTTTCATAAATCACACATTCATCAAAATTGGGTTCATAAATGGAATAGGGAATAACATACTTGATACAAGAACCATCCACATTGAGTGATAAGTAAAAGGTGTGTTTTTGAAAGAAGAGTTCTTTTGGAAAACATTTTGTTTGAAAAAACTCCAGTATAAAACATATATATCCCAGAAAATGTAAGATAATTATGAAGAAATTATTTTTAGGGAATAAACATTCTGAAATGGAGTGAAATTGGTTAAACCCAAAGAAATAAATTTGGGTTCGAGAATTCCCCTTTCCATGTGTTCGAACACTTACTTCACTTTAATATCTTGTATAATCACATTAGATTCACTAATTAACACTTATATAACCTTTTATACATGAATTTAATTAATTATTGTTTTATTAAATTTTTTTATGGGCGTTTTTATGAGTTATACAGTTTAAATTAATTCTTTGGGAGTGTTCTTTTCTTAGTTTTCATGAACAATTCACTTATACACATGAATGGAAGTTCATGTAGAACATTTATAAACATATATAATTTCCATTACATGCTATTAATGATATTAAAAGAGTTTAAATTATCTTATAATGAATTTGGTTATGAGTATGAATCCTTAGTTCAAACTTAATGATGATCCTTTTGGGTTAATTTGGGCGGTTTTTGGATTACAATGGACATGTTTTGTTTTATCATTTAGTATTATGTATAAAAATTGTTTCCAGAACATAAAAGGAGTTAAAATATACATATTAAAATCTTTTTTCAACCATTTAATGGTTTTTTACTGTGTTTAAGGAGTTGAAGGAAAATTGAAGTGCATTGGCCACAATGTAGGTAAATTAACACATCATGGGCGACGATTTCATTTTTATAAAAAGAGGGAGAGAGGTAGGAGTATAATGAATAAAATTATATTAACATGATAGAATACCATTATTTTAATCATTATAGAGTTATCATGACATCTAGATAAGAGAAGATAAAAATAGAAATTTGAAAGGAAATTGAAATAAAAGAGAGAGAAATTACCTCTTGAATATATCTTTTTTAGCCTCTTTAAGGGAGAGGTTTTGGTCTTTTTATGAGACCAAGGGATGATGGACATGAGTGAGGATCTTGTTAAGATATTTAATAATAATTTGGAGTAGGAACAAGGATTTATAGGTATGAGGAAATGAGGTTGTGAGGGGTGGTATTTGTAGTGGAGGGAAGGGGTGTTTTCTCAATATTTAATTCATTAGTTTATTAATTTCCCTAAAGACAAGAAATAGTGATGATTAAATTACTAAATAAAGTAAATATGTAATATTAGTTCTAAAAAATTCCCATTTACATCATCCATGACTCAATCATGATGCATAAATTCATTTATTTATCATATTTTGTAAATTATCAAATTTCAATATTCACAAAAATTAAAGTATTTTAGAAAAATCTAAAAAATCAAACCTAACCATTTTTTGATGTGTAGAATAAAAAAATGAACTCAATTTCAGGAAAATAATTTTATAAATATGAGTAATTTAATTTTTAATTAAAATCTTAATTTACTTGAAAAATACAAATTTTAAAATTAAAACTGCTTTTCTAATACATTGAAAAATTCATTAAGATCTCATAAAATTATCATAAAATCATAAGACATCAAAATATTTTTTTATGAAAACATTTTATTAAAATATATTTTCTTTTATATTATTAAATTATTCATTAAATATTCATTTCTTACAAAAATACCAACACAACAATATGATCACATCATATTGTCACTTATATGATGGATAAATTTTATTTATACTATCATTGGTAAGGTTACTATTCAATTGGAAGATTTACTATTTATAAGGGTCATATTAATATTCATAATGGTAAAATTAATATTCATAAGGGTATGTTAATATTCAACAAAAATTAAGTTTTTCCTATCAAACTCCAAATACCTTACTGATCACAACCGTGTATATTAGATTTTCGAAATTCAAATCATATAAGTGGAAAAATTATGTTTTAAGAACACATAGAATCTAGTAGTTCATTTAATAATGATGTGGAATTGTGTTTCCTAATGTTATTTTATGTGAAATTATTATAAGAATGAAATTTTTATTGATAAAACATTGAGTCGTTACAGTTCTTGCGTACGTATCACCAATAATATGCATGAACGATGTAATTCATTTTCTATATCTACATTTATTGAATCACTCTAAATAAATATGTAATAAATATATATGATATTTATATAATGTTTATAATTATTTATATTATGAAACCATGATCAATATAAAAGTACCAAAATTACCAAAAATAAACATTCTTGAAAAACAAAGCTGTTATTACCGAAATGTGATTTTAACAAGGAATTTTTAATAAAATGATAATTAAAGGTCATAAGTAACTCATATATGGTATGATATATATGATTATAGTAATATAATATATTTATAATAAAAACCTATTTAATATACAATATTTTTGAATTTTTATGAATAAATTCAAGACTTGAGGTAAGGGATTTTCATCTCAATTTTATTTATCTCAGACACATGCCATATTGACAACATGTTTATTTTATGTGGTTTATATATTTCCCATGAATTTATTTTATGATAATTATTTTTAAAATTATGATATATACATATCCATCTATGATTATTTAATTCACAGTACTTATAATTTAAAATTTACCCAAGTGGTAAAGGTTTAGTGTTACAATCCCATTGTTTATTAGGATTGTCTATGAATAATTTTCCAATGATGAAATATTATGATCTACCTATCAGTAACTTCATGAATTTTATTCAAATATCGTTATTTCTAGAGAATACATGATTTAATTTCATTTTCCTCTCTTAAATAACCATATATTCTAAATTAATGTTTTTAAGGAAAACCGACTTTTTTTCTCACTTTAATCAAAAATACATTTTCTTCAATATCAATGTTTTCTAAAAATGTTTTCAAGAATTTTTTTTAATATTAAAATAATAGTATTAAAATTATTTTTTAGCCATTTAAAAAAAATATTCTTAAAGCAATATTCTGGTCACTTTCCTAATGAGGCACTTTTGAATTTTACTGAAAATGTGAAAGGAATAGTTTTGTTAACGTGTACGACATGAAATATAATTTCCACCATTAGGACCTATAAATCATTTAAAGCATATTTAAAAAATTTCAAATTTTATTTTAAAAGAAAATATTTTATTTAATGTTTGGGAAATTTTTAGATTTTAAATAAGTGTTCTCAAAGTGAAAAATCTATTTTCCTCATGAAATGTTCTAATTGTTCTTTAAAATAATTTTTCCATCTAAGTTGAAATCTTTGATATTATTTAAGATTTACTGAATATTATATCAAACAATATCATACTTACTCTTTCTCTATATGTTTTATGATTATGATGAAAATATTTTTGTTAAAACCCTTCCTTTTCCATGGGTTATGTTATTATAAACTGATTTAATGATTATGAAACCCATTTCTCTTACATGGGTTATACTATGATGAAATGTTTAAGGAAAAAATGATTTTCTTATGTTCTAATATATGAATTTTTTATGATCTTATGCCACATGTTTTTATGATTTTAATTTTTTGATGTGTGACACTGATATATCCCTCTAATTCATTAGGTAAATATTGATATCTCATGAGATAAACAAGACTATAATTGGGAGTGAACCTAGTTGAGTAAGGGACTTTGTCCAGTATTATAGTGTTGGGAGTGAACCATGAATACTAAAATGGTTTGGGGAGTGAACCCGTTGCACTATGATAGTTTTGACAATAAGTCTTTACTACTGAGAAAAACATTTTATATGCGTATATATATGCCACAAATCTATGTATTATGCCATTGTTTTGCTCTTGTGTATCATTTTCTTTGATTATTTTATGATTTATATCTTACTAACTAACAAGATTTATGTCATAGCTTAAGTTTATGATTAATGATATGTAGGGCATGGTTTTCAAATGTTATTCTCATGTACTCATACCTTTATGCTCATGTTATGTTGATATCTCCTTTGTTTCCCTTACTATGTATCTGAGATCACCTTTTCTTTTGTTTCATTTTCCCAAGATGTGTATGAAGGTTTTATGTATGATCTGTCTAAGAAGGGTTCTAGTTATGAAGAACTTAGTGGGAGATGATATATTCCACTTGTCAACCGATTGTTTATATACCCATGTTTCTGAAGGCACTAGACTTATATGATTCCGGAATGTATTATTATTTTATGTAATTAATATTCATATACAAATATATAATATATATGTATGAAAAGTGTATGTTACTATAGCCATGCTAATCACCCATATACTGGTTAGAAGTTGGCGAGGCAGTAATGATAAGGATAAACCTATTATAGGAGAACTCTATGTAGATCCAGTTGATAAGGATGTGGTCGGTGAACACTTATAGTATGAAAAGATCCTATGCTGACCATAGATGAAGTCCTCTAGAGTTTGGGGTGGGTGATGAAGTTTTCTTAGATGTGTTGCCAAGGTTTGGGAAGCGTCAAATTTAGTGCTTGGGGAAATTAGAAATGGGGTTCATTCTACCATTCAATATTATAGAGATATTTAAACCTATCTATTACTTACTAGCCATCATGTAGAGGTAAACAATGATACTTGATGTCTTCCCTATCTTCCACTATTGACGATATCATCCTGAACCATCTCATGTTATCAATATTTAAGACATTAACTGGGTGGATCATGTTTCTTTTAAGGAATATCCTATGTGTATTGTGGACTATAGGGATAAAAACATATATGGAAAGACCATCCATCTAGTATTCATACTCTGTAATCATGTACATAATCAAAAGGTGACCCAGGAATGGGATTTGTATGTTCAAGAAATATGTTTGGAGTTTTATATTGAGGTTTTTGAAGAGGTCCCAAAGCTTAAGTTGAGGATAAGATGACATATGGGGGGAGGGTGTATAACCCAACCCAATTTAAGTTGTTTTATTGTTGAAGTTTTTAGTTAACCTCATATAAAATCATTTTTTAAGCCTGCTTAAGGGGATTCAGTGGGTCTTGGGGTGCACATGAAGAGAGATAGACACTGTAGAATCATGCTGTAGTTCCACCAACTAGTTGGATGGAGGAAGCTAGAAAGATGGTAGGAATATAGTAAGGGTATGTCCCTACTTGGATCATTGGATAGCCAGTGAGGCCTATGTGAGTTTTTAGTGAGGATATTTTGGCCTTCTCCCCATTTTTCCTAGAAAACACTTACCCAATTTCTCCCCTAAAATCACAGAACAACCCGATATGTTGAATCCATATTTATCCCCTATTATACTTTATGGAACTTGAAACACCCCAAGCGTCCATGATTGGTTTTTAAATAATTCAATAGCTCTCATTGCACGCAACACTGAGTTCGAGCGCACCATGATCTATCAAAATAACCGTTTAAAAAGTGGGTATGAATAGTATTAACCCCATTATAAAATTTATAGATTTTATTTTTTAAAATAAACTTCATTTTGGAAATTTGAATATCAAAATTAGCTTAGGATAATTTTTTGGTATTTTTTTGAAATGTTTCAATTTTTGATGAATACTGAAAAATAATGCATTGTTATTAAAACTGACTTTTTCATTAAAATAATTAATTTACATTAAATTTATTTTAAAGTCACAGTAGATAAATAATATATTTATTAATCCAATTTAGGTCATTGGTATAATTTTTATAATAGAATTAGATATAAAAATTTATTGAAAATTTGAAAGTCTCTTTTACTCGCTTTCTAGCTACATCTATGGGATTAACAATAAACAGACTTTTACCACTTCTGTGAGTTAAATTTATAAAAACAGACATGCATGGTTGTAATCAGTATGAAATTTTTTTCTAATAGGATCAAGGTTTTTTTGGTGAATCGTAACTTTTGAATTTTATTGACCACAGTTAAAGGTAAACATGTTAATTAAAGGTAAAAATAATTTTATAATAATATAAAATTACCATAACACTTGTACTAATTTCATTAGATATGTGTTTTTAGACAAAAATCAAAATTTGGTCAAAAATATCATCCATTCTAATCCACTTTTTTTAGATTAGGATATTTATTATAATGTATTTAAAGAAGAGTTAAAAATTTTATATTCAAATTTTAATAACTAAATCATTTTTAATGAAGGGTCACACATAAGATAAATTCAACTATAATTTTTAATTTTAAAGATAAGAAATTTATATTCATCATGATATTTTATTTTTAATTTTTATATAAAAAATAACTTAATTAAATTCTTTTATAATAATGATGAAATAATTATTTAATTAATTAAGATATCAAATAAATGATATTAAAAATATTAAAATAAATTTAATTTTACACAATTAATGACATCCAAAAATTTTATAGATAACTTAAACATGTTATTGATATATTGGAATTATTGGTTCGAAGTTAGAATGTTGGTATGATAATTTTAAAAATGTAAATAATGAATAGTATCAAAATTGACAAAAATGATGCTTTAAAATAAATAATATTTTATTACATGTTATAAAATTAATAAAAATATATAATTCAGCAAAAAAACTATTATAATTTTAAATATTTCGTAAATTATCTAATTGAGTTTTTTTTGGAATTTTAAAGTAACTATATAAACCCTATAGTGTAGAAAGACAAGTAGTAATGATAATAGGTAAATTGTTTAACAAAGTGTTAAACCCAAAAAATAAGGGTTTTTTTTGTGACCTAAACATGTTTTAAATTCATTGGTTGAGATTATTTATACCCATACTTATATTATCCTATAAATAAATGACATTAGAGTTATTTTAAATTGATAATCAATTTATAAAAAATTAATAGTTTTGGAGTTTCCTAAAGTTCCCCTCCCATCTCTTATAAAAGAAAACATCTCTTTATATTTTATCCACAATTATAAACCCATTTAGTCCATCCCTTACACGAAAATTTATCCTAAAAAATTCCATAAATTAATTCTATAGTCCATACTTTTGGAATAAATCCAACCTATGGAGTCCTTTTGTGCAAATCAAAAGAAGATACTCAAAGAAGAGGTAATTGTTTTACCAAATTGTTTAAAGTTTTTTTCTTATTATACTTACTTTTACTAAGTTTTTTCATACTAAAGTAATAAATAAAGAATCTAATATATTATTATATGTTGTTATGATCATTTAAAACCATATTCATCTTTTTACCCATCCTATAAAAAATAATATCACCATGCATGCGTACGCACGACTTACCGTGTCCACGCCGTGGTGTAAACTATTTTTCATATTTAATTTATTTGAAAGGGTATAATGATGAATATAGTGGGAATAAACAATCAATATGAAATTATAATGATTATTTATAATTAATATACCATCCAATTCTATACCATTTAACCATTAAAGGAATGATACCAATGCTCGTGCGTATGTATGACCTACCGTCTCCACGACGGGATGAGATTTATCTTCCATGTTAACCATTCTAGAATATTTATAAAATATATATAATGAATAAGAATGAAATATATTACATGATAATTCTACTCGAATAATATATATATATATATATATATATATATATATAGACACACACATATATGTCATTTACTTTCTTCCATTCAATATGATACGAAAACATAAACAACATTCAAGTGTACGTACGGACTACCGTCTCCATGAACGGTGTATCCTATATCATATATATACCATTTATATATATTTAAATAGTTAATATATATGATATATAAATAATTTTTTACATTCTATAATTAATTAAATCATGATCTAAGTAATATAATCAAGAATAACAAGTCAAAACACATATGACAAACAAAGCGATTATTACCTGAGATGTTGCTTTAACATAGAAATTATTAATAAATGGTTACTATAAAGTTCTAAATGAATCGTATGTGATATCATAAATATTAATATTATTCTAGTA
This sequence comes from Viscum album, assembly GCA_963277665.1. Classification (NCBI taxonomy): domain Eukaryota; kingdom Viridiplantae; phylum Streptophyta; class Magnoliopsida; order Santalales; family Viscaceae; genus Viscum; species Viscum album. The sequence goes on from OY728157.1 coordinate 174,769,933, forward strand.
GAAGTTAATAATATTTTTAAAACCATTATACTATAGTTTCAGACACATATGAAGAGTATCAGACCTAAGGTAGGGGAAATCATAACTCAATTTCCATTCACTTAGTTAACCATATATGACATTGGTCATGTTATTTAATGAATATGTGTGAATGACCCAAGATTTTTTATACTAAAATCCACTTATATTTCATGGATTTATATTTTTCACACAGAATTATGTCATTGATTTATCCTCACTCTAATGATACTGTCTTTGTAAGGGAATTCCATATCACTATTAATTTTTGTGAGATATAATCCATGTTCAACACCTATTTATTTTTTTGTGGTGTATGTAATTCCCCTATTATATTTTATATCATGAATAAATTTATCTTCATTATATTTAAATATTAATTTGAAGATATCAGGCTTATGATTTAAATGTTCAAAGTGGTATGGGACGCTTTGAATGTTTAATGAATTTATACTTTCTCCATTTCAATATTCTTGATCTTATTCTACATAAGTGTTTATATTTAAAAGGATTATAAAAGAAGTTTTATGTATATTTTTAAGTTCATTAATTTTTTTTTCAAAAGTAATCTTTTATGGTTTTATGTAGGGGTTAATTTCAAAATCTCAATATTTTTCAGGATTAATTATACGTAAGTATTTACAAGGACACATTTAGCATCCATATCCATATTTCTTGAAAATGTATTTCAAAATATTATCTATAATTTTATAAATTCATTTTTACCCATTTTTGACATTTTATAAAACATTTTAAAGGAATCATTCCATAATTTTTCAAATGAGTAACTTAGTTACCTTTTCGACAAATTAAGGAAAGAATATTTTTAACATATATGGTGTGAGCGACTATTTTCTATGTCATGAAACCTAAATGTTTTGAAGCTTCCCATAAAAGATTACAATGATATTTTTTTAAAAGAAATGTTTTCATTGATAATTACATGAATTTTTCAAATTAATAAGGGATATTTATCTCAAAGATTTTTAATTATTTTATTAAATTATTTTCATCTATGTCAACATCCTTTGTTGGATTAAATGCTTAATTGAGGTTAATTTATTATGATACAATCTTCCATATTGTATTGAAGGGTTTATTCTATGTTTTACTCTTGATGTGCTCTTTTGATACCATTCATGGTTTATACTTAAAGTATTAACATTTCGTTTGTTAGTTTTAATATAAATGTTTATGTTGGTTATGTTTCCCTCTTTTCATATGAGGAATGCATTGTACTTAGTAAGTTATGGGTTGGGGAATTCTTAATGAAATACCTATGGTTTAGAGACCGGTTAATGAAAGACCCTTGATTAATCAATAGTTCCAATGAAAAAAACTAGTTTTTATTTTGACTAATGTCTTACCCACATATATATGGTCTTGGTAGGAGACCTTGACAGTGTGGTTATGATGACCAACGTTATGAATTCCCTCATTTTAAGATTAGTTATTGATATTACATATGATTATTCAACTAGTATAATTTCCATGTAAATGTTTATATGGAATTATATGATTTATTATTACTATAATATTCTCAAGATTTGTTTAAAAGGATTGTGTTTTTGTTTTATAACTTTCCTTGAAAGTTTATAATTATTTATGAAATATTATTCTGTGTTTTTTAGCCTTATTGAGCATATGATCTGACGCCTTTATTATGTTTTATTTTCCCATGATGCTAAGAATTATTTTATGTCTGATATGCAGAGTTAATCTAGGAGAATAATGGAGTTATCCAAGAATTATTGATGTTGCATTTTATGCTTTGAATTATAATATAAAGTTAATGTATGTAATCTATTTTACAAGACTGTTAAACTAGTCGGTCATTTGGGATTTGATTCCATATAGTCATGCTAATGCATTAAAATAATGCATAGACTCCAGGATTTTGGGGTCAGGGTATTATAAAATTACTTAGATCCTTGTTCTTATAGGATCCTAATGGATGAAAAAACTCCTCATGGTATGTTTATCCTTCCTATACATTCATTTTTAATCATATTTCACAAATGGGATATATTCTAATAAATTTATCTTTTTTGTCCTATTTTTAGGGATTTAATATGATACTTATATATCTCCTATTATAAGATGAATCAATGCTCGATATTAGGAGTGTGTCCCTTCCAATACCTAAGGTGGATGGTCTATAAGTATTTTCACACAGTCACACTATTTTATCTTATGTTCTAATGATATGAATCAAGTTGGTTTTCATGTTTAATCTTATTTTTTGTCTAAAGACTTAATCTAAGTCATTGAAACTTTATAAAACTCTTGAATTTTTTTCTTATTAAGGGAAATGAGTAAGATCATGGGATTCCTTAGTTATTCTTTTTCCTTTTAGATCATAACCTTATAAATTTTGAACTCAGGTTGAGTAGATGTTAATATTGGGTAATTTAACATGGTATTTGGAATTGGAAATTTGTCTTTCCATTAATGAGTGTATTGAAATAGATTTCTATTTTTTAAAAGTTAATTTGGTTTTGGTAATAATATTATTAAATATAATTGATCCATAATTCTTTGAAGCTATTTATTACATCATGGAAATTATGGGATATTCCTTAGATACATCATAATTTTACAGTTAAAGGAAATATGCATCTTTGATTATTGGTTAAATATTGGGTGAACCTAGCTCCAAGAAAAAAATTGGGCCTTGAGGGTTGGTAAATTACTCCTAGGTTCCAGTTTGATAGGGTACATGTATATTACCCCTAGCCGGGAATGGTTTTCGGTTGGTATAGTCTCCATGATGTGCTTAGAGACATCTTATGCTAGGAGAAATAGGTGGGTCTGACATTGTGTGTCACCATTGAACCCAGGTTCAACGTTTTATTTATTATCCTTATTATCCAAAGTTTTTATATATGGAACCATCACATGAACTTACTATTAAAACTTGATTATTTAGTGATTCCATTGGTGGTTTCCTACTAAGTCACACTCATTACTTTATTGGGATACTGTATGGTACCTGAGTAGATTTCATAGATTAAATTAGGGAAAAAGGAAAACACCCTATCACTAATGAATGATTTTATGTTAGGTGGAATTTGGGGAATGGGTTTTGAGATATAGCTTATACCACTTTTGAGTTAGCATTTTTTAGTCCATTCCTTTTTTACACTTTTGTACCTATTGCATACGAACATTATTATGCACGACTCCTGACTATTTTAGTATCATTTTTTTGGATATTTAATGTTTTATTTTTTTATTACCTTTATGACACTTTTAATAGAGGTTATAGTCTACCCAATGTATATTATCAGATTCTCATCACTAAATGGTAGCCTCTCACACACGAGGAGATACGCCCAATGTCAGTAGTGACCATTGATTTAGGAACCGATTAGTGGTTCAATGTACAGTGACATTAAATTACATAACATGGAATACATGATTGTTCCCATGGTGAATTATGAAGGATATATAATTTTTATCTCCTTAGAATGGTTATGAATTATATTAATATTACTATCATAAAACACTAGTAAAGACACCTTCTTGGATCTATACTTATTAAATGTATTTAAATCTATACCAATACATCTATTTTCACTCAATTCAAGTAACTAATTCAATTTTCCTCTAAATATATTCATACTCAGTATGTAGGTTTCTTCACCCATATAATTCATTTAGAAAAGCGTTCCCAATCATATCTTTAAACATTCTAATGATGGGAGATAATTTTTAATAAGCAGTTTATCCGGAAAATAAAATTTTAAAAATAAAAAATACTCCTACTTACACACACAAGAATCACTCACGTTCTTGATGAAACAAAATATTTAATTATGTCATTATATAATATTTTATAACTCCCAGAATCTAGCATAAATCCATAAATGGACCATTGTAACTTGTAAAATATAATAGAATAATTTGGATCTTCAAAATATTCAATATGTATCATATACACCACCCTGACTAAATTATTATTATAATTTTTTTATAAATATATTTGATTTATCTCATAATCATAATGATCTATAATGCAAAAAAATATCTGAATGGAATTTATCATTGGAATTAGATAAAATTAATATTAATAGTGAATAGCCTAATTTTTTTTTGTAAATTTTATGTTTTAAATATTTTATATAGGTAGGAACTTGACTATCCATGCCATTTTTATTATAGAAAACCCACTTGAACCCCATTGGAATTAACCCCTAGGGGATTCCACCAAGTTCCAAACCTGGTTAGTGTACATGGAGTCCATAACTGATTTTGTGGATTATAATAATTTCTTTGAATTAGATGCGTCAATGTCATCTTGATTGTTTATAGGTTCATCATTTACGAATATTTTAACACCTTTATTTCATATAATAAATATATATATCCTAGGTTCTTAATGAATCCTACCAGACCTTGGAAGTTTTTATGTAACCTAAGTTAGTTTTGTTTCCGCAACCTCTTATGGGAACATTATAACTTATATCTTAATAATATTATCTATTTTTGGTTTTTAGATTAACAAAAGTTAAACTTTACTCACACTAACACCACAATTTATATGTTCCTTATCAAGTAATGTTACAAATAAGGCCAAAAACACTTTTCAATTAATAGGAATATAGAAATTATATCTCTTAATTTTATTAGGATAAAAAATAAACACTTTTCTTATTTAGGGTCATGATTATCCAGAACCAAATGTCATATGTATGCTTCAAAACTCTAAATCCTAATAATATAAGTATTCAGACTCTTCCAAGTCTATATCTCATATAGTTCCTTTACAACTACATTAGATGGATTTTTTTTAAGTAGGAATACAAAATTTTATATAGAATATCCTTAGAATTATATAGGTAGGTCATACTAACTCATAATAGATCAAAACATGTCTAATAAGGAATGATTTTTCCTCTCTAACACACCATCCCATTATGGTGTCCCAAGAGGACTGATCTATGAAGGAATACGAAAATATAAACCAATAAATTCAAAAATCAAGTGCAACACCAAGATTTTTCAATATTTTATTATCATTTAAAGGAGTACTATGTTCAATAGTTTTTAAACATGCAACATTGAACTTAAAATGAACCAAGATATACTATATAAATATTATTATTTAAATATGACTATTATTACCTAACCATTAGTTTTGAATTTATGAATAAGAGTAACTACATTTCAAAATATATGATGAAAATTTTTTATTATTAAAATTTATATATTTTTACATAATTTTTTATAATAACAATTAAATCAAATATGTATAACCCCATTAAAAGTAAAAAGGCCATTTTTCTATAAATGTATGTTTTCCTTATATTTTTTATTTTCATTTAAATGATAAATTTATGCACTTTATAAATTGTTTTGGAGAAAATTAAAATAATTTTTTATATAATCATATGAAATATATATTAGGATTATATTTGGTGATTTTTTAAGAAGATTGATTTTTGGGTGAATTGTGGAAAATATCATTTTTTATAAAAGTTGTCATTTCTTTTATTATATTTACAAAGACCTATTTTATTTTGGATTGGTTTTCAAGGAAAATTAATGAAATTTTATTAAAAATAATCCACTTAATTAAATATTAATCAACATTATACATTATTTTGGTATAAAATTATTTTTATGCTTAAAATAGTTATTTTTTCTAAAAACTGTTTTTTGTGAACTTACCATGTAATTAAATTTTTTCAATTTTAGAAATTAAATATAATAAAATATATTACAAATCTGGAATCATAATACTAAAATTTTTTGATAGGGTAAATTTTATTTTTAGTCATAATTATTGGTAACCATGATAAACGTTTATCACCACAGTAAATATTAAAATAGGGTAAAAGTGTTCAATCGAAGGTTAAATCATTAAAATTATACAAAAATACAAACTAAAATTAGTGTTCAAGGTTATTATATACCTCACTTAATATTATGTTCACTAATGGTTGAATTGTTATCCACTTTCTTTGAATACAACTTCCCTTTTATATTAGTAAAATTATATTTTAAAAAATATCGCTTTCTCTAACTTATAATACTGTCATGATAAGGATATAGATAGAAATAATATCTAGAATAATCTAGATGATGAATTGAAATTAAATAATATATATTAATGAAATATATTTATTTTTAATTCTTAGTGATTTTATATCTACCGATAATTCATATGCATCATCAATAAAGCGCTTATGCAAGCGGGTAAAAGATCATAGTAAATAGTTATAAAAATATTAAAAGTGATTTTTTAGATAAAATTGAATCATCCAATATTTTTTTTGATCAAAATTAAAGGTAATTAATGTTTTATATTTTTAAATTTTAAATATATTACTATCTTGTGGTCATTAAAGTTAAATTATGTGAATTGTTCAGAAAATTAATTTAATGATTTTTTATGCTAAATAATATCTTATAAAATGAATAAAAAATCATAAAAATCCTATCATGATTAAATTGGATAGTAAATTATCTAATACAACCACATATTTTCCATTTTTGAAACACTTTTAATTATTTAATTACATTTTTGACCCTTAAAGACTATGTATTTATGAAAACACCATTAATATTTTTCCTATAAAAGGGACTTAATATAACCCTTTTTATGACACATATGAGCTCAATTTTCTACCAAACATCTTCCTAAATACCTCTCCAAATTTCTAATATCATGTCCTTAATTCCCTAGATTAATCTAATTTCACAACTCCAATGGACTTAAACTCAATCAAAATGTAGCATATCAAAGACCAAGTTATGAGTTTCCAAGCCTCTTTCACCTTTATTAATTTTGATTGAATAGCATGAATCCATATTAAAAATTTAGTTATTTTTCCTAAATAATTAAATTTATATGTTATTATTATCTATTTTATCAATTTATGATGGGGTATCACTTGTTACCTCTAAACTAGCTCTCCCCTAGAATCCATTATTATATCAAAATGTGTGGATTTCTCAAAGATGGTTGTTTCATTTAAATTATCCTCATAATATTTCAATAATGAATTTAATAAAGAAAAAATTATTATAAATATTTTTTTTATCTATTATATTTTATAACACTCACATATATACTAAGTTATCCTTATTTTTAACACTTTTGAAAAACATATTTCACTATGGTGGATTTATGCAACCTACGTGAACGATGATGTTTCCAATAGTTTAAGTCACTCATGGGAATTATAAAAAAAATATTTCATAATTTTATATAAATTTATTGTTAAATTTATTTTTTGATGATTATTATATAATGTTAAACTATCTTTTATAATAATGAGTGTAAAAGTAATTAATTATGGTTATTTTTAACCATAAAAATTGGATTATTGATGATAGTTTTCTAGGACAGCACCAATTTTATGATTTATTAAACATCACTACATATGGAATGATATGGAATCTATACCTTAAATCTTATAGATCTTATGAAACCATTTTAATAATACCATTAACAATTATAAATATACCACATATGTTTGGATATTATGAATCGAATGATCCCAAAATGACCAATATGAACTACACCAAATTAGTAAATGAAAAAAACATGATAATAAAGGATAAAATTAAGGGGATAAACATGAAATATATTATTAATTAATTATATAATTAATATAATTTTATTATCTACGAAGGTAGTGGATGTAAGAGGAAATTCAGGAATTGAGGTAAGAGGTTTCTCAACTAAATTTCTTTTCATTGGGTTATAATACCTCTTCATTTTCAATGTTATACAAAGAATATGTGTGTAATATAATATGATTATTTTCTATTATATTTATTAGGTTTTGGATATATCCAAAAATAATTATTAGTTCTAACAGAATTAATTAGAAACCGAATTCAAGGATCTCCATGTAAGAGAATATGAGAATTGTATGTAAAACTAAAATGAAGAATACTATTATAATTCTAGCGCACCGTACAAAAAAAGAGACATTGAATCATCTTCATTTTCACATGTTTTTGATAAATATCATTGATTGTAAAAAGTGTCCCAACTCCCTGGTGTATCCATTAGTCTAATGAATCACATTTTTTATATACAAGATTCTTCTTTCTCCCACTATTTTCTAGTATCTCAGCAATAAAAGTATGAAGATGATAGATAGATTTACTTAGAATAAGTATCAGTCAAGAATAATAATACACAACTATTCCCATTTCATGATATTTTATTATATATAATACCAATGATTATCCTTAATTTTAACTTTATTTATTCATGAATAAATTCTTCGGCTAGTATACCTTCATCATATAAATACTTCATCTCCCATACGGTTTAAATCATGAAACAATATAATAAATGATAGCTAATATGGTAGAATAATAAATAATAAAAATTTATCATTTATGTTTCATGTAATGATATACCATGTATTGAAATCATAATTTTCAATATATATATACATATCACACACACACACAAATATATATATACACACACACACACACACAAGGATATAGGGAATATCTATTTCAATCTACCACTTAAACTAAAAACTAATATACTTTGTGCCATTTAACATTTCATTATATCATATACAATAACTTGTGAAACCATATCCAAAAATATTTTTGGATACCTTATAAAACCCCATTTGTAAAGCTATCAATAACTACACCTTGTATTAACTAAAATTAAGTACCATATGAATACTCGTCCAAAACAATTTTGGATTAACTCTAAATTTTTTTAGAGTTGATCACTAAGTCAAACTCAAGAACTATTTGTTCAACCACTAAGTGTAACCCAATAATCCTTTATAATGTTGAAAAAATATGAAACTCTGGATCCAAATATGTAACCAAGGGAAACCTCTAGAAAAGCATCAATTATACTAAATCTATAAAGGTATCTAGCATTATATTCATATAACACATGTATCTCTAAACCTACATCCATTTTTTTACATCATATGAAAACATTAATTATCATATCTTACCCTTTTCTAAGACATTGAATGACCATGAGACATTGAGCATGTCAATACCATATAGAAAACTCATCTATTATCGACTCTTTGAGTGTAGATTTATCATATCGATGAATACATTACATTTCATTCATCTATACAAATATGTAAATAACATGTACCCTTTATATATATATATATAATATCTAGGTGTAGCTGTACACTTCCACATTCTATCTAAATCGATGGATCAGATATTATACTCATTATATGAGATGTAAAATCCCATATTGGTTAAGCTCCAACCAACGACATAATCAATAACATACCCAACCTCACCCATATTAGCTAGGTCAATATATAGTATAACATAAGTAGGATATAAAATTATGAAGGTTCTCATTATAGGTATCACACCAACCTCATTTATTGGGGACTCAAATATGAACCATGCACCGCTAGTATGCCAAATAAATCTATATGACACACCGTCTGGTATACTTAGTGGGTCATACCCCACACAAAAATAATTATATTCTCTATTTTTTACCTTGTGATCATATTCTGTAACTCTATATAAGAATCCTACTTAGAATAACCTTAAAATTTCATCAGAACCTACAATACTCCATGATGAACACCAGTTATGTATAAACTCAAAGTTATAATTTGAGTGGTCAATTATAATTTCACTTTATAAAATGTTATTATCTATATATATTTATGTATCCAACATGAAGTATTGATAAAATAGATGTTTCCTTTAAATATTATACTTTTTAATATTTTTAACTCATTAAGAATATTTATCAAAACCAATATAAACACTAATTTATCATGCCATATATGATAAACTTCCAATTTAGCCTTATGTTTGCTACACTTTCTTAGTCTTATTAATATATTACGTAATATTTAATCACTATCACATATCTATGTCCCCATATGATAAAACCCTCCCACTAAAAAATTTAGTGAGAAACATCTATGAAGTAATCTAGTTTGAATAATGGAGAGACTTAGGAGTCATATTCCTAATTGTTTAACTATTTTAACATATTCATACAAATTAACTTCATAACATCAAATGTTTTGATTTCAACTTCTCTTGTCCACTTAGAACTCTTTCTAAGTTCATCATCATCATTATTGGAACCCTATTCCATAATTTTTTATATAATTTAATTATATATATTACTATTCACTAATACCTCATATCTCTCAGGATATTAGGTTAAATTAACTTTAAACATAGATTTCTATAAATATTTATTTTTTAACTTTGAACTTATGTAAGTACAAAGTTACTACCAATAAACCCTTAGACATTATATTATCTTCATAATATCTGTATAAGATAGGAAAATCCTTTTGTATTAGGAAGTAAAATTTATTTTCTTTTTAGTAATAATATTTAACAAATAAAATATTGTTTTTATATATAATATTTTATTTTATGTGTTTAGAACATTTCTCATTTGAAAAGAATAATTTATTAAAATATACCACTGATGGGTAGTTGGAACACGTTCCCACATATTTTAACAAATACTTGGAGAAGCATTCCATCATGTTTAAAACAATTTTATCCATATATTCTTCTCAAAACATGTTATAGAAATTGATGAATAATAAACCGTGTGTATACAATTAATCATCCTATACTTATTCACAACAACTATTTCTAATAAAAAAACTTCTCTTATCACATAAGGGAAATTAGATAATGATAAACATATTTTACATAGATTCATTAGAGCTTGATAAAATCCTATATATTAAAATCCTTGATTTAGTAACTATTTTCTATATCTTGTGAATATAAAATACATGATCAATCAATTATTCCTTTGATTATAAAATCTTATATATTTAAAACACTTTTTAAAATATAAATTCAGTGTTACATATACCATTTAAAATCAAATAATTAATTTCTATAACATTCATACTTGACATGGAAATTCTTTTTAGTTTTAAAAACTCCTTCAGGTATATCTTAGATAATCAAATAAAATTGAATTAATACACTTCCTCCCTAAAAACCCTATTTCTTAATGAAATTTATTGGATTCTTAAAGAAACATGGTTTAACTTTTATATCAATTTTTCTTATTTTTATTTGAACATTTACCTACATGTATTTTCCATACAGTGCCAGAATCAAGACATTATATCCCTAATTTATCCATTCTCAAGACATTGATAATATTAGGTAAAAATTTCTTGAATTTTTTTTATAGAGACCCATAATTTTCATACATAGACATTAAATCTTAATAGATTAATATTCATTACATACCATTATTATCCACACCAAAATATAATAGGTTTACTTTCATTTGATACATGGATACATAAACAAATGGTTCATAATAGATCTACAAAAAATCCTAGTATGTTCTTCATAACTATCACCCTTATTTGACATGCCATACTTAATACATTTATTCATAACCTATGGAAAGGAATTATAAGAAAGGGTTAAATTTGATGTTTAGTAAGGGTTTTAAAGGGAGATATCAATGAATATTTAAATACAACATGAACATAATGGTATTATATAGAGTCCCTTATTGAACTATCATATTCTTAGTCAAGGTATACTCTGAATACTATCATAGTAGATAGAGTCCCTTATTGAAACATGTTCACTAGAAATTCCTACCCTTATTATATCATGAGATATCCATATTTACCCAATTCATTAAAGGGATATATAATTCTTATCCCAACTATCAGATAATTAAAAGTATACATATATAAAACACATGATCATAAAACTTTGACCATAGTATAACCCATGGAAAAGAAATAGGTTTCATAAAAATTTCATTTTTTCATCATAGCATAACTTTTTTAAAGGAAACTTATTTCATAAAAATGTAATCATTTCAACATAGAATATCTCATTGAAAAGAAACATATTTTATAAAGGTTTCATCATAACTTAATTAACCCATGTAAATAAACTGGTTTTATGGAATCATCATTAAATAATCATCATCTTAATCTATAAAAATAAATAAATTGGATATTATCATTGGATCATATCCCTAGTAAAGTATAAGTGACATTAATGATTTTATAATAGATGAAAAATTAATTTAAAAGATAATTGGAACATTTCTTGAAGAAATCACCCATTTTTATTTGAAATCACATTTTTAAAATCTTAAAATTCATCAAATATTTAGTAAAAAATTTCATCTAAAAAAAATTACCTCTAGAAGGGAACTCACTATTAGAAATACAGTATATACCAATGGTTTCAAACCATTGGTATAGGCAGAAAAACCATTGACATACTATATACCAAAGTTTTTTCCAATTTTTGGTTAGAAGGCCATTTCCAAAGGCCTATAACAATAGTTTTACACTAACCGTTGGTATATGGCACTGTGACCTTCAGTATGCCAACCATTTTACAGAAATTTTTGGTATATATTTATACCAATGGTTGATAAAACATTGGTATATATAGATTACATGTAGTTTACCAACGATTTCTAAACTATTGGTATATAGTATTACTAATGGTTTATTGAAACCGTTGGTAAAAATATTCTGGAAATATACTATACCGATAGTTTTGAACTGTTGGTATAGTGTATTACCAATGGTTTATTCAAACCATTGGTAAAAAATATTCTCCAATAAAATTTACCAATGATTTAAAACCGTTGGTATAGTGTATTTCTAGAAACCAACATAGCATCCACCCATCCCCTCCATTGCATACACCTGCAAACACACCTGCAAACAAAACATAAAATAGAACAAAAAAACACCTAAAATAGCACATAAAAAATAGTAGACTCTTCCAACCATGACATGTACCACAACATAGTTTTCCCCATTTCAATCTTCACATGACAACCACTCTTCCATATAACCAATTTCAAATTCTTTGGTGCAGACATCTCATAATGGTGAAAGGACACCCACATTTCAGAGAGCTCATGATAGTCAGAGTTACATACACCATTAACGGAATTAACACAAAATTAATAAGTTAATTAGAGAAAGTATACACATACAAAAAGTATACCCAAACACCATTAACACATAATTAATAAGTTAATTAAATAAATAAAGAATTCAATTTAGTATTCAGGGGTTGGGGGGATATTTCGGGTTTTAGAGTGGCTGTCCAATGGGGGTAGGGGTGTCTGGGGGGGGGGGTGTTTAGGGGGGTTGGGGTGTCCAGGGGGTGAGGGGCTGTCCAAGGGGTGGGGTGGTGTCCAGGGGGGGGGTGTCTAGAGGGTTGGAGGGGATTTATAGGGGGTGGGGGTGTCTAGGGTGGTGGTGGTGGTGTGTGTGTGGGGGGGGGGTGTCCAGGGGGTGGGGTGGTGTCCAGGGGGGATTTCCAGTGGGTGGGGTGGTGTCCAGGGGGAGGGGTCCAGGGGGTTTGTGAGGCTATCCAAGGGGGGTGGGGGTGTCTAGGCGGGTGGGGGGGGGGGGGTGGGGTGGTGTCTAGGTAGTGGGGTGGTGTCTTGGAGGGGTGGGGGAGGGGACGTCCCGGGGTTAGGGGTGACCAGGGTGGTGGGGGGGGGGAGTGTCCATGGGGGTGTCCAGGGGGGTGGGGTGGTGTCTAGGGGGTTGGGGAGGGGGTTCCAGGGGGTGGGAGTGTCCAGGGTGGTGGGGCAGGGGTGTCCAGGTGGGTGGGGCGGTGTCCAGGGGGTGGGGTGGGGTTGGGGGGGGGGGCATTTTAGGGGGTTGAGGGGCTGTCCAAAGGGGGTGGGGTGGTGTCCAGGGGGTGGGGGTGGCTTTCCATGGGGGTGAGGGTGTCTAGGGGGTGGGGGGGGGGGGGGTTTCCAGGTGGTGGGGTGGTGTCTAGGAGGGTTGGGGGAGATCTAGGGGGTTGGGGGGCGGGCTGTCTAGGGGGTAGGTGGGGCTATCCATGGGGGTAGGGGGTGTTCAGGGGGGTGGGGGGTGGGGGTGTCCAGGGGGTGCAGGGGGGGGGGTCTAGGGGGTGGGGTGGTGTACAGGGGTGGTGGGGGGGGGGTATAAGGGGTTGAGGGGCTGTCCAAGGGGGTGGGGTGGTGTCCAGCGAGTGGGGGTGGCTATCCATGAGGGTGGGGTGTCTAAGGGGGTGTGGGTGTGCAAGTTTTGGGGTGCTTTCTAGGAGGGGTGGGGGGGGGGGGTGTCCAGGGGGTTGGTGGGGGGGTGTCTTGGGGGTAGGAGGGATGTCCATGGGGGTGGGGGTGTCCAAGGGGGGTGGGGGGTGGTCCAGGTGGTTAGAGGGGCTGTCTAAGGGGGGTGGGGGCCTATCCAGGGTGGGGGGTGGGGGCCTATCCAGGGTGGGGGGTGGGGGGGGGGTGTCCCTAGGGGTGGGGGTGTCTAGGGGGTGGGGGTGTCCCGGTGGTGGTGTGGTGTCTAGAAGGGGAAGGGGGCGAGTTGTAATGGTTTTAATGGAATTAATTTCAAGGATTTTAAGATCATTGGTATTTTTAATATGGCTTTGGGGTAGTGTTTATTTCAATATTAAGTGTTTCTTTAAGAAAAAATGAATGCTTTTGGTGTATATGGTTAGAAGGGGGATTTGGTTATTAGGAAAATGATTACATTTTTATTGTGGGACAAAAATACTATATGATTTTTGAAATGGAACCTTAAAATGGATTTTTATAAACCATTGGGGAGTTTTAAATAGTAATAAGTCTCTATTATGTGATTTTGAAATGGTTTTATGAAGAATTATTTATGATGTATCTTGTCATTTTGTGTGCCTTATTTTAGAACATCAGATTATTTTACTAAAGGTTTCGTTTTTGATATTTCGTTAGAATGTTACCACTATAAATGAATCAAAATTCTATAAGGGGATATCTCAGGTAGTCATTTTTGTGTCTTGGTCTGCACTCAAACTCTTGTGGAAGTGGAATAATCATTTTCTTCTTAGATCATTTATTATGAATGGGAGTTTCTAAAATAGCATCCACTATTTTTTATTTATGATCAAGGATACTAGGAGGAAAACAAGTGGGTATCTATGATTAATGGGATCTTCAAGTTGTTAGAAACCCTATAATCCACAGGGGTGGGGGATTGTCCAGGGGGTGGGGGGATGTCCAGGGGGATGGGGGTGGGGGGACTATTCACAGGGGTGGTGGGGCTATCCAGGGGGTAGGGGTGTCCAGGGGGGTGGGTGGGGCTATCCACGAGTGTGTGTGTGTGTGGGGTGGGGGGGGGTGTCTAGGGGGGTGTCCAGGGGGGTGGGTGGGGCTGTCTGGGGGGGGGGGTACAGGGTGTTAAGGGGGGTGGGATGGCTATCCACGGAGGTGGAAGTGTGATCTAGGGGGTAGGGGGTGTCTGGGGTGGGGTGGGTGGGCTATCCACCAGGAGTAGGGGTGTCCAGGTGGGTTGGGCGAGCTATCCACGGGAGTGGGGTGACTGTCCACAGGGGGAGGGGGTGTCCAGGGGGTGGGTGGGCTGTTTATGGGTGTGGTGGGGGTGTCAAGGGGGTAGGGGTGTCCAGGGGATAGGATGGGATGTCCACGGGGGTGGGCGGGATATCCACGGGGTGGGGTGGGTGTCCAGGGGGTACGAGGTGTCCAGAGGGTGGGTGGACTATCCACGAGGGTGGAAGGGCTGTCTAGGTGGCACAGGGTGTCTAAAGGGGTGGGTGGGCTATCCACGGGGGTGGGGGGCTGTCCATGGGGGGGGATTTCTGGGGGTACATGGTGTCCGGGGGGGGGGGGGGCTGTCCATGGTGGTGGAGGGGCTATCCAGGGGGGAAAGAGGTGTCCATGGGGGGTGGGAGGGACTGTCTAGGGGGTACCGGGTATCCAGGGGCTGGGCAGGATGTTCATGAGGGTGAAGGGGCTATCCAGAGGGGTATGGGGTTTCCAGGGGGTTGTCCATGGGGGGGGGGGGTGTCTGGGGGGTACGTGGTGTTTGGGGGGGGGGGGGCTGTCCACGGGTGTGGCAGGGATGTACAGGGGGTACAGGGTGTCCAAGGGGGTGGGCGGGCTATCCACGGGGGTGAGCGGGCTTTCCACTTGGGTCGGGGGGAGGGGGTTTCTATGTGGCACAAGGTGTCCAGGGGGTGGGCGAGGCTATCTAGGGGGTTACGAGGTGTCTAGGGGGTGGGAAGGCTGTCCACGGGGTGGCAGGACTATCGGGGGGAGTATGGGGTGTCCAGGGGGGATGGGCAGGCTATCCACAGGGGTGGGGGGGAGCTGTACATGGGGGAGGGGGGCTGTCTAGGGGGGTGGTATGGGGAGTCTGGGGGGTGGGGGGGGGGGCTGTCCACAGGGGTGGAATGGCTGTCTAAGGGGTTATGAGGTTCCCAAGGGAGCGGGTGGGCTGTCCACGAGGGTGGAAGGGCTGTCTACCGGCGGGCTGTCCAGGGGGGCCCAGGGTGTCCAAGGGGGTTGATGGGGCTATCCAGGGGGGTACAACATGTTCAGGGGGTGGGTAGGTTGTCTATGGGGGTGGCAGGGCTGTGTAGGGGGGTACATGGTGTCCTGGGGGGTGGGCGGGATGTCTACGAGGGGGGGGGGGCTGTCTAGGGGAGGGGTGAATCAGTCACAACAAATAATCATGTCAAGTTTTATTATTTTGAGATAAAAAATAATGATAATTTGACCTTCCTAATCACACATATATTTTGTCACAACAAATCAATAAACATCAAAGGTCGGTAATATCAGTAAAAAATGTAACGGATCAATCTGTCCCTTATCACCATCACTATCATCACTATCATCATAATCCTCACCCTCTTCCTCATCATCGTCCCCATCATCATC
Source organism: Viscum album (assembly GCA_963277665.1). Classification (NCBI taxonomy): domain Eukaryota; kingdom Viridiplantae; phylum Streptophyta; class Magnoliopsida; order Santalales; family Viscaceae; genus Viscum; species Viscum album. The sequence continues at coordinate 174,786,635 of OY728157.1, forward strand.
CCCACTCTCCTCAACACCCTCCTCCTCACCCTCATACTCAACCTCGGCCTCCTCATCGCCCTCCACCTCTGCCTCGCCCTCCTCCTCCACCACGGCCTCCTCCTCGACCTTCTCCTCCTCCAGCTCATCCTTCTTCTCACCATTGTATCGACCACCACTAGAACTGACACCTGGTGCATAATATATAGAACGTATCGATGAAATGTATTCATCACAAGCTGTGCTGGCCTCTGGTGGAAGTGTGGGACGTAAAACTTCCATCAGTTTCATAAATGCATTGTTTGCCCTATCAGACTATTCTGCTGTCTCTATAGCCCTTTTTTCCTCTTGTTCTGCCTGTGCCTTAACCTACTAGAACTTGGTGGCACTAAAACTCATACTTGAGGAGGGCCAATACCTCATCGGAACTATAATATTCCTAGGTCGGCAGCGTACTCTACCATGGTGCTCATCTCTCAACACCTGATGTAAGTGATCGTTTGGCCCAAAATTGTCAGGTTCTTAGGCATCAAGGGCCTCTAAAGAAGCCTGTTACAACTATAAATATACTATTAAGTTAAAAAACAGAGATTAAAATTTTAAATCTACTAATTAAAACATACAATCTTCTATTGGGTCGGTTCATTAACTGCACTTCCATCTTTATTCCTTCTACTTGAGAAAAACAGTTTTGCTCGAGGCACACGTCCTTCTATATTCAATTTATGCCTCTAAAATGACATTGAATATAGGGAACCATAATTAAAAATAGGATATCAATAATTAATTTCATAAATAAAATTATATAACAACTTCATCAATTGAATAAATTATAGAGAAGTAATAGAAAGTGAAATTCGTAAAGAAAAATTATAAACTGTCATACCTGCTGCCTCTTAGGATCTGACATTATAGTACATCCCAATGCATGAATGTACTTTTTAGCATCAATGTTTTTTTATTTCGTCCAGATGAATCCTATATAAAATTCAATAATTAGTATTACCAAAAAACATGAAAATTTTCATTTAAATACCTCTAATGTGATTAATACCTTAAATTGGATAGCTGTCTAATGAGTAATCATATGTCAATACAATTATAACGGACAATCATCCATGATAGAGACCAACTCTCACTCTGTGCCTACTCTATCATGCCATCCAATGTACAACTCATGCTTATAATCTCTCCAAAGAACACCTAAATCCTTTAGATGTGATGGCCATGCACCCTCGCCATCAGGGAAATTAAACCACATCTAACACCAAAATATTAATTTATATAAATACAAAAAATAATATATTTCATTAAATACAACAATTTTTTTACCCATATCTCTTCCCAAGCTTTATCCTTGACTTAATTTGATTTCTTTCTCCATGAGAAATGATGTTAGAGTATTTGGAAAGTGTCTCCAAAAATCTCCGACATTGCTACCCTATTTTTTCAATCATTTGACTATCTTCATTGTAGTCCACAATCAACTACGTGTAGCGGTTCCACACTGCACACATGCATGTACACCCATGCACCTAGATCCTATCATTAGATTTATCTGTTATAAAAGAATTTTTTTTATCAATACATGTTATAATGAAAATAAATATTGGTGTAAAAATTTGTTAGGGTTGTGTTAGTATACCTATGGTAGTCAGATCAATGGGCGCTGCTGGATCCGCAGAAACTAAAGGAACACCCTGTACAGATGGAGTGGGTCCCAATGTATGCTCCATAGGGACAGACTCTGGTGGAGTAGGAGTCGAAGAAGATGGAATATAAAATCCCGAAGAGAAGGAATCAGAAGTAAAAGAAGATGACAGGGATGGCTAGCCAAATGCTGGATGGGGAGCGAGAATCATCATTGGATATGGTACAGACAGGTGAGGAGTCTGAGATGTAAAGGGTGGTGACAACATGGGAGGCCTAAATATCCCGTGTGTCCCTAACGACACACCGTGATCAGAATGAGGGATGGGTGGTATGTCAGTGGGAGGGGTAGGGTCTAATTGGGTACGCCAACCTGCTTGTCTAGCTCTCGTACCACCCCCTCGTACGAACACCCTGATTACTTGGACCACTAATAGGTTGCTCATCAAATAACTATCGCCTAATAGATGGATCCTGCAAAAAAGTTTAAAAAAATTAATCACATGACATTATATATTATTTAAATATATATATCTGTAGTAAAACACTCACTACATACACTAGTGGTGGAATTCCCGGCTCAACTATGCGACGATTGTCCTCCATAATCTGTTTTAGTTGCCTCTCTTAAATTGGCTTCATTTACTATATTTGAAAACAAATATGGAAGTAAATATAAAATGATAACTAATGTGTAACCCAAAAAACAAATAAATTAGAGGGAATATGGGGATTCATGGAACATTGACTCTACCGGATTCTTAAGGGTAAAGCAGTTGTCAAAATTAAGAAAAAAATTAATTTCTTTATCCTAGGTAAATGATGCAGGTTTCAATACATGTTTTAGAGAAGAATACAAACCATCATGTTCATTACCTAGTAAAATGTTAAAGATAGGTCTTAGAGTTATAAAAATTTTATAAAAATCACAGTTGAAGCATTGAAATGTTTACCAAGTTAGAAATTTTCATTTCGTAGGTTTGAATACAGTTATATTCCAAATTAGAAAAGTCAATTCAAATAAAATTGTAACCAATAAATATTGAAAATTCACATAACTGTAACGCCCCAACTCTAGTTACCTAGAATCAGTGCATTATTACATAACATGGCATGATACAAGGAGTCATGTCCTAAAAGACTTATTAGTTTAGTATCCTTGGAATCACTAGATACATACATAAGTTTTAAATTACATAATGAAATAAAAAAACAACAACATTTTGACCCCTCTGAACAAACTTATATCCCTTATCCTATTTCTGCAGGTTAATTGTAATATACTTATTTTCATCCTAGGAAAAATAAAACATAAGAAAGGGGTGATCTCAGATGCTCAGTAAGGATAACAATATAGCAGAAACTATCATAAATAAGAATAAACATTTAAGGAAATGTATAAGACTAAAACAAAAGACTTTTAAACTTAAACTTTATCATAATATGGTAAAGATAAATTAAATAATTCCATTTACCTATTCACATGGATATTCTACTAGTTGAATAATCACATGAAATATCAATATCCAATTTCATAATGATGGAATGCATAATTCCATACTTCATAACCACATAGTCAAGGACTTGTGCCAAGACTACAAATAAGATTTTGTCAAGGAATTGTTCCAAGACATTATTTTGTCTCATGAGACCTACCGATGCATCGAGGGGCTATATCTGGCTCCACCCATCACTTACTAAATCCAATTCATTTCTCATATGAAAAGGTTTAAACATAACATAAACATTCGTATTAAAACTAGCATATGGAATGTCAATACTTTATCCATAAACCATGAATGGTATAAAAATAACACATCCATAGTCAAACATATCACAAGACCTTCAATACAGTATGAAATATTTGTATCATAATAAATCAACCTAGATCAAGAATAATATCCCATAAAGTATGTTGACATAGTTGAAAAAAATCTTTGAGATAAATATCCATTTTTCATGAAAACATTTAAAAGTCTCACTGTTTATCAAGAAGCTGTTTAAAATAGATTTTTGAATCAAAGTAACCCATACCACTTTGAAAATTTTAAAAGGAATTTCAATTTTAAAACTTTAATTTACATATAAGTAAAACCTTAAAACCATTTTTAGAACATGGACATTAATGAGAAAGATTTAGAATAATAAGTTGTTAAAACATTTAAAATGATATTTTAGTCAAAGTTCATAACCAAATGAGAGACGCTTGGATACAAATAATTGAGGTAATAAAAACGTTATATTATCATGAGAATAAAGGGATTCCTGATATAATATGTCAAATTATAGTATATACACCAAATAAAAGTGAATTGGTGCATGAAAACAAAGAAGTATCAATAGAATATAAGTTGAGATGAATTCTTTTATAAAGACCATATCCTTAGGTTAAGGATAAATCAATGACATAATTTTGTGTGAAAAATATAAATACAATCAATATGATTGGATATTTAGTGTAAGTCAATTAGAGGACATTCACATATATTCTTGTAAAAACAACACCAATAACTTGGATGTTTAACTCAATGAATAGAAACTGAGTTAAAATTACTCTTACCAAGTTTATATCGATGACTTGAGAATTTATCAAGGGAGTGATTATGTGTATCAAAATTATATCCACACAAAGGGGAGTGGGAATTACTACATAATTAAATAAATAGTGATTTCACACATAATCTTGGAGTAAAGTAATCAATGAAGTTTGCGTAAAACCAAATGAGTGGAAATTGAAATTTGAAATTCCCTTATCGATTTGGTAACTTACAAAAAATACACCCCATGAAAGAAGGTTCAACCAATTATTATGTAAATAAACATAAATTATGGTATATTATGAAAACAATACAATCATGGGCAGTACATAAACCACACAAAAGGTAATAGTGGCATATATAGCATGAATCTCATGGGAATAAAAATGAGATTAAAACCCCTTACCTTGTACTTTTCCTTAGTATAGTGTAGGTTAACCTTATGTATAAGGGTGAAATAATTGTTATTAAATTATACCAGAACCAAATACATAAATATGATATCATATATGATCTTCTAATATTGCTTTGTTGATGATATTTCAGTAGTATCATTTTTTTGGTTGTTAACTGATTCATTTTCCTTTATAGGTTTTATTACGTAAGTCATGTTTGTTATGTATAGGTTGTATTTGATTCATATAAATAATGATATTAAGTTCTTAAAAATTATTATTAGTCATAAAATAAAAATTATTCTTGAATGATTACGATGGGGAATGAATCACATCGCGTTCGTGGAGATGGTAAGCCGTACGTACGCACGTGCGATAATATCATTCTTTTGATGGTGAAATAGTATATAATTGGATGGTATATCATATATACTGAATCATTAACATGTTATATTTATTATTTAAATCAATTATACTCATTATTATACCCATCCAAATAATGATGTTATTTAATTACAAACTACACCACAACGTAGAGACGGTAAACCGTACGTACAAACGCATGGTGAATTTGTCATTTATAGGATGGAAAGAATAAAGAATATGGTTGTACCATATTGATAATAACATCAAAGTATGTAGGAGGTAGTGGAGTTATTATTTTGGTATGAAAAAAAAGAAAGAGGAAGTGGAAGAAGAAAAGAACATGGAAGAGGGTGGTGAAATTGTTACCTCTTCTTTGGGTGCTTCCTTTTGTGTTGATAAAAAGGGAACCTTAGGTTGGATTTATAATCAATGTATTGATTTAAGGTTTATGTGAGTGAAGTTGGGAGTGTAGGATTGAAATAATGATGTAGCTTATCAATATACAAGAGGGGTGGGGGGTGAATTGTATACCTTAAAAATTCCTTCGGAACTTTAAAAGATGGTTAAAACTTTCTGTTTTTAACAAGGTTAAACAGGGTAAATTCACAAGACCTATTATTTCTACAAAATTTATTGATTCCGAAAATATGGTTCCAGAAATGAATGTTAATAAAAGTTTACAAGGACAAAGATTCTACCTTAAAGTGTATATAATCTTTCTAATCAGAGTATACAAGTATGAGAAAGTATTAGATAGTTATACATTCCTTTATAATCAAAATGCAGTGGAAAACAAACTTGAAACAATACAAGTAATAAGTAAGAAATATTTTAACCCAAATAGTAGGGTATCCAACAACCTTGGATAAAGGTCCCTTGATTTATACTTCTAAGAAAGCTTGTCTTACCCACACGAGGGTAAACCCTCGATAAGAATATAGGAGCCTATCTTGTTATCCTCACAAGCCCTCGAACTTCAAGGTAGTCGGCACCTATATATTACCATCCTCAGAAGACCTTGATTGTACACAACAACAATTAGAGCCTCACGAAGCAATCTGAACAAGATGTTCAGTACGCACAAAGAATGAGAGTCTCTCTCTCTCGAAATCACTTCAATGACATGTAACCTCTAGATTGATCAACATTTTCAAAGTCAGTTCTGTAGTGAGCTCATTCAAATGAGATCCTATTTATAGGAACATTTCGAATGGTCAGTTCCCTCCTCCAACAATCATATTTTTCCTTGAATCTAGAAGGAACCTATACATGTGTCACTCAATTAATGGTTGGTTAGAAAAATAATGCACAACATCATTTTATAACTATAACAAGGGTAGGTAAAATGTGGTTTCTCAACCAAATTTATGTTTCGGAATATAGGGAAAAATAAACTTTGAAGTCTAAGGAAAAAATATTTGGAGTCTATATTACAAGGATATTCAGATTCTATTTTTCAGAGAATTAAGAATCATAATTCTATAGACTTTGGAGTCTGAATTTTGAGGAATTCAGAGTCTAAATTATAAGGAATTCAGAATCTGAATTCTAAGGAATTCAGAGCCATAATTCTATGGAATTTGGAGTCTGAATTCTAAGGAATTCAGAGTCAGAATTCTAAGGAATTCAGAGTCATAATTCTAAGGAATCCGGAGTCTGAATTCTAAAAAATTCAGAGTCCGAATTATAATGAATTTGAAGTTTGAATTCTAAGGAATTCAGAATCTAGATTATAAGTAATTTGGAATATGAATTCTAAGGAATTTGGATTCTAAATTAGCAGGAATTCGGAGTCTGAATTTCTGAGAATTCAGAGTCTGAATTTTAGAGAATTCAGAGTCTAAATTTCAGAGAATCCGGAGTATGAATTTCAGAGAATTCGGAGTCTGAATTTTAGAGAATTCAGAGTCTAAATTTCAGAGAATTGAGAGTTTAAATTTCAAAGAATTCGGATTCTGAATTTGGATCCTAAAAACATAATAATCTATATCTATGTATTTATATAATTCTGAGGTTTTATATGTGAAACTGAATTTTTCAATTAGGAATAAAAAGAGTCATATTTAGAGAAAGTAAAACATGAACAATGAAAACATGGTAAGGATAAATTTTTCTTGGGGAATGAAAATTTCATTATTAAGGAAAATTTGAGTGGAAAATAAATTTCCCTTGGGATAGAGTGTTTGTGATTTTCAAAACATGAAGAAATGGAAAAGTCATAAGGAAACCTTATTGAATCAACAATCTCCCCCTTTTTGGAAATCACTAACATCCTTACAAAAAATAATATAATGACTTAGAAATTTTATGTGCTTGTAAATAAACACTTATCTCCATTTATTTATGGGTCAAAGTGAATACGACTAACACACCTTTAGGATTTGGAAACCTTAAGGACCATATTCTGAATTTCCTGAATGAGTTTATTCATTTTCTTGAAAACGAAAATCTTCATGATGAAAAATCCCACTTAGATGAACTCCACATTTCTTAGGGATTTTTTTTCTTTACTAAGTATTCCTTTTTTGATGTTCCTTTCTCTCCCTTTGTTATTTTCAAAAGGAAATACAGGGAATTGAAAGGAATATATGGTACTTGAAATATTATTACTGAACGACCAAAAAAATGAAGAGAAACTAAAAATCTATTAAGTTCGAAAGAATTTGTACAAGGAAAGAAATACAAAAAAATACCAGATTTGGAAAATAATATCCTTCCTTCTCCTTCAACATCAGATTCTTCACTATGGTTTTTAACTTCTTGAGCTCCTTGTGATCCTATTCTGCATGCCTGAGCAACTGATCATGATCTTCAGTTTTCTTCTCTAAGGATTTAATTTTTTCTTCCCGAGCCTTAATATTCTCTGCCCGGACTTTCAAGACTTCTTCCTAATTATAAATATTCTCTTAATTCTCAATTTTGAGATCCCTTTCCCTCTTCTAAATCTGAGCAATTGAATTTAGCTTCTCATTCAGATCCTTAATTTATTGCTTCCAATAAGTCTATTCAAGAATTAACTTTTCCTTAAAACTATTAGTGAGATCCTTGATCTTCACATATTCGGTGTCAAAATCATCATTGACACTATATTTAAATTCATCAAATATTTTCAACTCTTCTATTGTCTTCCTTGACCAACTTTTCATCTTCTTGAAAGATATTTTGTGAGCCTCGTGACCAATAAGAAAAGATTTGAAATGTGCCACAAGACTAACACATTTATCCATAACCAGGGATACTGAATCTGATTTTTGATTTAATGTATGCTGAAGAATCTGGAATCTCTATTATATATTAGGAAATAAATGAATAGTTCCAATAATCATTTTCAAAGTATGAATGAAAAATTAATGTCCAAGTGAGGATGATTCTGAACCCGAGACTTTGGTTGGTGAAGATTCTTTGTCAATCTCAACAGCCTTTATTTTTTATGAAGCACACACTTCTTTCTTATTTACCATAGTTTTTTTCTGTGTATCCACAACCACTTGTTTTCCCTTCTCATCCTTCGGAATGATTTCTTCTTGATTAGGAAATTCATGTTCACTATTTGATAGCCGAACAATTTTATCTTCATCAACTTCTTTTTTCTCAGCTGCTCCCTCAACATCCTCTGGGTGAATGAAATCATGATTTCTACTTTAATTTTTAGACAACTTATTCACTTCTTTGTCACCCTTATTATCTTTTTTGGGGTAGGAAGTTTTGAAGACACGATTTTAGAAGTTCGTATTGACAATTTGTCAGAAGGACTTTACTTCTCATAGAAATTCTCTACTTGTTTTATCAGGTCCTCAGTATCACCACTGCCTTCTTCTTCTTCTTCCACTTCTTCTTTTTGCACTATTTATTCTTCTTGATGTCATTCCAGAATCACTAACTTCTTTCCCAGAGTCTCTGGTAAATTTTCTGCAAAAAAATATTCTAGTACTATAATTTGTTGATAGGATTTTTCAGTAGCCTTGTAAGAGATTGAATGACTTCAGGTTCTGATAATTTCTTCCTTTGATTCTTTTTTTTCTTGTTTTTCAAGATTTTCAGCAGTCTTTTCCTTTAATGATTTTGCCTCAGCTAGGTCCCAGCCAAACTTAGGCTCCCATTTTTTGTAGTTTTTTTTATCCTCTATCCATTTAGCCACAACTTTATCAGGATAGGATTTTTGATTCTTTGGATTCAGAGGTGCATACTAGGTTTCTTTTTCCACTTGGTTTTTTCATTTCTCTTCCTGTTCCTTCGCCTTCCTCTTCCTTCCACCCTTTTTGGAAGTCCTATCCACTTCTTGTTTCTTTTATAAGGATTCTACCTCCTCTTCAGGAAAATCAAAGAATTATTCATATTCTTTAGAAAAACTTACTTTCATCCTTCTGAATGTATCATCAGTGAACAACATGACTTTCCAATTCCTTGACTTAGAAGATTAAGGAATTTGAAAGGATTCTAAGAAACGAACAGTAATATTTGACAGAATATCTGGATACATAATAATTTGGGATTTTAAATTTCTATTTTTTATATCCTTAATCATAACCGGAATTTAAATGACCAAATTTATCTTCTTGAAATTCACCAAGAAATCCAGAATGTAGATTTTACTCTTCTTCAGGGTATTATTATCACCTTTTCTCGGAATTATAAAACCTTTAACCCATAGTTCAAGAATCCGTAAGTTCATAGAAAGATGGAGAATCTTTGAAGTCTTTATTTATGAAAGACCAAGGTAGGCTATGGCCTTATTCTTATCAAAACTTATTTGATCATCAGGTAGCTTGTGAGTACAGAACTCAGCTTCCCCTTCGTAAAAAATTCTAATCAAACTTGAAACCTTAGTGTAAGAAAGAGAATATGTATTTCCATAACACTTGAAAGAGAACTTGTCTCTGCCTTCTTCCTTGAATAATGTTACTGACTCATAAAACTCTAATACAAACTCTAGATACACCAGATCCTGTGCTTTTGGTTTCAAAATACAAACACTCCCCCAGCCATTGATCCTGATATTCTTAGACATGATAGAGTTATACTTGGCATAAAACTTCGAATCGACTAACCTTTCTCAGTAGATCTGCCACTCGGATACTTCCTTAATAGTTGACATTTATTTTTGAGAATAGGATTCAACAGACATTAGGAATTAAATAAGACATGAGAAATTCATAACAGGCTTATGTAAAAAGGGCATAGCTTCAGCACGCAAGATCTTGGGGTTCGATGTGGGAAAACCATCAGGTGGTCCTTTATATAGGCAATTGAAGCGACGGTTCAACTTCCCTGATTGATCCAACAATTGAAAACTTCTTGAGAAGATCTAACCATTGTGATGATAGAAAAAGAATGATTTTGATAGATTCCAATCTTTTGAGATTTTTAAGAAAAACATTCAGATTTAAGTAAAGGTAAATTCGAAATATTTAAAACAAAAATAAAATACAAACAAGTAAAAGAAGATTATGAAAATTTAGGAAAGGAAACATACCTTTCAGTTTTCTAGGAAGATTATTAGTAATGGGGGAAAATTTTACTTGAAATATATTAGATTCCAAAAATTTTGATTAAAAAAAAATTTAGACTACAAACATTTTGACTACGAACATTTTGAATACGAAAATTTTGACTTCGAAAATTTTAACTACAAAAATTTTAGCTAACAAGAACATGTACTCTCCCTATGAAAAGGAGTTTTTTACTATAAGGAGATAGGTTTCAACAAGATGTTAATATGAAATATTAACTTACAGTTATCATTCCTAACTTTTGTTTAATCTATTCAAATCTATCGGATTGTAAATAATTTGTGAAAATATCAGCAAGTTGATCTTGCGTTCTGATAAATTGAAGAATTATATCTCTTTTTTTGCGTGTGATCCCTAAGAAAGTGATGCCTAATATCTATATGTTTTTCTCGAGAGTTATGTAAACGATTTTTTCTTAAGGCAATGGCACTAGTATTATCACACAATATTTGTGTTTTTCTTAAAAATCATACCATAGTCTATGAGTGTGTGTTGCATCCACAATACTTGAGAACAACAACTTCCAGCTACTATATATATAGCTTCAGTAGTGGAAAGTGATACTGAGTGTTTCTTTTGGCATGACCAAGAAACTAATGAATCTCTTAATAAATGAAAAGTTCCAAATGTACTTTTCCTATCCATTCTACATCCACCAAAGTCAACATCAGAAAAACTTTTTAAAACAAAATCATTTCCATAAGTATAAAAGAGTCCTAGGTCCATGGTTCCCTTTAAGTAGCGAAAAATCCCTTTCACTTCCTTTAAATGATATTCCTTAGGATTGGATTTTTATCTTGCACATAAGAATACCAAAAATATTAAGTCTGGATGACTAGCTATCTAGTAAATTATACTTCTTATCATACCTCTAAAAGATGTTTGATCTATTGGTTTCTCAGCTTCATTAAGATTAAGTGAATTTGAGATACCAATGGGAGTACTTATACTCTTAGTTTTTTCATATCCATACTTTTTAAGAAGATATTTAATATACTTATGTTGGGATATATATATTCCTTTTGGTTTTTGAGAAATTTGAAAACCAAGGAAAAATGTTAACTCACCCATCATACTCATTTTGATCCAAGATTTTATTAAACCTGCAAAGGAATCAGTTAAAGATTTTTGACTTGAACCAAATGTAATGTCATCAACATAAATTTGAAAAATCAAAAATTTTTTCTTATGCTTTTCTATAAAAAGGGTTGAACTAGCATTTCCCTTAACATAATTGTTTTGAAGAAAGAATCTTGTAATCCTGTCATACTAGGCTCTAGGGGATTGTTTAAGTCCATATAAATCTTTGGTAAGTTAAAAAACATGTACATGATATTTTTTATCTTCAAAAACAGGAGTTTGTTCAATAAAAAACTTCCTCTTTAACATAACCATTAAGGAAAGAACACTTAACATCCATTTGAAAAATTTTGAAATTAAAGAATGCTGTAAAGGAAAGTAAAATATGAATAGATTCAAGTCTGGATACTGGAGTATAGGTTTCTTCATAGTATATTCCTTCTTGTTGATTATAGAATTTAGCAACAAATCTATATTTATTTATTACTATGATTCCATTTTCATCACAATTATTTTTGAAGTCCCATTTTACTCCAATGATAGAAGTTTCCTTAGGTCTTTCAACCAAGGTACATACTTTATTTCTTTTGTATTCATTTAGATCATCTTTCATAGATTTTATCCAATCATCATCACCAAAATATTTACCAGTGATTTTTGGTTCTAATTGGGAAAGGAAATATAGATGTTCTATTTCATTTCTCAAGGAACTTCTGGTCCTTATAGGATGATTTACATCACCAATGATACTATCACTGGGATGATTCTTAATAAATAACTGATTTTGGTTTTGTAAAACATGTTCATCAACGTATGGTAGGAATTCTTCTGGGGTAAATTCTTCAGAAAAATTTTCTTGAAAATTTTACTTATCAGAAGGATCTTCTATCAAGGGTTGATAATCAGTTTTTGAAAACACATCTAAAGATGTATGTTGAGGTTGTTTAAAATAAAAAAAACCAGTTTCATCGAATTTAACATGTATTGTTTCTTCAATAATACAATTATTTTTATTTAAAGATCTATAACCCTTAGAAGTTATAGAGTAGCCTAAGAAAATTCCTTCATCAGATTTTGGTGTGAATTTGTGTAGATTATATTTACTATTCAGAATGAATACCTTGCAACCAAAAACATTGAAGTAGGAATGTCTAAGTTTTTTACCATTCCATAACTCATAAAGAGTTTTATTAAGAAAAGGTCTAATCAAAACACAATTTATAGTATAGTAAACAGTACTTACAGCTTCAGCCCAAAAATGTTTGGCTACCAAATATTCACTCAACATGGTTCTTGTTATCACTTGAATAATTTTATTTATTCTTTCAACAACACCATTTTGTTGAGGTGTTCTTGGTGATGAGAAGTTATGAGTAATGCCTTTTCTACTACAAAAAGTTTCAAAATCATAATTTCGAAATTATCCTCCATGATCACTATGGATAGTTATCAAAGGATGTTTTTTTTCTCATTTTTAACTTGGGCTATATAAATTTTGAAATAAGAAAAAGCTTCAGATTTATTTTCTAGAAAATAGTCCCATGTAAATCTAGTGTAATCATCAAATAAGACAAATACATAATATTTTCCTCCAATGCTTCAAGTTTTTTTTGGAACAAAAAGATCCATAAGAACCAACTATAATGCATCAGTGGTTGAGACTTCACCATATTACTTAAATCTTGATTTATGTTTCTTGACATAATGACAAGGATCACAAACTTTTGAAGAATAAAATCTAAGGTCCAGTAGATCCTTAACCATTCTTTTATTAGAGAGTTTTCATAAGTTTCTAAGGTTACAGTGTCCTAACCTTCTATTCCAAAACCTAGAATGATCTTCCATTGCACTAAGACAAGGTATATCTTGGATCCTAAGGTATTCTATGTTGTAAATATTTTACTGCCTATGGACAGAAAGAATAAATTCTTCCTTGGAATTGTGTACTAAACACTTGTCATTCTTCAAATTCATAAGGTAACCTTCATCACATAATTGACTTATGCTAATAAGGTTGTTCTTAAGACCCTTAACAAATAAAACATTTGAAATCAAAGTTTTTCCAAGAAGAATAATGTCACCTATACCAATAATTTATTCTTGAACATTATCTCCAAAAGTTACTTTTCCTCCTTTTTTCTTGAAAATATTTTCAAAGAAGTTTTTGTTACCAGTCATGTGTCGTGAACATCCACTATCGATGTACCATGTATTGCTGTTGGTACTATCTTTACTTTCCTAAAAATAAGAATGTTAGACTTTCTAAACCCAAGATTTATTAGATCTAGAAACTTCAGAAAGAAAAATTTTAGGAATCCACATTTTCATTGAAAAATAAGCTTTATGAAAACCTAAATTCTGAGTTTTGTTTAATGAACAAATTTTTTCCCAATTCCCACCATACTGAAACTTAGTTCACAATGGATCACTTTGAGGTACAAAATAATTGTTACTATAAAATGGTTTTGAATGAGTGTAACCAAATCTAGAATTATTCCTTAGAGGTCGAATTTGAGAATACATCTTATCAAAGTTTTCCTTACCTAAGGTAAAATTTGACAAACACTTCCTTAAAGAAAATATTCTTGACTTTAGATTAGTAACTAAGTTTTTATCCTAAAAACATTAGTTTTATCCCTAGAGTTAGTCTCAAAAACATTTTCATTAGAAATTACTTTTTCTAGATCCTTATAAAGTTTATCCTTATCAGAATTAACTTCCTCAAGAGTTTTGGAAATACTTTCAATATCAAGTTTTATCTTATCAAGATATTTAGAAAGATATGATATTTTTTTAGTAAGAATAGAAATCCCAAAATTTTCCTTATCAAGATTTTTCTTGACTTTAGAATTTTCATTCTCAAGGAGCTTAGAAAACCTAGATACTTATTCATAAGTAGGTAAAGTATTTTCTTCATCAGAAAAAGATTCTTCACCCATGTATTCATAATATTTACTATCACTATAATTATTGTTCATGGATACATTGGTTATGGATTCAGCATTGTGTACCTTAGCTATTAAACAATGATTTTCAATAGGTAGATTGGATAATAAACCAAGATTCTTCTGACTAGAAGATTCGTACTTTGAGCATTCTTCAGAAGAGTCACCACCACTGGCACTCCAGGTGTCATTGGCTTTCAAAACTTTCTTAGATTTTTACTTGTAGTATTTCTTTCTATTCCTCTCAGAATTATTTTCCTTTCTATCTTTTCTATTAAGCACAGGACAATCCGGCCTTATATTCCCTACTGTTTTGAATTCATAAAAAGTGACTTCTGAGTCTTTCTTGTCCTTTCTTTCTTTATTCTTGTATCTAGATTGAAAGTTCTTCTGTCCAAAAATATTGTTCATCCTTTAAACAAGATTTTCTAACTCATTTTCTAAAGATTCACTTCCACTATATTCGGATTGAATAATAGTCCTCTTAGATTTGGATCTTGTAACTCTCTTAGGAGTTCTGAATTTCATATTATTTGAATTAGTTTCAAAAGAAACACTTCCATTTCCATTATTATTATTATTTAGATCAGCATCTCTTTTCATTATTATCTCATGTTAAAGAAGAATTCCAAAAATCTCATCAATAGTAATATGTTAAACTTTCCTATTCCCATCAATATCTATTCTCTTTGACTCCCACTCATTAGGCTTAATATCTATAATCTTTTACAGAAGTGCCTCATCATCTAAAGCTTTTTCACCAATGGATTTTAAACTATTAACAATGGTCATAAACCTCTGTTGTATATTTCACAATAGTTCTCTATAAGGAAAAAAAACCTTGATACACAGCTCTAAGCATAGATCTTCTTGTTTTGATAACCTTGAAAGTTACAAAGTGAGTTACTTCAAGCTTCTTCCAAATACAATTTGCAGCTTTACAAGAAGAAATTTGGATATATATATTCTTGGTCATGGAACACAACAAATTATTACGTACCTTATATATAAGTTGATATTATAACCTTTCCTGATTAGTAAAAGTTATGAATTTCTTATCAGGAATCTTGTAATCTCCAGTAATCATTACAAAGTTGTCCACTCTAGTGTCAATGAAAAAAGTCTTCATATGATCTCCCTAATATTCATAATCATTCCTACCAAATATTGGTGGTCTAGTTGGATTAAGATTGTCAATCGAACCAACATTCATTCCTTACATCTCAAAGAAAATATCTTTCCACATAAACTTATTAGTAATAAGAGTTTGTAAACAAGGATAAAAATCCTAAGCAAGGAAAATATAGAAAAATGAAAACTTGAGCAAGAAAATTTATATGTGAATATAAGTATTTTAGATACCTCCTCTAATAATAATTATAGGATCGAAATAATGATGTAGGTGATCAATATACAAGAGGGGGTTGGATTTTATATTTATTTGTAACTTTCAAAGATTTTTAAAAGTTTATATTGTTTAACAAGGTTAATCAAGGTAAATTCAAAAGACCTCTAAGTTCTAAAAACTTTCTTGATTCCGTAAATATGGTTCTGGAAATGAGACTTAAGAAAAGTTTACAAGGGCCAAGATTCTACCTTAAAGCGTATAAAATATTTCTAATCAGAGTATACAAGTATGCGGAATTATAAGACAGTTATACTTTCCTTTAAAATCAAAATGTAGTGGAAAACAAACCTGAAACAATACAAGAAACAAGTAAGGAATATTTTAACCCAAATCGTAGGGTATACAACAACCTTGAATAAAGGTCCCTTGATTTATAATTCCAAGAAAGTCTATCTTACCGACACCAGGGTAAGACCTCGATAAGAATATCAGAGTCTGTCTTTCTATCATTGAAGACCTCTAACTTCAAGGTAGTCAGAACCTATGTCTTCCTATCCCCGGAATCCATCGATTATACACAGCTACAATTGGAGTCACACGAAGAAATCAGAACCTGATGTTCAGTACGCACAAAGCATGTGACTCTCTCTCTAGAAATCTCTTAAGCAACATGTAACCTCTAGATTTATCAACACGTTCAAATTCAGTTCTGTAGTGAGCTCGTTCAAATGAGATTCTATTTATAGGCACATTTCCAATAGTCAACTCCCTCCTCCAACTGTCATATTTTTCCTTGAATCTCGGAGTGTCCTATACACTTGTCACTCAAACAACAGTTGGTTAGAAACAAAATGCATGACATCGTTTTATAACTATAACAGGGGTTGGTAAAATGTGGTTTCTCAACCAAATTTATGTTTCCAAATCTAAGGAAAAATAAAGTTCAGAATCTAAGGAAAAAATATTCGGAGTCTATAGTAAAAGGATATTCAGATTCTATTTTTCAAGTAATTTGGAATCAGAATTATGTACATTTCGGAGTTTGAATTCTGAGGAATTCAGAGTCTGAATTATAAGGAATTAGGAATATGAATTCTAAGTAATTCGATACCAGAATTATAAGGGATTCAGATTCTAAATTCTAAGGAATTCGGAGTAGAAATTCTAAGTAATTAAGAGTATGAATTCTAAGGAATTCAGAGTATGAATTCTAAGGAATTCGGAGTCTGAATTCTGAGGAATTCAGAGTCCAAATTCTAAGGAATTCAGAATCGGAATTCTAAGGAATTCAGAAT
Organism: Viscum album; assembly: GCA_963277665.1. Taxonomy (NCBI): domain Eukaryota; kingdom Viridiplantae; phylum Streptophyta; class Magnoliopsida; order Santalales; family Viscaceae; genus Viscum; species Viscum album. The sequence continues at coordinate 174,803,740 of OY728157.1, forward strand.
CGAAATTCTATGGAATTCAGAGTATGAATTATAAGGAATAAGAAGTCTGAATTTCAGAGAATTGGGAGTCTTAATTTCAGAGAATTCGGATTTAGAAATTCAGAGAATCCAAAGTCTGAATTTTAAAGAATTTATAGTTTGGATTTCAAAGAATTCAGAGTCTGAATTCAGATCCCGAAAATAGAATACTCTATATCTAAGTATTTATTGAATTCCAAGGTTTTATATAGGAAACCAAAATTTTCACATATGAATAAAAAGAGTTTAATTTAGAGAAACTAAAACATGAACAATGAAAACATGCTAAGGATAAATTTTCCTCGGGGAAGGAAAATTTCCTTATTAAGGAAAATCTGAGTAGAAAAGAAATTTTCCTTAAGATAGAGTGTTTGTGATTTTAAAAAAATGAAGGAATGGAAAATTCATAAGGAAACCTTATTGAATAAATAGGGAGGATATTTGGGTAGGGGTTGGCCAAGCCAAATGGCTTTGGATGTGTGATTTTGAGAGAAAGGGAAGTGCCCGTTTATAAGATGGGTGAGGGGAACTTTTGGAAATGATTGAAATATTATTTTATAATAAAATCATTTTCTGTTTATAATGACACAAAAATGATTTATTTCAAGTATAATGTGGAAATGGTTTGAAAACCTCTCAATCAATAGGTTTTATAAAGGTTTAGGTCACCAGATTAACCTTATCTTTTAGATTTAACTCTTAGTTAAATAGTTTGACATTTAATTTGTCTCTTTGTTTTTTATATTATATAGTTAATAAACTTACTATAACAAGCCCAGAGAAACCCAAGTGGTTAATTATTAATATATATAACCTTATCTTAGTACTTTTTCCAAACATTTTATTTTTAGGAATATTATATCAATTAATAATATAGTATTTGTTTTAAAAACTCAATTATGTCAATTTTGACACTATTTAGTATTTAATTTCTTTAAAAGCTATAAAAACTTTATCAATTCGAATAAAATTTATTAAATAAACACTAACATGTCATATTAACCTTTAAAATTAGTTTAATTCATCAGAAGTCTCAATTTACATTTATTTGAATATTTATAATATTAATTATTTTAATATTTCATTAATAAGGTAATTACTGCATCATCATTATGTCATAAATAAATTAAATTATTTAATGTCTAAAAATTATAAATAAAATATCATTATGTAGGAAATAATTTTATCTTTCTAATGAATAATTATAGTTGAATTTATCTTATGTTTAATCCTATATTAAAAACGGTTTAGTTATTAAACTTTGAATTTAACACTTTTAACTCTTCTTTAAATAAAATAATAATAAATGACCTAATCTAATCCAAGGGGACCAAATAGGATAATATCTTATTAATAAAGTTTTTTTGGTCTAATTAATGTTATCCAATAGAATTGGGACATGTTTAAGGGAAATTATAATATCATATTTACCATTAATTACCCTATTTAATTTTAACCGTGATAAATAAAAGTCAAAATTTACTATTCACCAAAATTTATTTTCAACTTATTGAACCAAATTTTACTTAATTATGTTAACCATTTCTCTCATATTTTTGAAATTCAATTTACAGAAGTGGTAAAATTATGTTTTATGCTAATTTTCAAATGCTCCTTGAAGGTGGGTAAAAGATGGTAAAAAGTTCAATAAAATTTTATATATCTAAACTTACTATAAAATGACTCAAATGAATTAAATTGAACATATATAGGTATTATGTATCTATTTTTACTTAAAATAAATTTAAATAAAATAAATAATTATTTAAATAAAAAGCCGGTTTTAAACAATAACAGAGTGTCTTTGACTATTCATCAAAAATTGAATGTTTTCTGAAAAATAACAAAAAATCACCCTAAGATAATTTTGATACTCCGAATTCAAAAATGAATTATATTTTACCAAATTAAAAACATATAATTTTCATTAATTAATTTATAATTGATTCCCATTGTCAAAACCAAGAAGCATGTTTTTAAAAAGTATAAACTATCAAAAGATTGACATGTGGTTATGTCAAATTTAAACCTGAAATTACTTATAATGACCTAAATTATATTAAATGATAAATATGTAATATAATTATACTTACAAACCATTCAAATTCATAATTTAACGCTATAAATTTTTTCGATTAAAAATGTTATTTTCAATTAAAATTTAGTATTTTTCAGTATTCATCAAAATATGAAAGTTTTCAGACAAGTACCAAAAGTTTATCCAAAGTAAAATATTATTTTCTGATTCTAAAGAAGAATTTAATTTCATTAAATTTAATATATTAAAGTGTCAAATATTGGTTTAAAAAAGGTTTTTCCATTAAAAGGTGGTAAAATTGCATTTTTAAAAAAATACTTCTTTTATCTGAAAAAATGAATTCGTTCTTATATTATGTCTAAGAAACACATAATATGGATTATAAAGTTATATGGAGTATATAAAATTTAAAATTCTTTTAGTACTATTCATATCATCTTTTTTAATGGCTAGTTTGGTAAGTCATGGTGTGCTTGAACTTGGTGTTGCGTGGAGCACTAACTATTGAATTACTTTAAAGAAAATAACTTACTATGAAATCTTGGGGGTGTTAAAACAATGGTCAAGTCATGTATAACATATTTGTAATCAATATTAAATCAATTTGAATAGTACCGACCTTAACAACCCAAGTCGAGGTAAACCAAAAGAGTTGAGAACATGAATGGATGATTTTATATATTTTCCACCAGAGCATCAGTTTCACTGTAAAATCTGAAAATTGAGCTATTGGAGTCATAAAAAGTAATAAATGGACTGTTTATAATGGAAATAAGGATGGTGTCAATTCCATCATTAACATCATAAAAAATATGTCTTGGAATTAATTCAATAATGACACTAAATTTAGGTCAAAGATGGTCTTTGACATAAAAAACTTGTTTCTCCATTGATGCTAAAACATATGGTTCATCGATAGCAAGAGTGTGAGTAATATAAATTAATCAAAATCTGAAATCAACTATAAATGTTCCATACCTGATCAAAAATTCAAACCACCAACATTTCATCACCATGACTCGTCCATGAGAATAATAATCCAATATTATTATTTTTTAAACGACTCCATAATAACCTACATTTTCAAACTGCTTTCTACTATCTGATGCACTAGCATAACAGTCTATTATGGAAGTAAGCATAACACCATCAGGTTGTGTTCTCATGTTCTTTTCTTGTTAAGTGATAATAAATCTGTACCCATTGATAATAATTGATTTACATTCGTGAACCACAATATTAGGACCAAAATCCAAAGCTCCTATTTCCTTAGAGACAGAGTCAGTAGGAAAACTCAATACCTGAAATATAAATCAATATTAAACTTAATTAATTATTGTTTTAATTATTTTAAACTTTAATAATATTACCTTCAATTTTAACCAAGTATAAAACTCTTTTCTATGAAAAGTCTCCCTTCTTCTCAATGATAAAGAATGATGATTTCTATTTATTATCTCTTTATGTTCCCTGTAGATAAAAATAGGAATATTTTAACATATATATATATAAGATATAAATAAGATATACATATTCAATGTACTTAAAATATGTAGTCATCGAACATTTCACAGTTGAAGAAAACAGTGCGATGTGACATTTCCCGCTCTTTAAGGATTAATGTCGTCAATGTTTATGATTAAGGAATTCATCCTGTTTGAGGAAGTGGTGAAAAACCAGGTTCAATTTTCTCATACAGTTCTTATTCATTTCTCATTAGTCTGTTCATTCTTGTAGTAAGATCAGACAAATACATAGAGTAGAAATCCATACAATCTTGAGCCAAGTAACCATTCACGATAGAACTTTCGGGACGACTTCTATTACGGACATAAGACTTTAATGTATACATTTTTATTTCCATTTAATACATCCATTGAAAAGACATAGTTCCTCCGAGAAGTGTTTTAGTTGGAATATGGACAGTTAGATGCAACATGCATGTGAAAAATGATGGAGGAAATATTTTCTCTAACTCACACAAAATTAATGGTGCATTTGCCAAATTTTTTTGCAAGAAATAATTGGAAAACTTCTTTACACAAAGATCTCTAAAAAAATGACACAACTGAATAACAACCACCCTTACATTATTGGAAAAAAGATAATGAATTGCTATTGGAATCAAATCTTGCAAAAGGATGTGATAATCATAAGTCTTCAAATATTTTAGATTCAACTCTCTTCTGTTGACCCATTTAGATATGTTGCTTGAATAGACATTAAGAACTTTAATAGTATCTAGTACTTATAGAAATTGATTTTTTTTCCGTATGTGTCATCACATAAGAAGCACATGGAACTTGCCATTTATTTTCACTGATATGCATAGAATTCAATTCTGGTTTGATGCCTCAATCCACCAAGTCATGCGGAGACTGTAAATCATCTTTTGTCTTTCCCTTAACATTTAGAAGAATCAAAATAAAAATTTCACACAATTGTTTTCAATGTGAATTATATCTAAGCAATGATGTAACAAATTGGATGACCAATAAGGAAAATCAAATAAGATACTTCTCTTCTTCCAATTATAACAGGTTTTAGTGGAAAATTTCTTTCTCTTTCCAAATTTCATTTCACACTTCCCAAATAAAAAATGAATTCTTTCAATTCATTAAGAAAATCAGTTCTAGAAATATGCTAAGGTGGATCATTGATCTCCATGGTATTTTCAAATCTTTGATGATTATTTCTATATGGATGCTCCATTGGCAAGAATCATCGATATCCCATAAAAATAAAACTACAACGATGTTTCAGTCTTCTGGATCATGTATTCTTTATGAAAATAGGACATGATAGTTTTCCCTTCATGCTCTATCCAGACATCATTGCATATGCCAGAAAATAATTGTTCATCCACATAAGCGCATCATGCATATGAAATATGTCTTTCAAACATGCATCATATGTGTGCACACCCATATCCTAAAGAAGTTTCAACTCTTTTATTAATGGTTTCATGTAAACATCTATATCATTTTCAGGATCATAAGGGCCCGATATGAGTATACTCATGAAAGTGAAATGTTTTTTCAAACACAAACATGGGGGAATATTATAAATGTGTATAAAAACTCTCAATGTGCTGTGCGACGTAGGCATATGATCAAACGGATTAAAACAGTAGCATGAAAGACCCAACCTGACATTGCGCATGTCAGCTGCAAAATCAGGATATCGAGCATCGAATCTATGCCAGGAAAATCCATCTATAGGGTGAACCAAATCATCATTAGACTTCTTTATCTTAGTATCATTCCATTTCATTTTTATTAATATTTCATCAGAAATAAAAAGATTATGGTGTCCAGGGATTAGTGGAAAGTGCCACATTACTTTCTATGGAACATGGGATGGTTTTCCATCAGCTTCTGGATTCCAGCAGGATTTCCCACATTTTATACGGTCATTTCTTTCAACAGTCTCCTCCTAGAATAAACTGCAATATTTCGGGCATGCATGAATTTTGTTTTTTGAAAATCCATGTTTCTAAACTAACTTCCATGCCATATAGTGGTGTGAGGGAATATCTGCATCATCTAGTAGTAAGTCCTTGAAGAAGGTAAGAATGTAATCAATAGCAGTATTAAAAATCCCATACATTGTTTTCCCATGAAATAATCAGATTAAAAATTCCAGCCTTTTCATTTTACGGCATTTTCGATATATATAGTCGTGGCAACATCATTCAATTTTTTCACCCTGACAGCATCATCATTTTCATTAGACACATCATGTCTTCTCATATCGGAATATTCTTGGGTCGAAATCCTTTCTTTTTTATGATGAAAAATAAATGGAAACTGGTCATATAAAAAATTCTCTAATATAATATTCTCATTTGGATCATCAGCAATTTGAGATTTAATTTTCTCCCCATTTTGATACCACACAGATTTTTTTCTTGAAAACCATATTTGGTTATGCGGTATATGACTTCTTCACGACTAAACCAAGGTCTTCAAGCACAATTGTAATAGGGGTAGTGTATGTGACCACTATATAAAGCATTGTGAAATGCAAAATCTAAAAATCTCTCGAAATTGTTTTGAAAATAACTTGAGATCCGATCGGTTTCATACATCCAAATTCTATACATTATGTAAAAAATTTTTATAAGTCATTTCATCAAAATCAATTCAATAAAATTGAAGTTTAATAGAAAATAAATTTAAGTAAATGAGAATTGTTTACTTTATATGAAACTATAACTGACACACTACTCTATATGAGAATCGTAATATAAAAAACAAAAAAATACTATATTTATAACAAAATATCTTTGAAAAACTATACATGAGTGTACATGATCATGTACAATTGTAGAGGAGAATTTTTCAGGATTTAAAAAAAAATTAGATCAAAATTATTTAACATTTTAGTAGATTATTTGAGTGATCACATACACTGCCCGAGGGGGTGGGGGTGTCCAGGGGTGTGGGGGGGGGGGGGGGGGGGTCCTGGGGTGGGGGGTGTCCAGTGGGTGGGGAACTATCCTGGGGGGTGGGGGGATATACATGAGGGTTGGGGGTGTCTAGGGGGTGGGCGTGCTGTCCATGGTGGTGGTGGGGCTGTCCATAGGGGTGGCAGGGCTGTCCATGGGGGCAGGGGGTGTTTAGGGGGGTGGGCGGGTTGTCCACAGGGGTGGGGGGGGGGGGGCTGTCTATGGGGGTGGGGGTGTCCGTGGGGGTGGGGGTGTGTGGGGGGATAAGTGGGTGTCCGGGGGGTGGGGAGTGTCCAGGGGGGTGGGCGGGCTATCCATGGGGATGGGGGGGGGGGCTGTACAGAGGGTGGGGGTGTCCAGGGGGGTTGGTGGGCTGTCCACAAGGGTGGCATGGTTTTCCAAGGGGTATGAGGTGTTCAGAGGGTGGGAAGGCTGTCCACGGGGGTGACAGTGCTGTCCAGGGGGTGGGTAGGCTGTCCACTGGGTGGGGGGGGGGGGGTTTCCACAGGGGTGGCGAGGCTGTCCAGGGGGTTGGGAGTGTCGAGGGGGTGGGTGGGCTGTCTAGAGGGATTGCGAGGGGGGGGGGGGGTGTGGCTATATAGGGATACGTGGTATCCAGGGGGTGGGGGTGTCTGGGATGGGGGGTGTCCGGGGGGTGGGTGGGGGGGGGGGGGTGTTGAGGGGGTGGGCGGGCTGTCCACAGGGTTGGGGGGCTTCCAGGGGGTAGGGGGTGTCCAGAGGGTGGGTGGGCTATCCACGGGTTGGATGGGATATCAAGGGGAGTTCGGGGTGTCCAGGGGGTGGGCGGGCTATCCACGGGTGTGGTAGGGCTGTCCAGGGGGAGGGGGTGTCTAGGGGGGTGGGCGGGCTGTCCACAAGGGTGGGGGGGGTGGGGGGTTTCCAAGAGGGTAGGTGTGTCCAGATGGGTGGGGGGCTGTCCACGGGGGTGAGGGTGTGTACGCGGGGGTGGTGGTGGTGGTGGTGGTGGTGGTGGGGGGGGGGGGGGGTCCAGGGGGGAGGTTTTCCAGGGGGTTTGGGGGCTTTCCAGGTGGGGTTGAGGGTGTCTAGTGGTGGGGGTGTTCGGGGCCCTGAGGGATGTCCGGGTGGTGGGGGTGTCTAGGGGGTGGGAGGACTTTCCACGGGGGTGGGGGTTGTCTGGGGGGTACGGGCTATCCCTGGGGGTGGGGGGATGTCCATGGGGGTGTGAATGGGAGCTATGAGATTTAATTGGGCTGTCATTATTGTTATGAAAAACAAACTATGGGTGTTAAGGATTTGAGTTGTATTTTTTAGTGAAAATCCAATTTGGTAGGATTGGTGACTTGATAACATGATGGTATCAAGTTTTCAATCGGGAAAATGTTGGGGAATTGGATTTTTGTGGAAGGAATACAGGTTAGTGAATATCTATAGGTATTTTTTTAGGAATGATATGATGTATGGTAATGAGTTTGTAAGGATTTGCATCACCATGAAATGATGATTAAGGGTGTTTTTCTATATGAAGTTGTATGGATTCCTCGATATTTTTTTCATTAGAACATGAATTAAATTTAGGATGTCATTAGAAGGTGAAGTCTAGATAGAATTACTATTCATTTAATACATTGAGTAGTAGGCTTATGAATATGGGATGTGAATATGGTAGTAGGTCCCTGGTTTAGGTGGATATATATAGAGATTTTCCTCCACTGGTCTTTGTATGAAAGGATTCTAAAAGTCTCCCACTGTCATCCACTGATATATTCTTTCTTGAAAAATTTTTTGTGGGAGAAAGAATTCATCCTTTATAGTTGATTTCACTTTTAGATCATATGATGCCTTACTCATCAAGATGACTAGACAAGAACCAAAACTAAAGAGGCCTCAGACCAATCCAAACCTCTAGAAGTGATGACTTCCCAGTGCTTATTGGCAAACTATGGAAGTGATGAATTCCCACCTGCAAAACCCCCCTCCACACCTCACCCCAAACAGAGTCCCCCTATAAAGCCCCCTCCCATCCACCCACTGCACAACCCCCACCCCACCTGCACCCCCCACTTGCACAACCCCCTCCCCCACCCTCACCTGCACAACCCCCCTTTCATCCACCCACAGCAACCCCCATCACCTTCACCCCCACTTGCACAACCCCCCACCCCCCTATACACCCCCAAGTCACCCCTAATAGACTCCCACCTGCCTAGCCCCCCCGCCACCAAACCCCCCCCCCCCCCACTTGCACAACCCCCCCAACCCCACCTGCATAACACCCCCACCCCCACATGTACAACCCCCACCTCTTCCCAACAGACTCCCCCCTTCACCCACTGCACCCCCACCTGAATAACCCCAACAAAACACCCCCTCCCCCACCCACTACACCACCACCCCCCTATACCACCCCACTTCAAATAAATTTGATTCACACAATCATGACAGTTGAAATATAGAACAAAAATAGAAAACAAATCAAATTTCAATTTTTGGGTATAACATACTGAACAGACCTCAGGTTTAGGTCAAATCAAAATATAAAAAAAATAGATGCAAAACATTAAACCTAAGGTATGACTTACAAATTTAAAGTATAGAATAAAACAAATTTCTTATTTAATATGAATCTGGTGTAATAATTTTACGACCAAGAGAGATATTTGGTCTTGGATTTACTTATGCAATCACACAGATGAGGGATTGGGTCTACTATAAATTTAGGGGAAAACATCCCCAACGGTTTTAAAAAACCATTGGGAAAGGTAAGCTTTACCAATAGTTTTAAAAAATCGTTGGGAAAGCCTACCTAAAACTAACATATCCGAATGGTTTTATCAAACCGTTGGGTAAAAGTCCTCTAAAATTCATATATCCCAATGGTTTGATAAAACCCTTGGGTAAAATTCATCAAAAAATTTATATTCCAATGGTTTAGTGAAACTGTTGGGGTAAGGACCTCTTCTGACCCCTGTTCCAATGGTTTATGAAAACCGTTGAAAAATATCCTTTGGTATATCCTCCATTTACAATAGTGACAGGAAACCTTATTACCATAGTTTTCGATGGTTTATAAAGATATATATAAGAATATATATATATATAACTATATAAACCAATAATGGTATATAAAGCTGTGGTTAAATGGTTGGTTTATCATAGTGAAGTTCTAGGGATCAAATCCAGCGGTTCACATTTTTTTAGAAGCCTGTAGCCAGGGTATAAATGTGATATATCCGCAGCTTGAAACTCTAAAAGTAGGTATATTTCTAAAGTGAATAATAGTGGATATAACCCTTGTAAAATAGGGCTATAACTTGTCTCTATTTCCATTCCAACACGATCTATTAACATCTAGACAATGGATATAATCTATAACTACAAATTTTCCATTATTTCCATGGTTTTTTCATGGCTATAAGTGAATTTTATAGTTGTTTCAAAAGTACCTCATTCGAAAAAAGAAGAAGATTAATTTTAAACTATTGTTAAAAAATTAAATAATGGCTAAAAATGGATTTAAAAAATAATTCTAGACTAATAGAAATATTTTTTAAATCATTTTAGAAAACATGGGTTTGGATGAAAAGGGTTTTTGACCGAACGGAGAAATAAAATCAGTTTTCTATTAAAATGTTATTTTTTTATCTTGAGTAATTAATGTGAGTAAAATGAAAGAAAAGAATGTACTCTCAAGAAATAACATATTATAAGAAAATTCCAGAGATTATTGAGAGATAGATTATGATATTTCATAATTTAAAACTTAATCATAAACAATCCCGATAAACAATGAGAATGTAACATAAATCCCTTACCTTTGGTATGACTTTCTTCAAAAGTGATTTAACCTCCTATATCATAAATTTAAATTTATGATAAATCTATAGCAGAATAATTTTCATACTTATAATATCATAAATTATCCATTTATAATATTTCGAAACAAATTTATTACTAATTCCTTATTAAAATCATTTAGGGTGTTAACTATTTTGGTTTTTCTGTGAATTTCAGTTTGGTAGTTTCAGGACTTTTACTTTGATCATTGTTCCATAATCTTAAAAAAGTTAACCATGATATTAATATCATATATTTTAATTATATATATATTTGGATTCATCCATAAATTATAGATATAGAAAAATGAATTAAACCATTCATGAAGATGGTAAGCCGTACGTACGCATGAATGCTATTTTCACTTTTAAACAGATGGAAAAAATAAATATAATATTACTCCACCTTAGAAAAAGATTTTATATATCATATATGTAATATATATTAATTAAATCTATCCATATTACCAATCATATAAAGTGTAAATTAAAAACTAATCACATCACTTCTTTAAGGTGGTATCCCACTTGTATGTATGAGCGATGTTATCATTTTCCAATAGATTTGAATGAAATAAGTTAGATATGTTATTATAATTCTAGAAGCATAATTATTTCATGAATATCATGTATACACATTAAAATAATCAAAATAACCATCCATGAGTGGTGATGAAAAACGAATTTTATCGCTATGTGGAGGTGGTAATCCATACATACTCATGAGCAATACTTTTACTTACTATTTGGTGGAATTAATGGTGGATATTGGTTGTTCCATAATCGAAATATCTTTTAAAAATATCAAGGACACTAAATTTATTATTTTATGATGAATGAAACAGATTTATAGGAGATATAAGAATAATGAAATTGAAATAGGTTAGGTAAGATGATTACCAATCCTACGATTGGCCACCTTTAATTATAACCTTAAAGACCCTTGGAATGGTTTGTTGAGAAGAAAAGTACCTCAAACTCATGAATAGGTAAGTTTAGAATATAATTTGGTTGGGTTTTCTTGATCCATATGAACAAATGTGGTGTAAATAATAGATATAAAGGGTTTCATTTTATAAGAGTTTAAAAGGTCACACTTGGAATCACATAAAATATTTAAGTATAAATGATGAATTTCTCAAATATAATGTTAAAAAATAGGCATGAAACTACAGAAAATGATGGTATGGTCAAGATATCACTATCCAAAAAAATATATACTGGTTTTTATATCATTTAAAACCTTATCATTTGGTTTAACCCCTTCATTAACTAATTTTAACCTTAATCTTGGTAACACATTTATTAATCTTAAAGAATTATTATTTTAATTATAATGGAAACATTGTCTCATATGTAATAGCCCAGAACCCACACTACCAGATCCGATGCTAAATACATAAAATTTATATTTATGTCTTAATAAATGTGACTGAGTTTTTTCCATCCAAAACATAAAATCTCAGAAGGAAATATTGGACCATTTACATACCTAAAGACCTTTTAGGTTTAAAGTTTTAGATAATTAGGAAAAAATCCTAACCATATAGTTTTATAAATATCTAGTTTATAAGTATTAGCATCATCTCCCATTAGTATCCTTCTTAGGAATAACATACTCAAAAACATTATTAACTACCTAGAGAAAATAAATATAAGAAAAGGGTGGGATAAAATGCACAGTAAGGGTTACATATAACAAAATATATCATGGAGCAATAAAAAATTAATCATATTTAAAAAGGCATAATAAATATGGAATGGAAAATAACTAAGAACACATGCCATTTTATCAATAACTCGAGTAACATGATTAGATAAAGAATGGAAATGTAAATAAATGAACACACATGCCATTTAATTAATATCATGATCATAAAATGAATAAATAGATAATGTCATAGTGAAAATATCATGGATAATAATAACTGAATTATTTATGAAGGAAATTATTAATTATTTGATGTCATGATCTCACACATCATGATACCTCTACTATCAAGGCCCCTCAAATGATTGTTTAAAATTGGTGGGAATGTATATACATTTGACCTATTTAACTAAGTCTAGCCTACTGATTCATCTCATGATACTACCGACGCATTGGGGGGATATCTATAACTAGGACCCACTTGTATCAATATGTCCAAATCATTCCTAATATATTAAAAAATCAATTTAATTCGTGAAAAATATAGCTTATCCTCAAAAATATGTATTGAGTAAATGATAAAAATTAATAATAATTTCATAGTTAATCATATAACCTTAAAAGTAAAATTCTGTATGTAGAAATGATATATTATATAATTATTAAGTATATCCATGATAAATAATATTGATATTTATAGGAAATTAAATGACTAATGATGAAAAGAAAGTGAATATTTCAAGTCAAATATCCTTAGATGAAATAATTAAAATTAAAATTTAAAATACCATGAAGTATAAAGTGTTCATGATATTACATGAAAATGGGATATATATACACCATACAAAATAAATTTGGTGCATAACATTACAATATTGCTCAATGAAGTATAATTGAGATGAAGTCCCTTACCTTTATTTTGACTAATCACATACGTTATTTATATTCCTTAATAATAAACTTTGGTTAATCATTTACTTTATTAAGAACCATTTTCAAGATTATTATTCCTTTTATCTCACTTATTACCATATCTCAGAAATTATTAAATCATTTATGTTCATGTCATAGGTTTTAGTGATGTTTGGTATATAATACCAAAATTATTTTGGTAGGTTGAATATGGTCCAAGAGGTCATCATTCCATAATATACAGAATAATAATCATGAATTAATTATCATTTTTATACATTATTTATAATTTTAAATCAAATTATCTAAAATGATCATGAAAAATGAACTACATTACAATCAGGGAGATAGTAGGCCGTAGATCCACATTAGTAACATTTCCATTTTTGAATGATCATTATGGAAAGAAGGTAATAATTATTTTATATATCAAGAATTATCATAATATATATATATATAATATTAATTATTTAAATATACTTATATATATTATCCATGTGATGTGGGGATGAAAAACAAATCACACTGCTTCATGGAGGTGGTGGTGCACACGTACACATGAATGATGTTATAATTTTTAATGCAAGGAATTGTAATGATTTAAATGATATATTATATGTTTAAAATTATAAATATGTAATTAATATGAAATATGGACATTAATTCCATCATTATGACTATACTTGAGAGAGGATAATGGAAAATGAATTATATGGGATTGTGAGGTGGCAGTCTGCTATACACATGTATGATGGATCCCTTTCCCATTTGATGGATGTTGGAGATGTGTTGGTGTTGAAATTAAAATTATAAATTCATAGTATATATAGGGTATTGGTTTTATTAATTTATCATTTTTTAAGAATATTTTAAGGAGGTGGAAGAAAAAAAATAAAACATGCAATTAAAAACTATACCTCTTCTTAAGAAAACCACTTTTTATTAACACATTAATAATGATAATATTAGGATTATTCCACTAATAAGGAATATATAATCCGTTGAGGGATTTTAGAAATGGATTTGGGCAGGTATTCTTAAAAATAAGGTTTGTTAAGTGTGATGGAATGAGAAGATTAGGTTCCCTTTTATAAGAGAGGGGGGGGGGAATCTTAGAATTTATCAAAATAATAAATTAAGATAAATTAATAATCAATTAAAAATGGATAAAAAGTAATTTATTTTCAATTTTAGATGATTATGGGTTTAAAAAACCTCATTCAATAAAAATTAGAAAATTTTGGACTATATTTATACCTTTATCTTTTTTGTTTTAACCCCTATTTTACCCCTTTAACTCTTAATGTGTCAATATGAGTTTTTACTCTTTGAAGTTCATTATAGTTTCTATAAAATTATAAAATAACCATAAATATTTTTTTTATATTTTAAACAATATCCTAATCACTTGGATTAATTTAATTTTTTTTGAAATTTTATATAGAATATAGATTATGTCAATTTTTAGAACTATTCATTACTTCAACTTTAACAATATAAAAATAACACTTATAATTCTAAAAAAATTATTTTAATGCATCTAAAAAATGTAAAGTTCATCTATAAAATTCCATTATTATTTCAAATATCTCAAATTATATTTATTTTAATATTTTTAATATCATTTATTTTATTTTCCCATTAATTGAAAAATTACTGCATCAACATTGTGTAAGCATTTAAGGTAATTATTTTTTCAATAAAATTAAAAATAAATTACCATGATGAAGATAAATGTTTTATATTTAAAAATACTATTTATAGTTGTACATATCCTCTAGATGACACCATATTAAAAATATTACACTTATTAAATATAAGAGTGTTCTATGATTGACTTTTCATTAAATAAAATACTATAACTGTCATAATCTTATCATAGTGGCTCCAAAAGTTCATAAATTATACAATTAGATGATTAAAGTTGATAGATACTCATAAATTAAAATTTATTTATTTTTTTTGGGTCATTTTATGGTACTTATCATTTTATTTTTAACCTAAATTACCTGATTTTCCCTTTACTGTGGTAATAAAATTACAGAGTTTACTATTCATATTGACCAAAAATAAAATGGGAATATTTATTAAACTTATAAAAAATTATTTAAAATATGGAATATATTTTTTAATATTTTAAAGACAAAATTTTTAGAATTTAATTTGAAATTAATCTAGCAAAACGCACTGAAAAATAGTTTTCTTGAAAAATGTGTTTTTAATCAAAAAAATGTATTGACACTAAAATAATTAATAAGGATGATTAAAATTTAATTAATTATTTTAAATCTAATCAAATTTAATTTAATTTATGTTATATCAAATTAAAATCCTAAAGTTACTTTTTAAAATAAAAAATGACAGTTTTATAAAAAATTTATATTTTTTACTATTCATTGAAAAATTAATATTTTCATAAAATATTAAAAAATAATACTAATATAATTTTAACCTAATGAATTAAAAAATGAAATTAATTTTTCAAATACAAATTCTAAAAACATCCATAAATTAATTATAACATTTACTAAAAAAAATAAGAAGAACTCGTTTTTGAAGAAAACATAATAAAAATGGTCTTGGGTCAAAACCCTTTTCTAAAAGAAATAAAAAACAAAAAAATGGAACATGAAAAGAAGTATGGTTAAACTTAAAATTCCCTCATTAAAGGAACAGATAAAAATTTCTGAGTGATTATCTTGCTCGTCATCCTCGAGAAGTACCACAACCACACAGATGACGACCACACCGCAATGTCTTTTCCCTATGCCAAGGCTCTTGTTCCTCATCAGAGGATGAAAATGAATTTTGATCTTACAAACTCTGAGTTAATGATCCATATTAACATGAAGTTTCTCTAATTTTAATCTTGTGAATAATATGAATTCCTTCTTCCACCTTGATTGAAAGAAATTCAATAATATCAAAATATTCATGAATATTGATTTGCACCGCGATCCAAAACTGTAAAAATACTCTCAACTTGAAGATCAAACCACACTTAAATATCATTTTTATACCTTTTTGTGACCTTTAATTTAATATTATTCATACCCACTAATTTAATGACTAAGTTATATTGGTCACTTTTAAATAATAATATTTAGTTGTTCATTTATGCTCGGTGTTGCGTATCGTATATGCTATTGAAGATTGTGTTCTAATAAATTATTAAATTTTTACATCATAAATATCGAATTAATGAAATTTTAGACCTATTATCATCATAATTTACCTATTTCAACATTTGTATGATTTTTTAATAAAATACTATTTTTATAAAATATCATTATTGAAATTTTTACACTTTTCATTCACTTTGATTTTAAAGTCAACAAGATAGTTATGGAATTAAAATATTATCTTTTTAAAAACCCCAACATGTTATATTTATCCATTATTTTTTTAAAAGTAATAATTCTCCCAAATTTTATTAATTTTAATATTTTTGAAATCATTTTTTATTAATTGTATAAATTAATTATTGGCATTGGGTAAACATTTAACTTAAATATTACAACAATAAAAATTAAAAATAAGTTACCATAATGAAAAAATTAATCCAAATTTTCAATAAATTTTTATTATAGAACTTATCCTTTTTTATCCTTATATAAAAATTTAGAGTTATTAAAGTCCAGAATGTGATATTTTGGATGTTTCATTACATAAAATAATATAAACATACTTATCTAGATAAAATGGAAAAAATGACAAATATTATAATTTAATATGGATATGGAATAATATTTTTCATCAAATTAAATAAATTAGTGTTTTGGGTTGATTTTTAGATTTTATCTCATGGTTTTTGCCCAGTTTAAACCATTTTACCCTTACTAAGGTGATAAATATTTAGCATAATTACAATTCATAATGACAAAAAATGAAACAATTTACCAATTTTGATCATCCTAATTTCAAATATTTAATTTAATTTTTATTATTATATTTCTATAAGTGGTAGAAATCCATTTGAAAATAAGTGTACATAACACAATTAAAAGTATATTCAGAAAAATGTGTTTTAATCATAAAACTTGATTTATTCTTATTCTATGACAAGTAAAATTCATAAAAAGAATATAATTTCTTTTATTGAATATATTATCTTTATATTTAATTAAAAACATTTCCAATAGTTATTTATTTAATTAATTTAGATATAATACATTGAGGAAATAAAAACATGTTTCAGAAAAAAAAAATTAAGACAAAAAATAAACGTTTACAAAAATCATGTTTAATATATATTACTAAGTAATTAATGAAATCAAATCAAATTAAAATATTCATATTTTACTTTTCGATAAAATTCAAATCACAGTGGGACCTTTTAGTGAAATTAAACTATAGTTTTACAGAAATTGATATTTTTTTTCACTATTCACTAAAAGTAAATCTTTTTAGAAAAACAACAAAATTTCACTCTAAGATAATTTTGATATCAATATATGAAATACAATAACCATTTTTGAAAAAAGCATATTTTTGAAACAGAAAACTACTTTAATAAAAATTGAGAGTACAAATATATTATGAATTAAATAATTCATTAGAATTAAGAAAAAATTTATATATATACTTCATAATTTGTTTAATAATTTTTATACTCATCAATTTAACATCTATGTTTTAATATAAAAATTTTCATTTTAAGATCTACGTTGTGTTTCAAGAAATCTATATAGAACTTAAAATTTTCTAAAAGGAAATATATTAAAAAATATAATGGTTTTACATTATACCCCATTAAATAAATTGTGTACTCCCAATTTTTATCTGAGTTAAATAGGTTAAAAATTTAGAAATACCATTTTTGAAGAGCCACATTATATAAAGGGACAATAAAATTTCCTTAGAAAATGGGATGTGATAAAAATAAATGTTACTCGAAATAACACAAAATCACGTTCTTAGATAAGTATAACATTAGTGGAAATTTAAAATATAGACATGGAGGAGAAAATTAACATCCATGGGATCATATAAATTGATTGAAATCATGGTTATGATAATTTTAATGACCAAAAAACCATAAATTAGTGAGGGTTAAAAAGTCAATCAATTCATTGTAAATAAAGGTAAAAAAATACTTTTTTTATTTTAAGTTCATTTTTTATTGTAAATGGATAATTTTACTATCAATATAGAGACCATTTGAATATAGTTGATTTATTTCCATATCATTAGAAAAATTTCAACCTTTGGTTGCACTTAGATCAATTTAAAAATCATCTCTTGCTCCAAAAAATGAATATCTGAGAATAAGTTTTCATTCTTAAAGGCTAAATTTAACTTTAAATGGATAATAAGATCCATAAAATAATAAAAACTCATTCCTTTTTCTCTAGATATTTAAAAAAACCAAAAAATTTAGTATATGTTATCAAATATGACAAATCATAATTTAATATCAAACAATAATACCCAAATTTCAACTTAAAGCATTCTATAAGTAGTAAACCTTAAAAAACTTCCAAAATATGCCACATATAATTCAAAATCCAAAAAACCAAAAGATTTGATCATTTTTTTTATGATTAACTTTAACATTTATCCCCATAATATATGAAGTATATCATAGTGTCACAAACCAAACATGTTAATACCTTGATTCTCTTAAAAAATTCTAATAAACCATATCACCGTAAAACAACAATGAAAACATATATGTTTTCAAAAATTAACACTATCCTTATTCATCCAGTAAAATCATTAACTGTTGAATATATCTATAAATCCAAAATGCAACAAAATTTATCAAATATTACCTAAATAACTTATCTATAAAATCACTAACAAATTTCAAGGTTACCAATGCTATCCTATTTACTTCATCAATGGAAAAAATCTGTTTATCCCAAATAAACATTATTAACTCAACATCAAGAACATAAGGGTTATCTTTTACTTATTCATGTTTTCTACAAAAATATCACCTTACCACTAAATCAATTTTCTTGGTTATCAGTACCATTATATATATTTTTCCAAATACTTAAGTCCAAATTACCATGGAATAATCCTTACATGTTTCATGATCATTATAATCCAAATATTTATGATATAACACTTTTACAACACAATTATTTAATCCCAATACATACACACTTCAATACATTCACTAAAATGATTGGTATATCAAAGGTCCTTCCTTGGTATATGAGTTAACCCTTGGATTAGGGCGTTGACTCAGATAATTCACATGTTACCCACACATAATACATTTAATGACTTGGAAATTAATTGCTTTATGACCTTAATTTCCACATAAATAACATACTCCCATTCCTTTAAGATATTCTCTTGGGTTCCCCTTACTACATTCTTAACATAAAGAAAATTGAGATTTCATTCCTCTAAGGTCATTAGAATATGAAATTTCATAAAACTATATATTCCTCTTATTTTAGGAAACTCACTAAATTTTACATTACTAATCATACATAATGGTAGATGATTAAGAATAATCGAATGGTTTCGACTTCGAGTTCTTATTTCATTTAGGTTCTCATGAGGAAAATCATTAAATTTTCCATTACATTAACCACTAAAATTAATCCTCATGGTTCCAACCATTGTTTAAAATTATGAACCATAGAATGAGAAACAATAATCACAGTGTGATATCAAGAAAAATAATTTATATAATTTATAAATCACGACACATTCTTCCCAATCAATGAAACCTTAGGTTTCACTACGGGAAATATAGATATTTGCGATGGGTCATTTGCGACGGGATCCCGTCGCAAATCGCCCGTTGCAGAAAACGCCGTCGCAACTAATTTTTTTTGCGACGGGCCCATCGCAAAAACACGTATTTGCGACGGGAAATTGACCCGTCGCAAATAGGTTTCTGATTTTTTTAAAAAAATCTTTTGCGACGGGCCCGTCGCAAAAAGTATTTGCGACGGGTCATATTCCCGTCGCAAATGGTTTCTTCAAAGCGGGTATTTGCGACGGGCCCGTCGCAAATAATAATAAAAAAATTAAAAAAAAAAAATTAAAAAATTTATTTATTATTATATAAATCAATAAACCTATTTATATTGATGTAAATATAATATTTATTTTTTAAATATGTTTTAGAAAGGAAAAATGAAAATCAAATATGAATGTATAATATGTTCAGTAAAAGAGGCTTATAAAATAAATTAAAAAATATTTTTAATTAGTAATTATGTAATTTTTATCAGTTAATAGTCATTTAATAACTCTTTGAATATAAAAAAAATAAAAAAATTAATGAAAGATGGAAAATAAGTTAAAAATGAAACCCAAACTTCAAACGACCATAACTTTTGATCCGGGACTCCGTTTGAGCTCCACAGCATATCAAATCAAAGCCTGCGACGATCTCTACAGCGCTGTGGACTGGTGGAAACCGTCCAAGGTTGCTTTAAGGCCAAAAAAGGCCCAAAAGTCCTCCAAAACTGAGTTTTTAGTCAGGGTACCCCGATTTTTTACTGTTTAAACAACTATAACTTCTGCTCCGGATGTCCGATAAACCTCTACCATATATCATATCGAAGATCGTTTCATGTTCTTCGATTTGACTGATTGTGGAGCTGAAACTGCCTTCTGGATTAGAAGTTATGGTCATTTAAACATTCAAATGGCTATAACATCCGATCTGGATGTCCGTTTGGCCTGTACCACATATCATATCGAAGATCGTTTCATGTTCTTCGATTTGACTGGTTGTGGAGTTATAACGGACTTACGGATTAGAATTTATAGCCGTTTTAACATTCTCAGTGTATTTTCACCCCCTCATTCCTATGTATTCATTCATAACTATATATATATATATATATGTGTGTGTGTGTGTGTGTGTATCTATTGTATATATGTATTCGTTCATTTATTTATTTATTTATACATATACATAAAAACCCATATTTTATAAATTTATTTAAAACTAAGCTTATAAATATATATTAATTAATACACAAATAAATATACGAATAAAAACTTATAACTACATATATATATATATATAGAATAAATATATATTAATATACGAATATATATATATATATTTATATAACCAAATATATTTATATTAGTATAAATCTATATTAATATACAAATAAATATAACTATATATATATAGATAGATCATTAAATGTATAAAAAAATGAAATGGCTTAGTTGTAAAGGTTAATGCGCGCATGGGGGAGGTTTATTCCTATTTATTATTAATTATTTCTAATTATTATTAATTACTACTAATTACCATTAACTATGAACAATTAATACTAATAATTTAAATTTATTAAATAACAAAACAATATAAACACAATTAAATTACAACTAATTAAAAATAAATAAAACTAATAAAAAATTTAAATTAAATATTAAATTAAAAAGAAAATAAATACCTTTAAAATTGATCTGAGGTTGATCTCCGATAATTGTTGAAGACATCAATATCAAATCTGGAAATAAAAATTAAACTTAAGAAACTGTGAACTCTAAAAATAGAGTTTTGAGAGAAGTTGAGAATGAATGGAAAAAAACGGGTGGGGGTATTTATAGGTTAGATTATTTGCGACAGGTCCCGTCACAAATACTTGAGCCCGCATTTATCACGGTCAACGGTTAAATAGTTATTTGTTACGGGTCCCGTCGCAAATATTAACCTGCCGACATACTATTTACGACAGGGGGTATATTACCGTCACAAATAGTTTTTACCTCCACCGAGTATTTGCGACGGGGTATATTCCCGTCGCAAATAGTTTTTACTGCCGCCGGTTATTTGCGACGGGTGGTAACCAGCCGTCGCAAATTACTTTCCCGTGGTTTGGCGCGCTTTGCGCGCCAAGCCTTTTGCGACGGGTGAGATTTCCCCTTTGCAAATAAGTGGTTATTTGCGACGGGAAAATACCCCCATCACAAATAACCCATCGCAAAAACCCCTTTTTCCCGTAGTGTTTAACCTAGGCCATCCTTGGTTATCATATATCCAAATGATTTACAATGTTTTATAAATAAAATTTTAATTAAACCTAGAATATCCCCAATGAGTGAAAAAATAGGTGTAAATTAAATGCACACTCACATTTCACTAGAATGATGGTTGATATATATTCAAACAACTCTTTTCAGGGTTATTACCCGTATATGAAATGATGCCAAAATAAAAACCACTTTTAATATCTGAAAATGGATTTTTTATAGGATAATCACACTCATTTCTTTACCATAACATAGGATGTAATAATATACATGAAATTATCCTACAGGTTCTCTATAAAATTTTCTCATCCCAGTTTCCAAATGTAATTAAACCTTTCTTCTGATACAAACTATAGCAACACATACTTTTTATACATAGATATTACATATTAATAGATGAATATTAATTACTTAACATTACAATTCACACTAGAATTGAATATGTTTAGTGACTTTGGAAAAAAGGATACATAAGAAACCAGTTCATAATAGATCTACATCATCTCCCACTATGTTCTTAATAACAAGCACCTTTTTTATACACATTATTCTTCATATGTTTCTTTATAACTCGGGGAAGGGAAACATATTAAAGGGAGATATTTGATACTTAGTAAGGGTAAAAAGGGAGATATCAATGAAAAGTTAAATATAACATGAACATAAGGGTATGATAACATGATCATAACTTTTGAAAACTATACTTTTCACACCATAGATCATAATCTCGAGTAAAGTCATAAGTTTTGACAATTCATAAGACATGAATCATAAAAAAAATCAAAGAACATGAGCCTTGTGAGCATAAAATTGTCATAAGATATAATTTTTATTTATAATAATAATAATAAAAACTAATTTCCTTTATAGTTAAGGCTCATAACCAAGACTTTCATATTAGATTGGGTTCACTTCCCAAACCATTGTATTCTTAGTAAAGGTTTACTCTAATGACTATCATAATTGATATATTACCTTAATAAACTGAGATAAATCCCCATTCCAGTCCTTTTTACCTCATGATATATCAATATTTTCCTAATTCATTAGAGGTATATATAACTTCAAGACCACCCTACACATAATTAAAATAAAACACACGTGTTCCATAAGATCATAAAACATTCACCATAGCATAACCCATGGAAAGAAAATAGGTTTAATAAACATCTTATCATTTCATTATAGTATAAACCATGGAAAAGAAACGAGTTTGATTAAAATTTCATCATTTAATTATAAGATAACTCATGGAAATGATTTGAGTTTCAAATGGTTTCATGATAACTTAATTATCTCATGGAAAGAAACGAGTTTCACAGAATCTCCCTTAAATCACGATCATAATAAACCATACAAATAAATTAATAGGATAATATCATTATATCATATACCTTATAAATCATAAGTAAAATAAATGATGTAATCATATATTAATAATTCCTTTAAAATATCACATGAACATTTCTTTAAGAAAATACCCTTTTCGCTTTGAAATCACAATTTTAAAATCTAAAAATTTCTCAAATATTAAGGAAAAGTTTTTCATTGAAAATAAAATCTGAATATTTTAATCAAAACTTCAAATTATTGAGTGGTCATGATGGTGATAATTTTTTTTCATTCCATGTATGTTAAAATAATGATTCCTTTCACATTTTTTGTTTAAAAGTCAAAATTTCCTCACTTATAAAACAACAAGAAGATTCGATTTAATGTTTTTTTATAAATTTAATCATGGGTAAAAATTAAATAAAAAAAAATTGGTTATTTTAAAAAAAAAATATAAATCATTTTTTAAAACATTTACATGAAATAAAAAGGATTTTTGATCAGATATAGAAATAAAGTAAGTTTTCCTTGTAAAAGTTATTTCGGTATCTTGAGTACTTAAAGTGATGAAAATTAAAGGAAAAATTGTATTATAAAGAAATATACTATGTTTAAAAAAATTAAATTTATTCACTATATTAATATCATGAAATTTTATCATCTTTAACTTAATCATAAACAATCCTAATAAACATTGAAATTGTAACATAAATCCCTTAACTCAAAATTAACTTGCTTCAAATGTTATTTAACGTATAATATAATAAATTTAAATTTATTATACAAATATAAAATAATAATTTATATACTTATAATATCATATATAATTCAATTATAATATTTCAAATCTTATTTATTAATATTTCTTTACTAAAATCATCATTTTTGGGTGTTAACAGTTTCATTTTTCAGGAGAAATTCAGTTTTGTAGTTCCGATCCTTGTACATTGATCATAGTTTAATCATTTATAGAATGTTAATAATTCTATTAATATCACACACACACATATATATATAATATATATTAATTAAATATATCTTTATTACCACCCATGTAATGAATATACAAAAAAATAATCACATCACTTTTTTGCGGTGATAGTCCACACGTACGAATGAGCGATGTTATCATTTTCTAAAGGATTTGAAGGTAATAAGGTAGATACGATATTATAATTATAAAAGAAAAATTTATGTCATAAATATAATTTATAAAAAATACAACAAATTTTAACAAGCATCGATTAAATATGGTGATGGAATATTATTTATATCACTATGTTGTGGTGGTATTCCACACGTACCCACAAGAAATAATTTTACCTCCCATTTGATGAAATAGAGGGAGAATATTGGTGGTTACATAAAAATAATAAAATTTTAGATTATTTGTGTTTTTTAATTTCATATTTTATGATGAGTAACATATATTTAGTGGATGTATAATATTAAATAAATTGAAAGTGGTCAGGTAATGTGATCACCTCTCATTTGGTTGACCTCCTTTAGATCATTTTCTGCGGACCCTTAGAATGGTCTTTTAAGAAGACAAAAACCTATAATTCATGGATTGGAACTTTTATAAAATAATTTTATTTGGATTTTTAATGCAATATGTCTCAACGTGGATTAAATAAAATATATAAGCGGTGTCATTTTATATTGGAGGGAAATAACACACATGGAATTATTTAAAATATTTAAATGTAATTAATGTATTTCTCATGTGTAATGCCTAAAAATAGCCATGAAATAAAATAAAAAGAGGATATTATTTAAATATAATCATCCAATTAAATTTTGATAGATTTTGGTTTCATTTTAAATTTTATCATTTGGTTTAACCCTACCATTAACTAATTTTAACCTTAACCACAACAACACCTTTTTTAATCTTAAAGTGTTAAAATTTTAATATAAGGTAAAAATTGCCGCATAAATTCCTAAAATATGATATTTTGGACCAATTATCTTCATAATTATTCTATTTGAATATTTTTTATTATTTTTAAATTATTTAATAAAATATTATTTTTCATAAAAAATCATTACGTTCATTTTTGACACTATTAATATTTTTTGATTTTAAAGTCCTCAAGATAGTTATGGAATTTGAATATAAAAATTTTACACAACCATAAAATATTATATTTATCTATAAAATTTATGTAATATGATAATCCAAAAAAATTTATTACTTTTAGTATTTTTATTATCATTTATTTTATTATTATATTAATTAAATAAATACAGTGTTGGTGCTGCGTAAGTATTTAAGGTAAAAATTCCAGCTATAAAAATTTAAAATAAATATCCATGATAAAAAAATTAATTCATATTTCTAATAAACCTTTATAACTAAAGTTATCCTCTGTTTATCCTTATGTAAAAATTTTAGATATATAAAAGTCAAGTGAGTGACTTCTTGGAATTTACTTAAAATAAAATAAATATCATTATCAAGGGAAAATAGAACCAAAATGTAGTATATTCAAATTTTAGAAGGATATGGATGAATATATAACATAAAATAAAATAAAGTAAAGTTCTGGGTAAATTTTAAGATTTTATCTCATGGTTTAACCCTATTTTACCCATTTTACCCATTTTACCCTTATAGAGGTGACCAATATTTACCATAGTTTTTATTCATAATGGGAAAAAATAAAAGATAATTATTTAAAAAACTTGGTCCAAAAAATTTTAAATATGGAATAACTTTTTCAGTATTTTATTTTTAGAAGTGTCCAAAATCCATTTTAAAATACACGTGAAAAACGCGATGAAAGCTGTCTTTAGATAAATGTGTTTAAGCATAAAAATGAATTAATTCTTATTCCCTGCCTTGTAAAAACAAAAAAAATGAATGTAAAATAATTTTATTAAATTTATAATCTATAAATTTAATTATAATCATTATTTATAAGTTTTTTGTTTAATTAAATAATATAAAATTACATTTCATACATAAAAACCATTTAGAGAAAAAAATTATGCAAAAAAATGAACTTATACCCAAATCAAATTTATTGAAAATTAATTTGTAATTAACTAGATTATATATAATTAAATGATTAATAATTTAATTTATGATCATATTCAACTCATAATGGTACCTTTCAATGAAAAGAAATGAAAGTTTTACAAATATCTATATTTTTTTCACAACTCATTGAAAAATGTAAGCTTTTTAGAAAAATTAAAAAATTTCACCCTAGGTTATTGTTTATAATATATTTAAAAATTGATATCATTTTTATAAAATTAAATTTCAATAAGTGGTATAAATTAATTATAATCTATACACATAAAAAACAATTTTTGAGTAAAGATATTTTTGAAACATAAAATGAATATACTAAAAATTTGGTACGTATATATTATGCAATAAATAATAAATTTTAATTAAGTAAAAAATTTACATATATACTTCATAATGTAGTTAATAATATTCATACCCGTCAATTTAATGGTTATGTTATAATACATAACATTTCATCTTAAGCTTGATATTTTTTTGTTAAGTATACTATCAAACACTTACAATTTATTTGAAGAGATATACATTCTAAAATCCCAAGGTGTCACATTAATAATATCATCAGAACTTTTCCATAGATGATAATATGATATATTCCCAAACCATAACAACATATTTCTCATATAATTCCTTTGAAACATTGAATTAATCACTCTATAGTTCCATAAAAATCCATATCCACTTGTTGAACAACTTAAAAACTTGGTTATTGAGGAAGGAACTATTTTGATGTATAATTTTTCCCTTAATATATTTTATTAGATCACCAATATTTCTTAAGAGATTTTATTAAGTTACCAGTCTAAGGAGTGACTTAAATTAAAATTATCCTGATCAATTATTAATAACAAAGTTTATCTAGATTATTATGATGATATTATTTACAACATAATATATTATCATACGAGTATCATGTATTATAAACTGATTAACAATGAATTTTATTAAATTTTATCCCACTAAAATGATGTCTCATATTTAAAAACCATCATATCTATTAATGGGTAAATATCCACATTTCTTTATGAAAATAACCCCTATTTGGCGTGAAACTTACCACTTAGTTATTGAGGGAAGGAATCATCTCAATAATATCATATATGACTCTTGGATAATTGAGTCGATAACTCTTTGTACAATCTACCATTTGGATATACCAAACTCTATTCCTTTGGTATCCCAACCCTTGGGGTTTCTCATATAGTGTAACCAAAATAAAATGTAAAAAAACGAGGTCATCACGAGATAATATAATGAAACCCAAGTTTTTAATAAAAACACCCAAGACTAATCCAGTGAAACCCATTACTTGCTTTCCATACACAAGATAATACACTAAAATATGTATTTATTGTGAAACTTCCCAGTTGGATGATTGAGTTTTTCATAAGTGCCACTTTGGAAGGAATCTCACACTTAGTATTTGAAGTGGATTTTAATTTCACTAAATTATCTCATGTTATCCAGTTTTATCTATGCATGCTTCTAGTAATTTAGTTTTGAATCCTATTTCTATCCACCTAATCAATATGTTCAAACCATATTGATGTGAAACTATTTAAACAACTTATAAGTTTGTGTTTCTTTCAAAAAAATAAATTTCAAGTATATTCTTATATATATTAATACATCATATGCACAAGGTAGAAGATAACTTAATTTAAAGGTTTAGAATTATATTATATTTAAAATATCTATATGAGTAAGTCCAAATGAATATATAACCAAACCCATTAATTAGAATTGACAAGATATAATCCTCTAGGTAGGTATATAGTCTGAAATGAAGTCCTTCTACCTAGAGATATTTTACTGAAGGGAGAATCAAGTTCATCATTAATCTAATATCTAATATAAAAAAACAATATTTAAAACCGAAATTCATGTAAATAAATTTAATTATAAATAGAGGTTAATGTACAAGAAAAAATAAATTAAGTATCATACCTAGCATGTAATTCAAGGATCTATTTATAACTAATTTAAAAATTAAAATAAATCATACACCATTAATCCTATAAACAATTTATAACTATGAATAAAACATGGAATAACCACTTAAATTATTGAACAATTCAGATATTTAAACATGAGATAAACATTTATGAACAATTAATAAATAAAATATAATTATTAACACATCATAATTTTAAATTCAAAATTATGGAGATTCTAGAATTATGAATTTAAATATCTTATAATCATTTTAGTTTTATATCTTTCATATTCATCATTATATACAACTCTCATTTTAAATATATGATGTTTTATGGATTATAAATTATTTATAATCCAATTTATATTATGTAAACATTTCAAATTATCTAAATTTCATATAATTAATCATTATTTAAAACTTGATCATATCAATGATAAAAAAAATGTTGATGTGGCCGAAATAATATCCAAATAAGACCTCTTTTTATTTTGAACAACTCAAAATAATTAATTGCGAACAATTCATAATTTAAATATACGAATTTTATACTTTTTAATTATTTCATAATTTATATCCCTTTATAAGTTATTTCTTATAATTTTTTTTAAAAACTTTTATCTCTATATCATAATTCATGCCATATAATTTAGTTAAAAGGAATTTTAAAAATTAACATTTAATATATAGGTAAAAAATGTATCATAAGAATTTAATTAATTATAAATAATTTATAATCAATTAGTTTATAAACCATTAATAAATTAAGATACTCAAAATACCTTTTATAATGATTTATAAATATTTTATATACCATTAAAATTATTTTAAATTCTAAAAAAAAAATTAAAATAATTCTAATTTCCCATACACATAGGGGTATTCTTACATAAGGGTAATTCCTTCTACCCTAACACAAGTTTTATGTAATTCCTTGAGTAAAGTTAAGTAACTTATTACCTTTATATAACTTGAAAATTTAGTGTTGTGTAATGGTAAAACCATTACGTAGCCGGATCATAAAGGGCTATGACCTTTACATAGTCGATGCTGTGTAAGGGTACATTATGTCATACCTTTTTATGGCATCCTGATACCGCTGTGTAAGAGTAATACCTTTACACAAAGAATTTTAGTAAAGGTAAAAATGAGGTTACCCTTATGTAGACCTTTGGTATAATGGTATCATTTAAGGGTATAATTTTATTTACCTTTACGTACCCCAGTTTTGTGTAAGGGAAAGTGGTCAGCTTCCTATACACGACTTTAGGAGTAACCTGATTACTATTATAGACCAGCATATCAGATAAAGGTAAACATGCATAAGGGTAAATAGTATCATGCCCTTATGAAACACATTAAATTTAAGGGTAAGATCATGCTACCCTTATATAGACTAATATATGTATAGGTAAGGTGAGATGACCATTACAGTGGCCACTTTGCGTAAGGGCAAAGCCTTAGTTAATTTTATATAGCCCAATTGAATACGGGTAAGGTGTTGTTTACCTTTACATAACCCATCTATATAAGGGTAAAACTATTTGTGAAACCTAACTTCCATAATTTGGAACAATGCTATGTTTTTCCAGTTTATTCTTTATTTCAATAGATGTTTCATAATACTACACATGGATTACTTTAATACCATTGTTAGTTTTTGTATGAATCTAATTACACATATTTGATAAAATATAATAAATTAAAATTCAAATATGAGGATCTCGATAGAGGATAATATAAAAAGCATGTGTAAAATTGAAATTAATAATACTATTATAAATCTGGAATACCTTACACTAAAGAGGCACTACATCATCTTCATATTCATATTTTTCTGATGAAGATCACTAAGTGAAAATTTCATAACACCTCTAGGGTGAATTTATGGGTTGAATGAATGAAATGTTTTACATGTATGATTCTCCTTTATCCCATGATGTACTAGAATCTCATCATGTAAAGGAATAAGATGAAAGAGAGCTTTGGGTAGAAGAACTTTTAGACCAAAATATTCATTTACACATATTTACATTGCATGGAAGTCGATTACATTGAAAATAATAGATGATATTTAATTGTAGATATATTTATTTGTGAATAAATGCTTCAGATGACAAACATTCATCATACGAATATTTCAACTTTCTCACGTTTAATCTCATGAAATGGTATTATATATATTTTATAATATGAGAGAATAATAAATGATTATATTTTCTCATTTATGTTTCTTGAAATGATATACCATGGATGAAAATCATAATTTTAATACAATATATATATATATCTAGTATATATATAGATTTTGGGCTTATAAATTTCAGTGTTTCCACTTTTTTATGTGGATTTAAATTTATTTCACATAATAACTTAATTGATTAATTCTCACTTCAATTTTGCAATCCTTATACAGGTTTCTCATCTCCAATTTATTTCCTTAACAAATGTTTCATATTTCACAATATATTTTTTATATGGTTTAATTATGACCACATGAACATATTTTCATATAATATTTTATGAAATTCATGGGATTTTAAAAACCATATCATTTTATAACTTTTTTATGTCCATTGATTCAAATTTTACCAAATCTGTTAAGTTTAATGTTACAATATCACTTTTAGTCATGATTTCTTATACTTAAATTATCATTAGGATAATTATATTCTCTTTATATTTTAAACCTCATATATTTTCTTCTACATTTTTTAGGTTTTAAAAGTATTATTTCTATTTTACCTCTCATTGGTACTCAAATCCCCTAAGAAGTTGTTTATAAGATAATCCAAACATATTTATCCTTCTTAGTTAGAAAGATTTCTCTTATATATCCAAATTTTGTTTTAGAAAAGTTTTGTTCGGTACATTAATTATTTCTTAATGTATTTTTTAGTTCTTATTTTCTATTCCAATGTTTTAAAGAATTTTTTTATTTTTTCTATAGATTTAATTATGAAGTTTCATTAAATATTTATGAATAGTATCTCTTTTAAATGTTTTCTATAATAATATATTTTCCCAACCTCATGACCCTTTCTCATGATTTAGCCTATTTTCCTGACGAAACATCCTCATGTCCCTTCCTCATTATTTAGCTTCTTTTAAAAGTATTATCTACTATAATTATCTTATTATTTTTTCAAAGTAAAAGCCATATTTTTACTTCATTTAAATAATTTTGGAATTGTTTATAATTTTTTTTTGTAGAAAGGTTACAAAATATTTAATATAAATTATTTTTAAAGGGGTTTTATCCATTTTACTCAATATTTTACAATGGAAATATCTTTAATACCACACCTTATTTCACAAACCACGCTAATAATTCATCCACACTAGTTTCTGACCTTATATGTGGCATGGACTGAAGGGCATTCTCGATCCCCCCGGGCTAACAACAAGTGCCTGCATATCATTAATAAAAATTGGGAATGATTTCACCTGATTAAATAAAAATAAATAACCAATAATTTTTAATAAACCAAAACTGAATATTCATAACCAAACATTTCATACCAAATTTTCATATTCAAGTTACAACTTCAAATAAAACCAAAATGATCTACAAAAAAATGGGAAAACTAAACTATCTCAAAAACTGTGACATGACAAGTGGAGCATTTTCCTCAAGCCACCACCCAAAAACCTGCAACAGGAAACCACTATCATCCCAAATCACCATCTCTAACATCTTTCCTTTACCTATGTCAAACATAACAAAGTCTAATTACAAAAAAATGTATTAGTAGGTTATTGGATAAATCATAGTAGGATGACACCAAAATAAAATATATTCCTTGAAAAAACATTATAAGACAAATTAACTGGTGTAATAGTCCTAGTTTTCCCATTTAGATACCCATGTTTTCCTTTATGTATTATTTTCATTCCACATGTTGCATACCATATCAGTTTCATATAAAAATATTCCAAAAATATAACTATGCTTGATAAATCGCCACTTTCACCACCAAAACCACTTTTAAATCCAAAAAAACATAAAATACACTTCAAAACAGGTTTTTCATCATCCAAAATTTTTATCAAAGTCCTTAAAGACACGAAATAATGGGAAAATATGAAACACACATGGATAATAATTCTTTTTTCTTTGGAAAAATCATTTTTAAATACTAAAGCACCATGAATATTTTGAAAAACACTTTTCAAACCAAATATATAATCAATATAACCTAAAAAAGAAGAAAAGAA
Source organism: Viscum album (assembly GCA_963277665.1). Classification (NCBI taxonomy): domain Eukaryota; kingdom Viridiplantae; phylum Streptophyta; class Magnoliopsida; order Santalales; family Viscaceae; genus Viscum; species Viscum album. The sequence continues at coordinate 174,836,120 of OY728157.1, forward strand.
AGTATATTAAATTCAAAAACCAATGTTTAATCATGTAACCCCCTACAATGAGTGAATATGCCTCTGAAAACAGTGAAAAACATCAACCATACCTCAATCCCACAAATTAGAGGTAAGATCGAACCCTAAACATCAAGATTAAACTCAAAAAATTTAAGTTATAACTTGAAAAATGACACCCAAACCACTAGAGAGGAGGAACTCCGAGAAAAAATAATTAAATCCCAAGAAATCAGGGAGAAACCACGAAAGAAATGACTTAATTGAAGAATATTGAAGAAAACATACCATATTTTCCTAAAAATTGAAAATACAAGGAGGCCAAGGGAGGGAGGATAGACACCTGGGGATAGATATCCCATGTGGGGAAGAAATGGGGTGATTTTGGGTTAAATTTTGAAAGGCGAAAAGGGTAAAATTTACATTTTTAATGACTTAGAAAGGATTCATGGTTATCCAACTCCATTTTCCAAAATGTGTGGTAACAATGCGCCACTTACTGTCCAAGAAGGACATATCTCACTGTTATCTCACACGGTTTACAAACCATGCACTAATCTTGTGATAATCCTTTATCCAAAAAAACTACTTGGCTACATGTTTACATGGGAAAGGATGCATGGTTTAAAAACCCATGCACTAACCATGTGCATAATGTGATGGACTGGATTTTAGAGAGAAGAGAGACCATATCTCTCTAAACACCCTGATAGAGCTAGGTATTCTTGGATGATTTCTTCGATCACGAATCTCATGGCGGACTTCCATGTACCTGGATTATTTTATTCACAATTCATTTTGGATCCTCGGTTGTGCTAGGCCCCATCTGTGCACGATCAGGTTATGGTCACATGAAAAAATCATACCCAAAATGAAGATCACCGCACCCATTATAATTTCTGTAGATCCCAGGGGATCTCATTTCTTGAAGCCTTGAAAGGTACTAATCTAAACAATGACATAAATTTGAAACCCCCCTAGTCCAAAGACTTGACGACGGTGGTTACCTGATAGAAGCCGACCCGGAGGCGCTTCAATAATGAACGTAGCTATGCAAATTCTCTGTCATGGGATGCATCTCCTACATTATAGGTGGCCATCCACGGCCTTGAACTGAACTTTATATGTGTATTGTGTATTGCTGGAATGCTACAAATTGAAAATTAATACCTATTGGAAAATGATATTTTCACATCCTGTTAAATTCTCAAGAGGATTTAGATAATGTTTGGAAGTCTAGAAATCCTCAATATTACTCCATTTTTAGTTAGAATTTTAGATTGGGACTCCACTTTCAATCCAAACACATACAGAAACAATATGGCACAAGTATGGGTCAAAATCCATGGACTCAAATGGGTTTTTTGGCATCCCAAAATTTTAAATGATATTGTCTCCTGTATAGGATCCCATATTAAAATTGACCAAAGAACCTTAAATTATGACTTAGTACTTTTTTCTAGAGTTATAGTTGAAATTAATCTTGAATCTAAGCTTCCCAACTAAATAAAGTTCAATGCTAATGACTACAAAAATGAAATCAAAGCTGAATATGAACGAAATGCCCCCTTTTTTGTGAATTTTAAGTTTATTGGTCATACTATTTATAATTGTAGGGTGATTAGAAAAAAAGTTATCCAACCAGTTGAAAATGATTGGAAGTAAGTAAGGAAAAATAAAAAAGAAAAATCCCCCATGATTGACCTACATGACCCCCCAAAAAAGTCTGAAATTTGGGTTAAAAACTCATACAGACTGACACACTTAGGAGGTAGCTCGGGTATTAACTGGGAAAACACTATGGAAGAATAAGATAAAATCTCTCGATATCAAGACCTATTGAAGGAAATTGATTATCTGATCCTTGAAACAGTTAATTATTTCATTGAGTAGATTATAGATTCTAAACTTCATTCTGACTATATGTTTGGCTCTATTCCTCAAAATCAGTTAATGGGTAGGGAGAATGGAGTGTTGACACCAACGGTGGGCACTGGAGAGAACACGAACCACACACCAGTAACTAACACCATTCTATTTGTGGTTCAGAAGGAATCTTTATCATCTTTCTTAGGTTATTCCCCACATGCACACACTGCATCTATTGATTTTTTATAAAACTATGGATAACCTAAATCACTCTATAGATGCTGGAAATCCTTTGGCTTTTCCAAAGGTTAATATGGATAAATCTCAGTCCTCTTTCTCTGAAATTCCTACATCTATACCCGTGGAACATGCAACTGTTATATCTATGGAAGATACTACACCCTCAAAAACGGTCACTGGGAAAACACATGAGTTCAGTAGCCCCAACAAACAGAGTCTTCCCATGGTGGAGGCTGGGGTGGAGAAACCAAAGGACTCAAAATCAGTTTGACATGATAGTGTACCTTCAGTTCTACTTACCATTTTTATGCAGGATAATAAGGACCCTCCGAAGTGGAAGCAAAGTCTTTAGGTTAGTACTTAATTTAATTCTCATGAAACATGTACTATACATCAGGATGATCATCTTGGTTTGATTGCAGATATGTAGTCAAACGTGCATGATGCTTCACTTACAGGTACCCCTGAATCGAACTCCCTCTCAGATAGCCATTACTTAGAAGTTAAACATTATTCTATTAGTAATAATAACCTTGATGCTATTAACAGTAGGGACATTTGTAACACTGTGAAACCAGCTCTAAATTATCCTGTGGATGATGCTGACATGAACTCTATAACTTCATATGATAATATTATTCCCTTAGATTACACCAAAAGTAAGAAGGGATTAACTTTAAGTCCTCATATATCAAAAAACCTAGAATATAATCTTGGAACAAAGGCTCATATAGTAATAAAAAAAGTTCTAACTCCAAACATAAGTTTAAATGAATATCTTATTTTGTAACTATCAAGGAATTGAAAACCTTTACACCATCAATATCTTGAAACGAATGGTAGACATACATGAACCCTCAATATTTTCCATAGCTAAACCTAAAATCAAATTCTTTACTGATTTAGTTCATTTTTTTCATTGGTTGCTGGAGATTTTAATGCTATTATTTCTTCTAGTGAGAAATTATGCCCTCTCCACTCCACTTTATCTTGAAGAGATTTTAAGACTGCTATTGATAATTCCAATCTTATTGAAATTTCTATCCTTGGTGCCAAGTATACCTAGTATAGGAATTATAACAATAGAATGGTTTAAAGAAAAATGAATAGAGCATTCACTAAGGATCATGGTTTAGATAAATGGGACACCATTTCCCGCACCACCCTTCCAAAAATTGAATCCGATCATCACCCTATTTTGGTCACTATTACCCTCAAAACTATGAAACCTCTTCTACCCTTCGGGTTCAATAATGATTTTTTCCTAGATCTTGAATGTTTCAATATCATTAAACATTATTGGACTTCTATTTCCCACTATGATTATGCATTTTATTATCCTCTTAAATTAAAATATCTCAAAAAGAAGATTAAGAGTTGGTGTATCATTAAAGCTAAACAAATTAATATCAACATATCACTTCTTGAGAATAATATTCATGAAATTCAAAACAACATCACACATTCAGACTTTTATTCAGATCAAAAACAAGAAATTAGTATTTATATGAAACTTAATTGTCTTCTCTCTTTCAAAGAAAACATTCGTAAGCATACCTTCAAAATCACATGGTTAACAGATGGTGATAGAAATACCCAATTATATATCTCTTTGTGGAGGGTTCAGAAATCTTTTAGGCCTCTTACCTCTCTAAAAGATGGAGACAACCACTTGGATAATGAAGAGGACATATCTAATCATGTGGTCTCCTACTTATAATATTTATTCAATGGCCCTGTTATGAATAAGGATCTCAATCTGGGGATCATTCCGGCTATTATCACTGATGCTGGCGAATATTTTATAGTAGGTGTTCATCTTGATCATAAAACTAGGGACACTATCTTAAACTTAAATCCTGACAGATCCCTAGGTCCGGATGGTTTCAACAATGTGTTTTATAAAAAATATTGCGATATCATCCAATCAGATGTCTACAATATCGTTAAAACCAGCTTTTCTAGTGGCATCCTTCTTAATGAGATGAATGACCAATTATTTACCTTGATCCCTAAAATTTATAATGCCTCTCGAATTCATCTCTTTAATCCCATTGCTCTTATAAACATTATTTGAAAAATTATGACCAAACTGATTGCGAATAGAGTCTCCACTATCACTGATAAAATTATCTCCTAGAATCAATTTGGTTTTGTTAGAGGAAGATCCATCCAAGAATGTATTTGTCTCACCTCGAAATTCACTAATATGTTAATCAATAAGAATATGGGTGGAAAAGTTTTTATTCAACTTGACATTAGGAAGGCCTTTGAAATGGTGTATTGGAATTTCATCTTCAAAGTCTTACAAATCTTTGATTTCAATAATATCTTCATTACTCGAATTAAAACCCTTTTCAACTCACCTTATATTTCCATCCTGATTAATGGATCTCACAAAGGCTATTTCAATTGATCTAAAGGTTTCAGACAGGGTAAAACTTTATCTGCAAGGCTTTTTTCCATTATAGAGGACTATTTGAGCCGCTTTCTCACTGGTCTGGTTGACCAAAATAAACCCAAACCGGTTTTGGCTTATAGAAATATCAATGCTCCCACTCACCTACTTTATGCTAATGACATCATTATTTTATTAAATAGGGATAAAAGGAACATTAAAACTCCCAAAAATTATCTTACTCATTACGAGGAAGTTTCAGGTCAAGTCATTGGCTAGCACAAATCCTTCATCTATTTAGGGAAAATTTTCCATATTGTAGGAAAAATGGTATCATTAATGTACTTGGAACCAAAGAAGGAGTAATTCCCTTCATTTGCCTTGGGGTTCACATATTTTGGGGTAGACCCAAATCTTGATACTTCTCAAATATTTTTGATCAAATTATTAATCAGCTCTCCACTTGGAAAGGCAAATTTCTTTCTATGGCGGGGAGAGTTTGTCTAGTGAGTTCTTCCATTGTCTTTAAATTGGTCTACTCTATGATGGTCCACAAATGGCCGGATTTCCTTATAAAAAATGAATGTTTATATTAATTTTTTTGGACTGGAAGCACCTTGGATAGAAATCTTGTGACCATTCCTTGGACTACATGTTGTAAACCTTTAGACAAAGGTAGTCTTGGTATAAAAAACATAATTTTTTTTAATAAGGCCCTTCAATCCAGATTAACTTGGGACCTGATTCACAATAACTCCCCTTCAATTGCGCTCATCAAGAATAGGTTCCTTGATAGACTGAAAAGTGGTAACATGAATTTACTGGCTTCTTTTATTTGTCCATACGTAAAGAACATGTATGACAACATTATGGATGACTCCATATGGATGGTTTTTAGAAACTCATCGATGATATTCTAGTTGGAAAACAAGACATGTTCTCCTATAATCTCTTTATTTCTTCCTTAATTATCTCCTGTAAATATCAAAAACATTGTTAGAAATGTTCTTTCTTATCATATTGACAATATTTCTAACAATGTTGTTCATATAATTAATAATTACTCGTTTTCTACTTTAGAGGATTTTTTTATTTGGGAGCCTGCACAAAATGGTTTTCTAAACTCAAAAAAATTTCTATAACCACTCCATCCATAAATATTTGAATGAATTAAAATGGATAAAATTATTTGATAAGTTCTGGATTAATCCCTCAAGACTCACTCTTATTTGGAGCCTTGCCTACAACTAGGTTCCCACTAATAGCTGCTTACAATTTTTTGGTATCCATCTTTTCTCTAAATGTCATCTTTTTAATCAGCCTAGAGAAGATTCTAATCATTTATTTTTGTCTTGTTCTATTTCTACTTCTCTTTGGAACTATATTTTTAACATCTTTGATTGCAGATGGATGATTATTGACTCTCTCAATGACCAGATAAAATGTTGTGTTGATATAGATAGCTCCCAACAAATAAAGAACTTATTTCTTGTAGGGGTTGTAGAGCTTCTTCACATAATCTTGTATGATAGGAACTATATCCTTCACAAAATTTTCTCACTCAACATTAAGACAGGTAAAATGCGAATTCGGGTTTATATTTAAGAAGCTGCATTGATTCATTGAGATAGTTGCAACAACGCTAGGGCATATTTTATGATTCTGAGTTGTCTTCCAGTTGATTCCATCTTTAGTCAGCTACAACACACATTTGAGGTTTTTTGGAGAACATCGCTCCCTGTATGGACCAAAATCAAAATATATGGAGCCTCTAAAGGAAATTTGAGTCCCACTGGATGTGGTTCCATCTTCAGAAACCATCTTGGTCAGATCGTTGGGTGTTTTTTTGGAGGATTCGGAATTGCAACCTCCCTAGAAGCCGAAATGTTGGGTGTGATCCCTGCCATCTCTTTATCCATGAACAAAGGTTGGAACAACTTGTGGATTGAATTCAATTCTACTAATACAATGATAACCATTTGGAATGGGGTGATTCATCTTTATTGGCCGATTAATGCACGATTGATGAATTGTCTCCGTTCTCTCCAAGGTATCAACTACATTGCAACCCACACCTTTCGTGAGAAGAATATGGTTTCAGATGGACACACCAATAAAGTGGTCACACATGACATAACAGGGCTCGAAGAGCTTCCAGACTCCTTTCTTCCTCTTTATGTTAAATATTGTAATGTGATCCCATCTTTCAGACTTCTGTAATTTCTCTTTTTAAAATAATATTTTCTCTATTAATTTGACCAAAGCCCCACATTGTAAAAAATTGTTCACAATGTTGTCTACCCAAAATTTCTTATTTTATTCCATAAACTCAAAGGAAACCTAAGGGGAAAATCTAGACTAAAAATAGAAAAGAAAAATACCACAGAATGAAATCACAGGTGAGACATCTTCATTTATGATGAATTGGTCGACATATTCTTGTAAATGTTATTTATTATAATTGATGTATTATACATCATTTCCAGTTTTTAATTAAGATTATACTCATTTCCCTATATTTTGAAAATCACACATTTTATATGAATCAGTTTAGTGATGTCTACTAAGAAAGATATATCATTTATTAAATAAAGATATGTTGAATATATGATTACTTGTTAGTTCTATACGAATGATTATTGTCTGCTAAGGCATGTTGAATATGTACTAAGAAACTTTTGACATATTGTATACTAGTTTCCTAATATGAATGTTTTTTTTAATGACTTTTGGTTATGTATTTCTTTCTTTCATATGATGAATAAATTGGACTTAGTAAGTGATTGGTGGTGACTAACCTTAGATAACCCCTTATTGATATTTTAGGTCTCATGATACAAACCAAATTGGGTATCTGGGGTATTCCTTAGCTATTTATCTATGGTGTATTAGTATAAGGACTTGATGGTAAGATTATGATGTCTGATATAATTTATTCTATCATTATGAAATTAGCTATTTTTATCCATTTGATTATTTTTTAAAGATCCTTTTTGATGTTTTGTAATATTTTTTTCATTTCTTTTTAATATATTATTTGTGAGTGTTATGTGTTTTATGAGAAAATAAGTTTCACATGAATTTTAACAAAGTTTTCTTACCAGGAATAAGAAACTTTCCCAAATTTAGATGATGCTATATTGATATTCAGAGTCCTAAAATCATGAACATGCTCATGATCCTTACTGATTTTATATGATTTTTTACAATGTAAAAGAAGTTCAAAGGGTTTTAAGCACAATTTGTGAGAATTATATGATCAAAATGAAGTATAATGTTTGAGTTGAATTTACTTGATGGATTATGTGAACAAAGTTGAAGTTGAAAATTGTAAAAATTTTGAGTTAAAAACTAAAGTTGCACACATAATGAATTTTAATGATATGTCTCCATGAATGAAGATGAAAAAATTATTTAAAATACATCTATGAAGTCCAACGGTCTAATTCTATTGGTTAAAAAGAGATTAAGTTATTGGTTATACAGTTTTTATGATGTGAAAAGTGCTGAGCTTATCGTACAAGCTATAAATAGTTCAGATTCATAAAGTCATGGAAGGTTTCTTAGTATGAAGATCATTGGTCAAACCTACATGGTACCATTAGTTAGAAGATTTTTGAGAAGAGATCTAGATTAAGAGATGTGTAAAAATTTCACCATATTGTAGAAATCTACGAATCTCATCATTTAGAATTTTGTATGACCATATGATGGAAGAGTTCCTATATAGTTCCCTAGTTAGAGGTATAGTTCACCAGACTAAGAAGAATTTATGAATATCACTAGACAGATAGATATTTATTCTACCAGACCAAGTCAATCGGTTAAAGAATATCAAGGGGAAGAGAGGAACAATGCATAAGATGGAGAAGTTCATATTGATGTTATTAATAAAACATTATATGGATAAAGTTAAAAGGATATTTATATACAATTTTTACATTCATTAACAATGACAACGCTAAGTTATTCAATAATTTTTTTATTATTTACAATATTAAAGATGTTTGAACAAATTCCTTAATACTGAGTATAAGGATGTTTTAACACATTTGCAAGAGACAAGATTATAAGAAGCTTCAAAATGGTTCTTGAATGTTTGAGATCTATCCAATTAATTTAAAATGAGTGAGAGATTTAATATTCAAATTTTCCCTCAATCAAGAAAATATATTTTATTTCCCATGATTTATCATAGAGGGGTGCCAAGGTAAAGGGGTTAGGGAACTATATAAAGTAACACTATTCACATATGTGAGAGAGATATGAAGTGAATAAGCTTTAAAAGTAATGGGATTTTACAACAAGGTAATATTTAGTTGAGGATGAGGAACAGACATAGGTTATAATCAAGGGAATCAAACTAAGGTTTTATAGTAATAGACATAATTGATTGAGGTTTATCAATTGAAGGAATCAAACAGACCATTGGTTAGAGGTACAATGTTTTGTTCATCTGAAAGAGCACTGTCAAAGTCATAATATTTTTAGGTTCACTATATGGAGTTATATCAAAGAATTATTGAGCACACCAGACTGAGTCATACTAGTTAAAGGATAGTGAAAAAATATTTTTGATGACTATGTTTCGTGAAAATCTTTCATGTTTTATCTTATATTGGATCTAAGACCTAGTCAAACTTTGTAACTGATTTGATTTAGTAAAAATAAATATCATGAGATAGAATGAGTCTAATAGGAGTTATCTTAATTATATTCACATCATATTATAGTGACTTCAGTGTAAAAATCGGGTTCTCCATAGAACGTATGTATTCAACCACATTGGGAAGAACCTTGTGAATCTTGTTTTCTTTTCATTACTTTCTTATCTTTTCATATAAGTGAGGTTGATTTAAAAAGTTGAAAATATTATAAACTATAAAAAGTTTTAGGGGTTTATTTTATAAGAAATTAAATTTTAAAATATCACTATTAATTCAACTTCCCCCCTCTCAGTGGTATCATATTCTTATGAACTTTAATTTGTATAAGGGAATCTAGGTTCCCTCTATAATATATTTACTTTTATTATCATGGATAATATCATCCTTGTAAAAAATAGAGGTATTATTATATTTTATTAAAAAAAATTCCATAAATGAAAAAATAAAATGATTCCCCATGTTCTGTTTCTTAGAGTAGATGTCATTTATATAACTAGAGTTGGGTTTCCACTCATTGAGACCGACTCTCCAATGAAATTTGATGAAAAATGAATATTGAGGTTGATGAGAATGCTTTAAATTCTATTCTTATGTCCTTATTATAAATTATTTTTATAAAGGTAATGGTTCTCAAGACATCTAAATATACTTGTGACAAAATTGAAAGTATCTTTGAGAGAAATGTTTATATGAATGAAGAAAAAATTTAAATATAGAGAAGTAAATTTGAAGGTATCATAATTACTGATGAAAAATATATTTATGACTATTTTAAAAGTGTTAATTAAAATTTCAGTGAAAATTGATGATTAATATATTTCTTGGAGTATTATACCTTTATTAAGACACTAATGAGAAATTTATCTATATGTTTGATCCTAAAATATCTAGTTTTGAAGTTAAAGTTGATTTATCTCTTGATGAATTAAATAAAATTATTTTTACACATGAGATTAGAAAACATAAAACATTCAATAATATGTTTAAGGAAGAAATTATTTTTGAATTTATGAAGAATCTACAGATTCATGAACCAAAACAAGTGATAGTGGGTTTCAGTGATTCATTTGATAAGTACGATTGTGATGAAATTCCTGAGAATATTTTTTCCATTATTTACAAAAATTAATATAAAGGTATATGAAATTACAAAAGAAAAATCCCACTTAATTTCTTCAAATATGGAGGAATTGAACATTTTTCTATTAATTGTATGAAATAAAAAATTTAGAGAATACGATGATGATTCTAAACAAAATAATCAGTGGAAAAAGTGGAATTATGTGACAAATATGACCCACTAGGGACTGCCTGGTTGGAAATAAACCAAGTGTGACACACCAAGACCACCTAAAATAGGGAATAGGATGGGAAACAGTTTAGTAGGAAAATCTCACACATGGTAGACCTTATCCTGAAGTACATGTAAACACACACGTATTTCCAAACACCCATACAATGTTGAAATTTAAACATGACTGATACCAATAATTCATGAATAAAATCTATCCCACATAATATTATGACAAAGTATTGGAAATCAATAAATGTTCCAATATAATCCCACTCATAAGATGATAAAAGAGTCCAACCTAATACATAGGTGGGGTCTGTTATCAAAGGAAACACCTGGTATAACCACAACAATGCTATATCACGATGCTCCACCCACTCTTGGTTTTCCTAAGACATCTTAAAAAGACCTTTCATATTTTTAAGGAAAGATATGTGTCAAAAGATCCCATTCAAGGGTATGTATAAGAAAACCCAATAGAACCCCTCCAAATAACTAAACATAATTATCAAGAGAGTAGTTATCTCAACAGAAGGTATATCAATAGGATATGAGACATAATAATAATTGAACCTAGATATAATCATGACAGACTCTAAGTCTCAAAGAGGCCCCACCCACTACAAGCTACATGATTCTGCTCGGGGTTTCTGTTTAGCACTCATCCAAGATATCTCACACCATGAGACATGTTGTCACAGTTGGCACTCTTCCAAGAGGCCTTCATTGTCAGGGTTTTTCCATGGTACTTACCAGAACTCTAAAGATGCCAAAATCTAGGTATGTTATCACACTTAGGACCAATGGGGTACACTACAAACCCCACTAGATGAAACCTCTAGCTATGAGATCAACTCCCTATACATGGTGGTGATACTAATTCCAAAAAACCTACCTAAGATGAAGAATAAATGATAGAATTTACCACCATGGTCACATAGAGGGATACACTGAACTCTAACCATGATAAAACCCATATAGGAGATCAAAATACTACACCTTAGATGTAATGACACACTTTACCCTCATAAGGTTGGAACAATGCTTCAAACCCAATTGAAATTGGTCTATAATGAAAAAATGGAAAAAGATGAATCAGATGAAGTAAACATAATTTACGGAGGTTACACGATGTGTACTTATAAATATGAACTTGGTTGTGTCTGTGCTCATGTGGCTATATCCATGATTGTGTACACTGGTCATTCTTGTGTACTTGGTCATGTCTGTATACCTGGAAATATATGAGTACATGGTTGTGCCTGTGTACTCTAATAGTGATTTTGTTCTTGGATATATTCATCCTCATGTATCTTTTTAGATACACATCAAGATGATAGAAATGGGTCACATGGTGTGTGACACATGTAACATGACATGTGATGTTTTTTCCTATGCATAAACCCTAGCGTCAAAAAAGAGGGACTACACGGTGTGCGTTATTAGGACTACACACTATGTTTTCTAGAATTTTCTAGAAATTATAGGATATTATATGATACCTCTCCCATGAATCACTCTATTGATACAGTTCCGATTCACATTATAAGACATTTATCTGGATCTGATGAAGCCTTTATGTCATTTCCTACCAGATTATATCCATCCAAATTGATTGGGAATCGGTTCTCATCACACTGTTTTATAACCATATTTCAAAAATAGGAAAATGGAGATATCTAATACCATATTGATACTCCATAGATTTCTCACTATCACCACCACACCTCAATTGATTTGTTGATTGAAAAAAAACCCATAGTATCAATCCATCATGCTGAAAGACAGTTATACGATAATCATTTATATGGTATTGGTAAAACTACCAACCAAGAAAATATAAATGATGAATCTTGTGAAGAAATTGGAAGGAAAATTATATACCACAAAAGATAAATAAACCGAATCCATTTTTTTGGGTTATCCTAGATTCATTTCCATTAGAATCATAAATTAAGAGAAATAATAAATTATACCAATTACCCATAATCCTAGGGAGATAAACCTAAACCCACAAGTCATGATCAAACTGTGAATCAACCTGTTAGTGGATTAATTCACTTTCATCATTGAATAAAAAAAATAATTAAAATAAACCATAAAAACCAGACGTCCTACCTTGAGTTTGGATAAATAGTTGGCGACGAATGATTCCATGATATCCTCAATGGAAATATCAATAACTCTGTTGGAATAGACAATCCAAGTGGTACTGATCTATACCTTGATCGTGTTGCTATCCAGAAAAATATTCTCTATGAACTCCTATAAAATTATAGGGTTATTTATATATCCCAAATTATTTGGAATAAACATGTATTTAAATAGAATATTGAGTCATTCTTTAAAAAACAAAATAAATAAATTTATTTTATTATTTTCACCTGCGACAATATTCATCAAAACACCTAATGCCAAAAAAAAGATTATGTTGTGACTAGGGTAAAACTATCATTCCATATCTAATGGATATATCATATATACCATCCACAACTCTATTAAATATGAATTCCGTTATTTCTGAAAAACTTTTCACATGAGTTACAATATATTTAATATCTTAATTATATCAAACGGGGACCACCAGGCCACAAAATCTCATGCAGTGTTAGTTCCTAACTATGAAAATATTATTAGATATATTTTTAATCATGATAAGAAAAAAAATAGATTTATTACATTTTCTCCACCTTAAGGATTTTCATCTCAAAAATAAAAAATCATACTAAAAATCTTAGGATACTGAGATCACATCAAGGTTTCCCACTCATAGGTTCTCTCTCATAGATTCTCATGCTTCCACCATACAAACTCTATGGGAATTTCTCACATAGGAAATATCTTCTTCTACCGATCCTCAATCTTAATCAGGTACTAAACAAAGGTAGATTTATCCTTGATGTCTAGCTCCCCCTATCCAATAACATGTGATAGGTCATGAAAATACCTCCTCAACTGCAACACATAGAAGACATTGTGTGCCTAGTTTAAATGTGGTGGTAAGGTAATGTTTAACGCCACCCCTCCAACCCTAATTAGTATCTAAAAAGGGAAATGAACCTTGGATATAAATTTCCTCCCCAAACAATCCTTATCAATCCATGTCAAGGTGATAGATTTAGAAACACATGGTCTCCCTCTTAGAACTCCAAAGGCCTTTGTAATTTATTTTTATTATAATTTTGACCACAATATGTAGTTCACATACAATTCTTGTTGATATGAACCTTCTCTTTCATATCTCGAACCAAATCTGAGCCAATCAGTGCTTACTCACATGGATTAGTCTAACATATTGGTGACCTGAAGGGTCTCCCACACAAAGACATTAATAGTGACATACTAATGGTGGGATGATAGCTATTATTATATGAAAACTCCACCAAGGCTAGGTGATCCTCCCAAGTGTGGCCAAAGTCCAGCATAAAAACCCACAATATTTCCTCTAATGCCAGAATAGTTCACTCAATTTGGCTACCAGTATGGGGGGGGGGGTGAAATGTTGTTCTTAAAAAAAATTGTATCCCAAAGGCCTCCTAAAATACTATCCATAATAATTATGTGAAGCGATTATCATGGTCTAAAATGATCGTTGATGAAGCTCTATGAATTCGTACTATCTCCTGTATGTAATGACATCCCAATATTTCTATCGAACATTGCTATGAAATAAATAGAAAGTGGGATGACTTGGTGCGTTGGTTTAAGATCACCTAGATATAGTTGTGTCCTTTAGAAGATCATGGAAGCCCCATCATAAATTATATAGATATACCATACCACTTCCACTATGGCACCTCTGGGGGTTAAGATAAACCCACTAGAACCTAGTGCTTAGCCTCCAACTACTGAATAGTGATACATCGAGAGATAAAATACGCTATGTACTTCTATATATCTGGCCATGATAGCTATTGCAGAAGGTCCTGGTACATCTTCCCCAAACCTAGATTTACCATTAAAGAGGAAGAATGAAACTCTCTCAACACCTCATCATGTAACAACATTGGTACCATCATCCATCCTTTTAAAAGTATGATGTGCTCCCAACCTTTAAAAAATCTACCAGGAGCATGTCTAGTGGATATCTAAGTACGCATGGTATCACAATCGGTATCTCCATGTTGATCCACCAAAACATTTTGTGGAATCATTGGGTGTAGAAATGATAGACTAGAAGTAAGTTTCACCATCCTCATCCTAAAAGGACAATGACAACTTGTCTAACTACTTTGAAACCTTGGAAAAAAATTATGGAAAATATATCATGTTGAGATCATCTATGTCTAAGTTCCCCTACCCCGGTTTATAAAATATCACAAATTCATAATCATGGAGGAACTCTAGCCATTTCTTATATTCATGTTGATATATTTCTTAGAGAAGTTATAAATGATATTTAAGTGGTTAGAATAGATGATAAACCACTCAAAAATAAGGCAGTTTCTCTATATATTCTGGGATAAGACTACTACAACTAACTTTAGGTCATGATTTAGGTAATTATTCTCAAGTGTTCTCAACTGTTAGGACCCATAGGAAATGAATTCCACCCTCTTCATTAGAATAAAACAAATATCAGTCCCTAAATTATTAGAAAACACCATGTACTCGACACCCTCCTCTGGAAATCTCAAGATGGGAGTACTGGTTAACCTCTATCGCAACTCCTAAAAATTCTGTTGGAAACTCCCCATCCACATAAAAGGATTCCCATTTCCAGTCAAATTAGTCAAATGTGTGGATATCTTGGTGAAATCGGGCATGAATCGCCTATAATAGACCACAAACCTAAGGAATATTCGCATTTACCTCATGCCCTTGGATGTTTCCCATGATAAAACTTACGCAAATTCTCTAGATCCACAACTACTCCATTATCTAAGATGAAATATCCTAGAAATTGGAACTCTCATATAAAGTACTGACACCATGAGAAATTACCATAAACTGTTTCACTTAGAGTTTGTCTAGGATCATACTCTAGTGTCTCGTGTGCTCCTAATCAGATGACTAGTACACTAGGATGTCATCAAAGAAGACAAACTAAAACCAATCTAATAAAAGGATGAAAGATCTAGTTTATGAGTCCCATGAACACTTTTGGGGAATGTTTCATACCATAAGGCATCACCAAGTACAAAAAATGACTGTAGAGACATTAGAATACCATATTTGGTATAGCCACATCTGGTACTCAGAGATGGTGATAACCAAATCTAATGTATTTCTTTAAGAACCATCACTCCCCTCTCAATGTATTGAAAAGGTCGTCAATCCTTTATAGTGGATAATTATTCTTCATTTTAAACTAGTTTAGGAGACAATAATTCACACATAACCTCAAACTCCCATTTTCCTTCTTGGTGGACAACACTGGGGTTTCCCCGAGTGGTAGAATTGGTATGATAAATCCATTCCCCTAAAATTCATCCAACTACTCATTCATATCATGAAGCTTTTAAAGATCCATACAAGATAATGTCGTAGATATCGAGTCACTCCCTAGGTGAATTTCTATGTATAAGTCTATCTCTTGATGGATAGTTAAGCCTGCTACATCCACATACCCCACCACCACTATTAAAAATTGATATCCCGTAACATGAACTTTTATAAGGGTAATTCTATCCAATTGATGAGTAACTGACTGTATCCTCCTATATATGTGCCCATCTTACTCTTTATTTGTTTCCTTAAGGAAAACATTATCCTATCACTATGGAAACATTGCATCTTTTTTCTGGAATAGCCAATCTAGGCATGAACTCTTGATATCCTATATATAATGAAGATGGAATCATAAGGCCTCATCATTGCTACAAAGAGATTCCATAGGATGATTTCTCCCCTAATATACAAGTGATACTATCAAAAAATGTTTTGAATACCTAAATCTCCTCTATTTGGAGTTTCTAAGCACAAGGGTTGAGCCAAGGGATCAATTGAAATAAGTAAGTATCATACAAAATAATTGAAAATAAAAGAGTGGATCACACCCATGTTGATTAGAAATATATAGAATATTGAGGATACATAGATCATACCAATAATCATCCATGGAGCCTTAGATTTATAGGAATCCGATACATGTGGTTTCCTTTATCCTTGACCTCCATCAATCTATGCTGGGCATGAAACACTTGTGGGTGGTGGTGGCAACAGGTCCAAAATTCTTCCACCTCCAACTATTCAACCCACTCCACTATCATGACTGGTGCCCTAAAAAACTCCTTGATCATACCATTATCATTTCTTGGGGTTTACATTGACCATATCTCTATTAGTTGTATGATGAGTTGGGAAATCATGGTCATGTCGTTCCCACTCATCACAAGACAAACACCACATATCCTAAGGATGAATACAACTATATCAAGAGAACTAAAATATAATTACTCTATCATGGGATCATTTTGTAAGGCAAGTTAGATCCTTATGGTTTTCATCATTTTATATCTACTGAGGTCTCAACTATATCATGTCCACTACGAGCATCATCCATAAACATTTACACTTCTAGGAAGCTCTCCACTAAAAAATCCCACACAAGCACTCCAATATAGGTGTGAATGAAAAGAGATACCACCCTGTCCCTGATACCTCTTTGTAAGACCCTCTTAAAATTACATGTTCAGAATAAATGATTACAAATAATATCCGTTGACTATCATGAGAGATATGTAAAACTAGTTGAATACTTATAAAAATTCACACTACCTTAACGAAGATGAAAAGGATTTTGGATACAAATTGATTTTAACATGGATGGATAGAAATAATCCCTAAAGTGATGCTTGAAGTCTAACAAGGTGAGATCCAACTCATCATACTTCTAATTCACTAGACTCCACCATCACCCAATGGATTCTAGATGAAGAATCACCACCACGACCACCACCTAATATGTATTTTTCCTAAGAAGGTGGAAAACTCATGTAACTTCCTATAACCAATCCTCATCTTCTAAGGGGTCTAGATCACCCTAAAACCTATGAGGTCACTACCCCTAAAACTCATGGATCATTCTCATCCTGTGCACATACTCTTCTATTATTACTGGTGACACCTTCTTCTCAATAGATGATAGCATGACCAGAAACCACTTAGAGGCACCACCTTCTGTATATAACCCTATATTGATGCCTTTTCACTCAGTGAATCATCCTAAAAATTCTAATATGGCATCATGATTATAAATATTTATGGAGGAATCTTATGAATAAATAAGATACACCATGGTTAATGATTATATCTTGGGAACTGACTTAACAATGACATGGAATCCACAACCCATTTATATATGATGCATATATCACTATTTTACCTAAAACCATTTTCTACTTGTACCAAGTCAACAATATGGTTATCAGAGTCTTGGTGAATGGATACGTCAACAGCTATATGAGTATTTGATTTCCTAGTCTAAAAGTCGAACTTGATACACTTTAATACAATTTCCATAATTTTCAAAAAAACCTCAAAATAACGAAACATAAGCAATAATAAAGAAGGAAGATCATCAAAAGGTATTTAAATAGGGTATGAAACATAGTAATAAAAATAAAACTCATATATACTCATAATAGATTCCAAGACTCAAACTGGTCTTAGCCACTTCAAGCCATCAGATTCTACTGAAGGCTTCACATTAACACTCATCTAGAAGATCTCACTCTATGATCTATACTGTCACTACTAGCACACTTATGGGAGGTGTTTCTAATAGGGTATCTTCAAAGTATAAAAGGAACTCCTCAGATGTCAACATAGTGGTGTGAGATCACACCAAGGACAACTAGGGACTCCAAAAACTATGATAGATCAATCTACTATATAGGGGATCAATAACCTATGTGTGGTAGTCACATTAATACCACTAACCCCACCAAGGATGAATAAGGAATGTTAAGGGATCCCACCAAGGTTAGATAAAGGGTTACACCTAACTCCACTTGAAAAAACCCATAGATAGGATCATGATATTATACTTTGGACATAATTCCACACAATATCCTTATAGAGGTGTACCGAGGGATCACATTTAATTAAACCTATTTTATACTAAAGAAACAAAGGGCTCCAAATTACCTTAGAGGAAGTACATGGTGTGTACTTGTAAATTTGAACTTGCCTGTGTCTATGCCCATGTTCCTTTTCCTGTGCCCATGTAAACTAGCCATGATCATGTGCCTTCTTTTTTCCATATACCTAGACATGGACATGTCTGAGTACATGGCCATGCCCATGCACTCTGACTGTGCTCATGTGCCCGACCGTTCTCATTCCTATATACCCTCTAGGATAAACTCCGTGCTTCCAACATCAGGTCACAATGTGTGTGACATGTGTCACACGGAATGTGACATTTTTCTATACACATAAACCATAGTTTCGTGGAATTGGAACTACGTAACTTGTGTTATTTATACTACATGTCATATAGTTGGAAAATTCTTAGAAATTCCAACATATTATGTACATCTTCCCCCATGCCTCTATCCTTGTATCCTTACATGATTACCACCATAATTCGTGGATCTTAATCTAATTAAACCCTTTCATCATTTCCCACTAGATTCTATCCATCCAAACTAATCAATAATTGGTTCTTGTTGAACTACACCATCACCGCATACCAAAACCTGGAAAACTAGGGTCTCCAATCTGGTCCTCATCTTCCACTAGTCACTCTCTATCACTATTGTACCTCAATGTATATCTATATCACAAAACCAAACATGTGGTATCAATCCTTTCCCCTAAAGGCTGGTTGCATGACAATCGATTTCCTGATATTGGTTGAAAAACCAGTCAACAAAAATACTATCGATGAATCATGAGAAGAACAGGGGAAGAAAAGTACAAATCCCAAAAGCGGAACAAACCTAGGCTATTTTTTTTGGAAAGAATTAATTAATTTATATTTGAATTACTAATGAAGAACAACAATAAATAATATCAATTCTTCATAATCATAGGAAGATAAACCCAAAACAACAAGACATGATCGAGTTGTGAATCAAAATATTAGTGGATTGATTCATGTTCATCAATGAATAAACAATTGGGAAAAAAAACCATGAAAATAAAACACCCTAACTTGAGATGGAATTAATTATTGATGAATAATAGTTTTGTGAAATCGTTGGTAAGATCTATAACTCCATTAGCATAGAAAATATTTAAAGTACTGATCAAATCCTTGATCCTGCTATAATCCTCCAAAATATCCTCTATATAATCCTTTCAAATTATAGATTTATATGGATAAACCTACAGATTTGGAATAAAATTTTATTTATAGAGGAAATCAGGTCACTGTATAAAAAATAATAAATAAATTTATTTATTTTTATTTGTGCATGTGATAAAATTTATCAAAATTTTCGATGAAGAGAAAGATTATATCACACCTTGGGTTAATCCCACATTCCTAACTCAAAGAATATTTTAGATATCAGATATAAGACTTCATTCAAGAGTTATTTCATTATTTATTTAATACTATGTGTGTGTGATATAATATAATTAATATTTTTATTATTTCAACACTGAGGGTCACTTGGCCACAGAATCTCATGCCGTCTCAACACCTAACTCAAAAAATAATATTATATATATTTAAAAGTTTAATATGTAATAAACCAAGTTTTTATAAAAAACTTACAATGAATATAAGTATCCCACAGGAAATAAGAAAAGGTTTACTAGAAATAAAAGAAGTATGCTGAGTAAGAAAGTTGATTACGAATATACTGACAATAGACTATCAGAATATGGAAATCCAAGGATGTTCATAACCTTATTTTATAATGTTTCAATAATGAAATATTACTCAATTAGTGAATAATAATTAGGTGAATAATCCTATAGTAAATACTATCTAAGATCAGAACTTATATCATATCTTGAGAAAAACACAATACCCAAGATAGAGATTAAAACATTGAAGAAGGAACATGAGAATAATAATGAAAGAAATTAATATTTCCTTAAAAAGGAATATGAGTACATTGAAGAGATTAAGAACCTCATGTTGAAAGTTATAGAATACGGGGTGATGGAGGAAGATCTTGGAATGAAACATGTTACCAAGGAAAATGAGATATGTAAAAATTAATCAATATTCCTTTATATTGTAAGTAACTTACAGAATATAAATAATATTTTCAACAAATATTCAGTGTTAAAGGCATAAAAATCTCAATATACTAAAAGAAATCATCCCAAGAATCACTTGACTTGTATACCCATTATACATAAAATTTCATCTGATTATTCTATCTATGGATCTGTAAGAATAAAAATTGAGAAATCTTGGGTGGATAAAGGATGTGAGAAATAAATCACATTAATAAAAGTTGAAAATAACCTATGTAATAAATTTTACAATTATAGTTGGAATTAGATGAAAAAACATGCATTTAACATCAATGAACTCTTCATAAAGAAAAAATCATATTTCTAAAAATTATCATGGTTCATTGGATAATGTTGGATTTGTGGTATTTATGGGTATGGGGATTATAATTTTTTCCACAAAATGACTCTCCCTAGAGTTAGGCATGAATTTGGTGGAAGAAAAAATTAAATAAAAGAAAGTAACCTTCCTATGTTAAAGGAAGATAGAATGATAAAGTCATCAAAATCTAGAAATTTCCCAGATAAGAACATATTTGATTGTCTGGAATATTTTTTTGGAATGTGTGTTAAACTAGAAAACTTTGATGAATAATATATTAAAACACTTTTGGGAAAAGTTTCTTATTCTAGAAAAGTAATGGTAGATGGGCATAATAAAATTAAATAATGATCTTTTATTATTGAGACTTTCCTAAAACCATCAAAATAAAAAAACCATGGATTTTTAACAATAGTTTTCCTCACATATAATATGTGATTTAAAAATTGTAAAAAATATTGAAGACCATTATTTAGGAGAAATTAGTTTATGAAATGACAGTTCTTTAAAAATAAGAGTAATTTTAATATATGAGATTAAATATCATAAACTAAAGTCAAATGAATATTTGTATGTTGATGGGATTATACATAACTTACTAAGTGTTAGAAAACTATGTGATAAATATATGAAAGTTATCATCAGAAAATATTCTTATATCATACCATTTTTAGAATATAGAAATGTTATTACTAAGGGAGAAAGAATCACTGAAAATTTATTTTATATTGGAGATCCTTATAATTGTTACTATTTAAGTTTTGGGGATTCAAATAAGATATAACACCAAAGTCTTGGGTATCTGGGCCAAAAACATATTTGAAAAGATTCTAAGGATGTTGATGTCAAAACCTATCACAATTAAAATGAATGTTTATGTTATTTATATAAATTTATTATAAGAGATAATCTCATGTTAAAGACATAATAGAGTTAAAATTTAATCGATCATGCCCGTTGAGCTCACACACTTTGATCATTGTGGACTGATGAGACATTAATCCACAAAATATGACTTTTACTTTATTAATTTCATTGATGAATTAACTATAAGGGCCAACATAATGTTTATAAGAATAAATCAAAGGATGAAAATATGTTCATAAGTTTCAGAAGGGTTGTTAAGAGAGATATAGGAGTTAATATAAAGAATATGAGAACTGAAAATGGAAAGAAATTCACAAGTAAAACTTTTGAGTCCTTTCTGAAGTAGCATGAATTCAAAAACCTATAAAATTCACCTTAAACTCCTCCACAAAATGAACTTATAGAAAGGAGAAATATAAGTTTAGTATAAATTGATTAATCATGCTCATTGAATGTAAACTCTCAAATTTATTATAGAGAAAATCTATAAGTATTCCTATTCATGTTCTAAATAGATGTTTTCTAAAGCCAAAATCTAGTATGACCCCCTATGAGATGTGGAATAAGAAAAGTCCTATAGTGAAATACTTCTAGGTTTTTGGGAGTCTTTTCTTAATAAAGATAAAAAAATTTGATCCTATAAAGTTTGATGAAAAATGATAATAATTAATTCTCATAAGATATTCATCCAATGAAAGAAGTTACATGTGTTGTAATGAATGACTACATAATTTTGTTGATTCCATTATTGTGAAAGTTATAGAATATTTGAAATACTAAAAAATGATGATGAAGATGATAAGGAAAATGTAAATAAAGATAAAATTATGGCTTCCAAATAAGATTATGTGATGAAATTTTATTATAAGCCTAGAATTATACACTTTGATTTAGATCAATCCAGTAATGAGGAAGTCAATGCTAGAAGAAAATATTTAAACTTTTAAAAATTTACAAAATTAGGTTGAATACAAAAAAATTATTAGAAATTAAAATTATCCATTTCTGGATATAAGGAAATAGAGATTAGGGAATCATATATCATGTATATCATAGTTGGATCCATAGTCAGTTTCAGAGGTAGGTTGACATAATGAGTGGTGAAATATGATGAACAAAGAGTTAGACTAGATTGAGAAAAATTAAACATTTGATCTTTTTTCCTTTAATAATAGGAAAGAATGTTATTGTTATAAAATGAGTTTTCATAAATAAACTCAGTGAACATGGAGAAATTTCAATTAATATATAACAACTTGTATATATAGTTTACAAATAGGTGGAAGGTTTTGATTTTAAAGAAACATTTTCTCTTGTTGTGAGACATGAATCTATATGAATGTTATTGGAATTTTATGCTCATATTTATTAAAAATTATATCATAATGAGTTTAAGTAAACTTTCTTAAATATATAAATTGAAATGTAATTTTATATTCAGCAACCTAGTGGGTTCATACGTTATATTTATGAAACCATATTGTGTAAAAAAATGAAACCATTTTATAGGATTAAATATTACCCTCATTCCTCGTGCTCAAGAAATTATAGTTTCTTGAATATGTTGACATTTTATAGTGGAAAAGTTAATGAAAACTTGTTTGTAAAATAAATGATAACAAGTACAATTATTTACATTTTTTAAGTTGGTGATATATTTTTTATAGGCTACAGGGATAAAAATCAGTAATTCTTTCTTGAACCAATAAAAAAAAATTTAGATCTCAATTATCAATGAGTTAAACTTATTTATAGGATTAAAAATTCAAAAAAGTGGGGATAAATATTATTATATTAAGAAATTTATTTCATTATTTCTTATTGAAGTTTTTAATTAAATATTCAATATAAATTTCTACTTTTATTTTTAGTGGAATGATGATAAGTAAATATAATTATGGTGAAATTGTTAATAACAAAGGACTTAAAAAAGTATTAGTTAGTTTTATCTATATTAATAATTCAATACCATACATTTCTTATGTAGTCATACTATGATAAATATATCAAATTTATTAAAAGGATTCAAATTTTATGGTAGCTAAGAGAATACTCAAAAATTTTAAAGGAATATTAAATTATGTCATGATGTATAGAAGATGTAATGAGATAATATTTAATGGGTTTGCTGATACTGATTTGGTTTTAGATTGGAATGATAGAAAAACAAAATGAGAAGGATCT
Organism: Viscum album; assembly: GCA_963277665.1. Lineage (NCBI taxonomy): Eukaryota > Viridiplantae > Streptophyta > Magnoliopsida > Santalales > Viscaceae > Viscum > Viscum album. The sequence continues at coordinate 174,860,104 of OY728157.1, forward strand.
TTCTTCTTGGGTGAATATTTTGTGATTTGGCATAGTAAGAAAAAAGGTTTTGTTACTTTGATTATAGTAGAAGAAAAACAAGTTACCATTATCCATGATTATTCACAAATGTTGTGTATAAAAGTTCATATGGTGGATTTTATGGTAAATTTTGAAAATCCGTTGAAGATTATTTTTGATAATAAAAGTTACATTGAGATTTTTATAAATCGTTTTAAAATTTCTGTTTAAAAAAAATTAATATTAAATATCATTTCATTAAGGATAATGTTTCTGGTGGAGATGTAATGCCTGGATATGTTTCAATAGAATATCAAATTTCTAATGTTTTCAACAAAGTTATGAAAAAGGAGAGATTTGATGAATATTGGGTGAAACTACATGTATATTATCCACTAATGAATTTATAAAGTTCATAAGGAAATAAACCCCACTATTCTTTGGAATTTTATCTTATCACCTACATAAAATAAATTATTACCAAATTATGAAATTACACAATTTTTTTTTTCTGAAATCAGTAATGTGGTGTGAGGAAATTATCTATATGAAATATTAGGGTTTGATGAAATCATTGTTGAAGTTATTATGAAATTTTCCAAAAAATACTAAGGGGAGGATTGAAGATCATTTTGAATGTTTATTAATATGTTATATTTTTTTAGCTTCTCGTTTTTGATTGTTATATGTTTCAAGAGAAAATTAGTTGCTGAGGATGTTTAATATTGTTTTATTACCAAGTGTAAGAAACTTTCCCAAAGTCAGATGATGTTATACTAATCTTCATGTTATATCATCATGAATATACTAATGATACTTTCTAATTTTCTATGATTTTTTTAAAATTTCGGGATGTACAAATGGGGATAAGTATAATGTGTGGGAAGTCTACGTTCTAATGAGAGTAAAATGTTATAGATGAAGTTACCAAACAGAAAAGGTGTATGATATTGTAGTTGAAAACCATAAAAAGTTTTAGTTACAAAGTTTAGGATATATAAATTTAAATTTTAAAGATATAAATCCACGGTGGAAGATGAAATAATGATCCAAATTATACATATAAAGGTAAAATGTTTGAGTCTATCATACAAAAAAAGATGAATATTCCAGATAGATAGTTTTTTTGAAGTGAAATGTTATTATTTTTTTGTTACAATATATACATATTTTTAAGTTATAATGTCATGGTAGGTTCTACGGTATGAATAAAAATTTTCAGAAATTTGTGAGGCAATAATTTAAAAGATTCATGTGAAGATCATCAGATGAAGAGTGGTGTGAAAAGCCCATTAGATGGTGGGAAGATTTGAAGCTTGTTAGCTAAACTTTGTAATACCATAAGATGGATGAGTTTTTTCAGAGTTAGTTTGTTAGAGGGATAGTTCACCAGAGTGGGACTTACTGATGAAGAGAACTGATGGAGAGAGATTGAGTCTATCGAACCAAGTCAATTGGTCAAATATAACCATGTAGATATAGTGGAACAATGCACAAGAATAAGTTGTTATTGATATCCCCATATAGTCATTAAATGGACAACATTCTGTAAAGATTTTAATAAGATCTATAAGGTACTAAAAAATAATGATACTAAGATGTTCATTCAACTTTTTTTATATTATGAGGTAAAAGAAGTTTGAATAAGTTTCTTGAAATCAAGTTTAAAGATGATTGAAAAAATTAATAAATGTTGAGTTTATAAGAATCATAAAATTGTTCTAGAATGTTTTCTAGGCATCTAATGAAATTATAACAAGTGAAAATTTAGAAATTAAAATTTTCAGTCAGGATACCATAAGTTCATGGGAATATATAGTATTTTGAAGTTTTATGTGACTAGATTATAAATAGATGAAAAATTTTTTGGGAGAAATTTTTTGGAATAAATGATATATACTTTGAATTTAGTATTATATTTAGTGCTAACTTGTTTTTCATAAAGGGTAATTATATTTATGGTATATTATGCTTTATCATATAGATAACCAGGGATCGAGTTGTTACTTAGTGACTATGTTCTCAGGGTTATTTTTGGAGATGGTAACTATATTAGGAACATTATATTACTAGGGTAGGATTTTATGTCAAAGTGGATGATGTTATACAAGGAATAAGGAATTAGTTATATTTTAGAAGTTCAACACCCCAAGGATTTAAAATATTTTCATTTTAAAATAATTTGTTTTCTAAATTGCTATATATACACCATCTCAAGTTTACGCTACACACGACACGCAGTTAGCTTACGTTACACATAAGACTGGGTTTTACCACCTTTTAATGGAATAACAATTTTAAAGCTAAATTTTTAAACTTTTATGAAATTTATTTTTTAATAGAGAATGTAAAAATTTTCTTAGGATACATTTTTCATATTTTTATGAGAAGTTTCATTTTTTGATGAATATTGAAAAATACTGCATTTTAGTTAAAACTGCCTTTTCATATAAATAATTATTAATGTTAAAGTATATTATAAACTTATTTTAATATCAAAATTTATAAAATATATATCTATTAATCCAATGTAGTTTATTGGAACCATTTTTTTTAATTTAGATATAAAGAGTTAATGAAAATTTGAACATTTTCACTTTAAGAACCTACTTTCTCGCTATATCTGCGAGATTAGTTTTAAACTCAATTTTGCAAGTTCTCTAAATTAAGTTTTAAAAAATATACACAAATGGTTGTGATGAGTTTAATATTTATTTTATATTGAGGTAAACATAGTTTTTGACCAAAAGTATTAGTAAAAGTAATTAAAATTAGTTACAATAACTAAAGTAAAATTAAGTTTCATAAGGGACTAAACATTAAAATTAAGATCCAAAATGACCTAGAAACTTGTCAAAAATCCATTGGATACTAATATATATCCCATATCATATATTGGTTCTAATTTTCTTAGTTAGTGAGACACATGTTCTTGAAAGTAACCCATATAATAAGTTAAGTACGGAAAAAGACAAATAAGGAACCTTCCTAAACTTTAGTATTTCTAAATATTTAGAGTATGGAAGTAGATAGATATTTTTGGTTATCAGGATTTTTTTTAAAGGTAAATGAGTTTTTTTTTCATGTTAAATAAACATTAATTTTTAAAGATGAAATAATACATTAAATTCTCAACAAATGCTAATGCATGGATTATTTTGTCAATAATTCAAATAATTAATGAATCTAAAAATAATAAAATTAATTTAAATTTGAGGAATTATTAGGTTAAATTATTTATGTATATGAATATATAATTTTACATATCATTAAACTTAATATATTTGAATTCTAATATATATTTTTTGATATTTTTAAATTAAAATTAAATAAATAATTTCAAAATTCACATTAATGTTATTTTACAATATATGATATTTTAAATGATTTAAAATTAATAAATATTATATATTATGTCAAGGGATTTGTAAGTGTTAATAAATACCACTTATGGTCCATCCATTGGGTAATTGATCTATCATAATTAAGATATTGACCTATAGATAGTAAAGACATTGTTATCATGTTCTGGGTTATGGTAGTGTTTTCCGCATCCCATACGCTTGTTTCAAAATTAATTTCCAACATACATGATATATTTTTTAAATTTGATATACTATTTACAATTAAGTGGGTCTATATTTTCTATTAAATATCACTTTGATTTATTTATAATGGTTAAATTACTTAGTTTAGAAAAAAATTACTTTAATAAAAACCAAAATGATAAATTTAAGGGAACTTAGAAGTGAAGAGAAAAAATTATAAAAATGCACTTATTTTTATGTGGTGGAGGTTTATGTCAAAAAAATTCAACTTTAATCCATTATTTTTCCATTTTGGGGACATGTGATGTAAGAGAGACCTTCAAATAGTGTATACCTTTTGATATTTAAAAGAATTCCACTACACCTCAATTATAAAAAGGCATTCAATCTTCTCCTTCCTCACACCTATCAAGCCATATTGGATCATACAATGATTACCAAAATAAGCTACAAAAACTTCCTCATCATAGAAGACTCAAATTAGAAAGAAAGAAAACTAAGGAATCCTTTTATTTCAAACCAAAAGAAGTTTCCCAAAAAAGAATAAGATAAAGACACATGTAATAAGTCAGAATCAAGATAAGGGATTCCTGTCTCCCTTTTATTTCTATGAGGCATGCACAATTTTCAGCACTTAATTATTTTTTGAGGTGTATATACTTATCATTATGGTATATTATATCATGAATTTTTTTATCTTCCAATTATATAAAACTTTCATTTAATATTTTTCTTTCTGAGGGATTGGGATTCAATTGTTTCAAAGTAGTATAGGAAACTTTGGAATGTTTAATGATTTTTTTACTCAAGAATAATTTTAATGATCATTCAATGGTATTTCAATTAATCAGTGTCAAAAAACCTTTTTGTTACTTTTCCTCGATTGAGGAATTATTGATAAATCCTTATTATTTATTCAATATGGATATTTGATAATAAAGGAAATTATTTATTAATTAAATCTATTATTCAATATCTGGGGAATTCTTTGAAAATGAAAGAAATGAGTTGGAGACAATTTCAAGTAAGCCCCTTGATATATTGGTAGTCTCATTGGACGTATTCAGTTGGACAAACTCTACCCGTTTGGGAAAATTATATTTTAAACTGTCTTTTGAACGTTATTGACAGAAGAGTTCAGGCTGGAAAAAGTATACTGGTTTTTAAATAGTATGTTTTAAATTGTCTTATGACAGGTATTGACAGCAAAGTTAAAGTTGTACAAACCAATTTGGTTTGTATCCATTATGTTTTAAACTATCTTGTGAACTTTATTCGTGGTAATCGTTCCATGTTGCCAAGAAACATGACGTCCAATAATTAAGAATTTCCTTTATTGAGAATTAATTTCTTAATATTATTGTTATCCAAGAGGTTTTTTCCTTGACATTATCTATGGATTAATTTGATTTTTAATTTATTGATAAAATGTCATGTGTTTCAGTTATTTACATTTCTATATTTATTTTTCCTTATCCAGTTATACAAATGGCATGTTTACTCAATTATTTACCTTCCCATGTTGATTATTCTCATTTATTAATTATTTCTTCTAATGTAATTACCCTTAATAAATATTTTACCTCACCCTTGTTTTGTTTCCTTTCCCCAGGATATGAAGTTTAATTCTTAGAATGAGTTTCAATGATGCAATTAATCAGTCTTGAATATGTATTATGTTTTATTTTTTATTTATCATTGTAATATGGGTATCATGAATGTAATTTGATTTTCCAAAACTATGAAACTAACCGATCATTTGGTATTTTACTCCTTATAATAATTCATATTGAATAAATTAATGCATCAACTCTGGGTTTATAGGTTCGAGGCGTTAGAAGAAGTATATATTATTTTTTTGTTGTTTTATGTCATGGTTATTTAGATTATTTTGTGAAATTATTGACAAATTTTGATGAATATATGTCTATAGAATATAATTTTTTATGAGACTTTATGAGTGATTAATTCTGTTTAAATATAAATGTTATGCTGATTTTAGAAGAATTTCTGATCAAATCATTATTATTTTTGGGTTTTGAATTCAAACAGACATATTTATATAATTTTTAGGGTTTAGTTAATTGTGAAAAATTTTAAGTGGAAATTCTAGAATTGTATAAGATTAATCTATTAATTATTCACATGGAGGTTTATTCATATAGAATATTATCATAGATTGTACTAACCATTTATGATTCATTGAAATTTCTAGATGCAACGCCTCGACTGAAGAAGCTCGGAGCCAGTGCATTATTTTATTAGATTAGCATGATTACACAGAATCAAATCTTGATGGCCCGATTAGTTTATTAGTCTTGGAGAACTAGATTATATAAATTATAACCATATTATATTGGAAAAATTGAAAATAAAACACGATACAAATTAAAATGAAATAAACAACATCTTTGAAGGCTTATTCAAAGATTAGTTCTTCATAACCCAATGAAAGGAAAAAAATAAGGGTGATATCAAACTTTTTGTAAGGGTAAGTAAAATGGTAGCTATAATGAATCAAATATAATAGTCAATAGGGAATGATAAATAATTTATCATACATACCATTAAAATATCTAGATAAGTCATAATCAATATGGCACGGTAGATAACTGAAACACATTCTATTTAGTCAATAAATTTAGAATTAAATGAATCCATAGATATGTTAAAGAAAAAATATCAAGGATAAATAATAACTGGTTTGGAATGAGGAAAATTCTTAATTATTAGACTCCATTTTTTTAGGTACTTGATACCTTTATCATCAAAACCTTTTATAAGGAAATTTAATTTATTAGGTAGAAACCCTTTAAATTTAGCTAACTAATTCATCTCATATGACTATCGATGCATTTAGGGTTTATCTATTAACATGTACCAACTATGTCATACCTATCCAAATGAATTACTCATATATTTAATAATCTATTTAATTCATTAACAATGTGCCTTATCAAATATTTGTATTGAATAAAAGATACATATTTATCAATAATTACCTAGTTAATTAAATAACTGTCAAAGTGGACATTTAATGCAAAATGGAATATTTTATAGGAAATAATAATAATAATTTCATTATAATAATTTCATTTAATCTAAAATTATCATAAAGAAGTGATTTTTTCAAGATAATGTAAAAAATCACAAAATAAAGTTATATTTCCAAGATAACATTTACCACCTGGTAATTTTCAAGTCAAAACCCCATGTATGAGATAATTAAAATTAAAACATTAAATATCATGAATATAAAAGGATTAATGATATAATATATAAAAATTAAATTTATATACACCACAAAAAATAATTAAGTGCTGAATATGAAATTTATCTCACATATGTAAAAATTGAGATGAAAATCCCTTACCTTATCCTTCTTTTTTGCTGTGTGGTCTTCAAACTTATCCATAATGGTTTAAAAATGTTACTAAATTATAATAGATCAATAATAATATTTATTATATCATATATGATCTTCTTATAATATCTTATCACTTGTCTTTTAGTAATGTTTCATTAGTTTCACTATTTCGTGTGTTAATTTCCTTATTTATTGAGTATGTTTTGAATTGTTATTTGTTTTTCCTACTGCTTAGATAATTATATAATAATATATAGAATTTAAAATATGTTATAAATATAATATATATTTAGTATATATATATATATTTATAATAATCTATATAATTTGGAGATGGTTAATGAAATGCACCATTCATCAAGACGATAGGTCGTACGTACACATAAACGCTACTTTCATTTACTTTTCATATTAAAAGAATGAAAAGAAAATTATATATATTTATATTATAATTCTAGTATGGTATCTATGTAATATATTTCACATATGTTTATTAAAACCATCCTTTACACATTCCATGTATAGTGTGAACGAATCAAATCGACTCGAGGAGGTGGTAGTCTACAAAAATAGTGTATTCATCATAATTCCCACCATGAGAAGTTGTAACGAAAAAACAAACAACCATGGTTTCACGAGGTGGTAGTCTGTCGCAAACATGAATGATAAGTTCGTTATCCGCTATATAGAAGTGTGTGTAAGTGCAAGTCTAACCCTTTAATAAAACAATATCAATATATTTATGATATTGAGGTTTTTATGTAAGCATTAAATTATAATATTTTGAGGGGTGGAGAAGTAAAATAAAACAAAGGGGATTGTGGTAGGACGTTTTCCCTTCTTTGGGTAACTCTTCTTGGTTTACACCAAAGGGACTCCTTGATTGGATTTATGCACAAAATGATTATTCTAGGATTTGGTTAGGGATGTTGATATTTTATTTTATTATATTTTGTTCAAGAAAAATGTCTTGATATATGTGAATAATTGGTAGGGATGAGAATCATTTATAGAGTAGGAGGAGTGACAATTTTTTAAATTTTGGAAAAAGGAATTCCTCCATCATTTCCCCATCTCATGTGTCTCTAATAATGAAAAATATTATATCCAAGGGAGTATATTGTTGAAATATGGACATACTATGTCTTTTTGACAGGTTTATATGCCATTTTCCACTTAAGTTTAAGGTTTAGTCCTTTGTTAAGTTATTTTTTTCTCTCAATCACATTAATTAATTTAATCACTTTTAAAAATATTTTTGGTTAAACAATAAGTTGAAATCATTAGTCATTATAAATTATTATTATAAAAAATATAGAATCCATTTGTACAAATTCCAATCACATAAGTGTTAGAAATTAATTTAAATATTATCCCATATATGGTATGGCAATGCGATCTTTTAAAATAAAAATTTTCCATGGTTTTCTAAGTTATTATATCCAATTTCAAAGTGAAATTGTTTAAAATTGCATAAATTGGATTAAAATATGAAAATTTGATAAAATTAATTTTAAGACCAATAACAAAATTTATTTAACCTTATAAATAAATTATATAAGAAAACAATTTTGAATTAAAATTTAGTATTTCTCATTATTTATCAAAAAATAAAACATCACTTAAAAATAAAAAAATTAACCTTAACCTAATTTTTATATAACTATTTAAAAAAAGAAGTTTATATAATAATATTAAATTTATAAAAGTTTCAAAAGTTATATTTAAATAGGTGCTCCATTAAAATGTGGTAAAACAACTTTTATAAATATATAGGTTTTTATGTATAAACTTGGGTTTATTCTTATTGTATGCCTAAAAAATATATGAAAATAATGTTAAAATATTTAATTGGAAATATAAGAAAAATGCAATATAAATTCTCTAAAAGTGTTATAATTTAATTACCTATTCAAAATATGGATCAATATTGCTTTGTTTACACTAGGTGTTTCAAGCATTGAAAACAAACTCATTATTGCATGTTTCGAATACTATAAACAGAATTAAGGTTATTCTTAAAGGAAAATATAGTAAATGCTTGGGGTGTTACATTATTCTCTCCTAAAAAAATTTCACCCTCCAAATTTTAGGCGTATTATCTTTTAAAAAGATTTGTCTAGTTCTACTTCATAGAATCCTATGGTTCCCATGTCACTTCTTCTATTGTGTGATTTCTCCCATGTACCTTCACCAGAAAAGTCATATGATTCCTCAATACTTATTCTTTGGTATCAATAATCTGGATGGGTTCTTCCAAGTATGAAAGTTCTGACTCTAACTATATTTCATCAGAGATGAGCACATGCATTGAGTCTATCATGTACTTATGTAGCATAGATATATGGAACACATCGTCTACCTTTGAGAGATTTGGATGAATTTACAAATAGTTGGAAACAACCCCAACTATTTCAAGAATTATGAAGGGTCCAATATACCTGGGACCTAGTTTCCCTTTCTTACAGAACCTTATAACACCTTTCTATAAAGATACATTCTAGAAAACAAGATCTCCCACTTGTAACTCTAAATCCTTCCTCTGATTTTTGGAATAAATATTTTGCCTACTTTGAGCCACTTTAATGTGATCTTGAATAACCTTGACCTTTTCGTTGTATCTTCAACAAGTTATGGGGCTGTGAGTTTCCTTTCACCAACTTTATCCCAACAAGTTGGATTACGACACCTCTCTCGATATAATGTTTTCATATAAAACTACTTGGACAATTTAATGGAAATTATTAATGTAGTAAAACTATACGAACGGTAGGTATTGATCCTACATACCGTGAAAGTTAAGTGATAATGACCACAACATGTCTTACATTTCCTGAATTTTTCTTTCAGACTGTCCATCAGTATGGGGATGGTAGGTAGTGCTCAAATTAATATTAGTATCAAGATACTTCTAAAGAATATTTTATAATTTTGATGTAAAGTGGGGATCTTGATTAGAAACAATTAATATAGGTGTTCGATGAAGTCTTAGAACATTATTAATATAGATCCTTGTGAGTATCTCAAGAGGCCCATCTTCTCTTATAGAACAGAAATGTTTATATTTGGTTAGGTGATCAATGATAACCCATATTACATTATTCTTTCTAAGAGTCTTTGGTAGTCCTATAAAAAAAGTCCAAAGTAATTTCATCACATTTCCACACATGAATAAGAAGAGGTTTTAGGAGTCCTTTAGGATGCTGACTCATAGCTTTAACTGGTTCAAAAACCAAATATCCGACACATAATAAGAAATTTCCCGCTTCATGTTATCCCACCAAAACGATCCTTCAAGTCCTTATAAATTTTTGTGCTACCAGGGTGTATAGAGAAATTTGATCTATAAGAATCATCGAACAATTACTATTTTATATCAGGTAAATATGGAATAAATATTCTATTTATAAATTTTTGAAAACCATCTTCACCAACAATTTTCCAATTTTCCTTCATTAACATGTTTAATTTTTTTGAAGGTTCTCTCTATAAGATTGATAATTTATAATCTTCTCTAATAAAAATAGTTTTTCAATCATCTGAAAAATTATTGATATATCTCCTTCCTTATAGATTCCCATATCCATCTTTACTAGATCAATGAACATTGGTTCCTTCTCAATCCTTATTTGGTTTAGAACTCCATTATCCTTGCTTCTCAATGCATATTCTACCTTATTTACTTTCCCTAGGTGGTAGTGCATTGAGAAATCATAATCCTTGATTATCTTGAGCCATCGCCTTGGTCTCATGATGATATATTTTTAAGATAAAATGTATTTTGGGATTTTATTATATGTGTATATCTCATGTCTTTCACTATATAGATAATGTCTCCATATTTTCAAAGGGAATATTACATCCACTTACTCAAGATCCTGGGTTGGATAGTTCTATCGATGATTATTAAATTTCATTGATGCATATAAAATAACATAATTATTTTGTATTAGAAAAGAAACAATTCCCTTATTTAACTCATCACTAAATATGGAAAACCCATAAAATCCAGATGGTGGAGTCAAATTCAGATTATCGACTAATGTTCTCTTTATTTCACCAACTCAATCTTCAAATTCTTTTTTCCAAACAAACTTAAGCCCATTAAAAGTAAGATGGGTTAATAGGTTATCCAATTAAGAAAAATTCTGAATGAATCACTGATAGTAACCTATAAAACCAATGAAACTTTGTACCAAGGTTAAGTTTTTTGTCATAGTCCATTCTATGACTCCCTTTTTCTTTACAGGATCAACTAATATTTTGTACTTAGAGACAATATAGACAAGAAAAGAAACTTCTTGAATCCAAAAATCACACTTACTAAATTTCCCATATTAATCTTCCATTCTAAGATTATTAAGAATGATCCTCAAGTGATTCTCATGGTCATCATAGATTTTATAATACACTATAATATCATCAAATAATACAAAAAAAAACATCCAGATATTCCTTGAATACTCTGTTCATTAGGTCCATAAAAATAGAGGGTGACTTTGTCAATCCAAATAGAATTACTATAATCTCATAATGTCCATACCTCACTTAAAAAATCAATATTCATAATGTCTCCCTTGTTCATTCATAATTGGTGTACCCAAAACAAAGATAACTCTTTGAAAAATATTGGGTTTTGTGAAGTTGATCAAACAAGTCATCAATGAGCGGTAGAGGATACCTATTGTTTACTATAATAGTATTTATTTCCCTATAATCAATGAAAAAACTCATGGGTCCATTTTTCTTCTTATCGAAGAGAACATGGACTCCCTTTAGTGAAATTCTAGGGTCAATAAATCCTTTATGACCCAAATATTCTAGTTGTTTATTCAACTCAACTAATTACACTTTGTATATTATAAATGGAGAATTTTATATTGTCCTTTCATTAGGGATTAAATTAATGGAAAATTCAACTTCATACTATAGGGGATGTCTAGGTTATTCCTTATGAAATTCATCAATTAATCCCTTGAAAATAGGTACACCCTCAATTTTAAGATTACCTTCTTCATTAATGGTTATTTTTTTTCTATTCTTCCCCAAGAATTCATTTGGTAGATGTACTAAGGGTGGATCTTGATAATAATCTCATGAGGAAGCTTCTTCTATAAAGTTAATCAATTCCACATCTTCCTCACAAACCATAATTTCATTCATCTTGTAATAATGTTTTTCAACATACTTTGAGAACCACTCCATACTAAGGATTATATCAAATTCAACCGTAGGTAAGATAACAATGTTAGTAAGTAAAGGAAGTTTATGTGTCATAATTGGGACTTCCTGAAAAATATTTTCTACAATGAGACTTCCCTTAGGAACTTTTAATAAAAGTTCCCTTATTAAATAAAATGGGAAATGTTTAATTATCTTAGCAAACTTAGAAGATATTAAAGGGAGAGATGATCTGGAATAAACTAAGGCATTGTCTAAATTTAAAGATAGTATTAATTTACCTAACAACACAAAATTTGGTATGTCTACCTCTGTTATAGTAATCACATAAGATTGTCGATCTCCCCTTGGTTTCTTATATGGTATATTACCCTAACACTTAGGGAATTTTCTTGTATAGTTCCCTATATCTTTACATTTTTAACACTATATATATGTTTTTTCATTTACATTAACTCTTTAACATGATGGCCACTTTCTCCACATTTATAAAAAACTCCCATTCCCTTTAAGCATTTACCATGGTGATTCTTTTCACAGTTCCTGCATGATGGGAATATTTTCATCTTTATCTTATTATTTGATTCATTCCCTTTGTCTTGGTAATCATTAGATCTTTTTTTTCCCTTCATTACCCTTGTATATGTTTGTACTTGAATATTCATTCTCCATTTTTATAGAACATAAAACTATTTATTCATATGATGAAAAGTTTTGGAAACTAGTGACCTTTGAGATTTGTCTTAATTCCTTAAAAAAGTGATCAATATTACACTCTATGCTACATATATAATCTATATAACACCCCACTATCCTTGTAAAGTTATATTTATAATCTGCAACACTTTCTTATTCCATTTTCTTTAATATAAATAACTTTCTCTTCATCTTAATTGTTTGATCTTGGGGGAAGTATTTATTGAATAATTTCTCCATAGAAGTTCTTCATTCCTTGAGTTTTATTTCTTCTCTCTCACAAGTATTATTGATCAAGGACCACTATTGATCAGAATAAACTTTGAGATAATACATTTCAAGTGTAAAATTCTCCATTTCATTGCATACCTAGGCCACAAATATCTTCTCTATAGACTTAATCCATTTACTAGATACAATTAGATTATATTTCCCACTAAAATATAGGGGATTCTATAAAATAAAGTGACCCAATATAGGATATTCTCTTTTTGGAATTGGTTTTTCTATTTGGGAAAGGTTATTTTTTATAACCTAATTATGTTTCCCTAGTATAGCCATAATTTTCTCTATTCTAATACCAGTTTCATTAGTTTCCTCAATAGGGAAAGATCTACATTTTACAAAAGTATTGATACCATTCGTACTTTCAGGTTCCATTAAAAAATAATGGAAGATACTAGATTGAGTTATAAAATTATAATGTATAATTCCAAATATAGTATAACACATAACATAAATTTATGTATCATAAATATTATAATAATAAACATTTATTTCTTTGGGGATAGATTTATGTTTGAATCCTTCATAATTTTAGGTAAAGATAATTTGAATTATCCTAAGTGTATCCCCTAGGAGTGTTAAAATGGGTGCACAATATGGCCCGTTGTTGTGTACTAGGTTATGCTTGAGTCAGCCCAGATGCACCTTGTCAGAGTTGTTACCCCTAGGTACATATGTGCCAAAACCAAATCCACTTATACTATCCAGAAAGGGGTGTATTACTAAGAAGACCCACATAATCTCTACATTTACAAAATTCAAGGATTCTATTATATACAAATCCTCAAAGTATATCTTAGGTTTATGTTCCCTAATCTATGTTTTCCAATTTAATACCCTAAAAATATAAAGTAAAAATATTGTATTTTATTACTTATATGACACGTAACACCAAGTGCGTAAGGGAAGATAATGACCTAAGTATTTATAATATATTTAATACTTTAAATAATTTCAATATGTAATATATCTTTCAATGAAATTGATACTGAGTTAGTGTGCATCACATGAAAAAAAGAATTTTCTTCGATAGCTCGCCTTATACACAAGATTGAGTTTTACTGAACAATAATATATTATTAAAATATTACCATTTAATATAATAGTAATTAACATAGAAATTAAATTATAAGTTATGAACAATTTGAACTATCTTATGAAAATATATTGTTTACACAAATATAAATGAATTAATAGGTTACTAATTAATTAATCATGAAAATACAAATCAATTGAATATAAAAGAAATATTATTATTTATATATTCAAAAGGTGTTTTTGTCTTAATAAATTATTTTAATCATAATTAGTGAATGATATTAATTAAATATATATTTTATATATTAAATAAAATATTTTTTATAGTTATCCAATATATTCTAAAAACATATGAAAAGAACAAACTTTATTTTACACATAAAAACCCATATTTTTATAAAAACAATTTTACTGACTTTTAATGGTGAACCCATTTTAAATATAAATTTTGATACATTAATAGATTTTATAAGTCAAAATAAATTTCATATTATAAATCAAAACATAAAAATTAGTTTTGGGTAAATTGTTGATATATTTCTATGGAGATTCATTTTTTTAATAAAAAGTGAAAAAATAGAAATTTAATTCAAAACTACATTTTCATATAATTTATTAAATTGGTTAAATTATACTTGAAATTGTTTTTAAAGTTTAATTAGATAATATTTTCATTATTTATTATAATTTTGGTAATTGTAATCAATTTAAAATTTAAATTAGAAAAAAACATTTCAATCTTTTGGAAGATTCACTTTAAAAACCCTCTTTTTAGTTTTTTCTGCAGAATTAATTTTAAATATAATTTTCCAAATTTTGTGAATTTAATTAAGTAAAATAGATTTCATATTTTTAATCATAAGTTCCAAATTTGGTTTTAAGGCCAATCTTATTTTTTGTTATAAAAAAGTTATAATGGTAAAAAAATTATCTACCACTGTATATGTAAAGTTGTGGGAGGGGTTAGAGTTAAAAGGTAAAAGATTAACATAACTAAAAATTGAAACATTTAATGGTCAATTGAGGTGGGTATTTACCCTAACCAGAATAAAAAACATTAAATGAAATTCTATTTTTCTGAAATTAATGCCACCTCAATGTGGTTAGCATTTAATATAAACTAATCAATAAATTAATAACTTAAGCACACCTCTTCTCAAGTATAAATACGACACCTCACCTCCCCATTTTGACAAAAGAAGTTTTATAGATCCTAAAATCTATGAAAAATCCTCTCCTCCACAATCTACCCATGTCCAAGTGATTCTTGCCTCACAAAATACCAAATCCAATGTCTTCAAGGGCCTTTCAAGGAAGGGATATTGAAGAGGTAATTTTCTTTAACTACCTCTCTTAATTTGTTTTCTTTTTCTACTTTCAACTCACATCAGCCATCCATAAATGAATGATAACTCCAGAATCACATATATACTATATTGGTTTTTTGTTTCTAATGGAATTTTTCACATCCATTTAATTTATCTCCTCCTCCTATTCAAGGAAATGAAATTGTTGTCCATGTTATGCAAGTTAATCACCTTTGTGAATAATATTTTTGTTCTTTTTCTATTACCACCATCATGGATGGTGTTAAAACTATTTTTCTGGTAAAATAATTTTTTAAAATATATATTATAATCTATTTAATATTTTGGAAATTTTATATTAATAATAGCTTCATAATTTCTATATTGTGGTTATACAACAACTTCATGTGGGGACGTGTGAACGTCCACCTCCTCAAAGTGATGTGATTCGTTCACACTATACATGGAATGTATAAAGTATGGTTCTAATTAAAAATATGTGAAAAAAAAATATATGATATTCATGAAATAATTATCTTTTTATAAATATTATATATATATGTGTGTGTTATTTTATTTATTATCCTTTCACACACTTAAAAAGTTATAACGTCGTTCGTGGCCATGTGGACCACCGCTTCCTCAACATGATATGATTACTTTTACATTATATAATTATATATATATAAGTACATATTATAAAGTAATTTTGTATTTATTAAATAATTATCATTATATAAAGATATAATGATACATACCTTCTTTCCATAATGATCATTGAAAAATGCGAAAATTACTCATGAGTATGTACGATTTACCGTCTTCGTGAATGTAATGTTGTTTAATTTTTCAAAACCACATTCAATGATTGATTTAAAAATTATTATTGGTTTATAAATATGATAATTATTTCATGGTTATTATTTTATAGATTTTATATAATTACCCCTTTGACCATATCTGACCAACAATAGTAGTTTTGACACATAAAACAAATTTGGTCAAAACACCCAATGTAAAATTAATTTTTTAAGTAGTTTTACACAACATGGTAATAAGTAAAATAAAAATAATGAAAAAGATGAAATTTTTTCTTAAGTAGAAAATTAACATAAGTTTATTATATAGGAAGATAAAGGAGTTCCTCTGAAAGGAAACTCAAGGTAATGGATTCTCCTCTCACTTTTTATATTTGTTGGACAAATATCATGTTCACCACTTATATATTTTGTGTGGTGTATCTATTAAACGAATTGTTATATTATATAATTAATAATCTTAACTTAAAGTTATTTATGTCTTTAATTTTAATATTATTTATTGATGAGTCTTATAATTTAAAATGTTTCAAAGTGGTATGGGACACTTTGGAATATTTAAAGACTATTTACCTGATGACTAATCATAATTATCTTTAAATGGAATTTCCATTCAAGAAAATTATGTGAACATTGTTCAATAAACTCTTTCATCCTTATTTGGTTATTTATGAAAATTTTAAAGTATTAGTACCATTATTCCACTCTTTGGTACACAAAATGTTTTAGAAAATGATTTTATGAAAACCTAACTTTATTTCTCTCTTTAGTAAGAGAATCTTTTTTCTTCTAAAAACCATGTTTCTTTAAAATGTATTCAAATTTTTTAAACTTTTAAAATGATTTAGTAAATAAATTTTTACCATTTTTTATTTTCCCTTGTTTTTAAGGGAATATTTTTGTCTCTTTACCAATAAGGTATTTTCAAACCTTTTTATCTTACAAAAGGAATATTATTTTTACATAATATGATATAGACATGTTTATCCACCATTATTTCTTTGAAGACTTGTTTTTAATTTTAAAAGGATTATTTTTAAAGGAAATATTTTTAAAATGGATTTTCAATGAAAACAATTTTCAAAAGGTTGTTCAAATGTTAAGGATATTTTCCTCTTGAATAATTTTAAAAGTTACCCTTTTATTTTGTCAATGACAACAACCTTCTATTTTACCCCACTTGTGGTTTTTTGTATTAATACGATCCTTATTATTCCTCTAGATGGTTTGTTTATTGATTTTTCCAACGATAGTATTCAAATTCCCATAATTGATTTATTTTTTAGTCCGCTTAATATATTTAATCTCATATAATCATCGAACATTAAATTTACCCTTATTATCTATTTCATTTTTCATGGATATTACTATTGAATAAACCATATACTATTTTACATATGGTTACTACTTCGACCGTTATTTCAATAATTGGGGAATTATTGATGAATCCATTTTTCTCATTGAATTCATTTATTTGATATGGTATATTAGTTATTATGATTATTCATTATGAAGAATAATTTGGACTGGCAATGACGGTTGGATCCCAGACTTTATGTATTTCCCCGATGAATCAATAGGTTATTATGAGACAAATAATTGTGAAAAAGTGTTTCTAACCTTATTTTTTACCTATCTCATAAATAGTGTCAACATTAATAGGTTTTCATGTTTCTGATACATGACGTTCACTAAGAAATAATTTTCCTCATTTATATTTAATAATTATTCATCCATGAGATTTTACATTGACATATCTAGGGATACATTTTATTTCAGTTTATTTATTAAATGGAATGTGATTCAGTTTCCTACCTTACTATAGTGATTTTTACATTTCTATTTATTTTAATGAAATTTAATTTCAATTATTACCTTTCCATATTTTTTATTTAGTTATATCTCAGTTTTTTAATTACATGATATATGTATTCAGATAATTACAATGCCATAATTTTTATTCTTACTGATTAATTATTTCTTCTGATATACTTTTCTCTTACTGATCATTTAAGATCACCCTTATAATGTTTATTTCCCTAATAATCGAAGAAGCATACTATGAAATATATTCATAGTTTTACTAGATAGATTAGAGTTATCTACGAATCTATTTATTTAGAAAGAAAAAAAATGTTGTAATTAGTGTTTTCATTTATAATTCAATACTCATTTATGTATATAGTTTTCTGAGACCACTACACTAAAAATTCCTTCAGGGATTGATTCATTGTAATCATGCCAATGTAATTAATAGGAGACACTAGATCCGGGTGATCTCGGATTGGGTTTCTACATCTAAATCTAGTTTCTAAGGATGCAGTTAACTTCTTATGATGCAAACTATAACTACCTGACCCTAGAATCCTAGATATGGTGAATTATTTCATTTCTTTGGAATTATTTTAAGGAATAAAATCCAAAAGGACTGATTAGTTTAGAAATTTTGAAAAACCAAATTACATACATGATATTTATATTACATTGGGAAAATAGAAAATAAAACATGATACATAATAAAATGAAATTAACAACATCCTTGAGAGATTATTCCAAGATTTATTTTTCATAACCTGGGAAAAGGAAACAAAATAATGGTTAGATAAAATTATTAGTAAGTGTAAGTACAAAAAAATATATAATCAATCAAATAGAATAATCATCATGGAAGGGTTAATAATTGAGAACGCAAGCCATATAAATATCCATATAATACAAAATCAATATATAATGGTAGATAATGGAAACACATGTAATTTAATAAATAAATTGATAATGAAATATATCCATAGAGATTTCAAAGGAAAAATATCATGGATAAATAATAACTGAGTCTGAATGAGTGAAATGCTTAACTATTGGATGCCATTTTTATTAGGTACATAGTACCCTTACCTTGAAGACATTTCTCAAGATAGTTTATCATATTGGGTAGAAACCTGTATAATTTGGAATATTAATTCATCTCATGATATTATTGATACATTGAGAAGACATCTATAATTAAAACCCACCCATGCCATACCTATCCAAATAATTCCACATATATCTAATAATCTATTAAATTCATGAACAATGTGACTTATAAAATATCTGTATTGAATAAAAGATATATATTTATCAATAATTCCCCAGTTAATTGAATAACTATAATAGTGAACACTATATGAAAAAATTTTATATGGTCTAAAAAACAATAATATACATTTCATGAGGATATGTAAATTTTAGATAAAATGATCATAAAGAAGTTATTGTTTCAAGATAAAGTAAATAATCACAAAATAAAGTGATATTGCAAAGATAAAATTTACCACATGGTAATTTTCAAGTCAAAACCCCTTGGATGAGATAATTCAATGTAAAAAATTAAAATACCATGAAGATAAAAGGACTCATGATATAATATATCAAAATGGTCAGTAGATACTATAATGAGTCTACTTTTTCTTACAATACTATTACATCATTTTAAAGAAAAAAACATAAAATAATTACATATCGAGGATAAAAAGGTTTTAGTGTCTTGAAAAAATTAATAACATAAATAAAATTTACAAAATAAAACATAAACATTTATTTAATTCCTTTTTCTCTAGACTTTTATTTCCCCTTGTGTTATTCTTATTACATGTAGTCACCTGAGGATATACATCCAAAATGGGTGAGCTAAAAGCCTAGAAATATGGTAGATAATAACAAGAAAAAATATAACATGGGGTGACCATAGTCATTATCATCATAATATGGGAATAATATCATAACAATGAGGGGTCTTATTAAGAAAATACTTAGAATGTGGAAATGCATAAAAACGAAACATCATGTCTTATTGGTCAACTACCACACATAGTTGTGAACAAATATAGCATCATGTTCATGAATATTTAGCTTTTATTATGAGGTTATTCACATTAAGAAATTAATTGTAGTGCTATATAAATTTTAGCACACCCTTCACATCATAAAATTTATATTGCGCTATATAATTTTAGGCGCACTCGTCACATCACAACATTTACATTATCATGTGTGCCATATAAAACATATATCAATATTAAACATATAATAACCCAAGGAAAAGAATGGGTTTTATTTCAAAAATCATAAATTCATAAAATTTGGTTTCCCAAATGAAATTGGGAATAACATACTTTATATAATAATCATCAACCTTGAGTGAAGGAAAAAATATTGAGAAGTAGAAGGTATGTTTTTTTGAAAGAAGAGTTCTTTTGGAAAATAATTTGTTTGTCATAAACTGAAGTGTATAAATTTTAAATCCTATTAAAGGTAATATAATGATGAATAAATTATTTTTAATGAATCACCATATAGAAAATGTAGTGAAATAAGGAAAACCCAATGAAACAGATTTGGGTTCAAGAATTCCCCTTATAGTGTGTCTGAATGATTTCTTCACTTTAATGTCCTATATAATCAAAATCGAATCATTAATTAACAATTAAAAAAACTTTTATAAATGAATCTTATTAATTATGGTTTTATTAAATTTTTTATATGCCTATTGATGAGTTATAGAGTTTAATTTTGTCATATAGGAACATTTGTTTTCTTAGTTTTCCTGGTCGGTTCACTTGTATTTAGGAACGAAAGTTCATTTAAAATGAGGTTGAATATCCAGAATTGTTATTATATATTATTAGTGATCCTCCAGAAGATTAAAAAAATATTATAATAGGTTTGTTTATATACCATGATGATGATTCGTTATATAAAAGTTAATGATGATCATTTTATGTCAATTTTAGAGGTTTTTCGATCACAATGACCTTTTTTTATCATTTAGTATCATGTATATAAGTTATTTAAATAATATAAAATTATTAAAACATACATATTGAAATATTATTTCAACCATTTATTGGTTTTATTCAAATCTTTTAAGGAATTGGATGAAAATGGAAGTGCATCACCCACAATGTCTGTAAATTAGCATATCACAAGTGATGATTTCATTAATAAAACAAAAGAGAGGAAGGGAAGAGTTTAATGAAAAATATTCCATTAAAATGATATAATTATAGTATATGTATGTTAATAGAGTTTATCAAGCCATTTTGTTTATGGGATGTAATTATATTATAAAAAAATGAAATTAGAAAGGAATTTAAAAGAAAGTGGAAGAGTATTTTACATCTTAAATCTCTCCTCCTTCTAAACCTCCTTAGGGTAATGGATTTGGTATTTTTATGATACCAATAGCTCCTGGTTGTGGGTAATGGTATAGAGTGGATATTTTAGTATATACTAGGCAAGTATCAAGGCTTTAGAGTTGTGAGGGGAAGAGGGTGTGAGGGGTGATATTTATAGTGGAGGGGAGGGGTCTTTTCTCAATATTTTGATATTTAGTTTATTATTTTGCTCAAGACAATAAATAATAATGATTATTGTGACTAAAAACAATAATTAGATCATGTGAGTTCGAACCAATGGTTCTTATATCAGTAATGACTAAATGAATAGTAATTTTAGCTTATAATATATATATAATATAAATTACCATTTTTTACTATTCACCAAAAATTGAAGTATTCCAAAAATATAAAGAATTCACCCTAACCATTTTTTAATGTTTAGAATTCAAAAATTAATTCTATTTTATAAAATTAAATTTTTAAATATGAGTAATTTAATTTTTAATTAAAATATTCATTTACATAGAAAATACAGATTTTAAAATTAGAACTGACTTTTATAATACTTTGAAGAATTACTGAAGGTATCATAAAATTATCTTAAAATAAAAAGAAATATAAATTCTAATATTTGAATTTATTTTTTGAAAATAAATTTTCTTTATTAATTTTTAAATTTTAATTAATAATTATGACTTATAAAAATACCCATATCTTAATTAATAATTTTAAAATGTTTATTTACTCAGTCTATAATACCATTCTTATATTTATATGACTTAAAAATTTTATTTGTACATTTATGCATGATGTTACTATTCATTTGGTTGGTTTACTATTCATAAGGGTCATATTACTATTCATAAGGGTAACATTACAATTCATAAGGGCAAGTTACTATTCCCTAAAAATTAAGTTTGTCCTAACAGACTCCAAATATCTAACTGATTGAAACCGTTTATGTCGGATTTTTGAAATTTAAATCACAGAAGTGGAAAAATTATGTTTAATGACTATTTTTTAAAAGTCACATGGTATTTAGTATCATGATGTAGAATTTTGTTTTCTAATGTTATTTTTCATGACATAATTATAAGAAGGGAATTTCCATTGATAAAACATTGGGTCGTTACATTCTTCCCCCTTTTTGAATTTTCACCTTTGAAATTTCATTTTACATAAATAGTTGAGGGTACTTATTCTTAATCACCTAATCTAGTTCAGTAGTTTTTTATCATACTTATGGTTCCTCCACAACACTTTGATAAGGTGTGTTGTATTGTTATATAGAACCTTATCTCTCCGATCTAGAATATTTACTAGCTTCTCCTCATAAGAGAGATCATATTCCAGCTATTCTATCTCTGATTTTAGTAAATGTGAGGGTTCTGGTATGTACTTCCTTATGAGTTATACATTGAACACGTCATGAACTTGATCCATATTCAGTGTAAGTCCAAGGCGATATGCCGCAACTCCTATGCGATCAAGGATTTCAACGGGGATAATGTAACATGGGTTAGCTTCCCTATCTTTTCAAACAACACATGTCTCTTCTATAGAGATATCTGGAGGAAGAATTTATCACCAACGTTGAACTCAAAGTACCTTTTATGGTTGTTAGCATAAATCTTTTTCCAACTCTCAGTTGCTTTGATATGTTGTTGGATGGATTGAACCTTATCTGTCATCTCTTATAAAAGATTAGGACCAAGTAGCTTTCTTTTTCTAACTTCATCCCAACAGATTATATTTCTACATCTCTTTACATACAGAGCTTCATATGGAGCCATATGAATACTCGAGTGGAAGCTATAGTTTAATGAGAAATCAATCAATGGGAGATGTTGATCCCATCCCCCTTTGAATTTTAAATACCATTCTTTTAATATATCTTTAAGGATCTGAACAATCTTTTTAGATTGACCATCTGTTTGGGGGTGATATACTGTGCTAAAATTCAATTCAGTACTCAAGTAATGTTAAAGACCCCTTCAGAATTTAGATGTGAACCTAGGATCAGAGTTAGAGTCAATTGAAATTGGTACCCCATGCAGTCTCACCACTTCCTTCACAAATATATTTGCAAGTTTTTCATGTGATAGATCTTACCGAATAACAATAAAGTGGGAAGTCTTGGTGAGTCATCCACCATAACCCATATTGCATTTTTTTCTCTTAGATGTATTTGGGAGACCCATGAAAATGTCTATAGTGACATTCTCCCATTTCCATTTGGGTATAATAAATGGTTGCACTATACCTTTGTACTTTTATCACTCTACTTTAACTTACTGTCATATCAAACACCTTGAGATATATTCTATAATCTTCTTCTTCATTTTGTCCCACAAGAAGTGTTCTTATAGATGCTAATACATATTAGTGCTACTAGGATGTATAAAGAATTTTGATCTATATGAACTATCCAATATATTATTATTTATCCTATGTGATGAAGGCATAAAAATCCTTTTTGAAAACCAAATTACACCATCATCATCTATATGGAACTCTTGTAGCTTCCCTTCCTTTACCACATTCAACCTCTTTTGCAACTCTGGATCAACCCTTTGGGCCTCCTTAATTTTCTCTTGGATTGATTGTTGGGAAATCAATTGGGAGAAGGTATGATGTATTCCCTACCATTTTGATTTCCAAATGCATCCTTTTTATATCTATAAATATAGGGTCTTTATCGGTCTTCAATATGGATAGAGTAGCAAGTTTCTTTATGTTATGAGCATCAACTACCTTGTTTGGATTTCCAGGATGATAGTGAATAGATTAATCAGAGTCTTTGATTAGATCTAACAATATCATTTGATTCATGTTGATCTCTTTTTGTGTGAATATATACTTTTGGCTCTTATGATCGGTATATATGTCACACTTCTCACCATAGAGGTAGTGCCGCCATATTTTTAAGGGAAAAATCACATCTTCTAACTCCAAATCATTCGTTAGGAAGTTCTACTCATGGATCTTCAACAGTTGTGAGGCATAGGCTATAACATTATCATTTTTCATGATCACACAACCAAAGCCATTTTTTGAAGCATCACTATATATCACAAAATGTTCTACACTTTTCAGTAATGTGAGTACAGGTGGAATGATAATACTTATATTTATATCCTTGAATCTTTCCACAAATTATTCCATCCATGCATAATTTACCCCTTTCCATGTAAACTTTGTTAGCAAGCCTGACAATCATGAGAAATTTCCCACAAAACGTTAATAGTACCCTGATAATCCAATAAAACTAAAAAATTCTATGACACTAGAGGATCTGGGCCATTCCTCAATTTCCTTAATTTTTTTGAGGGGTCCATATAAATTCCCTCACTTTTGTTCACATCTCCCATGAACGTGACTTGATGCATCCAAAATTCATATTTTCATAACTTTTCATACAACATAACCATCCTTAATGTCACCAAAACAAGTCTTAGATATTCTTTATGTTGCTCCTTCCTCTTAGAGTAGATGAGAATGTAATCAATAAATAATACCAAAATTTTTTCAAGGTAATATCTAAAGACTTTATTTGTCAAATCCATGAATATTTTTGGGGAATTAGTAAGTCTGATGGTCATCACCAAAAACTTATAGTGCCCATACCGTGTATAGAATCCAATATTCTGAAGATCTTCCTTCTTAACCTTTAGCTAATGATATCTAGAATGGAGATCAACCTTTGAGATGTACTGAGATCTTATCTACTGATAAAATAGATCATCAATCATCAAAAGATGATACTTTTTCTTTATGGTGATCTTGTTGAGTTCCTGATAATCAATACACAGCCACATTATTCCATCATTCTTCTTAAAAAATAGCACTAGATCACCTGAAGGTGATTCACTATGGAATATTAAACCTTTACCCAAATGCTCTTGCAGATGTTTCTTTAAATGCTTCATTTCTATAGGATCCATCCTATAGGGACACTTTGAGATATTAGTAGCTCCGGGTATGAGTTATATTGAGAACTCTACCTCATGTTCTAGGGGTAGTCTGGGTAACTCTTAAGAAAATACATCACTATATTTCCTTACAATGGGAATTTATCCTAGGTTGATACCTTCCTTTGACTGAACCATTTGAGCGAGGTATGGTTGTTCACAGGGAATCAACACCCACACTGTTGAAGGATTTTTCAAAGAAGATTCAGGATCATTCTTTTATTTTTAGAGGATCATGGGATGGTTCAGAATATGAAAATATATTTCCTTTTCCCAATAGTTTATATGTTCTCCATATAATTAGAGCCAATCCATTCCCAATATAGCGTCTAATTACACCAAGAAAAGCATCATGAGATTTACTGGAAGAATATTCCCACATAAGCTAATATGAGAAGAGTATGACACCTGGGATGTAATTATTGAACCATTTAGTGTTTTTAAATATATATATACTTAAATGTTTCAGGAATTCAATTAAATAGTTCTAGAAAACTTTCAAGTTGTAAAATATGCATAAAACCAAAATCAAATAAGACCTTTTCTATTATTGATTGAAAAGAAAGTGTACCTTGTACAACTTC
Source organism: Viscum album (assembly GCA_963277665.1). Taxonomy (NCBI): domain Eukaryota; kingdom Viridiplantae; phylum Streptophyta; class Magnoliopsida; order Santalales; family Viscaceae; genus Viscum; species Viscum album. Next base: position 174,886,058 of record OY728157.1, read on the forward strand.
ATTCTCTTTCTTCACTTTTGTAGTAGTGATGGAATAAGTATTCAATTTATCCATTGGTTTTAGTGGTTGATGAAATTGATTCCCCTCAAGGACTCAAGGTTTCGTGCACTGGCTTAAATGGTGCCCTTGCTCTCTATTGTTGTAGCATTGGACCTTGGGTGGTGATATTTGTTTCTCCACCACATTGTCCTACCTTTTCATGTATCTTCAACATTAATAAGTTTGGTGTCCTTCTCTCCCACACTTAATTCATTTACATGTCTCTTTGAGGTAGTTCCCATGATGCTTCTTCCCAAATTTTTGACTTGTGGGTGGTTATGTTTTTTCTCCACCTTTATCATTAGATCCTCCAGCTTGAAACTACAACTTTAGTTTCTTATCACCATATCCCTGGGACCATTATCCAAACTCCATATCTACTTTGAGATAACATCATAAAACTTCTTCATAACTCCCAGATTATTTAATTTCAATATACTTTCTGTGATTTGGTTTTAATCCACTAATGAATCTATCAATTTTTATATCATTGTTGATAACAAAACCTGAATCGTACCTTGCAAGCCTTATGAAATTTTTTTAAAGGCTTTGAAAGATTATTATTACTTTTGTTTCAGATAATTCAATTCTCTCTTCATCTTTGTATGAAGATTTTGAGGGAAATAATTATTAAGAAACATTATCATAAAGTCTTCCAACTCCATCCCTTCAATTTCATCCCTCATCTTGGTGTTCTTAATCAGAGCTCACAATTTATCGGCCTCTCCATCTTGATGATAAATAACAAGATTCACCATATCTATATTAGAAAATTGATGTACATAAAATATCTCCTCCATCGAGTTGAACAACTTCTCAATGACTAGTGGATCAGAAGATCCACTAATCGTCGGTGGTCGTTTCGCTATAAAACACATGATAGCCAGTTTCTACCTCTTTGGTGTATGAGGATGTTCCACATTATTCAGGTTGTTTTTTATAACATGAGACAGATGGGTAATCATTACAATGAAATTTTGAACTCCACCTCCCAATGTACTAGGGATATCATTTGGGAAATCACTGCATTGTCCCTCTGATGGGTTGTTGGCATGATTTCTTTTGGTTCCCACCATTTTCTAAAATAGAAAATGTTAGAAAAAAACATAAGTTAAAAACTCATTAATAAGTCATTTATTCCATGATAGATTTAATTATGAAGGCATATATTATGGTATCCCTATATTTTAAAAATTTTAAAACAATGATTTTTGGGTGCTCTCTTATATTTAGTCTCATACTAAGGGTTTCCCCAATGGTTCTCTAATCCTAATTCCAAAATTAACTAAACTGTCCTTTTATACCAACTATAGCGACCCGATTTTTTGTTACAATACTATTACATAATTTTAAATATAAAAATAATAATATCATTACACATTAAGGATACAAAGGTTTAGTGTATTGGGAAAATTAGGAACATACATAACATTTAAAAAATAAAACATGAACATTTATTTAATTCATTCCTCTCTAGCTTCGGATTGTCCCTTGTTTTCTTCTTAGTACATGTAGTCACCTGAGGATATACATAAAAAAAGGGTGAGATAAAAGCCTAGTAAGAGGGTGGATAATAACATGAAAACATGTGGTGATCATTATCATTATCATCATAACCTAGGCAAATGATCATAATCATGAGAGGATGAATTAAGAAATGACTTGGAATGTGGCAATGCATAAAAAAGAAACATCATGTCTTAGTGGTCAACTAACACACATAGTTGTAAACAAAGATACCATCATGGTCATTATTATTTCACTTTACTCATGAGGTTATTCACATTACCCAATGAATTGGAGCACTATATAATTATTGGTGCACCCATGACCTCATAACATTTACATTGCACTATATAATTCCTAGCGCACCCGTCACATCACAACATTTACATTATCATGCATGCCACATAGAACATATATCAATATTGAACATATAATAACCCATGTAAATTAATGGGTTTCATTTCATAAGAATAAATTCATAAAATTTTATTTCCCAAATGAAATAGGGAATAACATACTTGATATCATAATTATCAACCTTGAGTAAAGGAAACAATCTTGAGAAGTAAAAGGTGTGTTTTTTTGAAAGAAGAGTTCTTTTGAAAAAATGTGTTTATCATAAACTCATGTGGAAAATATGTATATAAAAATAAAGGTAATTAATTATGAATAAATTATTTTTATGGAATAACTATACTTAAAATTGTGTGAAAGAGGGAAAACCCAAAGAAAGGGAGTTGGGTTCAAGAATTCCCCTTACCATGTGTGTGAATGATCTATTTATATAATGTATTATATAATAACATTAGATCCATTAATTAACAATTCCAGAAACTGTTATACATGAATATTATTCATTATGGTTTTATGAAGTAATTTTATGAGCCTCCAGATGAGTAATATTGTTTAATTTCAACATTTTGGAGCATTCATTTTCTTAGTTTTAATGATTGGTTCAATTTTATTCATGAATGGAAGTTTGCTTAAAATGAGTACGAATATACAGAATTGTTATTATATGTTATTAGTGATTATAAATAATATTAAATGAACTTATATATAGTTTTTTTATATACCATTAGGATTATCAATTATACAAAAGTTAATGATGATCATTTAAGGTTAATTTGAGCGGTTTTTTGATCACAACGAACTTGTTTTGTTTGATCATTTAGTATCATGTATATAAGTTAATTATATAATATAAAAATTGTTATAAAATAAATATTAAAATCTTTTTTCAACCATTTAATTTTTTTATTTATATCCTTTAAGTCATTGGAAAAAATGGATGTGCATTGCCCTAGATGTTGGAAAATTGGCACATCACGGGCGACAATTTCATTAATAAAAAAAAAGAGGGGGAGGTAGGAGTTTAATGATAAATATTCAATTAACATGATATAATTCAAGTATATGTATGGTAATTGATTTTATCATTTCATTTATATGATGGTATGTGAGTAGAGAATAAAAGAAACGAAATTGGAAAGGAATTTAAAATAAAGATGAAGAGTATTTTACCTCTTAAATCTATCCTCCTTGAGAACCTCCTTAGGGAAAGGATTTTGGTCTTTTGATGAGGAAAAGATATTTTGGGAGTATGTAATAGGTTAAGGAGTATATTTGAGTATAATTTATAAAAGTTTCAATGCTTGATAGGTGTGAGGAGAAGTGGATACGAGGGGTGGTATTTATCGTGGAGGGGATGGGTGTTTTCTTATTATTTTAACCATTAGTTTATTATTTTTATCAAGATAAGAAATTGTAAGGATTATTGTGACTAAAAATAGTAATTATATTATGTGAGTTAAAAAAAATTGTTCTTACTCTAGAAAAGAGTCAATGAATAGTTCTTTTAACTTATAATGTATATATACCGTAAATTGGCGTATTTTACTATTCACAAAAATTCAATTATTTCAAAAAAATATGTAAAATTTACCCTGAGCATTTTTTGATATGTATAATTATAAATTGAACTCCATTTTATGAAAATAATATTCTAAATATGAGTAATTTAATTTTAAATTAAAAACATCATTTACTTGGAAAATACAAATTTTAAAATTATAACTAATTTTATAACGCTTTGAAAAATTACTTAAGTTCTCATAAAATTATATTAAAATATCAATACATAAAAATTTGAATTTATGAATTTATTTTATGAAAATACATTCTATTTATTAATTTTAAAAGTTTAATTATATAATTGTGAGTTAAAAAATACCAATCCCTAAATTAATAATTTCAAAACACTTATTTAATTGGTCTATTATTCCATTTTTTTATTTATAAGATTCCTAAATTTTATTTTTACTTTCATAGGTGATGTTACTATTTATTTGGTCAGTTTACTATTCATAAGTGTAATATTACTATTCATAAGGGTAACATTACTATTAATTAGGGTATGTTACTATTCACCAAAAATTAATTTTGTCCTACCAAACTCTAAATATCTTAATGATCGCAACTATGTGTATCAAAATTTTGAAATTCAAATCACATTTGTGGAAAAATTATGTTTAACGACTATTCTATAAAAGACATAGTTTTTAGTAGCATGATGTTTCATTGAGTTTCCTAATTTTATTTTATGTGAAATAATTATAAAAATCTAATTTATATTGATAAAACATTGGGCCATTATAGATACTCCACACAAAATAATTAAGTAGTTAATATAAGATTTATCTCACAAATGTAAAAAGTTAGATGAAAATCGCTTACCTTATCCTTTCTTTTTATTACGTGGTCTTTAACCTGATGTATAGTGGTTTAAACAGGTTAATAACTTATTCTATAACCATACTAATATTTATTATATCATATATGATCTTATTATAATATCTTATTACCCATTTCTTAGTAATATTTCATTATTTTCACTATTTCAGGTGTTAATTGCCCAGTTTCTCGAGTATGTTTTGACGTGTTATTTATTGTTTATATTAATTAGTTCATGATTTCATCATCTAAATAATTTATAACATGATGTTATTATCTTATATTTTTAATATATATATATATATATATAATAATCCATAAAATGTTTTTATAGGAAATAAAATTCACCGTTCATGGAGACTGTAGGTTGTACGCACACATGAACTCTACTTTCATTTTGTTGTCATATTAAAATAATAAAAATTAAATTATATATATGTAAATTATAATTCTAGTATCATATATATTTCATATATTTCACATATGTTTAATAAATTCATCCTTTATACATTCCATGTATAGTGTGAACAAATCACATCGCTTTAAGGAGACGGTAGTCCACACTTCCGCAAACTATGTTTTCGTATTTACAAAAAATGGAAAGATTGAAGGTATGTGTTACTTAAAAACCAAAAAAGTTTGAAGGACAAATAAATATCATAAATATCATATAAAAATAGTGTGCTCATCATAATTCACACCATGGTAGGTGGTAAATAATAAAAATAATAATCATTTTGTGTGGCGGTAGTCCACTGTATACACGGACGTTAAGTTCATTACCCATTATAATGAAGTGCATTTAAGTGTAGCTATAACCCTTAGATTAAAAAAATATAAGTATATTTATGATACTAGGGTTATTATATAAGCATGGAATAATAATAGTTGAGGGGGTGGAGAAGGAAAATAAAACAAATGATCATGTGGAAGGATGCTACCTCTTCTTTGGGTAACTCCTCTTGGTTTGCACCAAAGGGATTCCTTGATTAGATTTATTCCCAAAGTGAGGCTTATAGGATTAGGGGTGAGATTTTGGGAAATTATTTGATTAAAATCTTGGAGATACAAAGTTCTTGATATGTGTGAATAAGTTTGAGGGGTGAGTGCCTTTTTACAGTGGAGAAAGAGGGACATTATTGTATATTTTGGAAAAGAAAATTCTACCCACGATTTTCCCATGTCATGTAGATAAATTAATTATAAATATTGGATAAAAGGTAGTATAGGGTTTAAATTTGGGGAAAAATTCTATTTTTTAAATATTTATAGGTCGTTTGGCTCTAAAGTTTAAGGTTTAGTCCCTTGTTAAGCTAATTTTTCTCTTAATTGCTCTAATTAATTTTTTCACTTTAACGATTTTTTGGGTCAAAAACATAGTTGAAATTATTATAAATTATAAATTATGATGATTACAAATATAAAATAAATTTTTAAGAATTACACTCAAATAATTATCATAAATTAATTTAAATATAATCCTATAGATGGGATAAGAATCAAGGTTTTTAAAGTAAAAACGTTCAAAAGTGTGTTAAGTTGTTATATAAAATTTGAAAGTGAAATTGATTCTAATACACTAAATTGGATTAATATTTGTAAAATTTATCAAATTAAAATTTAAAACCAATAAATAATTTAATTTAACCTTATGAATAAATTTTACGAAAAAGAGGTTTTGAATTAAAATCCAGCATTTTAACTATTCATCAAAAAATGAAACTTCACCGAAAAATACAAAAAAACCACCAAAACCTAATTTTTATGTTTGGATTTAAAAAATTAAGTTTACCTTATAATATTAATTTTATAAAAGTTTCAAAATTTATATTCAAAATAGGCGCACCATTTAAAGGTTGTAAAAGTAATTTTACAAAATATTGGTTTTTATGAGTAAAATTTGGATTGTTCTTATCATATGCCTATAAAATATATTTGAAATATTTAAAAATATTTGATATATATCATATAAGTTTCTATATGAATTCTCTAAATTTTTTATAATTTAATCAAATGCATAAAGCGTGGCTAAATAGTGTTTTGTTTAAACCTGGTGTTCTATGCAATGGAAACTAACTCAGTATTACCTGTTTTAGAAGGTATAAACAAAATTAAATTAATTCTAAAATGAAAAAATCCTAATATATTGGGGTGTTACACCAGATACCATAGGAATAATTTTTTATTTTTTTTGTAGATCTTATGATCCATTAAAATTGGAAGGTATTGGTTTAGGCAAGAAAAATTCCTCATAATATTTATTATTTAGAATACAAGACGAGGAAGAGGAGGAAAATAGATTAAAATACAACCAAAGAAAAAATTATTCTTATGGAATTAAAATAAATAAAGTAAGTAAGCTTTCGTATTATTTATCTTTAAGTTAAAATAATTACATAACTCAAATAAGAGGATGATAAATCTATCAAGAATTAAGTTGAAAATATCACTCAACTATTTAGGTATTTTTTGACACCTTTTTACAAGTGTGATTATTATAATGGAAAAAACATGGTTTATAAATATTTAATAGATACTATGTTTCCGAGTATTTACATAGATATTACTTGTTATGATAAAATTTGTATCTAATATTATACATTGATAAGATAGATTCATTTTTGTGAAAAAAATTGAAATTGTGAGGGTGAAATTTTTGTAAGATGGGGAGAATTTAATACCCTGATATTTAAATATGTAATTATCCTTTTAATTGATACTATTATTGTTAGAATCTACCACATACAACACCAAAATTAAAATATACCATGATATTTGATAAATATATTATTACTTAGCCGCTTCGACGGTCATGTAGTGGTGCAAGGTCAAGGGCCATAACAACAGTGTTCAGTGAGGTCTGAGGTTCAATTCCTAGGAGCCCGCTCTTGGGGGAATTTCTTCCTCCCATGTACCACTCGTCTTGCCGGGTCACCCGGTGTCTCATCGTGTGGGCAGAATGGGTGCACTTCAACTAGCTGACAGATTGTTGTGACGAACCATCTCCAATCGAAGTGTTACCCCATGGGATGCAATGTCATCACGACATGTAACGTCTCCTTCTAGGCTGGGGCATCTCTGGATGATCTCTTCGTGGGGAGGGGGGTTCTCGAGTGTGGAGGGTTCGAAAAAGCCACTCTCGGGGGTTCCCTTTTTCATGATATAATATTAGTTAAATATGATCCTTATAAGCTAGTCGTCAGTTTTTTTGGTAGGAATAAAAGTAACTACATTATGAAATATATTTTTAAAAGTTTTCCTTATTCAAAATTATTTATTGGTACTCAATTTTGAATAATAATAATTAAATATAGTAAGGATAAAAACCAAAAGAGTTATTTTTCTATAAAAGTAGGTTTTCCTTACATATTGTATTTTCATTTAAATACTAAATTTATGAAATTTATAAATTTTATTTGATAATATAGAAATCATTTTTATACCATCATATCAAATATATCTTTAGGTTATTTTTGGGAATTTTTTGAAAATATTGTTTTTTGTGTGAATAGTAGAAAATACAATTTTTATAAAAACTATCATTTTTAAATTTATTTTCAAAGTAATATAAATTTTTTATTGGTTTTAATGTTAAATAATTACCCTTTTATTTAAAATAATCAAATTTATTCAATTTTAATTAAAATTACACATGATTTTTGTATAATTTTATGCTTAAAACATGTATTTTTTATAAATATTATTTTCATCACCTTTCATGAACTTACATTAAACTTAATTCTATACACATATAGAAACTACAAGTTATAGAGTGAGTTATATATTAGGAACTATCATAATCAAATTATGTAAAAATCTGGATTTTATTTTTAGTCATAATGAATAATACCAATGATAAAATTTTATCACAATTGTAATGGTTAAAATATTGTAAAAGTGTCCAATCAAGGGTTAAAACATTAAAATATCATATAAAATCATCTTTTAGAGATTTTATGAGGTTATTTTGAAGTTACTATGATATTATATTAACTAAATATTTAATTTGGTGCCATTTTATAAGAATATGACCTCCCTACTATATTAATATTAGTATATTTCCAAAAAATGTCACTCTCAAACTTATAACATTGTACTAATGACGATATTGATATAAATAAAATTTGGATAAATATTAATGATAAAATTTAATATAAATAAACTATTTTTATGATAGTAATTTTTTTTTGGTGATGATATAATTACCTAGAATGGTTACACATCATCGATGAAATGCTTGCGCAAGTGGGGTGAAAAATTTAGTTAAATAGTTATAAAAATATTTTAAGTGACCTATTTTGGATAAGATGGAGCCTTTCACAATTTTATTGATCAAGATAAATTATAATTTGTTTATTAAATATTCAAATTTTAAATCTATTTTCATCTTTGGGTCTTTATGTTCTAATTTTGTGATTCGTTCTTAAAACAACTTTATTGATATTTAGTGTTAAATAATATCTTATAAAATGAATTAAAAATAATTACAATCATATAATTATTCAAGGTTATATTAAAATGGTAGATAAAATCACATATTTTCCATTTGTGAACCAATTTAAATTTTAAAATTACATTTTCAAACCTTAATGATTATGTACTTATCAAAGTGCCATTTTATTTTTTCCTATATAAAGAGGATTAATCTGACCATTTATATGAAACATATTGTCACGAACCAACCTGGGTCGACCCTGAACCAGTCACCCGAGCCGGTCCGCGACATGGCCCGAGAGGCGTTCCCGATCCTCCCGGGCTGGCGACAAGCGCCAGGGCATCAACAAAGGCTATGGGAATGATTTCGCCCAATATAAACAAATAAGACAGCGAAAATAATACAGAGCAGCGCAGAAAAGATAAACCAAATAAAGTGACTAAATAGGAACAAACAAGAATCAAACTAACCAAACACGACGTGCGAACAAACTCCGTGCGACCTCGCGGGTCACTCTCCGACTCAACGATCAAGCGTCAGCCTAGGCGAGCGCACTCAAGCTATATCCTGCACAGACACTAAAAACAGAAAATAACTATAGGCGTGAGTATTAAAACTCAGTAGGCTAGCCCGATATATATTCCCAATGCACTACCTTTAAAATAAAAGAAAAATCATTTCAAGTTTGAACTACAATCTATAAAAGTATGTTTTAATAATATGCTACTTAAAAACAATGTACGAACCATTGCCCTTAGTCATTTCCAAATTCGTGTTCATTTCATTAGTGTCAATGACATTTCAGGAAAGGGAAAAGTGATGTTTAAATTTTCAAATTTGTACAAAGGGGATTAAATACTTTTATTTGAAAACTATTTTTAGAAACCTAATCAAAAGCAATTTACCATTTTCCAAAGAAAACAATACACCAGAATGCACAAAGTAAAACACACAGTAAGGGCAATGTAGGTATACATGTGAGCATCATAATCATTACTGCAAGCTACAAAAGCTGAATAGACATGGGTGAACCTAGGAGATCGAGAATAAACTAGAAGACACCAATACATGAGAAATCATCCTTATCGACATGTCACGATGAAATCAAAACGCACAATACGCTCGACCATCCACTCACAGGCAGGTCAAGGGAAAATCCCATAGTAATAAACCCAATATATCCACCTACTATGGGCCACTGGTCAGTACCATAACCTACCAGTGCAGCAATCGTTCTTAGAATATTCTCTCAATATGCCAGATTCCCATGTCTCAAGAGTTTGAAAAAGGGGTGAGCCAACTAATGCCAACCGAGCATCCAATCATATACATATATATATATATAAAGCACAACAGGCATCACCCGAGTCACTCCGTGGAACAACCTCATGCCTTTTACTACTCAAGTACCCGGGAGCCTCTAAGCGCGGCCTCCCAAACAATTAATTTCAACCAAGGCATGAGAGTCTCCCTAAGAGGGTTTTTATAAAAAACATTTCCATCGCTTTCCATAAAGTGCCAAACGGGCATTTAATACAGTTCACAATTACTACCAAAACCAGTTTAAAACTATTTGAAGAACCCACAAAACACTACTTCACAGGTTGCCAGTATTTTTATAAACCAAACCAAACCATTTTCTTTTCCAAATAAACTTTAAGAGCCAACCGGGCAATTTCTCAAACGAACCAATGTATTTGTTCACACTTCAAAAGAAATCATTTCTCATTAAACCATAACTCTATTTTATATTCCGTGAATTATGTTTAAAATCCAAACGGGCATTCTTTCATTATTGGGTGTCCGCTCGTCAAAAGGATGTTTCATGTGTCGTGTATAAAATAAACGGCTCCTTTTGACATTAAATAACCATTTAAAAATTAACCATCTTACATTAAAAATTAATTATCGTATATTATCTCATATTTATTACAATTAATAAAATGTTGATTTTGAACAATTAGGGTGCGCAAACAGCATGAAATAATATAACTTAAATTTTAAAAGCAGTGCAAAGGGAACCTACCTCAAGATCAAAGCGCGACGACAAAACAACCTCGGATCCAAGGCGCGATGACACGACGTGTGTCCGAAACCACGTGACAAAGTCTAACACTCTGCATAATCAATTTCAAGGACTCAGACCCATCCAAAAACTCACCAGAGCCTGCGAAACCAAGCGTCGGGGAGAAACGCTCACCTTGAAGCTAAAGCACGGCGACGACGGAACCTCAAAAACAAGGCGCGGCGGTGGCACTCACTTGGAAACGCCCTGCGTGGGTCCTCAAACAATAATCCTACCAAAAGAAACATAAATTGATAACCCTCTACAGAGCAAAGGCCAAAGCAGGAATAATAATGATAATAATAATAATAACAATAATAATAACACCAATAATAAGATTAATAATAATAATAATAATAATAATAATAATAACAATAATGAGAATCATAATAATAATAGTAGTAGTAGTAATAATGATAAAAACATGAAAAATAATAGTAACAATAATAATAGTAAAAAGGATAATAATAATAATAATAATAATAATAATAAAATTAGTATTAATAATAATAAAAATTACACTAATAATAATAAAATTAATAATAATCATAATAATAATAAATAATAATAATAATAATACTAACAATAAAAATAATAATAATAATAATAATAAAATTAATAATATTAATCATTAATAATGATAATAATAATAATAACTAATAATAACAATCATAATGATAGGAATAAAAATAATAATAATTGTAGTAATAATAATAATAACAATAAAAGTAAATAATAAAAAAAAACAAGTAACCTTCGGGGAGCAGAACAGGAGGCGCGGCCGGGGGGGAGTGCGAAGGGGCGCCGGGCTGAGGCAGAGGGAGGCGGATTCCGTGGAGGCAGGTGCGCCGGTAGGGAGGTCCAAGGGTGTGTGCGGCTGGGCTGGACTGGGAGGTGGAGGCCGGGTCGCACAGGAGAAAACGGGGAGGCGCTGCTGCTGTGAGGGGAGGCCGAGCGGGGGTGTCGCGTGAAGAGGCAGGGCAGAGCCGGGGAGCCGGACGGGGGTGCGGCGAAGTAGCACCGGAGGGATCCGCCGAGGTGCTGGCGCAGCGATGAGGGAGGTCGCCGGATGCCGGGAGAAGGCCAGTAGGGGGGGGGGGGGGGTTGCCGGGATGCGCGCAGGCAGAGGGTCAGCCGGAGGAGAGGGGCTGGACGAAGGTAGGGGTGCTACTGCGTGGAGAAGGGGAAAAGAAAACCAGGGGTGGCGGCGCGCGGGAGAAGGAAGCGAGGCAGTGGGGGCCGAGGCGTTGCTGCTACATGCGGGAGAAGGAGAGGAGGGTCGGCTGCTCGGCTGTTTTGCGGCAAGGAGGAGAGGAGGGTGCAGCGGCGCGCTGCAGGAAGGGGGCGCGGGCTGTGGATGGCGCACCAGGGAGAAGCCGGGTAGGGGGGCCGAGGCGGACAGTGGGGGGAAAGAAGAGGGAGAGAAAATGTGGGTGGCGACGCTCATGGGGGCTACGGGAGACGAAAAGAAACGAGAATGGGGATCTAGGGTTAGAGAGAAGGAAAGAAAAAATAAAGAAAAGAAAAGAGATAAAAAAAAGAAATAAATAAATGAAACAAAAATAGTGATAATAATAAAAGAATGATAATAATAAAAATAATGATAAATTTAATCTCTAATAACAATAATTTCATTTCATAATAATTATTTTATTTGAATAGCGCAACTGCGCGGTCCGCACATGCCTCTAGCGATTGTGCACGAACTAAGCGTGAGCTTTTGTCTGATCCAGAAGTTGTCAGACCGGTGTCCAGGCTGTCCGCACAGTCTCTGCCAAACATGTAGTGCATGCTCACTAGTCTAAAACTCACCCCAACTCTCAAAAAGAGAAAATAAATAAATAAATAACCATAATAATTAATAACATCTTTATTAAGATCAATTATAATAATAATAATTTTAATAATAATCATGATGATAAAAGTACAAATGATAAAAATACTCATTTCGTCTTAAATAATAAAAACAACTATGAACTGATAACAATAGATGTGCGCGTTAAATATAAAGACTCTATTTAAAATTTTCCAAAAACAACGGGATGCAAAAATACACCGGGCAGGGACGAGCGGGGTTTCCAGAACAGGCTCCGCTCACGCGCCCGACGACGTCGCGTCAAAAAGCGCACATTTTAACAAAAACTCAAAAACCTGGTCCGATACTGAACACGAACCGCAACAATATAATTTAAAGTCAAAGAAATCATAAAATAAAATAAACACGCTTATCGGGGTGTGACAATTCTCCCCACCATAACACTTTCCGCCCCCGAAAAGCCACCACACCAACCAGTCGATCGATCAACACCTAAGAATTTCACAGAACACGATCCAACCTCTTACCTCAAGGACATCATACCGACTACCAACGGAACTAAACCTCATTTCCCGAAATAAATCACCAACAGAGGGAGGCCCTAACGGGTTCCCCACCATAAGAATTCCACTATAATTCGATAACTATGTAAGAGAAAACCCAACGAGACTCACGGTGGTTCTCCCCACCATAAAAAAAAACTAACCTACTAGCGACCAACCAGAAATCCAACTTAGGCCAGATCGGGGCCTTTCCCAAGCTATATATAAAAAGCACAGCAAACCATTTAAACCACCCACTCCCGTCTAAATGGGATAAGAAATGGATCAAAACTCCATACGAACTATAAACCCTAACCCCATGGGTGGGGAGGGTGGGCCCAAGGATCGGATCACTGAAACTACGACGTACGACTACTCACGACCCATCACTTCGGGATGGACACAAACCAGGGCCGCAACTGATTTACATCAGTGGCCCATGCAAAGTCACTGACCAGAAACATACATCCAAAAGGCACAATTCCCGGCGTTACACGAGGGATAAGTCCATCACGCACTTTGCGACAAGAGAGAACTACAACGACAGACAAACCAGAGAAACAACACCAAAACTATCTCACCACGACGATAGAGGTGCGACTTTAACCGGACTCTTTAAAATTTTCCCCCGGGGGTTCCTGACTACGCTCCAGCTTCACTCCGAGACCTTTTGGCTGGAGCTCTGATGGATGAAGCATCTCCTAACTCGCAGTCAGGTTCTGATAATCCCAATGAGATACATACATCTTTTGATCTGACATATTGAAGGACAAGATTTTAAAATTAAAAACACACCAGCATTGAAAGTCGAGGTTTGTCAAAAGACCCATGAAGTTCCCATACATTTCAAACCCCAAAACAACGCCCATACATAGGCCACGATAATAGATCACTTACACTGAAAGGAAACTAACACTAGAAACTTTGAACAAAGACCCTACAACACATTACTTCTGAGAACTTCCTCTGCGACGCTTCCTTGCAGCGCCCCGACAAAATCGTCGCAAGTGACCCAGACGTCCACACGCCTGGCAGGGCTTCGGAACACTTGGGCACGATGACTTCTTGTGACCCCGCTTTCCACACTGATAACACAAAATAATCTCTCGTACTAAAGAGGTTGATGAAAGATCCCGAGGCCTCTTGATTCCATGACCTGATCCATCCACTTCCATTTGCTTACTCATCTCCTTTCCAGAACCTTCACCAGTGCTCATAGGGATCAAAGGAGGGAGAACTACTTCGAGCACTCCTACCATCGCAGCTTCGACATGAAAAGCTTGTCTCGCCACATCAACAAATGAAGTCAGGTTGGACTCTGACAACTTCGACTGTAGATCAGGGCGGAGACCCGCCTCGAAGCGTCGAGCCTTCACGGGGTCATTTGTGGCATACTCTGAATCATAAGGTACTAGCTCCACAAAGCGATTTAAATATTCTAACACGGATCCATCTCCCTACTGCAGACAACACATTTACATCCCCTTCCTCACCCTATCTTCCTCAGAGAAATACTGGCGAATGAACGAGGCCTTGAAAAACTCCCAAGTAACCTCTTGACGGGGCTTGTTCCGAGACACTGACTTCCACCACATCCACGGTGAACCTTCAAGCATGAAGGTCGCAAACTTGACCTTCAACGACTCGGGCAACTCAATGAGGCTAAAGTCCCTTTCAATCTTCTGCATCCACTCCTCTGCCACAGAAGTTTCTGCTTGACCATAGAAGAGAGGTGGATCCAACTTTCGAAACTCAAACATAAAATCCTTAGGTTGATCAACCGCACTACGATCACCCATCGAAGCTTCAAAGGGATAACCGCTGGACAAGGAAAGGTCAAAAACCCAATCAACTCCAACTCAACGAACGAATAACAACCTCAAAACCAAACACTACATAGGTGACAAGCTCAAAATTCGAGAAAACAAGTTACCATAACATCAAAACTTTCTCTTTGAAAACTTCCTTAATTTAGAATGAGCTTTGTGGGTTAAACCCCTGCCATTGGTATTCTTTAGAGCCTCACTCACATGCATGTATCCGTGCCACCCCGGGCATCCATCCACCATACCAGAAATCCATCCACATTTCCAACATACCACAATGCATGTGAGCACTCATCAGAACACCAAGGTAAAAACAAAGCAACTTCATTTTCCAAAAACAATTCATTCATACCACTTCTTTTAAAACAATCTGCAAATCAAACATGTTATTTCAAACAACCAACTTTATTTATTTATTTATTTTTTTTTCAAAACCAACTTTTCTGATTCAAACCACTTTCAGAAATCAAGGGGAACCCAAAACAACTCAAACAGGGGACTAGTGTCAGTTGGTGACTCGACCATATGGTTGGCGGCCATATGCCAAACACGCCACTGACACAGAGAGCCTTCTTGGACCATGCCCCTAGATCCACATGGCTTGCCAGGCCATGCGGCTTAGGACTATTAGCCCAACTCCATTTGTCGTACCCCAATCGCAAAACATTTCCATAAAAACCCAAACAAACCAATTAAACCGGACTTCCCATGGAAACCTGAGGATCAGTACGGGCAAGAGTCCGCGACGCTCTTCTCGCACCTACCCCTTAAGTCCCGACAATCCTACTCCATCTACCTTGACATCCCAAATAACAAAGGGAGCTCTGAAAAGTGAGGTCTGCTAAGAGCAAACCTTCCTCTGATACCATTTTGTCATGAACCAACCTGGGTCGACCCTGAACCGGTCACCCGAGCCGGTCCGCGACATGGCCCGAGAGGCGTTCCCGATCCTCCCGGGCTGGAGACAAGCGCCAGGGCATCAACAAAGGCTATGGGAATGATTTCTCCCAATATAAACAAATAAGAAAGAGAAAATAATACAGAGCAGCGCAGAAAAGATAAACCAAATAAAGTGACTAAACAGGAACAAACAAGAATCAAACTAACCAAACACGACGTGCGAACAAACTTCGTGCGACCTCGCGGGTCGCTCTCCGACTCAACGATCAAGCGTCGCCCTAGGCGAGCGCACTCAAGCTATATCCTGCACAGACACTAAAAACAGAAAAGAACTATAGGCGTGAGTATTAAAACTCAGTAGGCTAGCCCGATATCTATTCCCAATGCACTACCTTTAAAATAAAAGAAACATCATTTCAAGTTTGAACTACAATCTATAAAAGTATGTTTTAATAATATGATACTTAAAAACAAATTACGAACCATTGCCCTTAGTCATTTCCAAATTCGTGTTCATTTCATTAGTGTCAATGACATTTCAGGAAAGGGAAAAGTGATGTTTAAATTTTCAAATTTGTACAAAGGGGATTAAATACTTTTATTTGAAAACTATTTTTAGAAACCCAATCAAAAGCAATTTACCATTTTCCAAAGAAAACAATACACCAGAATTCACAAAGTAAAACACACAGTAAGGGAAATGTAGGTATACATGTGAGCATCATAATCATTACTGCAAGCTACAAAAGCTGAATAGACATGGGTGAACCTAGGAGATCGAGAATAAACCAGAAGACACCAATACATGAGAAATCATCCTTATCGACATGTCACGATGAAATCAAAACGCACAATACGCTCGACCATCCACTCACAGGCAGGTCAAGGGCAAATCCCATAGTAAAAAACCCAATATATCCACCTAATATGGGCCACTGGTCAGTACCATAACCTACCAGTGCAGCAATCGTTCTGAGAATATTCTCTCAATATGCCAGATTCCCATGTCTCAAGAGTTTGAAAAAGGGGTGAGCCAACTAATGCCAACCGAGCATCCAATCATATACATATATATATATATATAAAGCACAATAGGCATCACCTGAGTCACTCCGTGGAACAACCTCATGCCTTTTACTACTCAAGTACCCGGGAGCCTCTAAGAGAGGCCTCCCAAACAATTAATTTCAACCAAGGCATGAGAGTCGCCCTAAGAGGGTTTTTATAAAAAACATTTCCATCGCTTTCCATAAAGTGCCAAACGGGCATTTAATACAGTTCACAATTACTACCAAAACCAGTTTAAAACTATTTGAAGAACCCACAAAACACTACTTCACAGGTTGCCAGTATTTTTATAAACCAAACCAAACCATTTTCTTTTCCAAATAAACTTTAAGAGCCAACCGGGCAATTTCTCAAACGAACCAATGTATTTGTTCACGCTTCAAAAGAAATCATTTCTCATTAAACCAGAACTCTATTTTATATTCCGTGAATTATGTTTAAAAGCCAAACGGGCATTCTTTCATTATTGGGTGTCCGCTCGTCAAAAGGATGTTTCATGTGTCGTGTATAAAATAAACGGATCCTTTTGACATTAAATAACCATTTAAAAATTAACCATCTTACATTAAAAATTAATTATCGTATATTATCTCATATTTATTACAATTAATAAAATTTTGATTTTGAACAATTAGGGTGCGCAAACAGCATGAAATAATATAACTTAAATTTTAAAAGCAGTGCAAAGGGAACCTACCTCAAGATCAAAGCGCGACGACAAAACAACCTCGGATCCAAGGCGCGATGACACGACGTGTGTCCGAAACCACGTGACAAAGTCTAACACTCTGCATAATCAATTTCAAGGACTCAGACCCATCCAAAAACTCACCAGAGCCTGCGAAACCAAGGGTCGGGGAGAAACGCTCACCTTGAAGCTAAAGCGCGGCGACGACGGAACCTCAAAAACAAGGCGCGGCGATGGCACTCACTTGGAAACGCCCTGCGCGGGTCCTCAAACAATAATCCTACCAAAAGAAACATAAATTGATAACCCTCTACAGAGCAAAGGCCAAAGCAGGAATAATAATGATAATAATAATAATAACAATAATAATAACACCAATAATAAGATTAATAATAATAATAATAATAATAATAATAATAACAATAATGAGAATCATAATAATAATAGTAGTAGTAGTAGTAATGATAAAAACATGAAAAATAATAGTAACAATAATAATAGTAAAAAGGATAATAATAATAATAATAATAATAATAATAAAATTAGTATTAATAATAATAACAATTACACTAATAATAATAAAATTAATAATAATCATAATAATAATAAATAATAATAATAATAATACTAACAATAAAAATAATAATAATAATAATAATAAAATTAATAATATTAATCATTAATAATGATAATAATAATAATAACTAATAATAACAATCATAATGATAGGAATAAGAATAATAATAATTGTAGTAATAATAATAATAACAATAAAAGTAAATAATAAAAAAAACAAGTAACCTTCGGGGAGCAGAACAGGAGGCGCGGCCGGGGGGGGAGTGCGACGGGGCGCCGGGCTGAGGTAGAGGGAGGCAGATTCCGTGGAGGCAGGTGCGCCGGTAGGGAGGTCCAAGGGTGTGTGCGGCTGGGCTGGACTGGGAGGTGGAGGCCGGGTCGCACAAGAGAAAACGAGGAGGCGCTGCTGCTGTGAGGGGAGGCCGAGCGGGGGTGTCGCGTGAAGAGGCGGGGCAGAGCCGGGATCCGGACGGGGGTGCGGCGAAGTAGCGCCGGAGGGATCCGCCGAGGTGCTGGCGCCGCGATGAGGGAGGTCTCCGGATGCCGGGAGAAGGCCAACAGGGGGGGGGGGGGTTTCCGGGATGCGCGCAGGCAGAGGGTCAGCCGGAGGAGAGGGGCTGGACGAAGGTAGGGGTGCTACTGCGTGGAGAAGGGGAAAAGAAAACCAGGGGTGGCGGCACGCGGGAGAAGGAAGCGAGGCAGTGGGGGCCGAGGCGTTGCTGCTACATGCAAAAGAAGGAGAGGAGGGTCGGCTGCTCGGCTGTTTTGCGGAAAGGAGGAGAGGAGGGTGCAGCGGCGCGCTGCAGGAAGGGGGCGCGGGCTGTGGATGGCGCACCAGGGAGAAGCCGGGTAGGGGGGCCGAGGCGGACAGTGGGGGGAAAGAAGAGGGAGAGAAAATGTGGGTGGCGGCGCTCATGGGGGCTATGGGAGACGAAAAGAAACGAGAATGGGGATCTAGGGTTAGAGAGAAGGAAAGAAAAAATAAAGAAAAGAAAAGAGATAAAAAAAAGAAAGAAATAAATGAAACAAAAATAGTGATAATAATAAAAGAATGATAATAATAAAAATAATGATAACTTTAATCTCTAATAACAATAATTTCATTTCATAATAATTATTTTATTTGAATAGCGCAACTGCGCGGTCTGCACATGCCTCTAGCGACTGTGCGCGAACTAAGCGTGAGCTTTTGTCTGATCCAGAAGTTGTCAGACCGGTGTCCAGGCTGTCCGCACAGTCTCTGCCAAACATGTAGTGCATGCACACTAGTCTAAAACTCACCCCAACTCTCGAAAAGAGAAAATAAAAAAATAAATAACCATAATAATTAATAACATCTTTATTAAGATCAATTATAATAATAATAATTTTAATAATAATCATGATGATAAAAGTACAAATGATAAAAATACTCATTTATTCTTAAATAATAAAAACAACTATGAACTGATAACAATAGATGTGCGCGTTAAATATAAAGACTCTATTTAAAATTTTCCAAAGACAACGGGATGCAAAAATACACCGGGCAGGGACGAGCGGGGTTTCCAGAACAGGCTCCGCTCACGCGCCCGACGACGTCGCGTCAAAAAGCGCACATTTTAACAAAAACTCAAAAACCAGGTCCGATACTGAACACGAACCGCATCAATATAATTTAAAGTCAAAGAAATCATAAAATAAAAATAAACGCGCATGTCGGGGTGTGACACATATAAGATAATTTTTATCTAAAACTTATACCATATTATCTATAAAAATATAAAATTCCATTTCACTAATAAACCTTACTAATAAAATTTCACTTCTCCAAAGGCCTTGAGCTCAGTCGAAAAGTGATGTTTCAATGATCAAGGTAATGGTTTCAAGGCCAGTTTCACCTTACTTAATTATGATCCATTATATTAAAACTATAATAATTCTTAGCTTATTTTTCTTATATAATTTTTATTGTAATATATTTAATCAATTAGTGATGGGGTATCACTTTTTACTTCTCAATGAGTTATCCTCCATAATTTTTTACTATGACAAAATTTGATTTTTTCAAAGATTATAATTTCATTTCAACTGTCCTCTTAAATTTTAAATAATTAAATTAATAAATAAAAATTTAATATATATTAGTGTTTTAAATATTATATATTTTATTTTATAAAAATATCATATTTACTAAGTTATGTTATTTTTAACACTTTCGAAAAAAATTCTAACCATGGTGTTTTTATGCAACATAGGTGAGCATTGATGTTTTCCTGAATTTAAGACTCCCATAGGTACTCATAGAAATTTATTTTATTAATTAACATAAAATTAATTTTAAATTAATTTTATTATTGTCATTTTATAATTTTAAAATATACATTATTAAAATGAATGTAAAAGTAAATAAAGGTGGTTATTTCTCACCATTAAATAAAGGCTTATCGAGGAAGAACTTCTGGATGGTACCAATTCGATGAACTGTTTAATTTCATAACTTCTAGAAAGATATTTTAACCGTTCCATAAATTATATGGAGTTTACTAAAAAATTTTAATAAGACCAATTACCATTATAAATATACCATACATGTTTGGAGATTATGAATCAAGTGTTCCTAAGATGACCAATATGAACTATACCAAATTTATAACTGAAAGTAAATGTTAAAAAAGAATAATAATAAAGGAATGAACATTAAATTTTTTCTGAATCCTGAATATAATTAATATAATTTTTTTAATGAGGTTATGGATATACAAGCCATGTCAGGACTCAAGGTAAGGGGTTTCTTAACTCAATTTCTTTTCATTGGGTTATATCAATTATTCATTGTCTATGTTATTACAAGATTCTATGTGAAATTACCTTTAAATATTTTAGGTTTTTTTCCACTTGTTTTGTGTGGATTTAATTTTTTTTACAAATAATCACTTCATCATTTAATTTTCACTTCAATGTTATGATATTTGTAAGGTTTTATCATTTCCAATTTCCTTCCTTGTGACGTGTTTCATATTAAACACCATGTTTCCTTTTATATGGTTTAATTAATGACCCATTAATATATATGGATATACTATTTGATGAAATTTATTTTATTTATATAACCTTATCATGATATAACTTTTGATGTCCTTTTATTGGATTATTACCAAAGCTGTAAGTGTTTATGTTTCAGTCTCAATTTTAAGTAGGATTTGTTATACTTGAATTTTATTTTGGGTAATTATGTGATATTTCTATAAAAAACATAATATAGTTTCATAAAATCTAGTTATTTATTGGATTTATAATTATTCTGTTCATTTCCCCTATTTGGTAAAAAAATCCATATAGTGGTTGTTTATAAGATAGCCCAACCTTACATTTCCTTTTGGGTTGGGAACCTTTCTCTTCTATATCCATATTATTTATTTTGTTTTAAGGAAGTTGTATTTTTCACATAAATTATTTCTGAAGTTCAATTTATATTAACTTTTACTTTTTATTCAAATGTTTTAAAGGAATATTTTTAATTTTTTCAATAATAGTCTTTATGGAAATTCTTTAAAAGCTTATAAAAATAATCTCTTTTAAATATTTTCCATATAAAACAAATTTCCCACCATCATGAACCTTCATCATGATTTAACTTATTTTACATATTTTTGTTTGGTTTCAAAGGAATATATACTTGTATTATTCTATTAAATTTTCAAAAGAAAAATGTTATTATTTTTGTAAAATTTTGGAAAAAGGATTTCAATGAAATTTTTTATATTTTTATCTTCTACTCCAAATTTTATTGCTTTAGTATAATAAATTTTCAAGATTCTATTATTGATATTTTTTTTAAACTATGTTTTAAAATTATTATTGAAACCTCATGAAATGTGTTTTGTAATTGATTTACAACATTGTTTTTCAACAATGTTCTAAATGATTTAAGAAAAATTATTTTTAAAAGTGATGCTAACATTTTCCTCTCTATTTCGAAAAGGACTTGTATTTAACAAAAAGACTTAATTTTTGATGAATCATTGGTTTTATTGACATCCATGTTCTTAATTTCCTTGTATTTATTATATATAATTTCTTGTGTTGATATAACGATATACTCATTACTGTAAGAACCCGGTTATTATTCTTGAGTTATGAGTTTCTTCTTTTCCCTTTTCCTTAAGTGTTTTTGAGAAAATAAGGAAAATGGGGAAAAATCCCAAAATTTATGGGTACATGCCGTGTACTTTTCCACACTCCGTGTACTTTGACTGTTTGGGATGAGAATACATGGTGTGTATGCCTGCCGGAAACTAAGGGTGTAAAACTAACTACACGCCGTGTACTTAGTAATACACACCGTGTAATCAGTCGGTAGGTAAATAGTAAGGTAGTGGAATTAGCCGCCAGCGGAACGGTAGTACACGCGGTGTAATCAAATCGGTAGATAAACAGTGAGGTGGTGGAAAGAAGCCGCCAGAGGAACAGTTTAAAAATGGAAATTAAACACTGTGTACTTGAGAGTACACACCGTTTATTTATATTTTTTAGCTTAAAACAAGTAGTAGTCTCCTATTTCAATATAGGATGCTTAGAACGCCCAAGATCCATGGGAGAGAAGACCGGATCTTGGAATATCTCCCGATCACACATCGGGACTCTGATTCCTTCGCCGATGATCTCGTTTGAACTGAACGGGTGATTTCTTCTCCCTTCTTGATTGTTTCCTTCCAATTATTTCCCGAGAGTAAGTTATTTACATTTAAACGGGTGAAAATTTATCCTAGATCTACGCCATTCTCAGTTGATTTGGGAGGCGTCGTTCATGTATATCAATCAGTGAAGATCGAGGTAGGTGGTCAGGTGTTTATTTGCAACTCTTGAGTTGATTTTGTGTATTGTTGTGCTACAAGCCCATGTTTGAGTTGTCATATGGCTGAGGCCTTAGCTGTTAAAATATCTAGAATTACATAGATAATCTAATGATAAATATAAAATTCTGTTTGGGGTCATTGCTTTGATCTTGGGCCACCCCATTGGTGTGTTTCCCTTGTTTATCCATTTGTCCAGGATACATGTGGGTATGCTGTAATGATAGCATGTTTTGAGTTTTCTTGAGAGGAAACATATTTAATAGTTGCTTATGCATTGGGCCCAGCCTGGTTACTTGCTTATCCTGGGGGTAGTATTTTTCTTAGCCTGAGGTCAGTGTTTCGTCTAGCCTGAGGGAAACTTTTCTTGTACCTATGGGCAGTAGCTTCTGTGCCTGAGGGCGACATCTCGTATGCCTAAGGAAAAATTTTCTTATGCCTGTGGGCAGTAGCTCTTGTTGCACTGTTTTAGTTTTTCTTTTCTATACTTGGTACTTTGTACTGTATTTTATTTGATTGTAGTGTATCCTATTTGACTGCCTTCTTAGAAATAAGAAATATTGCATCATCATATATGTTTGACTCTTGGTTATCATTTTCTTCAGTACCATTGTCCTTTCAGTTTTTTATTGTTTACTGCTTCCGCTTTTGGGTATGTTTATATTTTTCCGCTGTGCTACACTTTGAAAAATGAGGTCATAGTTTTCCCACTATCAGACATAGGCCCTCGTTGCTAGTTAGCATCCTCTGGCGTTTGGGAAAGTGCGCTTGAGGTCATCTTACCAACTGGGTTCGGGGCACCTGTTGTGTGACACCCGGATCCAAGACGTTATAATTACCATATACTATTCAAACACACCATTTAAATAAATAATATTAGTGGTGTTTACTAAAAAATATAGCTCATTTATTAGTTAAAGTAACATTGAAAATATATAATCTTGTTAGTTCTATATGGATGACTATTTATTGCTAATCTAGGTTGAATATATACTAGTGAAATATAGACATTTCATATGTTGGTTTTCCAAATACAAATGTTTGTTAAAATGGAATGTTGATTGTGTATTAATTTATTTCATATGTTTAATGAATTGTATTTAGTATGTTATGGGTGGTTCATAATATTATATAGATCCTAAATGAATCAACAGGTCTCTTGAGACAAACTATACTTGCTATTTGGGGCATGAATTACCAATTTATGTATATTGTATTAACATGAGGACTTGATGGTAATATTATGATGTCTGAAATTATGTATTCTATCATTATGAAAACTATTATTGTTATACATGTGATTATTTATGTTTCCATATCATTCCTCAATACATTCCCATGTTATGATATTTTCTATATGGAATATTGATTTTTTTTCTATTCCTTAGTATTTATGCTTTATTTATTCTATAATAGTTTCTACTATACGACTTCCCTTATAGATTATTTGATATAACCGTTTTCAATGATTACATTCCCTAGGTTATGAATAATAATAACATGAATGATATTTATATAATAGTATTATGAGTGGATAATTTTTTAGTAGATGTTGAAGATATATTATGGAATAATAAAATCAAGGTATAAAGGAAGAAATGTCCATTGAATGAGAATGGTATGATTTTTTTTAAGTAATTAATTCTTAAATATTCCTAATCTATAAACCTAAAAAGGTATTTGGTATGTAAGTGAATCAACTGTTTCATTGATATTGTAATTATTTGGAAGCTCGAAATTGGATCACTTGATTTGGTATCAAAACAAGTATGTAAAAATTATGTTTTCAGTATTGAATCCTGGTTTATTATTCTATGATACTATATCAAGTATTTACCACACCAATATTATTATATAATCTTAATACCCTTCATATTTTATTCTATACTTTATTTTTAACACCATAAACTTTTCAAATGGGTTTTAACTTATGTCTCATTAGAAACTGATGACCATAGTGACTGATTAAATATATAAAATTTGTAAAGTACATATACCCATAATTTTCATGAGTACTCAGTGGTCTATATATATCACTATAGATTTGAACAAATATTCCACTCACCCTATAGGATTTTACATTAAAATGATCTTTGGACATCTTCGCTAATAACAGATATTTAGTTGTGTGAAATGATTTATATTCAAATGAATCGAGAAATACTTCACCATTTAGTATTTAGATGTGTTTCCCATTTATATGTACCAAGAAACAAAGCCAAAGATAAGTGGTGTTAGTGGTGGAAATGTTCTCTAAAGGTGCCTCTAAGACATGGTGGTTTAGACTATGTGGTACTTTTTCTTCAGATACGCCATGATATTGTGAGTGTCACCACTCCATAGTGACACGCATGGAATTATCATGTTATGTAAAAATACATGGTTGAATCATATTTTTCTACAATAAATATATAATTATTAGTATAGATATCATAAAATGATAACTTTAGGAGTTTGAATCAAGTACTTTGATTGATTAAATGATAAATAATTAGTAAAAAAATGAAGATTCATGTGGTCTAACCATTGCATCTTATGTTTTTTTTTGAAATATTTCTACATAAATGGTTAGATTCTTAGAGTTTCCACAGAAGTCCTATATAAGGGTGCTCTTGGTTTATGAATTTTTTTGGATCCAAATTGTGTTGAAATACATAAACTCATTAGTTTAGTATATCCATTTATTTTTACCTATCTTATTATTTAACTTTAAGGTTCTAAAAAATATTTTATAAGGGGGTATCCTTCCCAATAATCAAAGATTCATAAAACCCACGGATAACCTAGGAGGGAGGAACCAATTGATATTTTCTTAGTTATATCAATTGAGCTCATGTAATAAGATTTTACAGACTGAATTGACTAGTGAATGGTATATCACTATTTATTAATCTCATTATTCATTCTAATCAAATAGATAGATCTTATTTTTATTGGTTATGATGTCCTATTTAATTTAATATAGAATAGTACTCATCCCTTTAAACCCCTTTAGTGGTACCAGAGTCGATCTAGCAATGTATAGCTTGTTCTATGAAATAATGAAAAATTGTAAAATGTGTTTTTCATGTTTCATGGAATAGACATGGTTGAAATGTATGTTTTTTTCCTTTAAGTTGAAGGAATGTGATATAATCATTATGAACAATGTGTATTTTAGTTCTCTTTTTCATCATACCTTGACATAGTTAATGTAAAATGTCCATTTC
This sequence comes from Viscum album, assembly GCA_963277665.1. NCBI lineage: Eukaryota > Viridiplantae > Streptophyta > Magnoliopsida > Santalales > Viscaceae > Viscum > Viscum album. The sequence goes on from OY728157.1 coordinate 174,912,296, forward strand.
ATGAATGGAAAAAAATAATGGAATAAAATTCATCATAGGATGATTATCTATGTCGTTGTTATTTAGTATTTTTACAGTAGTTGTGATCTACCACAAGTGATATCATGTAATAAAAAATTGAAAATTTGTCTCTTAAATTGTATTTGGTTCCCAAAATACCATCCAAAAAAATACAGTGTCAGGTAGAATGTTTTTATCTAAAATTGTAGATGGCATGCTCAAAACAATGATAGGTTTTCAAAATGGCATGGTAACATTACCTTATCAAAAATGGTTTGGCCATCTAAAATAGTATCTAAAAACACACCAGATAAGCTAAAATGGCTACGAAAATGGTCTTGACTCATGGCTAGTTTGGAAGACCAAAACAACATATTCTACATCATGATAATTTTAATTTTGAGTAAAATTTTATGAAAAATTGTATTTTTGAAAAAATTATCCAAAACCATTATTGATACTGGATATTTGAGCCCACATATAATATAATGATGGGATTTATAAGTTTTTTGTATATATGATATTTGTATAAATAATATTTATGTGGTTAAATTATTTTTAAAGAGTCTATAAGTTACAAGATACAGTCAAACACAAAAGTTTTTATATTTATTTATCAATAGTTCATAAATGTAAATTTAAATTGTTTATATTAATTCATTATTTAGATTTTTATGAATCATTTTGAAAGTTATTTTGGATAACGTGATTAGTGGTTTAAATAATATCAAGTATGAAATATTTAATTTATTTAAATTCTTTATATATAATATTTAATGGTTTTTATTTGACAATAGAAGTGTTCATAAATTATAACATATTTTAGAATGTAAATAAGTACCTATTAAAACCATTTAAATAATAATATGAATAGTTTGTATCATTAAAATTTAATTGTTCATGTTTATCAATGATTAAATTATACAGTTCCTATAATTTATTTGTTGATGAATTGTTCATTAATGTTTATCTCATGTCTAAATTTATGAGTTGTTCAATTATTTATATTTTTTCATTATTATTATTCCCAGATATAAATTCTATATTATAAATTTTTGTTTATGAATTAGTTTAAATTATTAAACTACTACTAAGTTTTCATAAATGAATTCAAGGAGTTATATTCTAGGTATGGTAATTGGTTTAGTTTTCTTCTTCCCTGGATTTAAATAGTACTTGGTTATGAGATTAAATTAAGAATTTATTTATATTTTATACATATAATTTTTTAGAATATTAATATAATTTAGTTCACTATTGTTAAATGAATCTAGGGTTGATGAAATTTGGGTTGGACTACTGATTGGTCTAAAGGCTCATTCCTTGTCTATAAAAGTGGGTTTTTTCTGCCTAATTATCTACGATTACTCTCATTGGAACTATTGTTTTCATATAATATTTAGATTTTATATGAAAGGTTTTCTAATAACCTATTCACGAGATGAATTTTGATATGAATAAATATAGTTGGATTTTAATTTGGGTTGGTAACACATGCTATGAGTTATGCGAAGAGTTTCACATCAATATGGTTTGAACATATTGATTTTTGGAAGATATATTGATTCCAAACTACATCATTAAAAGTATGAATACATGTAAAGGGAATTCATGAGAAAATATGGTTATATTAAACCCCCTTAAAAATATTAAGTCTAATATTCCATATATCAAGAACACATATCATGACCATGATCATATAATTGGGTAATTTATGTTAAAACAAGGTGCCCATGTATTATCTTGTGTAACTAAAGTAAGTTAATGGATACCCTAATATGATTACATTCATATATCTAACATGATCTTTGGGCCACTCATAGTTAATTAACCCTCATAGGATTAACATACCATAGGAATAATGTTGAGTGTATCCATATAATGAATTAAGATATAAAGTTATATTCTCAACTTTTTAGGAGTAATATATGATATGATTGAAATGATTGTCTGCTAAAATAGATATGTGATGGGAGAAAAGCTAAAGAAACCAAAATATTATTGAAATATAGATCTCAGTTTAATAATGGATTTGATTTAATTTAAAATTGTTTATAATTGTAGTTGGGTAAAATTTAATAAAGTGAATTATTAAATGAATGGAAAACATGATAATCATTTGATAATAGAGTTTATTATAGATAAATGAAATCATCATCATTATCATAAAGATTTAATTTGAGATAAATATTGGAGAAATTAATATCTTAAAGTGAGAAATTTATTACACTAGTAAATAAACTTAAAAATAATTCATAAATAATATGAAAAATTCTATTTGTTAGAGTAATACCTTTCCAAGTAACTAAATTTTTAATTTGTTCAAAAAGTATGTCTATATAATTATAAGAATAATATAAGGATTATCATAAAGTTTCAAAGTCATTAGATAAAAAAGGAAAAAAATTAAATATAGTCTCCAAGAATGTACTTGATATGATTGAGTATCTTAATGTATTGTAGAGATTAACAATTTCCTTTAAATCATATTCTAGATAAATAATTTGTCTCTATTTATTATTTGAAATATTCTTACAATATAAATGATTTATTTAAATCTCTACCAAATTTATATATATATTTAAGATATATGAACTAGGGAATGATATGTATAGGTTCTAGTGCTATATTGACAGAACAAGTGGGTGAAAGTTCCAATTCAATGAAGAAAAGTTTGTTAAAAATTACAAAAAATGATTCTTTAAGTTCCAAAGAATTAAATTGAATACTAATAGTAAATTTGAGAATTAGGGTAGTATTTCCATAGGATGGTATTATCCATGATAGCAGAAGATTTTTATGAGATGATACACATGGTTTATGATTAATCAGACTCTATAACATTTTTGGAAATAAGACCAGGATAAATAGAGTTTTCTCACAGAAAAAAGAGTATATTGAAATTTTGTTTAAAATATAATGGAAAGAGTTATGGGAATCTAAAAATGGCATATATGAAAGAATAAAATATTTTTTACTTTAATATTTCTATAAACATATAAATCCATATATTATATGAATTATAATAGTCCCTCAATTAAAAATATTCTAACTTGAATATCTCAGTAGGATCATTTAGTCACCCTGAGGGGAGGGGGAGGATTGATGTGGATTAATTTTTACAAAATTAATTTCACATTAAATATTTGGACCTTTTTAGCTATTAGGTGAATATATTTCAAATGAATCGTGTAACAAAAAAACTATTCATAAAAGGTAGAAAATAAATGGATTACAACACATGATATTTTTACAAGGTTCTATTTGATGTGGGTGATTGTGCTCTTATTGTGTCTAGGTTGAGTGTGAGACATAATGGATTCACTAATATCATAATTTAGATTCACATTGGGAAGTTATCATCCTTGAATCCTTAGGATATCTCCCAGAAGCTATATTTTTTCATGACTGGTTCATTATACCAAATCCATCCAAGTTACAATGGTCCATGTTGAGTCCACTGAGTGTAAGTTATACAAGTTATTAAGGAATGATTGATTGTCAAGGAATACTAATACGATACAAATAATAATCTTATTTAATAAGATATCCCAAAAAGTTTTTACATGCCTCTCAATTAAATATTCTTGGAAGATTATGAATTATTTTTGAATAAAAGACCATACATGTTACATTATTCATACAAAAGGGTAATTGGGAATTAGCGTATATTTAATTGGATCTGTTTATGGGTATCTACATAAGAGAAACCCATGAGTGTAAAGGTAATCCATGATATGAAAAGGTATTTGGGTGACCTAAATAAGGTTAAATCCACCCGTGTAATAGTAACCCTTGATATTTATGGTTATATATGTGACCTGTGTAAGGGTAATGCCATCCAAAAAAGGGAAACTCATGTTGTGTATAAGTACAAGTATTTTGTGTAAATGTATAATTCCCATGCATAAAGGTTACTAATGTTTACCTAAGGGTTACTGGGTATATATTAGAGATAAACATTTCCTTATGTAAGTGTACATGTCCGTCCATGTAATGTCATGAACCAACCCGGGTCGACCCCAAAACAGTCACCCGACCCGATCCGTGGCATGAACCAAGGGGCCTTCTTGATCCCCATGGTCTGGTAACTAGTATCGGGAATCAATAGAGTACATCAAGGAAAAAATTTCTCCCAATAAATAAATAATGGAACTAAACAACAATATGTTGCACAAGAAAATAAATATATAAATGAAACTGAATTTGATATTATTTATACAAGAATCTAAAAATACAAATTAACCAGACTACCACACGGTCTCCAAGTGACCCCGTGGGTCACTCCCCAAAAAAAATATCAACCATCTCCTAAGGAAATCGAACTCTAGTTCAAACCTGCACCAAATTCTAAAATAGAAAATAACTATAAGCGTGAGTATTAAAACTCAATAGGATAGAATGATTATATATTCCCAATGAACATCCTTCATAATAAAAGAAACATAAATTGTATGTTTTTAATAAAATATATAAAGATAATATTTTAGAAAATTATCCAAAGAAATCCAAACACGGCCCATTTCCTATTTTACCATTGAAATGACACTTTATTATCAAGAAGGGACCAATGAATTTTTAAAAGGGGAAGATGGAATTTAACATATAATAGTGAGAAAAGGTGAAAATGTTTTCATATCCTTTTTTAATAAAACCTTGAAAGACATTTTCTATTTTAAGATAAAATCATTCCACTAAAGAAGTATTCATAATAATCATATGATAAGGGAAATTGAAATAAACATACAAGTGTAACCAACCAAAAACAAATCTTAATCATTCACTAAAAGAAACTACGTTTAAATAGACATGGGAATACCTAATAGATTGTGAGTATTTCATAACATACAAATACATGATGACTCATCCCAAAAATCATGCCTCACTCGATGACGTCAAATCGCTGAATATGATCAGCCACACCCCACATGGCACAGACTGAGGGGCTCAATCCCATAGTAATAAAACCGAAAATATCCCCATGCTATGGGCCACTAGCTAGTGAGAAATATAACTAGTGCAACAATAGTTCTTAGAAAATTATCTCACTATGTGAGGTTACCATGTATTTTATATAATGGGGTTGAGCTAACCAAATCCAACCAAGAATCCAGTCAAATGAATATATATTTATAATTCAACAATAGGCATCACCCCGAACCACCCCAAGAGAATCATCCAAGGTGAGTTTTCATAATAAACATTTTCACCAATTTTAAAAAAGTTCCAAACAAGCCCCAATATCCTTTCTTTAAAAAATCATATTGAGAAGGAACCAACCATATTTACAAAATGTGAAAACAAACCACTTTAAATTTCACAAAAATTTACCAAACAATTCATTTAATGCACAAAAAACACATTTACACACCGAATCCATTTTTATTCAAATGCCAAATGGGCCACAATCCATCATCACAAGCCAACACACTTTTAAAAGCTCAAAAAACACTTCTTTTAAACCTAGAACACTTTAAAATCTTCCAATAAACCCAAAATAATCATTTCACATGCCACATCATTATTAACATATCCAGACCTTGCTTTATATACCATGAATTACTCACAAAATTCAATTGGGCATGTCATCGAACAATTGGTGTGCAATATTTAATGAAACAAGGCTATGTACATTAAACCAACATTAAAATCACCACATTTCAAATAAAACAATCAATAAAATGATCATAAATCATTATTTTTCAGGTAATTAAGGTAAAAAGGCATGAAACTAATGAATCTTAAACCATAAAGGTATGTGCAAAGGGGAAACCTAACTCAAACTGCTTCCACTCCAACAATGTCTAGTTGGGAAGACTCCACAAGGTTTTTTGGAGGTAATAACAACCTCAAGGAACCATATGAATTAAAAACCCTAAAAATGGAGCAAACCTAGCCAAGAAAACTGGCCAACATGGCCGCTAGGGTTAGGGAAAGAGAAGAAAAGGGATAAAAATAAAGAAAAGAGAAAAAATAAACCTTAACCTTTCGATTCAGGTGAAGAAACACCAAGAAAACCCCTTAAATTATTCATGTAGGTTCTTGGAAGTGATAAAATACACCATGGGAGTCACCTAGGTCAGAGGAGGATGAATTGAGAAAAATGAGGGTTTTGGGTATAAAAATAGGGTTGAGAGAAAGTGATTTTAATGACCTAGATAGGCCGCATAGTTATTCTGAATGATTTGTCAAATCATTCAGTGGACGTGTGAATACCTCTTTTGAGAATGAGATATACCACATGGGAAACCTAAAAGGTCTGACTAACCTTGTGGTAGTCGTACGAGCATTTGTAACTGAGACTCGACCTACCACACAGTTACCTGGGTTGAGGAGAATGGTTACCACTAAGTGTGACCCAATCATGCAACAGAGTTTTCCTGCCCTAAAAAAACCCATTTCTACGAAAACTCAAGGGGAAACTAGGGAGGAAGGATATCCAAAGTAAATAAGGGAGGAAAATACCAAAACTTTGAACCCTTCAAACCCGATTACTGAGGAAATAACCAAGTACCAAACCCAAACAAGAGTCAAAGATGAATTTAAAAACCCGGGTTTGACATGTAAGTGTATCAAAAACATATAAAATCTTGCGTAATGGTATCTAGTGAATTATATTAGGATAAAGATGCCTTTATACGGGTAACCCATAAAAGAGTCACAACTCATGTAATGATGATTAGAAAAGGAGGTTCTATTGTTGGAGGGATGGTAGGAGGTGATACCATTAGAGTGAAATGGTATGTGGTGTGATCATTGAGCTTTTACCACCACAGTGCAATGGTAGGAGGTGCTACCACTAGAGTGAATTGGTAGAAAGTGCTATTGTTGGAGTGATCATAGGAGGGGGAACCATTGGAATATTGGTAAGAGATAAAGAATGTAGTGGAATCCAATTTTTTACACAAGAGGAAATGATTATGCATTCCATATATGCAATATTCATTCATACATTTTTGTATAAACCTGAATAAGGTTATGTTGTAAAAAATGTTTCATGATAGTATAAAAGAAGGGATATTATGTTATTGATCTTGTGAATTATAATTTTGATACATGACTGTAACATATTTTTGAATGGTCACATTGGTGAATTACATAGTCCAATGATCACATTGGAGATCCACATAGCTGAATGCTCACATAGGTGACCCGAATAACCTAATGATCATGAAGGTGATCCATATATATGAATGGGAGACATAAGTTATTCCTACTATATAGGTGATTTTAAATATTTGAATGCTTTATGGATTTATACATTTAGATATAGGATATAGGTTTTTTGAAGAAATGTTGTTGTTATTGAAAACTACGTGATGAATTTGGAGGAAGAATACCCAAGTCTTTAGGTTGTTTAAATGAGAAAGTTATGGAGTAAATAATTATGTTTATGAAACTAAAATGTGTCTATAATGAATATAACAATGATATATGGGTCTTGAATCAATCCTAAATTATGAAGCATAATTTTGGAATATTATATAGAAATTAATATGCATAATTAATGAGAAGATAATTCAGGTTTTATTCTGACCAAATTAAAAGAATGGTTAACTACTTTCTATTATATATAGTAATGAATAATAAATCCTAGAGGAAAATTTAGAAGAATTTTCCCATGTATGTTTTGGATATGATCAGATTTTATGTTCTTTAGAGTTTGAATTAAAAAATATATATTTTTGTGTTATCATTGATATTTTAATTAAGATGAAATAAAAAAAATAAGTAAATGATGCCGCATTTATTATATATATACAAATTATAAGGTGATGAAGTTTTTTTGGAAATATTATTGATCTGATATATATTCTGAAGTATGTGTTTGATGGAATTAAAGAATAAAATAGAGACTTTTCTTTATCCATTTCCATATATCTGAAAATTTGAAGAAGAATAAGAAAGAGATCTAGTGTAGTCAGTTATGAACTAATGAAGAAATATGGAAGAAGTTAAGAAGAGGAGAAAATATTGTATTCATTTTTTCAAAGGAAAAAAGAATATAAATGAGAAGAGAAAATAATTGATCTATGTACTCCCATATATATAGATCATTTTACAAATATGAAGAGAATAAAAAGAATTTTTGTGTAGTTTTGTGCATACAAATAGAAGAAGAACATGCTATAATGAAAGTGAATAAGAAGAAGAACCAGAAACAAATTAAAAATTAGACAACATTATATATTGATGTTAGAATATGTAATTTTACCCCTAAATTAATTTTCAAAGGTAATGGATATAATTGAGTGTGGGATACACCAAAAAATGTGTGGTATGCAAACTCTACACTATTAGGAGATAATAGTGTAACACTCATAGGGTTATACTAGTGGTCTATGTGACCTTGGATTCTTTTACAAACCACACCAAGGATCAAACTTCTCATAATAATGGGTGAAAATTGAATATTATTGTTCATTTTATGTGTGTGTGTTTGTTTATTCTATAAGAAATAAAAAAGTGACGAGAGAGAGAGATAGTACAAGAAAATGAATTCACTTTAAAAAGTGAAATATATAAAATTAAAGGGATAATAGGATAAAATTATAAAGTGGTAACTAAAAAAGACCCAAAATGAATAACCCTTTTTGGGATTAATAATATCCCACCTTAGATCCTATAAGTTGTATCAGTTCCAAGTTTCCCTATTTTGGACTCTCATTCTAAATATGTTCTTTTTTGAACATTTGAGTTTCTTTCCTGAATTATAATTAAGTCTAGTTTTATACAATTTATTTCTACTTTATATAATAATTTAGTTGATAAGAAATAAATTTAGGAAAATTGACAATAAATAGAAAAATAAAATGAATAAATTGTCCCTCTTATCAAACAAGGAATAAATTTCAAGTGCTCATTGCAAGGAATTCCGATCTAGCTTGGAAGGAGAAGAAATTTTAGTTTTATGTACCACAAAAGATTTGGAAAATATTTCTACCTCAAATGGGTCAAAGAGTTTATGTGATCCTAATGTATTGGTAAATTATGATTTAAACTATCCATGAGAAGAAGAATCAAGTGAGCATGGTCATATTTAATAGGTTTATTTATTCAGGAATTTTGATATATGCTTTATTCTTTTTCCTAATAGTTATTTTCTTATATTTTTGGGAATTTTAGAATCCTACAAGAGTAGACCACTCAAATTGAAGGTGAGATAGATAAATTAGAGAATCCATATTAGAAATAGACCTTATATTAAGCTCTTAAAACTAGTTACTATCAGAGAATATGAGTATGAGGATATTATGGGGAGTTGTTCAAGATTTTAAAACATGGGGCTCAACATAATCCAAGAGAAGGATGATTTAATGAAAGAGTGAAATAATAAGATCCATATATTGGAAGAAAAACTAAAAAATAAAATTAACTTTAAGAACCTCAATTAGATATCAAATTTGTAACACCTCGAGATTTTATGAGAAATATTATTTCTAATATCTTTGATGTCTTGTGTTGTATTATACACCAATATTATCTTTCTCTATACACAAAACCATATTATCTTTTAGTATATGAAAACACTATTCTTGGCTTGTGTTGTACGCAAGAGTGACCTTCCTCAATAGTGTGTGTTGTACGAAATACTGAGTTTTAATAAAAAAAAATATATTGGTCTAATATTATTGTGAACTAGCCGTTATGAATAGTATTAACCGCATTTTGAATTTTATAACATTTTAATTCATCTGAATAATTTGATAGGACAATTTATGAGGACAAAATCATTTTTTTGTATAAAGGAAATATTTTTCCAAAAATAAAGTTTTGCCGCCTTTGGATTTAAATCTAGTTTTTGACATGTTTATGAGTTCAATTTGACAAAATAAACTTATTCATTACAATAAGTATATATAAATTTAATTTGGATAAATTTTTAATATTTTTCTGTTAACTTTCATATTTGGATGAATAGTAAAAATACGCTAAATTTTAATTAAAAACAACTTTTTTTCATCAAGATAATTTATATGGTTAAATTATAATATTTAATGGTTTTAAAGTATAAATATAATTTATTTTTACCTTTTAATATAATTGAATTCATTACCATTAATTTTATATTGAATTCATAGGTAAAAACATTTCAATCTTTTGCAATGTTTTAACTTTTAAAACCTATTTTATCAACAGTGTGATTAATTTTAAATTAAATACTGAAACTTCTGTGTTTTTAATTTGGAAAAATGGATTCCATATTTGAAATCAGTAGGTAAAAATCATGATAATATGATACTTTTTATTTTTAAACATTATGAATAGTAACTACGGTAAATTTTATTTACTACAATTAAAGGTAAATCGGGTAATTAAGGGTAAAAATAAGATTATAAAATTACCCAAACATTTTCCAAAAATCTATTGGATGAATAAAAGTCCCCATATCACATAATAGTCAGAATAGATTCATTTAATAGACTTTTGACCATGAAAATGATGTAATTATTATTAAAACCAAAGAAAGTGACAACATGTCACTCTCTTATATCTTATAAGTGTAATAATTTTAATTTAGTGATAAACTTAATAAAAATTCGAACATAAATAGTCACAAGAAATATAATAAAATTATCTACATTATGTTAATTTATTTATAATTTTTAGGGATTAAATAATTATCATTAATGGTGACACAATAGTGATGTAGAAATTATTTTTTTGATTGAAATATAAAATAAATGGTTTCAAAATATTAAAATAAATATTATATGAACTATTTAATGTGCTCCATGAATTTTAAAGATTAATATTACATTTTGGGGATCTATTAATTTTTTTGGTTTGAATATATATTCTGTGTGGATTTTATTTAAATTCACATAATTTAATAGTGTCAAAATTGACACTATTGATATTTTATAAAAATAACATATTATTAAACTGTTTAAAAATAACAAAAATATTTAAAAATTATAAATTTAAATTTATATGGTCTAAAATTTAATAAAGTATCAAATTATGGACAATTAACAACACATAAGTAAGTATTTACACCAATTTAGAATTTTGAATCTTATTACCACAAATAAAATTAATTAGATTAATTAAGGATAAAATAGAATAATAAGGTTTAAAATAATTTTACAACATGTCAAAATTTTATGGGATGATTATATTACAACCATATATCATCTTATATTAAAATTTCAGTCATTTTAGAAGTTTTTATGTTGGGTTTGAGTTTATTATAAATTAATATTTCTGAGGTTTCCAAAAGTGACCCTCTCTTCTCTTAGAAAAGGGTACCTCATCCCTCTCCTCCTCGCACCATTTTGAGCCTTCAAGATCTTCCAAATCCTGACCATTACTCTTATAAACTTCCCTAGTAACATTTTTTAGATTCGGGTCTTCTAAAAAGACCAAATCTAGTCCCTTAAGAGGAAGTTCAAATGAGGTGTGTCAAAGAAGAGGTAATCTCTTCTACTGATTCATTCAAGTTTCATTATTCTTACACTACCTCTTCCTTAGTTGTTTCATTATAAAGTAATTACATAAATATAAATAATATACTGATATGTTATTATAAATATGAAACAACCATCTTTCAACTTATATCCATCCTACGAAATATGAAATCACCGCGTGTGCGTACGTACGACTTACCGTCTCCACACCGTGGTGTAATATGTTTCTCCACCACCACCTTACTTGAATGGTTATAATGGTAGAAATAATAACTATATAGGATTATTATAAAATAATACTAATTCTAAGATATTATATCATCCACACCAATTCCATTCAATAATTATGGGAACAATATCATCGCTCGTGCGTACGTACGGATTACCATCTCCACGATGCGATGAGATTCATTCCTCATGTTAACCATTCAAGAATGATTATAAAGTATATATAATAAATAATAATGAAATATATGACATAATAATTATACTGTATTTATTTATATATACATGTCATTTACTTTCATTCAATTTAACAAGGAAACGAAAACAACGTTCATGCGTACGTACGGCCTACCATCTTCATGAACGGTGTATTTCATTCCATTTATCAATATATTATATATATATTATGAATATATATTATATATAAATTATGTTTTAAATCCTGGAATTAATTAATCATGATCTAAGTAATCATATGAAAAATTACAAGTCAAAACACGTACAATAAATGAAAAGATTTTACCCAAAACACTACTTTAACATGGAATTGACAAATGAAAGGGTAATATAAAGTCATAAGTGAATAATATATGATATAATAAATATTATTATGGTTCTTTTATAAGTTAATAATATGTTTAAACCCACTATAAAGTATTCTTGGACACATATGGAAGAAATTGGACACAAGGTAAAGGATAATTATTCCAATCTCGTTCCTATCCGAGATTGTTTATTCGTAAGTATTTACTGAGGTTATATTTATCATCCATGTCCATGTTTTATAAAAATATTTTCCCAAAGTGTTTAATATTATTTCATGTATGTTTAAAGTCATTTTTACCCTTTTTTGACTTTTACCACATTGTATAGAAGGAATCTTTCATTTATTTTCCATACAAGGTACTTTTTGACTTTTCTGTTAAAAGTACGAGGAGAATGTTTTTTTAACTTATACGACCTGAAAATATTTTTACGGTTTCATAATTCCTTATTTAAATGATGATTATTCTAAAATATTTCATGATTATTTCCAAAAAAATCCTTTTCTTTTACAATTACATGTCATTTTGTGAAAAGAAAATGATTTTGAAGAAGAAAGGATATTTTCCTCAAGAATTCATTTCAAGTGTTTTATCAAAACTGTTTCCCATATAAGATTACATTATATAGTATGATTATTTTTCAAGTATAATATCTCTATTATTTAAATGTTTTTATTTTTCTTATGATGAAATGATTTCCATTTGTTTTATATGGATTATGTTAAGATGGGATGATGTTTATGAAACCTATTTTATTCTTTGGGTTATGATAAATGATTTATGATTGTTTTGTGGAACACATAAGATTGATTTAAATATGAGATGGGTGGGACCTATATCTCCCTACAATGCATTGGGTAAATATTTATATATCATGAGATAGACATGGCTGTAATAGTAAGTAAATCTGATTCTGTAATACAAGGCTAGAACGACAATTAAACCTGGTCTTGGCAGCAATACCTTGGCTACTGTGGAAATCATATCATGTTCTTAATGGTTTTCCACAATTACATGTTTTTTCCCATGATATTTTATCATGATTCATGTTCCTTTATGATCTATGCCTTATGTAATACCAATATTTATGTCATTACTCATGTTTTATGTTCTTGTTTTTACGTTCAAATGTTTATGGATTGTTTGATGTTCTCCATGTTTACCCTTAATGAGAATTTGAGCTCACACTTTTTATGCTTTATTTTCACCAGGATATAAATAAAGGTTTTAGGTAAGAAAAAAATGGAAGAACTTTATGGGAGATGTTGAAGATATTTCACCATGATTAGAAGATTTTGTTCTGAGTTTTCAAAGACACTAAACTATTACGGTCCTTGGTTGTATGTTTTTGTTATGTATTAAGTATTCCACAAAAGTAATGTAACGTCCACTAATGTCAGGATTTGGGTCTCTACAGTTGGTATCATAGGAAATGTTTTGTTAACCTTTGGAAACTAGGATGAGAAAACTTTAGTCAGATCCCTAGAGATATTTCTAAGGTATGTCTAGGGATGTCCATAAGGTTAAGTATAAAGTATAGGTTACAATACTAGAATTAAGATAACAATCATGAATAACCTAGGATTAAACCTAATATGTTAGTGAAGAAATTTTAGTTTGATGTACCACAAAATATTTGGAAAATATTTCTACCTCAAATGGGTCAAAGAGTTTATGTGATCCTAATGTATTGGTAAATTATGGTTTAAACTATCCATGAGAAGAAGAATCAAGTGAGTGTGGTCATATTCAATAGGTTTATTTATTCAGGAATTTTGATATATGATTTACTCTTTTTCATAATAGTTATTTTCTTTTAGTTTTTGGAATTTTAGAAGCCTACAAGAATAGACCACTCAACTTTAAGGAGAGATAGAAAAATTAGAGAATCCATATTAGAAATAGACCTTATATTAAGCCCTCAAAACTAGTTACTATCAGAGAATATGAGTATGAGGATATTATGGGGAGTTGTTCAAAATTTTAAAAAATGTGGCTCAACATAATCCAAGAGAAGGATGATTCAATGAAATAGTGCGAGAATAAGATCTATATATTGGAATAAAAACTAAAAACTAAAATTGACTTTAAGAACCTCAATTAAATATAAAATTTGTAACACCCCGAGATTTTATGAGAAATATTATTTCTAATATCTTTGATGTCTTGTGTTTTATGCTACACCAAGATTATCTTTCTCTATACGCAACACCATATTATCTTTTAGTATACGCAAACACTATTCTTGGCTTGTGTTTCACGCAAGAGCGACCTTCCTCAATGGTGTTTGTTGTACGCAATACCAAGTTTCACTAAACAACGATATATTGGTCTAATATTTTTATGAACTAGCCGTTATGAATAGTATTAACTGCATTTTGAATTTTATAACATTTTAATTCATATTAATAATTTTCTAGGACAATTTATGAGAACAAAATCAATTTTTTGTATAAAGGAAATATTTTCCAAAAATACCATCTTGCTGCCTTTGGATGGCACAAAAAATTTAAATATAGTTTTTCACACATTTATGTGTTCAATTTGAAAAAATAAACTTATTCATTGAAATAAGTATATATAAATTTACTTTGGATAATTTTTTAATATTTTTCTGTTAACTTTCATATTTGGATGAATAGTAAAAATACGCTAAATTTTAATTAAAAACAACTTTTTTTCATCAAGATAATTTATATGGTTAAATTATAATATTTAATGGTTTTAAAGCATAAATATATTATATTTTTACCATTTAATATAATTAAAGTCATTACCATTAATTTTATATTGAATTCATAGGTAAAAACATTTCAATATTTTGCAACATTTTAACTTTTAAAACCTGTTTTATCAATAGTGTGATTAATTTTAAATTAAACACTACAACTTCTGTGTTTTGAATTTGGAAAAATGGATTCCATATTTTGAATCATTAGGTAAAAATCATGCTAATATGATACTTTTTATTTTTAAACATTATGAATAGTAACTACGGTAAATTTTATTTACTACAGTTAAAGGTAAATTGGGTAATTAAGGGTAAAAATAAGATTATAAAATTACCCAAACACCTGACAAAAATATATTGGATGAATAAAAGTCCCCATATCACATAATGGTCATAATTGATTCATTTAATAGACTTTTGACCATGAAAATGATGTAATTATTATTAAAACCAAAGAAAGTGACAACATGTCACTCTCTTATATCTTATAAGTGTAATAATTTTAATTTAGTGATAAACTTCATAAAAATTTGAACATAATTAGTCACCAAAAAGATAATAAAATTATCTACATTATTTGAATTTATTTATTATTTTTAGGGATTAAATAATTATCAGTAATGGTGACACAATAGTGATGTAGAAATTATTTTATTGTTTTAAATATCAAATAAATGGTTTTAAAATATTAAAATAAATATTATATGAACTATTTAATGCGCTCCATGAATTTTAAATATTAATATTATATTTTAGAGATCTATTAAATATTTTGGTTCTAATATATCTTTTGTGTGGATTTTATTTAAATTCACATAATTGAATAGTGTCAAAATTGACACTATTGATATTTTTAAAAAATAACATATTATTAAATTGTTTAAAAATCACAAAAATATTTAAAAATTATAAATTTAAATTTATATGGTCTAAAATGTAATAAAGTATCCAATTATGGAAAATTAAAAACACATAAGTAAGTATTTATAACAATTTTGAATTTTGAATCTTATTACCACAAATAAAATTAAATAGATTAAATAAGGATAAAACAGAATAATAAGGTTTAAAATAATTTTACAACATGTCAAAATTTTATTGGATGATTATATTTCAACTATATATCATCTTATCTTAGAATTTTAGTCATTTTAGAAGTTTTTATGTTGGGTTTGAGTTTATTATAAATTAATATTTTTGAGGTTTCCATAAGTGCCGCTCTCTTCTCTTAGAAAAGGGCACCTCATCCCTCTCCTCCTCAAACCATTTTGAGCCTTAAAGATCTCCCAAAACCTGAACATTACTCTTATAAACTTCCCTAGTAACAATTTTTAGATTCTGGTCTTCTAAAAAGACCAACTCTAGTCCCTTAAGAGGTAGTTCAAAAGAGGTGCGTCAAAGAAGAGGTAATCTCTTCTACTGATTCATTCAAATTTCTTTATTCTTCTACAACCACTTCCATAGTTGTTTAATTATAAATTAATAACATAAATATAAATAATATACTAATATGTTATTATAAATATGAAACAAACCTATTTCAACTTCTATCCATCCTATGAACAATGAAATCATCGCGCGTGCATATGTACGACTTACCGTCTCCACGCCGTGGTGTAATATGTTTCTCCACCACCACCTTACTTTAATGGGTATAATGGTAGAAATAATAACTATATAGGATTATTATAACATAATACTAATTCTGAGATATTATATCATCCACTCCAATTCCATTCATAATTATGGGAACGATACACTACAACCAAACCAGCCCCTAGCGGCGGTTTAAACCGCCGCTATAGGGTTTGGCGGAGGTTTACAAAAACCACCACGAAACTGGGCATCGACAATCTATTAGCGGCAATTTTTACTATTTCGCGGCGGTTTAAGAAAAGCGTCGTAGATGCCTCTTTTCGCGATGGTTTTTGTCCATTTCGCGGCGGTTTTATGCGTAGATGATACTTTTTTTCGCGGCGGTTTAAACCGCTGCTAAATTTAAACATAATACATTTAGCGGCGATTATAACCGCCACTAAATGCTGAATTGAAAGGCATTAGCGGCGGTTAAAACCACCGCGAAATGTTGACCTGGAAAAAAAAATTCTGCTCCTACCACACCACTGCCCTGAAAAACAAATCAAACCATAATATTGAACAAGAGACACCATACAAACAAATAACATGGTATTATTCATTCAAAAATAGGATATGAGAAAATGTTGTATGTTATGGAGTCCAACCTAAGGAAAGGTATGTATCACAATTTGGTGAGTAACCAATACATGTGACCCCCAAGATGTATATGTGTTTTTAGATTCTTTAATTTCTTATGTGTTTTAAGAACGGTTGATTTATATTATATGGATACTAATACTCTATATAATAAATGGTTATGAATTTTGATACGATTTATGTGATCATGCTAACCATGGTGATGTGTAATTATATGTAATTGGTTATGCTCTTAGTTGACCGATATAACATCCATGGGTGGATTGTGATATGGGTTGGGTTTTTTTAACAATGGATTTGTGTTATGGGATAGAACAAATTTTGTTTATATGGGTATAGAATTTGTTCCAAAGATGGATGTTTGAGTAGTTATAGAATGTATGTTATGATATGGTTTGTTGTGTGTTTTGGGTTGATTGTTAATGCCTACTATAGAAAATGGGTAACTTGTGAATTGGCGTGTGTTTTAGGTTGGACAACACGCTAACCGTGCATAGTGATTGAGAGAGTATGGTTTATGATCTTATAGGTTATACATGATTCCTATTGAGGATTTGAGTTATGTCATAGGATATGAGATAAGAGTTTCATGTATACATCCCAAGATGGTCATCATGTTGCAGGTTGGATGGGATGCATCATGATATAGTTTTTATTGACTTCGTTAAAGAAAATAGGTTTGAGTTTTTTAAAATTTCAACAACAAATTATCTAATGTTTTCCTAAATACCTTATTGGTGGAATTATACTTAACCAAACCAAATGATATTGATTTTTCACAATAGTTATTATCATAAGATAATGTCATTAATATATATGTGCATGTATGTGATCTTTATCCTTCAGGGGAAGTATGGTGTGTCAATTTCTAGTTAGGATTAGTAACCTAGATTTCATAGTTGGATTGGGTATGGGATTTGTGATATGCATGAGAACCCTCAAGTGGGTATATTGGCCTATGATTTTCCTCGTGATATTTGAGATGGGTTCATAGATGCTTCTCTATGGGTTGTATCCTATATAGGATGTGACATGTGAACTAGGGTTGAGAGAGACTAGTAATATTGAGATGTATCTTGGGATATTGGTGATTGGAGTGTTCTAATCAAGTGAAATAGCGATTCTCATTTCCACCTGATGAGGGTTTTTTTGTATGTATGTAATCCAAGAGAGGACTTATCCTAGGTCTATGAGTTCATTAAATAAATGAAAGTAAGTTTAGACACTTTTTTCTATAGTGATGGTATATAGGTGGATTGTGGTTTGGTATTCAGTTAGTAATATCATTGTATTTGGTATTGTGAATGTAAAAGAATGGGCAGTGCTTGTGTTTTGTTAAGTCTAACATGAATAATTGACATGGTTATTTGGGGGATAAGTTAAGTTAAACTATGATTATTTGGATGTTACTGTAATGATGCATATTAGGTGTTTTAATAGAGTGTATACATGCTTAGATTCATGTTATACTGATAACGGTTAAATTTAGGTATTGTGGGAGGCTTCCAAGATACACTCTTTCCATGTCAGTAAGAGCGTGAGTTCTTTATCAACATAATTGGTATGTTGGTTGTATGGTCTAAGATTAGCCTTTCAGGTGGGGATTTGGGTTATTATTAGGTGCAGTTTTACTTGGTTAACATGTGGTTTATAATAATTGTTGGATTTTCATAGATCTCATAGATAGAGAGATTTAGTGATGAAGGTAATGTGACTATTGGGAATTTGGTCATGGGGACATTATCCATCCATGGTTGTTTCATGTGATGCTTTCCTAATGTATGGGTTTGTTCAATTGCGGAGACGCCAGGTTTCTCAAGATGGTTAGTGCATTGGGATACCAAATGACACATATTTTGATGCATTTTTTATTACAATTAGATGGTCCTTGAACATTCTTCCTATGGTTTATACATTATTCTATGATACATGTGATATTTGGTCTCATCGCTTGTTTTATATCAACCTTAAACTAAAAACAAATTGGTATTCCTTGACCCATTTGAGTGGTGTAAAAATTTTAAGGCCATGACAGAGCTTTTTATCATTAACCTTTCATGCCTTAGACATTTATGGTCATGGTATTGGCCTTTTAGTGTGATACATATTGGATATGGATCCAATAGGGGTATGTCTATGCTAAACTAAAACATATTGGGCCATCAGATAGGTGATTTATCTTCCACTTAGTAAGGAAATTGATTGAAAAAGGGAGTATCTAGTAAAAATTGGCATATATAAAACCAATATGTTACCTAATAACTTCTGCCTTGTTGAGTGTTACATGGGGTGACTGTTCCTCCCTCCTGAGATTTTATTCTAAGGGGATATAATTTTGTTGTGATTATGGATATAGGTTGGGCATGAGTAGACCAACCTAGTGTAGACCTAAGGATGTGTTAGAATTTATGGAAGCCCTTTAGTGAGATTTTTATCTTCTGTTGTTTTGGTTGTCTTTATACCATTGAATGTTTGGGGCTTTGGTATGTGATAGAATTTCTTCATGCATGTGTAATGTGTTGTGGCTCATTGGGCCTTGATAGTGATGGTATGAATTGGGATTACACAGCTAGGATACCTAGGTGCTGCTATGGAGCAACAATGATATGAATGGGACTTACACAGTTGGACTGCCTAGGTACTTCTATGAATTAGTTATGGTATGAATCGAGCTTACACAATGGGGCTACCCGAATGCTGCTGTATAGTAGAAATGGTATGAATATGGGTTACATATATGGTATTCTCATTGGATGTGGTACCAATTCAAACACAGGCCTAAATGGAATGATTTATACCACACTCGAGAAATCAAGACATAAAATGAAACATCATAAATAAATAAAATGCATAGAAGGAAACATGAGAAATCAAGAAAATATTAGGACATGAAAATGTTTGGTGGAAACTATGTGCCATACATGTTACATATACAAACCAATTGTTCTCATACTTGTTCAACACATCAACAACACTACTACTCATCATCTGATGCTGCATCGTCACCCTCTCCACCTTCATCTCCACTACCTGCTGCCACCTATAAGAACATTATATTGAAAATTAAATATTGTTGCATATTTATAATTAAACATAAAACCAATAAAAGTGTGAAAACTAAATGATTTTTTTTTTTGTGATTTACCTGTTCACCACTAGCCGATGCACTACCACCAGGGGAATATCTGCTCATATGCTGACGTATTTCAAGCAACTCTTTCTGCAAAGCAGATATCTGATCCCCCTGCTGGTGAAATGTGTTTCGTAGAGAAGACATATCCCTCTGAGTATCTTTAGGTATGAAATGACTATAACCAGGAGTAGATGTAGCTGAAATCCCTGATGGCCTTCCAAAGACCTCAGATGGTACGGGTCCCAAACCCATCCCGCGCACTCTACCAGGATGCTCCTTCCCAAGGACTTTACCAACCGGGTCATCCTGGGAGACTGAGTAAGATTGCCCAGGATTGAAATCCCATATTTCTTTAATTTTTACCTATAAATCAAATATCAATATATATTAACACAGTAAAAACTGATAATAAGTTATTATAATAAATAATTGACTTTATACCCCAACTTCTCTGGCAGGTTCATTAACAAAACATCCATCTATTTTTTATGACCATCCAGCCACAGTTCTGTTCGGGATGCTTCATGACCTAAACTCTGTGACTGCATTAAAAAAAGATAAATCAACAATTAAATATGTTAAATAGATAATATTGTCTTATAAATATTTAAACTAATTAAAATAGTACCAATGACATTCGACTTCTAGCAAATCTTTTTGAGCCCGCAATGTGCGGGATGACTTGCTTTGCCAGGTTTGATGCATTCTGTCTTGAGAGATCCTGAAATAAATAAAATTCAATTTAAAAGTAATGTATTAAATGTCTATCTCCTCTTCATGTACATGTATAAATGTAAAATGAGGATAATATAATAATATATATTTCAATACCATCCGCTTCTCATCACGATGGCTATCGAAAAAAACATTCCACTGTTCTTTCGGTACCCCACTGGGTAGCTTCTCATACATCTGCTTCACGGTCAACGAAGTATCATTGACATCACACCACAACCTCCATTTGAAATCTTTCCATTTTTTTCCATGACTTTTCAATGTCCACTTCCGTGCTATAACATCAGCAACGGTAAAGTGGAAGAACATCTGTATACAGAAATTCATTTTGAATATATTAGTAACATGACATTCAATTAAACCATAAAGTAATAAAATTACCTTTATCTGAGAATAAAAAACTTTATTTTTTTAGTTTGGAGGCATATGCCTCCAATCATCATATGAAATAGGCAGGGAAATGGGCTCCGCTGCCAGCTGACCTATAATTTGACCAAGTAAACCTGCGGCGTCATCCGTCGGGACTCCATAAGAATCAAATGGAACCACTATCTTCTCGCCATTCATGTTACAAACATCAAAACTTTTTAAGTGTTTTTCCACAGTTTCATTTTTTTTATCCTCAATTAGCAAAAAATTACTATAAACAAAATGCAATAAATTAATTTAATTAAAATTTGTACCTATGACTGTGACCCTCCAGAATGTCCGTGATGAACTGGAAGGGGCATGTCGCTGCCCCACTACTGAGGCTCCTATAGGGGGAGGCGATGACTCATTCTCTAATGAGACATCCACTGACGGTGTCAGAGATGGTGCAGGGGGAGATGATGCAGGGATGTAGGTAGCTGCTGCCTCAGATGCCGTGGGGACAGATGGATCGTCATCTGTCGCAGAAGTAGATGAAATGGTGTACCGCTTCTTCCTTGGAATTCCTGTCATTTAATCAAATAAAATTAAGTTCAGAATATATATTTCAAAAAATTTATGCAGAAAAAAAATTAAAAATGATAACAGATGCCCAGCACTAACAAAAAATATATATATAACAATGATAATGAATGACTACAGAAATGAAACAAGTGGTTGCTTAATGAATAAATAATTGTACATAAAATCATTTTCCCCTTAATCATTTCGGTTTCCTGCTCCATTGCTTCATCCACTTAATTCATCCTTGCTAGACTAAAATTTTCAATATCATGATGGACAAATAATTCTGCTTCCTGTTGTTGATTAAATTCAATTGCAGAGGTCAAATCTTCAACTTCATCACCCATATCATACAAATCTCTTTGTATTACATGAGTAACTACACTCCATCCTTCATCCACAACATCATTCACATAATATACCATTTTTGCCTGCGATGCTAAGATATATGGATCATGCAGTTCACGATCACCAACATCCATCAAGCGAGAGAAGTTTACAGAAGTAAATTGCAAGGAATCTCATTTAACACCTCTGATAATATCGGCCCATTTGCATTTGAATAAAACAACAGAAAAATGCCCGTGGTAGTTTAATTCAATAATATCTTGCAATTTTCCATAGTATTCCACTTCAGCAAATGTAAATATACCAATATTCTGTGTTTTCAAACCCACTTTTCGATCGACTATACGAAATCTAAAACCATTCACATTATAAGCATCGAACTTTCTAACTTGTTTTATAGGACCTATAGCAGGAAACTTCAAATCTTCTGACAAGTCTGCTCGAGTATCAGTATTCATGATCTGAAGAATAAAAATATAATTTAATAGATTTGTAAATTGTATGTGTCAAACTAATATTCGTATTTATTTCAATATTTATAAACTTACACATTGTGCAAACCATTCTACCAGCTCTTTATTCACAGCTTTCGTTATATATTTTTCATTTCGTGTTCGGCCTCTCATTCGTCTCTTTGTTTGTATCCTCAACTCTTTAATAAATGGATATGCAATTTCACTATTCAGCATCACATATCTATGTGCCTCTAATAACTCCAATTCTGTTAGTGTCGCGTATGAGGTCCTCCCAACTGATCGGCCAATAACAGGAAATATTTTTGATTTCTGATGCATTTGAGATTGAGTTGATGTGTCGTCAACACGTCCAACTCGATTAAATCTTGTTACAATATCATCCAAATATGTGGAACAAAAGGTGAGACACTCCTCGGCCAAATAGCCTTCAACAATAGAGCCTTCTGGTTGACCTTTATCTCTCACGTATGCTTTCAAATTCCCAAGATATCTGTGAAAAATAATAATAATATTATGCATTTATTTAAATTACAAATATTGTTTATTTAACTGGAAACATATAAATAAAATACCTCTCAATTGGATACATCCATCGATAATGAACGGGGCCTCCTAATTTAGCTTCATCAACCAAATGCACAGTTAAATGCATCATGACAGTAAAAAACGATGGAGGAAAGATCATCTCCATTGCACAAAGGGTCAATACAAACCTCTCCTGTAGGTTTTCAAGCTGTAATGGATGTAGAGTTTTCTCACATAATTGCCTGAAAAATGTGCAGAATTGCAGTACAATAGCAGTAACTTTTTCAGGTAATAATGTACGCAATGCCAATGGTAGTAACTATTGTAACAAAACATGTGAATCGTGACTTTTCAATCCATATAACTTACGATTCTTCAAATCAACACACCTCGAGATGTTACTCGAATACCCATCAGATACCTTCACATTCTTTAAAATTCGAAGGAACGCATCTTTATCCCTATTTTTTATTGAAAAAATGGCCAGAGCATACTTTTCATTCTCATCTAGTCAGAGATCAGGTTTTATGTTCATTACTTGTAAGTCTTTGCGAGCATTGAGATGATCCTTCGACATTCCATGCTCATTAAGTAATGTGAAAATCAAATTATCACATACATTCTTCTCAATATGAATCACATCAAGATTGTGGAGCAAAGAATTAAATTCCCAATACGGAAGTTTGAAGAATATAATTTTTTTCTTCCATTGTTGCGTTCTGATTTCACTTGACGATGCACTTCGCACTCATTTTCCGCTATCAGTCAAATGATGAATCTTCCCAAATTCTGTTTTAACATTTTCAAGCTATGTCAATATTTCAGAACTGGTTAACAAATTTGGAGGTGGTCTGTGATCAATGGAACCATTAAATTTTGATTTGTTCAGCCGAAATCTATGAGATGCATCAAGAAATCTTCGATGGCACAAGAAGCACCATTTTCTACAGTGAGGTAGCCGTTTGGGATCGAAATCAAAGTTACAAACGGGACAAGACAAACCCGTATAAGTGTACCAACCAGATAAATTCCCAAGCCCAGGGAAGTCACTAATGGTCCACATTAAAGCATCATGCATTTTGTACATTGTTTTAGAAGAAACATCAAATGTCTCAACACTGTTGCTCCATAACTCCTGCAATTCTTCAATCAAAGGCTGCAAGTATACATCAATATCATTTCCAGGCATTTGTTTTCCATGAATAATCATCGAAATGATAAAAGATGTTTGTTGCATACACATCCACGGAGGCAGATTATAAGGGATCAAAACAACTAGCCAAATGCTATAACTCGTACTCAAAGTCCCAAATGGGTTGAATCCATCGGCAGCCAGTCCCAATCGAACATTCCTAGGACCGGCTGAGAAATCTGGATGTAATGAATCAAATATCTTCCATGATTGGGAATCTCGTGGATGTCTCATTAACCCATCATTGTTATTATTCACAGAATTCCACTTCATGTGTTCGCCGGTTTTTGATGACCTGAATAATCTTTGCAATCGAGGCTTCAAAGGAAAGTAATGCAAAACTTTTTCAGGTGTGTTCCTTTTCTTCTTCTCCATGAAATTATGTTCAGTCATACTTCCAACATCACCTTTTTACTTCCATCTAGAAGAAGAAAATTTCTTACAATTCTGTCTACTTGAATCCTCTCCCCAGTAAAGCATACAATCATTGGGACACGCATGTATTTTTTGTATAATTCAGACCAAGCTTGTTTACAACTTTTTTCATCTCATAAAACGATTCTGGGATTTTTGCTTCAGGAAATGCATCACGAATCAATTACAATAACATGGACATTGCCTTATTTGTAATTCCACATAGACATTTGATATGGTACAACTTCAGCAGAAATGAAAGCTTTGAATATTTCAAACACCCACTATACAACTCTTGATTTCCATCGTCAAATAAATCATGAAACACATTTTCCTCACTGAAGTTTTCCCTTACATTTGGCTCCACAGAATGAAGAGGAGGATCCAATGATATGTTACAATCTTGATTTGCTTGTGTTACAGTCTCAAAAACATCACTTGTCACGTTGCAATTTGTAGCACCGCCTTCTGGTTGTTATGATATGTTTTGATGCTCATAGTGGTGTCTTGCAGTGCCGAATGCATCATTTATGAGGTTTTGCATTTCATTTTCCATTGGCGACAAAATTGGGACCTCATTCTGTGGATTAACATCAGTCCTCAAACTTTCTGTATTGTTTGATTCTCCATGCCAAATCCAACACAAATATTGATCAGGGAATTGCTTCAGTATTAAATGTTCATAAACTTCATCTCTCTTCAACCATGTTCTAAATTTACATTTAGGACATGGAAATCTTATTCTCCCTTCAACGGATTGATTAGAAATTGCAAAATCTAAAAACTCATTCAAACCCTTAACATATTGATGTGTGTTCCTCAGTAGTGTGATCCATCTTTTATCCATGTATATCACAATGTGCCTACACAAAATATACGATAGTGTAAGATTACAGAAACATAATATAATAAAGATAAACCATTGGTCATAAAGTATGCATAATATAATAAAGATGATTCATTGATCACATTTACCACTTCAGACCAATCGAACAAGTCTGGTCCATAGGAGACAGCGTCAACACCTCATTCAGGAGCAATAAGAATATCGGGTTACACACTTATCATAACACTATCGATCACACATTTATGTTGCGTCAAAAAACACCCCATTGATGTGTGATCGAAACTGATCATAATGCATTTTAAACCTGAGACATTATGTGATTGTTTAGGCTTGACCTTAGATGTCCTCCAAGAGGAATGATGTTTCTCAATGGTTTCATACACAACCGACCATATCAAAGTCGTATTTCCTATGACAAAGAAGACTATCTGGGTACCAATCCATGTACTGAATATGGTGTGAGGTAAATTAAGTAGGCCACCACTAATGGTTTCTAATGCATAATCTAGTCCACTAATATAAAACAAACAATAGTGTGAAGGTATATCAAAATTAAGTGTCACTATAAATATAAATCCATGTCACACTCATGTTTCTTATGAGACACTTGGCACAATCTCAAACCTTAGAAATTTCATGTAAACATTGGTAATAATATCCACTTTGAAATGCACCAACCTAGAAAAGTTATTGGAATACACTATAACAATACATTCACATTTTTATAATGTTAGAAAGTATCAGGTCTTTTCCACATGTAACATTTTAGGATAAAACTATAGTTTATATATTTTCTTGAAGGATTCCCACGTAAGATCCTCATAAAATATAGCATGCACAATTGAGGCTCACCATTTCATTCCCAATCCATCAAGAATATATGTTGACCCCCACCCCTTAGATTCCTTGGGAATCTTTATAATTTTAAATCTCCTACCAATCTACTCAATCCTCTCCTCATATTTCTAGATTCCATTATCACCATGAAAGATAGGTGGATTATTGTTAGTAAATTATGAGTCATGATCCACTACTCCTCCTGGGTTTTTAATACCTTCATAACCAAAGTATGAATAGTTCATATTATAACTTCCACTAAAGAAGATATCACTAAGGGATTCTCCTATTAAACTTGTCTCACAAATCTATCACTTAGATTCATAAGACCTCTTCTAGTAGGAATCGTCTAACAAATACAAGATGAAAACCCCTTTAGTCATGAGAAAATTCCTAAATCATAGAACAACTTCCATAATCCATATTAATGATTTAAAATAATAATAATTTTATGAATTTATAAATTTTATTAATGAAATATAAAACATAAGAAAGGAATAGTTTTTTTAAATAGACACCAAATTTAGTTTATTCAATCAACAACAAAGACCAAGTGACAATATTTTCAAAAATAACTAACCACCCATAGTAACTTGAATTCATACATGGAGGTGAGATGTCTAGGCACCATCCCACACATATTAACTAAATTCTAGTTCTACTAAATCTAGTCTACCAATGAAACTAAACCAAAACTAGGAAGTGTCGTAACATTCTTGGCTCAATATTCCTTTTGATATTAATTTATAAATAACCGACTAGGGAAAACTTGGAAAGTATCCCAAGAGGGTCTTATACATGGAGATGTGTAATAAAGAGACATGAAAGTAGTATCTTGTTTTAGAGAATAAAGTTATGAAACCAAATTACAATAAAAAATAAAGATAAACATCCATTAGTATAAAAAATTCAATCTAAATAGGCCAAACCATAAAGAATTTACTCAACCACTTTTTGTGAGAAAAACCATTTTTGAAGAAATACCTCTTTAAAAACATGTATATTTTCAATAAAATCCTTTTAAATCCATCAATTTCATGAAACAAGCCAATGAAATTAATAAGAATATAAGGAAATTTTAAATTATAATCGCTTGTATAGATACACCTACCTTATAAACATAAGGAACCTAAGATCCTTCGACAACATAAATTGGAAACAAGCAGATATTCCTCAAATAGAAAAGGAATGAGGGAAAACCATAATGTATTGATTGATAACACATATTATTTATGAAACCATCGAAACCATATCACACAACACTACCAAACCAAGAACATAAATGATAAAGAGAGTGAATGATATTACACATACCCAAAGGAAGACAACCCACCACACTAGTGAACAAATTCTCCAAGAAAAGAAATCTGGTAGAGGAAGATACCCAATATTATCTAAAATCTTTCTATGATTTATGAGGGAGGTCTTCACATTGAATGGAATAAGGGTAATATGTAAATCATGATAAAAACCATTGGTTCTAAAAAATTAATGTCATGAACACCTTTCATGGTGTGAATTCCACGATTTATAAAAATACCCAAAAAAGTATCCTTAGTTTGAATTAATCCTAATCAACCCATTAAAAACTTGAAAATATTTTATGACTTATAATTATTCAATCTCTAAACCAAAATCATAGTATTTACCCTACAGTAGATTCACATTGTGTAACAAATTCATGATTCGAATCAAAGAACCAAGAAATAACTAAAAATTACCAAAATAGAAGGTGGTTGCGGGGGGCGCCGGCGGTTGTGGGGGTCACCGGAGGCCGCTGGGGGTGCGGGGGTCACCGGAGGGCACGTGGGGCGTGGGGGGGCGCGCAGGGCGCGGGGGTCGCTGGGGGTCGAGGGGGGCGCCGGGGGGGTGTTGGGTTTGCCAGAGGGCTTGGGGGGCGCAGGGGGTGCGGGGGTCACCGGAGGCCACGGGGGGTGCGGGGGTCGCCGGAGGGCGCGAGGGGTGTGGGGGGCGCGGAGGGCGCGGGGGTCGCTGGGGATCGAGTGGGCGCCGGGGGGGGTGCGGGGTTCGCCGGAGGGTGTGGGGGGCGCGGGGGTTGCGGGGGTCACCGGAGGGCACGGGGGGCGTGGGTGTCGCCGGGGCCGGGGGGGATCGGGGAAGAGGGGGGATCGGGGAAGAGGGGCGAGGGTTTGTGGGGGAACCGCGACAGGGGTAGGGGAAAGGGTCGTGGTTTTTTAAATAAAATAGGGTTTCGCGGCGGTTTATTAAAAACCGCCGCGAAACCTTTCAATGAAAAAGTTTAGCGGCGGTTTTGTGAACCTCCGCCACAAAACTGCTGCTAAACCCAGTTTTTTTTGTAGTGATATCATCGCTCGTGCGTACGTACGGATTACCGTCTCCACGATGCGATGAGATTAATTATCCATGTTAACCATTCAAGAATTATTATAAAGTATATATAATAAGTAATAATTAAATATATTACATAATAATTCTACTGGATTTATGTATATATACATGTCATTTACTTCCATTCAATTTAATAAGGAAACGAAAACAACGTTCATGCGTACGTACGACCTACCATCTTCATGAACAATGTATTTCATTCATTTTGTCAATATATTATATATATATATATATTATGAATATATATTATATATAAATCATGTTTTAAATTCTAGAATTAATTAATCATGATCTAAGTAATCATATGAAAAATTACAAGTTAAAACACGTAAAATAAATGAAAAGATTTTACCCAAAACGCTGCTTTAAAATAGAATTGACAAATGAAAGGGTAATATCAAGTCATAAGTGAATAATATATGATATCATAAATTTTATTATGGTTATGTTATAAGTTAATAATATGTTTAAACCCACTATACAGGAGTCTTGGACACCTATCGAAGAAATTGGACACAAAGTAAAGGATAATTATTCCAATTTCGTTCTTATCCGAGATTGTTTATTCGTAAGTATTTATTAAGGTTATATTTATCATCCATGTCCATGTTTTATAAAAATATTGTCCCAATGTGTTTACAATTATTTCATGTATGTTTAAAGTCATTTTTACCCTTTTTTGACTTTTAACATATTGTATTGAAGGAATCTTTCTTTTGTTTTCCATACAAGGTACTTTTTGACTTTTCTGAAAAAAGTACGAGGTGGATGTTTTTTTAACTTATACGGAGTGAAAATATTTTTATGGTTTCATAATTCCTTATTTACATGGAGATTATTCTAAAATACTTCATGAATACTTCCAAAAAAATCCTTTTCTTTTAAAATTACATGGTATTTTGTGAAAAGAAAATGATTTTGAAGAAGAAAGGATATTTTCCTCAAGAATTCATTTCAGGTGTTTTATCAAAACTATTTACCATATAATATTACATTATTCAGTATGATTATGTTTCAAGTATAATGTCTCTATTATTTACATGTTTATATTTTTCTTATGATGAAATGATATCCAATTTTTTATATGGATTATGTTAAGATGGGATGATGTTTATGAAACCCATTTTATTATTTGGGTTATGATGAATGATTTATGATTATTTTGTGGCACACATAAGATTGATTTAAATATGAGATGGGTCGGACCTATATCTCTCTCCAATGCATTGGGTAAATATTTATATATCATGAGATAGACATGGCTGGAATAGTAAGTAAATCTGATTCAGTAATACAGGGCTATAATGACAAGTAAAACCGGTCTTGGCAGCAATACCTTGGATACTATGGAAATCATATCATGTTCTTAATGGTTTTCCACAACTACATGTTTTTTCCCATGATATTTTATCATGATCATTGTTCCTTTCTGATCTATGCCTTATGTACTACCAATATTTATGTCATTACTCATGTTTTATGTTCATGTTTTTACGTTCAAATGTTTATGTATTGTTTGATGTTCTCCATGTTTACCCTTACTGATCATTTGAGCTCACAATTTTTATGATTTATTTTCCCCAGGATAAAAATAAAGGTTTTAGGTAAGAAAAAAAGGGAAGAACTTTATGGGAGATGTTGAAGATATTTCACCATGATTAGAAGATTTTGTTCTGAGTTTTCAAAGACACTAAACTATTACGGTCCTTGGGTGCATGTTTTTGTTATGTATTAAGTATTCTGAAAAGGTAATTTAACATCCATGCATGTAAAGATTTGGGTCCATACAGTTGGTATCAGAGGAAAGGTTTAGTTAAACTTTGGAAACTAGGATGCGAAAACTTTAGTCAGATCCCTAGAGATATTTCTAAGGTATGTCTAGGGATGTCCGTAAGGTTAAGTATAAAGTATAGGTTACAATCCTAGAATTAAGACAACAATCATGAATAACCTAGGATTAAACCTAATATGTTAGAGATTAAACATACCCCCCTTGATTATATTGTTTTCCTAGTTCTATTTTTTTTCTCTCACACTATTCTTTTTGGGTTTTAGAAAATGGATAGAAACATGAAGATTCATGATAAGCGAGGATATGATGGATAATGGAATGATATTCTACATGAGAAACCAATTAAAATGGGATTTTGAAGTCCAAACATTGTTATTATGCCCAATCAGCAATCTCATGTTATGATCAATAATCTCAACTTTGGTAAGTTTCCTGACTCAGCTAATAAGAGAAGGATATAGTTTCATGATGATCATAGAGGAATTAAAGTTCAATTTCAATCATGTAAATCATGTGGTAAGAGGCATCAGGGAGAATGTTTCAAAGGAACCAGAAGATTCTTTGGGTGTGGAAAAGAAGGACACAAAGACAATAATTTCAATGGAAAAGGTTCAGTTAACACCATGGACAAGGATAATGGCATTTCTAAGACATCAACAATGGATAAATGTTTTAAATGTGGAATATAGGGGCATTATTAAAACCAATTCCCTATGGAAAAAACTCATGAAGAGAATTATAATGGTCGTATGAGTAGTATTTATGTTGATGATGATGAAGAGACTACAAATGATATATAAGATGAAATAAGTGTTGAGGAACAAAATGATGAAGCTTGGTCAATGGTATAAGAAGTTAGTGTAATGATTATATGTTTATCAAGTGTTATGTTGTATAGGTAATTTAATGGTACTATGTAATAAAGAAACATCTAAGGATTTTTACACTATTATTTTTCCTAAAGTATTTGAAAGTATATGTTGAATGGTACTGGTAACCATGAACGGTTATTCAAATATTTTTTGAAAGTAGATGATATGTGCATAATGAAGGGATAAGGAGATAATGAGATGTTTGATATTATTAATTATCTCATGACTGGTATAAGCACAAAGTGATATCATGGTTTGAGTATATATATATTTTTTGGGATTTTGGTTTGTGGAAAGAGTTAACTTTTGACAGCATTCATGTTTTCTCTATGGTTCTATGGTTACTCGTGTTTCAAGAAAATACTGATTATGGTATTCACATGTTTGGAATGT
Organism: Viscum album; assembly: GCA_963277665.1. Lineage (NCBI taxonomy): Eukaryota > Viridiplantae > Streptophyta > Magnoliopsida > Santalales > Viscaceae > Viscum > Viscum album. The sequence continues at coordinate 174,944,310 of OY728157.1, forward strand.
GACCAAAAAGATATATCTTATGATATATAGGGATATATGATGGTATTCAAATTCTCGGTAGCTGACCTTTATAGTAACCGTTTTCTTTATACTATGAGATTTGACAGAAGTATTTTGGATAAGCCTAAAGATTGGAATGGATTAAGTTGGAAATTAGATAGTATTGTTTAAGGCTAGAACTTTTTGATATTATGATAGTATAGGACAACCCGTAGGATGGGCGACAACTCGTCGCGTCAGACAAGGATGTGGGAATCGAACCCACAACCGAAGTGAAACAAGCCTTTAATGCCTACCACTGGCCTACATAAAGTCCTTGGTTAGTTGAAATTAGTTTTATTTTATTAAGTGGTTTGATAGTTGAAGTATAAGTCTATTTTTGGAGCCATATATGGTTAATCTCACGATATATGGACTTGTGTATATTTAATAAATTTTTTTAACTTTTTGAGATAGATGGAATAACCTATCATTCTATCGCATTATCTGTTATCATTTCAAGAAATAAAAATTCAAATTCTTTTATTTAAATAAGATATGAAGTGGAAATTGATCATGGAATGACCAACGATGATATTACACTGAAATAAAGTAAGTATTTATCCTTATGAAAATATTCATCAAAATTAGGGAAATGATATTGAAAACCAAAAATGTTGTCCTAGTACCCTCATATCCGATGAATCAGATGGTACCTTTGATCATCAAAAATTTATGGCCTTGTGATTGTTGGTATTTTCATAGCCATGTTCTCTACCACTCTCTATCAGAACTTGATGGTTAGATTTCTCTTCCAAATCCATATTTTCACCTTTGTTCTCCTATGTGGAAACCCAGTGATGAGTTAATTTGGGAAACCATTACATTTCATAATTTAGTTTTTAAAATTAAGTTTTAGTATTCCTTTTTACGATATGGGTTTCTATGAAAGAAACTTTCAAGAAGTAAACCATTTATAACCCTGACGAATTTCGAGGGCGAAATTCATTTTAAGGGGGGTAGAATGTAACACTCCGAGATTTTATGAGAAATAAAATTTTAATTTATTTTATGTCTTGTGTTGTACGCTACAACAAGATTATATTTCACTATACGCAACACTGTAATAGCTTATAGTATACACAAACACTATTCTTGGCTTGTGTTGCACGCAAGAGCGACCTTACTCAATGGCGTGTGTTGTACGCAATACCGAGTTTCACTAAACAACGATATATTGTTCTAATATTTTTATAAACTAGCCTTTATGAATATTATTAACCGAATTTTTAATTTTATAACATTATAATTCATCTTAATCATTTTCTAGAACAATTTATTAGAACAAAATCAATTTTTCGTATAAAGGAAATATTTTCCCAAAAATACATTTTTGCCACCTTTTGATGGCGTACCAACTTTAAATCTAGTTTTTGACATATTTATTAGTTCAATTTAACAAAATAAACTTATTCATTATAATAATTATATAAAAATTTACTTTGGATAATTTTTTAATATTTTTCTGTTAACTTTCATATTTTTATGTATAGTAAAAATATGCTAAATTTTAATTAAAAATAGATTTTTTTCATCAAGATAATCTATATGGTTAAATTATAATATTGAATTGTTTTAAAGTATAAATAGAATATGTTTTTACCATTTAATATAATGAAATTAATTATCATTAATTTTACATTGAATTCATAGGTAAAAACATTTCAATCTTTGGTAATGTTTTAACTTTTAAAACCCGTTTTCTCAACAGCCGGGTTAATTTTAAATTAAATACTGCAACTTCTATGTTTTGAATTTGGAAAAAATGGATTCCATATTTGGAATCAGTAGGTCCAAATTATGATAATAGGCTACTTTTTATTTTTAGACATTATGAATAGTAACTACGGTAATTTTTTTTACTATAGTTAAAGGTAAATCGTGTAATTAAGGGTAAAAATAAGATTATAAAATTACCCAAACACCTGCCAAAATTCTATTAGATGAATAAAAGTAGACCTATATCACCTAATGGTCGGAATAGATTTGTTTCATGGACTTCTGACAATGAAAAGAATGTAATTATTATTAAAACCAAAGAAAGTGACTACATGTCACTCTCTTATATCTTATAAGTGTAATAATTTTAATTTAGTGATCAACTTCATAAAACTTAGAATAGAAATAGTCACCATAAATCTAATAAAATTATCTAGATCATGTAATTTTTTTTTATCATTTTTATGGATTAAATAATTATCATTAATGGTGACACAATAGTGATGTAGAAATTATTATATTGATTGAAATATCAAATAAATGGTTTTAAAAATATTAAAATAAATATTATATGAAATATTTAATGTGCTCCAAGAATTTTTAATATGAACTTTAAATTTTATAAATATATTAAATATTTTTTTAGAATATATCTTCTGTGTGGATTTTATTTAAATTCAATTAATTGAATAGTGTCAAAATTGACACTATTGATATTTTATAAAAATAACATATTATTAAATTGTTTAAAAATCAAAAAAATATTTAAAAATTATAAATTGAAATTTATATGGTCTAAAATTTCATAAATTATAAAATTATGGACAATTCACAACACATAAGTAAGTATTTATAACAATTTAGATTTTATAATTTTATTACCACAAATAAAATTAAATAGATTAAATAAGGATAAAAAATAACATGGTTTAAAATAATTTCCCAACATGTCTAGATTTTATTGGATGATGATATTACAACCCTATCTCATATTATATTCTAATTGGAGTCATTTTTGATGTTTTTAAGTGGGGTTTGAGTTTATTATAAATTAATATTTTTGAGGTTTCCAAAAGTGCCCCTCTCTTCTATTACAAAAGGGCCCCTCATCCCTCTCCTCCTCACACCATTTTGAGCCTTCAAGCTCGGAAAAACCCTGAACATTACTCTTATAAACTTTCCTAGTAAAATTTTTGTGATTCTGGTCTTCTCAAAAGACCAACTCTAGTCGCTTAATAGGAAGTTCAAAGGAGGTGCGTCGAAGAAGAGGTAATCTCTTCTACCGATTCATTCAAGTTTCTTTATTCTTCTACTTCCTCTTATTTAGTTTTTTCATTATAAAGTAATAACATAAGTATAAATAATATAATTATATTTTTTATAAATATGAAACAAACCTATTTAACCTTTTATCCATCCTACAAAAAACGAAATCACCACATGTGCATACGTACGACTTACCATCTCCACGTCGTGGTGTAATATGTTTTTCCACCACCACCATACTTGGATGCGTATAATGGTGGAAATAATATCTATATATAATTATTATAACATAATTATAATTCTGAGATATTATATCATCCACTCCAATTCCATTCAATAATTATTGGAATAATATCATCGCTTGAGCGTACGTACGAATTACTGTCTCCACGATGAGATGAGATTCATTCTCCATGTTAACCATTCAAGAATGATTATAAAGTATATATAATAAGTAATAATGAAATATATGACATAATAATTCTATTAGATTTATGTATATATACATGTCATTTACTTCCATTCAATTTAATAAGGAAACGAAAACAGCGTTGATGCGTACATACGACCTACAGTCTCCATGAACTGTGTATTTCATTCCATTTAGAAATCTATTATATATATATATTCTGAATATATATTTTATATAAATCATGTTTTACATTCTGGAATTAAGTAATCAGGATCTAAGTAATCATATGAAAAATTACACGTCAAAACACGTATAATAAATGAAACGATTTTACCCAAAATGATGCTTTAACATGGAATTGACAAATGAAAGGGTAATATAAAGTCGTAAGTGAATCATATATGATATCATAAATATTATTATGGTTCTATTATAAGTTAATAATATGTTTAAACCCACTATATAGGATTCTTGGACACATACGGAAGAAATTGGACATAAGGTAATGGATAATTATTCCAATCTCGTTCTTATCCGAGATTGTTTTTTCTTTAGTATTTACTGGGGTTACATTTATCATCCATGTCCATGTTTTATAGAAATGTTTTCATAAAGTGTTTACTATTATTCCATGTATTTTTAAAGTCATTTTTTACCTTTTTCGACTTTTACCACATTGTATGGAAGTAATCTTTCTTTTTTTTACCATACTAGGTACTTTTTGACTTTTTGGGAAAATGTACGAGGAGAATGTTTTTTTTAACTTATTCGGTGTGAACAGATTTTTACGGTTTCATAATTCCTTATTTACATGAAGATTATTCTAAATGATTTCATGATTATTTCAAAAAAAATTCTTTTTCTTTTCAAATTACATGGCATTTTGTGAAAAGAAAATGATTTTGAAGAAGAAGGGATATTTTCCTCAAGAATTCATTTCAAGTGTTTTATCAGAACTATTTCCCATCTAAGATGAAATTATTTAGTATGATTACGTTTCAAGTATAAAGTCTCTATTATTTACATGGTTTCATTTTCCTTATGATGAAATGATATCCATTTGTTTTATATGGATTATTTTATGATGGGATGATGTTTATAAAACCCATTTTATTCTTTGGGTTATGATGAATGATTTATGATTGTTTTGTGGTACACGTAAGATTGATTTCAATATGAGATGTGTGAGACCTATATCTCCCTCCAATTCATTGGGTAAATATTTATATCTCATGAGATAGACATGGATGGAACATAAAGTAAATTTGGTTCAGTAATACAGGGCTAGAATGACAAGTAAACTCGATTCAGTAATGGACTCTGGCCACTATGATGGTCTTGGAAGCAATGCCTTGGCTAATATAGAAATAATATCATGTGCTTAACGGTTTTCCACAATTACATGTTTTATTCCCATGATATTTTATCATTATTAATGTTCTTTTATAATCTATGCCTTATGTACTACCAAGATTTATGTAATTACTCATGTTTTATGTTCATGTTTTTACATTCAAAATTTTATGGATTGTTTGATGTTCTCCATGTTTACCCTTACTGAGCATTTGAGCTCACACTTTTTATGTTTTCTTTTCCCCTGGATATAAATAAAATTTTTAGTTAAGAAAAAAAGAGAAGAACTTTATGGGAGATATTCAAGATCTTTCACCATGATTAGTAGATTTTGTTTTGAGTTTCCAAAGACACTAAACTATTACACTCCCTCGGTGTCTATTTTTGTTATGTATTAAGTATTTAAAAAAAGTAATGTAACATCCATGTATGTAAAGCTTTGGTTCTCTACAAAATCCATTATGATAAAATTTCATGAATCACTATTATAAGAAATGGTTTCAATACATGAAGTGGACATTGAGAATATGAGTAAGGACTATGAAGATAAAATATCATTTATTTAAGATCAATGTTTTTCCTTAGTATGAGATGTCTTGTATTAGAAATCAAAATGGATAATCATGAAAAGAATCATGTTTAGACTTAAAAATAAAATAATTATGTTGATACTAACAAAAAATAATCTTTTTATAATTTTACAAATAAAATACCCCCATTATATAGAAATAAGATAATAACATTATTTGGTGATTTTTCCCAATTAGATGTGAAGAAAGAGTCACCATCCATATCTCAATGTGTTGATTATTCTAAATATATTTGTAAAAGTGTGTAGTTTTAATAGAAATTATAAACAAGTATAGATGAATTAAGATGTTTAGAAACTAGATGCCATGTACATGGTGGAGAAAATAAGTAGTGTGGAAGGTGGTTCCCAAATAAGAACCCAACGATTTGTGAAGGTGTCCAAAAAACTATATATTGATTATAAAATAAATTGTATATAACATATAGAAGTTAAAATAAGATCAAGGTTTTTGGGTTAATTTTGGTGATGAAATGGATTCAAGAATTGTGCATCTGAATTTTGGTGCAATACGATAAATAAAAAATCATAAATTTATTCCATGTAATGGGGGAGAAACCCACTTAGTAAGAAGAAACATTCACAAAAAAATAAGAATATATATATAGAAAATATATTAAATGCACTCAAATATTCCTATGATATTGGTAGAAGTTGTGGTCACTATAACGGTGTAATATCAATTATGAACATGTCAAAACTATATTATAAAATAAGACCATAAAGTTTTATGAGTAAGGAATAAGCATCCTTGGGAAAGGTACAAAATAAAGTTGAAATAAAAATATGATTATCCTCAAGATGTAGTTAAAGTAGATAGGTAAGATATCCATGTAAAACAAAATGAATAAACTTTAGATTCAAAATAATTCCAAAAATAGTAGAAGTAGTGTCACATATAAAAGTTCAAATGTGAATAACACTCTTGAGAATCTACGTGAAAACTCAAAGAAAAATTATATCATACCCAAAGACATTCTTGTCGGTTAGATAAAAAATTTGGAGAGAGTTATAAATTTGGAATAAGAAAAATAAAGGTCTAGTGAATAATGTAAAAAGAAGATTCTATATGAAGAAAAATAATTTCAAGATATGTTTTCAACAAATGACTACAAATGTCTTATATATGTTCTATGTTAGGTATGAAATAAATCTAGTCACATTACCTAAAGATTCTTTTTAACATTTATAGCATAAGAAGACACCCAAAATAAAATGAATACAACATCAAAAGATTCATATTATTTTATGGATAAATAAAAAATAAATATATCAGACAAATAAATGGAAGGTGTGATGAGATCAATGATGCAAAAGGATAAATCAGATTTCAAATATAGAAGTGGATGCATGAAGATCGATGAAAGTGGAGAAATTTGGTTGAGAAAGTCCCAACCTTGATATTCCTATTAAGGAACAAGAAGACCCACCTTAATACCTTAATATTTGTATACTGTATGTATACTAATTATATAGGTAATTGAATGTGAATAAAGTAATCTATGGGAAAACCTGAGAATCATTGAGTGTGTCAATTGTTGATATCATTAATAAATAAGTCACCATACTTGAATGATTCCTCAATTGGTATTAAAATTAAAATATGATAGAGGATCATCTTCAATGATTACAAATAGTGTGTTTTAATATATTGGAAAGAAAGTATGATGAATATACCATCATGGTTTGATCTTATATTTGATATCTAAAAAATAAGTTTTGAGGAATATCATTCTTGGGGAAGTTATGGAAGTTTTTAATCTAGAAAATAACGTGTTAAAGTTCCATTTTGGTTTATTCACTATATTAGAAAATCTCAAAATTCATTCGTGATGAGATTCACCACTCTGAATATGTTGGGTCATTTTTCTTCTCAAGGGGATACAAGTAATGAATAAGCTTCCATAAATTATCATCTAAAGAAAATATGATCATTCTAGAAGTTACTTGATGATAATTTCAGTGAAAAGGTATATTTTATAAAATATATCACCCTTTATAAACCAAAAAATTTACCTAAATAAAGGGGTTGGAAATTATTTTTATCAATGACATGAAATATAAAAGGATAAATAAGTTCCAAGGTTGTTTTCAAATATGGTTTCTTGTTCCTGAATGTTTTTAATCTATTTATTAATGTGAGTGCAACATTTTTAGGTAGATATTCTTGTATTTACATTGGTATCTTTAATTTTCACATAATAGAATATAATTGGAAACCCTTGATGATATGATTTTGAGTTTTCATTTCATTTTGTATCATTTAATTTTATAAATGAAAACTTTATTGTGTTGATCTGATCCTATTATTTTCTACAGCAAACATGAATCAACTAACTTAGAGTTAAATGGTTGATGGTACTTTTTTGAATATGAATTGATACCACTTTTCATATGTAATTTCTATTTCTTATCAAAATGATGGAGAAAAAGTGAAATTTATATTTGATAAGAAATGGGGAGTTAAATAATGAAATATATTGACATATCATTTTGAAGTTCCAAAGTATTTAATGACAATTAATAATGTGAGGGGGCTGGTGCTAAATCAATTGTTCACTTTTAAAAGTTTCAATAATTTTTAAAAACTTTACCCATATAACCTGTTAGATTTATATCATTATCATATTTTAGTAAATACTCATGCATGAAAATGTTGGAATTCAGGTAATGGACAAGATATTTACACGGTTTGACCTCATTGTGAGAACCTACATCCTTGACATAGCCACTCCAATGGGTCTATGGAAATTCAATATTTTGAAGAAATGAATAAAACATATTCCAACTTCTATTAGATTCCTTGTATCTCCCAATAGTAATGATTATACAGACTATCACTAGTTTATAATGTTTTCTTAGTAACAAATTGAACCAAAATAATAATAATAAAAACTTTCCTAAAACCACTCCATAAATGATTGTCTCATATCCTTATTCTGATGTGGCTAGTTCTGATTCTCTTAGTCAGATGAGGCTCGGTCCGATATTGTCAGTCCAATGAATCCAGTTCAATGGACTTAGTACAATGAACCTATTATCAATTTTCATTACTCAATCTCTACTCAAATTCTCAGTTTGATCTTCCTCAATATAGTAAAAAAAATTTAGATGTCTTGAATTCTAATGAGGTATTAGTCTAGAAAGACAACTTTGACATGAATTTTGTAGTGCTCCACCTTTCTACTCCCATGAAAGGTTAAAAATTACAAATGTACAATTATTATATTTATAGGAATATCAAAATGGAAAAGTCAAAAAACTAAACAAAATTCTTCTTAATCAAATTAAAAAACTCTGAGATCAACATGAATTTGAATTTCAAATTCAACCACTTCCACTCTTTACATATATTCTAGAATATTCTTTAGTATTCTCCATAATCCATCTTCTTAGACTTCCAAAATTTTCTTTAGTATTATGGAACATTATCAACTCATTATGATGGAACTTACTCAACTCATTATGATGGATCTTCATCTACTCATTGTGATGGAACATCCTTAGTTACTTATGATAGAACTTCCTAAGATAATTCTGATGGAACTTCTTCATATCATTATGACAGAACATCCTCATCTCATTCCAAATTGACTTTCCTCATCAGAGTCAGTCTGATTAAATTTTCCCCTCAGATCCAACCTGATTAACATTCCTCCTCAAAGTCAGTCTGATTAACTTTCCTCCTTAGATTCCGTCCAATTGAATCCTCATAACGATGAAATTTTCATTATGGTGGAATTATAACTACGATAGAAACTCCACTATACAACTTTGAAATTACTCTAGCCTCATCATCTATAAATCATTTAGAATTCATAAAACATATGTGACTTATACTTCTAGTTTTGATGAAAAAATTGTCTTCATTCCAGGAACCGATAAAATCTTTACGATTACTCCATTTGTTCCTAATATTTTATCATGATTTTTTTTCAGGATTTATGATAACTTTAAGATTGTAAAAGAATCATCTGAATTTTATAGGAAATTATTATGACTTCCCATACTTTAAGAACCTTTTCTCTTTCTAACCAAAACTCAATATGATAGGATGAACTTATTCTCCCCATTCTATTCATATGTATTTCATCACAAGTGTTACACAAAACTTATGATATTTGAGAATTACAAACCAGAAAAGCATCGTATGATATCCAGTTATAAAGTTTAAGAACTTTCTAAAAAATATCATTATTATATTTCTTTAACCTCTTCAGTAACATTAAGATATTTTAACTCAACAACTTCTTCATAAAAAACAACATTTCTGATAGACATTGAACTTCATGCCAATGGATAGGAGACTGATGATGTTTTCATAAATAACTTTAAGTTTCTGATTAATTCTAAAACCGGTGTTGCAAAATCCAATACTCTATATCCTATTATGCTCAGTCCAATCCACTATTTCCAAAAAACAAATTTCTCAAAAACAAAAATCCCCCCCCTTCAAGTTTGGGTTAGAAAATTCAACAACTTTATATTATTTTTTAAAAAACTTATTTTAAAAAATATTTGCTGTTAATAAATAAATTTTTTTGTTAAAAACAAACATTATAAAGGTTCTTCAATATAAACCTTTGGATTTTTTTGAAAAATTTTGTAACAAATTTTATAACTCACAATTTTTGAAACACTTATACATTTTCACAAGTTTTTTTTGAAATATCCCAAAGTTTCCAACTTTTTTAAAAATATATCATTTCACAAAAATAGAGCTAGTTGAGACCACACTACTGGATAAAGTAATATTTTTGAAGTAATTCCATCCCTCGGTGATAAAAATTTTTTTTATCCATTTAAAGATAAACACCCATCACTTTTATCTTTTCTTAGGTTTTTTTCCTATACACCTTGATTGTTATCTCCCCCATTATCTGATAACCATAGTTTTAGATTTCTAAAATAAATATAAGTTAAAACATTTACAAAGTAATTTTTTTACTCTATCTCCACCTTCATCAACATATTCCAAAGAAAGGTGTAAGACTTACATATGAGATTTAAAAAGTCAATAGAGGAGGCTGAACATAAATTTTCATCTCCAACCTAACAAACCATTATTTTGGTATTTCCATTGTAAAGATATCATCAATTTGAAACTTCATTGAAATATATTCTAGCAAAAAATATCCAAAAAAACATTATATTTTATAAAGGGAAACTTTATATCAATGTGTTTTGATACTAAATGTTGGAAATGATTTTTATAACAATCAATTGAACTATGATTATCCCAAAGTGTCTTTAATGGTTTATAAACTTTTACTTTCAAATATTCTAGCTGAACTTTCATCCACAACATTAGTGTACAAGCCTCAGTATAACCATAAAACTCCATCACACATTTTCTTTAGTATAACAACCCACATGAAGTTGTTTCTTTGAAATATCTAATAATTATCTTTTCATCCAACATATGTGATTATTTTAGATTACATTGATTCCTGGCACAAAAAATACTAGCATAAACAATGTCAGGACTTGAGGCGGTAAGGAAGATTAGAATTCCTATCATCTTCCAAAATCCATTCTGATTCAAATTTTTTCCAAACTCATATTTACTCAACTTCTTCCCCACAAAATGTTTCTTCCAACAATTAATCCTTCCCCAATTAGGTGAGTATCCCAGAAAAATTCCTTCTCCAAATTTCTCATCAAACTTTTCAAGATACATATTTTTTATTTTTAGAAGACATAGAAATCCATTTTTTTTGAAAAACATTAATGAAGTGTAATTGTAGTACCATATTTAATAATAATTCATTTGTATTAAAGTCTCAAAAAATATCTATTCGAAATATATACAACAACAATAGAAAATATTTATCCAATAGAACATTGAAATTCTTTACTCTGCTAACATAATTCTTCCCATTTCCACCAAAGTTCTTTTAAATATTTCAGCTATACCATTATGTTGTGGAGTCTAGGTATAACAATACTGATGTTTGATACCATGCTTTCTCATATAATTTTAATAAGTATTTCTTATTAATTCACTACCATTATCTTTTCTAAAATTCTTTATATAAACCTCCGTTTTTTTCTCAATTTCTTTGATGAAAAACCAGAATATTTATACAGCCTCTAACTTCTGTTTCATAAAGATGAATTTTTTCATCTTAGTTAAGTCATCAATAAAAGTGATAAAAGATAAATCTACTTTTATTGATTGATGTCTCATTGGCCCAAATAAATCGAAAATAATAAGTTCAAGAGTCACGTTAGACTGAATCTCAACTTTCTTATGACTTTTATTAGTCATATTACCTTTATTAAATGTAACACAAACATATCCCTCTATTCTTTTCAATTATTAATTTTTTTTAATGAATCAACATTAGAAAGTTTATTCAAGTCATTCCAAAAAAGGTGGTCAAGTATTCAATTCCATAACTTATTCTCATCTTCAACACATGGATAACATGAGTTGTTATGTTTTTAAACTTTAAAAATACTTCCACTAGTTATTCACATTTTTTGTTAATTTTACATATTTTATATTTCAAAAAATACATGATTATTTTCTAAAAAAACCCTTCTTTTATATCTTCACCATGTTTTCTGATAGTAAGTAAGTTATGTTTTATCCTATTAAAAACTAAAAACTACCTTATATTTAAAGTTTTTTCTTCAATATCAACCATTCTGATTCCAATTATTTTTAAGGAACTATCTTTCCCAAAGGTGAAAACACCTCCCTAATGAATTTCAACACGTTTAATTATTTTTAAATCATATTTAATGTGTGAATAATGAAAACTATCATGTATCCATGGTTTATTCGTTTTTTACTATATTTCAAGGAAGTATGAACAAAAAAAATCTTTATTCATCTTTCTTCTTTCTTACTACCTTTTATTTTCTTTCATAAAAAACGTTTCTTGGAAGAGTAATAATATATTATTCATAAAATGACCCTTCTGATCAAATATTTTACCAAATTATTTCAAAAAATAAAACTGATTTTTCATTTGAATGTTTCTAACATCTTAAGATTTTACTTTTTCAACTTTTTATAAGTTAGGAAAGATACTCATTCTACTTTAACTATTTCTTCCACTATGTTCGAACCTTCTTCTAGGAAGAGATATGTTTTGAAAAAAAATTATAGACCATTTTTCATAGATTCCATATCACCAATAATAACCATCAAACCTATAAAATTATTGAAGTAAGATATTTCCTTTTAGAAAATTTCTTGAGGTTGATAACTTCTTTTTCCTCAAACATAGTTTGGGTGTGGACAATTTTCATATAGAATAATTTTTATAATTTTGTAGATGTGATATGTTTCTCACATCCATCCAAAATCCATTCATGCCCAGTACTTTTATTTTCACTTGAAATGTTAGATAAATTAGATCAAACATTATTTTTGGAGGTTGAAGAATTCAGATGAGTCCTGATCTAAGCTTTCTCAGCCGGTTTAGAATTTTTAGATTTTACTTCTTAATATTTTTTAATGTTTTCATTCGTATTCCTTCAGGTAATTTTAGACTCCAAAATTTTAGATTTAAACTTATTTAATTCTTCTTTCTTATAAACTAATTTCATACAAATATATTCAATTATATTTCCCTATTCAACAACTCTTAATTTTTAACTTAATATCTCTGGAATGTATTCATCCTCCTGATTAATGACATCTTTTCCTCCTTCAAAAAATTATTCACAATATTTCTTTATTACTTTGATTTCTTTCTTGAGTGTTATGTTTTTGTCTAGACATGAAACACGTTCTTTCTTGAGTTGATACCCTCTATTTGAATCTTCACCACATTCTTCACTATCTGAGGAATCATTTTTTTCAACTTTTTTAGTGAAGGTCTTTAATTTTTCGGAACTTTCATCCTCCATTTTCATTTGATTCTTATTCAAATTTCTTACTCAATATAATTCTTGTGGTTCTAGTAATCTTATTATTGTGTTTATTGGATGACTTTTCTTCTTTAGATCTTTTTTTCCACTTCTTCCATCGAGGTATTTCATCTGAATCATCATAATACTCACCAAATATCTTCTTAGGGAAATTCATAGAAAAGTGTACTATTACAATATACTGAAACAATTTGATACGAATTTTTTCTCTCTACATTATTATTCGTATTTTATAGTTCATAGTGATTTGACAAATGATTTTTTAATCAAATCATAATCCTCATTTTTCTAAGAATCGTAAGTATTTACATATTTATCATCTTGAGTTTTCATTTTTATCATAGCTTCAAAACTCATTTCATATTTTATCTTCTTTTTGAAAAATAGATCTTTCCTCATTTCATACGAAATAAGAAAGTTATGAAATTATTTAGGAGGTAAATCATTTTTATCTTTAGAAGAGGAAATATTAGAATCAAACATATCTAGAAAATTTCTCATAAGATTCATTATTATTTTAGAATCTTTCAGAACTTCTACAAATCCACTGATGTTTCAAAAACATTCATTTGCCTTGAGGAAGTATTCATAAATAGTTTCTTTATATTTCATTCTTATGTCTTCAAAATTTCTATGATAGATTTGGAGCTTTTATTCCTACACTTTAGAATTCCATTAAAAAATACTTTCCAGCTTTCCCCATATACTCTATGATGTTTTGAGACCACTCATCTTTATATAAATATTTTTGATAGAGACATAGGAACAAGGTTCCTTGCCCTTCCATCCACTATATTATTTTTCTTATTAGTAAATTTTATAGGAGAATCTTTCCCAATAAGTGGAAAAGCAATTGTATCAGCATCAAAAACATCCATGATAAGAGGTAGAAGATAAATAATCATCTTATTTTTCCATCCATAATAATTTTTGACATTATAAGTAGAAATTACTATAATGTTGACAAAATTGGTATTATCCATGACAAGGATTCAATAAGGTATCCTTTTGATCTAATAGCAATTGAAGTTCCAAAGGATCGAATAACAACTGAGAAGGGAGGGTTGAATTAGTTTTTCAATTTTATATGTTTCAATACTTTTATAAATTTAACCCCTAAAACCTATTAAATTTTATATCCTTATAATATTTTAGTAAATAATAATGCATGAAAAAGTAATAAATAAAGTAAAGAACACGATATTTACAAGGTTCGGCCTCAATGTGAGAAACTATATCCTTTTCATATCCACTCCCACAGGTCTATAGAAATTTATTATTATGAAGAAGTGAATAAAACTTATTCCAACACCCATTAGACACCTTCTATCTCTTAATAAGAATTATTATAATGACTCCATTCAATTTATAAAGTGTAATTACAAACAATTGAGCCAAAAAATGGATAAATAATTTGTTCAAACTGGTCCACAAATTATTTATCTGGATCCTCATTCTGATGTAGCTGGGTCCAATTCTCTTAGTATGATGGGGCTAGGTTTGATGAAATCAATCCAATGAATTCAGTTTGATAGACTCATTATGATGAACCTATTATCAATCTACATTACTCAAACTCTACTCAAATGCTCATTCTTATCTTCCTCACTCCAATAAACAAAACTTTCAGCTGTGAAACTTCTAAAACAGTCTTAGTCTAGAAATACAACTTTGACTCAAATTATGTGGTGCTCCTCCTTTTTCCAATCACATGAAAGGTTTCAAAGTATGAATTTATGGTGGTTCTATTTATTTTCATCTCATAATGGAAAATGAGGGAAACTAAAAATTATTTCCCGCTTACTGGAATTCAAAAACATTAATATCTATTAATATTTTAATTTATAGTTTGACCTCTTCAACTCTTAAAATATCTTATGGAATCATATTGAGTCTTATCAATAATTATTCTTCTCATAATTCCTAAATTTTATTTAGTACAAGGAAACTTCCTCAGATCATTAAGATGGAACATTCTCTACCCATTACGATGTAATTTATTCAACTCGTTATGATGTAACTTTATCAGCTCATTATGATAGAACTTCTTCAACTCATTCCGTTGGATCTTACTTAACTCATTATGGGGGAAATTCCTCATCTCATTCCAAATTGACATTTCTTATCATATTTAGTCTGATTAACTTTTCTTTTTAGAGTAAGCCTGATTAAATTTCCTCCCCAAAATTAGTCTGCTTAACTTTCATCCTTATAGGTAGTCTGATGGAATCTTTATAATGATGGAATTATCATTATGATGGAATACTCATTAAGATGAAAACTACACCCTATAAATTTGAAATTCTTCAAACCTCATCAACTATAACTCATTTGGACTTATGAAAAACTTAGTTCTAGGTACTTCTGGATCTAGTGAAAACTTTATCTTGATTCCTAGAACTGATACAATATTTTTTATCCCTATATTTCTTCAAAATACTTAATCCTGAGTGTTTTTATGATTTATGAGATCTTTGGGATTGGAAAAGTATCATGTCACATTCATAGAAAATTATTATTACATCCTTTACTTTCAAAACCTTATTTATTTCCAATAAAAACAGAAAAAAATTAGCTAAATCTATTCTCTTCCAATTCTTCATAGGGATTGCATCAGAAGTGTTATAGTAAAATTATTATATTTAAGAATTAAAAACCAGCAAATCATCATCTTACATTTGTTTTAAGTATTAAGAACATTATAAATCATAGAATCATTGGGTTCATTCAACCTATTAAAAAAAAATTGACTTTTTGACTCAAAAAATTCTTTATTAAAATCATAATTTATGAAAGATATTGAACTTTATACTGATAGATCTGAGACCAATGATGTTTCTAGCCAATAACTTTAACATTCTGATGAATTCTGCAACTGGTGCTACTTAGTTCGATACTCTTTGTTTGTTGATGCTTAGCTCAATCCTCTATGTCTAAAAATCAATTTTCTAAAAAAATATTTCCCCCCCTTTATGTTAGTATTTTAATATTCAAAAACATTCTCCTATTTTTAAAAAACATTTAAAAAAAAAACAGTTTTCAAAAAATAAAAACAAAACTTTTTTAAAAACAAAACATCACAAAGGTTCTTCAAATTTATATTGGGGACTTGAGCAGAAATTAAAAAGGGGGATATTGTTGAGTAAAAAAAGTGTATTTTGTATTTTTTGTCAAGGAATGATTTATTTTCAATGAATTCTAATAAAATGTGAAGAATAATCCTATTGATGATGAGATATGTAGAAATTTTTCTATGAATACTAATAAAATATTCATAGAATATTTTAAATTAGATTTGAACTGATGACCATGTACATTACAATATTACTATATAAGGTTAATTGTGAGTGAGAGTAATGGTAACTATGGATATATAAGGGTATCCGTGTAAGGGAAAATAACAAGCATAATGCTATTTTATGTTTAGTTAGAGTATTTGGGTGACTTGTGTAAGGCTAAATCCACCTGAATCATGGTAATCTGTGCTATATAAAGGTATCTGGGTGACAAACATAAGGGTAAACCCACATGCATAAGGGTAACCCACAATATGTATAGGTACATGTAGTTTTTATATGGGAAGAATTACCATTCCTAAAGGTAACTGAATTTTATGTAAGCATTATTGGGTATGACATAAAGGTAACCAATGCCATGCGTAAGGGTACATATCCAGATGTATAAGGGTTGAAAACACATATGGAAGTTTGTATAAGGGTATATTGATTCCTACATTAGTGAAAAGTGACCCATGTAATGGTAAACCATTCGAGGTTCATGGATCGTGTAAGGGTAAGCAGAAAATGAGGTTCTACCATTGGAGTGATGGTAGTAGGTTATGGAACTATAGTTCAACAGTAGTAGGTGCTACCGCCATAGTGAGATGGTCCAAGGTGCTATTTCTAGAGGGAAACGATAGGAGGTTCTACCAATGGAGTGATTGTAGGTGGAGATACTAATAGAGAAATGATATAAGATAATTAAATGGAATTGACAACTAGTTTCTTTACATCAGAGGAATTGACTATGTATTCTATGCAAGGGATACTCATGCATAAAATTTTTCATAAGCATGAAGAAGGGTATGACGGGAACAATGTTGTGTGAACGTATGAATGATGTTAAGTCACATATATGATAATATTAATGATAATTTCTATATGTTACTAGAATATATATCCAAATGGTCATGTAGGGTAATTGCATAGTTGAATTATTATGTAGCTGATCCACATAGCTAAATGGTCATGTTAGCAATCCTCATATCTAAATGGGCCACATAGTTGACTCTTTTTACATAATAAATTATATGTATCTAAATTTTCTATGGATGTATACATGTTAATGTGTGATATAAGTTGTTCAATGAAAACTTGATGTTATTATAAACCAAGTGAAGAAATATTTGGAAGAATACCTAGGTCTTTTGGGAAATTAAATGAGAAATTCATGGGAGAAATAATTATGTTAAGGAAACTAATCCAAGGCTTCAATGAAGATAATCATGATATCTGGATTGTGAATCATGTCATAGCGGAGAAGAATAATTATATGATATTATATGAAAAATAATATCCAGAATTAATGAGAAGAAAATTAAGTTTTTATTCTGACTGAATTAAATGAAAGAATAACTGCTTTCAGTTAAATGCAATAATAAAGAATAAATCATTGAGGAAAATATGGAATCTGTTTCCCTTAGAAGGTTTGATTCTGATCAGATCCATTGTTTTTGGGTGTTGGAATTAATTTTTTTCCATGATGTTATAAATATTTAAATTATTGTGAAAGTCAAAATACATAAATGACGATTTATTTATTATTATATATATATATAAATTAAAGGTTTCTGAAGTGTTATTGTTGTAAGAATTACTGATCAAATACAGATTCTGAAGGAAATATTTACTGGTATTGAAGTAGAAAAGTGAGACTTCACTTCTTTCATTAACATATATCCTAAAGATTTAAAGAATAATAAAGAGATATAGTTCATTCTGTAATGAATTGAAGAAGAATGGGGGAAGTGTATAAGAAGAGAATAAAGTACAGTTCACATCTGTTTGCATAGAATAAGAATAATGAAAAGTAGAAAGTGGAAGAAGAGATATGTGTACTTCTATCTTCACTGCTGAAGAAAGAGAATGAGAAGTATTTCAGTTTTCTTCAATGACAAGAAAAATAAGAATTTATTTATAGTTCTATGAATATAAACATAAGATGAAAATTGATATAGTGAAGAGAAAGAATAAGAAGAAGTAGAAACCCATAAAAAATATCACAACATTCTATATAGGTGTTAGTATATCTTATTTTATTCCCTGTGTAATTTACTAGACCTAGATGCTACTAAAAGGTACCCCAACCTTGGTTTTCCGCATGTCTTCAAGCACATCTCCCCAAATTCTAGAGGCATTTGACTAGTGACAAGGTGAAAAGTTGTGACTTTGTGGACTATGAACTCATCACCAGAGTGTAACATAACAGATATATAATAACAAATAATTAGGGGAAGTAGTAAATTGATTATATAATATAAAAAAATGAAGGAAACTATAAATAAACAAAACTAGAAGAGATATCATATACACAATGATGATCCTATAATTTTGGTCATGTGTCTACAAATAAACCAAAATAGGTATCAATAAAACTCTATGATACATGAACCAAAATAAAAAAAAAGAAAAAAAAAGAATCTCAACTTGCATCACCAGCCTCAGCTGGTCCTATGCTCCCATTCACTTAAATAGTAATCAAATACATGTAGTAGGGTCCATACCTTTATCCATAAATACCATCTTATTGTCAGTCTGGGTACCCATCCATGCCCCGAACAAGGTGTGAGACACAATCCTAGTAGGAAACCACCCAAAGGTTTAATTCAATTCAATAAATGAATATATAATAATAATAGTGTGCAGGAAGTAATATAACATGTAAAGGAAGTACTAAAAGTAAACAAACCATAAAGTTCCATGTTCCCGTGGACACCCATCCTCTGTTACATGCTTCAGCCTAGCTAGAATTTCTCTGAATGACTGTCATTCCAACATCAATTTATAGTCATGTTTGTTTAATTAATAGATATGAGAACCTAGAATGTATCTTAGCATATGCCATTAAGATACGTGATCAAGGATGCCTAATGAGGCCGTCATGATAATAAAAGTATTTGACCGTATCCAAGCTTGTGCTTTGGCTTGGAAGACACGTCATGTGAATCATTTTTGTTAATTTTTCAATGAAGAACCTGAAACTGTCCTCAACATTCCTTATTTAGAATCCATGTATCTCTACAATTTCGTCATAAAACAAACACGCTACAAGCCCATCATAGGAATTCATCATAGGAATCATGGTATCACTCTAGGTGTGGTATATCATCACCACTCACTGAGTCTATCATTGGAAATATTCTAAGGGAGTCTGATTTTCACTCATGGTGTATATACTCATCTAACCTCTGTTTCAATCCTTGGAAGTCCACATATGGAGTGCATGTATCACTCGGGCGTATATAGAATCATCCCTTTGAGTCTGTACTTGGAAATTCTCTAGGAAGTCCAAGTTCCGCTCGGGTGTAAGTAAATCAGTATCCAAATGATTCTATCCATGGTATTCATATATAAAACCATGTGTCACCCAAGTTATATGATAACATTAATTAAAAATAAATTAATTATGTCATGGTCATCACCATGATCATTTCAATTTTACCTCACCTCAGAAGGTGGAACAAGGAAAGGGCTAAGCTTAAAATGATTAACCACTTAATTATCTCACATTGCCATTTCAATATAATTAGAAGTTCATTATTATTCAATAAATTACATATCCCAATACCATGGTCATTTTTATCCATCCCAATTATTTAATCAATTCAATTTATAATTTCCAATTAATCATTTTACATCCCACGGAAATGGGTAAATGGAACTCTTAACAGGTATTCAAAATAATATTCCACCCATGGTGGTCTAATTAATTAAACAACACAACCAAGGGGTGGTTTAAATTTGAAGTCCTTAACCTTTAATCATTATCAACAGTTTCATTAGTTACATAGGTCATGTGTATCCATTTTATGTAAGGATTAAATTCTATTTCATGGGATTCAATCTGATAATTGGGAACTTGAAAATAAATAAATAAACACTATTAATTTGAGGGAAAATTACGAGACAACCAACTATAGGACTGTAGTGGACTGTTTTTCTAGTATCAACTCTTGATTCGACCTAGACTGGGAGAAAGACAAAGAAAATATGAAGAAAATAGAAATAGGGCATATTATCTTACAACTAAATAACTCCATCGTTATGAAATTAAATTAATAACAACAAAAATTTAATGGATACCTTACTTAGATGGATCTTATACTTCCAATGGATCATTATTCTGAGATCAGATAGAATTGATCTCCCACTTACTTGATTAGGATTCAAAGAGGAGCTCTAAAAAGTTGAGGTCTATGTAAAGGAAGAAGGAAAATTAGGGATGGTATATAAGATTAATTAAGGGAATTTTCATAAATTCACCCAAAATATTGGGACACATGGTTTGGCCACACAATTGGCCAAACCATGCACCAACTATGCACCCACTTCCACAAAAAGGGGAACTTCACACGGTTAGTGTGAATAGTTTAAAAAAATGCATTCAAAACGTGTCTCAGACCATTATAAAAAAAGTGAATATATATCACATGTGAGTACACCTCAAATATCATGGTTTATCAAACAATGCATTCTCCTCCTACTCTATTTCCATGTCTGTTAGGTTTAGTAGTATTAGTTTGGCCTATCCTGTATAGTTTGTACTAAAAATCTGGGTTTCCCTTTTCTTCCAGAAAACTAGGATCTAGGATCTGAACATGCCCTTGACACCCACAATACACTGGTGAACTCAAAATGTAATCACATTGAGCCATAAATAATTATTTAAACTGAAAATTAACTAAATGTAAAAGATTATGTACCTCAAGAAAGAATGAGGTTCTTACAAACTTCCCCGCATAATGCAATTCACCCCTAAATTTTACTCTCAACAGTGGTAGAGCACTATTTATGAAAAACTCTTGAGATTGTTCTTCTGTATTGGCCTCCCACTACCAGGTCTTGTCTAATACCCATCCATGCTTTCATAGAACCCGTACTAGAGGAACTAGTCAGCCTTGGAGAACCTTCATGCTACGATCCACAATACAAATTGGATGCACCTCAAAGGACGCATCTACCTATAACTCAATCTCCTCTGGATTAAAAGCATGAGATGAGTCTAAAAGATATCAATGTATATGAGATATGTGGATGGAGTCATACATGGATCAGTACCTCTTAGGTAACTCCAATCGATAGGCTGCCAGCCTAACTCTCTCCAGAATCTCAAATGGCCCAACATGTCATGGTTAATGTTTACACTATCTCCTGATTCTCCTATGTCCCATCCTTGGTGAATCAAATAAAAATAACCAATCCCTAACCTCAAATTATAGATGTCATTGATAGTAATTGGAGTAATATTTCTATTGAGACTTCGTAGTCACCATTTTCTCTTTAATCAAATGAACCTACTCTAAAGTCTCCTACATGAGATGAGGTCCAAGAATAAATCTATCTCCTTCCTCTAACTAGCACAACTTTGATCAGAGTTTACAACCATAAAAATCATCTTAAGAGTCTATATAAATACTATCATTAATGAAATTTTTGAAAGAGAATTCAACAGGGGGTTTGTGCCTCTCCTCAAAGCCTCCAAAATCCAGGATGCAAGCCAACAATTTGCATTCAAAAACTCATGTCATGCGTTCTAAGTGACCATCTGTATAAAGGTGGTATGATACTCTTAGAAACACCTATGTACCCAATGAACTTTTTAACCATTTCTTGAATCGTGAAGTAAATTGTGTGACTCTATATAAAAAGATAGTATAAGGTACCCCATGATGTCATAATATCTCACAGATATACAACCTCCCAAGATCATATATAGATAAGGAACCCTTGATAGGTAGGAAAATGAAAACCTTTTTGATGCTTTAAATAACAACCCAAATAACATCATTGCGCTTGGTGACCTTAGTAACTCAGCCATGAAGTCCTTCGCAAAATTATTTCATTTCCAATTGGGAATGGGCGGCTACTATAAAATTTAGGATGGTCACTAGTGTCCCGCCTTCACTTGATGACTGGTGGAACATATCATGAAAAAACCAGCCACATATCGTTTCACACCCAACCCCCAGTATTGGCATTGTAAATCTTGATACTTCTTGGTGATGTTGGGGTGAATTTCCCAAGATGAATCCTAAATGTATCCTATCAATTCCTCATTCATATCTTCTTGAAACCCATACACAACCATGTATATGTAGAAATTCATCTTTTCATATGGTCGAGCCAGGAGGAAGTTCCTCACATACCACACTCTCCCATAAGATTAGGCCTTAAGAATCTGATATCTTCCTCATCGTCACTCAATCCAGATTGGTAGAGGTCATCACTAATGATGAGATAAAAGTCTTCCCCTAA
Organism: Viscum album; assembly: GCA_963277665.1. NCBI lineage: Eukaryota > Viridiplantae > Streptophyta > Magnoliopsida > Santalales > Viscaceae > Viscum > Viscum album. The sequence continues at coordinate 174,967,108 of OY728157.1, forward strand.
CTATAATTCCCCTCTATGTAAATCTCAGAGATCTAATCCATAAGATTCCACTAACTAATGGCCTACTGAACAATGTATATCTGAGTCCTTCTACATAGTGCATCATCCACTAAGTTACCATTACCAGGTGTGTAGAAATTCTCGAAGTAGAAATACTTTAAGTATTCAACCCACCTTCCCTACCTCAAATTCATATCACTCTATGTAAATATGTACTAGAGGATTTTGTGGCTGTGTACACAAAAAAAACTCCATCCTAGTAAATAGTGTCTCCAATAGTCCAACTCATGTAAAACCATATCTAATTCAAGATCATGCGTCGAGTAATTACTCTCATGTGCCCTCAAATTTTGAGACATATATTCCATGAATCTATCACCTTGAATAATATCTTCTTCTAGATTGATATGCGACACATCATTGTAAACAATATAACTCCAACCAAGATCTGGAAAAATTAGTATCAACATTGAATTCTATATCCCTTTTAGCTCTTGAAGTTTTTAATTTCATGAATCTAACCATAAAAACTTCTCAACCTTCTTATTTAAACTCGTAAACTGTGATTATAATGATGATAATTCCTTTATGAAATTCCTATAATAAATAGACAACCCCAAGAAACTCCTTATCTCAAATAAGTTATTTGGTTTTTATTAAGAAATTAAAACTATCTCCTTCTTTGAGTCAACTAATACTATTGTGTCTAAGATAATGTGGCCTTGGAAGTGAATATGATCTATCCATAAGTGGAACTTTGTGAGATTAGCATATAAGTAATTCTCTCTCAGTGTACCTAATAAGATCTCAAGATGTTTTTCATGGTCGTGTTGAGTGTGAGAATACACCATGATATCCTCTTTGAAAACCACTATAAATGAATCCAGATAAGGATGAAAAATTTCATTCATCTGTTCCATGAAAATTGATGACAAATTCATGATAATGAACGACATGACAATGTACTCATATATATCATAAGTACTACAAACTTTTTTACAAGGTATGTTTATAGATCAAACATGCACTTGATGTAACACCCCGAGATTTTATGAAAAATATTCATTTTAATTTCATTAATGTCTTGTGTTGTATGCTAAGATAAAATGAGATTGCACAACATGCATCCCGGACTTGGCTTGCATTACACGCAATCACGACCTTCCACGATAGCGTGTGTTGTACGTAATACCGAGTTTCGCTAAACTACGATATGTTATATAAACTAGTCGTTATGAATAGTAATACCCACTTTTTGAAATTTTATAAATTTTATCTTTCAAAATAGATTTCATTTTTGGATTCAGAATATCGAAATTAGCCTAGGGTAAATTTTTGGTATTTTTCTGAAAACTTTCAATTTTTGATGAATAGTGAAAACACTCGGTTACTATTCAAAAACCGACTTTTTATTTAAATAATTATTTATTTTATTTAAATTTATTTTAGGTCAAAATTGATACATAATACCTATATAATTTCAATTTAAGTCATTGGATTCATTTTATAATAATTTTAGATATATAAAAATTTTATTGAACTTTTCACCGTCTTTTACCCACCTCCTAGGAGAATTTTCAAATTCACATAAAACTTAATTTTACCTCTTCTGTGAGTGGAATTTTGAAAATTCAAGAGACACGGTTAATATCAAGGACTAAAATGTGGTTCAATGAGATGAAAATAATTTTTGGTGAATAGTAACTTCTTACATTTTTTTACCACGGTTAAAAGTAAATAGGGTAATTAAGGGTAATAATGATATTATTATTACCCAAACACATGTACTAATTCTATTGGATAAGTTTAATTCGACCAAAAACAACCTTATGAATAAAATATGACCATTTAGGCCCACTTGGATTATATTAGGACATTTATTATTAATTTATTTAAAGAATGGTTAAAATAGTTAAAATCAAAGTTTAATAACTAAATCATTTTTAATATAGGGTTATTCATAAAATAAATTCGACTATAAATATTCATTAGAAAGATAAAATGATTTACTACATAATTGTGTTTTATTTATAATTTTTAGACATTAAATAATTTAATTGATTTATTACACAATAATGATGCAGTAATTTTCTTATTAATGAAATATTGACATAATTGATGTTATAAATACGCAAATAAATGTAATTAGAGACTTTTTATGAATTAAAATAATTTTATATGTTAATATGACATGTTAGTATTGATTTAATTAGATATTTTCGAACTAATAATTCTTTTATGATTTTCACAAAAAATCAATTCCCAAATAGCGTCAAAATTGACATAAAATAGTTTTTAAAACAAATAGTATATTATTAATTGTTATTTTATTCCTAAAAATATAAGGTTCGGCCAAATGACTTAAATAAGGTCATATATATTAATAATAAACAACTTGGGGTTTTTTTGTCTTGTTATAGTAAGTTTGTTAACCTTATAGTGTAAGAAAACAAGAAGAAAAGGTAAAAGAAAAATTATTTAACTTAAAGTTAAATCTAAATGATAAGGTTAAAATAGAAACCTAAACTTGTATAAATTCTATTGGATGAGAATATTTAGACCCATCCCCACCTTAGATTCTAAATAACTCAATTTTCAGCTATTAAAAACAGAACTTGACTTTATAATAAAATAATATTTTTAGTTATTTCAAAGGTGCCCCTCTCCTCCCTTATAAAAGGGCACCTCCTCCCTATCTTCCTCACACCAATTTGAGCCTTCAATCTCGGAAAAACCCTGACAATTTCTCTTCTAAACTTCCCTAGAAACATCATATAGGTTCTGGTATTCTTCAAAGACCAATCATAGTTCCCTAAGAGGAGGTTTCAAAAAGGCGTGTCGAAAGAAGAGGTAATATCTGTTACCGATTCTTTCAACTTTATTTCTTCTTCTACTTCTTCTTCTTTAGTTGTTTCATTATGAAGTAATAACATCAGTATCACTCATATAATTATATGTTATTATAAGTATAAAAAAACCCTATTTCACCATCTATCCATCCAACGGAAAACGAAATCACCGTGCGTGCGTACGTACAGAATACCGTCTCCACGCCGTGGTGTAATCTATTTTCGACCACCACCTTACTTGGATGGGTATAATGGTGTAAATAAATAGCTATATATGATTATTGTAAAGTGATATTGATTCTGAAATATTATACATACACCTCAATACAATTCCACGATCATGGGAATGATATCATCGCTCGTGCGTATGTACGGACTACCGTCTCCACGATGCGATGAGATTCATTCTCCATGTTAACCATTCATGAATGATTATAAAGTATATATAATGAATAATAATGAAATATATGACATAATAATGATACTGAATTTATGTATATATATATTTATTTCATTTACTTTCCATTCAATTCAATAAGGAAATGAAAACAACGTTCATGCGTACGTACAGCCTACCGTCTCCATAAACGGTGTATTTCATTCCATTTATCAATCTATCATATATATTTGTATATGATGAATATATGTTATATATAAATCATTTTTTACATTCTTGAATTATGTAAATCAGGATTTAAGTAATAATATCAAGAACAATAAGTCGAAACACATATGATAAATGAAATGATTTTATACAAAACGCTGCTTTAACATGGAATTTACAAAAGAACGGGTAATATAATGTCATAAGTGAAACATATATGATATCATAACAATTAATATGATTATGTAATAAGTCAATGAAATTATTTAAATCATTATACAAGAGGTTCATATCCATACGTAGCATATCAGACCTAAGGTAAGGGATAACTATTCCAATCTCGCTCTTATCCGAGATTGTTTATTCGTAAGTATTCACTGGGGTTATATTTTTCATCCATGTCCCTGTTTTCTAAAAATGGTTTCATGTATGTTTAAAGTCATTTTTTTACCATTTTTTACTTTTAAAACATGGTGTGTAAGGAATCTTTCTTTTACGAGGTACTTTTTGACTTTTCCGACAAAAGTACGAGAAGAATGTTATTTTTAACATATACGGTGTGAAAGGATTTTTACGGCTTCATAACTCCTCATTTTCATGAAGCTTACTATACAAGATTGTATGACTATTTTCAAAAAAATACTTTTCTTTTAAAATTTCAGGGAATTTTGTGAAAAGAAAATTATTTTAAAGAAGAAAGGATGTTTTCCTCAAGAATTCATTTCAAATGTTTTATCAAAACCATTTTCCGTCTAAGATGAAATTATTTAATATGTGTATGTTTCAAGTTTAATGTCTCTATGATTTACATGGTTTCACTTTTCTTATGATGAAATTTCCATTTGTTTTATAAGGATTATGAAATGATGGGATGATGTTTATGAAAACCATTTTATTCTTTGGGTTATGATGAATGTTTTAAGTTTATTTTGTGGCACAAGTAAGAATAATTTCATTATGAGATGGGTGAGACCTATATCTCCCTCCAATTCATTGGGTAAGGATTTATATCTCATGAGATAGACATGGATGGAATGGTAAGTTAATCTGGTTCAGTGTTACAGAACTGAAACGAGGAGTGAACTCGATTCAGAAAGGGACTTTTTCCACTAAGATCGTCTTGGCAGCAATGCCTTGGCTACTATAGAAATCATAACAAGTGCTGAATGGTTTAAACAATTACATGTTTTATTCCCATTCTATTTTATCATTATTGATGCTCCCTTATGATATATGCCTTACGTACTTCCAAGATTCATGTCTTTGCTCAAGATTTTGATGTTTAGATTTTATGTTCAAGTTTCTGCATTGAAATGTTTATGGATTGTTTTATGTTCTCTATGTTTACCCTTAATGGGCATTTGAGCTCACCCCTTTTATGTTTTCTTTAACCCATGATATAAATAAAGGTTTTAGGGAAGAAAAAAAGGGGAAGATCTTTATGGGAGATGTTGAAGATCTTTCACCACTATTAGAAGATTATAGTCTGAGTTTCCAAAGACACTAAACTATTACGGTCCTTATGTGTCTGTTTTTGTTATGTACTAAGTATTCCGAAAAAGTAATGTAATGTCCATGTACATCAAGGTTCGGGTCTCTACAGCTGGTATCAGAGGAATGGTTTAGTCAACCTTTGGAAACTAGGATGCGAGAACTTTAGTGAGATCCCTAGAGATATTTCTAAGGTGTGTCTAGGGATGTCCCTATGGTTAAGTATAAGTATAGGTTATAGTCCTAGAATTACGGTAACGATCTTAGAATTAAACCTAAGATGTTATATATTGAAGGTACTCCCCCTTTATTATGTTGTTTTCCCTAGCATGACTTTTTCCTCTCACACTATTCTTTTTGGGTTTTAGACGATGGATGGAACCCGAAGGAACCGTGTTGATCAATTTAATGGAAAATGCAATGATTTTACTCCTGAACAAACAAATATTATGGGAGATGGAGTGAAAAATCTTATTTCTATAATTACACAAGCTTTGAATCATTATGAACTTCCAAATGAGAGGAGAAGGGAAAAATATTCTATTGAGTCCTTCATGAGGCAACGCCCACCTTCATTCAGTGGGTATTCTGATCCACTTGTTGCTGAACAATGGATCAGTACCACTGAAAAGATATTTTCAGTTCTTCAATGTTTTGAACATGATAAATTCATCTTAGCAGTATGTCATTTGGAAGGTGAAGCTGATCAATGGTGGAATCTTATCAAGAATATGAGGCCAAGAGATGAAATTGAGTCCATGGAATGGGACGAGTTCAAGAACTTATTTTTCAATAAGTACTTCCCTCGTATTCTTCGAACAAAGATGAAGAAGGAATTTCTTGAACTAAAGCAAAAGTATGATGAATCTGTTGGTATATACGAAGCGAATTTTACAAGGCTTGCAAGGTATGCATCTGGATTTATCATCCAACCTGAATGTAAAGTTGATCGATTCTTCAGTGGCTTAAAACCAAATATTCTAAGGGCATTAGCTATAAGAGACTTCAGTGTCTATGAAGAAATTGTGTGTTGTGATATCAAGGTAGAAATGAAAGTTGGTGTTACATATCCATCTCAAGGTTTTGACAAGAAATGAAATATGGAGTTCAAGGAGAAATCTCAGAATAATGGTGAAAAGAGGATGAATGTTTCCTTATGCTCAAAGTGTGGAATGAAGCATGGTGGAGATTGTCTTAAAGGGACTAGAAAATGTTTTAAGTGTGGAAAAGAAGTTCATCGAGCAGCTGAGTGTTGAAGTAATGGAAAAAGGGTTTGTAATGATGTGAATAAAGAAAAGACTGCAGAGAACGCACCACCAACACTTCAATGCTTCAAGTGCAATGAAATGGAGAATTATGCTAATCAATTCCCTAATCCAAGGGTTAATGATGATCGACATGAGCAACCACTTAAGGAAAAGGACAAAGGGAAGTCACATGTGATTAAAATTGGCAATGTTGAATATGAAAACGATGTGGTGGAATGATTAAAGTGTTTATGTTATTGGATTCCAAAATAATGTTGTATATAGTATCGTGGAATATTGGAATATTTATATATTGGTCTATTGTGGTTTTCAATAATTTTATGGTACCGGTAACCATGGAAAGTGATTGAGATATTTTTGGAAAGAAGATGATATGCGCATAATGAAGGGATAAGGAGAAAATGAAATGTTTGACAGTATTCATGAGCTAATGACTGATATAAGGAAATAATTATTTCATGGTTTGAGTATATAGAATTTTGGGGGTTTTGGTATGTGGAAAGAGTTTACTTTTTACGGCACTCATGTTTTCACTAAGATTCAATGGGTATTAATTTTTCAAGAGAATACATGATTAAGGCCTTCAAATGTTTGGAATGTGACCAACAAGACATATCTTATGATATATGGGGATCAACGATGGTATTAACATGCTTGTTATATGAAATATCTGGTAATCGTTTTCACTATAATATGAGAATGGACTGCAATATTATGGATAAGCCTAAAGATTGGAATGGATTATGTTGGACATAAGTTAATATTGTATTTTTAGAAAAAAGGGATAACTTGCAGAATGAGCGAAAACCCGTCACGTCGGACAAGGCTGTGGGAATCAAACCCACAACCGAAGTGCGACATGACTTTATTTCCTACCACTGGCCTACAAGAAGTCCCGGTTAGTAGAAACTAGTTTTATTTTATTATATAGGATGATAGATGAAGTATAAGTCCTTTTTGGAACCATATATGATTAATCTCACCATAGATGGAATTATGTATATAACTTTTGCTAACTTATGTTTGAGACAGATGGAATGACCTATCATTCTATCACATGATCTGCTAAAACTTTGCGAAAGACAAATTCAACTTCATTTCTTAAATATATGAAGTGGAAATTGTTCAAGGCACGGAAAATAGTGAGATTATACCAAAATAAAGTAAGTATTTATTCTAATTCAAATTCTTCAACTTTAGGGAAATGATCTTGAAAACCAAAAATGCTGTCCTAGTGCCCTTATATCCGATGAATCATATGGTACCCTAAATCATCACAAATTTATGGCTTTGTGATTATTGGATTTTTCATATCCATGTTATCTACCACTCTCCATCGGAACATGACAGTTATATTTCTCTTCCATATCCATATTTTCACCTATGTTCTCCTATGTGGAAACCCAGTGATTAGTTAATTTGGGTAACCGTTACGTTTCAAACTTTAGTTTTTAAAGAAAAGTTTTGGTATTCCTTTTTATGATGTGGGTTTCTATTAGTGAAACTTTAGAGTAGTAAACAATTTATAACCCCGACGAATTTCGAGGGAAAAATTCATTTTAAGGTGGGTAGAATGTAACACCCCGAGATTTTATGAAAAATGTTGTGTTTAATTTCATTAATGTCCTGTTTTATAAGCTACACCAAAATGATCTTGCACAACATTCATCCCTGACTTGTCTTGCATTACACGCAATCGCGACCTTCCACGATAGCGTGTGTTGTACGCAATACCAAGTTTCGCAAAACAACGATATGTTATATAAACTAGACGTTAGGAATAGTAATACCCACTTTTTGAAATTTTATATATTTTATCTTTCAAAATGGACTTCATTTTTGGATTCAGAATATCAAAATTAGCCTAGGGTGAGTTTTTTGTATTTTTCTAAAAACTTTCAATTTTTGATGAATAGTGAAAGCACTGGGTTACTATTCCAAAACTCACTTTTTATTTAAATAATTATTTATTTTATTTAAATTTATTTTAGGTCAAAATTGATACATAATACCTATATAAGTTCAATTTAATTCATTGGAGTCATTTTATAATAATTTTAGATATATAAAAATTTTATTGAACTTTTCACCGTCTTTTACCCACCTTCTAGGAGAATTTGCAAATTCACATAAAACATAATTTTACTGCTTATGTAAGTGTAATTTCAAAATTCCGAGAGACACGGTTAATATCAAGGACTAAAATGTGGTTCAATGAGATGAAAATAATTTTTGGTGAATAGTAATTTTTTACTTTTTTTAACCACGGTTAAAAGTAAATAGAGTAATTAAGGGTAAAAATGATATTATTATTACCCTAAAACATGTACTAATTCTATTGGATAAGTATAATTCGACCAAAAACAACCTTAGGAAAAAAATATGACCATTTATGCCCACTTGGATTAGATTAAGACATTTATTATTAATTTATTTAAAGAAGGGTTAAAATAGTTAAAATCAAAGCTTAATAACTAAATCATATTTAATATAGGGTTATACATAAGATAAATTAGACTATAAATATTCATTAGAAATATAGAAATATTTATTACATAATGGTGTTTTATTTATAATTTTTAGACATTAAATAATTTAATTTATTTATGACACAATGATGATGCAGTAATTATCTTATTAATGAAATATTGACATAATTGATGTTATAAATACCCAAATAAATGTAATCTGAGACTTTTTATGAATTCCAATAATTTTATATGGTAATATGACATGTTAGTATTGATTTAATTAACTTTTTTCGAACTAATCATTCTGTTATGATTTTCACAAAAAATCAATTTTCAAATAGTGTCAAAATTGACATAAAATAGTTTTTAAAACAAATATTATATTATTAATTGTTATTTTATTCCTAAAAATATAAGGTTAGGAAAAGTGACTTATATAAGGTCATATATATTAATAATAAACAACTTGGGGTTTTTTTGGCTTGTTATAGTAAGTTTATTAACCTTATAGTGTAAGGAAACAAGAAGATGCGGTAAAAGAAAAATTATTTAACTTAAAGTTAAATCTTAATGATAAGGTCAAAATTTAAACCTAAACTTGTATAAATTATATTGGATGAGATTATTTCGACACATAACCAACTTAGCTTAAATATAACTCAATTTGGAGCCATTAAAAACCGAATATGACTTTATAATAAAATAATATTTTTAGTTATTCCAAAGGTGCCCCTCTCCTCCCTTATAAAAGGGAACCTCCCCCCTCTCTCCCTCACACCACTTTGAGCCTTCAAGATCGGCCAAACCATGAAAATTTATCTTCTCCACTTCCCTAGAAACATCCTAGAGGTTATGGTCTTCTTTAAATACCAATATTAGTGCCCTAAGAGGAGGTTTTAAAAAGGCGTGTCGAAAGAAGAGGTAATATCCGTTACCGATTCTTTCAACTTTATTTATTCTTCTACTTCTTCTTCTTTAGTTGTTTAATTATGAAGTAATAACATCAGTGTCACTCATATACTGATATGTTATTATAAGTATGAAACAACCCTATTTCACCATCTATCCATCCTACGGAAAACGAAATCACCGCGCGTGCGTACGTACGGAATACCATCTGCACGCCGTGGTGTAATCTGTTTTCGACCACCACCTTACTTGGATGGGTATAATGGTGTACATAAATAACTATATATGATTATTTTCAAGTGATATTTATTCTGAAATATTATACATACACTTCAATACAATTCCACGATCATGGGAATGATATCATCGCTCGTGCATACATACGGACTACCGTCTCCACGACGCGATGAGATTCATTCTCCATGTTAACCATTCATGAATGATTATAAAGTATATATAATGAATAATAATGAAATATATGACATAATAATGATACTAGATTTATGTATATCTATATGTATGTCATTTACATAATTCCATTCAATTCAATAAGGAAATGAAAACAGCGTTCATGCGTACATACGGCCTACCGTCTCCATGAACGGTGTATTTCCTTCCATTTATCGATCTATCATATATATTTGTATATTCTGAATATATGTTATATATAAATCATGTTTTACAGTCTGGAATTATGTAAATCAGTATGTAAGTAATAATAAAAATAACAACAAGTCGAAACACATACGATAAATGAAATGATTTTACAAAAAACGCTGTTTTAACATGGAATTTACAAAAGAACGGGTAATATAAATTCATAAGTGAAACATATATGTTATCATAACAATGGATATGATTATGTAATATGTCAATGAAATTATTTAAATCATTATACAGGAGGTTCAGATCCATACTAAGCATATCAGACCTAAGGTAATGGATAACTATTCCAATCTCGCTCTTATCTGAGATTGTTTATTCGTAAGTATTCACTGGGGTTATATTTATCATCCATGTCCTTGTTTTCTAAAAATGGTTTCATGTATTTTTAAAGTCCTTTTTTCCCATTTTTGACTTTTACTACATGGTGTGTAAGGAATCTTTCTTTTATGAGGTACTTTTTGACTTTTCTGAAAAAAGTACGAGAAGAATGTTATTTTTAACTTATACGGCGTGAAAGGATTTTTACGGTTTCATAATGCCTCATTTTCATGAAGCTTACTCTAAAAGATTTTATTAATATTTTCAACAAAATACTTTTATTTTAAAAGTTCATGGCATTTTGTGAAAAGAAAATTATTTTAAAGAAGACATGATATTTTCCTCAAGAATTCATTTCAAATGTTTTATCAAAACCATTTTCCATCAAAGATGACATTATTTCATATGTGTATGTTTCAAGTTTAATGTATCTATGATTTACATGGTTTCACTTTTCTTATGATGAAATGTCCATTTGTTTTATATGGATTATGAGATGACAGTATGATGTTTATGAAACCCATTTTATTCTTTGGGTTATGATGAATGTTTTAAGTTTATTTTGTGACATAAGTAAGAATGATTTCATTATGATATGGGTGGGATATATATCTCCCTCCAATGCATTGGGTAAAGATTTATATCTCATGAGATAGACATGGATGGAACGGTAAGTTAATCCGGTTCAGTGTTACAGAACTGAAACGAGGAGTGAACTCGATTCAGAAAGGGACTTTTTCCACTAAGATGGTCTTGGAAGCAATGTCTTGGCTACTATGGAAATCATAAAAAGTGCTGAATGTTTGCCACAATTACATGTTTTATTCCCATGCTATTTAATCATGATTGATATTCCCTTATGATATATTCCTTATTTACTTCCAAGATTCAGGTATTTTCTCAAGATTTTGATGTTTAGATTTTATGTTCAAGTTTTTTGCATTCAAATGTTTATGGATTGTTTTATGTTCTCTATGTTTACCCTTACTGGGAATTTTAGCTCACCCCTTTTATGTTTTCTTTTCCCCAGGATATAAAGAAAGGTTTTAGGTAAAAAAAAGGGGAAGATCTTTATGGGAGATGTTGAAGATCTTTCACCACGATTAGAAGATTATATTCCGAGTTTCAAAATACACTAAACTATTATGGTCCTTGTGTGTATGTTTTTGTTATGTACTAAGTATTCCACAAAAGTAATGTAATTTCCATGCACGTCAAGCTCCAGGTCTCTACACCTGATGATATCCAAATTTTAAATATTTTTTTGTGAATACCTGAGATCCTTAGAGCTGATGAAAAAGGTCATCTATCCATGAAAAATGTTAATAACTCATTATTGTTAGTTGGTTCAATTTATCGTAATACACACATGGATTATGGGTATCATTTGAATTTTTCAAAAAAGGGACTAGCGAACCCCACAAAGAAGTACTAGGTTTAATAAACCTCTTTTCCTCTAAATCCTATAGCTACCTCTGGAGCTCTGAATATCAGCAGTATCCATCCTATAAGGAGGAATGGATACATGTGCAGCTCTTGGAACTATCTCAATATAAAACTCTACCCATCTCAATGGAGGTGATCTTAAAAAATCATATGGGAAAAAATCTTTGAAATGATCAAAAATTGTTGGAAAATTTTCCATACATGTTCCCTGATCATCCAGATATAAAATTACGATTTGGGTTGTCATCACACCCACCCACGGTGCTCAATTCCAGATCAGCTCACCTGGACATCCCATTCACCCTTGTGAATAAACTCTCAACCCTCTCATGATTTGAAGGTCACCCTTTGGTGGTATCAATCAATGAAATAATGAAAGTAAACCAACCATTACATCCCTAGAATGATTTTTATACCTATTATCCCAAGGATAAATATGTCCCATACAAGGTTCCACCCACTGATCTCAATGGGTACTCCCTACACTAACGTACATCCTCCCTTACAATGTAAAATGGAGTATCAATTGTCTTAATTCTATCAGAACACTTAATATTGACCCTAAGGCTCTACACGAAGGGAAAAAATATAAATCTAAGATAAGCCATTGTATAAAAAATTGTATATTATAATTTAGAGGCTACTAAAATAGTACCTATCACAGTAAAAGTTTCGGGATTCTTCTCCTCAGGTTTCAGTTGTACTGCATATATCTAGCATGATCCCTGACCCTATGATATAGTGTGGCTAGCCTAAGAATATTTGACTGAATGTTTTAAAAAATATTGGATTTGATGACCCATCTTGCTTCAACATCAGCAGTTGACTGGGACTCTTGTGCACCAAGGTATCATATTCCCTAGTCTATCACACTGGTGGGACCTCACACAACTATTTGAGTATGTTCTTTGGAAATTAATATCACAATGTGGAAGCTACAGAAGATTCTTCATACTTATTATCGATGTAGTAGAAGATCTAGCTGCCAAACCTCCCTAGACCACACTCCCAGCCTCTCCCAGGTTACACTCTATGATAAGAACCTGATTTACTATTCAAGAAATGTTATTTAGTCTAAATAAATTTACCTATGATCAGACGTTGTACTATAGACTGTTCTCAAATCTCTTACCTTTAGATAACATTTCACCCATTAGAATACGTGTGAAGCATTAGAGCTCTATAAAATTATCCAAATAGTCCAAAAATGATAACATGCTCTACTCCAAGTGCTTGAACACTCAATATTTATAAGCCCTAAACCTCTTAGGATAGAAGTTACCATAGAAGTACATATGAAAATCTCTCCATGACATCTTCCAATGATGATTTGTTTGAGTAATGAAATCTCAACATCTCTTGGTGGAATCATGCAACATATATGTCGCAAGATTTACCCTCCTCTCAGAAGCTGTCTCAAGATACTTGAAGATAGATCACATGGAAAATAACCATGAATCCATAGCCCGGGGTCTTAAATCCCCCCAAAACATGGGTGAATGTTGCTATTGGAACTCACGCATCGACTCTACCATAATAAGGGTAAGGCTTGGAGCACTATGACCAGTCTAAATGAAACACATAAAGCCCTTGCAGAACTATTCCTCAACACCTATGTCCAATAAAGCTACAAGTTCCAAAACTGGAACAATAGGAGAATCCCCTGATATCCTATGTCCCACTACCTCTAGAGAGTGGTCGTCCCCACCCTCCTAGCACATGACTCATGAATCTCATGGGGTCATGTCTCTACAATTCCAAACACAAACCTCATAAAATAACATTATCAAAGTTTGCATCTCAAAGTATAGATACTGAAATAGGATAAGTACAATTATTCTTATATAATAATTACACCACTTTACCTATTCATTGATTCAGTTCTATGCGACATATAGATCAAACTAAGGAAATAGATACTACTAATTAGCCAATATTAAGTTCAAGTCTGGGTCAAGTCATCTGCAAAAAAAAATTATTTTCCATTTAATTCACCTTTATTTCCTATTTCAATTTCCTTAGATATCAATTCATTTTAAATGGTTGAACTAGATGGTTCACCAAATTTTGATCCATAAGGTCCCATACACTTCATGAAATGAAATATGTCACCCAAATAATCCATATTGTAACATGTTTCAGTTCATGAAACTCATGATCCATGACTCAAAATGCCACAATTTTCTACTTAGGGTGTCTATTTTAGTCTAATTAGAAAATAATTTCTTTGGTTAGGGTAGTCACTCTAAGTACCAACCATGTTTTATGATAGCCTACACAATCATTTACCAAGAAATTGGTATATCAATCATGACACATATCACACCAACATGCCATCAAGAAATGCATCCTATATAGAATGGCATAACACATGTAATGTGAAATATAATAGGTTTCAAAAATGGTACATGATATGAAATACCCTCATCTGATCGGGTTAAAAAATATATCCTTCAATAATATCAATAATAACACCACAATTCAAGTTCATCCCCCAATGGTAGAATCAAATCAACTATAATCGCCAAAATATAGAAAACAACAATTTCATTCAAGGAAATTTCAGTTTTTTTCAATTCACGGGTTAACTATTCTTTCATATTCATTTATATTATCTCAAAATAATAAAACAAACTAAGAAGAAAAATACCCTTTGATACCACTTCGTAATGTCCCGGACCTGGATGACATTGAAAGGTTTCCCAACCCTGATTGGCAGCATAGAATCATGTGAATCTCCCCAAACATTAGAGGATTCAGAATATCTATGAGGGACTATGGTTTGACTATAGGTACATTATTCCTTCATCACCAGGGTGTAGCATAATATCTATACAATAATAGATAAGTAGAAAAATTAGTAAATCTATTAGATATTAGGAAACATCTATGACAATAGTAAATAAACAAAACCAGAAGAAATATCACATACACAATGATGATCATACATGTCATGAATTGTGTCAACAAAGCTTAAAAAATTGGCATCAATACAACTTTATAATACATGTAAAAAAATAAAATAATTTTTTTTAAAAACTTTCTCAGGTATCATCACGAGCCTCAGCTTAGTCTTGTGCTCACCTGCTCTTAAGTAGTAATCAATGACTTGTATCATGGTGCTTTCCCTTATTCATTACTATAGTCATATAGTCATTCCGGGCATGCATTGGCAGCCCGAACAAGGTGTGAGATACAATACCAGTAGGAAACCACAAAAATGTTTAATTCCATCGAGACAATGAATATATAATAATAAGAGTGTGAAGGTAATATATATATATACACACATTTTATAATTTAATTAATTTTATTTTCACCCATTAATTTAAGGTCTATGTTATGATGGTCATATTTAAATAATATATTTTTAGGTCGTTTATGATCAATGTTGCATGTCATATAGGATATCATACATGATGTTATTATTTTCAAAACATGGGGTGTTGAAATTGAAATTAAGATAAATTTATCAAGTCTTGAATTCCTAGGGTAACTTGATTTTCTCCATGAGAAATAAAGCAGGGGACTCTCTTAGCAGTTACATTTTGTGTTTCACCATACCTATCACGATGCTACCCTGATAAACCCAAAATAAAAAGAGATATATTCACAAAAATAGGCCTTGAAAACACCTGTGATCTGATACCATTTCCTACTAACCATCCTGGTCTGAACCAACATGTTACTTGATATGGCTTGACCCTCAGCCCAAAGGGTGTTCCTGATCCCCAAGAGAAGGAAACTATCACCAGAGCATCAATGAAAACACAATTGGGAATGGTATCAGCCTAAATATAGAGTTATTAAATGGAAAATCATGTAATAAGAATCTAAAATGATTTTTTCCCATAAAACGTAAATCCATTCCCTACCAAATAAACATATATAGATAAAAAATAAACGAAATGAGTGATATTAAATAGAACTAATATAACTAATTTATATTATCACGATTTTTTTTGTAGAAATAAATAAAAACAAGGTTTAAAAAACATAGTAAAAATAAAATATAGGTCATCTTGTTTGATAAAATGACATACCAAAATAAACCAAGGGAAACTAAACCACACTATACGACCATATCAATGCAACCTTTGGTTTCTCACCACCTCCCTACTCATAACTTTGTTCCTAAGAGGATGATAACTAATCCAAAATGAAACCAAAAACCTATAGAGAATATAATATTTTTATACGCTTATACATGAGTGTGTATATAGGGCATGAGATAACAAGCCCAATAGGATCACACCGTGGAGTTTTATGAAATTTTTTTAAATAAATAAGTAATGATTTCTAGTTTGAAAAAATATAGTAAATAATTTTTCCCATTTTAGTTAAGAAATGATAGAAAAAAATAATGCATTCAACACTATAAATAACAAGACCTTTCTTCTTATGGATAAAAATAGTAAACCAATTTTTGAATCCCAAGTCAAAAACCATTTATTTTATAAAGAATTAGTAACCCCTCCCCTTTAAAACACTCAAAACCTTACATAATAACTCAACATTAAACCAAATATATCTCCTTTATATTGAAAAAATATTTTAAAAACCCACCTTGAAAACCATTTTGGAAACACACGCAACCAAAAAGGTAAGAAAAAAATATAGTAGAGAACTAAAAGATCAATGGTATTTATAAAGAAATCATCAATCATAAATGGTGGAACTAAGAAATCAAAAAGAAATGGATATAAGAAATCATAAAATATAAATCATATATGTAGAACAACTGATAAAGAGGTATGTATCATTAGACACAAATGAGGTACTTACATGATACGATACAAACAATGACATAACAAAATATAACTAAATTCAGTTTAGCTTATGTAAAACAACACACATTCTACTCAATGATACATCCTTGGAATCATCAGTATGGTACCTCCCCGCTATAACTATCCTAAGCACAACAATGGGTACCCTAGTAGAATGAAAACAAACTATTTTATCATAAATCAATACCTCCCACCTATAAACCCAGTTTCCCAGGACAAAAAAATGTATAGGTGAGATATTAAACAATATAATTACATAAATAGAGTATAATCAATTCCTCACAACTCACCTCCAACAGCCTCACATAGAACAATCTCTTTTCATATCATACTTCCATCACATAATTCTAAACAACCCACGATGGTTTAAACAAGTAAATGAGGAAAGAAATGAGGGTATTATAAAATCAACCATTTGTTTTATAAATTTACAAATAGTAAATTTAAGGAATATGAATCAAAATACCCTGACTATTCTCTTCCTCAAAAATGCCACTTTCAATCACCCTTTAGAAATAATTTAAAAACATTACCACCTTTTTGAAAGCCCTTTTCCAGAAATATTTCCATTATTTCAAAGACAAAATGGGTTTGAATACATTCATGATCCATTTATAATATTGAATAATCCTCATATTAATTTCAAAAAACACTGATAAAGAGAAAATGTATAATATAAAAGTGATACTTGAATTTTAAATAGATAACCATTTTTTAAGTTAAATTTCATGGAAACATTTTATACATCCATTATGGATTGTTTATATATTAATTAACTTATTAAAAATGAATTTTAAAAACTCAAGCCTATTTTCTATTTAGAAATATTGTCTTTTAAAAGAAAAGCATTACTAAAAATAGACCAAATCATGTCACAATGGATGTCTTTCCATGGAGAATGCCCAATATAGCAAGTAAAAATCCTCTACATGTCCAAAAAATAAATAAAACCCTTGTTTAGAACCAAAAAAGACCTAAACTATATGTTTCATAATGATTTAGTGTTCCTAGGCAATGACGTACCAAAGTGAAATAGAAGAGAATAGAGATGTGAGGAGAAAAAAATGAAGAAGTAAAGAGTATTTTCCTTGCAATACAACTTAAATATATAAGTAAGGAGACCACAATAGGTGGTATAACAGGGTGCTCACTGAATGTATCCATAAAGAACCATCCACATGAGTGGGTAGTAGTGGAAGAGAAATATATTTTCAAATCTTAGGGGAAAAGATACTTTTTACTTTTAAATGAAGATGAGGCTGTTCAAATAGTTTGGTCACATGCTTTGTTGAACTATGAAAAAACTATGGATCTTTCACTAGACATACACTATAAACCTAAATGTTTTTTATATATACTTTCTCATAACCACGTATTGACCATGCTATTAACCCCCAAGATAAAATGGGTTTCACGACTTCCCATGATGCCCTACATGGTTGGTGAACCATGCACTAACCATGAAAAATAATACTATTAAAAATTAAAACACTATCACATGGTAACCTAATGATCTATACATATTAATCACAAATGTTTGATGCCCAAAAATCACCAAAATTTCAAAAATCAAGGTCATAAAAACTTTCAAAACATAACACACCTTAGAATAACATAAAATTTTATAAAAACCCACCAATTCTAACATGATTTGTTTTAATTAAACTCATTTTACAACATATACATTAATCCCTAATAACATATCCAATTATACGAAACTCATATATCGAATTTAAAAAATTTAACTCTCAACAAAATCCTTAATATCTTATTGATAAAAAATAAAACAGTCATAATTTATCGAGCACTTCAATACCTACTTTAGAATTATTTCAATTCCCATTCAAATTTTCATTTCAACATAAAGTTAATTTTATGGTTGTCTTTTTTCTCTACTATGTTGATAATAAGTACAAATAATTAAAATAAAGTGATGGAAACACTCAAATTATAATTCAAAAATTATTATCTAAAGTGTTCTCTTCTCCATTTTTAAAAGTAAAACTAGTGTGAGTGAACTGATATGATTTTTCTCAAGGAAACACACCATTAATTAGTCAACTCTAAGTCTATGTGAGCATTTACTAGTATAGAAAATAAGGTATATTTACTCTAAAATATATGTTATCTATAAAATAATTCATAAAATTATAACCAAATAAAATTTTTTCTTCCATCGTATGTTTATAAATATTTTAAATCTATATTCTATGATTATCTCAAAAAATGGATTAAAAAAAATTCAAAAAAATTAGTATTCTCATATTCTAGGAATTCAAACTTTTCAAAAATGTCTATAGTTTTCATGAACCATAAAACTATCCCCTTTATTTTGTAATTTCTGAATCTTATACGGATGGGGTAATATAACCAACATACCATATCAATGAATGATTCTATAAATTTTTAGAGATTCCTATGTCACAATAATTATATCTATACGCTACCTTATCTCAACTACCCATGAAAGGGTTAGATCGATAAGAATATTCATTATAGATAATCTATTTTCTATACAACCAAAAACATTCCTCATAAATAAACCATCATGAAATAAAATTAGTTGAGATGATATGAATAATATGTCTTCTATGATATAAATTTACAATTATTATAACAGGTTTACAATACATCTATTCTCCCTCTGAATGCATCACCCTCAGTTCTCTATATAATAAAATTAAAAAAAAAATATATGGAAAAAATTAAGTTTCTCTTCTACTACTAAGTGAGAGTAATAATATTGAGAGTTTATTATAAAACTAAGAAATACTTTTAGTTCCACACCATATTTGTGAGATCATTTCATTCTTTCTTATCCTTTTATTTTCCATAAATGAATCTCTTTGGGAATAATATTTTTTTTTTTCTTTCACCTAATGTGGAACTATAATTTTCCAATACACTTGTAAAACAAAATCATTCTCATATGATGGGTTCAACTTTATTTTAATTCATAAATATACTGTCTATATTATAAAACATTCTTTATAAAAATTACTACATTTCATAGATCTTACACATAAATTCTCAAGAGTATTTGTGTTGGTATATTTTAGAAACCTCTTAATAAATTTGAATTATTTTTTATAGATGACTTGCACAAAAAAATCATTTTTTTTCTCTAAGGCTGATTCTCTTATTAGATATTTAATACATCTTTATTTTTAAGGATATTCATGGATTACTTACAAGTATCCATGATATGGAATTTTATTCCATAATAAAAGAATTTTCTCTTGGTTGTAGCATCTTGATCAGTATTCTTGGGTGTGATTTTATTAGCACTTATATTTTGAATAGACACCATAGTGAACTCACATTAACTTATAAGTAGTTTCTTTCTCATATTTTAGGGTATTATTTCTTCAATAGTTTATAAATCATTATTGATAGGTAATAACCTTCATTAATTAACATAATTATTACATTTTTTTATTTTACATATAAATTATCCAATCTTTCAAATATTTTCTTCTGATGTAGATTCAATTTATCTTGTGTGCCTTGTCATAGTAGAATGAAATTATTTTTTATGTAATACTTGAAGCACCTTGATATATTACTTATTTTTTTAATTACTAACATATTATTTCTTTAACAAATATAATTATGTACAATCCATCCACATAACTAAAAATTTCCAATTAATCTTGCTTCCTTAGTTTGTGTCACAATATGGGAAAATTTTCCTTTATTAGCATTCTACATTAGTGAAAAAATATTTATCTTTAGCTTATTTCGGGGATCTAAAGCTCCATAAAGTACTCACATCCACCCTTCATATAATGGTCAATTTCTCACAATTTTTCATTTCTAATATTTTCTCATATTATTAATTATAACCTAAATTATCTATAGAAACAATATTAGTTAAAATAATATTTTTAGGATAAAGGGTATCCTTCTTATTAGTGCCTATGATAGATAAATCAAGTGATTTGTTTGAGTTCTGATTTCCACTAGAATGAATCATTTTTTTAAAAAGGTTTTTATAATAAACATCCATTAATTTTCGACTTTTCTCCGTAGTTTGTAAAAATTTATCTTGTTTAAATTCTAGATTTCTAAGATTTATTTCCAATTAAATAAGTTTCATGTTGGGGGTATATAACTTATACTTAGTTGATCTAATAATTTAATCCAATTATCTATTTATATTATTAGTATAATCTGCCTTCATTTTTTCTTGTTCCTACGAGGAATTTTAAAGATAATTTATTCTTTTGAAAAAGATATCCAATTGACCATTCTTAACATTAGTGGTAGATTTATATGTTTCTTCCAATTCATTGATTATGTCTTCAAGATTTTTTTTGGTCTCATTATTTATTTTTTTAAAAAAATTCTTCATCAAGAAAGTTTTTTTATTTATATAACAATGAATATTTCTCTTTAACTTAATTTTTTACGAGCTACTAGTTTACCTATAACTTCTCAACCATTCCCTTCTCAATGGAATTTATATCCTTTTTATTCTATGAAATCCAAAAGTATATATCCTTGGTAAAATGAAATGCATACGTAGAAAATTCAAAATGTAAATTTATCAAATAATACTTTATTTCATAATATAAATCTTAAAATGATTCATTAGTCACATAGCCCAAAAAAACAAAACATTTTTATTCATGAATATAATTATAAATATATATTTCAAAAATATTACCAATTTGATTTATTTTAATTTATGGTGCATCCAATTTCTATTTTACCCTAGGATTTATCTTCTCTATCTTCTTATAATCTTTCTTCATATTATTCTTCAATGTTTTGGAAACAATAGTCATTATATTTACATTTTTGAGGATAATATCTTTCTAAGAAATCTCATAAAATTTATCACGAACCATCCTCGGGACCCGTGCCGTGACTACCCCAAGCCCGCCTTCCATAGGCTAGGGGCTGAAGACTAGCACCAAAGGCATAAATCCCTAAGCTGGGAAGGTATTTACTTTATAAAAAGTAAATAACCACAATTAGAATACACAACTGGAAGAAAAATACTAAGAAATAATGTATATGGAAGAAGTGATAGAAAGTAAAATGGGATGGAAATACAAGCCCAACAGTAATATACGGGTACACTTGAAAGAAAGTACAACTGAAAAAGGGACAAATATCTGAAAGGTAAAGAGAAGTTTTTGTATCGTCCTTCAGGGTTCCTACCTGAAGGGTAGGTATAGATGGCCACCTTAGCACTCCACGTCCGTCATACTCCTCTATGTACCATCTCGTGGTAAGGTCTACCTCCGGGTACCATCCAGTCCTGGCGCTCTCAACCTCCATCAACGTTATCCATCATCTGAATCCAACACATTGAGTTGTGGGCATAGCCTGTGCAGGGGTGAGTATAAAGATACTCAGTAGGGACCCCGAGACCCTCAAGGTCTCACAATATCCAACAAGGATAACCACAAAGTAAAGATTCAAAGGAGAACCCTCACTTAGGTATATGCCCCTAAATATATCTAAGTTATCTAATAACCGATCTCAATCATGAGGTAAACACAAAAGTCAATGACTTAGCTCAAACTAGGATTTTTATTCTTGGGGTAGTTTCAAGTAACATCCATAGTCAAACTGTTGGAATCTCAGCTGATGGTGTACTCCTCCTCTATCGAGTACTGTCGGCCTGTCGCTTTACACAGAGGCGCTTCCCACTTTCCTGGACTGTTGTAGTAATCATCCTGTTGAGTAACATGGGTCTGCTGCGCTGACACAGAGGTGCTTCCCAATGTGGCTTTGCCGCGCTCACACTGAGGCGCTCCCCCTCGTAGCTTGCTGAGGTACTCCTCCTGTCAAGTATCGTGGTTCTGCCACGTCACACAGAGGCACTCCCCACTGTGGGTCTGCTGTTCTCACTCATAGGAACTCCCCTACTGGGCTCGTCGAAACTCTATGAGTTGAAAGGTTAGCAGTCATCAAGTCTCATCCAGATACTTAGTCTCAATACTCCGCTCGCTCGTCTCCAGGAGGATCCACTACTAGAGCTATAGGTCGATAATCTAACTATCATGAAGTCCCAATTAGAAGTATCTTAATGGACCGTCTCATCATAGGGATCTCAACGCAACAGAAGGCGTGTCAATCGGACGCTCGGTCCGATAGTTATTGGCATCTCCATTCCGGGGGCCCAGTTGGTTTTTAGGTTCAAACCAACCTGATCTTACACCAACTATGTCCAAAACTCTAGTAGGGTTTTCCAAAAGTACCATCTCATTCTAAGCTTTCCTTCACCGCAGACGGTTCGTCGATAAGACACTCATAGCCCAAGATACGGGCGAAAAGTTGTATTCAGCTAATCTGGTCCAGACTGGGGTCCGGCCCGGTCCGTGGGTCTGACCCCGTCCGCGAGTCTGACCCGGCCCTAAAGGAAATGGCCCGACCCGAGGGGTGTCCCGGCCTGATGGTTGGCCCGACCCAAGGGGTCGGCCTGGCCTGATGGCGTCCCGAACCGAGGGGGAGGCCCGACCCGAGGGCGGCCCGCATGACCCGACAGACTAGCGGCCTGCGTGGCCCGGATGGCAGGCCCGCTTAGCCGGGCTGGCTAGCCGTTGTGGCCCGGGTAGCCATGTGTGTGTGTGTGGTGGGCGGGGGGGGGGGGGGGGTGTCGTCCCCCCTGCTTCCAAACCGAACCGGCCCTAGGTGCCAGTTCTGTTTTTCCGCGGGACCCAGGGGGTCCTGCCTTGTCCGGCTGGCTGAGCGGCAAGCCGGTTCCCTCACCTCTGGTGGCCGGCCTGACGCCGGCCACTCCTGGATCCTCCACCATGGTGCGACGAAATCTTAGTTCCACTACCCTCCGCGCGACAGGACGGCGCCGCGCCACATCCACCCCGGTCCGGCCTGGCTGCGCCCCCCTGCTGCCCTCCGCACGCCATGATGGCGCCACGTGCCTCCGCTGCAGCCCACCATGGATGTAGTTCTCCTTCCACGCGGCACAATGGTACCCCGCCCTCTTAGCGACCCGGTGGCCTTGCGCATCCGGTTTTCTTCACGACCGGCCCTACTACGGCCGTCGTTGCTCCACCTCCATCGTCAACAGACAAGGATAAACTATGGGGGAGGGTCGGGCCTTGTTCATTCGGTCCGAGCCCTCCTCGTTATGGTGTTATCATTCAGTTCTCAAACCATAAATTGAACAATGAAGATGAATAATAAATTCAACTCAAATCTCCCTACCTCTATTGACGATGATTGTTGACGAAGTCGCAGGAAGGTGGCGTCGTTTCTTCAATGTCGGAAGAGGAAGAGTTTGGAGAAGACGAGTCGAAGATGATGTCATCGGCGTTCTTTGTGGGAGGTAGTGCTTCCACTTCTTGCCCCGGTTGAAGAGGGAGAGATGTCTGCCGTTCTTTATTAGTGGAAGAGACATTCTTCATTTGGATAATTTGTTCCTCCAAGTTCTTCCAATTTCTTCCTCCTCTCCCAAAGGTTCCTCCAAAATAATGCTTAGCTAAAAATAATAGAGGAAGTTCTCTATTATTTTTATGGCACAACAACACAAATACTTGTGTTTAATTAAATGAGACAACTCATTTAATTAATGGAAAGGAACGGTTAAAATTCAAAATTAGGGGAGGTGAGGAGTTCCAATTAAATGGATAGAGGTGTCCAATTAATTAACGGGGAGTTTAAAACTGTTAAGAAACTCGGGTGGGCCCCACTAAATAATATCCTCACAAGGGAGGTTATGTGTGGGTGGACCCCACCACCATAACCTCCCATGGGAGGTTATGGTGTGGTGGCCCCCACCACTAACCACCTCTTTGAGGTTTTAACCACCATAAAATAAAAATAAAGTTAACACTTTTTTTTATTCAATTTAATTAAAAAACCCCAAAAACTTTCTCCCATTCTCATCAAAACGCAACTGCGGTGAAGGTCTCACTAAGAAATCATCGACGCTACGAGCTCAACGATGCCCTCAGATTTCTATTTTGAACACTGGTTAAAAAGTTCTTAAATCCTACTCATACATTTTCTGAACGTACCCAAACCAAACTTTAGAAATTGATTATGGGCACACCGGGCCTCAGAATCAAGCGCCGTAAATTTCCGTGGACTCGTAATAATCCCATGAATTTTAAAAAAAAATTCCACATAATTTCTGGGTCTTTACAAAATTCTTCAAATATGAACATCGTATATATCAATGAAAGATAATTAGAAACATAATACATTCCATTAGATTCATAACATTTTCATTTATACCAATTGAAAATCCTAGTAGGATCATGAAATGACACTATGTGTGAGGGGTGAATCAGTGTGGAATAATTATTACTGAATTTGTTTCACTTTAATTATTTGGACCAATGAAGCTGCTAACATAAATGGATGTTATATTAATAATGTGAAATAATCACACAATTTTAAAAATGGAAGGTAAAGAGATAGGAACACATGATATTTTTAAAAGGACCACCCTCGATGTGGGTGACTATATCCTTGATATGTTCAGGTCAATTTTGAGACACAATTACTTAACTTATATCATATAGTTAATGGAGTTGGGGAAATGATAATACTTGGATCCTATAGCTACATCTATATAGTTCTATAATCTTATGACTGGTCATTTATATAATGTACATTGATTTTTGAATGTCCCTTCCAACCTCACTCTATGAACAAGATCTTCAGTGTAATACAGTTAATAATAACTTTTTATTGAAATAACTTCTTCTACAGTCAAGGAATTCATCTATAGGTTGATAAACAATTAGAACAACAATCACTCTAGAGTTTTTCTCAATCTTAACAATGATCAACACATGAACATGAAATGAACCTCGATGATATATTATTTATCTTTAGCAGCAATCATTATACTAGTAACTAGTAATTCCAAATCACCTTTATAAAGATAATTATCATTAATAGTGATCTCATGTTGAGATCCTTTCTTTTTTATCCTTCTACTTCTTCAACATCAAGAATAATATTCAACAAAGGTACTTATTAAATTTTCTTTAATCTCCCCTTTTTTTCTTTAACATAATATTCTAATTATTTTATAAACTCTAGAAATTATCATGTTGATATTATTCCATATTATAAATATAGAAACTATATGAATTACATAACATGAAATTTATTATTTTAAAACTATTCAAAATAATATCTCAAGAAAACAACCATATTTGATCTTCATTTAGAAGTACAGCTTACTATTGAATTTATATATTTTTTTAAATAAATAGCATAAAAATATATTCATTTAAATATTTCAATTTCTTTTTCTATATTTATATTGAGATTACACCCAAAAAATACATTTCTATGTATGTGTGTAGTAATAATATCGTGTTGTGGTATTCCTCTCATAACATGAGATAGTAATAACTCTTCTCCTTGTATCACATAGATATTATAAATATACCTACTGTGGCATGATTTCTTTATTCATCACATTTCAAAGCCACTCTATATTATATTGAAACATCACTTCATCATAATAACATCCTGTAATTCTCACATGAAATCAAATTATGATGTGACCCCTTTCATTGTGACATAACTAATTTCTAAAACTATGTCTTAAATATATCCTCAACTTCTTCATGGCATGTTTTCATAAATCATAACAAAATCTACTTGAGGAAATCTTTTTTTATTGACAATTACCTTGAATAATCATGATTTTAATAGCGACATAATCATTAAACATGATTTAATTCATGAATTAACAAATATAACCCCAATAATAGAAGCCAATGATATTGAATTCTAGTGTATTTGGAAGATAAGATACATAAATATATCATCTTAAATATAAAAACACTAACTTTATTTAAAAATCCACATAGTGTTCCTAACTTTCATCGATCTTTTTAATAATACATATATTACCCTAGGGATAATACTTAAGGTAATGGTGATATAAAAAACATAATAAGGGAATAAAAATGGAAATAATATATAACATGAGAGTCAATAGGAACAACATGATATCATAAATAGACTGATTATAAGTATTAAAATATTACATAAGGAAATCAAAGCATCATATTATGGAATCATAATCATCTGGGAATATAATAAAGCATTAAATATTAAGCATATGTTAAGGATAATCCTGAAAATAAAATATACAGGGTAACCACCATCATAATCATGGTATACTCTACACAAACAGCATTATAGCATAGTGTTATTAGTATAACCTTTCATGCACTATACATATCATGTTTAGGATAACTGTCCATGCATCATAAATAGAATCTAATGAGAAATTAAACTTACCCAATGCATTGTAGGGAAGAAATAGACCCAACGATCCCAACAAAAGATAAATTGTATCATAATAAGGACAATAATATTAGTACCAGAAAAGTAAAAAAGAAAAATAAATAAACCATAATCAGAATATAACTTAAAATAAGAATTTGTATTTCATAATCAAGTCTTAATTCATAACCAAAGGCTATGCTATATATATTCCCAAAGAATATGCAATTAAAGAATTTTTAGCATTAATAATTTCAAAATGAACTTATGCCTTAGAAATGGGGTTTAAATGTAAAAACTTTGTGAGAAATATTCAGTGAATAAGAAATATAAGTGAAAGACATAGAGGAAAATTTATTAAATAAGTAAAGGGATTTTTTAAAGAAGTAAAACGAATACAATTTGACATAAAACCATAATTGAACCAAGATGGTTATACCTAAACCAATGAGGGTTTTTATAATCTATTAATTATTTAAAAAATTATATAGAGGAAATTCATGACATGTGACCAGAAATAGAAATGTTACCTAAAATCAAGTTTACTTAAAAGTTGAAAATACGTTGGGAAGTGAAGACTTTCATAACCATGGAAATGAAAGGGATATTAATCTTGATATATATTAAAGGAAAATATATACAAAAATATATTAAGTACATGATAATTATATGGCCTAAAAATGGATAAAAATAAGGGGAATGTGTAAGTGGAAAGTCTCAAAGGAGGTATAAAAGATCTATTTTTATGTGTTAAAACACTATTGTTGGAATACCACATCATAAAAAAATATAATAAAAATTTATTTTGAAAATAATAGAATATAAATATTATTTTAACCTGAGTTAACACTTAATGTGTATTCTAATTAAAAAAATAGAAAATTGGTAGTAAATGAATATATGGACAAGGAGGGGAAACTGTCATTTAAATAGATGAGAATCATTGATAACACGGTTTCATTTTCAAAAAGGATTAAAAGTAACCAAAAAGTAAGGATTTAATCAAAAATTGATCTCCGAAGATATAAATAAGGTATACCATATGAAATAAAGGAATAAATTCAATGAAAAACTATAACTCAAGAAATTAGATTGAGTTATGAAAGACCCTTATATATTAGAGAAGATATCAATCATTGCCCACAGTAAGAAGATCCGGAATGAAAGTTATGTTTCCTAGTAAAACACTAATTTATAATATTATAAGTCATGGAGGTAGTATATAAACCATAAAAATAAATATTGGTTTATAATATCAAATTATGCCTTGATAAAGGGTGATTGAGACATAACCCTTATATATTGAGGAGAATTCTAATAAAAAAACTTTTAAAGAGGGAAATATTGAATTTGATGTTCAAATACCGTTAATAAAGATAACTCATGATATTTTAATTATATTTGATAGTATTCACACGATTTAAATGAAAATATGTAATTAAAAGAAAATATATCTTAAAGAAGGAAATTTTGTGGTGAAACTTTTATGATTTTAGTAATTTTTGAATCAAAACTCATTGGAATCCTAAAAATTAAATGGTTTTCTAAATCCAATTAATTAAAAAATTTAATATTGAAAAATAAATTATTGGTCAGTAAATAAATCTTATACATTTAAAATTGTTTCATAACATCAAAATGTTTCTCAGTTAAGAGAAATTGACAATATTATCTTTACCACGTGTATGAAAGTGTTATACACTTTCGTTTAACATGATTAATCATTAAATTAAATTATTTATATATATATATATAAGAAAATTTTTCATCTATATTTATTTTTTGAGGTCTATATATTATCTTTTTGTACTTATTTTTAATATAGTTTTCACTTACATTGGTTACTCGGGGTTGTTCCGTTAATTTCTTCATAATACATTCAGCTTACAGATTGTGGTTAGATATATTGTAAAATAATTCCATGATATCAATAATTGTGTAGATATATTTTCTTTATTATTTTATTAGGTCAATAGTTATATAGTTTCAAATTTTATCCCAAAATAGATCTAAATTAAGAAATGTACTTTCATTAGTATCTTAAAGGTGGTTAAAGTTCCCCAGTTTTTTCCCATTTATCATACTTACAGAATGAACAATATTATTCTAATAGAATATCAATTGTGTGAATAATATCATATTATTTAATAAAATAACCTTTTTAAACCAACTATTTATAGTGGTTTTGGAAAATTGAACACATCATTCATAGAGGCGGTAGTCCTTACTCAAACATGATGACATTTTCATTTCCTAATGATTTTAGAGGAAAGTATAAAATGGATATCTAAATCATATAATAACATTTAATCCTAGTAAAAATTATTGTTTTATTATACCTTCATGGATAGAGGGTAATTTAGTGGTGTAGAAGAAAAAATTAATTTTCAAATGTTGGATTGATAGTATTACATTCCCTCTGAAAGTTATATTTTTGGTAATACGTTAAAACTATTTATCTTGTACTTTTCGTGAGAACAAATTTTCAAAGGATTGGGGTGTCTGTTGAGGAGATACTAGGGTATAGTTTTGACTAATCCAAGGATTTATAATGAGCTTAGAAATGGGGAGGATGTGGTCTCTTTTTATAAGTGAAGGAATTGGAACATTTTCAAAAACACTTTATTTCTCCATAATATCACTCCATTATTAAAGGAACAAGGCTCAAACAATGGAAAATAATGGTACAAGAATATTTATAAAGATGATAATCCCTAAAAAATTGAATATTAATGATGATTTTAGCATGTTCTAGCCACTTGAATAAGGGGTAAACCATTTTTACCTTAATTTACCCTTACTTGGTAACTCCATTATCACCACAGAAAACTAATTTAATGGAAAATTTTAAATTAATTTTTTAAATAATTTGAAAATTATTATTGAAAATATGTAAATAACTATATAAAATAAAATTTCCTTATTTTATTGAAATTAATTTTAGTATAAGCACACATAATGTGTAAACAAAAGTTTAAAAAAGTTTATCCTAAGCATAAGATTAAAGTTCTGGATAAAATAATCAATTTTATTTATTATATTAAAAGTTATATTTTTCTTGAAATAATATTTATTAAAAATTACATTAATTCATAGATTATTTTTTACCATGTGAAAATCTGATTAAATGAAATAGAAGAAAAATAGTTTTTGTTAAATCATTACCAAAATTTTGTAAAATGTCAACCATGGATTTTTTATATCAAAATTTTCTTTTAAAATAAATATTTTAACTCCATAAAAAAAATTTGTAAAAAAAAATTCAAAAAATTTCATTGCTAACTATCATAAAAGTTATAGTATTTGTGAAATCCTTATTTGTCATGATTTACCAAAACTTAATTATTTTTAAAAAATCCTAAAAATTAATCATAAAGTGGAATAGAAATTTTTAAATAAAACATTAACTTATTTTTGAAAAATCAAGATTTATAAATTTATAAATTAGATTTTAAATTAAAATACAACATTTTAAGGAAAACTAGATTTATTAAAAAAATACTTTTTAAACAAATGGGGTTTTTAATCTTATTTCATATATATTTCAAAATAATTGGATATTGATAGATTATTTTATTAATCTAAATACTACCTATTATTATAAATTTTTTATTATGATCAATTTAATTTATTAAGGTAAAATAGAATACCCATGTTTTAAATGGTTCTTTGAAATGAAACCATTTTAAAATAATTATCAAAGTGAATGAATTTATTTTAATTCATGATTATCCTTTTTTATACTAATTATTATATTATTATTGGATTTTTAATATGTTAGGGTTCATTTTAGTCAGGTGTTGCATTAGTTCAGTGTTTCACTGGACATAGACAATTGAAGACAATGCCAATCTATGTGATCAAAAATCTTGGGTGTGACCTATCATAAATTTTAAAAGAAGATAATTTTATTCAATATCATATGTTACAGAAAATACTGAGTTATACTGAATTACAGATAACAATGATTTTCTTTGAAATATTGTGTTTCATGAAAGAACAAGATTTCTAGAAAAACAATTTATTATTAATATTATTATTCAATATGAAAATTATCACCAAGAATTTGGAATGGAGGGTAAGAATAGTATTAAATAACTTATGAAAATATCTAGTTATTAACTATATATTTATTATAAATAAATGAAAATCATTTAAAAGAAAATGAAATGATTTCTAAAAAACACTACTTTTTCTAAAAGACAGTTTAATCATGCTTTTCACACATAATTTAAACTTAAATTCTACCAAATTTAGAAAATTTATATGAAAAATAATATCCGTTTTTTTAAATTGTAATATAAAAATAATCTTAGGGAAAAGTTTTTGGATTTTTAAAAGAAGTTTCATGTTTTGATGGATAGTGAAAAATACTAAATTTGAATTAAAAACTATCTTTTCATTTAAAAAATTTATAAGGTAAAAATATATTTTTAATTGATTTTAAAGTAAAATTAGTTAAATTTTATATTATATATTCCAATTTATGTAATTTTAATCATTTTAAAATATAATTTTGATATAAAAATATTGTAATATTTTGAACATTTTCACTTTAAACACTCACTTTCGCATCACGTCTGTTGGATTAATTTTAAAATAAATTATGCCCCTTATTTGATTTGAATATGTAAAAATGGAATATATATTTAGAATAAAATTAATTTATACCATTTTATAAGTTAAACATAATCTTTGACCCTAATTATCAGTGAAAATAGTTAAAATTGATAACCATAATTAAGGTAAAAACGAATTTATCAGGGGATTTACCTTATTAGATGCGGGGTAAAATGACCTAACAACTTATCCAACAACCATTTAATGGTAATATTTCAACCCTTATAACCCTATTCTCAATTTTTATAAGTTATTGGGATACTATTCCATGAAATTGACCTATATAATAAGTTAATTATAGGAAAATCCAAAAAAGGAACATTCATTGCCTTTAAAATTTATAAATCATTAGGATAGGAAAACAATATCATATGTTCAGTTATAAATATTATTTTTTAACTTAAATTAGTTTTATCATCATTGTAATTTAGTTTATATTTTCAAGTGATGAAATAATCCCTTTAAAGGAATAATAAACCCAAATGAACGCATTATTTATTTAATAAATAAATAAAATAAATGATACTACAAATATTAAAGTTGATGTAAATTGAATGAATGATTACGTTAAATTTTTTACATGATTTTATAATGTTAAAATGTTGTGATAAATAATATAATTTAATTCATTAATTTTCATGTTATTTTTAAATTCAAATTAAATTAATAATATCAAAATATATATTGACATTATATTATAATAAATGATTATTTATTAAATGATTTAAAATTACTAAAAATAATATATTCTCTAAAGAGATTATTAAATTTTAATAAATATAATATATGTTTAATTCATAGACCAATTTTTTTTATAATGACTATTTTGACCATTGAATAGTAAAGAAACCATATTAATGCGGTTAAGGGAAAATAGTATTTTTATGGATTACATGAATTTGTATTAAAATTAATTTTATAAAAAAATTATATTTTTTATTTTTATTTCATATATATAATAATTATTTCGAAATTATATAATAAAACCCATTTTAATTGTATCCTTAAATGATAAATTACCTTGGTAAATAATATATATGAGTTACCATGGTAAAAACTAAAAAGGTTAAAATTGAGTTAACATAATGACTAATGAATAAAATTATAAAAATGCTTTTAATTTTATGGATTGGATATGTTGATCAACCAAATTTACCCTGAACTCAATTATTCTTCAATTTTGGATCCACATTAGGTATGGAAGACCTCCCAATAGTGAATAATTTTTAGTACTTACAAGAATGTCACTCCTCCTCAACTATAAAAGGGTTCTCACTCTCCTAGCTTATTCACTCCTATAAATCCATTTTCTTGTCAAAAACCTATCTAAATAACTTTAAAATGTCACTAACCTTAAACTAGAAGCATTATATTTAAAATAATGCTGACCATTGAATGTGTTAGTTCAAGCCTAAGGAGGATAACGCAAAGAAGTTGTAATGTTATTCAACAAGTGTCTTTATTTTATTTCTTTATCCAACTCCTTCAATATATATTATACCATAATTATATAATAACATAAGTATATTCTATATAATTATATTTTTTAATATTAAGTTTAATACCTAAAATTGTAAACACTTCCATCAATTGGGTTATGAAATCATTGTTTGTCTGTACGACCGACAACCGCCTTGTGAACCGATGTCCTTTGTTTTTTCCATAACCACCTCTCAAGGATGGATATAATGATGGATATAAATTATATTTTTTATATTTAAATCATATTTTTATATTTTTATTCATTATATCATATAAATAATTTTTTTACTTTCCATTCCTTTTGTGATACAATAATTTCACTCGTTTTTACGACAGACTACTGCCATTAAAACTGATGTGATTCGTCTATAACTAGAATGTAACATGGAAGGTGATAAGGATAATGTTAGTGATTATATGTGATATAATTAACATAACTATTATATTAACTAAATATTCATCATTATAAATATATAATATATTTAATTTTATTTTTTACACTAAAAAGATGATAACATCGTTCTTGTATGTGGGAACAACCGCCTTCACGAAAAAATATAACTCTCTTTTCATAAATATCATTCATGAAGGGTCATAAAATTATAATTGATGTGTAAATATTATAATTATGTAATTATTATTATTATAGAGATCATATAACTATATAACATTCCCACAAACTTGAAATTTTATGAAGACATACGAATAAGAAAACCAGGAAAATTAACACCCGAGTCAATGAAAATAATAAAGCATTATTAATAGAAGGGTAATAATATGTTATAAAAGGGTAATATATGATATTATAAAAATTAATATATATTTTTTTATAATTTAATAACATGTCTAAAATCACTATAAATTATGTAAAATAATGTAAAATCAAAAGGAAGAATGTGGTAAGAAATTTCATCTCAATTTATATTCCATTGAGACTTATTTATTATTATGAACCAATTCAATTTTATGCGGTTCATATACATAACTATTGACATGTAATATCAGGATTCATTCATACTTCATTGTATTTTATATTTCATTTTGAATCATTTAATCCAATATTATTTGACTTTAAAATTATAAATTCAAAAGAGTTATTGTGCAAACTCTATTTATTTTCTGATTATTAACATTCTGTTGAAACAATCACTTGACTATAATCATTTATCATTAGAAATTTCACTTCCCTTAAATATTCATATTATTTTATAATGTATTTTATTATTCCCTAGACCTTACAGAATTTTTACATATGACATATAATTTGAAATCTATTTTTATATCTGGGGAAATGTTGATATATTCATATTATTTACTCAATAAGGATATTTGATGATAAGAAACATTATTAAATTGATTATTTTATATATGAATAATGATTTGGACCAATAGATATTAGTGTGTCCCAGTTAATGATATCCCCTAGATGCATTTATAGTCTCATGAGACAAATCAGTTGGCCAAATTAGATGAGTTTTGCCCAGTATATTTTAAACCGTCTTGTGAAAGGTCTTGATGGTAAAGGTGTCATTTGAATTGGATACATGAAGTCTAACAATTAAGTATTTATTTTATTTAGAATTCATTTATTATTATCCAGTATATTTTCACTATAATAATATCTTTGGATGAATTTCATTTTCAGTTTATTGATTAAATGACCTCAGTTATGAGTTTTTTACCTTACTATATTAATTATTCGTTATTTATTCATGCAGTCATGTTATTTAAATTAAATTTGTGTGTATTTTTTCAAATTTCTATACTGATTATGATTATTGATTAATGATAATTTAGATATACATAAACCTTATTGAGAATTTGAGCTCATATTTATTTTTTTCCCTTCTCTAGGTTATGAAGAAGATATCTTTGAATAAGTTTTCAAGGATGTTGTTTATTATCTTTTGTTATGTATTATGTTTTACTTTATATTCCCAATGTAAAATGGGTATCATGTATGTATGTGGTTCTCTAAAAATACAAAAATTATTAGTCCTTTAGGATTTGATTCCCTGTAATCTTTCCAATTTAATAAAGTAAGGCATCTGCTCTGGGATACTAGGGTCAGGTTCACTACAGTTAGTATCAAAGAA
The DNA here is from genome assembly GCA_963277665.1 of Viscum album. NCBI lineage: Eukaryota > Viridiplantae > Streptophyta > Magnoliopsida > Santalales > Viscaceae > Viscum > Viscum album. Next base: position 175,002,351 of record OY728157.1, read on the forward strand.
AGTTTAGCATAAACCTCGTGAACTATATTTAGGAAAACATATATCAGGGAATATAATGTTATGATCTAATTTGAGGATAATTATAGAATATCATCTTAATGTTTTAGTATGGTGCAGATTATGTGGTTTTTCGAACAATACATATATTTAATGGATACTGTAAGTGGACAGGTTCTTGAATAGATGTACCTTTGGGTAAAAACATTGAAAAGGGAATATTGGGATTAACCCAATCATCACTCGATGCATAAAAAATGCCTTACTAAGAACCTTGTTTGACACTCATGGGTGATATTTTTAGGTTAGTTCACATTTTCTTTACAAACATTTATGAATGATTTGAAATTAAATATATCCTTAATGAAACGATGTTTATGACTATGATAATAATTATGAAAAAATTATTAAATTTATGTTAATTATTTCACTATTTTTGGGATTAAACATTATGTTAAATAATTCTATGATCCAATTTAACATATACCATTGTTTAAAAATGGAACACACAAGAAAGAAGTTTTTCAATACTCATGGCCAATATAGGGGACTCCCTATTGAGGAAACTGATATATATAGTATTGGAAATTAGAAATTTATGGATATATTAGGGAAACATAATTAGGTTATGAAAAATAACCTTTCCATATTTGATCTACTTATTTAACAATGATATTCCCCTATACTGGATCACTTTATATGATAGAGGCCCTTTCTATTTAGTGGGATTACTGATCCAACAGTAGCTGAGTAATAGATTATGTATCTGGAGAAGATATTTATGGTGTTGGGATGTGCCTAAAAGGAAAAGTTTATACATGTAGTGTATTTTCTCAAAGTTGATTCTCATCAATGGAGTTCATTGATACATAATACTAGGATAGAAGAGGAAATAAAACTCCTGGAATGGAAATATTTTACGGAGATATTTTTCGGCAAATATTTCTCTCTCGAGAAACAAGATGAGATAAAGAGAAATATCATTAGCTTAAAGAAGAAGTAAGAATAACGTGTTATAGAGTTTGAAGAAACATTTAAAAGGTTATCTAGGTTTTCTATAGATTACATATCTAACATAGAGTGAAATATTGACTATTTATTTTCAAGGATAAAGATAAGTTTCTATGTGGAAGTAGTCTCTAAAACACTTTATTCATATGATGAGATGGATTTATGTACTATCAAGATAGATAAATAATTATCTATGTCTTATAGATTAAAAGTTAAGTAAGAAAAAATGAGGACGGTAGAGAAAATAATATATTAAGGGAAGAAGGGAAAGATGTATTTGACCACATGTGATAATATTAGAAAAATTCACCTTAGGAAATGCACGAAAATGTTTAGAAATTTGAATAGGATTGTAGATAAATTTCACTAAGCTCATGATTTTAAAGAGAATAAAAATATTTCTAATGTTAAATTCTACAACTATAAATAAATTGGGCACTATGAAAATGAACAACCTAAGCATCAAGGGAATAAACCTAAGAATAAGGTAAGGGATCAAGGTCAATCTTATCCTATTGATTCAACTAAAGTACAATGATTAATATTCTTTTGAATTTGGATCCATGAAATATTTTTTAAAAGTATTTTATTGATGATATTTTCATAAAAATAATTATGAAATATATAAGGATTGTACTACATTAATATTTCATTAAGTGTTTAAGATCATATGTTGAATGGTACCAAGAAAAGTTATTCGGTAGCAAGTTGAACTTTTTGTAAAATACATGGTTGTGGGAATGAAAACCCTTAATATGTTCTTGATGTTGAGATAATTATTTTTAGATAAATATATGATTGATATGTATAAACTAAATTGGATAGTTGTTACTAACTTGGAACTGATTAAGGATTTGTCGATAAAGTGGTTTATACACCATTTTATGGAGTCAACAACATATTTGGATATAAGGAATCTATCAAATAACCTGTTTTTTAAGGAATAAAGAATAATGAATGTTTTTAATATGTTTTTTTGGTAATTTATGTTATTACCATGTTTCAATATAATACATAATAATAATATTTATATATTAATAATGTGATTACTAAGAGTTAATTCATTTTTTTTGAAGAGATTAATGATAATATAATCTTGTAAATTCAATGACCTTCTTTCCGAAGTTCTGGATATAGATATTTTGGAAGGATCATAAGTTTATCGATTTATGAAATAGTTTAATTTGAAATTTGGATAGGTTTTTATATAATAATGTATTACTTAACCATTTGAAGATTTATTCATATTAGATAACTTATCTTAATTCTATTGATTTCTAAAAAATTATTTGAGAAATATAGAAAGACTTGAAACTTATTATGGGTCTTACGATCTATTAAAATTAATTTTAGTGATTAAAATATAAAAAATTCATTCATTGAAACACGTTTCTTAGAGTAAGGTATGAATTTAAATTTGATCAAAGCACAACCCAAGTATGAAATTATTCTTATGAATTAGAAACGTATCAAAAAAATATATTTTCTTACATTCATAGTTTTTAAAACAAGTCCTCAACTATAGGAAAGAGGGACTTGAAAAAAAGTTTTTTCCTATTATAATAATTTTATATGATATCAATTACCTTTTTCACACCTCAATTTTTTGGCTTTGTGGTCATTAACTTTCTCTTGAACATGTTCTTTATCTATCTCCCTCGATATTTGAGTTTTAGTTTTCTCTTCCATGTAAATGTTTTATTTCCTACCTATGTTATCCTATATATAAACCTTGATATGTGATTATTCTAGAGAGGATTTTTACTTATATTTATCATTTATTATTAAGATGTTTCATTAACTCTTTTTATGAAGTGGGTTTCAATAAATTAATTTTTAAATGTCAACCATTTCGTTTCTAAAATCAAGTTTAAATTTGGAGGATGAAATTTATTTAAGGAGGAGAGAATTTAACATGCTGAGAATTATAAAAGAATAAAATTTTATTTGATAGCATATGTTACATGTAATATTGAGTTATCTTGATTTACATAAAATAATGAGTCTCTTTGAAATCATTCATTACACATAAGGTTTAGTTTTGTTGAATAATTATATATTATTAATGTTATTATTTAATATGAATATTATCACGTAGTTATTGGAATGGAGTGTAAGAATAAGATTAAATTAATTATAAATATATATAGTTTACACACATTTATTATATATATATTAATTATATAAAAAATAAAAATCTTTTAAAATAGAAATATTTGTTTTTTAAAAATAGTTTTTTTAAATACAATTTAATCCTTATTTGTTCACCTAGTTCAAAATTAATTTTTACCACTTTTTAGAAAATTTATAAAAACAACTAAACTTAATTTTTTAAATTTTAATTCCAAAATTATCATAGGGTTAAGTTTTTTGATTTTTTTTCAGAAGTTTCATTTTTTGATAAATAGTGACTAACTGAAGCTTAAATTTTTTATTATGAAAACACTTTTGAGAAAAAAGTGAGAAACCAAATTACATACCATTCATCCAAATAAATTCATAAAAGATGTTCTACTAGATCGAGGATAAAGTAACTGCCCCTCCCCAGAAACTACATCGTGATGTCAAGCCTCCACCTTCACAAGACCACTCAGCTATCTCTCTCTTGTAAGGTTGCACGAGCCTGGTACCAATGGTTGATCCATACCCTCTCAAATATCCAAATCCGAATGGTAATTATTTAATGAATTATTACTAATCTTAACCACATATGGAGATGACCCTTGTAGGATGTTCATTGAATACACACACAAAATAAAAAATAAACCAAATTTCAAAATATCGTCTCAAATATCACCCATTATAGATTCCAACAAGCGCTTAACTTAAATCCGCACATCACCATCCAAGCACCTTCACTATATTCGTGTCAACTTACCATCAAATACTTCATCCTATAGCACCTCCCATGCCACCAGAACCACAAATCCAATTTAAAAAATCAACGAACACCAAGAACACAAACATCACCCCAACCATTACGAAATGCCAATGACAGATCTCAAACTAAATGAACTCAATAATTCACTTTCACAAAAAAGGATCTCCAACAACTTTATTATGGGGGTAGATACTAGGAAGGAAGAATCCAATTCCAAAAAAATTCATAACTAGTTACCAGAGAAGCGATCTTCAATTAAAAGAAATAATCCTTCTTGGACCAGTAATTTCAAGTATTAAGAAAAAAACTAAACCATGGATTGAATCTTTAGGAATAGAAAGATAAAAAAAATTGACTGAAGAAATGTGTGCGGTGAATGAAACACCGAAAACACCACCGAACCAAAAATTCCAGAGAAAAATGAACCGAGATGGGAACCCAACATCTTGAGTAGTAAAAAATCATCCCAAAGCATAATACCGATGCAAAAAAAATGAAGAGCAACGAACCATCACCAGCATGCTGGAAGAAATACACCTGTAATCCAGATCCCGCTATCGCCATCCTGGTCGCCCGTGGAGACCACGACCCACCACCCAACACACACAAATAGAGATGAAATGACAACCCTCATACTATAGAAGTTGGGTCTCAGAATAATTAATTAATCTAATAAGTTTAAATTAATTTTTTAACATAATGATAAGAGAAAATAATTAAAATTAATTATCATGATTAATTTTAAAAATATTTTATCAAGGACTAATTTTATTAGATAAGGAGTAAAATGACCTAAGAACTTGTACAAAACCTATTATCTGGGTATATTTAGATATTTACCACCTTAGGATCTATTGTTAGGTGTTTTGGGATAATATTTAGGGAATTCTACCCATAAAATAAGTTACGTAATGAAAAAGACAAAAAAGGAACCTTCCTTGCCTTAAATATTTATAATGCTTTGTGATAGGTATAAAACATTTTATGTTTAGTTATTAATATTATTTTGAATGTTAAATATTTTTTTTACATATATATATATTTTTAATTTTTTTGAGATGAAATAATGACTTTAAAGGATTAAGAAATTTCAACGCATGAATTATTTAGTTAATAATTAAATAGCATAAATGATACTAAAAATATTAAAGGTAGTGAAAATTGAATGAATTATTTAGTTAAATTTTTTTTGATGATAATATCATGTTACATAGGTTTGAAAATAACATATTTTAATTCAATCATTTTTTTTGAATTTTTTAATTCAAATTAAACAAATAATGTCAAAATTGACATTAATGATATTTTATAATAAATGATATTTTATTAAATGATTTAAAATTTAAAAAAATACTATATGATATAAATTTATTTATAAATTTTGATAAATATAATATATATTCCACTCATTGACCAATTATTCTGTTATAATGGCTTTATTGACCACTAACTGTTATAAAACTCTATTAGCGCGGTTAAGGTATTAACTGTATTTTTGTGCATTATATGTGTTTGTATTAAAATTAATTTTATAGACACATTGGATTTTTTATTAGATTTTATATATAGAATCATAATGTATAAATTATATAATAAAATTAATTTTAATTTTATCCTTAAAGGATAAATTACCTAGATAAATAAAAAATATATATTTTACTATGGTAAAAACTAATAGTTTAAAATTGAGAAAACTTAAAGATTAAATAATAAAATTATAAAAAATTATTTATTTTTTTCGTTTTGGAGGTTTTTATAGACAAAATAAACTCTATCCTACATTATATTTCATTTTTTCTGCCACATGAGGTAATGGGGACCTCCCAATAGTGAATACTTTTGAGTATTTACAAGAATGTCACTCCTTCTCAACAATAATTGGGCACTCACTCTCCCCCATTATTCATAATTTTTAATCCATTTTGGATCATAAAAATACTATCCAAATAACTTATCAACCTCCCTAACCTCATACCATAATCTTTAGTTTGGTAAGAAGGCTAAACATTGATGTAATTAGTGAAAACCTAAGGTGGATACCCCGAATAAGAGGTAATATTCTACAACATGCCTTTTTTTATTTCCTTCTCCACCTCCTTGAATTTCAATTATACCATGAATATATAAGAATATAAATGTATTACACATAATTATATATTTTTATGTTAAGGGTAATATCTAAAACCTCACACACATCCATCAAATGGTTTATGAAATCATCATTCTTGTGTTTGTCGGACTAGTACCTCACAAACTGATGTTGTTAATTTTTCCATTACAACCTCTCAAGGTTTGGTATAATGATGGAAATAAATTATATAAATAATATTTTAAAAAAGAATTATAAATATATATTTATGATATCTTATATATTCCTTTTTAATTTCCATTCATTAGGTGGTATGACAATTTTGATCGTGTGTACGACATAATACCACCACACGAAGTGATGTGATTCGTCTTCACTAACGCATAAATTGGAAGAATATAAAGATAATTTTATTGATTATATTCAATATTAATGTAATAATTTAATGTTTTCATCACTTATTTATTATTTTTTAAAAAATAATAATCATTTTCTTTTTACACTAAAAAATGATAACATCGTTTGTGTATGTGTGTACTACTGCCTTCAGGAATTATCGTGACTCTCTTTTCATAACCATATTTCATGATGGGTATTAAAATTATAAATGATGTATAAATAAGTTAATTATTTCATGAATATTATTCTACATATGATATAACTATATCATATGCATAAGAACCAAAATATTCATGACAAAACATGCATAAGAAAACATGGAAAATTAACACATAAATCAATGAAAACAATGAAATATTATTAATGAACTGTTAATAATATGGTACAAAACGATCCTATATGATTTTGTAGATATTAATATGGTTTTTTTATATTTTAATAACATGTTTTAAACTAATATAAATGATTTTATAGGCATACAATCAAAAGGAAGTGTGAGGCAAGGGATTTAGTCTCAATTTAGATTCCATTGAGACTTATTTTTTATTATGAACTAATTCACATTTACCTATTGTATATACTACAATTTTGACATGTAATATCATGATTAATTTATAATAAAATGAATTTAATGTTTCAATATGATTAATTTAATCCAAGTAGATTTTAGAAGAAAATTATTATGTGGTAAAAGTTATTGTGTAATATAATGTTTATTTTGGATTGTTAACTTTCTCTTAAAAAAATTACTTCCTTATAATAATTTATCATTAGAAATTTCATTTATATTAAATATTAATATTATTATTTGATTTATATGATTATTTCCTTAACTTTATACTATTTTTACATATAGTTTATACTTTGAAATTGATTTTTATACCTAGGGAAAAGTTGATAAATCTGCATTCTTTGCCCGAGATAGATACTTGATGACAAGAAACACTATCAAATAGATTATTAAATATATGAGAAATTATTTGGACCTACAGACATAGGTGGATCCTGGTTAATAACATCCCATCGATGCATCAATATTCTGATGAGATGAATCGGCTGGTCGAATCAGATGGGTTTTACCCAGTAAGTCTTAAACCATCTTGTGGAAGGTGTTAATGGTAAAGGTATCATGATCTCCAGAAACACAACATCTGATAATTAATAATTTCCTTTATTTAGAGTTCATTTATTCTTAACCAACATATTTTTTATATCATATTATCTCTAAATGAATCTCATTCTCAGTTTGTTGATTAAATGACATGTGATTTCAGTTATTTACCTTTCCATATTTATTATACCATATCTATTCATGTAGTAAAGTTAATTAAATGGAATGTCTATTAATTTATTCACCTTCTCATGTTGTTTATTATAATTTATTCATTATATACTGCACTGTACTTAACCCTTACTAAGCATTTTATTTCACCCTTATTTTGTTTCATTTTCTGAGGGTTTGAAGAATATTTCTTTGAATAAGTTTTCTAGGATGAAGATTATTAGATTTTGTTATGTATCGTGTTTTATTTTTTTATCCCTAACAGTGAATGGGTATCATGTATGTATCTATTTCTCCAAAATAGGTAAAATGATCAGTCCTTCAGGATTTGATTCATTGTAATCATGCCAATGTAATAAAGTAAGGTACCAGCTCTAGGCTACCCAGATCGGGGTCACTATAATAGGTCGTTACAATGTTTGTATATTTAAAGAAAAATAAAATAATCACCTGATATTATTATCAAACACAATCATTTGATCATACATATTAGATGGAACCTTAGAGTTAACCATACAAGTATAAAATTTTTTATTAAATTTTCTTTGTAAAATTAAAATTTAATTTTATATATATTTAACTGAATCCTACATATTCATAATAAATTTAGAGTTAATTTTACATAAAATATGGTTAATCTTCCATATGATGTGAGTTTTATTGCATATCGTGGTGAAATATTATCTTTACCACATCACAAAATGAACTCATGAGATAATATTCCACATGGACTATGAGATATTATATATTCTATATAATGATCAAGTTTGTCATATATATGATCATATTGATGTCACATATCATAGTGTGAATTCCTTAAGACTTTTACAATATTTTTTTCTTAAGAACATTCATATGAACTTTCAATTTTTTTATTTCTTTATTTCACACACTCATTAAAAAATAGTTTTTAATATTTATTTCATCAACCACCAGAACCAATTATCGATTCAGTAAAGGAATAGATCAACAATCCTTACATATACAAGGATACTAATGTGAATCAATATATTCCACAACTCTAAGATGAAATATATTTTTTGAACTGTTATTTCATGTATTACCATTATGAAATATTAGAACAAGATCATAATTAAACTAATTTTCCAATATATGAATGAATCTCTGATAACATATCCAATGGAAGACAAGCCATATATTGACTTAACAAGATTCGATTCTATTCATCAACATTGATAGATAATTCATAATAAATATAACACTCATAATCCATTGATCAATTTAACACTAAATAAAATAAATGTTATTTTCTAACATAAAGGTTATTGGGTGTGTTACCATGAAATTATAGAGAAAATATAATTTATAAGATCTAGTGGGATTATATTTGGAATTAGATAAGTTCATGTACAACAAAAGTATTATACTAGTCAAAATTAAAATTAAATGTCACATAATATCTTTAAAGAGTTTAGGGTGTATCAGTAAAGGTAAGTTTTATGAGTTAAATTTAGTTAATTTAACAAATTAAATTTCATTTTATATCATAAAATGGTTTAGGAGGTGTTTTTAAGGAATTGTTTTAATGAAAATTGTTACATTATTTATCAAATGATCTCAAAGAAAATATCTAATGGAAATTTCCTAGATGATTATGATTAACATAGAAAGAGTAAAATATAGAAATAAGATTTAATAATACCATAATAGACAATTTTTTGACATAAATAAGATTGAATATTGTGTTCATAGAGTTTAAAATTAGTAATATTATTTCTATTTATCTCCATTATTCACATGGATTTCTTCATAAATGATTCCCATTAAAATATTTTAATGGTGGGTTTTTATCAAATAGTCATCTATAGATATAGAAAGAATTATATAGAGATGCAATGACCTTAATTAAACATTAATGGGTCAGAAATTATAACATATGGGATATGATATGATTAGATTGGGATTAGATTTTTCAATTATTCTAAAAGTGGTTTAAGAATATAAATTTTATCATTTAAAAAAAATGTATTATCCTTTTTATCATTCTTTTATGTTGGATTAATATATTGAAAAATTAAAATAATAATTAATCTATAAAAGTATGGTTTTGAGTTATCCATAACCAATGTTCATCATTGAGTGTTATAGGTTATGATGAGATTTTAAGGTTATTATAAGAAGGATTTCATATAGGGTTATACAAATATGATCAAGAGGTACAAAAATAGTTTTTTCCACTAGATGGTCTACTAATTATATCACACAAAGTTTCATACTCTATATATTTAGTATCATAGGGTATATTGTTTAAAATATAATATCTATAATTGATTTTATGAAGATACTTATCATGAGAACATTCATAATTTGGAACATTTCTAAGAAAATCTATGAGAATTAGATAATCGGGGGGTGGTTGGGCCTGCTGGTGATTATGTTATTAGTTGAGGATTTACCAAGATGGGATTTTCCTCACATATGATGAGTATATAATCTAATCTATAAATTGAGATAAATTAATGAATTATATGGACAAAATTGTAAAATGTACCTGTGATGTTCTTATTTACCAAGATGAGGGGCATGATCGGTGCTAATATTTTTAGATTAATGAAATTTGATGTATTCATCAACTCAAAAAGTCCATACTCAAATAATTAAGAACACATGAGTAGGCCATATATGATTGAAATAATTCATGTCCCGTTTTCAAATGATGTGTTGAAAAAAGTTATTATAATACTATTCATAATTATATATAATATATACTTTAGGTAAAAGAATCGACATATGTAAGAACCTAACTTTTTCTATAAAATACTTTGGAATATTCTTGATATTATTCCAGAGCAGTTCCTTTAGACGACGTGTGATTCCGAGCCCCGGAGTGGCCAAAATTTAATTTTCAGCACGTTCACGCTGTGCACGCCAAATAAATGATATAACTCCTAAACGGTGATCCAGATCAGAAGTCTGAGTGTACGTATGGGTCCGGAATGGGGAGTTTACCCAAGGAAAAACATAAAACATGTCGACGCTGGACGTTTGGACCCCTCGCTCGCTATCGGAGTGTGGAATGCATAAATTAAATAATTAATTTATTCATTTAGTGGATTAACTCACGTATCTATTAAACGGTGGCCCAGATTGGGAAACCGAGGGTACCGTTGAGTTCGGAGCGTGTCATTTACCCTAGGAGGGGTGTAAGTTTCACTGGCGCGGGCCATCTATGAAAAATGCCGCCAGGGGCGTTTTTGTAATTTGGCGGTCTTGGGCGTTGAGTTAATAACTTTTGAACGGGGCCTTGGATTAAAATTCAGAGACCTTCGTTGTGATCGAGAGGTGGTGTTTGGAATAGGGGAGGATTAATCTCGACCCCGTTAGAATTTCGGGTTCGGGACGACGTGCGGGTTGTTAAGTGTGTTTCTATTTAAACACTTAACCCTCCTCTCTCCCCCTTTGTTCACCCCCCTGGCAGAAGCTCTCAAGGAGGAACTCCTCTCCTCCACCTCTCCGGCGAGTCGCGACAACTCCGGCAAGGTGCGGCAGCTTTGGAAGATCGATGGCGAAGCTCCGGGAAACGTCTAAGAGGTAGGATTCGTGCGTTTATTAATTTTAAACTCCCGCACCTTCTTTGATCCCATTAATATGTGTTGAATTGCTATTTAATTTCCAAGAAAAGGCCATGGTTGCCTAGTACTTTTTATGATATTTCTGACGGTTGTTTTGGTTTCAAATTTGGAGTCGTGAGGCCTTCGCAATCGCCCGCCAAAGATTGTGGGTTTTTGAGTGTTTCCGGCGGTTTTTGGGGCATTCCGACGAGAACAGGGCAGCGGTCCGGCGAGCGGAAGGAGCTTCGGCAACGACACAGGTCTTCCAGGCAGCGGCGCGGCGCTGCGGGCTTAGGCGGACGTCTGGATGAGGCAGAGCAGCTAGGGGATCTGGGGGTGTGGCGGGCCTTCAGCGGAGGAGGTGGTCGGGCGAGCGGAGGCCAGCATCGGCCAGGCGCAGCAAGGTGCGGGTGGCGGGCCTCGGCTTTGGCGGCGAGCCGCTGGGGTGCGGCGACCGCGGGGTCGCGGTGCGTGACCCCCCACGCGGGGACAAGACCCGCGAGACGCGGGTCTTCATGCGGCGGGCACGACCGGCCCTCGTGGCCGGTCTGCACGTGGACCGCAAGTCCACGGCCAGCCCGCGAGGTTAAGCCGCGGGCCGGCGCTGCGAGCCAGGCCGGGCGGACCGGCCGTTCCAGCCCGGTCTCGCCCAAGGGACTTTGTCACTTCTGACTTCAGACACCCGTAACTTTCGCTACGGGTGTCTGTTTTACTTGTCGTCTATGGAAGTGTAGTCCTCGGCTCGAGGAATATGTTTTGAGATTGTTTTGGGTGATTTTAATTCCTGAGACGGGGGCCTCAGAAGCGCGACACAACCATTAAGTGGACGATCAATTTTCTCAGGGGTTCTTGTTTTGGATGGCGCGGATGCATCCGACGTCCGATTTGAGCGCCATCAGCAGATTTCAGACCCTGGTGCCGAGGCAAAGTTTTCTAGTATTGTTTCAGGAATTGAGGCCGAAGTTGAGCCGTGGGCCCCACGACCCGTCTTTCGAGCTGTACGCAGCTTTTTGCTAATTTTCCATCAGACATCGGTTCAGGGCGTGCGATTTGTCGATCTTGGGTGTTTTTTGTGGGATTTGAAAAAGTGCAATATGCCCGCTCAAATTTCGCAGGCTGGTGCAGGCCCCGTGAGGGCCGTTTCTGGAGTTGTCGGTGATTTCTAGCTTTATCACTGGGTGTCCATTTTGGACAAGTGAATAGTCCAACTTGTGTATTTTTTCGAGAGGATCACAATGGTGTGATCTGTTCATTGTGATTCAGGACCAGGATGTGGGTCCCACGTAGCACCGCTCGTGTGCGGTGAGATGGAATGCATCTTTTTCTCCGTATATCCATTGCACTCAAGGGATTAGTAAATTTGACGTGTCTTTCCGAGGAGATCACAGTGGTGCAATGTGCCCAACAGTTTTCGGGGCTAAGGCTTGGGACCACGGGATGTCGTTCGGGCGTAAGGTGGTGTTGGCGACTTTTCCGTCGGATATTTGTTGGAGGCGAGTAAGTAGTCGATCTCACATGTTTCTCTGTGAGGATTACAATAGAGTAATCTGTTCAGGTGAGAAGAGTCTCTTATGTGATATTATTAAATATGGAAATATGAAAGGTGTAGCGGTGGAGGTTCTTCTTGCAGTGTTTGCAGAGGACCCTTGGCATGTGATCACGTTCACTCTTGGGAGAGTGAAGTGAATGCTTGAATAGATGTAGTTGGTCATGCCTGGGCCGATGAGGTGGAAGTTTGAGTTGTTTCGTTACGCCTTCTCATTGACATTGGATGTTGTGTGCATGATAGCCTTTGGGATGGAATGTGGTATACTCTGGGAGTATACGAGAAATCTTGGAGGTACATGTGGTTGTTTATACATGAGAACATTTGTGCGCTTAGTTGGGGTTGACTTGGGGCCACACGTCGTGTGGGCCCCATGCACGTGTCGTGTTCTACTTTGCGTACTTTTGACCTCTCACGACGTAGAGGGTTCCTCTATTCTCGTTTGTTTGACCAGTGGGGTTGAGTTTTCCCTTGGTCCCGTTTTCATTTGTTGACCAGCAGGGTTGAGTTTTCCCCTAGTCCTATTATCGTTTGTTGACCACAAGGGTTGAGTTTTCCCCTTGTTCTGTTCTCTTTTGGCTGGGAGAGATGGTTTGGTTCCTCTGTTTCTTCAGCTGTGAGGGGTTTCAGTACCATACCCTTTCACCGGACGACATCACCATTTACGACCACATGTGCTCGTACATCGTGGGTGTTTTCTCACTTTCTGGGATGAGTTGTCTCGGTCCGCTTCGATAGTGATTCAGCGGATTGGAGTGTGATTACCCTGAGAGGATGGGGAGTTTCTCCCATCCCTTCATGTTACCTAGTAGAGTTATTGTGGATTCGGTGTGACCAACACTTTAGGCGGGCACTGATCCTCTACCCAGGAGATTGTTTCAAGCAGGGATGGCCAGGAGGTTGCACTATCCAATAGGGTTGGCCAGAGCGGTACCATCCAGCGGGGATGGCTAGTGGGTTACCATCCAGTAGGGATGTCTAGTACAGTAGTGTTCACCGAGTAGTACCATCTAGCCGGGATGACCAGAGTGGTTCCGGGTTTACCTCCAGCGGGGCCGGTTAGTGGTCCCCGATGCCGGGTTTACCTTTAGGTGGGCTGGGAAGTGGTCCCCGATGTTGGGTTTACCTCCAGCTGAGCTAGGAAGTGGTCCCTGATGATGGTTCCGAGCCTCCCTCCTTTGGAGTACCCTTTTACAGGACTAGGAATTAGGAATCGTCGACAACTTTATCCAGGTCACCCTCTAGTGGATTACCCTTTTATGGGACGAGGCAGTGTGTAACCCATCGACTCTTGTCGGGTCTCCCTCCAGTAGGAACCAATTGACTTCCAGGGATTACCCTCCTGCGGGGCTGGGCAGGGGGTCCCCTGTCGACTTTAAGGACACCTCTCAACTGCGGGGCAGTGACGAGGTGTGGTTTGACGTTCCCCCAGAACTCTCAAGTACGAGGGGCGCTTTCCCCACTGAGACGCATCCTTGCAACGTGACCTAAAACTGTGCGGGAGAGTCAGTGCTGCCCAAATCGGATAGTTTCGAAGTGCGGTGATTTGATCCCCTTGACTTGCAGTTCGGGGAAGATGTGAGGGATGCTGGGCTTCGATGGTGTTTACTTCTAGGACTATTGTCTACTCAATTTATTAGGATGAGCTACGGGATGGAGAACCCCTTACGATCTTGTTCGGGCTTCTTGATTGAGCATATGGATATGTATATACATTGTTCCGGTACCCACTTCTTGCGCTTGGTTACTCTCCCTCCAGGAGAGGCGAAGATGCAAGGGGTATGCCACGTGATTTCCGTGTCTAGCTTCTAGTGGTTGGACTAGTCTACTCTCCTGCTATAGGTAGCTAAGACTCGACGGGAAGTTCATCTTCTCACCGTTTCCATCTCCTTGTGTATGGACGAGTCTTCCTTCTTTATTCTTATTGGGATGAACTGGACTCTCTATTGTTACTCTATTGCAATCCTTGTTGTTCTCCTTTACTTTTCTCTGTTCGATCTACTGCTCACCCTTCGGTACCTCCTTTTTTTCTCCCTCGAGCCTTCGGGGTATCCTACTGAGTATTTTTATACTCACCCCTACTTAGGCTTTGCCCGCACTTGGTTTGACCTTGTAGATGACGGAGAGGTTGGTCGTGACTTCAGTGGAGCTTAAGAGTTCAGGAGCTTGGACCACGTGCAGTGGTCGGAGTTGGGTTCTAGGTGGGGGTCCTTTCCAGCTTTTCTTCTTTTGTTTACCAGTTTCCGGGTTATGGCACTTTTCTGGTTGGTCACGTGTTTTTCCCCTTTTGTTTTTTAGTTTACCTTCAGCTCTTGCTCTGTATTGTTTAGAGTTCGATGCACTTTGTGGTTTATTTATAGCAGTTAGTACTTTGATTTTGTTTTTACTCTACACTTTTTCATTGAGTGTGCTGCGTGTGTGTGTACAGGTACTTAGGAAAAGGCCTCCCCAAGTTGTTGGGACTTTGGCACTGGTCGCCAGCCCTTGGCCTATGGAGGCGGGCTTGGGGTAGTTGCGACTCGAGACTGGGTAGGGTCGGGTCGTGACAAGTGGTATCAGAGGTGGTTCATTCCTTGGGATGTTGTTCAGACGTCCCTAAAAAGGAATTGGTTGGGATTTAGGGAAATATTTTAAATGTGTCTCGAGAGCAGCTCTCAGGCCAGGGAGTCCAGTGATGGTGCGGCGGCTGACGTATCCATTCACCAGGACCCTGATAACCCACTTTTCGACTCGGCATGCAGAGAAACTTGTTGCAGGGAGAAATGTTTTTGTGCATCACATAGGATTGAGTCTTTGACTGTCCTTCTTGAGTCATCTCCCCATTGTTGTTACTGTTATATACATATATGCTCATCTGATTGCGGCACTCTTTGATAACATTTAGGATGTCTCCATGAAGACAGCTAGCCATGATACCAGCTTTGGTTTGTGACGACGACTCTGTGAGCTATGAGGCCTCGGTCCAGGACCCATCATGTGAGCCCCTTTCTCTGGGTGGGCTGATAGCAACACCCCCACTGTTGAACATCAGACAGATTCAGCAGAGTAGACTGAGCTTGAGGGCAGGTTCAGCATGCTCCGCAAGTTCCAACGGCAGGGACCACTGAGGTTCAGTGGTGAGACAAATCCTCAGGCAGCAGAGGTTTGGCTAGAGACAGTGGTTCGCCTTTTCGAGATTATATAGACGCCGACAGATCAGAGAGTGGTTTTGGCGGCCAACCTTTTTCTTGGAGTAGCTTGGCGTTGGTGGAGTCTGGTGGCTCAGTTTTTTGATGAGTCACTGCTTTCATGGGGTGACTTTTTCCCCTCCTTACGCTCTGTTCGGATTTAGGAGATCCTGCGGTTTCAGTAGGGAGGGATGACGGTGGCCGAGTACGCGGCTAGTTTCATAGACCTTGCATGCTTTTACCCAGACTTGGTCCATGAAGACAACATCCGAGCGCGGAAGTCTGAGCAGGGTCTCCACCAAGAGATTCGTTCTTTCATAGTAACCTTGGGCATTTCCACATATTCCGGGGTGATAGATCAGGCGCTGGTAACCGAGAGCTTCCTGTCACGTTCTAGAGTTGGTGGTGGTAGCAGGGACGTTGGAGCCGAGACGTCTGCCACAGCTAGCGGGCATCGGCAAGCAGAACCTCGACGCATGTGGTTTTCTGAAAACCGAACTCAGGGGCATTGTCGTACACCACAATGGTGCCGTAGGGAACTAGTGCAGCCCAGAGAGCACCGGTTCTATGCTTGTGATGGGCGAGGTCACCTGGAACAGGACTGCCCGACCAGGCATGCGGAGAGATTCGGGCAGACAGCAGGAGCACCACCGTGGCAGAGGCAGTGCCGTGATCAGTGTAGTACCTAGAGAGGTGGTGTTAAGAGAGGAATAGTAGGAGCTGGTAGTTGGGGACGACTTCACGAGGTCTTCCCATCACCACTAAGAGATCCACATCAGGCTCCGGGAGCTGACGGTTGGGATCATGGATAGCCGCTAGCTTTGGATGTCTATGATCCTGCAGAGCATGAGGTGATAAGAGGTATGCTCTACAGGTATTCTACTTCTTGAAGTATAATTGTTAGACTTTGTGTGTGAAATGCTTTTCTCCCTAATCTTTGTTTGAGTTTTCACCAGGGTGGCACGGGGCATCGGTGTAACCCTGTGTTGGTAAGGTAAAAGGTGTGAGACCTTTTTCTTTAGTCAATGGTGACAAATCCTTTTCTCTCCAAGTGTGTAAGAGATTCTGGGTTGCGATACATCGACTGTGAAACATTGCGTGACCAGATATCCTTGGGTGTTTCACCATATGGATATTCCGAAGGAAGGAATCATCAGGACTTGTTCTTGGTTCAAGCGGTGATTCCAGTCGCGGTGTACAATGTAGGGGTTCTGTTTGGGAGGTGAGTGACCCCCTAGAGCCTTTAGGCCGTTTGAGACCGTGCAAAGATATGGCGAGGTTTCCTACCGCCTTGCCCTAACCCCAAAGTCAGGAGTGGGTGCATGACGTCTCCCATGTGACTCACCTGAGGAGATGTGTGCGTGATCCTATGCACTTCATCGACAAGGGAAAACCTCGTGTGAACAAATCAAATCCTTTGGTTTGGTGCAGTGATGCGTGACTGTGCAAGAGTTCTTCTGGGTACGGGAGAGCCAGGTGTGAGCTTAGTACCCTAAGTTGTTCCCTGGTTTTTCTTTTCGGGGACAAAAATATTGAAGGAGAAAATGATTTAAGAACCCGGTTTTTTCTATAATATACTTTATAATATTCTTGATATTATTCCAGAGTAGCGCCTTCAGACGGCGTGCGATTCCGAGCCCCGGAGTGGCCGGAATTTAATTTTCAGTATGTTCACACTGTGCATGCCAAATAAATGGGATAACTCCTAAACGATGATCCGGATTAGAATTCTGAGTATACTGATGGGTCCAGAATGGGGTTTTTACCCTAGGAATGACATAAAACATGTCAGCGCGGGACGTTAGGACCCCTCGCTCGCTATCAGAGCATTGAACGGATAAATTAAATAAATAATTTATTCGTTTAGAGGATTAACTCAAGTATCTCTTAAACGGTGGATCGGATTGAGATCCCCTTATGATATTGTTCGGGATTCTTGATTGAGCATATGGATATGTATACACCTTTTCCCAGTACCCACTTCTTGTTCTTGGTTACTCTCCCTCCAACAGAGGCGAAGACGCGCGGGGTATGCCACGTGATTTCTGTGTCTAGATTCTCGTGGTTGGTCGAGTCTAGTCTCCTGCTATAGGTTGTGAAGACTCGACGGGAATTTCATCTTCTCACCATTTCTAGCTCCTTCTGTCTGTATGAGTCTACCTTCTTTCTTCTTGTTGGGTTGAGATGGACTCTCTACTTTTACTCTACTGCACTCCGTATTGTACTCCTTTACTTTTCTCTGTTCAATCTATTACTCACTATTCGGTGCCTCCATTGTTTCTCCCTCGTGCCTTCGGGGTATCCAACTGAGTATTTTTATAATCACCCCTGCTTGGGATTTTCCCACACTTGGTGTGCCCTGGCAGACGACTGATAGGTTGGTCGTGAATTCAGCGGAGCTTAGGAGTTCAGGATCTTGGACCGCATTCGGTGGTCGGAGTCGGGTTCCAGGCGGGGGACCCTTCCAGTTGTTCTTCTTTTGTTTACCTGTTCCTGGGTTGTGGCACTTTTCTGGTTGGGTGAGTGTTTTGACCCTTTTCTTTTTTTAGTTTACCTTAAGCTCCTTCTTTGTACTGTTTAGAGGTCGATGCACTTTGTTGTTTATTTATAGCAGTTGGTACTTTTATTTTCTTTTTTACTCTATACATTTTCATTGAGTGTGTTGTGTGTGTGTGTACAGGTACTTAGGCAAAGGCCTCCCTGAGTTGTTGTGCCTTAGGTACTGGTCGCCATCCCCTGGCCTATGGATGCAGGCTTGTGGTAGTTTCGGCTCGAGCTCGAGTAGGTTCAGGTCATGACAACATACTAGTGTTTTATAGATATCATGTTAGATATAATTATAATATGAGTAACATTGATTCTTTTCTAGAGAGAACCCTTTTTCTAAATTTATATATTTAATAATTCATAATTTTTGTCAATTATGAAAATGGAAATGGGATCTAACATTGTAGCTATGTGAATGAGGGTTAAATTTATGAAACTTTCAATGTTACCCTAAAATTGTTTTGGTGGATACCAATGAGATTATCTTGAAGGATTTTCATAAGGTTTTACATTTGAGGAATCATATTGCGAAAAGAATGATTAAAGTAGATATCTGAATGAAATTTGGTTATGGTTCAATAAGATGTTACATATGATGTGAAATAATGTGAAAATGTAAAAATTCTATGAGGCTTTAGTAAAAGTGAGATATTTAGGAAAATGTTCCCTAAAGGGGTCTCAATGACATGGTGGTTTATACAACTTCATGGTCTTCTAGTAGAGGAACTACAATGTTTTGAGTGTCCCCACACCATAGTTATCTTCATACAATTATCATTTTATATAATAACACATGTTCAATTATATTCTCTTAATTTGAAGTTATTACTATCTATTTTTTTTAAAAGATGATAATATTTTTATTTTGAAACATATAACTTGATTATTTAAATGATTAAAAACTAATAGATAAATAAATAATCACAAGTTACAACTATTGTATCTCATGAAATATTTATCAAATTCATCTCCATAAAAATGATTCTTGTAATATTTTTGAAAGGCCTATATAAAGAGGGTCATAGTTTTTGGATTTCTATTGGATCTTGCTTGTGTTAAAACATATACAATCTTCAACCAAATATGACCCATGATATCTCACTATTGTATTATTTAACATTAAGGTTTTTTGAGGCTATATATATATATATGAGAGGATCCTCCATAATTTTTGGGATATTTATGAAACCCATGGATACCCTTGGGGGATGAAATAATTTTGTTCTTTGTAGTTATCTTGATCAATATCATGAGAAAAGTTTAAACTGGCTAAGTGGACTAGGGTGATGTTCCTTGAAATTATTGAATCACTTATAGTGGGTGGGGGAGGGGTGAATCATTGATTTTTTTCTTTTACAAGTTACTTAATTTTATCACAGTATATATTAAAAGTTAAGTTATCAATCAAGGCTAAAATAATCATCTCACCCTTACTCGAATTCAGGTATATGAAAGTATTATAGAAAAAATTATGATTTATAGGGTTCATCCTTAAAGACATGTTGCTTTCATGTTTGTTAGATTCCCCCCCATGGATTAACCAATATATATACAATAATTTATAATATAATTTTTTTGAATACCCAAACTAAAATTCCACAACAACTTTTTGTACACCCCAGTCATAAATCTCATCTTAAAAACTTTGTTATACACCCAAATTCTATACTCCACTTCAGTGAATTGTTATACACCCCAATCGCAAGATCCTTAAATTTTGATCATATTAAAGAGAGAACTCATTATTTTTAGGTATTCTTATACACCTCATTGAGATTATAAACCTTCTTGAACACATAATATCAAGTTTTCATTTATACAACACCATTAATAACTTTAGTAGATAAAATGGTGAGTAGTAATTTTTGTCTTAAATCTAACATTAAATCATGAATTATTTGGGTCCTTATGTTCCATTTATATAATCATGAAGAAGGTTTTATCCCCTATATAAATATATCCCAATTATAGACTTTTTATTATTTGTCTATTGATATAGATGTGTATCAGGCTCTGAAATATTTATAATTTCCACACCCATTTTTATGATTTCTATCAATGTTTATACACCTATTCATTCTCATATCCTAAATTAATATATAAAAATAATAAATGAATAATATATATGTGATTTTTAGTTCTATAAAATCTCATGAAATAATGGAAGAAGGTACTCTATATATATTTCAAATCTTTCAATATTTTTGATATAATTCTCCCATTTATGATATAGATGTATTATCCATTTATATCTCTTGATGAATCAGAATATCTACATGAAATATTAAAAGCATAATGTCATTTTTATTTTCCAAATTTCTCATATTTTTCAAATATTTCCAACTCATTACCACATATACATAAAGTATACATCACCACAACATATCATGTGACATTGATATCCCTATGTATGACTTTGGATTACTTCCAGTCATAGTGGTATCACGAAATAGTCAGTAATAATTGACCATTGTGTGGTCCTCATGATTTTTGATATTTATATTACATATCTCATGAAATACACCCTAAAAACGTCCACTAAAAGTTTCATATATCCATTTCTCACATGTGATCAGTATACTCGCCACTATCACAAAAAGGAAATGGTTATCTGAATGTAACCATTCCTCAAATACAATGAATTATTATTTCTCATTGAGAAGAATCTCACCTAAAACGATCATCATCATAACATAAATTGGTTTTCATTTCTCATAGTTTATTATATCACACAAAATGATCATCATTATGGTGTGGTGTTTATTAGCATGTCATTTTACCTTCTACCATAAAACTTCTATAATTCAACATGATTTAAAAACACATCACGGTGACTACTACAACATAGCCTCCAACAATTTTCAATTTCAAACTTATATCTTATAAGAACTAATTTTTTAATTCACCATGGTGACCAAAATAACCACCAGTAGTATAAATTTTCCTCGTCTTATCTTCATTTTATAGTTCCATATAGCGTGGTGGAATTCATCTCACCAAAATTGAGCTTCTTAGTGTCTATCCTCTTCTATCATCACCTTTGGTTTAATGCTTCTAACATAGGAAAAAGGATCACAATCCATTTCGATAAATAATGATACTTTAATCCATGAATATTATTATAATAATTATTTTATTTAATTCACATTTATCCGAAATATTAATTTTAGAAACTCATCTTTTCACCCAACATAATCCTTAAAATTGTATAAGTTTTGATGTCATATGATCTCTCTATTAAAGTCATATACATATATATCTTTATGAATTTTAAGTCTAAATTGAATTTAATATGACTTGTAAAGTAAAAAAAATATTTAAGATCAAAAAAATCTTCTTCAAGTCATACAAAAATATGAAGTTATATAAAACATAGGGGGACTTTAGGAGTTATCTATTTTTTTCTCATACACATAATTCTAGACTTCACTCTATTTTTTTTATCCTTTTTCAAGTCATTCAATATACTCTTCAAAAATCTCAAAAAAAAACTACTGAAATGTTGTATACTAATGTATTTTCACCCACCAACACTTTCCCTAATTTCCTCAAATAACAAATAAAAAATTTTCATAGTACCTTCAATAAACATATGCTGACTTATTTATAACAAATAAAATTCTTTCTTGGGAACATTAGTCTCCCCCTTTGATTTTTTTGGTAATAAAAATAATCACTAATATCAATATGTGTATCTTCATGGATTCCTAGTTCTACTCCTTACTGAAAATAAATACAAAGGAAAGTTTTTTTTGGATTCTCATCTCTCTTTTTCTTTTTAAGACTCTTAAAAAAATTATATTCTCCATTTTCAGATCTAAAAAAAACTTTTATCCATTTGAGATAAAGATGATTTCATTTTTTTCTCTTAGAAATGATATTTTAATTAATATAATTTAATTCTATATAGTAAAAACAAATATATAAAATAAGAGAGATATAAATAATATCATCAATGTAGTTCATAACATTCCCATATCGTGATACAATGATTAGATATTTTCATTTCTCAAATTTGGGGTGGTTTAAAAATATTTTTTTCTATAAATTTTTAATCCTTTAAATCTTGTTAAAAAAATAAAAATATTCAAGTAAAAAACCTGTGACACACCCTATTTATTATATTTTCATCAATAAATACCCCCTTTATAAACACATTTGATTCAATAAAAATAGGGGTATAAGTGTGATTGAGTACCTCATTTTCTATATTTCATGGGGTATCTAGAAGATTATATATTTTATAGATTCAAATTTGTTATGATGTTTTAACATCTCTATATGAATTATTCTTCACCTCAAGGGATGCAATCATTTACTTCAACTCATGGTAATTTAAGTACACCATAAATAAAATCGTATTTTTTGTCCAAAATTTTACAATATCAATCATATTTTTCCATTCTCTACATATTAACTTAAAAAAATGAAGAAAAAAAGGAATAGGGTGGGACCTCCATTATCTCTTAAAACTAACACTAATTTTGAGAGTTTTATCATAATATATTCTTTACATTTTATACAAATTCTTAATGGAAAGATTTATTTATATTCATTTTTATATTTTGAGACTCAATACTTTTCTTTTTTTCTTTCTTGTCATGTGATTCTTCTTTTAGTTGAATATATTTCTCCACCTTAGTCTATAATAAAACCTCATTTTATTTTTCTTTAATTGATACTTTTATCACTTATTATTAGGTTTTTAGTATAGTTATACAACTTTTCATATCATATCTGTCTTTCCAACATCCCTTAAAAATATTCTTTTCAATCTTAAATTCCCTAAATATGGATAAATACTCATGAATTACATCCACTTCATGTGAAATGACATCCTTTCACTTATAATTAACATTTTTATATTCTTTATCCAGTTCCTTTTATAGTAACCAATGGTTTTTACACATATTGTCAAATGATTTTAATATAAAACCCCATTAATTACAACAAAAAGGTCATGATGCCTAATCTATTTAGAAGGCTAGGTTCATAATTCATAAAAAGGAAACTAAAACATGGAATCCTAATTTTATTCTCCATAATGAGATCCTAAGTTCATTTGATATTCTAAAAATTCATAGGATAACCGGGGGAATTCATCAATGAAAGGGGTGAGATAAAAGTCTTAGTAATTGAATAAAAATGAAAAGTAAACATAACATGTGAGTCAAAGGGACAATGTGATATCATAAAAGAGATGGATATTGAGTAATCACATAAAATCATGACATAAAGTACATGGTAACATAGAAAATGTATCTACAACATATAACATAGCATAAAAATTAGTCAAGGCCAATTTTTTAGACAATATCACATGGTGAAAAAATTCCCATAATTGACAAGGTTAACTCCCTAATCCCATAGATAATGGCTCATGAGACTAAATCAGTAACCAATTAATGGAGTGTTATTGAGAGTCATCCATTATAAAATGTTCATGGTTTATGTTTACCACTTAAATTAAATCTATCAAAAGTCATGACATAATAATTATGAATGAAAAGGAAATTGGTTTCATAATCTCTCTTTATATAATAATCAAGGTCAGTTTCATAAAGAAGACATTTGAGAAATGATAATAAGGCACAAATTAAACCAAAAAAGGAAAAAATGATAACATTGGTATATATTTGAGAGAAATATATACATAATTTAGAATCATTCCACAACATTAAATAGAGAGATAAAGTTAGTTAGAGATATTATGGTCATAATATAATGGAAAGGGTGGTTTAGATAGATCCCTTACCAAGAGACTAATTCATCACATGTGTCCATTATATTCCTAAATAATAAATGTGTATTAGTTATTTAATTTATTAATAATGCTTCATATTTATTATTGATTTTATTTTATTTATTATCATGTAATATTCAATCACATAATCATTTAGGTTAAAGTTGGAAATTTTAATTTCGTTTGAATCATATGTCCAAAATCACTTTGGAAAGTTGACTAAGATAGAAAATATTATTTTTAAATCATATCTATAATAATTATAATAGAATAATTATCTTTTTTATACATCAATTATACTTTTGAACCCAATCATGAGATATTTTTATAAAAAATTATCTATGTTAAAATCATGGTGAGAGTAGGCAACATGTACATCTGAGTAACATTTCTATTTTTCAATGATCAAGATGTGAATATGATAAGTTACAAAAAATCATGCCCTAGAAGCACATATCCTATTTCTACTACCATTAAATTTTCATAAGATACAATCAAATCACATCCCAAAGGGACAAACAATTTAGTGGTCTTGTTATACAAGATATATACATGAGTATTTTATGACAAATGAACAAACAAATTAAAAAGTAATTTTTTTCAAAAAAAAATTATTCCATCTAGTATATCTTTTTATATCTTTCTAATTACACATAGTGGAATCTAGGGGAAATTAAATTAAAAAAGGGTGACATCAAATACTCATTAAGGGTAAATTACAATAGAATTAATAATTAATCAATGATAACAACGAATATGGAAAGGTAAATAACTATGAAAAAAATCCATTTTATCAATAACTTAATAATAATATGGAAGAAATAATAAATTATCAAATAATTATTAATGATGGAATGTATAACAATGGATATCCAAAGCACAATATGGAGGATTCATACCAAGAATATAGTATCGTAATGGATTCATAACAACAATATAATAATATCAAGGCTTCTTCCCAAAGAATAAAATACTATAAAGTATTTTTTTCCAAGAATATAATACTTTCAAGGCTTCATTCCATGAATCTAATAAAATGGTAAGGTATCTCCAAAAAACATATCTTGTTTGTATCATGAAACCAACTGATGCGGCGAGGGGCTATAGTCAGCCCCTCTCATAATATATGAAATCTAATAAATTCCTCATTTGAAAGGGGAAAAACACAATAAATATTAATATTAATATTCAAACTAGCATACAAAACGTGAATACCTTCCCCAACCACAAAACACCAAGAGAAATTTGGAAAATTGCATCAAAATAGCACATACACAGTCCAAATGATCGTAAAAAATTCATACAAAAAATAAGGATGTTATGAATACCACATATAACTATTGAAGGAAGATTAAGGGTTATTTTCATTGTTTAAATAAAAGAATATCCTTAAAAAATCTCAAGGAAAATATCATTTTTGTTTTGAAAAACGTTTAGAAAAACCTTTTATTTGAAAATAAATTTTAAAAAAACAAGAAATATTGTAAAGGGTGAAAATTAATTTTATAAATCATTTTTTAAAAAGTTAAAAACATTTTTGAAAACATTTTTAGAAAACATGTTTTTTGGAACAAAACATGTCTCTGACTAAAGAGATATATAAAGTCAAGTTTTCTAAAAACAATTTATAAATAATTTTGAGTTCCAAGGAGTGTAAAATGGTAATTTTACTTGTAAAATATCATGTATAACCATTGGAAAAGAAAATTAATGGGTTTTTAACATCAATAAAATAATTTCCTTTAATTTAAATTCAAGAATAAATAATGTTAACTAAAATGAGATTGTGGTATAAAACCCTTAAAATTATCATAACGTTGAAGTGTGAATTTAGAAATGAATTGATTATGTGTATAAAATTTAAATACAAATAAAAGATATGAAAATAAATCAATATATATTCAAATTAATTATACACATAATCATGTAATACCAATGACAATGAGGAAGTAATACAACCTGATGAAAATGAATTGAGTTATGAACTTTTTTACCCCTTGGTAGTTTAAGTACAAATCCCCATACATGAAATCATTCAAATTAAAACATAAAATAACATGAAGATAAATTTATTCATGATATGAAATAAAATATGTTCAGTATGAACACCACAAAAAATAAATAAGTGGTGAATATAGTGTATGCGTCATGGAAGAAAAAGTGATACGAGAATCCCTTACCACTTTAGTAAATTCTAAACCATTAGATCCATGAAATAATAAAATAAATTAATAATTTAAATATAATTAAATAAATTAAATGCATCATATAAAATTTCCTAGGGAATTATATACACCACACAAAATAAATTAGTGGTGAATATGGGATAAGTCTCAAGGAAATAAAAGTGCTAATAAAAATACCCTAACCTTAGCTCCATTTTGGTTGAACGGTATTTAACCTCTTGTATAATTATTTCAATAATGTTATTAAATTATAAAAGAACCATTATAATATTTATAATATCAAATACATACTTTTTATAATATCTTATTACCTTTTTTGTAAATAATCATTCATTATTTTCACCATTTCGGGTGTTAATTGCCTAATTTTTCAAGTAATTTTTGACTTTTTATTTCTTATTCATATTACTTAGATCATGATATTAAAAATACAAAGAATGTAAAAAATGATTTAAATATTATATATATTCATTATATTTTTATTTATAGTAATATATTAACTTTGAGATATTAAATGAAATACACCATTCATGGAGATGGTAGGTTGTACGTATGCAAGGATACTATTTTCATTTTCTTATCGTATTAAAAGAATAAAAATGTAATTGTAAATATGTATAATATAATTTTAGTATAATATTTGTGACATATATATTAATTATTTTTATTAAAAAAATCCTTTATACCTTCCATGTAAGGTGTGAATGAATCACATCTCTTTGAGGAAGCGGCAGTCCACACGTCCACAAACGATGTTATCATATTCTCATAATATGGAAATCCTGAAGGTATGAGTTATATAAGAATTAAAACAGCCTAAATATATTATAAATATCTTATATATCATATATAAAATATAAATACATCATTATTTCTTACCTTTAATGGTGGTAATGGAAGAACGAATGATATCGATTCGTGAGGCAGTAGTCCATCATACACACGAATGGTGATTGCGTATCCAATTTGATGGATGTGTGTGAAAGTGAGGTTAATAACCTTAATATAACGACATATAATTTTTTATATGATAAATATTTCATTATATAATAATGTTATAAGAAGAATTTAATTTTTATGAAAATAAATAAAACAAAAGTGTTCATTGAAGAACATTACCTATTTTCGGGTATCACCTTTTAGTTTATACAAAAAGAATTATCTGGATATATTTATATAAAAAGTGAGACTTCAAGGATGATTAGAGATATTTTGGGATATTTTTTTAGGTTTTGGACAATCTTAATGGATCTAGAGGTGTGAATAAGTGGTAGGGGTGAGTGTTGTTTTATATTAGAGGAGGAGTGAAATTCTTGTAAATATAAAAAGGTAAACACTATTGAGAGGTATCCCTTACTTAATGTTCTTAAAATACTGAACCAAATTAAATAAAAATAGTTTATTTTCTATATATGTCCATTAAATTTATTTTTTGAAATTTCCTAAGTCATTTTGTCCCTTATGTTTTTGATTTAGTCACTTATTACGCTAGTTTTTCTCTTAATAGATGTAATTAAATTCAATTCCTGTATCTAAAATTATTTGAAAATAAAAAAATTGAACATAATATAAATTATAAATTATTATAAATTGGCTGAAATTAATTTAAAATTAGTCTCACATATCGAAAAATAAAGTATGTTTTAAAAGTGAAAATGTTGAAAAGTTCTCTATGTTTTTGTATCTAAATTAAGTATAAAAATGGTTTCAATTAACTATATTATATTAATATATGTAAATATAAATAATTAAACATTAAAAACAATTTAAAATATAATTTAACAATATAAATTATATAGATAGAAAATCATTTTTCAGTTAAAATTCAATATTTTTCACTATTCATTTAAAAAATATACTTCTCAAAGAAATACAAGAAATTCACCCTAAGAAAGTTTTTATAGTCCTATTTAAATTTTTTTTTTATTTTTAAAATTTAAATTTAAAAATATTCCAAAATTTAGCTTTAAAATAGGTGATCCGTTAAAAGGTGAAAAAGGTGCCTTTATAAGAATAAAGGTTTTTATGAGTAAAATTGGGTTTTTTCTTATATTATGACAATAAAATCTTTTAGATAAATATAGAAAATATTTTATAGAATATGTATTATATATATTTCATTAATATTATTCAATAATACTAATTAATAAAATTTACTTAGAGATGACTCATTTAGGAGAAATTTTTTTTTAGAAAACCATTTCCTTTATAATCAATTAGATTTTATATTAATATCTAATTAATTCCTAACCAATGAATTAAATTATGTTTTTTATAGGTTAGTTAATACTATTTATAACATCCAACTTAACAGCTAGGTTATGTCTTATTATATGAAGTAATAATATTTTAATATTATATTGTTGTTCAAAAAGACTTTCTCTTCTTTGTAACGCACGCCACTGAAGAATGTTGTTCTTATGTGTAATGCAATATGACTCGAGCTTCTCTGTAGAAAAAGATAAGATTGGTTTTTCAAGTAAAGTCATATAAACTCAAAGTTTCACGTATTAAAGTTTATAGGATGTGTTGAATTTATTTAAAATAGTAAATATATCATTATTTCTCCAGAGGTTATATTTTTTTCTATATTTGTTATTTCCTATCATACATAATTTCAAATAAAATTTGATTAGTTTATAATTTTTGGGGTGTTACATTCTCCACACTATAAATAAATTATATCCTTACAATTCAAAATTGATCTTAATAATTTAGGTATTGATATTTTAAAATTATATTAAAACCCCAATCATAAATTTGGTTCATAACACATATCCCTAATAAGAAGGAATGGGAAATGTGAAGGTCACAAAAAACATGGATTTTTAATTAGATAACATTAGTGAAAAAATGTCAATGGGATTGATTTCCAACTATCATGTTCAGATGGAGAGTGATAGATAACATGTTCATGATAAAATCATTGACCAAAAATCTATAAAAGAGAGGTGTGAATAAAGGTAATTAATATCATAAAAATTAAGATAATAGGACACCATTTTTGTTTCAAAACATATTTAATAGAGTTTAGGAATTCATTTTCTATCTAAAAATAGAATTATAATTTTTTTCATTGGTTGTGCTTCAAATTATTAAAAACTTAAAACTTACTCTGAGATATATATATATATATCAAAAACTGGCTCTTAATGCATGAATCACTAAAATTCACTTTTAAAAAATTGTAATATCTATAAAACAAGTCTTTATATCTATCTCTACCTATTTTTTAAAACCAATATAATTAATACCTTAATATCTAAACCAAAAATATTAATAATTTTGTTCCATAATTAATATTTATTCATTGAACTATTTAACTAAAACAAAAACATATTAACCAATACATTACGTAGGTCAGTGGTTGGCATTAAACCCTTATCATCCTTTGGTTGTGGGTTCAAAACATACAACCTTTCTGATAGGATGAGTTATAACCCACCATACATGTTTTTATTTTTTAAAACAATATTTATATAATTCCTAATATATTACCAAAATTATTATGGATATCCTTGAATTTAAATTAATCATTAAATAACCATTTTACTAGGGTTTTCAATACAACATATTTTTTTTTCACAAAGTCTAATAATCATATTTTTATATCAGCACTATAGTTTATCAGAACCTTATAACTTTTGTATCGAAAATGAAAAGGAATTTTTCATCAAAAAAGTTCCACAAGAACATGTACATTCCATAAATTTCTTCATAAATGTAATTAATCCTTGCATACTCCCATTACAAAAAACCTAAAAGTGTTTTTATGTCTTTAAAATTATGCTAAACCTTAATCTTAGTAAGGGTAAAGCCCAAAAAACAAATAATGAATCAATGAGAATAATTAATATGGAAATTTAAATAATTGAGAAACTATTCCATTTAATAAATAAATTGGGAACAATATGGCAGGAACAATAGATCCTCAAATAATTCTATATAAATAATCACATGATCATGAGACTTAACCATGAGTGTTCTAACTAATCAAATAATCACATGGAATATCAATAACATGTTTCATAATGATGGAATCCATAATGCTAGATATCTAAATCTTACAATTGAGGCTTCATTCCGTGTATATAATTTTATCAAGGATTCCATCCAAGAATCTAAAAGTTTCAAGAATTTATGCCAGGAATATAATATTTTTAAGGATTGATTTTAATAATATAATAATGTTAAGGCTTCATGCTGAGAATCTAATAAATGTGTAAGGCCTCAACTATAACCATATCTATTTTGTCTCATTAAACATATCGATTTATTGAGGGGATATACTGGTCCCCACCCATCAGATACTTAATCTATTTACTTCCCCATTTAAAATTGGAGAAGCTTATTCAGTATAAAAATTTGTTTGAAAACCATCATAAAAATGTGAATACCTTCCCAAACTATAAATCACGAAGAGTAATGTGGAAAATTGTGTCAACATAGCACATATATATCCAAACTAATCATAAACCTTCTATAAAAATTGTAAGGATGGTATCAATACAAAATATACCTACTGGCCTAATATTAAGGGTTGTTGACTGGAAATTATTATTTTTTATTAAGAGCAACACTTTTACGGGAAAAGTGAGAAACCAAAGGGTTCAGCAAACTTCCAAACGACCCCAAACAAAACATAACAAAAGACGGGATACCTCATTCAAGTAACAGCATCAACCACCATCCCCATGCAGGCCACTCGACGATCCCATGCAAGCATGGTCCCTCCCAATGTTGCCATCCCTCCAAAACAACCATGTCCCAAATGGCCTACAAAGCTGATGGAAGAGAAACCGATCCCAATGAAGATACCCAGCGACGAACCAATAAAACCACCAAACCGAAGACATAGAAAAAACCACCAAACACTTGACATCAACAGGAGAAACAAACCCAATTAGTTCGGAGGTGACGCCTCATAGGAATAAGAAAAATTACCAAAGAATAATCTGAGCCTGTTAGTGCTTTCCTCTCTATACAGATTCCACTTCATTAACCATACCTTGGCATCATGGTCTTCCCCAATGATGTCTTTATATCGATCAGCCATTTTGTCCCATGTTCGGATATATTCAACTTTGCTGATTTTCCGATTGTTGAAGCCTCTCATTAGGATCAAATCCTATTTGTCAATCCACCAGGCCTGCTCGCTGTTGACCTCCACTTTGACAGGTCTTACCATCATATCGGCCTCTTCTTTAAGGATGTTGACATAGAGAAATTCCTCTACCATATCCTCTTCTGAGCAGATGATAGGTTCTTTAATGCTCTTTCCCGGTTTAGAACTGCTTCCCATTCCATTATTGTTCACCTTGGCCCCAACCTGGGGATCCTCCTACAAGAGATCCTTGTCCGGTGATGTTCCCTTCTCACCTAGTTTAGATTTTTTACCTGAACGTGTTTCCATCGACTTCGGTAAAAATGAGTAATCCTTGATTTCTCTCCCTTTATTCTTCTTAGGTAACATCTCCTCCTCCTGGACCTTGTCAACTCCCGAACCCCCCTCAGTCTGCCCATCCCTTTCAACCTGAACAGACTTAGTGGTGTCCAAACTGTCAAAGGGATTGAATTTCTCAACACCATTTTGAGTCGAGCACTTCCCTGTTGGTGACTTGGTGTCTCCCGAAGAAGCAGCACCTTTAACATTTCTGGGTGACCAAACAGCCTCCTCATCAGGACAAGAACCAGGATCGATGAGAATTCACGCATGAGTTTCCACATTAACCCATTCCATCTCAGAATGAGTACAATTTGAACCAGATTCAGTTTCTGTACCCGCAGCATTGCACTGAGAAGGCAGTTCTAATGGTTGTTTCATACCATTAATTTCTCTGATCAACCTGTTGGATACATCCTTGACCCTGACTTCAGGTGAGGTAGGAGCTGGATTTGAAGACTCTTCAATTTGGGTACTGCAATTCGGCATTGAGACAACCTGCTTCGCAGGTGAATCCAAATTTCCCTCAAGCATACTCACACCATTGGCCACGTGGGGTGCAGCCGCATCCTCCTGCAATGCAACACTAGGGCCAATGGATTTCGTGATGCCCGCTTCTTGCAACTCTGGTGGGGCAATTCTGCTATCGGCCAAGGTTGAAAGATTCTGAAACAGCTTACGACAGACCTGTTGAAGATGACCCAGTCGGCAACAGGAAGTACAATAATCAAACCAGTTCTCAAAAGTCACCGGTTGGTGGCACCGAAGCTCGTTTTACACCTCGATCCATACTTCTTCAACATGCGGTTTAGATACGTCAACTTCCACACAGATTCGGGGTGCCATCGGATGGAACAACGTTCTCGATCGCTCATCAAAGGCCAAAAACCGTCCAACCATATTACCTAAGAGTTGCAGAATAGAGGGGTTCTGGAAGGGAAGGGGTAGACTCGGAAAACTCACCCAGATGGCCGCAGATGGTGAATCGCTCTTCCGATGAAAGTCATAGCTCCACCGAAGGAGGAAGAAACGTAGACCCCCGCAAGAAAAGAAACCTTTAGACCAAAACGCAGCAAGATCGTCATCATTGGAAAACCGCATAGAGAAGTGACGAGAGTCCAGGAGTCCGACAACGACGCGATCTTGAAGGGGTAGAGATTCGTTGGCGAAGTGAGCGAAACTATCCAGGGAAGGGTGTTTTTGAACAAATCGAGCTATTAGAGATAGCCCATGGAGATTAGAGGCCTCGGAAAACTCTTGTAGGGAGAGCGGAAGCGATGGGGCTCCTCGGTGAAGAGACGAGACTTTAGGGCAAAGAGTAATCCGGGGAATGTCGGGTAGGAGAGAAGGATCAGAGAACAGAGAGTGGGATGCCGGAGCTACTTGGTGTTGCCGATGAAGGGTGGGGATGGCGGCCATCGCCGCCGCCCGAACGGGCGAGCCGCCTACCTCAGAGCTCCCTCTCCTCCTTTAGGGTTCCCGAAGAGCCGCCCTTCACACCTAATATTAAGGGTTGTTGTCATTGATGAAATAAAATAATGTCTTAAAAGCATTCTTGAGGAAAATATCTTTTTTATTTCGAAAAAACTTTCAAAAAAAATTTATTTGAAAATAACATTTAAAAATAAAAAAAAATTAAAGGGTGAAAATTCCTTTGATAGATCATTTTTTAAATTTTAAAAACATTTTTGGAAACATTTAAAAAAACATTCTTTTGGAAGAAAACATGTATCTGATTGAAGGGAGAAATAAAGTTGGGTTTTATCAAAGACATTTTATAATGAATTTTGGCTACCATGGAGTGGAAAAATGAAGTTTTTTACTTGGAAAATATAATTAATAACCATTATAGAATAAAATTAATGGTTTTCTTGAACATTGATAAAATAATTTCCTTTAATAGAAATTCAATAATAAATAATCTCCATTAAAATAATATTGTGTTATTAACCCTATAAAATTATCATAACATTAAGTGAGAATTAATCAATCAATTAATTACATGTATCAAATATAAATCCACATAAAATAATTTTAAATATATTAATAGATATTCAAATTAATTATACACATAATCATATAATATTAACATCATCTAGGATATAATATAACCTAACGAAAAGGAATTTAATAATAAAATTTATTTACCACTTGGTAAGTTTAAGTTCAAATACTCATATATTGAATAATTGAAATTTAAATATAAAATAAAAATAATATAAATTTATTCAGTATATAAAATAAAATATTATATATATATACAACCCACAAAAGAAATAAGTGGTGAAAACAATGTATGCCTCACAAAAGAAAAAGTGAGATGAGAATACCTTAATACTTAAGTAACTTTTGAATAATTATATAAATGAAAGAAAAAACCCAATAAAAACTTTTAATGTCAATAAATAAATGAAGATCATTCTATAACATATCCTATTGAAGTATATACCCCATAAAAAATAAACTAGTGATGAATATGACACAGGTCTCGCATAAATAAAAGAGAGACTAGAGTTCCCCTTACATTATGCTCTTTTGATTGAATGATCTTTAACATCCTGTATAATTGGTTTAATAATATTATTAACATATAACAGAACACTAATAATATTTATAATATTATAAATACCCTTATAAAAATATCTTATTTCCCATTTTTTAATAATCTTTCATTATTTTCACCATTTTGGGTCTTTATTTCCTAGTTTTTTAGTATGTTTTGACTTGTTTTTTATGGTTATTTTCACTTAGATAATTATTTAATAGTCTCCAAAATGTAAATAATGATTTAAATATTATATATATTTAGTATATATGTATTTATATTAATCTCTAATTTTTGGTGATATGAAGTGATATACATCCATCACGGGGATGGTAGGTCGTGCGTATACTTTAATGATGTTTCCACTTTCTTATCATATTAAAAGAATGAAAAATAAATAGTATATATATATATTAAAATAGAATTATAATATTTTTATCATATTTGTTACATATTTTTATTAAAAAAATAATTTATATATTCCATTTAAACTGTGAATGAATCACATCGCTTTGAGGAGGTTGTAGTCCACACGTCCACAGACGATGTTATCGTATTCCCATAAAATGGAAATCATGAAGGTATGTGTCATGACCCACCTTCACCAAGATGAGGGAAAGAGATAACAGATTTCCAAACCCTTCCTTCCTCAAGTTGAAGGAGAGATAATGGACCCTGAGACCTACCTTCAATATGCCCCAAAATGGTGACTAGCAGCAAGTGTATAGAATCACATGTAAAAATTGAAGGGATTACCCTTTTTATTTAGTTGGATTGGGAGATAAGATAGTAAGTCCAAAACAACACCAAAATTGGATGTAAAAGTAAAGCCCAAAAAATACTTTCCCATATGCATGTTTCAAATAATAAGTACTATAATACAAGAAAACTCCAAAGGTAAATACCCAAGAAAGGAAAACAACAACAATAACTGTCCCAATGTCTGAACTAGTATGGTCCCACATGGTCCTCGAAGTCCCCCTGGAAACCAGGAAATAGCTTTATAAACATAGGGTGAGTATACAGGTATACCCAGTAGAGAAAACCCAAAGCTCTCATGCACAAGTGGGAAGGCATTCTAATGCCCTGTGAGAAAAGGAGATAACCAAAGAACCTATTAAGGAAACTATCCACCCAAACCTCACCAAGGCAAACTCCCCAAATAACACAAGTCAAGTAAGGTAATAGTAATAACACATCGATGTTTGGGTATCCCGCACCACTTTCCCACTGGTTATTGAGGACATCCTATGCCTAAGACCTTCCCAGCTATTTTCATTGCAGTTCCACTACCGTACCTTGCTCACACACACCTGGGATACCACAACCACACATACCTCATAAAAACACCTAAGACAAAACCACATGTAACTATGCCAACACACACTTGGTCCAGAACAACTACCACCACGCCCAAAGACACATGGGCCCGAACAACTACTTCCACACCCGAAGACACCTGGGCCCAAACAACTCCTTCCATGCCCGAAGACACCTAAGCCTCATCCCGAATACACTTGGGAAACAACCTGCAAGCACACACTTGGGCGAACCACCACAACTACCCTACCCGAAGAATTATAGGCTATAATAGAAGTCAGGGCATCACTGCCTACCAGAAGTGTCTGGGGATACTTGAGAAAGGGAGCAGAAAATGATCTAATAACCAGCCACTCATAGAAGTGTTGGGAGAAACACCCTCCCCCATGAAATGGGGGTGTTCGTCATGAAGCTCTCAACATGGGTAGGGCATGAATAAGGAACATAAAAACTATATAATACATATAGGTAAATATAACTCATCCCAACCTAGAAGTTCTAAAAACCAGCCCATATACAAACACCCTCATTACTATTCATTTATATGAAGCGACACAACCACAACCATGTCGTAACTCATTCCCAGAAAACAGTTCCCCTTTGACCCCATTATTGATTTCATATAAAAGTGATTCCATTTAGATAATTCCTCACTACCAAGAAACTAACTAGCAGAACCACAATCCAAGGAATTAAAAATATCCAAACAATAATTTAAGCATTCACACCCGGTTATCTTTTAAAGTCACAACAACAAAGGGGATCCATGAGATCCCTCAAAGTATTGAAGCCAAACCAAGACCCAATATATGACCACACACATCCCCAAATCCACAAGCTAACAACTGTGCAACAGGGGATCCCATACCCATCCATGTCACCTCAAAAGCATCAAGAAGAGAAAATATTCACATCACCAAAACAGAATAAGAGAGTTTTCAGATTTAGACACACCTTCCTTTAGTTCTATATTTCCATTTGGTTAACCAGGGTGACCACACAAGGATTCTTATTCATTCAGAATCTATTTAATTAACCAAGTTTACATGATTAACTAGTTTCCATGTTACAGTCACTCAATCACAGAATTATTCAGAAAACAAAGGTTCATTATTTCACAAAGAAGGACTACCAAAGACAACGTTTTTCATTAGACATAAGCCTATATAATTCACAACATATAATAAAATGTAGAATAGTATAACAACATCATCAAACACACTCCATAAATATTTAAAAGTCTTTTTATTATATTCATTCAGGTTTGGTTTTATCCATCCCCATAGAAACATTAGAATAACCACCCCGCATGATACACATTAAAGAGATATGAAGGAAGGACCCTACCTGGATGATCAACGATCGAATTTTCTCTCCATGTACAAAGAACTGGGAATGCGCGATTTGCAAAGGAGGAACTTCGGGGACTCCAAGAGTGAGATGAAAATATCCAGAGTAGGCAATCCAATTTCTTTAGGAAAGGTGGACCCTAAACACACTAAAAAAAGGAAAATAAGCCAAAAAAGAATAATATGTAAATAAATAATTCTCGTGCGATAAAGAGGAAAAAATATGGAGTTATGAGATAAGAATTTTTAACAAATGTAAAGGTGGATTGTGGTTTCACCACACAGTTTGGTGGTTACACACGATGGAATTAATTGCCATTTAATAATTCTCATCAGAGTTGTAGCCATAACAGTTGTGCGTTAAACGGTTTCCTTTAATCCAAGAAAAAAGTGCAATAGGGGCAGAACTGGAAAGTGTGGGTAAAGGTGTGACACTGAGGAAAAGCCACACGTTTTGGTAAGTCAAGGGTCGCACATCTCTTGCGAGATTTTTAGATATCATTTATGGGATTTAAAATGGCTTAAAAAGGGTTATTAAAAACTTTTACATCAAAAGATACATTGAGAGAGTGGAAAAAGTTGGAAACCAGAAATTAACAAATGTGTAACGCTGTTTGGGGAGACACTGTAAGCAATTCCATGGTCACGATGCCACCGTTATGGTGCCACCATCAGCGATGCCACCGTTTCGGTGTGCAAACGTGAAAGTGCCACCCTCACGGTGCCACCATTAGTGGTGCCACCATAAGTGGTGACATTGTGAGAGGTGGAACCGTTTTAGAATGCTACCATGACCGGTGCCACCGTTTTGTTGGAACCGTTCGATGGAACGGAGTTTCCGAAAAAATATTTAATGAGCCACTGTTTGGGCCGTTATAGTATGAGTTACATAAGAATTAAGGAATAATAAATTCATTATATATATACATCATATATAAATTATATATAAACTATAAATCCATTATTACTTCCAACCATGAAAGGTGATATCAGAAGAGCGAACAACATCGGTTCGCGATGCGGTAGTCGGTCGTACACACGAATGATGATTGTGTATCCCATTTGAGGGAATTGTGTGAAGGTGAAAGTTGTAACCTTTTTATAAAAACATATGAGTATATATAATATAATATATTATTATATAATCAAGATATAAGAACAATTTAACTGGTAGAGAAAGAAATAATAAAAAAGTTCTCGTTGAAGAACGTAACCCCTTT
Organism: Viscum album; assembly: GCA_963277665.1. NCBI lineage: Eukaryota > Viridiplantae > Streptophyta > Magnoliopsida > Santalales > Viscaceae > Viscum > Viscum album. The sequence goes on from OY728157.1 coordinate 175,040,648, forward strand.
TCCGGGTAACTCCTTTTAGTTTATCAAAAAAACTCCATTAGTGGGATTTATCCCAAAAGTGAGGATTATATGATGATGTTAGATATGTTGGGAGATTATTTGAAAAGGTTTTTAATATCTAAAGGTATTTAGATGTATGAATAGTTGTAGGGGTGAGTGCCTTTTTATAGTGGAGGAGGATAGATATTCTTATAAATATAAAAAGGTAAACACTATTAAGAGATATACCTTGCATAATGTGCCGTTGATAAGGATTAAAATTAAAAAAAGTGATAATATGATTGATATATGTCTATAAGATGGATTTTTGGATGATCTTCTTGGTCATTTGGGCCTTTAAGATTAAGATTTAGTCCCGTGTTAAGCTGTTTTTTCTCTTAATCGATGTAATTAATTTTAATTTATTTGACTAATATATTTGGATAAAAAACTATGTTGAAATTAATAAAAATTTTAAATTATTTTTTTTCCAAATATGGAATCTATTTTTTCAAGTTCCAAACACATATTTGGTGTAATTTAACGTAAAACTTACCCCATAGACGGGATGGAAAATGTTTCACTTGTTTCCTAATTTTTTATATCTAAATTCAATATAAAAATGATTTATATTACCTAAATTTTATAAATAGATGTAAAATTGAACTAATTAAGCATTAAAACCAATTTAAAATATAATTTAAAACAATAAATTATATATATGAAAAAGAAGATTTCAATTAAAATTCAGTATTTTCCATTATTCATCAAAAAATGATACTTCTCAAAAAAATTCAAAAATTCACCCTAAGTTAATTTGGAAATTACTTTTTTAATAATAAAGTTTATTTTTTAAGAAATATTTCATAAAAGGTTTGAAATTCAGTTTTAAAATAGGTTCACCATTAATAGGTTTCAAAACTACCTTTATAAAAATACTATTTTTTATGCATAAAATTGGGTTCTTATCTTATATTTTGGATATAAAATCTATTGAATGAATGTATAAAATATATTATTTCATATTTCATATATATGTAAATAATATAATTAAATATTTGTAATTAATTTAATTTTTTAAGAAAAATTCTTTTTGGGTGTATAAATATAGTTTTTTATAAAAATATTTCTTTATATTCAAATGGTTTTTATATAAATATCTAATTAATCGGAAACCAATGAATTCAATAATATTTTTTTATAATTTAGTTAATAATATTCTTAACTAAAAATTTAGTGGCCAGGTTATATCTTATTAAATTAAATTAAACTATTTTAAAAATATAATTTTCTTCTGTAAAACTCCGTCTTGTGAGTAACACAAGCCATTGAAGAAATAAATTATTGCATGTAATTCAAGGAAACTTAGGGGTTCATGTAGAGAAATATTATATTAGCATTATGTATAACTCAAACTAAAATCAATGTTACTTTCATTAAAATTGATATAATATATTGTATTTATTTAAAATAGTAAATATACCATAATATCTCAGGAGTTTATATTCTTTTCAACTCTTGTTATTTCATATTATACACGATATCAAATAAAATTCTATTATTTTAGAATTTTTTTTGTTTTATAAGTGTAATTTTATTTTTAAATAATGATCATTATTTAATAAATATCATAATATTTCATTAAATACACTTACATTTTCCATCCATATGATACAGTAATTCAAAACTAATCGCATCTCTTCATGCGGTGACAGTCTATAGTACACACAAATGACATCATAATTTATAAATGTATGGTAATAGAATAAAGTTATGATATATTAATTTTATATAATTATTAATATTTATGAATATCATATATAAATATAAAATCCATTATCATAAACATATATGGGAGGAAATGATGGAAAAAATCACATCTGTTTTCAAGGAGTTATTCCATTATACATATGAAATATGGTTTAATTTACCATTTGAGGGAATTAGAATAGAGAGGATAGGTAGTGTCCTTTTATGAGTCATAGGGAGGGAATTTTTTGTACATACCGAAAAAGATTCAATAATTGGATTTTACACTGAATCCAAGGGCATGAAAAACTGATTAATAAGACAGTGTAGGGGTTATGTGGTAAAATCAAAAAAAATATAATTCAGAAATAAATATGTTTAAAATGTTTTACCCCTTTACCTTTTTAGTTCAACTACCTAGTAATTTGATTTTAACATTTACCAAAGTAACCACTTTCTACTATTTTTACTATTTTCTATGAAATTAATTAACTTGATATTGTAATATAATATTAATTATTATGATTCCGAATATTAAATACATATTATCAAATCCAATTTATAGTAGTTTAAGATTTTAATTTAAAACAAAACCTGCAAAACATGTCGAAAATGGTTTTTATATATATGTATTTTTCATGCGTAAGATGATCTTACATTAACTATATGATTAGTAATCATCATTATATTAATTTAATTTCGTATAAATAGATATATAATCTATTAATTTCCCAAAAATATATCCATACTAGGGTTTATTTTAACTAACTAAAATGGGTAGACATTATGCACTTACATTTCGTAAACAACCACCTTTTTAAGCATAAAAAATAATCATTTACCAAAAACATAAAAATATATGATTCAAATGAAATAAATTTTATTATTATTATTTAAAAGGTTAATTTTTCACTTTAGTACCAAATTCAAAATACAATGAAAATTTTAAATTACTTGATTTAATGAAAAGAGTGATTTTATTGAAAAATTTGGTAATTTTCACTTTTCACATAAAAATTAAGTATTTTAGAAAAATCTTAAAATATTAACCTAAGTTAATTATGTTATTTTGGCTTAAAAATGTTTATAATTTTATAAAGTAAAATTTCAAAAAGTTATATTAATTTTTTTAAAAAAATTCACATAAAAACCCATAAAATTATTTTTGGAAGAAACATATTTTCTGACGAACAAAATGTATTTATTAAAACATTGAGTTCTTAATTATGGGCAATCTATCAATAAAATTATATTAATTAGGAACTCTATATAAATTTTATAAAAAATTTAATACTATTCAGGCCTTCCAATTTTATGACCAGGTGGATTTTCATGCTGCATAGAACATCACCTATATGGTCCATGACCTTACCCATATTCTCCTCATAAGATATTTAATTTACTAACAATACCACCTATAAATTATATAAATGTGAGGAATCTGGTATATAATTCCTCAATATGGATAAGTTGAATACATCGAGTACTTGCAAAAGGGTCGGTGGGGGTGCTAGTTGGTAAAACACATCTCTGATGTAATAGAGAATTAAAAAGGGACTGATGTACCTTGGAATTAACTTTCCCTTCTTCCTAAATATCAAGAATCTATTCAATGGATATATAAGGAAAACCCTTTATTCTTGACCTCAAACTCTAAGTCTCATCGATTAATGTTATCATAGATATTATGGAAACTCTAACAAATATTTATTTGTTTCTGAATAGTCTTAATATTTTTTACCATCTCCTCAAATATTTGTGGTCCCAAAAGCTTTAATTCACTGAATTAATCACAACACACATGTGTTATACATATCTTTGCATAAAGGGATTTAATTAGATCCATTTGGATGGTTGAGTTATAATATTATTGTACAATAAAGCAACCATAAGATGATTTTGATCCCATCCTATTTAAAACACCATCAAACATGCTCTCAAATTGTTTTCCAGTGTTTGAATTTTCAAGATTGATTGGGCATCAGTTTGGGGTTGATAATCCATACTGATGTTCAACTCAATATTTAGAGCATATTATAGGATCTTCTATATCTTGGAGTTAAATCTTAGATCTTGGTTAGATCCAATCGAAAGTGGTTTTCTATATATCCTCACCACCCCTATGATGTATATCCTTGCAATATTATTGAGTGAGATGTACTTTTGAATTATAATGAAGTGAATAGTCTTTGTAACATCATCCACCAAAACCCACATGGAATTGTTTCCATTGATTTATTTATAAGACTAACGACAAATTCGATGGTGATGTTTCTCAATTTCCATGTAGGTATGGGTTATAATTCCTCTTTTTAGCATTCACCTATTGACATAGTGGACACTATGATGTACATTCAGTGATCCCCTTGTTTATATTGTCCCAACAATAGTGCTCCCTAATATCTTTATATTTCTTCATGCTCCTAGAGTGGATAGAGAAGGTTGATATATGTGAATCACTCCACATCTCTTTATTTATTTTCAGATTTGATGGTATACATAGTCATCCCCCAAATCTTACAACTCGTTTTTCATAAATTTTGAACTCTAAGGATTTCCTTTTTCATAGAGTTTTTAACTTTGTCTAAATTTCGACATATCTCTTTGAGTATACTCTATCTTATATATGATAGATGGATGATAAATTGTTTAAGAATGAAATGTTGATGTTACTTTTTTCATGATTCTCATGTCTATAATTTTAAAGTCAAGTAAGATTGGATCTTTCTCAATTCTCATCATGATATCTTTTCAAAATCCTTTCAATTTAGAGCATCTTCCACCTTGATTTCTTTTATAAGATGGTAATGGATTGAGAAATAGTATCTCTTGATCATCTCTAACCATCCTTACAATACATATTAAGCTTCTTCATCTTGTACTGACATTTATTGTACCTCTCATATAACTTATCCAACCTAAATGCCTTTATCATAGTATTTAAATACTCATCATGCTCCTCCTTTATTTTTGTGTAAATCAGAAAATATTCTATAAAGAATTTGAAATATTTTTTGAGGTAATATCCATAAACTCTACTCATCAATTCCATAAATATTTTTGAATAATTGGTGAGTCTAGGAGGCCTTACTATGAACTCATAGTTTACAAATCATGTTCAAATGATATTTTCAAGAATATATTCCTTCTTCAGCTTTAACATGGGATATCTTGATTAAAAGTCCACCTTTGAGAAATATTTGTCTCCATGTAGTTTATTAAACATGTCACCAATCCATGGGATAGGATAGTTGTTCTTAATAATGATTTTGTAGAGCTCATGATAATCAATGCAGAGGCACATTGTCATGTCATTCTTTTTAATGCATAAAATCAGTGTACAACACAATGAAGCAATCCGGCATATAATACCATTTTTTAGATTTTCATGAAAATGATTCATCATCTATTCCAACTCAATAGTGTCCATTTCTTATGGATTATTTGATATATAAAGATATCAATCTATAATTTAGATTTATAACTAAACATATCAGTCAAGTGGAAGACCCAAAAACTCTTCAAAGAATACATTCGTATAATCCCATATAATGGGAATGTATTCAACCATGAGTATTTTTATTGTATCAATTATTTTGGAAAGGCATAATTTCTCATTAGGAAATAATATCCACACATGAATAAAAGATTCATTTTGAGGTTCATACTCCTTATATTTTTATATAATTGTAGGAATAATTTTTATGATAAGGGTGATCTCCCTCTCTAAACAGTTGATGATGGATTTATATAAGGATACTCAATCCATTCTTGATATAGTATAAAACTCTACCAAAGGATGTAATATTAGGTTTTCTAGAAGATTTAGTCCACAAATATTGACTAGGGAGGAGTTAAATACTTTAGATCTAGCCATCTCTACATTTTCTATTCTCATAGATAGATCGCCACCATATTTTTTGGTGGTTATTGAATAGTTCCACTAAACTTGTAAGATATTAAAGAATGTGTATATTTAGATCCAAATAGTACATTAAATATTCTTGAATTAATAACTAGTCTACCTCTCACCACACCATTTTCAGTATTCACCTAAAAAATAGGGACAGAATATTATCTTAACTTCTATCTTGGATTTAGTGAATTTTTTATTGTATTGGAAAGACATTGTCTTAGGGAATTATCTTTCATAATTCCAATGTTTCTTATAGTTGAAAAACTGCACTATAGGCTGAGTTTTGTTTTTAACATTCTTTTCTTCTACCACATTAGTGGTTATATTCATTTCCCTTCGGTATAAATTATCATGATGCCCCTATTTTAAACATTTGAAGTATCACTTGATTCCCTTTAGACAGTTTCCAGGATGATTCTTCCCACTCTTTAGACATGTGAGATGTCGGGTTTAATTTAATCCCTAAGATTTAACTATTGATACCCCCAAAGAAAACTCTATTTTATGTTTGTTATCTCAATTACCATGGGTATATTGGGAGTCATTGATATTTATCTCACATTTGAGAGAATAATGGAAAATATTCATAGCTTTCAAAGTATTTAATCACTAATTATTTTTGTATACATGGATTTAAAACACTAAATAAATGATCTAACATACTTTCTATGTTGATTAAAATACTAGAGGTGTGTGGTTAAATCCTGGTGAAGGTTTCATCATATTCCCCAATTGACTCATCTTCCTTTTTCTTCAGATCAAGGAATTACCTATCTATTTTAAGATAGAGAGTACAAGTAAAATATTTCTTGAAATATATTTTATGGATGTATTCCTATTCCATGGAATCAATTTCCACTTTTTAACTTTTTTCTTGATAAATGACTACAACAAATAATATTTTCCCTCTCACATATGTTCATGATTATGGATTTAATGTTACACATTATTATATAATATTAATTATTATGATTAAAAATATGATGTCCATTTTATAATATTCAATTCACATAAATCTAAAAATAAAATTTAAAATTAAACCTAGAAAATGTGTTAAAAAATAGTATTCAAGAATTGTATTTTCCCATCATAATATAATCTTAAATTAAAAATAAAAAAATTAATCATTATTGTATGAATTTAAATTCATATGAAGAGATATATAGTCTATAAATTTTATTTAAATCCTTCTTTATTATGGTTATTATAAATAATTAAAATGGAGAAACTTTGTCCACTTAAATATAGTTTATAGAAAACTGTATTTTTAAGCATAAAAAATAATCTTTTCCCAAAATCATGAAAATTGATGATTCAAATGAAATTAATTTGATTATTATAGATAAAAAAGTTTAATATTTAACTTTAACACCAAATCTATAAAATGATGGAAATTTTAAAAAAGTTTACTGAATGAAAATAACTGATCATATTTTAAAAATTAATAATTTTCACTATTCCCTGAAAATTAAACCAATTTAGTATAATCCCAAAATTTCATCCTAAGATAATTTTGATATTATTATTTTGAAAATGGTTCTAATTTTATAAAATAACATTTCTAAAATTTACAGAAATTAATTTTGATATTTTTAAATAAAAATAAATAAAAATCATTTTTTGAAGAAACACAATATTTTGAAGAATAAAATGCTTTTATTAAAAATTTAGATCATATTTACTATGAATTTTCAATAAATTTATATATATTAGGATGTATATATATATTTGATAAAATATTTAATACTATTAACATCCCCCAATTTAACATCTAAGTAATAATAGTTATAAATAACCATGGTCTGTTTTTGGTGAGTGTTACATGTTGTATACGCTATCAAGAATAGTTATACTTTTTAAATACTTATGTTGTTACAACTTATACTTCTTCATTTACTCTGTAAAAAGTTTCAAGAGCCCGATTTATAAATTATTAGTTTTTTAGGCTTATCACATAACTTATTGATAAACTTGGCAGCATATGAATTACCATAAACATCATACTAAACTTCTCTCGGTAGTATAGTCATACATACCTAAAATTTTGGACCTTTTTGATCACTTGTTCTATATATTTATTCCATACAAGTATATCTTTTTTCAATGGAAATATTTGATGCATTCTTGACACCATATTTTTTATTATTTTTATATTTCCATGAATAATCTCCAAAACCTATTGATTCTAACCTCTATCATTTAAAGTACATATTATTCTATGAAGAATATTTTTTTTGTTCATACCTTACATAAAACAATTAAAAAACTCCAAACCTTGATATTTCATATTTTTTTTAACATTTTATATAAAAAAACTTATATCCTCATGCATTAAAAGCTTTCTTTTTTCAAAGGATAATTGGTATACATAGAATCTTCTTCCCTTCCTTTTATATGGATGATTAATTCTCAGTTTTAATCTTCTTCCATATAGGTTAAGAATTAATTTTTTCCCCATCACTATTATAAATTCAAGTGTTACATTAAGATATATTATGTGTTTATTTTTGTTACCTCTTGAAACCAATATTCTCAATGACTTGGAATAATTATCCATTAATTTCAATTTACATATTGAATTCCTTTATGAATTTGTTCATTTAATTTTTGAATGATAAAATATTTTTATTATGTCTCATCTAGTTCTTATTACTTTATATATAGCTTCTCCACAAGATCACTCATAATATTCTATTATTTAGCTGCTGTAAATTGTGGATCTTGATCAACTCATCCTTTTAAATGACCACGTTATTCGATTCTTTTAGAAACATGAAATTTTAATTATTGATTCTTAAAATATTTTTTAAAAACACTTCCATATTTTCTTTTAGTATCCATTTTAGTTTTATCATACCTTCCTCTTCATCATTGCTTGAGGAGTCAAAAAAATTCAGAAAATGGTCTAAAAATCGTACTTCATAATCGTATTGGATTCTATATGATTATGAATATAACTTATCAACTTTTCTCATAAAATTCATCTTAATTCTAGTTAACTTTTTTTTATGTTTTTCTTACTTCTATTTTGGGGGGTTCTTTTCTTCCTAATTTGATCTAAAATCATCAAATTTCTTCTTTGCACAATCATGAGAACATTTACCATTACCATCACAATTATATAAATTTAGTAGTTGTGTTAATTTTCCTTTCCAATTTCCTTATATGGATCTTATTGAATGTAAAAAACCTTATTGACGCCGTCATCATCACCCCATCATTATAATAACTTGATTTTTCAACTTCTCAATTTATAAATTTTCCCTTTGTCATGGCCTAAAAATCCACCTAATCTTTTCCCTTATTCTTTACTGTTAGTGTTTTTGTCATTTCATATAATATGATAATATTATAAGGTATTTCTAGGGATTGATAATCCCTATCCACCAAATATTAATCCTTCAGATCAGATCTATTTGGTAAATTTCACATAAGATTCTTTAAAATGGTGAAATATTGTGGTTTATCACCTAAACATAAAATATTTACAACAATCTCATTTATTCTTAAAAAACAATATCAAATGATCTCATTATCACCAAAATTTATATCTTGAAATATACACCCACATAAATGTATCTTATCTTCCCTAAAATTAAAGTATCTTTCATAATTTTTTCTCAATTTATCTCAAATTTACATATTGGTTGTAAGTGATTTAAAATTTGTATAGAAAAATTTTAAAATATAAATCAAGATTTAATTTTGATTCATACATATTGTAATTATATATCCAATTACATTAGTTCAATTTGGTATGATAGCTAGTGGACCAAACTATACACCAGACCAAAACATCTATAGTTTGATCTTTATAGTGGGGTAGTTATGGGTTATAGGGGAAATAAACACATTCTTAAGGGTTTTGGGGTAAAATAGACCCAACCCAAATTTTGGGCACTAAATAAAATTAGACAGAACTATAGGATATTTGACTAGTGTTAAGAATATAAAACTATAGTAGTGCATAGTTTGAATGGTTATTATACTATCTCGGACTTTAGAGATAACATTATTGTAGATCCATGTTCTTCTATCCACCCCTAATTATAGCACAGGGTACATACTGTGTGGTTGGTGGTGCTATGTAACCATATTATTTATGATATAATTTAAGCTAGTTATTCCACCTAAGTGATACAATGTGATATCACCTATAAGTTTTATATTTAAACATATTGATATTTCTTGCTCTTCATGGTTGTAGGGATTAAGAATAAACCTCAAAAATCCTTGTTCCCTTCATTCATATTCTTCTTTTTATTTTTTTATTTTTTACCTTTTCAAATCTACATTAATCATTGGTCATTATTTTCTCCATGAATTTTCATAATAATAATATCATTCTCCATATTTTTATTTTCAAAACATTTAAAGGAGGATTTGTAGCAATGGCTGGAAATCATACTGTTGTAACATCTCTAACTTCAAGGAAAAGTGATAAGAGATAAGGTGACATCATTTTACTCAATATGTGATAGTTACAACCATTAAAATTAGTTAAAACCATAATATTAACTTAATTTATATTATTTTTCTTGAAATACTCAATGGATGTCTCAGAGGGAACCTTGATATGATATTTATAATAGTTCCCATTACTAAGAGGCGGTGAGGGAAAATAATTGATCTCAGATTTTTTATGAGTTGAATACTTTTAACCATAATTATATGGTTGATTAAGGTCTTGATCCATCCTAAAATTATTATATCACTCTCACTCACATGATTCCTAATGAAATTATAGAAAAATCACTTGAGGATTTATATGGTTTAGCCTTAAAATCCTACTGATTTCCATGTTGGTTAGTAACCATTTCCAATATTAACCATTATAGACACAACATATTACTTATAAGAAATTTAGACACCCCACATACAATAATATAGAAAATAGTTGTACCCCCAGTCACAAATCACCCCTTCCAAAAGTTAAATACCGTAATTTAAAACTCCACTTCAGTGACTTTTTAGACAACTCAATCATAGGCATATTACATTTTAATCTCGGAATAAAAAGATTTAATTTTTCATCATGGTTTTTTTATACAAAAATGATATGACATTACTCTATAATAATATAAGATATATTTCACCCATGTACATCACCTTCAAAAACATCAATAACAAAAAAATGAGATCGACACAACAAGTCTTAAAAATAACTATAGACCACGAATGATTAGGGTCCTTATATCACTTCTAAATACTCAAGAAGCTGATATTTTCATTAATAAAATACCACCTAGATCCATATATTTTTTTCTATCTTCTTCAACACAAAAGTTTATTCAGTTATTAATTCTTTAAAACTCTCACTCTAAAAATTTTATGAATCATCTCAATGTTCTCACACTCTTTCATTCTCATTACCCACACTAATATAATAAAAAACTATATGAATAATATTTCTCTGATATTTTGATCATTAAAATATATTGAGATTTGGGAAATAGGTAATTATTATCTTTGTTTCAGTTTGGTTAAATGTTCTAGTATAATTCTATCAACCAAGATCTATATTTATTTTCTATTTGTATCTCTTATTAGCTCATAATCTCATCTTGTGATATTAAAAATTAAAAATGTTACTCTTATTCACATTTATGATAGTTTTCAAATATTTTTAATTCATTTCCACATCTAGATGAACCATGCAGCACCATAACATATCCTATTAAATGGATCTCATAGTGAAACATCATTTACAACTTTCAGTGATGGAAATTTTTAAATCCAGTTGTCCATAATGGACTACAACTCAGACCTCACCATTTTAGATTCCCAAATTTCATCTCTCAGGTAATTCATTATAACCAACCCCATGATAAGTTTTATCTTTCCATTTCTCACATGTGATTTATAGGCTCATCACGGTCACCAAATGGAATGTTTCCCAGAGTATCACCATTTTAAAAATATGTTACATTCTTATTCCACTTTTAAAATCAACTCACTTGAAATCATCTTCACCACTTCATAACTTGGAAATAATTTATCATAGGTGATTATCACACACAAAAATTTCATCACTATAGTGTAGTGTCTATCAACATGTACTTTTTTGTCTAAAATAAATCTCTTATAAATCAAAATTATTTAAAACCTCACCATGATGATCACTGAAACACATCCTCCAATTGTTTTTGAATTTACACCTATATATCAGAACACTTAATTTTGGAATTCACCATGATGACCCAAATTACCATTGGTAATACCCCATGACATAATCTCTTTTTCATTTCCTATTTCCCTATGATGTAGTGGCATTTATCTGAGAAATGTGTAGATTCTCAATTTATAGCCTCTTCAAACATAACCTTATATTTTATACCACTATCATAATAGATATGATCACAATCCACTAAAATAAATATTGATACTAGAATAAATGAATACCATAATAATAATCATTTATTTTAATTTAAATTTTTTTGGAATATTATTTCTTGAAACTAAAATTTTCACATAGTAGACTCCTAAAAATTATCTAAGTGTGGAAGTCATATGGGCTATCCACTAAAGTAATTCACATACAAACCTTTGTTGATATTTTGAGAAACCTGAATTCTGTATGACATTTTAAATCATAGAAAATATTACAGATTTTATTTTGAAATATGATTTCATAAAAAACACATAGTGAATTTATGACTTATCGATTTTTTGGTTCATCATATAATTTCAAACATCACTCAATTTAATTTAGATCCTTTTTCAATCATCACGAGTTTGTCAAGAATATCTAAAAATGATTCATTTTTTTGACCCATTTACCATTCTCCTTCAATACTTATCTTCAATTTATTAAATAATAACTCCCAAAAAATCACAATACCATCACCAATATTATATTTAATTATTAACAAAAAATTAAATTTTTACATGGGAACTTCATGGAGAAAGGTATACCTTTAATTATTTTTTCATTATTTATTCCAAATATAAAGATAGATCCTAGTTGTTTTTTGGTTTTGGTGTTTTCTTCTACCATGTATAGGATAATATCCATACCTATGAAATACTTCATTTAGAATCAAACTTGAAATTATTATATTGAACATTTTATACTAGATTATCCATATCTAGATATACAAACTATTTACCATATTTCTAATTTCATAAAACATTTGAATCATATGTATATATATATCAACACTTGTTTTTATTGATTAATAGAAATTAAATATTTTATAGAGGATAAATATAAATTAATTTTGTTTATGGATAGAAAAAATTAATAATTTCCAAATTCTAAAACTGATCCACCAGGTAGACATAGATCATAAAATTGAAATTTCAATGTGGTAGCTCTTAAACCATTTCACAGACATCAATATAAGTCACCATTCATCAATTAGATATTATTTTTAAGACTTTGTTTATTATAAAACATGTGTTATGTGTACTTGTAATCTAATACCCATTAATTATAATTAGATAAATTTATTTTTATATCGTTCACATCCAAATGCTCAGAATTCACATCTTTATGAAAATTTCACAATCTTAAATATCAGTATATTTATATATTATATTCCATGCCTATAAGAGATAACAAATTGAAATTAACGATATATAAAATAATCTATCACCCGGAATATTTTTGGCTGAGTATCATGTTATATATCTTTTAATAAAATACCTTTAATAAATGTAATCCCACTAAAAAGTTAACACCATACATCATTACATTTAGTGCTCAAGTTCTATGATTTTATGACATTAATGATACTTGGTACTCCATGTAATTATTAAAAAAACCCATCCAGAATTATAAATAGTATATGAAAATTAAAATAGAAGAATAAAATTAAATTAAATTTTTTAAAAGGATCTAAATATTTTTATAAAACTTCAATTGAAGAATTTATATCTTCTTCATATCCACAAATAATTATAATCACTAATGAATTTGGGTGATTGTCATCCTAATCAAGTAGTGTTAGTCACCACACAAATGTAAAGGATATAAGAATAATGAAAAAGAGACTAGAAAACCTAATTCATGAGTAAAACTAGGGAACTATCTTGAATGATGAAACTAGATAACTTTAAGAACCTCCATTTTACTTCTCTTAATGGAATGAAGCCTAAAATTATTATCCTTTAAATTTATAGTAATTTTTGTACAAAATGTCCTTAATGGAATCTAATTTCATAGTAAACAAAATAATTTATAATAAATAGACTCCAATGGTAATTTGAAGTGTTAAATAGACTCTAGAAGTTGATTAATTTCAAACCCCCCTTGGGGGTTCATTAATGGGCCTCCAAATCAGTTAAAGATAGAAATGGTAGTTCTTAAATTGTTTCTTTAGGTAGGGATATAAATTTTTATAATATAATATTCCTTAAAACCACATTAATTCATTCCCAAGTCTAAATCCAATTTTATCCTTTTCATTTCCATATGTTTATGTTTTAATAATATAAATATTCTTATTTATATTATGAAACCACAGTAATATTTTAAATAAATACATATTCTTTAATTTTATATTTTAAAACACAATAAAAAATAATCTCATTTATTTTTGTAATAAATATATTCATATTTATAGACAAACTAATCACATTAGTCAAAAAATCACAACAATAATTATCTTATGTGTGACCCAAAATTCCCATTATAGAGTTGTAAATAATTATGAAGCACATTCATAATCACAAACTAAGAGTGGTATTTAACAACATATCGTAGCTACTAAAACTTTTGTGGTATTATATATGAGATAATCCAAGACACGTTTATTATTAAAGCTTCTTTATCCTTAGAACCATGATTATGTTTGAGACATTGACAATTTCAACCTTGTATATTTTATCTCTTTTATCAATTCCTAAGTAAACTAAATCAAAAATATTTATTCATATAAAATTATACTAGAATGAACAAGCACTCACTTATTCAAAACTCAATTGAGCATCATGTCATAATATCCCATCACAAGGGAAGACACATAATATCTTAGTTAATAAAATCATTTTTATTGATTAGTTTTATACCTATTTCCTTATATTAATCCAAATTCTAAACTGAATTTATATTGGTATGAAATTATAAAACCTCAAAAAGTAGAGAAACTATTTTAAAATCTAATATTGAAGAATCCATAGGTAATGTTCACTTAAGTAATACTGAAAAAAAATATATAACAATCCTTTTGGTTTACTTTAAGTAGCCCAGTCCAAATACATGATCATCGACTTGTATTTAATGAGTGAATAGTTTTATCCCAATAAAAGTGATCATACTCATACTAATCCTAACAAATCATCATAGACAAATATAATGATCATCAATCAAGGATAACCTAGTGGAATGTATATTCCAAGGTATTCTTATAATATATCCACCATGATTTGGGAAAGGAAAATAAACTAATGAAAATGTGTTTCCAATATACATTATATAGTATATAATGCCTGTAATATAATAAAAATTTACTAAACATAGTTTATAAACACTAAAATCTTAAACTTTCACTAAATATAGTTATCTTTGTGTTTTAGACCTAGAGAAATAACTTTTCTTTTATAATTTTGTTTCATAAGGGGTTCTGTTAGAGAATTTAGAATATTATCCTCCATAAGAACATGAAGAATCATAATGTGTCCCTTTTAATAATATCTTGAATTAGGTGAAATTGATGAAGATTATGTATGTATATCTAGATAGGCCTATGTGACTTAGCTTAAGAAAAAAATCCAAGATTATAACTATAGATTTCAATTGTGATCAACAAGGATTATTATGGGTTCTAGTGATATAGTGGTATTAGTATGAGTAAAGTCTCATATATGATACAGATTACCTTGAGTGGAAATTAAATTTTTCAAGGGGATAAACTTAGCTTATAAATATGGATTGAGGAATTAATGATTGTTTTCATAGTAAAAATAACCATACAATAACATAGTATTCCCATGAAATAACAATTAAATTTAAAATAAAATTATATAAAATTTGAGAAAATATTTTATAATCGTATTTTATGATGATTGGAAGGATTTAAAAAAATTTAAAAATTTTATATTAATTCTGGGAGGCATTGGTGAAAGTGGAATATTATTGGATATTTGTACCAAATCACAAAACCATGGAATGGTTAAAGTCACCACATCATGTTTAATATTGAGAAATACCTTGAAATGGTAAAAGTTTCAATGTTTTTGTATCATTTAATTAAATGAATATATTAACATTATATTTATTCCTCACACATGGATTATGTGAAATTAAAAGTGTTTACTAGTAATATAATAATTTAATATATTTTCTGATAGTTACTTGGAATTAAATATAAGTTTTTATTTATTTCATAACATGAAAAAAATTTATAATATTAGAAACACTAAAAACTCAACTCAATAATTTATTTACTGAATTAGTAATATTTAAAGTAGTTTTTATTCCAAATTATGGTGGTGGTGGTGGTGTGTTTATATTTTTATGAGACATTATATAAGATTAAATTCTCTCAACTATTTTCACATAATTTACATTATTGGTGGAGGTTCAAACAAGTCTTTGAAGAAAAAAAATCCAATTAAAGTGTTTGATGATTCTAGTGGTCAGTTAAGCTATTAGAGCCAAGAACCTTTCAATTGTTTCAAAGTGTTACCCATAAACCTCATTTATTAATGAACGATGATGATATACAATGAGGTATAAATAATTATTTGTTTATTAAATTAATTTTATTGATTCCTCTCATAGAAAATTTTAGATTTTTGTTTTTTCTTATTTTAGTATAATTAGGTATATTTGATGTCTATAAAAAATCATAAATAATATAAATTATTTACATTTTTAATAAAAAAACACTCATATATTAGAAATGTGAGTATTTTAGGTTTTTTAAATCATATATATCTAATATTAAGAAATTATTATGTAAAAAATTTAAATATAAAATAAAATTCATTCATATTTTATATTTAAATATTTTTTTATATTTATATTTTACAGAAAGCATATATTCCTCTATAGTGAATTATAAAGAGTTTATATTTATTTATTAGGAAGTTTCAATAAATCCCACATATAATTATATGATTTATTTATTCATTCATTATTAATAAGTATTCTTAATATTTGAATTATTCTGTTGTTTGTGCACTAAAGAACATGAAACATTCAATGTAATGAATGTAATTTTATTCTGGTAGTGTTTATGTCATTTCACTAGAAACATTATAGTCTTTAAATTTTTTATGCTATATTTGTCAGATTGGATAGTGTAGTTTCGATATCATTTTTCATCAAATGGTATATAATATGAAATATTTCGTTAAGACATTTTGATTCTTACAATATGAACATTTCATGAGTAAATTTACATCTTTTTATGTTGATTTAAAGAGTTAATGAAATTTTTAAGAGTTAAAAGTTTACACTCTTAGTTTGTTCAGACATTATAATGTATTTATGACATATGACATAGTTTAAACATTCAAAAAATTGGAATTATGTGATATATTTCAAACTAAATTATTTTGAAATTTTTAATAATAATAATAATATACCTTCAAGGAGCATCATTGATTGTTATAAAAGGTAGTTAAAACAATGGATGTGTGTGTCTATCTCAAACTAGAAAACTATTAAGAATTAAAAGATTCCATTGTCTTCTTCCTCATATGATAGATATCCATATTGGATATTGAGTGAGGATAATTATACAAAGAAGAATTGTTAGGGATTTAGATGACCAATGTATAACATTAGTGGTGGAATTACATTGGATATAAATGAATGATCTCCCTCAAGATTATGTATTATAACTTTTCAATTTTGAAAATAAAGATGAAAAGATAAATTTATTTACTATAAAAAGGTATTTACATTATTTATATTGAATATATCCTATTATAATTGAATATTTTGGATCCTTTAGATTGGTTTTAGTAGTTTTACCACTGGATAAGTGTCATCCCTATAAAAACTTAATAAGAATTTTAGAGCTACTTCAACAAAATATATTTTAAAATTTTAAAGAGTAGTGAAGTGATCAATTCAATTATCATTTAAACACTACAAAAAAAGACTTATACCAATAGAAATTTATTGACAGATAATATATCTGTTGGTAAAAATGAGCAATTCCAACAGATATTAAATTTTATCTGTATTAATTTTAAGTACAAAAACTTGTTTTTACCAATAAATATATCTGTTGGTATTGATCATTTAACACCAACAGATCTTTTTCCAACAGTAAAATCTATTTCCATATTATAGTAATACCAAAAAAATTTCCAACACTTGTATCTATTAATAATAATAATCATTACCAACAAATCTTTTATCATCAATAAAATCTGTTACAATAAACCATTCATTGATAATAACAAAGAGAAACCAATTTTCTTATATATTATTATTTTTATGACCAAAGTCAATATTCACTTTTAAATGTTTTATTAAAAATATCTCATATATATGAATATATACACTTCTTATATTTTCCAAATTTTTTCATTATAATAAAAATTTGAATGCTTTTCATAAAAAAAATTAAATCATTATAATATTTTAATTTAATAAACATAATAAATAAAAACATGGTAATATATAAAGAAATAATAAACATAATTGAAATATAAGTAATTAATAATTGATATTCACATATTGAAAATTTTAATATCATAAAGAAAATATATTAAATTTTATTATTTTTTATATTAATTATATAAAAATACATTAAGTAATTAAGTAATGTTTATATTTTATATCATAAATAAATATTAACTTTTATTATTTTTTATTTTCATTATATAACAATAAATTAAGTAATTAAGAAATGGGTATTTAGAGATTGAAAATTTTATATAATACATTATTATACATTATATTTATTTAATATTACAAAATTAATATTTTTTATATATACATAATAATTTTTATATATAAATATGTTTTATGTAAAAAAATAACCCTATGTCACCCCCCCACCGATAACCCGACCACCCCCCCACCCCCGCACATGCACCCGCCCTCGCAGCCGCAACCGTAGTCTTAGCTTCTGGTAGACGCCGCACATGCTGCCCTCACCCCAGCAGATGTCGCACCCGCCGCCCCCGCACCCCACGGTTATCTCCCCATAAATCTTCTGCGTAGGACCTTCAGGTTTCCTGGGAAATCTTCACTCACCAAATCCACCATGTGCACGCCTCTTTCCCCAATCTTCAGGGCAGATGTTCCCACCCCACAATCCATTTTGGCAGCATATAAGGTACCATGAAATACCTTAATCTTTGATTTCTGTTGCTAGTTATGGGCTTCCCATCGCCTAAGATTTATTGAGTCTATTATTCATTTAATATCCCTATATTCATTTGTGTATGTATTCTTCTACAACCCCCCTCTTGTCCCTTATTCTGTTGCAACATTGGTGAATTTTATTTTAGATAATAGTTTATTCCATTGCCCTAAAAAGACTGATGAAACAAATGAAAAATTAGTCTTAAATTTTAGTTTATTTTCTTTTATGGTTCTAGTTTTATTTTTTTTTTGATTTCATTTTAATCAATTTTATAATCTATATTAAATTTTTATACAGTTTAGCTAAAAATTGTTTGTTTATTGGGGTTAATTTCCTGAAAATTGAATAATATACAGGAACTTTTATAATGAATATATTCGGTGGTAAGAGTTGGGTAAAGTTAAGGAGAACATCTCAAGATTATTTAAATGGTGTATATTTATTCCTTGATATTGATTTTGCAACTTCGGAACGAGATAACATGATTGTGTGTCCATGTTGATGTTGTGATAATCAATATTATTTGCCTCGAGATTTTGTGAAAGATCATCTCATTATAAATGAAATGGATGTCGATTATCAAAAATGTATTTGTAATTTTCATGGGGAGTTGACGTTCAATGGTGATAATAATTTTTTAGTGTTTAACATGATATTTATTCTAATGATGATATGCTTGACATGATGGGGGATTCTTTTGAATTTGAGAAACCAGAGAACACCTCATCATGTCGTTTGAATGACGTGCAAACATTTTTTAAATTGGTTAAAGATGATGGGAAACCTTTATACCCCGGATGTGAAGAATTTACTAAATTATCTTTTATAGTTGAAATGTATCATCTAAAATGTTTACATGGGATCACTAACGTGGCAATTTATGATCTTATAAAACTGTTTAAGAGATCTCTTCCCAATGATTCAACATTACCACACTCATTTATGAAGGTGAAAGGGATTATCATGAAACTTGGGCCGGATTATAATAAGATTGGTGCATGCCCAAATGATTGTGTGTTGTTTCATAAGGAAAAGCTTTTCCAGGATAATTTCCCAAATTGTGGTGCTTTGAGGCCGAAAACTACTAATGATAGAAGTATTATGAAATTAACAAATGGTAAAAAATTTCCAATAAAGGTTTTGGGTCACTACCCTTTGATACCCAGGCTTAAAAGGCTATTCATATCATCTAAAATGGCCCCTCTCATGACATGTAATGAGAATGAGCGTGTTAAAGATGACAAGTTAAGGCAACCGACAAATTCGTTTTTTGGAAATATTTTAATGACAAGTATCCTGAGTTTTCAAGTGATCCAAGAAATGTTAGGCTATGCATGTAAAGTGATTGGTTTAATCCATCTAGAATGATTTCTAGTCAATATATCATATGGCCAATTGTATTGATGATTTATAATTTTCCTCCATGGTTATGTATAAATCCATCACATTTTATCATTTCATAATTGATACCTGGACCTAAGTCACCTGTTAAAGATATCGATGTATTTTTAGAACCTTTAATTGACGAGTTGAACGTGTTATGGTAGTTTGGTATTGAAACATTCGACGCATCAAAGAACGAGTTATTTGTATTAGAATGAGCATTAATGTCTACAATTAATGACTTTCTTGCATATGGTAATCTATCAGGTTGGCAGACAAAGGGTAAAAATGCATGTCCATGCTTCAATGTTGAAACTTGTTCATTTTGCTTGAGAAAAAGTAAGAAAATGTGTTACATGGGCCATCAACGCTTCTTGGATCGAAGTCACAAATTTTGTCGAAATAAAAAGTCATTTAATGGGGAAATAGAAACAAGGCTACTATCTAAATCTTATAATGAATTATAATTGTTAGATCAGATGAAAGGATTGGATTTAATATTTGGAAAAAATATGGAGACTCAAAGACATAATAAACGGAAGAGAGGTGTTGATGTACATTAGAAAAAGAAGAGTATTTTCTTTCAACTCCCCTATTGGGAGAATATTCTTCTACATCACAATTTGGATGTTATGCATGTAGAAAAAAATGTCTCTGAAAGTTTTATTGGCACACTTTTTGACATTGAGGGGAAAACTACAAATACTTTTCAATCTATACTTGACTTGGTAGATTTAAATGTAAGACATGATCTTCACACATACGAGGATCATGGTCGAACATATCTACCTGCAGCATTATTTTCATTGACAGATCAAGAAAAATCTGAAATGATAAGTGTACTAGCCTCTATCAATGTTCCATATGGGTATTCATCAAACATTAAGTGGAAAATTATTGATGGAAATTTGTTGGTTTGAAAAGTGATGACCTCCTTGTTTTAATGCAACATCTGTTACCACTGGCTAGAAGAAAAATGAAAAATAAGAAGGTAAGTGGTGTGTTGATTGATCTGAGTAACTTTTTTAAGGATTTTTGTTCAAAATTGAAAATAGCTGAAGATTTTCAAAGGTTACAACATCGTGCTGCTGCCATGATTTTTCATCTGGAGTGCATCTTCCCTCCTTCATTTTTTGACATCATGGTTCACTTAGTAGTTCATTTATCACATGAAGCAATGATTTTTGGACCTATTTATTATCGTTGGATGTATCAAATTGAGACGTACGCAAACTTCGTTTTCAAATTTTCACTTTTGTATGCATTTGATTAAATTATTTATGTTTATTGATTAAATGTTTTTGCGAAGATTGAAAATGTATGTTCGTAACAAAAGTCCCCCAAAAGGATCAATTGCTGAAGGATACATTGTTGAAGAGTGTATGATATTTTTTTCATGATATTTTCATGACATTAAACTCAGAGAAAATAGTTCTACAAGAAAAAATGTTGGTGAAGGTTGTAACACCCCAAGATTTCATAGTGTGTTATTTCTTCAAAATAATTCAATAACTTGCACTACACGCAACACTGAGTTCAATCACACCATGACTTACAAAAAAAAGCCATTCAAAAGAGGTTATGAATAGTATTATCTAAATTTTAAACTTTATATAATCCTTATAATTTTAGAATCCATATTATGAGTTTCTTAGATATAATGCAAGAACAAATTCATTTTCCGTATTGCACTTTTATCAACCTTTAATAGTGAACCCATTTTAAATACAATATTTTAAACTTTTTGACTAAATGTAGACATCAAAAATTTAAAATGAAACATCCCAAGCTTCCACGGTACACTTTCTTTGAATAATACAGTAGCGTGTGTTGTACGCAACCTTGAGTTTTAACACACACCACAACCAATCAAACAAGCCGTTATGAATAGTAATACCTACCTTTTAAAATTATATATATTTTATATTTTAAAATGGACTTCATCTTTGGATTCGGAATATCAAATTTAGCCTAAGGTGAAATTTTGGTACATTTCGGATAACTTTCATATTTTGATGAATAGTGAAAATTACTAAATTTTAATTAAAAACAACTTTTTTAATCAAAATAATTAATAGTGATAAATTATGAATTTTAGTGGTTTTAAAGTATATTTAGAATATATTTTTACCATTTAATATAATGTTGGTCATTGGACATAATTTTACAATTAAACCGAACATAAACAAGTGTCAATCTTTTGATAGTTATTATCTCTTAAAAACACGCTTTTTTGTTTTGACAGCGGGAATTAATTTTAAATTAATTTCTGCCACTTCTGTGTTTTGAATTTAGGAAAATGGATTCCATATTTGGAATCAGGATGTTCAAATTGTGTAAATAGGTAACTTTTATTTTTACACATTTTGAATAATTACTGCGGTAAATATTTTATTTACCATGGTTAAAGGGTAAATCCGGTAAATAAGGGTTAAAAAATAATATTATAATAATACAAAATTACCCTAAAACGTGTCCTAACCTTATTTGTGGACACATACCCGACCATGGGAATCCTTGGGTCAATTTGGGGACCCCTTGGAGCCACTTGTATGTGGTAGGGACACTTTATATTAATAAAGTTAAAATAAAAATAAAAATGGCATAATCTTACATCTTTTAGAAGAACAATTTTTACATAGGGTTATACATGTTGGATTTTCGATTATAAATATTAATTAGAAAGCTAAAAACATTTCCTACATAATGATATTTTATTTATAATTTTTAGACATCAAATAATTGAAATTATTAATGACACAATAATGATGCAATGTTTACCTCATTAATAAATCATTTAAATAAATAAGATTATAATGATTAAAATATTATCTAAAACCTGTCCAATTCTTATTGGTTGATGTTATTTAGAATATGAGTCATCTTATCTTCTACCTCAATGATTTTTGGACCATTATAAACCGAATATAATTATATTATAAAGTAATACTTTCACTCTTTCCTAAAGAGCCCCTCTTCTCCCTTATAAAAGGAGACCACTTCTACTCATTCATCACACCTCTCAAGCCACTTGGCTCGTCCAAACTCTGCCCAACTAAACTCCCCACATCCCTATCCTCCTCCTTGAAGATTCCCTTTAGGCAGAAAGCATTTCAAGAAGTCGTTTGGTTCCAACCAAAGTGAGTTACCTAAATTAAAGGTAACTTTTTCTCTTAAATTATTTTCAATTATTTTGCTTCTCCAACCCCCAAACTCTTTTTATTTCCCTTCTTTTGTAACAACACCAGTATCCTCAATATACTAGGATGTTTTTATAAGAAGTATTCAAACTACACATACACACAACTCCATCTAATGGATGATGAACATAATGTTTCTGTGGATGGCAAATTAACGCCTCACGAAACGATGATTGTTCAAATACATCTTATCGCCTCCCATGGTGGACATTATTATGGAACTGTAATTAAATATGATATTAATGATATATATTTTATATATAAGCTTCTGTAATTCCATTTTATTTCATACCATTATTCGTTTCATGTTGTATATACATACGATAATTTCATTTGAGGAAGTGCGGACTACCGCCCCCTTAAAATGATATGACTCGTTCATACCACACATGAAACGTATAAAGGATGGTGTTAATGAACTTAAGTAACATATATAAAATATTATATTATACTGGAATAGTAATATACCTATGTATCATTTGGATTTGATTCTTTTAAGATAAAAATTAAATGGAAGTAGCGTTCGTGCGTACGTACGGACTACCGTCTCCACGAACGCAATGAGATTCATTCTCCATCGTATCCATTCAAGTATAATTATCATTTAATGATTTAAAAATGATGTTTAAGGACTTGATATCATTCTGGATATGAATAAGATACAACAAACATGACTTATGTAACAAAACATATAAAAGAAAATGAGTAAGTTAACACCCGAAACGGCGATAATACTAAGATATTATTATCAAATCAATATTAAAAGATCATATATGATATCATATTAATGTATATGATTCTTGTATAATTTAATAACAATTATTTCACCATTATACAGGAGGTTAACCTACCCCAACCAAGGAAAAGTACAAGGTAAGGGTTTACTTTACAACCTCTTCATTATCCAAGGTTGTTTATACGTAATAATCTACTGGGATCTCTTTATCATCCACATCCATGTTTCTTAAAAATGTATTTCAAAACATTTTTCCTATTTACTAGAATATGATTTAAAGTCATTTATACCCTTTTTGACTTTTATAAGTGGTTTATAAAGGAATCTTTCGGTCGTTTTCAAAACAAGGTCCTTTTTAACCTTTTTGAAAAAATTAAGGTAAGAATGTTTTTTTGTTAACTTATACGACATGTGCGGTTATTCTCTTCCATTATTACACCTTTGAAGCTTCCCTTACACGCTTGTAAGGATATTTTCAAAATAAAGTTTTTCTTTTATAATTATGTGATTTTTAAATGATTTTAAAAAAAAGAGATTTTTCTTTCAAATATATGAAAATCCAGTGCAAATGTATACGTATTTAATGCAAGCTTAAAAATGTTTTCAGAAAACCCGACTCTCGAGTTTTGTAGACAGGAAGGGATTGGGAGTGGACCCATCATGGCCTGTAATTAGTCGAGCAGTCTCAGAATTAGTTATTTTGTTTTCAGAAGCTTGCATAATGTTTTCAGAAAAACACTGGAGTGTATTTTAGAAATTTTAAACGTAAGTATCTTCTAAAAAAATTGCATCGGTAGGTCTCATGAGACAAACTAGTGTCTTGGCACAAGGCCTTGACAAAATCTTATTTGTAGTCTTGGCAAGAGGCCTTGGCTATGTGGTTATGATAGTCTGGCATTATGCATTCCAACATTATGAAAGTGGTTATTGATATTGCATGTGATTATTCGATTAGTTGAATATCCATGTGAATAAGTAAATGGAATTATTTCATTTTACTTTTGCCATACTATGTTGAAGTTCAATTTTAAAAGGCTTTTGTTTTAGTAATTCATTGCCTTAAATGTTTATGATTATTTTGAATGTTCCGCTATATTGTTATCCTTACTGGGCATTTGAGCTCACCCCTTTTCTATGTTTTATTTTTCCCAGGTAGTGAAGAAGTAAATTATGAATGACTTGTAGGGATATTATGAGGGGTTAATAGTGTGGATATGAAGACTTTGTTGTTGTAGTAGTTTTTCACTTTGAAATGTAATGTAAAACTTTATGATTATATCTAGTGTTTCCAAGGCTACTAAACCAATCGGTCTTTCGGGATTTGATCTTTCTTGTGATCATGCC
Organism: Viscum album; assembly: GCA_963277665.1. NCBI lineage: Eukaryota > Viridiplantae > Streptophyta > Magnoliopsida > Santalales > Viscaceae > Viscum > Viscum album. The sequence goes on from OY728157.1 coordinate 175,066,229, forward strand.
AATGTTACGAAGTAATGCACCGACTCTGGGTAGCTGGGGTCGGGGCGTTACAGTTGGTATCAGAGAAAGTTTAGTACAAACCTTGGAAGCTAGATTTAGAAAAAATATGATTAGATCACGTAGACCTAAGATGAACTTTGAGGATTAGTATAGAAGAACTTCCTAGAATTTTGGTATTGTAGAGATTTTGTGAGTTTTCTGAGCAATAAATCCCTGTCTGGATACGAGCAGGTAGAGGCGGCTCTGGCACAGATGTACCTAGGGGTAAAACCCGAAAACACCACTTTGAGCTAGACTCGAACGGGAACTGGTGCACGACAACGGGCCTTGCTGCACTCTTGGTTACGACACCCCCGGGGGATATGCTTAGGATAACTCTCATTTTCTTTACAAATCATTATGAAGGGTTTATGAGTATATACTTCCTCAAAGAAAACATTTTTATGATTATGGATTATATCCATAAATAGTTAAATTTATGTTAAGTGTTTTATAAGTATGGGATTATGTGTTTTGATTCATAAACTGATCTAGTTTATGCCATGGTATAGAAATGGCGCCCAGTAGAAGGAATGAGAACTCCAGAAATACACATGATTCAAAGAGAAGGAAGGATCATATCTTTCATGGTCTTAAGCTAGAATTTATAAGAGAAATAGTCTCCCATGTATTATCATCATATGAAGAAATAATATCATGTGTTGATAAGATAAGTAAAGAGTTTACTGAGTCCTATGGATTTGAAGGGAAGCAGGAGAAGAAAAGGATGGAAGAGAGAAAGATGGATAAAGGGAAGAGGGAAAAGAAGAATTTTCTCATATGTGGTAACTGTGGAAAGAAACACCCAGGAACTTGCCTGAAAGGAATGAGAGTTTGTTATAAGTGTGGAGGAAAAGGGCACAAAGTACGTGACTGCAAGGGTAAGAAAATGGTTTTAAATGTACAATTCTTCATTTGCAAGGAGTTTGGACACTACGCGAACCTATGTCCCAGTCATCAGACTATGCCGAAAATGATGTTATTGGATAATAATCAAGTTATGATACTACCACAGATGAAGAGGAATGATTAGAGTTCTTATGTTGATTATGTCAATTGAGTGTTGTATCAACAATGTACTTGTTATAATAATTATGGAGTATATAATGATTGTACTGCAGTACTATTTCATTAAGGACTTGAGATTGTGTGGAACAAAGAAAAGTGACTCAATAGCAGGATAAATTTTTGGAAAATATATGGTTGAGAGAATGATAAACCATAATATAGTTCTGATACCGAGGTAGTGATTTTCGAATAATACATGATTATTTTTGAAAAAATATATTGGATATTCTTGACTACCTTGGAACTGATTAATGATTTGTATATTCCATCATTGTTGGGGTTTAAAACATTTTTGGATTGATGAAGTATATCCAGCATTCTATATGGAATAAGGGAGCATGAATGTAATCAATAAGGAATATGGTAATACATGATGAAGGTATTCATATGCTATTACGGGGTAAAAAGGATCTATATTATGTTTACCTTCCTTATAAATGTTATACTGTGAGTTTGGACAGAAGTATTTTGGATAGTTCTAGTTTGGATTATTTTGGATTGCCATAAAAGGACAACCCGGAGGTCGGGCGGCAACCCGTCGCGTCCGGCAAGGCTGCGAGACTTGAACCCGCAACCGAAGGGCGACAAGGGTGTATCACCTACCACTGTCCCAAGAAATGTCCTGGATTAAATAATGTAGTTTTTTAAAATATCTGGTAGATGAATTATAAATTCGTTTATTTTGGAACCCTATATGAATAGTATAAATAGAATTTTTTTTACGAATGAAAGATGAGTTTGTGGTTGAAATTTATTAATGGATAAAACTCTAATTATAAAGTAAGTATATCTCCTTATGATCTTAGCCAATCTCATAAATAAATTCCTCAACATTAATAAAAGGAACTTAGAACAAAAATGTTTTCCTAGATGGTACCTTAAATCATCACTAATTTATGGCTTTGGGATTGTTGGCCTTTTCATAGCCATGTTCTCTACCACTCTCCATCAGATAATTGATGGTTATATTTCTCTTCCATATCCATATTTTCCTACATGGAACCCTAGTATGTGTTATTTTCGGTAATCTTCATACTTTCGACTCTTTATTTTAAATAGAGGCCTCATTAATACATTTTTCGATGTGGAATTTCAACTAAGATATTTTGAAACGTCAAAAATGTGTTATCCTAATACCCTATGTTTTGTTGAACCAATGGTATTTCAATTCATCATAGATTGATGAATTTAAGGAACTCAATTTTATACTTGTTTGTGATTGATGACCTCAATCACTACCTATAAATATTTACGTTTTTCCTCCGATTATATGTCTCCAATTTCCACCAATGTTCTCCTAATCGAGATCATAATTTGGTGGTGACCCTTTGATTTCTCTTTTCCTCATATTAAGACTAAATTTTAGTAACCCAATTTCCGATGTGGGTTTTCCCACAAATATATTTTCTACTTTCAACCTTTTATTTTCGAAGAACAATTTCAAATTGCGAGGACGCAATTTATTGAAGGAGGGGAGAATGTAACACCCCAAGATTTCATAGTGTGTTATTTCTTCAAAATAATTCAATAACTTGCACTACACGCAACACTGAGTTCAATCACACCATGACTTACAAAAAAAAGCCATTCAAAAGAGGTTATGAATAGTATTATCTAAATTTTAAACTTTATATAATCCTTATAATTTTAGAATCCATATTATGAGTTTCTTAGATATAATGCAAGAACAAATTCATTTTCAGTATTGCACTTTTATCAACTTTTAATAGTGAACCCTTTTTAAATACAATATTTTAAACTTTTTGACTAAATGTAGACATCAAAAATTTAAAATGAAACATCCCAAGCTTCCACGGTACACTTTCTTTGAATAATACAGTAGCGTGTGTTGTACGCAACCTTGAGTTTTAACACACACCACAACCAATCAAACTAGCCGTTATGAATAGTAATACCTACTTTTTAAAATTATATATATTTTATATTTTAAAATGGACTTCATCTTTGGATTCGGAATATCGAATTTAGCCTAAGGTGAAATTTTGGTACATTTCGGATAACTTTCATATTTTGATGAATAGTGAAAATTACTAAATTTTAATTAAAAACAACTTTTTTAATCAAAATAATTAATAGTGATAAATTATGAATTTTAGTGGTTTTAAAGTATATTTAGAATATATTTTTACCATTTAATATAATGTTGGTCATTGGACATAATTTTACAATTAAACCGAACATAAACAAGTGTCAATCTTTTGATAGTTATTATCTCTTAAGAACACGCTTTTTGTTTTGACAGCGGGAATTAATTTTAAATTAATTTCTGCCACTTATGTGTTTTGAATTTAGGAAAATGGATTCCATATTTGGAATCAGGATGTTCAAATTGTGTAAATAGGTAACTTTTATTTTTACACATTTTGAATAATTACTGCGGTAAATATTTTATTTACCATGGTTAAAGGGTAAATCTGGTAAATAAGGGTTAAAAAATAATATTATAATAATACAAAATTACACTAAAACGTGTCCTAACCTTATTGGTGGACACATACCCGACCATGGGCATCCTTGGGTCAATTTGGGGACCCCTTGGAGCCACTTGTATGTGGTAGGGACACTTTATATTAATAAAGTTAAAATAAAAATAAAAATGGCATAAGCTTACATCTTTTAGAAGAACAATTTTTACATAATGTTATACATGTTGGATTTTCGATTATAAATATTCATTAGAAATATAAAAAAATTTCCTACATAATGATATTTTATTTATAATTTTTAGACATCAAATAATTGAAATTATTAATGACACAATAATGATGCAATGTTTACCTCATTAATAAATCATTTAAATAAATAAGATTATAATGATTAAAATATTATCTAAAACCTGTCCAATTCTTATTGGTTGATGTTATTTAGAATATGAGTCATCTTATCTTCTACCTCAATGATTTTTGGACCATTATAAACCGAATATAATTATATTATAAAGTAATACTTTCACTCTTTCCTAAAGAGCCCCTCTTCTCCCTTATAAAAGGAGACCACTTCTACTCATTCCTCACACCTCTCAAGCCACTTGGCTCGTCCAAACTCTGCCCAACTAAACTCCCCACACCCCTATCCTCCTCCTTGAAGCTTCCCCTTAGGCAGAAAGCATTTCAAGAAGTCCTTTGGTTCCAACCAAAGTGAGTTACCTAAATTAAAGGTAACTTTTTCTCTTAAATTATTTTCAATTATTTTGCTTCTCCAACCCCCAAACTCTTTTTATTTCCCTTCTTTTGTGACAACACCAGTATCCTCAATATACTAGGATGTTGTTATAAGAAGTATTCAAACTACACATACACACAACTCCATCTAATGGATGATGAACATAATGTTTCTGTGGATGGCAAATTAACGCCTCACGAAACGATGATTGTTCAAATACATCTTACCGCCTCCCATGGTGGCCATTATGATGGCACTGTAATTAAATATGATATTAATGATATATATTTTATATATAAGCTTCTTTAATTCCATTTTATTTCATACCATTATTCGTTTCATGTTGTATATACATACGATAATTTCATTTGAGGAAGTGCGGACTACCGCCCCCTTAAAATGATATGACTCGTTCATACCACACATGAAACGTATAAAGGATGGTGTTAATGAACTTAAGTAACATATATAAAATATTATATTATACTGGAATAGTAATATACCTATGTATCATTTGGATTTGATTCTTTTAAGATAAAAATTAAATGGAAGTAGCGTTCGTGCGTACGTACGGACTACCGTCTCCACGAACGCAATGAGATTCATTCTCCATCGTATCCATTCAAGTATAATTATCATTTAATGATTTAAAAATGATGTTTAAGGACTTGATATCATTCTGGATATGAATAAGATACAACAAACATGACTTATGTAACAAAACATATAAAAGAAAATGAGTAAGTTAACACCCGAAACGGCGATAATACTAAGATATTATTATCAAATCAATATTAAAAGATCATATATGATATCATATTAATGTATATGATTCTTGTATAATTTAATAACAATTATTTCACCATTATACAGGAGGTTAACCTACCCCAACCAAGGAAAAGTACAAGGTAAGGGTTTACTTTACAACCTCTTCATTATCCAAGGTTGTTTATACGTAATAATCTACTGGGATCTCTTTATCATCCACATCCATGTTTCTTAAAAATGTATTTCAAAACATTTTTCCTATTTACTAGAATATGATTTAAAGTCATTTATACCCTTTTTGACTTTTATAAGTGGTTTATAAAGGAATCTTTCGGTCATTTTCAAAACAAGGTCCTTTTTAACCTTTTTGACAAAATTAAGGTAAGAATGTTTTTTTGTTAACTTATACGACATGTGCGGTTATTCTCTTCCATTATTACACCTTTGAAGCTTCCCTTACACGCTTGTAAGGATATTTTCAAAATAAAGTTTTTCTTTTATAATTATGTGATTTTTAAATGATTTTAAAAAAAAAGAGATATTTCTCTCAAATATATGAAAATCCAGTGCAAATGTATACGTATTTAACGCAAGCTTAAAAATGTTTTCAGAAAACCCGACTCTCGAGTTTGGTAGACAGGAAGGTATTGGGAGTGGACCCATCATGGCCTGTAATTAGTCGAGCAGTCTCAGAATTAGTTATTTTGTTTTCAGAAGCTTGCATAATGTTTTCAGAAAAACACTGGAGTGTATTTTAGCAATTTTAAACGTAAGTATCTTCTAAAAAAATTGCATCGGTAGGTCTCATGAGACAAACTAGTGTCTTGGCACAAGGCCTTGACAAAATCTTATTTGTAGTCTTGGCACGAGGCCTTGGCTATGTGGTTATGATAGTCTGGCATTATGCATTCCAACATTATGAAAGTGGTTATTGATATTTCATGTGATTATTCGATTAGTAGAATATCCATGTGAATAAGTAAATGGCATTATTTCATTTTACTTTTTCCATACTATGTTGAAGTTCAATTTTAAAAGGCTTTTGTTTTAGTAATTCATTGCCTTAAATGTTTATGATTATTTTGAATGTTCCGCTATATTGTTATCCTTACTGGGCATTTGAGCTCACCCCTTTTCTATGTTTTATTTTTCCCAGGTAGTGAAGAAGTAAATTATGAATGACTTGCAGGGATATTATGAGGGGTTAATAGTGTGGATATGAAGACTTTGTTGTTGTAGTAGTTTTTCACTTTGAAATGTAATGTAAAACTTTATGATTATATCTAGTGTTTCCAAGGCTACTAAACCAATCGGTCTTTCGGGATTTGATCTTTCTTGTGATCATGCCAATGTTATGAAGTAATGCACCGACTCTGGGTAGCTGGGGTCGGGGCGTTACAAAGGTGATGAAACACGTAAAGGGATATCCATATTCTCTTTAAAATGTCATGTAATGTCTAAAAAGAAAGATATTCTACCTGAAATTTCAATGATATTTCAAGCACATAATTATATTTTGGGAATCTGTGATGAAGTTCAAGTATATGTATGGTAAGATACATAACCATAAATTTTGTTATATTTGTATTGTTTTTAAAATTCTAACCATATTATTGATTTGTAGGAAGCAATATGAAATTCTCCGTAGAAAATATCAACACAGACCAGAAATAATTGATGGCATCAATAAAAATGAGTTTTATAAATGGTTTGATGATAATGTGCATTTTATATCATACTTTGAATATAAAATTTTATGTTTTTTTGTTTCTAACATTTCTAGTTTTCATTAATTATTCGGGTTATGAATTTTATACCCAAGGACATTTGTATAGAAACTGATTTGACAAAATTAAGTCAGTTTCCAAACATGTGGATTAAAACAATGACCAAAGTCACTTTTAATGGTTATCGGTGGCGCGTGAACTCTATTAATAAGAGAAGTGCGACCCAAAATTGTGGGGTTCTTGTGAGTGTGACAGCAAATAACATCAATGTATCATATTATGGCATGTTGACAGAAATTATTGATTTGACTTATCTAGTTGGAAGTAGTGTTATTTTATTTCGGTGTGATTGGGAAAATCCCATTGAAGGTGTCAAAGAAGATAATTTTGGATTCACTCTTATCAACCATAAGAGGATTATTAAAACTGATGAGCCCTTTGTACTGGCATCTGAAGACTTACAAGTTTTTTATACGGCGGAATCTAAAGAGAAAATTTGGCATGTTGCAACCATCACTAAACCAAGAGACTTATTTGAAATGGAGGAATATTTCATACCTGAAGTATATGGCTTACAAACCAGCTTGTCAACTGATGTTGATGTGGAAAATTATGACATTTAGGATAAGGAAGCAGTTTTAATTGATGATCATTCATTTCATTTCAAAGAAGGATGGAATAAAGACATGAGTATATTGATAATGAAATTCTAGAAACTTGATGTTTGCGACTATGATAATGATAATGACATGTTTCATGATTCTGACTATTACATTTTCTGTTGACACTTAATATTATATTTAGTTTTGGGTTTTAAATATTATTATTTGATTTTGGTTAGAAAATTTTACTTTATATTTGACACTTGTATATTCTTATTTGGTATTTTAGTTATTGTATTTCATATATAGCTTTGAGATGACATCCTTCGAGAACTCTTCAATCAAGAGAAATGTGGTTTCATGAGGTCAATTAATGGTATTAATTTATGAATTTTATTTAAATTTACACCTTATCCTTTGCTTCCATTTTTTATTGTTTTATATCGACAAAAATTTTCTTGTCTCTTTGTAGAAATTGTTAGGCTCACGTGTTAGCAAAAAGGGACAAGCGACATCAAATAAACCATTGAAACATTCTTTATTTTCGACAGAAAACCCTTCCAATGGCACTGAAAAAAATGTCTAAATTCATTGATAGTTGAAGATGAAATTCATGATTCAATTTGTAAGTTTCTTGTAATTTACCAGTAAGTTGTATAGGATATTGTTTTAGGCTGTCTTTAGATAAATTATAATTTTTTATTTCTTGTATTTTTTTTAATCAGTCAATGAAAGGATAAGACTTAAAAAAATTTAAGAGATGTCCTTGAATAAGTGGTGCGTGTTATTTACAAGAATGAGTAATTTAATTAAATTTATAACCTTATTTCTTTTATTATTACTTTAAATATACAACCAATGTTTTTCTTTATATAGTGGACATAACTTTAGAAATGGCATCTTATTTTTTCTAATAGTCATATTTTGGATATCTAAATGTAGAAGGATTATTTCTTTGAGGATGAATTGATCCATTTTACATTCAATTCTTGGTGTACGCCTCTTCCCTTATCAACATTTTAATATTTCAGGACTATGCTGAATATGCATCTTCTGATCTTGATGTTCTTGTATGGATGAAATAATACAAGATTTATTTCTTCTGTTATTGAGTCCATTGGGTTAATGGAAGTGTCCTGTTCTAAAATGGAATATCAATATTTCATGGATTGTGGCATAATGAAGAATGAAAGAGTGAAATCCAATTCCGGTGTACACCTTCATATGATGGTAACCTCTAATCTAAGCAGTTAGTTTATATGTGGATATGGTTTTACATTAAAAGGTTACATTATATCTAAAATATCAAAGCATGGATCTATATATACTATAGGATTTATTTCTTTGGAGATGAGGTGATTCATTTTCCTTTGCTTCTTTTGGTCTTTTTGAAACAATTTTCAATTTTAATTTCATGTAACCTCTTTAAACCATGTGTATTCATCGCAACTTTTTTTATTTAATAATTTTTAGAGGTATGAGTTGTGTGACCAACACGTCTCGTTCCTTTAATTTTTTTTTGGTTTCGAAGCGAGAGTGTTTAACAGAGTCGCTGGACCACCCTTTAAAAAATCTTCAAAATTGATACATCGTATTTTCCCAAGACTTCTTGTACTCATCTTGTTTGATCATCCCATAATTGATTCCCCATGTCAATATTAGATCTTTATTTTCTATCCATGTTCTCTGTTCGTCGTTGGAATTTACCCATAAGCACATTCCCATAATCCTCTTGGAATCTTTATTTGAAGAACTATTCACTAGAAAAGTTTCAACAATTTCTTCTTCCAAGTGAAATTGAAGCCGAGATATTTTTCATGTGCTTCACCTGACATCCACTACTGACCAGATGAAGCACCCATGGGTAATACATCCACATGATTCATAGACTCTTCCAAAGCATAAATTTTAGGAGCCTTAGAATCACTGTCCAACATATTGTCTTTCGATTTCTTGGTGGATCATGTTTCCATGAGTAGAGAAAAAAATGAGTAGTCATTTCTCCATTTTATATTTAACACTTGTATTTTCCTTCTCCTAGGACTGGTAAGAATGTTAATTTGTAAATCATCTACAGTATCACTTCAAAAATGATCGGAAAACTCCTCACTGGACTCATTCATGAAGACCCCCAACTCATCCGTGGAAGGCACAATCTGAGCTGCTTTGTTCTTCTAAGCGAGATCATCATTCACCAATGACGAAAATTTATTGACAAGATCAATAATTAATACCAACAATATTAGGCTTCTCCTAATCAGTGACTCACTCCATGAAATGATCCAAAGCTTTTCCACATGAAGTGTCACCCTACCTTGGTGCAATAGATGTAGCTTTCCGACCTCTACCGCTGGTATTGTTCCCTGAATGTACTGCATCATCATATGATGTAGTCATGAGAGACCGGAGCCCTCCATCATCAACTGTTAGTTAATCCAATGTAGGCTTATTACCAATATCAGATTGTTCCTCCCCTATATGAGGACCCCCAAGTGTGTTATGAGGATCCAAACCACCAACTTCCAACAATTCCTCATCATTCACATGCCCTAAATAAGCTTACAATAAAGTCATGGGAACACACAGATCCTCTCTCAAGAGACTAAAAATTTCTACCACCATTTTATAACCCTCCCATGTTCTACACTGCACTCCCATTTCATAATTTAGGTTCTTAGATCGCCCAATTGTATCTTTTTAGAAGATTCGTCATCAACAATAGACCTTGATCTCTTTCCACTGCCTCCTATATACAAGCCATGTGTTCAATTATTCATTAATTGAACACATGACCTATAAAGGTATGTAGATCATGGTATATTACATGTGACACAAGGATATTCGCTAAGACATGGCCTGTATAAAACTATATGACATGGGCTGTCATAGGATCCTTATAGGCATGTACATCATTTAACATTACTCATGACCATCTGTCTGATTCTGTACAGGCCATGTGTTCAAATAATCATGGATTGAATACATGGAATGTACAATTCTATACAATTCTGAACATATTCCTTTACATCATGTCCTGTACAGGCAGTGTGTTAAATCCTAGTCTACAATTATACTCTCACCCAAGTTTCATAGTACTCATCTTCCAATTTTACTTGAATTGATTTACTCACAACTAATATACCTCTATTTCAATGCATTGAACATATTTCTTGATGATGATTTCAATCCAAATCTTTTTTATTTTAGTATTTTATAGATATTTCTAACTTGGGATAAAAACCAAGTTTTTACAATGGTGATGGGGACTTATCTATATTTTTCTCTTGAGTATGCATGGGTTGGTTGGTTGCCTTTGGCTATAGAACCACTATCAACACCAGCAAGTACTCATTGAAAATATATGATTAGAGCATATTTTCCTTTCCTTTTTAAAAATTTAACACCTAAAATAGTAAGGTATTCACATTTCACCACCATTCAGTAGTTTTTACATCCCTCTGAAACTGTCTCTCATCCCCATACTTTTTCTAGTGATACACCATTAAATCATGGTTTGAGTTTCTTTTTATTAGTTGTGGCAACCCATCTTCAACATTGTATAGGCTAGTTCTCCTATAATTTATTTTTATATCCTTATTTAAAATGTAAAAAATTCTAATCCTTTCTTCTCTTAATTAAGATCTTGTAAGATCCATAAAATATTATGTAACTCTCATTTTCTAGATGCAATAGAAGCTAAGATTTGGTGAAACTGTGAAATTTTCACAACTTTTTACCAAAATACCATTATGGTATTGCTATAAATCCCAAAATCATTCATTGATAGGTTGTCTAAATTGATCTAGTAGTGACATATACTTACTCTCTTGACCTCACAAAATCCTTCTACATTTATTTCAGTATATTCACGACTACATCCTCTAAAATTCTTAAAAGGTTTCACTATCCATAGATTATGGTCAAGTGAATTTAATTAAAACCATTCTATTATCAACTAACAAAGTTTTAGTGAAATGGTTTTATCAAAATTAAGAAAATATTTGTGTTTTTTTCTATTTATATACATGTTAATATAGATCTATAGATATATAATCATCATGTTCTTTATTTTATTACCTTAAAAGCATTCAAAATACTTTACTTATAGTCAATGATTTAAAATATGGGAATTGTTGTTGTATTGGTTATTATCCAAAATGATTAGATTCTATAATTTAGTTTGATAAAAGTGTAATGTTGTAAGATTTTATATTATTGATGATGGTATTGTGATAAATTCTTATGGATGATTTGTTATCCTTGAAATGGGAATATTGAACATTTTTAAAAGATTCTTAGGTACACCAATTATCAACGTATAGGTTGATGGTATGAGATGGAATCAAAACACCCTGAATATAGTATACTAGATCCTCTATTTCCTAAGGAATGGGATGAAATTATTCCTTAAAAGTTTATACACAATTCCATTTCCCTTGAATAAGGTAGGTATTTCACCCTGACTTTATTAAATGAATCATCTCTGATCTCAAGATCGATTCAAAGTAGGTATGTTTAATACATATTCTCATAGTATACATTGATTATAATTATAACTATTATTCATTTAAAATAGTTTTTATTAATCATTTTCCCAATATATAAAATATTCCTTGTGATCTATTTTTTTGCTTCATACACTTGAGTTTCTAAAAAGCATGATGGGGTGGGGTGGTCACTACTTATCGAGTATGTTATGCCCACACCCCTCAAATGACTTACTAGAGATGTATGTAGACATTCTTGTTCATGATCTAGGTATGGGGGAAGTTCCATTTCGCATGTTTTATTCCCTATAGGATTAAAGTGTTTGGGGGACCCTTGTTTATCCCTTGGATGGTTGGGATTAAAATGGACATATTTTTATCCTTATACTTTTACATGGTAGAATCTACTTATATTATCTCTCTTTTTTTGGTATAAGTGTATGTTTGGAACCTCTATTTTATGTATGATAATTTAAACCTATTTTACTCACCTCATGGTCACTATGGGAATTCCTTTTGACCATTGAATGTATGATATGTTTATACATATAATTCATTTGTACATAACTATATAGGTATACAAAATTTTGGATTCTACATGGGTAGTCCACTAAATTCCTCATTACATTCCTAAGGTTCACAGTGGTCATTCTAAAACTACGAAATGAAAAAAAATTATCAAGTGTAATTGCAGATTAAAATCTATCTCAAACTCTTTTAACATTCATCCCATAGTGTTTATACTAGTCTATGAAAATCTAGACGTGTGCTTTGGGTGTTGTTGTGGCATGGTATGACACCACTTGGGTATTTGTATCATAGTAATTGCATATAAACTCCCTCATATATATATATATATATATATGAATCTTGATTAAATATGAGTAGTACATATTCCTTAATATATGAACACTCTATATCAATATTTTGATAATTTTATATTATTTTTATATCATATATTTTAAGTCTATTTAAATCTTTGATCAGGTCAATCAAAACCATTTTAGAGTGGTTTAAATATTTCTATACAATCAGGATTTTAATATTAAAATTCATATGATCATGTGAAAAATAATTAAATTATTTTATAATTAGCCTTATCTATTAATTTATATACATTTTATAAATTAACTTATAATTTCATCAAAAAATTTATATTAAAAATAACAAAAATATACCCAGTTCATTTAGGGACATAAACATATATCCCCTCAATTAGAAGAAATATTAATATGTAATACCCCCCTTCAAATTTTACATGGGAATTGTGAACCTATTCCTTTGAATATTTTTTGGGAATTAAATATCAACAGAAAATATAAAATAAATTAAAACTTTATATCATGGAACCATGTGGGTAATTTACAAATCATTACACTTCCCACAATATAGAAAATTTTTATAAAAATTATGATTATTTAAATGGGTGAAAATTAGTCAAAACAAATTCTATCATATCATAACATTGACAGTGAACTGAGAAAGTTTTGATTGTATAACAATGCTTTATTTTAATATATTTTATAAAAAAAATTCAATTCATAATGTGTGTAGTGTTGTCTCACAATTATCATGAAGTTTTAAACAAAATAATAATATAAGAACAAACCAAAAAAAAAATTTCCTTTGAAATTTAAATATATTCTTTCACTAAAAAATATTTCACTTTTTCCAATATGATCATATCTGTCGGTAAAAGTGAATTTTCTGTTGGTAAAATGTTTTACCAACAAATATGTCCCTGTCGCTAAACTGTTGGTAAAAACTCTATCGTTAAATGGTTTTGCGACAAGTGAAATCATTTTGTTGCAATTATAATAATACCAACAGATAATATATATGTTGGTTATAATGTTTAGCAACAGGTTATAATGAAATTTTTTTATTTTGTAAATAATATTACCAAAATGTAATTTATATATTGGTTAAAGTGTTTAGCAATAGGTTTTGATGAGAAATTTATCTGTTGTAAATAATATTACTAGCATATATTATATATTTATTTTTAAATTACATTTGAATAAAATTTATAAAATTTTATTGGTCGTAAAATTAAATATCATATTAATTATTTTATCATATATAATACATCGATTTTATTTAATAAACCGAATATGATTTTAACACATGTTCAAACAAAATTCATATTATAAATGTTAATTAATTTATCATATATAATACATCAACATTAATTATTAAACCAAAGAATATTTTAACAAATGTTCAATCTTAGTAGAAAACTATTTATATTAATAATGAAATTTAATACAAAAAAGATCCATCACACCCCACCCACACAACGTCGAGACCACCCCCGACCCATCCATGCCTTTACAAGAGCATCCCATCCATGTGAGCAAACACCCATGCCAGCGAACCAACTCCTACACCAAACACTAGAGAGTACCACCAACAAATCATCCATGGCATGGAAGGGAGCAATCCATGCCAACGAATCATATCTATCACCAGTCAATCCATATCTCTAGAACCATCTCATATATGCTGGCGAGCACCAGTGACCCATCCATGACGGCAATTTAGAGCTCCAGAAGCATTCTATCCACGCCAGATCCATGGAATGAGTTATAAAACAAATCCCCTAAAAGGGTAAGCCTACATCCATGTGTTAAGTATGAATAAAACACTAGTTAATAGAAAAAAATCAATAAATCATTCACTTTTAAATAAACATGTGTTAAGTGATGACGAAAGTTACCTCAATCAAGATCTTTTTAAGACTTCCAAATGTAGGAGTAGAATGCCTAAACATCAAATTCTTCACATGCTAGATTGCTAACATGAGAAGTAACATTTTTCAATTTGACAAGATCTCCAAGAACATATGAAAATCATATGATGTGAATACACTAAAAAAATCTATAATTTCTTTAATAGAAAGTGACAACATGAATTGGTTTCCCAATTAATACCCCAAAGGAATTTATTAAAAGAAAAGATAATAGTATATACACGAGGTGCAAGGAGCTTGCACTAGCCGGGAAAAAAACGGGGGAAACAAAATCAAAAATCACACAATCCACTCAAAACTAAAATACTGACTAAGAGAGAAAGCAGTATCACCTTCAGTGTTGTTGAGCATTCCAGCCAATTCAAACCTTTAAATCTGAAACTAGAATCAGATGACATCCTATGAGAGCTTGATTTTTTTTTCAATGCATGAAGATCCGCAAGAGACATCCTTATCTTCATCTCATAACTGATAAAGCAAACCAAAATATCTTCAAATAATTCAAACAAAGTAGCGATGTGAAAAATGTACAGAAGAATCAGATTACAATATCCATGTAACAGAGGCAGAATAGGCTCAAAGTTAGGATTAAAAATCAGCTCCAAACCAGTAGTAAGTAGACAGTGCAGTAGATTAGATAGGTCAAAAGTAGAAATCTGAAAACAACATCTCATATGCAGCAGCAACTCCAAAATTAGACAGAAACATAGAAACAAGTAGCCAACAGTAGAAGATATCCCGGATTCCTCCATAAAAAACCTTTCATACCAGAAAAAACATGCAAAAACAGTAGACAAAATAAGTTGAAACCAGCACATCAGAAGACACAACATCCTTGGAAAGAACAACATTATATCATATATGATAGTCAGAAGAAAATAAAACAGAAACAATGAGCAGCAAGTCACCAATCAAGAACTATGAATTATGGAGTTTTTATAACTCTTTCTTCATTCTATCATTGAAAATGTCTTTCTAAATAGCTAATAAAATGTCACTCAACACATTATCTAAAAGGCGTTTTCCAAGGTTTGTTTTAACAATGCAGAAATATTTTTACATAACTTATTTTAAATGAATCAAAATAAATAATCTTAACTTTTGAGGATGGTGTTTTATATAGTTCATTTTATCAACCTCTACCTAAATAAAAACCCGAAGTATCAAAAATATGTCCACATGAAAACAACCAGGATTTAAATGAAAACATTTAGGAAAAATACAATTTCACTCAAGACAGGTCCTACCAAAGTGTAGTCAATATAAAAAGTATTGAAATGATTAAAAAAACAATAGATTTCATAAAAAATTAAGAAAGGTAAGTTCAGTCTAACCTCACTAATAAGATATTCAAATGTCACCTCCATCCCAGATAGCTTCATGCAAATCCCAAAAAACTTCTCTAGATTATACCCTCTCATTCAGGGACCTGGGTTCCAAAAAAAACCTTACCAGTTCAATCAATAGAATAACTTCAGATTCCATAACATGCAAATTCAAGTAAAATAAATAGACTATAGAATATCACCCTTCATTTACCATCATTAACTTTTACCCGTCAATCCAATAATTTATGAAAAATCAATAGAGAATAACTGGAATTCAATGTCACTACCTGAGTTATCATATAGATCCAATTATACCATAGTAGTAAGGTTAGAGTTGTGGATTCCTCATGGAGACACATATTGTAACTGTGAGAGCTTGGTGGAGACCATTCATTGGATACTTTACATTCGAATAATGTGGAGGTGGACTTCATTGTGTCATTAAAGAAAGGTATTACCAGCACAATAGGGAAATAAACATTCAATGTTAGCCTTTAATTTATAAAAAATATAGACTTGGAATTAGGTTTGAAATAATAAATTGTATAAAGTACCCATTATATCAAATTATTCTAGTCAATGGGCTTAAGAGTATCAATAAACTTCCTTCTAGAAATCATCTCCATGAAAATTAAACCAAATATGTACCATTTTACTTAGTATTATAGTGAGTCTTTTTCGCCTACCCACAAGGTAACCATTGCTCACCCAATACTAGGGTATTCCGCTTTATCCTTCATTTCTCACACTGAACTCTCCCTAATCCTCATAAATATTATATATACATCTAAATAGAAATTAGAACACTAGAATTAAAGTGATTTACTAAACCATAAGGATGAAGATCTTTACAACTTACCAAATATCAGTCTTTTCATTCTCAAGAAAACTTTACTTGCTTCCTATAGGAATAAGTTCATTTATTGACCAATCTTTTCTTCCTCACACTCTCATGTTTCATTTTAGAGATTTTTATGTTTCTTTCTAACTTAAAATAGAGTAGTTTTGTTCCCCTGTAACACTTTATCATTTTGGTGGATGATACAAATTGGGTGAAACACATAATATTCATATACTTAATGTTTTATATCATTATATAAAATCATGCGAGTTAGATAATCACATACCATATTTGTTGATAAACATGGAAGGTATTATTGATAGTGAAACATTTCATGGTTAAGTTTAACTATTAATTCATTTTTTAGACCCTTTTAAATATTTTTAAAGGCATAAAAAATCTTGATGTAAACTTCCCATGATTACCCATATATCAGTGACCTAATACTGTTAAATCCAAATGGATGATATGATTACCAATTTTAAATTATAATGATCATATTTGATGAATAACATTGGACTTTTTTATGATTTGACAAGATACATGACACTTTAATATTTATTTCACTTATTCGATCAACTCCAGGATAATATAGGGACTATTCATATATGAATTATCTATTTCTATATATAAAAGTGTATAATTACATGGCCTTCCATAAAGAGCATAAAATGATCCAATTAAATAGATGACTAGTAACAATTATTGTAGTATAATTCTAAAAAAGTGAGGTGATCCTTATAGAATCCTCGAAATTTAAAAAAATAGGCTAAAATTATATATTTAAGAATGTAAATTTATCTGTCAAACTAATAATATATTTTTGGATTAAAAGTAGTACTCAATTTTACCTAACAACCCAATACTCATTGAATCCCTAAGTAGAACCATGTTGTGGGTCTCAAATCCCTTTTATAGAAAATGCTAGAAAGCACATCATGAAGTTTTATTATCTCTATAACATATAGTTTACCCAAATAATCAATAAAATTTGCTACATTAATTGATAGAAAGTGAGTTTTCATAGTCATATTACCCATGGTCACCCAAAATGTAACTCATCCACTAAATGATCTTAGAATACTATTTATGAAGTGAGTAATGATCTCATTTCACTTCCACACTGGTTAATGAAGTCATTTAATAACACCAATCATCCATTTAATTTTTTACTTATTGATAAGTAAAGAAACTACCAATATCCCATTTGATATATTTATTCATTTATGGTCAAAAGAATTAGTGGCAAACATCCTTCTTAGAACTACACCCCTTGAGAGGGGGGAGGAGTTAATGAGGGAGTTAGCCAATTTAAACATTTTATTTGATTCTATATATTCTTTTTTAAGGATCCTTTTACATTATTAAAAGGAAACAATTAATCTTATTCAACTCAATTAAATCCTTACTAAAAAACATATATATGCAGGAATGTAAAACATCCATGAGACATACTAATTTTTACTTGGTTCACCATAAAGGGCTAATCTAAGAAGCATACATCAGCATTATTCCATTCATACAATAAAAAACGAAAATTCACTAGTTTAGTGGATATAATTTTTTCAAAATGGTAACTCCAGGCCTAGATAAATTCTTTTATAGGATTTTGGGTTTCGTTACTCCTCTCTCAAGTCACATTGCCTCTTATTCACACCCACACACTGATTTTTTGAAGGTTCTTCCATATTTTATAAACTTTTTGGTATATTCAATAGATTTAAAACATAAGTGTCCATACCTAATAATTACGATACTATTATTTCATCACAGTTTAGATTTTATTCTCTTTGAATTCACTTTTCACTTAAATTAGATGATTAATTCATTTTGATCGTGAAACTGCTACGTTCGTGAAACTATTTCATATGTGAAAATCCTTATTTCATAAAACTCTTCCTTTTGTGAACTATGATCTTTTAAGTTATAATGCATGTAACTTTATAAATAATGTTATTTAATTAATTTTAAACCTTCATGCAAAATAAAGTAATATGAAAATATTATGTTTATAGAACTCAGAGATTCATTGATGTTTACTAACATAATTCATTAGTTCGTGTAACTTCTTTTGGAAACTAAGAATTTTTCCAATTAAAATAATTTTCCTCTCAAGAGTATCCCTTAACCATGTCTCACTCTTCCTCCTACCAATTTCATTCATTGGGGGTTGGATATTTATTGTCTACAACTGAACCATTGTGAAACTCTCAACACAAAGAAAATGAATCATCTTCATTGTTGTTTTTCATGTGAAGATCACCATATTGTATAAATTAATCACCTATATTTTCTAGATTTTTGATTTTCTATCAGTTCATAAAAATCCCCTTTCTCATGGAACCTTCTATTCTTAAAAATAAACCTATTTTTGGAACTCGATCTTTCTCACTTTATTAAACATACCTTTCTCACACCACATTCGATTTGCCAACATAAATTGGTCTATATAACTTGATCTTCCATGCTTCACTGAACTTCCCTTTCTCATGGTGTGTTTAATTTTACATTGTATATAAGTTCACATAACTAAAGATTCAATCATTGTTTTTACTTTTCCATGATTTCTTACACCTTCTTTGTGAAAGAATCATGCATGAAACATTCTAACATTACGAAACATATCCTATATTAAATCATTAAAATTGGAACTTGATCAACCATACTATCACAAAAATATTCCTTTGTGACAGAAGCAGTTCTTTGTTTCTTGGAATATGTCTTTTGAAAAACCCTTAAATTTTCTTGGAATTATTGTGTAATCGTCTAGAGGTTCCGACTCTTTTCCTCCAAGATTTTATAGAAAAAAATATTGTTAACTCTTGAAAACTACCCCACATAAAACACTGAATCATTATGTTTAAATTGGATTTGTTTCATTTTTACTTAATGATAAATTATCCTTATATCATTAAAAAATAAAAAAAATCTAGTAGTGATACTTCCTTCTATAGAGGATAATTTCACATTAGAATCCTCCTGATTTATTCTACCGTATATGATTACCACCCTACCAATACTCGAATATTATCTTCTTTAAAAATTGTATGTCATGATATTATAGTTAAAGTTAAAACCTTATCACATCAATTATGATTAACTTTCAATTTATCATAGTCAACTTCATGCACAAAAAATAGTCAAAATAACTTGGTTTTCTATAGATCATCTATCCATTATTTTGAGTACACATAACTCGGATAGCCACTGGTCTCCATTACATAACTTCATTGCTATATATTCAATATATTATTTTCTACAAGACTTTGGGAATCAAAAAATCCTCTTTAACCATATCACAACCTATGGATATGTTATTTATATATACTAACACCCTAGTCAGTCATATTATATGAAACTATGATTAACAACAAATCAAGTACTAAACATAGGTTTATGTCTAATAATCTACACCTATGGATTTTATTTTCCATACAATCATAAATATATCCTCTGTAAGATATTACAAAAATTTCATGGATATTAATTTATTATTACTCTTTTTATCATATATGATGTTTATTTCCCCTTAGAAATCAAAATGCAATGGGCCATGTGAATCCAGATATTACCTTTATAATATACCCCTTAAGGACTCTTCAGATATTTATTTTATTTCAACTCCCCTTTTATCATAGAAATCCTAAGGGGATTTTTTATTATATTAACCTAATCCCCCTTAATCAATAAGCTACATGGATTAAATTCCCAATGATCTCTAGAAATAAGTGGGGGTACACAGTTCTCCTTCGACTTCCCATAAATAGATATGGATATATCATTCTCTCTTATTTTTTACGCACATCTTCACAACCCATGTAATATTATAGGGTGACACATGAAGGCATATTTTCTATGTCAACCATCTTTAGATAAACCTATAAAACCATTATAATGAATATTCCACCTTTTTCTAAATCTAAAAAATTATAAATTGAAATATTTCACTTCTTACCACCCTTTGAGCATCGATCCATTTTATTGTTACATTTACACACTACTAATAAAATTTCAATGAGTAAAATTTACACTTGGAATTAAATAATCAAAATATCCACTAATCAAATTACGTTAAACCACCTTGTGGGAAACAAAACTTTTTTCCGAAAAACACCAATGTTATCCTTGTCACTGACATACTTTCATAGATGTGAGCTACATAACATTCATTATTTTTAAAATAATCCTTTAATATAAATCTATTGGACAAAAAAAATAGATACTAATAAATTAAGCACAGTTTTGTGAGATATACCACATGTTAATCCAACTTAAACCACTTAATATTAATTAATAGTCCCACTTTGGTATGAATTATCTTTAATTATTCATTGGACTCCTTTTTAAGATAAGGCTAAACAACTAAGAATGTTTGTCACTAACTCTCCGTGAATATATCCAGTATTAGACTGCTAACACTTATTGATAAAAAATTTCAATCAAATCCAATCATTTGGATTATTATTTAGAATATGGAGACTAGTTTTTTGTAATGATATTGATTTCCTAGAATATCCTTGGTACAAAAAAATAGTTTTATGATACCACATTGTCAGAAAAAAATATTTTAAAATGAAATGCCTAAATATTGAAACTTTTATACGAATATATTTTTTTAGTGGTCTAATACCACTTGAAATGAGGCTTATTATGAATGGTTGAATATTTAGTTATGACATGGAACAATTGTATCATTTAATCTCTAAAGTTTCATATCAATTTCTTTATTGTATGATCTTCCTTTTCAAAAGAACATAACGTCATGAAAATAATTCAAAAACAATTTTTTTTATAACACCATTGTTTTTAATCAGATACCATATGATAATTTAAAGTGTTATAATTATTCTTATATTATGTATCCCCAGTTAGGTTATGCACCTTTTCCCTTTCAGAAAATACACTCCCCATGTATTGTATCTCTCCCTTTGGTCTATACTTATTCAAACACATATTATAAATAGTTAAATTAATGGGGAAAGGGTTACCTTATATATACTTGTAAATATAGATTTGGTTGGTCTTGATAGATAAACCCCATGTTTTTACATACAAAACACCACAATATTTTTTCTTATTCTAACATCCTAGACAATTTCTATTAATCTGGCCATATAGTTAGGCATTTACTACACATGTTCAGTCTTTTATTAATATTTATATTCTATAGAATTGTTATAGCGACCCTCTCTTTAAAAACATTGACATTACATAACTTTTTTGTAATACTTTTACATTATAGAAACAGACTCCCAAAGACTGTAGTTGGTATAGTGCCTTTGGAATCATTGAAACATAAACCCTGGTACATATGTGAGCTACATCATCTCCCACTAGGTACTTCTTGAATTGAACCCTTCTTAGACATATCAAACATACTACATATCATCATAACCTGGGAGAAAGGAAACATAAAAGGGGTGATCTCAAATGATCAGTAAGGGTAAAAAAGAGATACATGTAAGAATAAACATGATCATAAGGTTATAACAATGTGATCATGAAAATAGAAGATCATACCCTACATATAAAAGATCATAACAGATATAATGGAATAAATATTGGTAGTTCATAAAAAATGAATCATAATGAAATAGAGAGCATAATCCACAAAATCATAACATAGGAATAAAACATAGAATTTTGGAAAACACATAATCATATAATGATTTTCATGGTAGCAAAGTCATCCCGGCCAAGACTATCTTAATTGAAAAATTCTTTTACTGAACTGGGTAAGCCCTTTTGTAGACCTGTATTAATGAACTGAATGACCATCATTCTAGCCCTGTATTACTGAATTGAGTAACCCTCATTCCATCCCTATATTACTGAACTAAGTTACCCTCATTCGATCCATGTATTACTGAACTATGTAAACCCTCATTCCAACTATGTATTACTAAACTGATTAACCCTCATTCTAACCCTATATTACTAAACCAAGTAAGCCTAGTTCCAACCCTATTTTACTGAACTGAGTAACCCTGATTCTATCCCTGTATTACATAACCGAGTAATCCTCGTTCGAGCCCTGTTTTATCTCAAGAGATATTAATATTTAACCAATTCATTAGAGGGAGATATAGGTCCCACTCATCTCATAATTAAATCATACATACATATTCCACTAAACATATCATTACCCATGAATTTAAATGAGTATCATAAACATGTAATCATATCAAAACATGTGGAAAGTTTTATAGGT
Source organism: Viscum album (assembly GCA_963277665.1). NCBI lineage: Eukaryota > Viridiplantae > Streptophyta > Magnoliopsida > Santalales > Viscaceae > Viscum > Viscum album. The sequence goes on from OY728157.1 coordinate 175,089,235, forward strand.
TGGTAATCATTTAATCAAAATCATAACCCGTAAAAGAGAAATGGATTTCATATACATATAACACATTAAGGAGAAAAGGGTTTCATAAATACCATGACCCTAATCATAACTCATTCATATAAATGATATGAATTATACTTGTAGATCATTTCCAAGAAGGTATGAGAAATGTCAATATATCTCATCTTAGATAGAAAATAATTTAAAAATATCCTCAAAAAACGTTTTTTGGGTAAAATATCATTTCTTGTTTGAAAAATAATTTTTAATACATAAAACCATTTGAAAATCACTTTCTAAGAAAATACCTTCAAAATTTATAAAGAAGACATAAAATTATTTTGAAAAACTTTTTCCTTGAAAACTTTTAAAATAAGATTCAAGAAATTTTAAATAAAATTCTTTGAAAACACTTGATGTATTTTAAAGAAAACTTGAAAATGTTTTGAAATCCATTTCTTTGAAAATACTTTGAAAAATTATAAATAAATCTAGAAAATAATTTTAAAATCATCCCCTTGAAATCACTTTGAAAACTTGTATATAAGACATGAAAATATTTTCAAAATAGTTTTCCATAAAAACTTATAAAAATGTTTAAAACCATTTTTAAATAAATTTTCCTTTAAAATTTATTTTAAAAACATTTTCTTAAAGATTAATATTTATAACAATTGGAATGGAGCTTCGAAGAAATGACAGAAGGTAAATCTGTACATATTGTACATGGTCAAAAGAACATTCATTTTACAATGTAAAAAGGATAGAAAAGTGCCTTATTTGTAAAGTGAAAAGAATATTCCCTTGAAGATATTGGTAAAATAAAAAAGAGTAAAAATTTATTTTAAATATTATATGGGGTAATGGTATAATATTCTTGGAAACTCTTTTTATAAAACATTGATTTCTGACCTAAGCGAGTGTAAAGTGGGGCTTTCCTAAAAACACATTATTTACTATATTATGTACCAAAGAGGATAAAATGGTACAAATACATGAGTATATCACTAAGTAATAGAGAGTAAGGAAAATAAGGAATATTCTTGAGAAATGAATCATAAAATTTCATTAAAGGAATCATAAACCTAAACTATCTCGAAAAGTAATGAATTGTCTCAAAAAACTTATAACTTGGTATCTATGGATCATGCTATCTATGTAAGGAAAGGAAATTAAATGAATCTCAGAATATAATAAAAATATTGAGATTCATGATATGGAATGTAAAATGTAAGTATATAATCCCTAAAAAAGTGTTTATGTGCGTAACAAAGCATGAGTCTTAAAGAATGCAAATTGAGAAAACACATTTTTTTCTGATTTGCTAACTTTTGAAACTTAGACCCCATGAAAGAAGGATAATCTCATGTGAATATGAATAGATATAAATTTAAGTACACTATACATATAATAAAATCACATTAAGTACATACAGCACAAAAAAGTAAAGTGTGGTAAACATAGCTTGTATCTCAAAGAAATTAATAGTGAGATGAAATCCCCTTACCTTGTGCCTTGAATCCCTCTATACTCATACAAGCTTCCTCTATGACAAATATAAGTTTATTATAACTATTTTAAATAATAATGTTCTTTTATATATTACCATATATTATTTTATTATAACCTTATGTTACCTACTTGTTAACGATCCTATGTTAGGGTTTCACATCGGATAATATTCACTTTTTTCTTCACATTTATCTTAATTTGCTACATCTTTTGTTATTATACTTATTTCCTGATTAAATAAAATAAAGAATTATATAAATATAATTTATATATATTATATTTGTATTATAATAATCTATATAATATAGGATTATGAAATGGAATACACCGTTCATAGAGACGGTAATCTATATGTACGGATGAATGTTGTTTTTGTTTTTATTATCGAATTGAAAGAAAGTATGTAAATGAAATATGTATGTATATGTATGTATATATATATCATTATTCTAGTAGTAATAATTTATAATATATATCATATAATTACATTAAACCCATCCTTAAAATATTCCATGTGGTGTGTGCATGAATCACATCGCATTGAGGGGGTGGTAGTACACACTTCCTCAAACAAGATTATCAAATTATCACCAAATGGAAAGTAAAGAGATGTGTGTTGTAATAGAAATAAATAATCTTAAATATAAATTAAATTAAATATATTACATATGTAAATATATTTTCCATAATAATGGCCTCTATGATTGGTGGTAAAGGAGAAATGTACAATCATCATTTCATGAGACAGTAGTTCTCCATAAAAAGAAACCGTATATTCAACATCCATTAGATGGAGGTGTGTGAAAGTTTAGGTTACAAAATTTTCATAATAACATCTTAGTATATGTAGTAAACTATTATTTTCAAACAATTATGGAATAAAAATATTATAGGGTGTGGAGAAGGAAAATAAAAGAAAGGATCTTGAGAGAAGATGTTACCTCTAAATCGGGTAACTCCTTTTGGTTTGTGCCAAATGGATTCCTTGAGAAGTTTTATGCCCAAAGGGTGGATTAAAGGTTGAAAATTGGATTTTTGGGAGGAAAATTTTGTAGATATTTTACTAACCTAAAATGTTTTAGATTTTTTAAGAGTGTGTAGAGGTAGTGGCCTATTATAGGGAAGGAAAAAAAGTCACTTGGAATTTTTAGAAACAAGTTCGGTCTGCACATGTTATTACCTAAAAAAAGTAATAAAAAACCAAAAAAATCAATAATGGATGGTTTATGGAAGAAATATGGATATAAAATGAGTATTTCACAATTTTTTAGTTCATTTGGTCCATTAATGTTAATTTTTAGTCCCTAATAAAGCTTAATTTCGCCATAACTATTGTGATTAATTTTAATTAGTTTTACTAATAATTTTGGTCAAAACTTAACATGGTCTTATTATAATATAAATATTATATTAGATAAAATGGTGTATCTTGTATTTTTTTAATTAAAATCACAGAGTAGGAAAAATTAAGATTAGTGCTAATGTCATAGACGGGACAAAATAATAGGGTTATAAAGTAGGAAACAGGTCAAAAGTTTGTTAATATTTTATATTTAGTTTAAAAGTGAAATTGATTATAATTAATTAGATTTTATTAATATATTTAATATTTACCTAATTTGACCTCAAAAAAAATTTATAATATCATCTATAATTAATAATTAATTTTACAAAAATGCATTTTTTTTAAAAAAAGCAGTATTTTTCACTATTCAACAAAAAATGATGTTTCTCAGAAAAAATCCCAAAAATTCACCCTAGTATAATTTCAACATTATGAATTACAAAATGAATTTTATTTTATAATATTAAATATCTAAATGTTTCTAAAATTACTTCCATTATTAGAAGCAGTTCATTTGAGAAAACGATGTCTTTAAACATAGAAGGACCATACCTAAAATGACATCATTCATTATCAATATGGTTTATTTATATAAAAAACTATAAAAAATTATTTTAAAGTAGTTATAGCTATACCTATAACTATGTTTAATTTTTTTGGTTATCATTATTTCATTTTATTAACTTTAAAAATATATTTCAAAGAAACTCGGTGTTGTGTGCATCATATGCCATGCCGGTGTTACTTGTAGTGCAAAACAAGTTGGTATTGAATGTAGCACAAGACAAGTTAGTATTTCATGTGAAGTTAATATTTCACTTAGTGTTTTAATATATATAAATAACTATTTCTAATGTCATGTGAAATGAAAAATATTTAAAAGATAAATTAATTCAAAAAATAATAATTCTCAAAATCTCGGGGTGTTACATTCTACCCCCCTTAAAATGAATTTAGCATTCAAATTTTATCTAGGTTTTCAAACGTTTAATACTAGAATGTTTCATTCATAGAAACCCACATTGTAAAAAGGGATACTAAAACTTCTCTTAAAAAGGGAAATTTGGAACCATAATAGTTACCCAAAGTAAAATATAACTAGGTTTCCACATACGAGAACATAGGTTGGGAGTGAAGATTGGACATGAAGGAAAAGTGTAAATATTTATTAGGAGTGATCTAGGTCATCAATAAAAAACAAGTAAATGATAAAATTAAATTTTAGGGCATTATACTCATAAATCATTGATGATTTAAAAGGCCATCAACTCAATGAAAATTAAGGTATTAGGATAATATTTTTTTTGATACCTATCAAAATGATGAGTAATTATTGATAAATTTCAATAAAAAAAATTCATTCTTGGGTTGTGCTTTGAAAAATTTAAAATACATATATTACATCATGGAATGAAAGTATAGAAATTAACTTTGATGAATAAAGCAAAAAATATACTTTTAATGGATCTTTAGGCCCATAAAGAATAAAAATTATAACTATTTGTCTATTAAAAAAACAACATGCATTAATATATAAAAAATAAAAACTAACACTAATAGTTCATCATAAATATTTTTTCATTAAAAATATATACACATTAACCAGGACATCACATAGGTCAGTGGTAGGCATGAAACCCTTACGGTCCTTCGGTCATGAGTTCAAGACCCATGGCCTTGCCAGACTTGATTAGTTGTCCCCTGATATGCATGATGACTTTTTTAAAAACCACTCAAATATAATATATAATATAGAAATACTTCAAATAAGTTAAATAAAAAATTATCCTTTTAACCATGGTTTTCAACAAAAACTCAATGCACAGATACTTTATCCAAATATTAACTTAAAAGTTTCATGAACGGTTAACCTTATAACCCTTCTCAAAGGTGAAAATAAAAAACTTTATAAAGTGAGTCACAAAATTATCCTAACATTGATTCCCTTATATAACAAAAAGTATCTCTTGGCTTTCACATTCTAGACATGTGAATAACATCATCTTATATTCTCTTGAAACATGGTAATAACTTCAATTACCATAAATACTTTTAAAAAAATGTGTGCTTCCTCATTACAAAGTATATTGGTTTTACACCTTAAATCCAAATATGTTGTAAACTTTATTAGTGGTTTCATAAACCACCTATAAACAAATACTTACTTAGTTCCTTGGAAATCAATACTATCCAATTTACATATTCATATCCCACATATCTTTATCCATACAATATTATCTTATCATAAAGAACATATCAAGGGTTATCTTCCCATAGTAAAAATATCATCTTGTCATTAAATCACTTCACTAGTAGATAGGAAACTTTCAACATAAACTTATAAATACTGATCAAAAAACATAAGTATAAAAATCCATTTATATTTCATAATTCATAACTCTTTAATCCAAATACATAAATATCTTGATTACTTCATAATTAATCCATTAACAATAATTCTTCTTTCCTTTTAAATTTCATCTATAGTCTCATTATCATATACAATGTATTCATTACTCACACCACCTTATTGATTCTCTTAAAGAACATTCCTCTTGGGACATTGGGTTGCATAATCACCATTTTCTTCACACTTAAACCCCTTAACCTTCAATGATGACTTAGGGAAGAAAAAATTCCCATCCATTTCATGAACCTAATTCTTCATCTTTCCCTTACATTCAGTTACTTTTGGTCCTTATTTTCTATAGAAAAAACACCATCTTGTTCCTATAAGACATTCATTTAGGTGATTATTTCCACATTATTTACATAAAGAACACTTAATCTTCTTTCCTTCATGGTCCCTATTACCCAAAATCTTAGAAAACTCTTTCTTTCTCCTCCTTGGTGAGTCTGATAGTCGGTTAAGGTAAATTTTGTTAATCACGTTTCATGAAAACATATTAGGAATGATCATGAAACTTTCACTCCAGTGATCATCCCACCTGACTTCTCATCATAAAATCTTCCACTTCATTTAAAATTAAACTAGTTCCTTCTAGTTCCCACTATTGACTAAAACTATAATCATAGTGTTAGATTTTCTTAATATATAAGAAAACCAAATAGTTATGAAAAGAATTACTTATATTATATCTAAATCATTTCATATTCCTTAATATATGACACCCTCGATTCATACTAGGTCATTCATAAATAACTTATATTTAAATCCTTCATAATGGTTCATGAAGATTTTGTGAATTCTCAAAGAATATCCCCCAGGAATGTCAAACCAGGTGTGTATCAAGGCCTGTAGTTTTGTACCAGAATAACCCAAGTGAATCCTGGAATATATTATTGGAGTTTTTACCCCTAGGTATATCTATTCTAGAGCCACGCCCATTTTCAGTATTTAGACAGGGGTGTGATTCCTGGAAACCACTCACTCTATCCTTTAGCAAAATTCTAGAACATTTTCTTAAACATTAACTCATCCATTTAATTATCTTTAGAGACAACCCTATACATATACTTAGAAATATGACTAAGGATATCACTAAGGATTTATCATCCTAGTTTCCAAAGGATAACTATACCTTTTCTCCGATACCAACTATATCCACCCTTCCATTACAAACATTAACATTGCATAACTTTTGAAAAATACTTAAACATTATAAAAACAGAGGCCCAAAGACTATAGTCAGAATAGTTCCTTTGGAAACATGGAATGATAAACACTTGTACATATGTGAGCTATATTATCTCCCACTAGGTTCTTCTTTACTAGAACCCTTATTAGACATATCAAACATAGTACATATAATTATAACCTGGGGGAAAGGAAACATAAATGTGGTGAGTTCAAATGTTTAGTAAGGGTAAATAAAAAAGACATGTCAGTATAAACATGATCATAAGGGTATGAGAATGTGACATTAAAAATAAAAAGATCATACCCTGCATATCAAATATCATATCAAATATCTGGTAAAAATATTGGGAGTTCATAGCACAAGAATCATAAATAAATAGAAAGAATATTCCATGAAAGCATAACATAGGAATAAAACATGGAATTGTGGTAAACACATAACTATATAATTATTTCCATAGTATATAAGGAATCACTACCAAGACCATATTAGTATAAAAAGTCTTTTAATGAACTGAGTAAGCCCTTTTCCAACCCAATATTACTGAATTGAGTGAGCCTCATTCCATCCATGTATTACTAAATTAAGTAACCCTCGTTCCAATGATGTATTACTGAACTGAGTAACCCTTGTTCAAGCCTAATTTTACTGAACCGATTAAACCATATTTCCAACCCTATTTTACTAAACTAATTAACCCTTGTTCCAAACCTATATTACTAAACAAAGTAACTCGTGTTTCAACCCTATTTTACTAAAATGAGTAACCCTCATTCCAACCATGTATTTCAGAACCAAGTAACCCTCATTCCATCATTGTTAGATCTCATAAGATATAAGTCTTTACCCAAAACAATAGAGGTAGATATAGGTCCCACCCGTATCATAATGAAATCATAAATACATTTTCCAAAAACCATATCATAACCCAGAAATTGAAATGTGTATCATAAACATGTAAACATATCATAACATGTGGAAAGAGTTACAGGTTTCATAATAATTTCATAAAAAGCATGTCATTAAGTATAAACTATTCCTGTAAAGGACATGAATGAAATATTTATATCATTTCCTAGAATGTATGAGTAACATTAATAGATTTCATCTAAGATGGAAAATAATTTTAAAATATCCTATAAAAATGTTTCTTCAGTAAAATAAACTTTCTTGATTGAAAATTTATTTTTAACACATAAAACCATGTAAAAATCATTTTCATAAAAAATACATTGAAAACTTATACAGAATACATGAAATCATTTTTAAAACCTTTTTCCTTGAAAATTGTTAAAATAATCTTCAAAAAATTTTAAAAAGATTTTTATTTGAAAAAACTATAAAAAATTTAATGAAATCTTGAAAATGTTTTGAAAACCATCTCTTTAATAATAATTTTAAAATTTATAAAGAAATATTGAAAATGTTTTCAAAATTATTTCGTTGAAACCACTTTGAAAACCTGTAAATAATACTTGAAATCATTTTGAAAATATTTTTACATGAAAATAAAAAAATAATTTTAAAACCATTTTGAAAACAATATTCCTCAAATATATCTTTTAAAAACATTTTCTTAAATATTTTCGTTTTTAAAATGAAAATGGAGCTTCAAAAAATACTGGTGGGTAAATCCAAACATGTCGTACGAGGTAAAAAGGAAAATTCATTTTTCATGGTAAAAGGGATAGAAAAGTTTCTTGTTCAGAAAACAAAAATAATATTACCTTGAATAGATTGGTAGAACAAAAAAAGTATAAAATTTTTTCTAATATATTATAGTGGAATTTTATAATATTCTTTTAAACTATTTTTAGAAAACATAAATTTTAGAATGAAGAGAGGGTAAAGTCGGGCTTTCCTAAAAACACTTTATTTACTATATTATGTACCAAGGAATAGAAAATGGTACCAATAAATGATAATATAGTTAAATAACATTGGATAAGTAAACTCATGTATATTATTGATATTTGGATCATCATATTTCATAAAATGAAGAATAAATATAAACAATCTGGAAAAGCAATGAGATTGTCTCAATAAACTCTAATAACATGGTATCTTGGGATCATGATCTCCATGTAATGAAATGAATTTTAATGAAGTATAAAATATCATGAAAATATTTATATTCATTGTATGGAATAAAAAATTTAATTAGACGTTCCTTGAAAATGTGTTTAGGTGCATAACAAAACATGAGTCTCAAAGAAAACAAATTGAGACAAAATATTTTTACAGATTTGGTGACTTTTGAAACCTAAACCCCATGAAATTAGGATTGTAAAACAAGAATGTGAATACCCATAAATTTAATTAAAATATACATAGAATACAATAATGAGTATTATATACACCACAAAAAAGTAAAGAGTGGCGAACCTAGCTTGTGTCTCATAGAAATATAAAAGTGTGATGAAATCCCATTACGTTGTGTCTTGACTCTCTCTATACTCATACAAGATTAATGTATAATAAATACAAGTTTATTATAAATATTTTATAGAATCATATTATTATATATATTATCATATATGATTTTATTATTACCTTATATTACCTGTTTGCTAACAATCATATGTTAAAGTTTTACTTTGGGTAATATTCACTTTGTTCTTCACATGTGTTTTAATTTGTTACATAGTTGGTCCTTATACGTATATCACGATTACATAATTTAAACCATGATATAAATATAATTTATATAAATTATATTCTTGTTATAATATTTTATATAATATAGGAGGATGAAATGGAATACACCATTCAGGGAGACGGCAAGTCGTACATACGAATGAACGTTGTTTCTGTTTTTATTATCGTATTGAAAGAAATATGTAAATGGAATATATATATATATTTATGTATATATATATATCATTCTTACAGTATAAACCTATCATTAATACATTACATGTGGTGTGCGGAGGAATCACATCGCTTTGAGGGGGTGGTAGTCCACACTTCCTCAAATGAGATTATCATATTAACACTAAATGAAAAAAAAGATATGTCTATTGTAGAAGGAATAAAGAAGATTAAGTACATATTAAAAATAATATATGACATATATAAACATATTTTCTATCAAAATAACCACCATGATTAGTGGTAAAATAGAAATGAACAATCATCATTTCGTGAGGTAGTAGTTCACCGTACACAGAAACTGTATGTTCAACATCCATTAGAGGGAGGTGTCTGTAAGTTGAGGTCAGAATCATTGAATAATAGCATCCTAGTATATTAAGGAGAATTTTTATCACATAATATTTTTTTTGAATATATTGCAGTGGATGGAAAAGCAAAATAAAGGAAAGTATCTTAAGATAATTCGTTGCCTCTAAATCTAGTAACTCCTTTTGGTTTATGCCAAAAGGATTCTTTGAAAAGCTTTATGACTGAATTTAGGATTCAATTTATAAATGAGGATTTTTGGGAGGCTAATTTTTAAAATCATGTATGAACTTAAATGTATTTAGAGGTGTGAGGAGTGGGTATAGGTGGTTCCCTTTTATAGGGAAGGGAAATTACTCACTTGTAATATTCATAAACAAGTTTGGTGTGCACATGTTATTACCTAAAAAGGTCATAAAAAACCAAAAAACTCATTAAAAAATAGTTTATAAACTAAATATGGACATAAAAGGTGTGTTGAACCAGTGTCTAGTTCATTTGGGCTCTTAATTTCAATGTTTAGTTCCTAATTAAACTTAATTTGGCATTAACTGATGTGATTAATTTTAAACAGTTTTACTAGTCATTTTGGTAATAAATTGAGATGGTCTTATTAGAATGAAAATATTAGAATAAATAAAATGGTTTATGTTGAATTTTTAAAATCCAAATCATAGAAGTGGAAAAATTAATATTAGTGCTAATCTCGTAGACGGGATGAAATAATTAGGCTTTAAAGTAGGAAAAAGTTCAAAAGTTTGTTAATATTTTATATTCAATTTCAAGGTGAAATTGATTATAATTAATTAAATTTTATTAATGGATATAATATTTATAGAATTAAACCTAAAAAAATATTTATAATATCATTTATAATTAATAATTAATTAGACACAAATGAATTTTTAACTAAAAAATAGTATTTTTCACTATTCATAAAAAATGAAGTTTCTTAGAAATATCTGAAAAATTCAACCTAGGATAATTTTGATGTTATGAATTAAATAATAAATTTTATTTTATAAAATTAAATTTATAAATGTTTCTAAAATTATCTTCATTATTAGAAGCGGTTCATCCGAGAAAATAATGTTTTTATATATAGAAGGACTTAACAAAAATCATATCTTTTGTTATCAATTTTTTTTATTTATATAAAACAATTATAAAAAATATTTGGAAAGTAGTTATTAATACTCCTTTAACTATTTTTAATGGTTGTGTTATAATTATTTCAATTAATTAATTTAAAAAAATGTTTCATAAAAACTTAGTGTTGCATGCATCATACGCCAATTCAGTGTTCATTGTACTCCAAGCCTAGTTGGTATTGCGTGTAGTAAAAGAAAAATTGGTATTTCATGTGAAAGGAATATTTGAATTAGTTTTTTAATATTTATAAAGAACTATTTCTAGTTTCATGTGAAATAAAAAATATTGAAAAGATAAATTTATTCAAAAATAATAATAATTCTCAAAATATAGGGGTGTTACACTTGTGATTCTTCAAAGTTGTGGGATTAAACCCCCTGGCACAAGGATATTTCTTTAGTATATAATATGTACTTCTTTTTACATGATTATTTTATGGAGCAAGAATAACTTCACTTGTTTTATTCTATTGATTCTTCCTCCATTGGAGGGATCTTTCTCATTCATTAAATTCACTTCGTATGAAATGACTTATGAACGCCTCAAAGAATTATTTTTTATTTATTATTTTATAATCTATATGATTAACCTCAAAATTTCTCACTTGAGGTGAGAATTTATTTGACTGTCCATTATTATTACCCACAATAGGAGAAACATCATACTTTTTTCTTTTATAATTATTTTCTTTCTATCCATGTTGGCTTCTATGATTGCATCATGATATATTCTTGGTCTACATTGCATTAAGATACACATTTTTTCTACAGCATAGTGAACATGTTTTACATATTAATAGGTATCCTACTAGAATAAGAGATTTCTTTATATACCATAGGAGTAAAAACCTCTTTATAGAGTCTTTTTCTTTCCATGAACTCTCCCAACTATACTATCATTCATTATGAACAATATTATAACATATAAACCATATTCCAATATAGTAATACCTCATATGGCCATAAATCTATTAAGATGTAAATGAAACAATTTTCTTTCCACTATATAGATTTCGTGCTTCAACAAACATGCTTATGATGTGCCAAATTTTTTCAAAGAAATAAAACTTTTTTACTGATTTTATCTGAAAACCCTTCCTTTTAGATTTTTTATATATATTCATTTTGTTTTCAACTTTTACATTTATATATTTGCATTCCCTAATTATTGTGGATTATTTGGAGTGAATTTGAACCTTATCTTTCCATTTTATTGATTGGTATTTGTCTTAATATACCTATCCTTATGATATTTCTTGTTTAGCTGGGAATTTGTGTCCTACAATCTAGTTCCTCCTTTATTTTCATATTTTCGCTTCTCTTACAACTGAGTCTTGAGATAGAAAATATTTTCCTTAAATTAATTCCCTATGAACATTTTTTCCAAATTTCTTATGAAAATTCTCTAAATAAGTCATTCTCTTATTTCATATTGGTAACTGTCTTATTTATGACAATATACAAGGTTGGATTTACTTTCTTTATCAACTAGTTCTCTATACATAAATAGTTAATGAATTCATAGATCACTTATTTCATGATCTCCCACTAATGAATTTTTGATTGTAAGGGTGGTATCACTTCTTGATCATTATATAAGAAATCTATAGATTGATGACCGTACATCATTGAAAATTAATCAGTGTACACCTCCTTTTTACCCTTCATTAAAAACTTTCTCAAATATTTTTCATTAGTGTCTTAATTATATTCACTTGACTCTTATTTACCATCAAACCCTCTAAAATATTTTCCTCCATCAGATTCATCCACGAAGGGATGTATAAATGTTTTCCCTTTATAAATGGTAATATATTCATCCAATGAATCAATATTCTCATTTTTTATTCAATAGTGACATGTATATTTTAAATCATCTTTGATTTCTTTTCTAAATTTATTTTTAATTCGACCACTTATTTTGATTTTTCTTTACTGATTTTTTGATCTTTCAACTCTCATTCCAGTTGGTCAATATCTGCTTCAATTTCATCAAAATATACATAATATTATTTAAATAAACCAAAAATAAACTAATTTTTAATTAATTTTATATCTAATTAAATAAGTTCACATTCAAGTTCTAACTGACGGTCAAAAACACGTTTTGGTTCTTTCTTCTCATGAATCTATATTTTCTTATTTTCTTAAACATTCAGTTCCTTCTTATATGGAAATTTCATAATTAATTTTCAATATGAGTGATAAATATTAAGTGATAAATATTATTTATGATATCATAAAGAATTTTTAATACCAATTCTCAAACTATATGCTCTTTTACCACTTATCAGAACTAAATATACTCTGAGAGGGGTGTAAATTAGTGGGTTGGAAAATTTAAACTTGTTCCTTCATTCCTTTTCTTCATATTTAAGTATATTATTCCATTTTTGGAAGTAAAATATTCAATATATCACTCTCCATGAAATATTTACCTAAATAAACACAAATATACTAGTAGGTCTCTTAAATATAATGAAAAATTAAGGATTTATCCTTATTTATAATTATAATATGCTTGAATAATCTTCCATATTTTATTCTTATTGAGTTCATTCTCCACATAAAATGGTTGATTAATTTATTCTGTTCATAAAACTTCTACATTCATCAAACTCCTGCTTAGGTAAAACTTCTAATTTCATTAAACTACTAATTTTTTAAAACTATTTTATTGTATGTTATAATTCATAAAACTCTCCCAAAACTATTATTTGATGAAATTTAAACCTCAGTGATAGAAGAGGTTCTTATAAATAGTATTTTGTGGAGCTCTTCAATTCTAAAAAGTTCACAAGAAAAACTTAGTGGTTCGCATTATTTATTCATTAAAATAAAACCGTCGTGGATTCAGAGTATGTTTCTCTCAAGAATCTCCCATTTCTTAGTCTCTCTCTTCCACTTAACTATTTCCTTCATCAAGGTCTTAATATTTATATTTTATTGCTGAACATTGAAAAAATATTAAACATATGAAAAATGAATCATCTTCATTGACTTTCTCCATGTGAATCTCACCATATTCACCAAACTAGTGACCTATATTTTCTAGATTCATGATAATCCATCACAATAACAAACTACCCTTTCTTATGGTGTATTCAATTATACAATGTAATCATATTCATGGAACTTGAACATTCAGACTTTTTCAAACATTCCTTTTTCGTAACCCTGTTGATTCATCAATGAAAAATCAGTCATAGAAATTGATACTTCACACTTCAATAAACACTACAAAAATCACCCCTTTTATCAGTGCTTAAAAACCCCTTTTATCAGTTCTTGAAAAGCGCTGTTAAATCCAGTGAAGATAAAGGGGGGGGGGGTCCCCTTTATCAGCGCTCCAAAAAACGCCGATAAAGATACCTTTTATCAGTGCTAAAAAAGCACTGATAAAAGGGGTCTTTTATCAGCGCTAAAACAAGTGCTGATAAAAGGGTCCTTTATCAACGCTTCATTTATCTGTGCTTTCTTTTTAGCACTGATAAAGGACCCCTTTTATCTGTGTTTCTTTAAAAGTAGTGATAAAAGATAAAAATTTAAAAAAAAACTTTAAAAAAACTACCAATTGGTGGCTTTTATAGGGCTTGATCTCCCCCTTTTATAGCATTTTTAGCCCCCCTCCAGCACCCCCATGCAGCCCCTCCACCCTTTATCAGCGCTATCTCCCATATTCCCCCATGCGTGCGTGCCCCTGTCTCCACTAGTTTTTGAACTCGAGACCTCCCCCTGCGTTCCTAAGCCCTTACCACTGCTCTATTTTGATTTGTTTTCCATTTCATGATATATATATAGTTATATTTATTTGTATAGTAATATATATTTATATTTATATTTATATATAGTTATATTAATATATATATGTATATTGTTATATTAATATATATCTCTATTTATATATATATATTTAGTTATATTTATTCGTATAGTAATATATAATTATATTAATATATATATATATACTTAAATTATTATATATATATAATTGTATTAATATATATATTTATAGTTATATTAATATATATATATATAGTGATATTAATATATATATGTCATTATATTAATATATATATATAGTTAGATTAATATATATATATAGTTAGATTAATATATAGGTATATAAATATTCATATATTTTTATTTTAAATAAAATGGATATTAGTTATTATTTAGATAATGCTAATATATTTTATATGTAAATATATTTTATTATTTATATTTATAATTAAATTTTTATGTGTGAATATATAAAAAATATGTATATATTGTTATATATTTGATTATAAATAGAAGTGCATTATAATAAATGATAAACTTTAAAAGACATAATATCAATATTAATGTAATACCTTGGAATAAATTCAGTCCCCACCAAAAAAATCCAATAATACTCCCTTAAATGAGGCTGCAAATCTACAAAATGTTAAAAAACCGGGATACCCGACGAAAAACTAAGTTTTAGAGGAATTCATGGACTTTTTTTGCCTCCAAAGAACCTTGACTAGGGTTTCCCTGGTTCACATTGACGTAGATCTTGTTGCAGGCTTCAATTTGATATGTGGTAGAGCTCAAACAGACACCCGGATGAAAAGTTATGGACGTTTGAAGTTCGAGTTGCGTTTTCAACATATTTTGGATATTTTTTTAATTTTTTTTTTATGTTTTTAGTCTTAAAATTGTTATTAAATTAATATTATTCCATAATAATTAGCAAATTATTAATTAAAAATATTTGTTTTAATTTTTTTATAATCCATTTTCACTAAATATCTTATATATTAAGTGTAACTGTATATTTATACTTATCTAAAATATATTTAAAATTATATTTAAAAAATATATATTATATTTATATCAATTTAACTATATATATATTTAAATATTAATTTATTTTTTTAATTAATTTTTTTTGAAGTAGTCAATTTATCAGCGCTAACCAAAAAGCGCTGATAAAGGGCTGTACCTTTAACAGTGCTAAAAAGCACTGTTAAAGGGGGTACCTTTATCAGTGCTAAAAAAACACTGATAAAGGGGTACTTTTATTAGCGCTATTTTTAGCTCTGTTAAAGGTACCCCCCTTTATCAGTGCTTTTTCATTAGCATTGATAAAAGTGTGGTTCTGGTATTTCCCCGTTTTGTGGTAGTGAAAACTCTCTTTCTCATGGAAACCTCAATTCAACAATGTATACAGGTTTTCGAATCTCAATCTTTCAAGTGTCTTTTAACTTTTCCCATGTTTATTCTTTATTTTCAAAAAACATTCTTTGATGGAACTTATTTACTTTCGTGAATCATATCTTTTATAAAACCATCAACACCAGCATCTGCTCAACCATACTATCGAGAAAATCAACCTTTGTGACATAACCAACTATCTATTTTTGAGATTATACATTTTACAAAAAAATGTCATTGGTTTGGATGCATTGTTAAATATTCCAGAGGCTCCAACTCTTTCTTCCAAAATTTTTATGATTTTTTTGGAAAACAATATAAATCTGTATAACACGCCAGATATTTTATAATATGTTTCTCTTAAAATAAATTTAAGGTGTTTGTTATACTTCTTTAGGAGAAACATTACACTTTAAATGAACCGTGGTTTATTATAACATAACCATTAAATTGAAGAGTATAAATATAATTAACCACATTATGAAATATATATATATATATATATATATATTTTTAGTTTAAATTTATTAACTAATTAATAATAAATAATTACCAAATTTTTTGTGAAGTTATTTAATGTTTTAAAAACATATTTTATTCAAAAATGGTTTTTACAACATTTTTATGTGATTATAATAATTAATTTCTATCAGTTTTATAAATTTAGTGTCATAAAAAGGATATAAATTTTGAATTTATAATATAAAAATTAACATGGTTTAAATTTATTTTATTTTTTTGAAATGATTGGGTTTCCAATAAATAGTGAAAAATACATATTTTTCAAATAATCTCATTTCATTTCATTAAATAAAGTAATTTAAAGGTATCATTATATTTTGGATTTGGTATTAAAATTTAATATAATAAATTTTATTGAAAGTGGTATAATTAATTCCTTTCAAATTATCAATATTAATAATTTTGATATAAGTTTTTTTATGTTTAAAAATTTGTTTTTCTAAAAACTATTTTTCATTATGTTTTACGCATTTATAATATAATTTTTTCTACCAGATATAGAGATTTAATAAAAAAAATGGATTACATATTTTGGATCCAATGTTTCAAATTTGGTTAAAAGTTCCATTTTATTTTGTCATTGTGAAAAATAACTATGGTAAATATTTTCGCCTCGGTAAAGGAAAAATGTGTGAAATATAGTTAAAACAATGAGACATGCTCTCAAAATAAACATAACACTTTATTTTATTTTATAGTTTAAATTTGACCATATTCATCCTAAATTCGAATATATGGAATTTTTGCCATTTTCCTTTAATATTGAAATTTATATTATATTAAGAAAAAAATTCCAAAATGTCACTATTTTGAATTTGATATCTCTAAATTTTTTTCATAAGGATAAAAGAGGATAATTTTTTGTTTTAAATGATTATTTTACATAATAATTAATTTTTCTTATCATGATAATTTATTTATAATTTTTAGTTATTTAATAATTCCTATAAATTATTACACAACATCGATAAGGTATTTATTAAATTAATAGAAAAATAAAACAAATGATTTTAAAATATTAAAAGTATTAAAATTTGGGTGAATTATTGGGTTACAAGATTTTTTTAGATTAATATAATATGTTAGGGATGTTTTAAAGGATTATATTTGAATTACATAACTTTCATGGTGATTTAAAAGTCAAAGAAAATAAATTGTCTCAAAAATGACATTAAGGATATTTTATGTAAAATAATAATTTATTAAATTAATTAAATGTCATAAATATATTGAAAGAGGACAATTATTATTATAATTGGTCTAAAATTTCATCTCATATCCATTTATGATCTAATTTTTACCTTATATGTAAAATTATAACCCTTTAATATTAAAAAAATTTGTTACCATAGTTAAGGATAAAATTGTTTAGAGAAGGGATTGAACCAGAAGATAAGGTTTTAAATGAAATAAATAGTTATCTACATTTCATTGGAATATGATATTTTTTACCTTATATTGTTTTCCTTCAAATATCTATCCATTTGGAATCATTTTTACTGAAAATGAATTAATTATATTTTAATATATTTTTAATTCCAAGTGTATCTTTTCCCTCCGCCTTAAATGGACTCCCCTTATCTCTTTTATTGAAACCTATTTGGGACAAAAATATTGACAAATAATTTAACAAAAAAATTTAAAAATTACTTATACAATATTTAGATGTTCAAGTATTCTTAAAATTTAATTCCAAGGGTTCTTAAGAAATGATCTAAAGTAGGTCAACTAAAGAAGAGGTAATCGTCCAACCGATCCTCTATTAAATTATTTCTTATTCTAAATCCTCTAAATATGTGGTATTAATTATAAAATAATACATTTATATTACAAAATATACTAAAATTTTATTATGATTATTAAACTGCCATTATCCACCCTCTTCTCGATCAATAGGAAATGATAGTATCGTTTGTGCTTATATGTGGATCACCACCACCACGAAGTGATGAGATTCATTTTTAAATTCCACACTACATGGATTGTAATAAGTATATATTAAATCAATATATACAATATATATGATATATTAATTATTTTTAAATTATTATTTTTTATTTTCGTTTCCATCATTCCATCCATCGAAAAGTGAAAACAACATTCATGTATACATAAAACCTACCATCTTAATGGATGGTTTAATTAATTTTTATATATATTATATATATATATAGTGAATATATATTATATTTATATCATTGTTAAATTTATGTAACTTATAGAACCATTACTAAAGTAAAAGTACTAGAACTACCGGACTGAGATTCTCATGAAAAAATAAAAGAAATAACACTAAGAAATGATAATTTTCAAAAAAAATTATTAATAAATGGGTGAAAAATGTTATGATTAGATATTATATGATATTATAATTATGTAAATTAATATGCTATATAATTATAAAAAAATTAAATTTATTATACATGAGGTTAAAAAACATTCAAATCAAGTCAAACTTGAGGTAAGGATTTCTCATCTCACTATTATTTCTATAAGACATATTCCATATTCAAAACTATTTTCCTTTATGTGGTGTATTTAATTACAGTGTCTATATTTTATCATTATATTCATAAAAATTATGTTTATTTAAAAATCCATATAATTTTATCACATTCATTAGTTTTTTATTTTCAGATTACCAAAGTGGTAGGTGTTCTATGTCTCTATGTTGTTTCGTTGAGATATGTTTGATGTTATGAACCTATTTAAGATTATAAGGTATATATAATACCTATATGAAATATTATATCATGATTAAAATTATTTTATGATATTTAATATTTCATTAAAATTTATTATTTCATGGGCCCTAAGATTGAAAAGAAACCAAAGTGGTAAGGGATTTATGTAATAGTCTTGTTGTTTATCTGTATTATTTATGATCGAATATCCAACGATGGAATTTTATGAATTACCTTTTAATAATCCACTTAATTTTATTCGCATGTTTTTATTTGAATATATAATATGTTTTCCTTTCATTTTCTTCTCTTTATGTACTCAAATGACCAAAATAATATTTATAAGGAAAACCAAATTTATTTATCTCTTTGGTCAAAAATCCTTTTATTACATGTCTATAATTTATAAAAAGGCTTTAAAAAATGGATTTACTAATTTAAAATGAGTGTTTAATGTAATTTTTACACATTACTGAATTTAAAAAAATCAAAAGGAACCTTCTTTTCCATTTTTTTTACTTTTTTATTTTTTACATTTTATTAAATATGTGAAATGAATCTTTATTTTAACAAACATTGCATAAACATAATTTCTCAGTATAATAACCAATAAATGATCTTAATATTACTTTAAATGTTTCCAATGTTATTTTTAAAGAAAATATTTTCCCTAATATTTAAGAATTTTATAGATTTTAAAGACATTATTTCAAAATAAAAATTTCATTTTCATTAAGATATATTCCATATATATTTTAAAAAAATGTATAACATGGAATAATTTCATGTAATTTATTTATTATTAGGGATATGATCCAATGATACCATACACTTTTATTCTTTTAATGTCTTATAGTGATAATGGTTTAAATATGGTTATATTAAACCCATTTCTTTCCCATATGTTAATTATGTTATGATGAGACCTTTATGAAACTTTTTTCAATTCACTAAGTTATTCTATAATGATTTTATGAAATTTTTATAAAAATTTTTTTTTACATGGGTTATGATATAAGGAAATGATGAAATTTTTATGAATCCTCTTCCCTTTCCATGAGTTATGCTCTATTGAATGTTTTATAATCTTGTGGAATAAATATATATAATATTCACTATGTGATGGGTGAACCTAGAATTATATATCCCTCCAATTAATTGGGTAAATATGGATATATCATGAGGAAATAAATTATATAATAGGGATTGAAACTATTTTAGTAAGGGAATCTAGCCACTGTGATAGTCATGAGAGTGAAACATGACTTAGGATATGATGGAATTGTGAGTAAATCCAATCCATTATTATAGTATTGGTAGTGATTATTGACTAAGGAAATGATTTTACATGATTATTTGTATCCTCAAATCTTAAATATTATGGAAATTTTATTTTCTCATAGATCATATTATTTTATTACATTATGACTCGTTCCTTATGAACTACCGAGTTTTCAGTCATGACATAAGATTATGATCTTTGACATGTAGTGTATGGTTTTAAAATATTCATATCATGTTTTGATAACCTTATCATCATATTATATTTAATTTATCATTCATATCTCCATTTTTTAACCTAATATGGCATATGATCCTACCCTTTCTTAGGTTTTGTTTACCCATGTTTTGAAGATATGTTTTAAGAAGTGTGCTAGTTATGATGAGATTACTGGGATATGATGTATATCTCTTATGAACGAGTTATTTTTTTATCCCCATTTCTAAATACATTGAACCTATATGATTTTACTTATCATAATAATGTTATTTAACGAATATTCAACTAAAATGGTGTAATATCTATGTATGAAAATTTCTGGTCTCTGTAGTTAGTATCAAAGAAAGGTTTATTTACCTTTTAAAACTAGGATGAGAAACGTTTAGGGGGAACCCTTAGGATAATCATATATGTTATAGAATTAGTTTAATTATGTAAAATAGAGTGTGGTTTTTATAAAAATACATCAAAATTTGGATACTATAAGTGGATTTTTTCACATACCCACTTAGAGTTAATAACCCTAAAAATAGATGGTAAAGTATATCTTGACCATTATAATAGTGCAAAGAGAGCTTGATATTACTACGCACCAAGTGTGACACTCCACATGGGATATTATTGGATAACTCACATTTTATTTATAACCAATTATGATGGATTTCAAGAGATTATAGTGACCCCAACTACAAAATCTTAGAGTCAGTGCCTTATTTATTACATTGGCATAAGATACAAGAAATTACATCCTAGAGAATTGAATATTTTAGTAGTATTGGAAAGATAGATACATACTTGAGTCGTGAATTAAAATTGAATATACAAATTACAACAAAATTGTTTCTTAATAACATTATTCCCTCTATTATATACTTTCATATCTAATATAGTACACTTCATAGATTTCTGATAATGGAAACAAAATAATAGTGAGATCAAATGCTTAGCAAGGATTAAGTATAAAGAAATAAATCATGAATAAATTAATCATCAGAAATAAGGAATGAATAATATGGAAAGGTAAATATATGAAAATAAATTCCATTAAAATAATTTACTAGATTAATCATTTGATAGGTAAATAACTGAAAATACATTCTATTAATCAATAACTGAGAATGAAAAAAATCTCAAGATATTATCATTGAAAAAATTTAATTGATAATAAAAATAAACTATGAATGAATGAAATTATTAAATATAATATTTCATGTTTCTATAACACATGATATCTTTATCTTCGAGATATATTCTCAAGAATGTTTAAAACTTCTGCATTCAAATCGATACGGTTTGTCCAACTATATATCTACTGTCAAAATCTATCCTCAAGAAGGTTTAAAATATCTGGGTATAAGTAGTCCCAAACCTATTTCATGCATTTCCAAAGTATTTCTTATATATCAATTAATCAATTTAATTAAGGAACAATATTCCTTGACCTCAAATATCTGTATTGAGTTAAGAATATAGATTTATCAATATTTCCCCAAATGAAAAAATGTCTTTAAATATAGAATATTGTCATCAAAGATGATATATAGTTTAAAAAATAAACATATCCATGATATATAATGTGGATATTTAGGAGAAATTTAATGTCCATTGATATAAGGAAAGTGCATATTTCACTGGAAAGTTAATAACTAAAAAATGAATCATAAAAGTGAATGCCTATACTTTCCTTGGTCAAAATGATCCTAAACCATCCAGATTAAGAATAAGAATGGTATTAATATATACCCATTTTAGAAATAATATATTATTTTTTTTCATTTATTAATTGAAATACCATAAAAATATCTTTTAAAATATTCTTTATAAAACAATACTTTCTATTTTAAATAATATTTTGAAAATACTTTTCCTTCAAAATCACTTTTAAAATTATTTTTTTTAATAATATCCTCATAAAATTGAAAATAATGCTTTAAATAAATGATATTTATGAATGTGGGTAATTTTGTTAAGTCTATAAAGGATAAAAGAGCAATAATTTTTCACCAAATAATGTTTAGGAATGTTCTTTTTTCAAAAAAATATAAGAAGATTCCTTTCACATTTTATGTGCACTCCAAACGGTTATTATTTTGAAAAACTCATAAGATAACTTTGAAAAAAAATTAATGAGTAAAAATAGGTGAAAATTACTTTGATAAATAATTTTTAAATGTTAAAAAATATTTTTGAAAATATTCTTAGAAAACATGCTTTTAGAAGTAAACTGATTTTCGACCGAAGAGAGAAATAAAGTCATATTTTATTAAATCATTTTATTAATTAATTTATGTACTAAATAGTGGTAAAATGATATTTTTACTTGAAAATTTAATGAATAAAATTAATATATTAAAGTTAAATTTCTTTATTATAAAATTTCCAAATAATTTCCTTAAACATAAATTCAATAGTAAACAATCTCGATCATAATGATATTATTAAATAAACATTGTAAAGATTATGAGATTTAAGTGATAATTAACCAATAAATCGATTATGTGTATCAAATTTAAATCAACATGAAACAAATTGAAATAAAATATAAGATAATAAAAATTTATTATATATATAATCTTATAGCATTAACAACAATGAGAAATTAGTATAACCCAATGAAAAGAAATTGAGTTATAAAATTATTTACCACTTGGTAAATCTTAATTCAAATACCCTTAGATGAAATAATTTAAATTTAAACATAAATTAAAATTAATTATCAATGAATCATGGTATTACATGTTAAATTGGTAGTGTATACACCACAAAAAAGTTAATTGGTGCATAAAAACAAATATGTCTCAAAGGGGTATAAATTTAGAATAATTCCCTTACTACAAGTTTCATTTGGTTGAACATGATTTAAAATATATTATAGTGGATTTAAAAATTTCACTAAATTATTATATAACCATATTAATATTTATAATATCATATATTATCCTTTTACAACATCTTATTACCCTTTTGTTAATAATATTTTATTATTTTCAATTTTTGGGTGTTAATTGGCATGTTTTCTCATGTGTGTTTCTTCAGGAAATATATGGTTCTTTCACATATTATATATTTCTATATTATAAATAATAACAATAATGAAATCATTATCATATTTTTACATCAATTTTAATTTTAAAACCAATCATATATGATGGTTATGAAAAATTATGTACATTATGATTATGACATTGGTAGGTCATACGTACGCATTAGTATCGTTTCCATTTTTTCAATGATCATTATGAAAAGGAGGTAAGTAATATTTTATATTTAAATAATAATAAAAATATCATATATATATACACTATATTATATATTTATATATATCATCCATGTAGTGTGGTGATGAAAAGAGAGTCACATCTCTTCAGGATGGTGGTATTCCACAAATACACAAACGATGTTATCATATTTTTGTGAGTGAAAAGGAATGAAAGAGAATAAATATACATTATCATTCCACAATGATAAATATTTCCTTAATATAATAATTCTTTCAAGTATATCACATAAAATCATTGTCTTTATCTTTATCACATTCCATTTGAAGCGTTATTGAATGAATAATCACATCGCTTCACGAGGCGGTAGTCTTTCATACACATGACGGACGTTATCATATCTCCTATGGAATGGAAGGTAATATATATATATATATGATATAATTAATCTATATGTATAAATATTTTATGAATGTAATATATATAATTTATATCCATCATCATACCCATCATTGGGAAGTGAAAATAACAAAATGACATCGGTTCACGAGGCGTTCGTCCACCGTACAAACGAATGTTGATTTCATAACCCATTTTATGAAAGTATCTTTGGTTTTAGGTCATGAAATTTTTATAAAAAAATATTAGTATATTTAAGTTAATTATTTTATTATATCATAGTGGCTTAATAAAAAAGGAGGTGGATGAATAAGTAAAATAAATTGGCTCATTGAAGAATATTACCTCTTCTTAGGGTATCCTCCTTGTGTTTTCAGTAAATCCTTCCTAGGTTGGATTTATTCAAAAAATAAGGATAATATGATAAGGTGATAGATTTTGGGAAGTAATTTTTTTCGTTTTTGTCTGAAAAAATTTTGTTTAAATGTGTGAAGTATATAGGAGAGGGGAGGCCTTTTATAAGTCGGGGAGAGGACAAACTTCATATTTTTTAAAATAATTGTGTTCTCCCATACTTTTCATATATAAAAAGGGTCCAAAATAGTATATTATATAACATAAAGATTTAATGGTCAAAATATCTACATAAAATATTTTTTTAACAAATTTATATGCCATCTTTACCCTTAATTTTTAGTTTAACCCCTGATAAAACCATTTTTACCTTAACCACAATAATTAAGTTTTACTACATTCACTATTCATTTGGGTCAAAATTAAGTTGAACATTTTATAAATTAGAAATTATTATGATTCAAAATATGGAATAAATTTTTAAAAATTCAATTCATCGAAGTGTTTAATTTTAATATAAAATTAATCTTGGAGACGTGATGAGAAATCGAGGTTTTAAAATGAAAATGTTCAAAATTTTACAAAGTTTATATATCAAAATTAAATATAAAAGGTATTACAATTACATAAATTATATCAATTTATTTAAAATTAAACTAATTTTAGTTTTAAAATAATTAAAAATATAATTTAACAAAATAAATTATGTATACTAAAATGAAATTTTCAATTAAAATTCTGTATTTTTCAATATTCGTTAAAAAATTAAACATTTCAAAAAAATCTCAAAAATTCACCCAAAGAAAATTTTGATATTCCAAATATTAAAAATGTAGTTTATTTTTTCGTATAAATTTTCTTAATTTAGTAACAATTAATTCTAAATTATTATTGAAAAAACGTGATTAGACTGTCTTTTAGAAAAATATAGTTTTTCAGAAACTTTTTCCTTTTCTTTTAAATGACTCTTATTTTATGTATAAAAAATATATAATTAATAATCATGTCTGTAATATATATTTATATAATATATTTAATCCTTTTCATATCTTATATTCTAAGTTGAAGTCGATAACTATCAAGTTAAATAATAATATTAATAGTATATTATTTCCTGGAAAAATTCAGACTTGCGTGTAAGAAAAGATATCAAATAGACTCATTTTTGAGTGAATAATAAGCTATAAAAGAAATTAAATTTATTCAAAAAGAAATATATTTTAAATTATTGGTGTTTTATATTGTCTTCTAAGTTAAGTGTTTCATGTCACATACTCTACTGAATAAAACGATATTCTTCTAGAATTATAGGGTGTTATATTCTCCCCGCATTAAATAAATTGCATCTCCAAAATTTTAACTTGATCTCGGTAATCCATGGTTTGATATATGTAAATGATTTTTATGAAACACTAACTTCATAAAATTGTTAATAAATAATCCTCTTAAAAAAATATAAATATATGTACCATGGTCATATGGACTAACACATAACTATGTTTTTAAGTAAGAGAACATTGTTAGAAAGTGAATATATTTATATAGAAGAAAAACATAAATAATTATATAGAAATATTGAGTTCATATATCAAAATAAAGTGAATGATCAATGGAATGTTAAGGGTCTCAAAACTATAAATATGGGATTTTTTGAAGGACTATTTGATTTATCAGATATGAATGTAATAGGATAAAATTTCTATTTCAAGATCATTTTTATAAATATAAGGATTTGTTTTTACTCTATAATAATAAAAGGAAATAAACATTTGTGATACATTTTTATTTAATAAGAACAATTTAATCATTTGGTTATGCTTAGATCAATTTCCAATTCATCCCTTACTCTATGAAATAAATATACAAAAATGAAATTTTTTTTATTCCTAAATCATTATAAGTAACTTTTAACAAATATTAAGATAGATAAAAGAGTGAAAATTATTTGAATATTTCTCTAAATAATTTACAAAACCAATATGGTCAGCATAAGTTATCTAATATAAAACTTTAATCACAAAACCTCAAAATTAACACCACTAGTTGATCATTAATATTTTTTCATAAAACATTTTAATTAAAAACATTAACATATTAACCATGTCTTCACATAGGCTAGTGTTATGACCTAAACCCTTATCATCATTTCATCATAGGTCCAATCCATGTGTCCTTTACATATGTGATTGGTTGTCACCCAACATGTGGGTTGTCATTTTTCAAAAATAAATTAATATAATTCCTATAATGTTCTTAAAACAATAAGATATCCATCCTTGAAATAAAATTAATCATTAAATAAACTTTTTAATAAGGTTTCAAATAAATAAATTATTTCACAAAGTCTAATAATCCAATTTGGATATTATTACAATTTCATTAATGATCATATTAAGTATAAAGTCTATCAATACCTCTAAACTTATATCTATAAAATTTAAATAAATTATTCCTCAAATTAAGTTTTAACTAAAACCTATATTAAACCAATTTTTTTTATTTCCATAAATTTGTCCCAAAATATCCTTAATCTCAGTATAATCGCATCATGTAAAACCTAAAAAATTGTATTTAAGACTTTGAAATTTTGATCAATATTAAACTCCTTAACCCATGATAGTATCCATAACTTTTATCTTAATGAAGACATGTATGCTTCAAAAGTTTAACCCAATCCAAAGATATTTCATGATTATTATACCAGGATACCATTAGTAAAAATAATTTTATAATATAATTCTAAAATACAAATAAATACTTTAACTATTTTAGTTTAACATTGTTCTTGCCTTGTTCGAGGATTTTACCTTTAAATGATGGAATTGACTTGGATAATTCCCAGGTTCCCTATATTTAAGACAAAAAACTATAAATGTATCCCTAGGATGAAATTTATTTTATTCCACCATACTCTTCATTTTTCCTCGGTGATCAATTACATTATAACCATATTTTAACACATAAAACATTTTCTAATTCCATTGAGACACCTTCATTTCAATCTAATACTCCTTTGGATTAAACTAGGCCATTCATTTTCATCATGTATTCAAATCATTCATATTGGTTTGTAAAAAAATGTAAATTATCCTAATTATATCCCCTGAGAGTGTCAAACTAGGTGCATAGTAAGGCCCATTTTCATGGATCTGGTAACTCTTGAATCATGACATTCATGCCTTTTTTGGAGTTATTACACCTATGAACTTTGTGCTAGAACTATGTACACATGTAGTATCTATACTGGGATGTATTTCTAGGAAAAATCAAATATTATCTACTTTAATAAAACTTTATTAAGTTCTTCTATACCTATCCTTATATTCTATCATAGGGTTATGATCACTAATCAATTTTTTTCTATATCTAGTTTTCGAGGTTTCTACTAAACTTCTGTTGATACCAACTATAGTGACCCTGACCCCATAAGCCCAGATTCAGTGATTTATTTATTACTTTTCTATAAGATACAAAGAATCACATCCTAAAGAACCGAGTAGTTTTGTAGTATTGGTAAACTATCTACATACTTAATTATTGAATTAAAAATGGATACACAAATTACAGCATAATTTTTTTTATAATAAAATTATTCCATCTAGGGTATCCCTACAAATAAAATTTTATACACTTTATGGATTACTAAGAAAGGAAAAAATAAGGGTGACCTAAAATGTTGAGTAACGGTTAAATACAGTGGTAAAAATCATGAATAACTAAAGAATCATTAATAAATAATGAACAATATGGAAAGGTATATATCAAAAACACATTTCATTTAAATAATTTACTAAAATATTAAATTTCAAGGTAGATAACTGAAAAAACATAACATTAATAAATAACTAATAATTAAATACATCCATAGATAATATTAATTTGAAAATATCATAGATAATAATAATTGAACTCTGAATGAAGGAAATTCATAAATATTGGAGGTCATATTTTTTAAGAACATGATTCATTTACCATTAATATCTATCCTCAAGATAGTATAAAACTTGGTGGTACAAATTGATATGGTTTGGTCAACTATATCTCTACCACCGTGATCTATTCTCAAGATAGTTTAAAACATATGGGTATAAATGCATATGGTTTGGCCCAAATATTTTCCCTTGTTATACTACCAATACATTAAACAAATTTCTATAAATGGTCCCCAACACATGTATTTCTTATCCAATATGTTCCTTATATATAAAATAATCAATTTAATTTTGAACAATATTTCATATCATAAAATATATGTATTGAGTAAAGAATAAATATTTATAAATATTTCATCAGATAAACAAATTATTTTTAATATAGAATAATGTTTATAAAAATGATATATGTTTTAAAAAAATAAACATATCCATGATATATAATATGGATATTTACAGATAATTTAATGCCCCATTATTATTTTAAAGTGAATTCTTCAAGGTAAAGTTAATGACTATAAAAATGAATCAAGAAAAGGAATTTATATACTTTCCTTTGTCAAAATTATCATAAACCATCTATTAGAAGAATAAGGCTAGTGTCAACATATAACCATTAAATTAATAATAAAGGGTTGTTTTAATTTATGAATACAAATTCCATAAAAAGATTTTTAAAATCATTCACGAGGAAAATATCATTTTCATTTTGCAAAAAAAACATTGTGAAAATTCTTTTCTTTGCAAATCACATTAAAAAATTTTCATTAAAAATATACTTAAAATATTTAAATGGAAGATTCAAATAAATAATGTTCATTATATCTGGAAATTCCGTACATACCATATATGATAAAAGAACATTCATTTTCCACTATAAAAAGGTTAGGAATATAAGGCCTCATCCTTAAAACATTAAATAGTCTTGAATTAAATGAATAATTCTCATTGAGGATCTTTTCAGGTTTAGAGTTTTATATAATTAGGACATAACTATTATATATTAAAAGATTACAAAGTAGACACTTCTACTCAGTTTCCATTTTTTTCATAAAATAAAAACTCTTAAAAAATAAACATGAATAGTTTCATGTTTTAGACATCATGTCTTTCCTTGATCCCATCCTTGACCCTATTCATCTTTAAGTCATATGGAAAACATTTCAAAAACATGGAATGGGCATAAAAAGCTTAGTAAGTGATATAAAAATACGAAAAGAAAACATTAGTCCATGTATACATAAGAATTAATGAAATCATACTTTACTCATAAAACCTAAGCACTTTAGCATACCTCATGAAATCATAAGATTTATGAATAAATCATAGAAATCATAATACATAAAGGTAACTTGAGGCATTCATAACATTCTTACATAGGGATTATCCCTCATGGTTATGTTTGGAATACCCATCACAGTATATTTCTTAAATATCTTCGGAGAAACCTTAGTGTTTAACTCCTTCGTGTTACCCAATGCATTGGATAGCTATATCGGGATCACCCACCCTTAGTTTATCACGGAACCACCTGACTTCATAAAAAATTCCCAAGAACCATAACATAATTGTATCACATAAAACATGCATAAATGAAACATAACATTTCCACATTTCAATCACAAGATATCAATACAATACATTGATATAATCAAAACATTATCAGAACCGTTTTCAATAACAAAGTAAAAGAAAAGTAAAACATGGTGTTTATTTTTCATTTAAAAAAATTTGTGGCTTGTAGAGGAAGATGAAACTCAAATAATGGTCACGACGCCGAAGAAGTCATTGTCACCGCATACGTAAGACAAAAACATTCCTTTTGTCATTTAGTAAAACGCTTCGTGTAAAAAGGTTCATTTTGAATGAAATTAAAAGTCAAAGGTTTTATTATACAACTAATAAAATAAGGTCATATATAAATTGAAGTATGCCTCAACGAAAGGAGATTGAGACGAAGTCCTGTACAAAGATGGTATCCTTAGATTAAGGATAAATCAATTACATAATTATGTGTGAAAAATATAAATACACTCAATATAAGTGGATATTATGTGCAAAAAAATCAGATTTCATCCACACATATTCATAGCACGACATAATCAATAAGTAGAGGTTTAACCCAAAGAATTGAAATTAGGTTAAGAAGTTCCCTTACAGAAATTCGACAGCCTAACGACGTCACTTTAAAATTAAGAAAATGAGTTGATGAGAGATAAAAATGGTATCTCACCACTTGTACATTAAATTTACAGAAATAAATATATATAATAACATATCCCAACATAAGAATATGTAAATTAAAATACCTAACAAAAAGAAGTCTTTTAAAAAGAGGAGGGTGAAAGGTTCCCTTACAGATTTGGGTAACTTTCGAAACGTACACCCCATGAAAGAAGTGTCATACAATGAAGATTTAAATACCGATAAATTAAAGTATATTACACAATTAATATAATCATAGGTAGTACATACACCACACAAAAGGAAATATTGTAAAATGTAGCCTGAATCTCACGGGAATAAAAAGTGAGATAAAAACCCTTACCTCGTTGTAATCAATCGAGTCGTATGACCAAAAGATAACAAACACCAAATGAATCACATAATACCATGAATATAAATATAATCATGATAATATATATGAAATGGAAGTACACAATACACCACATGCAACAAATAAGTGGCAAACAAAGGAAACCTCACAGAATTAAAACCGAGATAAGAAATCCCTTACCTCAAGTCCGACTTGTCTTGTTCATTTCATTATATTACTGAATAATAAACTTGGTCAATTTATAACTTCTTAAGGACTTCCTTTAAAGTTTATTATTAAATTCAAATCACATATTATCATGTTATAAAAATTAGTTAATTATGTGTGTTCATATCATACATTTTGTTGATGTTCGGTACATGAGTCAAAAATGAACTTGTTTGAAGAGAATTTTCCATGTAGTTATATGTACATCATCTCTGGAATGGTGTTCATGATTTAAATATCATATATATCCATTATATATGTATTTAATAATATTCCATAATTTTTGGAGATAAGAAATGAAATTTATCGTTCATAGAGATGGTAGGACGTATGTACGCATGAACGCTACTTTCATTTTTTGTCATATTAATGGACTTTAAAAATAAACGAGACATATATACATTATAATTAAATTATAATATATATGTTATATAGGTAAAATAAGTTCATTAATTACATTCTTTATAAATTCCATGTCTGGCATGAATGAGTCACATCACTTGAGGGGGCGGTAGTCCACACTTCCTCAGATGAAATTATCGCAGTTCCACAACATGAAAAGCATAAATATGTGACTTAAAAAGAAAATTCATAAGCATAGAGAAAAACTAAATACCATATATATCATATATAAATACATTGAAATCATAATGGCCACCATGAAAGGTGTTAAAAGAAGATTTAACAATCATCGTTTCGTGAGGCAGTAATTCGCCACCCACAGATACAGCATGTTCTTTAAACATTAGACGGAGGTGTGTGTGATTGTAGGTATAATACTTATCATTAAAAAATAATAGTATATTTATGATTATGGTGTTATTATAGGATCAAATAATAAGAATATAGTGGTGAGTGAAGAAGGAAAATAAAATGAAGAAACTCGAGAGAAGGCATTACCTCTAAATCGGGTAACTCTTTTTGCTTTGAGCCAAAGGCTTCCTTGGAAAGACTTTTTCCAAAGTGAGGCTTCTAGGAGTAATACAGGGATTTGGAGAGATAATATGAGTATATTTTGTATGATCCAAGGGCTTGATAGGTGGGGGTAAGTGGGTAGAGGTGGTGGCCTTTTATAAGAGGGAGGAGGGTCACTTTGGGAAAGTCTTGAAATGTTACATTATTATAAAATGATTTTCAGATTTTAAAGGTACCAAAATGATATATTTTGGGTATAAGGTGATAAGGCTTTGAAATCCACCCATACAATAGGTTTTATATAAGTTTAAGTCTTACATTTTACCTTATCTTTTCATTTTATTTAAATCGTTCATTAATAAGGTAATCACTGCATCATCATGGTGTCATAAATAAATTTATTTATTTAATGTCTAAAAATTATAAAAAAAATACCATGATATAGGAAATATTTTTATATTTTCATTGAATATTTATATTCTAAGATATCATTTTTGTAAAAAAAATAAAAATTGTTTTACTTAGGATATACAAACCTTTGTTATATTTCTCTTCTTTTTTAAAAATATTATCATAAATCTCACTATCACACCCATGTGACTCCATGGGCCCTCACGTTTGGTATAAATCTTACCATGGTCTTCCATAAATCAAAAAAGATGATTTTTACACATTTTTGGGTCATTTTATATTATTATGATATTATTTTATTACCCTTAACTACCCGATTACTAATTAATCACGATAATTAAAGATAATTGTCGGTGTTACTATTCATAATGTCCAAAAACAGAAGAGTATTAATTAAATAATTTGGACCTTCTGATTAAAAATATAAAATCCATTTTACCAAATTCCAAACACATAAATTGAAGTAATTAATATAAAAATAATTCATGTTTTCAAAACTAAGGACGGGTTTTTAAGAAGTAAAATTTATCAAAATATTGACCTGTTTTTACATCCAATTGAAAAATGAAATTACTTACAATGACCAATATTGTATTAAGTGATAAAAACATAATTCAATTATAATTTAAAACCAATTAAAATTACAATATAAATATATAATTAAATTAGATGAAAAAGCAGTTTTGAAGTAAAATGTAGTATTTTCACTCTTCATTAAAAATGAACATTTTTCAGAAAAATACCAAATATTTATCCAAAGTAAATTTTATATTCCAAATTCAAAAATAATTTCCATTTTACCAAATTCAAAACATTGAATTTTATTTAATTAATTTTATAATTAATTTCCGATGTTAAAACAAATAGCGTGTTTTTAAGAAACAATATCTATCAAAAGATTGACACTTATTTATGTCCAATTTCAAAGTGAAATTAATACCAATGACCAAAATTGAATTAAATGGTAAAAATATATTCTAATTAAACTTTAAAACCAATTAAAAAGATAATCTAACCATATAAATAAATTATATTAAAAGCATGTTTTGAATTAAAATACAGCATTTTTCATTAAAAATGAACTTTATCGGAAAAATAACAAAAATTTACACAAAGTACATTTTGATGTCCTGATTCTAAAGAATGATTTTATTTTGTCAAATATAACATATAAAATTGAAAAAAATTAGTTTTAAAAAGGGTTCTCTATCAAAAAGTGGTTAATCGACCTTTTAAAAAATATTAGAATATTTATTCTTAAAATTGGATTAATTTTCATTTTAAGCCTCTATCATTTATTGGGTAATTGTTAAAACATTTAACAAAAATATATAATCATTTTGTATTTAGTTCTATTCATTCCCTCTATTACAACGGCTAGTCGTTTACTACCATTTAAAATAATATTATTATATTATTAGTGTGAAACGTAAGATTTCAAAAAAACTCGTTGTTGCGTATTTGGTACGCCATCGAACATAGAATCCCATTTAAAGTAATATTAATATTTTATTCACAAATATTAATAAATATGAAAATTTAAAATTCTTTATTTACCTGGGATGTTACATCCATCCCCCCTTTTGGTAATTGCGTCCTCACAATTTTAAAATTGGGGTCAGAAACTTCATTGAAAGTACCACATCGGAAAACCAGTCAGTAAAACCATCACTTTAAAAGAAAGAAAGAAAAGTACAAAGGTCACCCGAGACAATAGATACTAGGATTCCATGAAAACATGGATATGGAGGAGAAAAAAACCATCAAGTTCTGATGGAGAGTGATAGAAAATAATTCTAGGAGAAAGTTAACCACCAGAAAATCAAAAACTTGTGATGGGTTAAACGGTATTTCATTCCCCAGTAGGAAAATTTAACAGATAACATTTTTGTTTTAAGTTACTTTTCATTGAGGAATTTATTTACGAGCTTAACTAAAACATAAGGAAACATACTTACTTGTCATGTATACTTTCATTTCTTACTATATTTCTTACACAAACTCATATTTTCTCCAAAAGATGAGTATTTAGAATAACTTGTTCACATTAGGAGCATTATAATCAACTTCTAGATAATCACCTGACCCAAAAAAGATGAATTATGTATTTCCCATGTATTTAGACCTTAACTAAAAACAAATTGTTAGTACAAGATCAGATAATCCCCAAAAGGATAATCCTTTATAAAAAGAAATACTACTCTTAATCTCCAAAATTCAACAAAAAGAACCCAAGGTTCAAGAAAGACCATTAAATAAACAGTTATCCATAAAATTATTCAAAGTAATCCAAACTAAGATTGAAACCCAAATCTCTACAGGATTTAATCACATAGTCTTCCAAGATAAATCTTAACATTTATCTCCAAATAACATCAGTTACTCTTAAAGTATCATATTTAAAATTAATTAACCTAATCACATATCCTCTATGATAGGTCAATCATTTCCATAGATAACCCAAAATCAACTTATTCTTGATTAATAAAATCATCTAAATAAAAATAATTTGTCATACTAACCGGGGACTTCACGTAGTCCAGTGGTAGGTGATAAATACCAGTTGCACTTTGGTTGTGGTTTCGATTCTCACAGATTTGTCTGACGCAACGGGTTATCACCCGGTCTGTGTGTTGTCCTTTTTCAAAAAACTATATAATTTTATAACATTCCCAAAAAGAGATAAATTCATCAAAAATAAACATAACATATTTTATCCACAAATGTTATCTAATAACTTTCATTTTGCATCCCGAAAAGTATTAACCAGTAATTGCCTCAAATTCAAGGATCATATAAACCAAAATGGTTCTTTATAACTATATCCACAAAAGAAAATATAATTATTCCTTGAATAAAATTTTCATATATCAAACATCAGGGTTACACATACTATAAAAATTCTTCTAATTTAATCTCATCATCAAAAGAGACTTCATACTTTTAAGAATTTCACCATCCTAAAATCTACCATAAGTCTTGAATCCATTATATATTGACTTCTTACTCATTAAAAATTCTTCATGATCTATTAACCATTCCTTTCCAACTTATTCTGAAAAACTTCTTTCCTACAAACAAAATAATTAATCATATCCTAATATTCAATAATAGGAAAACATATGTTGAGAAATAATCCATACCTTTCATTGGTCATTGCCAATTTATTCATCCTCAATCGGAATGGCATTAGGTATTGGTAAATGAATATTTTTATGATCCTATTGATCCCATTCCCAAAACTTCTTCATAGGACACGTGTTTTCATAATGACCATGTACACCACATTTAAAACATCCAATTGATCCTTTAGAAAGAACTTATTTCCCTTTACTAGATTCAACTAGATGCTTCATTTTTTTATGGAAGGTTCTTGCTTCATGACCTTCATTTCCACATCTATAGCATCTTTCTGTCCCTTTGAAACATTTTTCTAGGTGTTTCTTTCCACATCTTTGACACATAGGTTTTTGAACATACCTACCTTTGTGATTATTACCCAAACTTCTGTAGGGATTTGTTTCTCACATATATGATGCCTTATAAAAATCACTAATGTTTAGGTGGTCAATCATGAATCGAGACCGTTGGTTGAGAATAACCACAAGAGTTCTCATTTCAGCTCCCATATCATTCAGTTTCTCGTTCAAAAAACCGTCACAGTTTTCTTCACATCCACAGTTACTTTGGTTCCTGCTAGATCCAGCTATTTACTAAAACCAAAATAGTCAGTGTGAATATATCCATAAAATCATCATATAATACTATGATATAGTTATTCATGTTATCTTAAACTCATTCACATTATCTAAAAAAACAATGACTCTTTCTGAAATCCTAACCATTATGGTAATGTTAATTATGCTTAAAGAATACCCTAACCTATAAAGTTATCTAAACCGACCACTGATACCAACTATAAGGACCCTTCCTTAAAACATTACATAGTCTTCAATTAAATTAATAATTATCATTGAGGATATTTTTAGGTTTAGAGTTTTAGAGAATTAGGGAATAACTATTACATCTCAAAAGATTAAAAAGTAGAAACTTCTACTCAGCTTCCATTTTTTTCATAAAATAAAAACTCTTAAAAAAACATAACGAGTTCCATGTTTTAGACAGCATGTCTTTCCTTGATCCCATCCTTGAACCTATTCATCTTTAATTCATGTGGAAAACATTTCAAAAACTTAGGATGAGCATACAAAGATCAGTAAGGGGTATAAAAATATGGAAAGAAAACATCAGTCCATATATACATAAGAATCAATGAAATAATACTTTACTCATAAAACATAAGAAATTTAACATACCTCAAGAAATCATTAGATTTATGAATAACTCATATAAATCATAAGACATAAAGGTTACTTGAGGCATTCATGACATTCTTACGTAGGCAGTAACCCTCATGGTTACGTTTGGAATACCCATCAGAGTATATTCCCTAAATCTCTTCAGAGAAACCTTAGCGTTTAACTCCTTCACATTATCCAATGCATTGGAGAGATATCTCGGGCTCACCTTCCCTTAATTTATCATGGAACCACCTGACTTCATAAACAATTCCCAAGAACCATAACATAATCGTATCACATAAATCATGCATAAAGGAAACCTAACATTTCCACATTTCAATCAAAATATATCAATACAACACATTGATATAATCAAAAAATTATCAGAACCATTTTCAATTCCACAGTAAAATAAAATTAAAACATGGTATTTATTTTTCATTTAAAAAAAGTAATGGCTTGTAGAGGAAGCTGAAACTCAAATAAAGGTCACAGCGCTGGAAAAGTCGTTGTCGCCACATACGTAAGACAAAAACATTACTTTTGTCATTTAGTAAAATGATTCATGTAAAAAGATTCATTTTTAATGAAATTAAAAGTCAAAAGGGTTTATTATACAACTAATAAAATAAGGTCGTATATAAATTGATGTATTCCTTAACGAAAGGAGATTGAGACGAAGTCCCGTACAAAGACGGTATCCTTAGATTAAGGATAAATCACTTTCATAATTATGTGTGAAAAATATAAATACACTCAATATAAGTGGATATTAAGTAAAAAACAATCAGAGGTCATCCACAAATATTCATATCACGACATAATCGAGAAGTAGAGTTTTAACCCGAAGAAATGAAATTGGGTTAAGAAGTTCCCTTACAGAAATTCGACAGCCTAACGGCGTCACATTAAAATTCAGAAAATGAGTTGATGAGAGATAAAAAGGGTATATCATCACTTGGAAATAAAATTTACACCAATAAGGATATATAAGAACATATCCCAACATAAGAATATGTAACTTAAAAGACCTAACAAAAGAGAGTCTTTTAAAAAGAGGAGGGTGAAAGTTCCCTTACCGATTTGGGCCACTTTCGAAACGTACACCCCATGAAAGAAGGGTCAAAAAATGAAGATGTAAATACCCATAAATTAAATTATATTACAAAAATAATAAAATCATGGTCAGTACATACACCACACAAAAGGAAATATTGGCAAATGTAGCATGAATCTCACGGGAATAAAAAGTGAGATAAAAACACCTTACCTCGTTGTAATCAATCGAGTCGTATGACCAAAAGATAATAAACACAAAATGAATCACATAATACCAAGAATATAAATATAATCATGATAATATATATGAAATGGAACTACACAATACACCACATGAAACAAATAGGTGGCGAACAATAGAAATCTCATGGAATTAAAAATGAGATAAGAAATACCTTACCTCAAGTCCGACTTGTCTTCTTCGTTTCTTTATATTCCTGAATAAAAAAACTTGGTAAATTTATAATTTCTTAAGGAAATACTTTAATGTTTATTATTAAATTCATATCACATATTATTATGTTATAATAATTAGTTAATTATGTGAGTTCATATCATACGTTTTGTCGATGTTCGTTACGTGAGTCAAAAATGAACTTGTTTGAAGAGAATTGTCCATGTAGTTATAAGTACATAATCTCCAGAATTGTTTTCATGATTTAAATATCATATATATCCAGTTTATATTTTTTTAATAATATTCCATAATGTTTGGAGATATGAAATGAAATGTACCGTTTATGGATACGGAAGGTCGTACGTACGCATGAACGCTACTTTATTTTTTTTTCATATTAATGGAATTTACAACTAAATGAGACATATATATGTTATAATTCCATTATAATATATATGTTATATAAGTAACATAATTTCATTAATTACATTCTTTATAAATTCCATGTTTGGAATGAATGATTCACATCACTTCAGGGGGCGGTAGTCCACACTTCCTCAGATGAAATTATCGCAGTTCCACAACATGAAAAGCATAACGATGTGACTTAAAAATAAAATTCAGAAGCATATAGAAAAAATAAATACCATATATATCATATATTAATACAATGACATCATAATTTTCACCATTAAAGGTGTTAAAAGAAGATTGAACAATCATCGTTTCCTGAGGCAGTAATTCACCACCCACAGAAACAATATGTTCTTTAACCATTAGACGGAGGTGTGTGTAAGAGTAGGTATAATCCTTATCATAAAAAAATTCTAGTATATTTGGGATAATTTTTTTATTATGGGATCAAATAATAATAATATAGTGGTGATTGAAGAAGGAAAATAAGAAAAAACTCAAGAGAATACATTAACTCTAAATCGGGTAACTCTTTTTGATTTGAGCCAAAGGCTTCCTTGGAATGACATCTACATAGAGAGAGGCTTCTAGGAGTAATAGAGGGATTTGGAGAGATAATATGAGCAGATTTTGGATGAGCCAAGGGCTTGATAGGTGTGGGTAAGTGGGTAGAGGTGGGGGCCTTTTATAAGAGGGAGGAGGGTCACTTTTGGAAAGTCTTGAAATGTTACTTTATTATAAAATGATTTTCGGATTTTAAAGGTCCCAAAATGATATATTTTTAGGATAATGTGGTAAGGGTTCAAAAACAACCCATACAATAGGTTTTCGACAAGTTTAAGTCTTATATTGTACCTTATCTTTTCATTTTATTTAAATCGTTCATTAATTAGGTAATCACTGCATCATCGTAGTGTCAGAAATAAATTTATTTATTTAATGTCTAAAAATTATAAAAAAATACCATGATGTAGAAAATATTTTTATCTTTAAAATGAATATTTATAGTCTAAGATATCATTTATATAAACAAAATTAAAATTTCTTTACTTATGATATACAAACCTTTGTTATATTTTTATTCTTTTTTAAAAATAATGTCATAAATGTCACTATCACACCCATGTGACTTCATGGGCCTTCATGTTTTGTATAAAGCTTTACATAGTAGGATGCGACTCAAAAAATAGTATTTGTACACATGTTGGGCTCATTTTATATTATTATTATATTATTTTATTACCCTTAACTACCCGATTACTAATTAATCATAATAATTAAAGATAATTGTCATCGTTACTATTCATAATGACCCAAAACAAAAGTGTATTAATTACATAATTTGGATCTTATGATTGAAAATGTGGAATCCATTTTACCAAATTACAAACACATAAATTTCAGTAATTAATTTAAAAATAATTCGCGTTGTCAAAACCAAAGACGAGTTTTTAAGAAGTAACATTTATCAAAAGATTGACTTGTTTTTACATCCAATTGAAAAGTGAAATTACTTCCAATGACCAAAATTGTATTAAGTGATAAAAAAATAATTCAATTAAACTTTAAAACCAATTAAAAAACTATATTACTATATAATTAAATTAGATGAAAAATCGGTTTTGAAGTAAAATGCGGTATTTTTCACTATTCATTAAAAATGAACATTTGTCAGAAAAATACCAAAAATTTATCCAAATTAAATTTGATATTCCAAATTAAAAAAATGATGTCCATTTTACCAAATTAAAAACATAGAATTTTCATTAATTAATTTTATAATTAATTCCTGCTGTCAAAACAAATAGCGTGTTTTTAAGAAACAATATCTTCCAAAAGATTGACACTTGTTTATATCCAATTTTAAAGCGAAATTAATTCAAATGACCAACATTGATTTAAATGGATAAAATATATTATAATTATACTTTAAAACCAATTAAAAGGATAATATAACCATATAAATAGATTAGATTAAAATGGGGGTTTTGAATTAAAATACAGCATTTTTCATTAAAAATGAACTTTATCAGAAAAATAACAAAAATTTAAAAAAAGTACATTTTGATGTCCCGATTCTAAAGAAGAATTTTATTTTTTCAAATATAGCATATAAAATTGACAAAAAGTAGTTTTAAAAAAGGGTTCTCCATCAAAAGGCGGTTAATCGACCTTTTAAAGAATATTAGAATATGTATTATTAAAATTGGATTCATTTGAATTTTAAGCCTCTATAATTTATTGGGTAATTGTTAAAATATTTAAAAAATATATATAATCATTTTTTAGTTATTTACATTCATTCCCGCCATTACAACGACTAGGCGTTTACTACCATTTAAAATAATATTATTATATTATTAGTGTGCAATGTAAGATTTCAAAGAAACTCATTGTTGCGTATTGGGTACGCCATCGAACATAGAATCCCCTTTAAATTAATATTAATATTTCAATCAAAAATAGTAATAAATATGAAAATTTCATATTCTTTATTTTCCTTGGATGTTACAAGGAATGTTTCTTGCTTAGAAGAAATCAAGAAGATTCCTTTCACCTTTCCAATAAAATCCAAATGAGAATTTTATTTGAAAAGAGATAAGATTCCTTTGAAATAATTTTATAAAGGGTAAAAATGGGTGAAAAATATTTTAATAAATTATTTTAAAATTGATAAAATCATTTTTGAAAACATTCTTAGAAAAAATGGTTTTGGAATAAAACCTCTTTCCCCCCAAAGAGAGAAATGAAGTCAAAATTTTTTAAAACATTTTCTAAATTAATTTAAGTACCAAAGAGTATAAAAAGGGTAATATTACAAAAAAAATATCATGAATAAACATAAAAGATTTATCACAACTCAACCCAAACTAGGTTTTAAACCACAACTACTCCAAGCCTTCCTCCATAGGCCAGGGGTGGTGAAAATCACTGAATGGCATAACCTATATGAGAGGCCTTTTCAAAATGTACCTGTATGAACACACCTGACCATTTCAATGCAGAAGTGAAGAGGTATAATAATAAAAAAGATAAACCCCTTATAAAGTAAACCAATAATGAAAAAACTATAAGGTTTACAATAGTACGACACTAAAAAATGAAAATAAAAGGAGAAAATAAACACCCAACCAAATAAATATCCCAAGCAAATAAAACTGGAAAGTAAAACACTAAGAGTTCCTATCTGATAATCTCTATAATATGGTCAGCATAGACACTCTCAAGCACCCAGTATCTATAAGCTCCTCAAAAGTCACCACTAACCTATTATTTGTCTTTATAAGACACGACGTTTTTGGAAAAATCCCATGAAGGGGTGAGTATATAAATACCCAGTCAGATGTCCTAATTATTGAAAGGGGAGCAGTAAGAGACCCAAAATGAAATAAAAATTATATATTAAATAAGATGCAGTTAAACCTAAAGAGAGAAAGATATAGATTGTAACCTCATTCAAACACATTGGGATCAACATGGTGTGTAAATAAACTACAAATCAATTATTTTCTATCCATTGAAGGATAGTGACCACATCCAACCATGAGAAGATAAACACAGAAAGTAGGTGGACTACCCTGAATGTCTTTGCAACCCATGGCAAGAGAGTAACCGAATCCAATAACATGGAAACAAATATATATATATATATATTATCAAGTAAAAGAAGCACAAATGAGTGAGAAATGAGATCTCGGTCTCACATACCAGCATAGGAAAAGAGTCACCAATAATTCCAAAATACCATCAATGATGTCCAGTATCTCACACGTATGCCCAGAAGAAACTGTGTAGATGTCCACTCCTTGAAACTATGCCACACATCTTTGGGGGAAAATATCTAAGTATAGGACTTGCATCCTTGTGTGTCTGGGTTTTTCACTCAATAAGTATTCATAGAGGACCCACACCCTAATATGTTAGGGGGTTCCACTTTATAGGTCGAGGACACCTGCCCCATTCCATTAAGGGGGTTCCACTCTACTATCAGGAGGAACCATGACCTATATGATAGGGGTTACACTTGGTAGATAGAGTACCCACACCCATTCTAATGGGGGTTCCACTCTATTGGTCAAGGACCTTCACCATGGTGCGATAGGGGGTTCCACTCTAAAGTATTGAGGAATCATTCCCTATCAGATAGGGGGTTCCACTCAGTTTGTAGAGGACCCATGCCCAAACTTATCGAGGGTGGGGGGTCAACTATAACTCGAGGTTCAATACCCTAGTGCAACATGGGGGTTCCCCTTTGAAGTATATTAGACTCATTACCTATTTTATTGGCGGGTTCCAGTCGCAAAGTATAATACATGTGCCCAAGATGGAGAGGGGGTTCTACTATATACGTCACTAGTGGTCCTTTGCCTTATCATTGTTGTCATTCGGTTCTACCTAAATAATATTCACACCATGAATATATCACATTGTATCCCAAAATCCACAGTAGACTAAAACATCATTTTCTATCTGAAAAAAACTCAGTATAGGCTACTCAAATGCCAAAATACGAGTCCTGACAAAGGAGATACGAGAGTTTGAAGTATCCTCAAAAGGAACGAAGTGGTACACAATATTTAGGGTATCCATGCAGCATGTGCTCCCACTATATCTCTTCTTCATGTCCCTATCTCGTACATGAATCCTAGTTCATGTATAATTACATTCCTTAAAAGTGGACTGCACAACATTTCCAAGCTACCTGGGATCAGGTTATATACCTCTGGTTGTGTCCATGTATTTTACTCTATTTCTATGAACGTTATTGCACGGTGTGAGCCTATCCAGGTCCATGTAATTAGGTACAAAATGTGTGCTTGTATGTTTCTTTCCACACATGGTCCTAACTGTGTGCTCCTCGAAATATCTCTTCCACATTGGGAAGACAAAGAGGGCATGTAGAGATTCTACACAACATTATATCCTTATAAATTTCCAAAACCCTAACCATTGTAGCATTGGGGATACACACCACGTGTTCATCATGATACATGGAGTGTAGTATTGTTTTTCGTATAAATCCATAGCTATGATCCACTATCATAAAATTGGTGGATCTATAAATTATTCATTCTTTCCATCAATTCAGTGGCATGAAATCCAATTCTCATCGCTTAGCATGAAACCCACACAAACATCCATTGTTTTTCATGCCTCTATCAGTATTAGATCTTAAATACACAAGAAAAAATTCTCATTATCCATGATACAACCCCCAAATCTATCTTGGTTTTATTTTCCCTTCATCGCTCATGAAACTATTGTGAATCTAGGGGTCTGATTAGGCTCAGTCCCACCTGTCAATGTCAAATTACGACCTCAGGGTCCAACGATGATAGACTTGAAGAAAATTAGATGGAAAGTAATAAAAACAATGATTTATAAATTTTTTCCAAGTGTTATTTTCTG
Organism: Viscum album; assembly: GCA_963277665.1. NCBI lineage: Eukaryota > Viridiplantae > Streptophyta > Magnoliopsida > Santalales > Viscaceae > Viscum > Viscum album. The sequence continues at coordinate 175,133,486 of OY728157.1, forward strand.
ACTATTATGAACGGGGATATCCAAAGTTTTAAACAAAATAATAATCAACTAAATCGGTAAATATTTTCATTCCAAGGTTCATCAATTGGTGAAGATGAAAGAAAGAATGATTCTTATTGGTAAATTTAATCATAAAGGGTGAAATCCATACTTTAATGAGATATACTTATAGATTGGTAAATTCATTGTTGATGAATGAACCTTCCAACAAACAGAAGAAGTTTTTTCTTTGGTTGTATCCCAATATTCCTTGATCTAGATATTCATTATCATCAGATGAAATTTTCTAAGAGAAGAGGAGGAGGAGATGCGCTTGATATATCTAGGATTATGAGGAAAATCATAAGAAAATATTCAAAATGATATATTTATAGTAATTGTAATTAAGTTATTCAATTAAATTAATTAAATTATACATTTAATTAATTCACTAAACTTACCGCCAACGGCAATTTTATCTGAACGCCCCATGCCGAACTATTTTAGGTCACGTTTAAGGAAATCGTCACATTCCAGACTAAATTGTGGTCTCATATTTTGGATATAAAATTCTATTTGATATTTATTCTATTTTTTAATAAATCTCATACATTTAATATAAGATATTTTATATATTTTTATAAAATTAATTATGAGCACATCAGGACTTGTAATCAAACGTCATCTCAACACCATATATCAAAAATAATTGTTAAAATTTTTCAATGTTTTTTTAGAAAAATATGAGTCTCTACATTATTACATACTTCAATATTTCCATCCCTAAAAACAAAAACAACACAAACAACTCGGGGTACTGAGCCCGCATCTGGTTTTCCTATTCCTAAGAGTTCTTTTGCACATTCTTGTTCTGCCACAACACAAAAACAAAGTGGATGGTCCATCCACACGTGGTCTTCTATTGTAGATCCTAGATCCCCACATAGTGATATTCAAAAGTGGATCTGTGTTGAGTTAGTATTATCACTTCTTACTTTTCCATTAGTTTACTTTTCCAAATCACAAACACTCTCTTAAAACATTATTTACTAACTTTTAACGTCCTATGTATTTTAGTATGTTTTTTAGAAAACATTACTTTATTTCATACATAGAAATGTTCTAATGTGTTATGAATATAAAATTTACATTACTCAATATGATACATTGAACTAAAGGCATGTTTGATTATTGGAATGAATTTTTTTAGACAAGTGGTTAGACTTATGTTTTGTTTACCTAACTAACAAAGGCAATAGCCATCATAATGAACTTAGTACCGATAACTTAGACTAATTATAACAACTCAAGATATTAAAATTTATTTATTTTAGAAGAAAATTAATTTTTTTCTTATATTTTTTTATATGCAACACTATGTTCATCTTACGCTACACACAACACTGAGTTAGCTTGTGTTACGCGCAAGACCGTGTTCTAACGCCTTTGAATAGAACGCCTATTTTAAAAATAAATTTTCACACTTTTATAAATTTTATTTTTAAATATAAACATCATTTTTTAATTCATAATGTAAAAATTATCTTAAGTTGAATTTTTGTTATTTTTCTAAAAGGTTTCATTTTTTGATGAATTAGGAAAAAAACTGGGTTTTAGTTGAAAACCTCCTTTTCTTTTAACTAATAATAATTATTAAATTATATTTTAAATTGGTTTTACAGTCAAAATAGACCAATTAAATATCTATTAATCTGATTTAATTCATTAGAATAATTTTTATATTGAATTTAAATATAAAATTTTATTCAACTTTTTATCATTTTCATTTTAAGAACTCGCTTTCTCGACAAGATTGTGAGATTATATTTAAATTTTATTTTCACACTTATGTGATATGAATTTGAAAAAATTGAAATGCATAATTTTAGTTAATATAATTTTTTCAGTCTAAAAAGATTAAATTGTTTTTTGACAAAAAATTTTAGTGAACGTAATTAAAATTAATTATAGTGATTGAGGTAAAATTAATATTTACAAGGGACTAAACCTTAAACTTAAGTATCAAAATGACCTAGAAACTTGTACAAAATTTATTAGCTACCAATAGTTCTACCATATCCCTTCATTTTTTTTAATTCTATGAGTTATTGGGATAATATTCCATGCAAGTTCCCTCTATAATAAGTTATGTAGGGAAACTGAAAAAAAGGAACCTTCATTACCTTTAACATTTAAAAAGCCTTTATATGTAGAAAAAACATCATTTTTTATACATATCCTTTGGAAACATTAATGGTTTATTTTTATCATAATAATTTATCATTAATTTCTATAGATTAATTAGTTACATAAAATGCTTAAGAATTTCCAACTGAGTGATTATATAGTTAATAATTAACTAAAATAAATGATACTATAAATATTAGAGGTAAAGAAAATCGATTGAGTTATTGTCTTTAATTATTTTATAAGATGAATATATCATGTTACATATAAATGAAATTAATATATTTTAATTTGAATACTATTTTTAATATTTTTAAATAAAAATTAGATAAATAATTTCAAAACTTAACTTAATGTTATTTTACAATAAATGATATGTTACTAAATGATTTAAAATTTATAAAAATCAAATATTATAAAATTTTATTTTTATGTGCAAATAACTTTAAAATATGATCTATCAACTGACTAATTTTTATTTTATAATTAACATATTGACACATAGATAGTAACAACTTTTTTAGCATGGTCCAGGTTAAAGTGGTGTCTATTCACTTTACAGACAGTTGTTTTAAAATGAATTTACAACACACATGGGATTTATATTTTGTATGTTAGATATAATATAATTTATATAGCGGGTCTATATTTTCTGATAAATCTCACTTTAATTTATTCCTAATGGTTAAATTACTTTGGATATAATACAAGTTACTTTAATAAAATCTAAAATGATAAAAATAATGATACATAGAAGTTAAGAAGCCAAATTATAAAAATGCACTTATTTTTTTGAGGTGGAGGGTTTTATAGACCAATATGCCCATTTAATACATTATTTTTTCATTTTTTAGGCACATGAGGTAAGAAAGACCTCCCAATAGTGTATACATTTTGGTACTTACAAGAATTACACTCCCCCACAATTATGAAAATATATTCACCCATCCCCTTAATCATGCCTCTCGATCCATTTGTATCACCAAAAGTCTGCTCAAATAATCTCTCAAAATAAATCACTTCAACCTATAATCCTAAAATTGTGATTAAATCTATTTAAGGAAACTATTTTCTGCAAACCAAAATAAGTTATCCAAAATATACAACATCTTTCCTCATGATTTTTGTTTTATTTTCATTGTCCATTCCGTAAAAATCATCTTATTACATGATTATATAATAACATCCACATCCTCAGTATGATAATATATTTTTATTATAAATTTTCAACATTCAAATACACTCACTTCCATCTAATGGGTATAATCTTACCGTTTCTGTGTATGGAGAACTACCGCCTCACAAAACGATGTCTTTCGTTTTTACATTACCTCCTATCATGATTGGGAATTATGAAGGACCTGATATTTATATATTATATGTATAATATTTATAATTTATTTATTCTTATTTAGTTTTTATATATCTCATACCCTTGTGATTTCCATTTTTTGTAAATATGATTACATCATTTGTGGATGTGTGGACTACTGCCTTCTCAAAGCGATGTGATTTGTTGAGACTATACATGAAGCATATAGAGAATGTTTTTAATTAAGAATATGTAATTTAAATGACATATATATTCTGTTTCTGGATGCGCCCGTAAAGGGCTCCCAGCCTAGGGTTTTCCTCTCGCCGCCGCCGCTCCTTCGCTGCGGAGGGCATGTCGTTCCTCTTTGAGCTCAGTGGGTTGGTGGAGGAACTCTGCTGTAGTGTCATCTCCTCTCATGTTGTGAAGATGCTCTATGAGCTTCTGTGGTTGTTGGTTTAGATCTTCGGGTGTACGTCCGGTCTTCGTCGATGGCATACTCTTCATAGTGCTCCTAGTTTTATTCTCGGCAACTCGTTGTTTCCCTTCGGTGAGTTTCTCAGCATTTGTAGGTCACTCTCATCGGTGGATGTGGGGTTCTGACTTTTCCTAGGTGAGTGCATTGGGTTTTGTTGTGTTTGAGGTGGTCAATTTGGGCGGTGGCGGCGGGATCTTCAGAAACAGGGTGTTGATGGAGGGGACGTTTCTTGCATGGTTTGATTTAGTTTTTGGTGAAAGCTATTTTAATTTCATAGATATGATTTTTTCCAGTTTCAATAAGGGTTCTTCTCATTTCATCCAGTGTCATGGCGGGGTGGAGTATAATTGCATTTTATTTCTAATAGATTGGGATTTCTTCGTTTCTTTCTATGAGGCGGTGAAGGTGTTAATTGCGACGGTCTGTGGGATTGTTTGCGTGGTTTTTGTGGTTTTGCGAATGGATGAACAGTTGATGGGTTGTGTTGCTAAAGTTGATGCCGAAGGGGATTCTGGCAGGCTCTGCAGACATGGTTGATTTTGTCTGTGGAGCGGATGGTGATTTTGCGGTTGATTTCTTGCCGGTGATGGTTGGCGATGGTTTGTTTCCAGATCTCTGCTCCAGTGGAGTGCTTGACGGATGGTTGGGTGGCTCGAGATGATGGTGCATCACGAGCCGCGTGGTGTATGGCATATCGGTCATATTTTTACGGCTTCAATGGTGAAGATGGAATATGGCAGCGACATGACCCCAATTGACCTGATGAATCTCCTCGGGTTTGGTGTGGGTTTTGAATTTGAATTTTTGTATAACCATCATGTTATTTTGGATTCCCGCCCGGTGTAATATGGTTTACCTCTTTCCATAAATAGGCTTTTTTGGAAAATGAAAAGAAATAATTTTCAGTCAAATGAAATATATATGATATTAATATATAATTACATTTCTGGAAAAAAAATATAATATTTTATTTAATACCCTTTTCACACACTGAAAAGTGATGACATCGGTCATGAACGTGTGGACTCCCACCTCCCTAACATGATGTGAATCCTTTTACATCATAAGAATTCTATATATAAATATATGTGATTAAATAACATGTTATTTATGATATTATTATCATTATAGAAATATGTAGTGTTACTTACCTTCTTTCCATAATGGTCACTAAAAAATGGAAAATTTAATCATGTGTACGTATGACCTACCGTCTCCATGATTGTAACATTGCTTCATTTTTTATAACCACCTTTCATAATTTTTTTAAAAAGTATAATTAATTTATAAATATGATAATTATTTCATGATTATTATTATTTATTTTTTTATATAATGACCCCTTTGACTATAGTTGACCAACCAAATTCATTTTTGACCAAAGAACCGAATTTGTTTAAAAACACCCGATGTAAATTAATTATTTAAGTGGTTCTATAAAACATTGTAATAAGTGAATAAAAAGTAATAGTAAACCAAAAAAGGTTCTGAATCAAGTAAATTTTCAATATAATTTTATTATTTAGTAATATAAAGACACATGTGAAAAGTCTAACACAAGATAAGGGGTTCTTATCTTACTTTTTTTTTCTTGAGGCATACACAATTTTCACCACTTACTTCTTTTGTATGGTGTATATAATGACCATTTTGATAAATTCAATCATGAATACTTTTATCTTAATGATATTAAACACATTCAATTAATTTTATTACTTCATGGGGATTATGATTCAAATGTTTTTAAGAGTCATGGGACACTTTGGAATGCTTAAAGACTATTTTTCTCAAATTTTTTTGCAATGATTACCTTTACAATATCACCTTCTTTTGTGATTATTAGCTTTATCTTAAAACAATAAATTTCTTTGTGATCATTTTTATAGTACATTAAATTTTTCCTAAATATAAATAGTCTCTTGTATTGGATATTATTATTTCATAAACTATATACCATTTTACATATAGTGTTTTCATTGATGGTTATTTGATTAACTGGTGAATTATTGATAAATCTGTATCTCTTATTCAATATGGATATTTGATAAGGTACATTGTAGATGAATTAAATATATTATTAGATATATATGGAATTATTTGGAGATGTATATAATTGGTGGGATACGATTATAGATATCCCCTTGATACATCAATAGTCTCATGAGATGAAATAGTTGGCCAGACACTGGTGGAAATCCCACATATACCCACACAATATTCTTAACGGTTTAAACAAACTGTTTGGTATAGTTTTGAATATTTTTTCCCAACAGTTGTAAACCATTGGGATAAAATTACTTTCCAAATGGTTTTTTAAAACTATTGGGAAAGAAAATCCCCAAATATCAACGCCTCTAGGGATCTCGAACACCATAGATATTGAAAGTTTCTCCCCAAATGAGAGCAAGATGTACCATCTGGAAAATTTTTCCCTAATCATTGACTATATCAAATATTTGTCCCTAAATCTTGATGTGAATGCTACTTCCCATCACAAAAGGTTTGGTTTCCCAACGATTTGTTCTTCCGATTTATATCAGTATATGTGAGTTAATTTATTTTAGGTTTTGTAGTTCCATTTTCCTACAATGTAGAGTTTATTATGATCCACTTAAGAATAGAAGGAATATATCATAGTAAGTTGCAGTTCGAACCATACTTCCCAACCTGCTCTAAAGGGTGCTAAATCTAATTTCCAACTGGGCATCTATCTTTGATTTAATTAATTTTTTTTTCTTCCATTTTAAATTGGTACGCGTGCCTTCATTTATTTTAGATTTTTTCATTCCATTTCACTGCAATGTACTATGTATTATGATCCCCTTATGAACACAATAAATATATCATTTTAGGTTGTGGTTTTGTTATAATTTATCCATATAGAATAATTTTGATTGATATTGAAGAGTTCAACATGATACTGAGTTATTTTATCCCTATTTTATTTTAAATTTAAGGTCTATTGACATGATTTCATTGGTTATACATAAATACATTTATATGATTTTTTATCCTAAGAGGAACGATATGATACTCAAATATTATGAATTTACCCCTAAATGTTGTCTTTGAAATATCACACTCTAACTTTAAAATGATGATACCCATGATATAAGTCATTCATTGAAGTGCCACTTCCACCTGAACCACTAGAGTTGGTTTGGGGTCATTTTCATGTGTCAAGGGTGATAGAACCAAAATTTACTCTATTACATGATCATTTATTCCTACTCCATCAAGCGGTTCGGTCATACACTTATAATATTTTTTAAAATTCAAAATGAGTGTTAGGAATTCATGTCACAATTTTTTTAGGTAGTTATAAAGAATTATTAATGTATTTATATCATTTTATATCAAAGAAAGGCACCCATAATAAAGGAGTATAACCATCATAGAACTCACCAATGTTGTTCATGCATACACATTATTTACTCTCTCATATATATCTCACAAAACAAAATAGCATGGTCATGTGAACATAATTATTCACCTCAATTTGATAGTATTGGAAGTCTGTGGAGGTGCACCAAAGGTGTTGTGGTTCACTTGCTTGGATTATATTGTTTTTCTTTTATTATAGGCATTAGGAATCAACAATAGAGTGTTTTATTTTTCTTAATATTTGTGGATAATTATATAGTGATAGGTTTGTGTTGGACATGTGAGTAATGAACCCATATCATGTGGTAATTATGGGTTAATAGGGTTATGAAATTACAATTCTGAATTATTAATGTTACCTGGAACCCCCCCCCCACCCCACCCCACCCCCTGGACACCCCCTACCCTTCTTGGACAACACCCCCAACCCCTAGACACCCCCCCCCCGGACACCTTCCATCCCATGGACCCCCCCCCCCCCACCCTGAATAACCCCCACCCCCCTAGACACCCCTACCCCATTGGATAGCCACCCCAACCCCCTAGATAGTCTCCCCAAGCCCCCGGACACCCCCACCCTCATGGACAGAACCCCCTCCCAAACCCCTAGAACAACCTCCAACCCATGGACACCACCCCCCCCCCCCCCCCTAAACACAACATACTCCCTGGAAAGCCCCACCACCCGTGTGGACAGCCATGCCACCCCCGTGGACAGTCCGCCCACCCCCATGACACCCCAAACCCCCCCTGAACAGCCCTTCAGCCCCCATGGACTGCCTGACCACCCCTTAGACACCTCTTACCCCCTGGAAAACCCACCCCCACCCCCACCACTATGGATAGCCCACCCACCCCCTGGATAGACCCTACCCCCTGGACAGCCCCCAACCCCTGTGGACACCCCACAACCCCCTAGAGAGTCACGCCACCCCCGTGGACAGCCTTCCCACCCCACAGGACAACCCCTACCCCCTGGACAACCCCTACCCCCTGGATAGCCCCGCCACCCTCATGGGTAGCCCTCCCACCCCATGGACACCTCGTATCCCATTGGACAGCCATGCCACCTCCGTGGACAGCCCGCCCACCTTTGGGCACCTCGTACCCCTTAGAAAGCCCCCCCTCCCACACACACACAACCAAGAAAGTCCCCTGGCCCCTTGGACAACCCCGCCACCCTCAAGGAAATCCTGCCCACCCTTGGACACCCCGTACCCCCAGGATATCCCCCCACCCATGTGGACAGCCCGACCACACCCCTTGTACACCTTGTACCCCATGTACAGCCTATCCACCCTCTTAGATAGCCCTTCCACCCCTAGACACCTCTTAAACCCTAGAACACCCCCTGAACACCCCCTGTCATGACCCCCTCCCACCAAAGATGCCCCTCGTGAGCTGGAAATGGTGAAAGGGAGATAATGATCCCCGAGTCCCGCCTCCAGTAGGCCATAGAGTGGAAACTATCACCAAGGGTATGAGTTTTCACAAATATGGGAGGAATTACCCTTTTATTAATTAATATCGGGAAATAAGATGACTCAAATACCAATAGAAAATGGAACTCGTAAATGAAAATAAACCCAAAACCAACCCATATGCATGTTTTATACAAAACTGAAACAAAATTACAAGTACAAAAAAAACTCTAAAGTACGATTCCAAAAAGAAATAAAAAATTGCAACCATAAAAACTCTAACACCCAACTATCAAGGACCCTGAAGTCCCCCTAAAGACCTAAAATTAAACATAGGGTGAGCATACAAGTATACTCAGTAGGAAAACCTAAAGATCTCGTGCATAGGTGGGGAGACATCCTAATGCCCAAGGAGAAAACAGAAGGAACCAAATACTAGCAAGGAATCTATCCACCAAACCTTACAAGCCACACTCACCAAATATCACAAGTCAATCGAGTAGTATAGTAATATTATCAAAGTATGGGTACCCCGCACCACCTTCCCACTGAATAATGCTCATGACCTCATGCCTAATGCTCTGATGATTTCCCCTCTTCCTGAGCTAGTGCTACAACCTGGCCATATAAAACTCGAGCTATTGCCGCAACCTGGCCATACGAAGCTCATAGTATCCCGCTGGAACTCAATCCTCATCCATAACCACATCTCATCCCGTATCCCACCGACTCTCAATCTTTGGCCATTACCACATCTCATCCCATAGACACCTGGGAACCACATCACATCTTCATCTTGAAGACTCTTGGGAACACATCACATTCTCATCCCGAATACTCTTGGGAAACATCTGTCATAACCTACCCGAAGGATATTGGGCTATAGAACCTGCAAGAGGGAGCACTAGGAAGAACAGTAACCAGCCATCCTTTGGATATTTAATAATCTCACCCCTCGTCCCACGGGTGTTCGGCACGTAGTGCTCAACATGGGTGGGGTGCGTAAAGAAACATAAAATGTACAAATTTATATATTCATATCTACCACTCACCCCATCCTAAGGCTTCTACACAAAAGATCTGAGTACATTCATCGACACTGCTACCATGAAAGTATGCACACAATAAACAGCCCTAAACCCCATTAAGCATTTCATGTTTCAACAGTTTTAGTTAATCAGTTCCTTAACTACCGTGAAACTGACAATAGCCAAACCAGATCGATCGTTCAAAAAACATATCCCTGCGAACCACAAAAATTGTTAGGAAAACACAAGCAACACAACACCATTTTCTTTTATTAGTCAATAAATTCCATTGATTTTCCTAATTTAATCAACTACCATGCCCCACAATTCATTAGTTAACTCTTCCACTTTTATTCATATGCACAACTCATCCCTGCAGCCCTGCTGCCAACTACCATAACTAAAAACACCTCAGAAACAGTACTTGTAACACACCATTATCACTTTTATACCATTTACCGTAGCTCCGCTTCCCATCACAACCATATCATACATGCCAATCCACAACCAATCCAACTGCAGCCCTGCTGCTCACCCGTTCAACAACAACCCACGAAACACCCCTTCATATAATTAAACACCAACCAGCACCCACAAATTCATTCTTTCATTTAGTTTAATTGGGGTGATCATACAAGGGTTCCTGGTATTCATTTAGTCATTCAACTTTACATGATTAACCAATTTCCACATTCTATGAAATTCTGTCCACAAAACAATTCAGAAAAATAGAGTAACATTTAATTGCGCAAGCAAAGGCCCCCAACAACCGTGATTTTTTGTAGGCATAAGCCTATTCAATTCACAGCATAATTGAATTATAATCATTGATGGAAGTAAAACAACAATATCAATAAAACTTCCCCACACATATTCTTTAACTAGTTATTATCTTTATTTACTGGTTCAACCGTATCTCACAAAAACAAGAGGATACCCACCCCGCATGATGCATGAAAGAGAGAGAGACGAAGGTAAGATCCCTACCTCAATGGTTTTTGACGAAAACCCCAACAAACAAAGACGCACAAGAAAGCTGGGATGATCCTCTAAGAATCCTCCTTAGATATCTTTTCATAACACAACCGAGACCAAAGCTCACCATATTAGACATCCACACACTTAGATCTTCTCATAACGGGCGTAGATCTAAGAAACTGAGAGAAGAGAAGGAGTAGATCTAAGTAGATGTAAGAAACCAAACAAGAACAATCAAATACCTCAAAAAACCGGCATCAATTTTCCAAGAGAAGCCTTTAGATCGCCTCCAAAATGCTTGGGAGAGGTTCTCCTACCTTCGAGGGAGGGTAATCCCATGTTATGGCCACTTAAGGGATTAAATGAGAAAGTTAGAGGCCAAACAGTTGAGATCCACAATTTTAGGATCTAGATTTAAGTGTCTGCATGGTTTTATCGCACGGTTAGACAAACCGTACGCTAACCATGCGGTCACTGCTGCCTCACCAAACACTCCTCGCATGGTTAGGCCGGACGGTTAGACAAACTGTGCGCTAACGATGCGTTATCCACTGACTCCAACACTAGCCTCACCCAGTTTGGCCACACAGTTTAGACTACCCGTGCGTCTCTCATTCCCAGGTACTTTCCTAAAGCCCTCTATGCCTCCACAACACATCAACCAAAGGAATGGTCCATACATGGAGTACCTTCTCTTCTCGATCCTCGATCCTCACTGGTATTTCCACAAACGTCACGTCATCCTCGATATCCAGCTTTCCCCTGTCGGGGACGTGTGAATCATCATGTAGATACTGTCGGAGTTGTGACACATGGAATACGTCATGTATTATCAGTAGAAATGGGGGTATATCTAGCTAATAAGCAACTTCTCTGACCTTCCGCAGCACTTTGAATGGTCGGATGAACCTGGGAGAAAACTTACTCCCCCTGCCGAACCTCTGTTGCCCACGCCAAGGGGAGACCTTCAAGAACATGTCGTCCCCAACCTCAAACTCCAAGGGTCTCCTCCTATTATCGGCATATGACTTCTGCCAGTCCTGGGATATCTTCATCCTCTCCCGTATAAGATGAACCTTATCTGTCGTGCTCTGCACCACCTTCGGGCCAAGAACACCTACCTCCCTGACCTCTGTCCAGCACATGGGTGAGCGACACGACCTCCCATACAAAGCTTCGAACGAAGCCGTGCCAATGGTAGAGTGATAGCTATTGTTGTAGGAAATCTCTACCATAGGCAAGTGTCATTCCCACAATCCCCTAGAGTTCATAATACATGCCGATATCCTATCCTCTAATGTATGGATGGTGCGCTCAATCGATCCATCTATCTGGGGGTGGAAAGTAGTGCTAAGACGTAGCTGGGTGCCAAAAGCATGTTGCAATCCTCTCTAGACTCGTGAGGTAAACCGGAATCCCTATATGAGACTATGGATCTCGGGACTCCGTGCAACTGCACCACCTCATCCACATACCTCTGTGCTAGGGCATCCTCCATACTCGACTCCTTGATCGCCAGAAAGTGAGCCGATTTCATCAACCGGTCCACCACTACCCAGATAGCATCATAGCCTCTTTGAACCTTGGGTAGGCTGGTGACGAAATCCATTGAGATGTCTTCCAACTTCCACTGTGGGACATCTAAAGGTTTTAACAGACCACATGGAACATGGTGTTCATCTTTCACCTGCTGACACACTAGGCACTTTGCTATGAACTCTACCACCACCTGTTTCACCTCGGGCCACGAGAACTGACTCCTTAGACCCTAGTAGATCATGGAAACTCTTGGGTGCACTACTAGGGTTGAGTTGTGGAACTCACCAAGAACCGTCTCATGCATAGTCTCTGGAACAAAAAACTTTCCTCTGAAAATAATCTGATTCTAACCATCCTCCTTCCACCCTTTCGGAGGATCACCATGGTTAACCTTGTCACACATTACATCACTCTCTAGGTCTCCCCAATGAGACTCCTCCACCTTCCATAGGAGAGGGGATTTCACTATCATCTAAAATAGACAAATTCTAACAACATCCTCCCTTACATCTAGATACAGGGCATCCAAATCCTCCATCGCCCTCCAAGCATCTTCCCACTCTCGAATTTCATCCTTATGCGACTTCCTTCTCAAGGCATCAGCCACCACATTCCCTTTTCCTGAGGTGTAGGAAATCTTTAAGTCGTAGTCTTGAAGGAACTCCATCCACCTTCACTGTCGTAAGTTCAGGTCCCGTTAGGAGAAGATATACTTCAAGAATTTGTAATCCGTTAAGATCACGAAGCGCTCCTCGATGAGGTAATGTCGCCACAATTTTAGTGCGAACATGACCGCCGCAAGCTCCAGATCATGGGTGGCATAATTACGCTCATGAGGATGTAACTGTCTAGACCCATTATAGATAGAACCTTATTGTTGTATCAGCACACACCCGAGGCCTTGGCCTGAGGCATCACAGAACACCTCATACGCCACCCCTTCTCCTGGAAACCTCAGCACTGGGGCACTTACCAACTTCTCCTTTAGATAGATGAAGGCTGCCTCGCACTTGCCATTCCACATGAAAGCCTGGTCCTTCTTGGTCAAAGCTTTCAATGGTGATGCAACTCAAGAGAAGTTGGGTACAAACCTCTGGTTGTAACCTTCCAGTCCAAGGAACCAACGAACCTCTGCCACATTCTTTGGTTCTGCCCAAGAAACAACCACCTCGACCTTCGATGGGTCCACCTCTATTCCTTTCTCGGACGCCACGTGCCCAAGGAAGTAGAATTATCACATCCATAACTTGCAATTAGACAATTTCCCATATATTTGGTGTTGTCGGAGGACCTCTAAAATTGTTCTCAGGTACTCAGCGTGATCCTCCTATGATCTTGAGTAGATCAGAATGTCGTCAATAAACACGACTACGAACCGATCCAAGTATTCCCGGAAGACGGAGTTCATGAGTCCCATGAAAATATCTGGTGCATTTGTAACACCAAATGGCATGACTACAAACTCAAAGTGTCCATACCTACATCTAAAAGCAGTCTTAGAGATGTCCCCCTTCTTCACCCTCAAATAGTGATATCCAAACCACAGATCGATCTTAGAGAACCAACCTGCTCCCCTCAGCTAGTCAAAAAGGTCATCTATCCTTGGGAGGGGGTAATGGTTCTTGACCGTTACCTAATTCAGTCTCTGGTATTCTATACAAAGCCTGAGACCACCATCTACCTTCTTTTCGAACAAGATAGGAGCACCCCAAGATGACGCACTTCGTCGAACAAAACCCTTCTTCATCAGATCGTCAATCTGAATCCACAACTCTCGTAACTCAGAAGGTTCCATCCGGTAGGGAGCCATCGAAATCAGATGGGCACCAGGTTGCAAGTCAATCCTGAACTCAACATCACGTCGAGGGGGTAGAGTCACCACCTCTTCAGGGAAGACGTCCATAAAGTCACCGACGATCCCTGGGACTTCCACCATTTCTGTATCTGCCGACTCCACTGACAGTTCAGATAATAAGGAATGGAGGAGATCCACTCACCGGTTACCTCCCTGGTAACCCTGCTCACTGATGAAAGTCACACTTCGGCCTCCCACATCTGAAAACATGATCCTTCCTCGTAATCAGTAAATAACGGCACATACAGAGAACAACTAGTAAATGCCTAGGATGACATCGTATGGATGTATCTGCAACAGCAAAATATCCCTGATTGATTGATGTGGCCCTATCATCAGTATACACCCTTGACAAACATAAAACAAGTCGGTCTGACCTCCGACTGGCGTACTCAACACTAGGGGCACTGGAAGTCTCTCAGCATCTAGACCTAGAGTACGGGCTAGACTGGGCGCAACAAAGGAGTGAGAAGCTCCTGTATCAAACAAGCCATAGTCAAGAGTACTAAACAAGCTGATCGTACCTCGAAGGACTTCCGACCCTGCTGGAAATAATGCCTCTACGACATGTAACTGCTCACGCCCACCTCCCCTGCCCCTCAGTTGTCGGTCGCCTCCCCGATTGCGCCCTGGTCGAGGTCCCTGAGGAGCACCCTGAGGTCGGCCTCCTCCTGTGATATCTGCCCTTGGAGAAGAGGGAGCTCGCTGTCCCTGCTGCTGCTACTCAAAGGGTCGGGCTGGAAACTGCTACGGCGGGGGCAGGGGTTGCACTGGCCCACCCCCATTGTACTGTACTCAGTCCGGGCACTGATTCTGAAGGTGCCCATGGCTACCACAGATGAAGTATCTCGGTCTTGGGCATGAAAGGAAAGGGCGAGGACCAAGAGATCAGAACTGGAACTGCTGGAGCATGCTCCCTACTAGTTGAAACCTAGAGGGATCTGATGCTGGAGGTCTGTTGCTGATGGCTTTCCGCTTCGACAAGCCCAACCGAATTCCCTCTCGTGACACACCTCCCAGCGTGTGGATCCTCTCCACCACTTCATCCTTATTCTGGACCTCCAAGTATGTCGATAATGTGAAGGGAGTAACAACATACTGAAGAGAAGGTCGAAGTGCCTCCTCCAAACATCTCGCTCGAGACTCCTCATCTGGAAAGAGGTCCGGAGCAAAGCGGAGGAGATCCTTGAACTTGATCCCAAACTCTCTCACTGACATGCTCCCCAGTTGGAGGGAGAATATCTCCTACCTCTTCTCATCCTTCATCGTGGAAGAGAGGAATTCCACCCAGAACTCCCTCTCAAAGTCAGCCCACGTAACCTCAGCCTCCCTCTTCTCCCTGAGGTAGAGTGTCCACCACTAACACGCTGCTCCCCACATCTAGCTTACATCTAGAGGAACCCAGTACTCTGTCGGAGCCTGGATCAAGCTGAAATCTATCACAAGCTCCTCTAGCCATCTTTCTGTCTCCATGTCCGAGGTGCTACCCTTGTACTTCCCAAGGTTCTGTTGCTGAAAGGCATGAAGAATCCTCTTCCACTGATCATCTTCCTCCTCTCAGTCTGTCCTCTTCCGACCGGCCATGTCAGCCTCCTGGGCCTCGATCATACTCACTACTCATAGTTGTCTCCCAGGTGCCATAACTGCAAGGTAAACAAGGAATGCCTAAGCTCGAGTAGTGTAGAATATTGTTCTTAAATTTTCTTAGACTTGTTATTCATTTTAAATCCCCAAAATCCCCTGAAACACAAGAACACAAGTCATCATGATCCATGTACCTTCCCTAGGGTCTCTACCCTGCAATCAGTGTAGCCTCACTTGGTCATTCGGTAGGCCCAGAGTCCTTGCATCGGATCTCGGGGGTCCCTAAAGCCCAGTGTCCTATCCGGTCTTCCTTGGTCTATTTCACGCACCAAGATCACCCAACATTGTTTCCCTACCATCCCATGCAATCCTCAATGTGCCTAACTCCAAACTCCATCCAATCTCTCAACCCCCCTCTGATACCATTCTGTTATGACCCCCTCCCACCAAAGATTCCCCTCCTAAGCTGGAAGTTGTGAAAGGGAGATAATGACCCCCGAGTCCCACCTCCAGTAGGCCCCGGAGTGGCGACTAGCACCAAGGGTATGAGTTTTCACAAATATGGGAGGAATTACCCTTTTTATTAATTAAGATCGGGAAATAGGATGAGTCAAACACCAAAAGAAAAAGGAACAAGTAAATGAAAATAAACCCAAAACCAACCCATATGCATGTTTTATACAAAACTGAAACAAAAGTACAAGTACAAGAAAAGCTCCAAAGTATGATACCAAAAAGAAAGCAATAACTGCAACCAAAAAAACTCCAACGCCCAATTAGCAAGGTCCCGTACGGTCCCTGAAGTCCTCCTAAAGACCTGAAAGTAAATGTAGGGTGAGCATACAAGTATACTCAGTAGGAAAACCTAAATCTATCATGCACATGTGGGGAGACATCCTAGTGCCCTGTGAGAAAACAGAAGGAACCAAATCCTATAAAGGAATCTATCCACCCAACCATACAAGCCACACTCACCAAATATCGCAAGTCAATAGAGTATTATAGTAATATTATCAAAGTATGGGTACCCCGAACCACCTTCCCATTGAATATTTCTCAAGCCCTCACACCTAATGCTCTGATTCTTCCCCGTCTTCCTCAGCTAGTGGCACAACCTGGCGATATGAAGCTCGAGCTAGTTCAGCAACCTGGCCATACGAAACTCATAGTATCCCACCGGCACTCAATCCTTGGCCATAACCACATCTCATCTCATATACCTCCATCACTCAATCCTCGTCCATAACCACACATCATCCCGAAGACACCTGGGAACCACATAACTTCCTCATCCCAAAGACTCTTGGGAACACATCACATCCTCATCCTAAAGACTCTTGGGAAACATCTGTCATAACCTGCTCGAAGGATCTTGGGCTATATAACCTGGAAGAGAGAGCACAGAAAATAACAGTAACCAGCCATCCTTTAAATGTTTGTAAATCTCACCCCCCATCCCACGGGTGTTCGGCATGTAGTGCTCAACATGGGTGGGGTGTGTGATGAAACATAAAATGTAAAAATTTATTTATTTATATCAACCAATCATCACATCCTAAGGATTCTACACAAAAGATCTGAGCACAAGCCTCGCCACTGATACCATGAAAGTATATAGTCAATAAAAATCCCCAAACCCAATTAATCTTTTCATGTTTCAACAGTTTTAGTTTATCAATTCCTTAACTACCAAGAAACTAACAATAACCAAACCAGATCAATCGTTCATAAAACATATCCCTGCCAACCAAAAATATAGTTAGGAAAAACACAAGCAACACAGCCCCATTTTCTTTTATCAGTCAATCAATTCCATTGATTTTCCGTATTTAATCAACTACCATACCCCACAATTCATTAGTTAACTCTTCCAATATTATTCATATGCACAACCCATCCCTACAGCCCTGCTGTCAACCACCATAACCACAAACACCTCGAAAAAAATACTTGTACCGCATCATTATCCCTTCAATACCATTTACCGTAGCTCCGCTGACCATCACAACCTTATCATACACTCCAATCCACAACCAAGCCAACTGCAGCCCCGCTGCTCACCTCTTCCACTAAAACCCACCAAACACCCCTTCAAATAATTAAGCCCCAACCATCACCCACAAATTCATTCTTTCATTTAGTTTAACCGGGTTGATCATACAAGGGTTCCCGGTATTCATTTAGTTATCCAAATTTACATGATTAACCAATTTCTACATTCTATAAAATTCTGTCCACAAAACAATCCAAAAAAATAGGGCAATATTTAATTGTGCAAGAAAAGGCCCCCAAAGACCATGATTTTCAATATGCATAAGCCTATACAATTCACAACATAATCAAAGGATAAGAATTGATGGAAATAAAACAACAATATCAACATAACTTCCCCACACCCGTTCTTTAACTAGTTATTATCTTTATTTACTGGTTCTACCGTATCTCACAAAAACAAGAGGATACCCACCCCACATGATGCATGAAAGAGAGACAGACAAAGGTAAGATCCCTACCTCAATGGTTCTTGAAGAAAACCCCAACAAACGAAGAACACACAAGAAAGTCGGGTTGATCCTCCAAGAATCCTCCTTAGATCTCTTCTCCTAACACAACCAAGACCAAAGCTCATCATATTAGACATCCACACACTTAGATATTCCCATAATGGGTGTATATCTAAGAAACTGAGAGAAGAGAAGGAGTATATCTAAGTAGATATAAGAAACCAATCAAGAACGATCACATACCTCAATAAAACGACATCGATTTTCCAAGAGAATCCTTCGGATCGCCTCCAAAACACTTGAGTGAGGTTCTACTACCTTCGAGGGAGGGTAATACCGAGTTATGGCCACTTAAGGGATTAAACGAGCAAGTTAGAGGCCAAACTGTTGAGATCCACAATTTTAGGATCTAGGTTTAAGTGCCCACATGGTTTTCTCACATGGTTAGACAAACCGTGCGCTAACCGTGCGGTCACTGCTGCCTCACCAAACACTCCTCGCACAGTTAGGCTGCACGGTTAGACAAACTGTGCACTAATGATGTCTTATCCACTGCCTCCAACACTAGCCTCGCCCATTTTGGCCGCACAGTTTAAACTACCTGTGCGTCTCCCATGCGAAAGCTATTGCCCTTTAATTTCCCATAAAAGTCCACCCAAACACACCCCAAGTCACCTTAACCTCCCATAACACCTCTAACACTGCATTTTCACAAGATAATGGGTGGGAGAGGTCTGGGCCATTACACCCCCTGACCCCCTGGACAGCCCTGCCACCCCCGTGGACAGCCCGTCCACCCCTTAGACACCTCATACCCTCTGGACTTCTCCCCACCCACGTGGACAACCCGCCCACCCCCTGGACACCTCATACCCCCTGGATAGCCACACCACCCCCTGGACATCCCACCCACCCTTTGTACACTGCGTACCCCCGGAACGCCCCCCCCCCCCCCCACCCCGACCCCCCTTGACAGCCCTGCCACCCCCGTGGACAGCCCGCCCACCCCCTAGACACCTCGTACCCCATAAACAGCCGCCCACCCTTGTAGAAAGATCATCCAACCCCTAGACACCCCTTACCCCCTGAACAGCCTCGCCACTCCCGTGGATAGCCCTCCCACACCATGGACATGTTGTACCCACTAGACATCCCCAACCCCCTAGAAAGCCCCCTCGACCCCACTGGACAGCCCCACCACCCCCGTGGACAGCCCGCCCACCAACCTTGACACCTCGTACCCCCCTGGATAGCCCCCCCCCCCCCCACCCCCGTGGACAGTCTGCCCATCCCCCTGGACACCTTGTACCCCCTGGAAAACCCCGCCACCCCCGTGGATAGCATGTCTACCCCCTGGACACCCCATACCCCCGGGATATCCCCCACCCCCTTGAAAGCCCCCCTCCCCTTGGATAGCCCCACCACCCCCATGGACACCCCCCCAAGGATAACCTGTACCCCCTGGACAACCCTACCACCCTCGTGGACAGTCCGTCCACCCCCATAGACACCTCGTACCCCCTGGATAGCCTCACCACCCCATGGATAGCCCTCCCACCCCATGGACACCCCGTACCCCCTGGACAACCCCCACCCCCCCCCCCACCCCTTGGAAATCCCCCCACCCCTAAGACAACACTAACCCCCCTGAACAGCCCTTCCACCCTCGTGGATAGCCTCCCACCCCCTGGACACCCCGTACCCCCCTGGATAGCCCCCAACCTGGTGGACACTCCACTGGACACCAACCCACCACCCCCCAGTCACCCCCATCCCCCCGAACACCCCCACCCCCTGGACACCCCCGACCCCTATGGACATCCCTTAACCCCCTAGGACATCCCCTCACCCCCTGGACACCCCCACCCCCAATACACCCCCACCCCCTTGGGCAGTGTATGTGATCACTCAAATAATCTACTAAACTATAAAATTTATTCGATCTAAAATTTACTCAACTCCTAAATAATTCTCCTCCACAAGTGTACATGATCTTGTACACTCATGTATATTTATTCAAAGATATTTTGTTATAAATATAGTATTTTTTTTCTTTTATATTATGGTTCTCATATAGAGTAGTGTGTCAGTTATGGTTTCATATAAAGTAAACAATTCTTATTTACTTAAATATATTTATTATGAAACTTCAATCTTCTTTAATTTCTTTTGACAAAATGACTAATGACAAATTTTTTTACAGAATGGATAGAAGTTGTATGTATGAAAACGATCAGATCTAAAGTTATTTTCAAAAAAAATTGAGATATATTTTTAATTTTCATTTCACAGTGCTTCAGATAGTGGTCACATACACTTCCCATGTTACAATTATGTTGGAAGACCTTGGATCAGCTATGAAGAAGTCAACTACCACATAACCAAATATGGTTTTCAAGAAAACTACTCTATGCGGTTTCACAAAGGGGAGAAAATGAAATCTCAAATTGCTGATGATCTAAATGAAAGGAATGTATTGGAGAATTTGTTATATGGACGGTTTCTATCTATTATTCATCATGAAAAATATAGGATTCTAACCCAAGAATATTTTGATATGATCACACATGATGCGTCTAAAAAAATGATGATGTTCTCAGGGTGAAAAATTTAATGATGCTGCCACAGATCTAGTATATAAATAATGCGGTAAAATGAAAAAACTGTAAATTTTAATCTGATTATTTCATAGGAAAACTATGTATGGGATTTCTAATACTACCATCGATTAAATTTTTACCTTCTTCAAGAACTTACTTCCAGATGATGCAGATATTCCCTCAAACCACTATATGGCATGGAATTCTGTTGAGGAACATGGATTTCCAAGAAAAAAATTCATGCTTGCTTGAAAGATTTCATTTTATTCCGGTAGTAAACTGCTGAACTAAATTATTGTATAAAATGTAGCACATCCCACTAGAATAAAAAAGCTAATGGAACACCATCCTATGTGACACAAAAAGTAATTTGGCACTTTCCATTGATCCCCAGACTCCAGAAGTTTTTTATGTATAATGAAATATCAATAAAAATGGGATGGCATGATACCGAGGGAAAAAAGACTAATGATGAGTTGGTTCACCCTGTAGATGGATTTTCATGGTATAGAGTTGAAGCTCGATATCCTGATTTTTTAGCTGACATGCATAATGTGAGGTTGGGTCTTCTATGTGACAGTTTTAATCTGTTCGGGCAGATGTTTACATCACACAACACATGGCCAGTTTTTATACACATTTATAATCTTCCCCCATGGTTGTGTATAAAAAACTTTCAATTTCATGGGTATACTCATATCTAACCCTTATGATCCTAGAACTGATATAGAAATATACATGAAACATTTAATAAAAGATTTTGAAACTTATTTGGAATGTGGGTGTGTTCACAAACGATGCATGTTTGAAAGACATTTTAGATGTGTGTTGTGCTAGTGTGGACGATCAATGATTTTCTTGTTTATGTAATGATGTCTAGATAGAGAATGAAAGGAAAACTATCAAATCCTGTTTGTATGAAGAATACATGATCTAGAATACTGAAACATCATTGTAGTTTTAGTTTTATGTGACATCGACGATTCTTACCAATGAACTATCCATATAGAAATAATCATCGAAGATTTGACAATACCATGGAGACCTATGATCCACTTCAGTGTATGTTAGGAACTGATGTTCTTAATGAATTTAAAGATTTTAGTTTTTCATTCAAGAAGGCTTAAATGAAATCTAGAATGAGAAAGAATTTTTCCACTGAAACCTATTACAATTGGAAGAAGAGAAGTATCTTCTTTTATTTTCCTTACTGATCAACAAATTTGTTATGTCATTGCTTAGACATAATTCACATTGAAAAAAATATATTTGAAATATTGATTTTGATTCTTCTAAATGTTAAGGGAAAGACAAAAGATGATTTATGGTCTCGGTGTGACATGGTGGATTGGGGCATTAGACCAGAATTGCATCACGTGCTTATCATTGAAAATAAATGGAAATTTCCATGTGCTTCTTATGTGATGACACCTACAGAAAAAAGAAATTTTTGGAAGTATTGGAGACTATTAAATTTCCTGATGTCTATTCAAGCGACATATCTAAACGGGTCATCAGAAGAGAGTTGAAGTTCAAATCTTTAAAGACTCGTGATTATCACATCCTTCTGCATGAGTTGATTCCAATATAAATTCGTCATATTTTTTTTAATAATGTAACGGTGGTTTTTATTCGGTTGTTCCTTTTGATTAGAGATCTTTGTGCTAATAATTTTTCCAAGTATTTCTTACAAAAAATGTTTGCAGATGCCCCATTAATTTTGTTTGGGTTAGAAAATTATTTTCTCCATCATTTTTCACATGCATGCTATATCTGAATGTCTATATTCCAACTGAAATACTTCTCAAAGGACCTATTTATTTTTTTGGATGTATCCAACTAAAATAAATATGTACACATTAAAGTATTTTGTCCCTAACTGGAATCATCCTTAAGGTTCTATCATGAACAGTTACTTGGATCAAGAATGTATGGATTTATAATCTATGTATTTGTCTGATCTTACTACAAGAATAAACAAACCAATGAGAAACAAAGAAGAACAGTATGAGAAAATTGAACCCCATTTTCCATCACTTCCTCCGAAAATAAGAATTCCTGGATCATATACATTGACGACATTAAGCCTTGAAGAGTAGGTGATGGCACATCGCATAGTTTTATTCAACTGTGATTTTTTTGATGACTAATTCTTGTAATTAAATTGAATATATATATCTTATATATATATATATATATTTCCATAAATTCATATTTTTATCTATAGGAAACATAAAGAGATGATAAATATTAATCATCGTTTATTATCTTTGAGAAAAAGGGAGACTTTGTATAGAAAATATTATTCTGCTTAGCTAAAATTAGAAGGCAACAATATTACTGTTTAAAATAATTAAAAAAATATAATTAAGATTCATATTCATTTATAATTCAATTATTGAGTTTTCCTACTGACTCTGTCTCTAAGGAAATAAGAGTTTTGGGTTTTGGTCCTAATAACGTGGTTCGTGACTGTGAATCAATTGTTATCAATGGGTATAGATTTATTATCACTAAACGAGAAAAGAAAATGATAACACAACATGATGGTCTTATGGTTACTACCCCAACTGACTGTTATTCTAGTGCATCATATAGTAGACCACGATTTGAAAATGTAGTTTATTATGGAGTCGTTGAAAGAATAATAATTTTGGATTATTTTTCTCATGGACGAGTCACGATGATGAAATTCCGGTGGTTTGATTCAATTAACATTTATTGATGATTTTGGATTTTGAGTAATTGATATGACTCACACTCTTACTACCGATGAACCATGTGTATTGGAATTAATGGTGAACCATGTTTTTTATGTCAAAGACCATCTTCGACCAGAATTTGCTGTCATTATTGAAGTAATTCCAAGACATATTTTTTTTTATGATGGTGATGGTGGAATTGAAACGATCCCTACTGCCATTGGAAACGAACCATTTATTACTTTTGATGACTCCAATAGCTCAATTGTCAGAGTTGAATATGAACCTGAAGTTGTGGTGGGAAATAGATAAAATCATCCATTCTTGTTCTTAATTCTTTTGGTTTACCTCGACTTGGGTTGTTAAGATTGGTACTATTCAATTTGATTTAATATTGTTTACAAATATGTTGTATCTGAATTGACCGTTATGTGGATTTTCAATGTTTATTGGTTGTAATTTTATTTGAATTTCATTTTCTAATTTGGAATTGAACTATTTTCAAACCTACGAAACCATCATTTCTAACATGGTTAACATTTCAATGCTTTAACTGTGATTTGTATAATATTACTATAACTCTAATAACTCTCTATAACATTTTACCTGGTAATGAACATGATGGTTTCTATTCTTCTGCAAAAAATTTATAGAAACCTGCATCATCTACCTGGGATAAAGAAATTAAAATTTTCCTTATTTTTGATAACTGCTTTACCCCTTATGAATTTGGTACAATCAATGTTCCATGATTTTAATAGACTGATGAAACTTAGTAAATAACCATCCTACTAAAAATTAAATTTATTTATTAAATCTTATACGATTTATTGAATTAATTATATATCTGTTCAAGATCATTTATTTTGTTTTTGGGTTACACATTAGTTATCCATTTCTATTTACTTAAATATTTTTTTTCAAATGCAGGAAATGCAACCAATTGAAGAGAGGTGATTGAAACAGATGATGGACAACAATCGTCGCAGGAATGAGATGGGAATTCCACCACTAGTTCCTGTAGTAAGTATTTTATTTCAAATATATATATTTAAATAATATATAATGTCATGTGATTAATTTTGTTTTAAACATTTTTGCAGGATCCATCTATTAGGTGACAGTTATTTGATGAGCAGCCTAGTAGTGGTCCCAGTACTTAGGGTGTTCGTAAGAGGGGGTGGTACGGGAGCTAGATGATCTAGTTGGTGTAGCCAATTAGACCTTGCCCCTCCCACTGACATACCATCTATCCCCCATTCTGATCCCAGTGTGTCGTTAGGGACACACTGGATATTTAGGCCTCCCATGTTTTCACCACCCTTTACATATAAGCCTCCTCACCTGTCTATACCATATCCGATGAGGATTTCCACTCCTCATATAGCATCCAACCAACCATCATTTCATCTTATTTTACTTATGCTTCCTTCTATCCAGGTTTTTATATTCCATCTTCTTCGACTCATGCTCCACCAGATTCTATCCCTACGAAGCATAAATTGGGACCCACTCCACCTGTATTGGGTGTTCCTTCAGTTTCTGCAGATCCAGCGGCACCCATTTATCAGACTACCATAGGTATACTTATAAAACCCTAACAAATTTTGATACCATTATTTATTTTCATTATAACATATATTGATAAAATATTTTTTCCCTTTCATAACAAATACATATACTGATAGGAGACAGGGGTGGGGGTGGGGGTGGGGGTGTACACGCATGTGTGTGGTGTAGAACTGCGGTACACAGTTGATGGTGGACTACAATTAAGATAACAAAATGATTGAAAAATTATGGTATCAATGTCAAAATGTTGTGGCGACGCTTTCCAAATACTCTGATATCATTCTTTTCAGCCTACTCTCATGGAGACAGTTGCCAAATGAAGTCAAGGATAAATATCGCATAGAGGTATTGGTGAAAAATCTATTATATTTAATTCAATATATTATTTTTTGTATTTATATGAATTAATATTTCGGTGTCATCTTCGGTTTAATTTCATAATGGCGAGGGTGCACAACCAGGACGTCCAAAGAATTTAGGTGAGATTTGGAGAGCTTATAAGCACGAGTTATATATTAGATGACATGATAGAGTTGGCAGAGAGTTAAAGGCAGTCCCAGTCATGGATGATTTTTCATTAAAACAGTATTGATAGATGATTACTCATTAGGTGACTAGACAATTAAAGTATTAATCACATTTGAGGTATTTAAATGAAAATTTTCATATTATTTGTTAATACTAATTATTGAATTTTATTTAGGAATCATCCGAAATAAATATAAAAACATTTATCCTAAAAAATACCTCCACACATTGGGACGTACTGCGATGCCAAATCATGAGAGGCAGCAGGTATGACAGTTTATAATTTTTCATTACGAATTGAACTTTCTATTGCTTCCTCCATAATTTATTCAATTTATAAATTTGTTATATAATTTTAATTATGAAATTGATTAGTGGTATCCTATTTTTAATTATGGTTTCCTACATTAAATGACATTATAGAGGCATAAATTGAATATAGAAGGATGTGTGCCTCGAGAAAAACTGTTTTTCTTGAGTAAAAGAAAGAAAGATGGATATGTGGTTAATGAACTGAGTCAACATAAGATTGTAAGTTTTACATTGTAGATTTAAAATTTTAATCTCTATTTTTTAACTTAATAATCTATTTATATTTGTAACATGCTGATTTAGAGGCCCTTGATGCCCAGGAACCAGACAATTTTAGGCCAAATGATCAATTACATCAGGTGTTGGGAGATGATCACCCTGGTAGAGAACGTTGCAAACCTGGGAAGAGTATAATTTTAAAGAGGTATTGGACCTCCTCAGGTAAGAGTTTTAGTACCACTGAGTTACAGCAGGTTAAGGCAAAGGAAGAACAGGCTGAAAAAAGTGCCACATAGAGGGCAGAAGAGTCTGTTAGGGAAAACACTGCATTTATGAAACTGATGGAAGTTTTACGTCCAAAAATTCCACCAGAGGCTAGAATATATTGTAATGAATATATGTCATTGATTTGTTATATATATGGTCAACCATGTGGTGTTATAGTGGTGGATGATATGATGGTGAGGAGGAAGTCCGGCCGGAGGAGGATGAGGGCAAGGAAGCGGCTGAGGTAGAAGTGGAGGCTGAGGAGGAGGCTGAGGCGGAGGAGGAGGGCGATGCGGAGGCCAAGGCTGAGTATAAGGGTGAGTAGGAGAGCATTGAAGAGGGTGGGTACGATGATGGGGATGATGATGAGGACAACATTGAGGCTGATGGTGATGGTGATGATAATGATGGTGATGAGGGACAGATTGATTTGTTACATTTTTTGTCTCACATTACTGACCTTTGATGTTTATTGATTTGTTGTGTCAGAATATATGTGTGATTAGGTAGGTCACATTAAATTTATTTTTTTTATCTATAAATAATAAAACATGAATTAATGATTTGTTGTGACTGATTCACCCCTCCCCTGCATAGCCCTTCCACCCACGTGGACAGCCCACCCACACCCCTGGATAACCCCTACCCCCTGGACTGTCCCACCACCCCGTGGATAGCCCGTCCACCCCCTGGACACCTTGTACCCCCCTGGACACCCCATACCACCTGGAAAACCCTGCCCACCCCCTGACCACCTCGTACTCCCCTAGACATCCCCCACCCCTGTGGACAACCTGCCCACCCCCTGGACACCCCATCCCCCCCAAGACAGCCCCTCCATGCATGGGGAAATCCCACCCACCCCCGGGACAGCTCCCCCCCCCACCCATGGAAACCCCCCCACCCCCTAGAAAGCCCCTGACCCCCTGGACAGCCCTGCCACCCATTTGGATTGCCCACACACACCCATAGACACCCTGTACCCCCTAGATAGCCCCCCCTGTGGATAGCCCACCCACCCCCATGGACACCTTGTACCCCCTGGATAGTCTCCCACCCCCCCTAGACACACCATACCACCTGGAAAACCCCCCCACCCCCAGGAAACCACCCCACCACCTAGACACCCCCACAACCCAAGACACCCAACCCCCATGGACATCCCCCACCCCCTAGATAGCCCACCCCCAACCCCCTGGATAGCCCCCACCCCTCTTAGACACCACCCCATCACCTGGATATCCCCCACCCTCACCCCCTAGAAAGCCCCCACCTCTGTGGACTGCCCGCCCACACCCATAGATAGCTCTCCCTCCCCCCCTGAACAGCCCCTCCCCCCACGGATAACCCCCCCTCACCCCACCCACGTAGACAGACCGCCCACCCCCATTGAACACCCCCTATCCCCTAAATAGACCTTCCACACTCGTGGACATCCCTCCCACCCCCTGGACACCACATACACCCTGCATAGCCCTTCCTAACCCCCTAGACACCTCGTACCCCCTAGACAGCCCCCCCCCCCACCCACCCACATGGACAGTCTCACCACCCACCTGGAAAGCCCACCCCCCTGGATACCCCTACCCCCGTGGAAAATCCCCAACCCCTTTGAACTACCCTCCCACCCCCTGGACACCCCCTACCCCCCCCCCCCTCTCTGACAGCCCCTCCACCCCTGTAGATATCCCACCCACACACCTGGACACCCCGTACCCCCTGGACAGCCCCACCCACCCCCTGGACACCCTATACCCCCTAGACAACCCCGCCACCCCTGTGGACAGCCTGTCCACCCCCCTGGACACCTCGTACCATCATGTAAAACCCCTCCACACTAGTGGACATCCCACCCACCCTTGGATAGCCTCTCCCACCATGGATATCCCCCCACCCTCACGGACAACCAGCCCCCCCCTGACACCCCCTACCCCCCTAGACAGCACCGCCACCCCCCATGGATATCCCGCTGACCCCGGGACACCCATACCCTTTGGACATCCCCACCCACCGCTCCTAGACACCCTATACCCCCCTAGACAGCCCCACCCACTGCCCTTAGAAACCTTGTGACCCTCTGGACATCACCCCACGCCCATGGACAGCTCTCCCACCCCCATGGACATCCCACCCACCCCTCATCGACACCTCGCACCCTCTTGATAGCCCCCACCCCCATAGACAGCCCATCCACCCCCATGGACACCCCATATCCCCTGGGCAGCCCCCCCCCCCCACCCAACCCCCACCCCCCATCCCACCCCTTGGACACCCCCACCCCCTTGGACATCCCCCACTCCTTGGACACCGCCCCACCACCTAGACCCCCCCCCCCCACACACACACCCCCTGGAAACCCCCACCCCCATGGGAAGCCCTCATACCCCCTAAACAGCCCCCCAACCCCATGGATGGCTCCCACCCCTCCTAGACACCCCCCCCCCCCCCCCACTGTCCTGGACACCCCCACCCCCATGGATAGCCCCCCCCCCCACCCTCACCTCACCCCCTAAACACCACCCCACCCCCCTTGGATATCCCCCCAACCCCCTGGACCCCCCGAGACACCCCCTACCCCGTTGGAAAGCCCCCCCCCCCAACCCCCTAGACACCACCCCACCCCCTAGATACCACACCACAACCTGGACACCCCCCACCCCCATGGACAGCCCCCCCGGACACCCCCTAGACATCCACCCCAACCCCATGAATAGCTCCCAACCCCATGAATTCTAAATTGATTTCTTTATATATTTAATTAACTTATGAGTTATGTGTTAATGGTTTATGGTTATACTTGTTGTATGTGTATACTTACTGTAATTAACTTACGAATTATGAGGTAATTTTTTATGTGTGTAGAGGGTAATTAAATATAGAATTGGAGTTATTCATAATTCTCTATGAATTATGTGTTGTATGAATTATATATGAATTCATATAGAATTGTGTATGTATTCTTAAATTATTGAGAATTTTGTATGAATTCTGCACAACAGAGGCAGGTCTACTACTGGAAGCTAGTGGAAGTGTTGTAGCTACACAAGGGGATGTCGACTTGCTGCTACATGTATTTAAAGGTTTTTCCAACTGTTTACAACCGTTGGAATATCTATAAAAATAGAACTTATACCAATGGTTTTATGTAAATTGTTGTTAAAATTATATACCAAAAGTTTACAAACCATTGTTATATGTATTTTTACTTGATATTTACCAATAGTTTGTGGGAAACCATTGGTAAAAGTCTATACCAACTGTTTACAAACTATTGGTATCGAAATGTTTTTTTATTACCAACAGTTTTAAACTGTTGGTAAACATTTATACCAACATTTTCAGTGAACCGTTGGTATATACTCAATTTTGTAGACATATCCCAATAGTTCTCATAGAACCATTAGTATATTTCTATCCCCATGGCTCAAGACCCAATAGTTTAGACAACATTTTTTATAGTTTATACCAATAGTTTTCCATCCATTACTAATGGTTTTAAACTGTTGGTAAAGATGAAGTTTCCAGTAGTGATATTGGATGGGTTTTTATCTGACATGTTATAAAACATCTTGTGAAAGTTATTGAATTTAAAAGAACCATTTAAATGGGGAAAATGGTTTCCAATAATTGAGAATTTAAATTATTTAGATTCAATCATTATTTATCCCTAGTATTTTACATTGACATATCTATGGATGCATTATATTCTTAGTTTATTGATTAAATGGAACATGTTTTAGTTTTTTAGCTTACAATATTGATTATTCCTTATCTAATTATTTGAATGGCATGTGTTATTAGTTATTCACCTTGCCATTTTGATCTAATCTCATCAATTCATTATTGATTCCACTTTACATACCCTTACTGATCATTTGAGCTCACCCATGTTATGTTACCTTTCCCCAGATTATAAAGAGGAATTATTTGAATTAGTTTCACGGATGTTGAGTTTTTACTTGAGTTGTGATTTTTTTCTATTTCCCAATGTATTATGGGTATCATGTATATAATATGGATTTCCAGAACTAGTAAATTGTATGATCCTTCATGATTTGATTCATTGTAATTATTCCAATGTAATAAAATAATGAACTGAATCTTGGCTTTTAGGATTGGGGCATTACAATTGGTATGAAAGGTAGTTTAGAAGCAACCATGGAAACTAGATTTAAAAAACATAGATTATGGAACATAAACCTAAGATATAAATTGACAGTAAGTATAGAATAACATCTTATTATTTTTTTAAGGTTGATATTATGTGGTTATTCTTATAAATACATCCTTGTCTCAATAATACAAGTGGATATGGTTCTGGAATAGATGTACCAAGGGGTAATACCTCTGAAAAGGTGTGTTGGGCCTGACTTGGTATAAACTAGTACTTCACAACAGGCCTTACTACACACCTAGTTTGAAAATCCTTAGGGATATTCTTTTGATATTTAAAATTTTATTTGAAAACCATTATAAATGATTTAAAAGTAACGATCTTCCCATAGAAACTATGTTTATGATTATTAGATTAGCTATGAATAAATTTTTTAATTTATGTTAAGTATTTTACTTATTTTGGGATTATACATTATGTTTTATAATGGTATGAATAAATTTAGTTTATGTCATCATTTAGAAATGGTTCCTGATAGAACGAATGTGAACCTCACCAATGTACATGATCTAAAGTGTAAGAAGGATAAAATATTGTATAGACTTAAGAAAATATTTTGGAGGGAAATATTATCCCAATAATTCTCATCTTATAAGTACATAGTATCCTATGATAAAGATATGGGTAAATAATTATCCAATTCTTATCGTTTGAATAGAAATTAAGAAAAGAAAAGGATGGAAGCTGAAAGGATGTAGAAAATAAATAAGGGATAGAAGTATTTTTTTTAATATGTCAAAATTGTGGAAAGAAACACCTTGATACTTTATTGAATGGAATTATAGTATGTTATAAGTGTTTATAAAAATACCAATAATTTTTTGAATTTAAGGGGAATATATAAAATTACAATGTGAAATGATTCCACTGTAAGAAGTGGGACACTATGAAAATCAGTGTCTCATCCATCAAATGAATATACCTCTAAAGAAGCTAATGGATCATGCTCAAGATTATGTTTCTGCCATAGATGAAGAGGAATTATTTATGTGAGTTTTTAGATTCAAGAATTTTTAATTTGAGTATTTTATCAGTGATTTATTGTTTATAAGAATAATTTAATATATAAGGATTGTTCTGCAGTACCTTTTTGTTAAGGATTTGAGATCATATTTTTATTGGTACTAATAAAATTTATTCAGAATAAAATAAATAATTTTGTAAATCACATGGTTAAGGGAAAGATAACCCTTAATATGTTCCAAATGTTGAGACAACAGTTTTTGGATAAATACATTATTGATTTGGATATATGATGACTACCTTGGAACTGATTAATGATTTTTTGATAAATTGATTTATGCTATCATTGATGAATTTTACAATAATTTTGGAATAGTGGAATATATATGATAACATTTTTTTACTTAAGAAATAAGGACGAATAAATGTTTATAATAAGGTTTTATGTTAATTCATGATGTTTGAATATTTCATGAGAATACATTATAAATGTGTTTATGTATTTGGTATGTGATGATTAAAGTGATACTTCATGCTGATTGAAGTCTAATGATAAGTTCAATTTGTAAATTCAATGACCATCTTTATAAAATTGTGGTATCATAACTGTTTGGAAAATTTGACCATTTATGAAATTAATAAGTTGATCTTTTGATGAGGTATTAGAGATTAATGTATTACTTCACTATATGATGCATCTTCTGAAAATAGATTAAGAAGAAATAGTACAAGGCGTAATCAAAGGCAAATATTATGTTTATTGAAATGTATATTTGTTTATATTATGAGTGTGAAAAATAATTACTCAAGTTTAGTAAAAATGGTCTTGAAACAAAAATTTATCCTATTATATTCATTTTATATGATATTAATGATATTTTCTATAATATATGTTTAAGTCTTTGTGATCATAAACTTTCATCTAAACATGTTCTCTACCACTCTCTATCAGAACATGATTGTTATATTTTTCTTCTATATCAATGTTTCTATTTCCCACATGGGTTCTACTACTAAGGAATACATTTAGATGACCATTTTAGTTTCCTTTATCTCTTATTAAGAACAAGTTTTGTTAACTCTTCTCATGATGTAGGGTTCAACAAAAGAATTTTCAAATATCAAACCCTAGATTACGCAGATCAAGTGTAAATTGTGAGGATACATTTAAATTAATGCTGGGAGAATTTCATACCCTAAAAAATTAAAATATTTTCATTTTATAATAATATTTTTTTTCTATATTTCTTTATACTCAACATCATGTTAATCTTACACAACACACAACATAGAGTTATCTTGCGTTATAGGCAAGACTAAGTTTTACAACCTTTTAATGGCACAAATATTTTAAAACTAAATTTTTACACTTTTATAAATTTCATTTTCCTAAATAAACTTATTTTTTGAATTAAAATTTTTAAAATTATCTTAGGGTGATTTTTTTCATTATTCTGAGAAGTTTCATAATCTGATTTATAGTGAAAAATACTGCATTTTTGTTGAAAAATGCCTTTCATTTAAATAACTTTTAATGTTAAATTATATTTTAAATTTTTTTTAATGTTAAAATAAACCAATTATATATATTCTAATCTAATTTATGTCGTTAGAATAATTTTTATATTGAATTTATATAAAATAATTATTTAATTTTGGAACATTTTCACTTGAAAAACCTTCTTTCTCAACACATCTACAGGATTAGATTTAAATTTAATTTTCCTAGTTCTTTGATTTTATTTGAAAAAATAGACATACACGGTTATAATAGATATAATATTTATATCCTAACAATATCAACATAGTTTTTGACCTAAAATATTAGTGAATATAATTAAAATTAATTAGAGTGATAAATTTAAATTAAGCTTAACAAGGGACTAAACCTTAAACTTAAGGAAAAAATGACCTAAAAACTTGTCCCAAATCCATTTTCTACTGATATTTAAACCATATCTCCTATTTTTTAAAATTTTATGATTTATTTGGGTAATATTCCATGCAAGTGACCCATATAATAAGTTAAGTTAGGAAAAATTCAAAAAGGGAACTTTCCTTGCATTTAACATTTATCAAGCCTTATTATATGGAAAAAATATCATATTTTTTGTTATAAATATACTATTGAAAGATAAATGGTTTATTTGTATCATAATAATTTATCATTAATTTTTTAAATGAATTAGTTAATTTAAATTCTTAAAAAACATCAACGTGGTGATTATTTTGTTAATAATTAAATAAAATATATGATAATATAAATACTAAAGGTGAATAGAATTGATTAGATTATTGTATTTAATTGTTTTTTAAGAGTAATATAAAAAAGTTCACATATATTAAATAAATATTTTTTAATTCCAATAATTTTTAAAATTTTAAAATTAAAATTAAAAAAATAATGTCAAAATTGTCCTTAATGTTATTTTACAATAAGTGATATTTTATTTTATGATTTAAAATTATTTAAAATCCTATATTCGTCCATGTGATTTTAAGTATCAATAAATATGGAATATTTTCTATAAATGGACCAAATTATCTTTTATAATTAACCTACTAAACCATAGATAGTAAAAACATTTCTAGTATAGTCTAGGTTAAAGTTGTATTCATATGTGTTACATGTTCTTGTTTTAAAATTAATTTCAAACAAACATGTGATTTATATTTTGTAAATTTTATATCATATTTATAATAAATGTGATCTATATTTTATATTAAATATCACTTTAATTCAGTTTCAATGGTTGAATTGCTTAAGATAGAGAACTAGTTACTTTAATAAAAACTAAAATGATAAAAATAATTAAACTTAGATGTCAGGGAACAAAATTATAAAAATGAACTTTTTTTTGGTGATGGTTTTCATCTACCATTATCCCTCATTAATACATTGTTTTTTCATTTTGGATTCACATAAGGTAAGGGAGACTGCTTAATAGTGTATACATTTTGGTATTTACAAGAATGTCACTCTCCCTCTATTATAAAAAGGCATTCACCCCTCCCTATACTCACACCAATCAATACCTTTAGATCTCCCAAAATATGATAAAATAATATCACAAATTACCTCACCTAAACCTATAATGCTATACTTGGTAAAAAATTCATCCAAGGAATCCCTTTGGTGAAAACCAAAAGGGGTTACCCGAAAAAGATGTAACACCCTTCCTCAAACACTTTTGTTTTCTTTTCATTTTCAACCCCCACACCAAATATTTTTATTAAATTATTATATAATAACACCAATATCATAAATATATTAATATGTTTTTATTCTAAGTTTTCTACCTAAAATTACACACAATTCTATCTAATGGGTAATGAACGTATCGTTTATGTGTACTGCGAACTACCACTTCACAAAATGATGTCGTTCTTTATTCCTTTACCACATATCATGTTTGGTTATTATGATGGACATGATATTTATATATTATATTTATTATATTTATTATATTTATAATATTTTTATGAATATTTTATTTTTATTTAACACATACCCTTATTCTTTTCATTTTTTGTAAGTACAATAACATCGTTTGTGGATGTGTGGAATACTGCCTCCTCAAAGCGATGTGATTCGTTCACACTATACATGGAATGTATAATGATAATTTTAATTAAAAATATATGACATTAATGAAATATATATGATATTAGATATATAATTAACCTTCTAGAAACATAATATATAATTTTGTTTTCTACTCATTTAACATGCTAAAAAGTGATGACATTGGTCATAGACTTGTGGACTACCGCCTCCCCGACACGATGTGATTACTTTAAAATCACAAGAATTATATATATATAAGTATTGATGATTAAATAAAATGGTATTTATTATGTAATTATCATTATGTATATATATATTGTTACTTACATTCTTTCAATAATGATCACTAAAAAATGAGAATGTTACTCATGCATACGTATGACCTATCGTTTCCATGATTGTAACGTTGTTTCATTTTTCATAACCATAATGAACAATTATTTTTGAAAGTATAATTTATGTATAAATATTATAATTATTTCGTGATTATTATTCTTTATATGATTATATAATGACCCCTTTTTCTATAGTCGACCTACCAAATTGGTTTTTGACACATGAATCGAATTTGGTCAGAAACACCCAATGTAAACTTAATGGATTAAGTAGTTATATACAACATTGTAATAAGTGAAGTAAAGGTAATAATAAAATTTAAAAAAATATGAAGCAATTAAATAATAAAAATAATTTTATTATTCAAGAATATAATGACACACATGACAAGTCAGACTCAAGGTATGGGATTGTTGTCTCACTTTTCTTTCTATGTGGCATACGCCATTTTGACTACTTAATTATTTTGTGTGGTGTATCTATTACCCATTTTGATATATTATATCATTAATAATTTTATCTTAATGATATTAAAAACTTTCATTTAATGTTATTCCTTCAGAAGTACTATGAATCAAATGTATCAAAGTGGTATAGGACACTTTGTAATCTTTAAATATTATTTTACTCAAGAATGTGTTTAATGATTACTATTGAAATCTCACCTTATTTTTTGATTTTTAACTTTCTATTGAAATAATAAATTTCTTTTCAGTCATTTTTATGGTATATTAAATTTATCTTTAATTTCTAAATTCTTATTCAATGGATATTATTATTTCCTAAACCATAAACCATTATACATATAGTGTTCACTTTGACAATTATTTTATTAACTAGGGAATCATTGTAAAATATGTGTCTCTTATTAAATAAGGATATTTGATAAGGCACATTTTACATGAATTAAATATATTATTTGACATATGAGGAATTTTTGGGAAGGTAGGGCATGGGTGGGGCCTAGTTATAGATATCTCATCGATGCATCAGTAGTCTCGTGAGATGAATCAGTTGTCCAAATTAAGTGGGTTTCTACCGGACATGTTATAAAATACATTATGAAAGTTTTTGATGGTAAATGAAGCATGTACCTAAAAATCATGACATCCAATAATTAAAAATTTCTCTTATTTATATTTAGTCATTATTTATCCATGATATTTTTGTATTGACATATTTATGAATGCGATCTATTCTCATCTTATTGATTAAGTGGAATGTGTTTTAGTTTCTTACATTTTAATTTTGATTATGCCTCGTATATTTATTTAAATGGCATGTGTTATCAATTATTTACCCTTCCATATTGATTTACTCACATCAATTCATTATTTCTTCTACATTAATTACCCTTATTGAGCATTTTAGCTCACCATTATTAGGTTTCCTTTCCCTGGGTTATAAAGAGGAATCCATCGAATGAGTTTCAAGGATGATGAGTTTTTACATGTTTAATGTTTAATTTTATATTTAGAAATTTTTAATGGGTATCATGTATATAATATAGATTTCGAAATCTGTTAAATTTTTGGGTCCTTTGGGATTTTATTCCTTATAATCATTCAAATGTAATAAAATAATTCAACGGCTGCAAACTTATGGGGTCATGGCGTTACACAAATATTCATTCAGTTCATTATTTTGATAATCAATTAGGAAGTCCATCAGACTGACTGAAGTTCATAATAGGAAGTACATAAGAATTTTTTCTTTCATAAGGATTACTTTTATCATTATATTGGTGATTAAACAAAATAAAGTTTGACATTCAGTTATGCCAGAACATTGTGGGCTGTCAGGCTCCAACTATATGAGGTTATTACAAAAAACTCATAAATATGACCATTTGTGATTTTATTATAAATATCCAGTCATTTGAAGAGTTTGTAGCTGATCACATTCATAACTCAATATGTCTAAAGTTTTCTCTAGAATAATGTCTTGTTCCAAATTCTTTATAATACATTAGAGATTTATAATTCTAAGTAATCCATTTCATGACTGTTTACATTAGAACAAATTTTATTTTGTAAGAATGTGTTCATTCATTCATATGATATAGGTCTTATGGGGATAGGAAGATAGTGAATCTGATCCATTATATTGAGGGATTATGGGGTTAGGAAGTCAGACTTAGATCATCATATGGAGGGATTCTGAGGATATAAAGATAGATTTTATACCAATCATCATATCAAGGGCTTTAATGGTAAGGGAATACAGACTTTATAGTAAGTATTAATCTGTGGAAACCTTTAATCTTGGTTATTGACTAAATTTACCCTTAAGTTTAAAATGGTGTATTATTATTTTAAATCTTGTTTTAATTCAAACTTTTTCTAGCTATTGTATTAATTTTTTCACAAGTCTATTTTGTTGTTCATATAATAGAAAGTTAGTCTTTTTATGTATCTTTATGTAATATTTGTTGTATCTGTGAAACATTGAATATAATAAAATCATACTTTGATTTAATAGATAAATTGTGATTCTGATTCTTTACTATGATCATCAGATTCAGTTTATGTTTGGTAATATTTCTTTAAGAGGTATATTGTTCTAGTTTAATGTTTTTAAACTATAGTACACCCCTTCAAGTATAGCCATCTAAGATAATATTACCATCCAAAAATTGATATTGGAGTATGTTTCTACTTTTTATATACATGCTAGTTTTTTACATTCTTTACTTATTGTAAGTTGTTTAAGTTTTGTTATAAACTTTTTGTTTATAAAATTTCTTACACTAACGTGTATTTTTTTAAAAATAGTTATTATTATTTTAATATAGAAGGTATAAAAATTGTATCTCTTAATAATATAAATCTTAGTCAAACAACTATCTTTAATGGTAATGACTATGAATATTGAATAGATAGAATAAAAAACTGATCAACACTAGATTTGATAACTTCTTAATGCTAACTCGAAAATACAAGATTCTGGATAAGGAAGTTTCTTCCTTTAAAAATGATAAGAAATTAAAATATCTATTCAATTACAAAGTCAAAAATAATTTTCTGTTTTCTATGATGAGGAATATATATTCATACATCATCTTCTGATGCATCCAATAGTATTTGAAGTAAAATAGGTGTAACACATTTTGGTATATCCAAAGTTATAGAAACAAGAAGAGCAATGCTTAGAGATGATTACCAAGACTTTTATTTTCTTTCTAGAGATTTGGTTTCCAAGATTCACTAATGGTTTATGTGAATTATAAATTGTTTATAGTATCTTGGTGAAAATGTTTTTGATGAGGAAATTTTGGTCAAAAATATTATATACATAATTCCCAATGAGTGGGAATCCAAAATAATAGTTGAGGATGATACAAAAAAACTAAATAATATTACTCTTGATGATCTGATTTGAAATCTCATTAATGATGAGATAAGACTTTAAATATATTCTTAGAAATATAAAAATAAAAATGGTTGTGTTTCTTCAGATATTAATTATATTGTGTCTACTAAATTTCAATCACCTCATAATGTTATGAAATTTTCATTAAAGAAGAAATTTTTTGTTCAATAAGATTCTAGAATATCATGACATTCTCAGAATGAGTGGGATAACATTTCTAGAATTATAAATAATAAATATAGGAAGAAAATTTTTTAGTACCTATATAATAAAGGTCATGATTATAAAAGTGAAAATAAGGATTATGATGTAAATTGTCTTGAAAATAAGAAAGCTCGACATATCTGACTTGAATTCCATTTGTTCAAATGGAATGATATAAAGAAAAAAGATTTAGATAGAAATTATAGGAAATATTTTAAGTCAACAAGCAATAATGTTTTGAAATATTTTGACACATGGAGTTCGGGTAGTGGATATTCTTCTGAAAATTATTTTGATAATGAATGTTTTGGAAAAGAAGCATTGGTCTTTTTGAAAATTTACATATGGTAAATCAATGTATTATAGAATGTAAATATAGATAAATCCCAAAATAATATGTTTTTAAATTAAAATTATGATAATGAGTAATATTATACATATTTTAATGATAAATATTCCTCAACAGAAGATAATACTTTACCTAATTATGATGATATTTCAAGATTTTTAGAACTGTTAGAAAATAAAAATTAGAAGATTTGAAAAAAAAACTTGATCATGTCAAAGATAAATTTGATAAGGAATATTTGAGAATAAATATTTTGGAAAA
Organism: Viscum album; assembly: GCA_963277665.1. Lineage (NCBI taxonomy): Eukaryota > Viridiplantae > Streptophyta > Magnoliopsida > Santalales > Viscaceae > Viscum > Viscum album. The sequence goes on from OY728157.1 coordinate 175,173,162, forward strand.
GAAATTATCATATCTTTCTATAGATATTAAAAATTATTTTTGAAAATGAATCTATTTCAAAATATTTTGAATATTTTGTGTCTAAAAAAATCATTTACAAAATAATTTGGAAAAAATTCATTTCAAAAATATTACCAATGAGGATAATAATTTAGTTGTAAAATTAAAATATCAAATTTCTATCATTAAGAAACTTTTTTCAAATTTTAACACTAATAAAGAAAGCATTGATAATTTTTTAATGAAATTCCATCCTTATAGTTATAATACCATAATGGGTTTTACCAATAAAAACATATTTTTAATAATAATTAATTTGTTCATAAAAATGTACCCTTTTTCACTACATACAAAAACGGTGGTTGTTAGAAGAGTAATTTTCTTTAAATAATGTGAAATCTCTTGGTTTTCCTAAATTATACTTCTCCAAACAAATATGGTTACCTAAAATATTGTTTTCTAATAATACCAAACCTAAGAAGGTTTTGGTTTTTAAAAACTAATTTTTTTTAGGAAAAAAAATAAAGTACCAACAACAATAAAAAATAGTACATGGATAGTGGTTGTTTTAAGAACATTCCTAAAAATAAATATTTCTTCAAGAAGATAATTAATATGAATTATGTCAAAGTAACTTTCACATCTAATGCTCAAGGATATATTATCAAAATAGGAAACATTGTACTACTTGGAATAGATCTTATTAAAAATGTTTTATTTGATGTATGACTTAAGTAAAATATTATAAGTATGATTAAATTATGTTATTAAGGTTAACCTGTCAAAATTAGTCATGATAAATGTATTTTACCTAGTTCCAAGGATGAATTTATTCTTTCTACAAACTGGCATGACAATGTTTATACCCTAAACACAGAGGACCTTTATAGCTAATACTTTATTTGTTTTAGTGCAATGGAATATCAATATTTGTTATGTAATATAAGGATAGGTCACTATAATCTAATAAAATTATCTAATTTGATAAATAAGAAACATTTTAATTTTCTACTGGAACTTAGGTTTGATACTTCGAAATTTTGTGACCCTTTTCAACATGATAAGCCATAAAAATAAATTTTTAAATCCATTAGTGATGTATTAATTTTTTTTCTTTATGATCAGTTAACATGGAAATATTGATTCCTACACAAACTAGAAGTATTGGTGGAAAATACTATCTATATGTCAGAGTTGATGATTACACTAGATACACTTGGGTTTATTTTCTTACAAATAAATCAGAATACTTTAGTTATTTGAAATCTTTTGCAGCTAGAGTTAGAAATCATAAAAACAACTTATTGATAATAATTCATAGAGATCATGGTGGATAATTTTAAAATTAAAAATTTTAAACTTTTTATAGTAAGAAATGTATTGAACATAACTTTTCAGCACCTAAAACACCCAAGCACAACTGTGTAGTTGAAAGCAGAAATAGAATTTTTCAAGATATTACTAGAACCATGATGAGTGAATACTCAGTTGATAATAATTTTTTGGTTGAAGTGGTTATTACTTCATGTTATATTATTAATTGAGTTTTAATTTTATTTTTTCTTAATAAAACTCTTTATGATTTGTGAACAAGAAGAAAACAAATATTTTCTTACTTAAAATTAATTATTTTCTAATTATTAATTCAGAATAATAATGGAGATTTATATAAGTTTTCACACAAATTCTATGAAGTAATATTTTTAGGTTATTACACCACTAGTAAGGCTTGTAGAATTTTTAATAAAAATTGGTATAAAATTGAAGAAATATTGCATATTAATTTTGATGAAACCGATCCTTTTTTTCAAAAAACCCCAAGCTATATCCACAAAGGTTATTTCTAAAACCAATTTTTAATCTTTTTTGAAGAATATACTTTTGAAAACCCAAGAAGTTAGTTTTTTCTTAGGCACCATCCTATTTAAAGTATTGTTAGTGGGGTAGATCAACTAGTAAGGACTAGATGTTCCTTAAGAAATTAAATTGAACATTTTCATTTATTATCCCAAATAAAAACTAAGAATATTGATGATAATTTAGTTGATGAGAATTAAAATAAGGCTATTCAAGATTATCTCAATTCAATTTAAAGGAACAAAGTCTGGGATTTTTTTGAATGACCAAAATAATTTTCTATAATTGGGGTAAAATGGTTTTTTTGGAATAAAAGTGATAAAAATGGCCTAATAGTTATAAATTTATATATAATTGTTTCTAAGGGATGTAATCAACAATAGGTAATATAATATGATGAATCATATGCTCCTATATCAATAAATGAATCCATTTAAAAAAATTTAGCCTTTACTGCATTATTTAATTTTTTAAAAAATCAAATGGCTATGAAGTGTTATTTTATTAATAGATATGTTTGGGATAAATTTTATGTAAAAAAAACTTGTTTTTGAAAATAAAAAACATACAAAATATATTTATAAACTTACCAAATAACTATATGAACTAAAAAAATCTCCTAGAGCTTGGTATAATAGGTTAACTATATTTTTTCAAAAAATCAATTTTGTTTATAGAGCTATGGATCCAATTCTTCTTCTAAAAGACGTAAATAAAAACATTATGATTGTAAAAATTTAGGTTGATGAAATTATATTTGGTTCAACACAAAAATCATTAATAGATTATTTTTCATATCTTATGAAGTCTGACATATAAAAGAGTATGATGGAAGAGTTAACATATTTTATTGGTTTTCAAATTTTTTTAAAAAAAACTATATAGAAAATTTATTTATCAACATAAGAATATAAAATATATACTTAATAAATTTGGATATAACAATAATAAAAGTATTAGTACACTCATTGGTACCTATAATACATTATATCTTGATGAGGCTGAGAAACTAATTGATCAAATGATTTTCTAAGGTATGGTAAGAAGTTTACTTCACTTAATATTTATTCATCTGGAGTTAATGTTTTTAGTATGATTATGTAAAATATATAAATCCAATCTTAAATAATACAATATTAAATTTAAAAATTGGATTTTTCATTATCTTAAGGGGACTATTGATTTAGTCCTACTCTATTTTTCTAGAAATTTTTATGAACTAAAAACATTTTCAGATACTAACATTAGGGGATGTAGAATGGATATGAAAAGTAAATCTATAAAATTTTATTTTTTAGTGGATTATTTATCTTATTTTTCATTTAAGAAACAACACTCAGTAGCATTTTCCACTTTTAAATCCGAATATATGGAAACTGAAAGTTATTGTGTTCAAGTTTTGTGGATGAAACACAAACTCACATAGTATGGCATGAGTTTTATTAAAACTTAAATACTTTGTGATAATAAAAGTGACATTTCTTTAATTAACACCCCATAAAATCACTCAGGTTCCAATAATATATATATATATATAAGACACCATTTCTTTGGGTATAACACACTTAATGTTGATATAATTTTACAATTCATCATGATGCAAGAACAACTTGCTAATATTTTTACTAAACCACTTGAATATGGTAGATTTGAATACATTAAATAGATGTCAGGAATGATAAATGTCAACTAATTATTCATATCTACTTCTTGTTTACCAATATCCTTAAATTAATGTACTCTTTTTCATATGGGGGTTTATATTTATTTCAAAAATATTTAGTTTTTCTTTAAAACTTTTATTTTTATAAATTATTAGTTTTTCGAAAATGTTTGTATCATAATGAGTTCTATTGAATCAAACTTTTGAAAAAATTCAGAGTCATAATTATTAAATTAATTTATGAAATCATAATTATTATAAAATTTCCATACTCAAAACATTTAATAAAATATTCCTGATTTTTTATGTTTCTACCATAACAAGTTTTCTTTTTGAAATGATCATAATAGTTTTTGTTTTTAAAACAATTGTAATCATTTTTCCTTTTGAAAAATATCGTGATATGTTTCCATAATAAAACTATCATAATTATACATTATTATAAATCTATTTTATTATATTTATTTTATCAAAACCAAAATTATAGGTTAATTATATCGATGAAACATTATACTATGAAAGGTAAACTTCTATTCCTTTATTTTTTTCATTATTTCTTAAATTTAGTTTTTATTTATTTTTGTTGTTAATTTTTTTATTTTAAGAAGAACATTTATCTATTATAAAAATAAAAAAATATAATGGAATGATTCTAAATATGATAAAACCTTTAAAACATTAAGAGTTCAAATAAACTTTAAAATATTCTTTGATTAAAACAAGGTCATTAGAATAGAGAAGTTTTCAATATCATTCATTGGTTTGAATATGTAAGTTCAACCATCACCCATAACACCAATATAAGGGTGGTTGACCCAGTTTTCAAAAATCAGTTTTTAGAGATTTTTATCCCGAACCTTAGTGCCCTCGAAATCCTTCAATCATATTGTTTTCATTTTCATCTGACTTCGAGTCCCAAATATCAATAATATGGAAACAAAAGAAGATTATTCAAAGTGGTATGTTTTTTGGGAAATACTCATTGAAAGATCTTTTATTGTTATGTCTGATTCATCTCTCAAAAGTATAATTTGGTTTTAAGGTTGGGAAATTGTTATCAAAGAGAATCCTGTTGAATATTTTTATCTTTATTATCCTATGATGTTATGTAAATTTTATGCTTCAGTTCTGTTTGATAGAGAAAATGGTAAGGATAAATTTTTGTTTATCATGTTTTGAAAAAATATAAAATTTCATATAAAAGAGTAGCAGACTTTTTTGGGGTTCTATCCAATATAGAATCTTATTTACCTTCTCAAAAGTTACCAAACATACTTGGAACTATTGAGAAAAATAAGGTTGGGGATTATTTTTTCTCTTTCAATGTGAAAGTTATAAAATTTTCACATATCACCCTATAAAATTGAGTAATTTAATTATGAATGAAAGGATATATTATTCCAAGGAAAGGTGATAGAGATACTGTAAAAATATATAACGTCTTTTTTATTGACTATCTTGTCAACATAAGTAAAATTGACTTGGAAAAATTCATCTTCATTATAGTGGATAATATAAAGAAATCTTCCATCAAGTTTAAGATCATTAGGTTTCCATCCTTTATCATCAAGATGATAGTGGAGTGATGGAAATTTTTATGGAGGAGTATAAATCATACCCAGTTTGAGAGAAGATTTCCTTCATCAGTGAATATAAAATGTCAAGGATGATGTTGTTATTTGATTCTAAGACAAAGAAGTTATTAGAAAAGGTTTGAGGAGATATTTATGATGCCCAACCATCAAAGTAAGTGGAATAAGTTAAGAAGAATATAAAATTTGAATCTTCACCTCCTATGAAACATAACAAAGAAAATAAAATGCTCTATTATGTTTTTGAAAAATTCATTGCTCATAAATATCAAAAGAACCTAGGGGATCCATAATTTGTTCTTGATCCTTCTGAGGATAAGGCAATAAAAGTTAGATCTCCATAAAAATTAGAGTAATAATAGAAAATAAGGAACAAAATAAATAGGTTTCATGAATCAAGGATTGTAGGAAGGTTGTTGAGATGTGTTGAAAAGGCGTCTAAAAATCCACTCCTTCCAATTTCTCACACCAATGAAGTTATACCCAAATAAAGACTATTTTGGAAGAAACATTAGTTATTTCTATGGATATTCCTTCAGTACCTGATAAGGTAAATAAAAAGATACATATTGAATAATCAGTTACTAATGTAGCTGGAAAATAATTGAAAACTAAATTATCTAAAAAACAAGATTTGCGAACATCAATAGAATTATAGGAAGAGATTGATAAGGATGTAAAAGAATAATTTTAAGAAAAATAAATATAATTAGAAGAATAAGAATATGAAAACAAAGAAAAGGAATAATTTGTTGATGAAGAAACCCAAATATATAAAGATTAAAAAGAATATGAATCATCTGAATCATCTCTAAATTCATCAGTTTTACCTTCTAGGTATGATAATGATTAAAAGTCAGAATGTTCTCAAGAAGTATCATCATCATAAAATAAATAAAGGTTATATTCTAAAGAAGTGGAACAAGATCAAAATTAAAATACAAGAATAGATAATATCTTATAAGCAAATAAAGATATTGAAATTATAATTATTTTAGAAGAAAAAAATTGTTCTACAGAATGTTTCAAATAAGGTTGAAAAGAAAGGAAAATAAGTTGATGTTATAAAGATTACACCAAAACAACCTCAGGTCATACCCGGTCAATCAAACTCAGAGGAAACCATTACTCAAAAATGTTTTGATTTTATTAGCCTTTCCTTGAAAAGATTGACTCGTCAAATTTTTTATTTACCAAATATTGAATCAAGATATATGTTGCTTCAAAAATATATGAATGAGAAATCAAAATCACTCTAATTATTGACAGAATCTATTATTAGTATTGATACAGAGTTGAAATATTTTTCATTAAATGGTTAATGAACAAAATCATTCATATAATAAAATGATGAAATGGTCTAACCAAATAGATACTAAAATCCATGGGCATGATGATCATTGTTTTTGAAAAGTGAAGAAACACTTTTTAGAAATAGTTGAATGATTTAACAAGTTATACTCATATAATGATATGGTCAATATTAGGGTGGTATTTATCATTGTAAGAAAACTATAACAAGGGAAAGTGAACCTCCCAGCTCTTGTCAAATTCTAACATGCAAGCCATCAGTATATCCTCTAACACCTGGATAGTGTGCTTAGTCTGCCATTTATCTAGGGGTGAAAGGTTATGCTCATTCTCTTTTGGGTCTCAAATGTGTCCTGTATTTTTCTTTATAATATTAAATAAACCACACATCAAAATTGAAGATAATCATCAAGGTCACCCCATGGAGGTGAACAATATCCCATATGAACTATTGTCAAAACTCTCTATCAAAATTTCCTCCCTAATTGTAATTATTTGTGTTGAATTCATGAGTCGGTCAACTATCACCCAGATGGTGTCATGTCCCTTCATTTACCACACAATTATTTCCACAAATTCCATGGATATGTCATCCCACTTCCACATAGAGGATCTCAAGGGGTTGCAAAAAACCTTCCCGAACCTCATGCTCAGGCTTCACCTGTTGATAGTTGAGGCACTGTGTGATGAACTCATCCATAGTTTGTCTCATGACAGACCACCAAAACTACCATTGAAAATTTAAGTACATATTTCTCACACTGGTATGTACATCAAGGGGAGAAGTGTGTAAGAATTGCATCGCCTCCTCCCACATCGTGACCGGGACCACCATCCATCTCTGGAAAATGATGATGTGATTACCTTCTTAAAAAAGTGAATCTAGTAAATCACATGTGGATATCTAGTCCTAAAAGACTGAATAGTTGATGTATCCTTCGTTTGAATATCATACAGGATTGATAAGTGGAGGAGTGAATTCCATATACTGAAGAAAAGTTTCACCCTTCTGCTCCACCAGGGTCAGTTGCAAGGAATCCAACTAGTCTGAATCCTCCTACACCAAGTGATATTGGGACTTATAGTAAAAGGAATATAAAAACACATTTTCCTTCCCCATGGTATACACTATCTTGAATTAATAGTCTTATCAGAACTCAAACTAGAACCACTATCTCAGATTCAAGTATCTATGTGTAAATAAGTAAATGAGACTCAGATGGTATGAGTAAACCACAATGAGATCTCCAAAAAGATAGTTCCTTAACATCCATAGGGTGAATACTACCACGTCCAGCTTTGGGTCATTAGTTTCATATTTCTTCTCATGGGGTATCAATTTCCTTGATCCATATGTGATAATTTCATATTGCTGCATCAACACGTTTCCTAGCCTAGCTGCTGAGGGATCACAATACACTATATACTCCACTACCTCCTCCAGTAGTCTCGACACAGAATCAATATTCATCCTTAACATAAAATTCTTGAAGGACCTATGGAACTTCTCTATATGGTTAAAATGATTCCCTTTCTATGTGAGGGTTGTCAAGGGTGATACAATCCTGGATAAGTATTCCATGAACCTCCTGTAGTATCCCACCTTTCCAAGAAAGGAATGCATTGATCTTTATTAGTCCATAGATAAACCTTGATCATAAATTAAATGCCATAGGATTTGAACCTCATGAATCTAGAACCGGAGATTCGAGAGCTTACCATAAATATGGTGTTCCCAAAGAAAATCTAGAACCATCTCCAAGTGGACGGCATGCCCCAACTCTAATTCTGAGTATATGAGTTTTTCATCAATGAAGATAATTACAAATATGTCCATGTATTATTGGAAGATTTGGTTCATCAAAGCCTTAAACACATTATGAGAATTTATCACACCAAATGGCATCATGAGAAACCCATAGTGTCATTAGTGTCAGATTTAGAATAACAGCCTTGTGAAACCTTAAAATATGGTAGAAAGAGCTCATATTGATCTTTGAGAACCTTCTCATGCCTCTCTGCTAGTCAAAATTTTCATCAATCCTTAGTAAGGGTAAATTATTCTTTATTATGTCTTGGTATTGGTGATGATAATCCATGAAAATAAGCAATCTCTCATCTTCCGTTTTTATCAAAAATATTGGAGATGCCTAGGGAGAAAATTGGGTATGATAAATCCATTATATAAAAGGTATATCTTAAAGATCTATAGGGGCCATATGATATGCTGCCGAAGATATCAGAGTGGTCATATAATGAAAATAAATAAAAAAATTCATCTCTCACCTCAGAGGTAGTCCTAGGTCATCCTCAAGAAATGCATCGATATAATCCTCCATCAATAAACTAATATAGATGTCTGAATATCCTGTTACATTAATTTCTATACTCTCTAACATATTGGTTATGGGCTGAACCCTCCTGCTTATATCACTCACTTTCCCTGAAAGGAGGTCTCACTCACTCGAAAAGGTGAATCTCATCCCATCAGTGTGAAGGAATATAACTCATATATGGTGATAGTTAATATAGTCTCTAACTATGGATAACCAATCCATAACCATGATGACATGATTTGATTCCATCATGAAAACCAAAAGGTCCCACATTAACCTCTCTCCACTAAGCGATATCTGGCACTACCATCAAATAAATGATATAGAATAAGTGTTCCCTATAGGAACCTCAAGGACAAGATATCAGGATAGAGCCTCAATTGGTACCTCCACCTCTTATACTAGGTGTATAAATGTGAAGTAATAATTGTCACCTATGTCGATTAATACTAAATAAAATGTAGAATGTATATAGATTGTACCTCTGATCATCTCGTATATTGTGGGGTCAAAACCCTCTAGAGCCTATAGCTATCTGTGGCCCTGACCACTATCTCCCTGAATCTAAAAAGGGTTTCATAGTGGTGTTCATGGAAGGATATAATAGATTCTCCACTAATCATAGCACATATTTCTCTTATGCTAGCTCTGATTCCTTGGGGACCACTCTACCCTCTCCTAGGAGATCCCTGATCACTCCTCCTATCATGGTGGTCTGTCAGCTCTATATCTACACTAATTGGCTTTTCTGGATGGGCAATATCATTTCATGTTACCTTACTCATCAAAAGCATAGCACCTACCTTCTTTATTCTACCCTTCTCCTCTGTTTTTTCCCTAGCCTCATGCCTGAGTCTGATTATAGGGAGGTCTCCTGCTCCAAGATCCAATCGACAAATGCCTACTAGCCACTATAGATGAATTATCCATGTAAATTCCACTAATAGATCTAGATTCCTTTAATACAACTATTATGAATCTCTATGTCATCATTTCCCACTCCAACACTTTGGCATAGGTGGGGATTCACAAGGTCACCGTACTAGAACATTTCTCTCTGTGGAGTCCCTCGTAAAACATTTGATCTTGGAAGTATCCATCTTGGATCATGTCAACAGAGTGACATGTAAAGTATGTAAACCTTTTTGTATAATCATTCACTATCATCCCATCCTGTTGAATCTCTTGGAGCTCCTGATTTAAAACTGAGTGTAAAAATGAGGGGTCATACTACTCACAAAACATACAGTGGAAGTCAGACTGCAAGAGTGTCAACTCATCATGCATATATGTAACAAGACTCCACCAACACCCAGATGCTCTATGTAAAATTATATCTTCCAACACAACCAATTGGTATGTTGGTATCTATAAAATACTAAATATCTAGACCACTTACAATGTACAATCCTTTATTGCCTATGGATATGGTTCGTCATGGAGCCTCATAAGCCTCTAGTGCTAGAACTCATGGAGTGCACTATGCATGTGAATATCCTAAACCTACTCTTCTAAGATAATCTAATACTCAATAGGTGGGGGTGATTCTTTCTATCCACCTAGAGGAAGAATCTCACTAGATCATCCCTGAATAGAGGCCTCATCACTCATTGGATCATTGTCATGATCCTAAACTGGTATTCTAGATGGCATTCACCATGAAAGAATCCTAAAAATTTAATCAAGACATACCACAGTCATATGAGTATATATATATATATATATATAAATGGAGATCTGAGTCATGAAGGACAGTAAAAGACTATATCTTATATGATGCATGTCCCATTGATTCATAAAACCAATGTCTTGGTATGATGAATCGATAGAATGGTATTTAAGGTCCCGGTGGATGTATATGCTAGACACTCATACCATCACTGGATTCCTTATCCTGAGGGCCACACTCAAGAAACTCCAACATGTTTCCCTAAATCTGAACCAAATCCTCATAAGGGGACTACTCCAGACAATTTCCCAAGGAATGAACTACTCTGATACAAATATATTACAACCCAACCCAAACCAAGTATTTATATTCAACTATACCAAGTCTTACTCTATATGTTAGGGTGTAGAGATGGGTATCAAAATAAATAAACTAAATGGGAGGAGTTTGCCTCATGTACCTGTATGAACATACCAAACCATCTCAATATAGAAGTGTAGAGGAATAAAAATAACAAAATAAAATAACTAGAAATTAAACCAAGAATGAAAAACATTTAGGGTGTACAAGATTAAAATAGTATAAACTAAAAAGAAAAGCATAAATATACATGCCCAACCATAAATATGTACCAAGTTGAAAAAACTGGAAAGTAAAACGATGAGAGATCCCATCTCCTGATCTCTAAGCTATTACCACCGTACATAGTCCCAAACACCCAGTATCCTAAAGATACTCTAAAGTCACTGCTGGACTATTTTTTGTTTTTATAAGACCTAAAACATGTGGGAAAATCTCATGTAGGGTGAGTATATACATATACAGTAGGATTATCCGAAATATGAAAGGAGGAGCATTAAAGACACAAAAGGAAATAGACAATAGATAGTAAATAGGATTCATCTCAACAAAAAGAAAGAGAAAGAGAGAGAGTAACCTTATCCAAACACAAGGGGAACAACATTATGTGTATATTCACTACATTTTTAGTCTTTTTAACCAATAGTAGGAGAGTAAAATTATCTAACAATGAGAAGATAAACATCAAAAATAGGTGGACTGCCCTGTATGTCTTTGCAACCTATGGTAAGAGAGTAATCAAATCCAATAACATGGATGAATATATATATATATATATATATATATATATATATATATCTATGTGTGTGTGTGTGTTCTTAGGTAAAATAATCCCAAATGAGAGAGAAATGGGATCTCTATCTCACAATTCATCCTTGGAAAAGAGCCACCAAAAGTTTCCGAAGTCTATCAATGATGACCAGCATCTCACATTTCTATATAGAAGTAACCATGTAAAGACCAACACCTTTCCACTATGCCGCACAGCCAAGGGGACACAATATTCAAGAAGAGGACTCATTTCCTAGTGAATTTGGGGGTTTTCACTCAATAATTTTCTATAAAGGACCTACTACCTAATGAATCATGGGGGGGATACACTCTATAGGTTGAGGAACCACACCCTAGTCCTTCACTGGAGTTCCACTCTAGTTTCATGAGGAAACATTCCTTATCTGATAGGGGGGTTCCACTCCGTAAATATAGTAATCATGCCTAATATGATGGAGGGTCCACTATTTAGTTTGAGGAACCACACCTTGGTGTGACAGGGGGGTTCTACTCTGAATTCTCCAGGATGTGTGCCCTATCTAATAGGGGTTCCACTCATTAGGTAGAGGACCTGCACCCAAGATGATCGGGGTTCTACTCTATAGGTTGTGGACTCATGCCATGGTGTGATAAGGGGATCCACTCTAATGTCTCAAGGACTTGTGACCTATTTTATAGGGGGTTCCACTCAATAAGTAAAGGACATGCACACGAAATGATGAGGGTTTCCACTCTATAGGTCACTAGTGATACTTTTCCTAATCACTTCTATTTTTGGATGATACCAAAATAAGTATCACACTCAGAACATACCACATCATATCCAAAAATAACCAATAGATGGAACTATCAAGTTATTTGTAGAAAAAACACTTAGTACAAGCTACTCATGGGAAAAAATCTGAGTCTAAATGAAGAAGATATGAGAGTTTGAAGTTTATTCAAAAGAAACCAAGTGGTAAACAACATGTCAGGGACCCAAACGGCCTATGGTCCCACTCTTTCACTTGTCCATGTACTTGGATAGCACATGGATCCCAATATATGTAGAAGCACATGTCTTGCAGGTGGACTACACAGTGGTTAGAAAGCTACTCAGGATTAGGATGCGTCCTTCTCGTCACGCCCATATATTTTACCCGATATACATTTACTTTAGTACACTGTGTGCACTTGGGCTTGTTCGTTCACTTTGTTACATAGTATGTGTCTGGTCACGGATTTCCACATGGGTTCCTTCCCAAGTTCTCTTCCACATGGCTCGTCCACCCAGGGAAGAGGTACACGGTATGTAGGTGATCAATATGACGTGACATCCTTATAAATTTCTAAACCCATGTCTGTAACAACATAGAGGATACATTCCATGTGTTCATAATGATACACAGCATGTAGTTTTCCTTTTCACCGAAATTAAGATATGTAATCCAAGTTTTAGATTTGGCTTCTTTACTTTGAATTCAGCCTCTCCTTCATATAAAATTTAAGGATCTAGCCATCTTTTTTCATTTCCGGCCATCTAGTGGATAGAAATTCAATTATTGTTGTTATTCACAAATCCTTCATTAAAATACATCATCATGGAGGCCTTATCCTATCTTAAATCTATAAATCATGAGAAAAAGTGCCCGTTGTCCATGATAAAATGCCCAAATTCATCCCTAGTTTCCAATACTTTCATCGCTCATAAAACCGTTGAAAATTTGGATGTTCGATCGGGCTCGATCCCGTCCAGAAATGTTGAATCACAAACTTGGGGTAAAATGATGATGAATAGTAAGAAATTTAGGGGGAATGAACAAACACAAATGTTTATATATCACTACTGAGTATTCTTATCCAATGGTCATGAATGGGGGTATCCAGGGTTTGAAACAAAATAATAATCGATTAAACGTGTACATATGCACATGCCAAAAGTTCATAAATTGGTGCAGATCAAAGAAATAATGATTATACATAATAAATTTAATCAAAAAGCGTGAAATAAATAATTTTATGAGTCCTACCAAGAGATTTAATCATTCTTTGTCGAAGAAATTACCCACCATTTAATGTAATAATTCCTTTTTTTTCACTACATTTGGATCTTCCCTGATCCAGAGATTCGTCGTCACTAGATGTGACTCGACAAATAAAGGGGGGAGTAGATTCTCTCGATGGTCCAAGGATTGTAAAACTAAACCTAGAAAAATCATCATAATGATATATTTATGTGAAATGTAAATAGTTTATTTAATTAAATAATTTAAATTAAACATTAAATTATTTCATTGAACATACATTAAATGGTTATTTTATCTGAATGCCCCATTATGAGCTATTTTAGGTTGTGCCTAGGAAAAAGGTCTCATTCCAGACACAACCTTAGTCTCAGATTTCAGATCCAATATTCTTTTAAAGATTTATCACATTTTATTTATGAATATTCATGTCTGTATTGTACAATATATTTAATATTTTTATAAAATTATTCTTGGGCACACTAGGCCTTGGAATCGCACTCTAACTTGGCCACTGGATCTATATATATATATATATATATATATATATATTCAAAGTCTTATAATGAAAAAAATGGGACTATTAAAGAATAAAATTAAATGGTTTTATTATGAAAATTTCAAATAATTTCATTCAACTGAAATTCAAGAGTAAACAATCTTAATATAATGAGATTTTGAAATAAAAATTGTAAATATCGTAACATTGAAGTGAGAGTAACCAAATGAATAGAATATGTGTATTAAATAATATCCACATAAAACTGGTGGAAATGAAACATAATATAAAAAATTAAATATATATATATAATCATTGTATATTAATAGAAATGAGGTAATAATATAACCCCATGAAAATAAATTGAGTTATAAAATTCTTTACCACTTGGTAACTATTAATAAAAATCACCTTAGATAAAATAATTCAAATTAAAACTTAAAATACCATGAATTATCTAGGAATAATAATATTTTATGTAAAATGGGAATTATATACACCACATAAAAGTGAATTGGTGTATAATAACAAATAGGTCTCAATGAGATGTAAATTGAGTTCAAGTCACTCGCCTTATGATTTCTTTGGTTGAGAAAGATTTAAACTCATGAATAGTGGTTTAAACATGTTATAAACTTGTTTGATAACCATATTAGTTTTTATAATATCATATATTATCCATTTATAACATATTGTTACCTTTTCATTAATAATATTTTTTTATTTTTATTGTTTCAGGTGTTAATTTCCCTGTTTTCTCATGCATGTTCTATCATGAAAGATGGTAAAGAAAAATTAAGTACTTTGTGATCATAGAGATGGTAGGACATATGTACACATGAGTAACATTTCCATTTTTCAATGATTATTATAGAAAGAAGGTAAGTAATATTTTACTTTCTGATAATTATCATAATATCATATATAACATATTATATACCTATATATATCATTCATGTGGTGTGGTTATGAAAAGAGAGTCGCATCACTTTGTGAAGGCGGTAGTCCACACGTACATGACTGATGTTGTCATCTTTATTTGATTGAAAAGTAATGTAGGAAAATGATATATATTAGAATTCCATAATGATAAATATGTCATTATTATCATTGTTATGTCATTTATATCATATATAATCTTTAAATTATCTTTATAACCTTCCATGTGAAGCATTAGGGAATGGAGAATCACATCGCTTCATGAGGTGGTAGTCCACCGAACAAACAAGTGAAGTTTTCATATCTCTTATGTAATGGAATGTAGAAAATAAATATATGTAATAATTACACCAAAGGTTTAAATATATTATATCTTCTCTAGGAAGGAATTGAACCTTAGGTAGAGGCATTGGGTGGAGTACTTACAGACATTTCACTTTGACATAGTCCACACCCCAGGGAAGAGGAATGTTTCCGCTAACACTATTAGTATTAAATTTCCATCCCACACTATCATGTAAGGAAAATAGGAGTGAAAATTTAAGTGTATTTTCTCTCAATTTCATCTATATTTATAGAAGAATCATTCAATAATATTTATGTCCAGTTATAATTTTTTATCATCTCTCGTTAAGTTGATTCTATGGGATCAGTAGCAGGATAGCTATCTTAGAAGAATATGAGAAAACTTATATGGTTGGGAGACCATTTATAATATTTTTATCCCCTATTATGTAATCATTCACTTCCAGAGTATTCATACTTTTATTTTTTAGAAATTTGGTGATGTATTATTTTTATAATTCTTTATCCTTCATTTATTTCTATACTATAAAGATTAATTATGACAAGAGATGGTGTTTCTGTTGGTTGGGTATGAATCATGACATTTCATATTATGTGTCTAATTATTTCACCTACCAAAATATTAAGTAAAAGTGAAAAATTTCTACTTCTTTGTATCAACCTTTTCTTGTGCTAGTATAAAAATAGGATGAGGTATCTAGGGACTTTATAGTTATATTACCATGGACTCTATAGAAAAATAACACAATTTGGGTAGTGATTTATCGATTGGTAAAAATAGCTAATTTAATTTCTATTAGGTTCACCAAAAAGGATAAATATCTTATTAATATGTATGTGTATAAAATCATGAGATTTAATGGGGTTCCCTCGGCCATTATAACTAACAGGGATCCCCGATGTACTTCTTGATTCTGGAAAAGTCTCTAAGAGGCAATGAGGACTTAGGTAAAGTTGAATACATCTTATCATCAATATATTGATGGTCAGATAGAGTATATTATTCATATTATCGAGGATATGATTTATACTTATGTCTTGAATTTTTGAGGATCTTGGGATATTCATCTACATTTGGTTTTCATCTCTTATAATAATATTTATGAGTTGTCTATTATATTAGATCCCTTTAAGGATATGTATAGTCACCCATTCAGATCCCTCATTATTCGTCGTAGGTGGGTGAGGCCACTCTTGTGGAACTGAAAATTGTTCAAGATATTCCAAATATGATTTAGTATACATATTGAGACTTGGTTATATTTCATATTTTGTAAAAATATTATGAATATTTTCAATGATTTACTTTGGATTTTTTTATTAGTGAATGGATATTTTTGAAAGTTTCCCCACACATGGGTCACTGTTGTCTTTGGAGGGAAGGGAATTTAGATTTGATATATATGGGATAGTTTTAGATTAATGAAAAATTGGAAAGGTAGCTTGTCAATTTGAATTATCAGTGAAATTAAAACGTATGCATGATTTTTCCATATATATCAGCATAGTAAGTATCGCATCAATCCTTACCCTGATGAAAATTTGAAGGAAGGTGAGTTGGTGTAATTCCCCAACCCTAGAAACCTATATTTAGTTAATTTTTTATTAAAATTGAATGATTAAAAGGAATCAAACCCCTAAGTACATGGTACCCAAAGTATATTGGGAAAGATAGAAAATACAACATGATACATAATAAAATAAATTAAACTACATCCTTGAAAGCTTATTCGAAGTTTTATTCTTCATAACCTAGAGAAAGGAAACATAAAAAGGGTGATATTAAATTCTCATTAAGGGTTATATGAAGAAATAATGAGAGGATTAAATTCAATTAGTAATAGAAATTATGGAAAGGAAAATAATTTGAAAAACAAATTCCATCCATTAACTCAGAATGAAAATGAATCCACATATTTTTTTCATAGTGAAAATTTCATGGGAATTAATAAATGAGTAATTAATGAAGATAATTATTATTTATTGGACAACCTGTATCTGGAATATTAACCATTATATCATCAATATGGTTTACGTCTGATGGTATAACCTTGTTTGATTTTATTTGGAAACAAACACAAAGGGTTTTTTCACCAACAATTTTGTCTCATGAGACCTGTTGATGCATGGAGGGGAAATAGAAGTCCCATCCCATCACTAAAAGTACAAATAATTCTTAATAAATGTACTTAATTCAAGAGAAATATTCTTTATTAATATCTATACTGAATAGAGGATATGGATTCATCAATATTTTTGTAGTTAAAATGACATTCAAAGTAAACACTGCATATAAAATGCTATACGGCTAAGAAAATAATCATATCAATGATAAAATAATAAGGATATTTAATAGAAATATAATTTTGTAGGAAAATTATCAAAGGATCAGTAGATACACCATATTAAAATGATTAAGTTCATGATACCAAGTAAGTCTCAACGGAATGAAAATTGAGACAATGCCCAATACCTTATGCCTGAAAGTGTTCTTCACTTGGTATTAATATCCTAGATAATCAGATTAAATCAATTAATTAATTAATTAAAAATATTTACTACATTTATTTTATTTATTATAAATTTATTAAGTTCATTTATGGGCGTTTTTTATGAGTTAAAAGATACAATTTCATCATTCATGAGTGCTAGCTTTCTTTGTTTTCAAGATCGGTTCACTTATTTATAAGTAATGATGTTCATGTAAAGTTGGTATAATTCTCCATAATTGGAATTATATATTTTTAATGAACATATAAAATTGTAAATGGTTATATATATCATTTTTTATATGGTATAAGGATGAAACATTAGATAATATTTTATTGTTAATTTCTTTGATTATTTTTGTGTTTTTTCGATCATCACACACTAGTTTTGTTTAATTAATTAATACTATATATATATATATATAATGGTTACATAACATTAAATAGGATATAATACATATTTAAAAATCTAGTTCAACCATAAAAATGGTTTCATGACCAGTGTCTCATCCATGACTTATTTAATATGTGTTTTTATTTAATTACAATTCTTGATTTTTTTGTGGGGGTTTCCCATGTAGTTTTGGAGGAAATGGTGTCTTGTCATAATTTGGGCCAAATCGTGAGCTCATCTTATGTTTTAAAAACAGTTTTTTTCATTAATCCTTTATCTTTCAACATTTTACACCCATTCCACTTCCCAATTGGCTTCCCCTAGTATATTAAAATCGCCATGTCCTTTTAGACCTCATAGGAATCCATAATCATGATAGATTTGGGTTTTCTATTAAGGTATTGGGACAGAACGTAATCTCATTTCCTGATTTAATAAAAATTGATTCTTTATTATCTTATTCAATTATTAAGGTTTTTTAGTGATTACAACTCTCACCTGAGCCCACTTACCCAAGGTGTGCCCCCATACTGTTTTACCCATCTCTGGATTTCTCAAATCATCCACATTTGAAGAGGTAACTTGTTTCTTTAAAAAATCCTTCAATTTTTACTATTTTCTCTCCATTTTAGTTCTCACTTGACCTAGTCATCCTTATTCTAACCTCACTTTCATTTTTGGCTATTTGTAAATTTAGATACTGGGGTATTTGGGGCATTTTATTCAAGATATCTCAAGTAAGTGGGTTTCCTTCCTTCCTTCCCCCATTTTCTTAGGGTTTCTTCCTTTTTCTTAAGGTTTCATACATATTTTATTGAAGTTACTAATTTACAATAAATTATTTATTCAAACCTAGGGTTTTATCATGGTTTTATTGGTCTAATAGTATGGCTTTAGGATTTATTTAACTATCTTGTGGTGCGGCAGTGGTGTGGCGGTGGTGCAGGTGAACTTTCACACAAAGATTTAGTGTTTTGACATTTGTGTTAGGTGATTCCATGTGTAAGAATTTATTGATTCATTTTATTATTTGATTTATTTATTTATAATGTTCCTAATATGTTTTTTGTGGTGCAAAAACTATTTTTGGTAGCATTGGTTGAGAGGTTAATTTTAATGTAGCATTTTTGTGTAAAAATGTGTGTTTGTCTTGTGTATTCTGTGTTTTACCACTTGGGTCTATTTTATGGTTCATTAATGGTTTTATTAAATGTTTATATGACTTCCAATTCTATTATTATGTTATATTTTCATGAATTTGGTTTCAAAATAGGGTTTTGAGAAGGATTTTATGGGCAAATCTTTGTTACACTCCTTGGAATTGTTTTATGAAGGTTTTAAATGGTTTTTGGATTTATGTAAGAGGTGAAACTATGATGGAAAACTATTTTGATAGAGTGTAATTTTAAAATGGCCCATTTTTATGTGAAATGGATGTTATGTTATGTGTACTATCTTGGAAATTTCTTATAAAATTGTTTAAAGTATTTATTGAAGTGTGAAAGATACGTGAAATGCGTTGTGGGGTATTTTGGTGGGAGTATGGTTTCAAAATGAATTGGAATGAAAAAAGAAATTATGTAACATGTGTGTGGTATTTTTGGTGTGTCTGATTTGGAAATGGTATTTGAATGTGAAAATGTTATTTCATGTCTTGTGGAACTTGTTTGATCACAATAGGAAAAACCTGGGTTTCTAGGTGTGTGGATGTGTACAAGTTTGCTAGTGATCCCGTGGGGTTTGGCCCATGTTTCACGTAGAAATTTGACAATGACAACACTAAATAAACTATGATGATGATGTTTTTGTGGGACCACAAGGTTATGGGTTCGATCCCTACTAGAAGCTCGTGTACACGAGAACAGATACTTATATGGTTACTTTCACCGAGATACAAGGTACCCAGGACCCACAACGAGCTATTACCTAGGGGTGTTCCAATTTCTAGTACTCATTGTACATTTTACACTAATCGTCGGAATATGGTGTGTTCGGATGGAAAAATTCAGCATCTATTTCATTTCATTTAAAAGTGTCGATTCTTAAAAATAACCCACTTGAAAACTGATTTTATTTACAGTTTCATTTCCTAAATATTTTTACAAGCATTCCTTGTTTAAAAAACTTGAAAGATTTTTGTATTATAATGATTATCACATGGAATATTTCAATGGTGGAATCCTACTAGAATTTGTCTCACACCCTTCTTACACCTTTGGGTGTAAGTAGACATGGTAATATTTGTTGCAGATTTGGGTAAAGCTCTTAGAACTGGTGGTTCGGGTTTCTAGTGATCCTTCGTGGTGTCGTATTATAGAGATGGATTGAGGGTGATTCCCCCTTGCCTTGAGGTGGTTATTGGGATTTCCATTTTGTTTTTACACTTTTTTCGTAGTCTTTGGTATTAGTATAAACCTTTCTTCCCAATTATGAATTTTATTAAAGGCTTGTTTGGTGTAAAATTTCAGATTCAGTTTATTTATTATATTTTGTTGTCTTATGTTTCTGAACTTAGGTAAATCATTCCAAAACACTCATATATGATACCCGAGAACTTATTTCAACCCTTGAGGATGAGGAACGCCCTTAGGGTCTTTCCACGGACCGGTTCAGGTGTTGGTTTTCAAGGCGACTAGATCTGGTTCGTGAAAAATTGTATCAGTGGAGGTTTTCTCTCTTGGTTCATGTCATTTGGGGAAGTTTCGGGATAGTTCAGAGCTAGGATTTCGGGACTTGACATTTTAATTATTAGTAGGGTTCATGGAAATCACAGTTTTCTATGAGATTCAAGTATCTATAGGAATATGGGTTTTATCTAAGTTCTTTGTTTCTCATGATTCGTTGATGATTGGTGGGAAATGAAAAGAGAGTTGGGTTGATGGTCCTAGTGAGCTCGCAGGGCCTGGAAAGCCATGTAGAGCTGGGTATATTGCCCTAGAACACCCTCTATGATGGTTAAGTTATTGTAATATTTACAAAAACCATATTTTAAAGTCACCCACTAACAGTAGTTTTCTCTCATATTGTATTGTGTCTTTTTGTTTTGGAATCATGGAAATTTGGTTTTAAAATAAAAATGACTTGGTTTTATGAAACATGACATTTTTGTGAAATGATTTTATAATAAATTGGAGGTTTTTTCACTTCAAAAAGGGTGGAAATTAATTTTCATAATTATTTTTAAATGGTAAATGGTTTTTTTACACCACCATTTAAAACATATATTATATTAAAGTGGGTTTGGAAAATCTGTTTCAAATAAAATTTTCTGAATTATCGAAAATTGTTTCAAATGGAATAAAGTGTTTTATAATTTATGTGTGGGGGTTTAAGATGTATTTTTATTTGGTAACTAATAATCATTTGAAAAGTTTTATGAAATTTTAGAACCTTTTTTTGAAATGAGAAGAGATGAGTTCTTAATTAAATGGTGATTTATGAAATGGAGTTTTTCATGAAATTAGAAGTGTTTTGAAATGGGTTGAAATATTTTTAAATAGTTTTGAAAGGCATGAAAGTGTGTTTTTATTTAATTATGGGTTATTTTATTATTGTTTTGTAAGATGTAAATTGGGTTTTTATTTTATGGTTAACGGTTTTGAGAAAGTGAAAGTGTCTTTAAAATGTTGTGATTTTGAAAAGAGGAAAGGTTTGGTTTTGGTCTTTGGTGTTCTCAAGGGTGACAACATGCATGGGTTTATATGGTGATATTAATGGTTAGTGGAATTAATATATGAGTGTCATGATGGATATGAGGTGGGTTCCTATTGTGGCATGTAAACATGCATGTGTGAGTCTCATGAGATACCATTGGTAAATGTGAAACCCACCAACACTGTTTTTTATGAATGATTTTGAAGGAAAGTGTTGTGTTTTGATAATTTGTGGTTGGGGGTGTGGCTTATGTGTTTTAGATATTTTTATTGTTTGATGTTTTGAGTTCAATAACACCTATTTTTAAATGATGTTTTGGGATTGTGTTTTGTCGGTAAGTTGGAATGAAGCATTGGTCAGTGGTCTCTTTTGAGAAAAAGTTTGGGAGGCCAATATGGTGGCTCCCCTCATGTGTTCAGTTCTGGTTTATGGTATGTTGTGACCAAATGACTATCTTGGTTGGGTACTTGGTTTTTCATATTGGCTAGGGTACACTGTCAAAAAGAGTTAATTCATGACTGATTTGTGGCCCATGGCGATTCGTCGTTGGATGATCCTCCAGTTGATCAACATAAGGACTTTCTTCTTAAGATTTGGAGATTGAGTATACCACTCTTCTTTTTCGGTTATGTGGATCCCCTTGTGGAGGGATAATGATTATGGTAGGTTGAAATAGACCTTAGTTTCTTAAGTTTCATGAGTCATCAAAGTTGAATGTAAATCAAGGTTGTCAGAGTAGAATAATGTATTAAGGGGAATTTGGTTCTTTTTCTGTCTCATCGAAGAAAGAGTTCATGTTATTCCACCATTGTGGAAAATTTGGCCAAGAGTGGTTATTATGGACTCTTGCTGGAATCGTGTTCGATTTGGGACTCGACATAAGGTCCCACCCTTTGTTTTTTAATTAGTTGCAATGGTTATGTTCGGTGATGCCTTGCGATGTCGTGTGTTCGTTTGCCTGTAAGGGTGAAGGTTGTACAATCTTATGAGAGTCGCTATTTTGTTAGATGCCTGTCTCCCTTCAGGGAATTTTGAAATCCTATGTTCTAAAGGAAGGTTTTTATATGTGTCCCTTAATTCTAATGTTTCCCATCCAAAGAAACAAGGGGTGACATTTGTGCATCCTCTAATCCCTTGTTCTGGTAAAATGATGGGTTAGGGTAAAGTAAGTTTGAAGTGTGTCATGTCACATTAAGCCTATCTGAGATCATGGTGTAATTGTTTGTGGAACTGGAATAAGAAGTTCCATTCGGGGCTTTCAAAAACCTGATTGTTAGGCAGTAGATACTTTAATCATCTAATCTCCATCCATAGG
This sequence comes from Viscum album, assembly GCA_963277665.1. Classification (NCBI taxonomy): domain Eukaryota; kingdom Viridiplantae; phylum Streptophyta; class Magnoliopsida; order Santalales; family Viscaceae; genus Viscum; species Viscum album. The sequence goes on from OY728157.1 coordinate 175,196,320, forward strand.
TCCCAGAGTGAAGTTGGCGTGTAGTCAGGGGAAATCTTGGGGTCCTTCAAACCTTTGGTCATGTTTCTATCCTCTTTATGAAAGATGTGAATATTTTAAACCACGGGTGTAATCATCTTATTCTATTTGTCCACATTCATTGGTATAGGTGGGAGGACCTTGTTTCCATTTATATTTTGAGTTCATGTTATTCCATTGGGTTTCCTTTTAATGTTTAGATAAAAGGATGAAATTTGGGATAGTCATATTGAAGAGCATGGTTTGTGCACGGTTAGTAGTAATTGTATGCCAACCTAGGAATCCATATGATAAGAGACAATATCTACCACATGGTTGTGTTCTTCAGCCCATGTAACCATGTGAAGCTTCCCCTTTGGATATATTTCTCTACATTGTTATCACATGGTTTCCCAAACCGTGTGGTCGTGCCAACTCTTTAAATTTGGGGGTCTTTTCATGTCAGCCTATGCTGATCAGTTAATATGGTTGGTTCTTTTGGTAGGGAGACCACTATGATTATAATTTAAGATCCTTTGTAAAATTATAAAGATATTATACCCCTTATGTTGGGATTCCATTTGGGGATCCCCCTGTTAGTTTCCTGATTCTATCTCAGAAAAAAATTGACTTTCCCATTATGGTGGGGAGTCTGTTTGTGTCTCCCCATATAAGTAACTTGGTTTTATCCCTAGTGTTGGTGTGGAAATAGGTAGTCTCGTTCGGAGTTATTTAACCCCATACTTACACCTTTAGTAAAAATTGGTATTGGAGTGCACCCAACAGTTTTTTTTGAAGTGAGACTGTGGTGACCTCGTTCATTTTCATTGTTCTTTCCAGCTAAGTTGCTTGAGGTTTGTTCGGATAGAGTTTGAGGTGTTTTGTTTTGAGATGTAGTTAGAATGTGATTTATCATTTCAATAAGAGGTTTATGTTTTTTTGGTGATAGTGTTCCTTCAATTATTGATCAATTTGAGGTGTTTTGGCCTTTTGGGGGTGGGAAGAACTTGGCAAAGGAGTCCATTTTGGCCTTTTGGTTGGGTTTGGTTTTTTACTTTTGGCCATGTTGTGGATTTCTGAGGGTGGAAAGTTTTATGGTGGGTAGAATTTTCACTTCCACTAATTTTTAAAATTTATTTTTCATTTAACTGCTATTATTGATTTTTTTTGGTAGTTTCCCATGTAGTTTTGGAAGAAAGGGTGTGTTTTCATGATTTGGGTCAAACCGTGAGCCCATTTCAAGTTATAAAAAAATTTATAACTCCTTCATTTATCAACATTTTACACACATTAAAATTTCAAATTGGCATAACCTAGTATATTGAAACCACCATATCTTTTTGGACCTCATAGGAATCCATAATCATGATCAATTTTGGTTTTTTATTAAAGTATTGGGTCATCCCGTAAGCCCATTTATTGCTTTAAGAAAATTAATTCTTTAATATCTTATTTAATTATTAATTTTATTTGGTTCTTCAAACTATCACCCAAGCCCAATTACACAAGGTGCACCTCCATGCTGTTTTTACCCTCTTTGGAGCTAATATTAATCGTAAATTATGGAAAAACATCACTACATTTCTCAAATCATCAATATTCTAAGAGGTAAATTGTTTCTTTAATAACTCCTTCAATTTTTAATATTTTTATTCCATTTAAATTCTCAATTGAACTAATCATCTTTATTTTAACCTCACTTTCATTTTTTTCTATTTTTAAATTTAGAAACTTGTGTATTTTTTGTTATTTATTCAATATATTTCAAGTAAGTGGGTTTCCTTCCTTCCTTCCCCCATTTACTTAGGGTTTTTTCCTTTTTCTTAGGGTTTCATCTATATTTTCATAAAGTTACTAATTTCCAGAAATTAAGGATTCAAACCAAGGTTTTATCTTATGTTTATTGGTCTAATATTATGGTTTAAGGTTTTATTTAACTCCCTTATGGTGAGGTGGTGGGTAGGGTGAACTTTCGCATGAGGATTTGGTGTTTTGAAATTTATGGTAGGTGATTCCATGTGTAAGAATTTCATGGTGAGTTTGATTTATTTATTTATTTATTTATAATGTTCTTTACATGTTTTTTTGGTTTGAAAACTATTTTTGGTAGCATTGGATGAGCGTTCAATTTTAGAGTAGCATTTTTTTGTAAAAATGTGTGTTTGTCTTGTGTATTCCTTGTTGTACCACTTGGAGCTATTTTATGGTTCATGAAATGGTTTTATTAAATGGTTATAGGGCTGAAAATTATATTTTTATATTATATTTTCATGAATTTGGTTTCTAAATATTGTTTTTAGAGGGGTGTTATGTGCAAATATTGGTTACACTTTTTGGAATTGTTTTATGAAGGTTTTAAATAGTTTCTTGATTTATTTAAGAGGTGAAACTATGTTGGAAAACTATTTTGGTAGGAGTTTACTTTTGAAATGGTCCATTTTTATGTTAAAGGGATGTTATTTAATGTGTATTATCTTAGAAATATTTTATAAAATTGTTTAAAGTATTTATTAAAGTGTGAAAGAGATGTGAACTGCATTGTGGGCTGTTTTGGTGTGAGTATGGTTTCAAAATGAATTTGAATGAAAAAAGAAAATTATGTGACATGTGTGTGGGATTATTGGTGTGTTTGTGATTTTTAAATGGTATTTTAATGTGAAAATTTTATTTCATGGATTGTGAAACTTGTTTGAGAACAAGAGGGAAAACTCGGGTATCTAGGTGTGTGGATGTGTACTAGTATGCAAGTGATCCCGTGGGAGTTGGAACCTGTTTCACGTAAAAAGTTTGGTGATGAAAACAAAAACTAAACTATGATTATGATAATGTTGGGGGACCACTATTTTATGGTTTTTATCCCTACTACTGGATTGTGTGCATGATAGTGGATATTTGTATGGTTACTTTCACTGAGATACAAGGTACCTGGGACCCACAACGAGCTAGTACTTAGGGGTGTTTCAATTGATAGTGCCCATTGGACATTTTACACTCATCGTTGGCATTAAACATGTTTTGATGGAAAATTCAGCATCTTGTGCATTTTTTTAAAAGTGTTCATTCTTTAAAATATCCCACTTGAAAACTGATTTTATTTAAAGTTTCATTTTCTAAACATTTTACTAGAATTTCTTATTTAAAAAACCTGTAAGATTTTTATATTATAATGATTATTACAAGAAATATTTTTGTGGTGGTATCTAACTGGGCATTGGATCACACCCTAATTACACCTTTGGGTGTAAGTAGACTTGGTAATGTTTGTTGTAGGTTTGGGTAATGCTCTTAGAACTGGTGGTTTGGGTTTCTAGTGGTCTTTTGTAGTGTGGTATTGTGGAGATGGATTGAGGGTGATTCCCCCTTTCCATGATTTGGTTATAGGGCTATCCATTTTTGATTTATTATTTTGTTGTAGTCTTTGGTCTTTGTGCAATCCTTGTTTCCCAATTCTGAATTTTATTAAACGATTATTTGGTGTAAAATTTCACATTCAGTTTACTTATTTTTTTTGGTTGTCTTATGTTTCTGAACTTGGGTAATTCATTCCCAAACACTCATATATGACACTCGGGCACTTGTTCCAACCCATGGGGATTGGTAATGCTATTTGGGTCTTTTCACAGACCAGGTCGGGTGCCGATTTTGATGGTGACCAGATCTGGTTCATGGAAAAATGGTATCATAGCAGGTTCACTCTCTTAGTTCATGTTATTTGGTGAAGAGTTGGGATAGTTCAGGGCTAGGATTGTCGGGACATGACATTAAGATTATGAGGAGGGTGACTGGATAGCACACTTCATGATGAGATTCAAGTCTCCAAGGGAATTTAGGTTTTATATGAGTTCTTTGTTTCTCATGGTTCATTGATGATTGTGGGAAATGAAAAAAGGGTTAGGTTGATGGTCCCAATGAGCTCTCAGGGATTGGAAAGCCATGTGGAGCTAGGGATATTGACCAGAACACTATACGTGATGGTGAAGTGATTGTAATATGGCCTCTAACTATATTTCCAAGTCAAAATCTGACACTAGTTTCCTCTCGTATTATTTTGTGTCTTTTTTTTGGAATCTTGGAAATTTTGTTTTAAATAAAAAATGACTTGATTTTAAGAAATGTTAAATTTTTGTGAAATAATTTTATAATAAAGGGGAAACTATTTCATTTTAGAAAGGGTGTAAATGGATTTTTAGAATTTTTTGAAATGGTAAATGGTCTACTTACACCACCTTTTAAAATATAAATTATGTAAAACTAAGTTTTGAAAATATGTTTCAAATAAAATTTTTAAAACTATTGAAAATTGATTTGAATAGAAAAAAGTGTTTTAGAATTTATGTGTAGGGGTTAAAGAAGTATTTTTATTTAGTAACTACTAATCATTTTAAATGTTTTATGAAATTTTAGAACTGTGTTTTTAAATGAGAATATTTGAGTTCTTAATTAAATAGAAATTTATTAAATAGAGTTTTTCATGAAATTAGAATTGTTTTGAAATGGGTTGAAATGTTTTGAAATGGTTTCTCAAGGCATGAAAGTTAGTTTTTATTGAATGATGGTTGATTTTATAAATTGGTTTTTTAATATCTATATTGGGTTTTGATTTTATAGTTAGTGTTTTTGAGAAAGGGAATGTGTGGTTAAAATTTTGTGATTTTGAAAAGATTAAAGGTTTGGTTTTTGTTTTTTGTGTTCTCAAGGGTGACCACATGAATGGGTTTATATGGTAATATTGATGGTTAATGTAACTATTAGATTAGTGTTAGGATGGATATGAGGTGGGTTCCTGGTGTGTCATGTAAACATGTATGTGTGAGACTCATGAGATACCATTGGTAAATGTGCAACCCAACAACACTATTTTTTAAGAATGTTTTTTAAGGAAAGTGTTTTGTTTTGATAATGAGTGGTTGGGAGGTGTGTCTTATGTGTTTTTAGGATTGTTATTGTAGGATTTTTTGAATTCAAGAAACCCTCTAATTTAAACGATGTTTTGGGTTTGTGTTTCTTCGATAAGTTGAAATAAAGCGTTGGTATGTGGTATCTTTTGAGAAAAAGTTTAGGATACCAAAGTGGTGTCTCCCCTCTTTTGTTCGGTTCGGGTTTTTGGTATGTTTTGATCAAATGACCAACATGGTTAGGTCCTTGGGTTTTCTTATTGTCTAGGGTACACCCACATAAAGAGTTAATGCATGAATGATGTGTAGACCAAGGTGATTCGCCGTTGTATGATCCTCAAGATAATCAATATAAGGAATTTCTTCTTGAGATTTAGAGATTGAGTTTCCCCCCCCCCCCCACACTTGTTTTTCGGTTATGTGGATCCCCTTATAGAGGGATATTGGTTGTGTGAGGTAGAAATAGATCTTAGTTTCCTAATTTTCTTGAGTCGTCGAATGTTAATGCAGTTCAAGGTTGTCAGCATAGAATGATGTATTAAAGGGGATTTGGGTCTTTTATCAGTATCAACGAAGCAAGAGTTCATGTTAGGCCACCAGTCTGGAAAATCTGGCCAAGAGTGGCTGTTATGTCTGCTTTCTGGAGTTGTGTGTTGTTTGGGTCTCAGCATAAGGTCCCTCTCCTTATGTTATTTTTATTTGTCGTAATGGTCATGTTTGGTTACTCCTTGCGATGTTGTGTGCTCATTTGACTGTAACGGTGAAGGATGTGAAATCTTATGAGAGTCTCTATTTTGTCGGATGTGTTTCTCCCTTTAAAGAATTTCAAAATTATTTATTTTAGAGAAAGGTGTTTCTATGTGTCCTTTAATTTTTTTATTTCCCATCCTAAGAAATAAATGATGAAATGTGTGGATCATTTAAGCCCTTGTTTTTGTTAAATGATGGGTTATGGTAAAGTGATTTTGAAGTGTGTCATGTCTCATTAAGAACATTTGAGATCACAGTGTAATTGTTTGTGGCACAGGAAGAAGATGTTTCATTTGTGGATTTCTAAAGTCTGACTATGAGGCAGAAGATGCTTCAATCATCTGAGCTCCATCCATAGGCCTCAGAGTGAATATAGCATGTAGTCATGGGAAATACTGGGGTCGTTCAAACCTTTGGTCAAAGTCCTATCCTCAGTATGAAAGATGGGAATAGTTTAAAGCTCTGGTGCCATCATCATGTTTCAGTTGTTCCCATTCAGTGGTAGATGTGGGAGGACCTAGTTTCCATGTTATATCTTGGTTTCAAATTGTTACCTTAGGTTTCATTTTAATTTTAAGATAAAAGGATGAAAATTAGTTCAGGCAGATTGAAGAGCATGGTTTGCGCATGTTTAGTAGTAATCATGTGCCAACCTAGGAAACCGTGCAATAAGAGATAGTAGCTACCATATGATCTCCGCATATTCGTGTGCCTCAGACCATGTAATTGTGCACAACTTCCTCTTTGAAAATAATGCTTTTCACATTTAGCGCATGGTTTCCCAAATTATGTAGAGTAACCGTTCGGTCGTGCCATCTCTTTAAATTTTGGGGTCTTTTCATGTCAGCCCTTGTTGGTCGGTTAAGATGGTTGGTTCTTATGGTGGGGATACCCACTATGATTCTTGAGTAATTTATTTTTGAAATGTATAAGGAAATTCTACCCCTTATGCCAAGATTCCATTCAGGGCTCCCCCTGTTAGTGGGCTGATTCTATCTTGGGGGGAAAATGAGTTTCCACTTATGGCGGGGAGTCTGTTTGTGTCTCCTTATATCAGTAACTTGGTTTTGTCCCTAGTTTTGGTCTGGAAATAGGTAGTCTCGTTCAGAGTTATTTTACCACAAAATTCCTCCTTGATTAAACTTTTGGATTGGAGTGCTTCCAATTGTTTTTTTAAGTAAGATTGTGGTGACCTCGTTCGTTCTTCATTCTTCATTCTAGGTAAGTTTCTTGAGTATTTTTCGGATAGTGTTTAAGGTGTTTTGTGTTGGGATGTAGTTTGAATATGATTGATCATTTCAAGAAGTGATTTATGTTTTGGTTAGTGAGATTATTATTTCATTTATTGATCAATTAGAGGTGTTTTGGCCTTTTGAGGGTGGCTAAATCTTGGAAAATGATTCCATTTTGGTCTTTTGATTGGGATTGGTTTTTTTCTTTTGGTCTTGTTGTGGCTTTATGAGGGTGTGAAGTTTTATAGTGGGGAGAATTGTCACATCCATGACTTCTTTAAAATTAATTTTTCATTTAATTACTATTCTTGATTTGTTTTTGGGGGTTTCCCATGTAGTTTTGGAGAAAAGGGTGTGTTTTCATGATTTGGGCCAAAACGTGATCCCATTTCATGTTTGAAAAACAAGTTTTGTTTTTTAAAACTACTTAATTTTTCAAAATTTTACACCCATTCCACTTCCAAATTTGTATCCCCTAGTATATTAAAACCACAATATCCTTTTGGACCTCATAGTAAAAAATAGTCTTAATGGATTTGGGTTTTTTATTTAGGTATTGGTCCATCCCGTAAGCTCATTTCCTGTTTTAAAAAAATTAATTCTTTAATATATCATTCAATTATTAAGTTTGTATAGTGATTCCAAATCTCACCCAAGCCCACTTACCCAAGCCATGACCCCATTCTATTTTTCCCCTCTTTAGAGATCATATTCATCGCTAATTAGGGCAAAACTTCTCTGGATTTCTTAAATCATCCAGATTTGAAGAGGTAACTTGTTTCTTTCATAACTCCTTAAATTTTTACTATTTTCCCTTCATTTTAGTTCTCACTTGACCAACTCAGCCTTATTCAAACCACACTCTCATTTTTTTTGATGTTTTTAAATTCAACTACTGGTGTATATGGGCGTTTTATTCAAAATATCTCAAGTAAGTGGGTTTCCTTCTTTTCTTCCCCAATCTTCTTAGGGTTTCTTCCTTTTTCGTAGGGTTTCTTCCATTTTCTTATGGTTTCATCCATATTTTCTTGAAGTTCCTAATTTTCAAAAAATTATAGATTCAAACCTAGGGTTTTATATTGGGTTTATTGGTCTAATCTTGTGGTTTTAGGTTTTATTTAACTCTATTGTGGTGTGGTGGTGGTGTGGGTGAACTTACGTGCAAGGATTTAGTGTTTTGACATTTGTGGTAGGTGATTCCATGTGAAAGAATTTCTTTATGTGTTTTATTGCTTGATCTATTTATTTAGAATGTTTCTAATATGTTTTGTGTGTTTTGAAAATTATTTTTGGTATCATTGGTTTATCGGTTAATTTTAGAGTATCATTTTTGTGAAAAAATGTGTGTTTGTCTTATGTATTCTATTTTGTACCACTTGGGGCTATTTTATGGCCCATGAAATGGTTTTATTAAATGTTTATAGGGCTTAAAAATTATGTTTTTATGTTATATTTACCTGAATTTGGTTTCATAATATGGTTTTAGAAGGATTTTATGTGAAAATCTTGGTTACACTCCTTGGAATTGTTTTATAAAGGTTCTAAATGGTTTCTCGATTTATGTAAGAGGTGTAACTAGGTTGGAAAACTATTTTGGTAAGAGTGTACCTTTGAAATTGTCCATTTTAATGTGAAATGGATGTTATGTGATGTGTAATATCTTGTAAATGTTTTATAAAATTGTTTAAAGTATTTATTGAAGTGTCAAATAGATTTGAAACGCATTGTAGGGTGTTTTGGTGTGAGTATGGTTTCGAAATGAATTTGAATGAAAAAGAAAATTATGTGACATGTGTGTTGGATGTTTCGTTTGTGTGTGATTTGGGAAAGTTATTTGAATGTGAAAATTTTATTTCATTTCTTTTGGATCTTTTTTGATCACATGAGGGAAAACTTGGGTATCTAGGTGGGTGGACGTGTACTAGTATGCTATCGATTTTGTGGGGTTTGGCCTCTGTTTCATGTAAAAAGTTTGAAGATGACAAAAAAACTAAAAAATTATGATGATGATGTTGGTGGACCACTATTTTGTGGGTTTTATCCCTACTAGTGGATTGTGTGCATGAGAATGGATATTTTTATGGTTACATTCACCGAGAAATGAGGTACCTCAGACCCAAAACGAGCTAGTAACTAGGGGTGTTCCCGTTGTTAGTGCTCATTGGACATATTACACTCATCATCGACATATGGTGTATTTGGATGAAAAAATTCAGTAACTTGTGAATTTTATTTAAACTTTTTGATTCTTTAAAATATCCCACTTGAAAACTAATTTTATTTAAAGTTTCATTTGCTAAATATTTTTACCAGCATTTATTGTTTACAAAAATTGCAATATTTTTGTCTTATAATGATTATCATTTGGAATATTTTTGTGATGGAATCCTACTGGTATTTGTATCACACCATACTTACACCTTTGGGTGTAATTAGACTTGGTAATGTTTGTTACAGGTGTGGGTAAATCTCTTAGAACTGGTGGTCCAAGTTTCTAACAATCCTTCGTGTTGTGGTATTGTGGAGATGGATTGAAGGTGATTCCCACTTGGTTTGTGGTGGTTCTCGGGCTGTCAATTTTGGTTTTATTCTTTTTTTATAGTCTTTGGAATTTGTATAAAACTTTTTTCCCAATTCTGAATTTTATTAAAGGCCTATTTGGGGAAAAATTTCAGATTCAATTTATTTGTTGTATTTGGTTGTCTTATGTTTCTGAACTCATGTAACTCGTTCCCAAACACACATATATGATATCTAAGTACTTGTGACAACCCATGGGGATTGGGAACACCCTTAGGGTCTTTCCACGGACTGGGTCGGGTTCCAGTTTTGAAGGTGACCATATTTGGTTTATGACAACCTGCCTTGAAGGAGAAATTGGAGAATGAAAATTCGTCATTCACAAAGGCTGTAAATCAGTACCTCAGGAACAATGATATCATTTTCACAATAAAAGAGAGGGAGAGAAAGGTGTTTATTGAAGGATATTCCTATAACTTAATAGAATTATATTATATATATGATACTAGAGTTATCATTCTCATTTTGATAGAGGAGGTGAGGAGATGATAAGAAATAAAAAAGGAAATTGAATGGATATTAAAAGAAAAAAGAAAGAGGATTTACCTCTTGAATTCTCTTCTTTGAGTACCTACTTAAGGGGAATTTGTTTGGTAATTTTTTGTGACCATAACCTTATGGAAGTGTGGAGAGACTTGGAAAGAGGATTTGGTCCGAATTTGGAAAAACTTCAAGGCATAGAGGTGTGAGGAGTAGTGGTCTTGAGGGGTGTTATTTATTGCAGAGGAGAGGTGTGTTTTTTGAGTATTTTATTCATTTGCTTATTAATTTGGATAAATAATATAAATAGTTTGAGAATTATCATAAAATATGTTGAAATGATTAAGGTAATTTCTATATTATGGTGATTACGTCATCCATTACTGAAGGAATAGTTTATTTTACTTGTAATGTATTTATACCATAAATCACTATATTTTACTATTCACCAAAAATTCAATTATCTCAGAAAAATTACAAAAAACCACCCTAAGAATTTTTTTAATGTGTACAATGAAAAAATTAACCCCATTATATTAAAATAAATTTATAAATATGATAAATTTAATTTTTAACTAAAATAATCATTTACTTGAAAAATACATATTTTAAATTTATTACTCATTTTATAACTCTCTAAAAAATTAACTAAGGTTTCATAAAATTATCCTAAAATTATAAGAAAAAAGTGTTAATTTATGACTAAATTTTATGAAAATGAATTTTATTTTAAATCATTTTAATAATTATAAAATAGTAATTAAATATTTATGACTTACAAAAATACCAACACTTAAACAATATTTTTTAAAATATCTATTTACTTATACTATGATATAATTATACATAATTTCATTTATAATATGCCTAATTTTTATTTATACTTTCATTGGTAAGGTTACTATTTATTTGGTTGGTTTACTATTCATAAGGGTCATATTAATATTCCCAAGGTCAAATTACTATTTCCTAAGTATAGGTTTCTTAACTACTATAAATACCTATTATTTCATTCATTATTCATTTCTAAAGTTTGTTTTGTGTTCTCTATGTTATTTTATATGATTTATACTAAATGGAATAATTTTATGTGCATTTTAAACTAACAAAAAAATTGAATTTATTTAAGTGGATACATACCATAAAATCATGGGGTGTTATAGTTAGAGCCACGTGTTTAAGTTGTGGAGGGGAAATTAGAGAATATTTAAACTCATATGAAAGTTATGCTTGACAAGTTTATTCTATTGTTTAAACTATTATGGAATTAGATATCATAATATTATGAGACTTGGGAGTGATAATCATCAATGAGGGAGCAATTGTCTCATATCTTTAAGGATCTTTCTTCTTCCATGTGAGTTTTTTGGGACATAAATTTCTATGGTGGGGAATTTGTAACCTCTCAGCTTGAGGTATGTTCTCTTTTTATGTTTTATGATATTTCCTTATAGGTTCAAAAATATTCAGTACCAATAGCTCAAATTAAGGTGTTTAAATTTTTATGGTGTATAATGGACTAAAATGCACCATGGTCTAAGACGTTTCTCACCTAGGTAGAACCTATGAACCATAATAACATCCATTGCACCCTATATGGGGATTAGTATTGGTCATGGCTTTCTGGTGGTTTTAATATCCACCATGTCTAACATAGATGCTCTATGGCCTAGGGGTGCCCAATGTTCACCCAAAAGATCCAAGACCCCAGGTCTATGTCATGTTTAAAAGGTGTTCTAGTCTCCATGGTTGGGATACACTTAGACCACCATGACTATTGTAAGTAGACACCACATTGTAGTTTCATTTTTTCTAAATTTTTAATGGCCAAATCAGCATCCTATTTTTTGGAAGGTGTTACACCTATTGAGGGAAACTCATCATATATTTATAAGGGGTCATTAAATATGATATTGACTCACTTTCCCCCTCTAGTAATCAACCATTTTAATTATATTTTTGGGGTTTCCTTTCAAGATGATTTCATATGAGATATTTGGATGATCATTGTGTGTTCCAACATCTGTAAAAATTTATTCGATTCCTATCAACTTGATTCTCATTCCTCCTTGTTTGGAGGTACGTGTAAAGGAGTTAGGGGAATGCCTTATTTTCCATTATGTGTTAATAATCAAGGTATTTGACTCCATATATCTCCTTTTATCTCAAGGATGATGGATTTTGGTTTGGTTATGTGATATCTTTAGTTTAGTACTTCCTCTTACTATTATTTAGAGTCCTCATTCTTATTGGTTGTGGATTATGTTGTGTTTTAGTGAAAACCCAAGTGTGAGGTATGTGGTTATGTCTCTATCATTTGGTTGGTGAACCATATATGATTTTTATTTCTGAATTGTTTTATAAATATAATATTCATGATCGTTGATATTATTGATTTTTTTGTGTAAATTTTTTTTGAGAAAATATATGATTTCCCCTAATCTTTTTCAATGAAATTTGTTTTCAAAGTACTATAAAATGTACTGTGTGATTGATTTTCAAAGAATTATTTTGATGGAAAAGGGATGCTTTGGAAATTGATTTATGAAATGATATGAACCCTTTTGAAATGTTATGACATAAAAAACTCATAGGATAATAGGTACCAAGGTGGGGGTTAAGTATTGGGAATTATCTTGTTTTATTTGGGGGATTAAATCATAGAGTGTTCCTCTATTCCATAGTCCTTTTGTTATTAGGAATTAATTATCGGACACCTTATAGGGTTCATCCTTGTGATGCTCATCTATTCCCTAAGCCTTTTTGTTCTAGGTATTTCATTATCTGACGTCTTAAGGGGTAATCCATGGGGTGTTTCTCAATTACCTAGGCCCTATTAATAAAGGGACATGTTTTTTCACACTAAGTCTTGAATTGATTGTCTGATCTTTCAAGCCAAACCAAATTTTATCTTAGGTGTGATATACATAGTGTTTTTATATGGTTTTTATATGAAAAAAAGAGGCATTATTTGATAAATGGTTTATATAAAAATGTAATTTGATCTGTGTTTTATGGCATCTATTTTTTGAAATATAGAAAGGGAAAATATTTTACCCTGATTTTGATATATATTTTGAAATAGTTTTATTATCCATGTTTTTCAAATTTAAGCATATATGGATTATTGAACAGGGAATTTTTATGGAACACTTGGGTGGGATCCCACTGAACAAGTTATGTTCACACCCTACACACTCCTTTGGAGGTGTGTAAACCTTGTTTTGTTTGATGTAAGAAATGTAATAGCATCATATTGTGACAATGAGGTTTCATGTTGTGTGGGTATGGTTAGTTAGTGGTGAGATGTTGGAATGTTTCCAAAATATTAAAAGGAGTAATTTTTTATGTTTCTTTGTTTTTTTGGGGACATATTCTTTAGGTAAATCATTTACTCTTTTTGTTATTAGATTCCTTGGGGTTTTTTTCAAATGCATGGGGATTGGGAATTCCCTTCGGATATTGTTGTGTTCCGATTCAGAGAATAGTTTAATGGATTTTTAGGGGTGGGTCCTAACATACAATAAACTTTTTGAGTTGTATTAGTGTTCTAGGACATAAATTTATGGGTAAATCCAAAAGTGGATTTTAAGGTGAATCATCCATAATCCAGATAGTTATATCAATGGAGAAAATGAATATAATGTTTGGATATAACTTTGGAACTCAATAATCAAGGGTTATTCATAAAACTAAGATCTATAAAAAGGATGTAGACCCTTTTAGAAAACATTACAAGATCTATTCCAAACCCAAAACATCTTAAAGAGAGAATAATTAGGAGGATAAGTTTATCCAATATTAAATTAAACTCAAATAATGAAAGAACTACTGACATTTGGATCATTAATAGTTGATTCTCATACAACATGACCAATTGTATGATCATGTTAAAAATATAAATAAATATATATATGGAATGGTTCTCATTGAAAATTATGAAGTATTAAATACCAAGTGGAATAGTAAAATTAGGATTTTTTTCATATGAATTAAATAAAAAAGAAGTACTATATGTGGATGGGATTCAACAAAACCTTTTGAGTTTAAGTAAATTTTGGCATAGGACTCAAATACACATTCAATTGAATTAGATTACCTACCAAGGAATAGATAAAAAATTGTTGATCCATGAATAGAGGAAAAATATTAATCTTTATTATGTGGATAAAAAAATAGAATTCTTATTTTCTAATGGTGGAATAAGAAAAAAACATGCAATATTGATTGATTAGACATGTTCATAAACAAATCACGGAAAAATATATTAAATATAATATTTATATTTGATATTCGCAATTTAAATTGAGATAAGAAAAACACATTGGATGCTTGTATGATAGGAAATATAGTGTGAAATTCATACATGGAAAGAAGAAAATAGCCTCACACTTTCTTGACATAGTTCACACTGATGTGTGTGGTGCCATGACACATGTTGTAAAAAGAGTGTAAATTTATTTCATATTTTTTTTGAATTCTTACAGTAGTATGGGATTCTTGATAATTATGAAAATAATGATGGAGGTGATGAAATTCCTAACGAGATATCGAAGGTGATATAAAAAATAAACCAAAAGGTTGATCAAAATACTATGGTTTGACAATGTCATAGAGTAAAATTCCATTGAATTTGAGAACTACATTGATAATCATAAAATAAAATATACATTTTCCTAGGTTATAACTCCATAGAAAAAATTATTTATTAATAGGTCAAATATAATTATATAAAAATAACAAACACACTACTCCTTAGTAGTGATATCATGAGAAAATAATAGAATGAGCTTTTGTAAGTAGTAGTTTTTATAGAAAATATGTTTCTTTATTTCTTGAAGAGAATATGATAGAATATGATATGTGGCGCATAATAAATTCATATTTAGAAAACATAAAAGTGTTTGAAAGTAAATTATACATTCATAATAAAGATAGAATTCATAGTGAATATGGTGATATTGTGGGAAAATGTTTGTTTCTTAGAGATTTAGACCAAAATAAAGCATATTTGTTTTTTAAAAACATATTGGAAAGATAATTGAACTCAATTATGTTAAAGTGATTAAATATAACTAAAGAAAAAATCAAAAAATTAGATTTGGAATAAATTTTTAAAGAATAAGATTATCAAGATTTAAATTCTAAAGTACCTCAAAACTCGTCACAATATGAGGATTTGGAGGCAAAATCAAAGTAATAAATATCTATATATATAGATAATATATTAAACAACAAATTCAAAGGAATATAAAGTGAGTTTAAATCAATGAACCTAATATAGATATAGATAATAAAACTCTAAAAAAACTCGATGAATGAGAAGTATCGAGAACAATGCTTTATTATCCCTATTAATTTAACTATTATTTGAATACATGATAAAAGATAAGTCATTGATAAAATCCATGATTGAATATATTTATCAAATAGAAAATATTAAACATGGGAGCCTATGATAAGATCAAATTATCATAATGTCTTTAGAAAAAAGTAGGTATGTAAAAAATATGAAATTTATATAAATGTGGTATGGAATAGAGTGGTGAAGGTTTTAAATTTTAAAAATAAAATAAAATAAATAAATGATAATTATATATCTGAAATGTTAGGAAGGTCTTGAATTGATTTCAAAACTTTTTATCAAAAAACTCCAAATCAGAAAACATAACCAAATAAACACTAAAAGCTCCCTACCATAATTCAAACAAAAACCCTTATGTTATTAAAATAACTATTTTTTTAAATTACACCCACACATTCGAAAAATCGACACATGAAAATTCCAAAAAAATATCACACCAAAATATTCACTTTGTCAAACAAAAACCACTTCAATAAGAAACCTTTTTTTATCAAAGAATTCAATTTAATTAAAACATCACTTTCAATCCACAAGTATTTCTCATAGCTATAGTATAAGATAATCCAATTACATCGACTTGTAAATTTCATAAATCCACACCACCACACTAAATATCCACAACCTCCTTCCCTTTATCTAGACCCTAGAGCCAAAACACAAAAAATATTTCTACCAAAATCCTTAAACTCAACCAAATCCAGCATGGTTTGAGTTTCCACCAAGAGATAAAAATGAAAAGATAATAGGAGGATATATGTACTAAATTTCCTTTTAATTGGAAATCCATTAAACCAAGATCCAAGAATTCATACATAGAGAGGGGAAAATCACTCAAAAATAACCCAAATAGAGGGATTTATATAGGAGGGAGTGGATGGGATTGGAATCCCCCAAATTAATGTTAAAATTATGGTTTTAAGGGAATTTTTTGTCGATTCACGATCTGACTACATGGTTTGAGTGACTGTGTAACAAAAATTAACACTCCACTATCCTCTCCACTATAGTCTATATGGTTTGACAACATGATCCCAAGTAATTGTGCAGCACCCACTATCCCCCAGCACCCATTGCACGGTCCCAACAACTATGATTCAACCATGAAAGTCTTATAAAGCCTAACAAATCACCTTATTTCACCTATAACCTCTTATAAAAACATCAATATCCTTCCTTAACACTTCAAAAGTCCCAAATTTGTCATCTTATTATGGTTGAAACCCATTAAAATATTTCATTTCCTTCTATGAAAAACATGGACCTTACAATTATACCTTCCAAATGATTTTCATCTGAAAAAACTAGGTACAATTCACTTCCTTAAAACTATCTTACAAATAAGAAAATGAAAACTCTCCTAACCATTGTTATTTTTTCCAACAAAAAGATTGTGCAAATATCAATACAATCATCGTCGCCCAAGGAACCTTAACCATTTTATCATTCACCACTATAAAAAATCATAGAAAAAAGGATAATAAACGAGAAATCATTTACAATCAATATACTATTATTCATAGAAGAAACCATAGATATCTTTAATTAACTCAATGACATAGTTCTTTTCCACCATATTGGAAAAAACCATGTTATTCTGTACTAAACCACAAGCTAAATCCTGCAATAGCAGCTTTCACCCAAATGTGATCTATAACTAGACCAATTTACCTTTTAACATAGATAATGTTTCTTGAACAACACAGTAGAAATGAACCCGACAGAAATTTCCCAACCTTCCATTATTCCACTGTGGTATTATATGCACCCAACACTACCTGAAAAAAAATGATTCTTCAAAATTTTGACTAGAAAACCTTGAAATCTATAAATTACCACATCTATAGATTCACCTAGATTTAGATCAGTCTAAATTAAACCCAGTATGATCTAAATATAATAGTATCTATATATTACTAATTCTTATCCCAACTAGGTTAAATAACCTAAGAGAGGGTGAATTAGGGTATGACATATTAAAACAACTACCCCTTCTGATCTTGTTTCATTATTAAATGAAACACTATTCACTCTATAAACCATAAAAATGTATAAATTGAAATTAAAGAATGATTTAGAGATAGTAATTTTACTCAGTTCTCCCTCACTGGGTTGCGTCTAAGGTGTATAAAATGGAAATTTTTCATTACACCAAATCCACTAAGGCTCAATGTCAAAATAAGGTATGGACTAGATCACTTATATGACTAGGATCACTGCCTTTACAATGTTTAGGTATAGATAACTTCTTCCCAAGGTTCAATCCATCAATATTTTCTTCTATGGATCACTATCAGTGTAGATTATCACCTTATTCCTCTTCCTTTACTCACTTCTATAGAAAGGCTTCACACACAATTTATGGACATATAGGTTTATTCATTAGAAATAATGAATGCATATTCAAATATAGGTAGATTCTATGTTGAATTATCACATTCAGAAACTTGATAAATATCAATTAACCATAGTTTTATATGGAAATTCCTTTTCAATACTTTCATGATGCTCACTGCCTTCATGAAGCTCACTCAACCTTCATGAAACTACCCAATTCTTCACATGTATCTACTGCCTTCATAAACCCCGCAACATTTGTGAATTACTCCACTTTTGTGAATATAAACTTGAATTCATGAATAAACAACCTTTCACAAATCCCAAAAACTTTTGAGAATCTCACTTAGCCTTCATGAAGCTCACAACTTTCATTTAGAAATTTATAGCCTTCACAAAAATCCTTTCTTTGTGAATTTTTTCACAAGAACAACCTTCATGAATCACCTTATTTAATTTGGAGCCTTTAAATCTTCATTAAGTATTTATATCTTTTATGAGGGGGTATAATAATATTAATATGGGTTTCCTACAACTCTATAATATTTCATCCTCATCGTCATTTTTTACGAAGCTCGAGAAACTCCTTTGTGAAGCTCCCTATTTTTGTGTAGCACTAGGGAAATTTCCCATTTGCAAAGAAACTTTTCATCAAGAATAATTGTCATTAACCCTTCATGAATTTGTGATGAAACACTTCTCATAGTTGTGCAGAATCACCATCAACTCTTCACCCATTCTTGATGCTCTACTTATCCTAGTCAAGGAGAGTTGTCGTCTTTCAATCAGGTATTCACGATGATCCACACCTTTTCGAAACCCAACCTTCATGACACCGAATGACATTGAAAATATGTTAACCTTTATGAAACTCCAATATTAGAAAAAATACATGCATTTTTAATATTTTTATGAGTATTTAATGGAATACAACTTTCATGATGATTGTGCCATCCTCCAAATTTTGGAACCCGAAAATTTGGCAAACACTAGGAAAGAGAGCTTCCTTGTACGCATACTTTTATATACTACCTCCAGAGAATAAATTACTCTATATTGTATCTTTATTTATATTCCTAGTCAAAAACCATGTTGTAACTCCACAACTAACCACATAAACCTACTTTTTCAATAAACAAAATCAATCCAAACACACTACAATGTTACCTTGAATGATTTTTTCCCAACACTAAGGAACCCATACCAATAAAATATCCCTTTATGTGCCACTACCTCCTAACAATTTGTATCACTAGTATGCTCTTGTATGATTGTAATACCTATGTTAAACATTATCAAGTCCCAATTGATAACCTGTATAGGTCTATAAAATATCTCTTTATCATCTAGAGAACATAATCCTTCAATTCATTTAGTATTCCATGACCCAATCTATAGCCATTTGGCCACACATGCACACTCAAATAGGGAATGATTTAAACCTTCTTATTGAATATTACTGACTCCATCATTATATATTAACATGTTAACAGAACATGATTTTTAACCACTATATTCCACTTCACACTCTGTTATGCAACTAAAATTTTATAACCATTTTCATTTACATTTACAGTGCCATGAACCTCCCAACATAAATGGGAAAAACTTTTCTATACTTTATCTTTTATTGAGAAAACCAAATCAAAATGGTCATGAACATATTATATAAAACCTAATGTATCAGCTACACCAATAATTTGGCCCCACCATTTAGATAATTTCTTAAAACCCAACATTTAGAATATTCACATTAAGGTTATGCCATGCATTTATTCAAGGGTCAATGTTCCAATAATAGGTTCCCAAATTTAATTTTCTACACTTGGTCAATTATCACTAATATAAACCTCAATTTATTTTCATGTAGTGACACCCCGTTACAATATATTCATTTTTCACCAACACACCTAATATGCTTAGATTTCATCATCGATTCACCTTTGGTTCAAGTCCACCATGAATTCCATTTTCTAACCTAGTTTTCCAATAAATATGGACAATTTTCATTACATTAAACATAAAATATTATATTCCTCAAAAATAGATTCCCTTATATTTATTATTATGAAATGTCTCCTTCCTCGGATTCGATCATACTTGGACATCATTTTTGATGATAAAACCTCCACAAATCCCCTTAAACTCACTATACCAACCATAAAATCAATCCCACACCTCATGCCACATTCCATATGATTGTTATAACACTACATCCACAATACACCAACCTGACCCCTAGATCTAGAAGAATGAATATCTTGGGGAGGAATTTTACAAGGTTCCATATAACATAGGAATATCCAATCATTAAAACTCTATCACAATGCACCAACAACTTTATAGCATCCACTAGTGTCAAGATCATTATAGCTGAGACTTCATGAAAATTCATTAATACCAAAAATAAACTAGGAGACCCATAAAAATTCCATTATTTGTTTCATAAACCACACTATATAACCAAATAATGTGATTAACTAGTAATACAATCATGTCAAATTCCCTATTGAGCATCCTAGTTTCACTAAAATTTCATAAATCATTTTTATCATGATCAATATCTCAAAGATATTTTCTTAGTAAGTTCTACCACAACATATCTAATTTTTTTTCATTAACTAATCCACATATTAACTTTTGAAAAGCAACAATTTCTCTACCTAACATAAAGACTAACATATTAGGGGAATATATATTCATTAAATTATAAATATTGAAAAGGTTATTCTCACCATTCCATAGATTATCAAAAAATTAAACCACAACCTAACATTTATCATTCATTGGTTTTCATTGAAAACCCACAAAATGATTTCCAACCATAAAGGAAATAAGGGGATCCCCAAACAAATAAAAATATCATTTCCTATGAGAATCATAATAAAA
Organism: Viscum album; assembly: GCA_963277665.1. Lineage (NCBI taxonomy): Eukaryota > Viridiplantae > Streptophyta > Magnoliopsida > Santalales > Viscaceae > Viscum > Viscum album. The sequence continues at coordinate 175,216,842 of OY728157.1, forward strand.
TTCAAAACACATTACTCACATACTAACTCAATTTGTATATATATTTCCAGTATCACTTGTTGAATATTTATATTTAAGTTATTCTATCTAATTTTCCACTAATGACATGACAAATGAAAGACTCTTATCCTAACCAATGAAAGAGTATTCAAGAACCATTTTTTAATTTTTAATATTCAACGCCATTAGATAATAGTTTCAATTCCCAAATAGATATAGGTCCAAACACAACCCATCTATCCATCTCAAATAAAGTTCTCTTAAAGTATACCATACAAATTTTAAGTTCAAATGCATAATGATCAATCGCACATCCCCCATATGTTGGTCTCATATTTTATGCAAAAATTATCCATATCATCACCTCATACTTACCTATATAAATTTACCTACATGTTTAAACCATATGACCACATGACTCTCACATTTCATTTTAGATTTAAAAACCATCGAGGGATTTCTAACATCTTTAAGGGAATTCTTATATCATTAATAATCCATGAATTAACATGCCACCATAAGAAAAAATGGTAATGAAACCATTATTCCCAACATCTACACTTGAATCGATACTACCATGAGACATATATCATTTCCATTTGTCTTATATACATACTAAAAATATCACAAACCATTATAGAGAACATATTATAATAACACAAAGGTATTATATCCTGAATAATTTTTAATAACATCATTTTTAGCCAACCATTCTCTAAAATCATATCCAACTATTTAAAGACTATTAATTCCACTATTATCCCTTAATAACACCATTCTTGACGAATTTATTTCACTTCTTCAAAAAATAACTCTATAAAAATATATTTCTCTCATTCCTAAGGAAAAAACTATAGACCCAAAGCTGGAAATAGTTATCCATGGTTCTAAAAACTCTACATGAGCCCAATCCCATTTTTTCCATGAATTTACACTTTAAAAATTACAATCATAATAACTTTATAAAATATCCCTAAAAAACCATATATGTATATTAAAACTTCACTCAAAAAATTATACCTCAACTAATCATATCATCCCTTCATTAAATCACCCCTCCCCAAAGGGTCCCTCCAATAGCACTCAATCTACCATTACCTCACCATATACTACCACTCCATACCGCCACAAAGGGAATACCCTATAGCACTCAAGATACCTATTTCAAACATAATAATAGTCAAAGAAACTGAATTTTTTTCAAGGAAATCCATTTTTAAACCTACTTTGAAAACCACTCTTTCTAAACAAGCTATTTTTAAGATAATAATTCTCAAAAAACTAATTTTGAAATAGATTTCAAATTAAAATCCACCATTTCCTCATAACCATGGAAACATAATTCATTTTATGTCCATTAATACTTAAATTATTCTTGAAGAAAAAAGTTTCCATAGATCCAAGAAAACCAATCATAAGGATTCCAAAAAACTAAAAGTGATTAACAACCCACTTGGACTACCCGCACATCCTAGTACCTCATAGTTCACTATAAATAGGTCCATGATGCCATTTTATAACAACATCATGAGTCCAAAGTTAAATTATATCCATGAATACCACCAAAAATAAAATAAAATAATTGATACCATTTATAATGTCTCAACTAAAAACTTGTCTCCTCTTAACCTCACTTGAATCATGTTGGAATGTCCTAGGTCCTTAAGTGCATCATCTATATCACCAAATGATAAATATAAATGTTAGGGGTTTTGAAAATACCATTAGTGTTGTTTTACCCTCAAAATATTCACTCTCTTAAATCTAAAAATCAACTATAAATCCATCATGAGGTATCCATAAATCAATCATAGCAAACAAATAGACAAATAAAACAACATACACTACTACAAAACTAGGTATATCCAGCATTAGATCTTTAACAACACTAGCTAAAAGTGTTGTTAAATCCCCCCTTTACCAGTTACATAAAAAGGGTTGTAAAATGGGTGCCTTTAAGAATGATTTTTTTGAGCTATTAAAGGGGGTATTTAATAGTGCTAAAATAACACTAATAAAGGACCCCTTTATTAGCGCTTTTTAACAAGAGTTGTTAAATCCCCTATCATCGATTCTAAAATATCACTGACAAATACCCTCATTTATCAATGCTAATAAAAAAGCACTGCTAAAGGGAATATTTAAAAATCATTAAAAAATATATTTATATATAAATATATAAATATATTTATATTGATATAAATGTAAATATAATATATATTTTTAAAATATGTTATAGATGAGGATAAATAAATATTTACACTTAATATATAAGTTATTTAGTGAAAATGGCTTAAAAATTAATTTTAAGAATACTTTTATTTAATAATTTATTAATTATTATATAGTAATAGTCATTTAATAAAAACTTAATAATAAATAAAAATAAAAAAATTAATAAAAGATCTAAAGTAAATTTAAAAGGTAATTCAAACTTCAAACTACCATAAATTTTGATCTAGGTGTCCATTTGGACTCTACCATATATCAAATTGAATCTTGTAATTGGATCTATGATGTTCTAACTGAGGGGACCCGAGTCACTATTTTTTTGATGAAAAAAGGATCAAAAGACCTTCAGAACTGAATTTTTAGTCGAGGAATCCCAATTTTATAGCATTCGTTGTATTTTCAAATCTGTTTAAGGGGTTCTTATTTACTTTTTTCAGTGAGGACTTAATTTATTCCTAGGCCTTACATTTATATTTATTTTAGGATTTTGAAATTTTATCATTTTTCACAATGTATTTTTTTATAATTAAATATATGAATATTTTCTAATATTTACTTACAATAAATCACTTGTATAAATACATATATCAAAATTTTAATGTGAAAATTAATTTTTAAATATACAAAATAAATATTTATTATTTATTTTATTTAAATTAAAAAAATTTCCATTTTTATTTCTTTATAAAAATTCAATAATATTTATATATAATTTTCAAATATACATATGTGTGTGTATTAATAAATATATATATATATACACTTATATTCTTATATATATATTTATACTCTAATAAATATAAGTGAATATTATTATATAATAAATTTAAAAAAATATAATTGTGTATATATATATCAAAAAATAAAAAATATATAAAAATAAATATATAAATCATTAAATATATAACAAAACATGAATGGCATAGTGGTAAAGAGCTCCAGTCATATAATATAGGTCTTGGGATAAATATAGGTGTGTTCAAGAATTTGGGGTAGCCTTATATCTCTGAGGAAGGGGCTTGGGTGTGTGAGGTGGATGGGTAGGGAAAAGCCCTGATAAATGGGGTGTTAAGCACTGAGAAATGTGGGTTGTGTGTGTGGAAAATTAATTTTTTCCATATTTTTTAAAAGTGTTTTTTAGAGTTGTTAAATTCACCCTTTAACAGCACTAAAAAAGTGCTCATGAAGAGTTCGTTTATGAGTTATTTTTTAGTTCTTTTTAAGCGTAGATAATACACCTTAACTAGCGCTATTAAAGACCTGATTTATAGTAGTGATGATGGATATACTAATCAATATCAAATAAAATTAATCAATAAATCCATTATTTTAAAAGAAATAAATGATTTTAAAAAATATTCATAAAGAAATAAAACCCCAAACATAATCCATTAGGTTATCAATAAAACTTCTCAAGTGAAGCCCCCATCAGACTCTTTTAGGCCACCAAAATTCAATGAGTCATCCCCTCATTATGACTTATCAAACATGATCATGTATCATCACATATAAGGAAGCACCACCTTGGGTATATACCCTACATAAAATACACTCGTCCACCAGAGTGGGTGAATAGGGTTGTGTAGTAGACCTAGAAGGATTTCCCCAATTCTCCTCATGAACCCTGTGTATATAAAAAATCTGTTAAGCTTCAATGAGACTTATAAAATATGGCCCACCCATGAAATTTTTTAAAACATTATATACATTTAAGAAAAAACAATTATTAAACACATAAAAATCAAATCAATCAAATAATTGAAATAAGAATACTTGAAATCCAACTCATATACTAAGAATAAGGAAAATAACTCGAGGGATTATTAGACCATGAATACTAACCAAAATTGGATATCACCTACTTGCAAGAGGACCCAATCCCCTAAAAAATTACCTTCATATTACCAACAAGTTCCCCACACCCATGCTAGAGTTTTTACCACCTCACCTTACCATTATTATCAAGATCCCCATACCCAAGTGGTATTTTACCTTTAATCGTGTATAGTTACTTAGAAAAAACAACAAATTCAACCAAACATCACACATTAACTAGAAACTCAATGCCACCATTTACTAATTCCAAGTATTCAGCAGGCATACACAACACACTATACACTAATTTGAAACTAAATTCCTCCCATTATCCATAATAATAACAATAAAAAACTAGAATCATGAACCACTATCAATGAATAACCATAAAATTAATGCTTAAATTTATCAATAATAAAAAAATAAAAAAACATAAAAAATAACCAAAGAACCAAAATTAACTCCATTACAAAATTCCAACAAAAAACCATTTTCATCAAAACAAATATTTTCTAGAAAAAACCTATAGAATAAGAAATTATCCACTCTCATTCCCCCCTAAAAATCAAACACACCAAAACCTTTGTTTTTCCAAACCAAATTCACTTCATCAAATAATCTTCTTAATCATACAATTTAATTTAATAAAAACATCAAATTAAAGATATAAAGATTTTTTATAACTATATTACAAGATAATCCACCTACCTAAACCCAATGATTTCACAAATCCACAACACCACACTCAATATACTAAATATCCTTCCTTTTCAAAATCCCCTAGAACTGAAATCACAAAATTATTTCCTCCAAATTCCTTAATCAATCCCAAACACTACATGGGATGGGTTTCCATAGAGAGAAAATTGAGGATGTGGGAAGAGAAGAAGATCTAAAATGAATTACTTTATATCTAAACTTCAATCACACTAAGATCCAAGAGGGAGTAGATAGAGAGGTAATAAATCAACCAAATAAAAATCCCTATAAGAGAGGTGGAGAATGGAATTGGAATCACACAAATAGAGGTTAAAATGTTGTTTTTAGGGGAATTTATAAGTGGTTTTATAGACTAACCATACATCCCCAGTGATCAGGTAGCAACGATATAGTTACCACTATCTAACCTCATCCATTCTATATGATCTCAGGTGATCATGTTGTGATTATGCAGTAGCCACAATGCTTCATTTCCCATTTCAAGGTTTCGAAAATCATTCTTAGACCGCGCAAGTCACAAAAACCATATAAAATAAACCTATTAAACCAAAAAGCTCTTAAAGTAACTTTATCATCTTTCCCAAACACTTTCCAAGTACAAAATACATCCGTCATCATGGTTTAATCCCACTAAACCCCATCCTCTTATTTAACCTAAACCCCAATCCTTATAATTCAACCTCCCTAAAATGTTTTTCATCTTCAAAAAATTTGACATGTGCCAATTTTTAAATACACTCCTATAAATATGGTTATGAAAACTCTCTCCACCATAACACTTTTCACCATAAAAAATTAGTGAACATATCGATCCAATCACCATTATTTACCAAACAACAACCATCTAAGTGTTCCCCATCATTATGAATTCCTATCACTAGTCCAATAATCGCGTAATCACATACAAACACCATCCAGATACACATAATGGTCACTAAAAATTTCGTTCACTAATTCCATACCATAGTGCTTCTACACAATATTATCCTCAAATTATGAAAATAGGTTCCCAAACCACTCCCAAAATCCTATAATTAGTGGTAGGTCATTGACTATTTTCAAATTTATATTTTATATAACCTAGATAATACTATCACTATAGTAAGTATGTTTAAACCATGAAGGAGAAAATTTTTACAAACCAAACAAATCAAAAAAACCAAATGAAACCAAAAAATAAGAACAAAAACAATATTTGTTTGAAAATTTAGAAATAGAAATGGAAAATGTAATGAAACTGTGATAAAAGTACAGTGGAATTTATTCAAAATAATGATAAAGTAAAGGATAAAATTCCTTTCAAAACACATAAAAATAGTATTATTCATAGAGAAAAAAGAACCTCAACATTTTCAAAATTAATTACTTCAGTTTATGTTACCAAGGTAATATATACCTTACTCTTCACCCATCGGTACATGAAGTAGGATAGGAAATGCTCTTGAGAAAATAAAATAAAATAAATCATTTAAAAAGTCACACTATAAACTCCAAAAAAAAACCTCACATAGTCGATAAATTTCAATAATGAGTGAGATAATTTTTAACTACTAAAATAAATATATCTCTAAATTTACCTTTTAATTCTTCATAAAATATATCAAAAAAAGGTAGCATCCAAACATTCTAGGAAGAAAAATAAACTTTCACGAATTAAATAGACATACGAAATGTAAAAATATTTCAATATATCTAGTCTTATCCCCATAAAATCATGTAAATATACATGCTATAATTAGTAAAAATAATTATATTCAATAATATATAAATATAACATCAGAAAAAAAAAGGAAAAAATAAAGATATAATGGGGATACTCGAATGAGAGAACCTCCTACCTCCAACTCAAACTCCCACGAACTCCTTCCCTGAGCACTAATATAGCTTCTAATATATCCCCTCTCTTCATTATCATATTATATTAAGTACTCAATGAATTATTATCTCTTTAGTGAATTTTGGAATATTTTTTTTCAAGAATCTTCTTTTTATTTCCTCTAAATCATTGAATTAATTCCCCTACTTCGGTTTGGGGATGACACAAGGGAAGGATTTTTTATTTTTCCTTATATTAATATTTTTTGGCTTTATTAAGACCATCTAAAAATTATAAATATTTTTTAGATACATTTGATAACACTATCTATCATTGAATTTGACATGAAAACTAGATTTTTATACATTCTAGAACAAGTAAACCCTTTGGTATTTGGATAAACTCAAACCGTCTTTAATAGACCCCCCCCCCAGCATCAAAAAACTAGTAACACTAAACTAATATCATCTGTGTTCAAGATCTCATATACTAGGTAGTATAAAATATTATCATATCAAATCCAGATGAACCAATTGAACTCACAACCACACCCATCTTTAACTAACATGTGAAAAACTACTCCCTCAACTTAAAACTAACTTCACATCCTTAGATTGGACATAATTTGATTTAAACTTATTGAGGAAAAATTTAAAGAACATTGGGTGAACCCTTGAAATTGAAGAATCGGGTAAATAAAGGTCCCATCATCTTATTCATCAATAATCTTGTACATTGATCAATCCATCGATTCAAATATTCTACCTCGGACTCATCCCTCTTAAAACGCAGCAGCTCTATCTTAGCTTGGCATTACCCTAGATTCAAAATTTCAAACTCTTCAACATAATAGGTTCTCAAACTCATTAATATTAATTCCACTTTGATCCATCGACATCTAGTAATTCATTAACAATCGATCTTACATGAACACATTGAAATTTCTTGAATTTAGTACTGGCTAGCCTCAAGTGTTTCTTCATTAATTCGAGTAAGTGGAATCGCGGACTTAATATACAATTGATGTTACTTTAATTTATGTATAGTTATGAATTCAACAGTTGAAAAACAAGTTCCTTAATTCCCTCCAATATTCTAATCAACTTGTATGTTAAAACTCTCCGTCAAACTTCATGGTTAGTAACTTTTGTTATAACGGGCCTCATCCAATCTTAGTCCCACATCAAAATATTAAAGTCTCAATTAACCACCTCTAAAATGAATAAAGCTCAAGCTCATTCATCCTTCACTCATCCCTATGAGAAGAAGGCTCAGTTGGAGATTTGATAAATTTCTAACATGCAGAGGAAAATTATCTTATAGGAACTTGACTGTAAAATTTATCTTAAGTGGAAAATATATTATGGGAATGAAATTATCTTATAGTGTATTATCTCAAAGAGAATTTTCTTATTGTTCATTCTCTTATTTTCTTTATATCATTAAAATATCTTATGTACATCTGACATGATAAATAATCACCTCATGAACATTCAAACAAATAAAATTAATTGAATAATATTTCCAAAAATAAAAAAAACCTTTAGTTTTATAAATCCAATTATTCAAATTAAAAATTCAATATAAAAATTTATTTATCATAATATCATGGAACTCTAAAAAACTTAAAATATAACACCTAAAACATAAAAATCACTTGAAAATTTAATTTCAAATAAAATTAACTACAAACAACTAATAAAATATGTACTTTAAAATTTATGAATACTAAACCAAATAATAATTGATCAATTTATTTCAAAAAACAAATATTTTCATGTAATTATTCATAAAATTATATTTCCAACACAAAATGAGTAAGAATAAATTATTCACCTTTAATAACTCATTAAAATGAAAAAAAACATTAAAATATCATTATAGGTATGTGGAAAAAATGTATTAGTTTGAGTGCATATCAGCATCATCCAAAGGTGAATTATAAAAAACCCCATTTAACTTTTTACTATAAGATACATTTCTTAAAAAAATTGAATTTTTAAATATAAATTTCCCAACCTTTAATCATCCCACCAAAATCCATCCAAAAGAACAATCATTCTTCCAAATTTTCACTTTAACCTTCCCACAAGTCAATTCATGTCCATGAATATTGAATAAAATTACTCAACAAAATTTGAAAGATTAAATTTTCCCATAAAATACAATATTGACCTTTTAATCCATTTGAAGATGAAAACTACATATCATTATAATAACATACCTAAATAACCAAAGTAGCCATATCAATAGAATATTTATGTTTTTACTAATATATACTGACCATCTATACCATAAATAGGCTCTAGTAAGACTCCCATGCCAAGGTTAAACTTTAACATGTCCTAATTTATCGCTTATGTAGGTCTAAAACATATCTCTACATCATTTTGAGAAAAGTTTCCTTCAATCCATTTCATAATACCACCACCTAGTCAGTAATAATTTGGTCTCACTTACACACTCAGATAGATAATAATTTCAACCTTCCAATCTTGTATTATCTTGTCTATTATTACCTAATAAAATTTAAAATCTTTTGGATCATTAAATGGAACATTCCAATTAACACTTGGATATAAAAATTACATTTTATAACCATTCGCATTTCTATCTAAAACAATATAAACTACCCCACATAAATGAAAAATAATCATCTACACTTTCTCCTAAATAGAGAAAAAATAATCCAAATGGTTTTTTAAGTATTCCATCAAGTAAAATAATTCAAAAAACCCTTTTTAGTCTCAAACCATTTAGGGAATTTCAAAAAACCCAAAATTTAGAATCTGATAAACAAGGTTTTGTCACCCATTTCTTAAAGGCTAAGTGTGTTAGTACTGGGTTATAAAATATGAATTTCTAAAATTTGTTGGTTACCACCAATAAAAACCAACACATATCACTGTAGAGTCACACTTCTTCCCAATATATTTATTCCTTACTTATACACCTAGAACTCTAGGATTTAAATACGAACATATCTATAAAACCACCTCTGGTTAAATTCCACCACATAAGTCACACAATGACTTATGTTTCCAATATATTCGAACAAGCACAATTATCTTAAACATATAATATTTTATTCTATAAAAATGGATTCACCCATTTTAATGACCAAGAAATATCACCTTCCCAAGATTCGATCATTACTCGAATATATTACAGATGAAAAATTTTGATAATAACCACATAAACTCATTATATTAACCATGATCTTATGTCCATGACTCAAATTTCATTCTATTATAGTGTTATATAACTATATCCACAATATTCTACCCTAACCCCTTATACTAGATGATTTTATCCCATAGTTAGTGACTAAACTATGATCTATATATAATAGTTGTAAAAAAATATTATAACTCTAAGAACATTCCACCATAAAATTATTTTCATCCATTGTAATCAAACTCACTATAGTTAAGACACCACTAAAATTATTCAATACCCACACTAAACTATGTGACCCATCAATATGTTATAGTGTTAATAATTCTCCACACTATCTAACCATGAACTATGACTAAATATTAATCTAATCATATAAAATTACCAATTGAGAATCATGGATTTACCAAAATTTCACTAAAAATTTTTATCAAGATCAACACCTCATATAGATTTTATTGGTCACATTTATTTTACCATAGTTCATGCATTCTGATTAACCAAAAAAACATTTATCCATTCCCAAAGACACTACTGATATTTTTTTCATAAAAATTAAAATATTTGAGGAATATTTTTTTATTCCCTTCTAAAGAAATATATTTTGTTTCTCACATTTCCATAGATAATCTCATACACAAACCAACAGCTAAGAAAAATCATTCCTCAGGTTCCACTGGAAACCTACAACATGATTCCAAACAAAATTGAAATAAAAGGGTCCCCCAAAAAATGAAAATCTCATTACCCATGAAAATCATCATCATATTCCAACCACATGCCTCACATGTTAACCCAATTTATATATATATTACCAATATAACTACTTGAAGACCTAGATTCAGGCCATTTGACCGAATTTTCTACTGCAAAACAGTAAAAGGAATTCTCTTATCCTCCCAAGTGAGATAGTATCCGAGAAAAAGTTTAAAAATTACCCATGGTCAACTCCATTAGATATGAGTTTCTATTCCCAAATAGGTATAGGTCCTAAAATAACCATTCTATCAACCTCAATTTAGGTTCCAATAAAGTATACTATAAATATTCTAAAGTCACATGCCTAACCATAAATTATGAATCCCTTATATATTGATCACAACATTAATATAACCATTATACACATCCTTACCACATACTTACCCAAGGTAATCAACTTACGTATTGTCAAAACAAGACAAAACATCTACCTTGTTTCATTTAATCCATTGAAATCATCCAACCATATATAACATACTTAAAGGGATTCCAATATCATTAATAATCCATGACTTCCTATCTCACCACAAGTAAAAATAGTAATGCTTCATTATTTCAACAATAGACTTGCTACTACCTTGATTCATTTCTCTTTACTTCTAGGATTCCCTGTAAAGTGCAATGATTATGCCCCTCTAAAGGAAATTTATCCCATAACCACATAAATATTATATCTCAAACATTTTTTTGTTAACATCCCTATTATAAAATAATTCAACAGACTTACTTATAACTCTAAAAACACTACTAATTCCACCACCATCCCTAAAACACACCATTCATAATGACATGACCATACTGATTTTCAAAAGGTACCCTTGAATAAATCTGACTCCCATGCCTAAGGAAGAACCTATAGACCCCAAAATGAAACAAGTCATCTATTTATCTATAAACACTACACATACCATATCATATTTAACCCAAAAATCACTAGAAAAAACAACACTATAAAACTTACCAAATCATCACCCACAAAAATGCATCAATCATATTATAACTTTACTGAAAAATCACACCTCAACTAATCATCCCAATATTAAACCAATACACTACTCCCCAAAGGGTCCCTTTTATATTACTCAAGTTACCATTACCTTGACACATTCTTTGAAGCCATCCCTATTGAAAGGGACTAACTAATATCACTTAGGATACCTTTGTAAAACATAACCACTGTTAAGAATATAATTTTTCTTAAGGAAAACCATTTTAAACCCAACTTTGAACACCACTCTTTCCAAAAAAGAAATTCTAAATATCTCTATTTTTTAAACAACTATTTTTGAAATTTATTTCAAAATAAATATCAATATATCCTCAAAACCATACATACATAATTCATTTCATATCCATAAAGGCCTATATGATTTGGGACGACTATATTTTTACTTGAACAAGGAAAACCAACCATAATTACACTAAAAAAATACTAGTGATTCACAAACTAATTGGACTACCCACACATTTTAGTAACTCATGGTTAACTATAAAGAGGTTTTTGGTGCCCTTTTATAACTACTTCATGAGTCTCATATCATCTTATCTTCTCACCTTCCATCCAAAAAACAAAAAAAATGATACCATTTGTAACATCCTAACTCAACTCGTCTCCCATCAACCTCACTCAAATAAAGTTTGAATTCCCTAGACCTTAGTTTCATCCCCCATATCACCAAAGTACAGAGTTAAATATCAATGGTTTTGGAAATAACATTATAGGATGGTTTTCTCTAATAAACCACAATCCCTTAAAGACAAACATTAATTCTAAAATTAGCATGTTTTGTTTATAAATAAGGTATAGAAAACTATAAACAAATAAAAATAAGTAATGGAAATATACAACAATGATATTACATGATGAATAATAAAATACTTTCTTTTTAAGCCAAATAAATGGTTTTAAAAATCCTAAAATTCTTAAAAAAATAAAAATAAAACCCTAGACATAAATCATTAAGGTTATCCATGAAACTCCTCATGTTGATCCACCAACTAACTCCTTTATGCCACCACAACTCTTTATGTCCTCCCCTCATTAGAATCCTCTTCCACAATCAGGTATCATAAAAAACAAGGGATAATGGAACCTCATACTTGTTCCCTATATACAATCAACCCTTTCTCTATAGTGGGTGAATAGGGGGTGAGTACTAAACCAAGTAGTATTTTCCCAATACTCCCAATGTACCCCACGTATATAAAAAATACTTTAAGCTTCAATTTTTTTTAAAACATAAACTACCAATGAAATTTTATAAAACTCCATAAACATGTAATAAATATCTATAAATCTGTTTACATGAATCATATTTATCCCAAAATTTCACCAAGAATACTTGAAAGAAAACTTATACACTGATAATAAACAAAGCCTAAGGGATTAATGGGCATTGATTACCAACCAAAATTGTGTATCACCTACATGTAATAGGACTAAAACCACCAAAACACACCTTTTCTACCAATAAGGTCCCAACACCCAAGCTTTAGTTTCCACCACCTTGCAATTTAATGATCGATAAGGTTCCCAAACAAAGAGGGATTTTACAATTACTCATGGCTAAACCCCCATAAAAAATCAATAAAGTAAAACATAAATCATCCATTAAATAGAAACTCAATTCCACCATTTTATAATTCCCAACATCAGTATGTAATACACCATACACCATAAACCAACTCACGACTTGATGCCACCCATTATCAATAACAATAACAATAGTAACTCAAGTCATGAACCACAACCAAATAATAATTGGAAACTAAATACAATAACAATAACAGTAAAAATCATAAATAATAAACAAAAAACCATTGGTAACTCAATGCCATAATTTGGAAATGAACTGTTTTCATCAAAACACATATTTTTAAAAAGTACACACCTAGAAAATCTCCAATTTCATTTCCCTCCAAATATTAAACACACCAAAAAATTGATTTTGTCTCACAAAAAATCACACCATCATTAAATTTCTCTAAGAACACAACACCATTTAATGAATAAATTTCATTCAAGACACAAGCACTTCACATAACTAGAGTATAAGTGAATCCACCCACCTGAACGAGGAAATTTTAAATTTCCACATCACCGCATTAGAGATCAACCATCTTCTTCACATACACAAGTCCCTAGAACTAAAAAACCTAAATTATGCCCATTATAATCCTAAATATGACCAAAAATCAACCTATTTAGGGTTTCTACTGAGATAAAACTAAGGAAAATAGAAGTTGAGGAGATCTTAAGTGGCATACTATATATATTATAGTTCCCCAAACATTAAAACATGGATATATTGATAAAAACACTTTTTTTAAACATTATATTAAATAAAAAGTGAGATTAACCTATATTTATTTGAAAAATTTACCACATGATAAGAATTACAACTCATAAAACATATCGCAATCCCAAGAAAAGAAGGTTTAGTGTATTTGAGTATCAAATATATAAGAAAATTATTCTATGATAATGGTGAACCTTTATCCACATTTAAATAAAACTATATCCCCTTATACACACCTCCTAGGTTATACTCATCTTTATTATAGGGGTAAGTAAAACATAAGAAATAAGTGAGCTTAAAATGAGTAAGTTAAGACTTATCAACATGTTATAAAATTTCATATCATAAGCATATGAAACAATATGAGCATGGGAGAAATTTATTATTAAAAATAACATGGAACAATAAGAGTTGTCAATAAATCATGATAGAGGGAAATTAAATCTAAAAATGAACAACTATATACCATGGAAAAAATTCTGAATCATAAGACATTAAACATGATTCAAGGATCATAAAAATATACATATATAAATATGTAACTTTATTGAATCATAGTATAAAAAATAATTATGTCATAGAAAAAATCATATATAATACTGTGAACAAATCTTCCCACATAACATTCACACATAAACATAAGGAAATAATTCCCACATATCGTTCACACATGAAACTTTTTAACAAATATTCATATATCTCATTCATATAAAAATATTTTGAAAAATGATTTGTACATATTATTCACATAAAAAACATCTGAACAAATATTCACACATCTAATTAACATATAAAAATTGTAAACAAAGATTACTACATGTCATTCTTATAGAACAATATTATGAAATTCTTTTCCTAAATCTAATTCATAGAAAAAACTTGAAAAAAAACCTACTTACATTTTATTCTCACAAAAAACATGTGAAAAAATCTTCCCACATAACATTCACAAAAAAAACTTCTGAATAAATATTCATACATATCATTCACAAAATGAACTTGTGAAAAAATATTCCCACATATCATTATTATATAATTTCATTATCTCATGTGATATAAAACCATAACCAATTCATTTGAGGATGATATAGGACCCCTCCAATAAATCATCCATACATATAGTTCCACTTAAAATAAAATCATTTATCTTATCATAAATAAAACATCGGAAGAAAATAGGTATCATAACATTCCAATTGGTGTATCATAAAAAGAAAACATAATCATTTGATACAAAAAATAATAATTTCCCAAAATGATTATTTAAGAAAAGATTATATAGGTGATTTATTACCATTATTCTTTTAGAGGATAATCCTTTGAAAATAGAAGATAAATAATAAAAAGGTTTTTTTTTTAAAAAAAATATTTGTTAGTATCACCTTAAGTGAGGTTATTTTCAAGCCACTTTCCAAAAAAAATTATTTAAGATAAAGATAAAACTTATTAAAACATTACTTAAAAATAAATTACAATTAATATAACTTTATAAGAAATAAAACATATGTCAAAATATAAATAGAATGAAATAATTTAAGATAATATTAATGAAACCCCTTTTTAATATATTAAAATTTTGTTACTGAAAACCCACACTGTTAAAAGGATAGAGAAATATTTTTTTAAATTAATTAAGTAGAATATTGGATATAAAAAAAAATTGAGTTTCTAATAGGGAAAGGAGAAAATTGGTGGTAATTAAAAAATAGGGATATTTAAGATAAAAACATTAAAATAAATGGGAATTTCTCTTAAGAAAAATAAATTTTCACAAAACAATATAATCATCAAGGAGGAATAATTCAGTGTAAAAACATTATTTACCTAGAAAAGAATTTGAAAATATAACATAACATCACCATAGGTTATAATATAATCAATCATTAAATTTAATAGTCAAAGAGCAGTGATTATGACAGAAGGAAAATATTTAAGCCATGAAAACCCCTTAAAATTTGTGGACCATTTAATTCAAAACCTCTTGAAAGAGAAAAATATTTAAACTAAAATTAAAGTAATTTGAATAATGGGTATTTCATGATATAAAATATTAATTATATGGTATACAAACCAATTAAAATAAATTAGGTTCATAATAAAAACTATTTTATAAAGAGAGGAATTTAAGATGAAAACTCTTACCTTGTATTCCCACTAACTCAACCATGCTCTAATCTTCTATATAAAGAGTAGAAATATCTTAATGGTATATATATAAACCTTAATATAAATATAATACCATTTTTATAATTATTTTATAGAATTATATTACTAATATAGTAACAGATTATATTTTATTTTCATTTTGGGGTGCTATAACTTTTAGTTTCTTATTTCGCAAAAAATTCCTAAAGAAGATATCAATTCTCACTAAGTGGTATCGAGTTTATCATTAATTGATCATTAATTATAGAATAATAATTTTTGATAATTACTTATATCCTATTTTCAGTAATATAAATACTTGAATATGACTTTTGAAAATGGAAATTGTAATGAACTAGTTTTCTATGTGTTTAATGATAAAAAGGTGATGTATTAATATATATTTTAAATATTGACAAGAAATTTAAAAAATAACTAAAAGAACTGAATATATAATTATTATATGATATTACCATTATAAAAAATCCTATAATAAATTATTTCATAATCATTATAGCATCATTTACGTAGGTGGTTAAATCAACCCAAATGATAATGTGTTATGGTGGTTTAATGAGTAAGGGAAAATATTTATATAATGACAATGATACATATAAAAAATAATATAAATGTAATAAATATCATTTATAATCATTAAATACATTCAAAAACCTATAATAATGGATGGTGACGACAAATGAAATTCATCATTTTTGGACACAGTGGTCTGCATGTACGCTCGATTAACGATCTCGTTTCTTAATGAATGATCAAAAAAATCATATATGAAAAAAATTATTATTTAAGATATATAAATTTTATAAATAAAATTTTATAATTCATAAAATCCATCTTTATTACCATCCATGAGGTGCGGTGATGAAAAATGAACAATATCTCTTTGTAGAGGTGGTAATCTACACTTACACAAGATCGATGTTATTTTTTTCCTAGTGGAAATAAATGATCGAATAATTGTTTTCCAGTTAATATAATAAACTTTTACTATACTAATGATTCTTATTTAACTATTTTTTTACAGTTTGGAGAAGATATAGAATGTATTAAAGTAAATTAAAATAGTACCTGAAAGTAATAATTACCTTGGAAACTAGAGTTTTCTATTTGAGAAATCCTTTGAAATTAATTCCATGAGAAGAAAAAATATGAATAGAAACTTATGGAAGTGGGAGATATTATATAATTTTAAAATTATCATATTATCAATAAGAAACTTTTAGGATAGATGAGTCTTTAAATGATGATTTTTTACCTTTTTAAAAGTTAATAGAAGGGTAATTTTTTAAATAAAAATTTGATTTTCTAAAATGTAATATTACTATTCCAAGTTACATGGCCACAAATTTTAAAAAAGGTAATGGGAAGTTATTTTGGGTCTAAAATCACCTAAAAATTATTTTGGAGACAACCTTTAGTGTTTTAGGTATTTTTATTTTAAATTTTTAAATTTTACCCTATTTTTACTTTTACCTTCGTAATTAAATTTTAACATTAGTAATTAATTTTTATGAAAAAAATTAATATGGACCCTTTTACCTAATTTAGAAATTATGATTTCAATTTTTTAAATAATTTTATAAAATAAAATTTATAAGTTTTGGAAAATTTAATTTTAACATTAACACATATAACGCATGAAAATAGTTTTTAGAAAAAGTGTGTTTTAAGATTAAAATTTATGTATAAACCACATTTATTAAAATTATCAATTACCATGAAATAAATTGGTTTATTATAAAAAATTTATGATTATTTCCTGGAAAACTAAAATTTAATCTCACCTTGAAAATACTTGATTTAAATAAAAGACCAAAAATAGTTTTTATTATACTAACATTTTAATTTACTTCTAAAATTTTTAGACATATGGTTTATAATCTCAATGAATATATTAAAATTAATTATTTTATTTATTAAAAAATTTATTACCTAAAAAAATTCATTCTTCTAAGATACTCTTACAAAATGATAAAATAGAAAAAATTATAATTTTCACAAAAACCAAATTTTTGGACTAAAAATCAACCTTATTAGAAAAAACTAAAAAAATAATATTAAGAAAATTATAATGCGAGGACTTGAAAATAAGTTTTATTTTATCAAATTTAAATTCTAAAATTTAAAACAACAAATCTTTTTAAAAAATAAATAATATAAATAAAATATCTTTAATTGAAGATAACATTTTTTCAATATTAACTTATATTAATTATCTGCCTTCTAAAGGTAATAGATTTAAATGGTTTACAATTATAGTGTCTATTATATATTTATTAATGTTTTTCATATAATATTTTTTGTTTTTTTTTCATTGGTTTTAGCGTGTAACATAAGTTATCGAATACATTTGGAACATTTAATCATAATTGTATACCAAAATCTAGAGTTAATGCATTCTCCCCCCCCCCAAAAAAATCACATACTTGAAATTTTAATAATCACATTAAAATATAAATAACTAAGGTCATATAAATTATTTAGATGAGTAATGATATAATTTCTAGAGAGATAAAAACCTTGTAATCTTGGGAAACAAATCTATTTTTTCAGAATAGGTATGTCTCTAATATTGAGTTTTTCTCCAAATATTTAGGTTAAGAGTCTTTCATTATTTAGTATCAAGACCCAAGTTATATAATTTTTTTATGGTTTTTATTATTTTACTTTCAATGATAGAATATCAATTGTTAAAATGAATTTTGTTTTCTTTAATCTAAATAGATTTTATTCTACGAGAAGGGAATCAATCTATCACTAAAGTCGCATTAAATTTATCTAGAGTCAGGATAATAAGATTTCCACAAAGAACTTTCCTATGAACTTAATATTTTAATAAAATAATCATACCATAATAAGATATCATCAATAATTAAATCATTGAGGTTGTTATTTAATGATCTTAGAAGACTTCTTAGATATACTAGTGTTCCTAGTATAAAATTATAATAAGACATATATAACTATGGATTGGAGGATATTTTCCCCTTAAATATCTATGGAGTAGTGATTTCATAGGTATTAAATTCTCCTCTTAGTCTTGGAGTTTTGTGATTCTCATCGTATTGTATTTTCCTTGGATTATGGAATTAACATTGATAATTCCCAATTTCTAAACACAAAATACATTGAATTATAAATAGTACCATACGATGAACTCTATTTCTTTCAATCATGTTAATTTTACTCTTTATTTTCCATAAATAGTTCACTGTTTGATGATCTCCTTTACCATAATTAAATCATTTTCTAGTTCTATTGAGACCACTCCCTGGGTGCTTCCTTTTATAGTCATAACTTGTATGAAATTGAATATTTATTCCTTTATCCTATTCATTACCTGAACAACCATGAGACCACATATTTATCTTTCATTTGGTATTTGGAAAATCAACAATTTCCATTTTTCTAATTATAATTCTTGATGACTAGTTTGGTGTAATTATAATGTTTCTCACTCTAGTTCTTATCCCATTTGGTTTCCCCTCAGGAAACTTTCTAGGATTTCCATGGAATCAATTGTAAACATGGTTCTACTAGGATTCCTCCATTAATAAAAACAAAAGGATTTAATTGTGATTGTACAATATTTACATTATAAGAGAATTATGAAAAACTCAAACTCAGAATGTGTTACTCTTTAAAACCATCACATTTTTCTTTCAATTCAATCTAAATCACTATTGGATAAATCTATTTTTTCTTAAGTTGGGTTGTCTCATATTCCTTAACCTAATTCCTTAACATAATAAATCCTTCATATTGTCTTATAAATAGAATATTATTAACTAAATCATATCCCTTAGTAATGTCTATCCAGGTGTTCAATCTTAATTAGAATCATCATGCATCAAAGTAATGATTAAGTCAATGATCAACCAAACATTTTTTGTGTGATTACTCCTAGGTACATTTGTACCATAGCCACATCCACTTTTTAGTATCCATACATGGATGTTATTTCTGGGAAAACAATACAATCTCTACTTTACCAAAATTTCATGATGTTAACCTATACAAAAACATATCCCTTAGACTTATTCCCGGGGTTTTAAAAAATGTTATATAAACTTAATCCCTAAAAATAACTGAACTAATCCTCAAAAATAACAAAACCAAACTCTAATACTAACTATAGATGTAACACCCCAAGCTTCTACGGTATATTTCTCTTTGAATAATGAAATAGCTTGCATTGTACACAACTTTGAGATTCCAACACACCGCAATAAATAAAACTAGCTGTTATGGATAATAATACCCATTTTTTGAAATTTTAAAAAATTTATCTTTAAAAATGGACTTCATTTTTGGATTTGGAATACCGAAATTAGCTTAGGGTGAATTTTTGGTATTTTTCTGAAAACATTCAATTTTTGTTGAATAGTAAAAAAACAATGAGTTATTGTTTAAAACTGGCATTTTATTTAAATAATTAATTATTTTATTTAACTTTATTTTAGGTCAAAATAGATACATAATACCTATATAAGTTCAATTTAATTCATTGGAGTCATTTTATAATGAGTTTATAAATATATAAATTTTATTAAACTTTTTACTATCTTTTACCCACCTCCTAGGAGAATTTGAAAATTTTCATAAGTCTTAATTTTACCGTGTCTATGAGTTGAATTTAAAAAATCCAAGAGAAATGGTTAATATTAGTACGTAAAATGTGGTTTAATAAATTGAAAAGATTTTTTTTGAATAGTATCTTTTTAGTTTTATTTACCGCGGTTAAAAGTAAATATGGTAATTAATGGTAAAAATGATATCATAATTACCCTAACACATGTCCTAAGTCTATTGAAAAGTATAATTAGACCAAAAACAACCTTATAAAGAAAAATATGAACCTCTTTGGTTCACTTGGATTAGATGAGCACATTTATTATTATTTTATTTAATGAAGAGTTAAAAGAGTTAAATTCAAAGTTTAAAGGCTAAACCATTTTTAAGATAGGGTTACACACCATATAAATTAGTCTATAAATATTAATTATAATTATAAAAATATTTACTACATAATAGTATTTTATTTATAATTTTTATATATTAAATAATTAAATTTATTTATGACACAATGATGATGTAGTAATTACCTTATTAATGAAATGTTAAAATAATTGATACTATAAATATCTACATAAATCTAATTTGATACTTTTAATGAATTACACTAATTTTCTTGCTTATGATGACATTTTAGGGTTTATTAAATTAATTTTTTTAAGCAATAATGCTGTTATGAATTTTAAAAAAATAAAATACTAAATGGTATCAAAATTAACATAAAAGAGTTTTTAAAACAAATATTATATTATTAATTGAAATTATATTCTTAAAAATCTAAGTTTTATCCAAAGGGCTTAAATAATATTATATATGTCATTAATTAACCACTTGAGGTTCTCTTGTAATTTTATAGAAATTTTATTAACCATATAATATAAAAATACAAAGAGACATGGTAAATGTCAAACTATTTAACTAAGAGTTAAATCTAAAAGATAAGGTTAATATAGTGACTCAAACATGTCTAAAACCTATTTTTTCAGTGTTTTCGGACCCATACCCACCTTATACTTTAAAAAAATCATTTTTGAGCCATTAAAAACCGAAAATGATTTTATTATAAAATAATATTTCAATCTTTTCCTAAGGTGCCCGTCACCCCTCTTATAAAAGATCACTTCCCCTTCTCTCAAATTAAGACCTTAAAATCCATTTTTCTTAGCCAAACCTGGCCCAAATATCCTCTTAATTGTTCTACCTTAATCCTAGAGTCATTCCTTTAGTAATAAATCCAACCTAAGGATCCCTTTTGATCAAATCAATAGAATGAACCCGAAGAAGAGGTAAATATTTCATCACCTCTTTCAAGTTCTTTTCTTCTTCCACTTCTTCTTTATTTGTTGTTTCCATTCTAAAATAATAAATCCAGTATATTATATATACTGTGATGTTATTATAAAAATGGTACAACAATATTCAGTATTCTATCCATCCTATAAATGAAACAGTCACCAAACGTGCATACGTACGGATTACCGTCTCCACGTCGTGGTGTAGTTTGTCATTCAAACACATCATCATTTCGATGGGTATAATAATGAGTATAAATGATTTAATTAATAAATATAACATGATAATTATTATTTATATATGATATACCATCCAATTATATACTATTTTAATATCAAATGAATGATATTGTCGCCTGTGCGTACATACGGATTACAGTCTCCACGAATGTGATGTGATACATTCCCCATCATATCGAATCAAGAATAATTTTCATTTTATGATTAAAAATAATTTTTATAAACTTAATATAATTATTAATATGAAAAATATACATCCTATCCATAACAAACATTACTTACATAACAAATCATATAAAGGAAAACGAATCAGTTAACACCTGAAATGATGATACTGCTGGAATATCATTAACAAAGAAATATTAAAATATCACATATGATATAATATTAATGTATATGGTTCTTCTATAATTTAATAACAATTATTTCAAAATTATACAGGATTTTAACCTACCCTCAACCAAGTAAAAGTACAAGTTAATGGTCAATTTCACAATCTCTTCATTATCCGAGGTTGTTTTTACGTAAGTATCTACTGGGACCTCTTTATCATCCACATCCATGTTTTCTTAAAAAATGTATTTCAAAAAAAATTAATATTTACTAGACAATGGGTTAAAGTCATTTATACCCTAATTTTACCTTATATGTTTTGAAAAGAATCTTTCCATCATTTTCTAAACAAGTTACATTATGACCTTTCCAACAAAATTAAGGTAAGAATGTTTTTTTAACTTATACGGTGGGTGCGGATATTTTCCTCCATTATAACATAGTATAATATTCATTTACAATCTTATAATAATATTTTCAAAATAAATGTTTCCTTTTATAATTATATTAATTTTAAATTATTTCAAAATATAAAGATATATTTCTCTAAAAAAATTGATTTCATCTATGTCAACATCCTTTGATGTATTTTAAGCTTATTTGAAGTGGATTTATTATGATACAAAACTTACATATTATATTGAAGTTTTATTTATATGTTTAACTGTGGATGTGTTATTTTTACACCATTTATGGTTTATGGATAAAGTATTGACATTTATTATGCTAGTTTTAATATGAATGTTTATGTTATGTTTAAACCTTTTCATATGAGGAATGCATTGGGCTTAGTAAGTGAGGGGTGGAGCCCACTATATCTCCTCGATGCATAGATATATCTCATGAGACAAACTAGTTTCTTGGCACAAGGCCTTGACAAAATATTATTTGTACTCTTGGCACAAGGCCTTGACTATGTGGTTATGAAGTCTGGTATTATGCATTCCATCATTATGAAAGTGGATTTTGATATTGCATGTGATTATTCGACTAGTAGAATATCCATGTGAATAAGTAAATGGAATTATTTGATTTTATCTTTTCCATATTATACTGAAATTCAAGTTTAAAAGGATTTTGTTTTAGTTTTATACACTTCCTTAAATGTTTATGCTTATTTATGAAAGTTTCCGCTATATTGTTATCCTTACTGAGCATCTGAGCTCACCCCATTACATGTTTTATTCTTCCCAGGATGCGAAGAAGTATATTATGAATGACCTGTAGGGATAGTCTATGGGATATGAGTGTGGCCTATGGATACTATGTTGTTTTAGTTTTTCATTTTATAATGTAATGTAAAACTTATGAATGTATCTAGTATTTCCAATGCTACTAAACTAATCGGTCTTTTGAGAGTTGATCTTTTGTGATCATGACAATGTTATGTAATAATGCAACAACTCTAGGTAACTAGGGTCGGGGTGTTATATTTGGTACTAGAGGAATTTTAGTACAAACCATGGAAGCTAGATTTAGAAAGACTCTGATTATAGAACATTAACCTATGATAGACTTTGAGGATTATTATAGAAGAACTTCCTAGAATTTTGCTACAGTAGATATTTTTTGAGTTTTCCAAGAAATACATGTCTGTATGGATACAAACATGTAAAGGAGGCTCTAGCACAGATGTACCTAGGGTTAAAACCTGAAAACACCACTTTGAGCTAGACTTGAATGGGAAC
Organism: Viscum album; assembly: GCA_963277665.1. Classification (NCBI taxonomy): domain Eukaryota; kingdom Viridiplantae; phylum Streptophyta; class Magnoliopsida; order Santalales; family Viscaceae; genus Viscum; species Viscum album. Next base: position 175,240,951 of record OY728157.1, read on the forward strand.
TGGTGCACGACAATGGACATTACTGCACTATTGGTTACGACACTCTCGGGGGATATGCTTAGGATAATTCTCATTTTCATTACAAACTATTATGAAGGGTTTATGAGTATATAATTCCTCAAAGAAAACATTTTTATGATTATGGATTATATCTACAAACTATTCAATTTATGTTAAGTGTTTTACAAGTTTGGAATTATGTATTGTGATTCATAAACTAATCTAGTGTATGCCATTATTTAGAAATGGCACCTAGTGGAAGGAATTGAAACTATATCAACGCACATAATTCATATATCGATTTCCCTCCTACTTAAGATAATTATATTGGACATGGTGATGAAACGGGTACTAATAATCTTATCACCATACTGGGACAGCTCACTTAGGTTATGAATAATTACCTTACCCGAATGGAGCACCCTGATCCACAACGTGGAGGATCAATGTTAGACAGATTCATGAGGAAACAACCACCAACATTCAATGGGACTAAAAATCCATTTTTATCCGAGAAATGGATAAGTTCCTTAGAGAAAATATTTCATGCTTTGGGGAGTAGCGAAAGGGAAAAAGTTGTCATGGCAGTTTATCGCCTCACAGGAGATGCAGATCAATGGTGGTCATCGATTCAAAACACAAAGAAAGATGATGAAGTATAAAATATGGAATGGAGGGAGTTTAAAGATATTTTATTAGAAAAATATTTTCCTCATGGCCATTCAGCAGATATAGAAAGGAAATTTTTGAGTCTGAAACAAACGGAGGATAAGAATGTTTCAAAATACGAGGCTAACTTTACAAGGTTAGCAAGGCATGCTGCAAATTATATACATAACCTGAGAAGTAAGATTGATCATTTCTTTAATGGGTTAAAACCATTTCTTCATTGAGAATTAGTCTCAAAATCCTTCTCTTCATACGAAGATATTTTTTCATGTTCTATCAAGACAGAAAAGGAATTCTCTAAGTCTTAAAACTTTAAAGAAATACAAGATAAGAAAAGATCTGTTGAAAATTCTGGAAATAGAATTAAGGGGAAGAAGGGAAAAGTTGAATATTCATCCTACAGTAAATGTGGTAATAAATACCCTGGTACTTTTATGAAGGGAATGGGATTCTGTTACAAGTGTGGTGAAAAAGGACACCAATCTCGTGATTGCAAGGGGAAGAAAGAGGTTGTCAATGTTGAATGCTTCAATTATAGAGAAAGGGGTCATTATGAAAATGAATGTCCTAATCGCTAAAGAAACTTACTTCAGAAAAGGCCAATGGATCAAGGCCAAGCTTATGATATCTCTACTACTGAGGTTGAAGATCCGAAAGACATGGTGGTAGGTAATTTAATGGTTTCCTCATGTTTAGAAAATGCTTTATTTGATTTTGGATCATCGCATTGTTTCATATCTTCCCAGTTTGCTAAGAAAATTAGATATTTTCAATTTGACTTAACAAGGGAGTTTTCAGTCAAAACACCTTAAGAAAGTATCATTATAACAAAGTTTTGTAAATCAGTTCCCATTAGGGCATATAAATTTTCTTTATCTTCTGATCTCATCATTATACCCATGATTGAATTTAATATAATCCTTGGAATGGATTGGCTTTCGTACCATGATTCAAAAATTTATTTTAAGAAGAAGTATGCTGCAATCCTCAATGATGATAAGGAGTACCTTATCTTTAGAGAAAAAATTTCACCACATAATTCTTATCTATATCCACCCCTAGTAGCTCAACTAAATTCAATTATTGAGGAGGAAGAGAACAAAATAACTATGGGTGAGGAGAGGTATGTTCAAATAGAGTATGTACCTATTGTGCAAGAATATATTGATGTGTTTCAAGAGGATTTACCTAGACATTCTCCAAAATGAGAAATTGAGTTTTCCATTGATTTAATTCTTGGTTCAAGGCCCATATCGAAGACCCCTTATAGAATGGCCTCTATGGAATTAGTGGAACTAAAGAAACAACTAGTGGAATTGAGTACTAAGAGATTTATTCACTGAAGTGTTTCTCCATGGGGAGCCCCTATTCCTTTTATTGAGAAGAAAGATGGATCTATGAGGTTGTTCATTGACTGTATGGAAATCAATTCTATAACAATAAAGAAAAAGTATCACCTACATCGCAATGATGATTTATTCGACCAACTTCATGGAGCTCAATATTTTTCAATGATTGACCTTAGATCTGGATATCATCATTTTTGTGTGAAGAATGAATACATTCTGAAAACAACATTTTGAACCAGTTATGGGCATTATGAGTTTAAAGTAATGCCTTTTGGGTTGACTAATGCACCATTTATCTTCATGGATCTAATGAATAGAGTTTTCAAAGAATATCTTGATGAATTCGCAATGTTATTTATTGATGATATCTTGGTATAATCCAAAATCTACAAAGATCATGAAAATCACTTGTGCATTATTTTAAAGACTCTTAGAAGAAATGAATTATATGAGAAATTTAGCAAGTGTGAATTATGGCTTCAGGAGATTTCTTTTCTTGGCCATATTGTCTCTAAGGATGGAATCTTTGTTGATCCTTCAAAGACCAAGGCAATCCAATAATGGCCAACACCAATGAGTATAACTGAGGTACGCAGTTTTATTGGTTTAGTAAGTTATTATCGGCATTTTGTTTAGAATTTTTTCCAATTTGATAACCCATTAACCAAGCTCAAATGTAATGGGGTTAAATTCGTTTGGACAAAAGTGTGTGAATAATGTTTTGAAGAATGGAAGAGAAGATTAGTCAATTCTCCTATCATTACTCTACCATCAGGGAACGATGGGTTTGTTATTTATAGTGATGCTTCAAAGAAAGGACTTGGTTGTGTCCTTATGATAGATTTATTGTCTATGCATCACGAAAGCTAAAAATTCATGAACAAAATTATCCTACTCATGATCTTGAGTTAGAATATGTAATATTTTCTCTGAAAATATAGAGACACTATCTCTGTGGTGAAAACTGTAAGATTTATATTGATCACAAGAGTTTGAAGTATATTTTATAACAAAGAGAACTCAATATGAGGCAAAGGAGATGGCTTGAACTACTCAAGGATTATGATTGCACAATACACTACCACCCAAGGACGGTAAATATGGTGGCATATTCATTGATTAGAAAAGATCATGGAGTTTTGAACAAGATGATAATTGAAAGAGATCCTATTTTCATGGATCTAGTAAAGATAGATATGGGAATAACCATGGAAGGTGAAACATCAATGCTTTTTAAAATGGTTTCCAAACCATCTTTATTAGAAAGGATAAAGAGTTCTTAGACTGATGATGAGTAATTTTAAAAGAAAATTAAAGTTATGAACTATGGGAGATTGAGTGACTTCATATATGAAGATGGAATTTTGAGATTTGGGAAAAGGCTTTGTGTTCTTAACATACCTGATCTAAAAAGGTAATTTTTGGATGATGCTCATAGCTCCAATTTCTCTATACACCATGGTAGCACTAAGATTTATAGAGATTTGAAGGAACATTTTTGGTGGGATAACATGAAGAGGGAGATTGCTAATTTTGTGTCAAGATGTATGGTTTGTCAACAAGTGAAAGCTGGAAGGAAACAACCTAGAAGAGTCATGAAACCAATTCCCATACCTGAGTGGAAATAGGATAATATTATGATGGACTTTGTCATGGGGATACCAAAGACACCTAGAAAAAATGATGCAATATGGTTCATTGTTGATCGTCATACCAAGTCAGCACATTTTCTTGCTATAAGAGAAGATTTACCACTTGAATGTATGGAAATATTATATATTAATGAAGTTGTAAGACTTCATGGAGTACCCCTATATATTGTTTCTGATTGTGATCCCCATTTTACATCAATATTATGTAAAAGTTTTCAAAAGGACCTAGATACTGAACTTCATTTGAGCACTGCCTACCACCCTCAAACCGATGGACAATCAGAATGGACTATTCAAACCTTAGAAGATATGTTGATATCTTTCTCACTTGACTTTAAAGGTATGTGGGATAAATATTTACCTCTGGTAGAATTTTCTTATAACAATAGCTTCCATTCAAGTATTCATATGGCACCATATGAAGCCTTATATGGCAAGAGATGTCACACACCAACTTGTTGGTATGATGTTGGTGAGTGAAATCTCATAGGCCTAGAACTTGTTGAAGAAGCGATGGAAAAGGTGATGGTTATCCAAACCCACATCAACGCAGCAGAAAGTAAGTAGAAGAGCTGTGTTGATAACCGAAGGAAGGATTTGGAATTTTAGGTATGAGATCATGTTTTCGTGAAGGTATCTCCATAGAATGGAGTTATATGATTCGGTAAAAAGGGTAAACTAAGTCCCAGGTACATCAGACCTTTCAAAATTCTAGAACTAATTGGGGTTGTAGCTTACCGTTTAGAAATGCCGCCAAGTATCTCCAAAGTTTATGATGTGTTCCACATATCACTATTGAGGAAATACAGGCCTAACCCAATGCATATACTCAGTTATGAGGAAATTGAACTGGAACCTGATCTATCTTATTGTGAAGAGCCTGTCAAAATTCTTGATACTAGAGAACAAGTGTTGAGAAACCGGACGACTCCTCTGGTAAAAGATCTTTGGAGAAACCACAAGATGGAAGAGGTAATGTGGGATCCTGAGGAACTTATGATGAAGAACCACCCGAATATTTTTATGCAGTAATATTCTAGAAATTTAGAGGATGAAATTATTTGGAGGGAAGAATGTAACACCCCAAGATTCAACTATACGTTTCCCTTCGAATAATGCAATATCTTGCATTGTACGCAACTTTGAGATTCTAACACACCGCGACTAATCAAACTAGCCGTTATGAATATTAATACGCACTTTTTGAAATTTTATAAATTTTATCTTTCAAAATGGATGTCATTTTTTGATTTGGAATATCGAAATAAGCTTAGGTTGAATTTTTGGTATTTTTATGAAAACTTTCAATTTTTGATGACTAGTGAAAAACACTGACTTATTTATTAAAACCAACTTTTATTTAAATAATTATTTATTATATTTAAATTTATTTTATGTCACAATAGATAAATAGTACATATATAAGTTCAATTTAATTCATTGGAGTCATTTTATAATGAGTTTAGATATATAAAAATTTTATCGAACTTTTTACCGTCTTTTACTCACTCCTAGGTGAATTTGCAAATTTGCATAAAACATAATTTTACTGCTTTTGTGAGTTGAATTTCAAAAATCTGAAAGAAACGGTTAATATCATTAAGTAAAATGTGGTTCAATAAGATGAAAATATGTTTTGGTGAATAGTAACTTTTTACTTTTATTTACCACGGTTAAAAGTAAATAGGGTAATTAACGGTAAAAATTATATCATAATTACCCTAACACAAGTCCTAATTATAATTGATAAGTATAATTTGACCAAAAATAACCTTGTTAATAAAATATGAACCTCTTTGATCCACTTGGATTAGACTAGGACATTTATTATTATTTTATTTAAAGAAGAGTTAAAAGAATTAAATTCAAAGTTTAATAACTAAATCATTTTTAATATAGGGTTACACACTGTATAAAATAGACTATAAATATTCATTAGAAAGATAACAAAAATTCATAAATAATGGTATTTTATTTTTAATTTTTTTCGACATTAAATAATAAATTTATTTATGACAAAATGATGATGCAGTAATTACCTTATTAATGAAAGATTAAAATAATTGATATTATAAATATCCAAATAAATCTAATTTGAGACTTTTAATGAATTCCAATAATTTTTTAGGTTAATATGACATGTTAGAATCTATAGAATGATTTTCTTTCGAAGTAATAATGTTGTTATGAATTTAACAAAAACAAAAGACCAAATAGTGTCAAAATTGACATAAAAGAGTTTTTAAAACAAATATTATATTATTAATTGATATTCTATTCTTAAAAATATAAGGTTTGTAAAATGTCTTAAATAATATTATATATTTCATTAATAAACCACTTTAGTTTTTCTTGGAAGTTTATTGTAAGTTTATTAACCATATAATATAAAAATACAAAGAGACATGGTAAATTTCAAACTATTTAACTAAGAGTTAAATCTAAAATATAAGGTTAATAAAGTAAACCAAACCTGTATAAAACCTATTGGTTGAGTGTTTTTAGACCCATACCCACCTTATCCATTAAATAAATAATTTTGAAGAAATTATAAAACGAAAAAAAATTATTATAAAATAATATTTCAATATTTTACTAAGGTGCCCCTCACCCCTCTTATAAAAGGGCACTTCACCTTCCCTCAAATTCACACCTTCAAAGCCATTTGTCTCGGCCAAACCCTACCAAAATATCCATTAAACTGTCATCCCTTCATCTTAGAGTCCTTACTTTAGTCACAAATCCAACCTAAGGATCCCTTTTGATCAAATCAGAAGGAAGAACCCGAAGAATAGGTCAACATTTCATAACCTATTTCAAGTTCTTTTCTTCTTCCACTTTATCTTTATTTGTTGTTTCCATTATAAAATAATAACTCTAGTATCTAATATATACTATGATGTTATTATAAAAATGGTACAACCATATTCATTATTCTATCCATCCTATAAATGACAAAGTCACCATACGTGTGTACGTACGGATTACCGTATCCACGTCGTGGTGCAGTTTGTTATTCACGCACTTCATCATTAGTATGGGTATAATAATGAGTATAAATGATGTAAATAATAAATATAACATGATAATAATTATTTATATATGATATAATATCCAATTATATATGATTTTAATATCAAAATAATGATAGTGTCGCTCGTACGTACGTACGGATTACCGTCTCCACGAACGCGATGAGATTAATTCCCCATAATATCCATTCAATAATAATTTTAATTTGATGATTAAAAATAATTTTTAAATACTTAATATCATTCTGAATATGAATAAGATACATCCTATCCATAAAAAATATTACTTACTTAACAAATCATATAAAGGAAAAAAATTAGTTAACACCTGAAACGATGATTCTACTAAAATATCATTAAAAAAACAATATTAGAAGATCATATATGATTTCATATTAATGTATATGGATCTTTTATAATTTAATAACAATTATCTCACCATTATACAGGAGGTTAACTTACCCTCTACCAAGGAAAAGTACAAGGTAAGGGTTAATTTTACAATCTCTTTATTATCTGAGGTTGTTTTTACGTAAGTATCTATTGTGACCTCTTTATCATCCACATATGTGTTTTCTTAAAAAATGTATTTCAAACCATTTTTACTATTTACTAGAAAATGGGTTAAAGTCATTTATACCCTTATTTGATCTTATATTTTTTTAAAGTAATCTTTCTACTGTTTTACAAACAAGGTACTTTGTGACCTTTTTGACAAAATTAAGGTAATAATGATTTTTTTAACTTATATGTCGGGTGCGGCTATTTTCTGCCATTATAACATTGTCGAAGCTTACCTTACAAGATTATAAGAATATTTTCAAAATAAATGTTTCCTTTTATAATTATATGATTTTTAAATGATTTTAAAATAGAATGAGATATTTTTATAAAAAAAATGTTGATTTCATCTATTTCAACATCCTTTGATAGATTTTAAGCTTACTTGAAGTTGATTTATTATGATACAAAACGTCTATATTGTATTGAAGGTTTTGTGATATGTTTAACTATGTATGTGTTTTTTTACACTATTCATGGTTTATGGATAAAGTGTTGACATTTCTTATACTAGTTTTAATATGAATGTTTATGTTATGTTTGAACCTTTTCATATGAGGAATGCATTGGACTTAGTAAGTGACGGGTGGAGCATGCTATAGCTCCTCAATGCATCTGTAGGTCTCATGAGATAAATCAGTGTATTATAATAATTCCTTGACAAAATCTTATTTATAGTCTTGGCACAAGGCCTTGACTATGTGTTTATGAATTCTGGAATTATATATTCCATCATTATGAAAGTGGCTATTGATATTGAATGTGATTATTCAACTAGTATAATATCCATGTGAATAAGTAAATGGAATTATTTGATTTTATCTTTTCCATATTATGATTAAGTTTAAGTTTAAAAGTATTTTTTTTAATCCTTATACATTGCATTAAATATTTATGCTTATTTAGGAAAGTTTCCGCTATATTTTTATCCTTACTGAGCATCTGAGCTCACCCCTTTCTGTGTTTTATTTTTCCCAGGATACGAAGAAGTATATTATGACTTACCTGTAGAGATAGTCTAAGGGATATGAGTTTGGCCTATGGAGACTATGTTTTTTTAGTTTTTCATTTTATAATGTAATGTAAAACTTATGAATGTATCTATTATTTCCAAGGATACTAAACTAATCGGTCTTTAGAGACTTGATCTTTTGTGATCATGCCACTATTATGTAATAATTCACCAACTCTGGGTAACTAGGGTCGGGGAGTTACAATATAACCCTAAACTCGAACTCCAAGATCTATTTCTAAAAACACATTCTTTAAACACTATCTTAGATACAAAATTAGATGAACCTATCTTTATTTTACAACAATACTATAAGATAATAATTATAACTTATAAAGAACCCCATAATTCCTAGAACATAAGGTTTAGGGTATTTTATGATCATCGACATAAGAAAATTATTTTACAATATTGGTGAACATTTCACCACATTCAAATCACACTAGATCCCCTTCAAAGAATCTCATAGGTTATATAAATCTTTATAACTTAGGGAAATAAAACATAATAATGGGGATTGTTTGAATTCTTAGAATGGGAATATGTATCTGTATTTTACCGAGGGTTAGATCATAATAATATTATAAAACATGATCAGGGGAAATTTTACTTATTAAAAAGAACATGGAATAATAAGATTCATCCATAATTCATGATACAAGTACATGTAATCCCAAATGAACAAACATATACATTGGAAAAAGTGTGTGGAATCATGGTACATTGACCATGATTCAAGGATAATAATCATAGGAATATAGATATATGTAATATAATTTAATTATAGTATAATATATAATTATGGAAAAAAATATAAGAATATAAAATCTTGTTAACAAAAAATCATGCATCACTTTTAAAAAAACTTATGAACAATGTTTATCACATCTCATTCACAAAAAAACTTGTTAAAAAAGATTCCAAAATCTCATTCACATAAAAAAAACATGTGAAAAAAGCTTACCATATCTCATTCACCCAATAAAATTATGAACAAATATTCCCATATCTCATTCACACAACAAACTTGTGAACAAACCTTCTTGTATATCATTCACACAACAATATTGTGAAAACATCTTCGTACATCTCATTCGCATAAAACACTTGGGAAAAATATTATCACATATCATTCCCACACAAAAATTTCGAAAAATTCCCCCCATGTCTCATTAATAAAAGAATCTTGTGAACACTTCTTCCCACATCACATTCACAAAACAAACTTTTGAATAAAGAATCCCTCATCTCATTCACAGAAAAAACTTGTGAACAAATAATCCCTTATATAATTCACTCAACATTTCAGCATATCATGTGTTATTAAATATTAACCAATTAATTATATGGTGGTATATGACCCCAAAAGTATATAATCAATACATATTGTGGCACAAAAAATCAAATCATTAAACTTGTCATAAATAACCCATGAGAAAATAAATGGGTTCCAAAAAATACCAATTTGTATCACATTAAAAAATCATGATAATTTGATACAAAAAAACATAATCTCACAAAAGATAATTTAACCATATTCCATATAGAGTTATTTAAGAAACACTACTCCATTGGATAATAATCCTTTAAAAATAGAAGATAAATTACGAAAAAGGATTTTCCTTAAAAATTCCTCTTCATATCACCTTAAAAGATTTTATTTTCAAGTCACTTTATAAAAACAATTTATTTAAAGAGAAAGAGAAAAATATTAAAAAATAAGTTCAAAAAAATTTTCAATAAATTTTCCTTGATAATAAATAAAACATATGTCAAAATGTGAAGCTTAATGGAAGAATATAATATCATGGTAATGAAAACCTTTTTAAACACTTTAAAATTTCTTTATTGAAAACATGAATCATTAAAAGAATAATGAAACCCTTTTTAAAAAATTAATAAAGGGGGATATTAGAGAAAAACAATTTTATTTTCCATTAAATAAAGGATAACATTTGTGAGATGTAAAAAACATGGATATGGAAGAAAAAACCATTGAAACAAATGGGAACTACTCTTAACCAAAATACATTTTCATGAAATAATAAGATAACTGAGAAGGAAATAATCAGTTTGAAATGAGATTTACCTATAAAATAAGGTTTAAATAATTAAAACATCATCATATATTTGAATAATATTGAAATATAATAGTTAAATGGGATTTATTATAGGACAAGGAATATATTTGAGTCATGAAACACTATTACAATTTTATGAGAATTTACCTCATAACCTCTTGAAAGAAATATATCATTAAATTTCACCTAAATTACCATTAATAAAGGTTATTTAATGATATAAAATAATAATTATATATAATATAAAACACTTAATATAAATTAGGTGAATAATATAAAATATGTATCAAAGAAAATAATTTGAGATGAAAAAACCTTACCTTGTTTTCCTTCTTATTAGAAGATGCTATAACCTCTTGTATAATCACTTATATGATAACCTAAATTTAAATATAATAACATTTTTAGAATTATTTTATAACCATATATTACAAATATATTAACCAGTTTTAGTTTATTTTCATTATATGGTGTTAGAACATTCTATTTCTTATTTTGTATAAACTTTATGAATATGGGATTGATTCTCACTAAGTGGTCTCAAGTTCTTAATTTAAAGGTCATTCATGATAAATTAATTTTCATGAACCATCCGAGAAAACCCATCCAACTAGGCACTAAAAAGGATCGTAAAAAACCCAAAGGGCATTTCAGAACCCCTTGGGCTGGAGATAAGAATCCGACCATCCAAAAAAATAAAGGGAAAATTTTGACTAAACTAAAATAATAAAATGTGGTATAAAAGAAGAAAATATAATTAAAAATGGAATATTATATAAAAAAATCAACTATATTAGTGATGTACATAGACATTAGGCCAAAACTGGTGTACATGTTGAGGGATAAATCCAAAAAATCAATTAAAATCACCAATGAAAACTTTCTGTGAAACGGAGGAAACATCCCACCGTGTCACCACCACTTACCCATACCTAGCTGGAATGAAACCTCACATATTTACTATGGTTACTATACCTTTACTAAATCATTAAAAAAACATGGTCTACACACCCTCACAAGTGAGTGTGTAGGGTGTGATCACAACAATCCCAATACGATCCCACCTAAGTGATCTATAAAAATATTACGTCAAATAGTCCAAGAATGATAAATATATGAAAAATCATGGTAGGATAAAATAGTTTTCACATTTATGTCAAAATAATGGTTAAATAATTCCCATTTTTTAGTTCTAAAACAAAATCCATATATTCAGTTCCAAAGAAAATTTCAAATAAACCATTTATTATTTATCAAATGATGCATCACCTATCATATCAAATCCAAAAAAATACAAATCCAAATAATAATACAGATAACCCCAATGATAACATTGGTTTGGGATTTCAAGGTATCTTATACCTCAATAATAAATCAACACATATTTCACAAATCAAGTTCCTAGGACATGGGGCCTAGGAAATAGTGGAATACCCCAAGAGGGAACACCTTATGATGTTAGGTAATGAAGTCCCGGGGACATGGGACTTACGGAAATCAGGAACATCACATGAGTGAACCCCCTATCTAATCAATGGAAAGGCAGAATAATAAAAACTATTATAGGTAACTAAGACCGCCATGTTTTGTATTTATCAAAACTGTTCAAAGGACTTATCAAATTTTATAAATAATTTCAAAACAACCCTTTTTCCTCAGAAAACGAGCTCTGAAAACCAATCCCTAAAACCATTTAACTGATTCTTTAAAAACATCTTATTTTTAATAAAATAAGTGGAAAACAACTTTTATCAAAATTTTATCATGAATGTATAACAATAGTTTCATTGATCATTCCAATTATTATTTAGAAAATATTTTTATAAAACTAAATAATATGTAGTTCATCAAATAGAGTTTAGAGATGGAACCACCAACCTCGCACTTGGGTCTCACACCAGACACAATAGGATCCAAACACATCAAGAGGAAAGGTAAAACTATAAAAGATCTATTTTATGTTCTAAACATCGATTACCATGTCTTATAATTGAGTTTCCATAAGCAAAAGTTTGACTAATAAGATATATCAACACATACCACAAAAGTTATATCTGACGCACCACAAAAAAGAAGAGATCTAGACTCCATGAAACAAACACATTAGGAGACTTTAATAAATGGATAATTAAACATAAAATTATTGATATAACCAATAGATATAGCATTAATCCACTTTCAATCCAAGAGATAAAGGAAAAATTGACAAATTTTCATGAAACAAATTCAATTAAAATAGATCAATCCTAAATCAAAATATCAAAAGAAGAAGTTTGATGTTAATAATATCACCTAAGGTAAGCCTCTCAAAGAGAACTGGATGGATTATATTTGACAAAGAAGGATTTAGGGGTTAATTAGAGGTTTTGGTGACATAAAATATATTTACATCCTTACTTACCATCAGCTACCCAATGGTGGCTACCAACTAGTTAGTGGCAGCTATAGAGATGTATTTTTCAGAAGATGAATATGTGTCACCTAGGTTTCCCCATTAACTGGTTAGCGGACTCCTACCATCTAGTTTACATCTCCCACTAACTAAATGATGGCCTTCTACAACTACCATTTAAGAAAATGGTCCTTAAAACTCTATTGAGTCACCACCAACACCCCATGAACTTGAAAGATAACCTCTTAAACATAAAATATGGGTGTAACTGAATTAGTACATTGTAATTATCCCCACCTTAAGTATTTTTTACCCTATAAATTCATGTGGAATAAAGATTCTTTGAAATAATATGAGCTGGTTTCCCTCCAACTAAATATTCATGCTCCTAATTCTTGTAAGAATATGATCCATTCCACAAAAACACTTTGACCAATGGAATAGATTTACATGCGGAAATTTCATCTAAGTTTCAATGATCTCCACTATCTAGTCAAAAAATGAAACATATGCCTTCAACAAAATATCCTCCCACTTTAAAATATGTTAAGGATAAGTATGATACTTCTTGAGTTGCGATATGTGAAAAGCATCATGAATACTAATAAACTAAGACAGTAAGTTCAACTAATAATCCACCTATATAATTCTTATAGTGATCTAAAAAGGATTAATATATCTCAGAACCAACTTCCCACAGCTCCCAATTCAATGGTGGCCTAATCAAGGGGAAAATTTCAAAAAGAATGGCTCACCAATAGAGTAATATAAATAAATTAATCTACAATCCATGCAATAGTTATACCAACTCTAAGATATAAACATCCATCAGTTTATATCATGAAACCCTACCAATGTGTCCTAAATGATACTCAGACCCACAAGAAAGGCCTTTAATACCTATTACCAACAAATAAGTGAATTTCAAGAGAGACCATACAAAGCCTCAAAAGGATCCAATCTGATAGAGGATTGGTAACTGTTACTATAACAAAACTCAAATAACCCTGTATGGTTATCCTAAGATCATATAAAAATGAATACATGGATATGGATTATATCTTCTATAAATTAAATAGTATTCTTTATCCATTAATGAATATCTCGATGATAAATTTTACTTAACCTGAACTAAGTCCCCACCACAACCTAGAAACTTTTCTATAATTGAGAAGTAAACATAGGATCTATATCAAAAATAATGGTAAAGGAAACCCCATAAAATCTCACACTTCTCTACACATAAAACTTACCCATATCTTTAACCATGGATGTTTCTTTAATCATAATAAATTGAGTTGATTTCATCAATGAATTAATCACTCCAAAATATGATTATTTCCCAAGGGTGTCTTTTTTAATATAATAATGATTTACATGGACACGGCATTTAATTTTCAAATGGGAACTATGAGAGGCTTGATAAGACCAGAAAGATTTAGGTTCTTGACCTTAATCTGTAGGTGAGTTTAATAATAAGACATAGAATAATAAATTTCTCACTTCATACCCGACCACAAAAAATTTCATCACATGTCATAATACATATTTTTACTAATAGGATTAATATCCTATGAAGAACTATAAAAATCATGCATCACAAAATTTATAAGTGGATAAGGGATGATGAATCAACTCCCAAAGTTAAGAATTCCATCATAAGGGATAGACCATCCTAGAGTGGTCACCCCACCATATAAAAATTTTATGATCCCTCAAAAATAATTATCCTACTGATGTTTCTATATAATTTTCTAAATGATAGATAATGACAACTAAACAATGGTTAGAACCATACCTAAATCATCTTATTACAAATTCTGATGTAACTAAGTAAAAATCCACATAGTATTTTACTCCTCTTCCTCTTCCTAGAAAGACTAAGAAGGAGAATTCCTATTGAGAGTGTTAAAAATGAAATTCCCCTTCTCAAGGGTGTATTTGATATCAAATTCAAATTTCTAGAGATACTCCACCCATCGCCTATACCTAAGTTTCAAGTCCTTATGAGAGAAGATATAACTTAAGCTATTGTGTTCAGAATAGACTATGAACCTCTCCATAAAAATATAGTGTCTTTAATAATTAATTCCATTCAAAACTATGGTGAGATCCCAATCATGAGTATGATATGTCTTCTTATATAGTTGAAGTTGATGAAAATCGTATACCACTACATGATCATCCTTTATAATCACACATCCTAGACCATCACCTGATGCATCATAATAAACCATATATCCCTTACCAGGATATAGAAAGATCACAATTAGAGATGATGTCAGACATCATTTAAATTTATCAAAAGAATCCATACATGTCACATCCCAAGATAATTTCACGTGTTTCTTAGTAAGAGACATCAACAGTGATTCCGTCTTCTTGAAATCTTTGATAAACCATAGATAATAGATAGATAACCATTGGAATCTCCATATCATAAAGACATTATGTGGATATTCCCATAAAAATTAAACCTTTAACATTGTGGATCCACTTAAATGTTGTGCTTCGAAATCACAAGACCCAAGAAATTTACCTCTCAAATCCATAAATTTTATTTTAATAGATTTTAATAAAGATGGTGACTTCTTAAGATTCCCAAAACCACATTTACATTTTTTTTATGCTCATGATTACATATCAAATAAAATAGGATATCATCCATGAATATTATAAAAAATGTATCGAGATACTTTTGTAAAATCCAGATCATCGAATCTCTAAACACTAAAGGCATATAATTTGTTTCAAATGACATTATAAGTCATTCATAGTGTCCATACCTACTCCAGAAAGTGGTCTTTGGTATATCTTATTCCTCAAATCATAATTTATTATGACCTGATCAATGATCAATTTCCTAAAAACACCTTTCCCATTTAAATGATCAAAAAGGTCATTGATATTGATCAAAGGATACTTATTCTAAACTATTACTTGATTAAATATTTGATATTTTACATAGAGAAAAATAAAACCATTGTACTTCTTGTAAATGAGGATAGGAACCATTCATGATGAAAAAACTAAGATGAAAAAATCCCTTCTCAAGAAGTTTTTCATTCTAGATCTTAAGCTCTTTCAACTTAGTAAGCATAACACAATGTGAAGGAATAAAAATTGGTCGTATACCGGGTATAGATTGATGAAAACTCTACCTCCCATTCTGGTGGATGACCAAAAAAAGTTGCTTGGGAAAACCTCTAGGAAGTCCTGGACTATCTAGGTACTATCAACATGAGAAGAAACATCATTGGTATCAACCAAAAAAGAACACAATGAACTCATAATCATCGGATAAGTAAGTCCTGAATGATAAGACCTCGGGTCCCACTCTCACTAAAACACCTAGGAACTCCCATCCATAGAAGAGATGAAAACATATTGATGATAACAATAAATATTAGATTAGTAAGAAACCATCCAATCTATCTAGATGATAATATTGAAAATATATAGATTAAGAACCATAAAGACTCTGCCTAACTCTACATCAGCTATCGAAAGAGAATAGTAATGATAAAGAACCCCTATTACTTTCTATTTCCAAGAGGTGTTTCCAACTTCAAAACATAGTGCATTAATTCTATTATAAGTTTCAAAACATCCAAAAAAATGAGCATATATAAATTATTTTAGGAATTAGTATTAGATAAAGTAGTTTCCATAAAGGATGTAATGAGAATATAACCTCTAACTACAGTTAGAGCCACATCAACTCCCACCAAAAACTCCTCCTTTTCATGAAAATACTTCACTTTAAAGGACTATGGATTGATCATTTTTTGAATTTTAATCTTTTAACTATTCCATAGTGCCATTTGGAGAAAATGATCCATTACATAATGAGGTGTAGACAAACCTTGGTATAATCATTGTAGATGACCTTGGTGAACACATGAATTATAAGTCTTTGGAGGTGTCAGGAAAGACCATCAAGTGTACCCTACCTTGACACATTGGTAGAAATTCAATAGTATAATTTTTTCAACTGTTGATGGACTATATAAATCCCGCTATTGAGAACTACCTCAACTACCCTTGTAACTATCATTCCACTTCTTCTTCTTTCCATGTGTGCCATAGGGTGGAAGGGATAACCCAAAAACAATATCATGTTTGCCACATCAATCTATGTTATCAAATATTAATCAACCATATTAGCATAAGTGGTGAGATTTAGAAAATACACCAATGATGATATATTGAGTTACAATATTCTATGGTGTTTATGAGCCGTCATCTTATCATTCAACACCATCTTTGGAGAAAAATGAACCTACATAGAAAAAAAAGTTAGTGTATTATATCACCAAATTCCCTATCTACTGAAAAGAGAAAAAGTTTATATACTTTACCACCATCAATAATTTCATATATAAATGATAAAATAAAATTTTCATGAAGATTTTCCACTCCAATAAAACAATTCATTTCTCCTGAACAATAGATTTTTGAATCCTCTTTATAGGACCCTTCAGCTTAGTTATTGAATATTTCATAATAATAGATTCAGGTGTCTCTAAGAATTCAAAAACTTGGTTGAAATTTTATATCTAGTATTCTACCTCATGAGGTTCATTATTACACTTAAAATATGGGGGATTATAACATATGAACTCTTGTTCTAGATCCTTGCCTTATCCATATTCTATATGCACCATGTTAGCTTGGTTCTGAAGATGAAGTACATTTTGTTCCACGGCTTGAAATGCCTACACGATAACCTCAATGAGAATCTAATCATCATTGAGGAGTATTTACCATTGCACTAACCTAAAGAACCCTAATAAGATGTCATAGAGGCCTGATTCTACATGACAAAAAAATAATATGATTAAATAATAAAACAATCTCAACTTAAACTCAAAGAACACACGCATAAATTAATATCAAGATCAAAACCCAACATAGAAGACACACAACACTACATATCTTGGTAACTTTAGGATCATTATAGAAATATATGACAAGGAACTCACACCACCATACCTCATAAGTTCTAAAAAACCAATCTCCTATCTACCAAACATCCCAAGACATGAAGAATTGAGGATAGATCTCCTTTGATACCAAATTTTCCAAACTTGGCCCCAAAAAACCATCCAACTAGGCTCCAAAACAGACTGTGGCAAGAACATAAGGGCATTCTCGACCCACATGGGATGGAAAAACGCACTTGGGAATCCATAATAAACCAAAGGGAAATATTTTCCAAAACAAAAAATATAAAACAAGGAATAAAAGAATAAAATATAACTACAAAAGGAATATTCCATAACATATAGAAACACAAGTAGAGTTAAAACTGAGACATCAAGCCAAAAAAAGTGTACAAGACCAAGGATAAAACCAAAAAAGGAATCTCAAACCAAAAACAAAAAACTCTGTATGAAATAGGAACAATTTTTCACTATGTCTCCACCAGATACCCATACCCTATAAACATGAAACCTCCCCAACTAATTGGGTTACCCTTCCCTTTCCTACATCAAAAAAATCAAGGTCCATACACCCTTAAGAGAGTGTGAAGGGTGTGATCACAACAATCCTAGTAGGATCTCACCCAAGTGTTCTACTACAAGTCTATCGAAAATAATCTAGGAATAATAAATATATAATGAAAAATGACATGATAAATATTTTTCTCATTTATTTCAAAAAACGGCTAAACACCTACCCTATTTATAGTTCTAAAGAAAACATCTAGACATACAGTTTCAAGTCACATTTCAAATAAACCATTTATCATATAAAAAATCATGCATCATATATAATATCAAAGAAAAAACAATTAAAATTAAAACTACAATAAGGATCACCCCTAGAATAATATTGGCCTTTTCTAGCTAGGTCACTTGTACCTTAGTAATAAATCTATACTTAGTGAAAAAATCAAGTTCCTAGAATATGAGATCTAGGAAACAGAGTCACAACACATGAGTAAACCCCCTATGATGTCTAGTGATCATGTACCTAGGAATGTGGGCCCAGAGAACAAGGTAATAACCCATGAGTGAAATCCCTATGGAATCAAGGAAAAGGCACAAAAATAAATGCCTGCCAACATACCTATAATGACTTATGTTTTATAGACAAGAATTTTGAGCATATAATTGAATTTTTTTATTTCAGATGAATATAAGGGGAAAATGGTATTTTCTCCTAGAATATGATCTTGGATAATTTTTTTGATCGCTTTTTGGTCCTATAATAGGGTGTTTACCGTTGTATAAGATTTTGGTGAAATTTCAAGCCGTTTTAATTTTAGAGGAATAATTAATATTTAATATTTAATTAAATAAATATTAATTTATTTTTTTAGGTTAATTAGGCCATATATTTTTAACAGTGCATCAGATTGAGATTCAATCTCTTCTTTTGAGTCCAAAATGGTGAGTTTTTTCAATGAAAATCATAAACTCGAGTTGGGAGCCGGGGGCTCCCTTTTATTTTTTCTTTTTTCTTTTCCTTCCTATTCTTTATTTTCTTATTAAATTATTTCTTTTCCTCCAGAAATCGTGTGTATGATCCTATGGTTTCTTCTTCACATGAAAAAGAGAGATAGAAGCGGTATATAAACAAAGATATCAATATAGGGAGAGAGAGAGAGAGAGAGGTGTCTATGTGGAGCTCAGGGTGTGCTGAATCATTATACAGCAACTGTGGGCCACAGAAACAATCATAGCTTCAGTATATTCCACCCAAAGGCAGTCTGTTTTAAGGTTTCTCTGTAAATACCCATAGTTTATTTTTTTTATTTTAAACCCCTTATATTATTTCTTATTCCCCCTTGTGGATTGATCTACTGTTTTTGTGGTGAAAATAGGGTTTCAGGGTGATTCAAAGGTTTTTTGTTTAGGAAAACTAATCTACATAGAATGTGGTTCAGGGAACACATTTCATGTGTTCTTCTTATTTGGGGAAGATGAAGTTTTAAAATTACACATCATGAACTAGAGTGTATATTCCATGTACTGAGACATGTATGTGTAGCCGAGTACCTGGCCAAGATTCCTATGTCAGAATACATGGACATGTAGAGTATACACACTACTGGAAATCATACTTATACCAATTCCCTTTCCCAAACGGTTTGTCTAAACCATTGGGATAGAGAGTTTTTTCCAATAGTTTTTGAAGACCATTAGGATATAGTGCTTTAGTGTAGTCTTTCCCAATAGTTTGTGAAAACCATTGGGGTATATGGATTTTTACAAATGGTTTATGTAAATCGTTGGGATATAGTGGGAAATAGTGATATTTCCCAATAATTTTTTAAAACTATTATGGTATAGTGATGTTTTACAATGGTTTTTTAAAACAATTGGGATAGTTTTTTCCCAAATATGCCTAAGCCCCCGCTTCCCTTTCTAGTTTTAATTGATTTTTTCCCTACAAGAGCGGTGTTATCTTCTCATATCATGAACAATACTCTTCTAAAGATTCATCCTAGTTATTTTTACTTCAAATTGGTGATTTGAAGTTACATATTATGCCTACATTTATTTTAAATTTTTATATACCATGTTTAGTTTATTTCCTCATCTGTTGTAATCCCTCTCCATTTAGGGTTTTCAGTTGTTGTTGAATGTGAAATTGGCATGTTCCAAATACTTTATCCTATACATAGACAATCAATTTCCCTTCTTGAACCACTACCATCACTAATTTTCTAGGCATGTTACACAATATTAGTGTTATAGGGGTACTATATTTTTTCCCATCAATCATGTTCACATTCATATTTTCAGGAATTTTACCTTGGAAACTAATTTCTTTCTTCGAAAATTAAGTTCCAACAATTACTTGTTGAAATTATTATGTAATGGTTTGGCAGACTGTGTAGGTGGGGGTGTGTAGGTCGGGGGGTTGTGTAGGGGGGAGTCTGTTAGGGGTGAGGTGGGGGTTGTGCAAGTGGGTGGGGGAGGGGAGTGTATAGGTTTGGGGATGTGTAGTGTGTGGGTGGGGAGGGGGGTTTGTTGGGGGTGAGGTGGGGGGATATCCTGGTGGGGGTGGGGGTGGTTTGTGCAACTGGGGGTGGGGTGGGTTTTACAGGTGGGGTGTGTAGGTCGGGGGGAGAGGGACTGTGTAGGGGGAGTCTGTTGGGGCTGAGGTGGGGTGGCTATACAGGTGGGGGTGGGGGTGGGCTGTGTAGGTGGGGGTGGGGGAGGGGGGTTGTGCAAGTGGGGGGGTTGTATAGGTGGGGGTACATTGGGTGGGGGAGGGGGTGTACAGGTGGGGTGTGTGTGGGTGGGGGTGTGCAGTGGGTGGGGGGAGGGGGTGTGCAGTTGGGGGTGTCTAGGTGGGGGTGTAGTGTGCAGTTGGGGAGGGGGGTGTTCAGTGGGGGTGGGTTGTGCAAGTGGGGTTGTGCAGGTCAGTGGGAGGGGTCTATGTAGGGTGAGTCTGCTAGGGGTGAGGTGGGGGTCTATGTAAGTGGGGGTGGGGTGGGCTTTGCAGGTGGTGGTGGTGGAGGGGGTTGTGTAAGTGGGGGTGCTGGTGGTGGGGGGTTGTGTAGTAGGTGGGGGAGGGGTGTGCAGGTGGGGGGATGTGCAGTGTGAAGGGGGGAGGGGGTGCAGTGGGGGTGGGATGTGAAGGTGGGGGTGTCTAGGTTAGGGGGAGGGGGATGTGTAGGGGGCTGTTGGGGGTGATTTTGGGGGTGGGAGGTACAGGTGGGGAAGGGTGGGGGTGGGAAGGTGGGATATTCAGGTGGGGGTGGGGGAGGGGGTTGTGCATGTGGGGGATGCAGGTGGGGGGATGTGTAGTGTGTAGGTGGGGAGGGGTGTGTAGGGGGAGGGGGGTTGTGCATGGGGAGTCTGTTGTGGGTGAGGTGGGGAGAGGGGCTATACAGGTGGAGAGGGGATATAAATTAAATTAGTGTGGAGGATAAAACCTCAGTATCAATAAATAAATGCTTAAATAATAACTCAATAATTGGCCCTCTCACTACTATCACTGGTTTACAATTAAAATGGGTACCACGTGAAAAATTTGATTTTTATACCCATATTATCTTGTCTATTAGGTATAAAATCTTGTTCAACCCAATATATCATCCAAATCATGCTCTCGAATTCATAACTCACTAAATTAAAGTGACCATTCTCTATGAAATGTCATCATGGAATCCAAGAGCATCCTTAGAACTCCTCTAGAATAGAAAGCACTTTACATGTGCCATGGTCTATCTCATGGTCACCCACCCCACTGTGTTATTGCTAAATTTTATGAATTTCTCTATGAAATAAGTTATTCCAATATCATCCACATGCTTATCCACAAACTAACACCACCAAAACAAATAACATATTCCCACACTCCCACTATGCCCATATAGCCTTATATATAAGTGACCACTTACCTCATCATAGACTTAACAGGATAATGGTTGATCCACTATATGAAGGTTGAATGACAATATACATTACATGTTTCCTTAGAATCTGGCATGAAAAGACCCCCTCAAAAAGACCCTCTTCATAGGCCTTTATACATCTTTTGTTTACTAGGAAAACATTTTCCTAGGATTTTTTTTCTTTTAATGTTTTCTATGGTTCTTAATCACTTTCATCCACAGATGGGTCATTAAACCTAGAAACTAATGTTCCAAATTTCCCATCAAGATGACCAGATCAAGGTATTTGCATAGTCCATTATGACCCTAATGGTGCCAATAATTGAGGGAAGCATCGCTTGTATACAAATTTCAACACAAAAAATCATCTACTAATTTTTTCACTAAAATTGAATTTTTTCAGTTCGGACACGAGAGGGAGTAGTGTGGAACTTATTTTTGAAAAAATGAAATTTCCCCCAAAACCATTGAGGAATATACCTATCATACATAACTTCTTCATCTATTTAGGATATAAGGAATCCCCCTGTTAGGATATAAAATAAACATTACCTACAAGACTCTCAGTCACATTATTAGTATAATTCTATTTGGGGTATTGTATGGTGCATATACAGAGAGGTTTTATTTTTATCTCTTTCACTTTACCCCTCTATAATTTAGATAAATTTACCTTACCCCACTCATATTTTGAACATATGGTTTGAACAAGGAATTAAGAATCACATCGGATTTGATAAATTCATACCCATCAACACGAGATACTATCTAGCATTATTCTACCAGGAATTTCCTAACAATTCGTAAAAAATATTTCCATATATAAAATTTTAAATTTTCTGATATAATTTACTAACACTACCACTACTAAACTAATTCATTTTTGACTTACTGGATAGACATCCATAATAATGTTCGTTACCCATAGTCTGAGACAAGGGACCCTTACAGGTTATATATATCTATTTAGGTACATCTCTTATAAGGATACCAAATTAGTATACATTTCTATATTAATGATAACCATGCAACCATAGTCATCAAATTTTCCATCTTCCATAGTTCTCTAATAAGCACTGATAAGTCATCACTTCTAGATATTTGGATAGGTTTACGGTCTCTTTGGTTTTGGTTCTTTTCTAGTCATATTGATGAGTAAGGAATCACATGATCTAAAAGTGACATCAACCATTAGATGAATTCCTTCTCCCACAACATATTTTTCTAGGAAGAATAGATCCTTAGAAGGTGGTGGGAGCCTTTTATAATCCTTTCATATAGAGACTAGGGGAGGAAGATCTCCATATATATCCACCTAGACCATGGACCTACTAAAATATACATGTCCCATGTTCATAAACCTACCTATCCATGTATTAAATAAATAGTGATTATATATATACTTCACCTTCTAATGAAATACTAAATTTAATTCATGTTTTGATGAAAAAAAATATCGAGGAATCCATACAACTTCATATAGAAAAACACCCCTAATAGTCATGCCATGATGATGAAAATCCTTAATAACTCATTACCATATGTCATATCATTCTTAATAACTTCTTATATATATTCACTAACTTGTATTTCTTCCACTAGAATCCAATGCCCCAACATTTTCCCAATTCCAAACTTGATACCATCATGTTATCAAGTCACCAATCCTACCAAATTGGATTTTCACTAAAAAATATTTTTTTAATCCTTGACACCCATTGTTTGTTTTTCATAACATGAATGGAAAACTAATTAAATCTAACAGCTCTCAGTCAGACATAAAATGTGTTAGTCAAACCTTCATTGACTTCTAGAAAACTTTTATAGACTTCTCACTATAGTGCTAGATTAATTATCCCAATCATGATATCTCAAAATTAATGCAATTTTAGGGTTAATCAACCACCTAAACTAGAGTGAAACATAATCTTTATAACCATGATACATTGTCTTTGATGACATTGCATAAACACCTAGTAAACTACACCATATTTTAACATCCTCTTTTTTGGAATATGCTAAAACTCTACTAATTTATGTAAAACGGGGGATATAAACCCCCACCCCACCCCCTGGACACCCTCTACCCCCTTGGATAGCCCCCCACCACCCTGGACACCCCCTGGACATCCCCCCACCCCCTAGAAACCCCCACCCCCCATGAACCGCACCCATGAGTGATTTTTTGAATTCTATACATTATATCATGGGAATGAGTGTTTTTATGAATTCTATATTTTCAGGTGTTAGATAATTATTGTATATCCTCTTTATTTTATCTTTAGGTGGTGAATTTTATATATTGTATAGGGGAGGAAAGAGGGTATGTAGGTTGATGTGTAATTCAGTAGAGGATGTACATGGGAGCCAAGAGGGGAGGCTTCTGTATATAAAAGAGGAATGGTATCTAGGCTTCTTCTGTAATCATGGAGTTCTATATACCAATGGTTTATAAACTGTTGGTATAAAGATGAATAAACCATCTTATACCAATGATTCACATAAAATTGTTCATAAAACACTATAACAATGGTTATTTAACCATTAGTATATAGGATCTATATATAATATATACCAATGGTTGGAGGAAAACCATTGGTAAACCTATATACCAATGGTTTTTAAACCATTGTTATAGGATATATATTTACATTTACCAATGGTTTGTAATCGTTGGTACTTTTGTATTGTAATGGTCGGCCAAAATTGTAGGGAAGATGATTTTTTTATAGGTCTAACCCAACGGTTTTAAGGAAACCATTGGTATAAGGATATCCCCAAGCCATATCACCCAACAACTTTCTAAATCATTGGTATAACATATACCAATGGTTTTGAATCCTTTCCAAATATTTTTAAACCGTTGGGAAAGCCTTGGTTTCTAGCAGTGACGGCTAGACCCCATATGGGTCGCACGCCATGTAGAAGTACATAGCCAAACCAGGTACATGTCCAGACTATTTTAAGGACACTGGTCAGTACCACATGTAGTTTACACATCATTTTCCCAGTTTACATGCCATGTACTTGGATGTTCACACCAAATACAGATGAAAGTACATGCCCAGGTGGAGTTTGTGGAGTACACGTCATGTGCTCTGGGAGACACACCATGTAATTCCCATTTTTCATCCCTATTTATGTGTTTCATATATTTTTCCTAGGATTAATAATTGGAGCCATGAGTTGTCCATTCTCATTATCTTTTTAGGTATAACCTAATGGTAAGACCTTTGAGCTATTTTGAGAACTCTTAGGTGGTGTTTTGTGAATGAAGAGTTCCTTCCTATAGTAATCATATCCAGTGTCTCATGATAGTGAGACCTATTCTGAGATTATACATGATCTATATCTATTGACTAATGATTCCTTTGAGGATTTATCCCTTTTGAAATTTTCCTTAATGGATTATGGTTCTATGAGTCTAGTTGTTTATTAGGATCCTATGTAGGATTCCACAGTCTATCCTACCATTCAAGGATCCATGTAGGATTCTACCTTTACCTTTACAGCTAAGGATCCCTAGTAGGATGCCTTCTCTTATTCATGGAACTTGATGATCCCATGTGGAATTATTCATTTTACCTTTTCATATAAGGATCCCATGTAGGATACATTTTCTTATATTTAGACCATGAGGATCCAAAGTAGTATGGATCATCAATGTTTTGACATGAGGGATCATGGGGGTACCCCATTGTTTGAATGACCCTGAGTTTGTACATCTAGCTTGGGTAGATATAGTGGCTGGTGTCACTTTAGAAATCTTCTTGAACTTATATTCCCATGGGATTGTGGTAGTAGTGTTGGGTTTGAGAATTTGACGACCCTAAATATTCTGATTATTCTTTCTCCTGTTTATTTTTGATGCAGTGATGATTACCAAATGTGCTTCTTGGTTAATGGTTGTTGAGCCTAACGTGAGGCCTCTTTCATTATCTTTGGGAATCTTAGATGTTATTTTTAGGATCGGGAAATTGAGCCATTTTATTTTTATATTTTTAATGTTATACCCAGAGGTACTACATAGGATATGGATGTTGAGCCTGTATATTTGATTATTAGATTATTGGGATATCCATAGGCCACCCAAGTAATGGGACTCGTGGATGATTTAACTCTCTTGAGTGACGAGGATGAATTATCTATCCTCTATTTGATATATGATGAGGTTTATTAAGCTCTCCTCAACTTGTGTTAAATAGATTATGATTACGCTCTCCTCGACCTATGGATTATGATAGGGCTGATGAAGCTCTCCATAATCAATTACATGACCATGGTGTTTATAATATAATCTCAAATTTTTGTATACTCAGAATGATTATTCTCTTTCAGATGGTAGGGATGATTCCTCTCTCCCTTATTAGAGACTCTAGGGGTGGGCATGGCATCTCACTGATGAATTCTCTTTATAGATCACCTAAGGATGAGGCCCTTAGGAATTATCTGAGTTCTAAATGTCATGGCCTCCTACAGATCAGCACCTAGGGAACAGATATTGGACTGGATTTACATTTCCTGAGTAGCATATAATCTAGATTAGTGACCATTTACAGTATTTATGAACTTACTTACCCGAAATATATGATTTTACTTATTATAAGTGACAACAGGTGAACCTAGGTGTAGGAAGAGTATCCCACTATGGTGGCGTAGCTTGCTCGAAGATATTTTTGGATTTGGAAAAGGTAGGTACAAGAAGATTGGTATTAGAGACCCATAGATACACTTAATGATACATGGATTGAGTGAAATGACCTCCAACACACTACCCTTGCACAGGATGTCCAAGCGATCAAGATTATAGATCCAAGGATTGACTATTATTTGGTTTTTTAATCCTATTCACTTACTCATAAATATTAATACTTATGTATATATGTATAGGTATGGGACTATACATGTATACACATATATATATACACATCCATGGTGACACTTTCTTAGTTGGTTGGGATCACAGACCTAGGGTTTGATTATGGTTTCACGTTTATTGGTATTACTTATATTTTTAGTTATATATCTACTAGGAAGAGTATGTTTCTTTTTCATACACTTATAGAAACATAGTTTATAGTTTCATCATTATAGTGGCCTACTGATATTATTTCTCACCCCTGTACATTCACCTTGGTGTACATGTAGACCTTATGTTTGGTTTTCAGGTTGATCACAGTTGAATGGTGGAGAGGCCCAAGGCCCATAGTTACATGATTGAGTAGAGTTTCCCATGTGGTTTCTTCTGATCAGCCCACTGTAGTTTTCCAGTGTTTAGAGACTGGGTATGTAGTCTAGGTTGAAGTTAATAGTTGATCCTTGTACTTTTATTTTAGTTACTTTTTTACTATTTTATATTTATTATTGACCTAATGGGTGACCAGTTTTGTTTGTATGGAATAGTTGTTCAGGATTTTATAGCTATTCTATTTTTTATTAATCATGTTCTACTTAAGTTTATTTATTTATTCTACAATCAATTTATTTACTAATTTGTATGATAATTATATATTTCTATTGTTTTATCACTCTGATATGAAGTCATAGTGTCCAAACTATCACACCCTAGGCCCTTACTACTAGTTAGTACCCTCTAGCGTATAGGAAGGCAGGGTTGAGGTCTCATAACCAACTAATTTAGAGCACAGTTTTAGTGGAATCTAATCTGGGATGTTATAAAGTGGTATCAGAACTGTTCTTTCCCCAGTATTTTCTATTTGGTATGTGGTAGATAGGATTATTAGGAATGTGTCAGAACCTATGATGGATATTAGACCAGTGTGTTGATAACCCTTGTTCCAGTAAGAAGTATTGATTTCCAAGGGTATGGGATTTCTAATATGATTTGTGATGTTATAGTTTTATATGATTTTTACTTCAGTGACACACAAATTGTGTGGATGTTAGGAGTTAATATGGGTCTATCTCTCCTTTACGATTGGAAAGATAATGGGGATGGATTTTTACTCTTGGATAGAAAAGGAAATAGGTGTCTCATACATCATATTTGTCACGTAGGATTCAAATTATATAGGCTTGATAGTGTGTTTTTTTAATGAAGACTGAGGCATATTCATTTGGGCCAACTTACATATATATTTTATTTCTATGGATAGTTATGTGGATCTACATTGAGGCAATTAGTGTTGAGGTTAACGACTCGGTCCTCAAGAATGAGAGGTATAGTGACCCAACTAGGTTGATATGGGATGTGTTTCTGTTATCTTGTACCACTTATAGTGTGTTGTTTCTTAGTTCATGGTTATCTAGTTAGATCATTGGGTATGATTATAATGGATACCAAGACTTTTCTTGTGAACTAGACCATGAGGGGTATTACCATATGTGGATGTCTAAGGAGTGGTGGTTCATTCTCCTCTTTTGTGTTGGTATCCTGACCTCCAAGGAGCATTTCCTTATAAGGATTCTCTGTGAGGGTTAGGGAATTGTAGGTTGTGTTCTTAGTTTTTACCCTTTTATGTCATTTTGATCATTACCTTCTTTAAATAGGTTTGATCTATTTATATAGTGGGTTATATTTTGTAACCCATTTGTGGGACTTGATCGGTATAAATAGGTGGGACACCTAGAGGCCCTTAGTTGTGACTCAGACCCTTGTAGTTCAGAATTTGTTTTATTAAAAGGAAACTTATATGAGTAAGGTTTACCTAGTTTTTAGGTTCATTCTTAGGTAGTGAGATTTTTTTAAACTCAATTTGATAATTATTCAAAGAAGGTGCTTGAGTTTTTTATTATAGGAAAGTTGATGCCTTCAGATTTTAACAAAGAAGCTAGGGTGATTTGGTATCAAGTTTGGATTAGATGGGTAGGATTGTTCATGCAACTTATTTTTTTGAAAAGTGTTTTTTTATAATATTTTATTAGTCCAAGTATATGGTTATGGATAGAACAATGTCGGGTGAAGGCTAGCCATGGAATAAAATTGTGGCATAGGTGAGGTGCTCGATTTTGAAGAGGAGTTCCAAGGGAGCTCTTGGATTTTGAGACTAATGTGTCATGAGGCACAATCATCTTAGCCTTGTGATGGATGACTCTTTGGTGTATGAGCCTAGTGATAAGGTATATGATGGTTTCATATGGTGTCGTTAAATCGTAAATCAATTAGTGGACATGTGCTAGCCAAGGACCGATGTTTTCAAGAATTGTTATAGGCATGGTTTCTCAAGAGTTGTGGTTAAGTGAAAAATTTCCTTCTGTACTAGAGGTGACATCATGAATGATGGGATACTAAAATATGGTTGACTTGTGTCTATACATCGATGATCTTTTTCAAGATATGTGGTGTCAAGTATTGGATAAAGGCAAGTTATCCTTCTTTAATGTGAGCATGGATCGGAGGAAGAGTTGTACCCACATTTTTTAGGAATATTAGTGTACTTTAGTTATGTATGATAATATTCTATCTTGAATTATTCTTGAGTGTGTTGGGAAAGTGTTATCCCTATGCTGAGATTCTTTTATTTTTAATTTTCCATCCCAGTTAGGAAGAGGAACCTATTGGGGCTACACTCGAGGAGCAGTGTAAGGAAATCCATATGGCGGGGAGTGCACCATTGGCCATTTGAGGGCGGTGACCCTAATTTTCAATTAAAATTTGGTGTTTTTCATAGGTTGTTAGGCTCGATGTTTGGATTTGAGATAATTATAAGAGTATTCATAAGGTGGGGAGTATCAAATCAGTGGTAGTTAAATTTATTCCATGTAGGAGATGGTTTTAGATGTTATGAGGATGGTCATTGGACAGTCTAGATAACCTGTTGAGTATAAGTTTGGTTTGAGAGAATGACTACTAGATTTACCACCAGGCTTCTTAGTGATGTGAAGTTTTATTATTTGGAGGTTGTAATGACCCGTTTTTTTGGACTATAATTTTGAGCATAAATTAAAATTTTTTATTTCAGATTCTTGTAAAGGAAAAATGATATTTTTTCCTCAAAGTTGGTCTCAGATAATTTTTTGAACCACTTTGTTGGTTCCAAAATAGGTTGTTTACCCTAGTATAAGAGTTTGGTGAAAATATGATCTATTTCAATTTTTTCAGAATAATTAATATTTAATATTTAATTGAATAAATATAAATTTATTCACACAGGTTCATTCAGTAATATCTTTTGAATGGAGTATCAAATTGAGATTTTTTTCTCTACCATTGATTCTAGAATGGGGTTTCTTACATAGGAGAATCATAAACTTGAGTTGAGAGTCGGGGTCGATCGGGCCCCCTTTTATTTTCATTTTCTTTATTTTTATTCCTTTTCTTTCTTTTCTTTTTCTTTCCCTTAATTTCCTCCATGATTCTCACGTACAAACCTATTATTTTCCCTTCATGTTAGAAATAGATGTGGGAGAGGGATAGGGAGAAATATAAAGAAATAGGTAGAGAGTTATAGTTACCATCATGGAGATCATGATGTGTTGCAATTGTCATACAACAATCGTGGACTATGGAAATGGGATAAGCTTTGACGGATTCCACCCAAATATAGGTAGTTTTTAAGCTCTGTCATAAATCCTCATAGTTTAATAACTTTATTGTTTTATGCCCCTTATATTATTTCTTATGGCCCCTTGTGTACCGATCTATTGTTTTTTGGTGAAAATAAGGATTTTGGGGTGATTAAGAGGTTTTCCATTTAGGAAAACCTACCTACACGACATGTGGTTTTGGGAACACGTGTCGTGTGTTCTTCCTATTTGGGGAAGATGAATTTTTTAAAGTGAACATCATGTACTATGATATAAACACCATATAATGGTAGATTTTCATGTATCCAAGTACCTATTCAGACTTCCCGTGTAGAGTATAAGAACAAACCCCATGTGGGTCGCACACCGTATAGAAGCACACAGTCAGGCCAAGTACATGGCCAAGCTATTTGAGGAACATGGGTAGGTGACCCATGTAGGGTACACTCTCTATTATTAGGTGTTAAACAAAAATTAAAT
The DNA here is from genome assembly GCA_963277665.1 of Viscum album. Lineage (NCBI taxonomy): Eukaryota > Viridiplantae > Streptophyta > Magnoliopsida > Santalales > Viscaceae > Viscum > Viscum album. The sequence continues at coordinate 175,272,024 of OY728157.1, forward strand.
AATAAATTACATGTCGTGGTGGGGCTTTGGGATCACACTTCGTGTGATCAGGGTGACATGTTGTGTACTACCCCTTTTGCAACCTAGTTTGGGTGCTTCATATCTTTTTCCTGGGAGTCGGAATTAAACCCATGAGTAGTCCATTCTATTTATATTTTCATGTATATTACAATTCTAAGACTTATGATGTGTTTTTAGGACTCCTATGTGTTTTTTCTTGAATGGAGAGGTTCTTCCTCTGATAATCATATCCATTCTTTCCTAGTAGTGATACATGTTTTGAGTTCAGACATGATCTATCTCTCTTTAATGATGATTCCTTTAAGTATGTATCCCTTGTGAGATGTTACCATTTGGACTATGAGGTTATGGGACTAGTTGTTTATGATTATAACATGTGGGATTCCTCAGTCTTACTTACTCTTCAAGGATCCCCGGTATAATTTCTCTTTTACCTTTAGAACTAAGGGTCCCAAATAGGATGTCTTTTCTGATGCATGGACTTTGAGGATCTCATAAAGGATTTCAGTTTTTAAATTTTCATCTAAGGATCCCAAGTATAATTCCACTTTATTTTGGTGGTTATTGTGCCTTATGTGAGGCATCTTTCCTTCTCTTTGGGATACCTAGTTGTTCTTCCTTGGATACGACTTCTAATCCATGTTGTTTTCATATGTTTATTCATATACCTAGAGGTACTATCTAGGATCTAGCTATTGAGCCTATACATTTGAATATTATATTATTGGGATGTTCATAGGTGTTTCTTGGGATACGGTTGTTGAGCCTATTACTATAATATACTGGCATGGCATCCCTAGTAATGAGACTCATGGATAATTCCTCTCTCCCAAGTGGTGAGGATGATTATGCTCTCTTCTATTTGATATATGATGAGGATTATTTTGACCTCCTTAACCTGGGGTATATAGTGGATGATTATGCACTATTTGAAATGTGGCTTATAATATGTATGATTATGCTCTCCATGATTAGTTACTTGACCGCAATGTTGAGTATGGATTCCAAAATCATTGAATACCCATAATTATTATGCTCTTTTGTATGGTAGTGATGATTCTTCTTACCCTTATTAAAGAATCCAATGGTGGGTATGGCATATCACTGGTGAGTTCTCCTTACATATTACCTAAGGGTAAGACACTTAGGGATTATATGAGTTCTAAATGTCATTAACACCTATGGACTGGGAAATAGGGATTAGACATTGGATTGAATTTACATGTCCTGAGTATATTGGAATATAGATCAGTGACCATTTATAGGAAGTCTGGATATACTTTCCCAGAATCAATAATTTTAGTGATTAGAGGCGATTACGGGTGACCCCAGGTGTAGGATGAGTATCCCCTTGTGGTGATGTAGCTTGATCAGATATTTTTATAGTGTTAGACAAAGTAGGTATATGTATATCTAAATTATGGACCCAAAGATCAACTTAATGATACATATCTTGAGTGGCATGACGTCCAACTCAATTCCCATTCACATGATGTCCATTCGATCGGGATTACAGACCTAAGGATTGACTGCTATTTGTTTTTATGTTATTTCATTCACTAACTCATGAATATTTATATTTATGTATATATGTATAGGTATGGGACTATACATGTATACACATACAGATATGGACATCCATGGTGGTACTTTCCCAATTTGTCAGGATCATGGACTTGGGGGTTGATTGTTGTTTCACATTTATTGGTTTTACCTATATTTTCAGTTATCTCTTAGCTAGGCTGAGTAGGTATTTTTGCATACACTTATAACAGTATACTTTATAGGATCATCATCGGGGTGTCCTACTGATATTATTTCTCACCCCAACACATGAACTTTGGTGTATGTATAGACCTTAATTATACTTTTAAGGTTGATAATAGTATCATAGCGGATAGGGATGAGACCCAGAGTTGCATGATTTAGCGAAGCTACTCTTTTGGTTTCTTCTGATCAGGCTGGAGCTGTTTGAAAGTGTCTAGAGGCTAGGTATGTGGTCTAAATTGAAACTATTAATAGAGAACTATAATTTTATTTTAGTCTCTTTTGTACCATATATATATATGATCGAACCAGTGGGTGACCAGTGTTGTATCTTTGGAATAGTTATTTGGGATTTTATAGCATTTTCATTTGATATTACAGAATGTAATACTTTAGTTATTTACTATATCTTCTCTCTATTTATTTTCTATTGTGTATTATACTTAGTTATTTCCACTATTTTTTCACTCTAATATGAAGGAATATTCTCCCCACTGTCACATACTAGGCCCTCAATGATAGTCGGAAGCCTCTATAAAATAGGGTGGAATGCTTGAGGCCTTATAACCGACTTACTTTAGGAATAATTTTAGTGGCATTTGGGTTGGGACGTTATAGTACCCCAAGGATACCATGTCCTAAATATATCAAAACATTTTGTAGGTATTGTCATATTTCATAAACAATTTCCAAAAAACCCTTTTTCTTAAAAAACATTATTTAAAAACTGATCTTACAAACCAATTCATCAATGATTTGGAAACAAGTTTATTTAAAAAAATTGAAAAGCCGTATTTTATCAAAAATACATTCATGAATGCATAATAAGAGTTTCATGGATAATGCCTATTATCATTTGGAAAAACAAGTTTAAAAACCATAGCATATGTTTTTCACCAAACCTTGTCAAGATACTGAACCAACTACCTTACCCTTGGGTCACATGCCAACAACAATGGAAGCTACACACATCAAGATGAAAGGGAACACTATATGAATTGAGAGAATCCCATAAAAATTTATTCCCACATCTTATAATCAATTTTCCATATGTATAAGGTCAGTGGAGAAGATAGATCAATATATGTCTCAAAACTCACATATTTCGCACCACAACCAATAATATATTCATCCTACTAAAAACAAAAACAAAAGAAAACTATAAAAAGGGATAAAGAAAATTAAGATTACTAATCAACCTGATCAATGCAACATCGATCCAATACCAATCCAATATATCAAGGAAGAACATATGAATTCAAAAGAAACATAACAATTCAATGGAAACCAATCAATCTAGGATCAAAACACCAAGAATATAAGTTCAAATGAGATAAGATCACCTAAGGTAAGACTCACTAAGATCCCTGGTCAAATTATGTTCAGAAAATATTGATTAAGGAGTTAATTAGGGGTTTTGGTGGCATAAAAATAAATTTACACCCTTACTTAGTCAGACCATCCTAACACCATGGTCTAACCAATGGTGGATATCAATAGGTAGGGAGCCACTATTGAGATATATCTATTGATTTTAAACCTACCTATAAGCCAGTGGAGGACCAATAACTGGAATATGTATACAAGATGAATGATTATAGCCTAGGGCTCCTAATCAGTTTGAAGGTGGACTCCTACTTGCTAGTTGGTGGAGTTCCATTAGGAACTCCAATATTCAGCCATGCCATCAGCTATCCTATAGTGAATCTCACTTTAAAAACATTAACATTACATAAATTTTGTGGAATACTTAAACATTATACAAACATATGACCAAATACCATAGTTAGTATAGTGCCTTTGGAAACATGGAAACATAAACACTGGTACATATGTGATCTAAATCATCTCTCACAAGGTTCTTCTTGACTAACACCCTTCTTAGAAATTTCAAACATAATATATATCATCATAACTTGGGGTAAATGGAAAATAAAATGGGTGATCTCAAATGATCAAGAAGGGTAAACAAGGGATACATGTAAGCATAAACATGATCATAAGGGTATGATAATGTGATAATGAAAATATAAGATCATACCCTCCATATCAAAGATCATAATAGTGATAATGGCATATAGATTGGCAGTTCAAAAAACAAGAATCATTATTAAATAGAGATCATAATCCATGAAATCATAATGTAGAAATAAAATATATAATTGTGGAAAAAACATAAGTATATAATGATTTCCATTGTAGACAATTAATCACTTCCAAGACCATATTAATGGAAAAAGTACTTTACTAAACTGGGTAACCCTTGTTCCAGCCCTGTATTATTGAATCGAGTGACCCTTGTTTCATTCTTGTATTACTGAATAGAATAGCCTTTATTCCAGTCCTGTATTACAGAACAGAGTAACCCTCATTCGATTCATGTATTACTGAACCGTTTAAACCCTCATTCGATCCCTATATTATAGAACCTATTAACCCTCATTCCAACCCTATATTATTAAACCAAGTAACCCCGGTTCCATCCCAATTTTATTGAACTGAGAAACCCTCATTCCATCCATATATTACTTAACTAAGTAACCCTCATTATAGCCCTATTTTATCTCATGAGATATAAATCTTTACTCAATGCATTAGAGGGAGATATAGGTCCCACATGTCTCAAAATGAAATCATACATACATGATCCACAAAACATATCATAACCCATGAATTGAAATAGTCATCATAAACATGTAAACATATTATAATATGTGGAAAGAGTTACAGGTTTTGTAATCGTTTCATCAAAATTATAACTCATAAATTAAAAATGGATTCCATATACATATAACCCACGAAGGAGAATCAGTTTCATAAAAGCCATGAAATTAATAATAACTAATTCATAGAAATGATATCAATGGAACATTTATATCAATTCTAAGAAGGTATGAGTAACATAAATAGATGAAATCTTAGAATGAAAATAATTTTGAAATATCCTCTAAAAACATTTCTTAAGGAAAATATAATTTCTTTATTTAAAAAAAGAATTTTTAATACATAAAAATATTTGAAAATAATTTTCATTAAAAAATACATTGAAAACTGATAAAGAATACATGAAATCATTTTGAAAAAAAAAATTCCTTAAAAACATTTCAAACAAGTGTCAAAACATTTTAAAAAACTTTTTTATTTGAAAACACATGAAAAATTTTCAAGAAAGATTGAAAATGTTTTTAATACCATTTCTTTGAAAATAATTTTAAAACTTATAAAGAAACCTTTAAAACGTTTTTAAAATAATATTTCATGAAAACCTATAAAATAATATTTAAAATGTTTTGAAAACCCATTTCTTTGAAAGAATTTTGAAAACTTGTAAATAATACTTGAAAACATTTTGAAAATAGTTTTCTATAAAAACATATAAAAGAAGTTTAAAACCTTTTTGAAAATAATTTTCTTTGAAAATATCTTTTAAAAACATTTTCTTAAAGATTAACCTTTTTAACAATGCAAAGTTAACTTCAAAAAAATTATGGCGGGTAAATCCGTATATGTCGTACAAGGTCAAAAGAACAATCCTTTTGCATGCTAAAAGGGATATAAAAGTTCCTTGCTTATAAAGAGACCAAAAGATTCCCTTGAAGAGATTGGTAAAATAAAAAAAGGGTAAAATTTTATTTTAGATATTATAGGTTAATGGTATAATATTCTTGGAAACTCTTTTTAAAAAAACATAGATTTCCAACCTAAGAGACGACAAAGTTGAGCTTTCCTAAAAACACTTTCTTAACTATCTTCTGTAAAAAAGAGTAGAAACCAGTACCAATACATGAGTATATCATGAAATAAAAAATTATAATGAAACTAATTAATATTATTGAAAGATGTATCATAAGATTTCATAAATTATAAATATAAACAATCTTGAAAAGCAATGATATTTTCTCACTAAACTCTTATAACTTGGTATCTTAGGATCATGCTCTCCATGTAAGAAAAGGAAATTACATGAAGCATATAATATCATGAAAATATATAGATTCATGATATTTCATGTAAAATGGAATTATATTGACCCTAAAAAGAGTTTATGTGCATAAAAAACATGAGTCTCAAATAAGGAAAATTGATACAAAACATTTTTACCGATTTCGTAACTTTTGAAGATTAAACCCCATTAAAAAGGATAATAAAATGGGAATGTGAATACCCATTAATTTAATTAATATATACATATAATAAAATAATATACAGTATATGAAACTTTAAAAACTAAATAATTTCAAACATATCTTGTATCTCATAGAAACTAAAAGTGAGATGAAATCTCCTTACCCTGTTTCTTGACTCTCTCTATACTCATACAAGACTACTGTATAATAAATATAAGTTTATTGTAAATATTTTATAGAAGAATATTATTTTATCTATTACCATATATTTTATTATTATAACCTTATATTACATTCTTGTTAATGATCCTATTTTAAGGTTTCACATCGGGTAATATTCACTTTGTTCTTAGCATATATCTTAATTTTTAACATATTTGGTCCTTATACTTGTTTCATGATTCTAGAATGTAAAACAAGATATTAATATCAGTTATATACATTATATCTATATTATAATAATATATATAATGTATTAGTATGAAATGGAATACACCATTCATGGAGACGGAAAGTCGTACGTACACATGAACACTGTTTCGGTTTTTATTGTCGTATTGAAAGAAAGTATGTAAATGACATATGTATATATATTTACGTATCCATGTATATATATATATATATAATTATTAAATTAGAATTAATTTATCATATATATCATATAATTTCATTAAACCCATCCTTAATACATTCTATGGGGTGTGTGAACGAATCACATCACTTTGACAGGCGGTAGTCCACACTTCCTCAAATGAGATTGTCGTGTTAACAATAAATGAAAAAGTAAATATATGTGTATTTTAAAAGTAATAAATAAGCTTAAATACATCGTAAATATAATATATGACATATATAAATATAGTTTCTATCATAATGGCTATCATAATTGGTGGTAAAGGAGAAGTGAACAACCATCGTTTTGTGAGGCAGCAGTTCGCTATACACAGAAATAGTATGTTCAACATCCATTAAATAGAGGTTTGTGTAAGTTTAGATTATAACCTTTGTATAAAAACATAATATTATATTTAGGATACTGTTTTTTTTATAAAATAATTTAATAGAGTGGATGGTGTGGAGAGGAAAAATAAATGAAATGAGCTTGAGAGAAGACGTTGCCTCTAAATCATGTATCTCTTTTTGGTTTGTGTCAAAAGGATTCCTTGAGAGGATTTATACCAAAATTTAGGATTAAAATTCTAAGGTAATATTGTTGGGGTGATACTTGGGTAGATCTTGGACAAACTTAAAAGGTTTGATAGGTGTGAGGAGTGGGTAGTGGTGGTGTCCTTTTATAGGTAAGGAAAAGGACTAACTTGGAATTTTTAGAAACAAGTAAGTGTGCACATGTTCTTACATAAAACAATTCATACCAAACCAAAACAAAAAAATAATGGAAGTTTTATGGCCTAAATATGGACATTAAATGGGTTTTGGACAAGTTTATAGTTCATTTGGGCAATTAATTTTAAGTTTTAGTCCCTAATTAAGCTTAATTTGGCCTTAACTATTTTAATTAATTTTAATCACTTTTACTAATCATTGTTGTAAAATATTAACATGGACTTATTGGACTATAAGAATTATACTGAATAAAATGGTGTATGTCATATTTTTTAAATTCAAATCCCACAATCAGAAAAAATAAGATTAGTGTCAACCCCATAGATGGGACAAAATAATAGGGTTTTAAACTATGAAAAAGTTTAGAAGTTTGTTAAGATTTTATATTCAGTTTAAAAGTGAAATTGATTATAATGAATTAAATTTTATTAATATATGTAATATTAATCTAATTTTACCTTCAAAAAAAATTTAATATCATTTATAATTAATATTTAATTATAAAAAAGGTGTCTTTTAATTAAAAAGCAGTATTTTTACTATTCATCAAAAAATGAAGTTTCTTAAAAAATCCCAAAAATTAAATCTTGGATAATTTAGATGTTCTGAATTAAAAAATGAAGTTTATTTTATCAAATTAAGTTTCTAAATGTGTCTAAAATTACTTTCATTATTATAATTGGTTCATTCGAGAAAACTATGTTTTAAAACATAGAAGGACTGTACCAAAAAAACATATCTTTCATTATCAATATGTTTTATTTATATAAAAAAATTATAAAAAATATTTGAAAATAATTTACTAATATTAAAATAACTATGTTTACCTATAATGTTATAATTATCTCATTTAATTATATATATATATAAATAAAAAGATGTTTCATAGAAACCCAATGTTGTGTGCATCGTACATCAAGTCTGTGTTTCTTGTAGTGCAAGCCAAGTTGGTATTGAGTGTAGTGTAAGATAAGTTGGTGTTGCATGTGAATGGAATGTTTTACTTAGTGTTTTAAAATATATATATATATATATATATATATATATTTCTAGTTTCATGTGAAATTTAAAATGATGAAAAGATAAATTAATTCCAAAAATAATAGTCCTCAAAATCTCAAGGTATTACATTCTACCCCCCTTAAAATGAATCTCGATCTCAAAATTCATCTAGGTTATCAAAGGTTTAATACTTGAAATTTTCATTCATAGAAATCCACATCATAAAAATAGATACTAAAACACCCTTAAAATGGAAATTTGGAACCATAATGGTTACCCAAAGTAACATATAACTGGGTTTTGACATAGGAAAACATAGGTTGGGTGTGAAAATTGTACACGGAGGAAAATCATAAATATTCAAAGGGATTTATTTAGATCATAAATAAAAAACAATTTAATGATCAAAGAAAATTTTACAGCCTCAAATTCATAAATCTTTGATAATATTAAAGGTCATCCTCTCAACAAAAATTAAGGTATTATAACAATAATTTTTTTGATCACTTTTAGAACATTGAGTAATTCTTGATAAATTTCTATAAACAAAATTTCATTCCTATTTTGTTCTTTGGAAAATTTATAATACATCCATTACCTCATGGAATGAATGTCTAAAAATTAACTTTGATGAATAAATCATTAAAATATGCTTTTAACATATCTTAAGGCCATTAGAGAATAAAAATTATAACTATTTTTCTCTTAAAAAACAATATTCATTAATGTATATATAAATAAAAAGTAACACTAATAGTTAATCATAAATATTTATTCATTTAAAATAAATATGCATTAACTACGACATTGCAAAGGCCAGTGGTAGGCATGAAACCCTTATCATCCTTCGGTCATGGGTTCAAGACCTGCGGTCTTGCCGAACTTGATTTGTTGTCACCAAAAATACATGATGTCTTCTTTAACCCAAACTAATATAAAATATAACATGGACATCCTTGAAATAAGTTTAATCACTGAGTATAATTTTAACCAAGGTTTTCAACACAAAATTAGGGAACAAATACTGTAAAGACCCGAAAATTTCAAGGAAATTTTTTTTCTTAATTCTTTGGAATTTTACGAGTGTCCACAGTTTTTTACGGCGCCTGATTCCAAGGCCCGGTGTGCCCATAATCAATTTTTGAAGTTTTGTTCGGGTACGTTCAGTAAACGTACATGAGGTTTTTTCTATCTTTTGAACTGGTTCTCAGAATTGATATTTGAGGACACCGATGAACTTGTAGTGCTGGTATTCTCTTAAAGGGACCATTACTACAGTTTTGTTTGCTCATGAGGAGAAGTTAATTTTTAGGGATTAATAAAAAAGTTAAATAAAATTATTGTGAACAATTTTATTTATATTGGGTAGTTATTTCCTACAAGGAGAAGTTATAGGGGGTCCCACACCCACATAACCTCCCATGAGAGGATAATGTGAGGTGGGGACCACATGATCCCCTAACCTTTCAACTTACCTTAAACCCTCCATTAAATCCACTTCTTTGAATTTTGAACTCTTCACCCCCCTTTTTGAAACTCTTTGAATTCCCAGGAATTAATGAGGCCAACTCTTCTCTCATAAATTGTGCCAACCAAAATAATTAATGCATACTTTAATTAACTTGGGTGTCAACAATTCTTTTTTAATTGTTTTGAATTGCATGGAAATTTTAATATAATGGGAAGCCTTATTAAAAATTTTTCCTTGGAAAATATTTCGGTGGGTGGAAATCTATGGCGAATTAGAATAAGGTGTTCCTCTCTCGACGAAGAACACCATTCTTCAATAAAGAACACGAAGGAATTCTCCAACGACTCTTCCTCCAATGTTGACGGGTCGACACCGTTCTTCCGCGATGCCCAACGACCGCGATGCTCGTCTTCCACGGCTCGACGAAATTTGACGTCAACTACGAGGTAGAGGGTTTGATTCAATTTTAATTGAATAAAATTGTTCTTCATTCTTCATTGAAACCATGTTTTATCTTTGTCCATATGATACCGCCTAACACAGAGGGTACAGTCCGAACGAACAAAGTCTGAAGACCCTCCGTTGATCCTTGTTTTGTTTCGATGGTTGCGGTGGTGGAAGAAGTGGTGGAGACCGGAAGAAGCAGCGGTCGTATGCCGACCGCATGGAGAGGAACTACGGTCGGCATCCGCGGGCCGCTCGGCTGAAGAAGAACCAGCTGGATAAAGCCGGACGGACTGAAGAAACCACGGTGCCACGAGGGCACCGCGCTGCGGAGGACCATGGCCCGCATTCCACTGGCCTATGTAAGGCGGGATTGGGGTAGTCGCGACATGGGCCATGAGGACGGGTCATGAAAATTGGTATCTGTAACGCCCTGACCCTAGTTACCCAGATTCAGTGCATTATTTTAATACATTAGCATGATTACAAGGAAACAAGTCCCGAAGGACTGATTGGTTTAACAGTCTTGGAAAATATATTACATACATGAATGTTACATTACACTTCATAACATACAAAACAACATAAATAATCCTTTATGAACGCCATTATTACCTTGGCTTAACCCTGCATATCAATCAAAACACACCTCTTGTAATTCGGGAAAAAATAAAACATAGAAAGGGGTGAGCTCAGATGCTCAGTAAGGATAACAATACAGTGGAAACTTTTATAAATAAGAATTAACATTTAAGGCAATGTATAACTAAAACAAAATCCTTTTAAACTTGAACTTCAACATAATATGGAAAAAATAAAATGAAGTAATGCCATTTACTTATTCACATAGATATTCTACTAGTCAAATAATCACATGAAATATCACTAACCACTTTCATAATTGATGGAATGCATAATCCCAGACTATCATAACCACATAGTCAAGGCTTTGGGCCAAGACTACAAATAATATTTTGTCAAGGCCTTGTGCCAAGACACTATTTTGTCTCATGAGACATCCCGATGCATCGAGGAGCTATAGTAGGGTCCACCAATCACTTACTATGTCCAATACATTCCTCATACGAAAAGGTTGAAACATAACATAAACATTCGTATTAAAACTAGCATACGAAATGTCAATACATTCTCCATAAACCATGAATGGTATAAAAATAACACATCCACAGTCAAACATATCAAAAAACATTCAATACAATATGGAAGTTTTGTATCATAATAAATCAACTTAAAATAAGCTTAAAATCCATCAAAGGATGTTGACATAGATGAAATCAAAACTATTTGAGATAAATATCTCTTTTTTTGAAATCATTGAAAAGTCACACATTTATAAAGGAATTAATTTAAAATATATTTTTGAATCAAAGTGTCCCATACCACTTTGAAAATTTTGAAAAGAAATATCATTTAAAAACATTCATTTCCATATAAATAAATCAATAAAATCTTCTTGAAAACAAGGACATTAATTAAAAATATTTAGAAAGATAAATCTTTAAAACATTTAAAATTCTAATCTTAATAAAGATTACCTTTCATAAATTATTAAAATATTCATTTTGAAATCATTTAAAATTCACATAATTATAAAAAAAACATTTACTTTCAAAATATTATTATAATCTTGTAAGGGAAGATTCGATGATTTTATAATGGCGGAAAATAGCCACACCCGCCGTATAAGTTAGAAAAAACATTCTTACCTTAATTATGTCGAAAAGGTTAAAAAGGACCTTGTTTGGAAAATGGCGGAAATATTCCTTTATAAGACTCTTATAAAAAGTCAAACAAGGGTATAAATGACTTTAAACCATATTCTGTGAAATAGTAATAATTTTTGGAAATAAATTTTTAAGAAACATGGATGTGGATGATAAAGAGGTCCCATTAGATAATTACGTATAAACAACCTTGGATAATGAAGAGATTGTGAAATAAACCCTTACCAATTTGGTAACATACGAAACATACACCCCATGAAAGAGGTATCACACAATGAATATGTAAGTACACATAAATTAAAGTGTATTACACAAATAATACAATTATTGACAGTACATACACCACACAAAAGGTAACAGTGGAAATATGGCACGAATCTCATGGGAATAAGCAGTGAGATGAAAACCCCTTACCTTGCACTTTCCGTTAGTCGAGGGTACGTTTAACCTCCTGTATGAAGATATTAGTATGTTATTAAATTAAACCAGAACCATATTATTATTTATGATATCATACATGATTCATTAATTACTTTATAATACCCAATTAATAATAATTTCTATGTTAAATTAACATTTCGGGTAATAATCGCTTTTTTTATCGTACGTGTTTTAACTTGTTACTCTTTATTGTATCACTTAGAACAAGATTTAAATACTTTTAGAATATAAAATGTGATTTATATATCATATATATTTAGAATATAAATATGTATAATATACAAATATATGAAATGAAAAACACTGTTTATGGAGACGGTAGTCCGTACGTACGCATAAACGATGTTTCCGTTTACATATCGTATTGAATGGAACTAAGTGAATAAGATATATGTAAGTATATATATATATATATATATCTCAAGTAGCATTATTATTTCATATATTACATACTTATTAGTAATATATATTGTTATAATCATTGATGAATGGTGATCCTAGAAATGAATCTCATCGCGTCATGGAGATGGTAATCCATACGTACGCACGAGCGACAATATAATTTTCTTAAAGGTGTGGAATTGGATGGTATATTAATTTTACAGAGACATTATCATGTTATTTTCATTATTTATATACATATTACTCATCATTATATCCATCCAAATAACATAGTGTTGAATAACAAATTGCACCACGGCGTGGAGACGGTAAGCCGTACGTACGCATGCATGGTGACATTATCATTCATAAGATGGATACAATAATGAATATATTTGTGAAATATTTATAATAACATCACAGTATATATAAGATACTAGATTTATTAATTTATAATGGAAATAAAAAAGAAAGAAGAAGTGGAAGAAGAAAGCAACTTGAAAGAGGGTGGTGAAATCATTACCTCTTCTTCGGGTTCTTCTTTGTGATTTGATCATACGGTCTTCTTAGGTTGGCTTTATGATAAAAATAAAACCTATAGGTTTAAGTGAGGGAAGTTTAGAGTATATTTGGGTAGGTTTTGTCCGAAAAAAAGGCTTTTAAGGTATGAATAATTGGTTAGAAGTGGTGTCCTTTTATAATGGGGGAGGGGCTCTTTAGGAAAAACTTAAAGTATTATTTTATAATAAATTCATATTCGGTTTATAATGTCTCAAAAGTGGATTATTCAAATACTAATGTGGGTATGGGTCAAAATCCACTCAACAAATAGTTTTTATATAGTTTTGGGTCACTTTATTAACCTTATATTTAAGTTTTAACCCTTAGTTAATTAGTTTGATAGTTACCATGTCTCTTTGTATATTTATATTATATGGTTAATAAACTAACTATAAACTTCCAAGATACCCCCAAATGGTCCATTAATTATACAACTATCATTATAAAACTCATTTGGATAAACCTTATATTTTTTGGAATATAATTTCAATTAATAATATAATATTTGTTTTAAAAACTCATTTATATCAATTTTGACAATATTTAATAATTGATTTTTGTTTAAGTCTTAATAACTTTATTAATTCGAACCAAATTCATTTAAGTAATCCTAAAGTGTCATATTAACCAATAAAATTTTTTTATGTCATCAAAACTTTCAAATTATATTTATTTTAACATTTATAATACTAATTATTTGATTCTTTCATTAATAAGGAAAATGCTGCATCATTGTTGTGTCATAAATAATTTTTATTATTCAATGTATAAAAATTATAAATAAAATACCATTATGTAGGAAATACTTTTATATTTATAATTAATATTTATAGTCTAAAATATAACATATATAACCCTATGAAAAAATTGTTTTTCAAAAAGATATATGCTTATGTCATTTTTATATTTACTTTAACTTTATTAATATAAAGTGTTATTATCACTTACAAGTGGATACATGGGGTCCAAAAATCGACCCAAATATTCCCATGGTCTGAAATATATCAACAAATAGGGTTAGGACACGTTTTAGGGAAATTTATTATTATAATATTATTATTTTTTAACCTTATTTACTGGATTTACCCTTTAACCATGGTAAATAAAACATTTTCTGAAGTAATTATTTAAAATGTCTAAAAATTAAAGTTGCCTATTTACACAATTTGGAACTCCTGATTCTAAATATGTAATCCATTTTTCTAAATTCAAAACACAGGATTGGCAGAAATTAATTTAAAATTAATTCTCATTGTTAAAATAAAAAGCGTGTTTTTAAGAGATAATAACTATCAAAAGATAGGCACTTGCTTATATCCAGATTAAATGTGAAATTATTTTCAATAACCAAAATTGGATTAAATGGTAAAAATATAATATAATTATACTCTAAAATCAATCGAATTCATAATTTATCACTATTAATTATTTCGATTAAAAAATTTGTTTTTAATTAAATTTAGTAATTTTCACTATTCATCAAAATATGAAAGTTATCCCAAAAGTACCAAAAATTCACCCTAAGATAATTTCAATATTATGAATCCAAAAATAAAGTCCATTTTGAATGATAAAATTTATAAAATTTCAAAAATTGGGTATTACAATTCATAAAGGCTTGTTTGATTGGTTGTGGTGTGTGTTAGAACTCGAAGTTGCGTACAACACACGCTACTGCATTATTCAAAGAGAAGAATACCGTAGAAGCTTGGGGTGTTACATTCTCCCCTAATTAAATAAATTTCATCCTTGAAATTTGAAATTATTTTTCAAAAATAAAAGGTTGAAAATAGAAAATAATTTTGGGAAAACCCATATCGGAAATTAGGTTAATAAAATTTAGTCCCAATAATAGGAAAAGGGAAATGAAAGGGTCACCACCAAATTATGATCTCGATTAGGAGAAAATTGGGGGAAATTAGAGACATATAATTGGAGGAAAATCATAAATATTTATAGGTAGTGATTGAGGTCATCAATCAAAAACAAGTGTAAAATTGAGGGCCTTAAATTCATCAATCTATGATGATTTAAAATACCATCGGTTCAACAAAACATATGGTATTAGGATAACACATTTTTGCTTTTAAGATCCCTTCACTAAAGTATAATAATTAATTTCTTCATAGAATAAGAGAAGAAGAAAATATATATACTTGACAAGTAGAGTCTCATCCTTTAACTAATTTCTACCACAAACTCATCTTTCACTGTAAAAGATAATATAACTTAAAAATAATATTCTATTTATCCTATTTGTATAGGGTTCAAAAAATGAATTTATAATTCATCTACCAGAATTTTTTTAAGAAGACTACATTATTCAATTCAAGACATCACGTGGGCCGGTGGTAGGTGATACACCCTTGTCGCCCTTCGGTTGCGGGTTCAAGTCTCGCGGCATTTCCGGACGCGACGGGTTGCTGCCCGACCTCCGGTTTGTCCTTTTATAGAAATCCAAAAATAATCTCAAACTATAATTATCCAAAATACTTTTGTCTAAAATCAGAGTCCAAAATTTATAAGGAAGTTAAACACAATGAATATCCTTTTTGCCGCGTAATAACATGTGAACACCTTCATCATGTATTCTTTTAAAACACTACAACATCCTGAATTACCATAAAACCTTATTGATTAAATTCATGATCCCTTATTCCTTATAGAATACTGGATATACTCCTTCTATCAAAAAATGTTGTAAACTCTAACAATGATGGAATATACAAATCATTAATCAGTTTCAAGGTATTCAAGAATATGTAACATAATTTATCCAAATAAATCATTTATTATTCCAAAATCACTACCTCGGTATCACAACCATATTATGGTTTATCTTTCTCTCAACCATATATTTTCCAAAAATTTGACATGTTATTGCGTCACTTTTCTTGGTTCCACGCAATATCAAGTCCTTAATGAAATAGTACTGTAGTACAATCCTTATGTACTCTATAATTATTATAACCAGTACATTGTTGATACAACACTCAAATGACATAATTATATAATAACAACATAAGAACTCTAATCATTCCTCCTCATATATGGTATTATCATAACTTTATTATTATCCAATAACATAATTTGGGGAATACTCTGATGATTTGGACTTTGGTTCGCGTAGTGTCCCAACTCCTTGCAGATGAATCATAGTACATTTGAAACCTTTTTCTTACCCTTGCAGTCACGTACATGGTGTCATTTTTCTCCACACTTATAACAAACTCTCATTCCCTTCAGTCAAGTTCCTGGGTGTTTCTTCCCACATTTATCACATATGGGAAAATTCTTCTTTTCCCTCTTCCCTTTATCCATATTTTTCTCTTCCATCCTTTTTTTCTCTTACTTCCCTTCAAAGACATAGGACTCAGAGAATTCTTTACTTATCTTATTAACACAAGATACTATTTCTTCATATATTGAGAATACAAGGGAGACTATTTCTCTTCTAAATGTTGGATTAATACCGTGAAATATATTATCCTTCTTACTCTTTGGATCATACGTATTGATGGAGTTCACATTCCTTATACTGGAATCCATTTCTATACAGTATCATAAACTAGGTCAGTTTAGGAATTGCAATGAATAATTCCAAACTTGTAAAATACCCAATGTAAATTGAATGGTTTATGGATATAATCCATAATCATAAAGATGTTTTAAATGAGGAAGTATAAAGTCATAAACCTTTCATCATGGTTTGTAAAGAAAATGAGAATTATCCTAAGCATATCCCTCGGGATTTTCATAACCAAGAGTGCAGCAAGCCCCGTTGTCGTGCCCCAATTCTCATTTGATTCTAGCTCAAAGTGGTGTTTTTAGGTTTTACCCCTAGGTACATATGTGCCAGAGCTGTCTCTACTTTCTCATATCTAGATAGGGATGTATTGCTCAGAAAACTCACAAAATCTCTACAATACCAAAATTCTAGGAAGTTCTTCTATACTAATCCTCAATGTACATCTTAGGTCTATGTGCTCTAATCAGAGTTTATCTAAATCTAGCTTCCAAGGTTTGAACTAAACTTTCTCTGATACCAACTATAATGACCTGACCCCAGTTACCCAGAGTCGGTGCATTATTTTAATACATTGGAATTATTATAAGGAATCAAGTCCCGAAGGACCGATCGATTTAGCAGTCTTGGAAAATAGATTACATAAATGAATGTCACATTACACTTTATAACATAAAAAACAACATAAATAATCCTTTATGAATGTCATTATTCCCTTGGATTAAACCTTTATATCAATCACAACACACTTATTGTAATCCTAGAAAAATAAAACATAGAAAGGGGTGAGCTTAGATGCTCAGTAAGGATAACAATACAGCAGAGACTTTTATAAATAAGCATTAACAATTAAGGAAATCTATAACTAAAACAAAAAGCCTTTTAAACTTGAACTTCAGCATAATATGGAAAAAATAAAATGAAATAATTCCATTTACTAATTCACATGCATATTCTACTAGTCAAATAATCACATGCAATATCACTAACCACTTTCATAATGATGGAATGCATAATGCCAGGCTATCATAACCACATAGTCAAGGCCTTCTGCCAAGACTACAAATAAGATTTTGTCAAGGCCTTGTGTCAAGACACTATTTTGTCTCATGAGACCTGCCGATGCATCTAGGAGCTATACTAAGCTCCACCAGTCACTTACTATGTCCAATAAATTCCTCATTCGAAAAGGTTGAAACATAACATAAACATTCATATTAAAACTATCATATGAAATGTCAATACTTTCTCCATAAACCATGAATGGTATAAAAATAACACATCAACAGTCAAACATATCACAGAACCTTCAATACAATATTAAAGTGTTGTATCATAATAAATCAACTTCAAATATTCTTAAAAACCATCAAAGGATGTTAACATAGATGAAATCAAAACTATTTGAGAGAAATATCTCTTTTTTTAAAATCATTTAAAAGTCACACATTTATAAAGGAAGTAATTTAAAAGATAGTTTTAAATAAAAGTGTCACATACCACTTTGAAAATTTTGAAAAGAAATATCATTTCAAAACATTCATTTCCATATAAATAAATCCTTAAAATAATTTTTAAAACATGGACATTAATTAAAAATATTTAGAAATATAAATCTTTTAAACATTTAAAATTAAAATCTTGATGAAGATTACCTTTCAAAAATTCTAAAAATATTCATTTTGAAATCATTTAAAAGTCACATAATTATAAAATAAAACATTTACATTCAAAATATTCTTATAAGATTGTAAGGGAAGATTAGAAAATTTTATAATGGCAGAAAATAGCTGCACATGCCGTATAAGTTAAAAAAACATTCTTATCTTAATTCTGTCGAAAAGGTTAAAAAGGACCTTGTTTGAAAAACGACGGAAAAATTCCTTTATAAAATTCTTATAAAAAGTGAAACAAGGGTATAAATGAATTTAACCCATATTATGTAAAATAGTAATAATTGTTTGAAATACATTTTTAAGAAACATGGATGTGGATGATAAAGAGGTCTCGGTAGATAATTACGTATAAACAACTTCAGATAATGAAGAGATTGTGAAATAAACCCTTACCAATTTGGTAACTTATGAAACATACACCCCATGAAATAGGTATCATACAATGAATATGTAAATACATATAAATTAAAGTGTATTACAAAAATAATACAATTATGGACAATACATACACCACACAAAAGGTAATAGTGGCAATATGGCACGAATCTCACGGGAATAAGGAGTGAGATAAAAACCCATTACCTTGCATTTTCTTTTAGTTGAGGGTACGTTTAAACTTATTTATTAAGATCATAGTATGTTATTAAAGTATACCAAAACCATATTAGTTTTTATGATATCATAAATGATTCATTAATGACTTTATAATACCCATTTAATAATAATTTCCATGTTAAATTAACATTTCGGGTAATAATCGCTTTCTTTATCATACTTGTTTTAACTTGTTACTCTTGATTGTATCACTTAGACCAAGATTTAAAAACTTCCAGAATATAAAAAATTATTTATATATCATATATATTTAGAATATAAATATGTATAATAGACATATATATGAAATGAAAAACACTGTTTATGGAGACGACAGTCCGTACGTACGTATAAACGATGTTTCCATTTTCATATCGTATTGAACAAAACTAAGTGAATAATATATATGTAAGTACATATATATATATATAATTATATCTATCTCCAGTAGAATTATTATTTCATATATTACATACTTATTAGTAATATATATTTTTATAATCGTCGATGAATGGTGATCGTGGAAATGAATCTCATCGCGTCATGGAGACGGTAATCCGTACGTACGCATGTGCGATAATATAATTTCCTTAAATGTGTGGAATTGGATGGTATATTAATTTTACAGAGGCATTATCATTTTATTTTAATTATTTTTATACATATTACTCCTCATTATATCCATCCAAATAACATAGTGTTGAATAACAAATTCCACCATGGCGTGGAGACGGTAAGCCGTACGTACGCACGCATGGTGACATTATCATTCATAAGATGGATAGAATAATGAATATAGTTGTGAAATATTTATAATAACATCACAGTATATATAATATACTGGAGTTATTATTTTATAATGGAAATAACAAATAAATAAGATGTGGAAGAAGAAAGGAACTTGAAAGATGGTGGTGAAATCATTACCTCTTCTTCAGGTTATTCCTTTTGATTTGATCAAAAAGGCTCTTTAGGTTGGCTTTATGATCAAACTAAGGCCTCTAGGATGAAGTGAGGGAAGTTGAGAGGATATTTGGGTTGGTTTTGTTCGAAACAAAGGGCTTTGAAGGTATGAATAATTGGTTATAAGTGGTGTTCTTTTATAAGGGGGAGGAGGGGCTCTTTGGGAAAAACATAAAGTATTATTTTATAATAAATTCATATTCGGTTTATATGTCTACAAAGTAGATTATTAAAAGTATAAGGTGGTGATGAGTCTAAATCCACTCAACCAATAGGTTTTAGACAGATTTGAGTCACTTTATTAACCTTATATTTTAGTTTTAACCCTTAGTTAATAAGTTTGACATTTACCATGTCTTTTTGTATTTTTATATTATATGGTTAATAAACTAACTATAAACTTCCAAGAGACCCCCAAGTGGTCCATTAATGATACAACTATCATTATATAAGACCTTTTTCAAAATCTTAGATTTTTAAGAATAGAATATAAATTAATAATATAATATTTGTTTTAAAAACTCATTTATGTCAATTTTAACAATATTTAATAATTGATTTTTGATAAATTCTTAAAAACTTTATTAATTCAAACCAAATTAATTTAATCAATCCTAACATGTCATATTAACCAATAAAATTCGTTTATGGAATCAAAACTTTCAAATTATATTTATTTTAACATTTATAATACTAATTATTCGATTCTTTCATTAATAAGGAAAATAATGGATCATTGTTGTGTCATAAATAAAATTAATTATTAAATTTCTAAAAATTATAAATAAAATACCATTATGTAGGAAATATTTTTATATTTCTAATGAATATTTATAGTTTAAAATATAACATATATAACCCTATGTAAAAATTGTTTTTCTAAAAGATATATGCTTATGTCATTTTTGTATTTACATTAACTTTATTAATATAAAGTGTCATTATCACTTAAAAGTGGATCTGTGGGGTCCCAAAATAAACCCAAATATGCCCATGGTCTGACATGTATCCAAAAATAGGATTATGATACGTTTTAAGGTAATTTATTACTATAATAATATTATTATTTTTTCTCTTATTTACCAGATTTACCATTTAACCATGATAAATAAAATATTTACCGAAATAATTATTCAAAATGTATAAAAATAAAAGTTATCTATTTACATAATTTGGACCTCCTGATTCTAAATATGGAATCTATTTTTCTAAATTCAAAACACAGAAGTGGCTGAAATTAATTTGAAATGTATTCCTGTTGTTAAAACAAAAAAGCGTGTTTTTAAGAGATAATAACTGTCAAAAGATTGGCACTTGCTTATTTCCAGTTTAAATGTGAAATTATGTCCAATGAAAAAAATTGGATTAAATGGTAAAAATATAATCTAATTATACTCTAAAATCACTCAAATTCATAATTTATCACTATTAATTATTTTGATTAAAAAAATTGTTTTTAATTAAAATTTAGTAATTTTCACTATTAATCAAAATATGAAAGTTCTCCAAAAAAACCAAAATTTCACCCTAAGCTGATTTTGATATTCAAAATCCAAAAATGAAGTCCATTTTGAATGATAAAATGTATAAAATTTCAAAAGGTCGGTATTACTATTCATAATGGTTAGTTTGATTGGTTGTGGTGTGTGTTAGAACTCGAAGTTGTGTACAACACACGCTACTGCATTATTCAAAGAGAAGTGTATCGTGGAAGCTTGGGGTGTTACAGTATCATAGGAGATCGTTCTACCGTAGAACTCAGGACTCTGATTATTCTTTTCTGTGAAGCAATAGTGTTAAGAGTATTGAGTGTGGTTTTTAGTCCAGGGAGTCCAGTATTGGTGCGGCGGCTGACGTATCCATACACCAGGACCCTGACATCTGATTTCCGACTCAGTGCACGAAAACCCTGATTTCATATGTGTTTCAAAAGTTTTCTGTGTGATTACTTTGTGTCATCTCACCTGGTATACTTTTTTACCATGGTGCACCTATTTCTTTTCTGGATGGCCCCACGAAGGCAGCCAGATAGGGTTCCGAGTTATGTGCGAGATGGTAGCCCACTGAGCAAAGAGGCCTTGATGAAGCGTCCCATCACAGCGGAGGCACCAACAGTACCACTACCCACTGGTCCACTGATACCACCATCTCAAGCAGCTGAGAGTGCATGCCGCCTAAGTGTGTTGCATGAGTTTCAGCGATAGAGGTCACCCAGGTTCCGCAGAGATATGGATCCACAGGCAGCTGGGGAATGGTTGAAGGTTGTCATCAGAGTTTTCAGATTGGTAGGGACACCAGCCTACCTTATGGTGATCCTTACCGCGAGTCTTCTGCACGCAGCAGCAGGTAGATGGTGGAGCCTGATGCTCCAGGTGCATGAAGAGGCATCTTTACTATGGACAGACTTCGATAGTCTCTTCCGCTTGGAGTTTGTTCCAGCCACCCTTCTTACGGTGTAGATTCAGGAGTTACTTCATCTGTAGCAGGGCAGCATCATAGTATCTCAGTACTCAGCGAGGTTCACTGAACTATCATGCTACTCCACGGACATGGTATGGGACCCATTCTTCAGGGCCCGGACCTTTGAGCAGGGACTCAGACATGAGATCAGGGCTTCGATGATCTCCCTCAGTATTCCGATGCAGGTGGGAGTGCTCGAGCGAGCCCTTCTAGTGGAGATTTTTCTCACTGAGTAGTCACCAGTGGTGAGACCCTCTGCAGGACGACACATAGCGGAGTCTTCTGCAGCCGGCAGTAGACATTTGACGCAGAAGTCCAAGAGGACTATGCCAACAGGTGGTCGACCTTAGGATAAAAGTTAGGTTGTCTGGGGCACCCTAAACAGAGCCAGTTATACAAGGAGAAAGAAGTGTTATGCATGCGGCGGGTAGGGTCACATGGCTCGAGACTGCCCGACCCATCCAGCAGATGAGCAGCAGGCAGTAGAGGAACCTTCCAGGCAGAGGTAGAGGTTCAACCGTGGAGGATTGGTGGGAGTGGGGGGACGTGGCTGAGGAGATAATCGAGAAGCAAGTGGACAGGAGCGGTACTAGCTTTGTTGTTGTCGTTGTTTGTGGATGCTTTGTGTCTTTGTACTTTGAGATGCAGTAATAAAAGACACATTTTCTTGTGATGTTTGCTTCCCTATCCTTTTTGTATGGTTGATACTGAGAGGTTCCGGTTAAAACTATTGACTTGACCCTCACATTTGAGATTCCTACTGGAGGAGACCCAGTGACCACACACTATTGCTGACAGTGTGACTCGACCCTTGGAGGTGAGAGTAATGGTTGGATCTCTTGGTAGTAGCATCGAGGCCTTACGACGTCGTCCATGGCATGAAATAGTATCATTCATGTCTGGATTGATTGTATTAGGCAAAGAACGTTGTTCATCTAGAGGATGAGACCAGATTTCTCTTTTCGGCAAAGGAGAAATCTTAGATGCTCTTGTAGGACGTAAGTTAAAATGGGTGTAGTCGAGTTCTTTACAAATGGCTAGTCACACCCATAGTTCGTTGAGCGAACAGTTTACAGTTTACTCTAATCTCAAAAGACTCAGGTGTGTCTTCTCATAGAAGGACCTGGACCTGAGACAGTGACGTTGGCTTGAGTTCCTCTAGGACTAAGACTTTGAGATAGTCTATAATCCTGGGAAGGGGAACATTGTAGCAAATGATCTCAGAAGGAGATCAAGAATTCAGCTGCTAGGAGAGGCCACAGAGCAGTTGGCCGCGTTGCAGATATCCTTTGTGGATAGGGATGAAAAATCCTTTCTGCAGTACCTCACAGTCACACCTCCACTACTTCAGTGAGTCATAGAGGCATTTTATGGCCGACCTTTAAGGTCACCTCTGTGGTGGACTGACCCTGGGGAGTCAACACTTGCAGAACCAGAGATGATTCAGGCTACGATGGAGAAGGTGCATGTAACACCCGAGACTTTTATGAGAAATATTTTGTTTTTATGTTATATAAATCATCAAAGGAATCTTTCACTACACACAACACTATCTTGGCTTGCTTTACACGCAACCGCGGCCTTCCTCGATATCTTGCATTGTACGCAATACCAAGTTTCACTAGACAATGATATGCTATTAAAATATTCTTAAAACTAGCCGTTATGAATAGTAATAACCACTTTTTAAAATTTTGTAAATTTCATCTTTCAAAATGGACTTCATTTTTTGGATTCGGAATATCGAAATTAGCCTAGGGTGAAATTTTGGTATTTTTCTGAAAACTTTCAATTTTTGATGAATAGTGAAAACACTACGTTACTATTTAAAAACCGACTTTTTATTTAAATAATTATTTATTTTATTAAAATTTATATTAGGTCAAAATTGATATATAATACCTATATAATTTCAATTCAATTCATTAGAGTAATTTTATTATAATTTTAGATATATAAAAATTTTATTGAACTTTTCATCGTCTTTTACCCACCTCCTAGGAGAATTTTCAAATTTACATAAAACTTAATTTTACCGCTTCTGTGAGTGGAATTTTGAAAATCCGAGAGAAATGGTTAATATCAAGGACTAAAATGTGGTTCAATGAGATGAAAATAATTTTTGGTGATTAGTAACTTTTTACTTTTTTTACCACCGTTAAAAGTAAGTAGGGAAATTAAGGGTAAAAATGTTATTATTATTACCCTAACACATGTCCTAATTCTATTGTATTAGTGAAATTCGACCAAAAACAAACTTAGGAATAAAATATGACCATTTAGGCCCACATGGATTAGATTAGGAAATTTATTATTAATTTATTTAAAGAAGGCTTAAAATAGTTAAAATCAAAGTTTAATAACTATAGCATTTTTAATATAGGGTTATACATAAGATAAATTCGACTATAAATATTAATTATAAATATAAAATTATTTCCTACATAATGGTATTTAATTTGTAATTTTTTGACATTAAATAATTTAATTTATTTATGACACAATGATGATGCAGTAATTATCTTATGAATGAAATATTGACATTAATTGGTGTTATAATTACCCAAATAAATGTAATTTGAGACTTTTTATGAATTAAAATAATTTTATAGGTTAATATTACATATTAGTACTCATTTAATTAACTTTTTTAGAACTAATATTTCTGTTATGATTTTCACAAAAATCAATTACCAAATAGTTTCAAAATTGACATAAAATTGTTTTTAAAACAAATATTATATTATTAATTGTTATTTTATTCCTAAAAATATAAGGTTCGGCCAAATGACTTATATAAGGTTATATATATTAACAATAAACAACTTGGGGTTCTTTTGGCTTGTTATAGTAAGTTTATTAACCTTATAGTCTAAGAAAACAAGAAGACACGGTAAAAGTAAAATTATTTAAATTGAAGTTAAATCTAAATGATAAGGTTAAAATAGATACCTAAACTTTTCTAAATTCTATTGGATGAGAGTATTTTTACCCATCCCTACCTTAGATTCTAAATAAATCAATTTAGAGCTATTAAAAACCAAATATGACTTTATAATAAAATAATATTTTTAGTTTTTCCAAAGGTGCCCCTCCCCTTCCTTATAAAAGGGCACCTACTCTCTCTCTTCCTCACACCACATTGAGCCTTCAAGATCATCCAAACCCTGACAAATTCTCTTCTACACTTATCTAGAAACATCTTAGAGGTTCTGGTCTTCTTCAAAAACCAATTTTAGTGCCCTAATAGGAGGTCTCAAAGAGGAACTTCAAAGAAGAGGTAATGTCCGTTACCGATTCTTTCAACTTCATTTATTCTTCCAATTCTTATTCATTAGTTGTTTCATTATGAAGTAATAACATCAGTATCACTCATATAATTACATGTTATTATAAGTATTAAACAACCCTATTTCACCATCTATCCATCCTACGGAAAATGAAATCATCGTGCGTGCGTACGTACAGAATACCGTCTCCACGCCGTGGTGTAATCTATTTTCCACCACCACCTTACTTGGATGGGTATAATGGTGCAAATAAATAACTATATATGATTATTGTAAATTGGTATTGATTCTGAAATAGTATACATACACTCCAATACAATTCCACGATCATGGGAACGATATCATCGCTCGTGCGTGCGTACGGAATAACGTCTCCGCGGTGTGATGTGACTCGTTCTACATGATCTTCATTGAATAATGATTATATAAATGAATTGAATGAATAAATATGATATATAGTACACTAATACCATTCTATAAATGAGTTATCTATAACCTAAAGATAAGAATAAGAATTTATTCGACAAAACACGCATAAGAACAAAAAGTAATAAACACCCGAATAACAAGTAGCAATGAAATATTACTAATAAGAAGCTAAGAATATGACCATATATGATATCATAACAATGATTATGATTCTGGAATAAGTCAATGACATTATTTAAATCATTATAAAGGAGGTTCGGACACTTATGAAGCAAATCAGACCTAAGGTAAGGGAAAATATCACAATCTCATTTTTATCCGAGATTGTTTATACTTTGGTATTTTATGGGGTATATTTTATCATCCACATCCATGTTTCCTCAATATGTAAAATTATTTTCATCCACCTACAATTCTTTAAATCCAATTTTACCCTTAGGTTAGTTTTTAGTAAAAGATATGAAATAAATCTTTTGTCATTTTTCGTACGAGGTACTTTTTGACTTTTCCGACAAAAGTACGAGAAGAATGTTTTTTTTACTTATCCGGAATGAATGGATTTTTAAAACATTATTTCCTAGAAGTTTACATTACAAGTTTTCAAGTTTATTTTTAATCAACTTCTTTTAGTTTAAAATTGTATGACATGTTAATAAAAGAAAATGTTTTTGAAGTAGAAAGGATATTTTCCTCAAGAATGGAGTTCAAGTGTTTTATCAAAATTATTTTTCATCTAAGATAATATAGGGTTCTGTTTCTATACCTATTATTATATTGATTTGATTATGTTGTGATGGAATTATTTTTATGAATTATTTTATCTTATATGAATTGTTTTATGATGTCATGATGTTTAAGAATCCCATTTTTATTACATGGGTTATGATATGATGTATGATTTATGATTTTGTGGCACACATAAGAATGGTTTCATTATGAGATGGGTGGGACCTATATATCCCTTCAATGCATTGGGTAAAGGTTTATATCTCATGAGATAAACATGGATGGAATGGCAGGTTAATTCGGTTCAGTGAAATAGGACTGAAACGAGGAGTGAACTTGGTTCAGAAATGGACTTTGTCCGCAAAGATAGTCTTGGCTATGAGTCTTGACTACTAAGAATTGATTCTCTATTATTATTTGTGCATGCCACAAAGTTTCATGTTTTAATTTATGATTATTGGGATTACATTTCACTTCTATGATTTATCCCATGATATTAAATTATGATTTCTTTTGCAGGTTAAGATTTATAAAATGTTATGTTCTTATGAATATGATGTGATTGATTTTTCTTTTGTTTACCCTAACTGAGTATTTGAGCTCACCCTTTTGTATGTTTTATTTCCCCCAGGTCAAGAAGAAGTTTATTAAGTAGGATATGCCAAAAGGGACTCTAGATATGATGAAATAAATGGGAGACAATGTAGATTCTTTATAAACCAGTTATTTATGTTTCCCAGTTTCTAAAGACACTATACCTCTACGGTCCTTTCATGGTTTTGTTATATGTTGTAATAAGTGTGATTAAATTTTGAATTATTAACAATGTATGTAAAGTATGGGTCGTTATAGATGGTATCAGAGGAAAGGTATAGTCAACCTTTGGAAACTAGGATGTGAAAGCCTTAGTAGTAAACCTAAGGATATATCTAAGCAATGAACACAATCTTAGTGTTTTATAAATGGCCATGAATAACCTATGATAAGACCTTAAGTGTAAAATTTTATTCTTGGTTATGTGGTTTTACTATTGTAATTAGTGTTGCCCACACTATTCTTCTTGGTTTTAGTCAATGGTTGGAACCCGAAGGAACCGTGTTAATGCGGAATGCGACGGGCAATGCAATGATTGTCCCCATGAGCAACCAAATGTTATGGGAGCTGGAATGAAAAATCTTGTCGCCATGCTCACACAACTTTCTCAAGCTATGAATCATGCAGGACTTCCAAACGAGCAAAGGAAGGAGTAACATTCTGTTGAATCCTTCATGAGGCAGCGTCCACCTTCATTTAGCAGGTCTTCTGATCCATTAGTGGCTGAACAATGGATCAGTACCACTTAAAAGATATTTTCAGTTCTTCAATGTTCTGAACATGATAAAGTCATCTTAGCAGTTTATCGTTTGGAAGGTGATGTTGATAAATGGTGGAATATTATTAAGAATACGAGGCAAAGGGATGAAATTGAGTCCATGGAATGGGACGAGTTCAAGAACTTATTTTTCAATAAGTACTTCCCTCGTATTCTTCGAACAAAGATGGAGAAGGAGTTTCTTGAACTGAAACAAAAGGATGATGAATCTGTTGGTACCTATGAAGAAAATTTTACAAGACTTGCAAGGTATGCTTTCAGAATTATTATCCAACCTGAGAGTAAGATCGGTCGATTCTTTAGTGGCTTAAAACCAATTCTTCCAAGGGCGTTATCCATAAGGGACTTCAATAACTATGAGGAAATGGTTCGATGTTCTCTCAAAGTTGATATGGAGATTGGAGTAACCCGTCAGTAATATGGGTTTGATAAGAAGAGGAAATGGAATTCAAAGGAAAATATAAAGAGCACACTGAAAAGAAGATGATTTTTCCCTTATGCTCAAAGTGTGGAAAGAAACATGGAGTAAATTGTCTTAAGGGTACAAGAAAATGTTATAAGTGTGTAAAAGAAGGTCATCATGTGATTGAATGTCGAAATAATGGGAAGAAAATTTCTAATGATGCAAACAAAGGAAGGGATACACAGAATGAACCTACTACACTTCAATATTTCAAGTGAAAGGAGATGGGGAATTATGCCAATCAGTACCCAAATACAAGGTTTGATGATGATGATCGATGTCAAAAAACTCTTAAGGATAAAGACAAAGGAAAGTCACATGCAATTACTATCGGTGATTTGGAGTACGAAAACGAAGTGTTGAGAGGTACACTTTCCATCCACTCTAAAGTAGAAAATGTTTTATTTGATTATGGATCCACCCACTCTTTTATTTCTGAAGAAAATTCTAAGGGTATCACCGTATTACCTCAACAATTAGATGTTGAGTTAGCTTTGACAACTCTTAATGGCACAACAGTCGCATCAAAAGTTTATAATTCTTCTTCGATTGAAATTTCTGGGAATGTGCTTCCTAAAAATCTTGTGATCCTTCCTACAGTGGAATTTTATGTGATTCTTGGCATGGATTGGATTTCTTTATATGGAGCTCATATCAATTTCCAAAGAAGGTAAGTCACATTTCATATTCCAGATCAATCTATGATTTTCTATCGATGCAAAGATGAACATAACCTTCCAGTGGAAATTTCTTCCATCTTATGGGTCTTGATTCCACTAAATGAAGGTTATTTATCTCAAATGGTTGGTGAGAAACCCACGATTAAGAATATTCCCATTTTACAGGAGTTTGACGATGTCTTTCCGGATGAATTGTTGGGTCTTCCACCAAATCGTGAAGTTTAGTTTTCAATATAACTCATACTGGGTTCTTTGCCTATTTTAAAGACACCTTATAGAATGGCCCCAATTGAGTTGCAGGAATTGAAGAAGAAACTCCAAGAGAATATTGATAAATGATTTATATGCCCTAGTGTGTCACCTTGGGGAGCCCTTGTTCTGTTTGTTAAGAATAAAGATGGATCAATGAGACTCTGCATTGATTATCGAGAACTTAACAAGATCACTATCAAGAACAAATATCCTCTCACACGCATTGATGACTTATTTGACCAACTACGCGGAGCTCAATACTTTTCCAAGATTGATCTTCATTCAGGGTATCATCAATTAAGGGTAAAAAGGGAGGATATACCAAAGACGGCTTTCCGTACAAGGTATGGACACTATGAATTTATAGTGATTCCATTTGGTCTTACTAATGCCCCTGCTATCTTCATGGATCTGATGAATAAAGTCTTTAGAGACTATCTTGATCAGTTTTTGGTAGTCTTTATAGATGATATTCTTGTCTATTCAAAGATAAAGGAAGAACGTGAAGATCACTTGAGAATTATATTGAAGACCCTGAGAAAGGAGAAGCTTTATTCCAAATTTACCAAGTATGAATTTTGGCTTCAAAAAGTTGCATTTTTGGTTCACAAAATCTCAAAAGAGGGGATATCTGTGGATCCAGCAAAAATAGAGGTTATCGAAAGATGGTCGAGACCAACAACAGTAACTGAGATCCGAATTTTTCTTGGTTTGGCAGGATATTATCGACGTTTTGTGAAAGATTTTTCATGATTATCTAATCCGCCCACCAAGTTGACTCAGAAAGGAGTTAGGTTTGTTTGGATGGAGCAATGTGAAGAGAATTTCAGGGAGTTGAAAAGAAGGTTATCCAGTGCACCTGTGCTCACACTTCCTTGTAGTGGATAAAGGTTTGTGATCTAAAGTGATGCATCCAAGAAGGTATTGGGGTGTGTTCTTATGAAAAATTATATGGTGATAGCTTATGTCTCACGACAGTTGAAAATCCATGAGCAAAATTACCCAACTCATGATTTGGAGTTAGCTTCGGTAATCTTTGCATTAAAGATTTGGTGGCATTATATTTATGGAGAAAGGTGTGATATTTATACTGATCATAAAAGTTTAAAGTATATTTTCACACAAAAGGAGCTGAATATGCGCCAAAGAAGATGGTTGGAGCTGATTAGGGATTATGACTGCTCAATTCATTAACACCCTGGGAAAGCAAACAAGGTGGAAGATGCATTAAGTCGACAAGACCATGCTATCTTATCCATGATGAGGATCAAAAAAGATCCAATATTTATGTATTTACAAAGGATGGATCTTGGAATTATAATGGAAGGGGGAAAATCGTATCTTTCTCAATTGAATGTTCAACCATCTATACTTGTGAAGATTAAAGAGGCGCAGAAAGAAGATGTAGAGTTACAAAAGAAGGTGAGAAATATTTCTGAATTCAACCTTGATTGTGATGGGATAATAAAGTTCAGGAATTGGGTTTGTGTTCCTCCCATCC
Source organism: Viscum album (assembly GCA_963277665.1). Lineage (NCBI taxonomy): Eukaryota > Viridiplantae > Streptophyta > Magnoliopsida > Santalales > Viscaceae > Viscum > Viscum album. The sequence goes on from OY728157.1 coordinate 175,303,260, forward strand.
CAGAATTAAAGAACGAGCTGCTGGATGAGGCTCATAGTTCTTCATTCTCTATTCATCCTAGAAGCACGAAGATGTATAGGGACCTGAAAGAGTACTTCTGGTGGGATGACATGAAAAGAGATGTTTCTGAATATGTATCTCGATGCTTGGTTTGTCAGCAAGTTAAAGATGAGAGACAGAATTCCAAGGGGATGTTACAACCATTACCCATACCAGAATGGAAATGGGAAAACATCACTATGGACTTTGTCAATGGACTTCCTAAAACATCCAAAGGCAATAATGCTATCTGGGTCATAGTTGATTGTCTTAAAAAGTCGGCACACTTCATTGAAATTAGAGAGGATTTCTCTCTGGATCAGCTTGCCATGATATATGTAAAGGAAGTGGTAAGATTTCATGGAGTACCACTTTCTATTATATCTGATCGGGATCCGAGGTTTAATTCAAAGTTCTGGCGAAGTCTTCATCATAATCTGGATACAGAGTTGAGTTTCAGCACTACTTATCATCCTCATATAGATGTTCAGTCTGAGAGGACAATTCAAACTCTAGAAGATATGTTGAGAGCTTGCTCTATGGATTTAAAAGGTGGTTGGGATCAACACCTACCTTTGGTGGAATTTTCTTATAATAATAGCTTTCACTCCAGTATTCATAGGGATCCTTATGAAGCTCTCTATGGAAATAAATGCAGGACTCCAACTTGCTGGGATGAAGTTGGGGAAAGAAAGTTATTAGGACCTGATCTTGTTGATGAGATGGCAGAAAAGGTCAGATATATTCAACAACACATTAGAGCAGCTCAGATTCGACAAAAACATTATGCTGACAACCGAAGAAAAGACCTAGAGTTTGAAGTGGGTGATAAAGTGTTCATACAAATATCTCCTTGGAAGAGAGTAATGAGATTTGGAAAGAAGGGAAAGCTGAGCCCTAGGTATATCGGCCCTTTCGAAATACTGGATCGTGTTGGGAAGGTAGCTTACCAATTGGCGCTTCCACCGAATCTCTCCCAAGTTCACGATGTGTTCCATGTATCTCTCCTGAGAAAGTACATACCTGATCCTTCACATGCACTCATCTCAGAAGTTGTACCGCTGGAACAAGATCTTTCTTATGAAGAACAGTCGATAGAGATTTTGGATCCTAGCGAAAAAGTCCTACGGAACAAGACCACTCGCTTGGTGAAAGTTTTATGGAGGAACCACCAATTATAAGAAGCTACATGGGAGCTTGAGTATATGATGAGGGAAAGGTATCCTCATTTTTTTGTTACAAAGCGACGAATTTCGAGGGCGAAATTCATTTTAAGGGGGGTAGAATGTAACACCCGAGACTTTTATGAGAAATATTTTGTTTTTATGTTATATAAATCATCAAAGGAGTCTTTCACTACACACAACACTAGCTTGTCTTACTTTACACGCAACTGCGGCCTTCCTCGATAGCTTGCGTCGTACGCAATACCGAGTTTCACTAAACAATGATATGCAATTAAACTATTATTAAAACTAGCCGTTATGAATAGTAATAACCAATTTTTGAAATTTTGTAAATTTCAACTTTCAAAATGGACTTCATTTTTGGATTTGGAATATCGAAATTAGCCTAGGGTGAAATTTTGGTATTTTTCTGAAAACTTTCAATTTTTGATGAATAGTGAAAACACTAGGTTACTATTTAAAAACCGACTTTTTATTTAAATAATTATTTATTTTATTTAAATTTATTTTAGGTAAAAATTGATACATAATACCTATATAGGTTCAATGCAATTCATTGGAGTCATTTTATAATAATTTTAGATATATAAAAAATTTATTGAACTTTTCACCGTCTTTTACCCACCTCCTAGGAGAATTTTAAAATTTACATAAAACTTAATTTTACCGCTTCTGTGAGTGGAATTTCTAAAATATGAGAGACACGGTTAATATCAAGGACTAAAATGTGGTTTAATGAGATGAAAATATTTTTTGGTGAATAGTAACTTTTTACTTTTTTTTACCACGGTTAAAAGTAAATAGGGAAATTAAGGGTAAAATGTTATTATTATTACCCTAACACATGTCCTAATTCTATTGGATAAGTGTAATTTGACCAAAAACAACCTTAGGAATAAAATATGACCATTTAGGCCCACATGGATTAGATTAGGACATTTATTATTAATTTATTTAAAAAAGGGTTAAAATAGTTAAAATAAAAGTTTAATAACTAAAGCATTTTTAACATAGGGTTTTAATAAGATAAATTTGACTATAAATATTCATTATAAATCTATAAATATTTCCTACATAATGGTATTTTATTTTTAACTTTTAAACTTAAAATAATTTAATTTATTAATGACACAATGATGATGCAGTAATTATCATATTAATGAAATATTGACATAATTGATGTTATAAATACCCAAATAAATGTAATTTGAGACTTTTTATGAATTCCAATAATTTTCTAGGTTAATATTACATATTAGTACGGATTTAATAAACTTTTATCGAACTAATCTTTCTATTATGATTTTCACAAAAATCAATTACCAAATAGAATCAAAATTGACATAAAATTGTTTTTAAAACAAATATTATATTATTAATTGTTATTTCATTCCTAAAAATCTAAGGTTCAGACTAATGACTTATATAAGGTTATATATATTTAAAATAAACAACTTGGGGTTCGTTTGGCTTGTTATAGTAAGTTTATTAACCTTATAGTGTAAGAAAACAAGAAGACACGGTAAAAGTAAAATTATTTAACTTAAAGTTAAATCTAAATGATAAGATTAAAATAGATACCTAAACTTGTCTAAATTCTATTGGATGAGAGTATTTATACCCATCCCCACCTTAGCTTCTAAATAAATCAATTTGAAGATATTAAAAACTGAATATGACTTTATAATAAAATAATATTTTTAGTTTTTCCAAAGGTTCCCCTCTCCTCCCTTATAAAAGGGAACCTCCCCCCTCTCTTCCTCACACCACTTTGAGCCTCCAGGCTCGTCCAACCCCTAAAAAATTCTCTTCTCAACTTCCCTAGAAACATCCTAGAGGTCTTGGTCTTCTTCAAAGACCAATTTTAGTGCCCTAAGAGTAGGTCTCAAAGAGGCGCTTCAAAGAAGAGGTAATGTCCGTTACCGATTATTTCAAATTTATTTCTTCTTCCACTTCTTCTACTTTATTTGTTTCATTATGAAGTAATAAAATCAGTATAACTCATATAATGATATGTTATTATAAGTATGAAACTACCCTATTTCACCATCTATCCATCCTACGGAAAATGAAATCACCTCGCGTGCGTACGTACGGAATACCGTCTCCACGTCGTGGTGTAATCTATTTTCCACCACCACCTTACTTGGATGGGTATAACGGTGAAAATAAATAACTATATATGATTATTTTAAAGTGTTATTGATTATGAAATAGTATACATACACTCTAATACAATTCCACGATCATGGGAACGATATCATCGCTCGTGCGTACGTACGGAATACCGTCTCCACGATGTGATGTGACTTGTTCTACATGATCTTCATTGCATAATGAATATATAAATGAATTGAATGAATAAATATGATATATAGTAAACTATTACCATTATGTAAATCAGGTATCTATAACCTAAATATAAGAATAATAATTTATACTACAAAACACGCATATGAACAAAAAGTAATAAACACCCGAATAACAGGTAGCAATGAAATATTACTAATAGGAAGCTAAGAATATGACCATATATGATATCATAACAATGATTATGATTCTGGAATAAGTCAATAACATTATTTAAATCATTATACAGGAGGTTCGGACACTTACAAAGCAAATCAGACCTAAGGTAAGGGAAAATATCACAATCTCATTTTTATCCGAGATTGTTTATACATTGGTATTTAGTGGGGTGTATTTTATCATCCACATCCATGTTTCCTAAATATGTAAAATTATTTCCATCCACCTACAATTTTTTAAATCCAATTTTACCCTTAGGTGAGTTTTTCGTAAAAGATATGAAAGGAATCTTTTTTCGTTTTTCGTACGAGGTACTTTTTGACTTTTCTGACAAAAGTACGGGAAGAATGTTTTTTTTACTTATACGACATGAATGGATTTTTAAAACATTATTTCCAATAAGCTTCCTTTAAAAATTTTCAAGTTTATTTTTAATCAACTTCTTTTATTTTAAAATTGTATGAAAAGTTAAGAAAGGAAAATGTTTTTAAAGTATAAAGGATATTTTCTTCAAGAATGGAGTTCAAGTGTTTTATCAAAATTATTTTCCATCTAAGATAATATAGGGTTCTGTTTCTATCCCTATTATTACATTGATTTGATTATGTTGTGATGGAATTATTTTTATTAATTCCTTTATCTTATATGAATTATTTTATGATGTCATGATGTTTAAGAATCCCATTTTTATTACATGGGTTATGGTATGATGTATGATTTATGATTTTGTGGCACACATAATAATGGTTTCATTATGAGATGGGTGGGACCTATATCTCCCTCCAATGCATTGGGTAAAGATTTATATCTCATGAGATAGACATGTCTAGAATGGCAGGTTAATCCAGTTCAGTGAAACAGGACTGAAACGAGGAGTGAACTCGGTTTAGAAATGGACTTTGTCTGCTAAGATAGTCTTAGCTATGAGTCTTGACTACTAAGAAATGATTCTCTATGATTATGTGTGTACGCCACAAAGTTTCATGTTTTATGTTATGATTATTGGGATTACATTTCACTTCTATGATTTATCCCATGATATGAAATTATGATTTCTTTTGCAGGTTAAGATTTCGAAAATGTTATGTTCTTATGAATATGATGTGATTGATTTTTCTTTTGTTTACCCTTACTGAGAATTTGAGCTCACCCTTTGGTATGTTTTCTTTCCCCCAGTTCAGAAAGAAGGTTATTAAGTAGGATATTCCAAAATGGACTCTAGATATGATGAAATAAATGGGAGACAATGTAGATGCTTTATGAACCAGTTGTTTATGTTTCCCAGTTTCTAAAGACACTATACCTATACGGTCCTTTCATGGTTTTTTTATATGTTGTAATACCTATGCTTCAATTTTGAAGTATTAACAATGTATGTAAAGTATGGGTAGTTATAGTGCAGATCATCCAGGAGTGGATGAAGACTGCACATAGCAGATAGAAGTCCTATGCTGATAGGAGATGGAGACCACTGGAGTTCAAGGATGGTGACCATGTTTTCCTATGGGTCTCACCTCGATGAGGTCTACAGATATTTGGCCGGGGTGCAAATTTATCTCCACGATTCATCGGACCTTTCCAGGTCCTTAGTAGAGTAGGCGAGGTGTATTACCACCCGACCCTTCCAACTCAGCTGTATCGGGTGCACAACGTCTTCCACGTATCTCAGCTGAGGAGATACATGCATGACCCGACCCACATCATCGATCATGGGGAGCTGGACATCGATGATGGAGAGACATTCATGGAGGTCCTGGTGGAAATTGAGGATCGATAGGAGCGGGTCCTACATGGACGGTCGATTCCTCTGGTGCGCATTCGCTGGCAGCATGGGAACCTCCATGAGAGCACTTGGGAGCGGGAGTCTCAGATGCATGCTCAGTACCCCCATTTGTTCCCCTAGTGTGTGTTCTAGCTTTACGGGGATGTAAATCCCTGATTTGGGGGTAATTTAAAGACTCGTAAATTTCAAGGAAATTTTTTTCCTTAATTCTTTGGAATTTTACAAGTTCGCAATTTCTGACGGCACCTGATTCTGAGGCCCGGTGTGCCCGAAATCAATATCTGAAGTTTTGTTCGGGTACATTTAGTAAACGTACGTGCGGGTTTTTCTATCTTCTAAATCGGTGCTCTGAATTGAAATCTGAGGGCATCGATAAACTTGCAGCACCGGTATTCTCTTAAAGGGACCTTTACCGCAGTTTTGTTTGCTCCGGAAGAGAATTTAATTTTTTGGTATTAATAAAAAAGTTAAATAAAATTGTTGTGGACAATTTTATTTATCTTGTGTGGTTATTTCCTACAAGGAGAAGTTAGAGGTGGGTCCCACACCCACATTACCTCCCATGAGAGGATAATGTGAGGTGGGGCCCACACGATCCCCTAACCTTTCAACTTCCCTTAAACCGTCCATTAACTCCCCTTCTTTGAATTTTGAACTCTTCACCCCCCTTTTTGAAACTCTTGTAATTCCCATGAATTAATGAGGCCAACTCTTCTCTCATAAATTGTGCCAACCTAAATAATTAAAGCCTACTTTAATTAACTTGGGTGTCAACAATTCTTTTTTGAATTGTTTTGAATTGCATGGAAATTCTAATATAATGGGAAGCCTTATCAAAATATTTTCCTTGGGAAATATTTCAGTGGGGGGAAATCCTTGGAGAATTAGAAGAAGGTGTTCCTCTCTCGACGAAGAACATGAAGGAATTCTCCAACGACTCTTCCTCCAACATTGACGGGACAAAACTGTTCTTCCAAGATGCCCAACTATTGCGACGCTCGTCTTCCGCGGCTCGACGACGTGCGAAATAAACTACGAGGTAGGGAGTTTTCTTCAATTTTAATTGAATAAAATTGTTCTTTGTTCTTCTTTGAAACCATGTTTTATCTTCGGCCATATGATACCGGCTAACGCGGAGGGCGCAGGACAAACGAACACGGTCCGATGACCCTCTGTTGATCCTTGTTTTATTTTGATGGTGGCGATGATGGAAGAGGTGGCGGCGACTGGAAGAAGCGGCAGCCGTATGCCGGCCGAGTGGAGAGGAACTGCGGCCCGCTTCCGCGGGCCGCTCGGCCGAAGAAGAACCGGCTGGCTAAAGCCGGTCGGACTGAAGAAACCATGGCGCCACGAGGGCGCCGCGCTGCGGAGAACTGCGGCCCGCGTTCTTTGGGCCGCTCGGTGGACGAACCGGCCAGCGGGCAGCCGGCAAGGCTAGGAAGACCCTGCGGCGCCAGTGGGCGCTGCGCTGGGGGAATAGAGGCCCGCCCGTGGGGGCTTCTTGCACCGGGAAGACCATCCGGCTTCGGCTAGCTGGATAGGAGGGTGGCGCCACTCGGTGCCGTCGGATCGAGAATTCGGGGTGGGGGGGGGGGGGGGCGCCCCCCACGCCGGCCTGGCCAGCTGGCCGAGCCGCGGCCGGCCGTGGGCTGGGCCGCGCCCTGCCGAGCCGGGGCGTGCATTATCGGGTCGGGTCGTGCATTATCGGGCCGGGCCGACCCCTTTGTCAGGTCAGACCCGCAGAGCCAATACGGGCCTACTCGCCAGCCCATCGGGCTTGACGGGCCGGGGTCGTTACACTTAAATGAAAATAACTTCACGACTGTGCGTCCGATCGATGCGCCATCTGCGGCACTGGGACCCTTGCAACGAGGCGGTCCTTTTTCAATACTCTAAGTGAGTTTTGGATAACTTTGGAAAACAGCCGGGTTTGGAATGAGCATATTTCCAACCAGGCCCTTGGAACGAAAATGCTAATAACTCTTAGGTCGTGCGTCCGATTGATGTGTCATCTGTCACGTTGGGTTCCTTTTGATGAGTGGAACTTTGTGATACATCAACTCAAGACTTTTTGATAGTTGATGTATTGACCCATTTTCTCGAGGATCTGACCCTCTCGGATTCGAGCGTGGATTGTGCGGGAACCCTACAGCTGGCTGCGATAGCAACGACACTAGACTGAATCCTGTGTAGGTTCGATAGCAATGAGATTGGACTAAATCCACTTTGGTTTCGACAGCAACGAGACTGGACTAAATCCTCCATGGGTTCGACAGTAACAACTACTATACTAGAATCCTCCATGGGTTCAGCAGCGACGACAACTGTACTGGAATCCTCCGTGGGTTCGGCAGCGATGACAACAGTACTGGAATCCTCCGTGGATTCGGCCGCGACGACAAATGTAATGGAATCCTCCATGGGTTCGACAGTGATGAAAACTGTAATGGAATCCTCCATGGGTTCGGCAATGACGAAAACTGTACTAGGATCCTCCATGGGTTCGATAGTGATGACTACTGTACTTGTATCCTTTGTGGGTCCGACAGTTTGACTTCTATACTTGTATCCTAAGTGGGTCCGACAGTTTGACTTCTGTACTTGTATCCTGAGTGGTTCCGACAGAGTTGTTGGTCTAGAATCCTATGTGGGTTCGACAGATTAGATGGTCTAGTATCCAACGTGGGGCCGACAGCTTACATGAATCAGTGACAATATTTGATCATCTCTATCGCTATACGAAATTTGTATACCTATGTGAGGTGAGTCTTGACTTTCAATCATTATCATCGATGTGATTGACTTACTATCCTGTTTGTATTGGGTTGTGATTGGGCTCGAGAGTTGGATTTGAACTGTGATTGATAACTTAGGTATATGTATGGGCATATACCTAAGTAGAGTTGGTTGATACTTCATGATTGTATCCTTCTTTTGTGGTTTATCCATTGTGGATTCTGGGAGACCTTCGGGGGTCTCGGGGTCCCTACTAAGTATCGTATACTCAACTCTGCACGGGCTATGCCCGCACTACATTGTGTTTTTTTCAGATGACAGACAACACTGATTGAGGTAGAGACTTGTGGATCTAGATGGTACCCGGAGGTGGACCACTTGGCGAGATGTACACGGAGCGGACAGACGGACCTGAGGTGCTGAGGAGGCCATATGTACCCACCATTTAGGTGGAATTCCTAGAGGACGACTCAGTGGATGCTGTTTTACTTTACTGTAGTTGTACTAGATTTTATTTTTACTTTACTTTACAGTTGGGTTTGTATACTGTCCCATTTACTTTTCAGTGCTTGCTTTTGTATTCAGTATTACTTAGTGCTTACTTCTGTTGTGTTTATTTACTTTTATAAAGGCAATGCATTCCCTTTTTTATCTGGATTTACACCTTTGGTGCTAGTCTCCAGCCACTGGCCTATGGAAGACAGGATTGGGGTAGTCACGGTATGGGCCCCGAGGTCAGGTCGTGACAAATACTTCCTCTGAAGTATAACTTAAACTTTTCATGAATGGTTAACCTTATAACCCTTCTTAAAGGTGAAAATCAAAAACTTTAGAAAGAGAGTCATGAAATTATCTTAACATTGATTACCCAATATATAAAAAAAGTAACTCATGGTTGTTACATTCCAAACATGTGAATACCCTTATCATATATTCTCCTAAAACATGGTAACAACCTAAATTTTCATCAATCCTTTTGGAAAACATGCATGCTTCCTCATTCCAAAGTATGTTGGATTTACTACCTAAATCAAAAAAATGTTTTAAACCTCATTAGTGGTAGCATAAACCACCTATAAACAAGTCCTTAATTAGTTCCAAGGTAATAAATACTTTCCAATTTACTTATTCATATCCCAAATATCATTACCCATACAACATTATCGTATTATAAAGAACATATTAAGGGTTACCTTCCCTTAGTCAAGATATCATCTTGTCATTAAATAACTTAACTTTACCATAGGTAAAATTCAACATAAAATTGTAAATACTGAGTGAAAAACATATGTATAACGATCCTTGTATATTTCATCATTCAAAACTTTTAAATCCAAATATATAAATACCTACATTACTTCATCCTTAATGCATTAACAATAATTCCTATTTCCTTTAACATTTCATAAATAGTCTAGTAATCATCTAAAATATAACCATTACTCACACCACCTTGCTGATTCTCTTCATTAACATTCCTCTTACAACATTGGGTTACATAATGGCTATATTATCCACACTTAAAACACTTGACCTTCGATGATGACTTAGGGAGGAAAAAATTGTCATCCATTTTGTAAACTGAACTCTTTATTTTTACCTTGCAGCCACTTTCTATGTGTCCTTATTTTACACAGTCAAAACACATTATTGTTCCAATAATCCATTCATATAGGTGATTCTTTTCACATTATTGACATAAAGGAAACTGAAACTTCTTTCCTTCATGGTCTCCATTACACAAACTCTTAGTGAACTCCTTCTTTTGCTTATTTAGTGAGTCTTAGAGTTGGTTAAGGTAAAAATTGCTAATCATGTTCCATGAAAACTGATTAGGCATGATCACTATATCTTTCACTTTGGTGATAATCCCACATGATGTCTTATTAGAAAATATTCCATCACATTCAATATTAAACCAATTCCTTCTGGTTCCCACCATTGACAAAAACCAGAAGCATAGTGTGAGCCTTTCTTAATATAGAAAAAAAACACATAGTTTTGAAAAGAATTACTTATAACATATCTATATCATGACACCTTCCTTAATATATGGAACCTTAGGTTTATCCTAGTTCATTAATAAACAAATTATATTTAAATCCTTCGTAATGTTTCATGAAGAGTTTTTTAATTCCCAAATAATATCCTTCAGGAGTGTTAAACCATGTGTACAATAAGGCCAGTTGTTATGTACTAGATTACCAATATTCAAGTCCGTAACATCTTTTCAAAGTTTTTACCCCTTGGTAAATTTGTGTTAGAGGCATATTAAATTATTTTATTCAGATAGGGATATATTTCTTATAAATCACTCACTCTATTCTTTACCAAAATTCTAGTACATTTTCCTAAAATTTAACTCATCCTTTTACATATCCTTAGAGACATCACTAGATATATACTAATAAATATACCTAGGGATGTCACTAAGATTTTATCATCCTAGTTTCCAAAGGTTAAATATACCCTTTCTCTTATAACAATAATATAAACCATCACTTTATAAACAATGACATTAAATAACTTTTATAGAATACTTAAACATTATACAAACAGATTCCCAAAGACCATAGTTGGTATAGCACCTTTAGAAACATGGAAACATAAACACTGGTATATATGTGAGCTAGATCATCTCCTGCTAGGTTTTTCTTGATTATAACCCTTCTCAAACATATCAAACATAGTACATATCATCTTAACCTGGGGGAAAGGAAACATAAAATGGGTGAGCTCAAATGATCAGTAAGGGTAAACAAGGGAGACATGTAAGCATAAACATGATCATAAGGGTATGAGAATGTGATCATGAAAATAGAAGATCATACCATACATATCAAAGGTCGTAACAAATATCATGGAATAAATATTGGTAGTTCATAAGATATGAATCATAATCAAATAGATAGAATAATCCATGAAATCATAATGTAGGAATAAAACATGGAATTTTGGTAAACACATAAGAATGTAACTATTTCTATAGTAGACAAGTCATCACTACCAAGAAGATATTAGTGGAAAAAGTCCTTTACTGAACTGGGTAACCCCCATTCCATCCCTATATTACTGAACCAAGTGACCCTCATTCTATCCCTATATTACTGAATTATGTAACCCTCATTCTATCCCTGTATTACTAAACCAAGTAACCCTCGTTCAAACCCTATATTACTGAACCAATTAAACCCTCATTCCAACACTTTATTACTAAACCAAGTAACCCTCATTCCATCCTTTTATTAATGAACTAATTAACCCTTATTCCAAACCTATTTTACTAAACTAAGTAACCCTCATTCTAGCCCTGTATTTCTGAATCGAGTAACCCTGATTCAGGCCCTATTTTATCTCATGAGATATAAATCTTTACCCAATTCATTGGAGGGATATATAGGTCCCACTCATACCATAATTAAATCATACATACATGTTCCAAAAAACATATCATAACCCATTAAATAAATGGGTATCATAAACATGTAAACATATCATAACCTGGGGAAATAATTACCTATTTCATAATCATTTCATAAAAATCATAACCCATAAAAGAGAAACATATTTCATATACGTATAACCCAAGAAAAATAAATGGGTTTCATAAAGACCGTGAAATTAAGAATAACTCTTTCATATAAAGGATATAAATGGAACCTTTAGATCATTTTCTCTATGGTATGAGTAACAGAAATAGAGGTTATCTTTGATAGAAAATAATTTTTGAAATATCCTCTAAAAACGTTTCTTGAGGAAAAAGTCCTTTCTTGTTTGAAAAAATATTTTTAAAACATAAAACCATTTAAAAATAATTTTCTTAGAAAATACCTTATAAATTTACAAAGAATAAATGAAATAATTTTGAAATCCTTTTTCCTTGAAAACATTTAAAATAAGGTTCAAAACATTTTAAAAATATTTTTCTTTGAAAACACTTGAAACCTATTAAATAAATATTTAAAAAAATTTGAAAACCATTTCTATAAAAATACTTTTAAAACTAATAAAGAAATCCTGGAAAAGTTTTTAAAATCATTTATATTGAAAACTTATAAAATAATCTTGAAAAAGTTTTGAAAACCCATTTCTTTGAAAGTAATTTGAAAACTTGTAAGTAAGACTTGAAAACATTTTGAAAATAGTTTTCCATGAAATCATATAAAATAATTTTAAATCCATTATAAAAATAATTTACCTTGAAATTTTATTTTAAAAAAATTTTCTTAAAGATTTACCTTTTTCACAATGCAAAGGTATCTTTTAAGAAATAATGGAGGGTAAATCCATATTTGTTGTATGAGGTCAAAAGAACATTCCTTTTTCACGGTAAAAAAGAATAGAAAAGTTCCTTTTTTAGAAAGAAAAAAAATATTCCCTTAAAGATATTGGTAAAATAAAAAAATGTTAAAAAATTAGTTTACATATAATATGTTAATGGTATAATATTCTTGGAAACTCTTTTTAGAAAACATAAATTCTGACCGAAGAGAGGGCTTAGTCCGACTTTCCTAAAAATAATTTCTTCACTATCTTATGTACCAAAGAGTAGAAAATGGTACCAATACCTGATTATATCATTAAATAATATATTATAAGAAAAATAATTAATATTAATGAGATATTTATCATAATATTTCACCAAATTAAGCATAAACATAAACAATCTCGAAAAGCAATGAGATTGTCTCAATAAACTCTTATAACTTGACATCTTGGGAGAATGCTCTCAATGTAAAGAAATTAAATTAAATAAAGCATATAATATCATTAAAATATTTATATTCATGATATTTAATGTAAAATATAATTATATTCACCTTAAAAAAAATTTTAGGTGCATGACAAAACATGAGTCTCAAAGAAGGAAAATTGGGACAAAGCATTTTTACCGATTTGGTAACTTTTGAAACTTAAACCCCATGAAAGAAGGATCATCAAATATGAATGTGAATACCCATAAATTTAAGTACAACATACATATAATACAATAAAATTAAGAATATATACAACATAAAATTAAATAGTGGAAAACATAACTTGTATCTCACATAAATTAAAAGTGAGATGAAATCCCCTTACCATGTCTCTTGACTCTCTCTATACTCGTACAAGATTCATGTATAATAAATATAATCTAATTATATATATTTAAAATAATAATATACTTATATATATTAACATATATTTTTTTTATTATAACCTTATATTATCTTCTTGTTAACAATCCTATGTTAAGGTTTCACTTCAGGTAATATTCTCTTTGTTCATCGCATGTGTCTAAATTTGTTACATCTTTGGTAATTATATAGATATAATGATTAAATAATGTAAAACATTATATAAATATAATTTATATAAATTATATATGTCTTATAATAATTTATAGAATATATTATTACTAAATTTAATACACCAGTCATGGAGATTGTAAGTCGTATGTACGCATGAACCTTATTTCGGTTTTTATTGTCGTATTGAAAGAAAGTATGTAAATAACATATGTATATATATGTGTGTATTTATTTATATATATATATATATAATTATTATATTAGAATTAATTTATAATATATATCATATAAGTTCATTAAACTCATCCTTAATACATTTCATGTGGTTTGTGAATGAATCACATCACTTTGAGGGGGTGACAGTCCACACTTCCTCAAACGAGATTATCATATTAACAACGAATGGAAAGTAAAGAGATATTTGTTGTAAAAGGAATAAATAAGTTTAAATACATAGTAAATATAATATATTCCATATATATATATTTTCCATCATAATGGCCTCCATGATTGCTAGTAAAGGAGAAATGAACAATCATCATTTCGTAAGGCAGTACTTCGTCGTACACAGAAATAGTATGTTAAACATCAATTAGATGGAGGTGTGTGTAATTTTAGGTCAAAAATTTTCGTAATAGAATACTATTATATGTAGTATACTTGTTTTTTCACCCAATAATTTAATACAGAGAGTGGAGGGGTGGATAAGGAAAATAATTGAAATGAGCTTGAGAGAAGAATTTACCTCTAAATCAGGTAACTATTTTTGGTTTATGCCAAAAGGATACCTCGAGAAGATGTATTACCAAAGGTAGGATTCAAATTCAAAGGAAATATTTTTCGGAGGATACTTTGGTAGATATTCTATGAAGTTAAAAAGAATTAGAGGTGTGAGGGGTGGGTAGAGGTGGTGGCATTTTATAGAAAAGGAAAAGGACTAACTTGGAATTTTTAGAAACAAGTTAGGTGTCCACATGTTCTTACCTAAAAAAATTCATTCCAAACCAATCAAAACAAATAATGGAAGGTTTATGGACTAACTATTTATATAAAATGGGTGTTTTACAATTTTATTGTAATGCCCCGACCCCAGTTACCCAGAGTTGGTGCATTATTACATAACATTGGCATGATCATGAGAAAGATCAAATCTCGAAAGACCGATTGGTTTAGTATCCTTGGAAACATTAGATATATTCATAAAGTTTTACATTACATCAATAAGTGAAAATCTACAACAATATATTGTCTCCATAATCAACACTCATATCCCCACATACTATCCCTGCAGGTCATTCATAAATTACTTCTTCACATCCTGGGAAAAATAAAACATAGAAAAGGGGTGAGCTCAAATGCCCAGTAAGGATAACAATATAGCGGAAACTTTCATAAATAAGAATAAAAATTTAAGGCAATGTATAACTAAAAAAACCTTTTAAACTAGAACTTCAACATAGTATCGCAAAAGTAAAACTAAATAATGCCATTTACTTATTCCCATTGATATTATACTAATCAAATAATCACATGCAATATCAATAACCACTTTCATAATGATGGAATGCAAAATGCCAAACTATCATAACCACATAGCCAAGGGCTCGTGCCAAGACTACAAATAATATTTTGTCAAGGCCTTGTGCCAAGACACTAGTTTGTCTCATGATAACTACCGATGCATCAAGGAGCTATAGCGGGCTCCACCCATCACTTACTAAGTCCTATTCATTCCCATATGAAAAGGTTTAAACATAACATAAACATTCGTATTAAAACTAGCATATGAAATGTCAATACTTTCTCCATAAACCATGAATGGTATAAAAATAACACATCCACAGTAAAAACATATCACAAAACATTCAATACAATACAAAAGTTTTGTATCATAATAAATCAACTTCAAATAATCTTAAAATACATCAAAGGATGTTGAAATAGATGAAATCAAAACTATTTGAGAGAAATATCTCTTTTCTCGAAATTATTGAAAAGTCACACATTTATAAAGGAAGTAATTTAAAAGAGATTTTTTAATCAAAGTGTCCCATACCACTTTGAAACTTTTGAAAAGAAATATCATTTCAAAACCTTCATGTCCATATAAATAAATCCTTAAAATCATTTTGAAAACATGGACATTAATTAAAAGGATTTAGAAAGATAAATCATTAAAACATTTAAAATTATGATCTTGATAATGAGTACCTTCCACAAATTCTTAAAATATTCATTTTGAAATCATTTAAAAGTCACATAATTATAAAATAAAACATTTACTTTGAAAATATTCTTATAATATTGTAAGGGAATCTTTGACGATTTTATAATGGTAGAAAATAGCCGCACCCGCCGTATAAGTTAAAAAAACATTCTTACCTTAATTATGTCGAAAAGGATAAAAAGGACCTTGTTTGGAAAACGACAGAAAGATTCCTTTATAAACCACTTATAAAAGTAAACAAGGGTATAAATTACTTTAACCCATATTCTAGTAAACAGTAAAAATGTTTTGAAAAACATTTTTAAGAAACATGGATGTGGATGATAAAGAAGTCCCAGTCGATTATTACGTATAAACAAGCTCGGATAATGAAGAGATTGCGAAGTAAACCCTTACCTTGTACTTTTCCTTGGTTGGGGGTAGGTTAACCTCCTGTATAATTTTGAAATAATTGTTATTAAATTATACAAGAATCATATACATTCATATGATATCATATATGATCTTTTAACATTGCTTTGTTAATAATATCTTAGAATTATCGTTGTTTCGGGTGTTAACTTACTCGTTTTCTTTTATATGTTTTGTTACATAAGCCATGGTTGTCATAGATAGGTTGTATATTATTCATATCCAGAATGATATCAAGTCCTTAAACATTATTTTTAAATCATAAAATGATAATTATACTTGAATGGATGCGATAGAGAATGAATCTCATCGTGTTCGTGGAGACGGTAGTCCGTACGTACGCACGAGCGACAATATCATTCTTTTGATATTGAAATAATATATAATTGGGTGGTATATCATATATACAGAATAATTATCATGTTATATTTATTATTTACATGAATTACATATCATTATTATACCCATCCAAAATAATAATTTATTGAATAACAATTACACCACGACGTGGAGACGGTAAGCCGTACGTACGCACGTATGGTGAAATGTTATTCAAAGGGTGGATAGAATACTGAATATGGTTGTACAATATTTATAATAATATTACAGTATATAGATGATACTGGATTCATTATTTTAGAATGGGAATAACAAAGAAAGAAGAAGTTGAAGAAGAAATGAATTTGAAAAAGGGTGGTGAAAACATTACCTCTTCTTCAGGTTCTTCTTTTTGATTTGATCAAAAGGGATCCTTAGGTTAGATTTATGATTAAACTAAGGACTCTAGGTTGTAGTGAGGGAAGTTGAGAGAGTATTTGGTCAGGTTTTGGCCGAACCAAAAGGCTTTGAAGGTGTGAAGTAATGATAAGGGGGAGTGCCCTTTTATAAAAGGGGTGAGGGGCACCTTTGGAAAATCTAGAAATATTAATTTATAATAAATTCATATTCGGTTTATGATAGCTAAAAAGTTGATTATTTATAGGTTAATGTGGGGATGGGTCGAAAATCATTCAAAAAATATAATTTAGACAGGTTTGGGTTACTATATTAACCTTATCTTTAAGTATTAACTCTATGTTTATTAGTTTCACTTTTACAATGTCTCTTTGTATTTTTATATTATATGGTTAATAACCTTACTATATACATCAAAGAGACCCCCCAAGTGGTCCATTAATGATACAACTATCATGATATAAGTTTCTTGACTGAACCTTAGATTTTTAGGAATTTAATATCAATTAATAATATAATATTTGTTTTAAAAACTCTTTTAGGTCAATTTTGACATTATTCAATAATTGATTTTTGTGAAACTCGTAAAAGAATGATTACTTCAAAAAAAGTAAATTAAATCAATCCTAATATGTCATATTAACCTATAAAATTAGTTTAATTCAATAAAAGTCTCAGATTATATTTATTTGGGTATTTATATTATCAATTATTTTAATGTTTCACTATTATGGAAATTCCTGCATCATCATTGTGTCATAAATAAATTAAATTATTTAATGTCTAAAAATTATAAATATAATATAATTATCTAGGAAATCCTGTTGGATTTCTAATGAATAATTATAATCTAAAATCCAACATTAATAACCCTATGTAAAAAATTTTTTTCTAAAGGATATATGCTTATGTCATTTTTGTACTTATTTTAACTTAATTAAAATAAAGTGTCCCTATCACCTACAAGTGGATCCATGGGGTCCCAAAATCGACCCAAATATGACCAGGGTCGGACATGTATCCACCAATAAGGTTAGGACACGTTTCAGGGTAATTTAGTATTATTATAATATTATTTTTTAACCCTTATTTACCGGATTTACCCTTAACCATGGTAAATAAAATATTTACCGCAGTAATTATTCAGAATGTCTAAAAATAAAAGTTACCTATTTACACAATATGAACATCCTGATTCCAAATATGGAATCAATTTTTCCAAATTCAAAACAAAGAAGTGGCAGAAATTAATTTAAAATTAATTCTGGTTGTTAAAACAAAAAGCGTGTTTTTAAGAGATAATAACTATCAAAAGATTGACACTTGTTTATGTCCGGTTTAATTGTAAAATTATGTACAATGACTAAAATTATATTAAATGGTAAAAATAAATTCTAAATATACTTTAAAACCACCCAAATTCAAAATTTATCAATATAAATTATTTCGATTAAAAAAGTTGTTTTTAATTAAAATTTAGTAATTTTCACTATTCATCAAAACATAAGTGTTATCCGAAAAGTTCCAAAAGTTTACCCTAGGATAAATTTGATATTCAGAATCCAATAATAAAGTCCATTTTGAAATATAAAATATATATAATTTCAAAAATTTGGTATTACTATTCATAATGGCCGGTTTGATTGGTTGTGGTGTGTGTTAGAACTCGAAGTTGCGTACAACACACGCTACTATATTATTCAAAGGAAAGCCTACCATGGAAGCTTGGGATGTTTCATTTTAATTTTTTGATGTCCCCATTTAGTCAAAAAGTTTAAAATATTGTATTTAAAAAGGGTTCACTATTAAAAGTTGGTAAAAGTGCAATACTGAAAATGAATTTGTTCTTACATTATGTCTAATAAACTCATAATATGGATTCTAAAATTATAAGTATTATATAAAGTTTGAAATTTAGTTAATATTATTCATAAACTCTTTTGAATGGATTATTTGGTAAGTCATGGTTCTCTTGAACTCGGTGTTGCGTGTAGTGCATGTTATTGAATTATTTTGAAGAAATAACACACTATGAAATCTTGGGGTGTTAAATTCTCTCCTCCTTCAATAAATTACGTCCTCGCAATTTGAAATTGTTCTTCAAAAATAAAAGGTTGAAAATAGAAAATATCTTTGTGGGAAAACCCACACCGAAAATTGGGTTACTAAAATTTAGTCTTAATATGAGGAAAAGAGAAGTGAAAGGGTCACCACCAAATTAGGATCTCGATTAGGATAACATTGGTGGCAATTAGCGACATATAATTGGAGGAAAAATGTAAATATTTATAGGTAGTGATTGAGGTCATCAATCACAAACAAGGATAAAATTGAAGTCCTTAAATTCATCAATCTATGATGAATTGAAATACCATTGGTTCAACAAAACATTGGGTATTAGGATAACACATTTTTGGTTTTAGGATTCCTTAAATAAAGTATAAGAATTAATTTCTTCATAGAATAAGAGAAGAAGAAAAATATATTCTTGACAAGTAGAGATCCATCCTTTAACTAATTTCTACCACAAACTCATCTTTCACTCTAAAAGATAATAGAACGTAAAAAAAATATTCTATTTATCCTATTCGTATAGGGTTCCAAAAAAAACGAATTTATAATTCATCTACCAGATCATTTAAAAAAAACTACATTATTTAATCCCGGACATCATCTGGGTCATTGGTAGGTGATACACCCTTTTCGCCCTTCGGTTTTGAGTTCAAGTCCCGCGGCCTTGTCGGACGTGACAGGTTGCTGCCCGACCTCCGGGTTGTCCTTTTATGGCAATCCAAAATAATCCAAACTAGAACTATCCAAAATACTTCAGTCCAAAATTTATAAGGAAGGTAAACACAATGAAGATCCTTTTTTGCTGCGTAATAACATGTGATCACCTTCATCATGTATTCTTATAAAACACTACAACATTCTGAATTAACATAAAACCTTATTGATTGCATTCATGATCCCTTATTCCTTAAAGAATAATTGATATAATTCTTCAATCCAAAAATGTTGTAAACCCCAACAATGATGGAATATAAAAATCATTAATCAGTTTCAAGGCAGTCAATAATATCCAATATAATTTATCCAAATCAATCATGTATTATTCTAAAATCACTACCTCAGTATCAGAACCATATTATGGTTTATCTTTCTCTCAACCATATATTTCCCAAAAATTTAACCTTCTATTGAGTCACTTTTCTTTGTTCCACACAATCTCAAGTTCTTAATGAAATAGTACTGCAGTACAATCCTTATATACTCCATTTTTATTATAACAAGTACATTTTTGATACAACACTCAAATGACATAATCAACATAAGAACTCTAATCATTCCTCTTCATCTGTGGTAGTATCATAACTTGATTATTATCCAATAGAATCATTTGCGGCATAGTCTAATGACTGGGACATAGGTTCTCGTAGTGTCCAAACTCCTTTCAAATGAAGCATTGTACATTTGAAACCATTTTCTTACCATTCCAGTCACGTACTTTGTTCCCTCTTCCTCCACACTTATAACAAACTCCCATTCCTTTTAGGAAAGTTCCAGGGTGTTTCTTCCCACAGTTATCACATATTGGAAAATTATTCTTTTCCCTCTTCCCTTTATCCATCTTTCTCTCTTCCATACTTTTCTTCTCTTGCTTCCATTCAAAGCCATAAGACTCAGTAAACTCTTTACCTATCTTATCAACACATGATATTATTTCTTTATATGATGATAATACATGAGAGACTATTTCTCTTATAAATTCTGGCTTAAGACCATGAAAGATATGATCCTTCTTTCTCTTTGGATCATGTGCATTACTGGAGTTCTCATTCCTTCTATTGGGCACCATTTCTAAACAATGGCATACACTAGATTAGTTTATGAATAACAATACCCAATCCCAAACTTGTAATACACATAACATAAATTAAATAGTTTATGGATATAATCAATAATCATAAAAATTTATCCTTTGAGGAAGTATATTCTCACAAACCCTTCATAATGGTTTGTAAAAAAAATGAGAATTATCCTAAGCATATCCCCCGGTAGTGTCGTAACCAAGAGTGCAGCAAGGCTCGTTGTCATGCACCAGTTCCCATTCGAGTCCAGCTCAAATTGGTGTTTTCGGGTTTTACCCCTAGGTACATTTGTGCCAGAGCCGCCTCTACCTGCTCGTATCCAGGCAGGGATGTATTGTTCGTAAAACTCACAAAATCTTTACAATACCAAAATTCTAGGAAGTTCTTCTATACTAAACCTCAAAGTCCATCTTAAATCTATGTGCTCTAAACAGATTTTATCTAAATCTATCTTCCAAGGTTTGTAATAAACTTCCTCTGATACCAACTGTAATGCCCCGACCCCAGTTACCCAGAGTCGGTGCATTATTACATAACATTGGCGTGATCATGAGAAAGATCAAATCTCGAAAGACTGATTGGTTTAGTAGTCTTGGAAACAGTAGATATATTCATAAAGCTTTACATTACATCAATAAGTGAAAAGCTACAACAATATATTGTCTCCATAATCCACACTCATATCCCCACATACTATCCCTGCAGGTCATTCATAAATTACTTCTTCACATCCTGGGAAAAATAAAACATAGAAAAGGGGTGAGCTCAAATTCCCAGTAAGGATAACAATATAGCGGAAAATTTCATAAATAAGAATAAAAATTTAAGGCAATGTATAACTAAAAAAATCCTTTTAAACATGAACTTCAACATAGTATGGCAAATGTAAAATGAAATAATGTCATTTACTTATTCACATGTATATTCTACTAATCGAATAATCACATGCAGTATCAATAACCACTCTCATAATGATGGAATGCATAATGCCATAATATCATAACCACATAGTCAATGCCTCGTGCCAAGACTACAAATAAGATTTTGTCAAGGCCTTGTGCCAAGACACTAGTTTGTCTCATGAGACCTACCGATGCATCGAGGAGCTATAGAGGGCTCCACCCGTCACTTACTAAGTCCAATGCATTCCCATATGAAAAGGTTTAAACATAACATAAACATTCATATTAAAACTAGAATACGAAATTTCAATACTTTCTTCATAAACCATGAATGGTATAAAAATTACACATCCATAGTAAAAACATATCACAAAACCTTCAATACAATACAAAAGTTTTGTATCATAATAAATCAACTTCAAATAAGGTTAAAATCCATCAAAGGATGTTGAAATAGATGAAATCAAAACTATTTGAGAGAAATATCTCTTTTCTCGAAATCATTGAAAAGTCACACATTTATAAAGGAAGTAATTTAAAAGAGATTTTTGAATCAAAGTGTCCCATACCACTTTGAAACTTTTGAAAAGAAATATCATTTCAAAACCTTCATGTCCATATAAATAAATCCTTAAAATCATTTTGAAAACATGGACATTAATTAAAAAGATTTATAAAGATAAATCTTTAAAACATTTAAAATTATGATCTTGATAAAGAGTACCTTTCACAAATTCTTAAAATATTCATTTTGAAATCATTTAAAAGTCACATAATTATAAAATAAAACATCTACTTTGAAAATATTCTTATAAAATTGTAATGGAATCTTAGACGATTTTATAACGGCGGAAAATAGCCGCACCCGCCGTATAAGTTAAAAAAACATTCTTACCTTAATTATGTCAAAAGGGTTAAAAAGGACCGTGTTTGGAAAACGACAGAAATATTCCTTTATAAACCACTTATAAAAGTAAACAAGGGTATAAATGACTTTAACCCATATTCCAGTAAAGAGTAAAAATGTTTTGAAATACATTTTTAAGAAACATGGATGTGGATGATGAAGAAGTCCCAGTATATTATTAGGTATAAACAACCTAGGATAATGAAGAGATTGCGAAGTAAACCCTTACCTTGTACTTTTACTTGGTTGGGGGTAGGTTAACCTCCTGTATAATGGTGAAATAATTGTTATTAAATTATACAAGAATCATATACATTCATATGATATCATATATGATCTTTTAACATTGCTTTGTTAATAATATCTTATAATTATCGTTGTTTCGGGTGTTAACTTACTCGTTTTCTTTTATATGTTTTGTTACGTAAGCCATGGTTGTCATGGATAGGTTGTATATTATTCATATCCAGAATTATATAAAGTCCTTAAACATTATTTTTAAATCATAAAATGATAATTATACTTGAATGGATACGATAGAGAATGAATCTCATCACGTTCGTGGAGACGGTAGTCCGTACGTACGCACGAGCGACAATATCATTCTTTTGATATTGAAATAATATATAATTGATATATACAGAATAATTATCATGTTATATTTATTATTTACATGAATTACACATCATTATTATACCCATCCAAAATAATAATTTATTGAATAACAATAACACCACGACGTGGAGACGGTAAGCCGTACGTACGTACGTATGGTGACATGTTATTCAAAGGGTGGATAGAATACTGAATATGGTTGTAAAATATTTATAATAATATTACAGTATATAGGAGATAATGGATTCATTATTTTAGAATGGGAATAACAAATAAAGAAGAAGTTGAAGAAGAAATGAATTTGAAAAAGGGTGGTGAAAACATTACCTCTTCTTCAGGTTCTTCCTTTTGATTTGATCAAAATGGATCCTTAGGTTGGTTTTATGATCAAAATAAGAACTCTAGGTTGTAGTGATGGAAGTTTAGAGAGTATTTGGTCAGGTTTTTCCGAACCAAAAGTCTTTTAAGGTGTGAAGTAATGAGAAGGGGGAATGCCCTTTTATAAAAGGGGTGAGGGGCACCTTTGGAAAAGCTAGAAATATTAATTTAAAATAAATTCATATTTAGTTTATAATGGCTCCAAAGTTGATTATTTAAATGTTAAGGTGGGGATGGGTCGAAAACCATTCAACCAATAGATTTTAGACAGGTTTGGGTTACTATATTAACCTTATCTTTAAGTATTAACTCTAAGTTAATTAGTTTCACTTTTACAATGTCTCTTTGTATTTTTATATTATATGGTTAATAAACTTACTATATACATCCAAGAGACCCCCAAGTGGTCCATTAATGATAAAACTATCATGATATAAGTCTCTTGGACGAACCTTAGATTTTTAGGAATTTAATATCAATAATAATATAATATTTGTTTTAAAAATTCTTTTATGTCAATTTTGACACTATTCAATAATTGATTTTTTTGAAACTCATAAAAGAATTATTACTTCAAAAAAATCAATTAAATCAATACTAATATGTCATATTAACCTAGAAAATTAGTTTAATTCAATAAAAGTCTCAAATTATATTTATTTGGGTATTTATATTATCAATTATTTTAATGTTTCACTATTATGGTAATTCCTGCATCATCATTGTGTCATAAATAAATTAAATTATTTAATGTCTAAAAATTATAAATAAAATATAATTATGTAGGAAATACTTTTGGATTTATAATTAATATTTATAGTCGAAAATACAACATATATAACCCTATGTAAAAATTGGTTTTCTAAAGGATATATGCTTATGTCATTTTTGTACTTATTTTAACTTAATTAAAATAAAGTGTCCCTATCACCTACAAGTGGCTCCATGGGGTCCCAAAATCGACCCAAAGATGACCAGGGTTGGACATGTATCCACCAATAAGGTTAGGACACGTTTTAGGGTAATTTAGTATTATTATAATATTATTTTTTAACCCTTATTTACCGGATTTACCCTTAACCATGGTAAATAAAATATTTACCGCAGTAATTATTCAAAATGTCTAAAAATAAAAGTTACCTATTTACAAAATTTGAACATCCTGATTCCAAATATGGAATCCATTTTTCCAAATTCAAAACACAGAAGTGTCATAAATTAATTTAAAATTAATTCCCGTTGTTAAAACAAAAAGCGTGTTTTTAAGAGATAATAACTATCAAAAGATTGACATTTGTTTTTGTCCAGTTTAATTGTAAAATTATGTACAACGACCAACATTATATTAAATGGTAAAAATAAATTCTAAATATACTTTTAAACCACTCAAATTCAAAATTTATCAATATAAATTATTTCGATTAAAAAAGTTGTCTTTAATTAAAATTTATTAATTTTCACTATTCATCAAAATATAAGTGTTATCTGAAAAGTTCCAAAATTTCACCCTAGTCTAAATTAGATATTCCAAATCCAAAAATGAAGTCCATTTTGAAATATAAAATATATATAATTTCAAAACGTAGGTATTACTATTCATAATGGCCGGTTTGATTGGTTGTGGTGTGTGTTAGAACTCGAAGTTGCATACAACACACGCTACTGTATTATTCAAAGGAAAGCGTACCGTGGAAGATTGGGATGTTTCCTTTTAAATTTTTTATTTCCCCATTTAGTCAAAAAGTTTAAAATATTGTATTTAAAAAGGGTTCATTATTAAAAGTCGGTAAAAGTGAAATACTGAAAATGAATTTGTTCTTACATTATGTCTAAGAAACTCATAATATGGATTCTAAAATTATAAGGATTATATAAAGTTTAAAATTTAGTTAATACTATTCATAACCTATTTTGAACGTCTTGTTTGGTAAGTCATGGTGCGCTTGAACTCGGGGTTGCATGTAGTGCAAGTTATTGAATTATTTTGAAGAAATAACACACTATGAAATCTTGGGGTGTTAAATTCTCCCCTCCTTCAATAAATTTCATCCTCGTAATTTGAAATTGTTCTTCGAAAATAAAAGGTTGAAAATAGAAAATATCTTTGTGGGAAAACCCACATCGGAAATTGGGTTAATAAAATTTAGTCTTAATATGAGGAAAAGAAAAGTGAAAGGGTCACCACCAAATTATGATCTCGATTAGGAGAACATTGGTGGCAATTTGAGACATATAATTGGAGGAAAAACGTAAATATTTATAGGTAGTGATTGAGGTCATCAATCACAAAAAAGTGTAAAATTGAGGTCCTTAAATTCATCAATCTATGATGATTTGAAATACCATCGTTTCAACAAAACATAGGGTATTAGGATAACACATTTTTGGTTTTAGGATTCCTTAAATAAAGTATAAGAATTAATTTCTTCATAGAATAAGAGAAGAAGAAAAATATATTCTTGACAAGTAGAGTTCCATCCTTTAACTAATTTCTACCACAAACTCATCTTTCACTCTAAAAGATAATAGAACGTAAAAAAATATTCTATTTATCCTATTCGTATAGGGTTCCAAAAAAACGAATTTATAATTCATCTACCAGATCTTTTAAAAAAACTACATTATTTAATCTCAGACATCACGTGGGTTAGTGGTAGGTGATACACCCTTGTCGCCCTTCAGTTGTGGGTTCAAGTCTCACGGCCTTGTCTGACGTGACGGGTTGCCGCCCGACCTCCGGGTTGTCCTTTTATTGCAATCCAAAATAATCCAAACTAGAACTATCCAAAATACTTCAGTCCAAAATTTATAAGGAAGGTAAACACAATGAAGATCCTTTTTTGCTACGTAATAACATGTGATCACCTTCATCATGTATTCTTTTAAAACACTACAACATTCTGAATTACCATAAAACCTTATTGATTGCATTCATGATCCCTTATTCCTTAAAGAATAATAGATATACTCCTTCAATCCAAAAATGTTGTAAACCCCAACAATGATGAAATATACAAATCATTAATCAGTTTTAAGGTAGTAGATAATATCCAATATAATTAATCCAAATCAATCATGTGTTATTCTAAAATCACTACCTCGGTATCAGAACCATATTATGGTTTATCTTTCTCTCAACCATATATTTTCCAAAAATTTAACCTACTATTGAGTCACTTTTATTTGTTCCACACAATATCAAGTCCTTAATGAAATAGTACTGCAGTACAACCCTTATATAATCCATAATTATTATAACAAGTTCATTGTTGATACAACACTCAAATGACATAATCAACATAAGAACTCTAATCATTCCTCTTTATCTGTGGTATTATCATAACTTGATTATTATCCAATAGAATCATTTACGGTATAGTATGATGACTGGGACATAGGTTCGAGTAGTGTCCAAACTCCTTGCAAATGAAGCATTGTACATTTGAAACCATTTTCTTACCCTTGTATTCACGTACTTTGTGCCCTCTTCCTCCACACTTATAACAAACTCCCATTCCTTTTAGGCAAGTTCCAGGGTGTTTCTTCCCATAGTTATCACATATGGGAAAATTCTTCTTTTCCCTCTTCTCTTTATCCATCTTTCTCTCTTCCATCCTTTTCTTCTCTTGCTTCCCTTCAAAGCCATAGGACTCAGTAAACTCTTTACTTATCTTATCAACACATGATATTATTTCATCATATTATGATAATACATGGGAGACTATTTCTCTTATAAATTCTGGATTAATACCATGAAATATATGATCCTTATTTCTCTTTGGATCATGTGCATTGCTGGAGTTTTCATTCCTTCTACTGGGCACCATTTCTAAACAATGGCATACACTAGATTAGTTTATGAATAAAAATACCTAATCCCAAACTTGTAATACACATAACATAAATTAAATAGTTTATGGATATAATCCATAAACATAAAAATTTCTCCTTTGAAGAAGTATATTCTCATAAACCCTTCATAATGGTTTGTAAAAAAATGATAATTATCCTAAGCATATCCCCCGGGAGTGTCGTAACCAAGAGTGCAGCAAGGCCCGTTGTCGTGCACCAGTTCTCGTTCAAGTCCAGCTCAAAGCGGTATTTTCAGGTTTTACCCCTAGGTACATCTGTGCCAGAGCTGCCTCTACCTGCTCGTATCCAGACAGGGATGATTTGCTCGGAAAACTCAAAAAATCTCTACAATACCAAAATTCTAGGAAGTTCTTCTATACTAAACCTCAAAGTCCATCTTAAATCTATGTACTCTAATCAGAGTTAATCTAAATCTGGCTTCCAAGGTTTGTACTAAACTTCCTCTGATACCAATTGTAACGCCCCAACCCCAGTTACCCAGATTCGGTGCATTATTACATAACATTGGAATGATCACGAGAAAGATCAAATCTCGAAAGACCGGTTGGTTTAGTAGCCTTGGAAACATTATATATATTCATAAAGTTTTACATTACATCAATAAGTGAAAAGCTACAACAATATATTGTCTCCATAATCCACACTCATATCCCCACATACTATCCCTCTAGGTCATTCATAAATTACTTCTTCACATCTTGGAAAAAATAAAACATAGAAAAGGGGTGAGCTCAAATGCCCAGAAAGGATAACAATATAGCGGAAACTTTCATAAATAAGAATAAAAATTTAAGGCAATGTATAACTAAAACAAAAGCCTTTTAAACTTGAACTTCAACATAGAATGGAAAAAGTAAAATGAAATAATGCCATTTACTTATTCACATAGATATTCTACTAATCGAATAATCACATACAATATCAATAACCACTTTCATAATGATGGAATGCATAATGCAAGACTATCATAACCACATAGCCAAGGCCTTGTGCCAAGACTACAAATAATATTTTGTCAAGGCCTTGTGCCAAGACACTACTTTGTCTCATGAGACCTACTGATGAATCTAGGAGCTATAGAGGGCTCCACCCGTCACTTACTAAGTCCAATTCATTCCCATATGAAAAGGTTTAAACATAACATAAACATTCTTATTAAAACTATCATACTAAATGTCAATACTTTCTCCATAAACCATGAATGGTATAAAAATAACACATCCACAGTAAAAACATATCACAAAACCTTCAATACAATACAAAATTTTTGTATCATAATAAATCAACTTCAAATAAGCTTAAAATCCATCAAAGGATGTTGAAATAGATGAAATCAAAACTATTTGAGAGAAATATCTCTTTTCTCGAAATCATTGAAAAGTCACACATTTATAAAGGAAGTAATTTTAAAGAGATTTTTGAATCAAAGTTTCCCATACCACTTTTAAACTTTTGAAAAGAAATATCATTTAAAAACCTTCATGTTCATATAAATAAATCCTTAAAATCATTTTGAAAACATGGACATTAATTATTAATATTTAGAAAGATAAATCTTTAAAACATTTAAAATTGTGATCTTGATAAAGAGTACCTTTCACAAATTCTTAAAATATTCATTTTGAAATCATTTAAAAGTCACATAATTATAAAATAAAACATTTAATTTGAAAATATTCTTATAATATTGTAAGGGAAGCTTTGACGATTTTATAACGGCAGAAAATAGCCGCACCCGCTGTATAAGTTAAAAAAACATTCTTACCTTAATTATGTCGAAAAGGTTAAAAAGGACCTTGTTTGGAAAACGATGGAAAGATTCCTTTATAAACCACTTATAAAAGTCAAAAAGGGTATAAATGACTTTAACCCATATTCCAGTAAACAGTAAAAATGTTTTGAAATACATTTTTAAGAAACATGGATGTGGATGATAAAGAAGTCCCAGTAGATTATTACGTATAAACAAGCTCGGATAATGAAGACATTGTGAAGTAAACTCTTACCTTGTACTTTTCCTTGGTTGGGGGTAGGTTAACCTTCTGTATAATGGTGAAATAATTGTTATTAAATTATACAAGAATAATATACATTCATATGATATCATATATGATCTTTTAACATTTCTTTGTTAATAATATCTTAGAATTATCGTTGTTTCGGGTGTCAACTTACTCGTTTTCTTTTATACATTTTGTTAAGTAAGCCATGGTTGTCATGGATAGGTTGTATATTATTCATATACATAATGATATCAAGTCCTTAAACATTATTTTTAAATCATAAAATGATCATTATACTTCAATGGATGCGATAGAGAATGAATCTCATCGCGTTCGTGGAGACGGTAGTCCGTACGTACGCACGAGCGGCAATATCATTCTTTTGATATTGAAATAATATATAATTGGGTGGTATATCATATATAAAGAATAATTATCATGTTATATTTATTATTTACATTAATTACACATCATTATTATACCAATCCAAAATAATAATTTATTGAATAACAATTACACCACGACGTGGAGACGGTAAGCCGTACGTACGCACGTATGGTGACATGTTATTCAAAGGGTGGATAGAATACTGAATATGGTTGTAAAATATTTATAATAATATTACAGTATATAGGAGATACTGGATTCATTATTTTAGAATGGGAATAACAAATAAAGAAGAAGTTGAAGAAGAAATGAATTTGAAAAAGGGTGGTGAAAACATTACCTCTTCTTCAGGTTCTTCCTTTTTATTTGATCAAAAGGGCTCTTTATATTATATTTCTGATCAAAATAAGGCCTCTAGATTGTAGTGAGGGAAGTTGATAGAGTATTTTGTCAGGGTTTGGCCGAACCAAAAGGCTTTGAAGGTGTGAAGTAATGAGAAGGGGGAGTTCCCTTTTATAAGAGGGGTGAGGGACACCTTTGGAAAAGCTAGAAATATTAATTTATAATAAATTCATATTCGGTTTCTAATAGCTAAAAAGTTTATTATTTAAAGTTTAAGGTGGGTATGGGTCTAAAACAATTCAAAAAATATAATTTATATAGGTTTGGGTTACTATATTAACCTTATCTTTAAGTATTAACTCTATGTTAATTAGTTTCACTTTTACAATGTCTCTTTGTATTTTTATATTATATGGTTAATAAACTTATTATATACATCCAAGATACCCCCAAGTGGTCCATTAATCATACACCTATCATGATATAAGTCTCTTTTCCGAACCTTAGATTTTTAGGAATATAATATCAATTAATAATATAATATTTGTTTTAAAAACTCTTTTATGTCAATTTTGATACTATTCAATAATTGATTTTTTTGAAACTCATAAAAGAATGATTAATTCGACAAAATTCAATTAAATCAATCCTAATATGTCATATTAACCTAGAAAATTAGTTTAGTTCAATAAAAGTCTCAAATTATATTTATTTGGGTATTTATATTATCAATTATTTTAATGTTTCACTATTATGGTAATTCCTGCATCATCATTGTGTCATAAATAAATTAAATTATTTAATGTCTAAAAATTATAAATAAAATATCATTATCTAGGAAATTCTTTTGGATTTCTAATGAATAATTATAGTTGAAAATCCAACATTAATAACCCTATGTAAAAATTGTTTTTATAAAGGATATATGCTTATGTCATTTTTGTACTTTTTTTAACTTAATTAAAATAAAGTGTCCCTATCACCTACAAGTAGATCCATGGGGTCCCAAAATCGACCCAAAGATGACCAGGGTCGGACATGTATCCACCAACAAGGTTAGGACACGTTTCAGTGTAATTTAGTATTTTTATAATATTATTTGTTAACCCTTATTTACCGGATTTACCCTTAACCATGGTAAATAAAATATTTACCGCAGTAATTATTCAGAATGTCTAAAAATAAAAGTTACCTATTTACACACTATGAAAATCCTGATTCCAAATATGGAATCAATTTTTCCAAATTCAAAACACAGAAGTGGTAGAAATTAATTTAAAATTAATTCCCGTTGTTAAAACAAAAAGCGTGTTTTTAAGAGATAATAACTATCAAAAGATTGACACTTATTTTTGTCCGGTTTAATTGTAAAATTATGTACAATGACCAAAATTATATTAAATGGTAAAAATAAATTCTAAATATACTTTAAAACAACTCAAATTTATAATTTATCAATATAAATTATTTCAATTTAAAAAGTTTTTTTTAATTAAAATTTAGTAATTTTCACTATTCATCAAAATATAAGTGTTATCCGAAAAGTTCCAAAATTTCACCCTAGGGTAAATTCAATATTCCGAATCCAAAAATGAAGTCCATTTTTGAAATATAAAATATATATAATTTCAAAAAGTAGGTATTACTATTCATAACGGCCGGTTTGATTGGTTGTGGTGTGTGTTAGAACTCGAAGTTGCGTACAACACACGCTACTATATTATTCAAAGGAAAGCCTACCGTGGAAGCTTGGGATGTTTCATTTTATATTTTTTATGTCCCCATTTAGTCAAAAAGTTTAAAATATTGTATTTAAAAAGGGTTCACTATTAAAAGTTGGTAAAAGTGCAATACTGAAAATGAATTTGTTCTTACATTATGTCTAAGAAACTCATAATATGGATTCTAAAATTATAAGGATTATATAAAGTTTAAAATTTAGTTAATACTATTCATAACCTCTTTTGAACGGCTTGTTTGGTAAGTCATGGTGCGCTTGAACTCGGTGTTGCATGTAGTGCAAGTTATTGAATTATTTTGAAGAAATAACACACTATGAAATCTTGGGGTGTTACATTTATAGTTCATTTGGGCACATAATTTTTATGTTTAGTCTCTAATTTAGTTTAATTTGGCCTTAACTATTGTGATTAATTTTAATCAGTTTTACTAATCATTTGGGTAAAAATTTAACATTGTATTATTAAACTATAAATAATAGACTGAATACAATGGTACAGTTTATATTTTTGAAATTCAAATCATATAATCAGAAAAATTAATATTAGTGCCAATCTGGAAGACGAGACGAAATAAGAGGGTTTTAAAGTATGAAAAAGTTCAAAAGTTTTTAAAGCTTTTATATTCAGTTTCAAAGTGAAATTGTTTTTAATGAATTAAATTGTATTAATAGATGTAAAATTTATCTAATTTTACCTTAAAAAATATTTATAATATCATTTATCATTAATAATTAATTATAAAAAAGGTCATTTTTAACTAAAAATAGTATTTTCATTATTCATCAAAAAAGTATTTTTTTATAAATTTTTTAAAAATTGACCCAAGGATAATTTCGACATTCTGAATTCAAAATAGAATTTTATTTTATCAAATTAAATTTCTAAATGTTTATAAAATTACTTTCATTATTATAAGTGGTTCATTCGAGAAAATAATGTTTTTAAACATAAAAGGACTTTAAAAAAATCATATATTTCGTTATCTATATGTTTTATTTATATAAAACAATTATAAAAAATAGTTGGAAACTATTTATTACTATTAATATAAAAATTTTTAATTTTTAGGTTATAATTATCTCATTTAATTAATTATATATATGTAAAAATATGTTTCATAGAAACTCAGTGTTTCGGGCATCATATGCCAATTCGGTGTTGTTTGTAGTGCAAGCCAAGTTGGTATTGCATGTAGCGCAAGCCAAGTTGGTATTGTGTGTGAAAGGAATGTTTGAATTAGTGTTTTAATATATATATATATATATATATATATATAAGGAACTATTTATAGTGTCATATGAAGTGAAAAATATCAAAAAGATAAATTAATTTGAAAAATAATAATTCTCAAAATCTCAGGGTGTTACATGGCCAGTATCTCCCACTAACCAGCCGGTGGCCTTCTGTAGATACCATTAAGGCTAAGCATCTTGAAACTCCACCAAGTCACTTATGTGCCCCCCCCCCCAAACTTAAAGGTTACCTCTAAAACCGAAAATGCGAATGTAAGTAAACTAGGATGTAAAAATAATAATGATTTTCAATTATTACTTAGCACCCATTTTCATTAGATGAAATACATAAATACGACTTGTGAAAATGTAAATTGTGATGAACTAATTTTTAATGTGTTTAACGATAAAAAGGTTATATATTTATAAATATTTTAAATATTAACAACACATTTTTATAGTCATTAAAAATATTAAATATATAATTATTTAATTATATTATCATTATATTATATCCCATAATCATTTATGACATAATCGTTATAACACCATTTACATAGTAGGCTTAATCAACCCAAATGGAAATGTGTTATTATGATTCAATGAGTAATGGTATGTACATAGATAATGGTAATGTGACATATAAATAACCTTAAGAATTTCATAAAATTTATATATCTAAGTATATTATAATATCTATCAACGATGGGTGGTTATTACAAATGAAATTTTTTGTTCATGGAGATGTTAGTCTGCACGTAGGCACGATTAACAATCGCATTTATCAATGACCAGATAGAAAGATGGTATATGATAAATTATAATTTAAAAGTTATAAATGTGACACATGAAACATTATAATTCATCAAAATAATCCTTTTCGTGATCCCTGAGAGGCGGTGATGAAAAATGAACAACCTCGCTTCATGGAGATGGTAGTCCTTACTATGCACAATTGATGTTATTTTGTTTTCTCACGGAATAGAAAGAATTGAATAATTGTTTTAAAATTAATATAATTAAATTTCATTACAATAATGAAAATTATTTCATTATATTTCTATTATTATAGATGATTTTGGTTGTATTAGAGTAAAATAAAAGAGCTAGTGAAAGTAATACTCACGTTTGAATCCTGAGTTTTCTCTTGGAAAAATCCATGAAAATGAAGAACTTAAGAAAAATAAAGGTGTAAAAAAGATTATAAAATTGGTATGGGGATCTAGGAAGAGAAAATTGGTATATTTTACAATAAAAAATTCTAAGGAGATTTGATCCTTGATGTGGTGGAAGTGTTTCCCTTTTATAAGTGAAGAGAAGGGTTGTTTTTGAAGTAACCATTACATTTTCAATAATTTAATTAAACTATTAAAATATAAATGAAAAAAATATAGAACAAATATGAGGTTAATGAGATTTTGGGACAAACCTCACCTCAAAAACTCAATTTTTATATATCCTTGAGTGTTTTAGGGCTTTTTCATTGAAATTTTTAACTTTTACCCTAATTTACTTTTTCCTTGGTAATTAATGTTTCACTATAGTAATTAATTTTAATGTAAAATAATTAATATTTAACCTTTTAACAAATATAAACCATTTTATTTAAATTTTTGAAATAATTTTATCAAAAAATCCGTAAGGTTTGAAAAGTTAATTTTACAATTCACATACATTATGCATTAAAAAGTGTTTAGAACAAGTGTGTTTTTAAGGATGAAGTTTATGTGTAACACATAATTTTTAAAATCATTAATTACCATGGTATAAATTTTTTTATTTTAAAAAAGTGGTATTAAGTTCCTCATGGAAATCTAAAATTGAATCTCACATTTCAAATACATTATTCAAATAAAACATCAAAAAAATATTATTAAACTAAGCTTTTAATTTAGTTCTAAAAATATTTCACCTAGGATTTATTATCTCAAATAATATATTAAAATTAAAAATATTATTCCTTAAACAAATATTTTATTAATTTAATAGTTTTATAAACTTCTATGATATTCTTACATATTCATAAAATCATAAAATTATAATTTTTTTCCAAAATCATACTTTTTACTAAAAATCAACCTTTTCAAAAAAAACTCAAAAAATCATGTTAAGAAAATTTTATTATAATGAGATACATATTTAATAAACCACCAAAATAACCAAAATTAAGATCCGCTTTCAAGATGGGGGGAATCGGACCAAAATAATCCAAATATGGGATAAAATAAGTGTTTGGGGGGAAATTTTATGTGGCTTAATGACTAGAATTAATGGTCCTAGTGATCATATAGAATTAATTGTCCACACCCTTTTGTCTTCATTATCACCTTAAAAAATCCCAAAAATTTTGTTTTAATGATGAAAGGCCTATAAATCCTCCAATATTAACCAATTACACCTCCAAACTCTTCCAATCACTTCCTCATCCTTCCCCAAAACATTCCAAGTCCCAAAAGACACCACTCATCAGGGTTTAACCCCATTGAATCCCATCCTTTACTTTTACCCAAGACTAGGTATTTTTATAAAGAGTGGTCTTTCTTATTAGAAATAGGAATTTATGGTGAAAATATATCATTTTAAATGTTTTTAAAAATTTGGGAGAATCTTTGGGAAGCCTTTTTGCTAATTTGATAGAGAAATAAAATAACATTCCATAAATATTAAAATCACTATATAATGATTTTTTAGTGTTTTTTAAATTTTTTAAAAAATATAATATCATTATAATAGATAATGCACCATGAATCGGTTTAAGGTTACATTTTTGGTGTAGAACTATGTATTATGGTGAAAGAAAAACACCATAATGTAAGGTTGGAATGAAGAAATTGTTCAGATTAGTTTATTAATGCTTTGGAATCATGCCAAAACATTACCTTATGAATTATAATGAGAAATGTTTCAAAAAAAGTGCGTAGGGATGATGATTATGAATTAGTTATAATTTTATAACACAATGTACATATTTGATGAAAATTCAAGGATTGTGCCATTATGGTTTTGATTATTCCATGACATGTTAATCTAGAAAATATTTTATATTATAATCCCTATGATTTCAGTTGATCAATTATATTATCATGTTATGATTTTAAATAATATCTAGTAATAAAAGTACTATCTATCATAATAGTGTTTTCTGAGTCTTTATTTTGTTGATAATAAAAAAATCTATAAGTTTCAATATTTTTAAATAAGGTAGAAATTTGTTTATTAATAAGAGATTTAATTTTACAATTAAGGACTTTTTTTGAATACCAATCTGTTGAAACATATCATATAACATGTTAAAGGTTTTTTGGAAGTGATTAAAGAATTAAAAAATTGGGAAATAGATAATAGATATAACATACAAAGGCTGGGATATTTTCATCAATAATTTTAGAGAGAATTGTTATAGAAGACATTGAATGTGATCAAATATATAAGATTATTTTTGAATAGGGATATTTTAAATGCCCATCCAACTAGAATACCTCTTAGTGTGGTGGTGATTACTAGAGTGAGCCACAAAGTCCACCACCAATAGTCCATAGGTTAACATCTAACACTAAGAGAACAAAAAAAACTATATGGGAGATAGTTCCCCTTTATCCTTGGAAAATCAAACCTTCCACCACAAAACACAACTCCATAATAAGAAAAAACCCCAAATCCAAATAATAACATAATATGAATGTAATTTCATATAGAAAAAAATAATCCTCGAAAATAATACCAAAATATAATAGATTATATGGAAATGACTCCAACACCAACTGAACTTTAAATCATGAGATAATAATTCCTAGACCAATCACTAACACTGTCCTAAAATGTTTCCAAAATAGCATATAGAAGTATGAGTGAGAAAACAATTATACTTAGTAGGTTACTCCCAAAAAACTCTCATGTCTATGTGAAGGAATCATATTAAATCCCTAGTGAACATGTAGTAAAACTTACTAGTCTCCTATCCCAAATCAACTATATTTATTCTCTATAAAGGCACACTAAAAAAATCTATATACAAGAAAATATATCAAGAAAGAAACCCTACAAATACTTCCCAAGAGATCTAGTTTCCCTCATGTCTCAATAGAAAATTCCATAGAAGTCTTATACCTTCATATGTATTCATACCATATCCACATACCACATCCACACACAACAACCATATATCTCATATCACTACCACATTCCATATTACCACCACATTCCATATTACTTTTATTTACCATTAACTTCCACATAATACATAACTATCACATAACCAAGAAACCATGATTGTGATGAAAGAAAGACTGGTATAGTGGGTATAGTTATCCGTCCATTTCACTCATATCTTTGATGCTAAGGGTTTACCCAGTACCCAAAACTTTATATGGGAATCATTTTGGTGAACTGACTAGGATAGTGATGTATAAGAAAAAACATAATTACAATCAATATATGGTAATCTCAAAAACCCAAATTAGGGTCCAATTCTTATAAAATTACTTTATAACAACAACCAATAGTTCTGACATCACCATCATGCAATAACATTAATCACTGTCACCTTAATATAAAAAACAAACCAATACAATAGACGCACAACAATAACATGACTTCCATTTCCTCATTTTATTACCAATTCAATATTATCAATTATTTACCATTTTAACCTCATTACCCACATTAATTATAGAAACAACTCAATGAATATTAACCAATAATCAATTAACATATATTTTACCTTCTATTTTCATTTACCACATAAATTATTCATTGTTTAATTTCATAGTATTTATAACTATTTAATTCCGCACTTATTTTTTCCAATTACATTGTATTTAATCCTATAGTTAATTTAATACATTCAAAAATATTTAAAAAATTAAAATAGTTTCATCATAATTATATCTTAGGGAACCATCACACACTAACCACATTAAATTCACAACTGCATCAACAAACCATGCCATCGCATCTACCAGTTCCACATCAAAAAAACTACACCAACCCAAATAAATCACTTTAAGATACCACAATAATGATTCACACTAATACTTACTCCTTTAACACATCAAAAATACACACCAAAACCTCTTACACCATCCCAATAATCCAAAAACATAATTCAACCATAAAAATAACCAAGAAATATTATTTATTTATAAATTATTCTTTGAATTATCAATTCATTCTCAATAAAACAGTTACTAAACAACGAATTTTAGAGTTCCACTTTTTTTTAAATTAACAACTATTAATATATTAAACCAATTTAAAATTTTAACCTCATACATGAAGAAACTACTTTAATCAAAACAAAGTGATTATCACAACAATCAGAAAACAATATAAACAACAATTAATAAACATGTAATAAATATAGGTCACACTTCCCTCATAATTAAATTCAATTATTTATTTTTATTAATTCTAATTCCATCTTCCAACCCAAAAATAAAATAAATAATTCTTTATCCACACCAACAATGACAAAATAAAAGGATAATCTGAACCACCTACCTCAAATGAATT
The DNA here is from genome assembly GCA_963277665.1 of Viscum album. NCBI lineage: Eukaryota > Viridiplantae > Streptophyta > Magnoliopsida > Santalales > Viscaceae > Viscum > Viscum album. The sequence goes on from OY728157.1 coordinate 175,341,965, forward strand.
ATGAAATGGAACAATACCATGAAGAAATGGAAATATATGTTAAAATTCACACATTATAACAAGGATCCTCCACCAAACATAAAACAAAAAAATATCTCATAAATTTTTAATCAATTATTCATCAAAAAAATATTCAATCCACTATAGAAGCCTATGAGAAAAATAAATAATGTAATGGAATTTTAAAAGGAAAGAACTGTACCAAAGATTGCAAAGAATTAATCTTATGAATCTAAGGAATTGAGAATATTTAAAGGATTCTTACAACTGGTATAAATAAGCCTTTTATCCACCTATAGTTTCAATAAATATTATAGATTTGAATATAAAAATAAGAGTCCTTGATTTTATATTAAAAACTTAGGGAAAAAACAAAATCATTGAGATCTTAAACCACAACATGGTCTAGTTTGGTCAGGGTCAAACTGAAAACCATGATACTTAAAAATTACAAGCCTAAGATTATCTCTAGTAGTTTCATTCACTAAAACATGCCTCTAACAAAACAAAAATATGATTACCAAAATATATGACCATTTTCTTATAATATTCCCAAATAAAATTGTAAAAATATTAAGTGGATACTTTTCACCTTTATTAGTTCTTTAGGTAGTTATAAATTCTAATCTCTTTATTAAATTTTATTTAATTGTTCAATTTCTTAGTTTATATTTTTTATATGATTTTTTTATGTTACATTATATTATTTTTAATATTGCTTAATTTTTTAATTTTTATCTCTATATTTTAATTATTTAATTAGTTTTTAATGATTCATAAAAAACCTGCAAGTGAAAAGAGTGATACATAAGAAATATCCCAATGAAAATTATAAGAATATTTTTTAACATAACTCACACTATAATATACAATATTGATAAGTAGTATTCCTATGAATAATTTCTTGTTAATGTAGAGGAAGCATTATGAATTGTATAATAAGTGGTTTTGCCTAATTCTTTTTTTATATGATAGAACATGACATTATGATATATTTATATCATCATCCATGCTTTAAATTCACATTAAAATATCACTAGAAAAAAAGTTGCAGATGAATCCTATGGTTATGAAAATACTCAACAAAGTTGCATCAAGACATTATAAAACATCACAACCCAATGTAGTGTTATAATACAATAATGTAGTATAAAAAAGTGCCAATGTAATTTTAGGAATCCCATGCATCATACATTACCAAAAATATATTTTTGAAAAGTTGACCCAAGATACACCACCACTATAAATCTATATTAGGAAACCCAACGCAGTTAAATAAATCAATCTAATTCAATGTCTATTTTAATGTTAATATCCTATGCTATTTTTTATTTGCAACTTGGTATAATACATGATGAATATTTCACACTATTTTATTATATTTATATTGTTGTTCATTATCTTATAATGATACTCTAAGTGCTTAGAAGTAATTTGATGTATATTGTGTATAGTTTCCTATATGGTTATGAATTCATGATGGCTTTATCTTTTTGGTGAAGGAATTTATGAGGAAACTTATGAATATATTGACATAATTTTTAGATACAATTTTGATATATAGAGAACATACTCTAAAAATTAAATCCCGTAATATATCAAATGGGAACACATTTTTAGAATTCGGTGTGAGGTAGTGTTTCGATTGAAATACATTCTTTAGTATTAATGTATTGTGGTAATTCAACTTAATATAATTTAAAGTTTGAATATGATACTATTTTAGATTAATAATAAAATATTAATGAGATATTTGAGATTATGTTAACCAATGACATGGGAATGTATAAATGTAAGGTAATAAATGCTTTATATATTTTGATAAATATAATACTTTCTCATCTTACAAACAATTGAGAATTATAGAAACCATGCTTTAAAAAGTATTAAATAACACATGTGAAATGATCATTGGAGTAAAGAGATCATTGAAGGTCTAGGAATATAATTTTCTTATGAATAATATAAATTGGTCAATGTAAAAAATTGAACTAGACATAATTATTGTGCGCTTGATCATCGAATTCATCTCACTGTCATTCAAAATTAGAGAACATTTTTTTGGATCACTGAAATATTCATTTTCTAAGTGATTATCTAGGAATAAATATGAAAATTCAACATTGGTACATCATATGATACTTATGCAATTTTTATTATTTTATTAATTTGTATTTTTTATACTATTTTGAAATTTTTTATCAATTAGAAACACAACTCACACACTGGTTATAATATCCATAAATTTTCTTTCTTTGAATATTCTTACCTGATAAAAAATAAAATTCATATAAATTATTCCTCATCCTAGTAAAATGTGATAGGTTAGAACTACTCCTAGAAATTATTGGTTAGATCTTAACCTATGTAAAAGATTATGTTGGTGCTTACTATTTAAAATATTTAGTTTATTTTTCAACTATTTTAAAATTAATTATCTAATAGACATATATACTCTTGGGGTGAGGGTGTGAAGAGTAGACATGGTTTCTTTGTGAACTAAACTGCTAAAAAATCATTATCCCATATTGTTTATAGTTTATGATTGTACTTTAATTAATTAATTTTTTCAATGGAATTATTTTTATCTATTTAATTTCTTTTATTTTTTATTGTTGAAAATTCAGCTCCCCCTACCATCTCTACCATATATATTGTAAGACCTAATTATTTTACATAGACTACCCTTTTGTGGATATTTTTCAGTATGTACTTATCTTATAGTGATTAATATTTGTTTGTGCTACCTTGTATCGTACACATTAACATGACTAAAGGAAAAGATCAATTTTTAGTTATAGAAATTCATGAGGTGATTGATAATTCAAATCCCCAGAGAACACCATATTTCAATGGTAATGAATATTGATATTAAAAATATAGGATGTGGGTGTTTCTAAAAAAGAGTATTGAAAACTAGAATATCATATTGAGGCCTTATAAGTTGCCTAGATGTGAGCTTGATACTTTTTTTGTCAATGATGGTGTTGAATACATTTTGAATTACAATGTTATGAATTGTTTATGTCATTTTATTAGTAAAATTATTTATATTCATATATTTGTATGTAAAAAAAATTCTAAATTTTGGAGGACTTTACAATTCACTCATTCGGGTGCTAAAAATATATAGAGAAAAAATCTTTGCATATACATGTATAATTTTAAAGAGTTTAAAATTATGCATAATGAATGTGTTAATGATATGTATCATAGATTCAAATATATTGTGGACAAAATCACTTATCTTTAAGATAAATTAAAGAATGTAATTATGATTTAGAGGATTATTTGATTACTGGACAATAATTGTAATTAAAAGTAAATTAGTAATGAAAATGAAATTATTTCATGGAATATACCATGGATGAACTAATTAGTTCACTCTTAAGATGCGATCTTGAATTGAGAAACATTTATAATGAGGTTCATGATAATAAGAATTGTATTTATTTAATAATTTTTATTGCTTCTTCTAGTTCCTAAAATTATGATTTAGGTTACTCAAATAATAGAAAAATTAGGATAACACATATATTAAAGGGAGTGTACAGATACTTTAATAAGAAGAAAAATTCTTGAATAGATGGAAGGAAGTCTAATAGAAAAAATAGGAAAGGTAAATCAATAAAAAATTTAATTCATATATTATCTATTATGAATACAGGAATAATGGATATGCAAAATTGTGAATGTATGAGATTGAAAAATTAAATAATGGAAAATAAGTTCAAGAAAAAGGAAAACTATAATATGGGATCATAGAGTTGTAATAAATATTCTGATTCAAGTGAATTAGCTAGATTATTATAGAAGGATAGAAATATGTGTTTAATAGAATGATTAAATTATGCTTTTTATTTTGGTTGTGATTGAGATTATTATTCTAATATTTATTTTTATTATTAGAATCCTAGTGGTTAAGAGTTGAATAAAAATTTTGAAAAAAAGAAACATGATATTCTCATTATCTCAAATATGTACAAACAAACATGAAGAAAAAAATTGATTAGGGAGAATAATAAATTGGTTTTGATGGTTGATGAGTTAAGGAGTGTTTGTTTTAAAAAATTTTCCAAGATCAAGGAAGATAATAAAAAATTTAATAATGTTACTTCTAGTACTAAGGATAAGGTGTGTAATGATTTGTATATTGTTTAGGTGGAAATGGAAAGCTAAAGGTTTAGATATAAAATTGGAAATAATACTTGAATAAATTCACTAATGGAAGGGAAAATTATGACCAGGTGATGTCATTACAAAGGATGAAAGTGAAGAAGAATTATATTGGATACACTAGGAAATAACTAATGCTATACATAAACTATTTTTTGAAAGGTAAAAATATTGATATTTCTATGATTAATTTTTTTTGTGGTTCATTTGGACATTATGAATCTGACTACTTTTCAAGGTTTTTTCAATCCCTTGGTCACAAAATTTATTTATTTAAAATTTAATTTTAAATTATATACTGAATAAACCATCTAAATTGTGGGTTATTAAATTATATTATACAAATATAATTGGACCAAAGTTGGTCTGCTTGTGTAATTCAAATATTTTGAGATGGCCAATATGTATACCCTTTATAGTGATAATTATGGGTATGTTGACATGAGTTGTACTATGTAATTATTTCTGGATAGTAAGTATTATTATTACTATTATATATTATATATTATGAGGATGTACTCAACTTTAGTTAGTTGTTAATTCATTATAATTTTTTTAAATGAATTGAATATCTTTGAAATGTTTCAAATACCATTATAGTAAATAGTTTCATATATGGTTAACTCTCAATATGGAGCATTCAATAGAATATATTTTTCAAATAGAGAAATCATGGATTCAAAGTGAGTATACCTATCAATTTTAACATTTCTTTATTCTTTTAATATATTTTATCTCATTTTAGAATTAATATATTTATAGAAGTTATATATTAATTTGATAATTCTATTTAATTTTTACTTTATTTATTTCATAATTGATATCATTTACTATCAAATAAATCTTGTATTATTTTTCAGCTTATTCAAGTTTAAATATTAATTAAAGTATGTACCTACTGTGCTTTAATTTTTTAACATATAGAGAGGTGTTTATTCTTATTTCCCATTCTACATTTTCTATATTTTATATACTATTGGTTTATTATTCCATTTTTTATATCTTATGGTCTTGATTTTATATCATAAAAAAGGGGGATAATGTTTAGTGTATCCTTCCCATATTGATTATTGGGTTTTGATATTTACAAATTCTTCTCTTTTTATTCATTTTTATTTTACTATTTAATTTTTTTAGTTTATATTTATGTGATATTATTGTTTAATTTTGTTATATTATATTAGGTGTGATGTTTTTTGATTGTTTTAATTCTATTTTCCTTACACCTACAAGTGAAATAAGTGTTTTGTAAGAAAAATTCTAGTGTGATATGTAAGAAGTATTTTGAGTAGAACACACATTACGATATATAAAATTTATACATAATATATATAAATATAAACCTCTATTTGTAAATACAGAACACACATTATTACTCGTCTAGTAATTGGTTGGAATCCTTCTATCTTTACATGATATAACTTTGTATTATAATATAATCATATCACTAGCCAATATTCAATATGAAATGATGATATCGCAAGAAGGGAAGTTTTGGATGAATCTTTATGTTATTAAATTTCAAAAAAAAAAAACACAAAATTGAGAGTTTATAATATTTCACAATCAAACATAGTGCTACAATACAGCAACGTATCATACAATAGTGCGAAAAAAAATTTGGGAAGACAAAAAAATCATATATTATTTCCAATAGATTGCGAGTAATTAAATTCATGATACATAAATAATCTAATACCATCTTAAGGAACCCAATATAGTTGCTGAAGTTGATCCAGCATAATGAAAATTTCAATTCTATCCTCATATACTGTTTTTATCTCCAACCCACTACACTAAATGTTGTGTATTTTGGATCGTTCTTTCTACTTGATATTGTTCTCCATTATCTAACAATGATATTATAAGTTGTTTTAATTTATTTGATCTAGATTTTGAATAGTGTGATACATGGTTTTGTGTGCGTGATGGATTTATCTAGATGATGAAGTAATTTGTAAAGAATTAAATGAATATATTGATATCATTTGTGTATTCACATTAAAATTTTTATAAAACATACTCCTTCAAATATATTTGAAACTATGTGAAGTGGGAATTCTTTATTAGAAGACAACTTGAGGTAGCGTTGTGATCGAAATGCATTCTGAATTATCAATATGTATTTAAAACGTGAATCTGTGTAATATAAAGTTATAAATAAAGACAATGTTGGATTAATAACACAACATTAACGGGATACATGATATTACCATGATTAGTGACATGTGATTGTTCAAAATTAAGGTAACGAATAATTTATATATTTTGATTAATATAATCATTGCTCATATTATAGTCTATTGAGAATTATAGAAATAATGGTATTCAAATTAATTCATCACCCGCATTAAATGGTTTTTAGAGAAGAAATACTCTTTAAGGTTGAGTTTTATATTCTATTTATAAATAAAATAAACATTTTCAAGGTAAAAATTAACTGGTTGCAATTTTTGTGAACTCTATCAATCAATTTTGTTTTTTTTTATATAAAAGATAGAACACTTTTATTGATCCCCAAAAAGCATCATTATTCAAATAATCATCAAAGGTTGAAGCTACATGTTCATTACCATCATATCGTCAACTAATTATAATATTTTCATTATTCAATTACTTTATCAATTCTAAATTTATCAAGTAATTTAATGTTTTTTATCGATTAGTAATGTAAATTAAACACTAGTTATACATTCCATAAAAGTTATGTGTTTGGTTATTCTTACCTAATAAAAAATCATGTCCACATAGGTTATGCCTCACCCTAGTAAAAAGTAATTTGTGTGGCATATAGTTAGAAAGTAAAGGTAAGATATGAAATCATGTAAAGGATCATATTGGTACGACTTCTATAAAACCATAGGTTTGGTTTTTACCCATTGTAAAAGGTTTTATCTAGTAGGTATTCATACTATCATGTTTAGTGTGAGGAGAGTAAATATAGGATCATTTTATTCTAGACTATGATAAAATTATTGTTTCATATTTTTATCTTTTATACTTGTACTTTTGTTTTTTAATCTATTACATATGAACTCAACTTATCTATTTAATTTATCTGATTATTTTATATTTACAATTCACCCCTCCCCCTCTTATCTCTAACATCTATACTATAGGACCAAAAAAATCACAATGTTGTGCTCACTAAACAGCATCATTTTTCAAAAAATGGGAAACATAGTCATTTTCCTACTCCCTATTGAAAACATGTAATCCATTGAAACTCTGGTCTAGTCACACAAAAATGACCAAAATCATGTAATGTTTTATAACCATGATGTTTCCAACTCTAAAAATAGCCAAAATCCACCCAAACTCCTATTTCTAAGAAAAACAATCATATAACTATGACCAATGGCACCACCATGAGAAAACAAGATAAACCCCAGGATGTTGGGGTTAAGACCATGGTATTTTTTTCATTTAAAGGCTCAAAAATAATCTTCTAACTCTCAAACCACTTCCAAACTCACTTTTTTCACCTCTAACACATAAAAAAACCTAAATTAGAGGACTGGTAAAATCTAAGGATCTATATTAGATACCTCTCAAATGATTTTCATCCTTGATAATAAAAATTATAGCTAATAAAATGAATAAATCTCAAAAAACAAACACCCCATGAGATTCCTCTCAACCCGCTATCTCTCCATCATAAAAACTCAATGTATCATAAATAAAAATGGATGAATTTTATCTTTTTAACATAAAAATAATTTCAACATCACTATAAATATTTAAAATCAAAACAACTCCAGATACTAAGATTGTATCTACAACTCTTTCTTCCATGTATATTCCTCTAAGTCATTATCACTAAACCAAACATTAACTAAAGTAATAATGCATCCACATAGAAATTTCTCTTAATGATTCAAAATCTCAAAAGTTCATTCAACTAATACAAAATCCTACTCAAAATAAAAATCACCCCATTTAGTAACATGGTATTCATCATTAAGATATATATAAATATATGACATATATAAGGTTTCATGAATTTAATCAATCTATGGAGGAATCTCCAACCAATAATATACCTCATTAACCCTCTCCATCACCTCAAAATATCTAATGGATCCAAAAAAATATCACCTATATCAAACATTCATTTCCCTTAATAGGAATAAACCTTCCAAAAATGATCATAAACATCAAACTCTATAGGTATTCTCTACCAAAAAATATATACCTACTAATGATTATGAGCAGCATTCATCTTCTCACAAATCAGATGTGTTATCTCCATCGTATTTTCCACCAAATATGGTCTAATAGATACCAATTCTCCAACCTTAATCCAAAAATATGGAGATATATAATACCACCAATATAATGCCTCAAATAGATCCTTGTTAGTGGAATTCTGGTGGATATTGTTAGAGGAAAACTCAACCAAAGGTATGTTTTTCACTCACAAACTTTTAAAATTAAGTACATAAGTATGCAACATTGCTTGTAGAATCTAGATCACCTATTATCTATGCTCATCCATCTGAGGATGAAAAAAAGTTATAAAGAATTTTTGCGAACCAGAATAATGTTTTAGACTCTTCCACACTCTCGTGTTATAGTGATAATCTCTTTTATAGATGAAATTCCTTGAAATCCTGTAAATATTATCCATACCATCCACACATATCCCTCTCAAACTATCCATCACACCTGAATCCTTAATCACCAAGAAATGAGAAATTTTTAAAATTAATTTACAATCACCAAATGGAATCACATCCAACCTGAGATTGATATGAATTGGTTAAAAAATAAATCAATAAATTTCACTTTTAATAAAGAACGCCTAAGGGTTATAATAGTCCTACTAGAACTCAATTTTAGGATTTAACTTATTAACATACTAAACATCAAGACATGAAATCTACAAGTATCATCCTCATATTCAACCTCTGAAGCTATTATTTCAAGAAATAATATATCTTGGAAATACCAAGATAAACTACCATACATGAGCATTGGAACTCATATAGATCTAGCTCTCACAATTCTAATGGGAGAAACAACATTCCATTTAATAACACCCAATGATATATTCCACAAAGCATGTGTTAAGATATTCTCCATGAATAATATGATATCTTCACACCTCTATCTCAGGGTCTCCTAATCGAGATTCATCCACTTAATAGAATAAGGTAGAATTTAGTTTCATCTAAATATAAGAAAAATTCACCAATAACTTCTTGTGTATATAAATACAATGGTAAAATCCCATCTTTCATACATCGCTCATCTCTAGCCTCGTGAGAAACATAACCTAACATCCTCATTTTTAGTTCATCAACTACTATATCTCTTTATTTAGAGTACAATATATCTCGAAGACATAGTCCTATGATAATCCCTTTCACCTTCAATAATGAAAATTAAAATCACATTGAGAGAAGATATATTACATGCTCTTATGGTCTATGAAGATTATAAGGTTATCTCTATTAACATAATACCACAAAAATATTAGATAAAATAATATCATTGTATGATTAAGATCATTTGTAGAATAATTATATTCATGATGATGTAACTCACGAGACCCATATAAGATTATTTCTCTCTAATACATTAAAACATGGCCTAAAATAAGACTATAAGAATCACAAAAGACCTAAAACATAACTAATTCCTATGTAAATGAGAGGATAATATCACTAATATTATTATACTTTAGGTATTTAAAAACAACTTGATAGTGTACTATCTATAAAATAGCTTGTTACTTATTTTTCATGTCAATAAAAGGTGTTATGATTCAAAATAATTTTCACATGATCCTCCTATAATACCTTTCAAGGACAAGAAAATTGAATATCACCTTAAAACTCATAGGTATTTATTTAGATACAACTCCCTCAATATTAAAAGGATCAATAGTTACGCCTTAATATGATATTAAATTCCCAACTAGTGCACATCATGTTTTTAAAACATGTATTTAGAAAAATTTCCATATTATTGATGTCATTAAATAATCTCCAAAATAGTCCTCAAATGCTTAGCATGATCGAACTCTGACCTTGATTGTACCAAGATATCATTGATTAAAACCATCATGGACTATTCGAAGAACTCATGGAAAACTGATCTTGTCAATACTATAATAATTATTGGTATATCCATGACTCAAAACTATATCACCATAAACCCAAAGGCCCTATAATAAAAAATATTATTTGAGATGTATCCCTATTTTATGCTCATTTGAAGATAACTAAACAGAAAATCAATCTTTAAGAACTTGTTGTCTCCTTTCAATTGTTCATATAAATTAACAATCCCCAGTAGGGGATAATTTTTTTCACAATAATCTAGTTTTCTTGAAGATAATATATTCAAAATTTTAATCTTACAACTTTCTTATTATTGAATAATATAAGGGCTCCCAAATAAGACATGTCTGGATAAAAACCCTTTTATAAAATAGGTCATCAACAAGAATTCATATCTCCTAAAACTATAAAGGTATCATTCTATAGGGATAAATAAAAATTTGAGAGACGTCAGGTTCTAAATCTATGCCAAAGTTGATCTTAAATTGAGGATCTATCACCACAAACTATTTAGTAAAAACAACAATAAACTCTTCAACAACTCTCAAAAACACTTTTTATTTCCCTTTTTGTAAACTCAAAATCAACCCAACTAACTATGATGAAATAGGATCCAAACATTATTGATATATTTGATAATACTACTCGCTAATGAACATCATATGTGATCCTTTCATATTAGATAAAACTACTCTTATTTTATAATAATAAATTATAGATTTCACTAAATACAATATAAGAACAATAAATTCAAGTATGGATTTTTTTAATTACATTGTGATTTAAACCACTACTAATTGGTTTTTTTCTAAAACCGCTACATTTTACTAATTTGGATATTAATTAAAAGCACTTATTTATTAGAAATAGTCTTTTGGAACTATTGTAAATCCATAATTAGAAGCATCTTTTAAACCATCATTGTAATGAATGTGGTTGTTTAACATCTATTATTATTCTAAAATTTAATATCTATTAGTTAAATTATATATTTTCTCATAAATTATTAGTGATTGAAACAATTATTAAATAATTAGTGAAAATTTATAAATATGTAGTAGTATTTCTTTGGTAGTAGATAGATGTCATTAAAACTGCCATTATATAATTAGCGGTGGTTTTTTTAATTTAGAAATATTTTAATCCATTTATAAACTCAAAAAATCAATAGTATACAAGGGTAATCTAAATATACTTCTATGTATAATTTAAAATAAAAATATATCCATAATATATACAATTAAATTCTTAAAAAACAAAAAATCATCAATAATTGTAAACATTATTTCACCCTACATTTTAAATACACAAAGTTATTTTTTATATTTGATGCTACACATGTTGGAAAAATAGTTTCTCATGATAAATATATACCACATGAAAAATGTGATCTAACATCAACTATACCCCCCCAAAGTTAGGTTGGCTACTACCAAATGATGCATGCTTATGCATTCCTTATTGATTACTAGCCTCTGATGCTTCTGATTCCTACATTAAATGAAAATTTTAATATAATTTAGTTTTAATTAGATATTTTTCATGCATAATATTTATAAAAAATATTATAATAATATAAACATATTAAAATAAATGTAACAAATTTAGTACCACTTGTATTAATGATACAATTTCTGGAGGAATACCCCAAAGCATACCTTGAAATAAAACAACCATTGCACTCTCAATCACTGTTAAAAGATCATCCGAATATATCCACCATGACTGTTTCTATTTTATTATATTCTGGAGGATTGTAATTTCCTTTTATGATCCAAATTGTCCAGAATAATAACATTACTTAGGCATGAAATATTCGATATCGTAGTAAATGAGAATGATCTCTTCTGAAGACTCATGAGGGGGAGGTTCCACCACTCAACCCTCACACATGACCGGCATGATCCTTTCACAAAACATAGACAATAACATCATTTTTGTATAATGATAATGAGTATGAGGTATTTAACCTCATGCATCTTTAATTTTCTATTATAGAAAAAAGTTTACAAGATATAATCCTTATATATAAGATAATTGTAATTTATATTTTTAACCCAATAATTGTAGTGGGTTCACTTATATAATTCCCATAGAGTTTCTTTTAAACATTAAACCACCACTCAGTTCAACCAAACTCATGACTAACATAATTTTCCTATATCATAAAAGGATAAAAAATAATTACTATAAAATTTTAAGTACAAAATATATAATAATTTTATTTGGTAATATTTTATAGATTAACATGTTGGATATTCTCCTCAAAACAAAATTCAAGCGAGCTAGGTCTGGGATGACTTTTATCCTTATTTGGTTAGTTTTTTTATGACTTCCTGGAAAAAAATGTTTAATATTAATTAAATTTTCATTATTTTCAAAAACTTAATATCAATATAATAAGACAATATCAAATAAATTATGTGAATTAGATTGATGTATTTCTATAATTTAATTACACAAACACCATGGTATCACTTTGAGTACCTTTTCTTACATTTTATGGAGACTCAAGGAGGTTTCATTGAAATCACACCATATTCTATACTTAAATTCCTTACACATTTCCCTAATATTTTAAATTAAAATTGATTAAAAACTCTTTCATGCACCTCAAAATAAAAAATTCCTCTGCATTTTTAAGTGTAAAAAAATTATAATTACATTTGATAATAATTTAAAATAAAAAAACCAAATATTTATTTTGATTTACTTTAACTTATTTATCAAAATTATCACTCTTTAATTCGATGGGAATGTGCCTTTAATCCTAATACATTATGGGAAGGTGTGTCATATCACAGTAAAACTAACCTAATATCTACTTTTATAAGCCCCTGTCATAATATGTAGGCACCTCAAACATGTTTAATGTCATAAATACTTTAAATTGGTTTATCCTCCAAACATATAATGTATTCATGTTTTTTCTCTCTTTTTATTATCGTAATCCGTTCAATAAATATATTCAAAAAAATTTATATAGATCTAATAAATTATTTCCATAGATTAAAAATTACATACCAATAATGGTTACTCACCAACACCCTTTTTTATAGTAATGGTGAAACCATATTCTCAATTAATGACCACTCCTCATCTAATCCCACTAATCCTCCTAAAAATTAAAAAATATAAGGTGGATCATTGGAAGTAGGGAGTGTACCTAATGAATATAAAATCATATTAAATGAAATAAAATTACAGAAAGGGTGCATACCAAAAGTAAGAATCATACTTGATAAAGGTGGGAACATATTTGATTGATCTAATAGTATAGGAGAAGTAAAATATCTACTCATATCTTTAAATCATTTAGTTTTCAGCATTCCAACATCGAAAAAGAATATAAAATAAGTTAAAACATGATATTTGATAAAAATAATCAATTTTTTAAAAAAAATCACATAGATTAATTGAATTCATGTATTTTAAATAAAAAATAATGCAATGTTAATATAGGATTGAACATAAAATAAATTAATTCTTCATGGACCATATTATTGTTATCCTTCACTGTTAATCCAATTTCATCATCTTCACCATCCCTTGCAAGACTAATTGTTTCAATATCATCAGGGATAGATAGATCAATATCTTTTTTATTGGGTTAACTGTAGAAAAACTTATTCTTCTGCTTCATCACCCATATCATAAAAGTCTCTTGTATTGACATGGACTAAAACACTCCACCCTTCACTAACTCTATTTTCCATATAATACACCATTTTGGCTTGTGAAGTCGAAATATATTGATCATTTTCTACATGCTCACCAGTATCGATCAATCAATAAAAGTTAAAATACTTAAATTGTAATGAATCGATACTTATGCACCAACAAATATCAACCCTCGTGCATTTGACAAACACAATAAAAATTTATCCATGATAATTTAATTTGACAATATCAATAAATTTTTCACAATATTCCAAATCTAAAAAATTATAAAGATGATATAATTTTTTTCAAACCTTTCTCATGAAAAACAATATGAAACTAGAATCAATTAATATTAAAATTATTGAATCCCTTAGAAAAATAAAATGGCCTAGAGGCCAAATATTTCAAGTCATATGGAACATAACTTGATTATCAATATTCATGATATGCATGTATAAATATAAGATTTAATTATTTATATAAAATAATTATATTAATATGAAATTGATTATCATCTTAAAAATGCGAAAAATAATCAATAATGTCTTTATTAATGGATTTTTTCATCTCTTTCACATATTTTTATGAATTATTCTCTTTTTTGTTTATTCAATTAATTAATGAAAGGATATGTAATATCACTATTATCATGACCTGACCCCTGAGGTCTGACCCATGACTACCCCAAGCCCACCTCCAATAGGCTAGGGGCTGGTGACTAGTGTTAAGTGGGCATACCACTCAAATGGGTGGCATTAACCTAACGTACATGTACACATACACACATCTCCAAACCCACAAATTGCTGAAATGGAAAACAACTAAAAAAATTCATACATACCACTATAATCCCATAACATGGGTTTGATAGTAAAGTACTAAAAGTGTAAAAATGGTCCAAATACCAGCCCAACCAAAAATTTTAAAGAGTCCAACCTACTTTACGGGAAAGGATTAAAGTCAAATTGAAGAGCCTGGAAAACACTTAGATCTAACAAGCTCAAGATATGCTCCAGCAGCTATGTATCATCCCGGGACACTGTCAAAAGGATCATTGTATGCATAATACATGACACATGTGGGTAGAGATGATGTAGGGGTGAGTATAACAATACTTAGTATGACACCCTAAAAACACTAAACATAAAGCACCAAGTATAGTCAGCTCAATACAAAAAGATAACAATTAATCACTACAGGAAGAAATAATTTAGAGGTGATTTTATCTTGGTGGTTTTTTAACGGAAGTTTTTAAAAATGCCGCTAAATGCTTTTGAAATATTTTTTTTATTTTTATTTTTTGAAAAAATTATTTTTAGAAGTGGTTTTTTAAATAACTGTCCGGAAATAACAGCGGTTTTTTAAAAACTACTACTAAATTAAAGGAACATTAATTCAAAAACAAAAAAATTATTTATGATTCATTATTTTTATTTACAAACATATATAGTTTATTATTTAAAATTTAATATAATTATAATGTGTTAATTAAAAAATATTAATAATTTTTAGTTAATAATAATTTGAAACTTAAAATAATCTTTAATAAGTTGAAAATTATCCTTTGACATCATTTGACCATAACATTGGATCCGGGAGTCCATTTGAGTTGCACAAATAGTCAAATAAAATCTTATGAAATGAACTAATATAAATTTAAATTTAAATTTTTTTATAATTAAAATAATAAAACTTATTATAGTTTCAAGAAAAGTAGGAAATTGAACTTGAATTTCAAACAGCAACAACTTTTGAACCAGGTGTCTATTTGGGCTCTACCACATATCAAATCAAATCATTTGATGATATCTATGTCCAATTGACTTGGGGGGAACCCTGGCCACATTTTTGAAGGCCAAAAAAATATCAAAAGGCATTCAAAATTGAGTTTTTATTCGGGGTATCCCAATTTTTTAACATTTGATAAAAAAAATTCCTCATTTATGGGGGAATTATTTTCTTTTTTTAGTGGGAAATGAATTTATTCCTAGGAATTACATTCATATTGAAATTATGGTTTTGAATTTTAATCATTTTTTTCAATGTATTTTTATTTATAATTAAATATATGCATATTTTCTTATATTTACTTATAATAAATCACCTTTATAAGTACATATTTACATAGAAATGTATTTTTAAATATATAAACAATATAGGAATAAATATTTTTTATTAATTTCACTTAAAGTAAATAATTATCAATTTTATTTACTTTATAAAAATGAAATAATTTGTATATATATACCTATACAGGTAATGTTTATATATAAACATGTGTGTATCGATAAAAAAATCTAGATTTATGTGTATATTCTAATATATGTAAATATATAAATATATTTGTAAATATTTGTGTGTGTGTTTGAGAAATATAAATATGTACTTGTGTTCAAATATTATCGTGTGTATACATCATATATAATTTTATTTATATATAAATATATCATTGTCATTCAATATAGTATATAAATGAATTTATAGTAAAACTATATGAATATATATATAAACACATATATAAATAATGTTAATATATACATATGTGTGTGTATTGATAAACAGATATATATATATTTATTTATATTTATATTCTAATAGATGTAAATAATTATTAATATATAATATTTTTAAATAAACTAAAGTATATATATATCATACACATTCGATGAGATTTCATCTTCATTTAAGAGTTTCTTCATATGTTTTTTTATGTTGCTTAAGATTTTATTCCATTAATTTACATTTCTATTGATTTGAATATGTTGCAATTATTGTGGTTTCCCTTATTTTGGTAATTTATTATCAATTATATATATCTGTTTATATGAATTTATTAATTTTTGTGTATATTTATTTCCATTTATTAATATTTATACATATTTTTTATATATATTTTTATATCATATATGTGTAAATACATATATATAGATAATTAAATTTACTTGTGTTTATATATATTTATATTAATGTAAAATTATATATTTGAGTTTGTTTATATATATTCATGTAACATAAATGTGAGTTTATATATATTTACGTAAATTTTGTTATATGTATATATATTTATAGATATTTATGCCCATTTATTATTTTATTATTTACTATTTATTATTTATTAATTTATTATTTATTATTTATTATTTATTATTTATTATTTTAGTATTTATTTATTTATTATTTATTTATTATTTATTTATTAATTTTTATTATTAAATTACTGTTAAAAAACTATTTATTTTTTATTTCTTTTTATTATTATTATTTATTTATTATTCATTTATTATTCATTTATTTTTTATTTATTATTCATTTGTTGTTTATTTATTATTTATTTATTATATATTAATTCATTATTTATTATTTATTTATTCATTATTTATTAATTATTTATTTATTATTTATTATTTATTATTTATTTATATATTTATTGTTTACTTATTATTTATTTATTATTTATTTATTATATATTATTTAATTATTATTTATTATTTATTATTTATTATTTATTTATTTATTATTTATTTATTATTTATTTATTTATTTATTTATTTATTTATTTATTTATTTATTTATTACTATTATTTATTTATTTATTTATTTATTTATTTATTTATTCTTTAAATATCTATTTATTATTTATATATTTGTTTGTTTGTTTATTTATTTATTATTTGTTATTATTTACTTTTTATTTATTTATATATTATTTATTATTTATTATTTATTATTTATCTATTGTTTATTTATTTTTCATTATTATTTTATTAATAGAAGACACTCGTCAGAGAGGTCTAGATCATTAGGTCCCACCCAATAAAGCTCATTGGTCTAAGAAGACCATGATACTCAGATAAGGGGTCACGCCCAAAACTGGTGGGGGACACCATGAACTCAATCTGGATCAACCTGTAACATAGGGGATCGTAATGATCTGCTAGATAGAGGATCAACACCCTTATCAAAGTGGTCACACTGATTTCACAAACCTCACCTATGGTATAAATATGATAGAGGATCACACTCTAGTCTCATGGAGGGACGTCGCAAACTCTATCTGAGACTCAACCTTTAGAGGGGCCACAATCTTGTGATTTGGATGTAATGTCACACTGTACCCTCGAGGGAATGGACCAAAAGAACACACTCAACCAAGATTGGTCTATACTAAATAAATAAAGATCTATAAACACTCTTTAAGGGGGTAAAAGGCATGTACTGGGGGTGCACGATGTGTCCATCTATTACTAAGTTTTGTTGTGTGGTAATACCTCACACGACATGTAAATCTATAAATACATAGTGTGTGGGTAAGGTACAGGGAATATAGATATTTCTTAGAACTTTCCCATGTACCTCTAGTCATTTCCATGTACCAGTTGTAGTGGCCATGTATCGGCCTGTGTACCGGTGGTTGTGTCCATGTCTATGTACACGGCATGTCACTGGTCAGGTACTTTTGGCCATGTCTGTTCACTTTTTGAAGTACACCCTAAGCCAAACCAGAATGGTCACACACCGTGTGAAAACAGTCACATATTGTGTGATAAGGGTGACACGCTATGTGATAGTGTTCACATGCTATGTGATTCTTAACTTCATCATATGACCCTAAATTCCACAGAGAGGTCCCCACACTGTGTGTAATCCCGAAGTACACACTTTGTTGATCAGAATTTTCCAGATCTGTTAGGATCTCTTCCACATCGTCATGTGCATTGCCATAGCCATCATCCTTATTGGAACCTGTAGATCGGGGGCATGTCAACCCTTTCCATAATCGATCGATGGAATATGGACTCAAATCCACTCATAAATCACCTCATCAATCCACCTTTACCATTTGTCAAAAATTAGGAAGAACAAAACCCAAAAATCGGTTTTGATCCACCTTCAATCATCCTTCGTCACCATCGCACCTTTATCTCACCATCTATCACAAACCACACCCATAGTATTGATTTTTTACACTGAAGAACGATCACAAAATTATTGAATACTAGGCATTTTTCGAACCACAGGCCAAAAGAATGCCTGCAATGAACATGAAAAGAAGAGGATAGGAAAATAAAAATCCAAAAAATGTGGGTAATGAACCTTGGCATTTGTTCATTTGGCCTTAATTAATTATCATAGAAAAGGGACAATTAAAGAGGAGTAAACACAATAAAAAAATATAATTCCTTTAATTTAAATCTACCAATGATATGTGTATCATTTTTGTTTATTGAATTGATCTGTGTTCATATGGGATTAAGAAATTGGTTGGAAAATACAAAAAAAACTTACCTAGAGTTTGTATCAATCATTAACAAATCATGAGTCTATGCTACCGTTGTTGATGATATCCATGAACTCCATTGGTGAAATAATCCATAATCAGGTCTAGATCCACTGTCATTCTCTAAGAATTCTCTCTAATAGTTATCTAGATCTCCCAGTTTTGAGTATCCAACCCTGAGGAAATACTCATAATGTATACTTATAAGAGATTAATTTTCTGCGTTGAATAAAATAAAATATGTCCTTTAATAAATTAATTTTATTAATTATATTCCCATAATAACTTTTTCTCAAATGGTCCACACTGAGAAATTTTATATCATGCTTAGGGTAATACCTACATTATGAACTCAAAGGTGCCCTCAGATTTATGATATGGGCCCCCATTCCAAAGTTATTCTAAATTTTTAGTAAAACTAGGCACGAATGATATTAAATATATTTAATATATTTCAAAAATTTATTCTGGGCTTAATGGGCCTCATAATCACACATTGTCACAGTGCTCGGTCTAAAAAATGAACCATATGATATCTAAAAAATAATTTATGGAAGATCTAAGACATTACATTCTCCCCACTTATGGATTTTCATATCTAAAAGTGAAAAACCTACGAAAAAAATATTAGGGTACTGGGCTTGCATTTGGGTCTCCCTCTCTCAAGTGCTCTCCTGAAGATTCTCATACTGACACCAAACACACACTAGGGGAATTGATCACCCATAATGGATCCTCTACTGGTGATCCTTGATCTCTAATGGGTACTCAGAAAAGGTAGCTTTATCCTTGATGTCTATATCACCCCAGTCGATAACATGTTACAGGCCGTGAACGTACCTCCTAAACGGAAACACGTGGAAGACATCATGTACCTGATAAAACTATAGCGATAGAGCTAAGGGGTTTTCCATCTTTCCAAATCTACATATTATTTGGAAATGACCTATTATTATTGAAGATAAATTTCCACCACATCCAAATATCATCAATCCACATCAAGTTGAGATCCTCAGGAACCCATGGTATCCCCCTTAAAACTCCATAGGTCTCCATCGTCTGTCCGCATAAGACTTCTGATAGCTCTATGCAATCCTCATCCACTCTTAGATAATTTGTACCTTCTCTGTAGTAGATCACACCAACTCCAGGCCTAAGTGTACTGATTTTACTATATCAGTACAACAAAGTGGTGACCTATAGGGTTGGGTGTAAAAATCCTCAAATGGTGTCATACTAATGGTGTAATGGTAGTTTTTGTTGTACACAAATTCAACCCATGGTATATGATCCTCCCAAATATGGCCAAATCTATCATGCAAGCTCACAACATGTCCTCCAATACCTAAATGGTCTGCTCAATCTAACCATCGTTATGGGGGTAAAACAGCATGCTCAAGTGTAACTAAGTCCCAAAGGCCTCATATAATCCTCACCATAATTATGACATGAATCGATCAGCACAGTCGAAAACGATCATCAAGGGAACTCCATGGATTCTGACTATCTCCTATGCATAGAGGAATCTCAAGATCTCTACTAAACTCTTATCTGGAATAGCTAGGAAGTGTGTCGACTAGGTGAGTCGATCTAAAATCACCAAAATGGCATCATGTCCCCAGGAAATACATCATAACACTATCAAAAATTTCATGGATATATCATCCCATTTCTATTTGGAACCTCAATGGGTTGAGCCAAACCTACTATAATGTGGTGCTCATCCTTCACATATTGATAAGTGAGGAATATAGAGACAAACTATAGAACACAATGCTTCATTCCTAGCCACAAAAACTTACATAAGATTCCTTGAAACATCTTTCCACACCTGGATGTATCACTAAATGGGGTGTATAAAACTCTGCATCACCTCTTCCCACAATGTCAAGGGTATTATTATCCATCCAATGTAAAGGATAGTATTCTTCCCACCTTCATAATATACATCAGGAGCATTTATAGTTGATATATGAGTACATAAGGTCTCAAGGTTAGTATTTCATCATTTATCATCCCTGACACGTTGTAAAATTAGTGGGGTAACAATCATCGATTGTAGATATGAACCACCATCCATGTTCATAAAGGACAACTACAAAGAGGATAAATACTCTAATGCTTGGTAAAAAAATATAAATAAGATCTCTTACTAAGGGAATATTCCACCACATTCCCCTTCCCATTAGTATATAAAATCTCAAATTCATAATCCTAGAGGAACTCTAGCCATCACCTATATATCAAGTTAAGATCTTTATGAATGAAGATATACTTGAAACTCTTGTGGTCATAGTAGATGATAATCACTCACCCATCAAGTAGTTTCACCACATATTTAATGAAAAGACTACCACTACTAACTCAATATCATAGGTCATGTAGCTATACTCATGTGGTATTAATTGACGTGAACCATAGGAAATTATTGCATGCCTCTATATCATAACACAACTGAGTTCGGTTCCTGATGTATCACAGAACACTAAATACTCAACTCCCTCCTCTAGAAATCTCAAGATTGGAGTGCTCTCTGTCTAAAATCCTAAAATAATTTTTGGAACCTTTTCCCTACAAAATTATTCCCCTTTTGGGTCAAAACTATCAAGGGTTTTTCCACTCTAGATAAATTAGGTACAGAACTTTGATAGTAACCAACCAACCCAAGGAAACATCACACCTCTGTAACACTCTTGAGTGGCTCCTAAGTAATAACTTTCACAACCTTCACCAAATCCACTATTACTCATTCCTCTAAGATGACATATCCTAGAAATTCTACCTCTCAAATTCTAAATTGAAAATTCAATAGCTTCCTATAAAAACAGTTCTCTTGGAGTACATCCAGAACCATCTTCAAGTGTCTCACATGCTCCTCCTTGGATGATGAGTACACTAGGATTATTTTTTATGACAACCACCATAAAAAAATATAAAAAAGGTCTGGAAGGTCTAGTTCATGAGTCCCATGAACACTACTGGGGTGTTCATTATGTCAAACGATATCACCAAGTACTCATTATGATCGTAGCAATATATGAATTTCATCTTCAGTATATCCAATTCACGTACTTATAACTTGTAATATCATGATATGAGTCCAATATTAAAGAACTATCATGCCCCTCTCAAATGATCAAATAGTTCATCAATCCTCGATAGTGGATTCTTAGTCTTCACAATCACTTTGTTCAGGAATTGGTAATCCAAACATAGCCTCAAGCTCTCATCAACCTTCTTAGTGAACAAAAAAGGGGCTGCCTAGGGGGAAACACTGGGTCTCACAAAGCCCTTCTCATTCAAGTCCTTCAACTATACCCTCATCTCATGAAGAACTTCAAGATCCATCTGATATTTTAGTTATGATATTGGGTTCATATAGGGATTAAAGTCATTGCATAATTTTATCTCTCAATGGGGAGGTAAGTGAAGCACATCCTTAGGATATACATCCTCATAATCCACCACCATAGTAGGAAACTGAAATCTCATAGAATCCACCACTCCAAGATTCATTCTAGTTAACTGATGAGTAATTATCTACACTCTCCTATGCCCAAGATCATCCTTCTCTAATAGGGTTTCATTTTCCCCTACAAAGGAAAACTGTGTCCCATTGCTACAGACACACCTTATTCTCCACCTAAATTAGTCGATATGTGCATGAACTATGGATAGTCACTCCATACATAAGATGAATTCACAATGACTCATCACTTCTATAAATAGATCCCATAAAAAACTCTAGCCTTCAAGCTTCATATTTCATTGTCGGTATAAGTACCCAATCACTGATTCACCACCTGTTAGAGTCTCCAACCTCAAGGTTCATGCCAAAGGATCAACCAAAATCTCTAAGTATCAAACAATAGAATTGGAAAGGAATAAATGACTCACACATATGTATATCAGTACAACATATAAAGTAGAAAATACAAAAAATGTTTCTTTTATCATCCTTATATCCTCTAGTTCATATGCCTCTATAGTCTGCACCTGGCGTCGTCCATTACCACCAGCTCACTAATAATGGAAGGGACCACCTGGGGATGGTGTTGGTAATATTTCAAACATATGAACACCTACTGCTTTTATTCTAGACCCTCTTCCAGGTATGCTTCCTTGGGGACCACCATAATCCTTCCTCTATCTCTACTCCAAAGGTCCCTCAACCATCTCACGATCAAATGTATGATGGGTCAGAAAATCATGAGACAGATTTCCCAGACCATCGCAGGAGAAACACCAATTCTCCCTTAGATGATTTCATCGATCCTAAGAGCCCTTCACCTCTTACCCTATGTCCTGGAATCATCTATTGAATCTTCTAACATGATTGGATCCCTATGAATAGCATCAAATTCCTTATCCCAAGGTCTCATCTCCTTGGTTCTCACTACTAGCACCCACTATCGGTGTCTACTCTTCCAAGAATCTCTCCACAACCAAGTCCCACTCAAGCACCACAGAACAGGTGGGAATGCAGAGGGATATCACTAAAGCCCTAATATCCCTATATAATCCCTACTCAAATGTCCATTCCCATAATAAATGATCATGTACCACATTCAAGGGGTAATGTGAGAGATCATTGAAGCTCACTAAGTACTATACCACAATCAAAACACGCTACTGCAAATGAATAAGCTCATGTATACATACCAATTACAACATCACTGAATAGAACTCCACCCAAAAGAGATGATCAGAGTCTGACTAGGAGAGTGTTGTCACATCACATGAATGAGTCACTAAGCTCCACCATCGACCAATAGATCCCTGAAGAAGACTCACCATGAATACCTTTATCAGATATGTAGGTTTCCTCACTAGGTAGAAAATGCAAGTAAATGCCTCTATCTAGACATCATCCACCTAGAGGTATGGATCACCCCGAAACGAGGGAGGTCTCTACCTCTGAAACTCATGTATTTCACTCATCCTCTGTCCATACTATTATAGAACTACTAGCACTATCTTCTACTCAATGGGTGATGATATAGCTCGTAAAACACCCGAGGGTGGTATCTCTAGTATAGGACCTTATACTGAAGCCTCATCACTAGGTGGATTATCTTCATTAACACGCAGTGGAACCTTGGATATATGTTTGTGTAGAGGTATCCTAAAATAAAACAAGATGTACCACAGTCAAATTAGTATATTAGGGGAGTTAACTCAAGAAGGACATGGAAAACAAAACCTATTATTATATGATACATGTACAAAAAAAATTACCTGTAGTCAATATCTCTACGTATTGAGTCAAAATGAAGGTGATCAGAGTCCTAGTGTATGGGTACATCAGTCGTTGCACCAACACTGGAGTCCCTAGCGCAAAACCCAAACTCAAAACACTAAAAATTATTTCCCCAAACCAATCTCATCGACTCTGATACTAATGTAGAACATACTACTCTGATACCACTATGTCCCAACCCGACTTAATGGGTTCTGACCTATAACTACCCCTAGCCTTCCTCAAATAGGCCAAGGGATAGCAACCAGTGCCAAGTAGGAATATCCCATAAATGGTAGGAATTAACCTAATGTACGTATACACACGCACACATCTTTGAGCCCACACAATGTTGAAATGTAAAATAACTGAAACAAATACATGCATACCACTATAATTCCACAACTCAAGTATGACAATAAAGTACCAGAAGTGGGAAAAGGGGATAGATACATGCCCAAAAAAAACAATAAATATTTTGACCTACACCAAGGGTGAGGACTAAAGTCAAATGTGAGATCCTAGAAAACACCTCAGCCTAAAAAGATCAAGATATGCTCCACCAGCTTTATATACTCAAGGGACACCATCAAAAGGGTCGTCACATGCATAATACATGACATGTGTAAGAAAATCCCATTCAAGGGTGAGTATAACAATACTTGGTAGTACACGTCAAAAACATTGAACAAAAATCACCAAGTATTGTAATCTCATTACAATGATATAAAAATAAATGTATAATAGAAACACCCAAAGAATATCAAGAAAGAAACCACACCACTAGGCATTCATAACCAACTACCTGCCATATGATTCTACTCAAAGAAACGCTTGTTCCATGAGACTACAATCCCTGAGACATAATATCAACAGGAGACACTCATCAAATATGTATAGATCATTGGGACCCATCCAAGAAATCCCAATGGTCTAAGAACACCTTGATACTCAGATAGGGGGTTACACCTAGAATCCTTGTGGGACACCACGGACACAATCTAGATCAAACCGCTGCATAAGGGATTGTATACCAATGATATCATGAACACTATTGATATGTAATGTTAGATAGGGTATCAACGCCCTTCTCAAGGAGGTTACACCAATTCCACAAAACTCACTTAGGGCTTTGAGATGATAGAGGATCACACTCTAGTCTCATACAGGGACATCAAAAACTCTATCTAAGACTCGGCATCTAGAGGTGACCACAATCATGTTATGTAGATGTAATGTCACATTGTACACTTGAGGGAATGTACCAAGGGAACACACTCAACCAATACAGGTCGAGACTAAATAAATGAAGAGCTATAAATACTCTTTAATGGTGTACATGGCATGTACTATGGGTACACAACATGTCCAAAATCCCCAAGTCTGCCCATGTGGTAACACCTCATACAAAATTTAAAACTCTAAATACATGGTGTGTGGGTAAGTTACACAGTGTGTAGAGATCACCCGACATATTCCCATGTTCCACTAGCCATATCTATGTACCAGTGGTTGTTTCCATGTACCATCCCATGTACAGCTAGTCATGTCCATGTCTAAGTACATGGTGTATTAATAGTCGTGTACTTTTTTTATGTCCATGTACTTTCTGAAATATACACTAATCCAATTGGAAAGGTTCGCACACCATGTGACATGGGTAACAGACCATGTGATCCATAATTTTATCCTAAAAACCTAAATGTTATTGAGAGGGACCCACAGGGTGTGAAATACTCAAGTATTTATTGTGCTGATCAGGATTTTATAGATCCAATGAGATCTCTTTTTTACCATATTGATCACTACTGGATCCCTTATATTTGATGAAACCTATAGATTAGGGGTTTTCTGACCCTTCTCAACATCTATTGATGGAATACAGACATGAATATGCTCGGATATCACCTCATCGATCCACCCGCACCGTGTGTCAAAAATTTGGAAGTAATAAACCCACATATCCATTTATATCGACCTTTGATCATCCTTTTTCATCACTACACCTCGATCACACCATCGATAACAACCCACACCCATGTTATTGATATATTACATCGAAGAATGGTCATGAAACAGTCAAATAAAGCATATTTATTGAACCACAGGACAAAAGAACATCTATGGTGAATGTGTAAAGAACAGGGGGGAAATCTAACAAACAAGATGAATAAACCTTGGATTTTTTTGTTTATCCATGATTATTTTTCATATAAAAGGGATAATCGATGAATACTAACCACAAAAAACAAAATATAATTCCATTAATTTAATTCAACTAAAGATTCATATATCAATTTTTTTGTTGAATTGATCTATATTCCTCCAAGATTAAGAAATGGAATGTAAAATTTAAAACAATATCCTACCTATAGTTTTGATAGATCCTTGAGGAAGAACGGTTCTGCGTTGTTTTCATTGAAGAGATCCACGAACTTTATTTGTGAAACAATCCATGATATAGCCTTAATTTTTCATCATTCTCAAAGAATTCTCTCCAATGGTCATATAGATATCTAGGGTTTGGGTGCTTAACCCTGAGTAAATACTCATAAAAGTATACTTATAAGAGATCTGATTTCTTCATTGAATAAAATAAAACAAATTTTTTATTAATTTATTTTATTAATTCTATAGATGTAATTAATTTTTCATAAATGGCATGTTCCAACAAAATTTAAGTCTCTCCTAGAGTGAAACCTGCATTATGAACTCAACAGTTCCCTCATAATTATAATACGGGCCCCTATTCAAGAGTTATTCCATTTTTTAAATAAAACTGTGTGTGTGATATTTAATATATTTCAAATATTTATTCTAATCATACTAGGCCCAAAAAATGAACACCATCTTAGTGAACAGTCTCATAAATAATCCATAAAATATCTAAAAATAATACATGGAAAATCTAGGTAACTACAACTATTGAGTAGCACATATCTATGTGCTTGTATGAACTATTTTAGTGTCAATTAAACTAATGATATTTTTCTAACATGATGACCAAAAATTGAAAAGATTTTCTTATTTTCTAGGGTGTTTCCATTGATTTTTGTTATCATACAAACATTTAAATTCATTTAATCTTGTCTAAATTTTATCCAAATACAATGAACAAAAGTCGATACACTCCTCGACCATTTAAATTTTAGTAATAAAGCCTTATCATTGAGATTTTTTTCTCTAAAATGTCTTAAAATGAATTAGATGTCTAATTTAAAAAATGAACCTAGAATAATAAACCACATATGTAATGATTTTGATAATTTTAATTGGGAAATTATAAAAAAAATAAGATATAAATACCTCTATATAGGATACATCCATCGATAATGTATGGGTCCTATAACTGTAACCTTCTTTATCAAATTCACAATTAGATGAACCATTATAGTGAAAAAACAATGTGGTAAATATCATCTCAAACTTAAAAGGTTTCATTATAATTTTTTATGATATTTTTTATAATTAATGAGCTTTATTGTTTTCTCACAAATATTTCAAAAAAAATTGAAAATTTTAATTAAAACTGTTATTATTTATAATGTAACAATTTATGCAAGGAAAAAGGTAGAAATTAATCCATAAAAATATGACATTAAATAATTTCAAGACCATGTTACTTAAGATATTTTATGTTAGGACATCTATAAAGTTTACTTGAATATCCACCGGGTACTTTTACATTTTTCTCTCTTTAGAGAAAAAATTATTTTTCATGATTTTCAATGAAAAAACTACTACATGATACTTTCCATGGTAATTTAACTACAAATTACATTTTATATTCATTTTTTATAATTATATTTGAGTGTTAATACCAAATGATGCATATAGGAGCTATAGCGGGATCCACCCGTCACTTACTAAGCCCAATGCATTCCCCATATGAAATGGTTTAAACATAACATAAACATTCGTATTAAAACTGGCACACGCAATGTCAATATTTTATTCATAAAATATGAATGGTATGAAATAAAACATCCACAGTCAAACATATCACAAAACCTTCAATACAATATGTAAGTTTTGTATCATAATAAATTAACTTCAAACAAACTTAAAATCCATCAAAGGATGTTTACATAGATGAAATCAAAACCTTTTTAGAGAAATGTATCTTTCTATTTTGAAATAGTTTAAAGGTCACATAATTATATAAGACAACATTTATATTTCAAAATATTCTTATAATCTTGTAAGGGAAGCTTAGATGGTGTTATAACAGTGGAAAATAGCCGCACCCGCCGTATAAGTTAAAAAAGCATTCTTACCTTAATTCTGTGGAAAATGTCATAAAGTACCCTGTTTGGAAAATGATGGAAAGATTCATTTCAAAACAGATTATAAAAATTCAAAAAAGGGTATAAATTACTTTAACCCATAGTATTGTAAATAGTAAAAATGTTTTGGAATACATATTTAAGAAATGTGGAGGTGGATGATAAAGAGCTCCCAGTAGATACTTACGTAAAAACAACCTCGAATAATAAAGAAATTGTGAAATTAACCCTTACCTTGTAATTTTCCTTGGTCGAGGGTAGGTTAAACTCCTGTATAATGGTGAAATAATTGTTATTAAATTATAAAATAATCATATACATTAATATGATATCATATAATATCTTCCAATATTGGTTTGTTAATGATATTTTAATAGTATCAACGTTTCAGTTGTTAAATGATTCGTTTTCCTTTATATGTTTAGTTACATAAGCCATGATTGTTATGGATAGAGTGTATTTTATTCATATCCATAATGATATTAAGTCTTTAAACATTATTTTTAATCATAAAATTAAAATTAGTCTTTAATGGATACGATTGGGAATGAATCTCATCGTGTTCGTGGAGACGGTAATTCGTACCTACGCACGAGCGACAATATCATTCTTTTGATATTAAAATCGTATATAATTGGACGGTATATAATATATAAAGAATAATTATCATGTTATATTTATTATTTATATAATTTATACTCATTATTATACCCATCCAAATGATGAAGTGTTTGATTAACAAACTACACCATGACGTGGAGACGGTAATCCGTACGTATGTATGTATGGTGACTATGTCATTTATAGGATGGATATAATAATGAATATGGTTGTACCATTTTTATAATAACATCACAGTGTATATAAGATACTGGAATTATTATTTTAGAATGGAAACAACAAAGAAAGAGGAAGTGGAAGAAGAAAATAACTTGAAAGAGGTGATGAAATATTTTCCTCTTCTTCGGGTTCTTCCTTTTGTTTTTATCAAAAGGGATACTTAGGTTGGATTTACTACTAAATTAATTACTCTAGGATTAAGTTAGGATAGTTTTAAGTATATTTGGGCAGGTTTTTTCCAATCCAAATGGATTTTAATGTGTGAATTTGAGAGAAGGGGAAGTGTCCTTTTATTAGAGGGGTGAGGGGCACCTTTGGAAAAGATTGAAATGGTATTTTATAATAAAATAATTTTCGGTTTCTAATGGCTCCAAAATAAATTATTTAAAGTATAAGGTGGTTATGGGTCTAAAACCTTTCAACAAATAGGTTTTAGATAGGGTTGGGTCACTATATTAAAATTATCTTTTAGATTTAACTCTTAGTTAAATAGTTTGACATTTATCATGTCTCTTTGTATTTTTATATTATATGGTTAATAAACTTACTATAAACTTCCAAGAGAACCCCAAGTGGTTAATTAATAATAAAAGTATCATTATATAAGTATTTTTTTCCGAAACTTATATTTTTAGGATTATTATATCAACCAATAATATTGTATTTTTTTTAAAATCTCATTTATGTCAATTTTGACATTATTTAATAAATTATTTTTTTTAAAGTCCTAAAAACTTTATTAATTAAATATAAATACATTTAATCAACCCTAACATGTCATATTAACCTTAAAAATTATTTTAATTTATTAAAATTCTCAAATTTGATTTATATGGATATTTATAATATTAATTATTTCAATTTTTCATTAATATGGTAATTACCTCATCATCATTGTTTCATAAATAAATTGAATTATTTAATGTATAAAAATTATAAATAATATACAATTATGTATGAAATATTCTTATCTTTCTAATTAATATTTATATTTGAATTTATATTATGTGTAACCCTATATTAAAAATGGTTTAGTTATTAAACATTGAATTTAACACTTTTAACTCTTCTCTGAATTAAATAATAATAAATAACCTAATCTAATCCAAGTGGACCTAAAGGATCATATTTTATTCCTAAGGTTGTTTCTAGTCAAATTAAACTTATCCAATAGAATTATTACATGTGTTAGAGTAATAATAATATCATTTTTACCCTTAATTACCCTATTTACTTTTAACCATGGTAAATAAAAGTTAAAAGTTATTATTCACCAAAAATTATTTTGATCTTATTAAACTACATTTTATTTACTGGTATCAACTATGTCTCTCATATTTTTAAAATTAAACTCAATTAAGTGGTAAAATAAAGTTTTATACAAATTGGAAAATGCTCTTAGGATGTGGGTAAAAGACAGTAAAAAGTTCAATGAAATTTTTATATATCTAAAATTATTATAAACTAACTCTAATGAATTAAATTGTACTTATATACGTATTATTTATCTATTTTGACATAAAATAAATTTAAATAAAATAAATAATTATTTAAATAAAAATTCGGGTTTGAACAATAACTCAGTGTTTTTCATTATTCATCAATATTTGAAAGATTTCAGAAAAATTATAAAAAATCACCCTAAGATAATTTCGATATTACAAACCCAAAAATGAAGTCCATTTTGAAAGCTAAAATTTCTAAAATTTTAAAAAGTGGGTATTACTACTCATAACGGCTAGTTTGATTGGTTGTGGTGTGTTTGAACTCGAAGTTGCGTACAACACAAGCCTTTGTATTATTCAAAGGGAAATGTACCGTGGAAGATTAGGGTGTTACAGTAGTGGAAAGAGGATATGATATGTGGTTATTAAATATAGATTTGGAATGGATATAAGTGTCAAGATATATGAATTTTAGATTTAAAGGGACTAGATATGAAGGGAAATGGTTGTGTGGTACCTTATTTCAATATATTTGTCATGATTTCTATATTATTCTAATATCATACAAGTTTGGTAAGTAAGACTTGGTGATGGTATGATAGTTAACCTGGGATAGGTTATGAGTTGGTTTCTCTGCCTATTCACTGAGACTT
This sequence comes from Viscum album, assembly GCA_963277665.1. Classification (NCBI taxonomy): domain Eukaryota; kingdom Viridiplantae; phylum Streptophyta; class Magnoliopsida; order Santalales; family Viscaceae; genus Viscum; species Viscum album. The sequence goes on from OY728157.1 coordinate 175,373,613, forward strand.
TAGTATAAATCTTTCATATTAGTATAAGATTTTATGGTGAGGAACCTATAGAGTGTATTTGTACACTCACTCCTACCTATTTATAAATATTTCACAAACTTGAAGGATGAATTTTTTGATTGGGCTACATGTTACTAGCTCATGGTTTAGTGATTTGTTGGAGTTGGAGTTCTTGTTATATGAGATGTTTTCATTTTGTTACTTCCCTTGGGAGTAGTGTATTTTATATTTTTAATAAATTATAATAATTATGTTGGTATTATGGGTTATTTTATTTATTTAATTTAGTTTTTATTAGTGGATTAATCTATTGTTCTTGAGATTATATAGGGTAATTCCTCCCATTTTTTTTTATACCTAGAGTTCCAGTCATCAATGTGTGTCTTATTATAAGTGGGCTTAAAGGTTCACTCATGTCTTCAATATTATCCCAGAAGGGGTTCTAGTGGGGTTGGATCATGGAATAGTGGTATTATAGCTTGGATTGTGATTCAATATAGAGTTTGGAGTTAGGAACATCTGAGGATTGCATTGTTTTGGTAATCAAACAATATCATTCAATATTATAATATGATTTACGTAAGGGATACCATCAAGGATATGAAAAAATTCCCCTTTTATAAAATGAAAATACATTAATATTATTTAATATACTAAATTTTGATCACTGATTGTGGGGTAGAGACCTAGGAATGGTTCATGTGTGATACATGTTTTGACTTTTTCTTGAATTAGGGAGATTCTAGGAAATGCTTAAATTGAATTTAATTAAAATATTTTAAATTAATTCTATGTCATGTTATTATGGGTATTATTATTTTTTAGAGATATTTGGTTGTAATTGACCACATGTGGTTCAAGTTAGTGAGGTATAGAAGGATATCTCAACATAATGTAGTTGATATGAACCTATAGAGAATGATTCATGGATGAAGAATTTATGTGAGTTTTTGTGATAGAGTCTTCCAAGGAATGAGGTTACTATCTTCAATCAGGATATAGAAAGGTGGTTAAAGGAGTCTGGGATTTCATCTAGATTGATTCATGTGGTAAAGGATCATTGGATTCCTTTGGTTGTTAGAATGTTGATGGTTGTATCCTAGCAGTTGTAGATCATTTATCTTAGAGATCATGATGAGTTTAAGGTAACATGGGATAAGTTTAAGATCTGTTTCTAAGCAGTTTTCTTATCCCCAAAAATGTGTGTGTGTGAAATTAATAAGTATTAATTATTAATTAATATTTATAAATTATGAATAAATTTATATGATTAATTCTTCATGGTGAGTCGGATGGGTCACGGTGGGCTCGGACCTATCCATGCTAGGTTCAGGTGGTGTTGGAAATAATGGGCCATGCTGAGCTTAGGTAATATAAATAATAACAAAATTAATAATATAAAATATATAACAATAAAAATGGTTGAAAAAATAAAAATATATTTAAAAAATTAAAAATATTAAATATTTTAATAAAATTGTTATTTTTTATTTAACAATAATTTAAATTATAGCTAAAAACTGTGATGAAATAAAAAATCAATCCATGGACCAATTTCATAAAAACCCCTCTTAGGTTAGTAGCAAAACCATGTGGGGCCCATAAAAATCACCTCTATTAGGCTACAGGTTCACATCTTGAACCAAGGGTGTAAACTAATATTATAAAAGGTGTTTCCCATATAAAACCTAGGAATAAATAAATAAAAACCACCAAATCAACTACAAGGATATCATTTAACTAAAAACTCTCATAGCCCAAACATCATTATATACCAGTGAACACAACAAAAATCAAATGATACATACACAATAGCCTCTTTATTCTCTAAAAAATCACTCATGATACACAAATGATAACTCCAAGTCTCTGCTACACTATCCTGTAAAACAACCCATGAAAATAGGAGGATGAGAACCTAAGAGTACTCATTGTGATCATATTCTAAATAAATAAGAATCAATGTGAAATTAATATTCAAGTGTTTACATGTGTGAAATTAAAAAACTTTAGATCAAGGAATATAAAACAAATATAACATCATCTTAGCCTTAAATCCTATATGTTTTCAAAACCTTCTCTATTCATTGCACAACCTTCATCAATAACCTTCCCACTCAACCATCACATATCAATTAATAACCAAAACACCATTAATACAAACCAATCCAAAAACTACACTAAAACTACAATAGTGTGATCAAAACCATAGTTATAAATGTTGTAAAAACATCAACCCAACCAACAATAAAACTCAAAAAAACCAAAATCAATTGATTAAAAGTATCATAAACCAAAACCAAATAAAAAAATAACAAAAAATATCACTAAAACATCTAAAAAAATACCAAAAACAATAAAATACAAAAGGGTATGAAAAATCAATGTTTATCTTACATATCAATTCAGTAGATGATCCCTCACAACTAGGTAGTGAACCATCATAGGAAAACCACCTCACCAACTAACTAGGAATACAAGAAGAACTCACATCACTACTTTTATTACCTCTTATCAACACTATTCATCTACCGTGTCACACACAATCACTTTATAACAATCCAAATTTATCTACACTACCATGTGATCACTTATTAATTATCCTTATATAATTTCCTTATCACTACATAACTTCATCATAAACACATTACCACCATATATCCATATCCTTGTCCCCATTAACACTACCCAATCCTTTCACATCATCATCCTATACACATACACTATCACCATGTCATCACAATATCATTTCAAATCACTAAAAAATAAATAAACCACATATCAAATATGATGAATACATATCATAGATTAACCACCACTTATTTATTCAAGTATAATAAAAAATAACATTCTCAAAACAAAAACATCTAATCATAACATCAATAAAACACATTAAGGATTCTAAATAACAAATCAATAACGAACAACGCCCCTATTAACTTATCAATATATCCCCCATCAATTCCCACAAACATCCACACCTCATCATAAAAAGAAAAATTTTCCATCATATCCTTTTTTTTATTTAAGTATCTATATAATACCCCTCAGTAGGTAAAATCATCAATAGTGAGATAAGGAAAAAAGATAAAGAACTGAAATATCCCTCCATAACTTCACCACCAAACCTCTTCACCTCATAACACAACCCAACATAGTGATTCAAATCTTTTGATTTTTCTTTTGTTTTCATCATCTAAAAACAACCAAACTCAATAAAGTGATATTAATATTAAATAAGAGAACACAGTGACAACACCCCCTCATACCAAACCAATACACAATATATCCCACCAATGGTAGGACTCTAACAACTTAAATTAGGAACCATCTACTATGATCTCCCACTATTTGACCACTCCTTTATTCTAACACCATAATAAAATAGCCACATCACATGCTCATGTCATACTCAATATAAAATAATAAAATAAATAAAGTTCTTAAAAAAATCCAAGGAAATATATCAATTGTCCCTTAATAATCCCATGTTGACTATGCTTTATATATTCCACACCAATTACCAATATACCAAATACAACATCATAAAATTTATTCCAAAAATAATATAAAAATAATCCAAAACACCAAAAATAGGGTCATAACTATAAAACATTCCCTAATAATCCAAAATAATAAAATTATAAGGAGTATAGAGGAATATTTTAGAATAATAAAAAAAATAAACTGAGTATATAATTTCAGGTGATGGAAGAGAAACGAAAAAATACCCAAACTCAAATAGATTTCTTGAACTTATTTAAGGATATAAAATCCATTGCAACACAATTATTTCACAATAATGACTAGAATCTAATATCTGGAAGTTATAAATATGATATATCATCAAAGAAAACCACCCAAGGAACCATAGGTTTGACTAGAAAAATCCAAGAGTCATATAAGGTCACACAAAGTTGAGAGAACAAAAAATAACCAAAAGGACAACATGATGTTATAAACGGAGAAAGATAGCCAAACAATGATGTTGTTTTTTAAGAACTATGATGTTGTTGTGTTGTTCAAATTAGAACTGAAAACCATGACCCCTTAAAATAAATACTCTTTCAAGTCCCACTCTATATTTATCCTCCCAAAATTAGATTTGACCTATATTAAGACATATACCATCAGGACATGACTGTTTCCTACCTTATCCTTATAATGAAACATCTTGGGTTGATATGATGCATCACCCATGCCAATTTTTCATAAAAAAAGCATATTCTTAATCACTGGTGGATAGAGACAAGAACTGGAGTATCAAAAATTAACCAGTAAAAAATATTTTACCCTTATAAAATAAATAAAAAAGAAGTAAAAACTCACCAAGGTTCCCAACAAGGTATGTCGATACATTGGACTACCATGCATATGAAGTAAATATATACAAATAAATAAACTAGTCAAAGATAGCCTCATCTTAATAATACAAAATGGAATCATAATAAATAAAGTTTATTACCCTCATCTAAGAAGATACACAATAATAATAAAATAACATGTTTTTATAATATACATTGGAGGAAAATAAAAATGATAACCATAATACAAAAATAAACCTGACAGAATTAATTATTACAGTGATGCCCCAAAAATAAAACAACACCCATCAATGGAAACAAATATCTCTCTATGTTCTATAGTAACATACCATATCCACTACATTCATCAATGGACTACCTTAATGATACCAAACTTTAAATCAAAACTTGTGAACCAATATGAAAACATGAGAGGTATATATACACACACACAAGTTTGTATGCAGGGTGTGAGCTAAAATGTCTTAATATGCTTTCACTAAATATTATATGTAATTATTATCTATAAAAAATTAAAAAATTATAGTTTAAACATATATAGAAAATAAGGTTTTCACATATAAATCATAAAAAAAAACAAGTATAATGATTTTAACCCTTTTTAAAATTCCAAAGGTAAATCCTTTTTAAAAAACAAATCACTATCCCATTTGAAAATCAATATTTAAACCGATGAAAATAATTCAAGATTTTATTTAACAATATCTTTAAAAAACACTTTATTTACCAAGAGTTGGAATCCACTAATTTAAATGGGGAAAATACTATAAAACATTTGATAGGGTATACTTACAAACTCATGAAAATAAACCCATCCACTTGTCCTTATTTCAAATATTTTCATAAAAAAAATTTAAACCAAATTGACAATTAAATCATATGTACATGAGAGAAGGTATACAAAAAATAGGAAGCATCATATTAAGGAAAATTAATATAAATAGAAAACAATTATGAAAATAATTATATAAAACATGAGAAGTATGAGGGGATACAATAAAAGTATGAAATGGGGATCCCTTAATAGAATAATCAACTAGGAATCATGGGAAACTACTTGGGACCCAAATAAATACAATCCTAGACTAGATATCTTGGAAAAAAGCTAAATATATGAACTTTTCAGTTTCAGAAGCTCTCTCAATCTTAGTGGGTCAAAAATACATCCTGGTATATCTCTTGGTCTTCTTGAGCCACAACTTCTATCCATTACACAAACTAATCTAGGGTAACACTCCTCCTGATAATATACATAGTCACTTAGGTTTCTCATGAAATAACACAATGGAGGTAAGTAGAAAAGAAATTCATATGATCATCACATAAATCAAAACCTCATCTAACCTCTGACACCCTCTCAAGAAATTTCCCCTTCCACATCATCAAAGAAACAAAAAATATTCCCCTAATAACATAAATATAAATTGATAAAAATTGAAGTTTTTATGATCAAAAAGTAGAACAAAATTTTATAAAGTAGAAATTGAGGTTTTTAAAACAGTCATGGAATTAAAATCCCTTTCCCAAACTTTTGAAACTTTTTTTATAAAATTAAATTTGAAATTCATTAATAAATTAACACATACCTTTTAAAAAACATTAAGACACCATAAGACTAATAAGTTATAAAACCTTTAAATATGGTCCAAATACACAACTTTTTTATAAACACCACTTTGAGATACATATAAAACCATCTTTGAAAACCAATATGGTTTAAAACCCACCTTATTTTCAAATTCATTTGAATTAATCCTCTTATATATTTATGAATATAATTTTAATTAATAAACAATTAATTGGGAATAAAAACTAAAAAACCATACAAATCACCTTTATGTAAAGTATGAAAAACTATTAAAGTCATTATAATAACCCATTATAGGTATCAAATATAATTTTAACTTGAAAAGAAAATAATTTAGAAATACCAATAATTTCATAAATTTTTAAATAAATGGATTGCATAAAAACATCTACCTCATTCCAATAAGAAACAAGTCTCCTTTAATGGTGGAATCCAAACAAAGAAATGAGACACCCTCTATAAACCCAAAGAAACCAAATCCCAAAGTGTATATCAATAAAAATCATAAATCATACTTTCATAGTAATTAGGGTTTATATAAGAAAAGATAACCAAGATAAATGGTATAATAGATTATGGTATGAGGATAATTAAGAGGAAAATTGGGATTTACATCTAATAACCACTTGAAATTGAAGGGGGGTCAAAACTAAAGGGCGTGGTGTGGAGAAAGGGAGGATACACTTATGTGTTGACCAAACCATAATAGGTGTAAAGAGAATGTCAAATTCCTTTAAAATCAAAGAAATATATGAATGGAAATTCACAAAATTAAAACTTGGAGGAACACCTCAACAGTGTGACCCGATTAGCCACAATGTGATACACCTCACTAAGAACCTCTATGGTGCATATTCATAGAAAGTTTGTGTAGAGAACCTCTTCAGGTAAGAACCAAGATCCTAAACCTATACTACCACAATGAGGAATTTCACAACTATAACTGAAGTCACCCACCAACCAATCTCCATGGCGCGACCCTGGTATAACACATCTCTGCTAGGTGGAATGAAAAATAATAAGACTTAGGCCACTATGTCAAGGGATTTCCTCTCCATATAATATCCTCACCTATAAACCCCCACTATGGAACAACACACACCATCTATAGAATAGTTAGCCGCTTCCCAATAAAAAAAACATATATAAAATCCTTCACTATAAAATAAAGATGTGTGACACCATGAGGTCTCTGGCCATGACGTGAACTAATATAGATCCAAAATATAGAAATAAAAAAACAAAAAAAATCTTATAAATTTAAAATAATCTTCAACCCCGTGATTTGGTTTCCAAATCGCCATGTCATTGTTTAGTCAATAAAAGAAGAACTGAAAACTATGACCCCTTAAAACGACTTCTACCGTAAATCACACTGGCTATTTCTCCTCTTTAAAGTAGATTTAACTTATGGTATAACATAACCCATCAGGCCATTAAAAATTCCTACCTATTCCTTCCTAAAACCACAATAACACCATGGGATAACCCTAGACAACTATTATTTTATTCCACCTATTTTTAAAACCTCTATAATAACATCATAAGATATGGTACATTTCAATACTCTTCGATCAATATTCAAAGATTTCATTACTTTAAAATATGGATGAAGAATGATTTTTTCAATTATATGGTCATCAAATCATGGAATGTTTCACACCTTGACTTGAAAATACTATATTATTTGGTATATTTTTTATTTCTATTTAATTATATCCCTTTTTGAGTGGATTCTCCTTGAAATTGGGTGTTTCGGCATACAAAGCATGTCGCGTGGTTAAGGCACATGGTTTTTCAAACCATGAGGAAACTAATTGATATAATTTAGTTTTTTTAGAGATAAACTACATGGTTGAAACATGGTTTTCAAACCATGTGTCTTACACATGTGCGGTGAACCAGAATCATATTAAAGAGAACACAATTTTCCATCCCATGTGACCAAACCATGGACATTGCTCGAATTTATTAAAAATGGTGTTTTTCTATTTTTCCTTTCTCAATTTTTAATCTAAAATGGATCCCAACTCTCAAAACTTAGATCACATGACTCTAAGGGGGTCCTCAAATTCCTTTCCTCTTACCCAGTGGTGGATTCTTATGATTTATTCGTTGTTTTTGTTTGATTTTTTAAGGTAATATCCTTATAGATTCTTCTTTGTACTCTTCCTTTTTTTCTTTTGAGTTATTATTCTACCATGGTTCTGATAACCTAGGTTTTTTGTGCCCTTTTTTTTAATTTGGGTTTTTTCATTATTAGGGTTACTTTTTATCTTTCTTACTTATTTATACATTCTCAATGAATTTTTGATCCACTATTGTCCAAGGTTATAGGGATTGAGGTAGGTTACCCTATTTCTAAGTATTTAGATTTGAATTAATGACTAATTGATTATTTTAAGGTATGTTTTCATCATTATTAAAAGTGAATATATTACATAAAATGGTTTTTGTGATTGGAAATGTTTTCTATCTTATTTTATATATTTTTCTCTATGTTTCCAACATGGGTTTCTTTTGTTAAATCTTGTTTCGACCTTATTTTGAAATTCTTATCATCTGAAGTGCTTGATTTGTTTTCTAGATGTTATCTGCCAAGTGAAATAGAAATTCCCAAATATTTTTTGGTCTTTCAATTAGTTTTCTATAAGGAATAATGGAAATTTTGGTTTATTAAAAATTATCCAAGATATTTGTAATCTTAAAATTCATTAAATGTGACTTATACAAATATACATATATAGACATCTATATATGGGTACTCTATTTTTTCATATTCACTCATGGAGGTGTCAATATGTACATTAAGATAAGGGGTACTTATATATATATATATCAAGGCTGATATGTTTTTAAATGTGAAATGCTTTTTTGGAACATGGAGTCTTTGGGAAAATGTGTTTTTTTAAATAAATGGTGTTTCCTTTCAATTTGATGAGGCACAGTTGGAAATTTTAGGTTCTTCTTTGAAAACAAAACCCCTATTAAGTAATTCCCCTTGGATGTGGAATTGGGATGGTCATTTAATAGGGTAAAACATGTGTAATGTATGGTGTAATCTAGGTAATATAGCATGTTCATTGTTTTTATATCAAATAAAGGAAAAGAGCGGTTATTCTTAAAAGGGAACTCAGGCATGATAAAGTGAATAGTTTTTTTTTCAACTCAAAGAATGTGGTATGTATGTATATGATAGTTTGATAACACTAACCTCCATTTTTATATCATAGGAATCACTTGGTAGTTAGGAGGGATATTTAGGTCCACTATTACACTATATTGGTATTATGTTCCAACTTGTGACCCTAAGATTGATCAATCTTATGCTCATGGGATATTCCCCTCAGTCATACCAATGAGTGTGACTCCATGTGATAGGGTGGGTTGATTGATGGTGTCCAGTGCTAGTGGAGATAGATTATGAGAGAGTTGATGCCTTTATCCTAGAACATCTCTACTAGCTTCTAAGTTCCCATGAAACTTGTTTTACATTTATTCTACCTTCCTTAGTTTTTTGGATCATTTTTAAAGTACCTTCCATAATTATGTTTTCCAACTGAAACTCTTGTTTTATCACACATTTAGTTTTATAAAAGGGTTTCTAAAAATTCCATATTTTTTGGAAATGGTTTTTAAAATAAAAATTGAATATAGTTATTCTAGATAATTATCATGCTATATGATTTGAAAGGAAAGTAAAACTATATTCTTATATATTTATATTACCAAACTATCATGAAATGGTTTTTTATTTAAAGGTAATGCATAGGGTATTTTTTATCTATTAGAATCCCTATTGAGAATCTCATTTCTCATCCCATTTTATCATTTTAGTTCCAAGGTCACTCATAGATAAAATGTGTTTTTAGGTTGGTGGTGACATATAAGGTCACATGGAGGTATGTTCAGTTTTTTTTCCTTTTACTACTGGTGTTTGTTTTATTTATTTATTTCTAATTTTTTTACCAATTTTTCATGGGTAGATTTCTCCCAATTGAGTTCTGCTTGATGCCTAGAAATAGTTTCCAGCCCAGGAGGATCATGAATACCTCTCGATCCTTATTCTGGGTCAACTTGAGTGACTGATTTGGGGTCAACCCGAGTTGGTTCATGACAAAATGGTATTAGAGGAGGCCGGACCATGTTATTCAGGGATTTTTGGTAGTTTATAGGTTTTATTTTCATAATTCAAGTGGCCAGTAATGGGTAGGTTCTTGATCACCACCTATTGAGAAGGATGCTTAAGTTTCCATGATGGTTGGAGATGATTTTGTCTCAAATCCAAGCTTGGTTCTAATTTTTTCATTGTTTTGGGTCTTTATTTGAGTTTTTATTATTAGCATTGAGAGTTTATGGGTAATTTTAAAAATATTAAAAGTTTATAATGGAATTTTTGAGGGTTTTATAGGGTGAACAGTTACTCTATGTGTCCTAGAAAAGTATACATAAACCATGCATCCATCTATTTTAACCACTATTGAGCTTCAAATGGTTGCAACAAGGTCTACTAAATCATGTATATAAACTATGTGTAGCTGTTATTTATTTTTAAATTTTTAACTTCTTATTTCTTAAGTGTTGGTTTTTTTTCATTCATTAATATTATTTTTTTAAGTTGATTTTGGGGTGTTTATTTTGAGTTTAAAATGATGTTTGGTTTATTAAAGTATGATTTTCCAAATAAAAAACTTGGTTTGTTTAAAAATGAAATGGAAATTGTTCAAGATTTTGAAAAGTTGTAAAATTTTGAATGTAAAGTGAGTTGGAAAAATTATAAAAAAAATTATGACAAAATGTGAGTTTAAATTTTTTGGGTTAATTTAAGGAATTATTTGAAATGTGACCTTCCTTTTTATTCAACTCTTGATATTACTTTTAAATATTCACATATATATAGTTGTTTGGTAAGTACATGATTATGCATTTAATGGGTGTGTAGGTATGTATATATATATGTGTGTGTGTGTGAATATTCATAGAATGCCACTATTAAACATCTGAATTCATAACTTGGGTTTTTTATTCCAATGTGATTTCAAAATGGTAATTCATATGTGTTCATGAGTGGGTAGTACTATATGTTTTCTTTATGAGTTTTTAGATTTTTTTTTTTTTGAGATTTTTGTGTTTTTTTATGTTGGTAGAGTTACTAAAAAGTTGTTTTGAGTTTGATTTATTGATTTTTATTAGATAAGTGGAAATTTAGTTCATGAGATTCTTTGATTGGGTCTTTTACTTCTCATTTTTAGAGTACGAACCCAACTAAACTCCAAGGAATCATGAAGATGATCTATGGGTAGCATTTCCAACATGTGATTTTGTATTGATCAAGTCTATTTTTGGTTTCTTATTTCATTTTTTATTGATATGGAGCCTAGTGGTCCTCATCCAATGGATTAGTATAGTGAATTCATCTAAATGTTTCAATATTTGAACCCTCCACATTTCTTCGAGCAGCCAAAGAAAGGTAAAGTTAAGGAATAGTTTCAAAGTGTCTAGGATATATTTTTTGACTTGAGATATTTGAGCATATTAATTTCAATTTCTCATCCTTTATCTTAGAAGGATAGATTTGGAAGTGTTGGAAGTCCATTATTCATATTAATCTATAAAAGTTCCAATCAAGGGAAATATCCAAAGCACTATTCATCCAGTAAATATTTTCCAAATCCTTAAATATTATGAAGGTTATGAAATTATATGGTCTTTAGAAAAGTGATTCAACAATATTGTAGTACGGGAATATTTTCACCGATTTACTTTAATATCTTATAGATCCTGTCATAGATGAATCCCTAAAGGTTCAATTCTTTGGAAGGGGCCGGTGATCAAAACTTCTTCTGGTAGTGGCTTCACTCAACCTCGAAAGTTGTAAATATGTGATGAGGTAGGTTGTTTGGGTTGAAGCTGGAATAGCTGAGGAGCCAAAGGTATTTTATGTTTTTCCTATCCCAAGGAGTTGTGATGGTGGTTTCAATAAGGTAAAAGGTAAGAAAGAAATGTGTTAGGACCAATAGGGGCCTATATACCCTGAGAGGGGGGGTGAATCAGGGTATGGATATTCTTTTTCAAAGTTCTTCCTGCCCCACTGGATCTTGACCTCTTTGTTACAAGGGTCACTTTGTTTGAACTTGTGTGTATGTTATGATCACTTACATTCTTCTTTATCTGATGATGATGCTTTAAATGCAATGCAGGCAAATTAGCAGGCAGATGCAGAGATTTTTACTTAGTTCACCCTCACTAGGCTATGTCCAAGGAGCATACGCCGACAGGTTTTCGGTCGTACCAATTCCACTAAACTTCACTAGATGTGGATACAAAGTTTGGGCTAGATCACTTCTATTCCAAGGCTCACTACCTATACAATGTTTAGGGTCATCTCACTACTTTCCCAAGGGTCACTCCCTGTTTCTCTTTCTCTGGCTCACTGCTGGTGGAGAGGATCACCTTCTTCCTCTCCCTAAGCTCAGTGCTCTTGGAAGGGAATCCAATCACAGTTTATAGACCTGTAGGTCTCTTAATTTCCATTAAGGAATGCATATTTCTCTGTATGTAGATGCTCTGTTGAAGTTCAACTTTCATCCATATATGAATACCTCTTTGCCATTATCCACTGGGAAAACTACCTTTGGAAAGTACCTTCGCAAAGCACTCAACTTCGCTAGGCTCCCAATTTCGCGAAGCTCAACAAGACTTCGTGAAGCTCCTGCCTTTTCGCGAAGCTCTCTCGTGAAGCACTCTCGTGAAGAACTCCCGCGAAGATCAACTCATTGCAAAGAAACTTCTCTCGCGAATCTCACTGAGCCAACGCGGAGCACACAACTTTCGTGGAGCAACAATAGCCGCCGCAAAGCTCCTCTTTCGCGAAGCACACTGCCTTCGCGAACCACCTCCACGAACTGAGAGCAATGAATTTTCTCTGAAAATTCTCTCTACTTCTCTCGAGGGGGTCGGCCTCTATTTATAGACGATTCCACTGACCCTCGTCCCTTCGGCGCGAAGTCAACGCCACGTCATCTCAAATCTCGAAGCTCCAAAGATTCCGCCTGAATTCTGTCCAAATCGCGAAGCACCACGGCAATTTTCCGTTCGCGAAGCTTGACGTAGTCGCGAAGAATCACCATCAACATACCTTCGCAACTTCGTCGCAAAGATCCCTCGCAAAGCCAAACATTTCTTCGCGCCTTCGCCGCGATGCTCCCTCGCAAAGCCCTTCACCGCCGTGATGCGCTTCAGCCTCTGCCGTTCGCGAATCTTGACGTAATCGCGAAGCATCACCGCCTCCATTCTTCTGGTCTTTGTGATTTCCAAACCATGCATCCTATCTTTGCGAAATTCATTCCTTTTCCATATGAAATTATGCTCTTCATGGAAATCCTATTTTTGTGATGCTCACCAAATTCCAAATTTTGGACCCCAATAATTTGGAAAACACTGGGAAACGGTGCCACCTTGTACTGCTCTTTTGTACCACCTCCAGATCGTCCTTTCCTTTTTCATCGTTCTTTGTCAACAAGGAATGTCAACAACTTCTCGAGAACTCGACAATTATCCATGGAAACCTACTTTGTCAACAAACACAATCAACCCAAAAATTCTGAAATGTTACCTTGAGGTATTTTTTCCCAACAATATGTATGTCTTAATGGTAAGTGGTATGAAAAGTTTGTTAGGTTTGTTCTTACTATATTAATCTAGGAGAAATATTTGGGTGAAAAATCATTATGTGAAGTTCAGGAATAATAATTTTTCATGTCAATAATCACCAAATTCATATAATACCTATGGTTTTTTGGGTAACTAAAAAATGTTCTATATAGATATTTTCAGAAAGAGATGAAGAGTTATATCTACTTCCTTGAAGAATATTCTAGCTCAACTAGATGAACATGTCATTGATGTGAGATCTTTCTAAATTCTTTATTATTGTAAAAAAATCATTAGGGGGGTCTTTTTCAATGACGTTATCTTTTTTTGGGAAATTGAGGATTATTTTTTGGGTCTTTTGTGAGTTATGTTTTCAAGGAAAATGTATTTCTAAAATTAAGAATCTTGTTGTTGTGAAATAGTGGTGTTTCTCATTCCTTGTTTCATTTATCATAGATTTTTATTTCACTAGGAATTATAAGTTTTCTCTGGATTAGGGAATCGGTTATTTAATAGAGTCTTAATATAGTGGTGAGATCATAATATCAAGATATTGTGGTGAATCTAGTCCTCAGACCCTTCCAAATAGAGAAATTCTTTACCCCAAATCACCTAACCCTGATCATAGTAGTTTGGTTATCCTAGAATATAGGTCTTATTATATATTCTCATAGAGATCCAAAACATGCCATTATGAGTTTATTTAATGATTTATATGTTTGGGTTCTGGGTTTTCCTTTTTATAGGTTTTGCTTCGATATATGAGTCTCTTTTCCTCTTTTGGTTCTTTCATTCTCTGGTCTCATTAACTGACACCTTGGATGTTTGGATTGATTCTAAGAGATGATCTATTTATCCCTTTTGGATTTTGTACTTTTAGTTTTGAAAAGGGAGATTAAGTGTTGGTTCTTCATTATTAGGGTTTCTAGAACCTTGTTTTGAGTAGTATTTTACTCTTTCTTTTGTCTAGATCTGCTAAACCTTTTGGGACTTTCTGGGGGTAGAAAGTTTCATAGTGGGGATAATTTTCACACAACGACCCAACACTACTCTATTTTTTTTATTTTTGTGCCATATTTATTTATCTATCCTTCCAAGTTATTTCACCTTGAAATGTTTTGTTTTTGAGCATGCAGAGAATTTCGTATAGTTAAATAAAACGATTTTCCAAACCATGAGGTAACCGTGAGACAACCTATATAATTTTTCATAGTCAAAAGCATGGTCAGTATAAGGTTTATAAAAATGTGTGGCATAACCAAGAATGGTGATCTAAAATATTCATATAGGGAACATGGTTGGTTCATGGTTGGCCCACATTTTTCCTAATCGTGTGAAAAACCCATTCATAGTTCAGAGGTTCTTCAAAAATTTTATTTTACCATCTTTTCCTTCTTGGTTTTTAATACTAAATTTATTCCATTACCACTCTTCCAATGGTGTATTATAAAGATTTATTCAAGGTATTGAATTTATTAATTAAGGTAATCTTTATAAAGCTTCTTCTCCTCCCTATTCTTTCTATTTTCTCTTGGGTTATTCTTCTACCGTGATTTTGATGACCTAGGGTTTATGTTCTATTATTTTTAAATTTGTGGTTTTTATTTTTTATGGTTCCTTTTGATATTTATTTCTTTTTTGAAACTTCTAAAGGGATATTTGGGCCACCATTATCAAAGGTGAAATGATTTGAGGTAGGTTACCCTAAGTCAGTGACTTTAGATTGAATAATGTGATTTTTTTTATTGTTTTAATGGATGTTTTCATCATTGTAATAATTGAGTATATTAATTAAAATGGTTTTAGTTCTAGAAAATGGTTTCTCTCTTATTTTCCATGTTTTTCTCTAGGTTTCCAACACACTTTTCTCTTTTTAAAGCATGTTTTCAGCCTTGTTTTGAAATTTCAAGTATCTTAAGTGTTTGATTAGTTTTAAAAAATATATATACCAAGTGAAATGGAAATTACCAAATATGTTTTGGTCTTTTGACCATTTTTACATAATTCCTAGTGTCATGTTTGGTTTCTTAATAATCCTCCAAGATATTATAATATTCGAAATCATTAAATTTGACTTATAAATATATAAATATATAGGAATATATATTGGTACCCTATTTGTATATATTCACTCATGGTGGTGTGAATATGTACATTGGGACAAGGGTTACTCATATATATCAAGGTTCATATGTGTGTTAGTGTGAAATGTAGTTTTGGAACTTTGAAGCTTTGGAAAAAGATAGTTTTTTAGATGAACAGTGTTTTCTTTCATAATAATGAGGCCCGGTTGGCACTTTGTGGTTTTTCCTTGAAAACAAAAACCCATCTTAAGGCATACCCCTTGGTTGTGTAATTGGGATGGTAATTGAATGGGGGAATGTGTTTAATGTATGGTGTGGGCATAATAAGGGGGCTTGTTCATTGTTTGAGTGTCATGGAAAGGAAAAGAGGGGTTTTGCTTGAAAGGGATATCAAAGGTGAGAAAGAGAATATTTTATTTGTAGAAAATAATGTAATATGTATGTATATGATAGATTGATAAAACTCACCTATATTTGTACATCATGGGTAGCTTTGGGAGGTTATAATGGAGTACTAGGTATACATGTTGTACTAATTTAGTATTACACTTTGACTAGTGTCCCTAAGATAGGTCACCCATATGGTCATGGGATATTCCCCTCAGTCAAACCAGTGAGGGTGACACCGTATGATGGGGATGGTTGATTTTGGATGTCTGGTATCAGTAGAGATTAATTATGAGAATAATCATAGCTTTATCCTAGACCATCTCAACTAATTCCTAAGTTCCCATGACACCCATTTTTATGTATTCTACTTTACCCAATTTTTTTCCCTTTCATAATTTTTTATTTCATTATTATGTTTTCCAACTGAAAATATTTTTTATCAGGTAACTATTTTTATTATTGGGTTTTCAAAAAAATTTATCATTGCCATTCTCAAAGGGGCCCATGTCATGACTACCCCAACCCCGCCTTCAATAGGCCTATGGTTGGTGACTAGAACCGAGTAGGAATATCCCACAAATGAGAGGCATTGGTCTAAGTACCTGCACACATGCACACACCTACAAGACAAAAAATTATGAAATGTAAAAAACCACTAAGTAAACAATGAATTCAGACCACTAAAATCTCACAACATAGTATGATGGTAAAAGTAATAGAAAGTAAACAGGTCCAAATACAAGATCACCACAAAGAGTCTGTAACACTAGTCCAACCTTGAATTAAAGGTATTGGGACTGCTGTATAAAAGTCACAGGAACACACCTCAGTTTTTTCAGTCTCCCTAAGCACCATCTGATCCTGTTCCACCTAGGACTCCATCAAAATGTTGATCGTCTGCACAAGACATGACACGTACAGGAAAATCCCTTGCAGGGGTGAGCATAACAATACTAAGTAGGACACCCCAAAACCACAAAGAAATACCATAAAGGAATACCATATAAGAATACCAAAAAGTAATACCAAAAAGAATGTATAGTCAACTCTACACATGTATATGTATACAGGACATATAACATTAATATCCAGATATACTCATGAAAAAACCACTCCATCGGGTGGTCATAACCAACTACCATCCATAGGATTCTGTTTGAAGCACTCTCGTTCTATGAAGACTCACTACTCAAGCCATTATATCATTAGAGACACTCACAAATAGGTCTATCTCATTTGGGACTTGTCCAAAGAAAACATATTGTTCAATGAATACTATACTAAACGGAGAGGGGGTCACACCCAGAACTGACTGGGGGACACCACAGATCGTGGCCAGACTCACTGGGGGATACCATGTACCCAATATGGATCAATCCACTATGTAGGGGATCACACCTAGACACATTTAGGATACCACTGTCCCAATTAATGAGGCCCACTAGATGGAGGATCAGCACCCGGCTCAAGGAGGTTACGTAATTCCATATACTCCACTATGGGTGATATAGGATCTCACTCTAGTCTCGGGAAGGGATACTAAACTCTATCTGAGACCTAGCCTCTATAAGGGATTACAATCTAGTGATGTGGATGTAATACCATACTGAACCCTCAAGGAAATGATCAAGGAAACACTCTCAACCTATACTGGCCCAAACCAAAAACTCACCACCTATCCCAAAATTACCATCTCAATGTCAGGGTCTCGATGCCACAGATGGTTAGTCTATTGGGTGCTACATTTAAGAGATATGTCAGTTTGATAGAAACCACCCACAGGTCTACCGGGGCCTATAGACCTACCGCCGTGGTAGGCCCAACCTACCACCATGGTCAGTCCATTAACCACCTCTATTGATCGTGTTCTCACTACGCCTGTGATAGATCGCACAGTCTTTGCACCTTGCAACATCTCAAGTTGTCGTGGCTCTCGGTCTATCATCGTAGTCGACTATGGTCACCGTCTTCTCATTAAACCTGGGTTTGACCTAGGTATGACCTAGTTCTTAGCCTAGCCCACCTGGCCCGACCTGACCTACATGATATGGCCCACTATTTCCCAGCCCGCTCCACCTGGGCCCGCTACACTCATTCTGTGTCCCACACAGATCTCCAACACGTTTTCCTATGTTGTCCCTACCGATTCCACCATTTTTTATCTCATACTTCCATCGCCAATCTTGTGTCGTCACCGCCTCTGCATCCCCTTCACCGCTGATGTGTTCACTGCAGTCCACACTCACTGCAGGTGAATCCTCCATTGTGCATTGTCATCGGCATCCAGTCACCAGTGTCACACTATTGGTCCCTTCCATGGCCCACCGGTCCTCCTTCGATGTCTGAAAAATAAAAAATTTGTAGATGTGATCTCTTTGGTTACTAATCTACATATAACTAGCCTCGGTTGTCAATTCTCCTCGAATCTAGGGGTTTGATCATGTTCATAACCACCCAGAAACATCGAGTTGGGAAATGAGGGGTTCCAATGGTTAATAATGTGAAGAACGGAGGTAGAAAGTACAATAACAAAGGTTTTAACATCATTGGACAATATTTCTTGTACAATGATCAAGATCAGGGAGTTCAGGTTAGAAAACCAAAACAAACAACTCCTGATAATACCACATATAATCTCATCCCAAAAATATGAACAAACCATGGATCAATATATTTATTTATTGGTCTATTTTCATCATGTAATTCAATAATGTGGAAAGAAAATCAAGATAACAAGCCTGAACTCAATTCGAATCACTCACTAATGAAGAACGGTCTCCATGTTGTTGTTGTAGGCAAGATCCTTCAAATAAGAGGTACATCAGTCGTTGATCCCTGATCTATCACCATCACCAGAGAGGGAATCTTTAAATCTCTCTCCAATGGTTCTCTAAGGTTTCTAGGTTTATGTGGATAACCCTAGAAATTCTCCATAACAATATTTCTAAATATTTTTAGCCACTACGCCAACAAAATAATTTTTTTATTAAATTATTTTATTTCCTATTATGTCCCATGATATATTTTTCACAAACGGCCTATGACAACTAAAGATAATACATTTCTAGGATAAATCCTCTATTATGAGCTCAATGGTGTCCTTTTATTTCTGATTTGGGAACTTATTTAAGAATTATTCCGTTTTTTCAGGAAAACCATATGCGTGTGCTATTTAAAATTTAATATTTGAAAACATTTATTTCAGGAACACTAGGCCTCTGAATCACATTCCATCTCAGCTCCTGGTCTCAAAATCATTCCATATAATATCAAAAAATATTAAAAAAAATATCAGAGATGTCACATTCTCCCACCTTGGGGATTTATGTCCTAAAAAGATAGAACAAGGGATATACAACAAAAAGATGGTACTGAGCACTAATCTGAGCCTCTCACTCCCATGTTCTCTCTTGAATATTCCTTTGCTTCCAATGGACACACACTAAAGGAATCAATCACCCTAAAAGGATCCTCTTCTATCGATCCTCAATCTCCACCAGGTACTCAGAAAATGTTTCTCTAACCTCGATGTCTAACTCACCCCAGTCGATGATGTGTGATGGGTCATGCATGTATATCCCCAAATAATAAATTTGGAAGACATCATATACCCAATATTACTATGATGTTATATCCAAGTGGTGCGCCACCTCACCAACTCTACGCAATATCTGAAAAGGGATGATGAATCTTAGAGATAGCCTGCCGCTCAAGCCAAATCTATATAATCCCTATCGAGGTGAAACCCAAAGGAACACATGGACTCCTTCCTAAAACTCTAATTGCCTCCTCTTACTGTTAGAATAAGACTTATAATGTCTCTATGAAGTCTTCATCCTCTTCTGGATGATCTAATCCTTCTCAGTGGTATCTTACACCAACTATGAACCCATGAGTGTTGACTCTCCTGGGTAAGTCTAGCAAAGTGGTAACCTGTAGGGTCACCTATACAAGGCCTCAAATGGTGTGATACCAATGGTTGAGTGGTAGATTTTTTTTGTACGCAAAATCCACCAATGGTAAGTGATCCTCCCAACTATGTCCGAAATAAAACATGCATGCCCAGATCATGTCCTCCATAACTTGAATGGTCTGCTTAGTCTAGATGTCCATATGTGGGTGAAATATTGTGCTCAACTATATCTGGATCCCAAATTCCTCCTTTAATCCTTTACACAACCAGAATGTTAATCGAGAATCACGATATGAAACTATCATTGATGGGACTCCATGGAGTCAAACTATCTCCTACATGTAGAGGCGTCCCAAGATCTATACTAAACTATATTCTCATATAGCTAGGAAGTGACCCATCCCAGAGGGGCTCATGTCATGACTACCCCAAGCCCGCCTTCAATAGGCAAGGGATGGTGACTAACACTGAGTATGCATATCCCACAAAAGGTAGGCATTATTATAAGTACCTATACACAAGCACACATCTCCAAGACACAAAAAACTTAAATGTAAAAAAACTATTAAGTAAACAATGCATGAATACCACTAATATCTCACAGCAGAGTATGATATAAAAAGTAAGTAAATAAGACCAAATATAAGCCCTCCACAAAGATTTTGTAACACAAGTATAACTAGGAAGTAAAGGTACTGGGACTACTATCTGAAAGTCACAGTAACACACCTCAGTCTTTCTGGTCTCTCTAAGCACTATTTGGTCTTGGTCTTCCAAGAACTCCATCAAAAGGTTGATCATCTACACAAGACACGACACGTACGGGAAAATCCCATGCATGGGTGAGTATAAAAATACCATGTAGGACACCCTGAAACCATAAAGTAATTCCACAAAGTAATACCACAAAGAAAATTACAGTCATCTCTACATAGGTATATTTCTACAGTACATATAACAAGAATATCCAGATATACTAATGAGAAACACCATGACATCGGGTGATCAAAACCAACTTCTAGTCATAGGATTCTACTAGAATCATGCTTGTTCTATTAGAAATCACTCATCGAGCCATTATATCATTAGAGAATATCATGAAGAGGTCTAGATCAGTTGGGCCCCATCCAAAGAGGACATATTGGTCAATGAAGACTATGATATAAAAATAGTGGGTCATACCCAGAACTAATTTAGGGACACCATAAATCATGTTTAGACTCACTGTGGGATACCATATACTCAATATGGATCAACTTATTGTGTAGGAGATCACACCCAGACACACTAGGAGATACCATTAACCCTATTGATGCGGCCCGCTAGATGGAAGATCAGCTCCCTACTCAAAGAGGTTATGCAATTCCACATACTCTACTAAGGGTGATAGAGGATCACACTCTAGTCTCGGGGAGGACAAAAAACTCTATCTGAGACTCATCCTCTAGAGGGGATTATAATCCATTGATGTGAATGTAATATTGTACTAAACCCTTGAGGAAAGGACCAATGGGATACTTTCAACCTATACTGGTCCAAACTAAAAACTCACCACTTGTCACAAAATGGTCATCTCAACGTTAGGGTCTCAACCTCATAAATGGCTCCTCGATTGGGCACTCTCTTTAAGAGATATGCTCGTTTGATAGAAACCACCTGCAGTTTTACCAGGGTCTGCGGCCTTCTATCGTGGTAGGGCCAACCTACCACTGTGGTCTATTGACACTATCGGTCAACTGACCATGCATATCAGACACACAATCAATACTCCTGTGGCTGACATTTTCAGCTAACCGACAAGTTTGTTCCACCTTGTGGAATCTCAAGCTATCACGTCTCACAATCAACCACCACAGTTTAAAGTGGACACCTTTGTCTTAGTGACCCCAAGTCTGACCTAGGTCCAACCTTATTATTGGCTCGAACCACCTGGCCCAACCCACCTTGGACTAGCCCACTCCACCCGGTCCCCCTCCACTCAACCTACTCCACTCATCCTGCATCCCACATGGATCACCATTGCCTCTGTATCCCCGTCACCACCACCATCTCACACGACCGGTGCTAGATGCACCCACTGCATGCGACTCTTCTACCGTGCACCAACGCCACCACCAGTCACCAGTGCCATGTTTGTGGTCCCTTCCATGGACCACTAGGCCTCCTTTGATGTCTGATAAATCTAATGGTCACAAATATGAGATCTTTGTGTCCTGATCTACATAGATCCAGCCTCAGTTATCGATTCATCTTGAATCTAGGGGTATGATCATGTTTAGAACCATCCGAAAATATCGATCTATGAACTGAGGGTTCCAACAATAAATAATGAAAATAAAAGAGGTTTAAAATCACAATAATTAATTTTTTAACATCGTTGGATAAGCGTTCTTTTCCAATGATAAATATTAGGGAGTTAGGGTTAGAAAACAAAAACAAACAACTACCGATAATCCTTTAGATAATCTAATCCTGTAAATATGACCAAACCATGAATCAATATGTTCATTGATTGGTCTACATTCATCGTGTAATTCAATAATGGGAAAAGAAAATAAATATAAAAAGCCATACCATGATTTGGATTGCTCGCTGATGAAGAATGGTCATCATGTCATTGTCCTATGCAAGGTCCTTTGAATCTAAGGTGTGTCAGTCATCAATACATGATCTATCATCATCACCTAAGATTTTTCTCAATGATATATCCAATGGTTCTACATGGTTTCTAGGGTTATGAATATTACCCTATAAATTCTCAATAACAAACTTTTTAAATATTTTTAGTCATTCCATCAATAAAAAAAATTATTAAATTATTTTATTCTCGTTGCAACCCGCGGAAGATTTTTCACAAATGGCCCATTCCGACTAAAGTTAAGTCATTCCAAGGGTAAAGCATCCATTATAAGCTCAATAATGATCTCATAGTTTTTATCCAGGCACTTATTTAATAGTTATTCCACTATTTCAGGAAAATCATGTGCACATGCTATTAAAAGTTTAATGTTTTCCAAACATTTATTTTGAGATCATCGAGCCTCTAAATCACATTCCATCTTAGCACCAGGTCTTGAAATCATTCCATATAATATCCAAAAATAGCACATGGAAAATATGAGATGTTAAAAATTCATTTTTTCTTTAGAAAAATTTTTGAAAATTAAAATTGAAAATGGTTCTTCTAGAGTATAATCCTACTACTTGTTTTTAAATGAATAGAAAACCATATTCTTAAATATTTGTGTTTTTAAACTAGTTTGAAAAGGTATTATATTTGAATGTAAATAATATGGTGTGATTTCTCTCTTTTAATCCCTAATGGTCATCTTGGTGTTAATGATTAATTTATTATTTTGGTTTCAGGTCTTGTCTAGCCTTAGGTCCCTCATGGAGTGAACACTTTCTGTGGTTGGTAGTGACCGGTGAGGTCACATGGAGGTATATTTAGTTGTTCATTTTCCATCCACTATTGGTGTTTGTTTTACTTTTTTTTACTATTTATTTACATGTTTTCATGGGATAAATCATTCCCAATTGATTCATTCTTGATACTTGATACTAATTTCCATCCTTGGAGGAACAAGAATTCCTTTTGGCCTTGTTTTGGTCTGGATTGGGTGATAGGTTTTGGGTCAACCCATGTTTCTTCATGATGGAATTCTCCCTTTAAAGTTAATGGATATGTTTTATATCAAAATAATATCTATTGATTAAAAGGATATATTTTTGTTTAGTTGAACACCCAACCCCAATATGGACCTTTTATAGAAGATATTCAAGGTGAAATCAACCAAATTTATGAAAGGCTACAGGAAAAATGGGATGATGATATATTATTTATTTTATTTATTAAAATATTTCTATTGGAAGAAATTTGGATTACTAGAGAAAGGGGAGATCTAGAGAGATCACGAATCAAATGGTTGGAGAAAGGATATTAAAACTCAATATAATTCCATGCATTCATAAGGGGAAAAAGTTTTTTGAGAGGCTTAACTAATAACTAGAGCATGGTTATTTCTATAGAAATATCGATACCATTAGTCCATGTGTATCCTCCCACTTAATTGAGCTCTTAGATGTCCCTCTACTTGGTTTTATAGGAGATAATTCTTATAAAGAAGAAAATATATTTTTTACAATATTCCATTTTCAATGGAAAACTATGAAAATGATTTTTTAAATGACACACCAAAGGAAGAATATATTTTAAAAATGTGAAAAATCTCAATCCCAAGAGTGAATTGGTACCTAATTGATCCCCAAACTCCTACTATATCTCGACAAGGTATTTCATCAAGAAGAACTTGATAGTAGTAGTAGAGAATTATTTCAAGGGTGGGTTTCTTCCTGTAGTTACCATTTCCACTATTCTTATTCTTATTCCAAAGGTGAATCAACCCAACTGTTTTAGTGAATTCTAACCTATTATCTTATGAAATTTCTATTACAAGGTTCTTTTAATGTGCCCTAAAAAGATATTTTCTAAACTCTTGATACTATATATTTAATATGAATATAATGTCTTCTATAAAGGTTGTAACATACAAGGGGTGATTGGGATTACTTAATAAATGCTATCGTAATTTGATATTAAAGTTATCGAATCAGATTACATGGTCAAGATTTAAATGTATAACGAATATGGTAGAATATAGTGGTGTTATACCCTAAAAGTTTTAAGGTGATGTGGATTATCAAAATGGTTATATGATATTATTTTTATTTTCTTCTCATCACCCTATTTTATAATATTTTTGTTGACGAAAAGGTTTTGGTTTTTCAAATTAGTCTAATGGTTTCCCTAGGGAGACCTTATAACATTAATTTTAATCATCTTGGCCCAACATGTGCTTTGTAGGAAGCTAAAATTTGAAATTTATAGTGGGATGGTTCAGTATTTCAAGGTCCTTATTGGTTTTGTTGGGTTCTCTCATTTATTAATCATGGATGTTATAATTTTATTCATTAATAGAAGAATAAACTTCATCCAAAAGTTTAAAGATATTTTATACTAGTACAGTAGTAAGAGTGTACAATTCATCAATATTGGGAAAAGATACATCATTATTCCAAGAAAATTATTGTGTATATAGGCCAAAACCATTGTTTAAAGTCTTGGTATTAATAGAAAATAGTTCAATATGGATTATTTGGGAGCCCCTTTTTTAAATAAAAGGATATTCATCCAAGAATTGAAGGTATTATCAACATAATTATAGGTATAATTATCAACTAGAAGATTTAATCTCTTTATTTTGGAGGAAGGATCACACTTGAAGGTGTCCTCACTAGTAAAGATGGTGAAGGTAGGAAAAACATTATAAGAAAAGAGGAATTAATCTTAAAATAATTGATGATATCATGTAGTTCATGAAAATTAAGCTCTCATGGGATTATTTCTCTAAGAGTTCTCTTTGGGAAAGATTTATTTATAATAAATATGGTTCCACTCTATCTTATTATCATGAACATGATATAAAGGGATCTCAATTGTGAAAATACTTATTGAATAAATGACTATCATCCATGATAAATCCCAGGGGATCATTGGAAAAAGTGACCTTCGTTTTTTTAAATACAATTGGACTAACAGTGCTCATTTTTTCCTAGCATTCCCAGTACCTAGAATCAATTACAGACATATGAGTTTATATATTTATATCATTAATGTTTTATTCGATTAATATCAAATGATTATTCACTCCATCATTCAAATGGTGGTGGAATATGACATGTGAATCTTCACTTAAAACTCTTATGGTCTTTCCACCCTTTTTTCTTCATGCAATCTCATACACAATCATGGTAGTGAGGGTGAATGGTCTGGTCATTTATCGTGAAAACAAATTCTAGGAAAGATGAATTTTCTCTTATGGGATATTCAGAATTGTGTTGTTATTGTTGATACAAAAGTGAAAAATAAAGTTATCACTATTTTCTAAAAATTCATTTGTTGTGTTAATGAATTGATGGAAACGATACTATACTTAATTTTTGAAGCATTATGGGATCGATTTATCCTTGTGTGTTCATGAAGGTTGTATAAATTTCAAAACACTGTTCATCTCCATCGAACATTTTATTACATTACATTTTTAATTCAGTGTAGGTGAAATTTTTAATTTCAATTCTAGGATCATACTTTTTATTGCTAGATATTGGGTGATATGGTAGTTTTGAAATGATTCCCTCTAAAATGGAACCATACCAATGAATAGTATTAAAATAAAGTTTTTTCCTACCATTCCAACATTAATTTATCTTTGCAAGGGATATGATATTCTAAATTATGACAAAATATATATTCCCTCTTATATTTTCACTAATTCATCCTCATCATGGTATAAGATAGGTCGTTTGATGCATTAGAAATATCCCAATCAAGACCTTGAACTCAAATCAGAGAATTATTGTGTTCACAATGTCATTCATGAAGGTGGACTCATCTACAACTTTAGGGTATCTATGATTACTTATTTATAGACCTATTATATTAATTTTAATTCTATAATTATTGAATCTCATGATTTATTTTCTATCCTTTATCTTTCCTCTTCTAATAATATTTTGTTAATAGCAGTTGAAGTTGACCCATCACTATTCATGTAGTTTCTATCTAGGCTTCTCCCTTAACATTGGAGTATTGTATATACTATAAGAGACTATAGAAAAAATATTTACCAAGGTGTGTATTTTCTTCATACCTAGAGAGAGTTTAATTCATGATAGACTTCTTAACTTCTAATAGAGTTCACAAGGAGGAGATGATTATTTACTCAAGTGTTAGCACTCTCCCCAAGGATTGTAATGATTTTCTTCTTAGTGATGATCTTATGAAACATAATTTTTTCCTACTATGATATAGAATTTATTTTCCACTGTATCCATAATTATTTTTCCTTAATAAATTTTTTTATTTATTTTCAGTCAGGAGATAAGGTTCTCCGGACCTCACTGTAATCCACCATGGGCACCAAAACCAGTGTTTCCAACTTCCCCTAGTAGAAAACGGTTTCCCTAAATCTCAAACGAAACCATGACTATCACAATAGGGTTAACCAAAGAAAAATTCATATACCATGACATAACCCTCATCCAAAATGGTTTTAATCAACTCTAGTCTTCATCTATCTATAAAATGGATAACCTCCATGATAATAGAATACCCATCACTAAGACTAAAGCCTCCACAATATAATAAATTTACCACAATTGTATTTTTCTTCTTAAAAAACCAAAAACTAACCTCTTAATCATAGAACCACTTCCAAACACTCTTATACTACCTCAAACACCTAAAAAATTAAAACATCATAAAAACCCAAGCCTCTACCAACAAACATGAAAAAACTTTATTTAAATGATTTTTGACTCATTTATATGTGGTTGTTTTTATAAACTTTCCTGAATCATTTTTTTGTGTTTTAAACTACCACAAAATAATATTTTCCAATAGTGAAACAAAACACATAGTAAACAACTTTAATATAATTTAGAAAAAATTCTAAAAATTTCATATACTTTAAAAGATCTTTGAAGGGTGGTTTGTGGCTTTAATGCAACTTATTGAGGCTTGTATACTTCACTAAGATAATATGAGTGAATAAATGAATAAATTTATCAATAAAAACTTTTATGGTTATGATCTAATAAATATCCATCAATGTTAAATTTATTTATTTATATTATTTTTTCTAAATAAATTTATTTTTAAGTTAAAACATGTAATGAAAATTCATACAAAATAATAAGAACATTGTGTTTTTACAAGGTTTTTTGTTCACCACAAATGATTACATCATTGGTATGGATAAAATCACACATGGGTAAATGATTTTTTAAAATTAAAAATTAAATATAATTAAAGTATAAATTATCCATGAACTTTAGTAGAGTATCTTCTAACAATTATGTGGAAAGTGTTTCAACTTTAAAAAATTTGCTTATATAGTATTGTTACCAAATTATAGTAGTTTCTTCAAAATGTATTAAATAATTAATAATATCCATGAAATGAAGTAATGCATCCATATAAATTAAGTTATCACAAGAAAAAAGTGACACTTTATTCCACTTCAATGAAGAATTCAGTTCTTCTCAATAAAACCATTTCTTCATAAAATAAAATACTCATACTATAAAACTATATCTTATTCATCACACTATGATGTGCTGCTTTCACATATAAAATTAAGGAATTCATGATAAACACAAAATTAGTGATACATCTCAAGAATAGAAAATATTAATTCTTCTAGAAACTTCAAATCGGTAATATATTAGTTGTGTAAATAAACTTATATATTCTTTGTTTCGGGGAGTTTCAAGTCATTGGTAGACCTTCACTCCACTCCTCTTCGACTGTGACCTAGTTGAAATGTCGACACCCCCCCCCCCCCACCCACTCCCATCATTGGAGGGGGGTTTATAGTACCATTTCCTAAGGATTGATTGCTTTCTCTTCCACTTATCTCAATTTCAAATTCATTCCCATATTTGTTTTAGTCTCTCTTTTCCTCAAGGTTCCTGACCTCTTTTATGGTGTGCCTCATATCTCACTTTCATATTTAGAGTCCACAAAACCATTGAGCCTTCTTGATCAGACATTAGGGGTTGGATTAAGGTATCATTGTCCTTTGGTTTCCTCTTTTTGACAGGTTTGTATCTGGTTCCTTGGGTTTGTCAGGATGTGTGATTGTGGGTATTCTAGATAAGTGTAACTTTATGGTATGTTTTTATTCATCATAGGACTTGATTTGAGTTTGGTATATTCCTCTACAAAACTATAATGGGAGTCACTTATTATTTTTCTAGTGTCCATACATCTTCCATATAAATTGGGAAACTCCTTCAACAACATTGTGGGTATGATTTCTTGAGCTTCCACTACCCTTTTAAAATATTTCTATTATTCATGTTCTTGGAAAATTGGTTGGCCAGTGTTTTTGTGCAGATAGTAGAACAAACTCAATATCTCATCTAATTTTACCCTGCATATGTGTTGAGATTTATGTATCCAAACCACCAGTGGAGTGTATTTATATCAAATTTGGGGAAGAGTTCAAATGAAAATAACCTATTTTGTTTAAATCCTTGTCAGATTACTATATTTCTTGTAATCATATGGGTCTCTTTATTTCAAATTTTCATCAAGTCTGTAAATAGGGGTTCATGGATTTTGATTTGATGACCCATTAGTTGCTCGATAAGGAGAATTATGCTACCTCAATGATGGATATGGTGGGTAACTAGTGTTCTATTATGGAAAAGTCTACTCAGGAAGATCCAAGACCTAGAGATGATGAACCGAAGGTCACTGAAATATTCAATCATTTGAGGAATGATCTGGTCAGTCCTAAGACATGTGGGCAAGATCCTTTAGTGATAGTTGAAACTAAGGTGGTGATTGTTGCTTCTCCCTAAATTCTATCTCCACCACTTTGAATTATGGCTCATTTGTAGGGGATGTGAAGTCTAATAGTGGAAATTTTCCTGAATTGGTGAGTCAACCATCAAGTTAGGGTGGATCAATGGTAAGAAAGGTTCAAGATACCTCAATGAAATATACTAATTTCTAGGTGAATTTTTTGAAATGTTCAAGTATAAGAAAGATCTTTCCTAGTCTAAATATGAGTAAACTTTTTGATGGACTGGGAACTAAAGGGTGAGTTTAGAAACAAGCTAAATGACTTGTATGGAATCAAGTGGTGGTGATTCTGACCATTTCTCTAGAGATAGTTCAGATGACTAAATCAGTATAGGGATTCGTATCCCAAGAAAGAATAAGGTGTGGAAGGAAATCATAGACTCAAGTGGATGCATTCTATCTAATGGAAGGAAGTTAATATGTTATAAGGATTATTCTTACCTTTCTGAACCTAAGGATACAAACTATTCATCAAAGTATAAGACTAATTATTTGGGTTGTTTCTCCATTTATAATGAGTAAGAAACTAAAGGTTGAGTTCTTGAGGAACTAGATAAAGAAAGGGGTGTGAAGGAATACCCCAACCAGAGGTAGGTTGAATCTATAGTTGAGGGTATTTCCAATAGTGTGTCTTTTGTTAGGATAGATGGCCGGAAAAGAGAGGCAGGCAAGGAGGTTGTACATAATGAGATAACTTTGGATATTATCAACCATTTGGAGGAAGAAATGTTGGAGGTGGAATTTTTTATTAAGGCCTCTAATGAGGTTTCTGACCGGATGTCTGAGAGATTAATTTTCATGGAAAAAATAAGAAGAAATGTGATTGGATCAACAAGCATGAGCTTATTCTGATAATAGGGTTCAATGAAAGGAAGATAAATTCATAGGAGTTCATTCAAGCATGGTAAAATATGGATTATTACTTTGAATACCTGATCAAGGATTAAGTATAAACAAATTTTAGTGGACTTAAATAGAAAATTATATAGCTATTATGCTTCCAATAGTATCAAACTTGACTTTAATGGTTTGAATATTCCTTTTGGTAATCCGATGTTTAGAAATAAATGGGTCGGCAGATCCACAGAAGTTTGGTGGTCGTTGAAATAGAAAGGAATCAATAGAAATTTTTTCCCTTCATGGTGAAATCAGTATCTCAACTTGATTCAAGTTATTTCCCATAACTTGAGTCGGTTGGTTCATTATTCTTGTGAAAGTTTCCATTACAACTTCTATCATAGGGTTTTCAGTGCATGGTCTTTTGCGGTCAAAATTTGTATGGTTCCTCCTACTTCTAACCATTTTCTAAAATAATAAAACCTTAGTAAGAAATTTATTTCATTTACGAATATTTTATCTATAAAGGTTTGTTATGTCTTAAAACCTTCTACTTAAACAACAACTATATTTCTCTATAAATCATTCATAATGATTCATAAAAAGCTTGTGATTAACCAAACATATCCCTCAGAAGAGTTAAACTAGGAGTGTAGCAAGGCCCATTTTCGTGGACCTGTTACTATTTGATTCTACCTCAAAGTAGTGTTTTTCGATTTCACCCCTAGATACATCTGTTCCAAAGCCACATCCACTTGTTCTTATCCAGACAGGGATTTCTTTGTTCAGAAACCAATTACGTAATATTTCACAAAATCTAAGGAAGTTTTCCTATATTAAAACTTTTCTATAGGGTTATTCCAAAAAAAATCATATCCTTATTTCCACAAATAACTAAACTATCCTTTGATACCAACTATATCATATCCCTTTTTATTACATAACATTGCATTATAATTTACAAATAGAGGATCTTTAAAGCTTAGTGTCTTAGAAAAAGGTACATAATACATGAAAACATACAACATTATTCTAATACACTTGAAAGGATTATTCATTTTTTCATCCTAAGTAAAATTATTTCAACTCATAACCTGGGGACATATATCAAAGGAAAGGGTGACCAAAAGGCCCAATAAGGGGAAAACAAGAGAAACAGTTTACATGTAAACTTGAGCAATATCTATGATAACATGAGGAATATCATAAAAGAATGATAAATATTCATTTCATAATAATAATAAATTGAATAATAATTTAAAATTTTGGCTAAAATATTTAATTTATACATTCATAATCATATCACTAAGGTCCATCCCCAAGGTATCATAAAAATTATCATGGTTATTCACCAAGGTATCGTAAAACTTGTCATCTCTAGAGATTAATTTCTTTACCCAATGCATTGGAGAGATATCAGGGAAAACCTTTAATATGTATTTATATTAATCTAATCCATATATATAATAATAAAACATTTCATAAAAATCTATGGATAATTAAAGAAATTGTTTTCATATCAAAATCATAACGTTTTAAAACGTGCTTAAAAACAAGTTCCTTTTGTCATTTCAATCCCATAGAAAAGGAAGGTTGATTTCATGTATGTTAATACCAGATTTAAAATATATCATTTGTAAATAAATTTTAATAAATTGGTATAATATAGAGTTTTGGGTATTTATAAAAGAAAATAAAATAATTTCATTAGAAAAGAGAGAGATTTTGAGATGAAAATTATGTAGCATAACGGCTATGAAACATGGTTTTAGAAAACATTAAAAATTGAAGGGACAAGGATCACCCATTCATAAAATAATCATAATATAGTCAATTTAAAGAATAAAATTTAAATAATAACATGGTATGGAAATTTAAAAGACATACCACATAAAAGAGAACCTGAAAGGAAAAAGAAGTTGGGAATTCCCTTACCTTGAAGAGTAACTTATAAAACTCTAATATTGGAACCTTGAGGGCTTGAGGACACCTTGGGAGGAATCTTTATGAGGTAAAAATATCAAATATTCTAGGGGAATGATTTTTTAATGAAATAAAATGAAGGAATGTCTTAGTATTTATAGTAAAAAGTTGGGATTTTTTTATAAATTTCTGAGGACACCTCATCGGTGGTATTTGCAAAACCATGGGCTTGACCATGGTACTTGCCCATGGTTTTGGCCACTTGGGACAACTCATATAATATTTTAATCCCCATTAGTCTACCAGAATTTTAAATTTCATATTACATCATTATGATGTCATAAAAAACATCGAAAACTCAAAAACGGTATTTTACTATTCACCGAAAAGCAAAACATTTTATAAAAATATCTTAAATTCACCCTACCATAATATTGATTTTCTAAATTAAAAAATGAACTCCATTTTATGAAAATAATTTTCTAAATATGAGCAATTTAATTTTTATGTAAAATCTCTATTTACTTGAAAAAAAATACTAATATTTAACTAATAATTTCTAAAACAGATATTTATTTATACTATAATATCACATTACCATTCAAGATTCCTAAATTTAAAAACAACACTCAATCCAAATTAGAGGCTTCAACAATAATAAGATATCATTGGATGAATTATTTCAAGCCTGGGAAAAGTTGGCCTCTCAATTCGAAGCTTTTATCCTTGACAACACTGACAAAAAGGTAACAACTTTATCTTAAAAGTTGTATAAGGGGATTGTGTCCAATATGTTTAAGTTGGTTTTTAATAATTTTGATATTTTCTATAGTGTTTGATACTTTGGTTGGAATTTAAGGTTCCAAATTTTTTCCATAAAAGTTTCTTTTAATAAAAAAAATATATATTATGGTGTGAGATATTACTATTTATAAGGGTAATATCACAATTCATAAGTTACTATTCACTAAAAAATAATTTGATCTTAATAGACTCTAAATTTCTTACTGATCAAAATCATATAAGTTTGTTTTTTGAAAATCATTTCACAGTGTCAATTATTTAAAGTATAAAAAATATTTTAAAATTCTTTTTTTATATTCATCAATAATATGAAACTTCTTATAAAAATACTAAAAATTCATCCTAGATTAATTTTGACATTTAAAATTCAAAAAAAATGGTTTTTACCATGATAAGAAATAAAAAATTTATTTATAAAAATGGATTACACAAGTAATAAATCCCTCATTATATAACCCCTTATAACACCTGCAAAGTACCTAAGAGTAAGGTTTGTAATGTTGATAGAATCTTCAGGCGTCTCGGACAAAATTTCTTGATTAGTGATTTCTATCAACTTGAACTTATCTTTCAGGTGATTTTATTCAATCTTAACATGTTGAAGATTCTCTTAGGCTTGGTCCAGAGAAAATCCCAATGATGCTACCTCCTTCCCAAGCTCTGAAAACAGGGCTTCGTATGGCATGATTCTACTAGTAGAGGCCATCGACTCTTCTTTCTGCATTATTTATCCATTATCATTTCTATTTATAAACAATAATAATAACATTAAAAATTATTATTGTTTCCAACAGTCATATTAACAAATGATCAAAACTTAATGATTACATTTCAATTATACTTATATAGTTTTATTGATTATTACATAGTAAACCATAAATTTTTAGGAAACAAAATATTATTCAAAAGTTTAGGTAGTTACAGTTGGATTCCACCATGTAGTCGGTGAGTCACCTAGAGAAAACCAAAACTGTCTAGTTTTCACCTATAAAACCATAATATTTCAATATATAGTTATCCTTTAAATGAATACAATTTTTGATAAAATGTACCACATGAAACACTAAGTTTAAACAAACCACGATATAAAATATAAATGTTATTATTTAAATGTGACCATTATAACCTTATCATGGGTTTAGCGGGTATTTGTAAGAGTAACCACATTATGAAATATACATTGAAATTTTTTCATTATTAAAATTAATTTATTAGAGACTAATAATTAACTACTCAATTTTGAATAATATTAATTAAATCAAATAATTATAAATGTCATTAAAAGTATAAAGGGTTTATTTCTTTATAAAAGTAGGTTTTCCTTATATTTTGAATTTCCATTTAAAAAAAATTATAAAAATTATAAATTATATCTGATAACTGGACATAATTTTTTATATGATCGAATCAAATAAATATTAAAGTTATTTTTTGGGATTTTTCTGAAAAGATTGATTTTTGGGTGAATAGTGGAAAATACATATTTTTATGAAAACTGGAATTTATTTTAATGTACTAAAAAAGGATCATTCTATAATGGATTTGTTTAAAAGTGAAATTATTCCCCTTTAATTAAACATAATTTAAATAATTTAATATTAATCAACGTTATACATTATTTTTGTATAAAATCGTTGTTATACTTAAAATAGGCACTTTTCTAAAAACATTTTTTCATTGTGTTTCGCACACTTACCTTAAAATTAATTTTTACCACTTATATAAATTAAATATTATAAAATGGATTTCATATTTTCAATTATAATAATAAAATTTTGTAATAAGAAAATTTTTATTTTTAATCGTAATGAATAGTAACTGTGATAAAAGTTTATTTCCACAGTAAATGTTAAAAGAGGGTAAAAGTGTCAAATATTAGGTCAAATAATTAAAATATCCTAAAAACTCACCTTAAAATGAGTGTATTAGTTTATTCCTTACCACCCTTGTCATTATCTTCACAAATGGTTGAATTTGGATCTACTTTCTATGAGTATGACTTCCCTTTTATTATAATAAAAATATATTTCCAAAATTTCCATTTTCTCTCTATTATAATATTTTCAAGATAAGGATATAGATATAAATACTATTTAGATGAATATAGATAATTAAATTTATTATAAATAAGCTATATTTATAATAGAAATTTATTTTTAATTTTTAGGGATGATATAATTACCTAATATTCTTACATATCATTGATGTAGTGCATGTGAAAGTAGGTGAAAAATAAAAGTAAATAGTTTTAAAAATATTAAAATTAATTCAATTTAGATAATTTTTAATATTAAATGATTTTTATGGAAAAAAATTAAATCTAATTAAAATTTTAAATATTTAAATTCTAACTCCATTGTTATCTTGGTGTCATTAAATTAAAATTATGTGAGTAGTTCTGAAAATGACTTTAAGAATATTAAATGTTAAATAATATCTTATAAATGGAATTAAAAATCAAAAAATTAATATAATGATTCAAGTGGATATTAAAATGGTAAATAAAACCACTTATTTCTATTTTTAAACCACTTGTAATTTTTAAATTACATTTTTGACCCTTAAATACTAACTATTTATGAAACCACCATTGATTTTTTACCTAAAAATTGGACTTAATATATCCCTTTAAATGATGCATATAAGTTAAATTTTCTCTAAAAACTAAACACAAATACCTATATAAAATTTTTATTACAGACCACTAATCCCATGTATTAATCAAATTTCACTTCTATAAAGGCATTAATCTTAATCGATAAGTGGCGTTTCAAATATTGAGGTAAGGGATTCAATGTCACTTTCACCTTTCTTAATCAAAATTCATTATTTTGAAACCATATTAATCCTTTAATAATTTTTCATAAATTATTCTATTTATACTTTACTGTAATATATTTTATCAATTTATTGTGGGGGAACACTTTTTACCTCTCAAATAAATCTCCTCCATAATCCGTTATTATGTAAAAATATAGATTTTACAATTATGGTATTTCGATTTCAATTATCCTCTTATTTTTCAATAATAAAATTATTAACTAAAAAGTTATTATAAATAATTTTATTTTTTTATTTTCTATTTTATTTTATAAAACTCACAAATTTACTAAATTACCCATCTTTTTAACACTTTTTAAAATCATCGCTCACTGTGGTTGTTTTACACAACCTACGTGAATAATGACACTTTTATGAATTTAAGTCTATCATGGGTATTCTTAAAATTTTATTTTATTATTTAATGTAACATTAATATTAAATTAATTTTATTTTTATGATTTTGGAATTGAAAATATTACATTATTATAATGAATGTAAAATTAAATAAACATGGTTATTTGTTTCTACAAAAAACTATTTTATTAAGGAAGGGTTTTGGGGTTGTGAAAATTTGATAAATAATTGAATCTCGTTACTTCTGTAATGATATGAAAACTATTACTTTAATATTATCTATTTTATGAAAACATTGTACCAATACCATTTACCATTATAAATATATCATACATTTTTAGATATTTTGAACCGAACGATCCCAAAACGACTGATGTGAACTATACCAAATTATAAAATGAGAAAAACATGATAATAAGGTAAAATAATAAGGGAATAAACATGAAATATTTTCTAAATAAAGTATATAATTATTATAATTTTATTTTCTAAGATTTTAATGGATATATGATACAAGTCAGGAATCGAGGTAAGGGATTCTTAACTCAATTTATTTTTATTGAGTTATATCACTTCTTCATGGAATATACTATGCCAAGATTATTTGTTTTATGAGATCTAATTGTCTTATGTTTTATTTCAAATTTTCTTCTATAGATTTAAATTTTTTCACATAATCACATCATTGATTAATTCTTAACTCAAATATTTGGATCTCTATAAGGGTTCTTAGTCTCAATTTTGATTCCTAGAGACCAGTTTCATATTGAACACCATGTTTTATTTTATATACTACAATTATTCCCCATGAATATATTTTGACATAATATTTTATGTATTTCATGATATTTATAGAACCATATCATGTTCTAAATTCATGTGGCCTTTTATTTGGAAGTTCCCAAAGCTGTAAGGGTTTATTTTATTATAATCTCATTATTATTCGGTATTGTTTATATTTAAATTTATATTGAAGGAAATTATAAGAATTATTTATTTCAAACTCAATATATTTTATTAATCTATGGTAAGTTATGTATTTTATACGTTTTTCTTTCATTTTAATCTCTTTGTTACTTAATACAATCGATGAAATGTTTTTTTAATAAAAGTAGACCTTATTTTTCTTTAGAAGATGATATTTTTCTTCAATGGCCATGTTTCTTAAAAAAATTAAGAATGTTCATTTCTATGATAAAATGAAAATTTAAATTTTTTTTGATATTTTACTTCATTATGAAGTATTATAAGTAATCTTATTATCATTTTACAAATGAGATGCTTTTGAGTTTTTACTAAAATTGTGAAAGGAATCATTATTTTAATGTTTACTGAATGGTCATTTTCTCCCTAAATCATCACTATTATTTTCTTTAAATATTATTTTAAAATTTTCCATAGTTATTTTCAAATAAAATAATTTGATAAATATTATGGTAATTTTTATTTAAAATGTTATAAAAAATGATATTTTTCCATGTTTTCAGAGAAAGGTTTGAATATCCTATTAAATTAATTTTCATCTATGTCAGAATAATTTGAATATTATTGTGATTTACTAAGGTTATAATATAATTATATCATCCAACATATTTCTCTAAATGGATTATTATAATGTTTTTCAATTTATTTACTAGGGAAAATATTGACATTTCATATGCTAGTTTTTCAATATGAATGTTTATATTGATTTTGTATTTAATTATTATTCATTTATTTCATAAGATAAATACATTATACTTAATAATATATGGTTGGGACCCATTATATCCCCTCAATGTATCGGTGGGTCTCATGATACAAACTAAGTTTGGGGTTTTTCATACACATTACCTATTTATGTGTGATGTATTATCATGAGGACTTGATGATATGATTATGATGTTCGATATTATGCAATATATCATTATGAAACTAGTTATTATTTTCCATGTGATTATTTATGTTGTTATATAATCCATTGATATATTCCCTTTTTATGATATTATTTATTTGTCATAGTTTATTATTGTTTATCTCTATCATATTGTTTATGCCTTATGCATTCATGATAGATTCAGATGTATGTTTTCCCTTACTGAGAATTTAACCTCACCCATTCTTATATTTCCATTCCCCGGGTTTTGAAGGAGAATAATATGAATGATATGATTATTATTATTGGATAATTTTTTGGGAGATATTAAATACATATTATGGAATAATAAAATCATTGTATAATTGAAAAAAATCCATTAGATGAGAAAGATATAGGTTTTCTTCAGTAATAATTTTCCTAATTATCTAAATCTATAAACCAAAAAAGTATTGGGTATGTAATTGACTTGATAATTTATTTTTTGTTGTAATTATTGAAGGTAAAAATAATTTCACTTGAGTTGGTATTAAAACCCATATATAAATATAATGTTTTTAGCACCAGACCCTAGTGTATGAGTCCAAGCTACTATAGTTGGTATCATGGTAGAGTTTAAATAACTTGAAGAGTTAGAAATTTGTTAAATTAGGATAATTTAAGAGCTTTAGGTACCATAAATATTTTAATAAGTCAATGTTTGGTCATATTTTTAAAGTAATAGATAAAATATTTAAGTTTTTTTATGGGAATTTTTGATGATTAAGAAAATTTTGGGAGACATTTGTTGGGTTGTTGGAAGAATACATGATTGAGGTATATATAACCTTTAGGTTTAACATGTAATTTACTATAAAGGTTATTTATAAATCATTCTATCTTACTAGGTATAAAATATTTAAGGTAAAGATAACCATTAGGTTTAATGTGATCTTTGATATTGAGGTAATTATAGATACGGGTTTATTATATTTTTGGGAAAATGTTTTTTACTATATAGATAATATTAGAATTAAAAGGGGTGATTTAGTGATTATTAAGTTAGATTTATTTTTTAATAAGTTCACTATATTTTTTGTAAAGTTATATGAATCAATATAGATGAGAAATTATAGGGTAGTATGGGGTTTTATGTCAAGTGATTGAAATTATTTGAAGAATAATCCTTGAGTTAACTTTTGGGAGAATATATGATGTTGTGGTGGTTATATGTCATGGTTATTTAGGTTATTTTGTGAAAAGATTAGTTTATTTTGGAGAATATAAGTATAGGGAATATATATTTTTGGTATGGTTCTTTATGAGTAATTAATGTTGTAGAACCATAGGTTTCAGGTAATTAACCATTTATTTATGTATTTTAAGTATATAAAGTAATTAGGATAAGTGTTGGGAATTTTGGAGGAGTTTTGGAATGTTTTTGGAGATTTTATGAAGGTTCTTGGTTTGAGAATGGTTAGTATAAATCTTGGAACACATCCTAGGAAACTATGCAATTCAAACAGTGGGAACTGGGTAGGCATACTATTAGACACATTGTTTGGCCAAACCATGCGGCCACCTAGGACAATCCATGAAATTGTAGATAGAGTGGTTTAGCATGGTTGGCATGGGATTCTTAAAACTGTGCAATCCAATCATGTGAGGGGTGTTTAGAGGAAGTGTATAGAAAATGTTTTTCCTAATCGTTCTCCCTAACCATGAAACATTAAAATTTAGATTCATATTTTTTGGATCTAATATGGTTTAGCCTCTAAAACCCTATTTTTTCTTATAAAATGATCATAACATGAAATCTGATCCCTCAGAATGTTGTGGAGACCCTTCCTCTTGATCCAGGAGTGATCCTTTGCTTAATCTTGGTGTGTTGGAGGCCATATTCCTTGGTAATCTCTCTTTCTTAGTGGTTTTCCTTAGTTTCTTTTCTTATTCCATCTCTTGGATGCATAAATGTAATTCATTGGGGATAGATTCACGTTTATTTATTACAATTATGATGAAATGTGATTGTTTTTTAAGGTAATAATATCTGTGGGTATTTATTCTATTTTCAAACCGCTTAGTTGAATATTTTGTGTCATTATTTGTTTTTGGCTAAGTTGAGAGGTAGGTAGCTTCACTATAGACACCTCTTAGTTAGAAATTGAATCCTTTATTTCAAATTGATTGATTTTCTTGAATTGAATTGTGAAATTGATGTGAAAAGCTTGATGGAAACCCTATTTTGTGATGGTTTATGAAATTTTGGAAATTTTTTGTTTTTTGGAAAGTGTTTTGTTTTATAAATTTAAAATAGTGATTTCAAAATATGGTTTTGTTTTTATTCATGTAAGAGTTTTGTGGAAATGTTTTCAATAAAAGAGTTTTTTTATTGAAATGGGTTATCAAAAAAAATTTAGAATGGTATTTGGAATAAATGTTTGGTGTGTGTTTATTTTCATTGATGTGACCCTATTGAAGGTTTGTGTGCCATTGGGTCACTTGGTATATGTTTACCATGTGATTAATTATTTGATTGATGAGATACTTATCATGAGTTGGAATTTTCATCTATTAATACATGTGTGGTTGTGTGGAATGTAGTAGGTTATACCAGATGGATTTTAGAAATAGTTCAAAATAATTATTTGGTTTCTTTCTTGGGAAACTTCTTTGTTTATAAACTACTTGGCTTGGAAATTTTTTTGGCTTTGATATAATCTACTTTAAAATGTTTTAAACTATTTTATATAAATTTTATAACATTTTCTATCCTAGTGGTTTGAGCTGGGAAGTCATAGAATAAAACCTAATGGGTTTTATACTCACACCCTACTTCGTAACTTTGGTGAATTTTTAGATATTGTTTATCAAGAAACATGTAAAAGAAATGTATCTTGTATCTTAGTGATGCATCATGATACTATGGGAATGTATTTTTGTGGTGGAGCTTAGAGCATATTGGTAGTTTCTGAGTTGGTTTCTTGGAGTCTTTGAGTTTTGTTAGTTTTGAATTGGGTATTGTACAGTGATCTTGGTTTTGGTTTCCACATTGTACTTTTATATGGTTTAGTTTAGTGGTTGGTTTGGTTTCCTTTGAGCTGTAATTATTAGTTCTCGTGTATCATATAGTGACATGTTTGGTTTCTACTGTTGGTTTGGTTGTTTTATTTTCAAATTGAAAATCATCCCCCAATTGTTAATTAAGCCCTTATTATTTATTGTTAGACTTTGGTGTCTTGTGGATGACACCTAAGGCCTAGTATTACTTATGCCTCTTCCCAAGCCAATGGGTGAGGGGTATAATGTTAAAAATATTATTTGGAGATAAATGTTAAGTTGATTTAGGAATCATATGGGATAAAATCATTCTTATTTTTGGGTTTTAAATTTTATCAAGTATATTTTGAAAAGTTTTAGGGTTTAGTTAATTTTCAAATGATTTAAGTGAAACTTT
Source organism: Viscum album (assembly GCA_963277665.1). Classification (NCBI taxonomy): domain Eukaryota; kingdom Viridiplantae; phylum Streptophyta; class Magnoliopsida; order Santalales; family Viscaceae; genus Viscum; species Viscum album. Next base: position 175,415,031 of record OY728157.1, read on the forward strand.
GGGCATTATTAAAGATTAATTTATTACTTATTCACATGTAGGTTCATTCATATTGGGTATTATTTTACTTGTTTTTGCCATTTTTAGTTTTATTAAATTTATAGAGATATAAGGAATAACTTCTCAACCCTTTTATAGATCTTATGATCCATTAAAATTTAATTTTAGTGTTTTAGGCTTGAGAAAATTCATCATGATATTTATCATTTAGAATAAAATCTAAGGTAGAGGTGGAAAACTATTTAAAATACAACCAAAGGAAAAAATTATGCTTATATAATGAAAATAAATAAATTAAGTAAGTTTTCTAATTCTCAATCTTGATAGAAAAATAGTTCCTCAAATCAAATAAGAGGAAGATAAATCTATCGAGACTTATGTGAATATAGTTATCAATTATTAAGGTGTGATTTTGGAAACCTATTCACATGTATGATTATTATGATGGTACACACATGGTTTATAAATATTTAAGAGATACTAATTTTATTTTTAGTAACTTGTAAAATCCTTATCATAATTAAATATACATCTAAGATTATACATATGTTAAGATACATTCATTTTTTGTAAAAAATAAATTCAATTTGTGAGGACATAATTTTTATAAAAAAGGGATAATGTAACACCCTAATATTTCAATATATAATTATTTTTTAAATAAATACTATGTTCATTAATGTGTACCACATTTTACACTCAGCTTTAAAGAACCATGATATAAAATAGAAATATTATTACATAAATATGATTGTTATAACCTTGTAGTTGGTTTGGCAGGTATGAATGGGAGTATCCACATTATGAAATATATGTTGAAATTTTTTCCTTATTAAAATTTATTTATTAGTTCCTATCAAATAACTGCTCAATTTTTAATAATATGAATTCAATCAAATAACGACAAAACCCATTAAAAGTAGTTTTTTTGTAAAAGTAGGTTTTCCTTATATTTTGAATTTTTATTTAAAATATAAATTTATAAATTTTAGTAATTTTATATGTTAAATATAAATAATATTTTACATAATCATATCTAATATAAATTAGGTCTAATTTTTGGTTTTTTTATGAAAAGAATTCATTTTGGGGTGAATAGTGGAAAATGTTGATCTTTATAAAAACTGTCATTTATTTTAATGTATTTAAAAATACCCATTCTATTATGAATTTATTTTAAAATAAAATAATTCCAATTTTATTAATAATTATCCAATTAATTCATTAGTACGCAATATTATACATTATTTAGGTATAAAATCATTTTTAGGCTTAAACAGACATTCTTCTAAAAATAGTTTTTCATTGTGTTTCATACACTTACATTAAAATTTATTTTTACCACTTATAGAAATTAAATATTATAAAATGTATTTAATATTTTGAATCATCATATTCAAATTATTTAATAAGTTAAATTTTAGTTTTACTCATAATGAATAGTAACCTTGATAAAAGTTTATCACCGCAATGATGGTTAAAATAGGGTAAAGGTGCTAAATAGAGGGTTAATGCATTAAAATATCACCAAATTATGGATTTCATTCCCTAGAACCAAATTCTGTATACTTTATAATAATCTATACTCATTTTTTGAATACCAATAAACTCTTTATCACATCATGATTTTTTTTCTGCATAACATAGTATGTGATAATGTTCTAAGAGTAGTTATCACATTGAAACGTCATAGAAGTTATCCACTATGATGAGAACCTAGAAGTGAAATGATGGTATTATTAAATATATATTCTATATATATATATGAAATCATTTAAGGGACAAAAATGATATAGGCTATTAGGCGTGGAGACTCATAAGACTTTGATACACCTTATTATGGTGTACTCCCTTAGATATATCTAGTGTAGGATATTATGAGAATGAGACCCGCCAGTAGGAAATCAAAATTTATATGTGTAATTGGATATTCCTATCTGTATATGTGTGTATTGATCCTTATATTTTAATATTATTATTAATTATTATTATAAGTCACATACTTTAATGTATTTATGAAAACAGTAATGAAATGTGTTCACATTGAGGTAGGATATATTGGGTGCATCACGATTAATATTTTATTAATGAATAATATGAGAAAGGATTTGTATTTTTTTTCTTTAAATAAATTTGATATCTTGATACCTTTGATAGAAATGATATAGCTTAAATAAATCCATGACCATTGTGTTCTATAGGCATCTTCTATTTCCTTAAAGTCAAATAAAGAGACATCAAGCACGTAGGTTGATGACACAAACATAAAACTTGCTTGATTAGATATACCATGATAAAGGTATTATATTAGACAATAAGTATAATTATGAGGTATTATTTCATTATGACATTAAATTCTTTATATATGGGTGCCTTGGAGTGTTACTAGATGCTAACCTTAGACTTTATACTGCTTTTCCTAATACCAATGAGAAAGAGGCCTAGAGTGACACACACTAAATATATCCAGAATATTTGTTGAATAATATTATTATTTAACAAGTTGAATAAATATTATTCCCACAAGTGGTTTAATAATTATTCATGTTTTATTGATCATATATATTTCATCATCAATTATTTGAGAGAAAATTATGTGAGAAGAATATTTAATAAATATTTATTTGTTATTTAGTGAATATAATATTTATTTATTTATTTTTGAATAATTAAGTTATGTTTATTTATTAAATAAATAGTCATTATTCAAGGCCCAATAAACATTATTCAAGAATGGAAGGCCGAGTTTAATGGTCCAGTGAGAAATAATACATATTTAATATTATTTGAATAAATAATATTTAATTTAATTCATGATTTTAGTGCAAGTAAAGAAATATTATTATTATTATTATTATTATTATTATTATTATTATTATAAACATGGGGTTATTTTGGGATTATAGAAATTATAAAGGGCATAAGTTCAATTATTATTTTTTATCCCTAGCGGTATGTAAATCCAATTTTATTATTTTCTTAAGTGAGCTAATTCATTTGTGTTATGCACAGTGAGATTTGTAGAGAATCCTCTCAAATCCCTAGAGATATCCCCCTCTAATAATTCTCTCAATAATAGAGATTTATCCCCATACACCACTACTCTCAAGTCTATAGAGATCGAAGAGAACCATTCCTTGAAAAAATTATTTGGGCGATCAAAGGTGAACAATGTAAGCATTAGGATATATCATGCTAGCACTTGGAGAATCTTATGGTGATGTGTGGAGGTTCATGGAAAACATGTGGATCACTAATGGAGGGAATCTATTCTGGATTCCTATAATTAAATGATGGTATAACGTAGAAAAATTTCCAGACCCATCCAAAAAGAAAAAATTTCGCCAAGGTAATCCTTTAATTGCTTAAATTAATTATAAATAACATGTGGTGATCATGTTCCTTAGTTCCAAAATTTATTTATTGTTTATATTATTTGATTCAATACCATTAATCATTGTTTTTATCATCATGTAAATCTCAGATTAATCATCAATCACGACAAATAGAATAGTTGGGCATGCCCTATCTACCACTTCTGTTATGCTTAGAACCTATAAGTGGTATCCTAGGGATCACATAATTATTATAATTATTTAAATATCATTTATTAATTAACACATTTTTCATTATTTTTCAATTGAAGTTTAATAATTCTTTAATCTAAATTGTGTGGTCTTCTTTCTTCCTCTTTTTTTCTCAAAAATATAATCAAATCAGTTAATTTTATAAACAAAATAAATTTAAATATCTCATTATGAGGTGTCGAGGAGTCTTTCTAGAAAACAAAATAGTACTCACCATGTAACCCATAGGTACACACCATGTACCAGTGTTTAATTCACCCTAAATTAATTTATAATTACTTCAATCTATATAAATTTATTATACATAGTGAATTTAATTGCACACCATGTGTTGACCGAGCCATCCTAGTGCATGGTCAGTCAGATTACACACTGTGTAACTTCCATACATGACATTTGGTGCTTTAGTCATAGATAGGTTTTGTATTTTATTACACAACATACATGACTAGTGATTATGTAACATGGATAACACATGTTGTCTATCCCATGTACATGTCGTGTACACCAATATTTTTCATGGAATGGTTACATGTTGAGTCCTTAGGCATGTTATGTGGATAGATAGTGATAATAATACACGATGTGTAGCTCCAATGTACATGCCATGTACTTTTACCAAATTATTAAAAATTAAAAATTAAATTATTATACCATTCAAACCTTGTCAACATGTGTTCCATGTGGTCATTAAGTTGATATTACATTCCATGTGATGGTTTTTACATATATAAATGACTAATTAATTTTTGTGTAATGTTCAGTTTTGTATATTTTGTATAAGTCAAATTACATTTATTACTCTACACACATTGAATCATAACAGAATATGAAAATATGATTTTTCCTATGTGGTCTTTAATTTGATAGTACATTCCATAAAATTACATGATAAGTCATGTATTTCTCATTTCTCAAAATTAAGCATTTTATGATTATAATATTCACTAGGTAGTTCATAAGGGTACTACCTATGTTTCCTCCAAGGTACATTTTTTTTACATAGTTAATTTCAAATAAATTTGTTTAATTTCCTTAAAATTATAATGGAAGAGAATATTGAGAAAATTTTAATGATAATTACGATAAAATAATTGACTAATTAAAGAATGTAACTAATTTATTTGAGTGAGATTTATCTTAAATAATAACGATTAAAATTGAGTTCTAATTTTATTAAATGAGTAATTCATTTCATGCACATGGATGATCATGATCCTAGAACAGACCTTTGCATGTAATTGGTTTCTTTTATTTTATTATTAAATTAAGTTATTGGCATGTATGTCATTCATACAGTCATTATGTAAGGGCATGTATTCCCATGGTTTATTTTATGTAAACCCCTTAACCAATCCTTTTGTTTCCCTTATCTGTATGTGATTAAAATAATATTTAATGGATGGAGCTCCCTAACTAGTGGAATCGGTTCAAGTTTAGAGCTGAGGTAAAACCAATCCAATAGAGATACATAGGTGGACAAGTGGAATGATGCAACATGAACCATAAATAGTTTAAGTTGTTTTTTCCTAGGTTGATGGTTAGTTTATCATCTACTTAAAAAACTAACCATTAGTAAAAGCTCATGGTCATGAAAATTTATTATTTTATTAAAGTTTAGTTTCATGGTTATTTCATTATGGTTGTTTTTTCATGATCACGTGAATTAATGAATTAAAAATCATGCAAGATATAACTAAAATAAACTAACTTTTTCATAAACATTATCTAAGGAATGGATAATCACTTAAGTAAATCCAATTAATATTAATAATAATGTAATAAAGATAGTAATTGGAAATTGAAGTATAAAAGATAAAATCCCTCAATTATATATATTAAGTCAGTATAGCCTTTTTCTACTTCAGTTAAAATAAAACCATCGTTCAAAGTTCTTGACCATTCAAACTTGGGGTGATTTTAATTATTGAGTAATTATAACTTGAAGTTTTGGGTTGACATAACTTAGTTCAAATCAAGAGTTGACTTCCAAAGAAGGACTTAGTGTAAATAAGAGTCAATGTATAGTGACCCTATCCTTATTTACAGATTATTACATGATTTTAGGCATAATTATACATAAAATTATAAGCCAAGGATCATAAATTATAGTGTATTTAAGATTATATACATAATTAAACATCATGATTACAAAATAAAAACATATTTTATTTAATCTTTATAAATATCTCCTAAGTTCCTTTGACCCCTTACATCGTCATAGGATAACCTGGGGATAACATGAACAAAGGGATGATCTAAAAACCCAGTAAGGGAATAAACATAAGAATAAATCCTAGCACATGGGTTAAAAGGCATAACATAATGATATAAAAAGTCTTGAAACATTATTAAATATAAGGAATCATAACATGGGATCATATAATCATGGATTCATAGTAATGTGGAAGAAACATAAAACATAAATTTAGAATGAGTCAAGGATTATTACACATAGAGGATCATGAGTCAAGTATAACTATCAAGATAGTTTCACATGGAGCACTAGTCAAGGATAACCACCAAGACCATTTCACATAACATTTCAAGATACTAAACATTACCTAATCCATTCGAGCGTTATCTGGGCGCACTCATCATAACATGTTTATAAATAAATGTTCCACATGAAGAATCATATATAAGAAATAAAAATAAAAATAAGGGTTATCTATAGAATGAATTAGGTATCATAATCATGTAATAAAGAAAAATAAATGGAGTGTCCATGAAAGAAAGGAATTAAATCATATATGAACATTCATAAAGGAAAATAGGCATAGATCATGATTATTTATGTCAAAATGAATTGAACCAATAAATTATTCATAATAAAATGAGGGATTTTATAAAAAATAATGGTGTCTTAAAACATATTATATAGTGCACTTGAAATTGGATAATAATTTAGGAATTTCCCTTAAATCAGGCTTTCTTATCACGAATAATTGTGTAGGGAACCTTTTAAAAAAATGCATATTCCCAAAAAAGAAGGATGAATAGATCTTGATAAATGAGTTTGGAACATATAAAAATAATTTAAAATATGTAAATAAAAGTAAAATAGAATTTAATTTGGTTAAAAATATTGAAATAGTAACCTGAAGAAATAATGGAGGTTCGGGTAGAATACCTTACCTCAAGTCTGAAGGTGTTCTTCAATTGATCTTAATGAATCGGATAATAAAATTAGATTCATTAATTAATAATTATAGAACCATTTATATATGAATTTTATTTATTATAAATTTATTAAGTTCATTTATGGCCTTTTTTATGGGTTAAGAGGTTCAATTTCATCATTTAAGAGTGTTGTTTTCCTTGGTTTTCATGATCGGTTTACTTGTACACATGTATAAAAGGTCATAAAAGTGGGGGTAATTATCAAAAATTGAAATTTTATGTTATTAATGATATTAAATGGGTTAAATTGGTCTTATATATCATTTTTTTATTTCATTTGGATGAATCATTAGATAAATATTTAATAATAATCGTTTAGGTTTATTCCGGCGGTTTTCGATCACAACAAACTCATTTTGTTTAATAAATTAATATCATGTGTACAAAATGATTCCAGAATATTAATGAGATAAAATAAATATATTATAATCTTTTTCTATCATAAAAATGGTTTCATGACCAACCTTGAAAATGGTAATAGAAATTTAAAACTTCATCGCCCTTGAATGTGATAAATTAACACATCACATACTATGTTTTCTTTTTTAGTATAAAAGGAGGGGGGTAAGAGAGATGATGATAAATTATTCCACTAGAATAAAAAAATTATATTATATTTAAGGTATTGTAGTTATCATATGATTTGGATGAGGGGATATAAGGAGAAAAAAATAAAAGAAAGGAACTTGAAAAGAAATTAAAATAAAAGGAAGATGGTTTTACCTGTTGATTCCTTCTTCTTGAGAACCTCTTTAGGGGATTAGTTTTGGTATTTTGTTAAGTCCAAAATATCATAGACATCTAGGGGGATATAAAGGATATTTAAGCGGAATTCGTACAATCCTCAAGGATTGAGAGGTGTGAGGAGTAGATGTGGTGAGGGGTGGTATTTATAGTGGAGGAGAGGGGTGTTTTCTCATTATTTAATTAATTATTTTATTATTTTTTTAAAGATAATAAATATTATTGATTATTGAGACTAAATAAAATAATTAGATCATGTGATTTTGAACCAATGGTGCTTACATCATCCATGACTCTAGGAATAGTATATTTAACTTATAATGTATATATACCGTATATTACCATATTTCACTATTTACTAAAAATTAATGTATTTTAGAAAAATCCAAAAAAATAACCCTAAAATTTTTTTGATGTGTATATTTCCAAAATGAACTCAATTTTATTAAAATAATTTTCTAAATATGATATATTTAATTTTTTATTAAATCACAATTTAGTTTAAAGATACATATTTTAAAATTATAATCAATTTTATAACACTATAAAATTAACTAGGGTCTCATAAAATTATCTTATAATCATAATATAGAAAAATAATAATTTATGAGTACATTTTATGAAAATAAATTTTCTTTTAAATTATTAAATTAGTTATAAAATTGTAATTAAATATTTATGACTTACAGAAATACCAACACATAATTAATAATTTTTAAAATATTTATTTACTTATAGTGTGATATATCATATTTTCACTTATAAGATAGATAAATTTTATTTATACTTTCATTTGTGAGGTTACTATTCAATTTTCTGGTTTACTATTCATGAGGTTCATGTTACAATTCTAAAGTTCAAGTTATTTCTACTTTGGTATATGTTCCTTCACTTCTAGAAATGCCTTTTATTTCATTAATTCTTCATTTATAAAGTTTCTATTGTGTTCTTAATGTGATTTTATTTGATTATACTATATGAAATAATTATAAGAAAGTAATTTCCATTGGTAGAATTCAGGCTCATTACACAATGGTTTAGAAAATCCAATTTAAGGATTTAAAAATTGGGGAGTCCACTCAACTGATCAAGGAACTGTGAGTTAATGCAATTGTCATTTGGAATGCCTAACTGAAACCCTTAAAATTTCTTAATAATCCAAATTCAAGGGGATAAGAAATAGAATATGGATCATTTTCACTAGAATTTTTAATAAATGTGATATTTTGAATCCAATGGTGAGGTATATTGTGTTTCAATAAAATAGTGGGAGATTAATAAATATAAAAAAAATTTGTTTCTCTAAATTTTATCAGATAAAGTACCAAAAACTCTGCTCATCTTATTTGTAGAAGAAAACAATAAAATGAATTTAAACATATCACTGTGATCCATACTTTAGAAGGATAACCTTCTAACCAATAAAAATTTTTAAGAGTGGCATTGGCGCTTTTGCATTATCTTATGCCATGGAAGAAATTTTTATGTACTAGAAGAACCTATTCCTAAAACACCTAGTCAAGAGGATAGTGAGGAATAGTTGTCCCTCATTGATAAACATTTTAATTATTCAACATATGTCCAATGTTTCATTCTATAATCCATGAGAAATGTGATTTTGAAGAAACATGAGTACATAGATGAATATAGAATGATGTATCACCTTTGGGATATCTATCAAGAGAAGGTGAGATAAGAGAGATATGAGATATCCAATGTTTTATTTACAACTAATATTGGAGATTTGGTGCCAACTGGGCCTCATTTATTCAAGCTTATTAGATACATTGAACACTTATATATCTTAGGGATTAAATTTATAGATGATTTTCAAACAAAATCTAATAATTTCTTCATTACACAAGTCCTTCTCTAGTTTTATTGTTAATTATAACATGATAAATAATTAGAATATTCTTTCTTAACTTATTACTATTATTAACCAAGTAGATAAGTTAATGGGGCATGAAAAAACCACAGTCCTTATGGTGAATAAGAAAATTAATAATAAGGTGAAGGGGAACAAGAGTTATAACAAGTATACATCTCCTCAGAACTATCCTTCTAAGAAGAGAAATATTTAGAGATATATAAAGGAAAAGGAAGGTGTAAGGTTTACATGTTGTGAACAAGTCCACTAGAATAATAACTCCACCTTGAAGCAAGGGGAAGATAAATGTGAATTCATTATCTAGTGTAATCTTTAAATATCTACACATTTGGTATTAGATACATGTTTTGGTTCTCATATATATATATATATCCAAATGTATGAACCAAGTATATTTCTAAATATTTATAGAGGAGAGGTGGATTTGGGAGCTAATAATGGTGTGAGGTTGGATTTTCTATCCCTTGGATACTACCACCTTTCATTTCCAATAGGAAAGATATTGATTTTAAGATATTTTTATTATGTACCAATTATTACCAAGAAAATAATTTCTTTATCATTCCTATATATATATGGTTTTACTTTCAAGTTTTGAAATAATTTTTTTTTATTTTATAAATACAACATTTTTTATGGTATAGAACATTTAAATAATGGTCTTTATGTATTAAATTATGAAAAACAAGTATTGGAAATGGATAAAGAATCGTGTTTACTTTACTCACATAACACCTAGCTATAGCATCACTATCCTAGTCATGTAAATGAGAATCATTTGACAAAGCTATGTGAAGATGGCTATTTAAAATCTTTTGAGACAAAACCACTTACAATATTCCATGATTGTTTACAAGGAAAAATAAACAAATTTCCATTTTGTGGACAAGGTTAAATGACCATATATATTTTTGGATTAGTACACAGTGATGTGTGTGGACCAATTCTAGTAGAATCTAAAGGAGGGTATTATTACTTTATAACTTTTATGTATTAATTGAGTAGATATGGATATGTCTAATTGATGAGGTATAAGACTAAGTCCTTTGATAAATTAAAATAATTCAATAATTAAGTAAAGAATAAACTTTTAAATATTATAAATAATATTTGATCAGATCAAGGTGGTGAATATCTTAACCTAGATTTTATCAAATTTTTATGGAATTTTGGGATTCTATCTCAACTCACTCCACCTTAAATTACAAATTGGAATTGTTTTAGTGAATAGAGTAATAATACCTTATTAAAAATGGTATATTCAGTGATGATTCGTGAATATCTTCCATTATTATTTTTAGGGATGTGCATTAAAAAATGTGAAATTCACACTAATCTTAGTTCCAACTAAAGTGGAAAATAGATTTTTCTTCAAGTTATGGAGTTTAAAGAAAAACAATTATCATATACATGTGTATGGGGTTGTGAGTAATTTATTAATAACTTCTCAAGAAACAAACTAGAACCACGAGGAACAAAGTGTATCTTTATAGGGTATCCTAAGGAAACAAAGAGATACCACTTATACAACCACTCAAACAAGAAAATTATTGTCTCCAGACAATCCATATTTATTGGGAGGGAGCGTATCCTCAAGAATGGTAGTGGTTTAAAGATTGACTTCGATGAAGTTGATGCTCAAGATATACAAGAGTTGGTATAGAAACAGATTCTACAGGTCCCTATGGAATAAGTAGTTCCTAAAACACAAGTACAGCATAGGATCACTGTAGAGGTAATAGAAATAGAGAGATATGGTTTTTTTTTCACTGAAGATAGTGACTTGTTATTGGTTGAAATGATGAACCTCTCTCCTATAAATACATAGAAGATATCTCAAAAACTATAAAATGGCAAGAAGCCCAAAATTCTGAAATGGACTCCATGTATCAAAACCAATCTTGGGTTATGGTTGACACTCCAGTTGATGTAAATCCTATAGGGATAAAGTGGGTATTCAATAAAGATAAGAAATGGAAGGTAATTTAAATACCTATAAAGCAAGGCTAGTGGGTAAAGGTTTTAAACAACATCAAGTAATTGACTATAATATTATGAAACCTTTTCACTAGTTTCCATGTTTAAATCCATCAGAATTATAATTTATATAGAACCTTACCATGAAAATGAAATTTTACATATGGATGTCAATATATATTTTCTTAATATTAACATTCAAGAAGATTCCTACATGACACAAATATAAGGTTTTGTGACTCTAGGTGATGCCAAAAGGATATAAACGTTATAGATATCCATTTATGGATTGAATCAAGCATCTAGGTCATAGAATATTTAATTAGATGAAGCTATAAAATAATTTGGTTTCATTGAGAATGAATGTGATTCCTGTGTTTAAAAGAGGTTTAGTGGGAATTTGGTCATTATTATTATAGTATATTTTGATGACATATTACTTATTAGAAATGGAATACTATTATTATAGTCTATTGGAGACTGGTGAAACAAATGTTTCTCTATGAAGGAAAAGGGTGAATAAGCCTATATTCTAGGGATAAATATCATTCATGATAGATCTAAGAGGCTTCTTGGACTAAGCCAAAGTACATACATTGACCAAATAGTAAATTGATTTAGTATAGATCAATCCAAGATGGTATTGGTTCTAGTGTCACATGGTATACATATTTATAAGAAAATGTTTCCTTAGACATAATATGAGAAATAGAGAATTAGTAATATTTCATGTTCTTCATCAATAAAATCAATCATGTATGCCATGTCATGGACTATACAATATGTTACCTATTCATTGAGCATGGTAAGAATATATCAAGATGATCTAGGAGAACAAAAGTGGTCTTCTATTAAGGTTATACTTAGTATATGATAAGGACTAAGGATATATTCCTAGTTTATAGGGAAGAAAAGTATCTAGTCATCAGGAGTTATACTGATGAAAGTTTTAAAATAGATCATAATGATATGAAGTCATAGTTAGGATATGTTTTCTATCTCAATGGAGGAGTTATGAGCTGTAAGAGTTATAATCAGCCAGTTGTTGCTGATTCTAGAGTAGAGTTTGAGTATTTAGAGGCTTCGGATGCAGCTAAGAAATATTTTTGGATATGTAACTTTGTCTAGGATCTTGATGTGGTACCTAGAAGTAAATACCCTATCACATTATATTGTGATAACACTGCATTGGTTCTTCTTTCAAAATAGCCAAGGTCACACCGATGAGAAAACCATATACTTTGAAAGTATCACCTCTTGAGGAATTTTTATCGGAGTTGTGAAGTTGTAGTAATTGGAGTTCCCAAAAAATAATACATGGTGGAACCCTTGACTAAAGGCTTATCTTAATATAATTATGAGTATCATGTGATATCTAGCAGGCTGAAGGTTTCTTATAGTTGGATCTAGTGAAATTGGGAGCTACTGGAGTTGGTTCCCTAGGACTAGATTTGTTGTACTTTATGATAACTTGTATTAATTGTTTTTAATATTAATAAACTACTTATCACATCATGATTGATCTTTTTTTCAACATATTATGTGATAATTTCCTAAGAGTAGTTGTCGCATTGGAAGTTCATTGTAGTTCCCCGCTAGGATTAAAACCCAAAAGTTACATGAAAGTATTCTTAAAAATATATTCTATAGCTTAATGAAACCATTTTAGGGACATGTATGATATAGGCTGTCAAGGGTGGAGCCTTAATATACTTTTATTCACCTTATCATAGTGTACACCATTGGTAATATCCTAGTTAGAATATTATGATAATGATACTCATCGATAGGAAATCCATATTTACATGTGTCATTGGATGTTCCTATGTACAAATGTGTGTATTGGTCCTTAGACTTTAATATTATTATTAATCAGTATTATAAGTCATTTACTTTGATGAATTGAAAAAACCCGTGATGAAATATGTTCACAGTGAGGTAAGATACATTTGGTGCATCATAAGTAATACTTCATTAATGAATAAAATGAGAAAGGATTTTTCCCTGCTGTTTTTTACTAGAATTTGATATCTCAGACCCTTTGATGGAAAATGATATAGCTTAAATAAATCCATGGCCATGGTGTTATATAGGCAAGTTTGGTTTCTAGAAAGTCAAATAAAGAGACATCAAGCATCTAGATTGATGGCACCAACATGAAACCTACTTGATTATAGATATCATGATAAAAGGATTATATTACATAGTAAGAATTTTTATGAGGTATTATATTGTTGCATCATTAACTTCTTTCTATATGGGTGAATTGGTGTATTTCTATATGCTAAACTAGAACTTTAGGTTGTTTTACCTAATGTAACTAAGAAATTGGCCTAGAGGGTCACACACTAAGTGTATCCAGAATCTCAATTGAATAATATTATTATTTAACAAGTTGAATAAATATTATTCTCACATATTATTTAATAATTATTCATGTTTTCTTGATCACATATATTCCATCCCCATTTATCTTAGAGAATATTATGTGAGTAGAATATTTAACAAGTATTTATTTACTATTTATTGAATATAATATTTATTTATTTGTTGATTAATAATGCAGTGATACTTTTTTAATAAATAAATAGTCATTATTAAAGTCCTGATAAATATTATAAAGAAATGGAAGACCGAGTTTAATAGTCTGGAGAGAAATAATATATATTGAATATTATTTGAATAAATAATATTTAGTTTAATTTTTGAGTTTAGTGCATGTCAATAAATAATAATATTATTATTATAGACATGGGGTTCAGTAGGGATTATATAAATAATAAAGGGAACATGTTCAATTATTATTTTCTAAGCCTAGAAAATCCTCTCAAATCCCTAGAGATATCATACTCCAAGAAAGATCTTAGGAACAAAGAGTGTTCCTCCTCCACCACCACTCTTAAGTATATAGATATTGAATAAGACCCTTCTTTAAAGAAATTCTTGGGGTTATCAATGGAGTACAACGCAAGTGTTAGGATCTGTTGTGATAACACCCAAAGATTCATATGGAATCATTCGGATGTTTTTGGAACATGTTTCGATCACCACAGGAGGGAATGTATTCTTGATTCCTATAATGCAATGATGGTATTACATAGAGACGTTATCAGATCCATCAAGGAAGAATGAATTTCTCACAAGTTAATTTTGTAATTAATTAAATTAATTATAAATAATATCTGATGATCCTATGAATTGGTTCTAGTGTTTATCTATTGTCTATATTATTTGATTCAATTTTTATGATCACGGTGTTTATCATGGTTTAAATCTTAGATTAATCATCAATCATAATAAAAATTAGATTCGAGCATGCCCCATCGGTTTCTTCTTCTATGCTTTGATCCTATAAGTGGTATCAAAGGGGTAACATAATTATTTATAGTTATTTAAATACTATTGATTGATTTATGAATTTTTCATGAGTTTACAATTCCATTTTAATCATTATTTAATAAAAATTATGATATATTCTTTATTCCAATTCATTTTTTCAAAATATAATCAAATCTATTAATTTTATGAATGAAATAAATTTTAAGATCTCATCTGGAGGAGCCAAGGAGTCTGGACAGACAACAAAAGAGTAAAAACCATGTAACTTGGATGTACATGTCATGTATCATTATTTAATTCACCCTAAATTAATTCATAATTAATTAAATTCATGTGAATTTATTAAACGTGGTGAATTTAATTACACACCACATGTTAACTAGGCCAGCTAGGCGAATGGTCAGCTAGAGTATATGCCATGTAACTTTTGTAAATGATGTTTAGTCCTTTATTCATAGATGGGTTGTGTATCTTCTTAAATAACCTGCATGAATGGTGACCATGTAACTTATAGACCACATGTATTGTATCCCATGTACACATTTTATAATCCAATATTTTCCATGACATTGCAACATGTTGACTCCCTAGGTGTGTTCCATGAATAGATAACTAGAATAATACACTATGTGTAACTCTAATGTACAAACCATATAATTTTAACAAATTATAAATAATTAAAAATTAATTTATTATACTTTTAAAACCTTATCTATTTTTTTGTATTATCAATAAGTTTATATTACATTCCATGTGATGTGTTTTATATATATAAATGTATAACTAATTTATGTATAATGTTTGGATCCTCATATCGTTTATAAGTTTCATTACAGTTACTACTCTTAGTACATTGATTCATAACACACTATGTAAATACTATGTGTTCCATGTGGTTATTAAGTTTATAGTACATTCCATGAAATTACATCATAAGTTGTGTATGCCACATGTCGTAAAAGTAAACAGTATATGAGTATAATACACATTGGATAGTTTGGATGGGTACTTGCCATGTTGCCTCAAACGTACATTTTTTTCTAACAATTAATTTTAAATAAATTTATTTAATTTTTTTAAAATTATGATGGATGATAATCTCAAGAAAAATTTAATGAGAATTAAGATAAAAGAATTGATTAATTAAGAAATATATTTAATTGGTTTGAGTGTGATTTATCTTAAATAAGAACTATTAGAATTGAATGTTAATTTTATTAAATATATAATTTTTTGCATGAACATGGATGACCGTGGTCTTATAACCAAACCATTGTATGTGATTGGTTTATTTGAATTTATTATTAATTTAAATTTTTGTCATGTGTGTAATCCCTTTACTCATTGTGTAAGGGCATGTGTGCCCATGGTTTACTTTATGTAAATCCCTTAACCAGTCCTTTGGTTCCCCTTACTTGTGTATGAGTAAAATCATATCTAATGGATGGATATACCAAGCTAGTGGATGTGGTTCGGGTTTGGAGTTGAGGTAAAACCAATCCCATAGAGATACATAGTTGGAAAGGTGAAAATATACAACATGAACCATAAATGGTTCAAAGTGTTTTTCCCTAGATAGACGGTTAATTTATCATCTCCTAGATAAACTAACCATTAGTAAAATATCATGATCATACCAATTTATTATTTTATTTCAATCAAGTTTCTTGGTTATTTCATTATGGATATTTTTTCATTATCACATGAATTGATGAATTAACAAGCATGAAATATAGAAATAAAATAAATTGACTTATGCGTAAAGATTATATAAGACATGGTTAATCACTTAATTAAATCCACTTAATATTAAAAAACATGTAATAAAGATAATAATTTAAAATTTATGCATAGAATATAAAATCCTTCAACTAAATATATTAAGTTGACATCACCTTACACTACAATAGTTAAAATCAAACCATAGTTCAAAGTGCTTGACCAGCCAAATTTGGGGTGCTTTCAATTATCAAGAAATTCTAACTTGAATTTGTGTGTTTCCTTAAATTAGTTCACATCAAGGGTTGAATTCCAAAGCAGTAATTGGTGTAACTGAGGTGAAAAGGTTGAGGAAATCCAATTTAAGGATTTCAATATTGATAAGTCCACTCAAAAGATCAAGGAATTATGAGTTAATTCAATTCAAATTTTTAATATTGATTAAAAACCCTTAAAATTTATTGATCTGACAAAGTCAAGGAGATCATAAGGGGAATATGGATCCTTTCCACTAGAATGTCCAAGCAATATGATATTTCGAAGCCAATGGTGAGGGTTATTGAGTTTTAATAAAATAGTGGGAGATTAATAAATAAAATATTTATTTATTTTTCTAAATTTTATTATATGAAGTACTAAAACTATTCTTGTATTATTTTTAGATACATAAATAAAAATAACCTCAAAATTATCACTGTGATCCATAATTGAGAAATATAACCTTATTATCGGCACAAATTTCCAAGAGTGGAAGAGGTGCTTATGCATTATCCTACACAATGAAAGGATAAAATATGTGCTAGAAAAACTGATTCCTAAATTCCCTGGTAAAGAGGCTAATGAGGAATATTTATCTCTCTATGAGAAACATTTGAACTATTCCACAGATGTTCAATATTTTGTGCTATCATCCCTGAAAAATGAGCTTTTTAAGCATTATGAGGACATGGATGAATATTTCATGATGTCTCACCTTCAAGATCTCTATCAATATAAGGTGAGACAAAAGATATATGAGATCTACAATTCTCTGTTTACAACAAATCTTGGAGATTTGAATCCATCATGGCCATATTTAGTCAAGATTATTCGATATATTTAATGCATAGACATCTTAGGGATTAAATTACCAGATGAGTTATGCATATATCTCATACTTTTATCAATACCCAAGCCCATATCTAGTTTTATTGTTAATTATAACATGATAAATAATGAGAAGAGTCTATTATAACTTCTTACTTTAATTCACGAAGTGGATAAGGACATGGGGAATGACAAACCCACAGTCCTTATGGTGAATAAGAAAAAAAAAAGAACAAGGAAAAGAGGGACAAGACTCATATAAAGTCTAAATATCCCTAGAACTATCCTTCCAAGAATATAAAGATTCATTTATAGGAAAAATAAAAGTAAGCATTATGTTTTTCATGTGATAAGAAAGGCCACTGGAAGAAGAACTGCACCCAGAAGCAAAGGGAATAAAAAGGTGCATTTTTTATTGAGTATAATCTTTCAATAGCTATAAATTAGGTATTAGATACAGCTTGTGGTGCTAAAATATATATAAAAATGCATGAACCAAGTAGATTATGAAAAATTAGTAGACGATAGGTGGATTTTAGATTGATAAATGGTGTGAGGTTGGTTGATCTATCCATTAGAAACTATCATATTTCATTACCAACATGAATGATATTGGTTTTAAGATATTGTTATTATGCACCAACTATTACCAAGAACATAATTTCTTTATGCTTCCTAGATACAGATGGTTTTATTTTCAATTTTATGGCACATTTAAATAATGGCCTTGTGTATTAAATTATGAAAACCAAGTATTGGAAAAAGATAACAAATCGTGTTCACATGACTCATATAACACCCAGTTATGGCATTATAGTCTTGTTCATGTAAATGAGAATAATTTGACAAATCTCTATCAGGATGGTCATTTAGAATCTTTTAATCTAAAACCACTCAAAACATGACATGATTTTTTACAAGTAAAAATGAGAAAACCATCATTTGTTGGATATGGTGAAAAGTCCACATAGCTTTTAGGATTAATACACCCTGATGTGTGTGGACCATTTCTAATAGAATCTAAATTTTACTGATGACTTGAGTAGATATTTATATGCCTACTTGATGAGGTATAATTTGGATACCTTTAAGAAATTAAAATAATTCAAGAATGAAGTATAGAATAAACTTGGAAAGAAGATAAATAATCATTGATCAGATCAAGGGGAAGAATATATTAACCAAGAGTTTATTGAATTTTTATGGGAGTTTAGGATTCTATCTCAACTCACTCTAACTTACAAACCATAGTGGAATGGTATTAGTTAAAGGAGTTACCTTACCTTATTGAACATGTTATAGTTGATGATGATTCGTGAAGATATTTCATTTTACTTTTGGGGATATACATTACAAATTATGACATACATACTAAACAGAGTACCAACTAGAGAAGAAGATTTAATTTCCTTCGAGTTATGGAGTGGAAAGAAACTTTTTTTCTACCATACACATGTATGGGGTTATGAGGCATTTGTAAAGTCTTTTTAAGAAACAAACCAGAACCCTAGGGAAAAAAGTGTATCTTTATAGGATATCTTAAAGAAATAAAGGGATAATACCTATATAATACCTAAGAAAAGAAAGTTTTTTTTCTAGACAAGTCATATTTATTGAGATGGAGAAAAACCTAAAAAATTATATTTGGGGAAAGATTAAATTTGATGAAGTTAATGCTCAAGATACACAAGATTTGGTATAGAAACATATTCTATAGGTCCCCATGGAATAAGTAGCTCCTAAAACAAAATTACTATGTAGAATCACTAAAGAGGTAATAGAAATATAGAGATATGGTTTTATAGTAATTGAATATGGTGACTCATTATTGGTTGACAATGATGAACCTCTCTCCTATAAAGAGGAAATATAGAGATCAAAAGCTACAACATGGTAAGAATACATGAATTCTGAAATGGATTCCATGTATAGTAACCAAGTGTGGGTTTTGGTTGATGTCCTAGTTGATTTAAATCTCATAGGATCTAAATGGTCATTCAAGATAAAACTGTACATAAAATGTAAAGTAAATACTTACAAAGCAAGGATAGTGGCTAAAGGATTTAAACAATGTCAAGGAATTCAATACAATGAAACCTTTTCAACATTTACCATGTTTAAATACATTATAATTATACTTTCTATAATATCTTACCACAATTTTTCATATGGATGTCAAAATAGACTTCCATAATAGAAAACTTTAGGGAAATGTCTACATGACACAACTAGGAGGGTTTGTGACTCCAGGTGATGTCAAAAGGAAATGAAAGTTTTAGATATCCATTTATGGGTTGAATAAAGCATCTAGATCATGGAAAATTTAATTTGATGAAGCTATAAAAGAATTTGGATTCATTTAGAATAAATGTGATCCATGTCTTTAGAATAGGTTTAGTGAGAATGTGGTCATTATCCTAGTAGTATATGTTAATGACATATTACTTATTGGAAATGACATATCAATCTTACAGTATATTAAGAACTAGTTAAACAAGTGTTTCACCATGAAGGACTTAGGTGAATTAGCCTATATTTTAGGGATCAGTATTATTCATGATATATCGAATAGTCGGCTTAAACTAAGTCAAAGTATATTCATTGACCAAATACTAAATAGATTTAGTATAGAACAATTCAAGAGGGGATTGGTCCCAATGTCACAAGGTTTACATATTTCTAAGAAAATGTATACTCAAACAAAACATGATAAAGAGAGAATGATAAAAATATCATACTCTAAAGAAAAAGGATAAATAATTTTTTCTATGTTATATAATAGACTTGATATTTCCTATGCATTGAGCATGGTAGAAAGATATAAAGATTTTCCAAAAGAACAACATTTTCAAACTATTTAGGCTATCCTTAAGTATCTAAGAAGAACTAAGGATATGTTATTAGTGTATAGAGGGGATTATGAGATAGTAATCAGGGGTTATAGTGATACTAGTTTTCAAATAGATTATAATGATATGAAGTCACAGTTAGGATATGTTTTTTGTATAAATGGTGGAGTTGTGAGATAGAAGAGTTCGAATCAGCTGGTTGTTATTGATTTTGAAGTGTATTTTGAGTATATGGTAGATTATGATGCATCCAAGTAAGTCATTTGGATACAAAAATTTGTCTCGGGGATTGATGTGGTGGCTAGAAAAAAATAACCTATCATATTAAATTGTGATAATAATGGAGTGGTGGCTCTGGTAAAAGAGCCAAAGTCACACCAATGGACAAAACACATACTCTAGAAGTATCACATCTTGATGTATTTTTCTCAAAGGGGTGAAGTTATAGTAATAATAGTTCCCATAAAATAAAACATGGTGGACCCCTTGAATAAAGGCTTATCTCAACAAAATCATTATTATCTTGTGAGAGCTAGTGGACTGATGGTTGTTAACAGTTGGCTCTAGTTCAAGTGGGGGTTTGTTGGAGTTAGTTCCCTAGAACCAAATTCTATATAATTTATGATGACCTATATTATTTTTTTTAATATTAATAAACTCCTCATCACATCATGATTGTTCTTATTCGTAACATAGTATGTCATAATGTCTTGAGATTAGTTGTTGTACTGAAAGGTCATAGTAGGTCTCCGCTATGACGAGAACCCAGAAGTTCCATGACTATATTCTTAAATATATGTTCTATAACCAGATAAAATCATTTTAGGGACACAACAATACAGGATATCAAGGGTGTATACTCATAGGACTTTGAGGCACCTTCTCATGGTGCACTGCTTTGGTAATATCCAGTATAGTATATTATGATAATGAGAACCCCTAGTAGGAAATCCACATTTGTATGTGTAATGGGATGTTCATATCTATGTACATGTGTATTGAACTTTATAATTTAATATTATTGTTAATTAGTATTATAATTCTCATAATTTGACGTATTGATGAAAATTTTGATGACATGTTTTTGTAGTGAGTTAGAATACGTTGGGTGCATCACGAGCAATATTCCATTAATGAATAATGTGAGAAATTATTTTTCCCTTATATTCTTTAAAATAAGTTGATATCTTAGGCCCTTTGATAGAAATGATGTATCTTAAATAAATCCATGGTCATAGTGTTCTATAGGAGGGCTCGATTTATAAAAAGTAAAAAAGAAGAGACATCGAGTATATAGGTTGATGAAACCATCATACAGCCTACTTGATTAGAGATATCAAGATAAAAGGATTATATTACATAGTAAGAATTTTTATGAGGTATTATATCATTGTGACATTAATTTATTTCTCTATGGGTGTCTTAGATTGTTTTTAGACACTGACATTGTACTTTAGGCTTCTTTTCCTAATTATAGAGAGAAAGAGGCCTAGAGGGTCACAAAGTAAGTGTATCTAGAATTTTAGTTAAGTAATGTTATTATTTAACAAGCTGAATAAATATTATCCATTCATGTGCTATAATAATTATTCATGTTTGGCTGATTTTATATATTCCATCACCAGTTATTCGAGAGAATATTTTGTGAAAAAAAAATATTTAATAAATATTAATTTTCTATTTAGTGAATATAATATTTATTTATTTATTAAAGAATAATGAAATGATATTTATTTATTAAATAAACAGTCATTATTCAAGGCCCAATAAATATTATGGATAAATGGAAGATCGAGATTAATGTTCCAGTGAGAAATAATACATATTGAATATTATTTAAATAAATGATATTTAATTTAATTCATGAGTTTAGCGCATGTCAACAAATAATAATAATATTATTATTATTATTATTATAGATATTGGGTTTTATAGGGACTATGAAAATAATAAAAGGTGCATGTGCAATTACTATAATCTAAACCTAGCATTATATAAACCCAATTATATTATTTTCTTAAGTGATACAATTCATTTGTGTTGTGCACAATGAGATCCGAAGATAATCATCTCAAATACCTAGAGATATCCCTCTCCAATAACACACTCAAAAAAAGATATTGATCCTCCTCCACCACCACTCTCAATTCTAGAGAGATTGAAGAGAATTCATCCTTGAAGTAATTCCCATGGAAATCAAAGGAGAATGACACAAGCATTGGGGTCTTTTTTTCTAGCACCTAGAGATTCTTATGGTGATGTTCAAGGGTTTTTGGAACATGTGCGGATCACTACTGGGAGAATCTATTCTTGATTCCTATAATGCAACAATGGTATGACGTAGATACATTTTCAGATCCATAAAAGAAGAAATAATTTCTCCCAAGGTAATTATTCAATTGCTTAAATTAATCATAAATAATATGCGATTATCCTGTGATTTGGTTCTAAAATTTATCTATTATCTATATTATTTGATTCAATTATGTTGATCAATGCCTTTATTATCATATAAATCTTAGATTAATCATCGATCATGACAAAATTCATAGTTATGCATGCACCATCTGCAACTTCCACTTTGCCCAGAACCTACAAGTGGTATCATAGGGGTCGCATGATTATTTATAATTATTTAAGGATTGTTGATTGCTTTACACATTTCTCAATGGTTTTTAATTCTAGTTTAATCATTATTAAATATAAATTGTGAGATATACTTTCTTCCCCTTCATTTATTAAAAATATAATCAAATTGATTAATTTTATGAATGAAATAAATTCAAAGATATCATATGGTGGTGCCAAAGAGTCTGGTCAGACAACACAACAGTACACTCCATGTAACCCAGAGGTACATATCATATAATTGTGTTCAATTCACCTTGAATTAATTTGGAATTAATTCGATTAATGTTCTTTTATTACATATGGTGAATTTAATTACACACCACATGTTGACTGATCCTTCCTAATGCACTGTTAGCTAGAGTACAGGCCATGTAACTTTCATACATGATGTGTAGTCCTTTAGTCACAAACAGGTCAGGTATCTTCTTGTATGGCCTACATGTGTAACTATCAAGACCCATACCCCAGGCCCGTGCCATGACTACCCCAAGCCCTCCTTCCATAGGCCATGGGCTGGCGACTAGCACCAAAGGCGTAATTCCCTAAAATGATACTCAGTAGGGACCCCGAGACCATCAAGGTCTCACAAAACCAACAAGGATAAACCACAAAGTATGAAACCAACAGATAACCCCACTTAGGTATATTCCCATACATATACCTAAGTTACCAAGTAATCCATCTCAGTCATGGGGTAAACACAAAATTTACTAACTCAGCTCAAACCGGGATTTTATTCTAGGGGTAGTATCAAGTAATATCCCCAGTCACACTGTCGAAACCTTAGCTGCTGGAGAACTCCTCCTCTATCGAGTACATTGGGCCTACCATGCTCACATAGATCTGCTTCCCACTAACCTTGGACTGCTGAGGTACTCTTCCTGTCGAGTATCGTGGGTCTACCGCGTCACACAGAGGCACTCCCCACCATAGGTCTACCGCGTCACACAGAGGCGCTCCCCCTCATAGCCTGCTGATGTACTCCTCCTATCGAGTACCGTGGGTCTATCATGTCACACAGAGTCTCTCCCCACTATGGTTATGTCGCATCACATGGAGGCGCTCCCCACTAGGCTAGTCGAAACACTCCAAGTCGAATCAGTCGGTAGTCGTCAGGTCTCAACCAGTTACTAGGACTCTGCGCTATGCTCACTCATCTCTGGGAGGATCTACTCCACAAGCTAATATTCAATGTTCCAACTCTTCTAAAGTCCCACGTAGAAGTATCTAAAAGGTTCTCCATGTCATAGGGATCTCAACGCAACAGACGGTGCGTCAATAGGACTCCCAGTCTGTGAGTAATTAGCCATTTAGATCTGGGGGCCCAGTTGGATTCGTGCACAATCCAACCTGACCGTATCTCAACATTACCCCAAACTCCAGTGGGGTAAACTCAAAGGGACATTCGCACTCCAAGAAAACCAGCGCTGCTGACGGTTCGTCAAACGGTCATCCGGTGCCAAATATATGGCCAAAGAAAGTAAAGGGTCAGTAGTGGGCCCGGGTTCGATCCGACCTGGTCAGACCAACTTGGCCCAACCCAGTATAGGCCAACTCAGTATGGGTTGACCAGGTCAGACCTGTTAAGTCTGGCCCGGCCCATTGGGTGGGCCAGCCTATTAGGTTCGGCCCGGTCCGTAGGGCCCAGACCAGCAGGCTGCGAGGGCGGTTCGGCCCGGGCTCGAGGCCGGTTTGACCGGGAGTGTAGTGAGGGCGCGGCTTGGCGCGGCTCGGCCCAAAAGGCATGGACGGACCAGTTCATCCAAGGTGCCGTAAGGGGGGTCACGGGCCGGTTCGAGAGGTCGGGTGGCCGGAAGGCGGCCGGGAAGGGCACCAGGCAGGCCGGTGGGCGGCCGGGCAGGGAGACAGGCGGGCCGGCGGGCGGCCGGGCAGGGTGCTAGGCAGGGCGGCGGGCAGCCAGGTAGGGCACCAGGTGGGCCGACGGGTGTCCGGAAAGGGCGCCATGCGGGCTGGCGGGTGGCCGGGTAGGGCGCCAAGGGGGCTGGCGGGCGGGCGGGTGGGTCGCGGCCAAGCTGGCAAGCGGTCGAGAGGCTGGGAGGTCAGGCCGGCACGGTTCAGTCAGTGCGGTTTGTCTAGGCTCAGGTCGGCACGGGCCGGGAGGCTGGGAGGCCAGGCCGGTGCGGTTCGGTTGGCGCGGTTCAGCTAGGCTCGGGCTGGCGCGGCCCGGCGGGATTCGGCAGGCGCGGGCCGTCGGGATTCGGTCGGGGCGTGCAGAAGATTAAAGACGGTGAGGTCGGGCGCACGGGAGTCTGGCGGTGGTTCAGCCCATGGAGATGGCTCAGTCAGGGCATCAGAACACCACGGCGGCGGTGCGGTTTGCAGAGGCCGCGGGAAGCGCGGCCTTTGCCTGTGCCTTCGTCACCTTCAACACCGCTTCATCTCCATGCCGAGAAACAACACAAACAAGAATGGCGGAGGGGTCAGGCCATGTTGGATTGGCTCGCACCCTCTGTGTTTAGGGTGGTAACATTTGGCTCATCAAAGAATAAGAAAGATGAACAATAATTTTTTCACAACCACGCAACGATTCCTTTCCAATCTGAATAAGAGAAAAAGAAAAAGAAAATTACACAAAATAAATCCCCTCCCTTTCATTGTTGGTCATCTACGATGAAGTCGGATGAATAATACGATGGAGTTCATCATTCGTCACGTCCGTTATGCACTCCCAATCCCGAGCTGTGTTGGCTTGTTGACAATGATACGGAGGGTAGGTCGGTTGAAGATGCCCCACGTCGGTAGGATCCGGGGGAGGAAGTCGAAGAAGGTTGGCGTTCTTCGTCGGTGGAGCGTTCTTCATTGGAAGAACTTTTCTCCCAATATCCTCTCTTCCGAAGCTCCACCAAATGAGAAATTCCAACTAAAAATAATAGATTGACTATTACTTTAGTTGTTGGAACAAAATTCAAATTGGTGAATTAAATTAAATGGCTCCACCTAATTAATTCATGAGTGTTGGCAGAAATTAATTAGGGGAGTTGGTGCCAATTAATTAATGGGGAGGTCAAGAGGCTCTCCCTCATTAATGAGGGAGAGTTGAGAGGTTTTACTCTCCTTCATCAATAGGGGGTTTAGTCCCATGTGGTCCCCACATCGTAACCTCTCATTGGAGGTTAGATCCAGGTGGGTCCCACCACCATAACCTCTCATGGGAGGTTAAGGTGTTGTGGTCCCACCTCCAACTTCAATGAGGAGGTTTTAATCACCAAACTCCCACATGGTGGCTCAAAAAAAATAAAGTGAATCTCACATTATTTTATTATTTTCCACGAAAACTCAAAAACTAACTTTTAAACTCGACCCACTGTCGTCGAAGTGAAAGTCTTCTTAAGAAAATACCAACGCTGTGAGTTCAACGGTGTCCTTCGATTTCAATTCTGAGCACCGGTTCAAAAGTTATAAAAAACCCGCTCGTACGTTTACTGAACGTACCTGAAAAAAACTTTAGAAATTGATTCCGGGCACACCGGGCCTCGGAATCTTGCGCCGTCAATTTTCACGGACTTGAAAAATCCCATGTATTTAAGAAAAAAAATTCCACGGAATTTTCGTGTCTTTACATTATCCCCACCTCAGGGATTTATGTCCCCATAAGATACAACTAGAACTAAGGGAACAAGTTGGGGTACTGAGAACGCATCTGGGCCTCCCGCTCCCAATGTGCTCTCCTGGAGGTTCTCGTGCTGCCATAGAATGCACACCAGAGGTATCATCCATCCACGTAGGACCCGCTCCTGTCGATCCTTAATCTACACTGGAACCTCCGTGAAAGTCACCCCATCGTCGACGTCCAACTCTCCATGGTCGATGATATGAGAATGGTCATGCACGTATCTCCTCAGCTGGGATACGTGGAAGAGGTCATGGACCCGGTGAAACTTATGAGGAAGAGTTAAGTAGTAATCCACCTCGCCAACTCTACTGAGGATCTGGAAAGGTCCGATGAACCTCAGAGATAACTTGATGCCTCGGCAAAATCTCTGTAGACCTCGTCGAGGTGAGACCTGTAGAAAGACGTGGTCGCCATCCTTGAACTCCAGAGGTCTCTGTCTCCTATCAGCATATGACTTTTGTCTGCTCTGTGCAGTCTTCATCTACTCTTGGATGATCTACACCTTCTCCATGGTAGCTCGTACCATCTCCGATCCCACTAGTGCTGACTCCCCAGGGTCATTCTAGCATAAGGGTGATCTGTAAGGTCACATGTACAACTCCTCAAAAGGTTCCATCCCTATGGTGGAGTGATAGCTATTGTAGTATGAAAACTCCACCAAAGGTAAGTGATCATCCCAACTACGACCAAAGTCAAGGACACCAGCACGCAGCATGTCCTCGAGGGTCTAAATGGTCCTCTCAGTTTGGCCATCCATCTGAGGATGGAAGGTTGTGCACAGATGAAGTTGCATCCTGAAAGCCTCCTGCAACCCCTTCCATAGCCAGGAAGTAAACCGTGTGTCATGATAGGAGACAATATAAGATGGTACTCCATGTAGCCGCATAATCTCATGCATGTAGAGGTGTCCCAAGCTCTCTGCTGAACCCTCCTATCTGATCGGTAAGAAGTGGGTCAACTTGGTGAGTCGATCAACGATCACCCAAATCGAGTCATGACCCCTGGATGTACGTGGAAGTCCTATCACCAAGTTCTTGGATATCCCATCCCACTTCAACTTCTGGACCTCAAAAGGTTGAACCAAGCCTGCTGGTACCTGGTGCTCTACCTTCACTTACTGAAAAGTGAGGTATCGAGAGACAAACTCCGCTACTGCCTTCTTCATACCTGGCCACCAATGCTGTCGTTGAAGGTACTGGTACATCTTCGCCACTCCTGGATGTACTGCTATAGGGGATGTGTGGAACTCCCTCAACACTTACTCTTAAATTGACACTGGTACCATAGTATGTCCTCTGAAGAGGATGACGTGCTCCCCACCTTCAGAAAATCCATCAGGTGCCTACCCTATGGATATCTGAGAACGTCGTGTCTCACATTCAGAGTCCCCATGTTCTACCTCCCTTACTCACTGAAGAAGTGGGGGAGTTACTGTAAGAGAGTGTAGAAAGGTTTCTCTGTCTCTATCCACAAAGGATATCTGTAAGGCAGCCAGCTGCTCTGTTGCCTCACCTAGCAGTTGTATACCAGACCTCCTACTAAGTGCATATTCTACAACATTTCCCTTTCCAAGAATATAGACTATTTAGAAGTCATAGTCCTGGAGGAACTCAAGCCATTGTCATTGTCTCAGGTTCAGTTCCTTCTGAGAGAAGATATACCTGAGACTCTTGTAATCAGAGTACATAGTAAAACGTTCACCCACCAGATAGTGTCACCACATCTTCAAGGCGAAGACCACTACTGCTAACTCCATTTCATGGGTAGAATAGATCTGCTCATGCTATCTCAGCTATCGAGAACCATACACGATCAATTCTCGCTCCTGTATTAGGACACACCCGAGTCTAGTCCCTGATGCGTCGTAGTAGACTATATACCCTACTCCTTCTTCTAGAAGCCTCAAGATGGGGGAACTAGTCATCCTATGCCTCAGATCTTGAAATCTCTGATGGAATCTCTCCGACCATATGATGGGTTTCTTCTTCTTTGTCAAGGCTGATAGGGGTGTTGCAACTCTGGAGAAGTCTGGAATGAACCTATGGTAGTATCTAGCCAAACCCATAAAACCTCGAACCTCCGTCACACTCTTGGGTGGATCCCAAGCAAGAACCGCCTCAATATTCACTGGATCCACTGTAACTCCAGCCTCTGATATGACATGCCCCAAAAATTGTACCTCTCGGATCCAAAACTGGCACTTTGAGAGCTTACTATAAAGCTGGTGCTCTCATAGTGTGTCCAGTACTGCCTGAAATGGTAGGCATGCTCCCCCTCAGTAGTCGAGTAGATCAGAATGTCATTAATGAAGATTACAACAAAGCGATCGAGGTACGGCTGAAATATCCTATTCATGAGTCCCATGAACACTGCTGGAGAGTTGGTTACGCCGAATGGAATAACCAATAACTCATAGTGTCTGTACTGACATCTAAAGGTTGTCTTCTTCACAACCTCGTCTCGAACTATGAGTTAGTGATAGCCTGATCTGAGGTCTATCTTCGAGAACCATCGATATCCCTTTAACTGATCAAAGAGGTCATCAATCCCTAGGATTAGGTACTTTTTCTTCATGGTCACCTGGTTCAGGCGACGGTAGTCAACAAAAAGCCTCAAGCTTCCATCCGCTTTCCTGGCAAACAGAATTGGGGTTGCCCAGGGAGAAACACTGGGTCGGATGAATCTCTTCTCCTGCAAGTCCTCCAGTTGTACCCGCAGCTCACGAAGCTCAGTGGGAGCCATCCGATATGTTGGTGTAGATATCGGTGTCGTCCCAGGGTACAGGTCAATGTAGAAGTCCACCTCTCTATGAGGAGGTAGACCCGGTACATCGTTAGGGAAAACATCTACATACTGGTCCACCACTATAGGATAGATCGGACACTCCACATCAACTTCTCCAAGGGTAAGGCAATCCAACTGATGAGTGATCGGCTGCACCCTCCTCTGAGTAAGTCTATATTGTGCTGCAAAGGCTCCCTTCTCACCGTTGAAGTTGAACCTAGTCTCATCCGTGTGGACACACCGCACTTTGTGCCTAATACAGTCGATTTAATCATGGAATGTAGATAACCAGTCCATACCCAAAATGACATCGTAAGGCCTCATCGTCGCTACTAGGAGATCCCAGCCGAATCTCTCGCCTCCAAGAGTAAGCTCACGCTATCGGATCCAGTGCGTAATCATCAAATCTTCTCACGTAGGAGTCTCTAGCCATAAGGATCGATCCAACGGCTCCATCGGAATCTCTGAGCTCCGAACGAGGGCAGTGGAAATGAAAGAGTGAATGGAACCTGTGTCTATAAGAACTGCAGCTATAGTGGAGTAGACACCGATCGTACCACGAATCATCTTTGAAGAACCGTGATCGTAAGCCTCAGCTTCCTAGAGCTGATCTCTCCCATTTCCACCTACTCCCTACATCTGGGGTGGACCTCCTGGGGGTGGTGGCGGTAACACCTCGAAACGTCGTCCACTTCCAGCTGCACGGCCAGATCCTATGCCACGTCTGCCTACTCCCTACGGACCACCTTGATTGAATCTTTTTCTCTGACTGGGTGGTCCTTCAACCGTCTGCTGATCATCTGAATGGCGGGTCAGACAGTCATGAGCCATGTGACCATGTCTACCGCATAAGTAATATTTCCCACTCCTGGAATATATGTCTCTACCCCAGGTGCCCCGTACAATTGATTCTGAGTCATGTGGTCGTCCACCCGTGTGTCTGGTCATTTTGGACCTCTGTGACATCTGTCTACTGCCAGCTGCAGAAGACTCCACTGCATGTTGACTAGTGGTGGGTCTCGCTGCTGGGGACTGCTCAGTAAGGAAACTCTCCACTAAGAGGGCTCACTCCAACACCCCTGCCTGCGTTGGGATGCTGAGGGAGATCATCGAAGCCCTGATCTCTCACCTCATCCCCTACTCGAAGGTTTGGGCCCTGAAGAATGGGTCCTGCACCATATCTGTGGAGTAGCGCGAGAGGTCGGCGAACCTCACTGAGTGCTGAACTACAGTCATGTTGCCCTGCTGAAGATGAAGTAGCTCATGTATGTGCACTATACGAAGAGTCACTGAAACAAAATCTGCCCGAAATAGGCTCTCAAAGTCTTCCCAGAGAAGCGTCATCTCGTCGTGAACCTAGAGCATCAAGCTCCACCATCTTCCCGCTGCTGCCTATAGAAGGCGGGCAGTAAGAATCACCATGAAGTCTGCTGGTGTCCCTACTAGTCGGAAAACTCTCACCACAGCCTCTAGCCAATCCTCAGCCACCTGTGGATCCATCTCTCCCCTGGACCTGGGTGGCCTCTAGTGTTGGAACTCGTGCAATGCACTCAAGTGGCGTGCATCGTCTGCTGCTGAGGCTGGTGGCATCGGTGGCACAACGGGTAGTAGTACTGCTGGTGCCTCCGCTGGAAAAGGGCCCTGCACCGAGGCCTCGCCGCTTGGTGGGCTATCTGTGCGTACAACTCTCGGGACTCTCGCTGGTCATCCACGGGGAGGCATCCTGAAAGAAACAGATGTGGCATGGTCAAAGATTTATACCTAGTGAGATGACCTAGTTTAGCTGAATTAAAGAAAACTTTTGAAAACACACACACAATCAGTGTTTTCATGCACTGAGTCAGAAATCAGTAGTCAGGGTCCTGGTGTATAGATACGTCTGCCGCCGCACCAATGCTGGACTACCTGAACTGAAAACCAAACTCATTACCCTTAACATTATTGCTTCACAGATAAGATTAGAGTCCTAAGTTATACGGTAGAACTGACTCCTCTGATACCAATTTGTCACGACCCATCCCCCGGGGCCCGTGTCGTGACTACCCCAAGCCCACCTTCCATAGGCCAGGGGCTAGCGACTAGCACCAAAGGCGTAATTTCCTAAAAATGGGAAGGCATTGCCTTTATAACTTGTAAATGCACACAACAGAGTATGATTTGGAAGTAAAACACTAAGTAAAACTGTATACATAGACTGCTAAAAAGTAAAGGGGGCTAGAATACAAGCCCAATAGTAAAGTACAAGAACAACTTAAAAACAAGTAAATAGCTACTGGATCGTCCATTGGGAAGTCCTACCTGAAGTTTAGGTATAGATAGCCTCCACAGAACTTCATGTCCGTCCGTCTCCTCCGTGTACCGTCACGTCGCGTGGTCCACCTCCGAGTACCATCCGGGCCTGGTACGCTCAGCCTCGGTCAACATTGTCCGTCGTATGCATCCAACATAATGAGGTGCGGGCATAGCCCGTGAAGGGGTGAGTATAACGATACTCAGTAGGGACCCTGAGACCCTCAAGGTCTCACAAAACCAACAAGGATAAACCACAAAGTATGAAACCAACAGATAACCCCACATAGATATATGCTCATACATATACCTAAGTTACAAAGTAATCCATCTCAGTCATGAGGTAAACACAAAAGTTACTGACTCAGCTCAAACCAGGATTTTATTCTAGGGGTAGTATTAAGTAACATCCCCAATCACACTATCGAAACCTCAGCTACTAGAGAACTCCTCCTCTATCGAGTACAGTGGGCCGACCGCGCTCACACAGAGGTACTTCCTAGTAACCTTGGACTGTTGAGGTACTCCTCCAGTCGAGTACCGTGGGTATGCCTCATCACACAGAGGCGCTCCCCACCATGGGTCTGCCGCGTCACACAGAGGCTCTCCCCCTCGAAGCCTGCTGAGGTGTAACGCCCCGACCCCAGTTACCCAGAGTCGGTGCATTAGTTACATAACATTGGCATGATCACGAGAAAGATCAACTCTCAAAAGACCGATTAGTTTAGTAGCCTTGGAATAACTAGATACATCCATAAATTTTTACATTACATCATAAAAAAAACATCTTGTCTTCATATCCCCTCATACTATCCCTGCAGGTCATTCATAAATTACTTCTTCATAATCCTGGGAAAAATATAAAACATTGAAAGGGGTGAGCTCAGATGCTCAGTAAGGATAATATTATAGCAGAAGCTTTCATAAATAAGCATAAACACTTAAGGCAATTTATAACTAAAACAAAAGCCTTTTAAACTTGAACTTCAGCATAAAATGGCAAAGGTAAAATGAAATAATGCCATTTACTTACTCACATGGATATTCTACTAGTCGAATGATCACATGCAATATCAATATCCACTTTCATAATGATGGAATGCATAATGCCAGACTATTATAACCACATAGCCAAGGCCTCGTGCCAAGACTACAAATAAGATTTTGCCAAGGCCTTGTGCCAAGACACTAGTTTGTCTCATGAGACCTACCGATGCATCGAGGAGCTATAGCGGGCTCCACCCGTCACTTATTAAGTCCAATGCATTCCTCATATGAATAGGTTTAAGCATAAAATAAATATTCGTATTAAAACTAGCATACGAAATGTCAATACTTTAACCACAAACCATGAATGGTATAAAAATAGAACATCCATAGTCAAACATAACTCATTTGATACAATATGGAAGATTGTATTGTATCACATTAACCTCAATCATGAATAATGAAGGATGTTGACATAGATGAAAATAATCATCAAAACTATTTGAGGGAAATATCCCCCTTTTCTTGAAATCATTTAAAAGTCACACTATTTGTCAAGAAGCCATTTAAAAATAGATTTTTGAATCAAAGTGTCCCATACCACTTTGAAACTTTTAAAAGGAGTTTTAATTTTAAAACTTTAATGTCCATATAAATAAATCCTTAAAACCATTTTTTAAAACATGGACATTAATGAGCAAGATTTAGAAGAATAAGTCATTAAAACATTTTAAAATGATATTTTGGTTAGAGATTCTAACCAAAAGAGAGACACTAGAGTAAAAATAATTGAGGTAATCAAAACTTTGTAATATCATGAGAATAAAGGGATTCATGATATACTATGTCAAAGTACATTATATACACCACATAAAAGTGATTTGGTGTATATCAACAAAGAAGTCCCAATTGAATGTAAATTGAGATGAAATCTCTAATAAAGGTCGTATCCTTAGGTTAAGGATAAATCAATGACATAATTATGTGTGAAAATGTAAATACACTATATAAGATTGAATATTCAGTGTAAAACAATCAAAGGATATTCACACATATTCTTGTAGAAACAACACCAACGAATTGGATGTTTAACTCAACAAATGGTGAAAGAGTTAAAATTACTCTTATCAAATTCATATTAATGACTTGAGAATTATCAATAGAGTGATTATGTGTATCAAAAGTATATCCACAGGAAGGGGAGTGGAAATTATGACATAATCAAATGAATAGTGATTCCACACATAATCTTGGAGTAATATAATCAATGAAATATGCGTAAAGTCGAATGAGTGGAAATTGAAATGTCAAATTCCCTTATCGATTTGGTAACTTAAGAAACATACAACTATGAAAGAAGGATCATACCATGACTATGTAATTACCCATAAATTAATGTATATTACACAATGAATACAATCATGGGCAGTACACATACACCACATGTAATAATTAAGTGGTGAACAATGGAATTCTCACGAAATTAAGAGTGAGATAAGATACTCCTTACCACGTTAATCAACTGAGTCGTATGGCCAAAAGTTAATAACCACCAAAATTATTTACATAATAACATGAATATAAAGAGAATCATGATAATATATATCAAATGGTCGTACACAATACACCACTTTCAATAATTTAGTGGCGAACAATGGAAATCTCACGGAGTTGAAAGTGAGATAAGAAAATCCCTTACCTTGAACTTTCCCTTAGTCGATGATATGTTAACCTCCTGTATAATAATTAAAAAATTGTTATTAAATTATACAATAATCATATACATCAATATGATATCATATATGATCTTTTAACATTGCTTTATTAATAATATCTTAGTATTATCGTCATTTCGAGTGATAATCGATTCGTTCTTCTTAAATGTTTGGTTATGTAAGACATGTTTGTAATGGATAGATTATATCTTATTAATAATCAGAATGATATTAACATTATTTTTAACCCTAAAATGAGAATAAGACTTGAATGGATACGATGGAGGATGGATCTCACCGTGTTCGTGGAGACGGTAGTCCGTACGTACGCACGAACGCTACTTCCATTTAATTTTTCATTTTAAAAGAATTGAATCCAAATGATACATAGGTATATTATTATTCCAGTATAATATAATATTTTATATATGTTACTTATGATCATTAACACCATTCTTTATACGTTCCATGTGTGGTATGAACGAGTCATATCATTTTAAGGGGGCGGTAGTCCGCACTTCCTCAAATGAAATTATCGTATGTATATACAACATGAAACGAATAATGGTATGAAATAAAATTGAATTACAGAAGCTTATATATAAAATATGTATCATTAATATCACACTTAATTATAGTTCCATCATAATGGCCACCATGAGAGGCGGTAAGATGTATTTGAACAATCATCGTTTCGTGAGGCGTTAGTTTGCCATTCACAGAAACATTATGTTCATCATCCATTAGATGGAGGTGTGTGTATGTGTAGTTCGAATCCTTCTTATAAAAACATCTTAGTATAGTGAGGATACTTTTGTTGTTACAAAAGAAAGGAAATAAAAAGAGTTTGGGGGTTGGAGAAGCAAAATAAATGAAATAATTTAAGAGAAATGGTTACCTTTAATTTAGGTAACTCACTTTGGTTGGAACCAAAGGACTTCTTGAAATGCTTTCTGCCTAAGGGGAAGCTTCAAGGAGGAGGAAAGAGATGTGGGGTGCTTATTTGGGCAGAGTTTGGACTATCCAAGTGGATTGAGAGGTGTGAGGAATGAGTAGAAGTGGTCTCCTTTTATAAGGGAGATGAGGGGCTCTTTAGGAAAGAGTGAAAGTATTACTTTATAATATAATTAAATTCGGTTTATAATGGTCCAAATATAATTGAGGTCGAAGATAAGATGACTAATATTCTAAATAACATCAACCAATAAGAATTGTACAGGTTTTAGATAATATTTTAATCATTATAATCTTATTTATTTAAATGATTTATTAATGAGGTAAACATTGCATCATTATTGTGTCATTAATAATTTAAAATATTTGATGTTTAAAAATTATAAATAAAATATAATTATGTAGGAAATCTTTTCATCTTTCTAATGAATATTTATAATCGAAAATCCAACATGTATAACCCTATGTAAAAATTGTTCTTCTAAAAGATGTAAGCTTATGCCATTTTTATTTTTATTTTAACTTTATTAATATAATGTGTCCCTACCACATACAAGTGGCTCCAAGGGGTCCCCAAATCTACCCAAGGATTCCCATGGTCGGGTATGTGTCCACCAATAAGGTTAGGACACGTTTTAGGGTAATTTTGTATTATTATAATATTATTTTTTAACCCTTATTTACCGGATTTACCCTTAACCATGGTAAATAAAATATTTACCACAGTAATTATTCAAAATGTCTAAAAATAAAAGTTACCTATTTACACAATTTGGACATCCTGATTCCAAATATGGAATCCATTTTTCTAAATTCAAAACACAGAAGTGGCAGAAATTAATTTAAAATTAATTCCCGCTGTCAAAACAAAAAGCGTGTTTTTAAGAGGTAATAACTATCAAAAGATTGACACTTGTTTATGTTCGGTTTAATTGTAAAATTATGTCCAATGACCAAAATTATATTAAATGGTAAAAATATATTCTAAATATACTTTAAAACCACTCAAATTCACAATTTATCACTATTAATTATTTTGATTAAAAAGGTTGTTTTTAATTAAAATTTAGTAATTTTCACTATTCATCAAAATATGAAAGTTATCTGAAAAGTACCAAAATTTCACCTTAGGATAAATTCGATATTCAGAATCCAAAAATGAAGTCCATTTTAAAATATAAAATATATATAATTTCAAAATTTATGTATTACTATTCATAACGGCTAGTTTGATTGGTTGTGGCGTGTGTTAAAACTCAAGGTTGCGTACAACACACGCTACTATTTTATTCAAAGGAAAGCGTACCGTGGAAGCTTGGGATGTTTCATTTTAAATTTTTTTGATTTCCCAATTTATTCAGATAGTTTAAAATATTTTATTTAAAAAGGCTTCACTATTAAAAGTTGATAAAAGTGCAATACTGAAAATGAATCTGTTCTTGCATTATGACTAAGAAACTCATAATAGGGATTCTAAAATTATAAGGATTATATAAAGTTCAAAATGTAGTTAATACTATTCATGACCTCTTTTAATGGCTTTTTTTTTGTACGTCATGGTGTGATTGAACTCGGTGTTGCGTGTAGTGCAAGTTATTGAATTATTTTTAAGAAATAACACACTATGAAATCCTGGGGTGTTACATTCTCCCCTCCTTCAATAAATTGCGTCCTCGCAATTTGAAATTGTTCTTAGAAAATAAAAGGTTGAAAGTAGAAAATATATTTGTGGGAAAACCCACATTGGAAATTGGGTTACTAAAATTTAGTCTTAATATAAGTAAAAGAGAAATGAAAGGGTCACCACCAAATTATGATCTCGATTAGGAGAACATTGGTGGAAATTAGAGACATATATTTGGAGGAAAAACGTAAATATTTATAGGTAGTGATTGAGGTCATCAATCACAAACAAGTATAAAATTGAGGTCCTTAAACTCATTAATCTATGATGATTTGAAATACCATCGGTCCAAGAAAACATAGGGTATTGGGATAACACATTTTTGACGTTTCAAAATATCTTAGTTGAAATCCCACATCGAAAAATGAATTAATGAGGCCTCTATTTAAAATAAAGAGTGGAAAGTATGAAGATTACCGAAAATAACACATACTAGGGTTCCATGTAGGAAAATATGGATATGGAAGAGAAATCTAACCATTAATTATCTGATGGAGAGTGGTAGAGAACATGGCTATGAAAAGGCCAACAATCCCAAAGCCATAAATTAGTGATGATTTAATGTACCATCTAGGACAACATTTTTTTTTAAGGTTACATTACATAAGGAAGAGGAATTCATTTATGATATTGACTAAGAACATTATGAGATATACTTAAATTTTAAGTAGATTTTCATTCTTTAATAAATTTCCACCACTAGCTCAATTTTTTTTTAAACGATGAGTATTCAAGAAGACTTGGTCACACTGGAAGAACTAGAATAAACTTCTATAGAATCACATGATCCATGTAGGATAAACCATATATTTACATTGTCTTTGAAGATTAATCAAAACCAAAATGGTTAGTGAATGATCTAATGATCCCCCAAACGGATATTCATTGAGATAAATATGCACTAATCTTAATTTCTAAAATTAAACCAACAATACCCCAAAGTTAAATAGATACCATTCAATAACGAATTGTCCTTACAATCCTTTAATATAATCCAAACTAATATTGAAACCCAAAACATAGAAGAATTTGATTATGTAGTCTCCCATGTTACATTGTATCTCCAAATGACATCAAATACTCTTAAAGTCACATACTTAAAAGTAATTAACATCATCAAATATTCTCTGTTATAGGTTAATCATTTCCACAAATAACCCAAATCACTATAAATCAACAATAAAAACGTAGATAAAAATCCACCATTACTCTACAAATGAAACCTCATTGTATTCTATTTTCCTTGGGCATATAGTGTTCCTAACAAAACGAACATATTCCAAAATAACATTTATCACTTAATCACCAAATCATTTTCCTATACCAAGGGTATTAATTTGATAAGACATAAGAACCCAAATCATCTTATTATTGATCAATAAAATCATTTAACAAAAAAATAGTCACACTAACCAGGGACTTCACGTAGTCCAGTGGTAGGCGATAAATCCCAAATTATAATAACTTATCATTTTATCAAACCCCAATGATCATATAAAACCAAATGGTTATTTATACCTATATCCACAAGAGAAGAGACAATTCTTCCTCAAATATCATTCTCACATGGAAAACTACGGGGTTACAAATACAAGAGAAAATTATTCCAAGGTAAACCCATCAACAAGGAGTGCTAATACTTTTTAAATTTTTCTCCAACCATTTATTTCCACATAGCTTCTTCTTTGACCAAGAAAATATCCTATAGAATAGGACATTCACTCGGGTAATGGTCAGGTCCCCTACATTTACGGCAAATGACTGTAAATGGACTCTTGGGACCATTTTTATCTTCTTCCATAGTACTCTTCATTTTTCTTCGGCAATTCTTCACTTTATGTCCTTCCTTCCCGCACGTAAAACATTTCATTGTCCCATTGAGACACTTTCCTGGGTGTCTCTTTCCACATTTCCTACATGATGAAAATTGAGGTTTCTTTTCTCCATGGTCTCCATTGCTGGAGATCTTATCATTTATCACCTTTCTCTTCCTTGTTGAGTCTGGGAGTTGGTTAATATATATGTTGTTGATCATATTTTTGGAAAACTGATTTGGCATAAAGACGATATCTTTTACGCCTATCAACATTCCATTTTGTTTCTCATCTCCACCATCGTTCCCACCTTGTACATCATTCTCAAAGTCACTATGACTTCCTTGGAATCTAGCCATTGACTAAAACCAGAAAGCATTGTGTGAGTAATAGTAGTCGTAAAATCATTTAGAGATTAAAATGTCACCATATTCTCAATTTGAAACATATTAGGATTAACCAAGGTCATTTACTCTCATCTTATGTATATATTACTTAAATCGGTTTGTAAAGAAAATGTAAATTATCCTAAGCATATCCCCCGGGAGTGTCGTAACCAAGAGTGCAGCAAGGCCCGTTGTCGTGCACCAGTTCCCGTTCGAGTCTAGCTCAAAGTGGTGTTTTCGGGTTTTACCCCTAGGTACATCTGTACCAGAGCCGCCTCTACCTGCTCGTATCCAGACAGGGATGTATTGCTCGGAAAACTCACAAAATCTCTACAATACCAAAATTCCAGGAAGTTCTTTTATACTAATCCTCGATGTTCATCTTAGGTCTACGTGCTCTAATCAGAGTTTATCTAAATCTAGCTACCAAGGTTTGTACTAAACTTCCTCTGATACCAACTCTAACGCCCCGACCCCAGTTACCCAGATTCGGTGCATTAGTTACATAACATTGTCATGATCATGATAAAGATCAAGTCTCGAAAGACCGATTAGTTTAGTAGCCTTGGAATAACTAGATACATCCATAAATTTTTACATTACATCATAAAAAAACATCTTGTCTTCATATCCCCTCATACTATCCCTGCAGGTCATTCATAAATTACTTCTTCATAATCCTGGGAAAAATATAAAACATTGAAAGGGGTGAGCTCAGATGCTCAGTAAGGATAACATTATAGCAGAAGCTTTCATAAATAATCATAAACACTTAAGGCAATTTATAACTAAAACAAAAGCCTTTTAAACTTGAACTTCAGCATAAAATGGCAAAGGTAAAATGAAATAATGCCATTTACTTACTCACATGGATATTCTACTAGTCGAATGATCACATGCAATATCAATATCCACTTTCATAATGATGGAATGCATAATGCCAGACTATTATAACCACATAGCCAAGGCCTCGTGCCAAGACTACAAATATAATTTTGCCAAGGCCTTGTGCCAAGACACTAGTTTGTCTCATGAGACCTACCGATGCATCGAGGAGCTATATCGGGCTCCACCCGTCACTTATTAAGTCCAATGCATTCCTCATATGAATAGGTTTAAGCATAAAATAAACATTCGTATTAAAACTAGCATACGAAATGTCAATACTTTAACCACAAACCATGAATGGTATAAAAATAGAACATCCACAGTCAAACATAACTCATTTGATACAATATGGAAGATTGTATTGTATCACATTAACCTCAATCATGAATAATGAAGGATGTTGACATGGATGAAAATAATCATCAAAACTATTTGAGGGAAATATCCCCCTTTTCTTGAAATCATTTAAAAGTCACACTATTTGTCAAGAAGCCATTTAAAAATAGATTTTTGAATCAAAGTGTCCCATACCACTTTGAAACTTTTAAAAGGAGTTTTAATTTTAAAACTTTAATGTCCATATAAATAAATCCTTAAAACCATTTTTTAAAACATTGACATTAATGAGAAAGATTTAGAAGAATAAGTCTTTAAAACATTTTAAAATGGTATTTTGGTTAGAGATTCTAACCAAAAGAGAGACACTTGAGTACAAATAATTGAGGTAATAAAAACTTTGTAATATCATGAGAATAAAGGTATTCATGATATACTATGTCAAAGTACATTATATACACCACATAAAAATGATTTGGTGTATATCAACAAAGAAGTCCCAATTGAATGTAAATTGAGATGAAATCTCTCATAAAGGTCGTATCCTTAGGTTAAGGATAAATCAATGACATAATTATGTGTGAAAATGTAAATACACTATATAATATTGAATATTCAGTGTAAAACAATCAAAGGATATTCACACATATTCTTGTAGAAACAACACCAACGAATTGGATGTTTAACTCAACAAATGGTGAAAGAGTTAAAATTACTCTTATCAAATTCATATTAATGACTTGAGAATTATCAATAGAGTGATTATGTGTATCAAAAGTATATCAACAGGAAGGGGAGTGGAAATTATGACATAATCAAATGAATAGTGATTCCACACATAATCTTGGAGTAATATAATCAATGAAATATGCGTAAAGTCGAATGAGTGGAAATTGAAATGTCAAATTCCCTTATCGATTTGGTAACTTACGAAACATACAACTATGAAAGAAGGATCATACCATGACTATTTAAGTACCCATAAATTAATGTATATTACACAATGAATACAATCATGGGCAGTACACATACACCACATGTAATAATTAAGTGGTGAATAATGGAATTCTCACGAAATTAAGAGTGAGATAAGAAACTCCTTACCACGTTAATCAACTGAGTCGTATGGCCAAAAGTTAATAACCACCAAAATGATTTACATAATAACATGAATATAAATAGAATCATGATAATATATATCAAATGTACGTACACAATACACCACTTTCAATAATTTAGTGGCGAACAATGGAAATCTCACG
Source organism: Viscum album (assembly GCA_963277665.1). Taxonomy (NCBI): domain Eukaryota; kingdom Viridiplantae; phylum Streptophyta; class Magnoliopsida; order Santalales; family Viscaceae; genus Viscum; species Viscum album. Next base: position 175,456,770 of record OY728157.1, read on the forward strand.
GAGTTGAAAGTGAGATAAGAAAATCCCCTACCTTGAACTTTCCCTTAGTCGATGGTATGTTAACCTCCTGTATAATAATTAAAACATTGTTATTAAATTATACAATAATCATATACATCAATATGATATCATATATGATCTTTTAACATTGATTTATTAATAATATCTTAGTATTTTCGTCATTTCGGGTGATAATCGATTCGTTCTTCTTAAATGTTTGGTTACATAAGACATGTTTGTAATGGATAGATTATATCTTATTCATAATAAGAATTATATTAACATTATTTTTAACCCTAAAATGAGAATAAGACTTGAATGGATACGATGGAGGATGGATCTCACCGTGTTCGTGGAGACGGTAGTCCGTACGTACGCACGAACGCTACTTCCATTTAATTTTTCATTTTAAAAGAATTGAATCCAAATGATACATAGGTATATTATTATTCCAGTATAATATAGTATTTTATATATGTTACTTATGATCATTAACACCATTCTTTATACGTTCCATGTGTGGTATGAACGAGTCATATCATTTTAAGGGGGCGGTAGTCCGCACTTCCTCAAATGAAATTATCGTATGTATATACAACATGAAACGAATAATGGTATGAAATAAAATGGAATTACAGAAGCTTATATATAAAATATGTATCATTAATATCACACTTAATTACAGTGCCATCATAATGGCCACCATGAGAGGCGGTAAGATGTATTTGAACAATCATCGTTTCGTGAGGCGTTAGTTTGCCATTCACAGAAACATTATGTTCATCATCCATTAGATGGAGGTGTGTGTATGTGTAGTTCGAATAATTCTTATAAAACCATATTAGTATATTGAGGATACTTTTGTTGTTACAAAAGAAATGAAATAAAAAGAGTTTGGGGGTTGGAGAAGCAAAATAAATGAAATAATTTAAGAGAAATCGTTACCTTTAATTTAGGTAACTCACTTTGGTTGGAACCAAAGGACTTCTTCAAATGCTTTATGCCTAAGGTGAAGCTTCAAGGGGGAGGAAAGAAATGTGGGGTGCTTATTTGGGTAGAGTTTGGACGATCCAAGTGGCTTGAGAGGTGTGAGGAATGAGTAGAAGTGGTCTCCTTTTATAAGGGAGAGGAGGGGCTCTTTAGGAAAGAGTGAAAGTATTACTTTATAATATAATTAAATTCGGTTTATAATGGTCCAAAAATAATTTAGGTCGAAGATAAGATGACTCATATTCTAAATAACATCAACCAATAAGAATTGGACAGGTTTTAGATAATATTTTAATCATTATAATCTTATTTATTTAAATGATTTATTAATGAGGTAAACAATGCATCATTATTGTGTCATTAATAATTTAAATTATTTGATGTCTAAAAATTATAAATAAAATATAATTATGTAGGAAATCTTTTCATATTTCTAATGAATATTTATAATCGAAAATACAACATGTATAACCCTATGTAAAAATTGTTCTTCTAAAAGATGTAAGCTTATGCCATTTTTATTTTTATTTTAACTTTATTAATATAATGTGTCCCTACCACATACAAGTGGCTCCAAGGGGTCCCCAAATCGACCCAAGTATTCCCATGGTCGGGTATGTGTCCACCAATAAGGTTAGGACACGTTTTAGTGTAATTTTGTATTATTATAATATTATTTTTTAACCCTTATTTACCGGATTTACCCTTAACCATGGTAAATAAAATATTTACCACAGTAATTATTCAAAATGTCTAAAAATAAAAGTTATCTATTTACACAATTTGGAAATCCTGATTCCAAATATGGAATCCATTTTTCTAAATTCAAAACACAGAAGTGGCAGAAATTAATTTAAAATTAATTCCCGCTGTCAAAACAAAAAGCGTGTTTTTAAGAGGTAATAACTATCAAAAGATTGACACTTGTTTATGTTCGGTTTAATTGTAAAATTATGTCCAATGACCAAAATTATATTAAATGGTAAAAATATATTCTAAATATACTTTAAAACCACTCAAATTCACAATTTATCACTATTAATTATTTTGATTAAAAAGGTTGTTTTTAATTAAAATTTAGTAATTTTCACTATTCATCAAAATATGAAAGTTATCCGAAAAGTACCAAAATTTCACCTTAGGCTAAATTCGATATTACGAATCCAAAAATGAAGTCCATTTTAAAATATAAAATATATATAATTTCAAAATTTATGTATTACTATTCATAACGGCTAGTTTGATTGGTTGTGGCGTGTGTTAAAACTCAAGGTTGCGTACAACACACGCTACTATTTTATTCAAAGGAAAGCGTACCGTGGAAGCTTGGTATGTTTCATTTTAAATTTTTTTGATGTCCCAATTTATTCAGATAGTTTAAAATATTTTATTTAAAAAGGTTTCACTATTAAAAGTTGATAAAAGTGCAATACTGAAAATGAATCTGTTCTTGCATTATGACTAAGAAACTCATAATAGGGATTCTAAAATTATAAGGATTATATAAAGTTCAAAATGTAGTTAATACTATTCATGACCTCTTTTAATGGCTTTTTTTTTTGTACGTCATGGTGTGATTGAACTCGGTGTTGCGTGTAGTGCAAGTTATTGAATTATTTTTAAGAAATAACACACTATGAAATCCTTGGGTGTTACATGAGGTACTCCTCTTGTCGAGTATCGTGGGTCTGCCGTGTCACACATAGGTGCTCCCCACTATGTTTCTGTCATGTCACACAGAGACGCTCCCCACTAGGCTAGTCGAAACACTCTGATTCAAATTGGTCAGCAGTCGTGAGGTCTCAGCCAGCTACTAGGTCTCTGCGCAATGATCGCTCGTCTCCAGGAGGATCTGCTCCAAAAGCTTCTAGTCGATGCTCCAACTCTTCTAAAGTCCCACTTAGAAGTATCTCAAAGCTCCTCCACCTCATAGGAATCTCAACGCAATAGACGACACGTCTATCGGACACCTGATTTGTGAGTTATTGGCTTTTTAATTCCGGGGGGCCAGTTGGATTCGTGCACGATCTAACCTGAGCGTATCTCAACATTACCCCGAACTCCAGTGGGGTAAACTCAAAGGGACCGTCGTGCTCTAAGAAAACCAGCACCACTGACAGTTCGTCAAATGGTCGTCTGGTGCCAAATATATGGCCAAAGAAAGTAAAGGGTCAGTAGTGGGTCCGGGTCTGATCTGACCTGGTCAGACCGACTCGGCCCAACCCAGTCTGGGCCGACCCGGTCTGGGCTGACCCGGTCAGACCTATTGGGTCTGGCCTAGCCCATTGTTCGGGCCATCCTGTTAGGTTCGGCCCGGCCCGCTACACCCGGACCAGCAGGCCGTGAGGGCGGTTCACCCCGGGCTCGGGGTCGGTTCGGCCCAGAGCGTCGTGAGGGTGCGGCCAGGCGCGGTTCGGCCCGAAGTTCGTGGCCGGGTCGGTTTGGCCCGGGCGCAGCGAGGGGGTCCGCGGGCCAGTTTGGGAGGCCGGGCGACCGGAAGGCATCCGGTTAGGGCACGGTCAGGTGGGCACATGGCCGAGCAGGGCGCCAGGTGGGCCGGTGGGCGGCTAGGTAGGTCGCAGCCAAGCCGTGAGGCTAGAAGGTCGGGCCGGCACGGTTCAGTTCGGCACGGTTCAGCACAGCTCGGGACGGCGGGGGTTGGTGGGGTTCGGCTGGGGCGCGCGGGAGACCGACGGTGGTGCAGCCGGGCGTGCGGGAGGCCAACGGTGGTTCGGCCCGCAGAGCCGGCTCGGTCGGGGCACCAGAACGCTGCGGGGGCTGCGCGGTTTGCAGAGGCCACGGGAAGCATAGTCTTTGCCTATGCCTTCATCGTCCTCAATACCGCTTCATCGCCATGCCGAGAAACAACACAAACAAGAACGGCGGAGGGGTCGGGTCATGTTGGTTTGGCCCGCACCCTTTCCATTTAGGGTGGTAACACTTGGCTCATCAAAGAGTAAGAAAGATGAACAAAAATTGTTTCACAACCACGCAACGATTCATTTCTAATCCGTAGAATAGAAAACAAAAAGTAAAATTACACAAAATAAATCCCCTACCTTTGAACGTTGGTCATCGACGATGAAGACGCGGGAAGAAGACGAAGGAGTTAGTCGTCCGTCGCGTCCGCCGTGCACTCCCAATCCCGAGCTGCGTCGGCTCATTGACGACGATGCGGAGGGTAGGTCAGTTGAAGACGCCCCACGTTGGTAGGATCTGGGGGAGGAATTCGAAGAAGGTCGGCATGCTTTGTCGGTGGAGCGTTTTTCATTGGAAGAAATTTTCTCCCAAGCTCCTCTTTTCCCAAGCTCCACTGAATGAGAAATTCCAACTAAAAATAATAGATTGACTATTTTTTTAGTTGTTGGCACAAAATTCAAATTGGTGAATTAAATTAAATGGATCCACCTAATTAATTCATGAGTGTTGGAACAAATTAATTAAGGGAGTTGGCACCAATTAATTAAAGGGAATGTCAAGAGGCTCTCCCTCATTAATGAGGGAGAGCTGAGAGGTTTTACTCTCCTCCATCAATAGGGTGGTTTAGCCTCATGTGGTCCCCATGTCGTAACCTCTCGCGAGAGGTTAGATTTGGGTGGGCCCCACCACCATAACCTCTCATGGGAGTTTGAGGTGTGGTGGTCCCACCTCCAACTTCCATGAAGATGTTTTAACCACCAAACACCCACATGGCGGCTCAAAAAAAATAAATTGAAGCTCACTTTATTTTATTATTTTCCACGAAAACCCAAAAACTAACTTTTAAACTCGACCCACACCTGTCGAAGTGAAAGTATTCTTAAGAAAATATTGGCGCTGCGAGTATAACGGTGTCCTCAGATTTCTATTCCAAGCATCGGTTCAAAAGTTATAAAAAACTCACTCGTACGTTTACAGAACATACCCAAACAAAACTTCGTAAATTGATTCTGGGAACACCGGGCCTTGGAATCATGCGCCGTTAATTTTCACAGACTTGTAAAAATCCCATGTATTTAAGAAAAAAAATTCTCACAGAATTTTAGGTTCTTTACAGTAACAACCTAATGTTTTATCAATGGATTTCCCTTATTATAATTATGTATTATAGTATAATCACATAATATTACATATAGAACACAATAAAAACTTTATAAATAAAGAATTAGTGAAATAAAATGTATATCTAGAAGTTAAAGAACGCATACTAATGGAATAATAACTTGACCTTTGGAATAGTAATGTAGCCCTTGTGAATAATAAACCGGCCAATGTAATAGTAATCTCAACAATGAAGGTATAAATAAAATTTTTCCATCTTATAAGTGGCAATATGATATAATTATATCATAGTATAAGTAAATAAATATTTTAAATAATATTAATTAAGTGTTGGTATTTTTGTAAGTCATGTATATTTAATTAAAATTTTATGATTTATTTAATAAATTAAAAGAAAATTTATTTTCATAAAATGTAGTCATAAAATAATATTTTGACATATTATGATTATAAGATAATTTTTTGAGGCCTGAATTAATTTTTCAAAGTGTTAAAAATGTAGTTTTAATTTTAAAATTTGTAATTTTCAAGTAATTTTTTATTTTAATTAAAAGTTAAATTTCTCATATTTAGAATTTTTTTTAAAAAAAAATGAGTTCATTTTTGAATTATTCATATCTAAAAATGGTTAGGGTGAATTTTTGGGATTTTTCTAAAATACTTAGATTTTTGGTGAATAGTAAAATACAGTAATTTATGTTATATATACATTATAAGTTAAATGCATTATTAATTGACTCGTGTATTATTTAAGAACCATTGGTTCAAACTCACATAATCTAATTACTATATTTAGTCTCAATAATTAGTATTATTGCTTGTCTAGAGTAAAATACTAAACTAATGAATTGTTTATTGAGAAAACTCTCTTCTCCTCCACTGTAAATACTACCCCTCACCACCTATTCTCCTTACACCTATCAAGCCTTGGGGCTTGTCCAAATTCTACTCAAATATATATCCAATCCCCTCCCCCAAATTTAGGAGCTCTTTTTCTCATAAAAATACCAAATCCTCTTACCTAAGGAGGCTCTTAAGGAGGATAAATTCAAGAGGTAAATTCCCCTTTCCGATTCTTTTATTTTCTTTTCAAGTTTCTTTATTTTCATTTTATATACTAAAATACACTCATAAAAATGGTATGATAAATTCTATACCCCAAATATACTATATTTTTTTATGATAATGGAATAATTCATCATTATCTCTCCTTTCCACTCCTTTTATACTAAAAACAAAAACATCGTCCGAGATGTGTTAATTTATCACATTCAAGGACAACGGGTTTTCAATTTCTATTACCATATTCAAGGTTGGTCATGAAACAATTTTTATCATTTTAACAGATTATAATATTTGTATTATAACTTATTTAATGTTCTGTAATCATTTTTTATACATGATGTTAAGTTATAAAACAAAATGAGTTTTTTGTGATCGAAGAACCGCCAAATTAATCCCAAGAAATTATCATTAAAATTTTATCTAATGATTATACCTCATCCCATTTAATCAAATGAATGGTATAACCACTATATATTTTGTATGTTAATTAATATAATATAATTACACTTCTATAAAACCATTCCCATTATACATGAACTTCTATACTCTTTTTCAAGCAAACTGATCATAAAAACTAAGGAAACGAGCACTCGTGAATGATGAAATTGAACACTACAAGTCATCGAAAAGGGCATAAATAAACTTAATAAAGTGATAATAAATAAAAATTAAGTATTATTGATTAATGTATCTAATTTTTTAATCTAGGACAGTAATATCAAATCAAGGACACCTTCATACTTTAGGTAAGGGATTCTACCTGAACCTCCATTATTCTTTGAGGTTTCTCTTCCTCTCTTTTCACCAAAATTAAATTCTATTTTATTTTTATGTAAATCTTATAAATACTATGTAAATTTTCCAAAATTATGTATCAATATCTTTTCATCCTTCTTATTTGGGGATATAAATGTTTTAAGTGGTTCCCTTCTCGATACTTCTCGATAAGCAAGCTGTTTTAAGGGAACTTCCTGAATTCTTACCTATTTTTAATTACACTCCATAACATATTTTAATCTAATGTTATTTTTATAAAACCACTAATTTTATTATTAAAACATTATTGGTTCACTTCTGGTTTTATATAAAATATTATTTTTTCCGTTTTAAATGGTCTTTGATATTTTCCTAAATCCGCACAAAAATGTTTTAATTCTAAATTTTCTTAAATACTCATTTTACATTTTATCACTTCAGTTTGAAATAACCCATCATGATATATTCCTATTATCCTTTATTAATGTCCATTTATGATTTAATTCCTTTCCTTCATGGACACTTTTATGTTAGGTCCATTTTTTATACTTTATGACATGATTAAGATACTCGCTTCTTTCCATGGATAAACTTTATGTTTATGTTTGATTCCTTATGTATGATTATTTATATGGAACATATATTCATTTACATATTTTTATGGGTTAACCTAGATATATTTCTAATTAATTGGGAAAATTTTAGTCTCATGAGATGTTATGTGCAATTGTCTTGGTGGTTAGCCTTGACTCGCGCTCCATGTGCAAAGATCTTAGTGGTTATCCTGAACTTGTGCTCCTCTATGTGAAACAAGCCTTGACTCGTGATAATTTATGTGTAAAGATCCTTAAATCATGATAAAGTCATGTTTTATGGTGTATCCACATTACAATCATTCCTTGATTATAAGATCACATTTTTTATATGTTAAGATTCATTATGTTCCATGAAATTTTATATCATTATATTATGCCTTTTAACCCATGTGATAAGATGTATTCTTATGATTATTCCCTTTTTGGGATTTTTAGCTCATCCCTTTCTTCATGTTATACCCAATTTATCCTATGCATATGTTTTAGAATAATGTAAGTTAGGGGCTCAATGTGGAGATTATATAATAGTTGTTTTTATGATGTTTAATTGTGTACCTAATCTTCCATGACACTAGAATTTATGATCCTTGTCTTGTAATATGATGTTTAATTATGCATAAAATCATGTAATGATATGTGTAAAAGGTTAGGGTCTCTATAGTTGGTATCAGATGAGATCCTAGTTATTTTTGGAGAATAAAAATGAAGCACTTTAGTATGAACCTTAGGGATAATACTAAGTATAAGAAAACATCCCTAAATTTTGGTAAGTATATAGTAAGTGTTTTATCAAGAAAATTAATCCCTATATGAATACTATAAGTGGACATGGTTCTGGAATAGATGTATCTTGGAGTAACAACTCTGACAAGGTATTCTGGTCCTAACTCGGGGTAACCTAGTACATGACAATGGGACTTATTGCACACCTGATTTGATACTCCCATGGAATCTTCTTTGGTAAATTCATAAGCTCATTATGAACCATTATTAAGGGAACAAAAAATCCCATAAGAATATATGTTAGGAAAAAAATCATGGATAACCTAGATTTAATCCTAAGGAATCACAAGTTAGGATATACTTTTACTTTATAATTTTATCATTTTATGTTAATAGTTTCCTTTTATGCTTATTAGATAAGTATTCAAGCCCCCTAATTGCACTTTATTTTTCTTAGTTAATGGAATGAAATATAAAAACACATTCCAACAATCAATGTAATGGGGAATGTGATGATTTCCCTAATGATATTCCAAATATTATGGGAATGGGTGCTCGAAACATTATGGTATTACTCGCTCAACTGGATCAAGTTGGGAACAATAACATGAATCATGTAGAACTCACCACTTCTCCAAGGAAAGAGAAAGTTGTCATTGAATCCTTCATATGGAAAAGGCCTCCCATGTTTTTTGGATCTTCTGATCCCCTCTTCACGTAATAATGTATTAACTCCATTAAAAAGATATTCTTTTTTCTCCAATGCTCAGAAGAAGATAAATTTGTGGTGGAAGTCTATCGTTTTTATGGGGAAGCTGGTCAGTGGTGGACACTGATCAAGAACACAAAGTCTAATGTAGAAATTGATTCCATGTAATGGGAAAATTTTAAGAAAATATTTTTTGATAAATATTTTCCCCGAACCCTTCACCTCAAGATATAAAGGGAATTGCTTGGACTTAAGAAAAAAGAAGATGATTCTATGAGGGTGTATGAAGAAAAATTTACAAGGATTTCAAGGTATGCCTCTAGCTTTTTCATGAACACCAAAATCAAGTTGGATTTCTTCTTTAGCATACTAAAGCCAAGTCTATGAAAAGCGTTGGATATTTGAGACATTTATAGCTATGAGGAGATTATATGTTGTTCCCTTAAGGTTAAAATGGATATCATAGACTCTCAATGGTATCATGGGCCCGATGGTAGAAAGTGGAAAATGGAGTCTAACATGGGTGTATTAGCAAACATATCCCATGATGGAAAGAATACTGACCATCCCACTTGTCAAAATTGTGAGAAGAAGCATCCTGGGAACTGTTTAAAGGGAACTATGAAATGCTTCAAATATGGAATAATGAGGCATCTATCAAAGAATTTCTGAAGGGATATGAATAATTCCATTAATTTTGAGGAAGAAAGGAAGGTTCAAATTAACACTCAGTCTGTAGTGTAGTATTCAACTACAAGGAACATGGTAATTTTTCAAATCAATTCCCTAAGGCCAAGTTCATCAAAGGCAATCAAAAACAACCTCAAAGGCAACAAGGAATGGCATATGATATCACCTCAATCCATTTTTTATTAGAAAACCACATTATAGAAAAGTGGTAACCATACAAAAACCTTTAAAAACCACCCGCACAAACCCACTTCGACATCAACATATAGCATAAAAACTTCAAAAATCAAAATCCAGCTTCATCTCAAACCAAAAACCTCCATACCACCTTTAAAGAAACCTTTAAAATTCAAATTTAAAATTTCAAGTCATCACCACCCATCTCAGTAAATGATACATCTCCATTCATGTAATTTCTTAATTCTCACTCCCATCATGACAGCCACCCTATTCCAGAGACGCACCCATTTTCACATCAAACCAAATCATCGGAGAGCTTCTACTAGAATCTTCCATCACTGTCGCAATAGAAAGAAGCTTCATCATCTCCACCATACTCAAAACGTGAAACATTACACCATCATCAGCTAATTTAGCTAATTCTCAACACCAGACTACCAGTGGAGACATCGCCGGCTTTACACCACTGTCATCTTCCTCGTCCGAACACCACACTTAACACAACCTCATTGTGGCCAGACTAAACCATAGAAAAACCTTACCACATGTAGAAGTCGAAACCATCACCAAACAAACCACATTCATATCCACCATGATAGAAGTAACACACAAATCATCATCAAAACCATGAGAAACATATCGCATAAGAAGCAAAAATCGCCACTAGATCCTACCTCCCAAAAATTTTGAGGAATCGTCATTCTAGCTCCAACTCGGAGTGGAGTAGAGGTCCTTGGGGTCAGGGCAGGGATAAGGGTAGTTTTTTCTTCCTAACGAGAGCATCTCACCTAAACTAAAAGCAGAATCCAAAACCAAGATCATACTGACACCGGAGCGCCTGTAAATCCCTCGACCACCAATCTATTTATCCAAAAACCACTAAGTAATCATCGCTCCAGATCCGACCTGGATAGGCATGATGTAACGCGAGGTCAGATAGGGGACTAAGTGGTTTGGGATTGTAGCAACCACCATCGTCGGGATCTAAAACCACCTATGAAAAAACACCAAAATCCACACCTTCTAAGAGAATAAATCAGTGGAAAAGAAAGGAGTTGAGGGGAGATTAGAGGATTCGGGATGATGAAAAGTAGGAAGAGATGGAGGTTAAATTATTCTCAGATGCACCACCATCCCTAAAGTGAGGGTTTCTGGAAAACCCTTATAAGGACCTAAGAGCGGGAGGGGGAGCTGGGGGGAAAAGGGTGTCATGCATATGCTATCACTACTATTGATATAGAGCTGAAAAATGATGTGGTGATAGGTATGTTGGTTATTCATTCAATAATAGAAAACATACTATTTTATTATAGTTCTACACATTATTTTATATCTTGAAATTTTAGTATAACTATTCAATCACCACCTCAAAATTTGGATGTTAAGTTATCTATGAGAAAATAAAATGGGGAAACTATTATATCCAAAGTATATAACTCCTCTCTGGTTAAATTTTGTGGACTAAACCTCCCAACAAATCTTTTCATACTCTCTTTGATGGATTTTGATGATATATTGTTCATGGATTGTCTATCTCTCTACAAATCCAACATCGACTTTTAGGAAAGGAAGATCACTCTTCACATCCCAAAGAATCCTCTAATTATATACAAGTGTAAGGAGGATGATGAATATCTTTTAGAATAATTGTATCAAGTTTGGATACTAATTCCTTATGAGAAATAATATCTAGCTCAAATGATTGAGACAAATGATAGAATCATGCTCGAAGACATGCCCATTGTGAGGAATTACACTGATGTATTCCCTGAAGAGTTGTCTGGTCTTCCTCATGATTTAGAGGTTGAGTTCTCAATTAATATTATTCTTGGATATATACCTATATCAAATACACCTTATAGAATGTCCATTGTATATCTATAAGAGTTGAAGAAGAAATTATAGGAGAATCTGGATAAGGGTTTTATACGCGCGAGTGATTCACCATGGTGTACAATAATCCTCTACATTAAGAAGAATGGTTGGTCAACGTGCCTCTACTTTGATTATTATGAGCTCAATAAAATAATTATAAAGAACAAGTATCTTATTCCATGTATAGATGAATTGTTCTATTATCTATGTGGGGCTAGTTATTTCTCTAAGGTGGAACTTCAGTCGGGATATCCCAATTAAAGATGAGGAAAGAAGATATTCCCAATACTTCCTTTCTAATGACGTATATACACTATGAGTTCGTAGTTATTCCCTTTGGACTCACTAATGATCTAGAAATTTTCATGGATTTAATGAATAGAGTCTTTAGGGATTACATTGAAAAAAATTTGGTAGGATTTATCAATGATATTCTGATATACTCTAAGAGTAAGGAGGAATATGATGAGCATTTCAATACTATGTTGAAGATTTTACGAAGGGATAAAATTTATACAAAGTAGAGTAAATGTAAGTTATGGATGAGGGAAGTATCATTCTTGGGGAATGTCATCACCAGCAAAGGGATATCTGTGGACCCTTCCAAGACAATGGTAATCGAAGAGTGGCCCATGACAATATCTATAACAGAGATCCATATTTTCCTTGGACTAGATGGGTATTACCGATGATTTGTGAAAAAAATATAATGATTTTCAAACCTAATGACCAATTTGACACAGAAGGAAGTGAAGTTTTTCTGGACTCAAGAATTTGAAGAAAGATTTAAGGATCTCAAAACATGGCTTATCACTACGCCAGTACTTACACTCCCAATAAGTAGAGAACTCTTTGTGGTGTATAGAGATGCTTAAAAGAAACGCTTAGGCTGTGTACTAATGAAAAATGATAAAGTGATATCCTACTCATTAAGTCAATTTAAAATTCATGAGAAAAACTATCCCACACATGATCTGGAGTTGGCAGTTGTGATCTTTGCATTGAAAATTTGGCGGTATTATCTCTATGGGGAGAAGTTTGAGATATATATTAATCACAGTAGTCTAAAATATATATTCACATAGAAGGAGATTAAAATGAACCAACAAATATGGTTAGATATCATCAAGGATTACTACTTCTCAATCCACTACCATCACAGTAATGAAAATAAGTTATTGGATACTCTAAGTAGAAAGGATCCTACATCTTTATAAATGATGAGAATTGAGAAGGATCTAATCTTCTTAGATTTTTAGAGTATGGACATCGGAATCATTAAGGGATTAAAATAATAAGTCCTTTCTCAAATTATTTCCCAACCATACCTCATATAGAAAATAAAGGATGATCAAAGAAAAGATGTGGAAATTATTAAAAGGGTGGAATCTATTAGAAAGGGTAAATCCTTTGAGTTAAGGATTTATGAGGAAGGATTTGTAAGATTTGGGTCATGATTATGTGCACTATTTGATCCAGTGATAAAGAAAGTGCTTCTGAATGACGCACGTAGCTCAAAATAATATATTCACCTAGGGAGCACAAAGATATATCAAGATCTTCGAGATAACTATTATTGAAACAATATGAAGAAGGAGATTGATGAATATACAACAAAGTTCCTGGTATGTCAACAAGTGAAGGCAGAAAGAGAAAATTCTAAGGGGGTGATGCAACCACTACCCATACCAACATAGAAGTGGGAGAACATTACCATGGACTTTTTCACTAGACTTCCAAGGAAATATAGAGGAAATAATGATATATGGGTAATTAGGGATCATCTTACAAAGATTTCTCACTTATCACAATTTGATAGGACTTATCATTGGATCAACTTGCATAGATATATATATCAAATAGGTGGTAAGGATACAAGGAGTTACAATATATATTGTATCATATCAAAATCAAAGATTCACCTTGAAATTCTGGAAAAGTATCCAACATGATCTAAGCACTGAGCTGAGCTTTAGTACAGCCTATTATCCTCAAACTAATGGCCAATATGATCAAACTATTCAGACACTGAAAGACATGTTGAGAGTGTGTTCTGTGAACTTCAAAGGAGGATGGGACCAACATCTTCCATTGGTCAAATTATCCTACAACAGTTTCCACTCCAGTATCCAAATGAATCTATATGAATCCCTTCATGGGAAAAATGTGTAGAACACCGGAATGTTGGGATGAATTTGGTTAGAATAAGATTTTCGGACCTGAAATTGTCAAAGAAATGGTGAAAAGGGTGAAAACCATTCAGCATCACATCAAGGCAGCCCAAAGGCAACAAAAGAGCCATGCATAAAATTGTCAACAATCCCTTGAGTTCAAAGTTGGAGACATGGTATTCCATAGAATATCTCAATGGAATAAGGTCGTGATATTTGGTAAGAAAGGAAAGCTAAGTCCCATGTACATCATCCCCTTCGAGATTCTTAATCGTGTCAGAGTTATAGACTATCGACTAGCACTTCCAACTGTCATGTATAAAGTACACAATTTATTCCATATATCCCTTTTAAGGAATTATATACCAGATCCTTCACATGTACTATCTTCAGAGGTGGTATATTTGTAGAATGATCATTCTTACGAGGAGAATCCTGTGAAGATATTGGATCTTAGAGATAAAGTTCTATGCAATAAGACAACTCGCTTGATCAAAGTTCTATGGCGGAACCATAAGTATGAAGAGGAAATAAGGGAATCAGTAGAAGTGATGAAGGAAAAGTACCCACACCTATTTTTATCCTAGAATTTAAAATGAAATTTTGAGGGTGAAATTTCATAAGGGGGAAGAATGTAATGACCCAATGTTTCATCAATGAATTTCCCTTCTTATAATTATGTCTTATAGTATAACCACATAATATTATATATAGAACACAATACAGACTTTATAAATGAATAATGAGTGAAATAAAAGGTATCTGTAGAAGTTAAAAAACACGTACTGATGAAATAGTAACTTGAATTTTGGAATAGTAATGTGGCCCTTATAAATAGTAAACCAGAAAATGTAATAGTAACCTCACCAATGAAGATATAAATAAAATTTTCCATATTATAAGTGTAAATATGATATAATTATATCATAGTATATGTAAATAACTATATTAAAAATTATTAACTAAGTGTTGATATTTTTATAAGTCATGTACATTTAATTAAAATTTTATGATTTATTTAATAAATTAAAAGAAAATTTATTGTCATAAAATTTATTCATAAAGTAATATTTTTATTTATTAGTATTATAAGATAATTTTATTATGCCTTAATTAATTTTTCAAAGTGTTAGAAAAGCAGTTTAATTTTAAAATTTGTATTTTTCAAGTAAATTATGATTTTCATTTAAAACTAAATTTTTCATATTTATAAAAAAAAATTAAAAAATTTGAGTTTATTTTTGAATTATATGAATAAAAAAATGGTTAGGGTGATATTTTGGTATTTTTATGAAATACTTGAATTTTTGTGAATAGTAAAATACGATAATTTATGGTATATATAAATTATAAGTTAAATACACTATTAATTGAGTCATGGATGATGTAATAACCATTGATTCAAACTCACATGATATAATTACTTTATTTAGTCTCATTAATTATCACTATTTCTTATCTTTATAAAAATTATAAACTAATGAATTAAATATTGAGAAAACACTCCTCTCCTCCACTATAAATACCACACATCACCACCTCTTCTTCTCATGCCTATCAAGCTTTCAAACTTGTCCAAATTCTACCCAAATATCTTTCCAAGACCATCCCCAACTTTCAAAATCTATTTATATCATCAAAGTACCAAGACCTATTCCTTAAAGAGGCTCTCAAGGAGGATAAATTCAAGAGGTAAATTCCTCTTTCCGATTCTTTTATTTTCTTTTCAAGTCATTTTATTTTATTTATCTCCTAAAATATCCTCATCCAAATGGTATGATAACTCCAGTACCCTAAATATACTATAATTTTGTTATTCTAATGGAATAATTCTTCATCATATCTCCTTTCTATTCCTTTTATACTAAAAATGAAAACATCGTCTGAGATGTGTTAATTTATCACATTTAAGGACGACGGGTTTTCAATTTCTATTACCATCTCCAAGTATAGTTATGAAACTATTTTTATGGTTGAACCATATTATAATATATTTATTATAACTTATGTAATGTTTTGGAATCATTTTTTATACATTATATTAATTTATAAAAAAAATGAGATCGTTGTGATCGAAAAACCTCCAAATTAATCCAAGCAATTATCATTAAGATTTTATCTAATGATTCTTTCTCATAATATTTAATAAATTTAATGGTATATCCATTATATATTCTATAATTTCATTAATATAATATAATTAAACTTCTGGAAAAACATTACCATTTTATATGAACTTCCATACTCTTATTCAAGCGAACCGATCATGAAAACTAAGGAAACAAGCACTCACGAATGAGGAAATTGAACACTATAACTCCTCCAAAAGGGTATAATGGAAATTAATAAAATGATAATAAATCAAATTAATGTATAATATGTTCTTTAATTATAAATTAATGGATCTAATTTGTTTATTAAGTGTATTAATATCAAATGAAGGACACCTTCGGACTTAAGGTAAGGGATTCTACCTGAACGTCCAATATTCCTCTGGGTTTCTCTTCCTATCTTTTTACCCAAATGAAATTATCTCTTATTTTTATGTAAATATTATAAATAATATTTACTTGTTCAAAAAACATTTATGACTATCTTTTCATCCTCCTTCGTTAGGGATATACATGTTTTAAGTGGTTCACTTCTCGATAAGCAAGTCGTTTTAAGGAAACTTCCAAAATTATTACACATTTTCAAGTGCAATAAATAACCTATTTTAATATACCATAATTTTTATAAAACCACTAATTTTATTATAAAAAAATCTTGGTTCACTTCTGGTTTTATATAAAATATTATTCCTTTTTCCATTTTAAATGATCTTTGATATTTTCCTTAAACCCCAATAAAATGTTTTAATTATAAAGTTTCTTATATACTATTTTTACATGTTATCACTTCAGTTTGACATCACATATCATCATATATTCCTATTATTATTTATTAATGTCCATTTATGATTTAATTTTTTTCTTTCATGGACACTTTTATGGTACACCCATTTATTATTCTTTATAACATGATTAAGATACCTGCTTCTTTACGTGGGTAAAGTTTATGTTTATGATTGATTCCTTATGTATGATTATTTATTTTTCACACATATTCATGAACATGTTATGATGGGTGTGTACAGATATAACTCCAAGGTATTGGGTAAAGTTTAGTCTCGTGAGATGTTGTGTGTAATGGTCTTGGTGGTTAGCCTTGACTCATGCTCCATATGCAACGGTCTTAGTGGTTAGCCTTGAATCATACTCCTCTATGTGAAACGAGTATTGACTCGTGATATTATATATGAAACAAGCCTTGAATCATGATAAATTCATGTTTTATGGTGCTTTCACATTACTATAATTCTATGATTATAAGATACCATGTTTTATATGTTAATATTCCTTATATTCCAAGCCTTTTTATATCATTATGTTATTCCTTAGAATCCATGTGCTAAGATTTACTCTTATGATTATTACCTTAATGGGATTTTTATCTCATCCCTTTTTTCATGTTATCCTCAGGTTATCCTATGTAGATGTTTGAGAATAATGGAAGTTAGGATCTCAATGTTGATATTTAATAAAAGTTGTTTTTATGATGTTTAATCATGTACCAAATCTTCCAAGAAACTAGACTTTACAATCCTTGGCTTGTAATGTGATGTTTAATTATGAATAAAATCATGTAATGATATGTGTAAAATGTTAGGGTCACTATAACATGACTGATGAACATATAAATCAAATAACACAAATCGTGTACTCCAATATTTTTCATGGCATGGTTACATATTGAGGCCTTGGGCGTGTGTCATGGATAGATGGTGAGAATAATACATGACGTATAAATCCAATGTACAAATTGTGTACTATTACTAAATTATATAGAAATAAAAATTAATTTATTATAATATTCAAACCTTATAAAAATATTTTATGTGTGTTCATTAATTTTATAGTACATTCCATGTGATAGGTTTTATATATAAAAATGTATAATTAATTCTTACATAATTTTTGGGTCTGTATATCATGTATAACTCATATTAAAGTTATTACTCTATGTTCATTAAATCATAACATTATATGTAAATACCATTTGTTCAATGTGGTCATTAATTTTATTGAACATGCCATGAAATTATATGATAAGTCATGTATTCCACATGTTGAAAAAGTACAAATTATACGACTATAATACACGTTGGGTAGTTAGGATGGGTACTCACTGTGTTTCCTCCAAGGTACAATTTTTTTGACATAGTTAATTTTAAATAAATTTATTTATTTTTTAAAAAAATTATGATGGATGATAATATTAATAAAAAATTGAATGAGAATTAAGATAAAATAATTGATTAATTAAAGAAGATAATTAATTGATCTAAGCATGATTTATCTTTAATAATAATAATTATAATTCAATGCTAATTTTAATAAATTTGTAATTTGTTGCATGAATGCGGATGATCATGAACCTTGAAAAAACCTTTGTATGTGATTGGTTTATTTTAATTTATTTTTAAATTAATTTTTTTCCTATGTGTCATCCCTCCTCTCATTATGTAAGGGCATGTGTGCCCATGGTTTCTTTAATGTAAACCCCTTAACAAATCCTTTGGTTCACCTCACCTATGTGTGAGTAAAATCATATGTAATGGATGGAGCTCTCAATCTATTAGACGTGTTTCAAGTTTGGAGTTGAGGAAAAACCAATCCAAGAGATATACATAGGTGGGTAGGTGTAAAGTTGCAACATAAACCAAAAATGGTTCAAGGTGTTTTTTCCTAGGTCGAAAGTTAGTTTATCATCCACTAGATAAACTAACCATTAGTAAAATATCATGATCATACCACTTTATTATTTTATTTCTATCAAGTTATATGGTTATTTCATTATGGATGTTTTGTCATGATCACATGAATTAATGAATTAACAAGTATGCAAGATAGAACTAAAATAAATTGACTTATGTGTAAACATTAGCTAAGACATGGTTAATCACTTAAGTAAATACAATTAATATTAAGAAGAATTTAATAAAGATAATAGTTATAAATTTATGTATAAAAGTTAAAATCCTTCAAGTATATATATTAAGTTGTTATATCCTTAGACTACTTCAGTTAAAATCAAAACGTAGTTCAAATTTCTTGACCATCCAAAGATGGGGTGTTTTAAATTATCAAGGAATTATAACTTAATGTTTAGGGTTGAATAAACATAGTTCACATCAAGGGTTGACTATCAAAGTAAGACTTGGTGTAAATTAGAGGATAAGGTTGAGGAAATCAAATTTAACTATTTCAAGATTGGGGAGTCCACTCAATATATAAAGAAACTATGAGATAATGTAGTTGGAATTTGGAATGCCTACCTAAAACCCTTAAAATTTCTTGACCATCCAAAATCAGGTGACGAGAAGGGGAATATAGATCCTTACCACTAGAATTTATAAGAAACAGGATATTTTGAAGCTAATTGTAAGGGTTATTGCATTTTGATAAATAGTGGGAGATTAATAAATATAATAATTATTTTTTTTCTAAATTTTATTGGATAAAGTTATAAAACTATTCTCATATTATTTGTAGAAATGAAAATAAAATTAACTTTAAACATATCTCTATGATCCATACTTAAGAAGGATAACATTCTCCCCAAAAAAAATTTACAAGATTATAAAATGTGTTTATGTGTTATCCTACACCATGAATGGAAATTTTATGTGTGGGAATAACCTATTTCTAAAGTTCCTGGTCAAGAGGCTAGTGAGGAAGAGTTATCACTCGATGAGAAACATTTGAACAATTCCATATATGTTTAGTGGTTCATTCTATCATCCATGACCAATGATATTTTTAATCAACATGAGGACATGTATTTGTATAGCATGATGTCTCATATTAGGGATATCTATCAATAAAAGGTAAGAAAAGAGAGATATGTGAGATCTACAATGCTCTATTTACAACTATGTTTGGAGAGTTAGAACTATATAGGCCTCATGTAGTAAACCTCATTGTCTACATTGAATGCTTATACATCTTAAGGACTAAATTCCTAGATGAGTTGTGAACAAATCTCATACTTTCCTCACTACCCAAGTCCTTCTCTAGTTTTATTGTTAATTAAAACATGAACAATAAGTAGAATATTCTTTCATAAATTATTACTCTGATTCTCCAAGTGGATAAGTATATAAGGCATGACAAACCCATAGTCCTTATGTTGAATTAAAAATGAAGAATAAGGAAATGGGTCCCAAGACTCATAATAATTCTAAATCTCCCAAGAATTATACTCCCAAAAATAGGAACATATAGAGATAGGGTATGGAAAATAAAGAAGTATGTTTTTCAAGTATAAAGTAAGGATACTAGAAGAGGAACTGAACCTAAAAGCAAGGGGAAGCTAAATTTGTATTCATTATTGAGTGTAATATTTCAATATCTACATATTTGGTATTAGATACAACTTTTGGTGCTCACATCTGTATCCAAATGTAGGAACCATGTAGATTCTGGAAGATGTATATAGGAGAGGTGGATTTTTGAACTTCCAATGGTGTGAAGTTGGCTGCTCAAGCCAGTAGAGACTACCACCTTTCATTTCCAATAGGAATGATATTTGTTTTAATAGATTATTATTATATAATAATTTTTTCCAAGAACATAATTTTTGTATCATACCTAGTTACATATGGTTGCATTTTCATTTTTTGGAGTAAAATTTAGTTCTTTTACAAAGAAAACATATGTTATGGAATAGAAAATTTAAATAATTCTCTTTATGTATTAAATTAAAAAAACAATTTTTTTTATAGATAAAAAATCATCTTCACATGACTCATAAAACACCTAGATATGGAATCACCATCCTATTCATGTAAATGAGAATCATTTTGGAAAATCTCTGTCAATATAGTTATTTAGCCTCTTTTGATATAAAAACACTTGAAAGATTTCATACTTGTTTATAAAGGAAAATGACCAAATCATCATTCGATAAACAGGTTGAAAGGGATATAGGAATTCTAGGATTGGTACACACTGATGTGTGTGGACAATTTCTAATGGAATCTATAGGTGGATATCCTTACTTCATAACTTTTACTGTTAACTTGATTAAATATGGATATGTCTACTTAATGAGGTATAAGTCCAAGTCCTTTTATAAATTCTAATAACTCAAGAATGAATAAGTGAATAAACTTGGAAAGAGGATAAAGAAGCATCAATCATATTGAGGTGGTGAATATCTTAAAAAAGAGTTTATCAAATTTTTATAGGAGTTTGGGATTATATCTCAACTCACTCCACCTTACATTCCATAGTGGAATGGTGTTAATGAAAGGAGTAACAGTAACTTGTTAGAAATGGTAAGGTTGATGATTATTCATGCATATCTTCCATTTTCCTTTTAGGAATCAGTATTATAAACTGTGTAATACACACTAAAATGAGTATCAACTAAATCATAAAATGGAATTCCCTTTGAGTTATAAAGTGAAAATAAACCTATTTTATCACATAAACATGTATAGGGTTGTCAAGAATTTATTAAGGCCTTCATAGGAAACAAATTAGCACCCCAAGTCATAATGTGTATCTTTATAGGGTATCCTAAGGGAAAAAATGATATTCTACCTATACAACTCATTGAAAAAGAATGTGATTATTTCCAGACAAGCCACACTTCTAAAGAGGGGTCGCCTACTTAAAAAGTATGGTGGGATAAAGATGGGATTCAATGAATTTGATTCTCAAGATACACAATATTTGGTGCAGTAACAGATTACATAGGTCCTCATGGAATAAGTTATTCCTGAAACACAAGTATTGTATAGGAGTATTAGAGAGATAATATAACCAAATAAGTATGGCTTTCTATTCACAGAATATGGTGACTCGTTATTGGTTGAAAATGATGATCCTTTCTTTTATAAATAGGTGGTAGAGATCTTAGGTGATAATAGATGGAAAGAAGCTATTAATTTTGAAATTTAATCCATGAATCAAACCAAAGTTTGGGTTTTCATCGATGCATCAGTTGACATAAATTTCGTAGGGTATAAATGGGTATTAAAGAGAAAACTAGACATGGAAGGTAAAGTAAATACCTATAAAGTAAGGCTAGTGGCTAAACATTTTGAACAACATCAAGGAGTTGATTACGATGAAACCTTTTCACCAATTTCCATGTTTAAATCCATCAAAATTCTACTTTCTATAGTAGCTTACCATGGCTATGAAATTTGTATGTGGATGTAAAAAATATATTACCTTAAGGGAACCTTTAGGAAAATGTATACATGACACAACCAGAAGGGTGTGTGAATCTAGTTGATTCCAAAAGGATATTCAAGTTGTAAAGATCCACTTATGGGTTGAATCTAGCATCTAGGTCATTGAACATTTGATTTGATGAAGCTATAAAATAATTTGATATCATTAAGAATGAATGTGATCCACGTGTTTACAATAGATTTAGTGGGAATGTATTCATTATCCTAGTAGTATATTTTAATGATATATTACTTATTAGAAATGACATTCCAATATTATAGTCTGTTTATGACTAGTTAAAAAAGTGTTTATCCATAAAGGACTTAGGTGAAGCAAACTATATTCCAGGGATCAAGATCATTCATGATAGATAAAAAATGATTCTTGGACTAAGTAAAATTACATCCATTTACCAGATACTAAAGATATTTTTGTATGCAAAATCCAAGAGGGGATTGGTTTCAGTGTCACATGGTATACACCTTTATAATAAAATGTTTCCTCATATATAATAGGAGAAAGAAAGAATGAGTAAGATCTCATACACTTCAGTGATATGATCAATCATGTATGCCATGTTATGTACTAGACATGGTGTTTTCTATGCATTGATCATTGTAGGCAGATATCAAGCTGATTCAAGAGAACAACATTGGTCTATGGTTAAGGTTATCCTTAATTACCTTATAAGAACTAAGGATATGTTCCTAGTAAATATATGCAATGAGGATCTATTCATGAGGGGTTATACTGATACTAGTTTTCAAATTGATTGTAATGATTGAAGTTTCATTCATGATATGTTTTTTATCTCAATAGAGAATATTTTAATTATAAGAGTTCAAAGCATTTATTTTTCGTTGATTTTACAATGGAGTATAAGTATATAGTAGCTTATGATGCAGCCAAGGAAATCATTTTTGTACAAAAAAATTACAGGAGCAGTATGTGGTACCTAACAGTAAATATATTATCACATTGTATTGTGATAACACTATAGTAGTGGCTCTTGAAAAAGATCTAAGTCCACACCAATAAACAAAGCACATACTCCAAAAGTATCACATATTGAAGGATTTTTCTCAGAGGGGTGAAATTGTAGTAAGTAGAGTTCCCATAGAACAAAATGTGGTAGACCCTCTTGACTAAAGGCCTATCTTAGCAGAAGAATGAGTACCATTTGAGATCAAGCAGACTAAAGGTTGTTAGTAGTTGGCTCTAGTGCAAGTGGGATTCTATTAGAGTTAGCGCCCTAGAACCAACTTATGTGTACATTATGATAACTTGGTTTCATTGTTAAAAATATTAATAAAATTCCTATAACATCATGATTGTTCTTCTACATAACATAGTATTTGATAATGTCCTAAGAGTAGTTGTTTCATTGAAAGGTCATAGCAGTTCCCTGTTATGATGAGAACTAAGAAGTTCCAAGACAGTATTCTTAAATATATGTTCTATAGCCGGATGAAATAATTTGAGGGAAAAATTGATACATACTATTAGGGGTGGAGACTCATAGGACTTTGAGGCACCTTTTAATGGTTCACACCCTTATTAATATCCATTGTAGGATATTATGAGAATGAGACCCGTTAGTAGGAAATCCATATTTATATGTGTCATTGGATGTTCCTATCCATAGACATGTATATTCATCCTCATACTTTAATATTATTATTAATTATTTTTATAATTCATGTACATTGATGTATTGAAGAAAATTATAATGACATATTTTTATAGTGAGGTTGGATATGTTGGGTTCATCATGAGTAATATTTTATTAATGAGTAATATGAGAAAATATTTTTCCCTTATTTTCTTTTATGAAAGTTGATATCTCAGGACCTTTGATAGAAATTGTATAGCCTAAATAAATCCATATATATGGTTTTATATAGGCATTTTTTATTTCTAAAACCTGAAAGAAAGATATATCGAGCAGATAGGTTGATGTTACCAGCATTGTAAAGACCCCGACCCTAATTTCCTAGAGTCAGTTCCTTACTTCATTACATTTAAATAATAAACAAGGAATTAGTTTCCCAAAGTAATGAATAGTTTAGTACATTTTTAAAAAAATATACATACATAAGTTCAATATTAAAACATGAAATGAAGTACAACATAGTAACTATATTTAAAACACCCATAAACTTATAGATTATCCTTGCAAGTCATTTATAATATATATCTTTGCATCCTGGGAAAAAATAAACATAATAAAGGGGTCATATCATATGATCAGTAAGGGTAAGTAATATATTATAAGTATAAAACTAAACCATAAGGCAAGGTGAATAACTAAAAACACTTGTTATTAAAATAAAAACTTGATCATAATATGGTGGGAATAAAAACTGATTAAATAAATCCATATAAGTGATCATAGGAGAATGAAACATTACCATGGATATTATTCTAGTAAATTAATCATATGGTATATAAAATACTAATCTTATAATGATGGAATTTATAATCCAGTACATCATAAACATATCATCAAGGCCTCGTTCCAAGACCATACATAAATGGGTAAAACCCAAACTAGTTTGTCTCATGAGACCTGCCGATGAACCGAGGGGTTATAGAGGCCCCACCCAACACTTACTAAGTCTAGTTCATTACTCATATGAAATTGGTGAAACATTACCAACATATATATTCATATTGAAACTAACATATGAAATGTAAATAACTTTTCCCAATAAATAAACATAATTACTAACCATTCGGAGTAATATGGTGAATGGTATCAAGAAAAAAAAACTACAGTCAAACTAATCCTAAACCATTCAATAAAATATGGTATATGATATCATAAATTATTAATCCAAATTAAACATAAGAATCAAAAAATGTTTTTAAATAGATGAAAATACTCTTATAAAATAATTATGGAATTCTTGAGAGAAATACCCTTTTTACTTTGAAAAGAATAGTTATCTTGGAAAAATATTTTCATAGACCGAAAAATAAAATAAGTTAGTTTTTAAATAATTAAATGAATGGTTTTAAAAAAATAATTGTGGTTTAAAATATTTTATAGAGTGCACTTAAAAATAGGTAAGAAATCGGGAAGTTTCCTTTAATCGGTCTTGCTTATTGTGAAGAATTAAGAAAGATGCTAATAAAAAATGTAACTACCCATAAAATAAATAAGGATTATGATTGGTACACATATATTAAACATTAAAACAAAATTTAGGAGGATTAAATAAGAATAATTAAGAATTTAATTAGGGTAAAGAGAGAGAAAGCGTAAACCCGAATGAAAAATGGAGGTTCGAGGAGAAACTCTTGCCTTATGTCCGAATGTGTTACGAACTTGACCTTAATGTCTTGGATAATCAAATTAAATATATTAATTAATTAATTAAAAACTTTATATATATTTATTTGATTTATTATAATTTTATTAAGTTAATTTATGGAATTTTTTATGAGTTATAAGATACAATTTTATTTCTCAAGAGTGTTCGTTTCCTTGGTTTTCACGACGATATACTTGTATATGAGTATGTAAGTTCATGCGGAATGGGTATAATTCTCCAAAATTTAATTTATATGATGTTAATGAACATAAATAAGTGTAAATTGTTATATATATAATTTTTTTATATTGTATGAGGAATAATTATTAGATAATATATATATAGTGATAATCATTTACATTATTATGGAGGTTATTGATCATAACTAACTCATTTTTTTATCGTTTAGTATTATGTAAATATGTTACTTACAGAACATAAGAAAGGTTTTATACATATATTATAGTTTTTTTAACTATAAAATTTGTTTCATTACCATCCTTGAAGGATAAATTGAATAATTAAAATTTGTCATCCATGAAGGTTGTAAATCAGAACCTCACAGACGATGATTTTATTTTTAAAATAAAAGAGATAGAGAAAGGATTTTGATGAAGGATATTACATTAAAATGATGTCATTATAGTATATATATTATACTATAGTTATCATTATCATTTTTATATATGAGTTGAGGAGATAATAATAAATTAAAAGAACTTAAAAAGAAATTAAAAAGGGGAAATGAAGAGGATTTTACCTCTTGAATACTCCTACTTAAGAACCTCCTTAAGGGGATTGGTTTTAGTATTTTGAGGAGACTAAGAGATTTTGTACATGGGGTAGAGGTTTGGTGAGAATATTGGGTAGAAATATGACAATTCTCAAATCTTGGAAGGTGTGAGGAGAATTGGTGGTATTTATAGTGGAGGAGGGGGTGATTTCTCATTATTTTGTTCATTATTTTACAATTTTTCTAAATATAAGAAATAGTGTTAATTATTGTGAAAAAATATAGTAATAAGTACATGTGAGTTCTAAACAAGGGTGAATACATCATCCAAATATCACTTATGACTCAATAAATGATGTATTTATCATTTATCGTAAATTATCGTATTTTACTATTCACCAAAAATTCGAATATTTTAGAAAAATCCAGAAAATTCACCCTAATAATTTTTAAATGTGTAGAATTCAAAAATGAACTCCATTTTATGAAAATTAATTTTCTTTTAAATTTTTTTTATTAATTATAAAATTGTAATTAAATATTTATGTCTCACAAAAATACCAACACTTAATTAATAATTTTTAAAATATTCATTTTCCTATACTATGATATATTTATATCTTACTTTAATTTATAAGATTAATAAATTTTATTTATACAAACATGTCATTTGGCTGATTTACTATTCATAATAGTCATATTACTATTCCTAAGGTCAAGTTATTATTTCATCAGTATAGGTTCCTTAACTTCTAGAAATACCTCTTATTTCGTTTATTCTTAATTTATGATGTTTTTATTATGTTCTCTAAGTAATTTTATGTGATCTATACTATATTAAATAAAAATAATAAGGTAAATTTCATTGATAGAGTTTTGGGTCATTACATTCTCTCCTCCTACAAAAAATCCATCCTCAAAATTTCCAGATTTTCACCCCACAAAAAGATTTGGGTAGTTCTTCATCATATGCTCCTCAGGATCCCACATCACCTCTTCAATTTTATGATTTTTTAAAAGTAACTTTACCAGATGATTCATCAGATTCCTCAACACCTATTCTTTACTGTTCAGAATCTGAATAGACTCTTCACATTAAGATAAGTCATGTTCCAATTCTATTTCTTAATAAGTGAGTACATGTGTTGGGTCTGGCATGTACTTACTTAACAAGGAGATGTGGAACTATTGTGTACCTTATAAAAGATAGGAGGTATTACCAAATGATAATCCATAACTCCAATTCTATCAATAATTTCAAAAGGACCAATATACCTGGGTCTCAGTTTCCCTTTCTTCCAAAATCTTATAACACCCATCCATAGAGATACTTTCAAGAAAACATGATCTCCCACTTGAAATTCTAAATCCTTCCTTTAATTATCAGCATGTCTCGTTTTTCTACTTTGAGCTACTTTGATGTGGGTTTGAATAGTATTTACCTTTGTTTTTGTTTCTTTCACAATATCTAATCCCATAAGATTAATTTCACTAACTTCATCCTAACAAGTTGTTTTGTGACATCTTTGTCCAAACAATGCTTCATATGGTTCCATTTGAATACTATAATGGAAACTATTATTGTACATAAACTCTACCAAAGGTAAATACCGATCCCACATACCTTGAAAGTCAAGTTAGCATGATCTCAACATGTCTTCTAAAGTTTGGATCGTTCTTTCTAAATGCCCATTAGTTTGAGGGTGATAAGAATTACTCAAATAAAGCTCCACATCCAAAGATTTTTGGATACTTTTCCAAAGTTCCAATGTAAATTGTGGATCACGATCAGACACAATTAAGATAGTTTCCCTATGAAGTCTTACAACTTCATTAATATAGAGTCATAAAAGTTTATCCAATGGTAATTCCTACCTTATAGTGAGGAAATGTGCAGATTGGGTAAGTCAATCAACAATTACCCATATTAAATCATTCTTTATTGGGTTTTTTGGTAATCCAGTGATAAAATCCATAGTGATGTCATCCCATTTCCATATAGAAATAGGAAGAGGATGCATAAAAACTCTAGGATTTTTTCTTTCATCCTTCACCTATTGATAGACTAAAAATATTGATCCGCTTTATATTATCCCACCAGAAATATTCCTTCAGATATCTATACATCTTAGTGATACCAGGGTGTGTAGAGAAATTAGAGCTATGAGAATCACCCAATAACTCTCTTTTTATCTTGGGAATAGAGGGAACACATAGCCTCCTCCCAAATTTAATAATTCCATCCTCACACATGATGTCTGGAAACTTCCCATCATTCACAGATTTAATTTTCTTTTGAAGATTATCATCATTACACTAAGAACTTTTAATTATTTCCAATAAATATGGTTGGGAAAATATTTGAAAATGTAATGATGTTTCACATTCATTGATAATTCTCATATGCATATTTTCTAGATCCATGTACACAAGATCTTTTTCAATCCTCATTTTTTTCATAACTCCATGGTCCTTCCTACTCAAATCATATTTTACCTTATTTTCCTTCCCTGGGTAGTAGTGTATTGAACAATCATAATCCTTGAGTAGCTTAAACAATCGCTTTTTCCTCGTGTTGAGTTATTTCAATGATAATATATATTTCAAACTCTTTTGATCTGCATATATCTTACATAATTCACCATAGAGATAATGTATCCATATATTTAGATAAAATATTATAGTTTCTAACTCAAGATCATGAGTTTGATAGTTTTGTTCATGATCTTTTAACTGCCTTGATGTATATCCAATAACTCTTTCATTCTGCATAAGTACACATCCAAGTCCTTTCTTTTATGCATCACTATAAATAACAAACCCACCATTTTCTGATGGTAGATTTAAGATCGTATCATTACCCAAATCTCATATTCAATTATTCAAAACATTCTTCATATTCTTTTGTCCATACAAACTTAAACCCTTTATGATTAATCTTGGTTAATGGGTTAGCTAATCGGGTGAAGTTCTGAACAAAATACTGATAATAACCTACTAAACCAATAAAACTACATACCTTAGTTATTTTCATTAATGTAGGTCATTCCTAAACTACCTTTTTATTTAAAGGATCAACTAAGATTCCATCCTTAGAGAAAATATGGCCAAGAAAATAAACTATTTGAATCCATAATTCACAATTGCTAAAATTCTTATATAACTTGTTTCTTCTAAGAGTGTTCAGAATAATTCTCAAGTGATTTTCATGATCTTCATAGATTTTGTATTATACCAAGATATCATCAATAAATACAAAAAAAAAATCATCAATATATTCCTTGAAAACTATATTCATTAGATCCATGAAAATAGAGGGTGCATTAGTCAGTCCAAAAGTAATTAATGTAGACTCATAATGCCCATACCTGGTTTGAAATGTTGTCTTTGGAATATCTTCCTTCCTCACATGAAAATAATGATATCTAGATAGAAGGTCAATCTTTGAAAAATATTGGTCTCCATGAATTTGATCAAATAAATCATCAATGTGATGAATAGGATAATTGTTCTTTATCATAATAACATTGATTTCCCTATAGTCGATGCACAGCCTTATGGGTCCATCTTTCTTCTTGACAAAGAGAACAGGTGCTCCTCGGGGAGAAACACTAGGGTGAATAAATCCTTTATCACTCAATTCCTCTAGTTTTTTCCTTAGATACACGAATTCTACTATGTCCATTGTATAAGGAGTCTTTGATATAGGCCTTACACCATGAATTAAATGAATAGAAAACTCAATTTCCCACTTCAGAGGATGTCCAGCTAAATACTCTGGAAATGCATCAGTATATTATTGCACAATAGGTACATCCTCAATTTAAAGATTTATTTCCTTACCCATAGATATTTTTTTATTTTCCTCCCTAATAATTGAATTTAGAAGATCTATTGGGGGTGAATCTAGATAAGAATAATATAGAGAGGTTTCTACTCTAAATATAACGGACTCTACATCATTCTCAAAAATTGTAACTACCTTCTTCTTGCAACATATTTTCACATCATAACTTGAAATCTAATCCATAACAAGAATTATATCAAATTCAATAATAGGTGTGATGATAAGGTCAGAAACTAACACATTTTTTTTATCATAAAGAGGACTGATTAACACATATTTATTGCAATGATACTTCCCTTAGTATTTTTGATTGAAAACTCCTTTATTAAATAAAATTGGAAATTTCTAATTTTCTTAGAAAACTGGGAGGATATAAAATAATGTGATGTTCTAGAATCAAATAAATCATTGGATAAGTTTGAGGAAATGATTAAATTATCTGCCACCACATCATTAGGAACTTCAACCACAGCTGTTGTGACTACATAAGATTAGACTCTCTCCCTTGGGCTTCTTTGGGAAAATTTTCCTTAACATATAGAAAATTCATATGAATATTTTCCCATATCTTTAAAATTATATAATTGAAAATTATCATATTATTTCTTTCCCTTACAATCATGGGTTTGGTGGCCTTTTCTATACTCTTATAACAGACTCTCATTCCCTTCAAACAAGTATCGAGGTGTTTATTACCATAATTATTTCAAGGTGGAAAGTCAAATCGTCCCTTCTTCCCCATTTCCTTATTACCTTTACCAAAGTGTTTAGTAGCCCACTTCTTCTCTTTATTTCCTTTAAATTCATAAGACTTGTATAATTCCTTTACTGTCTTAATATCACATGAAACTATATCTTCATATGATGAGAAATTTTGGGAGACCAGTTCCCTTCGGAGGAATGGTTTTAAACCATCAAAGAATTGATCAATATTACTCATTGGGTTATGTATATACTATGTAGCATGTCTTTCTAACCTTGTGAAGTTAGATTTATACTTTTCAACATTCTCGTCCTCTTTTTTCCTTAGAATCGGAAATTTCCTTTCCATATCCATTCACTGTTCATGAGGAAATTATTTTTCTAAGTAAAGTTATTTTAATTCACTCCATTATGTTTTTGATATTTCTTCCTCCTCCTTTATGTTTTTAATTAATGAACAGTATTTTTTATCTCTTGAAATATGATAAATTATTATAAAAAACTTCTCCCTTTCATTACATCCCAAAGTAAGAAATATATTCTCTAAAGAACTTATCCACTTCTCTAATATAAATGGATTTGTAGTCCCATTGAATGATAGAGGTTGTTGTTGTATAAAGTGGTCTAACATCTCTCCTCCACATTATGGATCAGGATGCTCCATAAAGGTAAGGTTATTATTCATAACCTAAGTCGGTTGTCCCAGTATAGTTATAGTTTCTCAGCACCAGTCACAGCTTCAGAACCAACATCATTATCTTTCATAGGAGGGAAATACCTATATGGAATATGCACATTCATTTAGTTTCCATTCCTTCCACTAGGTTCCATTTCTAAATAATAGAATACACTAGATTAGGTTATGAATCATAATTTATAATCTCAAACTATAAAAACACTTAACATAAATTGAAATTCTATTCATAGTTATTCCCATAATCATAAACATGGTTTCTTTGGGGACATATTTACTTTTAAATCCTTCATAATGGTTTCTAAAGAAAATGTGAATTATCCTAATAATATCCCCAGGGAGTGTCAAACCGGGTGTTTGGTAAGGCTCATTTTCATGTACGAGGTTACCCTGAGTCATTCCTAGGACACATTTTCAAAGTTGTTACCCCTAGGTACATTTGTGTGAGAACCACATCCACTTATAGTATTCAGACATAGACTTATTTCTAGGAATTTTTACATAATATCTACCTTACCAAAATTCGAGGATGTTATTATATTCATATCATCAAATTCTATCTTAGCATTATGTTCACCAATCTATTTTTTATAAATCTAGTTTCCAAGGTTTATACTAAACTTCCTTTTATACCAACTATAAAGACCCCAACCCCAATTTCCTAGATCCAGTACCTTACATCATTACATTGGAATAATAAACAAGGAAGTTGTATCCTAAATGAGGGAATAGTTTAGTAGCTTTAGAAAACAAGATACATACATAATTTCAACATTATAACTTGAAATTAAGTACAACATAGTAACTATACTAGAAACACCCATAAATTTATAGATTATCTTTGTAAGTCATTCATAATATACATCTTCGCATCCTGAAAAAAACTAAACATAAGAAAGGGGTAAGATCAGATGCTTAGTAATGGAAAGTAATACAGTATAAATATAAAAATAAACCATAATGCAAGGTGGATAAATAAAAACACTAGTTATTAAAATAAAAACTTGAGCATAATATGGCAGTAATAAAAACAGATTAAATAAATCCATATAAGTGATCATAAGAGAATAAAACTTAACCATGGATATTATAATAGTCGAATAATCACATGGAATATCAAAAACTAATGTCATAATGAGGGAATGAATAATGTGGTACATTATAAACATATCATCAAGGCCTCATTCCAAACCATACATAAATGGGTAATACCCCAAACTAGTTTGTCTCATGAGACCTACCAATGCACCAAGGGGATATAACATGCCCCACCTGACACTTACTAAGTCCAATGAATTCTTCATATAAAATTGGTGAAACATAATCAACATATATATTCATATTGAAACTAACATATGAAATGTAAATAACTTTCCCTAATTAGTAAACATGATCACTAACTATTCGGAGTAATATGGTGAATGGTATCCAGATAGCATATCCACAATAAAACTAATAATAAATCATTCAATAAAATATTTTATATGATATCATAAATGATTAATCCCAATTAAACATAAGAATCTACAAGGGGTTTTAAATATATTAAAATACTCTTATAAAATCATCAAGTAATTATTGAGAGAAATACTCTTTTTACTTTGAAAAGAAAAGTTCTTTTAGAAAAATATTTGCATATAAACACAAATGAAATAAGATGGTTTTTTTCATAATAAAATGATTTATTTTATAAAAATAATGTTTTATTAAAATAGAATATATAGTACACTTTAAAATATGTAAGAAATCGATAATTTCCCTTTAATCGGGCTTGCTTATCATGAAAAATTGAGAAAGATTCTTA
Organism: Viscum album; assembly: GCA_963277665.1. Classification (NCBI taxonomy): domain Eukaryota; kingdom Viridiplantae; phylum Streptophyta; class Magnoliopsida; order Santalales; family Viscaceae; genus Viscum; species Viscum album. The sequence goes on from OY728157.1 coordinate 175,489,951, forward strand.
TAAAAAAAATACAAATCCCCATCAAATAAAGAAGGATTATGATTGGTACACATATATAGAAAATTAAAACAGAATTTAGAAAGAGTAAATAATAAGAATTAATAATTTAATTGGGGTAAATATAGAGAAAGCGTAAACCCGAAAGAAAAATGGAGGTTTGGGTAGAAACTCTTACCATATGTATGAATGTGTTATGAACTTGACCTTAATATCATATAGAATCAAATTAAATCCCTTAATTAATTAATTAATAACCTTATATACATGTATTTGATTTAATATAATTTTATTAAGTTAATTTATGTCCTTTTGATGAGTTATAAGATACAATTTTATTGCTCATAATCATTCATTTACTTGGTTTCCACGATCGGTATATTTGTATATTAGTATGGAAGTTCATGAGAAATGGGTATAATTATACAGAATTTAATTTATATGATGTAAATTAACATCCATAATTTTAAATGGTTATATATATCATTTTTTATATGGTATGATTATGAATCATTAGATAAGACATTTATTGATCATCATTTACATTATTACGGCAGCTATTGATCGTAACTAACTCATTTTGTTTTATCATTTAGTATTATGTAAAAATGTTACTTACAGAACATAAGATAGGTTATAATAAATATATTATAGTATGGTTTAACCATAAAAATGGTTTCATTTCAATCCTTTAAGGAGAAATTGAAGAATAAAAATTCATCGTCCACAAAGGTTATAAATCGGCACCTCACAGATGATGATTTTGTTTTTAAAATAAAAGAGAGAGAGAGAGAGAGAAAGGAGTTTGATGAAGGATATTACATTAACATGATATCATTACAGTGTATAGATGATACTATATTTATCATGATCATTTATACAAAGGAGGTTAGGAGAGAATAATAAAAGAAAAGAACTTGAAAAGAAATTAAAAGGAAAAATGAAGAGGGTTTTACCTCTTGAATACTCCTCCTTGAGAACCTCCTTAAGGGAATTGGTTTTGGTCTTTTGATAAGACCAAGAGCTCATGGAAATGGGGATAGTATTGGGGAGAATATTAGGTAGAAATTTTACAAGGCTCAAATATTGTAAGGTGTGAGGAGAAGGGGTGGTGAGAGGTGGTATTTATAGTGGATGAGGGGCGATTTCTTGTTATTTTATTATTTTGCTCAAGACAAGAAATAGTGTTGATTCTTGTGAAAAAATATAGTAATACATTCAGGTGATTTATAACCAATAGTGATAACATCATCGAAACATCACCTATGACTCAATAAATCATGTATTTATCATTTATCGTAAATTATCATATTTTACTATTCACTAAAAATTCAAGTATTTTAGAAAAATCCTAAAAATACTCCCTAAACATTTTTCAATGTATAGAATTCAAAAATGAACTCCATTTTTTGAAAATAATTTTATAAATATGATAAATTTAATTTTTAATTAAAATTATCATTTACTCAAAAAATACAGATTTAAATCTATAACTGATTTTATTACACTTTCAAAAATTAATTAAGGTCTCATAAAATTATATTAAAATAATAATACAGAAAAATATTAATTTATGAATACATTTTATGAAAATTAATTTTCTTTTAAATCATTTTTATTAATTATAAAATTTTTATTAAATATTTATGACTCACAAAAATACCAACACATAATTAATAATTTTTAAAATATTCATTTACATATACTATGATATAAATATATCATACTTTAATTTATATGATTTATAAATTTTATTTATACAAACACGGGTGATGTTACTATTCATTCAGCCAATTTATTATTCATAAGGGTCATATTTATATTCCTAAGGTCAAGTTATTATTTAATCGGTATAGGTTCCTTAACTTCAAGAAATACCTATTATTTCATTCATTCTTCATTTATGATATTTTTGTTATGTTCTCTAAGTGATTTTATGTGATCTATACTATATGAAATAAACATAAGAAGGAAAATTTTATTGATAGAGTTTTGGTTCGTTACAAGCATACAACCTACTTGATTAGTGATATCACAATAAAGGGATTATATTAAATAGTAAGCATCTGTTTGAAGTATTATATCATTTTGGAATTAACTTATTTCTTTATGGGTGACTTGGAGTGTTGCTAGATACTAACCTTGGACTTTAGTCTATTTATCCTAATTCCATTAAGATAGAGTCCTAGAGGGTCCACACTAAGTGTATACAAATTCTCAATTAAATGATTTTATTATTTAACAAGTTGAATAAATATTATACATGCATGTGGTTTAATAATTATTCATTTTTTATAGATCACTTTTGTTCAATCACCAGTTATTTGAAATAATATTATGTGAGAAGAATATTTAATAAAAAATTATCTTTTATTTAGTGAATATAATATTTATTTATTTATTGTTAAATAATGAAGTGATGTTTATTTATTAAATAAATAGTCATTATTCAATGACCGATTAATATTATCGAAGAATTACATACTAAGTTTAATGGTCTGGTGAAAAATAATACATATTGAATATTATTTGAATAAATAATATTTAATTTAATTTGTGAGTTTAGTGCATGTAAAGAAATAATCTTATTATTATTATTATTATTATAGACATGGGGTTCCATAGGAATTATGAAAAATAATAGATGGAACATGTGTAATTATTATTTTCTAAACCTAGAAGTATATAAACCCAATTATATTCTTTTCTTAAGTGATCCAATTCATTTGTGTTGTGCACAATGAGGTCTGGAGAGAATCCTCTTAATGCCCTAGAAAGTTCCCTCACTAAGAATGCTCTCAAGAACAGAGAGAGATCATCCTCCACAACCACTCTTAGTTCTAGAGAGATCGAAGAGAACTCTTCCTTAAAGTGATTTTCACGATGATCAAAGGTGAATAATGTGAGCATTATGATCTATCATGCTAGGACAATAAGATTCCTATGGTCACATTCATAAGTTCATGGAACACATGTAGATCACCACTGGAGGGAATCTATTCTTGATTCCAACAATGAAATGATGGTATGATTTAGAGAAGTTTTCAGATCCATCAATGAAGAAATCATTTCTTGCAATGTAATTATTTAATTTCTTAAATTAATTATAAATAATATGTGACGATTATACACTTTGGTTTTGGAGTTAATTTTTTTTATATATTATCTGATTAAATTCTTTAGATCATGGTGTTTATCATCATGCAAATCTTAGATTAATCATAGATCATGAAAAAAAAGCCGATTTGGGCATGCCCCATCTACCGCTTCTTTCTCTATTGGTGTTTTTACATGTTTATAGATGATAAAATTAGACTTTAGGCTACTTATCCTAATGCCATAGAGAAATAGTCCTAGAGGGTCATACACTATGTATATCTACAATCTCATATAAATAATATTATTATTTTACAAGTTGAATAAATATTATTATCTCACATGGTAAATAATTATTCATATTTTCTTAATCATATATATTCTATCACCATTTATTCGAGAGAATTTTATGTGAGTAGAATATTTAATAAATATTTATTTTCTATTTAGTGAATATAATATTTATTTATTTATTAGTGAATAATGAATATATATTTATTTATTAAATAAATATTCATTATTTAAGGCTCGATAAATATTATATAGGAATTGAAGAACGAGTTTAATGGTTAAATGATAAATAATAAATATTAAATATTATTTGAATAAATAATATTTTATTTAATTTTTAAGTTTAGTGCATGTCAAGAAATAATAATAATATTATTATTATTATTATAGACATGGGGTTCCATAGGTATTATAGAAATAATAAAGGGAGAATTTGAAATTATTATTTTATAACACTATTGGTATATAAAATCAATTATATTGTATTATTAAATGAGTGAATTCATTTATGGACCTTAAAAACTAAGTATCTATGAAAACGTCATTTATTTTTCACCTATAAAATTGGACTTAATCTAACTCTTTAAAAGACACATATGAGTTTAGTTTTCTCACAAAAACTTTTCCCAAGTTCCTCTTTAAACATTAAATTTCATGTCCCTAAGACCTTAGAGTAATAAAACTTCACTTCCCCAAAGTCCTTAAGCTCAGTCGAAAAGTGGTGTTTCAAAGATCGAGATAAGGGTTTCCAAGACACCTTCACCATTCTTAATTATGATTCATTATATTAAAACCATATTAAACCTTTGCTTATTTTTCTTCCAGGGTTCCATTTATACGTTATTAGAATATATTTAATCAATTGGTGATGGGGGGTCATTTGTTACCTCTCAGTGAACTCTCCCCCATAAGTTGTTTTTATGTTAAAATGTATATTTTTAAAAGATGGTCTTTTCATTTAAATCATCCTATTACTTTTTCAATATTAAAAGTAATAACTAAAAAATTATTATAAATAGGTATTTTATGTATTATGTATTTTCTTTTATAAAACTCTCTTATTTACTAAGTTACTTTTTTTACACTTATGAAAAACATCACTCACCATGGGGTTTTACATATTCTATGTGATCGATGATGTTTTCTTGAATTTAAGTATCTCATGGGTATTCTTAAAAATTTATTTTATTATTTAATATAAAATTAATAATAAACTAATTTTATGATTATGATTTTAGAATGGTAAATTAATTAAACATGGTTATTTTTAACCATCAAGAATAGGCTTATTGATGAAAGTTTTTGGGATGGTGCCAATTTGATGAACTATTGAACTTTTTGATGGGATTTTTATGATCATCATATGACCATATTCAGTTGAATAGAACCCAAACATTTTTAGATCGATCTTTTAGAATCAACACATAAATAAATTGTATAAATAGTGTATCTGGAAATCGCTAATGATAACAGTTTTCTTCTTTCTCGGTGAAGGAGAATGATTGATGAAGATCATGAAGTAGTGAAAAAATCACTCTACATCCAAGGGGGTTACACCAACCAATGGATCTTTTATTTTATCGTGAGTATACTCAAATACTAAATGGATTCAAGCACCTTCGTCTCAGCTGATGAACAGCGGTGTGGGAGGAAGAGAGAAATGAGAGGATTGATCACAATTTCTTACAAAAAACATTATGGATCACATCCCTTTATATAGTAATACATTATTTGTTTCATTAAATGAAAACACATCAACCATGTTTATGTATCCATATAAATTTATTCCCATAATTCATTGAATCCTATTCAATGAGAGGTCAATCCAATTAATTTGTTCATAACTAATTATAACTGATAATAAAACTGTTCGGGAGAAATAAATATATATCAAATATATATGTTTATTATCAAATGTATTTAATACATGTATTATAATACATTAATAAAATTCATGTAATTAAATATACACTTTATATGTATAATTTCATATTAATATACATTATATGAATATTAAATTCTTAACTATTACATCCTATGTAACAATTATCTTCTCATGTTTTATTCCCTTTTTGTGTATGTATGATTCTAATTATTTAGTTTTTGAATCCCTATTACAACCACCAAATTAATTTAATCACACCACATTAATGTTTAACTATTTACACAACCCATGAGTCTATGTTAATCACCCAAAAAATAGAATATAAGTATATTTATACATATCCAAATACATCATATTCATAAGGTACATAAACAATTCATGTAATGGCATAGAGTTATATGAGATTAGAAAACTCCACATGAGTAAGCCCAGAGCAACATATAGCCAACCCCATTCACTTTCTTAGTCAAGGAAAGCCTCTAGGAAAGTAAGTGGTCCCGCCCTAAGTCTCTTTCCCCAGGGAGACTATAATCAAGAGAGAATTTAATTCATGAAAACTCTAACACCTAATATGTACAAACTATTTTCAACAACAATTCTCAAGATCGTAACTAAAATTAAAAAATTTGGTAAAGTTAGATGAAAACTAAATTTTATGATATCAAACCTATCATGATATGAAAGGATTTATCCTAGAAGCAATTCATCGTATAAATTTTGGCATGCATTTATTCATAATAGAAATAGTTAATAACTATGAATATAACTAGGAATGATCTTTAAATAAATGAACAATTCAAATATTTAAACATAAGATAAATATTTATGAATAATATCATAAATAAAATTTAATTATAAACCCTTTTATAATTTTACCTTTAACAATATTGGAATTACATAAATATTGAATATAAACTCATTATATTTCAATATGAGCACTTCCATATTTATAATAATATGGAATTTACTTTTAAATATACGACATGATATGAATTATAAACTATTTCAAATTCAATTTCTATTATGTAAACCTTTTATATAATTTAAATATCATATACTTAATTATTGTTTAAACCTTGATCATATCTATCAAACACCATTTGATGTGTATTAAATAATATCCAAATAAATTCCATTTAATTTGAACAATTTAAAATTAATTAATTATATAGTAAAAATGAATGTTAATAAAATTTCATAAATAAATAAATTATTTATTTTCTAAAATATGAGACATTTATGAACTATTCATAAATAAATTCTAATTATAAAAATTTTATAAATTGAAAAGAATATAAAAATTTTATATTCTTATCGATATGAACCCTTTCACATTTTATATTAAATATAATTTATATGAAATTTTATAAATTATAAACATTTTAAAATTCAATATCTATTATATAAACATTTTTATATAATCTAAATATCATATGTGTTGGAATTTGTAAACTCTTTATAAATTCCCTTTTATGATTTCTAAATAAACCATTTATTTCTATATCATAAATCATGCCATTTAATTTGTAAAAAGGTATTTGAAAAATATTTATCAATTAACCATAAACATTTTATATTTAATTAATAAATAAAACACTTTTATAAATTTATATAAATATTTAAAAATAATTTTTCCATTATTTATAAACATTTTATAAATAATATAATTCAATTAAAAATTTAATTATCTTAATTAAAATAAATACTTTATTTATTTCCATAAACAATAGTAATATATATGAACATTTCATTTTTATTTCTAGGCTTGAAAAATATCGTTTTACTATTAAAACGTATTTTTCATAAATTAATAAACATGTTGATTCATCAAAGAAGTCTTCTCTTTGATACCACTAATAGGATTTATAAGATCATCATATGACCATATATAGTAGGTGACAACCCAAACATGGGTAGATCTATCTTTTAGAATCAACACATAAATAAATTGTATAAATTTTGTATCTAGAAATCGCTAATGACAATAGTATTATTCTTTCTTGGAAAAAGAGAATGCTTGATAAAGATCACGGAGCAGTGAAAAAATACCACTCTTCCTCTGATGGGGGGTACACTAACTAATGGATCCATAATCGTATCGTGAGGATACTCAAATACTGAAGGGGTGTTAGTGCCTTTGTCTCATATGATGAATAGTGGTGTGGGAGGAAGAGATAAATGAGGGGCTTATTGAAAATTACTTGTCAACAACATGAGGGATCACATCCCTTTATATATCCATTCAGGATGTGTTTCATTAAATGAAAACACATCATCCATATTAATGTATCTAAATACATTTATTGTTGGTTACAAGCACGGTGGAAGCCCGTGGTGGTGGGTGATATATTAAATTTTATTTTAATAATCGTTTCCTGAAATCATAAGTGAGGATCTTGCACGTCAAATTTATAATAAATTTATTTAATATCTGAAGAAATAAATATATGGGCTTAGGAAATTTATTCATTGATTATTTTTGATCATATGAAAATATCCTTTTGGATTTTCTTCATTTTACTATGAGGATCCATGGCTAGAATCCCTCTAGTGATGATCCACACATGCTCTAATGATCTCCGAGAAACACAACCTGATCATCTAGTTCTATCATAGTGAATTGAATTTCTTGTTTTGTTCGTTATTGATCAATATTACTTTGGTATTGAATAAATCTCTCTTGCGCTTCTTATTCTTGGGAGGAAGAGGGAAGTAGGATTCAAGAGAGAATTCGTTGTGCGCAATAATTATCTATTCTCAATTTTTGGATTCAATATACAATAGACATAACCGTCTATTTATGGAGTTAGGGTTTATGTTAAAATATTATTTAATTTCATTTTGACCATTAAATAAAATTTAAAACCTTTAATAGACCTCATTCCATATAATAATAACATCATTATTATTATTTTGTTGTGTGCGCCAACTTACGCAATAAAAAATATTATGTAATAGTCTTGTTAATTAATATTTGTCACTGGACTCATTCTTGGTCCATTTTAAATCCTCTAGCATTTAATTAATAACCAAATAAATATTTTATTCATTAATAAATATTTTATTCGCAATCTAGTGAAAAAATATTTATTAAAATATTCAATAAATAAAATAAATATTTTATTCACAATCTAGAGAATGAATATTTTATATATATTCACATAATAAAATAAATTATTTATTAATAAAAAATAATTTTTTATTACCTTGTAAATATTAGCGATCAATAAAAATTGAATAAAATTCTTCCTCAGTCTTGATAATAATATTTATTCTAATAATTAAATTCAAATAGAATTTAATCAATATTAATGGAAACACTAAGTGTGTGACCTTGTCTCTTTTACTATATACTTATAGAATAATCCAGATCGGTGCTTTTTCCACTGATGTAACCTTAGCTACATAACCCTAGAGCCATTAGAGAACTATTAAAGAGAGTGTTGGAAGTTTTATCTCATATTAACGATAATCAGATCATAGATAGGTGATCAGTGTGCAACAGGATTCAAAGATCTCACCAACAACAATGATGTAGGCTCATTCATTGTAAGTTATCAATCCATATCAAGGTAGGGAATTGTTTTGATTTGGATCCTTTCCATGTTTTTTATTTCTATGATGAACTCGAATCAATCAACCAATGCATTGATTTGGGGATCAATCATTTTGTGGGATGGGGTTATTGAGTGGTTTTTTTTGGAGAATTTTCTTTGTGATTAATTATTATCTCTTCATTATTAATTCTAATGGAAATTAATATAGGTTGGCATGAACATCGACTGAGGTCCATTCCTCATGATTGTTCTTTGTGCTTTTCTCCCCCGATTCTAAGTTTATCGTGGTCGTTCTTCATTTGGCTCATCGTTTGACCCAAATACCATGGAATCGATCTTTGTACACCCATTACTTGGTGAAATGATCTGATCTTGTAGATCTGGGATTAGCATGACATAAAGGTGGTATGACGATGGAACCGGCATCAAATCAAATGGTGTAGATACATGGTTTTCATGTTCTTCAAAGTGAAATGAAGAACGACGTATGAGGTCATTTTCCAAATAGATTCAAGGGACAAATCCTAGTGTTTGATGATGAAAAGGTTCAGACGATGATCCTCTTGGATTCTGGAATGGGGCACAATCATATTTAGTTTTTGGAGCAATTGAGAAGACAAAAAAATCAAGATCTAGGATTCTATAAAATCCTATAACACACAACATGTAATACATGATTACACGGCATGTGGGAACCTCATATCAGCGGTTAGGGTTTCAATATGAAGATAAGTATCACACGAAATGCAACAATTTCACACGACATGTGACCCCTCCCTGAAGGCTCAGCGTGTACCTCAGAGGGTACATGGACACGGGTTAGAGTACACGGGCATGGGCACGCCGTGTACTCTTACACAAACATAGAATGACTGAGCATGCATGGGCTAAGCTGTGTACTAGTACAAGGGCAGAAGTGCATGGGTATAATTATTTTGTGTACTTCTACATGAACATGGACACAGGTCTTTTCAATAGTAAGGACCTAGAGTCGAAGGTACATGGTGTGTAATCTTACTAAACGTCATGTACTCCTAAAATGTTGGCTTGGATCCCTTGTCCTCTGTATCTTGGACATGTTTTGTTAGGGTGAGTTCTCTATATCCATTCCCAAAGGGCTATTATATAATTTATTTATATATATAGGAAAATTATTTTTTAATAGTATTTCTTGGATAGAGTTGTTGGAATCCTTTTGTGAGGCCCTGAGTGAGATCCTCTATCATCTTCTTTCCTTATGTGTAGTTCTTGGTATAATCATGACCAACATTATGTGGGAGATGATCCTCTACTTAGAGGGTTAATCTAGATTGAGTTTTTGGTATATCCCATAGCCTTGGGAGTGATCCTAATATGTGTATCATATCTCTTTATACTTCCAGGGTATACTTATAATGGAAAGACCTGATGAGCATTGCCTCTCAGATAGAGTCATTGGTGTTATCTAACTCATGTAATGTGTTCTCCTAGATGAGTTATTTGTGGAACTTTTGAGCTAGAATCCTAGGATAACATTAGGGTTGTTACTTTACCATAATAAAGTAATTAACTAGGTGGTATTTCCAACTATGTACTTGCAAATCCTTGATTTGTTGAGTGAATTCCCCTATCCTGAAATCCAGACTTTGATTTCCTCAACACTTGCCTTCAAATTTGTATTGAACAGACCTTGGATGTTAAACTCTATAATGCCCTGACCCCAGTTGCCCAAAGCAGGTACATTATTTCATTACATTGGCATGCTTATGAGAAATTTGTGTCCTAATGGACCAAGTAGTTTAGTGGTTTTGGAAAACCAGATGCATACATAAGTTCAACATTACAACATGAAATGAAAAACAAAATATAAGTTTCGTTCGGAATATCCACCACTATAATATTCTCCCTAAAAGTCAATCATAATATACCTCTTTATGTCCTGAGAAAAATGAAACATAAGAATTGGTGAGCTCAGATGCTCAGTAAGGGTAAACATTATAGTGAAAGATAACATAAATATTAGGCATGGTGAATAATTTAAAACACATGACTTTAAAAATAAATATGGAAATAATATGGAGGGAATATGAGATGAGTAAATATTTACATAATAACACATAACCATGGGTATTATACTAGTCGAATAACCTCATGAACTATGAATTTATAGCTTCATAATGAGGGAAATGCATATGTCATACATTCTAAAACATACCGTCAAGGCCTCGGCCAAGACATCTAAAAATGATTAAGGCCTCGGCCAAAACCATGTCTAAAATGGGCAAGGCCTCGGCCAAGTACATATCTATTTGTATCATGAGGCCTAATAATGTATATAGGGGTTATAGAAGGCCCCACCTATCAGGTAATAGGTCCAATTCATTCCTCAAATGAGTGGGGATAAACATAAACAACATATACATTTATATTGAAACTAACATATGAAATGTAAATAACTTTCCCTGATCATTTAACATAAAAACAAACCATTCATATTAATATGGTGAATGGTATCAAGACAGCACATCCAAAGTCAAACTAATCAGAAACCCTTCAACAACATATTTCAGATGATATCATAAGAGATAAAGCTCAATAATTTATAGGATTCAACAAGGGATGTTGTCTTAGATTAAGATATTTTTAAATGAGACCATTGAAAAATTCATGAGGAAATAATCCTTACACATTACAAAGTGTCTCATACCACCTTGAAAAATTCAAATCATAATCCCTTATAATATAATTAGAATAAGAAGACTCTTGATATGATATAACAAAGGGCAGTAAATACACCACATGTAAGGACTCGACCTTAAACATTACATAATCTTGAATTAAGTTAATAATTCACATTGAGGATATTTTCAGGTTTAGAGCTTTAGAGAATTAGGACATAACTTATTCATAACAACTTGAATATTACATGTAGACACTTATAATTAGTATCCATTTTCTTATAAAATAAAAACTATTAAAAACAATGAAACATGTTTAGTTCCTTGTTTTAAACGGCATGACTTTTCCTTAGTCCCATCCTTGACCCTATTACACTTTAAGTCCTATGAAAAATATTTCAAAAACATGGGATGAGAATAAATGATCATTAAGGGATACCAAAAGAATAAAAACTGTTATTTTTTCAAAACAACAAGTAAAGCATGAATACTTTATCATAAAGTAATACCTTTCACCTTTAAGAAGTAGCAAAAACACTTCACTAAATATAAGCTCGTTACTTACCCTTTTGTAACCAAAATATTACCATAAAGCCCGTAGAAAGAAAAATATAACATATAAAAGTAACTCGGGACATAAACATACTTAAATTGAAAAACCATACAATCAACTTCCACATATATTACTAAATGGAATAGCCATATGGCCGACTTCTATACCCAATGCATTGGAGGTTATAACGTAACCATCCGTCCTTGGTTTATCACGGAACCACCCGTCATTTGGTTTATCATGTAACCACCCATCATTGTGTTATCACATAACCACCCATAAAATTTCCAAGTACCATTATATAATCATAACACATAAAACAATAATAAAGGAAAAATAACATTTCCACATTTCAATCATAAGATATCATTTCAAGATTTTGATATAATCAATTCATTTAAAACATTCAAAAAGAAGATTTTTGAATCAAAGTGTCCCATGCCACTTTGAAACTTTTTAAATGAATTTACACTTTAAAATAATCATTTTAATATAAATAAATCCTTAAAATCCATTTTGAAAACATGAACATGAAATAGAAGGTTTTAGAAGAATAAATATTTAAAAAATTTAGAACAATGTTTTAGTTAAAGATTCTCATACCACTTAAGAAAAAATTGAACAAAACTTTAAATATCATGAGAATATAGTAATTCATGATATAACATGTCAACAGGTCATATATACACCATAAATAATAATAAAGGTGCACAATATCAAGATACGCCTCAATGAAAGGATATTGATATGAAGTCACATACAAAGATCATTTTGTAAATAAAATAGATCGATTGTGTGTATTCAATATAATTAAACATAAAGAAAGTATAAATACAAGATATAATATAAACATTTATTTCTCACATAATCATATCATGACATAATCAAGAAGTATAAGTTTAACCCAATGAATGGAAATTGGGTTAAGAAGTTCTCTTATGAAAATTTAGCAGCCTAACGGCGTCACTTAAAAATTCCGAAAATGAGTTGATTAGAGAAAAAAGAGTATATCATCACTTGTAAATAAAATTTACATAAATAAGTATATATAAGAACATATCCCAACATAAAAAAATATAAATTAAAATACATAACATAAAATAATTCTTTGACTAAAAGAGATGGGTGAATGGTTCCCATACCTCGAGTCGGACTTGTATCATATGTTCCTTTTACTTAATGAATAATAAAATTAAGTTAATTTATACTTGGTTCAGAATATTTTTCAAGTTTATTATTCTTTTTATATCACTTATTATCTTGCTATAACAATTAGTTAATTATTTGAGTTCATATCGGACATTTTATCGATGTTCGGAACTTGAGTCAAAAATGAACTTGTTATAATTACAAATTGTCCATGTGATAAAAAGTACATTATCTACATAATAATATTCATGATTTATATATCATATATATCATATAAATACAGTATATATGTATTTATAATAGTTCATTGAATTTGTATATGAGGAATGAAATGCACCGTTCGTGGAGACGGTAGTCGTATGTACGCATGAACGCTATTTTCATTTCTTTTTCATATTTAAAGGAATGAAAACTAAATTATACATAGGTATATTATAATTCCAGTATAATATAATATATAATTTCATTAAATTTATCCTTTATACATTCCATGTATGGAATGAATGAGTCATATCCCTTTCAGGGGGTGGTGGTCTGTGCTTACTCAAATGAAATTATCGTATTTATACAACATGAAAAGCATAAAGGTATGTTCTAAATGAGAATTAAAGAAGCATAGAGATAAAATAAATATCATATATATAATATATATCATATATAATTATATTTCCATCATAATGGCCACCATAATAGGTGGTAGGAGAAGATTGAACAATCATTGTTTCATGAGGCAGTAGTTCATCATCCACAGAAACAGTATGTTCTATACCCATTAGATGGAGGTGCGTGTAAGTGTAGTTAGAATACTTATCATAAAAAAACTATTATATTGAATATAATGGTGTTTTTATAAAATAATTTAATAAATAAAGTTTAGGGGTTGGAGAAGGAAAATAAATGAAAGAATCTTGAGAGAATACATTACCTCAAATCAGGTAACTCCTTTTGATTTAAGATAAAAGTCCTTATTTAATTGACTTATGCCCAATTTAAGGCTTCTATGAGGAATAGAAGGATTTTTATAGCTTATTTTGGAAGATTTTGGATGATCAAAGTGGTATTGAGAGGTGTGAGTAAGGGTTAAGGGTGGTGTCCTTTTATAAGAGGGAAGAGGGCACTTTAGGAAAGTTTAAAAGTATTATTTTATTATTAATTGATTTTCAAATTCCAATAACACAAAAGTGATATATTTTAAAGGTAATAGGATTATGGTTCTAAATACTCTCATCCAATTGTTTTTTGACAAGTTTTGGTTTCAAATTTAACCATATCATTTAGCTTTAACCCTTAGTTAACTAATTTAACTATTACCATGTCCTCTTGTATATTCATACAATATGGTTAATATAGTTACCATAAAATACCAATAGAACCTAAAGTGGTTCATTAATGAAATTTAAAAAATTATCTAAGTCATTTTTCCGAATCTTATATTTTTAGAACTATTATATCATTTAATAAAATAGTATTTGTTTTAAAAACTCATTTAAGTCAATTTTTATACTATTCATATCATGACTTTTTAAAAATCCATAAAAATTGAATAATTAGAAAAAACTTCAATAATTAAAATATATAAAGTCATAATAGTCCATAAAATTATTTTATGGCATAAAAAGTTTCAAAATAAATTTATTTTAATATTTATAATCTCATTTATTTAAATCTTTTGTTAATAAGCTAATCACTACATCACCATTGTGTCATATATAAATTTATTTGTTTGATGTATAAAAATTATAAATAAAATAACATAATATAGTAAATAATTTTAGATTTATAATTACTATTTATAGTCAAATATATCACTTATATAACCCCATATAAAAATTATTTTAGTAAAAGATGCATGTTTATGTTATATTTTCCTTAACTTTAAATTAAAAGTAATTAAATGTCATTTTCACACACAGGTGGCTCCATGAGGTCCTAAAATTGACCCAAGGATTCCCATGGTCATAAATATCTCATACAATAGGGTTATAACATGTGTTTGGGTAATTTATTATTATTATAATATTATTTTTTTACCCTTATTTACTAGATTTACCCTTTAACCATGGTAAATAAAATATTTACTGAAGTTGCTATTCAAAATGTATAAAAATAAAAGGTACTTATTCACAAAAATTGGACCTCCATATTCCAAATATGGAATCTATATTTTCAAATTCAAAACACGGAATTTTCAGAAATTAATTTAAAATTAATTCACGTTGTCAAAACCAAAAAGCATGTTTTTAATAAGTAAAAACTACCAAAAGATTGACATGTGTTTATGTCCAATTTCAAAGTAAAATTACTTAAAATGACCAAAATTGTATTAAATGGTAAAAATAAAATCTAATTAAACTTTAAAAACAATTAAAAGGACAATCAAATCATATAAATAAATTATATGAAAATACAGTTTTGACTTAAAATGCTGTATTTTCACTATTCATTAAAAATGAACTTTATCAGAAAAATACCAAAAATTTACCCAAAGTAAATTTTTATGACCCAATTCTAAAGAATAAGTTTATTTTGTCAAATATAACATATAAAATTGACAAAAAACTAGATTAAAAGGGGTTTGCCATCAAAAGGTGGTAAATCGGCCTTTTAAAGAATACTAGAGTATTTCATGCTTAAAATCGGAGTCATTCTTATTTTAAGCCTCTAAATTTTTTTGGATAAATGTAAATACATTTAACAAACATGTGTAATCATAATGTAGTTAGTTATGTTCATTATCAGTAATACAACAGCTATGTGTTAACTACCATTTAAAATAATATTATTATATTATTATTTTTTGATATAACTCAAAGTTGTGTGCAACATAAGATTTTAAAGAAACTCGTGTTTGCGTGTCGAGTATGCTATCAAAAAAAGTGACCTATTTAACATAAAATTAATATATTATTAATAAATATTAATAGATATGAAAAATTATTATTCTATAAATACTTGGGTCATTACATCCTTCTCCCCTTTTGGAAATTGCGTCCTCACAATTTTAAAATTGGGCTTGGAAACTTCATTGAAAGTCCCACATTGGAAAAAGAATCAAAAAAAAACTATCCCTTAAAAATAAAAATAAAAATATAAGTACAAAAGTCACCCAATATAACCCATACTAGGATTCCATATATTAAAACATGGATATGGAAGAGAAACTAACCATCAAGTTCTGATGGAGAGTGATAGAAAACATGATTAGGATAAAGTTAACCCTAAAAAAATCACAAAATTGTGATGGGTTAAACAATATTTGATTCCCCAATAGGAAAAGTAAATGGAAAAAGTTTTTGTTTTTAGTTCTTTTTCATAAAGTTTATTAATTTATTTATGAGCTTGACTAAGAACATAAGGAAACATACTTACTTGTCATGTAAACTTTCATCCTTTACTTAATTTCTACCACAAACTCATATTTTCTCCAAACGATGAATATTCAAGCTAACTTGGTCACATAAAAAGCACTAGAATCAACTTCCAAAGAATCACATAATCCAAAAAAGATGAACTATATATTAACCAAAACCAAAATGGTTAGTACGATATCAGATAATCTCCAAAAGGATAATCATTTATAAAAATAAATACTACTCATAATCTCCAAAATTCAACAAACAGTACCCAAAGTTCAACAAAGACCATTCAATACACAATTGTCCTTAAAATTATTCATTATAATCCAAACTAAGATTGAAACCCAAAACTCAGAAGAATTTAATCACATATTCTTCCATAGTAAATCTTAACATTTATCTCCAAATAACATAGACTAATCTTAAAGTCTCATACTAAAGTGTAATTAACCTAATCACATATTATCTATGATAGGTTAATAATTTCCATAAATAACCCAAATTGTCATATGTCCATAATAAAGACATAGATTCTTCCAAAATAAAATTTCAACCATTACTCCAAAAATGAAATCCTATAGTATTCTATTTTCCTTTGGCATATAGTGTTCCCCAAAAGAGAGAACGTCTTCCAAAATAACTTTTATCACTTAATCACCAAATAATTTTCTTATACTAAGTATATCCACTTGATAAAGCATAAATTTCTAAAATAAACTTATTCTTGATCCATAAAATCACTTAACTAAAAATAATCAGTTATACTAACCAGGTACTTCACCTAGTCCAGTGGTTGGAGATAAATCCTAGTCGCACTTTGGTTGTGGGTTCGATTCTCACAGATTTGTCCTACGCGACGGGTTGTCACACGGTCTGCGTGTTGTCTTTTTTCAAAAACCGTATAATTATAATAACATTAAAAAAACGATATAAAATCCTTAAAAATATCCATAACACATTTTAACCACAAAGGTTATTTCATACCTCACATTTTTCATCCCAAAAACTAAAAACCCATAATTGCCTCAAAAACAAAAGATCACATGAACCCCTAAGTTTATCCATTATGTCCACACAAGAAAAGATAATTCTTCCTTGAATAATATTCTCACATATCAAACTTTAGGGTTACACATACTAAAAAAATTATTCCAAAATAATCATATCATTAACAAATTTAAATATATCATCATTTATATATCCAACATAACTCTTCAATTCCTACACATTTTAATCATCGAACATTCTTCATGATACTTTATCCATGTTTTTCCATATTATTCTTTTATACTTCTTTAATACAAAAAAAATCATGCATAATGTTCTAAGATTTCAATAATGTCAAAACATGAGCTAATAAATAATCTATACCTTTCATAGGTCATTTTTAGTTTCCTCATCTTCAATTGGAATGGCATTAAGAATTGGTAAACATATATTTGTATGATCCTACTGATCCCATTCCCAAATCTTCTCTGTAGGATATCTATATAACACCCAAAACATTTTATGGTATGCTTCTATTAAATACATTCTATTCATAGCCTATATTTCATAAAGCATTGTGTTCCTTTTAAACAACACTTGGTTCTTTAAGAGATAGTCAAAACCTATCCATTGAACTAAAATTTTCCACTTGTGTGTTTTGAATTTTGAAAATCTGACATACACGGTTGTGTTTAGGGAGATATTTAGAGTTTGATAGAATTAACTTAATTTTTTGGTGAATAGTAACATACCCATGTGAATAGTAACCTACCCTTATGAATAGTAACTTACCCTTATGAATTGTAAAATGACTCTTATAAATGGTATCCACACCCATGAATGTATAAATAAATTTAGGCACCTTAAAAATGAAGTTGAATAATTTAAGTGTTTATATATTTTGATTAAATAAAGATTTTAATTAAATATTAAAGTAATAATATTTAGAAAATTATTTTTTAAAAACGGACTTCATTTTTGGATTCTACACGTCGAAAAATGATTAGGGGGATTTTTTGGGATTTCTCTGAAATACTTGAATTTTTAAGAATAGTAAAATGCGATAATTTACGATAAATGCTAAATAAGGGATTTATTGAGTCATTGATGATGGTATGCTGATGTAATACCAATTGGTTCAAATTCACATGCATTTATTACTATTCTTAGTCAGGGAATACTTATTATTCCTTGTCATGTGAAGAAATAATAAACTAATGATTAAAAAATTATGAAAACCCTTCTCTCCACTATAAAAAACCCCCTCACTCCCTCTTCTGTTCACTCCTCTCAAGACTTGTATCTTACCAATATTCTACCCCCACATCCAAAATCCCCAAGCCTCTTCAAAATATTAAAACCTATCCCCCTAAGAGGTTCTCAAAGGAGGAAGTCTCAAGAGGTAAATTTTGATTTTCAATTTCTTCTTTTCTTTTAAGTTCTTATCATTTTGTCTCTTTTCTCACCTACCTTCACCCAAATAGTATGATAACTCTAGTAACATACATGTAATGTAATGGTTTTATTGTAATGGGATATTTTATTATCTTCTCTTCTTTCCCCACCTTTTATTTTAAATAAATGAAAGCACTGTTTGAGATGTGCCAATTTCACACATTCAAGGACAACGGTTTATCAATTTCTATTATTATTTGTAATTCTGGTCATGAAACCATTTGTGTTATGGTTGAAATAGATTATTATATATGTAATATATCCTATTTTGGGTTATGTAATCATTTTGTACAAATGGTATTTAAGTTATAAATAAAAACATGTTCTTTGTAATCAAACCCATCGAATAACAAAAACGGTTGTCACTGTGGTTTTATATAATAATTCAACTTCACTCCAAGTAACCAAATTAAATTTAAAACCATGTAATCTCATGTATGTGCACTAATAGAATATAACTTCAATTCTGGACAACCACTTTCATCTTACATGTTTATACAAACATGAATATAAGTGAACCGGTCATTAAAACCAGGTAAACAAACGAGCTCGAACAATGAAATTGAACCTCATAACCAATAAAAACAGTTATAAAAAAACTTAAAATGATTATACAAAACCAGTTAAATATATAAGAGGTTCTGGAATTATTAATTAATAAACCTAATTTTTTTATTCAGGTCTTTAAAAACAAGGGTAGAACACCAACGGATTTAAGGTAAGGGATCCTCTCTCTCACTTTTGTTCAAGAAACCCCCCTATGTTGTTCTCTTTTATTTTTAATACCTAATGATGGGGTATGTTTTCCCACCTACACCATACTTCCCTTATGATATATAAATAATTGGATACCTCTTTACCACTCATTAATCCCTCACAAGAACACTCGTCACCATGCCAAAATGTTTGTAAGGGGTTTTCTCATCTCACTTTCAATTCTGTGGGATTTCCATTGTTCGCCTCTTATTTCTTATATGTGGTATAGGTGTAATACCATTTTATATATAGTATCATGATTCTATTTATATTCATGGTATTTTGTGATTCTTTTGGTGGTTATCAACTCTTGGTCATACGACTCAACTGATTACAACGTGGTAACGAGCTTTGTCTCAATTTTCACTTCGTTGTGACTTGATTATTATTGTGCACCTACTCTTTCTTATGTGGTGTACCTACTGCCCATTTTAGATCAATTTTAAATTGAAATTATATTCCATTTAAATTTCAATATTCTCATATCTAGATATGATTATTTTCTAAGTCGTATACCATTTTACATATGGTATTTATTTTGAATGTTGTTTTAACTGTGGAAATATTGATGAATCTGTATCCTCTATTCTATACGGATAATGTAAAGGCAAATTGATATTGTATTGAATCTATGTATAAAGAATTATTTGGACATATAGAGGTGGGTGGGGCCTTCTACAGCCCCTCGATGCATCAGTAGGTCTCATGAGACAAATCAGTTTGGCAACAAACCCTTCGAGTTTGTTTCCAAAAATCAGATGGGTTTCTACCCACAGAACTAAACCATTTTTATGGTATTATGGTATCATGTGCCAAATACATGATTTCAAATTAATAATCATTCTCTTTATTCATTATCAGTTATTATTATACATGAGGTTTTCACTATGACAAAATCTATGGATGCAGTTTCATTCTCAGTTTATTAATGGCGTGAGTTTTTCATTTATTTACCATGCCATATTGATTATGTTAAATTGTTTACTATTTAGTTATTATTGATTCATGATTCTAGTATTTGTAACCCTTACTGAGAATTTTATCTCACCACTTTCATTGTTTAATTTCAACAGGTGATGAAGAGATGATCATTTATTGAGTTCTTGTGGATGCAGTTTTTAGTTTGTGTTGTGTATTGTATTTTGTAACCTTTTCCAATGTAATTTGAGTTACATATATATATATTTTTTCTTTAAGACTACTAAACTGATTATTCCTTTGGGATTTTTATTCTTTCTAACCATTCCAATATAACAATTAATGCACTGACTCTGGTCTAGAGGGTTCGGGGTGTTACAGTTGGTATCAGAGGAAGTTTAATAGAAAACTTGGAAACTAGAGTAGGAAATGTATAGTAGGGAACAAATACCTAAGGTAGTATTTGAGGATAAATATAAAATAATATCCTGATGTTTTGGTAAGGAATAGATTATGTGAATTATTCTAGAAAATACATCCCTGTCTGGATATGAGCAGGTAGAGGTGGCTCTGGCACAGATGTACCTAGGAGTGAAAGCTATGATAAGGAGTTTCAGGATTGATTTGGGGTATCCTGGTACACAACAACGGGCCTTTCTGCACTCTTGGTTATGACACTCCTAGAGGATATGCTTAGGATAATTCATATTTTCTTTATAATCTATTATAAAGTATTGAAATAAAAATTATTCCCCAAAGAAACCATTTTTCTAATTATGGGATTAGCTATGCGTAGGATCTCAATTTATGATAATTATTTTGTTAAGTTAAGATTATAAATTATGATTCATACCCTAATATAGTTTATTTCATTATTTATAAATGGAATCTAATGGAATAAGGGGAATCAATACTTGTGGGCAAGGTAGGGATCTCCCCATTGAGAAAGTCAACACAATAAATGTTGGAGCAGATCAGATCATGACCATGTTGAGACAACTTACTCAGATTGTAACATATAACCATTCCACACCTATGTTGGATCGTTTCATGCGGCAGAATGCCCCATCTTTTAGCAGGATTACTAATCCAGTGGTTGTTGAGAAATGGATCAAGTCCCTTGAAAATATATTCATGGCATTAAGATGCAATCAAAATGAAAAGGTAGTACTGGAAGTATATTGTCTCAAGGGAGACGCTGATCAATGGTGGTCCTTGATTCAGAATACCATAGAGGAATAAGAAAAGGAAGATATGGAATGAAGGAATTTTAAGGAAATATTCTTTAAAAATATTTCCCTCGTGATGATTCTTTCCACAGTGGATCATCACATTCATTTATATCTTCTCAATTAACCAAGAAAATTAGACATGTACAATTTGATTTAATAAAGGAGTTATCAGTAAAAACTCCTAGGGGATACATCATTGCAACAAAGGAATGTCAGCTAGTCCCCATCATGACACATAAACATGCTTTAGTTACTAACCTTATCATCATACGAATGAATGAATTTTATATAATTCTTGGTATGAATTGGTTGTCAAACTATGATGCAAAGATTTATTGAAAGAAAAAGTAAGTTACAATTTTTGAAAATGGTGTAGAATCTCTTATCTTTAGAGCAAAGACCTCATCATCTGATTCTTATCTAGACCCACCCCCAGTAGCTCTATTAAATGAAATTCTTAGAGAGGAAGATAACCCAATATCTATGGTTGAGGAAATAAATATTCAAATTAAAGATTTTCATATAGTTTAAGAATACATTGATGTGTTTCCAGATGATTTACCTAAACATCCTTTAGAGCGGGAAATTGAGTTTTCCATTGATTTAATTCCTAGTGCAAGACCTATATCAAAGACCCCCTATAGAATGGCCACTGTAGAGTTAGTGGAGCTAAAGAAACAACTATAGGATTTGAGTGAAAAAGGATTTATTTGACCTAGTATTTCTCTATGGGGAGACCCGGTCTTGTTTGTCAAAAAGAAAGATGGATCCATGAGGCTATGCATTGATTATAGGGAAATAAATGATATTACAATAAAGAATAAGTATCATCTGCCTCAGATTGATGATTTATATGATGAACTTCATGGATCTCAATACTTTTCAAATATTTACCTTCAATCTGGATATCATCAGCTGCATGTGAGGAAGGAAGATATTCTGAAGACAGCATTTCGAACCAGGTATGGGCATTACGAGTTTACAATGATGCCTTTTGGACTGACGAATGCACAATCTATTTTCATGGATTTAATTAATAGAGTTTTCAAGGAATATATTGATAACTTTGTTATGGTATTCATCAATGATATCCTGGTATACTCAAAAAGATATGAATACCATGAGGATCACTTGCGGATTATTCTGAAAACTCTTAGAAGAAATGAATTATATAGTAAGTTTAGAAATTGTGAATTCTAGCTTCAATAAGCTTCTTTTCTAGGTCATATTGTCTCTAATTATGGAATCCTAGTTGATCCTATGAAGACAAAGGAAATCCAAGATTGGCCCATGCCAACAAACATAACTGAGGTACGTAGTTTTATTGGATTAGTAGGTTACTATCGGCATTTCGTTCAGAATTTCGCCCAACTGGCTAACCCGCTAACCAAGCTCACACGTAAATCAGTTAAGTTTTTTTGGAAGAAAGAATGTACAGAATGCTTTGAAGAATTTAAAAGAAGATTGGTCAATGCTCTAATTTTGACTCTTCCATCTGAAAGTGATGGATTTGTAATATACAGTGATGCATTAAAGAATGGTCTGGGTTGAATCCTTATGAAAAATGGCAGAGTAATTGATTATGCATCAAGGTATTTGAAGACTCATGAGAAAAACTATCCAACACATGATCTTGAGTTAGCAGCTATAATATTTGATCTGAAGATATAGAGACATTATCTTTATGATGAAAAATGTGAGATATACACAGATCACAAGAGTTTGAAATACATTTTCACACAAAAAGAAATCAACATGAGGCAAAAGAGATGGATCAAGTTACTCAAAGATTACTATTTTTCAATACACTACCACCCAGGAAAGGCAAATAAGGTGGAAGATGCATTAAGCAGGAAAGATCATGGACTTCTAACTCAAATGAGGATTGAGAGAGATCCTATATTCATGGATCTACTAAAGATGGATAAGGGAATTATTAATGAAGGGGAAAATTTTTCCTCTTTCAAATGATTTCTAAACCATCTTTACTAGAGAAGATAAAAATCTCTCAATATGATGATGAAAATATGTACAAGAAAATTATTGTTGTTAAGGATGGGAGATTGGAAGACTTCGTGTATGAGGAAGGAGTTCTGAAGTTTGGGAATAGGTTATGTGTTCCATCAGTACCTGAGCTAAAAAGGAAACTATTAGACGATTCTCATAGATCAAATTTCTCTATACACCTAGGTAGCACAAAGATGTATAGAGATCTGAAGGAATATTTTTGGTGGGATAATATGAAGCGGGAAATTGTTGACTATGTGTCAAGGTGTCTAGTTTTTCAACAAGTGAAGGTAGAGAGACAACATCCTAAAGGAGTGATGCAACCTCTACCTATTCCTATGTGGAAGTGGGATAACATTACGATGGATTTTTTCACCGGACTTCTGATGACACCTAGAAATAATGATGCAATATGGGTAATTGTTGATCGTCTCACAAAATCAGCACATTTCCTTTCTATAAGAGATGATTTAACACTTGAGTGCCTAGAAAGACTTTATATTAATGAAGTTTTAAGACTTCACGGTGCACCTCTATCAATTGTGTCTGATCGAGATCCTTGGTTTAAATCTAAATTCTGGAAAAGTCTCCAAAAGGCTTTGAATACTAAGCTTTGTATGAGTACTTCTTATCACCCCCAAATTGACGGATAGTCTGAAAGGACTATTCAAACTCTATAAGACATACTGATTTCATGCTCTCTTGACTTACAAGGTATGTGGGATCAATACTTGCCTTTGGTGGAATTTTCATACAACAATAGTTTCCATTCTAGTATTCAAATGGCTCCATATAAAGCATTATATGGAAAGAGATGTCGAGCTCCAACTTGTTGGGATGAAGTTGGTGAGAGGAAACTTATAGGCCCATAACTTGTTGAAGAGACCATGGAAAAGGTGAAGACAATCCAAGACCATATTAAAGCATCCCAAAGTAGGCAGAAGAGTTATTCTGACAAACGGAGAAAGGATTTGGAATTCCTAGTGGGAGATCATGTCTTTCTAAAAGTATCTCCATGGAAGGGTGTCTTAAGGTTTGGTAAGAAAGGGAAACTGATCCCCAGGTACATCGGACCATTTGAAATTCTGGAAAGAATTGAAGAAGTAGCTTACCATTTAGTAATGCCTCCAAGTCTCTCCAAAGTCCATGATGTATTACATGTGTCATTGTTGAAGAAATACATGCCAGACCCAATGCATGTACTCACCTACGAAGAAATAGAATTGGAACCTAATTTGTCATACTATGAAGAGCCTATTGGGATCCTTGACACAAGGGAGCAGGTATTGAGAAACCAGACGACTCTTCTAGTAAAGGTTCTTTGGAGAAAACAAAATGTGGAGGAAGAAACATGGGAACCTGAGGATGTTATGAAGAAGAACCACCCACATCTTTTTGGTGGGATTTATACATAAAATTTTGAGGATGAAATTTCCGAAGGAGGGAATAATATAACACCCCAAACATTTTATGGTCTACTTATCTTAAATAAATTCTATCCATAGCCTATATTTTATAAATCATTGTGTTCCTTTGAAACAACACTTTGTTATTTAAGAGATAGTCAAAAACTATCAATTAAACTTAAAATATCCACTTGTGTGTTTTGAATTTTGAAAATCTGACATACACGGTTGTGTTTAGGATGATATTTAGAGTCTGATGGAATTAACTTAATTTTTTGATGAATAGTAACATACCCTTATGAATAGTAACCTACCCTTATGAATAGTAATATGACTCTTATGAATGGTATCCACACCCATGAATGTATAAATAAATTTAAGCACCTTAAAAATAAAGTTGAATAATTTAAGTGTATATTCTTCAATTAAATAAAGATTTTAATTAAATATTAAAATAATAATAATTAGAAAATTATTTTTGAAAAATGGACTTCATTTTTGGATTCTACATGTTGAAAAATGGTTAGGGTGATTTTTTGGGATTTCTATGAAATACTTGAATTTTTTATGAATAGTAAAATGCGATAATTTACGATAAATTATAAATAAGAGATTTATTGAGTCGTTGATGATGATATACTGATGTAATCCCAATTGGTTCGAATTAACATGAATTTATTACTATTATTGTTCATGGAATACTTAGTATCCCTTGTCTTGTGAATAAATAATAAACTAATGATTAAAAAATTATGAAAACCCTCCTCTCCTCCACTATAAACCCCCCCCCCCCCCTCACTCCCTCTTCTCTTCACTCCTCTAAAGCCTTGTACCTTGACAATATTCTGACCAAATATCTCTCCAATCTCCTCCCCCGCATCCAAAATCCTCTAGTCTCTTCAAAATATCAAAACCTCTCCCCTTAAGAGGTTCTCAAAGGAGGAAGTATCAAGAGGTAAATTCCTCTTTCCAATTCCTTCTTTTCTTTTAAGTTCTTGTCTTTTTGTTTCTTTCCTCACCTCCCTTCACCCAAATAGTATGATAACTCCAGTAACATACATGTACTAGAATGGTTTTATGCTAATTTTATATTTCATTATCTTCTCTCCTTTCCCCACCTATTATTTGAAAGAAATGGAAGCACCGTTTGAGATGTGCCAATTTCACACATTCATGGACAATGGTTTAACAATTTATATTATTATCTTTAATTATGGTCATGAAACCATTTGTGTTATGGTTAAACCAGATTATTATATATATAACATATCCTATTTTTGGTTATGTAATCCTTTTGTACAAATGGTATTAAGTTATAAAGCAAAACATGTTCTAATTAATCAAACCCGCTGATTAACAAAAACGAATTTCATTATAGTTTTATATAATAATTTGACTTCATTACAAGTAATAAAATTAAATTTAAAACGATGAAATATCATGTATGTGAACTAATAGAATATAAATTTAATTCTGTACAACCACTTTAATCTTACATGTTTATCCAAACATGAATATAAGCGAACCGATCATTAAAACCAAGTAAACAAACGAACTCAAACAATGAAATGGAACCTCATAACCAATAAAAATGGTTATAAAAAACTTAAAATGATCATAATAAACCAATTAAATATAAAAGAGTTTCTGGAATTATTAATTAATAAACCTAATTTGTTTATTTAGGTCTTTAATAACAAGTGGAGAACACCAACGGATTTAAGGTAAGGGGTCCTCTCTCTCACTTTTGTTCAAGAATATACCCTATGTTGTGCTCTTTTATTTTTAATACCTAATGATGGGTATATTTTCACACCTCTCCCATACTCCCCTTATGATATATAAATAATGGGATACCCATTTAGCTCTCATTAATCCCTCGCAAGAACACTCGTTACCATGCCGAAATGTTTGTAAGGGGTTTTCTCATCTCACTTTCAATTCTGTGGGGTTTCCATTGTTCACCTCTTATTTCTTATATGTGGTATAGTTGCACTAAAATTTGATATATAGTATAATTATTCTCTTTATATTCATGGTATTATTTGATTATTTTGGTGGTTATTAACTCTTGTTCATATAATTCAACTGATTACAACGTGGTAACGAGCTTTGTCTCAATTTTCACTTCATTGTGACTTGCTTAGTATTTTGCACCTACTATTTATTATGTGGTGTACCTACTAAACATTTTAGATTACTTTAAAATTGAAATTATATTCTATTTAAATTTTTGTATTCACATATCATGGATATTATTATTTTCTAAGTCGTATACCATTTTACATACGGTATTTATTTTGAATGTTGTTTTAACTGTGGAAATATTGATGAATCTGTATCCTCTATTCTATATGGATAATGTAAAGGAATATTGATCTTGTGTTTAATCTATGTATAAATAATGATTTATACATTCATTGGTGAGTGGGGCCCGCTATATCCCCTAGATGCATTGGTAGGTCTCATGAGATAAATCAGTTTGGCGACAAACCCTTCGAGTTTGTTTCCAAAAATCAGATGGGTTTCTACCCACAAACGTAAACCATTCTTACGGTATTATGGTATCATGTGCCAGATACATGGTTTCCAATTAATAAGAATTATCTTTATCCGTTATCATTTATTATTATCCATGAAATTTTCACTATGAAAAAATCTATTGATGCAGTTTCATTCTCAGTTTATTAATGGCGTGAGTATTTCATTTATTCACTATGCCATATTGATTATGTCAAATTTTTTACTATTTAGTTATTATTTATTCATGTTTATGCTATTTTTAACCCTTACTGAGCATTTGAGCTCACCCCTTTCATTTTTTACTTTCAATGGGTGATGAAGATGAGATCATTTATTGAGTTCTTGTGGATGCAGTTTTTAGTTTTTTTTATGTATTGTATTTTGTAACCTTTTAAAATGTAATTTGAGTTATGTATATGTATCTAGTTTCTTAAAGACTACTAAACTGATTTTTCCTTTTGTATTTTCATTTCTTATAACCATTCCAATATAACAAGTAATGCATCGAATCTGGTCTAGAGGGGTCGGGGTTTTATAATCTATTTGTATAATGACCATGAAGACCACATATAAAACATTCAATTGATCCTTTAGAAATAACTTCTTTCCCTTTCTTGGAGTCAACTGGATGCTTAATTATTCCATGGAAGGTTATTGGTTTATGACCTTCATTACCACATTTGAAATATCTTCCCATCCCTTTGAAGAATTTTCCTAAGTGTTTCTTTCCACGTCCTTAAAACATAGGTTTTTTAATATACTTACTTTTATAATTATTACCTGAACTTCCATTGGTATTTGTTTCTTGCATATATGATTCTGTAAAAAAATCACCAAGGTTCAAGTTGTCAATCATGAATCCAGATAGTTGGTTAAGAATAACCACAAGAGTTGTCATTGCAGCTCCCATTTCATTCATTTTCTCATTCATAAAACCAACACAGTTTCTTTCACATCCATTATTACTTTGGTGCCTGCTCGATCTAGCCATTTACTAAAACCAAAAATGTAAGTTTTATTATATCAGTAAAATCATCATATATTATCTTATGAGGAGGGTAAACACTAAGATATACTTATTCATGTTATCTTAAACTCATTATATTTATCTAAAATAACTATGAATATTTCTAATATACTAGACATTATGGTTATTTCACTTATGCTTAAATAACACCCTAACCTCTAAGGTTATCCAAACTGACCTCTAATACCAACTATAAGGACCCGGCCTTAAACATTACAAAATCTTGAATTAAGTTAATAATTCGCATTGAGGATCTTTTCAGGTTTAGATATTTAGAGAATTAAGCTATAACTTATACATAACAACTTGAATATTACATATATACACTTTTACTAAGTATCCATTTTTCATAAAATAAAAACTATTAAAAACAATGAAACATGTTTAGTTTCATGTTTTAAATGTAATAACTTTTTCTTGATCCCATCCTTGACCCTATTCCACTTTAAGTCCTATAAAAAAATTCAAAAACTTGGGATGAGCATAAAAAGATCATTAAGGGATACATAAAGAAGAAAAACTATTAGTTTTTTATAACAACAAGTAAACCATGAATAATTTATCATAAATTAATACCTTTCCACCTTTAATAAGTATCAAAAACACTTCACTGAATATAATCTCATTGCTTACCCTTTTTGTAACCAAAATATTACCATAAATCCCATAGAAAGAAACATATAACATATAAGAGTAACTTAGGACATAAACATACTTAAATGGAATAAACATAACGGTCGACTTTTACACATATCACTAAATGGAATAGTCATACGGATGACTTCTATACCCAATGCATTGAAGGTTATAACGTAACCACCTGTCCTTGGTTTATCACAGAACCATCCATCATTTGGTTTATCACATGACCACCCATCATTGGGTTATCACGTAACCACCCATAAAATTTCCAAGTACCATTATATAATTATAACACATAAAACAATCATAAAGGAAAAAATAACATTTCCATATTACAATCACAATATATCATTTCAAGATATTGATACAATCAATTCATTTAAAACATTCAAAAAGAATAGTTTTGAATCAAAGTTTCCCATACCACTTTGAAACTTTTTAAATGAATTTAAACTTTAAAAAAATCATGAACATATAAATAAATCCTTAAAAAATATTTTGAAAACATGAAAATGAGATATAAGTTTTTAGAAGAATAAATATTTAAAATATTTAAAATAATGTTTTAATTAAATATTCCCATATCACTTAAACAATTCAACAAAAATTTCAATATCATGAGAATATAGTAATTAATGATATAACATTTCAACGGGTTATATATACACCTTAAATAATAATAAACATGCACAGTATCAAGATATGCCTCAATGAAAGCAGAATGAGACAAAGTCCATTACAAAGATCATTTTGTAAATAAAATAGATATATTGTGTGTATTAACTATAAGTAAAAATAAAGAAAGTATAAATAAAATATAGATATAAAAATTTATTTCTCACATAATCATAGAACGGCATAATCAAGAAGTAGAAGTTTTACCCAATGAATGGAAATTGGGTTAAGAAGTTCCCTTACGAAAATTTAGCAGCCTAATAGTGTCACTTAAAAATTCTGAAAATGATTTGATGAGAGAGAAAAGGGTATCTCATCACTTGGACATAAAATTGAAATAAATAAGGATATATAAGAACATATCCCAACATAATAAAATATAAATTAAAATACATGACATAAAATAAGTCTTTGACTAAAAGAGGAGGGTGAAAGGTTCCCTTACCTTGAGTCGGACTTGTCTCATAAGTTTCTTGTTCTTCCTTAATAATAAACTTAAGTTAATTTATAATTGATTAAAAACATTTTCAGGTTTATTATTCCTTTTATATCACTTATTACCTTGCTATAACAATTATTTAACTATTTTAGTTCATATTGGACATTTTGTCGATGTTCAGAACTTGAGTCAAAAATGAACTTTTTATAATTAAAAATTGTCCATGTGGTCAAAATTTCATTATATAAAAAATGATATTCATGATTTAGATATCATATATATCATATATATCCAGTATATATGTATTTATAATAGTCTATATCATTTGTATATAATAAATTAAATGCATCGTTCATAGAGACGGTAAGTCGTACGTACGCATGAATGTTGTTTTCATTTCTTTTTAATATTTAAAGGAATGAAAACTAAATGATACATAGGTATATTATAATTCTTGTATAATATCATATATAATTTCATAAACTCTATCCTTTATACATTCCATGTATGGCATGAATGAGTCATATCACTTTGAGGGGGTGGTAGTCCGCACTTCCTCAAATAAATTATCGTATTTATACAACATGAAAAGCATAAAGGTGTGATCCAAATGAGAATTAAAAAATCATATAGATAAAATAAATATCATATATATCATATATAATTACATTTCCGTCATTATATTCACCATGAGAGGTGTTAGGAGAAGATTGAACAATCATCTTTTCGTAAGGCAGTAGTTCGTCGTCCACAGAAACAGTATGTTCTATACCCATTAGACAGAGGTGTGTGTAAGTGTATTTATTGTAAGAACTCGGATCTTTGTTTTAGGTATGTTTTTCCTTTTCTGGTTGTTTTTTAGAAAAATAGGAAAATATGGAAATTTTTGAAGTACACGCCGTGTACTTTGATGCCACGCGAGGCCGTGTGTTGGCTGTGTCCCGACCACACACATGGTGTGTAGGGGTGATGTGGAGGCTGCTTAAAGAGGAGTACGGAAAGGCCAAGTACACGTTGTGTACCCCATAAGTACACATTGTGTACTTTATTTTTTCATTAAACGGACCGGGGTCGCGCCTCATCGACCGAAACGTCTTCTTCTTCAGGTTCTTTGACCGAGAGCGCCCCGTACAGCTGCGAACATCCCCCAAGCCCCCGAGCCTCCGTCTGTTTTCCGAATAGACTGTCGTTGATTGTGTTGGAACCATAGTGGTAAGCTCTTCCTTCTTCTTGAGTTTCATTCCTTGATTTTCCCTCTTTCTCAAGATATTGTGGGTTGAACGTTTTGTGCATTTTCGTAGATCTACATCGTTCTAAGAAGAATCAAGACTCGTGGTTCAAGTATATTGATCTCCTAGCATCAAGGTAGGTGGTTTGTGCCTTACCTTTAGGATTCTTTGAGTTTTATGTGCAAATTTTCACCAATACCCATAAACGGGGTATTGCGTGTTTACCTTTTTACCCCTGTTGTTTTCCTGCCTTGATTGTATGCTTGTGTAGAGGTAATTTGATCATTTTTTAGGATAATTTCTATGCTTTGATGTTTTGCCCATACCTTGTTCTTGTTATTACCTTTGGGTTGTGTTAGCCTTTGGCTGTTATACCTGTTTTCCATGCCTTGTGATCGTAGGATGGAATGATATTCTTGACATGTTTGTTATACTGTATACTAATTATCCAAGTAGCTCTATAGGTGTACTTTGGTTAGCCAAGTAGCTCTATAGGTGTACTATGTCCTTATATCATTATCACGCACTGACTGGCACGGGACTGTGAGAACTTGGTGATATAGACTATAAGGGATAGATCGAGTGAGCTTCCCAGAGAGTCTTGGATATTATAGACTACAGGAGGGTAGACCAAGTGAGATTACTCATAGAGTCTTGGTTATTTTAGACTACAAGAATAGACCGAGTGAGCTTCCCAGAGAGTCTTGGAAATTATAGACTACAGGAGGGTAGATCGGGTGAGCTTCCTGAGAGAGTCTTTACTTGTTTGAATTTCTTTAAAAGCTTTCCAGACTAGAGAAGGAATTGACTGAGTGAGATTCCTTAGAGATTCTGTGATATACCTGAGACTATAGGAGAAATTGACCGAGTGAGCTTCCTCAGAGAGTTTCTAGACCTTGGGGATATAAGAGGGTTAGACCACGTGATCTTCCTCAGAGATTCCCTAACTACCCTAGACTATAAGGGGAATTGACCGAGCGAGCTTCCCCAGAGAGTCATATAATTTCGTATGACCAAACCAGAGGGGTTAGGCTGAGTGCACTGCCCATAGGTTTGTGGGTACTTCTTGGATAGGACCAGAGGGGTTGGATGTGAGTACTTCCCAGAGGGGTTCCTATTGTGGATAGTTGTTTGCTTCATTGCTGTTTGTTGTTCTGTGAATTGATTATTGTTTTATATCATTTGTTTATTGCTTACAGATTACTACCTAATGTTTACTGTTACTGTTTACTATTTATTTTACCATTACCTACCATACACTCACTGACTGTTAGGCACAGATCTTCGGGTGGTTGCCTACTGGGATTTAGTCTCACACCCTGTTTGGGCCATGTTTTTGGGCCCAAACAGACTATGTTGTTGTAGGTATAGACAATGGAAATTTCCCTT
Source organism: Viscum album (assembly GCA_963277665.1). Classification (NCBI taxonomy): domain Eukaryota; kingdom Viridiplantae; phylum Streptophyta; class Magnoliopsida; order Santalales; family Viscaceae; genus Viscum; species Viscum album. Next base: position 175,523,177 of record OY728157.1, read on the forward strand.
TGACTTCTGGTACTTGATTTATTTGGAGTAGGAGGGCATGGGACCAAGATTAGACTTGCGATGCTGAGAAGCTATTTACCTTTTCTTTTGTACTTGTTTTGGTACTATTTTTATTTCCAGAATTGTGACTTGTTTGGCTGTTTTCCAAGATATGTATTATGCATCATTTCATATATACATATGTGCTTCAGTGGTTTATTGTTTTAGTCTTTCGCTTTTACTTGTGCATTGTTGTTGGATATTTACTGCTTTTTCTATTGTATATTTTGTTTACTTCTGTTGTGTACTCTGCCAATGAGGGCATAGTTTCCCCACTATCATACCCAAGGTCCTCGCTGCTAGTCGGCAGCCTCTGGTGTTTGGGGAAATGCTCTTTAGGCCATGTGACCAACCGGGTACGGGGCACCTCTGGGTGGCTTCCGGAATCGGGACTTTACAAAGCGGTATCAGAGGAATTATTTTCTCTTGATTTACCGTTTGGAGCCTTTAGCCAGGGATAGGATGGATTTGTTACTTGGTAATAAGTTGTGCATGGGAGTAGCTAACCCGTGTATAGGTAAAATCCAATCTACCTCGTTTATTGCAGTTTTCTGGTTTTGAGATTTTACGGTTGATATGATTTCACTTACAGTGATTCACATGCCTTGTGTTGTTATTGTTGTGCTAGTGCGGTTTTATTTCTATTGCAACCCGATGAAATGAGGGTATTCCATATCATGAATCATATAGGCACTTGTTAGAAATCACATGCCATGCATTCTTGTCATGCCATCTATGGTTCATTAGCGATTACATGTTGTTGCGATAGATGTTGTGTAGATTATGCAAGTTGTTGTGATAGATTCTTTGATAGAATCCATGTAGTTTGATAGAGGAATTGTTTGTATTGTGCCTTGCTTAAATGGATGCCAAATTTTGGTTCTTGAGGTGTTATGGGCCCTCGTGAATCGGAACTTGGTGGATCATTGACTTGTTTCCCTTGTATATGATATGTAGGAGATGCCAAGCTTTGGTTTGTGGGGAGTATGGGCCCTCACAGATCGGAATTTGGCACCTTCATGTTTGTTTTTCAGTGTTTTCTGGGCTTCGATGCAGTTTCTGAGCTACTGTCTGGAAAAACCCAGAATACACGGCATGTACTTGACTACACGCCATGTAGTTTTAAACCGTGTCACTGACTGTGTGAGTAGAAACATGGGGTGGTGAAAAAGTTTTCAAAAACACGTCGTGTACAGTAGTTACACATTTTGTAGTAGTGAGTCGTGTACCTGGCCATGTCACTAACAACATGGGTCGGGGAAGATCATGTATTACACGCTGTGTTGGGTATGAACATGCCGTGTAGTCTTATTCTAGGTACTCGGCCGTGTCACTAACAACACGGGACGGAGTTATCTCTTCTATACACGCCGTTTTTGTTCAGAACACGCCGTGTAAGGGTCAGCCGTGTAGCCGTCCATGTAACTAACAACATGGGTCGCCGAAACCTTGTCTAGTACACGTCGTGTCCTTAGTCAACACGTTGTGTAGTATAGGGTTAAGAGGACCGTGTGAGTTATCTTTGTAAAGAGACTCGGGTAGGGGGGTGGAGATGAAGTACACGTCGTGTGTAGAGGAAAAAACGTTGTTTAGTCTGGTTTGTTACACAACCAAAGGTGGCAGAAGTACACACCCATGTGAATGGCCTTAATGAGCATGTCGTGTAGTTTTTATACATGCCGTGTAGTCGTGTTTAGTAAAACTTGAGTGTTTCTTTCTCCTATTCCCGCTTTGTTCTCTTGTGTTCTCTATCCTTGATAATCCTAATCTAAGGTGTGCTTTTGATCTTTCAGAGCTATGCCTCTGAGATGTCCGTCGGTCGTACGTCAGCTGCCAGTCGGTGATCAGAAACTAGATATGGCCGATCAGGGACCTCCTGTAGATCCTCCTACTGTGTCAGCCTTGGCACCAGCAGTTATACCCGTTATAGGCACCGATGCACAGTTCAGGGAGGACTTCCTGAGGTTGATGTAGACCTTTCAGGGAGTGACGCCTCCTGCCCCATCGATGGCTGAGTTTACGCGGGCTTTCTAGGAGCAGCATCCTTCTACTTTCTCAGGGGATGGAGGACCCCAGGCTGCAGAGTCGTGGCTAGAGGTCACGCTGTTGATCTTCAAGAATATGGAGATACCTCCAGAGAAGAGGGTGAAGCTTGATACTTATATGCTCTGAGACACCGCCAAGAGGTGGTGGGAGGTGATATCACAGTCAGGGAACCAACAGAGTATGACTTGGGATGAGTTTTGGCACATCTTCTATGATTACTTCTACCTAGAGACCTTGAGGGCCGACTGAGCCCGGGATTTTATGAGTCTCGAGCAGGGTACTCTTTCTGTTATGGAGTACTCGTCTTGTTTTACCAAGCTGCAGCGCTTCACGCCGATTCCAGCAGGTGATGAGTTGTTCCTTTTTAGTAAGTTTGAGGACAGTCTCAGGCAGGAGATCCATTCCCAGGTGAATATCTTCAGGTTTACTTTGATATCATCTATCATCAACCAGGCACTGATCTTTGAGTTCAATCTGAGGGATTCTGGAGTAGTGAGTCAGGGCGGTTCGACATACAGAGTCAGTGTTCCTCCTACTGATAGTAGGAAGCGCCGCAGGGAGTGTGCTCGAAGAGATCAGGGTAGGTGGAATGTATCTTTTGGTAGCTAGGTAGTATGCTACCAGTGTGGAAGGAGTGGGCATACTAGGCCTCAATTCCAGAGAGACCCGATGGAGTGCCGATCTTGCGGCAAGATGGACCATCTTCAGCATTTTTGTCAGATCTTCTCACCTACAGCTGGTGGTAGGGGTTCTTCTATGATCCTGCGTACAAGAGATGTATCATCAGTTTCTCACCAGTCCGAGAACTAGAGTTCTTCCGGCCATTCGGGCCGAGGTGGAGGTCGCGGCCGTGGTGGTCAGTCACCTGGTTACCATCGGCAGTAGAGTGGATCAGCTCAGAGTGGTCAGCCAGGGGCGTAGGTCCGAGGGATAGGCCAGACTTTCACTATGGAGAAGACCCTTCATAAGCAGGATCCCAGACCTTCTATAGTTCGATGTACGATCTTAGTATCCTCTGTTTTATCTTCATCTCTTTTCAATACTGGTGATACGCATAGTTTTATCTCTGTTGCTATTGTGGAGAGCCTTGGGCTCTGTATCTTTTTGTATGCCGACATGTTGACTCTTGATACACTGTTGGGAATAAAGACATCTAGAATATGTCAGTGCAGAGAGTTACCTCTTGAGGTTTCAGGGTATCACTTCTTATGGGACCTCTATTTCCTAGAGATGACAGGCTTTGATGTCATTCTTGGTATGGACTGGTTAGTTCCCTTCCAGGCAGTCATCGATTGCTATTGTCGTAGGGTGAGTTTCGTATCACCAGAGGGAGGATCTTTTCTTTATAGAGGCGAGTGGTATATCCAGGCGGGTAGAGCTGGACCAGAGCATCATGGGCTAGGAGGAGTTACATATCAGATTTCCAGTCTTTATCTGGATGACTAGGGGACTTCGTAGTTAGACTTTCCTCCAGTGGTGGATCGTTTCAGGGATGTCTTTCTAGAGGAATTTTCAATTTTTCCTTCAGATCATGAGGTAGAATTTTCTATTGAGCTCATTCCAGGAGCGTCACTGGTGTCCATTACTCCTTATAGGATGGCTACACCTGAGTTGCAGGAGCTCATGAAGCAGTTGGAAGAGTTGCAGGCAAAGGGTTTCATCTGACCCAGTACTTCTCCTTAGGGTTTGCCTGTCCTGTTTGCAAAGAAGGCAGATGTCACCCTTAGGAATTGCGTGGATTATCAGAAACTGAACCAGTTGACGGTCAAGAACTGATATCCCTTACCGAGGATCGATGACCTCTTTGATCATCTTCGAGGAGCCTGGGTGTTCTCAAAGATCGATTTGAGGTTCGGTTATCATCAGTTGCGTGTTAGATCATCAGATATACCTCTTACAACCTTCAGGAGCAGGTATGGTCTATACGAGTGTACGGTTATACCATTTAGTCTCACGAATGCACCAGAAGTTTTCATGGAACTGATGAACCGAGTTTCCCATCCATACTTGGATTCCTTCGTGGTGGTTTTTGTGGACGATATTTTGGTGTACTCTCTCACTCGACACAACCATGCTACCCATCTTGAGATTGTTTTGAGTACACTGAGATAGTATCATTTATATGCTAATCTCTAGAAATGACACTTTTGGATGGATCATATTCACTTCTTGGGTCATGTTATCTCAGAGATAGGAGTATTAGTAGACCCAGAGAAAGTGAGAGCTGTAGTTTCCTGGGAGCAACCGAAGAATTTCTTTGAGGTGAGGAGTTTTCTAGGGCTGGCTGGATACTACAGGCGTTTCATACAGGACTTTTCATGCCTTGCAGCACCGCTGACAGACCTGACCAAGAAAGGGGCGAAGTTCTTATGGTCATATTCTTGTGAGTCAGCCTTTCAGGAACTGAAAGGGAGGTTGACTTCAGCACTGATACTAGTCTTTCCAGAGTCGAGAAAGAGATACACCGTTTATTGCGATGCATCAGGTATCGGACTGGGAGCTATGCTTATGCAGGGAGATTGAGTTGTTGCTTACGGGTCTTGGCAGTTGAGGCCACACGAGAGGAACTACCAGACGCACGATCTGGAGTTGGTAGTTGTTGTTCATGCCTTACGTTGTTGGAGACATTATCTTCTGTGAGATCACTTTGTGGTGTTTACCGACCACAAGAGTCTTAATTATATCTTCACTCAGCGTGATCTGAATCTGAGACAGCGTAGGTGGGTCGAGTATCTTCAGTCCTTCGACTTTGAGCTTGCCTATACGTCGGGAAAGGGAAATGTTGTGGCTGATTCTTTGAGAAGGATAACTCAGATTCGGGCAGTTCAGGAGGCCAGTAGTGAGTGGAAACTTATGGCTCTGTTCTCTGAGATGCACTTGGAGGTGCACGACAGACAGGGAAAGACCTTTCTATCTTCTGTAGTTGTTACCTCTACCCTTCTTGATCAGGTACGGATGATGCAACTATCAGACTCAGAAGGCCCAGTCCTGCGGGAGAGTGTGTTAGGATAGGACCCTCTTCCTAGATGGATAGTGGGAGAGGATGAGATCTTTAATTTCCAGGGATGCATATGGGTGCCAGTAGACATACGCGAAGAATTGATGTGGGATTTTCATTCTTCAGTTTGGGCAGTTCATCCTAGCGTCACCAAGATGTATCGCGATTTACACCATCAGTATTGGTGGTCAGGTATGAAGAGAGATGTTGTTGGGTTCATCATGAGTTTTTCTACTTGTTAGCAGGTAAAGGCGGAGCATCAGCAATCGGCAGGTCTTTTACAGCAGTTACCCATTCCTGAGTGGAAGTGGAACGATGTCGCGATGAACTTCGCGACCGGGTTACCAAGCTCGCCTCAAGGGAGTGATGTTTTTTGGGTTTTCATCGACAGGATTACAAAGGTTGCTCATTTCTTTCCGATCAAGGAGACCTTCAGTGTTGATGAGCTGGGACAGTTGTACATCCGAGAGATTGTACATCTGCATGGAGTTCCACACTCCATTGTTTCAGACAGGGATGCGCGTTTTACTTCTCGGTTCTGGAAGGGGCTTCAGAAGGCTTTGGGTACATAGGTACTTTTGAGTACAGCATACCATCCCCAGATAGATGGCCAGTCCGAGTGTACGATCCAGGTGCTTGAGGATATGCTCTGAGATTGCATTCTAGACTTTGGCGGTTCTTGGGAGAAGCATATTCCTCTTGTGGAGTTTTCCTATAACAACAGTTTTCAGGCGACTATTCAGATGGAACCTTACGAGGCTTTCTACGGTAGGCCATGTCGATCACCTTTGTGCTGGCTAGAGGCAGGAGAAGCAGCCTTGCTGGGACCTCATCTTGTTCAGGAGACCTCAGAGCAGATAGAGTTGATTCAGAAGAGGATGGCTACAGCACAGTCTCGACAAAAGTCTTATGCTGATCAGCAGAGACGACCTCTGGAGTTCGAGGTCGGGGATCATGTTTTCTTGCGTGTCGCACTGAGGTTGGGACACAAGAGGATACGGAGATAGGGTAAGCTTTCACCATGGTACGTCGGGCCGTTTTAGGTGTTGGAGAGAGTTGGTCTGGTTGCCTATCGGTTGCAGTTACCTCATAGGTACCGGGCTATACACGACGTCTTCCAAGTCTCTCAACTCTAACGTTACTTTTCAGACCCATATCATGTCTTTCAACTCGAGGAGGTTGATCTTGAAGTGAATGCGTCATTTGAGGAGCATCCTATATAGATTTTCGATCACAGTACGAAGTTTCTCTGAGGTCGGTCTATTCCTCTGGTAGGGGTGCTATGTAAGCGCGGGTGAGTACAGGACGAGACCTGGGAGAGGGAGGCCAATGTACGATCGTAGTGGCATGAGCTGTTCAGATTTTCTTCTTCTAAGCCTCGCTAGGGAAATTCGGGGATGAATTTCTTTAAGGGGGGAAGTTTTTAAGAACCCGGATCTTTGTTTCAGGTATGTTTTTCCTTTTTTGGTCGTTTTTGAAAAAAAGAGGAAATTTTGGAAATTTTCACAGTACAGGTCGTGTACTTTATAAGTACACGCCATGTACTTTGATTCCACATGAGGTCGTGTGCTGGTCGTGTCTTGGCCACACACACGGTGTGTAAGGGCGATGTGGAGGCCTCTTAAATCGGAGTACGGAAAGGACAAGTACATGTCGTGTGCCACAAAAGTATACGTCGTGTACTTTCTTTTTTTCATTAAATAGATTGGGGTCGTGCCTCATCGACGGAAATGTCTTCTTCTTCAGGTTCTTCAACCGAGAGCACCTCATATGGCCGCGAACATCCCCTGAGCCCCAGATCCTCCGTCTGTTTTCCAAATCAACCGCCATTGATTACATTGGAACCGCAGTGTTAAGCTCTTCCTTCTTCTTGAGTTTCATTTCTTGATTTTCCCTCTTTCTCAAGATATTGTGGGTTGAACGTTTTGTGCATTTTCGTAGATCTATGTCGTTATAAGGAGAATCAAGCCTCATGGTTCAAGTATATTGATCTTCTAGCATCAATGTAGGTGGTTTGTGCCTTACCTTTAGGAGTCTTTGAGTTTTATGTGAAAATCTCCACCAATACCCATGAACGGGGTATTGCGTGTTTACCTTTTTGCCCCTGTTGTTTTCCTGCCTTGCTTTTATGCTTGTGTAGAGGTAATTTGATCATGTTTGAGGATAATTTCTATGCTTGGATTTTTTTTCCATTCCTTTTTATTGTTATGACCTTTGGTTTGTGTTAGCCTTTGGCCATTATACCTGTTTTCTATGCCTTGTGACCGTAGGATGGAATGATATTCTTGACATGTTTGTTATACTATAGACTGATTAGCCAAGTATCTCTATATGTGTACTTTGGTTAGACAAGTATCTCTATAGGTGTACTGTGGCCTTATAGCATTATTACGCACTAACTAGCATGGGACTGTGAGAACCTGGTGCTATAGACTAAAAGGGATAGACTGAGTGAGTTTCCCAGAGATTCTTGGATATTATAGACTACATGAGGGTAGACCAAGTGAGCTTCCTCAGATAGTCTTGGTTATTGTAGACTACAGGGGATAGACCGAGTGAGTTTCCCAAAGAGTCTTGGAAATGATAGACTACAGGAAGGTAGACTGAGTGAGCTTCCTCAGAGAGTCTTTACTTGTTTGAATTTATTTAAAACCTTTCCAGGCTAGAGAAGGAATTGACTGAGTGAGCTTCCTTAGAGAGTCTGTGATAGACCTAAGACTATAGGAGGAATTGACCGAGTGATCTTTCTTAGAGAGTTTCTAGACCTTGGGGCTATAAGAGGGTTAGACCGTGTGATATTCCTCAGAGAGTCCCTGACTACCCTAGACTATAAGGGGAATTTACCGAGAAAGATTCCCCAGAGAGTCTTATAATTTTGTATGACAAAACCAGAGGGGTTAAGCTGAGTGCACTGCCCAGAGGGTTGTGGGTACTTCTTGGATAGGACCAAAGGGGTTGGCTGTGAGTACTTCCTAGAGGGGTTCCTATTGTGGATAGTTGTTTGATTTATTGCTACTTGTTGTTCTGTGGATTGATTACTATTGTATATCATCTTGTTACTGCTTACTGATTACTGCCTACTGTTTACTGTAACTATTTACTGTTTAATGTACCATTACCTGCCATATACTCACTGACTGTTAGGCACAGATCTTCGGGTGGTTTCCTACTGGGATTTAGTCTCACACCCTGTTTGGGCCATGATTTTGGGGCCAAACAGACTATGTTGTTGCAGGTATAGACAAGGGCAGGCGCCCTTCGACTTTTGGTACTTGATTGCTTTGGAGCAGGAGAGCATGGGACCAAGCTTAGGCTTGCGATGCTGAGGAGCTATTTACCTTTTATTTTGTACTTGTTTTGGTACTGTTTGTATTTCTAGGATTGTGAACTGTTTGGTTGTTTTCCTAGATATGTATTATGTATCATTTCATATATACATATGTGCTCCAGTGGTTCATTGTTTTAGTCTTCCGATGTTTACTTGTGCATTGTTGTTGGATATTTACTGCTTACGCTATTGAATATTTTGTTTAATTCTACTGTGTACTCTACCAATGAGGGAATAGTTTCCCCACTATCACACCCAAGGCCCTCACTTCTAGTCGGTATCCTTTGGCATTTGGGGAAATGCACTTGAGGTCATGTGACCAACCAGGTACGGGGCACCTCTGGGTGGCTTCCGGAACCGGGACGTTACAGTTATAATACTTCTCATAAAAACAACCTATTATATTTAACATACTGTTTTTGTTATAAAATAATTTAATAAATATAGTTTAGGGGGTTGGAGAAGGAAAATAAATGAAAGAATCTTGGGAGAAGACATTACCTCAAATCGAGAAACTCCTTTTGATTTAAGATAAAAGGCCTTATTTAATTACCTTATGCCCAATGTAAGGCTTCTAGGAGAAAGATATGGATGTTTGGAGATTATTTTGGCAGAGGTTGGATGATCCAAGGGGGCTTGGGAGGTGTGAGTAAGGGTTAGAGGTGGTGTCCTTTTATAAGAGGGAGGAGGGGCACTTTAGGAAATTTTGAAAGTATTATTTTATTATTAATTGATTTTAGAATTCTAATAACAAAAAAGTGATATATTTAGAAGATCATATGAGGATGCTTCTAAATCCTATCATCCAATGGGTTTTATACAATTTTTGGTTTCAATTTTAACCTTATCATTTAGCTTTAACGCTTAGTTAACTAATTTAACTATTACCATGTCTTCTTGTATATTCATATTATATGGTTAATATAGTTACCATAAAATGAAAATAGAACCTAAAGTAGTTCATTAATTACATTTCCAACATTATCTAAGTCGTTTGGATGAATCTTAGATTATTACGACTATTATATCATTTAATAAAATAGTATTTTTTTTAAAAACTCATCTATGTCAATTTTTATACTATTCATATCATGACTTTTTAAAATCCATAACAACTTGACTAATTCAAAAAAATCATTAATTCAAATATAACACATAATAATAATCCATAAAATTCATGTATGGCATAAAAAGTTTCAAAATAAATTTATTTTAATATTTATAATATCATTTATTTAAATTTTTCATTAATAAGGTAATCACTACATCACCATTGTGTCATAAATAAATTTATTTATTTGATGTCTAAAAATTATAAATAAAATACCATGATATATGAAGTATTTTTAGATTTCTAATTAAGATTTATATTCTAATATATCACTTATATAACCCCATATAAAAAATTAGTAAAAGATACATGTTTGGGTTATATTTTCCTTAACTTTAAATTAAAAGTAATTAAATGTCATTCTCACACACAAGTGGCTCCATGGGGTCCTAAAATCAACCCAAGGATGACCATAATTGGAAATATCTCATCCAATATGGTTATGATATGTGTTAGGGTAATTCAATATTATTGTAATATTATTTTTTACACTTATTTACCATATTTACCTTTTAACCATGGTAGATAAAATATTTACTAGAGTTACTATTCATAGTATCTAAAAATAAAAGGTACCTATTCACAAAATTTGGACCTCATAATTATAAATATGGAATTTATTTTTCCATATTCAAAACACACAAGTTTTAGAAATTAATTTAAAATTAATTCTTATTGTCAAAACCAAAAAGCGTGTTTTTAAGAAGTAAAAACTACCAAAAGATTGAAATGTGTTTATGTCCAATTTCAAATTTAAAATACTTAAAATGACCAAAATTATATTAAATGATAAAAAAATAATCTAATTACACTTTAAAACCAATTAAAATTATAATCTAATCATATAAAAAAATTAGATGAAAAGACACGTTTGACTTAAAATGCAGTATTTTTCACTATTCATTAAAAATGAACTTTATCAAAAAATACCAAAAATTTACCCAAAGTAAATTTTGATGTCCCTATTCTAAATAAGAAGTTTATTTTGTAAAATGGAACATATAAAAGTTAAAAATACTATATTTAAAAATGGTTCTCCATCAAAAGGTGATAAATTGGCCTTTTAAAGAATATTAGAATATTTCATGCTTAAAATTAGATTCATTCTTATTTTAATCCTTTAAAATTTATTGAATAAATCTAAAGACATTTAATAAACATATTTAAACATAATGTAGTTATTTATTCCCATTCCCATCAATACAATGACTATTCGTTAACTTCCATTTAAAATAATATTATTATTATATTATTTTTCGGTATAACTCAAAGTTGTGTACAACATAAGATTTCAAATAAACCCGTTGTTTCATGTTGAGTACACTATCGAACAATGTGACCTCTTTAACATAAAATTAATATCTTATTAATAAATATTAATAGATATAAAAAAGTATTATTTTATAAATACCTGGTTCATTACACCACATGCATGGAATAAGTGGTGAATAAGGCATATACTTCATAACAGTTAATGTGAGGCAAGAAAAATTCTTTTTACTTTTGAAAGAAAAGTTCTTTTGGAAAATAATTTCTATTTTCCATTAAATCAGATTATAAACATGTATATTCCAGAAAATAAAATGTAAGTACATTGAAATTATATTTTGGGAATAAATGATGTCTCGTTGAAGTGAAATCATGTAAAAAGAGTTCTTAAGAATCTTCTGAAATAAAACATTTTAGAGCATTTTAATAAAAATATTAAAGAGAATTTTAAAGTGAAAATTCATGATTGTTTTATTAAAAACAAAAATAAAACAATATTATTTTTTTCATTATAAGATGATTTATTTTATAAAAAAATGGTGGATTAAAATATATTCTGGAGTGCACTTGAAAATGGGTAAGAATTCGAGAAGTTTCCTTGAATCGGGTTTGTTTACCGGGATGAAATTTTGAATGATCGTTTTAAAACATGTAACTCCCCAAAAAAATAAATAATTATTATTATCGGTACACATATATATAAAATTCACATAAAATTTATAAGTATTATATAATAATAAATAATAATTTCATTGAGGTGAGTGGAGAATAAGAGCAACCCGAATGAAAATAGAGGTTCGGGTAGAAAATACTTACAACTTCGTAACCAATTGAATTGTATTCCCCAAAATTAATAATCATAAAATTATAAATTTAATATCATAAAAATAAATATATTCATGATATGATGCATAAATGTGCAGTATACATACACCATACATAAGTAATAGTAGTGAATACAGAATATCTCACAAAAATGGAAGTGAGATGAGGAAACTCTTACCTTAAATCTGAAGGTGTTCTTCACTTGATCTTAATGACATTAATAATCAAATTTAGGTTCATAAATTAATGATTAAATAACCTCATCTAAATTTAATTGATTTAGTATAATCTTATTAGGTTCATTCATGTCCATTTTATGGGTTAAGAGATTCAATTGCATTGTTTGGGAGCATTTTCTTCCTTGGTTTTCATGATCGGTTTACTTATATTCATGTATGGATAAACATGTAGAATGAGAATGGTTTTTCAGAATAGAATTTTTATTTTATTATTGAACAACTATAATGTTACATGTTTATAAAAAAATTGGTTTTTGAGAGTGAAGATGAATCATTATATAAAACATTAATGACAATTGTTTGGGTTAATTTGGGTTTTTTTATCACAACTAGCTCATTTTGATTTATAAATTAATAACATGTGTACAAAAATATTCCAGAAATTAAATAAGTTATAATACATATATTATAGTTTATTTCAACCATAAAAATGGTTTCATGACTAGAATTGAATACAGTAATAGAAATTGAAAACTCATCATCCTTGAATGTGATAAATTAACACATCTCGGATGGTGTTTTCATTTCAAGTATAAAAGAAGAGGAAAGGAGAGATGATGAAGAATTATTAATTTATCATAAAAAAATTCTAGTACCTGTAAGTTACTAGATTCATCACAATATTTGGATGAAAGGAGGTGAGAAAAGAAAAAAAAGAAAGGAACTTGAAATAAAAGAAATGAAAAGAGGAATTTACCTCTTGAAGTAATCATCCTTAAGAGCCTCTTTAGGGGAGAGGTTTTAGTATTTTTATGAGACCAAGGGATTATGGACATGGGGGAGTATATTGGGAGGATATTTTATTATAATTTAGACAAGTTACAAGGCTTGAGAGGAGTGAATAGAAGAGGGAGTGAGGGGGCTTTTTATAATGGAGGAGAGGAGGGTTTCCCCTTTATTTTACTCATTATTTTATTATTTTTCCAAATACAACCAATAGTATTGATTCTTGTGACCAATAATAATAATATTTGCATGTTAGTTCAAACCAAGTGGTCTTACATCAGCCTTACATCACCTATGACTCAATAAATCGTGTTTTTAATATTTATCATAAATTATCTTATTTTATTATTCACCTAAAATTGAAGTATTTTATAAAAATCATGAAAATCCACCATAACCATTTTTTGACGTGTAGAATCCAAAAATGAATTCCATTTTATAAAAATAATATTTTAAATATGTGGAAATTAATTTTTAAATAAAATCATTATTCACTTAAAAATACAGATTTCAAATTTAAAACTGATTTTATAATATGTTCAAAAATTAACTGAGGTCTCATAAAATTATCCTAAAATCATAATATGAGAAAATATTTATTTAGGAATAATTTTTATGAAAAATAATTTTATTAATTTATTAATTTAAAATTGTAATTAAATATTTATTACTCGAAAAAATACCAATACATAATTATTAATTTCTAAAATAATCAATTTCATTTATAAGGCGTCTAAATTTTATTTATAATTTCATGGGTGTGTTAACTATTCATAAGGGTCATATTATTATTTTTAAGGGTATGTTATTATTCATAAAATTCAAGTTGTTGTTCACCAAAAATGTAAGTTGTTCTTATCTGACTCTAAATATCTTACTGAACGCAACCGTGTATGTCAGTTTTTCAAACTTCAAATCACAAAGGTAGAAAACTTATGTTTATTGGATAGGTTATAAAAAAGTGGTGTTTTTTAGAGACTCGATGTTTCGTGCATTCAATATTAAATTTATTTTCAAAATATTGGGGTGTTACAAACTCAATACAAGTTCGGTAAAGTCAACCTAAATGCCTCATGAGAACTCTTCAATAAAAGTAAGTGTGCAGACTTTGGACATGTACTACAATTAGTTCTATTTCCCAATCAAGTAATGGAAGGCTTAGTCTGACTTAATATTAGGTTGAGGTATTTTAATTAATTTATGCATGAATTTTATCTTGTTTTAGTTTTTACATGTCTTTTTAATATTAAGTGGATGTTACTTAATTAATTAACCATGTTTTATAAAACATTTACGTATAATTAATTTATTTAATTTCCATATTTGCATATTAATTCATTCATTTATGTGGTTGAGGTCTTGAAAACATAAAATAAATAAATCATAGATAGAAATAAATAAATAAAGTAAATTTCCTGATCATGAGATTATCTAACAATCGATTTAATGAGAGGACATTAAATCGACCTATGACATAAGGAATTAACTCCATTTTTTTTCATGGAATGAGTTATATAATTCTACTTGTATATCTATGTATCACCGAGTTGGAATCATCATGGTTCCATCTTGAACCACCTCCATGCACCTTGGGATGCTATATTAATTACAAGTATTTATTACTCACATGCAGGTGAGAGGAACCAAATGTTTGGTTAAAGGGAATTACATAAATATCCTTGAACATGCAGGTTCTACATAATAATGGGGGGGGTGACTCGCAGACCATCATTTAATTTAATATTAAATAATTACAAACTCATGAAATAAATTAAATAAGATAAATTTTGACACATACACAGGTCTTGATCAAGCTCATGATCGGCCATACATGCAATGAATACGCAAAATCAACTGTCTAGCATTCATTTTTTTATTCATTCTTTATTATTAAGATAAACATGCTTTAATTAATTTAATTAATTAATTAATTAATTATATTTCATATAAATGATTATTTGATCTTAATTGGAGATTTTAATGACTCGGTTTTGGACTTGTAATACTTTGTAATATTTCTAAGAATATTTCAGAAGCTAGGCGTTGATTCGGAATGGGATTTCAAGGCCCGAAGATCCTTAGTGCGGTGATTTTAAAAGTATTAAATATATTTTGTCATGCATACATAGTTTCTCTTGAAATGTGTAATAACTCCCAAGAAGAGTCTCAAATCGTAATTCTGAGACCACGGTTAAGTTCATAACGTCGTGTTTACCCTAGGCACGACACAAAATTGTATGTGACGGGTGCGTGATAAAGGGAGAGTTGGTGGGGCATTGTGTGGATAGATTATTAATTAAATGAGTATTTAATTAATAATCCTAACCTAAACCCAACCCCACCCCTGGTGCACATGGAAAAATAAGAGAGGCACTCTCCCTCTTCTTTTTGATGATGGACGAAAACCAAGCTAAATCAAAGCGATGAAGCACTGTTGATCTCCATTCTTGGTGCTGATCATCATCAGATCAAGGAGAAGTATGATTTGGGCACCATTATACACTTAAAAAATTGGCATTTCCCCCTTGAGGTAGGTGGATTTGAGTTTTGGTCCTGATCCCCTATGTTATGATTTTTTTTAAGGTTTTAGAGCTCTATTATGAATGCTAGAGATCCCTTCTAGGTTGATCTGCGGGTTTCAAGGAAAACTGGGGGTGAATCAAGAGAATCTCAAGGTAATTACCGACTGGAATTACCGTCTACATGGCATGTAGTTCATTGGACATGTTGTTTTTTCTTTATGTTTGGGGAAGAATATGACTTTTGGGGACTACACACAATGTACTAGAGTTACATGTCATGTAGTGACCCCATGTTGTGTGGCCTAAGGACATGGCATGGGTAGTCATGTGATCATACATGGTCATGTAGAACTACATGGCCAAAGTACATGGACACAGGGTGATGGACACAGGCATGAGAAAACCACACTGCCAGGTGGCTATTTAACCTGAACATGCTATGTAGTATGGGATGCACGATGTGTGAGGGACACGGATGGCCTAGTGGTGTGGAAGAAGAACACGGTCAGGGGTCGGGTGAGCTAGAACAAGTCATGTACGGTCTGTACATGTCATGTACGCCTACATGGATAGGCCAATCCATGTGAACGAGGAACATAACCAGGTGCTCGGGTGGGTTCACATGTCATGTGGGCCCTAGTTCACATCGTGTACTTATTTGGTATCTTCTTGATATCTTCTTCCATACGTATGTCCTTATCTAAAACTCAAATCAATGCTTGCGAGTAGCCCATCCTGAGTAGTTTTCCACATATAATGCTATGGTGGCCTCTGTTTCGGCCTATGAGATATGGTATGTCATGGTTCGAGCATGAAGCTATAACAATGCTGCTTAACCTTGGCTAGTGATCATGGTGGATCACTAGGTTGACGTCGGGGTTGATACTCTTGCCTTTTTCCATAGAATGTGAGTCCCTGAGACTCTTTAAACCAGTAGATCGGTGCTCCCTGTTGTATCAGGGCATGGGTACCCTACCCATGGTTATGTTATGATGAGAGGTATGATAATCATGATGCTACTTTCAATAGTACTTGGCCGATGATAGAGATCAGTGTGGTTCTTAAAGAGAGATTTTGGGACTGGTACTCCCATGTGGCATCAAGGCGTGATTTTCCCTTACCTCTCTGCTTTGGTGGATATGGGACTCCCCACATCATGGTCACGGGTTCTATACCTTTGGGGTAGTTCTTTCAAGGTTGGAACTCCCCTATCGGACCAGGGTGTGGGTTCCCTGTATCGTTCATGTAGTTGGAGACAACGCATCTCTATCTTGTTAGGGTGTGATCCCTCCAAACTTGTTTGAAAGATAGATTAGTTACTCCTCTGTTGGCCCAAGGTGTGGGTCCTCTATCCATGGAGTTATAACTCTCCTAACGTGTTAGGTTTTTGGTCCTCCAGTCATGATGTATAGATGGAGTGGGTACTCCCTTATCGTGTTAGGGTGTGGGTCCTCTATCTATAGAGTCAGAACTCTCCTGTTGTGTCAGGGTGAAGGTCCTCCATACGTATTGTGTTCCGACAGAGTTGTTATTCCCCTATAATACCAGGGAGCGGGTCCTCTAGCCCAGGGTTGGTACTCCCCTATCGTGTCATGGTTTGGGTCCCCCATAGCAATTGAGTTGGTAGAGTGGTACTCTATCACACCCACCTCTTTTTAAATTATTTATTTTAATAATTTTCTTATTATCCTAAATATTATTATTATTATTATTTATTTTAATTTAGTTTTTTTTTATTTAGTTTTTTTTCTTCTTCTTATTTTTTTGTTAGGGTCCCCCCCCCCCCTTTGTGTCGTGCCTTCCTCCCCTCTACCCATTGTGCGCTTTCCGCCCTCCCCTTGTTCGGCCTCCGCTCGGCAAACCCCCCGACATGTATCCTCTAGTTAATCTACCTCTGGTACAACATTTTCATGGCATGACCCCCCTTTCTGGCTGCGTTTTACTCTCCCAATGAACCCCCATTGATTCATGGTTGTACTCCCCTTCCTCTAGCGACTATGAAACCGATAGCCTCCTCTATGACAGTCATTGCCTCATTTTCATCCTCCTCCTCCAGCGGCTCCTACTCTAGTAATATTTCCTTCTTCCTTGTAGGGTTTTGGTTTAGGGTTCCATTTTTTTAAGGTTAATTCTTGATATCATTGGTTTAGTTTTTTGATTTATGGTTCAATTTGATCTTCATGTGGTGCATTTGTGGTTCGATTAGAGTTTTGCACCAATTTGTGGGAAATTCAGCATCAAAGGTTGGTGATTCTATGCATAACCTTTATTTGTATAAATATTTTTCTTACTTAATTAATTTAAGGTGTTCCTAATTTAATTTTTTTTGTGCGAAATTGGTTTTCAAAAAAGTTTTATATGTGTTTGGTTTTTAAGTTGTAAATTTATATAAATGGGGGTGCGCTTTGGTGTAAAACCCTTTTTGCATCTATTTTAGTGTTTTATAATATATTCAATTGATTTATTAAATTGCATAAGGGCTGTGTATTGTGTTATGGTATGGTGTTGGTGTGTTCTTAGTATAAAACAGGTTTTTGAGTGGGTTTTGTGGGTAAATCCAAGTTTCACTTTCTAAAAATTATTTTATAAACTTTTATTTATGACTTATTAAATTATATCAAGGTACAAAAGTGGTTTTGAATAGGTATGATATGCAATAAGTTTTAAAGTGGGCTTTACATGAAAAAAATTGTGTAATATTGATGCAAGACCTTGTTGTGTTCTTTTGAAATGTTTTAATAATTGTGTCATTGATTTATTAAATTGATTTTGTGTTGTGAATCATGATTGGAAAGAGTTTTGTTGTTCGGTTGGTTTTAAATTAGCATTTTTATATGAAATCAGGTGTATTTTTTGTGTAAATTTCATTGTACTAGTTTTAAGTGATTTATAAATTGTTTAATTGGATTTATTAAATGATATGTGTAGTGTGTGGTCCATTATCTGTGGTTTCGAGTCGCTGGGTCTAAGGCAACTCGCATGTGTGTTCATAGGTAATAAATATATACATGTAGGTTCCCCTGTTACGTGTATATTAATCCATGGAATTGAATGTACATGTATATGGCTAGTTGTGCCTATGTGTATATATAAAAATGCATACGTAGGTGAGTGGAGACTGGTATATGCATATAAACATACCTATAAGGATTCCCTTGCACATGTTCATGGTCCATGTGAATGTATGCATAGGGGCTAGGTGTCTTTACATGTATGCGAAGGCGCATATTCTTAGTGGGGGTGCAACAGCTTTTAGTTATAAAGCACCAAGAGCCGAAGTGTATGACTTGCTTCCACCTTGAGTTATGTTCCCTATGCCTTGATCTTTAATTAGAATTTCCATTTTTGCTTGGTTTTCTTTTAAAATTATATCCCATTCTTTTATATGAAATGAATATGCAATGTATATAAATATGTATATATATATAAATAGTTGTGATTTTTTAAAAGTAGATTTCTAGATGTATTGAACGTGAAACAATTATTTTCAAAGACATATGGCCTTTTGGTCCATTTTATTATAAAAATGTAATGGCATGTTTTATTTTCCAAATAAATTCAAAAGTGATTTCCAAAATGGGTTTTGGTGTGAACATGAGAGTAAAGGGTGAGTGTGTTTTTGAATAGAGAAAATGATATCTTCATGTATTTTTTCTTGATAAAACTCACCACCACTTTAAATGGAGCACATGGGAAAACATGGGTATCTGGGTGGATGGACTAGGAATAGTACGCTAGATGATACAGATATGGTTTGTCCTGGTTTCGTCTAGCAGGATTAACGCTTCAACACTAACTAAACAAAATTATGATTGAGACCACTAGGTTATGGGTGTTTTTCTTACTAGTGTCTTGTGCACGATAACGTAGATCGTTGTGGTTCATATTCCATGTTTACACTGAGGTATGAGGATCCTAGGCCCCTAACTAACACTAGCTGCTTAGGGATTTCCCATGGTGCTTGTGATATGATTTTCAATTCAGTTATTTCATTCTTGTTCCCTATTTTGTGAAAACCATTATTTTATTATGTATTTTTTTCAAACTAACACATTTTGGGTTTCTTTTTAAAGGTAAGGGAATAGGGTGTTGTTATACTTCGGAATTCCTACTGAGCATCTCGATGCTCACGCCTACTTTATCTTTTAATTTTTAGGGTCTAGTTTTGGATCACTCTTGCAGTGAGTGTGGTTTGTGTTCTGTGGTGACCCACGAGGTCACCTGAGGTATTTCTTGTTACTTAGCTTATTCCTTTTTTTCCGCTACTAGTTTTTTATTTCATCTTCTTTTATTTATCTATTTTCTTCAGTTTATGTTTATTTATATATATTTTTTATGGTCCAATTAGTTCCCAACTGGTTTATATTAATCCCCCGCACTAGTTTCCAGCCCGTGGGGATTGGGAATGCCCCTCGGGCTTTTTCGCGGACTGGGTCGGGCACCGGGTCAGATGGAGACCGGGATTGGTTCATGAAAAAATGGTATTAGAGGAGGTTATCTCTCTTGGTTCATGTTTCTTGAGGAAGAGTCAGGGTAAACCAGAGTTAAGGATGTTGGAACTCAATGTTTTGGCTATAAGTAAGGTGCATGGCCAGCACACCTTGTGGCGAGAATCAAGTTACCAGGGGAAGTTGAGGTTTATATAAGTCTTTGGACCTTGTGTTTATTCATTGTTTGGGGGAAATGAAAAGGGAGTAGTTTCAATGGTCTCATCGAAGTTATAGGTCTTGTCAAGCCATATGGAGTTGGGGACATTGCCCTAGTACGCTCTTCATGATAGTGGAGTGATTGGTGTATGGCCACCAACCATATGTCTAAGTCACCTGTTGACACTAATTTTCTATTTCAATTCCTTGTGTCCTTTTGGGTTGTATAAATCTTCTTGAAAATCTTTTTTTAAAAATTTATGAAATCTGGATTTTTAAGTGGAAATGGCTTGATTTTCAAAGTGATGAAAAAAATGGGTTTTTGAAACTGTTTTGAATGAGGTTTTAGAAAGTTGTATTTTCATGAAATGGTTTTTGAATAAAATTAGATTTTATTTTTATAATTGAAACTTGTGGATTTAAAAACCTGATGGTCTGGTAAACATGGGTGATTTTAAGGTGGTTTTTGAAACTCTATTTTCAATGGAATTTTTTAAACTATTGAAAGGAGTTTTGAAAGGGATGGAGTGTTTTGGAAGTTATGTGTGGAGTTTGGTAATGGATTTTGATTTGGTAACTAGGGATAATTTGGAAAGTTTTATGAATCTTTGGAACCTTTCTTTAAAATGAGAAAAGTCGGGTTCTTACTTAAATGGTGTTTGATAAAAAGGGGTTTTTCATGAAATCGAAAGTGTTTTTAAATGGGGTGAAATGTTTTGATATTAATGTGTAAGACTTGAAAGTGAGTTTTTATGTGTTTGGTTGGTGTTTTTCCAAAAAAAAATTAATATTTGAATTGAGTTTAACCTTTTGACTTGTGGTTTTGAAAGAGGGGGTGTGGTTCGATTGTTGTCTTGGATAATGGAAAGAATTTTATTCAAACCTTTTACATTTTCATGGATGACTATAGGTATGGGATATATGTGGAAGATGAGTTGGCGCCCAGTTGGCACGAGAGCATGCATGTGTAAGACCCATGGGGTGACATTGGTGAATGGGCAGCCTACCCTCCTGGCTTTTTTTTCGAAAGTGTTTTTAAAGAAAATAATGGGGTGTTTGATGATCCATAGTTGAGTGGTGTGTCTTTTTGTGTTTTGGGAATCATGTAGTGGGGTGATTTGAGTTCTGAAAACTTGTCTTGTTTGGAATATGTTCCATGTTTGTGTATCATTAGTAAGTTAATTTGAGGTGTCGGTTAGTGGTCTTTCTCGATAAGTGTTTTGAGAGGCCTCTGCAATGTTTTCCTAATTATTTCAGTGTTTTCTCATGGTATGTTTGACCAACATACCATTTTTTTTGGGTCTTTATTTTTCCTTCTTGGATAGTGTACACCTCCCATAAAGAGTTAACATGCGATTGAAGTGTGGCCACAGGAAATTCACCGCTGGTCGGCCCTCCAGTTGATCAAAGTTAGAATTTTAATTTTTGAGTGTTAGTGCTAAGTATATCCATTTTTTCCTTTATGGTTAAGAGGATCCTCTCACAGTGGTATGGCATATGCGAGAGGAGTTGAATGGAGTTTTGGTCTCTTTGGTTTGTCTAAGCCGTCAAAGGTGAAGTTTAACACTGTTGTGTATATAGGCTCTGTCTGGAAGTGATGAAGGGAATTCCATTGAGTAAAGGTGAGCGGTCTGGAGTTGGTGGTGTTGGATACTGTCTTAAAGGTCCTTTGGGTATTTTGTTGGTCTTGTCTAAGAATGGATTCATTTTAGACCTCCAGTGTAGAAATTCAGATCATAAGAGGCTTCTATGGTCATTTGTAGTAATTGTGTGCTGTTTAGGAATCAGTTTAAAGTCCCTTTCTGTGTAATGTTTCTTTCAGCATAAATGGCCATGTTTGGTGATGTTTGGAGGTAATGTAATCTTGTTCGAGTTCATGGTGAAGGTTGTGCAACTTTCCAAGGGTCGCTGTCTTGATAGAAGTGTATTTTCCTTCGGGAAATTTTGAATTCCTCCATTTTATAGGAAGGTATCTTTTATGTGTCATTCATCTCGATGTTTCTCATTCATAGTAGCAAGGGATGATGCATATGCACCATCTTATCTTTTGTGTTAGTGAATGTTATGTGTCAAAGTAAGTGGATATTGGGGTGTGTTGTGCCTAATGGTGTTGCCTTGATTACGGTGTGGTTGTGTGTGGCACCAAAAGGAGAAGCTCTATTCGGGGGTCTTCAATTCTTGACTATGAGGCATGAGATGCTTCAAACATCAGGGATCCATCCATAGGCCTCATAGTGAATCTGGAACATGTTCAGAAAACCCGGAAGTGTTTGGGACCCTAGCCTTATTTTTATCATTGGTGTTAAAGGTGAAGGTAGTTTAAATCATTTCCTATAGTTTTTCCATATCAAATATTCCATTTGGTTGTGTGAGGTTTCTCATGGCTATGAGGAGGTGTGGTTTTCTCGTTACCTTAAAGTCTTGATGGTTGTGTCCCACCGGATGTAATCTCTTTTAAGGGGCCTTATGGGGTCTTTTTGGGAAAATCAGTCTCAATTTTTATTAGTGCTCATCCAGGGATGTGAAGATGTTGGTTTGTTTTCAACCATGGTTTTAACACCTCGGTAGTTAGGCCCTTCTCTCCCCGACCCTTATGGTGGGTTGTTTAGTCAGTTCTAGGAAGTCTTCGAGTCATGTGTTTCCATTGGATCTAATGGTGGTGAGACCCATTGTGGGTCTCGCTAAAATTTCCTCAGGAATAAACCGGTGTTAGCTTATTCTTAATGGTGGGGAGTCCATTCGGGCCTCTCCATATTTATATTTTGGTTTTATTTCTAGAGATGGATCAGTGGTAGTTTATAGGAGTATTCTTCGGGATGTGGTTTTATTTTTATCACTTATTTCATGAAAGTGGTATGGGTTCTGTTTGGTTGTGTTTGAGGTGTTTTAACCTAAGAAATTGGATTGTGAATTATGGGAAATCTCTTTTCCTTTGACTGATCAACTGGAGATGTTTAAACTCTTTGGGGGTGGGTGGATCGTAACAGGGAGTCCATTTTGGTCTCTCGAGTTTATTTTGTAATTCTCTTCCTTTGTTGATAGTGTTATGACCTTTTCTTATTGGCCATTCTTGAGAATATATTTGGACTGGAAAGGGGGAATTGACTTATATGTTGGGGTTAGGTCTTGTTGTGGCTTTATGGGGGCAGAAAGCATTATGGTGGGGAGAATTATCTTACCCACCACTTTTTAAATTATTTATTTTATTAATTTTCTTATTATCCTTATTATTATTATTATTATTGATTTTAATTTAGTTTTATTTATTTAGTTGTTTTTTATTCTTCTTTTTGTTTTTTATCCCCCCCCCCCGCATCGCGCCTTCCTCCCTTCAATCAGCTACGTGCTCACCACCCTCCCCTTGGTCAGCCTCCATTCGGTAAACCCCCCAGCGCGCCTCCTTCGGTGAAGATACCTTCGGCACGAAGTTTCCCTGGTGCGACCCCCCTTGCTGGTTGCGTTTTCCTCTCCCGAAAAACCCCCATTGTTGGGAGGCCAGACTTTCCCCTTCCTCCGATGACCGCAAAACTGCTGACCTCGTCTATGGAAGTTGTTGCCTTTCCATCTTCCTCCTCCTTCAATGGATCCAACTTCGGTAATCTTTCCTTCCTCCTTATAGGGTTTTGGTTTTGGAATTTGTTTTTTAGGGTTATTTCTTGATAGTGTTGGTTTGGTTGTTTGATTTAGGGTTCAATTTGATCTTCGTGTGGTGAATTTGTGGTATGATTGGAGTTTCACACCAATTTGTGGGAAATTCGGCATCAAAGGATGGTGATTTTGTGCATAACCTTTATTTGGCTAAATATTTTTCTTTCTTAATTAATTTAAGGTGTTCTTTATTTAATTTGTATTGTGAAAAATTGGTTTTCAAATGAGTTTTATATGTGTTTGATTTTTTAGTTGCATATTTATATAAATGGGGTGCTCTTTGGTGTAAAACCCTTTTTGTGTCCATTTTTAGTGTTTTATAATATATGAAATTGATTTATTAAATTGTGCAAGGGATGAATATTGTGTTCTGGTATGGCGTTGGTGTGTGCTTAGTATAAAACAGGTTTTTGAGTGGGTTTTATGGGTAAAATCAAGTGTCACTTTCTATAAATTGTTTTATAAACTTTTATTTATAGATTATTAAATTATATCAAGGTACGAAAGTAGTTTTGAAGTGTTTTTATATACAATAAGTTTTAAAGTGTAATTTACATGGATAAATTGGTGTAATCTTGATGCAAGCCCTTGTTGTGTTCTTTTGAAATGTTTTCATAATTGTGTCGTTGAATTATTAAATTGATTTTATATTGTGAATCATGGTTGGAAAGAGTTTTTTTGTGCGTTTGGTTTTAAAGTAGTGTTTTTATATGAAATCGAGTGTGTTTTTTGGTGTAGATTTTGTTGTGCTAATTTGAAGTGTTTTATAAATTGTTTAATTGGAATTATTAAATGATATGTGTAGTGCGTAGTCCATTCTATGTGATTTCGAGTTGCTGGGTCTAAGGAGACTCGCCTGCGTGTGCATAGGTATGTAAATATATACATGTAGGTTCCCCCGTTACGTGTATATTCATCTATGGCATTGAATGTACATGTATGGGGCTAGGTGTGCCTATGTGTATATATAAAAATGCATACGCAGGTGAGTGGAGACTGGTATATGCATATAAACATACCTTTAAGGATCCCCTTGCACATGTTCATGGGACATGCGAATGTATGCATAGGGTCTAGGTTTCCTTACATGTATGTGAAGGCGTATATTCTTAGTGGGGGAGCATCAGCTTTTAGTTAGAAAGCGCCAATAGTTTAAGTGGACATCTTGGTTCCACCTTGAGGTAGGTTCCCTATGCCTTGATCTTTAATTAGAATTTCCATTTTTTATTGGTGCTCTTTTAAAAGTAGGTCCCTTGCTTTTATATGAAATGCATATGCAATGTATATAAATATGTATGTGTATATATATATATATATGGTTGTAGATCTTGAAAAGTAGCTTCCTAGATGTTTTGAACGTGAAACGGGTATTTTCAAAGACATGTGGCCTTTCGGTCCATTTTATTATAAAAGTGTAATGGAATGTTTAATTTTCCAAATAAATTCCAAAGTTATTTCCAAAATGGGTTTTGGAGTGAACATGAGATTAAAGGGTGAGTGTGTTTTTGAATAGAGAGAATTATATGTTCATGTATGTTTACTTGATAAAACTCACCACCACTTGAAATAGAGCACGTGGGAAAACCTGGGTATCTAGGTGGATGGACTAGGACTAGTATGTTAGATGATATAGAAGTGGTTCATCCTGGTTTCATCTAGTAGGATTGAGGCTTTAAACTAACTAAAAAAATTATGATTGAAGACCACTAGATTATGGGTGTGTTCCCTACTAGTGGATCATGCACAAGAACGTAGATTTTTATGGTTCATATGCCACGTTTACTCTGAGGTACAAGGATCCAAGGTCCCCAACTAACACTAACTGCTTAGGGATTTCCCATGGTGCTTGTGATATGATTTTCAATTCAGTTGTTTCATGCTTTTTCCCTCTTTTATGAAAACCATATTTTTAATCTAAATTGGTCTCCTTTCATTTTGAAATGTTAATGCATGCTTGGAACCTATTTTGAAAATAAAGTGTAAGAGAAATGATTTTACTGAAAATGCATGCTTGTTACCTGAATTTGAAAAGAATGAAAAACCTTATTTTATTATGTCTTTTTTCAAACTAGCACATTTTGGGTTTCTTTTTAAAGGTAAGGGCATAGGGTGTTGTTATACTTTGGAATTCCTACTGAGCATCTTAGTGCTCACACCTACTTTATCTTTTCAGTTTCAGGGTCTAGTTTTGAATTGCTCTTGTAGTGAGTGTGGTTTGTGTTCTGTGGTGACCCACGAGATCACTTGAGGTATGTCTCGTTACTAAGATTATTCTTTTTTTTAGACTACCAGTTTGTTCAGTTCATCTTATTTTATTTATCTATTTTGTTCAGTTTATGTTTATGTATGTGTCTTTTGTTATGGGCCAATTCTTTCCCAACTGGTTTATATTTATGTCTGGTACTAGTTTCCTGCCTGTGGGGATTGGGAATGCCCCTCGGGCCTTGCCACGGACTGGCTCAGACGTCGGGTAGGATGGCGACTGGGCTTAGTTCGTGACATACTCCCCTACTATACTAGAGTATGGGTCCTCTAGCTACATAGTGGTACTCTCCTGTCATACCAAGGTGTGGGTCCTCACCTATAGATTAGTACTCTCCCTTCTCCGAGTAGCAGTGGGGAGCGAGTCCTATATTGGAGTTAGTGCTCCCTTGACGGATTAAGGTGTGGCCCACTCCATACAGGAGTGACAGAGTTTTTGAAGGTTAGTTAGGAGCTAGTACTCCCTCGACTACGGGGTAGTGGCGAGGTGTGGGTCCCTTCGTTCTCTCTCACTAGATAGGATGCATGTGGTGCATAGTCTGGAGCTATGCTCCCTCAACTATGTGCAATTGTAACAACCCAATGTTTTTCAAATGAAAATTTACTTCTTATAAATATGTCATAAAATCACATGAAAAACATAATGAACTACTAACTACTAAGTGACCTTTAAACATAAGTTGTCACTTCTGTGTTTGGAATTTCAAAAATCTAACATACACGGTTGCAACCAGTAAGTTATTTAGAGTCCGACAAGAAAAACATAATTATTGGTCAATAGTAACATACCCGTATGAATAGTTATATACCCTAATGAATAGTAACATTACCTATGATAGTATAAAAAATATTCATGTGACAGTATGATGAATAAGTAAATGAATGTTTTAAAACCGGTTTTTTAATAATAAATTATAAGTTTAATTAAATATTAAAATAATCATATTTAGAAAATTATTTTTGAAAAATGGATTTCATTTTTGGGTTCTACACATTGAAAAATGGTTAGGGTAAAAAAAAATTATTTTTATAAAATACTTGAATTTTTATGAATGGTAAAAATACGATAATTTACGATAAATGCTAAATAAGGGATTTATTGAGTCATTGATGATGATCTGCTAATGTAAGCCCAATTAGTTTAAAATCACATGCATTTATTACTGTTTTTGGTCATGTAATCATCACTATTTCTGGTCTTGAGGAAAATTAATAAACTATTGATTAAAAAATTATGAAAACCCTCATCTCCTCCACTATAACCCCCCCCCCCCACTCCCTCTTCTCTTCACTACTCTCAAGCCTTGTGCCTTGCCAATATTCTACCCAAATCTCTCCCCAAGATCCTCCCCCACTTCCAACAGCTTCTAGTCTCTTCAAAATACCAAAACCTCTCACCTTAAGAGAATCTCAAAGGAGGAAGACTCAAGAGGTAAATTCCTCTTTCCAATTCCTTCATTTCTTTTAAGTTCTTTTCTTTTTTATTCTTTCCACACCTCCCTTCACCCAAATGGTATGATAAATCTAGTAAAATACATGTACTGGAATGATATTATTCTAATGGTATACTTCATTATCTTCTCTCCTTTCCCCGTCTTTTATTTGAAAGAAATGAAATCACCGTTTGAGGTGTGCTAATTTAGCACATTCAAGGACAACAATTTATCAATTTCTATTATCTTCTTTAATTATGGTCATGAAACCATTTGTGTTATGGTTGTACTAGATTATTATATATGTAATATATTCTTGTTATGGTTTTGTAATCCTTTTTTACCAATGGTATTAAGTTATAAAGCAAAACATGTTCATTGTAATCAAACTCATTGATTAACCAAAACGGTTATCACTAAGGTTTTATATATAATATTTCGACTTAAATATAAGTAACCAAATTAAAATTGTAACCATGTAATATCCTTTATGTTCACTAATAACATAAAACTTCAATTCTGGACAATCACTTTCATCATACGTGTTTATCCAAACATGAACCGATCATTAAAACCAAGGAAGCAAATGAACCTAAATAATGAAATTGAACCTTATGACCAATCAAAAAGGCCTAGAATGAACCAAAAAGGGTTATAATAAATAAATTAAATATAGAAGAGATTATGGATTTATTAATTAATAAACCTAATTTTTTTATTCAGGTTGTGAATAACAAGTGGAGAACACTGCTGGATTTAAGGTAAGGGATCCTCTCCATTTCTCTCTTAATCAAGATTGTCCTCTGTGATATGCCTTTTTATGTGTAATACCAAATGATGGGGTATAATTTCAAACCTCCCCCATACTTCCCTCATGATGAATAAGTGATTAGAAACCCCTTTTCTCTCTCATCAAGCCCTCTTAGGTACTCCCAACACCATGCCAATAAACCGTAACAAATTCTACCTGAACCCTTTTTGTTCATTTGGGTTGCCTTATCTTTATTTATATCAAGTGGAGTTATCTTATCTATTTATGTAAATATTCTAAATTCTATTTAGTTTTAAAAAATTCATTTATAAATACCCTTTCATCACTCTCCTTCGGGGATATACATGTTTTAAAAGATTCCCTCCTTAGAACTTTCTGATAAGCAAACCTGTTTTAAGGGAACTTCCTAAATTTTTACCCAATTTTAAGTAAACTATATCCTATATTTTAAGCCACAATTGCCTTATATAATCAGTCTTTTTATTATGAAAACCTTCTTGGTTAAATTCTGATTTTATATAAAATATTTTCCTCTTTTCTATTTTAAAATCTCTATAGTATTTTCCTTAAAACCACACAAAAATGTTTTAATGCTAATGTTTCTCAAATACATTTCTTATATTTTGTCACTTATTTTTGACACCACTTACCATGTTATATTCCTATTTTATCTTATGAACATCCATGTATGTTCTAATCCCTTTCTTTCATGGACACTTTCATGATACGCCCATTGGTTATGTTTTATGTCATGATTGTGGTACCCACTTCTTTCCATGGGTACCCTTATGTTTATGTATGTTTGATTATGTATGATTATTTATGTGGAAAGAGTATTCATGAAAATGTTGAGATGGGTGCACCCAGATAGCGCTCCAATGCATTGGGTAAAGTTAAGTCTCATGAGATGCGATGGGAAACGGGATTGGTGGTTAGCCTTGACCCATACTAAAATGGGAAATGGGATTGGCGGTTAGCCTTGACCCGTACTAAGGAAATGTTTTATGATACTTACACATTTATATGATTCCATGTTTATATGATTCCATGCTTATATGATAAGATTTTATATGTTCCATTCTTTGGGTATCATTATGTCATGTCTCCTAACTCATGTGCTTAAGACGTATCCTTATGTGCATTCCCTTATTGAGATTTTCAGCTCATCCCTTTGTTCATGTGTTCCCCAGGGTACCCCATGCAGATGTAAGGGATCAAAGGAAGTTATGAGCTCTTTATAGAGATTAAATAAAGAAGTGTTTTTTTAGCCCCATGTTTTATGTTTTATGTACCTAATCTTCCAAGACACTAGACTTAACGATCATTGGCTTGTACTATGATGTATAATTATGATTAAAAACATGTGATGTTATATGTAAAAGGCTAGGGTTGCTACAGCAGTGGTGAGGGGCGGTCCTCTCCACTTGGGTTCTTACAACCTCGCACAGGGCATAGGTAGTGATGGAAGGACCTCTGGTGTTGAGCACTAGAGCTGGACCTAGTGAGTTGTTCCTGAAGGAGTGTATCTCTCGGATGGGTGTCATCTATGATGGTTAAGCTCGTGGAGTGTGTTCTCCTAATTTTGTGTTACCTTTGAGCCTTCGAGTAGGATCTTATAGCTGTTTATGAGGTTAGAACCTCATGAGACTTAAAGTTTGAGACGAGTATATCTGGGTGATTTTTGGGAGTTCTTGCGGTGTTTTCACATATCTGGGTTGACACCCATTCTGGATTGAGCTGACTAGTCATGTATAGATGAGGATGGTTCAAGATGGAGTTTCTCTCTCAATTGGGCTTCCTTTGTCTAGGTCGAGCAGACTATTGTCTTTCATTTTCTCCCTTTTCTTTTAGGTTTTTGGGGAACCTACTGAGTATTTTTATACTCGACCCTGCATGGGATTTTCTTACACTTGTTGTGTCTTGTGCAAACCACAGGCCTTTCGACGGAGTCCCCGGAGGACCCTAGGTAGGCAGAACTTAGTGAGCTAGACCGACCGTGGTGTTTACCAAAGCTGAGTCGATGATCATTATGGTAGTTTCATTTGACAATGATCCCCTCCTTCTGAGCAGATTGGACACTTTTATAGTTTTTTGTGGGCGTATGTTTTTCCCTTTTGGGATAGTTGTATTCATTCATTTTAGTTTCCAATTTTCTATAGTTATGCACTATTTCATCAAGGTGTTTATGGGTGTGTGTGTGTAGTTATTTTAGTAAAAGGCCTCTCATATGTGTGATATGCCTACTCGGTGCTAGTCGTCAGCCCTTGGCCTATTGGAGGTGGGCTTGGGGAGTTGTGGCGCAAGCCCCATCGAGTTGGTTCGTGACAGAGATACTTATCATTTTTGACATTCATGGAAAATAAACAACAAAACCAACAATGAAATATTAATTGCAATAAACTAATTGAGCATTTAATATTCTTTAAAACCAATATTAAATTATTAAACTCACATTGGTGTGTCAATCAATAAAATAAGGTTTTAATGCTACAATTTTTCATTTTAATGTAATTTTTAATTATGACTTTTAATGGGTGACTACATGGCATGTACAGTCCAACTACACATTTTGTGCCTCAGTTGTCATGTATCTGAGTCACATGATTGGGGCTTCGGTGTGTAAACTCAGCAGGACTACACAGAGTGTACATGTTAGTTACACGTCATGTATTTTCTTGTCATGTGACAAGTTGGTCTGGTCAATACGTGGTGTGCAATAAATTCACCGCGTGTAATTAAATGCTCGACACATCAGGTTTAA
This sequence comes from Viscum album, assembly GCA_963277665.1. Taxonomy (NCBI): domain Eukaryota; kingdom Viridiplantae; phylum Streptophyta; class Magnoliopsida; order Santalales; family Viscaceae; genus Viscum; species Viscum album. The sequence continues at coordinate 175,553,802 of OY728157.1, forward strand.
TGCACGTACATGGCGTGTACTCCGACTACACATCGTGTAACCTAGTTTTACCAGTCAAAGATTTGGCACTTCTCAATAGCATCTCTGATCGATCTTCATCTATTCTTAAACCATTAAGAAAATGAAACCCTGAACGAATATGATTAATATGTCGAAACATGTTAATTCAAATCGTATTAAAGAACAAATGATAAGAAATGAAAACTCAACCACGATTGCGTATGGATCAAAAATCAAACAAATAATTATAAATTTAAACGTGGTCGTTATGATACCACTTGTTGGTTCTAGGCACAGCGAAAGCATGCGGTGGTGGGTGATATATTAAAATTTCTTTTAATAATTGTTTCCCAAAACCATGAGTGAAAATCTTGCATGTCAAATTCATAATTAATTTATTTAATATCTAAAGAAATAAATATATAAGCTTAGGAACTTTCTTCATTGATGATTTTTGATTGTCCGAAAAGACCCTTTAGGATTGTCTTTGTTGCACTGTGAGAATCTAAGGACAAAATCCCTCTAGCGGTGATTCACACATGTTTTAATGATCTCTAAGCAACAAAACTCGATCACCGAGTGGTGGCACGGTGAATCAAATGTCTTGTGTTGTTCGTTCTTGATTTCTCGTTCTTCAGTCGTGAAAAAATATCTCTTGTGCTTCTCGTTCTTGAGAGGGAGAGCGGGGGGGAAGTCAAGAGAGAATTCGTTGTACACAACAATTCTCTATTCTCAATTTTTGGATGCAATATATAATAGACATAATCATTTATTTATAGAGTAAGGGTTTATGTTAAAATATTATTTAATTTCATGTTGGCCATTAAATAACATTTAAAACCTTTAATAAACCTCATGTCACATAATAATAATATCATTATTATTATTTTGTGGCACGCATCAACTTACTAAATAACAAATATTATGTAACAGTGATGTTAATTAATATTTTTCACTGGATTGGGTCTTGATCCTTTTAAACTCCTTTAACATTTATTAAATAACTGAATAAATATTTTATTCGTTAATAAATATTTTATTCACAATATAGAGAATAAAAAATTATTAAAATATTCAATAAATAAAATAAATATTGTATTCACAATCTAACAAATAAATATTTTATATATATTTACGTAATCAAATAAATTATTTATTAACAAACAAATAATTATTTATTATCTTGTGAATATTAGTGATCAATAAAACTTGAATAAAATAATTAATTGGTTTTAAGAATAATATTTATTTAAATAATTAAATTCAGATAGAATTTAATCGAGATCAACGGAAATACTTAGTGTGTGACCATTTAGGATTATTTCTCGTTGATATTAGGCGGATTTGCCTAAAGTCTAAGATTATTGTCTTCCAACAGGTCAAGACACCCAAGATGTAATGGCCTGGACCTCTCTGTCCCATTCCTTTGTCAAAAAGAAGGCCACGAAGTGTTCTGGAGGGTAAAATGGACTTTTCCCACACTTTCCAGAATTTTGAAACTACACACCGTGTAGTTTTAGTACACGCCGTGTACCCCCTTGCCGGGTATACCCCGTGTGGATGGCCGCGTCTTTGCCGTGTGGAGATAATGGGTACATGTCATGTGTCCAGTAATACACGCCGTGTAGTCCCTCCCCACGTACGCGTTACCGTGTGTTGACCAGTCAACGGCCACGGAACCGTGTTGGAGGCCGCGTGGAGACCGTGTGAAAATGGTCGAGTACACGCCGTATACCATAAGTACACGCTGTGTACTTTTTCTTTTCACACATATAAAATGAGGGGTCCCCTCCTCCTTTCAACTCACACCTCTCCTCTCCTCTCCTCTGAGCAGAGCTCTCTCAAGAGACTCAAAGGCTCTTCCTTCCATAACTTCTTCGTCCGAGCTCCGATTTATGATCCATCAGCGGCCATGGGATCGTAACGACGAGGCCGAACTTCCGAGCTTGGATCTGTTGTCCTTCCTTTGGCCCTTCCTTTCCGACTTCCACCCGAGGAGGTTTTGCCAGGACCCGACATAAGTGACGGACGCCGACGAACGTCTTCTAAAGTTGATTCGGGGGAGCGTTGTGACCAGAACCTGTTGAGGTAGGGGTTTTACCTTCATATCTCTAATTTTTGCATCATGCGGGGTGGGTATCCTTTTTGTTTTCATAAGAAACAGTTGAACCATTAAATAAACATAATAACTGGTTAAAGAATGGGGTTGGGAAGTTAGTGATTGTTGTTACTTTACTTTTTATATCTTGTGATATTATGTTGTGAATTGAATAGGCTTATGCCTACTGAAAATCACGGTCATTGGGGGCCTTTTCTTACGCAATTAAATTTTTCCCTATCTTTCTAGACCGTTTTTGTGAGTGGAACTTTGTTGAATATGGAAATTGGATAATCACGTAAAGTTGGCTGATTAAATGAAAATATGGAACCCTTGTGTGATCACCCCAGTTAAACAAAATGGAATAATGAACATGTGGGTGTTGGCTTTGTTACGTGGCATGTGTTGGGGGTGTTTTTGTGGGTTGTTGTGGATCGGGTGAGCAGTGGGGCTGCGGTTGACTTGGTTGTGGGTTGGTGTGAATGTTGTATTGGTGACGGACAGTGGGGCTGCAATAAATGGTATTAAAGGGATATTGATGTACGGGTTTCGGTGCGGTTGTGGTTATGGCGGTTGGAAGCGGGGCTGCAGGGTTGGGTTTTAATGTGAACGGGCTATGGGTTGTGTTTAATAAATAATAAATGTGTAAGAGTTAATGAATGGTGGGGCTTGGTAATGAAACGGAAATAATAATCAATGGGTTGGTTGGTTGTTAAGAAGGGTTTTGTTGTGCTGCTTGTGTTTCCCTAACATGTTTTGTGGATGGCAGGGATATGTTTTACGAACGATTGAAGTGGTTGGTTGTGGATAGTTGCCCAGTAGTTAAGGAACTAAATAATCTAATTTCTCCAGAAACATGAAAACCTTAATGGGGTTGGGGTTGTTTGTTGTGTGCATGCTTCATGGTAGCAGTGCCGAGGCACGTGCTCAGTTTCTCTTTTTTTTTAGAAGCCATAGGTTGGGTTGAGTGGTTTCTATATATATATATATATCTGTATCTTTTGAGTTTTATCGCACCGCACCCATGTTGAGTACTTAGTGCTGAACACTCCCATTTCATGGGAGAGGGTGTTTTCCCATAGTTACTAGCTCCTTCCTGCTTCTTCTCCCCTAGGTTGTGGTGGCTTGAGGCGACCTTACACCCAAGACTCTTCGGGTAGGTTTTGATTGGGGTGATTAGGCCCAAGACTCTTCGGGAAGGCTTATAGGCTACAATGGCTTGAGGCGACCTTACACCCAAGACTCTTTGGGTAGGTTTCGATTCAGGCCCAGGTGTCTTCGGGCGAGAGTTCTGTTACTATTACTGTTCCCAAGAATCTTCGGGATGAGGCCCAGGTGTCTTCGGGTGGGGATGTGGTTGTGGTTGTGAGGCCCAGGTGTGTGTGGGTGGGATACGTGGTGGTGAGGCCCAGGTGTGTGCGGGCGGGATGTGTGGTTGTGAGGCCCAGGTGTGTGCGGGTGGGATACGTGGTTGTGAGGCCCAGGTATGTGCGGGCAGGGAGAGTGTGACAGCGTCAGGATGTTTAGCTAACTAGTGGGAAATGGTGTGGGGTACCCAATACTCTTGTTCTTATACTACTACTACCTGTTGTGATTGTGTTTTGGTGAGTGTGGCTGGTGAGGTTGGGTGGATAGAATTCCTTGCTAGGTTTCTCCTATTGTTCTCACAGGACATTAGGATGTCTCCCCACTTGTGCACGAGAGCTTTAGGTTTCCCTACTGAGTATACTTTTATGCTCACCCTATGTTTACTTTTAGGTTTCCAGGAGGACTACCAGGGACGTGCGGGACCCTACTAGTTGGACAGTTGGAGTTGTTGTTGTTGTTGTACTTTTGTTTTCTTTTGGTATTATACTTTGAGCTTTCTTGTACTTGTACCTTGTTATAAATTTGTTTAAACATGCATGTGGGCTTGGTTTGGGTTTATTTTTATACACTTGTTCTTTTTCCTTTTGGTGGTTGACTTGTCCTATTTCCCGATCCTAAATAATAAAAAGGTTAATGCCAACCATATTTGTGAAAACTCATACCCTTAGTGCTAGTCGCCAACCCGGGGCCTACTGGAGGCGGGACTCGGGGGTCATTATCTCCCTTTCACCCTTTCCAGCTCAAGAGGGGCATCTTTGGTGGGAGGGGGTCGTGACAGAATGGTATTAGAGGAGGTTGAGAGATAGGATGGAGTCTGGAGTTAGGCACAGTGAGGATTGCATGGGATGGTAGGGCAACAGTGTTAGTTAATCTTGGTGCGTGACATAGGCCAGAGAAGACCGGCTAGGACAGGGGATTTTAGGGCCCCCTGTGATCCGATGCAAGGACTCTGAGCCTACCAAATGACCAAGTGAGACTAAATTGATTTCAGGGTAAAGACCCTAGGGAAGGTACATGCATCATCATGATTGTGTTTTACTTGATTTGGGTGTTCTGGGAAAGAAATTGAAATAATGTGATAAAATAAAACTTTGAGAAATTTCCTTACTACTTGGGATTAGGCGATCCTTGTTTACCGTACAGATATGGCACCTGGACGTCGTCCCCGGGTGGCTCAGATGGCCGAGGCCCAGTAGATCCAGGCGGTCGATCAGCTGAGGATTGACCGAGAGGAGGAAGATAGCCAGTGGCAGAATACTCTCCATTCTTTCCAGCGGCAGACCCTCAAGAAGTACGAGGGTAGTAATTAGGATACGGAGATGGAGGGGTGGCTTGAGAATCTAGGGATCGCTTTCACCTTGATCCATGCTCCGAGGGAGTACTGGGTTCCCCTAGCAGTCAGTCAGCTGAGAGGTGCGGCGCGACAGTGGTGGACGCTCTACCTCGGAGAGAGGATAGAGGCAGAGGTTCCGTGGGCTGACTTTGAGAAGGAATTCCGAGAGGAATTCCATTCTTCCATGATCAAGGCGGAGAAGCGGCAGGAGTTACTCTCCCTTCAGCGGGGGAGTATGTTGGTACGAGAGATGGGGATCAAGTTCAAGGATCTCCTGCGCTTTGCTCCGGATCTCTTTCCGGATGAGGAGTCTCGGTCAAGACATTTAGAGGAGGTGCTCCGTCCTTCACTCCAATATGTTGTCACCCCCTTTACCCTTCCGAAGTACTTGGCAGTGCAGAAGAAGGCATAGGTTGTAGAGAGGATGCACTCACTGGGAGGTGCACCGCGTGAGGTGTTTCAGCCAGGTTCGTCGAAGGGGAAGGCAGTCAGCAGTAGGTCTCCTACGACAGGACCTTCCAGGTTCAGGACAGTGGGGAGCAGGCCCCAGCAGTTCCAGTTTAGATCTTCAGGTCCTCGTCCCTTTTCCATGATCCCAGGACCGAGGTGTTTTTCTTGTGGAGGTTTCGGGCATGTTCAGAGTCGGTGCCCGACTCGAGCTCCGTACAGTGGAGGTGGGCAGGTTCAGCGCCCACCGCAGAAGCACCAGTTGTCGGCGAGGCCCTTCCAGCAGCAGCAGGACCATGCTCCTCCGAGGGCAGACTTTGCGGGAGGAGGCCGACCTCAGGGTGCTCCTCAGGGACCTCGACTAGGGCATGGTCGGGGAAGTGGACGACATCAGAGAGACAGAGGAGCTGGGCATGGATAGTTGCACGCAGCAGAGTTGGCAGCTCCAGCAGGACCAGAGGTGGTGCGAGGTACGATTTGTTTGTTCAGCACTCTTGTTTCTGCTTTGTTCGATTCGGGAGCTTCGCACTCCTTTGTTACACCTGGTCTAGCCCATGCTTTGGGACTAGACGTAGAGAGACTTTCTGTACCACTGGTGCTGAGAACACCAGTTGGAGGCCAGACCAACGTATCTTGTGTTTGCCGGGGATGTGGGCTGACGTTGGGACCACATCTATATAGTGAGGACCTTCTTCTGTTATAGATGCATCCATACGATGTCATCCTAGGCATCGACTGGTTGTTTTCTGTTAGTGCCGTTATCGACTGCTTCCGGAGAAGATTCGTGTTCTCTGACGTGGATGGGCAGCGCGTATCTTTTGTTGGCGAGAGGAGCTATCAGGCGGGAAGCCGACGTGTGGAGCCTCTCCTTTCCTTGTTGGGCAGGTTGTCAATGGTTCCAGCTGATACAGATATAATGGATGTCCCAGATGTTGTTGGGGAGTTCCTCGATGTTTTTTCCGAGGAGGTTGTGACTCTACCCCCCCCCCCCCCCCCCCCCGACGTGACGTTGAGTTCGGGATAGACTTATAACCTGGTGCCCGACCGATTTCGATGGCCACTTATAGAATGGCACCATCAGAGTTGCGGGAGTTGCGGATTCAGATTGACGATCTGATGGAGAAGGGTTTTGTTCGACCCAGCGTGTCGCCATGGGGTGCTCCAGTTTTGTTCGTGAAGAAGGCAGATGGTGGTCTCAGGCTATGCATTGACTACCGAAGGCTGAACCAGGTAACGGTCAAGAACCGTTACCCCCTTCCAAGGATAGATTATCTCTTCGACCAAATGAGGGGAGCAGGTTGGTTTTCCAAGATTGATCTACGCTTGGGATATCATCAGTTGAGGGTGAAGGACAGTGACATCTCGAAGACATCTTTCAGGTCCAGGTATGTGCACTTAGAGTTTATAGTGATGCCTTTTGGAGTTACGAATGCACCGGCTGTGTTCATGGGACTTATGAACTTTGTCTTCCAAGATTTTCTGGACCAGTTCGTCGTTGTGTTTATCGATGAAATCCTGGTCTACTCAAGATCAGAGGAGGAGCACATTGAGCATCTCAGGGCAGTCTTGGAAGTCCTTCGACACCACCAGCTTTACGGGAAATTGTCGAAGTGTAAGTTCTTGACACAAGAAGTACACTTCCTTGGGCACGTGGTATCTCAGCATGGAGTATCGGTGGACCCGTCGAAGGTGGAGGCAGTTGTTTCTTGGGCAGCACCCAAGAGCGTGGCAGAAGTTCGTAGTTTCCTGGGGTTAGCAGGTTACTATCGTAGGTTCGTTTCGTACTTCTCTCGAGTTGCTTCTTTATTGACAGCTTTGACTAGGAAGAATAAGGTCTTCCTATGGAGCGATCAGTGCCAGAAAACTTTTTACTACCTGAAGGAGAAGTTGGTTAGTGCTCTCGTGCTCAGGTTTCCAGAGGAAGGGTTGTTGTATGAAGTGTTTTGTGATGCTTCTGGCCTTGGTCTGGGGTGCGTGTTGATGCAGAAGAAGGGTGTGATTTATTATGGGTCTAGGCAGTTGCGCCCTCACGAGTGTAACTATGCCACCCATGACCTGGAGCTTGCAGTAGTAGTGTTCGCATTGAAGTTGTGGCGACATTACCTCTTTGGGGAGCGCTTTGTGGTCTTCTCAGATCACAAGAGCCTGTGTTATATCTTCTCCCAGCGTGACCTGAACTTACGGCAGCAGAGATGGGTCGAGTTTCTCCAAGACTATGACTTCGAGATCTCTTACACTGAAGGTAAGGGAAACGTTTTGGCTGATGCCCTGAGCAGGAAGTCACATAAGGAAGTGGTTCGGGAATCCACTGATGCTTAGAAGGCGATGGGAGAGTTGGTTTCCCTGCACTTAGATGCAAGGAAAGAAGGTGTTAAAGGCTGTTTGTTCCAGATGAAGGTGCAATCCTCCTTGTCGCAGCAGGTATAGGAGTCTCAGTGGGGGGACTCCGAGGCAGAGGTGATGCGGGATCGTGTCGATCAGGGGAATGCTCCAGAGGGATGGTCAGAGGACAACCGACATTGGATGCTTTTCCGTGGAAGTTTGTTTGTCCCAGAGGCGATGCGTGAAGGAGTTCTCCGTGAGTTCCATAGCTCAGCCTTGGCGGTACATCTAGGAGTTTCGAAAATGTACCGAGGCCTGAGGGATCAGTTTTGGTGGTCCGGGGTGAAATGGGAAGTGGCGGAGTTTGTGGCTAAGTGCCTAGTGTGTCAGCAAGTGAAGGCTGAACACCATGTTCCCGGTGGTTTGTTGCATCCTTTAGATGTCCCCGAGTGGAAGTGGGATGACATCTCGATGGACTTCGTCACAGGACTACCCAGATCTTAGGGTGGTTATGGTGCTATCTAGGTAGTGGTGGATCGTCTGACGAAATCAACTCACTTCTTAGCAATCAAGGAGTCGGGCCCGGTGAGTACCTTAGCACAGAGGTACGTAGACGAGGTGGTGAGTTTTCATGGAGTTCCGAGGACTATCGTCTCAGACCGGGATACTCGGTTTACCTCACGAGTCTGGAGGGGGTTACAGCATGCTTTTGGCACCCAGCTACGCCTTAGAACTGCTTTCTACCCCCAGACCGACGGGCAGACAGAGCGGACTATCCAGACGCTGGAGGACATGCTGTGGGCATGCGTTCTGGATTTCGGAGGATCATGGGTACGATACTTGCCTTTAGTAGAGTTTTCCTATAACAACAGCTTCCACTATACTATTGGCATGGCACCTTTTGAGGCCTTGTATGGAAGGTCATGTCGTTCACCCATTTGCTGGGCAGAGGTTGGTGAGACAGGTGCTCTTGGACCAGAGGTAGTGCAGAGCACCACGAAGAAAGTCCAGCTTGTACGTGAGAGGATGAAGGCGGCTCAGGACCGACAGAAGTCTTATGATGATCATCGTAGGAGGCCCTTGGAGTTCGAGGTGGGAAATCATGTGTTCTTGAAGGTTTCCCCTCGACGGGGGCAGCAGAGGTTTGGGAAAGGGAGCAATCTCTCACCAAGGTTCATCGGACCTTTTGAGGTACTGAGGCGAGTCGGCGAGGTGGCATATCAGTTGGCCCTGCCACCTCAGATGGAGAAAGTCCATGACGTCTTCCACGTCTCCCAGCTTCGTCGGTACTTACACGATGACTCTCGCATTATCGACTGGGGAGAGTTAGATATGGGAGATGACGCGACCTTTGAGGAACGACCAGTCAGAATCGAAGATCGTAAAGAGAAGGTGCTCCGTGGACAAACCATTCCCTTGGTTCGTGTGTTGTGGAGGCATGGCGGCCTCGAGGAGAGCACTTGGGAATAGGAGACCCAGTTGAACGCTCAGTACCCGGAGTTGTTTTGACTTGTGTTTTTCCCTTGTTCTTCTGATCTTGTGTTGATGTTGTACTTTGTACCCTTGTTATATGGAATGCTTGGCTTGTCAGTTGTGAGACCTTTTGTTTCCTTGTTCTCTGGTAATGTGTAACATGTCCGGATGTGTGGGAAAGGGAAAAACCTGACCCTTAATCGAGACGCATTAATGTGGATGTGATTGAACCCGTGAAGGCAAGTCAGTACTGCCTAAAGCGGATAATATCTTGACATAGGTGAAGGAATTTTCCAAACCCACGTGTTCGGGCAGTGTGTTGGTTGTGTGGTGTTGGGGTTAGTGCGAGTTGAAAAATCCTAATGTATGAAAGTGGGAAGACCAAATTCTTAATCGAGACGCATTAATGAGGATGCGATTAAACTCGTGCAGGAGATTCAGTGCCGCCTAAAGCGGATAATATCTCGACATAGGAGAAGGAATTCCTAACACATATGATTAGGATTGTTAGTTGGGTTCCTGTTATAACGAGAACCCTAAGAGGTATCTTGTTGGGTTCCCCTGGGTTGGTTTTTGAATTCTCGGGGAAGAGAATGTTTTAAGAGGTATCTGATGTAATGGCCCAGACCTCTCCGGCCCATTCCTTTGTCAAAAAGAAGGCCACGAAGTGTTCTGGAGGGTAAAATGGACTTTTCCCACACTTTCCAGAATTTTGAAACTACAGGCCGTGTAGTTTTAGTACACGCCGTGTACCCCCTTGCCGGGTATACCCCGTGTGGATGGCCGCATCTTTGCCATGTGGAGATAATGGGTACACGCCATGTGTCCAGTACTACACATCGTGTAGTCCCTCCCCGCGTATGCGTTACCGTGTGTTGACCAGTCAACGGTCGCGGAACCGTGTTGGAGACCGTGTGGAGACCGTGTGAAAACGGATGAGTACACGCCGTGTACCATAAGTACACGCCATGTACTTTTTCTTTTCATGCCTATAAAAGGAGGGGTCCCCTCCTCCTTTCAACTCACACCTCTCCTCTCCTCTCCTCTGAGCAGAGCTCTCTCAAGAGACTCGAAGGCTCTTCCTTCCATAACTTCTTCGTCCGAGCTCCGATTTACGATCCGTCAGTGGCCACAGGATCGTAACGATGAGGCGAAACTTCCGAGCTTGGATTCGTTGTCCTTCCTTCATCCCTTCCATTCTGACTTCCACCCGAGGAGGTTTTGTCGGGACCCGACAGAAGTGACGGACGCCGACGAACGTCTTCTAAAGTTGATCCGGGGGAGCGTTGTGACCAGAACCTATTGAGGTAGGGGTTTTACCTTCGTCTCTCTAATTTGTGCATCATGCGGGGTGGGTATCCTTTTTTTTCATGAGAAATAGTTGAACCATTAAATAAAGATAATAACTGGTTAAAGAATGGGGTTGGGAAGTTAGTGATTGTTGTTACTTTACTTTTTATATCCTGTGATATTATGTTGTGAATTGAATAGGCTTATGCCTACTGAAAATCACGGTCATTGGGGGCCTTTGTTTGCGCAATTAAATGTTTCCCTATCTTTCTAGACCGTTTTTGTGAGTGGAACTTTGTTGAATGTGGAAATTGGATAATCACGTAAATTTGGCTGATTAAATGAAAATTTGGAACCCTTGTGTGATCACCCCGGTTAAACAAAATGGAATAATGAACATGTGGGTGTTGGATTGGTTACGTGGCATGTGTTGGGGGTGTTTTTGTGGGTTTTTGTGGATCGGGTGAGCAGCGGGGCTGCGGTTGACTTGGTTGTAGGTTGGTGTGAATGTTGTGTTGGTGACGGACAGTGGGGGTGCAATAAATGGTATTAAAGGGATATTGATGTACGGGTTTCGGTGCGGTTGTGGTTATGGTGGTTGGAAGTGGGGCTGCAGGGTTGGGTTTTAATGTGAATGGGCTATGGGTTGTGTTTAATAAATAATAAATGTGGAAGAGTTAATGAATGATGGGGCTTGGTAATGAAACGGAAATAATAACCAATGGGTTGGTTGGTTGTTAAGAAGGGTTTTGTTGTGCTGCTTGTGTTTCCCTAACATGTTTTGTGGATGGCAGGGATATGTTTTATGAACGATTGAAGTGGTTGGTTGTGGATAGTTGCCCAGTAGTTAAGGAACTAAATAAGTTAATTTCTGCAGAAGCGTGAAAACCTTAATGGGGTTGGGGTTGTTTGTTGTGTGCATGCTTCGTGGTAGCAGTACTGAGGCACGTGCTCAGTTTCTCTTTTTTTTAGAATCCATAGGTTGGGCTGAGTGGTTGCTATATATATATATATATATATATATATATATATATATATCTGTATCTTTTGTGTTTTATCGCACCACACCCATGTTGAGCACTTAGTGCCGAACACTCCCATTTCATGGGAGAGGGTGTTTTCCCATAGTTACTAGCTCCTTCCTGCTCTTTCTCCCCTAGGTTTTGATGTCCTGAGGCGACCTTACACCCAAGACTCTTCGGGTAGGTTTTGATTGGGGTGATTAGGCCCAAGACTCTTCGGGCAGGCTTATAGGCTATAATGGATTGAGGCAACCTTACACCCAAGACTCTTCGGGTAGGTTTCGATTCAGGCCCACGTGTCTTCGGGCGAGAGTTATGTTACTATTATTGTTCCCAAGAATCTTCGGGATGAGGCCCAGGTGTCTTCGGGCGAGGATGTGGTTGTGGTTGTGAGGCCCAGGTGTGTACGGGCGGGATACGTGGTGGTGAGGCCCAGGTGTGTGCGGGCGGGATGTGTGGTTGTGAGGCCCAGGTGTGTGCGGGCGGGATACGTGGTTGTGAGGCCCAGGTATGTGCGGGCGAGGAGAGTGTGACAGTTTCAGGACGTTCATCTAACTAATGGGAAATGGTGCGGGGTACCCTGTAACACCCCAAGATTTCATAGTGAGTTATTTCTTCAAAATAATTCAATAACTTGCACTACACGCAACACCGAGTTCAATCACACCATGACTTACAAAAAAAGGCCATTCAAAAGAGGTTATGAATAATATTATCTAAATTTTAAACTTTATATAATCCTTATAATTTTAGAATCCATATTATGAGTTTCTTAGATATAATGCAAGAACAAATTCATTTTCAGTATTGCACTTTTATCAACTTTTAATAGTGAACCCTTTTTAAATACAATATTTTAAACTTTTTGACTAAATGGGGACATCAAAAAATTTAAAATGAAACATCCCAAGCTTCCACGGTACGCTTTCCTTTGAATAATACAATAGCGTGTGTTGTACGCAACTTCGAGTTTTAACACACACCACAACCGATCAAACTAGCCGTTATGAATAGTAATACCTACTTTTTGAAATTATATATATTTTATATTTCAAAATGGACTTCATTTTTGGATTCGGGATATTGAATTTAGCCTAAGGTGAAATTTTGGTACATTTCGGATAACTTTCATATTTTGATGAATAGTGAAAATTACTAAATTTTAATTAAAAACAACTTTTTTAATCAAAATAATTAATAGTGATAAATTATGAATTTTAGTAGTTTTAAAGTATATTTAGAATATATTTTTACCATTTAATATAATTTTGGTCATTGGACATAATTTTACAATTAAACCGAACATAAACAAGTGTCAATCTTTTGATAGTTATTATCTCTTAAAAACACGCTTTTTTTGTTTTGACAGCGGGAATTAATTTTAAATTAATTTCTGCCACTTCTGTGTTTTGAATTTAAGAAAATGGATTCCATATTTGGAATCAGGATGTTCAAATTGTGTAAATAGGTAACTTTTATTTTTAGACATTTTGAATAATTACTGCGGTAAATATTTTATTTACCATGGTTAAGGGTAAATCCGGTAAATAAGGGTTAAAAAATAATATTATAATAATACTAAATTACCCTAAAACGTGTCTTAACTCTATTGGTTGATACATGGTCGACCATGGGCATCTTTGGGTCTATTTTGGGACCCCATGGATCCACTTGTAAGTGATAATGACACTTTATTTTAATTAAGTTAAAATGAATACAAAAATGACACAAGCATATATCTTTTAGAGAAACAATTGTTACATAGGGTTATATATGTTGGATTTTAGATTATAAATATTCATTAGAAAGATAGAACGATTTCCTACATAATGATATTTTATTTATAATTTTTAGACATTAAATAATTTATTTTATTTATGACACAATGATGATGCAGTAATTACTATAATAGTAAAAAATTAAAATAATTGATATTATAAAAACCCAAATAAATATAATATGAAACTTTTAATGAATTAAACTAATTTTCTAGGATAATATGATATATTAGGATTGATTTAATTGACTTTTTTCGAAGTAATCAATCTGTTATGAGTTTCACAAAAATCAACTATTGAATAGTGTCAAAATTGACATAAAAGAGTTCTTAAAACAAATATTATATTATTAATTGATATTAAATTCCTAAAAATATAAGGTTCGGCCAAGAGACTTATATCATGATAGGTTCATCATTAATGGACCACTTGGGGGTCTCTTGGATGTATGTAGTAAGTTTATTAACCATATTATATAAAAATACAAAGAGACATTGTAAAAGTGAAACTAATTAACTTAGAGTTAATACTTAAAGATAAGGTTAATATAAGTACCCAAACCTGTCTAAATTCTATTGGTTGAGTTTTTTTCGACCCATCCCCACCTTAACCTTTGAATAGTCAACTTTGGAGCCATTGTAAACTGAATATGAATTTATTATAAACTAATATCTCTAACTTTTCCAAAGGTGCCCCTCACCCCTCTTATAAAAGGGCACTCCTCCTTCTCATTTCTTCACACCTTCAAAGCCTTTTGGTTCGGCCAAACTCTGCCCAAATACTCTCCCAACTTCCCTCACTACAACCTAGGGGCCTCAGTTTGATCAGAAAGCCAACCTAAGGAGCCCTTTTGATCAAATCAAAAGGAAGAACCCGAAGAAGAGGTAATGATTTCACCACCCTTTTCTAAGTTCATTTCTTCTTCCACTTCTTCTTCCTTTGTTGTTACCATTATAAAATAATAAATCCAGTATCATATATATATTGTGATGTTATTATAAATATGGTACAACCATATTCAGTATTCTATCCACCCTTTGAATAACATGTCACCATACGTGCGTACGTACGGCTTACTGTCTCCACGTCGTGGTGTAATTGTTATTCAATATAATATTATTTGGATGAGTATAATAATGATATGTAACTCATGTAAATAATAAATATAACATGTTAATGATTCTGTATATATGATATACCATCCATTTATATATTATTTTAATATCAAAAGAATGATATTGTCGCTCGTGCGTACGTACGGACTACCGTCTCCACAAACGCGATGAGATTCATTCTCCATCGTATCCATTCAAGTATTATTCTCATTTTAGGGTTAAAAATAATGTTAATATCATTCTGATTATGAATAAGATATAATCTATCCATTACAAACATGTCTTACGTAACCAAACATTTAAGAAGAACGAATCGATGATCACCCGAAACGACGATAATACTAAGATATTATTAATAAAGCAATGTTAAAAGATCATATATGATATCATATTAATGTATATGATTCTTATATAATTTAATAATAATTATTTCACCATTATACAGGAGTTTAACCTACCCCAACAAAGGAAAAGTACAAGGTAAGGGGTTTTCATCTCACTCCTTATTCCCGTGAGATTCATGCCATATTGCCACCATTACCTTTTGTGTGGTGTATGTACTGCCCATAATTATATTCTTTGTGTAATACACTCTAATTTATGTGTATTTACATATTCATTGTATGATACCTCTTTCATGGGTTGTATGTTTCATAAGTTACCAAATTGGTAAGGGTTATTTCACAATCTCTTCATTATCCGAGGTTGTTTATACGTAATAATCTACTGGGATCTCTTTATCATCCACATCCATGTTTTTTTTAAATGTATTTCAAATTTTTTTTACTATTTACAAGAATATGGGTTAAAGTCATTTATACCCTTTTTTGACTTTTTATAAGAGGTTTATAAAGGAATCCTTCCATCATTTTTTCAAACAAGGTCCTTTTTAACCTTTTCGATAGAATTAAGGTAAGAATGTTTTTTTTTAAAACATATACGGTAGGTGCGGTTATTCTCTACCGTTATTACCCCTTTTAAGCTTCCCTTACATGATTATAATGATATTTTCAAAATAAAGGTTTTCTTTTATAATTATGTGATTTTTAAATGATTTCAAAAAAGAGATTTTTCTCTCAAATATATGAAAATCCAGTGCAAATGTATACGTATTTAACGCAAGCTTAAAAATGTTTTCAGAAAACCTGACTCTCGAGTGTGGTAGACAGGAAGGGATTGGGAGTGGACCCATCATGGCCTGTAATTAATCGAGTAGTCTCAGAATTAGTTATTTTGTTTTCAGAAGCTTGCATAATGTTTTCAAAAAAACACTGGAGTATAATTTAGCAATTTTAAACGTAAGTATCTTCTAAAAAAATTGCATCGGTAGGTCTCATGAGACAAACTAGTGTCTTGGCACAAGGTCTTGGCAAAATCTTATTTGTAGTCTTGGCACGAGGCCTTGACTATGTGGTTATGATAGTCTGGCATTATGCATTCCATCATTATGAAAGTGGTTATTTATTTTGCATGTGATTATTCGATTAGTAGAATAACCATGTGAATAAGTAAATGGCATTATTTCATTTTATTTATGCCATACTATGTTAAATGTTCAAGTTTAAAAGGCTTTTGTTTTAGTAATTCATTGCCTTAACTATTTATGCTTATTTTTGAATGTTCCGCTATATTGTTATCCTTACTGGGCATTTGAGCTCACCCCTTTTCTATGTTTTATTTTTCCCAGGATGTGAAGATGTAAGTTATGAATGACCTGCAGGGATATTATGAGGGGATTATAGTGTGGACTGTGGAAACATTATGTTGTTGTAGTAGTTTTTCTTTTTATGATGTAATGTAAAACTTATGAATATATCTAGTGTTTCCAAGGCTACTAAACCAATCGGTCTTTCGAGATTTGATCTTTCTTATGATCATGTCAATGTTATGTAATAATGCACCGACTCTGGATAACTAGGGTTGGGGCGTTACAGTTGGTATCAAAGGAAGTTTAGTACAAACCTTGGAAGCTAGATTTAGATAAACTCTGATTAGAGCACGTATACCTAAGATGAACTTTGAGGATTAGTGTAGAAGAACTTCCTAGAATTTTGATATTGTAGAGATTTTGTGAGTTTTCCGAGCAATACATCCATGTCTGGATACGAGCAGGTAGAGGCGGATCTGGCACAGATGTACCTAGGGGTAAAACCCGAAAACACCGCTTTGAGCTAGACTCGAACGGGAACTGGTGCACGACAACGGGCCTTGCTGCACTCTTGGTTACGACACTCCCGGGGGATATGCTTAGGATGATTCTCATTTTCTTTACAAACCATTATGAAGGGTTTATGAGTATATACATCCTCAAAGGAGACATTTTTATGATTATGGATTATATCCATAAATAGTTCAATTTATGTTAAGTGTTTTATAAGTATGGGATTATGTATTTTGATTCATAAACTGATCTAGTTTATGCCATTGTTTAGAAATGGCGCCCAGTAGAAGGAATGAGAACTCCAGAAATGCACATGATTCAAAGAGAAGGAAGGATCATTTCTTTCATGGTCTTAAGCTAGAATTTATAAGAGAAATATTCTCCCATGTATTATCATCATATGAAGAAATAATATCATGTGTTGATAAGATAAGTAAAGAGTTTACTGAGTCCTATGGCTTTGAAGGGAAGCAAGAGAAGAAAAGGATGGAAGAGAGAAAGATGGATAAAGGGAAGAGGGAAAAGAATAATTTTCCCATATGTGGTAACTGTGGAAAGAAACACCCTGGAACTTGCCTGAAAGGAATGGTAGTTTGTTATAAGTGTGGAGGAAAAGGGCACAAAGTACGTGACTGCAAGGGTAAGAAAATGGTTTCAAATGTACAATGCTTCATTTGCAAGGAGTTTGGACACTACGCGAACCTATGTCCCAGTCATCAGACTATGCCACAAATGATGTTATTGGATAATAATCAATTTATGATACTACCACAGATGAAGAGGAATGATTAGAGTTCTTATGTTGATTATGTCAATTGAGTGTTGTATCAACAATGTACTTGTTATAATAATTATGGAGTATATAAGGATTGTACTGCAGTACTATTTCATTAAGGACTTGATATTGTGTGGAACAAAGAAAAGTGACTCAATAGCAGGATAAATTTTTGGAAAATATATGGTTGAGAGAATGATAAACCATAATATAGTTCTGATACCGAGGTAGTGATTTTGGAATAATACATGATTGTTTTGGATAAATTATATTGGATATTCTTGACTACCTTGGAACTGATTAATAATTTGTATATTCCATCATTGTTGGGGTTTAAAACATTTTTGGATTAATGAAGTATATCCAGCATTCTATATGGAATAAGGGAGCATGAATGTAATCAATAAGGAATATGGTAATTCAGGATGTTTCAGTGTATTAAAAGAATACATGATGAAGGTATTCATATGCTATTACGGGGTAAAAAGGATCTACATTATGCTTACCTTCCTTATAAATGTTGGAATGTGAGTTTGGACAGAAGTATTTTGGATAGTTCTAGTTTGGATTATTTTGGATTGCCATAAAAGGACAACCCAGAGGTCGGGCGGCAACCCGTCGCGTCCGGCAAGGTTGCGAGACTTGAACCCACAACCGAAGGGCGACAAGGGTGTATCACCTACCACTGGCCCACGAGATGTCCTGGATTAAATAATGTAGTTTTTTTAAAAGATCTGGTAGATGAATTATAAATTCATTTATTTTGGAACCCTGTACGAATAGTATAAATAGAAAAAAAAATTACATTCTATTATCTTTTAGAGTGAAAGATGAGTTTGTGATAGGAATTTATTAATGGATAAAACTCTAATTATAAAGTAAGTATATCTCCTTATGATCTTAGCCAATCTCATAAATAAATTCCTCAACATTAATTAAAGGAACTTAGAACAAAAATGTTGTCCTAGATGGTACCTTAAATCATCACTAATTTATGGCTTTGGAATTTTTGGCCTTTTCATAGCCAAGTTCTCTACCACTCTCCATCAGATAATTGATGGTTAGATTTCTCTTCCATATCCATATTTTCCTACATGGAACCCTTGTATATGTTATTTTCGGTAATCTTCATACTTTTCACTCTTTGTTTTAAATAGAGGCCTCATTAATTCATTTTTCGATGTGGGATTTCAACTAAGATATTTTGAAACGTCAAAAATGTGTTATCCAAATACCATATGTGTTGTTGAACCGATAGTATTTCAAATCATCATAGATTGATGAGTTTAAGGACCTCAATTTTATACTTGTTTGTGATTGATGACCTCAATCACTACCTATAAATATTTACGTTTTTCCTCCAATTATATGTCTCTAATTTCCACCAATGTTCTCCTAATCGAGATCATAATTTGGTGGTGACCCTTTCATTTCTCTTTTCCTCATATTAAGACTAAATTTTAGTAACCCAATTTCCGATGTGGGTTTTCCCACAAATATATTTTCTATTTTCAACCTTTTATTTTCGAAGAAAAATTTCAAATTGCGAGGATGCAATTTATTGAAGGAGGGGAGAATGTAACACCCCAAGATTTCATAGTGTGTTATTTCTTCAAAATAATTCAATAACTTGCACTACACGCAACACCGAGTTCAATCACACCATGACTTACAAAAAAAGGCCATTAAAAAGAGGTTATGAATAGTATTATCTAAATTTTAAACTTTATATAATCCTTATAATTTTAGAATCCATATTATGAGTTTCTTAGATATAATGCAAGAACAAATTCATTTTCAGTATTGCACTTTTATCAACTTTTAATAGTGAACCCTTTTTAAATACAATATTTTAAACTTTTTGACTAAATGGGGACATCAAAAAATTTAAAATGAAACATCCTAAGCTTCCATGGTACGCTTTCCTTTGAATAATACAATAGCATGTGTTGTACGCAACTTCGAGTTTTAACACACACCACAACCGATCAAACTAGCAGTTATGAATAGTAATACCTACTTTTTGAAATTATATATATTTTATATTTCAAAATGGAATTCATTTTTGGATTCGGGATATCGAATTTAGCCTAAGGTAAAATTTTGGTACATTTCGGATAACTTTCATATTTTGATGAATAGTGAAAATTACTAAATTTTAATTAAAAACAACTTTTTTAATCAAAATAATTAATAGTGATAAATTATGAATTTTAGTAGTTTTAAAGTATATTTAGAATATATTTTTACCATTTAATATAATTTTGGTCATTGGACATAATTTTACAATTAAACCGAACATAAACAAGTGTCAATCTTTTGATAGTTATTATCTCTTAAAAACACGCTTTTTTGTTTTGACAGCGGGAATTAATTTTAAATTAATTTCTGCCACTTCTGTGTTTTGAATTTAGGAAAATGGATTCCATATTTGGAATCAGGATGTTCAAATTGTGTAAATAGGTAACTTTTATTTTTAGACATTTTGAATAATTACTGCGGTAAATATTTTATTTACCATGGTTAAGGGTAAATCTGGTAAATAAGGGTTAAAAAATAATATTATAATAATACTAAATTACCCTAAAACGTGTCTTAACCCTATTGGTTGATACATGGTCGACCATGGGCATCTTTGGGTCTATTTTGGGACCCCATGGATCCACTTGTAAGTGATAATGACACTTTATTTTAATTAAGTTAAAATGAATACAAAAATGACACGAGCATATATATTTTAGAAAAACAATTGTTACACAGGGTTATATATGTTGGATTTTATATTATAAATATTCATTAGAAAGATAAAAAGATTTCCTACATAATGATATTTTATTTATAATTTTTAGACATTAAATAATTTATTTTATTTATGACACAATGATGATGCAGTAATTACTATAATAGTGAAAAGTTAAAATAATTGATATTATAAATACCCAAATAAATATAATATAAAACTTTTAATGAATTAAAATAATTTTCTAGGATAATATGATATATTAGGATTGATTTAATTGACTTTGTTCGAAGTAATCAATCTATTATGAGTTTCACAAAAATCAACTATTGAATAGTGTCAAAATTGACATAAAAGAGTTCTTAAAACAAATATTATATTATTAATTGATATTAAATTCCTAAAAATCTACGTTTCGGCCAAGAGACTTATATCATGATAGGTTCATCATTAATGGACCACTTGGGGGTCTCTTGGATGTATGTAGTAAGTTTATTAACCATATTATATAAAAATACAAAGAGACATTGTAAAAGTGAAACTAATTAACTTAGAGTTAATACTTAAAGATAAGGTTAATATAAGTACCCAAACCTGTCTAAATTCTATTGGTTGAGTTTTTTTCGACCCATACCCACCTTAACCTTTGAATAGTCAACTTTGGAACCATTGTAAACCGAATATGAATTTATTATAAACTAATATCTCTAGCTTTTCCAAAGGTGCCCCTCACCCCTCTTATAAAAGGGCACTCCTCCTTCTCATTTCTTCACACCTTCAAAGCCTTTTGGTTCGGCCAAACTCTGCCCAAATACTATCCCAACTTCCCTCACTACAACCTAGGGGCCTTAGTTTGATCAGAAAGCCAACCTAAGGAGCCCTTTTGATCAAATCAAAAGGAAGAACCCGAAGAAGAGGTAATGATTTCACCACCCTTTTCTAAGTTCATTTCTTCTTCCACTTCTTCTTCCTTTGTTGTTACCATTCTAAAATAATAAATCCAGTATCATATATATACTTTGATGTTATTATAAATATGGTACAACCATATTCAGTATTCTATCCACCCTTTGAATAACATGTCACCATACGTGCGTACGTACGGCTTACCGTCTCCACGTCGTGGTGTAATTGTTATTCAATATAATATTATTTGGATGGGTATAATAATGATGTGTAACTCATGTAAATAATAAATATAACATGTTAATGATTATGTATATATGATATACCATCCATTTATATATTATTTTAATATCAAAAGAATGATATTGTCGCTCGTGCGTACGTACGGACTACCGTCTCCACAAACGCGATTAGATTCATTCTCCATCGTATTCATTCAAGTCTTATTCTCATTTTAGGGTTAAAAATAATGTTAATATCATTCTGATTATGAATAAGATATAATCTATCCATTACAAACATGTCTTACGTAACCAAACATTTAAGAAGAACGAATCGATGATCACCCGAAACGACGATAATACTAAGATATTATTAATAAAGCAATGTTAAAAGATCATATATGATATCATATTAATGTATATGATTCTTGTATAATTTAATAATAATTATTTCACCATTATACAGGAGGTTAACCTACCCCAACAAAGGAAAAGTACAAGGTAAGGGGTTTTCATCTCACTCCTTATTCCCGTGAGATTCATGTCATATTGCCACCATTACCTTTTGTGTGGTGTATGTACTGCCCATAATTATATTCTTTGTGTAATACACTCTAATTTATGTGTATTTACATATTCATTGTATGATACCTCTTTCATGGGTTGTATGTTTCATAAGTTACCAAATTGGTAAGGGTTATTTCACAATCTCTTCATTATCTGAGGTTGTTTATACGTAATAATCTACTGGGATCTCTTTATCATCCACATCCATGTTTTTTTTAAATGTATTTCAAATTTTTTTTACTATTTACAAGAATATGGGTTAAAGTCATTTATACCCTTTTTTGAATTTTTATAAGAGGTTTATAAAGGAATCCTTCCATCATTTTTTCAAACAAGGTCCTTTTTAACCTTTTCGATAGAATTAAGGTAAGAATGTTTTTTTAAAACATATACGGTAGGTGCGGTTATTCTCTACCGTTATTACCCCTTTGAAGCTT
This sequence comes from Viscum album, assembly GCA_963277665.1. Classification (NCBI taxonomy): domain Eukaryota; kingdom Viridiplantae; phylum Streptophyta; class Magnoliopsida; order Santalales; family Viscaceae; genus Viscum; species Viscum album. The sequence goes on from OY728157.1 coordinate 175,575,855, forward strand.
CCCTTACATGATTATAATGATATTTTCAAAATAAAGGTTTTCTTTTATAATTATGTGATTTTTAAATGATTTCAAAAAAGAGATATTTCTCTCAAATATATGAAAATCCAGTGCAAATGTATACGTATTTAACGCAAGCTTAAAAATGTTTTCAGAAAACCTGACTCTCGAGTGTGGTAGACAGGAAGGGATTGTAGTGGACCCATCATGGCCTGTAATTAATCGAGTAGTTTCATAATTAGTTATTTTGTTTTCAGAAGCTTGCATAATGTTTTCAGAAAAACACTGGAGTATAATTTAGCAATTTTAAACGTAAGTATCTTCTAAATAATTGCATCGGTAGGTCTCATGAGACAAACTAGTGTCTTGGCACAAGGCCTTGGCAAAATCTTATTTGTAGTCTTGGCACGAGGACTTGACTATGTGGTTATGATAGTCTGACATTATGCATTTCATCATTATGAAAGTGGTTATTGATTTTTCATGTGATTATTCGATTAGTAGAATAACCATGTGAATAAGTAAATGACATTATTTCATTTTATTTATGTCATACTATGTTAAATGTTCAAGTTTAAAAGGCTTTTGTTTTAGTAATTCATTGCCTTAACTGTTTATGCTTATTTTTGAATGTTCCGCTATATTGTTATCCTTACTGGGCATTTGAGCTCACCCCTTTTCTATGTTTTATTTTTTCCAGGATGTGAAGATGTAAGTTATGAATGACCTGGGGGGATATTATGAGGGGATTATAGTGTGGACTCTGGAAACATTATGTTGTTGTAGTAGTTTTTCTTTTTATGATGTAATGTAAAACTTATGAATATATCTAGTGTTTCCAAGGCTACTAAACCAATCGGTCTTTCGAGATTTGATCTTTCTTGTGATCATGCCAATGTTATGTAATAATGCACCGACTCTAGGTAACTAGGGTTGGGGCGTTACATACCCAATACTCTTGTTCTTATACTACTACTACCTGTTGTGATTGTGTTTTTGTGAGTGTGGCTGGTGAGGTTGGGTGGATAGAATTCCTTGCTAGGTTTCTCCTGTTGTTCTCACGGGACATTAGGATGTCTCCCCACTTGTGCACGAGAGCTTTAGGTTTCCCTACTGAGTATACTTGTATGCTCACCCTACGTTTACTTTCAGGTTTCCAGGAGGACTACCAGGGACGTGCGGGACCCTACTAGTTGGACAGTTGGAGTTGTTGTTGTTGTTGTACCTTTGTTTTCTTTTGGTATTGTACTTTGAGCTTTCTTGTACTTGTACCTTGTTATAAATTTGTTTAAACATGCATGTGGGCTTGGTTTGGGTTTATTTCTATACACTTGTTCTTTTTCCTTTTGGTGGTTGACTTGTCCTATTTCTCGATCCTAAATAATAAAAAGGGTAATGTCTCCCATATTTGTGAAAACTCATACCCTTGGTGCTAGTCGCCAACCCGGGGCCTACTGGAGGCGGGACTCGGGGGTCATTATCTCTCTTTCACCATTGCCAGCTCAAGAGGGGCATCTTTGGTGGGAGGGGGTCATGACACAAGAGAAAAAACTTAATGTCGCAATGATGACAACCACATATGAACGTTCACTGTGTAATATAATCCATTTGTTACAACATCTCATCAAGCAGGTTGCACATCCCTGTCACCAGACTATATGTTCGATATGTCTTTCTTTGACTATCTGAAATAAACACGTTGTTATACCATGACCATGGATTTTAATGTGACAATTTTATTCCAATTAAAGAGCTGAGATATGAGCTTCCATAGAGATGGAAGTGACAAATCATTTCTCGACTTATCCATTAATGACATGTTACTCGTGACACGCCAAATGTATTCAACTTCGTCATGAACTATTATCGTCATGGTTTATGAAATACATTTAAGTACGCCAGTTGTGACATGTATGAATAATAATCTTAAAGTTTAAGGATCATCACACACACTAGCATATAGAAATATCCGATGACACCAAAACATGCAGAATTCCTACTGGCGGGTATGTTCTCATAATCTCTCATCTTGAAGATTACCAAGTACGAACTTCATAAGAAGAAACTTCATCTGCTTACGAGTACTCGCACATAATAGTCTATGTACTATGTGTCTTATCATAATATGTTATCCAACCGCGAAACATTATTTAAGAATATCATCACAGCAAATCAAGGTTTTCATCATAGTGGGGAACTGTTATGACCTTATCAATACGACGTATACTTTAGGACGTTATTACATTAGAGTCATGCAGAATAACAAACAGTATGTAATAAGTAGTTTTATTAATATCTAATACATCAAATATACATTTAATCAAATTACAAACAGTTGGTCCTAGGACATCAACTCCAACATTTATTACCATGATTCATTGAATCCTATTCAATGAGTGGTCAAACCAATTAATCCACTCATAACGGATTGTAACTGATAATAAAATCGTTCAGGATAAATATATATATATATATATTATCGCATGTATTTAATACATGTATTATAATACATGCATCAAATGTCTGTAATTAAATTTACACTTTATTTATATAATATTATATATATATATATATATGTATATATATATTAGAGCATATCTAACACTTCCTTACTTCTGGAATGATATGGAACATGTTATTTGACTCTTCAGGAGTTTATGAAACCATTGTACTAAGACCATTGACCATTATAAATATATTGTACATGTTTTGAGATTGTGAACTGAATGATCCCAAAACAACCTAGTGAACTATACCAAATTAGTAATTGCACAAAACATGATAATAAGGGATAATAGTAAGAAAATAAACATGAAATATGTTCTGAATCAAGTATATAATTAGTATAGTTTTTTTATCTAGGAAGATAGTGGATGTACGAGGCAAGTCAAGAATTGAGGTAAGAGATTCTTAACTTAACTTCATTTCATTGAGTTATATCACTTCTTTATGGATTGTGTTATGCCAAGATTATGTGTGTTATGACATTTGGTTGTCTTGTTTTTTATTTCAACTTATTTTGTGTGGATTTACATTTGTTTCATATAATCACTTCATTGATTGATTCTTAACTCAAATGTTGTGATCTCTATAAGGGTTATTGGTTTCAATTTTGATTCTTTAAGACTTGTTTCATATTGCATACCTTGTGTTTCTTTTATAATATATTTCAATGCATTTGAAAATACATATATAAATATATAAGTTCGATTACATTCGTCATTGCAGAATATAACACAATGAAAGAAACTGCACCAAACACGCAAACTCAGAGACTCAACCTCGCGACCCCCCCAAGCCCTCAGTGCCAATGGTAGGGCAAAAATGCATATATAAATATATTTTAATACATTATATATATGTATGTATGTATGAATATATGTATGTATGTATACATGTATGTGTATAAATATATTATATAAATGTATTATATAAAGGTACATATGTTGTGATACGAAGTCTCATATTGCTCCCACACAGAACATAAGGGCACCTTTAAGTGGGTTTAAAGTTATTGCCCTACACGTGACGTGTTTTAAAGCCGTGTGACCCAGAAGTGTCAAAGTGAACAATATCCTTGTGGGCTAAGTGTTGTGTTCATAACACGCTATCACCAAGATAGTTCGATGGTCGTGTGTGTTGAGACCCGAAGCCTCACATCGCTCACAAAACATTGAGACGTCTTTGCGAAGGCTTCAAGTTCCACCTACATGTGACACATTTTAAAGCCTTGCGTCCAGAAATGTCAACGAAGACAATATCTTTGTGTATTGGGTGTTGTGCTCATAACAATATAATGTTTATATATAAATATACACATGTGTATATGTCATTACATAATAAGAAAAACTACTTGAAAGTAATACCTCATTCCTCACAGGGTGGTGGACTCTAGGTAGCTTTTATCAATGATTTCCAATTTAATTTAAATTTAAGTGGAATTATAAAATATATGCAAAAATCAATATTAAAAAAGCGCACAAATTGTTAATTAAAACGGCACACACGTGTGGGTATATATATGAATATTAATTAATTAAATGATACATAATCTGATCCGTGTGACCGGAATAAAGTGGGGCGATTAGAACGTGAAGGTTGAATCTTTATCGGATGGACAGGAATGACGGTGACAGCAAGTGAATGGACGGACAGTGAGTGGGGGCGAGCCGGCGTGGCGGCGGAGAGCGCCGGAATGGGCGCGCGTGTTGCGGTGGGACCCACCCCTTCACCACTTTGACCCGTCATGGAGGTGCACATCCCTTCTCCCTTAATCCACCCATTCATTGAATGAATAACCCTCCATGCGTGGTATACATATAATACACATAACGTATATTACAAGGGATTGAACATCCCATCCAACTTTGATTTGTTATTTTCAATAATCTAATAATAATATAGGTACCTTGTCATACTATTCAAAATCCCATCCATTTATTAATCAGGTTTAGATAGAAATGACAACCCACTCTTCAAACAAATTATGTATGACATGTTTAAAATTTTCTGTGTTAGAATCAATTTCTCTAATGTGCTTTCCCCTTAAAAAATCACTTTGAGATTGAGTGGTAACTCAATAAAATCCAATAAACAATTTCCAAACCACAACATTGCACAAACATTAAAAAAAACACAGACAAATCAAAAGAAAAAGGGTCCTCCGGGCATCAATGACTACTCGAATGGCCCAGAGAACGCCACGAGCTGGTATCCACAAAAGGGTTGAGCCACCCGGATGCTGCCTGAATGCCCGACAGGAAAACCTTGGGATTCTCCTCGATTCACATGAGCCTCAGTTGGCACAGACTCACCGACCAAGAGCCTTTCTAGCGTGCTAGAACGACTTTTGTTGTGTCGTCGATCACTGTCCCTGATGAGATTCGATGTCCGCCGCAACCCTGTCACCGCTAGTGAGCTCTACCACAACTATAATAAAACACACTTTTATAAACGGTAAAAAATGACTTTATTGGCACCAACAAAGTGATGATAAAAGTCGGTCGCTTTTATCAGTGTTAAAAAACGTAGATAAACGAAGTTTTTTATGAACGTTTTCTAGTACTGATAAATGATCATTTTATCACCATGGTTTTTAGTGATAAAAGCATCGTTTATCGATTTTAATTTCTATCACCAATAAAAACTTAAAAAATATTTTTAAATTATTGCTTTGGTAAAAAGCGGCGTCTCGGGCAGTCCAGCCGCAGTCGTCCCTCCACGCTTGCGCGCCTCCACCCCTTCGCGTCATTGCCACCCCTCCACCACTGGAATTCAAAAATAATTGAGAACTATATGAAGTTTGAACTCCTAACCTTGCCTTTGTGATGGAGCACTTGTATCACTAGCATGTGTTGTTATTATTTTTATATAATGAAATATTTATGTATTTTGCTATGAACTACATAAACACACACATGTAATTATTTATATGTTTATTTATATATACAACAAAGTCATCACAAAATCTAAAACCAGAACCACCCAAGCGCCATTCGACGATGCGCTGCCCCCGAACCCAAATCTTTGCAACCCCAATGAGCAGCGTCAACACCATCAGGTCACCACTATAGCGAAAATGTCTATTAGGCAACAACCGACTCGGTTTTTTTTGTTGTAACCAGCAAATAATATGAGATGTACATGACGAAGAATGTCATGACCAATGAAATTAATTCAAAGATTAATTGACATAAACGCCAAAACCAAGAGGACAGGATCATCATATATAATTTATAATTAATTTATATAAATAAAGAATTACCTTGTGTTGGCATCTTTTCATCGTCGAAGATTCGATAAACCACTTCTTGTCGTATCGTCATTGCAGTAAAGGGATTTAAGGGTAGAATCTCTCTAGCAGTGATCCACATGTGCACTACAAAACTCCGAACATAGCTGTGAAAATTCTTAGGTGCTGGTATGGAAGATTCTGATACATGCTTCATTCATTGATGATCGCCACAAGAATTGCTTCGAGATCGGAAGGATCTTTCTTGTTCTCTCTAGAATGAAAAGGGTGGAGGAGGAGGATCACTCTCCATTCTGCAGAGTGTTATATGAGAAGAGCTCTCTGGGGCTTGAGAGAGTTCTCTCTATTTTTTCATTGTGCACAATGACCATTAGGGTTGAGAATGTTATAATCAGGTTTTAATAGAATTAGGGTTAGAGAATAATAATTTCACATCAGGCCTTATCATTCTCTTAATCATCGACGAACCACATGTCTAAATAATAATAATATTTTTATTATTTACTTGACATGCGCTAGACTCTTGGATAAATCAAAATTATTTCAGGAATAAATAAATTGATATTTATCTAATTGATATTTAATATATTATTTCTCATGAAACCATTAAACTCAGTCCGTCAAGCCTTCTCAATATTTATCAAACTATGAATAATGACTATTTATTTAAATAAATAAATATCAATGCATTACTCGCCGATAAATAAATGAATATTATATTCACTAAAATTTGAGAATAAATATTTATTGAATATTCAACTCACATTTCTTCTCTCAAATAACTGATGACTGAATATTTTTGACCAATCCAAACATGAATAATTATTAAACCATGTGCAAGAATAATATTTATTCAATATTTAAATTCAACTAAAATCTAACCAAGGCTCTACATACACTTAGTGTGTGACCCTCTAGGCCCCTATCTCAGTGACATTAGGTGGAATTGCCAAATGCCCAAGATTAGTGTCTAGAAACACACCAAGACACCCATACAGAAAGAAGTTAATGTTGCAACAACATACAACCTCATACGAATGTACACAGTGTAATATAATCACATTATCATGATATCTCTAATCAAATAGGTTGCTCACTTGTGTTATCAACCCAAATGTTCGATGTCTCTTTCTTTGAATTTTTAGAAATGAATTTATTGGCAAAACTCTATGAACAAAGACTTAATAAGGTAGTTCCATTCTCATCAAAGGACATGTGATTTCAACTTCCGTTAAAGAACAGAAGGGAAAAATCATTTCTCGCATTATCCATTAATTCTATATATGTCATGACATACCCGACACTTCCAACATCACCACGAACATATGTCATCATGCTTTACATCAATACATCAAAGCACGCGAATCATGACATGCATTAATAATAGCCTTAAAGTCTAAGAACCATTACACACATCTGTAGATATGAACATCCAATGACACATATAAATATGGATTTCCTATTGGTAGATCAATTTTTCATAACCTCATTTCTTGAGATTACCAAGGAAGAACTTCATGAGAATGAGTCTTAATATCTTATGATCCCCCTATTCCTGATATCTTGTATCTTTTGTGTCCCATTAAATGATATCATTCGACTGTAGACCATATATTTAAGAATATTGTTATTGCACTTCTAGGTTTCATCATAGCGGAGAACTGCTATGACCTTTCAACGTGACAAGTACCGTTAATACATTATCACATACAATGTCACAAAGAAGAATAATCATGATGTGATAAAACATTATTAATATTCAAATACTATAAATACAGGTGATCATAAAGTATATAGAAGTTGGTTATAAGGAACCAACTCCAAAAGACTCTCACTTGAACTAGATCCAACTACAAACAATCTTAACCCCGTTAGCTCTCACATGATATTCATGCTTTTATTGAGATAAGGATTTAGTCAAGGGGTCCACAACATTCTCTTATGTGGAAACATTGATCACCATGACCCCACCACTTTAAAAAATCTCTTAAGAGGTAATACTTCTGAAGTATGTGCTTCATCCGTTGAAGTGACCTTGACTCTTTATGAGAGCCACCAGTGTTGTATCATCATAATACAAAGTGATAACATCTTTACCGTTAGGTACCACATCAAGATCTTAGAAGAATTTATGTATCCACACTGCTTCCCTGGTTGCATTAGAAGTCGTTATATACTTGGATTCCACCATAGAATCAGCAACAACTGGGTACTTTGAACTCTTCCAACTCATAGCTCCTTCATTGAGATTGAAGACATATCCTGACTGTGACTTCAAATCATCACAATCTATTTGAAAACTAGCTTCAGTATATCCCTCGATGATTAGCTTCTCATCTCCTTCATATACCTGAAACATGTCCTTAGTATGCCTCAAGTACTTAAGGATAACCTTAAGAACAATCCAATGTTGTTCACCTGGATCAACTTGATATCTTCTTACCATGGTCAAAGTGTAGGAAACATCAAGCCTAATACATAGCATAACATATATGGTAGAACCTATCACAGACGTGTAAGGTATCCCACTCATCCTCGATCTTTCCTATTGTGTCTAAGGACACATTTTATTAGAAAGATATATAACATGTGACACTAGAACCAATAACCTCTTGGATTATTCCATACTAAATCTCTTCATTATCTGGTCAATGTATATACCTTGAATTAGTTCAAGTAGCCTCTTGTATCTATCATGAATGATCTTGATCTCAAGAATATAGGCTACTTCAGCTAATTCTTTCATAGAGAAACACTTGTTTAACCAGTCCTTAACTAACTATAAGACTGGTATGTCGTTCCCAATAAGTAATATGTCATCGACATATACCACTCAAAAAATGACCTCACTCTCATGAAACCACTTGTAAACACATGGATCACATTCATTCTTTATGAAACCAATTTTTTTATGTCTCTATCGAACCAAATGTTCCATGACCTGGATGCTTGCTTCAATCCATAAATGGATCTTTGCATCTTGCATACTTGATTGACATTACCTAGATTTACAAATCCTTCTGACTATATCATACAAACATCTTCTTGAAGATTCCCATTATGGAATGATGTTTTGACATCCATTTGCCAAATCTCATAGTCATGGAAAGTTTCTATAGCAAGTAAAATTCTAATATACTTAAACATGGAAACATGAGAAACAATTTCATCATAGTCAATGCGTTGACACCGTTTAAACCCTTTAGCCATTATCTGTGTTTTATTTTGGAGTTGATGTCCTAGGACCAACTATTTTTACTTTGACTACATGTATATTAAACTATTTTAATATTAATAAAACATCTTATTACATATTTTTCATTGTTCTGCATGAATTTAATGTAATAATGTCCTAGGGTATCTGTACCATTGATAAAGTCATAACAGTTCCACGCTATGATGAGAACTTTGAAGTGCTATGATGATAATCCTAAATATAGTTCTATGGTTAGATAACATACTATGATAGGACACATAATATGTAGAGCGTTAGGTGCGAGTGCTCGTAAGAGGATGATACTTCTTCTCATGAAGTTCACACTTGGTAATCTATAAGATGAGACATTGTGAGAATAAACTCGCTAGTAGGAATTCCTCATGTTTTGGTGTCATCAGATATTTCTATCTGTAATCATGTCTAATGGTCCTTAGACATTAAAATTATCATTGATGCATGTCATGAGTCACACACTTAGATTTAATGACCAAAATCATCACGCCATATGTTGGCGTAAAGTAGGGTACATTGGGCACATTACGAACGACATGTTATTAATGGATAAGTTGAGGAAGGATCTATCCCTTTCATTTTTATGGAATCTTATATATCATCCCTTTGATTGGAATAGAGCCGCCACATTAAATTCCATGGCCATGGTGCAAAAATGTGTTTATTTTAGATAGTCAGTATGTATCGAGCACACAGGTTGATAACACAGATGTGTAACCTATTTGATGAGATATTGTGAAAAAGGAATTATATTACACAGTGAGCATTCATATCTGGTTGTCGATGTTGTGACATTAAGTTATTTATCTTGGGTTTCTTGACCTGTTGCTAGACAGTAATCTTGGTCTTTATAGAATCCTGCCTAATGCTAACAAAAAATAATCTTAGAGGGTCACACACTAAGTGTTTTCATTGATCTCAATTAAATTTTATTTGAATTTAATTAATGGAATAAATATTACTTTCAAGACTGAGGAATAATTTTATTCATGTTTTATTGATCACTAATATTTTCAAGGTAATAAATAATTTATTTATTTGATTACATGAATATTTGATAACTATTTATTCATTGGATTTTGAATAAAATATTTATTTTATTTATTGATGAATAAAATATTTCTTTAGATATTCAATAAATGCTGAGGAATTGAAGTAGACCAAGATCGTGTCTGGCGATATTTGCAAGTTGGTAAATAATATTTATTACTGCGTAGGTTAGCGCATGCCATAAAATAATAATAATATTATTATGTGTCATGAGGTTTAATAATACTTACTATATCATTTTAAGTGATGGTAAAAAATTAAATAACATTTTAACCTAAACCCCAACTCTATAAATAGATTGTTATGTCTATTGTGTAGGGTTAATTGAGATTTGAAAATCATTGCACACAAAAGAATTCTCTCTCAATTCTCCCTCCTCTTTCCCTCTCAAGAACGAGAAGTACTAGATAGATTCCTTCATGCTTGAAGGAACTACAAGAGATCAATACGAACAACATGAGACTACTGATTCAATATGATAACACCCAGAAATCAATTGGCATCATTCAAAGATCAAAAGAGCATGTGTGGATCACCGCTAGAGGGATTCTAAACTTAGATCCTCCAAGCGCAATGAAGGTAATCTAAATAGGGTTTTCATAAGTATTAACATATACATTAAAGAAATATCCCAAGATGAGGTAATATTTCTTCCAATCAAAAATGAATTAATTAAAAATTTAACATTAAAGATCCTCTCTTTGGGTTTTGAGCATCTCCATCTTAAAAGAAACTTTAATATAATCCCCACTAAAGACACTTTTTCTATACCCAAAATCAACAAGTGGTATCAGAGCGGTCACATTTTAAATTTATAATTATTTATTTTATTGTTGATCAATATACGCAACCGTGGTTGATTTTTTTATTCCATATTATTTCTTATTTAATATGATTTGAATTAACTTGTTTTTGAAATTTTAATTTCTTTATTAAAGAAAAACTGAGGGGGTCATATGGAGGAGATGAAGTAGGTGGTGGAGGGAAATCTATGCCTAAACCATGAGTTAGACGTCGCATATACTCCATCTTCTACTTGTGCTGCTGCTGCTGTTGCCATCGATGCATCTCCTGCTGCTGTCGACGGAGCTATTCCTGCTCCCTACACATGATCTCTATAATCTCACCCTGAGTTGACAGTTGCTCCTCATACTATGCAGAAGATGATGATGAATCTCCATGAGATCCTCTAGATTTGCATGATGACATCACAATGGTACCATAATAACTCTCATGCATCAATTGAGAACTGATACCAACAACTTGGCCTTTCATGAAGGCATACTGATTCGCTTGCATCCATTCTACATCATCAAATCCTACTGCACTGGAGGTATAATACTCAGTCTTGGCACGACTCTCATCATATGTTTGAGACATCACAACCTCATATAACTCATTCAATTTCAATTTAAAATTAAAACAGTTAAAATATTATTTGAAGTTAATTTTAAAACTAAAAAAAATTATACTGACCACAATATGACACTAGCGATCACCTCTAATCTCTTTAGTGATAGGATCGCTGTACATCCTCCTATAAATGTCGAACTCTGTAATATTGAGTTTTTTGAATACCTATATGAGTATAAAATAAACAGTTTATATTTAAAGTTATATAAATTATTAAAAAATGTACTTACCAAATATTGTCGATGTGTACTTAATGTACGACTACTAACTCGATGCGTCACCTCCCATCTCCCCTGGTTTTGTCGACTTAATGATGCTCTCCTCTAAAAATAATCTCTCATCCAATATCAATATAATCCATCCCAAACCTGATATGAGATGTAATTTGGTCGGTGGGTGCAACAAGACTGATCAAAATCTGTGACTCCCACTTTATGCATTGTTGTCCTCCTCATATTGTGTAAAAATTGACGACAACGCTCACGCATACAGCCCTCCCATGCCTCCCAGATAGTGTCTCACATGCTATCATCGACGAGAGACCATAAACCCTACAAATAATTAATAATATCAAGTTACTAATTAAATAATTTTCAAAATAACTATTATTTATTTATGTACCATCCAACGATCAAACATGCAGTGCTGAATATCAATGGGAATATGATCCTATGTAACCCATCCTCCAGAAAAATAATTCCGTAATATAGCACTTTATTGTCCAACTGCTATATGCAAAAATCTGTAAAAAGGAGAACAAATAATCAAATAATTATTATATAAATAAATTAATGAAAATTAATGAAAATTAACTAAAATACACAACTGAACATACCTCTACATGCGTGGATCTAAATAAAGACGTGGAAATCACTTGGGAATAGAGTCATGAATCATCAATCTCGCAAGATCACGACCCCTCCAAGTCATCACTGAACCACTAGTATTCTAAGGGTCAAACGATGTACCATCATGATCATCATCAGGTAGTACAACATCATCCAACTCATGAATTATATCAAATAAACATTTGACGACCATCTGAAACATAAAATTATTGTTATCAACAAATAACTGAAAATAAGAATTATATATGGATATATATTATTTATGATTATAACCAGTTTTCAATTGTATTAATCTTCACCCCCATCTTCATATATGATAGTGTAAATATCTTCATATTCCTCCTCAGTATAATCAATTTCCATGGGAGTTTCATCTTCATCATCTCTTTTGATTTCAAATCCACTTTGTTACATCAACAACATCATCGCCTCCATTGACCCATAACTACGGGGTGTCTTCATTGATATTCACGTCTCTTTGTGGAAAATATGGATTTAGAGTTGTCTCTTGAAAATTTTAAATTTCTTACACTTCAGCGGAACCACATTCACTTTGGATAAATTGATTTTCACAAGATTTCATTTTTATTATGCTTCATCAATCCATCAACTCTCTTGAAGCAACATAATAATTTTCACAATAAATTTGATGTTCCTGATGATCCAATAAAAATGATCATTTATTATAAGAAGGATTTTATTTTTAATATCAATGATTACATGGTGTGGATGAACATGCAAGCCTTTATCAGTATCCAACCAATGACATTTAAACATCATTACGTAATTCTGTCCCAGATAATACTGTTCAATTATTTTGTCCAACATGCTGTAAAAGTCAACTTCAATTTCTCTATGATGATATCCTCTCAAGAAAACACCACTATTTATTGTTTTTTTAATTCCCCATATGCATGTGTATGAAATCGAAAATAATTCACCACATATGTATTATAAGATTTAAACATTTTGGATGGTGGGTTATCCAATACACATAATCTATTATCAATTTTATCAGCATGTTGAGATACCTAAAAATTTGAAAAACAATTATCAATATAACAAGTAATAAATTTATTTTATATGTTAAACCATAAACAATTTACTTTAACAATTTTAAAAACCAGTAGTAAAATTATTTTGCTGATATTCTTTAAGAGCAGTTACTATAATTTATGGAAAATGTTTCTTGATATGATTATCATATAATCTAAATAAAATAAAATAAAATTAATTTACTTAAAAAAATATATAGAATAAATGATATGGGAACTCATAGTACAAATGGTTTCATTTCTTCATAGCTGAGAAGAATAAATGTATGGGCCCTTATGATGTTCATCATTTGAAATCCATCATTCATGAACTCCACCAAAGCCAAGTTTGGGATGATTAAAAACTGATAATTGATTGCTCATTTCATCATCAACATTTTTCCTCATGTAGTTATGTTTTGAGGGATATTCATATTGAAAATAATGAGAGAAGAATAAAGAAATTTCCTCTTACAAATAAGATTCTATAATTGACCCTTCAACCGATGCTTTATTACGTACTTTTTTCTTCAATTTATGCATGCATCTCTTGAATGAGTACATCCATTGGAACTATACCAGAACTCTGCATTTTTCTTCATGTGGAAAATGTAATATCAAATGTTCTATTGAATTAAATAAAGTTTGCTGGATTTTTTCCAATTTGAATAAAATTAAAACAACATCTTCTTGTAGTCTACTCAGTGCATTGTAGTCTATTTTCGCCACAAAAATGTGACGGAAAAAAATATGATATTTATGTTAGCGCATCCTAAATCATAGAATTCAAAAAACCACTAAATCAAATCAGCAGAAGTCTTTCCATTATAACATGAAAATCATGACTTTTTAATTTGGTAATATGACCATTTCTAACACATCTATCCAAATTGGAAACATAACCATCCAGAAGCCTCAAATTTTCAATCCATTGAAAAAATAATAAATGATTTTATTTGAAAACTGTATAAGCTACTTTTGGCTTCATTAACTTATGTGATATGAAATTTTCAAATAGTTCAAGTTCTGGTCACCTGCAAATTTGGGCAAGATCTAATCGTGCTTTTACATTATCTTTGGTATTACCATGTGTGTCCAAAGTAGTATAAAATATATTATCAAAACATTTCTTCTCAATATACATGACATCCAACATGTGATAGACCAAAAAATCATACCAATATAGAATATCCCAAAAAATGATCTTTTTTATCCAATTATGTTCTTCCCCAAAGCCATATATTTTCTATTTGTTTTTAGTTGGTCCAAAGGAAATGGGAGTTAATGAAGAAACAATAGATTTTAACGCAATACTTATGATCATTGTTGGAGATCAATCTCTTTCAATTGTATCATTTTTAAAATGATTTCTATTCCTCCGAAAAGGATGATCGGTTGGAATAAATATGTGATGACAGCTGAAAAACAAGATTTTATTCCATTGATAAGCACACATGATTTACTGTCTCTCATACAGTACAAATATGATTTTGGACCATGTCTAATCTAGCAAGATAACATGTCATATGTTGGGAAGTCACTAATTGTAAACATCGATATTCTTTTTTGGATGTCCTAGAATTAATATGGTCAAAAAGATATATGGATCATTTATCAACATTCAAGGAGGTAAATTGTATGGATTTCTAAAGATTGGAAAACAAGAATACTAACTACCATAAGAACCAAGTGGATAGAAATCATTAGTAGAAAGACCCAATCACATGTTTCGAGCTTCTAAAGAAAAAGATGGATGTACTTGATCAAAATGTTTCCATGAATCACCACATGTAGGATGATTTAAGATTTTATTGGTTGAAATATTGATTTTGTGCCATGATTTCAATGACGCTGTGTTTTGAGACATAAATAAACACTACAATCAGGGTGTAAGTGGGAAGCACCTCAAATATTTTACATGAATCAATCCAGAATTCCCTAGTTGAGCCTCTTTGTACCTCTATTATCCATATGTAGGACAACTAACTAATGATTCATTTTCACTATAATATAATATGAAACCATTTAAACATGCATGAATCTTTTGATAACTAAGATGTAAAGACCCGCAAATTCTGTATATTTTTTTAATTATATGGAATTTTTTCAAGGCTGTGAAAATCGACGACACGTTATTTCGAGGCCCGATGAGCCCGAAATGGATTTTTGAACTTTTTTAAGTTCACTTATGTGAACGTGCGGGCGGGTTTACTAACTTTTGAAACGATGCTCATAATTGAAATCCTAGGGCACCGTTGAAATAGTAGCACTGGGATTCTCTTAGGCGAAGCTTAACTTTTACTGGCAAAGGTCGGACGGAAGATTTATTTTTTTGGACTTTCAAAAAATAATAATAAAATAACTAAATGAGTTATTTTATTCTTTCTTAAACCATTGAAAGACGGTTGGCGGAACCGTAGTGTAACGATGGTCATTAAATGAGAGTCATTTAATGACTCATTACTTTGGTTGTGTAACCACAACACTCATATGTTTATTAGATCATTAATTAAGGTTCATAAATGAACCACATTAATGATCAATGTCAAAGCCCTTATATCTTTGTTTAATTAATCCGTTGGAAAGGTATTGGAAACTGTGGGAAACCTATGATGAAGCGCCAGTGACATCACCCTCCAACAAAGAACGGTGATCGACGACGATCGTTAGAGGATTCGATTGGGAGATCGACGAACGATGACGAACGTCTTCGAATTCGGATTATTTCCTTCATCCGCAGCAGATCCCACCGAATCCAAGTAGGGGAATTAGTTTATTTATAAGTGTTTAATGTTTCCTACTTCTCGTTCTTGAATAATATGAAGAACGCCGATCAACCTACTAACGAGTTGATCTGTGATTCATTCTATATTGCGGAAGGTTGTTACGGGGTTTCACTTTGGGGTTATTCTTAAACTTTGAGATGCTTGTTTCCTTCCCCCTGTTAAAATGCTAACATGGAGGGCGCATTCCAATCCGAACAAGACCTGGACCCTCTATCGATCTCATTTTTTGTGCATTCTTTGAGGGCGACCGAGTAACGAGGCAACAATGCGAATCCAAGGGGCTCATAGTGAAGGTGGCGACCCGAGAGCCCCGTAGGCACAGACGGGAAGTAAAGAAGACTACTGGAGCATCTCCGGTGGCCCATGGAAGGAGCCGCCGGCGAGGCACCACTAGCGTGACAGTGTCCATCCCATGCCGACCACACGGAGGAGGCGGTGCCCGCAAGCGCCGCGACGGTATGGGGCGGCCGGCTCTTGCCGGCCGCACTGGAAGACTGCGGTGCGCCGCGACGACAAGGTGCCACAGACGAATGACCATGGTGGGGGGGGGGGGGGGTGGAGGACGTGGCGCCGACACACTGCGTGGAAGACGAGCAACTGATCGGATGCTCGAGATGTGCACCAACGACCAGCTCCTACCGACCGTTTTGGGAGACGGGGCAACACCCCACTGGTGCCGCCAGCTGGAAGAACTGGGCACCCCGCATTTGGTCCAGCGCAACCAACCCACATCACGTGGGCCAAGTTCTTCAGGTGGGCCGTTCCCCACCAGGATGTCTGGGCCACATGCGGGCCGGACCTGCAGGCCCAATGGGCCGAACTCAGACTCGACCAGCCCCGTTTCAATAAAACGGCTATAACTCAAAGACCGAGTGTCCTATTGATGCGCCGTCTACGACATGAGGACCCTTGTGAAGAGGTGGTGATTTTGAGACACTCCAATTGAGTTTTAGTAGAAGTTGGAGTACGAACAGATTAGATCAGACTCGAATCTAACCAGACCCTATTTACCTTTTTGCATATATCTTATAGACTGGGCGTTTGATTGACGCACCGTCTATTGTGTTAGAACCCTTACAACAAGAAGGTCCTTCGGGTTACTTCTAATTGGGACTTCATGGAAGTTGAGATACGACCAGTGGCTTGAGTAGCGGATCCTCTGGAAATCAAGCATGCTAAGTGAGGGAATCCAGTGGCTGACTGTGACGTGATGAATGAATAATGATCCTTTGTGGGTCAGCACTTAGCGATCATATGTGGGTCAACACTTAGCGATCCTCTGTGGTTCAACACGTGACAATCCTCTATGGGTCAGCACCTCGTGATCCTCCGTGGGTCAACGCGTAGTAATCCTCCATGGGTCAGCACGTCGCGATTGACACACCATCTATTGTGTTAGAACCCTTATGACAAGACAGTCCTTTAGGTTACTTCTAATTGGGACTTCATGGAAGTTGAGATACGAACAATGGCTTGAGTAGAGGATACTCTGGAAATCAAGCATGCTAAGTGAGGGAATCCAGTGGCTGGCTGTGATGTGATGAAGGAATAATGATCCTATGTCGATCAGCACCTCACAATCCTCTGTGAGCTAGCACGCAGCGATATTTTGTGGGTCAGCACCTAGAGAACCTCTGTGGGTCAGCACCTAGCGACCCTGTGTGGAACACCAGTAAAAGTCTCTCGATAGAATAAGATGATCTAGATTTATGACTAATCATCTTTATTCATGTTCTTTAAGTTGTATACCTGGTGTGAGTTGTATTTTACTTTGTGTCCTATGATTGAGATCATGCTTTGTGGTTTTTTCCTTGTGAGATTCTGAGAGACCTTCAGGGGTCTCGGGGTCCCTACCGAGTAATGTTATACTCACCCCTTCACGAGCTTCACCCATACCTTGTTGTGTTTTGTGTAGACGACGGACAACTTGACTGAGACTTTGGAGAGCCAGGGCTAGATGGTACACAAAGGTGACTGATTGACCTGGTGAGCCACAATGATGAGCTGTACCTACCCTACATGTAGGATCCTTGGTAGACAACCTCTAGGGCTTGTTTTTTTGTTGTACTACCCTTTGGGCTTGTATACTGCCCCCTTTTTACTTTCAGTACTTACTTTTACTCTCAGTGGTGGTACTTAGTGGTGGCCGTACTGCTTCTTTTTTTTCATGTTTTACTTGTATGCAGTGTGTCCTGTCTGCGTGTGTACAGATTTAAAGGAAATGACTTCCCTTTTTAGGTTTTACCTTTCCGGTGCTAGTCACTAGCCCCTGGCCTATGGAATGTGGGCTTGGGGTAGTCATGACACGACCCCCAAGAGACGGGTCGTGACAAAGTGGTGTCAGAGGTAGTCGGTTCTACCAGAAGAAGTAAGACTCGGTAATTTTCAATGGGTCAATAGTGTTAAGTGTTTTGAGTTCGGATTTTAGTTTGGGGAGTCCAGTTTTGGTGTGGTGGCCGACGTATCCATAAACCAGGACCCTGAATTCTGATTTCTGACTCGGTACACTAAAACATTGTTTGCGTGTGTTTTGGAAATGCTTTTCTTTTGATCTCTTTTGAGTTAGCTCACTTGGTATAACTTATTGACTATGACACATCTATTTCTTTACAATATGCCTCCACGTAGAAAACCATCCAGGATATTAGTGATAGATCACAATGACGGCCCACCGAGCGATGAGGCGTCGGTGTAGGGACCTCTTACGGCGATGGTACCTTCGGGTGGTGTACCACTAACACCACCACCCGTAGGGAATCAGTTTCCACCAGCCACACCAGCAGACTGTGCATGCCGACTGAGCATGTTGCACAAGTTCCATAGACAGAGGCCTCCGAGATTTTAAGGCATGACGTTTTCCACGTGTCGCAGTTGAGGAGATACGTGTATGACCCATCGCACGTCATTGACTGGGGCGAGCTGGATATTGACGATGTGGTGACTTTTATGGAGTTCCCGGTGGATATAAAGGATTGAAAAGAATGGGTCCTTCATGGATGGTCGATACCTCTGGTGCGAGTTTGGTGATAGCATGGGAATCTCTAGGATAGCACATTGGAGCGGGATGCTCATATTCATGCTCAGTACACCCATTTGTTTTCTTAGCTTTTTTTGTGGCTTTCATGGATGTAAAACCCTAAGGTGTGGAGAATGTAAAGACCTATAAATTCTGTATATTTTTTTTAATTACATGGAATGGTTTCGAGGCTGCGAAAATTGAAGACACGTGATTCCGAGGCCCGATGAGCCCGAAATGGATTTTTGAATTTTTTTAAGTTCATTTAAGTGAATATGCGGGCGAGTTTTCTTACTTTTGAACCGATGCTCAGAATTGAAATCCGAGGGCACCGTTGAACTCGCAGCACTGGGATTCGCTTAGGCGAAGCTTAACTTTGACCGGAAAAGGTCAGATGGAAGAGTTAATTTTTTTTGGACTTTTGAAAAAATAATAATAAAATAACTAAATGAGTTATTTTATTCTTTCTTCAACCATTGAGCAACGGTTGGTGGAACCGCAGTGTAAAGAAGGTCATTAAATGAGAGTCATTTAATGACTCGTTACTTTGGTTGTGTAACTGCAATGCTCATATGTTTATTAGATCATTAATTAAGGTTCATAAATGAACCACATAAATGATCAATGTCAAAGCCCTTATATCTTTATTTAATTAATACGTAGGCAAAGGGATTGACAACTGTGGGAAACCTATGATGAAGCGCCGATGATGTCACCCTCCAATGAAGAATGGTGATCAATCGACGACCATTGGAGGATTCAATCCGGAGATCGACGAACGATGACACACGTCTTCGAATGTGGATTCTTTCCTTCGTCCGCAGTGGATTCCACCGAATCCAGGTAGGGGAATTAATTTATTTCTTAGTGTTTAATGTTTCCTCTTTCTACTTCTTGAATAATATGGTGATCGTGGATCAACTGACTAACGGGTTGAACTGCGATTCATTCTATATTGTGGGAGGTTGTTGTGGGGTTTTGATTTGGGGTTATTATTAAACTTTGAGATGATTATTTCCTTCCCCTTGTTAAAATGCTAACGAGGAGGGTGCGGGCCGATTCGAACAAGACCCAGATCCTTTATCGATCTCGTTTTTTCTGTGTTATTCGAGGGAGACTAAGCAACAAGGTGGAAAGATGAATCCAAGGGGCTCACAGTGAAGGTGGCGACCCGAGAGGCCTGTAGGCATAGATGTGAAGGAAAGCGGACCACTAGAGCATATCTGGTGCCCTGTGGAAGGAGCCGCCAGCACAACACCACCGGCACAGTGGCAGCACCCACAGGTACTGCAGCGGCAAGGGGTAGACGTGTAACGCCCCGACCCCAGCTACCCAGAGTCGGTGCATTACTTCGTAACATTGGCATGATCACAAAAGATCAAGTCTCGAAAGACCGATTAGTTTAGTAGCCTTGGAAACACTAGATACATTCATAAACGTTACATTACATCATAAAGTGAAAAACTACAATAACATAGTCTCCATTTCCAATAGTCATATCCCATTCAGACTATCCCTGCAGGTCAATCCTAAAATACTTCTTCACATCCTGGAAAAATTAAAACATTGAAAGGGGTGAGCTCAGATGCTCAGTAAGAATAACAATATTGTGGAAGCTTTTATAAATAAACATTAACATTTAAGGCAATGTATAACTAAAACAAAAGCCTTTTAAACATGAACTTCAACATAATATGGCAAAAGTAAAATGAGATATTGCCATTTACTTATTCACATGGATATTCTACTGGTCGAATAATCACATGCAATATCAATAACCACTTTCATAATGATGGAATGCATAATGCCAGACTATCATAACCACGTAGCCAAGGCCTCGTGCCAAGACCACAAATAAGATTTTGTCAAGGCCTCATGCCAAGACACTAGTTTGTCTCATGAGACTTGCCGATGCATCGAGGAGCTATAGCGGGCTCCACCCGTCACTTATTAAGTCCAATGAATTCCTCATATGAATAGGTTTAAACATATCATAAACTATAACATAATCGTATCACATAAAACATGCATAAAGGAAACATAAAATTTCCACATTTCAATCACAAGATATCAATAAAACACATTGATATAATAAAAACACTTTCAAAACCATTTTCAATTCCAAAATAAAAGAAAAGTAAAACATGGTATCTATTTTTCTTTAAAAAAAGTAATGGCTTATAGAGGAAGCCGAAACTCAAATTATGGTCACAGCAGCGGAGAAGTCGTTGTCACCGCATATGTACGGAAAGAAAAACATTCCCTTTTTGTCGTTTAGTAAAACTCTTAGTATAAAAAAGATTTCTTTTGAATAAACGTAAAAGTCAAAGGGGTTTATACACCGTACAAAAGAAAGTTGTGTATAAAACCAAATATGCCTCAATGAAAGGAGATTGAGACAAAGTCCTTAAAAAGATCATTTTTAAAATAAAATAGATCTATTATGTGTATTCACTATAATTACACATAAATAAAGTAAAAATACAAGATAGGACATAATAATATCATGACATAATTTGAAAGTAGGAGATTAACCCAAAGAATGGAAGTTGGGTTAAGAAGTTCCGTTACCTTGCGTCCTGTCCTGACTCGACCGTTCTTTAACCTCCTGAATAATAAACTAGAGTTAATTCCTATTTACTTAAGAACCTTTTTCATGTTAAGTATTCCTTTTATATCCCTTATTACCATGTTATGAACATTATGTAATTATTTAAGTTTATAACGGTCATTTTGTCGATCTTAGGTACTTGAGTCAAAAATAACATTCTTATAATTACAAGTTGTTCATGTGGTGATATATCCATTATATCCAGAATTATATTCATGATATAGATATCATATATCTCATATATATCCATTATATACATGAATTTATAATATTCCATAACGTTTAGAGGTAAGAAATGAAATGCACCGTTCATGGAGACGGTAAGCCGTACGTACGCATGAACGCTACTTTAATTTCTATTTCGTATTTAATGGAATGAAATCACAATGATATAAATGTATAATATAATTCCAGTATAATATATCATATAATACCATTTACTCCATCCTTTATACATCCCACATATGGTATTAACGATTCAAATCACTTTGAGGGGGCGGTAGTCCGCACTTCCTAAAATGAAAATATCGCATTTACCCATAATGGAAACCATAAAGGTATGTCATAAATGAAAAATAAAAAATCATAAGGAAAACAAAAACATAATATATATCATATATAAAAATAGTGTCATCATAATGGCCACCATTAGAGGTGTTATATGAGTGTTGAACAATCATCATTTCGTGAGGAAAAAATTCGCCATCCACAGAAACAATATGTTCTTTAACCATTAGATGTAGGTGTGTGTAAGTGTAGCTAGAATCCTTCTTATAAAAACATACTAGTATATTGAGGATACTGTTTTTGTTACAAAAGAAATGAATAAAAAGAGTTTATGGGGTTGGAGAAGAAAAATAAAACAAAACAACATTAGAGAAGACATTACCTTAAAATCGGGTAACTCTTTTTGATTTGAGCCAAAGGCTTCCTTGGGAAGAGTTCTGACCAAAGTGAGGCTTCTAGGAGTAAGAGGGGGAAGTTGGGAGAGTATTTGGGCAGAGGTTGGCCAAGCCAAATGGCTTGAAAGTGTGAATGAGGTGGTAGAGGTGGGGGCCTTTTATAAGAGGAGAGGAGGGGCACTCTTGGAAAGTAAGGAAATTTTACATTATTATACAATGATTTTCAGATTCTAAAGGTCCCACAATTATATAATTCGTGGCTAAGGTGATAAGGGTTCAAAATCTACCCATCCAATAGTCTTTTGACAAGTTTAAGCCTTGTATTGTACATTATCTTTTCATTTTATTAAAATCGTTAAATAATGAGGTCATCGCTGCATCATAATGATGTCATAAATAATTTAATTTATTTAATGTCTAAAAATTATAAAAAAATACTATGATGTAGGAAAGATTTTTAGATTTCCAATGACTATTTATAGTAAAAAATATGACTTGTATAACCCCATGTAAAAATTGTTTTAGTAAAACATTTCATGTTTGTGTCATTTTTTACTTTAACATTAAATAAAAGGTATTTATGTCATTTTCCAACTAAAGTGGCTCCATGGGGTCCCCAAGTTGACCCATGGATTGTCTTGGTCGGCCATGACACATCCAATGAGAGTATGACATGTGTCAAGCTCATCTCATATTATTAAAACATTATTTTTACCTTAAACTACACTAATTACCTCTAATCGCGATTAAGAACTTAAAAGTTACTATTCACCAAAAATTATTTTAATCTCATTGAACCACATTTTACTTCTCAATGAAAACCATGTATGTCGGATTTTTGAAAATCAAATCACAGAGGTGGTAATATTTCATTTAAACGACAAATCAGTTATTTAACTACCACTTAGTGGTTTCGCTATTCATCAAAAATTGAAGTTTTTCAGAACAATGCCAAAATTTCACCCTAAGCTATAATTGATATTACGATTTCAAAAATGATGTCTATTTTACAAAATTCCAAAAATATAAGTTTCATTAATTTATTTTATAATTAATTCCCGCTGTCACAACAAATAGCGTGTTTTTAAGAAACAATTTATATCAAAAGATTGACAATTGTTTATGTCCAATTTCAATGTTAAATTAATTCCAATGACCACCATTAGATAAAATGGTAAAAATATATTCTAATTATACTTTAAAACCACTAAATAGTATAATTTATCACAATAAATTATTTTGATTAAAAAAGCTGTTTTAAGTATTTTTCACTATTCATAAAAAATTGGAAGTTATGAGAAAGTTACAAAAAATTCAACTTAGGATAATTTCGATATTACGAATACAAAAATGAAGTCCATTTTGAAATATAAAATTTCTATAAATTTTAAAAGTGGTTATTACTATTCATAATAGATACTTTGATTAGTTGCGGTGTGTTAGAACTCGAGGTTGCGTACAACACACGCTACTGCATTATTGAAAGAGAAGCGTATCGTGGAAGCTCGGGGTGTTACATTATCCCCTCCTTCAATAAATTGCGTCCTCGCAATTTGAAAATTTTCTTGGAAAATAAAAGGTTGAAAATAGAAAATACCTTTGTGGAAAACCCACATCGGAAATAAGATTAATAAAATTTAGCCTTAATAAGAGGGAAAGTGAAATGAAAAAGTCACCACCAAATTATGATCTCGATAAGGAAAACATTGGTGGAAATTAGATACATATAATTGGAGGGAAAATGTAAATATTTGTAGGGAGTGATTGAGGTCATCAATCATAATCAACTGTCAAATTGAGGGCCTCAAAGCCTTCAATCTATGTTGATTTAAAATATCATCAGTTCAACAAGACATAAGGTATTAGGATAACACATTTTTTTTGTTTTAATATCCCTTTACTAAAGTTTAAGAATTAATTCATTCATTGAATAAGAGATAGGTATATATATATTTATGCTTGACAATTAGAGTTTCAACCTTCAACTCATATTTCACTCAAAAAGATAATAGAACTCAAAAATATTATACTTATCCTAATTGTATAAGGTTCCAAATGTTAACACATACCATTTAGATTAGTAAAATTATTTTGTAATAACCAGGGACTTCCTGTAGGCTAGTGGTAGGAAATAAAGGCCTGTCGCACTATGATTGTGGGTTCGATTCCTGCAGCTTTGTCCGACGCGACGAGTTATGCCCCACCCTGCAGGTTGTCCTTTTCCTAAAACTATAGTATTATAATATTCAAAAATAATCTTCATAATTTTTTTAACCTTAAACAATACTATCCAAAGATCAACTTAATCCACTCCAACCTTTATAGTTATCCAAAATACCTTTGTCCAGACTTTCTCTAAAAGGTCTCTTAATTCCAAAATCAATTTATCAGATTCCCCAAAAAAAGTAAAGTTTCTCTTATTTTCACATACTAAAAATATAATTACCTTCATCATATTAAAACCTTACTGAAATCAACAAGTATTGCAGTACAATCCTTATATATATATCACATTATTCTAATAACCAGAATATAATCCATGAGTCCAAAAGCACCAATACATTAGTTATTCTGCTTCAACTGTAGTAACAACATAAGATTTTCCTTGATCCCTTGGCCTTTTCTGAGGTAAGTTTCCCTGACGCTTAGTACATTAATTTGCATAATGCCCCATTTCCCTACAATTGTAGCATTCAACATTGATAGCCTCTTTCTTTCCCTTGCAATCACGTGCCTGGTGACCTTTTTCCCCACATTTATAACAAACTCCCATTCCTTTTAGGCAAGTACCAGGGTGATTCTTCCCACAATTATCACATAATGGAAAATCCTTCTTTCCCTTTTCCCCTTTATCTGTCTCTTGTTCCACCATTCTCTTCTTCTCTTGCTTTACTTTGTTGTCATAAGACTTAGAGAATTCCTTTTCTGTCTTGATAGCACATGAGACAATATCTTCGTATGTTGAGAACGATTGTGATACTAAAGCTCTACGGAGAAATGGTTTTAACCCATCAAAGAAACGATCAATATTACCTCTTGGGTTACGTATATAATCTGCAGCATACCTCGCTAACCTTGTAAAGTTGGCCTCATACTTTGCGACATTCTCATCCTCCTTTTGTCTCAGACTCAAAAATTGTCTTTCCATATCTTCTCGATGGTCACGAGGATAGTATTTTTCTAGGAAAAGCTCTTTGAACTCCCTCCATTCCATATTCGATACGTCATCATCTTCCTTTGTGTTTTGAATCAATGACCACCATTGATCAGCATCTCCAGTGAGGCGGTAAACTGCCATGATAACCTTCTCCCTTTCGCTACTCCCCAAGGCGTGGAATATCTTCTCTAAGGTGTTTATCCATTGCTCAGCTACTAATGGATTTGTACCCCCATTAAATGTTGGTGGTTGTTTCCTCATGAAGCGGTCTAACATTGATCCTCCACGTTGTGGATCAGGGTGATCCATACGAGTAAGGTTATTATTCATAACTTGAGTGAGTTGTCCCAGTATGGTAATAAGTTGATCAGCACCAGTTGTATCTCCAGCTCCACAATAATTATCTTGAGTAGGAGGGAAATCCCTGCACGGAGTGCGTGCATTGATACGGTTTCCATTCCTTCCACTAGGCGCCATTTCTAAACAATGGCATAAACTATATTAGTTTATGAATCAAAATACATAATTCCATACTTGTAAGATAATTAACATAAATTGAACTATTTATGGATATAATCCATAAAAATGTTTTCTTTGAGGAAGTATATACTCATAACCCTTAATAGTGGTTTGTAAAGAAAATGAGAATTATCTTAAGCATATCCCCCGGGAGTGTCGTAACCAAGAGTGCAGCAAGGCCCGTTGTCGTGCACCAGTTCTCGTTCGAGTCTAGCTCAAAGCGGTGTTTTCGGGTTTTACCCCTAGGTACATCTGTGCCAGAGCCGCCTCTACCTGCTCGTATCCAGACAGGGATTTATTGCTCGGAAAACTCACAACATCTCTACAATACCAAAATTCTAGAAAGTTCTTCTATACTAATCCTCAAAGTCTATCTTTGGGATATGTGCTCTAATCAGAGTTTATCTAAATCTAGCTTCCAAGGTTAGTACTAAACTGCCTCTGATACCAACTGTAACGCCCCGACCCCAGCTACCCAGAGTCGGTGCATTACTTCGTAACATTGGCATGATCACAAAAGATCAAGTCTCGAAAGACCGATTAGTTTAGTAGCCTTGGAAACACTAGATACATTCATAAACGTTACATTACATAATAAAGTAAAAAACTACAATAACATAGTCTCCATTTCCAATAGTCATATCACCTTCAGACTATCCCTGCAGGTCAATCCTAAAATACTTCTTCACATCCTGGAAAAATTAAAACATTGAAAGGGGTGAGCTCAGATGCTCAGTAAGAATAACAATATTGCGGAAGCTTTCATAAATAAACATTAACATTTAAGGCAATGTATAACTAAAACAAAAGCCTTTTAAACATGAACTTCAACATAATATGGAAAAAGTAAAATGAGATATTGCCATTTACTTATTCACATGGATATTCTACTGGTCGAATAATCACATGCAATATCAATAACCACTTTCATAATGATGGAATGCATAATGCCAGACTATCATAACCACGTAGCCAAGGCCTCGTGCCAAGACCACAAATAAGATTTTGTCAAGGCCTCGTGCCAAGACACTAGTTTGTCTCATGAGACCTGCCGATGCATCGAGGAGCTATAGCGGGCTCCACCCGTCACTTATTAAGTCCAATGCATTCCTCATATGAATAGGTTTAAACATATCATAAACTATAACATAATCGTATCACATAAAACATGCATAAAGGAAACATAACATTTCAACATTTCAATCACAAGATATAAATAAAACACATTTATATAATAAAAACACTTTCAAAACCATTTTCAATTCCAAAATAAAAGAAAAGTAAAACATGGTATCTATTTTTCTTTAAAAAAAAAGTAATGGCTCGTAGAGGAAGCCGAAACTCAAATAATGGTTACGGCAGCGGAGAAGTCGTTGTCGCCGCATATGTACGGAAAGAAAAACATTCCCTTTTTTTCGTTTAGTAAAACGCTTAGTATAAAAAAGATTTCTTTTGAATAAACGTAAAAGTCAAAGGGGTTTATACACTGTACAAAAGAAAGTTGTGTATAAAACCAAATATGCCTCAATGAAAGGAGATTGAGACAAAGTCCTTAAAAAGATCATTTTTAAAATAAAATAGATCTATTATGTGTATTCACTATAATTACACATAAAGAAAGTACAAATACAAGATAGGACATAATAATATCATGACATAATTTTAAAGTAGGAGATTAACCCAAAGAATGGAAGTTGGGTTAAGAAGTTCCCTTACCTTGCGTCCTGTCCTGACTTGACCGTTCTTTAACCTCCTGAATAATAAACTAGAGTTAATTACTATTTACTTAAGAACCTTTTTCATGTTAATTATTCCTTTTATATCCCTTATTACCATGTTATGAACATTATGTAATTATTTAAGTTTATAACGGTCATTTTGTCGATCTTGGGTACTTGAGTCAAAAATAACATTCTTATAATTACAAGTTGTTCATGTGGTGATATATCCATTATATCCAGAATTATATTCATTATATAGATATCATATATCTCATATATATCTAGTATATACATGCATTTATAATATTCCATAACGTTTAGAGGTAAGAAATGAAATGCACCGTTCATGGAGACGGTAAGCCGTACGTACGCATGAACGCTACTTTCATTTCTATTTCATATTTAATGGAATGAAATCATAATGATATAAATGTATAATATAATTCCAGTATAATATATCATATAATACCATTTACTCCATCCTTTATACATCCCACATATGGTATTAACGATTCAAATCACTTTGAGGGGGCGGTAGTCCGCACTTCCTAAAATGAAAATATCGCGTTTACCCATAATGGAAACCATAAAGGTATTCCATAAATGAAAAATAAAAAATCATAAGAAAAAAAAACATAATATATATCATATATAAAAATAGTGTCATCATAATGGCCACCATTAGAGGTGTTATATGAGTATTGAACAATCATCGTTTCGTGAGGCAAAAATTCGCCATCCGCAGAAAGAGCATGTTCTTTAACCATTAGATGTAGGTTTGTGTAAGTGTAGCTCGAATCCTTATTATAACAATATCCTAGTATATTGAGGATACTGGTGTTGTTACAAAAGAAATGAATAAAAAGAGTTTATGGGGTTGGAGAAGAAAAATAAAACAAAACAACATTAGAGAAGACATTACCTTAAAATCGGGTAACTCTTTTTGATTTGAGCCAAAGGCTTCCTTGGGAAGAGTTCTGCCCAAAGTGAGGCTTCTAGGAGTAAGAGGGGGAAGTTGGGAGAGTATTTGGGCAGAGGTTGGCCGATCCAAATGGCTTGAAAGTGTGAATGAGGTGGTAGAGGTGGGGGCCTTTTATAAGAGGAGAGGAGGGACACTCTTGGAAAGTAAGGAAATTTTACATTATTATACAATGCTTTTCGGATTCTAAAGATCCCACACTTATATAATTCGTGGATAAGGTGATAATTGTTCTAAATCTACCCATCCAATAGTATTTGGACAAGTGTAAGCCTTGGATTGTACATCATCTTTTCATTTTATTAAAATCGTTAAATAATGAGGTCATCGCTGCATCATAATGATGTCATAAATAATTTAATTTATTTAATGTCTAAAAATTATAAAAAAAATACTATGATGTAGGAAATATTTTTAGATTTCCAGTTACTATTTATAGTCAAAAATATGACTTGTATAACCCCATGTAAAAATTGTTTTAGTAAAACATTTCATGATTGTGTCATTTTTTACTTTAACATTAAATAAAAGGTATTTATGTCATTTTCCAACTAAAGTGACTCCATGGGGTCCCCAAGTTGACCCATGGATTTTCTTGGTCGGACATGGCACATCCAATGAGGGTTGGACATGTGTCAATCTCATCTCATATTATTAAAACATTATTTTTACCTTAAACTACACTAATTACCTCTAATCGCGATTAAGAACTTAAAAGTTACTATTCACCAAAAATTATTTTAATCTCATTGAACCACATTTTACTTCTTAATGACAACCATGTATGTCGGATTTTTGAAAATCAAATCACAGAGGTGGTAATATTTCATTTAAACGACAAATCAGTTATTTAACTACCACTTAGTGGTTTCGCTATTCATCAAAAATTGAAGTTTTTCAGAACAATGCCAAAATTTCACCCTAAGCTATAATTGATATTCCGATTTCAAAAATGATGTCTATTTTACAAAATTCCAAAAATATAAGTTGCATTAATTTATTTTATAATTAATTCCCGCTGTCACAACAAATAGCGTGTTTTTAAGAAACAATTTATATCAAAAGATTGGCAATTGTTTATGTCCAATTTCAATGTTAAATTAATTCCAATGACCACCATTGGATAAAATGGTAAAAAAATATTCTAATTATACTTTAAAACCACTAAATAGTATAATTTATCACAATAAATTATTTTGATTAAAAAAGTTGTTTTAAGTATTTTTCACTATTCATAAAAAAATTGGAAGTTCTGAGAAAGTCACAAAAAATTCAACTTAGGATAATTTCGATATTACGAATACAAAAATGAAGTCCATTTTGAAATATAAAATTTCTATAAATTTAAAAAGTGATTATTACTATTCATAACGGCTACTTTGATTAGTTGCGGTGTTTTAGAACTCGAGGTTGCATACAACACACGCTACTGCATTATTGAAAGAGAAGCGTATCATGGAAGCTCGGGGTGTTACAAGATGACTCTCATCGGCCCCGCTGGAAGATGGTGGCACGTGGCGGCGGCATGCGGTGGTGGCAAGGTGCCGTGACCGGATGGCCGCGGTGGGGGGGAGGGGGCGACGCCGACGCGCCACGTGGAAGATGAGAGGACGCTCGGGAGGTGCACCAATAGCTAGATCCTGCCATCCATTTTGGGATATGGGGTAGCGCCCTACTGGGGCTGCCAGCTGGAAGAACCAGATGCCCCACGTATGGTCTAGCACAACCGGTCTGCACCGTGCGGGTCGAGTTCTTTAGGTGGGCCACACCCCACCAGGAGGGCCGGGCCACCTATGGGATGGACCCGCAAGCCCAACCAGCTGGACCCTTACCGGACCCTCACCGGACCCTCGGGTCCGACCGGGTTGGACCAGACC
This sequence comes from Viscum album, assembly GCA_963277665.1. Lineage (NCBI taxonomy): Eukaryota > Viridiplantae > Streptophyta > Magnoliopsida > Santalales > Viscaceae > Viscum > Viscum album. The sequence continues at coordinate 175,606,749 of OY728157.1, forward strand.
CGACCGACCCCGTTTCACTAAAATGACTATAACTCGTAGACCAGACATCCGATTGACGCACCATCTATGACATGAGGACCCTTACGATGAGGAGGTCCTTTTGAGATACCCCACTTGAGTTTTGGAAGAAGTTGGAGCACAGTCGGGTTGGATCAGACTCAAATCCAACCGGGCCCTATTTACCTTTTTACCTATATCTTATAGACCGGGCACCTGATTGACGCGCCGTCTGTCATGTTGGAACCCTTACGATAAGACGGTCCTTTGGGTTACTTCTAAGTGGTACTTCGTGACAGTTGAGATACAACCGGTGGCTTGAGGAGTGGATCCTCTGAAAATCAAGTATGCTAAGTGAGGGAATCTAGTGGCTGGTCGTGACGTGATAAAGGAATAACAATCCTCTATGGGTCATCACTTAGCGATCCTATGTGGGTGAGCACGTGGCGATCCTCTGTGGGTCAGCATGTGGCGATCCTCTGTGGGTCAGCACATAGCGATCCTCTATGGGTCAGCACTTAGCGATCCTCCGTGGGTCATCACGTAGCGATCCTCCATGGGTCAGCACGTAGTAGTCCTTCGTGGGTCAGCACCTAACGATCCTCTGTGGGTCATCATGTAGCGATCCTACATGGGTGAGAACCTAGCGATCCTCTGTGGGTCAACACCTAGTGATCCTCTATGGGTCAGCACCTAGCGACCCTGTGCGGTCCGACAACAAAATCCTCTCGATATAATAAGATGATCTAGCTTTATGACTAATCATCTTTATTCCCATTCTTTAAGTTGTATACCTAGTGTGAGATGCCTTTTACTTTGTGTCATGTGATTGAGATCATGCTTTTCGTTTTTTCCCTTGTTGGATTATGAGAGACCTTTGGGGGTCTTGGGGTCCCTACTAAGTAATGTTATACTCACCCCTGCATGGGTTTCACCCGAACCTTCTCGTGTCTTGTGCAGACGACAAACAGCTTGACTGAGACTTTGGAGAGACAGGGCTAGATGGTACACAGAGGTGACCGATTGATGTGGTGAGCCGCAATGATGAGTTGTACCTACCCTACATGTAGGATTCTTGGTAAACGATCTCTAGAGCTTGTTTTTTCTTTTGTTGTACTACCCTTTTAGTTGGTCTTGTATACTGACCCCTTTTTACTTTCAGTACTTAATTTTACTCTTAGTGGTGGATTTTAGTGGTGGTTGTACTAATTATTTTCCATCATGTTTTACTTGTATGCAATGCGGCCTGTCTCTATGTGTACGGGTTTAAAGGAAATGCCTTCCATTTTTGGGTTTCGCCTTTTTGATGCTAGTCACTAGCCTATAACCTATGGAAGTTGGGCTTGGGGTAGTCACGACATTGGCCCCGGGGGACGGGTCATGACATAAGAACCAAATTACAAACCATCTTCTTGATCTCATAAAAATTTATAGGCAACACATTTACTTTAGGTAACAATGCTTTAATCATAGAGAATATATGATCAAAATAGATATTTGACATTCCATTATCTAATTTAATAGCCATAAATTTTACAACCACATCAAATTTTCTTATCTTACAACTAGGATATAAGACATCCTCATCGGACTTCAACAACTCATAAAATTGGGATGATTCCAACTCGGGAGTTAAATCAATATCATCTTGAGTTTTAGTTTGTTAAAAAGAGGGACCAACCAAATCATGTACTAAATTTTAAAACCATAATAGATATGAAACCAAATTATTAGTATCTTCTCCATAACTGCGTTCACCATGTTGATACAAAAAACCATAATCTTTTCAAAAACCAAAATGAAATAGTTGATCCCCCAACATTGTCAAATATTTCAAACCTCCTTAGATCACATTTCTTATATGGATACTTAATTGTCCCTTCTAAAACAAATTCTGGTTTTGATGAGGCAAATGATAAAAAATCTTCAACACCCTCAATGTATACAAGATTTATACCAGAACTATTTGAATTACCATGAAGATTTATCCAATCGTGATCATGTATTAAATATTGTTGTCGACTTCCTTGTTCCATATTTCTCTAAAAAAATATAAAGTAAATAAATTTTTAATGATTTATTTGATATAAGAAAAACACGATCCAAAAAAGAGTAGAAAATTAAAAAATAAGAATTAACTTGTAAATATTATAAATTCTATCTATTTACTGCTGTTTTTTACTAATTACCACTGTTTTTTTTCTAATTACCATTGCTATTAAATAATTATAGTGATTTAATGTCCAGTTCTACTAATTTTTAAAATTACCATTAATTTTTACAAATTATTAATAATTATTACTAATTATTATTAATTACCACTAATTATTGGAATTTTTTACTACTTATTACTAATCATTACCAATTACCACTAAATATTACTAATTATTACAAATTAGTACTAATTATTACTAATTACCACTAATTACCAATAATTTTTTCTAATTACCACTAATTTTCACTAATTAACACCAATTTTTACTAATTAGCACTAATTTATACAAATTATCACTAATTTTTAATAATTACCATTAATTTTAAATAATTACCACTAATTATTACTAATTATTTCTAATTATTACTAATTATTTCTAATTATTACAAATATTACTAATTACTACTAATTATTACTAATTACCACTAATTATTACTAATTACCACTAATTTTTACTAATTACCACTAATTTTTACTAATTACCACTAATTATTACTAATTATCACTAATAACCACTAATTTTTAGTAATTATCACTAATTACCACTAATTATTACTAATTGTTACTAATTATGACTAATTATTACTAAATACCATTAATTACCACTATTTATTACTAACTGTTACTAATTGTTACTAATTATTACTAATTATCTCTAATTATCACTAATTCTTACTAATTCTTACTAATTATTATGAATTATCACTAATTATCACTAATTATTACTAATTATCACTAATTATTACTAATTATTACTAATTATCACTAATTATCCCTAATTATAGCTAATTATCACTAATTATTGCTAATTATCACTAATTACTACTAAATAAAACTAATTACCAGCAATTACCCCTAATTATCACTAATTACCACTAATTACCACTAATTACCACTAATTACCACTAATTACCACTAATTACCACTAATTTTTACAAATTACCACTAATTATTTCTAATTATCACTAATTACCACTAATTACCACTAATTATTACTAATCATTACCACTTATTACTAATTATTACTAATTATCACTAATTATTACTAATAATCACTAATTATTACTAATTATCACTAATTATTACTAATAACCACTAATTACAACTAATTATTACTAATTCTTACTAACTATCACAAATTATGACAAATTATGACTAATTATCACTAATTATCTCTAATTATCATAAATTACCACACATTATCACTAATTGTTACTAATTATTACTAATTATCACTAATTACCACTAATTATCACTAATTACCACTAATTACCACTAATTATCACTAATTATTGCCAACTATTAGTAATTATCACTAATTAACACTAATTATTACCAATTATTATGAATTATCACTATTTATTACTAATTATCACTAATTGTTGCTAACTATTACTAATTATTACTAATTACCACTAATTATTACTAATTATCACTAATTAGCACTAATTATTACTAATTATTTCTAATTATTAGTAATTAGTACTAATTACCACTAATTATTACTTATTATTACTAATTATTACTAATTATCACCAATTATAACTAATTATCACTAATTATCACTAATTATTACTAATTATCTCTAATTATTACTAATTATTACTAATTATTACTAATTAATACTAATTATCACCAATTAACAGTAATTATGACTAATTATCACTAATTATTACCAATTATGACTAATTATTAGTAATTATCACTAATTACCATTAATTACCACTAATTATTTCTAATTATCACTAATTATTTCTAATTATCACTAATTATCACTAATTATCACTAATAGCTCTAATTATTACCAATTTCACTAATTACCACTAATTATCACTAATTATCACTAATTATCACTAATTATCACTAATTATCCCTAATTATCCCTAAATATCACTAATTATTACTAAATACCACTAATTATGACTAATTATTACCAATTATTACTTATTATCACTACTTATTACTGATTATTACTAATTATTACTCATCAATACTAATCACCACTAATTTCCCCTAATTATTACTAATTATTACTTATTATTACTAATTACCACTAATTACCCCTAATTACCCCCAATTATTACTAATTATGACTAATTATCACTAATTATTACTAATTATCACTAATTATTACTAATTATCACTAATTAATACTAATTATCACGAATTACCACTATTTATTACTAATTATGACTAATTATAACTAATTATGACTAATTATGACTAATTATGACTAATTATTACTAATTATCACTAATTATCACTAATTATTACTAATTACGACTAATTATCACTAATTATGACTAATTACCACTAATTATTACTAATTATCACAAATTATTACTAATTATCACTAATTATCACTAATTATTACTAATTATCACTAATTATTACTAATTATCACTAAGTATGACTAATTATAACTAATTACCATTAATTACCCCTAATTATTACTAATTATTATTAATTATTACTAATTATTACTAATTATCACCAATTATTACCAATTATCACTAATTATTACTAATTATGAACAATTATTACTAATTATCACTAATTATTACTAATTATTACCAATTAATACTAATTACCCCTAATTACCACTAATTAATATTAATTAACGCTAATTAATACTAATTATCAATAATTAGTACTAATTATCACTAATTATCGCTAATTATCGCTAATTATCACTAAGTATCACTAATTATAAAAATAATCACTAATTAGCACTAATTATCATTAATTATCACTAATTACAACTAATTACCACTATTTACCACTAATTACCACTAATTAGTACTAATTAACGCTAATTAGTATTAATTGTCTTTAATGTTTACCAATTACTATTAATTTTTTCCAATTACTGCTATTTTTAGCTAATCACCACTAATTTTTACTAATTACGGCTAATTTTTAATAATTACCTCTAATTTTTACTAATTACCACTAATTTTTACTAATTACCTCTAATTTTTACTAATTACCGTTAATTATTACTAATTACGACTAATTATCACTTATTATTACAAAATTTTATTAGTTTATAACAATTTTTTACTAATTTCTCCTAATTATTACTAATTACTAAAAATTTTTACTAATCACTGCTAATTTTTAATAATTATATTGATTTATCGTTATTTTTCACCAATTAGCGTTAATTTATACCATTTGCTGCTATTTTTTATTAATCACTATTAATTATTAATAATTACCACTAAATTTTACTAATTAGCGCTATTTTTTACTAATTACCGCTAATTATTACTAATTAATGCTAATTACCACTTATTATTACTAATTTTTATTAATTTATAACAATTTTTACCAATTAACGCTAATTTTAAATTTTTTTTATCGCTAATTTTTACTAATTACCACTAATTAATACTAATTACCGTTTTTACTCATTACCATTAATTATTTCTAATTACCGCTAATTATAGCTATTTACTGCTAATTAAAACTAATTAGTGCAAATTAAAACTATTTACTTTTTAATTACAAACATTACTACTAATTAAAACTAAATATTACTAATTTAAAATAACTATTTCTAAATATAAATAATCACTTCTAATTATAAATAATTACTTATAATTATAAATAATTACTTCTAATTGACTCTAATTACAACTAATTAATAATATTAAAATCTAATAAAAATAAAATAAGTAAAATAAAAATTTAAAATATTACATAAATATATGAAAAATAAAGCTTTTGTTCAAACTTCAAAATTTCCTTCCCTGTAAAAATTTATATTTCTACTTGAAGGAGGGAAAAACTGAAGAAAGGAGAGGTGAATTGGTGAATGGAGAGACAAAATTCGGGGGGGGGGGGTATATAGGTTAGATTTGTAGTGACGAGACTATTTGTGACGAGACCCATCATGTCACGAACCAACTCGGGTCGACCCTGAACCGGTCACCCGAGCCGGTCCGTGACATGACCCGAGAGGCGCTCCCGATCCTCCCGGGCTGGCGACAAGCGCCAGGGCATCAACAGAGGTTGTGGGAACGATTTTGCCCAGTAAAAAATAATTAATTAAAGCTGCAGGAAAATTAAACAGAGCAGCGCAAAATAAATAAAGTAAAGTAACTAAGAACAAAAGAAAATAAAACTAACCGAAAGAGACAACCACTATCACCGTGTGACCTCGCGGGTCACTCTCCAACTCACAACCAAACGTCACCCAAGGCGACGCACCCAAGCTGTAACCTGCACAAACACTAAAAACAGAAAAGATCTATAGGCGTGAGTATTAAAACTCAGTAGGTAGGCCTGACTAAATCTATCCCCAAAGCACATACCAATGAATAAAGAATTTATCAATTCCAGGATTGAACTAAATTATATAAAATATGGTTTCCACACACGCTCATTTCTAAAACAAGTAACAGTCCATTGCCCTTTTTAATTTAGAACAAGTTTAATGTTGAAAGAAACAGGTGCCTTGCATTTTCAAAACACTTTGCGAACAATTTAGAAATCCAAACTTTAGTTTTTTAGGCAAAAGGAGAATCACACACAACACAAACTAAGGGCAATGGTAAAAGTGGCACACATGGGTCAGCTACCGAACTCGACCTCTAAATCGTCCGCCACATACAAATAAACACTAAAATAAACATGGGTCGAACCTAGAAGATCGTAAACAATCCAGAACGTACTATACATGTGACTCATCCTGAAGGCATGCCATAACTCGATGACGTCATAACGCCCATAATACTACCCGGCATAGCCCTGCATGGCCTAACCTAGGGGCCCAATCCCCATAGCAGCAATAACTCAGTATTCCCCTGCTATGGGGCCACTAGCCAGTGCGTGGTCTAAACTAGTGCAACAATCGTTCTCAGAAAATTCACTCAACATGCCAGGTTCCCATGTCAACACAAGCAATAAAAAGAGGGTGCGTCCACAATGTAAATTAATCAGTCACGATGCACCAACATCACATACAGCTCTTGAAAACAACTCACACCAAAGATCACCCCCGAGTGGGTTTTCCAAAATAATCCATTTCATTAAAGTGCCAAACGGGCCTTCACCAATTTTAAAGTAAAACCTCTTTTCTCAAAAGCTCAAAACACTTATTCAGAAGAAATTATTTATCTTTAAAACTAGAAGCACATTTGAAGTTCCGTGAATTATGTTTAAAGGACAAACTGGCATTCTTTCAAAACTGGGTGTCCGCCCGTCAAGAAAATGTCACAAGTGTTCGGTATAAAATAAACAGCTCTTTTCGCACTAAATAATAATTTATAGTTTTATTATCTAATATTATTTCTAATTCATTAAAAATTAATAAAACAACAAGAAATTAATAAATTCTAAATCTAAAGGTAAGTGCAATGGGGGACCTACCTCGACTCGCAGCTCAGTTATGACAACGATGCGGTACGTCCCAACTTGCGCACAAGTACGCGCCACTTGCCGACGACCGCAACATCACGGAAAACCCTTGCCAATGTACTGCAACAACGCAAAGCATCTAAAACACAGTAACAATGTCTTAAAATAATCCAAATGAATAAACAGAGTAAAACCCACCTCGACAACGGTGCAGACGAAACGAAACGAACCCAAAACATGAGGTGTGCCCCGCAAATAAGGCGAACAATCCGAAGCAATCAGAATTACTTCGCCTTCGGCGGCGGCGGACGGAGCGTGCTCTGACGTGACCCGAGACACCCTTTGCGAACCTAGCGAGGGGATTGACAGCCACATCGGGGCAACACCCTACAAAAATTAAACAATACCTAAAAACAATTAATGCAAAAGGACCAAAGCACGACCAAAAAGGTATATGGGACTCACATAAATCAAAAGAAAAACCAAGCACACACTGAAACCTTCCCAAAGCATCATTCGCATCACACTCACCAATAAATAAAACATTTCAATAAATAGTGAAACTTTTCTAGAATGTACACCAAGGCTTTACCCTAAAAACATATTCCATTTTCTCTTTTTTTAAAAAAAAAACAAACGCAACTCGAAACATTTTCCAAACATGGGTTTCACTTTTTATACAAATTAAAACACCATTAAAATAACTTAAATAAAACAATTTCAATCCTACGCATAATTTAATAATTGCATGCGTGATTTATGATGCGACTAAGTTTTCCACCTAAAACAAACACCGTTTCACATAAAACCATCACTTTAAAACCAAATCCACCTCAAATAGTGACTGACCAACCGAGACGGACCAAAATCACAATGAAAAGACCGCCACACTAAAAGATAATTAATATAAACATTAAAACACAAAAAGACACTAATTCAACAGGTGCGAAACCAAGCAACAGACAGAAAAGTTTCCCCGAGACGAAACCAACGGATTGAAACCAATCAACTTCACAAAATCCAACTAAATTTACAACATTAATGGTATAATTAACGATTAACAATGGTGCGAAGAACAAGAAAACAACGTAAACTTAATTTACAAGTAAATGCAATGGGGTTACTACCTCAAAGTTGGATAAACATCCGAGAACCCGGAGCAATTCATACTTCACGCCATCACTGCACCCCAAAGAAGAGAAAAAAAGAAAACGACCACTGAAGGGGGGGTTCGAGCTGCTGGAATAAGAGTTGCGCACCGGCTTGAAAGAAGGGAGGTGCACTGGGTAGAAGATCGTGCCAGGGGGTAGCAGGACGGAAGAAGGGCCGCTGGTAAAGGTTCGGCCGACCGAATATGGGGATGTGAAGCCGTGGGTCGGCCGTAGAGGAGGGAGGGCGCGGTCACGGGTTGGATGGAGGTCGCGCCAGTTGGAGCGGGGTCGGCTGAAGGCAGGATCGCCGGCAAGGGGGTAGAGCGGCTGGGCAGGAGATGGGCGGAGTTGGGTATGGATGGAGAGAGGCTGTTGCGCCATGCCAAGGGGAGGGGGAGAAGGCGCCTCGCGCCGGATGTAGGACAGGGTGGCGGCTTCACTGGATCGGGAGGAGGAGAAGTGAGCGGAGGGGGGGAAAAACAGGTTGGGCGGCGGAGCGGCGAAGCCGGGGGGAGGGGAACCGAGGGCGGGGTCCTGGGCGCAGAAGGGAGAACGAGCAAAACAAAAAAAAACGGGGAGGGGGAAAGGGTCCGCCGCCAGGTAAGGTAGGGTTTCCCCTTAAAAAAACAAAATAATATAAAAAAAACAAAGGTAATAATAATTTTAATTATATTGATAATGAAAAAAATGAAATTAATAATAAACTCAAGGATAATTAAAATGATACTTTTATTATGTTTCATTTTAAATAACAATTATATTTATAACAATTTAATAATAACAGTTTTATTACCAAATTAAATAATAATAATATTTCCGTTCGCGCAAACATATTCTCATTGTGAAAATTTAAACGTTAACAGTGTTTTATCAATATACAATTTTATTTATCTTCCCTATTCAATTAGCTTAATTTATTTATTTAATTTCATTACTTATTTGAAGTGTCGCACCATGGCGCATTCACTCAGACCAAACGCACAGTCGCCGCTAATGGCGCGGTGACCGTACACCGGCCCAAGGCCAACCAAAACATCAAACAAGGAAAAATTCAAACCGGGTCCCAACTAAACCTCATCCAATTGACTCCGGACCGAGTAAACAATTAAAATATAATAAAATAAAATAAAATAAACATACGTCTGAGGTCGGGGTGTGACAATTCTCCCCACCACAAACACTTTCTGCCCCCAGAAAGTCACCAAGCCAACAGTTAGCATAACTCGAGTCTGTACCCAGGAAAAACCAGAAGAAACTGAGAGGATAGGGGTGACCATTACCAACACAAGTCACACCCGACCAACTCAAGTACAAACATTGTCTGAGGTTGAGGGGAGAACACGGGAGGGTTCTCCCCACCACAGAAATCTACTAACACGGAGACCTTGAAACTCGAACACACCACCCCTGAGGGGGGGGGGCAACACGGGAACTCCCAAACCGAACCCAGTCACTTTCTCCACACAGACCGAACAACACTCAGAGACTTAAACCGGAAGCTTTCTACCAAACGACCCAAAAGCTCGAGGATAAGGAATTATCTCAACCCCTCACTCACCGACCGAAGAAAAACCTCATCGCAACCAGAGTCTAGGGAATTTCTAGCCCGAACTCACAAAGGACCTCGAAACAACGCCTGTTAATTTCATAAGACCACACATCCCCCTAACACACACAATTGAGACCCAACTCAAAATTAGATTGACCCGTTCATTTGTGGGTCCATCACCCTTCAAGGAGAACCAAACAATTTCAAAACACACTAAGAACAGATAAGACCGCTTAGACTGTGGTAGAATAAGTTCATCACGCAACCGCAACAAAGGTGATATTACAACGATAACAAGAATAGAACAAGGAATCTTTGGATATTTTTCTTCAAAAATATGAAAACAGAATCCGAAGCGAGGTTCTTTACACCCTCAGCAACTCCTGACTGTGCGCGAGCTTCACCCCGAGACCTGTGGCTGGGGCCCTGATGGCTGAAGCATCTCCTGCCTCACAGTCAGAAATTTTCATCTCCTGGTCTCTAACTCCTTCACGAGCGACGCTTCTTCTAGAACTCTCCCTGGTGGCTTGAACAGACGCACGGTAGCAAGACTTCGAAGGGATGCGGCAAGGTGAATTAGAATGTCTGGACAGGCCATACTGGTGGCACACAAGAGAGCGGTCCGACGAACTATGAGACGGTACCGACGAGGATGGTTTCCTGGAGACAGGTTCCACTGGCCCACACTCCTTTCCAGGCGGGGAACCTTCTCGGAAGTCGACCACCGTTAATAACACCCAAAACTCCAACGATGATGAGACATATCATCTTCACTAGTCTAAAACTGAACCCTCAAATAAACCTGAGACGGTACACACCCTAATAGGCCTGGGAGTTCCCAACAACCTGAAGACCCACTCCAATTCCACAACCAAACAACTACCCCTCACAGACTTTGATTTCTTTGATCGATAGGCAATATGCAAAAGAACTGAAAATTGGGCATGACTCATTAGCAACCTTAGCGACCTTTCTGGGCGGCATACTCATGACAACATGTGAAACATCAACGAAACCGGAATCAAGACAAAACTCAATCAAGGAAACAACACAAGCCAAGGTCAAAAGGCCCATAATCCAAACATATACAACCACAAGCATAAATCACTTTCCAAAACCATCATTTCTTTAAAACATTACAACTCACCTATGGCACCTTATGAACCGTCACATGTGCGTTCATTCAATCTCGCTCACATCATCTGCAAACAAGTGCCCCCTACGCACTCTCTGTACATACCCACGCACATGTGACCCTCCATAAGGAGTGCCAAGGTTCAAACACTTCATTTCTTACCAAATCCAAATACATAACATATTGTTCCAAACCAAAACACTTTTTCCTTAAAAACCCACTTTACTAATTTCAAAAACAATTTGGAAGAAACCCCTTTTTTTTTCATTTCCAAATCACTTTCATTTTCAAAACACACACACACAGACCGAGTTTAAAACAAAATACAACCAACTATAAACCATCGGAATGAGGGACTAGTGTCTGCACTTAACTCGGCGACATGGTGGTGAGTCATGCCCCAAGTAAGACATAACACTAATAGGACCTTAAACCGGGAACTTGTACTCCACATGGGTCACCACCCCATGTGAGGCCGTAACGCGAACCGATTTGCTCCCATTGTCATCACTTAATCCAAAACAACCAAGGACAAAAGACTCAATCCCGAACTAACCCTGGTAACTCAGGTCTCGTCACGAGCGGTGGTGATCAGGCACCGACCCGTAACCTATCTCCTGAGCCCCGACAGTCCTAATCTCCTTCTATCAGACATCCCAAATAACAAAGGGCACTCTTAAAAGCGAGGTCCGCTAAGAGCCAACCTCCCTCTGATACCATTTTGTCATGAACCAACTCGGGTCGACCCTGAACCGGTCACCCGAGCCGGTCCGTGACATGACCCGAGAGGCGCTCCTGATCCTCCCGGGCTGGCGACAAGCGCCAGGGCATCAACAGAGGTTGTGGGAACGATTTTTCCCAGTAAAAAATAATTAATTAAAGAAGTAGGAAAATTAAACAGAGCAGCGCAAAATAAATAAAGTAAAGTAACTAAGAACAAAAGAAAATAAAACTAACCGAAAGAGACAACCACTATCACCGTGTGACCTCGCGGGTCACTCTCCAACTCACAACCAAACGTCACCCAAGGCGACGCACCCAAGCTGTAACCTGCACAAACACTAAAAACAGAAAAGATCTATAGGCGTGAGTATTAAAACTCAGTAGGTAGGCCTGACTAAATCTATCCCCAAAGCACATACCAATGAATAAAGAATTTATCAATTCCAGGTTTGAACTAAATTATATAAAATATGGTTTCCACACACGCTCATTTCTAAAACAAGTAATAGTCCATTGCCCTTTTTAATTTAGAACAAGTTTAATGTTGAAAGAAACAGGTGCATTGCATTTTCAAAACACTTTGCGAACAATTTAGAAATCCAAACTTTAGTTTTTTAGGCAAAAGGAGAATCACACACAACACAAACTAAGGGAAATGGTAAAAGTGGAACACATGGGTCAGCTACCAAACTCGACCTCTCAATCGTCTGCCACATACAAATAAACACTAAAATAAACATGGGTCGAACCTAGGAGATCGTAAAAAATCCAGAACGTACTATACATGTGACTCATCCAGAAGGCATGCCATAACTCGATGACGTTATAACGCCCATAATACTACCCAGCATAGCCCTGCATGGCCTAACCGAGGGGCCCAATCCCCATAGCAGCAATAACTCAGTATTCCCCTGCTATGGGGCCACTAGCCAGTGCGTGGTCTAAACTAGTGCAGCAATCGTTCTCAGAAAATTCACTCAATATGCCAGGTTCCCATGTCAACACAAGCAATAAAAAGGGGGTGCGTCCACAATGTAAATTAATCAGTCACGATGCACCAACATCACATACAGCTCTTGAAAACAACTCACACCAAAGATCACCCCCGAGTGGGTTTTCCAAAATAATCCATTTTATTAAAGTGCCAAACGGGCCTTCACCAATTTTAAAGTAAAACCTCTTTTCTCAAAAGCTCAAAACACTTATTCAGAAGAAATTATTTATCTTTAAAACTAGAAGCACATTTGAAGTTCCGTGAATTATGTTTAAAGGACAAACTGGCATTCTTTCAAAACTGGGTGTCCGCCCGTCAAGAAAATGTCACAAGTGTTCGGTATAAAATAAACATCTGTTTTCGCACTAAATAATAATTTAAAGTTTTATTATCTAATATTATTTCTAATTCATTAAAAATTAATAAAACAACAAGCAATTAATAAATTCTAAATCTAAAGGTAAGTGCAATGGGGGACCTACCTCGACTCGCAGCTCAGTTATGACAACGATGCGGTACGTCCCAACTTGCGCACAAGTACGCGCCACTTGCCGACGACCGCAACATCACGGAAAACCCTTGCCAATGCACTGCAACAACGCAAAGCATCTAAAACACAGTAACAATGTCTTAAAATAATCCAAATGAATAAACAGTGTAAAACCCACCTCGACAACGGTGCAAACGAAACGAAACGAACCCAAAACATGAGGTGTGCCCCACAAATAAGGCGAACAATCCGAAGCAATCGGAATTACTTCGCCTTCGGCGGCGGCGGACGGAGCGTGCTCTGACGTGACCCGAGACACCCTTTGCAAACCTAGCGAGGGGATTGACAGCCACATCGGGGCAACACCCTACAACAATTAAACAATACCTAAAAACAATTAATGCAAAAGGACCAAAGCACGACCAAAAAGGTATATGGGACTCACATAAATCAAAAGAAAAACCAAGCACACACTGAAACCTTCCCAAAGCATCATTCGCATCACACTCACCAATAAATAAAACATTTCAATAAATAGTGAAACTTTTCTAGAATGTACAACAAGGCTTTACCCTAAAAACATACTCCATTTTCTCTTTTTTTTTAAAAAACAAATGCAACTCGAAACATTTTCCAAACATGGGTTTCACTTTTTATACAAATTAAAACACCATTAAAACAACTTAAATAAAACAATTTCAATCCTACGCATAATTTAATAATTGCATGCATGATTTATGACGCGACTAAGTTTTCCACCTAAAACAAACATCGTTTCACATAAAACCGTCACTTTAAAACCAAATCCACCTCAAATAGTGACCGACCAACCGAGACGGACCAAAATCACAATGAAAAGACCGCCACACTAAAATATAATTAATATAAACATTAAAACACAAAAAGACACTAATTCAACTGGTGCGAAACCAAGCAACAGATAGAAAATTTTCCCCGAGACGAAACCAACGGATTGAAACCAATCAACTTCACAAAATCCAACTAAATTTACAACATTAATGGTATAATTAACAATTAACAATGGTGCGAAGAACAAGAAAACAACGTAAACTTAATTTACAAGTAAATTCAATGGGGTTACTACCTCAAAGTTGGATAAACATCCGAGAACCCGGAGCAATTCATACTTCACGCCATCACTGCACCCCAAAGAAGAGAAAAAAAGAAAACGACCACTGAAGGGGGGGTTCGAGCTGCTGGAATAAGGGTTGCGCACCGGCTTGAAAGAAGGGAGGTGCACTGGGTAGAAGATCGTGCCAGGGGGTAGCAGGACGAAAGAAGGGCCGCTGGCAAAGGTTCGGCCGACCGAATATGGGGATGTGAAGCCGTGGGTTGGCCGTAGAGGAGGGAGGGCGCGGTCACGGGTTGGATGGAGGTCGCGCCAACTGGAGCGGGGTCGGCTGAAGGCAGGATCGCCGGCAAGGGGGTAGAGCGGCTGGGCAGGAGATGGCCGGAGTTGGGTATGGCCGGAGAGAGGCTGTTGCGCCATGCCGAGGGGAGGGGGAGAAGGCGCCTCGCGCCGGATGTAGGACAGGGCGGCGGCTTCACTGGATTGGGAGGAGGAGAAGTGAGCAGAGGGGGGGAAAAAACAGGTTGGGCGGTGGAGCGGCGAAGCCGGGGGGAGGGGAACCGAGGGCGGGGTCCTGGGCGCAGAAGGGAGAACGAGCAAAACAAAAAAAAAACGGGGAGGGGGAAAGGGGCCGCCGCTAGGTAAGGTAGGGTTTCCCCTTAAAAAAACAAAATAATATAAAAAAAAACAAAGGTAATAATAATTTTAATTATATTGATAATGAAAAAAAATGAAATTAATAATAAACTCAAGGATAATTAAAATGATACTTTTATTATGTTTCATTTTAAATAACAATTATATTTATAACAATTTAATAATAACAGTTTTATCACCAAATTAAATAATAATAATATTTCCGTTCGCGCAAACATATTCTCATTGTGAAAATTTAAACGTTAACATTGTTTTATCAATATACAATTTTATTTATCTTCCCTATTCAATTAGCTTAATTTATTTATTTAATTTCATTACTTATTTGAAGTGTCGCACCATGGCGCATTCACTCAGACCAAACGCACAGTCGCCGCTAATGGCACGGTGACCGTACACCGGCCCAAGGCCAACCAAAACATCAAACAAGGAAAAATTCAAACCGGGTCCCAACTAAACCTCATCCAATTGACTCCGGACCGAGTAAACAATTAAAATATAATAAAATAAAATAAAATAAACATACGTCTGAGGTCGGGGTGTGACACATCACAAATAGTTATTGTAATAAATACTTGAGGTGGTGGTTAAAAAACTTATTACGATGGGTTCCATCGCAAATACTCCCCCGCCGATAGAGTATTTGTAACGGGTGAATGATCCCGTCGCAGTTACCTTTACACGACCAAGGGTATTTGTGATGAGATTAGAATCCGGTTGCAAATAGTTTCTTTCGTATGACTATTTGCGACGAGCGCAGGGCCCGTCGCAAATGACTAGTCACAAAAGGTTATTTTTCTTCTAGTGAAGATTCACAATTTCTTAAGTCCAAAAACAGATGAAGAACGATCAGAGATTCCATCGAGAAGTGTTGAGGAATTTGGTTGGAAAGCATGGGATTACATGGCGTGTAGCAAGGGTACACGCTATGTACCCAAGTGCACTGCACTTGGCTGTGTTGCGGGATATACGATGCACCGATCAATAACTACATGCCATGTATTTATTGCACACCACATGTAGACTAGACCAACCAAGTACATGACATGTCAGATTACACAACGTGTAGGTGGCATACACGCCATGTATTCTACATGCATTAGTGATGAAATTCATGTAACCCGTGTGGTCATTATACATAGTCAAAACCACGTGAGATTAACAACCCATTGCATTAATGGAGTACATGACGTGTAACCGGCGTACACGGTATGTAACTCATTAATTCTCATATTTGAATTACAAGTAGAGCCATTTGACGAGACAAGCAGACACATGACATGTGATATACACAAGGTGTAGCTGGCTTGTACACGTTGTGTAGTACCGTGTTCGATGAACACACCGAGTCCTTCAGTGGGTTGCACGAAAACATGACAAGTGGAACACACAATGTGTATCTGGTAGTACACACCGTATAGTCTAGCTGGTTCACATGTGGAAGCCCTAGGTGTGTAACCCGAGTACACATCAACCAAGATACAGGACGTGTAACTCTTAAGTACACACCGTGTAGTCTCCCAATCAAGGATAAAATTAAATTACATTAAATTGATAATTCCAACATTAAAACCTAATTTTATTTTCTGGAACCATATATGTTTGAAAATCTAATAATTTCTTTAAATTATTATTAAAATTCTCAATTAATTTATTGTAATAATTTGCAATAATTGGTTATGCCATTTATTTTCCATGAATGTCATTAAGATGGGTATTTCTAAGAGAATTCATATGGTCATTAAGATGAAATGAAACTGATTAATTAATTAATTAATTAATTGAAGTGTGTTTATCTTAATAATAAAGAACGAATAGAAATGAATGTTAAATAGTTTACTTTTGTGTATACGGTGGATGTATGACCGTTCATGAGTTTGAACAAGACTTATGTATGTGTTGAATATTCTAATATAATTTATTTCATGGGTTCCAATTATTTAATATTAAATTAAATTTGATGGTCCACATGTCATCCCTCCCTCTATTATTATGTAGGTACTACATGTCCTTGGTTATTTATGTAATCCTCATTAACCAATCCCTTGGTTCCCTTCACCTGTGTGTGAGTTATAAATACTTGTTATTAATAGAGCATCCTACGGAACATGGAGGTGGTTCAAGATAGAACCATAATGATTCTAACCCAGGTGATAGTCATGTGTACAGGTGGAATACAGTAAGTCTTTACAAGACCAGCACAAATAATTTTCTCCTAGGTCAAAGGTTGATTTATTGTCTGCTCAATAAATCAACTGTTAGATAAGCTCATGATTAGATCATTTATTATTTATTTATTTCTGTATTATGCATTATTAATTTTATGGATTCAATACCGCTATCACTTAAATAAATGAATTAAAGTGAAAAAATGAAATTTAAATAAATAGATTATGTGTAAATGTTTTACCCAACATGGTTTATTAATTAAGTAAAATCCACTTAATATTAACAGGTTATGTAATGGATAAAACAAGATAAAATTTATGCATTATAAATTAAAATCCATCAAATATATATTAATTCAGACTTGAACTTCCATTACTTGATTAGGAATGAAAGCCTTATAACTAAGTGTTTAACCAACCTTCATTAGGGAAATTACTTTTAACATGGAGTCCTTATGAAAGTTATGGGCTGACTTAACCATATAACATTAAGAGAAGTATCCTTATCTATAATTGATGTTACTTAGAGGCAAGTGTTAAGAAAATCCAAGTATGAATTTTAGGATTGGGGAGTCCACTAAATAGACCAAAGAGCTACAAACCTACAGTTGGCAAAGGCTTACCTACCTAAATACCTTCAAGTATCTTGACCAACCCTCGCTGGGGTTATGTGAAGGGGAATATGTATCCTTGCTACTAGAATTTCTTAGAAACTATACATTATAAGTTCAATGGTGAGGGATATTGAGACTTGATAAAATAGTGGAATACTTAATAAACTTAACTATATTATTTTTTACATAATTTGTAATCAAGAATAATACTAATAATCTGCTCTTTTATAATTGTATAAAATGTAAAGTTCTTAATCCACACTATCCATTTGATCTATATTGGAGAAATACAATATACTTACTATAAGTAACTTCCTGGAGTGGTTCAGATGCCTTTAGGTTGTGCTGTGTCAAGAAAAAAAATCTTACGTGCTAGAATCCTCAATACCCGATCCGCCTACCAAAGAGGTGAGTGATGATAGGTTACTTGTATATTAAAAACATATAAACGATGTGATCAATGTTCAATTTTTGATTCTATCGTCTATGTCTAGTGAAATTTTTGAGTCTCACAAAAATATGGATTCTTATAGCATGCTTGATCATCTCCGTGGTTTATACTAGGAGAGAGCTAGACAAGAATGTTTTGAGATCTCCAAGGCTCTTTTTAGAGAAATCATGGAGAGGGTGCATCGTCTAGGACTCATATAGTCAACCTCATTGGATAAATTTAGAACCTATAGGTTTTAGGGTTTAAACTCTTTAATGAACTACACACCAATCTCATTATTTCATCACTACCTCATAACTTCTCTAGATTTTTTGTAAATTTTAATATGAACAACATTGAGAAGTATCTCCTAGATATTCTTACTCTTTTTCTCCAAGTATATAAATAAACAAAGCAGGAAAAGACCTCTATCATTTTAGTGAATAAATGGAAAGGGAAAGTGAAGAGATCAAATCCCAAATATTTTTCATTCCCTTCCAAGATGAGAATGATCAAGGGGAAAAAAGTGATAAGGATGCTTTTTTGTTTCACATGTGACAAGAAGGTCCACTGGAAGAAAAACTGAATTCATCTAAAGAAGAAAAAAGAAACTTTAGGTGCATTTTTTATCAAGTGCAATTTATCTATTTCTAAAAATTGAGTATTAGATAAAACTTATGTTTCTCACATATGTGTTCAAATATAAGAACCAAGTAGATTCTAAAAGATTGAATGCGGGGAGGTAAATATGCAAGCAGCCAACATAGATAAACTTACTATTACACCTATCAGTGACTACCACTTCATGTTGACAAATAGAATGATTTGGTTTTAAAGGATTGTTATTATATGTCATTTGTTACCAAAAACATTATTTCTTTATCCAGACTAAATATAGATGGATTTATTTTTAAATTTTGGAATAAATTTTGATTCTTTCATAAGGATATCATTTTTATGACAGTACACATTTAAATAATGGTCTTTATGTGTTCGATTATTCAAACTAGGTAATAGAAATTGATAATGCAATTACTTCACATGAATTATACCACACCCAAAATTTTCATCACCATCAAGGTCATGTAAACAAAATGTGTTTGACTAAATTACACAAAGATGGATATTTAGATTCTTTTTAACTAAAACCACTTGGTGCATGTCATGCATGTTCACAAGGGAAAATAAAAAAGCTTCATTTAGTGGAAAAGGTGAAAGGGATAAAGATATTCTTGAATTAGTTTATACCAATATGTGTGGACCATTTCTTGTTGAGGCAAGGGGTGGGTACTCATACTATATATATTTTACTAATGATTTTAGTAGACATGGATATGTATACTTGATGAGGTATAAGTCAGATTCCTTTGATAAATTCAAGGAATATAATATGAATTTGAGAACCATCTTGGTAAGAATATGAAGAAAATACTTGTGGACTAAGGTGGATAATATATTAATCAATAATTCATTGATTATTTATAGGAGTTTGGGATCCTATCCCAACCCACTACTCCTTATACACCTCGGTGGAGCAGTGTAAGTGAAAGGAGGAACCACACCTTGTTGGAAATAGTGAGATCAATGATGAGTCATGCGATTCTTCCTTTATCCTTTTGGTGATACACATTACAAACAACAGCATGAATACTAAACCAAGTTCCAACTAAATATATAGATGGTATACCATACCAATTATGGCATGGAAAGAAAACCATGTTGACATAATTACATGTGTGGGGTTTCAGAGTATTTTTAATGCCTCCTTAGGTAACAAACTTTCACCTCAAGGCACAAAGTGTACCATTATAGGTTACCCCAAGGAAACAAGAGGATATTACCTATACAGCCTCTTAGACAATAAGGTAATAGTGGCTAGAAATTCCATATTCCTTGATAGTGAGAACATCACTAAAATAGATTGTGGGAGAAAGATAAACTTTGATGAAGTTGAGCCTCAAGGTATATAAGATTTGGCACAAGAATCGATTCCACAATACCCTATAGAAGAAGAAGAAATTTGAGAGACACAAGTACAGTGTCAGAGTACTAGAGAGGAAAAATAACCATAATGATATTATTTTTTAGTCAGTAAGGATAGTGACTCATTACTACTTGATAATAATGTTCCTCTAACCTATAAGGACGTATTAAGTGGCCCAAATGTTATAAAGTGGAAAGAATACATGAATTTTAAAATGCATTCTATGTACAAAAACAAACTCTAGATTTTGTTATATCCTCTATTAGATGTAAATACCATTGGTTAAAAATGGGTATTCAAGAAGAAAATATACATGGATAGGAAAGTTAGTACCAATAAGGAACAATTGGTTACATAAGGGTTTAAACAACACCAACCTTCCATGACTATGTGATTTGGAAAATGGATTTCAAAATGGCCATCCTTAACAAGAGCCTTTATGAATATATCTATATGAAAAAAATTTAAGGATTTGTTACTCCAAAGGATTCCAACAAGATATAAAAATTGGAAAAACCCATTTATTTATTAAAACAAGAATCTAGTCCATGAAACATTCGATTTGATGAGTCCATAACCAAATTTGGTTTTAAAAAGAATGAATACGAGCCTTGTGTCTATAATGGTTTAGTGGGAGTGTGTTCATTTTCTCAATAGTATATATTGATGAAATATTACTTATTAGAAACGAAATACTAGTCTTACAATATGTCATGGAATAGTTGAATAAATTCTTCTCCATTAAGGATTTAGGCAAGGTAACATACATTCTTGGAATCAAGATCTGTTGTGATAAATCCAAGAAACTGTTCAGCCTAAGTCAAGGTACATATATTGACAAAATACTGAATAGGTTTAGTATAGAACAACCCCATAAGGTATTGTTACCAATGTCACATGGAATTAATATTTCTAATAAAATGTGTCCTCAGATACACGAGGAAAGAAAAAGAATGGAAATGATTCGGTAAACATCAATAATTAGATTAGTCATGTATGTTATTCTATGTACTGGTCTAGATGTCACTTATGCTTTATTCTCAGTAGGAATATATCAAGATGACCTAGGTGACTGCCATTGGATTCCAGTCAAGACCATCCTTAAGTATTTGAGTCATACTAAGAATATGTTCCTGATAAATAGAGGAGATGAGAAACTAGTCATCATAGGATATTGAAGCACGACTGATTGTCACCAATCAATTGTTAAAAGGTATAGTTCTCTACTATAATGTTTATAGAAACTCTCAGGTCGAATCCTCAGTGATGGTACTATTCTTTTGGAGTCAGTTGTTTTTTCTTTGTATTTTGAATGGGGGCGGTTGTTTGTAGAGCTTAATTAAATTAATTTATGAATGAAGTTCTATTTAATAATTTCATAAATATTGGGGTGAGTTCATTATTGGGGATGTAAGATTATGAAATGCTTTATATTTTCAAAACATTTTATTAAATTAACATCCACTTCACAAGATGATTTCGATCAGAATTCCCAATTTTGGATTTAATCCAAGACTCCTTGAGGGTTCTAATATTTATCAATTATCATTAATAGAAGGTTCAATATTTCATGAAACCATGTGTATTTTTTGTTCCAATAACCCATGGAATCCATATATCAAACAAGATAGGTCAATAATCCATGAAATATCCAGTTTCACATACACAATGTTAATTTAAAGAATGTCAAATGAGAAAAATTTCTCAATTACATAACATCCCCAAATTATGAATCATCCCAATAGATGATTTAATCATCCATTTTGATGGTTAGTGATCTGGTTGGGATGATTATGATGATTTTATAAATGAAAAATGAAAGGAATGAGATGAGAAAAATAATTTTTCACCAAACACATACAAATCAAGGTATGTAAACACATGCTTTTGATCAAATTAGAAAGTGAAAGAAGGGAGTGTTTTTTAACTTGATTTAATTTTTTTAAGAACATTAATTTTACACAAAAGAGGGTAGATGAGCATAAGATATTATGAATTAAAATTCAAATGTCATTTCAATCACACTTACATAATTACAATTCAACCCTTGAAGTACATGAAAATAATGAAAGGAGGAATGGTCTCTAAAGTATAAGATTAAGTTTTTTAGTTCCTTATAGGCCTTTTTAAAGGATATGTTCATGCCAATATTGTAACACCCAGTTGTTTTTATGAAATATTTTCTTTAAATATTTTTTATTTTTCTGTAGGTTGTTTGCATGAAATCGTGAGTTCAAACGAACTACGAGACACCCTTATTATAAAATTACTGTTATATCCTAGCCATTAGGTTAGTGGGAATAATTATAACTAACTTATGAAAATGCATTGTGAATTCATTGGATATCAATTATTTATGAAAAATAAAAATCAATTAGATATTTGTATTTTTGAGTGAATTACTTTTGGTAATGAAATTAATGTGATATATATGTGTTATATACTTAATAATTTTTTTTATATTCATCCAATGGATATTTTAGTCATAGGGTATTAATAAAACCCTATTTCATAAAACCTATTTTTTTAAAAAAAGTTTAATTTTACACCTTTGAATGGAGAACCCATTTTAAATTAAGATTTTGACACATTAATAATTTTTATATGAAAACATAAACATGTTATTTTGAAGTGGGATATAAAAATTTAATTTAGATGAATTTATGATATTTTTTGGATAACTTTCATGTTTTGATAAATAGTAAAAATACGCTAAATTTTAATTGAAAATAACTTTTTTTATTGAAATAATTTATATAGTTAAGTTATATTATTGAATGGTTTCAAAGTGTAAATAGAATATATTTTTACCATTTAATATAATGTAGTTCATTGTAATTAATTTTACATTAAATTCAGATGTAAAATCTTTTCAATCTTTTGCAATTTTTTAAAGCCCGTTTTCTCATTTCAACAACGAGATTAATTTTAAATTAATTACTGGAATTTATGTGTTTTAAATTTTGAAAAATAGATTCCATATTTGGAATCAGTAGGTCCAAATTATGTTAATAGGATACTTTTATTTTTGGGTATTATGAATAGTAACTTTGGTAATTATTTTTATTACTATAGTTAAAGGTAAATCAGGTAATTAAAGGTAAAAATAATATTATAAAATTACCTTAACACCTGAAAAAATCCTATTGGATGACTAAATTAAACCATTATAATCTATTTTTTAAAATGGAATCACTTAATGACCACTTACCTATGAATATGACATGAATATAATAAACACTAATGAATGTGACAAAATGTCACAATCTAATTTTATATAAGTATATTAATTTTAATATATGGATAACTTGAAGATAATATAAACTATAGATACTATCTAGATATCTAAAAGAATTACCCAAATCATAGAAGTTTATTTACAATTTTTAGATATTAAATATTTACCATTAATGATGACACAATAGTGATGTAGAAATTATTTTATTAATAGAAATATAAAATAAATAGTATTAAAAATATTAAAATAAACATCATATAAACAAATTAATGTTCTCCACAAATTTTATAGATTACTATGACATGTTAAGAATATATTAAATATTTTTTTTCAAATTTATCTTCTATGTGGATTTTATTTAAAGACAAATAAATAAATAGTGTTAAAATTGACACTATTGATATTTTATAAAAATTACATTTTATTAAATTATTTAAAAATAATAAAAATATTTAAAAATTAAAAATTGATAATTATAAAATCTAAATTTCATAAAATATCCATTTATGGTGAATTAAAACCATATAAGTAAATATTTATAACCATTAAATATTTAGAATGTTATTACCACAATTAAAATTAAATAGAATAACTAAGTGTAAATTAAAAATATATGGTTTAAATTGAAAAAATAACTATTCCAAAATTTATTGGTTGATGATATTAAAACCCTATATTATATCATCTTAGAAATTGGGATATTTTTGAGGTTTTTCAATAGGGTTTGATTTTATTATAAATGATTATTTATGGAGTTTCCAAAAGTGCCCCTCACCTCAATTATAAAAGGGCACCTCCTCCCTCACATATTCACTTCATTTTGAGCCTTAAAGCTCAACCATACCCTTCCATTTTCCTTCTCAACTTACCTATTTTCATTCTATAGGTTCTGGTCATCTTCAAATAACAACTCTAGTGCTCTAAGAAGAGATTTATAGGAAGCACATTGAGGAATAGGTAATCTCTTCTACCGATTCTTTCAAACTTATTTCTTATTATACTTATTCTTAATTAGTTTTTTAATTATAAAGTAATAACATAAGTATCACTAATATACTGATATGTTATTATAAATATTAAAGAACCATATTTCACCATCTATCCATCCTATGAAAAACGAAATCACCGTGCGTGCGTACGTACAACTTACCGTTTCCACACCGTGTTGTAATTTGTATTTCCCGACCACCTTACATGGATGGGTATAATTATTGAAATAATAACTATATATGATTATTATAACATGTTAATAATTCTGAAATATTATACACCATCCACTTCAATACCATTCAAATTTTTTGGGAATGATATCATTGCTTGTGCGTACGTACGACCTACCGTCTCCATGATGTGATGCGATTCATTCTACATGATCTTCCTTAAACCATGATTATATAAATGAATTGATTGAATAAATATGATATATATTTTAATAATATCATTTTGTAAATGATTGAACTATAACCTAAGAAGTGGAACATGAACTTATCCGACAAATCTTGTATAAGAACATAAAGTAGTTAATATTCGAATAATGAGTGACAATGAAATGTTACTAACAAACAAATAATAATATAATAATATATGAAATCATAAAAATGATTATGATTTTTTAATAAGTTAATAACATTATTTAAATCATTCTATAGGAGGTACAGATACATATGAAGGATATCATACCTAATGTAAGAGATAATTTTACAATCTCATTTTTATCCTAGATTGTTTATACGTAAGTATTTACTGGGGTATATTTGTCATCCACATACATGTTTAATAATTATTTAATATTATTTATATTATTATACAATTTTTTTAAAGTTAATTTTACCTATTTGTGAATTTTTATTAAACGGTATGAAAGGAATCTTTTGTCATTAATTGATTTGAGGTTATTTTTGACTTTTCCAGCAAAAGTATGAGGAAAATGTTTTTTAACTTATACGGCATGAATGAATTTTTACGGTTTCATGACACCTTATTTACATGAAGCTTCCTCTACACGATTTTAATATTATTTTCAACTATATTCTTTCTTTTAAAATTTCCTGACATTAAGAAAATGTTTTTGAAAAAGAAAGGATATTTTCCTTAGGAATTAAGTTGAAGTGTTTTATCACAATTATTTTCCATATAAGATGAAATATGGTTATATTTTTATCCCTATTATTAATTTGATTTGATTGTGTTTATGATGTAATTATTTTATTAAATCCATTTATTTTAAATGGATTATGATGAAATGATGTTTAAGAAACCCATTCTATTTCATGGGTTATGCTATGATAAATGAATTATGTTTTGTGGAACACATAATAATGGTTTCATTATGAGATGAGCGGGACCTATATCTTCCTCAAATGAATTGGGTAAAGATTTATATCTCATGAGATAAACATGACTGGAATGGAAAGTAAATCCGATTCAGTAATACAAGGATGGAATGAGGAGTGAACTCGGTTCAGTAATGGACTTTGTCCACTATGATGGTCTTAGAAGTGATCCTTGACTAATATGAAATGATTTTCTATGATTATGTGTGTATTATAAGAAATTTCATGTCTTATGTTATGACTATTGGGATTACATTACACTTTTATGATTTATCCCATGACATGATATTTTGATCTTTTATATGCAGGATAAGATTTTAAAATGTTATGTTATTATGATTATGATATGATTGATATTTCCCTTGTTTACCCGTACTGAGCATTTGATCTCACCCTTTCACATGTTTCATTTAACTAGGTCATGAATAAGGGTATTAAGTAAGATATGTCAAAAAGGAGTCTAGTTTTGAATAAATAAGTAAGAGACCATGTAGATATTTTATGAACCAGTTGTTAATGTTTCCTTGTTTCTAAAGACACTAAACCTATACGGTCCTGGTGTGGTTTTGTTATGTCATGTAATAAATATTCTTCAATGTTTAAGTAATATCTATATGTAAAGTATAGGCTGTTATAGTTGGTATCAGAGCAAAGGTATAGTTAACCTTTGGAAACTAGGATGAGAGAACCTTATAAAGAACCCTAAGAATATGTCTAAGTATAGGTTACAATAATATCCTAGTGTTTTAGAGATGTTCATGAATAACCTATGATAAAACCTAAAGTATCCTAAATTGAAATTTATTCTTGGATTATGTGGTTTTCCTATTATGATTAGTGTTGCTCACACTATTCTTCTTGGTTTTAATTAATGGTTGGAACTCAAAGGAACCATGTTAATGCTGAATACGATGGGAAATACAATGATTGTCCCCCTAAGTAGCCAAATGTTATAAGAGTTAGAATGAAAAATATTATAGCCATGCTCACACAATTTTCTCAAGCTATGCATCATGTAGGTCTTCCAAACGAGTAAAGGAGGGAGCAACATTCTGTTGAATCCTTCATGAGGTAGTGTCCACCTTTATTCAGTGGGTCTTCTGATCCATTAGTGGATAAACAATGGATTAATACCACTGAAAATATATTTTCAGTTCTAGAATGTTATGAACATGATAAATTCATCTTAGTAGTCTATCGTTTTGAAGGCGAAGATGATCAGTGGTGGAATCTTATCAAGAATACGAGGTAAAGAGATGAAATTGAGTCCATAGAATGGGATGAGTTCAAGAACTTATTTTTCAATAAGTAATTTCCTCATATTCTTCAAACAAATATGTAGGAGTTCCTTGAACTTAAGAAAAATGATGATGAATCTGTTGGTAACTACAAAGAAAATTTTACAAAACTTTCAAGGTATGCTTCTGGAATTATTATCCAACCTAAGAGTAAAATTGATTGATTCTTTAGTGGCTTAAAACCAAGTCTCCGATGAGAATTAGCCATAATGTACTTCAATAGATATGAGGAAATTGTTTGATGTGATCTCAAGGTTGAGATGGAGATTGGGGTAACCCATCAGTCATATGGGTTTGATAAGAATAGAAAAATGGAATTCAAAGGAAAATCTAAAGACCACACTGAAAAGATGATGAGTTTTCCCTTATACTCAAAGTGTGGAATGAAACATGGAGGGAATTGACTTAAAGGGACTAGTAAATGTTTTAAGTGTGGAAAATAAGGTCATTGGGAAGTTGAATGCCAAAGTGATGGAAAAAATATGTCTAATGATGTGAACAAAGAAAAGGCTACACAAAATGCACCTCCTATCCTTCAATGTTACAAGTGCAAGGAAATGGGGAATTATGCCAATCAATGCCCTAACCCAAGGTTTATTGATGATGATCAACATTAAAAAACTCTTAATTCCAAAGACAAAGGGAATTCACATGAAATAACTATCGGCAACGTGGAGTACGATAATGAAGTGGTGAAAGGTACACTTACCATCCACTTTAAAGTAGAAAATGTTTTATTTGTTTCTAGATCCACCCAATCTTTTATTTCTGAATAATTTTATAAGGGTATCACCTTATTACCTCAACAATTAGATGTTGAGTTATCTTTGAAAAATCTGAATGGTACAACGACCGCATCAAAAGTTTATAATTCTTCTATGGTTAAAGTTTGTGGGAAAGTGCTTCCTTCAAATCTTGTGATCCTTCCTATAGTGGAATTTTATGTGATTATTGGAATGGATTGGATTTCTATATATGGAGATCATATTAATTTCCAAGGGAAGTCAAATTTCATATTCCAGATCAATCTATGATCATTTATCGATTCAAGGATGAATATAACATTCTAGTAGAAATTTCTTCCATTGTATGGGTCTTGATTTCTATAAATTAAGGTTATTTATCTCAAATGGTTGGGGAGAAACTCAATTAAGAATACACCCATTGTATGGGAGTTTGATTATGTCTTTCCAGAGGAATTTCCTGGTCTTCCACCAAATCGTGAAGTTGAGTTTTCAATAGAACTCATACCGGGTGCTATGCCTATTTCAAAGACACCTTATAGAATGTCCCCATTTGAGTTTCATGATTTGAAGAAGAAACTCCAAGAGAATCTTGATAAGGGATTCATACACCCTAGTGTATCACCTTGGGGTTGCACCTGTTCTATTTTTTAAGAAGAAAGATGGATCAATGAGACTCTACATTGATTATAAAGAACTTAACAAGATCACTATTAAGAACAAATATCCTTTTCCCCGCATTGATGACTTATTTGACCAACTACGCAGAGCTCAATTATTTTCCAAGATTTATATTCATTCAGGATATCATCAATTAGGCGTCAAAAAGGAGGATATACCAAAGACAACATTTCGTACAAGGTACGAATACTATGAATTTATAGTGATGCCTTTTGGTCTTACTAATTCACCCTCTATATTCATGGATCTAATGAATAGAGTCTTTAGAGACTATATTGATTAGTTTGTGGTAGTATTTATAGATTATATTCTTGTATATTCAAAGAGAAAGGAAGAACATGAAGATCACTTGATAATTGTGCTGAAGACTCTGAGAAAAGAGAATATTTATTCCAATTTTACCAAGTGTAAATTTTGGCTTCAGAAAGATTAATTTTTGGGTCACATAATCTCAAGAGAGGTGATATCTGTGGATCCAGAAGAAATAGAGGTTATTGAAAGATAGTCGATACCAAAAAAGGTAAATAAGATTCAAAGTTATCTTGGTTTGGATGGATATTATTGACATTTTGTGAATGATTTTTTATGATTATCTAATTCACTCACCAAGTTGACTCGGAAAGGAGTTACATTCATTTGGATGGATGAATGTGAATAGAATTTCAAAGAACTAAAAAGTAGGTTAGCCAGTGCACCTATTCTCACACTGCCTTGTAGTGGAGAAAGGTTTGTGATCTATAGTGATGCATCCAAGAAGGGGTTGTGATGTGTTCTAATGAAAAATTAAATGGTGATATCTTATGCCTCACAATAGTTAAAAATTCATGAGAAAAATTACTCAACTCATGATTTGGAGTTAGCTGTGGTAATATTTGAATTAAAGACATAGAGGCATTATCTTTTAGGTGAAAGGTGTAATATTTATACTGATCATAAAAGTTTAAATTATATTTTCACACAAAAAGAGATTAATATTCACAAAATAATATGGTTGGAGTTGATTAAAGATTACGACTACTCAATACATTACCACCCTGGGAAAGCAAAAAATGTGGAGGATGCTTTGAGTCGAAAATACCATGCTAGCTTATCCATGATGAAGATCACGAAAGACCTAATATTTATGGATTTGAAAAGGATAGATCTGGTAATTTTAATGGAAGGGTAGAAATCTTATTTTTCTTAAATAAATGTTCAACCATCTATAAATGTGAAGATTAAGGAGACACATAAAGAATATGTAAAGCTACAAAAGAAGGTGAGAAATGTTCCTAAATTCAACCTTGATTATGATGAAATAATAAGGCTCAAAAACTGGGTTTGTATTCCTCCCATACCAAAATTAAAGTAACTATTAGATGAGGATCATAGTTCTTTATTCTCTATTCATCCTGGAATCACAAAGATGTATAGGGACCTAAAAGAGTTCTTCTGGTGGGATGGAATGAAAAGAGATGTCACCAAATATGTCTCTCGATGCTTGGTTTTTCAGAAAGTTAAGGTTGAGAGAAAAAATTCTAAGGGGTTGTTACAAACATTACCCATAACAGAATGGAAATGGGAAAACATCACTATGGACTTTTTCATAGGACTTCCTAAAACATCCAAAGGAAATAATGCTATCTGGGTTATAGTTGATCGCCTTACGAAGTCGACATACTTCATTTCTATTAGAGATGATTTATCTCTTGATTATATTGCTAGGATATATATAAATGAAGTGGTAATATTGCATGGAGTACCACCTTCCATTATATCTGATTGGGATTCGAGGTTTACCTCAAAGTTCGGGCAAAGTCTTAAGAATGCTCTCGATACAGAGTTAAGTTTCAGCACTGCTTGTCATCCACAGATAGATGGTCAGTCTAAGAGTACAATTAAAACTATAGAAGACATGTTGAGAGCTTTCTATATGGATTTAAAAGGTTTTTAGGATCAACACCTAACATTGGTGGAATTTTCTTACAATAATATCTTTCACTCTAGTATTCAGATAGATCCTTATGAATCCCTCTATAAAAAAAGTACAGAACTCTAACTTGCTGGGATGAAGTTGGGGAAATAAAGCTATTAGGACATAATATTGTTAATGAAATGGTAAAAAAGGTCAGATCTATTCAACAACAAATAAGAGCATATTAGAGTCTTCAAAAAAGTTATGCTGACAACCGAAGAAAAGACCTAGAGTTTGAAGTGGGTCATAAGGTGTTCCAAAGAATATCTCCCTGGAAGAGAGTAATGAGATTTGGAAAGAAGGAAAAGCTAAGCCCTAGGTATATCAGTCCTTTTGAAATTTTGGATCATGTTGGGAAGGCAGATTACCAATTGGCACTTCCAAATAATATCTCTTAATTTCATGATGTGTTTCATGTATCTCTCCTGAGAAAGTACATACCCGATCCTCCACATGTACTAAGCTCAGAAGTCGTACCGCTGGAGCAAGATCTTTATTATGAAGAATAACCGATAGAGATTCTGGATCGTAGTGAAAAAGTTCTATGAAACAAGACCGCTCGCTTGGTTAAAGTTTTATGGAGGAACCACCGATTTGAAGAAGGTACATGAGAAATTGAGGATATGATAAGGGAGAGGTATCCTCATCTGTTTGTTTCTAAGTGATGAATTTCTAGGGAAAAATTCAGTTTAATGGGGGTCGAATGTAACACTTGGATGTTTTTATGGAATATTTTCTTTAAATATTTTTTATCCTTCAGTAGATAGCTTTGAACATAATCGTGAGTTCAAACGAACCGCAAGACACCCTTATTATAAAATTACTATTATATTCTAGCCATTAGGTTAGCAAGAATAATTATAACTAACTTATGAAAATGCATTATGAATTCATTGGCTATTAATTATTTATGAAAAATATAAATCAATTAGATATTTATATTTATTAGTGAATTACTTTTGTTAATAAAATTAATGTGATATATATGTGTTATATACTTCATAAAATGTTTTTGATATTCATCTAATTCATATTTTAGTCATAGGGTATGAATAAAACCCTATTTGATAAAAACCTATTTTTTTTAAAAAAGTTTAATTTTACACCTTTGAAAGGTTAAACCATTTTAAATTAATATTTTGAAACATTAATAATTTTTATATGAAAACATAAACATGTCATTTTTATGTGGGATATAAAAATTTACTTTAGATGAATTTCGGATATTTTTTAATAATTTTCTTGTTTTGATGAATAGTAAAAATATGCTAAATTTTAATTGAAAATAAATTTTTTCATTGAAATAATTTATATGGTTAAGTTATATTATTGAATGGTTTAAAATTATCAATAGAATATATTTTTACCATTTAATATAATGTAGTTTATTGTAATTAATTTTTCATTAAATTCAGATGTAAAAGTATTTCATTCTTTTGCAATTATTTAAAACCCGTTTTATCATTTCAATAACGAGATTAACTTTAAATTAATTACTAGAATTTATGTGTTTTAAATTTTGAAAAATAGATTCCATATTTGGAATCAGTATGTCCAAATTATGTTAATAGGATACTTTTATTTTTGGGCATTATGAATAGTAACTTTGGTAATTATTTTTATTACTATGGTTAAAGGTAAATCAGGTAATTAAAGGTAAAAATAATATTATAAAATTAACTTAACACCTATAAAAATCCTATTGTATGACTAAATTCAACTCTTATAATCTATTTTTTGAAAAGTAATCACTTAATGGCCACTTACCTATGAATATGACATGAATATAATTAACACTAATGAATGTGACATAATGTCACAATCTCATTTTATATAAGTATATTAATTTTAATATATGGATAACTTAGAGATAATATAAAAAATATATAGTATATGGATATCTAAAATAATTACCAAAATCAGAGAAATTTATTTATAATTTTTAGAGATTAAATAATTACCATTAATGATGACACAATAGTGATGTAGAAATTATTTTATTAATAGAAATATAAAATAAATAGTTTTAAAAATATTAAAAGAAATATAATATGAACTAATTAATGTTATCTACAAATTTTATAGGTTACTATGAAATTTTATGAATGCATTAAATATTTTGGTTCGAATTTATCTTCTCTTTGTATTTTATTTAAAGTCAAATAAATGAATAGTGTCAAAATTGACACTATTGATATTTTATAAAAATAAAATTTTATTAAATTATTTAAAAATCATAAAAATATTTAAAAATTACAAAGTGATAATTATAATATCTAAAATTTTATAAAATATCCATTTATGGTCAATTAACACCATATAAGTAAATATTTATAACTATTAAATATTTAGAATGTTATTACCACAATTAAAATTAAATAGAATAACTTAGTGTAAATTAAAAAGATATGGTTTAAATTGATAAAATATCTTGTCCAAAATTTTTTGGTTGATGATATTACAACCCCATATCATCTAATCTTTGAAATTGGGACCTTTTTTAGGTTTTTGGGTAGGGTTTGATTTTATTATAAATTATTATTTATAGAGTTTCCAAAAGTGTCCCTCACCTCAATTATAAAAGGACACCTCCCCCCCACCTATTCACTTAATTTTTAGCCTTCAATATTGGCCATAACCTAGCCTTTTTTACTTATGAACTTTCCTATTTTCATTCTAGAGGTTCTTTTCATCTTGAAAGACTAACTCTAGTGCTCTAAGAAGAGATTTAGAGGAAGCACGTTGAGGAATAAGTAATCTATTCTATCGATTATTTCAAATTTCATTCTTCTTCTACTTTATCTTCATTGGTTGTTTCATTTTAAATTAATAAAATCAGTATCAATCATATAATTATATGTTATTATAAATATGAAACAACCATATTTCACCTTATATCCATCCTATGAAAAATAAAATCACCGCTTGTGCGTACGTATGACTTACCGTCTCCACACCGTGGTGTAATATGTTTTTCACCACCACCTTACTTGGATGGGTATAATTTTGGAAATAATAACTATATATGATTATTATAACATGTTACTAATTCTGAAATAGTATACACCATCCAATTCAATTCCATTCAACAATTTTGGGAATGATATCATTGCTCGTGCGTACGTACGACCTACCATCTCCATGATGCGATGCGATTCATTCTACATGATCTTCATTAAAAAATGATTATATACATGAATTGAATGAATAAATATGTTATATATTATTCTAATATCATTCTATAAATTATTTAACTATAACCTAATATGTGGAACATGAACTTATCCGACAAATCTTACATAAGAACATAAAGCAGTTAATATCCGAATAATGAGTGACAATGTAATGTTACTAACAATCAAATAATAATATAATAATATATGATATCATAAAAATGATTATGATTCTGGAATAAGTCAATAACATTATTTAAATCATTATACAGTAGGATAATATGCATATGAATGATATCAGACCTAATGTAAAGGATAATTTTACAATCTCATTTTTATCCAAGATTGTTTATACGTAAGTATTTACTGGGGTATATTTATCATCCACATCCATGCTTCCTAATTATGTAATATTATTTATATTATTATAATTTTTTTAAAGTTAATTTTACCTATTGGTAAATTTTTATTAAATGGAATGAAAAGAATCTTTTTTCATTAATCGATCTGAGGTACTTTTTGACTTTTCCAGCAAAAGTACGAGGATAATGTTTTTTTAACTTATACAACATGAATGGATTTTTACGATTTCATAACACCTTATTTACATGAATTTTACTCTAAAATATATCAATATTATTTTCAACTAAATAATTTTCTTTTAAAATTGAGTGGCATTTTGAGAAAATAAAATGTTTTTGAAAAAGAAAGGATATTTTTCTCAGGAATTAAGTTCAAGTGTTTTATCAAAATTATTTTCCATATAAGATGACATAGAGTTATGTTTATATACCTATTATTAATTTTATTTTATTTCATTTATGATAGAATTATTTTTATGAAATCCATTTATTTTAAATGGATTATGATGGAATGATGTTTAAGAAACCCATTTTATTTCATGGGTTATGCTATGATAAATGATTTATGTTTTGTGGAACATGTAATAATGGTTTCATTATGAGATGGGTGGGAGCTATATATCCCTCCAATTCATTGGGTAAGGATTTATATCTCATGATATAGACATGGTTGGAATGACAAGTAAATCCAATTCAGTAATACAGGGCTGGAACGAGGAGTGAACTTGGTTCAGTAATGGACTTTGTCCGCTATGATGGTCTTGGTAATGAGCCTTGAATAATAAGAAATGATTTTATATGATTATGTGTGTATGACATGAAATTTCATGTCTTATTTTATGACTATTGGGATTGCATTTCACTTTTATGATTTATCCCATGACATGATATTCATATCTTTTATATGCAGGATAAGATTTTCAAATGTTAAGTTCTTATGATTATGATATGATTGATATTTCCCTTGTTTACCCTTACTAAGAATTTGAGCTCAAACTTTCATATGTTTCTTTTCCCCAGGTCATGAAGAAGGGTATAAATTAAGATATGTCAAAAGGGAGTCTAGTTTTGAAGAAATAAGTAGGAGACAGTGTAGATGTTTTATGAACCATTTGTTTATGTTTCCCAGTTTCTAAAGACACTAAACCTATACGGTCCTGACATGGTTTTGTTATGTTATGTAATAAATATTCATCAATGTTGAAGTAATATATATATGTAAAGTATGGTCCATTATAAATATATCCTCCTAAGTGCTTAAGTGCTAACCCCTTGCAAGGGGAAGAGGGGAGTGCATTTATAGCCCAAAGTGTTGGAATGTTTGCATTCCAAAACTACCCCTCAATTTAGATCAACCATTTGAACTTTTATAAATTTTAATATAAATAAATATTATTCTTAATTTTTTTATATATGCATGTTTAAAGTATACCCTCCAAATTTGGAATCCATTTTAATTTTTGATCCAAAGTTATTTTTGTTTTGGTAAACAACGTGCTACTTTCCAGAATTGTCTTGAAAATTTCCATGGTATAAATGTGAATGAATTTCTGGATATGGATATTCCATAAAAAATGAACCATTTCTTGTAAAAATATGGTATCTTTTATCTTGAATTAATCCCCATAATATAAAGAACAATTAGAATTCTAGATTGGGAGAAAAGTCATGAATTTTGGGCTGTTTTCAAATTCCAAACAGAATTGTTTGCTGGAATTTCATGCATCAATTGGGATAATTATTGGTTGATTTGGGACTTAAATTTTTTTATCTAAGATTTATTTTAATATCATAGAAAAAATTATGAAGTTTCATAAAAGTTTGAATTCTGGATTGATCCCATAAATTCAATCATCATGGATGGTCCAATTTTCATTAGAGATTTAGTGGGTCTTATTATGTGGCCCATATGACCCTTTAGATGGCCAAATTAGCCAAATATTCAGTTTAATTATTTGTAGTAAATTGATATGGATAATTAGGGTGATAATTATGCTTAAAATAGTAAAATGACTCTAATATGGATTAATTCAATAAATACTCACACATTATATTTGATATTAAAACATGGTCATTTCACACCATTTATGTACTTTTACTTGAAAATAAATAAGGGGAGAAGATAAAAAATTTATGAATAAATTTATAACAAAAAATACTAAACACTTAGGCATGTTAATGTCCTCATTTATAACAAATATAGAAGAAAAACTAAATCATTTTGAATCACTAAAAAATATTAATTTTTTTTTCTCCAATCAGGGGGGTATAGAATAGTTCAATCATCTATGATGATTTCCACCAAAAATTTATATAGAAAAATTGTTTTAAAAAAATTAATTTTTTATGCTCAAAATTAGAAATGGAAAATGTTGGAACTCAAAACTCATTTCTCTCAAGATGATGTAAATTTATTCAAGGAGGTTCACTCATTCACCAATAAAAAGTGAAATCATAAATTTTGTAAGAGATCTCAACTTAAATTCCTTATAATAAACTGAACAAGAATCAATTGTTCTTTTAGATTTTTTTAGTGGCTAAGGGACAATAGGAATATAATGGCCAAATGATAAGAAAATAGGGGTAAAAAACCAACATAGAAAAATAAATGCACACTTTTTTTTGAAACGAGACATGGAAGGAAATAAAAAGACATATTTATAAGGGAATGAATGTGTGAATGAAGAAAAGGGAGGGATAAAATTGTAAAGGGATTAAAAGATGAAATATTTACAAAACACAAAACTTCCCCAATGATTCAAAAAAACATGTTGCAAGTGTTCTTTTTTTTATTTTTATTTTTTTGAAGGCTACAGTTAGAAGAAATATCACACTCATATCGTAACCCTTGTTTAATCTCTTCATGACACTAATTTTAATAGTTATAACAATATGAAAGGTTAAGGAAGAGTGATTTTTGACATGTCCAAAGCACAACCCATTTTTTTTTCACTTTTTGTTTATTTTGTTTGTTTTTTTCATATTTTTGAACACTTTTCAATAAAATTTATAAAAAATGACTTAAACATGAGTCCATTCCAAAACACTCACCAAATACCAACCTATATACCACAATTAAATAGATGATTTCCCTCAAGTATATGATGACACATTTAAAATCAAGGAAATGATACCCAAAATGAAATCCATTCCCCCAAAATTAAAATTTAATAATTTATGCAATGAAAATACATATATATGTTGGGTGAGAAAAGGTTTTGGGATTGTAATGTGGATATCAAAAAATGGGTTTCATGGGATCGAAGGGGATTTCAATAGGAGGATACATGTAAGGGTAATGGGAGTATATTTGTCTATTTTGATTCTCATGTGGTTTAGAAAATGAAAATATCATATTAATGTACTGTACAGGAGAAAATTCCGCTCGAAAGTTAAAAAAATCAAGACTCACAATTAATGGTGAAAAAAACACAATATGGAAAGATGGACATAGGTTACCTTGACATAAAATATAACATTATTACTCATGGTATGGGAAGAATCATTATCCAAATTGAAAATTGAGCAATCAAAATTTTTTATACTTGACACAAAATTCTTTATCCAAATTTACGATGAAAATACAAAATGTTTGAGATGAAAAAAAGTTATTGGACTCCCCAATATGGTTAGAAAATATTTAAAAAGTTGTTGGTGAGTAATTATGACTCGTTTTGTTTTATTTTTTAATTTTTTTGAAAAAAACATCCACACAAAAGAGAAAAAAATGTGATGGTGTAGAAAGTGGTAAAAAAATTGAGAGTGAGAGTGAGAATGAGATAGGAAGAATAATAAAGACAGGGGAAAGAGAGATATAGGTGGAGAGAGAGATAAAGAAGAGGAATATAGGTAGAGGGGGTTAAATGTAAAGAGGTGCACTTGGTTTAGATTAAGTGGGTATCCATCTCCATCCAATAGTGGGTCAACTCCAGCAGTTGGGGATTCGATGAAATTCAATGTGGTTCCTAGGGCCTATGCCCTCTCATGGTGATGATTTAACCGATGTCCATTAACTGTCAATATCCTTTTGGAAGAGGGGTTTTGGACTTGTACTATAGAAAATGGATAAATATTATTAATAATAAAAGGACATCCCTAGTGAGAATTAAGCTTTCTTAGGTGAAGCTGAAATCAAGAATTGAATAGAATTACCTTTTCACCTTCATGAAATACCTTTTTTAGGATGTGTTTTTCTTGGAGTACCTTATAATTTTATTTTTATATATTTTAATTCTAATAATTAACAATTTGAATCTCCTCTAGTTCCTTTAACTACAATAATCTCTCTTCACTAGATTTTTCACAATCAAATTACAAGTTTTAATAGCCCAAAAGGACTTATTTTGGATTTCAACTGGTAAATGACACTCTTTACCAAAAACTATCCTAAAAGTAGACATACCACTGGTTGTTTTATAGGTAGTTATATAATCCCAAAGTGCTTCACCAAGTCTTTCAAAACAATCTTTTATCATGGGATTAACAATTCTATCAATCACTCTTTTCACTTCTCTATTGGAAAGTTCAACCATTCCATTTTTTTGAGGGTGATATGTAGTTGATGTTTTATTTACAAACCCATTATTTTTAAAAATATATTACATGGTTCAATTAAAGAAATTATTTCCTAAGTCACTTACTAAATAATACAGAGTTCCAAATCGATAAAAAATATGGCTTTTGAGGGACTTACCAATAGTATATGCATCATCCATCTTGGTAGGTTTGGCCTATATCCTCCTAAAAACATAGTCGAACATAAGAATAATGTAATATAATACATTAAAAGAGGGAATGGTCCCATGAAATTGATTCCCCAAACATTGAATATCTCACAAAATATTAAAGGCTATTGGATAATTTTATTTCTTTTGGAGATTATTACAAACTTTTTCCAAGTGGGGCATGATTGATAGAACTCATGCGAGTCCTTGATGAGTGAAGGCCCAAAGAATTCAGAGTCAAGGACCCTTCAAGAGGTCCTTTGTTGTCCAAAGTGGCCACTTCCATGTATTGAGTGCCATAATTATACTATAGAGTAATATTAATCTTTATCAACCCATATCCTAATCACCATGTCAGTTCTAGTTTTCTAATGTTTATTATCTTCCAAAAAATAGTATTTTGAATCAATTTTCACCTTTATTTTTTTTTCTTTTGATTTTTTTTAGAAAAAACACCAGCAACTAAGTAATTTACAATTGGGTCATACCATGGTAACTTTGGAGTGAGATATGGGAAGTGTTCGGTGGGAAACTAGGAATCAATGATTTCAGAATGAGAAGAATTATAAATTTTACATAGGTGATTAGCCATAAGGGTTTCTTTGCTTAGTTTTTCTTTGATCTCAAGGTCAAAATCTTGGAGAATTAGGATCCAACTTATTAACCTCATATTATAATTACTTTTCTTGAGTAAAACCATTAAAGATAAATGGTCTATAAAGATAATGATTTTGGCACCTAAAATATAGGGCCAAAATTTATCCAAGGAAAAAACCACGACTAGAAGTTTCTTTTTAGTAAAAGTGTAATGATATTGAGTTTCATACAAAATTTTAAGGCATAATAGATGAAATGAGTAATTTTTTATCTTCCTTGACCAAGAACAACCCTAATGGACCTATCAAAAGAATCACATAACAATTAAAAGGGTAAAGACCAATCTGGGGGTTGGATTATCGGGGCAGATGTAAGAAAAAATTTGAGTTCAACGAAGGATCTCTTGAAAACCTCATCAAAATAGAATGTAACATCATTTTGGAGTAGATGAGAGAGTGGGAGGGAAATCCTACTGAATTTATCTATTAATCACCAATAGAAATTGACATAACCAAGGAATAAATGGATGTCTAAAACTGATGTGGGTTCAGGAAGTGATTGGATCACCTCTATCTAAGCTAGATTGATTTGAATACCCTATTAAGAAATTAGGTGTCCTAGAACAATCCCATTAGAAACCATGAAGTGAATTTTTTTAAAATTCAACACAAGGTTACATTGGAAACACTTTTTATGACTAGAGAGAGTGAATACAAGCAAGATTTAAATGAATCACCATAAATGGAAAATTCATCCATGAATACCTCCATAAAATGATTAATGAATTTGGAAAGAATACTCATCATACACCTATGGAATGTTGCAGGAGAACTGCAAAGACCAAAAGTAATTCTTTTATATGTGTATGTTCCAAAGGGTCATGTGAATAAAGCATTTTATTAGTCCTGAGGATGCAATTGGATTTGGAAGTAGCCTGTGTATCCACTAAGAAAGCAATAATAAGACTTTCTGAATAATCTTTCTAGAATTTGATCAAGAAAATAAAGTGGGTAGTGATCATTTCATGTTTCAACATTAAATTTTTTATAATCAATGCACACACACCATTTTTTTTCACTCAATTTGTAACCACCTCTTAGTGTTCATTTGTGAAAATAGTTATCCCACCTCTAAAGACCCAGATTTTCATGTAATTTTTTTAATTATATGGAATTATTACGAGTTTGTGAAAATTGACGGCACATGATTCCGAGTCTCGGTGTTCCCGGAATAAATTTCTAATTTTTTTTAAGGTATGTTCAGTAAACGCACAGGTGGAATTTTCTATCTTTTGAACCGATGCTTGGATTAAAAATCCAAGGGCACCATTGAATCCATAGTGCAGATATTTTCTTAAGGGATACTTCACTTCAATCGTAGTAGGTCAGGAGAAAAATATAGTTTTTGGGACTTTTAAAATAATAATAAAATAACTTTGTTGTTTTATTTCTCCCATTTATTTTCCTCCAAAGAACATGCAGCAGTGGAAGGACCAACGGCGTGTCAAGCTATTAAATGGTTTTACTCCTCAAATACTTTGTAACATCACTGTTGGAATTATAAAGGTTCCTATTAAATTAACCCCCATTAATTCTATGAGCGTTACTCACCCCCTCTCTTATTTATATGGTGCTTGGGGAGGGGTATTGGCACGACTTCACCAAGCGATGAAGCTCTGGTAAAATACCGCGACTCCAACCACTTGGAGGATAGAGCGGGTTCCCACGGGCAGTGATGAGCGACACTGAATCACGAACCGAAGGAAGACGATTGAGCAGCAACGTTGGTGGCTTGTTGTAGGGATGAAGAACACCAACTCTTCCTCAATCGCGGGCATTCTCCAACGATCTTGAGGTAGGTTTTTTTAAGGTTCATCTTTGATATTTTACTTTCTTCCACTCATTATCATATTAACACAGAGGGTGCGGTCCAAACAAACAAGTCCTAAACCCTCTGCCACTCCGTTTAAGTTGCGTTCTTAGGGTATATTTTCCTCAGGGTGATGGCAACGTGAAGAAAGCAGCAATGAGAAAGAAACCACTGGAGCGCCAAGTCAGCGGTGGCCGGAGGAGACCCATAGAAACTGACCGCGGGTGGTGAAGGGCGGAGCACGATGGTGCACCGTGGAGGCTGGAGGCGGCCAGACTGAGCCGGCCATGCGGGACAAGGGGCAACACCTATAGGCACTGACGGCAGCTACAACCACATCCAGCGGGCCACAGCATGTGTAGAGGGGCGTGGCCCCATGCCGCAGCGCATTAGTGGACCCCCGGTCAGTCAAAAAGGACGACCGTATTACGGTGGGGCAGTACCCCACCAGCTGGCTGAAATGGCCCCGCACCCATGGGGCCAGCTGGGAATACCGGTCTGCCTTATGAAAGACCAGGACAGAAGCGGGCTGACCGAGCGGGCTGGATCGAGTCGGACTGGGCCCAGACCCAACCGGTCCCCAAATAAAGAAACACCCGCAACTAATGAACCAGGTGTCCGTTCAATACAACGTCAGTGGCATTAGGATCCCTTTTGGGAAGTGTTCCCTTTAGCATATTCTGGCAGGACCGACCGAGTGAGGTTGGACCGAGGTGCGATCACCCCGATTTCACAAAAGGGGTGTAACAATAGACCAGGTGTCCGTTTGATGAACCTTCTGTAGCGCCAGAACCCTTAGGACAAGGTGGTCCTTTTGAGATACTCTACAAAAGATTCGTATAAAGTTGGAGTATAGTCGGGTTGGATCAAACCCAAATCCATCTGGGCCCTTAGAACTAAAATTCTTATAAGTCATAGGCTGGGTGTCTGATTGACGCGCCGTCTGTTGAGTTGGAACCCTTATGACATGGCGGTCATTTGAGACACTTATTCATGGAACTTAGTGCTATTTAAAATATGACCGATGGATTGAGGAGCGGATTATCCTGGAATCAAGTGTGATTAGTGCAGGAATCCAGTGGCTGGTAGTGAGGTGGAGGAAATTGGCTGCAACGTGAAGAAAGAACATTGATCTTGTGTGGGTCAGAATCTATAGATCCTATGTGGGTCAGCGCTCAGCGATCTTGTGTGGGTCATCACATACCGATCCTGTGTGGGTCAAATC
Organism: Viscum album; assembly: GCA_963277665.1. Classification (NCBI taxonomy): domain Eukaryota; kingdom Viridiplantae; phylum Streptophyta; class Magnoliopsida; order Santalales; family Viscaceae; genus Viscum; species Viscum album. The sequence goes on from OY728157.1 coordinate 175,649,507, forward strand.
CTGTGTGGGTCAGTTCTCAACGATCCTATGTGGGTCAGTGTATACCGATATTGTGTGGGTCAGTAACAGATCCTCTCGACAGAATTAGATGATCTAGATTCACAAATAATAATTTTTACTTCTTTACTTAAGTTATATACCTGGTGTGAGCTGATTCTTTACCTTTGTGGTACTTTCACCTTTGTGGTGTTGCCTTCGTGGTGTTACCTTCATGGTTTTACCTTTGTGGTACTTTCACCTTCGTGGAGTTGCCTTCATGGGGTTACCTTTGCGTTACTTTTACCTTCTCAGTGTTGCCTTTATGGTGTTACCTTCATGGTGTTACCTTTGTGGTATTCTTCCTTCGTGGATGAATTGTGAAAATGACTTAAAAGTTGGAGCCTTAAGTTTTCCTAATGAATGAGATGATTATCTTTTGATAACATAGGTATGTGTATGGGCATATACCTAAGTAGAGTTGTTAATAACTTCGTGCTTTGTGATTGAGGTCTTTCTTTGTGGTTATTACTTTGTGGAACTTTGGGAGACCTTCGGGGGTCTCGGGGTCCCTACTGAGTATTGTTATACTCACCCCAGCATGGGCTACACCCGCACCTTGCTGTGTCTTGTGCAGATGACAGACAATGTGGATCAAGGCTGAGGGAGCCAGGACTGGACGGAGCTCAGAGGTGGACCATTTGACGTGACATGACGTAGTGACTACTATTCATGAGCCGTACCTACCCTTTATATAGGATCCTCAGTGGACAATCCAGGATCTATTTTCTCTTTTTAGTTGTACTTGTATTTTTTAGTTGGGATTGTATTCCGCCCCCTTTACTTCCAGCACACTTTTTACTACAGAAGTTTACTTTGTGGTTGCTTCTTGTTGTGTTCTTAGATTGTGTGTTTATATAGGTTTAAATGAAATGCCTTCCTGTTATAGGGATACGCCTTTTTGGTTCTATTTGCTATCCCCTGGCCTATGGAATATGGGCTTGGGGTAGTCATGACACGGGCCCCGGGGGATGGGTTGTGACAAAGTGGTATTAGAGGAGTCGGTTCTACCGAAGAACTAGGAATCTGATCTTTTCTATGTGGAAATAATGTTAAGTGTTATGAGTGTGGTTTTCAGTTTGGGGAATCCAGTGTTGGTGTGGCGACCGACATATCCATACACCAGGACCCTAAATTATGATTTCCGACTTATTGTACGAAAACATTAATTGCGTGTGTTTTGAAAAGTTTTACGTTTTATCTCTTTAAGTCATATCACCAGTTATAAATTAGTGAGTGTGGTACATTTGTTTTTTTTTCAGGATGTCACTATGTAGACAACCAACCAGGATTCTCGAGAGAGTACACGATGAAAGCCCACCGAGCGATGAGGCCTCGGTACAGGGCCCTCTTACGGTGTTATCACCTTTGGGTGGTGTACCAGCAGTACCACTACCCATTGGAAAACTGTTGCCACCAACCCCACCAGTAGAGGGTGCACGCCGACTGAGCGTGTTTCATGAGTCTCAGCAGTAGAGGCCTCTGAGGTTTCTAGGTGAGATAGATCCACAGGCAGCTGAGGACTGGCTGGAGGCTATGGCCAGAGTTTTTCACTTAGTTGGGACACCCGCTGATCTGATGGTGATCCTAGATGCCAGTCTCTTCCAGGGAGTAGCTAAGAGATGGTAGAGCCTAACTCTCTAGACACATGACGAGGTGAACCTCACTTGGATAGACTTTGAGGAATTTTTTACAGAAGAGTTTGTCCCAAAGACTTTACACTCAGTGCGTATACAGGAGGTACTGCACTTACAACAAGGTAGCATAACTATGGCCCAGTACTCAGTGAGGTTCAAAGATATCTCCCGCTACTCCACCGACATGGTGCGAGACCATTTCTTCAGGGACTAAAACTTTGAGCAGGGTCTCCTATGAGAGATCAGAGCATCGATGATATAACTCTTCATTTCGACACAAGATGGGGTACTAGAGCGAGCACTTTTGGTGGAGAGCTTCCTAGCTGAGTAGGAACCGACAGTGAGAGCCACCACCGAACGTCAGGTAGCAAAGTTGTCCACAACATGTAGTAGAAGGATGATGTAAGGGCCCAAGCAGACCATACATTCTGGTGGACGACCTTAGGATATAGGGTCGGTGGTGCGGGGCTCACGGGACAATGTAGGATAGTTGAGGAGCATGCAGTGCTAATCGTGCGGCGGTCAGAGTCACATGGCTCGCGACTGCCTGACCCGCCGTACGAATGAACAACAGACGGTCAAGGGACCACCGAGGCAGAGGTAGAGATTCAATCGAGGAGGTCCGCAGTCAGTGAAGGACGTGGTAGAGGAGCTAGCCGTGCAGCAGGCAGTGGGCGGCGATTCAAGATTCTACCACCACCACCTCCAGGTGGTCCACCCCAACCATAGGGAGTATGAGGACAGGGATGATCTCAGCTCCAGGCAGCTGAGGCCTATGACCATAGTGCTCCAGAGATGATTAGAGGTACGATCTGTGTCTACTCCACCCTATCTACAGTACTTATATACACCAGTTCCAATCACTCTTTTATTTCCACAACCCTCATTCGGAGCTCAGAGATTCCGGTGGAGTCGTTGGCTCGATCCTTGAAATTAGAGACTCCTACGAGAGAAGATTCTATGATTACACACTGGTTCCTGTAGTGTGATATTACTCTAGGAGGTGAGAGCTTTGACTGGGATATTCTAGTAGGGGCATCAAGGCCTTAAGACGTCATCTTGGGGATGGACTGGTTATCCACAATCCATGCTCAGATAGACTATATTAGGCACAAAGTGCGGTGTGTCCGCGTGGATGGGACTAGGTTTTCCTTCACCGATGAGAAGTGAACCTATGCATCACATGATGGAATTTCCTGGAGGAGGGTTCAATCGATCACTCATCAGTTGGATAGCCTTACCCTTGGAGCTATTGATGTTGAGAGTCCGAGCTATCCTGTAGTGGTGGACCAGTATGCCGATGTCTTTCCTAATGATGTTCCGAGACTACCTACACACAGAGAGGTAGACTTTTACATTGACCTGTACCCCGGGATGACACTAATATCTACACCCGCATATCGGATGGCTCCTGCAGAGCTTCGTGAGTTATAGGTATAGATGGAGGACTTATATAGGAAGGGGTTCATAAAGCCCAGTGTGTCTCCATGGGAAGCCCAGATTTTGTTCGCCAAGAAGGCAGATGGGAGTTTGAGACTCTGTGTGGATTGACGATGCCTGAACCAGGTGACTGTGAAGAACAAGTATCCACTTACAAGGATTGATGATCTTTTCGATCAGCTGAAGGGAGATCGTTGGTTTTCAAATATAGACCTCAGATCAGGCTATCATCAGCTCAGGGTACGAGATGAGGATGTGCAGAAGACGACCTTAAGATGTCGGTATGGCCACTATGAGTTCTTGGTTATTCCATTCGGCATGACCAGAACCCCTGAAGTATTAATGGGACTCATGAATAGGATCTTCTAGCCATACCTCGATCACTTCGTGGTGGTCTTCATTGAAGACATATTGATATACACGGCGTTGGAGGAGGAGCATGCCTATCATCTACAGATAGTTCTGGATATTCTACGAGATCACTAGCTTTATGGTAATCTCTCTAAGTGCCAATTCTAGATATGATAGGTTCACTTTTTTGGACACGTTATCTTGGAGGATGGAGTTGTAGTAGATCCGGAAAAGATAGAGGCTGTGCTAGCTTGGGAGCTACCCAGGAGTGTGTCCGAGGTGAAGAGTTTCCTAGGGTTGGATGGGTACTACTGGAGATTCATACCTAGATTTTATAGATTCGTACCACCCTTTTCAGCATTGAAAAAGAAGGGACAACCCTTCATGTGGATGGAGAGATGGTATCAGAATTTTCAGAAGCTGAGGCAAAGACTGACAAGTGCCCCCATCTTGAGGCTACCAGAAGAGGGGGTTGGGTATGTAGACTACTGCGACGCATTAGGGACCAAACTTGGGTGTGTCCTGATGCAGGAGTAAGAAGTGATTGCTTATGGTTCACGAAAGATGATACAACATGAGTAGAACTATGCTACCCATGACCTAAAGTTAGTAGCATTGGTCTTATCCTTGAAGATGTGGTGACATTACTTGATGGGAGAACATTTTATAGTCTACTCTGATCACAATAATATCAGGTATATCTTCTCAGAGAAGGACTTGAACATGGTACAATGACACTGGCTAGAGTTCCTCCAAGACTATTAATTTGAGATAGTCTACACTCCTGGGAAGGGGAACGTAGTAGTAGACACACTCAGCAGGAGGTATGGTCTACAGTTGCTGAGTGAGGCAACATAGCAGCTAGCCTTGTTGTATATATCATTTGTGGATAGAGATGGAGAAACTTACCTCCAATGTATGACTATCACTCCCCCAATTATTTAGTGAGTTAGGGAGGCACAACTTAGTGACATTGACTATGAGGCTCGATGTGCTCAGATATCCTTAGGACAGACACCTGATGGATTTTCTGAAGGTGTGGAGTGCTTCATCCTCTATAGAGGATGCACCATGGTACTGGTGGAGCTATGGGAGGAGGTGTTGAGGTAGTTCCATACATCCCCTCTGGAGGTACATCTTGGTATGGAGAAGATGTACCAAGAACACCGACATCAGAACTGGTGGCCAGGGATAAAGAAAGTAGTGGCAGAGTTTATTTCACGATGCCTCACTTGTCAGCAAGTGAAGGCCGAGCATCAGGTTCCAACAGGCTTAGCACAGCCATTAGAGATCCAGAGTGGAAGTGGGATGACATTTACATGGATTTCATAACAGGAATACCACGTACGTCCAAGGGCCACGATTCCATCTGGGTGATCATTGACCGACTCACCAAGTCGGCCCACTTCCTACCTATCCGAGAGTAGGGACCAGTAGAGGGCTTGTGATGAATCTACATACAGAATATTGTACGAATTCATGGGGTGCCATCGAAGATCGTCTCTTACCATGATTCACATTTTACATCCCAGTTGTGGAAGGGATTACAGGAGGCGTTCGGGATTCAGCTACTTTTGAGCACCGCCTTTCATCCTCAGACCGATGGTCAGACAGAGCAGACTATATAGACACTAGAGGACATGCTTTGTGCTTATGTCCTAGATTTTGGATGCAGTTGGGAGAATCACTTTCCCTTGGTGGAGTTTTCATAAAACAACAACTATCACTCCACCATTGGTATGTCACCATTTGAGGCCTTGTACGGTCGACCTTGCAGATCACCCCTATGCTGGGTAGACCCAGGGGAGTTAGCACTTATGGGTCCAGAGTTGGTACGGGCTACCACTGAGAAGGTGAAAATCATCTAGAGTGGATGAAGACTGCACAAAGAAGGCAGAAGTCTTATGCTGACAGGAGAAGGATACCTTTTGAGTTTGAGGAGGGAGACCATGTCTTCCTATGGGTCTCACCTCGATGAGGTTTGTGGAGATTTGGATGGGGTAGAAAGTTATCACTGAGGTTTATCGGACCATTTTTTGATACTTCGGAGGATTGGCTAGGTGGAATACCTCTTGGTACTGCCATCATAGTTGGAGAGGGTGCATGGCGTCTTCCATATATCCCAAATGAGGAGATACGTGCATGACCCATCTCACGTCATCAACCATAGCGAGCTAGACTTTGATGATGGGGTAAATTTTACAGAGGTTCTAGTGGAGATTGAGGATCGAAAAGAGTGGGTCCTTCATGGATGATCGATTCCTCTAGTGCGCATTCACTGGCAGTACAAGAACCTCTAGAAGAGAACATGGGAGCAGGAGGCTCAGATTCATGCTCAGTACCCACATTTGTTTCCTTAGTCTATGTTATGGCTTTTGGGGACAAAAATCCCTAAGGTGGGATGAATGTAAAGACCCATATTTTCCCATGTAATTTTTTTAATTATATGAAATTATTACCAGTCTGTGAAAATTGACGGCGCATGATTCCGAGGCCCGGTGTGCCCAAAATGAATTTATGAACTTTTTTCAGGTACGTTCAATAAATGTGCGGGCAAAATTTTCTAACTTTTGAACTAGTACTCAGATTAAAAATATAAGGGCACCGTTGAATCCACAATGTCAGGATTCACTTAAGGGAGACTTCACTTCAACCATAGTAGGTTGGGATAAAAATATAGTTTTTGGGACTTTTAAAAGAACAATAAAAAACTTTTTTATTTTATTTCTCTCATTTCTTTTCCTCCAAAAGACAAGCGAAAGAGGAGGGACCAATGACATGTCAAGCCATTAAGTGGATTTACTCCTCAAATCCTTTGTAACAACACTATTGGAATTAGGAAGGTTCCTATTAAATGAACCCCAATTAATTCTACGAGTGTTACTCACCCTCCCCTCTTCTATTTATATGAAGCTTGGGGATGGGTATTAGCCCGACTTCACAAAGAGACGAAGATTTGGTAAAATACCATGACACAAACCACTTAGAGGATGGAGTCGGTTTCAGAAGGCGGTGATGAGTGACACCAAATCACGAACTGAAGGAAGACGATTGAGTGGAAACGTTGGTGGATTTTTGAGAGGACGACGAACACCGACTCTTCATCAATCGCGTGCGTTCTCCAACGATCTTGAGGTAGGTTTTTTTTTTAAAGTTCATCTTTGATCTTTTCCTTGCTTCTTCTCATTATCATGTAAACACGGAGCGTGCAGGCCAAACGAGCAAGGCCCAAACCCTCCACCTCTCCATTTAAGTTGTGTTTTTTAGGGACGTTTTCCTTAGGGTGATGACAATACGAAGACAATGGAAGTGCGAAAGAAACCGCTGGCGTGCCAAGTTGGCGGTGGTCGGCGGTGTCCATAGGAGACCTGTAGAAACCGGACATGGGTGGTGGAGGGCGGTGCACGACAGCGCACCGTGGAGGCCGGAGGAGGCCGACCTGAGCCGACTGCGTGAGACAAGGGGCGGTGCCTGCAGGCGCCGCTGTCGGCTACAATTATAGCAGGTGGAGAGCGGTGTGGCCCCGCACCGCACTGCGTTGGTAGACCCCCAATCATCCAAAATGGCCGACCGTTGTGCGGTGGGGTAGCACCCCACCGACTGGATGAAACGACCCCACACTTACGAGGCCAGCCAGGAAGACCAGTCCGCCTTCTGGCAGATCAGGCTGGACATGGGCTGGCTGAGCGGGCCGGACCCGTCCAGTGGGCGAGGCCAGACCCGCCACCCAACGGTTTGAACCTGCGAGCTGGCTGGGCCGAACCTGCGGCCTAGTGGGCCAATGCGGGTAGGCCGTGCCCCACCCGACGGGCTGTGCCAACTGCATCCCGGTCCCGTGAACCGAACCAGGACAACCCCGATGGGCTGGACCCAGTGAACCAGGCCAACCCTTAGTGGGCCAGACCCGAGCAGGGTCGAGTAGACCCCGGGACCCATTGTGTCGGGCAGGCCTGACCGAGTCGGACCGTGCCCAGACCCAACCGGTCCCCAAATAAAGAAACACCCATAACTGACGAACCTAGTTTTCGTTCGACATGACATCAGTGGAGTTGGGATCCCTTTTGGGAAGAGGTTCCTTTGGCATATTCAAACGGGCCTGATCGAGCCGAGCCAGATAGAGGTGTGATCACCCCCGTTTCACAGAAAGGGGTGTAACTAACAGACCCAACATTCTTTTGATGAACTATCTGCGGCACCAAAACCCTTAGGATGAGGTGGTCCTTTTGAGATAATTCAAGATAGATTCGTATAATGTTGGAGTATGATTGGGTTGGATCGAATCCGAATCAAACTGGGCCCTCGGAACTAAAATGCTTATAAGTCACAAGCTAGGTGTCCAATTGACACACCGTCTATCGTGTTAGAACCCTTACGACATGGCGGTCCTTTGGGATACTTCTTCATGGAAATTCCTGCTGGTTGAAATATGACCGATGGATTGAGGAGTGGATCTTACCATAATCAAGCGTGCTTAGTGCAAGAATCCAATGGCTGGCAGTGAGGCAGAGGAGATTGGATGCAACATGAAGAAAGAAAATTGATCCTGTGTGGGTGAGCACCTATTGATCCTATGTGGGTCAGCGCTCAGAGATCCTGTGTGGGTCAGCGCATACTGATCCTTTGTGGGTCATATCCTGTGTGGGTCATCGCTCAAAAATCCTGTGTGGGTCAATGCATATTGATCCTGTGTCGGTCAGTAGCAGAGCCTCTCAATAGAATAAGATGATCTAGATTCACAACTAATCATCTTTACTTCTGTACTTAAGTTATATACCTGGTTTGAGTTGAGTCTTTACCTTTGTGTTAATTTCACCTTTGTGGTGTTGCCTTTGTGGTGTTACCTTCGTGGTGTTATCTTCGTGGTGTTACCTTTATGGTAATTTCACCTTCGTGGTGTTGCCTTCGTGGTGTTACCTTTGTGGTACTTTCACCCTTGTGGTGTTGCCTTTATGGTGTTACCTTCCTGGTGTTACCTTTGTGGTATTCTTCCTTCATGGACCAGTTTTGCAAATAAATTAAAAGTTGGTGCCTTAATATTTTCTCATGAATGAGATGAGTATCTTTTGATAACTTAGGTATATGTATGGTCATATAACTAAGTAGAGTTGTTGACTTCTTCGTGCATTGTGATTGAGGTCTTGCTTTGTGGTTATTTATTTGTGGAACTCCGGGAGACCTTCGAGGGTCTCGAGGTCCCTACTGAGTATTGTTATACTCACCCCTTCACGGGCTACGCCCACACCTTTCCGTGTCTTGTGCAAACAACAGACAATGTTGATCGAGGCTGAGGGAGCCAGGACTAGACAAAGCTCAGAGGTTGACCATTTGACATGATGTGATGTAGTGACTACTATTCATGAGTTGTACCTATCCTTCAGGTAGGATCCCCAATGGATGATCCATGAGCCGTTTTCTCTTTTCAGTTGTACTTTTACTTTTCAGTTGGGATTATATTTTGGCCCTTTACGACTTTTGACTACAACACTTTACTTCATGGTTGCTTCTTGTTGTGTTCTTGGATTGTGTGTTTATACAGGTTTAAAGGCAATGCCTTCCTGTTATAGGGATATGCCTTTTTAGTGCTAGTCGCAAGCCCCTGGCCTATGGAAGTTAAGCTTGGGGTAGTTACGACATGGGCCCCGAGGGACGGGTCATGACACCACCCTTATTAAGTACCACTTAAATCAGAGTAACCCATAAATTATCAGAAATTGGGTAGATAATACCATCTTGAAGAATATTCTCTTCCCTAACTTCCTCAAGTATGAGTGGATTGAGTCATCTTTGAGGTTGTCTAATTGTTTTGGATGATTCTTTTAAATGGATGTGATTCATGAAATGGGTAGGGTTGATTCCTGGCATGTCATCTATGGTCCAACATAAGGCCTTTTTTGTTTTCCTCTAACACCTAAAAAGGTTTTGTCTCCTCAATTTTAGTAAGTTCAATAGAGATAATAATGAGATAAGAGTGATCATGGAAAAGGAATCCATATTTCTAGAGCACATGAATATATTTCAGATCATTTTTATCCTTCATTTGTGGTCCAAAAAACTTTGGAAAAGAGGAATGGATTTTAGTTGGGTTTGATTCATTTGTATCAATACTGTCCAATGTAGAGTAGTATATATCAAAGTTTTGATGAGATTCTAGAGAGTTTTTAGGATCCTTTAGATTTATGGAGTCTATTAATGAAAGTTTAACATCAATTCCCCATTTATGACTTGGTTAATCATGGTTCAAATTTCACAAACTTCTATCTCATTAGAATATGATAAACATGATGAAATGGGGGTTAATCCACTCTCAGAAGAGTCCTAAAAAGAATGGATAGATAATTTAGAGTGATCTACTGATGGGTATTATATGGTTTGAAAAATATTGAAATTTACTAGTTGGTCACCAAATTCCATGGATTATATGTACACATGAATATCAATCTTAGTTTTAGATGTCATGAGGACTGATATTTCTAGAATTTGGGGAGATCAAGAAGAATTTATCTCACCTTCCATTTCAAGGACATAAAAATCAGCTGGGAATATAAGATCATTGACCTGGACAATGACATCTTAAATTATTCCCTATGGACTAGAAGTGATTCAATTGGATAATTAGATGACAAAACTCATTGGTGAAAGGGACCTATACCATGGTTGTAGAAGATGAATTTGGGTGTGAAATTTATCGGGGCTCCTAGGTTTATGAGTGAATCATCAAATTTGGAACTCCCTATTTAGCCTAGTACTATAAAGGTCCCTGGATATTTTCACTTCATGGGAATACACTTTTGGGTTGAAACATTTTCAATGATCCTAAGATATCTCCTATGGGATCACAATTATTTAAGAAAATTTTTATACTTATGGACTTGTTTGATGGAATCCAAGAGGGGAATGTTCACTTCAAGATGTCTAAACATGTCGTGCATTTAATAATCAAGTTCAAAGGGACTATTTGGTTTAAAGACAACATGAGGAAAGGGAATTGGGTTCCTTAGAGTAATGGAAGGAGGAAAGGGAGTGGATTCATGTTTTTTATGGACTTTTTTTCGTTTTCCAACTCAAAATTTAAAGAGGAGTTATGGGATTCATCATGAGGCACAATAATTTTCTTTCCAGGTCGAAGTGTAATTACACTTACATTACCCTTGGGGTTGGGAAATGGCTGAGATGGGATTTGGGAATAATTGGATTATTATTGTTAACTTAGGGGGGATGTAAGTTAACCAAAATGGTTTTCAATGTTTTTAAGTCTAGAACAGGTGAAGGAGGCAAGATTTTCCATAGTACTTTCCCATGGTTTCTTAGAAGAGGAGGCATGTCCCGTATTGGGATTTCCTTGATTTGGGTTCTTGGGAAAGTACTTGTATTGGGTTGGGAATTGATAAAGATCACTAGGAAAGTGCGAAACATGAGTAGAAATATGGGTATTTATCCTTTAATATTTAGGAACAAAAGGATATGGTTGTTTAAAGTTACCACCACCTTGACTATATTTGAATTGGTTTGAATTTTGAGGAGGAAACTGAGGGGTATAAGAGACGTGATTACCATACCTTAAGTATGGGTTATTGGTAGAAGAGAAGGGATTAGATTTGGGTTGATTGGAGTTTCTAATTAAGTAATATAATTGTTGGGGGATGGTGTTATAATGAGAATATATTGAATTGAGGTCCATTGAGACAGAAAATATAATGGTCCAACCTGTAGTTGTGGACATGCGTTAGTTGGGTAGGCTGGTAAGCTACAATTCCAAAACTTTTGACAGGTCTGGGGAACTAAGATTTTATATAAGATGAGGTTGGGGATTTATCATCCACAACTAGTTGTCACACAAGACCTATAATTTCACTAATACTATCAGTTATATTTTTGGGATATATGTATTAATTCTATTGTACTTGTTTTAATTGATCATGTGCTTAAGCATAAAATTTCTGCACATTTGTATCCATCTTACTTATGAGATCTCATGCAACTGAAGGTATTTTTTCAAGAAGATAATTAACACTTGCGATATCAATGAGAGTTATCTTCATATCCATTAACCTCTAATAGAAGTATTAGATCAAAATATTTTTAGGGATTTGGTGGTGTGGGAAATTCACCATAATCTTTTTGAACCTCTTCTAGTACTCATGGAGTGATTCATTATGGAAGTGAAATATACCTCTTATTTCCTTTCAGATATAAGTTATTTGAGAAGCAGGAAAGAATTTATCTAATTATAGTCACTTCATGTCATTCCATGTGTGTATGGAATTATGAGGGAGGTAATAGATACATGACTTGGCAAAGTCAGACAGGGATAACGAGAATTCTCAAATTTTGATTTTTTGCTTTAGAAATCCCATGAGGCTTCATGGTAGCGCACACCACTTGGAATAATTTGAGGCGAAGATGTGGATCCTTATCAGATAGCCCATGGAAATTAGGTTGAAGATTAATCAAACTTGATTTGATTTTGAAATATTACTCAATGTTTATATACCTAATACTAAGGGGTTTGTAATCCATATCTAGGGTAATAAGTTCTTTAAGTGTTTGTTCCCTAGGATTAACTATATCAATATCAATTGGATGTGCAATGTTATGATTATACTTAATGATAATCATAATTTTGTGAAGAGTTTTTTTGATTTCAATTTCAAAAAAATCATATGGATTTTTTGGGAGGAAATGGGGCATTCAGAGAAAATTTGAAAGGATAAGGAAGGTGGGTTTTTCTTTGTGTGTTTTCCAGTTTTTTATTTTTTTTATTTTATTGTTTTTTTTATAAAAATAAAAAACAAATGACTACTAGTTGAACTATACCCAAAAACAATTACATTTTAAGAGAATCTGATTATCACATATAAAAAATTCAAAGGTTCAGTTCTCTTCTACAATGTGTATACCGACACTCATATCGAATCCACAATGATGGTACTATTTTTTTGGAGTTGATTATTTTTGCTTTAAAATTTTAATGGGTTTTTTTGAAAAGATTAATTAAATTAATTTATTAATTAAGTTTGATTTATTAATTTGATAAATATTGAGTTTATTCCATTATTTGGTATGTAATCTTATAAAATACTTTATATTTTCAAAACATTTCATTAAATTAACATATATTTCACAAGATTATTTCTATCAAAATTATCAGTTTTGGCTTTAATCCAATCCTTAACGAGGGTTATAATATTTATAAATGATCATTTATAGAAGTTTAAATATTTCATGAACCCATTTTTATTTATAGTTCCAATAATATATGGAATACACCTATTAAAATAGATCTGTTGATAATCCACGACATGTCCAGTTTCACATACACAATGTTAAGTTAACGAATGCCATTCGATCGAAATATATCAATCACTTAACATCCCCAAATCACGAATCACCCAATAGATTATTTACTCATCCATTTATATGGTTAGTAATACATTTTTGATTATTATGATTATTTTTGAAAATAAAAACAAAATTAATGATATGAAAAAAAACTGTGCACCGAACACGCAAAAATAAAGGGAGGTAAACACATGATTTTGATTGAATAAGAAAGAGAAAGAAGGGAATTATTTTCAACTTGATTTAATTTTTTTAAGAAAATTAATATTACCCAACATAGGGTGGATGAGTATAATACATTATTAATTTGAAACATGCATTAAAATTCACATGAAATTACAATTACACTCACAAAATTAAAATTCAAAATACTTGAAGTACATGCAAAGAAAGTAAGGAGGAATGGTATCTCAAGCAGAAACATGAGGTTGGAAGTTCCTTCCAGGAAAATTTCAAGGATATAATCATTCTAATATATCATCCTAAGTGATTAAGTGTTAACACCTTTCAAGGAGAATAGGGGAGTGTATTTATAGACCAAGGTGGCAGACTGTTTACATTCCAAAACTGCCCCTAAGGTTGGATCAAACATTTGACCTTTTAGATAGTTGAATCTAGAGAAATATTCTTATTCAAATTTTAATATATTTATTTTTAAATTAAACCCTCCAAATTTTTCATCCATTTGAATTTTTAATCCAATGTTATGTATGTTTTGGTAAACATTGTGATGTCGTCCCGAATTGTCCTAAATTTTTTCCATGTCCAAAATGTGAATTCATTTATGTATATGAATATTATCTAAAATATAAACCATTAATTATAAAAAGTTGGGATTCTATATCTTTAATTTCTCCACAAAAAATCTAATCTCATTTGGAATTATCGATTGGGAGAGAAGTCAATAATTGTGGGCTATTTTCAAATCCTAAACAGAATTTTAGGTAGAAATTTCATGCATCATTTGGGAAATTTATTGGTTGAGTTGGGAATTAATTTTTTTATATAATATGTATTTGGATATCCTAGAAAAAAATTCTATAGTTTCATAAATTCTGGGCTTCTGGATTGATCTAAAAAATTCAATCATCATGGCTGGTCTAGTATTCATCACCAATTCAATGGGTCTTCTTGTGTGGTCTATATGGCCATTTAGACGGGTGAATTATCCAAATATTCTTTTGAATTATTTGCAATAAATTGAATTAGGAAACCTAAAAAATAATAATCAAATAATTTTGATAATTAGGGTGAAATGTTTGATTAAAATAGTAAAATGCCTCAAATATGGATTAATTCAAGAAATGCTCATAAATTATTTTTGATATAAAACACAGGAATTTCACACCATTTATGCACTTTTCCCTTAAAATCAGTAAGGGTAGAAGATTAAAAAATTTATGAATAAATTAATAAAATCATATATGAATATGCTAATTTTCAAATATATCAATATGATATGTAATCACAAACAGGATACATCTTCAAATTGAATGGAGGTGTTGTGAGTTGAAAGTGCTTAAAGCTAGATATGGTCACAGATTCTATAGTAGAGTCCGAGTATATTGAAACTTATAAGGTATATATCAAATCATTATGGATACTAAATTTTTTCGAAGATATTTATGTGGTACATAGTAGTAAAGATCTTAGCACACTCTATTTTGATAATACTAAAACGGTGGCTCTTGAAAAGGTGCTAAGGTTACATTAACAGATGAAGCATATACTTCGAAAGTATCACCACTTGAGATATTTTTATTATATAGGTGAGTTTTTAGTGAGAAGTATTTCCACAGAATACAACATAGTATACCCCTGTACTAAATCCATGACTTAGCAGAAACATGATTATCATGTGAGTCTAGAGGATTGAAAGTCATAAGTAGTTGGATCTAGTCCAAGTGGCAGTTTGTTGGAGTTGGTGTCCTAGGACCAACTTTTTTTTACTTTGATTACATGTATATTCAATCATTCTAATATTAATAAAACATATTATTATATATTGTTCAATTTTATGCTTGTCTTTAATGTAATAATGTTCTAGGAAATCTATCACGTTGATAAGGTTGTAGCAGTTTCCTACTATGATAAGAACCTTAAAGTGATATGGCTATACTATTAAATATAGTTATATGGTTGGATAACATAATTTTATAGGACACATAGTTTTTATAATGTTATGTTTGAGTACTCATAAGTGGATGAGGCTTCTTCCCATGAATATTACACTTGGTTATATCCAAGATGAGAGATTATAAGAACAAACCCACCAGTAGGAATTCTGCATGTTTTGATGTCATAGGATATTCCTATCTATGAGCATGTATAATGGACCTTAGACTTTAAGATTATCATTGATGCATGTCATTTCTCATGCACTTATATTTACTAACCAAAACCATCATGCCATATGTTGGCGGGAAGTAGGGTATGTTGGGTGTGTCACAAATGACATGTTATTAATAGATAAGTTGAGTTAGGATTTGTCCCTTCCATCTTTATAGAAGCTTATATCTCATCCCTTTGTTTGTAATTGAATTTCATCATTAAATTACATGAACATGGTGAAATGATGTGTTTATTTTAGATATTCACAAAAATATGTATCGAGAACATAGTTTGATGACATAGATGTGAAACATGCTTGATGAGATATTATGAAAAAGTGATTATATTACATAGTGATAACTCTTATGTGGTTGTCGATCTTGCAACATTAAGTCCTTTCTCTTGGGTGTCTTGACCTGTTTCTAGACAAATATTTTGGTCTTTAGGGAATCCCACCTAATTACAATGAGTAAGAATCCTAGATGGTCACACACTAATTTTTTCTATTGATCTCAATTATATTATATTTTAATTTAATTAATGAAATAAATATTATTCTCAAGACTGAGGAATAATTTTATTCATATTTTATTGATCAATAATATTTACAAGGTAATAAATAAATAATTTATTTTATTACATGAATATTTGATAAATATTTATTCACTGTATTGTGAATAAAAAATTTATTTTATTTATTGATGAATAAAATATATAATTAAATATTTATTTGGGTATTCAATAAATTTTGAGTAATTGGAGTAGATCAAGATCATTTTTGGTGACAAATATTTATTTGCAAGCTGGTAAATAATATTTATCAATGTGAAAGTTAGCACATACCATAAAATAATAATAATAATAATAATAATAATAATAATAATAATAATAATAATAATAAGAATAATAATATTATTATGTATCATGAGGTTTCATAATGATTACTATATTATTTAAGGGTCATTACACAATTAAATAATATTTTATCCTAAACTCTAACTCTATAAATAGATGGTCATGACTAGTGTGTCAGGTTAATCAAGATTTGAAAATCGTTGTTCGTAGTGTAATTCTCTCTCAAATTTTCCTCCTATCTCCCTCTCTAGAACAAAAAACTGCTGGAGAGATTCCTACAAGCTCTAAGGAACTAAAAGTGATCAATATGAACAATTTGAGGCAATTGATTCAATACATTAACACCCAGAAATCAATTGGCATCATTTGGAGATCAAAGGTGCATGTGATGATCACCTCTATATAGATTCTACAATTGGATCCTCCAAGTACAATGAAGGTAATCTAAATAGGGGTTTCTAAATGATCAACATATATATCAGAAAAAGATTCTAAGATGAGGTAATATTTATTTAAATCATAAATTAATTAATTATAAATTTAACATGAAAGGTCCTATCTTTGAGTTTTGGGCATCTCTATGTTAAAAGAAATTATAATATAATTCCCACCAAAGGTTCTTTCACTATGTCCGGAACCAAAAATTTATAAGTACTCACTTTACCTTCAATGTCTAGTTTTCTCCTAAATAACCATTTTAATTTAATGAGCTTTACATCAATTAACAGATCAACCAAAAAATATACCTGGTTCTAATACATGGAATGCATCTCAGAATTCATAAATTTTTACCCACTTGTAGATTTTTTTCTCTCTACCCCCTCCTTTTAATAAATATGATCATTATTTTCAACCAATAACAATTCACCATCTTTAGTGACTATAAAAACATATATTTATGGTTATCTAACCTCTAAAACTCTCATATGAAATACCTGTGTTTCAGAACAACCTATTCCACATGGACTTGTGGAATCTGTTTTTACACCAACTCTTGTGTATCTTGAGTGTCATCTTCATCAAAGTAAATCTTTCACCCACTATCCTTATTGAGGACATGTTCCTTTTTTTAGAATGGTAGGATGCTGATAAAATACAATTATTTTACCCAAAGGGTTATATAGGTAATATCATTTAGTTTCTTTATGATATCCAGAAAAGATACACTTTGTGCATTGGATTTGTAGTTTGTTTTTGTTAAGGACTTAATAAATGCATCATATCCCCATGTATTCAATTTTGACAACATTATTTCCTTTCCATTCAACAACTGGTATGGGATATTGTTTGACACTTTGGTCAATACAAAGAATAGTTCCTATTTTTACTAAAACCACTCCACTATGGTGTATAAGGAGGAGTGATTTGATATAGAATCCCACACTCACATAGAAATTTTATGAAATCTTAGATAAGATACTCACCACCTTGATCATATTTAAACTTATTTATCTTCTTAACAAGTTTATTCACTACTTCATTCTTTAATTCATTGATTTTATTAAAGGATTTAGGCTTATAACTCATTAATTTGACATATCCATATCTACTCAATTAATCTATAAAAGTAATGATGTAATAATACCACCTCTAGTTTCTAGTGGTGTAGGTACGAACAAATCAATGTTCACCAATCCTAGATCATATATGGAATTTTTTTTCCCACCAAATGGTGGTTTGGTAATCTTTCCTTATAAACAAGGGTGAGTTCTATCAAGTGGTTTCAACTCAAATAATTCTAAATAACCATCCTTATAAAGATTTATCAAATACTTATTGTATATTTTTCCAAGATGGTGATGCCACAACTGGGCATGAAATGAGTTATGTGAACTTTATTTTTTATCGATTTCTAGTACTTTGTTTTCATCATTAAATAAATAGAGATGCAAAATAAGGTGGTTAAACTATGATACAATCATCTTTCTGGGTAACATGGTTCCTGACTGGGTGAAAAAAATGAAGTGAAACCCACCCATTTTTACACATTGTAGTGTCGAACCATCTCCATGTAGATTTTCACCCTCAGGGATGCTCTGCCATCTCAGCTAGCAATGAATCCTTCTAGGATGGGGCTCTCTCTGGAGCGATCCCTTCATGGGGAGGGGGGTTCCCTTGTGTGGAGGGTTATAAAAGTCCACACATAGGGATTTAATTTTTAAATAAAACATTATTTAGTTATACCATACTATAAAAAAATCTATTATTGTAAAATTGTTATTATTTATTTTAAAATTTGAAAATAAATCCATCCAACTTGGGGAAAGAAACTGATATGATGTTATTGTTAACACCAGGAACATCATAAAAGTTCTTTAAAACTAAGATTAACCATTTTGGAAATGTGATATGGTAGTCCCCAATGGCTATAACAACTGTCTTTGCTCTATTTACACCCTGTAAATCCACATCTCACCAAGTTGGCTTAAAGTGTTTTTGGATGCTGAAAGAATTTTGTGCTGATTGTTTTAATTTGTGTTGTATTTTGTTTTTAAGAAAATTTAATAAAAGGAAATCACATTCACTTTGTAAAAGTTGTTGATCAGATGGAAGGAGAACCAGACTCAAAATACTTGAGACACAATTATTAAGAAATTACATTGGTTTCTATAGAAGTTTTTGGGTTGAAGTTTTCTTTCAGACTCACCTTAGGTTCAGAATGAAAGTGTTGATCGGTATGAGGAAATGTATTTGAGTCTGAATGCATCCACACCAAATATGATGATTATTTTTTGATATTGGAGTTATTATAAATTATATGAAATCTGATATACGTGTGATCCAATATTTTGAAAGAAAGTGAGAAAATTTTTCAGAGTTTTTGATATGTGATTTGAGAATTGATTAGAAAGAAAGAAGATGCTGGAATATTTAGAAGTTATAATACTTTCCAATGAAATTTAAACAATGTTATGATGATCCTTATGTTCTCAAAGTCATGAAGAATTCATGATTACAAGAAGGAGTTTTTGGAGAAGGAAGTCAATAAATTCAAATTTTTATGGTCTTAGATCATCATTGTGAGAATCATCAGACATAGAAATAGTTTAAATGATGAAAAGTTTTAAGTTAATGAAGTTAATGTTTTTCTGAGGCAATGATTAACTGATCCATCATATTTTTCAATCCAATGAATTTTCTAATTCACTGAAAGAAGCATGACTCATGATCAATAATTAGTTGGAAAGTCTAAAAGAAAAGTTGTCATTGCTGAAACTGGTCCATCGGACACGGTGTGCCACCGATCTATCAAAGGCATAATGGATAAGTAAAAGGAGGTTGTTGGGGCCAGTAAATCAGATAATAATCAACAATGTAGTCAACCATTTTCAAAGAGAACTATTTTTTTCAATGTTTCAATAGATAACTAAAAAATCTTTGTTTTCATCAATTTGGTTTTGCAAGAATAACTGTTAGGTTTTTCAATCTGGTGGGTCAAGAATCACTGGAAAATACATGACACTAATTCCTCAAAGTGAATCAAAGACCTATTCATCATAGTGAAGAAGAGACCAATCCATTTGATGTAGGTTGGCACTGATAAGTAATTGGGTGCAAAATCATTAGTTTGAGGAGTTAAATAAAAAGATAATTACTTTGAAGATATTACAGATGTCAAAGAGGTGGTTACTGACAAAGTATTTTCGAGGGAGTTTCAAAGGCTGTAGAAGTTGAAACAATGTTTATAAAAGAATGGTTTCAAATTTATAAATTTCATAACTGGTAAGAAGTATCAAAATGATTATTTCTTTTAGTTGGTAAAGTGAATATGTTTTTATTATAATGAAGAAAATCAGAATGACATGTGCATGAGACTAAATAAAGGTTAGATAGTTTGAAATTGGATGAAGTTGTGAGAAGATTATAGACGTTTTGAGAAGAATCAAGAATATTTCAAAAGCACTGAAGAAGTCAAATATGTATTTGAAATGAAATCTAAATTCAAATTCTAGAAATTTGGTTGAGTGTGAAAGTGAAATAAGTTTCTCACCCATTCCAATTTTAATGAACCTATAAATAGAAGGAAATGCATTATGATTTCTTACAATGAAGTGCTATTCATGAGTGAAGGAATAGAAATCATTGAAAGGTGTGGAAGGGAGGATAAGTTTCTATATAGAGTTTTTACGAGGAAGTTTTCCGAATAGAAGATAAAGAAGAAAGTGTTACCAGATCATACTGAGTCGTCATACATAGTTTTATAGGGAAAGTTTGAAGTGGTTCAAAATATTTTCTAGGGTATTCTTATAATAATTATATTTTCCAAATTGAATATCCAAACTGAGGAATTAGACTGAACCCTCAGACTGAGTATTCATACAAATTTCATAGAAGTTCTTACCTACTCATAAGTAGGAAAGTGAAGAATTATTTTTAAGATTATCAAAATTGAAAGTTGCTAAGGCATCATAGTAACATGTTTTGAACCAATTTTTGAAGGTTTCTTAACTTATTACAAAAACTTATTTTACATTATTTGTTCTAGAAAAAGCACATGCACTATTTTATTGATCATATTTCTATAAAACTATAATGGTATATCCTATTTGTTGTATCCACACAAAAGGATTATTTTTAGTGGATTTTTGGTATTAGATTCTTTAAAAACCATTCAAAGGATGTAGTTACTCTTATTGATTAGTGAATATTGTAAATACTTATGTTCTTATGGATGTGTGAATGTTTTCTTTTCAGAAAAGTGACAAATATTTAATAGAAGGAAAATATTGTTTCAAAAGAAATGAAAATTAAAAGAAAAAGATATCACTGATTCACCCCCTCTTAGTGATACATTGATCTTGGATGGGCCTCTAGAACTGGTATCGAGGGGGGGGGGTCCCTTTGTTTAATATTTTATAAAGTGTTTAAAGATAAGTTGTGATAGAAAATCTAAATTGTATAAGCAGTAAGGGGATTCTGGTCTTCTATGGAAAGAATTATCATATTTGGAAAGATATAATGTTGACTTATCTTATGTCTCTTTGGTATGATGTTTTGGAAGTAACTACAAATGTATTTTCTCTTATTGATGAAAAATCTACTCTCACATATTTAAATAATAAGAATATTGAGAATGATATAATATCTAAGAATAATTTACTCTCATCAATTTTTTAAAGTGAGTTTCTAAGAGTGAAGGGAGTTTCTACTGTTAAAGGTATCTGGGGAAAGTTGAAGAACATTTATGAAGTAAATGAAAAGGTTAATAAAAAAAAGTTACAAATCTAGAGACTGAAGTATGAATATCTTAAAATGGGTGAGTAATAATCTCTAGGTGATTTATTTACAAGGGTGAATGATATTATTAGCACTATAATATGTCTTGGTGAAAAGTTGGAAGACTCAATTGTTGTTGAAAATATATTGAGAATTATTCTAGAAAAGTTTTATGCTAAAGATTCATCTTTGGAAGATAGATATCATGGAACCCTATCTCTGGATGATCTTAATAATACTCTCATTATTTATGAAATGTGAAGTGACAAATTTATGAAAGGGAAAACAAAAGTTGATATAGAAATGTCCTTTAAGGTTTCAAATCAAGGAAAGTATCAGTAGATTCTCAAAGATGAATAAATTGGTGATTATGAATAAAAAATGTGGTATGTAACAATCCTGGTGAATTTCTATACTTTTTTTCTAAAAATGTTAAAATAGGTATAGGAAAATATAAATGGAAAATTCTATTGAAATGTTTTTAATGTGGATCCATTGGGAAATTTTCTTATAATTTTCCTCAAATAAAGAATTAATAAGATAGGGATGAAGATTAAAGAAGACCAAGAAGATCATTGAATAAACATGGTGATAAGTTTAAATACTTTTCCAAGAGAAAGTATAAAAAGTTTTCCAAACCGAAAAGTATTTTTTTTTGTTTAAAAATAATGAAGATTAATAAAGTGAATTTGAGGCTAAAAAGTTTACTAAAGTGACTGGAGAAAACACTTTCATTCCAACAATTAATGATGAAGAATTTAGAATTAATAGTTTTGAATAAGAAGAGATTGAGCTTGAATATCATCTGAAAAGAGACCTGAAATAATGTCTAAGGAAGATCGTAATACTTGAAAGATGATTCAAAAAGTTGAAGAAAGAAATTCCTAAATAAAACAATCAAGAATTTCTTCTTGAAAAGAAATCTAAGTTACTGGAAGAAGCATACTGTCTAAATATGTCTCTAGAGAAGGAAAAGAATCTAAATGATCATATTAAATAAAGTTGAAGTCTAATGAAAAAAAGTTGGAACTTATCCATCAATAGTTTTCTAAATACGAGAAAGGAGTTACAAGTTTCAAGATCTCCTCGGAAGTTGGTGAAAGTTATAGAAAGTGTGAACCTGAGAAATATCAAAATTTACCTTCAATTGCTGGAAATAAAGTTAAAGATGTTTATAAGAATATGAAATCTAGGAAATTTGTATATGTGAAAAAAAAACAATAAATTGGAGAAGTTAGAAGTTTCTAAAAATTTCGAGTTTGAAAAAGTTTCTGTTACTTCTAGTTCTGATAAGGTTAGAAATAAATCTGATTTGAAGAAGAATATTTCGAGTGATAATGAAAAGTTTGAGGCATGACAAAGTTATGATGTTAAATATAAAAAAGTTTCTCAGAAACATGTTCACAATTTTGGATAGTATGGAAGTTACAGAGGGAATTATTATTTCTATGGGTACTGCTAGTATTTTGGGGGTTTTTTTATATAGAAAATTTGTGTTGGTTCAACCAATAATATTACAACTATCCCTTAAATTAAATAAGGAAAATTTTGATGAAGAATAAATCCTCTCAAAGGAATTTTTTTTAAAATGATGTTTTAAAAAAAACTGAGAAGGATGTTCTGAAAGTTGAGAATATATTCCAACCTTTGGAAAATATTTTTGAAATATGTGAAAAACTTATACACATTGAAAAAGGTTGTATTAGTTTTTTACTAACACAAAAAAAGGTTTGAAACCTTTCTTAGAGGCTGGAGGTGAAGAAAGATAAAGGGAAATAAAATCTCTTATTTTAGAAACCACTCTAAAAGCTATAAAAGGAGAAAAAAACTAGATCTTGGATAGTGGGTGTTATTATCTTATGACATGAGACTTGAAATTGTTTAAAAATGTGAAAGACTTCAATAAAGGAACAATAACATTTAGAAATGATGAATCTCTCAGAATCAAAGGTGTTGGATAATCCATCATTGGGGTAGAAAAGTTGAAATCCAAGAAATATTTGTTTGTATATGGGATGAAACAAAACTTACTAAGTATTTCACAACTTTGTGATGAAGTAAATAAGGTTTTTTTTCCAGAAAATATGGGTTTGTTATGAAAAGAGAGGAATATGGAAAAGTTTTTACCAGAGGCCAATGTACATAATGAAATTTGTTTCAACTTGGTGAAGTTCATAACTCATGTTACATGAGCATGATGGAACAAAATCAGTTGTGGAATAAAATTTTAGGATATAAATGTTAGATAAAATGGTCAAGTTATCCAAGATAAACAATTTTCATGGTATTCTTTGTATTTCAAGTAGAGGATATTGTTGTTGCACTATTTTTCAGAAAGGAATGATTACAAAATTTGTTCTTAAGAAAGTTGGTATTCATTTAACTCAACCCCTATAACTTATTCATCTTGACATCTATGGGCCGATGAGAAAATAGTAAACTTTTATAGATAAGTAATTCATTTATTTCATCATTGATTTTACTTTCCTTACTTGTGTTATTTATTTAAAACATAAGTTTGATGCTCTGAATATTTTTAAAAGTTTCAGGAGGAGAGCTAAGAAGGAATGTGGGTATTTTGTAAAGAAGTTGAGAACTAATAATTGTGGTGAATACAAGAATAATTAGTTAAAAATTTATCTAAAAAAACATGGAATTTGGCATGAGTTCAGTACACCATACACACCACAAAAAATGGTGTTGTTAAAAGGAAGAATAGAAGTTTGGTTGAAATGGGATGTTCTATGTTACTTGAACTTGGTATTTCTCATTACTTTTAAAGGCAATCTATGAGCACATATATTTATATACATAACCGATGTTTCTATAGGATAAGTTATGAAACGTCTTCTTATGGAATGTTCTATGACAGAACTCTAAGTTTGAAATACTTTATGTTTTTTGGGAGTACCTACATCATAAAGAACAAAGGTATAAACCTTGGAAAGTTTTATCAGAGAGGCGAAGATGGAATTCTTCTTGGATATGCTTTAGAAGGAAGAGGATATAGATATTTTAAAAAAGATACAAGAATATTATTTGAATCTATTGATGTGAAAGTTATTAAAAAAGTTGGGGAAGATGTGTCTCAAACACATGTAGATGAGGAAGAGAAAGAGGATGAAAGATTTTTTAAGAGATTTGATAAGGATGAAAATAATTATAATCCTATACCAGAAGTAGAATCAGACTCAGCTATTTCTAGTGATGAGGAGAAATTTTGAAAAACTCATACTAGGTTAAGGAATCAAGTGGAAGTTCATAACATAATTGGTGATCAAAATAAAACTTTTCAAAAAAGAAGCACATCAAAAGGTATTACACATACTTGTTTATATTCAAAATTTGATCCAAAAGATGTTAGATAATCCTTTAAGCATCTGGAATGGATTCAGGATATGAATGAAGAGTTAGATATGATTGATAAGAATGATACTTGAGAACTCATACCTAAACAAAATGAAAAAAATGTTATTGGCACAAATTGGGTGTTTCGTAATGAGTTGAATAAAGATGGAGAAGTAATAAAAAACAAAGCATGGTTAGTGTAAAAATGTCACTCACATATTAATGGTATTGATTTTGATGAAACTTTTTATTGAGTGGAAAGGTTAGAAACAATCAGAATCTTTCCTTATATTTCCACAAAACAAAGTTATTTTTTTTGCAGATGGATTTTAAGATAGAATTTTTGAATGGAGAACATGATGAATAAGTGTATGTTGAACAAACTTGTGGGTTTTTTATTATTAAGGATGAAAGTTATGTGTGCAATTTGAATAAATCCTTGTATGGTATGAAGAAATATTTGAGAGCATGATATTCAAAATTAGATACCTTCTTAAGGAAGTTGAACTTTAATAATGGAAGGGTTGATAGTGGTATGTACATTAAAGAAATTCATGAGATTTCACTTATTGTAATTGTATATGTTGATGATATAATATTTTATGGGAATTATGAAAGAACATGTGAAAGGCTTTCCAAAGAGATAAAAGAGTTCTTTGATATGTTCATATTGGGTGAAATGAAATTCTTTCTTGGGTTAAAAATATCACAAAATAATAAACACATATTTATTTCTCAAGAAAAGTATGATAAGTAAATTCTTAATAAGTTTGGAATATAAAATTTAAAACCTATTTTCATACTAATTTCAGTGGGAACCAAGTTAACTAAAGATGGAGAGGGTAAGTAAGTTTACTCCAAAGAGTTTCATAACTTAATAAAAAGTTTTTTATATTTGACTACCTCAAGAACAATTTTTTTTATGCTATTAACTTATGTGAATGATTACAAAGTGATCCAAAATAATCGCATTTATTGGCTAGAAAAATAATTATCAGATATATAAAAGGCATAATATATTTTAGATTTGGGTATGATAGATCAGAAATAACTGACTTTTTTGGGTATTCTGATACTGATTGGACATGAATTGTTGATGATATAATATCTTCATCTAGTGGAGTTTTCTTTTTTGTGGAAAGGTGTGTAATTTAGAATAATAAGAAACGAAATTTAGTGACTCTTAGTATGACTGAAGCTGATTATGTTGTTTCTACTGAAGATTCCACACAAATTATGTGGATGAAGTCTTAGTTGGAAGACTTAGTTGTTGAAGTGAAGTTACCTCTACTCTTGGGTTGTGATAATCAGAGTGCTATAAGACTTACAAGAAATGTGGTACAACATTATCATTAAAAACATATTGATATAAAATACCACTTCATCAAAGATAATTTTTAAAATAATTAACTCAATCTAGAGTATGTTCCTACATCAGAACAAGTTGCTGAGATAATCACAAAACATTTACTAAAGGATGAATTTTTCAAATTGGTGTTGAACAAGGGAATCCAACCTCCTTCTCTTCAATGTTGAGGTATGTGTTTCTGTCCCCTCTCTCATATTGTCTTTGGATAGTGTTTTCAAGGGGGAGAATTGTTTCATAAATCAATCCATTGATATGTGTTAAACCTTTTAAGGTAGCATGTATTTAGGGGGAGTTGTGGGTAATATGTGAACATAGTATGTAAGTGTGTGAACTATTCTAACAATGTGTTGGAGTGGTTTTAGGAAACTTTTGTGTACATGGAAGTGAAATAAGTGAAGCAAGAAGTAAATAAATATAATTCCCCGACCCCAGAATCCCGAAGCTGATGTATTATTTTTATACATTGGCATGATTACAAGGAATAAAATACCAAAAGATCAATCAGTTTAATAGTCTTGGAAAATAGATTAAGTACATTAACTTTACATTACAATTAAAAACATAAAATTCAACATATATAATCCTTTTAGAATGAAATTATTCTCCTAGATTAACCCTGCATATCAATCATAAAACACTTCTTGGATTACTAAGAAATTAAAACATAAGAAAGGGGTGAGCTTAGATGCTCAGCAAGGGTAAACAATATAGGGGAACCTATCATAAATAAGTATAAACTATTAAGGCAAGGTATAAAACTGAAACATAAGCCTTATAAAAATAATCATCAATATAATATGGAAAGAATAAATCAATTAATTCCATTTAATAATTCTCATGGATATTATACTAGTCTAATAATCACATGTAATATCAATAACTAATCTCATAATGAGGGAATGCATAATGTTGGACATACCGTCAAGGGCTTGTGCCAAGACCATATGGGTAAAAACCCAAATTAGTTTTTCTCATGAGAAATATTGATGCATTGAGGGGATTTCATTAATTGGCCCCCAACCTGTAGGGCTTTCATTAACCGGTCCCCAACCCATAGGGATTTCATTAACCAGTCCCCAACCCATTTCTTTCTAAATCCAATGCATTCCTCATATGAAATGGGTCAAACATAACATAAAAATTCATATTTAAACTAGCATATGAAATATTAATATGTTAACCACAAACCATGAAGGGTATAAAAATAGAACATCCATAGTAAAACATATCATAAACCCTTAAATACAATATGGAAGATTGTATCACAATAAATAAACATCAATAAATAATAAAATACAATAAATGATATTGAAATATATGAAAATAATATAATAAAACCATTAAAAATATCTTGAGACAAATACCCCTTTTTCTTTGAAATAATTTATTCAAAAGCCACACACTTATAAAAGAATACATTTAAAAATAGATTTTTGAATCAAAGTGTCCCATACCACTTTGAAAATTTTGAGAGGATTTAAAATTTTTAAAACATTCATGTTCATATAAATAAATACTTAAAAACCTTTTGAAAACATGGACATTAATGAGAAAAATTTAGAAGAATAAATATTTAAAACATTTAAAACATTTAAAATGATGTTTTAGTTAAATAGTCCCTTACATAAAACCTAAAAAATATTCCTTTAGAAAACATTTTAATGAAAATAAAATTAGACATAAAATTTACTCTATAATAATTTATATACATATAAATAAATATTAATTATAATATCAATAATATTGAAAT
Source organism: Viscum album (assembly GCA_963277665.1). Taxonomy (NCBI): domain Eukaryota; kingdom Viridiplantae; phylum Streptophyta; class Magnoliopsida; order Santalales; family Viscaceae; genus Viscum; species Viscum album. Next base: position 175,677,180 of record OY728157.1, read on the forward strand.
GGAAAAAAGGATTAATTCTTTAAACATTCAAAGCATCCCATACCACTTTTAACATTTAAATCATAAGCCTGATATCTTCAAATGAATATTTAAACACCATGAAGAAAATGTATTCATTATATGAAATATAATATGGGTAGTACATACCCCACAAAAAATAATCAGGTGGTGAACATGGCTTATATCTCACAAAAATTAAAAGTGAGAAAAAATTCCCTTACCTTAAGTCTAATACTCTCTGTATGTGTCCTAAGCTACTGTATAATGGGTTAAAAAATATTATTAACTTATAATAGAATCATAATAATATTTATGATATCATATATCATTTTTATGGCATTATATTACTCGTTTATTAATAATTTCCATGTTAAAGCAATATTTTGGGTAATAATCACTTTCGTTATCGTACACGTTTTTAATTGTTATTCTTGATCATATTGCTTAGATCATGATTTAATTAATTCCATAATGTATAAAATTATTTATATATAATATATATTAAAAATATAAATATATATAATATACAGATATTTGAAATGGAATACACCATTCATGAAGACGGTAGGCTGTACGTACACATGAATGTTGTTTCCATTTTCTTATCATATTGAATATAAGTGAATGAAATATATGTATATATATATATATATATATTATTCTAGTAGAATTATTATGTAATATATTTCATATTTATTAAAAATATATATTTTTATAAGCATTCTTGAATGGTTAATGTGGAAGATGAATCTCATCGCGTCATGGAGACGGTAAGCCGTACGCACGCATGAGCGATGATATCATTTCCTTAATTGTTAAATGGTATATAATTTGATGGAATATGAATTTTACAGAAACAATATAATGTTATATTTGTTATTTATATCCATTATACTCATCATTATACCCATTATAATAAACTAGCATTGAATAACAAATTACACCACGGCGTGGAGACAGTAAGCTGTACGCATGCACGGATGGTGATATTGTTATTCTTAGGGTGGATAAAATGAATAATATGATTGTCCCAAGATTATAATACCATATAAGTATATGGATGATACTGGATTTATTAATTTTTTATTGAAACAACATATAAAGAGGAAGTAGAATAAGAAAAGAACTTTGAAAGAGGTGATAAAACAATTACCTATTTTTCAGGCGTCTGCTTTTGATTTGAAAAAAAGGACTCCATATGATGGATTTCAGCCCAAAGTATGGCCTCTAGGATGTAGTGATGGAATTTGGTAGAGGAAATGGGTAGGTTTTTGCTGATACAAATAGATTTGAATGTGTGAATTAATGAAAAGCAGTAGTTCCTTTTTATAAGAGAGGTGAGGGGCACTTTTGGAAGATATTAAAATATTAATTTATTATAAATTCATTTTCAGATTAAAATGGATTTAAAGTGATTTATTTAGAGGATAATATGATTATGGGTGTAAATCCTCTCAACAAATGGATTTTAGACTTGTATAGATCCTAAAATTAACCTTATATTTTGGATTTATCTCTTAGTTAAACTGTTTAACTCTTACTATGACTTTTTGTATTTTTATACTATAGCGTTAATATAGTTACTATAAATTTACAAAAACCAACCCCAATTGGATAATTTAAGAAATATTTGACATTATATTAGTTAGTTTTAAAAATATTATATATTTATGAATTTTATGTCATTTAATAAAATAGTATTTATTTTAAAATATCATTTATGTCAATTTTAATACTATTTAATATTTTTATTTTTAAAAATATCAAAACAACATGATAACTTAGAAATAATACATCCAATATTTCACTAAAATGTCTAATTTATCTATAAAACTAGTTTATGTCATTAATTAATTCAAATTATTTTCATTTTAATATTATTAATATCATTTATTTGATTCTTCCATTAATAAATCAATTACTGGATCATCATTGTGTCACAATTAAATTTTATTATTTAATATCTAAAATTTATAAATAAATTATAATGATGTATATAAATTTAATATATTACTTATTAATATCTATAGTCGAATTCATCTTATGTATAACCCTATATTAAAAATGATTTAGTTATTTAAATTTGAATATGACACTTTTAACTCTTCTTTAAAAAAAATATAATAAACATTCTAATCAAATAAAAGTAGCTTAAAAAGGATAATATTTTCTACCTAAGGTTTATTTTGGTTGAAAAATACTTATCCAATTAAATTATAACAAGTGTTATGGTAATTTTATATTATCATAATATTATTTTTATGTTTAATTACCCTATTTACCTTTAATTTTGGTAAATAAAATTCAAAAGTTACGAGTCACAAAAAATTATTTTAATCCTATTAGACCACATTTTTCATAAGTATTACAACCATGTATATTGTATTTTTAAAATTTAATTCATAGAAATGATAAAATTACATTTAATGCTAATATGTAAATGTGGCTAGAAGGCGGGGAAAAAGATGTTAAAAAAGTTCAATGAATTTTTATATCTAATTATATTATAAAAAATATTAAAATAACCTATATTGGATTAATATATGAATTATTTATCTATTGTGACTTAAAAATCAATTTAAAGTAAAATAATATTTTAAATAAAAAAGTTGGGTTTTTAACAATAATGCAGTGTTTTTCACTATTCATTAAAAATTGAAAATTTTTAGAAAAATACCAAAAATTCACCCTAAGATAATTTTGATATTAGAAATTAAAAAATGAAGTCTATTTCACCAAAATTAAATTTCTATGAGTGTCTAAAGTTAATTTTATTATTTTACTGAAACTTATTCATTTCATTATAAATTTGTTTTATTTATTTGAAAACATTATAAATAACATTTAAAAATTATTTATTACTATTTATATTATTATATTTAATAGATAAGTTATGTATATATCATTTAAATAATATTAACACTACAATGTTGTTCCGAAGAGACTCAATTTTTCATGTTACGCAAACCAAGTCAGTGTTGCGTGAAACACAAGTTATTGAAGATAACATACCATGAAATATTTGGTTGTTACATTCTAACCTCATTAAATAAATTATGTGCTCTTAATTTAAACTCATAATTGAAAACTACGGATTAGACTTTTCAAAATATATTTATTGAAATCCCACATCGGAAAATGGATTAATGAGACCTCGATTTTAAAATAAAGAAATTGAAGTACTAATGTCACTAGATATAACACATACTAGGGTTCCATGTAAGAAAACATGGAAATGAAATAAAAATCTAACCATCATGTTATGATAGAGAGTGATAGAGAAAATGATGAGGAAAAAGTTAACAATCATAAAGCTGTAAATGTGAAATGATCTAAGGGATCATTTGATTCATCGGAAAAAGTACCAGGATAAAACTTTTGGTTTCAAGATCCTTTACCTAGACTTAAAGAATTATTTTATCTTTATATAAGCATTTAATTTCTTTCTTTCCATTTCATAAGAATAACCTCGTCCTTCGGTTGTGCTTCGATCTATTTTCACTTCATCCTTTACACCTAGAAATGAAAGTTCAAAATGAATTTTTCACGACTGAAGCACTTTTGATAAATCATAAGGCCCAAAAGTATTTACTCAATCCTATAAATGTTTACTGGAACAAAAAAGGTTTTCCTAATGTATCCAATAAATCATACTTTAACCTTAAACAATAATATCCAATGTTCAACATAATCCATTCCAATTTAGATTTGACCAAAATACTTCCATCCAAATCCACTATACAAAAAGGTCTCTAAATTTCCAAAAATCATTCTTAAAATCATATTCCCCAAAAAAAAATGTAGCTCTTATTGTCACACAACAAATATTTGATCACCTTTAAATCCTTAATGAAAACTCTTATGCTTCCATATCCTTAAATAATAAGTATTGCAGTACAATGCTTATATATATATATATCTCATGAATCTTATAACCATAGAACCCTTGATATAATAATTGTTGAATCCAAATTCAAAATAACTTTAATCATTTTACTTAACTATTAAACCATTAACTATGATTCAACATCTTATTCTTTAATACCTCCTTCATCTCATTTTTATTTTGTAGCCTCTTCATCATTAGTAGTATAACCATTTCTTTTATAACCTTGCTGATTCTAAAAATTGATGAAAACTCAAACCAAAAAGTGAGAAACACTAATCATAGTGATACAGTCATGAAGAATCATTTATAAGATCTCTAAATGATTCCATATTCTTCTCAATAAATAATTCCATATGATTAACCTAGATTATCCATTACCAAATCTAAATAATGATATCCCACACTTAGACTTATCCTCAAAGTTAGTCATAGGGTTATATTTTATAATATACATTTTCTAAATCTAATTTCTAAGGTTGTTACTAAATTTCCTATGATACCAACTATAATGCCCTGACACCAGAATAATAGAGATGGTGCATTATTTTAATACATTCATATGATTATAAGAAATAAAATCCCTAAGTATTGATTAGTTTATCAGTCTTAGAAAATAGATTACATACATTAACTTTACATTACAATTAAAAAAATAAAACACAACATAGATAATCCTTTGAGAATGCCATTATTCTCTTAGATTAACCATACATATCAATCATAAAACACATATTTTCATCCTTGGAAAATAAAACATAAGAAATGGGTGAGCTCAGATGTTCAGTATGGGTAAACAATATAGCGAAAGCTATCATAAATAAGCATAAACTATAAGGGAAAGGTATAAAACTGAAACACAAGCCTTTTAAACATAATCATCAGCATAATATGGTAATAATAAATCAATTAATTCCATTTAATAATTCACATGGATATTCTACTAGTCAAATAATTACATGTAGTATCAATAACTAATCTCATAATGAGGGAATTTATGATGCCAAACATACAGTCAATGCTTCGTTCCAAGACCATAGAGGTAAAAACAAATTTTTTTTTGTCTCATGAGAACCATCGATGCCTCAGGGGGCTTTCATTAACCAGTCCCCAACCCGTAGATATTTCATTAACCGGTCACCAACCCATAGGGATTTCATTAACTAGTCCCCAACCCATTTATTTATAAGTCCAATGCATTCCTCATATGAAATGAGTCAAAAATAACATAAACATTTGTATTAAAACTAGCATATGAAATGTTAATATGTTAACCATAAAACATGAATGGTATCAAAATATGACATCTACTATCAAACATATCATAAACACTTCAATAAAATATGTAAGATTGTATCATAATAAATCGACATTAATAAATCATAAAATCCAACAAATAATGTTGACATAGATGAAAATAATATAATAAAATCATTAAAAATATCTTGAGACAAATACCCCCGTTTCTTTAAAATAATTTATTAAAATCTGCACACTTATAAAAGAACACATTTAAAAATATAATTTTGAATCAAAGTGTTCCATACCACTTTGAAAATTTTGAAAGGATTTAACATTTTTAAAATATATATTTTCATATAAATAATTCTTTAAAACCATTTTGAAAACACAGACATTAATGAGAAATACTTAGAAGAATAAATATTTAAAAGATTTAAAATGATTTTTTAGTTAAAAAGTCCCTTATGTAAAACCTTAAAAATATTACTTTTGAAAAAATTTGAATAAAAATTATAATTAGGAATAAAAGTTCCTTTATAATCCTTTATATAAAAATAAATAAATATGTATGATAATATCAAGAATATTGAAATGAAAAAAAGGATTAATTATTTAAACATTCAAAGCACCTCATACCACTTTGAACATTTAAATCATAAGCATGATATCTTAAAATTAATATTTAAACACCATGAAAAAAATTTATTCATGATATGAAATATAATAGGGGTAGAACATGAAACACACATAATAATTAGGTGGTGAACATGGATTATATCTCACAAAAATTAAAAGTGAGACGAAATTCACTTACCTTAAGTCCGATAATCTCCGTATGTGTCCGAAACTACCATAAAATGGTTTTAAACATATTATTAACTTATAAAATAATCATAATAATATTTATTATATCATATATGATTATTTTATGACATTATATTACCCGTTTATTAAAAATTTCTAAGTTAAAACAACATTTTGGGTAATAATCCCTTTCTTTATCGTACGTTTTTTGGATTGCTATTCTTGGTCGTATTAATTATATGATGATTTAATTACTTAAATAATGTATAAAATGATTTATATATCATATATATTCAGAATATAAATATATATAATAGATATATATATGAAATGGAATACAACGTTCATGGAGATGGTAGGCCGTACATACGCATGAATGTTGTTTCCATTTTCTTATCGTATTGAATGGAAGTGAGTGACATATATGTACACACATACATACATACATACATACATACATACATACATACATACATACATACATACATACATACATACATACATACATACATACATACATATATATATTATTAAAATAGAATTATTATGTCATATATTTCATATTTATTAATAATATATATTTTATAATCATTCTTTAATGGTGAATGTGGAAGATGAATCTCATCGCGTTGTGGAGACGGTAATCCATACGTATGCACGAGCGGTGATATGATTTACTTAATGGTTAAATGGTATGGAATTGGATGTAATATTAATTTTAAATAACAATATCATGTTATATTTATTATTTATATCCATTATACTCATCATCATACCCATTATAATAAATTAGTCTTGAATAACAAATTACACCACGACGTGGAGACGATAAACCGTACGTACACACACATGGTGATATTGTTATTCATAGTATGGATAAAATTTGGAATATGGTTTTACCATTATTAAAATAACATATTAGTATATGGATGATATTTTATTTATTAATTTGGTATGTAAAAAACATATAAATAGGAAGTAGAAGAAGAAAATAACTTTGAAAGAGGTGATAAATCAATTACCTCTTTTTCGAGTGTCTCCTTTTGATTTGCACAAAAGGACTCCTTAGGATATATTTATTACCAAATTACAGCCTCTAGGATGTATTTATATAATTTAGTATAGTAAATGGTCTGGTTTTGGCTGAGACAATGAGATTTGGAGGTGTGAATTAAAGAGAAGGAGAAGTGCCCTTTTATAAGAGAGGTGAGGGGCACTTTTGGATGATCTTAAAATATTAATTTATTATAAATTTATTTTCGGTTTAAAATAGATATAAAGTAATTTATTTATATAATAAGATGAGTATGGGTCTCAATATTCTCATCCAATGAATTTTATACATGTATAGGTTATAAAATCAACCTTATCTTTTGGATTTAACCCTTAGTTAAACTATTTAACTCTTACCGTGTTTTCTTGTATTTTTACACTATAATGTTAATATAGTTACTCTAAAATGCCAAAATAACCCCAATTGGATAATTTATGAAATATTTGACATTATAAAAGTTTTTTTTGAACCTAATATTTTTATGACTTTTATATCATTTAATAAAATAATATTTATTTGAAAATTTCATTTATGTCAATTTTAATACTATTCAATATTTGTATTTTTAAAAGTATCAAACCAACATGATAACTTCAAACTAATACATAAAATATGTCACTAAAATTTATAATTTTCCATAAAATTATTTTATGTCATTAATTAATTCAAATTATATTCATTTTAATATTATTAATATCCATTATTTGATTCTTCCATTAATAAATAAATTACTACATCATCATTGTGTCACAATTAAATTTAGTTATTTCATATCTAAATTTTTTAAATAAATTATAACGAGGTATATAAGTTTCTTATATTTTTAATTAAAATTAATAGTCGAATTTATCTTATGTATAACCCTATATTAAAAATGATTTATTTATTGAAATTTGAATATGACACTTTTAACTCTTATTTAAATAAAATATAATAAACATCCTAATCAATCAAAAGTGGCTTAAAAAGGATCATATTTTCTACCTAAGGTTGATTTTGGTCAAAAAATACTTATACAATGACATTAGGATAAGTGTTAGGGTAATTTTATATTATTATAATATTATTTTTACCTTTAATAAACCTATTAATCTTTAATAATGGTAAATAAAATTCAAAATTTACTATTCAAAAAAAATTATTTTAATCATATTAGAAAAAATTTTTCATATCTATTACATACATGTATGCCATATTTTCAAAATTTAATTCATAGAAGCGGTAAAATTATTTTTAATGCTAATATGCAAATGTGATGGGTAAAAAGATGTTAAAAAAGTTCAATGAATTTTTATATCTAATTATATTATAAAAAGGATTATAATTAATTAAATTGGGTTAATATATGAATTATTTATCTATTTTTACTTATAAATCAATTTATAGTAAAATAATTATTTAAATGAAAAATTTGGTTTTGTAACAATAATGTAGTGTTTTCACTATTCATAAAAAATTGAAAGTTTTCAGAAAAATACCAAAAATTTACCGAAAGATAATTTTTATATTAAAAATTAAAAAATGAAGTCTAGTTTACCAAATTAATTTTATATGAGTGTCTAAAATTAATTTTATTATTGTTTAGAAAAGGAAATAAAAAGTAGTTACTTTAAGAAAATAGTATTTCTAAACATATAACTATTTTACCAAAACTTATACATTTTATTATAAATATGTTTTATTTTTGTGAAAACATTATAAATAAAATTTAAAAATTATTTATTACTATTTATATTACTATATTTAAAAGATAAGTTACGAATATATCATTTAAATAATTTTAACACTATTGTGTTGCTTCGCAGACACTCAATCTTGCATGTTAATCAAGCAAGTCGGTGTTGTGTGTAACAAATGTTATTGAAGATAACGTACTGTGAAATATTGGGGTGTTACAATAATTATGTTAAGGAAAGTTATAAATCTGAAGAAGTTTCATGAGTCATTACTTGTGGACAACATGGTTTCGCTGTCAATGATTATGGTTTCCTAAAATGAGTTCACTCACATAGGCTTATAATTATAGATAAGTCATCCATTAATTGAGGTTACAAAGTTTCAGTGATTTATAATCCTTGGTTGGCAACAAAATCCAAAGGGGAATATTGTTGGTCCCGTGTTGGATGAAAGTGTTTTTGGATGATGAAATTGGTTTGTTTTGTTATCATGAAATGTCAAGAAAAGGAAATCATATTCATTTTGTAAAAGTTTTTGATCAGAAGGAAGGAGAACCATACCCATAAGATCAGAAGAAAAATAATTAAGAAAGTCCATCAGTTTCTAAAGATTTTTTTGGTTAAAGTTGTCTTTCAAACTCACCTTGGGTCTAGAATGAAACTATTGATTGGTATGAGGAAACATATTGGAGTCTAAATGTATCCATAAAAAATATGATGATGGTTTCCTATTCTTGGAGTTTTCATAAATCCTAATTAATTTTATATACTTTTGATCCAAGATTTGTGAAATAAAGGTAGAAAAGTTTTCAGGGTTTTGGCAACTGGTTTGAGTACTGGTTGGAAAGAAAGAAGATTCTAGAATACTGGGAAGTCATAATACTTTCCAATGAAATTCATATGATGCTATGATGATTATTATATTCTCAAAGTCAAGAAGAAGTCATGATTACAAGAAGAAGTTTGTGGAAGTAGGAAGTCTATGAAGTCAAATTTTTTGGGTCTCATATCATCATTGTGAGAATCACTAGATGTATAAATAGTTTGAAGGCTGAGAATTTTTGAAGTTGCTAAAGTCAAAGTTTTTCTGAAGCACTAATTGAACAATCCATTAAACTATTCAATACAATTAATTTTCTAATTCACTAAAAAAACATGACTCGAGATCAATCATTATTTGGATAGTATGAAATAAAAGTTTTCACTGCTAACACTGGGCCATCGGATGCAGTGTTCCACCGATCTATCAGAGGAAAAATAGTTAAGTAAGAAATGGTTTTTGGGACAAATCAATTAGATGATAATAAAAAATGTAGTCAAACTTTTTCAAAGAGATCGATTTTTTATCAGTGGGACAAGAGAGAAAGAAAAAATGTTGGTTGTCTTCAATTGGTTCTTGTTTAAAGAACCACTGGTTGTTTTATGTCAAGTGAGTCAAGATTCATCGGACAATATGTGACACCGATTCATTAGAGTGAATTAGAGACCTATTCATTGGAGTGAAGAAGAGAATGATCCATTAGATGCTTTTGGACACTGATAAGTCATTGGACACTTGAATTCATTGGATGTAGAACAATTATTTATAGTAATTAAATAAAAATTTAATTTATTTGAAGATATTGTGGATGTCAAAGAGGTGATTGCTACCAAAGTATTTTTGAATTATTTTTGAAGGCTATAATATTTTATACAATGTTTATAGCATAATAGTTTCAAATTTATATATTTCACAGCTGGTACAAAGCATCAAAATGAGTATGTCTTTTAGTTGGTACAAATCATATATTTTCATCATAATAAATAAAATCGGAATGATGTGTGTATCATACTGAAGAAAGGTTAGAAAGTTTGAAGCTAGATGAAGTTTTGAGAATATTCAAGAAGTTTTTAAAAGAATTAAGAAGAGTTAAAAAGTGTTAAAGAATTCAAATATGTATTTGATATGAAATATAAATTCCAATTCTATAAATTTGGTTGAGTGGGTAAGTGAAATAAGTTTCTCACCCATTATAATTTGGGTGAACCTATAAATAGAAGGAAGTACATTGTACTTTATTAAGATGAAGTAATGTTCAAAAGGGAAGAAATAGAAAGTGATAAATGTTTTGAAATAGAGAATAATTTTTCAAGCAGAGGTTTCCTAAGGAAGTTTTCCAGACAGAATAAGAATAAGAAAGTGTTATCAGATCGGGCGGAGTCATCAGATTTAGTTTTCTAGGGAAATTTTGAAGTGATTCATACTTGTTTCTAGGGTATTATTTCAAGACCTACATTTTATAGACTGATCAATCATACTGGGGAATCATACTTAATCACTATAATGGATATTCATATGAAGTTCAGAGAAGTTCTTAGCTACTTTTGGGTAGGAAAGTGAAGAATTGTTTGGAAAGTTATTAAAAGGTGAAATTTGATTAGGTAATGCATTAACATGTTTTGAACCAACTGGTGAAGGTTTCTTAACTTGTTACACAATTTTTTTTAAATTATTCCACTAATTGAAAAATGACCTATATATCTGGATATGTAGCCATAGTTTAATGGGTCTATGGATATAGGTTAATAAATTTATATGGTTATTTAAAAACCACAGATTTAGATGAGATATACCCACATAGATCTTCCCCTATGGAAACAATCTTCACTTTGTTTTAATCCTCCCTCATGGATTTCCTCTCTCACTCACCCACTCACCATCGAAACTCTTATCCTATTCCTTGTGGCTTTCATCTGATCATCACCCGACTGACTTCTCTCTCGTCCAATCCTCACTAGCTTCTCCTTTGCGATTCCTCCATCCATCACTGAATTCTCCATTCATGGTTCCTCCATCCGCGACACAGATTCTCTATTCACAACCTCTTCATTCATGGTTCCTCCTTCCCTCACCATCTTCTCCATTTGAGGTTCCTCCATCCATCGTGTGTTACTCCCTTCCTTCATACCCTTATTTAGGAATTCCTCCTCTATTTAGTGCATTAGCCTAAGCGTTCATCTCCTCCTCCATACCATTCTTCGGGAATTCCTCCTCCATTTAGTGCGTTGGTTGAACAATTTTACTTATTTGAATATTGTTAACCTGTTTTGTGGCTCCTAGTTTGTGTTTGTTTTCACATAGGAGGAGTTTGCAGTATTCATTCTATAAACTGGTATCTATTATAACTATATTATGATTTTATATGTTATTCACTGGTATTCATGGTTTATATTTCATTCTCATAATTAATCTGTTATCTATTTACAATTATGGAATTATTATGTTTCTAATGTTTTTTGTTGATAATTGTTTTCTATGTGTTGTGCAAGGGAAAAATTACTAGTCTCATATGTAATAGACTTTGTATTTATGAAATTTATAGAATTCATAAGTTGGATATTTAAGTCATAAATTCTAAAAGTTAGGATTTTCACTATGTAAAGAAGCTTACTTATCAAGTTGTTACCTTTTTACATCGACTATATTCATAGAAGACCCTTGTATATTAAGTTATTAATTCTACATACCAAGTATTGAATCTTACACATTGATTTTTTATTGTTATGTATGATGTGAGAAGAGAAGTTTACCATTATGTAATAAGAAGTTACCTTTACATATTAAAGCAAATTACTTTTATGTATTCAATTTTTACTCTGATATACTACATGGATTTTGGATATTACTTTTATATATTAACTCTTTCTAATGAAACTACTCTTATTTTATTGTTAGAAGTTATTATTTGAAGATAATAGAAGACACGAAAAAATGCATGTCGTGATATTAAAATAGTGAAGATTGAAGCGAGGTCATGAAAATAATTTTCTAGGCTATTTGGAAACATAAATAAGTTCATGTTGTGATTATACACACCTTGAAGATATGTAGAAAAGAGTTATGTCATGAGAAGATCATCAAGCCATGGATATTTTTTTATCGGTGCAAAGAATATTATTTATCATTATTTATGATTTCTTATCTATCCTATGTTATAATTGAAAAACTATTTTAAAATATTAAAAATTAAAATATTGAGTTGTTATGAAGGCTTTGTTTCACATGATTACATAAATTAGTCAAAGTTTTAAAATGTTGATAATTATGGAAGACTTAAATGATGATCTGGGTGATAATTATTATAGAGATTATCATTTGTGGCCAACTGATGTTATTTTAGAAATATTTATAAGATTGTTGTGAGATTTATGGAGAACCATATTATTATATTATTATATTATTATTCTGAAACTTTCATATAGAAATTGAAACACATTCCTTGATACAAAATTACTGCTAACGTTTGAAAGACTTTGTTTACTCATTGCTCTTGCAGGAATGCCCAAGCTAAATTGTTCTATATCTATTATGTGAAGGTCCAAATCTACTTATTCTAAACTAGTAATAATCATAAACATCTTTAATTGGTTTAACTGTTCTATATTCATTATGATGAATTTTATTTGTGCTGCAAAGTTTTGTCAAGTTCTAATCAATCAACTCACACATGGTTGTGCTTCCATTAAAAGGTTGTGTATTGGTTATTCTAACCCAAGAAAAAATTAGTTCATAGGTTCTACCTTACCCTAAAAAATGTAGGTGTTTTGGTTGTGCCTTCAAATGTGAAAAGGTAGGTTGGTTTTTTTGGTTGTTGGGTATGATAAAAGAAGCTTATAAATAGATTCAATCTCTTTCAAAAGAGTGGTATATTTAGTTTGTACCATTCTTTAGAGGAGTTGAGAGGTGTGAACTGTAGACAGGGAATATTTTTTATTGGAACTACTATAAAAATATTTGTATACTCTTATCCATTATTTTTTTCACACATTATTCACACTAAAATTTTATTTATTGTTTATATTTAAATTTATTATTCTTATTATCCTTCAAATTATGTATTTTGTTTTAAAATTTTATTTGAGTCTATTCACCCACCCCCTAGAATCTCTAAAATATATATATTTGGATCAATAATTAATATCAAAGCATATCCCTTTAAGTGTTTTACTTCATTGATTCTTTTCCTAAAACCATCATTGGTATCATTTGAATTGATACTATGATCATTTAATCAGTTAATGTGTTATTTCCATTTATGATATCCATAGGACATTGAAATCACTTAATTCATTGGTGGAGCTTATTCTATATAAATCTTATTATAGATCATCCACATAGGAGAATCTATATATGGAAATTTTATAGGTATTTTTCTAGTTGAGAATAGTTTTTATTATCTAAACTATGAAAAGGTTATCCCACTTTATATAGAACACATGCACAAAATTCATATGCATGCTAGAATTCATATTGCTTCAAATGTTACATAAAAGACAAACACATTAGATTATACTTAGTTGATTAAACAAAACTCAAAAACTTTTTTAGATTTTAATTTTATTTAACAAATTAAAATTTTATGTGTTGAAAATTTAAGAACACAAGATAATTAGATTAGAAAAATTTATCAAATGGTATCCAATATCATTCCCATTTTCACTATGATGCAGTGTTATACTCCATGATTAAAAATCAATAATGGAATGGAATCCTTCAACACACTATGGTATATTGGCATCCTTTAATACACTATAGTATATGATATGGTTTATATTTTCAAAATGTCTCTAAATTTCAATAAATATTTTTCGAATTAATAAAAAATATCATAACTAATTGTGAATCCATCCAAACACTTTTGTGAATTGATTATTATTATCTCTTAGATTCCATATAAACTCTTTTTACTATAATCAATCCTCATTCTTGGAACTTATGTGTGACTATTCATGATTTTTTATAATTTAAAACATTTATGAATTACCTAAACCATAATTTTAAGATATTTGTTATTATTTTTTTATGAACATGTTATTTATGATTACTTATTATCTTATGAACCAATACATATCATGTTATGTCATTTTATAGATTATTTATTTAATGCATGTTTATATACCTCATAATGGATTGATACTGGATGTAAAACATTAATCAAATCACTGATGAGTTTCAGAAGGAGTTACAATATTTTTTGGACTTTACATTCACTAATGATTCAGATGGAAGATTTATTCGATGACCATGTTTTGATTTTGTTGGAAGTCCATGTTTAACTGTTGAGGAAGTGAATTACCATGTCACTAAACATGTTTTCCAAAAAAATCATCACTTATGGTATCAAAATGGAGAAAAATATCAAGTAGTGAATGACATCAATTCAGAGAAAAGGATTGGTATGGAAAATATGATTTTTGATCGGTTTCCTTTGTTTCTGAAGCCAGCTCCTAATGTAGACTAGAACAAGAGGAAATGAATACCAAAACACAATTTTTTTTCTATTAATCAAGATGATGATGTTGAGAGTGTTAGAAATATGATGAAATATTAAAATACCCCAGTATATTAGGCATGCGAAAAAATGGGAAAAATTGAGTTTTTAATGTGATTATATCATTGGAAAATAATGTATGGATTTAGTAATACTGTGGTTGACTATCTCCTTTAATTTATTAAGGATTTACTTCCTGATGATTCATGTATTCCAGAAAATGGTTACATGACATCAAAGCTGGGTGAAAAATTTGGATTTTCATCCACTAAGATTCATTCATTCCCAAAATATTGTTCTTTGTTCTGGAATGAAAATACAGAGTTGAGTCAGTAAAAATAGCGTGGTACATCAAGGTCGAAAAATAATAAAGACATAACTCAATATTGAATACTAGAGAAAGTGATGTGGCACCTCCCTTTAATTCCTAGGCTTCGAAATTTTTATGTAAGAACAAATGGAATGGAATATAAGATGTAATGAAGATGAAAGAAATAAGGATAACGATGAAATAGTTCATCCTACCGATGGGTTAGCTTGGAAGAAATTTTATAGGTTACATCCAAAATTTTCATTTGACCTAGAAAATGTTAGATTGGGATTATCCTATGATGGTTTCAAGCCATTTCTACAAATGCATACTACACACAGTACTTGGACTATTTTCATTCACATTTATAATTATCCTTCATGGATGTGTATGAAGAATTCGTTTTCTATCATGAGTATATTGATATCTAGACCCAATGATCTTGTAAATTATATTGATATATGATTTCAACCATTAATATATGAGTTAAAGGAGATTTGGATTGTTAGTTCACAAGAATACGATGCATTCTGGAAGGAGTAATTTATGTTTTATGTAGATTTATTATGGATGATAAATGATTTCCCTGATTACAGAATGATGTTTGGTTGGAATACTAAAGGTAAATTATCCTCCCCTATTTGTATAAAAAATACACATTCCTGAAGATTAAAGTTTCGAAAAAATTTCAGATTTATAGGGCATCAATGATTTATACCGATGGATCATCCATACAGGAAAAATATGATTTAGTTTGATAATGCCATATTGACATATGAAACACCTCAATGAATGTCAGGGAATGATATTGTTAAATAACTTGATTATTTGAATTATATTCTTGAAAAAATTCAATCAAATATTATAAATCAAAATAATTTTAATTCAAATTCTAATAACAATTAGAGAAATAAAAGCGTATTCTTCGATTTTTCATATTGGTCATAAAATTTATTGCATCATTGTTTGGATGTAATGCATATCAAGAAAAATATTTGTGAGATGTTACTTGCTACTATTTTATATGTCAAAGGAAAAACAAAATACTATTTACTATCACGTCATGATTTGATGAATTGAGGTATAAGATCAAGACTTCATCTTGAGTTAATTGGTTAAAATAAGTGGAAAGTCCTTTTTTTCTATTATTCGATGAAAAATGTGAAGAAGAAACAATTTCTTCAGGTTTTTGAAACTTTGAAGGTTCTAGATGGTTATTCAAGTAATATTTCGAAAAGGGTGAATACACAATATGTGAAACTAAAATCTCTTAAAACCCATGATTACCATGTCTTGTTACATGATTTTTTTCCCATTTCCATTTAAAATTTACTTTCACAAAATGCTAGAGTTACTGTGATTAAGTTATGTCATTTTTATTGAGACCTTTGTGCCAAAAGACTAATCATAATTGTTCTTTAGAAATTTTAGAGAGATGCACCGATTATTCATTGTGATTTGGAGAAAATTTTCACACCATCATTTTTACATTGAACTATTACATGAGAAATAAATATCATCTCCAAGGATCTATTGTGAAATTCTATTTAGCACAAGAATGCGTGGATTTCTGTTTATCGTACTTACCCAACATCACTAAGAGGTCTAATCTACTAATGAGAATTGAAGATGAGCAATATGATCCCATTGAGCCTATATCTTCTTCACTACCCCAAATAGGGGGGATATCTGGATTGTACTCCTTGTGCACTTTAAGCAGGGAAGAGTGGGAAATGGATCACCGTATAGTATTTTTCAACTATGGTGTTCTTGAGGATTATATCAAGTAAGTAAACTAATAAGTATGAATTTTTTCATTGTGTGAGTTCTTGATATATTCTAAAAATTTAAATATTTCATATATATAATGAACATTTAGAAATTATGAAATAGAGACATCGCTCTCTATCAATTAAGAGGAAGGAACTTCTGCACAGAATTTTATTTCTAATTGGTTAAAGTAAAAGATAATAGATTTATTTTACTTCTTCTCATAACATAATCACATGTATCTATTTAATATTCGATGTTGGTATCTTTTAGGTTTTTACTCTAACAATGAATGAAGTATCAGATGAAATAAGAGCATTGAACTTTGGTCCGAATGATGTGGTTCGTGATTGTAATGCAATGGTTGTCAATGGATTTAAATTTTTTATAAATAGCTGTGAAACAAAAATGGAAACACAACATGACAATGTCTAGATATATTCCACAATAGACTGTTATGATAGTGTATCAGACAGCCGACCTCAATCATAAAATATATCATATTATGGTGTTATTGAAAGAATCATTTTACTAGGTTACTATGCACATGGTCATGTCACAATGATGAAATGAAAGTGGTTTGATTCAATGAAATGACAAGGAATTCATATTGATAACTGTGGATTTAGAGTGATTGATATGAACCTCTTTCTTTGTACCGATGAACCTTATATTCTTGCATCACAAGCTAGACATGTGTTTTACATAAGTAACCTGTTATAATAAAAATTTGGTGTTATTGTTGATGTAATTCCTAGACATATTTTTGACAAATACAAGGTTGATAATGATGCTGTGGGTAAACCTATTGGTATTTATTCGAATTTTTCATTTGATGACATAGATGATTCAATTTTTAGAACATATCACGAATCATAAATTGTTACACTGCACACATAGCATTGCCACATTTTTAAGTATTTACTTGATATTATCACAATATTTTATGTGTTTTTTAAACTTTCATTAATGTTATCAAATTAACTAATATATTTTATACCATTTTATAATTTAAAACTATTAATATCCTAACCAATTTATGTTTAAGAACATCTCTTTTAATTCTTGAACATCGAAAAGTCTTGATATTTTATCAATATAAATATCACACATAAAAATTTATCTCATTGTTTTATGATACAATTTTATTATTTAACATTTTTCATTATTTCTATTTATCTTAGAATATTATTTTAAATTTATAGGTCAAATTTTTTGATTATGTTGATACTAGAAGAAGTAGAAGAATACAGAGAAATGAACAATGTATGTCTCCTCTAGGCACCACTATAATTACAATTTATGTTTGAATATCATGGTACTTAATATTATTTATCTTGTTATCATTCATTTTATTTTATCATCTATCTTATTTTTTGGTACATCATTGAGGAGAAGATTGGATTATTCCACTAAGGATGGTAGTATGGCGGGGGTTACTGCTACGACTGATTCTACAGTTCAGCCTACTACTATGCCGCTTGATTCACCAGGAGGTCATCCTCCCATTATTCAACCTCCATATTATCCATACCCACCTTTTCCATATCCATTTCCTCCCACACTCACATCAGATGGTAGTTATCAGACTCCCGTACCAACTTATTTTCTATTCCCACCGTCCATTGTATTGGGAACTGGGCCCCCATATATCCCACCACCATATCCATATCCATATCCACCCTTATATGTACAGGGTTATCCATGAGGTTTTCTATCTCCATCAACACACTTATCACCATCTACTATACAGAGTACTCCTACTGTAGATATCCCACCTACCATAGAGGTTACTCCCCCTCCTCTAGACACAACACTTCAGGGGTCAGCAAATCCCCCCTCTACTGGTTTGTGTTTAAAATTACTATTAGTTATTAATGATAAATTCATATATATTATTTTAATTTATTATTATTTTTCATGATTATCTCCAGCCTATAACAGATGACGAGTCCACACAAAAATGCAACAGGTCTGTAATCAACACATGAAAATTATGGGTGAATACAATGAGGACAATGTTATAATTGAAAAAAATGGTAAGGAATGTAAAATATTTATGGGAACACTTGCTAAACACAAAAATATCATTCTGGTTCAACCAATAAGTTGGAGGGAAGTTGGAGAAAAAATAAAGAACAATTCATGGGAAGATATTTGGGTAAGTAATGTTAATCACCTTTTATATACATTAATTTATAATATTTTCTTAACAAATATTTTGTCCATTGCAGCTCTGATATAATTTTCCTAGTGGAAAAAATTATAAGGATGCAAGGTTAATGGAATTAGATTAAATTTGGTGAACATACAAGTATAAATTATATATTGGTTGGAAAAGAGAGTTGGTACGAAGATTGAATAAATACTGGTGATTCATGATTTCCCAATATCACAATACAAAGAGATGATCGACTATTGGAAGAGTCCACAATTTAAGGTATTGGTTAAATATATATACATATATACATATATATATATATATATTCAAAAATGATTTTAAATTATAAATTAATTATTTTATTTATGTTAATGAAATTATATAATTATTTTTTATAGGAGAAATTAGATAGAGATTAAATAAATAAGAGTGGAATGAAACATGTTGATACTCTTGGATACAATTCACTCCCAGATCATAAGAAAGCATAGATAATTTAATATCTAAAATATTTATCTTGGTTTAGTGTAATTTTTTTTGACTTCCAATTTTGATTTATTTATTTGTTTTTTTTCAAAAAAGGCATTGAATATCAAGGGTTGCATTCCTCGAGCTACTTTGTTTTGTACAAGAAAAAAAATAAAGATAGTACTGTGACAAATACCAGAACTAAGAAGAAAATTGTAAGTATATTTAAATTTCTTTTATTTTGATGAAATTTGATTTTTTATATTATTTATTATTTTTATTTATGTTATATATAAATCAACTGAATGATTGGGGGGTATTGGTAGAAAAAACCTAACAATTTAGGCTCGAACGATCATCTACATCAGGTATTAGGAGATGAGCATCAAGGTAGAGTGAGTTATCAGCCCGGAAAGAAGATTATACCATATTGATACTAGTCTTCCAAAAACGTTTCTCTGAGTATCGATTATAGTTTGGACATAGTAGAATAAATGAATGTTGCAATCAAAGAAGAAGCTCAAAAATTGGAAAAGGCAATAATTGAAAATATGATGAAAGTTATGTCTACCCTTTCTTCTACACTTACACAAGAAGAAGATATAGTGGTTAATGCCTGTTTGATTTCAATTCATTTTTATTATGTATATTCCTCTATCGAAGCTAGATCCGAAGTCATATATGGAGCCGGAGCTAGTGCCGGTGCCGGTACCAATTCCGGTACCGATGCCGATGGCGATGATGATGCTGGTGGCGTGAGAGGTGGTGATGGTGTTTCTATAGGTGGAATGGATGAGTGTTATCATGGTTATGATGATACTAATTTTAAGAATCACTATTGATGTAAATTGTATTTTTGGATTGTTAATATGTGTAATTTTATTATGCAGTTAAGTTTTACTATTGTAATTTTGAATTATATTGTTGTGTTTCTGTCTGTTTCTACATATATTTAATTATTGTAATATGATGTTTATTTTTTTAGTAGTTAAGTTTTATTTTTATTATATTTAATTATATTCTCCTCCAACACGACCACCGTACCTCTTCAGTTATGTTGCTCTGAGGTGGCCTCCCACCTCATACGATGCACCTTCAATGATATGCAGTCCAATTTTTGATTTTTTTCTGATCCTTTTCTCTTTCTACTATTAGTTTCTCCTCCTCATTTGTTCATATTTTTAATTTATTATGTAGGTAAACCCATTCCAGTGGATGGCATAGAACTTGAACCTTAAGTCATTGATCGAGAACCACAACTCAATATAAGAATTTTCATTTCATACCATTTTATTTTCATTATATAATTTCAAGTGGTGTTTTCGGATTTGAGTATCTCCATTGTTTGAATCATGCTGTTCTATTCTCAGAAACCTTTAGGGGATGGGGAGGGGGGGGGGGGTGAAAGGGGTGTACAAGGGGGTGCGGGGGGGGGGGGGGGTGTACAGGGGGTTGGGGGAGTGTGCAGGGGGTGTGCAGGGGGGTGTGCAGGGGCAGGGGGTGTGTGCAGGGGGGTGCAAGTGGTGTGTAGGGGGGTAAAAGGGGTAGGGGTTCATGGGGGGTGTATAGGGATATGGGATTAAGGTCTTATGCAACTCTGGTTAGAATCTAATGGCTCTTATTAGGGTGTTACAAAATGGTATCAGAGGATTCTATTTTTTATTTTCTCAAAATTTTTTTAGAGATGGTGGACATGTGGCATAAGAATTTTTTAGAGCCAATGTTTAAATAATTCTTAATGAATGACATAGATATGGAATTGAATGGTGGCTAAATGTGGTAATCAGAAACTGTATGATATTTTTATAATATGAGAGTGAGACAGATTAGTGATGCATTCATGCATGGATAAGATATTTATGGATGGTGTGATTTCTTAGTGAAAAAACTTTGAATATTAATTCTATTTTGGGTTCATATTTTTATAATGATGTTGGATCGGTTTATCAATTCCTCTAAGTTATAAGAAACCATCATTGTTGAATTCATAGTGTATCAGTTGTTTTAGTTTGGGTACGTTTTTCAGAAGTAGGATGGAAGAAAACTAACTATTGTTTCTATGTAAAATTAAACAAGGTGGTTTGTAACCACATCGGGTTTGTCGAATTGGGATAAACATATGTGGTTAATGATTATTTAGGGAATTGTATTGATGTTCAGTGTGTTTGGGTTCCATTTGTTATATAGTGACTTTTTGATTTGGATTGTAATGAAGAATATTTTATTGGTATGATATTTTAAGTTTTTATGCTTTATTAGGCATGATGAAGGTGAACCACTCTAAGGCGGCCCCCATACCTCCTATGGCACACCTCTGATGGTATGTTGTCTAATTTCCTATTTTTTGATGATTATTTTTATTTCTACTATTAGTTTCTCTCCCTCATTTGTCTATATTCTTAATTTCCTTTGTAGGTGAACCCATTCTAGTGGATGAAATATAACTTGAACCTTAGATCATTGATCCATAACCACAAATCTATGTAAGAACCTACATTTCATACTATTTTCTTTTCATTATATAATTTTAACTGGTGTTTTTTTATTTGAGTATCTCTATTGTTTAAATCATGTTGTTCTATTCTCAGCAACCTTCTGGGGGAAGGGGGTATAAGGGGTGTGCAGGGGGGTGAAAGGGGTGGTCAAGGGGGGCGTACATGGGGAATGGGGTGTGTGAAGGGGGTAGGGGATGTAAGGGGTGTGCAGGGGGGGAAGGGGTGTATAGGGGTGTCAGGGGGGGTGTAAGGGGTGTGTAGGGGTGTGTGTGTAGGGGAAGGGGGTGCATGTGGTGTGTAGGGGGGGTGAAATGGTTAGGGGTGCATGGGTGCATGGGGGGTGTATAAGGATGGGGGTTTAAGGTTGTGTAAAACTCTAGTTTGAATCTAATGGATTTTGTTGGGGTGTTACAAAATGGAATGAGAGGCTTCTATTTTTTAGTTTTTCATACAATTTTTGGATATGGTGGACATGTGGCATAAGAATTTTTTAGAGCCAATGTTTAAATAGTTCTTGATGAATGATGAAGATATGGAATTAAATAGTGTCTAAATGAGGGAATCCGAACCTGTGTGATATTTTTATAATCTGAGAGTGAGTAAGATCAGCGGTTCATTTATGCATGGATAAGAGATTTATGGATAACATGAGTTCTTGATGAAACAACTTGGAATATTAATTCTATTTTGAGTTAATATTTTTATAATTATGCTGGATTGATTTATCAATGCCTCCAAGTCATAAGAAACCATCATTAGGGACTTCGTAGAGTATCTGTTTTTTAGTTTTTCTACGTTTTTCTTAAGTTGGATGAAAGAAAAATAACTATTGTTTCTATGTAAAATTAAAAAAGCTGGTTTCTAACCACATTAGATTTGTTGAATTGGGTAGGACAAAGGTGGTTAGTGATTGTTTGGGAAATTGTATGAATGTTCGGTGTGTTTGGGTTCCATTTGGTATGTAGTGACTTTTTGGCTTGAATTGGAATGAGGAATAATGTATTGGTATGATATTTTAAGTTTTATTATATTTTATTAGGCACAGTGAAGCTGACCACTCTGAGGAAGCCCTACCTCCTCTAGTGCACCTCCGATGGTATGTAGTCCAATTTTATATTTTTTGCTGATTATTTTCTTTCTGCTATTAGTTTCTCCCACTCATTTGTCCATCTTCCTAATTTATTCTGTAGGTGAACCCATTCTAGTGGATGTTAAAGAACTTGAACCTCAAGTCATTAATACAGAACCACAACTCAATGTAATACCCTACATTTCATACCATTTTCTTTTCATTATATAATTTCAAGTGGTGTTTTCTGATTTGAGTATCTTCATTGTTTAAATCATGCTGTTCTATTATCCGTAACCTTCAGGGGGCAGGGGGTACAAGGGGTGTGCAGGGGGGGTGCAAGGGGTGGGTAGGGGGTGTGAATGGGTAGGGGGTGAAGTGGGCAGGGGGGTGCATGGGGTGTGAAGGGGGGTGAATGTGGTGTGCAGAGGTGTGTGTGGGGGGGGGGGGGGTACAAGGGGTGTGTGAGGGGTGTTCATGGGGCAGGGGGTGCAAGGGGTGTGGAGGGGGGTTCAAGGGGTAGGGTGAGGGAGTAGTAGGGGAGTGTATATATTAAAATAAATTTAATTCATTTATGATGAAGTCTGAATCAGATGTTTGGATGCTCTAAAAATTGACTAAAGTTCTACAATATTTTTTATCCTACAACTGATATTCCAAATTATGTGTTCTTATATTATTTAGTGATATCACATGATATATAAGTCATATTGAGTAGTTATTTGATCCATTGGAAATATTATGAAGATATTGAAATATAATTCAATAGGATAGATGGATAAATCCCCTTTTTAGAGGGTCTAAAAGTGAACTGAATCTTGAGATTTCAAGTAGTGAAGATTTTCAAAATTTGGATATATAAGGGTATTTTAATACATAACAGATTTGGATATGTAGATAATTATCCAAAATCATAAATTTGGTTAAATGAAGAATTTACATGTGGTAAATCGACTAAATAAAACTTAGGTATGTAGTGAATTTGGTTATGTCAATTTTCATATGTAGATAATTGAATACGTGGAGGTTTAGATTATACAATGATTCAGTTATGTGAATAATACCTACGTGAGTGTTTACTCAAGTGATATAGACAAAATAGCATACTAGGACTCAAACTGAAATAAGTCCTGACATTATATGAAGAATATGCTACTATTGTACACTACAAGCTCAAATAAAATTTTTATAGAAGTCCCGATCGATCTAGAATGTAAGAACTCGTGAATAGTATTGATGTGATATACATGTATGTAGTATAGTATCAAACTAGATCTTTCAGTACTCATATGAAAATGAATTGTGCAGGAGACTCGTGTAGGTAGGGGGGAGGTTGGGGCAGGAGGCTGGTGTCGCACAACGGTTTTAATTTTTTCCTTTGTTCTATATCGGGATGGGTTTTCAGTTTTTTTTCTCAGGATATGGTTGTGAAGAGTTTGAATTTTTTGAGAATTATTCCCTTTTTATCATGGGTATAACATTCCCCTCAATTTTCCTTGGATTTTTTGGAGAAAAAAGTAAGTTTTTGGGTTAGACAGATTAAGCGCACGATTTGCGCACAGTTAGTAGTAACCGTGTGAAAACCCAAGAAACTGTATGGTAGGAGACAGAAACTACCATACAACCTTTGCATGACTGTTCAAATCAGCCCAGATAACCATGTGGATTTCTTCCTTTGGATAGAATGCTTCACATGGTTTACCAAACTGTCCAGTCTAACTATGCGGATTTTCCAGCACATTAAAATTTGAGGGTTTTATTTTTCTCTCTCCCAAATTTTACCCCATTCCACCCCTTTCTTAACCCTCATAGTCTCCCCAGCCCTAGGAATGCCTCCCCCAACCTATCCCCTCATTTGGGATCCCTACTTTTGGTGTTTTTTCTCAGATTATTCAATAGCTCTCATGTAAGTCCTCTTCTCCCTTTATTTCTTCTTCTTTTTGGGTCTATTCTCTTCTGTTTTGGGGATTTTAGTTTTTTAGTAGGTGTGGGGTTTGATTTAGGGTTTTATCTTGATGATAAGAGTTCAATATTGATGTATTATCCTTTTAAGGTTCTCTTCAGGTGTGGTTGCATTTTTTCTCCTTTTTTCAAAATGTTCTTCATGAAAGGTAGGTGGTTTGATACTATAACATTAATAGATAAATTTAATATGTTTGTTTAAGTTTATAAATGTTCTCTTTAGTTTGATTGTGTGGTTTGAATAGTGTTATTTAAATGGTTGTTGGGTTTATAGGTTAGAAATGAATTTTAACAAGGGAAATGGTTATGTTTTGTGTGTGTGTTATAATGTAATGTTTATAAAAAGGGTGTTGGGGTTGGTTGGATGGTGTGAAAATTATTTTCAAATTCAATTTAGGTGAGTAAATTTTTAAAGGGGATTTTCAATTGAAAATGGATCATTTTTGGGATATTAGGCTTGTTTTTTATTTTGAGTATGAATTGTGAAATTGTTTGAATGATGAAAATATTTTTTTGCAAATGGTTTTGGAGTATGGGTGAATTTATGATGGGGATTGGCCCATTGACTAGGTTGGTTTTAATTTTATGTTTTTCTTATGTTCGAAAAGAAAAATTTGTGAATTTTTTAGTGATGGTAAAGGCATTTTGAAATGGGTTTTCTTTGGTGTTTGTAAAATGGTAAATTTATTGTTTTATGAAAAACATGTGATTCACTTGAAATGTTTGGCCTTTGTTGTGAAAGTGATGGAATGTGTGATATGTGAACTTTAACTCAAGCACAAGGGAACCCCAAATATATAGGTGGGTGGACTAGAAATAGTGTTCTAGTGATATGGATGTGGCTTGTCCCAGTTTCACTTACCATGATTTATGATTACAACACTAACTAAATTATGATGATGATTGATCACCACTTGAATTTTGGATGTTTTTACTCTCTAGTGGATCATGAACGAGGACACTGATGGTTGTGGTTACTATACCACCTTACACTGAGGCACGAGGTTCTAGGGTCCCACTCGAGTGAGATGAACCCTAGGGTATTTTCCCATGGCGATCTAATTTACATGTTGTGGTGTCATTTGTTGGCATACGGAGGACCACTTGCGTGTGTGTGCTATTTATAAATTTCCTTTCTCATTTAATCTAGTGTTTGTGAAATGGTTTTCCTTAAAAGTTTTCATTTTTAAGTGTTTACTTAATAAATTATTTTCTTAGAAGTTTTTTTTTAAAAGCATGAATTTAGATGATCATGTTATATTATATTTTATTGTTATAGAATGGAACCTATTTCTTAGGTTCCATCCTACTGGGATTTGGATCACACCCTACATACATCCTTAGGTGTATGTAGATCTTATTATGTGTTTATTCATGGTAAATCTAAGATATTCAGTGATCATGGTGCGGGTTGTTAGTGGTATTCTCTTGTGGGTTTGGTGGAAGTGGCATGAGGACATAGTTACTCATGTGGCTTGAAGGTTTGGGTTAGAGTTTTTAGCTTTCTTTGTTGCAGTCCTTTTTGGGGTTTTTGTTTAAAGTGTAAAATTCAATTCTGAAAATTGTTAAGGTATTGTTTGGTTATATAATATCAGTTTTGGGATATTTAAAATTGTTTGTTTGTGTATGTATGAAATTGTGTAAAATCATTCTCAAATCATGTTATTGATAACCATGCACTAGTTTCCAGACCATGGGGATTTGGAATTCTACTTGGGTCATGCCACAAACCGGGTTTGGCACCGAGTCATATGGCGACCTAGATTGTTTTGTGAAAAAATGGTATCAAAGGAGGTAAACTCTTTTGGGTCATGTTCCTTGGGGAGGCGTTAGGGCAGAATAGAGCTAAGTATTTTTGGAACTCAATGTTCTAGTTAGGAGTTAGGTTCCTGGCTATTACACCTCATGGTGGGACTTGAGTTACCATGGGAAGTCCGGATTCATCCATTTATTTTGGATTTTTTGCTTCATTAATGTTTGGGGAAATGAAAAGGGAGTCGGTTCAATGCTCTCAGTGAGATCAGAGGGCTTGGAAAGTGATGAGGTTCCAAGGACATTGTCCAAGAATGCTCTCCATGATGATGGTTTGACTGGTGTATGTCCTCTAACCATATGTTAGAGTCACCCATCGATACTAGTTTCTCCTTTTGATAAGCATCGTGTATTCCTTTGGGTTCTAAAAGTCATTTTTGAAAACTTGATTTTGAATTTTAGGAAAAGAATATTTTAAAGTGGGAATTGTATGATTTTTAAAGGTATGTAAAATTGGTTTTCAGAACTATTTTGAATGAGGTTTTAGAAAGGTGTATTTTCATGAAATAATATTTGTGTAAGATGAGCTTGATTTTTTATAATCAAAAGTTGTGGATTGGAAAACTCGATGGTTTGGAAAACAAGGATAATTTTAAAGTGGGTGTTGAAATTCTGTCTTGAATGGAATAAGATTTTTTGAAATTGACTTGTAAGGTTTGAAAATGAATTTTTCTTTGGATGATTTTTTTTGAAAAGGTTTTGTGAGATTAAAAATGGCTTTTATTTTTGGGGTAAACTCTTTTCTGAAGCTATTTTTTTGAAATTTGAAATGGGTTAAACTTTGTGAATAGTAGTTTTTAGAAGAGGGGGTGTGGGTTTAATGTTTGTTTTGAAAAATAGAAAGAAATTTTGTTCTAACCTTTGGTATTTCTGTGAGTGGTCACATGTATATGATATGTGTGAGAAGTGAATAGGTGTCCGATTTGGCATGAGGATATTGCATGTGAGAGGCTTGATGGGATACCATTGGTGAATGTGTAGTCCATCCTCTCGGTTTTATTTTTGGAAGTGTTTTTTTATAAAGGATGGAGTGTTTGATGACCTGTAGTCGTGTGGTGTGTCTTCTTCTGTTTTGGGAATATTTTAGTGAGGTGTTTTGAGTTTTAAAACCTTCATTTTTTGGATTATGTTCCAGGTTTTTGTTTCATCGATGAGTTGGTTCGAAGTGGGGGTTAGTGGTTTCTCAAGAATGTTTCAGGAATCCTTTGTGGTGGTTCCCCTCTTGTGTTTGGTGTTAGTTTATGGCATGTGTTATAAAATAGACCAGTTTGATTGGGACTTTGATTTTTCCTCTATGGCTAGTGTACGTCCCCATAAAAATTTAATGCACAATTAAAGTGCATCCACATGAAATTTTCCATTGGATGACCCACCAATTCATCAAATAAAAGACTTTATTTTTTAGTATTAGTGTCGAGTCTATCCCTTTTTACTTCTCGGATAAGCAGATCATCTCATATCGGGAGAGAAGATACAAGAGGTTTTGAATGAAAATTGGTTTCCTTGAGTCATTTGATAGTAAAAGGTGAAGTTTGGAATATTTAAGTTTGAAGGTCATATCTGGAAGAGAAAGGCGGTCTGATTTTTTGGTGTTGACCATTATATTAAAATGTTTTTGGACCTTTTTTCTTTTTTTTCTAATCAAGGGTTCGTGTTAGGCCACCAGTGTGGCAGATCCAGTCATAAGGGGATGTTGTGGTCACTAGAATAAACCTCTTGCTATTGGGACTCGATTTAAGGTCCCTCACCACATAATGCTTCCATCTGTTGTAGGATTCATGTTCAGTGAAATCTTGTAGTGTGGGTTTTCTTTGAATTGTGTGGGTTGAATTCATATAATCTTTTAGGAGTCCCTGTTTTGACAAGATCATGTGTTTCTATTGGGGAGTTCCAAATTTCTCTTTTTAGAATGGAGTGTTTTTCATGCGTTTTCCTTCTAAAGTTTCTTGGTTAAGGTGAAGAGGTGATGCATGTGAACCTTCTAGACCCTTGTTTGAATGAGAGTGTTGTGTAGAAGTAAGTGGATGTTGGGGTGTGCTGTGATGGTTGGTGTTGTTTTGGTTGTGGGGTGGTTTCTTGTGACACAAGAAAAAGAAGTTCCGTTTAGGGATTTTAACACCTGATTGTGAGGTAGGAGATGCTTCAATCGCCAAAGATCTAGACATAGGTTCTAAAGTAAAGATATCATGTAGTTAAGAACCACAAGAATATAAGGGATTCCAACCTTATCTCTATCATCAGTGTCATAAATAAAGGCAGTTCAAATCATCTTCTATATCTATTTTATTTCAAGCGGTCCCATTGGGCAGAAGGAGTCACGGGGACCCTGTGTCATATTACGAATGGTATGGGTGAAAGAATTCATCTAGGGTTTTAAGGAGTCATGGTTTCCTTTTTTTCTCAAACCTCATTAGTTGTAACTTTTTGGATCCGAATCTGCTTGAGGCTGTCCGCATACGACCTACCTTATAAGTCAGCATTGGTTCTGGTCATTCCAGTTGAAAGTAGTTGCATCCTATAGATGTGAAAAAATTATGGTGTATTTCTGGTTGGTTTGGAATTTATTTTGTCATTACCATTATGGTGGGGGACCCATATTGTGTAGAAAGTTCCCCAGTTGGTCCATGTTGAGTTTCTCATGTCAGTCTATACTGATTGGATAAGATGGTTGGTTCCTATAGTGGGGAGACTCACTGTGGGTCTTGCTAAAAATACTTTGGAATAGGTCAATGTTAGTCTATTACTAATAGTGGGGAGTCTGTTCGAGCCTACCTGTGTCAGTTTTCTAGTCCTTTCTTAGGTTTTGGTTGGTTCCTAATGGTAGGGAGTCCATTCGGGCCTCCCCATGTTTGTCATTTGGTTTTGTTCCTAGGGATGTCTTGGTGGTAGGTAGTCTTGTTTGGAGCTATCTATCCCCAAACTCCTCTCTTAAGTGACATTGGAAATGGAGCATGACCAATGGGTTCATTGAATTAAGGTTATGGGAGTGTTCATCATCATGGTTTGGTTTTGTTTATTCATTTTATACAAGTGATGTGGGTTCCGTTTAATAGTTCTTGAGGTGTTTTAATTTGAGAGGTTGGATTACGTGGGTGGGAAGTTCATTTCCTTGATTGATCAACTGGATGTGTTTTATCTTTTGGGGAAGGGTAACACATAGTGAGGAGTCCATTCCGGGTCTGTTGAATTTAGTTTGTAAATATATTTCTTTGGTGACAATGTTATTGCCACTCCTTTCTTGTTTTTCATTGGGAACCTCCTTGATATACGAAGGAGTATTGGTTTTGTTTTTGGTCTAACTTTTATCGTGGATTTCCAGGGGAAAAAATCATCATGCTGGGGAGAATTATTACACTTGGGTTTTAATTTTTGCCTTTGTTCTAGCTTGGGATAGGTTTTTGGTTTTTTTCTCAAGATCCGATTATGTCAGGTTTGAAGTTTTGGAGTATTATTACCTTTTTATCATGGGTTTAGCATCCCCACTCAAGTTTCCTTAGAGTTTTTAGAGAAAAATGTAAGTTTTTGGGTTGGTAAGACTAGGCGCATGGCTTGAACATGGTTATTAGTAACCGTGCACCAACCCAGGTAACCATGGGGTAGGATATAGATCCTACCACATGGCCTCTTTATAGCCGCGATCCTTAGGCCATGTGACTATGAAGATCTGCCAACACATTAAAATTTGGGTTTTTTTCTCTCTTCCTAATTTTACCCAATTCCACCCCCTTTCTCAACCCTCATGGACTCCCCAGCCCTAGGAGTGTCTCCCCATCCTCTCATCTCCTTTGGGCTCCCTCCATTGGGTGTTTTTGGCTCAGATTATTCAAGATCTCTCATGTATGTCCTCTTCTCCCTTGTTTTCTTCTTCTTTTAGAGTTTCTTATATTATATTTTGGAGATTTTGATTTTACAGAAAGTGTGGGGTTCTATTTTGTGTTGTATATTTATGGTAAGGGTTCAATATTGATTTCTTAAGTTCAATCTTTCCTTTTTAGGGTTTTCTTGAGGTGCGGTTGTAGTTTCGAACATTTTTCTCAAAGGTTCTTCATGAAAGTTAGGTGTTTCCATGATCTAACATTACTAAATGAATTTAATATGTTTGTTTAAGTTTATAAATGTATTATTTGGTTTTATTTTGTTGTGAGAATAGCGTTATTTAAATGGTTGGTGTGTTTATAGGTTAGAAATTGATTTTAATATGTGAAATGGTTATGTTTTGTGTGTGTATTATAATGTAATGTTTCTAAAAATGGTGTTAGGGGTTGGCTGAAAGGTGAAAAAAGTATTTTCAAAGTCTCTTGTGTCATGTAAATGTGTAAAGGGTATTTTCAATGTAAAATGGATCATTTTTGGCTTGTTATCCTAGTTATGTATTTTGAGTATGAATTGTGAGATTGTTTGAATGATGAAAAGATTGTTTTACAAATGGTTTTGGTGTATGAGTGGATTTATGAAGGTTGTTGGCCCATTGACTTGGTTGGTTTTAATTTTATTTTTTAAGTTTGAAAAGAAAAATTTGGGAATTTTTTAAGTGATGGTAAAGGCATTTTGAAAGGGGTTTTCTTTGGTGTGTGTAAAATGGTAAATGGGTTGTTTTATGGAATAAGGTGATTTCCTTTAAATATTTGGCCTTTATTTTGAAAGTGATGAAATGTGTGATATATGAACATCAACTCAAGTATAATGAAACCTCGAGTATCTTGGTGGGAAGACTAGAACTATTGCACTAGTGATATAGAAGTGGATTTTCCCAGTTTCACTTAGCATGATTGACGATTACAATACTAACTAAACTATGTTGATGATTGATCGACACTATAATTTTGGATGTTTCTCATCTCTAGTGGCTCGTTCATGAGTACACTAACATTTGTGGTTACTATACCACCTTGCACTGAGGTATGAGGTTCTAGGGTCCCACTCGAGCTAGATGAACCCTAGGGGATTTACCCATGGTGCTTTACTATACATGTTTTGGTGTCATCCGACGACATACGGATGAGACTGGTGTAGGGGGGGGATAGTGCAGGGGGGAGGGGGGATAGTGGAGGGGGATGAGACTGGTTGGAGGGGAGGCTAGTATAGGGGGGGAGGGGGGAGGGGGGAGGCTGGTGCATGGGGGATGGGGACTAGTGTAAGGGGGAACTATGATAACTTCTTGTGTTGATGCCTTGTTTTTTTCCCATTTATTTCTCTATTTATGTTATTCTTTCCTAATATATATCTTATTTTTTTTGTTCTAAAATGTTCCTTGAGAATTCTGGTAGTGCTGATTTGTGCGACTTTAAAGCTTGTAACACTAAGGGTTTTGAATTGAATAGAAAAATTGAAGATGTCAAAGGTTCCTCAAGTGGCTAGTAAAAAATTCCCTTTCTCTATAAATTTGTAGGAAATTTGCTTACAATTTCCTGCACTTTCCCAAATAGGAATATGACACATATCCATTTGGATTTGTTTTTTCATTTGACTTCACATTATCATATGAAAAATGTTTGTTCCTTGCACACAATGTATTTGTTTGTCTTTATAGATCATTTAAATGGTATGAAATGATAGCTTTAATTATAGAGGATAATCATCCAGTAACTAGACATATTATTTCTACAACTATAGGAGGAAAAAATAGTGAACCAAAATAGGTTTCCCCCCTTTTATATCACTTACTTCACTGTGCTGATATATTTACTTTTCTCTCATCAAATGAAGCTTAAATAACTTCTATGTTTTGTTAACAGATATTGTGAAAAGCATAAATTTCTGGTTCAAACTACATTTTCATTATGGTGAAAAGAAACACCTCAAATTGGTCATGTATAGTGTTATATTTTAGAACACTTCCCAATTGAAAGAAATCAATCATTGATTTTTTTTTCAAATCATTTTAATATTTTTCAAATCATTGTAATGTTTTGATATCACTATTGATTATCCTGTTAGTGTGGATGCAATGTTGGGTAGAGTACTATGTTTCTGGAAAAAATATATTTTTTACATTTTCAATAAGCTATATCCATGGTTCAAAGTCCTATCTATAATCTAACGTGGAAATACCTATAGCCACAATTAGGAACCATGGATATATTTGTGGACCTATTTCCATGCCAATAGGAGCCACAATTTTCCAAACTGTGGCTATTGCCTAAATTTCTAGTAGTGCTCGTGCTAGAAGAAGAAAATTCACTATTGTATTGATCATAATTCTATACAATTTTAAGGGTATACTCTACTTGTTTTATCCACACAAAAGGATTATTTTCTAGTGGATTATGTGGCATTGGATTGTTTCCAAACTATTCCAAGGATATAGCTACTCTTATTGAGTAGTAAACCTTGTAAATACTTGTGTTCATGTGGATGTGTGAATATTTTATTTTAAAAAATGTGATAATTATTTAACATGAGGTGAAGGTTGTTTCTAAATAAAGGAAAATTAAAAGAAAAAGATATCACTGATTCAACCACTTCCCCTCTCAGTGATACATTGATCCTGACCGGGCCTCTACAGTTAACACTGGGCACATCATAAAAGTTATATGAAGCTATTATTAACCATGTTGGAAATGTGAGATGGTAGTATCCAATGGCTATAATAACTATCCTTACTCTATTGGCACCTCGTAAATCAACCTCTCACCATGTAACATTTCAAAATTTACTTGGTTTCGGCATTTGAATACTGATGTGAGCACCAAAAACTACATTTAATACCCAATGTGAAGATATAGAAAGACTAAAATAAATATTTAATACACATATATATTCCCTATGCTTATTTAACTGGGTTTAGTTCTTCTTCCAATATCCCAACTTTCCATATTAAAAGCATACTACTTTTCCTTTTCCCATCTTTGGATATTCCTCTTCTTAGGAGGATATTTCTTAGGTGCCTTAGACTTGGAGTGAGTATTAGGTTCATTTTCGATGTTCTTCTTTTTATCCGCCATAAGCACCATTGGTTTTTCATGACTCATGTCCTTATTAACTTGGAAAATCAAGTTAAGGAGTTTTGATAGATACTTATCACTATTACACATATTATAATAAACAATGAAATTAGATAAACTCTTAGTTAGTGAGGATAAAATGAGAAGAATAAATGTCACACAATCATCAATTTAATTTAATAAATTATTAAAACACCATGAAATATTAATGAATTAAAAGAAACCAATCACATATACAGGTTATTCTAAGATCATGATCATTGACACACAAACAATGACTAAAAATTTAATAAACTATCATTCATTTCAATCATTCTTAATTAAGATAAAATGCACTCAAATCAATTAATTATATTTATTAATTAATGAAATAATTTATCTTAATTTCCATCCAACCTATCCTTGAGATTCACATCAATTATAATTTTAAACAAATTAAATAAATAAAGATATCTATAATTAACTAAGTATAGAGTATGTACTAGGAGGAAACATGATGATCACTCATTTGAACTACCTTTCATGAATTGTGGTCGTATATTTTATATTCATATGGTATTTAGCATAATTTTCTTGTAAAATAATTACATGGAGTGTACCATTAATAAATGACACATAGACACATATTATTTACAATACTTGTAATTATTTTAATGTGCACAAAGTAGTATATGTATTACGACTATGCACAATCTGTAGTTCTGAATATTACACTAATATTAACTAAAAATTTATTATATATAAAACCTATCACATGGAATGTACTATTAATACTGGACACATATACATATGTTAATTTTGTTTAAATAGATTAATAAACTAATTTTAATTTTTATGTAAAAAAGTAGTATGCATGGCATGTATAGTCAAGCTACATGCTGTGTATGTCTCTTCTCCATTTATCCATGACACACACCTAGGTACCAGGCATGTGATATGACTACATACATACATTAATTAAAAAACATATTTAGGAGTTACAAGCCTGTATGAAATCCAAATTACATATTTTTGATCCACACACATTGTGTAACAAATACACAATGTATCTTTGACTCATGGACTACAAGACATGTAAATGGGTTGTAAAGTGTGTAGTTTAGCTAACCATGTGCCAGGATAGACCAATAAAAACGTGGTGCATAGTTAAAATTGAAGTATGTGGGCGTAGTGGAAGTGCCTTGGTGGAATAATAACCATAAAGGGGGTTTTCAATTCATTGGATCATTCATAATATTATACATGATGTGAATGCCATGAACAATGAATTTTTTCCATCAAATATTGGCATAGAAAAATCCTGGAATCTGGAGAGGATCTTTGTATGTTAAAATTTTAATTAATTTGTTTATGATTCATTGAAAAGGCTTCCTCATCAAGTAAATTTCTTTTTATATGATTTTGATTATTTGAAAAGTCTTTTCCGTATTACCTTTGTTGTGTTGTAAAGATCCAAGTGTAGAATCCATCTAGCGGTGATCGAATCAATCTTCTTTGAACTCTGAAATTTGCTGATTTATTTTCAAGTTCTATCATAGAGAATAAATCATTTTTCATTTTAAATCATTATTTCTTGAAGATCCTTCAATCTTGAAGGAGTTCTTCTCATTCTTGAGAAGATGAGAGGAAGAATTCAAGAGCGAACTCTATTGTGTGCAATGATTCTCAATTCTTGATTAACCCTACACAATAAACAAAACCACCTATTTATAGAGATAGGGTTTAGGTTAAAATATTACTTAATTTCACATGAGTCCATAAATAATATAATAATTCTTAGCAAACCCCATTCTAAATAATAACAATAATAATATTGTTATTTCATGGCGTGCACTAACTTGCGCAATTGATAAATATTATTTCACAAACTTACAAATTAATATTTATCATTGGGCATGACCTTAGTCCACTTTAACTCCTTGACATATATTGAATACTTGAATGAAATTTTTATTCATAAATAAATATTTTTATCCAAAAACCATCAGATAAATATTTATTAAATATCCACTAAAATAATAAATAAATTTTATTCACAATCTGGTGAATAAATATTTATTTAATTTTTATGATTAGTAAAACTTGAATAATACTATTCTTCAGTTATTAGAATAATATTTCATTCATTAATTAAATTTAAATATAATATAATTAATATTAATGGAAGCACTTAGTGTATGATCATGTAGGATTCCTTCTCATTGGCATTAGGTAGGATTACCTAAATTCCAAGATTACAATTTAGAAATGGGTCTAGGAACCTTAGAGAAAGGAATTAATGTCACAATGTTGGAAACCACATAAGAATTATCACTACGTAATATAATCGCTTTGTCATAATATCTCCTCAAGCAAGTTTCACATTTGTGTCATCAACTTATATGGTCAATACATCTTTATTTTAATCTCTAAAATAAAAAAATCATTACACCATGGCTATGAAATTTAATGTTATGGTTATATTCCAATCAAAGGGCTGATATATCAACATCCTTATAGATGGAAATGAAAAATCATTCCTTGACTTATCTATTAATAACATGTCATTCATGATTCACCCAATATACCCTATTTCCTACAAACATATGGTGTCATGATTTTGGATTGTAAATCTAAATTCCCAATAAATGAAATGAATTAATGATAAACATAAATTCCAGGGAACATTACACATTCTCATAAAAAGGAATATCTGATGATATCAAAATTCCTACTCGCAGGTATATTCTCAGAATCTCCCATTATGGAAATTACCAAGTGAAAACTTCATGAGAAGAAGAATCATCCTCTTATGAGTACTCAAACCTGATAGTTTATATACTATGTGTCCTATTATAATACATAATCCAACCATAAAACTATATTTAAGAATATCATCATGACACTTCAAGGTTCTCATCATAGAGGGGAACAACAATGACCTTATAATTATGACAGATACCCAAGGAAATTATTACATTAAATTCAAGAAGAACAATGAAAAATATAAAAAATTATGTTTTATTAATATTTTTTTAAATATTCATATAATCAAATTATAATCAGTGGTTTCTATAACACCAACTCTAACAAATTCTCACATGTACTAGGGAAAAAAATATTTCAACTTTCAATATGTTAGACTTCACATGATGATCATGTTTATGAAAATTTAATGATTTAGTACAGTGGTCTTCCGTGTTGTCTACCATGGGTATTTAACTCACTACGACCTCAAATATATGAGAAAATTCCTTAAGAGATGAAACTTCTGCATTATATGCTTCATTTATTGATGTGAACTTATCTTCTTTGCAAGATCCATCTCTACAGTATTATCACAATAGAGTGCGATGGGATCTTTACTAGTAGGGATCACATCATGATCTTGGATGAAGTTTTGTATCCATACAACTTCTTTATCTATCTCAGAATCCCAAATATACTTAGACTATACTATAGAATCTGGGACCACAACCTACTTTGAGCTCTTTTAGCTTAGAAAACCTCCATTCAAAGTGAAGATGTATCATCTCTACATTTTTTTATAATCTTGATCTATTTGGAAACTATCATATACATATCCTCTAATTACTTGTTCCTCTATAGACTAGAAACATATCCTCAGTAAACCTCATATTCTTAAGGATAGTCTTGAGTGCCAATTAGTGGAGGTCATCTAGGTCACCTTTCTATCTTCCTATCACACTCAAATCATAGGCGACATCTAGCCTATTACATAACATAACATACATGACTGAACCAATAACTAATGCATATAGAATACTTGACTTTATTTATATTCCCTCATGTGTCTAAGACATATTTTCCTAGAAAGACGAATTCTAAGTGACATTTTAAAAAATCACCTCTTTGATTTTTCCATACCGAATCTCTTCAGTATCTTTTCAATATATATACCATGACTTAGGCTGAGCAACATCTTGGATATATCATGATGGATCTTGATCCCAAAAATATATGCATCTTCTCCTAAGTCCTTCATATAGAATCATTTATTCATCTAGTATTTGAAAAATTGTAATATTGGTATTTAATTTCAAATAAGTAATATGTCACTGACATATAATATTAAGAAAACAAACATACTCCCATTATGCCACTTATAGAAACAAAGACCACATTATTTATTTATAAAACTAAATTCCATTTTGGCATCATCAAAAAGAATGTTCTATGACCTGGATACTTAATTTAATCCATAAAGGTATCTTTTCAATTTTCATAACTTGTTGGAATCCTTTGGAGTCACAAGACCTTTGGGTTGTGTCATATAGAAATCTTCCTGATAGTTTCCAATAAGGTAGACTATTTTGATATCCATTTTCCAAATCCCACAGTTATGGAAAGCTATAATGAAATTATAATTTTTATGGATTTCTATATATAAACTAGTGAGAAGGTTTCATCATTGTCAATTCCTTGAATATGTTTAAACCCTTTTACAACCATTATTTCTATATAGGTAATAAATTTTCCATCTATGTACAATTTCTTCTTGAATACCTATTTATAACCAAAGAGCTCTACATCCACTAAAGGATCTACCAAAATCCTAACTTTTTTTTGAACATGGAATCCATTTCAGAATGTATAGATTATTTCCACTTGGAAACATCTATTCCATTTACTAATTATTTATGGGTTAGAGAATAATTATTATCAACTAATAATGAGTCACCATCCTCAGTGATTAGAAAACCATACTGGTATGGTTCTCTAACCTCTCTTGTACTTATATATAGAACTGTTTTCTCTAGAAAATCTTCTTGTATAGGGATTTTTGGAATTTTTTCCTATTACAACTATTGTATACCTTGAACTCAGACTTCATTTAAGTCTATCTTTCTCCCACTATCTCCTTTTGATATATGCTCTCTCTCAAGGAATATGGATTGATTTTCCACTATCAACTTTTTTAAGGGGTTATATAGGAAATATCCCCTTATTTCTTTAGGGTATCCTATAAAGGCACACTTTGTGACTCTAGGTGAAATTTTATTACTTGAAGTGGTGTTGAAAGATGATTTGAGACCACACACATTTAAGTATAAAATCACAGGTTTCTTTCCATTCGAAAATTGGTATGATATACTAGCTGACAATTTAGTTAGAACTTGGTTTTGTATTTGTACTGCTGTATATGTATCCCCAAAAGGAAAATGGAAGACTTGCATTGTGGAGTCAATAAGGTTTTCCTTTTGACTTTTTCATTCCTTCTTGTTTTGAAAATCACAAACAACTTTCTTAAGGAAAAATGCTTTCTTAAGGAAAAATGCTTTCTTAAAGAGAAATGCTTTCTTAAGGAAAATTGCTTTTATAAGGAAAATTGCTTTTATAAAGAAATTTATCTTTATCATATTTTCATCCATATTTTTCCTAATTATAAAATTTGGATTCATTTCTGTTTTCTCGGATTTGTTTAAAACTTTGATATAAAGTATTCTGTTTGAGGATCTGAATTCTGGATAAGAACTGTAAGGAAGTTTCACTCCGGATTCCAGATAAGAACTGTAATAAAGTATCATTCCGAATTTCGGATATGAACTCTGACTAAGTTCTATTCTAGATTCAGGATACGAATTCTTATGAAGTTCGACATTGAATTCTCATTACGAATTCTAATGAATAATTATCATTACGAATTATGATAATGAATTTTCATTATGAACTATGATGATGAAATCTCATTACGAATTCTGACGACGAATTATCATTCCGAATTCTCATTCCGAATTCACCTATTAAACAGAATCTGATCATCTTTGTTTTATACACTCTGAATTAATTCAGACTCCAAAAAATATTTTGGTTAGACTCCAAACTTTTATTCTGCTTACATTTCTATAAATTTTCTACTCTTTATTATTTCCATTTCACTCCGAATCTTCACTCCGAAGCTTTCATTCTGAACTTTTGAGTTAGAATTAAAACGATGTCGTACATTCTGTTACACTTGTTTTGTTATAAAACGATATCATCTATTTTGTTATAAACTAACCATTGTCTAAGTGACATGTATACAGGTCCCTCTGATCTTTAAGGAAAATATGACCGTTGGAGAAGGAGCCGACCTTACCTATAAATAGGAGCTCATTTGAAAGAGCTCGGTGCTGAAAGGCTGACTGATCTTCAACTCATGTGATTACATACTTGAAGTGATTTCTAGATAGATAGGCTCTTATTAACTCTCAAAGCTTCGTGTGACTCCAAATGTTGGTGATTACATTTGAGGACTTCTGGGGATAGGAAGACAGAGGTGCCGACTACCTTGATGTTTGAGGGATTCCTTGCTGAGGAAGATAGAGGTTGCCAACTACCTTGAAGTTGAGGGCTTGCGGGGATAGCAAGACAGAGATACTTCGATCTTCGTATCGAGGGCTTACCCTGGTGTGGGTAAGACAGACTTGCTTGAAAGTATAAATCAAGGGAACTTTATCCAAGGTTGTTGGATACCCTTCTCTTTGGGTTAAAAGACTATTATCTTGTTACTTCTAGTTTAACTACTTGTTTAATTTCCGCTGCATTTTGTTTTATAAGGAAAGTATAACTTTCTTATACTTCCTTACTTGTACTCTGTTTCATTTAGATTCTATACTCTTTAAGGTAGAATCTCATATTGTAATCTTTTGTTACGTTTCAATTCCCGGAACCATATTTCCAGAACCTACTTTCGGAATCTCTTTCCAAGTTTGCATTCGGTATTGGAGGTGTTGTGAATTTTCTTAGTTTAACTTTGTGAAACTTAGCCCTTTCCTTTGCTTTAGGAAAACATAGTTATTTGTAACTAACTTTAAAGGTTCCAAAGGAATTTTTAAAGTTTACAATTCACCCCCCTCTTGTATATTGAGCATCTACATCATTATTTCGATCCTACAATTGGTATCAGAGCAGGTTTCTGAAATACTTATACTTACGAATAAGTTTTTCTTGCTCACTTTGTCATTCCGAACTTTGACATTCCGAACTTTACCATTCCGAACTTTCTCATTCCGAACTTTGTTATTACAAAACTTTTGCTACTAACAAGTTTGTGTGCCAAAGGTTGTTCTAGTATGGCAGGAATTAATGTTGGTTCGATTGATAATCTAAATCCTACAAGACCACCTATATTTGATGGTAATGACTATGATTACTGGAGAGATCGAATGAAGACTTTTGTTATCAACACTGGAGTGGATAATTTTGTAATGCTTACTGGTGATTATAAAATTCCGGACAAGGAAGTTAGAACTTTCACTAACCAGGAAAAGCAAGAATATCAACTTAATTATATGGTACACAATACTCTACTGTGCTCAATGACTAGAAATATATATAGCCAAATTTCTTCTTGTGAAGCAGCTAACTATATCTGGAAGAAGTTAGAGGTTACACACTTTGGGACTTCTAAAGTGATTGAGACTAGAAGAGCTATGCTTAGAGCTGAATATCATGGCTTCAACATTCCTTATGGAGAACCAATATGTAAAGTTCAACAGATATTCATGACTATAGTCAACAAACTACAATATATGGGAGAGAAAGGTTTAGATGATGAATCTCTTGTGGATAAAATAATTGATATTATGCCCAATGAGTGGGAATCCAAAAGAATAGCTATAGATGAAAATAGGAAGGTCACTCAGATCGCTATTGATGAGCTTTTTGGAACTCTTCTACAACATGAAACCAGAATGAAGAGAGATGTAGATAACATCAAGAAGAAGAATGGAAATGGTACTGTTGCTTTTACTACAACTTCAAATCAGATGAAAGCTAAGACTCCTGAGAGAGTAACCAGATCCAAGTCTAAGAAAGTTATTTTCCAGTCAAAATCTAGTGAGAGTGAAGTCTCAAAAAATGAACTAGAAAATCTTGCTCAGAGGATGAACAAGATAGCTGGCCAGAGAAATTTCCAATCAAAGTATAAGAAAAAGGACAGGAAAGATAAGAAAGATGGAGAAGTCACTTGTTATGAATGCAAAAGAGCTGGAAATTTTAGACCAGATTGCCCTATGCTCAAAAAGAAAGAAAGAAAATAAAGGCATTCAGACATGAACAGAAAGAAATATTAT
Source organism: Viscum album (assembly GCA_963277665.1). Lineage (NCBI taxonomy): Eukaryota > Viridiplantae > Streptophyta > Magnoliopsida > Santalales > Viscaceae > Viscum > Viscum album. Next base: position 175,719,201 of record OY728157.1, read on the forward strand.
AAAGCTAAAGATAAGAAAGTTTTGAAAGCCAATGACACCTGGAGTGCCAGTGGTGGTGACTCTTCAGATGAATCTTCTGATTATGAATCTTCAGGATAGAAGAATCTTGGTCTTATAGCTAGATTACCTATTGATAATCATTGTTTTATGGCTAAGGTAAGAAATGATGAATCATTGACCAATGTTTCTTTAAATTCCAATGATAGTAAGTATTATAACTCTTCTGATGAAGAATCATCTTCTGATGAGGAAAATACTTTACCTACTTATGAAGAAGTCTCTAGGTTTGCTGAACTTCTTGAAATTGAGAATTCTAAACTCAATAAGAAACTTGATAAGGCAAACTCTAGGAATTCTATTCTTAAAAAAGAGATATCAGATCTGTCTAAAGATCTTGAAAAGAAAAATACTGATTTTGAAAGTATTTCAAAGAATCTTGAGGAAGTAAGTTCTGAGAAGAACAAACTTTCTAAATAATTAGAAAAATTAATTTCTAAGAAAAATGTTTTTGAGCCTAACTCTAGTTCAGAAACTAATGATTTTGAGGATAAAAACATGGTTGTAAAACTCAAGTCCAAATTTTTTTCCTTAAAGAAGTGTTTATCAAATTTTACCCATGGTAAGGAAAATTTTGATAAAATGTATTCTCAAATATGACCTTTAAGAAATAAATCCGGATTTGGTTATACCCATGCAAAAACAATTTTCAGTAACAATTATTTTGTTCCTCAAAGTGCCCCATTTTGTACCAAGTGTCAATGTGGTGGTCATTGGGCAAAGAATTGTTCCTTAAACAAAACCCAATCTTTAGGATTTCACAAAGCTTACTTCTCTAAGAAGATGTGGGTTCCTAAAATTTTATTATCTGGAAATCTCAGATCCAAACAAGTTTGGATTCTGAAAGTCTAATTTTCGTCTTGATTTTAGGAAAATAAAGAGAGTACCAGCAACAATACATGGTACATGGATAGTGGATGTTCCCAGCACATGACTGGTAACAAAAGCTATTTTGAAAAGATTATCAAAACAAAAGGAGGAAAGGTAACTTTCGGAGATAATGCTAAGGGAGAGATTGTTGGTGTTGGTAATATTGTTATTCTTGGTAAAACCTTGATTTCAAATGTTATTTTTGTTAAAGGTCTTAAGCACAACCTCATTAGCATAAGTCAATTATGTGATGAAGGTTACCTTGTGAATTTTAGGAATGATAAGTTCTTAGTTCACAATTCCAAGAAGAGTTTATTCTCTAAGCCAATAGGCAAGAGAATGTCTAAACTTTGAACCTAGAAGACCTCAAGAGTCAAGATATACCTTGCCTAAGTGCAATGGAAGATCATTCCTAGTTATGGAATAGAAGACTAGGACACTGTAACCTTAGGAACCTATGTAAACTCTCTAAGAAGAAACTAGTTAAGGATCTACCGAAGCTTAGATTTGATTCTTCTAAAGTTTGTGATCCTTGTCAATATGGAAAGCAACATAAATCTAGTTTTAAATCAATCGGTGAAGTCTCAACAACCAATGCATTACAGTTAGTGCACATGGATCTTTTTGGTCCAACACAAAATGGAAGTATTGGAGGCAAATACTATGTGTTTGTTCTAGTTGATGATTACACTAGATTTACTTGGGTTTATTTTCTAGCAAAGAAATATGAAGTTTTTTCTTATTTCAAAAGTTTTAGAGCTTAAGTTAAAAATGAGAAAAACCTTCCATTGAAAACTATTCATAGTGATCATAGAGGAGAATTTCAAAATTCTGATTTTGAAACTTTTTGTAGTAAAAAAGGCATTACTCACAATTTTTCAGCACCTAGAACTCCTCAACAGAATGGTGTAGTTAAAAGAAGAAATAGAATTCTTCAAGAGATAACTAGAACCATGTTGAGTGAATATTCTATATCTAGACATTTCTGGGCTGAAGCTGTAAGTACTGCTTGTTATACTATAAATCGAGTTTTGATTAGACCTTTTCTTAATAAAACTCCTTATGAGTTATGGAATGGTAGAAAACCAAGATTATCCTACTTCAAGGTTTTTAGTTGCAAAGTTTTCATTTTGAATACTAAAGATAACTTACATAAATTCGCACCAAAATCTGATGAAGGAATTTTCTTAGGTTATTCCACAACATCTAAGGCTTATAGAGTTTTTAATAAAAACACTTGTACTGTTGAAGAAACAGTACATGTAAAATTTGATGAGTCAGATCCTTTGTTTTTAAACCATCCCTACCTACATCCGCGAATGTGTTTTCAAAAACTGATTGTCAACCTTTGATAGAAGAACCTTCTGATAAGGATAATGTTCTAGAAGATACTTCTGAAACATTTAACCCAGAAGACTTTCTACCCTATGTTGATGAACAGGTTTTACAAAACCAAAATCAGGTGTTTCTTAAGAATCATCCCAGTGATAGTATCATTGGTGATGTAAATCAACCTGTAAGGACTAGAAGTTCCTTAGGAAATGAAGTAGAACATCTAGCATTTCTTTCCCAATCAGAACCTAAAAGCACTAATGAAGCTTTAGGTGATGAAGATTGGATTAAAGCCATGCAAGATGAACTAAATGAATTCGAAAGGAATAAAGTCTGGACCTTGGTTGAAAGACCTAAGGAAACTTCTGTTATTGGAGTAAAATGTGTTTTCAGAAATAAATGTGATGAAAATGGAGTCATAGTAAGAAATAAAGCTAGATTTTTTGCTAAAGGCTATAATCAACAAGAGGGAATAGACTATGAAGAAACCTATGCTCCAGTAGCTAGACTTGAATCTATCCGTATTCTACTTGCCTTTGCAGCATTCTTTAATTTCAAACTTTTCCAAATGGATGTGAAATGTGCTTTTCTTAACGGTTATGTTCAAGAGGAAGTCTTTGTTGAAAAACCTCCTGGTTTTGAAGATACAAAACATCCTGATCAAGTTTTTAGACTTACCAAAGCTTTGTATGGTTTTAAACAAGCCCCACGAGCATGGTATGATAGAATCACTGGATTTTTGATTCAAAATATCTATGTTAAGGGAAATGAAGATCCAACTCTTTTTATAAAGAAAGATAAGAAAAATGTTTTGATTGTTCAAATTTATGTTGATGACATCATATTTGGTTCAACTCAGCAATCTTTGACCGACTCTTTCACAAGTCTAATGAAATCTGAGTTTGAAATGAGTATGATGGGTGAGTTAACTTTTTTCCTTGGTTTTCAAATTTCTCAAAAACCAGAAGGAACCTACATATCTCAACATAAGTATATTAAATATCTTCTTAAAAAGTATGGTTATGACAATACTAAGAGTATAAGTACTCCTATTGGTACCTCAAACTCTTTAGATCTTGATGAAGCTGGGAAACCAGTAGATCAAACAGCTTTTAGAGGTATGATAGGAAGTTTACTTTAGTTAACAGCTAGTCGACCAGACTTAATGTTTTCAGTATGCTTATGTGCAAGATATCAATCCAATCCTAAGGAATCTCACCTAAAGGCAGTAAAAAGAATTTTTTGCTACCTTAAGGGAACCATGGATCTAGGATTATTTTATACTTCTGGAAATGATTTTATCCTTAAAAGCTTTTCTGATGCTGACTTTGGTGGATGTAGAATGGATAGAAAAAGTACATCCGGAACTTGTCATTTCTTAGGATATTTGTTAGTTTCTTGGTCCTGCAAGAAGCAACATTCTGTAGCACTTTCCACTGCTGAAGCTGAATATGTAGCAGCTGGAAGTTGTTGTGCTCAAGTGTTGTGGATGCAACACACACTCACAGACTATGGCTTGAGTTTTACTAAAACTCAAATTTTGTGTGATAACACAAGTGCCATTGCCCTCAGTAAGAACCCTGCACATCACTCCCGTTCAAAACACATAGATATTAGGCATCACTTTCTTAGGGATCACACACTTAAAGGAGATATTATTCTTCAGTTTATCGGAACACAAGATCAACTTGCTGATATATTCACAAAATCTTTGCCTTCTGATAGATTTGAATACATTAAATAGAAGTTAGGGATGATAACCGTAAGGTAATCCTCCTTAAGTAACTTTCTGTTTAAAAAGTCTCCTTACAGCAATAAATTCCTTTTCATAGGGGGAGTACATTTGATTGTTAGTTTAACAAAGGTTTTCAAAGTTTGTTTTCAAACTTTTCGGAATGAAGATTTCCGGAATGGAATCTCCAAAACTACAATTTTCCAGAATGGACATTTTCGTACAGAACACTTCTGGAATGGATGTATTCGTATTCAAAACATCTGGAATGGAAAATTTCGTACTGGTATTTTCATAACAGAACTTTCGTACTGAATCTTCCATAATAATTTTTTTTTCTCATTTTAAAAATTTTATAATGAATTTTTCATACTAAGTTTTTCCTTACTAAGTTTGTTTTTCATACTGAGTTTTCCGTAATGAGTGTTCTATAATAAGTTTTTCGTACTAAGTTTATTTTCCGTAGTAAAGTTTTTGCGAACTCTGTCTTCTCATAATAAAGATTTTTTTTCATATTTATTTTTATATTACCCATTACAAATAATCCTCCTAAGCCAATCCGAAAGGTATGATTACCTTACTCAAGTTTTCGTAGTCATATTTTACTTGCTGGAATTTTCTTGTATTATGTTTTTGGATTATAGTTTTCTTAATTCCTTGTTTTAATAAAAACCTCAAAAAGATCGGATTCAAGTTTTCAACCGTGAGATCTGATCTCAGCTTATCCCAACCGTTAGATCAACCGAGGAAGTTGAACCGTCGTTCCATTGACTATATAAAGGGGACCCAAATACTCGTCCCACATCGATTTCAAGCTCTCGCGTCCCGAATCTCTGCCTCTCTGTTTTAAATCTATTCCGAATTTCAGATTTCTCCATTCCGAACTTCTCAGAGGACTTCAGATCCGAATGTCTGCGGAGTTAGCGTCTCAAGAAATGTCATCCACCAAGCCTATTTCACAATGGTTAGTTTACAGATAAAGGTTAGTCCATCTGGATTTCTTCAACAACTATGATTCTCTTATTTAAAAGAACATTAAGTTGAATGGATGGAAAGATATTGCTGTATCCAAACCGGGGAATCAAGACGATGTTTTTTCGGAGTTACTTGTTGAGTTCTATGAAACAGTTTCCTTCTTTCAGGAAGATAATAGGGAGAAATTTTCTTTTAAGTCTTATGGTAAGACTTACAAGATTTCTTATACCAAGGCAGCAAGCTTGATAGGGCTGTCCTATGAAGGAGAAGCCGAGTTTATATCTCACGTTTTTCCGGATTATAAAGGTAGATTTTACAAAGAAAAAGCCTTGAAAACTCTCGGACTCTCAGATGAAAAAGCTCTGAAGATTTCTAGTTTGCCTACAAATTTCCGGATTCTAGAGTTGTGGGTACAAGGGCTTATCGTACCGAGGAAAGGTGATAAAGACAGCTTGAAGAAGAGTGAGATCTACATCTTAGATTTCCTGATAAATCTAAGGAAGTTTAACTTCATGAGGCACATTCTTATAACCATTGAGAATCTTAAGAAAGGAAATCTCAGAGCCCAGATCATAATGTATCCAGCAATTTTATCGAGGTTGATAGTTAAGTGCCTTGAGTCTTTCAAGGAAGCTTGTAGATCTAAGTCAAGGGTTTGCAAAATTTCGTTGGTCAGTGATGATACCCTTAAGAGGATGGATGTGGCCTTCAACAAGGAGACTGGTGAGTTCTTCGATCTGCCTAATCAAGAAGAAGTGGCTCCGAAGGCTGCTGAATCGGAATCATCTAAGCAAGTAAAGGAAAGAAAGTTGAAGGAAGTTGCAGCTGAAGTTGATGATCCTAAATCTAAGTAAGCTCAAACCGCACCTCCCAAACCAAAGAAGAAGAAAGCCTTTCCTGATGAGGTTGTTGCGAAGTGGAGAGCAGATAAAGAGAAAAGGAAAGAAGGGGATCCGCAGTTCGGATTGGACCCTGCAGAAGCTAAGGCACTAAAGGAGAGAACTGCTGATGAACTTGAAAAAAAAAGTAAAGGAGAAGAATCTCAAGAAGAAGATGACAGAAGCTGAGGCAGTCCAAGCGTTGTTAAAGTTTAATGAGATGGTATCTGAAAGCATTCCAGTTCCAAGATCTTTCTCCCTGGAATCTCTACCTGAGACTCCTGGAACAAACCTTGATTTTCCGGAAGAAACTAGAGCTGAGCATGTTGAGAAACTCGAGCAGATTCAGAAAGTGGGAGAGGAAGAAGTAGTTGCTGAAGGAAGTGGCGAAACAAGAGACTTATTGAAAGAAGTAGATGAGTATAAGGGGTCGCCTTAGGAACACCTATCACTCCGAACTTCAGAGGCTAAATCCTCTAAGTTAGTAACTCCAGAGAAGGATAATAATGAGGAAGATGTTGTTCAAAAAGTTGTTGATGATATTGTTCAAGTGTCTACTGGTGAGCAGAAAACTCCTGATCAAGAATCGATTCTGAAAAAAGACAAGGGAAAGCAACTCCTTGTTGAGACTCCGAAATCAGTGGCTAGTAAGAAAAGAGAATATGGTGATTCGTCTAAAAGGAAGTTGGAGCTTATTGAGGAAGAAAATTCTCCAAGAAAAGTTTCAGATTCAGAGTCATCCTCGGTGGGGCATGACTTTGTTGTCCAGTCTTTAAAGAAGTTGGTGGGATCCATTCTGACCTTCTCTAGTATTGACTCAAGATGCTAGATGCTCCAACATGCTTTGAATCAGAAAACTGACTCCGTATCTATGGTTATGTACAATTACGTTGAGATTGAGGCTCAGTTCAAAACCTTCTTTGTTGGCTACGAAGCTCATAGAAAATCTTGCAAGAGGATGACAAACTGGTCGAAGAAGACTGTTGAAGAGATGAGGTTATTCGATGAGTTTCAAGACAATGCTAAAGATGCCTTCGAGACTGAGGACAGGAAGATAAATGATCTGACTTCCTCCTTTGAAGAGAAGCTGACAGATGAAAAGAACTTCCGGATTCAAGAAGTCAGAGATCTGAATGGGAAGTTGAATTGTGTTTCTCAGAACTGGAAATTTGAAAGGGATCATCGGATTGAGTTTGAACAGAAGATGAAGGCTCAGGAAGAAAAGATCAAAGCTCAGGAAGAAAAGCTGAAAGCCCAGGAAGAAAAGATTGAAGCTCAATCTACAAGAATAGTGGTCTTAGAGAAGCAAGCTGAAGAAGATCATAAAGACCTAAAGAAGATCAAGACTATTCTTAAGGGGCTCATTTCGAAGGAAAAAGATCCGAAATAACCAAATCCGATCTTTCTGTTGTATCTAGTTTTCTTTGTTTCTGACATTTCAAATCTAATGAAAAATGTACTTCTTGTTCCTTTTGTTGTTGATACTAATGTTTCAGGTACTTTTTTTCCATTCCCTCAATTTCTTTTTGAAAATCACAAAGGGGGAGAATGAAAATATCCTTAAGAAAAAGAAGAACTCCAATGAGAGTTTATCAAAGGGGGAGAAGGAAAAGATCCCTAAGGAAAAAGAACTCTAATAAGAGTTTGTTTAAGGGGGAGTTTTTCATTTAAGAAGACTTTCTTATTCATAATGAAATGCCACTCCGGAAATCTAGAATACGATCCTTAGAGTTTAAAATCCCAAGGGGGAGTTAGTCGTATTCATCAATATCCTCAAATAAAAGGGAGATAAGCCTTAATGTTTTTCTTTCTTCTTAGAATTTCTTTTTCGTAAGGATGTTTGTGCTTTCCAAAAAGGGGGAGATTGTTGAGTCAATAAGGTTTTCCTTTTTACTTTTTCATTCCTTCTTGTTTTGAAAATCACAAACACCTTTCTTAAGGAAAAATGCTTTCTTAAAGAAAAATGCTTTCTTAAGGAAAATTGCTTTTATAAGGAAAATTGCTTTTATAAGGAAATTTATCTTTATCATATTTTCATCCATATTTTTCCTAAGTATAAAATTCGGATTCATTTCTGTTTTCTCAGATTTGTTTAAAACTTTGATATAAAGTATTCTGTTTGAGGATCCGAATTCTGGATAAGAACTGTAAGGAAGTTTCACTCCGGATTCCAGATAAGAACTGTAATAAAGTATCATTCCAAATTCGGGATATGAACTCTGACTAAGTTCTATTCCAGATTCAGGATACGAATTCTTATGAAGTTTGACATTGAATTCTCATTACGAATTCTAATGAAGAATTCTCATTACGAATTCTGATAATGAATTTTCATTATGAACTATGATGATGAAATCTCATTACGAATTCTGATGATGAATTATCATTCCGAATTCTCATTCCGAATTCACCTATTAAACAGAATCTGATCATCTTTGTTTTATACACTCTGAATTAATTCAGACTCCGAAAAATATTTTCGTTAGACTCCGAACTTTTATTCTGCTTACATTTCTATAATTTGTCTACTCTATTATTTCCATTTCACTCCGAATCTTCACTCCGAAGCTTTCATTCTGAACTTTTGAGTTAGAATTAAAATGATGTCGTACATTCTGTTACACTTGTTTTGTTATAAAACGATGTCGTCTATTTTGTTATAAACTAACCGTTGTCTAAGTGACACGTGTACAGGTCCCTCCGATCTTTAAGGAAAATATGACCGTTGGAGAAGGATCCGACCTTACCTATAAATAGGAGCTCATTTGAAAGAGCTCGGTGCTGAAAGGATGACTGATCTTCAACTTATGTGATTACATACTTGAAGTGATTTCTAGAGAGAGAGGATCTTATTAACTCTCAAAGCTTCGTGAGACTCCGAATGTTGGTGATTACATTCGAGGACTTCCGGGGATAGGAAGATAGAGGTGCCGACTACCTTGAAGTTCGAGGGCTTCCTTGATGAGGAAGACAGAGGTTGCCAACTACCTTGAAGTTGAGGGCTTGTGGGGATAGCAAGACAGAGACACTCCGATCTTCGTATCGAGGGCTTAGCTTGGTGTGGGTAAGACAGACTTGCTTGAAAGTATAAATCAAGGGACCTTTATCCAAGGTTGTTGGATACCCTTCTCTTTGGGTTAAAAGACTATTATATTGTTACTTGTAGTTTAACTACTTGTTTAATTTCCGCTTCATTTTGTTTTATAAGGAAAGTATAACTTTCTTATACTTCCTTACTTGTACTCTGTTTCATTTAGATTCTATACGCTTTAAGGTAGAATCTCATATTGTAATCTTTTGTTACGTTTCAATTCCCGGAACCATATTTCCGGAACCTACTTTCGAAATATCTTTCCAAGTTTGCATTCGGTATTGGAGGTGTTGTGAATCTGCTTAGTTTAACTTTGTTAAACTTATCCCTTTCCTTTGATTAAGGAAAACATAGTCATTTGTAACTAACTTTAAAGGTTCCAAAGGAATTTTTAAAGTTTACAATTCACCCCCCCTCTTGTATATTGAGCATCTACATCACTATTTCGATCCTACATGCATGACTCATCATTGATCTCACCATGTCCAGAATGGTGCAGTTCCTCCTTTATTTTAAACTCTTCTACTGAACTTTTATAAATAATCAATCTGATTAAGATATTCTCAACCATGGTCTCATCAGAATTTCTTAATATTTTTACCAAGCTGGTTCTCAACCTCATTCATGTATTCCCTGAATCTCTCAAAGGATTCCAACTTATACCTAATTAAGTATACATATCCATATCTCATCAGTAAAAGTTATGAAATATGAGTACCCAACCCTTTCTTCAACTGTAAATGGTCCACACAAATTAGTATGAACTAATTTAAGAATGTCTTTGTCCATTTCACCCTTTCCACTAAATAGAGATTTGGTCATTTTACTTTGTAAACATGCACGGCATACCCCAAGTTATTTTAGTACAAAATAATCTAAATATCCATCCTGTTATAATTTAGTCAAACATTTTTTATTTACATGACCTATCCAGTGATTCCATAGTTGGGTTTGGTATGATTCATGTTAAGTAGTTTTGTTATCAATTTCCATTACTTGGTTCTTTCAATCCAACACATAAAGACCATTATTTAAATGCGCCTTACCATAATAGATGATATATTTATAAAATAATCAACTTTTAATCCCAAAATTGAAAATAAATCCATATGTATCAAGTTTGGATACAAAAATAATGTTTTTGGTAATAGATGGTATATAATAAAAATATTTCAAAACCAAGACCATTCTAGTTAGAAACTTGAGGTGGTAGTCCATGATAGACACAATAGCTAGTTTGGATACATTGTATGCTCATATATCTACCTCAACTTGGTCAATATTTTTTAATATCTATGGTTTCTAAATATGAATACATATATGAGCACCACAAGTTGCATATAATACCTAATTTTTAGAAATAGATAAATTGAACTTGATAACAAATTCACCTAAAGCTTCCCTTTTATTATTTGGATGGGTAAAATATTTATTCTAGTTTCCCTTTTCCCCATGAAAAAAAGATAACATCATACCCCTTACTTTCCCATTGAACCTTATCTTCTTGGAAGGGTGTTTCAAAGAAGCTTTGGGCATATAGCTCTTTACATGGATTCTTTGTTTATTCACTAAAATTAAAGAAAGATTTTCAAACTTTTTCTCCTTAAATACTTAGAGAATAATAGTGAGTATATTTGAAAGAGAATTCTCAATTTTGTTTATATTATAATTTAAAACAAAACTAGAGAATATTTGAGGGAGTGATGCAATAATGAGATCCATATATAGTTTATCATGTAGTTTAAATCCTAGAACCTATAGGTTCTCAATGTTTCCAATGAGATTGACTACTTGAGGGCCAACTGGAACACCCTCTCCAAGATTACTCTAAAATAGTGCCTTAGATATCTCAAACCATTCATGAATTTTTATCTACTTGTAAACACCATGGAGATTCTCAAGCATTCTATGTGAATCCATGTTTTCATGTGAATTCATGAGCTCACTAGGTATAGAATATAGAATTTAAAATTAATTGTCCATTACATCAACCAAGTGTTTTTCATAGGCATATATCACTTTATTACTCACCTCATTCACATTTTGATTAGGTAATGAGGATCATAGCATGAAAGATTTCTATTCATAGAACAAAACAACCTATAGGTGTTTGAACCATTCCTGGAAGTTTCTATGAGTGAGGATATGGTATTTCTCCGATATATATCATAGGGATAATGTGTATAATGATCTTTCCATTATTTTAAAATTATAAAAGATAATATTATTAGTACTTTACTTGATTAAAAATTATATGAGACATAATAATAATATGAATTTTATTAATTCTCCCACTATTTTATCAAGTCCCAACACCCCCAGCATTGGACTCAGAATATCTAGTTTCTAATACATTCTAGTGGCAAGGATCCATATGTACCTTCAAATAACCCCAATGAGGATTGGTCAAACTACTTGAAGGTAATTAGGAAAAAATTTCTTTTTCCAACTATGGGATTACAACTTTTTGATCAGTTGAGTGGACTCACCAATCCTGAAATTATAACTTGGATTTCCTCAACACCTGCCTCCAAGTTTTATCAAGTCTAGTGAGGGATACTTATATTGATGTAATATGGTTAATTCAACCCATAACCTTCATAAAAATTCCCCAATAATAGAAAGTGTCCCAATGAGGGTTGGTAAAACACTCAGTTTTATGGAATTAATTTCTAATCAAATAATGGACGACTAAGTCTGACTTAAAATTTAGTTGAAAAATTTTGTTTATTATGTGTAAAAATATACTATTTTATCTTGTATATATCTTGTTAATATTAAGTGTATTTTACTTAAGTGATTAACCATGTTTTGATAAAATATTTATGTATAATCCATTTATTTATATTTGATCTTTTCACATTAGTCCATTTATTTATGTGATCAGATTCTTGCATCCATAAAATAAATATTGCATAAGATAGAAATAAATAATTTAATAAATGACATGATCATTATCTTTTTTAATACAAGTTGATTTATTGATCATATAATAAATCAACATATGACATAGGGGAAAACTCATAGTTCTGGTCTTGGCATGAGTTACAACATTCCACCTATCCACCTATGTATCACCTAGGTTGGCATCATCTTAGTTATATCTTGAACCAATTCCATGCACCTTGGGATACTTCATTTATTAAATGTTTTTATAACTCACACATAGGTGAGGAAAACCAATCCATTAGTTAAGGGGAATTATATAAATCACCTTGTATATGTAGGTAATACATAATAAAGGAGGGAGGGGTGAATTTCAGACCATAATATTTAATATAATAATTAAATAATTGAAAAACCGTGTAATAAGTTAAATTAAATAAAACCAATACATACACATGTTATGACCAAGCTCATGATTCATCATACACATGCAACAGTTACACAAAATTATATTGAATAACATTCATTTATATTCATTCTTTATTACAAAGATAAACTTAATTATGTTAATTAATTAATCCCCTTTTATCTTTACTATTACTCACCCGTGCGTTTTCACAGTGATATGATCCATTGCTATAAAAAATGATCCACTACAAAATTAAAATACACGATCCACTAATCAAATAAAATTCATGTTCCAATGATCTAAAAAAACATCCACTGATCAAACTAAATACATCATCCACTACTCAAATAGAGTATATGATCCAGTTTTCAAAAACATGAAAATGAATGAAAAATTATTTTGATCATAGAGAAATAATATACTTGAAGTAACCTATATTTCATATAATAAAATATAGTAATGATTATTGAAATTCAAGAATTGAAATTATGACTTTCAACATTAAAGAGATAGTTTGAAACTAAGGAATCATAACAAAATATTTACACAAAAGGGTTTCTTTCTGTAAAAAGGGTGAGTTATGTAACAATAGCTAGTCTTTATAACATTATATGGTATATCCTTTGGATAGATTGTTTTCGTGGAAATCATTATTCATAAAAGTCCTACAGTAGTGTTGTGAGTCATTTCTATAGTCCCCTATTGTGGATGTTGGGTTCACATTGATGTCGATCCTTTTAGTAGTTAATATAGGCGAGGAAAAAGAAATTGGGAAATTTGTTAAGTGTATAAGGGGTAGTCATTAAAAACCAAAAAAATGTGAAAAAATGCATTGAAAAGAAAAACATTTTCTTGTTCAAAAAATGTGAAAAAAACATGTTCAAAATATATGTAAACTCTGATAACATTATAGCTTATAGATGAAATAAAAATTTAAAAACTAATTTGAAAATAACAGAATAATGAATTCTTTTCAATTACCTTGCAATTGCATCATGAAATATCTGTCAAAATTTTCAGTATTTTAGTTTATGTTTTTCTTTGTTCGAGACTATAGTTAATTGGCATGGCTCGTGATAGCCGCAGAGTCTTGAGACATTCTTACATTTTGGTGGACCACATCATCAGCATAAAACACAATCAACATATTTTTGTACATAAAGAAATGGATTTAATGAATAAGTAGAAGATAATATTGAAAACTAAATTCATTGAAGTAGAATTGTGATGTTTAACAATTTCCAATAGAGAAGAATAAATGTAGTATATGTTATAATCATAGAAGAAATGAAAATGACAATAAAAAATTTAGTATTTTTAGTTCCATTGATTTCATGAAAATAACATTAAATAAAGATAGAAAACACGTACCTGAGTAGAAGAAATATTTGTAATTGTTGTAACATAGCCAAAATTAGTGTTTCAAGTGACTCTTAAAGATCGAGTGCTTTAATATTCCTATCACGGAAGGATAAAATGAATATTACAATAATTTTGTCTTTTTTTTATAATTAATTTAAATGGAAAAAGTGAAAACAATAATACATGTTCATGTTTAATCATAATACTAACTCGTGAAGATTAAATCATTAAAAATAATTAATATCACAACAGAAATAACAAAATAAAAATGATTAGTGAGAGATTTACATCATTTTTTAACAATAAAAAATAAATATTTTTTGATCTAATTCCAAACAAAACATATAGCTAAGATATTAGAAACACATTTTTTGAAGAACATATAATGGAAAACATAAGATCAGGTTATCAAATAATGATAAACATATCTTGATATTATCCAAAGAAAATAGACATCCAAGTACAAAACAACGCTATATTAGATTTATAAAACCGATTCTACCATAAAAATGATTGTTAATAAATATTAGGAATTTCCTTAAGCCTATAAAGGATAATTTCAAATTAGCAACCACATAACGCTACATAGTTAAACCATATATTGTGACCTAGATGATACACACCTAAGAACTTCATCATAACTAGAGCTTATGTATTCATTTCTTTTTGTGTTGCAAATATGATGTTCTAGAGATATCCTAACTACAATATTGTAGTGCTAGATAAGCTTGATTACTATTCCAAGATGAAGGGGGCAATTGAAGTGCTGAACTAGTTAATTTTATACTCATTGCTGAGTCCATTGGCATGATAATGTACTTGAAAGTTCCTACTAAAAAACACATATTATGCAACAAAATCTGGAGTATAAATTCATGTTATGGATTATGGAAGGTCTTATGGGATACCTGTTATAACGACTTAAGGGAAAAAGGTTTAAGGAGATGTGTGTGTGTACAATTCTTATGAAAAAATTACATATATATTCATAAAAATTATACATGAAATGTATATTTTTTGAATAATGATTATTTCTAAAATTTTTATAGTGCATATTATAGAAATAAATAGTGAGAAAATAAATATAGGTGTAAAAATAGGGATTATCATTTTCAGACTAACTCGATGAGTAAACAACAAAATATATTTTTCATGCATTCAAATACAATGCATATGGAATATATTTAGATACATGAAACATATATTTAGAAACAAAATCAAAATTCCATGTTTCATAAATTTAAAATTGAATGTCAATTACATCATTAAAGTTTTTTTCCTAGGCATATAACACTTTATTACTGACCTACTTCATATGTGGATTAGATAATGATGATTCTAGCACATAAGATTTCTATTCATGGCACAAAACAACCCATAGGTGTTTGAAGCATTCCTAGAAGTTTCTGCTAGTGAGGAGATGGTATTTCTCCAATATAGATCATAGGGATAATGTGTATGACGAGATTTATACTATTATAAAATTATAAAAGATAATATTATTAGTACTTTACTTGATTACAAATTATATGAGACATAATAATAATTTTAATTTCATTAATTCTCCCAATTTTTTATCAAGTCCCAACACCCACACCATTGGACTCAGAATGTCTAGTTTCTAGGGCATTCTAGTGAAAAAGGTCCATATATCCCTTAAAATAACCCCAATAAGGGTTGTTCAACCTACTTAAGGTATTTAGGCATAATTTTCTTTTACAACAACAACCTTACACCTCCTTGATTAGTTGAGTGGAATCACCAATCCTAAAATTATAACTTGGATTTTCTCAACACTTACCTCCAACTTTTATCAAGTCTAGTGAGGGATAATTCTATTGATGTAAGATGTTTAAGTCAAACCATAACCTTCATAACAATTCCATGATAAAAGTAAGTGTCCCAATGAGGGTTGGTAAAACACTTAGTTCTATGGAATTCATTCTAAATAAAATAATGGAAGACTAAGTATGACTTAAAATTTAGTTGAAATATTTTGTTTCTTATGTGTAAAAATATATTATTTTATCTTGTACGTACCTTGTAAACATTAATTGTATTTTACTGAAGTGATTAACCATGTTTTGATAAAATATTTATGTATAATCCATTTATTTCTTTCGATCTTTTCACATTAGTCCATTTATTTATGTGATCAGAGTCTGGAATCCATTAAATAAATAATTCATAATATAGAAATAAATAATTTAATAAATGACTTGATCATTATATTTTCTATAACAGTTGATTTATTTACAAAAAAATAAATCGACATATGACATATGGTAAAAGTCATAGTGCTGGTCTTGGAATGAGTTACAACATTCCACATATCCACCCATGTATCACCTGGGTTGGCATCATCTTAGTTCTATCTTGAACCACCTCCACACGCCTTGGGATACTCCATTTATTACATGTATTTATAACTCACACATAGGTGAGGGAAACCAATGGATTGGTTAAGAGGAATTATATAACTCACCTTGTACATGTAGGTACTACATAATAAAGGAGGGAGGGAAGAATTGTAGGCTATAATATTTAATATAATAATTAAAAAATTGAAAAACCATGTAATAAGTTAAATTAAATAAAACCAATACATACACATGTCTTGATCAAGATCATGATCGATCATTCACATGCAACAGTTACACAAAAATATATTGGCTAACATTCATTTATATCCATTCTTTATTACTAAGATAAACATGATTGTATCAATTAATTAATTAATCCCATTTTATCTTAATAACCATATGAATTATTTTGGAGATACCCATCATAAATGAATTCATGGAAAATAAAAAAAACTCCAATAATCACAGACAATCACAATAAATTAATTATGCATTTAATAATTCTTTAAAACCATTATGAAATTGTAAAACATAATATGTGTCAATAAATATAATACTTTTTTAATTCTCTAATAACTAATTTAGTGTAATTTAATTTTTTTACTTTCTTAGGAGACGACACGGTGTGTATTTACAAGATATATGCCATGTACGTCGATTTTTGTGTACCTAGGATACACACTTGAGGATTCAGCATGTACCTCACTTTAACTACACATTGTATACTAGATAAATACATGCCATGTATCACTCTATCCATGTGTCTACATAACCCATCAAAAGACTCAACATGTTCTTCAGATGCGGGATCACACGATGCATACTCTATCTACTTATTATGTGTTCTTCTAGTCATGTGTCCTCTTGACTCACTGAATGAACTGATGTGTATTTCAGATGTGGTAAATGATAAACTAGACATTGGGTATGTTGAATGTACATTATGTATGTCATTATTTCTCTAGGATTCTAGTATCATGCTGTTTTGAACATTTATTTGACCACACAGTTTTCATTAATTTCACCCCTAAACCATGTAAACTATAAGACATGTATTCTAGATAAATTTTGTGTAATTTTAAAATCCATGTTCCAGACTAGCTCAGTCTACACGTGGTGTGCAAAAAATTCACCACCGGTAGTTTCTTCTTAGCGCATTGTGTATCCTGAAGCATGGATATATATAGTGCACATGGGTACACAACATGCACTCCAATTACACATCGTGTAATCTAATATTACTAGCCAAAATTCTCGGCACTTCTTGATGACATTTATGGTAGTTATTTATATATTCTTATCTATTTAAGAAAATGAAATACCGAATAATTATTATTAATAAGTTGAAATCATGTTAATTAAAATTGGATCAAGAATGAATATTTCATGAAATGAAAATCTAACCAATACTGCCCATAAAGATCAAAAATAAAATAAATAATTATAATTTTAAAATGTGACCGCTATAATAACACTTTAGGATTCCGGATTCAGTGGAATCAAATTGGTGGGTGAATAACCATAAAGGTTTTGTCAATTCGATGGATGATTCACAATATATTACATGATGTGAATTCCCTGACCAATAAATTTTTTTCCATAAAATAATGACATAGATAAAACCTGTAACTGGGAGAGGATCTTTTCACATTAAATTTATAATTAATTTTTTTTATTATCGGAAGAAAAGTTTACCTTTTCAAGGAAACTTATTCATAGGTGATGTTGATCATCTGGAAACCCTTTTTCGAATTACCTTCAATGTGTTATAAGGATCCAAGTGTACAATCTTTCTAGAAATGATCTACACATGCTCTTTTTACCTCCGAATGATGCCGATTCATTTCTAGGTGGTAGCATAGAGAATCAATAAACTTACATTGTTCATCTTGATATCTTGAAGATCCTTCAGTCTTAAAGGAGTTCTTCTCATTTTTGAGAATGTGATATGAAGAATTTAAGAGATAATTCCATTATGTGCAATGATTCTCAATTCTTGATTAACCTTACATAGTATTCATAACGATATATTTTAGATAAATGGTTTAGGTTAAAATATTATTTAATAGAATAAAGGCCATTGAATAATTTAATAATAATTAACAAACCCCATTCCAAATAATAATAATAATAATAATATTTCATAGTGTGTGCTAACTCATTAAATTGATAAATATTATTTTACAAGCTTTCAAATTAATATTTATCATCAAACATGATCTTGGTTCTCTCAAACTCCTCAGTATTTATTGAATACTAGAATAAAAATTTTATTGATAAATAAATATTTTTATCCATAAAATAGTGGAAAAATATTTATTAAATATTCTATAAATAAATAAATAAAGCGTATTCACAATTACTTGAATACATATTTATTTAATTTATGTGATTAATAAAATTTGAATAAAATTATTCTTCAGTCTTGAAAATAAAATTTATTCTATTAATTAAATTCAAATAGAATTTAATTAAGATCAATGGAAACACATAGTGTGTGACCTTCTAGGATTATTTCTTGTTGGTATTAGGTGGGTTTACCTAAATTCCAAGATTACTATCTAGAAATGAGTCAAGGAGATTTAGAGAAAGAACTTAATGTCACAACATTATCAACCACATAAAAATAGTCACTATATAATATAATCCCTTATGTAAAAATATCCCATCAAGAAAGTTGCACATCTGTTTCATCAACCAATATGCTTGATACATGTTTCTTTAACTCTATAAAATAAAAACATCCTTAGACCCTGACCATCGAATTTAATGTGAATGTTCTATTCCACTCAATGGGCTAAGACATCAACTTCCATATAGATGTAACGGAAAAATATTTCCAAAGTTTATTCGTTAATAACATGTCATTAATGACACAACCAACCTACCCTACTTCCCATCAACATATGGAATTGTGGTTTGGTCGGTAAATCTAAGTGTGCGAGTCATGACATGCATTAATGATAAACTTAAAGTCTAAGGAAAATTACACACACTCATAGATAAGAATATCTAATAACACCAAAACATGTAGAATTCCTACTGGAGGGTTTGTTCTCATAATCTCAAATCTTAGAGATTACCAAGTATGAACTCTATGAGAAGAATCATAATACACATATGAGTACTTTCACATGATATTTTACATAATATGTGTCCCATCATAGTACATTATCCAAACATATAACTATATATAAAAATATCATCATGGAACTTCAATTTTTTCATCATAAGAGGGAACTATTATGACCTTATCAACGTGACAGATACCCTATGACATTATAACATCAAATTTATTCATAATAATGAACAATATGTAATAATATGTTCTATTAATACTCAAATATATGAATATAAATGTAATAAAAGTAAAATTATTTGGTTCTAGAACACTAAATTTGGAATTTAATGCACTATATATGTTAATAACTACATGATGACCAAGATTTCTCATCGTTCATCCCGGTGTAGTGAACATATGTACACGATATGTTCCTTTGGGCTGCACATTATGTACTCTTTCCCTATTTGGATAGAATTATCATCACCTCTAGACAAGTTATTCATATTTTCTTCATTTATAATTAATACATTTTTATTATATGAGAAAAAACAAACAAGAAGAACATAAGATCTCAACATTTAGATTCAAATGATGATTAAACTGGAAATAAAAAACTAATAGTAAATGCATAAATCAATCAATGATAAATAAATATTTATAAGCTATTATGAGACTACTTTGATAAAACTTGAACTTTTAGGGTGTATCTGAAGTGCCCATTGGGTAGTAAACAACTTATATTTTTGTCATAATGAACGAATAATATAAGATATAATTTATGGAGAACTTAATGAAAAACTAAAATTAATTCAAATATTAATTATCATAATCATCAGAACCAAGAATACAAGGTCATCATATATAATTTATAAATAATTTATATAAATAAATAATGACCCTATATTGGAATTCTTTCTTAATTGAAGATTCAGTAGACAACTTATTATTATAAAATATTTACAGAGAGAAAAATAAGGTGTATAATCCTTATAGTGGTGATCCATACATTCACTAAGAACTTCTGTGAGTAGTCATAAAAATTCCCAGGTTATAGTGCCAAAGATTATAATACTTGCATCATTTTTTGAGGACCTCTATAAGAATCAATTCGAGGTTAGAAGGATTATTCTTGTTCCCTATAGATTTGAGAGGGTGGAGGAGGAGGATTAATCTCTTTTCTGTAGATCATTATATGAGAAGGGATGTACATGTATTGGGAGAGTTCTCTCTAAACTTTCATTGTGCACGACATCCATTAGGGTTGGGAATATTATAATTAGGTTTAAATAGATCTAGAGTTATAGAATAATAATTTAAAATGGGAAATTATCATTATCTTAATCCATGAAGAACCTAAATAATAATAATATTATTTACTTGACATGTTTTATACTCACAAATAAATAAATATTGCTTCTATAATAACTAAAATTAACATTTATTAAAATAATATTTAATGTATTATTTCTTAATGAACCACTAAACCCAGTCCACCAATACTTATCAATATTTATCAAAACTTAAATAATAACCCTTTATTTAAATAGAAACATATCACTACATTACTCACTAATAAATAAATAAATATTATATACACTGAAATTAGAGAATAAATATTTATTGAATATTCAACTCATATTTATTCTCTCGAATAACTGGTGACTGAATATTTGTGATCAATCCAAACATGAGTAATTATTAAACAAAGTATGATAAAGATATTTAATCAACATGTTAAATTCAACAATAATTTATCTAAGATTTTGAATACACTTAGTATATGAATCTTTATGTCCCTTTCTCAGTAAAATTATGCAAAACTGCCTAAAGTCCAAGGTTAATATTTAGCAACATACAAAGACACCCATAGAGAGAGGAGTTAAAGTTTAAATGACATAAAACCTCATACAAACATACACTATGTAATATAATCCATTTATCACTATATCTCTAATCAATAAGGTTGTATTTTGATTTCATTCACCTAGATGATTAAAGTATCTTTCTCTAAATTTATAGAAATGTACTTACCAATAGAAAGTAGTGGCCATTGAATTAATAATGAAGTTAAATTCTCATAAAAGAACTAGGGATAACAACTTAAATTCAACAAAAAAAGATAAAAATACTTTCTTTCATTATTCATTAATAACATTTTAGTCATGACACACTCAACACACCAAACTTTACAATGAACATATGTTATCATGGTTCATGAAAATACATTAAATCATGTGACTCATGATATGTATTATTATTTTCCCTAAATTATAACGGCTAGTATATATGTTCGTATATAGGAACATCCAATGACTCATATAAATGTGTATTTTCTACTGGCGGGTCAAGTTCTTAGAACCTCCTTTGTTAAGATCACCAAGGACAAACTTTATAAAAATAAGTCTCAATGTCTTATGAGCACCCTACCCTTGGTAGCCTATATCCTTTGTGTCCCTTAAAATTATATTATCCCACCATAAAAGATATATTTAAGAAAATTATTGTTGCACTTATAGTCTCTCATCATAGTGGGGAACTACTATAAACTTTTAATGAAATGGGTACCCTTAGGACGTTATCACATACAATGTCACACGGAAGAATAATCCTGATGTGCTAAACATTTATTAATATTAAAATTCCATGAATGAAGGTAATCATAAAGTACATAGAATTTGGTTATTGGGCACCAAATCCAACCACTTTAAACATGTTACCTATAGCTATAAAGGAATGATATTGGTACATTAAATGGGTCTCATTACGGTTTAATGAGTGAGAAAAAATTTATCCCAAGAATGATAAATTTTCATACTACCTTATTTGATCATATAGTTTAGAGTTACATAAGTGACATAGAGTTATCTATTTGATCTACATACCATTTTTCTATATATAATGGTTGGTCTTTTAATTTGCAGACCTGTAAAAATTTATGGAAGTTAAATCTACCACTTAATGTATTGTATTTTTAGTGGAAGGTTTTTAGGGGTATCTTCCCAATGGGGATGTTATTATTCCAAATACATCTTGTGTATGAAGATCTATGACAATTATTCCTGGAATATTTTGAGCATATGGATCGCTTTTTTTATATTTTTGTTGTGTTAAAAATATTTGGTCACTTTTTTATGTGTGTGCAATATTTTACTAATCAATTTTTCGTGGAATATGATGTTTTGATCCATTAATTTTCATATTCTGATAATAATATAGTTCAAGAGTATTCCTCACTTCCATGGTTCTGTTGGATGTAAAGAAATTTGTTTGGTTTTTAGCAAGTACAATCACTATATCGAGTTTGGGTTTTTTGGGTAGGGGATCTTATCAAGGTTTAGAGAAGAAGGGGGGGGGGATGAGACTCAAGATTGCATTTTAGATTCTATGACCCAGAATTATCGAGTTTGTGGATATTTTTTTGAAGTTATCAAAGTGTAGGGGTTGTTAAAATTAATTTTGATACTATAATTTTTTATGGACGTAAGGTTCAAACAAAATTTGTTTGTAGGGATTTCTCAGAGTTCGTTCCAGTTTCAGTTTATCATTCAATTACTAAAAATTGGACTCCCTTAATTGAGTAAGTTAAGGACCTTATGGATGCCATGGTTTTTGTATAAAGGAAAGGGTGGGTGAGGATATTCAGACATTACATTCATTAACGTATTCCAAAAATATTACTTAAAATTTCATCCAAGTCTCCCTTTTTATAAAGAAGTGGTGCTTGAAATCTTTTCTGGATTTTCATTGTAGGATTCATGTTCTACTTTTCCAGTATTTAAATTTTAATATATTGGTAATAATAATATATTTTTAATATTTCATGACTAATAATGATATATTATTAACAATAATACTATATTAATAATTAATAATAATACATTACAAATAATTAACTATGAAATAGATGATGTAGTCAATAGTAATAAATAATAATATGAAATTAATAATAATTAATAATGAAATGAATAAGAATTAATAATGTAATTAATAATAATTAATAATTTAATTAAAAAAATAATTAATAATGTAATTAATAATTTAATTAAGTACATCATTAGTTATTAATAATAATTATGAGGCATTATTAATTAAATTATCAATTAGATTAATATTTAATTATTTTATTTTATTTATTTTAAATATTTTATAGAGTATAGTTATCATTAATTTTATTATTAATTATTTTTAATTAAATTTTTAATTATTATTAAATGTCACTAATTATATTATTAATAACTATTATTAGTATGCATTATTAGCAACATAATTAATTATATGATTAAATAAACTATTAATTATTATTAATTAAATTAATAATTACATTATTATTAATTAATTAAGAATAATTATAAATTAAATTATTATTATTATTTTAATCATATTATTTATTATTATTATTATTTAACACATAGTATCCATATGAGGTAAATTTTTGATATAAATTTCACCAAACCTCATGTGTTTCAGTTGTTCGTAGAGTGTTGTATGTGTTAAAGGGGGTTCAAGGGTCCGTTTTTGGAAAAAAAGACCAAGTACCTATACTTCTTTTCTTGGAAATATGACCTCCACCATAACAAAATTGAATATTAGTGGAGGTTTAAACTGTCGCCAAATGTTTCTGTGATGGTTTCTAAAAACCAATACTAAAGTTGGAATTGACATCCAACTTGCGTCAGTTCCTTACATTTAGCTGTGGTTTCTGGGAAGCATTGTAGAACATTTGTTTAGCGGCAATTTAAACCGCCACTATATTATTGGGATTTTTTGGGAGGGGAAACCATTGGTAAAACCAGAAAACCGCTGAAAAAATGAAATTATATAGTAATAGTTTAAACTACAACTTAAAAAATGGGCATATTTAGCAGCGGTTTAAACCGCCGCTAAATAACTCTTTAAAAAAAATAAAACTGCAAAATATGCATCCCCAGAATAGCTAAAGAAAAAGAAGAAACCAATATATAATAACATAATTTATCCATACCACTTGAAACACCCATAAATAAAGACCCCATTTCAATTGAATAATAATCAATACATTATCTAATAATATAAAAATACACATGATCAAGAACAAAATATAATCAAGTGGGTGAATAAGGTTGTAACCATAAACATTGAAATCATTATAAATAAAGTGCCATAATTTTAGTTTCACATAATCTCTGAATCCAAATTAAACCCTAATCACTACCCAATGAACTTTGCTTGACACCCTCTCCCTCTTCGTCTCCACTTCTTGCTGCTGACACCTAGATGAAAATTATATTAAAAATTAAATACTATCATATATTTATATTTTAACTTAAAATAATTTTTTTTGGTATTAAATGATTTTGATGTTGTGTGATTTACCTGCACACTACCAGCCATCGATGCAATATCACTGAGGATAGATCCAATCATCTTCTAATAAAATTCAACCAATGCTTTCTATAGAGTGACAGACTTTTCATCTTTCATTTTTATACGATCCCTCTATTCCTAAATTGTGCTTTGTATGAAAACAAACTCACTCCTTAGCATTCCTATCATTTAATGAAATAAAAGTAACTTAAAAAAATATATTTCAAAAAATTTATCCAGAAAAAATATAAATGATAACAAATGCACAATACTGAAAAAACAAATATACATAGATGTGATAATTAATTACTACACATATAACATAATTGGTTAAGAAATGAATGGTTGACTATACAAACAATAATTTTTCCATTTAATCATATTATATTCCTTCTCCATCATTACTTGATCTACTTAATCCACCCTTTCAAGACTAATATTTTCAATATCATGATAGATAAATAAGTTATATTCTTACTGTTGATGGTATTCAATGTCATAAGTCAAATATTCCACTTCATCACCCCTATCATACAAGTATCTTTGTTTTACATGAATAAATACACTCCACCCTTCATCCATGACATCTTCCACATAATATAACATTTTATATTGTGATGATAAGATATAAGGATCATGGAATTCATGATCTCCGACATCCATCAAGCGATAGAAGTTCACAGAAGTAAATTTCAAGGAATATCTTTTAACACCCCTCATAAAATTGAACCACTTTCATTTTAATAAAATAATTGAAAAATTCCTATGGTAGTTTAATTCAATAATATCAGTCAACTTTCCATAGTATCCCTCTTTAGTAAATGTAAATATACAACTATTCTGTGTTTTCAAACCCTCTTCCCAATCAACTGTACAGAATTTAAATCCATTCACCTTATAAGCGTCAAACAATATAACTTGTTTTAGGGTACCTCGAGCTATAAAATTCAAATTTCTAGACAACTCATCATAAGTATCATAATTCACGATATAAAAAAATCAATATACATTATTAGATTTCCAAAATACACATGTTAACCTAATATTTTTACTGATTGAAATAATTAGGAACTTACACGCCATGCAAACCATTCAACAAGATCTTTATAAATATATTTTGTTATATATTTCTCAATTCATGTTTGTTTTCACATTCTTCTCTTTGTTTTTATCTCAAGATCTTCAATAAATGGATCTATAATTTCACTATTCAGAAACACATATCTATGTTCTTATAATAATTCTATTTCTATTAGTGTTACATTTGAGCTCCTTCCAATTGATTGGCCAATAACAGAGAATATTTTTTATTTCCCATGTAGTTGAGATTGAGTCAATGTGTTTTCAACATGTCCAACTCAATTTAATATTTTCTCAATATCATCTAAGTATCTTGAAAAAAATGTTAGATAATCATTTTCTAAATAACCTTAAAAAATAGAGCCTTCAGGTTGAGATTTATTTTTCACATATGATTTCAAATGCCCCAGATATATATGAAATAAATTAAATAAAACATAATTGTGTATTTAATTAAGTTCCATGAATTTAATACTTAAGATGAAAAACATATAAATAAATCACCTCTTAATTGGATACATCCATCTATAATGTATAGGGCCTCCGAATTTAGATTCCTTTATCAAATGCATAGTTAAATTCCTCATGACAGTAAAAAATAGCCAATGAAAGATCCTCTCCATTGCAAAAAGTGTCAATAAAAATCTATCATGAAGGTTTTCAAGCCCAAATGGTTGTAGAGTTTTCTCACATAGTTATCTGAATAATGTGAAAAATTAGAGTACAAGAATAGTAACCTTTTCAGGTAATAATGTATGAAATTCCAATGGTCATAACTTCAATAACAAAATATGTGAATCATGACTTTTCAATCCATGTAACATATGATTCTTTAAGCCAAAACACCTTGAGATGTTACTTGAATACCCATTATATACCTTCACATGTTTTAAAATTTGAAGGAATATATCTTTATACCTATTTTTCTTTTCAAAAATTTCTGAAGCATACTTTCCATTGTCATCTGACCATAGATCACACTTTATGTTCATTATTTGTAATTCCTTCTAAGAATTGAAATGGTAATTCAATTTTCTATTCTCATTAAGAAATTTTAAGATCAAATTTTCACAAAAATTATTCTTAATATTCATAACATCTAGATTATTCCACAAAAAATTAAATTCCTAATACAAAAGTTATAAGAATATACTTTTTTTCCATTGCTGCATTCCGATTTTACTTGAAGATGCACTTTGAAATCATTTCCCACTATCATTGAAATGGCGTACCTTCCCAAATTCTGTTTCAATATTTCCAGGTTTCACCAATATTTCAAAACTTTTCAAAAACTTTAGAGGTTTTTTACGATCAATAGAACCATTGAATTTTGATTTGTTCAACCAAAATCTATGAGATGCATCGAGAAATCATCGATGACACAAGAAACACCTTTGTTTACTATGAGGTAGTCCTTTGGGATCAAAATAAAAGTTATAAATTGGACAATAAAAACCCATCTAAGTACTCCAAACAACTAATTACCAAGTCTTGGGAAGTCACTAACGGTCCACATTAGAGGATCTTTCTTTTTGAATATTGTTCTAGAAGATTCATTACATGTTTCTACAATGTTGTTACATAACTCCTATAATTATTAAATTAGAGGCTGAAAGTATACATCAATATCAATTCCAGGCATTTTTTTCCAGGAATAATCATCGAAATACCAAGAGACATTTTTTTCATACACAACCATGGAGGCAGATTCTAAAGGATCAAAACAACAAGCCAAATGATATAACTGGTGATCAAAGTCCCAAATGTGTTGAATCTATCAACAAACAATCCCAATATCATATTCCTAGGATCATATGAAAAATATGGATGAAATTAATCAAATTTCTTCCACGATTGTGAATCTATTGGATATTTCATTATCCCATAATTGTTATTATTTATAGAATTCCCCTTTATGTGCTCAGTGGGTTTCAATGACATGATTAATCTTTGCAATCAAGGAATTACATGAAATTAATGAAAAACATTTGCAGGTGTATTCCTTTTCTTCTTCTTTATAGTAGTATGTTAATCCAGACTTACAAAAGCACCCATTGACTACCATCTAGAAGAAGAATTTTTTTTGAAATCTTGTATTCTTGAGTCCTCTCCCAAATAAAGCATACAATCATTGGGACATACATTTATTTTTGTATAATTCATATCAAGCTTGTAATTTTTTTTTCATATCATGAAAATATCAAGGGATCTTATATTTAGGAAATGTGTCATGAAAAAATTACAATATCACGAAAATCACCTTATTTGTAATTCCACATAAGAATTTGATATGATACAACTTCATTAGAAAAGAACATTTTGAATATTTCAAATATACACCATAAAAATCTTGATTTTCATCATCAATTAAACTATAAAACACATTTTTTACCATATAAAGTCTTCCCTTACATTAGTCTCTACAGAATCAAGAGGAGGATCTAATGATATGTTACAACCTTGACCTAGTTGTCTTATAGTCTGTAATGGTCTGGACCTCTCCGGACCATTACTTTGTAAAAATTTGATGTGGTCAAACACGATGCGTGTTATAATAATAATTTTTGATAATAATAATTGATAATGGTGGTGTGAAATTTTTTGGTGTTAATTAGATTAAATGGTTTTAATTTAATAATTGTGAAATAAAAGAAATAAAATTGAATGTATTTAATTAAATGAGGGGAGGTTCATGGTTTATTTTTTATTTAATTAAATTTTAATAAATTCTAAATTACGTGTGTAATGGGAGGCTACTCGGCGTTGACGTAATGGTGGTCATACATGGTCAATGCGGCGAATGTCAATAATAATAATAATTATGAATAATAATTGGTGACGAGTTAAGAAATTTTAATTTGGGATTTGTTATTATTATTATACTAAATAATTATAATAATAATGTTGGATTAATTTTTGAAAGATCCGTTAATAAAGATTTAATGAGATTTAAATTTTGAATTCAATACAATGAGATTTGAGATATGAGGATAGATGAGAGATGTTATTATTTATGATAATTGTGTTAAAAAAATAATGATAAAGGTTTAAAATGGAGGTTGGGGCGTTCCACATGGAGTAAAGGAATGGGAGGCACCACTTTTGGGGAGTGAGTTAAAATCGTGGAAGAATTAATGAGATTAGAGAGATAAAATTTAAAATATAATAATGATTAAATGATAATAATGATAATATAAAAGAGGAGTCAATCATGGGGGTATGCACTTCACTCTTAAATAGGTTGAGCGTGGGTTTTTATTTGAGGTGGAAAAAAATAAATGTTAAATTAAATTAAATAATATAATAATGTAATTATTAATTTTGTTGGGAAAACAATATTTAGTCCACAACTGCTTCGTGCGGCATCGATTTTACAAACCGTCAGCGGAAATACGACCCTGACTTCGAGACGGAAATTATGAATCCAATATTGGATGTCCTTTTTGTGTTTTCAGATCAAGTACTTGAAACGCTCGTGAATTAATAGATTTAATATTATTATTAAATCTTCGACCCGCCATAACTCCCGCGTGCGACGTCCGATTGACTTGTCGTCAGTGGCGATGTGATCCTATCATTAATACGGTCGATTCAAGTCTAAGGTTGTATATTAAATTATGGTTCAGGGATTGGGTCCACGAAACACCTAATAATAATAATATTGTTATTATTACGGGATCTTGTATCCAACGTATCTCCCTCATACGGGGTTGGAATAACGAACCGTCTATGATGTTGCAACCCTGAAATTATGACAGTCATTTCAAGACCAATGATGAATACCTTTCTATGACTCATGTCTCGGGTCAATAAAACACCTATTATTAATTTAAGTTATTATTATCATTAAACACATGGAAACCGCGTGACATGTCGTGTGTTGACCATTCAAATAGTGTAACAGTTGTACAGTCACGTCATGTATTCATTAATACACGCTGCGTACCATTTTACCTTTTCGTTTCCTATATAAGAGAGGGTCACGTGTTATTTATGGACCCCTCTTCTTCTCCGCATGACGACGCTCCCGGATGAACCAGAATCCTTCCTCCTATCTTCTTCATCTGGACTCCGATCATCGATCTGTCGGTGGCTGCAGGATCGTGTCGACGAGGCGAACATCGTGCACCTAGTTCCTTTACCTCTTCTTAAAATTCCTCTTCAGAGTTTCCTATTGAGGAGATTGCTGACATTTTATGGGAACGACGCTCTTCGATGAATGTCATCATAATGGTACGTTCTACCCCATTATTATTCCTTCCTCGATCTCCTCTTTATGTTCATCTTTGACATTCTATGAAAGGTGACACCTTAAACCTTAATGGAGTCGCTCTTGGTTGTTAGTGCGGTTGTGCCGCATCATCCACGGGAGGGCGTAGTCGTCAGGAGGAGTGATCTAAATCCTCGTGGTGGTTGTTCTCACAGAAGGATATCAAAACCTGTTCAGGTAGGGATCTTACCTTTGTCTCTCTTTTTTTTGCATCATGCGGGGTGGGTATCCTCTTGTTTTCGTGAGATACGGTTGAACCAGTAAATAAAGATAATTACTGGTTAAAGAACAGGTTTTAGGAATTTTTGTTGATATTGTTGTTTTATTTCCATCAATTTTTATCCTTTGATTATGTTGTGAGTTGAATGGGCTTATGCCTACTGAAAATCATGGTCGTTGGGGGCCTTTGCTTGCGCAATTAATTGTTGCCCTGTTTTTCTGGTTTGTTTTGTGGATGGAGTTTCATAGAATGTGAAAATTGGTTAATTAATACAATTAATTGGCTGATAAAAGAAAATGGTTTTGGGTTGCTCGTGTTTTCCCTAACTTTATTTGTGGTTGACAGGGTTATGTTTTACAAACAATTGATCTGGTTTGGTTGTTTTTAGTTGCTCGGTAGTTAAGGAACTCGTAAACTAAAACTGTTGAAACATGAAAAACATAATGGGGTTTGGGGCTGTTTATTATGTGCATACTTTCTAGGTAGCAGTGCCGAGGCATGTGCTCAGATCTTTTGTATAGAATCCTTAGAATGGGTTGAGTGGTTGATATAATTATATAAATCTGTATGTTTTATTTTTCTTTACGCACCCCACCCATGTTGAACACTACGTGCCGAACACCCGTGGGATGGGGGGGGGTGAGATTCTCAAACATCTAAAGGATGGCTGGTTACTGTTCTTCCCTGTGCTCCCTCTTCCAGGTTCTATAGCCCAAGATCCTTCGGGCAGGTTACGACAGATGTTTCCCAAGAGTCTTCAGGATGAGGATGTGATATGTTCCCAAGTGTCTTTGGGATGAGATGTGATGTGGTTCCTAGGTGTATTTGGGATGAGATATGGTTATGGATGAGGATTGAGTGCCGGCGGTTCGCAGGTGTCTTCGGGATGAGATGTGGTTATGGTCAAGGATTGAGTGCCGGAAGGATACTATGAGCTTCGTATGGCCATGTTGCAGCACTAGCTCGAGCTTCGTATGGCCAGGTTGCGGCACTAGCTCAGGAATATGGGGAAGCATTAGAGCATTAGGCATGAAGGATTGAGCAGTATTCAGTGGTAAGGTGGTGCGAGGTACCCATAATTTGATAATATTACTATAATACTCTATTGACTTGCGATATTTGGTGAGTATGGATGATAAGGTTGGGTAGATAGATTCCTTGCTAGGATTTGGTTCCTTCTGTTTTCCCGTGGGGAATTAAGATGTCTCCCCACTTGTGGATGAGATATTTAGGTTTTACTATTGAGTATACTTGTATGATCACCCTACGTTTACTTTCAGGTTTTCTGGAGGACTCAGGGGACCATGCGGGACCTTGCTCGTTAGGCGTTGGAGTTTTGCTGGCTACAGTTTTTTTTTGGTATCGTACTTTGGAGCTTTTCTTGGACTTGTACTTTTGTTTCAGTATTGTATAAAACATGCATATGTGTTTGGTTTTGGGTTTATTTTTATTTACTTGTTTCTTTTTCTTTTGGTGTTTGACTCATCCTATTTCCCGATCTTAAATAATAAAATGGTAATGCCTCCCATATTTGTGAAAACTCATACCCTTGGTGCTAGTCTCCACTCCGGGACCTACTGGAGGTGGGACTCAGGGGTCATTATCTCCCTTTCACCATTGCCAGCTCAGGAGGGGCATCTTTGGTGGGAGGGGGTCATGACAGAATGGTATCATAGGTGATGGTTGAGAGATAGGATGGAGTTTGGAGTTAGGTACTATGAGGATTGCATGAGATAGTAGGGAAATAGTGTTGGCTGATCTTGGTGCGTGACATAGGCCAGGGAAGACTGGCTAGGACACGGGATTTTAGGACCCCCCGTGATCCGATGCAAGGACTCTGATCTTACCGAACGAAAAAGAAAGACTACATTGATTGCAGGGTAGATACCCTAGGAAAGGTATATGCATCATCATGATTTGTGTTTTACTTGATTTGGGTGTTCTGGGAATGAAATTGAAATAAAATGATAAAATGAAACATTGAGAAAATTTCTTGCTACTTGGGATTAGGCGTTCCTTGTTTACCGAACAACTATGGCACCTGGACGTCAACGGAAAGGAAGAGGAGTGGGATGTGGACAGTTGCACCCAACAGAAGCGGCAACCCTAGCAAGGCCAGAGATTGGGAGAGATATTTTCAGTTTTACTTAAATTCTCTTGTTTATGTTTTGTTTAAATTCAGGAGCATCACACTCTTTTGTTGAAACTCATTGTTGCCCATGCTTGGGCCTGAACCTTGTTTTTCAGGAGTCTATAATTCTAAGTTGTTTCCCTCTTTCCTTTAAATGTGTTTGAAGAGTCCTAACATGTGGGGTGGGAGGACCTAATCCCTAATCAAGATGAATTAATGTGGATGCGATTAAACCCGTGCAGGCGAGTCAGTACCGCTTAAAGTGGATAATATCTCGACATGGGGGAAGGAATTCCTTGACTCATATAATTAGGGTAGTGGTTGGATTCTTGTTATGACAAGAGCCCTGAGAGGTATCTTGAGGGGTGTTTGTTCGGACCTTTCCCCTATTTATGGGTTGGTTTTTAATTCTCGAGGACGAGAATGTTTTTTGAGGTATCTGATGTAATGGCGCAGAACTCTCCAGACCATTACTTTGTAAAAATTTGATGTGGTCAAACATGAGGCGTGTTATAATAATAATTTTTGATAATAATAATTGATAACGGTGGCGTGAAATTTTTTGGTGTTAATTAGATTAAATGGTTTTAATTTAATCATTGTGAAATAAAAGAAATAAAATTGAATGTATTTAATTCAATGAGGGGAGGTGCATGATTTATTTTTGATTTATTTAAGTATTAATAAACACTAAATTATGTGTGTAATGGGAGGCTGCTCGGCATTGTCGTAATGGTGGTCAGACATGGTCAACGCGACAAATGTCAATAATAATAATAATAATTAATAATAATTGGTGACGATTTAAGAAATTTTAATTGGGGATTTGTTATTATTATTATACTAAAAAATAATAATAATAATAATATTGGCTTAAATTTTGAAAGATCCGTTAATAATGATTTAATGAGATTTAAATTTTGAATTCAATGCAATGAGATTTGAGATATGAGGATAGATGAGAGATGTTATTATTTATGGTAATTGTGTTAAAAAAATAATGATAAAGGTTTAAAATGGAGGTTGGGGCATGCCACATGGAGTAAAGGAAGGGGAGGCGCCACTTTTGGGGAGTGAGTGAAAATCGTGGAAGAATTAATGAGATTGGAGAGAGAAAATTTAAAATATAATATAGATTAAATGATAACAATGATAATATAAAAGAGGAGTAAATAATGGGGGTATGCACTTCAATCTTAAATAGGTTGAGCGTGGGTTTTTATTTGAGGTGGAAAGAAAATAAATGTTAAATTAAATTAAATAATATAATAATGCAATTATTAATTTTGTTGGGAAAACCATGTTTAGTCCATAACTTCTTCGTGCGGCATCGGTTTTACGAACCGTCAGCGGAAATGCGACCCTGACTTCGAGACAGAAATTATTAGTCCAATATTGGATGTCTTTTTTCGTGTTTTCAGATTAGGTACCCGAAATGCTCGTGAATTAATAGATTTAATATTATTATTAAATCTTCGACCCGCCATAACTCCCGCGTGCGACATCCGATTGACTTGCCGTCAGTGGCGATGTGATCCTGTCATTAATACGGCCGATTCAAGTATAAGGTTGTATATTAAATTATAGTTTGTGTCTTGGATCCACGAAACACCTAATAATAATATTGTTATTATTACGGGATCTTGTATCCAACATATCTCCCTCATACGGTGTTGGAATGACGAACCTTCTATGACATTGCAACCGTGAAATTATGATAGTCATTCCAAGAACAATGATGAATACCTTTTTATGACTCATGACTTGGGTCAATAAAACACCTATTATTAATTGAAGTTATTATTATCATTAAACGCATGGAAACTGCATGACGTGTCGTGTGTTGACCATTCAAATAGCGTAACAGTTGTACAGTCACGTCATGTATTCATTAATACACACTGCGTACCATTTTACCTTTTTGTTGCCTATATAAGAGTGGGTCACGTGTTATTTATGGACTCCTCTTCTTCTCTACACGATGACGCTCCCGGATGACCCAGAAGCCTTCCTCTTATCTTCTTCATCCGGACTCCGATCGTCGATCTGTCGGTGGCTGCGGGATCATGTCGACGAGGCGAACATCATGCACCTAGTTCCTTTCCCTCTTCTTAAAATTCCTCTTCACAGCTTCTTACCAAGGATATTTATGATATTTGATGAGAACGACGCTCTTCTACAAACTTCATCTTAATGGTACGTTCTTCCCCATTCTTATTCCTTCCTCGATCTCCTCTTTATGTTCCTCCTTGCCATTCTATGACAAGTGAAACCTTAAACCTTAATGGAGTCTCTCTTGGTTGCTAGTGCGGTTGTGCTGCAGCGTCCACGGGAGGGAGTAGTCATCAGGAGGAGTGATCAAAATTGTCATGGTGGCTGTTCTCACAAAAGGATATCAAAACCTATTCAAGTATGGATCTTACCCTTGTATCTCTCTCTTTTTTGCATCAAGCGGGGTGGGTATCCTCTTGTTTTCATGAGATACGATTGAACCAGTAAATAAAGATAATAATAGTTTAAAGAATGGGTTTGGGGAATTTTTGTTGATATTGTTGTTTTATTTCCATCAATGCTTATCCTTTGATTATGTTGTAAATTGAATGGTCTTATGCCTACTAAAAATCACAGTCATTGGGGGACTTTTCTTGCACAATTAAATGTTGCCCTATTTTTCTGGATTGTTTTGTGGATGGAGTTTCATAGAATGTGGAAATTGGTTAATCAATGGAATTAATTGGCTGATAAAAGAAAATGGTTTTGTGTTGCTCGTTTTTTCCCTAACTTTATTTGTGGTTGGCAGGGATATTTTTTACGAACGATTGATCTGGTTTGGTTGTTGTTAGTTGCTCGGTAGTTAAGGAACTCGTAAACTAAAACTGTTGAAACATGAAAAACTTAATGGGGTTTTGGGATATTTATTGTGTGTATACTTTCGAGGTAGTAGTGCCGAGGCATGTGCTCAGATATTTTGTGTAGAAGCCTTAGGATGGGTTGAGTGGTTTATATAATTATATAAATCTGTACGTTTTATGTTTCTTTACGCACCCCACCCATGTTGAGCTCTATGTGCCGAACACCCGTGGGATGGGGGGTGAGATTCTCAAACATCTAAAGGATGGCTGGTTACTGTTCTTCACTGTGCTCCCTCTTCCAGGTTCTGTAGCCCAAGATCATTTGGGCAGGTTATGACAGATGTTTACCAAGAGTCTTCGGGATGAGGATGTGATATGTTCCCAGGTGTCTTCGGGATGAGATGTGATGTGGTTCCCAGGTGTCTTCGGGATGAAAAGTGGTTATGGCCGAGGATTGAGTGCCAGAGGTTCCCAAGTGTCTTCGGGATGAGATGTGGTTATGATCGAGGATTGAGTGCCAGCGGGATTCTATGAGCTTCGTATGGCCAGGTTGCGGCACTAGCTCGGGCTTCGTATGGTGAGGTTGCAACACTAGCTCAGGAATATGGGGAAGCATCAGAGCGTTAGGCATGAAGGCTTGAGCAGTATTCAGTGGGAAGGTGGTGTGGGGTACCCATACTTTGATAATATTACTATACTACTCTATTGACTTGTGATATTTGGTGAGTGTGGCTGGTAAGGTTGGGTGGATTGATTCCTTGCTAGGATTTGGTTCCTTCTGTTTTCTCATGGAGAATTAATATGTCTCCCCACTTGTGCATGATTTCTTACTGAGTATAATTGTATGCTCACCCTTTGTTTACTTTCAGGTTTTCAGGAGAAATTTAGGGACCATGCAGGACCTTGCTAGTTGGGCATTGTAGTTTTGCTTATTGCAGTTTTTCTTTCTTTTTTTGGTATCGTACTTTAGAGATTTTCTTGTACTTGTACTTTTGTTTTAGTATTGTATAAAACATGCATATGGGTTTTGTTTTGGGTTTATTTGAATTTACTTGTTCCTTTTTCTTTTGGTGTTTGACTCATACTATTTCTCGATCTTAATTAATAAAAGGGTAATGCTTCCCATATTTGTGAAAACTCATACCCTTGGTGCTAGTCGCCACTCCGGGACCTACTGGAGGCGGGACTCGGGGGTCATTATCTCCTTTTCACCATTGCCAGCTCAGGAGGGGCATCTTTGGTGGGAGGGGGTGATAACATAGTCCCAAAAAAATCACTTTTCAAGTTGCTATTTGTAGCACCCAATAATGGTTGTTCTGATATGTTTCGGTGTTGATGTTTTTATCTTTCAATGTCGAATGCATCATTTATAATGTTTTTAATTTCCTTATCCATTATTGATGAATTTGGGATCTCATTCTGTCGATTGAAATCAGTGCTCAAATTTTCTATAATGTTTGATTATTCATGCCAAATATAACACAAATATTGAGGAGGGAATTACTTCAATATCAAGTGTTCATAAAATTTATCTCTCTTTAACAATCTCTTAAATTTACATTTAGGACATGAACATATTGTT
The DNA here is from genome assembly GCA_963277665.1 of Viscum album. Classification (NCBI taxonomy): domain Eukaryota; kingdom Viridiplantae; phylum Streptophyta; class Magnoliopsida; order Santalales; family Viscaceae; genus Viscum; species Viscum album. The sequence goes on from OY728157.1 coordinate 175,755,698, forward strand.
CTCCCATAAACAGGTCAATTAGAAATTGAAAAATCTAAAAACTCCTCCAAACCCTTAGCATATTGAGGTGTGTTCCTCAGTATTGTAACCCAACTCTTATCCATATATATCACAATGAACCTACACATTATTAATTTTTTTTAATAAAGTACTAAAAATTTAAAAGTGAAAAAAGGAATTCAATCATGGATAGTATTGTTTAAATTAGAATCAATAGAAAAATCATACAATCATTAAAAAACACACGAATATTAATCAATAAAAATCATCCCATCATGGGATCACAAGTATCCTTTGAAGTAACTATAGTCACACGAGGATCAAGAGGGTCTCACACATTTATAATTTTTTTTCTTAAAGTGTCAATCATTCTTTCATAACGGGATTCAGAATCCAATCCATTTTCACACCATTTGAAAACTACAATTCCAATGTTCTTTGAAAATCATTTATCAAACAACACATTTGAAACCAATTTCAAAATTTAATTTTTTTTCCATAAAATCACTTTTGAAGGAAAGAGACCCCTCTTTAAAGGAAGTCAACAATTTTCGAACACCTATATTTCTAGACCAAACTTTCACCTTTTTAAAACATTTCTAGCCACCTCGAGACTTATGGTCTCAATACCATTTAAAAAAAATTAATGTCCAACTATAATAAATTCCTAAAACATGACTATAAAACAACATACACACATTTTAAATAAAAAACTAGCATCGAGCACCCCTTTAAATAATTAATTACCATTAGAAAAGCCACCAAGAATTTTAACAACCTCCAAGAATATGATAATTAAATAATAATGATCATACATTTAGGTGATAAGCCATCACATGAATGGAAATGTTGAACCATGAGATAGATAAGATATATATATTATTTATTTATTATATTAATTTTTTAAATACATTATATCATTTATGTTATTTTTATATAATTCTAATTTATATTGGTAAATATATAGAATAAGAAGTGAATTAATAATGAATGAGAAGTGTGAGAGTTTCTGTATCATATACAAAAATAACTCTTAACCAAATAATCTAGAATCAGACCAATATAGGATAAGAAAAATATTCTAGTCTACCCCAATAAAGATATATACCTTTATCCCAATCTCCTTTCAAACACTTTACACATGACTAATTTAAGAGAATCTATATTTTGAAAGAATTCATAAGAATCCAAATTTTTTAGTTTGGTAAAAACACTTTTTTTAAAAATTTCCATTCTCAAGTAATATTAATCAAATAAAAATAATAATGATTTCAAAATACTAATGTCTATCCATAAATTTCATTCTCATTTGACTATGATGTATAAAATAATGATTTAAATTGAAATGTGGTTAATATAAATTATTATTTTATATGAATTATCTAAATTAGATTAAATTTCTTCTTTAAACAAAAACACATGTAGTTAAAACTACTCAATTAATAAAATACTCAAAAATGTTCTTTAGAACATTAGTTTAAATTATGTAAAATATTTAAATAAAGAATTTAAGGCTCAAAGCAGTAGTCACCCCAAACAAAATCATTATAAAAAATTATAATAAAAGAATAAATATATGGTCTACTAAATATAATACAATGATAAACACCCATGAAATACCTTATAAACATTAAATATAAATAAGAAAGTCAAAAATGAATAAATCTATCATGTTGTATTCAATTTAAAAAATCGTAATTTTAGGAATCATTCTAAAAAATCTATACAAAAATATACAATATGAAGTATTCGAGTAAAATAAAATAAATGAACACATCTAATAGAACACACACAAGATATTTATTTTCCAACAAGTTATAAAACCCAACCAAATAAAAGCCTCTGCTCATTTCAAAATACCCCCATTAGTTTTATAAAACCATTATATATGATAAATTTATAAAACCTATTAACATTAAAACATACAGTCTGTTTAAAACGAAAATAGTTGAAATATATACAACACAAAAAAAATTTACAGCTCATAAAATCTACGAAGATTCAACTATAATGAATTCATTCTAGAAAACACCTTATATAAGATTTGTCTTATAATTAAGACACATCAATATTTATATGAAATTGAAACATAAAGATTAACCTTACACTTTAAGACCCTGGTGATGTATACAAGTAGGAGACTGCATAATCGAGCCAATAACCATCCTATACTATTGAGACAACCCAAATCCACATCATTAGAGATTCCCAAGAGTTAGAAGTAAGAAAATTGAGAGAGGGGGAAAGTGAATAAGGGAGTAGAAAAATACCAATAAGGGAGGGTTTAACACTAGGGTGATGGATTGGGGGGATCAAGGTTGACTTCAGCTTTGAGGTAGGATTGATAGAAGAAAATGATTTGGGGGAGGGCTCTGGCTTGGGCTTGGGCGATAGATTAGGAAAGGGTAAGGTAGGGGGTGGATGGTCCAAGGGTTGTAACTGTAGTGCCGATGATGGATTAGGGGGATCATCCTCAGAGGGATCAGGAGATACTCGAGTACCGACGAGGGGGGAAGCATGATAGTGGTAGGGCTTAGTGTCAGGGGTAAGGGAGATCATGGGAGTTGTTTTCAGGGGAGAAGAGTGTTTTTTTAATAAAATTGGCAATTTTTAAAAAACTGAGGTGAAATCATTTAAATTTTTTTAGCAGCGGTTAAGTAAACTACCACTAAAAAATCATTTTGTTGTAACTTAATAGGCTAGTACCTAGGAGCAAGTAAAAGTGGTGAAGGATTTAATAACTCAAAGTAATCCATCAAGTGTCCTGTAACCCTAGATTGGTTACTTAGTGGAAGGATGGAGGGAACCTATAATTTTTTTTAAAATTTTAATTTAATTTTATTAATTAAATGAATTTAAATGTTCATAAAACTATTTTATCCTCTCATTCTTTCCCAGAACTAGGAACATAACATTTCCCTCTCTACTCTTGATTAGAATAATACATTTTTTACATTTTTATTTAATTTTAAAAATTTAATCCCCACCATTTTTTAATATTAAGTGAAACTGAATACTTTTTGGTTTTTAGGGATTATTTCTCCAATATTGCATGTAAATAATTCATTGGATATATCATATCTTTCCTGTGTCACCATCTCTTGATAAATATCATGAATGATTATATACACATCCATATATTTATGTTTCGTTATAATCTCATTGAACTTGGATGATATCAAGAAACATTGGAATTTTTTGTCATCATACAAATGTTTCATGTAATGAAAAAATTCTTCCTCGTTATCCCCATTACCAGGTGTTTTAGGAATAATAGTTTCCATCACATATAATTTCCTCTCATGGCATAGTATAACACAGAAATGCCTATACGATTCTTAGAAATTCAAGTTGGAAAGAAAATTATCATTCTCTAATATAGATCATAGTGATATAGTCAAATTTGTATGACTTTTTATTTTTAAAATAGATAAGATCATATTTTTATTACTTTATCTAGATTAAAAACATAGATAATAAATTAAATTCATTAATCTCCCATAATTTTATCGAAACCCAATAGTCCCCAATAAAAGTTTTAGAATTTCCATCGCATGGATATTCTCATGGAAAAGATCTATCCACTCTTTTTCATAACATGGAATTTGGCTGTAGCATCCCACCTCAAATTATATTTAACCGTGCCCCGAGACGATGACCACAAGACCTCAAATGCACATCCTCAAATTCCAGAGGTTGTTGACTATAATCGAGGACCTAAGGTGTGTTAGTGGGGAGATAATGAACTCATAGATCAGAGTGACTAAAGGATTAGATAATAATAATAAGTAACAGAAACAAAAACAATAAATAGATGAAGAGGAAAAATAATAGTGATACCATATAAGATAATAAACAACAAGAGGGGGATGGATATTAATAATAACTTACATAAAATATAATGGAATTTCATGTACTATAAAATGTGAAAATTTAAGGGGTATAGGGGATACATGGATGTACAATATGCTATCAAAATAAACAAAAAGGAAAAAAACTGCTACAACTAGCATCTAGAGTATAGGCTCAGTCCTCTTCCCCCAACTCCATACTAAAGCTGGAAATAAAACATTGGAATATGGTTGCTTCCCTTTTTCTATAACTACAACCATAAAGTTTACTAGAGTACCAAAGGTGTCCAAGTAGGGTGCGAGATATAATCTCAATAGGATAACACCCATATTCTCTAGGGCTTTTCATAACATGCATTATAAAAGGAGTAGTGTTCCATAATAATAAATTGCAAGACAAAATAAATAAATAATTTCCTTGGACAAGGTTCCACTGGGATACCCAACCCATTTACCTTCTTCAACCCAAGCTAGTTATTCTAAACCAAAGTAACTAGCAAAGGTAAAGTGAGGGATAAAATATAAGATGACAGACCATACCCAATCTTGTGATTGGGCTTCTAGGACACATACATTTTCCTAAAGCTAAGGATAATTTCTCATTTTGAAAATATTCATCTACATTTTATTTAATTCAATTGAAAACCACTTTATAAAGTATAGCGAGACACCCTGAGCTCATCCAGGGCAATCCGAAGGGACTTTCCATGTATTACATGAGGGGTTTGGTTCATAATGAATTCCAAGTAGTTTATCCCTGGTGAACCAAGAATGATATACCATGTGTCACTCTATGCACAATGTGAAAAGTCAAGTACTAACATTTGAGTCTACACCTTGTATCATACTTAGGGGCTTGAGTCTCTCTCAAGGCATGGTATGACCATCTATCCTTCGAGCCCATCCAAGGGGTCTCCCCTAGGGAACCAATGCCAATCATATAAAGGTAAAAATATATAATTATCAGTGAGATCTTCCCAATAATTGTTTATGTCACCCCCAACATGTTTACAAGGCATTTACAATTAAAGAAGAAGGCACAAGAGTCCGTCCAAGGGGTCATTAAATTGGAACCCCATTGTATCACCCCCCTGACACTAAGGTGAAGTATGTAAATAAGAAACACATAAATATATATAACATTCCTAGAAAGTACCATTTCATTTTTCAAGCATTTATATCACCATAGTCATATTGGTTAATGAAAAACCAATGGGAAATTACATTTAAGTCATATTTCATAAGGCACAGGCACTTGTCCATTTTAATTTAAGTTCAACTATTTCATTAGGGATGGTGTATAGGGTCTAACTCATGGTTCCACCTTGAATTCAACTAAAAAAAAGGGCTAAATGTGTTTAATATGAGGCAAAACCACTTAGGGGACCTTAGCTATCCAAGGAAAAAGGGACAATTAATCCTTATAAGTGAAGAACACCCCATTTGGTGGCATAAATAAAGGTAATCAACCCAAGGAGGAAATTCTATGCTTACTTAGGTCGCTATTGGCATAGGAAAGTATTCATTTTGACTTAATTGATAAAATTGGGGTGAATCTAGAAGATTTAGGTTCACGGAACAAAGGTGTATATTATGTAATGCAATGAAATGACGTGAAAAATCATAAAACACCTACCTTAGCCTCATAGAGATTCCATCATCTAACATCAACCTTTGATTGGAACTAGGTTGGCAGAAATCGATGATACCGTCAAATACCGTGAAAATGGGGAAAATAAACTTTCACCAAAATAGCGCAACATATAATATGAATAAATTGAAATAGATTAGATAGGATTAAATATCTCACCTATATATTTCCATTGGATTTGACGGTAAGAGAAACATATGAAGAATGGAGGAAATGCATCAATCCCTAGCTTGAGAGTAGAAGAATCTTTTGCATGTAGGAGAAGAAGAAGGAACAAGAGGAATGAGGGAAGGGAAAGAGGATTAGGTTTAATTCATTTATAATAGTAAAATTAGAAATTTCACCCATATTAAACACTATTCATGGTTTTTCAGTATGGTTGGCCAAACCGTGCGCCAAACATGCACGAATTACTGCTTAAAAGGGGAATATTGCATTGTCAGGTGCACATTTTTTTTAACTATGCCCAAACTGGAAAAAACACACTTTTCAAAAGTTGAATATGAGTCACAAAACTATCTGTCTTGGGTCACGCAGTTACAAAAAAACTGTGCATCCCCCAGGTTCCCACTGTCTGTAACCACACGGTTTAGGGAAACCATGTGGGATGGGCTGCGGGGTTTCTTCGAACTTTGTGGCATGGTCTTTTCTTCCCATTTTGGGGTTCGGGTTCCGAACGAGCCCCAAACACACCTGAATCATTATTTATTTCCTTAAGAATCATTTTAAGGGTCGTTTTAAGAAATTTAAACCAAAAAGTAAATAGTTCATACCTTAGGAAAAATTCAGGACATTATGTTGGCCATGCAGATTAGTTGAAGGATTCTAGGTTGGTGTAACTTTCCAATTATATTAACTAGTAACTCCTTGATTCATTGAGTGAACTCTTTAATCTTTAAATCCTTGACTTTGATTTCATCATCAATTGCCTCTAAATTTTTTATTGAAAAGACTTTGTCCATTACACTTAATACCAATTTGGTTAAGTTTACCTAAAACCCATATAATAATTTTCCAATTAAATTAAGTGTCTAGAATTTGGCCATGAAGATACTTAGTTATATGGTTTCATTGTTATTAAAGTAATGAAAGACTTGTCTGACATAATATTTGATTGAGGGTTTTTTAATTTACCTTTCTACATAAATTGATCATTTTAATTTTTTACATCCTTGTTATTATGAAATTAATATTTACTTAAGTGATTAAACATATCCTAGATAAAATTTATGATGTTTCTGGGCACAGGGAAAGCCTACAAAGGTGGATATATATTAAAATTTATTTTAATAATAATTTCCTAAAACTAAGAGTGAAGATACTTCATGTGAAACCTATAATTATTTATTTAATATTTGAAGAAATAAATACATGGGATTAAGAACTTTCTTCACCGGTGAATGCTGATCATACAAAAAGACCATTTTAGATTACCTTATTCACACTGTGAGGATCCAAGGATATAATACCTCTAGAAGTGATCGAAACGTGCTCCTATGATGTTTGAGTAGCACCACTCGATATTCGGGTGCTAGCATGGTGAGTTGAATGTCCTGCATTGTTCATTATTGATCTCTTATTCTTCGGTCTTGATGGAATCTCTCTTGTACTTATTGTTCTTGAGAGGGAGATAAAAGAGGGATTTGATAGGTAATTCATTATGTGCAACAATTATCTATTCTCAATTTTATTTAATACCCTACACAATAGACATATCCATCTATTTATGGAGTTAGGATTTAATTTAAAATATTATTTAATTGTATACCAAATATTAAATAACATTTATTAAATTTAATAAAACCCATGACACATAATATTAATTATATTATTATTATTTTGTGGCACATGTTAATTTTCATAATAACAAATATTATGTAATGGTCTTGTCAGTCAATATTTTTCACCAGACTCAGTCCTGGTTTGTTTGAACTCCTCTAGAATTTATTTAACAACCAAATAAATATTTTATTCATAAATAAATATTATATTTAGAAATAAATATTTTATTCACAATATATAAAATAAATATTTATTAAAATATTTAATAAATAAAATAAATATTTTATTCACAATCTAGAGAATAAATATTTATTTAATTTATGAAATCAATATAACTTGAATAAAATTATTCCTAAGACTTGAGAATAATATTTATTCCATAAAAAACACTTAGTAAGTGACCCTATAGGATTCTTTCTCGGTAGAATTAGGCAGGCTTGTCTAAAGCCTAATATTACTATCTAGAAACGGGTTAAGGCACCCAAGAGAAAGAACTTAATATCACAATGTCAACAATCACATATAAACACTCACTATTTAATATAAGCCTTTTATCACAATATCTCATCAACCAGGCTGCAAAACCATGTCACCAACCTATATAGTCGACTTTTTTTTCTTTGAATTTCTGAAATAAACACGTCATTACCCCCTGAACCTAGAATTTAATGCGATGATTATATTCCAATCAAAGGGCTGAGATCCCATCTTCCATAAAGACAGAAGGGACAAATACTTCCTTGAATTATTCATTAATGACATGTCATTCATGATGCACCTAATGTATCCATCTTCTTTATGAACTATTATCATCATGGTTTATGAAATATATCGAAGTACACGAGTTGTAACCCTCATTAATAATAATATTAACTTCTAAGGTCCATTACACACACACACTCATATATAGGAATATTTGATGGCACTGAAACACACAAAATTCCTACTGGTGGGTCTGTTCTCATAATCTATCTTCTTGAAGGTTATAAAGTTCCAAATCCTTGAGATGAATCCCCATATGATTATTAATACTCACACATAATAGTCTATGTATTATGTGTCCCATCATAGGAAGTTATCCAACCGAAGAAAATTATTTGAGAATGTCATCATAGCACATCAAGGTTCTCATCATAGGTAGGAGCTGCCATGACCTTATCAATGCGATGTATACACTAGGAAATTATTACATTAGAGTCATGAAGAAAAATAAAAATATGTAATAAGAAGTTTTATTTATATTTAATATATCAAATATACTTTTAATTAAAGTACAAATAGTTGTCCATAGGACACGAACTCTAAAAAACTCCCACTTGACCTAGAGCTAACTGCTTATGAACTTCAGTCCACTAGACCTCACATGATAGTCATGTTTATATTTAGTCAAGGCTTGAGTCATGGGGTCATTCATGTTGTCTTTAGTGGAAATACTGATCATTGCAACTTCACCTCTATGAGAATAATCCTTCAAGAGATGATACTTTTGAAGTATATGCTTTGTTCTTTGATGTGACCCTGACTTTGTTGTAAGAGCCACCACTATATTATTATCACAATAGAGTGTAATATGATGTTTACTACTAGATACCACATCAATCTCCTGGGTGAATTTTCACATCCATACGACTTCTTTAGATACCTCAAATTCTATAATATACTCAGAATCTACTATAGAATCTACAACCACAACCTTCATTTGAGCTCTTCCAGCTCACAACACTTCCATTCAAGGAGAATATGTATCCCTTTTGTGATTTCATTTCATATCGAAAAAATTTAGAAACTACGATATGCATATCCTCTAATGACTAGTTCCTCATCTCCTCTATGAACCAAGAGTATATCCTTAGTAAACCTCAAATACTTAAGGACAATATTTACTGCCATCTAATGGTGGTCACATGTATCATATTGATATATTCATAATGCACTTATTGTATAAGTGACGTCTATCCTAGTACATGGAATAACATACATGGCTTACACAATCTCTAATGCATATGGAATCCTTATCATTATATTTATTTCTTCATGTGTTTGAGGACACATTTTCCAAGAAAGGAGAATTCCATGTGATGATGGAAACAATCCCATCTTATATGGGTCTATACTTAATCTCTTCAGTATCTTGTCAATATACGTACTTTGACTTAGGCCAAACAATCTCTTGGATATTGATCCCAAGAATATATGTTTCATAGCCCTAGTCTTCTATAGAGAATAATTTATTCAATTAAACCTTAATAGACTCTAAGATAAGTATTTTATTTCTAATGAGTAATATGTCATCAAAATATACTATTAAGAAAATGACTTCACTCTCACTAAACCATTTATAGACACACAAACCCCATTCATTCTTTATAAAATCAAATTCCATTATAGCCTCATAAAAATGAATGTTCAATGACCTAGATTCTTGATTTAATCCATAAATGGATCTTTTCAACATACGTACCTTGTTGGAAACCTTTGGAGTCACAAACCCTTAGGGGTGTGTCATGTAGACATATTCTTAAAGGTTTCCATTAAGTAAGGTTGTTTTAACATCTATTTTCCAAATCTCATAATCATGGAATGATGTAATGGTAAGTAGAAATTTGATGGATTTTAACATTTCAAGTGGTGAAAAGGTTTCATCATAGTCAATGACTTGATGCTATTTAAACCCTTTTACAACCAGTCACACCTTATAGGAACCGACTTGTCCTTCCATGTGTTGTTTATTCTTGAATACCCATTTTCAAAAAATAGACTTTACATCTACTAGAGGGTCTATCAAAATCCATACTTGGTTTTGGTATATGTAATCTATTTTATAATTCATGGCTTCTTTCCACTTGGAAATTTCTATTCCACTTAATTCTTCTTTGTAGGTTAGAGGATCATTATTATCAACTAATAATGAGTCATCATCCTTGGAAATAATAAAACTATACCATACTTGTTCTCTAACCTCTTTAGTACTCCTATATTGTAATTCTTTCTCTCGAACAATTTATTCTTCCATTGGGATTTTTGGAATTTTTTCATATTCCAAATATTGTGTATCTTGATCCTTATCTTCATTAAAGTCTATCTCACTCCCACTATATCTTTTAGATATAAGATCCTCCTTAAGAAATGTGGGACATCTGTAAACCAAAACCTTTTTTATGAAGGATTTTATAGGCAATATCCATTTTTTCTTTGGGATATCCTATAAAGATACACTTTGTGCCTTTTTTGGAAGCTTATTACCTGAAGAGGATTTAAAAATGATTCAGAACCTCACACATGTATGCAAACAACAAGAGTTTCTTTACATTCCATAATTGGTATGGTATACCATTTGTTTCTTTAGTTGTCACTCAGTTTAATATGTATTATACTGTTTTTAACATGTATACCCAAAAGGATAATATAAGAATTGCATGACTCATCATTGATATCACCTTGTCCAAAAGGTTTGGTTCCTTCTTTCTCTTACACTATTCCAATGAGGCGTATAATGAGGACTAATTTGAGATAAAATCCCAAAATCTTATAGATAATAAATGGAGTCTTGATAAAGATATTCTCCACCATAGTCTGAGTTAAGTTTCTTAATCTTTATACCAAGATGTTTCTAAAATTCATTATTGTATTCCTTAAATTTTTCAAAAGAATTCAACTTATATCTCATTAAGTAGACATATCCATATCTATTAAAATCATCATTAAAAGTTATTAAGTATGACTACCCACCCCTTGATTCAATAGGAAATGGTCCACACACATTAGTATGAACTAATTAAAGATACTCTTTTTCCCTTTCTAATTTTCCACTAAATGGGAACTTATTCATTTTTCCTTACAAACATGCGTAAATACACTAAGTGGTTCTAGTTCAAAAGAATATAAATATCCATCTCGATGTAATTTATTAATTCACTTTTCATTTAAATGACATAGCTAGTGATGTCAAAGTTGGGTGTGGTATGAGTCATTTGGAATAACTTCGTTATCAATTCCCATTATTTGATTCATGTAATCCCACACATAATGATTGTTATTTAAATGTGCCTTATTATAACAAATTATATCTTTATAAAAATAGAACCATTTATTAAAAAAATTGAAAATTAATCCATCAGTATCATGTTTTGATATGAAATAATGTTTTTGGTAATTGAAGGCACATAATAACAACCCTTTAAAACCAAGATCATTCCAGTTGGAAATGTAAGGTGGAATTACCTGATAGATACAATAGTAAGTTTAGATCCATTGGTTACTTGAAGATCATCCTATCCTTAGCCAATATTTCTAAATATACTTGGTTCTTGAATTTTAATACTTATATGAGCACTACAATATATATCTAATACCTAATTTATAAAAAAAGATAAATTTCACTTGATAATAAATGTGCCTGAAGCTTCCTCTTGCTTCTTTGGATAGGTGCGGTTTTTCCTTTTATGGACCTTCTTTCCAAATTCTAAACAGACAACATCCTGTTCCCTTGATTTCCCGTTGATGGAAGAGTGTGAAGAAGCTTTGGTATTAAAGCTCTTCCCTTTCCTTTTACATTTTTTCTCTATAAGGATGGAAGGTTTTTACCAATTCATATCCTTATCTACTTAGATAAGAAGAGTAAGAGGCTCTTATAGAGACTTATCAATGTTTTTCATATTAAAATTCCCAGCAAAACTAGAGAAGAACTGAGGGAGTGATTCCAGAATGAGCTCAGTGCCCAATTCTTTGGGGAGTTTAAACCCTAGAACCACTAAACACTCAATGAAGACGATGATATTGACTACATGAGGCCCAACTGGGGCACCCTCTTCAAGATTTCTCTGAAGGAGAACCTTGTAAATCTCAAACTGTTCTTGTATAACACTGTCCTGGAAAAGAGCATGGAGGTGATCAAGAATGATATATGCTTGATTTTTTTTTGTAAAACTTCATTAGTTCACTAGATGTCGATAAAATAATCAAGCATTGAATGTTGAGAACATCACCCAAATGTTTTTCATTTAAAATAAACACTTCATCACTCACCTCTTTAGCAGGAAGATCAAGCATTGAGGATTCTAGCATGTAATATTTCTGTTCATGGCACAACACAACCTGAAGTCATCAAAACCACTCTTAGAAGTTACTACAAGTTAGGATGTTATATTAATAAAATATTGATTTTTTGGATAGTTTGAATTATGAACTCTTAATTTTAGTCTATAATTACAATTATAAGATTAGTAGTACTTTTATTTATTACATATTAAGTAAGATATAATAAATTTAAAAAATTTATTTATTAAATATCCCACCATTTTATCAAGTCTCAATTGCCCTCACAATTTAACTTGGAATGTCTAGCTGATTTAACATTATATTGGAAAGTATCCCCATTACTTTTATTAATGATCCAGACTTTGTCCATGAAAACTATAATAAAGTAATTAGGTAGGCGGTCTTGCCAATTTCATACTTGCAGATCCTTTAATCGTTGAGTGTATTCCCCTATCCATAAATCTTGACTTATATTTACTCAAAATTTGCCTCCAAATTTTATTGAATAGACTTTTTCCCTTAAACTCAATACAATATCATTTAAGTCAACCAAAAATATCATGGTAACTCCCCGATAAAAGTATGTATCTAGACTTTAGCCATGTACTACACTTAGTTCTATGGTTTCATTCCAAATAAAGTAATGGAAGGATTAGTCTAACTTAATATTTAATTGATGTATTTTAATTTATTATGAATAAATTTTATCTTATTTTATCCTTTAAAAATCTTGTTAATATTAAGGGGATGTTAATTAATTAATTAACCATGTTGGATAAAGCATTTAAGCATAATTAATTTATTTAGTTTCTATCATTTCACATTAATTCGTTTATTTATGTGATCACGACCTTGCACACCTTAAATAAATAATTTCATAGATATAAGTAAATAAATAATTAAATAACCCATTCATGATATTTATCTAATGGTTGATTTAATGATCATACATTAAATCAAACTTTGACCTAGGGGAAATAACTCATATTGATGGTCTTGGTATGAGTTACAACATCCCACCTATCCAGCTATGTATCATCTAAGTAGGCATCATTATGGTTCCGTCTTGAACCTCCTCCACACACCTTGGTATGCTCCATTAATTGCACATATTTAATACACACACCCATGTGAGGGGAACCAAAGGATTAGTTAAAATAGATTACATATATATCCTTGGACATGTAGGTCCTACATAATAAGGGAGGGATAGATGAATCATAATCCATCATTTTTATTTATTATTAAATAATTTAAAACTAATGCAATAAATTAAATTAAAACATCCCACACTTACATAGGTCTTGGTCAAGAACATGAACGATCATAAATGTAACAAATACACAAAAGTAAATAGATATCATTCATTCATTTATTTATTCTTTTATTATTTAAGATAAACACACTTACATTAATTAATTAATTAATAAATTAATTAATTCACTTTCATATTAATGATCATCTGATCTTATTTGGGGATACCCATAATTAATGGAATTCATTGTAAATAAATGGTATAACCAATAATGAAATATTAATTACAATAAATTAATTGAGAATTTAACATTCTTTAATACCATTATTAAATTGTCAAACACAAAACAATGTTCCAATCAATAAAATATAGTTTTAGTGATATAATTTTCAAATTTAATGTAATTTTAATTTTTTCCATTAATGGGAGACTTCAATGTGTGTACATCTATCTACAAACCATGTACCTCAGTTGTTGTATATCCAATTCACATGCTTGGGGATTCAGCGTGTTAACTCAGTCAGACTACACGATGTGTGCATACCAACTACACACCCTGTATCCTCTTTCCATGTGCTAGGTTGTCTCGGTTAACATGAAGTGTACAATAAAATCACCACATTTAATTAATTTCTTAGAGTATATAGATATAACGTGCATGGGTATATGGTTTGTGCTTCGGCTGCATGCCGTGTAACCTAGTTTTACCGGCCAAAGATTTGGAACTTCTTGATGGCATCTCCGATCATTTGGTCATTTTTTCTTAAACCATTAAGGAAATGAAACACGGAAAAAACATGATTAATATGTTGATAACATGTTAATTATAATACAATTAAATAATTAATAACATGAGATGAAAATCTAACCAAAATTACGCATATATAAACAATCAAATAAATAATTATAAATTTAAACACGACCCCTCTGATACCACTTGTGTAGTGTCCCACCTCGAATTCCACTTAACGGTGCCTCAAGATGGTGGGCCAAAAGGTCTCAATTGTGCCTCTTCAAATGCCAGAGGCTTCCAACTAGTAGTGAGGGACTAGTATGTTTCTGTGGAAAGACTATGACCTCATTGACCAGAGTGGAGCAAAACTATATATATATATATAATAAAAAGCAACAAAATCAATAAAAATAATAGATAGTTGTGGATAAATTATAATAAACATGAAAGCTGAGTAAACAATAGGCAGAAGCTAAATAGTAATAATGACTTACAATATGATGATCATGGTAATGTAGCTCAAAAAAAAATGAACATGAAGGTGCATGGGATACAGGTATATACCACATGCTAAAAAAATACAAAAATGCCAACAACGGCTAAAAGTAGCATCTCGATCATAGGATCATTCCTCTACTCCCATACTCCATCCAAGATCTGATAATAAAGAATTGGAAGATGGATGCTTCACTTTATCAATAACTACAACCATAAAGTCTGCTTTGGTTCCAAGGGTGGCTCAACGAGGGTGTGAGATACAATCTCCGTAGGCTTCCACCCACAGTGTCTAGGACAATCCATTTCATGAAATATAAAACAATCTATGCTCTATAAGAAGTAAATGCATAATGGAAGTAATTAAATAAATGAATTGGACTAGGTTCCACCTGAAAACCCTTATAATTTACGTACTTCATGTAGATCCGGTTAGTCCGAACTAAAGGAACCTACTATAGTAAAATGAGATATATAAGGTTCTAGGTGATGGACTATCCCCAAGATTGTTCTTGGGTTGGGAGGAAATGTTACTATGATTACAAAACCACTGGATTATTTCACCTTTTTAAATCATTCATTTAACTTTTCTTTAATTCAATTCAAAAACCACTTTATATAATATAGAGAGACACCTTGATCCCATCCATGATATTACTGATTGACTTTCCAAGTATCACTCGAGGGTCTCATCATATGACCAATGAAAAGGATTCCATTCATGGTGATCGAAGGATTAAGTCCCATGTGTCACTCTGAGCATGGTGTTAAAATGTCAAGTACTAACCTTCAAGTCCATACCTGGTATCACACGTAGGGGCCTAAGTCTTTTTTGAGACATGGTACAACCATCATTCCTTCAATCTCATCCAAGGGGTCTCCCCTAGGGAACCAATTCCACTCATCGGGAGGTAAAATAGATATACTATTGGTGATCGCATCCCAAGAATAGTTGATTTACCACCAAGGTGTTTATAAAGTAGTAATAATTTTAATAGGAAGGCATGTGTGTCTGTCTAAGGGGTTCATAAGCTGGAACCCGTCGTTTCCCCCTCCTACTAAGGTGAAAGAATCTAAAAACGAATTCCACATTAAAAAGGTTAAATTGAAAGGAAATTACATTTAATTTGATCATTTATATAGTAATAGGCATAAGTGTTCAAGGCATTACATTGGGAAAATAATCTATGGTATAGTGCAAAAGGCATTAAGAACTTAGAAAATTCATTTAATTCGGCCGCTTCAATTAAGGCCATGGGTGTAGGGCTTAACACATGAATCATCACCCAAATCAAACCACTTATCAACTGAAGGAATTTATTATACGACAAAACAACCCAAGGGGGTGTTAGAACATTGTAGAACAAAGGTAAAATTAGGCCTCTAGGGTGTATCTCACCCATTTCGGTGGCATAAAAAAAGAAAATCAACCCAAGGGCTTGATTTTCCACTATATTGGGTCACCAAAGGTGAGGTAATGAATTCAATTTAATTTAATTTTAAAAATTAGAGAAAACAACAGAATAGTATAGATCATAGCACAACATCACATTTCATATAACGCAATGAAACAAAGGTAAAAGACATAGACCACCTACCTTAGCCTCGTATATCTTCCCTTGTCCAACTTCAAACTTTGATTCGAGATAGAATGAAAGAAATTGAATAAACCGTATAATGTACAAAAATGGAAAAAATGAGGTTTCACCCAAATAGATTAATAGATTAGACAAAGAACTTTAAATATAAGGGTGAGGATTCAATATCTCACCTCTATATTTTCGATGGATCCAACAGTGAACGAAACAGAGTTCGTATGGAGGATTTGTATAAAAACCTAATAGTAGAGGAGGTGAAAACTTCTAGAGAAGATAAAGGGAGAAAAATAAAAGTTTTAAAATCATTAAAGAGGGGTGAAAATGTAAATTCAACCATAATTACAAGGGTGCACATTTTGGATGCATGGTTGGCCAAACTGTGTTCTAACATTGTGCCTTTGTCTGGTTCAATGGTGCACTCCACATGATTCAGTGGATGGTTTTTTAACTATGAAAAAACCATGAAAAACCCACTATTTAAAAACTATAAATGGGTTTCATGGACATATTCCTTGGGTTGCATGGTTTCAAGAAATCCATGCGGCCCCTAGGTTCCCACTATCTGCAGCGGCACAGTTTCTCCTAATCATGCAGCCTAGACTTTTCTTCCCACTTCAGGGATTCGATATCGGAATGATCCCTAGACTCACCCATGAGCTCCTTAACACAATTAAGCATCAATATTAATTCCATTTACTGTAATTTAAACAAAAAATAGATGCTTCATACCTTTGGAAAATTCCGAGATGTTACAACCTTCACTCTTTAAGACAACTCATCCCCGAGTAGCCCTTCCGAGGGTCGTAGAATGTCATCTAAGAAGAGTTTTGACCACTTCACATGTACATCAGCCTCCCACTCCTAGGTCTCATAGTTTACGCATATTTGCTTCCATATCACCCAAAACAGAGGAACTGAACTAGCTCAGAGAGATTTCATGATTTGGTCAATGATATCTATCAGATTCTCATTGAAGGATGCATCCTCCTATGTCTTAATATCCTTAGGGTAAAATGAATGAGATAGGTCAAGATGATACTGTATAAGCTGAGATATGTGGAAGATATTATTCATGGAATGGTACCTATGACGTAACATTAGATGATAGGCTACCATCCCAACTCTCTCCATTATCTTGAAAGGCCTGACATATCATGGTGATAACTTGCCCTATATTTGGATTCGTCTATGGACCAATCTAGGTGATACATGAAGAAAGACCCAATGTCCCACCTCAAACCCTTAAGGTATACGATGCTGATTGGAATATGAATTTTTCTTAGATTGAGCTATATCCACATGCTTCTGAATTAGCTGGGCTTTCTCTAAATTCTTTTCAACAAAGAAAAGAACCAGTAGATCTACCTCATTGGCCTCAAGCGAGCATGGAGTTGAACAACACAGTATACCATAGAGTGCCTCATAATGAGTCATTTGGATAGTTTCCTTAAAACTACTTTTGTCTTCAAAATCAATAAGAGGAATACGATTTTCACATGAACCTCTGAAATGAAGGATGGAGGCCCGAAGAATATCCTCTAACACCTGTATGGTCTGCTCTGACTACCCATCAGTCTGAGGGTGATACGCTCTACTCAAAATTACCTATGAACCGAGTGACTTTTGAAACCCTTTATAGAACCGTGATGTAAAACGGGCATCTCGGTCTTAAATGATAAAATGGGTAACACCATTAAGCCACACTATCTCCCAGATGTACAAACTTCCTAGATCATCAATAGATAAGGTATCCTAGATTGTTAGGAAGTGTGAAACCATGGTCATCCTATCGAAGATCACCCATACTGCATCTCTACCTCATGGGTATCTTGGAAATAGTACCATGAAATCCATGGTGACGTCATTCTATTTCCATTCCGGAATATAGATAGGATGTATAAGTCTATAAAGTCATTGGTGCTATACCATAACCTAATAATAGGTGGAGCACCGTGTTATAAATCATGATACCTGCCTCTTCATACCAAGCCACCAATACTGAGGATGCATGTTTAATTACATCTAGGTAAGACCAGGATAAGATTCCCAAATAGAGGCATGATATTCTTTCATCAACTCTTCTCGTATATCTGAAGGCACCCATAAACACCCCCATAAGAGCAAGGTATCATTGCCATAAAAAAACCAACTAAGATGTGGGTTCTCTTATATGATGCTCTCCCTCAAAATTAGGCCCTCAAAATCTAATAACTATCTTATAGGGACCTACTCCAGAAGGGAGGATGTCATTGTCAGTGTTTCTAGAACTTTCTTCCAATGTAGTTCCTTAACATCAAGATACAACATAGAGAACAGATCCATCAAATATCACTCACTACTAGCCTCCTTGACATCTTGAATTTGAGTCTTTCGGATCAGAGAATTAGCTACACCATTTCTCTTTCTTGGTGTGTAAGCAAGCTCAATGTCGAAAGACTGCAGGTATTCTACCCACTTGTACTGCCTTAGATTCAAGTCTTGATGAGTTAAGATATATTTGAGACTTTTATGGTCCAATTAAAGAAAAAACCACTCACAAAAAAAGTAGTGCATCCAAAATCATAAATCATGAACCAAATTTTATAGCTTGAGGTAATGCATAAGTTAATTCAACTCATGAGGTCTCAGCTAGCAAGAAACATACACTACAAACTGATCACATTGCATCAGAATTGAACCCAACCTAATTCCTGAAGAATCACATAAAATAGTGTATCTCTATCCCATATCAATAAAATTAGGATCAGTGCTGAAGTATGTATTCCATTAAACTATTGAAAATATATCTCATAGGATTTAGTCTAGTCCAATTTCACACCCTTTTTGGTCCAGCATGAAAGTGACTCTTCTATACGTGAGAAGTATTGGATGAATCATTTTTAATAGCTAGCTATCCATAAGAAACTGTGTATATCAAATATGATACTGGGATGATCCCAAGAAACCACGATGATCACCTTATTTGGGTCAATAGATATACATACCTAAGATATGATATGACCCAATAAGTGAAATTTGTTAATCCAAAAGTTGAATTTATTGAGCTTCATATATAGATAATGCTCTATGAGTGTACTCAGTATGATCTCAAGATGATTGGCATGGCCATGTCTAGTGCACAAATAGGCTAAGATGTTGTCTTCAAAGAACACCATGAAGGAATCAAGATATGGGTTAAAAATCCAATTCATCAGAGCCATGAAGACTACCAGAACGTTTGTCATGCTAAATGGAATAACCGGATACTCATACTGGCCATACCTACTATGGAATGTTGTACATGGTATGTATGATGGCCTCACACAAATATAATGGTACCCCAACCTCAAATCAATCTTATATAAAACTGTCACTCCTCAGAGCTATTAAAAGTGGTCATATATATATGAGGAAGTAGATATTGGTTCTTCACCATAAACTGGTTTAGTCGACGGTAATCCATGCACAATCTAAGGGTACCATTCGCCTTCTTGGAAAAAGGAACTGGTGAACCCTTTAGTAATGTGCTGGGTCGGATAAAACCCTTAGCCTCTATATCTTCAAGCTGATTCTTATGTTCCCGAAGATCATTAGGAGTAATTTTATACGTGGGAATGAACACTGGTGCCACAAATGGAACACGATCGATGATGAAATCATTCTATATCTCAAGAGGTAAACTAGAGAAATCACCAGAGGAGATTTTTTTGAAACAATACACCATGGGAAAAAATTCCATGAGTTTCATTCCCTGATCTATCATAAAAAGACTGACCAATAGGGTGATCACTCCTCCTATCCCAGTACACTTGAGTCCAGCTTGACTCACATGGATATCCCATTCACATTTATGGATATACATTTTTACCTCATGTTATGTGAATTAAACTTTGTGAAGATATAAACCCACCTAGTCTGAATAAGGCATAAGCTAGTCTATACTAAAAATTATGTCAAAGCTAGTCATCTTGAGGAAAAATAAACTCTATAGAAAATGGTACTTACATATATCAAGGGGGAACTCCTTTCATTGACATATACACTCATCTTGAACTCTTAAAGATATTTTTAGGGTCATAACACCACTAGAGTACTCTACCACTAGGTCTAGGATTCCCATTGTTTCAGTAGATAAAAAAGAGTTCGATGCCCCTATATTGAATAAGCTAGATACTAAAGTAGAGGATCCCAGAATAGTAACTCTAACTATAGATGGCCTTAGACTTTTCTCCTTTGGAATAGGCTATATGACACATATGTGGCCTGAACCATGACCCTAAGATGCTACTTTTGTAGCCTGATCAGGTCCACTATATTGACATTAAAACTCTGAGGCCCTATTGCCTCGACCATGACCACCAGCTTGACCTAAACGGTCTATAGAAGACCAGATTCCTTTATGATGATGAGTCACTTATCTTTCACCTGAAGGCAGTTCTAGAATAGAACCCTGCTCACTTAGAATTGGAGGAAACGATTGACAGAAACGTTGGAGGTTACCCATCCTATCGCAAGACTAACACTCAATCTGGTTCCTCATACACTGGGGATTTTTATGGTATGACCTTCTGCACTAGTGACACACCAAAATGATGTCAGTGCATGCCACCTTTCTGGTACATCCCTTGTCTGTACCCTGAGAACATTTCTTCCTTGCATTAGATAAACCATTGCTCTTCCTAAAGTTTTAATTTCCCTGGTTTACATCGCATGATTCTATTATGTTCCTCTCAGTAATGAGGGTCTGGTTCACTATCTCTGAAATGGTGGATAGAAGAACAACATTCACCTATTTTGACATTTCACCTTTCTAAAGGATAACGAATTCCCAAACATGATCAGTTCCCATATTATGAGGGAAGAAGTAGTCGAAGAAGGCTTTCTAGAAGTCCACCCAGACCATACCCTAATTTTGACTGACCTGAGTTAGAATGTACCACCATTATTTGGCAGAGTCACTAAGAATATAGGTTTTTATCTTGAACCTCCACTCTAGATGCATATTGATATACTCAAATATTGACACCATAGCCCCTAACCAGGACTCTGTATCCTGAGGTCCGCCATCCCCCAAGAAGGTGGGAGGTTGTTGCTATTGAAACTCATCAGTCAGCTATTCCATAGAAGGTGAAGGTCAAGTTGTACCCTACATTGATTTCATGAACTGAAGAAATCTATCACGAAACTGGGAATCAACACCCAGTGGAGGATTTGGAGGAGGTTCATCAAGTGGAACTAAAAAAGCTATCACAGGTGGCTTAGGGGCCATCAAATCAGGAGTATGATGATCTCCACTTTCTTGGTGTACAACAAGTGGTCATCACAGTGGCAAAACTATATAATTCCAAGCACATTCCTCATATAAGATTTATAACAGATTGGGAAAGAATTAAAGAAGGATATGTACATGCCTTCTTGTAAGTATGCTACAACCCTTAGTTTACTCCTGAAGCCAGGTATGGATGATCAAAATGAGTCATAGAAGGTACATAGGAGACATAACCTACTACCCACTACTATGGTTGGGATAGGGTCAAGGTCTTCCATTGCATACCTATATTGGGTTTATTTCATTTTAAAGGTTGTATCCACTTTAATTCATTTATATATTTAATTTTTTAGGTGGTTGAATTAGATGAATCACCATATCTAATTTATATGGGTCCATATACCTTATATATTGGACATTTTTGTCCATTGAATCTTAACCACAACATGTTTTAGCTCGTGCAATTGATATTCCATGGCTCAATGTGCCACAATTGGATGATTAAAGTATCTACTTTATCCTATGCAGGAAAACACTATTAGGTTAAGGAATATGCTTTAAGTGCCAATTATTTTTTCACAATACTATAAGGAAATATCATCACAATTATATAGAAAAAAACCAAGTAAAAACAATTCATAACAAAAATGGAACAACAAAAATCACATGAAAAATAAGAAATACACACTAAAAAGTAAATATGGCTTGTCATAATGCATGAAATTTTACTCCTATAGTGCCTATTATGTTTCATTCTTAAATATTCCCTCATATCACTCAACTATAATAATAGATATGCCATAAAAATAACAAAAATGAAAAAAGTGCATCACCCTATGGTGAAATCCATGAAACGTATAACAACACAAGCAATAATAACATCTATCCAACCTAGGTAATTTATATTTCCCCTTTATGTGAGGTAACTACTCCTAGGAATAGTCTTATGACTAAATTCCCATATCCCTATCTCCTATCTAAACCCTAATAGTAAGAAAAAAAGTAAATGAAGGCTCTAATACCACTTTTTAGCATCTTGTCCCATATTCCACTTAACAGTGTCCTAAGATGGTAGTCCACAAGACCTCAAGCGTACCTTCCTGAACACTAGAGGCTTCCAGCTAGCAATAAGGGTATAGGGTGTGTCTATGGGGATACTATGTCCCCATTGGTCAGAGTGGAGTGCATATATATATATATATATAAAATAACGAACATCATATGCAATGACAACAATAGAAAACGTTAGATCATTTATAATAAAACATGCAAGCTAAGTAAACAACTAGCAGAAGCTGAATAATAATAATAAGATACAATATGATGATCCTAGAAATGTTTCTATACAAAAATGAACATGTAAGGGTAGGGGATACAAGAATATAACACATTTTAAAAAAATATAAAAATATCCAAAAAATGATACAAGTAGTATCTCGAGCACAGGTTCGGTCCTCTGTTCCCATACTTCATCATAGATCTAACAATCAGTAATTAGAAGATGGATACTTCCCTTTATCAATAACTTCAACCATAAAGTTTTCTTGGGTGCTAAGGTTGGACCAAGTAGGGTGTGAGATATAATTTTAGTAGGCCGCCACTCACGATGTCTATGCCAATCCATTTCATGCAATACAAAATGATCAATTTTCCATAATAATTAAATTCATAATGTAAGTAAATAAATAAGTGCATTGGATTGGGTTCCATTTGGACACCCATACAATTTACCTGCATCAGCCTGAGCTAGTGAGTCTAAACTAAAAGAACCTACAAAGGTAAATTGATATGTATAAGGTTCCAAGTGAAGGACTATGAACAAGCTTTTGATTGGTCTTAGAGAACATACCCCTATATTTCCAAACCCAAAGGATAATTTCTCGTTTTGAAATACTTAATTTATCTTTTCTTCAATTAAATTCAAAAACCACTATATAAAATATGTCGAGACACCCTAAGACCATCCATGAAAATCTGAATAGAATTTACAAGTGTCAATTGAGGGGATCATTATATGACCAATTCCAAGGAGTCCATCCATGGTGAACCAAGGATGAATTCCCACATGTCACTCGAAGTATGGTGTGAAAATGTAAAGTACTAAACTTTGTGTCTGTAATTGGTATCACATGTAGGGGCCTGAATATCTCTTGAGGCACAATACAACCATCATTCCTTTGATAGAATCCAAGGGATCTCCCCTAGGGAACCAGTGTCACTCTTCTAGAGGTAAAACAATTATACGCACAACAAGGCCATCTTAGGAATAGATGATGTTCCCCACAATGTGTTTTCACAAAATTAGCAATTCTAACAGGAAGGAGCGAGAGTCTCTCCAAGTCATCCATAATTTATAACCCCTTGTTTCACCCTCATCACTAAGGTAAAAGTATCCAAACAATCTTTAAACATCTAATAGGTTCAAATGAAAGTCCATTACATTTAATTTGAGTAATTATATGGTAATATAAATAAGTGTTCAAGGAATTACATTAGGAAAATACTCTATGATATAAGACATAAGTCTTTAAGCACTTGGCCAATTCATTTTATCTAGACACTTCATTTAAGGGCATGGTTATAAGGCTTAACACATTGATCATCACCCAAATCAAACCAATTAACACAAGGCATTGATTATATGACAACACACCTCAAGAGGGTGTTAGAACATTATATAAAAAAGGTTCAATTAGGTCTATAGGGTGTATCTCACCCATTGGGGTGGCATGAGACAAGGTAATCAACCCAAGGGGTTGATTCACCACTAGCTTGGGTCCCCAAAGTTTGAGTAAAACATTTAATTTAATTTAATTTGATAAATTAGAGGCAACACAAAAATGATCTAGCTCACAGAACAATATCTCAGTACATATAATCAAACTAAATGAAGGTAAAGGACATAAAACACCTACCTTATCCTTGTATAGCTTCTCTCATCTAGTGTCGACCTTTGATTCAAGATAGAATGGAATAAATTGATGAATCTATCAAATGAATTGAAAATGGGTAATATGATCTTGCACCCAAATTGAAAAATAGAGGTACAAATAACTTTAAATAGAATGGATAGGATTAAATATCTCACCTCTATCTTTTGGAAGGATCCGATGATGAGAGAAACAGATTTCATATGGAGGTGTTGTCTAAAAACCTAAGAGATGGGGAGGGAAAAACCTCTAGAGGAGAGAAACGGGAAAAAAGAAAGGTTTTAAAATCATTAAAGAGGAGAAAAATATAAATTCATCTATAATTACAAGTTCACATAGTTTGGATGCACGATTGGCCAAACCATGCACCAATTGTGCACCTTTATCTACTTCGAAGGGACACTCTGCATGGTTAGGTGCACAGTTTGTTTAACCACTCACAAACCCTGTACAACTTAATATCCAAAAACTATATATGGGTTTCATGAATATGTTCCTTGGGTCACATGGTTGTAGGAAAATCATGTTTCCCCTAGGTCCCCACTTCCTGTAGCTGCACAGTTTAGGGAAACCATGCGGGATGGGTGGCACAATTTCTCCTAACCGTGCGACACAATCTTTTCTTCCTACTTCTGGGATACATGATTTGAATGAGCACTGGACACACCCAAAAAATATTTTACTTGATTGGGTATCAATATTTAGTTTGTTTAAAGGAATTTAAATAAAAAATAAATGGTCTTTACTTTTGGAAAAGGTCAGGGAGTTACAAGTTGATGGTTCTAGGCGCTATGGAAGTATACAGAGGTGGACAATATTTTTAAACTTATTTTAATAAATTTTTCTTGAAACCAATAGTGAGGGTCTTTCATGTCAAATTTATAATTCATTTATTTAATATTTTAAGAAATAAATACTTTTTCTTAGAAAATTTATTCATTGGTAAATATTGATAATCTGAAAAGATCCTTTTGGATTACCTTCATTGCGTTGTGAGGATCCAAGGATAAAATCCCTCTAGCGGTGATCCAAATGTGATCTTATGATCTTTGAGAAATATCACTCGATCTCTAAGTGCTATAATAGTGAGTTTAATGTCTTTCATTTTTCATTCTTGATCACTCATTCTTTGATTTTTAAGAAATCTCTCTTGCACTTCTCGTTCCTGAGAGGGAGAGAGATGGAGGAGTTGAGAGAGAATTCATTATGCATAACGATTCTCTATTCTCATTTTTTTATATCCTACACTATATGCATAACCATCTACTTATAGAGTTATAATTTAAGTTAAAATGTAATTTAATTTCATACCAGCTATTAAATAACATTTATTACCATTAATAAAACCCATGTCATGTAATAATAATAATTTTCTTATTATTTTGTAGTGCCCACCAACTTGCGCAATAAAAAATATTATGTAACGGTCTTGTTAATTAATATTTTTCACTAAAATTAGTCTTAGTCCATTTTAACACATCTAGTATTTATTAAAAAAACTGAATAAATATTATTTTCATAAATAAATATTTTATTCATAATCTAGAAAATAAATATTTATTAAAATATTCAATAAATAAAATAAATACTTTTTAACAAGTTGGTGAATAAATATTTATTTAATTTATATGTTCACTATATTTAATGTGATAGTTAAATTCCAAAAAAAGGTCTGGGATATGTGCTTCAATAAAGTTAGAAGGGATAAATCATTTCTTGACCTTTTCATTAATTACATGTCACTTGTGACACACCTAACATATCCAACTTCAATGTTAACTGTTGTCACAATTTTTTATGAAATATATCTAAGTAAACTAGTTCTAACATGCATTAATAATAATCTTAAAGTATAAATACCATCATAAATGCTTCTAGATAGGAATATCTAATGACAAAAAACATGTGAAATTATTACTGGTGGGTCTATTATCATAATCTCCCGTCTTAGAGATTACCAAGTATGAACTTCATGAGAAGAAGCGTCAACTTATTATGAGTACTCACACATTAAAATCTTTGTACTATGTGTCCAATCATAGTATGATACCCAACTATAGAACATTATTTGATAATATCATCATGGAACATCAAGGTTCTCATCATAGTATGGATCTAATATGATCTTATCAATGTGACATATACTCTAGGACATTATTTCATTAGAGTCACACAGAACAACAAACAATATGTAATATGAAGTTTTATTAATATTAAATACATTGAATATATATGTAATATAGGTAAAAATAGTTGGTCCTAGGATACCCAATCCAACAATTTATGCATAACCCAATTTATTTTAATTATATCTTTTGTAAAGACCCCGACCCGAGTAGCATGAAGCTGATGCCTTTCTTAATTACGTTGGTACTATGAACAAGAGATCACATCCCAAAGGACCGAATAGTTTAGTAGCTTTAGAAAACTAGATACATACATAAGTTTTACATTAATACTTGAATGAAAAAAAATAAACTCCATTGGAAACACTAATAAACTTCTAGATTATCCCTAAAAGTCATTCATAATACACATCTTTACTTCTTGGGAAAAAATAAAACATAAGAAAGGGGTGAGCCCAGATGCTCAGTAATGGTAAAAAATATAATGGAAGCTATCATAAATAATCATAAACAATTATGGAAAGGTGATTAAATAAAATAAATTCCATTTAATTAATAACCTAAGCATAAAATGGAAGTAATAAAATCTCATTTAATAATACCATATAATAATCATATTAGAATGAAACTTAACCTCGAATATTCTACTAGTCGAATAATCACATAGATTATCAATTAATAACATCATAATGAGGGAATGTATAATGTATAACTTCAAAAACATACAATCAAGGCCTCATCCAATAAGTCTATATAAATGGGTAAGGCCTCAGCCAAAACCTGCTCTAGTTTGTCTCATGAGACCTACCGATGCATCTAGGGGCCATAGAGGTCCCCACTCATCATTTAATAAGTCCAATGTATTCTCCATATGTAAAATAGTTGATTTAAAAATATATATTTAAATTATAGTGTCCCATAAAACTTTTAAATATTTTAATCATAATCTTATAAGAAAATACTCTAATAAAATAATTGACAAATTTTGGAGAGAAATACCCTTTTACTTTGGAAAGAAGAGTTCTTTTGAAAAATAATGTTATTTTTTCATAAAATTAGATTGTAAACATGAATATAAAAAAAATAAATGGGAATGTAAATTAAATTATTTTTGAGGCACAAATGATGTCCAACATTTAGAAATAGTTTTAAGAAGCTTTATAATTGGGCCACTTTAGTGCAGTATAAAAATATATATAAAAGTGTCTTTAAAATAGAAAAAGTCATAATTATTTGTATAAAACCAGAAATGAACAAATATAGTTCTTATGATAAAATTAGTGATTTTAGAAAAATAATGATGGATTAAAATAGATAATGGTGTGCAATTTAAAATGGGAATGAAATTGAAAATTTACCTTTAACTGGTCTTTCTTATTGGGAAGAATTGAGAAGGGAACCTTTAAAACACATATTTTCCCATAAAAGAAGGATGAAATGATCTGGATACATAATTTTTTAATATATATAAATAATTTATAATAATTATTTAAAAACAAATAAAAATTACATTTGGGTAAATAGATAGAAGGTGTAAGCCGAAGAAAAAATGGAGGTTCGAAAATAATCTCTTACCACTATGAAAACACTCAAACTGTATGGAACATAAAATTAATAATCATAAAATGGAAAATTTAATTCCATTATGATAAATATATTAATGATATTATACATGTAAGGGAAGTATACATACACCACACACAAGAAATAGTGGTGAATAAGTCATATATCATAGAAATAAAAGTGGGATGAGAAAACCCTTACCTTATGTCTGAAAGTATTTTTCACTTGTAATTAACATCCTGGATAATGAAATTAGATTTATTAATAATTTTATTCATAACCTATTATGTGATTTTTTTATAATTTTATTAAATTAATTTATGGCCTTTTTGATGAGTTATGAGATTCAATTTTGTCGTCCATAAGTGTTCGTTTCCTTGGTTTTTAGGATTGGTTCACTTGTATACATGTATGAAAGATCATGTAAAATGGGAATAAATATCCATAATTGAATTTATATGTTATTAATGAAAATCCATAAGATTATGGTTATATAATTAATTTGGTTATTTTGTGTGAGGATTAATCATTAGATAAGACATTAGTGATAATTGTTTAGATTATTTTGGCGGTTTTCGATAATCACAAACTAGTTTTATTTCATTAATTAATATCATGTGTATCTAATGGTTAAAAAACATTAAATAGTATGTAATAAATATATTTTAATATTTTATAACAATAAAAATTGTTTATTACCACCATTTAAGGAAGAATTGAAAAATGAAAACTCATCGTCCACGAAGGCGGTAAATCGACACCTCACAGACGATATTTTCATTTTTGAAATAAAAAGGGGAAAGGAAAAGAATTCATGAAGGATATTCTATTATCATAATAAAATTAATATATATATAATATAATTGAGTTTTCATGATTTTTTTATAGAGTAGGTAAGTAAAGGATAAAAAAAGAAATAAAATAAATTGAAAGAAAATTAAAAGATCGATAGGGGATTTTTACCTGTTGAATTACTCTCCTTGAGAACCTCCTTAAGGAACTTTGAAATTGTATTTTGGTTAGATCAAAGGCTCTTGTATGTGGGAAATATACTTAGTAATAGTATTGGGTTGTAATTGGAAAATATTCAAGGCTTTGGAAGTGTGAGAGAAAGAGGTGGTATTTTTAGTGGAAGGAGAGGAGTGTTTTTTATTATGTTATTCATTAGTTTTTTGTTTTTTATCACGAATAAGAATGGTTTGAGAATTATCTCTAAATATATTAAAATAATGAATTATAATTCAATATTTGGGGCTTATAACATCCATGAATCATCTATGACTCAATAATTCATGTATTTATTAAATACAGAAAATTACCGTATTTCACTATTCACTAAAAATTCAACTATTTTATAAAAATACTAAAAACTAACCTTAATCATTTTAAAAAAATGTGGAATTCAAAAACAAACTCCATTTTAAGAAAATAATTTTCTAAATATGATAAATGTAATTTTTAACTAAAATCATCATTTATTCGAAAGATCCGAATTTTAAAATTATAATTGATTTTATGACACTTTAAAATATTAACTAAGGTGTCATAAAATTATCTTATAATAATAGTAAAACAATTATTAATTAATGAATATATTTTATTAAAATTTATTTTATTTTAAATTATTTTATTTTTGATAAAATTCTAAATAAAAATTTACGTTTTACAAAAATACTAATACTTAATTTATCATTTTTAAAACAATTATTTACTTATTATATGTTATAAATATACCACGTTTTAATTTATATGATACCCAAATTATATTTATAATTTTATAGGTTATGAAAATATTCAAATAAAAAATATAATATTATTATATTGAAAATGATAATTTTATAAAAATCGGTATTTTTCACTATTTGTTTGAAAATAAATATTTTCATAAAAATACCAAAGTTTCACCCTAAGAAAATTTTGACATTCATCTTTTAAAAATGAAGTTTATTTTGTTTAATAGAATTTATAAAAGTGTGAAAATTTAATTTTAAAACATGTGCACTATTAAAAGGCGGTAGAACAGCCTTTAGAAAAATATATCATTTTAATACATAAAATTGGAATCATTATTATATTATGCCTATAAATTCATTTATATAAATCTAAAAACATTTTATGAAATATATAGTATATAAATTTCATATTTTTGTTAATAATATTGATTCCCACTAATTTAACTGCTAGGTTATAATGGTCATTTTAAAATAATGACATTTAATTGTATATCATTGTTCTTTTAAACTTGGTGTTGTGTGAAACATATGCTATCAAAGAAATTAAATTTAAATAGAGACATAACATAAAATATTGAGGTGTTACATTCTTGCATCCTTCAATAAATTTCATCCTTGAAATTTGAAATTGTACTTCAAAAATTCAAGGTTGATACTTCAAAATTGCTTTGTGGGAACCCGACATCTGAAATAGGGTTATTAAAATATCCACTTAATAAGAGGAAAAGGGAAAAGAAAAGGTTAACACAAAACTAGGATTTTTGGTAGGAAATAATTAGTGTAAAGAGATAACATGGAAATAGAAGATAAATCTAACGATGATGTTCTGATGGATAATGATAGAGAACATGTTCAATAGAAAGTTAACCATCACAAAACCATAAATCTTGTGATCGGTTAAAAAGACAATTGATTTCTTAGAATGAAAAGTAAATAGATAAAGTTTTTTCCTAGAGTTGAGGAATTATTTTAGTATTCTGATAAGAACATGATAAAATAAACTTACTTTATTACTTTCCTTGTCATATAAATAATATAATCTTTTGGTTGTTATTCAATCTATTTTCACTTCATCCTTTACACAAGGAGATGAATGTTCTAGATGAATGTTTCACACCTTAATCACATTTAATGAATCATATGGTATTTAAGCCATTCCTTTGACCTTAAAATATTTACTAAAACCAATAACGTTAACATATGTTATTAATGAAAAATAATATCCAAAGTTTAACTTGATCCACAAAACAAGTAGTTAATCATAAGACTCATCCAAAACATATCTTTCCACATTCAACAACAAAAATTTTAGAAGGAAGGTCACTGAATTTCAAAAAACAACTTAACATAATATTCCCCCAACAATTTGGATTTTATTATCACATTCCAAATATATGAATACCTTGATCACATTAAAACTTTAATGAAAACATGCATGTTTCCAAATCTATAAAGAAGAAGTACTACAATATAATCCTTATCTATATTATGATTATTATAACCATATAATTATTGATAAAATAATCCAATAACATAATCCATGAATCCAAACACAGTCATATTAATCATTCCTCTTCATCTCTGGTAGTACCATAAGCTTGAACCTGATCCCTTTATTCTTATGAGATATATTCTCTTGAATCTTGGGAAATTCATTTGCATAGTGCTCCATATTATTACAGTTGAAGCATTGAATATTGAAAAATTCTTTCCTTCTCTTACAATTATGAGCATGGTAAAATTTTTCTCTACACTTGAAGAAAACTCATTTTCCTCTTAATCATATACCAATATGTTTCCTTCCATAAGTATCATATATGAGAAAATATTTCTTTTCCTTCTTCTATTTATTTATCTTTTTCTGATCTATCCTTTCTTATCTTGCTTCCATTTGAAGCTATAAGACTTGGATAATTCTTTCTCTATCTTGTTAAAATATGATATTATTTTCTATTATAATGAGAATATCTTTGAGACTGCTTCCCTTTGAAAGATTGGTTTAAGATAATAAAATATGTCATCATTATTACTCTTTAGATCATGTGTATTGATGAGGTTCACATTCTTTTTACTAGACAATATTTATAAAAAATAGCATATGCTAAATTACATTATCATTAATAATGAATAATATTGAACTAGAAAAAAACTTAACATAAATTGGAAATTTATGCATAACTAATCTCATAATCATAAACATGGTTTCTTTGGGGACATGTTTAATTTTAAATTCTTCTTAATGGTTTGTAAATAAAATGTGAATTATTCTAAGTATATCCAACAAGAGTGTCAAACCAAGTGCGCAGTAAGGCCCATTATCATGTACCAGGTTATGACTAGTACAACCTGATGCACCTTTTCAAAGTTGTTACCCTAGGTATATCTTTACCAAAGCCACTTCCACTTATAGTATACAGACATGTATGTATTTATAAGAGTAACCACATAATCTCTACCTTACTAAAATTATATGATGTTATTTTATACATATCCTAAAAGTCTATCTTAGGGTTATGTTACCTAATATATGTTTTATAAATCTAGTTTCCATGGTTTCTAAAAAACATAATCTAACACCGACTATAAATACCTTTACCCTAGTAGGTCGTAGCCAGTGCGTTACTTAATTACATTGGTATAATGAACAAAAGATCACATCCTAAAGGACCAAATAGTTTAGTGGGTTTGGAAAACTATATACATACATAAGTTTTAAATTACAATTTTAAAGGAAAAACAACAAATAAATTACATTGTAAATAGCAGTAAACTCCTAGATTATCCCTGAAATTCATTCATAATAAACACCTTCACTTCCTGAGAAAAAATAAAACATAAGAATGGGGCGATCTCAGATGCTCAGTAAGGGTAGACAATACAATAGAAGATATCATAAACAAGCATAAAAAATTATGTAAAGGTGATTAATTTAAACACATTTTATTTAATTAATAACCTGATCATAAAATGGTAAGAATATAAACTGATTGAATAATGAAATATAAATAATCATATGAGAATGAAACTAAACCATAGATATTCTACTAGTTGAATAATCACATAAATTATCAATTAATACTATCATAATGAGGGAATGAATAATTCCATACATTATAAACATACCATAAAGGCCTCAACCAATAAGTCTGCATAAATGGGTAAGTCCGCAGCTAAAACCTAGTCCAGTTTGTTTCATGGGACCTACCGATTCATCGAGGGGCTATTGCAGGCCCCACTCATCACTTACTAAGTCCAATTCATTCCTCATACGTCGAATAGTAAATTTAAAAATATATATTTAAATCAAAGTTCCTCATACCGCTTTGAAATATTTGAATCATAAACATAGATTAAAATACTCTAATAAAATCATCGACAAATTCTAGAGAGAAATACCCTTTTACTTTTGAAATAAGAGTTATTTTGAAAATTTATTTGTATTTTTCATAAAATAAGATTGTAAACATGATTATTCTAAAAAATAAAAGGTAATTAAAATTAAATTATGTTTGAGGTATAAATTATTTCCAACATATAAAAAGAGTTTTTAAGAAACTTTAGAATTGGACCACCTCAGTGTGGTTTAAAAAAATATATAAAAGAGTCTTTAAAGCAAGAAAATTCATAATTATATGTATAAAACCCTAAATGAACAAGGATTTATTTTATGATAAAATAATTATTTTCAGAAAAATAATAGTGGATTAAAATATATTATGGAGTACAATTGAAAATGGGTAAGAAATCGGTAAGTTCCCTTTAATTGGGCTTGCTTATTGAAAATAATTGAGAAGGGAACCTTTAAAACATGTATTTACCCATCAAAGAAGGATGAAATGATTTGGATACATTATTTTGGAATATATAAACATAATACAGAATAATTATATACAAATAAATAATAATTACTATGGGGTAAAGATAAATAATGTGTAACCCGAAGGGAAAATGGAGGTTCTGAAGGAATCCCTTACCACTATGGAAACAGTCAAACCGTATGCCCCATAAAATTAATAATAAACACATGAAATATTTAATATAATTAATATAAATAGATTCATTATATGATACATCAAAGTTTAGTATACATACACCACATATAAGAAATAATGGTGAATAAAGAATATCTCATGGAAATAAAAGTGAGATGAGAATACCCTTCCATTATGTCCAAAAGTGTTCTGCACTTGTAATTAGCATCATGGATAATGAAATTAGATTAATTAATAATTTAATTCATAACTTATTAAAAATTTATTTTATTTAGTTTAATTTTATTATGTTTATTTATTTTCTTTTTAACGAGTTTTGAGATTCAATTTTGTCGTTCAAAAGTGTTCATTTCCTTGGTTTTCAGGATTGGTTCACTTGTATACATGTATAAAAGGTCATGTAAAATGGGAATAGATATTCATAATTGAATTTATATGTTATTATTTAACATAAAGGATATTTATTGGTTATATGTGTTTTTTTATTTAGGGTGAGGATGAGTCATTATACAAGAAGTCAGTGATAACCGTTTAGATTATTTTGGCGGTTTTTGATCATCTGAAACTTGTTTTGTTTCATTAATAAATATCATGTATATATAACGGTAATAGAAAATTAAATAGGATAAAAAATATATATTATAATATTTTTTAACTATAAAAGTTTTTTATGACCATCCTTGAAGGCCTAATTAAAAAAACAAAAACATGTCTTCCTCGAAGGTGGTAATTCGGTACCTCATGGGTAATGTTTTTTATTTTTGGAATAAAAAGGGGAAGAGAAAAGAATTGATGGAGGATATCCCATTATCATTAAAAAATTAATATATATATAAGATAATGGAGTTATATTGAATTTTTGTATAGATTAGGTAAGTAAAGTATAAGAATAGAAAGAAAAGAAATTGAAAGAAAATTAAACTATAGAAAAGAGATTTTTACCTCTTGAATTCCTCTCCTTGAGAACCTCTTTAAGAGAATTTGAAATGGTCGTTTGGTGATACAAAATTCTAATGGATGTGGGGAAGAGACTTGGGAAGATGATTGGAAGGATATAGACAAGATTAAAGGCTTTGGAGGTGTGAGGGAAAGAGGTGGGTAGGGGTGGTAATTATAGTGGGAGGAGAAGAGTGTTTTTGATTATTTTATTCATTAGTTAATTATTTTGTCTCAGGACTAAGAATAGTTTGAGAATTATCACTAAATATATTAAAATAATTAAGAATAGTTTGATATTATGGGTTTATATCATCCATACATCTTCTATGATTCAACAATCCATGTATTTATTAAATATGGTAAATTATCATATTTCAATATTCACAAAAATTCAACTATTTTAGAAAAATAAAAAAAATCACCCAAATAATTTTTATACATGTAGAATTTAAAAATGTAATATATTTTTTGAATATAATTTTCAAAATATGAGAAATTTACTTTTTAAGTAAAATGTTCATTTATTGGAAAAATACTAATTCTAAAATTATAACTGATTTTATGACACTTTAAAATATTAACTCAGGCCTCATAAAATTATATTATATTAACTGTAAAAAAATTATTAATTTATGAATCTATTTTATGAAATTAAATTTTATTTTAATTTCTTATATTGATTACAAAAATTTTAAATAAACATCTATGTTTCACATAAATACCAATACATAATTTATCATTTTTATAACATTGATTTACTTATTCCATGATATAAATATATCATGTTTTTATTTGTAAGATACCAAAATTTTATTTATATTTTTATAGGTGAAGTTAATATTCAAATAATAAATACACTATTAATATAATGAAAATGACAATTTTATAAAAATTTGGAATTTCACTATTCATTGGAAAATAATTTTTTTCAAAAAATACAAAAAATTTACACTATGATAATTTTGACATTCCTTTTTTAAAAATGAAGTTTATTTTATTCAATTTAATTCATAAAAGTTTCTAAATTTAATTTTAAAACAAGTGCACCACTGAAAAATAGTAAAATTACCTTTAAAAAAATATCCTTTTAATGTATAAAATTGGATTCATTCTAAAATTTTGCTTATAAAATCATCTAGATGAATGTAAAAACATTTTATTAAATATATAATATATAAATTTAATTTTTTATTAATACTATTTATTCTCTTCAATTTAACGGATATGTTACAATGGCTATTTTAAAATAATGATATTTAATTGTATATTATTGTTCATTTAAGCTTGGTATTGTGTGAAACAAATGCTGTTAAAGAAATTACCATTAAATAGAGATACCATAAAATATTGGGGTGTTACGTATTTCATGCTTGTTAATTCATTTTTAAGAGATAGAAATAAGGAATACCCAAATAATTAACCCTACAAATGAAAAAAATAAAATAATAGTGGTATGATCATGATCTTTTCTATTATTTGGTATTTCTAGTGGATGATAAAACAACCCTTGAACCTAAGGATTAAACTCTTAGAACCATTTTAGTTTTGAGCTGCAACATTACAATTATTCTTTTGTGTATCTATTGGTTTGGTTTCAACTTGGTTCTGAACTTGAATTGTGTCCTTTCACATAGGTTATCAATTCATTACATAAGTATTACTCACATGTAGGTGAGGGAAACCAAAGGATCAATTATGAGTTTACATAAAGTAAACCAAAGTAAAATATGCCCTTAAATAGTGAGAAGAAGGGATTAAACAAAATTAACCATTTTGTTTTTAAAAATTATTACAAAAACCATGAGGTAACAATAAATTAAATGAAAATGATCACATACACAGGTCAGTATAAGCTTAAGTTCATATACACATATGAAATCACTATATATTTGATAAACCAGTACTCATTTAAATCATTCTTAATTAAGATAAATTGCAATCAAATTAATTAATTATCTTTATTAATAAATTCATTCATTTATCTTAATTTCCACCCAGATTATCCTTAATATTCCCATCCCTTATAATTTTAAAAAAATTTAAAAAATTAATTTTATTTAAAATTAACTAAGTATAATGAACTTGGAGGAAACATGATGTGAACCTGTCTAAACAAGATAGTATTCATTATGGTTATATATTTTCTAATCATAGTAGATTTATCCTACAAGTCTTTTCATGTAATTATATGGTGTATACTATAGATAAATGACACAAATATAGATTTTATTTATGTAGTGTGTAATTATTTTAATTCACATAGAGTATTCTGCATATTAATACTATGCACGATATGTAGTTTTGAACATTACAAAAAAATTAACAACAAATTTTTATATATAAAAACTATCACATGGTATGTAATTTCAAAAAATTACACACATACACATGTTGAATAGGTTTAAATATAATACTAAATTAATTTTACTTTATGCACAAACTATACATGGAGTGTAAAGTTCAGCTACACTCTTTGTATATATCTTCACCATTTATTTGAGACACATAAATGAGGATTGAGCATGTGATATGACCATGAAAATTAATGGTTTAAATGATTTATACAATAGTTACAAGCTATATTAACTCTAAGTTACTTAGTTGTGAGTCACGCATATCATGTAATAAATACACAAAACGTTCTTAACTCATGGACTACATGACTTGTAAGCCAGATACACATTGTGTAGTTTGGTTAATCATGTTTCAGGTTATCCAAGTCAACACCTGTTTTGTATTTAACACACTATAGGTGTTAATAACTACCAACTAAATTATTACAAATATTAATTAACATAAACTCCATAACCAAGGAGGAAGGTTCAACACTTATAATTTATAATTAATTTATGTAAATAAATAATTACCTTTCATTAAAATTATTTATTCAATGAAGATTCGGTATTCCACATCTTGATTTACCATCATTTAAGTGTGAGTATTCAAAGGTATAATCCTTCAAGTGATGGTTGACACATGCACTAAGAACCTCTAAACATAGTCATAGAAATTCTCAAGTGCTAGTGAAAAATATTCCAATTATTTAATTATTCATTGATGACCACCAAAAGGGTTGATTTGTTATTATAAGTATTATTCTTATACTCTCTAAATTCGATAGGGTGGAGGAGGAGGACCACCCTTTATTATATAGATCATTGTTGGAGAAGTTCTCTCTAGGGATTAAGAGAGTTCTCTCTAGAATTTCATTATGCACAATGATTATTAAAGTTGAGAATGTTATAATCTAGTTTAATAGAGTTAGAGTTAGAGAATAATAATTGCACAAAGGGCCTATCATTCAATTAATCGAATACAAACATCATATCTATATAATACCAATATTATTATTATTATTCACTTTACATGTGGTAGATTCAGAGATAAGTCAATATTATTTATAGAATAAATAAATTAACATTTATTAAAATAATATTCAATATAATATTTCTCACTAGAGCATTAAAATAATACCATCAATCCTCCTCAATATTTAGCACACCTTGAATAATGAATATTTATATAAATAAATAAATATCGCTTCATTATTAACGGATAAATAAATAAATATTATATTCTATAAAATTAGATAATAATTTTTTTAAATATTCAACTCACATCTCTTCTATCAAATAACCAGTGATTAAATATTCACAATCAATCCAAACATGAATAATTTTTAAACCAAGTGTGACAATAATATTTATTAAACATGTTAAATTCAATTAGAATTTAACTAAGGTTGTGGATACACTTAATATGTGAATGTTTAGGAACCTTTCTCAGTGGAATTAAGAGAGAGGGTTTTCTCCCGTCGCCGCCCCCGGGTTTCACCCTGGTCTGGCCCCCCGTTCTCCTCCCTTTGCTTGCTGTACGTGGCGGAGGCTCTCTTGGCTCGGTCGTCGCTCACGGTGTGCTTGATTCAGCCTTTCATGGCGGTGCATTTGTTCAAAGACCGAGTCCCAGTTTCCGCGGGTTGAGGGAGCCATTCGTTATCGTCGGCAAGCAACAGGTGGTTGGGTGCGGTCTTCTCAGGTTTCCTGGTTGGTGGCGATGGGTTCTGGTTCTGGTTGTAGGTTTTTGGTGAGGTTGGGATGCTGTTTTGGGGATGATTCGGCTGATTTCGTTTCCCCGTTGAAGCTACTATGGAGGCAGGGATGTTTTCCTGTTTTTCGTTTCATTTCGTTATTCTGTGTGTTTTGTTGTTTTATCGCAAAGGTTCTGCGATTGATTCGGTTATGCGAGATGGGGGGTGAAGGTTTTAGGCCTTTTCTCTGTTATCTTGGTGATTCGGGTGTTGTGGTTGGCAATCTGGTGTCGGATGGTGTCTCTGACGGTGAGTTCTTTGACAGCGGCGAAGCTCGCCAGTGAAGACGATGACGACGGCCGATGGAGACGTAGACGGTCGCCGGTAAAGTTGACGGCGGTCGGTTCGGCAAGCCCTACCGGCGACATGATGGGTGGTGCGGCTCGAGGCGTCTGAGCAGCGACTAACGCGTGATGATGGTTCACGGATCGAGGCGGGACACGTGGCTCGTGTCTCGAGGTGTCTGCATGTGATGTCTCCTGGGTTGTTTGAATTTCGTATTTGATTCTGAGGAACCGCCATGTGAGGTTCCCGGTTTTTCCTCAAACCGGGTTAGGGTACCGGATCCCTCTAACCGGCTTATGAAAATGAAAAAAGAGATTTGCGAAATTAAGAGAGACCACCTAAATTTCAAAGACAAAATCTAGCAACATGCCAAGGCACCCATAGAGAAATAATGTGATGTTACAAAGAAATAAAACATCACAAGAACATACACTGTGAAATATAATCCCTTTATAATTATATCTCTAATCAAGTCGGTTGCATACTAGTTTTATCAACCTAGATACTCCATGTCCCTATCTTTGGATTTCCAGAAATGAACTTGCCGATAGAACACCATTCCCATAGATTTAATAAGGTATCCCCATTTCTATTAAAGGGCCTATGATATCAAATTACATTAAAGAACAAAAGGGAAAAATACTTTCTTTCATTATTCATTAATGACATATTAGTCATGAAATACCCCAAATTCCCAACTTCACGATGAACATATATCATCATGGTTTACGACAATACATCAAATCATGCAAATAATGACATGAATTAATAATAGCCTTAAATTATAAATAACATTACACACATACCCATATAAGAAAATCCAATGATATATATAAATGTGAATTTTCTACTAGTGGTTCAAGTTCTCATACTCTTTTTTATAGTGATTATCAAGGATGAAATTTATGAGAAGAAGCCTAAATGAATTATGAGCCCCTAACCTAAATATAATTCATCATTTGTTTCCTATAAAATGATATCATACAACTATAGAAAATATATTTAAGAATATTTTTATTTCACTTACAGGTACTCATCATAGCAAGGAACTGCTACAAACGTTCAGTACGGCATGTTTCCTTAGAAAATTATCACGTAAAATAGAATACAAAAAAAATCATGATGAGATAAAAAAAATTTAATATCAAAATTACCTGAATATAAGTAATCAAAAAGTTCATAGAAGTTAGTTCAAGGGAACCAAATCCAATAACTTTCAGCATGTTACCTCTAACTATTAAGGAATGATATTGGTATATTGAAATATCCTGACAATAGTTCAACAAGTGAGATTAGAACATTATCACGTTATTGTAAAGTTTTCATAGAACCTTAACTGATCAGCTTATTTGGAGTTTTATAAGTGACATTGAATTATCTATTTGATTTGTATACAATTTGGATATGTGAAATGGTTGGTCTTCTAATTTATAGATCTAGAAAACTTTTATAGAAGTTGTATCTCCCACTTAAATTGCAATATTATTGGTTGATGGTTTTATGGAGAATCATTCCAACAAGGATGTCATTGTTTGAAATATTCCATGTGTATGAAGATTGGTGTTAGTTTTATATGGAAGAGGTTGAGCCTATGGGTCACTTAATTTTCCATTGTTGTTTTGTTAAGAATATTAGTTCACTTTTTTCTATGTTTTTGTAATTTGGTACCAATTAATTTTTAGTGGTGTATAATGTTTTGATCCACTGGGATATATCTTTTGATAATATAAAAGTTCAATATTCTATTTCACATACATGGTTCTTTTGTATGTAAAGAAATGAGTTTTTTTTTCAAAAAAATGTAATCTATATATAGATTTTAGGTTTATAGGGTAGTAGATCTTATCAAGGTTTAGAGAAAAAGGCGAGGGACTAGGACACTTGTTTAAATTTAATATTTTGAGCTTGAATATACTTTAGTTTTTAATCTGTTTGTTAAAGTTTTCCTGGCATAGAGGTTGTTAAAAATATTTTTTCTATTATTATTTTGGATGAGTGTAAAGTTCATAATAACTTAGTTTGTTGTTATTTCTTGGGGTCAATTCTAGTTTTCGGTCATCATTTGTGGTTTCTCAATATGGAATCTAGGCATTTTAATTTTCATTTGAAAGTTTTTGAGTGGTAATTGAGTAATTAAAAGTTATTATATTTGTAGAAAACTATAAGGGGGAGTATAAGAGGAGATAAACCTATCTATATCTTCTAAATAAAATCTGATTACTCTTAAATTCCCAATCAGTTCTATTTTGGAATTTCTAACCACTTTATAAACTATTTTGTTTTTATTTTATGTTTTTAAAAACATTTTAAAATCTTCTAACATACTATTCTTGAAAAAAAATAAACAAAAGTGACAGTTTTGTAAGCTTAGTCTCAAACCTCATCATGAAGAAACCCTAGGAACCATTGTAATGCATTTTAAGGGGAAAATTATTAATAAGATATTTCATGAAAAAAACCCCGTCAATATATTGGAGTCATTTATGGGTTGTTTTCTGATAAGTGTTTTTTATGCATACATTTTATTGTGTTTTAATATTGTAATTTCTGTAATTTAAATGATATTATTGCCAATATTTTGACTATTTGACTAATTTTGTGTTTTATGGTAGGATACGACATATTTTTGGAAAATGAGAAAAAAGCGATTATTTTCATGAGTAAAATAAATGGAGTGACACTGAGATATTGTAGCGAGAATACAATTTCTTATAAAGAGGAAACAAGATACAAAAATGTAAAAATATGTTTTTCACATCATGTAAGGAATACACGATATGAGTCCATCGAGAGATACAACCCACCTCTCATTATAAAACATAAATTTAATTCATATTGTACGAATCTATTACATGATGTGTACACTATTCTGGTCATTTAATTTTTGGGGAAGAAGATTCTCAAAAGCTACTTTTGGCGCTCATTACATGACCTATAGCCAGTACATGTTGTGAACCTGTCAGAAATCCGGTGTCTTTAATGCACCTACATGATAATTTTTATGGAAAAATATATTTATTCTTACCTTCAACCACATACCAGGATATATCAAAGAGAAAAAGAAACATTGATGAATTCCATTAATGGAAACCACCACATATCCCTGATTTTCCGCCGTTATTCACCACCTTTCTTCTCTGGGTATCCAAGCTGCCTTTTCTCATCATGCCTAGAATGAGTGAGTTTTTTTATTTATGATAAGTGATGTTATTGTAGGAGGAAGTTATATATTATGATCATTTTTATATAATTTTCATGTTTTGGATTGCTTCAACTCTATTTCTTAATTCTAATTCTTCTTATTTTCATACTTCATGAACACCGTCTTCATTCTAAAGAGTTTTATTTTATTGTGTCAATTAATTTTTCTTGTTTGTGTATGAAAATTATGAAGATTAGGTATATTATGTTTAAATAGGATTTTGGGTCCCCCAGTTTTGTGATTAAACCTAGTAGATGGACATTATAATGGTGTAATCATAGGATTAGTGTAGGGTACCCATACCAAGTATCCTAAAAGACCCAATTATGACACTAGACAAGAGTGAACACAAAATTAATTGAATCCCTAGTTCATGATCCTGAACATCACTGAACCTGGTAAGCATAATATCTTTATTTAAAACTCTATCTTTTATACACTTTCTCTCTCTTCTAATTTATCAATCAATTGCATTTTTTTAATTCATTTAATTAATTTAGAGCATACAGACTGTGCTTGTGGGTTCGACGCTCAGACATGCCAAGTACCTTAATTTTTTTAGTTAGTTCGTCTGATTTTTATTATTTATTTAATTTCTTTATCCCCATATGAATTAAAAACACCCTATAGGATGTAAATTTTTCGATGCGTTTACCGGGGAAAAATGCTGATATGTTTAAATTTATTAGGAATTACCATAATTGTTTTTATTTTAGTTATTTTTTTACACTTGGTTGTTTCATACTATTGTCTCAGGTAAAAATCATTTACATGAATACTCTAATCATGGGAAGGATAAAGTGAACAATCTTTCATTCAACCTAGAGTTTCAAAAGACTTATAGATGTAGAGGAAAGAGTGGTAAGAGGCTGAGAGAGAAAAATACATCATGGTTGGAGAAGTTCCAAGATCACTTCCGGAGATGTGCACACTTATAGATTATGAAAGACCATTAGGGATGTGTATTCAACCCAGAATTCTAGTGCTTCCAGTCATCATACCACAATTTGAGATCAATCTAGAAACCATCAATATGATAAAAAACTTGATGCAATTTTCTTGGATGCCGCATGAGAATTAAAACATACACATAAGGAGCTTTCTTAAACTCTGTGATACTTTTAAAATCAATAATGTCTCAACTAATGCAACATGTCTTATGTTTTTTAGATTTTCATTAAAAGAAAAAGAAATATAAAGGATTCAAATCCCCTGTCTCATTCCATTTCTACATGGGATGATTTGGCGAGAAATTTTCAAACTATATTTTTTCACCATCATAATCAATGAGCATCAGGGTATAAATTTTAAATTTTTATTAGTTTTAAGTTGATTACCTCTATAGGACTTCAGAGATATTAAACATTTTACTTGAAAATTTCCTCATCATGTGAATAAAATATATTTGTTTATTAAATAATTTTATAAATATTTTTTCATAAGAGAACATATCAATTGTAGATGCTAAATTAGGTGGATTTTTAATGAGAAATTCACCTGAGGAGGGCCACAATATTATGTATGAGATGTCCAATAATATTTTTTAGTGGCAGATAGAAACCACCCAAAGGTGAGAGGTGAATATAGTGGGAAATAACTAGATGAATTATCAAATAGAGTCTATGACTCAGAAGATGAATGCGATAATGGACAACCAAAATCCCCAAGGAATGTACTATAAATATGTAAATTATTGGGATTATAATCATCAAAATTACTCATAGGGATAGAGGTCACAACAACTGAAAATATAGAATAAAAATTAAGGCCAAGGATTTTATCCAAGATAACATGGTTTTCAACCAAAACACCAAGGGAAAACACTGAAAAGTCATGTCCATTCACTGGAGGAGATCCTTGAAACCTTTTTGAATACTAGAGGAGCTACAACAAAAGATTTAACAATATACTCCAGGGATCAAGGAACTAAAATCAGAAATTTGAGAAATGAATAACAAAAGCAATGAGTAGTAATTAGGAACTTTGAAACTCAAGTCTATCAGATTTCTGTTCAACTTAGAGATAAGACAAGACGAGTACCTACATGATGTCCAAACCAAAATCCCCATGAAGATATGGAATTTTTATTGCTTAAAAGTGGGAATTAGAAACCAATAAGTACTAGAGAATTTGACAGACTTAAATAATAAAAACTAGTTTGATCAAGGAAAGAAAACCATAGATAAGCACAGGAACATAAAT
Source organism: Viscum album (assembly GCA_963277665.1). NCBI lineage: Eukaryota > Viridiplantae > Streptophyta > Magnoliopsida > Santalales > Viscaceae > Viscum > Viscum album. Next base: position 175,800,407 of record OY728157.1, read on the forward strand.
AAAAGGATTCCCACCACCGTTACAACAACCACTACCTTTTTTCTGAATAAGTTTAAGCAGGAAAATATTGATGAAAGAAATGATTTTTTTAGTTATATTCATAAAGAAACATATCAAAATTTCATTTGTAGAGGCAATAAAAAACTTTCCCATCTATTCAATGTTCATAAGGGAGTTAGTGACAAACAAAAACAATCTCAGAAAATTATCCACTATTCCATTAAGAGGAGAATGTTTATAAATTGTATTAATAATCCTACCAATGAAGCAACCCAATCTTTGTAGGTTTTCCATTATGATTAATATTGGTTCGAATGGGTTTGGTAGTTCCTTATGCGATTTATGTGCCAGTATAAATATAATTTCATATAAAATCTCTAGATCTTGGGATTGAGAGAGATGCATCCAACTCGAGTTACGATTCAACTAGCTAGTATAACAATGAGACATCCCCAAGTACTTCTTGAAGATGTTATTGTTAATATATATATGTTCTATTTTTTATGGGTTTTCTAGTGATGGAAATGGATGAAGAGAATGTCCCAATAATCTTCTGAAGATCGTTCTTTTCTATGGGATGGGAACCGATTGATATTCACAATGGGGAACTAATATTTAGAGTTGGAGGATCATAAGTAAAGTTCAAATTGTATAGGGAAATGAAGGAATAAGAAGAAACAGTTGATGAATTCTCAAAAGTTAGTCTGTTGGAAGTCAAGGATTTTATTTTCCATGGATGAAGAGATGAAGTAGTAGATTTAGAAGTTAAAAAAATTATTAGAAAAATATTTATTTAGTGGAGACACTTTCATCCAAGAGGAATTCAGAGAAGGGGAATAGGTTTTTACAGTCAGTAAGTTTCAATTTGATTATTCAATAAGGGCTAAGAATTGTTGGATTGGGACTATTGAAAATGAGAAGGTACTAACCAGTGGAAGAGTAAAATTAGTTTTAGAAAAAGTGAGGGGACCCATATAAATAGTGGAGTCACATCTTCAATTTTTTTTGATCCAGTTCAGGCAACCTATTTCCTACCATTTCCCCCTAAACTAAATCTAAAATTGGTAAGGTCAAGAAAATGACTTTTAAAAAATCAATTTTGGGAGGAAACCCGAGTTTTTTTAGTTTTTTTATTTTTTATTTTTTATTTTTCGGATCATGAACTCTCCCATAATTATTTAAAATTTTATTTAATTATCAAATACATTCACTAGTTTTTTTTTATTTTTACAGGATCAATAAGAAACCAGTAGGTAGCAGGAAATAAGAATAATATTGTATAAAAATAAGCTTCATTAAATGAGGAGTATGCATTTTAATTATTTAATTTTATATTATATTTGAAACATTAAATTTTTAGGGATTTAATTGCAAATCATATACCCCAGATTTTATTATTTTTTTACTCAACTGAATTAGGAGACATAAAATAATAATAATAATAATTACTCCTTGTATTTAAATTTATTTTTTAATAAATTTTATTGAGAAAAATGGTGAAATAAATTTTAGGGATAAACATAAGGATTGAAATTTAGAAAATAATGATTTAGGGGAGCATGTTTATTCTTGTAAATGAAATTTTCTTGAGATTTTTCCAAGCTTTGAATTTTTTATATTTTTATTAATTGATTTAATTATTCATATACATTACCATGAGTAATTTTCCAAACCATCAGTCTCATTCTAGAGGAATCCTTTGTGCCTAATGTTTCCCATTATTTGTTAATGTTTTATTGAGAAACATGGGCATGTTATATTCTATAACTATCTTGGCATCTTACGAAGTCTATGAATGAATAGAATCACTTTTAATATGATTGAGACATCTTTTTTCAACCCTTTATCATTAAAACCATTGAAAATTAATCATTTTCATCTTGTACAAGCCATAAATAGCCTTGTTAAGAAATGAGACATGTTACAATCCAATTTTATCCATTCATACCTTCCTCTAATTTTTTTTCATGATATTTAAAATAATAAGTTTAGGGTTTGGATTTTCTATGGTGTACTAAATATACTTCATTGAGGATATTTTTCTAGGTTTTCATTATGATCTTCCAAGAGGGCATGTATTTTTAATTGTATTTTATTACTCATCTCTCTTTTTTAATTTTTTTTAATTTTTTTAGAAAAAATGAGAAACAAATTAGGTTATGTCTTATGAGTATAAAAAATCCCCATTTTTAGACCAACTATATTTTTATCGTATGTGGTTAGGTGGTGGATGTGATATTTTTTTTCAGTATAAATTTTTAAAAAATATAATTGAAAACAGAGAAAAAATGTAAAAAAGAGCAATAGAGGTTGATTAATTCATCGTGGTTACATGTAACATGATCTCAATTTGAATTTTTTAGGGTGAAGAGAGAGATGAAATCTCTAGAGGGAGATTTTTTTGATCTTATCTTTTGATATCGTGAATTTTGATTTAGAGTTAAACCTACATCTTGATATTTTATTTTTTACATCATTTACCTTACTTTTATAATCCTCCTAAACATTTGAACCTAAATAGTGAATACCTCATGACTAATTGTGATATCTATCATTACATGGTGGATAAGTTAGATACCTTGAAAGTATATGGTAAGTGACATGTTCTTAAGGTATGTCTTGAACTTTTTTTTTACATTTATACCCTGATGATGAGTGTAAAAATTCATGTGAGGTAAATTGAAAATGACCTACTTATTGAACTGAATAGAAAATTGAAAATCAATTAGTAAAAAATCATGGTTATTTCAAAGGAGAAAAGTAAAATAATTTATTGATTTTTTTATTTGAAAATAGAGGCTGGAAAACTTTTTTTTTAATTTTCCGAAAACCGGTTTAGGAGAGCCGGTAACCGCACAATCCTGAAATTTCAAATTTCAAACATTCAAAAAAAAAAGATCCATCAAGCCACCTCGAACCACGTGACCGCCTCGAGCTGCACACCCACCTCGAGATGCGGGTCGTCACAAATCTCAACACCGTCTCTAGCCATGTCGCCGATGAGACAGTCCGACCATCTGCATCCGTCGACGTCGCCGGAAAACAACAGATCGCAGCCATCACAATATTCGAACCATTCATCAGTATAGAAATGCATCATCGACGCAAAACAAAACCATCACCGCAGTCACAAGTCCATCCACACACTCAAAACATCATCCTTGAACCATTGAGGAACAAATTCAACCTATGCTCATGAAAACGCATGAACAGAAAGATCCAATATAAAGAAGCAGCAACACCCACGCCAAAACATAAAAAGGAATCACCACCCACATATCGAGATAGTGCCTTCAGAAAATAACTGCAGTTCGAAACCCCGAAAAGGAACAAAAATAGGAGAAGAAAAACAAAAACCAGCAGATCCCGCCACCACCGAACAAAAGATCCGCATTAGGCACAAAAAAACCCTAACTCAATCACCAGAGAAAAGGCAGAAACCCACAAACCGCCGACACATACGCGCAACCTTCGAATGAGGAGAAAATCACCACAAGACCACCAAAAGCTTCCGAATAGAACCAGGAGCGCTCCGAAGAGTATGTCGGTGATGATCCGGTCTTACACCCACAGATCTGAAGAAGAAACCATAGGAGCCCATAGTGCATCACCACGAGAGGAGGCCTCGAGGCCACATAACGCCACTGCAGCAAAGAACCTCCACCAAAACCCGATAAGCGTGAGGAGAAACACCGCGCCATCCGCAGTGACGAATCTCGCGGCGGCGAGAGAGAAACCCTAGGGAGAGCCCCTTACGGGCGCATCCATTCTCTTTTGAAAATAGAGGCATTGGTGAATTTTCTTGTGAGATGTTTGATTTTTTAATTTCCCATTCACTCAATTGCTTTTATTTACGTTGGTTTTAAATCACGATAGAGTGAAAATAATTTGTACTATGTTGAGATTCCATCCTTGAGGAAAATTTTGAATTCATGTGCGGGGGTATTTGATAAGTTCATTTTATGTACAGCTTTTAGGGTGTTCTAATATAGTAATTTCTATAATTTAATTGATATTCTTGATAATATTTGGACTGTTTGACTTGTTTTTTTATGGAAGGATAAATAGATATTTGATAAATAGAAAAAAGATATTATTTTCATGATTAAAAGGAATGGCATGACACTGAAATATTAAATTCGTAAAATAATTTATTATGAAGAGGAAGTAGGATGTAGAACAGGAAAAAGAAGTTTTTCATTTGGTGTAGAGAATACATGACGCGAGTTCATTGGGAGATACTTGTCGCCACTCATTACTAGTCGTGAAGCTAATTCACATTGTGGAAATATGTTAAAAAATGTGTACACTATTCACATTGTGTAAGTTTCAGGACATAAGCTTATTTTCAGAAGCCACTTACACCACTCATTACATGATGTGTAACTAGTACACGTCATGAACCTATTGAAAATCCAGAGTCTTTAATGTGCTTGATGGATTATTTTGATGAAAAAACCTATTTATTATTACTTTTGGACACACACCAGGATATCTTAGAGATAAAAAAATGCATGGATGACTTCTATTAATTAGAACCACTATAAAGCCTTGCTTCACTGCCGTTATTCACCACCTTCATTCTCTAGGTATCCATAAGGCCTTTTCTTATCATTCCTAGCATATGCGAGTAGTTTTATTTTTGTAGGATGATGTGATTGTTGGGGGAAGCTCTTATTAGGCATTAGTTTTGAATTCTTTTCATATTTTGGATTTCTATAACCCTGTTTCTTAATTCCAATTCACCTTCTTTTCTTATTTCATGACCATTGGATGTATTTCAAGTATTTTTATTTTATTTCATCAATTAACATTCCTAGTTTATGTATGATTATTATAAAGATTAGGTTGATTATGTTTAAATAGGGTTTTGGGTCACCATGTTTTGTGATTTTTCCTAGTACATGGGCATCCAAATGGTGCAATTATCGGATTAGTATAGGGTACCTATACCAAGGATCCCAAAAGACCCAATTATGACACAAAAAATGAATGAAACCAAAATCCATTGAATATCTAGGGAATGAACCTAAAAATAATTAAACTTGGAATGTCTCATCTCTTGATTTAAAAAATTATCTTTTTTCACTTTTCTCTCTCTTTTCAATCAATTAATCAATTGTTTTTTTAATTCCTTTAATTAATTTAGAGCATAAAGACTGTCCTTGTGGGATGATAACTCATACTTTACAAGAACCACAATTTAGTAGTTAGTTTTTACAAGTTTTATTATTTATTAAATTTGTGTAGCCATAATGGAATTAATGATTTTTTATGGGCTTTTAGTTTCGAAATTTATTTTAATTTATTTTTTCATCACTAGGATTTTAACCGTTAATTTGGAACTCTAAAAAAATGGACATTTAAAGTGAATACTACAATTATTGGCAAGAATATTAAAAAATTGATAATTTTAGTAAGGTAGAATATTTGAAACAGAAATCCCAAAAAATGAATAGTAAGTATAAGAAAAATGATTTTATTTATAAAAATTATTTAATACTTAAATAAATATAAAAAAATAAAACTTTTCTATTCTTATGTTTTATATTTTAAATATTTTTTCAACTATAAATAAGTGAAAGAAAAATAAATCCTTATCCCACACAATTTTCCAATTTAAAAACCTCGAGGGAGAAAGAGAGTTTAAAGATGAATTATTTCTTTTTTTCTTATTATACTAGAAGGAGGACATCACACATGAATTTCCTATTGATTTGAGTATTGGTAATCAAATTAATTCAAATAATTTTTGGGTTAATTTAAAAAAAAACTAAACTAGAGTTTGATCTCCCATACTTTTTCAATGAAAATTATTTATATTTGAGTACTTTTATGATTCAATATAATATTTATTTTGAGTTGAAGCTATTTAAATAAAAGATATAATTACCACCACCTAATTGAAGAAATGGTTAATTATATTGGTATTTTATGAAGGAGAAATAAATTAGTTCTAAAATTTATGAGGGAGATACATTTTCAAAGAAACAATTTATTTTTGATTTTATTGAATCTATTTTTTAAAATAAAACCCCTTTTAATATTACTGAAGATTTAGTACCATTGTTGTAGGCCCTAAGGTAAGAAGATGAAAAAATGTAAAATTTTGAAGAGAAAATGGAGGAACCAGTTGTGTTATGCAATGGTTTAAATGATTGTGGTGGTACTAAGCATGTTTTCAAAGAAATAATTATATTTCATGCTAGAATTGAATATAAACTACATCATAAAATTAAATTTTTTCAACCAATAAATTTTTTTTCTTGAGGATTAAGTGTCGATAATTTTTCTTTATATTTGGTTCTCTCTTACACTACTCCATTGAAACCACAAATGCATGATGGTGATCATGGATAAATTTGGTTTTGGGAACTTGTAAAAATTTTACATGTTGAGGAAGATTTGAGAAATTTTATTTTTGGATCATTATTAAAAAACCAGTCCCACTTTTATATTGGGGATAATATAATACCACCATATAGCTATAGAAAACCTAAAATTCATCCCCCACTTGGGAGTTCAAACCCAAATTCTTTCCATTTTACTCATTTTTTTCTTATTTTAAATTAAAATTGGATTTTTGTTTTTTGGTTTTTTATAGGTTTCCAAGTGGTTTCTGTTAGGAGTTTAACATAATGTTGATACTTGATAAACTAGATCACGTCTTTCATTATAAATTAGTTTCATTGTGTATATAATTATTTATTTTAACTTCTCAAATAACTATTACACAATAATTAGATTTAACAAAATAACTGTTGGGGAATAATATCCTTTATTAGATCAAGATTTTTTGTTTTATATTTCATGTTTTACCCTTTTAAATATTTTTCCATTTTATTTCAAATTTCTTGCATATTTTTAATTTTTTTGAATTTTAAAAATTTATAGGATGAAAATTCATACATATATAATTTTTGAAACTAATGATAATTAGTGAGCTAATTTAACCTATTTAACTGAATTTAAGTGATTGATGAAATGACTTTGTGTCAAGTTTAAAACATTGAAAATTTAATAAAAAGTCTACTGAATTTTCAATCCCATTACATAAATAACTGTAAAAACTTTGAAATCACCTGATTGAAAGAATTATAATCCATTATTATATATTATTCCCTATAATCCCATTTTTGAGTGAACCAAACAATTATTTTTTAGGAAAAATTTTATTCATTTATATCAAACCCTAAGAGGTTGAGGCCCTGCTGTTAAATTTATTGAGGGAATTATTTGATTTTAAAAGCCCCATTTTCAGTAAGAACATTTTTATGATTAAAATCCCTTTACATTTTAACCTTGTGATCCATTAGTATCCACGAATAACTTAAAATCCACATTATAATCTAGTTTTCCTTATCCTATCTTATTTAGAAGTATAATTTCATTGTTTAGTTGAACATAAGTGTGTGGGGATGATTTCTTGTGATTTTATGCATTATTATAAGATTATTTGTGGTTAAAATAAAAGGTAATGATTTTTTTAGAGAATATAATTTTTATTCTACTAAATACTATTTTGAGATGATTTTTTAAATTTAAACCTTGAAAAGAAATTTTTTGATCCAAATTTTCTATTAAGAAATTAAAGGGAAATAAATATTGATATACTAAAAAAGAAATATTATTATTATAAATAAGAGATTATAAGTCACCCCATTGTTCAAAACTCAAAGAATCCCTTACCTCCTTCAAAAATTAGTTCTATATAGATTTTGATAATATTAAAAAATAAAATAAAATCCCTGAATCTATTTGAGTGAATAATTTTCTTCTATTGAAATGATGAAGGTGTGTAATATCCTTAAACATTTTCATGATGTTTAGAGATAATATAATACCAAGGTGTTTGAGGAGAAGAGTATACTATAGTGAAAGATGAATTATACAATTTTTTATAAATATTAAAACTCTCCTTATTTTGCCTCATAATTTTTAAAATCTAAAGACTAACATCACTAATCCTTTGAATATCCCTAAAGATTCACCACGATCACCATAAATTATTAACTAATTTTGGTGGATATTTATAAATCTATAAAACCTATGGTGAACCTTTAATTTTTTTAACGAGAAGAGATTATTGTTATTGAGGAGGCATGAAATTTTTTGGATCCTTGGTATCAACTCCCTGGATCTCATGGGACTGTTCTTTAAAATTACTTTTGTATTGTTTTTATGCTCACTTGTCAAGGATTCCAAGTCTTATGTTTTGGGGAATTGATAGATATAATATTTTCATTAATTTTTCCTTGAATTTAAATGATTTAATCCCCATAATGTTGTAATATTAAGTGTAATTAAATCAATTTTTGTAATTAGTGAGGTTTTGAACTTAATTGTGAAATTGTCTTAATTATGGTCTTTTAACTATTGTTACTCACTTTGATATTTCAGCCAAAACATTTTCCATACCAATTTAAATTGAAAGTTTTTTAAGGTTTCATAGATTATGGGATTCATTTTATTTAGTTGAATCAACTGATAAATTTAACCATATGAGGACCACATAAATTTATAAAGTTGGAAAAATTTTGGGTAGACATAATCGAATAACCTTCATTAAATGGGGAATAACTGGATATCCACAACTCTAAATGTGTATATTCCAGTTGTAAATTAAATAAAACTATGATTCCCATGTGTTTATTGAAAATGATATAAAATTCTCCCATTAATAAAATTTATAAACACATGAAATTGGATAAATCTGAATAGTCTATTTAGAAAAAAATGAAAACTTTAGTAATTCTATGATAACATTTTATGTACATCTCAAAAAGGCCTTAGAATTTTTAAGTTGATAGAAAAGAGTTTTTTTAAAAATTTTCTAGAAGATTACCTAGTGATATTCATCCACCTAGTGAGGAAAAAATAGACTCAAAGTAGACAGATGTAAATAGAGGGAAAATATACCTAAACTCTTATTTATAAATATGAGCATTCAATACTATTTCATGGGTTAGATATGGAGATAGGATGGGATGTGCTTGAGGGGATATGAGGACCAATAGTAGTATACATGTAGTAATATAACAATATCTAGATAAACTCTCTAGTAGCTATGTATAATGAAGATCTGATGATGATTTTCCTAGTTAATATTCTAGGTTTTTCTTATAATATATCTGAATTATTATATAAACTATTTTATATATTGAATATATTATTTTTATCTCTTTAATTCATTCCCTTTTAACTATTCTGGTTGGTTTCTCTACTTATGAGAGTAAAGTGGTTGTCACTGTTAAATGTTCTTTGGTGAGGTGTCACCTTTGAGTATAATGTGTTTTATCTGGTTTGATATCTTGGAGGAATTAAATTAGCTGAGTCACTTATATAATGGGATAAACACCCATATTTTAGGTTTCTTGATATGGTTTCCATGCAACTTAGGTATTCATTTGAAAACATTTGAGTTTTAATTGAGTAGTTCAACGTGGTGATATTTGTAGACATGGATATGGGGGAGTATCTAAGGATTGAAACTTATCCATAGATAAAAACTAAAATAGTATTACTCTAAACATACCAATCTATTCTACTTATGAATATATAACTCTTTTATAATATATTTTATTTTTATTTTAAATTTTTTTAAACATTTTAAAATCCCCAAACCTCTTAAAATTTATAAAAATTTAACAAAATTGGTAATTTTTCAAGATTATTCTTCATAATTTTCATGAGATAACCCTTCATACCATTTTAATACATTTATAAGGGGAAAATTATTAATTTGGTATTTCATAAAAAAACCCTTTAACTCTCTCTCTATATATTCACTTCTAAGTATCAAATCTCTTTAAAAAATGATCAGATTATAGTTTTGATAGTTCATAGAAATCTTCACGTGTGAGTCTAACCTTCCTCTTGTGAAAAAATATCATATTATCTCATTTTTTCTATGAATTTTTAGAAAATCCGTATTATGAGGTATTTTTATAAAATTTCTTGATTTCAACTTATTGTAGTTGAATTAGATGGGGGTTTCCAATGAGAAATACCCTTTGACACCCAAGAAGGTGATCCCTTGATTTCTAATTAGTATTTACATTAATGGAGCATATCTTATTAAATGTGAGAAATACTAATTGTTTGTGTATTCTCTAACTAATTTAATTTGTTTTTCTTAAATACATATGGTATTATTGAAGCTTGGGAAAGCCTGAGTGGTCCATGGGAGGTTTGTGTTGAATCTTTTGGACTTTGATGAACATTTCCTACTTTAATTAGAGTTTAAAACCCTGAATTTAGACTTAATATGGTATTCTATGTCCAGGACTTAACCTTGGGATCCTCACGTGGCATCTTAGTTTATTCATTGTTAATAAAATGATTAGGAACAGACTAGGATAGAGATGATTTGGCCTGGGAACTAACTTTGAGTGGGTTAATGGCTTACTAGTATAAACCTTAATGTGTTATATAACTATAACTGATTTATGTTGGTCTTAAATGATAAGTCATTCATTTTAATGGTTTATTACTATATTGTTGGGTCCTCATCCACCTATATCTAATTAGAGTTGGTATCTTATCCAGACTTTTTATGTTGTGGTATCTCATCTATCCGAGGTGGGCTATTGATACATGATTCACTAGAAGGATCATAAAATGGTGGACTCTTTTCCACTTTGATAATTTGGGTTAGTGTTAGATCATCCCCTTGAGGGTTTTTTGGTGGTATACTGACCACCAATTAGAGTTTTCATATGGGTGAATTGTCCACTTGGCGATTGGTATGGGTGTTACATCTTCAATCCAAGTATTGTTATTGATGGTGCCTCCTCCAACTAAAGAATTATAATGGTGGTGCACCATTCATAAAGAAATTTATATTTGTGGTATATTTTCCACCTAGAGAGTGGAACTAGTGCTGTATCATCCATGTTGATTAAGTTCGAGGTGGTGTATCATCCACCTAATGAGATGATTCTAGTGGTGCATCATTTACTCAATAAGTGATGTATTGTTGGTGTATTATCCACATGAGACATGTATTAGTGGTATATCCTACATCTATGATGATAATTATTATTATATCATCCATTTGGGATTGGAGATGGTTAAATAAATTGGTGACGTACAATTTACCATTGGTATTGTGTTATTGATGGATCATTCACCCAGATGTATTGTTATGGTGATATATCATTGAAATTGTGATGCTTTATGGTGATAGATTGTTCATCATTTTTATAGTATGATGGGTGATAAAGTATTAAAACCAAGGGTATATCATCCAATTCCATCATTTTATGAAGTTGGTATAATCACATGTGGTTTGGAAGGATCCCTATAAGGGGTTATAGGTTATTTATTTATTTCTATATGAAAACTTTATTTCAAGTATCCACATGTATTTAATAGACTTATTAAAGATAATATTGGTAGTTGCCTACCGATTTGTACTCACACCCTACTCATGTGCCCCAATACCTAAGAAGACTTATTATTTTGTGGCCCTAGTATGGGAAATGGACCCACCATTATTGATTGATGAGTTGGTGGATTTTTATCAGAGTTGGGATATTGGATTAGGGTTGGACTCGGGACCATTTGTCTAAATTTACATTATAAAAAATAAATTGATTCCTTATTGGGTTGTGTGTGTTAAAAATGTTGATATAGATGTATTACTAAGAATCTTATATTGTCATGAAAAAGGAAAAGGTAGTTTTATAAAAATCCTAAAGTAGTTGTAGCAATGTTATTTGAAGCTGGCCAAGTATCACATTGTGGTGTTCTTAGTCATTCTATGATGGTAGTTTGAAGTGAAAAGAAGAAAGGAATATATTTATTTGTTTGAATAAGAGTAACATATAGATATAGGGTGAAAAAATGGAAAAATAATGCAATATGTAAGAGTAGTTGAGATGAGGAGGATTATATATAATAGTAACATGAGGCATAATTTGTAGAAATGGTAAATAGTTGGCCATACCATGGGGTAAAGTGCTATTCTATGGTGGTTTTAAAATGGGGTGACATTTTTTTACCAAGACATGGAATATATAATTTTAGGATTGAAATGTACCTATGTCAAATAGAGAGTCCCATAACAGCCATTGTGGAAGCTCTAAGGGTTCTTAAGAAAATTTAAGGTGATCTTACAATCTAAAGGTGTCCAAAATATGGTGGAATTTCATGCTCATGAAGAATAAGTATGCATGGGATGGTATTTTTGGAGTATAAGTTTCCACACTTTGATGTGTAGTGTCACTCTATGGTGTTCTTGTAAAAGAAAAATCCTTAGGTTTTCATCACAACATGATTTTTGGGTGATAGATGTTAAATTAAGAGATTAATATTTACATGTCATAACGAAGAGAATCATGCCATGGAGAAAAATGTTGAATATTAAAGTGTCAAAAAAATCTGAGGACCACACCATTATAATGATTATTACAACAAGATAATGTTAAGTCAATAGAATTCAAATTTTATATTTTCTATAATTTATTAGGGAAATCACTGAATTAAATGGGAGATCTTAACTTGAAATTAAAGAGGATATTTGTATAAATTTTCATAACTTATTTAATGTGAATTAATTATAATTTAATAGTGTTATATAGTGATTCAATAAATATATAAGAGATATATTTCTGTATGAAAAGGAGGTAGTCAGAACATAAAAGATCAGAGGAGAGATTCATAGGGAGAATGGAGGAGGAATTCCATAAATGTGTTGGAAAGTTAAAAAGGGTGATCCAAGAAGTTATCTCATGGGAGGTTTATAGAGTTAATCAGTGGATTAAAGTGGTGTAGAATTGATACTCCCATGCTACTATGAACTCCCTATTTATTCATAAAGATTAACAAAAAAACTATCATAGAGGCATTAATATATTTTTGTGGAGTTATAGTAGCGAGTTTCTTATTTTTGTATGGATTGTAAACATGGAGGGTTAGTGTAGTTTTTTTTAATTATAAAACAAACATATATAGTAGTGTTTTAGGTAAAAAACACATTTACTTTTCATACTCATTGGATTATCCTAGTTTGGGTGAGAAAAGAACAATTTATTTTGCACATCTTTTAATTGATTTATCCTATTTTATTAATTTTTTGGGAGAGTATTATTTCTAATATTGAAAAAATAAGATCATTGGTGAGGGTTTAATAGAAAATGATCAATATACCTTGATTAAATCCCTCTTAGGGTTTTTTTACCTATCATGGGAAAAATATGTTGTTTAAGGGATAAAGGTTCTTGGTAGATTATTCTAACTCATAAGTTATGGAAGGGGTCTTCATCCACAAGGTGATTTTGATCTTTGATAGAAAAAATTCTAATTATAAAATATTTAAATGAAAATCTATTTATAGTCATTGGGAATGAATTTATACATGACTACTATACATGTGATCTTGATTAGAATATAGAGTATATAATTATCAGAGAAATAACAAAATGTTCTTGATAATGATGGAAAAAGAGTCAACACATTAGATGAAGCATTATACAATGATATATATATGTAAGTGACGTCATGTAAATCCTAACATTCCCTATTAGAAAATTTCTCAAAAGTTTATAAACAAAATTTCAAGGTCTGTGAAGATAAATTTTAGGTACTATAGAACATGTATAAGAATATGAGGATTAACCCGAATGAGTTTGTTAATGTATTCTTTGATTATATGAACATCAATTTGGAGGAAATATACATACTGAAAGAAAACCTTGATGATGTTAAAATATTTAAAGGGATCTAAAGAAGATTTCTACCATATTTCAAATTAAATGTCTTAGATTCCAAAGAAAAATTACCAAGGGAGGTGATATTGGATAGTCTTGAGAATAATCTCATTACATATGATATGAGTAATAATGAAAGCAATTCTTTTCAAAAGGAAAAATCTCAAAAAGTGGCATTCAAGGTTATGTAGAAACTTAGAGTGAAGGAACTCAAGAAGAATGGGAGATTGATTATTTAATATCATTCCTTTCCTTAAAAACTCAAATGGGGAAATGAAATATTTAAATTCAAGCTTCCAATTTCTTTATTTTTATGTGTAAAATTTATGGATTTCACCTAAATGAATCTAAATAAGTTATGAGAAGATGATGAAGATAATGAACCCATAAATAAATCATTAAGGATACAAAATTTAGGACAAGAAGATGAAAATTATAAGTAATGTAAGTGGAGGAATTTTAGGATTTCAATGAAGATAATGAGGAAGTTCTTGTATCTGTCATAGAAAAACCTCAATCATAAGATAATGATAATGAAAACATTGAATTTGAGGGGGGAGGTGAATATTATGGTTGAAATAGAAGTTGATCTTGAATAAATTTATGTTTAGGGTGATGATATAAAGAAAGTCGATGGGGTGGTATGTGATTAAAAAATGTATATAAAACAACAATAACAAGAAAAACATGAGATGATACTGATATTGAATAAATAAATTTGGAAATTATAGAAACTCAAAGAATAAAATTGAGATTAATATAAAAATTGATGAGTGGGCCTAGATTATTAATGGATTGAATGATTCTATGAAAGATTTTTTCAAAAGGATCATAGATCTTAATGGTGATGTTTTTTCCATGTTATAAAAGCTTGATGATCAAGAAACAATTCTAACTCCCAATATGAAATTCAAATGTCAGTTTATTTGAGAAACTGAAATAACTAAGGAGGATCATGGGGATTCAATATAAAAGGTATAAACTTTCCCACAAATATAGTGTTTCTGAGAAATAGGAAAAACAATCAAAGGGTTTTATCATAAGTTAAAATCACTTGTGGTTGATTTGAAACTACAATTTCTCACACCATATAAGATGGTTGATTTGAGTGATTCATAAAAGACCTAAAAGGTCATAGGTAGAGTAGTGATGAAAAACAATAATACCCTTAAAATTTTGTTTTATTTTTGTGTAATTATAGGATGTGAACAATATGTCTGTTTTATAGCACAAAAAAAAAAATATACAACTCTAGATAAAAAAAATTGATGATAAAAAATTCCTATGATTGATATATTTTTAGAGGATACTATTTTTTAGTGTGAAAGTTGTGGACCCAAAGCCATGAATTTCACATCAAGGGTACAAAGAATCATGTTGAATGAGACTCTAATTATGAGATCTTAAAAGATGGAAGCTTTATCAAGTGGGGTGAATTTTTTTGGTCAATTTTCAACTTTACAGGACGAGGGTGATCTAATAGATCCTAAGGCGGAACAATATCATTTATCATAGAAGGAAGGAAATAAACATACACGGATAAATAATGGAAAAGGTAAGAAGGAAAATCGAATATATATTTCTTTGAAAGTAATGGATTTTTCTAGAGTGTGGATCCTTTATAGTGGATGTACTTCAAATATAATATAAAAACAAAATCTTAACATTATAATCAAATATCACAAAGAAGGAGTAATTTATTTTGGAAATTTTATTGGCTCTAAAAAATCCAAAATCAGAGGAAAATATTTGAGGTGCATGAATATCTTGGTGGTTGAAGGCCTTGGTAAAAATTTACCATGTTTAAGCCAATTGCGTGACTCAAGGCTTGTAATAAATTTCAACAAGAAGGATTGAAATATAAAAGGAATAGATTGTTCAGTTTTAATGAAAGGAAACCACAAAAGGGAAATCTATATCTCATTATGAAGAAGAATATCATTACTTTCTATCTAAGGGGAAATACAATAATCTATGGAATAAGAGACTTATACACTTGAACAAAAATTTCTTACAATACTATGTGATGAATTAAGGAGATATTGATATCCCAAAACCTTCTTGAGATATCAATCACGCATGTTATATGTTCCCAAAAAGGAAAATCATTCTGATGACTTATAAAACAGAGGACAATAAGTTGATAATATTACATAAGTTAGTGCTTTCTGATGTGTGTCTGACAATTTTACCCATTTTCATGGATGAAAAAAAGTATTATATTCTATTAATAGGTGATTATAGTAGGATGATAAGAATAAGGGAATTATCCCAAAAATCTGAAGCATTCATGTGTGTTACATGATATCAGATATTGGTGGAGAAAATACTTTGGTTCAAAATTCATAAGTTCCAAAACTGAAAATAGTATATAATTCTCTAAAAATCATGTAGAAGTATATCTTGAGAATCATAGGATAATGCTACAAGTTTCAGTGGTAATGATTCCCCATAAAAACTGTCTTCAAGGGAAGTAACCATATTTTTAATAACCTAGATTATACAATGCTCAAGGAGAAGGATCTACAAGATAAATATTGGAAGGAAACAAAACTTGCATCTGTTTATATCTAAAAAAAGTTTTTTTTATAAAATTAAGAGAAGAAACCCTATTAGACATGTAACATCCCCTTACATATCTATCAGATATGTCTTTAACCTCATCATGGTTTTCCTTTTTCATTGTTTGTATAGGGAAAATAAAGAATTGGGAGGATACTTAGAATGTTGAAGTAATAGATTTTTTGGACTCTAATATTTAATCAGTGGTTTCCAAAGGTTTCAAAAGAATCTAATGTCGTGTAACTAGGTTACACGATGTGTAATAGTCACTGGGTGCAAGCCATGAATGGGATTCACATTGTGAAAGGTTACATGATGTTATTAATGTTTACATGTCCTGAGTTAATTAAATATCAGATTTAATCCGAGGTGATAGGTTTTTTGGTGTACTTGAACACAATGGATTTCATGATGTATAAAGGAGGTACACATTAGGTAATTCCCTAATTAGGGAATTTTTAGGGTGTTGTTTAGGGTTTGGGTGTCCATTCTACCACAAGTTCTACTTTTCTCTCGAACCAAAGTTCCTCTCCGACAATTTTTGTGGATCCCATTCCTTCCCAATTAATCTATTCGACAATCAATCTTCATTTATGTTATGGTATGTATCTCTGGGTGAGTGATCTTTCTTTTTCTTATTTTCCATTGATCGTGATAGCACCAGTGGGCTGTGTTATCAGATTCATTGGTCTAAATTGGTGTTTCTTCGCATTTTCTTCCAGATCTATTGTGTAATCTCATTCTGAAGGTCGTTCCTTTATTGGTTGTGGTGCAGAGTGTTCAATTTTAAGGTATGTGGGTTTCTATTTTCCACCGAACCCTTTTTTTATAAATTGGATCAATCTTGTGATGTGGATTTTATTCTTGGGCCTTCGTAGACATTGTTGAGTTTTTGTTGTTGGTGGATCTTGTTGTGGGTGTGTGTGGCCCAAGTTTTGAAGTAGGTGGTTTCCTCTCTAGCCTATTTCGATGAACCTTATTATTCCTTCCTTATAATCTGATTTATAAAAAGAATTGGCATGATTTATTTGTGTGTATTGAAAACAGTTTCTAGAGAAAAATGGATTTTCCCTAGTTATTGAGAAATGGAAGAAAAGGAATATTTTCAAATCATTTAAATGGGTGTGTGAAATGGTTATCAAATAATTGGATTGAATTATGAAAATGAGAACATGGGTTTCCTTGGATACTTAGGTTGAAGGTTTAGAATGATTCCATCATCCATGTTTTTGTAATTACCAGGAGGTTTTCTCTTGGGGATTTCCTCTGTTTCCTAGGACCGTTGTTCTAGGGGATTGATATTTACATTTTAGGTGGGGTTTACTCATGTGGTATTCCTATTAATCCTAGGCCTATGTTCTAGGAAACAGATTGTGCACTTTATTGATTATGGTACGAGTAGTCTTCTAGTTTAACCTATAGTGATCCTTGGTGATGATACATGTGCTTTTATTTTGTATTTCTTAGATTTTTGTTTTAGCCTTGTTATGATTGTTTATTCGTGTGAAATATTATTTGGAAAATGTGATTTGAAATTTATATAACTTCTTTGTTTTAAAAATATCAAAAAGTAAAATGTTTTCCATGTTTTGTATTAAACTACTTTGCTTCTTATCATGCCATGTTTTATTTAAAATGAGAACACAATAATTTTTATACAGAGACTTGTTATGTATCACTTTGGTGGGATCCTATTGATCCTGTTAGTTCACACACTGCACACCTATTCGGAGGTATGTAGACCTATGTATGTATTCCAATGAAAGGAAAGGAAAGGCACCACAGTGAGGCAGTGAGGTTTTTTGTCTGTTAATTTGGGTAGCTGGTGGTGAGATGGTGGGAGTTTGTCCATGCCATCACATGGAGTAGCTATTTGATTTTGTTCCTTTACACATGGACTTTTCTATTAGTGTTTTTGGATAATTTTATAGTTGTTTGTTTCTAATGTCATTCTCATAGTTATGGAATATATTTTTAAATTTTTTCTGTTCAATATTGTTTTGTGTATATATATGCTATGTGTTTCTCTAGGTTGGGAATTTTTTTCCCTATGGTTTGTTGTTCAATGCCTGGGTGATTTTTTCTAGCCCATGGGGATCATAAATTTCTTTAGGGTATGTGATAGGTCGGGTTAGGTTCGAGGTTTGATGGTAACTTGGGTTGGTTCATTACAATTTATTATCACAGGAGTTCTATCCCTAAGTTTCCTTGTCTTGAGATGTCGTTAAACTAGAGGTAGGGTTGTCGAGACTTGAGAGGTATGTTATGATAAGTGCCTATCCAGCTCTTGTCATGAAGGGACTCAAGTTACCATGGGATTTTGGGATATGTGTCTCTAGTGTTGTTTTTTTAAATCTCGATTTAGGATTAAGGGTTTTCGAGTTTAGAATAAGATTTTTTATATTGTATGATTTTTCTTATTCTTTGATGTGCATAAGTATGCCTCTGAGACATCATCCATGAGTTCCTAGGGAAGGTGCAACTAATAATCTTCAAGGGAATCCTCCAATAGATCATAATCTTGAAACTATCATATGGGAAGTTTGTGTTGTTGATCAGGATGTACCATGAGTTTAGAATAAAGTTTTTGAGGCACATCCAAGAGTTGGAAGAGAGATAGATCGATCATAGGAGTTCTTGTGTGAGAAGTCAATATCCTTTAAAGGTACCAATAAACCTCAATAGGGAGAGTAATATCTGTATATGATCGATCAAATCTTTAACTTACTAAAGACACTTGATAATATCAAGATGAATTGTGAAATGTTTAGGATCGAGGGTTTTAGTAAGTGATGGTGGGATTCTATGGTCCAGGTAGATAGACACGTGGACCAAGATTGGAAGTGTTTCAAAACCCTATTCTTCCAAAAACATTTCCTAGATTCCTTGATGTTATAAAAGTATTTGGAGTTTATATATTTGAAATAGGGAGAGTGTTATGTGTTAGAATACACTAATCCATTTTCTGATCTTGTTTTTTTTATTTAGATGTGGTAAAGATTGACCGGATAAAGGCTCATAAGTACGTGTAGGGTTTGCAAGAAGATATAAAATCACATGTATTTATATTGAAACTTTCTAACTATACAGAGATGGAAGACAAAGCTATTATGGAAGAGTTGTATATGGTCTTCAAGGTTGGTTTTCCCACCCCTTCTCTTCTATCTAATGGAAGTTTTAGTGGTGTGCATGGGAAGAAGATGATGTGGAAGGATAATCTTAGAAGTGGCGATGGTGGGTCTCAGTAGTGAGCCTCCTACACATCTACTTCTATAGCTATAAATGTGCCTATGAAATTATATTAGTGTGATAAGTCCATACACACAAGTCATTCTTGTCTTATGCCCATGAAGATGTGAAATAGCTATGGATGCATTGGTAACTTAAAACACTTCTTTCAGGCTATGACTACACCTCAATATAATCAGGTTTCTTTAGCTCCAAAGGCTACTATAGGTCATTCAAATGCTTTAAAGACTATTGGGCTCAAACCAAAAGCTATATGAGTAAAGCAATTTCACATCGTAGATGAGTGTCCAACGGAAGTCGATGTAGGTCTGGAAATAGTGAGAAGTACTATTCTGTGGAAATTGATTTATTTGAAATTGGTTACTCCCACTCATTTATATCTGCATGTTTTGTTAATATTATTAAATTTCCAATGGTATTTATTCCCTTTTTAATGGATTTTGAGACACCTCTTGGTAAGAGGAAAGAGTAGGGGTTTCAGTGTCCTTCTTGTTCATTAATGATAGCTGATATAGAGTTGGTATAGGATTTTCTTGTTCTTGATATGTATTTGTTTAATGTCATCATTGGTATGGATTGTCTTGTCGCTCATCAATCTGAGGTAGATTTTTATCCTCAACGTGTTTCTTTTATTGCTGCTGACGGGAGCTCTCATGTGTTTTAGGGGGAGTGGGACTTGAGGTTTGGTCATGTATTACCTTCCTTCCTAGAGCCTAAGAGTTTTTCTGTCTCCTATTGCGATTGAGCCTGATGGATTTTCTTCTCTTTTTGATCTCCCTATTGTTGTTTGGGACTTTTCTGACAAGTTCCTAGGCGAATTATCTGGTCTTCCTCCAGTGAGATAGTTAGAGTTTTCAATTGACCTGGTGCTAGGTACGCAACCGATATCGATACCTTATTATCATATGGCACTAGTAGAGCTGAAGATTCAATTGGATGACCTGGTAGAAAAATGTTTCGTTCTCCCTAATGTTTAACCTTGGGTATCCCATGTGATCTTTTCTAAGACAGAAGATGGTTCAATTTGGTTGTGTGTGGACTATCGAAAGTTGAACTGGGTAATAGTTAAGAAAAAATATCCATTACCTTGTGTGTATGATTTGTTTGATTAGTTAAAGTGTTAAAAGTGGTTTTTAATGATTGAGGTTTAGTTGAATTATCATCAGATCATAGTTCGAGAGTATGATATACCAAATATAGATTTTAGGAGTAGTTACGACCATTATGAATATATTGCGATATATTTTTTTTCTAACTAATACTCATTAAGTTTTTATGGATTTTATGAATCAAATATTCCATCAATATCTTGACACTTTTGTGGTAGTGTTCATGGATGATATTACGATTTATTTGAAATTCAAGCATGATCATGAGATCCATATGGGCTTGGTTCTGAAAATTATGAGAAGTCACCATTTTCATGAAAAAATTTATAAATGTAGTTTTAGGATTAAATAGGTGAAGTTACTGGGGCACAAGATTTGTGAACATGGCTTATTATTTGACCCTGAGAAGGTGGAGGCTATTTTGTCATGGAAAGAACAACAAAATGTATTTGAGATACATAGTTTCCTTAGTATTTCTAGATACATCTGACATTTTTTAGGATTTCTATATGCTAGCGCCACCATTGACTACTCTTACCCTGAAATTAGTGAAATTCCCATGGGATATGATGTGTCAATATTTTTTTGAGGAGCTAAAATGAATTCTGACATCAGCTCAAATTCTAATTTTACCTAATCCTGGTAAGGGGTTTTTGGTGTTTTTTGATACTTCTAGTTCTAGTTTGGGATGCATGATTATGTAGGATCACCATGTGGTAACTTATGAATCTCTTCATATTTTGCCGTATGATAAGAATTTCCCGACTCATTATTTAGATATTTCTGCAGTTATGAATTCACTTAAATGTTGGAAGAACTATATTTTTAGGGAAAGGTTCATAGTCTTCTCTGATCATAATAGTTTTGGTTACATCCTTTCTTAGAAATAATTGAATCTCAGATAGAGACAATGTGTAGAATACCTTCAGATGTTTGACTTTGATATAACCTACAAACCAGGGAAGGGAAATGTTATTGTATAAGATCTTAGTAGGAATGTATAGTCACATGCTATTATAACATTGAAGGAGGAGTGAAACCTTTTGGGGATTTTCACTCAGTTTCACAGGGATGCTCAAGAGGATGTTTCAGGTGTGGTTCTGACCAATGTTCAGTTATCATCATCTCTCATGGTGTCTATTTTTCAGATTCAATAACAGGATTAGTAGTTTAATAAAATTCAAGAAAGCATTTATAGTGGGGAGACCCTTTCTGGTTAGTCTCTCTCTTTAGATGGTATGCTGTATTTGGGAAGAAGGTTGTCATCCTAGTATATGTGAGGAGTTTAGTCATGTTTAGTTATCACAACTCTCCATGGTCCATTCATCCAGGCATTAGGAAGATGTGTTATGACATGATAGGATGATTTTGGTGGCTGATTATGAAGCGTAACACTGCAGATTATGTGTCCTACTGTTACAATTTTCAATGGATAAAGGAAGAGTACTTATAACCCTATGGTTTTCTTTAGAATATTCTAGTATTGGTATAGAAATGGGATAAGGTATAAATGAATTTTTTTCTTGGATTACCAAGGACTCCCTAAGGGAGGAATAATATCTAGGTAGTTGTTGATAGGCTGATGAAGTCTGCACATTTCATTTCGATCAAGGATACCACTGAGGTTGAATATCTTGGTGAGATGTATGTATAAATGATTTTGAGGTTACAAGGGAGTCCTTTTTCCATTTTTTTGGGATCCTAGGTTTAAGTTGGGGTTTTGGAATAGTGTTCAATAGGCGATGGGAATTTAGGTCAAATTGATCCCAACTTACCATCCAAAGATAGACGGTCATATGAAGCATGTGATTCAGATCCTGGAGGATATGATTTTTTCCTATGTCTTGGATTTTGGGGGATCATGGGATATCCTATTGGGATGGGTTGAGTTTGTTTATAATAAAAGTTATTAGTCTTCAATCAAAATGGATCCCTTTAAGGCATTGTATGGTTGCCCCAACTGATCACCTTTTGTTGGGATGAGGTGGGCGAAGTATATTTAGTTGGACCCAGTTTGGTTTAGGAGATGTCAGCAAAGATTCATGATGTACATCGACATCAGGTTATAGCCTAGAGTCGACAAAAATTATATGAGGATCGACACAGTTGTACTTTGGAGTTTTCCATTGGTCAGAGTTCTATGGAAACACATATTAGATTCGTATGAGACTTGGGAATGTGAGTCAATGATGAGGGAGCGGTGACCTTATATTCCTTCAGGGATTACATCTTCCACATGACTTCCTGGGGATATAAAGTATTTATGGTGGGGATTTTGTAACATCCCATTACTGATCTTCCACGTATGTCTTTATACTCATAATGGTTTTCCTTTTTCATTATCTGTATAGGACCAAGAAGGAAATGGGAGAATACCTATAATGGTGAAGTCACAGATTTGTTGACTCTCATCTTTGACCAATGGTTTCCATAGGCTATAGAGGAATTTCACGTTGTGTAACTATGTTAAATGACAAGTAATGGTCGTTGGGTGCAAACTATAAAATAGATTCACACTATGAAGGTCACACAAAATGATTAATGTTTATATGACGAGAGTTAATTAAATATCATAATTTTAGTCTTAGGTAATGGGTTTTTGGCATACTTGAACACTGTGGATTTAACTACATGTAAAGAAGTTATAGATCATGTAACTATTCAAGGAAGGAATTTTTAGGGCACTGTTCAGGTTTTGTAAGTCTATTTGACCAACTATTCTTATTTTCTCTCAAACCAAAGTTCATATCTGATGATTTTTGGAGAAATCGTTAATTCCTGGTCGATTCATTCGGCATTTGATCTTCATTGCAGTTGTGGAACATCTCTCTAGGTGAGTTATCTTTCCATTTCTTTATTTCCATTGATCATAGTAGCACCCGTGGGTTGCATTATTAGATTCATTGGTCTAAATTGGTCCTTCTTCATGTCTTTTTCCATATATTTTGTGTGATCTCATTCTGAAGGTCGTGCCTTTGTTGGTTATGGTTCAGTGGGTGTTTGTTCTTGAGGTATTTTGGATTCCTCCTTTCTGTCGACACCTTAATTTCTAAATTTGATTAATATTGTGATGTGGATTTTATTATAGTTCCTTCGTAGATGATGTTGGGTTTTCATTGTTGGTGGATCTCGTTGCAGGCGTGTGAAACCCATGTTTTGAGGTTGGTGATTCTAGGTATTTCCTATGATGATGAACCTTATTAATTCTTCCTTATAAACTAATTTATAAAAGGAATTGGTATGATTTATTTTTTTGTGTTGAAAATAGTTTTTAAATAAAATTATTTTTTCCATGGTTGTTAATAAATGGAAAATGGGTATTTTCCCAGCATTGAAATGGGTTTTTGAATTTTTTTTCAAAGCATTGGATTGAATTGTGAAAATGATCACATGTGTTACCTTGGGTACTTAGGTGGAAGGTTTATCTTGAGGCCATCATTTATTTTTTTTGTGATTATCAAGAGGTTTTCTTAAAGGGATTTCTTCTATTTCTGAGGCCTGTTGTTCTATGGGGGTTATATTAACATTTTTTTCGGGGGTTTACTCATGGGGTGTCCATATTCTTACTTGGACTCTGTTTGAGGAACCAGATTGTTCACTTGATTGATTGTGGTATGATTATTCTACTAATCTTACCTATAGTGATCCTTGGTGCTAATACATTGGCTTCAGTTTTTATTGCATGGATTTATGTTTTAGCCTTGATATGTATGTTTATGCCTATGAATGATGAAATGGAAAATGTTCTTTGAAATTGATATACCTTCTTTGTTTTAGAACTATGAAAAAGGGAAATGTTTTCCATGTTTTTTATTAAACTACTTTACTTCTTATCATGCCATGTTTTATTTAAAATGAGCATACAAGAATTTTTATATAGAGAGTTGTTATGAAACTCTTTGGTGGGATCCTATTGATCCTGTTAGCTCATATCTTGTGCACCTCTTGGACAGAGCATATACCTATGTAGGTCTTCCAATATAGGGAAAGGGAAAAAGACACAGTGAGGTAGCATTGTTTCTTATCAACTGAGTTGAGTAGGTGGCGGTGAGATGGTGGGAGTTCCTCCATGCCATCACATGGAGTAGCTATTTAGTTTTGGTCCTTTGTAGTTGAACTTGTCTCTTGGAGTTTTTGGATACTTTTATAGTCATTTGTTTCCACTGTCTTTCTCATAGTTATAGAATATATTTATTAGTTTCCCTCCATTCCTTCTTGATTCATATATATATATATACGTGCCATGTGTTTGTTCAAATTGGGAGAAATCATTCCATTGGGTTTTATTCGATGACCGAGTGCTTTTCACTACCCCTTGGGGATAGGGAACACCCTTTAGGTATGTGACAGATCGGGTTAGTTTCCAGGTTTGAGGGTAACCCGTGTCAGTTTGTTACAGTATATGATATGAGAAGAAGATGAATTTAAATTTTTTCAATTTCCAAAAGTAAATACTTTATTATCAACAAGAAGAAGAACCAAATTTTTTTAATCTCTCATTGATAAAGGTATTTTTCTTAGCTATTCATTAAAAAAAGAGAATATAAGTGTAACAATAAAAGGCTTGGGAAAATTGTTGAAAGTCTGGATGTAATGGTTCTGGAAGATGAGAATGTTTCCAAATCCTATGAGAAGTTTTCATAAAAAGTAGTGATAAAATCTCAGAGGGTAGTGATACTAATGTAAGCATCCCAGGGAGAGAACTTGGGGATAGAGAAGATTTAAAAGACGACACCAATGATGAGTAAATCATAGTAGGTTTAGTAGATATAGTAAAGTTAAAACATAGTGTTGAAATAAGAGAAGGTAATATTGTTGGAAACAGAACAACTCTGGTGAATGAATGGAGAATGAAGACTTGAAAAAAAATATTACTTATATAAACTAGAGGCTAATTATTTTTTGGAGGTTTCCAAAGAGGAAAATTGGGTCAAATAAATGGATAAATATATTGACCAAATTTAAACAAATAATAAAAGGGAAATTATCCTGGGGCTGGAAGAAAAAAATTTCACTGTAACCAATTGGATTTTTTGTAACAAACTCAATAAATATGTAATGGTGGTATTCCCAAATTAAATGGATTAATTTTGATAAAAAATTTACCCTCATTTCTCGGTTGTAAACTATTCAAATTTTCATAGAAATTTCAATGTAAATATGATTCAATGTGTTCCAAATAGATGTAAAATCAATATTCCTTAATGGATTTATGGAGGAAGTGGTATATATTGAGTAGCAAAATTGATTTTTTCTTATATTAATTCAGAAGTAATATTTTTTTTCTATAATAAGGCTTTGTATAGGATAAAGAAAGAACCAGGAGATTGGTATTTTTGGATTGATCAATAATTAGGAAATATTGGATTCTGATGAGGTGGAGTTGTTCATAATCTATACATCAATAAATATAATTATCAAATGATGTTTTTTCTAGTCTATTTGGTCTACTTAATTATTAGAGGATCAGATGAATAACAATGAACTATTTTTATATAATGCATGTGGTGAGAGTTTAAAATGTCAATGATTGGGAATTTGAAATTTGTCCTTGTCTTTGGGGTGACTCAAGGAAAGAATCACATGTTTATTTCAAAATTAAAATTTGAAAAATTGATCCTCAATATGTTTAAAATGGAGGATTCTAGGTCGATAAAAACACCGGTGGCTGATCAGACAAATTTTTCAAGTGATGATAATGGAAAAAATTTGATGTAATAGAATTTAGGCAAATAATTAAAATCCCAATAAACCTAAAAATGACACCAAACATTCTGATTTAGACTTGTAAAGTCACATGGTATGAAAATTTTCCCATGGAAATACACATTATTTTAGAGAAAATAATTCTTTATCACATCAATGACACAATGGATTCATGGTATTTTATTATAGAACACCACAAATGGAGTTGTTATGATATAGTGATGTGGATTGGAATGGTTCAATAGATGAACATAATTTAATATTGGTTGGAGCATTTTATATTGGATGTTTTTCCATTTATTCACTAAGTAAGATTCAGAAAAATATCGCAATTAGCACTACGAGGATTAATACATAGCATCTACTCAAGAATGTACTCAATTAATGAAGATAAAGAAATATCTTAAGGATGTTAGAGTTGATGTGGATTCTTCTATTGAAATTAGGTGTGATAACTCAAGTGATATTAATATTATAAAATATATTATTCATCATTTAAAGACAAAGAACATTGAGATAAACTATCATTTCATCAAGGGTATGGTTAAACAAGGGTTGGTGAAGTTGGAGTATATATTAATACAATATCAAATTGTGAATATCATGACAATAACACTACCTAATTCCGAGTTTGAGAGTTATTGGTTGGATCTTGGATTCTAAACATCTCCATCCAACTATATTTTTCAGAGAAGGGATCCCAACTCCCAATGGGATTTTCAATTTTTAAAAAATGATGATAAGTCAGTTGAATTTGCAATTTAGATTTATAACCCCCTCTTTTAAAATTTTAGAGAAGTTCACTTTGGGATCTTTGAAGAAGGAGGAAAAGTTATTCATGAGCTACATTGGAGGAGTTGTCCATGGTTGAAGATAAATATGATTGGGAGTGTTCTTATTATTGAAAATAGAGGAGTAATATAATAAAATTTTTTTGTCAAGGGTGAGAGTTTGCGAATGTTTATTTGGGGTTAACATATTTTTATACAAGATTTAGAGAGTTTGAGGGCCAAGAAAGTGTTTTTATCGGGAAATTTTCATTTAAATATTATTTCTCATATTGAGTTATACTTATGTGGGATTAGAGTTGATGATTACTTAATCATTGATGAATTATATAAAGGAGGAAGCTTTAATTATAGGGATAAGTTCAGTTCTAAATTTCATATATGAGAACACAGAGAATCCAATTTGGAAGGGCTGTAAAAAAAACCCAATGGGGAAAATTGTTTTAAAAAATAAACTGTTTCATTTTTGGTTTTCATTTTTTAGAAATTACGGTATATAATACTTTAAAAGAATCTTATATAGTCATGGAAAAGGATAAAGGGTTTTTGGATGAAGCGTGGATTAGATGTATCAGTGTTGTTTGATTTTGGCCAAGTATCACACCATGGAAATCTTGGTCACATTGTGACGGTGGTATGCAGAAAAATTAAAAAGGCATATAATTTCTTATATGTGTAAGAGTAAAATTTACAAGAAACATGGAATAATGTTAAAGTCTTGTAATACATAAGATTAATTTAGATGAAGAGGATGATACGTAATAACAACATTTTATAGACTTTTGAGAAATGGTGAAGAGTTGGATACACCATGTGGAAAAGGGCCATGACACAGTGGTTATAAAATTGGGAAGAGTTTCATTCCACCCATGGAAAATAGAGATTTAGTATATCAAAGTAGCTCTATAAAATAGAGAGGCCCTTAATAGGAATAGTGGAAGCTATGAGTGTTCTTAAAAGATGTTTAGTGGCTCTACCACACTAAATGTATCTACATTACAGTGGAGTGTCATGCCTATGAAGAATCTATATGCATAAGATTATATTTATGGATTTTAAGTGACTATGTCATGATGTAGGGAGTCACACTGTGGTGTTCTAGTCAAAGATATTCTTGATGTTTTTTTTCATGACATGATTTTCAAGTACAATTTATGAAATATAGAGATTAATATTTATATGCCGTAATGAAGAGAGTTATTCCATGGAGGTTCCCATGAAGTCATAATTTAATGACCACAATTTTAATGGAATTTGAGGTTCACTCCATGATAATGATTGTTACAACGTGGCAATGTCATGTCTATAGAATTAAAAATTTATATTTAATATCATTTAGGTGGTAAATTAAGGAATTAAATTCGAGATATTGACTGATAATTAAATAAGGTATTTGGAACAATTTTCCCCACTTACCAAAGGGGGATTAATAATTAATTAAGTGGGATATATAGTGATTCTCTACATATTTTAGTGATATCTTTCTCTTTAAAAAGGGGGAAGAAGTATCATGAAATATTATAGAAGATACATATTGATAGAATTGAGGAGGAATTCAAAACATGTAATAAGATTTTATGAGGGGAGATTCTAGAGATTATATCACTAGAGGTTTATAAAGTTCACTAGTAGATGAACATATATTAGAATTGATACACCCCTACTGGTGTAAACTCAATCACTATTTATAAAGATAAAGATAACAACATTCATAGAGGCATTGAGCTATTATACCAGGTGAGAGTAGTGTGTTATTTATTTCTATGAGGGATATAAAACTATAGGTTCAGTGTATCCACTCTAAATTATAATACATACAGGGCACCCTGTGTCTTAGGTTGATGACACATTACCGGTTCATGCCCTTTGGATTCACTTAGTTTGGGTGAATCAAGTAGAATTTCTTATGTCCCTCTTTTAATTAATTTTTCATTTCATATCAATTGTATGGTAGTGGAGTGTTTCTAATAATGGTAGAAAACGATCTTTATTGGGGGGGGGGGGGGGTTAATTTTCAAATTATTGACATACCTTGATTCACCCCCACTTAGGGTATTTACCTTTCCTAGAAATAATAATGACTCCCTTACTTTTTTTACCTTTGTACTCTATTGTATGTGATTTTCCTATGGGAGATCATGGTTATGATAAATGAATTATATAAAAAGTATAATAACTGATTTTGATATATCATGATGTTGATATTTAATTTTTTCTAGGATATACCTGTGATGTCTATTTCATGCTGTTTTCAAATTATGATGATTATTTTCTTGATTTTTCTTCTATAGTGGTTTATAGTTAACTATAACTAAGAAAATAGTGTCCCAACCTATTTAGGTAAACTATAACTACTAATAAATAACCTATGACGTATAGGGAGGCCGCTCAAGGTACAAAAAACATGGTTTAGTCATAGTGGATATGAATGAGACTAGGAATGTTAAAAAATGGAATTGGATCCTTGTGATTCTCTTTTTCTTCCTATTTGGGATATGGTATTCAAAAGATAGGGAATTATTAGAGCTTAGTATATATCTTGTAGAAACCAGTAGAAATACCATGCATTGGGGAATTCCAAGCTACGATGGATGTGTTTTTTGTTTTGAATCTTTCTTTTACACATGGGTTAATTTAACTTAATATAATCCATTCTGATATTTATTTATAGTTTGGGGATTTTAATCATGGATCAGGGAAAAGAGAGTATGAATTCATGATTTTTTTAAAAAAAGGGTATAGATGAAATCCATATTCTACGCTATAATGGATTTTATGGTTATAATATAGGGTTGGTTCATTTAACAAGTAAAAAAAAATTACATATCATTTTCCTATATAACATCTTGGTGGCACTATAATTAACCAACCCATGACTTATGAATTATACTGTTAATATGCTATGTTTTTTATGTGTTCCTTCCCAATATCATACAAGAATAAAGAATGGGTAGGTTTTCTTAGACTTGTAACACCCCAAAATCTTAGTATGACTTTTCCTTGAAATGAATTCTTATTGAATTCATTATTTCACAACTAAAAAAAATTACAATTCATTTTATTAAAAGAATGAAAGAATCCTTTATTAAATTGGAAATATCTATTTATAAAATTTTAATTCTATCATTACAGGATATTTAACAGCCCAATATTCCACGGTATTCTTCCCCTTGAATAATACAATAGCTTGTGCTGTATGCAACTTCGAGTTCTAGCAAACCACGACCAAGGAAACTAGCCGTTTAAAAAACAGTTATGAATAGAAATACCCACTTTTGAAATTTTTGAAATTTTATTTTTTAGAATAGATTTAATTTTTGGATTCAGAATATAAAAATTAGCTTAGGTTTAATTTTTGGCACTTTTCTGATAACTTCAATATTTTTATGAATAGTGAAAAATACTAAATTTTAATTAAAAACAACTTTTTTAATCCAAATAATTTATAGAATTAAATTATAAATATTAGTGGTTTTAAATTATCATTAGATTATATTTTTGTCATGTAATGTAATTTAGGTCATTGGATGTAATTTCATATTTAAATTGTATATAAACACATTCCAATCTTTTGATAGTTTTTACTTTTTTAAAACCCACCTTTTGGTTTTGACAATGGGAATTAATTTTAAATTAATTTTTACAAATCATGTGTTTTGAATATGGAAAAATGGATTCCATATTTGGAATCAGGATTTCCAAATTTTGTAAATAGGTAGCGTTTATTTTTAGACATTATGAATAGTAACGTCAGTAAATATTTTTTTTACCATGGTTAAAGGGTAAATCTGGTAAATAAGGGAAAAAATAATATTATAATAATATTAAATATTCCTAAAAAATGTACTAAACCTATGGGATATTAAATTTCCGACCATGGTCATCCTTGGGTCGATTTTGGGACCTCATGAAGTCACAAGTATGTGAAAATGACACTATGAAAATTAATTTAAAGTTAAGGAAAATTTAACATAAACATATATTTTTTAGTAAAACAATTTTTATATGAGGATATATAATTGATATATTATACTGTAAATGTTAATTATAAAGATAAACATATTTCATATATCATGGTATTTTATTTATAATTTTTATACATTAAATAAATATATTTATTTATGACACAATAATGATGAAGTATTTTCCTTATTAATGAAAGAATCAAATAAATGATATTATAAATATTAAAATAAATATAATTTGAAAGTTTTCATGACATAAACTAATTTTATAGGTGAATATGAAATGTTAGGGTTGATTAAATGTATTTTTTTGAATTAATCAAGTTTTTATGACTTTCAAAAAAACCAAATACTAAATAGTTCCAAAATTGACATTAATGAGTTTTTAAAAAAAATATTATTTTATTAGATGATATAATATTCCTAAAAATATAAGATTCAGAAAACATAATTAGATAAGGTTATATATATAATTAATTAACCACTTGAGGTTCTATTGTCATTTTATAGTTAGTTTATTAACCATTCAATATAAAAATACAAGAAGACATGGTAAATGTTAAACTATTTAACTAAGAGTTAAATTTAAAAGATAAGGTTAATATGGTGACCTAAACTTGTCTAAAACCTGTTTTTTGAGGATATTTAGACCCATACCCACATTATCCTTGAAATAAATTCATTTTGAGCTTTTATAAACCGAAAATTATTTTATAAAAAATTAATACTTCAAGATTTTCCTGTAGTGCCCCTCACCTCTTTTATAAAAGGGTACTTACCCTTCTCTCAAATTCACACCTAAAAAGCCATTTGGCTCAAAAAAAACCTTCTCCAATATTCTCCCAACTACCCTTAATAAAACCTATAGGCCTTACTTTGATCATAAATCCAACCTAAGGATCCCTTTTGTTCCAATCAAAAGGAAGAACTTGAAGAAGAGGTAATTATTCCATCACCTCTTTCAAAGTTCTTTTCTTCTTCCACTTCCTCTTTCTTTGTTGTTTACATACTAAAATAGTAACTCCAGTACCTTTTAAGTACTGAGATGTTATTATAAATATGGTACTACCATATTCATTATTCTATCCACCCTATGAATGACAAAGTGACCATATGTGCGTACATACGGCTTACCGTCTCCACGTCAGGGTGTAGTTTGTTATTCAACAGTTCATTATTTGCGTGGGTATAATAAAGAGTATAATTGATTTAAATAATAAATATAACATTTTAATTATTCAGTATATATAATATACCATCCAACTTCATATGATTTCACCATCAATAGAATGATATTTTCGCTCGTGCGTACGTACGGCTTACCATCTCCAAGACGTGATGAGATTTCACTCCCCATTATAACCATTAAAGAATAATTTTAATTTTATGATTAAAATAATGTTTAATAACTTAATATAATTCTTTATATGAATCAAATACATCCTATCCATAACAAACATGACATACGTAACAAAACTTATAAAGGAAAACGAATCAGTTAACACCAAAAACAATGATACTACTGAAATATTATTAACAAAGAAATATTAGAGGATCATATATGATATTATATTTATGTATGAAGTTATTGTATAATATAATTACAATTATTTAACCATTATAAAGGAGGTTAACGTACCATTTACTAAGGAAAAGTACAAGGTAAGGGGTTTTCATCTCACTTTTATACCCGTGAGATTCATGCTATATTTGCCAATGTTTCCTTTTGTGTGGTGTATGTACTGCCCATGATTGTATTTTTGTGTAATATAATTTAATTTATGGGCATTTACATATTCATTGTATGATCCTTATTTCATGGGGTGTTATTTTTCGTAAGTTACCAAATCAATAAGGGAATTTCAAATTTCAATTTCCACTCATTGGTTTTTATGCATACTTAATCGATTAATTTACTCCAAGATTATGTGTGGAATCACCATTTATTTATTTATGTAGTAATTTCCACTCCCCTTTTTATGAATATACTTTTGATACACATAATAAATTCATTGATAAATTCTCAAGTTGTTGATATTAACTTGATAAGGGTAATCTTAACTGAATTTCCATTCATTGAGTTAAACGTACAAGTCATTAGTTTTTTTTTACAAGAATATGTGTGAATAGACTCTAATTGATTTTGAAGAACCTATGTGGTGTTTTGTTTTGAAAAAGTTTTGTAATTTTTGACAACTAATCTTTTTGTTGAAGAATGTTTTTTAGTTACAGAAATTTGAAGTTGTTGGTTGCTGAATATTTTCTTAAAGAGGATGATGTTGAAAAATAAGAAGTCGGAAGTTAAGAAAGTGTCTCAAACTTTCTAAACAAAATTAGATGATGCTTTTCTGATCTTAAAGTTCTCACATATCATGAAAAGTTTCATGATAAAATCTATTGAAGAAATAGTGAAGAGGATTGATGATTTTCACTATGAAAAATTATGAGAAAATTTGGAACCTATTTCCTGAACCTGAAATCCAGAACCTGTTTCCTAAACGAGAAATTTGGAACCAGTTTTTTGAACCTGAAATTCAGAACCTTTTTCTTGAACCTGTTTTCTGAACCAGAAATTTGGAACCTGTTTTCTGAACCAGAAATTAAGAACCTATTTATTGAACCTAAAATCCAGAACATGTTTCCAGAACCTAAAATCTAGAACCTATTTCCTAAACCAGAAATTCAGAACCTGTTTCCTGAACAAAAAATTCGGAACCTGTTTCTTGAACCAGAAATTCGAAACCTGTTTCCCGAACCAAAAATCTAAAACCTGTTTCCTGAACCAAAAATCCAGAACCTGTTTCCTGAACTAGAAATTCGGAACCTGTTTCTTGAACCAAAAATTTGAAACCTATTTCCTGAACCTGATATCCAGATTCTGTTTCCTGAACCAGAAATTTGGAACCTGTTTCCTGAACCAGAAATTCGGAACCTATTTTCTGAACCAGAAATTTGGAATCTATTTCCTGAACCAGAAATCTAGAACATGTTTCCTAAACCAGAAATCTAGAACATGATTCCTGAAACAGAAATTCAGAACCTTTTTCCTAAACATGAAATTCAGAACCTGTTTCATGAACCTGAAATCCATAACATATTTCTTGAACCAGAAATTTGGAACCTATTTCCTAAACCATAAATCCATAACCTATTTCCTAAACCAGAAATCTATATTCTATTTCTTGAACCTGATTTCGGAACCTGAATTTTGAGAAACCATATGAGGAAACCTGGATCCTACTTCTGAACATGTTATCCGGATCCTACTTCTGAGCATGTTGCTGGGAAACTTGGATCTTGCAACCTGGAGATGGTGTTGAGCTCAAGGAAAATGTTTCCCACAACAAACTTCCTTATATAAGGAAGAGTTCCTTAGAGAAATAAAAGTTTCTCATAGAAAAGGTTTGTCAAGAAGATTGAAGAGTTGAAGAAGTCAAAGGAAGATCAATAAAAGTTCGGAACCTGAATTCAGAACCTTATGAAAATTCTGAGTAGCATGTTGAGAAACCCAGAATGACAATTCTGAGAAACATGTTGAAAAAACCGGAATGAAAATTCTGAGAAACATGTTGAGAAAACCGGAACATGATTTGTGCACAATTCAGAACCTGATTTCTGAGAAAGTTTCTAAGAAAATCAGAACCAAGATCCAACTTTATCATTTTGAGAAAGATATGAAGTGTTCCAGAAAACCTGAATTTCAACTTTGCATAAATCTCGAAGAAATTTAAGGAGATTTGAAGAAGCTAAAGATTAAAGATTAAAGGTGAGAAATTTGTGGAGTTTTTAAAATTTGAGGAAGCGGGAAAGATTTTCATGCTTCCCACATTTTTTTTTCTGAGTTTCCTATAAATATGTACTTAGATCATTCGCTCATTTGAAACTTTTACAAATGCAAAAAAGGCAGAGCACTGGAGAATTCGAAGTGAAAAGTTTCTACCATCATGAAAATATTTTCTTGAGTGTTTGAGAAGAAGAGAATCAGAATCATCTTAACTTTCTAAGAAGATCAGAATTATCTTGAAGAAGTTTTTCTTGAGTTTTTTAGCAGAAGAAAATCGAAATCATCATTACCTTGCTGAGAAGACCGGTCTCAGAAAATCATATTCAAGAAAACCAGACTGAATATTCATAGTGAGAATTTGTGGAGAAACTTCAACAAAGTTATTATTCTTGTGTTTGAATCATTTGTTCTTTAAAAAAACATAGTAAACTGATGGGAGTCAGTATAATCTTCCTTATCGGGAGATAGAAGGTGTCTAATGGGAGTTGGCACAAGTTGTATTCACTTATTTATTATAGTGGATTTCCATAGACCCATATGAGTGGCTATGTAAAGGATGCTGGTTATCTTATTGATGCCGAACCTTGTAAATTATGTGTGCCTTTCTTACTTTAACTTTATTGAATTCTTTAGTTTCTTGCTAAAGGTTTATAATGAAATAAATCTTAACAGGTTTCAAGGGTTAAGTTTCTTAAAGTTTTGAATATTATAAAAAGTTTAACAACTGATTCAACCCCCCCTTCTCAGTTGTTATTTGATCCTTGGAACTTCAAGTGGTATCAGATGGAGGTTCCCTTGTTTTATCCTTATCATGGAGAATATCTATTCTTTCAATAGTAAAGGAATTCCTACATTTGATGGAAAGAATTATTATGGATGGGAAAATAGGATGATTCCTTATCTCCTATCTCTTGTCCTTGAAGTTGTTGATGCTGCTACTATTGGCTTTCCACCTATTGAGAAAAATTTTCCTATGATGTTTTCTGATAAGATAAATGTAGAAGTTGATGGAAAGGCTAGAAATTCTATTCTCATGTCCTTATTAGAAATTTTTTATCAAAAGGTGATGGGTGTCACAACATCAAAAGATATGTGGGACAAGATGGAAAGTGTTTTCGAAGGAAATACAAAAGTCAAGGAGGCCAAGCTACAAATCTGGCATAGTAAGTTTGAAGACATCAGGATGAGAGATGATGAAACAATTTATTAATAGTTCACCAGAGTTAATGAAATTGTATGCAGCATCATGGGATTCTGAGAAACTTGGAAGATTCTTCAATTGTGAAGAAACTAATGAGAAACTTTCCAGACAGGTTTGATTATAAAATTTCAGCTTTAGAAGATAAGTATGATTTATCTCTTGATTAACTTCATTACTTTCTTGCTACTTATAAAATGAGGAAAGCTCCAATATTTAAGAAGAAGATGAAAGATGAAATGGATTTTGAAGATATGATAAAGATGCAAATCAAAGATGATGATGAAGCCAATCATTGTGAGTCCATTGATAAGGAAGATGAAGAGTTGAATGAAAAAATCATGTCTCTCATATCCAAGAACTATAGAAGAGGAAGAGGAATGTATGGATGGAAACTTCCTCTTAAATTTTTTGAGTGTGGTGGAATCAGACACTTTTCTATTAATTTCCCTAAGAATAAAGTTAGAGAATATCAAGATGTTTCTAATGAGAATCCTCGATGGAAGAAGTATAACAAGAATGAAAAAGAAGAGAATTCTTCTAAATAATTCAAGAAGAAGTTTTCTGGAAAGAAAAGAAGTATGTTGAGTAAGAAGGTTGAATTAGAATCATATGAAAATGATTCCTTAGAATATGAAAGTAAAGAAATATTATAAACCTTCATTGCAAAAGTTGAGATAACAAATGTTTCCTCAGAGAGTGAAGAAGGTGGTGAAGAATCTTATAGAGAATATCAGCTAAGATCCAAACTTCTTGCATGTCTTGAGCAAAACAAACCTCTCAAGAAAGAAATTCATGTAATGATGAAAAATCACGATGATGTTCATGATGGAAGTAAAGATGTTACCAAGAAGGAAGATGAATACATTCAAGAAATTTTAAGTTACAAACTTAGAATTTATGAACAAGGAAATATGATTGATAATCTTACCAAGAAGCTGGAAACTAAAGAAGAAGAGGTTAACAAGTTGCAATCAAAAGTAATTAAATCCTGAAATACCCTAATGAAGATGAATGAAAACTTCCACAAATCCACTGAATTAAAGGATGAGACTTCCAAGATTGTTGAAAAGGATTACCATGAGAATCATGAGAAATCTTCTCCTATCGAAAATAATGATTTATCTACGTTTTCTAACATTTCAGGTTATGAAAAAATTATTACTATATCTTGGGTGGAAAAAAGATGTGAGAAACCTATCAATCCTACAAAAGTATAAAACTCACTCAAAAGAAGAGATGGCCTACATCCTGAGTTTTATAGAGCTGAAAGAAGTTATCAACCTCAACCAATTTTTCATAGATAAAGATCATTCTTGAATAGAAAACCAAGATTCGAGGGCTATTTTTGGTGCTGCAGAATTTATGGGCATAGAGATTATAATTGTTGGAACAATTTATTTCTACATGGAAGAAGGTTTGAGAAAAGTGGAAGAAATAGTGAAATAACAATGAGTAACTTTCTGTACTCACAGAAAGTTGAAAATGTAAATTCTCAAGATGTCAAAAACATTCCAACAAAGAATCAATTTGAATGTTTGAAAGAAGTTTGTGGAAAATGTGATCAGTATAGACATCATGCCGAATGATGTATGATCCTCTTTCCAGAACAAGTTTCTTATGATAAGAAAGAAAAGAAAGCTGAAAATAAGAAGGTTGATGAGAGAGATTTTGTTGTTGATACAACTTTGAAAAAAAGTAAGAGGAACAAACCATGGATTCTTGATAGTGGTTGTTCTTCATACATTAAAGGTGATATAAAAATCTTAGAACATGTTGAAAGTCATGATAGAGGAGAATTTACTTTCTGAAATGACAGTTCCTTAAAAATTAAGGGAATCAGAACATCAAAGATTGAAATAGAGAAACTGAAATCTAAGGAAGTCTTTCTTGTTCATGAGATAAAACATAACTTAGTTAGTATAAGTCAACTTTGTGATGATGGAAAATAATTTATCTTCAGAAATTATTCTTGTATCATCAAAAGTGTGAAAATTGGAAAAGTGATTACAAAAGGACAAAGAACCAGCGAGAATCTCTTTCGAATTGGAGAATCCAATAACTCTTGTTATTTGAGTGCTGAAGATGAAAACAAGTTGTGGCACTGAAGACTTGGCCACCATGGGCAGAAGAACATGAGTAAGATTTCTAAAGTTGATACTGTTCAAAATTTTTCAGAACTGAAAATAAGAGATGAAGATGTTTGTATTACTTTCCAGAGAGTAAATATGACTAACAAAAGTCATAAAAGAGTTGAGATTCAACATAACAAACCACTTGAGCTTATTCATTATGATCTGTGTGGGATGATGAGACATCAATCAACAAAAGGAGATTTATAATTTATCACTTTTATTGATGATTTCACTAGGATGAAAAACATCATGTTCATGAAGCATAAGTTAGAGCCTATTGAAATGTTTAAATTCTTCAGAAGTGATGTTGAGAAAGAATTGGGAGATTCTATAAAGAAGATGAGAATAGAAAATGGTACTAAATTCACAAGCAATGCTTTTGAAATGTATCTAAGGAAGCATAGTATCAAACATCAGTATAGTGCTCCCTATACTCAATAACAAAATGGAGTATCAGAAAGAAAAGTCGAATCTTGGTTGAAATGGGAAGAAGTATATTATCAGAATACAAACTTTCAAAATTCTTTTGGAGATAAGCTATTAGCACTGCTGTGAAAGTTTAAAATAGATGCTTGTTGAGACCAGAAACCAACACGACTTCTTATGAGATGTGGTATAACAAAAAACCTTCTTTTAAATACTTCAATTTTTTTGGAAGTCCATGCTTGCTCAAAATAAAAAATATGGACTTAGGAAAGTTTGATGAGAAAGATTAAGAAGGAATATTTATGGGTTATTCACTAAATGGAAGAAGTTACAAATGCTAGAACAAACATTTACAGATGTTGGTGGAATCATATGATGTGAATGTAATTCAAATTCTAAGTTCCTTCACAAAATCAGTTAAGAAAACTGAGGAAGATAAATTAGAGAATCCCCACCAGAGTGAAAGTAAATCAGATGAGTCACATGGGGAAGAAAGTGATGTTGGGAAAGGAAATGTGAGTTTTCTTACCTTACAAAAACATGTTGAATCTGAAAATATTATTGGGGATCAGAAGTCTCCAGTTTAGACAAGAAAGAAGTTAAGATTAGAAAATCAGACTTCCCTTATCTCAAAAGTTGAACCAGAATTAGTTTCAGAATCTATTCAACATAAAGAATGGGTGGATGCTATGAATGAAGAACTAGATCAGATTGAGAAGAATGAAACATGATAACTTGTTCTAAGGCCAGAAAAAAATAATGTTATCATAACCAAGTGGTTTTATAGAAATAAATTGAATGAGCATGGATAAGTTACAAGAAAAAAAGCAAGGCTTGTGTGTAAAGGAAATGCACAAGTGGAAGGTGTGGATTTTGATGAAACATTTTCCCCTGTTGTAGGGTTGGAAACTATTTAAATGTTTCTTGTAGTGGATTATCATCAGAATTACAAGGTTTATCCGATGTATATAAAGTCATCTTTATTAAATGGTGATATTGAGGAAGAAGTTTACATTGAACAAACTTGTGGGTTTTTACTTTATGAGGATGAAAACAAAATTTTCAAATTTATGAAATCCTTGTATGGGCTGAAACAAGATCCATGAGCATGGTATTCGAAGCTTGACAATTTTATGAGAAAGATGAACTTTTCTAAAGGAAAGTTTGATAGAAACTTGTATGTTAAAGATGTTGACTCTAGATATTTAATTGTAATCATTTATTTGGATGACATAATTTTTGCTGGAGATGAAGAAAAGGTTTGTGAATAGTTTTATGAAGAGATGAAGAAATTTTTTGAAATGTCAATGTTGGGAGAATTAACTTTCTTCTTTGGATTACAAGTTCAATAACAAGAAAAATAAATTTTATTTTCCAAAGAAAAGTATGCCAAGGAATTGTTAAAGAAGTTTGGGATGGAAGAATCAAAGGAAGTTTCAACTCATATCTCAGTGGGAACAAAGTTGAGTAAAGATGAATTAGGGAACAACATGAATCAGAAAGACTTTCGAAAGTTGATAGGAATTCTTATTTATCTTATAGCTTCAAGGCCTGATATTGCTTATGTTGTAACTATATATTCCCGATATCAAAGTAATCCAAAATAATCACACATGTTGGAAGTTAAGAGGATTCTGAGATATGTGAAAGGAACAACTTCACAAGGGTTGTTATAAAATAAAAACAGTGAGATGAAGTTTCATGGTTATACCGATGCTGATTGGGATGGTTATTGTAATGATAGAAAATCAATATCAGGAGGAACATTTTTCTTAGGGGAATGCTATGTGAGTTGGCACAATAGGAAACAAAGTTCAGTAACTTTAAGCACAGATGAATTAGAATAAGTTGCAGCTACTCAGTCTTGTACTCAAATGAGGTGGATGAATGTTCAGCTAGAAGATTTGAAAGTAAAAGTTTCTAAACCTTTGAAGATACTATGTGATAATCAAAGTGACATTGATCTTAATAAGAATCGTGTTCAAAATTAAAGATCAAAACAAATTGATATAAAGTATCAATTTTTGAAAGAGAGAGCTACTACTGGAGAAGTGTTAATGGAATATATTTCAACAGAGTATCATATTGCTGATATTTTTAAAAAAACAATGTCAAAGGAAAGGTTTGTTGAACTAAGGCTGCAACTCCTTATACAGCCTCCTCCCATAACTTCCTAAAAACTTACAAGGAAGTCTCCCCCACAATGATTTGGATTATGTTGACAAAGGGGGAGAGTAATCAACAATGTTTACTTGGATTTAATTTGTTAATTTGAAGCTATGGTTATCATATAATGGGGGAGAGAGAAAGTAAAATTAGAGAGGAAAAGAAAAGTGAGAAAGAGAAAGATAAAAGTTGAGGGGGAGTTTGAGTAAGGTGAAGTTTATCCTTACATGGCCGCAAAATTTTCTTATAACCAAGGGATGTAAATCCTTAAAAAAAATTTCTTTGTATAGTAGTGTGGTGTCAGGACACTCTCTTTATAGGAAAGGCTATGTTTTGGGAAAGTTCAAGAACCTGATATGTGAAATTTTTTTGAGGTGAAAATTTGTAAACAAGGGTTTCCAACAA
Organism: Viscum album; assembly: GCA_963277665.1. Lineage (NCBI taxonomy): Eukaryota > Viridiplantae > Streptophyta > Magnoliopsida > Santalales > Viscaceae > Viscum > Viscum album. Next base: position 175,841,612 of record OY728157.1, read on the forward strand.
ATCTAAAGGGAGATATTGAAGAACCTATGTGGTGTTTTGTTTTGAAAAAGTTTTGTATTTGTTGAAAACTAATATTTTTGCTGAAGAATGTTTTTTAGTTGTAGAAAGTTGAAGTTGCTGGTTGTTGAATATTTTCTTAAAGAGAATGATGTTGAAAAAAAAAGAAGTCAGAAGTTAAGAAACTTTCTCAAACTTTCTAAACAAAATTAGATGATTATTTTTTGATCTTAAAGTTCTCACATATCATGAAAAGTTTCATGATAAAATATGTTGAAGAAATGGTGAAGAATATTGATGATTTGAACTAAGAAAAATTATGAGAAAATTTGGAACATGTTTCCTGAACCTGAAATCCAGAACCTGTTTTCTAAACCCGAAATTCGGAACCTATTTCCCAAACTAGAAATTCAGAACCTGTTTCCTGAACTTGAAATCCAGAACCTATTTCCTTAACAAGAAATTCAGAACCTGTTTCCTGAACCAGAAATTCGGAAGCTATTTTCTGAACCTAAAATCCAGATCCAGTTTCCTGAACCAGAAATTCAGAACCTATTTCCTGAACCAAAAATTTGGAATCTGTTTCCTCAACCTGAAATCCAGAACGTGTTTCCTGAACCTGAAATCTAGAACCTGTTTCCTAAACCAGAAATTCAGAACCTGTTTCCTAAACCAGAAATCCAGAACCTGTTTCCTGAACCAGAAATCCAGAACCTGTTTCCTGAACCAGAAATTCAGAATTGGCTTCCTGAACTAGACATTCAGAACCTGTTTCCTAAACCTGAAATCCAAAACCTGTTTCCTAAACCAGAAATTTGGAACCTGTTTCCTGAACTAGAAATTTGAAAGCTGTTTCCTGAACCAGAAATTCAGAACCTGTTTTCTGAACCAGAAATCCAGAACCTGTTTCCTGAACCAAAAATCCAGAACCTATTCCCTGAACCAAAAATTCAGAACCTATTTCGTGAACCAGAAATTCAGAACTTGTTTTCTTAACATGAAATCCAGAACCTGTTTCCTGAACAAAAAATTATGAACCTGTTTCCTGAACCAGAAATCCAAAACCTATTTTCTGAACCGTAAATCTAGAACCTGTTTCCTGAACCTGATTTTGGAACCTGAATTTTGGGAAACCTTATGAGGAAACCTGGATCCTACTTCTGAACATGTTATTTGGATCCTACTTCTGAGCATGTTGTTGGGAAACTCGGATCTTACAACTTGGAGATGTTGTTGAGCTCAAGGAAATGTTTCCTACAACAAACTTCCTTAGATAAGGAAAAGTTCCTTAGAGAAAGAAAATCTTCTCACAGAATAGGTTTGTCAAGAAGATTAAAGAGTTGAAGAAGTAAAAGGAAGATCAAGAAAAGTTTGGAACTTGATTTTGAAACCTTATGAAACTTTTGAGTAGCATGTTGAGAAAACCAGAATGAAAATTCTGAGCAACATGTTGAGAAAACTGGAATGACAATTCTGAGCAACATGTTGAGAAAACTGGAACCTGATTTGTGCACACTTCATATCCTGATTTCTAATAAAGTTTCTGAGAAAATCAGAACCAAGATCCAGCTTTATCATTCTGAGAATGATATGAAGAGTTCAAGAAAACCCGAATTTCAAATTTGTGTAAGTCTCGAAGAAATTTAAGGAGATTTAAAGATGTCAAAGATTAAAGATTAAATGTGATATATTTGCGGAGTTTTTAAAATTTGAGGAAGCAGGAAATATTTTCATGTTTCCTGCCTTTTTTTTCTGAGTTACCTATAAATATGTTCTCAGATCATTCTCTCATTTTCAAATTTTACACATGCAGAAAAGGCGTAGCACTAGAGAATTCGAAGTGAAAAGTTTCTACCATCTTGAAAAAGTTTTCTTGAGTGTTTGAGAAGAAGAGAATGAGAATCATCTTACCCTTATAAGAAGATCAGAATTATCTTGAAGAAGTTTTTTCTTGAGTTTTTTTATAGAAGGAAATCTGAATCATCATTACCTTACTGAGAAGACCGATTTCAGAAAATCGGATTCAAGAAAACTGGGCTGAAGATTCGGAGTGAGCATTTGTGAAGTAGCTCCAAAAAAGTTCTTATTCTTGTGTTTGGATCATTTTTTCTTTATTGAAACATTGTAAACTGACGGGATTCAGTATAATCTTTCCTATCGGGAGATAGAAGGTGTCTAATGGGGGTTGGCACAAGTTGTATTCACTTCTTTATTATAGTGGATTTCCATAGACCCATGTGAGTGGCTATGGCAAGGTTGTAGGTTCTCTTATTGAGGCCAAACCTTGTAAATATTATGTGCCTTTATTGATTTACCTTTCTTCCATGCTTGAGTTTCTTGATAAAGGTTTACAAAGAAATAAATCTTAATAGGTTTCAAGGGTGAAGTTTCTTAAATTTTTGAAACTTATAAAAAGTTTAATAACTGATTCAACCCCCGCTTCTCAATTGTTATTCTATACTTGAAACATTATATTTACACTAAATATCTAATCATATTGCTTCTATTACTATTTTCACACATAATTATGTCATTTATTTATCCTTAATATAAGGATAAGGTCTTAATAAGGGATTTCATCTCAATTTACATTCCATTGAGACTTCTTTGTTGTTATACGTCAATTCACTTTTCTATGGTGAGTATACTATCTTTCATATAATATATCATGAATCCATTTATTCTCAAGATATTATATGGGTTTGATTAAATTTATTCCTCAATTATTTGTATTCAAGAATCTCTCACTTAGTTATGAACTCTTTAACTAAAATATCATTTTAAATGTTTTAAATATTTATTCTTCTATATATTTCTCATTAATGTGAATGTTTTAAAAATGGTTTTAAGGATTTATTTATATGGGAATTTTTTTTTTAAAATTAATATTCCTTTCAAAAGATTCAAATTGGTACGGGACACTTTGATTCAAAAATCTCTTTTAAACTACTTCAATAAAAATGAGACTTTTAAATGTTTTCAAGGAAAAGGGGATATTTCTATCAAATAGTTTTACTATTTATTTTCATCTATGTAAATATCCTTCATTGAGTTTTATTCTTGATTGAGGTTGATTTATTATAATAAAATCATCCAAATTGTATTAAATGAGTTATGTTTGGTTGTGGATGTGCTATTTTTATACCATTCATGGTTTGTGGTTAAAGTATTGACATTTTTTATACTAGTTTTAATACGAATGTTTAGATTATGTTTCACCATTTTCATATGAGGAATGCATTGGACTTAGTAAGTGATGGGCAGGACCCACTATACCCCTCGATGCATTGGTAGGTATCATGAGACAAATTAGTGTCTTGGCATAAGGACTTGAAAAAATATTTAATAGTATTCTTGGCATGAGGTCTCGACTATGTGGTTATGATGTCCGACATTATGCATTCCATCATTATGAAATTAGCTATTGATTATTCGACTAGTATAATATCCATGTTAATAAGTAAATGACATTATTTTATTTATCTTTTCCATATTATATTGAAGTTTAAGTTTAAAAGGCTTATGTTTTGGTCTTATACATTGCCTTAATTTTTTATGCTTATTTATGATAGTTTCTGCTATATTGTTATCCTTACTGAGCTTCTGAGCTCACCCCTTTCTTATGTTTCATTTTTTCCCATGATGAGAAGAAGTATATTATGATTGACCTACCAGATGAGTGTGTTCAAAGAGGACACAATGTTGTTGTTTTTCTATTTCATAGTGTAATGTAAAACATATGTATGTATCTAGTACTTCCAAGGATACTAAACTAATCGGTCTTTTGGGACTTGATCTCTTGTGATCATGCCAATGTTATGTAATAATGCACCAACTATGGGTAGTTAGGGTCTTGGCATTACAGGATACAACAATATCTCTAATATAAAATAAAACAAAAAAGAATATTACTATAAAAATATAACAATAATTATGATTAGTAATAGTATAGTTGTACAATAAACCAATGTAAACAAGAAAACATTGATATTATTAAATTTATCTTTATGATCGAACATAAAGACATCCACCAAAGATGACTATATATATGTTTTTGAAAAAGGAAAAAATGGGAACCATTTTGTGAGTGAAATGTGAATATATGATGTGTGGGTATTTAAGGAACAAATACAAGACCATTTCCTATATGTGTGATTTTTTCAAGAGATTAGTCATTGGAGTTATCGTTATAATATTTTAAAGAAAAAACATAAAAATATGATTAGATATTTTCTATTTATTTAACATTTATAAATCATATAAATAATTATTTAAATATTTTTTTGGATATTTTTGATAATTCTATATGAATATGTATTTTGAAAATAATTATTTCAAGGTAGATATGAGTTTTCCCAGAGATATGCCTAAAATTATAAGTTTATTTTCAGTAAAAGTTTAAAATGATCTCTTAAAGGGACTCTTATTTTGGTTTTTATTTTAGAATTTATATTATATTTTCATATATTTTTATTATATTAAATTACAAAACCTATTTTTTATTTAAAATAAACCACATATTAATTTTTTGATATATGAATTATTGATTTATTTGTTAAAATTTTGAATTTTTGGAGGTTAATATTCTTCACATATATAAGAAATTGGGGGCCATACCTAGCCTACCAAAGGAGGTAGGTCTTGCCACTGTGAGGTAGTTTCATCCTCAACCAGGGTAGCGGGGGAAGAGAATTTCTAGTGCATGGTCGACGATATCATGGGAAGGGAGAAGAAAGCGTTTGGTGGAACTAAAGTAGGATTAAAGCATCGTAAAATTTGACATGGTGACCTTCTAGGAAGTTGAGCCGTAAAGGATTTGATTAGTGGTTTTTTTCTACATCCAAGATAATAAAGAAGAATTTTTTTTATTGAAACACCAATGTGGGATTGTAATGCATGTGTGTTATTCACAATGTAAAAGGAATTCATATTTTGAGTTAAATTATTCTTTAAGCATTTTATTCCACCTCGACCTAAAATATATAATATCTAAAATTCTATTCATGTTTTTTAATTAACATATAACACATGACCTCATTTACTTCATTAGTATCATCATAAAATAATAATATGTTAAGATTATTATATTGATGAAATCATTATTAAAGGGTTATTCATGGAGACCTTTCAACATGAGAGTAGGAGGTAGCTTATAAAAGACTACATAAAACATTAAATAGTTTTAAACACATTAAAAAAACTATATGCCATAGTTTTTTGTCCTGGTTAAATTTTTAACCCATATCATAACAATACATGAATCACTATTTCCATGATATTTACACATTTGAATAACATATGGGAAAACAAGAACATGTCAGGAAAAAATATTATCAGAATCTTGAATATAAAATTTAATAGTAGAGGTGCAACATAATATAATAGGATTCCTTATTTTAATTATGTTCAGTTCATTTCTATTTCATGATTAATAATTAAATTTTTAAATATAAATTATTTAGTTATATGATATATTAGTTATGAAATGATGTTTGGGTATCAAAGGGTCATTTCCTCTATGATTTATTTTCTATATAGGTGCTACTAAGGTTCTTTAACCAGAAATAACCATATTTTCCTAAGATTATGGTTTCTAGAGAGATAATGAGAGAAAGATAGTTATTTTTTTGGAGTTTACCTCTGATAAGGGGTAATTCAATATTGGAATGCAATTTGTTGCAGGAATTAAGGTAGGGGTAAACTTCTCTCAAAATCATTATTTTATGTTTAAATTATTTCATTTCAATGAAGTCTCTAGATTAGTATTTTTACAAAAAAACCATGTTTTCTTTAAAATATTTTTCCTTTCATGGGATAGATAAAATATTTACATTATAGATGTTTTAATTATTTTTGGTTTATTTTATTCAAAACCATTATATCATATCTTAAAATATTTCATTATGGATTTTTTTTTTCTATTTTTCATTAACAATCAATTGATTTATTGAAAGAATTCTCTTTTTTTGTTTTTTTATACATGGATATTTATAGACTGGAAAGAAAGTTTAAATGATTTTTAAGATAAAAAGTAAAATCCACTAAATGTTTTGTTAAAAAAATGTGTCACTTGAAAATTTTATAATATTATAGGAGGATCTAAAATTATACATCCCTCAAACAAGTTAGGTAATGTTTTTAGGTCTTAAGATAAAATGTGTGGTGCATGGGAAAAGACCCTAAAACAAAAAATTTGTAACACCCCAATATTTTAAAATATTTTTGATTTAATAGTTTTAATGTGTTTTATAGCTTTAATGCACACCAAAACAACCATAAATGAACTGTTATATACTCTAAAAATATTATTATTTAAATATGACTATTATAACCTAGTATTGGATTAACAGATATGAATAAAAGTAACCATATTATGAAATTTATTTAGAAACATTTTATGAATAGTTTATTTTTATTTACTCTAAGGAAAAATGTAATCAATGATATGAATCAAATTATAAAAGGTTAATAAATGTTAAAGTTTAAAAGATTTATCTTTATATACAAGTGGGGTTTCTTTATGTTTTATATGTTTCTTTTAGAAGACATATTTATTTTCTTAGAGTTATAAATTTATTGAAAATTTGTTTTTATACATTTTAAATAAAGTATAATCATTCATATATTGATTACCATTTTTTTATAAATGAAGATATAACCATTTGATGGTAAAATAGATATTTTTCCAAAAACTGTTTTTAAGGGTGTAATGTATTTTTATCATGATGAGTAAAATTAATAATAATTCATTAATTTTTTTTGGAATTTATTTATAATATATTAAATAAAATAAATTAATAATCATCTAATGGTTTTTTAATTGGTAAGAAATGTGAATAAATTTATTTTTTGCTTCAAAAATATGTTTTTTCTAAAAATAGATTTTACAAGTTTGGTGCGTAGATATTATAATTATTTTCTACCACCGTTAGAAATTTTATTTAAATAAACTAAATAAAAGTATGAATTTATCATGTTGAATTTTTCTCAGGGTATATTTTTGAGGTTTTTCTATAAGGTGTATTTATTTGGATGAATAGTGAAAATACCGATTTTTTAAATACCAAAACCTCTATGACATTTTCATGATGTAAGATTTACTTAAAAATTTGTAAAACCTTTGGATAAGACAAATATGCATTTATTGAGTAAAATAAATAATTTAAAAACATAATATTTAATTTTGAAGCCCATGATTTACTTTTTGATAGCCAAGTTATTTTTTATTATCATAAAAAACTATTTTTGAATCTTTACATTTATTAATGTGGTTTATAGATTCGACTCAGTTTCAAAATGATTATAATGTAAAATATCTTCCATTTATTTAAAAATAATCTAATAATTTTTATTAAGAACTACTACTCAAGAATGTTTTTTCAAAATAACCGTATGTTTATTTTTACACATACAAATACATTTTTTTCTGTAAAAATGGGTTTTATGTGCTTATGTTAAAATTAATTCCTTCCACTTATAGAAATTTAATATTTTAAACTATATTTCATATTTTGACCTAGAATAATTAATATTAGATGATATGGTTATCTTATTTTTTCCCATAATTAATAGTTACCATTGTCAAAATCATATTAAGACTAAAATGTTTAAAATGGTTTAAAGGGGGGATTAACATATGAGATAATGTTTAAAATATAAAAAAAATACATACTTAAGTATCATTAGTTGATTTAATTATAAAATTAACATTCATATATTTGAAACTATGAAAATATGAATCCACATGATTTGAGTATGACATATATTATATTATAAGGTTTTAAGTGTTTATAAGTTTTCCACCCATCACATTTATTAAAGGGAACCTCGTCTTCTCAATTATACACACCACTCAGTCACTCTGGATTGAAAACGACCTACCAAAAACCATTCCTAAATTTACTCCCCATGTTCTATAGGTTTTGGTATCACCAAAATATTATCTTAAGAAGGTTTAAGGTGTAAGCCATTGAAATATACAAGAAGAAAAGGTAATTGTATTTACTGATCTATTTTGAGTTACTTTATTACTTGACCTACTTTAAATATCATATAAGCATTATAAAATGATAAAATATGTAAATTAAATATAATTAAATGTTTTTATGTTAATTTTAAAACCATTTTATATCTTCTTTATCTCTAATAGAAAATAAAAATGTCGCTTATGCGTGCATATAGAGTACCATCACCATGAAGCTATGTATTTTTTTATCATTATCTCCCATGGATAGTTATATATATAGATTTAATGGTTATATATTATTTTTATAACATAATTATGATTCTATAAATTTAAAATATTATATATTTTCTTACCCCCCATCCGTTGAAATATCATAATGTCGCCAGTGTGTATGTGTGGAAAACCACCTCCACGAAGTGATGTGATTAAATTTTCATGGATTCCATACATTAACGGTGATATGGATAGATTTAATTAATTTATATGATATATGTGATATTTTTATTATTCTTAAAATGATAATTATATTTTAATTTTCATTAATTCCATCAATTTAAATGTGAAAACATCACCAATGCGTATGTACAAACTACCATCTTCACGATGTGGTGTAATTAATTTTTCATCACTGAATTATATATATATAGTTAAAAAGTGTATATAATTTAATAAATATAATATTTATAAAATTATTAATATTATGGATATGATGAAATCATGAACATGTTTTTAGTATCAGAAATGCTGAAATGAAGCACGCATGGAAAAAATGACGGTTAACACCTGAATATTTATTTTAATGAAGAATTTCTAGTAAAAGAATAATTATAATTTTTAAAAGAATTATATATAGTAATATGAACATGAATGTGGATCTAATATAGATTTAAAATAACTATAAATTCCTTATTATAGGAGGTTAATATCACATACAAGAAATGCTAGGACTTGAGGTAAGGGTTTCTTATCTCACATTTATCTCTTTGAGTGATATGCTATATTCACCACTAGTTTTATATATTGTGGTGTATATAATTACAATATATTTATTTTAAAATTATTTTGATAAAAATACAGGGTTTTTAAAATAAAATAAATGTTTCTCTATTTCATGAGGTTTTTATTTAAAGATTACCAAAACTGTAAGAGTTTATGTTACTATCTTATTTCATTTTAGGATTTTATATATTGAATTTATAATGAGGAAAACTATATGATCCTTAAATTTTAAACTGCAAATATTTTAATATTCTCTAATTATTTATGGATTTTTCATGTTTTTCTTTCATTATTTTCTCTATGTAATATGAATTGTTTAAGAAAATGGTTTTAAGAAAAACCGACCTTAGTTCCTCTTTTTTTGTTACAGATATATATCTTAAATATCCATGTTTGTCAAAATATTTAGAATGTTTTCAAAAATTCCATTTTAACTACCTTTGAATATCTTTAAAAATTATTAAAATTAATCTTTTCAAATGTTTTCAATATAAATCACTTTATACTTTTTATAAAATCGTAGAAGGATTGTTTTCTTTTAAAAAACACTTTATGGATGTATTTTACCTTCAGAATTTATTTTCTACATAATGAATATTACTTTATAAGTTTACATAATTTTTCATAGAAAACTACATTTACATTATTCTATAATTTTTTAGTTTTTAAATGTTATGAAAAGAAAATTATTTTTTCTCTTATTATTTAAAACACACATCAAAATATTTTATAAAATTATTTTTCATCAATGTTAATATTTCATTAGGAATTTCAAGATTCCTTAGGGATATGATCTCATGTTACCACCCAATTCCTTTCTTTTTATCGAATAAGATAATGATTTTTTAAGGATGTTTCCTTGAAACCCATTTCTTTGCACTGGGTTAATTAAGCTTTGATGAAATGATGGATGTTTTTATGATATTTTGGTACACTTATATATGGATTTCAATTTGTGATGGTTGAGAATATAATTATATATCCCTCTAATAGATTGGGAATTTTTTGATAACTCATAAGGTAAAGGGTAAACATGTACTTTCCCCTGTCCCATGTGGGTATATAATTATTTATCCTATGTACACGAGGGTACATGGGTGGTTAACCCATGTATATTATGTGATGAATGTCTTAGTGGTTAGCCATTTAAAATGATTTGGGACATGGGTGGTTATCCCAAACCTATTATTTTCTGAATGTTTTGGTGGGTGGCTTTAAAATATGCTTTCTATGCTTATGTTTACGCCTTATTATAATGAAATATTCTTAAACCTATGTTATGATCTTATGTATTATGATTTTTTGATATCACAAACTATTATGAATTATATATCATGTTATAGAAAATATTTCTAGAATTGATAATGATTTGAGGTTTATATATTTTGGTATTACCTTTTTGTGCCATGATTATGTTCTAATTCCCTTATGAATATTTTATGTTCAATTATGAACTTTGAATTGACATCTTCGATGTTTTCAATTACTAAAATTTGAGCTCACCCCTTTCTTATGTTTCTATTTCCCTAGGTAATGAATAGTGAAATTATGTATGATATGTTTAAAAGGGTAACATGTGTGGAGAATTTTGTGAAATATATTGAAGTCTTTTTATGGATTAATTAAATATGGGTATAATGATAAAAATTACCATTTGATGAGAAGGAGACGAGTTTTATTATATAAAGGACTTTTCATAATTATCTAAATATCTAAACCTAAAAGGAGTTGGTTATGTAAGTGACTCAATGTTGGATATTGATATTTTAATTATGGATGATCACAATTAGGTTTCTTCATTTTTTATCAAATCCAGAATGTAAAAAATATGATTTAGCGTCATATCTGGGTGTATAGGTCTTAGGGTATCTCAATTTATATTAGAAAAGGGTATATATAAATTTAGAGGCCAAATAGTTATCAGATTAGGATAATTTAAGAATTAATGATACTATTAAGGGTTTAAAAGTTTAATTATTTTTATAAATATATTTTCATATATATATATATATCATTTTGAGTTTTTATGTTATGGGATTTTAATGCTATTTATGACATTTTGGGAAATTTTTATTGTATTTTAATATATCATTGAGTTATATATAACCCTCATTTTTAACATGTTATTTAGTGTGAAGTTAATTGGGAATAATGTTATTGGGTACATAAGTTGAAAGACACACATAAAATTTATGTTTAGTATATTATTTGATGATGAGGGAGTTATGGATAATGATAATAATAGGGTTATCCTATTTTTAGAATATATGGTTTGATAACCATGAGGCTAAAATGTGATTTAGTGACTTAGTGATTTATGTTATTTTGAATATGTTCACTATATTAAAAAAATTACATGATTAAGGAAAATAAAATATTATTTTCTAGTATGTTATTTTATTTGAGGAATAAAGATTGAGTTAACTTATAGAAGTATATATGTTTTTGGTGATTTGGGATATTTTTGTGAAATAATTGGAATTTGTTAGAGAATATATAATTTGGGTATGTACATTTTGGTATGTGAAATTTTAAGTGAGGGACAAATTTTAAGTTGATCATGGAAGAATATGTGATAAAATATTTCTGATTTTGTTTTTTAAATTTAGTCAAGAATATTTTAAAAAGTTTAAGGTTATTTATTTATGGAATGATTTAAGTTGAACTTTTGGTTTTGTAATATATATTTTTAGAGATTAATTTATTATTTCTTCATATATAATTGTATTCATATTATGTATTATCTTGACTTGTGAAAATCATTTTTTTGATAGAAATCTAAGATATAAGGAATAAATTTTCATCCCTTTTTTGGATCTTATAATCTATTAAAAGTTTATATTATTACTTCAGGCATGAAAAATCCATCATGGTAAATTATGACATGAAGATGTATTGGAAAACTTCTCAAAAAATAATCAAAGTATGATATTTTGGGAAGAAATAAATTAAGTATATTTTCTCAAATTCTCAATCTCGATGGTAAAATAATTCCTCAAACTCAAGAAAAAGAAATATAAATATATCAATTTGTATATGGATGATATTACTTAGCTATCAAGGTATGATTTTGGAAACCTATTCAAAAGTATTTTTTTTATATTAAAGACATATTTTAAGAAATATTTAGGAAATTATAAGTTTCAGTGTTTTAACAGAGTCATTAAAGTCTTTTTCAAAGTGAAATGTAACTAATGTGAATTAACAGGTATTTATGGACACTTATATATATTCACCACTCCAAGGAATTTATTCTCAAAATGTTCTAAACATTTGACCATTAGAAATGATATAAAAATTGCAAGGATTCAATTTATATAAGAGGGAGAATGTAACTCCTTGATATTTTATAGTATTTCAAATTTAATAATTTTGATGTGATCGATAGATTATGATGTACACAACATCGAGCTTAAACAAATCATGATATACTATAGAAATGTTATTATTTAAATATGACTATTATAACCTAGTCATTACATTAGAGGGTATGAATATTAGTAACCACATTATAAAATTTATATAGAAATTTCTTCCTAAAAAAATTTATTGTTTAATTCCCAGGAAATAAATAATTATTGATAAGAAGAAAATCATATATGGTTAAGAATTATTAAAATTTTAAAGGGTTATTTTTATGTAAAAGTAGGGTTTATTTATATTTTATATGTTTCATTTGGAAGATTAATTTATCTTTTTGAAGTATTAAATTTATTGAAAAGGTTTTTTTATACTGGTGAACTAATGAATAATAATTTATACATTGATTATAAATTTGTTATAAATAAAGATAAAATCATTTGACGGTAAAAGTAGATATTTTTCCGAAAACTATTTTTATGTGTGAAATATATTTTTATTTTAACAAATTAAATTAAAAAACATTGATTAATGATTTTGGTGAAATGTATTGATAATATATTCTATCAAATTTATTAAAAATTAATGAAAGTGTTGTTACAAGGCAAGAAATGAGAATAAATTCATTTTATGCTTTAGAAATAAATTTTCTCTAAAAAATATTTTTATCCATTTTGTGCGTGTAAATTAAGATTTTTTGGCATTTTTATAAATTTTATTTCATAATATAAACTTCATTTTTTGAATTTATCATGTAAAAATTGTCTTTAGGTGAATTTTTATGTTTTTATGAAAAGGTTGAATTTTCAAGTGAGTAGTGAAAATACTCATTTTTCCAATACTGTAAATTTTATAACATCAACATCAGGTAAGATTGGCATAAAAATTTATAATACATTTGTCACAACCAAAGATGTATTTAATTTTTAAAATAATGAATTTAAAAATACTATGTTGGATTTGGAAACCCATGCTTTATTTTTTGAAACCTAAGTTATATTTTATTATAATAAAAAACTATTTTTGTTTCATTACCTTTAATGAGGTGTTTCAATGATTACATTCTATTTTCGTGTGCTTATAATGTTAAAAAATATTCATTTATTTAATTATTTACCGATAAATTCATGGGAATCACCTTCAATCAAGAATATTCAACCTAAATAATTATAAATTCATTTAAAAAAATGATATATATATTTTTAAAAAAATGATTTTTATGGACTTATATTAGAATTAATTTATTCCAATTATAAGGATTTATTCTTGTAAAATAGAGTCCATATTTTTTATAATTGTAATTAATATTAGTCAATAAGCTAAACATATTTTTTTATAAAGAATAGTTACCGTGGTAAAAATATTGTTACCAAAGTAGGGGTTAAAAGGCTTAAAATGAGGGATAAACTATGAGATATGGTTTAAAGTGACACGAAACAGTTTCTTTTTGACAACCCATACCCTTAATATGCTCTATTTAATACTTCATTATATTAGATACAAAAAAAATCCTAAATAATAAAAATGCCTAGTGTATTTAGGTGACTAAATACATAACATATCAACTAGAAATTGGGATATGATAACATTATTTAAAGTTCCTTAACATGCTCTTAAAATTCCATTAATATTCTGAAACTGCACGGGATAACCCGAGGAAATACATAAGAAATGGGCGATCTATAAATCCTAATATAGGAATCATAAAAGCATAACATGATGAAAGTAATACATATTAGTCAACAAGCATATAAAGGTGACAAAAAAGGGGTGATAATCACAAACATGAAAATCAAATCATGATATAAGATGATAACATCAAGGCAATATAGGAATGTGGAAATAAGGTAAAACATGACCTCATAAGAATAAGTATAGGCTAACCCCAAAAACATCATATCCTATAATGATTAATATAACCTCTAGTTCACCATACATGGTATCTCATGAGATAAAAACATTACCTAATGCATTGGAGGGATATATAATTCTGGGCCTACATCTCACATTCATATCATGTACATAAATCAGTGTGCCATATAGATCTTACAACATAAGAATGCCTTTTATCACTTTTAATCCCATGATTATGGAGTGTAGGTCACATACCTAGAAATCCTCAATAAATGAAGTATAATAACATCTAGGTGGATACACATGAGTGGAAATGGGGATGGGTATTCACTACACAAATGTTTGGCATGAAATTTTCTTAGATAATTTCAGCTACATAAAAGGTGTACATAAAGATTTATAAATGGTTTAATGAGAGTGAATTGTGATATCTTATTACTTATAAATCATAAGGATAGTAATATCACAACAAAAAATGACTCTATTAAAGGGGGTTATAACCCCCTCTAAACACATTAGTGGGAGTTATGAGAAACCCTTGGTAATTTACCTGACTTCTATTATTAGGGGCAGTTTTGGAAAACTACTGGTAAAGTAATGGAAAATTTAGTGGTGGTTAAATTAGAGGGGTTTTAACCCCCATATAATTCCATCCAAAAATTTCTAGACACACAACAATTAGAGGATATTAAAACTGCCTTTAATTGATATTTTTAGGGGTGGGTTTATCTGCCCTTAACATTTAGAACTTTTAGGGGCGGTTGTGAAAACCATCCCTAAACTATTCAATATTTTTTAACCCCCCTTGTCGTGGTCCACATCTCCAGTGCCTCACCACCATGTGCCCTCCTTCTCCCCACCCCATTGTCTTTTATAGTGCCTCACATCCGTCTGTCCTATCCCCCCATCCCCCATGTCCTCTCCTATCCAGTGCCTCACCCCTCTCCAGTGTCATGCAGTGAGTCCTCCATGTACTCACTAGTTCAATGCCTCACCCCACTTCAGTGTTATCCCTTTTGTCCTCTGTGTCCTCTCCAGTCTAGTGTGTCTCCCCACTCCTGTTTCATCCTGTGTGGCAGTGTGCAATCACCCTAAAATATCCTGTACTGTGGGGTCCAGGTGGGCCCCATAATCCCCTATCTAGGGAAACCAGTTCCCAATACAGAGCACGATTTGTAAAATAGAATCTTGGTAGGAATCTATACGGGGTTACCTAGTTTATCTTCCAGTGCTTGAACCACTATGGTAACTAATTTTCTATTTATATTATGCATATTATTGTATTTATATATATTTATAAGTTTATTAATATGAATATTCTCTACAAAATACATTTAAATACACTAAATACATAACCTATATATACATTTATATAAATTAAATGTATACATTTTTATTAATTCATATATATTGAAATACATATATGCATATAAATATAAATATAAATATATATGTATATATATATATATATTAAGAACACCTCTATAAATTATATATTTACATATATTTAAATAAAATTATGTATATATGTATTTATAAATGAATTTATATAAAACACACACACAAAGACAAATGTGTATTTATATATTTATTTGTAAATATTAATACTTATTTATATACAAAAATATATTAAATGTATATATATTTATTTATTACCCAAATAAATTATGCAAAAATATGTATATACATATTATATTTATACATACACAATTAAAAAATATTAATATATATATATATATAAATTTTATATTTTTATAAATACAATTTAATATATTTTATAAATATATTTACATGTATATAAATATTTATATTATATATATACATATAATATAGTATAATATAATATAATATAATATAATATAATATAATATAATATAATATAATATAATATAGTATAATATAATATAATATAATATAATATAATATAATATAATATAATATATATATAGATAAAATTTTAAAAATATTTATACATCTATACTTATATTTATATAGTTATATCATGTATACACAAATATATTTAACATATCTATATGAATACATATATTTATATTAATATAAATTTAGTTATTTTTAAATATTCATTTATATATATATATATAAATATTATATTATATATTTAATCATGAAATATGTATAACATATATGTAATATAATATAATATATATTTATATAATTATTTGTATATATGTACATTTATGTTTATATATATATTTTTATTTATTTAATGTATTTATATAATATGTTTACTAATGAATTTTTTCTGGGTGTTGGTATTTGTATTTTATCCACATGTTCTCCATGTCATCAACATAAAGAGGACATTGATCATATTTTATTAGGATGTACCACTACCTCTGTACTATGGACTGCAATAGAGGATTGTTTTGAAATTAGAATCCCTAACAAAGTTAAAATCTAGGATCATCTGCTTGCATGCATCTATCTACCTTTTTGATAGAAGTCACACAATACATTTCTTATTGCTAGCTTGTAGGTTATCCATTATATTTGTAATATTTTGAAGAAAATGACTCATGGGGGTGTTTCTTTCTGTGTTCAGTCAACATTGAACTATATTTTCTCTATTGTAAAATATGAGAATGATGGCCCAAATAGATATTGTGATATCTCAATTCATGATATTATATGATTAAGTATTTTAGAATTACAGGTAATTATAATTCCTCTTATGGGACCTTGGAATTCATGTGAACTTTTCTATTTTCAGGACGGACTAGATACAACATAGATGGTGAATCAAGGAGAAATCTTGGCTCCTCTGGTTATGGTGTGTTTTTTTTGAAATCATAGTTGTGATGTAGTGGGATGCTTTTATAGTTCTTGTGGAATCACCACCTCCCTTGACACTGAAATTATCAGTGTTATCAATGCATTGCGAATTGAAAAGCAATGAGGATATTAGAATTTGTGGCTTGAATGTGACTCTAATACTGTTGTTCAAGCTATTAGGAATGGTATCAATCATTTATCATGAAAACTGACTACAAGATGAATAATATTAAATTATTTTTTTCAATCCATGAATTATATCATCACACATACATATATTTAGGTAAATTACTTGGTTGATGAGATTTCCAATAAAAAAGTCACTACTCCGAACGTGATATGCTGCAACAATGTTGCTGATGAATTTTTCTCTTTTTGGGAGAATGATTATTGAAAAAAATATCTTCTTTTAGACTTGTGTAATCTTGTTTTTATTCAATAAAGGTGACTTTTAATTTTTTTTAATGTTCTCATTCTACCAAAAATATGAATAAAAAATATTATAGTGGTTTAAAACCCCTTTTATTCAGTGGTTATAAACCTCCTATAATTTCTTAAATTAGAGGGAGTTCCAAACCCACTCTAATTAGTTTCCTGTATGTGTAAGTATATATCTTTATAATAATAATATATTATTATTATTATAAAAACTACAAAGGTTTTTATATTATTTTATAAATAAATTATATTTATGTATATATTTATATAATATATTTATGGTTTTATATTATGATTAATGTTATATGAAATGTAATATTAGACAAAAAATATATATTAATATTTATACTCTTTATAAAATTATATTTCTCTATACATATAAATATGATTAAAAATAATCATATAAATTATTTATATAAATATATTTATACAATATGTTATAATATATTAAAATACTTTTATCTATTATGTTTTAATTATATGTATATATGCATATATTATTTGATTTTTAAAAAAATAGCGGGGGTTCACAAACCCTCTGATGTCATAAATTAGAGGGGGTTCAAAACCCCTATAATTGAATTGATGAGAGGGGGTTGTGAACCCCCACAATTTCTTAAACAAAACAAATTCCATAATATATATATATATATAATACCTCTAAAATGTAATAGAATAATATATATATATAGATCACCTCTAACTGAATATATAGTGCCACTAATTATTAAATTAGCGATGGTTTTGACATAACTGCCTTAAAATCCAACCAAATATTAACAATGTAATGTTAATTTTTTTAGCGGGTCGTGAACCCTCTCTAAATTCGATGATCAGTGAGCGTTATTCATAACCCCCTCTAATTTAAACTGAAAATGAATTTAGAGGGGGTTTTCCATAACCCTATCGAAATAAATTCCACTATTCTTATATTTTTTTATAGTGTATGGGTGTGTAAAAACACATTCCAATAGGAAAAATTGGAAGTCAAATGGTATAATAAAAATAATATTCTTGAATAAAGAAGAGAAGATAATCCCCATACCTTCATGGGGTGATACTAAAATAATGGGAGTGTCTTGTTAATAGATTGAGAACACCTTGGGAGGGATTTAAAGAGTAATAGGGAGAGTAAATTCATGCTAAATGGATTTTTAGTGAGGAGGAGTAGGAGGTTGGGTGTGTATTTATAGAAAAAAAGATAAATTCTTAATTAATTTCAAAACTTAGTTTTTGGAGTCTATTTGATAACATAATAAAAAAGAAAAACATTTAAATGAATTCTACAAATAAAATTGGTTTTCAATATCTCATAAGGCCATGAACCAAACTTATTAAAATATTAACATTGGTGATGTGGAAGTGAGTCATGTTCATAAATAATTAAATTTAAAACTTTAATATATAATGTATGTTTCAGAGGACTCATTAAAGGATTATAAAAACTATTAAATAGCTTAAAAAAAATTATTTTAAACGGGAAACCTATATTTGGTCGTGTATTCATTTAATATATTTTTTGTATCACTTTTGGGATTTTATGATGTCATAATTCAAATAATATATATATATATTTACTATATTGAATTTTTATCCAAAAATTTGACAGTCACAGAAAATTATGAAAAATTCACCATTAGCTAATTTTGACGTGATGATTTTAAAAAAATATATATTTTATCAAAATAATTTTCTAAATATGAGAAAATTTAATTTTAAATAAAATCCCAATTTACTGAAAAACTCCATTTTTTACGACACTAACAAATTTCTGACACTTATAAAATTTACATTAGACTTCATTAAAATACATTATCATTTATTTAATAAATATTATTTTATAATAATATTTTATTAAAATGAATTTTATTTGAAAAATTCTTATATTATCAAAAGAGTATTTGAATTGATAATTTATATTTCCTAAAAATACAATTTTGATTTCTTCCTATCAAAATGTAATTTTAATCAAACCCATTATATAATCACTTATAAAGTAATAATAAAAATGGTTAAATATAATAATTATTTCACTAAAAATAAAATATAAATATTCATATTACCTTTGTTGAGATACATAAACCTTTATTACACCAGCATATTCGTTAAGGGTGAGGTGTGTGATGGTGGTGCCTTCTTGGGGTTGTTAAGTGAACATTGTTTGGGCCATGATCTTGATAATCTTGAACTTCTTCCATAGAAGTTTTGGATCGAGATTAATTTATTGAATATCATATTGGAATTGGTCATAGAAAAATACCAATGATTACATGTCCCTTGAAAGCTCTAATAAATGGGCTTTATAGGGTACAATTCTTATAGTTGAGGCTATCACTTCTTCAGTTTGTGTCAATTATACTTTATCATAACCTATATAATGTACTAATCCTAATGGTTATTTCACAATAGACATATTATAAAAAATTAATATTATTAAATTTATTTTAAATATGATAGGCTATATTTTATAATTGGCCTAAAATTACTAAAATAGTGTTTTTGTTTTCTATAAATATATTACTTAGTAAGGGATTCATTCATTCCAAAGGTA
Organism: Viscum album; assembly: GCA_963277665.1. Lineage (NCBI taxonomy): Eukaryota > Viridiplantae > Streptophyta > Magnoliopsida > Santalales > Viscaceae > Viscum > Viscum album. The sequence continues at coordinate 175,861,570 of OY728157.1, forward strand.
ATTTGATTTATAAAATTTTGGGTTATTAACTTATTAAATATCATTTTTCTATTATATCTTTATCTTACACTTATTATATTCAAAACCATGATAATATGTATCCAATTTACTTTACTAAGACATATAATATAGAATAATTTTTCATGTATTTACAACTTTTCCACCCACCTCACTTATAAAAGGGAACCTAATATCCTCACATATACACACCACTTATCCCTCTAGTCCACTAAATACCTACCAAAATACATTAAAAAATTTTACCGTCATGTCACATATATTCATGTCTTCCTAAAATACCATCTTAAGAATGCTTAAGTTGAAATCAAAATTAAGATACACGAAGATGAGGTAATTGTATTTACCGATCCATTTAGAATTTATTTCTTCCTTAACCTCCTCCAAATATTATATAACCATATTAAAATTATTAAATAGTTATATTTTTTATATTTAAATGTCTTTATTTAAATGGTACAACAATTTTCTATCTTTTTTTATATCTAATGAAAATAAGAATATTGCTTATGCATACATACAGACTACCGTCTCCATGAAGCAATTCATTTTTTATCACTATCTCCCATGGATGGTTATAAAGATGTATTTAATGAATATATATGATTTTTATAATACAATTAATATTATTTAAATATAAAAAATTATCTCCCTTATTACCCTAACATTAGTTGGAAAATAATTACGTCGCTTGTGTGTACGTGTGGATTACCACATCTATGAAGTAATGTGATTCATTTTTCATGTCCAATTACATGGATGATTTTATGGTTAAATTTAATGAATATATATTATATTATTATGATTATTTTTTTTTATTTATGTTTCTTTTATTCCATACCTTGAAAAGTGAAAACATCACCTATGGGTACATACGAACCACTATCACCATGACGTGATGTAATACACTTTCATCAAAACCTTATATGAATGGTTATAAAAGTGTATATAATGAGTAAATATAATATTTAAGAAATTATTTTGATTATTTATATGATGAAACCATGTCCAAGGTGGAATTTAAGGAATTGGAGGATAAAAAAATGCATGGAAAATGAAATGGTTAACACATAAATTTTGATTTTAATGATGAAATGATAGTAAATGAGGAGTTTAAATTTTTAAGGGAGTGATACATAGTAATATGAATATAAATACAATTGTGGTATATATGTATAAAAAATATAAATTTTTTGTTATATGAAGTTAGGAGTGCATACGAAGAAATTCAGGACTAAAGGTATGGGTTTCTCATCATAATTTTATCTCATTGATATATATGAAATATTCACCATTTATTTTATATTTTGAGGTGTATATAATTAACATGAATTTATTTTATAATTATTTTCATGAATACTATTTGTATTTAAAAATATATATAATTCCCTCTCAATCATAATGTTTGGATTCATATATTACTAAATCTGTAGGGTTATAGTTAGAATCTCATTTCTTTTCAAGATTGTATATGTTAAATTTATAATGAGGGAAATTATTTGGTCCTTATCTTTTAAACCCCATATATTTTTAGCTCCTTTAGTTATTTTTTTGGGTTCATATGTTTTCCTTTCATTATCTTCTCTATAATACTTAAAAAGGATGAGGAAATGTTTTTAAGAAATGTCAACCTTATTTCAACATTTTGGTCAGAAATCTATCTCTTCCACATCCATGTTTCAAAAATTATTTTATGAAAACTTTTAACAAAAAATTATTGTATGAAAAAGGCATTTTTCAATCGATTTTAATTTCTTTTCAAACCATTGAATGGAATCTTTTCAAATATTTTCTGTATGAATCACTTTATTTTACTTAAATAAGCGTGAAAGGAATATTTTTTTAACGTACATAGTGTTAGTAGATTTCTTAATATCTTTTATTTTATTCATAAAGAATATTTCCTTGGGGTTTCAAATAAATATGTATTTTTATTATTCTAGTATTTTTTACTTCTTAAATGTTTCCAAATAAAAATTATTTTTTCTCCATTTTTTACAAATTATACATCAAAACATTTTATTAAAGTAATTTTTATCTTTATCAACATAATTTTAGGATTTTTATGTCTCAATGGATACATGATTGAATGATACCATCCACTTCAATTCTTAGGATATCTTAAGATAATTATGTTTTGATGATTTTTTCCTAAAATCCACTTCTTTCTGAAGTGTTAATTAGGCTACAATTAAATGATGAATGTTTTAATGAACTTGTGTAACATTTATGTGTGGTTTTTATTATGTGATTTATGGGAATATGATTATATATCCTTTTAATGAATTTGGAAAATATTTATAACTCCTGAGATCAAGTGTACACAGGTATTTGGAAATTTTCCAAGAGGGTGTGGATGTATTTATCACAAGCCCATGAGGGTGCATGAGGGGTTAAACCAGGACTTTTATGTGTTGAATATATTCTTGGGTAGAGTAGAAATATTACTTGTTACACAAGTGGTCATCCCAAGTCAATTATGTGATAAATGTGTAAATGAGTATTCTAGACATTTGTTTTTTTAATTTTTATGCCACATTCTTATTCCATATTCTTATTCCTATGTTATTGTATCATGGATTATGACTATTTGATGTTCCACAATCTTATAATTTATATATTATTTTATGAAAAACTTTACATGGATCATGAATTTGGAATTATATATTTGGGTATAAAATTTTTGTACCATGATTATTCCCTCATACCCTTATCAACATCTTATGTTCACTTGTGATCTTGGAATTGATGTCTCCCATATTGAAACCTACAAAGAATTTATGCATACTCCTTTCATATATTTCCATTTAACCATTTTATGAAGAATTATATTATTTTATATATTTATATAAGGGTATCATGTGTGTATAATTTTCTGAGAGATGTTTAATCATTCTCATGGAATAAGAAAATATGCTAATAATGGGGAAACCCATTTTATGAGAATTACATGGGTTTGTTATGTAAATTATTTTTCCAAATTATATAAAACTCTAAACATAAAAGGCATTGGGTATTTAAGGGACTCAATATTGGATATTGATATGCTAATTATGAATTTTTAAAATTAGATAACATCAGTTGGTATTAAATCTACTATGTAAAGAATATTCTTTAGCATCAGATTTGGTTGTATGGGTCTTGGGTTTTCTCAAAGTTATTTGTTCCAGAACAAGTGCCTTGAATAATTCCCATGATATGGAATTAATTGGGTTTATGTTATTACATTATTAATGATGTTTAAAATATCTGGTTAACTTATACCATTGATAGAATGAAAAATATAGTGGTCCAATATGCCTCATAGATTTTCTGTTTTTAATTTTTTTTTTGATTTTATAAAATATGAAATTGATGTTATGAGAATATCGATATTTTTATATTTAAAAAATTAAAGGATTTTTTTTATATAATCTTATTTATTTTATAATTATTTGGTGGTTTTTTTGTAAAATATGTTTATAATATTTTCATGTTTTATCTAAGAAATTGTCAAGAAAATTATTTTCCATTATATTGATTTTTGAAAATATTATAAAAAACCATTTTGGGAAATGAATTGGATTTTATGATTAAAGGTGTGTTATATAAAATCTCAATGTTCTTTTTTCATTAAAAAAAATCAATTTTTAAAATGTTTTCATGTTTTTAAAAGTTTTAACTGGTTTTATTATCTTTTAAAACCCTTTTTTAAACATTTTTTAATAACCCCATATTTTCAAATGTTTTTTATAGGGATCAGGGATGAGGATGAATAACTACACTGTTTCTAAAGTTTTGACTTGAGTGATACATGAATAGTTTTTGAATAGGTTGTATTAGGGAAAAATACACTTTTAAAATAAAAAAATATGGATTTTAGTTATGTAATTTTTTAATTAATTCCTTAAAACTCTAAACTTAAAAAGATATTGGGTTTTATATTTATCAATTTTTTTATTGATATTATAATAATGGATTTTTATGTTTGGGTCACTTCTGTTAGTATCAAATAGAGTAGGTATGGAACATTTATTTGAGCATAAGATCCTTGAGTATGGGTTTAGGGCACCACAATTGGTATTATAGTATGATGTTGATAACTTTAGGGGTAAAGATGTATCAAATAAGGATAATTTAAAAATTAGAAATTCCTTTTTTGGTTTTTGTGATTTGATATAAAAATTTTTAGGATAAATTTTAGTTTAATTTTATAGAGACCTTGTGATGTAGGGTTTTATTGATTTTTTATTTTGAATAAGAGGAATCAGTAGAGTAGTATTTTAGAGGATACTTTTTTCATGGGGTGATTTATTATTATTTTTATATGAAAATTTACTTTATAAATATTTTTAAAAAAAGTAAGTAATTATAATCAATGAAATGTTAATTTTCCCACGATAAATTTGGAAGTAAAATTTATCCTATTATAGATAATTCAATTTTAGTTACATGACATAGATAGATTAAATATTGGTATCTAGATGGAATAATTTAGATCTCATACAAATTTATTGTCTCTTTAATATGACATACTTCCAATTATTATTGCAATGTAATTCTCTCAAAATTTTGAAGAACCTATCCTATACCAAAGAATTTCCATCAAGCATTGATCATTTTTAATGAAATTATGAAATTCCATCTCTCTAATGTTTCTTGAAAAGAGAGGAATGATCGTGGAATCTTCAAATATTTCACCATATCACAATAGCATGAAGAAAAAAATTATTTTGTATTAGTAAAAGAATCAAGATACCTTTTTTCAACCTATATGTAATTAGTTATATTTTTTTGATTTTTATAAATAACACAATTTTAAAATTTAAATCTGATATATATATGATTCTATAAAAAAATTAGGTTCATTATGATGTTTTGAAATCACACAGAAAAAGTGATAAATTTTCAAAACTATATCATTTTTTTCATTAATATAATAAAAGTTTTACAAGATGAATTTGGAAAAAGGATGTTTTTTAAAATTCCTTGATACATTATTTAACTGCATGGAACCAAACTCTTCATGAACGACACAATAATAGAGATTGGTGGATCCTATGGAATATGTATGATTATTTCATAGAAATATGTTATATTGAAACTACTATTGGATAAAGTTTGATAGAATAATATTTTACCTTATAGGAGATAAAAGTTATGGTATGAAATTTCAAATACTAGTTTATATTATTAAAAGTAGTAATATTTTTTTTAATTTAATGTAAAAACACTAAATTAAAATTTCAATGATGAAATTTAATTTTTCAGGATATAACATAACACCATGAGATTTTAGCATGAATTTTGTTTTAAGTAAATTCTTATCGAATGGATTGTTTCATAACAAAAACAAACCATGATATTTTAATTTTTTTTAATTAACCATGATACAACAAGTAATATCTCTTAATAAAATTAAAACTATATCATTAAAAGGTAGAATAATAATTAGTTTATAGAATAAAAAAAGAAAAATCTTACTATAAAAATATAACATTAATTATAATGAGTACTAGTACATTCGGGTAATAAATATACATAAATAAGAAAAAAAAACAAGATTATAGAATAAATTTTCTTGATTAGATATGAGGATAACTACATTGGGGATGACTATAAAGAGGATATATAAAAATAGACATATAAGAATAATTTTTTGAGTAAAATGAGAGGATATAATGCATATGTATTTAAATAATGAAGATGTGACCATTGTGTGTATGTGTGATTTTATCGAGAATGTATCCATTTGAGTTATATTTATAAGATAATTTATATTAAAATACAATTATGTGATTATATAATATATGTTTAAAATTAATATAAAAAAATTATTTACATATTTTTTTTGACTATTTAAGATAATTTTATTTGGATATTTATTTTTGAAATAATTTCATCAGGATAGGTATCAGTTTCTTAGAAGTAATGCCTTAAATTATAAGATGATTTTCAATAAAATTTCTATATAATCACTTAAATGGGATTTTATTTTTGGTTTTATTTTGAAATTAATATACTAGTTTCCTATATTTTTATTATTTGAAATTAAAAAATTTTATTTTTTAGTTGAAATGTACTATGTATAATTTTTTATATGTATTTAGTATTGATTTATTTGTTAAAATTATGAAATTGTGGTAGTAAATATGGTTAATATTATTAAAAATTAGGATCCATCTCTATCCAGATGAAGTAAGTAGGTCCTAGTACAGTGATATAATGACCATATTCAACCTTATCTATAGGGTAGTTGTGGGGGAAGAGCATAACTAGCGATTGGTTAGTGCTAGCATGTGCATGGAAAATAAAGTGTATGAAAGTGATTCCATAGGATAAAAGAAATGTTCAGGGAAGCATGGTGACATGCTGGGCAGTTTATCCTGAAGGCATTTAATTGGTGGGGTCTTCGATATCCATGGTAATAAGGAGGCACATTTTCAATCAAAAAATTGTATTGGGATCACAACCCAGGATTACTGATCTCAAATTAAAATACGTGGGTGTTTTGAATTAAATTAACCCCTAAACATCATATTCCACCTCATCCTAAAATACATAATATCTATAAGTATGTTCATTCTATTTACCCATCATACAACGCATGACTACATTTACTTAGGTAGTTATGACATAGAAGGATCAAAACTTATGAGTATTATATTGATGGAATCATTATAAAAGGGATATACTAGGGGAACTTTCGATAAGAGAGTAAAAAGAAATTTTTTAGAGATAATATAAAATATTAATCTACGTTAATGAAAATGAAGAAACGATATTCCACACTTGTAATCCAAGGTAAAAATTCTCATCCAATATTATAAGTAAATATGAAACCACCCTTACATGATAATTAAACACTTGAATATTATATTTGAAAAAAAAGAGGAACATGTTGGGAGAAAAAATTAGTGAAATATTTAAGATAATATTTAAATATCCTAGTGTAATAGGTATAGTAGAAGTATATATTTCAATAAAGGTTTTTGCATATCTATTTCATGATCAATTATCAAATGGTTAAATTAAAATTATTTAGTAATTTAATATATCATTTATATAGTTAATATTGGATATTAAAGGAGAATTTACTCTATAGGTTGTCTTCTATATAGGTTCTTATAAGGTTCTTTCATTGGAAATACCCCTATTTTCCCTAGTTTGTGATAACTATAAAGACTGTGAGAGAAGGAAATTTATTTTTAAGGGTTTATCATTGAGAAGGGGCACTTAAAAGAAGTAATCATATTTGTTATGATAATTATGGTAAGGTGTTACTTTCTTTAGTTTTTTTAATTTTAGTATATTTTATTTCTATGAACCCTCTTCCTTTATATTTTCATTGGAAAACCATGTTACTTTGAAAATAATTTATCTTCATGGGATCATTTAAATATATACTTTAAATTAGGTTTTATATATTTTTAATTTTTTTTTGTGATAATGATTAATTTACCTAAAAATAATAATCCTTTTAAAAAAAACCTAAATTACAAAATTTGAAAATAGGGCTTATTATAATGATCCCTTTGAAGGAAAAATAAAACATCATCTGTTATGTCATTGAGCCACATGATCTCATGAGTAGTTACCCCATTATTTTCAAGCCTGTCAACCAAAAAATTTTCTTCATGATATTCATGTATATTTATGTAATTCATGGAAAAAAGGGAGTCCATGAAATTTACCCATATGACTATAATAATTCATGAGAGATTAATAATTCCATTTATGTATCATAAATTTTTTTGGCAGAATCACATTCAATCCAAAAATTAAAATAGATACACTATTTTTCTATCTTAACTATATTGTTTATGGAAAGAATTTCCACATAAAGGGATTTAGTGATACCACAGGGACCATAGAAGCATCCCATTGCATCTGTATTATAATTTCTAAACACTGGACCATATCCAGAGGGACTTGGGTTTCCTCTAAAAGGTATATCTATATTTAATTTAATTCTACCAATAAATGGAGGATCCCTCATGACTTAAATGGTCTCATAAATCAGAAAAAAATTACCTGCAATGCCATGATGATTAATTTTTGTAAGATCTTGTATAGAGTTATCACGATATTAATTTTAAAGAGTAGTTAAAATTCTAAAATCAACAATAATTATAGCAAGGTAGAACTATATATAGAAGGATATATCTCGCTGGATTAACTTTTTGATATTAGTCTATATGATGTGTATTACATCCAAGTTGGTTTCTAGGAATAGGTTCTATAGTTTCTGTAAAATAGGCAGACTAATACATGCATTTAAGTGCACCTAGATGATAGATGTATAGGGGATATTCACATAATATAAATCAACAACAACAGTCCATAATTTTGTCGTAGTACCACAAATAATAAATAAATGACCAATGCCATCAATACATTGATTACATGGGGAACATATTGAGCACAAAGTAATGCCATAAGACTGAAGAAAATTATCTGTGGGAAGCTTGGAATGAATCACCCCCATAAAAGGGATAATCTAGATAGAGGTGTCCATATACGGCTAAATATTTTATCCCATCCGATTGGGTTACATTACAAAGCCTTATAGTAGGATAATTTTTTTATAGATCATACCATTGAAGGCAGGTTCCCAAATCATAATGTCATCACCCTTTATAAAGTTTTAATTCAAAATAATTTCCCAGATTTTATCTTATAGCATGTCTATGGAGTTTTCTATTTTATATTTAATTGAAGCATTTGTGTCCAGAGATGGATTAATAGAATTTAAGATATTAATAAGAGTTGTACCTACCGAGTTATCAGAATATAAATTAAGAGATGAATTGATGATGGCTATCCTGTGAGAATTAATTGAAATCTTAGAGAAATAATCCTTGAGATCCAGCCATATGGAGGAGTACACATAATTTAAATTCCAAGTATTAATCCTAACCATTAATCTACAACTTATAATCTATGTACCTCTGAATTACTATTTATGAGTCTCTACATGAAATTTTTTTATAAAGATTGATTGAAATTGAATAGATTTTTAATACCAAGCCCAACATAATTAATTAGTTAATAACATTATTTACATGGGTCATCAAAAATATTTTATTAAAGTATTATTTCACTCCAAAAGAAGTTTTTTATATAAGTGTTGATATTATTAATAAGGGTATATGACCATTTATAGACCATAAATGAGAAAAGAAATTATGACAGAATCACAACTTTTACAAGGCTGATCCTTCCTACCATTGAGAGTGTTTTACATATCCAAAAGGCCTATTAATTTCTGATTTAACTCACAATGTCAGAAAAATGTACAATACATGGTTTTACCCAAAACATTGGGACTCCAATATAAGTTAATGTAACTAACCCTTCTCTGATTCAAAACACATTGATGATGTGCACATTTTTAGCTATAGGAATACTTTTTAAAAATTATAAATACTACTTATTTTAGCTAATCTACTATAATAAGAATTTTTTATAATATAGAAGAGGATTATTGATGTTATTAATGTTTCTTTTATCACTTTGAGTGAAAATAATAATATTATAAGAATACAAAAAATTGGTTAGGGTAGTAAATCCTCTATTTTCTCTAATGGGATTAATTTTTTTATTATTAACCATTTTGAGAAGAATATTTCTTAAGTAATCTTCACCAATTGAGTAAATAATAGCTAAAATAGGACCACCTTTCCTAAAACCTTTGGATCAAGTTAAATTCCTTTCAAGGGTGTAATTGATAAGTTGAAGATATGAGATGAGATTAGAAGGATTTTGTCCCACTTACTAAAAACTAAATCAAAACCAAAACAGGCTAAAACCATGATATTGGATCCCCAGTATAATGTATCAAAGTTATTTTTAATATCAATCTTGAGAGAAATGTTACTCCCTATAGTGGTATTTCTATTAATATTAACACATTTATAAGTAGAGAAAATTAAATCATGAATGATTCTTCCTTTAACAACAAAAAACTGATTCGAATACATAATTATATTGGTAGTTATAGCCAGCTTGTTAGCAATAATTTTCCAAATAATTTTATATATGGTTTTTACAATAATCATAAGTATGAATAGGTGAACCTAATTTATATTATCTTCTTTGAGAATGAGTGCAAGAAATTGAGCTTTAATTCCCTCAATTATCTGACCAACTTTGAAAAAATAACTAGCAAGTTTATAAACATCACAATTTTTGATCTCCCAAAAGGTCTAGAATAAAGATTGTGTGAACCAATCCAGACCTAGAGTGAAAAGATATTTAAGACCAGTAATATCTTCAATGATTTCAAAATCAAGGGGAATTGCAGTAAGAATATAGTTATCCTCATTGTTGAAATTATTTGTAATGATATCATCTATAAGATTAATGATATTATTGGGACCATTAAAGAGGTTCATATAATAAGAGGTAACATGAGAAACCAATTCCTATATATTATTTAAAAAATCCCCATTATGACTAATAATGGGTAAGGTTCTGTTGAGTTTCCTGATTCTCTAAAGAGATTTCAAAATATTGGAATTCCCATCACCTTCCCTAAAACATTAAACCTTGAAAGATTCTATTTTTATAACTTCTTTGCGATTAATGAGGGAATTGATCTCATGAGTGTTCAAATTTTCCTGTTAAAAACCCATTTATAAATGACACCCAGTATTATACTCATGGATTTTAAGGATAAAAGATTAAAGATGAGCAATATTTTTATCAATGTGACTGAATCACTCTTTACTCCAAAATTTCAGCTTTATCTGGAAAAGTTTCACCTTTAAAACATAATACAAGGCATCATCCTTATAATTAAGAGAGTTAAATACTTCATGGACCAAATTTTTAAAACCTAGATGTAAGGCCCAAGAATTATTGAACCTAAATGGAAAGGGAGGGTTGCTCTCCATTGTGATAAGATTTTTTAAAATCAGATGACGATCTGAATTAAATATTACAAGAGTGGTTTGGGAAATGGAATCCCAAACATCAAGGGAACCATCATTGACAAATACCCTATATAAGTCACTATCTACAACTTTATTTAGGTAATTTATTCACCAGTTACATTTAGAACCCACCATATTAACGTCATGAAGGATGCTATTCTCAATACATTCTTTGAATTCCAGTGTAGAGGTGGAGGATTTAATCATTCCAATTATCTCCAGTTTTCCCCATTTTCATGAACCAATTAAAAAATAATATGATTTTTTGGAGTATATTGAGTTCCCTTTTATGACCTTTGATCCTTAGCATCATAAGATCAATGATTCTTCTATCCGAAGTGAGTATTTCCCATATTTTTTCGGTGTCCTCATTGTTCTTCATTTAGAAAGGGTTATAGTTGTGGACATGGTTGGTTTGGGTGATGTTATGATAATATATTTTTAGGGGTTTCTATGGTTTAGGTTTCTGGGGTGTGTTCCTTGTAAAGTTTGGTCTGGTGATAGTATCTTCTTTATATTTTTCCTTGTATAATGATTGTTGAAGCACTAGTTGTGGTAGAGGATTCTAGAAGTATCCCTTATCTATGTAAATTTTGAAAGTTACAAGCCTATTTTTCCTATAGAAATATTTTATGAATCGAATTAATGAATGATAATGAACTAGAATATTGTAAATTGAAGGGGAAGGGGAGTTATTGACATGTTCCTTACCAGGTTGTTGTTATTTCTTATCGGTAATAAATTTTTGTTTATTTTACTAAGGAATCATGTTTGTTATTGTGATAAACCAGTTTAATTATAAAAATAAATTACTTTAATAATATTTTATAAAGTGGATAATTACTTAAATATTATAATTTAATTGGATCTATTAAATATGAAATTATTTTGAGGATATCCTTGTAAGTGACATTAAGTAAATATGAAAGCATGATGAAAAAATAAATTATGAATGTGTTGTTTATTGGACTTGAATGTGTTTTTTTATTGATTATGTTCATTATCATGATTTTATGGACGTTGATGATTTTATAGTGGTGTTTTCTTGTTGGTATGGGAAGTGATATGTGTTGGTCAGTAGGCCTATGATTTTTCAATGTGATAGATGAGATATGACAGTTGTTGATGCGTGGCGATTGGGATGTGGTATTGGTGAATGACATGGGAGGTGTGTAGATTTGTTGGTGGGTTAGTTTGGATTTGAAGGGATGATGTGGTACATTATTGGTATTTATGAAATGTGGTTTGGAGTGAAAAAACTAGTAATAATGCTGAGGCTGTAAATGAATGAACTTATACTATACATGTAATAACTAATGATTAAAATGAAATTGTCAGTTGATAGAAATAACATGGGTATAACTTAGTTGATTTTTTCCTTAAATAGGTAAAATTAAAGTCTTTATGAACTTAAGGTGGTTGGAAATTGGTAAATCTAGAATGATTAGATGATGGGTTGAAATCAGAATATATGAAGGACGTGGTGGCTGTTCCACATGAACTATTTGGGGATATTTTAAATTATAAATTGTAGTGGTCAATGTTTATGGAATTAATAATGTGGTGATGGTTATGGGTTACAATTGGGTGTTATTTATATATAAACTCTAGTTTTTAATGGATATGGTTCATGTATATATTTATATAATATATTTTCTTATAATTTCTGGATGCACCACACCATATTCATATTACCTTACTGATACCCACTTGTTATAGGTTCTTGGTGTTTTCCTCCACATCCTAATTGGTGAGTATGGGTGACTAGATCCTATTATTTCCTTATCTCCAAACTAGGTGAGGTATAATGAATTACCTATGATTATGGTGAGATGAGATATAATGGAGGTCATATATTGAGAGAAGAGAATGAGGTTGGCTTCCTCTATGTCTACAGTACCCTCCTATACTTGATACATGAGATTCAAAAACATATATAGAATGATGATGATTATGTGGATGCGTATTTTTTCATTGATTTGTTTGTTATATGGATGTATTGATTCCAATATAGGATGTTGGATCCTGTGGAAGGTTGGGGTGACCCACATCATATATTAGAGTGATTAAGCACACACTATTTGAAGTTGGAGCAATGGAATGGGAAATAAATAGTGAAGTATTTATAGAGAACTTGATTTATTTTATTGTTAACATTATGTTATTATACTTGGATATATTTATTGATAAGATAGATATGATAAGTTTGGGGGATATTTGATCTGGTTGGTTCCTTTTTTTTATTCTATTTATTCACTAATGTATTAGTATGATTCTTCCACATTTTTATGAGAGGTATTGAGTATAACCCTACTAAGTATACAATGATCACCCCTATATATATAAACTATTTTAGATGATTTTAGGGTGAGTTTGGTGATCTTTATGTATGTTTCTAGATTGATACTTTGGGGTTTGTTTGGAGTCGATGACTAAAATTCTCTTGGTTCTTTATTTAGGATTTGCATTGTGACTAAAATTATTCATGAATTAAAGTATAATTGTGGATCCTGGTTTATTTATATCATGGGATTTATTTGTTGTTGTTTTATTTTACTAGTTATAATGAGGACAATGGGTCCAATTTTTATGTTTTATACCCTTGAATGTAGTCTCTTACACAAGGCCTTTTGGGAAATGATAGTGTTAACTATGCGTTGTGCAGACTTCCACCTCCATAATGTAATGTTTTCCATTTTTCATATTGATTTTTATTTTTTATCCAAACCACATAAAATATTATTCAAAAAATTAAATTTTTTTCACTAATATAATTATTCTTCTTTTATAATGATATGATACATATCCTTAATCATACTCATCCATCGAGTTACAACAGGAGCTTATTTGGGTCAGTCTAAGAACCTACTTAAAAAAATCTATCAAGATATATCATATATGAATATGTGAACTTAAATACTAATATTATAATAAGTTAATAAGAAAAAATTATTGGTTTATATTTCTATAAAGGTTATATTAAGTATTTAATTTTATTTTAAAATATCATCTTTGATCACTAAAATTACAAAAATAAACCGTCACCAATCCAATTTTCATGAAAACATAAGAAAAAACTTTATAATAAATAAATAGAATATGGGAATAAATAATCTATATTAAATGTAATATATATGAATAATATTCCTAATAATATATCTAATGAACATATTTTTATTATTTAGGAAGTTATGCGCATGAGTAGAATGGATCCCAAACAAGGTAATGATTTTTGTTAACATAATTTTCTTCCATTAAGTAACAAACATACTTATTAAAAGTATATTTTTAAAATATTTATTTATTCCTCCTAATTATAAATTATTATTATATTTAATCATAATTTATTTTAGTGTAATATAGTTCTTCTTCATTATCAAATTATTCTTACATCAAATATTATGTTACTTGTAAGGGTTTCTTTGTAAAAACTTTCAATTCCATGAGACATGATTATATTATTATAAAGACTCGGATTTACATGTAATTTTTTTAATTATATGGAATTATAATGAGTTTGAGAAAATTGACAGTGCGTGATTCCGAGGTCCAGTATGCCCAGAATTAATTTTTGAACTTTTTTCGGGTACGTTCAGTAAATGCGTGAGCTGTGTTTTATAACTTTTGAACCGTTGCTCGGATTAAAAATTAGAGGGAACCATTGAATCCACAACACCGAGATTTTCTTAAGGGAGGATTTAATTTTACCATAGTAGGTCCGAAGAAAAAGTTTTGTTTTGCGACTTTCTAAAAGAAATGAAATAATATAATTTTTTTATTTTATTTCATAACCTCCAACAAACCAATTAAAGGGTGGGGTTGGTGGTGTGTCAAGCCATTAAATGGATTGACCTCCCAACCTTAGGTAACGATGACATTGGGGAAAATTATAAAGCTTTCTAACTAATGAGCCCCATTATTTCCCCACGACGTTACTTACCATCCCCCTATCCTATATATATGGAGTTGGGAAGGGGTATCAGAGAGCTTCACCAAGCAGCGAAGTACTGAAGGGACACCACGACGCCAGACCCTTAGAAGATGAGGTCGACCTAGCGGGAGGTGACAGATGACACCAAACCAAAGGGAGATGTGCATGTGGCGTCTTTGGGAACCTGTCGCGGGAACGAAGAACACAATCCACCTTCAAGCACAAATATTTCTCCGACGTTTCGAGGTAGGGGGCTTATTTGTTTATGATTTTTAAATGATTTCCTCTTCCCTGTTCTTGAATAATATGAAGAACACGGGTCAACCGACTAACAGGTTGACCCGTGATTCATTTGTCTTTATGGGAGGTTGTTGTGGGGTATCTTTGTGGGGTTTATCTTGTTGTTTAATTCAATTGATTATTCAAACCCTTAATATCCTCTATAATACAAGCTAATGCAGAGGTCGTGGGCCAAACGAACCCGGACCGAACCCTCTGCTATCTTTCTATCCTTGTACCTCCATGGAAGAACGCGAACGCATCGACGCATGCTGAAAGGGGAGGGCCGTGGCTCGTCATCCATGGCGAATGGAGGAGGTGGACGACACGACGACCGTCCACGGGAAGAAAGGTGGCGCGACCGCTGCACCACCGGCGAACGAAAACCACGACCCAAGCAGTGTTGGAGGCTGAAACCGCCTCCGAAGGGTTTTGCGGCGACTGAACGGCGCCCTCGCGGCACCGCTGCCTCGCAAACCGAATGGACTCAGGGCCATTAGGGAATGCGGGATATCGGGGGGTTATATCCACCACATCGGACCGAACCGGGCCGCCACCCTCACACCGAGCCGCCGCCCTCGAAGCGGGTGGCCGCCCTCAGAGCGGGCCACCGCCGTCGGAGAGGGCCGCCACCCTCGAGCCTGGCCGCCTTCATCGGAGCGGTTCACCACCCTCGGAAGGGGCCGCCGCCCCAGCAGGCCACCACCCCACGCGGGCCGGGTGGCCGCCCCACGTGGGCCGGGGCGGCCGCCCCACGCGTGCCAGGGCGTCGCCCCACGGTGTCCGGGCCGCCGCCGCCCCACGCAGTCCGGGTCGCCACCGCCCCACGTGGGCCGAGCGGCCGCTGCCCCACGTGTACTACCGCCGGCCCACGTGGGCTGCGTGTGGCCGTCCCGCGAGGGTCGGTATGCCCCTTGCGTGCTGGACCAAACATCGGCCTGACATCGACCGGGTTGGGCTGGGTCGGACTGGACCCGGGCCCAATCAGGCCCACAAACATTCAAAGGACCTTATCTTAAGAACTTAACACCCATTTGATGAACCTTATATGGCATTGGGACCCTTGGAGATAGATGGTTCTTTTGAATTACTCCTTTAGAGTTTCAGAGAAACTTGGAGTTTGGTCTGGTTGGATCGCACCCGAATCCAACCGGGCCCTTGGTAATGAAATGCCAATAACACACAGACCAGGCGTCTGAGTGACGCGCCGTCTGCTGTGTTGGAACCCTTA
The DNA here is from genome assembly GCA_963277665.1 of Viscum album. Lineage (NCBI taxonomy): Eukaryota > Viridiplantae > Streptophyta > Magnoliopsida > Santalales > Viscaceae > Viscum > Viscum album. Next base: position 175,877,945 of record OY728157.1, read on the forward strand.
TGACATGGAGGATCATCATGTAACTTCTTTGTGAGACTTAGTACTAGTTGAGATATGAATGATGGCTTGGGAATCGGTTCTCCCAAGCGAAGTACGTATGGAACCCTATGACTGGTTGAGACCTAAATACTGTTGACTTTTCGACTCGGAGGGACTCGGCGAACACAATATGCGATGGGGAGGAGTACCTCCGGAGGAAAAGGTGGGGAGAGACCCCGGTACACGATGGGGAGGAGTATCTTAGTAGACCACGATGGGGAGGGGCGGCTCTATGTGACCCGATAGACCCATGGTACGCGATGGGGAGGAGTACCTCAACAGTTCATGGTTAGTGAGAAGAACATCTTTGTGACACAGCATGCCCACTGTACTCGATATAGGAGGATTTCTCTAGCAACTGAGGTGTTCGACGATGTGACTGGGGATGTTACTTGTTACTACCCCTAAAATAAATCCTGGTGTGAGCTATCTTTACTTTATTCTTGTGATTGAGGTTATGCTATGTGGTACTTTACCTGTGTGGTACTTTAAATCATGGTGTTACCCTGTGGTTTTTCTTTGTGGAATTCTAGGAGACCTTTGGGGTCTCGGGGTCCCCACTGAGTGTCTTTATACTCACCCTTGAACAGGCTTCACCCACACCTTGTTATGCCCTGTGCAGACAACGAGAAACTCGACTGAGGTTTTAGTGTGCCAGGACCTGGTGGTACGCGGAGGAGACAGACGAACATGGAGTTATGAGGAGGCGATATGTACCTAGATTTTAGGTAGGAACCTTAGAGGATAACCCAGTAGTTGTTTACCTTTTTCTTTCAGTTATATTTTACTTTCAGTCGTACTTGTACTTTTACAGTTGGACTTATATTCATGCCCTTTTTACTTTCAACACTCTTTTACTACAGTAGTTTACTTCACAGTTGCTTCTTGTTGTGTTCCCAGACCATGTGTTTGTACAAGTTTAAAGGAAATTCCCTCATGTTTCAGGAAAAATGCCTTTCGGTACTAGTCTCCATCCCCTGACCTATGGAAGGAAGGCTTGGTGTAGTCACGACACGAGCCCTGGGGGACGGGTTGTGACAAAGTGGTATCAGAAGAGTTTGGTTCTACCAAAGAACTAATACTCTGATCATTTCTATGTGAAAATAGTGTTAAGTGTTATGAGTGTGGTTTTCAGTTTGGGGAGTCCAGTGTTGGTGCGGGGGCCGACATATCCATAGACCTAGAACCCGAGTTTTGATTTCCGACTCAGCGCAAGAAAACATTGATTGCATGTGTTTTGAAAATCCTTTCTTATGTCTTCTTGAGTCACCTCACAAGGTATAACTTTTAACCATGACACACCTATTTCCTTTCAGGATGCCACCATGAATACAACCACCTGGGTTTCCTGATAGAGTATTCGTTGATGGTCCACCGAGCGATGAGGCCTATGTGCAGGCCCCCCTTATGGCATTGGCACCTTTGGGTGGTGTACCTGCAACACCCCTACTCGTTAGAAATCCATAGCCACTAGCCCCACATGTAGAGGGTGCACGCTGACTCAGCGCATTACACGAGTTCCAGTGGCAGAGGCCTCCGACGTTCCAAGGAGAGACAGACCCGCAGGCGGCTGAGGACTGGCTGGAGGTTGTGGCCAGAGTTTTTCACTTAGTTGGGACACTAGTAGATTTTATGGTGATCCTGAAAGTCAACCTTTTTTAGGAAGTAGTAGGGAGATAGTAGAGCATGATGCTCCAGATACATGATGATGCAACCCTCATCTGGGCGGACTTCGAGGGCCTTTTCTGGGCAGAGTTCATCCCAACAACCTTATGCTCTGTGTGTATACAGGACTTGCTGCACTTACAGTAGCACAACATGACAGTGGCCCAATACTCATTGAGGTTCACTATTCTCTCCCATTACTCCACCGAAATGGTATGAGACCCTTTCTTTAGGGCCCAGACCTTTGATCAGGGTCTCTGACGGGAGATCAGAGCATTTATGATATAGCTCAACATTCCAATGCAGGCTTGGGTGCTTGAGAGAGTACTTTTTGTGGAGAGCTTCCTAGCTGAGCAAGCATCGACAGCGGGAGCTACCATCAGACGACAGGTAGTCGTGTCATCTGCAGGAGGCAGTAGGCAGATGAAACAAAGGTCCAAGCATACTAGATGTTATTGTGGATGACCACGGGACATAGGGTTAGAGGTGTGAGGGTCACAGGGTAGAACAAGACAGGCGAGGGACACACATTGTTACACGTGTGACTGGCTGTGTCATATGGCTCACGACTGCCCGACCCGCCGTACCGACGACCATTATATGGTTGAGGGAATACCAAGGCAGAGGAAAAGGTTTGAGTGAGGAGGTCCGTGGGGTGGTGAACATGGTAGAGGAGCTATCCCTGTAGTAGGAGGTTCACGACGTTTCGAGATTCTACCGCCACCACCGCCAGGTGGTCCACCCCAACCACAGGGAGTAGGAGGACAGAGACGAGCTGAGCTCCAGGCAGCTGAGGCCTATGACCATGGAACTCTAGAGATGATTATAGGTATGATATGTGTATAATCCACCGTAGATGAAATACTTATCGATAGAGGTTCTAGTCAGTCTTTTATTGCTACGACCCTCGTTCAGAGCTCCAAGATTCCGGTGGAGCTGTTGGATTGATCTTTACATCTAGAGACTCCAACGGGAGAGGATTCGATGATTACACACTGGTGTCGGTGGTGTGTGCTTACTATAGGAGGGGAGATATTTGGCTAAGATATCCTAGTAGTAGCATTGAGACCTTACGATGTCATCTTGGGTATGGACTAGTTATCCACAGTCCATTCTCAGATTGACTGTATTAGGCGTAAAGTGCGGTGTGTCCAAACAGAGGGGACTTGTTTTTCTTTCACCGGTGAGAAGAGAAACTTTGCATTATAGGATGGAGTTACCCAGAGGAGGGTGCAACCAATTACTCATCAGTTGTCCAGTATTACCCTTAAAGAAGTTGATGTTGAGAGTCCGAGCTATCTTGTAGTGGTGGACCAGTATGCCAATGACTTCCCTGATGATGTTACAAGACTACCTCTACACAGAGATGTAGACTTTTACACCGACTTGTACCATGAGACGATACCGATATCAACACCAAAATATCAGTTGTCTCCCATGGATCTTTGTGAGTTATGTGTACAGTTGGAGGACTTTTAGGGAAAGGGGTTAATAAGAACCAGTGTTTCTCCAAGGGCTGCCCCAAGTTTGTTCATCAACAAGGTGGATGGGAGTTTGAGACTCTATGTGAACTATCAATGCTTGAACCAGGTGACCGTTGAGAACAAGTATCCACTCCCAAGGATTAATGATCTTTTCGATCAGCTGAAGGGAGCTCGCTGGTTTTCGAATATAAAACTCGGATCAAACTATCATCATCTCAGGATACGAGATGAGAATGTGCAGAAGACGACCTTCAGAAGTCGGTATGGCCATTATGTGGTCTTGGTTATGCCTTTCAGTGTGACCAACACCCCATAAGTGTTCATGGGACTAATGAATAGGATATTTCAACCATACCTCGATCGCTTCATGGTGGTGTTCATCAATGACATCTTGGTTTACTCAGCGACGAAGGAGGAGCATGGATATCATCTATAGATAGTTTTGGATGCACTCCGAGATCACAAGCTTTATGGTAAACTCTCGATGTGCCAGTTCTCGACACAAGAGGTCCAATTTATGGGACATGTTATCTCATAGGCAAGAGTTGTAGTAAATCCAGTGAAGATCGAGGCTATGCTAGCTTGGGAGCCACCCAGTAGCATGACAGAGGTGCGGAGTTTCCTGGGTTTGGCTGGATACTACTAAAGATTTGTGCCTAACTTTTCCAAAGTTAAAGAAACCTTGTTATCTTTAAAAAAGAAGGGGAAAACTTTTCTTGTTGATGGAGAGATGCCAATAGAGTTTCCAGGAGCAGAGGAAGAGAATGACAAGTTCCCCCATCTTGAGGCTGCTAGAGGAGGGCATTGGATATGTAGTCTACTGCGACACATCAGGGACCGAGCTTGGTTGTGTCTCAATGTAGGAGCGAGTATTGATCACTTATGGTTTATGAAATATGAGAAAACATGATAAGAACTATGCTACTTATGACCTAAATTTAGCAGCAGTGGTATTTTCCTTGAATATGTGGTGATATTACTTAATGGGAAAACTTCTACAGTCTACTATGATCACAAGAGTCTCAGGTATATCTTCTCTCAGAAGGACCTGATCCTGAGACAACGACGATGGATATAGTTCCTCCAGGACTATGACTTTGAGATAGTCTATACTACAGGGAAGGGGAACATGGTAGAAGATGTACTCAGTAGAAGGTTAGGTCTGCAGTTGCAGTGCGAGAAGACAGAGAATCTAGCCATGTTGCAGTTATCCTTTGTGGATAGAGATAGAGCCACACAAATCTAGTCTATGACTGTCACTCCCCCATTCCTTCAGCGAGTCAAGGAGGCACAGCTTGGGGAAAATGACTGCGAGGCTCGAGTTTCTCAGATATCCTCAGGTCAGGCACCTAATGGATTTTATGAAGGTGGGGAGCATGTCATCCTCTTTAAAGGATGTACCATTGTACTAGTGGTGCTACAGAAGGAGGTGTTGAGGAAGTTCCATATGTCCCCTCTGGTGGTATATCCTGGTGTGGCGATGATGTACCCGGACCATTGGTGTCATCACTGATGGCCAGGGATGAAGAAGGCAATGACAAAGTTTGTTTCACGATGCCTCACTTGTCAGCAAGTGAAGGTTGGGCATCAGGTTCTAGCAGGCTTAGCTCAGCCACAAGAGGTGCTAGAGTGGAAGTGGGATGGGGTCTCCATGGACATTGTGATAGGGCTTCCACGTATGTCCAGGGGACATGATTCCATATGGGTGATCGTTGATCGAATCAACAAGTCGGCCCACTTTCTACCAATCTGAGTGCAGGGATCAGTAGAGGGATTGGGAGACCTCTATGTATAGTAGATTTTGTGACTTCATGGGGTGCCATCGACAATCATCTCTAAACATGATGCATGTTTTACATCCCGGTTGTGGAAGGGATTGCAGGGGCATTTGGGACTCAGCTCCGTTTGAGCACCGCCTTTCATCCCTAGATGGATGGTCAGATGGAGCGGACCATTATAGGCTAGAGGACATGATTCGTGCATGCATCCTAGATTTTGTCCCTAGTTGGGAGGATCATTTTCCCTTGGTGGATTTTTCTTACAACAATAGTTATCCCTCCAAAATTGGTATGGAACCATTCGAGGCCCTATATGGCCAACCCTGCATATCACCTTTATGCTGGACAGACCTAGGGGAGTCAATGCTTATGGGTCCAAAGTTGGTACGGGATACCAATTAGAAGGTGCAGATCATCTAGGAGTGGATGAAGACTGCACAGAGCAGACAAAAGTCGTATGCTGACAGAAGATGGAGACCTTTGGAGTTCCAGGAGGGGGACCAAATTTTCTTGTGAGTCTCTCCTCGACGGGGACTATAGATATTTGGAAAAGGCGGAAAGTTATCACCGAGTTTTATCAGGCCATTTATGATACTTTGGAGGATAGGTAAGGTGGAATACCGCTTGTCACTTCCACCACAATTGTATAAGGTTCATGAAGTCTTCCACGTATCCCAGTTGAGGAGATACATGCAAAACCCATCTCACATCATAGACCATGACGAGTTGGACTTTGATGATGGGGCGACATTTACAGAGGTTCTAGTAAATATTGAGAATCAATTGTAGTGTGTCCTTCATGGGTGGTTAATACCTCTAGTGCGCGTACGGTGGAAGCACAGGAACCACCAGGAGAGCACATTGGAGTGGGAGGCTGAGATTCAGGCTCAGTACCTCCATTTTTTTCCATAGTCAATGTTGTGGCTTTCAAGGATGAAAATCTATAAAGGTGGGGAGAATGTAATGACCCAGATTTCCATGTAATTTCTTTTAATTATATGGAATTATTACGAGTCTGCAAAAATTGAAGGCGCATGTTTCCAAGGCCCGGTGTGCCCGTAATGAATTTCTGAACTTTTTTTCGGGTACGTTTGATAAACGTGTGAGTGGCGTTTTCAAAATTTTGAACCATTTCTCAAATTAAAAATCTAAGGGAACCGCTGAATCTACAATTCCAGGATTCTCTTAAGGGAGGATTTACTTTGACCGTAGTAGGTCTGGAGAAAAAGATATGTTTTTCGAATTTTTAAAAGAAATTAAATAAAATAATTTTGTTAATTTATTTCATAACATCCAATGAACCAATTAAAGGGTGGGGTCGGCGGTGTGTCAAGAAATTAAATGGATTGACCTTCCAACCATAGGTAATGACGACATTGTGGAAAATTAAGAAGATTCCAAAATAATGATCCCCATTATTTCCCAACACCATTACATACCCTCCCCCTCTTCTATATATATGTAGCTATGGAAGGGGTATCAGAGAGCTTCACCAAGAAGCAAAGTGCTGAAGGAACACCGCGACGCCAGACCCTTAGAAGACGAAGTTGACCCAACAGGAGGTGATAGACTACACCAAACCAAAGGGCGACGTGCGTGTGGCGTCTTTGGGAACCAGCTGCGGGAATGAAGAACATGATCCACCTTCAAGAACATATGCTCCTATGAGATTTTGATGTTGGGGGTTTATTTGTTAATGCTTTTAAAATGATTTCATCTTCCCCGTTCTTGAATAATACAAAGAATTCGGGTCAACCAACTAACGGGTTGACCTACAATTCATTCGTCTTTGCGAGAGGTTATTGCAAGGTATCTTTGTGGGATTTATCTTGTTGTTTAATTCAATCGATTATTCAACCCATTAATATACTCCATAATATGAGCTAACGCGGAGGGCGTGAGCCAAACAAACCTGGCCCAAACCCTTCGCTATCTTGCTATCCTTATTTCTCCATGGAAGACAATGAGCACCGCGATGCCCGCCGCAAGAGGAGGGCCAGGGATCGTCAGCCGTGGAAAATGGAGGAGGTGGCCGACATGACGGACGACTGCGGGAAGGGAGGGGGCGCGACCTCCACGCTTCCAGTGAATGGAAGCCACAGACGAAGCCATGGTGGTGGCGAAACCCGCCTCCAGCAGGTTCCACGATGACCGAGCGGTGCCCACGTAGCGCTGCCTCCTCGCAAATCGAATGGCCTCCAGGCCGTTCGAAAATCCGGGAGACCAGGGGGTTACACTCCCCGTGTCAAACTGAACCTGGCCACCGCTATCACACCGAGCCTCCACCCTCGAACCCTGCTGATGCCCTTGAACTGGGCTACCACCCTTGGACCGGGCCGCTGCCCTCAGAGCGGGATACCACCCTTGATCCGGGCTACCGACCTCACATAAGGCACCCCCCTCGGACCCAGCCGCTGCCCTCGAGCCGAGTCGCCACCCTCGAGCGGGGCCACCACCCTCGCACGGGGTTGCGGCCCTCGGTGTGGGACACTGCCCTGAGACTAGGCCACCGGACCAGTGGGCCGCCTCCCTATTCTGGATGGGCCACCCTATTCTAGTTGGGCCACCCTTGAGGGCCACCACTCTTTTTGGTTAGACCAAACATCGGCCCAACCTAGACTGAGTCGGGCCAGGTCGGTCCGACCGGGTCGGACTGGACCTGGGCCCAACCGGGCCCAGAAACACTCAAAGGACCTTATCTTGAGAACTGGACGCCTGTTTTACAAACTATCTACAACATTGGGACCCTTGGAGCAATATTTACCTTTTGACTTACTCCATTAGAGTTTTGGAGAAACTTGGAGTACAGATGGGTTGGATTGTACTCGAATCCAACCGGGTCCTCAGTATTGAAATGCCAATGACACACAGACTGGGCATCCGAGTGATGCGTCATCTCTTGAGTTGTATCCCTTATGACATAGCAGATCATCAGGTTACTTCTTTGTGAGACCTCATTCTGGTTGAGATATGACTGATGGCTTGGGGAGCGGTTCTCCCGAGCGCACTACGTACAGAACCCTGCGACTGGCTGAGACCTGATGACTGCTGATTTTTCGACTCAGAGGGACTCGATGGCCACGGTACACAATGAGGAGGAGTACCTCAACTGGCCACAGTGGGGAGTTTCCACGGTACACGATGGGGAGGAGTACCTTAGCAGACCATGGTGGGGAGGGACAGCTCTGTGTGACCTGACGGACCCACGGTACGCAATGAGGAGGAGTACCTCAACAGTTCATGGTTAGTGGGAAGCACCTTTGTGTGACATAGAAGGCCCACTGTACTTGAAATAGGAGGATTTCTCTAACATATGAGGTGTTAAATAATGTGACTGGAGATGTTACTTGTTACTACCCCTAGAATTAATCTTGTTGTGAGATGTGTTTACTTTGTGCTTGTGATTGAGGTTATGCTATGTGGTACTTTACCTGTGTGGTACATTACCTTCATGGTGTTACCCTGTGGGTTTTATTTGTTTAATTGTAGGATACCTTCAGGGTATCAAGGTCCCTACGGAGTATCATTATACTCACCCCTGCATGGGCTTCGCCCGCACCTTGTTGTGTCTTGTGTAGACGAAAAGCAGCTGGGCTGAGGTTTGAGGGATCTAAAACCTGGTGGTACACGGGGGAGACAGATGGACGTGGAGTGTTGAGGAGGTGATCTGTACCTACACTTTAGGTAAGAACCTCGTAGGACAACCCAGAATCTTCTTCCCTTTTTCTTCCAGTTATATTTTACTTTCAGTCATACTTGTATTTTTAAAGTTGGGCTTGTATTCCACCCCCTTTTTTACTTTCAACACTCTTTTACTACAGAATTTTAGTTCACAATTGCTTCTTGTTGTGTTCCTGGACCATGTGTTTGTAAAAGTTTAAAGGAAATGCCTTCCTATTTTAGGGAATATGCCTTTTGGTGCTAGTCTCCAACCCCTGGCCGATGGAAGGTAGGCTTGGGGTAGTCACGACACGGGCCCCGGGGGACGGGTCATGACAGTTATACACTTATATTTCCATTTTATTGTGTTCTTACTAAACATTTGATATTTTATATCGTGTTTCTATCATTATTCAGGGTATGTATTATTCCATTTGAAATTCCATCATTCAATGGGATTTGATTAAAATGTTTCTAAAGTTGTAAGTGTTATTTGTATGTTTTTTCATTTGCATGAGACATGATTCATAATTTTCACCATATTTTCTTTTATATATTATATCCACTACCCTATTTACTTTATGTATAATTAATATCATTAATTTAATTATATTTAAATTCCATGGTATACCTATCATGATCTTTTTATTCTTATGTTACCATTATCGTAATGGTTTTTTCATGTCAAACCTCTTCATTGTGATATGATTCATATTCATCACGTTTTACCATTTTTTCATGTATATATAGATTATTTATTACATTCTATTTTATATAAAACCATTTAATCATTGTGTATTTAACTCTCATAAATTAATCACTGCGTTTTCATTGTAAACTCATGTTTTTTTATAAAAATAATTTTTATTCCAATGCCCTTCCTTTGTGAACACTCTATATTTACCTCTATTGATTGAAGGGTATTCAATTTGATAAAATAAAATTATTGATTAGAGAAATTATTAAATTAACCTATTCCACTTATTCTATATGGTGTCAGTTTGAGAGAGGCTTACATAGAAATTAATACCATTTATTGATTGGGGAAGGATTGAAAATCGATATACTCATTATTTTAATACATATGTTTATTGGTTACTAAGTCATGTTGTTTATTTATTTTATAGTATACCCATTCCCTAATATTATTAATTCATTGGAATTAATTAGTGTTGTGTGAGGCTTTGTATAGAGAGTCCCTTGATGCATCCATAAGTCTCATGAGAAAAACTATCTTGGTTATTTTGTTGTATGCTTTCCCAAAACAAAATGTTTCTTTGAAACAAAGCCCGATAGTAAAATAATGATTTATAAGATCTTGATGTCTTGGTTTATAGCACGAAATTAACTATCTAGAATTGTGCATTTCATCACTAAAAAACCATTAATTATTATCCACATGATCTTCTCATTTCTATTGTCATCCAGGTAAATATTATTATTCCAGTTTCATTATATTAAGGAATTATTATTTTTATCTATCCCTATCACATTATTTTTCTCATTTTATTCTCCATTATGATATTTGTTTTCTATCACTCACTTTTACCCTTAATGATCATTTTTGCACATACTTCTTATGTTTCCATTTTCATAAGTTATGAGGAAAAGTATAAGACATGATATTTTTAGGAGAGTAGAGTGTGTGGATAATTTTTTAGTAGATATTAAAGTCTTACTATGGATGTAGTAATTTCATATATAGTGAAAAAATACCCATTTGATTATAAATACATGGTCTTTTTTAGTTAAATGTTTTTTTATAAGTCTCTAAAAATAGAAACTTAATTTTTTTTCAAATGTATATGACTCAATATTTATTGGTGATATTATAATTATTTATAGATAAAATTGGGTCGTTTTAGTTTATTTCAAAGTAGGAATGCAAAGAAGGTATTTATGATCACCAGATCTATGACTGTGGGTTCAAAGTATCACAGTTTGTATCAAAGGAGGGTTTGGATAACTTTGGATATTAGTAGGTTAGATGAGGATAATATAAAAATTTATAAGTTATTGTTTCTTATAATTTAAAAGGTATAGATATCACTTTATTTATATTGAAGTAATATTGAATATTTTAGGGATTTAATTAAGATATATTTATTAAAAACCATATGTATAAGTCAAATAAATAAGTCTTTTTATAGAATAACATATTGAAGTTTTTTTAGATTAGAGATTATGTGGTTCTACTAGAAATTACATCCGAATCTGGTTACTGACAAGTGGATGTAGTGTTGGCATAGACTCACCTACGAGTAATCACTCTAAAAAAGGATACTTTATCACTAAATCAATATTTAATCTGGTGCATATTGAGTGGGACTAAGGCTACACACCTAGAAAGACACTCCCATGGGATATGATTTAGTCAATCAAATTGTCTTTATGTAGTATTATTAAGGATTTAATATGTTATAGAATTGTGTTTAGAAATATGATAGAAATCAACCTAAAGAAATATAGATTGAACCTAGAGTAATTTAGGTTTAATTTAAATCCAATATAACAATTTTATAGAGTAATAATTTTTGAGGATTAATTTAATTATCATATGATAATTCTATTATGGTTTTGTTCACTAATATTAACACATTTCGGTTTTAGTAATGGTTGAATTCCGTAGGCATCCTGTTAAAAATGGATTTCATGGAAAATAAAAATATTTTCCTAATGTGAAACTTAATGGGACAAGAAATTTTGTGAGAATTTTTTTGATTATTCCATACTAGCTATCAGGAATATTGATTGATAATGTGAACTTAGTTGAGTTTCCAAGCAATCCAAAGAGTAGAAGGATGGAGCCTCAGGGAAGTTTAGATGAAAAATATGATAAAGGAAATATTTTTTAATTTTAAACCTATAGAAAATATGGTAGTAATAACTGGGTAAAATGACACAATAGAACTAAAAGATGTTTTTTGTGTGGTAAATGAGGGTATAAAGAAGCTATTTTCTTATGAAAATTAAATATATCAATGGAAACAATGAAAGGAAAAAGGATTTTTTCCTAATGTAAAACTAATAATTATCAATCTTAGATGTGTTCACCTTATACATTATCAAAGTCAATGTCTAATAAATGGTATAACAATGATGATAGGTACCGGAAAATTTATAGGTAATTTAATGCCTATACAACCACAACTATGGATGCAAGTTCCGAAGATAATGTAGAGTGAGGAACACTGGACACACACTCAAGAGATAGGAGTAATATATTCATGCCCGGTTCAAACTACTCCACTATTCCTAGTATATTATCTAAGAATATAAAATCACCACCTCAATTATTAGACATTTAATTATTAATAAAAATTTCATTGGTATGATTCTTATACCCCAAGAATATAAGTTCTCTATAAAAGATATTTATAGGAGCGTGATTCTGATAAATTATATTATCCTTGATTTATTGAAATTTGATGTGATATTAGGCATGGGTTATTTCTATTAACATAGATACCATGATAATTTCTGTGATAGGAAAAATATAACTTGATATCAAACCATGATAACTTATTAATACAAGGCTAACTATAAAATCCCAAAGAAAAATTACTCCCATTATATTGGGGTTTTTAATTCCAGATTAGTTATATTTCTATTATGACGGAATATATTAGTTAACTAGTCATAACATAAATATTAAGGATAAAACCTATTTAGGAATTAAATCTGGTGTCATTTTTACCTTATGAAAACCCTTAAATTTTTATTTAGTTGGTAATAATTAAAATTTTTAGGAAAAAATTTATTTAAGGGGATATAACAACCCAAAACTTCACTATGTATTATATTTAAGTAAATATTGGGCTAATAGATTATTATATAAGAAAAATCAAACCAAAATGAAGCTGTGTTATGATAAAATAAAATTTTACCATTATAATATAGTGGACATAAATGGAAGTAACCATATTATTAAATATATTATAAAATAGAAATAAATGACATCATGTAGTGGATGTTTTCAATTTGAAGCTCATTTATCCAATATTGGTAAGGATATATATTCTCTACGGTTTTCTCTAGAACAATACCTAACCTATATTTAATTATTATGGTATGACTGAAATCATATGCGATATAAATTCAAGTTCAGAGAAATTTCGAAAAGATATATTCTAGAGGAATCACCACCCTTAACTGCCACAAAAGAATACATCACACTTAGATATTATTAGGAGACCTTGATGAGATATGTTATGATATATTTTGATGATATAATAAGGTATTTTTTAATGTAACATGTTATTTATCTCATGTATTTTACACATTTTGAATTTTGACTTTTGGGAAAAAAGAAATCTTATTTTTTATAAAAATAGTTTTTTTATATATTTCATATTTTATAATCATAATTTGGTAAAAAATAATTTCTTTTTTTGATTTATAATTTCAAAATTAGTATTTACTGTTTTTTTATTTTTCTGAAAACATTGGTTTTTAGGTGAATAATGAAAAAATACTCATATTACTAAAATTGTCAATTTTGATAAATTATCATAATAAAATAGTGAATTATATGTTTTTGACTTCTATTTCTATAGAAAATGTTTCTATAAGTAAAATAAATCATTTAAAATTACTATTTTTTATTTATAAAACCCATGTATATCATTTTGGAAGCATAAGTAATATTTTACTCATAAAACTGATCTATTCGCTTATATTAAAAAAATTTGGTTTCATAAATTCAAGAAATTAAATCCTAAAAGTGGATGTTATATTTTATATAAATAGAGTCACATTATATAATAAATTCATTTTAATTTTTTGGCATAAATTTATGATTACTGTTATTAAAGTTAATGACCATGACAATGTTAAAAGTGTTATTCTCCAAGAATTGTTTTATTAATATTGTGTAATTTTTATATAATAAAATAAACTAATATCTCCTAAAATGTGATTTTAAAATAATTTTTAATCCTATATTTAATTAAATTACCACTCAATCAATTGTTAATCAATACTAAATAACATTAATAAATGTTATTGGTGAAAATCATATTTCTCTAAAAAATAGTTTTTCTATTTATGGAATTTTTTAATATAAAAGTTACTTTTTTATTAATTAAAAAATGAATATGATTAATTTAAGATTAAATTTAGCATTATAATAGATAAATTTGGTAGTAGGGGTTATTTTATGTTTAAAAATAAATAAGTTTCTTGAGTAAAAACAAGTTAGCCTGGTAAAAACAAATAAAAGATAAAGTTAAAAATATAAGAACAAATGACTTTATGAATATCTAAATAATCTATACCAATACAATTATGAATATTTCTAGACCCAATTTCCTCTCAAAATCAATTATCTATCACTTTTTAAAACATTGAACCATAAATAGTGTCATTCTATTATTGAAAATTATTGTGTGTTCACACAAGATCCATTTTCTTCACTTAAAAAAGGGGAAACTTCTATCCCTTTATTACACACCCTATCCTTCAAATTTATTCTTTAAATTATTAAATTTTGATCCTCATTGAATCCTATATCATATTCATAAGCCTTTGGCCTCAATTATTTATCCTAAAACCTTCATTTATAAGATGAATTTCAAGAAAAAGTTCAAGGTCCCATGGTGAGTATTACCCAATAATTATCTTTTTCTTATTATTATTTCCCATCCAAAAATATCTAAAACATAATTATATAATTAAACTAGAATTATTATTATAATTAATTTTTATTTGGTTAATTTAAATTTAACATCATGTTAAAATTTTCAAGTATTCCAAATCGCCCCGTTTTGATCTTTCTTTAGATGGATTGTGTTTGGTGTTTCTTGAGGAGAAATTTTGAAATTTTTCAAAGTTTCTAGGCTCGTGCATTGTTGGCACATGGTTAGCCCAAACCATGTGCCCTCTCAGAGAAAACTGTGCAACCAAACGTAGTGTAATTTTTCATTGTTGGTGCATGGTTACTCAATTCATGCACCCTCTTAGAATAAACTATACAATCCTTTTAAAATAGAAGCAAGGTTAGTCCGCTTGGTCTGTCAAACCATGCAGCTCTGCCCAGGAAGCCATGTGTACTGGTTTTCAATTAGTCCAAATTTTGATTGTAAATTCCCAAACCCCCTTTTAGGTCCCTTATAGACCAAAACGACCCATAATCAATTTCTCCCATCATTACTGCTCCAAAGAAGAGTTTTTGGTCTCTCGAATCCCTCTCGAAAGTGAATCGAAGCTTGAGGAATGCCCTTTGATCTTCTCTTGGTTAGTTTCCTCTTTCCATTCTCATTCTTCTATGGTCTATCTTCTCCTCCCTAGGGTTTTGTGAATCCATGTGTTGATTTTTGGATCTAATACCCACTTTTTTGGACCTAAATCTAGGTTTTAGTCATAGATCCTTATTTATGTCGTTCTCCGTTTGAGTTTTTTGTGTATGGATTTGTGATTTAAGATCTTGTGATCCTGAGGAAGGTGGTTCCTTCATGTTTCCCAATTTATGTTAACCCTAAATTTTAATTTTAATTTTAATTTTTTTAATTAAATGAAATTTCGTGATTTTAATAAAATGGATTTCAATTGGTTTGTTGAAAAAACACAAAACCATTGAATTTGGGCTTTAAAAATGGGGGTTTGAAATAAAATTGGAAAACCCCCAATTCTATTTAATTGGGGTGTCTTTATAATTTTTTAGACATTTAAATTGTTTAATTTAAATTTGTTATTTGAAAAAAATTGTTTTGGTTAAAATTTTAAGTTTAATTATGGAAAAGTATTTGATGGAAAATTGTGGAAGACAACTATTCCGTTGAATTGGGGGTTTATTGTTAAATTGATGGAATTGTTTGAAAAATAAAATTTTCGAATTTAATTAGTGAAAGTGGATCATGAAATTTAATTTCTAATTAATTTCAAATTCTTATTTTGTGAAAATTACTTAAAATGGTTTTGATAGAAACCATAGGGTTTTATCTTTTTGGAAAGGCATATTTTGATTAAAAACCTATGTTAGGTTTTTTAAATGGAATTTGGAATTTTTTAAATGGAAAATGGGATCAATTTTATTTTAAGGTTGTTTGAAATAAATTGCACATTATTGTTTTGTACTAGAGAACATGAAATCCGTAGGTTGTTAGTGAGTTGTTTGGACGACACTTTACGCTTTACAATGTTACAAAACATAAATGAAGCACATAACATCCCTTAGGTGACGGTGATGCTTCCTCTTTGGCTTAAGTTGAAAGGAACATGTGTAGATATTTTTGCATCACCTTGAGTGTGTAGTCCCTATAACCAATAAAAATATTACCTTATTAAGAATATGATCATGTTTCTCACTTGTTTGTATTTCAAAATAATATATTCCATTGTTATAAAATTTTTCATACCTTCTTATTTATATAAATTATTTTATATAAAAGTGATTATTTAATCTATTTGTGAAAAGTGCCATTATTTTTGAAATGTTTGATTAATTTAAAATTATATCCTTTTCTTAATTCTTTCTATACTTTGAAATGTGAATAATAAATTATTTTAATTATGCTTATTAAATTAAAAATTTATTTATTTTAAATTGAATTCTCTATTTGGTTAATTTAATATTGGAATCTGTTATGGATTCGTTGGTGATACCCTACTAGTATTTTTATCTCACACCCTACTAGTGACTTTGGATGCTTATAGATTATCTTTTCCCATGTTCAAGAAGGGGTAATGAAACACTTGATGGTGGTTTTGGCTGTTGATTTTGGGACTTGGTGATTTGTGTCTGTTGAGACATTGGTAATATTTACCATTTTATAGAACTTTTGGTTGTAGTACTATGGGTTTTTATACCTGTTGACTTCTGGTACATTATTCCTAGTTTAGTTTATTTTGTATGAATACTGATTTGTTTAGTTCGTTTTTATAATGGTAGAAGAAAAATCTGTCCCACTTTTATTTTTGTATGATGCCTAGTGCTACTTTATGACCATTGGGGATCAAGAATTCCCTTCGGGTCATGTCAAGTATGTTTCATTCATCAAGTTACTAGGGTTACTAGGCTGGTTCATGACAAAGTGGTATCAATGGCCCAGGTTGAGCTTTTTTTACGAAGTCAGTATGTATTAGTGTAATATTGTTGGGACTTAGGAGGTAGTTTCTATTGAGTGCCTCACTATCTCTCACCATAATGAACCTTAAGCCACCATTGGTGGTTATTAAAATTCATTTTGAGTATTATTTCTAGTATTTTACCTACTTTTTATTTGGGTGTGTTGAAATCCAAATATTATTTGTCTATCTGTTGGGATTAATTTCCCTATCGCTCTATTTGAGTATTAATCTGACGCCTTCCTTGTTTTTTTTGCTGATGTTGTGTAGCGACATGCCTTTGAGAAGAAATATGAGTTAGATCTAAGAGGAATACTCTACTTAACCTTAGTGAGAAAATCCTCTCATTGACCCGAATCTGGTTGAGGTGATTGTGTGCACTGTCCAAGCCCTGGGACATGCACCACCTCCGGTTCTCATTCAATCTCCAACTGTATAACCTCAGAAGGAAGTTCTCAATATTTCTTATCAAGAATTACTTCTCCAAAAGGAATAACCATTCAAAGGCTCAAATGATCCTCAAGAGTCTGAGGAGTGGTTGAGAAGAATGAAGCATTTGTTTGGGTTCTTGGACACACCCAAAAAAATCAAGGTGAAGCGTGCAAACTTCATGATAGAAGAACTAAGATAGAGATAGTGGGACCCGATGGTGATGATGAAGAAATATGAGGAATTAGAGTGGAAATATTTCAAGTTTGTTTTCGCTGGAAAATTCTATTCAGATTCGTTTTTTTGGCCATGGCCATTGAGGTTTTCAACCATGAGTAGGCTAATATAAATGTGATAGATTATGAAAACTATTTTGTTGAGATTGTATATTTTTCCCCAAATTTTGTATCAAATAAGAAGATGAAGACTTTAAGGTTTGATTTTGGACTTATATAGGATATTATTTTTCAGTTTTTTTGTTGTAGCTTACCTCTTATGATGACGTATTGGATTTAGCGCTGATGGTCGAGATGGACTTGGCTAGAAAGTAAGGGTTATGGGGAGTTTCTTTCTATTATAGTGAAAGTGTGCATTATTCTAAGGGAAATATGAAACATGATGATTATCTTCGTAGTTTTCGACACCAGGGTCATTCTAGACCTCCTAAAATTCATTTAATAGTTCCTTTAGTTTGTTACCGGTGTGGATAGCTGAGGCCTTCAAAGAGGGTTTGCACCAAGGCACTTAAGAATTGTTGCTCATATAGACTCTCAATTCACTTAAATATATTCTTCCATATTTATTCCACTCTTTTTAGTGGCACATGATCATAAAAACCTTATAAAATAGTAGCATAATTAGATTCTTCACATTCAAAAGGGTTATGTCCACTTAAATCTGGAACAAAGCTTCTTCACATAGTGGAAGAGTCTCCAGAGGAAGCGGATATGAGTCCATCAACCATGATAGGTACCATTATTATAACTTCATCATTAGTGACTACTCTATTTAATATTAGTATATCTCATTCATTAATTTCAACCTATATTATTAATCTGCTAAATATTCATATGGAGCTTTTATCTTGTGTAGTGGATATTACTACACCCTTGGTATGAAGAGAGAGTAGGATCTCTTCAGCCCCTCTTGTGTTTTCTCTCTATCATATGATGATTTTTCTTGGAGGTTTTTGATACTTGATAAGAAACCACTTGATTGTTGGAGTTGTTGTCCTAGAACCAACAATTTTTTCTTTTATTAAATGAATATTTAATGTATTTTAATATTAGACATATTATTACATATTTTTCATTATTCTTCATGACAATAATGTAAAAATGTCTTAGAGTATTTGTCCCATTAATAAGGTCATAGTAGTTTCCCACTATGATGATATCCTTGAATTGATATGAAAATATTCTTAAATATAGTTCTACGGTTATATGCCATACTATGATGGGACATATAATTTACATACCCTCATGTGAAAATACTCATAAGTGGATGTGAATTCATTTCATGAAGTTTGAAATTGGTAATCTCCAAGATGGGAGATTATGAGAACATACCCACCAGTAAAAATTCTTCAAGTTTTTGTGTCATTGGACATTCCTATCTGTGAGCATGTGTAACAGTCCTTAGACTTTATGATTATAATTAATACTTGTCATGAATCATGCACTCATATTTTCTAATGAAAACCATCATGTCATATGTTTACAAGAAATAGGGTACATTGGGTGCATCACAAATGACATATTATTAATGGATAAGTCAAGGAAGGATTTGTCCCTTCCATTTACGGAAGTTGATATCTAAACCCTTTGATTAAAATTGAATCGTCACCCTAAATTCCATAGCCATGGTGTAATGAAGAGTTCATTTCAGGTAGTCAAAGAATGGCGTATCAAACATATAGTCTAGTGACACTATCATGAAACCTGATTGATGAAATATTGTGACTAAGGGAATATATTACAAAGTGATCATTCATATGTATATGTCATTATTGCGACTTTAAGTTCTTTATCTTGGGAGCCTTGAACCCCTACTAGATATTAATCTTTTACTTTGGGCAAGCCCATCTAATACCAATGATAATGAATCCTAGAGGGTCACACACTAAGTGTTTCTAGTGGTCTTGATTAAATTCAATTTGAATTTAATTAATTTAATAAATATTATTCTCAAGATCGAGGAATAATTTTTTTCAAGTTAAAATGATCGCATAAATTAAATAAATATTTATTTACCAGATTGTGAATAATATATATATATATATTTATTATTGAATATTTAATACATATTTATTTACTTGTTTGTAAATAAAAATATTTATTTAAGAAAATGAAATATTTTATTCGGGTGTTCAATAAATGGAAGAGGAGTTTGAATGGACCAAGAATGTGTTTGTTGATAAATTAGTTATTTATAGGGTGGTGAATAATGTTTATCCAGTTGGTGAAAGAAATAATAATAATATGTTTATCATTATGTGGCACAAGATTTCATTTATGGTTATTTTTTGCACAAGTTGGTGCACCACAAATAATAGTTCTATTATTGTTGTTATGTGGCATAGGTTTTATCTAATAGTTATAATTTCATTTAATTGTTGTTTCGTAGTTAAATATTGTAACTAAAACCCCATGTCAATTAATAGGAAGGTATGTCTATTGTGCTAAACCCCAGTGAATTGATAATTGTTGAGCCAAATATTTTCTATCTTGACTCCTCTCATCTATCCCTCTCAAGAACAAGATATGTTCTTCACTATTGAAGAACAAGTTATCAGGAACTATCAACAAAAGGCATTTGCTTCTTTGCGCTAGCACCCAAAGAACTAGTGGTGTTATTTGGAGACCATTGGAGCATGTTTGGATCACTACTATATTGATTTTACTTAAGATCCCTATGATCACAATGAAGGAAATCTAGAAGGGTCATTCTGAATGATCAATGACCATCAACGAAGAAATTACCTAAGACCCAGGTATTTAATTTCTTTATAAATTAATAAATTAATTATAAACATGATTTTAAAGATCCTCTTTCTTAGATTCGATGATTTTCTTCTCTTTGTCAAAATATTTGATTTTAATTTTTGGATACTAGATCTCATCATCATATTGATCCCGAATTATTCATCTATCATGAAAAAATAAAATTTAATCCCTTCCAATCACCACACTTCCAATGCATCTAGATCCTTCAATTGGTATCATAGTGGTCACATTATATTTTATTATTATTTAAATAATTTTTTAATGATATACACTTTAATAAATTAGTTTTCAATACATGTTTAATAATTATTATAATATGAATTTCTAGATCTGTTCTTACACTTTTCTTTTCTCGACGATCTAACAGAATTGAATAATTTTTTAATTAAAATTAAATCGAGGATCTCGCCAGGATGTGCCAAATTTTTTTTCCAGGAAACATTATAGTACGTGCCATGTATTTGGTTTTACATGCCGTGTAATCTTCCCAACATGTCATGTAATCTGGATTACACATAGTGTAATTATGTTCAGTGAATCTGGAGTAATTTGGAAATTACTCCAGCCATGGGCATTAATGAAACATAGTGTAGTCAATTCTTACACCACATGTTGACCAAGACAGACTGGCTCATGGTCTGCTAGATTAAAATTCATGTGGCCCACTGGACACGACATATAGTCCCTTCGGGTAACAAGCCAAACCGTGTATCCCATACACAGCTAAGCCGATTGGTAACCATGTAACCCAAAGACAACACAACGTGTGGCCCACTGGACACACCATTTACTCCAAGATTTTCTAACTACGCCTCACAAACAGAGTCTCTTGGGGTGTACTTTGGATATGATAGTGAAGTATATAAATTCCATGTAATCGGAACTACATTCCATGTATTTAACCAATTTTAACAGAATTAAAACATTAACATTTTTGTAATTTTCAGAGTTACATATCATGTTGATTCAAACAGGTGTTCACCGTGTTACCTCTAAAGTTATGGACAAGAATCTCTGGGAAATTCAGAAAAGGATTAAGATAAAAGGATTGATTAATTAAAGATAATAATTAATCCATTCAAGCATAATTTATCTTAATAGGAATGATTAAAGAATTTAATTCTAGTTTTATTAAATTCATAATTCATTTCATGTGTGTGGATGATCATGAGATAGAACAAACCTTTGTATGAGATTGGTTTCATTGTAATTAAATTTTTTGGCTTACATGAAATATCTCCTTATTAATATGTAGGTCCTGTATGCCCATGGTTTCTTTTATGTAAACCCCTCAGTTTACCCCTCACCTACATGTGAGTTAAAAATCATATGTAATGGATGGAGCACCCAAGCTTGTGGAGGCAGTTCAAGAAAGGATTTGAGGCAAAACCATTCCAAGGAGATAGAAAGGTGGATAGGTGGAAATATATAGACATGAACAGTAAATGGTTGAAGGTGTTTCTCCCATAGTTCAGTGGGTAGTTTATCAACCACTAGAATAAATAACTAATATAAGAGATTATGATCATTCCCTTTACTTTTTTTTATTTTTGTTAGTTGCATGATTTTTCATTATAGTTGTATTATCACGACTACATAACTAATGAATTAACAAGAATGCAATATGGAACTAAAATAAACTATTATTATGAATAAATATTATAAATACATGGTTAATAACTTAAGTAAGTTCCACTTAACATTAACAACCATGCGATAAAGATAATAAGGAAATTTACGCATAAGAGATAAAAATCCCTCAATAAAATATAAAGTTAGACTAATCCTTGTGTTACTTGATTAATGCCAAGACTCAATAAAACTATGTGTTTGACCAACCCTTTTTGAGACACTTACTTTTATATAGAATAATATTATGAAGGGTTTGGGTAGACTTAACTATTTTACATCAATAGGAGAAGCCCTTTCTAGACATGGTGTAAATTTGGAGGCAAGTGTTGAGGAAATCCAAGTCCAGATTTTAGTATTGGGGAGTCCACTCAATAGATCAAGGACCAGCAAGCCCACAGTTGGAAAATACCTTCCTACCTAAATACCTTCAAATAGCTTAACCAACCCTTGTTGGGGTTAGGTGAAGGGGAATACAGATCCTTTCCCCTAGAATGTCCTATAAACTAGACTTTTCGAGTTCAATGGAGAGGGCCATTGGGACTTGATAAAATAGTGGGAGACTTAATAAAATTAATTTATTATTTATCATAAAAAGTAATCAATAAATTACTATTTATCTACTCTTTTAATTTTAGAATAAAAAACGACAAGATCGTCAACCACACTATCCCTACGATCAATACTGGATGACGACAATATCCTCACTAGAAGTAACTTCTAGGAATGGTTTAGATGTATTTGGGACATTATACACCATGAATAGAAATCTTGCGTGCTGGAGTCCTCATTACCTGATCTACCTCTTCAAGAGGTGAGTGATAAAGTGTTCTTGGTCTAGAAGAAACAAATGAATGATGCAGTCGACGTTCAATATTTGATGTTATCATCAATGTCTAGTAAACTCATGAAGTCTCATTAAAACATGAATTCATATAGCATGCTTCAGCACCTTTGTGGACTTTACTAGGAGAGAGAAAGATCAGAACAGTTTGAGATCTCCAAGGCAAATTTTCAGAGTAAGATTGAAGAGGGTTCCCCAGTTGGGCCGCACACAGTCAAACTCATTGGATACATTAAGCGCCTAGAGGTTCTAGGGTTTAAACTCCTAAAAAACTTTGTATCAATGTCATTCTCGGATCAACCCCTCATTTCTTCACCAGTTTTGTTGTGAATTTCAATATGAACAACATTGAGAAGTCTCTACCATATCTTCTAATCCACATTCTCCAAGTGGAAAAAGACATAAAGCACAAAAAACCTTCTATCTATATTGGAATAAGAGGAAAGATAAGGAGAAGAGATTTAAGCCCAAAGCTTCTTCATGTGCTTCCAAGAAATGGAAGATCAAAGAGGACAGAAGGGAACATAAAGCTGTTTGTTTCGCATGTGAAAATAAGGGCCACTGGATAAAAAACTGCATGGAACAAATGAAGTAAGGGTAAGATTCAGGTGTGTTTGTTATCAAGTGAAATTTATTTGTTTCTACAAATTGGGTATTAGATACATCTTGTGGTGCTCACATATGTATCCAAATACATGAACCAAGTAAATTCATGAAAATTGACTGAGGGGAGGTAGATCTACGAGTATCCAATGGTGATAGACTTATTGTTGTATATATCGGAAACTACCACCTCACATTGACGACTGATATGACCTTGGTATTAAAAGGTTTTTACTATGTTCCTTTTATAACCAAGACAATTATTTATGTATCCATACTAGATACAGATGGATTTATTTTAATGTTCAGAAATGAATGTTTCTTATTTTATAAAGATTTCATTTGTTTTGGTAAGGCACATTTATATAATGTTTTTTACATGTGGGATTACACAAACCAAGTATTAATAATCGATGACGAAGTTACTTCAAATGAATCATAGCACACCCAAAATTTTGATCACTGGCTTGGTCATGTAAATGATAAATGCTTAACAAAGTTACATCAAGATGGATATTTAGATTCTTTCAAACTAAAACCACTTGGTTTATGTCATGAATGTTTACCCAGAAAAAATGACCAAATTCCCATTTAGTGGGAAAGTTTAAAGGTCCAAATAGCTATTGAATTGGTTCATACTGATGTGTGTGGACCATTTACAGTTGAAGAAAAGTGTGGGTACCCAAACTTCATAAATTTTACTGATGATTTTAGTAGATATGGATATATATAATTAATGAGGTACATGTCATATTTTATTGATAAATTCAAGGAATGAAAGAATGAATTTGATAACCATCTTGGTAAGAAGATTAAGAAACTCCAATCAGAACAATGTGAAGAATATCTTAATCAAGACTTCGTTGATTACTTACTGGAGTTTGGAATCCTATCCCAACTCACTCCCCCTTACACACCCCATCGGAATGGTATATGTGAACTGAGGAACCACACCTTGTTGGACATGGTGAGATCAATGATGATTCATGAATGTCCTCCATTATCCTTTTAGGGATATGCGTTACAAACAACAGAACACATAATAAACCAAGTATCGACTTAATAAATAAATTTTATTCCATACAATATTTGGAGGGGATGAAAAGCCATGTTATCAAATTTACATGTGTGGGGAAGAGAAGCGTTTATTAAGGCCTCTTCAGGTAATAATATCTTAACTAAGGCACAAAGTGTTCCTTTATAGGATTCCCCAAGGAAATAAGTGGATATTACCTATAATAACCCTCAGAAAAAAAGGTTATAGTGAAAATACACACTATATTCCTTTATAGGGAGCACATATTTAAAATAGATAGTGGGAGAGAGATAGACTTAGATGATCTTGAGGCTCATGCTACACAGGAGTTGGTGTAGGAGCAGATTCCACAAAGGCCATTGGAAGAAAGATCTGTTCCAGAGACACAAATACTGCATAAGAGTATAAGGGAGGATAGAGAACCAGAACAATACATTTTTCTCGTTACCGAGGATTGTGACTCATTATTAGTTGATAATAATGAACCTATAAGATATAAGAAAGAAATAAGCAGAACATATGTTTCCAAGTGGACAGAATCCATGAATTATAAAATGGATTCCATGTTCCAAAACCAATTATGAATTTTGATAGATCCTCTAGTAGATGCAAAGCTTGTTGGTTGAAAATGTGCATTCAAGAAGAAACTATCTATGGAAGGACATGAAATTACATATAAGGAAAGACTGTTTGCAAATGGGTTTAAACAACATAAAAAATTGACTATAACGAAACCTTTTAACATATTGCAATGCTGAAATCCATAAAAATTTTACTAGCCATTACTGATTACCAGGAGTATAAAATTTGGAAAATGGATGTCAAAACAACCTTACTCAATGGGAACCTTCAAGAAGATGTCTATATGATAGAGATTGAATGGTTTTTGACTCCAAAGGATTCCAATAAGACATGAAAGTTAAAAAAAATCCATTTATGGATTAAAGAAAGTATACAGGTCACAGAACATTCATTTTGAGGAATCCATATGGAAATTTGGGTTTATATAAAATGAATGTGATCATTGTGTCTACAAACAATTAAGTGAAAGTGAAGTTATTTTCTTAATAGTATATGTTGATGAAATATTTCTTATTAAAAACTAAATACCAATATTATAGTCTATTAATGCCTGATTGAATAAATTATTGTCTATGAAGGACTTGGGAGAGACAACATAAATTCTTGGGATCAATGTCCATCATGAAATATTTAAGATATTCCTATGCCTAAGTCAATGTACATACATTGACAAGATACTAAAGAGATTCAGTATGAAAAAATCCGAGAGGGTATTTTTGCTAGTGTCACATGGCATTCATCTTTCTAAGAAAATGTGTTCTCCTATGCGTGAGAAAAAAAGAGAATAGAAAGGATTCCATATTCATCAACGATTGGTCCAGTCAGGTATTCTATGCTATGTACTAGGCTAGATGTCACCTATGAATTTAGTGCGGTATGAAGATATCAAGATAGCCTAGGTGACCAAAATTTTATGGCAGTCAAGACTATCTTTAAGTATCTAAGGCATCCAAAGGATATGTTCTTGGTTTATAGAGGAGATAAAGAACTAATCATTAGAGGATATGAAGATTATAGTTTATAGACTGATCAAGATGATATAAAGTCACAAATGGGATACATATTCACTTTGAATGGAGGTTCTGTGAGCTGAAAGAGCTCAAATAAAGATGTGGTCATATATTCTATTGCAGAGTTTGAGTATATTGCCACTTCAAAGGAAAATAAATAAAGAGTTTGGATGAATAGATTCATTTAAGAGTTGGATGTGGTACCTAACAGTAAGGATCCTATCACACACTATTGTGATAATACTGAAGTGGTGGATCTCCCGAAAGATCCAAGGTCATATCAGTGGACGAATCACAAACTACATAAGTATCATCACTTGAGAAATTTTTCTCAGAGAGGTGAAGTTATAGTGAGAATTATTTCCACAGAAGACAACACAGAATACCCCTTGACTAATTCCTTGACTTAGCAGAAACATGATTATCATGTGAGGTCTAGTAGACTGAATGTCCTAGGAAGTTGGTTCTAGTCCAAGTGGAAGTTTGTTGGAGTTGGTGTCCCAGAAGAAACTTTTTATAATTTGATTACATGAATATTTAATGTATTTTAATATTAAACATCTTATTACATATTGTTCAATGTTCTCCAGGTCTATAATGAAATAATATCCTAAAGTAGTTGTCACATTAATAAGGTCATATCAGTTCCCCACGATAATGAGAACCTTGAAGTACTATGAAAATATTATTAAATATAGTTCTACAGTTGGATGACATAATATGATGCGACACATAGTATATTGACCATTAGGTGTGAGTACTCATAATCAAATGAGACTTCTTCTCATGAAGTTTTCACTTGTCATTCTCTAAGATAATAGATTATGAAAATTGACCCTCAATAGGAATTCTGTATATTTGGGTGTCATTTAATATTTCTATATATGATCATGTGTAATGGTCCTTATACTTTAGTATTATCATTAATACATTTCATGACTTGTGCACATAGATTTACTGATGAAAACCATCACTCCATATGTTGGTGGGAATTAGGGTATGTTGGGTGCATCATGAATGAAATGTTTTCAATGGATAAGTCAATTATGGATTTTTACCTTCTATATATGGAAGTTGATATCTTGACCCTTTAATTGAAATATAACCGTTTCCCTAAATTCCATGTGCATGGTGTAATGATGAGTTCATTTCAGGTAGTTAAATAATGAAATATCAAACATATAGGTTGGTGAAACTATCATGAAACCTGATTGATGGGATATTGTGATAAAGGGATTATATTACACAGTTTGTATTCGTATGTGGATATTGTTATTGTGAATTTAAGTTATTTCTATTGGGAACCTTGAACCATTTTTATACAGTAATTTTCTACTTTAGGCAATCTGGCTTAAAGACAATGAGAAAAAATCCTAGAGGTTCATACAATAAGTGTTTCTGGTGGTCTCGATTAAATTCTATTTGAATTTAATTAACAGAATAAATATTATTCTCACACCCGAGGAATAATTTTATTCAATTTAAAATGATTTCATAAATTAAACCAATATTTATTCTCCGGATAGTGAATAAAACATATATATTTATATTATTGAACATTTAATAAATATTTATTTACTAGTTTTTAAATAAAAAAATTTATTTAAGAGAATAAAATATTTTTTTTGGGTTTTTAATAAATGGAAGAAGAGTTTGACCAAAACAAGACCGTGTCCATTGATAAATTAATTATTTAAAAGTTGGTGAATAAAGTTTATCCAATTGGTGAAAGAAATAATAATAATACTGTTATCATTATATGGCATGAGATTTCATTTATGGTCATGTTTTTTGAATGTTGGCATACCATAAATAATGGCGGTGTTATTGTTATTATGGGGCATGGTTTTTCTCTAATAGTTATAATTGCATTTAATTGCTGTTTCAAAATTTAATATTGTAAATAAAACCTCATGTCAATTAATATGCAAGTACGTCTATTGTTCCAAACCATGGTGAATTGAGAATTGTTGAGCCAAACATTTTCTCTCTAGACTCCTCTCATATCTCCCTCTCAAGAAGTAGAGAAGTTCTTCAAGATCAAAGAACCATTGATAAAGAATGATCGACACAAGATATTTTTTTCACTATGCTAGCACTAGGAGATCGAGTGGTATTTTTCAGAGACCATAGGATCATCTTTGGATCTCTAGTAGAGGGATTCTACTTTGGATCCTCGTGAGCGCAATGAAGAAAATCTGGAAGGGTCATTCTGAACGATGAATTATCATCAATGAAGAAAGTACATAATACCCAAGTATTTAATTTCTTCAGAAATTAATAAATTAATTATAAACATTATGTAAAATATCCTCTTTCCTGTATCTAGTGCTTTTCTTCTCTTTGTCTAAATATTTTATTTTAATCCATGGATACTAGCATTCATCATCGTATTGATCTCGGTTTAGTTATTGATCATGGAAAAAACAAAGTTGGGACCTTCTAACTGCCACATTTATGCTGTGTATGGATCCTTTATTGATGTCATTTTTAGGATGGATTGGCTCATTACTAATAAAGATCAGATTGATTGTTATCTTCCACAGGTCTTTTTTATATGACCTAATGGGGTTTGATGAATCATCCAAGGAGAATTAGAACCAAGTTCAACCAGAGACGGACCTTCTTATATAGAGTTTGGAAAAGTGATATCTGTCTTTACCATTTATACTGATTGAGAATATTTGGGTTGTGATATACTTCTATTTCTCATTGAGTTTTCTGATGGGTTTCCTTCCAACTGCTCTAGTTTTCTACCGATAAGGGAGGTATATTTTTTCATTGACTTAATGGTTGGTACTCAACAAGTATCTATTCCATATTAATATATAAAACTAGCTGAAATGAAAGAGTTGAAGACCTATTTGCTATATCTTTTTAATATAGGCTTCATATACCCTAGAGTGTCACCTTAGCGGTGCCGATTCTCTTTACTAAGAAGGTTGATGGTTCACTACACCTATTTGTTGATTACTGAAAACGAAATTGAGTTATGGTAAATAAAAAGTATCCATTTCCATAGATTTTTGATCTATTTGATTGGTTAAAAGGATAGAAGTGGTTCTCAGAGACTGACCTTCAATATGGTTACCATTAGTTGAGAATAAAAGCATCTAACATTCCGAAACTAGTATTTTGGAGAAGGTAATCCTACTATGAGTACCTTGTTTTTCCCTTTGGTCTAACCAATTATATTTTATTTTTCATGGATTTAATGAACATGACTTTCCAAGAGTATCTTGATACCTTCATGGTAGTATTTGTGGATGAAATCCTCATTTTCTCTATGTCCTAGGTGGATTATTTTCATCATCTGAGAATAGTTCTGAGTATGTTGAGAAATCATCGAATTTATCACAAAATTTTAGAATGCGATTTATAGATTCAAGAAGTGAAGTTCATGGGAAACATGGTGTCAGAATAAGGAATACCAGTTGATACTGAGAAGGTGAAGGCTGTTATGAATTGAGAGAAACCATGAAATTTCTTCAAGATTCAGAGATTCTTGGCCTTAGATGGATAGTATCACCACTTCTTGAAGGACTTCTCAAAGTTGGATTCTATGATGACTATACTAACTCATAATGGAGTAAGGTTTTATTGTAATGAGAAATGTTAGAATTATTTTGTTGAGTTGAAATTTCTTTTTGACTACCGCACCAGTTTTGACTCTTCTAGAGGCCATGTAGTGTTATGTGTTCTTTTGTGATGCATTGGGTTTAGGGTTGGGATGCGTTCTTAGGCATGCTAATCATATCATTGATTATATATCTCTCCATATTAGTCCACACAAGAAGAATTATCCAACCCATGACCTTGAACTTACAACTATGATTCACACCCTTAAAATTTGGTTGCATTACTTTTAGGAGAAGGGTTTATCATGTATTAATACCACAAGATCTTGAGTTATATACTCTATCAAGAATATTTAAATCTTCTCCAGAGGAATTGAGTGGAATACTTAAAATCTTTCAATTTTGAAATCACTTATACCCTAATTAAAGGGAGTGTCATTCTAGATTCTTTGAGTAGGAAACTTCTAACCCAGGTAGTGAAAGAATCATTGGAAGAGTGGAACTTGATGGCCCTCTTTTCACAGTTTTATATAGGAGTCTAGGAATCCAAGGCTGAGGTTTCCTTATCTAGTGTTCAGTTGACATATGATCTTTTCAAATTTATTCTTCAAGAACAATATATTGATGATGAGTTCCATATCATTAGAGACCCTCTTAATGGTGTAGATATCATGATTTATTAGTCATTCTCCAAAGAGGGAATTCTATGCCTTCAAATTAATTTTGTCGTATTGTATTTGGTATGGAAATCTATAATGGGGGATTTCCATAGTTCAAAGTAGGTCATGCACCTTGGATCCATGAAGATGTTCTATGACATGTAGTGGAAGTTATGATTGAAAGTTATGAGATGTGGAATATATGTGTTTGTTTCTTATTGTTATACCTGACAAAAAGTTAAATCTGATATCCAGAAACCTTTGAGTTTGCTTTATCCACTTCTAGTCCCAACTTGGAAGTGGGATGAGATCTCTATAGACTTTGTGGTCGGGTTTCCATGTACCCGAAGAAAGAAGAATGAAATATGGATTGTGACCAACAATATAACTAAATAGGTACACTTTATAGTCATTAATGATACCACAAAAGTTGAGAAGTTGGGATATCTATATGTGAAACAGATTGTTCATTTGGATAGAGTTCATTATATTATAGTTTTTGTTAGGGATCCCCATTTTACTTCTCTTTTTAGAGAGGCCTTCATGTGGAACTGGGATCTCACATCTATTTGACTACAAAATTCCACTCTTAGTCAGATGTCTAGACCAAAAGAGCAATACAAATTCTTGAGGATATGTTTCACATTTCTGTTCTTGAATTTAGTGGGTCTTAGGATGATCACTAGGGCCTGATTGAGTTTTCTTATGACAATAGTTACTAGTATGTGATCAAAATGGATCCTTTTGAGGATTTTATGGCTGAACTTGTAAATATATATTATGTTGGTCAGAGATTAGTGAATATTCCTTAGTTCGACCAAGATGATTCCAAGAGATGAGAACAAAGATCTAGTTGACCTGTCA
Source organism: Viscum album (assembly GCA_963277665.1). Lineage (NCBI taxonomy): Eukaryota > Viridiplantae > Streptophyta > Magnoliopsida > Santalales > Viscaceae > Viscum > Viscum album. Next base: position 175,908,874 of record OY728157.1, read on the forward strand.
GAGAATGGTGATGACACAGAGATGATATAAGTCTTATATCGATCATCATCATATGCTATTGGAGTTCTCAGTTGGTGGCCAAGTTTTCATGAAGGTTTCTCCTCGGTTGGGTCATCGATGGCTGGGGAGGCAAGGGAAACATGATCCTTATTTTTGGTCGGAGTGGACACTCAAGAGGGGGGTGAATTGAGTTCCAATTAAAATTTTCTGTTAAAAACAATTTCTAATAAAATCCCCCAATTTCAAAAACAAATTAAACTGTAGTGAATTTATATAGATTATAAAGGTTCAATTAGCTTCTCAAAGATTGATTAATTCTCAGTTAACTTAATCTTATGATTAAATTAACTTTTGAAACTAATTTACTGATTTATAATAAATATAAACACTTGCGAATTTAATTATCAAAGTACCTTTGAAGATAGATTATATTTCAAAGTAATAGCAGCGGAATATGAAATAAATATGTATAGTATGGATATAGAGTATAACTATAAACACAGATAAGTAACCAAGAGGTTCAGTCTCAAGCCGAGACTTAGTCCTCTCAAAAGTTTATATAAAAGTGATCCACACCCTGGATCGGGGTTAACAACAGTGAACACACTGTCCAGGTCACAAGACCTCTACCACAGTTCTACGTGGGAAAACAAACAACAGCAGCCAGCTGTCCAGGTCACAAGACCTCTACCACTATCCACAGTGGGAAGTGAAGTGTAAAAGGTTTGCTGAGGATTTACAGATCCTCCAGTGAAAGTACAGGAGTCAGTGTGTGTGTTTAATACAGCAGATAACACACACTGCTCAAAATGTAGAATAAATAAATCACAGAGCAGAGATGTAGAGTTTAGGAATGGCTCTAGTGATTTCAGTGTAGCACTGGACTCGTTTTGGAATTAATCAGAAGTGATTCTGAGTCCTCTTCTCGATTTTGTTTGAGAAGAAGAGTGTTGTATGCTTCAGGTTCACAGGCAGTGAGATGTAGTCGATGAATCTCTTCAATATTCTATTGTATGCACACCACTCTTCTTGAGTAGGCTTGATTGTATATTTGATTCTGTCTTGCTTGGTTCTTCTTGTATGCACAGAGCTCTTCTTGAGTATGTCGTATGCTTCCTTGTCTCTGTGTGTGTTCTCTCCTTGTTGTCTCTGTTATTGTTGTATCTTTCAGCAACGTCTTCTTGTATTTATGTCACGTGCTCCGTAGGACAGAAAAGGTTTCCTTTCCGCAGGTACGAGGTACGGTTTCCTGACATCCGACAACTTTTATTAATTAATTGTCAGGGTATTAAAATATAACTAATATGACCGTTGGTTAGAATAAATAAAGATAAAGATAAAGAAATTCAAACAGTTGTTTATGACTGTTCAAGAGATCGGTAGGTCATCAGCATTAGAGTAATGATCGGTGACTCAGATAGATCAGCATCGGTCTGTCATCTGATCGGTGAGTCATTTTGATCAGCATCGGTCTATCATCTGATCGGTGAGTCATTTTGATCAGCATCGGTCTGTCATCTGATCGGTGAGTCATTTTGATCAGAATCGGTCTGTCATCTGATCGGTGAGTCATTTGCATCGGTGAGTCCTTGGATCGGTGAGTCTGATGGATCGGTGACTCTGATGGATCGGTGACTCTGATGGATCGGTGACTCTGATGGATCGGTGAGTCTGATGGATCGGTGAGTCTGATGGATCGGTGAGTCTGATGGATCGGTGACTCTGATGGATCGGTGAGTCTGATGGATCGGTGAGTCTGATGGATGTTGAATCCAGAATACTTCCAACATACTTTGCAAGTCAATAAGCATAGTTAAAAACATGATAACAGATTCATTCATAGATTGGAATTATGTTTATGAGACATCAAACCAGATTAAGCATCAATGAGTTGTGATGATTTGTGATTATTAAAACATCAGTTATAAACATGAAATCAGCAATCTTCCAGAGGGCTCAAAAATCTCCCCCTTTTTGATAATCACAAATCTTCATATATATATATAAAATAATAAAAAAAAATCTCCCTCTTAAAATAACCTTCCCATATATATATTATTCATATTTCTCCCCCTGAGATATTGATCTCCCTCTTCATATATAGAGTACTCCCCCTTAGATATATATTTCCCCCATTATATATCTTTCTCCCATTATATACATCTTTCTCCCATTATATATATCTTCCTCTCCCATTATATATATCTTCTTTCTCCCATTATATATATCTTCTTTCTCCCCCTTTGGGATAATCAAAAAGGAGGGAAAATAGATAAGGGAAAAGAGAAGCAGGGTGCAGAGAGGATAGAACATAACACAAAGGAAAAAACAAATTTGATAAAGTCACAGAAAAGGAGATAAGCAATACATAGATCACCCCATCAAAAACAATACAGGGCTATTTGTTGGGATACAAAGGGACTTTCCCTTTATCCTTTGGATCAATGGTAGGTAATGTAGAAGGCTTGGAGGCAGGCTGTGGTTCACGGAGATGAAGTGGCGGCAGGACAACTCGGGCAGGTGCAGTTGAAGGTGTCACAGAGGGTTGTTGAGAAGGAGCAGGAGCTGGATGAGAAGCTTTCTGAGAGACTGGCTGTAACTGAGATAGAGCTTGGGCAACAGACAGCTGATTTGGAGCGACATCAGAGGCACTGAGAGGTTCAGAAGTAGGGAGTACAATTGCAGTGGCCTGTGCATCCAAGTAAGGCTTCAACAGATGAATGAAGTCCTGAATGAATTCTGCTCCATACTTCATAGCTTTTTCAAAATCATCCTTGTTTTCCATGAACTGCCCCAAGGAAGGGACAAGATCTTGCAATTGGCGAACTTGAGTGTTGAAGGCCTGAGTGACTGGAGGTAATTTCAGATTCTCTGCCAAGACTTTGAAGTTTGCAGCCATCTCATGTTTTGTATAAATCTTGGAAAAGTAAGTATCAACATTTTCCTTGATCTCTTGCAGGGCTTTCTTAGCATCTGCTGAATATACTAAGGCCATCTTATGACTATTATCACAGAGCTCTTTCATCCTCCTCAAAGATTCTAAGTCAAGAATTTGTCTTACAGCAGCTAGCTCTGCATGCACAACTTCTCTGAGAGCTTCTATCTCACGAGTAGTGATTTTGGTTACCTTGCCTGTACTGGCTTGGCCTACTATATGAGTTAGTTCAGCTTTCAACTTCCTCAGGTCAGACTTGTTGAGATGTTCAATCAGATTTCTCAAAACTTCCATCATACCAGAGATGGTTGATCTGAACTCATTTGATAGAGAAAGTAAGCTAACTTGGAGATCCTTCAAAGTTTGATTCAAAGAGGCTAGGTGCCTACCAACAAATTCACCAGTAGCAGTCAAGTCTGGCTTGAGAACATCTGAGACTGCCGTTGAAAAAGCTTTCAAGGAATTTTCAGAAACTTGCAGAGATACTTGATGAAGGGCATTGGAAAGTTCTTCTCTGACTATATCTCTCACAGTGGTTAGCAATTCAGTCTTAAACTTATCAAGATCAGCTCGAGAGATTTCAGAACCAGGTAAATTCACATTAACAGGATCAACAGTAGGAATAGACCTTGCTTCTCTTGGAAGGTTCCTTTTCACAGCTGCAGCAGATTCTGGCAAATCGTCTTCTTCTTCAGAATATTCTAAGCCCAAAACAGCATATCCAGGGTAGTCATCCCAAACAGCAGCACACAGGGTGTAGTTGGGTTTTTCATAGCTTGCTGTTCCACTGATTTTTGATGAGTCAGCCTTGCCACTGATATGGATTTCTGGTACTGACTGAGGTTGTTCCACTTGATCGACAACAAGACCATCCACCGGTCTGTTAACACCATCAACAGCAGCTTCAACATCATCAGCATCATCATCATTACCACCAAGATTGTTATCAGCATCACCTTGATCATTATTACTCTTCTCAGAGGTTTCACTGTGATATTCCTCAGTATCAGAATCTTCTTCATCATCAAGAATAGGTTCTGACTCTGGTAGGGTTAAGGGTGGACTAGCAGGTCCAAATTCTATTCTTTTCTTGGGGTTAGCAGTGTCTGGATCACTCCTATCATCAGGAGAAGACACACTTCCTTCTTCAGTTGCAGCTTTTTCTTTCTCATCATCATCAGAATAAATTTGTTCCTCATCTGGTTTTAATCCAGGATCTCTCAAATCCTTTGGACTCTTGCCATGATCTATGGGATTGTAGGCTTCATACAACTTATCTTCATCTGCAACCCAGCACTTCTTCCATGGATTCCAATTGATTTTCATCCTCTTGCAGATCTCTTTGTTGAGACAGAAGGTACGCTCTGTTTCAACAACTTCATCATCTTCATCAACACATTCCAGATTCTGGAGCATAGTAGATATCATTTTTGAATAAAACAACGCTGTGGCTTTCTTGGAAGGTTTCATCATACTAGCTATGTGGACCATCACATATCTACACAGGTTTATCTTTTCATGGGTTTTGAGCAGAAACAATAGAAAAACATCTTGAAACTTAACAGCAGCAAAATCTCCTCTTCGAGGGCAAAGTTGGTGCTGAATAAACTTGAATAGGAGTCTGCTTTCACCATCTAATTCTGAAGCTGTGATTCTCCTCAATTCTCTGTTTCCAGTTAGGAGCTCTAGCGCTAGCTCATAAGAAAAATAGTCAGTGACTGGGGGTATATTTCCATCATAGAACTCATATCGACCTTCATGAGGTACATTTAAACATTCAGCCCACTGCTTAGATGAGAAAGATATTTTCTTTCCTTTTACAACAGACGACATCCTAGCAGCTTCCACACCATCAAGCGTGATTTTCAAGTTCATGTAAAACTCATGTACTAGCTTTGGATAATCTATTCGGGCGTTGTCTGAAAACCAGTCTATCCATCCTTGCCATTCAAGAACTTGTAGCAACAGAGACTTACTTGATAGAAGCCACGCCGAGTTTACTTCTTTTTATACAGCAACAATCCGAGTTTCCAGGTTCGGATTTACTGAGCGTTGAGAGGTACTGCTCGACTCGCCTCGAGCACGCTTTGAAGGTACAGGGCTATCTGGTCCTTTGCTCGGTCTCTTTTTCTTAGCCATTCGAGGATTTTGGAGAGGCAGGAGTTCGAAGGTTCGAAGGTTCGAAGGTTCGAAGCAGAGGGGAAGAGAGGTTGAGAGGTTCGGCGGGAAATGAAAGGTCAAAGGTTTAGGGAAGATAAATAGCCGCATATCATTTATTTTATCATTTAGGGTTCCCATCAAAAGTAATTTACTAATTAATAAAAAGTAATTTTTAAAAAAATCGGTTTGACAGAACAGTGTGACAGATCGGTTCCACAGATCGGTTTCACAGATCAGTTTCACAGATCAGTTTCACAGATCAGTTTCACAGATCAGTTTCACAGATCAGTTTCACAGATCAGTTTCACAGATCAGTTTCACAGATCAGTTTCACAGATCAGTTTCACAGATCAGTCATACACAATTCGTGTTTAATAAATTTCATTCTTTCAGAGCATAAGGGCTTTGTGAAGATGTCATCTAATTGATTTTCAGAACTAAAAAATTCTAGAGAAATATCACCCTTCTGGTAATGATCTCTTAGAAAGTGATGTCTGACATCAATGTGCTTAGTTCTAGAGTGAGACACAGGGTTCTTGGATAAGTTGATTGCACTAGTGTTGTCACAGTTAATTGAAACATGTTTAAGATCAAATCCATAATCCAATAGAGTGTGTTTCATCCACAAAATTTGTGCACAGCAGCTACCAGCAGCTATGTATTCTGCCTCGGTAGTAGACAATGCAACTGAATTCTGTTTCTTACTACACCATGATACTAGGGATTTTCCAAGCAAATGACATGTTCCTGATGTTCTTTTTCTATCTAACTTACAACCAGCAAAGTCAGCATCTGAATAACTCATTAACTCAAAGGATTGTCCTTTTGGGTAAAAGAAACCTAAATCTATAGTATACTTAAGATACTTAAAAATCCGTTTAACAGATAATAAGTGTGATTCTTTAGGATTAGCTTGAAATCTAGCACACATACACACACTAAAAATAATATCTGGTCGACTAGCAGTAAGATAAAGTAAGCTTCCAATCATACCTCTGTAATTGGTTTGATCAACTGGTTTCCCAGTTTCATCAACATCCAATTTACAGGTAGTACTCATAGGTGTATTACTTTCCTTAATACTATCCAATCCAAAACGTTTTAAAAGATCCTTTGTATATTTACTTTGATTCAAAATAATACCATTTTTAGTTTGAAAGATTTGAAATCCAAGAAAATACTTAAGCTCTCCCATTAAGCTCATTTCAAATTCATTTTGCATAACTTTTGAAAAATCAGTACATAAGGAGTTTTTAGAAGATCCAAAAATAATATCATCAACATATATTTGTACAACTAAAACATCTTTAGAAATTCTTTTAATGAAAAGAGTTGGATCAGCAATCCCTTTAGTAAAACCTTTTGAAATAAGGAAATTTCTAAGTCTATCATACCAAGCTCTTGGAGCTTGTTTCAAACCATATAAAGCTTTAGAAAGTTTAAAAACTTGATTTGGAAAATGGGGATTAGTAAATCCAGGTGGTTGTTCTACAAAAACATCTTCAATTATAAAACCATTTAGAAATTCACTTTTAACATCCATTTGATATAATTTGAAATCCAGATGTGCAGCATATGCAAGTAAGATCCTAATGGCTTCTAGTCTAGCTACAGGTGCAAAAGTTTCCTCATAGTCTATACCTTCTTCTTGACTATATCCTTGTGCAACTAGTCTAGCTTTGTTTCTAACTATATTTCCAGATTCATCTATTTTATTTCTAAACACCCATTTTGTGCCTATTGTCAAAGTGTCCTTAGGTCTGTCAACTAATTCCCAGACTTTGTTCCTTTCAAACTGATTTAATTCTTCTTGCATAGCCATTACCCAAAATTCATCGTTGATAGAATCATTGATATTTTTAGGTTCTGACTGTGAAAGAAAAGCTTGATGTTCAACCTGGTTTCTTAGAGAAGCTCTAGTCTGTGTCCCTCTATATAGATTTCCTACAACAGCATCTAAAGGATGGTTCTTTAGAGTCCTAGATGGTCTTGACAAGATAGGGCTAGAAATTTCAGGTTCATCTAGAGATTGAGGTTCAACAGAAGCAGATTCTGGAGAATGTCCAGAACTGGATGCTTTTATAACAGGTTCTTTAGATTTATCATTAAGGTCCAGAATAGACAAATCTTCTTCAAGATTCCCAAGAGAGGTTTTAGGCTCATGTGGATCAGTTTCATCAAATTTGATGTGAACAGATTCTTCCACACATTTGGTTCTCTTATTGAAAACTCTATAGGCTTTACTAGAGATAGAGTAACCTAGGAAAATTCCTTCATCACTCTTGGATGCAAATTTATCCAGATTATCTTTAGTATTCAGAATAAAGACTTTGCAGCCAAAAACTTTGAAGTAGTTTACCTTAGGTTTCCTATGGTTCCACAACTCATAAGGGGTTTTCTTTAGAACAGGTCTGATCAAGACTCTATTAATGACATAAAAAGCTGTATTAACAGCTTCAGCCCAAAAGTAAATTGGCAGGTCATATTCATTGAGCATGGTTCTAGCAATTTCTTGCAGGGTTCTGTTTCTTCTTTCTACTACACCATTCTGTTGGGGTGTCCTAGGGGCAGAAAAGTTATGAGAATAGCCATTGAGTGAGCAGTAAGATTCAAAATCTTGATTCTCAAACTCACGACCATGATCACTTCTTAGGGTCTTAATCTTGCGTCCACTAAGATTTTCTACAGACTTGGAGTATTTAACAAAGTAAGAGCAAGCTTCACTTTTGTGAGCTAGAAAATATACCCAAGTATATCTAGAAAAGTCATCTACGAGAACATAGACATAGTGCTTCCCATTTAAACTAGAAACTCTTGATGGTCCAAACAAATCCATGTGAACCAATTCAAGTGGTTGAGAAGTTGAAACTTCTTTCTTTGATTTAAAAGAAACTTTGTGTTGTTTTCCCTTTTGACAGGGATTACAAACTTTGTCTGCTGGAAATTCAAGTTTGGGTAAGTCTCTAACCAAGTTCTTCCTAGAAAGTTTTCTAAGTGAGTGCACATTGCAGTGTCCTAATCTTCTGTGCCAAATCCAAGACTCTTTATGAAAAGCATTTAAACAAGGAATGTTCTGTTTAGCTAAAGAATCTAAATCAACAGCATAAACATTTTCATTTCTTAAAGCAGAAAATACTAAAGCATTTTTAGAGTTAAAAACATTGCAAGAATCATTTTCAAATTTAATATGAAAACCATCATCACATAACTGAGAAATGCTTAACAGGTTATATTTAAGTCCATCAACAAATAAAACTTTAGAAATCAAAATTGAATCAGTGTTACCAATCTGGCCTAGGCCGATGATTTTTCCTTTAGAGTTATCACCAAAGGTGACAAATCCTCCATCAACTTTTATTAAGCTCTTGAAGAAAGAATAATCTCCAGTCATGTGTCTTGAGAACCCACTGTCTAAATACCATATCTTCTTGTAACAGCTCTTCAAGCAGGTCTCCTACAAAACAGATTTAGATGGAAGATGATTTTGGTACCCAGATCTTCTTGGGTCCAGACAGGTTAGCCAATAACACTTTAGGTACCCATATTTGTCTAATGGGTCTCATATAATTTGTAGAAATAACATTCTTTGAAAGATAAACCTTATTAGATTCATAACTATGAGTATAACTGGTTGAGGCATAAGAAGTTCCAGAATTAACTATCTTCTGTCCAGATTTAGGAATGAATCTAGTTTTGGCAACTTTCCTTTGTCCAGGTTGGTATCCTATACCAGTAGTGTATCTAGGTGCAACTTGCTTTCCTAGCATTTGTGTTAGAGTATTTTTACCATTGGTGAACTTCTCTAAGTCTTTCTTGAGTTGCTCATTAGACAATTTTAGTTCAGTATTCTCTTTAAGCAGCTGAGCATTCTTTTCTACTTCTATATCCAGATCAGATTTATGCTTAACACTTAAAGCATACTGTTTCTTTAGACCTTTATATTTATCTTTAATCTCATTACATGTTTCTTCTAGCATGTCACAGTATTCAAACAATTCAGATTTTGACATGTTTTCTGAGTCAGAATCTTCTCCAGAATAGTATGAATTAAAAGCAGGAGTCTCTGATGTTACCTCAGAAGTGTTTGTCATGAAACACATGTTGGCCCGATTCTTTTCAGAGTCTGAAGATTCAGCTTCACTTGTGCTGTCTTCTAAAGCACTCCAAGTAGCCTTCATGGCCTTCTTGTACTTGTTATCCTTGTATTCATATTTCTTTTTATACTTCAGCTTTGGACAGTCGGCTTTAATGTGTCCTTTCCTCTTGCACTCATAGCAGACAACATCATCTGATTTGTCGTTCTTCTTCCAGTCCTTTTTCCATTTCCCTTGTTGGTCATACTTTCCCTTGTAATTTGGTTTCCTAAAGAATTTCTTTTTCCTATAGAACTTTTTGAATCTCCTAGCTATTTGAGCCATCTCATCATCACTGTCAGAATCATTTTCACTTTCCTCACTGCTTGAACTTTCATTGATAGCTTGAAGCTTTTCCTTATCCTTATTCTTTGAGGTTGTAGTCTTGAAGGCAATAGACTTCCTTTTAGGTTCATCATCTTCTTATTTATTTACATTAAGCTCTTCTTCATACATCATCAGCTTACCAATTAATTCCTTGACAGGTAGAGCAGCAATGTCACAGGATTCTCTAATGGAGACAGAGGTTCCTCTCCATCTTTCAGGTAGACATCTCAAAATTCTCATAATTTGTTCCTTTGCTGGAACATCCTTTCCCAGAGAAGTCATTGTGTTGACAATTTCATTGAACCTGAGATACATATCAGAAATGGGTTCATCAGGCTTCATCTTAAAATTAGCATACTTAATAGTATAGGTATTCAATCTCATCTCCTTAACATTTGTTGTTCCTTCATGAGAAACAACTAAGGTATCCCAAATTTCATATGCAGTTTTACATGAAGAAATTCTATTAAACTCTTCATCTCCTAGAGCACAGTACAGAGCATTCATAGCTTTACAATTGGTATTGTAAGCAGTCTTTGTAGGTTCATCCCAAGTAGATCTAGCAGTAGTGGGAATTTTGTATTCAGATTCAATAGCAGTCCAAATATCAAAACCTATGCTTTCTAGATGAATTTTCATTTTCAGTTTCCACTGAGCATAATTAGTTCCATTGAAGAAAGGTGGCCGGTTAGTAGCAGCACCCTCAAGTCTATTATCCATGATATTACAAAAAGGAATTTTAAAGAGATAAAAATTTAGAAATAACAGAAATTTTAAGAACTTTAAAATACAACTAAAATCACAGTTCAAAAGCAGAGCACTTTTAGAAAGTATTAACTTCCTCTGATACCAAGTGTTGGTCGGAGTGGACACTCAAGAGGGGGGTGAATTGAGTTCCAATTAAAATTTTCTGTTAAAAACAATTTCTAATAAAATCCCCCAATTTCAAAAACAAATTAAACTGTAGTGAATTTATATAGATTATAAAGGTTCAATTAGCTTCTCAAAGATTGATTAATTCTCAGTTAACTTAATCTTATGATTAAATTAACTTTTGAAACTAATTTACTGATTTATAATAAATATAAACACTTGCGAATTTAATTATCAAAGTAGCTTTGAAGATAGATTATATTTCAAAGTAATAGCAGCAGAATATGAAATAAATATGTATAGTATGGATATAGAGTATAACTATAAACACAGAGAAGTAACCAAGAGGTTCAGTCTCAAGCCGAGACTTAGTCCTCTCAAAAGTTTATATAAAAGTGATCCACACCCTGGATCGGGGTTAACAACAGTGAACACACTGTCCAGGTCACAAGACCTCTACCATAGTTCTACGTGGGAAAACAAACAACAGCAGCCAGCTGTCCAGGTCACAAGACCTCTACCACTATCCACAGTGGGAAGTGAAGTGTAAAAGGTTTGCTGAGGATTTACAGATCCTCCAGTGAAAGTACAGGAGTCAGTGTGTGTGTTTAATACAGCAGATAACACACACTGCTCAAAATGTAGAATAAATAAATCACAGAGCAGAGATATAGAGTTTAGGAATGGCTCTAGTGATTTCAGTGTAGCACTGGACTCGTTTTGGAATTAATCAGAAGTGATTCTGAGTCCTCTTCTCGATTTTGTTTGAGAAGCAGAGTGTCGTATGCTTCAGGTTCACAGGCAGTGAGATGTAGTCGATGAAGCTCTTCAATATTCTATTGTATTCACACCACTCTTATTGAGTAGGCTTGATTGTATATTTGATTCTGTCTTGCTTGGTTCTTCTTGTATGCACAGAGCTCTTCTTGAGTATGTCGTATGCTTCCTTGTCTCTGTGTGTGTTCTCTCCTTGTTGTCTCTGTTATTGTTGTATCTTTCAGCAACGTCTTCTTGTATTTATGTCACGTGCTCCGTAGGACAGAAAAGGTTTCCTTTCCACAGGTACGAGGTACGGTTTCCTGACATCCGACAACTTTTATTAATTAATTGTCAGGGTATTAAAATATAACTAATATGACCATTGGTTAGAATAAATAAAGATAAAGATAAAGAAATTCAAACAGTTGTTTATGACTGTTCAAGAGATCGGTAGGTCATCAACATTAGAGTAATGATCGGTGACTCAGATAGATCAGCATCGGTCTGTCATCTGATCGGTGAGTCATTTTGATTAGCATCGGTCTATCATCTGATCGGTGAGTCATTTTGATCAGCATCGGTCTGTCATCTGATCGGTGAGTCATTTTGATCAGCATCGGTCTGTCATCTGATCGGTGAGTCATTTGCATCGGTGAGTCCTTGGATCGGTGAGTCTGATGGATCGGTGACTCTGATGGATCGGTGACTCTGATGGATCGGTGAGTCTGATGGATCGGTGAGTATGATGGATTGGTGAGTCTGATGGATCGGTGACTCTGATGGATCGGTGAGTCTGATGGATCGGTGAGTCTGATGGATGTTGAATCCAGAAGACTTCCAACGTACTTTGCAAGTCAATAAGCATAGTTAAAAACATGATAACAGATTCATTCATAGATTGGAATTATGTTTATGAGACATCAAACCAGATTAAGCATCAATGAGTTGTGATGATTTGTGATTATTAAAACATCAGTTATAAACATGAAATCAGCAATCTTCCAGAGGGATTAACACTTATTTTTTGGGAATTTTGTGGTTATTGAATTGGTGGAAAAAATTTCTTACCATTTAACACTACCACTACATCTGATGTCAACACATAATGTGTTACTTGTATCTCATCTTAAAAAGTATCTATCTGATCCATCTCATTTTCTGAGTTTGAGTGATCTTAAGGTTGAAGCTAATTTATCTATGACAGGATGACTAGTCAGGATAGTTGATTATGAAACCAATTTACTTTGTGGTAGGATGATACATTTGGTTTATGCACTCTAGCATCAAGGTTATTATTACCATGAGACATGTTAGAGGAAGGCACTGATAAGAGAATATTGACCACATCCTTTTGGCATATAAGCTTCTTAATTAGATTTCTGGGGACATAATGTTTCTATGGTGGAAAGGTAGTAACATCTGGGTATTGTTTTGAGGTATTCTGAAATCCTTTTTTTGATCTTTCCTTGGTTTTATTTCATTTTGAATTGATTCATGTGAAATTTTAAAAAATTTGGAAGTTTCTAGGATAGTGCATGATTGGACCACTGTTATCCAAAACAATGCGCCCCCTCATAAAAAACCATAAAACCAAAGGTAGTGGTATCTCTCATGGTTGGTGAATGGCTAGCCAAACCTTGCACCCTCTTAAGAGAAACCATGCAGCCCATTTAAAATAGGCTCATAATTAGTCTACATGGTTTGTCAAACCATGAAACTCTTCCAAGGAAACCATGCGTACAAGTATTTTATTAATACGGATTTTGATTAAAAAAATTTCAACCCCCTTTAGATCTTAGATAGACTAGAATGACCCATAATCAATTTCTCCCATCCTTGGATATCCCAAGATGAGTTTTTGGCCCCTTGGATCCCTCCTGGAAGAGATTCGAAGCTTGAGGAATGCCCTTCGATCTTCTTCAGGTTAGTTTCCTCTTCCCATTTTTATTCTCCCATGACCTCTCTTCTCCTCCACAAGATAATGTGAATCACTATGTTGATTTGTGGATCAAATACCCTTGTTTTAGATCTAAATCTTGGATTTATTCATAGATAATTGTTTTCATAATTCTTCGTTGGTGTTTTCCATGCAAGACATTGTGATTCTAGATCCCATGATCCTAAGGCATGTGGTTCTTTTATGATTCCCAAGAGATGTTAAACCTAAATTTCATTATTTAATTTTAAAATTTTCAATTTTATATAACTGCTTGATTTTAATAAAATGGATTTTAATTGGTTTGTTGAAAAAACAAGATTCCATTTAAATGGGGTTTTAAAAATGAGTTTTTGGTATAAAATTGGAAAACCCTCAATTCCATTGAATTGGGGCGTGTTTATTAAAATTTTTGAAATTAAATTTTTTTAATTTAAATTGTGAATTTGATGGAAATTTTTTAAATGAAAATTTTGAATTTAATTATGGAAATTAATTTTATGAAATTTTTTGAATATCACTAATTCCATTGAATTGGGGGTTTATTGTGAAATTGATGGAATCTTGTGAAAAATTAAATTGTTGAATTTAATTTGTGAAAGTGTATTGTGAAATTGAATTGTGAATTGATTTCAATTTATTATTTTTTGGAAATGGCCTAAAAATGTTTTTGATAGAAGCCTTAGGGTTTTGTCTTGGTGAAAATGAATGTTTTGATTAAAAACCTCTGTTATGGTTTTTAAATGGGAATTGACATATCTGAAATAGAGAATGAGATTAATTGTATTTTATGGTTTCTTGAAATAAATTTACCACAATTGTTTTTTACTAGAGAAAATTAAATCCTTTGGTAGTTAGTGAGTTGTTTGGATGACACTTTAAACTTTACAGTGTTCCAAAACATAAATTCAGCATGTTACATACCTTTAGAGATGATGAAGAGTTGTCTTTGTCCTATGTTCAATTGAATGTTTGTAGATATTTCCGTGTCACCTTGAGTGTGGTGTACCTATAACCTAGGACTATTATACATTCTTAGGGATATGTCCATGTTTCTCTCTTGTTTGTATTTCAAATGAATACATTCCATTATTAGAAACTAATTTACATACATTATTATTTATATAAACTGTTTTATATAAAGGTGATTATTTAATAAAATTTTGTAAACAACGTTTTTTTTGGAGATGTTCCATCAATTGAAAATTAAATCTTTTTCTTATAGTATTTCCCTAAATAGAAATGTAATTCATGAATTATTTTAATTATAAATATAAAATGCCTATTCAATTTGTTTTAAATTGAAAGATCAACTTGGTTAATTTAATATGTAATCCTTGGTAAGCACCTACTTTAATTTTTAGCTCATACCATACTTTTCCTTCAGGTGTTTGTAAATTATCTCCTTCTAGGTTTGAGTAGGGTTAAAGCACCACATGGAGGTGGTTGTAGTAGTTGATCTATGGACTTGGGGAGTTGAGTCCATTTGGACTTGGGTAGTCTTTATTATTTTCAAGTACATTTTTTGTAGTAATTTAGGGTGTTATACATATTTACTTCTGGTAAATTATGCCTAATGAAGTTCTTTTGTATGAATACTGATGTTTTTAGTTCGTTTTCACATTGGTAGTGGAAAAATCATCCCCACTTTCCTCTTTGAATGGTGCCAGGTGATAATAGCTGACCCATGGGGATTGGGAACGCCCTTCGAGACATGTCAAGACCCGCTCATTTATCCAGTTACCGTGGTACCCTAGCTTGTTTTTGATAATAATAACCATTATTTATTTTTTTCCATGCACTTAGAAAAAAAATAACACCGATCTTTCATTTTGCGGACAACCGCCTCCAAGAAGCAATATATTTAGTTTTTCAAAACTGCCTATATTAGATGGTTATAAGTATGAAATTTAAAATTAAAGTCAAATATATAATATCATTATTAATATGAATAGAAAAATTATAATCCACCTTCATTACCTCTCATTTTTTCTAAAAATGAAAATGTTAATCGTGTGTTGTGCGGACTACCGCCTCCACAAAGTAACATTTTATGTTTTTCAAATTGATTTTAATTATTTTTTAAAAAAATTAAAATATAATTGAACAACTTAAAAAATATAAAAAATATCATAATTCTTATACTATATTGATATTATACCCTTCTTTAACCATACTCACCAATCGAGCTATACCATGTTCTTATTTGTGTTGGTCTAACCCCTTACTTGAACAATAATATAAAACATAATAATGGATGGTTAAAGAAACATAAATACTAATATTATTACATATTAATAATAAAATAATGGTTGGTTTATGGTTATGGAAATTTTATATTAAATAATCAACTTATTATTAAAATATCATATTTGATTGCTAAAATTATTGAAATAAGCCGATGCCGATTCAATTTACACACCAAGATAATAAAATATTATATAATAAATAAATAGAATATGATAATAAGTGGTAATATTAAATTAAATATAGATTAATTAGTTTCCTAATGTGGTAGTTAATCAACTAAATATTATTATTCAAGAAGTTATGTGCATGTACATAAAAAATAAAGAACAAGGTATGGGTTTGTACAAACTCAATTTTCATCCATTTAGTTACAAACTTATTAATTTTTTTTCTAAGAATAATTTTTTTCTTAATGAATACTTGGCATTAGTTTCCTCTTTCTATAGGGATCTATAAATCTTCCTTGTATAGTTATATATAGGAGGAAAAGGATGTCTTTAGCTGTGCGGGAGAACGCGCCCCACGTGCCAGGGGATTTTCAAATTTTCTCGACTATTGGATCCTCAGTGGATACTTCTACGGTGGTATTTATAGTGCCCACACCCCCGGTCCTAGGTGATTCTCTTCCTGGTGTTGGTCTGTCTCCCTTACGGGTTTCCCCAAACCTCTCCTCTAATATTCATGGCCCGAATCATACTTTCAAAGATGACCACTGTGGACCTAGCAGCGGCCCTCATTCGGCATGCTTCCTAGTGCTTGGGTCGGTCGATCCTACAGTGTCGCAATATGGTTAAAGGGTTTTGTTGGAGGTAAGTTCTTTAGTCTTTGATGCTGCTACATACAGCCTCAAGTGGACGCTTGTAGCTTTCTTCAGTTCTGCACTCCTACCCATTCTGGCCTTCAAGAAGTTCCTTGATTCTTGGGGTCTCTAAGCTCCGGCTCGCATCTCCACCATTTTTAGAAACACGATATGCCTGGTTTTTGTGTTGGAAGCAAACTTCGTCTATGCATGGTGTCGTGATCCTCACCACTAGGGCCGATGGAATTTTATTCTGGCCCAATCATCCATGGAGGTGCACAAGGGGAAATAAATTCCACATTACATGGTCTAGTTATGTCTCCTGGACCTTCCACTTCCCTTCTAGAACAACGCCTTCTTATAGGCTATTGGCGATTCACTAGTCGACTTTCACTGCGCGGATGAGCGCACCTGCAAAGGCGAGGAAGCCTCTATGAATTAGATTTGTGTGGATCTGGATCTATCGCTTCCTATTCTAGAGAAGTTTACCCTCAAGGTGAAGGATAATTTCATTTGGGATTAGGACATAGTCTACCAAGTGTTTCCCAGGTACGATTCGGACTGTCAACTCCAGGGTCATGGCTTGCACAACTGCAGGAAATAGTGCGATGTGTCTCATCAGCATGCCTTTAGGAGGGCCTCGAGATGTGGTTATTCCCCTGTCTTGACCAAAGGGACTCCTTCTGTCCGGTCCTTGGTAGATACTTGGGATATTTCATTGCCTTCGACAGGACCAGGTATGGGTTCCCTGGCTCCAGATGGATCGTGGTCTCCTACAGGATCAGGTCTCGCGTCACTGGTGCATGTCGTGGAATCATCCCCTATGAGGGATTGGGATGAGCCCCCCATCCTGGGTACTGCCACTTTCATCAAGAGAGACCCTTCCCCAGGGCTCCCCGCCTATGTTAATGTCCTCAGAAGCCCCTCTCAGTGGCTCTTAGATGGTGCACTTTTAGATTAGTTCTTTCATTCCTTTGTCAGGTCCCCAGGGTCCCTATATTTAGTTATCTCCTTGGCCAAGCCACCCCTAGGGCCTTGTGTTGGATCTTATTCCATTATAGGTATAGGAGAAGAGGTCCGGTCCAATGTGTCAGGCAGTGTGTATAAGGGTATTTACCAAGTACCCTCTATTGTCCTGATCGCCAGTAAGAAGGGGACTTCAGAGCATTTCTTTCCAAGCGCAGTCTGGGGGAAGTCACTCAAATCCCTTGGATGATTCCATTAGCTATCAACAGAGTCTTATAATTAGGAGCCTGGGGATGTGTACAAGACTCATGAGGAAAAAAATGTAGATCAAGGAGAGATCCTCTTCCTATTTCAAATAGACCAAGGAGCCTGAGGCCAAATCTGGCTCTCCTTTTCTCAATGATACCCATCCTTATATGGAATTCTCATGGAATCGGTGCATGGGTGAAGACAGACTTCATCGCCTCGGAAGAAAGAAAGGTCAAGACTCAGATTGTAGCCATTCTTGAACACAAATAGAATCTAGATAAGTTTATCGAGTCTTCCCAAAGGATGAGGATGCATGCATCCTTGTATCATGACCCCATCAACAAGCACATTGGGGTTTTCTAGAGCAGGGATAATTCAGTTGGCTAGGTTCAGGTAGGGGACCAACACATCATGACAAGGGTGAATCAAGGCATGCGATCTATTTTGGTGACCTTTGTCTATGGTAGATGTGATCCGTAGAGGCGAGAGGTCCTTTCCCATGAGCTCAGTGAGTTTGACCTTGGTGATCAGGCATGGATCATTTGGGGTGACTTTAACATGGTTATTGAACCATCAGGGAAGAAGGGGAGTGGGGATTTCCCTCAGATGGCCAGTCTTGACTTTTTCTAGTTATGGATGACAAAGGTCTAATGGATATGGGCTACTCAGGTGACCGTTTCACTTGGTGAAACAAACAACATGGGACCAGACGATGCTGAAGTAAGTTGAACTGGTGTATCAACAATATCTATGCTTTCTCAATGTTTCCAGATGCCAGTGAGTCACTTGGTCGGTGGGATCTCTAACCATTCCCCACTTCTCCTCTCTTTGTCTCCAAATCAGGCCACTCAAAAAGCATCAAGTTAATGAGCCAGTGGTGTGGTGACCCGAGTTATCATCAGCTGGTGTCCGAGATATGGGGGGACTTGATCTGAGGGAAAACTTGGGTGTCCATTCACAACAACTTGAGGAGGTTAAATTAGGAGTTGTAGTAGTGGTCTACGGGTATCCCTCCTAGTGACCAGAATATGGAGGATCTAAAAAGGGAAGTGGAGCTCTTGGAATATAGTATGAAGGGGGATTGGGATGATTCAATTTTTTCTGAGATCTGTGATAAGAAGAGTGGTTTGGCTGACATGATCCTCGCCTAGGAACGCAGGTCAAGGGAGAGATCAAAGATCAAATGGATTTGTGAAGGTGAAAAAAATAATGTCTATTTCCATGCATGCATAAAGGAGAAGTGGAGGAATATGAAGACAAATATTTTTCTAGAGGATGGATCATATACTAATTATGGGGTTGTGGTCGAAGAGATGGCACAAAAAATTCTTCAAAGACCTTTTGGCGGGCCCAAGCTCAACCATGCCAAGTGGATATCTGAAAGGGGGTGAGGAGTTCTGCGGAGAGGTTTATACCCTCATCTCAGTCCATGATAACAAATCACTTGAAGAGATCCCAGGGGAGGAGGAGGTTTACAATTCCATGATAAGTCTAAACCCAGAGAGCGCTCCGGGCCCCAACAGCTTCCCAGGCTCATTTTATTGGGGATCTTGGGAAGTTGTTAAATAGGATATCATCACTAAAATAGAAGACTTATTTCGCGGCGACGACCTATCGTGGGTGGCATGTGCCACATCTCTAGTGTTCATTCCAAAGATCAAGGATCCATCCTCTCTCAGTCACTAAATACCACTAAGTTTATGCAATTTCCCTTATAAGATACTGGCTAGTATTCTTAATTCTAGGCTGTGTGATCTTTCCCCCCTTGGATCTCCCTTAAAAAACATGACTTTGTAAGAGGCCACACAATACAGGGGGATATCACGTTATCGCATGAGATGCTGAGGGACCTTAATACCAAAACCCATGGCTCTAACATAGAAATTAAGCTATACATGAATAAGGCATATGAGCGAGTGGAATGGGGCTACATCAATAGGGTACTCATCCATATGGGGATCTCATTATGGGCATGTGATCTCTTATTTAGTTGTTATAGATCATCATGGATGGATATATACTTCATGGGTAGAACCCTCAGTTTCTTTAAGGTGGTTTGAGGCCTTTAGTAAGGGGATCTTATCTCTCCTAGTATATTCATCCTGATTCAGGACATGCTCAACCACATGATCAACTGAGGTATTTTTAATGGATCCATTATGTGTTATAGAAGGAAACTGAATCTCTTAATAAACTCCTATATGATGTTTTCTGATGACACAATTTTCTACATGAATTATGGGAAGACGTTGATGCAGGGTATCAAAAGAATTCCGGAGGAATACTATCACTAGAGTGGCCAAGCGATCAACAAAGAAAAAATATGCTTCTATATCTCTAAAAAATTTATTGATAGGAGGACGGTGCATTTGAGTAATAGTATGGGGATGAAACAAGGGTCTTTCACAATGGAATTCATTAGAACCTCTATATCCCCTAGTAGACCAAGAATACAGGAATTTGATTGGGTGGTAAGAAAGATTACAGGACGTGTGCTCAACTGGAAAAACCATTTTCTGTCTTTCGGGGGTCAGATAGCTTTGGTCAACAATGTCCTAAAAGCAATCACAATTCACACCTTGGATTCCACCAATGTCTCAAAGGGGGTCATTAAAACCATTGATAAATTTTTATTGAGTTTTATATGGTATGTTCTATCGGAGGGGAAAAGACGATGGGTGTTTTAGGAGTGGATGGTGAGACCAATTCAGGATAGAGGGATCAATGTGAAAAGTTTATAAGGCACTATAATATGCATGCATGAGAAACCAGCATGGGAGTTGGTTAAAGAGCGTACTTTTTGGGGGAAGATCTTGGCTTGTAGCCTGGGAAGGAATGAGCACAACAAGCCCATGCAAGGATCCCCCCTTCGGTCCTCTATTTGTGGCCTTCTTCTGAATCTTCGTTGAAACTCGAAATGAATTATAGGAGAGGGTAGAATTTTATTTTGGCACCAAAACGAGGCTGGGGAAGTGATTGGATACCCTGGCTGTCATTATCCCACAATCTTCTTTAAAGAGGCGAGCGTTAATCCTCGTTTAATCAGTTTAGTCTTGGACAAAAATCAATAGGAGATTTTTGACCTCATTACCACCAACTCAGAGGCAGATCATTGTGTCTTCACCCCATCATCATCTGGGAGCTTCATTTTCGAGGGACTTCAGTCATTATTTAATACCTAGTCTCATAGAGATAGTTTGGATGACGTAGTGTGGTGCAACAAAATACCCATGAAATATAACTTTCTAACATCGAGAATCAGAAATCATGCTATTCCTTCAGATGCTAATATCAAAAGGCTGGGCATAAGCATGGCACCATGATGCCACTATTGTATGAGTAAAAGGGAGGAAATTACGCACCACATCCTCTTCAAAGGTGAATGGGAACATGAAGTGTGGGGTTTCTTCAGTCAATTTACTGCTTACCCCTCCTGGGACTCTAATGATACTTCCTTCCTAGAGTGATGGTTTGAGGGAACTGACAATGTAGGTCCAGAAAGAATGGATAGAGTAGTGATCTTCAATGCAGGGTGCTAGATTCTATGGAAAGCATGGAATCAGTCAAGGTATGAGGGGCATCCTTCATCGGGGAGAACCATCTTTGTGAGAACTCGGAACTTATTTGCTGATTGGGTGACCTTACATAGTAGCTGGAAAGATTATCCCTCATTCCAGCTTCTGCAACTTCCCTTAAAATCAACTCACACTCACTCCATGACTCAGGGGATTTGGGTGCAATGGATCCCTCTATCACATGGGTTTAAGATAAACATGGATAAGTCTTGCATCTCGAGTTTTATCCACAGAGGATTATTGGTGAGGGACTACAACGATAGTGCTGTTCTAGCCTTCTCAGCTCACTATAGAAATGGAAACTCCCTCTAGGCAGAGGTGAAGGCGGTTTTGACTGGTATCTCCCTCTGCATGCAATAGAACATCAGGCTATCCCGGGTGGAAACATACTCTAAGTTGGTTCATGAATACTTGAATGGTAATGGTCCCATTTCATGGTCGATTACCTACACCATTAGAAAGTTAAAATCTCTCACTAACAATAACATGACGATAACACACACATGGTGGGAGGGGAATAAAGCAGTGGATCATCTTGCTTCCTAGGCAGATCAAACATTCAAATTTACCTATCTCAATAACATCACTTTCCAAAAACCCGAGGGGGTGTACCTGATACAAGGGGATTCCCTTGGTCTATATTATTATAGTCCTCCTTAGGCTCGAGATCCCTATAGGGCTTTTACTATTCAAAGGAATAAAAATATAAATTATGATGATGATATAATTTTTCCTTGTAACCTCACTATAAAATAATTCTTACCTAAACTATTTTGTTACTAGTAAGGGTTTCTTTGCATAAAATTTTCAATTCCTTGAGATACGATTATGTTATAAACTAGGATTTATATTTTATGGAGTACTTAATACCTCTTTGATATTTTATACCATGATCCTCCCATTATTCATGGTATTTAATGTTCCATTTAAAATTATTTCCTTCAAGGGGTTTTGATTCAAATGTTTTTGAAGTCATAAGTGTTATTCGTCTCTCTTTTCAATTTCATAAGACATTATTGATATTTCAAAACATATTTTATTATATATCATGTATTAACTATCCTATTTCTTAAAATTATATTGAATATAGTTTATTTTATTACATTTGAATTTAATGGTTTCCCTTCATGTTCTTTTTATTCTCACGTAACCATTACTATGAGAGATTTTGTATCTCATTTTTATTTCACTGAGATATGATTTTTATTCACCACTTGTTTCTATTTTTTGGTGCATATGTTGGTCATGTATTAACTTATAAATCCTTTAATACTATTTTATTTTAGGAGATTAAACTTTTGGAAATCCATCACTTCCTTTTTCTTTCCATGTCATCCTCTATTATAAGAATAATTTTTCATCTAATTCATTTCCTATGTGAACAATCTATATTTCCTTCCTTTAATTGAAGGGTGTTCATCTAGATTCCATACTTCAATTGTCTGGTGAAATTATTGACTGAACTATTTACCATTACTATATATATTGTTAGTTTGAGTTATTCTTATGTAGAAAAGAAATTCTATTTATAGATTGGGGAAATATTGAAAATCCGTATACTTGTTTTTTCATTAATGATATTTATTGATTTTTAAGGCAAGTTGGTTATGTGTTGTATAGTATATTAATTCATTCATATGATGAATTCATTTGAATTAATTATTGATGGGAGGGACATGGTATAGATATCCCCTTGATGCATCGATAGTCCTCATAAGACAAACTAACTTGGGTATTTTGGTGTCTACCTACACAAAACAAAATATTACATAGATAGAGAGCCTTACTGGTAAGATCATGATGTCTTGGATTAGGGAATGGAAATAGTTTTATAAAATTATGCATTTCATCACTAAGGATGCAATTATTGTTATCCATTTTATCATTCATTCACACTATTAACCATATATATATATATTATTCTTTAAATTTCATTATATTATAGAATTATTTTGGGTTATTTATTTCTTCTATATTATTTATTCTCATCTTATAGTCAGTTATGATCTTTCATTTCTATCACTTACATTTACCCTTACTGATTTTTTGTGCTCACCCATATTATGTATCCATTTCCTTAGTCTATGAAGATAATTATTACACATGATATGTCTAGAAGAGTATCATGTGTGAATAATTTTGTGAAAGATATAAAAGAATTATTATAGATTAATTAGTTTATTATATAGTTAAAAGAATATCCATCTTAGAAGAAAAATTGGATTTTTTAGTTATTTCTTTCCCAACCTTCTAAAACACTAAACCAAAAAGATCCTTCAAATGTATATGACTCAATAATTTTTAGTGATATTAGAATTATTTATGGTTGCAATTTGGTTTCCACAATTCAGTTCAAATACAGTCTATAAATAAGGTATATTTGAACAAATGATCTTGGAGTGTAGGTTTTAGGAAGATACATTGTGGGATTGAATTGTTTTTGGATAATTGATTTTCCCTGGGTTGAGTTCACCTATAACATTTGATTTCACTCTTCCATGACATAGATCCATTTTAGGCCTTGTATGGATGGTCTTTTCATTCGCTATTGTTCAAGACTACGGTTGGGGAGTCAATATTTCATGGACCATATGTAGTGTAGATCAAAATAGAGATGATTAAAATGGTTCAGGATCAAATTAATTTGTTTCAAGAACGTAAGAAGACGTAAGATGATTGGAGGAGGAGGTTGTTGGAGTTTGAGGTTCGAGACCATATGTTCATATTAGTTTCACCTCATCTTAGATAGTAGAGGTTTGAAAAAATGCATAAGATATATCCTTGATTTATCAGTCCTTTTTAAGTTTTACAAGTAACATATCTGTTAGTGCTCCTAATATAGTTGGCCAAGATCCATGATGGGTTTCATTTGTCATAGATTCATCAATTTCTTTATGATGACTCTAATGTCATTGAATGGGATGAGTAGGATGTTAAGGATGATGTGATATTTGTTGATTGAATGGTTGATATTCATTAACATCAAGAAAAGGTGTTTCAAAGGAAATACATTCCTTTTGTTCGAGTTATGTGGAGGAAAGGTAATGTGGGGGATAATATGTGGTAATTTGAGTCACAAATGATCACTCAATATCCCAATTTATCCTGATATTTTTTTCTTGTTTGATGAGGTACTTTACCTTGTATTGAATTGTATAAAATAATTTACCATGGATGATTGATTGAGTTCTTTTTTACAATATTACTTTATGATTTGATTGATTGAATTGTTCAGTTTGAGAGGTATCTCTGAAGGAGTGTTTTAAAGGTGGTGAATGGTGTTTTTATGTTCTGGGTTTGGTTTTTATTATTGAGTATGGGAATAATTTGAGAGGTATGTAGTGTCACTTCATAGAACCTAAAATCCTATAACTTTTTGAGTATTAAGATTTGGAGGTTTTGAGAGGCGTTTAGCAGGGTAAGGTTGCTATCATAGCTGAATTTTTAGCTGGGGATAAAAGGTCCCGGTATGGTTCTTTGGGCAGTAACATGAAGTTTCTATAATAATTCATCTACAGTTTTGTAGTCCTTGGTCATGTAATGTGGTGGCAGTTCATGGTGTGAGATATTTTAGAATGTTTTGTGGTTTTTATGGTGTTATTAATGGTGTGTACCCTATATGTCATGGCATGATTACCTGGAGACTTGATTTTAGTGGTTCTATTATAAAAATCATTACGACATGGTTCATGGGTCACAAAGTGAACCTTAACTAATAGTATTGAATTTTGATGGATGGTGAAGATTTTAATGGGTGATATTTGGGACATTTATTGCATGAATTTTTGATCTTCGATGGAGATTAACTAGTTTCAGTGTGAATATAATTTTTTATACTATGAGTCAAAGTTTTGGGTTAATCACATTTTGAAGGTTACCTATCGCACCAATACCGAATGTTTTTTCTCTGTGGGTATAAATTGGAATCTGATTTGGCTTTTCACTATTTTACATCAATTTCCCTTGATCTATATATGGAATGAGATGCATTTTTTGATTATTTTATCCCCCATTTGACAACTTTGGATCCTTAGTATCATAGGATCGACAATTATTACACCTAAGGTGGGTCGTTAACATCTTATCTTCTTAGTTTCACTCTTTTTATTTTTTTGGTAAATATGGTTGTGGATATGATCATTTTGAGTGATGTTATATAATGATATTTTTGGGTTTGTAGTGGTTTGGGTTGTTTTGGGGTGTTCCTTGTGCGGTTTGGCCTTATTATCATCCCTTCTTCATCTTATCCTTGCACAATGATTGTTGAAGTGTCGGTTGAGGTAGGTGACTCAAGAACTCTCTCTTATTTCTATAAATTTTAAAAGTTTCATGCCCATGTTTAATTTTTGTGGATGATATGTATTGACTTAATTAACTGTAATTAAAATTATTTGAATAAATTGATGGGGAAGGGGAGTTATTTGCATCAGTTATGTAGGGTTCTTATTATTACTTCTTGATAATGAATTATCATTTCAATTTAAATGGAATGATGTTTATTGTTATGATAAACTTGATTCTTTATAAATTTTTTTTTAGATTCACCATTCATAAAAGAGATAATCACTTAAAAAGGTAGTAGAATCAGATGTGTGAATGATAATTTTATGGAAGCTTCCCTTGTAAGTGATAGTAAATAAATACTGAAGCATGATGAAAAAGTTAATTGTAAATATATTATTGTTAGGTATGGAATGTTTTTTCTTCTATTTATTGTATTCATTGTTGTTTTTTTGTGGTTTTTGAGTATTATATGGTGGTGTTGTATCATTGGTTTGGGAAGTGATATGTGTTGGGATACAAGGATGTACTTATTTGCTGTAATGGATGGGTTATAATGGTTGTTGATGTGTGGAAGTGGGACATGGTGTTGTATTGTGGCATAGGATGTTTAGAGATTATTGGTTTGGTTAGTCATACATTGGAAGGATTATTTGGTAGATGCCCGATAGTTATAGATTGTGGTTCAAAATAAAAAAACTAGTAAAAGGGTAGGGGTTAGGAACAAATAAACTTGTATTGTACCTGAAATAAAGAATGATTGAATTGAAATGGTTAATGGATGGAACTTATGTGGGTAATGAAATGGGTGTTTTTTTCTTTAAATTGATAAAATTAGTGACATTATTAACTCAAAGTGGTTAGTAATTGGTAAATATGGATTGGTTAGTTTATGGGTTAGAATTCATATTCGGGAAGGATGTTGGGGATATTTTATGTGGATTGTTTAGGGCTTATTTGTGTTATAGATAGAAGCAGTTGGTGTGTGTATCAGTGGTAGTGAGTTAATGGTTATGGTTTATGATGGGGTGGTATTTGTTTGAACCCTATTTCTTGGAATGTATATCATATATATATGTATGATGTATTTTATTTTAATTTATTGATTTACCCCACCCAATTTAAATTACCTTACTAAAATCCAAATGATACGGTTTATGGGTGTTTTCCCTAACATCTAGGTTAGTGGGGACAAGTTTTTGGATACCCCCACTTCCCCGTCCTCCCAACTAGGTGAGGTAAAATGGATTAAATATGTGGATAGTGATATAATATATAATGGGGGGGCATGAATTGTTGGAGGATTGTACATGGTCGATGTCCTTCATATTCTTAATACCCAACTATACTAGAAATTTGAGATGTGCTAGTGGATATGGAATAATGGTGATGATGTGTTTGAAGCATGTTATGTGGTTGTGGTTATGGTATGAATGTACCGATCCATCACATGATGGTGGACCCTACAAGAGGTTTGGGTAGACTTGGTTGCAACCTGACTGACTTCAGAAGATAGATGGGTTGAGCACATTACATTTTAAGTGAGGGAATTATAGTAGAAAATTAGTGAGGAAGTGGGTACACTGCTCTTTATTTATTATTCTCTTGACATAATTTTATTATAATTGAGTGTGTTACATAGAGAGGAAGTCTTGGTGAGGTTAGGGTATAATTGACCTGATAGTAACTTATTGGTTATGTTGTCCTTTCATAGATGCTTTGGAATAATTCTTCCAAATTTTCATGTGATATCTAGAGTATGATATTATAGAGTGTACATGTTATTATCACCCCAATGTATTATCTATTTTATAGGTTTCAGTGGTTTCTAGTGAAATTTGGGTTTTCTAAGGAGTCCATTCCAAGGATCATCTTGGTACTTTATTTGGTATTTTTATGTTTTATGAAATTATTCATGTATTGTGGGATTAATTTTGATGTTGATTAATTTATATCATGATTTTGATTAGTGATTTTTCTATTTTCCTGGGTTACATGAAGATAATTCAACACATTTATATTATTTATACCCTCGATGAAAGTCTCCAACCCTGATCCTATTAGAGATAATCATTATAGGTCCCTCTCATGTTCACTATAGATCTGGGAGGGGTTCTCATTAGGATTAGGTCATGACACTCTAAACGTTTTTTTGAAAAATTATAGTACTTAGGCCTTGTATATGATAGTTGGTGTGACTGGAATTATAT
Source organism: Viscum album (assembly GCA_963277665.1). NCBI lineage: Eukaryota > Viridiplantae > Streptophyta > Magnoliopsida > Santalales > Viscaceae > Viscum > Viscum album. The sequence continues at coordinate 175,936,327 of OY728157.1, forward strand.
AACCCTATAATGCATTGGGTAATATTTTCATGTCATGATATGTCATGTATGTCACTCAAGAAAAGATCCTTTAACACTATATTATATGGTTTAGGAAGAGAGACTTTACCTATACTTATGATGTTGAATTAACTATGTTTAATATATACCAATATAAATGATGTTGGAAATAACAAGTTATGATATTCTATTAAAACGATTATAAATATAATATTCCATGATGCCTAATGAATTTTCTATTATTGTAACATATTTTAAAACAAAACATTGGATATCGTAAAAGAAGAGGTTACTTTTATGAATTTAAAGAAATATTGATCATTTAAAAAGTAAAGTTTTTTTGAAAGGAAATTCATTATTTTATTAAGATTTAATGATTTGTGTTTTTAAGAAATATGTTTATATGATTTTAAGGTCTCCTCAATGAGAGTTTCAATAACATTCTTTCCCTTTATACTTATTTGTTAAATTTTTATATGAACAAATCTTGGGAACTGAAGATTATTTTATTATTAAAGGTATATTTTTCAAAACTCGGTGCTCATTTATTTTTTTTAAAACTTTTTATTTCTTTTTAGTGTTTAATAAGGTTTAGTAGGTTCTATCTTATTTTAAAACCCATTATTGATCATTTTAATGCTTACTAACATTTTCAAATGTTTTTTATAGGTCTTAGGGATGAGTAGGTTTTATAGTTTCAGTTGCATGGTTTAGCCATGATTAATAAAGGAATATCTTTTAAAGAGGTTGTATTATTGAGAAAATGACCATTTAAAAGAAAAAAATTATGAGTTTTCAATATTCAATAGTTTTCCTAATTCTCTAAAACTCTAAACCTAAAAAGGTCTTGGGTATATTTGACTCAATATTTGTTGTTGATATTTTAATAATGTATGGTTAGGTTTGAGTCACCTTAGTTAGTTTCAAAGTCAGTATATAAATAAAATTTATTTTAGAATCAGATCTAAGAGTGTGGGTGTAGGACATCACAAGGCTTGAGGCTAGATTTGTGAAATTACTGTATCATTGGGTGTGAAATTAGGGTAGAGTGGTTGGTGACTATTTTTTATTACCATAAATTGTGATATATATACCAATTATTGAATTTTTATCTAATACATTTACATGAAATTGTAAAGATATTCCAATGTGGTGGCCTTGAATTGAGTTCCCAGAGGGAATAGATGAGTATTCCTTACCAGCCGTTGAGTTGGATTCACTTGGTGTAAGTTTTAATCCCATAAAATGTCATATTATAAAGAGTCCACTTTATTATAGTCTATTAGGTATGTAGAATAAAGATTTAGGCTAACTATACTTGACTTAACTCATTATTTATAGCTGTTACATAAATTACTCAATGTGGAAGAGGTTGGATTAAAGGCTATTGAGTTTTGGATAGTGTTTATGAATACCATACTCAATCAACTTGAGAGACCCCAATATTGGTGGGTGAATCATTATACCAACATTCTTTAAGGATTGATGAATCACTAGTTGGATTCCTAGGTTTAGGAATACCAGTATAAAGATATCTGGGAAGAATATTCGGTCTAAGTTTTTGTGGAATTTCATCCCATAGAGTTTATTAGTTTATCAATTTAAGGGGTTTATGCTTTATGTACATGCGGAATGTCATTGGTGATTTAGTCCACATTATTTAATGATATTCAATGGTTCTCACCTATATTAGTGAGTGATGATATTTCTAGGGTTAAGCATTTTGATAACTACTTGATGCACTCTATTTGGTCCTATGTGAATATCTTTGGATTGAAATTCTTCTTATAGTTCTTGAATGAAACTCTAATTATGGAGTGGAAGCAGACTGAGGGTTGATCTTTTACGTATAATGATTCTTTTTTTAGTTTTGATGAAGGGTTGTTGTAACACCCCAAAAATTTACAAATAGATTTAATATAGAATGAATGAAATACAAAGTCTCTACAAAACACCACTTTTTTATAACTAAGACCAGTAAACATAACTTTTCCACTATTTTTATTTGAATTTTGAAAAACTGATATACACAGTTTCGCTCAGTAAGATATTTCGAGTCTGATAAGACAAACATAATTTTTAGTGAATAGTAACATACCCTTATGAATAGTAACATACCCTTATTAATAGTAATGAATAGTAAATCAGCCAAAAAATTATAAACTTCACCCATAAATGTATAAATAGAATTTACACATCTTAAAAGTGAAAAAATGAACATAGTATAAGTATTAGTATTTTTCATGCCATAAATATTTTAATTACAATCTTATCATTAATTTAATAATTTAAAATGGAAATGTATTTTCATAAAATGTATTCATAAATTTTTACTTTATTGTCTTATGGTTATAAGATAATTTTATGGGACATTGATTAAATTCACAAGGAGTTATAAAACGAGTTATAGTTTTAATGTTGTTTTTTTCGAATAAATTATGATTTTATTTAAAATTTAAAATAAAAATATTTAGAAACTTATTTTGAAAAAATGGAGTTCATTTTTAAATTATAAACATCTAATAATGTTTAGAGTGGTTTTTTGGTATTTTTCTGAAGAACTTGAATTTTTGATGAATAATAAAATACGGTAAAATATCGTAATACAAAATATTAGTTAAATACACTATTTATGACATCATGAGTAATTTAATTCCAATTTTTTAGAACTAACATGAAATTATTACTATTAGGGGTCAGATGAAATAAGACTATTGGTTGTCTTGATGGAATTAATAAAATAATGAATAAAATATTCAAAATTTACTCCTATCCTCCACTATAACCCCCCTCACTCCCTCTTCTCTTCACTCCTCCATGCCTTAAAGGTCCTAAAAGTTAGGACAAAATACCATTCCCTAGTCACTATCCACGTACAAGAAGCTCTTTGTCTTTCCAAAAGACCAAAACCCCTTCCCTTTAAGAGATTCTCAAGGAGGTGGATTCAAGAGGTAAATTAACATTTTATTTCCTTCATTTTCATTTTAAGTTCCTTTCTATTGTCAATTTCTACTCACATCTTATATTCAAATGACCATGATAAATACTGTATCATCTATATAATGGATTATATCATGTTAATGGATAAAATATCATTAATATTCTTACTCTCTCTCTTTTATTTTATAAATGAAATTATTTTTCGTGATGTTCCAATTTACAACCTTCGTGGATGACGACGTTTCGTTCTTCAATTTATCCTTAATTACTGGTCGTGAAACCTTTTTATAGTTTAACTAGACCATAATATCTTAATTATAACCTATTTAATATACAGGAACCATTACTCATACATATTATTAAAACATATGACCAAACTAGTTCATAATAATCAAAATACCGCTAAAATAATCTAAGTGAATGTCATTAATATTTCACCGAATGATTCATCCTTATTCCATGTTACCAAATGATATAAATGAAAATTTACTCTTATGGATGTTCATAAATAATATTTAATTTCAATTCTGGATATTTACATCCGTTCCACATGAACATCCTTACTCATATACAAATATATCGATCATTAAAACCAAGGAAACTAACACTCTAGAACGACAAAATTCAATCTTATAACTTATCCATAAGAACATAATGAAATTAATAAAATTATCATAAACTAAATAAATGTATAATAGTTCCTGAATTAATTTATTAATAAATCTAATTTCATATTCAAGGACCCAAAGTTTTAGAGTGGAACACATTCAGACTTAAGGTAAAGGTTTCTTCATCTCACTTCCATTTTATGAGATTTTCTGTATTCACTACTAACACTTGTTTATGGTGTATGTATAATTCCAATTGAAGTAAAATATTATTAATTTTTTTTATTAAATGCATCATTTTAATATTATTAATTTTGAGGCATACGAATCGATTGATTACAGAGTTTCAAGTGTTTTCCACCCGAAGCTACATTTTCATTCAGGTTACTATCATTATCTAATTATCTCAATAAAATTATTATGTATTCTTATTTACTCGTCAAAAATTATATATGAGTGTTATATATATGCTCAACTACTAGAATCCTTTCTTATTTTATGGATAGTTACACATTTTAAAAGGAACTTTCAAAATTATTTTTGAAATACAATCCCGGTTCAAGGGATCTTTTTGAATTCTTACCCATTTTCAAGTGTACACCAGATTCTATTTTAATCCACCATTATTTTTATTAAAATAGTCATATTATCATGAAAAATTATCTTGGATAATTTCTTTATTTAAAAGAACAAAAATTCCTTTTCCACATTAAAATTCCATGTAATACTTTCCTTAAAATGCTCTAAAATGAATCATTTCTAAAGAATCTTAAGACCTATTTTTACAGGATTTCACTTTAGTGGGACATAATTTATGGATAAAATAAAATTTCAATGTCTTATTATATTATTTTTTGGGATATTAATCTTTACAATCTGATTTCATTGAAAATATAAATGATTTTCAAAAGGATCTCTTCCTTTAAAATAAAAAATTATTTTTCTCGTATCATAGTAACTTTTATGAGATATATGCCTTGTTCACCACTTATTTATTTCTTGTGGTGTATTTAATTCCCTTTGTTATATCATATAAAGGGTCTCCTTATTTTCATGATATTCTAAGGTATTGTGAATTGAGTGTTTCAAGGTGGTGTGAGAAACTTTGGAATGTTTAAGGATTATTTCCTCGAGGATTTTTCAATGGTCTCATTTAAAAGTATCTTCATCTATGTCAATGCCCTTTGTTGAATATTTTAATTAATTTAGGTTTATATATTTTTATATCATATTCCATAATTATTTGAATGGTTTATGATTATTTTTTCTGTGGATGTGCTATCTTAAAACCATTCACCAATTTACTCCGAAATGTTAGTGTTTATGCTTAATGTTCGGGGAAATTTATTTACATTACACATATTACTTTCAATATGAATGTATATGTTGTTTATATTTGTCCCCTTTCATATGAGGGATGCATTTGAAAAAGGAAGTGTCGGGTGGGGCCCACTATAGCCCCTAGGTGCATCAGTAGGTCTCATGAGACAAACTATGGTCTTGGCACAAGGCCTTTGCAAAATGATTATCTGTGGTCTTGGAATGAGGCCTGGATGGTATGATTATGATGTGATGCATTATGCATTCCCACATTATAAAAATAGCATTGATGTTTCATTTATTTATTCTAATAGTATAATACCGATGATTATGGCATTATTTATTCAGCTATTATTCCTTCCATAATGTGTTCCTGTTTTTGTTAAAGACATATGTTTTTATTTATTCAACATGCCTAATGTTTATGTTATGAAATCTTCTGCTGTATTTCTTACCCTTACTGAGAATTTGAGCTCACCCATTTCTTATGTTTCATATTTTTAGGAATGAAGAAGTTTATTATGAATTACCTGAAGGGATAAACTTGGAGTTGTGGATGTTCTCAATAAAACTTATATGTTGCTTTTTCCTTGAAGTTGTAATGTTTAACCTATGTATGTATCTGGTTTTCCAAAAATATTTAATTACTCGGTCCTTCATGATTTTATTCCTGGTAACCTTTCCAATTTATAAAAATAATGCACCGACATTGGGCTTCTAGGGTCGGGGCGTTACAGTTGGTATCAAAGGATGTTTTTAGAAAACTTGGAAACTAGATATAGAAAAAATAGGCTAGTGAACAAAACCCTAAGATAGACATTGGGGATAAGAATACAAGGACATACTAGAATTTTTATAAGGAATATATTATGTTGTTTATCAGGAAAAGAAAATCCCTATCTGGATACGAATAAGTAGAGGTGGATCTAGCATAGATGTATCTAGGGGAAAAACCTGAAAACACCTCTTTGAGCTGGACTCGAATGGGAACTAGTGAACGACAACAGGGCCTGCTGCACTCTTGGTTCAACACTCCTAGGGGATATTTTTTGGTCAATTCATAATCTTATTATAAAGAATTATGAAGTATTTATGCCCCCAACGTAACCAAAGTATATGGTTCTAGGATTTATGAAGCATAAATTTATGTTATGTATTATACCATGTTTAGAGATATAGAGAGTTCATATTTTTATGAGCTAATATATAATATGGAATTGATTAGAAATGGAGCCTAACAGAAGGAATGATAACTTCACCAATGCAAGTGATGTGAATAGTAATAATGATCATACCTAAAATGGTCTCAAGACATCATTCCAAAGGAATATTGTCTCCCAAGTATCCTCATCATATTAAGAAATAATATCATGTGTTGACAAGGTATTTAAAGACTTCTCTAAGTCCTACGGATTTAGAGGGAAGAAAAAGAAGAAGACGATGGCAGGGAAAAACATGTATAAATGGAAAAAGGGGAAGATATATTTTTACACATGTGATAATTGTGGAAGGAAACAACTTGGTATATGATTGAGAGGAAAAGGAGTTAGATTCAATTGTGGAGAAAAATTCCACCATGCTCATAATTTCACGATAAGTAAAGAATTTTTCTATATTCAATGATTCAACTGAAAGGAGATGGGAAAATATGAAAATAAGTGTCCTAAGAGTAAAAGGAATATACCTCAAATAATGATTTTGGATAATTATAAAGTTATGATGCTACTGAAATTGAAGTATAATGATTAATATACCTAGTCAAGAATCATGCCATTTGAATATTTTGTAAGTAATGTACTGGTTGTATGAATTATGAGATATATAAAGATTGTACCGCAGTACAATTTCATTAAGGATTTGAGGTCGTATGTTGAATGGTACATGGGAAAAGTAATTTAGTTGAAATTTAAAATTTTCAGAAAAAATATGATTGAGGGAAATACAACCCTTAATATATATCTGATGTTGAGATAATGATGACAAAATGATTGATTCAGATAAATACTGACTACCTTGGAACTGATTATTGAATTGTTAGGTAGTGGTCTATGCTATCAAAAATAGAGTTTACAGACCTTTTGGATTTAAGGAGTATATCCAATAACATGTATCGTACTTAAGGAATACTGAATAATAAATGTTTCCAATATGGTTTTTACAGTAATTCAAGTTATTACCATATTTCAAGAGGATACATGATGAAGTTATTCACATTTTTAGAATGTGAATTTTAGAGTTGCTTCTTTTTTATTAAGGGTTAATGATATGTTCATCACGGAAATTTAGATACCTTCATTATAATTTTTTGAATAATTATATTTTTTAATTTTAAGCATTTAGGAAATGTTTTATGTTAATCATTGTATGGGGTTTTAGAGGTTAATGTCACTACATGATGGTTTGATTATTATTACTTCACCATTTGGTCAAATTATAATGCATTGTATTGTAGTAACTGATGTATTTCCCTTTACTCTTATTATTAGGATATTTTACCCAGATACTTGTCGTGGGATTCACATAAGGGAATTTTCAAGTATCAACAATTAACTTTCGAAGTTCAATTTAAAATTTCGAGGATGATGTTTTTTTAAGGAGGGGATAATGTAACAAACCAAAAATTTACAAATTGATTTAATATAGAATCGATGAAACACCGAGTCTCTATAAAACACCACTCTGTTATAACCTATCCATGTAAACATAATTTTTCCACCTCTGTGATTTGAATTTTGAAAAACTGACAAACACGGTTACACTCAGTAAGATATTTAGAGTATGATAAGACAAATACAATTTTTGGTGAATAGTAACATACCATTATAAATAGTAACAAACCCTTTTGAATATTAGTGAATATTAAATCATCCAAAAAATATAAACTTTACCCATTAATGTAAAAATACAATTTAGACATTTTAAAAGTGAAAAAACGATCATAGTATAAGTATTGGTATTTTTGCATGTCATAAATATTTTAATTACAATTTTATGATTAATTTAATAGTTAAAATGGAAATTTATTTTCATAAAATGTAATCATAAATTTTTACTTTATTTTGTTATGATTATAAGATAATATTATGGGACCTTGATTAATTTCATAAGGTGTTACAAACCGAGTTATAATTTAAATGTTGTTTTTTTGAATAAATTATGATTTCATTTCAAAATTAAATTAAAAATATTTGGAAAATTATTTTCAAAAAATGGATTTCATTTTTTAATTCTACAAATCGAATAATTCTTAGGGTGATTTTTTGGTATTTTTCTCAAAAACATGAATTTTTGATGAATAGTGAAATACCGTAAAATACCGTATATATAGAATATTAGTTAAATACAGTATTTATGACATCATGAGTGTTGTGAGGACACTTGGTTCGAACTCACATGAATGTATTACTATTATAAGTCACATTAAACAACATTATTGGTTGTCTTGAGAGAAATAATAAAATAATGAATAAAATATTCAAAATTTACTCCTCTCATCCACTATAAAACCCCCTCACTCCCTCTTCTCCTCACTCATCTAAGCCATCAATATCTTAAATTTTATTCCCTAATACCCTTACCTAGTCACCCCCAATTTCCAATAATCTCTTTTTCTTTCCAAAAGACCAAAAACACTTCCCTTTACGAGGTTCTCAAGGAGGTGGATTCAAGAGGTAAGTTCACATTTTATTTCTATCATTTTCATTTCAAGTTCCTTTCTATTGTTATCCTATCCTAACCTCCTATATCAAAATGACCATGATAACTCAAGAATATTATATATATTTTAATTATATAATGTTAATGGATGAACCATCATCAATATTCTTACCCTCTCTCTTTTATTTTATAAACGAAATTATCATCTGTGAGGTTCCAATTTACAACATTCATGAACGAAAAAGTTTCGTTCTTCAATTTATCCTTCATTACTAGTCATGAAAAAATTTTCATAGTTGAAACAGACTATAATATATTTATTATAACCTATTAAATATTCAGGAACTATTATACATACATATTATTAAATCATATGACCAAACTAGTTTCTAATAATAAAAATACCGCTAAAATAATCTAAGTGAACATCATTAATATTTCACCAAATGATTCATCCTCATTACATGTAACCAAATATTATAAATGACCATTAACACTTTTTTATGTTCATAAATAATATTTAACTTCAATTCTGGAGATTTACATCCATTCCAAATTAACATCTATACTCATATACAAATATACTGATCATGAAGTCAAGGAGACAAACACTCAGTAATAACGAAATTCAATCTTATAACTTATCAATAAGAACATAATGAACATAATAAAAGTATGATAAACTAAATAAATTTCTAATGGGTTCGGAATTAGGTTATTAATAAGTCAAATTTTATAGTCCAAGTCCTTAATTTTAAGAGCGGAACACATTCAGACTTAAGGTATGGGTTTCTTCATCTCACTTCCATTTTTATGAGATTTTATGTATTCTCTTATAACACTTGTGTATGATTTATGTATAATTCCTCTTGAAGTAAAATATCATTAATATATTTATTTTTCTTGTAATTCAGTGATTCATTTGAATATTATTAATTTTGGGGCATATGAATCGATTGATTACAGAGTGTTAAGGGTTTTCCAACCGAACCTCCATTTTCATTCAGGTTACTTTCATTGAATAATTACCTCAATGAAATTAATATGTGTTATTATGTACTCATAAAAAATTATATGTGAGTTTTCCATATATTTTATCTAACTATAATCTTTCCTCATTTAATCTATAGTTACATGTTTTAAAAGGAACATTCAAAATTATTTCTGAAATACAAACCTGGTTCAAGGGAACTTTTTGAATTATTACCCATTTTCAAGTGTACACTAGAATCTATTTTAAGCCACTATTATTTTTATAAAAACAATAATTTTATCATGAAAAATTATCTTGGATTATTTCTAGATTTAAGATAACAAACACGCCTTTCCACTTTAAAAGTCTCTTTAATACTTTCATTAAAATGATCCAAAATGATTTATTTCTAAAGAATCTTACAAAGTATTTTTACATGATTTCACTTTAGTGAGACATAATTTATGCCTAAAATATAATTTAAATGAACTATTATTTTATATTCTGGGATATTCATGTTTAAAATCTGATTTCAAAAAAATATATAAATGATTTTAAAAAAGAAATCTTCTTTCAAAATTAAAAAGGATTTTTCTCGTCTCACATTAACTTTTATGACATATAAGAATTGTTCACAACTTATTTATTTTATGTGGTGTATGTAATGAACTTTGGTATATGATATGAAGAGCCTTTTTATTCTCATGATATTCTAAAGGATTGTGATTTGAGTGTTTCAAGGGGAATGGGAAACTTTGGATTGTTTAATGATTATTTCTTCAAGAATTTTTCAATGGTATCGTTTAAAAGTATCTTCATCTATGTCAACATACTTTCTTGAATATTTTACATCATTGAGATTTATCTATTATGATATGATCTAACATATTTATTTTAATGGTTCATGATTATTTTGCTTGTGGATGTGCTATCTTAAAACCATTGACCAATTTACTTCGAATGGTTAGTGTTTATGCTTAATGGTCGAGGATAGTTATTTACATTCCATATATTATTTTCAATATGAATGTATATGTTTTTTATGTCTTTCCCCATTCATTTGAGAAATGAATTGGACTTATTAAGTGCTGGTTGGCCCCGATATCGCCTCTCAGTGCATCAGTAGGTCTAATGAGACAAACTATGGTCTTGGCACAATGCCTTTGCAAAATGATTATTTATGGTTTTGGCATGAGGCCTATACGGTATGGTTACGATGTCCTACATTATGAATTCCCTCATTATGATAATAGTATTTATGGTTCATGTGGTTACTCTAATAGTAGAATACCCATTATTATGGCATTATTTCTTCATCTCTTGTTCCTACCACATGTGTTCATGTTTTTCCTAAAGGCATATGTTATTATTTATTTAACATGCCTAATATTTATATTATTATATCTTCCGATGTATTTCTTACCATGAATGAAAATTTGAGCTCACCAATTTCTTATGTTTTATCATATCATGAATTAATAAGTTTATAATGAATGACTTGAAGGTATAAACTTAGAGTTATAGATGTTGTCAATATAACTTCTATGTTGTTTTTTTTGAAGTTGTAATGTTGAACCAATGTATATATCTAGTTTTCAAAAAATACTAAACTACTCAATCCTTCAGGATTTGATTCCTTGTAACCATGACAATGTATTAAAATAATGCACTGGAACTGGTCTTCTGGGGCCAGGGTGTTACAGTTGTTGGGTAATGAGAACTAGACATTTGTGGAGTCTCATAAGATTGAAGAGAGGTTGGGTAGTAGAGTTTGGGGTTTGTCACTTATTTTGAGAGGAAGGTCCTCAATTTAGTATTAATATTGTGGTTAACTAAGGTACGTTCACCGTCATTATGATAGTAAACCAAAATAGTGTCACTCCTATGGGGAAATGGGAAATTTGCAGAGATAATGTGGTATAACACTACAAAAAGCCAGAGGGTACAGATATAGTTAGACCAGATAGTCATAAGTAGGGACCATACCATAAAAGTAGTTTTTAATTTGGGATAATTTTAATATTTTTATTTTGGAGTAGGTTTTGGTACCATAGGATAGGATAAATATAGTTGAATGTTTAACACACTGGAATTTTAAAATATAAATTTCACATTTGATAGCATGTATGACATGCAACACTAAGAGTAGAAGAAAACATAACATCCCAAGTCATTATGATATATTAACTATTTTAAATTAATTCAATCTATGATATTAATTTCAATGCATGAAAAAACTAAGTTACATTTCATTACACACAAAAACTACTTTTTTCGATAGTTTGCATTACATGCAAGACTGAGTTTTACCAAATACTATTAATATTATTATTTAAAATGAAAATTACATCCTAGATGATAAATTGGTAATAATTTATTGGATTAACTTACTTATGAAAATATATGGTTGGATTATTTAGTTACAAATTAATTATAAATGAAAATAAAAACCAATTGAATATAAAGGAAATGTTTTTATAGAAAACTATTTTTATGCACCCAAAGAAATTTTATACCAATAAATTAAATTAATTACTATCAGTGAATGATATTAATAAAATTTATATATTATATAATAAATAATTTTTTAATATTCATATTATATATTTTATGGGAATAAGATAAGCATAAATCCAATTTTATGCATAAAAGGCAGTATTTTTCTAAAGACAATTTTACAGCCTTTTAAGGGAACACTTGTTTTAAAACTAAATTTTATAAATTTTATAAATTTTATTTTAAAAAATAAACTGCAATTTTAAATATAAATTTAAAATCTATATTATTTTAAATTTTTGGTATTTTTCTATGAAGTTTCATTTTTTGATGAATAGTGAAAAATAATGAATTTTAATTTTTTTAAAAGTTGTGGCTGAAGCATATTTTTTGTTGAAATAGTGGACCTCTTTTTATTCTTGGAAGGGGAGACCAATTACATAGAATTTAATCCAAATTGTAATTTAATATCATTATATGGTCTTGAAGGCCTATAATTTTGGCCCAAAGGCCCATCGGTGAATAATTATACTACAATACCCGTGATGCTAGAGTACCTACTACAGTACCACTATCGCTATAGTTTCTGATGTAGTTCCCACCACTAATACTATTTCACCTATGCTACAACACCATTATATCTATAGTAACCTCTGAACAATGAATTTTGAACCCCCATCCTTGATGCAGTATTACATGGTTTTTACCACTAAGCAAAACCCCAATTACAAATATGTTATTGGGTAATGAGGTATAGGTGGATGTCATACCATGCCTTTCATCGGCCCAAAAAACAACCTGATTTCCAGAAAACCCTAGTTAAATTATAGTTTTGTAGGAATTGAAACTATTCCAGTTCCATTTCTAGGGAGTGACCACCTCACTCGGTACCACTTAACCTACCCCTAGTCTGTAATTTTAATTGAAAACTGAATTTTAATCAAAATAATTTATATTGTAAAATTATATTTTGAATTGTATAAAAATTAAAAATAGTTTAATTAAAAAGATATTAATCCAATTTATTAATTATTAATCATATTTATATTTAATTTATAAATAAAATCTTAGTAAACTTTTGAACATTTTCACTTTAAAAACCCACTTTCTCATTCTCTCTATAGGATTAATTTCAAATTAATTTGTTCCACTTATATGATTTTAATTCAGTAAAATAGATTTAATATTTATAATCATAATAATTTATTATGAATTATATTGTATACTTAATTTCAAACCAAAATCATTCGTGAAAATGGTTAAAATTAACTACAACGATTAAGAGAAAAATGAGTTTATCAAGGGACTGAAATTTAAACATAAGGAAAAAATGACCTTGAAACTTATAAAAAAACCATTAGTTGGACATATTTAGACTAAATACCATATGTCTCTAAAATTTTCAATTATTGAATGCACATGAGGTATGAGAGACCTTACAATAATGTTTACTTTTTTGTACTTTAAAGAACTCCAATCCTCCACGACTATAAAAGGGTACTCACTCCTCTCACTTATTTTCACCTCCAATGATTTTTGGATAATCTAAAACCTACCAAATTTACTTCCCATATTTCCTACCTTCATCATATAATCCTTATATATGTAATAAATACAACATAGTAAAAAATTAGTGCAAACCTAACGATGATACCTAAAGAAGATGTATTGTGTTCTCTAAAATCATTTTAATTTTATTTTCTTCTCTATGTCCTTATATTACTCTTATATAATGATTATATAATATCATCAGTATCTTAAATACAATGTGATGTCATTATATTAAGTTTAAAACCTATAACCACACACACTTCCATCAAATGGGATACATCATCATCGCTTGTGTGTATAGGGGACTACCGCCTCTCGAACCGATGTGGTTCAGTTTTTCATTACAAAATTTAAAGAATGGAAATAATGATGGATTTATAGTTTATATATTAGATATAATATATTTACAATGTCTTTATTTTTATGTAATTATTATAAAACAAATACGTTCATGATTTTTATTTTGCAGGAATACGATAATGTCTTTTGTGTGTACGACGGATTATCGACTCACAAAGCGATGCGATTTGTTCACGCTTTACATAGAATGTATTAATAATGAGTTTAATAATTATATGTGATATATATTACATAATTATAAAACTTTAATGATAACATACATATATTAAACATACTTTTCTTTCTTTTAGTATGGAAAAATGGAAGCAGTGTTCATGTGTACGTACGACCTACAGTCTCTATGAATGGTTCATTTCATTCCATATAAATAAACTTAATGAATTAATCTAATTAGATATATAATAAATATATGTTATATTTAAATAATTTTTTATAATATTAATAATATGATATTATGATCTATGTATGAGGAAAAAAAAGTCAAAACAAACTAAAAATACAGGGCAATTAACACCCAAAACAATGAAAATAATGAAAGATTATTAAAAAAAAGAAAAGAGATGTTATAAAATAATCCTATATGATATTATAAATATTAATAGGGTTTGGATATAAGATAATAAAATTCTTAAAACCATTATAAATAAGTTTAAAATCATTCAACCAAAAGGAAGCATAAGGTAAGGGATTTTGTCTCAATTTACATTCCATTGAGACTTATTTGTTATTATGTGTCAATTCACATTATTGTAGTGTATATAATAACCATATTTAATTTAATTTAATTATTAAATAATAATTTTTAGTATCTTAAGGTTAACCTTGAAATATCTCATCCAAGGGGTTTTTACTTGAAAATTACAAAGTGGTAAAAGCTATACTTCCAATCTCAATTTCTTTTATGATTGTCAAAATTATCTTGAAAAACTCCCTTCCTTATAATAATTTTTAAGCATGTATTTCATTTATATTAGATATCAATATTCTCATGTGATGTAAATTATTATTTTCTAAATAGTATACCACTTTTACATACGATGTTAACTTTGATAGTTATTTGATTAATTGGGAAAATGTTGATAATTTTTTATTCATTACTCAATATAGATATTTGATGAGAAAGACCACTATTAAATAAATTATTATATATTTGGTGAATTATTTGGACCTGAATACATGGATGGGGCCAAGTTAATGATAGTACCACTATGCACTAATAGTCTCATGAGATGAATCAATTGGACAAATCATATGGGTTTTTACATAGTATTTTTAAACTGTTTTGAGAATAGATCCTGATGGCAAATGATCTGTATACTTAGAAAACATGGAATCCAATAATTAATAATTTTATGCATTTATATTTCAGTTATTATTGACCAATATATTTTCACTATGAAAAAATATATGGATGTATTTCATTCTTAGTTTATTGATTAAATGGAATGTGTGTCCAGCTATTTACCTTGCCATATTGATTTTGATTATTGATTCATGATACCTTCCATTTTATACAACCCTTACAGAGCATTTGAGATCAACCCTATGTTTTTTTCATTTCCCAATGGTTTGAATAATATATCTTTGAATGAGTTTTCAAGGATTTAGTTATTAAGATTTTTTATGTTCTATGTTTTATTTCCTTTTCCCAATGTAAAATGGGTTTCATATATATAATTTAGTTTTACAAGGTAGTTAAACTATTTGGTTATTTGGGATTTGAATACTATATCTTTTCTAATGTAATAAAGTAAGACACTGGCTTCGGGCTACTGGGGTTGTGGTTATTATATTTTTCATTATAGAAATTTTAGTATAAACCTTGGAAACTAGATTTATGAAAAAATAGATTAAAGAACATAGAACTATGATATTCTTTGAAGATAAGTATATAAGAATTTCCCAAGAAAACTATGTTTATGATTATGAGATTATATATCCATAAATGTATCAATTTAAGTTAAGTATTTCACTATTTTGGGATTAGACATTACGTTCCACAATGATATCATCTAATCTAGTGTATTTAATTGTTTAGAAATGGACCATAGAAAATGGAATGTGAACCTCACCAATACATGTGATCCAAAGGGTAAGAGTGATCATGCAATTTATGGTATTAATAAAATCTTTCTCAAGGTACTAGTATCCTGAATTTCTTCATCATATGAGGAAATAATGTCATATGATAACAAGAGAAAGAAATAGTTATATAAGTATTATGGATTCATAGGAAAACATAAGAAGAAGAGGACATCTGGGAAAGATATTGATAAATTGAAGAAGGTAAAGAAGTATTTTCCTACATGTGATAATTGTAGAAAGAAACACCATAGTACTTGATTAAAATGATAAAGAGTTTTATATAATATTGGAGAGGAAGGACACTATGATTTTGATTGAAAGGGAAAGAAAAAAGTTTCTAATGTATAATTCTTCAATTTTAGATATATGGGGAACTACACAAATTAATTCCCCAAGTATCAAGGGAACACACCTTAAAAGAATATAATAGATAAATGTCAATATTATAATATTGATAAAATAGAAGATGATTGATTAATGTGATTGTGTTTGGATTCAAGAATTGTATCATTTGAGTATTTTATCAATGATGTATTTTTTATGAGAATCATGAAATATATAAAAATTGTACTGTAGTAATATTTACCTAATGATTTGAAAGATTATATCGAAAGGTAATGATGAAAAAGGAAAATGATTTAGTGACAAGTTGAACTTCTATGAAAATATATGATCTGGGAAAAGAAAACCCTCAATTTGTTCCTTATATTGAGATAATTATGGTGGGATAAAGAAATGATTGATATGGATTAGATAATAGTTGAATACTTTGGAAATGATTAATATTTGTCGACAAAGTGGTTTATACTATCATTGATGGAGTTTACAACCCTTTTAGACTTTAGGAATATATATAATAACGAGTGTTTTACTTAATGAATAAGTAAGAATTCATGATTCCAATATTTTTTTTGGTAATCTAGGTTATTACCATGTTTTAAGATTATACATGATGAAGGTATTTATATGTTTGGAATGTGACAATTAAGTGTTGATTCCTGTTGATTAAAAGATTAATGATAAGTTAATTTTGTAAATTTAGTGAACTGTTTTTATAAAGTGTTGGATCATAATATTTTAAAATTGTTAACCATTTATGAAATTATTGTAGTTTATATTTGGACATGGTTTTCAAGATTAATGTATTACTTCAATATATGAGGCAAACTATACTATGAAATGAAGTAAAAATAGTTCAAGGCACAACCAAAGTATAAGATTGTTCTTAATAAAGAGAAATATATCAAGTAACTATATTTCCTTATATTCTTAGAGAGTGAAATAATTTTTTTACTATTGGAAAAAGGTCTTAAAACATAAATGTTGTCCTATTATCATAATTTTTGATGCCATAAATGAAATTTTTCTCACCTCTCGTTTAGAGATTTTTAGTCATTAATATAATCCTGAACATGTTATCTCTTTATATCCATTAATATTTTAGTGCTAGTTTTCTATTCTATGTCTATTTTTTTATTTCCCACCCATGTTCTCCTACTTGGAAACCTAGTTATGTGATTATTACAGATAAATTTTGTGCTTCCCTTTATCTATTATTAAGAGGATATTTAATTAACACCTTTATAATGAAATTTTTATCAATACTGTAATTTTAAAATATTAAACCATTGATTAAAATGATAAATTTAAGTTGTGAGGACAAAATTTATTTAAGGTGGGGAGAATGTTACCACCCAAAATTTTAAAATATGAATATCACATTCGATAGCATATATGGAATGCAACACTAAGCACAAAATGTAATATAAAATCCTAAAACTCTATGAAATATTTATTATTTTAAATAAATTCAATTTATTATATATCTTTCAATGCACACAATACTGAGCTTGATTGTGTTACACACAATAATGAATTTCTTTGACAGATTGCGTTACATGCAATACCGAGTTTTACTGAATACAATTAATATTATCATTTAAAATGAAAATTATCTATTAGAAATTAAATCATTTATAAATAATATTATTAACTAAATTATTAAAATATATGGTTGGATTCATTTTTTACCAATTAATTAGAAATAAAAATAAAAACTATTTTTTTACAAAGAAAATGATTTTATAGAAAAATATTTTTATACACCCAAATAAATTTTATCCTATTAAATTAAATTAATTACTATTATTGAATGATATTAATAAAATTTATTTAATATATATTCAGTAAAATGTTTTAAAATTTATCAATTATTTTTTATGGGAATAAGATAACAACAAATCCAATTTTACACATAAAAATATGTATTTTTTAAAGGCAATTTTGTCTCCTTTTAATGGAGAATTTATTTCAAAACTAATTTTTTACTCTTTTATAAGTTTTTTTAAAAAAATTTACTATAGTTTATAATTAAAAATTTCAAAATTATATTATGGTGAATTTTTTGTATTTTTTTTAAGAAGTTTCTTTTTTTAATGAATAGTGAAAAATAAAGAATTTTAATTGAAAACTGACTTTTCATATAAATAATTTCAACTGTTAAATTATATTTTTAATTGGTTTTAAATAAAAATAGTTCAATTATACATATATTAATACAATTTATGTCATTTTAAACATTTTAAAATTACATTTTTATATAAATACATAGTAAACTTTTGAACTTTTTCACTTTAAAAACCCTCATACTCGTTCCGCTTGCGAGATTAATTTTAAACTAATTCATGGAACTTATGTGATTTCAACCCTGAAAAAGTTTTTTAAATATGTAGAATCATAATATTTAAAAATTTATAATAATTTCAATATAATATTTCACACAAATTATTAGTGAAAATAACTAAAATTAATTATCACGATTAAGAGAAGAACGAATTTATTAAGGGAATAAACTTTAAACTTAAGGAAAAAAATTAAATAGAAACTTATCCAACACAACTTTTATGGCCATATTTCGACCATATACAAAATTTTATAAAAAGGGTTTCATTATTTGAGTCACATGAAGTAATGTAGACCTCCCAATAGTGTTTACCTTTAGGCATTTATAAGAATCCCACTTTTCCTCAATTATAAAAGGGAAGTCATCCCCTCACTTATTCATAACTCCCAATACATTAATATCATCCAAAAACCAATAAATTAACTTTTAAAATCAATTAACCTCATCCTAGAATCCTTATCGTAGGCCTAAGTCTGACATAGTAAGGAATTAGTGCAAACCTAAATAGGATACGTGAACAAGTGGAAATGTTTTTCCAAAAGAATTTCTATTTTATTTCTTTCTCCACAAAATTAAATTATTATTATATCATGATAATATAATAACATAATTTTATTCAATATACTTATGTTTTTTTATGTCGAAGATAATACCTACAACCACACACACTTCTATCGAATGGGATACACAATCATCGTTCGTTTGTATGGTGGACTACAACCTCACAAACCAATGTCATTCATTCTTCTATTACCACCTTTTACAGTTGGGAATAATGATGGATTTATAGTTTCTATATGATATATATAGTACTTATAATTTCTTTATGATTATTTAATTATTATAAAAAATATACCTTTTTTCTTTCCGTTTTGTGGGAATATGATAACGCCGTTTGTGTGTATGACGAACTACCACCTTGGGAAGCGATATGATTCGTTCACAATTTACATAGTATGTTTCAATGATGTGTTTAATAAAAATATATGATATATATAAACATAAATATAATAATTTTATTATAATATGCATATATATCACTTAATTTTATTTCTTTTAATATGACAAGAAAATGGAAGCAGCGTTCATGCATATGTACGACATACCATCTCCATGAATGATGCATTTCATTTCTTATCACTAAATTTTATGTATTAATATAAATAAAGTTATACTATATTTATATAATATATTTAAATTATGGTCTAAATTTTTTATATTTTTAAATCATGATCTAATTAAGATGAATAAAAAATAATTATTCAAAACATACTAAAAAAGGCTATTAACACCCGGAGAAACAAAAATAATGAAAGATTATTAATAAACAGATGATGTGATGTCATAAAGGAATCCTACATGATATTATAAATATTAATATGGTTCTCTTATAGGATAATAACATACTTAAAACCATTATAAATAAAGTTAAATAGTGTTTAGACAAAATGAAGCCTAATGTAATGGATTTTGTCTTAGTTTACATTCCAATGAGGCCTATTTGTTATTATAAAATAAAATAAAATTAATGTGGTGTATAAAATCCCCAATTTTAATTTAGTATAATTATTCACTCATACTTCCTGGAATTTTATGTTTTAATTTGAATTATCTAATCCAAGGGTTTTTGAATTGAAAATTAAAAATTGGTAAAAGGTATCTTTGTAATATCAATTTCTTTTGTGATTGTTAAATTTCACTGGAAACAATCACTTCATTATGATAATTTTTATTGTACATTAAATTTATCTTAAATATAAATATAATTTTATGATTGATTTTTTTTGAACTATATACTATCTCTAAATATGATTTTCACTTTGAAAGTTATTTGTATAATTGGGTAAATTTTGAAAAATCAGTATTCTTTACTCAATACAGATATTTTCTAATAAGGAAAAATTTTAAATCAATTATTCGATATTTGAGAAATTCATTAGACATGGAGATCAGGGTGGGGTTTGGTTAATGATATCCATAGTATTCATTGATAATGTCATGAGATGAATCTATTGGAAAAATTAGATGGGTTGTTTCCCAGTAGTTTTAAAGTGTATTGAGAATATATCTTGATAGTGAAGGTTAAATGTACCATGGAGATTTTTGGTTCTGTTCTCTTGGAAGGGTGACACTACATCGGGAATTAAAACATGGAATGTCGCTAGAGGAGGATTCAGAGCCGACGATTCATTTTTTCAGGGATTATCGGATTTGGTTTTTTGAGAGGGTATTACATCAGCCATCAGATTTGGCATGCCGTTTGACACAAGACACTTGCCTGCTAGAATATCACTCAAAGGTGGAGGGCTTTATTTCGATCATATAATGGGGTGGGGTGGCTCCATGTTGTTTTCCTAGTTTTTTTCTCTTTGACCTTTGGGTCCTATAATGTCTTAAGTCCTTGATGTCTAGGTTCTCCCATTATTCCCTGAGGGGTTATTATAATAAAAAAGTTGAAGGCCTCTAGGCCGTTGGATGGAATAATTAAGAATTTCCTATATTTTTATTTCATATATTATTATCTATGATATTTTCACTATGAGAAAATATTTGGATGCATTTCATTCTTATCTTTTGATAAAATGGGATGTGTGTTAAAATATTTACATTTTGATATTGAGTATGATTGTTGATTAAAATTATATTCTTCTGTACTTAACCCTTAACAAGAATATGATATATTCCATATTTGGTTTCCTTTCCCTAGGTTAAGAATAATAGATCATTTAATGAGTTTTCAAGGATGAAATTGTTTATCTTTTTTTATTTATTTATTTTATTTCCTTTTACCAATGTAAAATAGGTTTCATGTATATAAAATAGTTTTTCAAAACTGCTAAATTATTTGGTCTATTGGGATTTGAATAACAGATCTATGCTAATGAAATAGATTAAGGCACCAAACCTGGGCTACATGGGTCTGGGTAATTATAGAATGAGCGGTTTAACTTATGGGAGTTATGTGATGGTAGTTTTAGGATTGGGATCAAACTAACTTCACACCATCGAGCAGACTCCTGCCGTATAGGGCATGGATCTGTCTATAGTCCAAGTAATGATTCTAATATTTATAACCTATTTGATTAGTTGATAGGATCTAAGTGGTAATCCAAGTTGAATATGAGGTTACCCTATTACTAGTTGTATGTGAGGCCCTCATATATCCAACAAAATACTTTAAATAGAAGGTGATACCAAAATGAGTATCTTGGGATGGCATAAATTTTCACTAATCTGCAAAAAATGTTCATGGAATTAATGAATAGAAACTTCCATCCATATTTAGAATCATTCATGGTCTTATTCATTAATTATATTATTGTGTACTATTATTAATAGTAGGATCATTCTCTCTATTTATATATCATTATGATTATATTGAGAGAGTATTGACTATATTCAAAGATCCCAATGAATTCTTTATAGATTAGTAAAGTGTGGTTTTTAGGGCATGTGATATCAAAGGCATGCATATCATTTAATCCAGAGAAGGTTCATGTTTCAGTTTCATGGGAGCATCCAAATAATGTCTTTGATATTTTCAGTTTTCTCAATTTTTTAGTTTACTACTTGAGATTTATCCCTAAATTATTATATTTGACATTATTGATGAAGTATCCTCCTAAAATGGGATGATGTTCAAGTGACTGAACTCCTATGAGAAAGACTTTTAGGAGTTGAATGGAGAGTGAAATTTTATCTAATTCTGATCTCACCTGAATTAGTTAATGACTTTACATTATATCATTATTCTTTTGGAGATTGGATTAGGGTAGTTAAAATGTTGGATGGGTTTGTGGATACTTATGGTTGCTGGCAGTTTAGTTAGTATATTAATAACTACCAAAAACAAGATCTAGAGTAGGTAGTGGTGGTGCACATTCAAATATTTTTTTCATCAGTACCTATTGGGTGAGAGGTTTGTGGTGTATAATAAGAGCCTTAAATATATTTTTATATAAGGGCCTAAACCTTTGGAAGAGGAGGTGGGTTGAGTACCTATGGTATTTTGATTTGAATATAGTCCACATCCTTGTAAAAGAGAATATCATGGATAATGTTCTAAGAAGGAATACTTCGAAACATATAGTGTAGGTGGATATCAGTGGGTGGTAGGTTATGAGCCTCTTTATTGAGATGTATCTTGGTATTTAGGAGAATCAAGGTAGGGCGACCATGTCATTTTGGAGTATTAATTTTGGGCTCCACAAGAGGGTGTAGGAGAGTTTTCTTCCTAACTTAGATTTCCATGTGATGAGGTAAAATATATTTAGTGAAAAACAAACACCATATTGGTCACTTGATATTAATGAGTTGTTTTCTATTCATGGTCATGTGGAAGTCCTTACAAGCATACATGAGCTGATACATGATTCACAACCCTTAATATAGACTATTCATGTAGGGGTGACCAAGATGTATCCTGACATTTTGAAATAGTATTTGTGGAATGAAATGCATAATGTGGTCCATTTCTTGATGTTTTAATTATCAGCATTTGAAGAATGAGCCTTAGTGACCCACTAGTTTTCTTCTACCATTACTTAATCCTGAGTGAAATTGAGATAATATCACCATGGAATTAATTAATCACATTTCATACCATTCAGGGAGACCTATTTCATCGATGAATTGGGTGGAATATATATTCAGAATATAGTGCATCATCATGGGGTGCCTAGAAGTATATATTTGACCAATATACCCATTTCACATTGTACTTTAAGAGAGGTTTTTATATGGAACTCGACTCATATGTTCACTTGTGAACTACCAACCATGCTTTGAATGATGGGTAGTTTGACCATACCATTTGAGCACTAAAGGAAATGCTGCGTGTAACACCTGAGATTCAATTATAGTAAAAAATATATTTCTTATTGAGAAACTATGTGATAATGCACATATATTTATTCAAGAATGCGATTACAAATTAAATTAATAAATTTTAAAAATTTAATTAAGAGAAATAAATTTCATTTTTTAATTCAACATATAAAAATTATCTTAGTATTTTTTTGAAATAGTTGAATTTTAAGTGAATAGTGAAAATACTGATTTTACTAAAAATAAACATTTATGAAATTATAATGACATAATAATAAATTTAAAATTTATGAAATCAATTTTATAAAAAATCATATATTAAAGAATTAATATAATGTAAATAAAAAGATAATCTTGTACTTAGAAATATACTTTTAACATTTTTTAAATCTAAGTAATGTATTTGTTCAAATAAAAAAATGTTTTTAGTTCCTTTATTAAAAAGAAGTATTTACAAGTTACCTTTCGGTTTTTTTTAAGAAAAATAAGTCTTATTTTTATTTATCAAAATCCAATTAATTTTATTGGAATCAAAATTACTTTTTTGTAATATTATTTTTATGATTAAAATAATCAATTTTTTTAAAACTATTTCCCTTTGTTTTGAAAACTTATATTAATTTTAATTTCTACCACTTCTTGGAGTTAAATAAGGTAAAATGAATTCCATATTTTGAATCAACATAATTACTGTTAAATAATAATTTAAACATCATTTTTTTCAGAATTTATAGTAACTATGATTAATATTTATAACCTCAGTTTAGGAAAAATGGGTTAAAAAGCTTAAACATATAGGGATAATGATTCAAGATAACAAAAAACAATTTATTAAACCTCATTTTTGTAATATTTCAACCTTAAACCTTTTCAAAGTCTAAGATATTTAAATTTGAAGCATTATTTACAATAAAATGACTTTATTTTATTAAAATATCTTCTTTAATTACATGTGTGTCCCTCCCCTCACTTTCAAAAGTGCACCTATTCTATTCCATTATTAAAAAAAATTAAGCCCAATATATCATGAAATACCTTCAAAAATACATTCCTAGATTCATTAACTTTATCCCTTATCTCTTTTTCTTAACCTAATACAATCTTAAGAAGGCTCAAAGTGTAATCCAAGGGAGGTATTTCAAAGAAGAGGTAATTATCTTACCCGAATCATCAAAAATATATTTATTCTTCCACATCTATAAATATGTTTTATCCTTCCTGAAATAGTGAATCATATATTAAAAATATACTAAGATATTATTGTTATTATGGGACAACTATTTTACACCTCTTTTCCATCACTTTGAAAATTAAAACATGGCTCGTGTGTACGTACAACCTACTATCTCTATATAGCATTGTTTTTCTTCATAACCATTTTACATTGATGGTTATATATATGGAATTAATTAAATATATATTATATTAATGAAATAATTATGATTATTTTGATATAATATATTATCTACCTTATTACTCTTCCATCCGTTGGAAGATGATAACGTCAGTCATGCGTACGTGTGGACTACCACCTCCACGAAGTGATGTGATTCATTATATTATTAACAACTTGTGTGGATGATTCTAAAATTGTTTATAATGAATAGAAATTATATATATTAAATTATTAAAATTATGTATTTTATGGGACTATTTCATAACTCCCTTAACGCCCTATAATATATCATGGTAATTTTGGAAGAAACTATTTGGACAACCTTATAGTGGTCGATGTAAGAAAGAAAAATTCAATAAGGAATTGAAAATGAAAATAAAAGGACCATATATAATGTAATTTAGTTTAGAAAATTTCTTAATTAATTATTTAATAAATTTAAAATCATTATATTGGTGTACTAAACATGCAAGACTAAGAAGAGGTCAAAGTAAAGGGTTTCTTTTAAAATATCATTATACTTTGGGATTGTTTCTATTAATATTTACTTTGGAAAAATTATATGATATTAATATTTTAAACCCCATCTATTTTTTTTCCTCTAGTTTTGTTTTGGGTTACATGTTTATATCCCGTTTCTTCTTTTTTTGGATCAATATTCAACAAGTAAGGTTCAAGTAAGGGACTTTGTTTGAAAAATAATATTATGATGTTTTCCTTATAACTCTTTTCAACAATTTCCCTGTTTTCTTTAAAATGTGTTCTATATTAATTTTCCTATTCTAAAAATACATATTAAAGTAATTTTTACCCATTTTTTACATTATATTTTTTTTGAAAGTAATCTTCTTGCCATTTTCTAAATGAGGAACTTTTTATTAAAGGTGTGAAAAAAATATATTTTTTAACATACACTAAAAAAATACTTTTACCACCATCATGATTGGTGTTTTCTATAAATTTTACTTTACATGTTTCCATGGATATTTCAAATAAAAGTTTTATCAATATTTTGTGAATTTTTATTTAAAATGATAACTAAACAAAATGTTATTATTTTTCTAAAGGAATGAAAGGAAATTTAAAAAGTGATTTATTAATCTATCCTTATAAGAAGTTTAAAAGAGTCTATTATTAATAAATGTATTCTATATTATTTTATAAATTCTTTTTTTCTACTAAAAAATTTAATTTTTGATGAATTGATGGCCTTTTATAATCATTTACTGATTATGGGTTTTACCTTATTTTGAGATCATTCACTTTCTAATGATCATGATCACTATCACTCTACATTTTTCATTGGACATTAATTTTCTACTTGATTTCCAAATTTTCAATATATTTTATAAATTTAGTATCATTTATATTACTTTGATGATGTATCAACCATATAAAAATACTATATATGGAAACAGATGAACAATAATTACTATGTTATTTCATTTATTGGCTAAATATTGATATTATGTATTCTTTATTGGATACAAATTATAATTGACTTAAAAAGAATTTTTATAGTGAATTGATGATTAAAAATATTAGGAAATTCATGGTATGTGAAAGTGATGTGTGCGTCCAGATTATAGATAACCCATTGATGAATTGAAATGTATCGTGAGACAAAATAGTAAGCCTCTCATGTTAGATTGATATTTTGGTTATACCTACCCATTTTTTAAGAATTATGTCTTGGTTGAAAAGTATTCATGATAATATCTATGATATCTTAGTTGAGAATCCTTGATTATAAATTTATAAAATTATACATTTTATTTGTTAAGAACTTAGTTTTTATTATCTATGTGATTTTCTATGTTGATGTTATCCATGTATGTTCACTGAACTCACGTTTTTGAATGAATGGAATGTGTTTTTTTATCCAATCTTCCATATTGATTATTCTTTATTGAATCATCTTGACTTTCACTATACATAACCACTACTAAAAATAAGAGCTCACACTTTATTTTTTTTACTTTCCCAGAATATTAAGTTTGTTGTTATTAATGATTTAAAGGATTCAAGAATATTTATTATACTATGTTTTTATATTTACAATGTAATATAACAATCATGTATGTATCTTGATTTCTAAGACTACTAAAATGGTCAACCCTATGTGATGTGATACATTGTATCTTATACTAATGTAATAAATTAAACACCAGATCTATGTTTTCATAGATATGGTGTTATAGTTGGTAATAAAGTAATTTTAGTAGGAACCTTGGTAAATTGATTTTAAATGAACATAGTCACCATTATAATTATGATTATCACTTAGGGAATTTGATAATATTTCCCATTATAAGTAATTTTATAGATAAATATCCATGATGATAATGAGCTAACTCAATGTGTTCTATTATTTCGAGATAGATCCTAGTGTATAAATGGGAATAAAAACCCATAGTCAGTGCTAGTATTTCTTTGGTGAGAATTCTAATTAAACTGTTGTTTTATCTGAGTAGATCATGGCCATATTAGGGAATGTGAGTCAGGTTTTGATGAATTACCTTGAAAGTATGGAGAAACCTACTATTCTACAACACAATTCACCGATATTGGATCACTTTATGCGATAAAAGCCTCCATATATTAATAAAAATAATCATCTATTGGTAGATGAATAATGAATTAAGTCCCTAAATGTAATATTCCAAAATTTGGAAAGTAATGAAATGGAACAGGTTATTGTGTAAGTACATCATTTGAAAATATATTATGATCAATGGTGGATATTGATCCAAAACACTAAAGTGGTTAACGAAAGATAAATCATGGAATGAAGAAATTTTAAAGTGACATTCTTCAAGAAGGAATTTCCTTTCGAATTGTAAGCTAAAAAGGAGATAAAGTTCATCACTTTAAATAAATAAGGGAGAATAACGTGTTACTAAGTATGAGGATAACTTTACAAGATTGTCTAGGTATGCTCTGCACTATATATGTAATATGGAAAAGAAATATTTTCTATTTCATTGATCGACTTAATTTGAGTATATAAATGGAATTGGTTTCTCTAATTTGTTGATCTTATAATGATATTTTATCATGTTCACTCAAGATATAGAAATAATTTTATAGGTATTATATATTCAAGGAAACTCAATAATAGAATAGGTTAACTGAGAACCAAGAAAAAAGAAATTTATTAAAGAAGAAGAAAGAGAGGTTGTGATTTCCAACATGTGATAATTATGGGAGGACACACCTAGGAACTTAGTTAATGGGAACATGAGTGTGTTCAAACTATAGAGAAAGAATTCATAAGGCTCTTGAAATTATGATAAAGAATGAAATAACTAATATCTAGTTACTCAACTATAAATAGATGGATAATTATTCAAACCAATCTCCCAAGCATCAAGGGGACCTCCCACATAAGAGGTCAAGGTTATAAGACCAAGCTTATGCGATTAAAATAGCTGATGTTGAAGTTCCCCAATATATGGTGTCAGGTACTTTGATGATAACATCAAATTTATCTAATGATTTATTTTATTCTAATTATTCACACAATTTTTTATAACCTATGTTTAAAATAAAATTAGATATTTTCTTAGAAGCATAAGAAGGGAGTTTTCAATTAATACTCTTAGTGTAAATCTTATTGCAACAAGGATGTGTGAGTCTTTTCCCATTATTAAACATAAACACACCCTCTTTGAGAACTTAATTATTATACCTATGGTGGACTTTGATATAATCCTTATTAGGGAATGGATTTCAAATTATAATCAAAAAAATTATTATAAAGAGAAGAAGATTACGATTTGTGAAGGAGCTGTGGAATCCCCTATCATTAGAGGGGAGAAAAAATATTCTGAATCATGTTTAGATCCACCTCCATTAGCCCCCGTTAGTAATATTCTTAGAGAAAAAGATATGAAACAAACATTGAATGAGAAAGGTATCTTTATAACATAGAATAATCATATTTTTTATGAATAAATTTATTTATTTCATGATGAACTACCTAGACATCCACTTGAGAATGAAGTTAGGTTTTTTATTGATCTCATCCCTGATGAAAAAACTATATCTAATACTCCATATAAGATGGCTAGGCTAGAATTAATGTAACTAAAGAAACAACTACATAACTATTGTGAAAATTTATTTATATGAACTAATGTTTCACCATAGTAAGCCTATGTTATTGTTTTTGGAAGAAAGATGGGTCTATGAGGTTTTTCATAAATTAAAGATAAATCAATGTATTTACTATAAAGAACATGTATTCTATTCCCCTTATCAATGACCTGTTTGATAATCATCAAGGATATAAATATTTTTTAAGGATTGATATACATTCTGGGTATCATAAACTATGGGTTAATATGGGGGATATTCCAAATATTCCATTTTAAATGAGGGATGAACATTATGAATTTATAGTAATGCCCTTTGGGTTAACTAATGAATGCTCTATATTTACGAACATGATGAATAGAGTATTAAGGTATTATAATAATAATTTTTATGGTATTTATTGAATATATCTTGATATAATATGAAAGCTATGATGATAATATGAGCCATTTGTAAATTATTTTTAAGTTTCCTAGGTAAAAAGAGTTATTTGGAAAATTTAGAAAAAGAAAATTTTGGATTTTGGGAGCTTCTTTTCTAGGAAATATTTTCTCTAAATATATAATTTATTTGATGCTTTAAAGAACAATTCAGTAATTGAATTTCATAATCCAATGAATATAACTAAGGTATGAATCATCCTTTGATTATTAGGTCACTATCAATTATTTGACCAAATTTTTTCAGAATTAGATAACTCATTAACCTAGTTAAAATATAAAAGGTTTAAGTTCATATGGTCCGAATAATGTAATTAAAGTTTTTAAGAATTAATATGAAGGTTGGTCAATGCATTGATATTTATTTTACCACAAGTAAGGTAAGAATTTTTGATATACAATAATTCATCAAAGAAGGAACATTGATGTGTCCTTATGAATCATGATAGAGTTATTGAATATGAATCAAAGTAGTTAAGGATTCATGAAATGAATTATCAAATTATGGATCTAGAGTTTTCAATTGTGATAATTTAATTGAAGATATGGAAAAATTACCTTTATGTTGAAAAATGTGAAATATATATGGATCACAAAATTTTTAAATACATCTTCTCATAGAAAGAACTCAACACGAGGCAATGGAAATCACTATAATTACTCAAGAGTTATGATTCCTCAATAGAATACCACCTTGGGAAGTAAAATAAGGTAGATGATGCATTGATAAGGAATAATAATTCAGCTTTGAATAAAATGATAATCGAAAAATATCATATGTTAATATATTGAGTAAAGTTAGATATAGGAATCATTAAGATAGGGGGAACAACACATCTATTCCAAATGATTCCCATGCTATCCTTATTAGAGAAAATAAGAAGTTCATAGAATGATGATACAAATATTATAAATAAAATAAATTATGTTAATGATTGTAAGTTGGAGGATTTCATTTATGAAGATGGTATATCGAAATTTGGAAATAGGCTATGTGTTCTATTTGTGTTGGATCTAAAAATGGAATTATTAGATAAATCTCAAATCTGAAATTTCACTATGCACTCAGGTATCACAATTTTTTTTGATATATGAAGGAACATTTTTTGAGGAATAATATTTAATGGGAAATTGGAAACTATGCATTAGGTTGATTGGTTTTTTAGTAGGTAAAACTCTATAGAAAATATCCCAAAGGATTCATGAAAGATCTCCCTATTCTTGTGTGGAAATGAGATGATTTTATAACACCCCATCACTTAAACATATCATAATTACATTATTTTTTAAAGGTATACACTTTATTTCATTTATAGAATATTTTAGGTTTATAGTTTTATATAATTAGGTAAAAAATTATTTAAAAAATTTAACATCTCTACACAATATCCATTTTTCCAATAAAACAAGTTTTTTACAGAGACACACTTGATTCATTCAAGGTAACTCTCATATCTATAAAGCTGAAAATATTAAAATTTTGACCCATCCTTAATCCCTTTGGAAAATAATTGGATAACATAGGATGAAAAAAACAAATATAGCAAGTGGCATAAAAAATTGTTATCCCATTTTTAATTCTGACTAATCCCTAAAAAAGTTTCCTTTTTTCTAAATGAACATTTGACCTCAAATATCCATTTAATTTTTGAGGAAAAAAACTTAATTTCATAATATATTTCATAATATATTTCATAAACAAATTCATATTCAATAATAAAGTAAAATTCATAATTATAACTTATTCCAAAAAACAAGATAACTCATTATTAGTTTTCCATGAAAACAATCCCTTGACCTTTTTAAAAAAAGATTCATAAATTTTCATTAAAAAAGGAATCTCATTATTTTACCTTTTTAAATAAATGATTTACATTTTAAAGCATTGAAATTATATAATTTATATACCTTGGGACATTATCCTTACATTTATCCTCACAATAACCCTTACAATCGAATCACCTAACCAGATAATTCTTAAATCTATCATGGGTAACCAGTCACCAGTAAACCATGCCACTTTACCAAATACATTAGAGATATATATAGTTATCACCCCTTAATAGAGATATATCAAGATAACTATCATTCATGTGAAATTTAAAAGAACAATAACATGAATAAATCATATATATATTTTAAATTAATTATATAATCTATTCGAATTAGCATCTAAGCCCATAAGAAATTACCCTTTAAACTATCTCATAATTATGAGAACAGTTTTCCATTTCCATTGAAACAAAAAAAATTATAGAAATATATATTTTAAAAATTATCATGTAAGATTTTATAGGAATATTGATAATTAATAATGGCTATGATGGTGGGAAAATGTGGTTAAATTTTATATGTTAAAAAGCATTCTATTTTCACTTTTTTAAAAAATATATCAAAATTAACCCATACAAGAAATAATAAAATAAATACTTTATGAAAATTTGTAATGGAAATAAAATATTATCTAAAATTACTTTTAAAAATCATTTAATAATAAATAAGAATATTCATGAAAACATTAAAATGAACAAGGACATGGGAAAAAGTGTTTAAAATAAATACAGTAACATTTTTAAGTAAAATTCCCTAACTTAATTCCCATCCAGCTTTATATATTCTATAACTAGTAAATAATAAAATTATATTAGTTTTATAATTTCTTAATATAAATTTACCTTTTCATTTCTTTATTATTATTCCATTATTCTATTTATTACCTTGTTTTATTAATATTCAAAAATGTTTTGGTTCACGTTGGATGTTTTGGGGTCATTCAGTTTTTTAAATTTATACCACATCGGTACATTTACCGTGGTCAAAGTGGTTATGGTATAATTTTCTCTAGAATCTTAATCATGTTATATTTATCATATTTATACTTTAGATTCACTTTTAAAACCAAACAAGTAAGGTGGTAATGAAAAATTAATAACATCATTTCATGGAGACAGTTGTCCGTATATATGCATAAATGATATTTTCATTTTTTCAATCAGTGTAAAAGAAGTAAATTAGATAATACAATAATTTTATCAGATCATAAAAATGTTTTTAATATTATATTTATTCATTAATTCTATTCTTATAAGTTTAAAACGAAAAATGAATCACTTTTCTTCATGAATATATTTTCTTATTCCCATTCAAGCCTTGGAAAAGGCTAAAGCATCTCCTTATATTGTTTTTTATTAACATTTACCTATAGAAAAGTCAAAATTATCATGGTAAATTCAGCTATATCATTCTTTATATTTTCCCATTAATAATATTTCTAAAGGTCTCTATACATCTTAATGCTACCAGGATGAATTTAAAATAGAGAGCTTCGAGATTCATTCAACAGTCCCTTCATCAGCTGGGAATCACATGGCACACAAAACCTATTTATAAATTTGATAACACCTTTATCAATGTTAAACTCTTACAATTTACCTTTCTTGATCTATTTTAATCTTTCTTTCAAACATATATCTTCTTTTGGAGCCTCTGTAATCCTTTCATATATAGATTAATACACTGATACTTGAGCCAGAACATAATGGTTTTCTATAACAAAATTTCTAGGAAAACATTCATTAAATCATTAACTAAAGGATCACTATCCAATCATTACATAGCTAATTATGCATTTTATTTTCAACTCAAGACAGCATTTACCATGTTTTCTTTACCTTAATGATAGTGAATTATGTAATCACAATCTTTAATATATTCTATCCATATTCATTGCCTCATGTTTTACTATTTTTGAGTAAATATATAGTTTAAACATTTATTATTAGAATATATATCACATTTAATCACATATAAATGATTCCTCTATATTTTAAAAGAAAAAACATCCAAAAACAGATCAAGGTGATGTGAAGGATAATTCTTATCATGTGATTTTAATTGTTGAGATGCATACATGATAACTAGATCACTATGCTTCAAGAACCAACAAGTCCCTTAAAAGAAGCATAACAAAAAATAAAAATTCATCGTTTATTAAAGGAAAGGATAACACTGAAGAATTAACCAATATTTTTTTTTCAATTCCTGAGAGAATTCATCACATTCCTTTTTCAGATGAATTTAACTCTTTTTATATTAAATAAAGTTAGTCAGTTAGAAAATTCAGAAATGTTTTCAATAAAATATTTAGTATTAACCTATAAATTCAATAGAAATTTAATCTCTGTGACATCTTATGGTCCTATACACTCTTCCAAAACATTATATCATACCATAATATAATTAATAAGTACTACCAATTTTTTTTTCTAAATACTCATGTAAGACTATATTTGTTAAATCTATAAATACAACAAGTGTGTTCATTAACCTGAATGGAATCACCAAAATCTCATAATAACCATACCTTGTATAATACACTATCCTCATAATTTATTCCTCCACATTTATCTAGTGATACCCGAACCAAAGATCAGTCATCAAAAAATACCATGTACCCTAGATGTGATCAAATAATTCATCAATAAGAGGCAACTGATACTTATTCATAATAGTGATGTAATTTAGTGCTCCATAATCAATGAAATGTATCATTGAACCATAATTATTTTTGAAAAATAGAACAACAGAACCCTAAAGAGAATTTATAGGGTGGATGAAAAACTTACTAATAAACTCCTGTAATATCTTTTTCATTTATAAAAACTTAATTAAATTCAATTTGTAAAGATGTTTTGAAATTGGATTAGCACTAGAAACTAATTAAATAATTAAATCAACCTACCAATCAAGAATAACACTAGAAAACCACATGTTAATACTTCTATATATTCAATATCTTCTAAAAATCACAAAATTTAATATTTTCTTTTCAACTACATCTGTAGGACAACTTTCACTACCATCTTTTATTAGTTTCTCATCATCTTTATATGTTATAAAATGCATGAACTAATTATTATATATATAAAAAAACTCATTCTAAGAAATGAATTATTTTGCTCTGCAATCTATCATAGCATGGTAAATTGAAATACAATCCACATCCATAATAACATGAAACTATACAATGGGAAAGATAATAATGTTTTTATGAAAAAACTACACAGATGATAACATAAATATTTTTTATAAATTCATGTTTCATTTAGACCACCCCCAAAAGTTTTCACAAAAATTAATGACTTCATTTAGTGATATGGTATTTCCATTTTATTTTCAAATTTGCAAGATATAAAAGAATAAGTGGATGAAAATAAAAAAATATATTTTCATAGTTTGAATATGCATATAATGTATAAATCACAACTTCATTTTAGGGACAAATATTTTCTATGTTCATGGATAATGACTTTTCCATATTTCTTTTTAAGATGATTCCCACCTTGAGTAACTAAATTTTGATATTCATTATAATAATAACCCAAATCATTACAATTAAATCATTTCATTTCATGATTTTGTTTACCAGTCTGACCATTTCAATTACACTTTTCTTTATAGTCATGAGCCATGTGTCTAGAATTTACACAATGGTAACACTTCCTAGATCTCAAAATACATTCTCTTGAATTATTATTTCCACACCTTTAAAAAGAGGGTAATTTAATTTTCTTACCATCAGGTTTATGTATTGAATGATTCCCTATTACTTACCACATGGATCAAATGTTATTTTTATTTTGTAAAAGTCCACAAATCTAATATCCACTTTCTTATCACACTGCAAAATTTCATTTTAACTTCCAAACCTATGAGTAACAAGAGCCCTTCGTATACATGGAAACAATCTTGAGTAACATATATCTATTTTATGACCTTTTTACACCATAGAATTTGGTACATATCAAGATAATATTGTAAAATTATCTTTATAGGTGGCAACATAATCTTCTTATTTTTTCTTCAATTCTATAAATTTCCTTTTAATTCTAATTCAAATCATTTTCTGAAAACACTCCTTAAAAAAATAGATATTTAAATATAATATATTATAAGGCATCAATTTATTCAATTTTTTTAGTGTACTTAATAAAATACCACCATTGAACAACTTAAACTTTAAAAAAATAAATATACTGGGTAACCTTATGATTTTATAAACATTGCAAAACTAAAAATATATTCTTTAGTACATTTATCCATCCTTCATATTTTACCAGGTCTGAAGATCCACAAAATATCTTATGGTTCTATTTCAAAAAATTCTCTACCATAGACATGTTCCTATATAGATAATTTAATTAGTCTCTTTGATGGGTGGTATCATTAATAGACCTCCTAAACTTAGTCAAAAATGTTATATAATTATTTATTACAATGACTCAAAGTTATAGATTTAGAAGGTTATTATCCTTTTGATGCCATTCTACTTTAGCTTCTATGTTTCCTTGATTGAAAACCATTTTGGATAGATATATATTAGATCAAACACATAGGAAATATTTGAAAATAAATCTCATAATAATATGACCATAAATTATATTATCTATAAAGTGTATTTTAAAATTCACCTAACCTCTATAGTTATCTAAACATTTCCTTTAATACCAACTATGATACGCCATATCTTAAACATCCCATAATTACATGATTTATGTTATGGGTTACACATTCTTTCATTTGTAGGATATTTTCCATTTTAAAGTTTTAGATAATAAGGAAAAACCTTATATAACAGAGTGGACATTTCCATAGAGTATTAGTTTTTCCGACATACTAAGTTCTATATAAAGATTTTCTTTCTTTGTTAAAGGTAATAATATATCTAAAAATGTGACTTTATTAAAAATTTTACCCATTCTTAATCCCAATGAAAAATAATTCGATAATATGGGATGAGTAAAAAAATCTCAATAAGGGATATAATTGAAAACTTACTCGTTATTCCATTTTCAAACCCAAAAAATCCATAAGAAATTTTTCATTTTTTACAATGAACATTTTACCTGAAATATCCATTTACTTTTTCATAAAAACAAATAAATTTCTTAATAAATTTTATAAAACATTTCTTATTCACACATAAAGAAAAAATTTAAAATCATAAGGTTTTATTTTAAAAAATGAAAAATCATTAATACCTTTATTTGAGATTAATCCTTTCTCCTTTATTTTAAAAAAATCATAAAATTTCCATAAAAACATAGATTATTTTCTTAGATTTAGAAATAAAAATATTTACTTTATAAACCATTAATATCATATAATATAGGTAACTTTGTACATTATCCTTACATTAATTCTTAAAAGAACCCTTAAAACGGAATTAACTAACAAGATAGTTCTCTTATCTATTAAGAGTAACATATAACCGGAAGACTCTGTTAGTTAACCAAATACATTGGAGTGAAATATCGAGCTCACCCATAATTAGAAATATATATGGATAATCCATCATTTATATAACATTTCTAATAACCATAGAATGAATAAACCACATATATATTTCACTTTAATCATAAAAACCATTTCAAATGGCATTCATGACCATAAGAAATAACACTTTAAATTAAGTTATAAAATCAAAAAAAAGTTTCTATTTCCTTATAATAACATTTTAAAAATACAAATTCACAGAATATTGTGATAATTATTTTAATTAAAAATAACAATGATATATATTAGTGTAATATTGATAACAAATAATGGCGAGGATGGTTCAAAAATACAGTCAATATATATTTGTTAAAAAAAAATTCTATTTGTAGTTCTATAAACAAATTCAAAATTAACCTATATTAAAATTGTTAAAGAGAGATTTTTTGATCCTTTTATAGAAATTAAAATATTGTCAAAAATTACCTTTAGAAAAAATTTATTTTTAGGAAATAACATTCTAGAAAATATTTCAAATAAAATAGACCTGGAAGAAAACGTGTTTAAAAAATTTACACAAACATTTTAATGGAAAAAACATTACCATAATTATCTTATATAATCTTACATTATCAAAATCATAAATAATAAAATTATATAAGTTTTAAACTTTCTTAATAAAACTTTTCAAGTTCATGTTCATTATTATTTTTCATTTTATTTCATTTATTACTATGTTTTATTTATTTTCAAAAATGTTTTGGTTCACAACAGGTGTTTTGGGGTCATTCAGTTTGTAAACTTATAACAACATCGAAACCTTGACTTTGGTTAAAGGGGATATCTTCCAATTATCTAAAAAATCATAAAATGTTTATATTGACCATATTTAAACATTATATACCAGTTTTATTCCAACCATGTAAGAAAATCTTGAAAAATGAACCATTCTATTTCATAGAGACGATAGTTTTTACATACATAAGAACAACATTTTTATTTTTCTATAAGGTGTAAATGAATAAAATTAGATAATATTTTACTTTTATATAATCATAATATTTTATAAATTTAATATTTATTCATTAGTTTAATCCTTATGGCCATATTTATAAGGTGAAAATGAAAAATGAATCATATCACATTGTGGAGGTGGTATTCCACACATATGCACAAACGATGTTATCAATTTATAATGGATGGAAATAGTAAGAAGATAAGTAAAATATTGTCATTATATAATTTTAATTATATAATAAATATTAAATATATTTATTTTTTAATTATTTTAACCATAAATATGATCCAACGATGAAAAATGAAACATATTGTTTTGTGGATGTGGTAGTCCACACATACGTACGAGCGAGGTTTCAAATTCTCATAAGATGGAAAATGAGGTGAAAATGGTTATTCCATTATTACAATAAAATTTAATTATATGTAATATAATAATGGTATTATTTCAATATGGTTTGAAAAATATTCTCAGGGGTTAGAATAAGGAATAAACATGGAATAGCTCGGTTATGACTTATTCCTTCTTCTTAGATATCTACCTTTGTATTACACCATAATTATTCTAGTATTTATCTTTTGATAATACCAAGACATATATTAAATGTGGGGGGATTTTGGGGAGTGTTTTGGGTTGGTAATTAAATAACTATAGTGATTAAAATGTGTGAGAAAAAAGGATACAAGGTACCCTTTTATATGTGAGGGGAGTGACACACTTTCATTTTCTCTAAACTTTAAAATATTATAAAGTATTATTCATTGATATGTGGTTAAAAAACTATCCAATTTTGAATATAAGGAGATAATATTAGAAAAAAAATCCCCCAATAAGAATTTAGATAATATTTTTTGGCCCTATCACTTAGTTTTTACCTTAATTAACCTGATTTACAATTTACCTTGGTGACACATTTTTTTACCATGGTTACTATTTGTAAAGAAAAAAATAGAATTGAACTCATTAATAAATTTTACCCACCTGATTAAAAATATTAGATTAATTTTTCAATAATAATTTTTTATATTTCTTTGAATTTATAAGTAATACATGTGTGGAAAACCCAATGAAAAATAGTTTTTATTTATTTTTGTTTCAAGTGTAAAAATGAACTTATACCAAAATTAAATATAATATTGATTCTTATAGAATTATTTATATTATATATAATATAATACATATTATTTTACTTTGATACTAAATATAAAATAGAATTATAATTTTAAATTACTTAATTAAATATAATAAATGATAGTTTTGTAAAAATTAAAATTGTTTAATATTCCCCAAAATAAATATTTTCATAAAAATCATAAAATTTAATACTATTTATATTTGATATTTTGATTCCAAAAATATAGAAAATTTTATCAAATTCTATTTTTAATATCAAATTTTTTTTCTATTAAATAAAACCTTATTATTTATGGAAAATTAATTTTGTTAAATAAAACTATTTTTTTGACAAAAAACATTTATAAAATTATTTATAAAATAATTATGAATATAAATCTATAAAATAAATACTTTAAATAATGAGATTGATTTATTTACTAGACTACCAAGTTTGTGACAATCTTATCCTCTTGAGAAATTATTTCCTCTCAAATTTATTCATTACATAAACAAGTGAGGGTATTTTCCCCTCATATCATTTTCTGATTCACTTATTGATTCCTCAATATTCTGATTATTCCATAAAAAATTTTCAGTGTGAATCACATTATTTCAGAGTACCTTCTCTCTACAATGAAAAATATAAGTCATATTTTCTTCATATGAGAGGTTCTTCTCTAACTGTACCCCTTTTGGGCTCAAAATCTTAGATGCATACGGGGAATACTTTCTTAGAAAATAAATATAAAAAACATATTGTATCCCAAATAAATTTTTTTAATGATACTATGTAATTAATTAATCCAAATTTATCAAGACTTTTTTTGTTCGAATCAATCATTAGATCAAATTTTCTTTTTTAGTAAGATTTATTACACCATTTTGGTGATATATTTCAAGAAAGACAGGATCACCTACCTTAAATGAAGGGCATTTCCTATAATTATCCGAATAACTATTTTTCTTACTCTATATTGTCCGTATATGATGTTGAATCATCTTTAACTTCTAAAAAATTTCTTATTTTAGTAATTCTCCAAACAATTTCCTTTCACTGACTTCATCCCAACATGTTGGAGTCTGACACCATTTTCTTTATAAAGCCTCTCCATTTGTATACTTGAATGAAAACTTTTATTATAAGAAAATTATACCAATGAAATCTATTGATCATATATTACCTGATAATCTTATAAATAATCATGAATCATATCTTCTGATATCTTAAATGGTTATTCTGAAAACCCATCAGACGGTGGATAAGAAGATGTAATGATATTCAATTCTTCACCCAATTAATTTTGAATTCTTTATAATGATTTGTTGTACATATGAGATCATGATTAGATAAAATAAACAGGGGAACTCCATGTAACTTGATCATATACTTAAGATAATATTTTAAAATCGTATATAAATACATAATATTATATATAGGTAGAAAATTCACAGATTTAGTAAAACAATCCACAATAACCCAAATTATATTATTAACTAAATATTTATTTGGTAATACCACCAAAATATTCATGGGATATATTTCCCTATTTTGATTTTTGGAACTAGATAAGGATGGAGCATCCTTTTTTTTTGTTTTCGATCATATTTAACTTATTGAAAAGTCCAAAATTTCCTAGGAAAATTTTCTATATCTTTCTTCATAGATTCCCACTAAAAATATTCCCAATGGACTCTTCACATATTAGTATAAACAATATAAATAATAAATGGAGAGATGTGGGCTTCAATGAAAAATTAATTCTTAAAATGGGAATTAATTGGCACAAACAACCTATTTTCATATCTGATAACACCTTATTTATCAATATTAAACTCAAGAAATGTATCTTTATTTATTGATTATACACTTTATTGCAAAAAGATCTTCCTTTAGAGAGTCCTTAATTATTTCTTAGAAAGATAAATTCCCTGATACCAGATCAAAAAAAGAAGTAGTTTATGTATACAGTATTAATAATATAATATTCAATAAATTATTAACTAAATGATCATATTTTAGTGATAACATAGTTAGGGATGCATTATATTTTTGACTCAGGGAATCAAATATTTTTTTTATTTACCAGGATGATAGATAACTATTGAATCATAACCCTTAATATATTCAATCCATATTTTTTCCTCAAGTTAAAATATTTTTAGTGAATATATCTTTAAACTTTTATAATCAAAATATATTTTACAATTCTACCCATATATATGATGCCTCCATAATTTTAAGGTAAAAATACTGTATCTAAATCAAGTTCATTTATAGGCTAGTTATGCTCATGTCGTTTCAATTAATGGTATGTGTACATAATAACCCAACCATTCAGAGTCAATAAACAATAAAGTACCTTAAAAAATGAATCACTAAAAAGAAAAAATTCAATATTTTTTATTATCAAGGCTGACATGAGAGCATTATGTAATATTTTTTAATTCCTTAAATTCATCATCACATTTCATTTTTGAGATGACTGTAACTCTTTTTCGAGTCAAAATTATTAGTAGGATAGATAAAATGGAAATTTTTCCAACAAAAAATTAGTAGAAACCTACTAGTCTGGGAATGATTCAAATCTCTGTGACATTTTTAGGGCTTGGACACTCTTCACAACTTTAATTTTATATAAATCAATATTTATTCTATCTTTTGAAATAATATACCCAATAAGAGAAATCTTCTTTAGAAAAAAATCACATTTAATGAATTTTCCATATAACTAATTTTTTTAAGGTTTAAAAAATAACCCTTAGGTGTTTATCATGACCATTATAGATTTAGCGTATACTATAATTTCACTGATAAACATAACAAAAAATTTATCCAAATAATCATGGAAATAATGAGTTATTAGATCCATAAATATTATGAGTTTGTTTGTTAACCCTAATAGTATTATCACAAAATCATAATGACCATACCTACTATGTAATTCTACCCTTGGAATGTATTCCTACTTCACCTTTAGCAGGTGATACCCAAACAAAGATGAATGTTTGAATAATATTGGTTACCCTAGGTTTGGCCAAAGAATTCATTAATATGAGAAAACATATACTTATTCTTAATAGTAATGTTATTGAGTTCTCTATAATCAATCAAAGTCTCATGAAACCATCATTATTTTTATAAAATATAAGAGATGCACCCCAATGATAAGTGATAGGGAAGATGGAACCCTTATTAATAAAATCATGTATCTAATTTTTTAATTCTAGCAACTCAACTAAATCCTTTCAATAAAGAGGTTATAAAATTGAATTAGAATCAGGTACTAATTCAATAGTAAACTCAACCATACAATCAGAAATAATTGGAGGAAAATTATCTGAAAATACATTCATATATTTATTCAATACTAGAACATCATCAATTTTAAGAGTTCCTTTCTTTTCAAAAATATGTGAAAGATAAATTTTACTACTATATTTTATTATTTTATAATCTTCTTGATATATTATTAATGGTATAATATAATTTTTATAAGTAAACGGAAAATCAATATAAAAAAATTATTTTCTCTTTAATATATCTAAGTAAGATATAATGAAAGCCAACACATACCCAGAATGACATCAAAATATACAATGAGAATAGAAAACGATTTATAGTAAAAACCATCCCATAGATGATAACAAATAGATTATAAAAAATCCATGTT
Source organism: Viscum album (assembly GCA_963277665.1). NCBI lineage: Eukaryota > Viridiplantae > Streptophyta > Magnoliopsida > Santalales > Viscaceae > Viscum > Viscum album. Next base: position 175,978,841 of record OY728157.1, read on the forward strand.
TTCTTTATACTACAGGCATTTTTTTCTAAAATTTATGACTTTATTTCTTAATATGGTATTACATTTTAATTGAAAATTTATTAGTTATTTAAAAATTCATGGATCCTAAATAAAAAAAAGATATTGGTATAGTCTAAATAAAATATTAATATATCGGTTACCACATTATTTGAGGGCCTATAATATTTAGTAGTAGTAGGAAAAATATTTTCTTTACCTTTATATTTTTGGCCATAATGGTTCCTACATTGAGTAATTACTATTGGATATGAATTATTATAATGATACAACTCACTGGAATTTAAAAAATACCACTACCAGCTTTCCATTATAAGTCTAATCATTACCATTACACTTTTATTTATAGTCATGATCCATGTTTTTAGTCTATAAAAATAAGTAAAACTTATCAAATATCTTTAAACATTATCTAAAATGATCATTTCTATGCTTATCACAATAGATAATTAGATCTCTTATTACCATTGGGTTTCTTTGATGAATTTTGTTAAATTTATAGATAAATGGATCACTTATTATAATTATAGTTGGAAGAGTTCATAAACTCAATCTGAACATTATTATAACATCACACAATATCCCCATAACATTTGAACTCTAGAGTAACCAGATATATTTGAAAAGTAGTCTTTAATCGGGAGTAATATCGATCAATTTTTCTATCATTGTCGACAATGAAGTTTGATGTATACCTGGATAATCACGTAAAATTAGCTTCATAAAAAGAAAAAAATCCTCCTCTTTTTTCTTTTATTCCATGAACTTATTTTCCATTATATATCTAATGGATTTAATAAAAATATTTTCAAGGTAGAGATTTTTAAATACCATGCATTCCATGGAATCAATTTCTTCATTTTCCAAAGTGTCCTTAATTTAAAACCACCATTGATCGGCTTCACATTCAAATCCATAAATAGAAAGGGTTAACTTCTGATGTTCCACCCATCTTATAACTTCAAATATATTCTATAGTTCATTTATAGATCCCTTAGTTTTCAATTTTTATAAATATCCACTAAATTATATAGAGTTATGTTTTATAAAATTATATACTATTGAAATGTTACTTTTTGGGGAATATAATTTCCCATTTTCAAGGGTTTAACTATTAATAGAACATGTCAATTGAGTTAGAAATACAGACAATGTCTCTATTACAACCATTCCACATTACTGATTTGGAAGTTTATTATCCATTTGATTCTTTCCAACATTTGATACCCTATTTCTTCTATATAAAACCATTCTGAAAAAACAAATATCAGATAATGAAAAATAAATGTTCAAAAGTTATATCATGATAATGAAATCATAATTTGATTCTATCTTTACAACCTAAATAAAATCAACTGAATATGTGGGATGATAAAAAAATATTATTAATGGAAATAAAATAGATAAATCCCATTAGTCATTTCTCAAAACTAAAAATTCCAAATAATTTTTTCCATTTACACAATTAACATTTTTCCTCAAATATCTACTTACTTCTTCATGACAACAGATTAATTTATTAATAAATTTCATAAAAAATTCATATTCAATTATAAAAGAAAAAATCAAAATAATAATTTTTTTCTTAGAAATCATGATACAGCAAGAATACCATTCGATGAAAATAATCCTTTCATAATTATTTATAAAAGTCATAAACATTTTTAAAAACTTAATATCATTTTATAACCTTTTAAAATCGATAGATTTATTTTATAAACAATTAGAATCATATAATTTCAGTACCTTGGTACGTTATGATGTTATTCACTAATTCAATAACAGTTATAATCGAATCACATAAGTTGATAATTCCTATATTTCCCAAGAGTAACCAATCACTGGAAAACACCATTACTTTACCTAATGCATTTCAAATTTATATCTATCTCACCCATAATTAGAGCTATATCGGGCTCACCCATCATTCATATAAAATATAAAATAATCATAGAGTGAATAAATCATATATATATTTTTGTTTAATCATAAAACATATTTTAGGTGTCATTAAATCCTATAAGAAATAACACTTTTAGTTATTTATAAAGATGTGAAAAATTTATGTTTCCTTAAAAATAATTTTTAAAAAAAAATTATAAAAATATTGATAGAAATATTTTCATTGAAAATAACCATTGAATCTTATAATGTAATACTGATAATTAATAATGGATATGATTTCTAGAAATTGGGTTCAATTCATATATATAAAAAAACTTAAAATTTTACTTTTATACAAAAAGTCAAAATTAACCCATACAAAAAAAATTTAAAATGAATCCTTTTTAAAATATTATTAAGAAAGTATAATATCATCTAAATTTACCTTTAGATACCATTAAACAATAAATAATAATATTCTTGATTTTTTAAAGAACATGTACATGGAAGAAAATGATTTTAAAAAATTTATAATAACATTTTAATGGAAAATCCTTTTACCATAATTCCCATATAGCTAGATACATTATCTAAATCTTTAATAATAAAATTATTTTAGTTTTATATATTATTTAAAGCCATTTTATGTTCATTTAATTATTATTATTATTTATTTTATTTATTACTAGGTTTTATTTTTTTACTAAAATGGTTTTTTTCATATTGGAATTTTTGGGGCTATTCTATTTAGAACCATAAAACAGCACCAATGCATTGACTATGATGAATGGGGTTATGGTCACATTATATAAAAATTATTAAAAAGTTTATATTTTTATAATTTTTATGTTATATATACATTTAAAACCTACATTATAAGGCGATCATGAAAAATGAACCATGACATTCCATGGAGACCGTAGTCCGTATGTATGTAAGAACGACGATTTCATTTTTTTAAAAAGTGGAAAAAATATATATAATATTTTACTCTAAAATAATGATAAATATATTATAAATTAAAATTTATTCATTGTATTTATCATTATTACCATCCTTATAAGGTGAAAATAAAAACTGAATCACATTTCTTCATAGAGGTGGTATTACATACGTATGCACAGGCGACAATATCAATTTTCAATGGATAGAAATAATAATAATTTAAGTAATATAATTTATTTAAAAAGTAATAATTATTTCATAAATATCATATATATTCATTTCTTCTTTTATTTTAATAACCCATTTGGTCTAGTGATGAGAAACGAAACACATAGCTTGATGGAGGTGATAATCCACATGTACGCAAGTGTGATGATTCAATTTCTCATATCATGAAAAAAGAAGATTAAATTTGGTTATACCTTAATAATAATAATAACCTTTAAGTACATTTAGTATAATTATATTATTATTTTATCATGGTTTAAGAATATTTTAAGGTGGTAGAAGAAGAAATATACATGAAATTGGTCGGTTAGGATTTGTAACTCCTCTTCGGATATATCCATTTGTATTACACCTTAAGTCTTATAGGATTGGAATTTTGAGTAGATAAATACCTATATTATGTGAGGATAAATTCCTGGGAGAGGTTTTTAGATGTTTGTTGAACTAGAGTGCTCAAAATGTGTGAGAAAGGGAGGAGAGAAGGTTCTACTTGTAATTTTTATAAAATTTTAAACATTATATTATTCTAATCTTGGTAAAGTGGCCCTAAAACTATCCATTTTTTAATATAAGTTTGTAAGGGTATAAATAAAAACATTCAATAAGAATTAATATTATAGTTTTCGGTCTTATCATTTAGATTTTTCCTTATTTTACCCGATTTATCCTTTACCGTGGTGACACATTTTTACCATGATTACAATTCAAAATGAACAAAAATGAAATCGAGATCACAAAAAATAATACTATTTTATATATTATATGTTTATTACAATAATGAATTCAATTTATTCAAATTTAAATTTTAATATAAATAAATTTATCTTTTAAATAAAATGATATATTTAATGGAAAAGAGTTTAGTTAAATAAAAATATTCTTTTTTGATATGAAATTTTTTATAAAAGTATTTAAAAACTATGATGAATAAAAATAAATGAAAAAAATAATTTTGAATAATAATAATAATTTATTTCTAGGATTATCTAGTTTGTCACAAATATTAATATAGACATTATCACTGGATTTCCAAAGACTCTATAAAAGAATGATATCATATGGGTTATTGTTAGTCACCATACATGTCTGTACATTTCCTAACTATATGGAAATATCTTCCTGTTTATCACCTCATGTGGATCTATATTAATAAATTTTCTAGACTTCAAGGTTAAACTCTTTTGATTGCATCTGATCATGACCCATTATTTGCATCAAAATTCTAGAAAAGTCTTTAGTAAGCTCTCTACAATGAGCTAGATTTGAGCACTACTTGTCATCCACAAAAATATTGATAGACTAGATGGATAATTTAGACACTATAAGACAAGTTATTTTCATGGTCACTGGACTTTCATAATATATAGGATTGATATTTTCTTTGATGGAATTTTCATATAATAAAGGTTTCCATTAGAGTATTCAAATGGCCCCGTATGAAGTATTGTATGGGAATAGATTTCATAAACAATCTTAATGGGATGAATTTAGGGAAAATAATTTTTTAGGACTAGAAATTAATGAGGAGACAATGGTGAAAGTGATAACTATTTAAATCCTATCAGGGTACCTCAAAGCTATAAAAACAGATATGCAAATAATCATAGAAAATATTTATAATTTAAAGTAGAATATCATGTATTCTTGAAGATATATTCATTAAATAGTGTAATATTGTTCAAAAAGAAAGGTAAAATAAGTCCAAGGTACAATAGGCCTTTTGAATTTATGGAAAGAATTTGAGCTGTGGCTTACCATATTTTATTACCACCTATTCTATCTAATGTTCCTAATTTGTTCTATATCTATTTATTGTGAAATTATATTCCTGACCCAACACATGCTATCACCTATAAGGAAAGATATCTTGAAAAATATTTTTCATATAATAAAGAGCCTATCCAGATTCTTGACATTAGAGAACATGGGTTGTAGAATCAGTCGATTTGATTAGTGAGGGTACACTAAAATATCAAGAAATAGAAGAGAAAATATAGGAAAATAAATAATTTACAATGATAAAATACACACATATACTCATGAGGTTACATTATATATATATTTAGGATAAATTTAAGGAGTTAAGAATGTAACACCCATGATTTAATTATTGTATGCTATATTTTTATTATATAGAAACTATGAAAAAATATACATTGAATTATTCAAAAATATGTTTAAAAAATAAATTCCCATGTTTATAAATTTAATTTTAAGAAATTAATTTCATTTTTGAATTCATAATATTGAAATTATATTAAGATTTTAATTTATATTTTTCATATATAGTTGATTTTTAGGTGAATAGTGAAAATACCTATTTTAGAAATTATCAGTTTTATGAAAAAATAATGATATAAGAATAATTTCAAATTTTATGATTTATTTGATATAAAATATATATATTAAATAATTAAAATAATTAAAGTAAATACATAATTCTAATCTTAAAAATATATGTTTAACATCTTGGAAATCTATGTAATGTTTTTGTTCAGATAAAAACTTTATTTAGTTATTTTATTTTAATTATGTATTCCCATGGTAAATTTATGTTTTGTTTTGGTTTTAGAGATAAATAAGACTTATTTTAATTCACATAATATAATTAATTCCAATGAAATCAATATTATACAATATTTCAATGTAATATCATTTTTATGATTAAAATAAACATTTTTCTAAAAACTGTTTTCATTACATTTTAATATTTTTTATTAAAATTATATTATAAAATTATAGGTTTTGAATCAAAGAAAATATATTCTTTATTTGGAATCAGAATAATTAATATTAGGTAATAATTTTAACTATTTTTTTGGTCACAATGAATAGTAACCATGATAAATATTTATCACCTTAGTTAAGGGTAAAATGAGTTAAAAGGGCTAAAATTAATGTGATAAGGCTTAAAGATAATGCAAAGCACTTGATTAAACCCATTTTTTTTGATGAAATTCTAAATTAACCTTATAATATTTTAATATATGATAATTAGAGCCAGTTTCACTAGAAAATTGTTTTTTATTAAAATCTTTTTAGTAATTCAATGTGTGTCCCTCCCTTACAATATAAAGGGAACCTCTTATCCTCCATTATCCGTAATATTTGTGACTTATAGATCAGAAAATACACACCCAAAAACCATCCTATACTCCTTCCACTGTTTATTGAACTCATTTTCTAACCCTAAGACCATCCTTGGGCGGCCTAATGTGTAAGTTAAAGGAGGTCGCTTAATGAAGAGGTAATCGTCTTACCCAAATCATTAAATGTTTATTTCTTGTTATACTGATTCTATATCTATTGTGTACATCATAACGTAATTAATACAATATAAAAAATATAATGAGATGTTATTATGGTTCTGGGATAACCATTTTCTACCTCCGTTCTATCCCATGGAAAATGAAAACAATGCCCATGGATACATATGACCTACTATATCCATGTAGTAGTGTAATTAATTTTTCATCACTATTTTTATTTGATAGGTATAAAGATTAAATTATTGAAATATATATTTTATTTATGTCATACTTTTTATTCTGTAAAAATATAATATTATCTACCATATTACCCTTTCATATGTTGGAAAATGATAGTGTAGTCCATCCATCCGTGTGGAATACAATTTCCAAGAAATTATGTGATTTATTCTTATATAATAACCATGAATGAATGATTTTAATAGTGTATATAATTAATAAATGTTATATTCATGAAATTATTAACATTATAGAGATTTTGGATCCATTTCATAACTCTTTTAACCATGAAAAATATAACAAATTAATTTTTGAAGAACTGACTGAATAACCTTAAAGTAGCCGATGTAAGAAAAAACTATTTAATGGATGAATTTCAAATGATTATAAAAAAAATACAAAATGGAATATATATTTAAAAATTTCTTAATCAATTATTTTAAAAAATAAAATTTATTATGAATTAGGACCAAACATGTATTACTAAGATGATACCCAAGGAAAGGGATTTATTTACAATCTCATTTTATTTTGGGATTGTTTTTGTTCATACCTAGTTTAGAAAAATTATATGATACTTATATTTTAATTCCTACAAATTTTCATTTACTCAAGTTATATTAGGATTTATATGTTTATATTTCTTTTCTTATATATTTGGATGAAGAATCAAAAAGTAAGTTACATGTGAGGGACTTTCTTTAAAAATCCTGTTTTGATGTTTTGCTTCCAAATTTTTTTTATGTTCCCATATTTTCATTAAAATGTTTTCAAAAATATTTTTCCTATCCTCCAAATATTTATTAAAATATTATTTATACATTCTCAATATCTATAAACTATTTTAGAAGGAATCATATTTTTATTTCCATAATAAGGTATTTTTTACCGAAGGTTGGAATGGAATCATTGTTTTAACATACACAACATGAAAGGATTTTCTAGCCATCAGGACTAATATTGTATTTGAGGACTCATTTATAATTTTCCATGGTTATTTTCAAATAAAAATTTTCAGTAAATATTATGTGAATTTTTATTGAAAATGATAGCAATGGGAAATGAAATTATTTTCTTAATGGAATTAAAAATATTTAGAAATTTATTTATAACTCTTTTATTACATGAAGTTAGAGGGAAGTTATTTTTAATATATTGATTATATATTTCTTTTTAAATGATTGTTTTTTCTATAAAACCTTTATTTCAAATGAATTTATTAGATTCCTTCATCTTTAATGATTATGGATTACACATTATTTTGAGATCATTCAATATCACATAATTATATTCTCTATAAATCTCCATTATTCATCAAACATTATTTTTTTAATTTATGTCCACATTTTCAATATCAGGGGTGAATTCAGTATAATTTATATTAATTTTATGATATCTCAACCATATACCATTTCAATATATGACATCAGTTAAAGTATTTTTATTAAGTAATTTATTTCATTTACTTAGGAGATATTGATGTTATGTAATCTTGATTCAATAAAATTGATTTTTTATTTATATGGAATTTTAAGAACTATTTGAACATTCAAAATATGGGGAATTAATAGGATGTTCATGTGAATGTTGCGTCGTAGTTTTAGATAACCCCTTGATGTATTTACAGGTCTCATTAGACAAAATAATTGACATTAATTTTTTTGGGTATTTGGTTTACACCTACCCATTTATTAAGAATGTTATCTTGTTTGAGAGGCCTTAATAGTAAGATTCATGATATCTTGGTTGAGAGGCCTTGATCACAAATGCAAAAAATTATGCCTTTCCTTTGTTAAGAATTCAGTTTCTATTATCTCTGTGATTTCCTATGTTGATATTAGCCATTAAACGTTCATTGAACTCCATATGTTGATTGTACAAAATGTGGTTTGATGATACAATCATCCATATTGATCATGCATTATTTACTCATGATAGATTCTGCTATATGTACCCTTTACTGAGTATCAGATCTCAATAATTTTTTTTCTTCCTAGAGGATATACAAAAAATATTTGGAATGATTTAAAAGTAGTAAGAGTGTTTATTATGCTATGTTTTTATAATTCCAATGCAATTTATGAATCATTTATTTATTTATTTTTCCATGATTTTTAAAATGACTGATCATACATGATGAGATCCATTTTATATTGTACGAACATAATAACATAAACACTGGATCTATGTTTTATGGAGTTGGGGTGTCACATTGTAGGTATTTTTCCTGTATTTTGGTGGTTCATGGGAGATGCATCTTACGCTTTTAAAATTTTCCAATTTACATAGTTAACACACATATATTCATATAGTTTCTTTTTAGGATTTTCATTGTAGACTATGATGATCTCATGTATACGGGCTAGAGGCTTGGGAGTCATCTCTTAACAAGTCAAGTATCATATAGTAGACATCCTAGAATATTTGATTTATTAAAAAATAGTTAGAGGATACTCAAAGTAGGTAGATATCTTATTCCAATAGAAGACATTTCCCTTTGGAGTTTGATTGGGAAACTAGGTATTTATTTGAGTATCACCTCAGTTAGTAAACACGCATTTTTTGTTTTTTCAGAACTTGGTGCCTTGGTTTGTGGGGTCATTTTATATTTTTAAGAGGATTGATACTGTATTTTATCAGTTATCATTTAATCAATGTTACTATTCTATGCAGGATTTCATCTTTGTATCTTAGTTTTGGAAATACCATTCTAACCCTTCTCATGTGATCAGTATGAATGAGTTCAATCTAATAAAGGATGCTTCATTTTATAATTTAATGGTCTAGATAGTCAATTAGATTTAGAAAATTATTCATAGGATGATAGTGTGAAGCGACAAAAAGGGAATGTCTAGAAGGAAAAGTGGGTGTTGGAATATGATATGTGGGTTTGGTGACTATATCATTTCATCAACGAGGTTCAGTGATGCTCGATAGTGTATCTCAGGTATGTGCTACTATAATATGGAGAGGTTGTAACACCCCAAAACTATATAAGTTATTTTGTTGTTTAAAGTTTTCTAAACCTCATATATTTTGTTTGTTTTTGAGTATTGGTGTAGTTGGAGGGTGCTTGGGGGTGAAGTCCCCTTGAATGGCTTTGGTGCTAAGACATCTATTTACTGATAGATTCAACTATGTACCTAATGAATTAGAACTATGTAACTTGTGTAGGTGGTTGGGAAAGATGTATCTCCCATTGGGACAAAGGGTAGTCGATGAACCCTAATAGGGTATCCAATGTGTGCATATTTAGTTTTTAGAATATATTTTAATTTAATTCAATTAATTAAATGAGTCTAAATGTTTATAAAATTTGGTTATCCTCTAATTTTAACTCAAAAGTAGTAGTGTCCCTTTTCCCACTATACTCTATCTCTTTATTCTCTCATAAGGACCATATCTATTGCATTAAATATTAGATCAGAGTTCTGACATTCCCTAAGAGTTGTTATAGGTGTTTCTAACTATCCTCTTGTGAAAAGTATCTGACCCTCACTTATTGTTTTATTATGTATCATTTAGTAATCCATAATTTGTGGATTTCTCTCAATTTATTTTTTCATTGATTATGGCCGAATTAGATAGTGGGTTCCATTGAGTTGGACTAAAAAAGTCTCAACTTGGTGATCCTATACTTTCTCATTGGTGTTTTCATATATAAAATGCGTCACATTAAATGTGAGAAAAACAATTTATTTTTTATTATATATAAATAATTTAGTTTATTTTCATTAAATCCATTTATTATGGCTAGAGCTTGGGAAGGACTAAGTGGTCTTTGGGAGGTATGTGTTTTCACCATTGGTTTCCAATGATCATTTCCCATGTGAATTTGAGTTTGAAACCATGAATTCAAACTAGAGATAAGTGACTATGTTTGAGATTCAAACTTGGGAGCCTCATTTGGTGTCTTAGTATATTCCTTGGCAAGGAAAGGACTGGGAATGGGCTATTATTTTAATTATTTATCTTAAACACTTAACTCTAAGTGTGTTAATATCTAAAGATCATAACCATTGATGGTTTATATATTTTTAATTTTTTTCTATTGGTACTAAATGATAAACCATTAATTTTAATGGATTATTGGTATGTTAGTGGTACCTCATGCACATAGAAATGTTTATAGGTGGTATCTCATCCACCTTTATAATATGTTTGTATCCCGTCCAATATAAGTTGGACAGTGATCCATCATTCACTAGGAGGTTGATGAAATGTTAGAACCTCATTTAGATTTAGAATTTGGGTTGGTGGTAGAACATCTACCTTGTGGTTTTTGTTGGTGATATATTGACCTCCAATGGGTTTTTCCTAGTGGTAAATTTTCCAATTTAGGACAAATATTGGTAGTACATCATTCACCCAATTATTGTTATTATTGATACCTTATCCACCTAAATTCTTTTATCACCAATCTTCCATCAAACATGGAATTAATTTTGGAGGTATAAATTCACACTAGATAGTTGACAGTGATGGTCCATCATTCACATGAATTTGGTTAGGGGTGTTGTATTTTATACTGAAGAAGATTATTCTTGTGGTGCCTCCTCTACCAAAAAAATATTATATTGATGGAATATTTTACACCATAGATGTATATTATTGGTATATCAACCACCTATTATGATAATTGGTAATTTATCATCCACTATGTATTTTTGATGCCTTATTCATTAGGTAATGTCTCATTCACCTTTAACACCTGGTTGGTCATGGATTTTTCACCTATATGTCTTATTAAAGTGATAAATTATTGAAACTATCACGAGTTTTTTCAAGAAATATAGATTTGAACATGATAAAAATATAGTATAGTGGTGTTACTCTGGCTTTTCGAAGGAGATGAAGTAATCCTTAGTTTTTTTTGTGTGGGTTTGGGTGATGTTGAAAAATCATAGATCCATGTGTTTTGTGATTTAGTGAAGGTGAAAAACTATTTTGATAATTTTTGAGATAGTTTCCTTAAATTTTATTTTCCATCCACCTTACATGATAAATAATAATTTTCTTAATTAGACACTCTCCTGATCTCTCACTAATTTTTTTTGATCTCAACCAATATTCTTTCCTTGGTGTGGAAAGATTAAAAAAATTGTAATTATATGTGAATTCTTTATCATCATAATTAAATATTGATTATGGATATTTGATCACACTATAATCCAACTCGCTACTCTTCACCATATGAGGGATTAGGAAGGTCAAGAGACTAGGTAAAAAAAATACCATGGAAATAAAAAAAGAATTGAAATATAGTAACCAAAGAAAATATCCTACTACATAAATTAATCAAAAAAATTATTGCGAGATTGAGAAAAATATAAATTAATATTAAAATATTATAATTCAATATTAGGGGTGGGAGGAATGACATTGGATCATCCACAAGAGGCCCAATGTTCCATCACTAGAGAGCATATAACAAGCACAAAAAGGGTGAGAACCACTAGAATCTACTATAATGAATTTAATTCCCATTTATAAGTTTACTATGAATGATTATGAATATTTATCAAAGCAAGGATGTTATACATAATAATTTTAATAGATCAATCTTATCCAAATGGATGGTTTGAATTTTCTTCATATTCTCAAGTGAAAGATTCATTCCATTGATTATAATATGATCATTATCTCTCTATGTCTATATTTATCTCCCTCTTTTTTAGATCATGAGACATCTTTGAGTTCATGGTTTATATTGACTATTTTTTTTTAATAGATTAAAATATAATATTCTCATGTTCTTATAATACTTTGTTTGGGTTCCATGTGGGTTGACTATTGATTAATATATTTGATTGAATTTACTAACCCTTACTTATTTTTTTTGAGTGAATTAAGATCTAACACATGATGATATGTTGGGTTAGCATCAATTTTAGTGTTTTTTGATCTATTGAGTCTAATGTTGTAAATTGACTTGTTCACAAAATTCTTTCTTTGTTTAATAAACTATGAGATGTGTGGATTGATTCTAGATCCTCTTTTTTCGATTTTGTGTTCTTCCTTGTTGGTGGATTATATTATGGGCATGTGCAACATAAGTTTTGAGGTAGGTTTTTCTATCTATAGAATATGTTGGTGAACTTCATTTCTATTTTTTTATAAATTGATTTATAAATTAAGTGACATGATTTAATTTTTGATTTATGAGAGTAGAAATGAGTTTTCTTATAAAATATGTTTTACCCTAGTTTTGTAAAGAGAAATGTGTTTTTAAAAGCAATGTGAAATGGTTTTCTGAAATGGGTTTCAAAGAATTGTTTGATAAAATGGTTTGATGAAATGAATTAAAAAATAGAGCACATGGGAAGCCTTTGGTACATACATGAGAGGTTTATTAATAGGCCTCATCTATTCATACTGTCAAGGTGTTCACTCCTAGGGTGTTCTCCTACTCCCTAGTCGTATTATTATAGGGACTTGGTAGAATATATTGAAGGGTTAAATTTCTTGGGTATTACTATACTTCCTAGATTCAATTTATATGTCTTGGGGCTTGATGTTTGTGTGATTTTATATTATTGAGGGTGTGGGTGTCATAGAAATCATGTCCTAGTTTGATAACTGATATTATATTATGCGCTTTTTGGATTATATTGTTTTAGTTATACTACCATGGATTTGATATGACAAGTGATACACACTTTTCCTTGATTTGATATATCTGTATTGATATATGTATATGAAATGCTTTGAAACTGATTTACCTTCTTCATTTCAAAATGTGGAAAAATGGGAAATTAAATTAGTTATATGATTCTTTTGATATAAAATTACTAATGTTTATATATAGGGACCCTAATTTTTCTTAGACGACCATTACATCATTTTTAAGATAAAGAAAATAATTGAGATTCAAATTCAGGATCGAAAGGTTTAGTTTCTTAGGAAAAATAAGATCATACATATCTCTTACATAATAAGACATAAAAATTTATTTAAATATTTATTCTTTATCATTGTAAATAAATTCATTCTTCTCAGTACAAGTCATCACCTGAGGATATACATCCAAGAAAGGGGTGAGATAAAATCATTTTAAGAGGATGGATAATAATCAATATAACAGGGGTGAGCATAATCATCATCATCATCAAATAATAAGCATAATATCATCATCAACAACATGGGGGAAACAAGTGATAAAGGTATGGAATGTGGAAATTCATAAAAATGAAACATCATGTCTTATTAGTCCAATACCACATATAGTTGTAAACAAAGATAGAATCATGTTCATGGATAACATATGTGCATAATCATAACATCAACATTGTGAATAAATATAACATAATGTTCACACATAAAACACATAATCTCATGAGATACATCACATCACCCAATGCAGTGGAGGGATATATAATTCTCATACCACCCATCGCACAACAATATTTACAAAATCATGCATTCCACATAAAACGTATTACAATCATAGTAATGAATTAAACCATGCAAAGGAATTGGTTTCCTATAGAATTCATCAATCACGATTTCATGAATACACTTTGGGTTTCCTGGATAAAATGTGGGAAAAAATTTTGGTGTAAGAATTATTATTTTTTAGAGAAGAAGAAACACCTCATGATTAGTCAAAGATATTTATTGGAAAAAAGAGTTCTTTTGGAAAATATTTTTAATTTTCATAAAATCAAGTTGTAAAAATTTATACCTCCAAAGAGAAAAAGTAATAATAATGAAATTATATTTAAGGACTATTAGAGGATTATTAATACCAAATATTTCATGAAATAGAGATAACCCAAATAAAAGGTGTTGGGTTTGAGAATCCCCTTACCTTTATTCCCTCATTATTTCATCGCTTTTCCACCTCCGGAATATTAAACATAGATTTATTAAAACATTGATCTAGAAGTAAATTATAGTCATTTAAACAATCCCTATTTTGCAGTGATTTCCTTATTTTCATTCAATGTAATTTATTGAAAAGTATAATTAAACACTTAATATAATAATTAATTTAATTAATTATTTATATATTATATTTAATTAATCCCATACGTCCATGAAGTTGGTTATAATAATTGTCATTGAAATGTCTCTGCAGGTGTTTAACAAACAATTAACAGGATGTTATCAAAAGAGAAGGAAAGAGAAGTATAGAATTTATATTTATAAGATTCATGATAGTTATAGTGGGAAAAAATTATTAATATAATGTTATATTATTTAATAATTAATTTTTTGGTTTATGGATTTGAAAGGAATTGGGAAAAAGAAGAAAGAGAAGAAGAAAATAAGGAAGAGTTAATGGAGACTTACTCTCTCCTTGGTGTAGTTTCTCTTGTATGACACTATAAATATCTTAAATATTGGATTTGGATTTATATCAAGTGTCCCTAAGTGTTATAAGAGGATTAAGAGAGAGGTTTTGTTCAGATATTTGGATTTTTATTGTGTGAGATGAGTGGTCTTCCATGGGGAGGGAGAGGGTTTATTTATACATATGGAGAGGGGTATTTTTTGAATAAAATATTGACCAAAATATTATACCCATGGAAAACCTTATAATAGTGATTTTTGACATTATAAACCATATTTTAATTTAATTAATTTATTTAAAAATTTTATTCTCTTTATAAATAAAATTAATTAGTTTAATCAAAAGGAATGGTGGAAAATGAGAAACGAATATTCTAATGGAATATGTTCGATTGTTTCGCTTTGGAAAGTAATTTTTAGGTTTGGAAATTTATTTTATCATATTTTAATGAATCATTTATGAAATATATCATGGAAAAACCTCAAGTTCTATAAATTATTTTTTCATTATTACATTTTGAATGATGTAATTTAAGATACACTAGTTATGTGAAATAATGCATTTTTACCATTCACCCAAAAATTGATGTATTTCAAAAGATTACCAAAAAACCAACCTTGTATAATTTAATGTGATGATTTTAAAATGTATATTAATTTTATCAAAATAAATTTCTAAAATAGGTAATTTTAAATTTTAATATAAAAATTATGATTTTTATGAAATAATTTAATACACTATTTATTACAAATAAGTTTATATTTCCTTTGAGTTTTTTAATCATTATATTTATCTTTGGTATAATAATATAAATATTTACTTAAATTAATAATAAAAAATATTATTCATATCAAACTTAAATATTTTTCAGTAAAATTGCTATTCTTACTGTCCTATTACTATTCCCAACAGTTAGGTTACTATTCCCAATGGCCATGTTATTATTCCAACAATCACATTTCAATTCCAAATATCACATTACCTCCTATAAATACCTATACATTCAATAATTTATGATTCATAAAAATTCTTCTTAAGGTTCTATATTTCCATTATCTATAATGTTTCTTAGTTAACTTATAATTTTTTCTTTTTTTATAATGTTGGTAGTGAGGGTAATGATTATAATAAATTGGGGTGATCCCTGTTTTACCTATAAGCCTTTCTATTATATATTTTTTTTGGCTATTTTTAATGTTTTATTAATGGGTTTCATTACTAATTAATTTAATTGTATTTGTTAATGAAATAGTGTTTTTGATGTTTTGTATATATTTTTTATGTGTATAACGTTATATAATATACTACAACACATATTTATTCAGGAAACAAATATTACTAAAAAAATTGGTCATTACATTATTCCCCTCTTTAAAAATTTCATCTCAAGAATTTCAGTTCATATTCTCCGTTGATAATAAGTGAGGGTACTTATATTTGATTGTTTCCTTAGATTCCCTAGTTACCTCTTCATAATTGTGGTTTCTATATTACACTTTGACAAAAAGAGTTATCTTGTTGCGTAGAGCATTGTATCTAAGGTCAAACATTTTCATCAGATTCTCTTCATATGAGAGTTTATTCTCATATTGTACCGCCTATAGACTCTATAAATGTGAGGGATCAGGTATTTACTTACTTAGAAGTGATGAGTTTAACAATCATGAACTTGAACCATACTTAGTGGAAGTGAAAGTTGATTGCACACAACTGTTATACGATCAAGGATCTCAAAGGAACCAATGTGCATGGGGATAAGCTTTCCTTAATTTCCAAAGCACATGAGTCTCTTTTATGATTATATACAAAGGAAAACCTTTTATCCAACATCGAACACCAAGTCAATTCGATGGTTTTCAACATACAATACTTCAAAATAGGCCTTTAACAATGCTAAAAATGGCCTTTATCATTGCAAGATAAGCATTGAATACTAGAGAAATATTAAAAGCCATAATATTTTATCAGTTCTTGTATATGAACTGATAAAGGGGCCTGATGCAGTGTTATACAACATCATACTAAAACACAAAAGTAGTGTGCTGTAGCAGAACACCACAACTGAAAAACAACACGAAATCAACAAAAATAAAGTACCAATAGAGAATATAAGTAAAATAAAATTTAAAAAAAAATATATGAAAAAAACAGTATATTATATACATTAAAAAGATTAGCTTATACAATTACAGAAGTAAAAATTATTACATACATTCAAAAACATCAATGTTCCTTTGTATTTTTATCCTAAACCCTTCTTGAGAAAAAAAACTTTATAAGAAAAAAATTCTTATTTTAGTAATGAAATAAAGAAATTAATTAACCAAAAGTTTTAATTTTAAACTAAACTTTGAATCATACCAGGAACACTGTGTATCAGATTGAGTTACAGTTGATTCTTGCATATCACACCATTTCTTATTCATCTTCAAGAATTAACTCTGTGAAAATTGTTGAGAAAGTGTGGTCTTCAATAGAACTCTATTTTATTAAGGGAGAGATTGTTGAGAACAACACTATCTCTTTGTGATGATTTTGATGTTCACAAATGACCTTATTTGTTATTCTAATGATTTTACTTTGAGTATATTTCCTAAAATTAATATTATTTATAATTCTATTTTGTAATAATATTTCAGTGTTTAATCCACATGGAATATTTGATAAAGCATTCAAAAATAATTTTTAGCACATTATCATGTTCTAGAAGCACTGTTCATGCTCTATGTGTTCAGAAATAACTTTAGCATGTTCTAGAAACACTGTTCATACCCTACATTGAGGAGCGTTACGTAAGGATGAAAACTATCACTTACAAGTTATCAGAAAAGTATGGTTAAGTCACCATATGTTATTAGAAATGTATGGAAGAAGAACCCTACATTTGGAAGGAACCGTACATTTGAAATATCAGAAAATTATGGAAGTAGAACCCTATATAAGTATGAAAAGTAAGGTTTGTTTCTCAAAACTATGGTTCATCAACCTTACTTTTGTAAACAACCATACATTGGATCATTTACCTTTCATTTAGAAGTTTATAAAAGTATGGATTATAAAGCATACATTTGAGAGTTAAATAGAAAAGTATGTATGATCAACCGTACATTTAAGATCAACCTTACGTTTGCAGAATGAATCATAAAATCTTACATTCCTGATCAATCTTATGTTGTGAACCTTACGTTTAGAGAATGTATGCTATGTAGTTCAACCCTACGTTTGGTGTCAGAGATTTAAATTATGACTTTATTAAAGAAACAATATTTATGCAGATTATTAGGCTGATTTCAAGCCAGATTGAAATCCTGAATCTAAATCACTTATTTGACTGATTCAAATCCATTTATTTATGATTCAAAAGATCAATTTAAGAGTAGATTTTCATGGAGAATTTCAAGGGGAGTTAGGACTACTTTGTTATTAAATCTTTTGAATATCGTGATTCTAAAGGAGACTTTTGTGGATCTAAATTTAAAATGAGAACACTCATCTTTATTCTATATATACCTGTATTATTTTTTATTATAGAGACAAAGGCTAATCATCGAAAAGAAGAAAAATATATATCAATCTCTTTGGTTTTTCACTACTAAAATTTACAGACACAATTGATACTTACAGATCTTCTGTTATGAAGAGAGGCAAATCTCTGTTTTCTAAAGAAGAAGAAACAAGAATGAATATTCACCAATTCTACATCAAATATATTTTTTGAATCAACTGTTGTTGAAGTTTAAAATTATATTTCAAGATCTACTACAACTGGATTGACTCAGAACTAATCTTACCTGAAGAACATCATTTCTGAATATCGATGATCCATCGACTGTCAATTGCGTGCTGTTGTAATTGTGAAGAACAACTGGAAAGTATTTCAAAGAAAAAATAATCTTTTACTTTATGTGACTGGATTCTCATACTAATCTGTGTGTTAGGTTCTGTGTATGAACTAGAAGGCTCTGTTAATCCTTAAACTTGTAAAGGTGTCAACCGCCTGTACTCAGTTGTGGAACAGTATATTGATAAGTGGATGAGATAGTGAAAATCACAAAGCTTGTGGAGTAGAGCATTGGTGGAGTAGACTAGGGGTCTTCTATTCCCATAACCACTATACATCGTGCATCCTTTTCTATTTATTTTCTACCACTTAATCATTCTGATAAAGTTAAAAAGACAGATTATGATCTTGCGAAGAAGTTGTGATACAAACAATTCAACACCCCTCTTGTGTATTTTTGGTATAAACCGATCCAAAAAAATTTAATTAAATAAGTATAAGATGAAAATAATAAGGAAATTAATAAATTAATAGCAGATAGAATGATGATAAAAATAATCAAGGCACATTTTCATGGTTTTGGCGATGTGATGCATGTTTTAAACTAAAATGGAACTTATATATTTAAAATAAAAACTTGGATTCATATCAGTTACACCATGAATCAGATTGAGGTGTGGTTGATTCCTAAACAAATCAAATGACTTATGGATCTTTTTCCTAAAGTATCAAAACATTCGGAATATATTTTCATGGTTTTGAGTACATGACATATCTTTTTCACTAAATTTTTATTTTAAAATGGAAACACGCACTTTGAATCATACTGGTCACATTTTTGTTAGTTTATATTGATAATGATTCAAATATATCAAACATAACTTACGAATCATTGTCCTAAATTATCATGAAAATCCAGGTACATCTGCTCGATTTTTAGGGAGTGACAGTTTTTGAACTAAAATGTCAATTTTAAACTGATGAAAGACATATTGCATCTTACCCAGAACATCCTGTATCAAATTTTGGTGAACCTACATGTCAAAAATGACTTATGGATTTTTTTTCAAAATTATCAAAACAATCTAAATGGTTTTTCTTAGTTTTGACCAGGTCAGTTGTCATTTTTACTAAAATTTAAGTCAATTTTAAATAAAAAGACATACTTGGAGTCATATCGGTCACACTATGAATTGGAATGAAGTGAGGATGATTATCTCACATATAAAATTACTTATACATAGTTTTACTAAAAGATAAAAATAATCCTTATGCATTTAATTGGTTTTGTGTATGTCTGTTTTCGTTTTTACTAAAATGACATTCTAAACTAGAAACACACACATTGAATCATACTGATCCCATCGGGTGTTAGTTGTATGTTAGTGTTATTTATAAAGATAAAAATTAATTATTAATACATTTCTTAAATTATTAATAAATTAAGAGCATGTTTTCTTTGTTTTTAGTGAGTGGAACTTTTTTTTATCTAAAATGATAGTTTTAAACTCATAACCTAAAAATTGAGTCACATAGACCAAATAATACATCAGTTTGAGGTTTGGTTGATTTATACACATGAAAAATGACATATAGATTATTTTACTAAATATCAAAACAATATTAATGTGTTTTCTCTGTTCTCAGTAGGCTAGTTCTCCTTTTTTCTAAAATTGATGTCAATATTAAATAAGAAGATGAACATGGAGTCATACCGGTCACACCGTACGTTATATTGAGGTGTGGATGATTACTACACATTTAAATTTAAATATGGATTATTTTAAAAAATAATAAAAACAATATAAATGTGTTTACTTTTTTTTTTGAGTTTGTCGCTTTTTCTTTTTCACTAAAATTTAATTTTAAACTAGAAATAAGCAATTTCTCTCATACAAGTCACATCATGTGTCAGTTTGATGTGATACTGACTTCTGAACATATAAAATTAATTATGAATAATTGTACTAAATTATTGAGAAAATCTAAGTGCATTTTCTCAGTTTTTAACAAGTGAAACTTTTGGAACTAAAATGTATATTTTAAGAAGATAACGAACACATTGACTCGTGCCAGTAACATGATGTATTAGATTGAGGTGCAGTTGATTTATATGCATAAAAATGACTTATAGATAATTTTCACAAAGTTTCAAAATAATATGAATATGTTTTATTGGTTTTGAGTATGTTAGTTGTCCTTTCTACTAAAATTTGGGAGAATTTTAAATAAAAAGATCCACTTAGAGTCATACCGGTCACACCGTACATTTTATTGCGGTATGTATGATTCTTACACATCTCAAATAAATTATGGATCATTTTAAAAAAGTATCAAAAAAATTAGAATTCATTTACTCAACGTTGATTTTATAATTTTTTTTACTAAAATGTCATTTTAAACTAGAAACACACATTTTGACTCATATCAATCTCATCATGTTTCATTTTTATGTGATACCAATTCCGAAAAATCACAAATGAATTATTTACTAAATTATTAAGAAAATTCAATAGATTTTTTTTAATTTTCAATGAGATACACTTTTTGAACTAAAATATTGATTTTAAACTGATAATAGACACTTTGAGTCATGCCGGGCACATCATGTATTAGATTATGTTGTGATTGATTTTTATATAACAAAAATTATTTATGGATCATTTTAATATAGTATCAAAGTAATCCAAATATTTTTTCTGAGTTATGAGTATGGCAGTTGTCTTTTTATTAAAATTATTGTCAATTTTAAATGAAAAGAAGCACTTGGAGTCACACTGGTCACATCGTGTGTCAAATTGAGTTGTGGATGATTCCTACATGTTCCAAAATCTCTAAAAAATATTAACTACCAATGTTAGAATGATTGAAATTTCTTTTCTTTATCAACCTACCAAAATAGATAATTGAGTTAATGTTCTTAGGTGAAAAATATTTCTCATTGTTGAGAGCTAGAAGAGAAGAAGAAGCTCATGTTCCCCTTTTATCATGATAATTCACTGCAATGGGCACATGATATTCCTCTACACTTTATTATTTCCATAAAGGGATTGGTTTTTAGGCTAATAAAATTGATTCAATATGCTATGATGGAAGGTCGACAAAGAAAGACAGTTTAAATGGAAATCATGGTAACATTGACATAAATAAATATTTTTCCTCTTTTGTGGATTGTTGAAGATATTCATAATAAAAATATGTTTTCCCAAGCGATATTTGAAAAATATAAATAAGTTTTAGATAAAAATGATAAGGAAATTAACTTGAAGAAAGCAGTTAAAATGATGAAAAAATTATTTTAATAAGTATTAGGAATTCAACTTTTCATGATGGTTGTATGAATTTTTGATGCATTTAATTATTGTTAGTACCTTAGTTGTAGGCTTGAAGTACAATATCTCATGGGCATGAGCAGCTTCGAGCAAAATACCCCAACTCAAGAAAAGAATCCACCCATATAAAAAAAAATTATTATAGGATTAATACTAAAAAGAAATAAATTGAAAATAAATATGAAACAATACATTAATTTTAAAGACCAAGATTTTATTGTGTAAAAATCACGATTAACTCTGTGATTGGTTAGTGGAGGGAACTAGAAGGAATGTGATAAATTCCAACACTTTAGGGGTGAAAAGTTTTTGAGGGAGAATAAGTCTCTGAAGGTTTTGGTGTGGAATGACATGAAAGATGACAGACCACCCCTACTCTTACAAAAGAATAAACCTATATAAAAAACCATTATTATATGATTAATAATTAAAATAAATAAACAAATCATATATATTAAATAATAAATTAATTATTTGGACAATGATTTTACTATGAAATCATCAATATTACCTTTGCATCGCACCAAAGGGTTTCCTTCAATATAGTTTGATCTTCTGAGGGATTGGTAACATGATCATCTGCAGAAGAAATTATCTATATGAGTAGTCAAAAATTTAATTTTTATTATTTGAATATATCATAGAAGGACTATGACACCCCCAAAAAACATAATAACCTTGTATTCGATATCGTGTATGAAACACGACAGCAAGAGTGTAAGTTAAAATAATATCCATATACTTTTTAATATATTTACTACTTTCAAAAATTATATATATTTCAGTGAACGAAACACCGAGTAAGATTTCAGTGCACATAAAACTGAGTTTGAGTACATCATATGCAACAACGAACTTCCTCTATAGTTTGCGTTATATGAAAAAGTAACCTTCTTCGATGTATTTCTTAATATGCAATATTGAGTCTTACATAGAAGTAATCTGTAATTAAATTTTTTTATTTAATATTATAAGATATAAACAAGCCCTTATGAATAATATTAACTAACTTATTAAAATATACATTTTATACAACTAAATTTTTCGTAACAAATAAATTATAAATATATATAAGGACCAATTGAATATTAAAAAGATATTTTTTATAGAAAAATATTTTTATGCCCACGATGTAGTTTTACCATAATAAATAAAAGTAATTAGAATTTGTTAATTATATTAATGGAATATATATATTATATATTCAAACAAATATTTTTGATATTCATCCATTTGATTTTATAAACATAACATAATAACAAACCCAATGTTTTTCCTAAAAACCTATATTTTTATAAAAGTAATTTTACTGCCTTTTAATAGAGAACCCAATTTAAATATTAATTTTGAAACTATTATAAATTTAATTCGATAAAATAATTTTTTTTTGAATTCATAATATCAAAATTACCTTAGGATGATTTTTTAGTATTTTTCCAAGAAACATCATTTTTAGTGAATAATGAAAAATAAACAGTTTTTAAAAAAAATGACTTCTCATTTAAATAATTATTAATGTTAAATTATATTGTAAATTTGTTTTAAAGTCATGTTGGATCAATTATTCATCCATTAATAAAATTTATTTTATTATAATCAACTTAACTTTTAATATTAATATAAAAACATAAGAATATTATGAATATTTTTCTAATAAAACTAGTTAATCTGGTTGTCTCGGAGATTAACAATAATCCTAATTTTTCCTCTTATATGATTTGAATTTTTAAAATCCAACAAAAATAATTATAATTTAGAAAATATTTTTTGTCTAGTAAAATCAACTTATTTTTTTGATGAAATTTATTTGTGAAAGTGATTAAAATAAATTACAGTAATTAAAGTGTAATTAGGCTTTAAAATGGAAGAAAAACCTAAGTTTAAGGGCCCAAATGACCTATAAACTTGTACGAAACCCATTTTATGGACATAGTTCTTAAATTAACCTTACATTAACGAGTTTTTTTGATTTTAATGACTTATTTTAGGTAATAACATGTGTACTTCTAACTTCTTTCCAAGAATACCAAGTGAGTAATTTTCCTTCTCTATAAAAGGCCACCGCCTCTACCGATTACTCACACCTCTAAAACCTATTTTGTTTGGAAAACATCTATCCAAATAGCTTCCCAAAATATCTCTCCCCTACCTATAATCATACCTTTTGGGATAATACCTTCCATGGATTCCTTTTGGTTTAAACCAAAATAAGTTACTCGATTAAGAGGTAACATCTTCACTCAATCTTTTTAGTTTCATTTACATTATACACACAATAAAATATATTTTTCTATTATTTTACAGAGTAAAAAGTATCATAAAAATACTTTTATTTTTTATGTTAATATTTTTACCTACACTTACACACACCTCAATATAATGGAAGCGAACATAGTGTTTTTCGATACGATGAAGTACTCCCCCACGAAATGATGATTGTTTTATTATACTTTATCGCCTCTCATGGTGGACATTATGATGTAAAAACTATTTATATTTGTTATATATGATATTTATTATTTATTTATACTTCTTTTAAAATTTTATAATATAGAAATTTTGTACTCTCCATTTTACGTTAATACAATAACATCGTTTGAGGAAGTGTGGACTACCGCTTCCAGAAAGGAATGTGATTCATTCACATGATACATGGGATGTATAAATGATGGTTATAATTAAAAATATGAGACATAGAAATCATAAATATGATATTAATTACATAATTACCTTTATATATATATATATATAATTTTATTTATTACCCTTTCACAAACTTAAAAAGTTGTAATGTTATTTTTGAATGTGTGCACTACCCCCTCCTCAGCATGATGTGATTAATTTTTAATCATAAGAATTATATATATAAGTATTTATGATTAAATAATATGGTATTTATTAAATATCAATTTTTAAATACATTGAGTTACTTACCATCTTTCCATAATGACCATTGAAAATTGGCAACATTACTCATGCGTACGTACGTCATACCATCTCCATGATTGTGACGTTGATTCTTTTTAATAAAAATATTTAATTAATGATTTTAAAAGTATAATTGATGTATAAATATAACAATTATTTCATGTTTATTATTCTGGAGATTTTATATAATGAACTCTTTTACCATAGTTGACCAATATTAGTTGTTTTGACACATAAACAGAATTTTGTCAAAAACACCCGATGTAAACATAATTGTTCGAGTAGTTGTACACAACATGGTAATAAGTGAATTATAAATAATTATAAAAATGAAAAAGGTTATGAATAAAGTATAAAAATTAATGTATGTTTATTATAAAGGAATTTAAAGGACGTTCACACGAAAGGAAATGCAAGGTAAGGGATTCCTGTCTCATTTTCATTTAATGAGGCATAATTAATTTTTTTACACCAAATTTATTATATATGATGTAATTACATCCAAATTTAAATATAATATCATGAATTAATTTCCCTTCCTAGTATTTAATATTTTCATTTAATATTATTCTTTCACGAGGTTTATGATTTAAAAATATTTCAAAGTGGTACGGGACACTTTTGAATATTAAAAGATTATTTTACCCCAGAATAATCCTAATAACCATTCAATGGATTTTCCATTATATTAAATTATATAACCATTTTTCTATAATCCATTTCATTCTTCACTATTTATTCATGAAAATTTTCAATTATTAGTAACATTTTTTCACTCTTGGGTACTGAATATGTTTTACAAAATGTTTTTCAGAAAACCTGATTTTATATCTCGCTTTTGTTAGAGAACCTATTTTATTATAAAAACCATGTTTTATTTATCGATTTTTAAAAACGTTTCTAAATAGATTTGGTAAATACATTTTTAAACTTTTTTAATTTTACTAATGTTTCAAAGGAATATTCTTATCGCTTTCCTAATAAGGAATTTTCTAACCTTTTGTAATATAATAGGAATATTCTTTTTACCTCATACGACATGTACATATTCATTCTCCATCATTTATTTGATGTATACTTTTCAAAATGTTTATTTTTAAAGAAAAATATTTTCAAAAGTTTTCTCAAAATCAAAGGATATTTTCCTCAAGAATATTTTTAAAAATCTATTCTTTTATTTCATCAACAACAACATCCCTCTATCATGGACATTACTATTTCCTAAACAATATACCATTTTACATATGCTGTCTAGTTTGATAGTTATTTGAAAATATGGGTTAATATTGATAAATCTATATCTCTTAACCCATAAAGAAATTTTTTAAGGCATATCGGTAAATCAATTATTCGATATATGAGAAATGTTTTAGACTGGTACCACATGAGCAGGACCCAATTATAGATAGCCCCTTGATGCATCAGTAGTATAATGGGATGAGTAATTTGGCTAGCTTCTTTAGATGGTTTTTACCCTAAATTTTTTAAACTGACTTATGAAAGCATTATATGGTAAAGGTACCATGTACCTATGAAACATGGCATCCAATAATTAAGAATTTAATTAATTTATATTGTGATATTATTTATCCATGATATTTTTCATCGACATATCTATAGATGCATTTCATTTTTAGTATTTACTTATTATTCGTCCATGAGATAATGTGTCACTATATCTATGGATACATATAATTTTTAGTTTATTTAATAAATATAATGTGTTTTAGTTTATTTAACTTTCCATATTGATATTTCATTATCTTATTATTTGAATGGCATGTGCTTCTATATATTACCTTTCTATATATCTTATGTAATTTCATTCAGTTTATATATTACCTGGAATGTGTGTTTAGTTATTTAACTTTCCATAATGAATATTCTCACTGATTCATTGTTTCTTCCACTATATCTTTCCCTTATTGATCATTTGAGATCACCCTTATTATGTTTTTTTCCCAGGATTCCAAGAAGTGTACTATGGATGAAGTGTTAGAATAGACTAGATGGATTAGAGTTATCCTCAATATGTTTATTAGTTTAGAAGAAAAAAAAGTTAATTAGTGTATGCATTTTTAATTCAATACTAATTTATGTATCTAGTTTACCAATACTACTAATCAGTTCTTCGGGTCTTGATTCCTTGTAATCAAGCCAATGTATTTAGTAGTAGACACTAAATCTAGGATATCTGAGGCTGGGTCGTAACAGTTGGTATGAAATGAGGTTTAGTAGTATCCTTGGGAACTCTATTTAAGAAAATCTATATTAGAAAACATAAACCTAAGGTAGAATTTGAAGTAGTATGGATGAAAACCCTATAATTTTGGTAAATTGTAGATTATGTGGGTCATCATAAAAATAAATATCTATCTGGATACTAAAAGTGGATTTGGTTCTAGGAAAAATTTACATAAGAGTAAAAACTCTAAAAAGGTGTTCTTGACTTGACTTGGGGTAACCTGGTACATGAGAACGATCCTTACTGCACACCTGGTTTGACACTCCTAGAGGATATGCAGAGGACAATCCACTTTTATTTACAAAACATTGTGAAGGATTTGGATATATAATAAGAAACACTGGTTAAACCTAAGGAGTTTTAGATTGAATATTACGTGTGATGATTTTGAAATCAGAATAATGATATTATAGAGAAACCCTAGACCAATGAAAGACCTATGTATAAATAAGATAGATTCAGTATTTATGTATAGAGGATGTTTTGAAATCCTTAGTTAAAATTCTATTTAGTGATTAAACTAATTTCATGTATGTACATAATATTTATATTTTAATTTTATATTAATATTGTCTTAGAAAAGGAAAACCTATAAGCTAGGTGGCAACCAATAAAATCCAGTAAGGCCACGGGTATTGAAAACATGGCTAAGGATAGTAAGGGTTTCACGCCAACCACTGACATATTCAATGTCCTTGTTAATTTTAACAAATTTTAGTTAAAACATTTAACAAATTAATATTAATGATGATCCAGTAGTAACACTTTTGATGATTAGAAATTAATCTATTAACTATATTTATTTTGGAAGATAGCCAATGAAAAATAGTAAAACTTTTCAATCTTTAATAGGACTTACGATACTTTAATTTTTATTTAGTGCTTCGGGCATAAAAAACATTCTTTGTTGGTAAGGAATTTGGGGAGTAAAGGGATGAATTATAATTTGGTTGAAGCACAAACAGAAGTTAGGATTTTTCATATGAGATTGAAACCTATCATGTAAGAACATTTCATTATATTCTTGTTTAGTAAAAGGATTACCCAACATTAGTAAAATGACTTAGAAATAAAATTTTTACCTAATACCTAAATTTCGGTTGAACTGATAAACTTCTAAACCATCAAAGATTTATGGACATGAGGCCCTCAACTTTCCGTTGATAATTCACTTATTTGTGATTGAAGACCTCATTCACTTCCAATGAATATTTACACATTTCTTACAAGTATGTATCTATACTTTCCAATAATTTTATTCTACGTAGAGACCTAGTTATATGGTAGTCCATGTGACCCTTGTACTTTTAATTCTCTCTTTTCTAGAGGATGTTTCATGAAATCTTCTCACGATGTGGGATTTCGATGTAGGAAATGTCAAACAATCTATTGTGATGATTGAGTTCAAATTGCAGGATGAAATTTAAATAAGGTGGGGAGAATGTAATGCCCCAAAAAACTAAAGTAATAATATTATATTCGATAGGGTGTATGGAATGCGACAAAAAGTGCATAAGGTAATATAATAGCCGTATACTTTATAATATACTTAATATTTAAAATATATTATATAATAAATTTGTTTTAATGACACATTGGATCAATTATTCATCTATTAATAAAATATATTTCATCATAATAAATTTAACTTTTAAATTGAATATAAAAACCTAACAATATTTTGAACAGTTTTGTACTAAAACTAGTTTATCAGTATGTCTGCGATATTAAATTTAGTCCTAATTTTTCTGCTTATGTGATTTGAATTTTGAAAATATGAAACAAACCATTGTAATAAATATAATATTTTTTTGTTTAATAATATCAACTTAATTTTTCTAAAAAAATTATCAGTGAAAGTGATTAGAATTAGTTACAGTAATTAAGGTGTAATTAGGGTTAAAATGGACTAAAAACCTAAGTATAAAGGACCAAATGACTTATACACTTGTCCAACACCCATTTTATGGACATATTTCTGAGATTCACCATCCATTAATTAGTTTTGGTGTTTTATGACTGTTTTTAGGTAATAACATGCGTACAACTAACTTTTTCTCAAGAACACCAAGTGAGTCATTTTCCTTCCCTATAAAAGGCCACCACCTCTACCCATTCATCACACCGCTAAAACTTCTTATGTTCATACAAGGTCTACCCAAATTGCCTCCCAAAATCCATTTCCTTGACATAGAATCCTCTTTTTTTGAATAATACCTTCCATGGATTGATTTTGGTTTAAACCAAAAGAAGATACCTGATTAAGAGGTAACATATTCACTCAATCTTTTTAGTTTTATTTAAATTCTCCACCCACTCAAATGTATGTTTTCTATTATTTTACAACAACAACAGTATCATAAAGATACTATGATTCTTTTAATAGAATATTTATACCTGAAATTACACACACCTTCTTCTAATGGAACTAAACATACTGTTTCTGTGTACGATGAACTACTGCCTCACAAAACGATGATTGTTCAATTCTTCTTTACCACCTCTCATGGGAGAAATTATGATGGAAACTATGTTTATATATGTTATATATGATATTTACTATGTCTTTATAATTTTTTAAAACTTTTATAAAGAATACATTTTGTACTTTCCATTTTACATTAATACGATAACATCGTTTGAGGAAGTGTGGACTACCACCCTCTTAAAGCAATGCGATTCGTTCACATGATACATGGAATGTATAAATGATGGTTATAATTAAAAATATGAGACATAGAAAAATATATATGATATTCATGACATAATTAATCTTCTATATATATATATGTATATATATAGATCATTTTCCTTATCCAATCTATTATGATCATTGAACATTGAATTTTCCCAAAATTATCTATTTCATTTATCATGGAATTACTGTTTCACAAACTGTATACCATTTTACATAAAGTGTCTACATTACAAGTTCTTTGAATATCGGGGTTAATATTTATAAATCCATATCCATTACCCCATATTAATATTTGATAAGGCACATTGTTAAATCAATTATTTGATAGATGAGGAATTTTTTGGACTGGTATGACATGGGTGGGGCCCAGTTATAGATATCCCATCAATGAATCAGTAGTCTCATGGGATGAGTTATTTTCCTAGATACCTTAAATGAGGTTTTACCATCCATTTTGTAAACTGTTTTGTAAAAGTTCTTGACAGTAAAGGTACCATGTACCTAGGAAACATAGAATCCAATAATTAATAATTTCCCCCATTTATATTCTAATATATTCATCCATGAGATATTTCATCAACATATCTCCGGATGTTTTTCATTTTCTAGATTTAGTTGTTATTCATTCATGAGATAATGAATCGACATATCTATGGATACATCACATTTTTAGATCATTAAATAAATGGCACATGTTTCAGTTTCTTAACTTACCATATTTATATTTCCTTATCTTGTTATTTGAATGGAATGTGTTCCAATTATCACCTTTCCATATTTCTTATGTACTTTCATTCAGTTTATTTATTACATGGCATGTTTGTTCAGTTAATTACCTGGCCAAAATGACTATTTTCATTGATTTATTATTAATTCTTCTATATTTGGCCATTACTATCACGACATGTACCCTAGGGCCTAGACTGTGACTACCCCAAGCCCACCCCCAAAGGCCAGGGGCTGGAGACTAGCACTGAAGGTGTCAACATACAAGAGTGAGGCATTTTCCTAAGTATTTGTTCGCACACACATGTGCGGGTGAAGCCTGTAAAAGGGTGAGTAACAAAATACTCAGTAGGGACCCCAAAACAAAAATCAATGACTACACATCAATCCTCAAAGTAAAGAATGAAACACAAGACAACTCACAGAAGGTATATATTTAGCGTAGTGATAGAAGATTCATCAGTCACATCATCGAACACCTAAGATGCTAGAGAGATCCTCCTCTATCGAGTAATGTGGGCCTACCATGTCACACAAAAGTGCTTCCAACTATCCATAGACTGCTTAGGTATAAATCTTCACCACATACCGTGGGCCTGTAAAGTCACATAGAAGTGTTTCCCACTAATCTTGGCCAACTGAGGTAGTCCTTCAAGTCACGTACCGTGAGCTCGCAAAGTCACATAGAAGTTCATCCCACCATGGTCCTACAAGGTCACATAGAAGTGCTTCCAACTGGTCCATATTAGAGTCTCATAGAGTCAAAAGTCAGCATTCCTCAGGTCTTATAAAATTGTAGTGTTCTGTACGTAGTGCTTCTGGGAGAATCGCTCCTCAAGCCATTTGAATCATCTCATGTTCCATGAAAGCCTCCTCAGGGGATCCCAAAAGATATGCCTCTTTTATGGGGTCCAATCACTGCAAACATATATTCAATCAAACTACCAGTTTATATGTTCTTAGAATTTTAGTTAATAGGGGACAGTTGAGTCTGGTTTCAGTCCGACCCAGTCGGACTGACCCGACCAACTTGGCCGGGGGGTCCCGCATACCCCTATTTAGTACAGACTGACTTGACCAGAAGCAATTCGGGTCTAGGTTCGAATGGTGTAGCCTAACCAATGGGCCTGGGGGCACGGCCCGCCAGCCGGTCCCATTGGATTGGGGTGTGGCCTGCCACCCCAAAGGCTGACCGCTCGGTGTGGCCAAGGGGGCACTATCCAGTCGCGATGCGGCATGCTTCCACCTCCGGCCCCAGGTGGCCACGCAGATGCGACATCTCACCTCCTACTGCGATTGATGGACAATAGCTCTCTAGCTGCATAAACGTCCTCGACGTGGTCTGTCTCTCCACGCGGTGCTCGCATGTGCCTTCCACCGATGGGTGCAACGCTTCTCTCAGCCACCAGCACGGCTGTCGGTCTCCTTTCCCACCATTCAGAAGATAGCCAGTACCGCCACTGCCACCTCCACCGGTGCATTGGGAGAACCTTCAGTGGACCACCCAATGCACTCCGTTGGTCAGTTATTCACGCCACCTACACCTATAGTCTCCGATCAGGGTCCACTTCACCGAGAAGGCCCCAAAATCACCTTTCCTCCACATTGAGGGTACAACCACAGGGAACACACATGGAGGAGGTTGTAGGGCCTTGTTCATGTTGGCCCACACCCTCCGTGTTATAGGTTTAAAACAGGGGGAGGCTAGGGGATTTTTGTTCAATAATGTTATGTATTGTTTGAATCCTGGATAAAGAAATCCCCAAATAAAGTTACCCTATTACATAAATGCACAAATCACATATCAACTTGTTAATGGGTTGATCTGTTTTCGTGTTTTCTTGAACATAATGTAGAATAACATCAAAATAAAACAACTGCTACTTCTTTTATGTTCTAATCCATGATGTTTCATCCTCATGGTTTCAAGATGTCGACGTTGATCATCACTTCTGGCTCCGTTATTTGAGGTGTGTCAATTTCGGTGATGATCTTCCAGTGCATCATTCTTCGTTGGAGAGGAATACCATTGGAGGTTCATCAGATAATTTCCAAGGTTTAATCCTCATTCCACCAACACGTCAAATAATAAAAAGGAAACACGTCGCAATATTTTAGTTACTCTGCAACGTCACGTCATTACATTGTTTCATTTGTGATACATTGTTGCTATTATGAATCATTTATTTCATAGATACACTACGTGATACATGTCATTAAGGAGCCTAATTAATTTAGATCATCGCTACCTCATCGCTGCACCGCAACATCTCCGTGTCGCCGCTCGTCGGTTGAAAAATGAAATAAAATAAATTTTTTAAAGTTATTTTATTATTTTCCAAAAAGTATGAAAATAAAATTTTCTATTTGGCCCTTGTTGGCCAAAGATAATTCCATTATAGAAAAATCCCGACGTTCAAGTTCAATAGTTCCCTTAGATATTTTATCTGAGAAAAAGTTCAAATGTTTGAAGACCCCCACTCATAGGTTTAGTGAACGTACCATAAAAAATGGTCAAAATGCCATTCCTGGCACTTTGGGGCTCAGAATCATGTTCCGTCACAACATGTGGGCTCATAATAATTCCATATAATTAAAAAAATGCACGGAATATATAGGACCATACATTCTCCCCACCTTAGGGATTTATGTCCCCAAATGTCAAAGCAAAATACAATCAAACATATGGGGGTACTGAGCACGAATCTGATCCTCCCGCTCCCATGTTTTCTCTAGGAGATTCCCTTGCTTCCAATGAAATCTCACCAGGGAAATCAACCACCCATATAGGTCCTACTCCAATCAATTCACTATCTTCATTGGGAACTCCGTAAATGTCGCCCCATCGCCAATGTCCAGCTCACCCTAGTCAATGACGTGCGATGGATCATGAACATACATCCTTAGCTACAAAACGTGTAAAAAATCATGCACCCAATGCATCAGTGGGGGAAGATCTAGGAGTTATTCCACCTCTCTAACTCTTCTCAAGATATGAAGAGATCCAATGAACCTCCGAGATAGCTTTTCTCTCCAGCAAAATCTCCACAATCCTCATCGGGGTGAGACCCAAATGAGTACATGATCACCATCCTCAAACTCCAAGGGTCTATGTCTCCTATAATCATAAGACTTATGCCTTCTCTGTATAGTCCTCATCCACTCATGGATGATCTACACCTTCTCGATGGTAGGCCGTACCAACTCCAGACCCATGAGTGCTGACTCCCCTAGGTCTGTCTAGTATAGGGGTGATCTGCAAGGCAGCCTGTAAAAGGACTCATATGGTTCCATGCTAATGGTGGAGTGATAAATGTTTTTGTATGAGAACTCCACCAGTGATAGGTGTTCCTCCCAACTGCGACCAAAATCTAGGACACAAGCATGTATCATATCCTCTAAGGTCTGTATGGTCTGCTCCGTCTGTCCATCTGTATGAAGGTGAAAAGTTGTGCTCAATCGCATCTGCATCCCAAACACCTCCTGTAATCCACTCCATAGATGGTATGTAGAGAGCGCATCACGACATAAGACAATCTTCTAAGTCACCCCATGAAGCTTCACTATCTCCTGGACGTAATGGCATCCCGATCCCTATATTATTCCCTACTCCTGGATGGGTAGGAAGTGAGCCGACATGGTGATTCAGTCAATGGTCACCCAGATAGAGTCTTAGCCTCTGGATGTGCATGGTAACCCGATCACAAAGATCATCAAGATATCCTCCCATTTAAACTCTAGTAACTCAAGGGGTTGGGACAAGACTACTATAACTTGACACTCATTCTTCACTTTGTGACTAGTGAGGTATCGTAAAATGAACTCGACCATCGCTTTCTTCATCCTTGACCACCAGTACTGTTATCAGAGGTCCTGGTACATCTTCTCCACTCCAGGATGTACTGCCAAAGGGGATGTATTGAACTTCCTCAACACCTCCTCCCACAAATTCACTAACACTACGTGCACCCTTTACAAATTATGAGGTGCTTTCCACCTATCATAAATCCACCAAGACCCCGTATCGAGGATAACTGAGCACGTCGGTCCTCGTAGTCAACATCCACCAACTCTACCTCCCTGAGTTGTTGTAAGAGTGGGGGAGTAACAGTCATGGACTAAAGGTAAAAAAATTCACCATCATCCACAAAGGATATCTACATCGCAACCAAGTACTTTGTTGCCTCACTCAAAAGATGCAAACAAGTCCTCCTATTGAGCGCAACTGCCACCACATTCCCCTTTCTAAGAGTATAGACTATCTCAAAGTCCTAGTCCTTGAGGAACTCTAGCCATCGCCATTGTCTCGGGATCAGGTCTTTATGGGAGAATATATAACTGAGACTCTTTTGGTGGGAGTAACAATAAAATGTTCACATATCAAGTAGTGCCACCACATCTTCAAGGAAAAGACCACTGCTGCTAACTCAAGGTCATGGGTCACATAGTTCTTCTCATGTTGTCTTAGCTATCATGAGTTGTAGGAAATTACTTCTTTCTCCTGGATCAGGACACAACCTAGTCAATTCCTTGATGCATCATAATAAACTACATACCCAACGCCCTCCTCTGGTAGTCTCAAGTTGGGGGCACTAGTTAGTCTCCACCACAGCTCCTGGAAACTATGCTGACATTTCTCCATCTACAAGAAGGGTCATCCATTTCGTGTCAAAGTCATTAAGGGTTCTGCTACTCTATAGAAGTTGTGAATGAACCCCTGATAGTAACCAGCCAACCCCAATAAGCTCCATACCTCAGTCATGCTTATGGGTGGCTTTTAAGAAAGCATTGCCTCTATCTTTACCAGATTGACTGCAACTCCAACATGAGAGATTATGTTTCCCAGAAAGTGGACCTCCCGAATCCAGAACTGGCACTTTGAGAGCTTACCATAAATATGGTGGTATCAGATTGTATTTAGGACTCTCTGTAGGTGTGTAGCGTGCTACTCCTCCGACGTTTATTACACCAAGATGTCATCAATGAAGAAGACAAAAAACCAGTCAAGGTAAGGCTAAATGATCCTGTTTATGAGTCCCATGAACACTGTTGGGACATTGGTCACACCAAAAGGAATCACCAGGAACTCATAGTGGCCATATCGGCACCTAAAGGCTGTTTTCTATATATCCTCCTCTTATACCTGAAGCTGGTGATAGACTGATCCAAGGTCTATCTTCGAGAACCACCTCTCGTCGTTGAGCTGGTCAAAGAGGTCATCGATCCTAGGAAATGGATTCTCATTCTTCATGGTCGCTTGGTTCAGGTACTGGAGATTCACGTACAACCTCAATCTACCATATGCCTTCTTGGTAAAAAGAATCAGGGATACCCATGGTGAAACAATGGGCCTTATGAACCCCTTCTCTTGCAAGAACCCCAGCTATACCCTCAGCTCGCAAAGCTCCATGGAAGCCATCCAATATTTCGGTGTGGATTTCGGTGCTGTCCTAAGGTACAGGTTGATGAAAAAGTGTACCTCTATATGAGGAGGTAGTTCTGGAACATACTCATCCACTATAGGAAAGCTTGGACTCCTCTCATCCACTGCACTGAGGGTGAGACTAGCCAACTCGTGAGTGATTGACTGTACCCTCCTTCAAGAAAGTCCATCACGTGCTGTAAGGGTTTCTTTCTCACTGGTGACGGAAAACCTGGTCCCATATCTATGAAAACACCACACTGTATGCCTAAAAATTCAATATGAGAATGTACTGTGGATAACTAGTCCATACCCTAGATGATTTCATAAGGCCTCGACGGTGCTACTAAGATATCCCAGCCAAATCTCTCGCCTCCTAGAGTAATCTCACACTACCAGCACCGGTGTGTAATAATGAAATCCCCTTCTTTAGGAGTCTATATCCGTAAGGATTGAGCTAAAGACTCCATAAGAATATCCAAGCGCCAGAGGAGAGCCGTGGAATAGAAGTAGTGACTAGGACCTATGTCTATAATAACTGTAGCTATGGTGGAGAAGACACAGATCATTACCTTGGGTCATCTCTTGAGCGTCATGATTGTAAGACTCTGCATCTTGGGGCTGAGCTCACCCCTGTCGGCCTGCTCCCTAAGATCGGGGTTGACCACCTGGGGGTTGTGGAAATAACATCTTGAACCGCTGTCCACCACTGGATGCTCAGCTAGCTCCCCTTCCACGTCCCCATCCCTACAGACCTCCTCGCTTGAACCACTGCTATTGTTTCGGTGGATCCTTGACCATCTGCTGGTCTTCTGTATGGAGGGTCAAGCAGTCAAGAGAAATGTGTCCCAATCTACCGCACACGAAGCACTGTCTAGATTTTAGCTGAATCCCTTTGGACTGAGAGCCCTGTACTACTGACCCTGAGTCCTTGGGTCATCCTCTGAAAGACTTGGCCCACTTGGGCCCTCACGTATGCTATCAGTTGCCTAATGAAAACTCCACTGTCATGGGTATGTGGGTAGAATTAGACATCAGTGCCTGATCTGCCAAAAATCTCTCCACAAGAAGGGCTCACGCCAGCACCCCAACCTAATTAGGAATGCTGAGAGACAAAACGGATTCCTTGATATTCTGCATGATCCCTTTCTCAAAGGATCGATCCCTGAAGAAAGGGTGACACACCCTGTTTGTGGAGTAGCACGAAAGATCCAAGATCCTCGCTGAGTACTCATCCACCATCATGCTACCCTGCTCAAGGTGAAGTAGCTTCTAAATGCGCACAGAGTGAAAGGTCGTGAGAAGAAAACTTCTCTTAGAAAAGCCGCTCGATGTTTTCCCAAGTAAGGGTCTCCTCATCATATGTCTGGGTGGTCAAGCTCAACCATCTCCCTGCCGATCCCAGCAGAAGGCTCATTGCTAAGATCTCCATCTGGTTAGGCGGTGTCCTCACTAAGCGGAAGACCCACACCACTGCCTCCTACTAGTCCTTAGCAACCTGAGGATTTGTCTGTCCTGAACATGGAAGGTCTCTATCTCAGAATCTCATATAGGGAAATGAGTATGCAAAAATCCTCTAACTGAACCACCCACACTAGATCCTGAATATTGGATGGTGGTAGCACTGGTGCACCACCTGGTGGGGCCATCTATAGAATTGTTCCCAAAATGGACGCCTCGTCACTAGGTGGTCTATCCTCAAAATCTCTTATCGAGATCCTAAATAGTCTTCCACATGGAGAAATCCTGAGATAGATCATGATGTACCATGGTTAGAAGGATATACCCGGTGAGATAAATTTTATTCAAAATAAAATAAGAAGACACTCATGCAACCAATTTTTTCTTGTATTGAGGTAAAAATTAGAATTCAAGGTCTTGTTGTATGGATACATCAGTTGTTGTACCAAAATTGGACTCCCCAAATATAAAAGTCGAACTCACAACACATAATATTGTTTCCACAAAATAGAACAACACACTCCCAGTCTTTATGTTAGGACCAAACACCCTTTGATAAAACTTGGTCAGGACAGGTGCCCTGGGGCCCGTTCAATGACTACCCCAAGCTAGTATCCCAAAGGCTATGGGCGGGTGACTAGCGTTGAAGACATCAACCTTGATGTGGGAGCCATTTACCTAAGTACATGTACACACACACACACCCAAACAAGTCCCACACCTTAAAAATGAATCAAGTATCACTAAAAAAAGACGGGTACATTTAAAACTAATATAATTGGTCCAGGATACAAACCCAACAATAGAACTACAAATATCAAAGTACAAAAAGGAAACACTGATGGCCATCTGCAAAAAACCCCACCTGATTATGAGAGTAGCGTAGCTACTAGAAGATGAAGTAGAACGTCCTATCCACCCAATTCTATGGGGACTCTCTTGGTCCTAGGCCACCAAGTCCACTATCGTAGCATCCTTCAGTACCATCTCCCAAATCACCTCTAAGTCCTAGTCCACCAATGTTTCTGTCAAAACGTCGATCTTCTGCACCAGACACAACAGGTGTGGGCGAAATTAGTACAGGTGTGAGTAACTAAGTAATCAATAGGGACCCCAAAACAAAAAGTAAAGACCACACTACAATCCTAAAAGTAAATCACAAAACACAAGACATCTCACACATGGTATACATTTAGTGTAGTGATAGAAGAATCATCATTCACATCATTAAACACCTTTGCATTGGAGAAATCATCCTACATCGAGAACAATGGGCCTACCAAGTAACACATAAGTGCTTTTCACAAACCATGGACTTATTAGGTACACCTACTCACCGCGTACCGTGGGCCTAAAAAGTCACATAGAATTGCTTCCCACTAATCTTTCCCAACTGAGGTACTCCTCCTCGTTGCTTACTAAGGGCCTGTAAAGTCACACCAAAGTGATTTCCACTATGGTCCTATGGAGTCACACAAAATTTCCTCCCACTAGGACATAATCGAGTCTCACAGAGTCAAAAGTTAGTAGTTCTTAGGTCTCAGCCAACCGTAGGGTTCCGTATATAGCGTGCCTGATAGAACCCCTACTAAAACCATTCGTCACATCACAAATTCCATGAAATTTTCCTCAAATTATTTTAATAGATCTAACTCATTGATAGGGTCCCATCGCCACAAACGACTTGTCAATCGGACGACCGGTTTGCAAGTTATTAGAGTTTTAGTATACATGGACCGGTTACGTCTCGGTCTGGTCGGACCCAGTCGGACCAAACTAACCAACTCGGCTTGGGGGTCCCACATACCACGATTTATTTCTGACTAATTCGACCTGAACTGGTTCGGGTCTAGCTTGGTCCATTCTGGCCCAACCAGTGGGCCAAGACCAATAGGACTTCTTTGACCCGACTCGGTTTGGCTGGGGGTCCAGCCTGTCGGATCACCTGGAGACCCAGTATAGTCATCCTGGGACCGAAGGGCATGGGTCCGACCTTATGGTGCAGATCCAGACCGCTGGATGAGGGTGTGGCCCACCATCCCGAAACCCAACCTCTCAGTGAGGCCGGTGGTGTGCCGTCCAGCTGGGTCGTAGCAGGCTGCCGTGTCTGGCCCCAATTGGCCTTAGGGACGTGGGGCCTCGCCTCTTACCATGGTCGACGGACCGCGGCTCGCCAGCCACTCATAGGGTCGTGACACATGCCATCCCTCCACGTGGAACCTGCTTGGTACCGTGCCTTCCACTACTGTAACCAGTTGACTATGTCCTCCTGCTGCCGGCGCGCTGGTAGAACCTTTTTCGGACCGCCGAACACAATCTGTTGGTCCGTTATTGTCGCCACCTATACCTACAATCTCTGAGTATCATCTTCTTCATTGCAAAGGTCCCGAAATCATCTTTCCTCCATTTTGAAGGTACAAACACAAAGAAAACACATGGTGGAGGTGCTCAGGCCTTGTTTGTGTTGGCTTGAGCCCTTCACATTAGAGGTTCAAAATAGGGGGGAGGCTCGTGGATTTTTGTTCAATCATGTCAAGTAATGTTTGAATCCCGGATAGGGAAATCTACATATAAAGTTACCCTCCCTCAAAAATGAAAGAATCACGGATCAACCTATTCATGGGTTGATCTGCATTCCTTGTTTCTAGAAAACAATGGAGAAGAACATGAAAATAAAACAACCCCTACTTCTTTGACATTCGAAGCTACAACACTTCATCTTCGAGGTTTCTAGATTTTGATGTCCATCATCGCTTCCTGCTCCGTTCTTTGAGGTGTTTCGAAGTCAGTGATGATCTTTTGGTGTGTTTTTATTCATTTGAGAGGAAGAACATTGGAGGTTTGTCAAAGAATCTCCAAGGATTAATCCTCATTCTACCAACACATCAAACAATAAAAAGGGAACATGTCACAACCTTTCAGTTACGCTGCAACGTCTCGTCGTTACACTATTTCATTTATGAAACATCATGACCATTACGCTTCCTTTATTTCATCACTATTCTGCATGATACAAGACATTAATGATCCTCATTAGTGCACATTTTTGCTGCCACATCGTTGTAATGCAACGTCACCATGTCACTGCTTGTCAGTTGACAAAAGAAATAATATAAGTTTTTTAAAAGTTATTTATTTATTTTATGAAAAATTAGAAAATAAAATTTTCTATTTAGACATTGATGGATGAATTTGAGTCTATTCAAGGAGAATCTTGGAATTTCGAGTTCAACAGTGACCTTGTATTTTCTATGTGAGGATCAGTTCAAAAGTTAGAAAAAACCGATTGTATGTTTACTGAACGTACCTTCACAAAAAATTCAAAATTCAATTCCGGACTCTCCGGGCCTCAAAATCATGCGCTATCAGAGCATATGGTCTCATAATAATTCCATATAATTAAAAAAATTACACATAATTTTTGAGTTATTTGAATTACTGAGCATTTGAGCTCACCCTTATTATGTTTCTTTTCCCAAGAATACAAGCACCATTATATGAAAGAAATACAGAAATATACTAGATAAATTAGAGTTATCCTCAAGTTGTTTATTTTCTTAGAAGAAAAATATATTATTGTAATTACTGTATCCATTTATAATGAATACTCATTTATTTATATTTTTTACCAAGACTACTAAAATGATTGTTCCTTCGGGGCTTGATTCTTCGTAATCATGCTAATGTATTTAGTAGCAGACACTGGCCCTAGGCTATCTGGGGCTGGGTCGCTAAGGGGATTTGATTAATTTTTCTTGTATCAATCCACAACACACTTAGGAAATTTTAAGAGTGATTAATAGTCCTTGTGAAATAATATGCAATCATTTGTAAAAGCATGTATTTTTTAGAGACCATGTCAATTGAACATAGAATTAATTTTACATAATATGTTTTACATGGTAGTTCATATTCTTTTTTCATCTTATTAGCAGGAATCAATTTTATATTCTTATGCATTCTATTGGGTTTATAAAATATTCATTCTTACAATAAATTAATAAATACAAATGATATTTTAATTATCAAAGGTGAAATTTATAAACGATTCTAATAAGGGAAATCCAACATCTGATTGTTCAAAAAAAAATTCAGTATCCTTTGATGAAAATAGGTAATTAAAATTAAGAAAATTATTACTCCACTATAGTAGGTTGTATTATATAAATTAATTCAAAGGTGAAAGTTTTATACAACTATCATCCCAATGAAATTATCTCTTGGAAATTTATCATTTCATTTGATTATTTGACACACATCCTCCATCTCTTGTGGACATGCACCTATGTTTCTTGAAATATTCTAAGCAGTAGTCAATCATCAAACGACTAATGATTAGAGTAGTAGAAGAAACATAAAAGAGTTTGGGGATGTGTCTTAAGAAAAAATTGAACTAATAATTATTTAAGAGATAAAGTAGATGAGGATAATAGTTTTACTGCTTGAAATACAAGAGATGCTGAAATAAATGAATAACTTTTCATTGGTGATAAGACAGTTTTAGTGAAAACCTAGTGGAGTTCAATCCGAATAAGAACAAGATGACATGGGAAATTGTTCTTTGCATGGAAGTCAAAAATGTTGTCATAACCAAGTGATTTATTTTAATAAAATCATTAAATTTGGAAAAGTGGATGATAAAAAATAATTGATAGTGTTTAAGAGGAATTCGTTGATCAAAGGCATTTATGTTTATGAAATATTTACTCACATATCTCTATTGGAAGCTATTTGAATTTTCATCACTATTTCAGTGGAAATGTAGTTAAAAGTATGAAAAATGGATGTAAAATATATTTTCCTCAATGGAGTTATTAATGGGGGAGTATACATTATAAAATTTTATGATTTTATTATTGATGAAAATGGGTGAAATGCGTACCAGTTAATGAATTATTTGCAGAAGATAATTAAATCACTGATGACCTGATATTTAAGGTAGGATAAATACTAAAAAATATTTGTTTTTAGAGAGGTAGATTTGACCACAACCTCTACACCAAGAAGGGGAATGATTAAAAGATGTTGGTACTTATATATGTCAAATACATAATATTTTAAAATTGGACAAATCACAATGAAATTGTTTTGTGGATCATATGAGGTACGATATCGAGATGTATATGATTGGTGAGTCTAACATTTTCTATGGTTTATAAGTGAATCAAGGAAAT
This sequence comes from Viscum album, assembly GCA_963277665.1. Lineage (NCBI taxonomy): Eukaryota > Viridiplantae > Streptophyta > Magnoliopsida > Santalales > Viscaceae > Viscum > Viscum album. The sequence goes on from OY728157.1 coordinate 176,021,467, forward strand.
CATAGAACATTAATTTATCAATGAAAATAAGAAAAAGAGGATCCCAAGTGATTTGGAATGGAATATTCCAAACCAATGACAACACCGATTGCTATATGGATGAATTTTTGAAAAGTTGACGATTGTAAATAGTTAGTTGGCATGGAATATAGGTATTGGGAGCCTATTATACATCACAAAAACATGTACCAACGTTGGGTTTGATATATTTTAAGTCAAAAAATACCAATGTTCTTCTATGGGGAGCCACATGCTATTAGGGAATATTATAATTCAATATATCTAATAAATAGTGAATTTTAGGCTCCTTTATTATAAGATAATGAAACGGGAGTTGTTGGAATACACAGATGTGGGATGGGAAGATTTAGTGTATAATCAAGGAAATGTAGAGATATTGAAAGACCTAGAATTCATTTGAGCCTTAGTTTCATTCAACCCTTGAATCGTTCAAGCATTGGATTCAAGTATTGAAATATTTGGAGGCATGATTCTAGCATAGATTCGAGCTTCGATTTTCAAAAGAGGAGCGTTTAAAGAAGGTGACTTTCATGGAGAGCTTCATAAATTATGAACTAGTTTATGATGGTAAGGGTTTATAATGAGACCAGAACACATTTATCAGCACTTCCAAAAAAGCACTGATAAAGCCCCATTTTATTTTCACTAAGTTAATAAGCACCGATAAAAGGTTTCTTTATCCGTACTTTCATTGCGCTCATAAATCTACATCTTTATTAGCACTAACCATGATTCAATTTATCAACGATTATTACTTAAGTACTAATAAATGATTTATAATTATAATCATAAATAATTGTTTTATAAATACATTCCAATAATTATATATATTTAATATATATAGTAAATATATTATTTATTTAAATGTATTTATAATTATTTTCTAATTATTTAAATATATTTATAATTATTTTTTAATTATTTAGATATATAATTAATTATTTATGATTATATAAATACATTTCAAAAAAATAATATTTATATATTTATATATATTTATATAATTTTATATATATTTAGTATATATATATTTAATAAATATAAGTATATATATGTATATATATTTTTTAAATATATATATATAATTATATTAAATATATTCACTATTTAAATAAATTTATTATAAATTTATTGTTATTTAAATATATATAATCATTTATTTATAATTATATTATTTTTTTTTTAAAAATAACAATTATTTATTTATAATTATAAATATATAAAAATAGTAAATTGAAATTTATAAATATATTTATTGACAAATATTGTTTACAAATATATTCTTAACATTATTAATTAATATTTAAAATTAAGTGAATGCATGTTTAAAATGAGTGAAATTAAATAGTTAAAATTGAGAACACTATAAAAATATTTTAAAAAGGGATAAGTTTTATTAATTAAATATAAATTATTAAAAAAATTATGGATATATATTGAAATAAAGATGAATACTTGTTGATAATAATAAAGGATAGTGTGTGTATATATATATATATATATCAAATAATGGAAATTGATTCAATTCCAAAAAAGCATATTAAAAATGAATAATTAATTTCTAAATTTAATAATCTTTAAAATAAATAAATAAAATTTACCGATTTTGAAACATAATATATTAAATTTGTCATGTTATCATGAAATTGAAAAATCAGTACTAAAATTTGAATTAATTACATTAATATTATGAGTATGTGTTTCTTTAAAAGAGTTCATTAATTGTGTAAATAATTGTGTGTGTGTTGTATATAAAAACGCACTAATTTTGTATATATATAAGAAATCAATATAACAAATGTTTGATCTATGTTGATTGAAAAATAAAAAAACAATCAATTATGTCCCTTACTCGATGGAATTACTCTGTATTTTAAATTCATATTAATTTCAATTACAAACCATTATTCACTAAATATATAACTAATAAATGTAAGTCAAATATTTTGTATTATATAAATATTATTTATATACATTAATATATATATATATATTTAATATATACTATTTATTAAAATTATTAATAATTATTTAATTAATAAAATGTGTAATATTTTTGTCAATTTACTTATTTTTAATTTTAATTTGTTTAATTTTCATTATATATATATCTATATATTTAATATGTACTATTTATTATCATTTATAATTTATAATTATTTCAATTTTTTCATAACTTTATTAGCTCTAAGAAAGTACAGATAAAGGATCCCTATATGGGTGCTAAAAAAAGTACAAATAAATGATATTCTTTATCAGTACTTTTTTAGTGCAGATAAAGGTTCCATTTATCAGCACTTTTTGATAGTGCTGATAAAGTCTGGTGTTGTTAAAGGACTATTTTATAGTATTGAAAACTATTTTTCTATCTTTGAGTATCTTTTATATTTTGTTGGATGAATTGAACCCACTCTATCATCTATTGCACAAGATCTGGTCCAAGTAGCGTTCATTCCCCAACTTTATCCCAAAAATTCGATGTTCTACATTTTTTCCTATACAGATCTTTATATGGTTCCATTTGAATACTCTAGTGGAAGTTATTGTTATATGTGAACTCAACCAATGAGAGATGTTGATCCCATCCACCTTCAATTTCCATTGAGAAATCTCTTAGCATTTTCTTGACCGTCTGAATCGTCCTTTTAGATTGGCCATATTTTTGGGGGTGATAGGCCTTGCTGAAATTCAATTCAGTACTCAAAGAATGTTGAGCACTTCTCTAGGATTTATATGTGAACCTTAGATCACAATCATATATGATAAAAAGGGTAAACCCTTGTTGGACCACCATTTCCTTCTCATATATCTTGGAATGTTATTGAAGCTAGAAATCTTCACAAATATCAATGAAGTGGGTAGTCTTTGGGAGTCGATCCACCACAACACATATCATGTTATTTTTTTGAGATGTCTTTGGGAGAATTGTGACAAAGTCCATGTTGACATTCTCCCATTTCCAGGTGTGTATAGGCAATGGTTTCATCATGCATATCATCTTATTTCACTCTAATTTAACATGATGAAATTCCAAACTCCGTGAGATATACTCCACATACTCCTCCTTCATGTTGTCTCACTAAAAGTTCTCTCAAATATCATGGTACATGTTAGTAATTTCAGAATGGATTGAGAAAGATGATCTATGTGCATTATCCAATAGCTCCTTCTTTATCTGAGGTGATTAAGGCACATAAAGCCTCATTCCAAACTGAATCAAACCGGCATCAACAATGTCGAACTCGTGTAGCTCCCCTTTCATTACTACTTTCACCATGTTTTGTAGCTCTATATCACCCATTTGTGTTTCCTTAATCTTCTTTTATATATATGTTTAGCCAATCATTTGGGAAAGATAGGATTTTTTCCATTCCATTATGATGTCCAAATCCATCCTTTGCATATCCATGAAGATAAGGTCTTTCCCAATCTGCATCACAGATAGAGTAGAGGATTTTTTTCTACTAATATCATTAGCTACCTAGTTCTGCTTTTCTAGATGGTAGTTAATAGAGCAATAATAGTCATTGATTATATCTCATCAAATTCTTTGGTGAATTTTGATTTCCTTATGTGTGAATACATACTTTAAAGTCCTATGATCAGTATATATGTGAAACTTCTCACCATGGAGATAGTGCTACCAAATATTTAGAGAGAAGATCATTGCTACCAACTCCAGATCATGCATTAGGTAGTTCTGCTCATGGATATTCAACTATCATGAGGCATAAGCTATCAATTTATCATTCAACATGAACGCACTACCCAAGCCTTTATTTGAATAATTGTTGTATATAAAAAAATCTTATCTAATTGTTGGTAGTGTGAGTATAGGTACAATGATTATATTCTTCATGATCTCCTTGAATATTTACATACATTCTTCTTTCGAAACATACATTACACATTTCCATGTTAACTTAGTTGGTGGGCTATAAAATCGTGAGAAATTTCTCACAAAACATCGGTATTACCCATCCAATCAAAAAGAACTATGGGTTTCTGTGACATTAGTTGGTCTGGGAAATTACTTGATTTCCTTTTTTTGAATAGACCATAAAAATTCCCTCACTTTTGATCACATACCCCATGAATGTGACTTGCTACATCCAAAAGTCGTAGTTTCAGAATTTTGCTTACATTTTCTACTTTCTTAATGTCTATATAACAATCCTTATATGCTTTTAATTTTCATATATGTTCTTGGTGTAAATGTGAATTTCATCAATAAATACTACCACAAAGTTATCGAGGTAGTCTATAAAAACTCTATTAATCAAATCCATAAATATTTAAGGGGAATTAAAAAGTATAAACTGAATCAATATGAACTCATAGTGGCATTACCTTGTATGTAAATCATCCTTATGAATATATCCCTTCTTCAACTTCAGTTGATGATATCCAAAATCAAGATCTAACTTTGAGAAGTACTGATCTCTATATAGTTGATCGAACAAGTCATAAATCCTTGGAAGATGAATCCTATTAATTTCGGTAATCTTTTTAATCTATCGATAACAAACACATAGCTACATTGATCCATCCTTCTTGTTGACAAAGAGAACTAGTGCATCTCAAGGTGATTCACTAGGGAATATGAACCCTTTTTCCAAATCCTCTTACAGTTACTTCTTTAACTCTTCCAGTTTGATTGAGGTTTTCCTGTAAGGGAATTTTGAGATAGGAGTATCTCTATCTATGAGATCTATTGAGAACTCTATCTCATGATCCGGGGAAGGCCAACTCACTCTTTAGGAAACACATCACTATATTCCCAAAAAATGGGCATTTCATCAAGGTTAGTACATTCCTTTGACTCAACCATTTGGGAAAGGTATGCTTCTTCATAGTGTATCAACACCCATACTATTGATGGATTTTCCAAAGGAGATTCATGATCTTAATTGCATGTATAAAGGATCCTGGGATGTTTTGGGATATTAAAATAGATTTCCTTTTCCTGAAAGTTGATGTGTTCTCTATATAATGAGAGCCAATCCTTTCCCGATATAGAATTGAATTAAAATTATTGATATATTAAAATATTCACTAGAATAATCTTCCCAAAGACACTTATAGGAGAATATTCCAAAACATGGGTTGTAATGGTTTCACTGTAGAGACCCAAAGCTTGACCTACATGGATATTACATTACTTTTGCAAAATACTTAATACATAACAAAAACAGTCACCAATGGACCGTAATAGTTTAGTATCTTTTGAAACTTGGAACATAATCTTCTAATCATGGTGAAAGATATTAAACATCTCCTATAAAGATCTTCCCCTTTTGTTTTCTTACCTAAAACCTTTCTTTATAACCTGGGGAAAAGGAAACATTAAAAGGGTGAGCTTAAATGCTCAGTAAGGGTAAACATAGAGAACATAAAACAATCCATAAACATTTGAATGAAAAAACTTGAAAATAAAATCTAAACATCCAAATCCTGAGAAAAGACATAAATCTTGGAATTATGTAAGGCATATATCATAAAGGAACATCAATAATGATAAAATAACATGGGAATAAGACATTTAATTGTGGAAAACCATTATGAACATGATATGATTTCTATAGTAGCCAAGGCATTTCTTCCAAGACCATCTTAGTGGACAAAGTCCCTTTCTGAATCGAGTTCACTCCTCATTCCAGTCCTGTATCACTGAACCAGATTAACTTACCGTTTCAGCCATGTCTATCTCATGAGATATAAATCTTTACCCAATGCATTAGAGGGAGATATAGTTCCCACCCATCTCATAATGAAATCATTCTTATGTGGTCCACAATATAAACATAAATCATTCATCATAACCCAAAGAATAAAATGGGTTTCATAAACATAATCCCATCATAACATAATCCATATAAAACAAATGGATATCATTTCATCATAAGAAAATTGAAACCATGTAAATCATAGAGACATTATACTTGAAACATAAACATATGATATAATTTCATCTCATATGGAAAATGGTTTTGATAAAACACTTGAAATGAATTCTTGAGGAAAATATCCCTTCTTATTCAAAATCATTTTCTTTTCACAAAATGCCATGCAATTTTAAAAGAAAAGGATTTTGTTGAAAATAATCATGAAATATTGTGGAGTAAGATTCATGAAAATAAGGCATTATAAATCCGTAAAAATCCATTCATGCCCTATAAGTTAAAAAAAACATTCTCCTCATACTTTTAACAGAAAAGTCAAAAAGCACCACGTATGGTAAACAAAAGAAAGATTCCTTCCATAACATAAAGTAAAAGTCGTAGATGTGTAAAAATGACTTTAAACATACATGAAAAAATAACAAACACTTTATGAAAAACATTTTTATGTACATTGATGAAAAATATAACCCCATTAAATACTTACGTATAAGCAATCTCAGATAAAAATGAGATTACAAAATTATCCCTTACATTAGGTCCGATATGCTTCGTACATATCCGATCCTCCTGTATAATCATTTAAATAATTTCATTGAATTATTAAAGAATCATATTCATTGTTATGATATCATAAATGATTCACTTATGACTTTATATTACCCGTTTTTTGTAAATTCCATGTTAAAGAAGTATTTTGGGTAAAATCGTTTCATTTATCGTACGTGTTTCGATTTGTTGTTCTTGATATTATTACTCATAACCTAATTTAATTAATTCTATAATGTAAAAAATTATTTATATATAATATATATTCGGTATATAAATATATATGATAGATTGATAAATGGAATGAAATACACCATTCATGGAGATGGTAGGCCGTACGTACGCATGAACGCTGTTTTAGTTTCCTTATTGAATTGAATGGAATTAAGTAAATGAAACATATATGTACATAAATCCAGTATCATAATTATTTAATATCTTTCATGAGTATTTATTACATATATAGTTTATAATCATACTTGAATGGTTAATCATGGAAAAATAATCTCATCGCGTTCGTGAAGACGGTAGTCCGTACGTACGCACGAGCGATGATATCGTTCCCATAATTATTGAATAGAATTGAAGTGGATGATATAATATCTAAGAATCATAATAATGTTCTAATAACCATATATAGTTATTCTTTACACCATTATACCCATCCATGTAAGGTGGTGGTGGAAAAACTAATTACACCACGGCGTGGAGACGATATTCCGTACGTACACACGCGCGATGATTTTGTTTTCCGTAGGATGGATAGATGGTGAAATGATATTGTTTCATATTTATAATATCATATCAGTATATTAGTGATACTGATTTTATTACTTTACAATGAAACAACTAAATAATAAGAAGTTGAAGAAGAAAGAAACTTAAAAGAATCGGTAGAAGAGATTACCTCTTCTTTGACGCACCTATTTTAAGATTCCTCTTAAGGAACTAGAGTAAGTATTTTGAGGAGACCAAAACCTCTATAATGTTTCTAGGGAAGTGGAGAAGTAAAATGGGTAGGGTTTGGCCGAGATTGAAGGCTCAAAATGGTGTGAGGAGGAGAGGGAGGACGTGCCCTTTTATAAGGGAGGACAGGTTCACTTTTGGAAACCTCTAAAATATTAATTTATAATAAACCCTAACCCCACATAAAAACATCAAAAGTGGATAAAATTCGGATATTAGATAAGATAGGGTTGTAATATCATCAACCAATTAAATTTATACATGTTTTGATTTTATTTTAAACCTTATCATTTTTATTTATCCTTATTTAATCTATTTAATTTTATTTGTGGTAATAATGTTATAAATTTTATATGGTTATAAATATTTACTTATGAGTTCTTAATTATACATAATTTGATACTTTATGACATTTTATATCATATAAATATTAATTTTTAATTTTTAAAATATTTTTGTGATTTTTAAACAATTTAATAATATAAAATATCAATAGTGTCAATTTTGACACAATTCATTTATTTGAATTTTAATAAAATCCACACAGAAGAAATGTTCAAAATAAAATATTTAATAGATTTATAACAAGTCATATTTATCTATAGAATTAATGTGGAACATTAATTATTTCATATAATATTTATTTCAGTATTTTTAAAACCATTTATTTGATATTTCAATCAATGAAATAATTTCTACATCACTATTGTGTCCTCGTTAATGATAATTATTTTATCCCTAAAAATTATAAATAAATTCTCATAATTTAGATAATTTTATTATATTTATATAGACTATTCATGTTCGAAGTTTCATGAAGTTTATCCCTAAATTAAAATTATTATACTTATAATATTTAAGAGAGTGACATATTGACACTTTCTTTGGTTTTAATAATAATTAAATTATTTTCATGGTCAAAAGTCCATAAAATGAATCTAATCTGACCCTTAGGTAATATGGGTTTAATTTTAGTCATCCAATAGAATTTTGGCATCTGTTAGGGTAATTATATAATCTTAGGTTTACCCTTAATTACCTGATTTATCTTTAAGTGAAGTAAATAAAAATTACCGTAGTTACTATTCATAATATCAAAAAAATAAAAGAAACCAATTAACATACTTTTAGACCCACTGAATCCAAATATGGAATCCATTTTTCAAAATTTAAAACATAGAAGTTTCAGTAATTAAATTAAAATTTATCCCGTTGTTAAGAAAAAGGGTCTTAAAAGTTAAAATATTGCCAAAGATTGAAATTTTTTTACCTATGAATTCAATGTAAAATTAATGGTAATGACATAAATTATATTAAATGGTAAAAATATATTCTATTTATACTTTAAAACCATTAAATATTATAATTTAACCAAATAAATTAATGTGATGAAAAAAGTTGTTTTTATTTAAAATATAGCGTGTTTTTACTATTCATTAAAATATGAAAGTTATTAGAATAAAATGGAAAATTTATCCAAAGTAAATTTTTATAACCTGATTCCAAATAAGAATTTTATTTTGTCAAATTGAACTTATAAACATGTAAAAAACTAGATTTAAAGTGGGTGCACAATCAAAAGGCGAAAAAACTGCATTTTTTGAAAAATACTTATTTTACATGAAAAATTTATTTTGTTCTCATACAATGTTCTAGAAAATGTGTAAGATGAATAATAATTTTATAAAATTAAAAATGTAGTTAATACTATTCATAACGGCTAGTCCATAATAATATTATAACAATTTATCGTTGTTTAGTGAAACCCGGTATTTTGTACTACACATGCTATTGAGGAAGGTCGTGATTGTGTGTAATGAAAGCCAAGTCCGGGATGCCTGTAGTGAAAGCTCCATTTGGTGTAGCAAACAACAGAATACATAAACTAAATTAAAAAGAATAATTCTCATAAAATCTCGGGTTGTTACATTCTACCCCCCTTAAAATGAATTTCACCCTCAAAATTCGTCGGGGTTATAAATGTTTTACTAATTGAAAGTTTCTTTCATAGAACCCCACATTGTAAAAAAAATACTAAAACTTAATTTTAAAAACTAATGTATGAGATGTAATGGTTACCCCAGTTATCTTATCCCTTAGTTTCCACATAGGAGAACAGAGGTGAAAATATGGATATGGAAGAGAAATCTAACCGTTATGTTCTGATGTAGAGTGGTAGAGAACATGGCTATGAAAAAGCCAATAATGAAAAAGCCATAAATTTGTGATAATCTAAGGTACCATATAATTCATCAGATATAAGGGAACTAGGAAAACAATTTCGGTTTTCAAGATCAATTCTCTAAAGTTGAAGAATTAGAAGAAATACTTACTTTATTTTGGTATAATCTCACCGTTGTTCGTGCCTTGAACAATTTCCACTTCATATATTACAGAAATGAAGTTGAATTTATCATTCGTGAAGTGTTAGCAGATCATGTGATAGAATGATGGGTCATTTCATATGTATCAAACAAAATTATAGCAAAAGTTATCAAATATACATAAGTCCATCTATGGTGAGGTTAATCGTATATGATTCCAAAAATGGACTTATACTTCATCTATCATACTGCTAAATAAAATTAAACTAGTTTCTACAAACCAAAGACTTCCTGTAGGCTAGTGGTAGGAAATAAAGGCCTGTCTCACTTCGGTTATGGGTTCAATTCTGGCAACCTTGTCCGACACGACGAGTTGTCTCCCGTCCTACAGGTTATTTTTTTCTAACACTTCACTATTATAACATTTCAGAAACAATATCAAAAAAAGTTATATAGCCTTAAACAATACTATAGGATGTCCGACATAATCCATTCCATCCTTTATACTTATCCAAAATACATCTTTCCAATATCATAGTATAAAGAAAACAATTACTAGAAATGTCATTAACCAAGCATGTGAATACCATCATTTATCCCCCATATATCATAAGATATATCTTGTTGATCACATTCCAAACATGTGAATACCTTAATCTTGTATTCTCTTGAAACATTAATTACCATAGAACCATAGTGAAAACATGAATTCTGTCAAAAGGTAACTCTTTCCACATACCAAAATCCCAAAATTTCAATATACTCAAACCATGATATCACTTTGTCCTTATATCAGCCATGAGCTCATTAATATTATTTTCTCTTTATCCCTTCATTATGCACACATCATTTTATTTCCACAATATTTGAATTACTTTTCATGGTTACTGGTACCATATAATTATTGAAAACCATAATAAACCAATACAAAGATATTCCAATATTCCACAGTACTATAAATAAAATTCCACAACATTATTTTGGAATCCCGTTACATAAACACATAATCATTCCACTACATCGTTGTCATGATCAACATCGCCAATATTGATCACTTGTGAATTCCCTTTGTCCTTTGCCTTAAGAGGTTGCTCACGTCGATCATCATTAACCCTTGGATTAGGGCATTGATTAGTATAACGCCCCATTTCCTTTCACTTGTAGCATTGAAGTGTTTGTGGTGTGGTATGTGCACTCTTTTATTTATTCAAATCATTAGCTACCCTTTTTCCATTACGTCGACACTCAGCTGCTCTATGACCTTCTTTTCCACACTTAAAACATTTTCTAGTCCCTTTAAGACAATCTCCACCATGCTTCTTTCCACACTTTGAACATAAAGAAACATTTGTCTTCTTTTCACCATTGTTTTGAGATTTTTCCTTGAACTCCATATTTTGTTTTTGTCAAAACCATGAGATGGACATGTAACACCAACTTATAGTTCTACCTTGATAGCACAACACATAATTTCTTCATAACTACTGAAGTCTCTTATAGTTAATGCCTATCGAAGACTTGGTTTTAAGCCACTGAAGAATCGATCAACTTTGATTTCAGGTTGGATGATAAATCCGGATGCATACCTTGCAAGCCGTGTAAAATTCCCTTCGTATATACCAACAGATTCTTCATCCTTTTTCTTAAGCTCATGGAACTCCTTTTTCATCTTTGTTCAAAGAATACTAGGGAAGTACTTACTGAAAAACAAGTTCTTGAACTCGTCCAATTCCATGGATTCAATTTCATCTTAGGTCCTTGTATTATTAATTAGAGTCCACCACTGGTCTGCTTCACCTTCTAAGTTGTAAACTGCCAGAATGAATTTTTCATGTTTTGAAAATCGAAGTATGGAAAATATCTTTTTAGTGGTACTGATCCATTGTTCAGCAACAAGTGGATCAGAAGACCCATTGAAATACGGTGGGCGTTGCCTCATGAAGGACTCAATAGAATATTGTTCCCTTCTCTGATCATTTGGAAATCTAAAATGAGTCATAGATTGTGTAAGTATAAGAAAAAGATTTTTCACTCCATCTCCCATAACATTGGTTTGTTCAGGAGGACAATCATTGCATTGTCCATTACATTGATCAACACGGTTCCTTCGGGTTCCAGCCATCGTCTAAAACCCAAAAAGAATAGTGTGAGAGGCAAAAATCATGCTAGGGAAAACAGCATAATAAAGGGGGATTACCTTCAATATCTAACATCTTAGGTTTAATTATAATATCGTTACCGTAATTCTAGGTCTATAACCTATACTTATACTTAACCTTAGGGACATCCCTAGACATACATTAGAAATATCTATAGGGATCTCACAACAGTTTTCTCATCCTAGTTTCCAAAGTATAAGTAAACCTTTCCTCTGAAACCAACTGTACAGACCCAAAGCTTGATATACATGGATATTACATTACTTTTTCGGAATACTTAATACATAACAAAAATATTCACCAAAGGATTGTAATAGTTTAGTGTCTTTTGAAACTTGGAACATAATCTTCTAATCATCATGAAATATCTTCAACATCTCCGATAAAGATCTCCCCCTTTTGTTTTCTTACCTAAAACCTTTATTTATATCTTGGGGGAAAATAAACATAAAAAGGGTGAGCTCAAATGCACAGTAAGGGTAAACACATAGAACATAAAAAAATCCATAAACATTTGAATGCAAAAACTTGAACATAAAATCTAAACATCAAAATCATGAGCAAAGACATAAATCTTGGAATGACGTAAGGGATACATCATAAAGGAACATCAATCATGATAAAATAGAATGGGAATAAACCATTTAATTGTTTCAAACCATTAATCACATAATATGATTTCCATAGTAGCAAAGGAATTGCTGCTAAGACCATCTTAGTGGACAAAGACCCTTTTTGAATCGAGTTAACTTCTCTTTCCAGTCCTATATCACTGAACCAGATTAACTTACCATTTCAGCCATGTCTATCTCACGAGATATAAATCTTTACCCAATGCATTGGAGGGAGATATAGGTCCCACCGATCTCATAATTAAATCATTATTATGTGGGCTACAACAAAAACATAAATCATTCATCATAACCCAAAGAATAAAATGGATTTCATAAACATCATCCCATCATAACATAATCCATATAAAACAAATGGATATCATTTCATCATAACAAAATTGAAACCATGTAAATCATAGAGACATCATACTTGAAACATATACATATGATATAATTTAATCTTATATAGAAAATGGTTTTTATAAAACACTTGAAATGAATTCTTGAGGAAAATATCCTTTCTTATTCAAAATCATTTTCTTTTCACAAAATGCCATGAAATTTTAAAAGAAAATGATTTTGTTGAAAATAATAATGAAATATTGTGGAGTAAGATTCATGAAAATAAGGCGTTATACAACCGTAAAAATCCACTCATGTCGTATAAGTTAAAAAAACATTCTCCTCGTACTTTTAATAGAAAAGTGAAAAAGTACCACGTATGGTAAACAAAAGAAAGATTACTTCCATAACACAAAGTAAAAGTCATAGTGGAGTAAACATGAATTTTAACATACACGGAAGAATAATAAACACTTTATGAAAAACATTTTTATGTACATGGATGAAAAATATAACCCCAGTAAATACTTACGTATAAGCAATCTCATATAAAAATGAGATTGGCAAATTATCCCTTACCTTAGGTCCGATATGGTTCATATGTATATGAAACTCTTGTATAATGATTTAAATAATTTCATTGAATTATTAAAGAATCATATTCATTGTTATGATATCATATATGGTTCACTTATGACTTTATATTACCCGTTCTTTTGTAAATTCGATGTTAAAGCAGCGTTTTGGGTAAAACCATTTCATTTATCATACGTGTTTCGATTTGTTGTTCTTGATATTATTACTTATAACCTGAGTTACTTAATTACAGAATGTAAAACGTGATTTTTATATAATATATATTCATTATATAAATATATATGATATATCGATAAATGGAATGAAATACACCGTTCATGGAGACGGTAGGCCGTACGTACGCATGAACGCTATTTTCATTTTCTTATTGAATTGAATGGAATTAAGTAAATGAAACATATATATACATAAATAAAGTATCATTATTATGTAATATCTTGAATGATTATTTATTACATATATACTTTATAATCATACTTGAATGGTTAATCATGGAAAATAAATCTCATCACGTTCGTGGAGACGGTAGTCCGTACGTATGCACGAGCGATGATATCATTCCCATATTATTGAATAGAATTGGAGTGGATGATATAATATCTCAGAATAAGTATTATTTTGTAATAACCATATATAGTTGTTCTTTACACCATTATACCCATCCAAGTAAGGTGGTGGTGGAAAAACTAATTACACCACTGCGTGGAGACGATATTCCGTACATACGTACGCGCGGTGATTTCTTTTTCCATAGGATGGATAGAAGGTGAAATGTGGTTGTTTCATATTTATAATATCATATTAGTATATTATTTATACTTATTTTATTACTTTACAATGAAAAAACTAAATAATAATAAGTTGAAGAAGAAAGAAACTTGAAAGAATCGGTAGAAGAGATTACCTCTTCTTCGACGCACCTCTTTTAAGCTTCTTCTTAAGGAACTAGAGTTGGTCTTTTGAGGATACCAGAACCTATATAATGTCTCTAGGGAAGTGTACAAGTGAAATGGTCAGGTTTTGGCCGATCATGAATGCTCAAAATGGTGTGAGGAGGAGAGGGAGGAGGTGCCCTTTTATAAGGGAGGAGAGGGGCACTTTTGGAAACCTCTAAAATATTAATTTATAATAAACCCTAACCCAACTTTAAAGATTCCAAAGTGGCTCAAATTATGATATTATATAAGATAGGGTTGTAATCTCATCAACCAATTAAATTTAGACATCTTTTGATACCAACTGTAGTGACCCCAACTTATTCTTACATGTCTATTTCATCATTTTATGTTAAAAAACATAATAGAGATACAAATATAAGATAAAAAGGTTTAGTTTATTGGGAAAATTAGGATGATACATAAATTTTAGATAATTAAACAAAAAAATTTATTTATATCCTTTGTATTTACCCTTATAAATATGTGAACTCCCTTTAGTACAAGTACACACCTGAGGATATACATCAAAGAAAGGGGCGAGATAAAAGCCCAGTAAGAGGGTGAATAAAAATAAATATAACATGAGTGAGAATAATAATCATCATCAAATCCAAATCATATGTTCATCATAAACTACTTGAGGGAGACATGTAATAAAGGCATGAAATATATAAATTCAAAAGATTGAAACATCAGGTGTCAGTGGTCAATTACCATAAGTAGTCATGAATAAAGATAACATCATGATCATTCATAACAAATGTGCATAATGATAACATCATAATTGGTAACTAATCTTGCATCATTGTCATGAATAAAATAGGTGCATAATCACAAATCACCTCATGAGATACATCAAATTACCCAATGAATTATAGGGATATATAATTCCAGGCCCACCCATCACATCATAATATTTAAATAATCATGCCTGCCATGTAGAATGCATTACAATAATAATAATGAATTCAACCATGTAAAGGAATGGGTTTCATAAGGATTTCATCAATCATGATTTCATGAAAAAACGTTGGTTTCTCAAATGAAAAGTACAAACATATTTGGTATACGAATCATCATTTTTTATTGAAGAATAAACATCTCAAGAGGAGTCAGAGATGTGTTCTGGAAAGAAGAGTTATTTTGGAAAATATTTGTATTTGTCATAAAATAAATTATGAAACATGTATATCCCTAAAACTAAAAGGAAATATTAATGAAATGATATTTAATTAAAATTAGGTGATTATTCACAATAAAGATGTCATGAGAGAGGCATAACCCACATAATAGGAGTCAGATTCAAGAATCCCCTTATCTTTAGTCCTACTTTATTTCGTCAATTTCCACCCATTGAATATTAAACATAGAATAATTAAAAAGTTGAAACAGAAGTTAATTTTCGTATTTTATAAAATTATTTATCAATTACAATCATTTTTTTATATTTCTTAATTTTTTTGATGTAATTGAATCATTTTTATATCATGTTTTTGTTAAAAATAATTTCTGTTTCCCTTTGATTTCTTTATTTTCATTCAATGTTATTTATAAGAAATTATAATTAAATACTGTATCTTATAATACTTGTAATTACATATTTATATATAATATATAATTAATAATATCCATTCTTGATGGTGGTTATTATAATTGTCTTGGAAATGTCTCCATAGGTGGGTAATCGACCTTTAAAGAGACGTTGTAAAAAGAGTAGGAAAGAGAAGTATGGCACACATATTTTTCATAAATATGATGATTGAAGTAGGTCAAAATAATTAATATAATGTTTAATTACTACATTATTAATTTTATAGTATATTTTTTAAAGGAACTTATAAAAATAATAATAAGAAGAAGAAAATAGTTAAGACTTTATAGAGAGTTACTCTCTCTTTATTGTAGCATCTATTGTATGACACTATAACTCCCTTGGTGATTGGAGTTGGATTGCTATACAATGTCCCTAATCATTAAAGGGGATTAATAGGGTGGATTTTGGTAGAACTTTTGATTTGTAATGGGTGGGAGGATAGGTTTTCTATGGTTTGGGAGAGTGGTTATTTATACTTACGGAGATGGGTATTTTAGAGTAAAATATTAAATAAAATATTATACCCAAGGTAAACATTGTAATAGTGATTTTTGAAATAAACCATATTTGAATTAAATAAAATTATTTTAAGACTTTGGTTCACTTTATAATTAAAATTCATTAGTTAAATAAAAAGGAAAGGTGAAAAAATGACAAAATAATATTTTAATGTAAAACGTTAGATTTTTATGCTTTCGAAAGTACTTTTTTAGGTTTGTAAATTATGTTTATGATATTTTAATGGCTCATTTATGAAATATATCATGGATTGACCTCAATTTCTATAAATTATTATGTGACTATTAAATCACAAATGATGTAATTTAAGATATACATGTTTGTGAAAAACTCTATTTTTAAAAAGCATACGAATATTAAAGTATTTCGGAAAATTACCAAAAAATAAACCATGGATAATTTTGACATGATGATTTAAAAAATGATTTTAATAACATCAGAATAAATATCTAAAATAGGAAATTTTATTTTTTAATATAAAAATTATGATTTTTATAAAATACTTTAAAATAAAGTTTATTATGAATGTGGTAATAGTTTCTTAGAGATTTTAAATCATTTTTCTTATTTTTTGGTTTTATAAGATTTTTTATTCAATTAAATTAATAATGATAAATATTATTTATATCAAAATTTATTATTTTGATTTAAAATTACTATTCCAATGATCAGGTTACTCTTCAGAATGATCAGGTTACTATTCCCAACAGTCATTTTACTATTCTAATATTTAGATTACTATTCCAATGATCACATTACCTCCTATAAATATCTCTGCATTCCTTTTTTCATTATTCATATCAATTCCTCTCAAGTATCTATATTTCTGTTTTCTATATTATTTTTTGGTTTACTAATATAATTTTTTGTATAGTATTTGAAGTGGGGAGATGATTCTAATAGATTGTTGCGATCCATATTTTCCAATTTTACCTTTTCTATTTTATATTATTTTATAGAGTACTAATATTTGATATTTAATTTTCTTCATTACTAATTAATGTAATAGTATTTTTTAATGATTTTTTTCTTTCTCTATATTATATATATATATATATATAATATTATAAAATTTAATAAAACACATATTTATTTAGGAAAGAAATATTACTAAAATACTGGGTTGTTACAATATATCATTCCATGTTTTATTTAAAATTTAACATGCTTGGATTATTATACAGATACATGTTGGGGAATACATGGGTGAGATCCTATTGAGCTTTCTAGCTCACACCCTACACACCCATGTGGTAGTGCTTAGACCTTATTATGTCTTTTGATGAAGTTAAATTCA
This sequence comes from Viscum album, assembly GCA_963277665.1. Taxonomy (NCBI): domain Eukaryota; kingdom Viridiplantae; phylum Streptophyta; class Magnoliopsida; order Santalales; family Viscaceae; genus Viscum; species Viscum album. The sequence goes on from OY728157.1 coordinate 176,039,287, forward strand.
AGGTTTAATAGTGACACAACACGGTTTTCTGTCATATAGGTTTGGGTAACTAGTGGTTAGATGGGGCTACTTTTCCCACACTATCACATGTAGACTATTCGAGTATCTATTTAAGTTTTTTCTTAATTTGTAGTTGGATTTGCTCACTACTAGAAAATAGGTTTTTACCATCGCATTTATACCAACGGTTTAAGAAAACCTTTGGTATATATGTTGTAGGCATGTCTATACCTACGGTTTTAAAGAAACCATAGGTATACCATCCTCAAAAATCAATCCCATCGGGATCATCCATGTGTGCCACTGCCCCCACAAACTCTCCTTGCCCCAGCAACCCTCTTCTTCCCCACAACCCCCTTCTCCCCCGATTAATCAATGCTCTTATCTGGTGAGTGCCTCTCCCCCGACGCTTATCCGGTGAGTGCCTCTCCCATGCAACCCTCTACTTCCTTAGATTATCCATCACGATCATCCCGTGAACTCTCTCCTCCATTTTAGTCGAATTCAAAATGCAACCAGTACAATAATACGAGTTTTCAGATGGACTTATCCCCTTTGATGACTGAAGAATCGATTTGATGCAGCTTCAAACACACAAACTCGGTGCGAAATCGCTCACCTGGGTAGACTCGGTGCTTCCATCAGGCGAGATCATGTTTCTTTTTTAATTTCAAATTTGAGGATTTTTAATCGGTTTCAACCCAATGCACCTCACATACCTAGGGTTCAATTTCTTCCCCTCTGCTCCCATCTCTTTTCTCTTCGGCGGTGTTTCCCTCTTCCATAGCTCGGATGAGCTCTTCCAGTGGAACCCTGATGTAGAACTCTTCCGGGTCTCCATATCCTTTGCTCAGAAGGTGCCACCACCAACATCAAAAGAAGGTATATAATAATTTCATTAAATGAATCACTTATTTAGTCTATCACTTGATTCTACTACTGGTAATATAGAAAATAAATGCATTTGGTGAACCTATATGTCTATTTTAGTGTTCCTATTTTATAATTTCTTTATTGACATGGAAAAGGTTCTGTCTTTCGAATCGATGCCCCTCCATCAAATCCCTTCTCTTGCGGTGTTTCTCTTGTAGGACCTTCCATCGAATCCATACTCACAATATGATCTTTCCTTTTCATCTCAAATTAATTACTCCATTATCTTGTTCATAACATTCTTCATATAATTAGTACTAGTTAAGGTAGGTGGATCAATCGATCTAGTAAAATTTGACCGATGGGTGGATTGATTTTGGGCGGCCCTGTATGTCTTTTAGCAATTCTATTGCATTATGTACATATGTGTGTGGCTAAATTTACAGTAAACTCATAGGTCTCCAATTAATTTTCTTGGTTTCCTTTTGGGTTTCTCTTTCCCTATTGTAATTTTTGGTTTGGTCAAACCTAGGTTTAAGGGGTTGACCTAGTTTTTCTGGTTTCTTTAGTGCTTAGGGTTCATGGTAGTTTCTTATTTGTTGTTTGGACATCCACCATCAGAGGGGATGCATTCTTGGCCATGTGTTGTTGATTCAAGGTAGGTTTTCTTATGCCCTTACTCTCAAGTTCAATTTTTTAATGATGAAATACATGTTTTTATAAATTTATTTAAAAACCATGCATGTTGATAAATATAATATTTTTGATATAACATTATGACTTAACTCATCCATTTTCCTTCATCTGTGAGTTGTCAATCAATCTTTCAGTAATTACCAAATAATAAAATTTATTTGGAACACATTCTAGATGAATAAAATAATGATATATATATATTAGGGCTTATCTTAGACTTGTTTCATTGATCTTATAACTTCAAAAATGTCTTCAATTGGTAAGGAGTTTCTTTCCCTTTAATTGATTTGTTCATAAAAAATAAGTTGGTACTGTATATATTATGTAATGGGAAGTGGTAAAGTAAAATGTTGGTCTCGGATTTCTGAGTTGGTTATTTGGATGGTATTATATATCAAAAGTGGGTATATATCTATTGACTATGGCTATATTTTCCAATTGACCAATGTATTTATCAAACTTACCATACAATACACATTTACCACAATACAGAAGCACAACAAAATTCATATATAGACACTGCACACCACAGAACACCCATGGGAGACACCCCTTGACGTCTATGGATAGTTAAGGGTCCATTAACTTAGGAACTGAAGTCTATTGGAACTCAATCCTTGAGAAATTTTGATTGCTGGTAGAAAAGACACCAAAAACTTTATTCTTAGTATAGTAGAATAAAATTGTTTACACCATCATGACCAAGTAGACCATCTGGTTCATAGACTGGTCCCCAACTAAGTTCAAGAGTAGGATTAACTACTAAACATTGACTGTGGTCCCTATGAGTTTATTTCCACAGTGAAGAGGGTTATGTGCACAATATTCAACTCAACTAATGTAGCATATGTTCATATTAATTGGCTAAGTGTACTAGTATAGTGTTTCCAACAATATTCTATATAAAGAATATAATGAAAAATGAAGAGATTATTAAATGGAACTATTTCGTCCTTGCTTGCAGGAACATGATTTGACCCATGGGCGGTGTGGTTCTTATATATTGGGCGGTGACATGTATAGTTATAGGATACAAATATGTTTTTTGTTTAGTTTTTATTTTATTTTCTTTATCGCATTGGCCACTTAGGTATTTTACTTCTTTCTACAGATGGAGGGTAGTGATGATATCCTTACTAGTTGACGTAGATCACTTGGATATTGTAATACAATGAGGTGTGAGTGTGAGGAAACATTGGAAGATAGAGGAGCCTTGGGGTCTTCTATGACATGAAATTGTTTTTTTAAAACATTGTGTGGGAACATTTCAGGAGTATGTTGGAGTCATGAAATAACCCTAAGTGTCTCCATGAGATAGAATAAATAACCCCAAGTATCTCCAAGTGTCTCCATACATCGTATCATCCTCGCATGGGTTGGCCACTCGCCCAATCCTATCAAACCTATCCTAGTCTATCCTCTCAGTCACATAGTATAGATTCATCTCTTGAGGATTATCCCATGCCTCAATGCACATCTCATCATCCAAGTAGACAATGAGGATTATCCACCTTATGATTGTCCTAGTCACAAAAGCACACCATGTCGAACCCATCTACATTATATTCTCCATAATCCGGTCAAGAACCTCATCAAAATCATGTATTATAACCCAACCGCACTAACCAGGTTCCATCCTAAGATAAATCACACCATGACTCTTTAAATTATAATTCCAATCTGTCCAACAATACCCATTACCCACACTAGTATCTCATACTTCATCTCTTTAGTTGAACTCACTGGTGAAAATTTGACCTATACCAATGCTTTTTTCCCAATGGTTTTAACAAACCATTGAGAAAAAGACCTTATGCTAGTGTTTCATATCAAATGTTGGGATATATATATCTAAAATCACTTCGCCATCAAAATACTTCTTCTATCCATAAGCCGCACTTCTCCAAACCATCGGCATGACTCACATACTCCTCCTGTCCTCACCGCCGCTCCCATACCGACCACCCCACGCCACCGCTCCCATCACGACCACCCCTCACCGATCGCCGCTTGCCACTCGCCACTCGACGCTCCCTTCTCATCGGCACTCACGCATTCCCCTTCATGCCACAGTTATCCAAAACCTACAGGGCCTCTTCACTCCTCCCGTCATTTTCGCCGCTCTCATCCCCCTTGTGTTCCCCTCCTCCCATCCCAACTCTCGCTCGCTGCTCGCAGCTCTCTGCTCATGGTCGCTCGCGAATCCCCCTCCTGCTGTGTAAGCAACAATTCTAACTATCCATAAGCTTAAATTCAAGTTAATTATGAGTTATTATTAGTATTTACATGATTCATTCAGGTTATATACCAGTCATTTCCAATGTTTTATATGATTTATTTTAGCTCTGTTGATGATTCATGCCTTTACAAAATTATCCAAAGGAGGGTGATTCAACAATACATAATTGAGTTCACCTGTACATTGAATCAATGTTTTTTGATTACACATTTGCATACGTGAAACCCAGTAACTGTAGGACATGTGTATTATAATTAGTATCCCAATTTTTTTGATGAGTGATCTTCCTTATTTAGATTCTTTTCTTGTTTCCTTTCTGTTGATACAATGTGTTTGAATTTATACTATTTTTTGAGATCGCTTCCCTTCTTCGATGTGATGATTTTTAATGGATTTTCCCTTTTTTGAGAGGCATCTTACACAAGATATCTCAATATCTATCTTGTTTAAGCTCATCAAACACTAGATGTACAATTTCCACATCTAGCACCATAAGGTCCAATCCACTTAGGAATATTTTACTTGATCTAAACCCTCATCCAGTTCATACACATATCATCCAAATTATAAGACATATGTTAGACAACTCATATCCCAATCGATATCTTATCCACTTGGAGGCCTATGATAGGGTGATTTCATTTCCATAAAATCACTAAAGAATTTTATCTAAACCTAGGTGGCTTTTGAACACCATATCTATAGGTCTACTATGTTAATCTATGTACATTAATTTACCGTCCTTAGACTCCATGAATCCCATGCAACATATTTATAATCAATCCCTTGTCAATCTATGATCGAATAATCAACTTAGTGTTTAAGGGTCTATCAAGGCTCTTAATACTATCATTATATACATAAGAATTCTTATTTAAAGAAACAATTAATTTAAGTAATGGTTGATCACCCATGGAGGTGTTTATACATCATATTCTAACTACTAAATGATATATTCCCTCCACCTGAATGAAGAATTAAATAACACCCCTTCCATGTTCATGTAAAACCTATATTTTTTAAAGACATCATACTAACCACAAATATATAGGTGAGAAAAATCAGAATACTGGTCCATGATCACATCATTAGTCAGAGCTTCATCACAAATCTTCATTCCTTAAGACTTATATTAATCATATGATTTGACATATACTTACCAGATTAGTGAATGTCGATTCATATTCAATCACTAACAAATTTTCCTACTCAATGTCTAAGAGATCTCAAGATCTAGCTTGTCTGTTCTCATCTAGGTAGTTTTGGTCATTGAATATTAGTTGGAATCACTTCTAATAATTTTTTCATCCTTCCATTCCACAATAACTTTACACCACAACCTATATCGACCATTTAGTAAAGGTGTATCCATGTAATTTCCCAAAAAAATATCTATTGAACAAAACCAAACTAAGCAGAAACTTGAGCCAAACTAATTATATATCATTTATAGGAAGATTAATTCTTAATTAATAGGAATGTACTTTTTGATAGTATCATTTTGAAGCATGAATTTGTTTCCCCTTGCTTGCAAGAACATGATTTGACCCATGTGGCGTTGAAGTTATTATATATTGGGTGGTGACATGTATAGTCATAGGAGATAGGTATGTTTTAGTTTAGTTTTTATTTTATTTTCTTTATCACATTGGCCACTTAGGTCTTTTACCTATTTCTATGGACTTGGAGTAGTTATATTCTATAAAGGAGGCCAGAAGGGGTTCATATTGTTTCAGTCTGCCGACTTCGATCTGAGGTAAGATTATATGATTACTACTTGTCTCGAACCTCATATATTTTAGTGATTTCAATGTTTTTGACTCCATATTATATTTTTGGTAGGGCGTTGGATCATTTTGTGTTGCTTCGGGTGGATTTGATTGTCGCCAATCGAGGTAAGGCTTTACTGCTGTTGGTTGGTTTTTCACTAGTTTTGTAGGTCCTTTATGTGTTTTAAGGTTCTTAATATCCTTTGTGTAGTGCGTTGATCCCTGCTCGTTGGTTTTGAGTCACCTAGTCAAGGATGACTCACCTGCGTGCGCATAGGTAAGTAAGTATATGTATGTGGGTTCCCCTTTTATGTGTATAGTCAACCATGGGAATGATTATACACGTATAGGGCTCGGTGTTCCCATGTATATATATAAAAATGCATATGCAGGTGAGTGGAGACTGGTATATTCATATAAGCATATGTGTAAGGATCCCCTTTCACATGCTCGTGGCCATGCGGTTGTGTGGATAGGGGCTAGGTGTCCTTGCGTGTGTGTGAATGTGTGTATACCCAGTGGGGGAGCAGCAGATTTTAGTTAGAAAGCTCCAAGAGCCAAAGTGGACTGCTTGGTCCCACCTTGAGGTAGAGTCCCTCTCATATCCTCTTTAATTTAAGAATGCTTTAAATAGAATTTAGATTCTTTCTTAATTCTGCTTAATTATATTGAATTTCATATCTAGAATAAGTTTTCATTAATATAATGCTTTCATTTGATAAATAAATTCATGTTTTTATAATAAAACCACTTTTAAAAACAACGAATATTAAATATATATCTTTATCATACCACAATCCTGAATCAAGAGTCTATTTTTTATAACATAAGATCAGTTTCTATAACGTGAAGGAAAACTTCATAGGATTTATTTGGAATCCTGGACGGAAGATGCTAACCCGCAGATGTTGCTGGATCGGGCCAACACGCCGTGGTCACACTGCGGTCACACCGCGGTCATGACATGGTCACGCCGCGGCCACGCAGGGGTCACACCATGATTTGGACCTACTCCCAGACGACACCCCACAATGGTTTTCAGTCCTGTCGGAATTCAATGTATGATACCTAGATAGAGTTTTAGATACATTACCCACCCATAGTTAATGGGGAGGGAGGCGACGACCGGAATGTTTCCCCGCTTCCTCTTGCTCCCTTCGCTCTTGGATGGAAGATGCTACCCCACATATTTCACTGGACCAGGCCAACACACCGCGGTCACACCGTGGTTACACCGTGATTTTTCCCTGCTCTAGGACAACATTCCATGGCAGTTCGCAGTCCTGTCGGAATTCGATGTATGACACCTAGATAGAGTTCTAGATACATTACTCACCCATAGTTAATGGGGATGGAGGTGACGAATGGAATTTTTCCCCACTTCCTCCCACTACCTTCGCTCTTGGCCGGAAGATGCTGCGCCACAGATGTCACAGGACCGGGCCAACACGCAGCGGTCACGCCGCGGTAATGCCGTGATTTGGCCCTGCTCCAGGACAACATCCCTCGGCGGTTCATAGTCCTGTCAGAATTCTACGTGTGATACCCAGATAATGTTTTAGATACATTACACACTCATAGTTAATGGGGACTGAGGCGACAGTCAGAATGTTGCCCTACCTCCTCCTGCTCCCTTCTCTCCTGGTCGGAAGATGCTACCCCACGGATGTTGCTGGACCGGGACAACACACCGTGGTCACGCCACGGTTACGCCGCGGTCATGCCCCGGTCACACCACGGTCACGCCGCAGTCGCGCCACAGTAATGAAGTTATTTGGCCCTGCTCTAGGATGACACCCCGCGACGGTTTGCCGCCGTGCCGAAATTTGATGTATGATACCTAGATAGAGTTTTAGATACATTACCCACCCTCCTTCCTAGACCCCGGACAACACCCCCACTCTCCTCCCTAGACCCCGGAACACCCCCTGGACAACCCCCAACCCTCCTCCCTAGGCCCCGAACAACCCCCCAACCCTCCTCACTGGATCCCAGATCCCAATCTAAGCTCTCTTCAAGATTCACCCTAAATCCCAACAGAAAAGAGGGTTTTAGAGCATCAGAAGAAGATGAGATAAGAGTGCAAACCCTAATCTAAAAGAGAAATCAAGAAGAGGATTAGACTCACCTGTATCTTCTGTCCACACTTAAAGGTACTCAAAATGCCCAAGTGACATGTAAGGTTCAACCCCGCCTCAAACCAAGGCACGGTGTGGCTGGTACCACTCAAAGTGTCTCACATTTATTTGAAATGGACAACATTTTAAATGAAAATGACAACTGACATGTGGAAAACTGACCAAACGGATTTATATTGTGTTGATACTTTAACAAAACAATCCCTGCGTATTTGTAATGTGTAAGAGTCAACCCTGCCTCAATCTGAGGCTTGGTGTGGCCATTACAACTCAAATTGTTTCACATTAGTTGAAATGGACAAAATTTTAAGTGAAAAAAACAACTAGCATACGAAGAACTGACCAAATGAATTCGTATTGTGTTGATAATTTTACACAATGATCCATGAGTCATTTATGACGTGTAAGAGTCAACATCTCTTCAATCCGAGGCACGGGGTGGCCAGTACAACTCAAAGTGTCTTTCTATTGTTTAAAATGGATACTCTTTTAAGTAAAAACAACTGGCATATGGAAAACCGACCAAAGAAATTCAGATTGTGTTGATAATTTATGAAAACGATCCACAGGTCATTTGTGATGTGTACGTGTCATCCCCTCCTCAATCCGAGCTGTGGTGTGGCCGGCACCACTCAAAGTGTCTCTCTTTTGTTTCAAAAGGACATCATTTTAAGTGAATACAACAACTGACATACGAAAAATAGATCAAAAAGGCATTAGGATTCTGTTGAAACTTTAGGAAAATGATCCATGGGTCATATGTGACTTGTAAGAGTCAACCCCGCCTCAATCTGAGGGCCGGTGTGACCGACACCACTCAAACCATCTCAATGTTATTTGAAATGGTCAGGAGTTTAAGTGAAAATAACAACTTGCATATGAAAAACCAATCAAACGCATTTGTATTGTGTTGATACTTTAGGAAAACAATCCATGGGTCATTTTTGACATGTACGAGTCAAACCTGCCTCAGTCGGAGGTGCAGTGTGGCCGACACCACTCAAAGTGTCTCTATTTTGTTTAAAATGGACATCATTTTAAGTGAAAACAACAACTGACATATGGAAAACTGAGATAATGCATTCAGATTCTATTGAAACTTTAAGAAAACGATCCATGGGTCATATGTGATGTGTATGAGTCAACTCCTCCTCAATCCAAAGCGTGGTGTGGCCGGAACCACTAAAAGTTTCTATCTTTTGTTTAAAATGAACATCATTTTAAGTGAAAACAACAATTGACCTACAGAAAAATGACCAAACACATTCAGATTCTATTGAAAATTTAGGACAATGATCTGTGGGTCATATTTAACGTGTATGAGTAAACACCGCCTCAATCCAAAGCGTGGTGTGCCTGGAACCACTCAATGTGTCTCTCTTTTGTTTCAAAAGGACATCATTTTAAGTGAATACAACAAATGACATACAGAAAACTGAACAAAGGAATTAGGATTCTATTGAAACATAAGGAAAACAATAGATGGGTTATATGTGTCTTGTATGAGTCAACCCTGCCTCAATCTGAGGGCCAGTGTGGCTAGAACCACTCAAACTGTCTCACTTTTATTTGAAATGGACAAGATTTTAAGTGAAAACAACAACTAGCATATAGAAAACCGACCCAACACATTCAGATTGTGTTGATACGTTAGAACAACAATACATGGGTAATTTTTAACGTTTAAGAGTAAACCTTGCCTCAATATGAGGCACAGTGTGGTCGACACCACTCAAAGTGTCTCTCTTTTGTTTAAAATGGACATCATTTTAAGTGAAAACAACAACTGACATACAGAAAACTGACCAAACACATTAGGATTCTATTGAAACTTTAAGAAAATGATCCATGGGTCATATGTGACTTGTAAGTGTCAACCCCGACTCAATCCTAAGCGTGGTGTGGTAGAAACCACTCAAAGTGTCTCTCTTGTGTTTAAAATGAAAATCATTTTAAGTGAAAACAACAATTGACATACAGAAAACTAACCAAACACATTAGAATTCTGTTGAAAATTTAGGAAAATGATACATGGGTCATATGTGACGTGTTTGAGTCAGCCCCACCTCAATTCTAGGCATGGTCTGGCTGGCACCACTCAAAGTTTCTCTCTTTTGTTTCAAAAGGACATCATTTTAATTGAATACAAAAACTGACATACAGAAAACTGACCAAAGTCATTCAGATTCTGTTGAAACTTTAGGAAAATGATCCATGGGTCATATGTGACTTTTAAGAGTCAACCCTACCTCAATCTGAGATCCGTTTTGTTCGGAACCACTCAAATTGTGTCACTTTTTTTTGAAATGGTCATGATTTTAAGTGAAAACAACAACTGGCATACGAAAAACCAACCAAACACATTCAGATTGTGTTGAAACTTTAGCACAACAATCCATGGGTCATTTGTGACATTTAAGAGTCAAATTTTCCTATATCCAAGGTGGGGTGTGGCCGAAACCACTCAAAGTGTCTCTCTTTTGTTTAAAATGAACATCATTTTAAGTGAAAACAACAACTGACATGCAGAAAACTGACCAAACACATTTTTATTATGTTGAAACTTTAAGACAATGATTCATGGGTCATATGTGACATGTAGGAGTCAACCCTGGCTCAATACGATGCAAGGTGTGGCCAAAACCACTCAAATTGTCTCTCTTTTGTTTAAAATGAACATCATTTTATGTGAAAACAAAAATTGACATACGAAAAACTGACCACACACATTTGGATTCTGTTGAAAATTTAGGAAAACAATACATGGGTCATATGTGAGGTGTAAGAGTCAAACCCATCTCAATCCAATGTGCAGTGTGGTTGCCACCACTCAAAGTGTCTCTCTTTTGTTTCAAAAGGACATCATTTTAAGTGAATATAACAAATGAACTACGGAAAGCCGACCAAAGGCATTCAGATTTTGTTGAAACTTTAGAAAACGATCCATGGGTCATATGTGACTTGTACGAGTCAACCCCACCTTAATACGAGGGCTGGTGTGGCCAGAACTACTCAAACTGTCTCACTTTTATTTGAAATGGACATGATTTCAAGTGAAAACAACAACTGGCATCAGGAAAACCAACCAAATGCATTTGTATTGTGTTGATACTTTAGGAAAATGATCCATGGGTCATTTGTGACCTGTATGAGTCCACCCCGCCACAATATGAGGTGCGGTGTGGATGAAACCACTCAAAGTGTCTCTCTTTTGTTTAGAATGGACATAATTTTAAGTGAAAACAACAACAGACATACCAAAAAATGACCAAATGCAATTGGATTCTGTTTAAACTTTATGAAAATGATCCATGGGCCATATGTGATGTGTACGAGTCAAACCTGCCTCAATCCAAAGCACGGTGTGTCTGAAACCACACAAAGATAGTTATTTACATTCATAGCTTCACAAACTTTGAATCTCTTGATACCACTTTGAAATATCATGAGAGATGAGTAGGGAATCAATTCTTCTTCATTCTCAAAATCATTAATTGAACCTATAAATGAAATATTCATGCAACCAAGCTTAGAATACTTTTGGCGGAGTTCACAGGTTACAAAAAATAGTTAACAAGTTTTTTGATTTTGTAAACATATTTTTGATTTTCTGCAACCATGATAAAAAATGTTTTAGAGCAGTTCACAGGTTATAAAAATAGTTCACAAGTCCTTTATTTTTAAACCAATTTCATATTTCCTACAACTGTTCTCTAAAAACTGTTAGAGAAGTTCATAGGTTAGAAAAACAGTTCACAAATTATTGATTTTGTAAACATATTTCAGATTTTCAGTTTTCTGTAAACAAATTTTATATTTTTACAACCCAACACATTGTTTAATTCACAACTTATCCATTTCAGCAGCTCTTTCTAAAAACATTATTCCCTTTTAGATATCACTACCCCAAAAGGGTAGACACATATCAAACTCTAAATGCACCTATCACTTCCAAAACCACACAATAGATGTATCGTGAAACCGTAATAACCCACACTATCAGCTCAATCATACCCCCTAAATGATTTTCTATTTAAAAACCCTATGAAAAATAATTGCACACATCAAGGATTCCTCACTAGAATCACAATGCCACCCTAACCAATCCAATCACAATGCCACCCCAACCAATCCAAAGCCAGTTCCACAAACCTATGCGCCTTCTAGAACAAGGATTATATCTTTGCAACAAATACATCACTCCCCACCATAAAAGTTTCATCATCATCAACTCACCCAAAAAACCTCAACCACATTGTCAAACTCTCCAACCACTGCTAAAGAAATAATTAGACGTGTCTATATTTCCTAAACCTGAGAAACCAAATGAAACATCAATTGTCACTCATTCCCTATATCCTTGAATGAAACCCAAGGTATTATTCAATATTTGATCCACTATGAGGACCTCACCCATAAATAGTCAAAGATATAGTTTCCACCATATGGCTTCACAAAAACTCTCCATGATCATAACCCCTAAGATGTTTTATATATGTCCAAAAGACAGTAGGGTATCTTGACATATAGCCATTTACCCCCATTATTCTAATGAATATATTATTGTTTTTGGAATGATCATCACTAAATAATTGTATGCTATGATTTTATCGATGAATACCATCAACAACCATCTATTTTAGATGTCTCCAATCACTACATGGACATGTCAAAGTCATTTAAAAGTATTGGGCATCCCTACCTATGATAATATCATCACATCGAAATCATTCATCCACCTACTCATAGTTTTGTTCCCTACTAAAGAAACTCAGCCTACACCCTATAACTAGTCCTACCCCTAGTAACCACATGCACTTGAAAAACACCAACACTCCAAGTGATTATCATTTAATGAAAACCACACACCTCCATGTGATTCTTACCAAAACCAAATCTCCCATGTACAGTCTCCCCCCAAAGAGAAAGATTTCACATAAAACCACATCAACCCACATTTCCTTGAGCACCTATTATTCTCATGATTAAATTTATAAGTATAAGGACCACCCATTTTAATATACATTACACAGGCTAGGAACCCAAACATGCCTATCCCTCTAGAAGCTAACCAAAAGGGTAAACCACAAGAACTCAAGTTCTCTTCCTCAAAACCAAATCGACCCTACATTCTAAAACCCATATCAGGTTTCACTATTAATGTACTACTTGAAAATGTCCAAAAAATCCATCTTGATGTCACACACCGAAAATCACACATAGCCTACTTGACATATCTCATCTTCGGATGCATTTATCTAAGAATAATTTAACTTCTGAAGTAATCACACATTTATTCCTTTCATTTTCTCATCTGATTTCATAGCCTTAACACTATATTTTATTCTCATTTCTTGAAAATTATTTTAATTTTAACATTTCATAATTTATTCTGGTGATTAATACCCCATGTTTTTCCCATATTTTTTTTATTGAAACTCTCTTTATAAGGTGAATTTATCCTTACATTCCTCAGGAATCAATCTTATGGAATCAATCTTAAAGAAATTTTCAATTCGTTAAGGTGTTCTATTATTTCGATCATCCTATTTTATTAATATTTTGATGACCATAGTTTCTCAGTATTTATACAACCTTCAAAAGTAAAGTGTGTAACTTCTAGTTAGTCTATTAAACAAAATCATCCCGATTTTGGGACGATTTGAAGATGACTGAAATCATTGGGGAGAAATCTTTTTGTCCCCCTTTCTCTGGCATTCATTTCTCTCTGTGGTTTCTAACTCACCAAATAGATTCAATCCATTTCTTTCGGTGGTCCTATGACTTTCAATGGAATCAATATCGTTCGACAGCTTCACTTTGGATGTTTCGAAACCTCCTGCATGTTTTGTGTGGCTTGAGGTAGACCAGTGGGTTAGCAATCTGGTCCTTCATCTCTGACCTACAGATATGGTATTTTTGGCTAGGATCTTGTGAAAAAAGAGGCATACCATGAAGGTTCACAGAACATGGAAGAAACGGAGGCCTAGAAGGAGGGTGATGTTGGTGGAGCCATTTCTAAGGGAGTTCCCCTTCAGAATATATTCTTAAATTTAGGTGAAGGGCCTTCAGATGATGATGATTCATGGAGAGGAAAAGGGTTGGTAACAGCAATCCCATGAAGGCTTGGAATTTTAAAAAGGAGAAATCTTTAGTGATTCAAGAAGGAGATATTGAAACTGTTGGGATAGATGGAATTTCCAGTAGTGTCTCTTGATCATTTATTCTATTTCACTATACAGTAGTATACCTTTGAGAAATCTTCCAAGGGTTCCTGAGGAGGGTGCAACTGATGCTTCTCAATGGAATATATCCCCCGAACAAAATTTTACTGAGGCTATCTTTTGGGATGTTTTTTCTATCAACTAGAATGTACTGAAAGTTCATAACATAATTATTTAGGTACAAAAATGGAATATTAGAGAATGTGATTGATCACATGAGTTCTTGTGTGAGAGGCCACCATTCTTTAAAGGTACAAAAGAACCTCAAGAGGTGGTGGTATGGATTGATCAGATTGATCAGATCTTCAAATTCTTAGATATAACTAATAATATAAAAGTAATGTGCACAATGTTTAAACTTGAAGTTCCCAACAAGCGATGGTGATATTCCATGGTACATGAATATTGGAAAGTGAGATTGGACCAGAAGGGTTTCAAGACTCTCTTCTCCCAGAAGTTTTTCCCAAAGTTGTTGATGATGTTGAAGTCTCTGAAGTTACTCTATTTTTTGGTAGGTAGAGCATTCAGTGTAAGTGTACACCAATCAGTTTTCGTAGCTGGTTTATTTTTCACAAGAATTGGTAAAGAATGACCAATTAAAATCTCAAAAGTACAAGTAGCTTTTTTGATAGGATATCAAATCACATATATTTATGTTGGAGATTTAAACCTTTACATAGATAGTTTAAAAGGTTATGATGGAAGAGATGAATATGGGAGGAACTTTTTGATTTTTTATTCTTTATCATCCACCTAGTGGAAACTTTAGTGGTGCATCGGGGAAAATGAGAAAGTAAAAATATCAACACAGGAATGGTGGAGGTAGTTCTCAGTGGCAAGCCTCCTCAACACATTCAGTTGTATCTAGAAGTGTTCCTATGAAATTTTACTAGTGTGGAAAGGTTGAGAACAACAAGAATTCTTGTTCTAAACCTATAAATATGTGTAACATTTTAAACATTTTGGTCATCTGTATGTTTGTTACAGTCTAAGTTTATTCGTCATTATGGGCATGGATCGTCAGCTCTAAAGGCAACTATGATGCTATCAGATGCTTTAAAGATTATCAGGATATAACCACAGGGCTCAAAAGTGAGGAACCATAATGAAATATATGAGTTTATAGTAGAGGTATACACATGTCGAATGATAATGTGATGTACCATCTCTATTTCATTGTTATTAGAAATTACATTATTTGATACCGATGCATCCCATTCTTTTATATATATATATATATTAATATAATTAATATTCCAATGGTTATCATTTCATTTTTAATGGAGTTAGTAACACCTATTAGTAAGAGGAAAGAGTTGGGGTTTTAGTTTCCTATTTATGCACTATCAGTAGCTGATGTAGAGTTTGTCTTAGATTTCTTCTTTCTCAATCTATATTTCTTTAACTTTATCATCTAGATAGATTAACTTGTCCCTTACCATGATGGTATTTATTTTTATCATCAACATGTCTTGTTTCATATGAAAAATTAGAGATTATGGGTGTTCTTGGAATATTGGGATCTAAGGTACGATCATGTATGACCTTTACACCGAGAGTTCAAGGATTTGTTTTCTAGGGTCAAAGCTGAATCCAATGTTTTTTCTTATGTTATTTATCTTACAACTATTTTCAATAATTTCTTAAAGTTTTCCCAAATAATTTCTACATTATTCTTTTATAAAGGTAGGTTGAGTTTACAATTGATCTATTTTCAAGTACGCAACCGATTTTGATAACTTATTATCACATTAAACCAACATAACTAAAATAAATCTATGTTTATTAGGATGATCAGATGGATAATGGTTTTGTTCACCCTAGATTTTCCCCTTGGGAAGAACAAGTTCCATTTTCCACGAATATAGACAGTTCACTCTGACTGTGTGTGTATTATCAGAAGTCGAGTTGGGTAACAGTTAATGATAAGAATCATTTTCCTTGTGTGTATGATTTGTTTGATCAGTTAAAGGGGGTAAAGTGGTTTTCAAAGATTGATATTAAGTCAGTTTATGATCAGATTTGGGTTAGAGAGTATGACATATAAAAGATGACTTTCAGGATCATTTATAACAATTTTGAATATCTTATGATGTTGTTTTTTTTGGAAAATTATCCTAGGTTTCTTTTGGAATTTATGAATCATATATTCCATTAGTATCTAGACACTTTTGTGGTAGTGTTCATAGATGATATTTTGGTTTATTCAAGATCCAAGAGTTAGCATGAGAAAATTTCAGTTTGGTTATGTAAATCTTGAGGAGTCACCATTTTCATGAAAATATTTATAAAGGAAATTTCTAAATCCCAGATGTGATGTTATTTGGGATCATGATTTCTTAGAATGGGTTATTAGCTGATCCTGAGAAGGAAAAGGTTATCTTTTTATGGGAAGAGACACATAATTCATTTTAGATTTATAGATTCCTTAGTCTTTCTAGATATTATCGAAGGTTCATCAAGGATTTATCAAAGTTGGAATCCCCATTGATTGATATTACTTAGACAGGGGTGAAATTCATATGGGATGAAAAGTTTCAATATTATTTTAATGAGATAAAATGAATCATAACATCGGATCCAATTTTGATCTTACATGATCCTGGTAAAAGGTATGTGATTTTTTTTATTTTTATAGTGCTTGTTTGGGTTGTGTTCTTATACAGAATGATCATATGATGGATTACAGTTCTCATCATCTTTTAACTAGAATAGAATAATTACCCCACTCATAATTTAAGGGTCAACACAGTTATGAATAAACTTAAGTGTTGGAGGCACTATCTTTTTGGGGATTGGTTCACAATATTTTATGAAAATAATAGTTTGTCTTATATCTTTTCTTATAAATATATGAACGTCATACATAAGTGATGTGTGGTACACATTTGGATATTTTACATTGACACCACCTATACCTCAGGGAAGGGGGATGTTGTTACAGATGGTATCAGCTGGAAAGTGTCATCATAGTCTATATTATAATTGAATTATGAGTGGAATAGTAACACCCCTAGATTTTGTGAATTTTTTTTTTCAAATTGATTTAATCTTTTAACATTTTTCATTTAATGAAAAACTGAATATAACCTTTTTATATATAAAACAACTTAGTTTTTATTGAATTATACACAACACTAGGTTAGTCTTGCAGCACACACAACTCTTATATTAGCTTACAGTACACGCAACACATTGTGTGGATTTTATTACAGACAAGAACGAGTCCCTTTGATATCTTTCATAACATGAAAGGTCGAGTTTTACAAAATTACAATATAGTTTTAATAATATTATTACAATATTATTATAGCTATCATATAGCTATTGGAATGGAAGTCATGGATAATATTGACTAAATTGTAAAAATATGATCTATAAATGAATATAAAATGAACCCTTGGTTTATAAATTAGTATAAGTGAATGAATGAACTATTTTGAAAATAAATATATTTCTTTTTAAGGAAAACTAATTTTCTATGTACAGACATAATTTTATATTAATAAATAAAAAAATTCGTTTGATTAATGTTTACAATAAAATTTATATTTTATATATTCAATCAATATTTTTGGTACTCATCCAATAGATTTTACAGGTATAAGATAATAATAAATTCAAATTTATGAATAAAAATATGTATTTGTCTAAAAGGTAATTTTATTGCATTTCAATAGAGAATCCATTTCAAACATGATTCTTGAAACTTTAATAATTTTTATTTGGAAGACTAAAATTCATTTTTGTATTGAAAATATCAAAATTTACTCTGGGTGATATTTTTTTATTTTTCTGAGAAGTTTCATTTTTTGATAAATAGTGAAAAACATTGAATTTTAATTCAAAATTTCTTTTTTTTATAATTTATTCATATAGTTAAATTATATTGAATCTTGGTTTTAAGGTTTTATTAGATCAATTTTAAATCAATTAATTTATTATAGATAATTTTAATAAATTTTATAATGAAATTGGTTATAAAAACATTTAAAACATTTTGAAAATTTTAATTAAAAAACCCACATTCCTATCTCATCAGCTAGATTAAATTTAAATTAATTTTTGAAAATTCTATGATTAGAATTTTGAAAAAGAGATTAAATATTTTGAATCAAATTAATTTATAATTTATAATAAGGTCAACATAGTTTTTGACGAAAATTTTTAGCGAATGTGATAAAAATTAAAAACAATAATTAAGAGAAAAATTCAATTAATAGAATACTAAATCTTAAACGCAATGGCCAAAATTACCTAAAAAAATATAAAAAATCAATTATATGGAAATATTTAGACCCTATAAATCCTTTTAAATAATTTTTTCCATTACTGGTGCCACTTGGCATGGGAAAAATGTGGGTGGACTTCCCTTTTATTAAATTTACATGAATTCCACTCCTCCTCCACTGTAAAAAGGCACTCACCCTCCCACTTATTCACACCTATAAATCTATTTGGATCACCCAAATTATTCTCAAATAATTTCCCAAAATCCATACCTTATTCTTGTAATCTACCCTTTTGGAATAAAGTCAACCAAGGAAACCCATTGGTGCAAAATGAAACGAGTTTCCCAAAGAAGCGGAAATATCCTTCCTCATGTTCTTTTATTTGATATTTATTATTATCCCCATAAAATATTTTTACTACATTATTATATCATACAATAAGTATCCTAAATATATGGAGATATTTTTATTCTATGGTTTATACATACACATACACACACTTCCATATAATGGGTAATGAAATTTTCATTCTTATGTACGACGAACTACCGCTTCACGAAATGATGTTGTTCGTTTTTTCCTTTACCACATCTCATAGATGGGAATTATGATGGAAAATATATTTTTATATATTATATATTATATTTATGATTTATTTAAGATTATATAATTACTATTTAAACTATAACATCATTCTTTAAATTTTTTATAAATATGATAACTTCTTTTATGGATGTTTGGACTTCCACCTCCTAAAATCAATGTGATTCGTTCAAACTCTAAATGAAATGTATTAAGGTTAGATTTACTGAAATTATAATATATATATGATATAATAATTATAATTTAATGATTATATATATATATTCACACACACATATATGTCATTTAATTTCTTTCTTTTTATACGATAATAAAACAGAAGCATTGATCATGTGTATGTATAGCCTACCATCTCCCTGAAAGGTTTACAACATTTCATATTCATTTATTTTATGGATTATTATAAATACATATATTATTAATATATATGATATTTATATCATGTTTTACATTCTTTAAATAAGAAAATCATTATCTATGTAATAGGAAAAAAAATAACTAGGAAAAACATATATGAAAAACAAAGCGGATATTACCCAAAACGTAACATTAACACGAAGTTGTTAATAAACAGGTAAAATAAATTCATAAAAAATTATATGGAATTAGATATAAAAATATGGTTCTATGGTAGATTTATAATAAACTTATATTTTCTCTACATGAGGGTTTAACTTGTTGAAAGAAAGTTAAGACATAAGGTAAGGGTTTTCTCATCTCACTTTTATTTTCCAAGAGACACAAACAATGTTTACCTCATATTTCTTATATGTGGTGTGTGTAATACCCATGGGTGTATTATATGATTATTATAAATTAATTTATGGATATTTAAAAATCAATTTTATGATATTTCTTTTATGGGTTTTATTTTTCAAAAGTAAACAATTCGGTAAAGTAATTTTGTCTCAATTTGCATTCTTTAAGACTCATACCATGTTATGAACCTATATAATTATAGGAAGTATATATACTTCCATTTAAATGTTATATCATAAATATAATTATTTTAATGATATTTTAAGAATAATTTAATTTAATTTTTTCCATCATATTATGATTCAAAGTTACCAAAGGGGTAACAATTTATTGCTACAATCTCATCATTTGTTGAGATTGTTTATTATTATGTTTCAATTGATGAAATATTATGATCCATATCTAAAAACTCAAATTAATATTTTTAAACTACGTTAATTGATGTTATATCTATGTAATTTAACCATTTTAAACTCCTTTTTAAATTAAGGTAATTTAAAAAATTATTTTATAAAAATATGACTTTATTTCTTCTTTTGGTCATAAATTCGTGTTTCAGAAAAACCATGTTTTTTAAAAATGTTTTAAAAAATTTTCTACCATTATCCTATGATATTGAAAAGATATTTATATCTATGTTTTACCTTTTAAACTAAAAATGGTTTTTAAGAAAGGAATCTTCTTATTGTTTTCTGATCGAGGCACTTTTCTAAACTTTTTATGGTACAAAAGGAATATTCGACATGTACAAATTTTCTCCACCATCCAAAACATTCATCTTTTGAAGCTTTATTTTAAAGTTTAAAATATTCCATTTTAATAAATTTTTTATTAATATTATGGACATTAATTTATTTAAAGTTATATTCAATGAAAAATATTTTGAAAACAATGTTTTATGATTAAAAAGTGTTTTAAATGACTTTAAATGCTTTATTTATATGTTTTTGAAATTTTATTTTCAAATAAAAAGATTTAAATGATTTCTAATATTCTTTTATAACTTTCAATATTCTCAATAAATAGTTTTTCAGAATTTTTTCAGGCTTCTTTTATATGTTTTCAAATAAAATGGTTTTCAAAATGATTTCAATCCAATTTTATATGTTTTCTAGGAAAAAGGTTTTCAAAATGGATTCAGGATTTATTTCTATGGTTTAAAATTATTTTCATGTAAAATGGTTTTAAAATGGTTTTATGTTTTAAAAATAAATTTTCAAAGAATAAAGGATATTTTACTCAAGTAATGTTTTTAAAAGATATTTCAAAATTATTTCCATCTAATATGAAATACATTGATATTACTCATGCATTTCTAGTAAATGGTCCAAAAGTTCCATTCATATTATTTTTATGAAAGGTTTATGTTTTTATAGCAATATGTTTATGAAACCCCTTTATCTTTCATCAGTTATATTTTTGTGAAACTTGTTTCCCTTTAATAGATTATATGTTTATTAAACTCACTTCTTTTCATGAGTTATATTTTTATGAAATGATTATGTGACCTGTGTATCTTCCACAGGTTATGATATAATTACATATTTATGATACCTATATAATTTCATGGGTTATGATATGATTTCTTATGATCTTGTGGAACATGTTTGTATGATTTTATTACAAGATGGGTGTGACCTATATCCCCCTCAAATGAATTAGCTAATGATTTATATCTCATTAGATAAACATGGATAGAACGGTTAGTGAACTCAGTTCAGGAAAGCTCTTTGTATTCTAAGATGGATTAGGGAGTGAAACTTGATAACTATTATGGTCATGGGATTAAACCTTGACTACCATGATGTTGTGGGGAGAGGACCCATACTACTAAGATGGATTTAAAATATATTCCTTTATTACTATTTAAATCATATTATATGCTAATGTTTTTACAACAAATTCTATGACTATTTCCTATGTCATGCTTTCATGGATTATTCTTTTGATTCCCTTATGATCCATGTCTTATGAACTTCCAATATTTATGACATGAATCATGTATATGAGCTATTATATGCAAGGCATGATCATGAAAAGTTATTCAAATTTCCTTCTACCCTTACTATCATATCATGCTTATGTATCTCTTTTGTTTATCATTACTATGCATCAGAGCCCACCCCTTTCTTATACTTTATTTCCCTAGGATATGATGAAAGTTCTTAAGTAGAAGTAATAAAGGGGGGGTTCATTGTGGAAAACATTTAAGATCTTTCACAATGTAATAATATTTTGTTCTATGTTTCCAAATAAACTAATCTATTATGTTCTTCTAGTATGTATTTTTTTAATTCACTGAATAATCAACTAAAATAATTTAATATCCATGTATGATAAGACTAGCTTCTATTGAAACTTTATTTGGATTTTTGATCATTTTCATATGAATGCTTAGGTGGGTATTTCAAGAATGGTTCTGAGTAGTGTTCAGTTGTCATCATATCCCATTGAGTTTATTCTATGTAGATATTAGTAGGATGAAGAGTTCATTAGAATTAAAGAAACCCTATTCAGTGGGGTATATCATTTATTTTTCGAATCTCTTTTTAGATGGTATAATTCATTTTGGGTTTTGGCTTGTCTTCCCAACTAATGTGAGGAAATAAGTTTTTTTTTATTTTCATTTTTCTTCATGGGCTGTTCATCTGGGAACTATGAAGATGTATTATGACATGATGCAGTGATTTTGGTGGCTTGATATAAAGCGTTACATTATTGATTATACATACCACTGTTAAACCTACCAACAGATAAAGGCAGAGCATCTAAAACCTTCTGGTTTTCTCCATCCTCTTCGGTGTAGGTTTTGAATTAGTAAGATATTTTTATGGATTTTTTATTAAATTAATATGGAATCTATCTAGAAGAAATGCTATCTATATGGTGATTTATCAGTTAAGAAAGTTATATCATTTTATCCTAATCAATTAATCCACTAGGATTAATGATCTGTGTAAGCTATATGTGTAGGATATTGTTAGGTCACTTGGAGTTCATTGTGAAATTATTTTAGATAGGGATCATAGGTTTACTTAGAGGTATGATATAAGTATCCAAGAGATTATGGGTACTCATGTTAGGTTTATTACGGCTTACCATCCCCAAATAGATGGTCTAATGGAGCATACTAATCAGATATAGGTGGATATGATCCATGCCTATATCATGGATAATGATGGATATAGTGATATCCATTTGGGACTTTTTGAGTTTACTTATAAAAATAGTTATCACTCGTTTATTAGAATAGACCATTTTGATGTTCTGTATGGTTTCCCATAAAGGTCACCACTACGTTGGGAAGAGGTGGTAAAAACCATAATGGTGGGATATAGTCTAGTTCAGGAGACATCAGTTAATATCCAAGATATACATCAATATTTTGTTATAGCTCCATTTAAACATTAATATTATGGGGATTAGCGATATCATCCTTTGGAGTTTTCTATTGGTGACCAAGTTTTATTGAATGTTTCTACTCAGTTGGGTCATCATCAGCTCTTAAAACTGGGAATGTTGTCTCCAAGATATATTGGTCTCTATGAGGACACTTATCCACATGGAAAGTTTTCTTATTGGATGGAATTTTCAGTTAAGTTGATATACATTCTTGATATTTTCCAAGTATCACGACTCAAGAAATATTATCTTGATACCTCTCATATTCTGAGTTGGAATGAGATTGGGTATGATCCAGATGTTTCTATTATTGAGTATATAATAGATATAATTTACTCTCAAGTGAAAGTATTAAGTGGAATGTTTATTCCATTAGTAAGTGTGTTATGGAGGCACAAATAATATTCTCATGATACTTGAGAATATGAGTAATTTACCAAGTAGTAGTTTGCTCACATCTTTACCAGACCTTATTCTTACATATGACATCCCAAGGATAGAAATTATTATGGGGGGGGGGGGAGTTTATGTCATTCCATTACCATATTTATAGTATTTCCCATATGTTTATTTGTTTTCATCTTTAATTGGGGGTGTATTGGTAATTCCAAGGATGAAGATAATTTTCTAGGGAAAATGACATAATGTTCAGTGATGTATGCCTGTTTGAATTAATTGAGTGCATGTATAATTGTGTTAAAATATTAATAGGTTTCTCCCTAGGTTTTTAGATCTATAAGGGTGGTTTCAGTGTTTTCTGATGGAAACTGAGCTTTTGAAAATTTTAATGGGAAATTCATCCCATGCAATTGGATAACATGATGTGTAATGTCTGATGGGAAGATGTCATGAATTTAGTAAAAAATATAAAAGAAGTACACATAGTGTAAAGTTTTCACATCGTGTAATGTTGAAAATAAGGTTTTTAATAAAAATGTGATGGGGTTTTCAGTGTACCTGAGTGCAGTAGATTACACAACTTGAAAATGAATTACAAACCGTTTAATCACTGTGATTTGGAATTTTAAGGTGCCAAATGGCTAATTTATCAGTTAAATCATCAAAAAATACTCTCTCTCTAATTAAGAGATCCGCCTAAAAAATTTTGGAGACTTAAAAACATTTTGGACCATTTCATTTATCATTTGATCATCAAGGTTGTAAGCGATGTCTCTTTGGTTAAGATAATCCTTTCTACTTATTCATTTACTTTGATCATAATAGTGTCGTTGACTTGTGTTATCATATCTATTGATCTAAGATAATGTTTCTATAGATTTATTTACATCCGTTATGCGATCTTGTTTTAGGGGACAATCCTTTGTGAGTCATGTTGTAGAAGGTGTGCGTTTTTTGAGGTTTGTTGTAAATTATTCTCTCCCCCAACCTATTTGTCTGTTTAATCAATTTTGAGAAGTTTGGATTAATTCTGGGGCCTCTGTTGTTGTTTTTGTGTTCTTCCATAGTAATGGATCCCATTGAGAGCATGTGTAACTTGGGTTTTGTTGTAGATAGTTCTACCTCTAGTCCGTGTTGGTGAAATGAATTACTTTATTTTTCTATAAAATGTTTTATAAATCAACTTTACTGATTTATTTATTGATTTATGTTAGTGGAAATGAGTAATTTTTATAAATGATGGGTTTTTCAGGGTTTTGTTAAATAAAAAGGGTTTTTAAAGAATTTATAAATAATTTTCAATGTGTGGTTTGATGAAATGGTATAGTGAAATGAATTTGGAAATAGAGAACATGGGAAGCCTTGGTTACATAGGTGGAATGTGTAGTAATAGGCATCATCTGTTGGTACTATCGGGGGATCCACTAATGGGGTGTTCTCCTACTCCATCGGCCTATTGTTTGAGGGAATTGGTAGACTCTATTTGCAAGGTTCACTTTCTAGGGTGTTCTTATAATTCCTTGATTTGATACATATGTGTAGGGTCTTGATGTGCATATGATTTTATATGATTGAGGGTATGGGTGTCGTAGAAATCCTGAACTATTATGATAGTTGGAGTGATGTTACCTGTGATTTGGCTTGTACTATTTTATTTTTACTTCCATGGATATGATATGATATGTGATATATGATTTACCTTGATTTGAAATATCTATTTTTATATATGTATATGAAATGATTTGAAACTGATTTACTTTCTTTTTTTTTTGGAAATATGAAAATGGGGAAATTAAATAATTTTTCCATGATTTTGATATAAAACTATAAAACTATATATCATTCATTTCTTTGAAGTTTAGAATGCTGTAATTATTATACAATTAGTTTTTATGGAACACATCGGGTGAGATCCTAATAATAATGTTAGCTCACACTCTAGGAACCCCTTCAGTAGTGCCTAGACCTTGATATGTCTTTAGATGTAAGGAAATCCAAGGTTCCACAGTGAGGTGGTGAGGTTTTCTATCGATGGTTTTGGGTAGTTGGCTGTGAGATGGTGGGAATTTTTCATTGCTATCACATGGATACTATTGGGGTTGATATTTTTGTTTTTCCATCCTTTCCAGCAGGACTTATCTCTAGTATATTGTTTTCCAACCATTTTAGTTGGATCACTTATATTGTCATGTATTTGTTATGAAATATATATTCATTATTTATTCTACTATTTCATTTTGTATGTGTATATATGTCATGTTTTCTACTTCAGGTTGGGTTACATTGTTTATTGTTGTTTTTGTTTGATGCTCGGGTGTGAGTCACTAGACCATGGGGATTGGGAATACTCTTCGGGTATGTAGAAATTAGGGTTGGGTACCAGTTTGTGAGGGTTTCTAGGTTGGTTTTGGCACAGATAGAGGGGTAAGACACCTTAAATCCCGAGAGAGGAAAATTATCAATTTCCCATTTTAAAAACTACTATAAAGATAGGGGGATGCGACAAGGACTGGTTACCATGAAATATAAATTCCCCCGAGTCTCCTTTCATAGTGAAACCTAGGGCTCTACACATGGGTACAGCCTCGTAGAGGCCTTGTTGTTTCATGATTTAAGAACTATAGAAAAGCTGGCCTGAAATCAGAAAAGGGGGATTTACCCCTTGCTTCATCCCTCTAGGGTATAATTTTGGGACTGCTACATTGATATCCTTAAACATGTATAGGGTCTCTACCCTTCAACCTATACCTCTACGATGTGTTCCCAGGACTAGTGTTTAGTGGGGAACCCTGAAAGGGTTATTTTACCCCCTTAAGAACCTCTATATAAAACATTTCTAGTTGCACCTCTTCCCATCTAGTATCACATACTCTATGCGTCACCACTCATGTATGTTCCTTGAATCCTTACCCACACCCTCCACCAAATAACATAACCCAACCTATGATGTGGACCTAAAAAACAGCCCATAAACAATAAAAACACTATGTAAACCCAATAATCCCAAGAAAAACTCTAAAATTATATAAAATATCTTAATAATAACACATGAGTGTGACATGTATGAAGATACTGGGATTCTAATCTCACAAAACATGTTTATTGATTCATAAATGAGTGCTGGTGGAATGTTTTTCCTTTCATAGAGGTTGAGTTATTCATATATAATAATCCATCTATATATTTCACCTTAAACAACAGATAGGTTAAATACATGAATGTCATATATCAACCACGTTATTCTGGCATAAGTACTGAATAATTTATTCAGACATAACTACCATCTCACATGATTGTCAAACTATTATTTCACAAGTAAATTTTAATCACAAACGAACAATAATTTATTCTATTATAAAGCTTCAATAAATATCACATGATCATTGATCCCCACATTTTATTCACACACAATGCTTCAGGGTATTCATTTATTCACCCAACACCAAACTCTATTACACATAACACCTCAGACACTCAAATCAATTTTATGTAGTCACTTAGCAACTATTTTATTCACATGAAATCATTGGAATTATGGTTTAATCCCATTGAAGGAAAATATTGTGAATTTTGATATTCTACACCCTTGAATAATTCACCAGTTAATCACACCTAAGGCCTGTAATTGTTGTTTATTCATCTGCATCTTCATTTGTCTAAATTTCTCAAGTAAAAAATAAAATTAAACAAAATTAATGTAGCCATATCTTCATAATTATTTCAATAAGAAACAATATTTAAAATTTACAATTTAATAATTTTTAAGATAAATTCCCAAATTGATGAAAATATTAGAATCGATCAATTTATTCCAAATTATAGAAAAATAAATATAAAATATCCATACAATCCTAAAATCCCACAACAAAAATTCAAAAATTATCACTTTATCATAAATCATCCACCATGTGATACTCAATAGACATAAATCCTTCCCTTTATTTAATTTACGAGGAGTGATATATTGTTCATCCTTGGGGTGTATTAAAATATAGGGAATATCATCCAATTTTAATACCAGATGAAGATGGTATGGTAAAATATGGTTAGGCAGAAGCACTCAAGGGGGTGACATGATATTTTTTTTCAATATTAGAAGTTCTTATTGAGAATGCACATGTAATTATTGGAATTATTGGGGAAACCATCGGTTGTAGACTAATTAATTGTAATAACTCCTTGATTGGGTGCCTCTATACCAAATAAGATATCATGTTTTGTGATCCAAATAAGGGATAAAACCCCAATACTATTGATGGTTGAGTTATTATATATGACCAGAGTTCAAATATGGGATATTGCTTATAGTTGGGGTTACATTGGGGATGTATATGTTAGTTTTGTTTTCCTTCCACCCCTTTTTATATGATCTTCCCATATAAAATCATGGTTTTTTGTAAGAATTGTTTGTCATATATAATAGATAATTTCTATATTACAAGATTTTGATATATACTTTTGGCTGGAATATTGTTTTTCCATTTATTTCATGCAACTTTTCATTTTAGGATTATTGTTTTCGTGGATTTTCTTCCTCTGTGGTTTATGATTTTTTGTACCTAAGGGAATAGTCACCTTTCCTATTTATTTTTTCCCTTGATGTTAGTTTGTACCCTATGGAGTATGTGGATACACACTTGAGGTATATAGAGAAAATATTTGGTAATAATTGAGGTTTTCTAGGCTGAGGATGTTTCAATTATTATAGATTATTAATTTCTTCAATTTTTTCAATTACTTTATGAATTTTAATATTAAATTTTTATTTATTTTTATTAGCTATATTTACAATATAAATTATTTTCAATTACATTATTAATTATATAATATTAAATTATTAATAAATATTAATTAGATTGTTAATTATTAATGATTAATTTATCAGTTTTTTAATAATAATTCTTAATTACATTTTTATGATTAATTCTTATTTAATACCAGTCATTAATCGGGTTATTAATTATTTGTAAATAAATTAATAATTAGTATTAATTAAATAAAACTTAGTGTTAATTATAATATTAGTATTAATATTAAAATCCATTATTTACAATAACTATTAATTACATAATAAATCTTCATTAATTACTTTATTTTCATTAACTAATAGTATATTATTAATTTTCAATAAAGTAATATTAATAATAATGTATTATGATTAGTTATGTAAAGTTAATAATATATTATTTTTAGCAATATATTAATATTCAAACTATAGAAAAGTTGATTCGGAATCTAATATGAAAAAGGCTCTATTAATATCAAGAACCATTCTCTTATAAAAGAGAGGCATGATAGTGATTTAGAGTAATATTTTCAAAATACTTAAATAAAAGTAACAAAAAATATAAAAATAGTTAAATTCCATTTAGAATTCTACCATAGACACAAATATATAAATATATATTAAAAAAAGAAACAAATAAAATATTAAAAAATTAAAAAGTTTCTAAATGAATTGATGAATTATTTGAAATATTTTCATGGAAGGTGCTAGGAAAGAAAACATATTCTATTAGAAATTCAAAAATAATAATTCCTCTTGTAGCTCTATTTAAATTTTCGGGATTATTTTTCTATTCCTGATATGATTCTACCTTATCCAAAATGTTGAAACCACATTTTGTGCATTAGTTTCCCCGATACCCTATTTTGAGAAATTGTTTTTAAAATTCACCTTCAAATATCTTTTTTCATTTTCTGATAGAAAATAACTTTTATGGCCGAATGGGAACCTCAGAACTTCCCCCATTTTAATGTTTAATAAACTCTAACAAAAAAAGGTGTAAAATATCGTAGTTTACAAATATATTCAAATTAAAAAACCATTTCAAAGTCAACACACAAAATAATTATCACCGGATGCAGGCATCCTCGAGTTGCACACCATACACAATAGTCACCCTCATCATCGAACCAATCCCATCCTCGGAAAGGACCCAAACAAGTCTCAACTTCATTACTGCTCTAAATCAAGAAAATACACTATAACAACCATTATCTTTATTTCATTTTTAGTCATGATTTATTACATTAAATTTAAATTTATATAGATCATAAGATCGAGAGGTCTAGTGTCTTTGAGAAATTAGGTATATTAAAAAACTACTTAAAACATGAAAATAATCATCTTTATTGAAAACTTGTTTAACATAACCAAAACATTTCTTCATACTCAATACAATATGGGTTAACCAGAGGGTATACATAAGAAAGGGGAGAGCTATAAATACCAGTAAGAGAATAAACAAGTCATAACATGAGAAAAAAAAATACATTTTACACAATGGTAATATCAATGGATAATAAAAGAAACATGAATAATAAGGAATGATATTCCATGATAATTATAACATGGAAAATGTGGCAATAATAACATGATATTATCATGAGTCAAGTCTCATTTCACATAGAGGAGCACGTGTTAAGGCTCATTACAAGTGGATTAGCATCTGTCAAAGCTCATTGAACATGATGTTTCATGAGTTGAAGCTTATTTCACATGAAGTATCATGATAATAAATATTACCCAATGAATTGGAGAGCTATCAGGGTACACCCTTTATAAACATTTCAATCTCATGAGTAAGTGTACCACATAGATCATATAATGTGGATTCATTCAACATAATAAGTTGTTCCACGATCCAGGAATGTAGAATAAATATATTAAAGTTCCAAATATATAAGTATATGTGTATAATTTTGAATACCATTGATAGGGAAATGAGTATGGTATTCACTACACGATGATTTTGGCATAGAAAATCGTGGTGCTATTTTTTCAACATAACAACGTCATATAAGAGTTCATAAAATGGGTTGATGAGATACATAGAGATATATCATCATTGATACATGAAGTGGATAGAAAAAGGGACATTTAAGGACATTCAAAAATATTCGAAATTGTAAATAGAAGGCCTAACATAATAAATAAACGTGATGAAAGAGGAGAAAGAAAAAGAACCATTTCAAAAGTTCAGCATGGTAACAGGTTTTTTTAAAGGTTCTTAGGATGTTAAAATGAAAGTGAAAGGGGTTATTACCATTTAAAAATCAAATTAATAGTAATGTGGATAAGTAATAATGTATCCCAAATCTTTTAATTGGAAATTAATGGTCATATCATAAATGAAGTACTTGGTAAAAAGAGGAGAGAGAGAATCCCTTATGAAATTTCAGTACTGTAACAACTTATGTAAGTGTCAAAATTAGGGGGAATAAATGATTCCTCATATAAATAACAACAATTTTATAGAAAGGTAATGAATATAAATTAATGGAAATATAATAAATTGTAATTAAAATTACTAATCTCGAAGAAGGTGATTGAATTAAAAGGAGTGAAAGGAAATCCCTTAGGTAATTTAGACATAGTAACTGATTAGGTAAGGGCCAAAAAGAGGAGGAAATAATGATCCATAATAAAAATAAAATAATTTTTACAGTAATGAAATGATTATCAATGAATTTAAATATAATAATTTTAAATTAGAATAACTAATCTCAAAAAAGGCGCTTGAATTCAAAGAAGATAAGAGAAATCCCTTACTTGGATTTGTGACTCCAAAGGCACTGGAGAGGATTTTTGCGAGCATGGGGGAATATTGGGAGGACTCTAGAGATTATAGACAAGAGTTTGGATTTTTATTAAGGAGTTTGTGTTAAGATAAATGGGAGCTTAGGTGGGTTTATATAGAAAAAGAGAGTGATTTCTTTATGATTTTGGTTTTTGACACTACGTAGTAAAATATTAAAAACCACATACCATCTGATGGGTTTTCACATAGTTTCTAGAAAAGTGGAGTGGTTTAAATTATTTTATAATTAAATGGGATGAATATATTAAAATCTTTCCTTGATTACATGGAGGTGAGTCATACTTTTAGAGAAATGATTTTAAAATTGTGAAATATATTATAAGTCTTGGAGGATTCACTAATGTATTATAAAATAAATCAAATAAATATAAAATTAAATTATTTTAAAGTTAAAAGATAAATTTTTCAGAGGATACCATTTATATAATTTATTACCTCACTAATTGGTTCAATATGATGTCATAAAACACACCATATATTTATATGGTATTTAAGTTTTAGTCATAAATTTGATTATCTTAGAAAATTATGAAAATTTCACCATCACATAATTTCGATGTCCAAATTCCAAAAATGAAATCAATTTTATCCAAATAATTTTATAAATTTGTGAATTTTCACTTTTAAAATAAAAACATGCATTTATTGAAAATAAAGGGGCTTGACAAATAACCGTTTTTGAAACCATAATAAAAATTACATTTGACATCGTAAAAATTATATTATCATTTATATTTTTAAAATGTAATTTAATAATAATATTTTATTAAAATATTATTTATTTCAAAAATATATTAATTCATCAAAATATATTTCTTAATTTAAATTGAATATTATCCAAAAATACTATTTTTGCTTTAAAAATCATTTATAGATTAATAATAATAGAAACAATACATATTCAATATTATATAAAAAATAATGTACATATTCCTATTTCTAGGGTCTCGATACACATCCCTTTATTACACCAGCATATTCCCTAAGAGTAAGGTGCACGATGGTGGGGCTTTCATGGGGTTGTTCGGTGAACATGGTTTGGGCCATAATCTCGATGAGCTTAAACTTATCTCAAAAAAAGTTTTGTTCAAGATTAAGTTATTAGATCTTGTCTTGGTCTAGGTCTAGGGAAAATCCAAGAAATGCTATCTCCCTTATAATCACTTATAAAAGGGTTTCGTTTGGTACAATCCTAACGCTTAGGGCCATCACTTCCTTTGTTAGTGCCAAAAGTATTTGTTAAATACCTATATTTATAATAGTCATGTGATCATTTTCAGTGACTATATTATCAATGGTAAAGATACTTAACGATCATTTATAATCCATTTGTATAAAATAAAAGAAGTGCATGTATTTTCTATGACCAGAATACATTAAATTAAATCAAAATAATAGGAATTTTATTCATAAATGTTCGGGTTGTTACAACTTCCCCCTATTAATAAAGTTGACCCTCAAAATTATATTTTCCCACACTAAAATAGATGAGGGTAACTCTGCTTCATCGTCTCCTCTGGTTCCCATGTTCCTTATTAAAACTTGTGGGTTTTCCACAACACTTTGGCAAGGGGAATTGTATTATTTAGTAAATGTTTTTCTCTACAATATAAGATCTTTATCAGATGCTTTCCATAAGAAAGGTCATTCTACAGTGGTGACACCTATATATTTAGTACATGTTATGGGTCTGGTATGTACTTTCTTAAGAGGGATAGATGAAATACACCATGCACATGAGACAAGTTTGGCGATAGTGCTAGTGGATATGTCACTGCTCTGATGAAATCAAGGATCTAAGAAGGGCTGATGTACATAGGATTAAGATTTCCCTTAGTCCAAAATATAATCACTCTCTTCCATAGATATATGTGGAGGAATACCATGTCTCCAACATCAATCTCTAGGCCATGTTAATGATTGTCAGTATATCTCATTTTTCGACTATGAGAAGCTTTAATGTGCTGCTAGATGGTCTTAACCTTTTACATCATTTCTTAGACCATTTTAGGACCCATATGTTTCTATTTTCCAACTTCATCACAACATGCCAGTGTTCTGCACCTCCCCCATAAAGGTCGTCATAAAGAGCTATTTGTATGTTTGAGTAGAAACTGTTGTTATAAGAGAACTCCACCAATGGAAGATGTTTTTCCCAACTTCCTTTGAAGTCCATTAAGTAAGATCTCAACATGTATTTAAGTGTTTGGATAGTCCACTCATATTAGCCATCATTTTGAGGGTGATAATCTATACAAAAGTTCAACTCAGTGTTTAGAGAATGCTAGAGACTTTTCAAAAACGTAGAGGTGAATCTTAGATCTTGATCAAACACAAATGATAGTGCTACTCCATGAGGCCTTACCACCTCTCTAATGTATATCTATGCTCGTTGATATATTGAGAAATCCTCTCAAATAATGATGAAGTGTGAAGTATTTATAAGATGATCCTCAACAACACAGATAGTATTGTTTCCATCAGATGTCTTTATAAGTCTTATGACAAATTCCATGGTGATTTTTCCCATTTTCTGGTTTATATGGGTAATGGTTGCATCACCCCCCTAAGAATTATTCCTTTCAGCTTTCACATGCTTACATACCAGAAACATTGATGTATATTTTTTTATATCCTTATTTATGTTATTCTATTAATAGTGCTATTTGAGATATCGATACATATTTTTGTTTCTTGGGTGAATAGAGAATGTTAAACTTTGTGCATCATCCAAAAGTTAATTATTTAACTCAGGATTTTATATAACACAAACCTGACACAAATATCACAATTCTTTCTTCAATAATAATGAACTATGAGGAGTTCTGCTCCTTATAGTTTCTAATATTTCATGAATTCCCACATCACCTTTTTGAGAATCCTTTAACCTTTCCAAAAGAGATGGTTGATAAATAATTTTTGAAAGGATTGACGATGTTCCTTTTTTTATGATTACCATGTCCATCTTCTTCAAATCTAATAAGATCATATCATTCTCAATTCTCATCAATGATAGAATTGGTGGGTCCTTTTTAATTATAACATCCGCCACCTTGTTCTCTTTCCCAAGATGGTAGTGGGTTGAGAAGTCGTAATCATTGATGAGATTTAACCATCTTAATTTGTTCATATTTAGATCTACTTTTGTGAATATATATTTGAGACTTTTGTGTTCCATTTATATTTCACATTTCTCCCCAAAGAGATAATGCCACCATATTTTCAATGAAAAGATCATAATTTCCAACTCTAGATCATGCATGAGATAGTTTTGTTCATGAATATTCTACTACCCTATGGCGTAGGCAATAGAGTTTTTTCATCAACAGACATCCCAACACCTTTTTCAAAGCATAACTAATAATTACAAAGAGTTACCCAATTGTGGGTAATGGGAGAATAGGGGAATTGATAAGACTTATTTTCAACTCTATGAGGATTTATTCACATTCATCATTCCTAGAAAACAAGAATCCAATCCAAGTTATCTTTTCAAGAGGGTTTAAAAAATGTGTGAAAAGTATAACTAATAAGAGATAATATCTAGATAACCCAAGGAAGCTACATATATCTATCACAGATGTCGGCCTCGACTATTCCTCAATTTCTTTTTTATTTGAAGGATCCATAGATTTACCATTGATTGTGATGATATTACCCAATAATGACACTTCATTTGACAAGAATTCACACTTTCTGTACTTTTCATAGAGTTTCTCCTTTTGCAAGGTCTTTAGCATAGTCCTCAATGTCTCCTCAGGATTCTCATTCATTTTTGAGTATATTAGAATATCATCTATAAAGACTACCACTAATTTATCGTGGTAATCTTTAAAGACTTTATTCACCAAGTCTATGAAGATTGATAGAGAATTAGTGAGTCTAAATGGCATCATTATGACCTTGTAGTGCCCATAACTTGTACGATAAGAAATATTTGGGATATCCTCCTTCTTCACCCGTAATTGGTAATATCTGAATCCCAAATCCCCCTTGGGAAAGTATTGAGATCCTCATATCTGATAAGAAAATTCAACAATATGTGAAAAAGGATACTTGTTATTTATTGGGATTTTGTTGATCTCACGATAATCAATGCAAATAAGAATAGACCCATCCTTCTTCTTAATGTAGAGGAATGGTACCCCATGGTGAATCACTTGGTTGTACAAACAATTTATCTAGATTATCCTATAACTATTTCTTAAGTTCCTCAAGTTCCACAATATCCATCCTATAAAGAGTCTTACATATTAGTAGCATTCTATGTGTAAGAATTACAAACAATTAATCCTCTTGGATAGGGGGAATGCCAGGAAATTTCTCGAGAAACACATTAGCATATTCCCTCACAACAGGTATGTATTTGAGAATGGTTCTTTCCTTAGACACAATTATTTGAACTAGCTACACTTTATCATATGGCGATAGTATCCATAATTTAGACGATGGTACTAAAGAAGATCCATCTTTCTCCTAGCACTTGTATAGAATCGGGGGTCGATTCTTCATATGGAGAGCGATTTCCCTATCATGGAATTTTATGTTGGCTTTATGTACGGAAAGCCAATCCATGCTAAGAATTGCGTCAAATTCCACCAAAGGAAGTTTGGAAAGGTTTTTTTGGGAAGTTAAATCCACAAATTTTGATTGAGGAGGAGTATCATAAATGGGATTCAATAAATTCCCCATTTTCCATTTTCTCCGACATATCTAATTCCATGCTTTCTAGTGGTGTTTAAATAGTTCTACTAAACTTTATTGATATAAAATAATACATAGAACCAGAATCAAAAAGAATGTTCACTATTCTTGAATGAATAACTAGAGTACCATTCACCACTTTATTATAAGGTTTAAATTCAGTGGTAGTGATTTAAAAAGCTCCCCCTTTCTACCTTTGAGTTTGTTGGTTGCCTCTAAAAAATCCTGGCTTAGGTCATTGATTAAAAAAGTACTCTGGTTCCTTGTAGTTGTAGCAATGAATAATGTGCTGAGGGTTGAATAGAGCATTATTGTGTACTGTCGAAATATCGGGTTTATCTTGTCTTAAATTATTAGCTAGGTTCCCATACGTTCTACACCTAAAGAATTTACTTGTTCTATTTGGGAAATATTTAGGGTGCTTCTTTCTGCACCTTTGATATGTGGGAATCTGAAATTTCTTAGCACCATTGGACTTATCCATCAGACCGATAGAATTAAATTCCACTTTCCGCTTCTTATCCTTGTGATACCCCTAAGATTCACCAACCACTATTTTGATTTTGAGGGAACATTGAACAATTTTTTATAGCTATCAAAGTAATATATTCCTAATGCTTTTCGTAGAATATTCTTTTACCCACCAAAAAATAGGTCAACCTTGCATTCAGGGGTAACAAAAAAATGGTAGGTGTATTGTGAAAGTCTTGAGAGTTTTTCCTCATACACCATAATATATTCATCACAGTTTTTCTTTAGTGAATGTAAATCACTTTCCAAATTAAGATGGAGAGAACATGGAAAATATTTATCAAAAAACATTTTCCGGAATTCCTTATACTATATTTCTTTGATTTATTCCCCAGGATTCATTTTATTAATCAATGTACACTAATGACCAACTTCACTCTCCATATGACAAAAATATATAAGAAACTTTTCTTGTTCAGAACATTAAAGGATAAAGAATATATTTTCAATGGAATTGATCGATTTCTCTATGGTTATGGGATCACATGATCTATTGAATGTAGGAGGCCTTTGTCGCATGAAGCTCTCAACTGTGTGTTTTTATATCTTATGTGGGAGGGGGGGGGGAGTTGTGCACTCCTCCTAGTCCACTTTCTATTTATAACTTGATTTAACTGAGAGATTATCATGAAAAAGTTTGCAATTTCTAATCCCATTGGGTTGGGC
This sequence comes from Viscum album, assembly GCA_963277665.1. Classification (NCBI taxonomy): domain Eukaryota; kingdom Viridiplantae; phylum Streptophyta; class Magnoliopsida; order Santalales; family Viscaceae; genus Viscum; species Viscum album. The sequence continues at coordinate 176,076,126 of OY728157.1, forward strand.
ATCTCATTAGAGTAATCATCACACTTCCCTTTGCATTGATTATTAGCACCAATCTTATTATTTCCAGACATTGGATAGAATAAAAGGAAAATTAGTGACGAGTATCTTAAACAGTTAAACACATGCTGGGGAATGCAATGAAATTAAAGGGATAACTTAAATTTATATCACTAACTTATGAGACTCTCAGCTTCATTTTATGTTTTCCATGATCTACTTCCTAAAATATATTTTTATGGGAATTTTTTATTCCCTTAAAAATGGTTTGTAATGATCTAATTAATTTACCAAATTACATCCCCTAGGATTGTCAAACCATGTGTATAGTAAGGCCCATTTTCATGTACCATGTTACCGTAATTCAATCCTGGAATGCCTTGTCAGAGTCTTTACTCCTAGGTACATTTGTATCAGAACTACACCCACTTATAGTATCCCAAGAGGGATTTGTTTTCTTGATAAACTACTTAATATATACTTAAAAAAATTTTGGGATGTTTTCTTACACTTATACATATCTATAAGGGTTTTATAATCCCAATATCAACAATTACTAAACATATCCTATGATACAAACTATAAAAACCCTTATCTTAATTTCATTTTTCACCATGATTTATTACAAAAAACTGCACTTAATACAACTCATAAGATCGACAGTTCCAATGCCTTTGTGAAATCTGGTACAATACATAAAAACTTAAAACATGAAAAGAAACCACTTTATTGAAAAATTATTTTACATAAACAAAATATTCATTCATACTCAACACTGTATGGGATAACCTGAGGGAATATATAAGGAAGGGGTGAGCTACAAAGCCCAGTAATGGAATAAAAAGGCATAACATGAAGGTGAAAATATAAGTTAAAAAATAATAATATCAATGGATAATAAAAGGAACATGAATAATAAGGCATGATATTTCATGATAATTATAATATAAGAAATGTGGAAACAACATATTACATGATATTAACACGAGTCAAGGCTCATTGGACATAGAGGATCATGAGTAAAGGCTCATTGCATATGAAGGATAATGAGTCAACGATCATTTCACACAAAGTAGCATGAGTCAAATCTCATTTCATGTGATGATTCCTGATACTAAACATTATCCAATTCATTGGAGTGATATCTGGCCGCACCCCTTATAAAAATTTCAATCTCATGATTATGTACACCATATACATCATATAACATGGATTCCTTAAAAATCATAAGTTTTTCCATGATCAAGGAATGGGGAATAAATACACGTAGGTCCTAAAAAAATAAATATATGTGCATATAGATGAATAACCTTGATAGAGAAATGGGTATGGTATTTACTACAAAATGATTTTGTCCTGGAAAATCACGATGTAATTTTGGCAGCATAACAATGTTCTATAGAAGTTCATAAAATGGGGTTTTGAGAGAGAAAGAGTTATATAATCATTTATAAATTAAATGGATAGTAATAAAGACATGGAATGACATTAAATAACATAAGTAATTGAAAATAAAAGGTGTAACATAATAAATAAAATTGAATAAAAAGGAGAAAGAAAAAGAACTCTTACAAAATTTCAGCATGGTAACAAATGTACATAAAGGTCCTTAAGAGGGTCAAATGAGATTGAAAGGGTCTCTCATAATTTAAAAATAATATTTACAGTAAGGGGTATAGGTAATAATGTATCCCAAATTAATTAAATGTAAATTAAATGGAATATCATAAATGAAATTCTGGATAAAAAGAGGAGAGAGAGAACCACTTACGAAATTTCGGCATAGTAACAACTTAAGTAAGGGTTCAAATAAGGGAGAATAAATTATCCCTCATACAAATAAAAACAATTTGATATTAATTTATTGATTATAAATGAATTTAAATATAATAAATTTAAATTAAAAGAACTAATATCAAATAACGTTCTTGAATTCAAAGGAGAGGAGAGAAATCCCTTATAGAATTTCAGTAAAGCAATGGCTTAGGTAAGGGTAAAAATGAGGGGGAATAAATGATCCCTAATACCAATAGAGAAACATATATTGTAATGTAATTACTATAAATGAATTGGAATATAATAAATTGAAATTAAATGAACTAATCTCAAAGAAGGTGCTTCAATTCAAAGGAGAGGAGATAAATCCCTTACATGGATGTGTGGCTCTAAAGGATTTGTAAAGGATTCTTAGTAGATTGGGGGAGACTTTATAAAAATTATATGATCAATTATATTTTAAAAAAGTTAATTTAATAATAATATTTTATTAAAATATTATTTTTTTCAAAAACCATTAATTCATCAAACTAGATTTCTTAATTGAATTTAAAAATTAACAAAAAATACTACATGTGATAGAAAAATCATTTACACAGAAATAATAATAAGAAGAAAATATATTATATATTATATAAAAAGAATAATGTACATATAAAAATTTCTAGGGTCTTAATACATATAACTTTAGTACACCATCATATTTTTTAAGAGTAATGTAGATGATGGTGGGGATTTCATGGGGCTGTTCGGTGAGCATAGTTTGCACCGTGATCTCAATGAGCATTAATTTCTCTGGTAAATGGTTTTTCTCATGCTTAAGTTATTGGATCTCAGGTTGGGCTTCGTATAAAGAAAATACATGAAATTATACCCCCCTTAGAAGCTCCGATAAATGGTATCCATAGGGTATGATCCTAATTTTTGAGGCCATCACTTCCTTTGTCTATGCTAAAAGGAATTGTTAAAACCCTATATTTATACTAGTCATATGATCATCATCCGATAACTATATTATCAATGGTAAGGATTCTTAATGGTCATTTAGAATCCAAATAGATATAAAAAAAATAATTGTATTTGTTTTTTAATTACCACAATAAATTTAATTAAATTAAAAGAAAGAGAATATTATTTATAAATGTTTGGGTCATTATATACACTATAATCATCATCGTCCTATAAACACCATCGTCACCACCATCAAAACATCACACTTTAGAGATCGACTAAGGCCACCGTAGCAAATTAAAGTCATAAACAAGAAGAGAAAAACCCCTAAGTGGATATATCAATGAATAAGCATAAAACCTTACACTAAAGTTAGAGATCTAAAAATCCAAACCAGATCCAAAGAGACCCCACAATCACTGACAAAAAAAACTTTCGACCAGCAAAGAAGAAACCAAGGAGAAAACAGAAATGTAGATTAGACCGTCAAAGAAAAAGAAAGGGGAAACTGGGGGATCAAACCTTAAACGAAATTTTATTATTAGTGATATGGAGAGAAAATAAATGGTATTTAAGGGATAAATATATTTATAATTTTTGGTGAATTAATGTTAAGAGGGAAGAAATAAATAGTATAGAAATAGAGAGAAATTGATTTCTATCCTTTTATTGTTTTTAAATCATCCTAAAATTGGGATTATTTGTAAGTAAATGATGGTGGATAGTTGTTAATATTTTAAAATACTAATTTTATCCCTATTTTAAACACATATTATAAAATAATTTATTTTATTTTCTTTTAAAAAATTTCACAAAAAATAAAAAAAAATCAAATAATTTATTTTCTTTTACTAAGTTATTGATCTAATCACAAAGAGTGAAATCAGTATCATTTATTTTCAGTTATTTTATTTTAAACACTATCAAATAATTTGTTTTTCTTTTACTAAAATCTCACCAAACTCAGTCTATATGAAAATTAATGGAGACACCAAGAAGACCCATGATCGCCAAACCATTTTTACCAAAACCTATGTGTATCTATCCCTCCAAATCTAACTTAGAGAAGAGAAGTGGATTGTGAGGTTAGAGTGAGGTTGAGGTGGTTAAATAAGAAAAAGAGTGACTTCATTGGAGCTAAGTAGAAGATCAATACCAAGAGTGGACCAACCCAAAGAGAGAACATGAAGAAGAACCTCAGAGGAAGCCATTATTGGGAAAAGGAGAAGGAGAAGGGTGGAAAAAAGGGAGAAGAAACACTAAGAGAAGGTGGATTTCTTGAGGAAACCCCAGAGACTATGAGAATAGATAGAGAGAGGGGGGAGAATAGGGAGAACGTGGAGAAGGTGAGAGAGGGGAGAGAACCAAGAGAATGTGGATCCATCCATTTTTAAATTTTACATAATTCATGAATTTAACTACTTTTAGACTATAAAAAATAAATAATTTTTTCCAAAAATATATAATAATAATTATAGTAAAATAATTATTACATTTTATTTTAAAAAAATATTATTATAATACAGCAATGTCAGGCTGGCCGAGTTGTGGGTTAAACCACTAATTAATTTCAGAGTTTGGTTTAAATATTAATTAGGCTTCAGAAAATGGTTCATTTATTATTTATTAAAAACTATTCTGCCTCATGATAATTTTTTCCCAGGTTAGTATTTTTATGTTGGGCATATAACCAAACCCATTTACACCTTTAATCCTGAAGGCTAGAATAAATTTAGTCCCAATTTACCAAAAAGAAAATAAAAATAATAAAAAATCTAAATAAAAACATGAAATATCTTTATAATATTTTTTTGGTTCATTTATAAATCCAATTTTAAATGATTTATTTTTTTATTCTCTTTCACCATAATTCTTTTCTTCATTTTCTCATTCGCCTATTTCTTATTTCTTATGAACATAAATATTTTTTTTTAAAAAGTATATAAAGGAAGTTTAAATCATTTATGAAAAAATAATTATCTACTCTACTATCACTATCACCCATTAATTCAAAATCATCACAAAAAATATATATTATATACCAATACAAAGATTAATTTTGTTCACTCTCCTAGAAAATTTCCTTATAAGAGTGATTTTACAAAGTAATTCTCACCTCTAATAAAATAATACCAACACAATTTTTTCATTATGATAACACTCCACTAGTTAGGTTTATCTCTTTTGAAAACATAATATATGGTAAAAAACCTGATGGATTTGTTATGTTAACGTAAATGGTTCAGTTAAAGCGGTATGTGAATTACATTTTATGTCTACAATTATTTATAACGAACAAACAAAAAAACATTTATTAAAGTGGGAAATGATATTAAATCATTGTATATATATATATATTTCAAAGTAATATGAATGATCAAGTTTATCTATAATCCCATAATAGTCAAAATCAATTTGAAAATGATGACTTAATTTCAATAAAACACTATTACTCATTTTTTTTACAGTCTCAATATGAAAGGGTAGGGGAAATCATTTAACTAAACAAGTGTTCTGACTTTTAATAAATTTTAATAATTAATTAAATAGTGTTTATCAAATTCCATCAATTAATTTTATAAAATTATAGATTTAAAATGACACCAACAATTATAATTATAAAATTAATTTACATGACCTATACTATAAATAATTGAGGGAATTAACTGAAAAGTCTTTTATGTTTCTAATAAAAATTTAAAACATAATAATAAAACACAATAACCATCATAATATATACTAGGATAAGAAATGATAATTTAAAACTAAAATATAAAATTACTATAACACATATAGTGAGTTTTTATCGAATGATATGTGTTTAATTAATACAACATTGTGTTAACCGAATGACTCAAACATTTTAAGATGGTTTATTGACTATGAGAATAAAATAAAAAATTATTTCAACTACTTAGTTTTATATAGTATTTTTTGATAATAAATGGTGTAAATTGAATTTTTATTTCTTGAATGTTAATGAATGTTGTCAATTAAGGATAAAAAATAAAATGGGAGAAAATATTGATAAGTAACCAAGTAGTTTTATATTATAAGATATTGATAATTTCATAATGTTTCAAAAAATTATTTATACATGATGATACTTAAATAAATGTGGATATTATTATTATACATGAAAAACATACTTGGTGAAAGAAACATAACCTTTTCATAGTTATTTAATAATTCATATTAATTATATGCATGAAATTAAAAGGTAAAGATAACTATGGGGATTCTTGAGAGATTAGAATAATAATCATTGAAGTCACTACAATGACTATATAAAATCTATGGCATTAGAAAGTTGAAACTATATTATGTTGACCAAGCTACAGAATATTTGGTAAGATATTGAGATTATATGAAGAATAATGGAATAATATCTGGGGTGATCAAATCATTGATGAGTTAATATTGATTATACTAGTCTATTGAGACATTGGAAAAATAATGATCTTGATTGAAGAAGATTATAGATGTCTGGAATAAATTACAATGAAATATAAAGAAAAACTTATATTCTATGGGGAGACAACAAAAAATCATGAGTTTGATTGTGGATCAAAGAAAAACAAGGAGGCTCTCATAGTTTGGAAGAGAGACTCAGTGTGGTTTACAAAGTAGAATGAAAAATCTATATGTTCCATATGAAAACATCATTTTAGATATAAAGTTTCTGAAAAGTAACTAAATCATGGATAAATTGGTATTTGACCATGTTTATGGTAATTATTTGACTATAGTTTGTTTAGTTGAAGGAAAATTGTATATTCATAAACACCATTCCATATTGAAAAGTCTTAGTTCATGGTAGGTGTTTATCATGGTATTCATGTATAATTGAAAAATGAGGATGTGATATTTTCCACATTGTAATGAACATTACTGTGGAATATCAAGTGCTTTGAGATTTCATGTGAATAACATATAAAGGACAAAACAAGTGTTTTGAAGGATGTTTTAGAGTAAACCATGAAATTTATCCATTGTCAATATCATGACCCTAAGTGTTTTTCTACGAATATGTTCTCAAGTTGAGGAAAGAAAAAATGCTTTTTGTTTTAATAGGATTACACCATGATGTGTTTTGGTATAAAAATTTTAATTTTAAAATAACCACAATTATTTTGGGGATGTTGATATAGAAGCATTGGTTTATTAAGTATCAGGATAACTGAACTCAACCATTAAATAATGGAAAAAACATGTCACTATGTGAGTGAATTATTCATATTTAAATATTTAGTTTGAATTCAAGACAAGGAGATATAGATTAAGATATGGGTGAGTATATTAACTCAATAAGATAAATTTGACCAAAATAATTGGTATTAGACATATATAATGGTTTTGAATCATTAGGAAAACATAAATTAATGTTAACCATAAATAAAATGTTCTTGGATTTGTAGTAAATATATATTATACTGTCGTTGAACTGGAGAAATATAAAGATATAATATATTTATCTGAGTCTCTTACACATTTTATATCCAGACTTTTAACATAAAATTAAATAAAATAAAACTCTAAAATCTAGAGGTCTAGTATCATTATAATATTATATATTAAAAATAGAAACTTAACCAAAAATCGCAACATATTTTGTTAATTATTCATAATGTTATCTTAAATACCATTGATATTCTTTTAATTCTTAGGATACCCTAGTGAAATACATAAAATAAAAAGTGTGAGATATTAATCTCTTTAAGGGAAAAAAAAGTAAATCATGACGAAAAATAATACATATTAGACAAGAGACATATCATGATAACAAAAATTAAAGGATCATATATGTTCACATAAAATAATGGCATAAAAATATGATATAATAGTATCATGGAATCAGAGTAATTTTGGAACAATATTAAACCTGAAATCATAAGAAAAAGTCATGGCTAATTGCCTTGAAAATATAACATAGTGTGCTTGGATCACTTCCCGTGCACCATAAATGGTATCAAATGAGATGAAAACACTACCCAATGCATTGGGGGGATTTATAATTCTGATGACAAATGTCACATTCATAACATGTAAATTCATAAGTTTTCCAAATATGGAAATTGTACATATGGTATAGATATAAGAAAAGACCACGAATGTAAATGGGTTACATAATATTGTGTTAAATCATAAGAAAATATAATATCATAAAGATTACCCTGAAAGAAGTAATTAAATAATTAGTGAACATTAATAAATAAATAAATAATAAAATCTCCTGAAAATTATGTTCAGTTAAAATGAATACATATAAATATTAGATAAGTGACATCTTAATTGGTGTTTTAAAAAAAGGTATATTCTTCAAATTGTGCAAGAAAATAATAATTTACAAAAAAATGAACTAAAACGAGTTTCCATAAAAAAATTATTTTTTTAGAAACCATTGATTTTCACATTCTTTGTATGGAGTGGAACATGAAAAGAGATAAATTAATAAACAAGTTCCCTTTAAACATGTTTTCTAAAAATAAGGGATTGAGAGGGAAACTAATAGAACATGCATTATCCACCAAAGGAAATGTAAATTAATATAGGTATATTTTTAAGGAATATATATATATAATATGGAATTTTTATTTGATAATTGTATATAGGGAATTGGAAAAAAATAAATGGAATGTGTAAACTAAAATTAATGAGGGTGGTTAAGAAGATCCCTTACCTTATGCCCTTGAGTTGTCTTATTAATTCTTATTGATTCCTAACTAATCCAATTATGTTTAGTAAATACTTAATTAAAAAAAATTTCAATATATTTATTTAATTTATTATTACTCAATTATGTAAGTTGTAATAATTTTATTGAGATTTGATGTCAATATTCACTACCTTGATGTCATTCATATCATTGTTTTAAGGTCACAACAGTTTGTTGATAATTTTATACATTTTTATGAATTGTTTTAATAACTCAATAAGTGTGATGAAATGATGTTCATATAATTACATAGGTTAAAATTGTTTAAAATATCCGTAATAGTTCCTATATAGGTATCGTTCGTTAAGTAAAAATTTTATCGTTATGCTGTTAGTTCATTTAGCCAGTTTTTACAACAAGGATGAACTTATTTGTTTTTATTTAACCTTTTGGCTATTTATCCGTTAAAAAAATAAAAAATATTCAATACACTTATTCACATAATTTTAAAAATAATACGGGTATGATAATTATCCATGAAGGTGGTGATGAAAAATGGAATATGTTCTTCATGGAGGTAGTAAAATGACTATAATGTTAAAAGTGTTATCATTTTAGAATAGAATTATAAGATGATAGATAATAATTATTAAATTAATATTAAAACACTTATATAAATAAATAATACTTATTTTATTATACTATCATGGATCGAATATATTTGAGAGGGTATAAGAAGAAAATAATTTAAGAAAATTTAGTTAAGAATATTTCCACTACTTATGGATTTTTACTCTTAGGTTACACCTTAAGGTTTCTTAGTTTGAGTTTTTATTGAGAAAATGACTTCTAGGACATGGGGAGAAATTTGTAAAGAGATTTATGTGGATATTTTGAAAGGTAAGGTGATTTTAGAGTGAATAAAAATGGGTGGATGTGGGTGGTATTTATAAGGGGATTAGAGAGGTGTTTTTGAATAAAATACTACTAGTTTATTATTTTTTCTCAAGAATACCAAATTTAATGATTGTCATGAATATATATAGTAATTGTTATATTTTAGGATTATATAATGGTTTCTTAGATAACTTAATATGTAATTAATCATATATTTTATGTATTATGTAAAATACTATATTTTTTCGTATTTCACTATTCACCAAAAATCTTTTTTTAGAAAAAATCTACAAATTCAGAAAAATATAATTTTAATATTCTTATTTCAAAATTTTCATCAATTTTATCAAAATAATTTTATTAATGGTATAATTTTATGTATTAAAAAAAAATTTATTTATTGAAAAATACTAATTTTTATAGCATGATTAAATTTCAGAGCCTTAAAAAATTACTTTTAATTTCATAGAATCATATTAACATTTATATAAAATAACCATTATTTTATAATAACCATTTTTATGATGATAAAATTTTATTTAATATTTTATAAAATGTATTTTAATGATAATAAAAGATATATTTTTTTTATAAAAAATAAAATTATGGTGTCTTTGTTTCAAATATCTATTTTATCACATGTAATTGTATTATTTTATTTTATCCAAAAATAATATTCATATATTTTTATTCCATAAGTTACCAAATATATTATTTTTCCATTCCATTAGTCCAATTACTATTTTAACGGCCATGTTACCATTCTTAATGATCATGTTGCTATTCAACGAGTCATCTTTTCAATGGTCATATTGGTTTTCTACCCTTTATAAATACCTCATATGTTCTTCCTTCGTCGTTCACTTATATTTCTCTCGAGGTTATATTTTCAATTTTAAAAATAGAAATTACATTAATTTTTTCTATTTATTTTGTAGAGTTTTTGGTGAATGTGATTATTCTAGGAGATGAAGAAGATCCAAATATCCATATTCATATTATTTTAATTTCTGTGTTCACTATTCCATTATAAAATTTTCTATTTTTTGGATTTATTTATTCTATAAATTTAATTTTTTAAAGAATAATTTTCATGATTATCATTATATAGTGAAATTTTTATATATTATACTACATTTCCCAAACGTGAAACACATATATATTCCGAAAGAAAATATAATTTATAGATTTTTAGGTCATTACATTCATCCCACATTTAGAAATTTATCCCCTAATATTTTATTATACATACTATGGTGAAAATAGATGAGGGTATTTCTATTTTTTTCTTCCTTAGGTTCCAATGTTTCTTGTTTATATTTATGGTTCTGCCAAGGTAATCTAACATGGTGTTTTTTTATTTCATATAACATGGTTCTATGGTCAAAGATCTTAATATTATTCTCTCAGTAAGTTAGATCATGATCTAGCTATACCACTTATGGATTTATTATATGTGAGGGATTTGTTATTAATTTCCCGAAGAGGGATATGTGGAACACATCATGAACTAGAGATTGATTTGGTTGGAGTGATAATCAATAGGACACCACTTAGCTGTGATCAAGAATCACAAATGGAAAAATGTATTTAGGGATTATCCTTCCTTTATTCCCAAACCACATGACTCTCTTGAAATGAGATATATAAAGGAACACTTTATCTCTGATCTCAGACTCTAGACATCATCCATGATTATCAGCATAGCTCATTTGTTAGCTTTGTGATACTATGATATATTTCTGAATGATATTGACCCTTTTTTCCATTTCCTTGGTTAATTAATGTCCCAAAAACTTGTATTCACCAACATCATCCCTATACATGTGAGTTACACTTTTCTTCCTATATATGGATTCTTACGGATGAAAATAAAATCTTGAGTGGAATCAATTGGCATATGAGAACTCAACCAGAGGAAGATGTTAGTCCTAGCCTCTTTTGATGTCATATAGCTATCTCTTTGCATATACTAAAGTTTCTGGATGCTTCATTCATATTGGATATCAGTTTGATGGCGACTAGACATATGAATGTTTAACTCTATGTTAATATCATATTAGACGATTTTCTAGAACATTGAGTTGAACCTAGGTTGTTGATCATATATAGTTAGTAGTGGATTTACTTACAGCCTCACCACCTCTCTAATGTGTATCTTTACATATCAATTGAGTGATGAGTCCTCAAAAATTTCAATGAAGTTAATAGTGTTTATAAGATGGTTCACTATAACCTATATAGAATTCTTTCCTTTATATGTCTTCATATGACCTGTGATAAAATATGTGGTGATGTACTACTATTATCATGATGGTGTGGTCAATGGTTTTAACACCCCTTTAGACTTTTTCCATTATACCTCTACTTACTAACATATAAAGAACTTTATTGTACATGTGGCAATCTCTTTTTTCATATTATCCAACCAAAAGATCTATTTGAGTTATCTAAATATCATTATGCACCTTGGGTGGATGGTGGATGTTTTTCTATGTGAAAGATTAAATATCTCATTCTTCATCCCAAGATTTGATGGTATGAATTTTCATGATACAAATATCAAAGGTCATTCTTCATCAATTCCAAACTTTGAGTCTTATCCACTTCTAATAGAAATTACTATCTTTTTTCTCTCTATATAATCACATGTAGATTACTTAATCTTATCCAGAATTGATAGTTGATAAATCATTTCATCATGTTAGGATAGAATTATTTCGTTTACGATTCTCATGTTCTTCATTTGTATATATTATAGGATTTTATCATTAGTTCATGTTTTGACTATTATGTGTGAATATATACTTGAGTTTTTTACGATCAATATATACACAACACTTCTTTCTACAGAGATAATATCACAAAATATTCAGGTTTAATACTACTATAGATAAATCTATATCAGGAATTGGATATCCGTTCTCAGGTATACATAATGGATGAGAGGCACGTGATATCACATTATCATTTTTCATGAGAGCATAACCCAAGAAATTCTTTGAATCATCATTTTAGATAAAAAATCCTACTTTACTTGAGGGTAGTGTTAGTATAGGTGCAGTGATAAGCCTCTTCTTCAAATCCTTGAAGAATAATTCACATTCATATCTCTATAAAAACTCAAATCTATGGGATTTATTCAATTATCCTTTAACATTTCGAATCATTCTTCTATTTTTGAATCTAAATCCATGAGATCATCGAGAATAATTTTTTTCCATATCAACTTTAGGGGAAAATCATTATATTAATTCATACCTATCATAGCATCAAATTCATAAATATTTTTAAACATGAATTTGTACTATGAAAGAAGTAGTCAAAATTACATTTTGGGATGATGAAAAAGCTATAATTATGCCATTAAATCCTTGAAAAGTTTTCATTATAAAACCCTATTGATTTTTCTTTCCTTTTCTTGAGTCCAAGGAACTCCATATACATTTTAGGATAAATAGTGCAGAGAAAACATTTATTGAAAAATATATTCCTGAAAAATTCTTAATCCGTTGATTCTATTTCTTTATTAGGTTTCACAGTATTTATCAGTATCCACCAATAAATTGATTCTCCCTCTATGCGATAAATGTCCAGTATTAATTTTCTTTACCAATGCATAGGAGGATAGATAATATCTTCTTAATAGAATTTATCTATTATTTCATGACTATGAGGCTCATAAGATCCAATAAAAGTAGGAGTCTCTTATCATACATATTTCTTAAACATAACTTTATATTTCTAGGTATAAGAAGTATATTACACAAGATTGATGCTATTTTTCATAACATGAGTCAGCTGATCAAGTAATTCCTTGTATTTATCAATTAACACTTCAATAATTTATGTAATTTCATTTGGGTAATCATCAAATTTCCCATCACATATATTATTGAAATGATTCCACTAACTTTTTTATATTAACTAAAATAACATATTTTTAGGGATGAAGATACTCAAATTAATAAGCATATAAAATGAAAACTATGATATAAAAAGGAATAAGTCTAAAATGACATGTATAACCCAACTTATGAATTTTTTTGGTTTTAATCTGTAATATCCCTGTCCTTTTTCTTACTATTTATTCTAACTAATATATTTATGTACCCAACTCTTTCATAATGCTTCCAAAAAATCTTTGGAATCATCTAAAGAATATCTCTTAGGAGTTTGAAACTAGATATATAGTTAGTCCGACCTGTGGTGCATGAAGTGATGATTAAGTTAAAATATGACTAACTATTTCCATGGTTATTACCCCTATGTACATATTTTTGAGAGATGATGTGAAATTTTTTGAATCTAGATAGGTATTTCATATCTAGTAAAGCACCAACATTTTAGGATGTGATTATTAAACTTATCCCTAGGATTTTCAGTAACGTATTATTATCATACTATCCCAAAATAACTAGGCATTTAGGTGATACAAATTTTTTTAACATGTGTGTCTTATATATTTTATTACAATATTTTAGGGTAATTTTTAATAAAATATTAACTATAAATTTAGTAGTTTAGTGTCTTTAAGTGGTTAAATATATAAAACACCAACTTAAACATAAACCGTAAAAAAATATTTAATTCTTTATAATGTGATCCAAAATCCCATTATTTATATATTACTTTAAAGGATACCATATCAACAGGCATAAAGGAAAAGGGTGATATTTAAATCATATTTAGGGAATAATCCGAGTAATGCCTGAGGACAAATAATACATTTGAGACAAGAGGTATATCATGATTACATAAAATAGAAGAATCATATAGATTTACACGGAAGAATGTAATTATGAAGCCGACATCATAAGATTATGGATTTATTAAAATGTTGAAACAATATAAATTTTGAAAAAATAAGCATAAGTCAAGGCTCACTATTAAGAAAACATAATATAGTGCACTCGACTCACTACCCTTTCACTATATGTGGTATCTCATGAGATAAAATAATTATCCAATTCATTAGTAGTTTGAATAATTCAGGGCAAATCCATCAAATTTAGTTCATTTATATGAATATGTGTTCCACATAAGGAAATAATACATAGGTCGTTATCATAAGAAAAAAACATGAATATTAAATGGGTTACATAATCTAATATTAGAGTATAACCGAATGAAATATCATAAATATTCCCATGAAAAAATATATTAAATAATTATTAGAGATTCATAAATTAATAAAAGAGAATATTTGATTAAAATTATGTTTAATTGATTTTAATACATAAAAAATAACGATTAAGTATATTTGGAAATGGATCACTTAACCGGGGTTTTAAAAAAAAGGTAAAGTGTCCTTAAAGAGGATCTGAGCATAGTAATTTCCAGAAATCCAAAAGTTAACCCAAATATTTAACCATGAAAAATGAATGTTTTTAGAAACTATAAATGTCTAAAGAAATTATATAGTGTGTAATATGGAAAGATATAACAAATATAAAATTTCTCTTTAAATGGGTTTTTATTAAAAGAAGTAATTGACCATGGAAATTAGATATTCATGTATGTTCCCAAAAAATTAAAGTAAAATTAAAACTGGTATATATTAAATGATAATATATATAGAATATATAATAATTACATTATAAAGGGGTGTTGGTAAAGGGAAAAAACTTAAGATAATGTGTATCCAAAATGTAATGAGGGTGGTTCAGTTGATCTGTTTCCTCTTGTCCATGATTTTTTCGGTACATTCATCAAATTTTCTGAATAATCAAATTAAGATAATTAATTCCATTCCATGTAAGATTACTCATATATATTTAATTAATTGTAACACCTTATTGTTAGTTAATAATAATTTTGTTGATATATAATGTCTATATTCACAATCATGAGGTCATTGATGTCATGGTTCCAATATCGCGTTAGTTTTTAGATAAATATGAGATTTCTTATGAAATGGTTCCATAAATATATACGTTTTTTTTAAATTATTTATATGTTATTATAGATGCTTAAATGGTTCCAAATTTCTATTTTTTTCTTCTAGAGTTATGGTTTGTTGAGTATAAATGTTATCATTATAAAATTAGTTCATTGAAGTGTTTTTTCCACCCATTATTGAATTATTTGGTTTTATTTAACCTTATGAATATTTATGAATTCTATTCAATGAAAAATATATAATAAACTTATTTATGAAATTGTAAACACTCATACATGTATTAAAATCAACCATGAATGTGTTGAATTAAAATGAAATATTTTGTTCATGGAGGTAGAAAATTGACCATAATATGAACAACATTTTCATTATTGAATAAAATTAAAGGAGGTTAAATAATAGATTTTACATTAATAGGAAAACATTATAGTATATTAATATTACTGATTTCATTATAATATCAAGGAAAGAATATATTTTAGGAGGTATAAAAATAATTTTTTAACATAATTCAATTTTGAATATTACCTCTTCCTTTAGATGTTTATTATTAAGATACACCCGAAGGATCTTTCGTTTGGTATTTTTCTAAAACTAAGTATTTCATGACCTGGATAGTGAGTTGGGGAGATATTTTATATATATATATTTGGAAGATATTTTTTTTAAAGTTTAAAGAAATTGGTGGAATATGGTGTTATTTATAATGGGAGGAGAGGGGTGTTTTTGAATATCATTTTTATGATTTTTTCTCAAGAGTACCAAAAATAATGGTTATTATGAATATATAATTTAATTGGTCCATGTCAATACTATATAATTTTTAATACATTATCCATTATGAAATTAATCTTGTTTTTAACGTAAAATGTAGAGTACCACATTTTGCAGTATTTCACAATTCATAAAAATTCAACTTTTTTAAAAAAAATGAAAAAATTCTCCAAAATAAAATTGTAACATTCTTCTTAGAAAAATTAATTTTATCATAACCATTTTATCAATTTGAAAAATATAATTGTTAAATAAAATCCATATTTATTTATAAATGATAATTTGTTTTGCATGATTAATTTTTTGGCCCTTATTATAATTACTTGTGATTTCATAAAATCATATTATCATTTATAAATAAAATAAACATTGATTTATAAAACTATTTTACTAACATAAATTTTTACTTAATATTTTAAGAAATGTATTTTAATGAAAAGAAGACATATATGTTCCTTAAAAATATAATTATTATTTATTTTAAAAAAATATCTATTTTTTATGCTTAGCCTTTCTATTTAATTTTATTTTAATATAAATTTCATATATCTTTTCCTAATATACCCAATATATTATTTATCTATTCCATCAATATGGTTTCTATTATAAAATATAACTACTATCTATAATGAACAAGTAAATTTACCAACTAGTTTATGGGTTTTATACCCTCTAAAAATAACTCATATTTTCTTCATTCACCATCAACATCAATTTATATCGATGTTATATTATTTATTTTCAAAAATTTATGTTACATTAAAAAGGTTTTTTAAATATTTTTTCATGAGTGTGATTAATCTAGGATACCAAGATGTTCCAAAATTTCATACTCTAGTTATTTTATTTTTCTATATATTTTACTATTACAACACTTTCAATTTTTATGGATACATTTATTCTCTAAATCTAATTATCAAAATAATAATTTGTTATTTATTTTCATTAGGTGATGTATGTGTATTATTTTATAATATATTATCGAACCATGAACCGAATATATATTTAGAATGTAAATTTAATTCATGAAAATCTAGGTCATTATATAGAATTTTATCGACATATTCAGTTATAAGTATAGAAAAGGGAGATAAAGTGCCTAGAAGAGACAAAATTTATAATTAGATATTGTTTAATAGTGAGAAGGATCAATGTTTATAGAGTTTCAAATATTATACATAGATGATTAAAAAAGAATAAAAATGATATAATAGGTAATTTTTTCCTAGAATTATCCTAGTATGGAGAAAGTGTGTGTTGATGAGGCGTTTGTTTTGGGTGTAATAATTTGACTCACTTATTATGAAATTGATCATATTAGGATTAGATATTATGGAGTACGTGATGTGTATTTCATTATATCTTTAAATATTTAGTTTTTAATGCATAACATATCAGTAGTGCACAAAGAAGGAAGAAAATAAAGATACCCTTGGGAGGTAGTACACCATCCCTAAATAGTTTGTATTAGAAGTTCACATTTTCATGGAGTGAACACTACCTAAATAGTGTATCCACTAAAATATTGTATTAATATAATATTATTCCACATAATCACATCGTCATGTGTTTTCTACTTAAACATAACCATATGAAGGTGAATCAAGTAAAACCCTTTTTGTATTCATAGGTGTTCGATATTTAGTTTAAGTGAAATAAATGGAGTGGTATATTTAATTTCATTTATTATAACACTAAATTAATATATAATGATGTGTGAGGGTTATGTTTAATGCATGAGGATGTTTTATTTGGCATAAACCTGATTCAATCCCCCTTTTAGGGCCATCATAACCTATTTGTCTCAATAATTGTTATCAGTTCCTAATTTTTCTATCTTAGGGCTCGATCAACCAAATCTAGTTGTTAGTGTTTTTTTCACAAATGGATGTGTGCATAAGACTTCCATTTTTAATTTTGATACCTTTTATGGTAATAAATTAGATATGTCTTTTTTTTAAAATCTATAAGAGATATTTTTTTGAGTATTATTCATTATGATGATGATTTGAGAAGACTTGATAAGTAATCCCATAAATTAAAGGTTATGAAAATTATGGTAAGTGTTGTGGTTAAAAAGGTTTTAAATATTACTATTTAATTTGATTCAATGTATGAGATATGAGAAACTATAATGTATTTTTCTGGAGATATAATACAATAATACATTTTATGACTCCAACTACATAACTTTGAGAAAGTACTTTGATGACCCCTTTAATATTTGAATAAAAAAATTATAAATGATGGGATTTTTGATAAACAAACTAATGAAAAATAAATTATGTAAAAGGGGAATAAGAATAGGCGTGGAATTATTAAAATACCCAAGAATATAGATACTAAAATCATGTTACTTGTTTATAGTTCTCTTTAGTATTTAAAGCTTATACTTTTTCAGAAGATCCTTATAAATATTTAAATTTATGTTGGTCTATATAGATAGAAAGGATGTGAATTTATTGAATTATTAGATTCATTTTATGACAAATCATGTATTTAATACACATTAATTGATGATTTATTTAATAAATACACACTTAATACAATCCAAATAGATTGAGAGTCCATGTTTCTTTCATTAATTAGATACACATCCTAATAACTTAACGCAGGGGTACAATAATATTTTTTTAAAAATTCAAAACATGCCCTTATATTCCATTGAACTTCTATTAATAAACTGGATAACATAAGAACATACATAATAAAGGGGTGAGCTATAAATCCCAATAAGGGAATAATAAAATAATAACATGACGAAAGTAATACATTTTAGCAAGATGAATATCAAGATGAAATAAAAGGGTAAATAATTAGAAAGATTAATTATGAAAAATTATATAAGATGATAACATTGTGGAAAAATAGGAATGTAAAAACAATATAAAACATGACATCATAAGAACATTTCATGAAAAAATTCCAAGAAATTATAACATAATGTCCTTAGGATAAAATCCCTTACACTATAAATGGTATTTTTTGAGATAAAACCATTACATAATGCATTGGAGAGATATATAATTAAAATAAAACCCTTTAGAATCAATTTTAATCCCAAGATTATGGAGTGTTATTTACATACATGTAAGCACACAATCAGTCAAGGAAATGTACATCTTAGTGAACACCCTTGTGTAGAAATGGGGATGGGTATTCACTACAGAACTTTTTGTCATTAAAAATTACAAGATAATTTTGACAGAATAATTGGTGTATATAAATATTTATAGAAGGGTTTAATGAGTTTTTAACTTGGTATATTAATACATGAATGTCACCAGTAAAGTAAAATTAATGGGTAATAATATATTACAATATGAACAATTGAAATGGAATAATACACAGAAAGTGATTGAATTAAGAGGAGGAGAGAATTTCTTACCTTAAGAGGGAACTTATTAAAGTTATGGAGGATCTTATTAAGATACAAGGATTAAATTGTGATGAATTTAGAGAGGTATAGGGAGTTGAACTTCATGTTCAATGGGTTTTGAGTGAAGGGTAGTGGGAGTTCGGTTGGGTATTTATAGAAAAATAGAGAAGAATTTGTTATTTAGGGTTTATAATCTATATAATAAAATAATCAAAAAAACAACAACCCATGGGTTTTACCCATATTTTACAAGAAAGAGTGGTTTTCAATATTTTATAGGTACATGAACTTGAATTATGAAATTATTACCATTGTTGTTGTGGAAGTGAGTCATGCTCATAAAGAATTGATCTTAAAGACTTATTATATAATATTGGTTTTAGAGGATTCATTAAAGGTTTATAAAATTAATAAAATGTCTTTAAAAAATCATTATTTTAAAGTGGAAATTTATATTTTATTGTGGATTCATCTTACAGAATTATTTACATAGATTTTGGTCTATTATGATGTCATACTACACATAGTGTATTTATATCATATTTAATTTTTCCCAAAAATTCAAGTGTCACTGAAAATTATGAAAAATTCATTATTAGATAATTTTTTGGTAATTAATTTAAAAATATTTTTTATTTTTTTAAAATAAATCTCTAAATATAATAATTTATGGTTTAAAAAGTAAAACCATATTTATGTTAAATTTATTATTTTTATGAAAATAATGATTTTATGACCCTTATAAAGATTACATTAGACATTATTAAATTATATTATCATTTTTAAATATAATTTAATAATAATATTATATGAAAATAATATATATTTAAAAAATATTATTTTTTTCAAGGAGTGTTAAAACCATATATTTTCAAAAAATAAAATTTTGGTTTTTTCATATCAAAATGTAGATTTAATCAACTTATATATAATTGTATATTCAAAGTAATAATTAAATACGATAAAAATAATGATTATTTTATTAAAAATAAACCAAAAAAATCATAATAATAGGGTCTATATTCAAAACCCCTTATTACACCATCATATTCCCAATGGGTAAGGTGTCTAGTGGTGGTACATTGTTGCCATGGTTCAGAGAACAAGTTTTGGGTTGTAATCTTGATAAGCTTGAAGTTATACCATAAATGGTTTCTTCCTTGTTTATTTTATTGATTTTTATCTTTTTCTTACTCAAGGTCCAAGCCAAGTGGAACCACTTTCATCAAAATATTTGATAATTCGAATTCATATTGTATAATCCTACTAGTTGATCCCACAACTTCTTTTGTATATGTCAATTAGACTTCGTGATAACCCTTAATATAGACTAATAATTATGGTCACTATAAATGACTATATTATCAAGGGTTAAAATACTCAACAATGTTTTAAATCCATCCGACTATAGTTTATAATAGTGAAAAATAACTAAATCAGAGCATGCATTTTATATAACTAAATAAGTTATTTATCAATTTAAATATATAATTTCATTTATAAAAGATTAGGGAATTACCCATGAGTTTTCCATTTGGTGAATGTTCTTGAATCAATGAAGGATATATCGAAACCTTTCAAATAAGGTTGTATTTTTATAAATTTAAAATGGATTAGAAATGGATAAAAGTGGTTTACGCAGAAATATTTCTCACAAAATTGAAGAATAAATGTAAAGGGAGAAGGAACTCAAAGCTATCTTTATCCTTCTTAAGATACAACATGAAAAGTTGATGAAAATAGGCAAAGAATCTTGTTTAAGAATGAATGAGATGGATTCATGATTAAAAGAAAATGATTTTAAGATAAAGGAGAATGATAATTAATTTAATTCTTTAAATAAAAAAAATAAAAATGGATATCCCCTTCAAGGAAGTCTCAACAATTGGAGTGCATGATGATGTAAACATATAATTAGTTGATAAATTTAATATTATTTATAAGTATATATAAAACAAGCCTTAAATTAAGATAAAAATAATGTGTTTTAATTTTTATCTTATTGAAAACACCATGTGTATATATTTTTAAGCTAAATATATCTACAATTGAAGGAAAAATACAACAATATATCATTCCATACAAAGATAAACAAGAAAATATTTTATCCGGATACGTTTTATATGTTCTCATAGTCATATGGTAAGGTATTAAATTATTAAATATGATGGATATTTCAAGAGAGTATCCAAAACTACCATATATGAATATATGAGAGTTATAAATTAGAAAATATATTTCACTGAAAAATTGATTCATATAATTAGATGAACATAGAAAATGAAATAAACAGAGTGTACAACATTAAAAATTAAAATATTTCATACTGAAACCATAATGGAGAGAAAAAATACAATTATGAAGGATACTAAAGAAATATGTCACTATTTAATAAACAAGGATGAGTATTTAATGAATTGTGTACTAGTGGTAAATAAATTTAAGGTAATTTTGGTTGATATTAATGGGGAGAATCATGGTGTATGACTAAGTGGATTTACCCATTCCACTACATTAAAAGAGAGAAAAATGGAGGATTATCTATCACATGGGTAGGGGAACATGAATTAGAAGTTAATAAAGGAGTATTATATGAGGAACCTTGTTGGATAAATCTCAAAATATAAATAGATGCTAAGATAAAAAAACAGGTGATTCAAATTTAAATAATCAATAATAGATATATATATTTCGTGTTGTTCAAATGGTATATCCAAGGAATGTTTAGATGGAAGTTAGAATTAAAGGTTTGGATTTTGAGGATAAATAAAACTGCTATAATTGAGGATTTTTGAGAATTACCCCACTTCCCATGTATTTACATTTTAATTTTTCTTGGAATAACGCAATTTTAACAACTATTTGTGATCAATGGGGTGATTGAATTGGAATTAACATAGATTTTTGACAATTATAGCTAAATCATAGATGAATGAAAAATCATATTATATTAATTTTGTTGGTATCAAGGATTTATTTTGAATTAAAAATGATGATTGAGTAATTCAACTATTATATATCCTTTTTGGAAAATTTTATGTGGTATCAAGATTGATCAAGAAGTCATGTGATTCTATGTTAATATATTAAATATAAATTGATATAAATAAAAATATGGATAATAAAAATTGTTATTCGGAATACAGAAATTATATTAATATATTATAGAATGAGGATAACAAACCAAGATTGATGATAAAGTAGTAATATTCAATTAGGATGTATTGATATATTTGTTTCTTGATATAAAAATATGGTATCATCTATTTGAATATGTTTAAGGATAATGAAAGGATACTTCCAATTGGATAATACTTTAAATAATTAGTGATAGAGATAAATTATTTATGGTGGAGTGCATCTGAAATTTTAGAGGTTGGTCAGTCGCTTTTGAAAAATGAGAAAAATATTATGAATTAGGACCATAGAATCTAGATGTTATGGTGAATGAGTTTGTGGAGAGAATAGTGTTAGCTTATAAATTTTAATCTTTTATTTTTGGTATAAAGGATAAATGAATATATATTTATACAGAGTCTTGAAATTTTTTGGTAGTGCTATATTTCTCACTTGATAGAAGATTATAGACTAATAATGATCTTTAATAGGTGGATGTTCATATAGTCAATGAGATTAGAAAAGTGGGTTCCTCATTGATCATGGATGGATGGAATCAATCTACTAGGAAGGTGGGAGATATTTTTGAGAACTTCTTATAGTGAAACTAAGGTGAGGATTTCAAATCTAGATTATGATGTGTTATAAGAAAGGAATTCACTTGCTGTATTGAATCAGGCTTGGTCTATAGATCAGGTTATTCACTCATAATTGGCATAGGTAGTTTCTAATGATGAAATCCAATTTTTTACTCACTCAGAGAAAGATCTAGGTATAAAATAAGTAGAAAATTATTCTAAAAGGTTCTTACTAATTTAGATGAGACATAATAGGAACACGTAGAGAGTGAAAAATGTGCACTTGAGAACTAGGGGACACTATTGGTGCAGGGGTGTCTTGGTCTAGAATATTTTTTCTAGATCAAGCTTGGTATGTTTGTTTATAACATGGTAATATTTTGAAATCAGATCCCAAAAAATAATTTTATTTATGTTAATAAAAATTCTAATAATATTATCTTTGTCACAAATCTTTAATATGAGATTATTGATCAGATGAAACTGAGTAGAATTAAAGGGAATTGGGATGAAGTAGATGATACAATTTAATCATATAAGGTTACATCATATAAAAATACCATGGATATATGTAATAATGTTTTGGTAGATGATAAACCATATAAAGACACTATTTCTAAAGGAAAACATTCCTTGGTTGAAGAAGATATATTTCAAATGGTTCATTTGATTAAATCAAGGTAAAAGAGAAATTACTCTCATTTGAAGCTAACTATGGTTAGCCGATCTCAAAGAATATTGAAATACATTTCTGATTCATATGATGATTTTTATTATGAATATGATAGGTTTTTTATGATCATTATATTTATCTGGGTTTATCTTTTTATCTTTTCAATAATGAGGCTAGTTTTGTCTACCTCTCCCCATTCTCCCATTGCATCCTTTATTTGTTTTTACATATACCACCTCCATTTTGGAAGGCACCTTATATTAAAAAAAGTTATAGCACTTGAATTTCTATTAGTGGTATGACATGTAAACTTATAAATAATTTTTTGTATGTAAGTGCATGTGATGGAAAACATTGAAGTTGTTGAATTATACTCTTGTTTCCTACACTAGTTTTCGAGCTGGTAGCTTTAGTGGATTTGTTAATAAGAATTTGTAATATGGAAAGTTCACTCACTAAATAGCATTAATAATTACATATAGTTGTTTATGAGTTATGATCTTCTGAGAAAATTATTGAATATTTCAATATTGAGTGTTATAAAATGAAAAGTTTAAATCCCATTATACTCTTACATCAAGGGGGTTGAACTATCTAATGGTAGGAATAAAGTGGTGAAAAAAGAGTGATACGAAACAACTGGAGTTTTTGAATCTAAAAATATTGAGAGTATATATTTATAATAATTTTGTAATAATTTCATTTATTTTTTAAAAGGAATAGATATGTTATAAACCAATCATAGGGTGTGTCATGAACTGTCCCGGTGGGGCCCACGCTGCGACTCCCCACGCCCACCTTCAATAGTCCAGGGGCGGGTGACGAGCACTGAGTAGGAATATTAGTAACATGGGAGGCATTGCCTAAGTACCTATAAACACACACACATCTCCAAGACCACAAATGCTGAAGAGTAAAAGAACCACTAAGGAACAGAATGCATGCATACAACTAATCCCAACCAACAGATTATGACAAAAAGTAAAGTACTAAAAGTAAACTAGGCCAAAATACAAGCCCACAAAAAACAGGGGTCTGAAAAACTCAAAGTACAACTTGTAAACACAAAGAGGTACTAGGATTGATGCTCATAGACATAGGAACAACTCGGGCTGTAAGAAACTCAGAAGGCTCGGTCATGTCCCGGTCCGCCCCTGACCATGTCAAAAGGCTTCTCTTCTCCACAAGACACGACACATGCGCGCAAAGCCCATGCATGGGTGAGTACAAAAATACTCAATAGAGGACCCCAAAAACCATAAATAAATACAAAAAGGAAAGGTACAGTGAGATCTAAAAAGTATATGTCTACTGATCATATAATAGGAAAACAAAATCCTTATATACTCAAAACCAAGACCCACTGTCTAGAGACAAGTCACGCAACCGCATACCCCCACAAGGTATTTAGTTTGAAGATTCAATGAATCAATCGTCCGGGAGAACTCACTCCACGAGTTTGATAGCTCTGATAACATTTTCACGAAAAGTACTGTCTATCGGGAAATATCACTAGAGTAAGATACACTCATTCCAGTAGAAAACACTCATGAGTGGGGAAAGATCACTATACACAGATGAGGATCACTAAAAGGCCTTGGAGGATACCGCAACTCATCCGGAATCACCTACTAGGTAGAGGATCCGTGCCCTATGTATGTAGTCACATCGATACCTGACACTAACTAGGGTCAAGAATGGATAGAAGATCTCATTCCGAGCCTCTTGGAGGGATACCTGACTCTATCTCAGAAAGACCTGCTAAAGGGAGTATACTCCTTTAGTAGGAAATGATACCTGACCCTTAGGGGAATGAGAAAAAAGGGAACTAAACTAAACAAAACCTATCCAAGATATGGTGGACAAGAAGATCAAGCCATGTACTGAAAAGTACATGGTGTGTAGAAGTGTCACATGGCATGTATCATGACCCCAGGTACTGCCCGTGTATAATGGACCGTGTCGCAAGGTTGGTCATGTAGAAAAGTCCATACATGGCATGTAGTATAGATCACATGCTGTGTCTGAGTATCTGGGGTCGACTCCATGTACGCGTCCGGGTGCTCGTACATAACTTTGCACTGTGTGCGCCATCCCGGGTAACCAGTACACGAGGTAACCTTTATAGCTAACCTGGTCTGGCCGTGTGGAGGAGTACAAGGCTGTGTACTCAATCTCATGTCCTTTTATTGCATGAGAAACACTCTGAGTATCATGTAAGGACCCACACCCCGTGTTCTTTGGGGAACACGCCGTGTCATTGCTTCGTGCATCGCGAAACCCTAGCCGCCACATAACTAGTCCCACACAGTGTGTACTTCGGAAATTTCTAGAAATGATGCCTATCTCCGCCATGCCCTGGTATTTCCTCTGGACATTGATCCAGCCTTCAAATCGCAACGAAACTCCAGATCTGATTTCTCCCTACCATACCGTCAATGTTTCAGGAGGTTTCTAGGTGTTCGATCAGCCCCGAAAACTTTTTTTAATCAGTCTTGCGAAGAACGGTTGAAGAAAAATTATTCCCAAACTGTGTCAATTCGTCCTCCACCATCGTCTTTGCACCTCCTCTAGTTCTACATGATGGTGGATCTATAATTTTGGATCGTTTCACCGCAAAACATATGTGCAACGATCCATTGTTCATCGCCCCACGAAGAACAAAATGAACACAAGAGAAAAGGAATGGGAAAAGAAATCCAAAAGAAAATTGAGGAATGAAACTCTGCCATTGTTTGTCATAGTGTTGATCCTGTCCCGTTAATAGGATCAAGTGAAGCATAATAAAACAACCAAAAGTAATCTAGCATTGATAAATTTTTGGAGATCAACCCAATAAAAACTATCCCGCAAGGATGTACGATCCGTGGATCATCCAGTTCGTGGGTTGATCCGCGTTCATTGTTTAATTGAAGAACGAGTAAGAGTTATACTAAAATAACAAACCCCTACCTCGATTTTGTGGAAGAACAATCGATGAGTTGCGTTCTTTGGTGAGGTTCGTCAATTCTGAAGTGTGTCAATCGATCGTGTCACAGTCGTCCACCAACTGGTTCTCCTTCAAAGCTCTAATGGCCAATATTCAATTTCATAGGGTTATGAAACTAACCCTGAGAACATTCCATAAGTAGGTATTTAAATATCGGGGCGCTCATCAAACTCTGCCTCAACTGCTCGAAATCTGTTGGCATTTCTCCGTCCACATGAAGGGGTTTCCCTTCCTGGTCAGGGTTTTCATCGGTGGTGATATTCAAAATAAATTAGGAATGAATCTCTGGTAATATACTTCCAACCCAAGGAAGTTTCACACCTCTGTCACGCTCTGAGGTGGATCCCATTCTAACACTGCCTCCACCTTGGTTGGGTCCATAGCTACACTATCTGCTGAGATGACATGTACCAGAAAGTGGACCTCCTGAATCTCGAACTGGCACTTAGAGAGCTTCCCATAAAGATGGTTCTCTTAGAGTATGTCTAGAACCATCCACAAGTGTCTCGCGTGCTCCTCCTCTAATGCAGAGTACACAAGGATGTATTCGATAAATAAAACTATGAATTGGTCTACTTATGGCTGGAAGATCCGGTTCATGAATCCCATGAACACTACGAGGGTGTTTGTCACGTCGAAAGACATCAACAAGTATTCATAGTGACCGTAGTGGCATCCTAAATCACTACTGAAAATTTAAGATATAGCCATGGACCTATAGCCACAGTTTTATAAGTCCGTGGCTATAGCTTGGTTATACCCACGGTTCAATTTTTATCCATGGCTACACATTTGCATTTCGCTTTTTTTTTCGATTCCTGTCGGGCTCCTCCTTCCCCGATATGAAACCCTCATCACGACACCCTTCTCCCCTGATGACCTCTCCTCCTCCTGACGACCTCTCCTCCTCTCGACGACCTCTCTCACCATACCCTCCTCTCTTCCCTTGCGACTGTCATCTCTTGCACTCACTGCTGTCCTCTCCCGTTGTCCTCGCTAGCTTCAGTTCCTCCATCCCTCATCTCAGTTCCATCATCCACAACGCGGATTCTCCAATTGCGGTTCGACTTCTCCATTTGGGGTTGCTCCATTCCTCACGCGGTACTCCTCTCTTACATACCCTTATTTGGGTGTTCCTAATCCATTCGGTGCATTGGCCAAAGGGTTCCTCCCCTCCTCCACACCCTTATTCAGGCATTTCTCTTCTCTACGATGTGTTGGCCCTGCTAATTTACTTAATTTTGTAATGTGGATACTGTTTACAGTCTTATTAACCTGTTTTATGGCTCCTAGGAGCATGAATACCGTTTTCATTTGTAGGAGGAGTTTGTGTTTTGTGGATCTTAGTTTGTAGTATTAATTCTATTTGTGTTTCAGTGCGTTTTCTATTTTTTGGCTCCTGTTTTGTGGGTTCTTTGAATATTGTTTGCAGTATTTATTATGTTTAGGAAGGTTTCAGTTTTTAGGAGGAGTTCAAGGAGGGGTTTGTGTTTATTTCCAACTATTTTGTGGCTCTTGTGTGTTGACTGGTATTCTGTCGACTGTTATTCACTGGTATTTTATGGTTTATATTTCATTCTAATTCTCATAAATAATCTAGTATTCTGATATTCATGGTTTAATCTGTTTCCTATTCTATCATCTATTTACTATTATAGAATTATTATGTTTCTATTTACTATTATGTAATTGATAATCTGTTTCTAAGTGTTTTGTGTAATAGACTTTGTATTTCTGAAATTTACAGAATTCAGAAGCTGGATATTTTAGTCATAAATTCCAAAAGTTAGGATTTTCACTATGTAAAGAACCTTACTTATCCAATTTTTACCTTTTTATATCAACCATATTCATATAATACCCTTGTATATGATTATGATCATGCTATAAAGGGTATCTTTATATTTTTCCTTTTTATTAAATATTGTTAAGCATGTTTTCTGTCCATTTGTGTACATGTAAATTACATGGGATGTGATTTTGAGTTTTAAATGAGTATACCCCTTTAATTATTCCATGGGATGGGATGAGGCCTCCACTTTGTATAATGCTTCCCCATTCCATGGGATGGGCTTAGGACCTGACTCCAGAAGTGCACCTCAGTGGGATGGCCTATAAGATTTCCCTACACCTAACCTAGACAAGATGTCTTACAATATTTCTATATCTCTAGATTGACATCGATAATGATCCCCATTAAAGAATATAAACTTACATAAGTTCTAATATGCATTTTTCTAGTATAGAGAGTTACTTGATTTAACTTGTATTTGTCTTTCAACTACCTATTTACAATTATTTTAATATTATTTTGGTTATTTTCCTAAAAATGTTTTTTATTTAAACATGCTAATTTGTATACATGTTCACACTTACACTTGGTTATTCACTTGTGATTTGAGGAATGTCATTGGTTCCCTATTGAGTATATAAATTCTTATACCCTACATTAACAACTTACTAGGCATGAAACTTTATGCCTTATACTTCAAGTGCCTTTTAACAATGGATGTTTTGGGAATTGACAAGTCTTGGGTTGATTGAAAGCCATACCCTCTTAGAGATTGGATATTTGGAGGAGAATTATTTTAAGTACCAACACAAATAAAAAAATAAGATTTCATATTGGCATTTAAATGATAGTTATTTTATAATCGACATAAAAAAAATTAATGACAGTTATATAGATAATCATTGTTAAAAGCATTTTACCAATGGGTTTTAGTGCTTCTTATCTACTCATTGCTCTGGCAAGAATTCCCAAGCTAAATTATTCTATATCTACCATGTGAAGGTTCAAATCCAGTTATTCTACACTAGTAATAATTCTCAACAACTTTGATTGGTTTAATTATTCTATATTCATTATAATGAATTTACTTTGTGGTGTAATGTTTTATCGAGTTGTAATCACTCAACACACACATGGTTGTGCCTCCATCAAAATGTAGTGTATTGGTTATTCTAACCAAGGAAAAAATTATTTCATAGGTTCTACTTTATCCCTAAAAAATGTAGGTGTTTGGGTTGTGCCTTCAAGTGTGAAAAAGGTAAGTTGGTTTGTTTTGGTTGTTGGGTATGATAGAAGAAGTTATAAAGATTTTTCAATCTCCTTAACCATAATGCGATGTTATACTCCATGATTAAAAGTCAACAATGGAATGACGTCGCGTCCTTACACTATGGTATATAATATGGTTTATATTTTCAAAATGTCTCTAAATTTCAAAAAAATATTTATAGAATTAATACAAAACATCACAACTCATTGTGAATCTATCCAAACAAATTTGGTAATTGATTATTATTATCTATTAGATTTCATATAGAATTTTTTTATTATATTCCACTACTAGAAAAACAACCTATAGCCGTGGTTTACTTGGGTTCTTTATTGGGTATATGATTTGGTGCTCACGGTTTACTTGGGTTTTTTATTGGGTGTTCTTCATGATGTTTCATGGTAAATAAATCATGGATAATGATTATAATGCATGAAATTAGCCTCCTCTATGTTTTTCATGTTTATTAAGTTGTGGCTATGGATTTTACCTAGTGAAAAATATTTTAAGTGTGTTTTGAAAATTTAAACACACTAAATACTTGGGTTGTCTTCCAAATGGTTTTATTTAAATAAATTATAAATTTTAAGAATGTTTTTGCCTTGTGGACTATATTTTTAAAATATCTTAATGACTTGGTCGATTTTCTAAAGATATTTAAATTAGTTTTCCGAATTGAAATTTTTTATTTTCAAATAATGAGCCCCATTTAGTGCCTTAGGGGGTTTCTTGAAAAAGTAGGCACCTCTATACATACTATTCATTTAGGGTGAATGCACATGGATGGTGTCAAGAGGTGGGCTTAGCATAGATGATGGTTCTTATGATTTAGATGTAATATATACAATGTTTACTCACCTCCAACATTTCTTATAGTCACGAGATCCTAGGCGTCATAGCTAGTGAGAGTTGAGTGATTTAGTGGCAATGTAGTGGTTGGATCGATTAAGTGAGGATTTTAATTGACTATCCAACTTATCGGTCATCTCTACTAGGGGAGTATCTGTGACGATGGTGAATATTTGGTTCTATGCCCACCTCCTCACAACCTGGGGTTCAGTTGCAATATGGGGATTCTGATTTTTATTATTCACTACCACTAGTATATAATCTAGTAGTGCAAGCACAATAGACATATTTTTATTAAATAATTACTCAAGAGTAGAAAAATATTCCATTTCTGCTTCCTGCCCAGCTTTGGGATCAGGATAATAGGACCCACATCATTTGATGGGGTTCCCATTTCTAATAATAAGGACCAAAATTGGTAGGGATACCGGAGGAATAAGATAAGAATGTCAAATATGCACCATATCCTATAAGGAGGTGGTTAGAGGTTGAATTTCCCCTGAGAGGTTTAGATTATTTGGATGTGATTCGTTCTCCCATTGAAATCAATAAAGAGGGTGCATTAGACATAGGAGTACTGGAGTCCAGCAGCTTGAATACCCATCAGACTGACCTTTCCAGTACTTATTTAGGATAGTAATCCACCAAAATCTATGAATACTCCCATGAAAAGTTAATTAATGCTCCCATGTGAGGGAAAAATATTTTCATTCTAGAATTCTCACACAACATCAACAATCATAATTAATGAAGAATTACCGAGTGAGATTCTATTTTGATCTGAGTAATTGGTAAAAATGAAACTTTTTGTAATCATCCGAACCTCCTTTAAAATATTTAAGGACTCTAGGGTTCACAAATGGTTACCCTATCCACCTGAGCGGTTAATATCTTATCTTGCAGTATAATGATATATGATATTTCTTTTAAAGAACCCTTTCCGTCATCTACCACTAATCAATGGGGTGTGGGGTAAGGCATAAATGAAAACTAAGAAAAATCACAAAACAACTGAACCACACTAGAAATTCCCAAGGATTTTAGTAGAATGACAACAATGTAGAGTAGGGTTGGATGAAAGTTAGAGTGGGGGACTATTGCGGTATACCGGTACTCATAACATTGATATCACTTCACCACCCATCCATACAATAATTGAAATGGACCACTGAGGTGATGTGGGGATCTTCATTCCTGTATTTGACCCAACAGTTCATAGATGCGAGCAAGGGTGGGAACAACCAAGTTGATGGGATATCCCTTTTCTAAGGTGACCACCATCATTAAAGTATAGATTCAGACCCTAGTTATTATTCTCATTTTATTACCATTGTAATTCTCATCCAATTCTTTAATATTATTTCTTGGTATATAATATGGTTTATATTTACAAAATGTCTCTAAATTTCAATAAATCTTTGTAGATTTAATACAAAACATCACAACTCATTATGAATTAACCCAAAAACTTTTGGGAATTGATTATTATTATCTCTTAAATTTCATATAAACTCTTTTTACTATAATCAATCCTCATTCTTGGAACTTATGTATGAATATTCGTAAATTTTTATAATTTAAATCATTTATGAATTCCCTAAACCATAATTTAAATATATTATTCATTATTTTTTATTAACTTGTTATTGATGATTACTTAATATCTTATGAAACAATACATATAATGTTAAGTCATTTTCTAGATTATTTATTTAATTTATGTTTATCTTCCTTAGAATGGATAGATACTGGATGTACAACATTGATCGGATCACTGATGAATTTCAGAAGGAGTTACAATATTTTTTGGACTTTTTATTCACTAATGATTCAGATGGAGGATTGATTTGATGCCTTTGTTTTGATTTTGTTGGAAGACCTTGGTTAACTCATGAGGAAGTGAGTTACCATATCTCTAAAAGTGGTTTCCAAAAAAATTATCACGTGTGGTATCACAATGGAGAAAAATCTCAAGTATTGAATGACATTGATTCAGCGGAAAAGATTGGTATGAAAAATCTGATTTCTGATCAGTTTCCTTTTGTTTCTGAAGCTAGATCCTCATGTAGACTAGTGCAAGAGGAAATTAATACTGGAACACATTTCTCATCTATTAATCAGGATGATGACGTTGAGAGTGTTAGAAAGCTGATGGAAGATGAAAATACCCCAGTATATCAAACATGTGAAAAAATGAGCAAACTTGATTTTTTAATGCGATTATATCATGGGAAAACAATGTATGGATTTATTAATACTGCGGTCTACTATATCCTTACATTTATTAAGAATTTACTGCCTAATGATGCATGTATTCCGAAAAATGATAACATGGCATCAATGTTGGTTGACAAATTTGGATTTTCATCTAGTAAGATTCATTCTTGTCTCAAAGACTGTTGTTTGTTCTGGAAGGAGAATGTAGAATTGACTCAGTGAAAATAGTATAGCACATCAATGTGGAAGACTAATAAAGATGAATCTAAATCTTTCATACCACAGAAAGTGATGTGGAACTTCCCTTTAATTCCCAGGCTTCAAATTTTTTTATGTCAGAACAAATGGCAAAGAATATGAGATGGCATGCAGATGAAAGAAATAAGAATAATGATGAAATAGTGCATCCTGTAGATGGGTTGTCTTGGAACAAATTTGATAGGTTACATCTTGATTTTACAGCCAACCCAGGAAATGTTAGATTGGGATTATCCTGTGATGGTTTCATCCCATTTCGCCAAATGCATACTGCACATAGTAATTGGCCTGTTTTCATTCACACTTATAAATTTCTTTCATGGATGTGTATGAAGACGCCGTTCACTATCCTGTGTATATTGATATTTGGACCCAATGATCCTGGAAATGATATCGATATATACTTGCATCCATTAATAGAGGAGTTAAATATGCTTTGGATTTTTGGTGCACTAGCGTTTGATGCATTCATAAACTAGTACTTTATGTTTCATGCAACATTATTATGGACGATAAATGATTTCCCTGCCTACGGAATGATGTCCAGTTGGAGTACTAAAGGGAAATTATCATGTCCTATTTGTATAAAAAATATACGTTTCCGAAGATTAAAGTTTCGAAGAACTTTCAGCTTCATAGGGCATCGACGTTTTCTACGAATGGATCATCCATACAAGACAAATCAGAGACAGTTCGATATTTCCATCGAGACAGATGAGACACCTCAATGAATTTCAGAGACAGATATTGTTAAATAACTTGATGAATTGAATTATGTTCTTGGAAAAAGTCAATCAAATATCAGAAAGAGAAAGAATGCTAATTCGAATTCCAATAGCAATTGGAGAAAGAAAAGCATATTCTTTGAGTTTCCGTATTGGTCATCGAATTTATTACGTCATTGTTTGGATGTAATGCATTTCAAAAAAACATTTGTGAGATTTTCCTTGCTACTATTTTAAATGTCAACAGCAAAACAAAAGACGATTTGCGGTGTCGTCGTGATTTGATGGATTGGGGTATAAGAGTAAGACTTCATCCTGAGTTAATTGGTCAAAATAAGTGGAGAGTCCCTATTGCCTGTTATTCGATGAAAAATGTGGAGAAAAAAAAATTTCTTCAGGTCTTGGAAACTTTTATGGTTTCAAATGGTTATTCAAGTAATATTTCGAAAAGGGTGAATACACAAGATGTGAAACTAAAATCTCTTAAAACCCATGATTACCATGTCTTGTTACATGCGTTTATTCCCATTGCCATTTTCCATTTACTTTCACATAATGTTAGGTTTGTGGTGATTAAGTTATGTCAATTTTATCAAGATCTTTGTGCCAAAAGATTAAGCAGAAGTGCTGTTCATAAATTGCAGAGAGATGCACCGATTATTCTTTGCGACTTGGTGAAAATTTTCCTACAGTCTTTTTTCACATGTATGTTACATTTGACTGTGCATCTTCCCACGAAAGTTCTCTTTGATGGTCCCATTTCGAGTCGGTGGATGTATCCTACCGAAAGAATGATGTTTACATTGAAATCTTATGTGAGAAATAAATATCATCCTGAAGGCTCTATTGTGAAATGCTATTTAGCACAAGAATGCATGTATTTATGTTCATCGTACTTGGCTAACATCACTACGATGTCTAATTGACAAATGAGAACTGAAGATGAGCAATATGATTCCCATTGAGCCTGCATTTCCTTCACTGCCCCACAAAGGGAGGATATCTGGATCGTACTCGTTGTGTATATTAGGCAGGGAAGAGTGGGAAATGACACATCACACAGTATTATTCAACTGTGGTGTGCATGATGATTATATCAAGTAAGTAAACTAATAAATATGTATTTTTTCATTGTGTGATTTCGTTATATCTTCTAACATTTTAATTCTTTCATATCTGTAGAGAAAATTTAGAAATTATAAAAAAGAGACATCACTCTCTATCTATTAAGAGGAAGGAACTGTTGCACAAAAAAGAATTTGCTTCCTAGTTAAACTCAAAGGTAATATATTTCTTTTTCTTCTTCTCATAACATAATCACATGTCTCTATTTAATATTCTACATTGGTATCTTTTAGGCTTTAACTCTACCAATGATTGAAGTATCAGATGAAATAAAAGCATTGTACTTTGGTCCAAACAATGTGGTACGTGATTGTAAGTCAATGGTTGTCAATGGATTTAAATTTTTTATAAATAGTTGTGAAAAGAATGGCAACACAGCATGATGATGTCATGATAAGCGCCACAATAGATTTTTATGGGAGTGCATCAGACAGGAAGCCTTGATCAGAAAATATATCATATTACGGTGTTGTTGAAAGAATCATTTTATTAGATTACTATGCACATGGTCGCGTCGCAATGATGAAATGAACGTGGTTTGATTCAATGACACGACAAGGAATGCATATTAGTAACTATGGATTTAGAGTGATTGATATGAACTGCCAGCTTCATACCGATGAACCTTATATTCTTGCGTCACAAGATAAACATGTGTTTTATGTAAGTGAGCTGTTACAACCACAATTTGGTGTTATTGTTGATGTTATTCCTAGAAATATTTTTGACAAAGGCATGGATGCCAATGATGTTGTGGATGAACCTGTTGGTATTTATTTGAATGTTGCATTTGATGATACAGATGATGTAATTGTTAGAACAGATTGTGAACCAGAAATTGTCGCAGACCCCACATAGCATTGACACATTTGTAAGTATTTACCTGATATTATCAAAATATTGTATGTTTTTTTAAATTCCATAAATGATATCAAAATAACTAGTATATTTTATACCATTATGGAATATAAAACTATTAATAGCCTGAACAATTTATGTTTAACCACTTCTCTAATAAATCTTGAACATATAAATGTCTTGATATTTTATCAATATAAATATCACACATCAAAATGTATCTCATTGTTTTATGATAAAATGGTATTATTTAACAATTTCTGTTATTTCTATTTATTTGAGAATATTATTTTAAATTTCTAGGTCAAAATGTCTGATTATGATGATACTAGAAGAAGTAGAAGAATACCGAGAAACAAACAACGTAGGTCTCCTCCTGGAAACAATGTAAGTACAAATAATGTCTGAATATTATGGTCTTTCATATTATTTATCTTGTTATCATTCGCTTTATTTTATCATCTATGTTATTTTAGGCTGTATCGTCAAGGAGACAATTGTATTATGCCACTGAGGATGATATTGTGGAGGGTGGGTACTAATTCTATAGGTCAGGCTACTACTACGCCGCTTGAGACACCAGGAGGCCATCCTCCCATTATGCCACCTCCATATTATCCATACCCACATTTTTCTTATCCCTTTTTGCCTACACCCACATTAGATGGTAGTTCTCAGACTCTCATCCCTCATTTTCCATTCCCACCATCCACTGTATAGGGTACTGTGCCCCCATATATCCCACCGCCATATCTATATCCATATCCACCCTCATCTGTACAGGGTTATCCATTGGGTTTTTTTTCCTCCATCAGTACACTTTGCATCTACTATACATAGTACTCCTGTAGATATCTCACCTAGCATGGAGGCTTCCCCCCCCTCCAGACACAACACTTCAGGGGTCAGTAGATCCCCTATCTACTGGTATTTTTTTAAACCTTACTGTTACTGATTAATGATAAATTCATATATATTATTTTCTTTTATTTTTGGTTTCATGATTAGCTCTAGCCTCTACTAGACAACGAGGCCGCACAAAAATGAGCGAGGTTTGGAATCGGCACACGCAAATCATAGTTGATTACAATGAGGACAATGCTATAATTAATAAAAATGGCACAGAATGTAAAAGTTTTTTGGGAACACTTGCTAGACACCACAATATCATTCCTGTTCAACCGATAAGTTGAAAGGCAGTTGGACAACAAATAAAGGACAAATCCTGTGCAGAGATTTGGGTAAGTAAAGTTAATCACCTTTTATATATATATAAATTTATAATATTTTATTAACAAATATTATGTCCATTACAGCTTCGATTTAATTTTCCTAATGGAAAAAATGCAAAGGCTTCAACGATAATGAATTTAGGTGAAATGTGGCAAGCCTACAAGTATTATTTATATCTTGGTTGGAAAAAGAGAGTTGGTACAGAGCTTGAAGAAGTACCGGTGATTCAAGATTGCCCAATATCACAATATAAAGAGATGATCTGCTATTGGAAGAGTCCAGCGTT
Source organism: Viscum album (assembly GCA_963277665.1). NCBI lineage: Eukaryota > Viridiplantae > Streptophyta > Magnoliopsida > Santalales > Viscaceae > Viscum > Viscum album. Next base: position 176,113,428 of record OY728157.1, read on the forward strand.
TAAGGTGTTTGTTAAATTTATATATATATTCATTTATTTATTTGAAAATGATTTTAAATTACTTGTTTTATTTATGTTAATGAATTTATATAATTATTTGTTTATAGTATAAATCAAACAGAAATAAAACAAACAGGAGTGCAATGAAACACATTTATACTCGCAGACACACTTCATTACCAGATCATGAGCAGACACAGGTAATTTAATATTTAAAATATTTAGCTTTGTTTAGTGTAATTTTTTTAACTTAAAATTTTGATTTATTTCTTTGTTTTTTTCTAGAAAAAGGCATCGAATATCGAGGGTCACTTTCCACACTGAACTTTGTTTTGTACAAGCCAGAAAAAGAAATATGGTGTTGTGCCAAATACCGACACCGAGAAGGTGATTGTAAGTATATTTCAATTTCGTTGATTTTTACTGAATTTAATTCCTTATATTACTTTATCATTTCAATTTATGTTATATATCAATCAAAAGAATGCTTTAGAGGCATTCGCAGCAAAAGAACCTGACAATTTGGGCCCAAACGATCATCTACATCAGGTATTAGGAGATGAGAAAATATGATGAAATTTATGTCTGCACTTTCTTCTACACTTCCACCAGAATCAGCTACAATGGTTGATTCCTTTTTGATGTGAATGTGTTCTGTTAATGTAGATTCTTCTGTCGGAGCTGGAGCCGGACCTAGTGCTGGACCCGGTGCTGGTGCCGGTTCGGATGCAGATGCCGATGATGATGTTGGTGGTGTGAGAGGTGGTGATGATTTTTTAGGACGAGGTGTGGATGAGGGATATCATGATTTAGATGATACTGATATTGAGACTCACTTTTGATGTAAATTGAATTTTTGGATTGGTAATGTATGAAGAGTTCCTTAAGATAAAGGATGGTGTGTTTCATGTCCATGTTCTTGAATGGGTTTCTTTTCCTGGTAAGTGATTCATGCTTGAGAATACAAGTTAGCATGTCGGTGATGGAAGGTTAATTAGCTGAGTGGCGACTACATAATCTATCAATGAAGATTATTTCATGGCCATGTTCTTGAATGGGATTCATGTTTGTCTGTCACTAACATGAAAATTTAAGAAGATTAACACTCACTATAGTCTAATCACAAATGTATTCTATGGAATCCTCATAGAGTCTCTATATTGCGTTAATTAATACTTTTTATGAACATTATCAATAAATTAATGTTCTAATCATTTCATATCTTTATCCAGATTTATTTTATTTATGATGTAAATTATAATTATTTGATCTAATGTTTCATAGATCATTAATGATACCAATTCATTTCATAATAAAAATTAGAACTGAATTTTTGTATTGGAATGCTTAAATCTCAATATATTTTTCTTGAGAAACCCTAATGAATTATCACTGACAAGATATTTTATACTAATGTATCTGCTATAGTTTTCATGAGATAAGGATATGAATTTGCCTTTTTTTTAAAGATTGGTGCCTAAGCCTCATTTTTATTAATAAAGCAAAGCGAAGAACTATTTTAACTGGGTAGAGGGAGACCCATTACATAGCCCGAAGGCCCAATGGGCTTGTAGCCCATTACATAGCCAATAGGCCCAATTTTTTGGCCAAATTCCTATTCTGTGAATAGTAACCCGGCTGCTACAATACCCGTTACAGTACCGCCGCCGCTATAGTGCCCTGCCGCCGCTACAGTTCCCGCCGATCAACAGTACCGCCGCAGCAACAGTACCACTACAGTTTTATAATATATAATATATGACTTGGTAGTTTCTTCTCCTTTTTTATTTTTGAATAGTTGTATATAATGGGGAATGAAAATTTCATCCCCATCATGAAGAGAATTCAATTTTTCCCATGATTACCTTGTCAAATTTTTAACCTAGTGGGCATGGTGTATTTTTTATTTAGATATTATAATGTCTTCAAAACATGACCATTCCTCTATTTTATTTTAAGGTCTTCCTGCTTATAACATATCCTCCAATCCATATTAAGGATTACTTCAAAAACGTTTATTTCCAGAACTAGGAAATCCCATTCTAGATTGACCCTTGAAAGAGTGAGAGTGTAGGACGGACACCCGAAACCCTGACCCTTCTCCTTATTGATCAATATTAGTAACTACATCTCATAAGGTATGATATCAATCATAGATATCAAAAAATATAGAAGAAAGTAAGAAATAATGGAGTTAGATTCACTAGTATCAAACAATCCTACAACAATAGATTATACCTTAAGAGTAGTACATCAAACTATCACATTCCATGCATCTGATTACACTTCTTTTTTGATCAATATCATTAATATTTACCATATATTATTGGGAATGATAATGACTACGAACCTGTAGATCTACCATAAGCTAACTATGTCTAGTATTAGATATGGCTCTACCTCCATGACTTCTCAATCGATAATCTTCTTCCCATGATGGTTCTGACTGGGTCATCATTCCCATAGAGGTTGTGGAACCCAAACCACTCTGGTATGAGTCTCCAACATTATATAACCTCTAAAAATTCCCCATTAGTTCACAATGATGGAATGGTTTAGGTGGGGTTGGAAATTCTCATCGCAAATTCTCAAACCTTCCAAACTGATGGCACATAATTGATCCTATTTGAAGCCTCAGAAGAAGATAGATTAGAAGGATAGCCTAAGATACCACATACCCTCTTATCCTTTTTCCCATCTTCCTATTCTTTTCATATGAACCTACTCCACCCTCGCACACTAATGATGGAATTAGGGATCAAAAGTATTATAAAGACCTTTTTTCCAGGAAATGACACATTTGGTTCAATACAAGGAGTTCATATTGAGGAGACATATATGAAATCATTGGCTAGGAATGGAAAAAACCTATAGTTGAGGCCAATGGTTTCGTCACACCTAACCCCAAAAAAACTAGCAAAAGAAGAGACTACTCACAGGTAGAAAGAACCATTGTCACAGACTCGATCAATTTGCCTAAGGAAAACACTGAAACTATTCAAAATCCTATTTTTGATGTCCCTAAGGAGAAGGAAACCCAACAATGCATGGAATCAGCGCTTCAAGAATTTGATGCTCACAATGAACGAAAAAGGAAAATTTCTTACCAGAAATTCCAATGTGGGGAAATATCTGAGGAGACCTACCTTAAGGTCAAACAAGGTATATTTAAAAGTAGGGTTAGTTTAACTTTAACTTCTATAGATGCCTGAATTATGATTTATCACTCTTATCCTTGCATGGCCCATGGTTGTCTACTTTATGTGACTTCACTTTTGCTTCTTCAGTTCAATTTTTTCAAATTTTATCTAGGTTAAAGGCCTTTTTAGGATGTCTACTTTTCTACTCAGTTAGATTGTTTTTCTAAAAGTTTCTGGTTTTGTGATTTGGTTCTCTGCTGGTCTGGTTTGGTTCTTTATAGACAGAATGTTGGCTTTTCTTTCTCTCTCTGCCTGGACTGTACACTATATGCATGAGTCTCATTATTGACTACAGGTATTGAACAAAGCATAGAGGCTTTACTATATTGAATTTCTGCTAGAATCCAGAATGATTTCTCCCTGTTGAGGCATGTTCTGAAGAAAGTGTAGGTCTGGAACTCCCTTCCCTATTTTGCATTGGATCTAATAAGAGAAGCTGACTGCATGAGTCCTATTTTCCTCCTCATGAGGGCTGTATTTCAAGGTTCATACTGCACCTATTGAATATTTTGGGTGATCAGGTGGGGGCATGGGGCAGGGGGTGTGATGGAGGCAGGGAGAGGGGGTGTGCACATGGGGGGGGGGGTAGGGAGGTGTGCTGGGGTAGGGGGATTGGTTTGTGCAGGTGGGGGGGGGAGGGGGGTGTGCAGGTGGGGGGGGGGAGGGGGGTGTACAGGTGGGGGGGGGCAAGGGTGGGGGCTAGGGGTGTGTAGGTGGGGGGCAGGGGGTAGGGAGAGGGGGCAGGGGGGTGTGCAGGTGGGGGGACAGGGGGCAGGGAGAAATTCTCATTTTCTCCCTTATTTGTTTCTCCCAAATCAAATCTAAACAATTTTTATTACTATTGTAATTGATACCAAGAGATTTTGAGTGTTCTACACATATTCTACATCTTTTTAATTTACATTTACTATTTTGAAATTCATCTGTCATTTTTATTTCGTTGTTACATGGGAATCACCAATGTTCTTGTGTGATTATTATTTCCTGTTAATGTTTTATTGATTTATTGATTAATCTAATTGAAAACTACTTTATTCTTGAGAAATAAAATGAAAACTACCACAGTTCATCTATTATATATGTATATCATATCCATGTATGAATTTTTTTCTTCGATCTTAATTATCACAGTCCGGAGTGGATAAGCCACTAATGGGAAGGATTGAGTGTATGAGTCTTATGATCTTATTGAATTTCTAAATCAGAACCATCTAACCCAAATGATAGTAATAATGTAAAATAAATTCTATGTATTATATTATTTAATGAATCCTTTACCATATTATATATATATATGATTTAACCTAGCCTGAGTAGAGTTGAGTTGGTTATGACTATTAACATTAGCCACTTTCTGCCATTACAACTAGGATTAAAGAATCATCGATTTTAGCTATATCAAAACTAAGGATTATTTAACTCTTCTATAGATCTATTTTGGATTTTCCATGACAAAATAGTGTTTTAAAATCCACTTTGAAGCCTAATCCCTAGGATTATTCCATGTTAGGACCAATGTTATCCTTTTTACCTCAATCCCAAAATAGACTGTGATCCCTATTTCTTACTAAATGTTGAACAAAACTCAATAGAATCAATCATATCCCAAAACCAATACAAATATTGAGGGATCCTAAAAAAATGTTTAGAGTCCAATTTTCTATTCTACCAAACATTCTCCATGGGTTCGACCCCACACTATCAATATACTACAAAATTACAGCATGTGTAGTTTGGGATAAAAGAATTATAATTTGACTGCAGCACATGTAAAGTAAATAATAAATTTGAGATCATCAAATTTTGATGATTATTATAGGAAATATGTTTACTATCCTTATGCATAGGAACCTTTAGCACAAACCTAGGATAACCTCACCATCCCCATATTCTATTTTCAATCGTTTCTTTTTCTTTTGGAAGCCACTGTGTCATTATTTTTAAATCCTAGTTCATGTGTCATGACCCTCTAACATATTCAAATGGTCATGACACCCATTAAATACTTAACTTCATGCCTAAAATTGCATGGTACCTTTCCAATTTCTTCCATTTATGTACGAAATAACACAACTAACTAGCCTGTCCCAATCGACCCAACATTCGACATGTTCCAACAATACATCAAGGAGATTATCCTAATATGCAACTAGAGTGAACCATTATATATTATTTCTATCCATGAATCAACATTATCACACCCAGTGTTGTGTTCCCTCCTCTCCAGGCTAATTCGTTTGAAATAAAAATGGTCTCATCAGTATAAAATATAAAATAGCTCATCTTACCAAAGAGTAGAGTGAGAATCCTCATGAACACATATCTAACTTCATTGAGGTCTAAAATACCTTTTTCAACCTAGGTTTATCCTCTGATGTAATAAAATTATCTATATTCCCATTTTTTGTGCATGATTAATCAATGGATTGGTTTAAAATTTGACCCCCTGAATCGACCGGGGGGCTGTTGTCCAGCAGGGGGACTGTCCAGGGGGCCCAGCAGTGGGGGTGCTGTCTAGCAGGGGGGCTGTCCAGGGGGTTCTAGTAGGGGGGGGGGGGGCTTTTGTCTAGGGGGGGCTGCTGTTTGGGGGGTCCAATAGGGGGGTGGGGGGGGGCTGCTGTCCAGGGGGGCTGCTATCCAGCAGGGGAGACTATCCAGGGGATCGAGAAGGGAGGGGGGCTTCTGTCCAGGGGGCTCTCCAGGGGGGATGTTGTCTAGGGGGGGTTCAGCAGGGGGTGGGGGGCTGCTGTCCAGGGGGGTCTGGTAGGGGGGCGGGGCTTCTGTAAATTATCCTTTTAGAGTTCTTTCATATTTTTATTTTCATTTAATGAGTCCAATTTTGTCTTTTATTAATTTTTTATGTTATAAGGTTCTTGTTCAATTGAATATTATTTATAATGATTTGTTTTACATACAGGGATCTCTCATAGAAATCAATAATAAGGAATTTACCTCATAGTTTTGGGTCGCTTTCAAGCCTTGGAACACTGTAAGAAACTGAGATTTTAATTAAGAAAATTATAATTTTTTTAATGAATTTATGGATTTATTTAGGTATTTACAGATCAATCAGTTCACTGGTCTAATTTATGCACTTTCTGGCATTCCCCTTGATGATTTGTAAGTTGATGGTATGTTTAAACAACACTTACTTGAATTGGCATATTTCTAGTTTACATAGTTTTTGTTACCATGTAATTAATCATATTTCACTTCTTTAGTTTGTATGAACTTTGAGAATCCTTAGTGAAAAGTCTTTAATCTTTTCTTGCTTTTACTGATGCTATCTGGAATGTTTCAAACAACTAATTTATTGGAGCTTATTTTTGTATCGTTGTGACATTGTTAGCACTTAGTGGACCACCCTTGTTATCTGTATATAGATTGATACTTTTTTAGTTATTTTACTTTATATTCACTAACCCAACATATTATGGGATACATTAAATTAATTATTTTTAGTGAACAACTTAATTTTATGATCATTTCCCACACATGTATACAGATTGTTACTATTTTTATTTATTTTACAGGTCTTGTTTTTTTTACTTTATATTTTCCTCCATTGGGGGGTGCTGGTGCAGGGTGCGGGGTGGTCTAGGGGGAGGGGGTGTGCAGTGAGGAGGGGGAAGGGGGGTGGGGTGAAAGGTGTAGGGGGTGTGGCAGGGGAGGTGTGCAAGAGAAGGGAGTTCAGAAATTTGGTTCATGTAAGATGCGAGATGAATGAATGGGCTTTGAAACTCTAGTACAAGGATATCCCAAACTAGATTATTTTTCTTGTTTTCTGAATGAGACATCAAGTACTTCCAACAGAGGAGAATATTCAGAATTAGGGGGTGGCTCTGGCCTTTGGATGTCACTGTTGTACAAAGGCCACACTATAAATCTTCTTGGAACATATTTTTTCAGAGTGACTCGGTGAGGGGGATCTGGGAGTTTATGGGACAATTTCTGAATATCAACAGTAGAGGGAAATCCATGTAGGAGATTATTGAGGCCTTGTTCCAAGGGGAGTTCCAGGGGTGGAGGTTATGATTCATTTATGTTTTTTCTTGGATGTGTGTGGGACTATTTGGGATGGTAGGAATAATGTAAGAGAAGGCAAGAGGAATTCCTCAATCTATTTTCAGGTTCAAGTGAAAATGATTGGGGCAGAGTTGGGAGTGATTATCAAGGGAGGAATTTTTTCTACTACCCTGATAAGATTTCATCCATGGATTTGTATGAATAGTGATTCTTTCTAAGGTAGTTAAGGAAAGGCGGCTTCAATGGAAGCCTCCTGCTATGGGATTATAATTGAATGTGGATGGATCATGTATTGTAGGGGAGATGGGGGGGGGGTTGGTTCAGAACAATAAGGGCTTATCATTAAAATTGAATGTGGATGGATCATGTATTTCAAGAGAGACGAGGGGAGCCGAGTTGGTTCAGAACAATAGGGGCTTGGTGATTCTATGTTTCAATTCCTTTTACTCAATGGGTACCTCCATTGGGGAAAAGGTGAGTGCGATGAATACATGCATTATGTTGTGTAATATTTTCAATGAGGAGATTGATGAAGTAATATCTGACTCAAATGTGTTGGTTCAGCTATTTCCGAAGAAGGTGGTGGTTCCATGAGATTTGGATTACCTTGTATGGGGGGTGCTAGTGCAGGGTGGGGGCGGTCTAGGGGGGAGGGGGGTGTGCAGTGAGGAGGGGGCAAGAAAGTGGGGTTCAAGGTGCAGGGGGTGGGGAAGGGGAGGTGTGCAGAAGTAGGGGTGGGGGGTGCTGGTGCAGTCCTCCCAACAGCCAGCATAGTGAACCATGCTGCCTTTTTTTTATGCAGTGGAAAGGCCTACAGCCACAGTTTTGAAACCGTGGCTAAATCCCTATAGCCACGGTAACCGTGGCCTTTATTACCATTTATAGGGCTATAGGGACGGTTGGAGCCATGGCTTTAGGGATGTAGACACAGTTTGAACCGTGGCTATAGGGCTATAGCCATGGTTTCAAACCGTGGCTATAGGATCCGACCTATAGCCATGCCAATACCAGCCACGGTTCGTGAAACCATGGCTATAACCTATAGCCACGGTTTTTGGGCCTATAGCCATGGTTTAGAATCATGGCTATAGCCTAAATTTCTAGTAGTGAATCTGTCTATGGTATATCCTCATCCCGTACTCGTAATTGGTGATAACCCGATCGAAGGTCAAACTTCAAGAACCATTGTTCCCCTCTTAGATGATAGAAGAGGTCATCGATTCTCTGCAGTTGATACTTCTTATTAACCGTTACCTGATTCAGGCACCAATAATCCATGCACAACCTCAAACTCCCATCTACCTTCTTGGTAAAAAAGAATGGGTCCGTCCAGGGTGAAGCACTGGGTCGTACGAAATCCTTTCTCTACAAATCCTCCAACTTCACCCTCAACTCGTGAAGCTCTGCAAGAGCCATCGAATATGCTGGTGTGTAACTCGAAGCTACCAGCAAGAGGTTCCAACCGAAACTGTCACCTCCAAGGGTAAGATCACACAGTATGTAATGGTGTGTGATCATCGAGTCCCTGTGTCGTATGCATCAACTGCATGTAGCTGTCCCCACCCCTATCCCCAAGCTCAGATCATCCTTGGAGTCCCTGTGTCGTATGCCTCAACTGCATGTAGCTGTCCCCACCCCTATCCCCAAGCTCCCTGAGCCTAGTGCGGATCTTCTAGGGGTGGTGGTGGAAGTAGATTGAAACGTCTGACACCACCTGAAGCTCTCCCTACTCCAATACCAAGTCCACTGCATGGCGGGTCTTTCTCTTGCACTCTCTACATCTACCTTGGTGGTCCATCCACCGTTTCCCTGTCTGCAGATCGACAGGTCGGAAAATATCTCGTGAGATTTCCCCTACTGCCGCACAAGTAGCATCACCTCTCCCAAGGATGAATGGATACAGCCTGAGAGACATTGACTACAGAAATCCCTATCTTGGGTCCTCCTATGGAATCTCTCACATCCTGATCTTTGTTCCTGACGTTGTCTCCCTACTGCCAAGGTCTCCGCACCTGCTTGCCTGCTACTGACTGTCGTCGGCTGTCTCTGCTATGCCAAGAAGCTCTCTATCACCAAGATCTTATCAAGTACTCCAGAATAATTTGGAATGCAAAGAGGCACGATACTAGCTCAGATGTCCCATCGCATACCTCACTCGAAGGTCCAGGCTTTGAAGTACTGATCCTTGACCATATCAATCGATCACCTGACATTGTTGGTCAAACTCGATGAATAGTCGGCTACCGTAAAACTGCCCTATTGGAGTTGAAGAAGCTCCTAGATGCACACTTCTCTCAATGTAACCAGAGATAACTCCTCCCTGAAGAGCCTCTCAAACTCCTTCCATGAAAGAGTCTCCACATCGTGAGTCTATGTGGTCAGACTCCACCATCGCCCTGCCAAATGCTGAAGAAGGATTTCTCCTAGGATCACCATCTAGTCCACTGGTGTCCTCACTAGACAAAAAACTCTAGTCACCACCTCAAGCCAATACTCGGCCGCTTGAGGGTCGATATCACCACTGAACCTGAGGTGTATCTGTCTCTGGAACTCATGGAGCGTGCTTAGCCTGCTCCCTTCATCGGTCGGTACTGTAGGTTCCACATACTGCTCCACTGGTGGTAGGATAGCAGGTGCACCACCTGGAGGCAACACCTGGGGAACTGATCCCTGTATAGGCCTCGTCACTGAGGGGGTCATCCTCATGATCGTGCTGCTGAATCATAGAGGCTATGGGTCGCAGAGGCATCCTATAAAGAACAAGGTGTACCATGGTCAGAGAGTATATCTGGATAGATGATACAAAGTACGTGGAAAACACAACCCATTCCAATATGATTCATGTACCAATCTATTATTTCCCCCGCATCATGTGTTTTCATGTACCGATTCATAAATCAGGTTATCAGAGTCATGGTGTATGGATACGTTGGCCGCGCGCACCAACACTAGTGTATCTGGCCTAAAAGATGATCTCCAAACACTTATCACTATCGCCCCAAACCAAAATCATGGACTCTTGTTTCTAAGGTAGGACCAACCATCTCTGATATCACTTTTTCATGACTCGTCCCAGTGGGGTCCACAACGTGACTCCCCAAGCCCACCTCTAATAAACCAAGGGCTGGTGACTAGCACCGTGTAGGAATATTACTAACATGTGAGGTATTGCCTAAGTACCTATATACAAACACACATATCCAAGCCCACAAATGATGAAGAGTAAAATTACCACTAAAGAATAGAATGCATGCATACAGCTAAACCCAACCAAAAGAGTATGATGGAAAGTAATGTACTGAAGTTTAACTGAGCCAGAATTCAAGCCCACCAAAAACAAGATTCTAAAAACTAAAAACTCCAACCTGTAAACACAAAGAGTTACTAGGACTACTTCTCATAGTCGTAGAAACACCTTGGCCTATAGGAAACTCAGATGACTTGGTCTTCTCCGGGTCTGCCCCGAACCCAGTCAAAAGGATGGTCATCTTCCCAGGACATGACATGTGTTGGAAAAGCCCACGTAGGGGTGAGTATAACAATACTCAGCAGAGGATCCCAAAAAACACAAATAAATACAAAACGGAAAGGCACAGTCATCTCTAAACAGTATATATCTACTAAACATATAATAGGAGAACACAATCCATATATACTCAAAACCTAGACCCGCTGTCTAGAGACAAGTCACGCAACCACATACCCCCACTAGGGATTCAGTTTGAAGATTCCACAAAGAACTCGTCCGAGAGAACTCACTCCCTGAGTATGATAGCTCTAACGACGTCCATCCTAGAAGTAATGTCCATCGGGAATGGTCACGAGAGTTAGATATAATCATTCCGGGAGAACACACTCTTGAGTGGGGAAAGATCATGATACAAAGATGAGTATCACTGCTAGGGCCTTGGAAAATACCGTGACTTATCTGGATTCACCTGCTAGGTACAGGATCAATTCCTTGTTGAAGTAGTCACGTCGATACCTGACTCTACCTAGGTTCAATAATGGATAGATGATCTCGGTCCTGGCCTCTTAATGGGATACCAGACTCTATCTCAAAAAGTCCTGTAGAAGGGATCATAATCCTATAGTAGGAAATGATACCTGAGCTTCAAGGATATGAGAAAAGGGGGCACTAACCCAAACGAAACCTCTACAAGATATGGTGGACAAAAAGATCAATCCATGTACTGAAAAGTACATGGCATGTAGAAGTGTCACACACCGTGTCTCCTGACCCAGGGTACTGCCCATGTACAATGACCCGTGTCCCAAGTCTGGTCGTGTAGAAAAGTCTATACACGACGTGTAGTACAGATCCCACGTCGTGTATGAGTAATTGGGGTCGGCTCCATGTACGCGGCCGTGTGCCCGTACAAAAATTTACCCAGTGTGGGCAATCCCGAGTAACTGATACACAGGGCAACCCATGTAGCCGTCCTGGTCGAGCTGTGCGGAGGAGTACACGGCCGTGTACTCCATCCTGTGTCCGTGTATCGCCTAAGATACATGCCAAGTCCCGTGTAAGGACCCACATGCCATGTTCTTCAGGGAACACATCGCGTTATTTGGGGAACACGTCGTGTCATCTCTTCGTGCGTCACAGAACCCTAGCTACCACTAAACTAGTCCCACATGACGTGTACTTCGGGATACACACCGTGTTCTTCATAAATTTCCAGAAATGATGCCCATCGCCCCTGTCACTCCTCCGGTCTTTGATCTGGCCTTCCGATCATAACGAAACTCTAGATCCAAGGTCTCCCTACCATACCGTCAATGTTTTAGGAGGTCTTGGGTGTTCGATCGTCCCCAAAAACTAGTTTCGATCATCCGTTTGAAGAACGATTATTCCCGAACCGTGTCGATTCATCCACCACCATCATCGTCACACCTCCACTAGGTTTCCATGATGTCAGATCTCCAATTTGGGATCATTGTGTCGCAAAACAGATGAACAATGATCTATTTTTCATCACCCCATGAAGAACACAAAGAACACAAGAGAAAACGAAAGTGGAAAGAAATTGAAAAGAAAATTGAGGAATGGACCTCCATCATCATTCATCACGGAGTTGATCCTCTAGTATTAGTAGGATCAAATAGAGTAGAATAAAACAACCCAAATTAATCTAGCATGGATTAATTTTTTGAGATCGACCCAATAAAAACCTGCCCATAAGAACGTACGATCCACAGATCAACATGTTTGTGGGTTGATTCGTGTTCATCATTTAATTGAAGAACGGGGAAGAATTAAACCAAAATAAAAAACCCCTACCTCGATTCGGTGTAAGAAATATTGTTTCTTCACATTAGTTGGAAGGTTCATCGATTACGAAGTGTGTCGATCGATTGCGTCGCCGTCGTCCGCCAATGGGTTCTCCTCCAAAGCTCTAATGGACAATCATCAATTTTGCAGGGTTATGAAGCTAACCCTGTAAAATTTCCATAAGAAGGTATTTAAAGAGAAGAAAACTTAGTCACTCTGCAAAAAAGAAAATAAATGAAATAAATTATTATTTTATTTTATTTCCATGAAAAACTTCTCGAAAACTAACTCTTGTCAGTTGACCCGCGCCGGTCAATGTTAGGCCCCACCTAAGGTATTTTCACTGCTCTGAACACAACAGTGCCCTCGAATTTCTGATCTGGGCACCTGTTTAAAAGATATTCCACTTTTATAGGAAAACCACTCATGCACGTTATTTAAAATTTTAATTTATTTCAAACATTTGTTTCGGGAACTCTGGGCCTCAGAATCGCACGCCATCAAATGGTTTGGCCTCAAAATAATTCCATATAATATTTAAAAATTATAAATAGAAAATCCGAGACATTACAGGGTGGTACAAAATAATATTTATTATATTAATATGGTATATATTCTAACCATGGTCATTTTACTTGAGGATATATGTAGTAAGTTCAAAAAAAATTAATTCACTTAATCGAAGTCATTTTATGTTTTTATTATTTTATGAAATTAGATGAAATTTCGGTTTTTTGGTTTTTGGAGAACAATACAATTAAAATTTAAAACCAAAATGAAAATAAAAATGGATATATAATGTAGGTTAAATAGAAAGGTATTGGTCCTAGGGTTTGGTTACTTGAGTTATTCCATTGTTAATTCCAATTTTAAATTCCATCCCACCATACAATAATTTCTATTCGCTACCATGAGTGGTATTTTTTCATGAATAATAAATCTATTCATCATACGAAATTTCACCTCCTATGAGTAGAAAATAGGAATGAATGTGAGATTCATGCCATGTGGATAACTAACACAACCTTTAACTTCACTCTTATTCACCACAAATTATAATATAACAGTTAATAATATTAAGTGAAAAAATGTTGAACATCGTGAAACCTCCCCCAAAGTCGATCCTCAGGAAATTAAAATGAAATTTCTTTATGAAAGTGATCTTTATGGAAATATGGAAGAGAGAAAGAAATTTATTTTTGAAGAAGAAAGTGATTGGAAGAAGGGAAGGGAAACAATTAATTTAAAATATGAATGAAATTACATTGAAGGAAAATAAAGAAATAAAGGAAACAAAAACATAAAGAATCATAAAACTAACAGTATGGTGTAATGGCAGATCCTCAGAAACTGATTGTTTTTCCCCTACAGTAGGTATCTATTTAAAGGATTCTTTTGGTGTTCGGGGTATCATAAATAGACCAAATAAAATGTCATCAACCATAATGGGACATAAAAAGTCATTCCTTGGTGTTTACACCATTAATATCATTAATTATTCCATTTCTTGGTCAGTTATGATCATTTCATGTGGTGAATAATGATTTTACGATGTGATTATTGTGGGTACGAAATTTTCGTTACAAGTTTCATGCTTTGAAAACCTCTCTGGGTAATTTTTGGGTGTGTCATTATGTGACTATATGTGTCATATCATAACACATGATATCATCCTCTAGAATACTTTTCTTCTTCTTTTATTTTCATCACATATTATGTTCCTTCAAGATTCATGATGTAAATGAATTTCACAATGTGAATTGTGTGTTTCTTGTATATTTTTCTTCATTTTAGCCTGGTTTTTCATTTTTATTCCATGAACTTGGTCTTTGACTTTCCCATTATTTACAAATATCTTTTACTTGATGATTTAAGCACTTTTAAATTTGTTTCCATACATTTCATGTATGATTCCATAATTTTAAAAAAATTTAAATACAAGAATATATAATCAATTAAACCACATAAAAAATGCATTCTATATTAAAAAATTCACTCAAAATATTACTCTATTAATTACACACACTTAGAACATTCTTTTCATTAATATTTTAATCTAAAAAACATATCCAAATAATTTATTTATACCAATATTTAAATTTCAAAATAACTGGAACTAAATGTTTATCAATGTAAAATAAACATTAAATTTTCATACAGAATAATTCTTCCAACTCCTCACTTTTTTAGAAATAATTCCAACCAATCATTTTACTTTTCCACTTTTTAATTCACAATGGACTTATCCCTCTCAAATTTTATTTCCCAAATCATCATTAATGCTGATGACAGTTGTAATCAACCTCACATTAAATTATTTTTTATCATTTCTATATGTAATAAATTTTATGGAGTTGTTCTCATACCTAAAGTAAATTTGATTACCATAGGCTTGAAAGTGATCTAACATCACCACAAAATAATTCCTTAAATAAAAATTAATCATGAGGGATATTTATTAAGTCTCAAACAACTAAGAGGCTTAAGGTTGGTGGGATAAATTTTTAATCTTAGTTATCAATTTTTTTTAATATTTAACATATTTGATGATATCATAAATATTTTAACAATTAAGTACTCCTAAAAACATATTCTTACCATTCGACCAAAGCTAAATGGAGGCACACAATAAAAATTAACATAAAGAATGAATCACCCTCTCCTTTTTTTATTTTTTATTCATATATTTTTTTGTAAAATTGTGATTTGGAAAAATCATATATCCACCATAAAATCAAATACATTCCTAAGATCATTAATTTAGAAATGATTATTTTTTATCTAAAAAATATGCAACCCATTTTTTGTTAATATTTTTTTTAAATATTTTTATCAATATGGGTGAATAATGAAGTATAATTAAAACATGCAATCTCTCCAAATATCATGAAAAACCCCTTAAAAATGATGTAAACCCCCATATACTATGACATCACTTCTCCAACACTTTTTATTTTAAATAGCACCAAACATACCGCGAGTAGGGTAGTAATGGAGATAATAGTCTTGTAACGTGGTTAATTTCTTAATATGGACATTCATGGTTTCTCTAGGAAAAAGTAGGATTAATGTCAAGGTAGGTCCGATGTAAAGTGGATAAACAATAAAAATTCCTCAATAATGTAAAAAGTGATTCTGTTCAATCCTAGCATCAATAAGAAGCCATACATGTTCTAAAATATTAACATATATGGGCATCTCCAGAAATATAATATAGAAATAAATGGGAAGTATTTGGTTCAATAAAATTTCTTGGGGATGAGAAAATATTATTTCAGACAATTACACATTAAAATTCATTAAAATAATAAACAAATTAATACAAATTTCAGAAATTCCAAACATGAAAAATAAAAGAAGAATTTAATTTAAAAAAATCATCTTATTCCCAAAAATAATTATTTGTTAAATTCAACCCATAATGATTAACATTACTAATCCATTTTACCATTTCACACATCTAATCATGTCAAAAGTAAAAATTAAAACATGACATAATGATTATCGTAAGAAACCTAGATATCCTAGATCAATACTAGAGTACCAGGGTTCACATGGGGCATGAAATTTTCTTTTAAATTTATAAAATATATTAAATTTATGTGAGTAATATAAAATAATGAATTTAAAATCATACCCCCATTTCAATGAATCTTTATTTCTGGTTGTGCGTGTTCAATTTGTACAAGTTCTATTCTACAAAAATTCACAACATCAATTTATTTCATGATTTGCATTCTCTTGACAATGTGAATTTATTTTAAATTTATGTTCTAGATTTCATATTCACATAAAAAATTACCATTAAAAAATGTCAATTATGTCCAGTTTTTCCAATTACCATCCTTCCTTTTTTCCATCGTTGTCCTATAAAATAAAATTAATCATCAAATCAAAAGTACCATGTTACTAAATCTCAAAAAGATATAGGGATAAAGGTTTCATCCTAATTTATTACTAAAATAAGAATTGAAATTTCCATTCGTATAAATATAAGAAAAAATATATAAAAAAACAATTATTTGTTTGATCCACCTAGGGGGATCTATGTTTTTATTACCTATTTAAGAGTAGTACGATATGTTATCCAAAGTGTTTATGTGGGTGGAGTTTTTAAACATGAACCACCACATTCTCCTTTTTATATATGATACTTATTCTTTTTTATTTATTAGGATCAATAGATAGAGCACAGTATATCCTACCCCTTCTCAATGAGGTATGACCTTCATAGTGGGATAATATTTTGTATAGTTCCTCCTCCATTTTTTTATCTACATGAACAACGGCTTCCTCACTTTCTAGTTTCTTCTCTAGATATGTTGCATCTAAATAAAAGTGAAAGGGAAATTTAGAGATTCATTTTATCTGAAAAAGTTTTAAATATTAAGAATTAATTACAGAATATCCCCTTTTAATGTTTGCAGTATATATCACTCTTTATTTAGGAAGATATGCTTCTTTATGTACTCCCTCTAATTAATTTTCAATATCTTTATAGAGCTCTAAATTTTCCTGAACAAGTGAATTTTTTTCTCTTCATATTCCACCTAGGAATATTAAGAGTTATTTGAATCTACAAAATCAAAATAGGGGGTGGAGTGATATAAAATTTAGATTTAAAAAAATTAAATTAAATATAGTTCAAGAAAGGATCATATGATTATGTTGCTTTAACTTTAATTGCTTCTTCATTTGAAAGTTACTATTGGATTTCATTTATAATAGGTGGAGCCCGGTAGTCAGTCTCCTCCATCCTCTTTTAAAATTCCACCACTTGGGTGATTCTTTATTCTTCCAAGTCTTAAGTGAGGTATAGTGGCACTGATTAATCTTATTTTTTACAGGTGGGAAAATCATATTTTACTTCAAAATCGTTTTAAAATTTATCCACATATTTTGGATCTCGAGTGAGAATATTTTTAGGAATTTTCTCATCAACACTCCCCTCTAGAAATGGTTGAGTGTGGTGGAATATATTTTTAATCATATACTATTTTACCTCATTAGGTTCTTTAATTTCTAAAATTAGTGAGGAAATTTCTTCCACCACCATCTTATATTATTTATCTTATCATTATTCCTAGATTTCAGGATATATTCTTTTATCCATTACATTTTTCTCTCCAAGTATTGCACTGCAATACTAATCCTTTGAAACCGGGACTCTATCTCATTATCAACCACTTATTGCTGTAGGTATGGAATTTATTCAGAAAAATCATTGTGAAACAAGGAATGATCTACTTTTATCTTGTCCATTTCTCAAGAAAATTGTGATAATTACTCTGTAGTTAAATTTACTCTTTGTAAAATCCTTCAACTATTGGGATCTATCAAGGGTCTCTTTATGGTCTTGGATGAGTTCCTCAAATTCCTCCTCTTCAAAATTTTTTCTTTGCACTCCCCTTATACATATTTCGAAGATAGATACAGCATATAATGTATATTAAGAAAAGTCAATCATTTTTTAGTTTTTTTAATTTTCTAAACAAATAAAATTATTTAAAGAGGATATGAAAATATAAACAATGATCTAAAGACTTCTTGGTTCCTTAGTGATGATGGAATTTTTGATGCACCTATCATAAGATTGTATAAATGAAAATTTATTTTTCAAATGAAACATAGTGGCTGAAAAGGGTCATATCACTTGAGGATATTTTCAGCTTAAATCCCTAATTTCTGATTCACCAAATATATTATGTTTATGATTTTATTATTTTATGGAAAAATTGAAATATTAGGTTTTGGGTTTTTGTAAGATAATGTAATTAAAAGTTTAAACAAAAATGAAAATGAAAATGTAGATAGAATTCATGTTTGGTAGAATGGTCTTGGTCATGGGGTTTTCTTATGTGGCCTCTTTCATTATTAAATATAATTCAAAAATCCATCTCTTCATATATAGATTATTTTTCTCTAAATTGAGGGGAATTTTTAGAGTGCCTAAAAAACCTCTTTAGAAGAACTACTCTAAGTATAAAATAAAAATGAATGTGATATTCATGTCATTGTGGATGACCAACAGACACATTCACTTCACTCCCATTCAACATGAATTAATTTAAAATAGATAAGAATTTGAAGTGAAATAATTAAGAATACCGTGAAACCTCCTCCAAGGTTAAGAATCCAGTTAGTAACTTACCATTACTAAGTGAATGCGATCATAATGGAAAGATGAAAGAGAGAAAGAAATTTACATTGGAAGAAGAAGGTGACTTAAATACGGGAAGGGAAACAATTAAGTTAAAATATGAATTAGATTACATGGAACAAAAATAAAGAAAAAAGAAAACAAAAACCTAAAGCAGTATATCCCTAAAAGCACAACATAACAACGGATCATTGGGAGATGATTATTTGTCTCCTCTTCCTTATATTATATTTATTGGCTGTAGTTAGTTTACAAGCTAGAAAAAATTACCTAATTAATGGGCCTCCAGTCATAATGGGTCTTCATGGGCTGTTTAATGGTCTATCCACCATTAATATCATCAATTATACCTTTTCTAGGTCAATTCCAAGAATTTCACATCATGGATAGATATTTCAAAATACTACTACAAAATAAGAATTTAACAGTGATGGTATTTATCACTTCTAAAAAAGAGTGCTGATAAATGACATCTTTATCAGTGCTAATAAATTTAACCCTTTATAAGTGATTTTTTAGCATTGATAAAGGGACTCTTTAACAGTGTTGATAAAGGGCACCCTTTATCACCGCTTTATTTTTAGTACTGATGAATGATACCCTTTATTAGCACTTTATTTTTAGTGCTCATAGAGGCATCCATTATAACCAATTTTTTAGCACTCATAAAGACCTGAATAAATAAAATGAATGAATTAAAATAATTAAAATTGAAAAATGTGTCTATTGAAAAAATATTAAAATAATTATTAATTAAATAATTATTGATAAAAATGAATAAATTGATTATTCAATATATAAATTATAAACACTAATAAATAGTATGTATTAAGTATATTTATATATGCAAAATGAAAATTAAACATATAAAAATTTAAAATAATTAAGATAATAATAATATTAAACATATTATTAATTAGATAATTTTTTATAATGATAATAAATAGTATATATATATATGTTAATGTATATAAATATTATTTATATAGTATAAAATATTTTTGATCTTTACATTAAATAGTCATATATTTATTTAATAATAGTTTATAATTAAAAATTAATATGAATTAAATATACTCACTAATTGTATAAAGTAATGGACACATAATTGAATGTCATTATTTTTCAATTTAACATAGATCAAATATGTTTTATATTGATTCCTTATATTTGAAATTAATTCATTTTTATATAAAATGCATGCACACAAAACTTATCCATTTTTTCAATATTGTTAATGTGTACTTATTTTTAATTTATTCAATTTCACTCATTTTTAACATGAATTCACTGAAAATTATTCATTAATAATGTTAAAAATATATTTTTTTAAAAAATTATAAATAAATATATTTATAAATATAAATTTACTATATTTATACAATTATATATTTATAATTATAAAAAAATAAACATTTGTTTAAAATTATATAAATAATAATATACATTTAAATAATTATTAAATTTATAATACATTTACTATATTTATAATTATATATATATTTATTATTATATATATATATATAATTACATAAATATATAAAATGATATAAATATTTTTTCTTAAAAATATATATCAAATCATAAATAAATATTTATATATTTAAGTAATTGTAAAATTATAATAAATATATTTAAATAAGGAATATATTTACTATATTAATATTTACATATATTAATTATATATATATATTTACAAATTGTTTTTATTTATAATTATAATTATCAATCCTTTATCTATGGTAAAAAGGACTCATGAAATCAATTTTCATCAGCACCAAATTTTTACCACCGATAATGATGTATTTTATTAGTGCACTTTTAACACTGATAAATACCTACCTTTATGAATGCTAACAAAGAGCTGATAAATATTCCCTTTATCTTTGCTAAATATTTAAGCATTGATAAAAGGACTCTTTATGAGTGATTTTTTGGAAGCGCTGATAAAATTGTTCTGATCTATTTTAAAAACCCTAACTAGTTGCAAACCTCTCATGATATCATAAGCTTTTCACAAAGCCACCCACTACTGGTGCTCCTCCTCATTGAATCACAGCTCGAATAACACAAACCCACTCGACTGCCTCTAGTTTCTCAAACATTGTCTGAAATCCAGTGTTCGATTATAGTTAGGGTTTTTGAAGAAAACATCAAGATCTGGATAAGAGGGTCTCATGTTTTCTTCAACCTAGAGAGATAGGCCAATGCTTTCCTTTGTAGGTTCCAATATTCTTTCTATATTTATCATTTCAATTTTAATTTCTTCTTTGATGATGTCATGAGTTTTTTGTAGTCCGATCATTGTATACTGTTTTTCTTTTAAATTATAAACATAACATTTTGTTTATGATCTTTTTTAGGGTACTATTTTGGACATCTTATTTTGGTTTTTTAAATTTTTTGTTTTGAATAAATTTTGTTCATTGTCTACATATATACCCAAGCCTTCTCTACAAGCTTAATTTTATCACTATTTTGACATCTCAGATAATCACCTCTTTTCCACAGATAAACTAATTAAATAAATTTTTGTAACAACCCGGAATTCCTCAGGCCTTTTATTTGTGAAAATTCAGTGTTTGAGGTGTTCTTGGAGTTTTCGGTGACTCGATTCAAGTGTTGTAGAAATTTCTATTTTTCCATCTATTACTTAGGGTGTCAACATCAACATGCTAGTGCATCGACATGTTAGTACATCAGGATGTGAGTTTGTCAGCTTGTTAGTGCGTCAACTTGTCTGTGCATCAACATGTTAGTGCATTAGTGAATCAAAGGCATCGGCATCGGTGAGTCAGAATCATCAGTGTTGGTGAGTCGAGGTTGTTGATTTTGGTGAGTAAGAGAATCAGTAGGTCCTAGAGTCAGTAGGTTAGGGTATCGATAGGCCGAGGCATCAGATGGTTAGGGTGTTGGTAGGTCAGGGTGTCTATAGGTTGAGGTGTCAGTAGGTTGTGTCTGTAGCTCACCAGTCGGTGGCTCTGTTTTGGTGACTCAACTATCGGTGAATCACCCATCGGTGACTCACCCATTAGTGAATCATTTGCAGTTCCCCCAGTTTTTTCCAGTTTACCAGTTTCCCCCCTCTTATGTCTTATTTGATGTAAATGGAGTTTCAATCCTTCCTTGTGAGTTTTATAACGAATTTTGAAGGATATTAATTATATATTTAGTATCATAACATATTGGGGGATTTGAGATACTCAAAATGCATAATCTTGACCACAATCCCACGTTCATAACTTTTGGAAACCATTCTTCCTTTAATATAAGATCTCAATATTCAAAGTCAGGATATTCTCTTCCTAGTGTGTTTTCAATTTCCCCATAGTGAATATAGATGCTTCCTCCCCAGACGAGTCGTGCGCCTGTGCTAGATCCCATCCAGCTAAGTTTTCTTAGAGTTTCCTGCTATATGTGCAATCCATTGTTCTTAGCACAAGGAGGAACTTTGATCCTTTGATCATCCATGTAAGGATTTTTCTCTCTCTCTCTCCAATTGTGCATTATTAAGGGTGTGTGTACTAACGATTCCTTATAGATAATGAGTTTATAATTTTATATAAATAAGAAATAAATAATAAGGGAATACAATCAAAAGATAACAAGGGTCAATAATGTAATGGGTCTGGAGTATTTGATGTTTGATCTCTTGTTTTATACATTATCTTTTTTTCTTTTAATGGTTGTTATTGTTTTGTTACTTTTGAATGTCATGGATGTTGGTGGTCTTTTCCTGTGCACCGGTGATGATCTGTTTTGTTGAGATGCTTAATAAATGGTTGTACCATGAAATTTGCTTAATCATTTACAGTTGGTTAATTGAAATGGATACCCTATGATGGAAACCATTGAGTGATCACTTTTATTTTCAAGTGGACTTAAATAATTGTGTTTATCAAATTTAAATATGTCATTTTCAATAGGTGTGGCTGAGTGCTGTGTTCTGTTGGGTTTTGTGTGAGTTGGGTGGTTCTATTGGTGGGGGCTTAGTTATGGGTACAAGGGTGGGAAATGGAGTTTGTTATGTGACAATGGTGTGGGATGTTGTGAAGTGGGGTTATGGTACAATGGTAGTTTTCATGGGTTTGGTGTGTGGGGAGGTGTGTGTGGCATGTTGGTATCTATGTTTGGGAGACTGATTGATTGTGGAATGGATAGAATTGTAGGCAGTGGGACAACCTTTGTTTGTGTTGTGGCCATCAAATGACATTGGTCAGGGAGATTACAGAGTGGTTATGAACTTTTATGTAGTTTTACTACATCTAGGAATTTTTTGGGTAGTTGGGAAGCAAGGTTGGGATGTGAGAGAAGGATTTTGTGGTATAACTTTGAAGAATAATAGTTGACAGTGGTTGAATGGGGATGTGTATTGGGACTGAAAATAGTTTTTTTGTTTTAGGTTTATGGTTTTTAATTTCCTTATAGTTCAAGAATAAAATAAATATTACACCAAAATAAATAATTGGATAGTGGTTAAACGAAATGGCAGTTGGTTTTTTTTCTTATTGTGTAGTGTTGTGCATTTAGAGGTAGCAACAAATGTGATGTGTGGTGACTTAGTCGTCTGTTTGAAAACCCATAGGTTGGGGTGAGTTCATGGTATTATGTGTATATATATATGATTTTATTTTCATTTTTATTTCTATATTCACCCACACTAGTTGAGAACCATGTTCCGAACACCCCCATTTAATGGGAGAGGGTGTCTTTCCCAACATCCTGGTGAGAGGATGGATGGCGGATTGATGTATTTCTTCCTCACACCCGACTTCGAGTTCTTATTGCTCGAGTATATTCAGGAAGGATGCAATTTTTTGTGGACTACCATAGTATTAGATCCTTTTAGAATTTTTTTTTGTGGATGATAGGCTGAGGAGTCTGCGGGCCACGATTGTTTTCCTATGTGTCTTCGGGATGAGGCTCAGGTGTCTTCAGGAGAGTGGTGTGGTTGTTGTGGTCCAGGTGTCTACCAGTGGGATTTTTTGTGGTTTGAGGTCTGAGTATGTGTGGGTAGGTTGTGGAAGTGGGACTGCGCATGGGATGAGTGGTAGTGTAAATATTTTTTTCATTAGGAATAAACAGCCAACCGGTGGGAAAGTGGTGCGTGGTACCCAAATTTTGATGTGCTGATACTACTACCTTACTCGACTAGGGTTATTTGGTGGTCATGTCTTGGTGAGGCTAAGAAGGTTATTATTACTTGTTAAGTGCCTCAAAGTTCTAATATTTTCTTATATGGATATTAGTATGTTCCCCCACTTGTGCATGGGTAGCTTTAGTTTCCTTGCTGAGTATACTCGTATGCTCACACTATGTATATAAAACTGTTTTTAGATTTAAGAGGACTTTGATGAACCTTCTAGACTTTACTAGCTTAGGCGTCAGGATTAGTTTTTTTATTCTTATCCTATTCTCTTTTTTTACTTTAAATTGAATTTTTATTGTGCCATGTATCAGATTTAATTTTGAACATGTTTGTGGGAATGAATTTTTGGATTTACTTTTACATTTAGTATTTGGATTTCCTGGGAATTTAACATCTTATATCCTAATAATTTTCTATAAAAAAGGGAAATTACTTCCTTATTTTGTGGGGTTCCATACGCTTTGGTGCTAGTCGCCACTTCGGGGCCTATGTAAGGTGGTACTCGGGGGTCATCATCTCTCCTTCATTTCGTTGAAGGAAGGTCATGTCACTATATTTTTCCACCCCTCATATGGAAGAAAGAATGTCATGAAAAAAATGGAATCATAGGTAGGTTGAGGGATCAGATGGAGTTTGGAGTTAAGAATAGTGATAATTGAATGGAATGGTAGGGAAATGGTGTTAGGTGAATTTGGTGTGTGAAATAGGACATGGAAGGCCAGTCATGACACGAGATTTTAAGGCCCCTCGTGATCTGATCAAAGGACTCTGGACCTTACTGAATGACCATGTGAGGATACACTGATCACATGGTAGAGACCCTATGAAAGGTTCTTCCATCATAATCACTTGTGTTCTTGTGTGTCTTGGGTGTTTTGGGAATTTAATATAAATAAAGAGTTAAAATAAATTTTAAAAGGAAATTTCCATACTACATGGGATTAGGAATTCCTTGTTTACTTTTTACGCTTTGGAACATGGAAACCATCCACATGTGTTACGAGCTATTGAGGCCCATCAGTTTGACCTCGTTGATTAGTGGAGGGATGATCTAAGGGAGTAAGATAACTAGTGACAAAGGATGCTTCGTGCCATCCAGCAGCAGACTCTGGGAAAGAACGACGACAACATCTCGGACATAGAGGCAGAGAGTTGGATCAAGCATTTGGTGATCACTTTCATCTTGATCTAGGCTCCGACAGAGTACTGGGTTCCTATAGTAGTGAGCCAGATAAGGGGAGCAGTGCGTCAGCGGTTGGAACTTTATCTCAGTGATATGAAAGAGACTGATGTTATTTGGGATGACTTTGAGAAAGAGTTCCGAGTGTAATTCCTTTCATTCATGATGAAGGCTGAGAAGAGATAGGAGATACTCTCTATATAGCAGGGGAGTATGTTGGTAAGGGAACTGGGGATCATGTTCTAGGATCTCCTTTGCTTTTCATCAGATCTCTTTCTGGATGAGGAGTCCCGATAAATACTCTTAGAGGAGGAACTTCAACTTTCTCTTCATAATGTCATCACTGGCTTTACTCTATAGATGTACTTGGAGGTTCAGAAGAAGGCAGAAGTAGTGGAGAGGATGCACATTTGAGGAGGTGTACCATGAGAAGGGACCCAACCGAGTTTGAGAAAGGGGAAGGCTATCCGTATCAGGTCTCCAGTGTCAGGGCCTTCTGGGTTTTAGCCAATGAGGAGTAGTCCTCATCCATTCCAGTTTCGATCTCAGGGTTCTCACCCTTTCCTCATGGGCCCAGGGCCATGATGCATTGTCTATGGAGGCTGTGGGAACCTTCAGAACCAATGAACAGTTTGAGTTCCATACAATGTGGTTGGGAAGGTTTAGTGACCACCATAGAAGCAAAAGTTTCCAGTTAGACCTTTCTAGTAGAAGGGGCAATGAGCCCCCGCTGCACCGAGGGTAGATAGTGTTGGAGGAGGCCAACCTCAGGGTGATACTTAGGGACCTCAACCAAGGTGTAATCAGGGAGGAAGTTGATAGCAGAGTGGTAGAGGAGTTAGTCATGGGTAGTTACACGCCACAAAGGAAGTAGTTCCAATAGAACCAGGGGTTGTTCGAGGTACGATCAGTCTATTTTGTACTCTTACATGTACCTTGCTTTATTTAGTAGCTTCACACTCCTTTGTTTATCCCAGTCTATCCCATACCCTGGGAATAGATGTGGAGAGAAATTTCATACCCCTTATAGGTCAGACCGGTTTGTCTGGTGTTTTCCAGGGATGTAGACTGATGTTGGGGACACATTATTCTAGTGGGGAACTTCTTCTACTACACATGCAATTGTACGATGTCATCCTAGGCATCGACTGTTTGTTTTCTATGCATGACATTATCTAATTCTTCCAGAGGAGAGACATTATATAAGATATGGGTTTCCAGTGTGTATCTTTCTTTAGTGAACAGAGTCATCAGGTGAACAAACAGTGTGTGGAGAATCTTCTCTCCTTTTTATCCAAGCTGTCATAGGGATCATCATACACAGAGAT
The DNA here is from genome assembly GCA_963277665.1 of Viscum album. NCBI lineage: Eukaryota > Viridiplantae > Streptophyta > Magnoliopsida > Santalales > Viscaceae > Viscum > Viscum album. The sequence goes on from OY728157.1 coordinate 176,139,746, forward strand.
GGTGGATGTTCTGGGGGTTATTAGTGAGTTCCAAGATGTCTTCTCAGATAAGGTTGTGAATTTACCCCATTGACATGACATTAAGTTCAGGATAGACTTGATACGTGATGCCCATATGATTTCAATGGCTCCTTAGTAGATGAAGCCCTCTGAGTTGTGGGAGTTGAAGAATCAGGTTGATGACCCTATGAAGAAGGGTTTTACGCAGCCGAGTGTTTCACTTTTTGGTGCTCCAATCCTATTAACAAAGAAGGTAGATGGTAGTCTAAGATTGTGCATAGACTATCAGAGGTTGAATCAAGTGAAAATCAAGAATCATTACCCTCTTCTGTGGATCTATGATCTTTTAAACCAATTTAAAAGAGTAAGTTGGTTCTCTAAGATCGATCTTTGGTTTGGATATCACCAGTTGCGGGTAAAGGAGGGTGACATTATCAAGATCGATTTCAGATGTAGGTCTAGGTACTTTGAGTTCATAGTCATGAATTTTGGTGTCATGAATGCACTATCCGTGTTCATGGTGATAATGAACTTTGTTTTCAGTGTGTTTTTTTACCGGTTTTTCATCATGTTCATAGACAACAACCTGATCTACTCAAGGTAATAGGAGGAGCCTGTCGAGCATCCGAGAACTGTCTTAGAGGTCCTTTGACACCACTAGATCTATGGAATGTTTTCCAAGTGCATGTTATGGAAACGAGATGTGCACTTCTTAGGACACATGTTGTCTCAAAAATGGATAATAGTTGACCCATAAAAGGTTGGAACAATTTTTTCTTGGGAAACAACCAAGAATGTGGATGAGGTTTGTAGTTTCCTGGTACTGTCAAGCTATTACTGGAGCTTTGTACCCAACTTCCCACAAGTTGCAGCTCCATTGACAACATTGACTAAAAAACACTAGTCCTTTGTATGAAGTGAGCATTTTCAGGAATCTTTCATCTATCTGAAGGGGAAACTGGTCAGTGCCCCAGTTCTTAGGATGCAAGAGCAAGGGGTATCATTCGAGCTGTTCTGTGACACATCCAGCCTAATATTGAGATGTGTACTAATAAAGTGGTGGGGAGTAATCTTTTATGGGTATAGGTGGTTACGTACTTAAAAACTTAACTATTCCACCCATGATCTGGAGCTTTTAGTGGTCGTCTTGGCACTGAAGTTGTGGTGACATTACCGTATCAGGGAGTACATTGTGGTCTTCACTAATAATAAGAGATCGTGGAATATCTTTTCATAATGAGGCTTAAAATTGTGTAAGTGAAGATGGATGTAGTTTCTACAGGTCTACGACTTCGAGATCTCTTAGAACTCAGGAAAAGGGAATGTGGTGGCCAATGGATTTAGTAGGAAGTCATAGAAAGAGGTAGTTTGAGAATCCACAGATGCTTAAAAAGTGATAGAGGAGTTGGCCTCCTTGCACCTAGATGTTGGGGAGGATAATGGAAGAGGCTATCTATTTCAGATGATAGTGCAGTATTACATAGTGCAATTGGTTGTGTAGTCTTAGTGGGGAGACACAGAGACTAAAGTGATGCGTGATTGCACTACCCAGGGTGATGCTCTAGAGGGAGGGTCAGAGGATAGTTATAATTGGATGATGTTCCTTGGGAAGAAGTTTTTCCCATTATCAATTCAAGAGGGATATCTCTGTGAGTTCCATAATTCACCCCTAGTAGTGCACCTAGTAGTTTCCAAGATGTATCGAGTCCTAAGGGAATAGTTTTGGTGGCCCAGGGTGTAGCGGGTAGTGGTAGAGTTTGTGGAATCCAGGCTAGTATGTCAATAGGTGAGGGCAAGAATGGTTCTCTTAGAGATCTGTTGAAACCCTTAAATGTTCCCCAAGTGGAATTGGGATAAATCATCGATGAATTTCGTCATAGGATTACTCAAGACTCAGTGATGATGTGATTCTAACTGGGTAGTAGCAGGTTGATTGACGAAATCAGCTCACTTCTTAGCGATCTAGGAGTGGAGTGCAGTCGATGCCTTTTCAAAAAGGTATGTGGATGAGGGGGTGCAGCTTCATGGATTTCCAAGATCCATCATCTTAGAACAAGACACTCTCTTTACCTAATGAGTATGGAGGGGATTACAACAAGCCTTTAGCACCCAGCCATGCCTCATCACTTCTTTCCTACCTCAAATGGATGGGCAGATAGAGAGTTCCATCCAGACGTTGGAAGATATGTTGCGAGCGTGTGTTCTGGACATCAGAGGATCTTGGGTATGACACTTGACCATTGTATATTTTCCTATAATAATATATATCACTCTACCCTTGGAATGGAACCATTCAAGACTTTGTAAGGAAGGCCATGTCATTCACCAGTATGCTAGATAGAGGTTGGAGAGGTGGCCCTTCTTGGACTAGAGGTAGTGAAGAGCATAATAGAGAAGGTTTAGCATGCGCGTGAGCGGATGAAGGCAGCACATGACCGAAATGTTTTTTATGCCGATCATAGCCTTTAGAGTTCGAGGCTAGGGACCATGTTTTATGAATGGTTTTCTTTCAACGTGGGTAGAGGAGGATTAGTAAGGGAAGGACAATTTCTCCCAAGTTCATCAAACCATTCAAAGTGCTGGGATGAGTTGGCGAGGTGTCATATCAGTTTGTGTTTCCACTTTGATTGGAGAAGATCCATGGAGTCCTTCATGTATCTCAGCTCCATCAGTATCTACATGATGACAGCCACATCCTTCATTGGAGAGACTTAAATATCAAGGATGACACGACGTTCGTGGAGTGACCAGTAAGAATCGAGGATCTTTCGGAGAAGGTGCTGTGTGGATGGTCCATTCCTTTGGTTCATGTGTTCTGGAGGCATGGTTTCCTCTAGGTGAGTACTTGGGAAGGGGAAGAACATATGCATTCTAAGTACCCAGATCTATTCTAGGTTTTGGTTATGTGTTTTAATTTTGTGTTTCGTTCTATGATGCAATGTTTGACCTTGCTCGTTATTAGATGAGTTGTTTCTCTATTCTCTGAATGCGTGTGAAAATTCCTAGCTTTGGATAGGGGAGGACCTGATCCATATTCAAGAAACATTGATGTGAATGTGATTAAACCCGTTCAGGGAGAGCCAGTGCCCCCCATATAGGATAGTATCTTGACATAGAGGAAATATCTCCCTAATACCTGTGTCTGGAAAGGGTGAGCTTTGGTGTTTGTGTGGTTGTTTGGGGAAGTGGGACCTTTGTGTATGTAGAGTTTTTAAAGAGATATATGTCAAGGTGGTGTCCTTGGATGTCGAGGTTTTCACCCTATCTTTAAAAATAACACAAGGTGGTTTGCTTCTAAGAGGTATCTTAAGGGGTGGTTGTTCATACCCCCATTTTTTTGGTTATTTTTGAATTCTCAAGGACTAGAATAGTTTGAGAGGTTTCTGATGTAATAACCTAGATTTCCATAGGCCCTTCCTTTGTGAAAATCTAATGTTTGTGGTTTTATGGGAGCTGTCAGTGACTCATTTCAATAGTTTTTCAAATTTTATGATTTTCATCGGTAACTCAGGGCATCGACATCGGTAAGTTAGTGTGTCGTCATGTCAATGCATCAGCATGTGAGTGCGTCGACAAGATACTGCATTGGAATGTCAGTGTATCGACATGTCAGTGCATCTGTGAGTCAATGGCATCGACATCAGTGAGTGAGAAGCGTTATTATCGATGAGTCAGAGGTGTCAGTGTCAGCGAGTCCGGGCATTGGTAGGTCAGGGCATCCGTAGGTCAGGGCATCAGTAGGTCATGGTGTTAGTAGGTCATGGATTCGGTAGGTCAGTGTGTTAGTAGGATTGGATTTCGGTAGGTCAAGGCGTTGGTAAGTCGAATCGGTAGCTCACCCGACAGTGGCTCCATGTCGGTGACTCACCCAACGGTGGTTCACCCATTGGTGACTCATTTGCAGTTTCCCTAGTTTTTTTTCCAGTTTTCCAGTTTCACCCTTCTTATGTCTTATTTGACATAAACTAATTTTCAAGCCTTACTTGGGCATTTTTGAGGGAATTTCGAAGGATATTAACTATATTTTTAATATCCTAATGTCCCAATGGATTTGAGATACTCAAACCGCGTAATCTTGACCATGATCCCACGTTAATGTCTTTTGGAAACCATTGTTCCATTAATATAGGATCTCGCTCTTCAAATCTATGATCTTACCTTATGAGTGTGTTTTTCATTTCATATTGGTGATTCTAGATCCTTACTCTATAGATGAGTCATGCGCCTTTTTTAGATCCCCTCCTTCTCATTTTTCTTGGAGTTTCCCACTGCTCATGCAATCCCATGTTCTTGGTGAAAGGAGGAACTTTGATCCTTTGATCATCCAAGTCGGGGTTATGTTCTGCCTCTATTTAATTGTGAATCATGCAAGGTGTGAGTAAAAAAGATTAATTATAATGAAAAGGTGAATAATTTTATTAAAACACTAAATAAATAAGAAGGGGTTATGTTAAAAAGATAATAGGGGTAAATAAAGTAACAACCATGGAGTAGTTGATGTTTGATATTTTATTTTATTTTTTATATTTGGTTCTTTTATGATTTTTATGGAGTTATGACTTCTAAAAATCATGGTCGTTGGTGGTCTTTGCTTGCGTACCGATGATGTTATGTTTTGTTGAGATGCTTAATAAATAGTTGCAACAAGAAATCTGCTTAATCACGTACAATTGGTCAATTAAAATGGATGTCCCAGGATGAAAAGGTTTGTGTGATCACCCCTATTTATCAAATGAACATAAAGAACATTGTTTATCTTATCTGAATATGTACTATTGAATAGGTGTGGATGAATTCAGGGTTCTGTTGGGTTTTGTGTGAGTTGTGTTGTGTTGTTGTTAGGGGCCCAGTTATGGGTACATGGGTGGGAGAGGGAGTTGGTTCTCTGAGAAGAGTGTAGGAAATTGTGTAGTAGGTGTGTGGTCTAATGGTATTAGGTATGGGTTTTGTGTGTGGGGAGGTGTGTGTGGAATGTTGGTATCCCAGTTCAAGAGGCTGATTGATTGGGTAATATATGGACTTGTAGGTAGTGGGACTACCTTTTTTTGTGTCATAGCTGTCGAATGATGTTGTGTAGTGGGAATGCGGCGTGGTTATGTACTTGTATGTAGTGCAACTATAATAAGGAATTATTTGGGAAGTGGGGTTGGATGTCTAGTGTGTGAGATAAAGATTGTGAGTTATAACTTTGAGTAATGATAGTTGGAAGTGGTTGAACAGGGGTGTGTTGTGGGACTGCAAATCTAGTTTTTGTTGTTGTATAGTTATGGATGGATGTTTCCCAAAAGTTCTAGAATAAACGAAAGTGAGCCTCTAATTAAATAATTAGAAAGTGGATAAATGAAAAGGGCGTTATGTTTGTGGATTTTTGTGTGGTGTTGTTCATCTAGAGGTAGAATAAAAGGTGGCGTGTGATGACATAGTCATTTGTTTAGGTTAGGCTTAGTGGTTGGTATTTTGTATATATATATATTCTTGTATTTTCCTTGTGATTTCTATAATCACCCCACCCTAGTTGAGCACTATGTACCGAACACACCCATTTTGTGGGGGAGAGTGTCATTCCCAACTTCCCAGTGGGAAGATAGATGGATGTTTACTGGCTTTCTTTCTCGCACCCTTTTTTGGGTTCTAACCACTCAAGTGTATCTGGGCAGGTTGTAATGGCTTGAGGTTTACCTTTTTCCCAAATCCTTCGGGAAAGTTTGTTATGAATTACAGGACTAGGTGGTTGTGGGACATGATTGTTTTTTCAAGTGTCTTTGGGGAGGCCCATGTGTCTTCAGGCGAGAGGCATGGTTGTTGTGGGCCAGGTGTTTGTAGGCGAGATTATGTGTGGTTGAACACCTAGGGGTGTGTGGTAAGGTTGTGGTTGTGGGACTGCGTATGGGAAGAGTGGTAACATCAACACGTTAGCCATTAGAAATGAACATCCAACCAGTGGAAAAGTGTAACATCCTAGGTAAATAAAAAATAAGATATTTTCATATTTATTAATATTTGTGAATTTAATATTAATTTTACTTTAAAGGGGTTTTCTATGTTCAATAGTGTACCTGATACGCAACAATGAGTTTCTTTGAAATCTTACGTTGCACACTAATAATAAAATATTATTATTTTAAATGGAAGTTAACTCCTAGCTGTTGTATTAGCAGGAATGAACAAAACTAACTACAATATGATTATACATGTTTGTTAAATGTATTTACTTTTATCCAATTAAAGCTAGAGACTTAAAATGTGAATGAATCTAATTTTAAGCATAATTTAAATTAAAAGGTCAACTTACTGCCTTTTAATGGAGATCCTTCTTTAAATATAGTTTTTTTTCACTTTAATACAATCTATTTGACCAAATAAAATCATTCTTTATAAAGGGGACATAAAAATTTATGTTGTGTAAATTTTTTGTATTTTTCCGATAAAGTAAATTTTTTAATGAATAATGAAAAATATTGTATTTTAATTCAAAATTGCGTTTTAATATAATTTATTTATACGGTTAGATTATATTTTTAATTGTTTTTAAAGTGAAATTAAAATATATTTTTACCATTTAATCCAATGTTGGTCATTGGAGTTAATTTCACTTTGAATTTGGACATAAACAAGTTTCAATCTTTTGATAGTTTTTGTTTCTTAAAAACAGGCTATTTGTTTTAACAATGGGAATTACTTTTAAATTAATTAATGCAACTTCAATGATTAGAATTTTTTAAAATATAAATAATTTTTGAATTCGTAATATCAAAAATATCTTGGGCTGAATTTTTGGTATTTTTCTGAAAAACATCAATTTTTGATTAATAGTGAAACCACTTAGTAGTAGTTAAAAAAACGGAATTTTTCATTTAAATGAAATTTTACCACTTTTCTGAATTGAATTTTGAAAATCCAACATAAATGATTGTTATATTTAAGTAAAATGTGTTTCAATAAGATGAAAATAATTTTTGGTTAATAGTAACTTTTGACTTTTATTTATCGCGGTTAAAGGTAAATAAGGTAATTCAAGGTTAAAAAGAATATTATAATAATTCAAAATTACCTTAACACTTGTTCTAACCTTATTGGATGAGTAATTACTGACCATGGGCTTATTTGGGTCTATTTTGGGACCCCATAGAGCCACTTATGAATGATAATGTCATTTTAGATTAATTAATTTAATGTAAAGACAAAAATGACATAAACAAATATCTCTTAGTAAATTAGTTTTTACATGGTATTATATTAGTTATAATTTCGACTATAAATATTAATTAGAAATATAAAGATATTTCCTACATAATGGTATTTTTTTTATAATTTTTAGACATCAAATAAATTAAATTATTTATGACATAATAATGATGTAGTGTTTACCTCATTAATAAATCATTTAAATAAATAAAATTAAAAATATTAAATTAACATCCAAAACCTGTCCAATTCTTATTGGATGATTTTATTTCGACCATGAGTCAACCTATATTCGACGCTAATGATTTTTGGACCTTTAGAATCCGAATATCATTATATAATAAAATAATATTATCACACTTTCCTAAAGAGCCCCTCCTCCCCTTTATAAAAGGAGACCATTTCTAACCAACACCTCACACATCTCAAGACTTTTGGCTTGTCAAAACTCTACCCAATTAAGATCCCTACATCCCTATCCTCCACATAGAAGCCTTAACTTAGGAATGAGGAACTTCAAGAATTCTTTTTGGTTCAAAACAAAGGAAGTTACCCAAAATAAAGGTAACAGTATCTCTTAACTTCTTATCTTTTATTTTACTACTCCCACACCTAATATATTTTCAATCCTTTATTTTATAACAAAACCATTATCATCAATATACTATGATGTTTTTATGAGAAGTATTAAAACTAAAATTACACAAACCTCCATCTAATGGGTGAAGAACATACTGTTTATGTGGATGGAAAACTAATGCCTCACAAAACGATGATTGTTCGATTATCCCCTACTGCCTCTCATTGTGTCCATTAATATGACACTATATTTATATATGATATATATTATGTTTATGTTTTATTTATGCTTCTATAATTTTCTTTTATAGCATACCTTTATGGTTTACATTATGGGTAAACGTGATAATTTCATTTGAGGAAGTGTGGACTACCGCCCCCTCAAAGTGATATGACTCATTAATTCCATATGTGGGACATATAAAGGATTGAGTTAATGATATTAAATATTATATTATACTAGAATTATAATATACCTATGTATAATTATGTTTTAATTCCATTAAAATAAGAAATAGAAATGAAAATAGTGTTCATGTGTACGTATGGCTTACCATCTCCATGAACGGTGCATTTCATTTCTTACCTCCAAATGTAATGTACTATTATAAATAGATTTTTATACTGGATATATATGATATATATGATATCTAAATCATGAATATCTTTCTGGATATAATGAAATTTTGACCATGTGAACAACTTGTAAATACATGGTTTCATTTTTGACTCAAGTACCAAATATCGACAAAATGAACGTTATTAACTTAAATGATTACATAATGTTTATAACATGGTAATAAGCGATATAAAAGGAATAATAAACTTGAAGAAGTTTCTTAACCAACTAGAAATTATATTTAGGTTATTATTCATGAGATTAAATAATAATCGAGTCAAGTCAGACATGAGGTAAGGGACTTAGTCTCAATCTCCTTTCCTTGAGGCATATTTAGTTTTATACAAGAATTTATTTTATACAGTATATAAACCTCTTTGAATTTTCATTTCATTCAAATAGAATCTTTTTCTAAAAATCTTTTTACTAAATGAAAAAAGAAGAATGTTTCTTTTTAACGTAAGCAGTGACAATGACCTTTCTGCCGCCATGAGTATTATTTGATCTTTTGGCTTCCTTAACAAGCCGTAATGGTTTTAAAAAGGAAAATTATTACAATATACCCTTATTACGTATTTTGGTATTGAAAATGGATTTGATAATGGATTTTTTATGTCAATATATTTTTATGATATATTGTTATTGCAATGTGGGAATTTAATCTTTCCTTTATACTTATGTTATGTGTTATGATCATGTTATGGTTATTGGGAATTATTTACATATACGGGTGGTTTTGTGATAAACCTAGGGCGGGTGAGCCAGAGATAGCTCTCCAATGAATTAGGTAACGTGATGGAGGTAAACGTGAATGTTTCTCCTAATATATTTATTGAATATACTTTGATGGTTATTCCAAAGTAACTCCCTACGTAGCTGTGATAACTACATTGTAAGTATGTTATGGATGTCACAAGTTACCTTTATGATTTATTATTTCTAGGTGTTATTAATAAATCTTATGCTTTCATGAGGTAATTAAAAGAGTTTATGTTGTGTATGTATTTATGGAAAAATGCTTTGTTTCTTTGTTTTATAAACCTTACTGAGTTTTTTCTTCTCATCCCATGTTTTGAAATGTTTTCACAGGACTTAAAGATGAATAGGTCCAAGGATGAAATCAAGGAAAAGTCATGATGTCTAAAACATGTAAATAGACATGACACTTTTTTTAAGAGTTTTTATTCTATGAAAAAAATGGAAACTGTGTAGAAGTGTCTACTTTGTAATCTTTTGAGATGTAATAGTTATGTCCTAATTCTCTAAATCTCTAAACTAGAAAAGATCCTCAATGTGCATTATTCATTTAATTCAATATTATGTAATGTTTAAGGTCGAGTCCTTATAGTTGGTATGAAAGGTTAGTTTAGATAACTTTAGAAGTTAGGGTATTGTTAAATTAATATCCATAAAGTAATTTATGTTAATATTGAAATCATATAGCATTTACAAATTACCATGTTGCTTCGCCTAAGATATTTCTGTGTTCAGAATGGTTTTCTATAGAGGAAATAGGGAATCTATGTATGGACGACATCAAGAGGAAGACAACCTCCCAAATCAGCAACTTGAGATGGTCAGAAACAGAACTGAACAGTTTGTTGCTGTGATGGAATAATTGACTTAGGCTATAAATGTTGGTGGTATCCATGCATGAGATCATCTAGATCAACCGCAGAGGAACATGTCAGTAGTGGAGTATTTCATGAGGAAACATCCCCCATCATTGAGAGCATAATCTGACTCTTTGCTAGTAGAATGGTGGATTAAATCACTGGAAAAGATTTTCGATGTCATGGGTTGTTTATAACATCAAAAGGTTAGTCTCATTTTTTACCATTTTGAAGGTGAAGCTAATCTGTGGTGGTTGATGGTGAACAATATCAGTTATACTGAGGAGATTGATACTCTCGATTATGATGAATTCAAAGGTATGTTTCTTGAGAAATATATTCCTAAGGTGGTTTATCTTAGGATGGAAAAACAATTCCTGGAATTGAGGCAGGAGGATGACTTAGTGGCTTCTTACGAATCAAAATTCACTCGACTGGAATGCTATGCTCCAAATTTCACACGAGATATTGATAGTAAAATCAACGCCTTTTACTCAGGATTAAATCCAAAGTATCGAAGGGATTTAGCTTCTCATGAGTTCAAAAGTTATGAAAAACTTGTTCATTGTGAGGAGAAGGTGGAAATTGAGTTTTCCGATGATCAAGGGTTCTTTGACAAACAATAGAATAAGAGGTAGAGGTGGAAGATGAATGGGAAGAAATCTTCAAAAAAATCCGATGGTAAGAAACATAAGTTTTCAGTTTGTGAAAATTGTGGTAAAAATCATGATGGGGAATGTCTTTTGAATTCTAGTAAGTGATACCGATGTAGTAAAATGGGACATAAGGCTCGTAATTTCACTGAAAAAGATCAGGGTAATGGAAAGAAAAAATCTAATTTACTGTCAGTAAAATGTTTTAAGTGCAATGAAATGGGTCATTTTGAAAATGAGTGTCCAACAAAGAACTCAACTGAGGGAAAACCGCCAGACTACAAGCTGAAAGGGGTGGTGAAATACTTTTCAACTACTTCAACATATGTTGGGCTATTAAACATAGTTGTATGTGGTACACTCTTTGTTTGTTCAGATTATGCAAATGTGTTTTTTGATTTAGGTTCTACACACTCTTTCATTTCTGAGAAGTTTTCTAGGAAATTGGGAATTCCATCTCAATATATGAATATAGAACTTATGATAAAAACACCTAGAAGAAAGTTTTAGACAAAAATAAAACATAAGAACATTCCTTTCATTGTGTGTGGAAAGAATCTACCTACAATCCTTATTGTTTTGCCTCTAGTATAGTTTGATGTTATTTTGGGTATGGATTGGCTTTCTGTTTATCATGAAAAGATTGACTATAGAGCTAAAGAAGTTTATTTTCAAAATGATTTTTAGTTTTTACACAAGAATGAAACCTTTATTTTTATAAAAAATCAGGAAGATGAGAAACTAGTAAAAGATGGAAATGAATGTTACCTTGCACATATTGTTGAAAACAAAGGAACTTTTCATATTAATGATGTGCCAGTGGTAAATGATTACCTTGATGTTTTTCCTGATGAGTTTCCTGGTATTATACTAGATCAGGAAGTTGAATTTACTGTTGACTTAGTTCTTAATGCTAATCCAATTTCAAAACCCCCTTATCAAATGGCTCAAATTGAACTTTTAGAGTTAAAGAATAAATTGTAAGAGTTATTAGATAAAGGTTTCATTCGACCTAGCACATCACCATGGGGTGCTTCTGTATTGTTTGTTAAAAAGAAATATGGTTCAATGAGACTTTGCATTGATTATAGAGCATTGAATAACATCAATATTAATAATAAGTACCCTTTGACTCATATCGATGATTTGTTTGATCAGCTCCCGGGAGATCAGTATTTTTCAAAGATTGATTTGAGGTCGGGGTACCATCAGTTTAAAGTAAAGGATGCAGACCTTCTAAAGACCACATTTCGTACTAGATATGGCCATTATGAATTTGTAGTTATGCCTTTTGGTTTAACCAATGCACTGGTTGTATTCATGGATCCTTTGAATATAAGTTTCTGTGATTTCTTGGATAATTTTGTGGTTGTGTTCGTTGATTAAATTTTGGTTTATTCCAAAAGTAAATAGGAACTTGAAATTAATTTAAGGGTTTTCTTGAAAACATTAAAAGAAAATAAACTGTATGGTAAATTTTTTAAATGTGAGTTTCGTTTGCAACAAATTTCTTTCCTTGATCACATTGTTTCAAAAAATGGCATAACAGTTGATACTGACAAAACAAAAGTTGTTTAAGAATGTCCAAGACCCACAAATATAACATAGATTCATAATTTTCTTGGTTTGGAAGGTTATTACCGGAGGTTTGTTGAACATTTTTCACGTTTATCTAGTCCAATGACTAAGTTAACTCAAAAAGGTGTTATGTTCTTCTGGACAAAAGAATGTGATGATTTTTTTCAAGAATTGAAAAAAAGATTGGTGAATTCTCCAGTTTTGGCACCGCCTTCTAGAAATGGTGAGTTTGTTATTTATAGTTATGCCTCATTGAAAGGACTTTGTTATGTCCTAATGGAGAATGAGTTGGTAATTTCTTGTGCTTCACGTCAGTTAAAACCTCAAGCGTTAAATTACCCTACACATGATTTTGAATTAGCTGCTGTTGTTTTGGCTTTAAAAATTTGGAGGCACCATTTGTATGGAGAAAAATGTGAAATATATACTAACCAAAAAAGTTTAAAGTATATATTCACTCAAAAATAATTGAACATGAGATAGAGGAGATGGGTGAAATTAATCAAGGATTATGATTGCACGATCCATTACCATCCATGAAAAGAAAATAAAGTGGCAGATGCTTTTAGTCAAAAAAGTAATGTATCATTAACCATGATACATCTGAAACATGATGATTTGGTATTTGATTTGATGAACATTGGCATAGAAGTTTTTGGGGAAAGAAATTATCCTGTTTGGTTTCAGGTGTCAGTAAAATCATCTCTATTAAATAGAATAAATCAAGCACATAAAGAAGACAGTGAGTTGCAAAAAAGTTAGAGTTGTTCAGAAGGGTAAGTTGCCTGATTTTAATGTTGATAATGAGGGTGTTTTGAGGTTTGGTAAGAGATTATGTGTGCCTTGTTATTCACTATTTAAGAATGAGTTGTTATGTGAAGTTCATAGTTCTCCATTTTCAATTAATCCTGGTAGTACTAAGATTCACAAAGATCATCAGGAGTATTACTGGTGGGATAGAATGAAAAGATATATTGCTGATTTTACTATGAAGTGTTTGACTTATCATCAGGTTAAAGAAGAGCATCAGTTATCGAAAGGGTTGCTTCATCGTTTATCGGTGCTAGAGTGGAAATGGTAAAATATATCCATGGACATTGTTGTGGGATTACCAAAGACATCTCGAGGTAATAATGAAATTTGTATTATTCTAGATCAATTGACTAAATCTCCTAATTTCCTTCCTATTCGAGATACTTTCTCTCTAGATCAACTTTCTCGGTTGCATGTTAAAGAGATAATCGGGTTTCATGGAGTTCCCCTATCCATTATATATGATCGTGATCCCAGGATTACTTCTAACTTTTGGAAATGCCTTCATAAGTAGTTGGGTATTTAATTAAATTTTAGTACAAATTTTCATCCCCAGTTAGATGGGAAATCAGAACGAACAATTAAGACATTGGAGGATATGTTACGTGCTTGATCGATGGATTATCAGGGAAGTTGGGACCAACATCTTTCTTTGGTTGAATTTTCAAATAATAACAGTTTTCATTCTAGTATACATATGGCTCCATTTGAAGCATTATATGGAAAGTGTTGTCAAACTCCAGCTTTTTAGGATGAAGTCGGTGAAAGGATGTTTATGGGACCAGAATTGGTAGAAGAGATGGTAGAGAATGTTCAGTTGATTTGGAAGCACATGAGAACAGCTCAGAGTAGACAGAAAAGTTATGCGGATAAGCAGAGGAAGGATATTTCTTTTGAGGTAGGTGCTCATGTCTTTCTCAATGTTTCTCTAGGGAAAAGTGTGATGCATTTTGATAAGAAGGGAAAATTGAGTCCGAGTTTCATTAGAGCTTATGAAATTCTGAAGAAATTTGGATCATTTGCGTACAAAGTTTCTTTACCTCCATGTTTATCCCAGGTACACAATGTTTTTCATGTTTCGATGTTGAGAAAGTATATGCCAGATCCTTCTCATGTTTTGGGCCCAGAGGTAGTTCAGTTAGAAGAGAATCTTTATTATGAAGAACAACCAGTTTAGATTCTTGACTGTAGAGAGCAAGTGTTGCAGAATAAGGCAATTCACTAGGTAAAGGTTTTGTGTAAAAACCATATGGTTGAAGAGGTAACATGGGAATCTGAAAATGCTATGAGGGATAAATACCCCCACTTATTTTGATAAGTAAAATTGCGAGGAGACAATTTCCAAAAGGGGGGAAGGATGTAACATCCTAGGTAAATGGAGAATAAGAGATTTTCATATTTATTAAACTTTTTAAATTAAATATTAATTTTACTTTAAAGGGGTTTCTATGTTCGATAGCATACCTAAAACGCAACAATGAGTTTCTTTGAAATCTTACGTTGCACACTAATAATAAAATATAATTATTTTAAATTAAAGTTAACTCCTAGCCATTGTATTGAAAAGAATGAACAAAAATATCTATAATATAATTATACATGTTTGTTAAATGAATTTACTTTTATCCAATAAATGTTAGAGGCTTAAAATGTGAATAAATCTAATTTTAAGCATAATTTACATTAAAAGGTCGATTTACCGCCTTTTAATGGATATCCCTCTTGAAATCTAGTTTTGTTCACTTTAATACATTATATTTGAACATATATAATCCTTCTTTAGAACTGGGACATAAAAATTTACCTTGTGTAAATTTTTGGTATTTTTCTGATAAAGTTCATTTTTTAATGAATAACAAAAAATATTGTATTTTAATTCATAACTGCGTTTTAATCTAATTTATTTATATGGATATATTATCTTTTTAATTGGTTTTAGAGTGTAATTATAATATATTTTTACCATTTAATCCAATGTTGGTCATTGGAATTAATTTCACTTTGAATTTGGACATAAACAAGTGTCAATCTTTTGACAATTATTGTTTCTTTAAAACACACTATTTTTTTAACGAGAATTAATTTTACATTAATTAACGCAAATTCTATGATTAGAATTTGGTAAAATAGACATAATTTTTTAATTCAGAGTATCAAATATATCTTGAGCTGAATTTTTGGTATTTTTCTGAAAAACATCAATTTTTGATGAATAGTGAAACCACATAGTAGTAGTTAAAAACCCGACTTTTTCATTGGAATGAAATTTTACCACTTCTGTGAATTGAATTTTGAAAATCTGACATACATGGTTGTTATTATAAATTAAAATATGTTTCAATAAGATGAAAATAATTTTTGGTGAATAGTAACTTTTGACTTTCATTTACCACGGTTAAAGGTAAAAAAGTAATTCAAGGTAAAAAGAATATTATAACAATTTAAAATTACCTTAAAACTTGTCCTAATCTTATTGGATGAGTAATGGACGACCATGGTCATCTTTGGGTCGATTTTGGGACTTTATCGAGCCACTTATGAATGATAATGACATTTTAGATTAATTAATTTAATGTAAAGACAAAAATGACATAAACAAATATCTCTTTGAAAATTAATTTTTTCACGGTGTTATATGAGTTATCTTTTCAGCTATAAATATTCATTGAAAAGATAAAAATATTTCCTACATCATGGTATTTTGTTTATAATTTGTAGACATTGAATAAATTAAATTATTTTTGACACAATAATGATGCAGTGTTTACCTCATTAATAAATCATTGAAATAAATAAGATTATAAATATTAAAATAATATCCAAAACCTGACCAATTTTTATTGGTTGATTTTATTTCTACCATGAATCATCTTATCTTCGAATCTAATGATTTTTTGACCTTTAGAAACCAAATATTATTATATAATAAAATAATATTATCACACTTTCCTAAAGAGCCCCTCCCCCCCCCCTTATAAGAGGAGACCATTTCTAACCAATTCTTCACACCTCTAAAGCCTTTTGGCTCATACATCCTCTAACCAATTAATCTCACTACATACCTATCCTCCACCTACAAGCCTTAACTTAGTCAGAAGACACTTCAAGAATTCTTTTTGGTTCAAACCAATGGAAGTTACCCAAATTAAAGGTAACCGTTTCTCTTAACTTCTTTTCTTTTATTTTACTTCTCCAACCCCTAAACACTTTTTATCACTTTGTTTTATAACAACACTAGTATCCTCAATATACGAGTATGTTGTTATGAGAATGATTCTAACTACACTTACACAGACCTCCATCTAATGGGTAAAGAACATATAATTTCTGTGGATGACAAACTAACGCCTCACGAAACGATGATTGTTTGGTTATATCCTACCACCTATCATGGTTTCCATTAATATGACACTATATTTATATAATATATATATTATGTTTATGTTTTCTTTATGCTTATGTATTTTTCTTTTATATAATACCTTTATGGTTCCCATTATGGGTAAACACGATAATTTCATTTGAGGAAGTAGGGACTACCGCCCCCTCAAAGTGATATGAATCGTTAATTCCATATGTGGGACGTATGAAGGATGGAGTTAATGATATTATATATGATATTATACTGGAATTATAACATACCTATGTATCATTATGTTTTAATTTCATTAAAATAAGAAATAGAAATGAAAGTTGTGTTCATGCGTACGTATGACTTACCATCTCCATGAATGGTGCATTTCATTTCTTACCTCCAAATGTTATGTACTATTATTAATAAATGTATATATTAGATATATATGATATATAAATCATTAATATCATTCTTTATATAATGAACTTTTGACCATGTGAACAACTTGTAAATACAAGGTGTTCATTTTTTACTCAAGTACCAAATATAGACAAAATGAATGTTATTAACTTAAATGATTAAATAATGTTTATAACATGGTAATAAGTGATATAAAAGGAAAAATAAACTGGAAAACGTTTCTTAAGCAAGGAAAAATTAACTTTAGTTTATTATTCAGGAGATTAAAGTACAATCGAGTCAAGTCAGACAATAGGTAAGGGACTTCGTCTCAATCTCCTTTCATTGAGGCATATTTAGTTTTAAATATGACTCTATTTTATACGGTATATAAAACCATTTGAATTTTCATTTCATTCAAAGGGAATCTTTTTCTATAAAGAATTTTATTAAACGACAAAAAAGAATGTTTTTTTTAACATAAGCGGTGACAACGACCTTTCTGCTTCCGTGCGTATTATTTGATCTTTTGGATTCCTTAAAAAGCCATAATGGTTTTAAAAAGGAAAATAATTACAATATACTCTTTTTAAATATTTTTTTTATTGAAAATGGTTTTGATAATGGATTTTTTATATCAATATATTTAAATGATATTTTGTAATTGCAATTTAGGAATTTTATCATTCCTTTATGCTTATGTTGTGTGTTATGATCATGTTATGGTTCTTGGGAATTATTTACTTATACGGGTGGTTTCGTGATAAACCTAGGGTGGGTGAGCCCGATATAGCTCTCAAATTCATTGGGTAATGTTACGGAGGTAAACGTGAATGTTTCTCCTAAGAGATTTAGGAAATATACTGTGATGGGTATTCCAAAGTAACTCCCTATATAGCAGTGATAGCTACATTGTAAGTATGTTATCGATGCCACAAGTTACCTTTAAGATTTATGATTTCTAGGTGTTATTCCTAAATCTTATTTTTTCATGAGGTAAGTAAAAGAGTTTATGTTTTGTAGGTATTCATGAACAAATGTTTTCATTCTTTGTTTTATAACCCTTACTTAGTTTTTATGCTCATCCCAAGTTTGGAAATGTTTTCACAGGACATAAAGATGAATAGCGTCAAGGATGAGATCAAGGAAAAGTCATGTTGTCTAAAACATTGAACAAGACATGGCTCTTTTTTTTCATGAGTTTTTATTTTATGAAAAAAATGGAAACTATTTAGAAGTGTATTCTTTGTAATCTTTTGAGATGTAATAGTTATTTCATTATTCTCTAAAACTCTAAACCTGAAAATATCCTCAATGTGAATTATTCATTTAATTCAATATTATGTAATGTTTAAGGCCAGGTCCTTATAGGAAGAGGTACGGGGTACCCAAATGTTGATGTAATTATACTGCTACCTTACATTACTTACTTTATTTGGTGAGCATGTCGGCCGGGATGGATAGTATTTCTTGGAAGGTGCCTCGAGGTTCTACTATTTTCTCATAGGGATATTATTATGTTCCCCCTCTTGTGTGTGGTTAGATTTAGTTTCTCTACTGAGTATATTCATATTCTCTCCCAACATATATAAAGCTATTTTTAGGTTTCTAGGAGGACTTTGAGGATCGTGCTGGACATTACTAGATTGGGTGTCAGGATTAGTTGCTATGGTAGCTTAGCCTCTTTTCTTTTGGTACTTTACTTTGGATATTTGTTGTACCTTGTATCATCTTAACTTTTGAACATGCTTGTGGGAATGGATTTTTGGTATTACTTTAACTATTAGTATTTGGAGTTTCTTGGGATTTACAGTATTATATACTGATATTGTTCTATAAAAATGGGTAATTCCTTTCATATTATTTGGTATTCTACAACCTTTGGTGCTCTTCGCTGCTCCTTGGCCTATTGAAGGTGGTACTCAAGGGTTATTATCAATCCTACATCTTTAGGAAGGAAGGTCGTGGCACTTGCCTATCCCTTCCCTCATATTGAAGAAGGAAGGTTGTGACAAAGTGGTATCATAAGGAGGTTGAGGGATAAGATGGAGTTTAGAGTTAGGCACAGTGAGAATTTCATTGGATGGTAGGTAAAATGTGTTAGGTGTCCTTGGAACCTGAAATATGCCATGGAATACTGGATATGACACATGATTTTAGTCCCCCCCCCCCGTGATTCGATGAAAGAACTCTTGACCTATTGAACGACCAAGTGAGGGTACACAGATCATAGGGTAGAGACCCTAGGAAAATACATGCATTATAATGACCTGTGTTCTTCTGTGTCTTGTATATTTTGGTAATTTAATTTAAATAAAGAGTTAAAATAAATTTTAAAAAAATATTTCCATACTACCCAGGCTTAGGAATTCTTTGTTTACTTTTTAGCTATGGAACCCAGACGTTGTCCACATGTGGTTCAAGCAATTGAGGCCCAACAGGTTGACCTGGTTGATCAGCTGAGGGCCGATCAAGGGAATGAAGATGACCAATTGAAGAAGATTCTTCATGCCTTTTAGCGGGAAACTCTAGGAAAGTATGAAGGTAGCATATTAGACATGTAGACAGAGAGTTGGCCCATAGAGATGGTGATTGCTTTTATCTTGATCCAGGTTTCGAAAGAGTATTGGGTTCCTCTTACAGTGAGCCAAATGAGGGGAGCATCGTATAAGTGGTAGATGCTTTTCCTCGGGTATATGAAGGAGATAAATGTTATGTGGGCTGAATTTGAGAAGGAGTTCTGAGTGGAATTCCTCTCTTCCATGATGATGTTCAAGATGAGGTAGGAGCTACTATCCCTCAGGAGGGAGAGAAAGTTGGTAAGGGAACATGGGATCACATTCAAGGATCTACTATGCTTCATACTAGATATCTTTCTAGATGAGGAGTCTAAAGAAAGACGGTTAGAGGATCCCCCTCTACCTTCTCTTCAGTTTTCCATCACCCCTTTATTATACCGATGAACTTGGAGTTTCAAAAAAAAAGGTGGATTTATTAGAGAGGATGCACTCTCTAGGAGGTGTACCATGAGAAGGGAGCCCGACGAGTTCAATTAACGGGAAGGACGTCTGTAGTAGGGATCCAACGTCACGACCTTCCGGGTTTCGTCTAGTGGGGTGTAGGTCTTAACAGTTCCATTTCCGATCTCCTGGTCCTCACCCTTTTCCCATGGGCTCGGGACTGAGGTGATTTGTCTGGGGAGGTTATGGTCATCTTCCAAACCAGTTCCCAATTTGATCATGGTATAGTGGGGGTGGGCACGTTCAGCGCCCACCTCGACATCAACAATTTCTCGTAAGGCCTTTCTAGTAGTAGGGGAAGCGAGTTCCCACTACACCGAGGGTAGATGGTGCTAGATGATTCCAACCATAGGGTTCCCCTCAAGGACCTCGACTAGGGCGTGGTTGTGGTGGCGGTCGACAATTGAGTGGTAGAGGAGTTGCACGAGGGAATTTGCACGCCATTGAAGAAGCAGTTCCAACTGGACTAGGGGTTGTTTGTGGTATATTCAATCTATTTTGTAGTGTTGTGTGTGACCTATTTGATTTAGTAGATTTGAAATACTTTATTACACATATCTATCCCACGCCCTGGTACTAGACGTTGAGGGAGTTTCCATACCCCAGGTTTTGAGTACACCAGTTGGAGGTCAGACCAGTTTTTATGATGTTTTTTGGGAATGTGGACTGATATTGTGGGATCATTAGTCTAGTGTGGACCTTCTTCTACTACAGATGTAGCTGTATAATGTCATCCTAGGCATCGATTGGTAGTTTTTTTTCACGCTGTTATAAACTGCTTCTGGAGGAGTGTCGTGTTCTCAGATATGGGTGGCCAGTGCATTGCATTCGTTGGTGAGTGGAGTTGTCTGGTGGATAGTCGGTGTGTGGAGCCTCTTCTCTCTTTGTTAGCTGAGCTATCAGAGGGATCAACAGACACATTGATGGTGGAAGTTTCGGGGGGTTGTTAGTGAGTTCCTGGATGTCTTATCGAAAGAGGTTTTGACTTTATCCCCTCAATATGATGTTGAGTTATGGATAGACATACAACCCAATGCCCATCCTATTTCAATAGATCCTTATTGGATGGAACCCTATGAGTTGTTGGAGTTTTAGATTTAGGTTGATTACTTGATGAAGAAGGGTTTTATCCAACCGAGTATGTCATCATGGGGTGCTCCAATCCTCTTTGTAAAGAATGGAGACAATGGACTAAGATTATGAATATACTACCGAAGGATGAATCAGGTGATGATCAATAACTGTTACCCTCTACTGAGGATTGGCGATCTTTTCAACCAATTAAAAAAAGTAGTTTGGGTCTCTAAGATCTATCTATGGTCTAGATATCAAAATTTGAGGGTGAAGGAGGGTGACATCCTGAAGAGTGCTTTTAGATGTGGGTATTGACACTTTGAGGTCATAGTCATGCTCTTCGATGTCACAAATGCACCATCCATGTTCATGGGGCCCATGAACTCTATTTTCCATGAGTTCCTCGACTAGGTCATCATCTTGATCATACACTACATCCTGGTCTACTCAAGGTCATAGGAAAAGCACACCGAGAATTTGAGGATTTTTTTAGAGGTCCTCCGACACCACCATCTCTATTGTATGTTGTTCAAGTGCAAGTTCTTAACAAGGGAGGTGGACATCCTTAGACACGTGGTGTCTCAGCAAGGGATAGCAGTGGACCTACCAATGGTTGAAGTAGTTGTTTCTTGGGAAGAACCCAAGAATGTGGCAGAGGTTTATAGTTTCTTGGGACTGGTAGGCTATTAACCGAGGTTCATACCAAACTTCTCCCAAGTTGCAGCTATTTTGAAAACATTGAATAGAAAAGACTAGTAAATTGTATGGAGTGAGCTGTTTTAGGCATAATTTAGCTTTCTAAAGGGGAAAATAGCCATTCCCTAATGATTAGGTTTCTAGAGGAAGGGGTGGCCTTTGACGTGTTTTTTGATCTTCTAACCTAGTCTTGGTATTGGTTCGGATGCAGCGATGGGGAGTAATCTCTTATGGATTTAGGTAGTTATGTTCTCGTGAAACAAACTATTCCACCCTTGATCTAGAGCTAGCATCAGTTCTATTTGGGGTGAAGTTGTGGTGGAATTACCTCAACATGGAGCACTTTGGGGTCTTCAAAGATCACAAGAGCTTGAGGTATATCTATTCCCAATGAGACTTGAACGTGCGACATTGAAGATGGATGGATTTTCTCCAGGGCTAAGACTTCAATAAATATTATAGCTTAGGAAAAGGAAATTTGGTTTCCAATGCCTTAAGAAGGATGTCATAGAATGTGGTAGTTTGAGAATCCATAGATGCTTGAAAATTGATGGAGGAGTTGGCTGCCCTACATGAGGATTTATGGGAGGAAAGTGGTAGAGGGTATCTATTTCAGATGACAGTTCTGTCAGCCTTAGCGTGACAGGTATAGTAATCTCAATGGAGATACTTAGAGAATGATGTGATGCAAGATCACACTACTAGGGTAATGCTCCAGAGGGATGGTTGGAGGATAGTAAGAATCGGGTGTTGTTCCATGGGAATCTATTTTTACAAGTGGAAATGCATGAGGAAATTCTCTTTGGGTTCCACAATTCACCACTGACAGTACACCTAGGAGTTTTCAAGGTGTACCAAGGAAAGAGTTAATAGTTTTGGTGGATCAGGGTGAAGCGGGTAGTGGAAGAGTTTATGGGAATGTTCCTAGGGTTTCAGTAGCTATAGGACGAGCATCATGTTCCTAGGTGTGTGTTCCAGCCCTTAGATGTTCCCAAGTGGAAGTGGGATGACGTATCAATGAATTTCTTCGCCTAATTTCCCATTAATCACAGAGGATGTGATACTCTCTAGGTAGTAGTGGACATTTTGATGAAATCGAATCACTTCTTAGTGAACCAGGAGTCGAGCGTAGTGGATTTCTTAGCGCAGAGGCATGTGGATGAGGTGGTGCAACTGCATGGAGTTCCAAGATCCATTGTCTCGCATCTTGATGTAGGGTTTACCACACTTTTTCTAGAGGGTATTACAACATGATTTTGGAACCCATCTACACCTCATGACTAATTTCCACCCTCAAACTGATGGGAAGACAGAGATAACCATTCATACATTGGAAGATATGTTGTGATCATGTATTATGGACTTCGTAAAATCATGGGTATGAGGCTTTCCCTTGGTAGAGTTTTCATATAGTAATATCTATCACTCTAACATTGGCATGGAACCTTTTGGGGCTTAGTACGAAAGACTGCGTTGTTCACCAGCATGCAGGAAAGTGTTTGAGGAGGCATCCCATCTTTGACTACAGGTAATGAAGAGAACAATAGAGAAGGTTCAGCTTGTGCATGAGAGGATGAAGGGAGCACATGACTGACATAAGTCCTAGGCCGATCATAGGAGTAGGCCTTTAGATTTAGAGGATGGGGGCCATGTTTTCTTAAAGTTTTCCTCTCAACCTGGGAAGTGGAGGTTCGATAAACGAATTATGATTTTTCCATGGTTAATCAGAACTTTTTAAGTGTTGGGACGAGTTTGTAATGTGGAATTTCAGTTTGCGTTACCACTGTGGTTGGAGAAGATCCACGACATCTTCCAGGTCTCTCAGCTCCATTAGTATCTACACAATTACTCCCACATCTTAGACTGGGGAGAGTTGGATATCAAGGATTATGTGAAATTTGTGGAGCAACAAGTAGGAATTGAGGATCATGATGAGAAGTTGCAACATAGATAAACCATTCCATTGGTTCATGTGTTATGGATGGATGACAGCCTCAGGGAGAGTACTTGGGAATGGAAAGCACATATGTGTGCCTAGTACCCAAATCTATTCTATTTTTTTTTCCTGTATTTTACTTTTGTGCTTCGTTCTATGATTTAATGATATACCTCGTTCATTGTTATATGATTTGTTTCACTATTATTTGAATCAGTGTGAAAAGTCCTGACTTTGTGGAGGGGAAGACCATATTCTTAATCAAGACGCATTAATTTGGATTCTATTAAACCTAGGAGGGTAAGATAGTTCCACCTAAAGAAGATATTATCATGTAATAGAGGAAGGATCTCCCAAATCTATGTGTCCAGACAACATGACCTTTTGTGTTTTTGTGGATGTTTGGGATAGTGGGGACTTAGTGTTTTCATAGTTTTTCAGGAGATATATGTTAAGAATATTTCCTTGTATGTTGAGGTTTTCACTACATATTTAAAAATAACACAAGGTTGTTTGTTCCTGAGATGTTTCCTAAAGGGTGGTTGTTTGGACCCCCTTTCTTCTAGGTTAGTTTTGAATTATTGAGGACAAGAATAGTTTGAGAGGTTTCTGTTGTTATAAATTTGATTTTTTTGGGCATTTCCTTTGTGAGAATCTAGTGTTTGAGGTGTTTAGGGAGCTATCAATGACTTGTTTCAAGAGTTTTCCAAATTTAAAGTATTCCTTTGGTAACTCAGGGCATTGGTGTCGGCATGTCAGTGCATTAACATGTTAGTGTTTCAAAATGTCAGTGTGTCAGCATGTCAGTGCATCTACATGTTAGTGTGTTTACATGTTAGTGCATCAGTGAGTCAAAGGTGTCGACATCTATGCGTTAGTAGCATCGATGTTGGTGAGTCGAGTGCAATAGTGTCGGCGAGTCAGGGCGCCTCTATGTCTGGGCTTGGATAGGTCAGGGAATCAGTAAGTTAAGGCATCATTAGGTCAGATCATTAGTATTTTAGGGTGTTGGTAGGTCAGGCCTTCAGTAGGCTATATCAGTAGCTTACCCATCGGTGGCTCCGCAGCAGTGACTCACCCATCAGTGACTCATTTTCAGTTTCCCTTGTTTTTTCTAGTTTTCCAGTTTCACCCCTCTTTTGACTTATTTGATGAAAGCCGAGTTTCATGCCATCCATGGGAAATTTTGATGGCATGTCTAAGGATATTAAATATATCTTTAATATCCTAACGTCCCAAAGTATTTGAGATACTCAAACAACATAATCTTGACCACAATCCCACATTGATGAATTTTTTAAACCATTATTCCTTTAATATATGATTTGGCTCTTCAAAGCTGGAATCTTCCCTTAATAGTCTGTTTTTTGTTTCCCTATGGTAAATCTAGAGTCTTTCTACTTAGAAGAGTCATGAGACTGTGCTAGATCCCCTCATACTCGGTTTTCTTGGAGTTTCCTACTGCACGCACAATCCCTTAATCTTAGCGTAAGGAAGAACTTCGATCATTTGATCATCCAAGTCATGATTTATTCTGTATCTATTTAATTATTTATTGTGTGGGGTTTGTGTACTAATGATTCCTTATAAATAATGGGTTAATAATTTTTTTAAAATATGAAATAAATAAAAAGTGAACATGATCAAAAGATAATTTGGGTAAATAATGTAACGGGTAGGTCGTAGTTGATGTTTTATCGCTTGTTTTATTTGTTATGTTTGGTGATTTTATGGTTTTTATGGTTGTATTACTTCTGAAAATCCTATTTTTTGGGGGTCTTTTCTTTTTCCCCAATGATGTTCTGTATTGTTGAGAGGCTTAATAAATGGATGTAGCATGAAATCTGCTTAATGATGTACCCTTGTTTAATTGAAATTGATGCCCCAGGATGAAAACCCATGTGTGATCACCCATATTTATGAAGTGGACTTAATGAATAGTGATTATAGAATCTGAATATGTCATATTTAATAGGTGTGGATGAGTGCTGTGTTCTGTTGGGTTTTTTGTGGGTTGTGTGGTGATGCTGTTGGGGGTACAATTATGGGTACATGGGTAGGAAAGGGAGTTGGTTCTGTGAGAAGGGATTGGGATGTTGTTCCATAAAGATATGGTCTAATGGTAGTTGTTGTGGGATTTGTGTGTGGGGTGGTGTGTGTGGAATTTTGGTATCCCAGTTTGAGAGACTGATTGATTGGGGAATGGATGGTCTTGTAGGAAGTGTAAATACCTTTGTTTTTGTTGTGGTCATCGAATGACATTGGAAAGTTGGATTTCATGGTAGTTATGAACTTGTATGCAGTGGAACTACGTCTAAGAGTTGTTTGGGTAGCTTGGATATAGGTTTGGGTTGTAAGAGAAGGATTGCGCGGTATATTTTTGATGAATGATAGCTGGCAGTGGTTGAACGAGGGTGTGTAGTGGGACTGAAAATCTGGTTTGGTGTTTTTATGGTTATGGTTGGTAGGTTTCCAGTAGTGCTGGAATAAACTAAAGTTGTAACACTCGAGACTTTTATGAGAAATTTTTTTTATGTAATATAAATCATCAAAGGAATCTTTCGCTACATGCAATCGCGACCTTCCTCGATAGCGTGTGTAGTACGCAATACCGAGTTCCACTAAACAACGATATATTATTAGAATATTATAAACTAGCCGTTATGAATAGTATTAACTGAATTTTAAATTTTACAACATTATTATTCATCTTACACATTTTCTAGAAAATGGTAAGAGAACAAAATAAATTTTTGGGTAAAATAAGTATTTAACAAAAAATGTAGTTTTGCCGCCTTTTGATGGCACACCCACATTAAATCTAGTTTTTGACACGTTTATAAGTTCAATTTGACAAAATAAAATTCTTCTTTTTAATAAGGATATAAAAATTTACTTTGGATAAATTTTTGATATTTTTCTGTTAATTTTCATATTTTGATGAATAGTAAAAATACGCTAATTTTTAATTAAAAACAACTTTTTTCATTGAGATAATTTAAATGGATAAATTATAATATCGAATAGTTTTAAAGTATAGATAGAATATATTTTTACCATTTAATATAATGTATGTCATTACCATTAATTTCACATTGAATTCATAGGTAAAAACATTTCAATCTTTGGCAATGTTTTAACTTTTAAAACCCATTTTCTTAACAACATGATTTATTTTAAATTAATTAGTGCAACTTATATGTTTTTAATTTTAAAAAATGGATTCCATATTTGGAATCAGTGGGTCCAAATTATGTTAATAGGCTAATTTTTTATTTTTGGTCATTATGAATAGTAACTACGGTAAATTTTATTTACCATAGTTAAAGGTAAATTGGGTAATTAAGGGTAAATATAAGATTATAAAATTACCCTAACACCTGAAAAATCCTATTGGATGACTAAAAGTATACCCATATCACCTAAGGGTCAGATTATATTCATTTAATGGTCTTTTTTCCATGAAAATAATTTAATTATTATTAAAACCAAAGAATGTGACAACATGTCACTTTCTTAAATCTTATATGTATAATAATTTTAATTTGGTGATAAACTTAATGAAACTTTGAAAATGAATAATCTCCAGTAAGATAATACAATTATCTAAATCATATAAATTTATTTAGAATTTTTAGGGATTAAATAATTATCATTAATTATGAAACAATAGTGATTTTGAAATTATTTTATTAATTAAAATATCAAATAAATGGTTTTAAAAATATTAAAATAAATATTATATAAACTATTTGATGTGCTACACTAATTTAATAGATACATATGACATATTATGAATCTATTAAAGCTTTTAGTTCAAACATATTTTCTGTATATATTTTATTTAAATTCAAATAAATGAATAGGGTCAAAATTGACACTATTGTTATTTTAAAAAAATAACATATTATAAAATTGTTTAAAAATCACAAAAATATTTAAAAATTATAAATTAAACTTTATATGGTCCACAATGTAATAAAGTTTCAAATTATGGAAAATTCACAACACATATGTAATTATTTATAATAATTTAATATTTAGAATATTATTACCACAAATAAAATTAAATTGATAAATACGGATAAATCAAGTTGATGATGTTTAAAATAAATTTCTAACATGTCTAAATTATATTAGTTGATAATATCACAACCCAATCTCATCTAATCTTTGGTTATCAGTCATTTTGGATGTTTTTACGTGGGGTTGGGATTTAATATAAACTAATATTTCTTATATTTCCAAAGGTGCCGCTCTCCTCCCTTATAAAAGGGAACCTCCTCCCTCTCTTCCTCACACCAATTTTATCCTTCAAGCTCGGCCAATCCCTTCCCATCTCACTTCCCCACTTCCTTAGAAACCTACTAGAGGTACTGGTCTTATCATCAAAATACCAACTCTAATGCCTTAAGAGAAAGTTTAAAGGAGGCACTTCGAGAAAGAGGTAATACCTTCTACCGTTTTCTTCAAGTTCCATTCTTCTTCTACTCCATCTTATTTAGTTGTTTAATTATGAGGAAATAACATCAATATCAATCATATACTGATATGTTATTATAAATATGAAACAACCCTATTTCACCTCTTATCCATCCTACAGAAAATGAAATCACCGCACGTGCGTACGTAAGGAATACCGTCTCCACGCCGTGGTGTAATCGTTTTTCCACCACCACCTTACTTGGATGGGTGTAAGGGTGAAAGTAATGAATATATATAATTATTGTAAAGTGGTATTGATTCTGAAATAGTATACATACACTCCAATACAATTCCACGATCATGGGAACAATATCATCGCTCGTGCGTACGTACGGAATACCGTCTCCACGATATGATGCGATTCAGTATACATGATATTCATTGCATAATGATTATATAAATGAATTGAATGAATGAATATGATATATATTACACTAATACCATTCTGGAAATGAGGTTTCTATAACCTAAAGAGAAGAATAATAATTTATTCAACAAAACACCCATAAGAACAAAAAGTAATAAACACCCGAATAACAAGTAGTAATGAAATATTTCTAATAAGAAGCTAAGAATATGACCATATATGATATCATAACAATAATTATGATTCTTGAATAAGTAAATAACATTATTTAAATCATTATACAGGAGGTTCAGACACTTACGAAGCAAATCATACCTAAGGTAAGGGAAATATCACAATCTCATTTTTATCCGAGATTGTTTATACTTTGAAATTTACTGGGGTGTATTTTATCATCCACATCCATGTTTCCTCAATATGTAATATTATTTCCTTCCACCTACAATTATTTAAATCCAATTTTACCCTTCGGTGAGTTTTTAGTAAAATATATGAAAGGAATCTTTTGTCGTTTTTCGTACGATGTACTTTTTGACTTTTCTGACAAAAGGACGAGAAGAATGTTTTTTTAACTTATACGGCATGAATGGATTTTTAAAACATTATTTACAAGAAGATTACTTTACAAGTTCTCAAGTTTATTTTTAATCAACTTCTTTTGGTTTATAATTGTAAGACATGTTAAGAAAGGAAAAGTCTTTTTGAAGTAGAAAGGATATTTTCCTCAAGAATGGAGTTCAATTGTTTTATCAAAATTATTTTCCATATAAGATAATAAAGGGGTCTGTTTTTATCTCTATTATTACATAGATTTGATTATGTTGTTATGGAATTATTTTTATGAATTCCTTTATCTTATATGATTTTTTTATGATGTCATTATGTTTAAGATTCCCATTTTTATTACATGGGTTATGCTATGATGTATGGTTTATGATTTTGTGGAACAAATAAGAATGGTATAATTATGAGATGGGTGAGACCTATATCTCCCTCCAATGCATTGGGTAATGATTTTATATCTCATGAGATAGACATGGCTGGAATGGCAGGTTAAACCGGTTCAGCGAAACAAGACTGAAACGAGGAGTGAACTCGGTTCAAAAATAGACTTTTTCCACTAAGATAGTCTTGGAAATGAGTCTTGACTAATAAGAAATGATTCTCTATGATTATGTGTGTATTCCAAAAAGTTTCATGTTTTAAGTTATGATTATTGGGATTACATTTCACTACTATGATTTATCCCATGTTATGAAATTATGATTTCTTTTGCAGGTTAAGATTTCCAAAAGTTATGTTCTTATGATGTGATTGATATTTCTTTTGTTTACCCTTACTGAGAATTTGAGCTCACCCTTTTGTATGTTTTATTTCCCCAAGTCATGAAGAAGGTTATTAAGTAGTATATTCCAAAAAGGGACTCTAGATATGATGAAATAAATGGGAGGAAAAGTAGATGCTTTATGAACCCGTTGTTTATGTTTCCCAGTTTCTAAAGACTCTATACCTACACGGTCCTTCCATGGTTTTGTTATATGTTGTAATAGGTATGCTTCAATTTTGAAGTATTAACAATGTATGTAAATCATGTGTCGTTATAGTTGGTATTAGAGGAACGGTATAGTCAACCTTTGGAAACTAGGATGTGAAAGCGTTAGTAAGAACCCTAAGGATAAGTCTAAGCATAGAACACAATCTTAGTGTTTTAGAAGTGGCCATGAACAACCTATGATAAGACCTTAAGTGTGAAATTTTATTCTTGATTATGTGTTTTTCCTATTATAATTAGTGTTGCTCACACTATTCTTCTTGGTTTTAGTCAATGGATGGAACCTGAAGGAACCATGTTAATGCGGAATGCGACGGGCAATGCAATGATTGTCCCCCTGAGCAACCAAATGTTATGGGAGCTGGAATGTAAAATCTTGTAGCCATAATCACACAACTTTCCCAAGCTATGAATCATGCAGGACTTCCAAACGAGCAAAGGAAGGAGCAACATTCTGTTGAATCCTTCATGAGGCAACGCCCACCTTCATTCAGCGGGTCTACTGATCCATTAGTTGCTGAACAATGGATTAGTACTACTGAAAAGATATTTTCAGTTCTTCAATGTTCTGAACATGATAAAGTCATCTTAGCAGTGTATCTTTTGGAAGGTGATGTTGATGAATGGTGGAATCTTATCAAGAATACGAGGCAAAGAGATGAAATTGAGTCCATGGAATGGGATGAGTTCAAGAACTTATTTTTCAATAAGTATTTCCCTCGTATTCTTCGAACAAAGATGGAGAAGGAGTTTCTTGAACTGAAGCAAAAGGATGATGAATCCGTTGGTACCTACGAAGAAAATATTACAAGACTTGCAAGGTAAACTTCTGGTATTATTATCCAACCTGAGAGTAAGATCGATCGATTCTTTAGTGGCTTAAAACCAAGTCTTCGAAGGGAGTTATCCATAAGGGACTTCAATAGCTATGAGGAAATCGTTCGATGTGCTCTCAAAGTCTAGATGGAGATTGGAGTAACCCATCAGTCATATGGGTTTGATAAGAAGAGGAAAATGGAATTCAAAGGAAAATCTAAAGAGGACACTGAAAAGAAGATGAGCTTTCCCTTATGCTCAAAGTGTGGAAAGAAACATGGAGGGAGTTGTCTTAAAGGGACAAGTAAATGTTTCAAATGTGGAAAGGAAGGTCATCGGGCATTTGAATGCCGAAATGATGGGAATAAGATGTCTAATGATGCAAACAAAGGAAGGGATACACAGAATAAACCTACTACACTTCAATGTTTCAAGTGCAAGGAGATGGGGCATTATGCCAATCAATGCCCAAATCCAAGGGTTGATGATGATGGTCGACGTCAACAAACTCTTAAGGCTAAAGACAAAGGAATGTCACATGCAATTTCTATCAGCGATGTTTAGTACGATAACGATGTGGTGAAAGGTACACTTACCATACAATCTAAAGTAGAAAATGTTTTATTTGATTATGGATCCACCCACTCCTTTATTTATAAAGAATTTTCTAAGGATATCACCGTATTACCTCAACAGTTACATGTTGAGTTAGCTGTGACAACCCCTAACGGGAAAAACAGTCACATTAAAAGTTTATAATTCTTCTCCGATTGAAGTTTGTGGGAAAGTTCTTCCTACAAATCTTGTGATCCTTCCTATAGTTGAATTTGATGTGATTTGTGGCATGGATTGGATTTCTTTATATGGAGGTCATATCAATTTCCAAAGAAGGGAAGTCACATTTCATATTCCAGATCAATCTATGATTGTCTATCGATGCAAGGATGAACATAACCTTCCAGTGGAAATTTCATCCATCTTATGGGTCTTGATTCCACTAAATGAAGGTTATTTATCTCAAATGGTTGGTGAGAAACTCATGATTAAGAATATTCCCATTGTATGGGAGTTTGACGATGTCTTTCCGGAGGAATTGCCGAGTCTTCCACCAAATCGTGACGTTGAGTTTTCAATAGAACTTGTACCGGGTGCTTTGCCTATTTCAAATACACGTTATAGAATGGCCCCAATTGAGTTGCAGGAATTGAAGAAGAAACTCCAAGAGAATCTTGATAAAGGATTCATACGCCCTAGTGCGTCACCTTGGGGAGCACCTGTTCTGTTTGTTAAGAAGAAAGATGGATCAATGAGACTCTGCATTGATTATCGAGAACTTAACAAGATCACTATCAAGAACAAATATCCTCTCCCATTCATTGATGACTTATTTGACCAACTACGAGGAGCTCAATACTTTTCCAAGATTGATCTTCATTCAGGGTATCACCAATTAAGGGTCAAAATGGAGGATATTCCAAAGACGGCTTTTTGTACAAGGTATGTACGCTATAAATTTATAGTGATGCCATTTGGTCTTACTAATGCCCCTGTTATCTTCATGGATCTGATGAATAGAGTCTTTAGAGACTATCTTGATCAGTTTGTGGTAGTCTTTATAGAAGATATTGTTGTATATTCAAAGGGAAAGGAAGAACATGAAGATCACTTGAGAATTATATTGAAGACCCTGAGAAAGCAGAAGCTTTATGCCAAATTTAACAAGTGTGAATTTTGGCTTCAAAGAGTTTCATTTTTGGGTCACATAATCTCAAAAGAGGGTATATCTGTGGATCCAACAAAAACAGAGGTTATCGAAAGATGGTCAAGACCAACAACAGTAACTGAGATCCAAAGTTTTCTTGGTTTGGATGGATATTATCGACGTTTTGTGAAATATTTTTCATGATTATCTAATCCACTCACCAAGTTGAATTGGAAAGGAGTTAAGTTTGTTTGGACGGAGGAATGTGAAGAGAATTTCAAGGAGCTGAAAAGAAGGTTATCCAGTGCACCTGTGCTCACACTACCTTGTAGTGGATAAAGGTTTGTGATCTATAGTGATGCATCCAAGAAGGGATTGAGGTGTGTTCTTATGAAAAATGATATCGTGATATCTTATGCCTCACGACAGTTGAAAATCCATGAGCAAAATTACCCAACTCATGATTTGGAGTTAGCTGCGGTAATCTTTGCATTAAAGATTTGGAGGCATTACCTTTATGGTGAAAGGTGTGATATTTATACTGATCATAAAAGTTTAAAGTATATTTTCACACAAAAGGAGCTGAATATGTGCCAAAGAAGATGGTTGGAGCTGATTAAGGATTACGACTGCTCAATCCATTACCACCCTGGGAAAGAAAACAAGGTGGCAGATGCATTAAGTCGGAAAGACCATGCTAGCTTATCTATGATGAGGATCACAAAAGATCCAATATTTATGGATTTACAAAGGATGGATCTTGGAATTATAATGGAAGGGGAAAAATCGTATCTTTCTCAAATGAATGTTCAACCATCTATACATGTGAAGATTAAAGAGGAATAGAAAGAAGATGTCGAGTTATAAAATAAGGTGAGAAATTTTCCTGAATTCAATTTTGATTGTGATGGGATAATAATGTTCAGGAATCGAGTTTGTATTCCTCCCCTCCCCGAATTAAAGAAGGAGCTGCTGGATGAGGCTCATAGTTCTTCATTATCTATTCATCATGGAAGCACGGAGATGTATAGGGACCTGAAAGAGTACTTCTGGTGGGATGACATGAAAAGAGTTGTTGTTGAATATGTCTCTCGATGCTTGGTTTGTCAGAAAGTTAAAGCTGAGAGACAGAAGTCTAATGGGTTGTTACAACCATTACCCATACCAGAATGGAAATGGGAAAACATCACTATGGACTTTGTCACCAGACTTCCTAAAACATCCAAAGACACTAATTCTATCTGGGTCATAGTTGATCGTCTTACAATGTCGGCACACTTCATTGCTATTAGAGAGGATTTATCACTAGATCAGATTTCCAGGATATATGTAAAGGAAGTGGTAATATTGCATGGAGTACCACTTTCTATTATATTTGATATGGATCCAAGGTTTACCTCAATGTTCTGGCGAAGTCCTCAGCAAACTCTAGATACAGAGTTGAGTTTCAGCACTGCTTACCGTCCTCAGACAGACGGTCAGTCTGAGAGGACAATTCAAACTCTAGAAGATATGTTGAGAGCTCGCTCTATAGATTTCAAAGGTGGTTGGGATCAACACCTACCTTTGGTGGAATTTTCTTATAATAATAGATTTCACTCCAGTATTCAGATGGCTCCTTATGAAGCTCTCTATGGAAAGAAATGCAGGACTCCAACTTGCTGGGATGAAGTTGGGGAAAGAAAGATATTAGGAACTGATATTGTTGATGAGATGGCAGAAAAGGTCCGATCTATTCAAAAACACATAAGAGCAGCTTAGAGTCGACAGAAAAGTTATACCGACAACCGAAAAAAGACCTAGAGTTTGAAGTGGGTGATAAAGTGTTCTTACAAATATCTCCCTGGAAGAGGGTCATGAGATTTGGAAAGAAGGGGAAGTTGAGCCCTATATATATCGGTCCTTTCGAAATACTGGATCGTGTTGGGAAGGTAGCTTACTGATTGGCTCTTCCACCGAATCTCTCTCAAGTTCACGATGTGTTCCATGTATATCTCCTGAGAAAGTACATACCTGATCCTTCACATGTACTCAGCTCAGAAGCTGTACCGTTAAAGCAAGATCTTTCTTATGAAGAACAACCGATAGAGATTCTAGATCGTAGAGAAAAAGTCCTACGAAACAAGACCACTTGCTTGGTGAAAGTTTTATGGAGGAACCACCAATTAGAAGAAGCTACATGGGAGCTTGAGGATATGATGAGGGAAAGGTATCCTCATCTGTTTGTTACAAAATGATGAATTTCGAGGGCGAAATTCATTTTAAGGGGGGTAGAATGTAACACCTGAGACTTTTATGAAAAATATTTTGTTTTTATGTAATATAAATCATCAAAGGAATCTTTCGCTACATGCAATCGCGACCTTCCTCGATAGCGTGTGTAGTACGCAACACCAAGTTCCACTAAACAACAATATATTATTATAATATTATAAACTAGCCGTTATGAATAGTATTAACTGAATTTTAAATTTTACAACATTATTATTCATCTTACACATTTTCTAGAACATGGTAAGAGAACAAAATAAATTTTTGGGTAAAATAAGTATTTATCAAAAAATGCAGTTTTGCCACCTTTTGATGGCGCACCCACATTAAATCTAGTTTTTGACACATTTATAAGTTCAAATTGACAAAATAAAATTCTTCTTTTGAATCAGGATATAAAAATTTACTTTGGATAAATTTTTGATATTTTTCTGATAATTTTCATATTTTAATGAATAGTAAAAATACGCTAATTTTTTATTAAAAACAATGTTTTTTATTGAGATAATTTATATGATAAAATTATAATATTGAATGGTTTTAAAGTATAGATAGAATATATTTTTACCATTTAATATAATGTATGTCATTACCATTAATTTCACATTGAATTCATAGGTAAAAACATTTCAATCTTTGGCAATGTTTTAACTTTTAAAACCCATTTTCTTAATAACGGGATTTATTTTAAATTAATTACTGAAACTTATATGTTTTAAATTTTAAAAAATGGATTCCATATTTGGAATCAGTGGGTCCGAATTTTTTTCATAGGCTACTTTTTATTTTTGGGCATTATGAATAGTAACTACGGTAAATTTTATCTACCATTGTTAAAGGTAAATCAGGTAATTAAGGGTAAATATAAGATTATAAAATTACCCTAACACCTGCAAAAATCTTATTGGATGACTAAAAGTCGACCCATATCACCTAAGGGTCGGATTAGATTCATTTAATGGACTTTTTTCCATGAAAATAATTTAATTATTATTTAAACCAAAGAATGTGACAACATGTAACTTTCTTAAATCTTATAAGTATAATAATTTTAATTTGGTGATAAACTTAATGAAACTTAGAAAATTAATAGTCTCTAGTAATCTAATACAAGTATCTACATTATAGGAATTTATTTAGAATTTTTAGGGATTAAATAATTATCATTAATTATGACACAATAGTGATGTTGAAATTATTTTATTAATTAAAATATCAAATAATTTTTTTTACAAATATTAAAATAAATATTATTTGAACTATTTGATGTACGACACTAATTTTATATACACATATGACATCTTATGAATCTATTAAAGCTTATATTTCAAACATATCTTCTGTATATATTTTATTTAAATTCAAATAAATGAATAGGGTCAAAATTGACACTATTGTTATTTTATAAAAATAACATATTATAAAATTGTTTAAAAATCACAAAAATATTTAAAAATTATAAATTAAAAGTTATTTGGTAGAAAATGTAATAAAGTGTCAAATTATGGAAAATTTACAACACATATGTAATTATTTATAATAATTTAAAATTTAGAATATTATTACCACAAAGAAAATTAAATTGATAAATAAGGATAAATCATGTTGATAATGTTTAAAATAAATTCCTAACATGTCTAAATTTTATTGGTTGATGAGATTACAACCCTATATCATCTAATATTTGGTTATGAGTCATTTTGGATGTTTTTACGTGGGGTTGAGATTTAATATAAACTAATATTTCTTATAGTTCCAAAGGTGCCCCTCTCCTCCCTTATAAAAGAGCACCTCCTCCCTCTCTTCCTCACACCAATTTGAGCCTTCAAGCTCAGCCAACGCATGCCCATTTCACTTACCCACTTCATTAGAAACCTACTAGAGGTACTGATCTTATCAAAAGACCAACTCTAGTGCCTTAAGAGAAAGTTTAAAGGAGGCACTTCGAGAAAGAGGTAATACCTTCTACCATTTTCTTCAAGTTCCATTCTTATTCTACTCCATAATCATTAGTTGTTTCATTATGAGGTAATAACATCAGTACAACTCATATAATTATATGTTATTATAAATATGAAACAACCCTATTTCACCTCTTATACATCCTACAGAAAACGAAATCACCGCGCGTGCGTACGTACGGAATACAATCTCCACGCTGTGGTGTAATCTATTTTCCACCACCAAATTACTTGGATGGGTATAAGGGTGAAAGTAATGAATATATATTATTATTGTAAAGTGGTATTGATTCTGAAATAGTATACATACACTCCAATACAATTCCACGATCATGGGAACGATATCATCGCTCGTGCGTACGTACGGAATACCGTCTCCACAATGTGATGCGATTCGTTCTACATGATCTTCATTGCATAATGATTATATAAATGAATTGAATGAATGAATATGATATATATTATACTAATACCATTCTGGAACTAAGGTGTCTATATCCTAAAGAGAAGAATAAGAATTTATTTGAAAAAACACGCATAAGAACAAAAAGTAATAAACATCCGAATAACAAGTAGTAATGAAATATTATTAATTAGAAGCTAAGAATATGGCCATATATGATATCATAAAAATAATTATGATTCTGGAATAAATCAATAACATTATTTAAATCATTATACAAGAGGTTTGGACACTTACGAAGCAAATCAGACCTAAGGTAAGGGAAATATCACAATCTCATTTTTATTCGAGATTGTTTATACTTTGAAATTTAATGGGGTGTATTTTATCATACACATCCATGTTTTCTCAATATGTAATATTATTTCCTTCTACCTAAAATTATTTAAATCCAATTTTACCCTTCATTGAGTTTTTAGTAAAAGATATGAAAGGAATCTTTTGTCGTTTTTCGTACGAGGTACTTTTTTGACATTTCCGACAAAAGGACGAGAAGAATGTTTTTTTAACTTATACGACATGAATGGATTTTTGAAACATTATTTCCAAGAAGATTCCTTTACATGTTTTCAATTTTATTTTTAATCAACTTCTTTTGGTTTAGAATTGTATGACATGTTAAGAAAGGAAAAGTGTTTTTGAAGTAGAAAGGATATTTTCCTCAAGAATGGAGTTCAAGTGTTTTATCAAAATTATTTTCTATATAAGATTATAAACGGTTCTATTTTTATCTCTATTATTACATAGATTTGATTATGTTGTGATGGAATTATTTTTATGAATTCCTTTATCTTATATTAATTGTTTTATGATGTCATTATGTTTAAGATTCCCATTTTTATTACATGGGTTATGCTATGATGTATGGTTTATGATTTTGTGGCACACATAAGAATGTTATAATTATGAGATGTGTGGGACCTATATCTCCCTCAAATTCATTGGGTAAAGATTTTATATCTCATGAGTTAGACATGTCTGGAACAGTAGGTTAAACCGGTTCAGTGAAACAGGACTGAAACGAGGAGTGAACTCAGTTCAGAAATGGACTTTGTCCACTAAGATAGTCTTGGCAATGAGTCTTGACTAATAAGAAATTATTCTAAATGATTATGTGTGTATGACACAAAGTTTCATATTTTAAGTTATTATTATTGGGATTACATTTCACTACTATTATTTATCCCATGTTATGAAATTATGATTTCTTTTGCAGGTTAAGATTTCCCAAAGTTATGTTCTTATGATGTGATTGATATTTCTTTTGTTTACCCTTACTGAGCACTTGAGCTCACCCTTTTGTATGTTTTATTTCCACAGGTTATTAAAAAGGTTATTAAGTAGGATATTCCAAAAGGGACTCTAGATATAGTGAAATAAATGGGAGGCAAAGTAGATGCTTTATGAACCAGTTTTTTATGTTTCCCAATTTCTAAAGACTCTATACCTATACGGCCCTTCCATGGTTTTATTATATGTTGTAATAAGTATGCTTCAATTTTGAAGTATTAAAAATGTATGTAAAGTATGGGTCGTTATAAAAGTGAACCCCTAAATAAATAATATGAAAGTGGTTAAATGAAAAGGGGGTTGGGTTTGTGGCTTGTTGTGTGGTGTTGTGCATCTAGAGGTAGTAGAAAAGGTGATGTTTGGTAACTTAGTTGTTTGTTTGAAAACACATAGGTTTGGATGAGTTCTTGGTATTATGTATATTTATGCTTGAATTTTCCTTATGATTACTATACCCACCACACCCTAGTTGAGCACCACGTGGTGAAAACCCCCATTTCATGGGGATGGTGTCTTTTCCAACATCCAGGTGAGAGGATGGATGGCTTGTTACTGACATTACCCCTTACACCCTCATCTGAGTTCTTCCCACTCGATCGTATCCAGGCATGTTGTAATGGCCTGAGATTTACCGTAGCCGCAAATCCATTTGGAAGGTTTGATGCGGATGAAAAGCCTAGGTGTTTTTGGTCCAGGATTGTTTTCCAATGTATCATCAGGATGTGGCCCAAGTGTCTTCAGGCTAGAGTCTTGATTGTTGGGGCCCATGTGTCTCTAGGAAGGATTGTGTGTGGTTTGAGGCCTAGGTGTGTGCGGGAAGGTTGCAGCAGTTGGACTGCATATGGAAAGAGTGGTAGTGTCAATACCTTAGCTGTTATGAATTAGCAGGAAACCAGTGAGAAAGTGGTGTCGGGTACCCAAACGTCGATGTGATTATACTACTACCTTACTTGACTAGCATTATTTGGTGCGGGTGCCTTGGTGATGCTAATCTTTTAAGTATTCCATGGTAGGTGCCTTGAGGTTCTACTATTTTCTCATTGGGACATTAGTTTTTCCCCCCACTTGTGCACAAGTAGAATTATTTTTCCTACTAAGTATACTTATATACTCAACCTATGTATATAAAACTATTTATAGGTCTCTAGGAGGACTTTGAAGACTATTATGGACCATACTATCTTGGGAGTTGGGATTAGTTGTTGTTGTTGTTTGTTAGCCTCTTTTCTTTTGGTAATTTACTTGGATGTTTTTTTGTACCTTGTACCAGCTTTACTTTTGAACATGCTTGTGGGAATGTATTTTTGGATTTATATTTTCTTTTAGTATTTGGAGTTGAATGTCATTTTCCTTCTTATCTCCCGATCTCGTTCTATAAAAAAGGGTAAGGACTTCTATTTTAGCTGAGATTCCATACCATTTGGTGCTAGTCACCGCTCTAGGGCCTATTGAAGGTGAGAATCAGGGGTCGTTATCTCCCCTTAATCTTGAGGAAGGAAGGTCATGACACTTTTCTCCCCCTTCCCTCATCATGAAGAAAGAGGATCATGATAATATGTATACCACAGTATAAAAAGTGGAGGTTTTTGATATTAAAATCTTAAAGGAATGAGAAAATTGATTTAGAATTCCAACTATCTGTCATGAGACTCACCCCTATATCTTTTATAGAAATATGTTCTCCTCATCATGTTCATCTCCTGAATAATAATTATTGCAA
Source organism: Viscum album (assembly GCA_963277665.1). Lineage (NCBI taxonomy): Eukaryota > Viridiplantae > Streptophyta > Magnoliopsida > Santalales > Viscaceae > Viscum > Viscum album. The sequence goes on from OY728157.1 coordinate 176,179,893, forward strand.
TTTGTTTCTTTAAACTCCTCTCCCATCTCTTTTATTTTGATTGTAATACATTGATAAATTTTCATCTCATGGATGACTACTGCTTAGTGTATTTAAAGCAACATAAGTGCACGTTCACAAGAGATTAGGGATTTTTCAAACAACAAAATGAAATGATAAATCTCTTGGAGATGATTTGATGAGGATTATTTTTCTATAACTTTCACATTTTAATGAATTAATTGGGTAAAACCTATCATAGTAGATTAATTATTTTCTTAAATTAAATTACCCATTTTCATAAACATGCTGAAATTCTTTGAAATAATCAAATTTTGGGATTCCATTTTTAGAATTATCTATAATTTTCACCTTGAATAATGAATATATTATGTGTATTTATAAATTTGTTGTTAAAAATAATAATTTATAAATCCAATAGGATAGGTATGAATCAAAAATGGATTCACACTAATCCCTTCAGAAAAGAGTGTGAATATGTAGTAAAAGAGTTTATAAAGTTTTCAAGGGAACATGCATATGACCCTTCTCAAATCCACTATCCATGTTTACATTGTTTTTATTCAAGACAAATTAGTCCATAAGAGTTTGCAGAACATTTTATTTGTCAAAAAATAGATCAGTGCTGTAAATGTTAGACTAAACACAGAGAACAACTGAATATGGACAGTGGTTGGGACATTACTATGGTTTATCGATCATTTGAAATGATAACCAGTAAAAATTATGATATAGATCACATGGAAGAAATGAAAATGGAAATTAAATATGACCTTCACGATTGTCCAAAGTTTTTTGAGGAGTTAAATATTTATTCCAAAAAACATTTTATACTGGATGTACTAAATACACATCATTATCAGGTATATTTTATTTATATAATTTGAAAACTAACAGTGGATGGAGTGGCACCAACTATGAAAAAACTACATGGTATCCTGAATTAGATGCTACCAGAAGAAAATTAACTACCCTACTGAAAATATGACACTAAACAAATTTTACGTTCAATGATCATGATCTCTGAGAAAACACATAATTTAAGATGGGAACCTACGTCATCCGTAAGAATGTCCTTAGTGGAAGAAAATTGATTAAAATTATCATAAATTTTGAAATGAGATGATAAAATTTCATCTTATATTATCTAGAGATGGAATAAATCCTATTGGTGTACATTGTAGTACTCACAACATATGGCCCATCATGTTGGTAAGTTAGAACTTTCTACCGTGGTTATGAATGAATCACAAATACATTATGCTATATCTTCTTTTATCTAGACCAAAATAATTCGGTAATGATATTGATGTTTATTTGGATTCATTTATCAATGATCTGAAGTTGATGCAGGATACATGCGTTACAATTTATTATTCTCATAGAAGTGAAGAATTCACATTGAGGTCCATGTTGTGGGGAAGAACAAATTACTTCCCCAATTATGAAAATTTATAAATATATAGCATTGAAGGAATGTTGGGGTGTACGATGATTGAAAAAATGCACATAATCATTTCGGTTGAAACATTACTCAACGACTATGTGTTTAGAACATCAAAAGTTTTTACCTCGATGATAGAAATACTAATCATGGATGAAAAAATTTGATTGGAAAATCAAATAAGGTAAAACATCATCACAAAGTAAATGGTGATTAAATATATAATAAAGTAAAATATATTGACACTATTTTCGGTAAAACATTTTAAAAAAACCATAAAAATCGTATTGGTAGAAAAGATCATTTTTTTTGAATTACCGTATTGGAATTTTTTGTATGTTAGAAATTTTCTCGATGTCATGAATGTAGAAATAAAATGTATTTGATAGTTTTATTATAACATTAATAAATTATCCCAGAAAAATTGAAATATTATATAAAGGCTAGGTTGGAATTTATTGAAATGGGGATAAGGGATGAGTTGGCACTAGTGAATGGTAAAAGATGAATTTTTCTTCCTCCAGAAGCTTACACTCTATCCATATAAGAAAAATTGAAATTTTTCCTCTCATTAATTGTGTAAATTTTCCACATGGGTATTCATAAAATTTACAGAAAGTCATGTTAATGGATCATTTGAAGTTACAAGGACTAAAATAACACGAATATCATGTTTTAATTTAATATGTAATTCTTATTGCTTTCCATTGCATTTTCCCTAAAAATTCACGACATACATTAACCATACTCTCTTTTTTTCAATGTCATATGATGTAAATTTATAGACCTGATGATGTTTCCCATCATGAATAGTGATGTTTTAGTCATATTATGTGAATTAGTGATGTTCTTCCCACCTTACTTTTTTGATATAATGGTCCACCACATTGTTCACTTTGTTGGAGAGGTTGAACTAGGTGGCCCAATCCATTACACATGGATGTACACTATTTAACTATATATGAAGATTCTAAAATGGTGTATCAAGAATAAAAGTCGCCTAGAGGGTCTTATTACAAAATGATATATTACTGAAGAAGCTATTTAATTCTATATCTATTACCTATTAGATGTTGATAGCATTAGTATCTCAAAGTCTTGTCACAGTGAACACCTTATGGGTGAAGGGATTTTTGAGAGTGATGTTGTTAAAAATTCCTTGATAGAGAGGGAGTAAGAAAACCTTTATATTTAACATAATAGTGAATATGTTGATCCATACATTGAATCCTACAATAAAATTTTTATAGATTTAAATCCATACAGGGTTGAAGGATGGATATCAAATATACACAATCAATAGTTTATAGAATTGTTTTTGTGATCAAATTTATAAATAATTATCTGAAAATCATAATTGAATTACAGAACAACATCAATAGGTAGCCTGGGGACTCAAGGAAAATTTTATATTATAGACTAGCATGGTAATAAATGGTTATTCATTTAATACAAATGAAAATTATGGATACAGTTTTATGAGTAAAAGTGGTGTTAAAATTGTGGCTGATGTGATCCACATATGGTTCTAAGGATAGAAATCCAATTAATAAAAATATATCATATTTTTTTAGTATCGAACAGATATATGTGTCAGATTATATGACATTTCATGTGCCTATTTTCCATTGAAAATGGGTTGAAAATATTAGTGATGTAAAATTTGATGAAACGGGCTTCCTGAAGGTGAATTTAAATGTGGAATGAAAAAATACAAGAAATTTATAATGACATCACAAGCACGACAAGTATTTTATGTCTCTAATCCAATGAACAATAATTGGTCGATTGTCCTGCTGGAAACTAAAATAAAATTTGGGTCAGAAGAAAATTAAATCAAGGATAACCCTTTTATTGGGAGATCGCAATCACTTAATGATGATCCTAATGTAAAAAATTTATTTTATGTTATAGGCGACCATACAGAGAGGATTTAGATTCTTGATATAGGTACCAAATCCATGAAGCCTTAAAAAAATAGAGTTCAATGAGAAGGTAAAAGTTTTTTTAATATACAATGTTTTTCATCATAATATTATATATTCTGTACTACATTAACATAATCTAAATAAACCGCTTGACTACTCATGGAGACAATGTATTCTATACATGATGATGATACCAATCCCTCAGAAAAACAAACTATAATAAATGAAACCATTTGGAAATATATAAATGAAATTTTATTATATACTTTCTATATTTTACCAAATAATTATATATTGGAACATTGATTCAATTTTCATTATTACTTGAAGAGTTCATTTTTTAATGATTTGTGTTCATCTGGAATGCCATTATAGGAAGAGAAATGTTTCTACCTTTACTCAATCATAGATGTAATCTTGATGTTTTCACAGTAAAAATCCTTACCTTTAGAATTAATAAATTGATTCATATTTATGTTTAATTTATTTATTTTTAGTATTACTCACATAATAATTGTATTATTTTATAGGTGGATTATTATTTTTTGAGTTGGGGTGATTGGTCAATCTTTTAGGCCTTTCTGTTCCAAAACATCCACAAACTTCTCCTCCCTCAAAACCAGTCAACCCTATAATGTCGACTTTTATCGCATTATTTTAAGTTACATGAACTACTCATTCACAAAGGTAATATTTATCTTTCCATAGTAAAATAATTATCTATATAATTAATTTTTTATTCATATTTTTGTTTAATGTTTTTTAGTAGTACTCACATAATAATTTTTTTATTATACAGGTGGATTCCATTTTTTGAAGTTGATGTAGTTTTCTCAAAGCATCTCATGCAGTGTAGATAGTTCAACCAAGAAAGTATTTGGATATCATGGTAACATTGACACTTAAGATTGTTTTGATACTTTGGGATGTATAGGAATCAACTGAACCTTAATCTGAAACATGGTGTGACCGATATGACTCCAAGTACTTCTTTCTATTTAAAAATGACTATAATTTTAGTAAAATAGAAAATGGACATTCTCAATACCGAGAAAAATAATATTATTATTTTGAAACATTAAAACAATGGTCCATATGTAATTTGTGACATGTAGGAATCAGCTACACCTAAATTAGATACATGATGTTCCTGGTATGACTAAATGTGTCTGTGATCAGTTTAAAATTGATATTTTACTTTAAAAAGTGTCACTCACTAAAAAACAAGAAATCATTCTTGGAAATATTAATAATATTGGGAGTCAATTTATAAATTATTTGTGATGTGTAGGGATCAATTTCAGATAAAACTTATACACGATGTGAGCTGTATGAGTAAAAGTGAACTAAGTTTGAAATGATTTTTTTGTAAAAAAGACAAGTGAAATACTCATAACTAAGAAGATACATTCATACTGTTTTGATACTTTAAGATAACAATCCATAAGTCATTTTAAACAAATAGGAATCATATGCACCTTAATATAATGCACGGTGTGATAAGTGTGACTCTAAGTGTGTCTTTATTTAAAATTGACATCAATTTTAGTAAAAATAAAAAATTACACTGAAATCAAAACAATAATATTCATATTGTTTTTATAAATTAGTAAAATGATCCATAAGTCATTTGAGATGTGTAAAAAATAGTTTTACCTCAATCTGATGCACGGTTTGACCGGTATGACTCTAAGTGCATCTTTTTTTTTAAATTAATATCAATTATAGTAAAAAGGAAAAATGGAAAACTCAAAACCAAGAAAATTCATTAAATTTTATTAAATAATTTAGGAAAATTATCCATAAGTCATTTTTGATGTATATTAATCAGCCTCACCACAATCGGACACATGATTTTCCCAGTATGACTTAATGTGTTTAGTATCAGTTTAAAATAAAACTTTTAGTTCAAAAAGTGTCACTCACTAAAAAAATGAGAAAATGAGATCATATGTTTTTGATAATATATGACATTGATTCATAACTCATTTGTGACAGGTACTAATCATTCATATATCAAATTGACACATGATGTGAACAATATGAGTCAAAGTGCATGTTTTAATTTTAACATGAATGTTTAGTAACAAAGAAAAGTGAAATACTCAAAACCAAGAAAAAACATTCATATTATTTTATTACTGAAAAAAATGATCCATATGTAATTTGGGACATGTATTAATAAACCACATCTATATTTGATACACGGTGTGACCAGTATGACTCCAAGTGAATATTTTTATTTAAAATTTTCATCAATTTTAGTAAAAAGGAAAACTAACCAACCAAAACCATGAAAAATTATTTGGATTGTTTTGATAATTTATGTAAACTATCCAAAAGTTAATTTTGATTTTTATGGATCATCCACACCTCAATCAGATACATGATATTTTTGGTATAGCTTAAAGTCACTGTTATTAGTTTAAAATCTACATTTTAGTTCAAAAAATGTCACACAATAAAAACTATTCAAACATGATTAGGTATTCTTAAAAATTTAGGATAACGTTTTATAATTCATTTTTGATATCTAGGAATTGGTATCACATCAAACCGATGTGATCAAAATGAGTCAAAATGCATGTTTCCATTTTAACAAGACATTTTCATAAAAAAGACAACTCGCATAATAAAAACTTTGAAAATAAATTTTTATTGTTTTGATTCTTTAAAAAAATGATCCATAGGTCATTTGAGACATGTAGAAATCAGAATCTTCTCAATCTGACCCATAGTGTGAGTTTTATGACTCAAATTGAATATATTTTTTTAAAACTGACCTCAATTTTAGTAAAATAGACAACTGACCTAATCAAAACCGAGAAAATGAATTCATATTGTTTTGATAATTTATAAAAGCAATCTATATGTCATTTGTGACGTGTAGAAATTATACCAACCTCAATCTGATACACTATGTGCTCAGTATGACTCAATGTGTCCGTTATGAGTTTAAAAATTGACATTTTAGATCAAAAAGTTTCACTTATTTAAACTAAACCAACACACTCATATTTTCTTAATAACTTAGGAAAATAATTCATAAGTTTTTTAAACATTTATTAACCAGTTTCATGTCAAACTGATACACTATGTGATTTTAATGAGTCAAAAGTTTGTGTTTACTGTTTACAATGACATTTTAGTAAAAAAGACAAGTAGCATACTAAAAAAAATGACAAAACACATTCATATTGTTTTGATACTTCCAGAAAATAATACAAAAGACATTAAAGACATGATAGAATGATCCATACCTTATTACAACACACAATATGTCCAGTAGGACTCCAAGTGTGTGTTTTTATTTAAAATTGGCATCAATTTTAGTAAAATTAACACTTTATGTTAATTTATTTCTTTATATTATTACATTCCCAATAATTGTTTTCATATATAGGTTTATTATTTTTCTTTACTAGGTGTGGTTTTCTCATCAATAGTATGAGTTAGAGTGCGGATTAAAATACAAGGAAAATTTGATGTTTTTGAATATATATAATTATTTGTATTTATGTAATTGTATAAAACCACATTTTAAATATCTGTAATATAGTTTTTTTCATATATTTCTGTTTTAATCTTTATTTCATTTAAATTATGTATTATGACTTGTTTTTGTTTATATCTGGTGTGTTTATGGGGTTTTAGTGTGCTATTACAACACATTTCACTGGTGTTATAGTGTGATGTTGCTCGACACTGCAATATGGTCCATTATAACCACTTTTAAAAGTATTGATAAAGGAAACATTTTTCAATTATTTTTCAATTATTTATAAAGGAAACATTTTTCAACTCTTTTAAAAGCACTGATAAAACAGTAGGGATTTTAATCTTTCTCAAGTTGTCAGTATTTTTCTAGCACTGATAATGGACATTTCTAGCACTGTTAAAGGCCTATTTTGTTTTAGTGCGTTGTAATTTTTGTAGGGATAGACTTTTCATGACATTTTTCGATCTCTAAGACCCTATTTAGGTAATTGTTTGGGAGTTTAATGGAATGACCGTTTGTGGCACAATATAACACATGATGTCCTTATCCCGAAGCCTTATGTTTCCTCATATCTTTCCTTAATGTCTTATATTCCTTTAACAATCATATAGTGCATGAAATTCTTGAATTGAATTTTGCGTTTCTAGTATAGTTTGGCTTGTTTCAGCTTAAATCTTAATTTTTAACCCTTGGACATAGTCCTTGCCATTCCCTTTATCATCATACATCTTTTTTCTAATTAATTTAAATCTTTTAAGATTTTTTCAAACATTTTTTGTGTATTATAATAATAAAAATTAATATCAACATTTTGAATCAATTTTACTAATTAAATAATGTATTTTTAATTTAAAATGTGCTTGAAAAATAATTCTATTTCAATGAGTATATAAATCAATATATGTAATAGAGAAATGTCTATAAAATGACATGTTTATTAAAACTTTAATTGAATATTAAAATTAAAAAGAAAAATATCAAAATATTAGAATTGTATAGAATATGGAATTATGTATATTTAGAGATTCATGGAAGAATTTTTTTTGAAAACCCTAGGGGGCAGGAATGTCACAACGAATAGGTTGTTTGTTGGATTTTTAACAATCAATGGTGCTGATTGATGTTGGATTTTATTATAGTTAATAAAAAATTTCTATTATATATAAAAAGCTAAATGGAGAGAATATAAACAAGTTAAAGATTTGTTGTATGTTGTATAATCATTATAAATCTATAATGTTATAGTTAAGAGATTATATATGGTGATATATAGAAGATATTTTGATATGATTATCATGCATGGAAAACATACTTAGTGAAGGGTGTATGACATTAAAATACATAATAGAGGATACATAACATCAAGATACGTGGAATTTGTAGTTGAATATGATTGTGTATCTTCTTTTTTGATTTTTAAAATTATTTAGGCTATTATAGAGAGTATATAAATGATAAGTTATGAAAACATTGAAATTAGTTTAGTCTGTAAAAGAAAATTATGGTTTGAGAAGGGATAAATTATTTGGGGAATAATGAAACTCTATTTTGTGAGAGAGAAGAATTAATTAGTTAACATTTTTTATTTGGTTTTATTAGGAGTTAGAAGAATTTTGGGTTAGATTTAAGAAGTTTAGTGAAAATTATAATCTTGTTTGGTGAACAAAAAAAACAATGCCAAAATGTGGTTCTTATAAGTCTTAGTATAATGTAAAATTAGAAGTTCATCATAGTGGAATGAAATTTGGTGATTAGAATTTTAGGTAACTGTTTTTATAAATATTTATATAAATCAAAGGGATAAAAATTATTGTGGCTATGATCATGGTTAAAACCAAAATGAGGAGCTTATCATAGCTAGGGATAGGGCAAGGACCCGAAAACAAAACATTTATAATCTTAGTACATGAATCAATAATTAAGATTCTTAAATTCCTAATGATATTTATTGATTTAGAGTTTCAGAAGGTTTTTTCACGAACCGCACATAAAAAATCCTTATATAATAAAGTGTACACCTTTATTCAGTGTCCATTTTTCTAAAAAAATAAACTTTTTAAAAGAAAAATGTTTTATTTTCAAGAAATATATTCATGACTTGCAAATTTAATTCTTCATCCTTCTTATCGAACCCAAACCCATTGATTTTTTTAAAATGTGTGTTAGTAGTAAAAAGAATAGTAAAGGAAATAAAATAAAAAGAATGAATCTCGTTATCCCATTTTAAATTCAAGAGACCATAAAAGAATGTTTCATTTAGAATTTTAACTCAAATGATATCATATTCAGTGCCCATAGTTTTTCATCAAACACATTATATGAAAAATTAAGGGGAATATAATAAACATGATAATTTTATAAAAAATAGGAGAGCCCATGATTTTTTTCTTAAAACATTCCTTTTTACCCTAAAAAGAAATAAACCTTTTAAAAGTATCATTTTCATACAATTTGAAATAAACTTATCTTCATTTAAACTCATTAAAAGGAATGGTAAATTTATTTAGGTTCTTTGGGACATTAACTTCATAGAAATATTACATAACCCTTAGAATTGTAATAACCATATGGTCTAATTCCAACATAATTCTATAGATAATATAATCATTACCCAATGCATTGGAGCTCTATCTTGGTGAACCCATACACTAATATATATTGGGTTCACCCATATTCGTGAGATATATTGGGCTCACCCATCTTAATGAGCTATATCAGGCTTACCAATTATCATAATTAATTTACGAGGACTATATCATGAATAACACCATTAGAAAACCCTTTTAAACTTTTATATAATACTTTTTTAGATATCCCTTTCCTATTAAAAAACAATTTCAAATATAAAATACCCATAATAGAAGAGAAACATGGGTTTTATTTGATGAAAACGTGAATTTTTGTTAGGTAATCCATAAAATCAAATAATTTTTATGGTGGAGGGAAATGTTGTTGTTTCTTTATATGTTAAAATAGAACATTCCATTTGTATTTTTTTAATGAAATTCAAAACATTCCATAAAAACATTCCATTCAATTTTTTTAATGAAATCTAAAAGATCCAAAAAATTTCTTTTAATTTTTTTTATAACCATATAAATACACGAATAAAATATATATTTTTAAAAATATGGACATCGAAAAAATAAATTTAGAAAATAAATCTTGAAGAAATTTAATATGAGGTTTCTAAAGTAAACTGTCCATTATAAAAAGCATAAAAATATTTCTTTTTAAAACTTTGTAAAGAATTTCAAATATTGTAAAAAATGACCTATGGAAACCATGGATGAAATATTTATAATTTTATTGAAACATTTAGAATAACATGAAGATTAATGAAAGAAAATTTTTAAGAAGAGAATTTAAAATAGGATTTTTAATATAATATCCCTTACCTTGAGTCCGACTAATCCCATAAATTCTTTATCTTCTTGAATAATAATTATATGTTAATTATTTACATTCTTATGAACCTTTTCCTGGTTTATTATTCATTTTTATCTTACTAATAACTATGTTATATTTAATTACTAAATCATCTGAGTTTATTTCAATCATTTTGGTAATATTTGGACCATATTTCGAAAATGACTTTAGTAGGTTGATTATGATCAAAGTGGTCATTATTTCATTATATCTAAAATAAATAAATGAAATAATTTTATTTTTTATGCATCATTTATAATTTTAAAATAAACCATATAATATGATTTTGAAAAAATAACTATGCTACAATATTGGAGATGGTAGGTCGTATATACACATAAGTAACATTTCCACTTTTCAAAGATCATTTTATAAAGAAGTAAGTATTATTCTATTTTTAAAATGTCATTATTTTCTTAATATCATGTTTTTTATTTTAATATACCTATATATGCCTTCTGTGTGTTATTGTGATGAAAAAACTATTCACATCGCTTTGTGGATTTGGTAGTTCCCACGTACGCACAAACAAAATTCTCATTTTTTTACTGAAAGGAAAGGTAAGAATATAAATGATATATTCTTTTTTATAATGATTAATATTTAATTAATAAAATATATATACATTAAATCCATCATTAAAACCATATGTAAGATGAGGTGATGGAAAATGGATTACATCGATTCGCAAGGTGGTAGCCTGCCGTACACACGAATGATTGTTCTATTTCACATTTTATGGAAGATGAGATGATTATTGGTTATAAATTTAACATAATAAAATCTAAAAATATATAATAAACTAATGTTATTATTTATGTGTGTTTTAATATTATTTTAAGAACATAGAAATAGAAACAAAAATAAAATTCTTGGTTATGAACTGTACCTCTTCTTCGGATAACCTCCAAAAGATTACTCCAAAAGCTCACCTTGGTCGGTTTTCTGATAAAACCAAGTAATTGTGTAAATTGGAATTAATTTTATAAATTTATTGGGGTATTTAATTTCTAAACTAAATGGTTCCTTATGTGTGAAGAAAAGTGACGATTTGAAACACTTTTATAAGAGTACGGATGGTCACTCTTGGAATTTCATAAAATATTAAATTAATATTAATTAATTATCAAATTTAAAAAGTATAAAAATTTATTATATAAGAATTTATGATGAATTTTAATCTAAATAACCTCATATAATAAAAAAATTATATTTTTATGTGATGTTTTCACCCCTATATTTTTGTTTTAACCCATGTTATATTTCAAATTTTGACAATTATGGTAGTATTAAATACTGTACCCATTATAGGGTCATGAAAGTTACTATAAATAAAAATTGGACCATAAATGGGACATTGTTTATATTTTATACCAAATAATAATAACTCATTTGAAAATATGAGTTTTTGGAGTTTGACATCATTTAATAAAATATTATTTATTATAAAGTTACATTAATGCCAATTTTAAAAATATTATTTTAATTTAATTTTTAAAACTCCAAGAATACAATTTAATTAAATTATAATGAATTAAAACCTGTATAACGGGTCATTTTTAACTAAAAAATGATGGAATACAAAAAATCACCCAAATAATATTATTTTCAGAGTTTTAAAAGTATATATTTTTTTTGTTTTTTCTAATGATTGCACAATCACTCTTCAAGTGTTTCATTGAAATTTAAACTAATTATTTCAACAAAAAAAATTTAAAATAAATTACCATGCTAAAAAAAATTATCTTTAAAATAAAAAATTATAACCAATCATATTATCTTTTTATCCCTACGTAAAAAATTAAGAGATAAGAAAGAAAAGAGAAAGGAATGTTTGATATTTTTTTATATAAATAATATAAAATTAAAAATCATGTGAAAATTGAAATAAATTGTCATATATTAAAATTTTGGATGATAATGGATGATATATAATCTTCAAATAAAATTTAGGCATGTTTTAGAGTTACTGCCTAGTACTTATCATAATATTTTTACCCTTAAGTAACCTATATTAACTTTATCATGATAAAGAAATTTTCTATGATTACTCTTCCTAATAAATAAAATAAAAGGGAATGATTTTACAAATTTTTATATACTAATTAAAAATATAGAATCTATTTTTTTATATTTAATTCAGTGAAGCAGAATAATTTACCTTAAAACTAAACATGCACAACATGATGAAAAACTAAATTTTTTTCTTTAGAAAATTGCCTTTTTAAGAACAAAACCCATTTCTATACCATATTCAAATATAAAATTCATTAAAAAGGATATTATTGGATTATAATTTATCAAAAGAATCTAATTATATATTTAAAAATAATCCAAAATATAATTTGAATTTATAAATGCTGTAAAATATCCTATAATTTCTAATAAAAATAAAATTTGTTTCACTATTCGTTGAAAAATAAATATTTTCAGAAATGTTTGAAAAATTACCCCTAAAATGATATTAAGATAATGAATTTGAAAAATTAAGTTCATGTTTTGAAATAAAATTTCAACAATTTCTAGAAAATAGTTATAATATTTTATAAAAAAATAATTAAAATGATATTGGATGAAAATATATTTTTGAAGAAGAAAATGAATTTTAAACAAATAGATTAATAATTGAATTAGAATAAATATATAAATTTGAATTAATAAAGATATATATATATAATAATAATTTTTAATACTATTGATACACTACAATTAAGATTCTAGGTTATAAAATTAATATTTAAATAACAATATTTCAAGGTTTGTATATGTTCAGTGTCTCATAATTTGTACGTTGTCGATCACAATATTTTTTTATAATATTGGGTAATTACATTATACCCCTTTAATATATTTCATCAACAAAATTTTAACCCATTCTAATTAATAAAATATTTTACATTTTAAAATACTTTTATTGAAATCCCACATTGTAAAAAGGTTTAATAAGACTTCCTCTTAAAAAGAGAAAAAAAATAAATACAAAGGTTGTCTAGAACAAAAAATAACTAGGTTTCAAAATAAGAAACATTCATGGGAAGTGAATATATATATATATATATATATATGAAAATAACATTTTCCAAATAATTATGGAATGTGAAAAAGATCATTGATCATAATAAATTAAATGATCATGAGAAAGTTAATGGCCAACAAACCATAAACCAAAGAGGTTTTACAAAAAATCATTATTTCATCAGTAATAAATGTAATAGGATTAATTTTTTTTTCAAGATCATTTTCCATGATTTGAGTAATTATTTTACTATCTAAACTAAGAACATAAAGAAATAAATATAATTTATATATAAAATTTCATTCTTTAATCAATTCCCACCACAATCTCATATTTTTCTTCAAATGATGAGCATTCAAGATGCATTTTTTTATGCCTGGAGAATTAAAGTAAACTTATATCATATCATATCATTCCAAAAATGGAAAATTAAATATACTTACTATATTTTGAAATTAACCAAAACATTATGTTAACCAGAAGGTAAGATAATTCATAAGTTCAATAAACCATCATATAAAAAAATAATACATTTATCTCAAAAATTCAACAATAATACCCAAAGATCTATTAAATAATTCTATAAATTACTATCCTTAATTATTCAAAATATTAATGGATTATATTCAAATAAAAATATTAGAAATATTTGATCACATATTCTTCCAAGATAAATTTATCATTTATCTTCAAATAACAACAATCAATCTTAATGTCTCATACCAAAAATGTATATGACATAGTAATATAATCTCTCGGATATTCTAGTCATTTATATAAGTATGTGAATCACCACAAATCCACATTAAAATAAAATATTCTCCTAAAAAATAATTCAAACACTAATCCTAAAATAAAATCGCATAAGTTTTTATTTGATTTAACCATATATTGTTCCTAAAAAATATAGTAATCTTTTTCGAAAATAACATTAATCACTTAATCACCAAATCACTTTTCATTCCCACAAATATATATGATAAAATCTATATTACCAGTGACAACATAATGTTTAATTTAAATGTAATACTAAAAAGGAAATCATAGAGGATAGTATAAGGAAATGTACCATCATTTCCCTTAATTGTGGGTTCAAGCACAACAACCTTGCCGAATGCGATGTGTTTTAATTTTCACTCAAACTATATTAATATAATTCCTATATAATTCTAAAAAAATTATAAAAATCCCCAAATGTATTATAAAATAATATTTTAACCTCAAATTTTTTCTATAAATCTTTTTTCTTGAAAATAAAAAAAAATCTTAATTGACTATCATTAGGAACATATTAACTAAAAGAGTTATTTATCCCTTTATCATATGCTTATAAATGAGTGTCTCAAAAGATTATCACATTATCCCCACACAAAATTTAAAAATTTATAAATTTCATTCAACTTATGTTTCCAAATCTTGAATATAAAGAATACTATAAAATGGTTTATAATTAACATAATATTTAGAATATATCAAAATATAATTGATAAAATGATCCTTCATTCATAATCTTCATTGAAAATTTAACCGTGACTTTCCATATTATTCCACAATATGAAATATACACTTATGATTTTTCAATATCAACTCAATCATGATTTATACTAAGATCATAGGAAAATAATTCACACCTTAAATCTAGACAAGAGGTATTTCCTTTATATTGTTGATAACCCCATTTTCTTCCAGCACGAAGCCCTTACCTCCAGAACAAATAGTCAAGATATTAGTGGTACTTTCTATTTATAATGAGATAGATTAGTTGAAATTATGAAATTCAATAAAAATATGTTCCTTGATCTATTGGAATTTTATAGAAATAATTTTTTTTGGACATATCAAATAGTTTCTTATAGGTGATTTGGATGTTCAAAAAGATTTCAAAATCATTTGAACAATCTCTATCCATGATAGTGAATATTAAATCATCTAGAGAGGATAAAAAGGCTGTGTGAGATCATTTTTCTCTGATATTCATAAATTATATTTAATTTTCAAAGAAAACATCTTTGAAACATAAAATGAATTATTACATTTTATAAAGAAAACAGTCCTTACAAATACAATACCCATGTAAATTATGAAATACTTTATGATTCAAATCCTCAAAATTAGCCTTAATAACATCAACAATATATAATTTTCTAACCATAATTTTTATCTCATAACGTTTCATTTATATCTTATAAAATATAAAATTATTCTTCAGAAATAATCGATCATGATAAATCTAAGAGTTATCTGTATAAAAACCTAATAGAACATCTCCCAAAATAACTTTAATAACTAAAGAATTCTATCAATTGAAACATCAAAAGGTGTTCCAAATCCTTTTTACTTTTTATAAACCATAAACTTATAAACCCATTATGGTATACAAAACTATGAGGTTAACATCACATGAAAATATTATAATCTCACAAGTTTTCTAAACCTTTCTATGATAAAAACAATTAAAATATGGAATTATAACCAATGATCTATAATTGATACTAATCAGTGAAATCCATGGGTGGATATAGATCCTCAATGTAACTCTTTCCATATTCCCAAATTTCAACCCATTCTTCCTGAATCCCTTTGTTAGAGAGTCGCAGTTCTCACAATGTTCACAGTATAAGTTCCTATAGATTAGATCCATTTCTTTTCTCTGATACCAACTGTAAGGACCCCAAAATAAATATACACAATCATGGGTATTTAATCAGTAATTTATTTTTTACATTCATGAGTATATTTATGGTTTATATTTTTATAGTGTTAATTCATAACCCTTACATAACAAACACATGTATTACAAATTTTTCACCTCATTCCATTATCTTTTTTTTCGATGAAATAAAACTTTTAAAAAGAAACATGATTTATTTTCATGAAAAATGTACATAAATTTTATCTTTTATTATTATTTTTTCTTACCCATCCTTGAACCCTATGATGAATATAACAAACCATATCTTTTTTAAGAATTAATTCATGATTTATTACATAATATAGAACTTAATACAACCTAGAAGATAAAGAAGTATAGTGTATTTGGTAATTAGATACATTACATATAAATTGAAATCAAGAAATAATTATATTTATTGAAAACGTTTTTAACATGCTCTCACTTAAAACTGAACGGGATAACCCAGGGACATATATATGAAATGGGTGATCTATATAGCTCAGTATGAGAATAAACCTGGAATCACCTGAATAAGGAAAAAAAATTAGAAAATAGTAATATTAAATAGGAATATTAAAGGTAGGAATCATAAACATGAGCAATGAGATGTGACATAACATGATAATCATAATGGAAATATGGAAAATATGACTACAACATAAAATACAACATCATAGACATAGTTAAAGGCTAAATGATAAGACATCATGATAGAAAAAGTCCCAAAAAGTATTCGGGTTCACCCACTATGCCAATATGATGACTCATGAGACTAGAAATTACCCAATATATTGGAGTGATATATAATTATAGATGCACTTGTCACATTCATTTCATTCTCATGCTTAATCATTCCACAGAGATCCTCCAACATGGATTAATTTATTATTAGATTTTATTCCAGGATCAAGGAGTGTGTAATACATATATTTAAGTACCATTTCAAATAAGTATATGTTTATAAAGGTTATCACACTAGGTAGAAAATGGGTATGGTATTAATTACACAAATATTTTGGTATGGAAAAATCATGTTGACATTTCACCTCTATAAATGGGTCCAATAAAAATTCATAAAACGATAGAAAAATATGTATCTCATCCTTTCGAAAAAATTGACAGTAATGGAGAAATGTAAATACATATACCAATATTTTAAATTGAAAATTAAAGACATAATATAATAATGAAACTTGAATAATAGAGAGAAAGAAATGACCCCTCCCTATATTTTGACATGGTAACAGGTGTACATAATAGTTCATGGGAGGGATTAATGAGAGTGAAAGGGGTCTATTACCATATATAAATAAAATTTATAGTAATGGGGATATGTAATAACATATACCATCATAAAAAAATGTAAATGTAAGAAGCATAGCATAAAATAGTTTATTGAATAAAAAAGGAGAGAAGATTATCCCTTATTTGAGTGTGTGACTCCAAAAGCTTGGGAGGGGCTTCATGAGAGCATGGGGCACCTTTTGATGAATCTAGGTAGGGTAGTTTATAGTAAGTATTTGAACCAAGAATTTTAAGTGAATATAAATGGGATCTTGTTTGGGTTTATATAGGAAATTAGTGTTGATTTCTTTAATATGTCTCAAACATAAGTTTTGGACTCTATAATAAAATAAATAAAACCACAAAAATTACAATGTTTTTTCCCATGGTTTCTTCGAAATGGTAGTAGATTTAATTATTTTATAAGGCCAAGGGAATAACTTAATAAAACAATATATTTTATTATGTGGAAGTGAGTCATACTCTTAAAGAAAAAATTTTAAAACCTTGAAATATATAAATAGTTTTGGAGGATTCAAAACAACTTTATAAAATTAAAAAAATAAACATAAATTAATATTACTTAAAAAGCAAAAAAGTATATTTGATTGTGGATATTCTTTATATTCTTTATTACATCTCTTTTGGGTCATTATGATATCGTAATACAAAAATTTTATTTATACGATATTTAATTTTTATCCGAAAATTCAACTGTCTCAGATAAATATGAAAAAATCACCATTGGATAATTTTGAAATTATGATTCCAATAATGATATCCAATTTATATAAATAATTTTCTAAATATGTTCACTTTCACTTTTAAAATAATAATCTACATTTATAGATAAATACTAGGTTTTTTTAACAAAAACAATTTTTGAACCCTTATAAAAATTACATTATACTTCGTAAAAAATATATGATCATTCATATTTAATAAAAATTATTTAATAACAATATTTTATTAAAAAATTATTTATTTTAAAAATACATTAATTCATCAAAATAAATTCATTAATTTATTTTAAATATTTCCCAATAATACTATTTGTAATTTATTGTATAGAAATAAAAAACATTTATAAATTAATATTAATAGTATAAAAATATATTAATTATTCTAAAAAAATAATGTAAATTCTTATATTTCTAGGGTCTTGATACATATCCATTTAATACACCAGAAAACACGCAAAGAGTAAGGTGCATGATATTGTTACTCAAATGGGATGTTTGACATATATGGTTTGGGTTGCGATCTTGATGTGTTTGAACTTCTCACATCAATAGTTCAACTCACGCTTGTTAGATCTGAATCTACAGATTATACACAAGAGGGGGTGAATTGTGCCTTTCGTAATTTTTCAATAACTCTTTTCTTGAACGAGTTCTATCCTTTATTCTTTATCATATTTTATCATGCAGTGGAAAAAGTAAAATCACGAACACATAGATGTATAGTGGATCGGGGAATAGAAATCCCCTAGTCCACTCCACCAATGCTCTACTCCACGAGCTTGGTGATTTTCACTATCTGGACCTCTTTTCCACAGACCGATTCACAACTGAGTACTGGCAGTTGACACCTTTATAATCCAAGGAAAAACAAAGCCTTCTGGTTCAAACACAAACCTACACAGCTTAGAAGAAGAAGCTGGTTACTCAAGAATAAAAAAATAATTTCAGAAAGAAATTTCCAGTTGATCTTCACAGTTACAAAAGAATGCAATTGACAGCATATGGATCAACGTCACTAGAAATATTGATCTTCAAGAAAAAGCAGTTCTAAGTTGATCTAGTTATAGTAGATATAGAGATATAGTTCACAACCTCAATAGTAGTAGTTCCACATTAGATATTTGATGTAGAACAAGTGAATCTTCTATCGAGTTCCTTCTTTTTGAACAAACAGAGCTTTTATGTTCCTTTTGAATCAACAGATCAATCATGAATAGTTTCAGTCTCTGTTTTCCACCTCTTTCAATAATAGATTGATCACATCATCCTGTACCTTGTGTTTCAGAGAGAACATATATAATAAAACAAATCTCTTGCATATTTAGATCCATAAAAATCGCCTTCTGATTCGCGATATTCAAAAATTTGAATTTACAGAGAATTCGTAACTATCCTTATGACTCGACATAAAAATATCCTTTTAATTCGATCTTAAATCCATTAATAAAACGACCTTAAATCAGTCAAAGTCATAATTTAAAACCGACTTTAAATCCGGCTTGAAATCCGCCCAGAAATCAGCTTACTGATCGTTGCACATAAATATTTTCTGTCAAAATTGCCGACACCAAACGTATGGTTAATGACATGGCATCCAAACATAGGGTTAATAACATAGTCTTCAAACGTAAGGTTAACAACGTAAGGTTGATAACGTAAGGTTGAATAAAAACGTAAGGTTGAATATCCATACTTTTTCTTCAAAACTCAAACGTACGGTAAAGGATCCATACTTTTACATGATCTATACTTTTCTAAGAACATATGGTTGTTCACAAAAATTAAGTTTGATGAACCATACTTTTGAGAAACAAATGAATCACATAGATTTTATGTAAGTTTCTCCTTCCATACTTTGCTGATAACCAAAACGTAAGGTTCCTTCATAACGTAAGGTTATCCTTCCATACTTTGCTGAAAACATATGGTTGTTTAACCATACTTTTCTATTATATCTAAAAAAGTATACACTTTTCATCCTTACGCTACGTTTATCCACGTAGGGTATGAACAGGGATTCCAGAATGAGCTAAAGCAGAATCTGTGCTAAGTAATAAATTCTCGTTATTTCAAGAGTAAAATAAATTAATAAACTCCTGCAAAATACTAAATAAAATCATTAGAAAATAACTAAGGGTATTTGTGAGCATCAAAAATATCATAAAATGACAGAGTATTATTTTCAATAATCTCCCCCTTTAAATAACATTAATACGTATTGTTGAAAATAATACCCCACTCAACAATCTCCCCCTTTTTGATGATCACAAAACCCAAAAAATAATTAAAATAATTTAAACAAAATTAACTTTCAAAATTCGTTATAATGTTTTAAATAAAAACTTCTCCACAAAAAAGATAATAATAAAGCCAAATGTCTCATTTAATTTTCTCCCTCAATAAAATGAATTCTTCCCCTAAATAAAACGTAGGTTTTGATGTTGTGTTTATCCAAATTTCCCCCCTTTTGTGATATCAAAAAGAATGAAAAATCCTAGATTTTAACACGTTTAATATTGCACTGAACTGTTAATAAATTCTATTATGAACTGTTTATCAATAATGAAATCTGGAGTACTGGAATATTAAAAATAAAGTCAGTAAATTAAATAAAGAAAGAAACAAATAAACAATGAAGTAAAATTTTCATTCAAAAACAGTAGTATATACATGAAAATGATATACACAGGAATCAAGGTTTGGGTAAGATAGGCAACATGGTCTATTTCCTCTGGATTGCAGACTTGAAATCTATAAACTCTTCCCAAAGTCTCTTCATCATCCCATCTCCAATCTTGATAATGAGCTCTCCATTCTCTTGAGTCATATGAATGTCCTCAATTAAATTGACTCTGAAAAACTCATGCATCCTTTCCCCTTTTCCAACAAATCCTGACAGCTTCTCTGATAACTGATCTAACAGAATTCAGATTGATGGCTCACTAGATGTCAGTTGATATACTAAGAACTTCTGATTATCCAGAAACACTGACAAAGGATCATCGTTACATTGAAGATCTTGTATCATGTCATTCATGTTGCTCAACGCAACTGTGATAGCCTGAAACCTTCTGATTAAATCAGGTGAAGTACCTGATCCACTAACAGAATTATTTGCAATTGATGCAAATTGGTTCTCCATAAATAGCTTCAGATCTGATAAATCTGACTTCATAACCATTTCAGATTTTAATTGTGCAACAACAGTCAACATATCCTCTTTAAACATTTCAACTTCTTGCCATGAAACTATATACTCCTTCAGCTTTTGAAACATCAAATGTTCTACGTCTAAGGCATTTCTCAGGGAAGAATTCTCAGATTCGAACTGAGATACTTTTCTGTACAGTTCTTCAACTTCTTCTTTTCTAGAATCAGATGCACCCTGTGCTTGATTCACAGTCTCAGGTTGATACAGTAGTACCAAAGGCAATGATTCAATATCAGATTTTTCTTTTTCTCTGTCCTGAGAAGGTTGGTCCACAGATTTTTCCTTATAGTTTTCAAACTCCTCCAAAGAAAAATCCTCTTTAAGTACCTCTATGTGAGCTTCAAAAGTATGCTCACCAAAAACATCAGTATCTATGCCTTCCATTGGGTTTTCAAGAACAATATTTTCAGAAGTTTTCTGAGGTCTGGCCACTTCTTCACCAGGCACGACCTCCATCTCTTCTTCCTTTTTAAGTACAACTTCAACATCAGCTACAATCTGTACGTGATTTTCCCTTTGAGTTTATTCTTGAGCTCTTGATTTCTCTACTGGAGTCGTTCTCTCAGTAACATCTTCCATGATTTTATCAGCAATAACTTCTCTCACAAAATAATAAGTAAATAAAGTTTCTGTGGTAGTTTCCAAAGCAGTGGAAGTGACTTCCTCATTTACTGGTATTTTTCTTCTTGATTGAAGCCCCTCTTGACTTCTTTCTTCCTCAACATCTGCCACTTCAAAGCGAATCCTTCTTGCTACATTGCTGACTATGGATTCAGCTTGTCCCTCCTTGGACTTAGCAGGTTGAGCCTGAGCACTCTTTGAGTCTTCCTCAGCTCCAACTGGAAAAAGTTTTCCTTTAATTGTGCTCCAGAAATATCCAACTATCCTCAAAGTTCCAGCATTAAACGTATTACTGTGATGATAGTTAACTCTTGCATCCACTAATCCCACCATATCTTTCTTAAAAAACAGCTTACAAATAAATATACCAAAGGGGTAGAAATTCATCATGGCCTCACTCTGACAACAGTAACTGAGATACCTTATCATGTATTCTGGAAAGTTTAACTTAATATCACTTAATAGAAGAAACATTATATACATATCAGGGTACAAAATCTTCTCCATTTCTTCCATCCGTGGATCTTTTCCAGTTTGAATAAATTTGACCAAAATCTTCTGATCAGGATCCAAATCTTTGACAAATATTTTCTTTATTATCTTGGTACCAAAAAGAAGTGACATGATGTCTTCGGATTTATGCACAGAATCTCTTATATTCTTCAAGTCGAAATAAAAAACTACCTCATGAGGGCTGTTGAGAATCTGACTAATCTCTACTGAAGAGATTGAGAAATCCCTATCCTCTATATTAGACATCATATTGTCCTCTGTATCTCCCAGAATAAATTGTACATATTTGTAGAAGTATCTAAGTTCTACTTCATACAGAAATTCAGTATTTTCACTGTTGAACATCTGTTTAAGATTCTTAAATGACAATGCTTGCTTCAACAACAGATTTGTCTGAAATAACTTGTCAAGATCGATTACCTTTCCCTGTAAGATTTTTCTTCCCTCAGTGCATTGTCTCTTGGCATTTCTCAACTTGGCCTTACTGGCTCTTTTAGTCCTTACCATTTCCGCAAGATTCTCTGAAGGATGGAAGGTTAGGGTTTCAGAAGTTCGAAGGTTAGGGTTTCAGAAGAGGAAGTGCGATTTTCGGATTTCCAAAGGGTTTCGATAGAAGAGAAAGGGTTTAGAAGTTGAAAAGGCTCTGACAGCCTTGATTCCCATGTAATCACTAATCATTACATATATTTATAAAACAAATAAAATTTTTATATGACGAAAGAAAAAAAATCTTAAACAGTATTCAATAAAAAAAATAAAATTTACATAAAAAATAAAAAAAATATTTCAAAATAAATAAACCCAACTCCCCCTTAATAAAATCAAACCTTGCAGTGGGTAGTGGTTTAGTAAAAATATCTTCTAATTGAATTTCATTATTTATAAATTCTAAAAATATATCTTTTTTAATAACATGATCTCTTAAAAAGTGATGCCTTATATCAATGTGCTTAGTTCTAGAATGACTAATTGGATTTTTTGAAATATTAATTGCACTCGTATTATCACATAAAATAGGTGTATTATTAAAATTCAATCAAAAGTACATAAGAGTGTTTTTCATCCACAACACTTGTGCACAACAACTGACAGTAGAAACATATTCTGCCTCAGCTGTTGACAGGGAAACTGAATGTTGTTTCTTACTAGACCATGATACTAAAGATATTCCTAAAAAGTGACATGCACCTGATGTTCTTTTTCAATCTAATATAAAACTTCCAAAGTCAGCATCTGAATATGAAATCAAATGAAAATCAAGTGTTTTAGGATAAAGAAGAGATTGAAAAATAGTTCCTTTTAAATATCTAGAAATTCTCTTAACAGCAGTTAGATGAAATTCTTTAGGATTTTATTGAAATCTAGCACAAAGACATACTGACACTACTGGAAATAAAACATTTACCAACGGTTGAGAAGTGTTGGGAAAGGCTGGACAACCGTTGGTATAACATATACCAACGGTTCTTCCAACCGTAGGGAAGTAAGCCATTGGGAAAAACATTTCCCAACGGTTTACACTGAACCGTTGGCATAGGGTGGAGAAAGATTACCCTATGCCAACGGTTCTTCAAAACCGTTGGGAAACCTTTTTCCCAACGGTTTGTAAAATCCAAACTCTACTCTTTCCCAACGGTTCTAAACCGTTGGGAAAGGTTTTTTACCAACGGTTTTATGAACCGTTGGTAAAACTAATCCTAGAGTTTCTATTCCAACGGTTTTGAACCATTGGCATAGCCTCTGTTGGGAAAATCAGCCAGCAGCTCCCCAATTTGGCCAGCAGCTCCAGCTCTCCAATTTGACCACCACCAGGTCTAGTTTTGTGGGTTCCCTCTCATTTTTCAATCCAATTATTGTACCTGCAATAAACTAACACATACATATATAAAATTATTGTACCTGCAATAACCAACTAACACTTACATATAGAGAACAAATTCAAACACGTTTAACATATAATGGTAGAACTATACAAATCCATAATTAAATTAGAATTGATAACGTAATTATAAACATACATAATTCATTTAGAATTCAATTTAAAATTTAGATGATAATTATATGTGGAATCTGGAAGTCAATTCATAATTTGATCTGTTTTTTGTATACCATATATTTTTACCTAAAGTAATGTCCATTTTAAACATAATGCATACACCTGGAGTGCTACTGTCCACAACGCGCCTCAGATTGAGGCGGGGTTGACTCATACACATCACATATGACCCCTAGATCGTTGTGCTAATGTATCGACACAATCTGAATGCATTTGATCGGTTTTCCGTATGTCAGTTGATGTTTTTCAATTAAAATGACGTACTTTTGAAACAAAAGGCAGACACTTTGAGTGGTTCCGGCCACACCGCGCCTCAGATTGAGGCAGTGTTGACTCATAAATGTCACATATGACCTATGGATCGTTCTCTTAAAGTTTCAATGGAAACCGAATGCGTTTGGTCGGTTTTCCGTATGTACTTAAATTGTTGTCCATTTTAAGCAAAAGAGAGCCACATAGAGTGATTCTGGCCACACCGTGCCTCATATTAAGGCGGGGTTGACTCGTACACGTCACATATGACCCATGGATCATTTTAATAATGTATCGACACAATCCGAATGCATTTGGTCGGTTTTCCGTATGTCAGTTGATGCTTTTCACTTAAAATGACGTCCTTTTGAAACAAAAGACAGACACTTTGAGTGGTGCCGGCCACACAGTATCTCATATTGAGGCGGGGTTGATTCTTACATGTCACATATGACCCATGGATCTTTATCCTAAAGTTTCAATGGAAACCGAATCCGTTTGGTCAATTTTCCGTATGCACTTAACATGGTGTCCGTTTTAAACAAAAGAGAGCCACTTAGACTGATCCCGGCCACACCGCGACTGGGATTCATCCCGGGTTGGCTCTTACACATCACATATGACCCATGGATCGTTGGGATAAATTATCAACAGATTTGGAATGTGTTTGGTTGGTTTTCCGTATGCCAGTTGTTCTTTTCACTTATAATCCTGTCCATTTTAAACAAAATTGACATAGTTAGAGCGGTTTCGGCCACACCGCTCCTCGGATTGAGGTGGGATTGACTCATACACGTCACATACGACCGATGGATCCTTGTGCTAAAGTATCAACACAGTCCGAATGCCTTTGGTCAGTTTTTCGTATGTCAGTTGATGCTTTTCACTTAAAATGACGTCTTTTTGAAACAAAAGGCAGACACTTTGAGTGGTGTCGGCCACACCGCGTCTCCGATTGAGGCGGGATTGATTCG
Organism: Viscum album; assembly: GCA_963277665.1. Classification (NCBI taxonomy): domain Eukaryota; kingdom Viridiplantae; phylum Streptophyta; class Magnoliopsida; order Santalales; family Viscaceae; genus Viscum; species Viscum album. Next base: position 176,205,537 of record OY728157.1, read on the forward strand.
TACACGTCACATATGACCCATGGATCGTTCTCCTAAAGTTTCAATGGAAACTGAATCCGTTTGGTCGTTTTTCCGTATGTACTTAAAATGTCCCTTTTAAACAAAAGAGAGCCACTTAGACTGATCCCGGTCACACCGCGACTCGGATTCATCCCGGGTTGGCTCGTATACGTCACATATGACCCCATGGATTGTAGGGATAAATTAACAATAGATTCGAAATGCGTTTGGTCGGTTTTTCGTATGTCAGTTGGTGCTTTTCACTTAAAATGACGTCCTTTTGAAACAAAAGACGAACACTTTGAGTGGTGTCGGCCACACCGCATCTCCGATTGAGGCGGGGTTGATTCGTACACGTCACATATGACCCATGGATCATTCTCCTAAAGTTTCAATGGAAACCGAATCCGTTTGGTCGGTTTTCCGTATGTACTTAAAATGGTGTCCGTTTTAAACAAAATACAGTCACTTAGCGGACGACATCGGATTGACCTGAAATCACAGGAAAACAATCCCATTATTATTCGCGATGTGCACACACAGACGACACGTCAATCAGACGTGCGGTCTGCGCGGGAGGACTCATTATGCCTTTTTTAAGCGTTGCGCGCGCTTGATAAACGCGTGTGGGGGGTCCAAACTGGCCGAACGAAGTCCGAATGGCCTGAAATCGGACGACATCAAAGGGTGAATGAATTGTGATGTGTTCGAGCAGACGTCACGTCAATCGGACGTTCCGTGTTCCTGCGGTGACCGGGAACGCCGTTCTAGTGTCATAAACGGCCAAAACGGGCGTCTAACGGTCAAAATCATAGCGGACGACATCGTATTGACCTGAAATCACAGGACAACAATCCCATTATTATTCTCGACGTGCACGCGTAGACGGCACATCAATCGGACGTGCGGTCTGCACGGGAGGGCTCATTATGCATTCTTTAAGCGTTGCGCGCGATTGATAAACGCGCGTGGGGGGTCCAAACTGGCCGAACGAAGTTCGAATGGCCTGAAATCGGACGACATCAAAGGGTGAATGAATTGTGATGTGGTCGAGAAGACAGCACGTCAATCGGACGTGCCGTGTTCCCGCGGTGACCGGGAACGCCGTTCTGGTGTCATAAACGGCCAAAACGGGCATCTAACGGTCAAACTCATAGCGGACGACATCGTATTGACCTGAAATCACAGGACAACAATCCCATTATTATTAGCGACGATCACGCGTAGATGGCACATCAATTGGACGTGCGGTCTGCACGGGAGGGCTCATTATGCGTTCTTTAAGCGTTGTGCGCGCTTGATAAACGCGCGTGTGGGGGGGGGGGGGGGGTCCAAACTGGCCGAACGAAGTCCGAATGGCCTGAAATCGGACGAGATCAAAGGGCGAGTGAATAATGATGTGGTCGAGAAGACGGCATGCCAATCGAACGTGCCGTGTGCCCGTGGTGACCGGGAACACTGTTCTGGTGTCATAAAGGGCCAAAACGGGCGTCTAACGGTCAAAATCATAGCGGACGACATCGGATTGACCTGAAATCACAGGACGACAATCCAATTATTATTCGCGACGTGCGGGCGCAGACGGCACGTCAATCGGATGTGCGGTCTGCGCGGTAGGGCTCATTATGCGTTCTTTAAGCGTTTGCGCGCGTTTGATAAACGCGCGTGGGGGGGGGGGGTCCAAACTGGCCGAACGATGTCCGAATGGCTTGAAATCGGACGACATAAAAGGGTGAGTTAATTGTGATATGGTCGAGCAGAGGGCACGTCAATCGGACGTGCCGTGTGCCCGCAGTGACCGGGAACGCCGTTCTGGTGTCATAAACGGCCAAAACAGGCGTCTAACGGTCAAACTCATAGCGGACGACATCGGATTGACCTAAACTCACAGGAAAATAATTCCATTATTATTCGCGATGTTCATGCGCAGACAACACATCAATCGGACGTGCGTTCTGCATGGGAGGGCTCATTATGCGTTCTTTAAGCGTTGCACGCGCTTGATAAACGCACGTGGGGGGTCCAAACTTGCCGAACGAAGTCCGAATAGCCTGAAATTGGATGACATCAAAGGGTGAGTGAATTGTGATGTGGTCGAGCAGACAGAACGTCAATCGGACGTGCCGTGTGCCCGCGGTGACCGGGAACGCCGTTCTGGTGTCATAAAGGGCCAAAACGGGCGTCTAACGGTCAAAATCATAGCGAACGACATCGGATTGACCTGAAATCATAGGACAACAATCCATTTATTATTCGCGACGTGCACGCACAGACGGCACGTCAATCGGATGTGCGGTCTGCGCGGTAGGGCTCATTATGCGTTCTTTAAGCATTGCGCGCGCTTGATAAACGCGCGTGGGGGTGGGGGGGGGGGGGTCCAAACTGGCCGAACAAAGACTGAATGGCCTGAAATCGGACGAAATCAAAGGGTGAGTGAATTGTGATGTGGTTGAGCAGACGACACGTCAATCGGACATGCCGTGTGCCCACGGTGACCGGGAACGCCGTTCTGGTGTCATAAAGGGCCAAAACGGGCGTCTAACGGTCAAAATCAAAGCGGACGACATCGGATTGACCTGAAATCACAGGACAAGAATAAAATTATTATTCGCGACGTGCACGCATAGACGGCACAAAAATCGGATGTGCGGTCTGCGCGGAAGGGCTCATTATGCGTTTTTTAAGCGTTGCACGCGCTTGATAAACACGCGTGGGGGGGTCCAAACTGGCCGAACGATGTCCGAATGGCTTGAAATCGGACGACATCGAAGGGTAAGTTAATTGTGATATGGTCGAGCAGAGGGCACGTCAATCGGACGTGCCGTGTGCCCGCGGTGACCGGGAACGCCGTTCTGGTGTCATAAACGGCCAAAACGGGCGTCTAACGGTCAAACTCATAGTAGACGACATCAGATTGACCTAAAATCACAGGACAACAATCCCATTATTATTAGCGACGTGCACGTGCAGACAACACATCAATCGGACATGCGGTCTGCATGGGAGGGCTTATTATGCGTTCTTTAAGCGTTGTGCGCGCTTGATAAACGCACGTGGGGGGTCCAAACTAGCCGAACGAAGTCTGAATAGCCTGAAATCGGACGACATCAAAGGGTGAGTGAATTGTGATGTGGTCGAGCAGACGGCACGTCAATCGGACGTTCCGTGTGCCCGCGGTGACCGGGAACGCCGTTCTGGTGTCAAAAACGGCCAAAACGGGCGTCTAACGGTCAAACTCATAGCGGACGACATCGGATTAACCTGAAATCACATGACAACAATCTCATTATTATTCGCGACGTGCACGCACAGACGGCACGTCAATCGGATGTGCGGTCTATGCGGTAGGGCTCATTATGCGTTCTTTAAGCGTTGGGCGCGCTTGATAAACGCGCGTGGGGGTGGGGGGTCCAAACTGGCCGAACGAAGACCGAATGGCCTGAAATCGGACGACATCAAAGGGTGAGTGAATTGTGATGTGGTCGAGCAGACGGAACGTCAATCGGACATGCTGTGTGCCCGCGGTGACTGGGAACGCCGTTCTGGTGTCATAAAGGGCCAAAACGGGCGTCTAATGGTCAAAATCATAGCGGACGACATCGGATTGCCCTGAAATCACAGGACAACAATAACATTATTATTCGCAACGTGTACGCTTAGAAGGCACATCAATCAGACATGCGGTCTGCGCGGGAGGGCTCATTATGCGTTCTTTAAGCGTTGCGCGCGCTTGAGAAACGCGCGTGGGGGGTCCAAACTGGACGAATGAATTCCGAATGGCGTGAAATCGGACGACATCAAAGGTTGAGTGAATTGTGATGTGGTCGAGCAGAAGGCACGTCAATCGGACGTGCCGTGTGCCCGCGGTGATCGGGAACGCCCTTCTGGTGTCATAAACGGCCAAAATGGGCGTCTAACGTTCAAACTCATAGCGGACGACATCAGATTGACCTGAAATCACAGGACAACAATCCCATTATTATTCGCGATGTGCACACGCAGACGGAACGTCAATCGGACGTGCGGTCTGCGCGGGAGGGATCATTATGCGTTCTTTAAGCGTTGCACGTGCTTGATAAACACGCGTGGGGGGTCCAAACTGGCCGAACGAAGTCCGAATGGCCTGAAATCGGACGACATCAAAGGGTGAGTGAATTGTGATGTGGTCGAGCACACGACACGTCAATCGGACGTGCCGTGTGCCCGCGGTGCCCGCGGTGACCGGGAACGCCGTTATGGTATCATAAAGGGCCAAAACGGGCGTCTAACGGTCAAACTCATAGCGGACGACATCGGATTGACCTGAAATCACAGGAAAACAATCCAATTATTATTCTCGACGTGCACGCGTAGACGGAACATCAATCGGACGTGCGGTCTGCGCGGTAGGGCTCATTATGTGTTCTTTAAGCGTTCCGCGCGCTTGATAAATGCGTGTGTGTGGGGGGGGGGGTCCAAACTGGCCGAACGATGTTCGGGGGGTTGTTCGGGATCCAAGGAAGAGGGTAGGGGGGCTGTCTGGGGTCCTGGGAGGAGGGTGGGGGGCTGTCCGGGGGGTGTTCGGGGCGTTGTCCAGGGTCCAAGGAGGAGGGTTGGGGGGGCTGTCTGGGGTCCAGGGAGGAGGGTGGGGGGGCTGTTCGGGGGGCTGTCCGGGGGCTGTCCGGGGCTATTCGGGGGGTTGTCCGAGGTCCAAGGAAGAGGGTGGGGGTGGGGGGGCTGTCCGGGGGGCTATCTGGGGGGCTGTCCGAGGTCCAGGGAGGAGGGTGGGGGGGGGGGGGGGGGCTATCCGGGGGGCTGTCTGGGGGGCTATTCGGCGGGGCTGTCCAGGGTCCAGGGAGGAGGGTGGGGGGGGGGTTCCAGGGTCTAGGAAGGAGGGGGGTTCCCAAACACACAACCACTAAAAGACAACATCCATAAAAACAGATAATATATAAAAATAACTCAACTCCAATACTATACTACGAGTCTAGATAAAACCAAATAGGAACACACCCTCATGTTATCATATTAATAACTCTTCTTGAATCATTGAGAGTCACATCCCAATGATCATAGGATCACCAGCCTAATTGATCACTAATCATGAAACACATGTATGTTGGTCATGTCACCACATGCATCATCACTCATGCCACCATATCAATATATCATAAGGAATTCTCCAGGATAAGACAATATTTGATCACACATCATTCACATTGAGTTATCATAATACAAATTATATTTACATGCTTATGATATAGAATGAATCCACATTAGTAAGACCCACCCCACTCATAAGTTACCATCACATCACTACAACCCATCCTAGAAAGCACCCTACCGCATACAAATTCACCCAATCTAGGGTCTAATACCCAACAGGATCTTACATACTAGGATACACATCATGGATCACTATCAAAACCATAAAAACATTGACAGATCTCAAAAAATTAGTGCATGCCATCATTACCTCATAGAATTGAAAAAAGGTAAGTAACAAGCAATATATCTCACTACTCCATACTCACCCCACAACATAAGGGTCTCACATTACTAGGGAATAATTCTATCCAATACTAAATGATCTTGATCCATTTTTCATATACATATATGATTCACCTCACCAATTACTAAATATTAATAACATACAAAATTATGATTCCATTTAACTAGAGTTAAACCATCAGGTTTAACAAGGAAATTCTATATAAGTATTTGTTTACACTTTAAATAAAGAACATGAATGTCATGTTAACACTCAACATTGATTCATTAATAAATTGTATTCGAATTTTATGGAAATACCAAAATAAATTAGTGAATCAATGTACCTATAGTGGTGCACATGACCACCATGAAAAAATCATAAATTTTTACAAAAACCCTAATAATTGGGAATAACGAAATCCAGAATAGAAGTATATGATTTATAAGAGCTGGAACTATATCGTTGATAAAATATAGGAGTCTAACCTGGTAGGTGCTGATCTGATGGAAGATGTGGGGATTGGGAGGTCCTTCTGCAAGGAATCGCTCCAGGAGGACACGAACTGAATGCTTCTGGAATGTGGGGAGGCCGCTGGCTCGATTTGGTATTTGGGGCTTTTTTTTCCCAACGGTTATTAAAAACCGTTGGGAAAACAAGATTTTTCACCACTTTTCCCAACGGTTCTTAGGAACCGTTGGAAAAAACCTATCTTTCCCAACGGTTGTATGAAACCGTTGGGAAAACTATGCATTGAGGGGTTTTTCCCAAAGGTTTCTATAAACCGTTGGGAAAAACAAGATATGCCAACGGTTCATTGAACCGTTGGTACACAACTGTTGGGAAAGGTCCCTTTTCCAGTAGTGTGAATACATTATATATGGCATGCTAGCAGTAAGATATAACAAACCACCAATCATACCTCTATATAACTTGTTGTCAACTGACTTGCCAGTTTCATCCAAATCAAGTTTTATATTAGTAAACATAGGAGTTGTAAATGAATTGCTGTTCTCAAGTCCAAATTTCTTAAGTAAATCAGTAATGTATTTGCTTTGATTTAGAACATTTCTAAAATAGTTTTGAAGTATTTGAAGACCCAAAAAGAAATTTAATTCTCCCATCATACTCATTTCAAATTCTTATTGCATTAATTTTGAAAATTCATGACAAAGAGTTTTATTTGTTGATCCAAAGATTACATCATCAACATAAATTTGAACCAATAAAACATTATTTTTCACAGTTTTATTAAAGAGTGTTGGGTCTGCCATTCCAACAGTAAAATCATTTTTCAAAAGGAAAGAACTTAATCTTTCATACCAAGCTCTAGGTTATTGTTTAAGGCCATAAAGAGATTTATTAAGTTTAAAAACAAATCAGGTTTTTGAGAGTTTTCAAAACCAAGAGGTTTCTCAACATAAACTTCCTCCATTAAATAACCATTTAAAAAGGCAGATTTAACATCCATCTGAAATAATTTAAAATTCATATAAGATGCATAGGCTAAAAGGATTCTAATGGATTCTAACCTTACTACAGGTGAAAAAGTCTCATCATAATATATTACCTCTTCTTGATTATATCCTTTAGCTACTAATCTTGCTTTATTTCTAGTTATTGTGCCTTGGGCATCCTGTTTATTTCTAAAGACCCATTTGGTTCCAATTACAGGATAATTCTTAGGTCTTTCAACTAAATCCCAAACTTCATTTCTTTTAAACTGGTTTAATTCATCTTGCATTGCAATTACCCAGCTTTCATCATCTAAATCTTCTTCTATATTCTTGGGTTCTTGTTGAGATAGGAAGGTAGAGAATTCCACTAGGTTTCCTAAGTTTCTTCAAGTTTGAACACAAATTTCTAGGTCACCTATTACAATTTCTAAAGGGTGATTCTTTAGGGTTCTAGACTGTCTAGGTAATATATTTAAAGGTTCTTTAGTATCATGTTCCTCTAAACTAGACTGAATTTCTTTTATATCAGTTCCAAAATCATTCTTTAAATTCTCAAGCCTCATGTTATCATTAGAGTCAAGTTCATCCATTTGTTCTGTCCTTTTCTCAAAAGGATCAGATTCATCAGATTTCACATGAACTGATTCTTCAATAATCCTTGACTTCTTATTATATACTCTATAAGCTTTGGAGGTAGTAGAATATCCTAAGAAAATACCTTCATCAGATTTTGGATCAAACTTACCAAGATTATCCTTGGTGATTAAGAAATAAACCTTACATCCAAAAACTTTAAAGTAATTTACTTTTGGTTTTCTGTTATTCCATAGTTCATAGGGTGTCTTTTTCAAAATAGGTCTAATTAAAACTCTATTAATTATATAAGAAGCTGTATTCATAGCCTCTGCCCAGAAATATAGAGGTAGTATATAATCATTTAACATAGTTCTAGCCATTTCTTGAATTATTCTATGTCTTCTTTCTACAATCCCATTTTGTTGAGGTGTTCTTGGTGTAGAGAAGGTGTGTTTAATACCCATATTTGAACAAAAGGAATTAAATTCCAGATTCTCAAATTCTCCACCATGATCACCTCTTAATGAGATTATATTGAAACCTTTTTCATTTTGAACAGATTTGCAGAAACTTTTAAAAAAGTAAAAGCTTCATTTTTAAATTTCAAGAAGAAAATCCATGGAAATATTGAATAGTCTCAACAAAAATATATACATATAATTTACCAGCTAAACTTTCTACTCTTGAAGGTCCAAACAAATCCATATGAATAATTTCTAGAGGTTTAGATGTAGAAACCTTATTAACAGATTTGAAGGATGATTTGTATTGCTTACCAAGTTGTCATGCATCACAAAATCTGTCACTTTAAAATTTGAGACAAGGTAAATCAGAAACTAAATGTTTCTTAGATAAATTATGTAAAACATATAAATTGAAATGACCAAGTCATCTTAGCTAGTTCCAGGATTCACTTACTTTAGTATTCAAGCAGTTTACTTGTTGTTTACACAAGGAATTTAAATCCAAAGTATAGACATTTTCAGATCTTGGTGATTTAAATTTAAATAGTTTATCTTTAGAAACAGTACATCAATTGTTAGTAAAATCAGTAGAATATACATCATCACAAAGTTGTGAGATACTTATCAGATTGTGTTTTAGTCCTTGTACATAAAGTACTTTGTTGATTGAGACTGTTTTTGGATCTCCAACTGTTCAAGTGCCAATGATTTTTCCTTTGGCATTGTCACCAAATGTGACAAGTCCTCCTTCCCTTTGAGTGAGTGAAGAAAAATTCAATGAGTTTCCACTCATATGTGTTGAGCAGCCACTATCCATGTAACATATATCTTTTCTTCTCTTGTGACCTGCTACCTACAAAGACATTCAAACAAGTTGCTTTGGTACCCATATTTTGTTGGGTCCAGGAGTGTTAGCTAGCAATGATCTTGGTATCCAGATTTGGTTTTTTCTTTTAAAATTAGCTGAATCATATAAGTCATTTGAAACACATTCTTTTTTAATACCACAAATTTGAGGTTGTCTTAAGAAACCTTTTTTAGCCACATGTTCCTTTTCCCCACAAAAATTACAATTAACCTTTTTAGAGCTAGGAACAAAATAATTTTTATATATCTTTGTTTTTTCTCCTTTACTGCCAATTCCAAATCTCTCCCTTTTAATGATAGTTTTTCCAGGAATTTCATTTAATGAATTCTCTCTTTTTGTAAAAACCAATGCAGCCTATTTGTAAGATTCTACTTCATCATGCAGTGTTTTTATTCTTGATTCAAAATTAATATAGTTGGTATTAATCGAATTGTATTTATCAGTTAATTCTATATGTTGTTTCAGAATTGTATCTCTTTCATCTGAAACATATTTATGTTTATTTTTTAGTGACTTATGTTTCTTAAATAGTGATTCATATCTTTTTTCAAGCATATTGCAGTAGACTGCTAGTTTTTCATTTGTGTAGCTTGATTCAGAATGTGATTCAGAGGAGTAATATGAGTGTACCTCATCAGTTTCTTACATGAAACACATGTTAGCCTTTAGATTGACTTCCTATTTCTCTGAGCTTGATTGAGAAGAGCTACTAGAGTCTTCAGATACACTCCAAGTGGCTTTCATAGCTTTCTTGTCTTTCTTCTCAAAGTCATTTCTTTTGAAGAATTTATTCTTCTTTGCATCCTTAAATTGTGGAAAATCTAGTCTGATATGTCCAATCTTTTTTGCATTCATAACATTTTACTTCCTTATTATCTCCCTTAAAGGATTTTTTGAAGCCTCTTTTCTGGCTGGTTGAGCCAGTTCTTCATCTGAGTTGGATGAGTCAGAGCTTTCTGATTTAGCTTTGACTTCTTTTCTCTTCATCTTTCTATTTTTTTTTTGTGAAGTTAACTTCTAGGCAGTATCTTCTTTTTTGATAAGCACTTTATGTTCATTAGCCTCATCTTGAATTTAAGCTTCATACATCATCAGTGTTCCAATCAACTCTCTTATAGTTAGATCTTTGATAGGTGTTGATTGTCTGATTGCAGTAGAAATACCATTCCATCGAGTAGGAAGTAATCTCAGTACTTTTAATGCTTGATCAGCCTGTTTGATAGATTCTCCTAAAGAAGTTATGTTATTGACAATTTCTGTCAATATCCCATTCATTTGAGTAATGCTCTCACCTTCAACCATTCTGAAAGTATCAAATTTCATTTTTTCAGTTGCATATCTCATTTTTCTCACATTGTCTGTTCCTTCATTTTCCACAACTATTGTTCGCCACATCTCATATTCTGTCGGGCACTAAGATACTCTGTTAAATTCATCTGGTCCTAGACCGCAGATAATTACATTCATAGTCTTCGAGTTCATATCGTACTCTGCTTCTATAGTAGCACTCCATTTCTCAGGATTTTTAGGAATTTCATAAGGATTCAGAATCTTTTAATAGACTCTATATCTTTGGTTTTTCATATTTATTATCATGTGCGATTTCCAGCAACCATAGTTGTCTACATTAAAATATGGTGCTCTAACCATCGACATCCCTTCTCTTGTATCAGTCATGGTGCCCTATTGTATAATCCTTAAATGATTCTAGCTTTCTAAGGCTCTATCAGAAGACTCTCCTCTGATACCAATTGTTGGATCTGAATCTACATATTATACCCAAGAGGGAGGGTGAATTGTGTCTTTCACAATTTTTTAATAACTCTTTTCTTGAACGAGTTCTGTCCATTATTCTTTTTCAGATTTGATCATGCAGCGGAAGAAGTAAAATCAAGAATAGAGAGATGTATAGTGGTTTGGGGAACAGAAATCCCCTAGTCCACTCCACCAATGCTCTACTCCACGAGCATGGTGATTTTCACTATCAGGGTCTCTTTTCCACAGACCGATTCAGAACTGAGTACAGGCAGTTGACACCTTTACAATCCAAGGTGAAAAAAAGCCTTCTGGTTCAAACACGAACCTACACAGCTTAGAACGATAAGCTGGTTACTCAAGAATAAAAAAATAATTTCAGAAAGAAATTTCCAGTTAATCTTCACAATTGCAACAGAATGCAATTGACAGCAGATGGATTGATGTCTCTAGAAATATTGATCTTCAAGACAAAGCAGTTCTGAGTTGATCCAGTTGTAGTAGATATAGAGATATAGTTCACAACCTTAGAAGAAGTAGATCCACAGTAGATATTCAATATAGAACTGGTGAATCTTCTATCAAGATCCTTCTTTTTGAACAAATAGAGCTTTTACGCTCCTTTTGAATTAGCAGATCAATCGTGAATTGTTGTAATCTCTGTTTTCCACCTCTTTCAATAATATATCGGTCAAATCATCTTGTAACTGGTGTTTCAAAGAGAACATATATAATAAAACATATCTCCTGCATATTTAGATCCATAAAAGGCGCCTTCTAATTCGCGATATTCAAACATTCTAATTTACAAAGAATTCGTAACTTCTCTTAAGACTCGGCATAAAAAGATCCTTTTTATTCGATCATAAATCCATTAATAAAACGACTTTTAATCAGTCAAAGTCATACATTAAAAACAACTTTAATTCCGGCTTGAAATCCGCCCAAAAATTAGGTTACTGATCGTTGCACATAAATATCATCTGTCAAAATTTCCAACGCCAAACATAAGGTTGATGATGTGGCCTCTAAACATAGGGTTAATAACATAGTCTTCAAATGTAAGCTTATTAATGTAAGGTTGATAACGTAAGGTTGAATAAAAACATAAGGGTGAATATCCATTCTTTTTCTTCAACACTCAAACGTACGGTAAAAGATCCATACTTTTACTTAATCCATACTATTCCAAGAGCGTATGGTTGTTCAAAAAAGTAAGGTTGATGAACCATACTTTTGAGAAACAAACGAATCACATAGATTTTACGTACGGTTCTCCTTCCATACTTTGCTGATAACCAAAACGTAAGGTTCCTTCATAACGTAAGGTTCTCCTTCCATACTTTTCTGAAAACGTATGGTTGTTTAACCATACTTTTCTCTTATATCAAAATAAAGTATACACTTTTCATCCTTACGCTACGTTTATCCATGTAGGGTATGGACATTGATTCCAGAATGCGCTAAAGAAGATTCCACGCTAAGTAATAAATTCTCGTTATTTCAAGAGTAAAATAAATCAATAAACTCCTGCAAAATACTAAATAAAATCGTTAGAAAATAACTAAGGGTATTTGTGAGAATCAAAATTATCATAAAGAGACAGAGTATTATTTTCAATAATATCCCCCTTTAAATAACATTAATACGTATTGTTGAAAACAATACTCCACTACACAATGCTTAAGTTATTGTATCTAGGCTTGTTCTTGGTAAAGGTAAAATCCTAGTCATTCTATCTCCCATGGAAGCCCCGATTTAGGGGATTCATAGGGTAAAATCCTACTAGTTGTGGCCATAACTTCTGTTGTTAATGTGAATTGGATTTGTTAAAACCCTATATTAATAATAATCATGTGATACCAATTCTATATCTATATTATCAACTATAAAAATGATCAAAATTCTTGAAAATAATACGTGATAAAATAATAAAAATACCACTTGTTTTCTATAGATATAATACATAATAAGACATTTAAATAAAAAAATTGAATATTTTATTTATAACAATTTGGGACATTATAATTTCCCCCATTAAGAAATTCGGCCCTCCAAATTTTCCTTTACCATGGTATAAATGATGAGGTTAACTTTGTTTCATTGCCTCCTCTAGTTTACACATTTCTTCTTCAAACATGGGTTTCTCCATAGTACTTGGACAGGGTGAATTGTATTATTTCATAGAACTTAGTCTCTATGATCTAAGATTTTCCTTACATACTCTTTATAGGAATTATTATTCTCCAATGGTACCACCTATGGGTTGAGTACATGTGTGGGGTATTTTATGTACTTCTTCAAGAGGGATACATAAAATACATCACATACTTAGGATAGGTTAGTTGAGATTGAAAGTCGATAGGCCACCATTCTAATGTTATCAAGGATATAAAAGGGGACAATGTTTCTTTGACTAGGATTTCACTTCTTCAAAAATCTCATCACTTAATTAAATGAAGAAATATTGATGAAAATAATTTTTCTAACCTCAAACTATTTCCCTTGTTGATTAATTTCATCATATCTCTTACATTTTATTAGAGTAACCTTAATGTATTGTTAAATGGTCTTAACATTTTCGAAAATTTAATAGATAATTACAGGACTAGATTTTTTCATTTATGAACATCATCCTAGTATGTAGGTTTTCTTCCCTTATTCCCATAAAGGGATTTATAGGGATCTATTTGGGTGTTTGAGTAGAAACTGGTTTCATGTGAGAACTCGACCAGAGGAAAAGGACTGTCCCATCCTCCATTGATGTCTATAGAACATGCTTCCAACATGTCTTCTTGTGTTTGAATATTCCACTCAGATTGGTCATCAGTTTGAGGATGGTAGGCCATTGTGAAGTTTAACTCAGTATTTAGAGCATGTTGGAGACTCTTCTAAAATATAGAACTGAATCTTGGATCTCGATCGGATACAATCGATAGTGGTGTTCAATGTAGCCTCATGTAAAGACCCGTAAAATTCAAGGTAAATTTTTTCTTAATTTTCTTTGGAATTTTACAAGAGCGCAGTTTCTGACGGCACCTGATTCCGAGGTTCGGAGTGCCCGGAATCATTTTCCGAAGTTTGGCTCGGGTACGTTCAGTGTACGAACGAGCGGGAATTTCTAACTTTTGAACCGGTGCCCGAAATCAAATTCCGAGGGCACCGATGAACTCGCAGCGCCGATATTCACTTAAGGAGACCTTTTCCGAGGTTACGTTTATTTCGGGTTGAGAGTTAGTTTTTGGGAGTTTAGAATAAGTTAAATAAAAATTGTGGGATACAAATTTTTATTTTAACTTGTTGTTTTTTTTGAAAAAAACCTCCCAACGGGAGTTAGGGTTGGGACCAACAACCACTTAACCTCCCTTGGGAGGATTAAGTGTGGTGGGGTCCACACGAACCCCAACTCCTCAACTTCTCTCAAAAAATCCCCTTTAACCCATTTCAATTAATGTTTGACAACTTGGTTTAATTAATTAAGGTGGGTTGATTTGAATTTCAAACCTTTGAAATTCAAGTTGTTATTTGTGTAAATAAAATAAGCCTTAGCTTATTTTATTTTGGTTAGCCATCTTGAGAGGATTTGAGAGCTCCTTCTTCTTCTTCAAACTTTGACGAAGAACACGAAGAACACTCAAGCTCCGACGAAGAATGCCGCTCCTCTCTTCTTCGTAGCCGGTTTGTTCCGAAGATTGACGACGCCTTCCGTGTCAACGAAAGAGAACGCCGCTTCCTCTTCGGACTTCCTTCGTTGGCTTACGAAGATTCACCAACGACGTACCTCTTCGGACGTACCTCTTCGTCAACGGAATTGACGAACGATTACCGCGACGCCCGACCTCCGCGACGTTTGTCTTCCGCGGGTCGTTGACGAACATCGTACTTGAAACCGAGGTAGGGGTTTATTTATTACTTTTGTTCATGAATTATACCCGAGAATATTTCTTCGTGAAATTTATCCATTTGTTAGCAATTAACGCGAGGGGGCCAGACCGTACGAACACGGCCGACCCTCCTCCATTTCATATTGATTTTGTTGTGGATTGAAACGGGTGAGGCGCGGTGCCGTCGCACCGCGCAGGATCATACGACAAGAAATGTGCGGCGCCGTCGCGCCGCGTCGTAAAATAATGCAAGGACGCGACGCCGTCGCGCGCGTCGAAGAAAGTTGAAGGCACTGCGGCCGGAGTGGGGCCGCAGCGGTGGGGCACGGTGCCATCACACCGCGCTGAACAAAGAAGGCCGCGGCCGGTTCCCGGCCGCGACGAGACGTGAAGACCGGCGGCTATCCGGGCCGCCGGTGTCGGAAGCCGGAAGGGGGACCGGCCTTGCCGGTCCCATTGAGGAAGAACCGGCCGGCCATGTTGGGCCGACCGGAAGGGAGAAGGACCGGGGGAATAAATTCCCCCGGCTGGCCAAAACCGGCCCCCCATAATGGGGGGGCCGCGGTTACACCAAGGGGGGGGGCAGCGCCCCCCCCCCCCGTTTTCCTCAAAGCAGGACCCCCACGCGGGGGGGGGGGGGGGGGTTCACAAAGGTGGGGCAGCGCCCCCCCCCCCCCGTTTTCCACAAAGCAGCCCCCCCACGTGGGGGGGGGGTTTCACAAAGGGGGGGCAGCGCCCCCCCCCCCCCCCCCCCCCCGTTTTCCTCAAAGGCAGGCCCCCACGAGGGGGGGGGGGGCGTTGATCCACGGCGCGACATCCAGCCGCGCCGCCAGCAGGAAGAGCGGGGGATTTCCCCCCCGCGCGGGGCACCCGAGCGGCGCCCCGGCCGCGCCGCCGTGCCGGGCCGCGCCGCCATGCCGGACCGCGCCGCTGGCCGGGCCGGGTCGGACCCGGTTCGGGTCGGCCTGGAGTCGGACCCCCCGTTTTCGAATCGACTTCGGTCTTTTGCTCATAACATGAGCTACGGACCTCCGATCGACGAACAGTCAGCGGAGATGGGATCCTTGGATCGATATGGTCGATTCGGTATATTTCACTCAATGTTTAGGAATATTTTGAGTTCGGCCAGGTTGGTTCGTACACGAAACCAGCCGGGCCCTCGGAGCAGAAACACTCATATCTTGAGCTACGGACGTCCGATTGACGTGTCGTCAGCTTTGTTGAGTTCCACTTAGTGAGACGGATCTTTTGGCATACTCCGCCCGAGGTTTGGACGCAGGTGGAGTACGGTAGGGTTGGTTTTACCTTAAAAACCAACCGGGCCCCTGTAACGAAAAAGCCAATAACTCTCACACCGGGCGTCCGATCGACGCGCCGTTTGTTGCGTTGAGTTCATGTTGGCGATACAGAACTTTTGGATACATCAAATCTGGAATTTGTGACAATTGATCTATCAGCCTCTCGGCTCGTGGAGCGGACCCTCCCGAACGAGCTTACTATGTGCGGGAACCCTAGTGCTAGCTGTGACTGCTACTGTGACGACGACGATTGTGCAGGGATCCTCAGTGGACTGCGACAATGAAGACAGCTGGGCTTGTATCCTATGTGGGTCCTAGCTATGCTGGTCTTGTATCCTATGTGGGTCCCAGCTTAGATGATTCAATACTGGTCTTTTATCCTATGTGGGTCCCAGTATAGTTGAATCAATGAAGACAGATGGTCTTATATCCTATGTGGGTCGTAGCTGTGCTGGTCTTGTATCCTATGTGGGTCCCAGCTTAGATGATTCAATACTGGTCTTGTATCCTATGTGGGTCCCAGTATAGTTGAATCAATGAAGACAACTGGTCTTGTATCCTATGTGGGTCCTAGCTGTGCTGGTCTTGTATCCTATGTGGGTCCCAGCTTAGATGATTCAATACTAGTCTTGTATCCTATGTGGGTCCCAGTATAGATGAATCAATGAAGACAACTGGTCTTGTATCCTATGTGGGTCCCAGCATAGATGATTCAGTATCTATGTCTGATCATCTCTTTCACCTTATCGATGATGTATACATGTGTGAGCTGAATCCTGTTGCTTTCCAGTGTGGATTGTGTTGTGCTATACTGTGTAGATTTTGTTTGCTTTCCTGTGCGGAATACGAATACTTTCCTGTGTGGACTGAGTTGTACTTGGGCTCGGAGGTTAGAGCGTATTGGAATTGATGACTTAGGTATATGTATTGGCGTATACCTAAGCAGTGTCAGTTGTTACTTCATGTTTGTATCTACCTTTGTGGATTATCCTTTGTGGATTTTGGGAGACCTTCAGGGGTCTCGGGGTCCCTACTGAGTAACTTATACTCACCCCTGCACGGGCTATGCCTACACTACGTTGAATTGGTTGAAGACAACGGACAGCGTTGATCGTGGTTGAGGCTTGCAGAGAAAGACGGTACCTGGAGGTGGACCACAGGGCGGGACATACTCGGAGCGGACAGCGGGACCTGAGGAGCATAGGAGCTATCTGTACCCACCCTTCAGGTGGGATTTCCAGTGGAAATCTCGGCATAGCAGCTTTACTTTTCAGTTGCTATTTTCCCTTCGAGTTGTACTTTACAGTTGGGCTTGTATTTCCGGCCCCTTTTTACTTTCCGCACTTACTGTTGTACTCAGTTTTTACTTAGTGTTTACTTCTTCCGCTTGTACTCTGTGTGATTGTTTACCTTACAAAGGCAATGACTTCCCTTTTTACCGGGATTTACGCCTTGGTGCTAGTCGCCAGCCCCTGGCCTATGGAAGGCGGGCTTGGGGTAGTCACGGCACGAGCCCTGAGGACGGGTCGTGACAAATTGGTATCAGAGGAGTTCGGTTCTACCGCGAACTCTGATCTTTTCTATGTGAAGCAATAATGTTTTGCGTATTGAGTGTGGTTATCAGTCCAGGGAGTCTAGTTTTGGTGCGGCGGCCGACGTATACGTACACCAGGACCCTGACTTCTGATTTCTGACTTAATGCACGAAAACATTGATTGCATGTGTGTTCAAGTTTTATTTGTGATTACTTCTGTCAGCTCACCAGGTATACTGTTCTGACCATGGCGCACCTGTTTCTTTCAGGATGGCCCCACGACGGCAGCCAGCTAGGGTTCCGAGAGTAGAGCATGATGATAGCCCACCGAGCGACGAGGCCTCGGTGCAGGGCTCCTTGTCAGCAGAGGCACCGACGATACCTTTACCCGCCGAGCCCCCGATGCTTCCAGCACTGGCAGCTGACGATGCACGACGCCTCGAAGCTCTGCACGAGTTCCAGTGCTAGCAACCACCCAGGTTCCGTGGGGAGACGGACCCCCAGGCAGCCGAGGACTGGCTGGAGGCGGTCGTCCGAGTTTTCAGGCTAGTGAGGACACCAGCAGACCTCATGGTGATCCTCGCGGCGAGCCTACTGCATGCAGCAGCAGGACAATGGTGGAACTTGATGCTCCAGGTGCACGACGAGGCATCAATCCTCTGGACGGACTTTGAGAGCATCTTCCGCTCCGAGTTCGTCCCAGCCACCCTCCGTGTGGTACGCATTCAGGAGCTTCTTCAGCTGCGGAAGGGTAGCATGACGGTCGCTCAGTACTCGGCGAGATTTACCGATCTCTCGCGCTACTCGACTGACATGGTATGGGACCCATTCTTCCGGGCCTGGACCTTCGAGCAGGGTTTGAGACACGAGATCAGGGCTTGGATGATCTCCCTCAACATTCCGACACATGAAGAGGTGTTGGAGAGAGCCCTTCTAGTGGAGAGTTTTCTCGCCGAGCAGGCTCCAGTGACAGGGCCCTCCGCAGGACGGCCGGTAGTAGGGTCTTCTACAGCTGGCAGTAGACAGGTGACGCAGAGGTCCAAGCGGGCCAGACCATCAGATTGGAAGACACTGGATGAAGATTCGGTTTTGCGGGGTACACGAAGGAGAGCCAGCTACATGAGGGGCAGGCATTGCTACACATGCGGCGGGCAAGGTCACATGGCTCGAGACTGCCCGACTCGTCCTACAGATGAACAGCAGGTGGTAGAGGGACCTCCCAGACAGAGGTTCGGCCATGAAGGTCCGCAGAGTGCAGGCGGACGAGGCAGAGGAGCCGGCCGAGCAGCAGATGGTGGGCGACACTTCGAGGTGTTGCCACCACCACCACCAAGAGGTCCGCCCCGACCGCAGGGAGTTTGTGGACATGGGAGAGCTCAGCATCAGGCAGCTGAGGCCTTCGATCATGGAGCTATGGGAGAAAATGAACATGAGCGGAACTAGTGGATACGTCTTTTGTACTTTTAGTTCCTTGTTGCTATTGTGTCGCGTCTTTGTATTATGAGCTGCAATAATAAAAGACGCATACCTTTGTGATGTTTTCATTCCTGTCCTCTTTTGTGTTTTTACTAAGAGGTTCCAGTTTTGATTGTTGACTTGACCCTCACTTGTGACACATCTACTGGAGGAGACCCAGTTACCACACACTGAAGCCGACAGTGTGACTCAAACCTTGGATGCAAGAGTAATGGTTGGATCTCTTGGTAGTAGCGTCGAGGCCTTACGACGTCATCCTTGGTATCGATTAGTATCATCCATGTCAGGAATGACTGTATTAGGCAAACAACGTGGTTCATCCCAGGGATGAGACCGGATTTCTCTTACTCAGAAAAGAAGAAATCATAGCAGCTCTTGTGGGACCAGAGGTGGTCCAGGCCACGACAGAGAAGGTCCAGGTCATCCAGGAGCGGATGAGGAGAGATCAGAGCCGGCAGAATTCATATGCTGACATGAGGCGGAGGCCACTAGAGTTCGAGGATGGCGACCACGTCTTCTTGAGGGTCTCACCTCGACGTGGTTTGCGGAGATTTGGCCGAGGCGGCAGGTTGTCTCCACGCTTCATCGGGCCCTTCTAGGTCCTCAGCAGGATTGGAGAGGTGGCATATCGCCTGGCTCTGCCACCTCAGTTGCACCGGGTGCACGACGTCTTCCATGTATCTCAGCTGAGGAGATACGTGCACGACCCGACGCACATCATTGACTATGGGGAGCTAGACGTGGATGATGAGGTGACTTTTGTAGAG
Source organism: Viscum album (assembly GCA_963277665.1). Taxonomy (NCBI): domain Eukaryota; kingdom Viridiplantae; phylum Streptophyta; class Magnoliopsida; order Santalales; family Viscaceae; genus Viscum; species Viscum album. Next base: position 176,225,086 of record OY728157.1, read on the forward strand.
GTCCTAGTGGAGATAGAGGATCGACAGGAGCGGGTCCTATGTGGGAGATCGATTCCTCTTGTGCGTATCAGATGACAGCATGGGAACCTCCAGGAGAGCACATGGGAGCGGGAGGCTCAGATGCGTGCTCAGTACCCACATTTGTTTCCCTAGTTTTTGATGTATCTTTACGGGGACGCAAAGCCCTGAGGTGGGAGTAATGTAAAGACCTGTAAAATTCAAGGGAAATTTTTTCTTAATTTTCTTTGGAATTTTACAAGAGCGCGGTTTCTGACGGCACCTGATTCCGAGGACCGGAGTACCCGGAATCATTTTCCGAAGTTTGGCTCGGGTACGTTCAGTGAACAAACGAGCGGGAATTTCTAACTTTTGAACCGGTGCCCGGAATCAAATTCCGAGGGCACCGATGAACTCGCATCTCCGATATTCGCTTAAGGAGACCTTATTCGAGGTTGCGTTTATTTCGGGTTGAGAGTTAGTTTTTGGGAGTTTAGAATAAGTTAAATAAAAATTGTGGGATACAAATTTTTATTTTAACTTGTTGTTTTTGTTAAAAAAAACCAACCAAAGGGAGTTCGGGGTGGGACCCACAACCACTTAACCTCCCTTGGGAGGATTAAGTGTGGTGGGGTCTACACGAACCCCAACTCCTCAACTTCTCTAAAAAACTCCCCTTTAACCCATTTCAATTAATGTTTGACAACTGGGTTTAATTAATTAAGGTTGGTTGATTTGAATTTCAAACCTTTGAAATTCAAGTTGATATTTGTGTAAATAAAATAAGCCTTAGCTTATTTTATTTTGGTTAGCCATCTTGAGAGGATTTGGGAGCTCCTTCTTCTTCTTCAAACTTTGACGAAGAACACGAAGAACACTCAAGCTCCGATGAAGAACGTCGCTCCTCTCTTCTTCGTAGCCGGTTTGTTCCGAAGATCGACGACGCCTTCCGTGTCAACGAAAGCGAACTCCGCTTCCTCCTCGGACTTCCTTCTTCGGCTTACGAAGATTCACCAACGACGTACCTCTTCAGACGTACCTCTTCGTCAACGGAATTGACGAACGATTATCGCGACGCCCGACCTCCACGAAGTTTGTCTTCCGCGGGTCGTTGACGAACATCGTACTTGAAACCGAGGTAGGGGTTTATTTATTACTTTTGTTCATGAATTATACCCGAGAAAATTTCTTCGTGAAATTTATCCATTTGTTAGCAATTAACGCGAGGGGGCCGGACCGTACGAACACGGCCGACCCTCCTCCATTTCATATTGATTTTGTTGTGGATTGAAATGGGTGAGGCGCGGTGCCGTCGCACCGCGCAGGATCATACGACAAGAAATGTGCGGCGCCGTCGCACAGTGTCATAAAATAATGCAAGGACGCGACGCCGTCGCGCCGCGTCGAAGAAAGTTGAAGGCGCCACGGCCGGAGCGGGGCCATGGTGGTGGGGCACTGTGCCATCGCACCGCGCCGAACGACGAAGGCTGCGGCCGGTTCCGGGCCGCGGCGGGACGTGAAGACCGACGGCTATCCAGGCCGCCGGTGTCGGAAGCCGGAAGGGGGACCGGCCTTGCCGGTCCCGTTGAGGAAGAACCGGCCGTCCATGTTGGGCCGGCCGGAAGGGAGAAGGACTGGGGGAATAAATTCCCCCGGCTGGCCAAAACCGGCCCCCCATAATGGGGGGGCCGCGGTTACACCAAGGGGGGGGGGCAGCGCCCCCCCGTTTTCCTCAAAGTAGGCCCTCCACGGTGAGGCATCCAGTCGTGCCGCCAGCAGGAAGAGCGGGGGCTTTGCCCCCCGCGCGTGGCACCCGAGCGGCGCCCCGGCAGCGCCGCCGCGCCGGACCGCGCCGCCGGACGGGCCGGGTTGGACCCAGGTGGGGTCGACCCGGTTCGGGCCGACCCGGGGGGGGGGGGGGGGTCGGGCCGGGTCGACCCGGAGCCGGACCCCACGTTTTCGAATCGACTTCGGTATTTTTCTCATAACACGAGCTACGGACCTCCGATCGACGAACCGTCAGCGGCGATGTGATTCTTGGATCGAGACGGTCGATTCGGTATATCGCAGTCAAAGTTTTGGAATATTTTGAGTTCGGCCGGGTTGGTTCGTACACGAAACCAACCGGGCCCTCGGAGCGGAAACACTCATATCTTGAGCTACGGACGTCCGATTGACGTGCCGTCAGCTTTGTTGAGTTCCTCTTAGTGAGACGGATCTTTTGGAATACTCCACCCGAGGTTTGGACGCAGGTGGAGTATGGTCGGGTTGGTTTTGCCTTAAAAACCAACTGGGCCCCTGGAACGAAAAAGCCAATAACTCTCAGACCGGGCGTCCGATCGACGCGCCGTCTGTTGCGTTGAGTTCCTGTTGGCGATACAGAACTTTTGGATACATCAACTCTGGACTTTGTGACAGTTGATGTATCAGCCTCTCGGCTCGTGGAGCGGACCCTCCCGAACTAGCTTGCTGTGTGCGGGAACCCTAGTGCTGGCTGCGACAATGAAGACAGCTGGTCTTGTATCCTATGTGGGTCTTAGCTGTGCTGGTCTTGTATCCAATGTGGGTCCCAGCTTAGATGATTCAATACTGGTCTTGTATCCTATGTGGGTCCCGGTATAGTTGAATCAATGAAGACAGCTGGTTTTGTATCCTATGTGGGTCCTAGTTGTGCTGGTCTTGTATCCTATGTGGGTCCCAGCTTAGATGATTCAATACTGGTCTTGTATCCTATGTGGGTCCCAGCTTAGATGATTCAATGAAGACAGCTGGTCTTGTATCCTATGTGGGTCCTAGCTGTGCTGGTCTTGTATCCTATGTGGGTCCCAGCTTAGATGATTCAGTACCGGTCTTGTATCCTATGTGGGTCCCTGTATAGATGAATCAATAAAGACAACTGGTCTTGTATCCTATGTGGGTCCCAGCTTAGATGATTCAATATCTATGTCTGATCATCTCTTTCACCTTATCGATGATGTATACCTGTGTGAGCTGAATCCTGTTGCTTTCCTGTGTGGATTGTGTTGTGCTATCCTGTGTGGATTTTGTTTGCTTTCCTGTGCGGAATACGAATACTTTCATGTGTGGACTGAGTTGTACTTGGGCTCGGAGGTTGGAGCGTATTGGAATTGATGACTTAGGTATATGTATGGGCATATACCTAAGTAGTGTCGGTTGTTACTTCGTGTTTGTATCTACCTTTGTGGATTATCCTTTGTGGATTTTGGGAGACCTTCAGGGGTCTCGGGGTCCCTACTGAGTAGCCTATACTCACCCCTGCATGGGCTATGCCCGCACTAAGTTGTGTTGGTTGCAGACGACGGACAGCGTTGATCGTGGTTGAGGCTTGCAGAGTAAGACGGTACCTGGAGGTGGACCACTGGGCGGGACATACTCGGAGCGGACGACGGGACCCGAGGAGCAGAGGAGCTATCTGTACCCACCCATCAGGTGGGATTTCTAGTGGACAGCTCAGCGTAGCAGCTTTACTTTTCAGTTGTTGTTTTCCCTTTCGAGTTGTACTTTACAGTTGGGCTTGTATTTCCGGCCCCTTTTTACTTTCCACACTTACTATTGTACTCAGTTTTTACTTAGTGTTTATTTCTTCCGCTTTTACTCTGTGTGATTGTTTACCTTACAAAGGCAATGCCTTCCCTTTGTACCTGGATTTACGCCTTGGTGCTAGTCGCTAGCCCCTGGCCTATGGAAGGCGGGCTTGGGGTAGTCACGGCACGGGCCCCGAGGACGGGTCATGACACCTCCAAACTTTTCTAACGTATTTCTTTGCAAGATTATCTTGTTATAAATCCTCTCCAACTACAATTAACTATATAGTCTTTGTAAAATGATCCACCACAACTCCTATAACATTTTTCCCTCTTGATATATTCATAAGTCTAGTAAAAAATCCATCAAGATGTTTTCCCACTTCCATTTAGGTATGGGTAATGGTTTCATCACCCCCTTAGATTTTTTATTTCCGTTTTCACTTGATGACATAAACGGAATATTGATGTATATTTTATAATCCCCTTCATCATATTGTCCTACCAATAGTGTTCTCAAATATCACTTAAAATCATTGTGCTTCCTAGTTGGATGGAAAATGATTAGTTATGTGCATCATCAAACAACTCCTTCTTTAACTTGGGATTTGATGGTTCACATAGTCTTGACCGAAATATCACAACTCCTTCTTGATTAAAATTGAACTCCTAGGATTTCTCTTTTCTTTTTGTTTCCACTTTTTTCTGAATTCCCACATCATTTCTATGAGAATACTTAACATTTTTCACAAGGGATAGTTATGAAATCATTTGTGAAAAGATTTATCATATCCATTCATTTATGATTCCCATGTCAATAATTTTCATATCAAAAGAGATCAGATCCCTATCAACTCTCATCAGTGATATAACCACTTGATCCATTATATTTAGAGCATATTACACATTATTAACTTCACCATGATTTTACTAGATTGAGTAGATATAGTATTTGATAATCTTCAAAAACATTTATTGGTTCATATTTATCTCTTTTTGAGTGAATATATACTTGAGGATTTTGTGATCTGAATAAATTTAACAATTCTCCCCAAACAGATAATACCACTATATTTTTAAAGTGAAGATCAGTGCAACGAACCCTAGATCATGTACTGGGTAGTTATGTTCATGAAAATTCAATTTCCTTAAAGTATAGGCTATGAGTTTTTCATTCTGTATTAACACACAACCTATGACTTTGGTAAGAGGGTTTTACAATTGTGATAAATTTCTCACAGATCAATGATAGTACCCAACAAATACAAGAAAACTATATATATTTGTCATATATATTTTCTCATCTATCCTTAAATTGATTCTATTTTTGAAGGGTAAAAATATATCCCATTTCTTGTGATGATATGCCCCAAGAATGAGACATTAATTAACAAGAACTCACATTTAATAGATTTTTCATAACGCTTATTCTTTTATAAAGTATTTATCACAGTGATATGATGCTCCTAATGATCCTCCATAATTTTAGAGTATATTAGAATATCATATGTAAATACTACCACAAATTTTATGAGGTAATATCTATAGAATATATTCATCAATTCCAAAAATATTGTTGGATAATTACAAAGTTTGAATGGAATTACTATGAAATCATAGTTCCCATTCGTTATACGAAAAGTAATCTTAGGGATATCCTCCTTCTTCACCCTAACTTGGTAATATGCCAACCATAGGTCCTCCTAGTAAATGTATTGTCATCCAAATAGCTGATCGAACAAGTCATAAATCCAAGGTAGTGGATACTTTTTCATTATCATGATCTTGTTGAGTTCATGAAAAACCAATGCAATGGTGCATTGACCCATCCTTCTTCTTGACGAAGAAGACTGGTGCCCCCCATGGAAAATCACTTGGGTATATTAACCTTTTATATAAATCTTTTATATTTTTTCATCAGCTCCTCATGTTCCAAAAAATCCATTTTATACATATTTATTGATAATGGTAACACCCCAAGTATAAGCTCGATTGAAAATTCAACCCATCAGTTAAGAAGAAGTCCAAAAATTTCATCAGGAAACACATCATCATAGTCCCTCATTATAGGCATGTATTCAAGGATGATTATTTTCTTACACTCAATAATTTGAGATAGATACCTTGATTATAGGTCAATGATATCAATTCTTATAATGTTGGTTCTAAATAATATTAATTCTCCTCCATGCACATGTACATAAATGAATATCGATTCACAATACAATGAGTGATTTACTTCTCATGTAATTTTATGTTGGATCCATATAGGGGAATCCAATCCATGCCTATATTTTAATGAAATTCCACCAAATGGAGTATTAAATTGTTTACTAGGATTTTCCGCCCATAAATTTTTATAGGGGAGGAGTTATATACTTAGGATGAAATAATTTACCTATTTTCAATTTTCACTGATAGATGTATTTTCATGCTTTGTGATGGTGCTAGAATAGTGGTAATAAATGTTCATTATACGACGGAACATCTAAAACCGAAATAAAAAAGTATGTTTTCTATCATTCAATTAATAACTAGCATACCTTTCAACATTTCATTGTCGTGATCTACCTAAGTGGTTGTGATCGAAAAATATCACCCTTTTTACCTTGGAGGTTTTTGGTTGTGTTTAAAAATCATTGGATTAGTACATTAATAAAAAAGGACCCTCCTTTATTGAAGTTAAAGATATGAACAATTCACTATGGGTTAACTATAGAATTCCTTTCCTCGATCACATTAGTGGGTTTCTCTTATCAGTAATCACTATGTAGGTGCCCTTTCTTCCAATGCCTAAATCATATCCTTATCCCTTTATTCAATTTACGAGGTACTTCTTTCCACACATTTTAGAAACAGGATGTTGAAATTTTATGGCATCATTATATGTCTTCATCAGACTGCCAGAATTGAACTCCACTTTCCTTTTCTTATCCCTGTGATACCATTGAGATTCTCCAATCTCTATTTTTTACATTGAGGAAAAATAGGACAATTTCGTTACAGCTATGAATGTATAAAATCACTAGGGATTTTCATAGACCCTATTTTAGACCAAAAAAACCTTTAAAACTCTCATTTGAGGGTAATTAATAATATAGAGGCATATGGGAAATTCTGGTGATGTTTTCCACATAATCCCAGATATATTCGTCATTTTTTTTCTTGAGGGTAAGGAAATATCTTTCCATTTCATGTTAGAGTGTGAGGAAAATATTTATCTATTTTTTTCCCAAATTCCTTTCTCCTCAAACCTTTTATCTCTTCCTCATGCTTTGTATTTTTTATAAATGTCCACCACTGATCTGCTTCTCCCTCTATATGATAAAAATCTAGTAGAACCTTCTCTTTCTCAGAACACTGAAGGGTAAAAAATATCTTTTCAATAGAGTTAATCTGTTTTACAAAGATTAAGGTATAATATAATCCATTGAAAGTTTGAGGCCTTTTTTGTATAATTCTCTGAATTATATCATGTTCTTTCTTAAAGGGATTTTTGTGCTCCTCTAGATCATGGTTTCTACTTGAAACCCGAGTTAGCTTAATGTATCATCACAATGATTTTAATTCCCACTCCAATTCAGTGGGCATATCATTGGGAAAGTCATCACATTTCCTGTCACATTAATTAATTACTTAATTTCTATAATTTCTGAGCATTGTCTAGAATAAAATGAAAATTAGGGATGAGTATTTTTAAACTATTAAACACATGAAATGGAATCTAATTACATTAAATGGATAACATATAAATTCAATTTATTTCTTAATTTTTGAATTTATTGGTTTATATCTATGTTATCGATGATCTATTTACTAAAATATATTATTATGGGAATTCTTTTATTCCCTTAATAATAGTTTTTAATGTTATTATGAATTTACAAATTCATATCCCTTGGGATTGCCAAACTAGGTGCAGAGTAAGGGTCGTTGTTGTGTACCGGTTTATATTGAGTCAGGCCCGATGCACATATGTTACAAAACAAAATTCAATTATATTTTCCAGACATAGATATATTCTATTTATAAACCCCTTAATCTATACCAACCAAAATTTAGGGATTTTTCTTATAGATTTTCTTACCCATAAGGGTTTCTTTATATTTTCTAGTCCGAAACCAACAAATAACTTAACTTTTACTTTGGTAATAACTATAACAAACCTTATCTTTTTTAATCATTAATTCATTATTTATTAGGTAATATTACACTTAATACAACCCAGATTATGAATAAGTATACATTTTTTAGAATTAGGTACATTACATAACAATTTAAAGAGGAAAAATAATCTTTTTTTGAAAACATCCTTAACATTCTCACACTTAAAACTGCACGGGATAACATGGGGACAAACATAAGAAAGGGGTGAGTTATGAAGCCTAGTTAGGGAATCAACATGGAATAAAATGAATAAGGTAATACATGTTAAAGAATAGGTATATTAATGGGGAATAAAAATAATAAGAATCATCAACAAGAAAAATGTGACTTGATATATCATGATAATCAAAAAGGAAACAAGAGAAATATGGAAACAACTTAAAACACCTTAGAAAAAACATAGGTCAAGGCTAACTGATAGGAAGTCATGATGGAAAAAGTACAATATTGGAATCAAGATCATTATATATTCCAACATGAAATAACATGAGACTAAACATTACCCAATGCATGGGAGCACTATATAATTCAGAGAACACCAATCACATTAATTTCATTCTCATGTTTAAGTGTGCAACATGGATTATACATTATCAGTTAATTTATTATCAAATTTTATTCCATGATCAAGGAGTGTGAAATAGATACATGTAACTCCCATTTAAAATCATTATAAGTGTATAAAGGTAATAACCAATGATAGAAAATGGGTATGGTTTTCACTACACAATTGTTATGTCATGGAAAATCATGGTGAAATTTCAGTAGCATAACAACATCACATAAAAATTCCTAAATTTTTTTGATGAGAGTAAAAGACGTCTCTAATAATTTTGAAATAAAATGGAATATAATAGATACATGTAAATACATATAACAACATTAGGAATTGGAAATAGAAGTCGTATGATAATAAGGAAACTTGGATAAAGGATATAAGGAAAAGATTCTGTACTAAATATCAGCATTGTAATAGGTGTACATAACAGTTCATGGGAGGTATTAGTGATAGTGAAAGAGGTATCTCATCATATAGAAATAAAATATAAATTAAGAGAAATGTTTAATAACATATCCAAACAAGGAAAACTGGAAATTAATAAGCATAACATAAAAGAGGTCCTTGAATAAAAAAAGAGATTGGAAGTTCCCTTACTTGAGTGTGTGACTCCAAATGTTTGGGAGGGGAATCTAGAGAGCTTGGGGGAGCCTTAAGATAACTAATTAGAGGTTATGGAAAATTTATGACATGAAAAATTATTTTTAGTGATGGGAAATGTGAGATTGTGTGGGTTTATATAGGAAATGAGTGGGGATTTATTTAATATTTATCAAACTAGGGTTTTAAACTCTATATAATAAAATAACTAAAAAAAAATTCCCATGGGGTATTCCATGTATTACACAAAATGGGAGTGTTTTTAATTATTTTATAAGTAAAAGGGACGAAATTAATAAAATAATACCATTGATTTTGTGGAAGTGAGTCATACTGAATTTAAAACCATAAAATATATTAATGGTTTTAGAGGATTTGCAAAGGCATTATAAAATTAAACAAATAAATATAAAATAAATTTAATTTAAATTTTGAACATTTATTTGGTTATGGATAACTTTTATTGTATTTGGTACATCTCTTTTGGATCATTATGATGCCATAATACACAAAGTATATTTATATGGTATTTAATTTTTACCCGAAAATTCGGTTGTCATAGAAATTCACAGTTATATAATTTCAAAATTATGATTCCAAAATTAATATTCATTTTATCTAAATAATTTTCTAAATATGTGAACTTTATCTTATAAAATAATAGACATTTATTTATAAATGGATGGTTTTTTGATAATTATAATTTTTAAACCCTTATTAAAATTACATTTGACTTTATAAAAAATATATGATCATTTATATTTAATAAAAATTATTTAATAATAATATTTTATTAATGTAATATTCATTTAAGAATATTTTAATTCATCAAATTAAATTCCTTAATTCATTTTGAATATTACCCAAAAATCCTATTTGTGTTTTATTGTATCCATATAAAAATAATTTAAAATGTAAAAATAATGTGATGAAAATATATTAATTTTTATATAAAAAATAATATACATTATAATATTTCTAAGAACTTGATACCTATCCCTTTAATTCCACAAAAAATCCCTAACAGTATTGTACGTGATGGGGTGGATTTCATGGGGTGGTTTGACATACATGGTTTGAGTCATGATCTCGATGAGCATAGACTTCTTCCATTAATGGTTTTTGTAAGACTTAAGTTGTTTTATATTAGCTTGGGCATGATAAATGTCAATGAATAGTGATTCTATATCCCTTAGAAGCTCCAAAAATGGGCTTAAGAGGGTATGATCCTATTGGTTGAGGCCATCACATCATTTTTCCGTGCCAATTGAAATTGTTTAATCTATATATTCATACTAATCATGTGATAAATGTTCAATGACTAAATTATCAATGGTAACGGTATGTTAAATATGATAGGAAATAACCAAACTAAATATGTTCAGGTGTTTTCTATAACCACAATACATAATAATACATTTAAATAAAACACATAGTTCAATATTTTTTTTTTCAGATTTCTATGTCGGTAGGTGTAATGGATGCATCACCACTAGTATTTTTTCTTTCACACTTTCACTGGATGACATAAAAGACATATTCATGTATATTTTGTGATCTTTTTCTTCATATTTCTCCACCAATAGAGCTCTCAGAGAACTTGATACATATTTTTGCTTCCTAAGTGGACGGAGAAGGTTGATCCATGTGCATCATTCAACAATCAATTATTTAACTCATGATTTGATGGTATATAGAGTCTTTACCCAAATCTCAGAACTCATTATTCATTAACATTGATCTTTGAGGATTTAAAATTTCTTATAATTTCCACTTTATTGTGAATTCCCAAATCATTTCTATGATCATCCTATATCTTTTCCAAAAGGTACGATTGACCAATCACTTGTGAAATGATTGATGATGTTCCTTACATTATGATTCCCATGTCGATCCTTTTAAAATTTAATAAGATAAAATCCCTATAAATTCTTATGAGTGATAAAATTACTATATCCTCTATACTTAGAGCATCCTATACATTATTCAATTTACTAGTATGGTAGTGGATTGAGTAGTTATAGTCATTAATATTCTTTATCCACCTTTATTGGTGTATATTCATATCTTTATGTGTGAATATAAAAGTGAGGCTTTTGTGATCCATATATATTTTACACTTCTACCAAATGAGATTATGTTGCTATATTTTCAATGTGAAGATCACTACAGCCAATCCAGATCATGAATTGGGTAGTTCTATTTGTAAACTTTCAACTTCCTTGATGTACATGCTTTTACTTTTTCATTCTGTCTTAACACATATACCAATCCCTTTTTTGAAGAAACATTGAATACCAGATTAAATTGTCCACTTGTGGGTAGTGTGAGCATAGGGGCAATGATAAGACTCCTTTTCAGCTATTTGAGTCTCTTTTCACTTCCATTATTCCAGGAAAACCTGACTCCCTTCTATATTATCTTGGTAAGAGGGTTTGAAAATAAAGAGAAATTTATCACAAATCAATGATAGTACCCAGCTAATCCATGTAAACTATAGATATCTATCATAGATTTTGGCCTCGACCATACTTCAATTTCTTCTATATTCAAAGGGTCTATAGGTATCCCATTATTTGTTATAATATACCCCAATAATGAGATATCCTTCAACAAGAACTCACATCTGATGTAATTGGAACAAGGATTCTCCTTTCCTTAGGTATTTATCATAGTTATCATATTCTCCTCATGATCCTACTTGATCTTAGAGTATAATAGAATATAGTTTATAAGGTAAATCAAAAAACTTTCTTGGTAACTTCTATATATTATATTCATCATGTCCCTTAGTATTTCTAGAGCATTAGAATATGATAATGGAATTACTATGAACTCATAGTGTCCGTACATTGTACGAAAATAAGTCTTGGGTATATTCTCATTCATCACCCTGAAATGGTAATATAATGACCAAAAATCCACCTTAAAGAATTATATGTCTCCACATTACTGATCAAACAATTCATCAATCGGAGTAAGATGATACTTGTTCTTTATTGTGATCTTGTTAAGCTCATTAAAATCAACACAAAGGTAGATTTACAAATCCATCTTCTTGAAGAAGAAGACATGTGTACCCCATGGTGAATCACTTTATCATGTAAACTGTTTATCTAGATTATATTGTGTTTGTTTCTTCATATCCCCATGTTCCAAAACTACAATGTTATACAGAGTCTTGGATAATTGTATCTACCCAAGTATAAACCCCCTTGAAAATTTAACTTCTCAGAAAAGAAGTAGTCTAGAAAATTATTTATGAAACACATTAGTGTATTCCATCACAAAAAACATGTCTTAGAGGATGATTATTTCTTTAGAATCAATCATTTTAGCAAGATTTACTTTCTCCTGGGGAAATGATATTCATGATTGTGATGTTTTTTGTAAATAATATTCATCCTCCTCCTTGAACTTGTACAAAATTGAGAGTCAAATTGTGATATAGAGAGTGATTTTATTGTTACAGAAAATTCAATTGGATATATATATGGAAATAAAATCCATGACCACAAATTCATGAAATTTCACCAAAGGGAATATGAAAAGTTTCACTCAAAAGTTCAAACATAAAATTGTGATAGGGGAGGAGTTATATACTTGGGATGCAATAATTTTACAATTTTTCATTTTTATCAACATATCTACATCCACTATTTTTGGTGGTGTTTGAATAGTTCTAATAAACATTCATGCTTGTAAGGAATAAGTAGAACCTGAATGAGCTCTAGTTTCTGCACCTTTTACAAGTGGGATGTTGATATTTATTAGAACATTTATATTTCTCCATTGAAATACCCAAATTGGACTCCACTTTCCACTTCTTTCTCCCATGATACACTTGAGATTTGATAATATTCATTTAAAATTTGTGGGTATATCTAACAATTTTCTTATAGCTATCAAATTATAAAATTTCTAGAGATTTTCATTGAGTAGGTTTTAGCCCACCAATGAAGCAGTCACCCGTGCGTTGAAGGGTAAAGACAAAGTCAGAGGCATATTAATCAATTCTTGAGATGTTTACCTTGTAATCCCTGATATATTCATCATGTTTTTTCATGAGGTCAAGAAAATATATTTCCATTTTAAATCAAAGATTTTGAGGAAAATATTTATCAAATTTGTTTTTTCAGAATTCCTTCCACCACATGATTTTGATATCTTCCTTATGCATTTTATTTTTTTATAAATGTTCACCAATGATCAGATTCCTTCTCTATATTATAAACAACTAGTCGAACATTATTTTTCTCAGAACATTGAAGGATGGGGGATATATTTTCAATGGGATTTATCCATTTTTTTGTGATTAATGGATTATATGATCCATTGAATATCATATTCCTTTATCAAATAAATCTACCAATTGTGGGTTGTTATTTATTAGTTAGATTTGGGTGCTCTTCTTGATATAGGTTTCAATTCAAATCTTTAGTCATCTAAGAGAGTACCATAAAAAATTTTCTGATTCCCACTCGCTACCAGTGGGAATCTCATTGGGTAAGTCATAACATTTCCCATTACATTGATTATTTATCTGATTGCTCATATTTCTGACCAGTTTAGAAAATAAAAGGAATATTAGGGATGAGTATTTTTAAACTATTAAACACACGAAGAGGAATCCAATGAACTTAAAGGGAAAAATTACAAATTATATTTATTTCTTAACTTATGAATATTTAGGCTTCAACCTATGATATCCATGATATATTTCTTATCATGTATTTTAATTTTCAATTTTTTGTTTCCTTTATAATGTTTCATAATGATATTATGAATTTACCTTTGAATATACCCTAGGAGTGTCAAACCAGGTTCACAATAAGGCCCGTTGTCCTGTTCTGAGTTAACCCAAGTTAGGTCTGACAGATTTTTTCATAGTTCATACCCCTAGTTACATCTATACCAGAACCAGATCCACTTGTTTTATCCAAATAGGGATGTATTGTCTTGTTAAACAACATAATATATACTTACCAATGTTTTGGTATGTTTTCTTATATATAGTCTTATCCCTAAGGCATTCGTTAGTATTTTCTAATCCTAAACCAAAAAATAACTAATCTTTTCCATTGATACCAACAATGAAACCCTTCTATTTATTTCAAATTAATCCATAATTGATTATATAATACTACACTTAATACCACACAGAATATCAAGAAGTATAGTTTATTTTTGAATTAGGGTCATTGCATAACAATTTAAACAGTAAAGAAATTATCTCTATTGAAAACTTTAATAACATGCCCACAGTTAAAACTGCACTAGAAAACCGGGGGACACACATAAGAATGTGGTGAGCTATAAATCCCAATAAGGGAATAAACATGACATAAAATGAATAAGGTAACACATTTTACACAATAGTATTATAAATGTTGAATAAAGAGAGTATGAATCACAAACATGAAAAATGAGGCATTATATTGCATGATAATCGTAATGGAAACAAAGGAAATGTGGAAACAACTTAAAACACTACATAAAAAATACATGTCAAGGTAACCTACGAAGGAATCATGATGGAAAAGGTAAAATAAAGAAATCAGGTTCACTCCCTTTTCGGTCATGACATCTCTTGAGACTAAAAATTTCCTAATTCATTGGAATAAAATATAATTCTGGCTGCACCCACCACTTTAATTTCATTATCATGCTTAACTGTTCCACACAAATCCTACAACATGGGTTCATTCATCATCATATTTTTTTCCAAAATCAATGAGTGTAGAAAACATAAATTTTATTACCAAGTCAAATAAGTATATTTTTATAAAGTTAAACCCCTTTTATAGGAAATGAGTATGTTATTAACTATAGAATTGTTTTGACATGGAAAAATCGTGGTGAAATTTTGGTAGTATAACTGCGTCACCAAAAAATTCATAAAATGGGTTGAAAAGAGAGAAAAGGTATTTCATCATTTGGATAAAATTGGAAGTAATAGGGAGAAAACAAATATCCACACACTATTAATTGGAAATATAATTCATAAGATAATAAGGAAACATGAATAATGGATTGAAGGAAATGATCCCATACTAAATTTTGGTATGGTAATGGGTGTACATAACAGTTCATGGAGAGTAGAAGCATAATAAAAAATTGGTGCTTGAACAAAAAAGGAGAGTAGAAGATCCCTTACATGTGTGTGTGACTACAAAAGACTAAGAGTGGATTCTTGAGAGCATGGGGTTGCCCTGAGAGGACAATGTAGAGGTAAATGAAGATTATTAATGTTATACAAGGATTTTTAGTGTAGATAAATGGGATATAGGGTGGGTTTATATAGGAAATGGGTGGGGATTTCTTTAATGTTTCTCAAACTTAGGTTTTGGATTCTATATAATAAAATAACTAAAACCAAAAAATTCAAATGGTTTTCCCATGTTTTCTGAAAAATGGGAGTGGATTTCATTATTTTTTAATTTTAATATCCTAATTAATAAAATAAAACCCTTTCTTATGTGGAAGTGATTCATTCTCTTAAATAAATGATTTTAAAAACTTAAAACATATTAATGGTTTTGTAGTCTTCAAAAATGATTTATAAAATTAAATAAATAAATATAAAATGACATAATTTTAAATTTAAAAACATATTTGGTCATTTATACCATTTATAGTACTTATTACATCACTTTTAGGTCATTATGTTGTTATAACACACAAAGTATGTTTATACAGTTTTTAATTTTTACCCAAAAATTTGACTGTCTTAGAAAATTATGAATTATTCAGCATTGAATAATGTTGAGGTTATGATTCAAAAAATAATATTAATTTATTTAAATTATTTTATAATTTTTGAAATTTTTACTTTTAATATATTATTTGACATTTATTGATAAATGATGAGTTTTTCTAACGATAACAAATTTTAAACCCTTATAAAAATAACATTGGAATTCATAAAACTTATATGACCATTTATATTTAATAGAGATTATATTATAAAAATATTTTATTAAAATAATATTTATTTTAAAAATCCATTAATTCAGCAAAATTAATTCTTTAATTGAATTCTAATATTATTAAAAAAATACTATTTGGGTTCTATTTTAACAAAATAAAAAAAATTATAATGTAAAAATAATAGGACAAATATATATTCATTATTGAATAAAAAATAATATACAATATCATATTTCTTGGTTCTTGATACATATCCATTCAATACACAAGAAAACTCTGTAAGAGTAAGGTTCCTAATAGTGGGACATTCATGGGGTGGCTCACCAAACATGGTTTGGGGTGTGATCTTGATGATCTTGAAATTCTATCATAAATGATTATTCTCATAATTAAGTTATTGTATATCATATTGGCAATGGTAAAGGGCAAATACTAGTGATTATATCTCCCTATAAAGCTCTGATAAAATGGATTTATAGGGTATGGCCCTACTGGTTGAGGCCATCACCACATTTGTCTGTGTAAATTGGATTTGTTAAAACCCAATATTTATACAAATCATGTGATAACTATTAAAATAATATATTATCAACATTAAATATTATTAATGGAATTCTAAATATTATAGAATTTTTCAAAACCAAATAAGTTCATGTATTTTCTATAACCAAAATCACTAATTATACTTTGTAATAAAAAACATGGGGAAACTTCTTTATAATTGTCTGGGTCCTTACAAAAAACAATTTAAAATATTGGATGAGCATAAAAAAAATTAGTAATGAAACATAAAAGAAGAAAAATATAGAAACCCATTATCCCATTTTAAACCCATGGGATCAAAAATAGAGTTTTTCTTTAAACATTATTCTCTAATGAAATATGATTTAATTCCCATAGTTTTTTCCGGAAACAATTTATAAAAAACCAAAAGAGATAAATTATGACCATGAGTGTTTCATTGAAAAGATGACAAGACAATAATTTTTCTTCTTCTTAAAAACAAATTTTTAGCCATAAAGTTTATAATACTTCCTTTAAATAGCTTAGTAGTTTAAATTGTAAAATCAAATGAATTTCATGAAAACTCTTTTGAAATAGTTGAAATATTTATATGTTCATTAGTAAATAATATTCATAGAACCCTTATAGAAAATTTATAATTGGAATAACCATACAATAGACTTCTAACATAATTCATCAGATAACATAATCATTCCCCAATGCATTGGCATGATAACTGTATGAAACCATCATATAAACAGTATTTGGATCACCCATATTAATGACCTATATCAGGATCCTACATTATTATAAATAATTTATAAGGACCATATCATTAATAAAACAAAGAAAAAATATTTTAAACCCATAATAGTAACACATTTAGATATCAAAATACACTTTATTTTTAACAACCATTTTTTAAAAAGAAAAATTACAAGGAAAAGTTATAAAGTGGTTTTATTTAAAAAAACATAAATCATTCAATGGAATAAAAAAATTATGATTTTGGAGGTAGGAAAATTCATTATTGTCATATATGTTAAAATATAACATTCATTTTTTATATTATTTAAAAACATTCTGTAAAAATATTCCACTCAAAAACTATATAAATATTGTCAAAATAGACCTAAAATTTATTTTATTATTATTTTATGTCCATATAAATACATTAAAAAAATATTTTTTTAAAATATTTAAATGGAATAAAAATATTTTGTTAATAAATCTTGAAAACATTTAATTCAATGTTTTTAATATAAAGTTTCCCTTATAAAGACCCCTAAAAATATTACTTTTTAAAATAGTGTAAAAAAATTCCAATATGGTAAGAAAAGATCTTTGGTATCCATTGAGTAATAAATAATAATTTTCATGAAACATTTCAAATGACACAGACTTGGAATATATTTTTTTTAAGGGAAACCTTAGAATATGATTTTTCAATGAACATCTCTGACCATGAGTCACACATGTCTCTTATATTATTTATCATCATGAATAATAAAATAATTTTAATTATTTACTTAAATAAAAACATTCTTAATATTTTTTCATACTTTTTATAATTTTTATCAACATGTTATATTCACTTACATAATCATTTGAGTTTATGTTGGATGTTTTGATTATATTCAGATGATTTGTCGAAAATAACTATGATAGGTTGAAAATGGTCAATGTTTTCAATATTAAATCATCTATAAAATATTTAAAAATAAATAATTATCATTTTTATATATCAATTATAATTTGAAAACCAACCACGAAATGTGTTTCTGGGAAATGAACTGCACTATAATAATGGATATGGTCGGTCGTATATACGCATGAGTAACATTTCAAATTTTCAAAGATCATTACGAAAAAAGATAAATATTAGTTTATATTTCCATAATTATAATTAAATAATTATTATCATTTTATTTCTTAAAATATAATTATATGCATTATCTATGTGATTTCATGACGACAAATGAATCACATCACTTCATAGAGGTGATTTTCCATATGTACGTATGAATGACCTTATGATTTTTATGTTAATGAAAATGTAAGAAATTACATGATTTATAATATTTTATAATTTTAATTTTATCATTAATATCATATATTTTAAATAATCTATCATTAATACCATCCGTAATAGGAAGTGATGGAAATTGAATTACATCGGTTCACGAGGCTGTAGTCCACTATACACGTGAATGATGGTTTTGTTTCCCATTTTATGGATAAGGAGATATATATAGGTTATAAAATTAACAAATTCACATACCATTATAGGTAATAAAATGGTTTTATTATTTCATTATGTTTCAAGAATATTTGAAGAATTTTTTAAAAGAGACAAAACAAAAATGCTTGGTTTTGAACTATACATATTGTATGGATAACCTCTTAAATGTTACACAAATCTAATTTCATGGAGGGTTTTATGATAAAAAAGGACTACAGTAAATTTGATGTGGTATTATAATCATATTGGAGTATTTATTATAAAAATAGTGGTTCTTGTGGTGTAAATAAAGGAGAATAATTGGTGATCTTTTATAAGAGAGGGGAGGAGCACCCTTGTGGTCCATCTGAATACTAGAGTTGAAGTTGTTGTTGTATGAGAACTAAACCGATGGGAGACACTGAACCCATAAAATTTTAATTCCATTTATCATTCTATTACAATTTATTCAGGTTTATGAATATTCCTTTTAGATTGTCCATCAATTTGGCGGTGATAAGCGATGCTGAAATTAAATTCACTACTCAAAGAATGTTGATGAATTATCTAATATTTAGATGTGAATGTTGGATCATGATCTGATACGATTGGAAGTGGAAACCCATGAAACCCAAAAACATCCTTCACATATAACATTTCTTGTTTTCAAGTGACAAATCTTCCCATATAGCAATTCAGTTTGCGGTCTTGGTGAGCCAATCCCCTAAAACCGTTATTGCATTGTCTCCTTTGGATGTCTTCGGGAGACCAAAGACAAATTATAGAGTGAAAATTCCCAATTTACCTATATTTATAGTAAATTATTTAATCATCACCTCGTAATTCCTGTTTTTTTACTTTAACTTGATGACATACCAAACACTATCAGATATATTCTACAGTATCAATATTCATGTTATCCCACAAGAGGTTTTCCTGAAAATCACGATACATCTCGATACATCCAAGATGAATATAGAAAGGTAATCTATATGAATTACCCCATAAGTAGTTATTTATAAAAGGTGATGGAGGTAAACATAAACTCATTCCAAACCAAATCACACTATTATAATTGACATGGAACATTTGCAGCATCCCTTCCTTTACCACTTTCACCTTCTTTTGAATTTCTAGATCATCCCTTTGTGCCTCCTTAATCTTTTCTTGGATAGATGGTTATTAAATAATTTGGGAATCGTAGGATGTATTTTTGGAAGTTATTATTTAATGATCTATATTTTTCATATCCATGATGATAGGGTCTTCATTAATCTACATCATATGCAGAGTAGCATGTTCTTTTAAACTAAGAATATCAGGTACTTTGTTTTCCTTCCGAGGATGATAGTGAATAAAGAAATCATAGTCCTTGATTAACTCTAACCATCTAAATTGATGCATGTTGAGTTCCTTCTATGTGAATGAATACATTATACTCTTTTTTTGGTATATATATCTCACTTTTCACCATATAGGTAGTGCCTCTATATTTTAAAAGAAAAAATTACACATCTAGCCCCATATCATTCATTGATTAGTTCTACTCATGGATCTTCAACTACTGTGAGGCGTAGGCTATAAATTTTTCATTCTACAAGAGTACAAAACCCAATACTTTCTTTGATGGTTTATTGTATGCCACAAATATTTCTCCACTTATTGGTAATGTGAGTACATGTGCAATAATCAACATCTTCATTATCTCCATGAAGATTCCCCTAGATTCTTCCATAGGGACATACTTTACCCATTTCATTCTAATATTAGTTAGTGGTCTCGACAATCATGAGAAATTTCCCAAAAACTTTCAGTAGTACCTTGGTTGTCGAAGAAATATGTGCATTCAAATGACACTAGTGGGTCAAGGCCATTCCTCAATTGCCTTTGTTTTTTAAGGGACTAAATAAATTCTACCACTTGTGATCATGTTTCCCAAGTATGTGACTTTATATATCTAAAAGCCATACTTTCTGAATTCGTTGTACAATTTATCCTTCTTTAATGTCATTATCACAATCCTTTTATTTTCTTCATATTCCACTTTTCTCTTCGAATAAATGAGAATATCAATGATAAAAAATACCACAAATTTTTCAAGGTAGTGTCTAAATACTGTATTCATCAAATCCATGATGATTGTAGGGGCATTATTATAACTGAAAAGAATCACTAGAACCTCATAGTGCCCAAAACTTGTAGGAAAATAAGTCTTCTAAATACCTTCCTTCTTTAAATTTAGTAAATGATATCCAAAATGATGTTACAACTTTGAAAAGTTGGGAAATCCTTATAGTTGATCAAACAATTAATCAATACTTGGAAGAGGATACTTGTTGTTTATGGTGATTTTTTTGACTTTGTTATAACTGATACACGACCGCATTGATCCATCCATTTTATATACAATGTAAAATCGAACACCCCACAGTGATGCACTAGGTTATATGAATCATTTGTCCAAATTCTCTTGTCGATTCTTTTTTAAATCCCCACATTTGATAGAGTCCATACTATTGAGTAATTTTGAGATAGAAGTATCTCCAAGTATGATGTCTATTGGGAATTCTAAATAATTATCTAGGGGAAGTCTGGGTAACTTGTCAATAAATACATCACTGTATTCCTTCATGATGGTAATTTCCTCAAGGTTTATACCTTTTTTGACAAACCCATTTTAGAAAGGTATCATTATTAATAGGGAATCAATACCCACACTATTGATTTATTTTTCAATGGAGATTATTTTTATTCCTTTAATTTTTATTGGACCATGGGATGGTTCAATATTTGAAAATATACTTCCTTTTATAGACAGGAAAAGTGTGCTCTATATAAAGAGGGCCAATCCATTCCTAGTATTGCATCAAATTACCCAAGGGAGGTATCACAAGATTCATTAGATGAATATTACCACATACACCAATATGAGAATATTACAATACTCATTTCGTAAAGATTTCTTGGCTAGGTTATTTTTTAGATATCTCTATTTCATGTTTTTGGGTCATCGATTCAATAGTTCTCGAATAAATGAAATATATAGAGAAATTTATAGAACCAGAATGAAATATGACTATTTCTATTCATGAGTTGGTAATAATTTTACCTTGTGTTACGTTGATTTTTACTACACTTCAGTAGTAGTGAGGGCATAAGATCTACCTTCATCCTTTGGATTTGGTGTTTGCCGATTATAATTACACTCAAGGGATTTAGGTTTAATGTACTGGCTATCTTAGTTCCCTTTCTCCCTACAATTGAATCACTGAAACATGGGTGGTTCTCTCTATTCCTCCATAAAGTTGGCGATATTCATAGTTTTTTTGATATAGATGAGATTGATTTCCCTCTCTCCCACACTTATATAATTTCTTTGTCTCTTTGTGGTCATTCCCATGATGATTCTTCCCACATTTTAGACATGCGAGTGGTTGAGACTTCATTACACATTTTTGATTAGATCGTCCATCTTGAAACATTATATTTATTTTATTATCTCCATAAACATGGTACCATTTTCCAAATTATAGCTCCATCTTGAGGTCACATTGAAAAACCTCTTCATAACTCCCAAAGTCTCTAATAACTAGTTCCTTTGTATGGAGTTGTTATAAACCAGTAAAGAATCTATCTATTTTTCTAACATTGTTTATAACAAAACCTGGGGAGTATCTTGAAATACTTTTGACGTTTTTTTAATATGCCATGATAGATTCATCTTAATGTTCCTTCATCTCTAAGAGTTCAAGGGAAATAATTATTATGAAATATTATTTTAAATTCTTCCCACTCTATCTCTTCAATTTCATCATTCAAACTTGTGTTCTTAATCAATTCCCACAATTGACTTACCTCCCCCTTTAAATGATAAATGAAAAGAGTCACCTTCTCCCACTTTGAACAGGGAATCAAACAAAAGATATTGTCCATTGAGTTATCCCAATGTTCTGCAACAATTGGATCAGAATATTTATTAAATTTCAGTAGTCATTTCTATATAAAATATTCAATATCCAGTTTCTCCCTCATAGGTGAAGGTTAACATTCCATAGTATTCAAGTTATTGGTTATAAACTGAGATAGATGGGTGATAATCACCATGAAATTTTGAATTCCACCTCCCAAGGAATTGGGAATGTAATTTGAGTAGTCACTTCATTGTGCCTCACATGGGTA
This sequence comes from Viscum album, assembly GCA_963277665.1. Lineage (NCBI taxonomy): Eukaryota > Viridiplantae > Streptophyta > Magnoliopsida > Santalales > Viscaceae > Viscum > Viscum album. The sequence goes on from OY728157.1 coordinate 176,247,788, forward strand.
TTTGGCTCGGTTTCTCCATGTTCTAACCATTTTCTAAAGTAGAAATGGTTTTAGAACAACATAAGTAAAAAATACAAGAATAAATAATTTATTCCCTGATGTAATTAACACTAAAGGAATATCTTCTTGGGATCCCTATGTTTACAAATTTTCTAAAATAAATATTATTTGATACATACATATTCTTAGTCTCATACAAAGGTATTTCACTACTGTTATCTAATCTTAATTCCCATATTATGTAAAATATTCTCTAATACTAACTATAGCAACCTCACTTTTCTTACATATATATTATGTCATTTTAAAGAAAAAAAACTAATAGCGTTACAAAACAAGAATCCAAATGGTTAGTATCATGGAGAAATTAGGACGATATATCATTTATGGATAATAAAAAATAAACATTTATTTAAAATCTTATTCTTTATCCTTCTAATGATCATGATCACTTTCGTACATGTAGTCACCTGACAATACACATCAAATAGAGGTGTAGTCAAAAAACCGAGTTAGAATATCAATAAGGACATGAATCAATATAACATGGAACATCATAGTCATTATAATCATAAAATAATAATAAGATCACCATCACAATCAAGAGATGAAGTATTAGATAAAGGCATGGAATGTGGAAATGCATAAAAATAAAAAATCTTGTCTCAATGCTCAAAACCACCCATAATTGGGAACAAAACTAGTATCTTGTTCATGCAGTACATATATGCACAATCATAACATCATATTTGTGAAGAAATATGGCATCATTTTCATTAATTTTTCAAATTATCTTAGTAGATACATCTCATTACCCAATGCATTGGTGAAATATATAATTCTGGTCACCCCCATCACGTCATAACATTTACATAGTCTCACATGCCACATATAATGTATATAAATAAAATTCCTGAAGTAACCCATGTAAATTAATGGATTTCATATAGATATGATAAATCATAGACTTGGGGTTCCAAAATAAAAAGGGAAAATATATTTTTTATAAGATTCAACATTCTTGAGCGAAGAAGAAACAAATAAAGAGGTGTCAAAATATATTTTTGAAAGAAGAGATATTTTAAAAAATCTATGTATTTTTTAAAAAATTATATTGGAAACATGTATATCCAAAAAAAGAATAGGAAAATAAAATGAAATTATATTTTAGAAATATTAAAAGAATATCCACATTGAAATTTGGCATGAAAGAGGAATAACCTAAAGAAAAGGTAGTTGGGTTCAAGAATCCCCTTAGCTAATGTCTGAATGGTTTAATCAAATTAATATCATAGAAAATCAAATTAGATTAATTAATTACTAAATATATAGACAATTTTACATTAATTATATTTATTATAATTTTATTAAATCATTTAGGTATATTTAGTGAGTTATATAGTTTAATTTCATCATTCTTGGAGTGTTCGTTTTATTGAATTTCATGATCGGTTCACTTGTATAAAAGTATAGAAGTTGAGGTAAAATGGGAATTATTATCCATAATTGAAATTTTATATTAATAATGAACATTTAGATTTTTAAATGTTCTTGTATATCATTTTTTATATGGTATGATGAAAATTTATTTGATAGAATGTTAATGAAAATGATTTAATTTATTTTGGTTGTTTTTACAACCATAAAAAACTTATATCATTTTATTAAATATAATATTTATATTTTAGTTCTTGAATAATATATAACTTATAATATTTATAATAAATTCTTATTTAACCAGAATAATGGTTTTATGACCAGCCTTGAAGGCGGTAATGGAAAAATAAAACACATGATCCATGATGAGGGTAAGCCGACATGTAACCGACTATGTTTTCATTTTTGTAATAAAAGGGAGAGCACAAGGGGACTGATGATGGATATTCCATTAACATTATAAAATTATAGTATATATAAGATAATGGAGTTATCATGAATGTTTTTATATTGCATGTATTCATAGGATAATAAAAGAAAAAAAATTAAAAGAGAATTAATGAGGATTTTACCTCTTGAATTTCTTATCCTTGAGAAACTCCTTTAGGGACTCCGATTTGGTCTTTTTTGACACTAGAATCTCATGAACAAGGGGGGAGTCTTGATAAGAGTAATGGGATTAATTTGAAAAAGCTTCATAGCTTTGGTTGTGTGAGGAGAATAGGTAATGAGGGGCATTATTTATAGGGGTGGAGGGGGAATGATTTATTATTATTATATTCACTAATTTATTATTTTGGCTCAAAAATATAAATAGTGTTGAACCTATACATAAAATATACTGAATACTGAAGAATATTTCTAGATTATGGTCTTGAATTGTCCATGAATCAACCACGACTAAAAAATTCACGTATTTAGCTTGTGTCGAAAATTATCGTATTTCACTATGCACAAAAAATTCATCTATTTTAAAAAAATACAAAAAAATAACCCTGGTAAATATCTGAAATATAAAAATAAAAAATAAAATACATTTTATGAATTTTTTTTTAAATATGATAAATTTTATTTTTAATTAAAATCATCAGTTAATTGGAAAATACTGATTTTCTTTTTATAAGAGATTTTATGACACTCCGAAAAATAAATTAATTACCTAAAAAAGTTATCCAATAATCATAAGATCATAAAATATTAATTTATGAATCTATTTAATGAAAACAATTTTTCTTTTAAAAAATTATTTAAATTATAAAATTGTAAATATTAATATTTGTTTTATAAAAATACCAACACTTAATATTTCATTTTAAAACATTTAGTTACTTATACAGTGATATAATTATATAATATATTCATTTATAATATGCCTAAATATTATTTATTCATTCATAAGTGAGGTTACTATTCTATTTTTCAGATTACTATTCTTAATGATCTTATTACTATTCTAAGGGTCAAGTTATTATTCCATCGATATAGGTTCTTTAAGTTCAATGATTATCACTAATTTAATTTATATTTTAACCATGAAATGTGAAAGGAATTATTACATAATAGAAATTATATAGTAATTTAACCTTGAAATAATAAAAAATTACCTTTATTAATTAAAAATAAATGAATCTTTTATCCTCAAAGGTGATCTCACCCCTTTTCACATATATCCCCATAAATTTAACAATATTCTTATTAAATTATCCTTCATGTCAACCTAAGTGTTACATATACCTCAACCTAATAAAACGTCTCCAAAAATATAAAAATTCAATGTAAAATACCATCACCTGAATTCTAAAAAGTGGTGTACATGCCTTTAAAATCATTATCATCCTTAATGTTATAAACCCATGAGGGTAAACAAAACACTTAATTTATCCTTACATGAGAAAAAACTAATCTCAAAATTTGTCTAAACCATGATTTGATACCAACCATAATAATATGGACTTATACCCAGTGGAATATAATTGATACCTATCAGAGTACTCCATGGGTAGCTATAATGACTATGAAAGACTCTTATGACCATCCCTAATGGAGTCCCTTTCCTTATAAATACCTCAAGTGGAGATTCACTCTTTAACTAATTATCACTTTCAAGAATTTATGAGGATAAAATCCCTTTCTTTTCAATGATACCAACTATATTTAGCTAGCCTTAAACATTAAAAAATCATGGGTTTTCAGTCAATAATAAATTATATTATATTACCAATGATATTTACCATTTATAGTTTTAAATATTTTGGCCATAACCCATATATTTTAAAAACATATATTTAAAATTGGACACTTTGTGTAAGTATCCATTTTTCCCTCATAATATTATAGAATGAAACACATTTAATTTTCTTAAAAAATATTTATGACTTGTAACATTAATTCTTATTTTTTATTCTATATCTTTAAACCCCATGAATAAAATTTTAAAAAATTGTATGAGAATAAATTTTTTTGTAAGGTACATAAAAGAAAATGTATAAAAACTAATATCCCATTTTAAAAACATGAAATCATAAATAACATTTTCTTCTAAACATTTAATTCAAATGAAATTATATTTACTACTCAATGTTTTTAATAAAACATTTTATTAGAAAACATAAGGGGAAAATCATAATGATGAGAGTTTCATAGAAAACATGATAACCCATGAAAAATTTTTCTTAAAAGAAACCAATTTAGCCTAAAGGGAATAATTAATCATTTAAAAAGATCATTCACTAAACTTTTAAAATTAAAATATTTTCATGATAAATAAATAGAAAACATATAAAATTCATGTTTTTCCTTGTAATATCATATTAATGACACCCTTACAAACATTATACAATTCATATAAACAAATGACTGACTTCCAATGTAATTATCTAGATAACGTAATAATTAACCAATGACATGAAGCACTATTCGAGAATTCCCATCGTATAAGCTATATGGAGATCACTAATATTTATGAGATTTATTGAGAACACCCTATTTTATAAGTAATTCACAAGAAACATATCATGAATATAACCCTTGAAAATATCTTTTAAACCTAAATGTAAAATACTTATGGATGTCAAACTTTCATTTCAACTTAAATACCATTTTTAGAAAATAAAATACCTATAAAAATATATCGTGGGTTTTTATTTGTATATAACATAAAATATTATAGTTGATGATAAAAATTAAATATATTTTATGGCGGCAGGAAAATTCATTTCCCCCCTATATATTAAAATAGTACATTTCATTTTTCTTTTGTAAATAAAGTCAAGAAATTATGTAAAAGTATTATTTTTGAAAACAATATAAAAATCTATAAAGAGATATAAAAATTACTTTTTAATTTTTTTATGCCTACATAAATATATTAATAAGATATATTTTTTAAAATATGGAGATTTAATAAAAATATTTTGAAAATAAATCTTAAAAAAATTTAAAATGATGTTTTTAAAGTATCTTGTCTCTTATGAAAAACAATTAAAAGATTTGTTTTTCTAGGAAAGTAAAATATGTTAAAAAGTGAACTTTTGAAACAATTTAAAAATTATTAATAATTTTCTTGAAAAATTTATAATATCATGTATATTGAAGAAAAATAACATTCTAAATTTAAATTTAAATGAGGAATTTTAATAGAAAGTACCTTAAACTGAGTATGACTCATCATGTATGTTTTTTATCTTCCTAAATAATAAAAATATGATAAATATTTACATTATTAATTTTTTATAATTTATTTTTCATTTGTATCATATTAATTACAATTTTTATTTAGTTACTTAATCATTTGTGTTTATGTCTCACATTTTGATGATATTCCAGTCATATGTCTAAAATGACTTCGATAGGTAGACTATGGCCAAATTTTTCATTATCAAATCATCCCCAAAATAACAGTAAATACATAATTATAATTTTTATAAATAAATTATAATCCTAATACTAACCATGAAAGAATATTTTGAAAAAATGGACTACGATACAATCATGGAGACTGTATAACATACGTAAGCATGCGTAACGTTTCAATTTTTCAATGTTCATTAGGGAAATTTGGTAAGAAAAATTTTAGCTTTCCAAAATGATTATTATATCATTATTATAATTTTATTTATTTAAATATACTTACATATTTCATCTATTTATGTGGTGACGTAAAAATAATAATATCACTTCATGGATGGGAGAGTGCAGACGTACACATGAATGATGTTGTCATTTTTTGAGAATAGATACAAAAGAAATAAGTTACATATTATATTTTAATAATGATAAATAATTCATTTATATAATATATACAAATTAAATCCATCATTAAATACATTTTTAATAAGAGGTGATGGAAAAATAGTTACATCATTTAGTGAGGCTATTGTTTGACAAACACACGAACGATGGATAAGATTCCCATTCCACGAAAGAGGGTATTTATATATGTTATGAAATTAAAATAATAAAATTTTAGTATATTTTTTATAGTTTTGTTGTTATTTCATCATGGTTTAATAATCATTAAGGAAGTTATAAAAATAAGGAAAACGAAAATGTTTGGTTGTAAACTATACCGGTAGTTCGAATAACCTCTTAATGTTTACAAAAAAACATTACAAGGTCAGTTTTATTATCTAAAATAGGAATATAGTTTATAGGGAAGTAATTATGTGGGTTTTTGGTAGTTTTTTTGTGTCACACAAAGATTTTTTGAAATATATTTTTCAAATTGATTTAATCTATTTTATATTTTTCATTTCACACAACAATAAATATAGATTTTTTGTACGAAATCACTAAGTTTGGCTTGCATTATACAATTTTTTTTTAATATTGATCTAAAATAAACACTATGATTTTATTCTGATAGATGAAACAATATATTTTCCTTGTGTTACATGCAATACTATTTTCCTTTGATATCTTGTGTTACACACAAGATCGAGTTTTACAAAATTATAATATACTATTACTGTTATTATAATTATCTTATAGCTGTTAGAATAAAATATATTAATGATAATGAATAAATTTTTAAACTATTTTTTACACATGTATAAAAAAGTATTCTTTTGGTTATAATTTAGTTATAAATAAATTAATAACTATTTTAGAATAAAGAAATTCCTTTTCTAAGAAAAATATTTTTCTATCTACAAACAACATTTTTACTCAATAAATTAAAAAGACACTTTTGTTGAATAATTTTAATAAAATTTACATTTTATATATTCAATTGATTTTTTTTGAAGTCATTCAATATAGTTTATTTTTAGAATATACGTATAAATCCAATTATATGAATAAAAAGTTGTATTTTTTTAGAAGGCAATTTTATGACATTTTTGTGGGGAACCCATTTTTAATATAATTTTTGAAACTATATTATAATTTGTATTTGAAAATATAAAATTAATTTTATAAATATTAATATCAAATTTTATTTGGTTGATATTTTGGTATTTTTCCGTGTAATTTTATTTTTTGATGAATAGTGAAAAATATTGAATTTTAATTGAATCTTATAATTTAACTAATTTATTTATATAGTTAAGTTATATATTAATTTTATGTTAAAGTATAATTAGTTAAATTTTTCCTCATTTAATCAAATTTTGGTTATTTTAACCAATTTCACATTGAAATTTGATATAATAACATTTCAAACTTTTATACATTTTCACTTTAAGAACCCGCTTTTGCGACACATTTGCAAGATTAATTTTTAATTAACTTATTCTACTATGTGATTTGAATTTTTAAAAATGGATTATTTTTTTCTAATATTCATAATTTATAATTTTTACTATGGTAAAATTATTTTTTTTGACAAAAAATGATTTTTTAAAGTAATTGAAATTAATTACAATGATTAAGGTAAAAATGAGTTTACTTAGTGGTTAAACTTTTACATAAGGGGCAAAATAACCTAGAAATATGTAAAAAATCCATTTTATGGACACATTTTGACCATATACTACCCTATATAGAAAATTTACCACTATTTTAGGCACATAATTTATGAGAGACCACTCAATAGTGTTTAATTTTTTATATTTACATGATTGCAACTCCTCCACCGTTATAAATAGGGCACTTAACACCTCACTTTTTAACACCTCTCAAGCCATTTTGATCTTAAAAATCCTAACCAAATAAGCTCCCTAATTACCTACATTTGTCTTAGAATCCTTTATTTGGTAAAAAATCGAACTAAGGATTCCCTTTGGTCCAAACCAAAAAGAAGTTACCCCAAGAATATGTAACATACTTCAACAAGCGCTTTTGTTTTATTGATTTATCTACCCACTTAAATTCCTATTTATAAAATATTACAAATTAAAAATAGTATCCTAAATATAATTAGATGTTTTTTGGTAATGGGAATACCTAAACTCACACACACTTCCAACAACTAGGATAGACAATCATCAATTGTGTGTACGACAGACAACCGCTTAGTGAACCGATGTTGTTTGTTATTCCATTACCACCTTTAAAGGTTTGTAATAATGATGTAATTTATATTTTTATGAGATATATAATATATTTTTGATTTATTTATGCTTATGTGTTAATTCTATAACACATAACTTCATGAGTTCCATTTTTTGGGAATATGATAACATTGTTTGTGGACGTGTTGACTATTGCATCCTCGTAGCGATGTGATCCGTTCATGCTTGACATAAAATTTTTTAAGGATGATTTTAGTAAAAATTAATGGTATATATGACATAATGATTCTAGTTAAAACAATATATTTATACATCAATTACATTTTTTAATAATACACCATGAAAATGGAAACGATGTTCATGTGTACAGACGACCTACCATCTCCTTGAACGGCGTATTTAATTTCCAATTTATATCTTTCATAGATTTTTATAAATAAATATATACTGAATATATATGAAATTTATATCAATTTTTAAAATTTTTAAATAATTAAATAATAATCTAAGTAATAGGATCAAGAATAAAAAATCAAAATATAAATGAAAAACTAAGTGGTTATTACTCAAAACGTTACTTTAACGTGAAATTGTTAATAAATGGATAATATAAATTCATAATAAAATCATATTTGGTGAGATATATAACAATATTTATATATGTTATATTAATAATATAATTTTATTTATTATATGTGAGGTATGAACGTGTATGAATAATATCACGACATGTGGTAAGGGTTTTCTATTATCACTTTAATTTCTGCGAGACTTAAGTAATATTCAACACTATTTTATTTTTCACAGTGTATAAACCTCTAGTGAATGTATTATATGATTTTTTTCCTGAAATTTTTGGGTATTTACAAAACTCTCTTATGATCTATCTTTCCTGGAGTTTATGGTTCTATAGTTACCAAACAGGTAATGTAATTTTGTCTCAATTTTTCTTTTTTGACAAATTTTATGTCATGCACCCATATTCTTTTATAAGATGTATATAATTCCCCTGGAAATATCTTTTCATGAATATGATTTTTTACTTGATATTTTAATCTTCATTTAATTTTCTTACATCATGGGTATTATGATTCATTGTTACCAAAGTGGTTACAGTTTATGGAAACAATCTCATCATTAATCAGGATTGTTTATGATTATGCTTCCACTGATGAAATATTATGATAAATATATCGGGATATCTAATTAAAATTATTATCCTATGGTTATTCATTTTATATACAATTACTGGTTTCATTTTTTACCGTTTGGTACATACGATAATTAATGAAATGTTTTTATGAAAATTGGAATTTATTTATCTCTTCGGTCGGAAATCTATTTTATTAAAAATCCATGTTTCAAAAATATGTATTAAAATATGTTTTTAAATTATATTTTACGCTCATTTTAAATTAAAGGATTTTATAATGTGTTTTATATTTTTAAATATATTTTCAAAATGATTTCAAGATTCTTTTTTATGTTTTAAAACATATCTTCATGGAAAAGGATTTCAAAATGATTTTTCAAAGCATCATTTATAATTTTTTAAGGAAAAAGGTTTTAAAATTTTTTATCTTTAAAAATTGTTTCTAATGTCTTTAAAATATTCCATTTTATGTTTTCAAGGGAAAAGTGTTTCAAAAATATTTTTTTTTTAACAGGGGTTTAAATAATTTTGAATCCTTCCATTATAAGTTTCCAAATAAAAAGTTTTTCAGAAAAATTTTATGTTTAAAAAGTGTTTTAAATTATTTTCAATGTCTCTTTTATATGTTTTCATAGAAAATATTTGTATAAATGTTTTTATGTTTAAAAAATGATTTAAATGATTTTCAAATACACCATTATATTTTTTCAATTGAAACAGTTTTTAAAAAGGTTTTATTTTTCAAAAGTGTTTTAAATGTTTTTAAAAAGTGTTTTAAATGTTTTTAAAAGAATAATTTAAAACAATTCCGAGGTCGATTTCAAAGAAAATGATTTTGAAAATGTTTAGTGTTTTTTAAAGTGATTTTACAAGAATGATTATTTTACTTATGAAATTTATCAATTGGTTTTTGAAGACCCTTACCCATATAAGATATCATCCATTGATATAATTGATGATTTAATAGTGATATGATCCAGTGATTCCATTATTATTATTTATTTGAGTGGTTTATTTTTAATATGAATTATTGTTTTAGAAACCCATATCCCTTCCAGGAGTTATATCATAGTGAAATTCTTATGATACTTTCATCTAGTAATTTCATATAAAATTATGAAATGATTATTAAAATTTACCTTTTTTCATAGGTTATGATATGATAATTTATTTATGATACCTATTTCATTTGATGGGTTATAATATGATGTTTATAAAACCCATATATTTTAAAGGGTAATGATATGATGAATGTTGTACTATCCCATGGAACACATATATATGTTTTTTTTATTTGATAGGTGGGGATTATATCTACCACCAATTCATTAAGTAAATATTTATATCTCATGGGATAAAAATTAATAGAATAGGAAGTGAACTCGGTTCAATAAAGGATTTTGTCAGCTAAGATGGTCTTGGGAGTTAACCTTGACTACTAAGAAGGTTTTGGGAGTAAACATTGACTACTAATATAGTCCTAGGAATGAACGTTGAATATTATGATGATTTTGGGAGTGAACCCATTCCACTTTACGGAAAGGACTATGACTGGGTATGGTGGTTTGTTCCACCCAGTAGGTGTATCCCCTATGAAGTTCCCTAATAATTTTTTGGAAATAAGCCTTGAATTATAGGAATTATTTAATATGATTATGTGTATTCCCCCAATTCCATGTACTATTTCCATGTTATGATTTCATGGATTATTTTACGAATTCCCTAATAATTCATGTATTATGAACTACCAGTCTTTATCCCTTGATTCATGTTTATGTTATTTGATACATGGGGGAATATTTTTAAAATTTTATGACCATGTGTCATACCATTATACCTATATTATAGTTACATATCTCTTTTATTTAACCTTATTGAGTATTTTAGCTCACTCTTTATAATGATTCCTTACACTAGGTTAAGAAGAAAGGTTTTACAATGGAGTACTAAATGAGAAGGTCTTTTTGGGAGGCATTGAAGATCTCTCACTAAGTTAGAAGATAGTGTTTCTATGTTTCCAGTGAAAAAAAACTATTATGTTCCTTAGACATATAATTTTGTAATGAAATGATTATTTATCTAGAATTATGTAAAATTTATGTATGTTTAAACATTGTCTCTATAGATGGTATCAATGGAAAGGATCAATCAATATTTGGAAACTAGGATGTGAAAACATTAGTGATATCCCTAGGGATATTTCTAAGGATATCTATTGGTATGTATCCAGGGATAAATAAAAGGATAAGTAAATGTTTTGGAAAATTTCCTAGAATTTAGGAAAAATATAGAGTGTGTGGTTTCCAAAAAATAAATCCCTTCTTGGATACTATAATTGGATGTGGATCTAAAACATATATACATAGGTGTAACTACCCAAAAAACTATATTGAGATTGACTCAATTAATAACTGGTGCACTACAATATTACTTGATGCACAAAAGGTTTGAAACACCCATGTGATATTATTTAGGAAATCACAAACTCTTCATAAACAATCAAGAAGGATTTAAATAGATGATGACTATGAATAACCTAGGATAAAAGTAAGGTTTCATTCATTTAAGAAGTATGTATCCTAAATAAGATATATTATAAGTGATTTTTTTTCTGATTATGTGTTTTTCTACGATGATAATTATTTCTCAAACTATAATTTCTAGTTTTAGTCAATCAAAGGAACCAGAAGGAACTGGGTTAACGTTGAATGTGACAATGAGAAGTCAAATGAGATAACGACTAGAGTAAAATATGTTGTGATTATGCTTAATTAGTTTTCATGGAACATGGTTAACAACGTGAATCTTAATAAATTCTTCGACCCACCAAAGAGTATAATAAAAGAGTTTCCTAAGAATTTTGGTAATGGATTACACATAGGAAAGAAGATTCAATTTACTATATGTTAAGAATGTAGTAAGAATCACCCAAGTTAATGTTATTGGGGAATGAGAATATTTATTAACTAAGGAAAATAAATACACAAATAAAATAACTAAAAAGGGAAAATTAAATGTTTGTATAACACAATAAATCAGAATAATGGCCTATCTAAGACATCATCACAAGTTTAATGATATAAATGTATAAAAATGGTCAGTATAAAAATTGATGTCCTAAGTAGAAATTTCATGAATAGAATTATCAAGGTAGTATGAGTAATGGTTATATTGAATATGATGAAGAGACTATAGGTGAAATGTGATATGAAATAATAACTAAGGAATAAGATGAGGAAACATTTTTAATAGATTATGGATGAAGTGGGGAAAACCAATGTGTTTTTGTATTTTTATTTAAGAATTATGAATTTTGAATTATATAAGGATTTTTTAATTTATGATCTTCAATGAGAATTTATAAGAATATGTTGAATCATTGCATTGGACTAGATAAGTTAATTAATGGAAAAGTGATTTTCATGGGAAACTCAAGATTAATAGAAAGATAACACTAAATATGTTCCTAATGTTGAGATATTAATGTTTAGATAAAGATATTTTAAATATGAATAAGTATACTTGATGATACTGAATTCCTTGGAATTGATTAAGGATTTGTTGAAAAAGTGGTTTATGCAATCACAGATGGAGTTTACAGATTTCTTGAATTTAAGGTATATTTCAAATAAACATTGAAATAAGTAAAAATCAATATTTTCAATAGGGGTTTATACCAATTATTAAATTTTAAGAGAATATATGATGAAGGTATCCACATGTGCTTAATGAGAAAAATAATAGATACTTTATGATATATAAGGGATCAATGCTAATATGTTTTTTTTTTAAATTTAGTAACCTTATTTCTGAAGTTTTGTAATTTATCTTTCAGAGGGTTTATATAGATAACCATTTCACGAATGGTTTTTACTAAACTTCAGATGAAATTTTAGAGATTAAAGTATTATCTCACTATATAAGGATTTATTCAAATTGGATAACTTGTTCTAACGTTTTTGTTTTGATAAAGAAAGATGAAATGAGCTATCATACTTTTTTTGGATATCATTTCCTACTTATGCTTTAAGAGTGGAAAGTTCCTCTTCTTTTCTAGGAATTAGATATGAAGTGTAAATTTATCAAGGTAAAACAAATGGTGAAATTTTTATGAATCATGTAAGAATATATTATAATTAATATTAATAAAATTTAGTAAAATGATCTTTAAATAATTTTTACCTTTTTATGATCATTTTTTATGATATAAATGAAAATTTTCAAGCCTCTCTAGGTTATGGATTTTTGATCATTAACATTCACCTAACCATTGTCCCTATCACTATCCTTTATAACTTTATTGTTAGATTTCTTTTATATGTCACTGTTTTCACTTTCCACGTTTGTTCTCATAGGTGTGAACCTAGTTTTGAGTTACATTAGGTAACAATTATGTTCAAAACTTTCCCATTTTGAAAGAAGTGGTAGTACTCATTTTTATGATGTGGGTTTCATTGAAAGTTACTTTCAAGTATTATATATTTAATAACAAAAATAAATTTAGAGGGAGAAATTCAATTTAAAGGGGTTGAATGTAAGACCATAAGATTGTATGATATTTTCTTTCAAATTGATTTAATCTTTTTGATATTTTTTATTTCACACAAGATTGATTATTAGTTTTTTTTCGAAAACAAAAAGTTTGGATTGGGTTCTACACAATACCAAGTTAATCTTGCGCTATGAACCACAATAATATTAGCATGAGGTACAAAAAACACTATATTTGAGTTATGTTAAACACAAAAGTAAGTCCCTTTTATATCTTGTGTTAAATTCAAGATCGAGTTTTACTAAACTATAATATATTATTAATATTATTACTAAATTATTGTTGTAATTGTCACTTAACTTTTAGAGTGGAAGATATGAATAAGATTGAATAAATTATGAAACTATGGTTTTCACATACATATAAAATTAATCCTTTCGATATAATTTAGTTATAAATTAATGTAAGAACAATTTGAGAATAAAGAAATTTCTTTTCTAAGAAAAATATTTTTCTATATATAAACACCATTTTGTCTCAATAAATAAAGAAAACCAGTTTTGATGAATATATTTACATAACAATTATATATTATATAATCAATCAAATTTTTTTGGATTCCTAATATAGATTTTATTGAAATGACATAAGAATAAAGACAATTTTATGTTTAAAATGAAGTATTTTTCAAAATGGTAATTTTATTCTCAATTAACAGAGAACCTATTTTAATTTTTTTTAGACATTTTTTATTTTTCATGAAAAAAATAAAATTATTTATTGAAATTATAATATAATAATTTATTTGGGTTAATTTGTTTTTATTTTCATTAGAAGTTTTATTTTTTGATGGATAGTGATAAACACTGAATTTTAATTGAATACTAATTTTTCATATAACTTATTTGTATGATTAAATTATATTTTAATTTGGTTTTAAAGTATAATTAGTTGAATTATATATATATTAATCCAATATAGGTCATGAAAAATAATTTCATATTAAAATGGATATAATAAAATTTGGAACATTTAAATATTTTTACTTTAAAAACCTTGTTTTACGACACGACATTGAGAATAATTTTAAATAAATTTATACAACTTATTTGATTTGAATTTTTAAAAATTAATTTTATATTTGGAATAATAATTATTTAAAATTTCTAGTAAGATCAAATGATTTAAAAATAATAATAGTAAAGTTAAATAAAATTAAATAAATTAATTAAGGTAAAAACGAATTTACTTAGGGGTTAAACTATAACTTATGGGGCCAAATAACCTAGAAATATTTAAAAAACCATTTTATGGACATATTTTGACAATATACGCAATTTTATTTTTTATTCTACCATTATTTTATTCACATGATCTATGAGAGACCTTTCAGTAGTGTTCAACTTTTTATATTTATAAGAATTCCACTCGGCCTCTACTATAAAAAGGGATCCCACAACTATCACTTGTTGAAAACTATCATGGAATTTGTGTCAAAAAAACATACTAATATAAGTAAAAACTTCACTTAACTAAATAATATAGTCCTACCTTTGGGAATAAATCCAACCAAGGAATCCTTTTCTGAAAACCAAAAAGATTTACCCAAAGAAGAGGTAATATCCTTCAACTAGCACTTTTGTTTTATTTATTTTCCCATCACCTTAAATTATTATTTTTTAATGATTATATAATAAACTATGTATAATAAATATAATGATATTTTTTATGTTATGGGTGACCTAAACTCACATATAATTCCATCAAATGGGATACACAATCATCATTCGTATGTACAGATGACTACTGCTTCACGAATCGATGTCATTTGTTCTTCCATTACCACCATTCAAGGTTGGGAATACTTATATAATTTATATTTTTATATAATATATATGATATTTATGATACTTTAATTATTATATAACAAATAGCTTCATGTTTTCTATTTTTTTGGAATATGAAAAATTCGTTTTGGACCTGTTGACTACCTTCTCCTCAATATGATTGGATTCTTTAACACTTTAAATTGAATGTATTAAGGATGATTTTAATAAAAATATGTTTTATATATGAAATAATAATTCTAATTGAAATATAATATATATATATATATATATATTATACTATTATTTTCATAAAAATACTACAAGAAAATGGAAACAATGTTCATGGGTACATACAACCTATCATCTCTAGGAATAGTGTATTTTATTTCCTATTTATCTATGTTATATATTATTATAATGAAATATATACAAAATATTTATGGTATTTATATCATGTTTTATATTCTATAAATAATTAAATCATATCCTATGTGATAGGATCAATAATAACAAGTCCAAACATATACTCAAAATAAAGAAGTTATTACCCAAAACGTAACTTAAACAAGATGTTTTTAATAAATGGGTAATAAAATGTCATAATAAAATAATTTGTGAAGTTATATATAAAAATAAATTTCTAAGTTATATTTATGATAAAATTATATTTATTATATAGGAGGTTCGAACATGTACAAATAAATTCAAGGCTCTAGGTAATGGTTTTCTAGTCTCACTTTTATTTCTGTGAGACTTATGCCATATTCGACACTCATTTCTTTTGAGTTGTTTATATATTTCCCATTATTGTATTATATGATTATAATCATTAAATTTATGATTATTTACATATCCATTTTATGAAATATCTTTTATGGTGTTTATGGTTCAAAAGTTAACAAATCGGTAAGTTCATTTTTTTCTCAATTTTCCTTTAGTGAGACACATGTTATGTTTTGCACCAATATTATTTTTAAGTTGTATATAAATCTATTTAAAATATTTTATCATGAATATATTTATTTTAGTAGTATTTTATGCTCCATTTACTTATAATCTATCATTAAGATTATAATTCAATGTTACCAAAGTGGAAACTGTTTTTTGCAACAATCTCATCATTTATTGGGATTGTTTGTAATTATGCTTCCATTTGTAAACTATTATGATCCATATATATGAAGATCACTCATTTATTTTCATATCCTATGTTTATTCATGTTTTATCCATTTAATGGTACCATTTTTTACACACTTTGTTACTTAAGATAATTAATATTTTGTTATGAAAATATGACTTTATTTCAATATTCTCTATGAAATCGGTTTTATTCAGAAATTTTTTTTCCAAAAAATGTTTTCAAGAATGTTTTAATGTGATATTTTAATTTCATTTTAAAGTAAAGTTATTTTAAAAAAATGTTCAATTTTAAAAAATGTATTTAATTTTTTTCAAGATTCTTTTATGAATTTTCAAAGATATTTTCAAAAGAAATGGTTTTCAAAATGATTTTCAAATCGTACTTTATATGTTTCAAGGAAAACTGTTTTGAAAAAAGGTTTTATGTTTAAAAGGTTTTTAAATTGATTTTCATATCTTCCATTAGATGTTTTGAAGAAAAATATTTTTTTAAAAAAAATTTATGTTTAAAAATTATTTTAAATGATTTTCAAATAATCCTTTATATGTTTTCAATTAAAAAGTTTTTCAAACCCATTTTATGTTTAAAAATTATTTTAAGATATTTAAAATGCTTAATTTATAGATTTAATGGAAAAATATTTTAAATATTCTTAATGTTTAAATTTTTTTTTAAATTATTTTCAAATATTCCTTTATATGATTTCTATGAAAAATGATTTCAAAAACGTTTTGAACTAAAAAAGTGTTTTAACTTTTTTGTAAATATTCCTTTATAAGTTCTTTAGAGTTGTTTTCAATGAAATTTATTTGGAAAATGATTCTTGTTTTAAAATTTATTTTTTAAGAAGTATTATTTTCCTTAGGAAATGTTTCAAGTAATCTTTCTAAAATCATTCTCCATATAATATTACATCCTTTTATATAGTTTATGATTTACTGGGGATATTATCCAATGTAACCATTCTTATTCATTCTTTGAATTTTTTATGTTTAATATAAAAAGTTTTTTATGAAACACATTTCCATTCCATGGGTTATATCATGATAAAAGGATTATGAATCCCCCTTTATTTCATGGGATACTATATGATGAAATGATTATGAAACCTATCTATTTTCCATAGGTTATGATATTATAAACTGTTTTTGATACCCATTTTATTTAATTGGTTATGATATGATGTTTATGAAACCCATCTATTTTATGGTTTATGATATGATGAAGGTTTTACTATCTTGTGGAACACATATGTTTTATTTCATTTTGTGTCGGGTGTGGCCTATATCAACCTATAATGTAATGGGTAAAAATTTAAATCTAATAGGACATACATGAATGGAATAGAGAGTGAGATTAGTTTATTAGAGGAATTTGTACACTAAGATGTTAATGGGAGTGAACATTGACTACTACGATGGTCTTGGTAGTAAACCTAGAGTACTAAAATAGTATTGGGAGCGAACCTTGACTAATAAGATGGTTTTGCGTGTACGATTATACTACTAAAGAGAAAGGGATATGATTTGGAATTGAGGTGTGTCCCATTAAGCAGGTGTATCCCCCATGAAGTGTCCTGATATGTTTTGGCAATGAGCCTCGACTCATAGGGAATAGTTTTATATTCTTAAATGTATGACATAAATTACATTTATTATTACAATGTTACGCTATCATGGATTATGTTATTGATTCCCTTATGATTATTGTATTATGAACTACCAATATTTATGTCATGACTCATGTTTATGTTTTTTTGATATGCATGGTAATATTTTTCCAATGTTATGCTCATGTTTTCATTCCCTTATGACTATGTTGTACTTAGATATGTCCTTTATGTACCCTTAGTAAGAATATGATGTCACCCTTTATTATGTTTTCTTTCCCTAGGTTATGATAAAATATTTTAATTATGAATACTAAATAGGAATATCATTGTACAAAACATTGAAGATCTCTCCCTAAGTTAGAATATTATGTTCCAAGTTTCCAAAGAAACCAAACTATTATGGTTTTTTAGAATGTACTTTTATAATGTGTCAAATATTTATCTAAAATGATGTAATATCTTGGTATGTTATTCCTATTTCATTATATTTTTCATAATTTTTTTTCTGGACAAGTGAATAAAAGATAATAAGAGGTTCACTTTTATAATAGATGAGAGAGGAACTCTTGGAATTTCTAAAAATATTAAACAAATTTGAATGTTCTTTCTTATTAAAATAGATCCAAAATGATAATATTATATGGAAAATAGTGTTTGAGTCTAAATAATATAATAAAATAATAATTTGATATGTTTTGGTGATGTTTTTACACTTATCATTTTATTTTAACCCGTGTTAATCCTTTTTGACAATTATAGTGGTATTAAATAATTTAACATTTAGGGGTATTTAATATTACTAAAACAGAAAATTATGTCATAAATAAGGCATGATTTATATTTTCAACCATATCCAAATCGCATGAAAAAATATCTTATTTTTTATTTTGTATAATTTACTAAATTTTTATTATTATAAAATAATATTAACAAAAATTTTGGAACTATTCATGGAATTTGAATTTTAAGAATGCAATAATAAAATTTAAATTTAATTGAATACATTAAAAAATATACAATATTTCAATTTTATATATAAAAAATCATTGAACACAAAACAATCACTCAAATAATATTATTTTTGGGATTTTTATAATTATTTTTTTGATTTTTCTATTGCTTGGACAACCACTATGTCAGGGTTGCATAAGAATTTAAGGTAATTATTTTATAACAAAAAATTCAAAATAAAGTATGATTATATAAAATTAATTTTTATTTAAACTAATAATTTATAATCAAACATATATTCTATTAATCTCTAGATAAATGTTTTGAGAAAATAATACAAAGAGAATGACATTTTTTTATTTTCTTTATTTAAAATGATATACATTTCAAAATCCCGGCCAAATGAAAAAAGGCCATATATTAGATATTTGGATGATTATTTATGATATATAATAATACAATAAAATTAATTCAAGTGGTAGAGTTACATTCTTTTTCTTATTACATTATTCATTAAATTAATTAACACATTTTTTCCTTTTCCATGGTAAGTTTTATTTTTATGATTAATATTCATAATGACTAATAAAAAAATGAATTGTTTATGAAATTTGAAACTTGAGATGTAAAATATGTAATCTATTTTTTAATTATCGATTAATATAAGTGTAAGAATTTAATTTGTATTTTAATTTGTAAAACAAGATGAATATTATCTTAAAAAACCCTTGTGATGTAAAAAATGTTCATATACCCAATTAAAGTATAAAATTAATTATAAATACTATAATTTTATTTTTTTTATCTAAATTATATATTTAAATTTTTTTAAACTAATATAGAATATAATTTTACTTTATAAATACTTACAAAAATATATTATTCAATAAACATGTTTTTTGATTATTCATTGGAAAATAATGCTTTTTAAATAATTCTAAAAAATTCATGCTAAGATAAAACTAAAATGATGATTTAAAAATATTATCTAATTTTATCAAATAAATGTTTTGAGATCTCTAGAAATTAATTGTAATATTTTCTCAAAAAAATCAGTAAAAACAATTTTTTAAGAAAATTAATTTTTGAAGAGAAAAACGACTTTACTTAAAATCAAGTACTTATTTCTTAAGAATTTATAGATAAAGTTTAATTAATTATGAATTATATATATATTATTAGGTTAATACTATACATGACCACCAATTTAATAGTTATATTATAATGATCATATTTTAAGAATTATATTTTGTGGTTTATTTAAGCTTGGTGTTTCGTATTTAGTATGCTATCAAGAATCATAATTATTTTAAAATATTTGGATATTACTAATAGAGACTCAGAATGGTTTTTGGAACTTAATAGAAGAGTAGAACTTTTATGTTTTCCACATCATTTAAGATGTCGTGGTCCTAGTAATTATTGGGATTAAGAAAAAATAGGGAGTTAAATATTGTTGTAGCTAAGAATTAATAATGGTTTGTTTTTAATTAGAAAATACATATTCCCATTTTCCACAAGCCACAATACATGTAATGGTGTAATAATAAATATTAGTTAATGATGAAATAGTTATTTAGTCAGGGTTTATGAAAGGTTCTATTCATGGTATTCACGTATAATTTAAAAGCAAGGAGTTGATGGTGTACAAATCATAATTGATATTATCATGGAATCTAAAGTATTTTAAAATCTGAGGAAAATGTATTTTTAAGGTTGAATAATGTTTCTTAGAATCCATTTTAGAGTGAATATTTTGGGTTCTATATTATATCATATACTAATTCTTATTTCCGAGCATTATTTTTTATTTCAAGGAAACACTAGACATGTCGTGGTTTGGAGAGGATTACTTATTGGTGTGTTTAGATATATAAATAAGAATTTGAAAATGGAAAATATTATCAAGAGGATGAAGATATAGAAGATGCAGTTTTTTGAGTTAGATATTAACTCAAATAAACCACACAGTAATGGAAAGAAACTGAATCACAGGGTGGATGAATTCTTTATATCTTAATTATTAATTTTGAATTCAAAAATAATAAAATATGTCTCATGATATGGGTTTGTTACTTGATTAAATTGTACTAATTTTAAAAATTTAATTTCTATGAGGCATATTATATGATTATAAAAAAAATTATATAACATAGATTAATCCCAATTTCTATTAGAATGGGTTGAGAGTGAGATTATTTTAATATTTTTATATAACATAACTTGAGGAAGTTTTAGAGATAATATTTTTAAATTATTTGGTTCCATAGAGAGAAAATAGTTATAAATATCCAAGATTAGGTGATCTTAATTGATTCATTAGGTTCGCGAGTGATAAGTCTCATTTAATATATATTTTCATCTATTTATTCTAATTGGTTGGAGGAGATAATGGAGCATATCATAAACAATGCCTTTCTTATACTTATTATAATATAGATGTAGTGTTTGGTATTGATGAGTATTTTTGGATTGAAATGATTAAATTCAATTTTCAAGTAGTTGATCATATTCTATGTATAGATGAAGGGGGTAGTGCATGGGGATGGAAGTGATTGGAGAGAACCTTGGGGCTTAATCACCATCTCTAAACCTTATTCAAGGGTAGTGTATCTTAGAATAGAGTGATCATGTCTGGGTATGTTTATCAACAAATTTAGTGTGTAAATAGTGTATGTTAGTGCATCTATATATCATTATGTGAATTCTCTTTGGACATAGCCCAATGTTGGTAAACCATGTAAAATAATTTCTTTTCATGTGATTCTCTATATATATGAATAATATTTAGTGAGACTGTAATTGAGGGAGTGATAAATTGAATATTTTTATTTATAACATGTGATAAATATGTTATGATTTTTTTTAAATTTTAAATATTCATGATTTTTTAGTTGGTTTTCTACCTGATTCACTCCTGCACTTATGGTCCCTTGGGTCTCTTGGAATAACTCAATGGTCCCATAAAATCACATATAAAATCCATATAATCATTAATTTGGTCTCAATTAAGTTTCATATATAAAATTTTCAATAGAATAAAGGATTTATCAACTTTTATTACACTACTCCAATTATTAAAAATCAATATTATAAGATTATGTGTTTCATAAATAATTTCAGGATATCTTAATGTTTAACCATTTTATGTTCATAATAAATCTACCAATCCCTAATTGATATTTAAATTTTCAATATATCATAACTAATGATTTATTCTTCAAATTACCAATTAAATCTATTAAACATCATCCAATGATGCATAACTAATCCAAAAAAGGATACGGTTTTGTAAAAATGAATACAAATATCAAATTCTATTATATGGAACAACTAACAATGTCAGGAAAAAAACTACACTATGAATCTTTCAGCACTCCAAGATTTTGATTTGGGGAATAAATATTTCAATATAAAACATTATATAAATAACATATTTATTTTAAAAATTTGAAAGTATTTTTATATAATTAAACATGTATAATGGAAAAGGGAAAATAAAACCTAATCCAAAATAATTTAGTAGATAATATATAAGAATAAATGAAGAAAATTAATTATACATACCTTTTATCTATCATTTACTTAAGTCATGTGGTTAATGAGGATCACTAGGAAAAAAACAAAAAACTATTTGACCCATATCTAGTTCTTCATTTATAAAATCTATAATTTTTTTGAAGGACCAAATTCTCACAATGGTATGCTAGTGCATCAAATTGTAAATGATAGAAGTGAAATAGAGGAATTAAACTATAACATAACTTTTATCACTTAAAGATAATTAAGCTATATAGTTAATTTTATTTATATCTATCATTAATGCAGTATCAAATTACTTCAAACATTTTACATACTTTCTTCTGCTTCATGATCTATATATTATATATTATAAAATTAACTTCATTTAACCATATAATTGTTTTAACTCTTATATAATTTACTAGTAAGATATACATCATTCATAAATCTAGTAATAATGTATAAACCAAAGTTAAAAATAGTTTTTTATATAAATAATATAAAAATTATATCCCAAATTATAGTGTTAACTCTTCCCCCAATATACCATTACGTAGATAATGTTACTTCTCTAAAACTGCCCATATAGTGAGGGTTATGGTTAAAAAGAGTTCAATCTACCAATTTTAATAAGTCCTTATAGATTTATAAACATTTCAAAATAACTTTTTAAACCATATCCAATCACTTTTGGGTAAATAATAATAATCACACTATTTTTAGAACATTTTTACAAAATATTATTTCAAAATTGAATGAATTATGTGATACATTAGGGGAATTTGTATCATTGAAAATGATTATAAATTCTTAAATATGTAAACATAATAAATGATTATAGTATTAAATAATAATTAGTGATACACAATCTATAAAGTGACTTGACATGATCTTCATCAAACACATTCATGTATCTATAAGAACATTTACTCTAGATGTATCTTCATATATCTTATGCATACACATATAATCCTTTTCCCAATAAATTGAGTACCAATATGAGACATTAAAATGTGTATCTTGTATATTTCAGATCATATAATCTTGATAATTCCTGAAAAATAAATAACATTTCATTCCTCCAAGTCGATGAGTATATTAAATTTCACTCAAGTAAACATTTATATGAAAATATTCAGTCTAATTAAAGTTAGAGTTTGAATTTCATACTTTTATATAAGATTAAAAATCACATATTCGTTATGCATAACTTTTCACTTAATGAAAAATATATACAACTACCTATAATTAGTTAATCCTCTTATAAAAACTAAGAAATATATCTAAGGATAAATGATATCATGTGGATAAAATATTAATCTGATAAAATTGGGATTGAAGTAATGTATGCATCCCAATGTATACCAAATATAATATTAATATCATTCTTTGTGATGCACTCTATTTTTCATTTCCATATACCAATTTATACATATATCTCATGAGTGAATGATATATCTTTATATGATCCACTACTCATTAATTCCTTAAAATTTTATCACTATTTATGCCTTTCTGTTGAAAACATTATTTAGGGACAAATTTTAGTTTTACCCTAAATATTTAATTATCATTCAAATATTAATAATTATAAACATTAATTAATCACAATAATAAGGAGGCTTATGTGTTTTAAATAATATTATCTTAACATAAATGAAATAAAAGAAAAAATTATAATATAAAAACATAGAGATTTTATTATAATTTTTTTTGAGTGATTCCTCTCTATAAGGTTCAGTAATCTTATAGACTGAGATATAAATTTTGTTACCATGTTGGGTTGTATCTAGAATATGTGGTGATAATTTTGTTATGTAAAGTACAAATTGTATATTTCAAAATATCATAACCTTGTCTTCTTACACGGATTCCAACTAGTTTTATTATACATAAAGAAAGACAATCATGATAACTAATTTTTATAATCTGTGATTATAAAATATAATTTTATAAAATAAAAAACCACACTTTTCCCTAAGGATGAAACAATTATACTTAATAAAGTTTCATAAAAAAATCAACAATAAATTTTACATATATTAGATTTTCTATGGGGTCCACAATATGAAACGTTCATGATTTTCTACCATATATCTGGTCCTCATTATTTGTTGATATTGACTAAAATATGATTCTTCAATATGGTCTTTATTAATACTTACTCAAAATATGGTCCTTTATTAGAAAGATTTGAGGTCCTATTCATTCTCTTACAATGATGGGTCATCACCAGTGTTCTTTTAGTAATGCTTGCTTATATTCATTAATAATAATAATAATATTATTATTACATAACATCAAATGATAAATGTATGATAATGGTATTCATCACCAATAACATTTATCTAAAAGTTGTAGCATGAATAGATGATCACTTACATGAATATAAATGTCTATCATATAAATTTATTCATCCCAATAAAGAAATATGTGTTAAAATTTTGTTTAAAAAATGTATTATTGTCTAGAAATAATAGTTTCCCACACGAATTAATAATATATTATAAATTTCAATTAATAATAAAACCACATTTAATTTTCTAAACAAAATATATAAATCACATAAAACAAGCTTTTGTATTATGATAAAAACAAATTATTATAGAACCATTCCATGGTGTATAGAATACATATGCAATTTTCATGCACATTTTTTCATGGGATTATTATTTTTTCAGTTGATATGTTATATTATCCTATGTAACAACTCGATAAATATTCATAGCACCCTAACAAATTTTTTTATAATGTTATGATATTTATAAAACAATTTGGTCAATTTGTGAGACAAAATTTCCATAGCTTTCATGATAACTCTTATTTCACAAAGAGATATTATTAATCCTAATATGCTAGGTGAAACCCCAAGTACTCTAATGAAAAACTTGATCCAAATAAATTCCTTCAAAATATTTTTTATAACAATATAATAGACTACTATTTTAAAATTGTCCACAACTCTATACATAATAGTTTTCTAGATCATGGATCCATGATTATGGTAGAAGGGTAACTAAAATTTTGAACTAGAATAAAATTTATCTTATTATAAGTTATAATCAGAATAAACCATTCAAATAAAACTTTCCTCAATTGTTGAAAAATATATATATATTCTGTTATTCATAAGTACATAGGAGTATTATTTATCATAATAAACGTAATCTAACTGGGATTCAATTCGTTTCAAATGGTTATGGTCAATGTATAAAATACACTGGGTTGTGTAATGACCCAAATAGTTGAAAATAAAATTCAATTTTTGAATGAATATATTCATTATAATGTAATATATTTATAGAAAACATTGACTACTTTGGTTATTTTGGACCGTTATAAGGTTGGTAAAATTTAAAATAACATCATGAATCATAATAATTGATAATATATCAATTTTTCTAGGACCAGTAAGATTTCAATACTAACGGTTATGATTAATTCTAATTTACATAGACAATAAAAGTGATGGCCACGACCAATATGATCCCAGCCTATGAATCATAAATATCAAAGCTTTCAAGGGTGATAGTATCATTGGGATTCATTCATTAATAATACATACATGATATTCAAAAAATAATACATGAGCAGAACCATTTATTAGAGATTTTCAAGCTCATGGATATCACATCCCCAACCATGTGCACCAAACCACCCCAGGAAAATATCACAATCTCACACCATACCCTTAAATAATTCACTAGTGTAATAAATGTATATGAATCTAGACCCTAACATTGTGAATTTTTATATTTTATTTTTAATAGAATAATTATTTTATTCATATATTTATAATATTACTTTTTATAATGATTAAATAATAATTTCGATAAATTTTAAATTTTTTATGATGAAACAAAAATTTTATTTTTGGGGAAAATATAGTTTCTATCAAGACACACTTTTTTATGAATGAAATAATATTTGAAATAATTTATATTTTAACCAAATATTATTATTAAATAATATATATATATATATTAATGATAATAAAATTTTATAATGAAAAATTTAATTTTTGTAAAGGTCGAGATTCTGTTATTAATAAAACCAGTATTTTTCAATAAATGAGAATTTTTTATGTGAAAGTTTAAATTATCATATATTGAAAATTATTTTGAAAAAATAAACATTATTTTCTAATTCATAACATCAAAATTTTCCAACTGTGAATTTTTTATAATTTTCATGGATATTGGAATCTTTTCGAAAAAATTAAATATGATATAATTATATGGTATGAATTGTGGAATCATAAAATCTAAAAATTGAGGTGAAAATACTATAAAAATAATAAACAACCAAAATTATGTTTCCCCTTAAAAATGATGTTCTTTTGTGATTTTTTATTACTTTAGTAAATCTCTAATGGGTCCTCCAAAACCTATATTATATTTTAATCATTTAAAATGCATTCTTTATAAACATGACACACTTACACATCATTAAGGGTATTATTTTAATATGTTTGGTTCTTATACTTAAAAAGTAATGAACATTAGTCCTCTTTTTATAAAACTACTTGAAAACACATGTGAAGTTTGGTTTCCTTTATTACGTTATCTTATAATGTCCAAAACCTATGTTTGGAAATTAATAAAAAAAACTACTCTATTTTTATATATAAACCTACCATCTTCCCAGTAACCACCACTCAAAACTCTTGGATCATGAATATACTATTACATTACAACTCTAGATCCCGAAAAAGGTTCCCCAAATCTTATAATAAGATCCTCCCAAGATTTATGAATCACCCTCTCATGGTAAGGGATCCTCTCCTTCTTCTATTTATTCAATAATTTTCTTTGTGTTATGCCTTTTAATTACCAATTTATTATTTTTAATTATGTTCTAAATTATCCCTATTACTATACTTATGATTTAAAATTGATTATAGTCCTCTTTCACTCTTATAAATCCCTTCTATGAATCTTAACACACTGACATTATGCTATAGAAACCATGCTATGTTTTTTCATTCCAAACAATTATGTTGTGAATACCAATACCCATTTCTAGCCAATGATATTCACCTAGATATAACTATCCATACTTTATTAGGAAATTCCATGAATATATCTCACACCCATTAATCGTGGGATTACAAATGGTGAAATAAATCCTTATTTTTGTGATCTATGTAGAACACTTCATCATGTACATGATATGAAAGAGACAGGTTGGCTGGGAATTATATATCCCTCCAATGATTTGGGAAATGCTTTTATCTCTTGATATTCCATCTATAGTGATGGGGTGGTTAACCTAATAACACTATGTTTTTTTCTTTTTTCTTTAGTATTGAATTATATTTATGATTTCATGTTTTATGTTGTTTCCACACTCATATGATGGATTTAAGTAATCTTGTTATATCATGCCTCACTTTTCAAGATTATGATTCTCACCTCTATTATGTTACCTTGATATGCCTCTTAGATCACAAGTATAACTTTAACTTATGCAGTTTTTTATTTATCCCTTTACTGTTCTTTAGAGATCACCCCATTATTATATAGATTCTCTTATTATCTCGTGCAAGGTTAGAAGATCCAAGGAATATAAGGGCACCTTTCATAGTGTTGAAAAAATGATATTGTAATCATGTTTCAAGAAAATGTTCTATGTACCTAATTTCAAAAATACACTAGGTCTCAAAATATTCTAGGGATTTATTTTGTTTATGTTTATTTAATAAATCATGAATTAAGATGTAATAAAATATGGGTTGTCATCATTGGTATCAGATAAGGTCAAGTTATTTTTGGTATTATGATTATAAAACCCTATTGAAATCCTTTGAGATATGAAGAAATATAGTAAAACATCCCTAATTTTTGATAAAGTACAATTTAGGTGGTTTCTAAGAAGATAAATACATTTCCAGATAATTTAAGAGGATTCAGATCTAGCACATAGGAACCTATGGGTAAAAACCCTAAAAAGGTAACATTGAGCTGGTTCCAATCACAATCTAGTGCACAGAAATGGGCCATTATATAAACCTAGTATGAAACTCTCAGTGGATATGATTTTTTTAAAATTCAAGATCTCTTTTTAAACTATTATAAAGGGAAAAAATGCACCTAAGATTTCATATTTGGAAATAGATCTGGGATAAATTATTTTTAAACCGATAAACTCATTTATTAAAGAATATATACCATTGATAAATAATATATTTAATATACATGGTTTCCCATTTATGTTTTTAACAGTTTTTAAAAATAATCATCCATAATTTTCCATTTTATGTTAATGTATGGAGATAGGAGGAACCGAGTCAATGACTAGTGTGATGAACATTGTATTGACTATCCAAATGAGATTTTTAACAAAATGGGGGATAATGTAAGAAGACTTGAGATTATATCAGAAAAGCTATAAAAATTTAAGGTTAATAACTTGGAAATTTTTGAGTCTCCAAACACATCATATAAGAAGAGGAAAACATCTCATCGGTGTTGTTATATTAAAGTAAATATGATTCAACTTCCAACAATACAAAAATATGAAAAGATTCTCTTAGGGAAATGTCACCAAGGAACTAAAATATTTTTTTCGTGTGAAAAAATAAGGCATAAAGTATCTAATTACCTTGAAAAAATGAATGGTTTAGTTAAGATAATGAATAAAAATAAACTTTAATCTAAGGTACCATGGGCAGTTCTATTTAATAAATATAGAGAAGGTGAGAATTATCCTGGTCAGTTCTCTATTCCAAGGGATAATATACATGAGGAGAACGAAAAATCTATTATTCCATGAGAATAAGTAAAGTCCAGTGTAGAGATGGATCGTGATGAAAGAAAAATGCATAAAATCTACACCATATTTATGTATTTGTTGTGTTACTTCAATTAATTGTATATGAGAATATCTGGTAGGATTTATAAGAACATCGAGTCACAACCCTAAATGATTTGATATCATTAGGGGAAAATATTTATTACTACTGTATATGAATTTGAAGTTTTTGGAAAATTTCTTGTAGATATTATCATTCAAGATTTAGTAGAATTAGATTATTTTCCATGAATGGATAAACCTTAATTGTATAGAGCCCACATAAATTTGTGTAAGGCAGAACTAACACTCTATATCATGAATCACCATATGATTTTGTACATGTGTAAGGAGGAGGATGAGTCTCGTTTGGTATAATCATATAAAGTACAAATATTATTTCTCTATGAGATATTGTATCTATCTTAAATTATTGATACTAAGAAAAAGGTTATACTTGATGGAATTCCCATTATAAAAGAAAATGTTGATGTGTTTCCCAAATAATTTATAGGTTTCCCTCCTAAACAAGGGGTTGAGTTCTCAAATAAAATGTATACCAAGACTAAGAAACATTCATGGGTAATTTTATCACTAATAAAGTGATATCTATGGACCCATAAAAGAAAGAGGCAAAGGAAAAATGGCTCAATCTAGCCTTAGTGATTTACATATGTAGATTACTTCAATTTTTTAGCAACAAACATTGATTTTTAGGGAAACTATCATGATTTTTAATCCCACTAACCAAAGTAACTCAGAATTTGGTAGATATTTCATAGGATTATGATTAGTAATTAATATTAAATGAGCTAAACAAGAGTCTAATCACTACACCTATGGCCACATCACCCACTAGTGGGGAGGTATTTATGATATACAGAGATGCGATGAAAAATGTCTCAGGTAGTGTAATCATAAAAGGTGAAAAAATGATATCATATTCCTCCCTCAAATTAAAGTCCAATGAGAAGAACTACATAAGGCATGATATATAAGTGGAAGTTGTAATATTTTCAATAAATATTTTGAGACATTATCTTTATGGGGAGAGGTGTGACATACATTCATATCATAAAAGACTCATGTATATTTATTCACAAAATAATTAAATCAATAATATCTAATGATGGTGGTAAGATCCAATCAATTTTTATGGTTGTTAAATCCCATACCATTATGGAAAGGTAAAAAAATTGGAATATTCCTTAAGTAGAAAAGATCCTACAATCCTATCCATGATGAGGACTTCAAGGGATCTAATATTGTTGTACATATAAATTATATACATGGGAATAATAAAATATTCTTCATTGAAACTTTCTCATATAAACTATCAACCATCCATTATTGAGAGGATCACGGAGTCCGAGAAATATGATGAGTTTCTACAAAAAAGGTAGAAAATATTTCAGAGTTAAAATTTTCTAAAGAAGGAGTTATAAGGTTTGAAACTCAGATATGCATCCAATAAAACACAAGAAATAATGAGGTAACTTATAAATGATGTATATAGATCATCCTTATTTATTTATCTAGGTAGCGGTAAGATGTATAGATATTTAAAGAAAAACTTTTGGTGAGTTAAATGTAGAGGGAGATTGCAGAGTTTTTATCTCGATTCTTACTATTCCAATAAGTCAAGGAAGATTGATAGAAGTATAAGGTCATGATGAAACCATATCAAACAATATTAATGAACTAGGAAAAATAATCATGGAATTTTCCCAAGGGATCTCCAAGATACTGAAAGGTAATAACACCATCTGGGGGGTGATTAATCACCTCAAAAAGTTGAAACATTTCATTTCTATTAGGATTGATTTATTTATCAACCATTTACCTAAGATATAAACAAGGAAATTGGTATGACTACATTGATTTCCTACCTATGTTATATTTTATCAATATTAGAGGTTTACCTCAAGGTTTTGGAGAAGCCTTTAGAAAAATGTTTGATACATAATAAGGATTCATCACTTCTTATCACCCTCATTTTAAGTTTTTTTCTGAAAGGACTATTAAACCTCTATAGGATATACTGATAAAATGTTCAATGGATTTCCATGGATAAAGAGACCAACACAATCCCCTAGTGGAGTTATCATATTAAAACCATTTCTATTATATCATTCAAATGGAACCATAATAGGATATTTATGGGAAGTGGTGTTGGACTCTGATATTCTAGGATGAAGTTGTAGAGTGGAATCATATGGGACCTAGTATTATATATGACATAAAAGAAACTTTTTTAGACTCTTCACCATCATAATAAATCTTCATAAATTCGACAGTAAATCTATTCAAATAATTTTCGACGAAACATGGAGTCTTAGGTTATAGATAAAGTGATACTTTGTATATCACCATGAATGAAAGTCCTAATGTTTGGAAAAAATGGAAATATTTTTCCTAGATACATCATCCCCTTTGAGATCCATGATTTCATCCAAGTGGTGACCTATTGAAAAAATCTCCCACTCAACATATTTCATGTACATGATGTGTTCCATGTATCTCTCTTGAGGAAGTACATATGAGACCCATAACTTATAATGAATCTAGAGGTGGTTCTATTAAAGAATGATCTTTCATAAGAGGAGTAACTGGTGAACATCCTAGATCATAGAGACAATGTTATATGAAATAGGAAAACTTGCATGGTCAATGTGTTGTGGTGGAACCAAAATTTTGAGGAAAGTACACGTGAGGCAAAATAGGTGATGAAAAATAATTCCACCAATGTATTTTAGTGTGTTAACTAATAATTTACACAGATAAATAATTTAATAGGGTACAATATAATGAATTGATAATTTATAAATAAAATTCAATTTTAGAATGAATAATGTCATTATTATTTAAAGTAGTTAAAGAAAAAACATGCATTAATTTTATTATTTTGGACCATTATATAGTATATAAAATTCAAAATACCATTAATCGTCATATCTATTGATAATATTTTTATTTTATGATGATCATTAATATTGGTATATTAAGGGCTATGATAAATTCCATTTGACACAAACAAAAGAATCTATGACATAAACTAAAAGGATCGTACGCTATGAAGCCTATTTATCGAATCTTTTATGGGAGATACTATAACTGGGATTCACCCTTGAACAATTCAGGAATGATATTCACCAACTATTGATCAATAGAAACTATTTATAGTATAATTTCATGCTTATCATGATCTTGACCGAAACCATGTTTTATGAACAACCCCCTGAAAATATCTCCATCACACACCTTACCCTTAGGGAATTCAATGGTGTTATAATGGGAAACTTATATAAATCATGATATTATTATTATATAGATATTTTTTATAACACTATGATTATATTCAACCCATTTTAATATTAAATTTTATAATGATTAAATAGTATCTTTGATGATAATTAGATTTTGATACGATGAAACACACATTGTATTTTTGGAAAATATATTGTTTCAATACAGAAAAACTTTTAAATTAATTCAATAATTTTTTAAATAAGTATTTTTTTAATAAAAAATTATTATTTAATATATTATTAAATATAAAAGATAATCAAATTTTACAATGTTAAATGTAGTTTTTGTAAGGGTAAAAATTGTTATTATCATGAACCCAATATTTTTCAAAAAATGGGGATTTTTGAACTAGAAGTGTAAATACTCAAATTTAGATAATTATTTTGATAAAATAAATATTATTTTTAAAATCATAATTTCAAAAGTATCCAACAATTGATTTTTCCTAATTTTTTATGATATCTATATTTTTGGGAAAAAATTAAATATGGTATAATTATACGGTATGTATTATGGAATCATAAGGTACAAAAAGTGATGCAATAAACACAATAAAGAGTATATATCATGTATCCCATTTTAAATAACATATTTTTGAAGGTATTTTATTAATTGTATAAGGCTTTAATGAATAATAAAAAACCTATATTATATTTTATAGTTTCAAAATTAATTCTATATATACATGAGTCACTTACACGTCCAAAAGGGTATTAATTTATTGTGTTCATTCATTAGACTTATAAAAAGAATTAAAAACACTCCTTTTTATACATACAATGGGAAAAATCCATGGGAAGGGTTTTGGTCCCGATTACTTTGTCATAGAGTCCAAATCATTTTTTAAAAAATTAATAAAGATTTATTCTCTCTTTTATTATATAAAACCACAAAACTACCAATACTCATCACTAAAAACCCTTGTATTAGGAACTTAATCTTCAATTACCTCTCTATATCACTCTCAGGGTTTCAATACGCTCATAAAATGTTCCTCAATATCTTTAGGAAGCACCTTCTAAATGTAAGAGATCATCTCCTTCTCTTTATTCAAGCACCATGTTTTTCTTATTCCTTTTAATTCACAATTATTCATGTTATATTATGTTCTTACATATCTCTATTATATTATTAATTATTTACAAGTTATTTGAGACCCATTTAACTCTCATTAAGCTATTCTACGAATCATTATGTGCCACTGTTATTCTTCTAAAATTATCCTATGATTTTTCAAGCCAAATTATTGGATTTTAAATACCTATCCTCAATTATAAGCAATGGTATTCACATATATGTACCCATACTTTATTTATTGGGTAATTACATGTATATATCTCACACTCATTTATATTATGATTAAAATTAATGAAATACATCCTGGTGTTTTATGATCATTGTGGTGTATTTATTCTTGTACATAATATAAAAGTGATGGGTGGGAAATGAATTATATATCCCACAAATTAATTGGGTAATGTGTCGAACTCATTATATTCCTTGTATGGTGCAAGATTGTTTATCTTAAGAACACTATGTTATATTGACTTGGTGATTATCCTTGACTTATATTTATGATTTCTTGTTTTTTTGTATCCCCATTCCTATGTTAACTTTATATTATCATGTTATATCAAAACTCCTTATTCAAGATTGTGATTCTCACCCCTCTTATGTTACCTTTATATTCCTCTGGTCTCACAAGTATTTTTTACATTATGCAATTATTTGTTTATTCCCTTAATAGTATTTATAGATCAAACGTATCTTTTGTATATCCCCAGGTTACTCTATGCAGTTTTATGAGATATAAGGAATATATGGTCATGTTTTGGTGTTTTTAAATAAAAATATTATACCCATGTTTAAATTTAATGTTTAATATACCTAATTTCCCAAATAAACTAGGCCTCAAGATCTGATGGGGTTGTATTAAGGGTATCATCATGTAATAGATTATAAATTGTGGTATAATAAAATATAAGTTTTCTTAGGTAGAGTATATAACATGGAAAAAATAATTGAACCCATAACATCCACTTTTTTATAATTTTGTAATTAAACAATTTTATTGGTAATTTGGAAAAAGGTTAATTTTTTAAAAAATTTCTAAGATGTACATTTAGGTTTAATGGTCATGGAAACAATGCATGAAGATCGTGAATATTTAATTTTCAACATAGTAAGAAGTATGTAATTAGGTTTATGGTCTAATGACTATGCATGGTGATTGTGAATCTTTAAAAATATTTTAAAATTTTTAATTTTTATTCTGAGATCCTCAGGTTTGGTAAATTATTATAATAATTATTTTAATTTCATTTAAAAGTGGTTTAAATTATTTTAAAGAGAATATTATCATTTCGAGTAATTTAATTAACTTATGTCTTTGAAATGAAATGAATTTATTTTTATAAATATACATAGATATTTTGAAAATTATATTTTATATAGTGTTATGAGTATATTAAAAATGGGTAATGATTACTATACTTATGATTACCATTGTTATCATTTTTCTCATTCATATTTTAAAAATTCAATGTATTGAGATATTTATTATTATATTTGTTGTCGTTATATGGTAATATTGACGAGTAATGCAAAAAAATGATTAAATGTAATGATTGATTTTCTCAAGGATTTTAAAAGGTCAACACCAGGGAAGTTGAACTGAACGTACAACAAGTCTATTAGAAGTTAACACTCTAGAATATTGGCAGTGTCTAGAGCTTCATCCAGAAGGTAACACTAAAGATGTTTGTGAGCCATATAAAAAATCTAGATGATGGAATATTTTTTTTGAAAGAAATATATTTGGATAAATACAAAATATTAAGTCAATGTTTCAACTATGTGAAGATAAAAATTTCAATAAGTAGTAATATCGTATGATTGTTGAGATTAACTGAAGTTTGAATAATTAAAAATTTATGGTGTTTCTAAGTGAAAAATATACTACATTTTTATATTAAAGATTAGATTGGGATTCCCAAGAACAATGTATGAGTCACTCTAATGGAATCCATGTAGTCCTTGTGAATGAATTTAAAAGTGACACTTTTCGGAAAACCACCCAATAGTAACATCATAAGATTTAGTAAAAAGTTATATGATGAGGTGGGGATACTAAGATGAAGATTGTATTGAAGATTTATATTTTGAATATTTATTGATATGGAGAATAATTAAAAATAAACCACTTGTAATATAATCATTATATGTTGTGTTGAGGTGAAATTAAAAGATAAAAAATGAAGGCATCCATTCATTTTTAAGAATGATATAATTATAAGAAATAAATATATAAAGGATAATATATAAATATAGATTGTGTGTATATATAAAAAGAAGTTTGGGAGAGTTTATACGAAGCTAAAAGTGTTGAATAATGCAGGAAAGGGGAAATTACCATTGTGATATATAAGAGTTAAAAACTCTTATGCAATTTTCTTTATATTCAAAAATGTCAGCATAATGATGATATTTTTTAAGTAATAAAAACTTATGCTACGTCAATCTTTCAAAGTTATAAATATCTTAGTGGTTTATTTATCAACTTTTATTCATATAGAGTTGAATTAGAAAATAAAAAAATGTAGTTATAGGAACATATTTTTTTGGAATATGACCTACAAAAATAGTTGAATAGAAAGATTTTTTTTGAGTTTGAGAATGTTTTATAATTGATGAAGTCATACATAAAATTAAATCATGTTTTACATTTTTTTAAAATATTAAGTAGTTTTTATGTTAGAAAATATCGATAAGAAGTGCATTTGGATAGAAATAATATGTTTTAAGAGATGATAATATGAGGAAGTTTTTATGGAAGGCGACTTTGGAACTAGAAGAAACACAGTGATAAAATGAGAATTCATAAAAAAGATTTGAAAGCTAGAAAAATGAATGTTATGGATTATCCTGGATAATTATTTACTATAGGAATGTGCGAAAGTGAAAGTGGAAACATAAGTTGTTAGAGATGATAAAAAATTTAGTTGAAATTAATCCAACTATTTCAGAGTAATATAAGTTTAATTGAATTATCTGGATGGAGTGAAATACAAGAAGAATATGTTGAAAATGTTTCTGATCAATCGAAGATAATACAATAGATAGAGATAAAGTAGTTTGAGAA
Organism: Viscum album; assembly: GCA_963277665.1. Taxonomy (NCBI): domain Eukaryota; kingdom Viridiplantae; phylum Streptophyta; class Magnoliopsida; order Santalales; family Viscaceae; genus Viscum; species Viscum album. The sequence continues at coordinate 176,284,620 of OY728157.1, forward strand.
AATTATCAAAGAAAATTAGAAATGATAGTTTAATTAATTATTAAGGAGATAATAAGATAAATATAATTATATGATAATAATATTAGAATCAATAGAGATAGGAAGTTATTAGGATCAGATACTGAACCAGAAAAAGAGATTTCACAAGACAAAGTTCAAAATTTTTGTTAGATTTTTGAAATAATACCAAAATAATATCAAGATAGATGTTAGATATAATTTAAATATTTACAATCTATGGATTCTTAACTTAGGTGGAGGAAATGGAAAAATTAGAAGTGGAAGAGGAATTAATTATCCAACTGAATATTCTTATGTCTTTTGAATTTTGAGAATTTAATGTTAATCAATTTGAATGATGCTTCACATAATATTTATGTGTAATAAAAGTTATAGTGATGATGTTGAGTTATAGATCATGATAAAATTTCACAATGTTGAATTCTTGACTCAAAAAAATATTTACAGAATCCTTGATGATAGTTTATGATATGTTTTCTAGAGCCTTTGATGAGGTTAATCTCAAATAACTTTGATCGTATTTAATAAAATGGAATATATTTGATAAAGGATATGGAAATGGAATATGTAGATCATGTTTTTCATAAAATTAAGTGTATGTATTGTCATTAAATGGGGGATCTATTCAGATATATGTGCTAATGATTAAATAATAGAGAAGGGAGTGATATGATGACATTCATGTTTAAAATATTGTTTTCTAGAAAATATAATGTTTTGGAAATATAAGGTTTGAAGAAACATTTAGAGTATTCGTGAGTTCAATGAGTTAGAAGTCACTAAGAATGATAATTGATTAGTGGAAACATAAATATCTTCGGAACATTTATATACTTGAAGAGGAGATATTTTTGGAAATATAATTTCTAAAAGTGGTTGAGTTAGGAAAACTTTCACAATCCTGATTATGGTTCATAAGTGTTGTTACATGAAGATTATAATATGAATACAATTAGAGAATATTTTTAACTAGAGGTATTGGATTCTGGTTAAAGAATTTGATCCTGATATTTTAGTATAGTGATATTTTTATCATATTTAAGATATCTTTTAGGGAGTTTGAAAGGAACCATTAAAACTTGAGGGAGGTAGTATAAAGAACCAGGTGGTAGAATATAAAAATATTTAATGATTAAAGATGTTTGTTTAGATATTCCTATTATATTCAATTAATGTATTTGAAATATATAATACCCTATTTTTATAGAAGATAATTGAAATCCAATATAATTTTTAATTATTATCTGGTAGATTGGTTGGATTTTGATTTGAGATTAAAAAGAGAATTCTGTGTCTTGGATTATCACAATGGGTATTTCAGGCCTGTAATGTTGCTCATATGGTTGTCAAGGTGATCGAGAAGTTTTCCAAGGTAGTATGGGGTGGAGGGGGATACATATTGTAGTCAGTGGAATGAGATATATCACCTATATCCCAACAAGTTCCACTTACTAACCGGTGAAATAAGTAAGGGTAATGCAGTCCACTTGGGATGTAGCAACCTGCTGGTGGCCTAGAAATGGCCACCCAGTGGCTTAAATAAGGTAGAAATTACATCTCCCCCTAATTATTTTTTGGGTGAAACCATCCCTTTTTCTCTGGTATGGGCACACGACTAGGGGGTTTGACCTACCATCCACCCTTGATTCACCACATTTTGGGGGTGTAGTTTTTAGGATTTTAATAGAAGATTTGAGGTTTGTAATATGGTTACTACTCAATTCCGAACCCCTATTTTTCCACATGATAGCCACATGTCATTTAATAGGGTTCTGATGATGATTTTGGCATAGTATAGTGTAGTCATCATCTTCTTATTAGGATTTTATGCTACTAGAATAGAGGTCATACAAAGTTGATTTATTCTACTTGATGCCTTTAATTTCATTGATGGTATGGAAGAACATGGTTTCTTATTATTATTTTTAAATATATTTATTAAATTATTTAATTTGAAACATAGGTTGGGTATTTGAACCATTAAGGGTTTGTTGGTGTGATGGGGATGATTGATACCCCATTTCCTGTTGATTCAATGATCATCAGATCTCTAGTGAGATTTCAAAAATAATTAATTATTTTTGGAATTATCTAATTAATTTTATTTTTAAAAGAATTTATTGTTGGCAATGTTGGCTGTGATAGAGGACCTCATCAATGTCTATGATGGATGGTTTACCATTAATTTGATTTACTGAGCCGTGGAGGGACTAGGTAGTAGATTCCTTACAACAGATTAAATTGGCAAGCTTCATCGATGAGGTGGGTGGTATGTGTACTTACCATACAGATTGATACATGTTATTTTTTTTCTTTTAAAGGGATTTCACACCATTAAATTCAGTGAAAATATTAATTAAATTTTTTTATTCCCCTAAATTTTTTTCTTTTTATTTTAAATTAATGTTTCTAATTTAATATAGAATGCCTCATGTCAAAACCTACAGAGTGATAAGGCCATGTTATCCCCTGTGTTCAAAGTTGATTTCCTAAGCCACCGATGATCTTGGACTCAATCTATTATGATATAATCTTTTTTATCTAGACCAATTTATGGGTGTGGCCATTGTGAATAGGACTTAGTATCCAGGAGTAGGATCCCTTTTCCACCTCCATAGGGATGTGTAGCATAGTTTAAGGGAAGCTTCCCAAACAATCCATGTGAGGACCCTTGAGATACCTTATAGATGTTTGGATCATTGACCTATGCAGATGAATATACCATCCTTGGATGACCTTGGACATGCATATGTGTCTTGTTCCATTCCCACAAACCATTACAATTACAGCTTAACCTTGAGTCCTATGTGGCAATATGTTATCTAAGACATTTATAATGACAATAATATCCTTGGTGAGAAGGGATATGAACTAAGTAACTTGGGATGGTATTGAGGACTTTTTTAGTGTTTCTACACCCATGTATTAGTTTAGAGGACCTGAGTTGGTGTCCTACGGACATATTGACCCTAGTAGGAGGGTATGACTCGTTGTGGAGAGTGGTGATGGGTTTAAAAATTTCACCATCCCTATTTCTTTCTTTAATTTATTTAAGGACGTAACATATTCCACATATTTTTTTATAGAATAGAAGACACCCTTAGAGGTGGTTTTTACTTCGATTTTTGAAAACACGAGTAGAAGAAGTCTTTATATTTGTCATGGAAAATTCCCAAGGGTTTGCGACATATTATGTGATAGATGGATGAGAAAAATCATATAGGGGAAATATATCATACTTATAGGATTATAACCATGGGTAAGAAAAATTCCATATGGGAGGCCAGTGTTACTACTGTCAGAGATAACTCTCCTAGGGGAGGTATGTAATGTCATTAGTGGGGATAATATGGATTTAGATTGTCATATTGATTCAATATACTATGATGGATAACTCTCGGAGTATTATCTAGGTCTGTGGTACTTATGGTCTTATGAACTGACGGAGAAAACACCCATAGGTGAGGTCTATGATAGTTATCTGTATAACTGGGAGACCTGGGTATGATATATTGGGAGGCACATTTATCGTGATGTTATCAGAGACTCCCAAAAAATAGATGAAGTATTTATGGTCAATCAGGGTCACAATCCTATGTATCAACAATACTATGTTACACAGTTCACATGTTGGCATGGTCCACATGATGTCCTCAAAAGAATTTGAGTATTATGAAAAAGTAGTTATTGATTGTAGCTGATTTGTTTTATTTTATTTTTTTTATTCTGATCATATCATACATAAAAATTAAAACATTGATGGTATTGTATGAGACCATGTTGCTGGTGCCTTACTAAGTTTTTACTCATGCCCTGCTTGGGTATCCCTGTCACTTGGGTACCTGAGTATACATCACTTATTTGAGGTTCATGTTGTGTAGAGGCAAGATATTTCCTAATAGATTTAGAGGATTTTAGTTGGGATTTAAAATTTGGGAGGAGGTGAGGATCCAGGTAGTAGTAGAGCCTCATGTATTTATTTCATTTATTCACATTATTTTTTATATGTGATAAACCAAGGTGTAAATCTATATTCTTTACCAACCTGATCATTAGAGTATGTATTACTTCTTCTTTCATGTGTTATTGTTGGATATGTTTTATTATTTATTTCATAATATGATGTGATGGAAGTGTATGATGCTTGGATACTTTGTTTTTATATCAATTTATGATATAAGGGTTATACTCTCTATATGATACCATCTTAGGGCATCATTGTTAGTTATTATCCTCTAGTGTATGGGGAGGTGCACATGACGAATAACATCAAGCACCAATCTTGGTTCTGATTAGTGGTCTGGAGAGGTGATAAGTTCTAAAATGGTATCAAAATTTATTTTATTTGAATTAATATTTGGGATATGGTTTCTGAAATATTGAAATGTGTCAGAGATTGTAATGGATAGTTGGATAGTGTGTCATAAACACCTTTTATGGTAGGATTTATGTGTTTCACCGGATTACATTGATATTGTTGTTTTGTGATGCTATTATTATCTGATTTCACCTTGAGTGACAGACATTTGTTTTTTAGATTTATAACTTATTTTGGATCTGATACCTGGGTCGTAATGATGAGAGGCATCTCATGCAAAATTTGTGGGAATATTGGATTCCCATGACATATAGGTCTACTAGTGTGTGATTGTTTCATGGATGAGAGGATTGGTTGTTTAAAAGGATACAACTATTTATACAATATTTTTCAATATAAATAATTTATGGAATTCTTCTCATCTAGGCCAATGTGTATTTTTATTTTCTTCAAATGGTAGGTCATGTGAATCTTTGGTGAAATTCCCAGGATGTTGAAGACATAGTCCGTTGGTGATCAGGACATACAGTGACCCTAGTAGTATGTTACAAGTGTACAATATGTTATTTATAACCCCTTATGGGTTTCTATTTATCAATTTTGTCTATTTAAAGTGATGGTAATAACCTACTTGATGTTTTCTCATATAACATGGAATGAAATTATATTTATCCTAAGTTCATTATTTTGGATCTATGTCAAAGATCATGTAGGAAATAATGGTAATATATATATAAACCCTAGATGACAAGGTTGTGGTTCTTTAGGGATTAGTCCTATAGGTGGATTCTTAGAGTGGATCTATTCCATATTGGGATAATGAATTGGTATGTGATTCAAATGGTATATTTTTTGTATAAGACCCTTGAGTTGGATGATGTTTTTTAACATTGGTAAGTTGGATTCATAGGTTTTTTTTGGGCCCAAGAGTGGGTGTCTAGACCCATGTGAGTCTATGTAATTTTGATATAGGGGAATGTAGGATGTGCTATTAGATTTACCATTATTTGAGTTTTTTATTTTGGGTTTTTTGGGAGGCCTAACGAACCTTATATTTAACTCATTACATAGTGGGTTTGTGTTACGGATTTTGGAGGTAGGCCAGTGAGTAGGGTTGTCCTATTCTTATTTGTGTCTTTTAGGTGGAAAAAATAGATAGGTTTTTTATTCTATATTGATGAAAAGAGATTCTATCAAGGATATGATGAGGTAATTATTATTCCTTGGGGTTTTATATCCACTTAGGTTCTTGCACATTTTGATGTTGGGGACATTAAGTTCCTTGACATCAAGATTGGTTTTTAGGGGTAGGACTATTCGGGTGACTAGCCTCTTTTATTCTAGATGAATAATAAATGTATGAGTATACACTCTTGGATTTGGAAAACACATACTTTGTTGGAAAAAATATGATAAATAATGACTTGAGTGAAGTTTTTATTTGAAAGGGGAGTACCAAGGTTTCTCTTGGCTCGATGAGACTAACATTCCCTCTAACATGGTCAACCTAGTTTTTATGGAGTGATACACATAGAAGAATTAGTTATGTATTTGTGTTTTGGTTGTACTATACTATGAACTCATTGGTACTGAAATTATATTGATTCAATCCACACAGAACATATATATGTCCAATTGTGAATAAAAGTTTTGATGACTACGTACATGCTGAGGGATGATAGAAATTAATGCAATTCTTACAGGTATGGTGGCCTAGGGGTTAGGATGAGAATATGAAATGTACCTCCATGGTAAAGAAGATATTAAAATTTAAATGGGTTCTATAGAATGTTTTACCCAAGGTTGTGATGTTCCCCTACCCGATTAGCCTCCCAGACAGTACAGTCAGTTTGAGTGACACTGGCCTTAGGTGCGCCTCCCCATACACCAAAGGCTACCGACTCCTAGTGAGGGTGTAAAAGAGTGATAGTGGGGAGACTATACCCTATGGTGATGATATAATAGTTGTGTTATATATATATATATATTTGGAAAAGAAATACCAACTCTGATCCAGTAATATCATGCAATAATGGAGACATACAGAACAAAAACATCAGAAATAAATACACAAGTCAACATGCCATCTGTTGATACTAAATCGAACATGCATCCAATATAGGTCATTAATTACAATAATAGGAAAAGGGGTATCCCATGGATTAAATTTAGTATATACATATATGTATCATGATGATACAAAAAGGAAAATAACTAAAAAATCCATTTGAAGCAAAAACCAATGGTTTCATTCCTTCAATCCAATGCATCTCAACCACTAGGATCCAGATCCAAAGCATGAATGATTACCTAAAAGCATAGGCATAAAGACTACATGTGGCTCAAATGGAATGTGTAGGGTGTGATAATGAGTTTTAATAGGCCACCACAAACAGGTTCCTACGTTACACTTGTGACTAAGCAGGTGTGTATTGAAAATGAATAAAACAACAACTAATTCTTAATATATAGAAAATCTTCTTTAGTGCTCAAAATACACCAGGAAGCTATCACCTGCCTCATAAAATGATAGAATTTTGTTGTGAATAGGATCCTAATCCAATGGCCTACGGAATCCCCATATTTCATATAGTCTGAGGTGAACCCTATGGTTCCACAACCAATGTCACAAACACATCGTGCTATCTACTAAGTAATATACATCCCGAAGACATGCCCAAATGAAAAATTTGGTACCCCCTGACCCCTACTTGAAATTTCTCATTGGACTGAAGCATGAATTATAGAGGCACATTGATAACTATCTACAATGTAATATCTCTATTGGCTTAATGGCCGACATCCTAAGGAATGGTGATGCCTGTCATCCCAAACGACTTCCATCCCAATCGCCTCAAGCACAATGATCCTCCTCCCATAGCCAATAGCCTGAACACTATTATATGATGGCCCCTCACCATCCATGTGGCTTTTTATGGCATGCACCCCCATCCAGTTACATAATTCCCAACTACATGGGGACTTTACAAACATGAGTGGTCAAAACTACCTCATCACCAAGTCATCATGTGTGAACATGACTACTAACAACACATTGGATGACACTGATGAGAGGAGATCATAATATAGAACCTAGTAAACATAAACTAACACCTCATTACCCGATACCATGCACTAAAATCTTATGGGAAATCAATCTCACATCACATGTTCCTCACACATAGCTTGGTGGTATTTCCACCACAATGCAATGATCAAGTTGTTGAACCGATGACTAAAATCACCCAAGTGCCTAGGGCATGCCCATACTATTGACAATATCGCCTCAATAAGAGATAGAAATAACAAACTCAATCATTGGGCCAAGCCCGGCCTGACCCCTTGGATCTCACAAGTAGTCCATATATATAATTAAATTCAATATAATTAAGTCAAACAACTCAAATTAAATCATTTATCACCCTGACCTAAACTGTACAATGTCCAAAGCCTCTTGGATGGATCGAACCATTTTAGCATCAAACAATAATTTGCATAGGCATCTAATAAGGTTGAATTTTTTAATTAAAATAAACCATTTAAATTACGGGGTCTCTCTTGATCAACACAATGGAGTGATGAACTACACTACACCAAACACTCATGAAAACATAATGAAAAATAAGCACCACCTACGGCATATTCATAGACATAGGCACTTATGTAAATGTAAATAACTGAATCACATTCCATTCAATTAGTTAATTGAGAAAATTTTGACAGGGATAAATGTTGATCAAATCGTGTCATATAAACAATCAAATGATCTTGAAACTTGAACATGGATATTATAACTAATCGAATAACCACACGGAACATCAATAAATACTCTCATAATGAGTGAATGTATAATTTATAATGTCATAAAAACACTCAAGGAATATTTACAAAACATTATACATAAATGGGTAAGGCCATTGCCAAAAACCCAAGCCAGTCTGTCCTATGAGATCTATCATTGCATCAAGGGGATATAAAGCACCTTGCCCACCACTTACTATGTCAAAAAATTCGTCATATTAAATTTTTTAAACATTATAAACATAAAAATTCATAATGAAAAACTCACATATGAAAAGATAATAATTACCCCAATTAAGAAATATAATCATAAACCGTTCAGAGTAGTATGGAGAATGGTATCAAAAATTTACATCCTCAATGAAACTAATCATAAACAATGAAAATAATGAATAAGGATAATATCAATACTAAATATCCCAAATTTATTAGAATTAAAATAAAGGCACGATGTCGTTGATGAATAGAAATACCATATAAAATCCATTAAAAATATTCATGAGAAACATAACCATTTCTATTTTAAAAAATTTGTAAAACAAAAAGATCGCATAATATTTTGAAAATAAATTTCCTCAAAAATTACCATTGAAACATACAATTTATCATTTAAAACATTGAGTGGAAATGATGGTGGAAAATTCCATACATTCTAAACACATTAAAATAAACACTCCTTTCACAGTTTTGGTAAAACCCAAACATGCCTTGTTTGGAAAATGACATGGAGATTCCATTCAAAAAATTAATCAAAAAATCAAACATGGGTAACAATTTATTTAATAAATAATTTTTATAAAATAAAAAACATTTATGAAATCATTAATAGAAAACATAGTTTTGGAAGAAATATTATTTTCGATCGAAAAGAGAAATAATGTTTTATTTTATTAAATAAAACTCACAATCATTTTAATAGTCAAAGAGAGGAAAATGGTAATATTACATTAATATTTTATAAATAACCATAGTATAATAAAATTAATGAGTTTCTTTAGTGATATATCATAATATATCATCATCATAAATGTAATAAAAAATCATGATAAATCATGAGTGTAAAATAAACTATTACCACTCCCGTAACATTTGGATTCTATGCCCCACAAAAGAAATAAATTTGAATGAAAAATTAAATTACATGAATTCATATATATTCCTGAAATAAAATAAAAAAATGGATAGTATACATGCCACAAAAAATAACTAAGTAGTGAATGTGGCATATATCTAATAGAAGTAAAAGTAAGACAAGAAACTCTTACTTTAGGTATAATTTCATTCATATGTATCTGTAAATCATGCATAATAAACATGATTTTTTATAAATATATTATAGAACCATAATATTATATTTCAAACAATATATTATTTACTTATAGTCTTTTAGGACCCTTTTATTAATGATTTTTGTTAAAATTACTGTTTCGTGTGATAATTGCTTCGTTTTTCATGTATTTTTTAGTTTGGTAATCTTCGTCCTTTTACATGGACCATGGTTAAAATATATCAAGTATTTAGAAAATGATATAAATATCATAAATATTCATGATATATGTATCTATATAAATTCATGATATTTAAAAATAGAAAATGAATTACACCATTCATGGATATGGTAGGCCGTATGTATGGACGAACGATGTTCCCATTTTCATAAAAAATGATAAAAAAGTAAAACACGTATTAATTGAAATTTCTACAATCATTATCATGTTATATATATAATACATATTAATAAAATACACACTTATTACCAATCATATAAGAATAAAATAAAAAGCATTTCACATCGCGACGTGGTGGTGGTGGTCTACACATATGCATAGACAACGTTATTATATTCCAATGAATTGGAAGGTAAGAAGTTAGATGTAAGATTATATTTAAATAAGTATTTTTTCGTAATAATTATCAAATATATTAATTAAATTTATTTGTAATACCTTCCATGTAAAGTGTACGTGAAAAATGAATCACATAGCTTCGTGAGGCGGCCGTCCAGTGAACAGACAAGCGACCTTATAATTTCCCCCACAGAATTGAAAATAAGATGGTATCAGTGATATAATAACTATTTAAGTATAATAATTTCACTAAAATAAAATAAATATTTCAAATAAATCACTATTTTCATCCTTAAAAGTTGGTTATGGAAAACAAATTATATTGGTTCGTGGGGCTGTAGTTTGTCATACACGTGATCAACGGTTTCATTTCCCATTCGATGGAAGCATAGACGAGTATGAGTTTTTAAATTAAAATAATAACATATATATATAAGATACTTTATTTATTATATAATCATATTTTATGATGACTTAATTGAGTTTGAAGAATGAAATAAACTGACACGCATGTTTTTACCTCTTCTGAAGAGAGCCTCTTTAGGATTATTCCTATATTCTTTATGGGAGGGTTTAATTATAAATTAAGTCCAATTAGATTTTGGAATTGAATTAAGGAAGATATTTTATTTTTTATTTTCTTAAATAATAGGTTTTGGAAGTGTGAAAAGACAATGGGAGGGGTGGCCTTTTATAAGTAGGGGAGATGACACACTATGAATTTTCAAAAATAAAATATGATCCCCATGACTTTATCAAGAAAAAGCCTCCAATATGAGTAATTATAAAACCTTTTTGTTTATAATGTTTCAATATGGATATAAAAAAGTTTTGATAATATTTTATTCCATTAATCATTATCTTATTATTTTACCCTCAATAAAATTGTTTTCACCTTAATCATGGTAATAAATATAATCTTTTTCAGTAGACATTAAGCTAAGAAATTTAGTTAAACTTATTAGATATTATAAATTATTCTAATTACAAATATATAATATTTTTTTATAAATTATAATCATATAATTGGTTTAATTTAGTTTAACCTTATACCCGTAGATGCAATGCAAAATCACTTTTTCAAAAGAAAAGTTTTCAAAAGTTCAAAGTTGTTTTTACATTTAAATTCAATAAAAAAATATTTCAAATGATCTAAATTAGTAAAATTATATTATATTTCAAGTAATTCTTCTTTAAAACCAATTTTTAATATAATTATATTTTAAAAATTAAAAAAATGTTTGTTTTTAATAAAAATTCATATTTTTCACTATTCATCAAAAAATTAATCTTTTCAAAAAAATCACAAGAATTCACCTAAACATAATTTATAAATGTACATTTTTAAAAATGAAGTTTATTTTTCTGGATGATGTTTCTAAAAGTTCTATGATACATTTTTATATTATGTGTACAAATCACAATTAAACAACATTGATGAAAGAATACAGTTTTTCAGAAAACATTTCTTATTTATTTCAAATAATTATTATTTTATTTCTAATTAATATATAAAAATGAATTTATTTTATAAATATTTGAACACTATAATTTTAATAATTTAGTTTGAACTATCATACACTCCAACTTAACTACTAGGTTATAATGGTCTTGTTTAAATAATAATATTTTAGTTGTGTATAATGTTTCATTTAAACCTACAATTACGAATATCATAAGCTAAATATGGGATTTAATTTCATAAAAAATAAGTTTATTATAAATTCCTTGTGTGTTACAATACCTTCTATGATTTTTTTGGTGTTTCATATATGATATTGAACATGATGTTCCTTTTTTAAAATCGTAGGGTTTTACATTCGACCCCTTGAAATAAACTATGCCCCGGTAATTATATTTTTGGGATCGTAGATTTGTCCATTATTAAAAAAACGAAATTGTAGAAATGGTTGATAAAAATTCTTATTGTTTTGAGTGAAATGGAAGTACAAAAAATATCTAGAATAAAACATTACTTGGTTTCCATTTTGGAAAAATACCAGTGGGAACTGAAGATACGAACGTGGAAGAAAAGAGTAAACAAGTATCGAGAGTGATAGAGATCATTGATCAAAATAAAGTGAATGATCAATGAAATGTTAAGGAACTAAAACCATAAATCTGGGATGATATAAATTCTGATATGATTCATCATATATGAAGTTAATTTGAAAACTTTTTTATTTAAATTTCCATTTCTTAATGTTGAAGAATTATTTACTATCAATGAATATAATGAAATAAAATTACTTGTTATATTTCTATTTCAAAAGAATAATTTCATCATTTGGTTGTGATTTAATTAATTTCCACGTCATCACTTTTTCCATGAACTTAATATCTAAAAATAAATATTTTATACATGAAGAAATAAAATTTACCTTTAATAGACCATAATATCCGTAAAATAGGGAAAAGTATTTTTATCTATCATTCAATATTTTGTAAAATTGATTTGGTTGAAAATATATATATAATATAATACATTAATCTCTATACCTCAACTGTAACACCACTAGATCTATATTAATATTTATCTATAAATTTTTTAAGTAAAAATATTGAAATATTATCTAGAACATCACACATTCCAGTGGTAGGAACAACACCATTTTCATCCTTCAGTTGTGAGTTTAATCCCCACAACCTTTATAGATGTGCTGGGTTTCCACCCAACATGCATGATGTCATTTTTACATAACATTATTAATATAATTCCTATAATGTTCTAAAATTGTAATAACCCATAATTATCTCAGTATCAATGGTAAGATAAACCTTAATGGTAACCAATACCATTACCAAAACCTATTTATCATTATTATATAAACATTGGGAACATATTAATTATTATCCTCCCTCAATCATGTTATTTCCAAGAAGATAAAATTTCCATTTAATCAATTTTATTGGTCATGAGTATCATTTAACATATACACTCAAATCCTTAAAAAAAACTAATGGTGTAATATCCTTCCAAATATCACAATTATTATAACAAAAATATTATTGATAAAATACTACTATAATTATTTCTTTTATAAGAAAAATTAATGATTCCATATAATCTATTGTAATATCATAAGCTTTACCATGATCACTTAGATTATTTTTTAGGTATATTCCATTGAAGCTTGCAATATTAATTTACATAGTTACATATATGTTTATAGTTAATGTATTGAAAATTGGTAGATCATTTCTTCACTTTTCAATCATGGGAATGGTGTCCTTCCTCTATACACTTGTACAAAACTCCCAATCCCTTTACAAAAGTACCATGGTGTTTCTTTCAACAATTATCAGATGTGGGAAAATCTTTCTTCCCCCTCTTCCATTTATTCTTTTTTCGATCTTCCCTACTCTTCTTTTATTTCTTCCCCTTGATTAAATAAGACTTTGAAAAATATTTCTTTATATTTATATCACACGATACTATTTCCTCACATGATAGGAAGGTTTTAAGGACTAGTTCCCTTCAAAGGATATGACTAAGACCATTAAAGAATTGATCAAACTTTCTCTTTAAATTATGTATATAGTATGTATCTTTCTTTTCTCACATTTTAAATTTTTATTCATACGTAGTATCATTTTCATCCTCATTTTATATTAAACTCAATAATAGTCTCTTTATATCAACACATTTCTTGTGAGGTAAATACGTTTCCCTGAAAAGTACCTTAAAATTATTCAATTCAATGTTTTTCTTCTTTATATTTCTTAGTGATTTGAATCAAGGACTACAGTGATCCAAATATCCTAATAAGTTATAAAATTCCATGATAACCTTTCACCTTTTAAAATTTTAGACCAATAAATATATTCCTTAATGAACATATGCATTTATTAGCTAGAAATGGATTTTTATTCCCGTTGAATGATAGAGGTTGTTTACACATGAAGCAATATAACGCTTTTATATCATGTGGTGGATCAATAAGTTGATATATATGGTAAAGGTTATTTTACATGAACTGATTGAATTGGCCACAATATGTTTACAATTCAATCAACACAAGATTAATCCCTAGATTCAAGTTTTTTATCTTTCCCGGGTGGGAACTACGTACCTAGAATACATGCATTTATATAGTTCTATTTCCATCTTATAGAACGATTTCTATACAATGGTATATACTAGATTAGACTATAACATTATGATACATAATGTATAATCCCATAAATACGGAAATACATGTCATAAATTTTAAAATTTATGCATGTATAATCTCATTATCATAAAAAACCTTTCTTGGAGAATTTTTTCAAGTCATAATTTTTTTTCATATTCTTTATAATGTTTTGTAATGAAAATTTGAATTCTCTCAAGAATATCCCTTGACAGTGTCAAAGAAGGTGCACAGTAAGTTTCATTATAATGTACTAGGTAATGCTTGAGTGAATCCTAACACCCACCTTTCGGGCTTCTTACCCCTAGGAACATTTATGCTAGACCCATATGCACTTACAATATCCATAAGGGGATGTATTACTAGGTTAAACCATATAATATATTCCTTTGAAAAACTTTCGGATTTTATTTTATACTTATCCTTAAAGTCTGTCTTAGGGTAATATTCCCAATTCTATATTTTCAAAAATTTAGTTCCTAAGTTTTCTATTGAAATTAATTTTATACCAACTATAAATAACCCAACCCTGGAAACACAGAGTCTAGGTTTACTTTTTTATTTTAGAATAATATTGAAGGAATCACATCCTAAAGTACCAAATTTTTTAGTAGACTTGGTAAACTAGATATATATCTTAAATTAAAAATACAATTAAAGCATAAAATACACAATTTATTTTCCCTGATAACACCATATTTCACCTTAGTATATCCAAATATATAAGTCATAAAATAATGGATGGAATCCTTAGAAAAATAAAAAATAAGGAAGGGGTGAGACCCAATTCACAATATGGATATGAATACAATGGAATCAGTGATGAATTAATAATTCGGAATCAATTTTGAAATGTAAAATATGGAAACACATTCCATTCAATCAATTACTTGAGCATAAAATTATGATCAAATAATTCATTATAAATTATTACATGATCTTGAAACATAACTATGAATATTATAATTAATAAAATAATGACATGTAATGTAAATAACTAGTCTCATAATGAGGGAATTAATAATGATAGGAATCATTACCATACTACAATGGCCTCATTCCATGACATATTTTATAAATTGGTAGGGCCTCAGCCAAAAACCAATTCAATTGGTCTCATGAGACTTACCGATGCATCAATGGACTATAGTGGGACCTTCACATCTATTAATAAGTCAAATGAATTTATCATATTAAAGGGATGAAACATAATCAATATAAAAATTCAAATTAAAAAACTAACATATAAATGTTAATAATGATCCCAATTAGTAAATATATTCATAAACCATTTAGAGTAATATGATGAGTGGTAATAAAATAGAATATACTGAGTTAAACTAATCATAAACCATCCAAATAATGAATAAGGATTAAACAAATACATCACATCCCAAATTTATCATAATATAAATAAAGGTTTGATGTTGTTTATGAATAAAAATTCTATAAAAATTCCATTAAAAACATTTTTAAGGAAAATATCTGCTTCATTTTGAAAATATTTTTAAACTAAAAGTTCAAAAGATATTTTTATAATATATTTCTTTTAAAATAACATTTTAAACATTTAATGTAAATTTTAAAATATTAAGTGGTCATGATAATGGTAAATTCTAATCATACTTTACACTTTTAAACCATGTTTCCTTTCAAGTTTTTATGAAAATCCAAACAAGACTTGTTTGAAAAAAGACATGAAGTTTCCATTAAAAAAATATTTAAAAAATAAAAACATAGTTTAATTTTTTTATAACTTTGATTATAATTTTAAAATTATTTTAGAAAACAATTTTGTAAAACATGGTTTTGGAAGGAAAATGATTTTTGATAGAAGAGAGAAATAAAGTCAAATTTTCCTGAATACATTTTTACAGTCATTTTAAGTTCCAAATATAAGAAAATGGTAAATTTATGTTAAAATTTATTGACTAACTATAGTATAATTAAATTCACGTGTTTCTTGAGTAATATATCATAATATATAATCATTATAAATTTAATCATAAACAATTCTGATTAATAATGAGAATTTAAAATAAACCATTACCACTTTGGTAAAATTTAAATTATAACCCCAAGAAAGAAGTAACTTCAAAGGAAACATTAATTACCATGAATTTACAGATATAAATGATATAAAATGTCAAAAGGGTTATTATATACACCACACAAAATAACTAAGTGTGGAATACAATATACATCTCATGGAAGTAAAACTGAGGTGAGAAACCATTACATTAGGTCTGATTTCATTCATAAGTTTCCATAACTCTTATATAATAAATATAAATTTATAATAAATTTGTTATAGAACAATACTAAAATTATCCATAGAACATATGATTACTTATAGTCTTTTATGACCCTTTTATTAAAAATTCTATTTTTAAATCATTATTTGGGTGATAATTGCGTCATTTTTCATGTATGTTTTGGTGTTATAATTTCGGAATTTTTTCATTGATCATATATAAATGATCTAAATAATTTGAAACAAGATATTAATATCATATATATTCATTATATAGGTATTTTTTGAAGTCCATTAATGTTAAAGATAGAAAATTCATTACATTATTCATGGAGTTTGTAGGTCAAACACATACATTAATGTTGTTTCCATTTTACATATAATATTCATATTAATAATATACATACTTATTACCATCTATATAAAAAACATTTTACATTGTTAGGTATAGGTGGTTGTCCACAGGTACACAAAAATGATGTTATTATTTTCCAATGAATTGGAAGGTAAGAAGTTACATCTAATATTATATTTCCATATTTTATTTTATTCCATAAGTATCACATAAAATTATTAAATTAATCCTTAATAACATTCATTTAAATCATATATGAAAAATGAATCACATTCCTTTACGTGGCAGTTGTCCACCGTACACAGAGCGACGTTTTCTTATACTCTAAAAAATGGAAAGTAAGTAGTTATATCTGATATAATGTCTCAATAGGTAAAATAATTTCATAAAAATCCTATAAATACGTTAGATACATCATTATATACATCCTTTAAAGGTGGGGATGGAAAACGAAATACATCGGTTTGGGATGCAGTTGTCCGTCGTGCACACGATTGATAATTTAATTTCATATTTGATGGAAGTGGCGATGAGTATCGGTTATGAAAATGACATTATAAAATACAAATATATATTTTATAATGTTAAAATTATATGAATATATATGAATATATTTTTATGGAGGTGTAAGAAGAAATAAATAAATTAAAAACATTTAATAATTTCACATCTTCTTCAGAGACCCTCTTTAGTTTTATACCTAAAGAATTATTAGGATGGTTTAATAATAAATAAAAGGAATATAGTATTTGGTTAATAAATTTATAAAAATATTTGGGTAGGTATTATCCTAAATAAGTGTTTTGTAAGTGTGAATAGGAGTGGATATAGGGTACCCTTTTTTAAGTGGGGGAGATGACACAATGAGAATTTTTGGAACGAAGAAGTGATACCTCCATTTCTATCATAATTAAATCCTCCAAAATGTTTCATTATTTAACCTTATTTGTAATAAGGGGGAAATATGTCTACCAAATAAGTGTTTGAAAATATTTAGGTCATTTTAACCCTTATCTTGATGATTAACACTCTGATAAAATATTTGTCACCTTAACTACAGTAATTAATTTTAAAGTTTTTAATATTCATTAGGGTCAAAGATTATGTTCAACTTATTATATAATATAAATTATTATTATTTAAAATATAGAATCCATTTTTTTTAATTCAATTCAAATAATTTAAAAAATATAATTTAAAATAAAATCAACACACACATCAAAAAATTGATGTTTTAAAGAATATATTCTAAAATATTAAAAAGTTTTTAACTAAAAATTCAACATTAAATTGATTCTAATGAACTAAATTCTTTAAATTTTAATCTAATTTGATAAATTTTACTTTAAAACCTATTTGAAATAAAATTCAACTTTTTAAATAATTTAAACACAATGACATTTTTAATAAAAATAACTGTTTTTCACTATTAATAAAAATTTAATCTTCAAATAAAAATATCAATAATTAAACAAAAGATAATTTTGAAATGTGTATTAAATTTTTTTTCAAATTAATTTTTAAAATTTATTAAAAATTAATTTAAAATTATTTGTGCAAAGTGCAACTAACGTGCATTTTAGAAAAGTATACATTTGTTTTCCGAAGAGATTTATTTTTCTTTCAAATGTATCTTATTTTATTTATAATCAACAGATACAAATTGAATTTATTTTATTCATTTTTAAAACATATAAATTTCATAATTTAGTTAGTCCTATTAGTATCTTCATAATTAAAGGCTAGATTATAATAGTCATGTTTAAAGAATATTATCTTAATAGAGTGAAACATTTAATTTAAACCCAACATTGTGTGCATCATAAACTATCGAAGAGGTTAAATTTATTGAAAATGAAATTTATCATAATGTTTTTGTGTGTGAAATTATTTTTTAAGATTCATGTCTCATGTCATATATTATTTTGAACATGATTTTCCTCTTTTAAAATCATGGGGTGTTATAATGTCAATGGATTTAGTCGAGCATTTTTGTGGTAGGTTGGACAGAGGAGTCTCGATCGGTGGTTGTTCATGTAATTGGATAGAGTGAACTGGAAACCCCATTGATTACATTGTATTGGATATTATGGGTGTTACTTTTCCATTATTCTAGGGTTTTCATGGAAAATAATTTTATTTTCGGTGCAGTTCATAGGAATTTTAAACTTGTTAGATTCATTAGAGATCAATAATATGGATTTAATGCTAGTGTTAGAATGGATTTTCCCTAGGTGTTTGGGTCAAATGTATTGGTAACTATTCCAAGAACATCATTAGAACTCGATGATTATGTTTTTATAAGAAATTATAGTGGTGGAAGTTAACATAACACATAATTGGATTTTATGAGGAAAGTACGATGGTGGGTAAAACTATACGAAAAATGAACAATTAAGCAAGGGTACCTCAAGTTTACTACAATAAAAAGATATTAGTGACTATAATCGTAATTTTTTTGTTTTGAATTTGGAAAATGGATTATGTTTTAGTATTTTTTGTGTATTATTATCGGAGATGTGCTGTGAGAGAAAGGATGGAACTCGGTGGTAGAATGAGGTCATTAAATTATATCTAGAGGATAGGGTATGTGAGTATGTTTGGTTGGATGAAAAAAATGATCATTTTGGGGAGAATATTGGTTATATTGGGGAGCTTGTAGTACCTCATATGTATAGATGATTTTTGACATCTAAGAAAATTTTGAATCCTTGTTTTGTGGATAGGTCAAATTTCGATATAAGATTTCGAATCAATTTGTGAGGCTCAAAACATTAAAAAATGATTTTTTATAACGAATGAGGACCATATAAAAGTTATAGTTCTAGGGATGGAATAATAGGTGTAACGGTTTGTTTAGGACTGTATCCCGTGACCACCGTCCAACCTATGGGAGGTCACAAACTCACCAGTGGACTAGGAAGAATCACCTATAACCCTACATATTCCACCAGCGAGCTAGAGCCCCTAGACAATCCAGCTGGTGGTATAATTAGATATTTTATATCCCAATAGAGATCTATTTGTATTCTAGTGGTATAATACTATTTTTTCAGTGTCATAGTACAAGCATGCTGATGGGTATAAATGGGTGAAAAATTATATATACCTAACAATTATTTTTGAGGTAGAACCCTCCCATTTCCTCTTTTTTAGGTTCATTAGTAGGGGAGTCTAAAACCCCTCACCTTCCTTTAATATACTGGTTTGGGGGTCATTATTGGTAATTTTCATGGAAGATTCAAGGTATATAGTCTTCCACCTTCCTTTTCTAACATCAAATGTATTTATTTGATTCCAAAATGTTTTCATAAGGGTTTGGTTATAGATTTCACTAGAATATGGTAAAATATCCTAATTTTGAATTCTATTTCATGCCACTTGTGTAGAGTGTATCCCATGACAACCTTAACCAATTTTTGTTCAAAATTTTTTCAATGTTATGCCACTCAATGTCAATTTCTTTTGTTTTTATTTAAAACTAACTTCATTTAATTATGTAATTGGTGTCCTTGGTTGGGTATTTATCTAGGTATATTTATGTGGTTGTGTTGAGGATGGATGAAACCCATTTTCTTATGGATTTAATGATTTTTGGAGCATTGTGAGATTTTTAAGATTATGATTTATTTGGTTTTAATTTTATTAATAATTATATTTTAGTAAACATAATTATTGGAAATGTTGGGTGTGATCCAGGACCTCATGGATATTTGTGTTGGCTAGTTTTCCATGGATGGTATTGGTTAAGACATGTAAATTTTGGGTAGTATCTGCCTATATGTAGTTTTAATTTGGAAAGATTCAAGGATAAGGTAGGTGGCCCGAATTCTTGTCATATGATTTAACACATAATATTTAAAATTTTTGTTATGGGTTTTAATTCCAATGATGACATTGAAATACTTAATTATTTAGTTAATATTATTTTGATTAATTTTTAATGTTTAAGTTAAATTAAACTTCCTAATTAATTTTGTAACACCTTAATTAATAAGCTATAGAATTCTAATGAAATGTTGTCCCTTTTGTGCTACTATGATTACCTTTACGACGAATGGCCTCAACCATGAGAAATATTAGTATTACAAATGATATCCAAACCCCTTGAGATTAGGAAGATAGTGAATAGGACATAGAGGTCAGGAAGATGATCATATGAACATCTTTATGGGGAGGTGTATCATGGATTATGTTAAGCATTCTGAATAGGCTAGGTGGGGACCCTTAGGGCACCTTATAAAAACATGGCTTGTTGAAATGGGAGGATGAATAGAATTTACTAGAGATATTCCATATACCATCCCTATCGACCATTACCTTTATGGAATACCCCTAAGCTCTATATGGTTATTTTTTTCTATGAAATTTTTGAGGATTATAATTTTACCATTAGCTGGGTTGGGATTCGAGTGACTTAAGAAGGTATATAGGACTCTAGTAGGATGCCTCCATCCATGTATCTACTTAGGGGACCTGATTATGTTTTCCAAGATATATTAACACAAGTGATAGGGTGTTCCTCAGTGTGGATAGTGATACTAAGTT
Source organism: Viscum album (assembly GCA_963277665.1). Lineage (NCBI taxonomy): Eukaryota > Viridiplantae > Streptophyta > Magnoliopsida > Santalales > Viscaceae > Viscum > Viscum album. The sequence continues at coordinate 176,305,897 of OY728157.1, forward strand.
TAAGCATTGGACCAACCTAGGTTTTTCATTCATTTTGTTTTGAAATTGGTATATTCACTCCAGGTGGTACTGTTATGAAATATAAGATTCCATTAGTGATGGAATTTTAATTAACTTTTTGGAAAACACCCATAGGGGTGGTATATATTTTTATTATGGTTAAATTATAAGTATATGTCATTTATTCTGTGATACTTTACTAAGAAAATTTCCATATGGGTTGTCTTTGATACTTATGAGCTTACATGCTAGGTTGAGAAAACTCTTGTAGGGGAGGTATGTGTTACTACTGGATAAGAAAAAAGTAATGGGGGGGGGGATGTTATAGAAAACCAATAATTTAACACATCTAATTACATTATTTTTAAAACTATATATCCAATATGTACAACCCCAAAGATTATATTGTCTTATCTCTTTGTAAATCTAGTGTTAAGATATATAAAAAGTAAACAAAAACCTAACATCCTTATTTTAATCTATATAATTAGATCCTAAAAAAATTTAAATCATTAAACTTTATATGATAACCTATAGAATACATAGGACAAATGGGTGAGCTAAAAATACCATTATAAGAATAAACATGATAAGGAAGCATAACTTGTGAGTCAAAAGTATGACATGATTTTATAAAAGATAAGAATTGTAAGTAATCACAAGGAATCATAACATAAATTAAACGGTATCATAAGATCATGGTAACATAGTAAATGTAGATGAAACATATAACATACATAAATATGTGCCAATTATAACTTCCTAGACAATATCACATGGAGGGAAATATCCCATAATGGATTAGGTGTACTCCCAAATCCCATTCATGTCATCTCATGAGACTAAATATTTCCCTAATGAATATGAGTGATATAAGGGTGAACCGATCATAAAATGTTTATGATTTATGTTTTACAAAAAAAAATTAAATCAATAATAAGACATAGCATAAGAGTTACACATGAAAAAATGGGTTTCATAATCTTTCCTTATATAATAATCAATTTAAATTTCATGATGATGGAATTTGAGAAATGAGCATATAGAATGTATTAAAGCATAAAAATAAGGGATAATAAGATAGGTATATATGTATTATACATGAATATATAACTAATATTCATTTATTAACTTTAAATAGAGATAAAAAGTGAGTTAGAGTGGGATTGGTCATAAACAAGAGAAAATGGTGGTTTAAAGAGATCCCTTACCTAGATCTCGATTCATCACGTGTGTTATTTATCATCCTGAATAATAAAGATATTTTAATTATTTACTTCAGATTTTTTTTCAACTTTATTATTCTTTTTATTTTATTTATTAACATGCTATATTCAATTACTAAATCATTTTGGTTCAAGTCAGATGTTTTGATGATGTTCAGATTGTATGTCTAAAATCACATTGAAAATTTGAATAAGGTGAAAGATATTATTATTTAATTATATGGAAAATTATAATAATTAAGTAATTATCAATTTTAAAATGAAATTATACTTTATATAATCAACCTTGAGTTATGGTTATGAAGAATGAACTATGTTACAATCATGGAGATTGTAGGCTTTATGTATGGTTGTTTAATGTTACAATATTCCAAGGGTCAAAATACAAAGATGGTAAGTGTTATTTCATTTCTCTATAATGATAATTATAACATAAACATTGTATTATTTATTTAATTACACATACAAATATCATCCATATGAGACAATGATAAAAAATGCAGCACATCACTTTGGGAGGCGGTATTCCAGATGCAATCAATCTTCAATGGATTGTAAGTAAATAAATTATATGATATTTTAAACTTATAAAATGAATTATTTGTCAGGAATATCATACATTAAAATTAATTCTATCATCATGAACATCCATGATAGGTCATGATGGAAAAATTTACATTAATTCGCGAGGAGATAGTCCTCCATACACACAAATGATGGATTAGTTTCCCATTTGATAGAAGTGGATATGGATTCATGTTATAAAATTAATAAAATAACATCTTATTATATGTGAGATAATTATGTTTTTATATCAACATGATTTAGTAAAATTTTATATGGGTGTGATAAAAAATAATATAAAGATAACCCTAATGGCCAGAATGCCTTCATTTTTATTGATTTTTGATAACCTCCATTTCAAGGGATGAGGGGGACCTCTTACAAGGCCCATAGGCTCAAATATTACATGGCCCGTAGGCTTAGCTGATTACATGAACCGAAGGTCTTAGGGAGTTCAACCAGACTATATACAAGGAACTTCCCCTCCCAAGCATCTGCATCCTGATAGTAGTCATCCACTTACGCATGGCCATCTGGCTAGGCTTCCCGTGCAAGCACAGGCTAGTCTCGATGGCATAGCCATACCCTCTCATTCTAAAAAATACATTTGACTCTTCTTTTGAGAGTGCACCTACTCTGAATCCTCTCCTGAGGCTGCTCATTTTTTGAAGTGTGTTTGGGGCAACTGCATGTGGCCCGAAGGCCTTGAGGTGGCCCGAAGACCTTAAAGGTGGGCCAAAATCCCAATTAAACTTAAGGACTGGGTTGCTTGAAATCCTCAAGGACTCCAAGCCCAAACCGGTGGCCAAAGGTGAATAGTTCCATCTGCTACATCACCTAACATTATCTTCTATAATAATTGCTACATTAACTGCTACAGTACCTGCAAAAGTGCCCCGCACAGTGTACAGTCTGCTACAGTTCCTGTACAGTGTACAATTCTGCTACAGTGCCCGCATAGTGTACATTCCTGCTACAGTGCTGTTACAGCACTTACTACGGTACCCGGAAAATATTCATATACCTGGTTTTAATAACGATACATCTTTTTCAAACAACACCTTTAGAATTATAAGAAAACCCTTATATGTTAGATTTATGATAAAATAATGACTCTAGAATGTGGATATGTAAGTAATAAAGGTAGTTGGCTATTGTTTGGATGAACCAAATGCATTAGTATTGTTAATAGGAAAAGATATGGGGTTCTCTTTTTCAAGAGGGGGAGATGACACACATGGAATTTTTGAAAAGAAAAAGTTATACCCACCTTTCAAACAAGTAAAAAGGATCCAAAATGCCTCATTATTTAACCTTAGAAGATACAAGGACTAAATATGGCAATACAATAGGTTTTGGAAATGTTGTTTGAGCATTTTAACACTTTTCATTTTAGTTTAAGAACATGAAAACCTGTTATAACCTTGGCCATAATAATTAATTATTAATATATTTTACTATTCACTAGGTCATAAAATTAAGATGAAATTATTATATAATATTAAGTATTTTCATTAAAAATATAAATTTTATTTTTCTAAATAAAATTAATATATTTGGTAGAATTTAATTTAAAATTTAACTTGAAGATGAGATAACAAAACAGTTTTTCAAAGAAAGATTTTGTAAGTATAAAAAGTTATTATATAAAAAGTCAACATAAAATTAATTGTAATGACCTAAAATGGATTGGTTATTATATAATTGTAATTGTTTAATTTTTATACCATATGAAAACAAAATATTACTTTTTAAATGATTTAAATGAAAATAAAATATTCATTAAAAACCAATATTTTTCACTATTCGTTAAAAGTTAATCTTTTTATAAATATTAATAAAAATTAATCCTATACAAAATTTGAGAAGTTTGATCCCAAAATTATGTCTTTCAGATATATTTTATAAACATGGGAAAAAATTGATTTAATGATTTTCTCACAAATTGTAATCAAAATATATTTTTGAGGGAAAATTATTTTTGAAGACTATAATGACTTCCGAAAAAATTAAGTACTTATTTATCAATATATTTTCTTTAATTTTAAAATTTAATTTTAAAAATTTGGTTTTCACAATTGAAACCACTAAATATAATGTTGAGGTTATAATAATCATGTTTAAATAATAATATTAATTGTATATTGATGTTTGTTGAAACTCATTGTTGTCTATCACATACGCTATCGAACATAGATATCATTGTTTGTAAAAACATAGGGTGTTTCGGTCTTTCCCCTTAAGTAATTTCTCCCTTAAAATTTAGTATTATAGATCATGGTTAAGATGGCTGAGGGAACTACTACTTCATTTCATCCTCTAGTACCCAGGTTGCCTCTTTATATTTGTGGTTCCCCCATTGCACCTTGACCAGGTTAATCATCATATTGTGTAGTAATTTATCTCTATAGTCCACGATCTTTATCAGATTCTCCTCATAAGAAAGATTAATTTCTTATTATACCACATCTGAATTCTATTTTTTAGGGAGCAAGTATGTACTTCATCAGGAGTGATACATGGAGTTCATTCTGTAATTGGTAAAGGGTCGGTTGGAGTGGTAGTTGATAAGACACAACTCTAAAAAATCAGAAGTCTCAAAATGGAGAATATAATTGGGGATTAGGTTTCCAATATTTCCAAACCTCAAAATACATTTTTATGGAGATACAAAGATAAAAAATTTATCCTTGACCTAAAACTATTGGACTCATCAATGATTGTTAGTATCTCTATTTTTAGACTTTGATCATTCTTGATGTGTTACTGAATGGTCAGTAAATTTTTACCTTTTGATCAAATATTCCAAGTCCTAATAGCTTGATTTTACTAACTACATATCAACATGAAGGTGTTCTCTATATCTTCTCGTAAAGAGATTCCTATGAAGTTATTTTGATGCTTAAGTGAAAGCCATTATTGTAAGAGTACTCATCCAAATGAAGATATTGATCCCATCCTCCTTCTAATTCCATATAACATGATCTAAAAAAGTTTCCTTTTGTTTGAATAGTGTTCTTATACTAGTCATCAGTTTGGTGGTTATATGCTAGAGGGAAATTCAAATAAGTATATAGAGAATGTTGGAGGATCCTCTATAACGTAGAGGTAAATATAATATATCGGTTAAATAAAATCAATTGTGGTGTTACATGAAACCTCAACACCTCTCTGATATATATTCTTAAAATATTATCAATAGAGAATACCTCCCCAATTGTAATGAAGTTAGAAACCTTTATAAGGTGATACACTACAATCCATATATCATTGTTTCCTATTGATTTCCTAAGAAGACTAGTGGGAATGTCCACAGTGATGTTGTCCCATTTTTATATATTTATGCGTAATGGTTATATTATCCCATTAATATTTGGTCTTTTAGCCTTCACTTAATGAGATACCAGATTCATTGATGTGTATTTTAAAAACTCCTTCTTCATATTATCCCAGGGATAGATACCTCAGAGATATCAGTACATAAACATGATCCTTTGGTGGATGGAGAAGGCCATGCTACGTGCATATTTGAAAATATCCCTTTTCATCTCATGATTTATGGTTCAAATAGTCACGTACCATATCTTACAACTCCTTATTCATGAATTTTTAACTTTAAGGCTTTTGGTTTTATTATGGATTCAAACTTCTTCTAAATATTATCATCAAATATTTGATTATCCTTTAACATCTATAAAATGGATGCTTGAGAAATAATATGAGAAAGGAATTGTAATGTTCCTTCCTTCACTGTCCCCTTGTCCATACATTACAATTATTTGAGGATTGGATCCTTCTCAATTCTGATAACCAATAATGTTTCTGAATTCTTGATACTTAGATAATTTTCATTATTGATTTCTTTAAAATGATGGTAATTGATTTACCCTCTATATTCTTTGATCATCTATAATCATCTTCTCTAGTTCATACTAAAATCCTTCTATACGAATATATATGTGTGGATCTTGTGTCTGTATATATTTCAAACTTCTTCTAATAAAGAATATGGAAATATATTTTCAATGAAAACATCATTGTATCCAAATCCAGTTCATGTGTTGGATAGTTAAAATCATGAAAATATATATGAGATCATGAATATGATATAAAATTATCATTATAAATCAGTAAAAATCCAAATAACTTCTTTTGAGAATCATTGTATACTAAACATTGTTCCCCATCATAAGGGATGTGAAGGACTGGTGTAGTGATAAGCTTCTTTTTTCAACTCCCTTAATCTCTCATCACATTCGCTAGTCTATAAATATTTTACTCCCTTCCATTTTAGATTGGTTAGTGGTTCTTAAAATTGTGTTAAGTTTCTCTCAAATTATTGGTAATACCCATCTAGTCTAATAAAAGTATGGATCTATATTATAGATGATGTTCTTGGACAATCCACAATCACATTGGTATTATAGGGGTCCCTATATATCCCATTATCGGTGATTATATCCCCTAGGAATGATACTTAATTCATCAAAAAATCACATTTCCTATTATTTTCATATAGAATATCCATTTTCAAATATTTTGGCACAATATTCAAACACTTCTAATGACCTTCTTATTTTTAATGTAAATCAGAATATCATCTATAAAGTTGACTATAAATTTGTGAAGGTAATATCTAAAGCTATCAGTTATTATTTCCATAAATTTTAATGATGCATTAGTGATTCCAAAAGGCATGACTATGAACTCACATTGTCCATACCATTTTCAAACTATAGTTTTCGGAGTATCTTCATTCTCCACCTTTAATTGGTGATATCCCAATCTTGAGTCCACCACAAGAAAATACGGGGCTTCGTGTAGTTGATTGAATAAGTCATCTATCTGTGGTTGTGGATACTTCTTTTATCATTATTTTTTTGAGTTCATAATAATCAATGTATAGGTTCATTGAACCATCATTCTTATTAGTGAAGAGAACCAAAACACTATACAATGAAGCACTTGGGAATATAAAAAACTTTTCTATATACTATTATAACTACCTCTTCATATCTTCAAACTCAATAGTGGCCATTATGTAATGAGTTGTTGGTATGGGTAGGGATCTAGGTATAAGTTTAATTGAGGAATCAACCACTCATCTAGGAGAAAGACAAAAAACTGGTTAGGGGAATACATCAGTATAATCGCTTAGAATGGGCATGTCTTTGAGAATGATTATCTACATTATCTTAATCATTTAAACTATATATTATAACTCATAAGGTAATAAAATCTATGATTGAATAGAATATTACTAGAGAGATTCATCCTCTTATTTACACTTTTATAAAATTGGAGGATGACTTGGGATATAGAGAGTGATCTATCTCTCTCAATGTTTAATATTGTATTTATATAAGGATAGATAATCCATGATAATTATAGTGTCAAACTATAATAAAAGGTGTAATATGGGATTTTATGGTAGATTAACTCCATAAACATTGGTTGGGGAGGAGTTGTTTACATATGATGCATCTATTTTTCAGTTTTTAGTTCTCACAGATAGCTCAACCCCCTTTTTTGATGTGGTTCCTAAATAGTTCTACTTAACATAAAAGATATGAAAGAACTTGTAGAACCAGAATAAAATTGTATATTTTATATTCTTTAATTAATCACAAGTGTACCTATCACTAAATAATTTTTGGGTTGACCTCAGTAGTATTGATATAAAATGTTCTTCTGTTCTCTCTAGAACATGGAGGTTTTTACAGTTAATTTAGTCTAACAACCCCTGTTTAGAGTATTGTATTATACACTGATCATATTCATTATAGATGAATCACTCCACCATAGGCTGGTTTATAATTTGAAACTTATTTTCTACTTCCTCATTAGTGGGTTTCTTTATTTCACTATAGGTCTGGTTATCCTAATGCCTATTTTTTCAAATTTGATACATATACAAATTCCTAAGAGGAAGTTTCCAAGATAATTAATCTCATAGTTTTGTCTAGTGATTTTTTGGTTTTCCTTCCTCATTGGGATTTATCTATTGATACCCTCACAAAAAACTCTATTTTCATTTTTTTAACTCCAGTCCCATGAGACCAATGAGATTCACAGATCTCCATCTCAAATTTTTAGGCACAACAGACAATCCCTTAATAAATATCAAAGTCAAAAATCACCAAATCCTCTCATAGACACAGATTTAATCCCCTAAAAAACAGGTCTACCATTATTTTAATGCTAATAAAAATGATAAAGGGATACCATGAAAGTCTCTAGATGTTTTCCTCATACTCCCTGATAGAATCATCTTCATTTTGTTTTGGACCAAGGGACTCTCTCTCCACTTAAATGTGGATTGATTAAGGAATATATTTATTGGAAAATATTTTTTAACCTCATCACATTCTATATAATAAGTATCATATTTGGAAATTTTGTTCATGATCTATATCCACCACTGATCATCTTCTCCCTCAATATGATAAATGACCCACACAACCTTACATTTCTTTGAGTATTAAAGGATAGAAAATATATTCTTAATAGATTCAATCCATTTTTTATGTTGATGAGATTTTAAGATACACTAACTATAGTAATCATTTATTTAATAAAAGACTCTTCTTCAACTTGATCTTTCTTAGGATAAGTAGGTCATTCAGTATGATTCATGTTGTTATTATTAATATTATATTGTTGAGCCTATAATAAAAAATGAAGACAATATATTAACTAATAAACATACAATAGGGAAAATTAGAAATTGGAAAGAATAACTTATAAATGATAAGTATATAATTACTTATGAGTCTCTAGGATTCAATCTAGGTTACACATAGTAATTTTCCTATTAATTTTTCTAACATAATAATATTTTCATTTCTTTCATAATGATTCATAAATAGTTTTGTGAATTTCCAAATCATATCACCCGATAGTGTCAAACCAAGTGTACAAAAAGGCCCATTTTTGTGCACGATGTGACGATTGAGTCTAGATCAATGTTTCCTCTTTGTAGTTTTTAAAACTGGGTAAAAATGAGTGATACATATCCACTTGTACTATAAAAAAATGGATGTAATTTCTTGGAACGCCTCACTCTATAATTCACTGAAATTATAGGATATTTTTCTATAATTTATTGACATTATACTTATACCTAGGGTTTTCACTATATTATTCTAGTCCAAAATCCCCAAAAATAACCTGAACAATCTCAGATTCCAACTATAGTGACTCATTTACTTTTCCAAAATTAATAAATTAGTTTTCAAACACAAATATCTAATAATAAAACCTCAAAGATCATGTTTCCTAGAGTATTCAAATGTCTTGGTTCATTATAAATTTGAAGGAAAATAAAACATGAAATCCTTATTTTATTCTCCATAATGTTTCTCAAAATCCATTTGACCTCCTGAAAATGAATATGATAATTTGGAGAATACATAAAATAAAGGGGTGAGCTAAAAATCCAAGTAAGAAGATAAAAATGATAAAGAATGATAAATTGTGACTGAAATTTAAAATATAATATCATGAAAGTTAAGTTTCCTCAGTACTCACATGGAATCATGAAATAAATAACATGGTATAATAAGATCATGGTAAGATGACAAATGTGGTTGTAACATATAACAAGGCATGAACATGAGTCACAGATAACTGTATAAACAATATCACATGATTGAAAATGTCCTATAATAGATTAGTTTTACTCACGAATCCTATATACGGGGTCACATGCAACTAATTTTTTATCCAATGCATTAGAGTGCTATTTGGGTGACATCATAATAACATTTTCTTGACTTATATGTGCTAAAAATGTAAATGAATCATAAACTATAACATAATAATTACATATAGAAAGAAAACAGTTTGTATAATCTTGACTCATATCATAAACAAAGGAAATTTAAAAAATTATGGAATTTTAGAAATGGACAATGAGAATGCATACCCCATGAATGGAAGTGAAAATAGGATTGAAATGTATGTGTGATATATATATAATTTATAGTTATTTCATAGCTATAAATAGAGAGAGAAAGTTAGTAAGAGAGATATTACTCACAACTATAAGAAAATGGGGGTTTAGAGAGATCCTTTACCCGAATCCTGATTCATCACATGAATTATTTATCATCCAGAATAATAAAATTATTTAAAATATCTAATTTATTAAGAATATTTTTCATGTTTTTATTCCTTTTTTTGTTTATTATTATATTATATTAAATTACATAATAAATTAGGTTCAATAAATATTTTTTGAGGATGTTCATCTCATATGTGCAAAATCACCATATGAATTTAAATAAATTCAAATATATTATCATTGAATTATGTAAGGAATTAAAATAATTACATAATTTTCATTTAAACAAATAAATTATCCTTTTAAAATAATAATAATGAGTTATTGTTATAAAAAATGTACTACATGAAAATCATGGAGACTATAATTAAATACACTAACATGTATCATTCATGTGACACCATAATATTATTTATTTAAATAATATTACATGTATTATTCATGCGACACCATAATAAATAATGAATCAGATCACTTTGTGAGGTGGTAATATGCCTTACAGAAAAAACGACAATATCATCGTTCAATTGATTCTAATTTAAGAAGTTATATGATATATTATTTTTCAATAATTATTAATATGTCATGAATATCATATATAAACATTAAATAAATCATCATTAACATCCATAAGAGGTGATTAAGCAAAATGAACTATGTCTGTTCATGAGGCAATAGTCCACTGTACATGTGAAAGATGGTTTCATTTCGCATCTGATGGATGTGGGATGGATTTTAGTTATTAAATTAATATTATTATATCTAAATATATTTTAGATACTTATTTTATTATATCATCTTGATTGAGTATGATTTTAAGGAGGTGGAAGAAAAAATAAAACAAAAATGATCAGTTAATACTGATACCTCTTTTTTGGACGACGTGTTTAGGATTATACCTAAAGACTCCCTAGATTAGATTTATGATAAAACAAAATTACCCCAAGAAATGGGAAGTAAAGTGATAATGTTATTTTGGTAGATATAGGATAAAACAAAATTCTAAATAAGTTTAAATTGGCAAGGATAGTGGGTGACCTTTTATAAGTAGGGGAGAAGACACATATGTAATTTTTAAAAATAAAAGGTTATATGAACATTTTACACATGGAAAAAGGATCCAAAATGGTTCATTTCTGATATTTATATGATATAAAGTATAAATATATACATTTTGTAGAATTTGGTCATGTTTTTAGGTCATTTAAACTATTATCTTTTTAGTTTAACTCCCTGATAAATTTTTTTATCCTTAACCACGATAATTAATTATTAATTTTTTAAAATTCATTATGAAAAAATTAATTTTACTATATTATATAAAATTAATTACAATGATTACAAATATTGAATCCTCTTTTCCAAATTCAATTCAAATAAGTTAAAAAAAGTCATTTAAAATTTAACCCACATGTACGATGAAAAAATGAGTTTCCCAAGAAAAAGTAAACACAAGTATAAAAAGTTTTAAATAAAAATTTATCATGAAATTGATTTAAATGACAAAAATTAGATTAATATTATATTAATTTAACTAATTTAACTTTTAACCATATTAAAAAAATATAACATTGTATATGATTTTACTAAATTGTTATCTTTCAATTAAAATGAGTATTTTTTACTATTCCTTAAAATAATTAAACATTTTATAAAATCCAAAAATATTGGTTTTCATTTTAAATTATTTTATTGAGGTGATTCATTTTTTTTACTTTATGTTATTTTATTTTTATTTCACACCATGAACCTGGGATTCAGGTCATGAAATATGGGTCACCTATAGGTTTTTATATGCTGCATGATTGATTCTTTTTCATTCGACATGAAGGATTATCTACAAAACTAAGGTGATATATTATATTGTTGTGTGGATATATGATACATCAATGTCATTTTTTCCAGTTATTGATCTTTATTGTGGTTGTACTGCATCTCTCTATGTAATTTATCTTTCTACTTATTTGTCGTCGTAGGTCACAACAGTGCTATTGTGCTATCTTTTTAGATCTGTTTGTCTTGAGGTATGTGTTGTTTTATCTTCTTATTGACTGTTTGTATTTTCAAAATGATTCTAAGATGTAAGTATTGATTCTTGGGCCTCCATTGTTACCATTGTGTTATTCCTTGTCAGATGATCTAGTTATAATAATACATGACCTGAGATTTAAGTATGTGGTCTCATATCTAGAATGTGTTGGAAGAACCATGAATGATTTTATTTTATAAACTTTCTCATAAATTAATTGGCATGATTTATTGATTTGTGTTTGTAGAAATTTTTTCTGTGAAAATATAGTTCCCCCCTTATTTTTGTATATGAAAAATTTATTTTCAAACAATTATGAAATGGATTTATAAAATGGTTTTGAAAACATTATTTGATGAAATGATTTGGAAAATGTAAAACATGGGAAGACCTGGGTAGTTAGGTAGAGTGTGTACCAATAGGCTTTTTTCATTGATACCATCAGGGGTATTATTCCTTGGGTGTTACGTTTATCCCTATACCAGTTGTTATAGGGACTAATTAGACTTTTGGGATGTTCATTTATCATGGTGATTATTTTCTCTCTAGATTCGATGCATATTTCTAGAGACTAGATGCATGCCAGTGTCTATGTAATTGTTATTACTGTTCATGATAACCTGACCTGTATATATCCTTGGAATTATTTACCTATTCTTTGATTTTAAATTCATTTGATATGATATTATATGTGATACCTGATTTGAATTATTTTCTGTATGTGGTATTCTTTTAAACCTTGTTAACTAGATTATTTGGACATGTGGAAATGGGGATTTTTACTAGGTTTTTGATATAAAAACTAATTAACTAATTATCATGCCTTATGTTCCTTATTTCGGTGAATTATTCATATTATTATTAGATAATTATTATGAAACCCCTAGTTTAGATAATATTGAGCCTGTTTAACTCACACAATTCACACCTCTTCATATTTGTGTAGACCTTGTTAGGTCTTTAGTTGTAGCAAAGTAAAGGAGATACTATGTAGGGGAGTGGTTTTTTTAATCTGTGTCTAGATAACTGGTGGTGAGGTTGTGTGAGCTTTCCCATGCTATCACATGGAGTTTCTATTTCGGTGTTAGTTTTCCCTTGGTGTTGGAATTGTACCCTAGATATTGTTTAGAAACATTTAATTGTATCAATTATTTTGTTTCCTTTTTTTCTACGACATAAATTTCTTATTTTACTCTTCTAATATTTCATCTAGAGGTATATATATATGTCATGTTTTCTACTTAAAGTTGGCATAAACCATTCCCTCTTATTGTTTTTGATGCATGGTTTCCAGTTTCTAGATTGTAGGTATCAGAAATTTTCTTCCATTTTGTGATAGGTCAGGTCGAGTACCAGTTTGTGAGGGTATCAGGGTTAGTTATTTGAAAATTGGTATCAATGAGAGGACATTATAAATTTTTGGAAATTTATAGATTATAGATTAGATATTTGGGAATTGAGATTTCATATTTTATGAGTGTTAGGCCAGATCTTGTCATGTCGTGACTCAATTTACAATGGGATGTTGGAATTTATGTCACATGTTTTAGTTTCTTCATTATAATATAATTTTTTCTTATGGTCTTCTAGTTTGAATTGATATTTCCATATTTTTTAATCATTTATTCTAACTCTATGAGCATCTATGGAAGCTGATAATTTTCCACGTGTAAGTCGGATGGGGAAGTGGATTCTACTCAAGGGAATCTACAATTAGATTAGAATCATATTGAGGATATAATGTGAGGAATATTATACCATATAAAAAAAATCTTCAAGTCCAAAACATATTTTTTGAGGTTTATCCAGGAGATAGAGGAGAAAGAGATCATTCAGGGGAGTTCTTACACAAGAATCCACCATCCATTAGGGGTATGAGTGAGGCCTAAGAGGCGGAATACTAGTGGGAAAATATTGATTAGATATTTTAATATATAAATAAACCTATAAATATAAAGGTATATTTTACCTCATTTATATTTTGGGTTCCCAATATGTGATTGTTAGATTCCGTGGGATAATTTGATAAACTAGTGGGTTTAGACTCAACGTTTTTCAAGGACAACTTTATAAGGGCCCAACCTTAAATATTACATAATATTGAGTTATGTAAAGAATTGAATTTATTCACATAGAGTGTCACAATTACATTTTAATTAAACTATTACAATGTTTCCAAGTATACTTACTATCTTTTTTTAATAATCGAAAACATTTTAATAATAAAACATGAATTCTTGTTCATGATAAAAAAATTCATAACATTCATATTTTGTTATTCATATCTATTACCCATCATTATACACTGTGAAAGCCATTTTAAAAATTGGGATGAGCCCAAAAAACCTATGTAAGGGGCATAAAAGAAGGAAAGAAATCATTAGTCCATGAATATTTTAAACTCATGGAAAACAATCATACTTTTCCCCCATAAAAAAATCACTTTAGTTTACCTCATGAAATCATAAGATTTCTGTAAAACTCATAGAAATAATAAATCACAAAAGTATGTTTTGGAATCTAGATCATTCTCACATTATAGATTTCATGGTTATATAGAGAGAAACCTCCATGGTAACATTTTGACTTCCAATCACTCTATATTTTTTAAATATCTTAGGAGAAACCCAACCAGTTAACTCCATCAAATTTTCCAATTCTTTGGAGATCTATCATTGGATCACCCACCCAATATTTATCACATAACAAAACATATACCTAAACAATGCACAATAGCTAAAACAAATGAATAACACATAATTCATGCATAAATTAATAACAATTTTTTTCACTTTGAAATCACATTTTATTTTTTCAAAGTAGAAGACTTATACAAGAAAACAATTTATTTCAAAATAAATGTGTAAACTTGTAATGTAAACATCAAAACATTGAAGTTTCCAAAAATGTAGGAATTTTATTTATGAATAATATGTTAAAAACATTACAAGTTATTAAAATAACAAATCCCTTTGTAAAACACAGTTAAAACATTTAAAAAAGTGGATTTTTGAATCATAGTGTTCAATATCCCTTTTAAACTTGTTAAAGGAAATTAACAATTTGAAACATTAATGTTCATAAAAATAAATTCTTAAAATCATTTTAAAACATGGACATTAAAGAGAATGATTTATAAGAATAAATCTTTAAAAAATAGAAGATTATGTTTTAGTTAAAGAGTCCCTTACAAGGATCCCGTTATGAAAACAATATATAGAAATTTAAAACTTAACATTTTAAAACATTCATGACCAAATAAATACATTCATAAAAACCATTTTCAATAAAAAAATATTAGAAAAATTGAATATGGTATTTATTTTACTTTTAAAAATATTAAGACTTGTAGATGAATCCAAATATCAAATAATGGCCATGACGGCGGAGAATTCATTGCCTTCATATACACTAAAAAAATTTCCTTTTTTATTTTAGTAAAATTATTACATATAATGTTTTTAAACCTTTTAATTAAATTAAATGTCAAAGGGGTTCATTATACACCATATAAAATAATGTGTTCTGTATTATCAGAATATGACTCAATGAAAGGAGACTGAGATGAAGTCCCTTACCTAGAGTCGGAATCATGTTGTATAATATTAATCTTTCTGAATAATAAACTTATATTAATTTATACATGATTTAGGAACTTTTTCAAGTTTATTATTATTTTTATATCACATATTTTTATGTTATATCAATCAAATAATTATTTATGTTCATAGTGGAAGTTTTGTTCAAATTGGCTACTTGAGTCGAAATTGAACTTGGCATGATATCATTAGTCAATGTGTTCATAATAAAATCATCTACAGAATAATATTCAAGATATAATGATAAATTTTATACATTAATTATTCTTTGAAATCAAACTATTATTTGTGGTTATGAAAAATGAACATTGTTATAACCATTGAGATGGTATGCCATACGTATGAATGAGTAACGTTTCCCTTTTTAATTGATCATTATGGACATAAGGTAATTTTTATATAAACATTCCAAAATGATCATAATATTTTTAAAATCATATTAATAATTGACATATACTTATATAAATCATACATGTTATATGGTCAATAAAAATTATTCACATCACTTCGTAGAGGTGACAGTTCACACGTACGCACGAACGACATTATCATTTTTATGCGCATAAAAAGTAAGCTAATAATTGATATATTAATATATTATAATGATTAATATGTCATAAAAATCACATATGAACATTAATAAAATCATTTTTACTAGTTATGAGAGATGATTATGGAAAATCAATTATATCAGTTCCTAGAGATGATAGTTCACATGTACGCACGAATGATCTATTCCTTTCCCATTTGATGGAAGTGAAGATGGATTTAGGTGATGAAATTAAAAAAATAATATCTCAGTATATTAAGGATACTAGATTTATTATCTCATCATAATTGGATAATATTTAAAGGAAGTTGAAGAAGAAATAAAATAGAAACATTTAAATGAAAACATACCCTTTCCTTCAGACGATCACATTTGATTAATACCATAACATATATAAGGATGGTGTTCTATCAAAAATTAGGTCTCAATAATATGGGGAGGGATTATAGGATTGGGTATTGGTTTATTTTTCCTGAACCCAATGGTTTTTGAAATGGAAGAAACAAAGATGAAGAGTGCCTTTTTATAAGAGAGGGGAGGGGAACTCTGGGAACTATTAAAAGTATTAAATTTGTCTACATTTATTTTCTATTCCAAATGGATAAAAATTAATTAAATTAAAATATAGGATGAGAATGAGTCATAATATAATCATTAAGTTAAAATTATACAAGTTTCTATATTTTTTTATTCCTTGTCTTTTTGTTTTAACTCCTTTCAACTATTAAAGTTTTATCAAGAAATTGATACTTAAAGGGTTAAATTAATTACTATAACATTCCAAAATACCAATTAATGAGTCATTAATTAAATATGTTGAATTATATGAATTAATTTTATAATATTTTATTTTTATGAAATTTATATCATTTAATTAAAAAATTAATATTTTAAAATATGAATATTGTCAATTTTGACACTATTCATTAGCAGACTTTTTAAAAAAATGATAATAACTTGATTACTTAGAAAAATAAATGTTAACACATATATAACATACCAATGTCATTGAAATTTTTTTTAATGACAAGTAATATTTCAAAAAAATATTTATTTCATATTATTAATATCATTTATTTTATTCATCCTTTAATAAATATGTTACTACATCATCTTTGTGTCATAGTTAAAATTAAATATTTAATGTATAAAAATTATATTTATATTATCTTGATGTAGATATAAATATTATCTTTCAAATTACTATTTATAGTCGAATTTATATTTTATAAAACCCTATATTAAAAAATATTTACTTATTAGAAATATGAGTATGGCATTTTTAACTAATATTTAAATAAAATATAATGTCATGTTCTTGCCCAAGTGGCATAAAATGCTTATATTTCCAGCCTAAGGTTTACTTATCTTGATACCTAGTCATCAACTTAAATTAAGACAAGTGTTAGGGTAATTAGATAATTCTATAATATTATTTTTTCTTTTAATCACCTGATTTACCCTTAACCATAGTAAATAAAATAAAAAAGTCATTGTTCCCAAAAATCATGGCGACCCTATTAGATCAAGTTTTTCATACTAATAAAAAGTTTTTTATGTACATTTTTGAAAATTCAGTTCACATAAGTGGTTAAATTAGGTTTAACTCTAATCGTGCAGATGCGGTGAGAAAGTATGTAAAAGAGATGTTGAAAATTTATAATAAGTTGTTATATTTAATTTCAATATAAAAATTATTCCAAATACCTAAATTGGGTTACAATATAATAAAATTATTTTATTATACTTTAAAAACAGTTAAAAGAAGAATCTAATAATATAAATAATTTGATGGAAAATCCAGTTTTGGATTAAATTGTAGTCTTTTTCACTATTCATTAAAAATGTATATAATCAAAATAAGAAAAAAGAATAACACGTATTAAATTATGATACTTTTCATCAAAATAAGAAGTTTATTTTGTGAAATATAATATAAAAAAGTTCCAAAAAATAGATTTAAAAAGGGTTTTCCATCAATAGGTGTTAAAACAAGCTTTAAAAAATATCATAGATTTTTATGACTAAAATTGGAATTATTGTATTTTTAATCCAAAATTTTGTTTTGAAGAAAGTAAATTTTTTTATAAAAATGTGTTAAAATAATATATTTAGTTATTTTCATCCCTGCCAATACTATGGCTATGTGATAACTACAACTTAAAATAATAATATTAATAATATATTATTTTTCTGGTATACCTTAGTCTTGTATACAATGTAAGATTTAAGAGAAACCTAT
The DNA here is from genome assembly GCA_963277665.1 of Viscum album. Classification (NCBI taxonomy): domain Eukaryota; kingdom Viridiplantae; phylum Streptophyta; class Magnoliopsida; order Santalales; family Viscaceae; genus Viscum; species Viscum album. The sequence continues at coordinate 176,324,172 of OY728157.1, forward strand.
TATCGTGTGTCAGGTATGCTATCAGACATAGTGTTCCAATTATGGTAAATTCGCTGTCTAATTCATAAATATTAATAAATATGAAAAATTATTTCTCTATAATTACCTGGAATGTTATATTATTCCCCTCTTTTGTAAAAGGCGTACTAATAATTTTAAATTTGTGATCAGTGACTAAGGATTTACTTTTCAAAATTACTTCATTGGAATCTTAAATAATAAAAAGTGTAAATTAAAACTCTTATTTAAAATAAATAATGTTAAGTACAAAAGTCACCCAAGATGACAAATACTAGGGTTCCATGATGGAAAACATGGTTATGGAAGAGAAAACTGACAATCATGTTCTGATGGAGTGTGATAGAAACCATTTTTAGGATAATGTTGACAATCACAAAACCATAAATTTGTAATGTGTTAAATGATATTTTAGTTCAGAATATGAAAATAAATTTAAAACGTTTTTATTTTAAGATCCTTTTCATAGAGTTGTGGAATTATTTTACTACATACACTAAGAACAAAAAGAAATATACGTACTTGAAAAGTAGGGTTTCATCCATTAATTAAATTCCACCACAAAATCATATTTTTCTCATAACGACGATTATTCAAGATGAATAATATTCTACAGAATCACATAATCCACAAAAGAATAACTATCTATTTCCCCCATCATGAAACATTTACTGAAAACAAAATACATAGGATAAGATAAGATAAATCACTAGAATGAATAAACCTTTATACAAAAAAACTACATTAATCTCTAAAACTCAACATTGATACCCAAATGTCAACATAGACCCTTAAAAAATAATTATCTTTACAATTCATCAAAATAATCCAAACTAATATTGAAACTCAAAATTCATAATAACTTGATCACATATTCTTCCCAGATAAATTTTATTTTTTATCTCCAAATAACATCAACCACTCTTAATGTCTCATACCAAAGACTAATTAACATAATCACATATTCTTCATGATATGTTAATCATTTCCATAAATAAACTAATTCCACATATGACAAAAATTAAATTCGTATATTCTTACAAAATATATTTTAACCATTACTCCTCTATTAAAATCCTATAGTATTCTATTTAACATAATCATATGAAGTTCCCAAAATAGTGAATGTCTTCTAAAATAACATTTACCACTTAATCCCCAAATCATTTTCTATTACCAAGGATATCCATTTGATGTAACACGAGTTACCAAAATCAACGTATTGTTGTTCCACCAACTCTTTTAACTAAAATTAAAAATTCATAGTAAATAGGGACTTAACATAGGCCAGTGGTAGGTGATGAAGCATTGTGTCCCTTTGATTGAGGGTTTGGTTCTTATTGCCTTGTCCGATGTGATGGGTTTTCCACCCTTCCAGCGGCTTTTACATTTTGTAAAATGACATAATCCTTATAACATTTTCAAAATATGATAACATTTTTAAATCTAACCATGATGTGTTTTATACTCCAAGGATATCTCCTACATTATATTTTGCATACCAAAATATATTACATAATAAATACCTCAAAATAAAGGATAATATAATCCCTAATGGTTATTTATACCTTTATAATTATTCCCACACAATAAAATATAATTCTTCATAGAATAACATATTCACATAACAAACTTCAAGGTTACACATACTAAAACAAATCTTTCATATTAATCCAATCATCAAAATATCATTAATACTTTTAGAAATTACATCATCCATAGATCTAAAATAACTCTTGAATTCCTAAAATGTATACATCTAGAATATCCAACATTTTTCGTGTTCTCTTAATGATGATTAACCACCTCACCCATTAATACTTGTTTCCTAAAAAAATAGGAATCATGTCCAATGATTAAATAGTGTCAAAATAATAGTCAAAATATAATCTGCACTTTTCATGTATCATTTTCAGTTTCCCCATCTCCAATTATAATGGATTTCGTTTTGGATAAACATATACTTTATGGTACTTCTGATCCTATTCCTAAACCTTCTTTCTATGAAATCGATTTTCATAATGACCAAACTCCACACATTTGAAAAATTTAGTTGATAACTTGGGAAGAACTACTTTCCCTTGAATTGAGTCCACTAAATGATTCCTCTTTACTTGGAAGGTGATTGACTTATAAACTTCATTACTACATCTATAACATATTACTATCCCTTTAAAACATATTACTATGTGTTTATTTCCGTATCCTTGAAACATATATCATTGAAAATACTTACCTTTATTATCATTTTTACCTGAACTTCTAATAGGATTGGTTTCTCTCATATATGATGCATCAGAATAATCACCAAGGTTCAAGTAGTTAATAATTAATTTAAATAGTTTGATTATAATAACCAATATTGTTGTCATTATAGAAGTCATTTAATTTGGTTACTTATTTATAGAACCACCACATTTTCTATTGCATCCATTGTCACTTTGGTGCCGGCTTAATCCAGCCATTTTCTAAATCCAAAAGGTTCACGTGATTAAATAAAATAAAAAATATCATATAAAATATTATCACAAAGGTAAACACTATGATGTCCTTATTAATGTTTTCCAAAACTCATTAAATTTATCTAAAATATAAATAATCCTTCCTACCATGCAAAGCACTGTGGTTATACAAAACTTGTAACTTATGACTAAATATCACCCTAACCTCTAAAGTTATCTAAATCAACCTTTGATACCAGCTATAAATCTCTATCCTTAAACATTACATAATCTTTATTTAAGCCAAGAATTTACATTCATTCACCTTGAGGATATTTTCAGGTTTATATTTTTAGATAATTAGGCCATAATAATTATGTAACAATTCAAATATTACAAAATAGGCAAGTCTAGCCACTATCCATTTTTTTATAATCTAAAACATTTTAATAATAAAACATGAATTATTTTTCTTGAAAAAATCTTCATAATATTTATCTTTTCTTATTATTTTCTCTTACCCATCATTATACCATGGGAAATTTTAAAATATTAGGATGAAAAAAAGCTCAGTAAGTTGAATAAAAGAAGGAAACAAACCGCTAGACTGTGATTATTTTAAACTCATGAAAGAAAAAGAAAAATTTTCGCCCATAAAACATAAAACCTTTCTATTACCTCATGATATCATAAGATTCCTGTAAAAATAAAAATAAAATCATTATTCATAAAGGTATCTTGTAGAATTCATTTCATTATTACTCTGTATCTTTGACTGCTACATAAGGAGTAACCTTCACGGTTATGTTTGGAATACCTATCATAGTATATTCCTTTATCTCATAAGGGAAACCCAAATAGAAAAATCTATCTCATTACAGAATCTCCCACCCTAAATTTATCAAAAAACCAGCACATATCGATTTTCATGAATCAAAACATAAGCCCACAACATAAATCATGCATAAAAGAATAATAAATTTTCCAATCTAAAATCACATTTCATTTTTACAAAGCTGCATACTCATAAAAGAAAAAATAATATTTGAAAATACATGTGTAAAATTATAAAATAAACATCAAACCATTAGAGTGACATGAAAGAGAGTAATTCAATTCATGATTTATATGTTAAAATAAACATTGAAAGTTATTGAGATAATCTATCTATTTTTAAAACACAATTAAAACAAAAAAATGATGATTTTTGAATCAATGTGTCCCATACCACTTTGAAACATTTGAAATGAACTAAAATTTTAAAACATTTATGTAAATATAAATAAATAATTAAAACCGTTTTTAAAATAGTTACATTAAGGAGAATGATTTAGAATAATAAAAAATTAAAACATTTAAAACAATATTTTGGATAAAGAGTCCCTTACAAGGATATCTTTATTAAAACATTTGAGAGAAATTAAAAAGTTACAATTTCAAAACATTCATGTCTATAAAAATACATTCATAAAAACCATTTTCAATATTAAAATACATGAAAAGGTAATATGGAATTTATATTTATTTTATGTAAATTGTTATTTTTAGAGGAAGCCAAATATCAAATAATGGTCATAATGGAGAAAAAGTCATTGTCGTCATATACATAAAAAAGATCTTGTTTTTCATTTTTTAAAATGATTCGTATAAAGTGATTCTTTTTTAAAACCATGTAATTAAATTAAAATTCAATGGGGTTGATTATACATCGTATAAAATTTGGTGGTGTATACTATAAATATATGCCTTAATTAAAGGGGATTGAGAGGAAGTCCCTCACTTTCAGTCTGTCTCATCTCATACCTTATTTATCTTCCTAAATAATATACTTACGTTAATTTATACTTTATTGGGAACCTTTTTAATGTTTATTATGACCTTAATATCAATCATTTCAATGATATATCAATTAAATTATTATATATGGTCATATCATATGTTATGTTGATATTCGCTACTTGAATCAAATATTAAAAAAAGATCCAGACTCTCAGGTAATGATTTTTACATGGAAATTGTTTTGGCTGATAGATTCCAATGAACATAAACTTTTCTTTAACAAGTCTATTTTTTATTTTGATATTTTACCTTACTATGATGTGAGGCTTCTCACATTCCTCTTAAAAGTGTTTTATAATAAAAAAAAGTTACTCTGAGGTGGTACTTGAGTCACAAATAAATATATTTTAAAAGATAATCCATACTATTAGGTAAATTCATTGCCTTAGAAATTGTTTAGGGTGATTGATTCTAATAGACATAAAATTTTCTTTAATAATTGCATTGTTTCTTTTGATGTTTGACCTGACTAGGATGTGAGGGTTCTCACTTTCCCCTTAAAAGTGTTTCATAATAAAAAAATATTACTTTGAGAATGTACTTGAGTCGAAAATGGACTTGGTATATTTTCAATAGTCCATGTGATCATAGTTACATCATATCCTGAATAATATTAATGACATAATTAACCATTTTATAAATTTTTTATAATTTTAAATCAAACCATTATTTATGGTTATGAAAAATGACCAACGATATAATCTTAGAGATGGTAGAACATACGTTTTCATGAGTAACGATTCCATTTATCATTCCTAATTATGGAAATAAATTAATTTTTATTTTTAAATCCTATAATTATCACAAAATTTTTAACATCATATTAGTCATTTAAATATACTTATATAAATAATAAAAATGTTGTGGTGAATAAAACAAATCACAGCACTTCGTGGAGGTGATAGTTCACACATACACACGAACGCCGTTATTATTTTATGTGCATAGACTTTAAGAACATAATTGTGATATTATTATCTTATAATTATTATCATGTCATTATTATCACATATGAAAATTAATTTCATCATTACAACAAGTCAGGAGAGAGATATGTGGAAAATGAATTACATTAGTCCGTGGAAGTGATAGTTCACATGCACTCAAGAATGATTAATTCCTTTCCCATTTCATTGAAGTGGAGGTGGATTTTGATGATGATACTAACATAATAACATATCAGTGTATTGGGGATACCAAATTTATTATCTGATCATGTTTGGAGAATTTTTTAAGGAGGTGTAAGAAGAAATAAAATAGAAACACTAAAATGAAAATGTTACATTTACTTCCGAAAATCACATTTTCATAACACCTTAAAACATTTTAGGAGGGTTTTATGCCTAAAACTAGGTCTCAAGAATGAGAATAGGTATTATAGGAAGGTTTTTTGGAAGATCTTGGCTAAACGAAAATGTTTTTTATGTGTAATAAATAGATAATAATTGTCCCTTTTATAAGAGAGGGGAGGGGCACTCTTTAAATTATCAAAATTTTTAAATTAATATAAATTAATTTTCAATTAAAAATGTGTAAAAATAGATTTAGTTATAGAAGAGGATGAGTATGTGTCGAAATATTATCATTCAATTAGGATTTGATAATTTTGAATTTTTTTAATCCATATCTTTTTATTTTAACTCCTTTTAAATATTATCGTTTTATTGAGTAATTTACAATTTGATGGTTAAACTAACTAATATAACATGAAAAATTACAAATTAATGAGTAATTAATAAAATTTTTAGACTTACCAAAACTAGTTGGAAACTATTCATTACTTGAATTTTTTAATAACATAAAATAACTTTTTGACATCAAAAAAACTTCAATAAAATATCAATAACAAGTCAATATAATCCATAAAATTCATGTTTGACATTAAATATTTCAAATTATTTTTATTTTAATATTGGTGATATCACTTATTTGATTCTTCCTTTAATAAAGCTATTTTTGCATCATCATTATTTCATAATTAAATTTTATTTAAAAATTATAAATAAATTATCAGGATGTATATAATAATATTATATTTCAAATTAATATTTATAGATGAATTTATAATTTATATAACCCCATATTAAAAATGATTAACTTATTAACAATTTGAGTATGAGATTTTTAACTTATCTTTAACTAAAATATATTAAATGTCATATTCCTAACCAAGAGGCTTAAAAAGGTAATAATTTTTGTCTAAGCTAGATTTAGGTCGAAACCCACTCAACCAATGAAATTAGGACAATTTTTAGGGTAATTTTATAATGTTATAATATTATTTTTACCTTTAATTAACCAATTTACTCTTAACCGTGGCTAATAAAAATAAAAAGTTACTATTCACAAAAATTAATTTGATGTTGTTAGATTATATTTTTCATTATTATTGCAACCATGTATGTCCGTTTTTTTAAAATAGAATTCATAGAAGTGGTTAAATTTTGTTTAACAATAATCCCTTAGATATGGAAAGAAGGTTGGTAGAAGAGACGTTCAAAAATATCAATACATTTTTATATCTAATTTAAATATAAAAATTACTCGAAAGACCTACATTAGGTTAAATGAAAAAATCATTATTTATGTATACATTAAAACCAATTAAAATGACAATGTTACTCTATAATTAATTTAGTCGAAAAATCAGTTTTGGATTAAAATGTAGTATTTTTTACTAAATAAGAAGTTTGTTTTTATAAATATAACATTTAAATGTTTCAAAAACTAGATTTTAAAAAGGGCTCTCCATCAATTGGTGATAAAAATACATTTTAAAAATATTAGATCTTTTTTATGCCTAAAATTGGATTTATTCTATTTTTTTCCCATAAAATTTATTGAAAGAAGTTAAAACAGTTACTAAACATGTTTAAACATATGATAGTTAGTACACTTAATTCTTTCCAATACAATAGCTTGGATATATCTACCACTTAATATAATATTATTAATTATATATTATTTTTCGATATAACTCAGTCTTGTGTGCAACGTAAAATTTCCGAGAAGTCCATTGTTACATGTCTGGTATGCTATCAAACATAGCATCTGTGTTAAGGTCAAATCACTATATAATTCATAAATATTAATAAATAAGAAAAATTATTTTTCTATAATTACCTAGGATGTTACAAACATATTCCAACAGTTTTTTATAGAGTCACTTTTCATGGAATAGTCTTTGGAGTTCCACTGCTCTCACCAGAGGAATAATTTTGTGTTTGTATACACCAATTATTTCATTAATCCGGTTCATTTTGCTCAAGAGTTAGTAAAGAAGAAAAAATTCAAGTCTTATATGTACCTTTAGGGTTTGTGACTAGATTTCAAATCATAGGAATTATGGTTGAAAGTTTATACCTTTATGGAGGAAATAGATAATGAAATAATAGAAGAGAAAGATATGAAAGATAAGTATGGTTATTCATCCCCTTCTAATCCACCAAGTCATAGATTTAGTAATGATATGGTAGTAATAAGAATTATCATTATAATCACATTAGTGGTGGGGAATGTTCCCAGTATCATGAAAACTATTTACGTTCAGTTGCAACCAGTTGTGTTCCCCTAAATTTTTATCACTGTGGAATGATTGGGCATACAAAAAGTTATTGTTTTGTACCTATTAATATGTGTATTAGTTTTATATGTTATTCACATATATTAAATTTGTTTTATTCTATGTTAATGCCTCGTTATGGTCAAGGATCTTTAGCTCCAAAGGTGACTGCGGGGAAATCCAATGCTTCAAAGTATACATGCCTATAATTACAAGCCTTAGGAGTGAAACAAAATAATGTAGTGGAAGAGTTTCCTGTCTAGGTAGAGGTTGGTCCAGAGATAGAGAGAGGTAACACATTTATAGAATTATTTTTAGAGAATAATTTATTGAAAATTGGTGATTCCCACATGTTTATATCAACCTGTTTTTTTGGATATTATAAAACTTCCAAAGGAACCCATGCCCTTTATAATGGAGTTACTGAATCCTCTTCAAAATAGGAAAGATAAGAGGTTTCAGTGACCTTTTTTTCTGTCGACATTCAATGTAGATTTTGTCTTGGATTTAATAATTCTTGGTCTATATCTATTTAATTTCATTGTTAGGATGGATTGGCTAATCACCCGTCACACTGAGGCTGATTGGTATGATTGGTGTGTCTCATTTCTTATGGTTAATGATAGATCATAGGTTTTTAATTGATATTGGTATCCATGTTCCAGTCATCCAATATACTCCCACCTAGAGATTAGGTGTTTGTTAGATATTGTTAAAGATGATCCTGATGATTTATCTTTAATAGGTAATAATTCTAGGGTAGTTGGTGATATTTTGAATGTTTTTCTAGATTATTTATCTAGTATTTTTTGAGATAGGGAGGTAGAGTTTATGATTGATCTAGTTCCAGATATGTGTCCGATCTCAATCCCTATTATTTTATAGTTAAAATATAGATGAAATAGATCAAGATTCAGTTTGATGATCTCCTAAGAAAGGTTTTCTTCTCCCTATTTTTCTCCCTTTTCATCCTCAGTACTATGTATCAAAAATGATGATGGTTCACTCTAATTTTGTGTAAACTATCTAAATTTCATCATGGTAATGGTTAAGAATAAAAATCATTTTCCCCATGTGGATGATTTTTATAACGTCATAGTCTTGAAATACATAGACATTATATATAACTTTTACAGAATACTTAAAACATAATACAAAGAGACCCCCAAAGATCATATTAGTTTTGTGCCTTTGGAAACATGGAAACATTATCATTGGTACATAATAGAGCTACAATATCTACAACTTTCACTATCAATGGAGCCCTTCTTAGACTCATCACACTTAATACATATCCTCAAAACCTATGGAAGGATACAAAAAAAGCAGTGATCTTAGATGCTCATTAAGTTTAAAAAAGGGATACATGTAGTCATAAACATGAGAATAATGTGTATGAGAATGTGATCATAACATTAAAATATAATAAACTACATATCAAAGATAATAAACATGAATCCTGTAATAAATCATATAAGTTCAAATGATATTAATAATAAGTATATAAAGAACATAATCCCTAAAATAAATGAATATAAATAAAACATGGAATTGTTGCAAACACATAAGCATATAAAATCTTATGTCTAAGTTACCTACCATGATCTTAGTAACATGTTTTACTTGGACTAATCAACTGTGTACCTGCTTTAGGATTGGGATTCCATATTTTGTTCCCTCTTGTTTCTAGCTTGGGTTGTCAACCCATTTACCCTCTTGTTTCAGGAATAGGATGTCCTCCCATTTACCCTCTTAATTTAGTCTTGGGATTTTATCCCAAGTACCCTATTTTTTTGGGATTGGAATGCACTCTCTTGTACCCATTTATCTCATAAAAAATTTATTATTACCTAATTCATTGGAGAGATATATATGTCTCACCCAATTTATAATAACATCATTCATAAATTTTCCACAAAATAAAATATTCATCATATCATTAACCATAAAAAGAGATAGATTTTATAAATATCAAATTATAACCCATGAAATGAAATTGGTATCACTAAAATTTAATCACATCATAATCTATGAAAAGATATCGGTTTTTTAATCAATTCAATAAAGCATTACTCATGAAAAAAGCGGGTTTGAAAAGAATAAAACCCATGGAATAAAATCGAGTTTCAAAAGAATATAACCCATGAAAGATGAAAATGTTTCATAAAAGTCATTAAATCCAAACATAAACCATTTTTATAAATAAAGTTAATGGGACCTCTGGATAATTTCATAGAAGATCATGAGTATCATCAACATATTTCATCTTAGATATAAAATAACAGAGAATGTTAGTTTGAATACATTTCTGGAGGAAAATATCATTTCTTCCCTTAAAATGTTTTTTAAATCATAAACCATTTAGAAAAATATTTTCATTTAAAATACATTGAAAACTTATATGTAACATTTTAAATCTTTTTAAAATCCATTTACCTTTAAAACATATAAAATAAGTTTGATTTTTTTGGAAAATAATTTACCTTAAAAAGTTATAAAAAAATCTAAAAAAATATTTTGAAAACAATTTCCTTGAAAAATAATTTCAAAAATTATAAAGGAATCTTTAAAACATTTTGAAAAGAATATAATTGAAAATTAAATTTAAATTTTTTTTCATAAAAATTAACCTTCTAATCATGAAATAAAGTATCAAAGAAATGATGGCGGGTAAATCCATACTTGTCGTATGAGGTAAAAAGAAAAATCTTTGTTTGGAAAGAAAAAAGAAGATTCTATTGAAAAAATGGGAAAAATAAAAAATACATAAAAATTTATTTTAAATATTAGAGGATAATATCATAATATTCTTGTAAAACTTTTGTATAAAATGATTTTTTGATGGAAAACAGATTTATGACCGAAGAGAGGGTAAATTTGGGATTTCATAAAAAAATTTATTAACCATATTATATACCAAAGATTCAAAAAATGGTACCCATACATAAATATAAAATTAATAGATAGAGAATAAGAAACATGATGAGATTTCATAAGATATGGGTAAAAATATTTCATCCAAGTAATAATAATCATAAACAATCTCATAGAGTGATGATATTATTTAAAAAACTTTAACCACTTGGTAACATTGAACCATACTCACCATGTAATAAAATAAAATTACATGAAGAATAAAGTATCATGAAAATAGGGGTACTGATGATATAAAATATCTAAGGTATTATATAAAACTCATGTAAAAATATAGGCACATAACTTTGCTTGTGTCTTAAAGAAGGAAAATTCAGACAAAATTACTTTACCGATTTGGTAACATTTGAGACATAAACACAATTAAATAAACACCATGAAATTGATATGTAAATACCCATTAATTTAATTATAATAATCATATAATAAATATATGGTATTTATACACACCACAAAAAAGTAATGGGTGGTGAATGAAGCGTATATCTCTCAAAAATAAAAAGTGAGATGAAATTCCCTTACCTAGTGTCTTGAATCTTGTTGTAGTCATTAAAAATCCTATATAAATAATAATTATATTAAAAATATATCATATATCCATATTATTAAATCTAGTACCATATTTTGGTTTATTATGACTTTATATTACCATCTTGTTAACAATTCGATGTAAAGGTTACGCTTCGGGTAATATTCACATTATATTTCGCGTGTGTCTTTATTGTTATATATTTGGTCCTTATACTTAAAAAATGAAGTAAAAAATGTAAAAAATGATATAAATACCATTTATATCCTGTATATGGTTAGTATAACATACTATATAATATTAATGTATGAAATTAAATACACCATTCGTGGAGATAGTAGGTCATACGTACGCATGAATGCTGTTTCTGTTTAATTTTCCTATCCTATGAAAGAGGGTAATTAAAATATATAAAAATATATGAATATATTTAATTGCTAAATTAGAATAATTTTATCATATATATCATATAATTTCCCTCAACACGTCATTAATACATTCTATTCAGTGTGTGAATGAATCACATCTCTTTGAGGGGGCGGTAGTCCACTCTTCCTCAAATTATCGTGTTTACACGAAATGGAAAGTAAAAATATATGTGATGAGACATGATTAAATAATCTTAAAGATATAATAAATATAATATATAACATATATAAACATAGTGTCCATCATAATGTCTATCATGTGAGGCTGTAAAGAAGAAATGAACAATCATTGTTTCGTGGGGTTGTAGTTCGCCATACACGTAAATTGTATGTTCATTACCAATTAGAGAGAATTGTGTTTAACTATAAGTCAAACCCTTATAAAAAACATCCTATTATATTTAATATTCTTTTTCTATTATGAAATCATGTAATAAGAATAGTGGAGGGAGTAGATGAAGAAAATAGAAGAAAAGAGTTTGAGGGAGGCTGTAACCTCTTAATTGGGTAAATCCTTTTGGTTTTCTCTTATAAGATTTCATGGAAATATTAATTCAAAATTATAGGCTTAAATGAGGAATGGTGGTATGTTGTGAGTCTATTTTATTAGAGTTTCAATGATCCAATGTGTATTGAGATGGGTGAGAAAGGGGTAGAGTACTTTCCTTTTTAAAGTGGAGGGGGAGTGGCACTCTTGTAAATACCAAGAGGTATTCAATAATGAGAGGTATCCATTACCTAATGTTCCTAAAAAATAAACAAATAGTTGAGTATTTTGAAATTATGGTCTCACCAAATCAACACCACCAAAAAATATGTTCATTTTACTAATTTGGATCCTTAACTTCTAAGATTATCTTTTTTGTCTTATTCTTTACTTGACCTTTTTTAGGGAACATCTGTTTAATAATATCTCAATAACCCATAAAATTAAAAAACAATAGGGTATATGGTATAATTATTTTAATTCAATGGATTTTGGACAAGTTTCCATGTCATTTTGGTCCTTAAGATTACAGTTTAGTCCTTAATTAAGCTTAATCATACTATAATTTCTATGATTAATTTCAATCACTTTCACTATTCTTTTTGTTAAAAAAATAAGTTGATATTATTGGACTACAAATATCATACTAATTACTATATTTTTTGTCTGTTTTTCAAAACTCAAAACACAGAATCGAGAAAACTAGGTTTAATGTTAATCCCGTAGATGTGGCGAGAAACATAGTTTTAAAGTAAAAACATTCAAAAGTTAATTAAGTTTTAATATCCAATTTCAATATAAAAATGAATAAAATGGCCTATATTGGATTATTATATTCATAATTAATATATTTTTACTTTAAAAACTAATTTATAATATAATTTAACACTAATAATTATTTAAATGAAAATGCTATTTTTAACTAAATTGTAGTAATTTTAACTATTCCAACAAAAATGAATTTTCTTGCAAAAATCAAAAAAATGAACCCTCATCTAATATAAAAATTATTAATTCAAAAAATAAGTAAATATTATCAAATTGATTTTTTATTAGTGTCGAAAATTAAACATATAATTATTCATAGAAGGATAAAAAATCTATTTTTTAAGAAAATATTATTTTAAAACATATAAAGACCTTACCAAAAAAATATATTTACTTTTTAGAATGATTTATTTATGAGAAACAATTATAAATAATTTATGAAAAGTAGTTATTACTATTGATTATGTTGATTAGAACATCTAGGTTATAATTATCTCACTTATAGAATTATAACAATAAAGTGATTGTTTGTAAAAACATCATGATGTGAATAATGCATGACAAGTCAGTGTTGCTTGTAGCACAAGCCAATTCAGTTCCATGTGAATGTAATATTTCACTTAGTGAAACGAAAAACATTAATTAAAATTAATTTATTCAAAAAAAAAAGTTCCATAAAAATTGTGAGTGTTACACTTTGTTTGACCAGTTAAAGTGGGAGAACATGGTTTCAGTGGTCGACCATAAGTTAGGTTAACATTATCTTAGAGTTCATGATTCTAATATATTGTAGATGAATTTTCATAGAAGTTATAGCCATTAAAAAAATATTTAATTCCATTTGGTCAGACTAAGGCTCCTTTAGTTTTTATGTATTCAATGAATTATTTATTCCGTGAGTATCTTGACACTTTTATGGTTGTGTTCATGGATGATATTTTTTTATTTGAAATCCATGTGTGAGAATGATCACCATTTGAGTTTGGTTCTAGAAATCATGAGGGGTCACCATTTGTAGGGAAATATTTTGATATGCAGTTTCTAGATTCAATAAGTATTGTTCTTTTGGAATTTCTTTTCAAAGCATAGATAATTAGTTGATCCTTATAAGTTTAAGGTTATCTTGTCCTGGCGGGATCTATATAATGTCTTTGGGATTTATAAATTCTTTGTACATTCTAGAAACTATTGAAGGGAGATCGAGGAGTTATTGAAGTAGTATTCATCTTTAACTGCTCTTACGAAGAAAGGGGTAAAATTCATATGGGATGAAATAATCAGTCTTTTTTAGATGAATTGAAATGGATTCTGTCATCAGATGTTATTATAATATTAAAAAATCACAATAATGGGTATTTTTTTCTATGATGCTTCCGATGCTGGTTTTAGTTTCATGCTAATGCATAAGGATCTTATGGTGGCTTATGACTCTCTCAAAAATTGACCACATGACTAGAATTTCCCCATCAATGATTTAAATCTTGTCAAAATTTAGTATAGTCTTAAATTTTGGATGCAAATTATTTTTGGGTATAGGACCATAGTCTTTTATAAAAGTAAGGATATATTTCATATCTTTTAATAGAAATACTTGAGTCTCAGATAGAAGTGGTTGGTATAATGACCTTAGACATTTAAATTTGACATTTTCTACATCTCGGGGATGGGGAATGTTGTTTTAGACACTCAAATCCAGAAATTACCATCATTGGATATTATATAATAAAAGTAGGTGTGTAAACATATGAGTATCTTTTCCTAGTTTTACTATGATTCTCATGAGGACAATTTTAGTTTGGTTCAAATCCTTGTTTAGTTATCATCATCTCTATTTGAGTCTATAATGCATCATCCGTGGTAGGATGATGAATTCAAAGAATTAAGGATACCCTATTTTATGGTGAGATCATTTCTAGTTGTTCTTACACTTTATGTAGTAAAATACATTTTTGGGATAGTTTTTTTCATCCCGGTATCAATGAAAAGATAATTTTTGTTTCACTGTCATAGTTTTTAGTGTCATATTTATATTGGAACTATGAATATGTATTATGGCATGAGATTGTGATCCAGGTGTATGGGTATGATTTAGTACGCCTAGTTTGAGGTAAGAGATCCTTATTGATGTTTCTTATGTAGCTAAAGTGTTTGGGTAATGTTTGGGAAGTTTATGGAATAGTTTTGGGGATTTTCTAAGGGCATACAGTTTTAACACATTTAGGTGAAACCATGAAGAACCACCTAGGTAACTGTAAAACATGAGGTAGTGTGAATCCCATAGTTTTCGCACGGTTTGTTTAACCATGAGAGGAACCGTTTGGACAGTAGAAGTAGCATGTTTAGTTCACTTTTTGTCTAGCCTTGTGAGTTAATGATGCAAGAATTTAAAATTGTGATTTTTTAAAAATGGTTCCCTCAGTATTTAACATAAAATACCCCAAACATCTTCACACTCGAACCTAACTCATGATTTATTGTTCTCAAGGGTATGGATGCCTCCCCAATAATTTTTGGAGTTATTCTACGGGTTTTCGGGGTGCGGTGAAGGCAATTATTCTCTAGCATATCTCATATCTTGGTTTCTTCTTAATTTTCCTTAGATATAGTTCTCCCTCTCTATTTATTTTATATATATACATCTATCACATGTAGTCCAAGTTTTTTAGTTTCCAAAAATGATTGGAGTTGGGCTTTTAATGATAAGAAAAGAGATTTAAAGTGGTTTATTGAAAATTTCACCGATATTTTTGGTGCGGTTGTTTGTTTTTTGATTTCACCGAAACCCTAAGGTAGGTGGGTTCTCTCATGACTCTATTTTTCAATAACTAGAAGGATTATTTTCAAATTAAAGGGGGTTTCTTGAAATTTATTATGAATTTTATGTGAGAAGCTTGATTGAAACCCATTTTTGATGATTTGTAGATTTCTGGGAAAATGGGTTATTGTAGTGAAATGTTCTTGTTGTTGGGTTTTAAAATAAAGATTTTAAAAGAACTGGATTAGTTGATTTATGGAAGATGGGTTGTAAAATATGTTCTTCAATAAGAATGTTCTTCTATAGAAATGTGGTTTTTCATGGATATGGTTTAAGAGTGTTGTCAATAAATTATAGATTTATTGAAGTGATTTAGCATGTTGCTGGAATTGTTGATATTATTGAGGGATTGTTTGGTTTGATAAATGTTATTGGGCTATTTTTCAGCATAAATGGTTAAGTATGATTGTGTTAATGTTTAGTGGGAATGAATAACCACCATCAAAGGGAAGTGGGCATGAAGTACCACTAAACAAAGAGGATGAGTTTGGACATGAAGTTCCAATGTCATTGGTAACACCGAGATGGTGTGTGTGTGGATGTGTGTGTGTGACTTGGGCATGTGGTTGGTATATGCATGTGGCCACAGTTATCAGAATGGTTTATGTACATGTGAAATTCATGTTGACATTTTAGTTTTTTTCTTGTAATTGGGGGATTAGTGTGAATTTCTTGGAGTAATGATATGTTTGGATTATTGGTAATTGTTGAACTATTTTATTCAATTTATATGAATTGGTTTATAAAAATTGTGCTAAAATGTTCTATTCTAGTAGCGTGTGTAGGGAATATATTTGGGGAAAAACTCTCTGAGTGTCATTACTCAACCCTTACTTCAGCACTTTGGTGATTTTGCAGATGTCATATTCCTGGAGATAGGTAAAAGTAAAGCATCTAATTTCTTTAGTGTTCCATCATGTTGTTTGGGAGTCATTGGTGTTCTCAGAGCATGGATCTTGGTGTGGAGCTGTAGAGTTATAAAATTTCCTCTTTGGGTTCTATTTGTTTAGTCTTCTGTTTGGTACTCTGGTCAGGTTTATTGTGGTTTTGGGGCGTTGGTCTTTTGGGTATTGTTGTATAGTGTAACATTCCTGACATGTATCATATAATGGTTTTGATTATGGAACATTTGGTTTGTTACTTTCATTTTAAGGGAAAATTATTCCCTAAAATTTTTTAAATACCTTGGCCTTTATTTCAAGACTTTGGTGCCTTTGGAATTTTTCTTATGGCCGAGTAAAATTCCATCACATTCTCAAACCAATGAGAAGGTTTGGTACATTACAAGTGGTATCAGCTTCTTCTATCCTTGACATACAAGTGATGTCGGTCTTGTTTTATCTAGACAAAAAATGTCGGTCTTGGTGTTGAAATTCATTATTGCTCTATTCCTTGTGTAAGGATGGTTGAAAGGCCTATGATTTTTGGTAATTGAAATAGATTGCATAAAAGGATGTAACTTACCCTTTTATGTTGAAATTCAAGTTACCAGGGAGTTGGGTACATGAGTGTTTTATAAACACTTATTGAAACATGATCTCATTTTCTTGGGTGTTACCAATGATATGAGCATGGAATACACGGTAGAAATGAATTCCCACTATTTAATTGGTCATAGTGATTGATGTTGTGATATAAATGTGTGTATTTTTTATTTTTTTTGAAATAATTTGGAAATATTTGTTTTTGAAAAGAGAATATTTCCGGTTTTTTGGAATTGGTTTTATTTTCAAAACATGGTTTATTTTTCAAATGTGATGTGAAAATGGTAAAATAAGAATTTAGAGAGAGTTGTTGTGATAGTTTTAATGAATTTGAATTTTAAATTTTAAGCTTTCAGTTGTTCGAGAGTGAGACTTATGGTGATTCTTGTCTTGGTAGAAATGGTATCGGGTAGACAACATAGAGAGGAAATGTAGGATGCTATAAAAAATGTGGCAGAACCTAAGCTCCATGTGAACCAACAACTAGGGAAGATCATATTTCAAAATATATATGATGTGGAATGTGTGTATATAAGTGATGATCTGAGGCATGTGGATTACTCAGATCAGTTTCAAAAGAAGAATCCACCCATTTTTAGGGAGATTCGAAGTTTGAAAGAGAATAATAGTGGTCGAAAAATATGAATAAGTTATTAGATTTCTTGGGAACACTAACAATGTTAAAGGTGAAGTTAGTGACTTACATGTTGGAAAATCATGAATGTTAGTTGTGGGAGTTGGTGGTCCAAGCTGGAAAGGACCTAGGTATGACATGGGAGGGTTTGGAGGAATTGTTTAGCAAACATTTATACCCTTAGAAGTTTAAAATTCAGAACACAATGGATTTATTCATCCTAAATTAAGATTACATGTTGGTGAAGGAATATGAAACTATGGTTATGAGCTTATTGTGGTTTAAACTTGTGTTAGATTCATGTGCATCTTTGAAGGAATGTATATTTAAATGGGGCTTAATAAAATAAATTTTCTCCAAAACATTATTTCTATGTATATCTGGTTATATAAAAATGGTGAATAAATAATAAGTGGATGAAAGGGATTTTTTGGGGTTATATGTGGAAGAAATATATTGGTACACATGGGGAATATTGAGAACTCTAATGGGGGGATGAAGCAAAAGAGTGACACTTATTTATAGGGTGGGAGTATGGATCAAAATCCAATAGAAGGATCATTGAATCCTCCTCCGAAGCCTTTTAACAAACCAGAATGTTTTCAGGGTGGTTCTATAGGCCACATGAAGTGGGATTGTATGACACAACCTTGAGCATGTCATAACTGCAAGAATATGGAGCATCTTCATCATTATTTTCATAATACTCCAAGGTCTAGTGTTCATGACACGCATTCGGGGTTGCTGGCATCTTATTCTCGATGGGATGTGATTAGAAATATACCTCTCATTAGCAGATCCATGTTAGTCTTGGTGATTCTATAAATACCATGACTCCTAAGTAGGGAATGTTTCATTAGGGTAATAATGAGAAGAGTGTGTCAATAAAGAAGTTTTTTGGAGCTGAGCCGGCTATGGTGGATGATCAGTCGGGTCCCCCCACTAAGCGAGGTATAATTTTTTTGAATTTTACCTTAATGAAGTTATTTTTTTATATGGGTTATTCTTATTCACTCATTGATTCTCATAATGTTGATTTTCTGGGTTTAAGTGTAGAAATGATTCCTTCTTTTTAAAACATAAAACTCTTCTTGGTCAAAGAGAGTGTCTATTCTTCCTTTATAGATCATTTTTTATAGTTTTTGATGAGGTTGAGTTAATATGGTACTTCTCAGTTCTTGAGATGGATGTGTATGATGTAATCCTGGGTATGGAATTTTTTACAATGTTTAAGGCCCATATAGACTGTTATGTGTGAATGGTGAGTTTCACGATTGGTGATGGCATCAAACATCTCCATAGAGGATAGACACATGTGTAAGTGGGTGCAAATTAACTTTTGGAATCATTAGCTGGGATGATATCATATCAGCTAGTGGCTTTGTCCTTGGAATCTATGCAAGAGGATAAGAGAAGCAGTTTTTAGTAGTGTTTGATCAGTTTCTGGATGTGTTTCTCAAATAATTCTCTGGGTTACCACTTGTGATATAAGTAGAGTTTAAAATTTATTTCCTATTAGGAAACAATCCAATAACACTTATTCCTTACTAAATGTAACCAAAATAATTGAGGGAATTGAAAGTGTAGTTGGAAGTGCTATAAAATAAATTGTTCATCTGTCATAGCACGTCTCCATTGGCATCTCTAGTTTTATTTGTTAAAAAGGTGGATGGAATTATTTGGGTATTTGTTGATTATCGTAATATTAGAAAAGTTACAATAAAGAATAAATATCTACTTCCACACATTGATTACCTATAAAATTTTTTCAGTGGAGCACCGTGGTTCTCCAAGATTGACATATTATCAGGGTATCATTAGTTTTATGTGACGACGAAGGATATTCCCAAAAAAACTTTTAGATATATATATGGCCATTATGATTATGTGTTTATTTACTTTAGTCTTACTAATGAACCATTGGAGTTCATGGGATTGATTAATTAGATATTTCATAGTTATATGTATTCATTCGGGGTGGTATTCATGGATGATATACTGGTTTATTCAAGGAAAATGGATGAATATGAGCTACACTTGACACTGGTGCTGGGGATCTTGAGATATTATTGGATATATTCCAAACTATGGAAGTGGGATTTTTTGATACAATAGGTTCATTTCCTTGACCATACCATTTCTGAGAGAGGATTTTTAGTGGATCCAAAAAATAGAGTGGACGTTATTTCTTGGCAACCGCCAAAGAATGATTTTGAGATTCAAAGCTTTCTTGGACAATCTGGGAATTATACAGTGTTTTTTGTAACTTCTCACGATTATATATTCCAATGATAGAAAATTTAGGAATGAATGTTCCATTTCAAAGGAATGAGTAGGGCCAAAATTCTTTTAAAGAGATTAAGGATCATCTTATATCCCCACCAATCTTGGTTTTACCAAAACCTAGGATGGGTACGTGGTATATTGAGATGCATTAGGATATGGGTTTGGGTGTGTTATAATGAAATATGATCATGTTTTTGTGTATGGAACACTCGAGTTGAGTTTTCATGAGAATAACTACCTGAAACATGTTTTGGAGTTGGCAGCTGTGCTGCGTGCTTTTAAAATTTGGAGTCATTATCTTTTTGGTGGGAAATTAACTATATATACAAACCAGAAGATCTTGAAGCATAAATTCTAAAAGTTATATTTTAATTTTAGACCTTTTGTATGGTTAGTGTATCTCTAGATGTTTGAGTTTGACTTGATATACACACCAGGTAAAGGGAATTCAGCAGTGGATGCATTAAGTAGGAAGTCATATACTTAGATGGTGAAACATGAATTAGATTCATGGTAGTTGATGTCAGTTATAGTTGACATGAGGTTATAATGTGAAGACCAGGGTGATTTATCCATTTTCTTTTTTCTCTTTTTGGTTCTTGTCTTGGTTGGTTTAGTTGAAGAGGAGCTGATGTCTGTTTCAGAGTGTGTGGTGATGAAGTCGAAACTCAATGGTGGGGAGACTATTAAGGCCTAGAAATGAGATGAGAATTTAGTGTTGTCCTTTTGGGATCAGATGGTTTTACTAGTGTCTTTTCTGTAGAAACTTCTCAGTTCTCATAATAATTCCAAATGGTTAGTCTATTCTAGAATTTTGAAAATGTAAAAGGATTTAGAAGCACAATTTTGTTGGCTGGGTATGAAAAAGAATGTGGTTGAGTTTCTATTGATATGTTTGACTTATCAACAAGTCAAGGTAGTGCACATATAGATGACCATAATGATTTAGTATTTAACTATACCAGTGTGGAACTGGGAGAAGATAGTAATGGATTTTTTATAGGTTTCCCTAGAACAGTTAGGAAACATGATGTCATATGAGTGATTGTGGAATGACTCACAAAGTCGGATCATTTTATCCTGATTCAAGAATCACGTACAATGTAGGATCTATCCAAATTCTACATTTGGGAGGTAGTAAAGAGGCATGGTATACCAATTTGGATTTTTTCACAAATAGATCTAAGGTTCGTGTCATGTTTCTTGAAATCCCTAAAACAAGAACATGGCACTCAGTTGACAATGAGCACATCATATCATCCCTAGACGAATGGGAAATCTGATAGGACGATATAGAAATTAGAAGATATATTATGGGATTATTTCATGGATTTTGGAGGCTCCTGGGAGGATCACTTTCCATTGGTGGATTTCTCATATAATAACAGTTACCATACCTCCATACATATGGCTCCAATTGAATCATTGTATGGGAATCCGTGTCTTTATCCACTATGTTGGGGGACATAAGAGTGACTTTGATGGTCAAGACGAGTGTCATCTAAGAGATTATGGACATGATTATGTTGATAAGGAAAATAATAAAGACGGCTTAGAGTCGTCAAATAGTTTTGGCAGACCATCATCGATGACCGTTGTAATTCAAGGCAGGTGATCATGTGTTCTTGAAAATATCTCTGAGGATTGGACATCATCGCATTGGAAAAAGGGAATATTATATCAAAGGTATATTGGTCCTTTTAAGATAATTTACTAAATTAGATAGGTTTCGTATTGGTTATATTTTCTACCATGGTTTAGTGAAGTGCACAATGTGTTTCATGTGTCATTGTTGAAAAAGTATCAGTAGCATCATGAGCATGTGATTCGTTGGAATCATGTTGAGCCAGAACCAGATTCTTTTTTGGTGCTTATCCAATGGAGATTTTCGATATGAATGATAAGGTCTTTTGTGCTAAAATCATCGATTTAGTTCGGGTTTTTTGGTAATACGGTAAAATTCAAGAGGAAACTTAGGAGCGGTAGAAAGATATGCACAAACAATGGACCAAGCTCTTTTGGAAAGTGATGGTTCTCAAAATTATGAGGAAAGAAAGTCTAATGATGCGGAGAATGTAGTACCCCTTGTTTGAGTTATGTGATCATTGTTGATGTAATTTTATATAGGTAATGTTTTTGTGTAATGTTTGGGAGGGTTTAAGAATGATTTTGGGGATTTTCGAAGGGCGCACAATTTGAGCACGGTTAGGTGAAACTATGAAGAACCCCTAGGTAACCATGAAACATGAGGTAGTGGAAATCACACAGTTTGTGTGTGGTTTGCATTACCATGAGAGGAAACTGTTAAAGGCACCCTTCAGACAAAATCAGTAGCATGGTTAGCGCACAATTTGTCTCACCATGCGAGTTGACCATGAGCGGCATTAAAAATGGGATTTTTGAAAAAATGTTACTCTAGATTTAAACTAAAACACCCCAAACATACTATCACTCAAACCTCACTTAGGATTTATTTTTCTCAAGGCTTTTGAGGCCTCTCCGACAAATTTTGGGAGTGATTTGAAGGGGTTTCACAGTTTGGTGAAGGCATGTATTCTTCAATATGTTTTCTCCCTTCTGTTATTCTTGGTTTTCCTTAGATCTAGTTCTCACGTTCTCTATCTTAGTTTTCCAGATCTACATCCATCAGATTTAGATCAAGGGGTTTTGTTTCATTAAACTATGAGAGTTGGGATTTTTGATGTTTGGAAAATAAATCTAGGCAGTCTTATAGAGTTTTCACCCGGATTTGTGGTGCGGATGCTCGTTAGTCAATTTCACTGAATCTTTAAGGAAAGTGGATTCTCTCTTGACTCCATTTTGATAGAAATATATGGTTTGTTTTCAAATTAATTGGTTTTTATTGAAATTAATTTTTAATTTTATGTGAAAATATTTATTGAAACCCATTTTGGGATGGTTTGTGGATTTTGGGGAAAATGGGTTATTGTTGTGGAATGTATTTACTATTGGATTTTAATATAATGATTTTAATATTAATGTGTTTATTGATTTATGTAAAATGAGTTGTGAAAAATGGTTTTCAATAAGAATATTCTTTTATTGAAATGTGGTTTTGCATGGAAAATGTTTTAAGTTTGTTTTCAATAAATGTGATATTTATTGAAATGATTTAGCATGTGGTGGGAATTGCTGATGTTATTTAAGTATTTTTTCGGTTTGATAAATTTTATTGGTTTGTTGGTTGGATTAAATGGGGTTTCTTGGATAAGAGTGACTGGTAATGGACATGAAGAACCATCAAAAGGAAGTAGGAATGAAGTACAACTATAAAAATAGGACGATTATGGATGTGAAGTTCCACCATCAATGGTAACAATGAGGTCGCGCGTGTGTGTGTGACTGGGGGATTTTCTTGGTATATGCATGTGGCCATGCAAGTTAGAATGGTTTATGTCCATGTGCAATGCGTAATGACATGTTAGTTTCTTTCCATGGGACTATGTGATTGGGGTGGATTTCGTTGAGTATTGATGTTTTTGGCTTATTGGTAATTTTTAACTATTTTATTTTATATATATAAATTGGTTCATATAAGATATGATAAAGTGTTTTATCCAATTGGCATGTGTAGGGAAGTCATTTTGGGAAAAATATATTATGTATTTTTAACCACCCCCTTGTTTGGAAGTTTGGTGCTTTTACAAATGTTGTATTCTAGGACATAGGTAAAAGTAAAGCATCTCATTTACTTAGTGGTCCATCCTGATACATTAGTGGTATGTTGGTTCTTGGATCATGGAGTTTGGTGTGATGTTGTAGAGTTGTGTGATTGGATGTTTGTGTTCTATTGTTTTTTTCTTCTGTTTGGTACTCTGATTTGGATTATTGTGGTTTGGGTGTGTTGGTCTTTTGGGTATTGTTGTATGGTGCATCATTTTTGACATACATTAGGTATCCGTTTTGATTAAGGTACATTTGGCAGGCTACTTCCATCTCAATGGAAAATAGTTCCCCAATAGTTCATAAATCCCTTGGCATTTATTGTGATCCTTTGGGGCCTTGGGAACATTTCTTAAGGCCGAGTAGCATTCCATTACCTTCTCAAGCCAATGAGAAGGGGGGCGGAATTTCATATGATGTGTGACATCTCTAGT
This sequence comes from Viscum album, assembly GCA_963277665.1. NCBI lineage: Eukaryota > Viridiplantae > Streptophyta > Magnoliopsida > Santalales > Viscaceae > Viscum > Viscum album. The sequence goes on from OY728157.1 coordinate 176,348,515, forward strand.
TATGTGTCCTACGATTACACCGGCCAAATGGTAAAGGAGGAATATTTGAAATAATTTTTGTTGCTCTTTCTTCTTCCCATGCTGGTTTAAAAATGGGATGAGGTGTCCGTGGATTTTTTGTTGGATTACCATGGCCTCCTTGAGAGTGGAATTATATCTGGGTGGTGATTGATCAGTTGATTTGGTCTGATCAATTAATTTCACTTAGTGACGCCACTAAAGTTGAATACCTAATAATGTTGTATTTTCAAGAGGTTGTGAGGTTACATGGGGTTACATTTTCCATTCTTTTTATAGGGATCATAGGTTTATCTCAGTATTATAGAAGCGTCTCTTATAGGTGATGGGAACTTAGGTTAGGTTGGGTATAACTCACCATATATAGATAGACAGTTAGACGGAGAATGCAATTAAGACCTTGGGGCATATGCTTCATGCTTTCATCTTGGATTTTGGAGTATTACTGGATATGTATTTGGGAGTAGTTTATTTTTTTTATAACAACATTTATCAGTCATAGGGTAAGAAAGTCTCCCTTTAAGGATTTTTATAGTCTCCCTGTCTAGTCACCTCTTTTTTGGGTATACGTGGGTGATGCATCTTTGGTTGGAATGATCTCATTTAGGATACATCAATGAGGATTCACGATATTTATCATCATTAGGTTATAGCTCAAATTTGGCTGAAATTGTATGTCTATTTTTTCATCATCCTTTGGAGTCTTCCATTGGTGATTTGGTTTTCATAAAACCTCTTCCCCAGATGGGTCACTATCATCTTTTAAAATAGGGAATGTTGGCTCCAATATGTGTTTGACTAGTTTATGTTATTGAGTGAATTGGTAAGGATTCTTATCGGGTGGAATTTCTAGTTCCTTTTATTTGTATTCATGATGTCTTATACATACCTCAACTTAGGAAGTACTATATTGATACATCTCATGTTATAATTTAGGAAGATAACAATTCATATCCAAACATTTCTATTGTATGTAAGCAGGTGGAGATATTTGATTCTCTACTGAGAGCCTTACATGGGAAGTCGATTCCATTGGTTAGAGTATTATGGTGAAACAGATCAGATTCTCAGAAGACTTAGGGGATTGATTCCTTGATGAGGCAGAAATGGCCTCACCTCTTTCTTGACACCATTATTCCATATTAAATTCCAATAATGTAAAATCCTTTGGTGGGGAGCTTGTAACATCATATTACCTTCTATTAGGCATTTCTCATCTCTTTTTTCTCTCTTTGTTTAGGTGTGTTTTGGGGATTTTTTTGAAGGATAGTGTCTTATAGGTAAATGAACTAAATATTGGGGATATATTTTTGTTTTAATTAATGAATCCGGGGAATAAATGTGAAAATGTATTAAGAGAAAGTAATTTTGGGATCCTGGTTGACCTGAGGGTTTTTTCTAAACATTTCAATAGAATATTTCTTCAGGGAGTTTTCATATCAAGAATTAGTAACCCAACATGAAATGTTCACCAATATGATTCCATGAATAAGTATAAATCATGAAAAAATTACATTCCATGAAACATGTTCACATCACTAAAAAGTTAGACGTTATTTTTTTAATAGAAGTGACACCATTTTTACGGTATATGAATTTAATGGATTTCTCATCGTCAACCCAATATTTACAATGTGAAATATGAACAGAAGATATATATTTCTGAATTCCATGTTTGATTTCTTTTTATTTGACATGCAATATCTTATATTTAATTCATGGTTCTCCACCAAGTGATTTTGGGGATCTATTCTCCTTTTATATCATTTTGTTCAATGGTTTATCTTTTCTACTATAGTGCAACATCACTCCAAATATGTGATATTTCTATTTCTTAATTGTCCCTGGTCACCAAATTGTTGTTGTGTTGTGTTTTTAGATCTCTTTTTCCTATGGTGATGAATCTTCTAGATCCATTTATATCAATTTTGTGATCTTCCCCTGGATACTAAATTTTTCTTTTTTGTGGTGTGAAATGGAAGATCCCTAAGTTACATATGATATTATCTTCTCTTCCACCCATTTTTCTTTATAAAGTGGTTTGGAGATGTATGGATAGGTTCTAGGGTTTTAGTTGCCATCTATTCATTCTTCTATATTTTTGGGTCACATTGAAGGCATGTGTGACCCATGTTTAAGGTAGTTTGATTAGTATCTATCCTATATCAGGTGATCCTTGAATGCTCTAGTTTTTATGAATTTTTTTAATTTAATTGGAATGATTTATTGAGTTGTGTTCGTGGAAATGGGTTCTTGTGAAAATAGGATTTCACCCTTGTTTTGGTAAAAGGAAGAGTTTGTTTCAAAGCATTGTGAAATGGATTTATGAAATGGTTTTCAAAAAATAGTTTAAATGAAATGGAATGGAAAATGTAGCACATGGTATTCCTTGGGTACTTAGGTGTAAGGTGCATTAATATGCCACATACATTGATACTATCAGGGGGTTTACTCAAGGGGTGTTCTTATACTCCCTATACATTTTGTTCTATGGAATTTTTAGCTCTTTTAGGTGGTACACTTATTGAGGTGTTCCTATTCTCTATAGATTCAATGCATATATCTATATACTTTATGTGTGTGATTGTCTTTTTCAGAGGTACAAGTGTCCTAGCTAGCCTAGAATGTAGTGATCCTTAGCATGGTTTACCCATGTATTGGTTTGTACTTATTTGGATTTGATATTATATGTGATACATTATTTGAATACAGTGATATAAGTGATATTCATGGAAAAAATATTTCCTAAATTATTTGAATATTTGGAAAATGGGATATATATATACTATGATTTTGATATGAAAACTATTAAACTGATTTTCATGCCTTCTTTTCCTTAAAGATTAGAATTGTTCAGATTGTTGTATATAGAATTTTTATGGAACACCTGGGTGAGATCCTAATGATCCTGTTCAGCTCACACCTTGTGGACTCCTTCGGTGGTGCGTAGACCTGGTTATGTATTTTGATACATGGAAAGACAAGGAATCTTAGTGAGGCACAATGGTTTTTGGCAGCTGTGTTTGGGTAGCTAGCAGTGAGATTGTGGGAGTTTTTCCATTATAGCACATCGAGTTTTCATTTTTTGTTTTAGTTATCCTTTTTTGATGGACATGTACGTTATAGATTATTTTGATACCTTTTAGTTCTGTCACTAATATTGTTTCATTTTTTTCTTTGAAATAAATTTCTTATTTTACTCTTATACTATTTCTTTCTTCCATTTCTGTATATATATATATATATGAAATATTTTCTACTTTAGGTTGGGTGAAATTGTTCCCTCTGGTTGTTGATGCTAATTTTCTAGTTGCCAGCCCATTGGGATCAAGGATTTCCTTCAGGTTTGGGATGGGCCAGGTTGAGTACTAGTTTGAGTGGGAACTTAGGTTATGTTTCCCTATTAATTTTTTCATTTTGATTCCCATAATTAAATTCAGTTTTTCAAATAAAGTTTCAAAAAGTGGTAAAAATTAATTTTATTGTTTGTTCACAAAACTCAATAAAAATTATTTTTTTGGAAAAAAATATTTTCATAGATTTTAAAAAAATTACCAAAAATTAAATAGTTATTTATCAATATATTGTATTTTTTATTTAATAATAAATTTTGAAAATGTGGTTATTCATATAAATACCACCAAATTTAATTTCTATATTATAATAGTAATGTTTAAATAATAATATTTTTAATATATTGAGGTTATTTAAAATCTGGTGTTCCGTGTCACATATGCTATCAAACAGTTCATTATTTTTTTAAAATTCAATCCTAGAGGATCACTTATTCTATACTATTAGTGGGGACTCAATATAATTTATCTTGGGGTTGATATTGTATACATGAATGGAGCTTTCTCAGAGCATTCATCAGGTTTTTGATATTTATGGGCTTATGGATCAGATGAAAATACTAACATAAGGATGGTCTGGGATACTTATCTGTATAACGAGGAGAACCAAGTCTATTATATAATAAGGTAAAATGATCATAATATTCTCAGAGAAATTATGACACTGGCTGAAGAAAGTTTGTTTGATTGGGGTCATAGACCTAAGGATCAAAAATTGAATGGTACATGGTGTATGGGTTCGAATAGTCTATACGACATGCTCAAATACATTATTGCATCAGGTTGAAGGAGGTATAATCATCAGTTTTGATAATTTTAGATATTTGTTTATTTATTCTATGAATTTAACAAGAACATTTCACACCATTATTGTTATAGTAGGAGATCATTTTGGTGGTTCTCTACTAAGTTTTTACACACACCCTACTTGGGCTGCCATTACACTTGTGTACCCAAGTGGTCCTTGCTTGTTGTTGGTTTAGGTAAGCTCTAGGATTTATATTTCATGTTCAAGATGAAGTAACTATGATGAGATTTGATTTTTGGGATGATCGAGGCCTGGGTAGTAGTTGATATCTGTGTCTTTATTTCTTTTTTTCACTAGATTTTGTATATGTGATTAGCCTAGTGAGTTATCTATATTGTATGTAAGCATGATTATTTTATTATTTATTAATTTTGTGTTCATGTATTATTATAGGATATGTTTTATTATTTAATATTTTATCTTATGTGTTGTATGTGTATAATTCCTATACACTTTATTTATCAATGCACACTTTGATATAAGAGGAATATTCTCCCCATGATCATATTTTAAACGCCTTTTCTAGTCGACATCATATGGTATGCATTTAGGCTCACCTGAGGTTTAATAGATGTAGCCTATCGATGCACTTATTAGGTGTCCAAGGTGGCATGACAATACAATATCTATGTCTCGGGATAAAACCAACCACAAAAAGGTGTAGATATCCACAATAGGATCAAACCTTATAAAACTATTGTGTTTTCTTGTCTATTTTATTATTATATTTAATGTGATTTCAATGTTTTGTGATTATATGGGATTAATTCATCCTAATAGTTTACACAAACTCAAATAATAAAAATTGGGAAAAGTATAAGTTGAAAAAATTTAATAAAATGTGGCCTTACAGATTCACCCCTCCCACAGTGTGATTTCATGATGCATTGGGAACATCAAGTTTTATTGAATCTAATTATTTTTTCTATGATAGGATATATATATTTGCACCTATTTTTTAACACGTTTATATATAGTGATTATTTGATGAAGTTACTAGATACACCAATCATAAAAAATGATTTTATTCATATTAGTACCAACCTATAGGTATCAACTAAAAATATAAAAACTATGAAGAAAAAAGTGACTAAAATGTTATGGAAGTTAACTTCTTAAAAAATAGAAGAAGGATTTATAGTGACCATAATTTTTTTACATTTCTATTACATAATTTTAAAGATTTCAAACATAAGAGCATTAAAAAACTAGTATCTAAAGGTTTGTTATTTTGGGAAAGGTAGGCTCATAGATTACATGTACATAAAAAAACACAATCATTTATTTAAATCCTTCTTAATTACCCATATAAAAAGTTTCTTTCTCGTTATTATATGTAATTAACTTAGGATATACATCAATGAAAGGGGTAATCTAAAATCACAGTAAGAGGATGAATAAGGGACATGAATCATTATAACATGGGTGAGAGAAATCGTCCCCATAAAATCATAAGTATAGTATCATCATCATCAACAAGATGGAAACATCTGATAAAGTCATGGAATGTGTAAATTCATTAAAATGAAACATCATGTCAGAGTGGTAAAAAAACATACAATTGTGAACAAAGCTAGAATCTTGTTCAATCATAACAAATATGCATAATCATAGAATCACAATTTTGAATAAATCTATATTTATGTTCAAGAAAAATACACATTATCCGATGAGATAAAAAAAATTACCCAATGCATTAGAGGGATATAAAATTATAACCCGACCCATCACATTAAAATTTTTATATAATAATGCAAGCCACATAGAATAAATTACTATCATAGTCATGAAATAATACAAAGTAAGAGAATGTGTTTGTTAAGGATTTAATAAAGAAAACTTACATGAAAAATATTTTTGGTTCCCAAATGAATATGTTAGTCATACATGGTCATAAAAAATCATTAATCATGAGTGGACAAGAATTATTTCATAAAGAGTAATATATGATGTTTTAAAGTCACTTTAAAAAATGACATTATAAGAAAATATTTTGACATGGTAAGAACATGTATATCACCAAAGGAAAGGGAAAGGGAAATTTTTAGTATATAATAATACAATTTATACCATGTAAGAGAGAATAACTGAAATAAATAAATTGGTTCTGAGAACCCCCTTACCTTTATTTCAACATTATTTCTTTACTTTTTTCCCTCTAGAATAATAAACTTAGATAAATTTAAAAATTTATTCAGAAATGAATATAGTTATTTTTACAACAATTTATTAATTATTGTCATTTTATTATCTTACTTTATTTCAATTGATGAAATTGAATCATTTTTATGTCATATTTTCTTAAAATTTATTATTTTTCTTTGTTTCTTTATTTTATTAAAGGTAATTATTAAAAAATTGTAATTAATTTTTGAGCATTAAAATACATATATTTAAATAGTTATATAAAATAAATAATTTATTATAACCATTCATAGGGTTCGTGATATGAAACGAATTAGAAACATCCCCATTGGTGGTGAACCAAACGTTATCGAGAATGCTGTATAAATATGAAGAAACATTTGTAAAAAGATAAATAAATTAAAAATATAAGTTTTTTAATAATGAAAAAATAATTATTATAATGTTTAAATTATTACTAATTAAATTTTAGAATATTTCATTATGAAATAATTTGGGGAAACACAAAGGAGGAAAATAAAACAACTGAAGAGTTGAAAAACATGCTCTTTCACTGGTGTAACTTCTCTTGCACGACACTATAAATCCTTTGATTTTTGGAGTTGGATAAACCGATAATGTTCTAGAAGATCATATGAGTATTAATAGGGATTATTTTGGAAGATATGTTTCTTTGGAATGGGCATTATTAGTGTTTTTTCAAGTGTAGGAAGTGTGGTTTTTTATATTTTAGTTGATGGGGTTTTTAGACTGAATTATTAAATATAATAATTTATCAATGGTAAAATATGAAATAGTGATTTTTTGACATATTAAATTTTAAATTAATATAATATGACACGTATAATATTTTTAATCACCTTTATAATTAAAATTCATTAGTTTATTAAAATGGAAAGAAGAAAGAAGAGAAATTGTTTTTTAAATGAATCAGTTTTGACTTTAGGTTTCATAAACTGCTTTTATGTTTGAAAATTAAGTTTATAATATTTTAATGGGTAATTTATGAAATTATTCCTATCATGGCCTAAAATTAAGTTATATAAACTATTATATCAGTCTTAAATGATGAGTTATCTAATTTAAGATATACTAGTTATGTTAAAAACTGTATTTTTACTATTCGCCTGAAAATTGAAGTATTTCATAAAATCACCAAAATATAAAACTTGAATAATTTCAATATGTAAATTTAAAAAATGATATTAAGTTTACAGAAATAATTTTTTAAAATTGTTTATTTTATTTTTTAATATATTAAAAATTATTTTAACAAAATACTTTAAGATACAATTTATTAAAAATTTGCTAATATTTTCTTTGGGTTTTTAATAATGATATTAGTTTTTTGGAATTATAATATTTATATTTACTTAAATTAATAATAATAAATTTTATTTTTATCATAATATATTATTTTGATGTAAAATTTCTATTCCAACAGTCATGTCACTATTTCCCAACAGTCAGGATACTATTCCAACGAGCATGTTAATATTCCCAACAATCAAATTATTATTCCAAGGATCACATTAACTCCTACATATACCAATAAATCATTTCACTCAACATTCAACTCAATTCCTATTAATGTTATATTTTTTTTCTAATATGTTTATTGGTTTACTAATATTTTGTTTCATTTCTATAATGTTTTTTCTAGGAGGGAAGATTCTAGTTGATTGAGGTGGTTTATATTTTTACATTTTTCCTTGTATATTTTATATTTTTTGTCCCCTTGTAATAATTGGATTTTTTTTGTTTAGTCATTGAGTAATTTAATGATCAATGGAATAAATACTTGTTTTATTCTCTATGTGTTATATGTGTAGTACAATTCAAATTTATTTCAATAAAAAAATATCATTTATAAACTCTAGGTCTCCATATTACCCCCCAATTAGCAATTTAATCCCTGAAATATCAATGGTTATTGTATGTTGAGTATAGGTGGGGGTACAGTTTCTTCATTGTTTCCTCTTGTTCCCATGTCGCATCTTCATAATTCTGGTTCCTCTATTGAACTTTTATAAGGTGATTTTTTTTGTTTCCTATAATTTTGACTCCACATTCTAGGATTTTCTCCGGATTCTTTTCATATGAGTGGTAATTCTCTAGTTTTACAACCTTTGGATCTAGTAAATGAGATGAATCAAGTATGTACTTCCTTAGGAGTGATACGTGGAACATATGATGAAGATGATCCATACTTGGTGGAAGTGAAAGTCGATAGGCCGCTACTCCTATTTTATAAAGGATGCCAAAGGGCATAATGTTCATTAGGATAAGATTACCTTTCTATCAAAACTGCCTGAATCCATTCTGTGGGGGATATTTTATGCAATACTTTCACACCAAAATTGCACTCTAATCCCCTTCAATGGTTGTTAGTATAGGACTTTTGGAAACTATTAAAAGATTTTATATGTTGTTGGATAGACTGAACATTCTCTTTAAATTTTTGAACAAGATTTGATTGATGTAGTTTTGTTCCCCAGATTAATCCTAAAAGGATAGAGTTCTATATCACTTCCCATAAAGAAATTCATATGGAGCCATTTGAATATTGAAGTGGAAGCTATTGTTATATAAGAACTCAACCAATGAGGGATGATGATCCAAAACACAGTTGAATTCAATTGAGAAGGATTTTAGCATTTCATCAGGTTTACGAATAGTCTTGTTAGATTGGACAATAGTTAGTGGGTGATAGGCCATGTTAAATTCAATTCAGCACTCAATAGTTGTTTTATAATTCCCTTGAAATTATATGTGAATCTCGGATCACAATATGAGATGGTCGAAAGTGATACCCCATGTTGGATCACCACTTCCTAAACGTATGTCATGGATTGTTTTTCAAGAAAGAAATTTTTCTGAATAGCGATGTTGTGGGAAATCTTGGTGATTCAATCAACCACGACCCATATCACATTGTTTCCTTTGGATGTTTTTGGGAGACTAGGGAAAATATCCAAAGTGAAATTCTCCCATTTCTATATTGGTATAAGAAATGGTTCCATTATCCCTTCAGACTTATTTCTCTATGATTTAACTTTTTGACATACCAAACAGCATGAGATATACTCTAAAATATCATTTCTTATGTTTTTCCAATGGAGGTGCTATCGAAGATTACAATACATATTAGTGCATAAAAGATGGAAAAATAAGGATAAGATATGTGCATTAACAATTAGATATTTCTTTATCTATCTGAAGAAGGTACACAAAGCCTCATTCCAAATCAAATCACACCATCATCATCGATTTGGAACCCATATAGATTCCCTTTTATTACAATTTTCACCTACTTTTGTAGATCTAGATGATCCCTTTGTTACAACTTTATCTTCTATTGGATAGATGGTTGAACCATTATATAGAAAAGGTAGGATATATTCCATTTCCATTATGATTTCAATATATATCCTTTCCATATCTATTAAGATAGGGCCCCTCTAAATCCATAACATGGATAGAGTATAGGGTTATTTTCTTCTAATATAATCGACTAACTTGTTTGCCTCTCTCGGATAGTAGTGAATAGAGAAATCATATTCCCTGATTCGGTCTGACCATCTTATTTAACTCATGTTGAGATCCTTCTATGTGAATATACTCTTTACACTCTTATGATTGGTATATATGTCACACCTCTCACCATATAGATAGTGTCACAAAATCTTTAGGGAAAATATTATAGCGGCTAACTCAAGATCTTGCGTTGGGTATTTCTTCTCATAGATCTTCAAATGTTAAGAGGGTTCATCTATCACAATATCATTATGCATGAGTGCAAAACCAACACCTTTATTTTAACTATAAATTTATATAAAAAAACCATCGACATTTGTTGTATGTGTGAGTACATGTGGAGTGATTGATCCCATATTGATCTCGATGAAGCTTTACTCAAATTATTCTATTGAGACATACTTTACACCTTTTGAGGTTAATAAGTTAGCAGGCTAAAAAATTGTGATAAATTCCTCAAAAAACAATGATAGTACCCACCCAATATCAAAAAACTAAATATTTCTATGACACAAGTGGGTCAGAGACATTACTCAATTTATTTTTTTAGGTTCAATAGAAATTACCTCACTTTTGAACATGTTCCCTAAGAAATTGAATTTATGTATCTCAAAGTCACACTTGATAAACATAGAATTAATTTTGTTCATCCTTAATGTCACAAGAAAAATCTATAAATTTTTTTCATGTTACTCATTTATTTTGCATTAAATCATAATATCATAGATAAAAACTTTGAAAAATTTATTAAGGATTTCTCTTATGACTCTATTCATCAAATCCATGAATATTGCATAGGTATTACTAAGTCTGAAAGGTATCACTAGAAACTCACAGTGAACATAACTTGTATGAAAATAAATATTTTTAATATCTTATCTCTTCACCTTCAGTTGATAATATATAGAATGAAGATCCACCTTTGTGAATTATTGATATCCTCAAAGTTGATTGAACAATTCATCAATACTTGGATGATGATATTTTTTCTTTATGTAAATCTAGTTGAGTTCCCAATAATTGATACTTACCGACATTGATCCTTCCTAGTTCTTTATGAAGAACAATGATGCAACCCAATAGGATGTACTTGGGTGTATTAAAACCTTTTCAAAATGATCTTATAGATGCTTATTTAACTCTGCTAGTTTGATCGGGGCCATCCTGTAGGGGTATTTTGAGATCGTAGTGGCTCTGGTTATGAGATAAATTGAGAACTCTACCTCACAATCTGGGGAAAGTTCATGAAAACCCCTTCAAGAAATAAATCATTTTATTCCTTAATAATGATCATTTACCCTACTGTGGTACCTTTATTTTACTCAACTATTTACAAAAGGTATAATTATTCACCGTTTATCAATGCCCATACCATTAGATAATATTCAAAATAAGATTCATGATCTTACTTAAAATTTTAGAAGAAAAATATCTAGTCTATAATATGAAAGGATATTTTCTTTTTGAGACTGTTTATATGTGCTCTACATAATGATATCCATTACATACCAATTATAGAATCGAATTCTTCGAAGTGAATTATAATGAGATTTTCTTGAATACTCACTCCATATATGCAAATAGTAGACGAGTCTACACTCAGGTTTCTGTGATTTTACTACTATATGTTTTTACAGATATATCTACTTGAAGGTATAAGGTTTACAATTAAATAGTTCTGGTACCCTTGTAATATATAATGGAATGAGTAGAAATAGAATCATATAAAAATTACACCATTATTGAATTAATAATAAGTTTACGTTGTATGACGTTATTTTCATGATCGACTTCAATAGTAGTGATTTAGCATTCTCCCCTTTCTAATTCGGATTTTGGGGTTATTGACACTGATTACCCTCAATGACACATGGTTTAGTGCACTAGCTTGCATAGTCCTATTTCTCCATACAGTTGAAGCATTGAACCATAGGTGGGGAATTAGGAGGATGCCTCATTTCCACCATCATGTTTTCTACATTCTTCTTATATATTCAACATTCATGATCTTAGTAGACTTTTCTTCCACACCTAAATCATTTTCCCTTCCCTTTTATGCAATTAACATGTTGTTTCTTCCAATATTTATTACATATGGGTAGTTAAATCCTCTTTCCTACTATTTAATTTACACCACCAGCTTGAAACTCCATTATTTACTTTTTATCTACATAACCATGGAACTATTCTATCAATTATATATCTATTTTGAGTTCATATAAAACCACTCCATCATAACTCTCGAAGTCCTAGATATCTATTGATTTTTGAAGGTTTCATTTTAAATCTCTGCATAATATGTAAAATTTTATAACATTGTTCATAACAACCCCCAAGGCTTATATTCCAATCCTTGTGAAGTTTTTCTCTTAGGTTATGACAAATTTACCTACCTTTTTCATTATCTTTATAAATTCTCTCCCCATATTTTTTATAAGAGTTCGAAGGAGATACTTGTTAAGAAATATTTTATTAAAATGTTCTCACTCAATCTCCTCCATTTCATCTTCTAGCATGATGTTTTTTATCAACACCCACAATTGATCAGTTTCTCCATATAAATGATTGATGACCATAATCATGTTTTCTTTCTCAGAACAAAGGAGCAAAAATATATTCTCTATTAGGGTAACCCATTATTCCATGAAATGTGGAACAAAAGTTACACTAAATATTGGGGGTCATTTCTGCATAAAGATATGTTAGGATAGTTTCACCTTCTTTGGTATAGGAACACATTCCATATGGTTAAGGATATTATTTACTATGTGATACAACTGGTTAAGTATTTTCATGATGTTTTGAACTCCACATACCATGGAATTTTGGATTACGTTTGTGAAATAATTGAATTTTCCCAACCATGGGTTGTTTTATTCGATTCTCCTAGTTCCCGGCATTTTATAAAAAAGAAATGTTTTGAACAAAACATAAGTCAATAGAGCATGAATTTTTTATAATTTAATGAAATTAACACTAAAGGAATATCATATGTCATCCCTATGTTTATCCTTTTCTAAAAAAATTCTTCTATAATGATTTACTTATACATATAATTATACTTACATCTCTTCTCTTTATTTATAATAATAATTTTAAAATTAACTAAACTGTGATCTAATACCAACTATAGTGACCATATTTTTTCTTACATGACTATTTCATCATTATAAAGATAAACAACATAATACCCTTACAAATCCAGAATCCAATGCTTTACTACCTTGTGGAAATTATTCCCATGCATAACATGTACAAAGTAAAACAGAATAATTTATTTAAATTCATCTTATTTATCCTTCTATATGGTTTCTTTATTTTTATTAGAAGTAATAACCAATGAATATTCATCAATGAAAGGGGTAGGATAAAATACCAGTAACAGTTTGAATAAAGGACAATAATTAGTATAACTTGGGTAATCATAATCACTATCATAAACTCATAAGAATAGTATTATAATCATTAACATGAGGGAAGCATTTGATAAATTCATTGAATGTGGGAATGCATAAAAATGGAAGATCATGTCTTTGTGGTAAAAAACCAAACATAGTTGTAATGGAGGATAAAATCATGTTCATGCATAACTTATGTGTTGAAAGATAACATCATAATTATGAACAGCTCTAGAATCATGTTAATGCATAATACACGTTATCTCATGAGATAGATAAAATTACCCAATCCATTGGATGGTGAAATAATTCCGAGGCCCACTTGTCATATCATATTGTTTACGTAATCATACATCCACATAGGATATGTTATAATCATAGTCTTGAAATAAACCCAATGTTGATAATTGGATTCATAAAAATTTATTAATGAATAATTTGATGAATAAACTTTTTTGTTACCAAATATATAAGGTAAATCATAGTTGTTTCTAAAACATCATTATTCCTGAGTGGGCAAGAAGCATTTCAGGAGAAGTAAAATATGATATTTTGAAGTCATTTTTTAAAAAGTATTTTTTATAAAATATTTGGACATTGTTGGAACATGTATATCCCAAAATGAAAAGGGAAAGGAGATTTGGATGATATAATAATAACATTCAGACTATGGAAGAGAAAATAAACCAAATAAAGGAATTGAGTTTGAGAACATCCTTACCTTTATTCCAGCTTTATTTGGTCACCTTTTAACCTCTATAAAAATAGAATTAGATTTATTAAAATATTGATCTACATGTAAATTATATTAATTGATATGACTAGTTTTTCTATTATATTTTTTTTGTATTTTTAATTTCAATTGATGAAATAGAAGTGTTTTGATATAATTATATCTAAAAATATTCCCATTTTCTTCGATTTCACCATTATAATCAAATTAATTATTTAATAAGTATAATAAATTACAAAATATTAAAATTTATATAATTATAAATTTATATATAATAAATAATTAATTTTAAACATTTATAGGGTGTCTGATATTAAAATAAATGGGAACATATCAGTTTGTATTTAACCGAACGATATCGGGAACATTATCCAAATATGAAGAAAAAGACGTATAAGACATAAATACAACAAAAATATAATTTTTTTGGAATTTTAACCTCAATAATATATTTTTAAATTATTACTACTTATAAATTATAACACATTGTTTCTAAATAATTTATGAAATTATAGATGGGAAAAAGAAAATGAGTGAAGAGTAAAAAAACATAAAATTTATTTTGTATATACATTCTTATAAGACACTATAAACCCTTTTATTTTTGGAGTTATATTACTCAAAGAAGTATCTATAGATTTTAATTGGATTAAGATTGAATATTTAGGAAGATATTTGGATTTTTAATGGGTGTTATGATTGGTTTTTCAGGGCGAGGGAGAAGGATTATTTATACTTGAGGAGAGGGGTATTTTTAGAATATAAAATTCAATAAAATAATATATCAAAGGGGGAAAATGTAATAGTGAATTTTTGACATTATAAATAATATATAAATATATTTTAATTGGTTTTCGATTTAAATAAAATTTATAATTGAAATTAAATAGTTTATTAAAAAGGAAATGGGATAAAAGAGAATTTGTTATTTTTAGGAATCAATTTGGACATTACGTTTTGTAAAGTGATTTTAGGTTTTTAAATTAAGTACATGATATTTTAATTTCTCATTTATAAAATAAAATATATCATTAGAAAAAATCAATTAATAAAAATTTTTAGGTTAGAATTACATCATGAATGATGTGATTTAAGATATACCGTTTCTGTGAAAAAAAATTATTTTTATAATTCGCTTAAAAAATGATGTATTTAAGAAAATTACTAAAAAAATCACCCTTGTATAATTTCAAAATTATAATATGTAAAATGATATTCATTTTTTTTATAATAAATTCTTAAAAATTATTAATTTTAAATTTTAATTTTAAAATAATGATTTTTATAAAATATTTTAAATATAGTTTATTAAAAACATGATTAGATTTTCATCGAGTTTTTTATCATAATATTTATTTTTTCGAAATATAATATTTATATTTTATTAAATTAATCATGATAAATATTATTTATATCATAATTTATTAATTTTTTATGAAATTACTATTCGAATGGTCATGATATTATTCTCAATGGTCAAGTTACTATTATAATAGCCAGGTAAAAATTCTTAATGATCACATTACTATAAAAACTATCACATTACCTCCAATATATACAACCCCATTATTTCACAAAAAATCAACTCAATTCCCCTCAATGGTCTATATTCCAATTTTCTAAAATATTTATTTGTTTAGTAATATTTTATTTCTTTTCTATAGTGTTTTCCGTGAGAGGGATGATTATAGTAGATTGGGGTGATCTATATTTTCCAATTTCAATTTTCTTATTTTATATTTTTTTACCCCCTTATAAAATTTTGAAATATATTGGGTTTAGGCATTGATTAATGTAATTATTAATGGAATAAAGTCTTGTTTGTTTCCCCATGTATTATAAGTGTATAATAATTTTTAATTTAATTCACACTTATTTCAAGAAGAATACATCATTTATAAACTCTGGGTCATTACAGGATTCTACACAACTTATAGGTATTCAAAGTGACAGTTTTATGATAAATCTATATATTATGATCCTCTAGATGAATCCTGTTTATATTGTTAAGATTATGAGGTGTGTGAGTCAATTGTATTAGTTAACTACCTCAAATATGAAATTAATATCTAATTGAAGAGTGTTTCTATTTTAACTTTTAAATTAAGGTTTACTAAGGGGCTATATGATGGAAAAACACAACATGTATTGAAATATGATTAAATAAAGAAATAATTGGCTGAAAATTTACACATGGCTAACACTATCACTAATTTTTTTTAAGATAAATAAAAATAAATATTAAATTGGAATGAAAATTTTTCTTTTGTTGTAGAGGGATTGAAAATGACTCTTTTTGAAAATGTTATGATTAATAATTATTTTGAGGATAAAACTCATGAACATTAAGAATTGTATAAAGCTATTATTGATTTGATGTAGTGTCAGTTAAAAGTAAAATATAAAATGGTGTAAGATCTTGTAAAATCTTTATATTATAATTTTATATTGTATGGCTATCATTTTGGTAAGATGACAGAATAATAAAAAGAAAAAATAATTCAGTTGAAGTTGAGAAAAAATAATATCCCTATAAACTTATTTAACATGATGTTAAATTGAGCATCCAAAAATGTTAAACTAAACCTTTTCAACACAGTGAAAGATTTAAAAATTCTTTAAAAGTTCATAATAAGTTTATTAGTTTTAATAAGAATCATTAGTCTAGAAATAATAACATAAAATTTTCAAAAGATAAATACAATTATAGATCACAAGAAAAGGTAACATTTTTTTCATAAA
Source organism: Viscum album (assembly GCA_963277665.1). Lineage (NCBI taxonomy): Eukaryota > Viridiplantae > Streptophyta > Magnoliopsida > Santalales > Viscaceae > Viscum > Viscum album. The sequence continues at coordinate 176,365,249 of OY728157.1, forward strand.
TATATATGTCCAATAATTTGGATTCACTAAATAATGTACGTTATAGGTTAACCTTCATACTATAGTGGGTGAGATAAAATGTTGAAAAACCCAAAATTTTAATAGAGGTGAATAAATGTAAGACTATGGATCATAATTACAAATAAAGATCCTAAAATTAGTGTTTCATTATAAAAAAGTAAAGGGTAATTCAACTCTATATATTAGTAAAAAATAGAAGAAGAAAATGTTTTCTGGCTATTTTTGGGCTATGAAATGTTTAGAAAAACGGTCATTGGCTTTTTTATAAGATTTCAATTATTATGGAATGAAGAAGGAATATATTAATGGGTATTAAATCCTATTTAAATAAAAATTACACAATGTTCAAATGATTTACACATAAGTTTCTTAATAGGTTAACCTAGAAAATATTCAAATATTTTGAGGTGTTTTCTGAATATTTTATAAAATATTTTATTTTGATGAAGAATACAAATATACACCTATAAATCATGATTTTTTTACTAAAAAACGAGTTAGTCCACAAAATATTTGAAAAATATATGGAATAATAACGTTGAGTCTAATTTTGGTTTTATGTAAAAGTATGATACTAAACAGAAAACTCCCCAAATAGATGTAAAGGAAGATGCAACACCAAAGAAGGGACACACTTATTATTGATGAAAATTCAGTATTATAGATGTTTTATGTATAATAATAATATTGATGTTAAATTTACCATAATAGAATAATGAATTATACAAATCCATGAAAGGAAAAAAGGATTGGTTTGGTGGAAGAGATCTCATAATTATATGTAAAATGAGATATTCAAAAACAATTACATTTGGATTTTGTGTTAAAAACATAATCTATACATTCTTGCTTTGATAAAAATTGACGTGATCCAAATTTTTCCATTTAAAACTAAAATATAAATATCCAACATTGAGTTATAGACATACCGTATATATTTTAGGAATGAAGTTCTATAGAGATAGAAAAAAGCATTATGTAATAAAACCCATGTATTTCCCATCAAATTGATACTTCCCCATCATACCCATAATTTTTTTCATATAATAAGACTTTAAAATATCCTATAAAATTATCTACACATGATACACTGCTAGACATATCTTATATATAATAATTATTCATAACAAGGGGTAATAAAAACATAATAAATCATGATCTTAGTTGCACAATAATGTTAAAAATGGGAGAGATAAATAGATGTTCATATATAAGAATTAATTAATGAAAAGGGTATAATAACATGATCATAAATTAGGAAACATGTGAAAAATCATTCAAATATCATTAATCATGAGTCATAGAATAAGGTATTTTCATAAAAAAACTTCATAATTACACGGAGTCCATAATCATCCATAATCAACAATGATCCAAGAAAATATATCAAAAAAATATGAAATAATATTATAACACACAAATAATAATAAAAATTGATCACTTTTTTCAAGTATCATTGAAAAGTATATTAGAGTGGGAAAATATCCATAGTGGTTTTGGTTATCTCCCCATTCCCATCATTTACTTCGATAAGAATCACTTCTAAGACCATATTAGTAAGTAGATTACCTTATTAAATTATTTTCATTACTCATTACTATTAATATTATCACATGAGATGACATTTTTTATCTAATGTTTTATATGACTATATAATTCCTATCCCACCCATCACATAATAAAAATCATACATGAGGGTGCCACTAGATAAAAAAACATTAACAATTTTATCAAATGACCACCCATGAAAAAGAAATGGGGTTTATAAATATTTTATCAAGACATAGTCATATAAAATCCAAATAAAGGAATAAGGGTTAGTAACAGACAAATAATAATTAATTGATCATACCTTAATTGAGTAGTGTAATGAAAAAATTTTCATGAAAATATTCTCAGAATATAATCACCATGAACCATAAAGAGAAAGGAAATGAATGGTTTTATTAGAATATATCCCCAGCGGAGAATAAGAAACATCTTTGGATGAATACATAGATGATAAAATGCATTTTAAAGATAATTTGTTTTTTCAAAAACATGTTGAAATATTCTTTTCCTTTAGTATTAAAAAAATGTTTTTAGAATAACATGAAAAATATTTTATTTGAATATAACCATTTAATATTTTATTGAATAAATTAAAACAAATAACAATCTTGATGGTGTGAAACAATATTTATTTGATAAAAATGGTAAATAAAGTCATATTTTATACGATATAGACAAGATAAAAAAAGATTCCATACCAAAGTGTGAAAGAAAGTCATATTTTTAAAATTATGTTCTCAATATCATTGAGTACCAAGTATACAATGAAATGAAATGTACACTTTAAAACCCATAAATGGACAGAATAGAAAAAGTATATGTTTGTTATAATATTTGAAGCATATACTTTCCCTCTTTGAAAATTTAACATAGAAAATAATGAGAAGTATTGAGATTGAAACATAAAGCCTTTCCACATTGAAATTTTTTGAATCATACAAAACCTATAAGAAAAAAAATGTAAATTTAGTATTGAAGAATATTAATATGAATAAAGTAATGATATATAATATAAAATTTTTAGTATAAACTATATAGACACAAATGGGTGTATAATATGAAAGATATCTTAGTGAAACAATAAAGTGATGCAAAAACTTATTGTTTTGGTAATGACATAATAAAAAAAATATTAAAAATAAAATAATTGATTTATAAGTAAATACCACTAATTTTAATAAAAATAATCATAAATATATTTATAGGATTAATATACACCACATAAATAAAACAATCTTGGAATTTGGCATATACCTCAAAGAAATAAAATTGTGATGAGAAACCCTTACCTCATGTATTTAATTTCTTCACATGTGATCTTAAACTCATGTATATCAAAATTATATTTATTATAAATATATTATATAATAATATTCATACATATATTACTAGATATGATCACATAGAATGTCTAATTACTCAATTATTAATAACTTCTCTATAAAATCATTATTCTGGGTGTTCACTATTCCATTTATCAACCATGTTTTGGTTTTTCAGGTTCTAGTCCTTACACCTAAGTCATGGTTTCATCCTTAAAATAATTATAATCATGTAACAAGTATCATATTTCTTAATATATACAAGTTTATTATCATTTAAATAAGTTGGTTATGAAAAATGGAATTTATCACTTTATAGAAGTTTCAGTTCGTACGTTATCACAGGTGATGTTTTAACTTTTGGATGGATTGATCAAAAAGAAGTTAATTAATAATTCTAATTTAAATATTAATAAATACATCATATATTCCATGAAAATTAGTAATACCGATTATTAAGAGTATTTTTATAAAAAATAAATGAAAAAATAATTACATATTTTCATAGATGTGGTTATCCGAATTTACTCATGAGATATGTTATTGTCTACCAATTTATGGGAGGTTTAGAAGGTAGATACCTTGTTATAATTATAAAAAAATTTATAATGTAATTAAAATGGAATGTAATGACTAAATCCATATATATGACTATCCATGATAGGCAGTGATGAAAACTAAAATATGCTAGTCATATAGATGGTAGTTTGTATGCACACATGAAAATGTTCTAATCTTTAATTTGGATGAATAATAAAGATAAAATGGTTATTATATTAAAATAATTAATTTAATGTTCCTGACGCCACTATGTAAATATTTTTTAAGATAATTTGGAGTTGTTATAGATTAGAATAAATTGAAAAGAGATCAGTGAAGATGATTGCCTCATCTTTGAGAAACCGCCTTTAGATATCTTTTGAAGGCCATTATGTTTTTATTTTAAGAATATAAGTACCTCTAGAACACTAATAGAGAAGTTTAAAACGAATTTTGAATATTTTTTTAGATATTTAAGCTCAATAATTTTTATAGATGTCAAGATATGATGTTCCCTTTAATACACAAGGGGAGTGACATGCTTATAACAATTCTATGCATTAAAATAATATAAGGTATCTTATACAGAATAGTGGATATAAATGTAATCAATTTTCAGGGTGGGATGATATAAGGTCTAATTATATCAAAAAAATAGGATTTATACATGTGTTTAGTTTATTTTAACCTGTATCTATTTAGGGTATCCCCCATTAACCATTTTAATCCTTACCTTGGTAACAAGGTGCTTAGTTTTTAAGAGCTAATAATATCATTCTAATAGATAAATTTGATTATATGTGGAAAATGATTGATATTAATGAACATTTTATATTATAGTGAAAAATAAAAAGATTTTTCATATTTTTGAAACATATAATATAATATTTTTTAATATTACTTGTCCTTAAAGTCAATTTCATTACAATTCACATTATTCAAATTCAAAATTACATATATTACAATAAATTTGGAATATAAATATTTAGAACACCACTTAACTATTATTTTAATTCAAAAAAATATAAAATCTATTTAAATTATCCAAAACACATAACTTTTAATATTTAAAAACTATTAACATTTATTTTACACCCACATATAAAAGTGCCACATCAGCGATGCGTAAGTGTTTTAGGTAATTATACAATTAGAAAAAATTAATAAAAAATTACTATAATGAAAAAATTATAAATACTATAAATAACAATGTATGAATTTTTATATTATCTTTTTTTTATTATGAAAACATATTGGAAGTTATAAATAAAAGATATTGAAATTTAGTACATATTCTAAACATACAATAATTTATGTCATTATAAAATGAAAATTGAACCAAATTTTTATATTTTTGAATAGGGGATGTTTTAGTTCAAAATAACCTAATCCAATGAAATAAAATCAAGTGATTTAGAGATTTTGAGATATCATCTCACAGCCATAACACTTATTAACCCAGTTTCCACTTTATGCATGTGATGAATGTTTTCTATTGTCTCTATTAATTATGACCATTAATGAAATGGAACTCATTATTAAATTATAAAATTATTATCCAAAAAATTAAATTTATTTTTAAAGATTTAATTTCAATAAGTGATAAAAATTTCTTTTAATATAAGTTCATGAAAATAAATAAAAAACCATTTTTAGAAAAATAAATGTTTTATGCATAATAAATGATTTTATTTCTAAATATTGTATAATTTTTATTATCCATTAACCTACAAAAATTATTTTTAATTAAAGTAAAATTATTTAAATAGAAAAAACTAAAAAAATTAAATTTATGAAACATTTATTGAAAAATATGTACTGAAAATATTGTTTATATGAATCAAAACATTACTTAGATTTAAAAAATGTCAAACATCGATTTCTAAAATGAAAATTAAATTTTAAATTAATTATATTAAAAATTAAATACATATTTTTCTTAATAAAAAAAATTCATGAACTTTCAAAACTTTCTAATTCCATGAAAAATTCATAAAAATAAAATTATTTTAAATTGATGATTTTTAATTATTCACTCAAAAATCTATTATTTTTCAAAAATAAAAAAAATCAGCCCAAGATATTTTTTATTAGATGAATCCAAAAATAAATTTTATTTCAATAAAAATAAAGTCTTAAATTCATATATTTATCTTTAAAAAATAAAAAGTTTTCGGAAAAGAATTTTTTTAGAAAAATACCACTTTTAAACTATTACTATTATTAACCTTATATGATTTACTTCATTTTATTCAAAATAGAGGACCTATTTATAAAGTAATAATATATAAATTTAAATTAGAAAAAAATATCAACATGTATTCATAATATGGTTACTCCTATTCCTACCCATTAAGCCTACAGTTATGTTTTATAAGTCATAGTGAAATAAAAATCCTTCCATATTATATCATTATTTATTTATGCTTGGTGTTTGTGGTACACGCTATAAAAGATATTATTTACTAAAAATAAATTAAATTATAAAATTTTAAGGTGTTACACTTTACCCCCTTAAATAAATTACGTCCTCACAATTTTATCTCCTTCCAAATAAAAAATAATTTCGAATATTTTCCGAATAAATTATAAGGAGTAGAGGATAAATATACATAACAGGGTTGAAATATATTTTAAACCAAATATATTTAATATTTGTTGAAAAGAATTTTAATAGAAATTTTGAGAATAAAAAATGTATGACTTCCTAAATATTCCTTGGACCAGGTGTTCACCATTTTATGTCTCATGGTTGGGAATGAGTTTTTAAAGTGTAAATTCATATTTGAGAAGTATTTTCTACAAAGGAATCATTATATTTATCAAACTATTTCATTTTTTTGAGTAATTATTATACCATAAATTTAGAGAGTGTGAGAGAGTATACTAACGTGATCTCTTCCCACAATTTCATCCTTTGGTTGTGTGTTGTGAAGTTTTATACATCAGCTATATGTCATAATATAAATATCCAATGATGAATATTTCATGCATGAAGCACTAAAATTAACATTTAATAGATAAAAATATTAAAAAATGATGAAATACTATTACTCCTATTTATACCCATTAAAAAAGAAAAAATGGTAAGTAGAAGTTATGATAATATGCAACAGAATAAATATTAATTAATATCCACGTAGTGAACCAATAATACCAAAAATGTATCTTAATCATTACATAAATTTTTGGAATTAATACTATACAATAATATGTTTGACCAAATTCAAAAACTAAAAAAAATATTTATCACACAATTTTCCAACATTAACTTAATATTTATCCAAAAAAGAACATTTAACACTCATAGAAAAGCATACAAAAAAATATTCACGCTATCATCATATGTTTTTTAAAATATTAGAATCATTTAATAAAATAAAATAAATCACCATAAAACCAAAACAAAAACATATATGTTTCCATAAAAAACCCCATATTTATTCCTTAAGTAAATTTTCATCCAAGTAAATAATATTATGTTTACCTTAATCATATATTTTTTTGAATATAATAAAATTCCATTAAATTAAATTTAATCACTTTTTTAACAAATCAATTTTCAATCGCATGGTTATCTAAACATATATTCCTGAAATATGATTACCCTAATATCACTATTATCCATAATTACCCCCTCATTAAAAAATATATTTAACTTAAAAGTTATGTGTACCATTACACTTATATCCCCAATATAATTATTCATGAAAAACATTACAAAAAACAACATTTTAAACACAGGGGATCCATATACTTGAAATAAATAATTAAAATTCCAAAAATGTCATTAATCAATATAAAATATGATATCATAAAAAATCAAAGGGGATTTTTTTTCTTTAAGAATATGGGAATTCTTAAATTTATCAACCCATTATTGAGTCCCTAAAACATAAATTATACTCATGTAATAAATTCTTAACTTTTAAAGCTATCTAAACCCTCCTATAATACCAACTAAGGAAAACCAAGACACATACACACAAATTCGATGATAAAATACATAATATTTACATACTGGATTTGATAATGGCTGAAGAGACCCAAATTTAATATTCAATAACAAAATTATCATTAAAGAACATTGATTAATATATACACCAAAGTATTTTAGGGTATATATTTTTTGAATGTTAGTAAAAACACTTATCATAATAATAAAGGGTTTCCTTAGATGCTTATTATGGGTAAACATGGGAGATGTCAATTGATGATTATATATTACAATTAGACAATAATAATGTCATAATAACGTGATAAAAATATATTAAATGCATAATCAATCAGTTGCATATCCTTAATCATTTTTTATACCCAGAGGATTTTCACAAAATAGAAAATAGTTATAAGAGTGTTGGGTCATTAAGAATCAATAATTGGTCATTAAAACATTTAATAAGAATAATAAATAAGATAATAGAACAAAAATAAGAATTTAAAATATTTTACCTAGTAAAATATTACTTCAAATTCTATTATAGTGGATATATCTGCATAGTGGGTTAGATACACTCCATGTTACCATCATTTCCATAGGCACATCTAATTACCAAGACAATCATTGTGGTTAGAGTCCATTACTAAAGTGGGTTCACTCCCCCATTGAAGTTAATTTTATCTAATTATATATTATTATTTACCTAATTAATTATAGTTACAGATAATTATGATCTCACATGAAAAATATTGATACCCCTTCATCTCAATTTTTAGTCATTTTTACATGCTAGAAAAAATATATTTTATGTCAAAAATGTTTTTTAGAAAATAATATATTTATTTTTTGCAATATTAGAAATTTTATTATAAAACATTTACTATATTTTTTTAATAAACATATCAAAATTTACTTTGTGTGAAATTTTTTTATCTTTCCAAAAATATTGAATTTTTAATAAATAGAAAAAATACAAATTTTTGTAAGACATTGTGAAATTTAAATTAAAAAATGAGTAAAATATTTTTAATTTATACTATATTTATATAATTATCATTTATTTATAAATAATATAATTAATTATATATAAATTAAAAGTATATGTGATCTTCTTATAAAAATTATTTGAGACAGAAAAAGGATTTTTTTTAATACCCATTTTTCGTCACACTTAGTGGGATACGTATAAAATAAATTTCATACAATTTTAAAGATTTAAATAGATAAAATGGATTCCATATTTGGAATCATCATAATTAATATTATTTAATAAGTTTAATGGAATATTTTTTTATATTTAACAGTAAAAATAATAGAAAATTTTCACCACAATAAACGGATAAATCAAGTTAAACTTTGTTAAAAAATATGTGATAAGGCACTATATTTTATGTTAAATCTTATCTGATAAAGGTACTTATGAACTTAAAATTATTGACTCTTTATTGTTTTTTATGAGACACTTATCCATGATAGTGACCTAAAAAATATTTTAATTAAAGAAAAAGAAATAATGTTACACTCTTTCTTTAAAACATCTTTTATGAGTTCACAATGGGAAAAAAGTTGTAAGTTAATATTATTGGATATTTTTAGAATATTGAAATTATTTTCATCATGAAAATTTATTTATAATTTTTATAAACTAAATATTTTCCTTAAATTCTTACGAAATAAGAACATAACATTTATTTAATTAAAAATAAAATAAAATAAAGGATTTTGAAAATATTAAAAGTAATATAATTTGAATGAATTATAATATTATTTTTTTAGATAATTATAAAAATATTGGGTGTTTAAATTTTTTATATTATAAAAAAATATTTTTCTCGATATTTTTAATGTCAAATTAAATGAATAGTACCCAAATTTATATAAATGATATTTTATAATAAATAATCTTTTATAAAATGATTTAAAATTAATAAAAATCCTATATTTGGCCAAGTGATTTTTATATTGTTTAAAATTTTTATCATGGTCAATTTTTGGGGAAATAATCCTTTTATATTAACTATGTTGAACCATAATGTGTAAAAATATTAATACTAGTGTTATTATTAAAAAGGGTTAGCACAAGTTAAAAGAAATGATAATAGTGAAAAAAAATCAAGTAAAATTGTAAAATTTTAATTTTAATATATGATATAGACTGATAATAATCATTTTTTCACATAATATTAATTTTAATTTATTTTAATTTGATGATTAAATTTTTTAATGTAATACTACAAGAAATTTCAAATGTTTCCCTTCCCCCTCTTATAAAAGGGTACCCCATCTCTTCTTTTCATAAAAATTTAAAAAAAATTGTCTCACTGAATAAGCACTAAAATAAAATACATATAACCCTTAACATGTTATAAGGTACTTTGTTTTCCAAAAACCCTTCTATAAAGGCTTTGGGGGTAAACCTAGATATGTTTCTCGAATAAGAGCTATCATTGTTAACAGTGTGTTTCTGTTTTATTTCTTCTTAAAACACCTTCAAATCTTATTAAACTATTATGATATAAAAAAATAAGTATCTAAAATATGTTGATATTTTATTATTTTAATATCTTTAACTCTATCAATCTCATATTCTATTAAATGAGAAATGAAATTGTTGTTTATGTATACGATTGACTACTGCCTAACAATTCGATGCAATTCACTTTCCATCTCCACAACCCATGGATGGTTTTAGTGATGGATTTAATATATATATATATACATATATATATATTATTAATGACATAATTTTCATTATGTAATTATAATATATCATATAATTTCTCCCCTTTCTATTAACTTAATAATGATAATGTCGTTCATGAGTATGTGTGGATTACTACCTCCACGAAGCATTTTGATTAATTTTTGTAAATACATCACATGAATGGTATATATTAGTTTGTTTATAGAAATAATATCATATTTACTTTATATTTATATCTCTATTAATTTAAAATAATACCTATGTTAGTTGCATCACAATCATTGAAAATTGGAATTAATATCTTGCATTTGTAAGAACTACCATCTACAAGATTGTAACACGGTTCATTTTTCATAACCATATTTAATGGTTATTTTAAAATTATAATTTTTGTATAAAAATGATAATTATGTTACTATTATTATTCTGGTTATTATTGAAAAATAACCACTTTTATTATAGTCCAACTACAGAATTCATTTTGGATATGTGAACTGAATATCGTCAAAACGCCCAATGTGAACATTAATTGATTATTTAATAAAATATAAAATGGTATTAAATAAAATTAAAGAAAAAATATAATTGGAAAAGGATCTTATGAATTTAAAAAATTAACTAATGTTTATTATTCATAATGATAATTAAATTATGTGATGATTCAAACCCGAGGTAAGGGATTTCATATAATTTTTTTTCGTTGAGGACTATTTTATTATAATGCACTTTTTTCTTTTATATGGTGTATATAAAACCCATTTTATAGGAGATATCATGAATAATTCATACTTAATGGTATGTTATGTTTCAATTTTATTTATTTCATATTAGGATATTAGACTAAAATGTTACCAAGTGGTATCGGGTTTCATAACTCATTTTTTCATCAGGTTACTTAAACACTTCATCATGTTTATTATTATAATATTATATGTGTACTGAATTATTATCTTTTATATTCTATTTAAATTTTTTGTATTTACATTTTTACGCATAATATATTAATTTATTAATTCAAACATTAATAATTTGTTCCCTGTAATAGATTTAAACTCAATTTACATTCCATTGAGAAATATTTGGAATTATACACCTGTTAACTTATATGAGGTATATCTACTACAAAATTGATATTTCACAGCATGAATATATTTATATTCATGATATTTAATTTTTCATAGAAAATTATTACTTTCATTGTTGTTATGATTCATAATTTTACAAAGTAGGTAACACGTTATTTCATAATCTTAACATATTCAATATTATTTATTTTTACGTCTCTGAAGGGAGAATTATTTTAACTTTATATCAAAATTTTTTCCCTAGTGGGTTTTTCATTAAATTATATTTTTTCTTTCTCTTTATAATATTGACGTACACAATATAGAAAAATCATGTTTTTGAGGAAAATTGATTAAGTTTTTCAATTCAGTCAAGAATCTTTTTTTAGGTATACATATTTTCTAGAAAAAATGTTAATGAATATTTTTCATAATCTCTAATGATTTATTGAATATATTTTTACCATTGTTTTCCTTTTTAAAAATGGTTTTAAACTAATCTTCTTATCAATTTTGGATAATGTACTTTTTGAATTTCTATCAAAAATATGGAAGGAATATTTTTTAATAAACTCAACATGAATAGAATTTAATATTGTAATGAACAAAAATTTACAAAAATATTCCACCAAAACATTCCATGATTTTTTAAAAATAAATTATTTTCATAATGTTATGGTAATTTTTAATTTTACAAAGTGTATTTCAAAATTAAAAGTGTATTTTCCTCAAAAATGATTTTAACAATATTTTTTTTGGTATTTCTATTAATCAGAAAAACAAATTACTATAGTAGTTATAATACATTGAAGATATGTTATAATGATACCATACTTATCATTTCTCTAGATATCTTATGGAAATTTTGAGTGTGGAAATATTAATACTTTTTATGCAAGTTTTCAATATGAATGTTTATTTGGATGATTTATTGAGTTGTTATTCTCTAATCTCAAGAGATGAATACATTGGGATTAGTAAGATTGGTTGCGCCCTGATATAGCTAATATGTGCATCAGTATGTATCATGTGGAAAACTAGTTTGGGTATTTGGTTTAGGCCTTACATGTGTATGTATGATGTCTTAGCATGAGGCCCTAATTGAATGTTTATGATATTTTCAATTATACATTACATCATTATGAGATTTGTTACAGACACCCATGTGATTATTTTAATTTTTATAATATATATAGATAAGTTTTAAGTACATATGTTTATTTATATATAATTATTTTATTATCATTTATTACTTCAATATTATTCATCATGTTCATGCTACTGATTTAATAGAATTTGTTCTTATTTATCTACCTTTCAATATTTATTATGCCTTATTTACTTATTATATATTACACTGTAAATAATTATTATTGAGAATTAGTGCCCAACCCTTATTCTTCTTCATTTCCCAATGATATGAAGAAGGAATATTTTATAGAGTTTAAGGACGAAAAATATTTACTTTAATTATATTCTATTTTATGTTTTGAAACATATGTCAGATTCAAGTATTTATCTAATTTAAGGATACTAATAAACTATTCATCCCTTTAAGATGAAATATCTTATATTTAATTACAATTAAATAAATCAACTACAAAATTTGGGATACTAGGTTTAGTGCCATTACAATACCCATCACATCTTTCTTTAAATGGTAAATGAATCCATCATTTGTGTTACAGCCGACTACCACCTCACGAACTGATGAAATTCATTTTACATCACCACCTCTAATGATTGGTTACAATGATGAATTTAATTTTATATATTATATTCATTAAATATTTATCATTTTAGAGAGATAATATATAATATATATTTTACCTTTCCATTCATTAATAAATGATATTGTCGTTGGTGCAAATGTATAGATTACCATCTCCATGAAGTGGTACGATCTATTTTTCATCACCACATCACATAGATGGTATATATAATTATATTTAAATATATAATATCACATATAAGACCTAATTGTCATTTTGTAAAAAATAAAATATTACTTACCTTCTTTCTCTCATGTTCGTTAAAAAATTGGAACGTTACTCATGTGTACATATAAACTATCATTCCCATGACTTGAATATAGTTTATTTTTCATAACCATTTTTATGGTGGGTTTTAAAATTATAATTTATAAATAAAAATTATAATTATTACATTATTATTATTCTTAGTATGGTGGAATAATTACTTCTTTGTCCACATTCATCCTACGGATGTTGTTTTGTGATTATGAACCAAACATCATCAAAACACCCAATGTAAACATAATAGATCAAGTGGTTTATTACATCAATAATATAAATGAAATAAGTTGTTTATTTATAAGGAATAAATCTTATAAAATTTTATTTATATTTAAAATAATGTATATAACTTTATAATAGAAAAGGAAAAGGAAAAACATGGAACGTATGGGCATGAGGTAAGGGATTTCACCCCAATTTCCATTCATTATGTCTTTCTTTAATGTTATGCACATAGTTTTTATATATACTATATATGTTTGAACACTTATATGTTATATCATGAATCCTTTACACTTCATGGATTTTTAAATATCAATTTTAGTTATTTAATCCCAGGGGATTTGACTTGAAGGTTACTAAGTGGTAAGTGGTTTCTTAACTCAATTTCCATTCACATAGTTATACTTTTACTTCATTGAATTTATTAATCCATGATTATGTGTTAATAAATATCTAAATAATTTTACTCCATTTTACACTTTTTTATTTTTATTTACATAATTTCACATAATCACTTTATTTATTAATTATCACATCAACACTTTCTATATTTTTAACGATTTTATTTGTTTGAATCTTATTTTAATGGGACAAGTTTCATATCATACAACATGATTTCATTAAATGGAGAACTTATAAACAATTTAATGAAATTTAACCTATTAATTCATTTAATTAACTTTATTTATAGATCTATTTAATATTATTTATTTTATGTAATTTTGATTTCAAAAGTTACCATTACAGTAAATTATTTATTTTAAAATCTAATTTTTCCAGGATTGCTTATATTAAAGGATTATTTAAGAAATCATATCGAATGATTTTTTGTGACAAATATATTTTCTTCTACACTGGATATGAATGTGGTTTATAACTTTTAGATTCCATTTCATCCCTTTATGATTAAATAATCATGATTAATGTTTTTTATATGTGACATTGATATTGTATCCTTATTTAAAACAGGAATCATTCTCTCCCATATCCAGATTTTCTAAAATGAAATAAAAATTATTATTTTTTAATCAAAAATTATTTCTTATTGTTATTTTACTATATCCTGTCCTTCTTTGAAAATATTTTTAAAGTAATTTTCTTAATTTTTCCACTAGGGTGACTTTTGGGAATCTTTAAGAAAGATTGAAAAGAAAGTTTATTCCATGAATATATTTTACCACTATCATGACCATTAATTTATTTAATTATTTCTTAATATGTTTAGTTTTTTATTTTTAAATAAAATATTTTTTTTCTAAAATTCCAATTTTCTTATAAATTATTACTGAAGGAAAAGTGTGTTTATTCTTATTTTTAATGGAATGTTTTAAATGTTTTTTTATTTGTATTTTAAATTTTTCTTCAATATTTTGATGATTCTTATTCTTCATTGGGTAAATAATATTTTGATACCATGAAAATTATTTATATGGGAGTCTTATAATGATTATTTTAGAGATATTTTCATGAATAAGAGTTCATTAACGTAAGTAAATCATATTATAAAGTAATGAGAATTTTATTAAAACTTTATGATGAAGATATAAGAATCGATATGTTATATTAATTTAAAGTACATAGAATTTATTTATGATTATGGGTAAACCTGATATATATAACATGAGGAGTGATCCTGGAATAACTTATAGTAATGGGTTAGCCAGATATTTCTCTTCAGTGCATTGGCTAATGAAAAAGGAGTCAGTTGAATATATGTAACCCATAGATACATCATATTTAACTAGATAACATGTTTATATGAAGAAAATTTGGTTATTAATAAGTTAATGATATCCCATGTGTAAGGTTTGTTGTAATAGTTCCATGAAGATAATTTTCTATAAAACTAACACATTTTATTTATGCTTGCTATAGGTTTTTAATCTTTCATTTGAACAATATTGACATCAAATAATTAATGATTATTGGTTTCTATGACACTTTACTTTTATAATGATTTATTCCATGTTTCATGTTTAATGAACATAGTTTTTATGCTTATGATATAATTTATATTATGCAGATTCTATTAGATTACATCATTATACCCTTATGTTTTAATCTTATTCTCAATGATGAAATTAAATTATTAATGCTTATATTTACACCTACTGATTAATGGATCTTACCCATCTTATATTTCACATTTCACCAGGTTATAATGATTAATGTTAAATAAGTTGATTCTAGACCATATTCATGTGTAATGAATTTTATGGGAGACTAAAATTTAATTTTTTATTAATTTCGCACACTTTAAAGGAAAAAGAATGAAACCTCACAAAAATGAAAACAAATAATCAAGATTTATAATAGATTGACGACCCATTGGAATCCAGTTTATGGATATTAGATGAATTTTTCTAATATAATTTTCAATGGAAACCACATAGCTTTGTATCCTTATTTTCCGTGATATTGTAGTCAAAATTTCAAGTCATATTGTCCAATGTTTGAATGAAATCCTCCCCATTTATCTTCTTATAATTTAATCCTCATATATATATATGATGTATTTATTTTTGATCTAGTCACAATTATATTTGTTGGTATCCACTGTAATTAGTCTCTCGTCTATAATATCTATACCCAAAATCGATTTAAGAAAAGTTGGGTATAGTAGAAATAATTCCTTACGAGGACATGGGTATTTTTATAAAATAGTTAGTTTGAATTATATAAATATATAAACTAAAAAGGTACTTGGGTACTTAAGTGATACAATATTTACTTTTGATATAGTAAGTTTTTGTCAATAAATTTTGGTCATGTTTATCTGTACCAACCCAAAAAAGTAAAGAATATGTTTTAAGCACTGGATTTGGTAGTACGAGTTTAGGAATGTTAAAAATGGTACCAGGGAAAAGGTTTAGAAAAATTTTATAGATGATGATGTTTTTATGTGTGGTTATATTATGATTTATTTTTACCATAATGGGTTTATAAATTTATAGTTTATCATAAGTTCGAAGGTTTGAAAATATCTTTTGAGGTTTTAAGTGATGATATTTTGAGGTAATTATAGTAATTTTGGGTGAAATATTATTTTGTTGAGGTTTATGTAACCCTTAAGTTTAACATGAAGATTTATATTTTAATAATTATATTATATTTTTAGAAATTTTATTTTTAGGATATAATGTCAACTTTAAGGTTAAAAAATTATTTATTGTTGAAGTTATTGAGGTTAATTGGGATATATAGTTATTTATTTATGGAATGATCTATGTTGAACATTTGATGTTATTTTGAAATTTTAATGAATAATGTATTATTTATTCATATGAAGCTTAATACAATTTTTATTTTAACATAACTTATAATAACCATTTCATTTTTGGTTAATATACACATAAAAGAGGAATATATTTTTATCCTTTTTTGGATTATGTGATATAATCAATGTTTATTTTAGTTCTTTAGGCAAGATAAATTCATCTTTAATACTAATAATTTGGATAGAAAGATGATATAGTGGTGGAAATTAATTAATGGATGAAATTAAAATAGAAAATTAAGTATATTTCTTTATGTTATTAGTCAAGATTGTAAAGGAATATCTTAAATCAAGGAAAAGGATCCGGAAAAAAAATTATCTACTTACATTCATTTCTAATGAATTGTTGGCCTTTTTCGCACCTCATTGATTTATGGTTTTATGGTAATTACCTTTCTCATGATCATTCAATTTCTTGTGATAAGTGATCTATAACACCAATTATCATTATTTGGAAATTATAAATATTCTCCATGTCCATATCTTCACTTCCCACTAATGTTATCCAATTTGGAAACAATGTTATATTTTATTCCAAGAGACCTTCATATTTACCTTTCCCTCTGTAACACCCCGAGATTTTATGAAAAATATTCTTTTAATTTCATTGATGTCTTCTATTATACAGCACACAAAGTTTATCTTGTACTATACACAACATCGTATTAGCTTGCAGTATATGCAACGCTATTTTTGGATCGTGTTACACAAAATTTCATGTTCATTTTATAATAGTAATTCTTAGCAACATTGAGTGTGTTTATATATATATATATAAAATGTATAAATGAAATATGGTTGGATTATGTTATACGAAACAATGAAGGATTCTTTCACAACATGCAACCCTGACTTGGCTTGCATTACACGCAATCACGACCTTCCTCGATAGCGTGTGTTGTACGCAATACCGGGTTTTACTAAACAACGATATATTATTATAATATTATTATGAACTAGCCGTTATGAATAGTCTTAACTAAATTTTTAATTTTATAATATAATTATTCATCTTACACATTTTCTAGAACATGGTACGAGAACAAAATAAATTTTTTGGGTAAAATAAGTATTTTTCAAAAAATGAAGTTTTGCCGCCGTTTGATGGCGCACCCAGATTATATCTAGTTTTTGATATGATTATAAGTTCAATTTGAAGAAATAAAATTCTTCTTTGGAATCAGGATATAAAAATTTACTTTGGATAAAATTTTCATATTATTCTGATAACTTTCATATTTTAATGAACAGTCAAAACACGCTATATTTTAATTAAAAACAACTTTTTTCATCGTAATAATTTATATGGTTAAATTATAATATTTAATGGTTTTAATGTATAAATAGAATATATTTTTACCATTTAATATAATGTATTTCATTATCATTGATTTTGCATTGAATTCATAGGATAAATCAATTCAATCTTTGGCAATGTTTTATCTTTTAAAAGCTATTCGCTTAACAAAGGGATTAATTTTAAATTAATTACTGCAACTTTGGTGTTTTGAATTTTGAAAAATTGATTCCATATTTGGAATTAGTGGGTCCAAATTATGTTAATAGGTTACTTTTATTTTTTTATATTATGAATAGAAACTACAGTAATTTTTATTTACTACGATTAAAGGTAAATATGGTATTTCAAGGTTAAAAGAATATTAAAAAAAATTCAAAATTACCTTGACACTTTTCCTAACCTTATTGGATGAGTAGTGGCCGACCATGGGAATCTTTGGGCCGATTTTGGGACCCCAATGAGCAACTTGGTAGTGAAAATGACAGTAAAAACCCAGTTTTGCTGTGAAAGACTTTGGAATATTCTTGATGATATTCCAGAGCAGTGCCTTCAAATGGCCTGCGATTCCGAGCCCCGGAGTGGCCGGAATTAAATTTTCGATGCGTTCACACTGGAAAAGCCAAATAAATGGGATAACTCCTAAACGGAGTTCTGGATCAGAGATCTGAGTGTACGGATGGGTCTGGAATGGGGTGTTGACCCTAGGAACGACATAAAACCTGTCAGCGTGGGACGTTTGGACCCCTCGCCCGCTTCTGGAATGTTAAAAGGAGAAATTAATTAATCAATTTATTCGTTTAATGTTGAAACGAACGTATCACTTAAACGGTGGCTCGGATTGGAAAACCGAGGGCACCGTTGAGTTTGGAGCGTGTCGTTTACCCTAGGAGGGGTGTAAGTTTTGAGGGCGCAACCCGTCTATGAAAAATGGCCCTAGGGGCGTTTTCGTAATTTGGCGGCCTCAGGCGCTACGTTTTATAACTTTTGAACGGGGTCTTGAATTAAAATTCTGAGACCTCTGTTGCACTCGGAGCGTGGTTTTTAGCCTAGGGGAGTCTTAATCCCGTCCCCGCCAAAATTTCGAGTTCAGGGCTATCGGGCGGCATTTAAGTATTTTCTACTTAAACGCATCCCATCCCCTCTTTTTCTTCTTCGTCTTCTTCCTCAAACCCTACCCTCTCCTGCAGCTCTGGAGAGGTAGCTCCGGCGAGGTGAACTCCGGTGAGGCACAGCAGTTCCGACGGTCCGCACACGAAGCGTCGGGCTACGCCCTTCGAGGAAGGCGGTGTTCGTTTGCGTTTTAAATACTGAACCCCTCCTTCAATCCTAATTTTAGTGTCTAATTGCTGCCCAATATTCGATCCAAGCCCATAGTCATGTAGAGTATGTTCTAAGGTTTCTGACGCTCTTCTCGGATCGAAAATCCGAGTCCCGAGGTGACTAGGGCAGTCCCGAGAAGTTCCGGCCGAAATTCTAGTATTCCGGCGGGTTTCCTTTTTCCGGCGAGATCCAGCGGTGGCAGGAGGGGCTTCGGCGGCGTTCGGCTAGCAGCGGCGCTCTTCGGCGATGGCGGATGGTGGCAGCGCTCCTCAGCATGGCAGCCGAGCTCACCAGGAAGGGGCGGCGACCCGGGGTTGCGGCGCGACCTCGGCGGACAGAGACCCGCGAACCGCGGGTCTCCGCGTGGGGGCAGCGAGACCGGCCGTCCGGGCCGGTCGGGTGTCGGAAGGCCGCGGCCAGCTGGCCGCGGTGAAGTGAGCCGGGCCGCGGGCCTGCAGTGGGCGGACCAGGCCGGTCCGGCCCAAGGGGGGGGGGTCCCCCCCTTTCTAACTTCTGACGTCCGTAGCTTTCGCTACGGACGTCCGTTTTGCGCGCTGTCGGTGGAAGAATGGACCTTGTGTCAAGGGGAACGTTTTGATATGGTTTCGGGAACTTCTAATTCCCGAAACGAGGGGCCTCGGAGGCGCGACACGTATTTAAGTGAATCGACTCTATTCCGGGGGTTCTTGTTTTGGACGGCACGGACACGTCCGACGTCCGTTTTGAGCGCCGTCAGCGGCATTGGGACCCTGGTGCCGGGGCGAATCTTTCCAGTGTGGTTTCGGGCGCTGAAGCCGGAGTTGAGGCGTGGGCCCCACGGCCCGTCTTTTGAGCTGCGTGCAGCTTTTAGCGACTTTTTCCTCAGACGTCCGTTCGGGGCATACGAGTAGTCGATGTTGGGTGTTTTTCTGAGGGAATCGCGTTGGCGCAGTCTGCCCGATGTAATTTCGGCACGATGGTGCGGGGCCCACGAGGGCCGTTTGGGCGTCGACGATGATTTTCCATCTTTATCACTCGGCGACCGTTATAGACAAGTGAATATTCCATCTTGTGTGCTTTTTCGAGAGGATCGCAACGGTGTGATCTATTCGTTGAGTTTCGGTACCGGGTTGCGGGTCCCACGAAGCACCGCTCTAGTGCAGTCCGTCAGAACAGATCTTTTTCTCTGGATATCTGTTTCACTCAAGTGAGTAATGTTTTTGACTTGTTTTCTCGAGGGGATCGCATTAGTGTAATGCGCCCGACTGTTTTTGAGGCCGAGGCTTGGGATCACGGGGCGTCGTTCGGGCGTTAGGCGGTGTTGGCGAATTTTTTGTCGGATATCTATTTGAGGTGAGTAAGTAGTCGATCTCACATGATTCTCCGCGAGTATTTCAATGGTGCGATCCGTTTGGCTGTGCGGAGCCTCTTGTGCGATATTATTAAATGTGGAAGCATGGAAGGTGCTCTAGTGGTGGTTCATCCTACCTTGTTTATAGAGGACCCTTGGAGTGTGATAACGCACTCTTGGGAGAGTGATATAAATGATTCAAAAGATGTGGTTGGCCGTGCCTGGGACATTGAGGTGGAGTTGTTACGTCACACCTTCGCGTTGACATTGGGTTCCGTGTGCACGATAGCCCTTGGGCTTGAGATGTGGTGTACTCTGAAAGTATACGAGAGCGCTTAGAGGTATGTGTGGTTTGTACCTGAGGCGTTCGTGCGCTTGGTTGGGGTTGACTTGGGGCCACACGTCGTGTGGGCCCCATGTGCGTGTCGTGTTCCTCTTTGCTTACTTTGACCTCTTGTGACGTAGAGGGTCCCTCTGTGTGTTTGTTTGACCAGCAGGGTGGAGTTTTTCCCCTGTCTCTATGCTCGTTTGTTGACAATCATGGTTGAGTGGTCTCCCCCGGGTTTCGTTCTCGATGGATCGGTCAGTAGCGGTGCTAGTGGAACCTTGTGATGGAGGAGGTGTTGAACCTCTTCTGGGAGATTTTTTATGGAGTTGAGTTGTTGCGCAATACCCACTCCATGTTCGGTTGGCCAGTGTTGTACCCTCCAGTAGAGATGACCAGGGCAGTTCTGAGTTTTACCCTCCAGCGGGGCTGGGCAGTGGGTTACTCATCGACTTCTTCGGGTTTACCCTCCAGCAGAGACTGGGCAGTGGGTCACCTGATGCTATTTGGGTCTACCCTCCAGCAGAGAATGGGCAGTGGGTCACCCGACGCTATTAGGGTCTACCCTCCAGCAGAGACTGGGCAGTGGGTCACCCGACGCTATTAGGGTCTACCCACCAGCAGAGACTGGGTAGTGGGTCACTCGACGACCTCTTAGGGTCTACCCTCCAGCGGGGCTGGGCAGTGGGTCGCTCGTCGTCTAGTTCCAGGTCTACCCTCCAGCAAGGCTGGTCAGTGGGTCGCATGTCGACTTATCCCAGTTCTACCCTCCAGCGGGGAAGGGCAGTGGGTCGCCTGATAATGTATTAAGGTCTACCCTCCAACGGGGCTGGGCAGTGGGTCGCCTGATGATGTATTATGGTTTACCCTCCAACGGGGCTGGGCAGTGGGTCGCCAGATGATGTATTATGGTTTACCCTCCTGCGGGGATGGGAGTGGGTCGCCAGATGATGTATTATGAATAACCCTCCAGCAGGGCTGGGCAATGGGACACTTGTTGGCATTCCATGTTCAGTCCTTTCTACAAGGCTAGTCTGTGGATTACCTCTGTGATTACCAGAGCGGGACCCTTGGTTGTACGGGTCAGTGATGGAACGACTTTGACTTTGAGGAGACCTCTCGACTGCATGGCAGTGACGAGGTGTGATTTGGATTTCCCTAGAACTCTCAAGTACGAGGGGCACTTTCCCCACCGAGACGCGTTTTTGTGACGCGATCTAAAACCGTGCGGGCGAGTCAGTGCCGCCCAAAGCAGATAGTGTCAAGGTGCGGTGATTGAGCCACTTGGCTTGCAGTTCGGGGCAGACGTGCGGGATGCTGGGCATCGATGGTGTTACTCCTGAGACAGTTGGCTACTCTTTTCTTGGGCTGATCTACAGGACGGAGACCCCCTTTTGATCTTGTTCAGGCTTCTTGGCAGAGCATTTATATGTATATACCTTGTTTTCGAGTACCCACTCTTGGGTTTTGGCAACTCTCCTTCCAGGAGAGGCGAAGATGCACGGGGTATGCGACGTGCTTTCCGTGTCTAGCTTCTCGTGGTTGGATGAGTCTACTCTCCTACTATAGTTTGCGAAGACTCGACGATAAGTTCATCTTCTCACTATTTCCATCTCCTTGTGTCTGGACGAGTCTACCTTCTTTCCTCTTGTTTGGTTGAGTTGGACTCTCCGCTGTTACTCTTTACTGCACCCTCGGTTGGAATCCTTTACTTTTTCCTTGTTCACTCTACTTCCCACCCTTCGGTACCTCCTTTTGTTTCTCCCTCGAGCCTTCGGGGTATCCTAATGAGTATTTTTATAGTCACCCCTGCTTGGGCTTTGCCCGCACTTGGTGTGCCCTTGCAGACGACGGACAGGTGGAGCGTGGCTTCAGTGGATCTAGGAGCATGGGAGCTTGGACTGTGTGCGGTGGTCGTGGCTGGGTTCCATGTGGGAGACCCCTCAGCTATTTCTTTTTGTTTACCTGTTGCCGGGTTGTGGCGCTTTTCTGTTTGGGCGCGTGTTTTTCTCCTTTTCCCTTTTCAACACTTTGCTTGTACTGTTTAGATGTCGATGCACTTTTGGTGGTTTATATATAGCAGTTGCCCTTTTTCTTTACTTGACTTTCCTTTTACTCTGCACTTTGCATTGAGTGTGCTGCGTGTGGGTGTGTACAGGTGCTTAGGCAAAGGCCCTCCCGAGTTGTTTTGCCTTCGGTGCTGGTCACTAGCCCCTGGCCTATGGAGGCAGTCTTGGGGTAGTTTTGGCTCGAGCCCGGGTAGGGTCGGGCCGTGACAAAGTTGTATCAGTGGTGGTTCGTTCCTTGGGACGCTGTTCGGACGTCCCAAAAAGAGGAATTGGTTTGGATTTAGGGCAACAGTGTTAACGTGTCTCGAGAGCGGCTCTCAGGCCAGGGAGTTTAGTGATGGTGCGGCGGCCTACGTATCCATTCACCAGGACCCTGATAACCCGCTTGTCGACTCGGCATGCTGAGACACTTGTTTCAGGGAAAATTTGTTTGTGCATCACATAGGACTGAGTCTTGACTGTCCTTCTTGATTCAACTCCCCATCGTGGTTAGTGGGATATACATATATGCTCATCTGATTGCGGAACTCCTTGATAATATTCAGGATGTCTTCGTGAAGACAGCCAGCCAAGATACCAGCTTTGGTTCGTGACGATGACCCTGTGAGCTACGAGGCCATAGTTTAGGACCCATCATGCGAGCCCCTTTCTCCGGGTGGGCCGGTAGTAGCACCCCCACCTGTTGAGCAGCAGATAGTTTCAGTAGAGCAGGCTGAGCTTGAGCGCAGGTTGAGCGCACTCCGTGAGTTCCAGCGGCAGAGACCGCTGAGGTTCAGTGGTGAGCCAGACCCTCAGGCAGTAGAGGTTTGGCTCGAGGCATTGGTTCGCCTTTTCAGGCTTGTGTAGACGCCGACAGATCAGAGAGTGGCTTTGGCAGCCACCTTTTTTCGTGGAGCATCTTGGTGTTGGTGGAGTCTGGTGACTCAACTTCTTGACAAGTCGTCGCTTTCGTGGAATGACTTTCAGTTGTTGTTTCATGAGGAGTTTTCCCCTCCTACTTGCGCTCCTTTCGGATGCAGGAGCTCCTGCAGTTTCAGAAAGGAGGGATGACGGTGGCCGAGTACGCGGCTCGTTTTGCAGACCGTGCACGCTTTCACCTGGACTTGGTCCATAAAGACAACATCTGAGCGCATAAGTTTGAGCAGGGTCTCCGCCGGGAGATTCGTGCTGTCATAGTACCCCTAGGCATTTCCACGTATGACGGGGTGCTAGAGCAGGCGCTGGTGATAGAGGGATTCCTGTCACATTCTAGTGTTGGTGGTGGCAGCAGGCGCGTTGGAGCCGAGACATCTGCCGTAGCTATCAGGCGTCGGCGAGCAGAACCTCGATGCAGGTGGCCTTCCCACTGCCAGTTTCGGAGACGTGGTCGTTTACCACTGTGGCGAAAAGGCGCAGGGCCTCAGCTAAAGATTCCCTTCCGTGAGTGGATCCCGGGCTATGGTCGTACACTATAGTGGCGCCGGAGGGCACCAGGGCATCCCAGAGAGTGCCGGTGTTATGCATGTGACGGTCAAGATCACGTGGTACGAGAGTGCCCGACCCGAGTTGCTGAGAGCTTCGGGCAAGCAGCAGGCGCACCACCACGACAGAGGCATCGCCGTGATCGGAGTAGCGGCCAAAGAGGTGGTGATAGCAGAGGAGCGGGAGGAGCTGGTAGTGGGGGACGATCTTATGAGGTCTTACCATCACCACTAGGTGGTCCAAAGCAGGCTCCGGGAGGTGACAGTTTGGACCGCGGTCAGCTGCGGGCTTAGGATGTCTATGATCCTGCAGAGCATGGGATGATGAGAGGTACCCCTTGCGACTCTTCCACTTTTTGCAGTAGAATTGTTAGACTCTTCCTGTGAAATCCCTTCCTCCCTCCTCCTTGTTTGGGGTGTTACTAGGGTGACGCAGGGCGTTAGTTGTAACCCTGTGTAGGTAAGGTAAAATGCATGGGACCTTTTTCCATTAGTCGATGGTGTCGACCCCATCGCTCACCGAGTGTGTAAGAGAGCCTTGATTGTGAAGTCTTGTGTGACCAGGTATCCTTGGGTGTTCTACCATATGGATATTCTGAAGGAGGGAATCACCGAGCCTTGTCCCTGGTGCGGGCGGTGATTCCAGTCGCGGCGTGCGACGTAGAGGTTTGACCGGGGAGGTGAGCTACCCCCGAGGGCCTTTGGGCCGTTTGAGACCATGCAAAGGGATGGCGATGTTCTCTACTGACTTGCCCTAGCACCGACGTCTGGAGTGGGTGCACAATGTCGGCAAGGGCCGACCTCGCGTGAATAGATAAATCCCTTGGTCTGAGTGCAGTGACGCAGAGCTGTGTGTGGGATCTTCTGGGTATGGGAAATCCAGGTGTGGGCTTAGTACCTTGTGTTGCTCCCTAGTTTTGCTTTTTGGGGACGAAAATATTGAAGGAGGGAATGATGTAAGAACCCAGTTTTGCTGTGAAAGACTTTGGAATATTCTTGATGATATTCCAGAGCAGCGCCTTCTGACGGCATGCGATTCCGAGCCCCGGAGTGGCCGGAATTAAATTTTCAGTGCGTTCACACTGGAAACACCAAATAAATGATATAACCCCTAAAAGGAGTTCCAGATCAGAGATTCGAGTGTACGGATGGGCCCAAAATGGGGTTTTTACCCTAGGAACGACATAAAACTTGTCAGCACGGTACGTTTGGACCCCTCGCCCGCTTCTGGAATGTTAAATGGATAAATTAATTAATTAATTTATTCATTTAATTTTGAAATGAAGGTATCTCTTAAACGGTGGCTCGTATTAGAAAACTGAGGGCACCGTTGAGTTCGGAGTGTGTCGTTTACCCTAGGAGGGGTGTAAGTTTTGTGGGTGCGGCCCGTCTGTGAAAAATGGCCCCAGGGGCGTTTTCATAATTTGGTGGCCTCAGGCGCTAAGTTTTATAACTTTTTAATGGGTTCTCGAATTAAAATTCCGAGACCGCCGTTGCGCTCAGAGCGTGGTTTTTAGCCTAGGGGAGTCCTAATCCTGACCCTGCAGAAATTTCGGGTTCGGGGCTATCGGGCGGCGTTTAAGTATTTTCTACTTAAACGCATCCCCTCCCCTCTTCTTCTTCATCTTCTTCCTCAAACCCTACCCTCTCCTCCAGCTCCAGAGAGGTATCTCTGGCGAGATGAACTCTGGCGAGGAACAGCGGTTCTGACGGTCCGCACACGAAGCGTCGCGCTACGCCCTTCGAGGTAGGCGGTGTGCGTTTTAAATTCGGAACCCCTCTTTGAATCTTAATTTTAGTCTCTAATTGCTTCCCAATCTTTGATACAATCCCATAGTCGGCAGGGGCCTTGGTGGCGGTCGGCGGGCAGTAGCGCTCTTTGGCGAAGGCGGCTGGCGGCGGCGCTCTTCGGCAGGCGGCAGCGCTCCTCAGCACGGCGGCGCAGCGTCCGAGCTCGCCGGGAATGGGCGGCGACCCGGGGTCGCGGCGCGACCTCGGCGGACAGAGACCCGCGAACCGTGGGTCTCCCCGTGGGGGCAGCGAGACCGGCCATCCGGGCTGGTCGGGTGTCTGCAGGCCACAGAGAAGTGAGCCGGGCCCACGGCAGGGCCATGGGCTGGCTGTGGGCGGACCGGCCGGACCGGGCCAGTACGGCCCAGGGGGGGGTCCCCCCCCCCCCCTTTCTAACTTCCGACGTCCGTAGCTTTCGCTACGGACGTCCGTTTTACGCGCCGTTGGCGGCAGCACGGACCTTGCGTCAACGGGAACGTTTTGAGATGGTTTTGGGAATTTTTAATTCCTGAAACTAGGGGCCTCGGAGGTGCGACACCTCTTTAAGCGAATCGACTCTGTTCCGGGGGTTCTTGTTTTGGACGGCGCGGACACATCCGACGTCCGTTTTGAGCGCCGTCAGCGGCATTGGGACCCTGGCGCCGGGGCTAAGCTTTCCAGTGTGGTTTCGGGCGCTGAAGCCGAAGTTGAGGCGTGGGCCCCACGACCCGTCTTTTGAGCTGCGTGTAGCTTTTAGCGACTTTTTCCTCGGACGTCCGTTCGGTGCATACGAGTAGTCGATGTTGGGTGTTTTCATTAGGGCATCGCGTTGGCACAGTCTGACCGATGTAATTTCGGAACGATGGTGCGGGGCCCACGAGGGACGTTTGGGCGTCGACGATGATTTTTCATCTTTATCACCGGGTGACCATTATAGAAAAGTGAATAGTCCATCTTGTGTGCTTTTTCGAGAGGATCGCAACGTTGCGATCTGTACGTTGAGTTTCGAGACTGGGTTGCGGGTCCCACGAAGCACCGCTCGTGTGCGGTGTGCCGGAACAGATCTTTTTCTTTGGATATCAATTGCACTCAAGTGAGTAGTTCTTTTGACGTGTTTTCCCAAGGGGATCGCATTGGTGTGATGCGCCCGACTGTTTCCGGGGCCGAGCCTCAAGATCACGGGGGCGTCGTTCGGGCGTGAGGCGGTGCTGGCGACTTTTCCGTCAGATATCCGTTTGAGGCGAGTAAGTAGTCGATCTCATGTGATTTTCCATGAGGATTTCAACGGTGCGATCCTTTTGGATTTTTGGAGCCTCTTGGGCGACCTTATTAAATGTGGAAGCATGGAAGGTGCTCTAGTGGTGGTTCATCCTACCTTGTTTTTAGCGGACCCTTAGCGTGTGATCGTGCACTCTTGGGAGAGTGATATAAATGTTTCACAAGATGTGGTTGTCCGTGCCTGGGCCTTTGAGGTGGAGTTGTTACGTCACGCCTTCGCGTTGACATTGGGTGTCGTGTGCATGATAGCCCTTGGGCTGGAGATGTGGTGTACTCTGGGAGTATACGAGAGCGCTTGGAGGTACGTGTGGTTTGTACCTAAGGCGTTCGTGCGCTTGGTTGGGGTTGACTTGGGGCCACATGTCGTGTGGGACCCATGTGCGTTCCGTGTTCTGCTTTGCGTACATTGACCTCTCGCGACATAGAGGGTCCCTCTGTGTGTTTTTTTGTTTAATAGGGTGAAGTTTTTCCCCTGGCTTTGTGCTCGTTTGTTGACCAGCAGGGTTGAGTGGTCTCCCCTGGTTTCGTTCTTGATGGATCGGTCAGTAGCGGTGCTAGTGGCACCTCGTGATGGAGCAGGCGCTGAACCTCTTCTGGGAGAGTTGTTCTGGAGTTGAGTGGTTGCGCGATACCCACTCCATGTTCGGTTGGCCAGTGTTGTACCCTCCAGTAGAGATGGCCAGGGCAGTTCTGAGTTTTACCCTCCAGCGGGGTTGGGCAGTGGGATACTCATCGACTTCTTCGGGTTTCCCTCTAGTAGAGACTGGGCAGTGGGTCACCCGACGTTATTAGGGTCTACCCTCCAGCAGAGACTGGGCTGTGGTCACCCGACGCTATTAGGGTCTACCCTCCAGTAGAGACTGGGCAGTGGGTCACCCGACGCTATTAGGGTCTACCCTCCAGCAGAGACTAGGCAGTGTGTCACCCGACGACCTCTTAGGGTCTACCGTCCAGCGGGGCTGGGCAGTGGGTCGCCCGTCGTCTAGTTCCATGTCTACCCTCCATCAAGGCTGGGCAGTGGGTCGCCTGTCGACTTATTCCTGGTCTACCCTCCAGCGGGGCTGGGCAGTGGGTCGCCTGATAATGTATTAAGGTCTACCCTTCAGCGGGGCAGGGCAGTGGGTCGCCTGATGATGTATTATGGTTTACCCTCCATCGAGGCTGGGCAGTGGGTCTCCAGATGATGTATTATGGTTTACCCTCCAGCGGGGCTGGGCAGTGGGTCGCCAGATGATGTATTATGAATTACCCTCCAGCAGGGTCGGGGAGTGGGACACTTGTTGGCATTCCAGGCTTAGTCCTTTCTACTAGGCTAGTATGTGGCTTACCTCCGTGATTACCGGAGAAGGACCCTTGGTTGTATGGGTCAGTGATGGATTGACTTTGACTTTGAGGAGACATCTTGACTGCAGGGCAGTGACGAGGTGTGATTTGGCTTTCCCTAAAACTCTCAAGTACAAGGGGAACTTTCCCCACCGAGACGCGTTCTTGTGACGCGATCTAAAACCGTGCGGGTGAGTCAGTGCCGCCCAAAGAAGATAGTGTCAAGGTGAGCTGATTGAGCCCCTTGGATTGCGGTTCGCGGAAGATGTGCGAGATGTTGGGCATCGATGGTGTTACTCCTGGGACTGTTGGCTACTCTTTTCTTGGGCTGAGCTACGGGACGGAGACCCCCTTACGATCTTGTTCGGGCTTCTTGGCAGAGAATATATATGTATATACCTTGTTTTCGAGTACCCACTCTTTGGTTTTGGCTACCCTCCTTCCAGGAAAGGCGAAGACGCGCGGGGTATGCCACGTGCTTTCCGTGTCTAGCTTCTCGTGGTTGGATGAGTCTACTCTCTTGCTATAGGCAGCGAAGACTCGACGAGAAGTTCATCTTCTCACTGTTTCCAACTCCTTGTGTCTGGATGAGTCTACCTTTTTTCCACTTGTTGGGTTGAGCTGGACTCTCTGCTGTTACTCTTTACTGCACCCTTGGTTGGACTCCTTTACTTTTTCCTTTTTCTCTCTACTTCTCACCCTTAGGTACCTCTTTTTGTTGCTCCCTCGATCCTTCGGGGTATCCTACTAAGTATTTTTATACTCACCCCTGCTTGGGCTTTTCCTGCACTTGGTGTGCCCTTGCAGACGACGGACAGGTGGAGCGTGGCTTCAGTGGAGCGTAGGATCTTGGGAGCTTGGACCACATGCGGTGGTCGTGGCCGGGTTCCAGGTGGGAGACCCGTCAGCTGTTTCTTTTTGTTTACCTGTTGGCAGGTTGTGGCGCTTTTCTGGTTGGCCACATGTTTTGCCCCTTTTCCCTTTTCAGCACTTTGGTTGTACTGTTTAGATGTCGATTCACTTTTGGTGGTTTATATATAGCAGTTTCCCTTTTTGTTTACTTGTCATTCCTTTTACTTTGCACTTTGCATTGAGTGTGCTGCGTGTGGGTGTGTACAGGTGCTTAGGCAAAGGCCTCCCCGAGATGTTGTGCCTTCGGCGCTGGTCGCCAGCCCCTGGCCTATGGAGGTGGGCTTGGGGTAGTTGCGGCTCGAGCCCGGGTAGGGTCGGGTCGTGACAAAAACAATTTGGATTAATTAATTTAATGTAAAGACAAAATTGTCTTTAACAAAAATATTTTAATAATTAATTTTTATAAGGGGTTATGCAAGTTATATTTTTGACTATAAATATTCTTTGGAAAGCTAAAAAGATTCCCTACATCATGGTATTTTGTTTCATAATTTTTAGACATCAAATGAATTAAATTATTTATGACACAATAACGATGTAGTGTTTACCACATTAATAAATGATTTAAATAAATAAGATTATAATGATTAAAATATCATCCAAAACCTGTCCAATTCCAATTGGATGATTTTATTTAAAATATGAGTCATCTTATCTTCGACATTAATGTGTTTTGGACCTCTTGAAACCGAAGATAAGTTTATAATAAAATAATGTTTTCACACTTTCCTAAAGAGCCCCTCCTCTCCCTTATAAAAGGAGACCACTTTATGCAATTCCTCACACCTCTCAAGCCTTTTGGATCATCCAAAATCTGCCCACATAAGCTCCCTACATCCCTCTCCTCCCCCTTGAATCCTTACATTAGGCAGAAGACTCTCCAAGAAGTCCTTTTGGTTCAAACCAAAGAAAGTTACCAAAATTAAAGGAGGTTCGGATACATACGAAGCATATCGGCCATAAGGTAAGGTATAATTTTGGAAATCTCATTTTTATCTGAGATTGCTTATTCGTAAGTATTTATTGGGGTTATTGATATCATCCATGTCCATGTTTTATAAACGTGTATTCATGTATGTTTAAATTCCTTTTTACCCATTCTGACTTTTACCCCATGGTATGGAAGGAATCTTTCTTTTATTTACCCTACAAGGTAGTTTTTGACTTTTCCGACAAAAGTATGAGAAGAATGTTTTTTAACGTATACGGTATGAAAGGATTTTTACGATTTTATAAAGCCTTATTTTCATGAAGCTTCCTCAAAAATATTTCATGACTATTTTCAAAAAAATCTCTTTCTTTTAAAATTGCATGGCATTTTTGTTAAAAGAAAATTATTTTGAAGAAGAAAGGATATTTTCCTCAAGAATTCATTTCAAGTGTTTTATCAAAACCATTTTTCATCTAAGATGACATTATTTTATATGTGTATGTTTCAAGTATAATGTCCCTAATATTTACATGGTTTTACTTATCTTATGTTGATATATCCATTTGTTTTATATGGATTATGTGATGTTGGGATGATGTTTATGAAACTCATTATATTCTTTGGGTTATGATGAATGTTTCAAGTTTATTTTTTGGAACAAGTAAGAATTATTTCATTATGAGATGGGTGGGACCTATATCTCCCTCCAATGTATTGTGTAAAGATTTATATCTCATGAGATAGACATGGATGGAACGACAAGTTAAACCGGTTCAGAAATACCGGACTGGAACGAGGAGTGAACTCGATTCAAAAAGGGAATTTGTCCACTAAGATAGTCTTGGCAGCAATGCCTTGGCTACTATGGAAATCATATCATGTGATTAATGGTTTCCACAATTACAAGTTTTATTCCCATGATATTTTATCAGGATTAATGTTTCTTTATGATCTATGCCTTACGTATTGCCATGTTTTAATTCATTGCTCAAGATCTTGATGTTTAAACATTGTGTTTATGTTTTTAAGTTCAAATGTATATGGTTTGTTTTATTTTATCCATGCTTACCCTTACTGAGCATTTGAGCTCACCCTTTATATGTTTTCTTTTCCCCAGGATATAAAGAAAGGTTTTAGGTAAGAAAACATAAGGGGAAGATCTTTATGGGAGATGTTGAAGATCTTTGACCACGATTAGAAGATTACGTTCCGAGTTTCCAAAGACACTAAACTATTACAGTCCTTGAGTTTTGAATTTTGTTATGTAATATGTATTCCAAAAAAGTAATGTGTTTTCCATGTAAGTCAAGCTTCGGGCCTCTACAGTTGGTATCAAAGGAAAGGTTTAGTCAACCTTTGGAAACTAGGATGCGAAAACGTAAGTGAGATCCCTAGAGATATTTATATGGTACGTCTAGGGATATACCTAATGATAAGTATACTTATAGGATATAGTCCTAGAACTACGGTAAAAATCTTAGAATTTAACCTAAGATGATAGATATTGAGGGTACTCCCCCCTTACTATGTTGTTTTCCCTAGCATGATTTTTGCCTCTCACGGAATTCTTTTTTTGTTTTAGTCAATGGACAGAACCAGAATGAATTCGGTTAACATTGAATCCAATGGAAAAATTAGTGACTATGAGCAACAAAATTGTGTAATGCCTAAAGGCAAAGATATTGTGATTATGCCGAACCAGTCATCACGATATATGATTAACAAGGTGAAATTTAATGGTATTCATAAGTCATCAAATAAGAGGAAGATGGAATTTTATGAATGTTCGCATGGTGAAGAGCATAGAGAAGGGAAGATTGATATTTCTAAAGAAGGGAAGAAGAACCTTGAGGAATACCTCAAATGGAGGGGAAGCTGTTATCTATGTGGAGAAAAGGGTCATAGAGTGACAGACTGTTATGGAGTTCAATGCCTTATTTGTGGAGAACATGGGTATTACCCAACTCAATGCCCTGACCTAAAAAGTATCTTCTAAAATCAAGGAAGGACTTATTCCAGGAAAATCATTGAAGAGGATGGATTGAAGTGTTTATGTATTGGTATTCAAGAATAATTTTGTTGAGGTACTTTTATGGTGTATTAGATTATTTCTCTATTATTCTATTGTGGTTTTCAATAATTTTATGGTACAGGTAACAATGAAAAGTGATTCAAATATTTTGGAAAGAAGATGATATGTGCATAATGAAGGGATAAGAATAAAATTAAATGTTTGATAGTATTAATGATCTCATGACTGATATAAGTAGAAGGTTATATCATGGTTTGAGTATATAGAATTTTTGGATTTTGGTATGTGGAAAGAGTTAACTTTTGACAGAATTCATGTTTTCACTAAGGTTTAATGGGTATTCATTTTTCAAGAGAATACATGATTAAGGTATTCACATGATTGGAATACGACCAACAATATAATGGGGGATAAATGATGGTTGGTTGATGACATTTCATGTAATCATTTTCTTTATACTATGAGCATGGACCGAAGTATTTTAGATAAAGATTGGAATGGATTATGTTGGACATATGATAATATTGTTTAAGGATAGATCTTTTTTAGATATTATTGATGGTATGTTTTAGTAATGTAGTTTTAGAAAAAGGACAACCTACAGGATGAGCGACATCCCATCGCATCGGACAAGGTTGCGGGAATCGAACCCACAACCGAAGTACGACTGGCTTTTATCGCCTACCACTGGCCTACAGGAAGTCCCTGGTTAGTAAAAACTAGTTTTATTTTATTAAGTGGTATGATATATAAAGTATAAGTTCATTTTTGGAATCATATATGATTAACCTCACCATAGATGGACTTATGTATATTTGATAACTTTTTCTAACCTTTTGTTTGAAACAGATGGAATGACCCATCATTCTATCACATGATCTGTTAATACTTCACGAATAACAAATTCAACTTCATTTCTTTAAGAGATGAAGTGGAAATTGTTAAAATCATGAAAAACAGTGATATTGTACCAAAATCAAGCAAGTATTTATTCTAATTCAAAATTTTCAACTTTTAGGGAAATGATATTGAAAACCAAAAATGTTGTCCTAGTGCTCTTATATCTGATTAATCAGATGGTACCTTAGATCATCACAAATTTATGGCTTTGTGATTGATGGATTTTTCATAGCCATGTTCTCTACCACTCTCTATCATAACATGATGGTTAGATTTCTCCTCCATATCCATATTTTCACCTATGTTCTCCTATGTGGAAACCCGATATTAGTTTATTTGGGTAACCATTATGTTTCATACTTTATTTCTTAAAGATGAGTTTTGGTATTCCTGTTTACGATGTGGGTTTCAATTAAATAAACTTTCAAGTAGAAAACCATTTATAACCCCAATGAATTTCGAGGTCGAAATTCATTTTAAGGGGGGTAGAATGTAACACCCTGAGATTTTATGAAAAATATTATTTTAATCTCATTAATTTCTTCTATTATACAGCACAAAAAGTTTAGCTTGTACTATAAGCAACACAGTATTAGCTTGCAGTATACGCAACACTATTCTTGGATCGTGTTACACACAATTTCATGTTCGTTTTATAATAGTCATTCTACGCAACATTGAGTGTGTTTATATATATATATATATATATATATTCAATGTATAAATGAAATATGGTTGGATTCTGTTATACGAAACAACTACGGATTCTTTCACAACACGCAACCCTAACTTGTCTTGCATTACACGCAATCGCGACCTTCCTCGATAGCGTGTGTTTTACGCAATACCGGGTTTTACTAAACAACGATATATTATTATAATATTATTATGAAGTACCCGTTATGAATAGTATTAACTAAAGTTTGAATTTTATAACATTATTATTCATCTTACACATTTTCTAGAACATGGTATTAGAACAAAATAAATTTTTCGGGTAAAATAAGTATTTTTCAGAAAATGTAGTTTTGCCGCCTTTTGATGGCGCACCCACATTAAATCTAGTTTTTTACATATTTATAAGTTAAATTTGAGAAAATAAAATTCTTCTTTGGAATCATGATATAAAAATTTACTTTGGATAAAATTTTCATATTATTCTGATAACTTTCATATTTTAATGAATAGTAAAAACATGCTATATTTTAATTAAAAACAACTTTTTTCATCATAATAATTTATATGGTTAAATTATAATATTGAATGGTTTTAAAGTATAAATATAATATATTTTTACCATTTAATATAATTTATGTCATTATCATTGATTTTACATTGAATTCATATGTTAAATCAATTCAATCTTTGGCAATGTTTTAACTTTTAAAACCTATTCGCTTAACAATGGGATTAATTTTAAATTAATTACTGCAAATTAGGTGTTTTGAATTTTGAAAAATGGATTCCATATTTGGAATCAGTGGGTCCAAATTATTTTAATAGGTTACTTTTATTTTATTATATTATGAATAGTAACTACTGTAATTTTTATTTACTGCGGTTAAAGGTAAATAGGGTAATTCAAGGTTAAAAGAATATTATAATAATCCAAAATTACCTTGAAACTTGTCCTAACCTTATTGGATGAGTATTGTCCGACCATTGGTATCCTTGGGACGATTTTGGGACCCCAATGAGCAACTTGGTAGTGAAAATGACAATTTGGATTAATTAATTTAATGTAAAGACAAAATTGACATTAAAAAAAATCTTTTAGTAATTAATTTTTACAAGGGGTTATATAAGTTATATTTTAGACTATAAATATTATTTGGAAAGATAAAAATATTACCTACATCATGGTATTTTTTTCATAATTTTTAGACATCAAACGAATTAAATTATTTATGACACAATGATGATGTAGTGTTTACCTCATTAATAAATGATTTAAATAAATAAAATTATAACGATTAAAATATGATCCAAAACCTGTCCAATTCCAATTGGATTATTTTATTTCGAATATGAGTCTTTTTATCTTAGACATTAATGTGTTTTGGACCTCTTTAAACCGAATATAAGTTTATAATAAAATAATGTTTTCACACTTTCCTAAAGAGCCCATCCTCTCCCTTATAAAAGGAGACCACTTTTATGCAATTCCTCACACCACTCAAGCCTTTTGGCTCATCCAAACTCTGCCCAACTAAGCTCCCTACATCCCTCTCCTCCCCCTTGTAGCCTTAAATTAGGCAGAAGACTCTCCAAGAAGTCATTTTGGTTCAAAATAAAGGAAGTTACCAAATTTAAAGGAGGTTCGGATACATACGTAGCATATCGGACATAAGGTAAGGGATAATTTTGTAAATCTCATTTTTATCTGAGATTGCTTATTCGTAAGTATTTACTGGGGATATTGCTATCATTCATGTCCATGTTTTATAAAAGTGTATTCATGTATGTTTAAATTCCTTTTTACCCTTTCTGACTTTTACCCCATGGTATGGAAAGAATCTTTCTTTTATTTACCCTACAAGGTACTTTTTGACGGTTCAGACAAAAGTATGAGAAGAATGTTTTTTTAACGTATACGACATGAAAGGATTTTTACGGTTTTATAAAGCCTTGTTTTCAGGAAGCTTCCTCCAAAAAATTTCATGACTATTTTCAAAAAAAATCTATTTCTTTTAAAATTGCATGGTATTTTGTGAAAAGAAAATGATTTTGAAGAAGAAAGGATATTTTCATCAAGAATTCATTTCAATTGTTTTATCAAAACCATTTTTCATCTAAGATAACCTTATTTTATATGTGTATGGTTCAAGTATAATGTCCCTATGATTTACATGGTTTCACTTTTCTTATGTTGATATATCCATTTGTTTTATATGGATTATGTGATGATGGGATGATGTTTATGAAACCCATTTTATTCTTTGGGTTATGATGAATGTTTCAAGATTATTTAGTGGAACAAGTAAGAATGATTTCATTATGAGATGGGTGGGACCTATATCTCCCTCCAATGCATTGGGTAAAGATTTATATCTCATGAGATAGACATAGCTGGAATGGCAAGTTAAACCAGTTCAGTAATACAGGACAGGAACGAGGAGTAAACTCGATTCAGAAAGGGACTTTGTCCATTAAGATGGTCTTGGCGTCATTTCCTTGGCTACTATGGAAATAATATCATGTGCTTAATGGTTTCCACAATTTCATGTTTTATTCCCATGCTATTTTATCCAGATTAATGTTTCTTTATGATCTCTGCCTTACGTATTTCCATGTTTTATTTCATTTCTCAAGATCTTGATGTTTAAACATTGTGTTCATGTTTTTATGTTCAAATGTATATGGTTTGTTTTATTTTATCCATGCTTACCCTTACCGAGCATTTGATCTCACCCTTTATATGTTTAATTTTCCCCAGGATATAAAGAAAGGTTTTAGATAAGAAAACATAAGGGGAAGATCTTTGTGGGAGATGTTGAAGATCTTTCACCACGATTAGAAGATTACGTTCTGAGTTTCCAAAGACACTAAACTATTACGGTCCTTGAGTTTTGAATTTTGTTATATACTATGTATTCCGCAAAAGTAATGTGTTGTCCATGTACGTCAAGTATCGAGCCTCTACACCCTCTTTTCTAGATGATGTTATATTAATCGTTTTTATGATGTGAGTTTTCAAAAAGATTTTTTACAATTTTAAATCCCTTTATGACCATTATCATGATTAAATTGTAAGGATTCAATTTTTTAAATAGGGGAAATAAATATTCAGAACTTTATGGTGATAAATATGTTTGATGGGGTTTATAACAAATAACACTAAGCTTAAACAAACAATGATGCATTAAAACTTAAATGTTATAGATATAACCTAGACAATAAATTTCTATGTATGAATATGATTATCCAGATAATGAAATATATATATATATAATGTTTCTACTCAATACAGATGTATTGATTAATTATTAGCAACTGAGCACTCAATTTACTAGTAATGTTTCTTATATTTTAAAAATATTTATTCTTCCAAAATTATTTATTTGTGTGAATTTTATAATTAATTTCTTGAAATATTAAAAATTTTAATTGGTAAAAATGATATCAAATTTGAAATCATCATATCAAAATTACATTAGGTTGATTTATTTTATTTTTCTGAGAAGTTTTATTTTTCATTGAATAGTGAAAAACCCTATTTTTTTAAGTGTCATTTCATTTTATTAAAAATTCCCATTATGATTTTATTTTTATCTAAAGTAACAAAATATTTATTTAATTATATATATTAAATTAATTCCAATTTTTAAATCATGATACTTTACTTTGGTATATGTAATGTTTTATGTTTAAATGATTTTTTTTCATTAAAATATCTTTTGTGCATAACGGTTTTGTATTATAATTTGTTAAAATAATCCTAATTGATTATTTATTTAAATTAAATCTATAGATTATATATCATTCCATAAAAAAATAAATTATATTAATGATTATTACTGGTCTTAAAGTTAATTTTAGAACATATTCTTTATGAAAAATGAATTTTCAAAAAACAAAAGTTCATTATGTTTTGTGGATTTAATTTTAAATTAACTTATAACCATTCTAGAAACTAAATAAAGAAAAATGAATTACATATTTTAAATAAATAGGTCTAATATTTTTAAATAGGTCCCTCTTATTTTTGGTCATTATGAAAAGTAACCGTAGTAAATATTTGTTATCATGGTAAGGATAAATTGCCTAATTGAAGTTAAAAATATTGTGATAAGGCCTAAAAATCTCTCGAAAAATTAATTTATTTTATTGGATAAGTGTGATTTTAACATGAACATAAATATTATGAAAATTTAATTTTTCTCACTTTTTATTGATAGTGACATTAAAATAATTCAAATAAAGAATTAGAAAAATGTTAATATATTTGTTTTAATTCCTCTAAATTTTATTTTTATAGGGATAAAAAAGGGTATATTTGGTTATAAATCATTATATAAAATATTAATTATTTATTTAAAGATAATTTTTTTGTGAGGAAATAATCACCTTAAATTAGTACCCAATACATACACAGTGCTTCTATAAGCATTATAAAAAATAATTAAATGATTTAAAAAATATAAAATTAATATTTTTTTGGAGAGTTATAGTGAAATAATACTTTGATACTTCAATGAAAAAATTTATTTATTTCTTAAAGATTTATATTCTAATTCAATTATTGTCTTGTTGTTTTCAAAGTCACATTATGTGAATATTTCTTAATGTAACATTAATAATATTACATGTAAAATAAACTTTATTAAATTATTTAAAATAAATAATATATAGGTATAATTAAATTTGTATTATAGTTTATCCAAAATTTAAACCCCTGTACACTTATTATCCAATTGCCACTTTTTTTTACAATTTTATCTCTTTAATATTGAAAAAGTCAATACCATGGTTTTGGTTAAAATTTGTCAGCCACAGGGTTCAACAAAAATGATTAGGTTTAAAATAATATGAAAACATATATAAATATGATTATGTAATTATATTAACAACCAATACTACTTATTTTCAAATTTATGTTATTTTTGAACGATTTTATAAGGTTTTGATACATATTATATTATAATATTTCATGTATTTACAGAAATCACTCTATGGATATTTTATAATAAATAATATTTAATTAAATGATTTCAAACTCAAATAAATAATATTATAATAAAATTTTATGTAATATAGTTTATAATATAAAATATGTTTCATTTATGGGTCACATTCCCTTTAAGAGTCACTCCCCTAATCCCAAAAGAGTAAAAAACATTAATATCACGATAATTATCTAAAGGGAGAACTAGGTGTTAAAACCAAGTAATAAGGGTGAAAACATAACCATAACATGTAAAAATTTTATTTTATGAATGGATATAGTCTAATACTTAGATAATAATTCAAATTTACTATTTTGGAGTGATTATTCTTTGAAACTTAATTAAAAATAATTTAATACTTTATGGAATTTCAAGAGTGCCCCTTCCTTCACTTATAAAAGGTAATTCCCTATTAATTCCTCTACACACTTCAAGATTCATATTTTCCATCAAATATCTGAAACAATACATTCTTATAATCCATAAACACATTCTATAGCTCTTATGTTGGGAATAATACCATCCCATGAGGGCTTATTGTGTAAGGAAAAGGCCATTGTTCATAGAATATGTATAACTCTTTACTGAATGTTTTTGTTTTATTTCTTTATCTACCACCAAAAACTCATCTTAAACTATTCACAAATAATAAATAATAAGGTATATATATATATGTTATAATTTTATAGAATTAACTATATCTATCTCCTCTTCTATCAAATGGGAAATGAAACCATGTTTCATGGTTATGGTGGACTATCATATCATGAATGGATGTAATTCATTTTCTATCATTACCTCTCCTAGATGTTTATAAGAATGGATTTAAGACACGCACACAAACACATTTATATATATATATATATTATATTAATTATATAAATATCATTACAAAAAGGTAATATTTCATCTATTTTCATACATTTCCATTCATTAGAAAATGATAACGTCATTCATGTGTACAAAGGGATTACCACCTTCATGAAGAAATGTGATCTATTTTTCATCAAGGCCCCACTTGGATTATTTTTATATGTGTATTTAATGAAAAAATATGATATTTATGAAATATTAACAATTATTTAAATTCAAAATAATACACTCATTATGTCTCCCACATTCGTTAAAAAATTAGAATTTCGATTAAGAGTACGTATAAATTATTGTCCCCATGACTATAAAATATATCATTTTCATAACCATTATTCATGGTTGGGTTTTAAAGTATTATTTATTTGTAAAAAATATAATTATATAATTATTATTATTATGGGCATGATGGAATAATTAACTCTTTCACCACAATCATCTAAGAAAAGTTATTTTGGGATTATGAATCCAACATCCCCAAAACATCTGATGTATAAATAATTGACTAAATAATTAAATTTTTCATTAAAAGAAATTAAATAAATGTTTTATATATTATTAATTAAACCCATGTCATTTTATTTAGAAATATAATTATTTATATATTTTTAATATATAATATTTAAAAAAATACAATGAATGTCTTGGACTAAGTTGATGAATTTTGTCTAAATTTCCCTTTATTGAGGAAAGTTTTAATGTCATACACCTAATTTGTTTTATTTGATTTATATATTTCCTATTTTACATGTTATATCAAGATTACTTAAAGCTTATGTTAAATTTAAATTTAAATTTAAATTATATCATCCAATGGTATTTTACAAGAAGATTAATAAGTTGTAAGGAGTTTCATAACTAAATTTTCAATTTTTGGGTTATACTTATACTTCATTGACTTATTTATGAAATGATTATGTAAGAATTTATATATGAAATTTTTTATTTTTTATTCAATTTTTTTATTTACTGATTTTCACATAAATAATTCTTGGATTAATTATCACAACAAAAGTTTTTATCTTTAGATGAGTTTTCTTTGTCTCAATATCATTTTCTTGAGACAAGTTCCATATCATAAAAAATGATTTCTAGGTATGACATATTTAACATTTCATGAAAACAATTAGTACATTAATCATTTAATTAAATGTATTTATAGATCCAAATCATATTGTTTATTTTATTTAATTTCAAATTCAAATAATACCAAAGTGGTAAAGGCTTTAAGTTACAATCTCATTTCATTTTATGATTTCTTATGTTAAAGGATTATTTAGGGAAACCATATGTTATTATTTTATTAAACCAAAAATATATTCTTCTCAAATGGTTATTAAAGGGGATTAAATTATTATTTTCCACTTCATTTTTTATTTATTAAATAAAAATAAAGATCATTGTCTCTAAGTATAACTAATTTTATAGTTTCTTTTAAATCGGGAATCTTTCTCTTCTATATCCATGTTTTTTAAATATTTTTCTAGAATTTTTTTCTTGAACATAAATGTTTTCCTCATGTTATTTTACAAGATATATATATTCTTTTCATTAAATAATGTAAAATAATAGTACCATTTTATCTTAATGTAATAAAGTATTCATTAATAACTAA
Organism: Viscum album; assembly: GCA_963277665.1. NCBI lineage: Eukaryota > Viridiplantae > Streptophyta > Magnoliopsida > Santalales > Viscaceae > Viscum > Viscum album. The sequence goes on from OY728157.1 coordinate 176,407,027, forward strand.
CAGTCCAATTAATCACGTAAGAGTCATCATGGTACCTGATTTGGTATTAGTTCATTTTTTTGCTTAAAAATAGGTTTTCCTAAAATCAATTTCTCATTTCATATTATCTTTTATCTTAAATTAATTTCATCTACATCAAAAAATTGAAACATGTAAAATCGATTCCATATTTGGAATCATGAGGTAAAATTTCTGTTAATACATCCATTTTATTTTTAGTCATTATGAATAATAACAATAATGATTTTTTTTACCACAGTAAAGGTATATTGGGTAATATTGTGTAAAAATAATATGATATTTCCTCAAAACCAACTTATAACTTCTCTACACTTCATTAGATTAGTATATTTCATCTATAGTGAACCAAACATCAAATATGGGGTAATTTCTTGTAAGTTCCCTTTGATTGTATTATTTTTATTATTTTATGTAAATATAATGTCAAATAATAAAATATGGGTATAGTTGAAAATTATAGTCAAATACCCATTTAATTCCTAAAGAAAACAGGTTGGAATTATAGAACATTATCGTCGTAACCCATGTTAGAAATAACTAGTGCCTAGTTAAAACAGAAGGAAAACCACCTTGGGTAACTCACTATTTAATTCCTTATAAGACAAGGAACACTAACCAATGCATTAGAGAGCTATATTGGGTGAACCCATCATATAAAGCATACAAGTCTAACTCTTCATATATATGCTAAGGGGAATAATCGAGTAATAAAAGAAGACACTCTATGTATTTTATGTTTTTAAAAAGTAATGTTGATTTAAATATTTTGTCTAGTTTACCAAGACAACAATACTATTTGGTCCATTGTTATGTGATATCTTGCATCTCTTAACAAATATAATAATTTATCAACCAATATTGGTTATTGGGGTAGGTCTTTTTATAGGTGTTATCATAATAGGTTTAGTAGAAAAGTTGGGAAATCGATACAAGAACACATAGATTAAGGGAAATAACCATATGATATAATTTTAGGATTAATATACAAGAACATGCTAATTTTATTCTGAGGGAGAGATTTAGTGATTTACCTAGAAATATATCCCATTATGGATACTATATGTGGAAATAGTTCTAAAAAAGATTTTCCTAGGGGTAATAACACTGAAAAGATGTGTATTCATTGTCTTAATCATTACATGGAACTTTGAAATTGGCCTTAATATGGACCTATATTTACACACTTCAGAAGAATTATTTGGTTAATTCAAATTTTATTTACAAACCATTATAAAGTATTTGAAAATTATTTTATGATTTGAAAATATTCCAAAGAGACCATGTTTATGATTATGAGATTATTCGTGCCTAAAATTTTCAATTTATGATAATTATTTCACTAGTTTAGTGATTAAAAATTATGTTTCATAATGTTAGGATCTAATATTATGTATTCCATTATTTATCAATGGATATAATTTGAAAGAATGATAACCATATCTATCCATGTTATACAAGTAGGTATTTTTCTCTTGGAACTATAATAAAGCTAGAAGTAATCAAATTATTACCATATTGGGGATAATGAATTAGGTTATAGGAAATAACCTTTCTTGAATAGATTAGTATACAATCCACTGGATATGTGGATCAATGGTTATAATTCATTTTAAATACAAAGGATAAGAAAGAAATTTTAAACATGAAATAGAATTATTTTAAAATACACTTCTTGGAAAAGTATTTTTCTCATGACCAATGAGAGAATATGGAGAGACAATTATAGAGTATAAGACAAAAATGAAGATAAAAAATTTTCTATGTATGAAGAAAAAATTACATGGTTAGAATGGTCTGTTATGAACTATGTACATAATTCAAAGGAAAATTTTAACTACTCCTTTGATTAGTTAAAGGGCACTAGTCTACCAAACCTTCTCTTCATAAAAGGGCTTATTATCATTTTATATCATACAAGATAAATAATATTACAAGTCTTATCGATTCAATGGGAATAAATAGATAAATATTATTCCAAATCAAAAAATAGATAATGAGAAAATGGGAAAGAAATATTTACCTATGTGATAGTTGTGGAAAGAAACACCATGGTACTTGTTTGATGGGAATATGAGTTTTCTACAAACGTCGACAAAAACCCACCATGCTTGTGATTTCAATGATAATATTGAATATATCAATGTGAAATGATTCGACTGTATGTATATGGGGTACTATGAAAACATGATTCAAGGGAATATACCTCAAAATAATTTATGAGATCAAGATCAATATTGTACTATTACTACCAAGAAATTTTAATGATTATGATGAATGTGTGTTTTAAATAAATATTTATGTTATAGTATTATTTTATCATTAACATTCATGTTATAAGAGTTTTGAAGTGTATAAAGATTGTACTGCAATAATTTTTTTATTCGAATTTCAGTGATTATGATGAATCGTAGCGATGAAAAGGAATAGTGATTCATTATAAAGTTATTCATCTGAGAAAACACATTATTGAGGGAGGATAACCCTTGATATGTTCCTGATGATGAGATAATAATGACAAGGAGGATTTTATAAAGGTATTGTGAAGCTTTATGGTTTATCATACATTTTCTGTTGTAGTAAATATGGGTTACTACAATTTGGAAACATTATAGAAATTATGTTAATAATGATTTGGAAAAAGAACAATCCACATGTTGGATGACAAGCCATCACATCTGAGAAGGTTGTGGGGCTTGATCCAACAACCAATGGGAGAAAATACTTCTACACCAGCCGTAGGCATATATAACTTTTTAGTTAATATGTAAATTTTTCTCTTAAACTATTTGATCGCTAAATATTAATGTTGATGTATTTATGATAGTATTGCAGTTCAGAGATTAATGTATTATAATGGAAAATTCTCCCAGAAATATTGGTTTTTGAAAATATTTAGATACAGACAGAAACTCCTATCACTCTTTTATAGACTTGTGATCCCTTAAAATTTAATATTAGTTATCCCAGGATAAATAATTCATTTTTATTCATTTTTTATAGTAAGATATTATATAGAAATTTATGGAATAAAAACCAATGGATTAAATTAATCTAATGAAATAGAAAAATATCATGTTATTATATTTCCTTATATTCTTAGTTAGTAATATAGTTCCTTAAGTTTAGAAAAGTCATCCTATGATATATTTTTTCACATTCCCTTTATATACTATGAATCAAATGTACTTTTAAATTATCACAATTTTATGGCTTTCAGGTAATTAATTTTCAATTTATCATTAATGTTTTATTGATCAAAAATATCAATCACTCTCTATAATTATTTTCTCTTTTATTCTATCCAAATAAATTCCCTTCCATCCAATTGCTCTTACATAGAAACTTATTTTTTGTAATATTATAGATAACCTTCATTATTGTATTCCCTCTTATCAATTGAAGGTATTAAAAATTCTTTTTGTGATTCTATTTTTCAAACAATTACAAGTCCCAGATATGTGTTGATCGACCATTTGTGAGTTTTCTAAGAACGAGGTGCTCGATGATGGATCAAAGGAAGTCTGGAGGAGCTCGGTCAAGAGATGTTTGAAACAGGAGGCTACACTACATGACCTATGGTTATATGATGTGTACCATTAGGTTTTTATAAAAAATAAAAGAAAGTTCCTAGGTGACGTTTTTTTCGGCCTATGTCAGCCTCAAGGAGGCACACGATGTGATGGGGAGGTACACGTCATGTATTGCCCCACCACTGGGGATTTTAAAGACACCCAGTTCCTTAGGTTTTTCAAACCCTATGGCTTGAGTGCACCGCCTCTCAACTCTAGATGACTCGGACTCCCCCCGCTTAAAAATTTGGGGATTCCTTCATCCTAGATCAGTTCCCCTCTTCCTTCTTTGATCCGTCTTCAATTTGAGGCAAGAACTACCTATGTAATTTTGTTTTCTTCAATATGTCTTCTCCTGTTTCTCTTTTCTATTCTATTATATTTGATCTTTATTGTGCTTTGGGAGTTTCTTTGGGTTTTTGTTGATGCGGTAGTCCCACAACATCCTCGAGTGGATGCTGTTGTTTTATGGAAGATGATTGTGATTTGTTACTTTGATTCATTTTCAATCCAAGAATGTCGGAAACCTTTTGAGGTAGGGGATTCATGGATTCTATTTTCCTTCACATGAAATAGTAATGTTAGTTTGTTTTAGCCCACTAGAACACATTTTCATTGACATAATAAATATTTTAACTGGATAAATAAATTGTTATCAATCATATTTTATTGTATATTATTTTCGTAGATAGTGTGATATCTATTCCCACCTTGTTTAGATGTACTTCCTAATGAAAATTTGTAAAGAACATAAACTTTACTTAATTTTAATTATTTCTCAAGGTTAAATAGGCATGTAAATGAATCTGGTTGTTTTTGCAGTAAGCATTTTTAATTGAATTAATTGATGAGCCAGAGGTATGTTGAGGCTCATTGATAATGAATTAAAGGCATTTAAATTAACTATTTAGTTAATTTGTGATATCTTGTTGTTTAGGTTACCTGTATTTGGAACCTAAAAATAATAAATTAGTTAAATCTAGATGGATTAAAGAATCAAATGTTTTATAAAAGATAATTCTTGGTAGGGTTTTGAGATACCCACTTTCTTGTAAGGACGAGTTGCTAGTGATTTAGAGGCATGCGATCTCATTATGTAGTAAGACTGGATTCCTTGTTTAAGGTCCAAAACCCAATTTGATGTGATGTTTTTCTTTCTTTTTGTGTTGTGATGTGACCTTGATGGCTATTGTGATATGTGGGGGAAGGGAGACCCATTGGATGTGGTATTAGATGACACCTAGAGTGGTGAGAGGCATCCGTTTATTCTTGTGGGTATCGGGGAGGACACTGGAGATGATGAAACGAGTAGGATGTGAATTATTATATGCTTTCTAAATCATGTTGGTTGTTTATCTGCATTACATTCCCACTGGTCAAGGTAGCTAGTATTGCTTACCCTCTTTCCAAAAACGGGAGAATACACATGAGGTATGGAACATGCTTTCCTTGGTTATCTTCTTGAGGGGGGATGGGTATTCACTCTTGATATAGTTGGAAAAGACTTGATGATTAGTTCATATACTCAACGGGTTAAGTTCCTTGTGTTTAGTAGCTTAGAATGTTTTTCTATAATTTCTGGGAATATGTGAATGTAACAATGATGTTAATAAATTATTGATCAAATGATGTTAACCCATTGGGTAGGAACTTGGTGTAATTCAATGATGAGGTTACAATTTAAAGGAACTGTGGATCTTATTTATAATGTTAATAAAATTTTACGTGGAATTAATAATACTCATTTAATGGTTAAATAATTAATTAACATAAATTGAAACTGAAAAAAAGGGAATGAAGTAATATAATAAATCTCTTCAAATGGTTGTGTACTTATAGGATACCTAGTCATTGCATTTGAAAATGGGATCCCAAGAGTCATTAGCTGCATTTGAGTCTAATACTAGGTTATTCCCATAGTGTGGTTGTGAGCAATAGTATATTCTACACATTTTTTGATTCTATAGGCTATTGCACCACGTTGGTTAGGGAAACTGACACCTCGGGGATTTTATGCCCTAGGGGGTGGATCCCCAAAATCCTGATGGGAGGATGGATGCCTGACTACCCCCTTTGGCCCCACTCTCTTCTTTTGGTAGTTACATGTGCTTGTGGGTACGGTGGTTTGATTTCCCCATATATGTGTGTAGAGGGTAGTAATGGCTAGTGGATAATCGCACACATATATTTTTTATATAGTTTTTTGTTAACTACTATTAGTGTAACATGTATAGGCTATGATGGTGCAATAAAATTCCTTATAAGTTCAGCTTCCTTATAATGGGAATTAGAAACCATTCCATACCTATATATAGTAATATGAGAAGGATAAAAATTAATATGGTCTACAAATAACATTGCTACACAATTCACAAGGAGGAGGATTCCAATCATCTCTTTTTTAAAGAAGAATGGGCTATGAATGTCTGGGCAAGTTTTGGAGAGTTTACTAGTATTTTTTCTGCAGACCACTTGTGTGATGTTTCCTAGAAATTTGGTTCTTTGGTATGAATAGTGAAATCCTATAAAAAATTTCTAGGGAACTGATTCTTAATGAGTGTTGCAGGTGTATCTGGCAAGCTAGAAATAAAGCCAGATTTTGAGGCCTTATTTCAAAAATATGATATGTTGTCATAAGAACCATGTTCCTCAGGATTGATTTGGTAAACTGTTACAATTACTGGATTCATTCCCCCTCTCTGAGAAGAATATTGGTTAATATTCCTTCAATCCATTATTCTAGTTCTTCTATAAGAGGAAAAATGGTTTGTTGGTCTCCTCCAAATGTGGGTTACAAGTAAATTTTAATGGTTCTTGTATTTTCCAGATTATGCGTGGCAGAGGGGTGGTCCAAAATTATAAATGGTGTGTTATTCTTGATTTCACCCATTATTATGGTACGGGGAACTCCATTCAAATATAGGCAAAAGCGATGTTCACAGGTCTTAAATTGTGTGCCCAAAAAAGTTTTAATCTGTCGCAAGTTCAAACTGATTCCATGATTATTCATGAATATATGCATGGTAATATACCCACTCCTTGGTTGAATGCCTATATAATTAGAAAGTGTAAGGGCATCATCAACAAAAAAAATCAGGTTCTCCATACATGTTGTGAGGGAATTAAAGTGGCATATTATATTGCTTCTATGGATGTGGAAGACCAAGGGAACAATGTTACCTATTTTTCCAGCATTCTTTTATAGAAACCAGAAGGGATAGAACTGGTTAGAAGAGATCAAATAGGTCTTCATTATTTTCAGCCTCTTTAGAAATGTAGTTTTTGGCCTTTCCCATGGTTCGGATTTGTTATGGGATTTTTTTAGATAATTAAAAAGATTAAATGATGAATGAATGTGTATTGGATGTGATGGATTGAGGATCCTTACTCGGTGTAAGGGTTGTAATGGATTGAGGTATAATGCTTGATGTATGATACACATTATTCCAGCCATGGTGGATCCCATAAACTACCTGGTTACTTTGTTTACATGGATGTAGTGGTTCTATAGCATGAGATTCATGTTTGGGTGCTTCGCCCAGGTGTTTGTGGGAAACCCTTTTTGAAGAGAGATGCTGAGCATGTGAGATGTTAGGAAAAAGTATAAAACAAGTGGGGAAGTGGTAGTAGGGTACCCTTGATCTTAATTATTATATTATATACTATTTTATGCAATACATAGTGAGAGAATCCATTATGAGGCTGAGAAATTAGCATATCTATTTAGGTGATGAGTTAGTTTCACTTTTTGTTCCCTATGCTTTAGGATTCCTTCTTTACATTTTCACGAGAGGATCTGGGGAGTATCCTACTGAGTGTACTATTATAATCACACTAGGTATATATAAACTGTTTTTCAGGTCACTTAGAGTAATTTGGAAACGAAGCTTGTTACTACTATCTTGGGGTTGCAGGAGTTGTTTGGGCTTTATGGTTACTATCATTTTTACTTTCTTTTGGTATGTGAAATTTTCTATTTCAATTTTTGTAGATTTTGCATAACAGTACATATGTGTACTTGGGTTTTATATTATATTAAAATATTATTTGGAGTTGGTTGGTGTCTGTATTATCTCTCTCTTTCATGTGTGTTCTCCTAGAGGGTAATGTGTTCCATTTTTTGTGTTTACTATATGCTCGATACTAGTCTCCATCCTAGGTCCTACTAGAGGTGGGACTCGGGGGTAACTATCTCTCTTCTCCCATTACCTACCCATGAGGGGTACAATTTTTGGGTATGGGGTCATGACAGAGTGGTATCAGAGGCCCTGTTGAGTGATAGGATGGAGTTTGGTGTTTGGAACAGGTGAGGTTTCATGGGATGGTAGAGAAATAGTGTCAGTCACGTTTAGAAAGTGATGTAAACACTAGAGTCCGGCTGAGACATAGGCGCTTAGGGCCCCCTATGATATGATTCATGGACATTAAGGTTATAGTGGCTACTAAATGAGGTCATACTGTTTGCAGGTTAGAGGCCTAGGAAGGGATCATGTATCATTATTTATTATTCCTATGTTTGAATGGGTAGACATTGGGATAGTTTAACCCAAAATGAATAAAAAAATTAATTAATTAATGTAAAGTATTCAATATTCTTGGTTTAGGAGCTCCATCTATTTGTTATTTTGTTGATATGGCTCTAGGTGGACATCTTCACCAGGTTTGTGAAAAATATGTCTAGCAAGCTATGCAAATAGATCATCGTAGGTGAGAGGTTGACGATGACGACACATGGGGGAGGACCCATCGAGAGTTTTAGTGCCAGAGTCTCCAAAAGTAATAGGGGTCTTCTTTAGATATAGTCATAGAAGACGGGTTGGAGGAGGTTTAGAAAGCCTTTAGTTCAATCCATGCTCGGATGGAGCACTAGGTTTCATTAGTTGTGACGATTCTACATGGGTTATTGAGGCAGTGGTGGTTATTGTTTCTCAAGGATCATGAGGAGTTGGTGATCTCAAGGGAGTAATTTTGAGACAAGTTTAGAGTTTAACTTCTTTCTTTGACTTCAAAGGCATTGAGTCACTAGAATATACTTACCCTTTGATAGGGGAGATCTAGTGTGCGATATTCTGGAATCCATTTCATGAACCTTTTAATATATGATTCAGACCTGTTTCCAGATGAGGAGGCTATGGTGAGTCATTTTGAGGAGGCTTGGAATCCAGTGATCCAACGCCAAGTCACCCCATTTATGATGAAGACATAACTTGAGGTACTAGTGAGGGAAGAGGTCATCGAGAGTTTGTTAGCTAGAACTAGATCATTACGATAGGGGATTCATTAGGATTCCTCTTGAAGAGGAGCTATTGTCTAGGGTTCTTGGCTTTCAGGGCCGAAGAGTTTCTGTTTTTATGAGGGTAGGTCTGAGCCCTTAGTATCTCATTTCTCAGGGGGTGAGAGATCTGATGCATATTCTAAGGGATCATGTGCTTGTTTTTCTTGTGGAGGACGAGGTCATACGCATTGATAATTCTCGACTGTTTAGAGCGGTCATCGTGCACAAGGTCTTCCTCTCCATATTCTTCCATTGAGGTAGTTCCAACTGAGGCATCAAGAGCAGGTTGCACTAGCTTTGGATCAGTAGAGAGAAGATGGGGAGGCAGAGGACATCCGTTTGATGCTCCCCATCCTTAGAGAGTAGAGTGTGGTCATGGTGGTGGTTGTCATCAGGGTTAGAGAGGCAGTGAAGTAGGTCGTGGTCATCTTCATTCTTTTGCATTGCCAGTTCCAGTTGAGCCCTACATCATTCGAGGTACCCTTTGCTTGTTTTCTACTTGGGTGTATATCATGGTAGATTCAAGAGTGACACACTCCTTCATATCACCTTCCTTGTCCATTATTTGGGACTCATTGTAGAGATGATTCCATTTCCCTTGGTGTTGACTATGCCAGTTGGAGGTCGAGCTAACTTGTTTGATGTATGTAGAGACTACAATATTGTGTTGGGGAAGCACCACTCTTAGGGAGATTTTCTATCTTTACGGAAATAGACATATGATTTCATCCTCACCACAAATTGGTTTTATTTGGTTCAGGTTATTGTAGATTTATTTGGGAGACATTTGGTGTTCTTCAATGACAATGGAGAGACAACAGTGTGTGTTGGTGATAAATACCCTCAGATGGGTTAGAGGTGTTTTTCTCCCTTGTCATCCATGATGGTTGAGATGATTCTATGTTCTTCATAGATTCGCCAGTTTTTTGTTTCCTTGGGTCTTAGAAGAGTACCCTGATGTCCTTCCTGAAGAGGTTGCAGCATTACCCCCTCGATGAGAGATCATGTTTGGGATCGAGCTATATTCAAGAGCATCTCTTATCCCTATGTCACCATATAGGATGGACCATTATGAGTTATGGGAGTTGTGTATATAGCTCGGTTTTCTATTACAGTGAGACTATTTTCGGCCGAGTGTGCCACCGTGGGGGAACTGGTTTAGTTCATAAAGAAGGCTGAAGGATGTTTGGGGTTTTGTATCGATTATCATTGTTTATCCGAAGTGACAGTAAATAATTTATATCCTATTATGCATATTGATGATTTATTCAATCAAATGAAGGTTTTTATTTGGTTCTCAAAAAATGACTTGCGGTTAGGATATCATCATATGCGTGTAAAGGATTTAGATATCTTGAAGATTGCTTTCTATTGTCATCATGGGAATTAAGAGTTCATTGTGATGTCATTAGATGTGATGAATGCACCAACTGTGTTCATGGTATGGATGAATGTTGTGTTCCATGAGTTCCTGGATAAGTTCGTGGTGGTTTTTATTGACGACATCCTTGTGTACTCTACATATGAGGATGAGAATGTAGATCATATTCACTCCATTTTGGGAGTTCTTCATCAACAAAAATTGTTTGGTATGTTTTTGAAGTGTGAGTTTTGGGATTGAGAAGTCTGTTTCATTGGGCATGTAATATCTCAGTAGGGAGTAGTTGTGGATCCATTGAAGATAGAATAAGTTGTGTCTTGAGAATCCCCCAAGACAATGTGAGAGGTGTGAAGTATCCTTGGTCTCATAGGATACTACTGGAGGTTTGTAGCTGATTTATATCGGGTTGTAACTCCTCTTACAACATTGAACATGAAGGATTGTGAATTTTTATGTATTGATCATTGTTAGGAATCTTTTTATTATCTCAAGGATAAGTTGGGAAGTGCTACGATTATATGTCTTCCTATAGAGGGAGTTTAGTTTTCTATTTTATATGATGCATCACATCTTGGGTTAGGCTATGTTTAGATGTAGTAGAGATCAGTGATTTCTTATTGTTCTTGGCAGTTTTCCCCGTGAACGTTACAATGCCACCCATAATCTTGAGTTAGTGGTAGTGGCAGTTTTGCTTTATTATTTTATAGACATTACCTCATTAGCGAGTGCTTTGTGGTTTTCACCAATCATATGAGTCTGGGGAATATTTTTTCCAAGCATGACTTGAACTTATGGTAGTAACAGTGGATAGAGTTCATATTGGAATATGACTTCAAAGTCTCATGTAAACCTGGAAATGGGAATTTTGTAGCTGATGCGCTAAGCATGAAGACACATAGTGTTGTAGAGAAAGAATTTGGTGATTCCTGGAGAGTGATGTAAGAACTTTCAACATTACATCTCAATATGGGAGATGCTGGGAATAGAGGTTGTCATTTTCATATTATGATGCGGTCATCTCTGGTGTAGTAGGTGGAAGAGTCCATGTTGATGGATTGAGAGGTGGAGGTCTGGAGAGACTGAGTGGTTCGTGGCGAGACCCCTAATGGTTTGTTTGAGGATGAACAACATAGATTGTTATATCCGGGATGTATTTTCAATCCTTTGGAGATGCATTATATGGTTCAAAGAGAGTCCTATAGTTCGCCTTTAGCGGTGCATCCAAACGTGAAAAAGATTTACCGAACCTTGATGAGTCCTTTTTGGTGGCCTGGGTTGAAACGTACAGTTGTGGAGTTTGTGTCTTGATGTTTGGTCTTCTCGAAGGGGAAGGCTGAGCACCACATTCTAGGTTGTTTTATCAAACCTTTAGATGCTACTTAGTGGAAGTGGGAGGAGATCTTGATGGTCTTTGTTACTATTTTACCTTGATTTTAGGGAGGCCGTGATGCTATATGTGCGGTATTAGATCATTTAATGAAATCATCCCAATTCATAGAAATAAAGGAATCAAGTTCAGTAGAGGTTTTATCAAGTAATTATCTAGAGGATGTGGTGAGACTCCACTGAGCCATGAGGATGATCATTTCGATTGAGATCCAAGATTTACCTCTAGGGTGTGGAGAGGTTCCCATCATGCTTTCGGTTCTCAACTATTCCTTAGCACTACATTTCATCAGTATACATACAGTCAGACAGAGCAGGAAATCCAAACTCTTGAAGACAATTTGAACTCTTGTGTCCTATATTTTGGAGGTTCGTGGATGAGGCACCTACCCTTGGTGGAGTTTGACTACAACAATAGTTTTCACTCCACCATCGGTATGGATCCTTTTGAAGACTTTTATGGATGACCTAGCCATTCTCCATTGTGATGGAATGGGTTTAAGAGTCAGTAACTGTCAGGTAGGATCCTGGACATAATATGACATAGTAGGTTAAGGTGGTTCATGAGTGGATGAAGGCAGCGTAGGATCATCAAATATCATATAATGATAAAAGAATAAGACTTTTGGATTTTGATGTTAGGGATAATGTGTTTGTGAAGGTGACTCCCCATAATGAGAAGAGATGGTTTGGTTGTGGGAGTAAGCTTTCTCCCCAGTTTTTTGGGTCTTTCAAGGTATTGGCTCCTATTGGAGCCATGGCTTATCATGTAGCACTTCCCTCGTAGATGAGCATGGTACATGATTTTTTTCATGTTTCGCAGATCATCCATTTCTTTTATGATGATTCTCACATCATAGATTGTGGAAAGATCTACATTGATGATTATGTGACCTTTGAGGAGTGACCTGTAGAGATCTAGGACCACAAATAGATGGTGTTGAGTAGACTTTATATTCCCTTGGATTGTGTCTTGTGGTGGAACGGTGGAGTGGAAGAGAGTTCACAAAAACATGATTCACAGATACATGCTCATTACCCCAAGTTGTTTAGGTTTATCTCTTTCCATTCAATGATGTTCTTTTTTGTGGTTGTAGACCTTTCTTGTCTAGGAGACAGATTTCTTTTGTTTCTTACTGTGGACTTTTCTCTTTGAGATGTATCTCCCCTGAGAGAGAATTTATAAGTTGGTTGTGGTTTCCATGAGGTTTCACATTGTTCTTTTGATGTGGTTGAGCACCTGTGGTGGTGAGATCCTAGAGAGGTATCACACAAGTTGGTTCTTTAGACAATTAATTTTCTATTTCCTCTAAGGTTTGGTTTTGGATTCATGAGGATGAGAATGTTTTGAGGGGAATCTAATGAATGGGAGCAATTTCGTGTTGATCGACCCTTTGTGAGTTTTCGAAGACTGAGGTGCTTAGAGAAGTATCAAAGGAAGTGTCAAGGAGTTTGGTCATGAGAAGCTATAAACTAGGGGGCTACACGATTTGACCAAGGGGTACAATACGTGTACCATTTGGGTTTTACAAAAAATAAAACAAATCACCCAGATGATGCATTTTTCAGCGCAAGTCGGCCTTAAGGCGGTACATGAAGTGATGGGTAGGTACACGTCATGTTCTTCCCCACCTCTGGGTATTTTAATGACTCCTAGCCACTCAGGTTTATCAAACCCTCTGGCTTGAGTGAACCCCCTCTTGACTCCATACGACCTGGAAGCCTCCCTCTTCAAAATTTGGGGATTCGTTCGTCTTGGATCGGTTCCCTGCTTCCTTCTTATATCCATCTTCAATACGATGAAATATCTACCTCCTTTCTTTGGTTTCCTTTGATATTTATTCTCCGTTTTCTGGTTTCCAAGCTATTGAGTTTGATCTCTACATTTCTAAGAGTGTTTCTTTTTGTTTTTGATGATGTGGTTGTACCACGATAGTCTTATGTTGATGCATTTTTTAGGGTGAAGATGATTGTGATCCGTTGCTTTGATCCATTCTCAAGCAAATAACGTCAGAAACCTTTTGAGGTATGGGATTCATGGCTTCTATATTCTTTCACGTGCAACGATAGAGATAGTATGTTTTAGCCCACAGGAAGATAATAAAATTTACATAACAAATATTTTAACTAGATAAATAAATTGGTATCGATGGTATGTTATTTTATCTTGTTTTCTAGATAGTGTGATATATATACGTGACTTAATAATCATGTCGTTCCTAAAAAAATTGGTAACTAATGTAAACTGCTATTAATTTTAATTAATTTTCAAGGATAAAGAGTCATGTAAATGTATCTAGATTTTTTGCAGTAAGCATGTTTAGTTGAATTAATTGATGATCCAGAGGCATGTTGATGCTCATTGATAAAGAATTAAAGGCATGTAAATTAACTATTTAGTTAATTTTCGATAGCATAGTATTTAGGTTTCCCGTAGTGGGAACCTTAAAATAATAAATTAGTTAAATACAGATGTATTGATGAACTAGATGTTTGAGAAAAGATAATCTTTTTTAGGGTTCTAAGTTACCCCCTTTCTTGTAAGGCTGAGTACCTTGTGCTTTGGATCCATGAGTTCTCATTATGTATGAAGGATGGATGCCCTTTTTTGGAGACAATAAACCATTTTATATGATATTTGTTTCCATATTATTATGTTGGGATGTGAGCATGGATGGTTATTGTGATACCTGGGGAAAAGGAGATCCATTGGTTGTGGCAGCAGTTGACACCTAGAGTGGCGAGATGCATCTGTTTTTGCATGTGGGTATTAGGGAAGAAACCAGAGATAATGAAACAAGTTGGATGTGATTGATTAACTTTTTTCTGAATCTTGTTTCTTGTTTATCTATTTTACTTTTCCCACTTTTCAAGGAAGATGGACTTGATTACCTTGCTTCCAAAAAAGGATGAAGACATGCGAGGTATGACATGTTCTTTCGTTGTTTTTCTTGTCAAGGGAGGATGGGTCTTCTCTCTTGCTATAGGCAGCAAAGAATTGACAGGTAGTTCATCTACTCACTAGGTTGATCCACTTTTGTTTAGTATCTTATAATGTTTTTCAATAATGTCAAGGAATATGGGAAAGTAATAATGCTATTAATAAATGATTAAATAAATAATGTTAACCATAGGGTTGGAACATGGTGTAATGAAATGATGAGGTTACAATTTAATGGAACTGTGGATCTTGGTTGGAATGCTAATAAAATATAATGTGGTTTTAATAATGTTTAATTAATGTTTAATGAATTAATTAGCAAAATGTGCAACTGATAAAAAGTGAATGAAGTTATTTAATAAATATCTATAAAAAGTTGAACGATTATAGGATACATAGTCTTAGAATTAGAAGGTGGGAGCCCGAGAGTGGTTGGCTACATTTGAATCTAATACTAAGTTATTCCCATAGTTCGGTTGTGAGCTATAGCATATTATATACTAGTGTTTATATATGCTAATCATCCCTATCAATTAGGGAAACTGACACCTTTGGGATTCTGAGCCCTGGGGGTGTTTTTCCCAACATCCAGGTGGGAGGATGGATACAAGACTACCCCCTTCAGACACTCTCCCTTATCTTAGTAGTTACTTGATCTGGTACGTACAGTGGTTATATTTCCCCATATATGTTTGTAGAGTTTTGTAATGGATTGTGGATACTCACACACATATAATATAGATATAGTTTCCTATGGAGTATTATTGGTGTAACCTGTATAGGATGTGATGGCATGAGGATCCTTACTCAGTGTATGGGCTATAATAGCTTGAGGTATAATTCCTGATGTATGATACACATTACGCAAGATGTTTTGGCTCTTGGAAACTTCCTAGTTACTTTGGTTACAGGGATGTAGTGGTTGTGTTGCACAAGTTGCATGTTCTAGTGCTTCGCCCATGTGTCTGCGGGAAACCCTTTTTTGGAGAGATATGCTTAGGACATGAGACATTGGGAAAAGGAGGCCAACCAGTGGGAAAGTGGTAGGGGTAACCTTGATATTCATTATTATATTATATAGTATTGTATGCTATACTTGGTGGGAGCAGCCACGGTGAGGATGGAAACACAATATATATGTTTAAGTGATGAGTTAGTTTCACTTGTGGTTCGTTGTACTTTAGCATTCTTTCTTTACCTTTTCACGAGAGGCTCTATGAAGGATCCTACTAAGTATACATTTATACTCACCTTATGCATATATAAACTGGTTTTCAGGCCACTTGAAGAAGGTTGGAGATTTGGCTAGTTACTACTAGCATGGAGTTGCATGGGATCTTTGGGCTTCATGTTTACTATAATTTTAAACTTTTATTTGTTACTTAAAGTTTTCTATTTAAGTTGTAGTAGTTTTTTCATGGAATTTCATTTGTGTACTTGAGTTTTAATTTATATTGTAATCTGAGTTGGATTTGGTTGGTGTCTGTCTTAACACTTTCTTTCACTTGTGTTTTCATAGAGGGTAATGCCTCCCATTTGTCTATTTATTATACCCTCAGTTCTAGTCACCAACCCATGGCCTACTAGAGACGAGACACGGGGGTCACTATCTCCCTTCTAACATTCCTATCCAATGAGGGGTACACTTTGTGGGGAGGGGGTTGTGACAAAAAAGGTTGGAGTTACTATGAAAAAAATAGAATTATGAGGGATAAATTATTTTAGGTGGGAATATTTTACATGCCTATACTTTATGTTATATTTTCATTTAAATAATTCATTATTTTCGATAACTTGTGATACACGCAACCCCAAGTCTAAAAAACTATATAATGGTATACCCTTATAACGTATATGAAAAACTATAATGTATTTATAAGGAAATTTTTTTCAAAAAAATATGGTTTACAAATTTATAAAATAATTTCAATGGTTATGTATTTTTTATAAAGAAAATAAATACCATTTCAAAGAAAATCAAATATTTTCTAAAATACTATATTTTTATAAAAGGCGACTTAATATAGCTCTGTATACATAATAAATTTTTACCACTTTTAGTAAAATTATTTAAAAATATATATATAATTTTGGAAACATAAAATTTAGATTTATCAATTGGTGAATTTTTTATAGTTATCTGAAAATATAATTTTTGTGATGAATAGTTAAAAATACTGTTTTTTATTGAGAAACTGTATTTTCTCATAAATTTTACACAAAGTAAAATTATATTTTAAATATATTTTTAATAAAATTATTTTATATTAGATTTAAATTTAACTAATTTAGGTTATTTGAATTAATTTCATATATAATTCTTCTGTAAAAATATTCTAAACATTTGGAAGTGTATCTTCAGAAAATTTGATTTCTCGATGCGTTTGAAATTTTTATTTTAAATTAAATTATATAACATCTATAAAATTAATTTGGGAAAATAGATTAAATATTTTTAATTATCATATTTTATATTATATTATATTTTGAACATAATTTTTGACTATAATGAATATTGAAAAAAGAAATATTAATTACTTTTGTGAGGGTGAAAACAAGTTTACCCAGGGTTATACAAATAAAATAAAGATTAAATATAAAATAAACTTATTCAAAACAAATTTTATGATCATATTTAGACCATATCACATCTATGATTGTAGAATGACCCATTTTGGATGATTTTTTCCTGATAAAAACATCAGTATAACTTTTGTTTTCAAAAATTACAAGTGTGTGCTCTCCCCCACTTATGAAGGTCCACACGTCATATCTCCTCAACACACTTCCAAAAAATATTTGATAAGATTTTAACTTCCCAAAATTTTTACTTAATATGGAATTAAAATCCTATAATCCTTGGTCTGATCATAATTCCAACCTATGATGTATTTTGGTGAAACCCTTAAGAAGTTTTCGGAATAAGAGGTAACATTCTCAAACAAACATTTTTATTTTTTTTCTTCTTCCACATCCTTCAAATAATATTCATATATAAGAATATAATAATTCTATTATCTCATGTATACTGATATGTAATTATTTTATTATCATAACACAGAACCATTTATATATCCTTATAATGGGAAATGAAACTGTCGATCATGTATAGGGTGTACAACCGCCTCGCGAACAGATGTAATTTTTTTTATCACCACCATTAAAGGATTGATATATTGATGGATTTAAAAAAATTATGTTATATTTATAAATTTATAATAAGTATCAACTTATAAATCACATATACTCTTTTATATTCCATTCCTCGGGGGATACAATAATATCACTCGTGTGTACTGAAGACTACCTTCCCACAAAAAGATGTGATTCAGTTTTCACATGAGTATTACATTAGAGTTATTAATGAAAATGTTAGTGAATATATGTGATATTTATATGCTAAATATACTTCACTGAATATAATATCCCATAAAATTTCTTACCTTCTAATATGTTGGAGAACAAAACTATTGTTCCTGCGTATGTTTGGACTATCTCATTATTTAGAAATGTGAAATGTTTCTCATTTTCATTCATTGATGGTAATAATAATGTGTTTTATTTATATCAATTCATTATAAAACATGATAATTATTATGAAATGGTAAAAATAGAAATAATTTTCACATGTACGTATAGTCTACGATATCCATGAACGGTGAAATGCTCTTTCTAACATTAATTTTTATGGAAAACTCTACATATATTATAAATATATATGATATTTATATCATTTTATAGTTTTATATATGATTTAAATATGATCATGGAAATATAAAAAAATCATTGAACTAAGACAGACAAGGAAATCCAAACATGTACTATTGAAAACTATGATTTTAATAGAGTTGTTCAAAAAGGTCATAAAAGATAATAAGTAGATCATATATGATATGAAATATATTATTGTGGTACTTTAATATACCTATAAAAAATTTATATATATTATATAGGAAGTATGAATATTTATGATGGAAATCATATATGAGGTAAGGGTTACTCATCTCACTTTTACATCTGTGAGACATATGCCGTATTCACCACTTTTTTCATTTATGTGGGGTATATAACATTATCTTTATGATTAGTTTTTTTTTGATGAAATCATATGGTATATTCCTTATTAAAATAATTAATATTATAATCCTCTAGTTATTCATGAAATTTTTATGTAATATTACCATTTCTCTAGTCTTTGGTACTTAATGTGATTGAGAATGTTTTTTTTAGAAAATACAACATTATGTCTCTCATCGGTCAGAAATCCTATTTCTTATAAATCTAAATTTTAAAAAAATTATTTCCAAAATGCCTTTAAAATCCTAAAAATTATTTTTTAAATACATATATATCCCTTTTAAAATCATTTAAAAATTATTTTAAAATTAATCTTCATGCCATTTTCCAAACAAGACATGTTTTGTATTTTAATAAAAATGTGAATGAAATATTTTTTTTAAATTTTATGGAATGTATGAAATTTTCCTCTAACATGAACACCCTATTTTGATATTATTCTCCATATTTCTCCAAATGTTTTATGATTATGATTATCGATTAGAGAATGACTTAAAATCTCATATGATAGTTTTTATAATATGAATATTTATGTTAATTATGTTTCACCCCATTAATATGAGGACTTCATTGACTTATTTAGTGACAGATGAGGCCTACTATATCCCATTGAAGCATTTTTAGGTTTTATGAGACAATGTAGCTTGGGTTTTTGGCCAAGGGCTTACCTATTTATGTAACTTGTCTTGGAACATGGCCTTGATGGTGTGGTAATGATATATGGAATTATGAATTCCATTATTATGTGTTTAGTTATTGATTTCCATGTTATTATTCGGTTAGTAAGAACATCCATGTTTATGTTTCCAGTGTATGGGATTTTGTATATCAATTTATATGATCATCAATTACTCATTCCATATAAGTGTCATTTAATATAATGAACTGAATTTTTAATGTTATTTACCATTCCATATCAATTTATCTTATTCATTGATGACAACTTCTTGTATACACATACCCTTAATGAGTATTTTAGATCACCCCTTTATTATGTTTTTACTTCCCCTAAGATTCTAGGTATTTTTTTATGATTGACATGAAAGGATATGATAAGGGGAGTAATGACATTCTTAAAAGAAAAATCTTGGTATTTTATCTCTTTAAAATGTATTTTGGATTTTAGTTATGTATCTAGTTTACCAAGACTATTAAACTAGTCATTCATTTGGGATTATATTTCTTATATCTAGTTTCAATGTAATAATGTAACCACAAATTATAGGATTCTAGTGTCTAGGTATTTACCTAAGTTGAGAATATTTGTATGATGAATTGTAAAATGAGTTATTTTCTTAAGCATCTAAGAGACACATATTATATGATTGGTGTGATGATCTACCTAGATTACTAAGTGGTGAAAATAAAACCCCAGAAATCTGAATTCATAGTAAAATATTTATAATATCCCACTAATTAAAATGATTTAATTATGAAAGTGTATAATTTTAATGGCGTAATATTTGACAAATTTCCTTATTAAATGACATTAAAACAAGATACTCATCTGATAAGATATTCTATTTTATATATAATATCATCAACATAATTAGACATGAATTAGTGATAAATTCATTATGATATTATCTTATTGAACGAAATTTATTGAATTGATTGAAAAAATTAAAATTATTCTTAATAAAAAGAAGAAACTATGTTCTCTACCTTCTTGAGTGACAAAGATTTGAAGTTGTTCAATAAGTCGATCTATATTCTTATAGGAAGAATAGATGAATCCATTAAAGGATTCATTGTAAATTTATGTAAATTTTCCTAATGATAATATTCCTCTATTTATAAATTCAGTATGATTGAGATGTTAGTGGATTGAAGAGGCTAAAGATATCATTTAAGGATATTCTTGATATAGAATTCATTCTAGAATGTATATTGAATATTTTCCAACAAAAAGATCAATTTTAATGAAATATTTACTTTATTTCCACAACATGTTAATGATTTAGGAGCTGCGTATGTGATGTTTAGGTTTATCATTTTTTGACACAAAAATAGTTTAAATGTTTAAGTAAAAATAATATAATTTTTTTCTAAAAGTCATCCCCAATAAGAGAAACCTAGGGGGGTCATGAAGGATGATTAATGGTTATTTAGGGTAGAATGATATTACATTATTGAGTGTGTTTTTGGAATCACTATAGAATGTTGATGATAAATTTCAGTGTTATAGAAATAAAGTAAGCCAAATTTAAGGGTATATAATACCAAATATATATTTTTCAATGTTTTTAATATATATTAGTTCAAAATCATTGCGAGAATTGATGGAGCTTCTAGTTTTCACACAAATAATGTAAAAAATATTTCTATATTTATAAATTAAATGAAAAGGATTGTATCGTGAATATATTGACCATTATAATGGATGTTTCTAGTCATTTAAGATCTATTATATATGATAAGTGAAGTTCCTAGAATAAAATTACTCCATTTAAAAGAGGGTATTAACTACTAGAAACTAGTTTTTAAGATTAATATTGTATTTAATCAACCATAGAAACTTCTTTTGATTCAATTTACTTATGTATAGAGTCTTAAGCTAGATCATGTATGAATAAAATAAAGAGATAATGAACATGATGATTTTGATAAAGTTTGGCCCCATCATACGTAATATACTCTTTATTGGGCTTGGTTGGTCCACCCAAACCATAAAAGCTTCACTTGAAGGACAAATAATTATGATCTTACTATAATAGAACAGAGTAGCACTATACATGTCTAGAGTTACACAGAAAAATTCATTTTCACACTACCTTGATAAAAAATATGTAAATAAAATGATATTGATATTATAGAACTCTGGTTTTCTTCATCAACTATAGAAGTATATATCCCCTGATGTGCTTTTGGGAATATTCAAGAAAAACATCCCAATTCATGATGTTATGATGTAGAACTATATATCACTCATAAAAGATGTCACATATTACTCTAGTTTTATTATATTTTTATTATAATGAAAGAGATTTGGATTTAGGTTTATGATTTTAACCAATTTATAAATTTATGTTATATTAAAATATATAGTAATCCCTCATATTCTTTATTTAAATACCAAAATATTAGGCAATGTAAGATTTATTGGAATTAATTTAATTATAATTAAATATATTCCACCTTGCTATTCTTGAATCATCTCAAAATAGTATATAACATAATCTGCTTTATTTTCTCATTCAGTTACGATAAAAAACATGAAAAATAACCTCGTAAATAGTTTTCAATTTTAATAATTACATCACTTGTAAATAATAAAACTTTTAAATTTTCTATTTCATAATATATTAGAAATAAATGTGCAAAAATATTCTCCATAATTGACATATGTTAATAATTATTCTTTAATAATGAATTTTTGAATACTTAATAACCCATTCCGTCAACCTTATAGAAATAAAAATTTTATTCACGTTATTTATATATTTCCCAATATGAGGAAATCTAACTCAACATAACAAAAAATGACTCAATAACATGTAAATTCATACTAAAAAACTCATCTAGATTCATTTCATTATCACAATTTAGTGATTATCTAATTTTAAGAGAAAATAACATCATCACATAATCATTCAAGATCTAACAAATGAGGATTCTTAATTAATATATTATTTTTCAAAAATAGCTTCATATTTTCATATAAAATAGTTTAGAACATATAAATAGTATAATAAATAACAACAATATTTGAAATCTCGAATCAAACTTCTTGGATCACATTTTTTATGTGATGTTTTACTCCTTGAAGATTAGCTTTAACATCATCTTTTTTTCTTATTCAGAAAATAAAAAGTACAGAAAATATCATTTTTTATGAGTAAACACACACAAAAATTTGAATAAGTATTGGATTAAACATGTTATAGATGAATCATGTGAAGCTTCTTCATTTTCAAATCAACAACATGCATCAATCACACACTGTAACTGAGAAACTATATGAAGATCCCATTGACTGCCTGTCATTATTGACTGACTAGATGATATAATAAATTTTAAATTATACTTGATTGACCATGAATTTAATAATCATTCCCATCAACTAACTACACATTGAATCCAATCATAATCATAAATAATTCAAAAGAACCTACACACATTTATCATAATGTCTCCAGTCAACTGAATGAGTAACTAATATACCATAAGAATAACTAATCAACCACATGAAAACATGAGAAACTACATGACTAAATCAAATGGAAACATGTAGAATTATTATTTTATTTTCAGAGTGTTGGATTAACCACATGATAAACTGATCGACAGTATAATCATGTTGAATGACCACTTGAATAACCAATGAGTTAATCTAGAATAATCAAAGTATGGATAGATCTTCCTTAGGATCCTTATGAGTAATATCTAATCATCTTAATAATACCTCAATAACCCTAATGAAATTTTCAAATATTATAGAATAATATGAAAAAATGAAAACAAAAAATCCCCAATTAATAACTTCCAAGGTTCTTAAATATCCCCCTTTTGGATTTTCGAAAACCATCTCTCAATTATTTAAAAAGAAATGTCTTATCAATTCACACATCTACAATATATTTGAGATTAATCAAATTAAATACTATTTCATTTGATAAATATATTTTACCACACATTCAGAAATAGTTTTGTTTTGTAGAGAATACCGTACCTTGGTTTCAAGAATATTCTGCCAAGTAACATAGATAAACTCCCCATAAATTTATGAATTAAATATCACTAACATAAAACACCCACATGCCATATGACACACAACTTCAAACGAAAATATAAAAATTACCCCTCTTTTAATAAGGAATTATATTGTATTTTTCCTCAAATTTGTGTCACTTATTATCCCCCTTCAGTAAAAAAAATACAACGCCCAAATGGGGGTGTAGTTCCACTTTTCCCAATGTGATGGGAGAGGTCAGAAGATGGAGTTTTAGCCACAATATATTGAACCACTCTTATAGAAAGGATTTTATGAATATATCTATAATTTTATAGATAATATAGATGTATTTCATATTGATATATCCGATTATTAGTCCTTATTTAAATAAATTATACCTGATGTCAATATATTTGGATCTATCATGTTGTACTGGTTTCATTTCTTGGTTTATTGCACTCTGATTGTAAAAAAAATCTTGAAAGGATTCTTAGTATCATCATTATTGTATATTAACTTTAACAACATTCAAAATATATGTGTAAATATATGAGTTAGTATGTATAATATTCCATGAAAATGATAGGTTTCTCTATGTTCTTCTTCTTACTTCACCAGCTCTCACAACCCTAAAAATTTATGCAAGTCCCACATGATTTGGATCTTATATCTAAATTATCACTTACCCAGTTTGTATTTTAGTATCTTGAAAACTTCAAATATTTACTACCTCTATAAACCATAAGATAATTTAATGTTTTCTTTTAGATATCTTTGAATCCTATTTTTTCTAAAGTACATTTTACACTATTTGGTAACATTGAAATTGACCACAAAGTGTCAAAAATATTCTATATCAAATCCCAATGCGATGAATTGAAATCAACCTCCAATGTGTCTTATAATATCATTTTCAGAATTTATGTAATTACAATCATTAGAAAATTTAGTACCACATTAAATTAGTGATGAAAATTCTTTTAATTCATTTTTATGATCTTTTCAAACAACCCTTTGGAAAATTTTTATTATGAAAAAAGTAAATTTTTTCAAATCAATCTAAAAACATAGAAAATAATTCACTTTTCCCACCACAAACATCTTAATCTCTTCTTTAATTTCTTAATAAATCCATCACAAAGGTATGAATATTATATAGAATGAATAATATCATCAATATACACTATGAAATTTAGTTTAGTTATTTAGATATCTTTTGAAAATAAATTAATATCAAAAATTTGGTTAGTGAAAGAAACTTCCTTAAAAAAACCATCATGGTTTAGTTACTCCGATATAGGAAACTATTGCCATAAATAAAATTCACCTCCCTATTTTTAAACCACGCTTCCATCAATATCATAAATAAACCCATATAACTTTTCAATAATGACCTGTTTCTCAATATTAAAATAAAAAAATGTCAATTTCACATCAATTTAATAAAAATTATATTTCTTGTGTGAAAAAACATATAAAAACATTCTAATGGTTTCAAAATAATCTTCTAGATAAATGTTTTCCAAAATGTTAATGCATTCCATTTCTATATATTTTTTATATACCATCCTATACTTCTTCTCATTCACTTCTCTTTATTTATTTAATCCAGTTCTAAGAAAAAGAAATCATGTTAATGAAAATTTACCTAGTGTTCATGGTAAAATATATTGATATTGAATTTTAATCAGTATGGTTAAATTTACCATTCATAGATTATACCCATTAAATATTCTCTAAAACATCATCCACTGTTTATGGTTCAACATGTGATATGATTGTTATGTGACTAATTAAGATCATTATTTATATTATCTAAATAGGAGCTCCTTGTTATCAAATAATATAACTGACATCAAGATACATTTTTACCTGTAAAACTTATTCCAATCACTTCATGTGGATTCATCATCATTATATATATTTTTTAAATCGATATCATCCACACCTATTTTGAGAACAACTTATTTTTTTCCTAAGGGATTTAAATATTCATTCTATTTACATATAAAATATCAAATTACACATGGGAGGATTGATATTATTTAATTTTTCATTCAATAGATTTTTCATTTTAATAGTAAAAAAATGTGTGAAAACAATTTTTCGTATACATATACCTACATATAATTGGCTATTACCCCATAATGATCAGTCTATAATATTTCTCTTTTTAATTTAATTTTTTTTATATTTTGATCATTATGAGGCATAGAATTACAAAAAACATTAAAGTTATTGACAATTTCTTTCTTATTGTACAACATTTTATACGTAGTGAAATGGGTCTCAAGTTTAAAAATACATATATTATTTATTCATACCATATCACATAGAATAACTCTTTAAAATTACTATGATATTTAAACATCAACACCCATGTCTAAAACACTAAAATTACTTATCTCTAAAAACCAATTATATTTACAATTATAAGGTGATTTTAATTGAGTTTTTATCCCATGTTCTGATATATCACATTCTACTAAATAACCTAAATATTCATTCTAATGATTAGATCTCAGTTTTTTAATAGGATGTCTGAATTCTTCTTCAGCATATCTTATGAAAACATTGAAAATATAAACTTCATCTGATTTGTGTTGAGGATAAATACACTGTTCATTCAGGTGAAATTATATATTAGTTTTATGAATTATAAGTTACCCTATAATGACCATCAGCTTATAAGACAAATTATATAACTGTGTATAACTTCCTCTAACCTGATATAAATAATGACATTCTAATTATGTGTTTTTTAATTGTAATTAACTTTTATAATGTTTAATAGATATCATATTATTTTCAATTTTCTTATAATATATCTCAGAACATCATTCATCAAACTTTTACTTAAACTCCTATAGATCAGATGGATAATCCATCAATTCTATAGTAAAATTTCTTCTTTTACATTCATGTAATAATTATCGGTAAGATCCCCTATGAAGAACATGTTACCATTAGTTATTATTCCATGATAAAAGATTATTTCATCTATGACGACCTAATATTTAAAAATAATAACATTTTTTAGATAGATTATGTGTTTTTAATAACTATTCTTGAATAACATAAAAATAATTTATTTAAATTAAGTTTATTCAATCACTTGTGAAATATGAAACCTCAAAGGTGAATTATCCATAATATAGTATACCATTATAAAATAGAATTTAAATTGGTAGTTATGAATAATACTAAATAAATTACGAAAAATATAATAATTTTATTATTATAAATAAAAAAAGAATCATATTATATAAAATGAAATGTCTTTTTGGAAAACATTACTTTTTTAATAAGCAGTTCAGTTATGCTTGGCACCCATAATATAAAATTATTTTTTATAATTTTTTTGAATTTTTTTAGTAAAAATATATTTATTTTTTGGAATCATCATATTAAAATTTTATTTTTGTTAATTTTTGGGATCCTTATAAAATGTTTACTTTTATTACGAATAGTGAAAATAATGATTTTTATTGGAAATAGATTTACTATTTAAACAATTTTTTGGTTTGAAATATATTACAAACCAGTTCAATGTATAATTAGTTCAATAATATTAATATTTATCTAATATTGTCCTTTTTAAAAAATTTCATAATGAATTTTAATATTAAAACATTCTAAGTTATATGAATTTTCTCTTTATAAACCCACTTTTTCATCACATCTCTGGGTTTAATTTAAAATTGAATACTTTCACTTCTATAAGATGACATTGGAAAATTGGATTATTTCTTTTGAATCATAATAATTTATGTTATGTAATAAGGTCAATTAAAATTTGACCCTATGTTGTAGTGAAAATAGTTAAAATTAATTACTAGAATTAACATAGAACTAATTTTTTGAGGGTTCTACTAAAAATATTATTGTTAAAATGCACTACGAACTTTCCCAACATAGATTTTTGTAATGACCTGAACTTTTATAAATAAAATTTCCATGAATTTCTTATTAAATTTATTATTTATATAATATGGTTATGGAAAACAACCCACTTATTTTGTCTTATTAGGTCCATCGAATTTAAAAGATTGTTATGTATCATTTCCATAGATAATATAACCATTGAACAATGCGCACTTGATTAGTATAAATATTGTGTTTTAAGATATCCAATTTTCAGAGGCAAAGGAAATGATTTCCTCAACCTATAGGATCTTACCCTAATAGGCCCTTTATCAGAGCTTTTGGGGGGAGATAACATTTCTTGGATTTCTGCCAACCAATCCCAAGCTGAGATCCAATATCTTAAGCATGAGAGAAACCATTTATGGGAGAATTTCAGGCTCATCAAGATGATGACCCAGGCCATGTTCTCCTAACCACCCTATAAAATTCCCACCATCTCACACATTAACCTTACAGAGTCTACTAGTGTATTAATGGGATATTCAACAATACCTTAAAAATATGAGTTTTTATTTTATTTCTCATATAATAATGAATATATTTCCATCATATTATTGTTTGTTAATAAATATTTTTTATCTTCATTCAATAAAACACAACAACAATTTGGTTAATATTCAAATTCAATTAGGATATTTATTTTGAAAAATTAATGGATTTTTGAAATAAATAATATTTTAATAAACTATTATTATTAAAAAAATAATTATTAAATATAAATGATTATATAGTTTTTATGAAGGAAAATGAAATTTTTATTAGGGTTAAAATTGTTATTGTCTGAAACATGTCATTTTCAATAAATGTCAGTTTTTATTTTTAAAGTTAAATTTAACAATTTTATAAAATTATATAAATAAAATGAGTATTATTTTAGGAATTAGGTTGTCCAAATTATTAAACAATTAATTTTTATAATTTTCTGAGACAATCAAAGTTTTGTGTAAAAATTAAATATTGTATAAATATAATTTTTGTTTTATAACATCACAATGACCCAAAAGTGATGTAATATGTAATATTAAAGAGATCCAAAACCAAATATTTTTTTAAATTTAAAATAATATTAATTTTAGTTTATTAGATTTATTTTGAAAATCCATTATGATTCCTAGAATACATATAATGTATTTTAATATGTTAAATTCATTTTTATTACAATATTACTAATATCCACATCAACAATGGAGATATTTAAAAATGTTTTCCCCCTAGCCTCCTAAAATAATAATAGACACTACCCTTTTGCAGAAAACATGGGAAAACCCACTGGATGGTATGTGATTTTGTTATTTTATTATGTAGATCCAATAACAAAATAATAAAGAAATCCCCTCATTACATATGTAATCCCACCCAATATCTTATTTATATTCACTCAAACTCCATTGAGAACAAAAAAAATCTTCCCTCAACTCCCTAGAGTCCTCCTAAGGTACACTCGACTTTCATGAAGAACCTCTAAATCCATTGGAGTTACACAGTCAAGTAAGATATCTTCCACTCTCCTGTTTTATCAAGCACCCCATTTACAATATGTATTTTAATTTTCAATTTATTTTGATGGGATATGATATTACATATTCCACTTACATTAAATTTTATGTATAAATTATGATAGATTCCATTCACTCTCATTAATCCTCCCATTATTCTTTATCTACACCCATTACCATGCTGAAATATCGTAAGGTTTATTTTATCAATTCATGTTTCTTCATTACATTATGACTTATATGTAAAAATTTCTAGATATACTTTTACATTTTCCTAATAAATCTCATTTAATATCTAATTAATTAAAGACCCCTTTCACTCTAATCAACCATTTTTATGAATTTTTATGTAACACTATTATGCTGTCGAAATTTCACTATGATTTTCCATGTCATAATAATATTGTGGTGGATACCATACCCATTATTCTATAAATGGTATTCAATTTTATTCCCATATACTTATTTATTTTTTGTTTACATTTGAATTATACATTCCTTTATTTTGGAATAAATTGTGATGATGAATGAATCCATATCGTATGATCTATGTGACACACTTAAGCATGAGAATGAAAGAATTATGAAGGACTTTCCCAGATAGTGCTCTAATGAATTAGGGAATGTTTAGTCTCATTATATGTCAATTTATGGAAGGGGTGTACCTGGTTCCTTAATGGGAATTTTTCCACCATTAAGTCTTGGTGGTTTATCCTTGACATATGTTTATGATTCAGTGTTTTATATTGTTTACATATTTCCCATGTTATGATTATCACGCTATACCATGCCTTATTATTCATGTTCCTTTTATTCTGCATGGATCTTCCTTTTTACTAACATTTATTATATTCTTCATGTTATTGCTTCTCTATTCCCTTACTAGGCTTTATAGCTCACCCATTTCTTATGTTTTTCACTAGGATATCCCTTGTAGTATTAAAATCCATAGAATTTGTAATCATGTTAAAGAAGATTTTGATAATTTTATTATATCCAATGTTCATGATGTTATTCCATGTACCTAATTACCATATACACTATACGTCTCATAATTTTTGTATTTATTAAGATTAATTTATTTAATGAAAAATTATTTAATTTTTAAAAAGGAAATGTGTTGTTATATTTGGTATCATAAGAAAAGCTTAGTTTTTTTGGATAAGGATTACATAACTCTAGAAAAAACCTTAGGGATAAGACTAATTATAATAAAAATCCCAATATTTTTGTAAGTATAGGTTAAGTGGTTTATCAAGAAAATATATCCCAATATGGGTACTCAAAGTGGACAAAGTTTTGGAAAAGATGTACCTAAGAGTAAAAAATCTAACCAAGTGTCCCAGACTGACTCGGGGTATCCTTGTACATGACAATATCCCTTACCATGCACCAGGTTTCACACACATGGGGGATATGATTTGGTAAATTCATAAGATCATTATGAACCATTATTAAAGGAATATAGAATTTTCCCATAAGAATATATGTTAGAAAATATATAATTGATAACATATCACTACTAGAAGTTAAGGCTATAGCCACTGACCTATAGCTACAGTTATATCTGTCTGTTTTCTATATCCTGTTTTTAGCCACGGTTTAATTAAAAAGTTGGGGCTAAAATTGGTCCTCATTTTTTTCGAAACCCGTTGGGCTACTCCTCCATCCTCCCTCAATCGAACCTCGTCTCACATCTGGTACCTTTTCCATCCTCCCCTGATCGACCCTCTGCCCTCCTCTCACGGAGTCCCTCCTCTCACGGTGGCGCCATCCTATTCCATCCTCTCCCGACCGATCCTCCGCCCTTGACCTCTCATGAAGACCCTCATCTCACAGAGACCATCCTCTCAATCCAAGACCCTCCTCTCATGGAGACACCCTCCTATTCCATCCTCCTTAATCTATGACCCTCCTCTCATGGAGGCGCCCTCCACCTCCATCCTCCCCCTATTTGTGGCCCTCCACATTATTTTTTAGCTTAAAGTGATCAATATAATTGAGATCCATAGTGATTCCCTATACTTTTATTCTCCATTTTTTATTATTTTATCTTCTTATGGCATATACAGTATTTTGATTCCTTATCATTGGTGTGTTTGGGGTTTATCGTCAATAAAAGTTTTTTTGTACATAGTATAAGGATAATCATTTTCTTGGATGTGTGACCATTATTTATTCCATGCTCTCTTGCTGTGATTTTTTGAATCATCATTTTAGGTATGGGATTAAAAAAATATCCATTATTATTATTTTATGTTGGGTAATTATTAATATTTTATCTTTATTAAGAAGAACATATGGATTAACATAATATAAATAACTAATTAAACCAATGAAATTTAATTTAAAATAGGTGAATCATTTGAGCAGAACGTAAATTCATGTTGTTGATATATGTTTGTGATTCATGATTGAAATTTCTGATATATATAAAGTTTTTATTGTTTTGGAAGTACTTGATTCACCTACCATATTTCATGAATCACCTAAAGTTGAAAAAAACTTGTAAGAATGAAATATGGAATGATTATGTTATTTCTTATTCTTTGTATTCTGAATTAAATGAAATTATGATAAAATGGTAAATTGATTGATGTTGTTTATAGTGGATTTTGTTGAAGTGGATTCAAATCGACTTTGATTAAGGCTTACTTGTG
This sequence comes from Viscum album, assembly GCA_963277665.1. Taxonomy (NCBI): domain Eukaryota; kingdom Viridiplantae; phylum Streptophyta; class Magnoliopsida; order Santalales; family Viscaceae; genus Viscum; species Viscum album. The sequence goes on from OY728157.1 coordinate 176,438,435, forward strand.
TATTCATAGGTAGGAATATATATATATATAAGTTCCCCCTCTATATATATTAACTCATGGTAGTATGAATATATATATTGGGGCTAGGTTTTCTTATATATAGATATGAAAAATGCATACATTTATAAGTGTAAAGGGGTATGTTCAAGTATAAACATATATATAAGGGCCCCCTTGTGCATATTTAGCCATGAAAATATGTACATGGGGGCAATGTGTCCTCATATACATGTGAAGTTTCTTATGCGTGAAAGTGGAAAAAGGAATATTCGAGTTGTCATCATCAAAAGAAAAGGATCTTTGTGGTTGAAGTATAGTCCCTCTCCTAGCCTCTTTAATTCAAGAATATTTTAAATTACATTTAGTTTCATTCTTAATTCTACATGTTTATATTAAATTGATATTCTTGAATAAGTGTTTGTTAAGATAATTGTTTTGTTTGACAAACACATCATGGGTTTTTAATAAAATTCCTCCAACATAGGTGCACTATCTGTGAAAATTGACAGTGGTATACCTTGCTTGAAATTATTGAATTGATGTTTTCCTTATGCTTGATTTTGTTGTTAGTCATAAAGAAAACATCGTACTTGACCTTTTTTATATCTCTATAGGGGGTTTCCCTCTTTTTTTGAATAGTAGGCAAATGTTGTAATGACCAAGTCACCACTAAGTGAATAACATGATTTGGATGGAATGAATTGTCATGAAGGAAATCCATTCCTTGAGTAATTAAATTGAGAAGACCTTTTTAGAATAAAATGAATAGTTATTCTTGTATTATTTGATATGTATCTGAGTTTTTTTTCTATGACTTTCTATGCATTAAGTGGTTAAAGTGGAATGAAATGTAAAGGGTGGCATGACAGGTGCCTGGGGTGGGTTGGGAGGTATGGGGTGGTAAGGGGGTGGGAAGGGGGTGTGCAGGAGAGGGGCAGGGGGTAGGGCATCGAAGTGTGCAGGTGGGTAGTAGGGAGCTGGGGGTTCCAGGGAGCATGGGTAGGGGGAAGGGGTGTTCATGACAATTGTGAGAAGGCTATTCCCAAATTTTAGTCAAATAAAAGACATTGTGTCAGTATAACATAGTATATAACTAATCACTTTATGTGTTATAATTAAGTTTCAAAATGTGCATTTCCAATCTTGGGTCACACCAACTACTTGTGTATCGACCCATTAATTTAAGATAATGAAGGAAATTTTATAAACTTTCGGGTCTTCTTTAATAGTATTGTGACATGAAAATCAATCTCTAATCAGCATGAGACTTCACTTTCAACATGGATTTTATTTGATGCTCGACCCCCTTCACTTTAATATACTTTACTTCTTATCTTCTAGATGAGAACAAATATATAGTCGGAGGGTTTAATTTATGAATCCCAGAAATCATATATGTAGAAATCTTCTTCTCTAGATGTAGATAATTCCAAGATGGAATTACATTTTATTATTTTTTCTTTTATTGTTTTGATGAAGTAGTGAAAGACTTCTTTTCTCCAGAAACCACTTATAGAATTAAACCATATCTAGTAATGAAATTATTTGGTCACTTTACTCCTTCTTATTAATATATATAACTTGATCTATCTCATATATAATCACTCAAACTACCTAGTAAAGTTACATAGATACTAGAATCCATCACCTTTTATCTGAGAGATGGAATCAATTCACCTTCTCTTTATTTTTCACAATAATTCTTGGAATTATACATGGTTTTTGTATGGTCAAACATATTCTTTTAATTCAAAGAAATTACTTAAATATTTCTTCACAAAGATATAATTTTTACCTCTACATTGTGATTGTATTTATTGTGTCATCTTCCAAAAAAGGTTTAGGTCACCACCCTAATCATTCCCTTTTATCTTTATTTCAAAACATAACCATATCTACAATTTTAGACCTATATTAATTATCCATGGAAGGTATTTTTTTTAAAATAACGAGATCTATGAAATTTGGTTAATTATCATATTTAATTCTCACAAAAACTTTAATATTGTTACAATAATATCTGAAAATGGAATAATGATTCTCTTATCACAACATACCACTCTTTCCAAAATATACCTATTTATGTTCCCATCACCACACTCATTGGGTGGTTTTGGTTGTAGATCTAGAACATCTAACACCCAACACACCCAATGCGATGATGCATGGGTCCTCCAACATCTCTCATTGACAACCCTTACAAGAGTCTACGATGGTGAACAACATTCCTATAAATGGCCTCCCAATTTTCTGTAGGTACATTAGAAATGTACTATAGTGTTCAACATAGAAGTGTATCCTCTAGGTGATCATTTTGGCATCTTTTGGCCATCCAAGAGATTTAAGAATCTTCTATTCATTATTATTCCTTCAACCATGGACTCCAAAATGATCATTATTCCATTATTTTATAAATCATTTAAATTAAACATTAAATCCATGAGTTTTACCTTAACATGGTGATAAAAATGTTATCCATTTTCTATCCACTATAAAAATGTTCCATATCCTCCATGGGGTGGTCTTCCTCTCTTTTTTGGAACTGTATTTCAGAGTCCCACATTAGAATTTAGTGATGAAATAAACTATTTCATCACTCAATATGATACATATACCACATTTGAAGTCCTGTGGTACTAAAAAAATACCAAAACCACTAGTTCTTGAATACTTCTTGGTTTCACCTCTCACTAGGTTCTTATTTCCCCATAACAGAACCACTTTGTACTAGCTTTGTGTTCCTCATTCACCACCCAATGCTAGTTGGAGTTGATAAGGCTCCTGAGATATAAACATGAGACTTGTCTTCTTCTTCTCTACTCTCCCTTTATTTTTATTGAGAAAATCCTTTTTTTGTTCTTTTGAATAGATTTCACATACATAAATCATGAAATCAAATACATGATTGTAACAATTGAGATTAATAGTTTCTTAGAAATTATTTTTTGATGTACAGTTCTATCAACAATGGTGTGTTCATTGAGAGATAAGATATTTAAAATAAATGTAGGATAAGACCAATTAAATTAGCAGATGTTGAAGAATATGGATATAAGTAGTTTTAACAGAGACACATCATCAACCCCACCCTAGTCTCATCTAGTAGAAAAACAACATTCATATACAATTTAGAATAATTTCTTAGAAGTTATTAGACACTCACCTACCCCTATCACAACACCACCCTACACTATTCTCTAAATGTACAACCAATCCCATGTTCCCAACATCACCACTCTCAGAAATTATTACTTTTAATCAACGTGGAAAGAATAAATAATTCAAATAGAACTACCACCATGTCATTGATTATAAATTTCTTGATACATTTCAAACTTCCAATTTAGAGTATCACAAAACATGTCCTCCTCCATTGATTTTTTATGATATTTCAACATTATGGTATTCTTATTTACATTTCATTCAATCATTGAGGAAAAAATTAGTCAATGAGAATCTAAATATTAAGAATTGTTTTATTTTTCATACCTATTGAAGCCAAATGTTAGAATTGTTGTTGTTAATCACTAATTTTATAGGATATATCATCTTATTATAATTGAATTCTTCCTCAAATGGGTTTTAAAACATCAACTAGTTCCCAAATAATACCCCATTAGGATTTTATTTCAAATTTCCTAATGAAATATTAACTAGTCCCACAACCAAAAATGAATCTCTAGTAGTGTTTTTACGGAAAAAACTAAAGAAATCATACAATTAAATCAGATTTTGTATTTAACACAGAGTAAATGATTAGAAACATTTTGATGTATGATATCTATAATTCATATAGAAACCATAACATCCATGTTTAAATTGTACATTTTTATCAAAAATAATTTCATATTAATTCCAAAATTTATCAACTTATAGGCATCTGAAGTGGTATTTATAGAATTTTTCTATTATTTTATTCTCAGATTGAGATATATCTTAAACTATTAGATTTTTCAAATATGTTTGCACCATGTTATTTTTCAAAATATAATTCCCAATAAGTAATATTCTATTTGGAATTTCCTAGATTTATTGTTGGCTCTGTGGTTTTGAACAGTGGTTTCCCAAAGCTAAAAAACTAGACTAGACTGTTCTAAATCCCTTCCCTTAATAGCCTTATGTTTAGAATGGAAATTCACTTTCTTATATTTATTGTTTAAATCACTACTAAAATAAAAAAAATTAAATCTAAATTCTCATTGTAGTTACTAACGCACCACAAAACCTCTTAAGTAGTCATATTAGGTAATGAAATCTGTATTTGGGCTCTAAATTCTACTAGAAACAATAAATAAAAATAGTTTTAACATGAATTGATGTAGCTATATTAATCTAATCTTTCTCCATATTTTTAATCTCGGGATTCCGGGTTTAAGAAAAAGATATATTCTGGTGACTAGTCAGTTTAGTAGGATCTTGTGAAAGTTCAAATACCTCTTTCTACTCCTTTCACTGCATCTGTACAGGCTCTAATTTCCTCACAGCACCCATAGTTTATGTTTCCTCTGTAGTTTTAATTTATTATTTTGTTTGAGTAGTCGTAGACCTTAATAATTCCACAACCAAAACTCCAAATATCTTAATCGACTTAACTTTGTAGTGAATACCAGTATACCCATTCTTTTTCAGTTCAGAAAAGAAATAAAAATCCCAATGAATTCCATGAATAATTAATTATTCCATCAATAACTTGATCATTTCCTATGTTTTTAGATTTGAGAAAGTTTCCTAAGTTCTTCCAATCAAGTGTAACCACACACCAGACACCATTTTTGAATGTATTGTTATTTTTTTGATTTCATCTGTTGTGTGAGTAGATAACTACCCAAACTATTGTGGCCATTATACAACCGTTAATTGTCCTCTAACACTATATGGATGAGAGACTAAATGAACTATGTTATCCATTGGTTTGTAAATGTCTTGAGTTATCCTTATTCAATCAAGATTATCCCTCTCTTTGTAAAACCTCTCAATGAAATAATAATATTATATGTTTTGAAAAGATATAGAATGAGAAACAATAGATATATTTATATGTAGCAATTAATATGTACATGAATTACATAATATGATAGATTAATGGATCATAAAATATAAGAAGAAGGAAGATAAGGACTCCACCAAGAGACGCCACTCCAAGAGGCCAAGGCCTATCCCTCTGTGCGGGGGGGGGGGGGGAGTCTGTCCAGGGGAGAGGGGGTATATACTAGGGGTGTCCAAGAGGGAGGGGGGGTCTATCCAAGAGGGGGGGTTTGTAGTGGGTGTGCCATATAGGGGTGGTGCACGGGGGTCCATCAGGGGTGGTGAAAGGGGGTGCCTACAAGGGGGAATGGGTTGCAAGGGATGTTTAATGGGGGTGTTGGGGGTGGCTGTGTAGGGGGGGGGGGTCTTTGTAGGTGGGTATGAGTGTGGGGGTGGGGGTGTTAAGTAGGGATGGTGCAAGGGGTGTCCATCATGGGTGGTGCAAGGGGTGTCCAACAGGGTTGTGTAGGGGATCTGGGGTTCGGGGGGTGGGGGGTGCAAGAGGGGTTGTGCACGGGTGCAAGGGGGATGTGAAGGGTGAGGGTGTCTTTCTGGGGTGGCATGAGGGGTTTCTAGGGGGAATTTCTGTCCGAGGAGGGGGGTTGCCGTCTCAGAGTTGTGTCTGTCTAGGGGCATGGGGGACGTTTCCGAGGGGGGTGTTTGTATAGGGGGTGGGTGGGGTGGGGGGGGGGTGTCCAGGGGGATCCTATCCAGGGGGTGCGAGGGGGTGGGGTTGTGTAGGGGGTGTAAGGCTTCATGGGTGTGTAGGGGGTGCAGGGTGGTGGGGGGGGGGGGGGGGTTCCAGCAGGGCTGGTGCAAGGGGGTCCAGCAGGGGGGCAAGGGGTGTGAAGTGGGTGTGTGAAAGTGCGGAAGGGTTACATGGGGGTGTGTTCAATGGGAATGATGGTGCAAGGTGGTGTGTAGGGGGTGAAATGGATGTGTAAGAGGTTGTAAGGTTGCTGTGCAGGGGGTTTTTATCCTGGGGGTGGGGTGCAATGGGGCATGGGTGTGTAGGGGGGCATCCGGTAGGGGCGATGCAAGGGGGTCCAGTAGGGGGAGGGATACTGTCTAGGGGGATGTGGGTGGTTTCTTTGTGGGGTTTGTCCAGGGGGGGTGGGGGTTTCTGTCCAGGGGGTGGGGTAGGGGTGTCCAAGGAGGGATTTTGACTAGGGGTGGGGGTGCAAGGGGGCATGGGTGTTCCATGGGGTGTGGGGGTGTCTAATAGTGGTAGTGAAAGGGGCTCTATCAGGGGAAATGGTGTGTGCAGTTGGGGTGTGAAGATGTGATAGAAGGGTTGAAAGTGGGTGTGTTCAAGGGGACCGATGGGTTCAAGGGGGTTGTGCAGGGGGTATCTTTCTAGGGGTATTCTATCTAGGGTGTGTCTATCTAGGGGGAGGGGTTCCATGAGTGGGGGGTTCTCCATGAGAGGGGGTGGGGGTATCTGTCCATGGGGTGGGGAGGGGGGTCTGTCCAGGGGGTGTCCAGGGGGGTTTCCATGGGGGGTGCAATATGGGTGTCTAGTAGGGGTGGTTTAAGGGGTGTGAAGGTGTCAAAGGGGGTGTGTTCAAGGGGATAGAGGTTGTGTAGGGGGTGCAAGCGGTGTGTAAGGGGGTCCAAGGGGGTGTGAGGGGGGGGGGGGGTCAAGGGAGAATAGGTGTGTAGGGGGGTGAAAGGGGACATAATCGGCTGAAAAGTTCTGATATTTTAGGAAATGTGAAGTGCTACTGTCGTGGTTCAAAACTGTGGCCACAGGTCTATAACCACAGTCCAAAAAACGTGGCTTTAAATCATGAGTGATTATAGCCTATGCCATAGTTTTCAAACCGTGGAAATATGGTTGCAGACTGGATTTGAACTGTAGCTATAGAGATTTCTCTATAGCAATGCCAATACTATCCACAGTTTAGTAAAATGTGGATATAACCTATAGACCTAGTTTTTGGGCCTATATTAATAGTTTAAAACCATGTCTATAGTCTTATTTTCTAGTATTGTAAATTAAATTATATCAATTCCTAAGTTATGGAAGTAAAAGTAATTTATATTTTATCACATAAATGTTGTTGGATTCCCCTTTATGTGTTTAATACTATGAAATAGTCATCCCTAATTTTCCTTTTGTTCTAGGTAATGGTCTAAAATAAGAGGAATCGAGTCACCGATCAATGCGATGGGAATTGTGATGACTTCCCCAAAATGATGCCCAACCAAATTGGAGGGTGAATCACAAAATTTTTCATCAAACACTCTTACCTAACTCATGTTATGAAAAGAATACTAGATCAAGAGGAGCACCAAAAATCCCTATAAGAGAGAACAAGCTAGAGTCTAGGCCTTTATAAGTCAAAGGCCACCTAATTTTAATGGATCATAGATACCTTAATTACAGAAGATTTGATCAACTGTATTGAGAAGATCATCTCCATACTTTAATGTTCTGAAAAATAGAAGTTTTTTTTAGTTGTTTATTGTATTGGTGAAAAATATGATCAATGGTGGACAATGATCTAGAGTAGAAATCCTGAGGAAGAGATCGAATCAATAGATTGTATGGAATTCTATAAAATGTTTTTCGGTAAATATTTGCCTCACACCCTCCATATAAAAATGGATGGGAGTTCCTTTCACTGAAGAAAAAAAGATAAAGAATCTATTTGTTCGTATGAGGAAAACATCACAAGACATGCTGATAAATCTATGATTTTTTTCAATACACGTGAATTCATGGTTGGCTGTTTATTTGGATGGTTAAAACCTAGTCTACGAAAGGCCTTTGAGATCCTAGAATTTGATAGTTATGAGGATATTGTTTTATGTTTCCATAAAGTCAAAATGGATATCATTGAATATCAAGGGTATCATAGTGATAAGTAATGAAGAGTGGAGTTTAATTCTAGTGGTTTGATATAGTGATTTAATAGTTCTATAAAATTTTAGTATCTCAGTTATCCAAGGTACCAAAAGTAGCACCCTGTAAATTGACTAAGGGCGAAGAAGAAATTATTTAGGTGTCGGAAGGAATGACACCGAGATCATAATTACATACAGGATAAACCTTCTAATGAGATGGAGGAAAGGAATTCCCTAGTCAAACCTCAACACATTTTTCATTACAACAAATACAAGGAATAAGGGAACTTTTTAAACTAATTCCCTAAGCCAAGGGTTTTTAGAGGAAGCCAATAACTTATCCACAACAAGAGTGAGACTTTTCCATCACTACCACCAAAGTGAATCCATAAAAAAGTTGTGAATGGTATGCTAGTTGTTTCTTCCATAATAGAAAATGTACCTTTTCATTCTAGTTTTACACATTCCTTCATATGATGAATGTTTAGTAGAACTATTCAAACACCACCACAAATCAAGGAAGTAGATATGTCAGTGAAAAAGAAAATTGGGGAAATTATTGCATCCCATACATAAAACTCTTACCCTATCAAAATTTATGGGATAAAATTCCTAGAGAACCTTGTCATACGTCTATTGGTGGAATTTAATAAAATTATTGGCATGGATTGGAATTCCTTATATAGATATAATATAGATTTCAGCGATATGGAAATCACTATATATTTTTCTAATCAACCCCTGAATCTGTACATTTTCAATGAGGATGATGAATATTATTTAACACAATTATCTTATGCATGGATATTAGTTCCATATGTGAAATAATATCAAGATCAAATGATTTATTATAAGAAAGGATCATCCTCAAATACATTCCAATTGTTATGTAACACACTAATGTGGTTCTTGATAAATTTCTAGTCTTCCGCCTAGAAGGGAAGTTAAATTTTCAATCATGCTTATAGTTGGGGTGTTACCAATATTGAAGACTACATATAGGATAGATGTTATGCAGCTTTAGGAGCTGATGAAATAACTATAGGAGAATCTTAATGATTTTTTTATACACCTATGCAATTCACCATGGGGTGCACCATTCCTCTTCATTAAGAAGAAGGATGAGTCAATGAGCCTTTAGATTGATTGTCATGAGAACCAAAAGATCACGATAAATAAAAAGTATCCTTTGTCACAGATTGATGACTTGTTCTATCAGATTCATGGGGCACAAAACTTCTCTAAGGTAGATCTGTGGTTGGTATTTTACCATGTAAGGTTGAGGGAGGAGGATATCTCCAAGACTACTTCTGATACATGGTATGGGAACTACGAGTTCATAGTAATCCCATTAAGAATCACTAAGTCTCTAACAATATTCATTAACTTGATGAATTGAGTCTCAATATATTACCTTGATATTTTTTTGGTAGTCATTATAGATAATATTTTAATATAATAAAAAAAACAATGTAGAGAATGAAGAGATTCTGAGCATTGTGCTAGAGACCTTGTGAAAGGAGAAGCATTATTTAAAGCACCTCAACTATGAGTATTATAAGGACCTGACCATAAAGATTAATTAATCTTGAATTAAATTGAATAATTCGAATTGTGAATCTATTCAGGTTTAGATTTTTACAGAATTAGGACATAACTATTACATCTCAAATATTACAATGTAGACACATCTACTCAGTTTCCATTTTTTTCACAAAATAAAAACTCTTGAACAAAAGATTCATGTATATTTCCATGTTTTAGATAGAATGAAATTTCCTTGATCCCATCCTTGACCCTATTCATCTTTAAGACCTGTGAAAAACATTTCAAAAACTTGGGATGAGCATAAAACCTCAGTAAAAAATACACAAAGAAGGAAAACTATTAGTTTTTCAAAACAACATGTAAACCATGAATACTTTATCAAAGTAAAAATTTTCACCTTTAAGAAGTAGTAAATACTATTAACTGAATAAAAGATCATTACTTACCCTTTTGTAACAAAAATATTACCATAAAACCCATATAAATAACACATAACATATAAATGTATCTTGGGACATAAACATACTTAAATGGAATAACCATACGGTCGACTTCCACACATATCACTTAATAGAATGGCCATCTGGCCGATTTACATACCCAATGCATTGGAGGTTATAACGTAACCACCCGTCCTGGTATTCACGACACCACCCATCATAAGGTTTATCACGTAACCACCCATCAAATGTCCATGTACCATTACAAAATCATAACACATAAAACAATTTTAAAGGAATGAAAAAAATTTCACATTTCAATCACAATATATCACTTAAATATATTGACATAACAAATCCATTATGAAAACCATTGTTTATAAAAAAATACATAAAAGGGTATATGGTATTTATTTCATTTTAGAAACATTACAGCTTGTTGAGGAAGCCAAAGACCAAATAATACTCGCGGCGGGGGAATGGTCGTTGTCACCAGGTACGTTAAAAAGAAACATACATTTTGTCGTTTAGTAAAATGATTCATATATAAAATATTCCTTTTGAATAAAAGTATAAGTCAAAGGGGTTTATACAGCGTAAAAAATAAAGTCTTGTATTACAATAAAATATGCCTCAATGAAAGGAGATTGAGACAAAGTCCCATACAAAGTCGGTATCCTTTGATTAAGGATAACTCAATTACATGATTATGTGTGAAAAACATAAATACACCCAATATAAGGGGATATTAAGTGTAAAACAAACAGAGGTCATCCACACATATTCATATTATGACATAATCAATAAATATATGTCTAACCCAAAGAATTGAAATTGAGTTAAGATGTTCTCTTACAGAAATTCGACAGCCTAACGACGTTACTTTAAAATTCTTAAAATTAGTTGATGAGAGAGAAAATGGTATCTCATCACCTGGACATAAAATTTACATCAATAAGGATATATAAGAACATATCCCGACATAATAATATTTAAATTAAAAGACATAAAAATTAGTCTTTTAAAAATAGGAGGGTGAAAGGTTCCCTTACCGATTTGGGTAACTTTCGAAACGTACACCCCATGAAAGAAGGACTATAAAACATTGATGTAAATAAACATAAACAAAATTATATTACCCAAAGAGTATAATAATGGTAAGTACATACACCACTCAAAGTAAATGGTGGAAAATGTAGCATAAATCTCATGTGAATAAAAGTGAGATGAAAAATCCCTTACAAAAACTCGGCAGCCTAACGACGCCACTTAAAACGTCCAAAAATGGATTTACGAGATAAAATAGGGTCTATAATAATATGAACATAAAAATCAAAGTATGAGGAATATAAAATAACACCCCTTAACATACGAAATATTAGCTTAAAAGAAATGAAATAAAAGAGAGTACATAAAAAGAAAGAGAGAGGTAGGATCCCTTACCTCATGTCTGACTTTCCTTGTTCGTTTCTTTATATTCCTGAATAATAAACTTTGGTAAATTTTAATTCCTTAAGGAAATCATTTAAATATTATTATTCAGTTCATATAACATATTATAATGTTATAATTATTGGTTAATAATGTGAGTTCATATCAGATGTTTTTGTCGATGTTCGGTACATGAGTCAAAATTGAACATGATGGAAAAGAATTTTCCATGAAGTTATAGGTACATCATCTCCAGAATATTATTAATGATTTAAATATCATATATATCCATTTTATATTCATTTTATACTATTCCATAACATTTGGATATAAAAAATGAAATTCACCGTTCATGGAGACGGTAGGCCGTATGTACGCATGAACACTACTTTCATTTCTTTGTCATATTAATGGAATTAAAACTAAATGAGAGATATATATATTATAATTCCAGAATGATATACATCATTTAGATTCAATATATTACCTATACATACATTATATATATGTACTTATAATAGTACATAACAATTGGAGATAAGAAATGAAATGTACCATTCATGGAGACGGTAAGCCGTACGTACGCATGAACGCTTCTTTAATTTCTATTTAATACTTTAATGGAATTAAAAAAAAATTATACATAGTTATATTATAATTACAGTATAATATAATATATAAGATCATTAAATCCATCATTTATTCATCCCACATATGGTATTAACGATTCAAATCACTTTGAGAGGGCGATAGTCCGCACTTCCAAAAAATGAAATTATCACGTTTATCCATAATGGAAACCATAAAGGTATGCCATAAATAAAAAATACAGAATCATAAGGAAAACCAAAAAATAATATATATCATATATAAATAGAGTGACATATTAATGGACACCATGAAAGCTATTAAAATAAGATTGAACAATCTTTGTTTCGTGAGGCAGAAATTTTCTATCCACAGAAACAGTATGTTCTTTAACCATTAGACGGAGGTGTGTGTATGTGTAGCTCTAATAATTCTCATAAAAATATCCTAGTATATTTAATATACTTTATTATTTACAAAATAATGGAATAAAAATATTTTAGGGGGTTGGAGAAGCAAAATAAAACATAAGAACATTAGAGAAGACTTTACCTTTAAATCGTGTAACTCTTTTTGATTTGAGCCCAAAGGCTTCTTTGAAAAGGTTCTGGCACATAGTTAGGATTCTAGGAGTAAGGGAGGGATGTGGAGAGACATAATTACCTGAGGTTGGCCGTGCCAATGGCTTGAGACGTGTTGGTAAGGAGGTAGAGGTGGGGGCCTTTTATAAGAGGGGGGAGCGGCACTCTTGGAAAGTAAAGAAATGTTACTTTATATTGAAATGCGTTTTGGGTTTTAAAGGTCCCAAATTGATATATTTATAGGATAAGGTTATAATTGTTCTAAAAATACTCATCCAATAGTTTTTGGACAAGTTTATGTCTTATATTTTACATTATTTTTTCATTTTATTTAAATCGTTCATTAATGAGGTAATCGATGCATCATCATGGTGGTATAAATAAATTAATTTATTTACTGTCTAAAAATTATAAAAAAATACTATGATGTAGGAAAGCTTTTATTTCCCAAGGAATATTTATAGTAAAAAATATGACTTGTATAACCCCATGTAAAAATTGTTTTAGTAAAACAATACATGTTTGTGACATTTTTATTTTAACTTTAAATACAAAGTTATTAATGTCATTTTCCACCCAAAGTGGATCCATGGGGTCCCCAAGTTGACCCATGGATTGTCTAGGTCGGACATGACACATAAAATAAGGGTAAGACATGTGTCAAGGTAATTTCATATTATTATAACATTATTTTTACCTTAAATTACACTAATTACCTTTAATCGCGATTAATAAAACTTAAAAGTTACTATTCACAAAAAAATATTTTAATCCCATTGGACCACATTTTACATCCTAATGATAATCATGTATGTTGTATTTTTGAAAATCAAATCACAAAAGTGGTAAAATTTCATTTAAACAAAAAATCATTTTTTAACTACCACTTAGTGGTTTCACTATTCATCAAAAATTGAAGTTTTTCAGAAAAATTCCAAAAATTCACCCTAAGCTATATTTGATATTCCGAATTCAAAAAATTTGTCTATTTTAAAAAATTCAAAACATATAAGTTTCACTAATCAATTTAAAAATTAATTCTCATTGCGAAAACAAATAGCGTGTTTTTAAGAAACAAAATATATCAAAAGATTGACACTAGTTTAAGTCCAATTTCAAAATGAAATTAATTCCAATGACCAACATTGTATTAAATGGTAAAAATATATTATAATTGAACTCTAAAACCAATTAAAAAGGTAATATAATCATATAAATAAATTATATTAAAACGAGGTTTTGAATTAAAATACAACATTTTTCACTTATTCATTAAAAATGAACTTTATCGGAAAAATAACAAAAACATACACAAAGTAAATTTTGATGTCCTGATTATAAAGAAGGATTTTATATGGTCCAATATAACATATTAAATTTTCAAAAAGTGTATTTAAAATGTTTTCACCATCAAAAGGTGGTTAATTGACCTTTTAAATAATATTAGAATATTTAGGCTTATAATTGGATTCATTCGCATTTTAAGCCTCTAACATTTTTTGGATACAAGTAAAAATATTTGACAAACATATATAATAATTCTGTAGTTAGTTCTGTTCATTCCCGCCATTACAACGGCTAGGCGTTAACTACAATTTAAAATAATATTATTATATTATTAGAGTGCAACGTAAGATTTCAAAGAAACTCATTGTTGCGTATTGGGTACGCCATCGAGCATAACATTCCCTCTAAATCAATATTAACATTTTATTTACTAATATGGATAAATATGAAAATTTAATATCCTTTATTTAAGTGGGATGTTACATCCTTCCCTCCTTTTGGGAATTGTGTCCTCACAATTTTAAAATTGGTCTCGAAAACTTCATTGAATGTCCCACATCGGAACAAGAGTCAGTAAAACTATTACTTTAAAATAAAGAGAGAGAAGTACTAAGGTCACCCGAGTTAACCCATACTAGGATTCCATGTAGGAAAGCATGGACAACGAAGAGAAAACAAAGGGTCATGTTCTGGTGGAGAGTGATAGAAAACATGTTTAGGTGAAAGTTAACTATCAGGAAATCACAAAATTGTGATGGGTTAAACGGTATTTGATTCCCTAGTAGGAAAAATTAACAGACAAAATTTTTGTTTTAAATTAATTTTCATTGAGTAATTTATTTATGATCTTAACTAAAACATAAGGTAACATACTTACTTGTCATGTTGACTTTCAACTTTTAATAGATTTCTTACACAAACTCATATTTTCTCCAAAAGATGAGTATTTAGGAAGACTTTCTCAAATTAAGAGTACTCTAATCAACTTCTTGAGAATCACACAATCCACAAAATAGAACTACATATTTCCCATGTCTTTAGACCTTAACCAAAACCAAAACCAAAATGTTTAGTACAAGATCAGATAATCCCAAAACGAATATTTTTTTAAAAAAAAGAAAAACTACTCCTAATCTCCAAAATTTGTCAAACAGTACAAAAAGTTCAACAAATACCATTCAATAAACATCCATCCATAAAATTATTCAAAGTAATCAAAACTATGATTGAAACCCAATTCTCTGAAGTATTTAATCACATAGTATTCCAAGTAAATATTAACATTTATCTCTAAATAACATCAGCTTCTTTTAAAGTCTCATATTGGAAAGTAATTAGTCTAATCACATATCATCCATGATTGGTTAATCATTTCTATAGATAACCCAAAATCAACTTAATCATGATTCATAAAATCATCTAACTAAAAAGGATTATTCAAACTAACTAGGGACTTCACATAGTCCATTGGTAGGCGATAAATACCAGTTGTACTTTGGTTGTGGGTTCGATTCCCACAGCTTCGTCTGATGTGATGGGTTGTCACACAGTCTATGTGTTGTGCTTTTTCCAAAACTATATAATTCATAAAACATTCCCCAAAAAGGGATAAAATCATCAAAAATAACCATAACATAATTTAACCTCAATTTTACCTCATGCATTTCATTTTCCATCTTGTAGTAACCTATAATTACCTCAAAAGGTAGGGATCATATAAACCCTAATGGTTACCATTATAATTATTACCCGAACTTCCACATCGAGTTGGTTCTCTCGTACATGATGCATCAGAGAAATCACCAAGGTTCAAGTGGTTAATCATGACTTATTGAAAGTTGGTTTAGAATAACCACAAGATTCCTCATGGAATCCCCCATTTCATCCAGTCTCTTAATCAAAGAACCACAATAGTTTCCTTTAAACCCATTGTCACTTTGGTTCCTGCTAGATCCATCCATTTACTAAATCCAAAAATCTCAGTGTGAGTATATCAACAAAATTATCATGTACTAATGAGGAAGATATACACTAAGATATACTTATTCATTCAATTTATGTAAAACTATGACTCTTTCTGAAATCCGAACTATTATGGTAATGTAGCTTATGCTTAGAGAATAACCTAACCTCTAATGTTATCTAAACCATCCTTTGATACCAAATATAAGGACCCAGCCATAAACCTTACTTAATCTTGAATTAAATTGAATAATTCACATTTAGTATATTTTCAGGTTTAGAGTTTTAGATAATTAGGACATAGCTATTACATCTCAAAGATTACAAAGTAGACACATCTACTCAGTTTCCATTTTTTTCACAAAATAAAAACTCTTGAACAAAATATTCAAGTCTGGTTACATGTTTTAGATAGCATAACATTTTCTTGATCTCATCCTTGACCCTATTCATCTTTAAGACCTATGGAAAACATTTCAAAAATGTGGGATGAGCATAAAATCTCAGTAAAGAATACACAAAGAAGGAAAACTGTTAGTTTTTCAAAACAACAAGTAAACCAGGAATACTTTATAAAAGTAATACTTTTTACCTTTAAGAAGTAGTAAATACTCTTCATTGAATGAAAGATCATTACTTACCCATTTTAACCAAAAGAATACCATACAACCCATATAAATAACACATAACATATAAAGGTAACTGGGACATAAACATACTAAAATGGAATAACCATACGGTTGACTTCCACACATATCACTTAATGGAATAGCCATATGGCTGATTTCCATACCCAATGCATTGGATGTTATAATGTAACCACCGGTCCGGGTATTCACGGAACCACCCGTCATAAGGTTTATCACATAACCACCCGTAAAATGTCCAAGTACCATTATAAAATCATAATACAAAAAACAATTATAAAGGAAAGAAAACATTTCCACATTTCAATCAAAATATATCACTTCAATATATTGGCATAAGAAATCCATTATGAAAACCATTTTCAATAACAAAATACATAAAATATTATAAGGTATTTATTTCATTTTAAAAACATTAGAGCTTGTTGAGGAAGCCAAAGACCAAATAATACTCACGGCGGCGGAAAGGTCGTTGTCACCGCGTACGTTAAAAAGAAACATACCTTTTGTCGTTTAGAAAAATACTTCGTATATAGAATATTCCTTTCGAATAAAATTAGAATTCATAGGGGTTTATACAGCATAAAAAATAATGTCTTGTATTAAAACAAAATATTCCTTAATGAAAGAAGATTGAGACAAAGTCCCAGACAAAGTCGGTATCCTTAGATTAAGGATAACTCAATTACATGATTATGTGTGACAAACGTAAATACACCCAATATAAGAGGATATTAAGTGTAAAACAAATAGAGGTCATCCACACATATTCATAGTATGACATAATCAATATATATATGTTTAACCCAAATAATTGAAATTGAGTTAAGAAGTTCCCTTTCAAAAATTCGATAGCCTAATGGCATCACATTAAAATTCATAAAATTATTTGATGCGAGAGAAAATGGTATATTATCACTTGGACATAAAATTTACATCAATAAGGATATATAAGAACATATCCCCACTTAATAATATTTAAATTAAAAGACATAACAAAATTAGTCTTTTAAAAAGAGTAGGGTGAAAGGTTCCCTTACCGATTTGGGTAACTTTTGAAACGCACACCCCATGAAAGAAGGACTATACAACATTGATGTAAATACCCATAAATGAAATTATATTACACAAAGTGTAGAATAATGGGCAGTACATACACCACTCAAAGGAAATGGTGGAAAATGTATCATAAATCTCACAGGAATAAAAGTGAGATGAAAAATCCATTACGAAAACTCGGCAGCCTAACAGCGCCACTTAAAACATCCAAAAATGGATTTATGAGATCAAATAGGGTCTCTCATAATATGAAAATAAAAATTACAGTATGAGGAATATAAAAGAACATCCCCAAACATAATAAAGATGAGCTTAAAAGAAATGACATAAAAGAGAGTACTTAAAAAGAAAAAGAGAGGTAGGATCCCTTACCTCAAGTCCGACTTGCCTTGTTCATTTCTTTATATTCCTGAATAATAAACTTTGTCCAATTTATAATTTCTTAAGGACCTCCTTTAAATATTATTGTTCAGTTTATATCACATATTATAATGTTATAATAATTGGTTAATAATGTGAGTTCATATCAGATGTTTTTGTCGATGTTCGGTACATGAGTCAGAATTGAACTTGTTGGAAAATGATTTTCCATGTAGTTATAGGTACATCACCTCCAGAATATTATTAATGATTTAAATATCATATATATCCATTATATATTCATTTTATACTAATCCATAACATTTGGAGACAAAAAATGAAATGCACTGTTCAGGGAGATGGTAGGTCGTACGTACGCATGAACGCTACTTTCATTTCTTTTTCATATTAATGGAATTAAAATTAATGAGAGATATATATATTATAATTACATAATCATATCCATAATTTATATGTAATACCTGACATACAAATTCATTATATATATGTACTTAAAATAGTACATAACATTTGGAGATAAGAAATGAAATGTATCGTTCATGGAGATGGTAAGCCGTACGTACGCATGAACGCTACTTTCATTTCTATTTCATTCTTCAATGGAATGAAAAAATAATGGTACATAGGTATCTTATAATTACAGTATAATATAATATATAACATCATTAAATCCATCCTTTATACATCCCACATATTGTATTAACGATTCAAAATCACTTTGAGGGGGCGGTAGTCCGCACTTCCAAAAAATAAAATTATCACGTTTATCCATAATGGAAACCATAAAAGTATGACATACATGAAAAATAAAGAATCATAAGGAAAACAGAAACATAATATATATCATATATAAATAGAGTGACATCTTAATGGCCACCATGAAAGGTCTTAAAATAAGATTGAACAATCATCGTTTCGTGATACATAAATTCTCCATCCACAGAAACAATATGTTTTTTAACCATTAGACGGAGGTGTGTGTAAGTTTAGCTCGAATATTTATCATAAAAACATCCTAGTATATGTAAGATAATGTATTTGTTACAAAATAAAGTAATAAAAAGATTTTAGGGGGTTTTAGAAGAAAAATATAACATAAGAACATTAGAGAAGTCTTTACCTTTAAATCGGGTAACTCTTTTTGATTTTAGCCCAAAGGCTTCCTTGGAAAGAATTATGCACAAAGTGACTTCTAGGAGTAATAGAGGGATGTGTAGAGACGAAATGAACAGAGGTTGGCTGATACAATGGCTTGAGAGGTGTTGGTAAGGATGTAGAGGTGGGGGCCTTTTATAAGAGGGAGGAGGGGCACTCTTCGAAAGTAAAGAAATGTTACTTTATATTAGAATGAGTTTCGGATTTTAAAGGTCCCACATTGATATATTTCAAAGATAAGGTGATCAGAGTTCTAAAAATACTCATCCGATAGTTTTTGGACAATTTTATGTCTTATATTTTACATTATCTTTTCATTTTATTTAAATCTTTCATCAATGAGGTAATCACTACATCATCATGGTGTCATAAATAAATTAATTTATCTAATGTCTAAAAATTATAAAAAAATACTGTAATGTAGGAAATATTTTTATATTTCTAATGAATATTTGTAGTCAAAAATATGACTTGTATATCCCCATGTAAAAATTGTTTTAGTAAAACAATACATGTTTGTGACATTTTTATTTTAACTTTAAATAAAAAGTTATTAATGTCATTTTCCTACCAAAGTGGCTAGATGGGGTCCCCAAGTTGACCCATGGATTTTCTTGGTCGGCCATGAAACATAAAATAAGTTTATGACATATTTTAAGGTAATTTCATAATATTATAACATTATTTTTACCTTAAATTACACTAATTTCTTTTAATCGCGATTAATAAAACTTAAAAGTTACTATTCACCTAAAAATTATTTTAATCCCATTGAACCACATTTTACATCCTAATGAAAACCATTTATGTCGGATTTTTGAAAATCAAATCACAAAAGTGGTAAAGTTTCATTTAAATGAAAAATCAGTTTTTTAACTACCACTTAGTGGTTTCACTATTCATAAAAAATTGAAGTTTTTCAGAAAAATACCAAAAATTAACTCTAAGCTATATTTGATATTCCAAATTCAAAAATGATGTCTATTTTAAAAAATTCAAAACATATTAGTTTCATTAATCAATTTAAAAATTAATTTCCGTTGTCAAAACAAATACCATGTTTTTAAGAAACAAAATATATCAAAAGATTGACACTAGTTTAAGTCAATTTCAAAATGAAATTAATTGCAATGAACACCATTGTATTAAATGGTAAAATTATATTATAATTGGACTTTAAAACCAATTCAAAATATAATATAATCATATAAATAAATTATATTGAAAAGAAGTTTTGAATTAAAATACAAAATTTTTCACTTATTCATTAAAAATGAACTTTATCAGAAAAATAATAAAAACATACAGAAAGTAAATTTTGATATCTTGATTCCAAAGAAGAATTTTATTTGGTCCAATATAACATATAAAATTGTCAAAAAGTGGATTTAAAAAGGGTTCTCCATCAAAAGGCGGTTAATCGACCTTTTAAAGAATATTAGAATATTTACGCTTAAAATTGGATTCATTCGAATTTTAAGCATGTAACATTTTTTGGATACACGTAAAAATATTTGAAAAAAATATATAATCATATTGTAGTTAGTTATGTTCATTCCCACCATTACAATGGCTAGGCATTAACTACCATTTAAAATAATATTATTATATTATTGGAGTGAAACGTAAGATTTCAAAGAAACTCGTTGTTGCGTATTGGGTACGCCATCGAGCATAGAATTCCATTTAAATTAATATTAACATTTTATTCACAAATATGGATAATTCTGAAAATTTCATATCCTTTATTTACCTGTGATGTTACAAGTATTGTTTGAAGGAACTCTCATTATTGGGGAATATCATCACAAGAAATGGGTTATATTTAGATACTTTAGAGAAAAAACAATCAAAGGATGGTTGAGGCCAACATCTATGATATATATCAATAGTTTCATTGGGATAACGGTGTATTATCTCCAATTTCTGAGAAATTCATCGCAAATGTCGAACCCCCTTACCAAACTAACATGGAAGGGAGTAAACATTGCATGAAATGATGAATGTGAAAAAATATTCATGGAGTTAAATAAGAGGCTTATAACTTCCCATGTGCTCGCACTACCCACAAGCGGAGAACTTTTGAAAGTATTCCAAATTTCATCGAGGAAGGTATTGGGATATGTGTTTATATATATTGAAAAATTCATTGCCTACGCCTCAAGGAAATTGAATATTATAGTGTAAAACAACCGCACACAAGATCTTGAGTTTGAAACAGTGTTCTTCGCTTAGAAAATTTTACAGAATTATCTCCTTGTGTGGAAGTTTTAAAAATATAACTATAATAAAAGTATCAAATATATATTCACATAGAAATATTTTAATATGTCCCGATAAAGATTGTTATAGGTGATCAATCACTATGACTAATCAATTCACTACTATCCAGGTGAACTGAAGAAAGTTTATGATATTCTATGTAGAATGTATTAAACTATTTTATCATCGATTAGAATTTAGAAGGATCCAGTTTTATTATAATTTAAGATGATGTACATGGGAATCATAATGGAAGGAACACCATCAATCCTTTCAAAAATTATTTCTCAAATGTATCTTTTGAAAGTATTAAAGGATGATCAAAAATACGATATATGATTTAAAACGAAAGTGGAAACTGTAAGAAAAGGTATATCTTATGAGTTCAATGTTAATGAAGAAGAAATTGTGATATTTGTGTCAAGACAATGTGCTCCTTCAAATCCTATTTTAAAGAAGGAACTATTGTATGATGAATATAGTTTGAATTTCCCCATTCAACCAAGAAACACAAATACATAGAGAGATCTCTGATAGAACTGTATATGGAACAACATGAAGAAGGAGATTTTGGAATATTCATTAAAGTGGATGGTATGTCAGCTAGTGGAGGCTAAAAAGAAGATTTATAATGGTATGATGCAACCATTACCCATACCAACATGGAAATGAGAAGACATCACCATAAACTTTGTCATCATATTTCCAAAGGCATCCAAGGGAAATAATGTTGTATGTGTTTTTTGGATCATCTTACTAAGACTGGACACTTCATTTCAATTCATGTGTTCTCATTGGATCAACATGAACGTATATACATTAGAGAATTGGCGAGATTCCATGGTGTATCACTATCAATTTTGTCTGATTGAGATCCAAGATTCACCTCTATGTTTTGGAAAAGTATCCAGAATTCTCTAAACACTGTGATGAGCATCAATATGGATTTTTCACCCTCAAAATGATTGAAAAATTGAGTGGAATATCTAGAAACATGAGGATATGTTGAGAGAATGATTAATTGACTTCAAATAAGGATGGGTTGAAATCTTCATTTGGTCATGTTCTCTTATTTCAATAGTTTCCACTCGATCATACAAATAGATCCCCATAAAGACCCATTTGGGAAGAGGTGTAAACAACTACAAGTTGGGATGAAGTTGGGTAACTCAAACTACAAAGTTCTGAAATGGTTAAGGAAATTATGGATAAGGTTAACCATTCTCTAGTACATCAATGCAACTTGCAGTCTATAGAAGAGCTATGCTGAAAATCATAAATGTGTCCTAGAGTCTGATTCTGGAGAAATGGTATTTCTCTACATATCTACATGGAGGAAGGTGATGATATTTGAGAAGAATGGTATGCTTAGTCCAAGGAGCATCAACCCTTTTTAGATACTTGATCACATCATAGTGGTGGTATATCAACTAGAACTCTTAGAGAACCAATCTCAAGTACATGATATATTCTATGTATCCCTATTGATGATGTATATACCAAAACCCCCACATTTACTCAATCCCTAGGTGGTACTATTGGAGAATTACATTTCTCATATTGAGTAGCTGGTGAAGACATGGGACCGTAGATAAACATTTCTATGAAATAAGACGATGCCCATAGTCAAAGTGATGTGGTGAAACAAAAATTTCGAAGAATAAACATGTAAACCATAGGAAGTGTTGAATAAGAGTTAAACAAATATATTTTATTATGGGAAAGGAAACATTCATTGGAAGTTTTTTTAAGGTGGGATGATTGTAACGACCCAGGCTGTTATTAATAAAATTCCACTTGCATTTTTATTAAATGACTTATTATATAAATTTGTTATTGAAAATAAATGAACTTATTTTATCTTATTATTTCCATTGGATTTAAAATATTGTTATGTATCATTACCATTGATAATTTATCCTTTGAACATGGATCACATGATTAGTATATATATATGATTTTTAAAAATACAATTTTCACAAATTAATGGCGACTACCAGTAGGATCGTACCCTATGAAGCCCATTTATCAGAGCTTATGAGGAAGATATCAATTATGTCCTTTTCCCTTGACCAAACCCAATTTGAGATCCAACAACTTAAGGTTGAGAAATAAATTTTTACATGAGAAGTTCAAGCTCATTGAGTTCACGACCCAAACCTTGTTCATTGAACTGCCCCATAAAATCCCTACCATCACACACCTTACCCTTAGGAAGTTTGCTGGTGTATTAATGGGATATGAAACAACACCTTAGAAATATGATTTTCCGTATTATTTTTTATATACTAATGAATATATTTCCATCCAATTATGTAGAGTTCATACCCAAAATAAGTAAAAAAATCCCCCCATTTCCTATATAATCCCACCCAGGATCCCATTTATCTAAACTCAAACTTCTTATAGCACACCCAAAATCTTTCCACTACTCCCTAGAGTCCTCCCAAAGGCACCCTGAACATTCAAGTATCCCCTCCCTCTCATTTGGAGTCACAAACTTCAATAAGATATCTTACACTCTCCTATTTTCTCAAAAACCCCATTTATATTATGTATTTTACCTTTAATTTTTTATGATGAGTTATGATATTCTATATTACCCTTACTATAAATTTTATATATAAATTCTGGGATATTATTTAAACTTTCATTAATCTTCTCATTATTCTCTATGTAAAGCCATTACCAGGAAAAAATATCGTAAGGATTATTTAATCTATTCAGGTATATTCGTTACATTGTGACTTATATTTACAAATTTCTAATTTTGGGATATGATTTTATATGTACCTAAAATGACCTATTTTATTTAAAAATAATAATAGAACCATTTTTTCTGATAAACCATTTTTATTAATTTTTATGTAATGTTGTTATGCTGTCCAAATTTCACCATGATATTTTTTTCCAAATCAATTGTATAGTGGATAAGATACCCATTATTCTATCTAGGGTAGTAACCTTTATGAACATATAATTATTTATTGTGGGCATACAGGTATATTTTTAAAATTACCTGATCATGGAATAAATTATGATGATGAATGAACCCATGATGTATGATCTTTGTGGAAAATTACGCATTATAATTAAATGATTGTGATGGATGCTTCCAGAAAGCTCTCCAATAGATTGGGTAAAATTTAGTATCATGATATGTCATTTTGGGATAGGGGTGTAACTGATTCCTTTATGGGAATTTTCCCACAATGAAGTTTTGGTGGTTTATCCTTGACATATGTTTATTATTCTATTTTTATATTGTTTCCACATTTCCCATGTAATGATTATCATGCTATATCATGCCTTATTATTCATGTTCCTTTTATTCATCATTGATATGCCAATTCACTAACATGTATTATATTCTTCATTCTATGCCTTTCTTATTACCTTAATTGGATTTATAGCTCACCCATTAATTATATTTTTCCCTAGAATATCTGATGTAGTTTAAATAACATGGATATTAGTAGTTTGATAATGATTTTTTTAATAATGTCGTTGTATCCCTTATTCAAGATGTTATTCAATATACATAGTTCCCAAAGACACTATACTTCTCAATCTTTTGGGTTGTATTGTGTGTACTTTAATGTAACTAACCATATGTTAATGATTGATAAGGATTTGGGTTGTTATAATTTTATATCCATATTCTAACCTTATCACTACTAAGGGTCTATAATAACCCATTTGGAGGCTTTTGGCATGATAAAAACATGGGTGTAATTGATTATTTTTAAAACATCAATGTGTTTCCTCTCCCCAAATAATAAAAGGCCACATGTATCCACATTTAATCTCACTTAAAAAGAAATTTGGTTCATACCTAACCATAAAAATAACTTCCATACTCCCATAAAAAATCCTAGATCCCTTGCTTTGATCAGAATCCATTCTATTAATGTTTTTGGTGAAAACCCAATGAATTTTACTATACAAGGGGTAATGATAATAAATGAGATTTATTATTATTTTTATTCATATAATTCATTTAAATCCATTTAAACTCGTCTTAAATAACAACCAATGTATCTTCCATATAGTTATATGTTATTATGTTGAGGTCATGACCTATATCCATTTTCTCTTCCTTCAAATCAGAAAGGAAAGCATTGATCATGGGTACGGTGTACTACCACCTCCCCTACTGAAACAATTAATTTTCCATCACAACCTTTTAAGGGTGGATATAAAAATTGATTTTACACATGTATATGATATTTTTTGTAAAATTATACTTTTATAATTTGTATATCATATATCACCTCTTAAGTTCTATCCAGTTTAAAATCTGATAGTGTCTCTCATGTGTACTGTGAACTACTGCCTCTCGAAACGATGTTATTCATTTTTCTGTTAGGCTTCTATAGAATTAAACAAGTATAAATTTATAGAATATATTTTATATAAATAAAATTATATTTATTCTTGAAAATTATTATTTCAAATAGTTCTTTATGCTTTCACCCATTAAGGAAATAATAATGTCGCTCGTGAGTACATGAGGCTTACTATCTCCATGAAGCGATGTGATCTATTCTCCATGTTCAAATTTAAATATATTTTTTAAAATATATATAATGAAA
Source organism: Viscum album (assembly GCA_963277665.1). Lineage (NCBI taxonomy): Eukaryota > Viridiplantae > Streptophyta > Magnoliopsida > Santalales > Viscaceae > Viscum > Viscum album. The sequence continues at coordinate 176,464,246 of OY728157.1, forward strand.
AATGATATTTATAACTTTAATATCATTATGTAGATGATTTAACTAATATTCACATGAATAGTAATATTCATGAAAAACCCCACCTGGGAAACAAACGCAATTAACACATGAAATAATGAAAATAATGAAATACAATTATAAAATGGGTGTAGAATGTATAAGGGTATATCATATGATATTATAAATATTTATATGGTTTTGGTATAAGTTTAAGATATTATTTAAACAATTATAGAAGAGGTTAAATCATGTTCAATAAAAAGAATGCGTGTGGTAAGGGTCTTCATCTCCATTTCCCTTCATTGAATAATATTGTAATTTTATTCTCCTAATTTATTTTATATGGTTTAAATATTAACCCTTTTACATGTAATATCATTAGTAATTAATTTTTTTTTGGTATTTTAGGTTTCAATTTGATTTATTTCATCCATGGGGATTTTAATAAAATGTAACCCAATGGTAAAGATTTTTACAACTCAATGTCATCTCATTAGGTTATATTAGTTATCCATTTTCATTGATATTAGAATACTTTTCATTTAATTAAATTTTACTATATAATATAGTATTTTCAAATTTTTATGTGTATTTACATGTGATACACAAAATCAATTCATTATTTAAATCTCACATCAACATTAGGATCTTTGTAACTATTTATTTAATAATCTCATATTAATTAGGATTTGTTAAGATTGAATTTACATTGAATGAAATTATTAAACAATTGTATAATAAATCCATTTCATTTAATTGTCATATTTTTATTCATTATTTTTCATGTAATGGATTAGGAAATGTTTTATTATAAAATATAACATCATTTCTCTCTTTAGTCAAAATTACATTTTCTTCCAAAACCATGTTTTCAAAAAATGTTTTTATCACTTTTAAAAATATTTATTAGATACATTTATATATATGATTTATTTTTTTGTAATTTGTTTGAAATAAATCTTCTTTTTGTTTTGAAAACATGCATTATTTTCCTTTTACTGAATAAATACATGAAATATTTTTTTAACTTGTAAAAAAATAATTTATTTTCTCCCATATTGACAATAAAATGTTTTAAATATTCTTTTATATAGTTCAAATTTTATATAAAAAGAAAATTATTTTCAATTGGTTTTGAACTTTTATTTCTTAAATTATTCTCAATGTAAAAAATGATATTTTCCTCAAAAATGTTTTTACTGACATTTTTACCGAATTATTATTCATGAATGAATACAACCCTTTATTTTATTTATAATCCACTAGATTTTAGTTTTATTTATTCCATACATATTCATTATATAAATAGTTTTGGTCATTTTAACTAGGAAACTTTTTGAAATTCACTTTCTTGATTAATTTTCTTTTTCATTAATTTTCCATTGAAATATTCACTTTCTTATGACCATTAGAAATTGAATTTCACCTAAATATCCATGTTATTTATCTAGGATATGTTTATTTCTTAGAAAATATATCATTAATACCTAAAGTTTTTTACATGAAATTTTATTTGATTATATGGGGAAATATTTATAAATTAGTATTCTTTACTCAGTAAAAATATTTTATTACAATTAAAATTGTTTACGAATTAAATCTATTATTTGATATATAATGAAATTTGTGGAAAAGTAGTGAATTTTTTTCCTAGAATATATATCCCCTAGATGAATCATTAGTTTCAAGAGGTTAATCAATAAGCTAGAATTAAATCGGTGTTTGCCTATAGTATTAAATTTTTTTCTCAACGGCCTTGATAGTAGTGGTATCATGATTCTTTTGATAGTGAAACCCAATATTCAATAATGTAATTAATTAATAACTGAATTAATATTATCCTTGATATTTTTGAAATGATATTATCTCAAGCTGAATTTTCATTCATTGTTTTTCTATTAAATGGAATGTGTTTTATATTATTTACATTATCCTATAGATAACTCATTATATAATCATGATAGTGTAGTTATTTCTTTAATGAAAGGTATTTTGAGATATTTAACTTTACTTATCGATTATTCCTTATATTATCAGGAAAGGCATTATATTTAATAAATATCATGGGTGTGTTGATATTTACCCTCCCATATTTTTTATTAATTATATATATATGAAAGTAAAGTTATTTATTAAATGGAATGTGCGTTCAATTATTTACTTTACATCCCATGTTATTATAATCCTTTTTTAGATTAAATTAAATTTATTTAATATCTTGAATTTTACTGTACACCAATTTAATCTTGTGATACATGAAATATCATCTGATCTTGTGTTACACACAACATTAAGTTTCTACAAATCAAAACATTATAATTATAACTATTTAAACAAGACAATTATAACCTATCCATTTACATATTTTATATGACCAGTAATAAAAACTTTATAAATATTATTTATAATGATTTCAAGTTAATAAAACAAATTGATAATGAAATATATAATTTTCGGTATAGTCTATATGTTTTGAAAAATACTTTTTCTCAAAAGAACCTCTTTTTATGTACTTCAATGGAAAATAATAAAATTAGATTTATAAAAATTTATAAATTACAATATTTTAAATGAAATTTAATTTTTGAATTCATAATTTCAAAATTATTTAATGATTAATATTTGGGATCTTTTTGAAATATATCATTTTTTGATGAATATTGAAAAATACAGAATTTTAATTGAAAAATTATTTTTTCTAATTTATTAATAAAGTTAAATTATATATTAATTTTCATTTAAAGTATAATTAGATAAATTTGACATAAATTAATCAAATTTATTTCATTTTAAAGAAGTTCAAATATAAATTGGATATAAAAACTTTTCAAACTTTTAAACATTTTCGCTTAAAAACCCATCTTGCACGACTCTTCTTCGTTGTTAATTTTAAATTAATTAAACCCAATTTTGTTATTATAATTTTAAAAAATTGATTATATATTTTTAATAAATATAATTTATAATTTATAATAAGTTCAGATTCAATTTTTTTACGTAAACTATTAGTGATATTAATTAAAATTCATTATAATGATTAAGGTAAATATGAGGTTACATAGTGGTTAAATTTTAATTTTGTGGTCCTAATAACTTAGAAAAAATTCAAAAAACTATTTTACGGATATTCATAGACCAATTACCATATTGTTTCTAAAATGAAAAATTATTGGAGTCACATTATGTAAGGGAGTTCAATAAAAAATGTCTACAATTTTGTATTTACTAGAATGCAAGTCCTCCACTATGAAAATGCTCTCACCCCCTCACATATTCACACCTATAAATCTATTTTTAATGAAAAAAAAACAACCCAAATATCCTCAAAATTTTCTTCCATTAATACTATATACCTTAATTTTGGATGAAATCTAACAATGGAAGAACATTGGAGCTAACCAAAAAGAGTTACCCAAAAAGAGGAAACATCCTTCAACAAGTACTTTTGTTTTATTTCATTCTCCCCCAAATCAATTATTATTATTTCATGATTATATAATATCCATAGTATCCTCAATATAATGATATTTAGTTATGTTATAGGTATGATTTACATTATTACACACTCCTAAAAAATTGGATTATCAATCATTATTCTTGTGTTTGATGGACAACCGCCTCACGAACCGATATCATTTGTTCTTCCATTGCAAAATTTCATGGTTGATAATTGTGATGGAATTTATTTTTGTATATTTTATATAAGATATTTCTGATTTATTTATGTTTTTGGAATTTTTATACTTCATTTTCCTTCATGAATTTAATTTTACGGTAATAAGATAACTTTTTTTGTAGATGTCTGGACTACCGCCTCCTCCAAGCGATGTGATTTATTTATACTTTACATGGGATTTATTATAGATGAGTTTAAGAAAAATATGTATTATAAATGAAAACATAATTATAATTTTATTATATAATATGTATTTTTATATATATATATATATCATTCACATATCTTATTTATTTCAACACAACAAGGAAATGGAAACAATGCTCATGTGAACGCACAACCCATCGTCTCCATGAATAGTGTATTTCATTTACTTTTGTAATATTTTATATATTATTATAAATACACATATAATAAATATATATAATATATATGTCATGTTTATCATTATGAATATTATTAAATCATAATATACTTAAGAGGACTAAAAATATTACAAATCAAAACACATAAAAAAAATTAAGCGATAATTACCTAAAACGTAGCCTTAACATGGAAGTATTTATAAATGGGTAAAAAAAGGTCATAAAAAATATATGGTGTTATATAATTGAATATATTTATTTAATATATGTATAATAAACAATTATTTATTATACTAGATGTTTGAAAGAGTACGATGAGAGTCAATACATATGGTAAATGGATTTCTTGTATCACTTTTCTTTATGTAAGACTTATGCCTTTTTCACCAGTAATTTCATTTGTCTGGTGTATATAATACAAATGAAGAATTTTTTGGTCCTTATAATGGAATTTATTTTTATTTAAATATCCATTTATTGATCTATATTTCATGGGGTTTTATGGTTCAAAAGTTACCAAATCTGTAAGGTAAAATTTTCAACATTTTCCTTTATTGAGAAACATGTTTTGTTATGTGCCTATATTATTTTAAAAATTTTATATAATGTAATTTGTAATTTTATATCACTAATATCCTTATTTTCATTAAATTTTAAGATTCATGTAATTTTATTATTTATGTGGATTTCGATTCAATTTTTCCAAAGTGGTATGTTTTTGTTGCAATAATCTCATCATTTATCGGGATTATTTATGATTTTTATTCCATTCATGAAATATTATTAAAAATATCTTAAGAATTATCATGAATTTTCTTATATATTAGTTATTAATGAAATCCACATGTAATGGTACCATTTTTTTTCTCACTATGGTACTTAATATTATAAAGACAAATTTTTTATGAAAATCTGAAATCATTTCTCTTATTAGTCGGAAAGCTATTTTCTTCCTAAAACTGGTTTTGTTAAATTTTTTCAAAAATATTTTAGAAATATATTTTTTAGATTAATTTAAAATAAAAAGTATCACAATGATTTCCAACTCATCCTTTATTTCTTTTCTGGTATATTTTCAATGAAAAAGGTTTTCATAATGTTTTACGTTTTATTTTTTTCCAAAAGGAAAAGGATTTTTTCTTTAAGAACTATATTAAATGATAATGAAAAATTATTTTACATCTAATATGACATACCTTAGTGTTACTAATTAATTTACGGTGATATTAACTAATTTTATCATTCATATTCATTCTATGAATGTTTTATATCTTGATGTTAGGATGTTTATGAAACTCATACCTCTTCGGCAAGTTACATGCTTTATGAAACCCATTTCCCATTCATGGGTTACATTATTATGGAGCATATTTATCATACATGGGTCATATTATGTTTAGAACTATTTTATTTATGGGGTTATGATTTGATAAAATTATTATTGAACCTATCGCTTTTCCAAAGGTTTTCAAATCTGTTTTCAAAAAAAAGTTCTCAATTTTTTTAATTTAGTAAAAAAAATTAAAAGAAAAATGATATTTTCATAAATAATTGTTTTAAATGATCTTTAAAAATAATTTTCTATATAATATGTTATTATTTGGTGCTAGTTATTCATTTCTAGGGATATTATCTAATGTATCCATTCATATTCTTTTTCTGATGGTTTTTTTGGATGGAGTGATGTTTAGGAAACTCGTTACTCTTCCATAGGTAACATGCATTACAAATCCCTTTTATCAGTAACATGACATGTTATTGTAGATCCCATTTCAAATTCATTGTTAAAGTTATTATGATATACTATTATTTTCATGTGTTATCTTTGATGAAATGAATATTTGACCTGTCTTATTACCATAGGTTGTGAAATGATGACATATTTATGATACCTAATTCATTTCATGGGTTATGATATAATTATTGTTTATGATCTTATGGAACATGTATGTATCATTTAATTATGATATTTATGGGAATTATATATCCCTCTAAATAATTGGGTAAATATTTTTTTTCATGAGATAGAAATCACTATAATGGAGAGGGAACTTGGTTTAGTAAAGGACATTGTCCGGTATGATGGTATTTGAAGTAATCCTTGACTACTAAGATGACCAGAAGAGTGAACTATGACTAAAAATTTGGTTCGATTAGTGAAACCATTCCATGAATATAGACATGGAATTATTATCTAACTAATATGGAAATAACTTTTTATGATTATGTGTCTGGAATAATTCCATGTCTTATTTCAATGTTATGATTTCTTATATTTTGATACCAATTCAATTATATTTCAAGTGTTATAAACTTCCGATATTTATTACATTATTAATTTTTATGATCTTCGATATGTAGGGTATGATATTATAATGTTATTATCACATTATCATTCCCTTATTTTCATTATTATTCGTATATATCTCCCTTTATTACACATAATGAGAATCTAAGATCACCGCTTTTTATGTTTTCTTTGACCAGCTTATGAAGATATTTATTATGTATAACATATATAATAAGGGTCCTAGTCATGAATAACCTAGTGAGAAATAATTTATCACACTTATATAACAATTTATTTGTTTCCATGTTTCTAAAGAAATAAAACTAATATGGTTTTGGGTGTCTTTTTGGGTAATGTATTAAGGATTCCTAAAAAATGGTGTAATTTCTATGGATGATAAGAGAAGGTCTCTGTAGTGGGTATCATAATAAAAGATTATATATGTAGAGACATGAAGCTTGACGTACATGGACATTACATTACTTTTGTAGAATACTTAGTATATAACAAAAACACACACACAAGTACCGTAATAGTTTAGTGTCTTTGGAAACTCGGAATATAATCTTTTAATCGTGGTGAAAGATCTTCAACATCTCCCATAAAGATCTTCTTTTTTTCTTAACCTAAATCCTTTCTTTATGTCCTGGGGAAAAGAAAACATAAAAGGGTGAGCTCAAATGCTTAGTAAGGGTAAACAAAATAAATATCAATCACTTCATATTCATAAGAACATATCTTTTGGAAATCTTAACCTGCAAAAGAGATCATAATTTCATAACATGGGATTAATTATAGTAGTGAAATGTAATCCCAATAATCATAACTTAAAACATTAAACTTTTTGGTATACACACATAATCATAGAGAATCATTTCTTGTTAGTGAAGACTCATTGCCAAGACTATCTTAGTGGACAAAGTCCATTTTTGAACCGAGTTCATTCCTTATTTCAGTCCTATTTCACTGAACCGGTATAACCTACCGTTCCATCCATGTCTATCTCATGAGATATAAAATCTTTACCCAATGAATTTGAGGGAGATATAGGTCCCACCCATCTCATAATGATACCATTCATATATGTGCCACAAAATCATAAATCATACATCATTGCATAACCCATGTAATAAAAATGGGATTCTTAAACAACATGACATCATAAAACAATTCATATAAGATAAAGGAATTCATAAAAATAATTCCATCACAACATAATCAAATCAATGTAATAATAAGGATAGAAACAGAACCCTATATTATCTTAGATGGAAAATAATTTTGATAAATCACTTGAACTCCATTCTTGAGGAAAATATCCTTTCTACTTCAAAAACATTTTTCTTTCTTAACATGTCATACAATTTTAAACTAAAAGACGTTTATTAAAAATAAACATCAAAACTTGTAAATGAAGCTTCTTGGAAATAATGTTTTAAAAATCCATTCATGCGGTATAAGTTAAAATAAACATTCTTCTCGTACTTTTGTCGGAAAAGTCAAAAAGTACTTCATACGAAAAACGATAAAAGATTCCTTTTATATCTTTTACTAAAAACTCAACAAAGGGTAAAATTTGATTTAAACAATTGTAGGTGGATGGAAACAATATTACATATTTAGGAACCATGGATGTGGATGGTAAAATACACCCCAGTAAATGCCAAAGTATAAACAATCTCGGATAAAAATGAGATTGTGATATTTCCCTTACCTTAGGTCCGATTTGCTTCGTAACTGTCTGAACCCCCTGTATAATGATTTAAATAATGTCATTGACTTATTCCATAATCATAATCATTATTATGATATCATATATGGTTCACTTATGACTTTATATTACCCGTTCTTTTGTAAATTCCATGTTAAAGAGTGTTTTGGGTAAAATCGTTTCATTTTTCGTACGTGTTTTGACTTGTAATTATTAATATGATTACTTAGATCATGATTACTTAATTCCAGAATATAAAACATGATTTATATATAATATATATTCAGAATATACATATATATAATATATCAGTAAATAGAAAGAAATACATTGTTCATGGAGACGGTAGGTCGTACGTACGCATGAACGCTGTATTCGTTTCCTTATTGAGTTGAATGGAATTAAGTAAATGACATACATATATATACACATAAATCCAGTATCGTTATTATGTCATATATTTCGTGATTACTTATTATATATAATTATAATCATTCATGAATGGTTAACGTGGAGAATGAATCTCATCGCGTCGTGGAGACGGTAGTCCGTACGTACGCACGAGCGATGATATCGTTCTCATGATCGTGGAATTGTATTAGAGTGTATGTATACTATTTCAAAATCAATATCACTTTACTATAATCATATATAGTTATTATGTACACCATTATACCCATCCAAGTAAGGTGGTGGTGGAAAATAGATTACACCACGGCGTGGAGATGGTGTTCCGTACGTACGCACGCGCGGTGATTTCGTTTTCCGTAGGATGGTGAAATAGGGTTTTTTCATAATTATAATAACATATCAGCATATGAGTGATACATATTTTATTACTTCATAATGAAACAACCTAAGAAGAAGAAGTGGAAGAAGAAATAAAGTTGAAAGAATCGGTAACGGACATTACCTCTTCTTTGAAGCGCCTCTTTGAGATCTCCTTTTAGGGCACTAAAATTGGTCTTTGAGGAAGACCAGAACCTCTAGGATGTTTCTAGGGACGTGAAGAAGAGAATTTGGTAGGGGTTGGCCGAGCTTGAAGGCTCAATGTTGTTTGAGGAAGAGAGGGAGGAGGTGTGATTTTATAAGGGAGGAGAGGGGCACCTTTGGAATAACAAAAAATATTATTTTATTATAAAGCCAAATTCGGTTTTAAATAGATCCAAATTGCATTATTTCGAAGCTAATGTGGGGATGGGTCGAAATACTCTCATCCAATATAATTTGGACATGTTTAGTTCACTATTTTAAGCTTATCATTTAGTTTTAACTTTAAGTTAGATAATTTTACTTTTACCGTGTCTTTTTTTGTTCTTACACTATAAGGTTAATAAACTTACTATATAAAGCCAAACGAACCCCAAGCTGTTTATTATTAATATATATTATCTTATTTATGTCATTTGGCCGAACCATATATTTTTAGGAATAAAATAACAATTAATAATATAATATTTGTTTTAAAAACCATTTTATGTCAATTTTGACACTATTTAGTAATTGATTTTTCTGAAAATCCTAACAGAATGATTAGCTCGAACCAAGTTAATTAAATATATACTAACATGCCATATTAACCTATAAAATTAATTTAATTCATAAAAAGTCTCAAATTACATTTATTTGGATATTTATAACATCAATTATGTCAATATTTCATTAATAAGAAAATTACTGCATCATCGTTGTGTCATAAATAAATTAAATTATTTAATGTCTAAAAATTACAAATAAAATTCCATTATGTAGGAAATCTCTTTAGATTTCTAATGAATATTTATAGTCTAATTTATATTATGTATAACCCTATATTAAAAATGATATACTTAATAATCATTGATTTTAACTATTTTAACCATTCTTTAAATAAATTAATAATAAATGCCCTAATCTAATTCAAGTGGGCCTAAATGGTCATATTTTGTTCCTAAGGTTGTTTTGGGTCGAATTACACTTGTCCAATAGAATTAGTACATGTGTTAGGGTAATAGTAATATCATTTTTACCCTTAATTTCCCTATTTAATTTTAACCGTGGTAAAAAAAGTAAAATGTTACTATTCACCAAAAATTATTTTCATCTCATTGAACCACATTTTACTTACTAACATCAACTGTGTCTCTCAGATTTTTGAAATTCCACTCACAAAAGTGGTAAAATTAAGTTTTATGAAAAATTCATTTTTTTAACTACCACTTAGTGGTTTCACTGTTCATCAAAAAAATAAAAGTTTCCAGAAAAATACCAAAAATTAGGCCTAAGCTATATTTGATATTATGAATTCAAAAATGATGTCTATTTTACCAAATTCAAAAAATATCAGTTGCATTAATTAATTTAAAAATTAATTCCCATCGTCAAAACAAATAGCGTGTTCTTAATAGATAATGTCTATCAAAAGATTGACAGTTGTTTATGTCTGGTTTAAATGTGAAATTACATCCAATAAACAAAATTGTATTAAATTGTAAAAATATATTCTAAATATAATTTAAGACCAATAAAATTAATAATTTATCACTATTAATTATTTCTATTAAAAAGGTTGTTTTTAATTAAAATTTAGTAATTTTCACTATTCATTAGAAAATGAAAGTTATCCGAAAAGTACCAAAATTTCACCCTAAGCTAATTTCGATATTCCGAATCCAGAAATTAAGTCCATTTTGAAAAATAAAATTTACAAAATTTCAAAAAGTGGTTATTACTATTCAAAACGGCTAGTTTTAATAATATTTTAATAGCATATCGTTGTTTAGTGAAACTCAGTATTGTGTACTACACACGCTATCGAGGAAGGTCGTGATTTCATGTAATGCAAGTCATGTCAAGGATGCGTGTTGTGCAAGCTCCTTTTGGTGTAGCGTACAACACAAGACATTAATGAAATTAAAAAGAATATTTTTTCATAAAATCTCAGGGTGTTACATTCTACCCCCCTTAAAATGAATTTCGCCCTCGAAATTCGTCGGGGTTATAAATGGTTTACTATTTGAAAGTTTCTTTAATATAAACCCACATCATAAAAAGGAATACCAAAACCACTCTTTAAAAACAAAAGTATGAAACGTAACGGTTACCCAAATAAACTAATCACTGTGTTTCCACATAGGTGAAAATATGGATATGGAAGAGAAATCTAACCATCATGTTCTGATGGAGAGTGGTAGAGAACATGGCTATAGAAAAGCCAGTAATCACAAAGTCATAAATTTGTGACGATCTAAGGTACCATCTGATTCATCAGATATAAGAGCACTAGGAGAACATTTTTGGTTTTCAAGATCATTTCCCTAAAGTTGAGGAAATTGGAATTAGAAGAAATACTTTCGTGATTTTGGTATAGTCTCACCGTTTTTCATTCTTGGGACAATTTCCACTTCATCTCTTAAAGAAATGAAGTTGAATTTGTCATTCATGATGTGTTAGCAGATCATGTGATAGAATGATGGGTCATTCCATCTATCTCAAACAAAAGTTTAGAAAAGTTATCAAAAAATACATAAGTCCATCTAGAGTGAGATTAATCATATATAGTTCCTAAAATGGACTTATACTTCATATATCATACTGATTAATATAATAAAACTAGTTTCTACTAAACAGGGACTTCCTGTAGGCCAGTGGTAGGCAATAAAGGCCAGTCGTACTTCGGTTGTGGGTTCGATTCCCACAGCCTTGTCCGACGCGATGGGTTGTCGCCCGTCCTGCAGGTTGTCCTTTTTCTAAAACTACATTACTATAACATCACATAAATAATATCAAAAAAATTTCTATCCTTAATCAATAATAACTTATGTTTAACATAATCCATTCCAATCTTTAGGCTTATCTAAAATACTTCGGTCCAAGCTCATAGTATAAAGAAAACGATTACTTGAAATGTCGTCAACCAAGCATGTGAATACCATCATTTATCCCCCATATATCATATTGGTCACATTCCAATCATGTGAATACCTTAATGATGTATTCTCTTGAAAAATGAATACCCATTAATCCTTAGTGAAAACATGAATGCTGTCAAAAGTTAACTCTTTCCACATACCGAAATCCAAAAATTCTATATACTCAAACCATGATATAACATTCTCCTTATATCAGTCATGAGCTCATGAATACTATCAAACATTTAATTTTCTCCTTATCCCTTCATTATGCGCATATCATCTACATTCCAAAAATATCTGAATAACCTTTCATGGATACTGGTAACATTAATCATACACTTTCAAAACTCAAGGAATGACAACAGTGTAACAATCCTTCGATGTCTATCTATTCAATAGTACCATGAGATTACTTATAAAACATTACACATGATAAACATGTAATCATTCCACTACATTCTTAAACCATTGACCGAGCTTCAACAATTCTTTTATCTCACATATCATTTGTAGTCTCTTTATCATTATCCACATAAATACTACCCATATGACCATACTGATTCTCTTCATGAGACTTTCCCTTAGGGCATTAGTTTGAATAATGCCCGTACATTCCACATTTAAAACATTTAACCATTGTTGATGTCGTAGCATTACCATTATCCTCATCCCTAGTGTTAACTGAACCTTTTCCTTTGCACTTACTGGCTTTGTGTCCTTTTTTTCCACACCCAAAGAATCTTCCAGTTCCTTTGAAACATTCTCCTGGATTCCTCTTCCCACATGATTTACATAGGGGAAATTGAACTTTATTTCCTCTATGATCATCATGAAACTCCATCTTTCTCTTATTAGCTGAGTCAGGAAACTTACCAAATTTTACTTTATTGATCATATTATGAGATTGCTGATTCGGCATAATAATGATTTTTGGACTTCCAAATCCCATTTCATTTGGTTTCTCATGAAGAATATCATTCCATTGTCCATCATATCCTCCATTATCGTGAATCATCTTGTTTCCAGCCATTTTCTAAAACTCAAAAAGAATAGTGTGAGAGGAAAAAATCATAATAAAGGGGGAGTAACATCAATATCTAACATCTTTGGTTTAATCTAATATCGTTACCATAGTTCGAGGATTATATCCTATACGTATACTTATCCTTAGGGACATCCCTAGACATACCTTAGAAATATCTCTAGGGATCTCACTAACGTTCACGCATCCTAGTTTCCAAAGGTTGACTAAACCTTTTCTCTGATACCAACTATAGCGGTCTGGAATTACTTCCAGTGGACTATAATTGATACCTATCAGGTTACTCCATGGGCGGCTACACCCCCTGGGCGAGACACACCACCATCCCCAGTGGCAGCCATTTCCTCATGAAGCCCTTGGGCGGAGATCCATGCTTCGTCCAATGCTCACATGTGAGAGTTCCCAAGGATCGGATACATTCCTACCTCCTTTGCCTCTGATACCAACTGTAGAGACCCGAAGATTGACATACATGGACATTAAATTACTTTTTCAGAATACTTAGTACATAACAAAAACACACACACAAAGACCGTAATAGTTTAGTGTCTTTGGAAACTCGGAATATAATCTTTTAATCGTGGTGAAAGATCTTCAACATCTCCCATAAAGATCTTCTTTTTTTCTAAAACTAATTCCTTTCTTTATGTCCTGGGAAAAAGAAAACATAAAAGGGTGAGCTAAAATGCTCAGTAAGGGTAAACAAAAGAAATATCAATCACTTCATATTCATAAGAACATATCTTTTGGAAATCTTAACCTGCAAAAGAGATCATAATTTCATAACATGGGATAAATCATAGTAGTGAAATGTAATCCCAATAATCATAACTTAAGACATTAACTTTGTGGTATACACACATAATCATAGAGAATCATTTCTTGTTAGTCAAGACTCATTTCCAAGACTATCTTAGTGGACAAAGTCCATTTCTAAACCGAGTTCATTCCTCGTTTCAGTCCTATTTCACTGAACCGGTATAACCTACCGTTCCAGCCGTGTCTATCTCATGAGATATAAAATCATTACCCAATGCATTGGAGGGAGATAGAGGTCCCACCCATCTCATAATGATACCATTCATATGTTTGCCACAAAATCATAAATCATACATCATTGCATAACCCATGTAATAAAAATGGGATTCTTAAACAACATGACATCATAAAACAATTCATATAAGATAAAGGAATTCATAAAAATAATTCCATCACAAAATAATCAAATCAATGTAATAATAGGGATAGAAACAGAACCCTATATTATCTTAGATGGAAAATAATTTTGATAAAACACTTGAACTCCATTCTTGAGGAAAATATCATTTCTACTTCAAAAACATTTTTCTTTCTTAACATGTCATACAATTTTAAACTAAAATAAGTTGATTAAAAATAAACATGAAAACTTGTAAAGGAATCTTCTTGGAAATAATGTTTTAAAAATCCATTCATGCGGTATAAGTTAAAATAAACATTCTTCTCGTACTTTTGTCGGAAAAGTCAAATAGTACATCGTACAAAAAAACGATAAAAGATTCCTTTTATATCTTTTACTAAAAATTCACCAAAGGGTAAAATTGGATTTAAAAAATTTTAGGTGGATGGAAAAAATATTAAATATTGAGGAAACATGGATGTGGATGATAAAATACACCCCAGTAAATGCCAAAGTATAAACAATCTCGGATAAAAATGAGATTGTGATATTTCCCTTACCTTAGGTCCGATTTTCTTCGTAAGTGTCCGAACCCCCTGTATAATGATTTAAATTATGTCATTGAATTATTCCATAATCATACTCATTATTATGATATCATATATGGTTCACTTATGACTTTATATTACCTGTTCTTTTACAAATTCCATGTTAAAGAGTGTTTTGGGTAAAATCGTTTTATTTTTCATCCGTGTTTTGACTTGTAATTATTCATATGATTACTTAGATCATGATTACTTAATTCTAGAATATAAAACATGATTTATATATAATATATATTCAGAATATACATATATATAATAGATCAGTAAATGGAAAGAAATACACCATTCATGGAGACGGTAGGCCGTACGTACGCATGAACGATGTTTTCATTTCCTTATTTAGTTGAATGGAATTAAGTAGATGACATACATATATATACACATAAATCCAGTTTCATTATTATTTCATATTTTTAATGATTACTTATTATATATACTTTATAATCATTCATGAATGGTTAACATGGAGAATGAATCTCATCGCGTTGTGGAGACGGTAGTCCGTACATACGCACAAGCGATGATATCGTTCTGATGATCGTGGAATTTTATTGGAGTGTATGTATACTATTTCAGAATCAATATCACTTTATAATAATCATATATAGTTATTATGTACACCATTATACCCATCCAAGTAAGGTGGTGGTGGAAAATATATTACACCACGGCGTGGAGACGGTATTCCGTACGTACGCACGCGCGGTGATTTTGTTTTCCGTAGGATGGTGAAATAGGGTTGTTTCATACTTATAATAACATATCAGTATATGAGTTATACTGATGTTATTACTTCATAATGAAACAACCTAAGAAGAAGAAGTGGAAGAAGAAATAAAGTTGAAAGAATCGGTAACAGACATTACCTCTTATTTGAAGCGCCTCTTTGAGATCTCATTTTAGGGCACTAAAATTGGTCATTGAGGAAGACCATAACCTCTAGTGTGTTTCTAGGGAAGTGGAGAAGAGAATTTGGTAGGGTTTGGCCGAGCTTTATGGCTCAATGTGGTGTGAGGAAGAGAGGGATGAGCTGCCCTTTTATAAGGGAGGAGAGGGGCACCTTTGGGATAACTAAAAATATTATTTTATTATAAAGCGAAATTCGGTTTTAAATAGCTCCAAAATGAGTTATTTCGAAGCTAAGGTGGAGATTGATCGAAATAATCTCATACAATAGAATTTTGACATGTTTAGTTCACTATTTTAACCTTATCATTTAGTTTTAACTTTAAGTTAGATAATTTTACTTTTACCGTGTCTTTTTGTGTTCTTACACTATAAGGTTAATAAGCTTACTATAAGAAGCCAAACAAACCCCAATTTGTTTATTATTAATATATATAACCTTATCTAAGTCATTTGGCCAAACCTTAAATTTTTTGGAATAAAATAAGAATTAATAATATAATATTTGTTTTAAAAACTATTTTATGACAATTTTGACACTATTTAGTAATTGATTTTTGTGAAAATCATAACAAAATGATTAGCTCGAACCAAGTTAATTAAATAAATAATAACATGTCATATTAACCTAGAAAATTAGTTTAATTCATCAAAAGTCTCAAATTACATTTATTTGGGTATTTATAACATCAATTATTCCAATATTTCATTAATAAGATAACTACTGCATCATCGTTGTGTCATAAATAACATAAATTATTTAATGTCTAAAAATTTAAAATAAAATACCATTATGTAGGAAATAGTATTATCTTTCTAATTAATAATTATAGTTTAATTTATCTTATGTATAACCCTATATTAAAAATGATATACTTATTAAACATTGATTTTAACTATTTTAACCCTTCTTTAAATAATTTAATAATAAATGTCCTAATCTAATCCAAGTGAGCATAAATGGTCATATTTTATTCATAAAGTTGTTTTTGGTCGAATTACACTTGTCTTATAGAATTAGGACATGTGTTTGGGTAATAGTAATATCATTTTTACCCTTAATTACCCTATTTACTTTTAACCGTGGTAAAAAAAGTAAAAAGTTACTATTCACCAAAAATTATTTTCATCTCATTGAACCAAATATTACTTACTGACATCAACCGCGTCTCTAGGATTTTTGAAATTCCACTCACAGAGGCGGTAAAATTAAGTTTTATGAGAAATTCATTTTTTTTAACTACCACTTAGTGGTTTCACTATTTATCAAAAAAATGAAAGTTTCCAGAAAAATACCAAAAATTAGGCCTAAGCTATATTTGATATTATGAATTAAAAAATGATGTCTATTTTACCAAATTCAAAACATATCAGTTGCATTAATTAATTTAAAAATTAATTCCCATCGGAAAAACAAATAGCGTGTTCTTAAGAGATAATATCTATCGAAAGATTGACAGTTGTTTATGTCTGGTTTAAATGTGAAATTACATCCAATAACCAAAATTGTATTAAATTGTAAAAATATATTCTAAATATACTTTAAAACCAATAAAATTAATAATTTATCAATATTAATTGTTTCTATTAAAAAGGTTGTTTTTAATTAAAATTTAGTAATTTTCACTATTCATCAGAAAATGAAATTTATCCGAAAAGTACCAAAATTTCACCCTAAGCTAATTTCGATATTCCGAATCCAGAAATGAAGTCCATTTTGAAAAATAAAATTTAAAAAATTTAAAAAAGTTCTTATTACTATTCATAACGGCTAGTTTTAATAATATTTTAATAGCATATCGTTGTTTAGTGAAACTCGGTATTGCGTACTACACACGGTATCGAAGAAGGTCGCGATTGCATGTAACACAAGGCAAGTCAAGGATGCGTGTTGTGCAAGCTCCTTTTGGTGTAGCGTACAACACAAGACATTAATGAAATTAAAAATAATATTTTTCATAAAATCTCAGGGTGTTATAATATAAAATTTGGAAACTATGATGAGAAAACTTTTACTAATATCCCTAATGAAATGCCTCCAAGGATAATCTTATGGATGTATCAAAGTACAAAAAATATCCAGTAAATTTGATAAAGGAAGGTGTGGGTGGTTTCCTAGAAATACAAATCTATCTGGTTAATATAAGATGATATAGATTTTTCACATATCTACATAAGGGTAACAACCCCAACACCACTATTTTGAGTTAGACGCTGTCAAGAACTGGTGCATGACAGCAGGCATTGCTGTGCACCTAGTTTGACACTCCCAAGTGATATTCTTTGGAAATTCAAAAACTTTTCATGAATCATAAAAAAATTTAACTAGAATTTTTCAATGGATAACAAAGGATAAACCAAAGGAATCATATATTAAAGAAGTTATCATAATTTAGACATCCTAAAAGTGGGTTTTCATGATTATGTGGCTCCCCATAAAGATAATTTTTTCTTATACTATAATTTTTGTTTACAGTTAATGGCTGGAACTTGAAGTTACTATATTAATGATGAGTGCGATAGATATTGAAATGATTCAACTCCCAATAATATGAATTCTATGGGATGTGGAATGTAATGTATCATTTCAATGATCAAAAAACTTTCTAAATATATTAATTATGATAGATATCCAAATGAGAAAAGGAGGGAACAAAATTCCATTGATTAATTTATGAAGAAATATCCACCTTATTTTAGTTGGACTTCTGATCCACTAGTTCTAGGCTACCAGGTTTTGGGTATTTAAACAATACTTCATTTATTTAATGATAAAATCATCCTCCTTTAAATTTAACTCATGTCTGTCTTTATATAGACAACCAAAAATTAATAGTTTATTGTTCAACACTTCAACATATAAAACATCTTTTGACATAATTTCTTTGGATCAATCATAGAAAAGAGACGAACAAAAATGTTTATAGAGTAATAATTAACAAAGTTTACTTCTCCATTTTCATGGATTCAATATTTCTTAAAATAATTTCATCACTAATCATATAGGAGGTGTACAAACTATCAAAAATCCATAATCTAATTATTCTACAAGCTAAAAATGTACCATTAGTAAGATACATTATATCTCCTATATAATTTTTAATTTTTTTCCTATATAAGCATAAATAGTCATTATATGTATTATTATCATACATTTTTATACATGTTGTCCTTATTTATCACACCTAACAAAAACAACAGATGAAAATTAAAATATTTTTTTAATTGAGTGTAACAATCTTGTTTGAAAATATCATTCCCTCTCCTCTAGATGATATCCCACGACTTAATGTCTCATCCCATGAAATGAAATTTCATACCCAAATGTGAAATATTTCTTCCCAAACATACCATGGCACTAATTGTACCCTTAAAACCTAAATATCCCTAGTTCATAATAATTCTTCTTATAGAACTATTCAAAATTTTAACCTTATTGTATATTATTGGTCTAAATATTCATATATTTGTGTGAGGAATAACATCTATATTTACCCTTTTATAAAATATAATTGAGGTATGTCTCTCGACATTTTTATTTTCCTAATATTAACCATATTTGAGGTAGAGCATACATTATTAGTGTTAATTGAATGATAAATAGATTTTTCATATATAAATTTAATTTAATCTTTCGTAAACATACTATAAGATGATTTAAAATATATATATTTGACATCAACAGAATATGTGAAGTGATCATTAATCTTATTCAGCTCAGTTTATATTTCTAGACATAAGGAATATTTCTTATATAATTTTTCTAAATTTAAAAAAAATTATTATTCCAGATATTTTATCCTTTTTCATGTTCATTATCTTTCAATATGAATTTATTTATCTCACAAAAAATATTTACTTCATTAGTTTAAAACTCCTTATTTTCATCAATGAGATTCTTATTATGTTTCCTCCCAATTTTCATTACTTTCTTGAGTAGGTAATTATGATCATGACATGATTCTAGTTCATCCATAAATATATGGTCCATTTTAGTTAGATATGAATTATATTATTTACTACATGATGGTGCAAAGGCTTTTTCAACATGATACCGGAAATTTGTAAATTTGAACCCTAACTCAATTTATAAATAACAAATATATGAGTAGAGAAAAACCTCTTGTATTCTCATAAATTTTTTTCACTTCCCTCATAATAAATTATTCATTCTTTTTCAAGGTTTGGATAGTTCTTTTTAAATATTACTGAAATTATTTTTGGTAGGGTTTTCCATTATATTCACATTCATAATATGAATTATTCTTCTTAATATAGTGAATGGAAAAGATTCCAATGTTATAATATTTGTAGTGACTGAGAGTTTACTTTTATTTTAACTTGTTAATTACTTTATTTAATATCAGTTAAATAAGATAAATTAATTATTCATAGTCTCCACTATCTTATTCATTTTCAATGTAAACTAAATCATCATTGTCAAAAAAAATTAATTTTTAACTTTCTAATGTCCAAAAAATCTATTTCATCTTCTAAAATTTTCTTCAAGTATAGAATTGATCTAATTTTGTAATACATGAGAATGTTATTCACGTAATTAAAGGAATGATCCTCCATATATTCTAGATTTGACATCTTCAGATCAAGTCTATCCAAAAATTTCCTCTCGGGCTTCTTAACAATTATAGTGCCTTCATATTTTCAAATATACAATTGGATATTAAAAAATAATTCATTTAACTAATAAAAATAATCATCTCTATCACCATCTTCATATGTATTTATGTCTTCAAATATTCTTCTCCATATTTTTAATTGATCCATCTGGATATTAACATTCATTCATTGGTACATTCCAACTTATCCAGTATTTCATTACCCGATTCATGTCCCATCACATTTTTGTAGAGTATTTTTTATAAAGAAATGATAGTATATATATATTTTTATTTTACATAATTAACCTTATTTAATTAATATATAATATTCATTGGATAATTTCATTTAGTGTGTGGTAATAACTATCCTCCATGTTAAGGGATAACAAATATTTTAACACTTGGTTATTCTAAATTTAAACATTTTGACCATCAAATGTAGGCACAACACCTTTGTTCACTGATTTAAAATTATCCATTCAATTCCTATGAATGAATAAACCATAGGAATAAGCCCTTTGATACAATTTTAGGTTATTTGGATTAAATTATCCCACTAATAATGGGGTAAGAAGATTTGGTTATTATTTTTACAATTTTTTTAAATAAATCTACACCTAAAACCTGTTATTGTTAAAATAACTAGTGTATAGGGCCTCAAATTCACATGTTTATGAAAAAAGAGACAATTAACATGAGGAAATTTAAAAGTTTTAACTTCTTCATAGGAAACCTACCCCTCTCAAAATTGGTTCATCCCACAACGAAACATTATTCATTATATGTATAACTAATTAAAACCCTATAGTGATTGCATATATTCAAAATATATTTATCTATGGTCACAATGGGACATACAGTTCCACACTTATTTAATATATATTATGTAACCAAAATGAGGTAGATATTCAACAAGTCTCAGTTTCTTCAGTAACTATATAGTTTTAAATCTATCGATGAGACTTCAGGAATATTTAATAATAACTACTCACTTCACAAAGATCTTATGTTGAATCTATTCCTAATATCAGATGATATGACTAAATAATCAATATTTATTAGATGAGGATTATGATAAATATATTTTACTTTAGATCCTTTTTTTAAAAAAATTATTTCTCTCAAATACTGATATACAGGAAACTCGGGTCCTATTTCTTCAAAAACCCTAATAATAGGGGAAATACAAATTATTGGATTTAATTTAATTCCCATTAAATAAATTTCACGAAATCATTATTTATTCATATCAATTTAATCATACAATGATATCTTCTTTATTGTCTCACTTGATTTGTCTCACAAACATTTAAGATGGTGTCTTGAATATTATTCTCTTTTAGTAATTACATGTATAAAAAAAGTAAAACTTCTACATTTCTTTGTTTGAAAAGATTAGAAAAAACTAATTCCACAATATTGTCCATAATTTCATAATATTATGAATAATTTGTAAATATTGAATTTGTGAAATCTAATAATACCAATGTATTCATCCTTATGGAATAAAACTCAAACATCATCTTCTTCTTATTGTTCATGATCACATGAATTGTATATCCATATAATATAAAATTAGTCAATAAATTGTAAATTTTTACTTTAAAAGCGAAAGTTTAATAACTACAAGATCTTAGGTTAGTGATTATCTAATTTTAGAAACAACATAACATCAAGAGATTGGCATTATAGATCTAACATCCATTGATTCTTCATTAAATGAATCTTTATCGAGCCACACTAAAAACTTCTAAAATTAATTACATAGTATTGTAATATAGATATAATAAACAAATACCATATTTTAAATCTCACATCAACTAGATTCGATCCCATTTTAGATATAATGCTTTACTCTATGAATATCTGCTTTAGGGTCATTAGGATTTTGTCTTTAGAAAATATGTAGTCTGGATAGAGTGACTAATACATTTAATACATTGATATCTCATATTATTAGTTTAATATTCATTAAATAATATAATGATCCACACTAAAATCATATAGGTATAGTACCTTTAATAACATAGACACATAGATGACTGGTTCAACAAAGATCTACCTCATATCTCACTAAATTCATCATAACTAGCACCATTCCAAGACATATCATACTTATTAAGCTGTGGAATAGAATAATAAGAATGGGTGATCTCATATAATCAGTATGGGTAGACAATGAATATATATAATGATCATTTTAGCATGACTGAAACATAAGGGTATGATATCATGAGCATAAATGATTAAAATCATAACATTTATATCATTAATCGCAGTCTTGACTCATGGAATAAATCTTGGAAGTTCATATGAGAAGAATCATAAAGGAATTAAATGACATATTCCATGGAAATATAAAACCTGGTATAATACATGGAATTAAATCATATACATAAGAATAGATAATAATTTCATTTGTATTCAAAGATAATTTGAAATACTGTCATAGTTGACTGGGTTCACTTGAACTACACAAGAATGATATATGTGAATATTACAACTTTTTAGATGAATACTCATGAAATTTTACAAATTCACACTTGAGAACCGTAATAGTTTAGCACCTTGGGAAACATGGAATATGTTTTTCTAACTTGTGAAAGATCTTCAACATCCTCCAAAAATATGTTCCACTTTTGAACCCCTATATAAATTATTTATTAATAATCAGAGGAATAGAAAAATAATAAATGGAGATCATATATGCTCAGTAAGGGTAAAAAAACAATAGATGAACCTATGAAAGTAAAAAAAACATGGACATAACTTTTGACTATGAAAATCTTGAGTCATGAATAAATCTTTGTAGCCTGTAAGGCATAAATCATAAAGGAACATTAACCATTATAACATATCACTGGCATAAAACATGAACTTGTGGAAAACACATAAGAATAGAAAATCATTTCCATATTAGCTAATGATCATACCCAAGACCATCATAGCGGACAAAGTCCATTACTGAACTGGGTTTAGTTATCGTTCCAGCCCTGTATTACAGAACTAGATTTAATTTCCATTAAATTCAAGTCTATATCATGAGATATAAATCTTTACCAAATTTATTGGTGGGAGATATATTTCCCACCCATCTCATAATGAAATAATTATTATATGTTTCACAAAAATATAAACCACTCCTTCATATCATAACCCATGGAAAAAACTAGGTTTATTAAATATCGTTCTATCACAATCCATATAATATAATTTTCTTTCATTAATAAAATTACATCATACACACAATAAAATCAATTTAATAATATTTATAGAAACATATCCTATTTCAATATAGATGTAAAATAATTTTTATAAAATACTTGAAAATAATTCTTGAGGAAAATGTTATTTCTTCTTCAAAACATTTTCTTTTCTAAAAATTCTAGGAAATTTTCAATGAAAATAGTTTAATTAAAAATAAAATTGAAATATTGTTATGTGAGATTCATTAAAATATGGTTTTATGAAAGAATAAGAATCCATTCTTTCCTTTTAAGTTATAAAGAACATTCTCCTCATCCTTTTGTCAGAAAAGTAAAAAAAATGCCTCGTGCCGAATAATAACACAATATTCATTTCACACCATTTTGTAAAAATTCAGCAACGGGTAAAATTGACTTTAACCAATTGTATAAGAATATTAATAGTATTATATAATTATGGAACATGGATTTGGATGATAAATATACCATAGTAAATAATTACGTATAAATAATCTTGAATAGTAATGAGATTGAAAAATTATCCTTTACCATAAGTCCGATATCCTTTGTATGTTTCCAAAACTCTTGTATAATTATTTAGAGAATTTTATTAACTTATTATAGAATCATTATAATTTTTATGGTATCATATATGATTATATTATCAATCGTTTGTTAGTAACATTTCCTTGTTACTCGTTATTCAGATATTAACTTTTTTTTGTTCTTATGCATGTTTTTTCAGATAAGTTAATATTCCAATTCATAGGTTATAATTAAATAATTTATATAATTATATAAGTATCATATATATCATATTTATTCATTCCATTCTTGTATATAATCATGGTTCAATGAAGATCATATAAAATTAATCGCATCGCATCGTGGAGATAGTAGGTCGTATTTACGCACGAGCGATGATATCATTAACTGAATGGTTAAATGGTATGGAATTGGATGGTA
Organism: Viscum album; assembly: GCA_963277665.1. NCBI lineage: Eukaryota > Viridiplantae > Streptophyta > Magnoliopsida > Santalales > Viscaceae > Viscum > Viscum album. Next base: position 176,488,684 of record OY728157.1, read on the forward strand.
TATCAAATATAAAGAATAATTATCATTTGATAATAATTATTTAGATCCATTATTCTCAGGATTATACACATCTAAATTATGTATTATTGAATAATAAATTACTCTAAATCTTGGAGATGGTAAGTCATTTGTTCGAATGCATGGAGATATTATTATTTGTAGGATGGATAAAAGGATGTATAAGGTTGTAAAATAATTATAGTAACATATAAGAATGTATATTATAAAATATTTTTTACTTTACCATTGAAACAACATTAAAAGAGGAATTAGAAGTTGATTTTTTTAAAAGGGGTGATAAAACAATTGCCTCTTTTTCTAGTATCTCGTTTTGACTTGATAAATTTGTGTCCATAGGATAGGTTTTAGCCAAAATTTTGGACCCAATGTTGAATAGAGGGATGTTGGGAGATTATTTGAGTAGAATTTAGATGAGAAAAGAGGCTTGAGTGGTGTGAGTAAGTGGGTATATGTGGTTGAATTTTATAAGAGGGAGGAGAGGCACTTTAAGAATGTCTTGAAATATTATTTTATTATAAATATATTTTAAATTTCTAATGTATAAAATATGTTATATTTAAAAGATTAGATAAGGATAGTTTAAAATAATCACATAAAATTTTTTAGACATGTATTTATTCTATTTTAAAACATATCTTTTTAGTTTACCCACAATTACTCTTTTAATTTTAATTGAGGTAATAACATTTTAATAATTAAGAGGATATTATGATTACTTATAATGGGTCAATTTCACATAATTGGATTATTAATTTACTTTTAGAACATATAAAAGACACTTTTAAATTTTATTTTTTTTAAATTTTTAAATAATTTAATAAATTATTATTTAAATAAATTATTAATAGTTTCAATTTTTACACTATTCATTTCATTGAATTAAAAAAATCAAAAAATAGATATAACTTCAAAAAAAATAATTTAATAGTCTTATAACATGTCATATTCACCTAGAAAAATCGTTTATAACATAAATTATTTCAAAAAATATTTATTTTACTATTTATAATATCATTTATTTGATATTTTTATTAATAAAATAATTATTTTATCATCATTGTGTCAAAATTTATGATAATTATTTAATATCAACAAAATTTAAATAAATTCACATGATGTAGATAATTTCATTAAATTTATTTATATAAACTAATTTTATATGTTCTATCATTTTTATCTCTACATTAAAATTATTATACTTATTAGATAGAAGAGAGAGACTTGATGTCACTCTCTTCTGTTTTAGTTATAATTGCATCACTTTCATGGAAAAAGGTTCATCAAACAAATAAATTATAAATCATAGTTCAGACACTTAGGTGTTATTGGGCAACATTAATCAATCTAATAGGATTTGGGTAGGTGTTAGGGTAATTTTATTATCTTTATAATATTGGTTGTTAACCTAATTTACCTGATTTACCTTTAATTATGGTAAATTAAAATTACCATAGTTACTGTTCATACAATTTAAAAAAATTAATAGAAACCTATTAAAACATTTTGGAACCAACAATTCTAAATATGGAATTCAATTTTAAAAATTCAAATCACAAAAGTTTCCTTAATTAAATTTAAAATTAATTCTCATTGTTAAAATGAGAAAACATGGTTTTCTTAAATGTCAAAACCATCAAAATATTGATGTGCATTTATATCTAATATCAATGTTAAATTTCATCCAATGAACAAAATTGAATTAAATGAAAAAAATATAATTCTACTTCAAAGCTATTGAAATGGACAAACTTTCTGTATATGTAAATTAGATGAAAAAGCAGTTCTAAATTATAATGCAGTATTTTTCACTATTCATTTGAAAATGAATATTATCATAAAAACACCAAAAATTAAATAAAAGTAAATTTGTGTGACCATATTCAAAATGAGAAGTTTAATTTTTCAAAAATAACTTACAAAATTGTAAAAAATAGATTTAAAATGGGTTCACCATCAAAAGGCGGTAAAACTACATTTTTAGAAAAAAAACCCTTATTTTATTTACAAAATTGAATTTTTTATTATATCATGTTTAGGAAACATATAATATAAATTTAAAACATTAAATTGAATATATTATATATATATATTAGTAATAAAATCAATATAGAGTGATTTTATTATTTTATAGACTCACTTATTTTCATTTATTTAGTTTTTTAGAAGAAAGTTAATACTATTGATATTCACCATTATAATTACTAGGTAATAGTATTTAGTTACCACATATATTCAGTCCAGTGTTAAATTAATTTTATCAAAGGAAATTTAAATTGTGTGTAACATAAGGGAAGAGTAGTGTTTTGTATACTAAAAGATGATACATGATGTGTATAACACAAACTAATCATGGTGTAGCGTACAACACAAGACATCAAAGAAATAAAAAATTAATCACATCATAAAATATCAATGTGTTACATTATACCCCCCTTAAATATAATTTCTCCCACAAAATTTGGGAGGGTTATAAAACTTTTACTAATTGAATGTTTTTTTTCATAGAAGCTAAATCGTAAAAAAGGAATACTAAAACTTCATTTTAAAAAGAAAAGTTAGAAACATAACGATTACCTAAAGAAACATGTCACTGGGTTTCTACATAGGATATCATAGGTGTAAAGTGAAAACATTGGTATGTAACAAAGATATAACCATCAAGTTCTGATGGATAATGATAGAGAACAAGGTTTGGAGATATTCAACAATAAAAAACCTGTAAATATCTGATGATTTAAGGGACCAATTGATTAATAAGATAAGAAGGTACTAAGATAAAATTTTTGGTTTTCAAGATCCATTCCCTAAATTTTAATAACATGAGATGAAATACATAATTTATTTTAGTAAAATTTCTTCATTGGTCATGCCTTGAACAATTTCCACTTCATCTCATATTCAATGAAATAAAGTTGAATTTTTCATTCTTAAAGTGTTAGAAGATATTGTGATCTATAAATAGAATTATAGGCCATTCCTTCTATCACAACAATAAGTTTAAAATTTATTATCAAATATGAATAAGTCCACCTATAGAACTTCAATCGTAGTATAACTTTGACTATCCATAATTGGATAACCATACAATCCTTCCAAAAACTGAAAATCTACAACATTAGAAAGAGGTGAACTAAATCTGTTTAACATTTATCTCCCATATCTCATAAGTTAGTTGTTGGTTTTCACATTATAAACATGTGTATTCCTTAATTATGTATTATATTGAGTTATCATAATTCCCCATTACCTTGAACTTGAAGCATTGAGGTGTGGGTGGTACATTCTCTGTTGAATTTTATCTATTATCATAATTAGCTTCCTTTTTCTCATTACTTACGCACTAAAATACTCAAGGATATTATTTTCCACACATATACCATCTATTAGTCTCTTTCAGGTAGTCTCCACTATGCTAATTTCGACACTTCGTTCATAAAGTAACACTCATCCTCTTGTCACTATTTTTTTTGAGATTTTCCTTTGAACTCCATCTTTCATTTCTTATCAAATCCCGGAGATTGTTATGTGAAAACAACTTCTATTATAGCCTTGATATCACAAAACACAATCTCTTCATAGAAACTAAGGTCTCTTATAGCTAATTCCCTTCTACGAATTAGTTTTAAGACACTGAATAATTGATGAACTTTACTATCATGTTGGATGATAAGTCCAAAAGACAACCTTGAAAGTCTTGTAAAAGTTTCCCCTTATGTACCAATAGATTCATCATCCTTTTTCATATGTTAAAGGTTCTAATTTTCTATTTTCATTCAAAGAATATGAGGAAGGTACTTATTTAAAAACAAGTTCTTGAACTTTTCCCATTCCATGGATTCAGTTTTATCTTGTTGCCTCATAATCTTTATTAGAGTCCACCACTAGTCTGCTTATCCTCCTAAATGATAAACAACCAAAATGATTTTTCAGGTTTCAAAATAAAATTGATGGAAAATATCTCCTCATTGGTATTGATTAATTGATCAAAAAAATTGGCAATTATCGAATGAAAAAAAGATAATATTCATTGTTTATATTATAATTTTCAGGTGTTTCATTATTCATAAACACCATTTTTAGTACATTTTACAATTTGAACATTATTTCACATTATGATTTTAATTATTTGATAAAGTGCACTTTTATATAGCACCTATTTCAAAACCTCCTAAAAACCAAATGGTATTAATTTTATTTCTAGTTATCTCATTCTATAAGGAACAATTCATGCTTTTTGAGCACTTAATGATTCAAATTGGAAGACCACTAGTGTGGGCCTTGAACTAACAATATTTTGGGCAAAGTGAATTGGCCAGAATCCCAATAAAAGTACTGTATTGGACTAGTTTTAGACCCAAAGATTCCAAAAATTTATCTAAAGATATAGGATATCATGGGAAAAATTCATTTAATAGTGGCCCAAGCTAATTCAGTTTTTTAAAAGATTTCTAGGGGGACAATTTTGAAGACAAAATTCTGGGCCAGGTTCTACGACCCAAAAAATAGTCTACCATTTAAATAATTTCTCACAAACCACAAAATATTTTTGTTTGATGTTTTACAGGATATTAGGGGAAATATAGGGATATATTATATCATTATATGTCCCACTCTAATTGTTCTATATAGAAGGTCATTTAGGCGCTCCATTTCAGTGGATTCCAGCTAGCTACCACTTCGGGGAAAGAGTGGAAAAGTCTCCTATACATTAATTTTTCACCCAAATAAGCCTACCAAAATTAATTAAAGAGACTTGGAAAGTTGGTGGATATACCCAAGGCTTCCTAAATTACAATTTAATGTAATATTGGGGGTGTATTTAGGGATCTTGTAGCTTTGTTTTCATTGTAAATTTATAATGTTTATTTTTCTTTGTAACATTCTTATTTTTCATGTAAGTTGTTCGAATCACCTTAGTTTTTAATAAAAGTTATTCCTTTTGTCTTATTTTGTTCTTCTTCATATCATGTTGATACTGTTTCCTCAAGTTGTGAACTTATTCATGCCAAACCTTTTGATATTCATCACACAACGGTGGAGTAATCGTTATTTGGTTGTTTTTAATTCTTCAATTCCTCCCTTATGAGTCTACCTCACACTTCTGTTGAGAACTTGTGATCAATGGAGGGCTAACTCTTTTATTGTTTTATCCAAATTATTTGAATGGGGATGTATTGTATTATATTTATCACACACTAAATGTTATTAATTTATTTTATTTGAGTTTTTTATTCAATGATTTTATCTCTTCGTCTTCCTTATTTAAATTATTCGCCCCAATTTTATATTCTAATAAGATCCTTTACCATGAAGTTCTCTTGAAAATGATCATAATAGTGCATAGGTGATTATCATGTGTTTGTGAAAGTATTTAAACTATAAGTGATGAGGTTAGTTTTATTTAATTGCATGAATCCTTCTCATGTTAATGAAATTAAAATCTTTAAAAAGGAATTCATCCAATCCACCGTGAGCAATAACCTTAGATAAACTAATTTTCTCATAATCTTAACTCACATAGATCTCTTAGTGATATTGTAAAACCATCTAAAATCAACCGAAGTTTTCCACTTCATAGAAAAAGATCCTTATCATTATATTGTTTGTCTATAGGTTCTTCTTAGGTATCTGAGGATTCAATATCCCAAGATACACTACAAGTGACTGCTTAACCGTTAAGACTTGGGTAAATTTGGGCAATAATTGATTTTTTCACCATTTATGGGGACCATATAAGTTCCTTAGACCAAAAACATCCATTCCTCACCCCCATCATTCTATTCTCTCCCAAATTCTCTTATCTTTTCACTTTCTCGTTTTTTTATTTTGGCGCATGTATACCTACAACCGTGATAACTCAAATAGATTAGTTAGGGTTGAAAGTCCTAAGATAGGTGAGACATGTTCACTTAAGGGATTGTTTACATTTGATCTAAATATTCTTGAAACACCAAAGTCACCAAATTAAAAAATTTACAATGAAAAGTCTTCCATGAAATTAAATGGTAAACCCTATGGGGGATCAAACGGGACACCCAAACCAAGAAGCTCCAAACATAGGGAATGTAGTTGATCAAAACTTGAATGACTACCTCACACAATATTGGACCAATTCACCCTCCTGAATTAGACAAAATTCCCTAAGAGATGGTAACTACTTATTTAAACCTCGTTTCCTAAACCAACATCCCACATTCCATGGAATGTAGTTTGAGATGCATTACCTTCATGTTATGGAGTTCAATGACATTATATAAACCATGTGTTCCCAAAATCAACTAGAATTAGCTAATATGAGTCTCATTCATTTTTCATTAAAGGATCGAGATAAAAATTAAAAAAATCAACCTTCATCCATCGACTCTAGGGACCAATTACAAAGATAATTCTACAAAAAATAATTTCCCCACCACAAAAAAAGTTCAATTAAAAAGAGCATCCAAACTATTTTTGAAAAAGAGGTAGAGTCATTCTATGAAACATGGGGGAGGTTCAAAGACACCCTAAACATGGTTCCACACCATTTTGTTTCTATTCCTGAACATGCGTGAATTTTCTATGAGGGGTTAGGGCCGGGGAACAAACAATTCATTGACATGATGTGTAATGGGACCTTATAAAAACAAATCCCTTTATGATTCTTATGAGTATCTAGAAATCCTTTCTAAACAATACCAAATGTGGGGAACATCACCTTATTCTGAAAAGCCACAAAGAACTACTGGAATGAATACACTAAGAGAAGAGGAAAGCCTTTGGTATAAACTCATAGAACTCACTTGGAAGGTTGAAGAGATATATCTTAGGAAAATCTATGAAATCCATACTTTAGACCCTGTTTGTACAATTTGTGACAATCATGCCCACAAAATAGGCAACCGACCAACAATTCCATCCATCAAGAATGTTATTCTTGGAGGAACACCTACTGAATTGAATTCCCAAAAATATCAAAATACCGATTAAATAAACACATTCAACCCGAGGTATAATGACCACCCAAGATTCTGTTGGAAATATAACCAACAACCTATCCAACCACAGGGACCAAACCCCCTACACAACAAAAAAGTTTCAAAACCATAACCAATTCCAACTAAAACCAATCCAATACCAACATCCTCCCATCCAATACCAACAACCCATCTAGAAACCCATCAAATAATCAAATTATCCTTCTAGGATAAACTATCCAATACAATCCCCCACACGATCTATCTCTCCCCCAATCCATGAATAGTTGTGTAAAAAATGGTGAAAATGAACTCTAAAGTCTCTTCCATTAAAAAAGAACTTCAAACCATCCAAACTAGAAAGGTACTCATTCCCACATAGTACATTCCATAATAAACATCAAGGGGAGAGTCAAGTTTCACTCAAAAAACTCTCAAGAAGCTAATGGTTGTGATCGTTTTAATAATTGGGAAATAAATTGTGAAAATTGAACAAATAATTCAAAAACCAAATGAAAATTCAAACTATAATGATAATTCAAATGAACCACATGATAAAAATGAGAAAACTGATAACAATGTGAAAGAAACAACTCTTTACCAAACAATCCCCAACCTGCACCATTTCTTCAACAGATGAGGAGGAAAACCAAGCCTGAATTGAGTAAAATGTTGAGGGAACTTTTCTCACAAGTTCAGTTGAACATTCCACTCCCCGATGATGTTCAAACCATTATTGAAAAATCAAAATATCTAAAATAAATCTACACATTTGTGATGAAATTTTCACATAATAACCAAGTCCTTTTGAATGAAAATGTTAGCACAACAATCCAAGGAACCCTTCCACCAAAGATGAAAGACCCAGGATACCCTTACATCAATGTTGAATGAGAAGAGAATATGGTTTTCAAAACCTAAGGTGATCTAGGTGCCAATGTCAATCTCATTCACTATGATGTGTCCTACATGTTTGGCGTAGAAGAGCTCCAACCCACATATGTCACACTTTAACTTGAAAATCGTGTCATTAGGGTTCCAAAGAGTATTTTAATGAATGTATTGGTAAAAGTAGAATAGTTCATATACCCTGATGACTTTATCATTCTTGAAAAAAAAAATCCAAACATAGATAATAAGGAAAAAACTCTAATCATCTTTGGTTATCCCTTCCTTGCAACGGTAAACTATGTTATCTGAGTCTAAAATTGGAACTTGACCATCAACATTGGAAATGTGAGTCTAGACTTGGACATCTATAATTTAAGCTAAAAAATAAGGGATGATGAGGATATTTATGGAGTAAACATGATTGGAAGCATTGATTATGAATCCATTTAAAATCAATGAATATTTGAGGAACATTTAAGTCCGAATGAGATTAATTTACTTTTTTCACATAAAGGAAGTTTATCTCCTCGGAAAAAATCACTTTCATATTACTCCTATGATGAAATATTATGACCAACAATCAGTGAAATCATTCAGAAAACCACATTGATAGAGAACACTCCAAATCCCTTCCATAACACTGATCAAACCAATCTTGTAGCTGAATATTTTACATATGGGGAATCAAAATTTTATTAATGTCTAAAAAAATTGATCTTGATCCAATGTCCCAGTCTTCTTCTATAATTTTGAACCAACCTAATCTTGAATTGAAATAAATTCCTAATGTACTTATATATGCCTTCTTAGGTAAAAATTTAACACATCATGTTGTCATTTCTTCATCTCTTCAATAATATCATGAGAGGATGCTTCAATATTTCCTTAGGAGACACGAGAATACCATTGTATATACCCTATATAATATTCCTGGGATTATCCCAATTATCAGAACTCATAGGATTGTTCTAGAATCTCATTCAAAGACTTTTCATCAACCTCAACGGGGACTCAATCCTAATTTCGTGGAAGTGGGGAGAAAAGAACTTCTGAAATTGTTAAAATCTAGTATCATCTATCCCATAGCTGAGAGTGAGTGGGTCAACCCGATCCACGTGGTTCCAAAGAAGGCCAGAATCACAGTCATAACCCATAAGGATGGAGAGATTCTTCCAACTATGGGGACTAATGGCTGGAGAGTCTACACCGATGGTAGGAAGCTCAACTCATTTACCCAGAAGGACCATTTCCCATTTCTATTAATTGACCATGTTCTAGAAAATGTGGCAGGTCATGCCTTCTACTGTTTCTCAGATGGGTACTCGGAGTACTACCAAATTGAGGTATCCTTAGTGGATCAGGGGAGGACTAAGTTTACCTGTCCGTTCGGCACATTTTCTTTCAAACACGCGCAATTCGGGTTATACAATGCCTATGGAACCTTCTAGCGGTGCATGATGGGAATCATTTCAGACATTGTAGGGGTTTTTATAGAGGTCTTCATAGATGACTTCTCTATGTCTGCCGATACATTCGAGGGATGTCTGAGGAATTTTGAGAGAGTTTTTTAAAGATTTGAATAAAAAAATATCATCTTAAACATAGAAAATTTCCATTTCATGGTTAAATAGCGATTGGTCCTTGTCTATCTAGTCTCATGAAGAGGGATTGAATTCGATAAATCCAAAGTTGACATCATTCGTCACCTTCCATCACCCAAAACTATCAATTATGTGAGGTATTTAATAGGATATGCGGGTTTCTATAGATGAATTCATTATAAACTTTAGTTCAGTCTCTCATCCCCTTTGTGGTCTTCTAGTAAAGGATGCTCCATTTTTTGGACAGAAATATGTGAGGGTTGATTATCAACCCTCAAATAATCTCTCTCATCTCTTCCCATCATGAAATCCCCAAATTTGAACCTTCAATTAGAACTCATGTGTGATGCCAGTGCCTTTTTGTTAGAAGTTGTGTTAGGACAACATTGTGGTAAAACTATTTTTGTAATTGTTTATGCAAGAAAATCCTTAAATGCTGCCCAAATCAACTACACCAACACTGAGAAGGAGTTACTTGTATTTTTGTTTTCCTTAGAAAAGTTTAGGTCCTACCTCTTAGGATCCCCCATCATTGTGTTCACTGACTATTCTACATTAAAATACATCTTCCAGAATTAGAATGCTAAGGATAAACTGATTAGGTGTGTCCTTATCTTACAAAACATTGACCTCACAATCAAAAAAAGGGTATTGAAAATGTTATAACCGATCATATCTCTAGGATAGGATTTAATGACAAATTATCTCACCTTTATGAGTGTGATTCATTCCTCGATGAACACATATACTCTGTGAGTGACTGGTCATGGTATGCCAGCATATACAACTTCTTAGTTACAGGAGTCATTCCAAAATCCTTAGGGACTCAAGCTAGAAGGAAATTATTTTCAAATGTCTGGAACTATGTGTTTGATGATTGATACCTTTATAATTCCTTCTCTAACCAAGGCCTTTGAAGGTGTATATGAGAATCAGAATAAGATTCCATCCTTAAATTCTATCACAGTGAGGCTTGTGGAGGTCAATTTTCCTCTAAGAAAACATATTATAAGGTTATTCAGAGTGGTCTCTTCTATCCCACCCACTGAAGGGAATCCTACACAGTTTTTCAAAGTTGTCTTAGGTGTCAATAAGTAGGGTCCATCACAAAAAAGAATCAAATTCCACACTCTCCCATCATAGGGATTAAAATATTTGACTGTTGGGGAATCAATTTCATGGGTCCCTTCCAAAATTGTATGGGATATTTGTACATTGTTTTAGCTATTTATTATGTCTCAAAATTGGTTGTGGTCATTCCTAAAAAATCCAATGATCATCAAAATGTTATTATATTTCTCAAGTAAAAAATCCTCTCTAGATTTGGAATTCCAAGGTCTATCATTAGTGATAATGGAACACATTTTTTCAATCGTCCATTCTCAGTACTCATGGAAAAGTATAGAATTTATCACAAAGTGTCAACTACTTACCATCCACTGACCAATGGTCAAACTGAGTTATCCAATAGGGAAAACAAAGAAATTCTTGAAAAAATTATTATTCCATCAAGGATATATTGTTCGAGCAAACTCTTAGATTCTCTTTGATCCTATCGAACAACATATACAACCATTTTAAGAATGTCCCCATATAGGTTGGATTATAGTAAATAATTCTATTTTCCAGTGGAGATTGAACATAAGCCCTTTAGGGAAATTAAGAAAATTAATTATGACCTCTCATTGGCTGAAACAAAAAGGAAATTAGATCTCAATGAACTTTAGAAACTGAGGATATAGGCTTATGAAAATTCAAGGATCAATAATGCTAAAGTAGAAGCCAACCAATCTCAAAATCTTAATACCAAACACATTGTACCAGGTAAACCTATTATTTTGTATTCCTCCAACCATTATTTAAACCTAGGAAAGTTGATGTCCAGATAGTCGGGTCCATACATAGTGTATAAGGTATACCCCCATGGGGATGTTCAAATTCAAGATCCTACTAATGGTCAAAACATTAAAGTTAATGGTAATAGATTCAAACCATTTATTAAACCATTATAAAAACAAGAATTTGTGAACGAATTTTGTGAACCATCTTTTGTTGAGGAAAATACTGAAACAATTAAGGGTTTACGTTGAGCTAGCGACGTTAAACAATTGGTATGAATGGGAGGCAATCCATGGTTCTCATGTTTCCAGTCATTTTGAAACATCCCTATTCATCATTTTGATATTAAAGAAAAAAACTACCTTAGACTATTGACCTTTTCTTCTATTAAGAGTATAGATGGGTATTAAAGGGGACCACCATATTCATCTATGTCACGTGGTGTGATCCCTGAGTAATACCTTACCTATAAATATTAAATGAATACAATGTATCACCAGGTTAGTTTATTTTATTTGTATTTATTTTTAGTTTAAAAGAAAAATGCAAAGAAATATACAAAAAAATTATAAGGACATGTCGTAGGTTATAGGGCAATGCTTGTCACAACCAGCGAAGCCATGGGGACAGAAACCTAGGACTGAAGTGAGACTAGGGTACATACATTAAAATTCATCAATGAGGTGAAATCATTCCATTATTATAATTTTTAATGTTCTTTTTGAACACCTATCCCATACCCCCTTCTATGTTTTTTTAAAAAACATTGGGGACAATGTTATTCTATGTTGGGGGGAGATGAAATATATTTTTCCTTCTTTTGTGTGCATTAAAAATGCATAGAAAAAATTTCTATAAACTTGAATATGATAATACAAAATGAAAACTATGAAATTTGATATCAAATAATCTTACATTCCTTGATTCTGATTTTAATGCAAGTTTATGTTCATGTGCATAGATTTTGGAAAGTGCAGTTGTCCAATGTTATTTTTCACCATTTATATTTTCATCCATTTAATAACATAAAAATAGAATGCACATCCTCTGGATTGTGGGGTATTAGATTCAGTTCTTGTGGTCCCCCAATAAATGGAATATGTTTGGTAATCATTTTAATTTTAACATGAGTATTAAAAAATGATAAAAAAATTCAATAAAAAATCAATTACACGTAGAGAAATAGATTGACCTAATGTGTGGCTTTCAACACATAGGTATCATGACTCCATAATTGTCAGGACCAAAGTTAGGAATTTTATCTCTCTTTGTGGTAATTGTATTTTGTTTTTGAAGGAATAAACTCGATATGATGTCCCAGTAAGTGAGCTTCACTTGGGGCCCTATGGTTTTTGAGCATGGGAGTCATAGGCAAGGTCTTGATACATGGGTTGACTTGATTGAGTTCAATTTCAATTACCATGGCAAAATTGAAAAAAAAAAAAAAATTAGAAGAAAAAATTATACTAAACATAATATTGAAATTTGATTCCTCCTAGAGCTTCCATCTTTTCTCCCATGAATAAAGATGAACTGACATTGTAAATTGTGAAACACAATACTTCATCATTATTAATTGAAATTGGATAAAATATGATGATAAATTTGAACAAATGAATGGGATTGCGCTTGGGATGTTACTATGGACCTAGTTTGTTTTAAATTATTTTCATGGGTTTCATATTTTTTTGGATTGAGGTCTTTTGGTGAGCAATGTGTATTAAAATGTTTTAAGAAAATGAAATTTGAATTTCATATTTTTGATATATATTTTTCTCAAGGCAAGAAACACTCTTGTTGAGGGTGTGATTAGTGAATGAAATAGGATAATATTCATTTTTATATTATAATTTGCATGTGTTTTATTATTCATAAACACCATTTTTAGATTATTTTACAATTTTAACATTATGTCACATTATGATTGTAATTCTCCATTAAAGTGCTGTATTACCTAGTACATATTTGAAAAACTCCTAAAAAACAAATTGTTATTGATTTTAGTTTCATTACTATCATGTTATAAGGAACAATTCATGATTTTGGAGCACTTTAAGATTCAAATTTGAAGACTACCAATGTGGGCCTTGAACCAACAACATTCTGGGCAAAGTGAAATGATCATCAACCTAATAAAAGCACCGTATCAGACAAGTTTCATGCCCACTGATTTTGAAAATTTAACTGAATATATAGGATATCATTGGGAACATTTCATTCAATAATGGACAAAAATAATTAAGATTTTTAATAGAGTTTCAGGAAAACCAAGTTGAAGACGAAATTCGGGGCCAGATTCTGCGTCCCTGACAAATAATCACCATTTAAATCATATCACACACAAAAAATATTTTCAGATGAATATTTTCATCTTATTTGAGAAAAAATAGAGATAAATTTTATAATTTTATGTCCCACTTTAATTAAACCACCAATAAGGTCATTTCGGGGCCTCATTTCGGTGGATCCAAGCTGGCACTTTCGGGAAAGATTGAAAAAGTTGCCTCAACATTAATTTTCCACCAACCTGGGCCCCAAAAAATTATTTAAAGTCACTTTTATTGTCTGTGTATCAACCCATGGATTCCCAAATTAATATTTAACTTAATAGTGGTGGATGATTTAGGGATCCTGGAGATTATTCTTCATTGTAATGTTATTATACCGATTTGTCTTTGTAATGTTCTTCTTTATCATGTAAGTTGTTTGAATCACCTCATTTTTTTTAAAAAGTTCTTATTATTCTATTATATTTTTCTTATTCATAAACTATTGATACCATTTCCTATTGTGGTAAACTTATTGACACAGAAACTTGTGAAATTATTTACACAACAGTAGAGTGATAGTTATTTTTTTTGTTTTTACTTCTTCAATTCTGCCCTCATGAGTCTACTTCCCCCTTCCGTTGAGAAAATGTCATCAATGGAGGGATAACTATTCTATTGTTTTATCTACGGGAGTATCAAGGGGATGGATTGGATGTTATTTATCACTCTATAAATGTTATTAATTTCTTTTATTTATGTTTCTTTTATTCAGTTACTTTCTTTCTTAATCTTTTTTATTGAATTTATTCGCCCAACTTTTATGTGCTAATAAGATCCTTTACCTTGGAGTGAAATTGAAAATTATCCTACAAGTGTATAGGTTATTAGAATGTGGTTGTGAAGGTTATGAAATAGTATTTAGTGATTTTATTTTGAATTCACTGCATGGATCCTTCTTGAGTTAATTTAATTGAAATCGTTAAAAAAAGAATTCATCCAATCAACCCCTATCACTAACCTTGGATCAACTAATTTTCTCATAATTTGAATTCACATAGATCTTTTAGTTCTTTTTTAAAACCATATAAAATCAACCCTATTTGGACAATTCATATCCAAAAATCCAACTCTTTATATTGTGAGTCTATAGGTTCTTCTTAGGTCTCTGAGGATTCGAAAAACTAAGCTACACTTCAAGGAACCGCTTAACCATTAGACTCGGGTAAATTTAGACGTGACCAAGTGGGTCAGAAGACCCACTGAAAGATGGTGGACATTTCCTCATGAAGGACTCAACATAATGTTATTCCCTTCACTTCTCACTTGTATGTTCAGAATGATTCATAAGTTTTTTATGTATAATGATGATATTTTTCATTTCATTTCTTGTAACATTTGTTTGTTCAATAAGACAATCATTGCATTTCCCATTGCATTGATAATTAGCATGGTTACTTTGAGTCCTATCCATTGTCTAACACCCATAATGAATAGATTTCGAGGAAAAAATAATCATAGGAAAATAACATAATCAAGGGGGTGTATTTTCAACGAAAACATCGTAGGTTTTATCATAGTTTATTCAGGATCGTTACCATATTTCTACGATTGTAACATATAATTATACTTATCATTAGAAAAACCCTTGGAAATATTTCTAGGAATCTCACAACCATTTTCGCATCCTATTTTCTAAAGGTTGACTAAACCTTTTCTTTGATACAAACTATAAAGACTCAGGCATGATGTATATGAATATTACATATTTTTAGATGAATATTAATTACATTATAAAAATTCACACCTAAGGACTGTAATAGTTTAGTGAATTTGGAAACATGAAAAAATTATTCTAACTTGTGAAATATATTCAACATATCCCATATAGATCTTCCCCTTTAGTACTAAAATTAAATAATTTATTTATAACCTAAGGAATGGAATCATAATAAAGGGTGAGCTTAGATGCTCAGTAAGGGTAATCAAACAATAGATGAACATATGAATGTTAAAAAACATGAACATAACATTTGAATATCAAAACATGAGTCATGAAATAAATAGTAGAAGTTCATAAGGAATAAATCATAGAGAAACATTAACAATGATAACATAGCATTGACAAAAAACATGAACTTGTGGTAAACACATAATAATAAAAAATTATTTCCATATTAAACAAGGCTCATAGCCAAGACAATCATAGCAGAACAAGTACAGTTATGAATTCAGTTTACTTTTCATTCATATCATGTCTATATCATGAGATATAAACATTTACCTAATTAATTAGAGGGAGATATAATACTGAACCATATCACAGTGAAATCATTCCTACATGTTCCACTAAAACCTAAACCATTCATCATAGCATAATCCAAGGAACAAAAAATGAGTTTCTTAAAAATAATTCAACCATAATATATATAAAATAAATAGATTTCATAAAAATATTTCCACCATAAAAAATTTTAAAAAATGTAATAATAGGGATAAAAACATAAACCTGTGTCATTTTAGATGGAAAACATCTTTTCAAAAAATACATGAAATTAATTCTTTATGAACATATCCATTCTAATTCAAAAATGTTTTCTTTTCTCAAAACGACATGAAATTATAAAAGAAAAAAATTAATTTAAAATACACTTGAGATATTGTAATGTAAGATTCATGGAAATTAGGTGTTATAAAAACATAATAATCCATTCATTTCGTATAATATAAAAAAACATTCTCCTCATACCTTTTCCAAAAAAGTCAAAAAAGTACCTCGTATCGAATAAAAATAAAAGATTCTTTTCCTATTGTTTATTAAAAAATAACCAATCAGTAAAATAGAATTTAAAAAATTATATAAGAATATAAATAGTATTACATAATTAGGGAACATATAGGTGAATTATAAAGATACCCCTATAAATAATTACGTATAAACAATCTTAGAAAATGAAGAGATTCAAAAATTAGTCTCTAACTTAGGTCTGATATCCTTCGTATGTATCTGAAAGTCAAGTATAAAGATTTAAATAATTTTATTGACTAAAATAATAATCATGTTAATGACATCATATATTATTATATTATCATCCATTTATTAGTTACATTTCATTATCACTCATTTTTTTTGGATAATAACTGCCTTTTGTTCTTATGGATGTTTTGTTGGATAAACTCATGTCCCTATTCTTAGGTTATGGTTATATCATTTACAAAACTCTTTTAGCATAATACATATTATATTTACTCATTACATTCATGTATATAATCATGTTTTAATAATTATCATGCAGAATAAATCACCACACATCGTGGAGACAGTAGGTTGTACGTACGCACGAGCAACGATATCATTCACTTAATTGTTAAATGGTATAGAATTGGATGGTTTATTAATTATAAAGAATAATTATCAAGTTATTTTAATTATTTAAACCCATTATAATCATCAGTATATCCACTAAATTTAAGTATTTCTGAATAACAAATTACACCATGATGTGGAGACAGTAAACTGCACGTACACACTCATGGAGATATTTTTATTTTTATGATAGATAAAATGTGGTATAAAGTTGTCCCATAATTATAATAACATCACTAAATGTATAAGGTACTGTATTTATTACTTTATTATGGAAAAAACATAATAGTATGATGTATAATAAGAAATTAATTTTGAAAGATTTGATAAAACAATCACCCCTTTTTCGAGAATCTCATTTTGATTTCTAGAAAACGTCTTCTAATGAAGGCTTTATGACCATAGTTGTACCCCTAGGAGGAATGGAGGGATGTTGGGAGTTTATTTGTGTACAATTTGGATTATTCAGATGGGTTTAGAGGTGTGAGTAAGTGGGTATATGTGGTGGCCTTTTATAAGAGGGAGGAGGGGGGACTTTAATAATGTCTTGAAATATTATGTTATTATAAATTGATTTTTGAATTATAATACCTCTAAAGTGATATATTTATAAGATAAAATGATTATAGTTTTAAATAATATCATCCAATATTTTTTATATATGTATTTATTTTATTTGAGACCTTATCTTTTTAGTTTACCGTTAATTACACTCTTTTAATTTTGATTGAGGCAATAAAATTTTAATTATTAAGAGGCTATTAAGTTTTCATATATGGGATGAATTTACTATAATTGAATAATTAATTAACATTTAGACCTTATAAAAAAACCTTGTAATTTTAAAAGATATTTATGATTTTTAAATAATTTAATAAATTATTATTTTAATAAAATATCAATAGTGTCAATTTTTACACTATTCATTTAACTGGATTAATGTAAAATCCAAAAAAGAGATATAGCATCAAACCAAAGAACTTAATTGTCTTATAACAAGTCATATTGACATATAAAATCATGGATAACTTAAATTATTTAAAATAATATTTGTTTTACAGTTTATAATACCATTTATTTGATATTTGTTTCTTAATAAAATAATTATTGTATCACTATGGTGTCAATATTTATAGTAATTATTTAATATCTAAAAAATAAAAATAAATTCAAATGATATAGATAATATCATTATCTATATTAATACTATTTATTTTCTATGTTGTATCATGTTTATCAACACATTAAAATTATTATACTTATAAGAGATAAGAGAGTGACATGTTGTCACTTTATTTTGTTTTAATCATAATTACATCAGTTTAATGGAAAATAGTCCATTAAATATATAAATTATGATCATTATGTTATAGTTGTCAAATTTAATACATCCAATAGGATTTTTTCTACTGATATTGTAATTTTATTGTCTTTATCACACTGTTTGTTATTGTAATTTATTTGATATACCTTTAACTATGGTAAATAAAAAATACCGTAGTTATTATTCATAATATCAAAAAAGTTAAAAGTAACATATTAAAATAATTTTTAAAAACTTATTCCAAATATGGAATCCATTTTTCAAGCTTCCAAGTACATAAGTTTCAATAATTAATTTAAAATTAATTCTTGTTGTCAATGCGTGAAAATAGTTTCTTAAAAGTAAAAATCATCGAAATAATGATGTTCGTTTATATCTAATATCAATGTCAAATTACTTAAAATCACCAAAATTGGATTAAATTATAAAAACATAATCTAATTTTACATTAAAACCAACTAAAATTAATGCCTTTATGTATAAATAAATCAGATGGGAAAGCAATTTTAAATTAAAATGCATTATTTTTCACTATTTATTAAAAAACAAATATTAACAGAAAAATAACATCAAGTCGAAAAAAGTAAATTTTTATATCCTTCTTCCTAATAAGATTTTTATTTTTTTTTAAATGGACCTATATAAGTGTAAAAACTATATTTAAAATGGGTTCTCTTTCAAAAGGAGTTAAAAGTGCCTTTTTAGAAAAACACTCATTTCATTAGTAAAATTGATTTTTTTCTTATATCATATCTAAAGAATTTATAAGATGAATTTTAAACCTTAAATTGAATATATTAAATATATATTTAAGTTATAAAATCCTTAAATAATGATTTTATTATTTTATAGACTCACTTATTTTCATTTAAATTATTTTTAGAGGGAAGTTAATATTATTCATACCCACCATTATAATGAATAGGTTATAATATATAGTTATCACTTATACTCAGTCATGCATGATATTAATTATATCAAAATAACTGGAAATTTTGTGTAACACCATCCAATAATAGTGTTGCGTATACTGCAAGTTAATACAGTGTTGCGTATAGCGCAAGCTAATCTTGGTGTAGTGTACAACAGAAGACATCAATGAAATTAAACAACATATATCTCATAAAATCTTGGGGTGTAAAATTCCCTCCCTAAACCATCATAGTATTAACTTTTTACTCAAACAATATCTTAGTGTAACAATTCACTTACCGAACTGGGTTCACTCAATATTCTAATCATGTTTATCACATGATATATCAATCCTTACCCAATTCATTGGTGTTAGATATATATCCCAACTAATGAATTATTAAATTAATATATATGAAAGGACAAATATAATAAAATATTCTTTATATCAGAACCCAAGAAAGAAAAAGGGTTTCATAAACCTTTTATCATATCATTATTATTGGAAAATAGACAGGTTTCATAAACATTTAATAATTTCATCACAATATAACCGATGGAAAACATGACATGTTATTTAAAAAACTTCTAAACATTAAAATAAACCATAATAAATAAAACAAGGATGGTATCATGGAATCATAACCTAGTAAGGAAAATGTTACATCAAAGGATGTCATCTTATATTGAAAATGGAATTGAAGGACCAATTAAAACATTTCATAATGAGAATAAAAATTCTACGATGAAGTTACATATTTAAAATCTAAAAATATCATAAATATAATGGAAAAGATTTTCTAGGAAAATAAAATTTAAATTTTATTAAATAAACATAAAAAATTGAGGGTTTATGATGGTAGAAATTTTGTTCATTACTTATAATAAAAGAGAATATTTCTTTCACATTTTTGGTAAAAAGTCCAAAAGTACCTTGTTTGAAAAATGAGAAGAACATTCCTTTCAAAAATCATTGTAAAAAATCATACATGGGTAAAAATTAATTTAAAAAGTTATCATATAATATTAATAACCTTATTCAAATCAGTTATATATATCATGGATATAGAAGAAATTGGTTTTTTACTTAAGTGTGGAATGAAGTTGATTTTTCATAAATAAATATTTTCAATATATTGAGTCCTTAAGTTGAGTAAAATGAAATGAAAAAAATTATCTCTATGAAATTATAACGGTAGATGAAAATCCAAGAGTTTATTGAGATTTATATCTTAATATTTCATCATTGAAAATTTAATCATAAACTATCATTATAAACAATGAGATTGTAACATAAAACCTCTAACAATTTATTAAATCTAAAATCAATAAAGCATGAAATAAAAGATCATACTAGTATTTATATCCCCATAATTTAATAAGAAAAATCATAAATGAAATTCATTGTTATTATATACACCATATAAATAAATAAAGTGGTGAATATGTTATGTGTCTCACAAAAATAAAAGTTATACTGAAATCCATGATCTTATGTATGATGGACATCATACACATTGAAACGTCCTATATAATAAATATATATTTATTATAAAAATATTATATAACTATTTTCAAATATATCATTCCATGTAATATTTATTCATACCCTTTTATCACCAGTTTTTCAACAATTTATTAAAATTATTGTTTGGGGTTACATTTGCTTCATTTTCCATGAATGTTTAAGTTTCGATGTTTTCATCATCATATTTTTTTATGGTTACATCATATATGGAATGTTAATGATAACATAAATTTCATCTATATTCATTATGTCGTGTTTTGAGTCATTCATTAATGAGAGTGACACTACTAGACAATTAGGTTATAGTCAAAGTTTGTAACTATGGCAATATGAAATTATTACGGTTCGGATGGTCGTAGATCCTATTAGAATGAAACTATGGCTAAGGCGTTATCCTTGGTTGAAAACCATGGATGTAGTTCTATATACATGGTTCAAGCTATGGAAATATACATATATCCACAATCGGAACTGTGGAAATAAACATATTCCCATGGTTTTCAATCGTGGATATAGCCTTAGCTTGGAAAACAAAATGCCACTGTCTATAACAGTGAAAATTAACCTATTTCAATAGTTTATAACCATGGAAGTAGACATAGTTCCATGGTTACAAACCATCTCTATATCCCGACTTATATACATGGTTCATAATCGTGGAATAATGCTAGTAGCCATAGTGCGAACCATGGATACATCCTACACGTTCCGGAAAAACGTATTCCATGAAACCTTCTAGAACATATATCATCCTGAGATGCCCTAAATAAAATAAATGAAGAAAATTTAAATTAGTATATAAATCACAGCAAATATTTTAATTAGTAATTAAACTTATTACCAATCAAATTAACACAAAGAAACAATTTAAATCAATAATAATTTCATAATTCACATATGAACACATACCAAGTCCATGATAATGTGATATTCCATATAACATAAAGATGACTAGGAATCCTCTAAGGTGCATAGACATGATTTGAATGAAGTTGAAATGAATAAAAATATGACCAAAAACAGATGGGTGGTGAATCTCCATTGATGGTAGATGATGGATCAAATGGGGTCATATATAGAGAACATTGATGTAAAAGATATAGTAGAATAAGGAATATTATGTCACAACAAAAAATGTGAATAAAGAAGCTGACCAGTTCTAGAAAACTCAACTACATGGCTTATAATCATCTGAATCAAATGTCATATATCCTATTTCCCTACAAATTTAGGAGTTGATTGTTGTTATAAATACAAAAATTGTATGTTATCATGGTAAACTCTCTATGTATCTTTAATATGGGTACCTCAATATGTATTCTAGTGTACACTAGGTTGATGCTCTATCCCACATGTTATGTTGGCCTAATGACACACCATGTATTTCAGTGATAAATATGATCATGGCCCCTAATTGGTGTTCCTAAGTATTGGATGGGCATGGGTCAGGATAAGAGATGATCATGTCATGATGGAACCCGTTGGGATTTTTACTCAAGGGTAGATGTATGGATTTCTCTACGTGGATATCAAACCATAGCTGATTTATGTATGTGATGTTTATTTAATTATTTTTTAGGCAATTTTGGGGGTGGTGTGTTAGGTATCCCAAACTAGAATTGTTTTTTGGTTTTGGTGGTTCTTTTATGTGAAAGAATAGGTTACTTATGAAAATTTGAATGCACATAATACGGGTGCGGGATGATGATATTCATATTGGGTCAGTGTGGTGTATATGCATAAGTTTCAAGATATGTGATGGTTGTTGGGTGGTACAACAATATTTGATTCCCATAAATAGGCTTGTATGGTGACTAGTTCTATAAAAAATTTGTTCTCATGGATAGCATATTTAAGTGAATGATAAAGTGATGACTTATGTTATTATTATAGTCCCATTAGTGAGACTATGATTTTTGATGAAAATATTTAGGTGGAACTAGGTGTGACACCGAGTTGGTGAAAAACTTTTATGGGGGAGTGTTATAAACCAATAGGGTGTGATGTTTGTAAATTTTAAATTAATAAATACCAATAGAATCAAATAATTTTTGTGGATTTCATCTAAAATGATAGTTCAATATTTGTGTTTTGGAACCATTTGGATTAGTATAGCTAGTTTTAGTCTGGTAGGAACAAGACCAAGAAAAGTGAGGGATAATGGACTTCAGTTGTCCATGATGTTTTAATAATTAAGATTGTTTCTTTAGGATAAAATAGATGAATTATATTGTTTCTAAAACAATATGGCATGGGTCTGTAATAAAATGCATTGTTTTGAATTATAAAAAATATAATAAAATTGTTTTTTTTGTTTCAGAGAATTTTCTTCTTTGAGTATTTTCAATTGAACAATCCTATAAAGACACAATATGTGTGTCATAAGTGTTGTATTATGTTTTAATTTTTGTTTTGATTGGTATCCTTGGGTTGAGGTTATAAATTGATGATTTCCTAAGCCTATATCAATGTTTATTAACATGATGAAGGTACAATATAATGATTCTAATAAAAAACGATTCCATGATTTAAAAAAATCAATTCTCTAAGTTGAGACATACCATAAAACAAATGAAACCCATGACTATTTTATAGTGTTATAAATCATGAAGTCGGATATTGAACACCTTCCATTTGATTATCCCCTGTACATCCCTATAGTTACTTCTTGTTCTCTCTTCAGATTACATATTAACTCTTAAATCTTGTTATTTGATCAATTCTAGGTTGATGGGGAATTCTTCTAAGACTACATCCTTCAAAATTTTACCTCTTTAAGCTCCTTATTTAGTTTATCAGATGATTCTCATATCTTTGATTCCATCATCTCTATGATTATATTAAGCTGTTGTTCATAGAAAAAAGTACCCATTACCAGAACAACACAAAGAGAACACAACAATGAAATGTACCTTATCATTAACCATATTTAGAAATTTTTTGATGCACTCATACAGAATAAAATGTTAAAAAACACAATAATACAAACCTGATAAAATTTAAAAAAACTCAAATATAATTCAATATATATCACCAGAATTAAAACCATCTAAAATATAAACAATATAAAATGTCAATATTAATATAATCAGGAAAAATAGATGATAAAACAAAATGTATAAACAAAAAATAAAATTTACATCAGAGATGTGCACTACAAAAAAATAGGCCTCTAATAGAGCAAAAAATGGTCTTTATTAGCACTGACTACTGTAAATAGATTAAAATCCCAAGTCTTTTATCAGAATTTTCTCAAGCACTGATAAAGGACCATTTACTAGTTCTTTCAAAAGTGTGGATAAAAGGAGCCTACTATAGTGTGCTACTATAGCACACTGCCCCACCTATGTTGTGTGTTATAACAGCACACCGAAGCACAAAACACAACACAAAATCAGAAAAATAATGTATGAATACAGAATTTAAATGAAGAGAGAACAATATAGGATAATTTACATGTTTTTGGTCATGTGATATACTTCTTAAACTACAATAATACAAATATATATATATAATGTTCTTGGAGTCACACCAGTCATGAAATGTGTCTATTTTAGGTGTTTATGATTCTTAAACATTTAAAATGATGCATGGATAATTTTTCTAAAGTTTCAAAATTATCTAAATGTGTTTACTCAGTTTTGTGTACATCACTTATCTTTTTTACAAAAATGTCATTTTAAATGGAAACATGTAATTTGACTCATACCAGTCATATCATGTGTTAGCCTCATATGATATCGATTCATACACATCACAAATCAATCATGAATCATTACATGAAATTATAAAGTCATTCTGAGTTTGTTTTCTTGGTTTTTAGTGAGTGAAAGTTTTTGAACTAAAATATTTATTTTAAACTAATAACAGACACATTGAGACATATTGAACACATTGTGTACCAGACTAATGTGTGGGTAATTCCCATAAGTTAAAAATGACTTATGGGTCATTTTATTAAAGTATCCAAACAATATTAATCTTGTTTTATAAGTTTTCAATAGGTGAATATTTCCTTTTAAATATAATTGATGTCAATTTTAAATAAAAAGATGCACTTTGAGTCATATCAGTCACACTCTGCAGCAGATTGTGGTGAGGCTAATTATTACATGTTTCAAATAGCTTATTGATTGTTTTCATAATGTATCAAAATAATATGAATGTGTTTACTCAGTTTTGAGTATGTCACTTGTATTTTTAACTAAATTTTTATTTTATACTGGACACACACACTCTGAATCATACCGATCACATCATATAATAGTTTTATGTGAAAAAAATTAAAAAACATCAAAAATGAATTATGAATCAATGCGCTATATTATCATGAAAATCCATGTGTGTTTTCTCAGTTTCTAGTGAGTTGACATTTTTAAAATTAAACTGTCAATTTTAAAATGACAACGGACACATTGAGTCATATCGGGCACACCATGCATCAGATTGAGGTGCAACTGATTCCTACATGTCATAAATGACTTGTGGATTGTTTTTTTAATGTATCAAAAAAAATATGAATCTTTTTTCTCATGTTTGAGTAGGATATAATAACTTTTTTTAAAGTTGATGTCATTTTTAAATAAAGATGCACTCGGGGTCTTACTAGTCACACCGTGTATCAGATTGGAATACGATTCATTCTTACACCTCTTAAATGACTTTTGAATTATTTTTCTAACGTAAAAGAACAATCCACAGGTTTTTTCTCAGTTTGGAGTACATCAGTTTTTTTTACTAAAATGTCATTGTAAAATAGAAACACGCACTCTAAAATATATCGATCATATATTGTTTCAGATTGATGTGATACCTATTCTTACAGTTAATAAAATTCTTATGATTTGATTTCCTAAATTATATAGAAATTTTGAGCATGTTTTCTTTGTTTTCAGTGAGTGAATTTTTTTGAAATAAACTGTAGATTTTAAACTGACAACGTACACATTAAGTCATAACAGTCACATGATTCATCAAATTGAGGTAAAAATGAATTTTATATGTCTCAAATGACATATGAATCATTATACTAAAGTATCAAAACAATCAGCATTTGTTATATTGGTTTTGAGTATATCATTACTACTTGTTACTAAAATTAATTTCAATTTTAAATAAAAAGAATCAATTAGAGTGATACCACTTCCACCATGTGTTAGATTGTGGTATAGTTGATTCCTACACATCTAAAAGTCTCAATAAAACTTAACTACTATGGTTACAATACTTTTATTTCCTTTCAATTTTGAATTGAAAAAACAGCATATTCACTCAATGTTCTTAGTGGAAAATCTTTTCTCATTGTTGAAAGTCATAGGAGAAGATAATTTCAACAACGAGAATGGTTTTCCTGCTAAAAAAATCAACTTAATATATAGTGTTGGTAGTTCAACAAAAAATTTTAGTGAAATTAGAAAGCATGGAAACATTAGTAGAAAGAATCATTTTATCTTTATTTATAGCCTGTTGCAGATAGTTGAAAGAAAATTTTGACTTCTCAAATGATCTGTGACAAAAATTGGTATTAGATAAAAATAATAAGGATGTTAACACTAAATAATAGATAAAAATATGTCAAAATTAATTAAATAAGTAATAGGAGTTGACATTTTCCTGATGGTTTTATGCATTCTTGACAGGTTTACTATGGAAACATTGTTAACCACATGGATATGCTGATTTTAACAAAAGAAGTATAATAAAAAACACATATAGATCTCTCCAAAATGTCAATAAATGATCGAGGATAAAGAGGATAATTTCTCTTCTATGGCCAGTGTTATAATCTGAATTCATTCAAAGGTGAATGTTTAAGACAATTGACATCCTCATCAGCTCATCTCCAGAACATTTATCATTTAATTTTGTTGTTTGCAGATATCATCCATCTCTTGTGGAAAAAACCTATATTTCTTGAAATACCCTAAGTAGTAGTCATACATTGGATGAAAAATGATCAGGGTAGTACAAGAAACATAAAATAGACAGGGTATGATTCTCGTGGAAACAAAATTCAATAATAACTATTTGGGATATGAAGATATTAAGGATGACAATTATACTTCCTTGTGTTCTCTAAAAGTAGAGATCCCTCCCATTTGTGAGAATTAAACCATTGGAACTAGTCATTGACATGATGGCTTCATTGAAACAAACTCCTTCCAGAGAAATTATACACAAAACCCGAGAAATGATAGAGTGAAGGGTGAGAAAGAAATAGAGCGGGGGGGGGGGGGGAGATGGAAGAATCAGAAGACACAAATATATTGGTATGCAACCCGGTGGTCTTGGGTTTTTATAATGTAATTTCAGCTAATGAGTGTTTGTTACTAACATTAATTTATTTGATTTTATGTGGAGGAATAGTTAATGAAACATTACTTTCAATTTTACATCATAATTTTTCCAAAGGACACGGATGAATCTTTAATTGAATAATAGGTTGAGGATTTTTTTTATAACATTTTTTTAAATAAAACTTTGTTTTGTTAATACGTATTATTTTATTAAAAAATGATAAGGTTTTATGTGATTGGTTGAATAGGTCAATGGAGGTGTGTACTTCGTTCACAATTACCTCGATAGGAAATAAACTTGAACATGGTTCACTCCTTCCACTATACAATGGCCTGATGGCCATCCACCATCAAAAATTATAAAATAGAGGTCACTCATCATTCGATACGTAGATGAATAAAGTTAATCTACTTATATATATATGTGTGTGTAATATATATGAATTATTTTAGTAACATCATTTGAATATAATTATATATACATATGTCTATTGTTTATCATATTTAAATTTATTTAAATATAGAACATATTAGTCGATATATATAAAATAATTTTATTTCTAATGAATCAAAAAAATACTATTAATAATAAATTTTAAATTATAATAATTAAAAATAATTATTATTTTGTCTAATGGAATATAAAATAGGATTATTTAGATTTTTGTAAGTATAATTATTTCAAAAAAATGTACATATTGTTTCCAAATTTGATTATTTTGAAAGATACATGTGTATATAATATTTTATAATTTATTTAAGAATAAATTATATTACTTTTAGTTAAATGTATATATAGGCCTAAAATGTATATATATATATATAGGTAAAATGATCAATACCTAAAAGTAATTCCTAATATATAGAATTTGATAACATACATTATATTTATTGGAACAAATGATGTGTAAACCAAAGTATTCTTAAGAGTCCATCAAATAAGAATAGAACCATACTTGAGATTTTAGGGAGGTCCATACAGAAGTTGGAATAATGAAATAAAACAACACAAATATGAGCAATATATCTAACACTTAAAATAGAATATGACAACATAGTGAAATAAATACAATCCCATACCAATTTTGAAAATATAGAACCATTTAAAATAAATAAATATGGCATCACCCTCACAAAGATTTATGTTAAAAAAACACAATTATGAGAAAATAATTTTTAAAGAAAAACCCTTAAACTATAATATTAAAAAAAATTAAATAAATAAATTCCTTAACATGAATTTCATAAAATTAGCTAATGTTGCAACATCGCACCATTATCAGACTAAGAATTGGTTTTCTAAATAAATTATCTCATTCATTTATGGTTTTTATATTCAAAAATCTATTGTTTATATAATATTATATATATATATATAATTTGTTTATACATTTATCAAATGTGATTCACTTAGATTTCAAAACAAATAAAAAATTAATATTTCTAGAAAATATGGGCTATAGATGTTGGAAACAAAGAAAATTTATTCAAAAAACTGTTTTAAAAATACCAAACATGATATCCAAAATAGTACTCAAGTAAAAAATAGATCATAAACAAAAGAAAAACAACTTAAAAAAAACAAAGCACAAATACAGAAGGAAAATCATAGCCTACAAAGGAAAATCAGAAACCCATAGATAAAGATCTCGAAATAAAAAATATAGAATGAAAGTCAGAACCTCTAAAGGAAAACATTGTCCTACATCGCTAGGTTGGAGAAAATAAGAGACCCTCATTTCCAGATCTCGACGTTTTCTTCAGAAACCATAACAATAACTGAACACTAGATGTTAGTAGATGTTTGAAGAACAAGAGTTAGTGGTTTTTTTTATTCAAGCAGGTTTGTATGATTCAAGATTTGATTCATCGATGAGAAGAGATTATAATGGGTAAATTTAGTGGAAAGCTTTTGATATCGCGATTATTTTGAAACATGTTAGGTTTTTTTAATCAGATCACAACACTTATTTCAGATCTTTTAAAAATGTGCTGATAAATATTCCTTTTATCAATTCTTATTATTTAATAATTGATGAAGGTTATATTTATCATGGCTTTTTTGTTGCTATTAAAGGCAGGGCTTTATCAGCATAAAAAATTATTGACAAAGAACTCCATTATGAGCGCTGAAAATATAGAATTGATAAAGTCTACACTTTATCAGAGGTAAAAATAAAGTGTTGATAAATTAGAGAATTTATGAGCACTATCTTTAGTGCTGATAAAGATTCCATTTATCAGTGATTTTTCTAGCCCCGATAAATACCAGTGCTATTAAATGACATTTTTATAGTAGTGGTGCCTAAATATCAAAATTACCAGTACCATAAAAACCCTCAAAATCTCATATGGAAACACATAAATCATTAGAAAATCCACTCATACCAATAACATTATCATCATCATGAGAATCAACATGTTTATTGGGATATAAACCTAAATTTGTGAGAGGAGAAGAAAAATCATCAAAAACGAAATTTCAAAAAATGAAAAGAAAAACATTATACACCCATTTGATATAAAAAATTTAATTTATATGATATTTTATTGAATCACATATTTGATATAATGTTTTTTAATTAAATGTTATATAGAAAGTCCATTATGTATCACTCCACCAATTTAAAATGGTATATAAAACATTCAAAAGGGTTCATGAAATATGTCCCAATGAAAAAACAATCATAAAAAATATGCCTGGCATGAAATATTTACAATTTCTAGGCTCACAACTACTATTGAAATTTCAAATGGAAGGGGCTCCAAATTTATACACGTCATGTAACACCATTTTCTCATGAAACTTAAAAATTCATGTATATATAAACAATGTATAGAAATTAGTGAAACGTAAATTTAATGGTCTAATAGAAATATTTTTCTACATATCCAAGTAAAACCTACATGTGACAATGAGAACACGAATATTCCGGTTACCCAATCTCATATTTAGTTTGAAAAATGGGAAGATAGTTCACATGCTTTTTTTAGTCTGTAAACAAATATAATAAGAATTGAAATGAATATGTTTTTTTAAACATAAATATTAATTTTTTCTATATGTAAAGGAATATGAATCCTGTAACCTTTTCCAACTATAAATAATATCATTGCACCATGTACATCATAAAGTTTCTTTAATGATGCGAGCTTCTTTAGAACTATTGAGAATGTTAAAAGAATTCAGATTATGATGAACCACCCAAGAAATGTCACAATTTAATGCATCGATGTTTTTACTATAAGGAGGATCCTAAAATTCAATGAGATCACCTTTATCATGGGATTAATATGGAATATTTAAATTTTTTAATTTAAAACTAAAATATAGAAATGATACATATAGTTTTTAAAAAAACTTATATTGTTTTGGTTTAAAATGAATTAATTTTGGATTATATTCCTCATATTGTTTCATTCACAATAGCTAGAAATGTGTCCTGGCATCAAGAATTAAAGAAAAAAATGGAGGAAACCGTTTATATTTAGTTTTTAGCTACTTGAGGACTACATGAATACACTAATACCAACAACAAAAAAATCAGTAAATATTAAATCTGAAAATGGCCATCAAAACTCTAAAAAATTGAGAATAAACGAAATGAGAATAAAGAATAATAAATAATGGTAATGAGGGATGATCTTCAAATCAATAATAATATATTTAGAAACATTAAATGAATAAGAGGCTATTGATTAATGAGTTCACGTCAAATCCACTAGAATAAGGGAGACATATAATAAGACCATGGATAAGAACATCATTTTCCCTTTAAATTTAAAACAAAATTCTAGAAAATCATCATTTTATAGCTTCAGATAAATTAGTAACAATTATTCCACTAAACACAAATTAATAGACAATGAAATTTTAAATAATTTTACATCTAATTCATAAATGTTTTCTAAAAAATGTATTATAAATTAAATTTTATTTATGAATTATAAATTTGTAAAATATTTCAGACTCAAGAATTTTCTATGCTTTGGCATCCAAATTAGGAAATTAAATAACTAAAGAATTTCAACGAAATGAATTTATTTTCACCAGAATGATTCCTCATTCATTGAGAAACTCTTTTGGAATTATAACTTATTATAGAAAGATCACAAGATAATAAAATGTTTCAAAAAGAATTTAATGGTGGTGATGATGTTTTTTATTAAACCCCAATATCAGAAAGTGTTTCGATTCAACCTTTCAGAACAACTTATCTTCCACATATACCTATATAATTAGGAATTGATAAATATGATGTATATACAAAAAATATGGATTATAAACAATAGTATAACATCTATGTCACATGTTCATCCTCTTGTGAAGATATCTCCCCAATAAAAATTATTACGTTATTTTTTTAATTCAAAAAGCTAAATAAAAAAATGATAGTACTAAGATGAAACTGATATTGAAGAAAATAAAGTACATATAGGGAATGATTAATTAGACATTATTTTCTATAAAAAGGCATCGAAGGACTTCTATTGGTACCAAAAAAGAATCAAATAATATTAAAACTTATAGAAGAAGAATGAATTCTCACCTATAGGTCAAAAAGATTTAAAAATTATAAGGAAATGACTGGATGAAGATCAACATATAGACTTTATGAGAATATAGGGTGGGGAATATTTAG
Organism: Viscum album; assembly: GCA_963277665.1. Taxonomy (NCBI): domain Eukaryota; kingdom Viridiplantae; phylum Streptophyta; class Magnoliopsida; order Santalales; family Viscaceae; genus Viscum; species Viscum album. Next base: position 176,520,326 of record OY728157.1, read on the forward strand.
AATATAAAATATAATTGAGCGTCAACAGATAATTGGAGCTTTTCCCACTAAGATATAATTATCCATTGATTACCACAGAGGTTATTCAAAACCAATATAGGAAAAAACACCACCCAAAAACAAGACCACCTAAGCCACAATAATTCATGTTTGGCCAAGTGATGAGCCAAGAGCTACACAACTACCCATAGGTTCACCTTCGAAAGAGTACAAGGTAGAAATCTGATCCACTTGGGGGACACCACTATTAGAACATAGGTATGGTCTATGTTGCTTTTCCAAAAATATAATAATAAAAATATATATGTTATAATCATAAAATCACTAAATGGGGATAAAAAATTTCAAAAATGATAACAAACCATATTAGAGAAAAGAATAATAAAAAATTATAATGAAGGAAATAATTCCCCAAAATAATAATATCTTTTTAGACATTTGAAGAAGAAGATGCAACTATTTATCGAGTCAAGTTAGAATCAAGTGTCATGATTTTTTAATAATAATACCATGGATCAAAATATCTTTGAGCCCTTAAATTTCAAACAAAGATTAGGAAAATCAATAATCTAAGGCTACAAAATAATCTGTAACGATAATTCCATATAACACTACAAATATACAAAGATATTTTCAATGAATTGGACATCCAATTCCTAATTGTGATATAAAAAATTAATTTCAAATTAAAAAATGTGATAGAGAATTATAATTTTATTAGCAAATTCAGACTCTGGAATTTTCAAAACATCAACATCAGAATTTAATAATTTAAAAAATATCAAATCTCATGAAAATTGTTCCATTTTTACTCGAATGAATTTATATATATTAATATTATAGTTTGGAATGTATACCCTGTCATAATAATGTCATAGTAAAATAATGTAATGTGTGAGAATGTATTTAATGGTGTTATAATTGTTTTTACTAAAAGTACAATATCCAAATTTCAAAACAAGTTATATTCTGCATAGTATTTTACTACCATGAAATGATAATTATGAATTATATAATGGGAAATATGAATAAAAAATGATTTTACAACAACTATGTCATATAGTCCTCCTCTTGAGAATATATTTCAACAAAATAAATGGATAGGTTAAAGCTTATAATTCAAAATATGTAATAAAAAAGGACATTAATTAGTTGAAAATGAGGCTAAAGAAAACTAAGTACATATAAGGAAACATGTGTCATTAAAATACATAAATTGAGCTTGAACAATTTCACGTTATGTAATTTAAATTACAAAATATCAACATTAAAACATGTTTATGTTTTCAATGAAAAATAAAATAAAATAAAAATATGAGATTTATCTGTAAACATAAACCAAAATAAGATATAAAAAACCAAATTTATTTGAAAAGAATAAAACATTAAGGTTATAATAGACCCATCATCTCCAAAAACCAAACTTCCAGCTTGACCCAGAACCAAACAAGGTATAATATTATAAAATTTTAACACAAAAGATTAAATCATGTAAAAATAAAATGTAATTAGTAACCTTGTAAAAATAAAATTCATATCATATGCTCAATAATAAAAAAGTATAAAAATAAAATTAATATTGTTTAGGGAAACTCTATTTTCATACCTAAAACCAAGTAGATGTAGTTTCATTTCTTGTGAATGCATAATTTCCTAAATATTTTTTCTTTTCTAAACTATATAAAGGTAAAATAATTTGTTGAGAAAAACTCATGTAAAATGAAAATAATATTAATTATATAAGTACTACTATATTATTGTGTTATATCTTGACTATTTTCCCCATTCATTCAAAATTGTAAAATTATTAATTCCACAAATAGAATGAGTAGGTAAGAACAATAAGAAAATTCATCATGAAAATTCACTCAAAAAACCAAGAGAATATATCATTTTGTTTACATACAACCCAAATTCCCAATCTTATTTTATTATAGAAGAATCTTACAAATAAATTTCCATTTTTAATACCTAAAATTATTGAATAATAATTAAATAACTTTAAAAATTATGATGAGATGAGAAAGAATAATGAAACAATGATAATTAGAAATAAAATTGTTAAGTAAAGCCCAATTTTTTTTACCAAAAACCAAATATAAGTAGTTTCGCATCATGTGAATTCATAATAGACCAATAAATTTTATCATTTTAAAATTTTTTTGGAAGTGAAATATTTTTTTTAGAAAAACTCATACAATAATAAAATATTATTAATAGACATTCCAACTTATATAGAATTTGGAATGCTAATTTATAGGTACAGAAATGTCTAATGAAATAACCTGCAATCTTCATGGCTCTACACTAAAGTACATAAATATTAATTCATCCAAAATAGTCACTCTTTGAAAAATAGATTCATAGTGTTCAAACTTCTATAAATTAGTAATTGTATTGATAGAAGGGCCTATAAATGATTTAAGGGAAGAAAATAGTCAATATTATAATATTATGAGCCATATAATGAATAATATACTGGTATTTCCAATATATATTTGTGGATTTTTTATGGAATTATAATAAAAAATTCAATTTTCCAATGCATTAATTTAATAAAAATATTATAAAAATATTATAAAAAACATTTTTTTGTTATTTTAAAGAACCACATACTATCAAACTCTAATATTCTCACAAATTTATATAGAAAAGTTTGTATACTGAACATGAAATCAATACTAACGTGAACCTACAAATATTTTTGGGCTAATAAGTAATTTAGGGAATGTGGATAAGTTAGTGATATATTTTTTATTGATAAAATAGAATTCATAATTATGTAAAAAAACTATATAAATGTGTTAAATTATGAATATTAAAAAAATTTAATGAACAAAAATGAAATAAGAAATGAGAAAATATTAATAGATATGAAAAAATGGTATAAATAAGAATTTTTTACCTCATAAAAAAGAATGACGTCTAGGGGAAATATATATTTTGTATTGAAAAAGTTATTTTTTTAAAATATAATAGTTGCAATTAAAATGAATAATATTCATTTCAAAATATAAATTATTTTATTTCAATTTTATACAAGAATGAATTAATTTATAAAAAATAATATTTAATTTCAAATAAATTTTTTTATTCATAATGTGTATAACTGAATTACAGTTGCAACCATACATTTATTATGGAATGGTTCATGCAATTGTTGTAATTAAACTTTAGTTACTGATATATATAAGTTTAAAAAGAAATCAGACCAACATATTTACAAAATTTTGTATTAAAAAATTACTCTTAAAAAATAAACATATATGAACAAATAATTAGGATATGAATATATATATTTGAGTTAATAGATATGAATAAATATGAATAGTGAATTATAATATCTATTTGTTTTAGAAAAATATGGTCAAATATGAATTATGTTATATAATAAAGAAATATTGGTTCTTTATGTTTCTAAAAAAATAAATAATGAAAGAAAGAGAAATTAATATCGATGAACCAATTGAACTTGTAGTTTCATAACCTCACGGTCGTACCTCTGAAGTAATGTTAACTTTCCAAATTGGGTCATTCTTAAAAATCCTAAAATAAAAAATCAGAAAAAGTTAAAATTGTTAACCAATATAAATAAGGAATTTGGGAGTAACAGTTTTGTGTGGTTATATTAAAAGAAAATATGAAATAGTTTAACATCACCTGAGTATCCCAGTTAGTGAATTTCATAGTCATTGAGGAACACCAATGTTAGATGATGCGACTAATCTATTAATAGGATGAAGCATCCAACAATGGATTTCAGTGTACAAATGTATTACCGAATGGGGAATTGTGGAATTTTAGGAAGTAACCCTCTATGAGTGGGAGAGAAGTTTCTTCAAGAAGATATTTAAAGGCCCTAAAAATATTTCAATAAATGAATCCACGGGTTAGCGTATTCAGGTGACAAGAGAGGGATATAGAGGTATACAGAGGGAAAGAAGTTGGGGGTAGAGGAATAGTGATTGGGGGAGTGCAGTGATGCCAGGAAGAGGTTGAGATGGGGACCTAGAGAGTGGGAGGTATAGATGAAAACCGTATGAGATTAGGGGAGGCCAATCAGAAGAGAGGGAGTAGAATGGGGAAAGGGAATGGGGGATAGGGTATTATTGGAGAGAAACATTTACTTGGAGCCACACACTATAGAATAAATAATATATAAATATATATATATTCAAAAAATATCAAAAGATATCTTTCCTTTCAGAATATATATATATACACCTATTTAATACATAAACACCCGTAAAGGCACACAGTCATACACTTTGGTAAGCTTAAGCATATGTACAATACCCCATGAATTCTATGCACTTTTTATAAGATTATTCACCACCTTATTCACTTAAAATAAAATTCCTAGAAATTTTACAATACATCAAATATATCCCATGAATACTTATAAATTATTCAATCTTTAAGTTAATTCACCAATATATGCTTAACACATTTATCCCTATTAAACACTGATTTCCACATTCGTAAATGACCATTTTGGAAAAACTGTACCCCTTAATACCACCATCTTTTTTTAACATATCATGATGAGATACTAGAACTTATAATTCCACCATGTGAAATTAAAGAGGACTGCTCTAAACCTAATATACTATTATTCTAATTATTTCTTAAATGTTTAACCTTATTTACCTATATAAAATAATAACATTATTTTCCATTTAGCTTATTTGATTCTTATTCACCTTTCCCCAACCAGTTCATTAGTTTAAAGATGTTGAAACATAATTAAAACCCTATATCACCATTTTATAGATAGGATCATCATTCTAACAATCACAACAAATTTATTTTTTACCAATTGAACTAGTAAATAATCATAGAAATGAATAGATTCAATTTAAACCAAAAAGATGTCCACAATTAATATATAAACACATACTAATCCCATGACAAAGTGATAGATCATATTTCAGAAAGAGGAAAAGGAATCCTCCTATGGTAAATACCCATAACTTCTCTAAAATAATAAGGATTCAATAATTTGAATAAATGAAAAAAAATATAAATACAATGTGGTTAATGCCCCCAAAATTTAAAAACACATTTGAACAAAAAATGATTAAAGAAAATTACTCTGGGGATAATTTTTAAATTTTTATCAGTTAGTGAACATTGATTGAATATTTTTCCTATAAAAGGTCATGAAACCTAATTACTAAATTATAGTTTTTAAAATTGATGGAACAACTTTGTTACGACCCGTCCTCAGGGCCTGTGCCGTGAATACCACAAGCCCACCTTCCATAGGCCAGGGGCTGGCAACTAGCACCAAAGGCAAAAATCCCGATAACTGGGAAGGAATTTCCTTTATAAAAGTAAACAAAACACCACAGAGTAAAAGCGGAAGTAAAACACTAAGTACAAAGAGAAGTGATGAAAAGTAAATGGTCCAGAATACAAACCCAACTAAAAGTGCAACTACAACTGAACAAAAGTACAACAGAAAAAGACAACAGCTGGAAGAACGGAAGCGGCTCCTGGGTCGTCCTCCTCGGATCCTACCTAAATGGTAGGTACAGATGGCGCATCTCCTGGATTGTCCACTACAGATCCTACCTGAAGGGTAGGTACAGATAGCCTCCACAACGCTCTCGCCCGTCAACCTCCTCCGTGTGTCATCTCGCCGTGAAGTCCACCTCCGAATACGGACTTTTCGTGTAGTCCACCTCCGGGTACCATCCAGTCCTCGAACACTCGGCCTCCGTCAGCACTGCCCATCGTCTGCAACCAACACAACGAGGTGCGGGAATAGCCCATGCAGTGGTGAGTATAACGATACTCAGTAGGGACCACGAGACCCTCAAGGTCTCACTAAAACCAACAAGGATAACCACAAGGAAGATCTCAACAGATAACCTCTACTTAGGTATATGCCCATACATATACCTAAGTTATCAAGTAACCCATCTCAATCATGTGTAAACACAAAGATTATGAAATCAACGGATAACCACTACCCCGATATACTCCCATACATATACCTAAGTTATCAAGTGACCCATCTCAATCAAGAGGTAACACAGAGGTCATAGACTCAGCTCAAACCAGGATTTTCATTATCAAAACCGTAACTGCTGAAGAGCCCCGTCTCTGGAGTGTACAGTGGTCCTGTCACGACTCTGAGGTACTTCTCACTAACCTATGGCTGCTGAGGTACTCCTCCTGTTGAGTACCGCGGGTCAGCCACCCAAACACAGTAGTGCTTCTCGCCGGGGTATGCCACCCAAACACAGTAGTGCACACCCCCTAGTAGCCTACAAAGGTACTCTCTGGACGAGTACCGCGGGTTTGCACTGTCATACTTGTAGTGCTCCGTCCACCATGGGTCTGCACCCAAACAAAGTAGTGCTCCGTCCACTGGGCTAGTCGACTCACTCCAAGTCGAATCGGTCAAGCAGTCGTCAGGTCTCAGTCGGCTACACGGTCTCTGTACTCCGCATGATCGTCTCTAGGAGGGTCTGCTCCATGAGCTACAGGTCGATACTCCAGGTATCTCAAAGTCCCACGAAGAAGTATCTCAAAGGACCGCCTCATCATAGGGGTCTCAACGCAACAGACGGCTCGTCAATCGGACGCCCGGTCTGTGAGTTATTAGCCTTTTCGTCCCAGGGGCCCGGTTGGTTTCGTGAGCGAACCAACAAGGCCATATCTCAACTTTACCCCTAACACTCATAGGGTATACTCATATGGACCTTTTCTCAATGTGATCACCAACGCCGCTGACGGTTCGTCAAATGGACGTCCGGTCTGAAAGATATCAGCTTTTCCGTTCCAAGGGCCCAGTTGGATTTCCGGTGCAATCCAACCCAGCCAATATCCAACTGCATCCAAAACGCAAGAGAAGTATTCCAAAAGTTCCGTCTCATCAAGAGGAATTCAACGAAGTCGACGGCACGTCAATCAGACGTCCAGAGCTCAAGATATGAGCGTTTCTACTCCGAGGGCCCGGTTGGTTTCCTGTACGAACCAACCCGGCCAAACCCAAAGTATTCTGAAACCTTGATTGCGATATTCCAAAATGACCATCTCGATCCAAGTCTCGCATCGCAACTGACGGTGCGTTGATCGGAGTCCCGTAGCACAAGTTATGGGTGTCCAACTGGAAAAGATTCGGTATTAAGGGGTTCGGGCCCGGTCCGACCCGGCCCGATACCCCAGGGTCGACCCGAACCAAGTCGACCCGATCCGGGTCCGGTTCCAACCCTCTTGGGCGCGGCCCAGCCTGGGCGCAGCGCGCCCAGTGCGCTGGTCAGGCGCTCGGCCAAATGGCCGAGCCGTTTGGAGTGGGGGGTGCCTGCCCCCCCTGGTCTGTAACCGCGGCCCCCCTTAATGGGGGACGCTCAGTTGGCCTGCTAGGGGTTTAAACCCCCGGCTTTCCCCTCGTCCGGCCGGCCCGCCCCGGCCGGCCTGTTTCTGCCGCCATGGGACCGGCGATGACCGGTCCCCTCCCGGCTCCGACACCGGCGGCCCGTTTCCGGCCGCCGGTTCCCACGCTACACCGCGGCCCGGTACCGGCCGCAGCCTTCATTTATCCAGTGCAGCACGACGGTGCCGCACCCCTTCGCCGCAGCCCCACTCTGGCCGCGGTGCTTTTGCGGTTCTCCTGCGCGGCGCAACGGCGCCGTGATTTGGTTCAATTTCACAGCGCGACACGATGGCATCGCACATTACTTGTCGCACGATCCCGCGCGGTGCGACGGCACCACGCCATTCCCATTCCAACCACATTAGAAATAATAACATGGATAAGGGAGGAGGGTTGGCCGTGTTTGTGCGGTCCGGACCCCTCTCGTTAATCGATAGCAATTCGTCATATTCCATGAAGAACGTCAAAGTAGTTATCACGAACAAAATAAATAAATAAACCCCTATAGTTTTCCAGCAAACAAGAATTCCCAACCCGCAACATATTATTCACGGATCAACTAGATGTTTAGTTGATCCGCTTTCTTTGATTTAGAAGGAAGTAACATGGGGTTCATTAATATTCAAAAAACAATTCCCTACCTCGATGTTGCTTGAACGGAGGTTCGTCGAACGAGGATTCGTCGCGGAAAGAGACGTCGCGAAAGAAGAAGTCATCGGCGTCGCGGTAAGGGGCGTCACGGAAGGAGACGTCACGGAAGGAGATGTCGACCTCTGAGGAATCCGGCGTTCTCCGCGTTCTTCGCGTTCTTCATGTTCTCCGACGAAGAAGATGAAGAAACTCAAGTATCCCTTAGCTTTTCTCCCAAAGCTCTCACGGAACAAGCCTACAACCCAAAATAAAATAAGTCCCTTACTTATTTTATTAACACAACTTAAGGTTTGAAATTCAAGAGTTTGAAATTGAAACACTCACATTAAACACACTTCATTAATACCATAAGTTATCAAAACTTAAGTTATCAAATTAAAATGTGTGTTGAGGGATTTAAAGAATGTGAAGGGGTGGGGTTCATGTGGGCCCCATCACTCTCATAACCTCCCATAGAAAGTTGGTTAGTTACCCAACTTCCACCCAAAGCTTAAATCCACTTAGAGAAAAATAAAAATTGTAGTTAAAAAAATTATTCTATCTTCCACAATTTTTATCAACCTCTCTTGTGAAAACGCAATTCCAGAAAAGGTGTTCCTAAGAAATTACCGGCGCTGCGGTTTTATCGGTGCCCTCGGAATTCGATTTCGAGCTACGGTTCAAAAGTTAGAAATTCCCGCTCATTCGTTCACTGAACGTACCCGAGCTAATCTTCAGGAAAATGATTCCGGGCACACCGGGCCTCGGAATCAGGCTCCGTCAGAAACTGTGTTCTTGTAAAATTCCAAAGAAAATTAAGAAAAAAATTTCCTTGAAATATCCGGGTCTTTACATTACTCCCACCTCATGGATTTACATCCCCGTAAAGCCTCAACACAAACTAGGGTCAGAAAAGCGGTATTGAGCACGCATCTGAGCCTTCTGCTCCCATATTCTTACCTGGAGATTCCCGTACTTCCAAAGAAAGCACACCTAAGGAATCGACCGTCCTCGTAGGATCCGCTCCTGTCGATCCTCGATCCCCACTGGAACCTCCGTGGAAGTAACCCCATCACCATCGTCGTGCTTCTCATGGTCGATGCTATGCGAAGGGTCGAGCACATATCTCCTCAGTTGAGATACTTGGAAAACGCCGTGCACCTGGTGCAACTGAGGTGGATGGGTCAAGCGGTAAACCACCTCGCCTACCCAGCTGAGGACCTAGAAAGGTCCGTTGAACCTCGTAGATAACTTTCCACCTTGGCCACATCTCTGTAAACCTCGTCGAGGTGAGACCCGTATAAGGACGTGATCGTCATCCTCAAACTCTAGAGGTATCCAATTCCTGTTAGAACTGAAACTCAAATGACTGCAGCCATGAGGGTAAGGTTGACCGAATCAAGAGTGATCGGTTGCACCCTCCTGTGAAAGAGTTTATCCTATGCTTCCTGGGGTTTCCTTTTTGCGGACCAAGGAAAACCCATCCCGACGTTTTCCTAAAACCGTCAATTTTGAGTATGAACAGTTATTGCCCATTCCATACTCAATCTAACGTCGTAAGGCCTCGACGCTACCACCAAGAGATTCCAATCGAAACTATCGCCTCGAGGGTCTGACCACACCGTCGGCGTAAGTGTGATTTTGGAGTCTCCTCCCAAGGTATCTCCAGACGTGAGGGTCAAGTCCACGGCTTACTGAAAACTCTAGGTCTGGAACAAGATTTGGGAAAGCAAGGAATGATTCATATCAACATCCGTTACTACAGTAGCTAGTAGTGGACACAGACTGTCCCTTGAATCATTTTTAGATCCATTGTGTCACACTCATTGACTGCATGCAGCCGCACTCTTCCTCCGCCCTCCAGCTCCATGAGCCTGGCGGGGATAACTAAGGCGGGTGGTTGTAGCATGTTAAGATGTACACAACCTCATGATGCTCTCCTAGATCTGCCTCCACATCTGCTGCTTCGCAGACTCATCTCTCCTTAAAGCTTCCTTTTCTTGAAACATTTAACACGCTCGAGTCTCTAAGACTGGTGCCGGTTTCCTATTTCTTACCACACTATGCAGTCTTCATCCGCTCCTGGATGATCTGCACCTTCTTTGTATACGATCTGAAAGAGCTGCTAAAATTTCTCCTTTGCCGAAAAGAGAAACTTGGTCTCATCCCCTGGATGAACCACACCCATTGCCTAATACAGTCAATCCTGATATGAATGACGCATTCATGCCATGGATGACGCAGTAAGGCCTCGACGTAACTACCAAGAGATCCAACCGTCACTCTCGCCTCTAAGGGTCGAGTCACGCTGTCGGAATCAGTGTGAGGTCACTGGGTCTCCTCCAGTAGAAATCTCCAAATTGAGGGTCAAGTCAACAGTTTTTAACTGGGACCTCTCAGTATCAACCAAACAAAAGGACAGGAAAGAAAACATCACAAAGATAAGTGTCTTTTTATTATTACAGCTCATAGTACAAAGACACGAATACAACAACAATATGGAACTAGAAGTACAAGGGACGTATCCACTAGTTCCGCTCCTGTCCACCTACTCCTGGAGCTCTACTGCCTTGTCCACTTCTCAGCTGTTGCTGAAGCACTCATCGCTTCTTCTGCCTCGGTGGCTCCTGCAACGCCTGCGGATCGACAGTGCGGGGTGTTAGACAGTCACGTGCCATGTGACCCTTCCTACCGCATGAGTAACACTGTCTGTTTCTGGCATGGCTAGCTCTGTCCCCACCCCGGGTGCCCCGTACCACCGATCCTAAAACCCGAGATCACCCAACTGCTTGTCTGGTCCTCCTGGACCTCTGCATCATCTATCTACTACCCACAGATGACTCTGCTAATGATCGAAAAACACGCGGAAAATGCAGCATCTCCTGAACATGCTCGTGGTGTAGAGCTACTGGCACAAACTCCACCCTGAAGAAGGTCTCGAAGTCTTCCCATGTGAAGGTCATCCCGTCGCAAAACTAGAACAAGTGGCTCCACCACCTGCCTGCTACTGCCTGAAGAAGGATGGCAGCAAAGATCACCATGAAGTCTGCAGGCGTCCCCACTAGCCTGAAGACTCTCACCATAGCCTCCAGCCAATCCTCAGCTGCCTACGGGTCTGTCTCTCCCCAGAACCTGGGTGGCCTCTTGCGCTGGAACTCGTGAAGTGCACTCAAGTGGTGTGTATCGCCTACTGCTGGGGCTGGTGGCATCGGTGGCCCAACGTATGGTAGTACCTCTGGTGCCTCCGCTGGTGCCTCAACTGCAAGTGGGCCCTGTACCGAAGCCTCGTCGCTCGGCAGGCTGTCAGTACGCACATCCCTCTGGGATCTAGCTGGTCGTCCGTGAAAAGGCATCCTGAAGAAACAACGTGACACGGTCAAACGATTATACCTGGTGAGCTGACCTAGTTTGAGATGACATTTAAAAACTTATGGAAACACACATGCAATCAGTGTTTTCATGCAAAAAGTCGGAAATCAGTTGTCAGGGTCCTGGTGTATGGATACGTCGGCCGCCCGCACCAACACTGGACTCCCTGAACTAAAACCCACAATCAATACTCTAAACACTATTGCTTTATAGATAGAAAAATTATCAGAGTTATAAGTTCTGCGGTAGAACCTCCCTCTGATACAAATTTGTCACGACCCGTCCTCGGGGCCCGTGCTGTGACTACCCCAGGCCCGCCTTCCATAGGCCAGGGGCTGGCGACTAGCACCAATGGCGTAAATCCCGATAACTAGGAAGGCATTTCCTTTATAAAAGTAAACAAAACACCACAAAGTACAAGATGAAGTAAAACACTAAGTACAAAGAGAAGTGCTGAAAAGTAAATGGGCCAGAATAAAAACCCAACTGAAAGTACAACTACAACTGAACAAAAGTACAACAGAAAACGACAACAGCTAGAAGAACGGAAGAGGCTCCTGGGTCGTCCTCCTCGGATCCTACCTGAAGGGTAGGTACAGATGGCACAGATCCTGGATCGTCCACCACAGATCCTACCTGAAGGGTAGGTACAGATAGCCCCCACAACGCTCTCGCCCGTCAACCTCCTCAATGTGTCATCTCGCCGTGAAGTCCACCTCCGGATACTGACTCGTCGTGTAGTCCACCTCCGGATACCATCCAGTCCTCGAACACTCGGCCTCCGTCAGCACTTCCCGTCGTCTGAAAGCAACACAACGAGGTGCAGTAATATCCCGTGCAGGGGTGAGTATAACGATACTCAGTAGGGACCCCGAGACCCTCAAGGTCTCACTAAAACCAACAAGGATAACCACAAGGAAGATCTCAACAGATAACCTCTACATAGGTATATCCCATACATATACCTAAGTTATCAAGTAACCCATCTCAATCATGAGGAAACACAAAGATTATGAAATCAACGGATAACCACTACCCATGTATACACCCATACATATACCTAAGTTATCAAGTGACCCATCTCAATCAAGAGGTAACACAAAGGTCATAGACTCAGCTCAAACCAGGATTTTCATTATCGAAACCGTAACTGCTGAATATCCCCATCTCTGGAGTGTACAATGTTCCTGTCACGACTCCGAGGTACTTCTCACTAACCTAAGACTGCTGAGGTAATCCTTCTGTCGAGTTCCACAGGTCAGCCACCCAAACATAGTAGTGCTTCCCGTCGTGGTATGCCACCCAAACACAGCAGTGCACACCCCCTAGTAGCCTGCAGAGGTACTCTCCGGACGAGTACCGCGGGTCTGCACTGTCACACAGGTAGTGCTCCGTCTGCCATGGGTCTGCACCCAAACAAAGTAGTGCTCCGTCCACTGGTCTAGTCGACTCACTCCAAGTCGAATCGGTCAAGCAGTCGTTAGGTCTCAGTCGGCTACACGGTCTCCATTCTCCGCACGATCATCTCTAGGAGGGTTCTCTCCATGAGCTATAGGTTGATACTCCAAGTATCTCAAAGTCCCACGAAGAAGTATCTCAAAGGACAGCCTCGTCATAGGGATCTCAATGCAACAGACGGCACGTCAATCAGACGCCCGGTCTGTGAGTTATTAGCCTTTTCGTCCCAGGGGCCCGGTTGGTTTCAGGAGCGAACCAACCCGGCCGTATCTCAATTGTACCCCGTACTCTCATAGGGTATAATCATAGGGCTCTTTTCTCAACGTGATCACCAACGCCGCTAACGGTTCATCAAACGGACGTCCGGTCTGAAAGATATCGGCTTTTCTGTTCCAAGGGCCCGGTTGGATTTCGGGTGCAATCCAACCCGGCCACTATCCAACTGCATCCAAAACTCAAGCTAAGTATGCCAAAAGTTTTGTCTCACCAAAAGGAATTCAATGAAGTCGACGGCATGTCAATCAGACGTCCGGAGCTCAAGATATGAGCGTTTCCGCTCCGAGGGCCCGGTTGGTTTTGTTTACGAACCAACCCGGCTGAACCCAAAGTATTCCAAAACCATGAGTGCGATATACCGAAACGGCTGCCTCGATCCAAGGATCGCATCGCAACTGACAGTGCATCGATCGGAGGCCCGTAGCACAAGTTATGGGCGTCCGACTGGAAAAGATTCAGAATCAAGGGGTTCGGACCCGGTCCGACCCGACCCGATACCCCAGGGTCGACCCGAACCGGGCCGACCCGATCCGGGTCCGGGTCCGGCCCGCTTGGGCATGGCTCGGCCTGGGCGTAGCGCGCACAGTGCGCTGGTCAGGCGCTCGACCAAACGACCGAGCCGTTTGGAGTGGGGGGCGCCTGCCCCCCCTGGTTTTTAACCGCGACCCCCCTTAATGGGTGCCGCTCAGCTGGACGGCCGGGTGTTTAAACCCCCAGCTTTCCCCTCGTCCGACCAGCCCGCCCCGGCCTGCTAGTTTCTGCAGCCATGGGACCGGCGATGACTGGTCCCCTCCTTGCTCCGACACCGGCGGCCCGTTTCCAGCCGTCGGTTCCCACGCTCTGCCGCGACCCGGTACCGGCCGCGGCATTCATTCATCTGGTGCGGCGCGACGGCGCCGCACCCCTTCGCCGCGACCCCGCTCCGGCCGCGGTGATTTTGCAGTTATCCGGTGTGGCGCGATGGCACCGCGACATGGTTCAATTTCACGGCACGGCGCGACGGCGCCGCACATTACTTGCCGCAAGATCCCGCGCGGTGCGACGACACCGCTCCATTCCTGTTCCAACCACATTAGATTCAATAACATTGATAAGGGAGGAGGGTCGGCTGTGTTTGTACGGTCCAGCCCCCTCTCGTTAATCGATAGAAATTGGTCATATTCCATGAAGAAGGTCAAAGTAGAAATCACGAACAAAATAAATAAATAGACCCCTACAATTTTCCCGCAAACAAGAATTCCCAACCCGCAACATATTCTTCGCGGATCAACTTGATGTTTAGTTGATCCGCATTATTTGATTTAGAAGGAAGTAACATGGGGTTCATTAATATTCACAAAACAATTCTCTACATCGACGTTGCTTGAACGGAGGTTCGTCGAATGAGGATTCGTCGCGGAAAAAGACTTCGCGAAAGAAGACATCGTCGGCGTCGCGGTAAGAAGCGTCGCGGAAGGAGACATCGTGGAAGGAGACGTAGACCTCCGAGGAATCCGGCGTTCTTCGCGCTCTTCGCGTTCTTCATGTTCTTCGACGAAGAAGATGAAGAAACTCAAGTCTCCCTTAGCTTTTCTCCCAAAGCTATCAAGCAACAAGCCTCCAAACCAAAATAAAATAAGTCCCTTACTTATTTTATTAACACAACTTAAGGTTTGAAATTCAAGAGTTTGAAAATCAAACACTCACATTAAACATACTTCATTAATATCATAAGTTATCAAAACTTAAGTTATCAAATTAAAATGTGTGTTGAGGGAGTTAAGGAATGTGAAGGGGTGGGGTTCGTGTAGGCCCCACCACTCTCATAACCTCCCATGGGAAGTTGGTTAGTTACCCAACATTCACCCAAATCTTAAATCCACTTAGAGAAAAATAAAAATTGTAGTTAAAAAAAATTATTCTATCTTACACAATTTTTATCAACCTCTCTCGTGAAAATGCAATCCCGAAAAAGGTGTTTCTAAGCAATTACCGGCGCTGCAGTTTCATCGGTGCCCTCAGAATTGGATTCCGAGCACCAGTTCAAAAGTTAGAAATTCCCGCTCATTCGTTCACTGAACGTACCCGAGCTAAACTTTGGAAAAATGAATCCGGGCACACCGGGCCTTGGAATCAGGCACCGTCAGAAACTGCGTTGTTGTAAAATTCCAAATAAAATTAAGAAAATATTTTCCTCGAAATTTTTTGGTCTTTACAAACTTAATAACAAAATAATACAATTAGTTTTTAAATTATATGTCAAATATTATTTCATGTAACATAATTTCTTATTGACTAATTTATTTATTTATGAAAATTGGTTTACCATTCAAAACATTGAAATTAAAAGGGTGAAGATATCCTAAAAATTACAATGAATGATTTTGGGATGTTTATAAACTCATAAAAGAATAATAGAAGATGAAAAATAGAATAATCTATATTATAATATTGTATATAAAAATATAACCTCAATAGAATAAATTACGAATCATACTATAGAATATGTGTGTCATGGGTTTCATGGAAGGCCTTGGTTCAGGTGGACTACACATGGGTGGGGGAGGGGGAACGACTGGAAGGTTGGGTAATCGCTACAAAATGGACATTAGAGCATGAGAGGAGCTACTCAAGGAGGTGGGTAACAACTTTTGGTGGTGGTGGAGGAAGATAGATTGGGTTTACTAAGTGTCCTTAGTGTTGGGTTTATAATCAAAGAGGGAGATAATGAGAATGGAATCATTATTGGCATCTCGGTTTTGAGGTTGGTCGGTGGTCATTTTTCAGACATGATGTCAGGGGTGGGTGGAATCAGGGTGAGGAGAGATGGAAGTTTATATGGAGAAGGGATGTTGAGAGGAAATCTGGAATATTTGGGGGGTGTAGGGTCCTAAGAGGGTAATGGGAGGAGGTTCATGAGAAGTTGGAGTGTTTCATGATGATATACTGAAAAAATAAACTTTGTTTCCACCCTTTTTGTAAAACCATGTTTTTAAGTACACATAGAGAAAAAAAAACCTGGATATTAAAAAATACATATCCATGTACCTATAAATAATGGGAAATAGGTCCATGTCAATAACTTATTTTTCTAGTAGTGAGATAGATAAATGAATCACTCCATTAAAAAATATTGTAGGTCGTACGTACAAGTGAATGATGTTACCTTTTTTGATAGATGGAACAAAATAAAGGTAAATAATAACCAATATTTTCATAATCATTATAATATCATATATATTCATTAAATATATCCTTATTTAAATCCAATTGAAAAAATGAAAAATGAATCACATCACTTCTTGGGGGTGGTAGTGCACACATACACAAGAATAAAGTTATCATTTCCAAACGGTTTGGAAGGTAAGAAGGTAGATATGATATTAATCACCATTAAGAATTATTATATCATAATCCTTACATATAAATATTAACACCATCATAATACGCATACAAAAACATAGTATTGTGAAATAAAATGTTTCAGTACCAATATATTGTAAGCTGTACGAGCGGACGTTCATTATATTCACTTCCCCTTTGATAGGAAGTGGGGTGAATAATAATTCTTAAATAATAATAGTAACATTTAAGTCTACTAAGGATTTGGAATTTAGTATTTTTTGAATAATTTAACAAATTTAGAAGATGTAAAATAATAATTAAAAATATTGTGATTGATTAAGGCGATTACCATTTCTATAAAATAACTCATTCAGATGTCCTCTTAATGGATATAGGGATGATACATTGGTAAGTCAATTTTCTATAGAATCATTCTAGGGGAGTGTTAAGATAAATTGGTCTATTATGTTTCATCTAGATGGAACGATGTTGTTTGACGAATAGAAAGTACTGGTTCTTATTTATAATTCATGGGAGGGTTCCCCTCGTAATTTTGTAAAAGGGTAAAATATATTAAAGTAATTATCATGAAAATTGGTTCCAAATGGCCAAAAAAATTTCAAGGGAATACATTTGTAAACAAATCTTCTTTCCCTTATTATATTTTAATATTTTTATTTTTTTCTGTAATTTAATAAAATACTATTTTCATAAAATATCATTATTTGAAATTTAGACACTATTAATTTAATTCTAATTAAATAACAAATATATGATTTTTTTATTAGAAAATAATTTTTTAAAAAAACATTATTATTTTATAATAATACAAAAAAATCAGGGAATACCTTAACTCAACATAATTGTGTTACATCTAATAATTTGAAATCATTTTTTATTTTTTATATTAATATGAGAAATACTACATTGGTGTTACATAAAAATTTAAGGACATTATATTATTACAAAAAATTATAAATAAATTTATATCATGAGTATTATTTTGTTAAACTGAAAATAGATATTTATATTCATCTGAATCGTTCTTTTTACCCTAGATGAGCACATGAGAAATATTTAAAACTAATAGGGTGACATTTTGTAAAATTATTTGATTTTAATATCAAATTTGTTATTTTAATGGAAGAGTATCTATAAAAACTCAATTTTTATCCTAAGGTGATAAGGGTCAAACTAAAATTTTCCAACAAGAATAATGAGGAAAAAAAGATGGCCTTATCGATCAATTTTATCCTTGATTAACCTGATTTACCCACTATGGAGGTGATAAATTTTAAAATGATTTGTTGTTATATTTATCAAAGACTAAAAGTACCTCTTTACCAAATTTTAAACTATTGATCCCAAATATGGTATCTATTTTATAAAATTATATTTTACACTTGGATTAAATTAATTCTAAAAGAAGCATGCAACCCATTATGAAAACACATTTTTAGAAAAATAGATTTTATGCATAAATATTGGTTAATTATTATCCCATGCCATGAAAAATATTAAACGGATAGTTAATTTTTTATTATTAAATATACTATATATATGTTTCATCAAAATAATTCACCAACAGTCAATAATTTAATTTACTAAGATAATAGCACATAATGTGCATACAAACAGTCTTCTATACAATATCTCTTTTAATTTAGGATCTTTTTATTATTTTAATTTTTAATTAATTGATAACCAATGAATTCAGTTTTGACATGTGTAAAATATATGGTTTTAATTATTTAATAATCCCAATTCATACCCTATAATCTAACTAATAGTAAATAATTGTAACTTTATATGACAATATTTTAATAGTATATCATAGTTTATTGAAACTTGGTGTTGTGTTTAAAGCTACCCATCAAAGCAATTAATTTTGTTTTGAGAAATATTTTTTAAAATCTAGTGGTGTTACATTTTACCAATGTTTAAATTAATTTATCCCCTAAAATTTTTAATTATGATACAAAATAATTAGGATATATTTGTTTCATTACATCCTTGGGTTCTCATTCAGCTTATTCTAAGTATTATATCTCTAGAGAACTTTTATCTTTTGAGTTGTATTATTACATAGTTCTTTATCTCTATTATCCAAGATTTTTACATTTTGACACTCATAAGAAATATCATATTCAATTGGTGTGTCCTCTATATTGAGTATATATGATAGATTAGGTATGTAATTCCACATGAGGGATACAAAGAACACGTCATAAACATCAGGGAGGTTTGGTGGAAACACCAAGTGATAAGCTACCATCCCTACTCAATCAATAATCTCTAGAGGAAAAATATTCCTAGGTCTTATATTTATCTTATTTATTTTTCTCATAAACTTATTATATGGTTGAATTTTCTAAAAAAATATCCCATACTTATAATTCTATTCTACTCCAAATATTTTCATCGTCACATTTCTAGTATCTCCATGAAATCCATATGTGTCGATGAATGAATCTAACCTTATATATCATTTTAAAATCAATATGAGGTCCTAAAATATTTATATCTATAATATTATCCCATGATGTTTTAGTTTTACAAGAATATGCATATCTATCTTCATAAGCATAAATTTTAATTTTGGAGTGAAATCTATTATTATAAGAAAACTATCATAAAGGGAGGTGTTCATCCCAACCACCTTTGAAATAAAATTAATAAGACATCATTTTATCCTCTAGGGTTGATTTTTTATTTTCTAATTTAGATATTTGTTAGGAAGATATTTGATATTTAAACTCAACTTTATATCTAGATCCTGCTGATGACTTTGATATAACATCAAGGTAAACATCAGATCCTAATCTGTACAATAGAATATGGAATTTCATGCAACCTTACCACTAATTTAATATAAATAATAGAAATATTATTAGTATATAAATAATCTATAAAGTTAATTAGGTGTGAAATATTTTTATGTATGTTGACTATTACCAATATTTAATTGTTCCCTTTTGATTTTTAGCAATGTTCAATTAAAAAATCCATGGTAATTTTTTTTCAATTTCTATTCTGGTATGTGTTATGGTTGTAACATTCCCATTGAGTTTTTTCCCTTATCCTTAACATTTTATTATACCAATAATCAAGAAAAGTAATCCAAAATATATCACTTCTTGAAGTCTCACTGTAAATACCTTTTTAGACCTCTTTACATAATTGTACTTCCATGATGAATAATGAATGGCGAACTGTGCGATTTATCCAATAACTCATTCAATACTGTTATGGAGTGAACACATACATGGTTCCTAAACTGTATAATCTCATCAAATTAATGTTAAAATCTATAACACTTGTCACCTTATTTTTTAGATTAATATCTTTATAACATGCCAATAATTTACAATATAGTTGTTTATTAAAAAAATTAAATTTTGTCTATAGGTTAAAATGAACACAACAAAGAGTTTAAAAAAAATATGGTTCAGTTAAGCATTTTGAACTTGATTTGAAATTAATTTTTTTATTTTATTGATAATTTATTCAAAAAATAAACTTATATTTTGAAACTGGAATACAATAATTATCTTAGTGTAAATATTAGGGATTTTTCTGAAAGGTTTCATTTTTTGATGAATAGTCAAAACACCGAATTTTAATTGAAAACAAAATTTTAAATAAAATAATTTATAATGTAAAATAAAATTTTGAATAGGTTATAAAGAAACATAAGTTTATATTTATTTAAATTAATTTGAATGAGGTCATTTTATTCATTTTCATAATGAATTTAGTTATAAAAACTTGGACAATTTTGATCATTTTCTCTTTAAAACCCCACTTTATCATCAGGTATGTGGGATTGATTTTAAATTAAATCATTCCACTTATGGTAATTGAATTTTAAAAATTAGTTTCCAGATTTGGATTCATCATAGTTTATAGTATCCAATAATTTTATCTTATTTTTTCACCAAAATGGCTAGTTGGAAATAGTAAAACAATAGTTTCCAGGGTTAAGGTAAAAATAGATTTACTATGTGGAGGGGTCAAACTAGAATGATAAGATTGAAATAAACCTAAAATATTTTCTCAATTCTATTTAATAATTTTATTTTGATCATGGATATCATAGTCTATGAAATATGGAAGTTTATTTCCACCTTCCTTTTAATATGACCCATATAACAAGTCATGTCAAGAAAAAGATAAAAAAGATACTTTTCTTACTTTAAATATCTATAATGATTTCGGATAGGGACAAATAAAATAGTTATAAGTATTATTTTTAAATATAAATTCTTGATATGAAATAAACACTTTAAATAATAATGAAACACCAACACAATTTTTATTAAAAAAATGTGTTTTTATTTCTGGTGGAACTCTGGCTTAACCAAATCATCACATTATCAATTTTGTTTCCACTTGAGGTATAATTTACCTTCCTATAGTGAATAATGTTCGGTATTTATAAGAATTTCACTCATCCTAAAACAGAAAATAGAACTCACTCCCATCACTTCTTCTCCGTACTCATGCCATTTGGGTCATTCAAACAATTTCCAAATAACTTCCCAGCTTATCTACTCTCATCTAGTAGTGACCTGAATAACTATAAAACTAGTAGTTAGAGGAGAAACAGCGTGGCTTCAAGTGCCCCATATATGCTAGAGGTTTCTGACTATCAGCGAGGTAATAATGGTAGTAATATGGGGAGAATATAACCTAATTATCAAAGTGTAACATTTGTACAAGAGATTATAATGAATCAATCATACAATAGTGGGTAAATAAATAATAAATGACAAAGCATCGTAATAATAATAATTTTAAATGAAATATTAACTATTGTATACATAACCATGCATGCATGTACAAATGATTCTACAAGGTACAGGGATAAAATACATCAGTAAGAACTATAAAATACACCACAACACTACTGGATCAGCCCCTAACACCCATGTACAATATAAGACACAAGCAATAATACATAGTCCTGGGAACATGAGATCTGGTTTGATTCCCCTATACAATGAAGTCTCAAGAAGGGTGTGAGATATAAAAAGTAATCCATGACCAATGGTGTCTAAAGCATAATGTGGCCTTTGAAGATAATGTACCTCAATGCACAGTTTCCTAAAAATGAATAGCAAAAAATAAGTAAAGCATATCTTTCTAGGTTCCTCATGTATACTAGACTAGTACTACTACTTCTGGATAAGATGAATGTCTATGAATAAAGGTTTACTTTTTTAGATATGATATGGTGTAATAATAGTGAGTCATCATAAACTATTATCAAGAATTAACCAAACCAAATCATGTAATTTATCTTAGTGGACACATCTCTAGATTAAAAGTTATAATTTCTTAGTCTTTAATGTTAAATTCATCATTAGAATTTAATAAGAGGCACCCTGATCCAATCTGTAACACCCCAGGTAAATAAAGAATATGACATTTTCATATTTATCCATATTTGTGAATAAAATATTAATATGACTTTAAAGGAGACACTATGCTCGATGGCGTACCCAACACAAAACAACGAGTTTCTTGGGAATCTTACGTTGCACTCTAATAATAAAATAATATTATTTTAAATGGTAGTTAACATGTAGCCATTGTATTGGCGGGAATGGATAGAAATAACTAAAATATTATTATACATGTTTTTAAATGTTTTTACATTTATCCAATAAAAGATAAAGGCTTAAAATACCGAAAGAATTCAATTTTAGGCGTATATGCCCTAGTTTTCACTAAAGGTTCACTTATCGCCTTTTGATGGCGAACCGTCATTAAATATAGTTTTTTTCACTCTTATACATTCTATTGGACCAAATAAAACTCTTCTTAAGAATCAGGACATCAAAATTTACTTTGTGTAAATTTTTGGTGTCTTTCCGATAAAGTTCATTTTTTTAATGAATAGTGTAAAATGTTGTATTTTAATTCAAAACCTCTTTTTAATATAATTTATTAATATTATTAGATTATCTTTTGAATTGGTTTTAAAGTGAAATTAGAATATATTTTTACCATTAAATCCAATAGTTGTCATTGGAATTAATTTCACTTTGAAATCAAACTTAAACTAGTGTCAATCTTTTGATACATATTGTTTCATAAAAACACGCTATTTAATCTGACAGCGGGAATTAATTATTAAATTAATTAATGTGACTTATATGTTTTTAATTTTGTAAAATAGACTTCATTTTTTAATTCGGAATATCAAATATAGCTTAGGGTTAATTTTTGGGTTTTTTCTGAAAAACTTCAATTTTTGATGAATAGTGAAACCACTAAGTGGTACTTATAAAAACCGATTTTTCCGTTTAAATGAAATTTTGCCATCTTTGTGTTTTGAATTTCAAAAATCTGACATACATGGTTGTCATTAAGAAGTAAAATGTGATTCAATGGGATAAAAATAATTGTTTGGTGAATAGTAACTTATTAAGTTTTTAATCGCGATTGGAGGTAATTAGTGTAGTTTAAGGTAAAAATAATGTTTTAATAATATGAAATGAACTTGACACATGTCCTAACCTCATTGGATGTGTCATGGAAGACCAAGACAACCCATGGGTCAACTTGGCGACCCCGTGAAGCCACTTTGGTTGGAAAATGACAATAATATCTTTTTATTTAAAGTTAAAGTAAAAATGAGACAAACTTAAAATGTTTTACTAAAACAATTTTTACATGGGGTTATACAAATCATATTTTTGACTATAATTATTCATTGAAAAGATAAAAATATTTCCTACATCATAGTATTTTTTATTATAATTTTTAATCCTTAAATAAATTAAATTATTTATGACATCATGATGATGCAGTGATAACCTCATTATTTAACGATTTAAATAAAATAAAAAGATAATGTAATATCTATGACCTAAACATGTACAAAACCTATTGGATGAGTGTATTTAGAACCCTTATCACCTTATCCACGAAATAAATCAACGTGGGACCTTTAAAATCCGATACTCTTTTGAAAATAAAGTAACATTTTGTAACTTTACAAGAGTGCCCCTCCTCTCCTCTCATAAAAGGCCCCCAACTCTACCTCTTTACCCACACTCCCGAAGCCTTTGGCTTGGCTAACCTCTGCCCATTTTGTCTCTAAACTTCCCTATATTACTTTTTAAAGCCTCACTTTGGGCATAAGTCTTCCCAAAGAAGCCTTTGAGCTCAAACCAAAGGGAGTTACCCGATTTTAAGGTAATGTCTTCACTTGAGTACTTTTGTTTTATTTTTCTTCTCCAACCCCCTAAACTCTTTTTATTAATTTTCTTTTGTAACAAATATAGTATCATAAATATAATAGGATGTTTTTATAAGAAGTATTCGAGCTACACTTTCACACACCTACATATAATGGTTAAAGAACATACTGTTTCTGTTGATGGTGAATTTCATCCTCCCGAAACGATGATTGTTCAACATTCTTTTAACACCTTCAAAGGTGGCCATTATGATGACACTATATTTATATATGAAATATAATATGTTTATTAATTCCTTAATCTTCTGTATTTTTTCATTTTGGGCATACCTTTATGGTTTCCATTATGGGTAAACGCGATATCTTCATTTAAGGAAGTGCGGACTACTGCCCCCTCAAAGTGATTTGATTCGTTAATACCATATGTGGTACGTATAAAGGATATATTTAATGATATTATATATGATACCATACTGGAATTAAAATACTATTATGTATCATTATGTTTTAATTCCATTAAATATGAAATAGAAATGGAAGTAGCGTTGATGCGTACGTACGGCTTACCGTCTCAATGAACGGTACATTTCATTTCTTATCTCAAAATGTTATGTAATACAATAAGTACATATATATAATGGATATATATATAATATATTACATCTAAATTATGGATATCATTCTGTAATTATAACATATATATATATCTCTCATTTTGTTTCAATTCCATTAATATGACAAAAAAATGAAAGTAGTGTTCATGCGTACGTACGGCCTACCGTCTCCATGAATGGTGCTTTTCGTTTTTTATCTCCAAATGATATGGAATAGTATGAAATGAATATTTAATGGATATATATGATATTTTAATCATTAATACTATTCTGGAAAATATTTACTTATAACTACATGGGAAATCATTTTTCAAACAAGTTCATTTTTGACTCATGTACCAAACATCGGCAAAAACGTCTGATATGAACTAACATTATTAAACAATTATTATAACATTATAATATGTGATATAAACTGAATAATAATATCTAAATGAGTTACTTAGGCAATTATAAATTGACCAAATTTTATTATTCAGGAATATAAAGAAATGAACAAGACAAGTTGGACTTGAGGTAAGGGATCTTACTCCTCTCTTTCTTTTTAAGTACACTCTTTTATGTAATTCCCTCTAAAGCTCATATTTCTTGTTATTGGGATTTTATTTTATATTAAACTTACTGTCATTTTTATGTTCATGTGATGAGAGACCTTATTCTCTCTCATCAATCCATTTTGGAAGTTTTGAGTGGCGCCGTTAGGCTGCCGAATTTTCGTAAGAGATCTAACCTCTCTCTTTCTTTTTAGGTACTCTCCTTTATGTCACTTATTTTAAGATCCTCTTTGTTATGTTGGGGGATGTTCTTTTATATTCCTCTTTCTGTAAACATTAATTTAATATGATTAGATACCCTATTTGATCTCATCAATCCATTTTTGTAAGTTTTATGTGGCGCCGTTAGGCTGCCGAGTTTTTGTAAGGGATTTTTCATCTCACTTTTATTTCCGTGAGATTTATGCTACATTTTCCACAATTTCCTATGAGTGGTGTATGTACTGCCCATTATTCTACTCTTTGTGTAATATACTATCATTTATGAGTATTTACATCAATGATTTATTGTCCTTGTTTCATGGGGTGTATGTTTTGAAAGATACCCAAGTCAGTAAGGGAACCTTTCACCCTCCTCTTTTTTTAAAAGACTTCTTTTGTTGGGTATTTTAATTTACATATTGTTATGTTGGGATATGTTCTCATATATCCTTATTGATGTAAATTTTATGTCCAAGTGATGAGATACACTTTTTATCTCTCATCAACTCATTTTGATGTGACGCCGTTAGGCTGTCAAGGGAACTTCTTAACCTAATTTCGATTTCTTTGGGTTCAAAATGTAGTTATTGAATATGTAATCCTTTGAATATGTGTGAATGACCTTTGACTTATTTTACACTTAATATCCACTTATATTTGGTGTATTTTTTTGTCACACATAATTATGTAATCGATTTATCCTTAAACCAAGGATACCGTCTTTGTATGGGACTTCGTCTCAATCTCCTTTCATTGAGGCATATTTTGTTTTATACACAACCTTATTTTATATGGTGTATAAAACCCTTTGACTTTTACATTTATTCAAAAGGAATCTTTTTTTACACGAAGCGTTTACTAAACGACAAAAGGGAATGTTTTTTTCGTACGTATGCGGCGACAACAACTTCTCCGCCGTTGTGACCGTTATTTGAGTTTCAGTTTCCTCTACAATCCATACCTTGTTTTTAAAAGAAAAATAAATACCATGTTTTACTTTTCTTTTATTTTGGTATTGAAAATGGTTTTCCTAATTTTTTTATATCAATGTGTTGTATTGATATCTTGTGATTTAAAGGTGTAAATGTTATGTTTCCATTATGCATGTTTTATGTGATATGATTATGTTGAGGTTCTTGGGCATTATTATGAAAACGGGTGGTTCCATGATAAACTAAGGGCGGGTGAGCCCGATATAGCTCTCCAATGCATTGGGTAACGTGAAGGAGTGAAACGTTAAGGTTTCTCTGAAGAGATTTAGGGAATATACTGTGATGGGTATTCCAAACGTAACCAAGAGGGTTACTCCCTACGTAAGAATGTTATGAATGCCTCAAGTTAACTTTATGTCTTATGTTTTCTATGATTTATTCATGGTCTGATGAGGTATGTTAGAGTGCCTATGTTTTATGGGTAAAGTATGATTTCATTCTTAAGTATATATGAACTCATGTTTCCTTTCCATATTTTTATAACACTTACTGAGCTTTTTATGCTCATCCCAAGTTTTTGAAATGTTTTTCACAGGTCAAGGGAAAGGTACATGATGTGATGATAGTGTCAATGATGTGTCAAGAAAGAATCCACGTTTTATTTTCAATATGTTTCCATTGATGGGAAGAATGAATACTGTATTTTATGTATCCACTTTGTTTAAATGTGGAATGTAATGCAAGTTTCATGATCTAATTCTCTAAAACTCTAAACCTGAAAAGATCCTCAATGTGTAATCTTGTAACAACTCAAGATTAAGTAAGGTTTAAGGCTGGGGCCTTATAGTTGGTATCAAAGGTCGGTTTAGATAACTTTAGAGGTTAGGGTATTCTTTAAGCATAAGTGACATTACCATAATGGTTAGGATTTCAGAAAGAGTCCTAGTTTTAGATAAAGTGAATGAGTAAGTATATCTTAGTGTTTACCTTCCTCATTAGTACATGATGGTTTTGTTGATATACTCACACTGACATTTCTGTTTTTAGTGAATGGATGGATCTAGCATGCACCAAATAGACAATAGGTTTGAAGGAAACTGTGGTGGTTCTATGATTAAGATACTAGATAAAATGGGGGATTCCATGAGGAAACTCATGGTTGTTCTAAACCAACTATAAAGGATTCATGATAAACCACTTGAACCTTGGTATGATCTTTAATGCATAATGTACAAGATGAAGAATCGATGTGGAAGTTTAGGTAATAATTATAAAGGTACCAATTATAGTTTATATGATCCTTACTTTTGAGGTAATTATGGGTTATTATATGATATGCTGGAAAATGAAAGGCATGAGATAAACTTGAGGTTAAAATATGTTATGATAATTTTTGATGATTTTATCTTTTTTTGGGGAATGATTTAAGAATTATATAGTTTTGGTAAAAGGACAACACGCAGACCATGTGACAACCCGTCGCGTCGGACAAAGCTGCGGGAATCGAACCCACAACCAAAGTGCGACTGGTATTTATCGCGTACCACTGGACTACGTGAAGTCTCTCGTCAGTTTGACTAATTCTTTTTAGTTAGATAATTTTATTAATTAAGAGTAAGTTGATTTTAGGTTATCTATGGATATTTATTAACCTATCATGGAGGATATGTGATTAGGTTAATTACTTTTCAATACGAGACATTAAGAGCAACATATGTTGTTTGGAGATAAATGTTAAGATTTAACTTGGAAGTCTATGTGACTAAATCATTCAAATATTTGGGTTTCAATCTTAGATTGGTTTACTTTGAATAATTTTATGGACAAATTTTTTATCGGATGGTCCTCGTTGAACTTTGGGTTTTGTTGGACAAATTTTGAGATTAAGAATATATTTTCTTTTTATAAAGGGTTATCTTTTTTTGGATTATCTGACCTTGTACTAACCTTTCTGGTTTTGGTTTTGGTTAAAGCCTAAAGACATGGGATATATATAGTTCTCTTTTTTGTATTAGGTGATTCTCTAGAAATTGATTATAGTACTCTTAATGCGAACAAGTCTCCCTAAATACTCGTCTTTTGGAAAAAACATGAGTTTGATTAAGGAATCTAGTAAAAGTTGGAAGTCAACATGACAAGTAAGTATGTTTCCTTATGTTTTATTTAAGCTCAAAAATAAATTCCTCAATAAAAAGTTACTTAAAGCAAAAATGTTGTCTATTAACTTTTCTTACTAGGGAACCCAACACCATTTAACCCATCACAAGTTTGTGATTTTCTTATTGTTAACTTTATCCTAAACATGTTTTCTATCACTCTCCATCAGAACATGACTCTGTGTTTTCTCCTCCATGTCCATATTTTTCTACATGTAATCCTAGTATGGGTTAACACGGGTGACCTTTGTACTTATCTTTCTTTATTTTAAAGTGATTGTTTTACCGACTCTTGTTCCGATGTGGGACTTTCAAGGATGATTCCAAGCGCAATTTTAAAAATTGCGAGGACGCAATTCCCAAAGGGGGGGGATGTAACACCCCAGGTAAATAAAGAATATGACATTTTCATATTTATCCATATTTGTGAATAAAATATTAATATGACTTTAAAGGAGACGCTATGCTCGATGGCGTACCCAACATGCAACAACGAGTTTCTTAGGAATCTTACGTTGCACTCTAATAATAAAATAATATTATTTTAAATGGTAGTTAACATGTAGCCATTGTATTTGTGGGAATGGATAGAAATAACTAAAATATTATTATACATGTTTTTAAATGTTTTTACATTTATCCAATAAAAGATAAAGGATTAAAATACGGGAAGAATTCAATTTTAGGCGTATATGCCCTAGTTTTCACTAAAGGTTCACTTATCGCCTTTTGATGGCGAACCATCATTAAATATAGTTTTGTTCACTCTTATACATTATATTGGACCAAATAAAACTCTTCTTAAGAATCAGGAAATCAAAATTTACTTTGTGTAAATTTTTGTTATCATTCCGATAAAGTACATTTTTTTATGAATAGTGTAAAATGTTGTATTTTAATTAAAAACCTCTTTTTAATAAAATTTATTTATATGATTATATTATCGTTTGAATTGGTTTTAAAGTGAAATTAGAAAATATTTTTACCATTAAATCCAATAGTGGTCTTTGGAATTAATTTCACTTTAAAATCAGACATAAACTAGTGTCAATCTTTTGATACATATTGTTTCATAAAAACACGCTATTTGATCTGACAACGGGAATTAATTATTAAATTAATTAATGTGACTTATATGTTTTTAATTTTGTAAAATAGACTTCATTTTTGAATTCAGAATATCAAATATAGCTTAGGGTGAATTTTTGGGATTTTTCTAAAAAACGTCAATTTTTGATGAATAGTGAAACCACTAAGTGGTACTTATAAAAACTGATTTTTCCGTTTAAATGAAATTTTTCCATCTTTGTGTTTTGAATTTCAAAAATCTGACATACATGGTTGTCATTAAGAAGTAAAATGTGGTTCAATGGGATAAAAATAATTTTTTTGGTGAATAGTAACTTATTAAGTTTTTAATCGCGATTAGATGTAATTAGTGTAGTTTTAGGTAAAAATAATGTTTTAATAATATGAAATGAACTTGACACATGTCCTAACCCCATTTGATGTGTCATGGCCGACCAAGAAAACCCATGGGTCAACTTGGGGATCCCATGAAGCCACTTTGGTTGGAAAATGACATTAATATCTTTTTATTTAAAGTTAAAGTAAAAATGAGACAAACATGAAATGTTTTACTAAAACAATTTTTACATGGGGTCATACAAACCATATTTTTGACTATAAATATTCATTGGAAAGCTAAAAATATTTCCTACATCATAGTATTTTTTTATAATTTTTAATCCTTAAATAAAGTAAATTATTTATGACATCATGATGATGCAGCGATGACCTCATTATTTAACGATTTAAATAAAATGGAACGATAATGTAATATATAAAACCTGAACATGTACAAAACCAATTGGATGAGTGGATTTCGAACCCTTATCACCTTATCCACGAAATAAATCAATTTGGGACCTTTAAAATCTGATACGCTTTTGAAAATAAAGTAACATTTTGTGACTTTACAAGAGTGACCCTCCTCTCCTCTCATAAAAGGCCCCCACCTCTACCTCCTTACCCACACTCCCAAAGCCTTTGGCTCGGCCAAAATCTGCCCATTTTGTCTCTCAACTTCCCTCTATTACTCCTTTAATCCTCACTTTGGGAATAAGTCTTCTCAAGGAATCCTTTGAGCTCAAACCAAAGAGAGTTACCCGATTTTATGGTAATGTCTTCACTTGAGTACTTTTGTTTTATTTTGCTTCTCCAACCCCCTAAACACTTTTTATTCATTTCTTTTGTAACAAATCCAGTATCATAAATATACTAGGATGTTGTTATAAGAAGGATTCGAGCTACACTTTCACACACCTACATCTAATTGTTAAAGAACATACTGTTTCCGTGGATGGCGAATTTCGGCCTCCCGAAACGATGATTGTTCAACAATCTTTTAACACCTTCAAAGGTGGCCATTAAGATGACACTATATTTATATATGATATATAATATGTTTATTATTTCCTTAAGTTTCTGTATTTTTTCATTTTGGGCATACCATTATGATTTCCATTATGGGTAAACGCGATATCTTCATTTAAGGATGTGCGGACTACCGCCCCCTCAAAGTGATTTGATTCGTTAATACCATATGTGGTAAGTATAAAGGATATATTTAATGATATTATATATGATACCATACTGTAATTAAAATACTATTATGTATCATTATGTTTTAATTCCATTAAATATGAAATAGAAATGGAAGTAGTGTTCATGCGTATGTACGGCTTACCGTCTCCATGAACGGTACATTTCATTTCTTATCTCAAAATGTTATGTAATACTATAAGTACATATATATAATGGATATATATGTAAGGTATTACATCTAAATTATGGATATAATTCTGTAATTATAACATATATATATATATCTCATTTTGTTTTAATTCCATTAATATGACAAAAAATGAAAGTAGCGTTCATGCGTACATACGACCTACCGTCTCCATGAATGGTGCTTTTCGTTTTTTATCTCCAAATGATATGGAATAGTATAAAATGAATATTTACTGGATATATATGATATTTTAATCATTAATACTATTCTGGAAATTATTTACTTATAACTACATGGGAAATCATTTTTCAAAGAAGTTCATTTTTGACTCATGTACCAAACATCGGCAAAAACGTCTGATATGAACTAACATTATTAAACAATTATTATAACATTATAATATGTGATATAAACAGAATAATAATCTCTAAATGAGGTACTTAGTAAATTATTAATTGACCAAAGTTTATTATTCAGGAATATAAAGAAACGAACAAGACAAGTTGGAATTGAGGTAAGGGATCTTACTCCTCTCTTTCTTTTTAAGTACACTCGTTTATGTCATTCCCTCTAAAGTTCATCGTTCTTGTTATTGGGATGTTATTTTATATTACACTTACTGTAATTTTTATGTTCATGTGATGAGAGACCCTATTCTCTCTCATCAATCCATTTTGGATGTTTTGAGTGGCGCCGTTAGGCTGCCGAATTTTCGTAAGAGATCTAACCTCTCTCTTTCTTTTTAGGTACTCTCCTTTATGTAACTTCTTTTAAGCTCCTCTTTGTTATGTTTGGGGATGTTCTTTTATATTACTCTTTCTATAAACTTTAAGTTAATATGATTATATACCCTATTTGATCTCATCAATCCATTTTTGTAAGTTTTATGTGGCGTCGTTAGGCTGCTGAGTTTTCGTAAGGGATTTTTCATCTCACTTTTATTCTGGTGAGATTTATGCTACATTTTCCACAATTTCCTTTGAGTTGTGTATGTACTGCCCATTATTCTACTCTTTGTGTAATATACTTTCGTTTATGAGTATTTACATCAATTATTTATTGTCCTTCTTTCATGGGGTGTATGTTTTGAAAGATACCCAAGTCGGTAAGGGAACCTTTCACCCTCCTCTTTTTTTAAAAGACTTCTTTTGTTGGGTCTTTTAATTTACATATTGTTATGTTGGGATATGTTCTCATATATCCTTATTGATGTAAATTTTATGTCCAAGTTATGAGATAAACTTTTTATCTCTCATCAACTCATTTTGATGTGACGCCGTTAGGCTGTCAAGGGAACTTCTTAACCCAATTTCTATTTCTTTGGGTTCAACATGTAGTTATTGAATATGTCATCCTTTGAATATGTGTGAATGACCTTTGATTATTTTACACTTAATATCCACTTATATTTGGTGTATTCGTTTTCCACACATAATTATGTAATCGATTTATCCTTAAACCAAGGATACCGTCTTTGTATGGGACTTCGTCTCAATCTCCTTTCATTGAGGCATATTTTGTTTTATACACAACCTTCTTTTATACGGTGTATAAACCCCTTTGACTTCTACGTTTATTAAAAAGGAATATTTTTTATATTAAGCGTTTACTAAACGACAAAAGGGAATGTTTTTGTCGTACGTATGCGGCGAGAACGACTTCTCCGCCATCGTGACCGTTATTTGAGTTTCAGCTTCCTCTACAAGCCATACCTTGTTTTTAAAAGAAAAATAAATACCATGTTTTACTTTTCTTTTATTTTGGTATTGAAAATGGTTTTCCTAATGTTTTTATATCAATGTGTTGTATTGATATCTTGTGATTGAAAGGTGGAAATGTTATGTTTCTTTTATGCATGTTTTATGTGATATGATTATGTTGAGGTTCTTGGGCATTATTATGAAGACGGGTAGTTCCGTGATAAACTAAGGGCAGGTGAGCCCGATATAGCTGTCCAATGCATTGGGTAACGTGAAGGAGTGAAACGTTAAGGTTTATCCGAATAGATTTAGGGAATATACTGTGATGGGTATTCCAAACGTAACCAAGAGGGTTACTCCCTACGTAAGAATGTTATGAATGCCTCAAGTTACCTTTATGTCTTATGTTTTCTATGATTTATTCATGGTTTGATGAGGTATGTTAGAGTGCCTATGTTTTATGGGTAAAGTATGATTTCATTCTTAAGTATATATGAACTCATGTTTCCTTTCCATATTTTTATAACCCTTACTGAGCTTTTTATGCTCATCCCAAGTTTTTGAAATGTTTTTCACAGGTCAAGGGAAAGGTACATGATGTGATGATAGTGTCAAGGATGTGTCATGAAAGAATCCATGTTTTATTTTCAATATGTTTATGTTGATGGGAAGAATGAATACTGTCTTTTATGTATCCACTTTGTTTAAATGTGGAATGTAATGCAAGTTTCATGATCTAATTCTCTAAAACTCTAAACCTAAGAAGATCCTCAATGTGTAATTTTGTAACAACTCAAGATTAAGTAAGGTTTAAGGATGGGGCCTTATACAATCCAAGGCAATCCATAAATTAATCCGAATTATCACTCCATGGTCTCTATAAATACCCAACACTGTAAGAGTTATTCTAAGTCCATCCATAAATAGAATCCAACGTATCACTCATAACGTGGTTTGGAAACAAACCCCCTGATCCCATCCTTGATATCGCTCATAGGGGAGTAATTATTAATCATGTTCTGGTTTAAATATCTTGGCACAGATCCCATCCATGGTGTCTTCCTCAGGAACTGCCATCACTCATATAGAGGTTAGGTAAATACCTAGTGATCCCATCCAAGGCATAACAAGAATCCCTCTTGACGTATTTTCAAATCAAGTAACCCATGAACCCATGAAATGCGTTTCGTAAAAGGAATCCTCAGTATTACACTAGGCATGCCATAATTTCCTCAGCCTATACTGCAATTCAAGGTGTTTCATAATGAGGAACTCGAGTATCTATCATGGCTCTCATAAATCATTTAGTTATTTAAATTAACATATAATGAGGGCATGTTCATAAACATGCCACACCACTAGTCATTCACATTATGAGGGACACATCCATTTACGAATTCAAGTATATAATAACAAAGTCCACATACTTAATCATTCCATCGAATACTAAATGTTCCTTTCTATTATTATGAGATACTAAGAATTGGATAAAACTATTAAGGAAAGGTAGACATCCCATGGAATATAACACCATACACGAAAAGGTATAATATATTCCCTGCCAACTTGCATGATACTGCAAAACATCATGTTTGTCCAATAATTATTTTGAAATAAATAGTTTGTAGTTGATTTAGTAACCAGGGGTTACATGGTGGAATTTTACATCTTACTACATTCCACTTAAATGACACATTTATATTTTAAAAAATAGTGACCCTCAATAAGGGGTTTTATAAAAAAAATTATTTAAAGGTATCCAAGGGAAACAACCATAAGGGCTCTTCAAACAAGAGTTTCATGACCATAAAAAATTAAAATTTAATAAGGAATGGATAATTGGTTTAGGGTGTTAGTTTCAAAAAATTATATTTCATGTTAAAGAGGATTCAAATGGAAATAATAATGTGGGGTTTAATAATGATCTCTATTAATCGATGAAGCTTGACAGAAAATCGATAAACCATATACATCATACTTAAGATTTCCCACATGTCCATCATCGTGGCTTGAATCACGTCGGTTCAAGAGAAATAATTGAAATATAAAATGACCCTAAAACAATGAAAATTAGGTCACACCATGATAATATTTAAGATTGAGATAGAAAAGGAGAATAGAGGGAGGGGAAGTTGTAGAATCACTAAAAGATATCCAAATCACATTAAGTCTCTATAAAATGACATCGGGTTGATGGGATATTTATATTTAATGAGAAGAGATGGAGGGAACCCTTGGAAGGATACTACGTGTAGAGTATTTGAATAAAAAGAGGGAACAATAAAATATATAAGGTTCGAGGGTAAACCATAAATTTCAACCCATTAAATGAGGCACATGGTTTGGACACACTGTAAGTCAAATTGTGCGAAAAATATTCTTGAGATACTATCTATGAACTAGGATCTTAGGGTTCGTGAACATGGTTTGGGAAACCACATGAAAATAATGCAATTTACCTCTCCCAAAAACCCATAGCACTCTCACAGACATAAATCTCATCTCACATAGTTATACTGAACCGTCTGCGACCCCAAACTCCACTAGATTTGAAACGAAATTTATTTTAGTGGGTCACATGGTTTCAAACCAACTGTGTTCCCCTGCCAGCTTCTCCCCATTTTGAGTTTTCAGATCTCAATTGTCCTAAAACTGAATAGAACAAAGGGGACACAACGTGAGCCTTAAAAGCAAATATAAAATACATATAAGTGTTCTGATTATTAGATTTACATTTCAATTCATGGATTAATGAATTTTCTATACACCAAATGGTAATATTAAAACTCTTTTTTAAATTTCACCCTATCAAAAAGATGAGACTTTACATCCTCCTCACCATTGAACTTATCAACCCCAGGAATCCTAGATTAAATATTGTAATCAATACTTAACCTACTCAATTCATGATGTTTCATACCAATATGTTCTTTTCATTTCAAAATGCTTATAGCACCTCCAGGAATCACTTATGCTTACCATACATAAGCTTTGAAATCGCGTGCCAATAGTTGATATACAAACTTGAAACATCCTGGTAGAGCATACCCAATCCTGTCTAATTCAAGACCTGAAATACTCATCATCTCTTACATTGATATGAATATGGAACTTACCTATAAATATTTGAAACACTTAATGGACCATTTTAATCCCAGTTACTATCACATCAAAGGCATTTCCTATCAAATAAATCCTAAGTTGAAACTAGTGGAAAAATATTTCCTTTAAAAAAACTATCAATATATATATCACACCAATATTAATGTGAAAACATGCTTGGAATAATTCCTCACTGATAGAATTTATCAAAGCAAGAAGAAATCATATCATGCCAGTTTCATCCAATTAATCTAAATGAATCTCATCTTAGATAGTCAACATAATACAACTTAATAAATTATGCCTTCGACTATTGAACCTCACATTTAATTTGAACATGTCTAGCGAAGCCCATTTCATAATTCTGGTGAGATCCCAAATCCAAATATTCACTTTAGGTGTCATTCCATTGTAGGAATGTGACATATAATCCATCTAGAACCCTTGTATTTTCACCCTTAAAACATTCTTTTCAATAAGAACAAATGCCTGAGGTAGACTCAGAACAATAAACAGGAGTCCAAGGAGCTCATCCAAGGTATCCCGTACATTGATGGTTACAAGTGATACATCAATACAATGATGAAATGTTTATATATCAAAACGATAACTGAACCCAATGGAAGTAAATTCACGAACCAGATGGTGTCCATGAGTCCATTCGGGGAGTTCATACTTGGGACCCTAAGTATCCCTGAGGAATAAGCTTGCATTTAATATAGGTATTCTTCTAGAGGGATTCCCCCATATAGTTCAATTACTAACCCCAATCACATTCAAATTTAGAACAATTCATAATCAACACTCTCTCAGTGTATCTTAGATGATATCATGATAGCGGACAATATCATTAAGAAAATAAGATTACACTAAGAGGATTTCATGATTTACTAACAATACCCAAGACACTTCTGTTATATCCACGAAAAATTATTCATAATGGTTTTGAACCAGCCATGCTAAACCACATACATAAGAGACATCCAGACCTCTCTGGACGAATTATTTTGGAAGAGCTCTACCTCACCTATCGATGTGACAATAACCAATTAATGATGCATTTACTACATGATGTATCTTGTGTTTACTCAATAATAACCATTGATGTACCTACCTAAATAAGTGCGATTTCAAAGGTTTTATACACAACAGACCATACCCTCATCACGATCCCTCGCAAGAATCACCATATTCCAAAAAAACTATGACAAGGGAATTAAAAGAAAAGATTTCCATTTCTAAAAGGTCTTATCATAGTTGATCTCCCTCTACCTAGAAGTACATTATACCCCATTTGAAATAATAAACCCGCACTTTAGGATTACCCTAGTTAGTGTTTACTGATAACAAAAATACATCTCATGGAATATGTTCCATCGACCACCGAACATGGGTCTTTTATCCAGGAAACATGCTTTTAAAAAGCTTCAAACTAAAAAATAGATAGTATAGATGCTTACATGTTTGCTCGGAATGATTTAGTTTGTACTTAAACATGAAAATCCTCCATAGACATGTCCATGTGTGCCCCATCATCAGTTGTGAAATACAGAACCAACTGAATAATATGTAAAAACACATGGTCTTATTATGAATTCATCCTGAGCATTGGGATGAGGCTAATTTCTTCTATGTCTGGTTCAATATTTAATAGAGAGATCAATGATCAAGTCATAATATTTCAAATATCAATTATTACCACCAAACTCATAGATTTTGATATACCATTTTAACAACTCGACAGGTACTACATATATCAATGTATACAACTCTGAGGTTTTTCAAAAAAAATAGTGTATCATTGAACACCATTCATAGGCTTATTTATCCTATGGGCCCCACTATCCAATGTACCATACAAGAGTTTTAACCTATATTCATATTGAAAAATATGGCTATTATCCTAGACGATGAAGTACAAGGTCTTCCATAACTATGAAAGAAGAAGAGGGGTTATATGACCCACTAAGTGGTTGACCATACCATAGGAATGTCTATCACTCTGAAATAGAGCATCAGAAAATGATAATCTCCATAAAAGGGTCAAATATAGCATGACCACCCATCCAACCCACATGTCATTTTAGAATTAACCAGTCCTACTTAGGGAAAACAATACATGAACAATACCACATGGTAAGAAATGATCGCTGGAATTTATATAGGTTTTATAGTTCTATGGTGCAACAAACATTGGTATATCCCCTTATAAAGTACGAAATTTGACCCCTATATCTAGTCCATGATGAAAATTACACTAAGATCTATTACCAATCAATTTAGGTTAGAAAAATTCTACCAAAAAACACCCCCTTTTAGATTCTATGTAAAAACTCAGGAAGGATTTAAACTACCCATATTTAAGGGGTGAAACTAAAACACCACTTATGAAATTATTTTATGTCACTAAACAAATTATCATATAGTAATTTTAAGGTTTGAAGGACCATATTTTAAATAGTGTGAAGCTCCAGTCATAAAAGAAAATTTCTATCATACATTATTTAAATAATGCCACAAGGAATACAAGAAATAATCATAAAAATTACTTTTCATGAGTAAAAATTTAACTAATATCCCATTATTTTATAGGTAATTATCACATATATTTCTTCTATTCATTTAATTTATCCATAAATGTGTCCCAATTGGGATTAGTTAAATTAAATTTCAATTCCAATATATAGAGGGAAAAATCCTATAGCTTTACTTTATATTTTTAATTAACTACTACTTCTTATTAGTATATATCGAGAAGATAATTGGTTTGTTATAAATTTAGGAGGCTATTAGTCAAGTAAGATTCCCCCATATGTCTATATTTTATCCCATATAAGCGGGTGTAGATACTTTAAATGACAATCCATATATAACATAACATAATCATACCTCTATAAATCATGTATTCAAACATGTCAAGGTAAAGGCGATATATGAGAGTCCCATTGTATCCAACCTGGGTCTGTAAACCACATCAGTTGTTTTATTATTTATGTTTTCAAAACACCCTTAGTGGGCTATCTCATAAGTTACATTCCACAACTAACCTACTTGTGTCAAGTTGTACATTTGGGAATTTTGGCTTACTAGTCAGCGTGCCCAATTAAAAGAGGTACATGACTTCATAAGGAAACCATTTAATTTACAATAACAATTTCAACAAATTTTATATTTATACAATGGTCTCACTATATAACATACTCTTATACAATGGTTTTCTTATATGGGTTTCCATTACCCAATTTATAAATACCCTATGGAGTTTATAAATTCCAAATTTGATCCCATTTAATCACGACTAATACATTTTAAACCATGTAATTGATGGTTCATGGATCAAACATTTCTAAATTAGTTTTTCTAATTCAATGTCACAATTAATCTATATAGAAAAACACAACTTCGGTTGATGCTTATATTTTATTTTACTAACAATGTACTGAAATTTTAACAATTAGGCCAAAGAAAGGAGTAAATGCAGGTAAACATTCGGCATAAGTACTAAAGCATGAAAAGTAATCACCTAAGAATGGTGAACCAACAAGAATTTTAATGGAATAACTAATAAGGTATAAAAATTTTCATGTTATTAAAATAACTAACAAGGAATAAAATAGGAATTATTTTAAACACCAAAGGCACATATATCAATTCAACTACATGGAATGGAAATATTCATGGTATGTGAATCTCTATGTGCCTAAGATGATGCTTATAGAAATTCCTCCTTTCTATACTAGGACAAGGGTAAAATTCAATAAATACCATATATCATTAAGAAGCATAATGTACCCATACTATAAAAGGTGAAATCATAATATAATATAACACTAAACAATATGAAGAACAATCCCAACCCATATCACTTTTACTTTTCATTTTGCATGGGTTGATCACTCGCTGATAAGGAAATTTACCAAGCACTGAAACATTCATAGACTCTTGTGTACCATTCCAAATAGTATGAAAAAGGAAAAGAAATGCGTTGATACAACTTTGTAAAATCACATCATGACTAACTATAAAACTGATAGTCAGATCGATCACGACAAGGCCCCAACCACGCCTCCATATATAATGGAGGCTGCCGACAAGCAGTGAGGGTCTAATGGTTGTATGATGGGGGAGACTATACCCTCATTATTAGTTTATCACAATATAATAATAGATAATAATGAATCAAATAGAAAATAGTGGATTTAGTGATATTAGATAACTGAGCAGCGAAAGAATAATAATATTAAATGAAATTTCCAAATCCAAATAGACAATGATGCATGCATCTACAAATGATGCTACAAGGTCAAATCATAAAAATATAGAAATAATTATAATATAATAAGAAATATATTAACAAATTAATAAAATCCCCATGTCTAAATAAAAAAGCATCCTGAGTAATAGATCTGTCTTGTTCTCTTAACTCCCATGTACAATGCACAACATAAGCAATAATTCATGGACCTATGAACATGATAACTTCTAGGGTACCCTATTGAAATAGAGGATCAATAAGGGTGTGATATACACTCAGTATATCGCCAAAAATTGTATCTAAATGCATAATATAGTCCATGAATATATTGTAAATTAGTGTGAATGTAAAAAATAAATTCAAAGGAATAAATAAATAAAGCATATTAGTTTGGGTTCTTTAAAGATACCGAAATAACACTGCCTTCTCAGACCTAGTCCAAATGACTACAAACCAACATGTTGCTATATAGTTATGATATGGTGTTAGAATAGTGAGTCATCATACAATTAGTATCAATAATTAATTTAACCAAAGCATGCGATTTTTCTCATTGGACGCATCCCTGGAATAACAATCATACATTCGTAGTCTCAAATATAAGAGTCATTATTATAATCTAATAAAATGAACCTTGGGCCCATACAAGGAAATCCCTAAATGGAATCCAATTAATCAATCCAGGTCCACTATAAATACCCAACACCATAAGAGTTTTTAGAAAGGTGATCCATAAATGGAATACCAAATACCACTAATGGAATGATGTGGAAACAAACCCTCTGATCCCATCCCTAGTGTCCCACTTAGTGGACCGACTATCAATCATGGCCTGGTAGTACCTTCTAACCATTGATCCCATCCAAGGTGTCTCCCATTGGGAATTGGTATCACTTATATGAAGGTGAGGTAAGTTCTTGGTGATCTCATCTATGGAATACCATGTATCTCTCTAATTGTTTTTAAAAAGTAGATAACCCATGATCTCATCCCTTTCATTCTCTAAAATGAGACCCAAGAACATTCAATGCATGATACATTATCAATAATCAATGAGCTCATCCTTTGATTTTTTATAAGGAAATTGAGTATCACTCTAGTTTCTCATGATTAATTTAGTCATTTAAATGAATTAGGATATAGTCCATGTTCATAAATATGTGACAACACTAGTCAAAACCTTTAGGAGGGCCATGCCCATTCATGAATTCATGTAATGAATAAAAAAGGCCATGAATATAGGCATGAAATTCTTTTCATTAATGGGACCTTTTTATTATTAAGGAATACTAATAAATGGATAAAAGTATTATGTCCAGATGGACTACCCATGAAAATCAACCCCACACATGCGGCTCCTCTCGCACAGATAAACCAAATTGTGTGACACCAGCCCCCCATCTATACTTGATCAATTGCATAGTTTCTTATAGAGGGTAACATAGTTTCATAAAAGTCATGATACCATGGTATCTTCCCCCTATTTTTAGGTTTTCTAACCTGATGCTTCTGAAACATAATAGAACACTCAAGACACCTCTAAGGCCCTAAACCATGATTGGAAATTACCCATTCAAGTGTTCTAAAGCTAAGATTTACATTCTGAATCATGATTCAGGGAAATACCCATCCACCAAGAAGTAAAATTAAATTTCACGTATGAATTTCACCCAATAAAAATATGGGACGTTACAATTGGTGTCTTAGTTTTTTCATAAATTCAATAAAGGAAGTAATTAGTGCAAACCTAAGGATGATTCCCAATGAAGAGGTAATATTCTTCAACGAGAATTTTTATTTTGATTATTTCTCCACATCATAATTTATATATAACCCATGATTATATAATTACATAATTTTCTTACACATATTGATATGTTGTTATATTTAATGTAATGATCAATAACCATCTCCACTTCTATCATTTTTTTAGGAAATCATCATTCTATTATATGACAGACTAACGCCTCATGAACCGATGTTGTTCATTTTTTCATTACAACCTCTCATGGTTGGATATTATGATGGATATAAAGTATATATAATATATTTATAACATAATTAAATTTTTTTTGTACTTATAACATGTATTCCTTTTTTGACATTCCATTCCATAGCATATTCGACAACATCATCTGTGTGAATGGCAGACTACCACCTCGCGAAGTGATGTGATTTCTATTCCACTAACGTTTAACAAGGAAGGTGATAAGGTTAAGGTTAATTATTATTTTTAAAATAAATGAATAAATTATTACATTCATGCAATATTTATAATTCCTTAAAAATAATATATACCATATTTTTTCCTTTCCTTTTTACTAAATGAAAGATGATAACGTTATTCGTGTACTTGTGAACTACCACCTTCATGAAACGATGTGACTCAATTTTCATCACCACACCACATGAATGATATATATAATTATATTTATATAAAAAATATTATATATATATATGATATTATGATCATTATGGATGGATAAAATATTACTTATATCCTTTCTATAATGATCATTGAAAAATGGAAACGTTATTGATGCATACATATGACATAACGTCTCCATGATCAAAAAATAATTCATTTATCATTACCAACATTCATGATTGGTAATAAAAGTATTATTTTATTTATAAATATGATAATAATGTTATGATTATTATTCAAAATAGGAAATTATTAGTTAATATGTGTGAGAAAAAAATCCTTCAAAATGAAACACATCTGAAAAAACAAGGCAATTTGAACCTGAAACAATAAAAATGATGAAATATTTTTAATGAAAAGGAGATAAGATGTTAAAAATGGACCATTTATGATGTTATAAATATTAATAACGTTCTGGTATAAGTTAAAAGCATGTTCCAAAACACAATACTGGATTTTTAAGAACGTTCAACCAAAATAAATCTTATGGTATGAGATTTCGTCTGAATTTCTTTTTATTGAGGATTATTGTAATATTATGCACCAAATTCATTTCATATGGGGTATAAAATACCCATTTAAATTTAATATCCTGAATAATTCATTTTTCATGTTATTTTATGTTTCAATTTGGATTCTTTAAGTCAAGGGGATTTGAATTCCAAATTACTTTGTGGTTAAAGTTGTTGTCAAATCTCATATGCTTCTGTGATTATCAACTATCTCTTGTAATGACCAATTTTTTTGGATATTTTTTTAGTAGAAATTGTATATATATTAAATATCCATATAATTTTGTGATGTATTTATATATTTCCTAAACTATATATGTGTTTTAAATATGGTGTTTACATTGAAAGTTATTCAATTCACAATAGTAATATTGATAAATCCTAATCCTTTAATCAATATGGATATTTGGTAAGTCACATTGTTTATGACTTAAATATACTATTTGATATATGATGAATTATTTTAAAGTGAAATACATGGGTTTGGGACAAGTAAATTCAAGACCCTCGATGCATCAATTGTATCCCAGGGAGAATCAGTTTGCCAAATCAAATTTGTTTTTACCAAGTATGTTTTAAACTAACACGAGGATTGATCTTCGTGGAAAAGGTATCAATATTTTCTAGGATACTATCTATGGATGAATTTAATTATCATCTAATTAATTAAATTGCATGTGTTATCAGTTATTTATCTTTACATATTGATTCTTCTATATCTTACCATGAAATTAATGTTATTTAAATTATGTGTGGTATTATATCATTATATTTCCATTTTTATTATTTTTATTTATTTATTATAACTTCTATTATGATTAACCCTTACTGATCATTCGACATAACCCTTATTTTTTCCCTTTCCCCAGGTTATGAACATGGATCCATTGTATTTGTTTTCAAGGACACAGTTTACTTTCTATTGTCACGTACTATGTTTAATTTTATTTTCATAATGTAAAATAGGAATCATATATGTATCTCATTCTCAAAAAAAAACTAATCTAAGTGGTACTTTTTAATTCAATTAACTTTATCTATGTCAATGTAAAAGAAAGGCATCATCTTAAGTCTATTGGGGGAAGGGTCGTTATAGTAGGTAAAAATAAAAGTTAATAGATTCCATAAGAAATAGATTTAAGAAAACATATATTATAAAACATAACCATAAAAAAGTATTTAAGGATAATTATAGAATAACATACAAATGTCTTGGTAAGGTAGAGATTATATGGTTTTCCTGGTAATACACATGTGTCTGGATACTACATATATATGTGTTTCTGGTACTTAGGTACCATAGAGTAATAAATCGGGAAAAATATATGGTAGGCTTGACCTAAGAATTACATGATATAAGAAAATGGTCTTTATTGTTTAATTTTATTGACACTCCCAAGTGGATATTCTTATGATAATTTACATTTTTATAAACAATTATAATGGATTTGAAAACAATGGTATCCCTAATGAATCCAAGTTTAGGACTTTGAGATTAAAAATGCATAAATGTTAATTTATTATAACTACTACACAATATTTGGAAAATATATATTATGATTTTAAATTCATAATATTAAGTGATAATCTATTATATTATATTGT
This sequence comes from Viscum album, assembly GCA_963277665.1. NCBI lineage: Eukaryota > Viridiplantae > Streptophyta > Magnoliopsida > Santalales > Viscaceae > Viscum > Viscum album. The sequence goes on from OY728157.1 coordinate 176,564,836, forward strand.
TTAAAAATGGTTCCTATAATGGAGATGATTATTAATAATCATGAAAAATTTATAGATTTCTCTGATAAGGAATCCAATAATGCTAGTATTGGAACTGAGAAAATTATGGCTATATTGTGAAAAATTTATAAAATTATGATAAATAACCTTCCTCAGAAAGAGAAACCTGTTACACTATGAGATTACCTAATGTGGGATCATAGTATACGATAGAATCTGGAAGCATTTAGTGGGACTACTAATCTATTTGAAATAGATAAATGGACTATGTCTCTTGAAAAGATATTTATTTCCTTGGGATGAAGTGAAAAGTAAAATATTACACTTGTCAAGTATTTTATCAAAGTAGATGTTAATCAATGGGTTCGTTGAACATGAATAATAGAGATGAAGTGGAAATCGAACTCATGGAATGGAATTATTTTAGGGAGACATTATTTGGCGAATATTTCCCTCATGTGCAATGTACTAATAAAAAGATAAATTTCCTTAGATTAAATAAAATGATGGAAATTTTTTTGAGGAGTATAAAGCTAGAAATACATGTTTATCAAAGAAATTATGTGGATTACATGTGTAAAATTGAGTGAAATATTAACCATTTTTCGAGGGCTTAAGCCAAGTCTACAATGTGGGATAGTCTCTGTACGTTTTTCTACATATGATAAAATAGTTTTTAGTGATATCCTGATAAATAAATAACTCTCCATGTAATATGAATTCAAAGAGAAGTAAGAGAAGAAGGGGATGACCAATCAAAAAAGGGATAAAGGGACGAAGGGAAACAAGGGTTTTAGTACATGTTATAACTACGGAAAGAATAAACCTAGGAATTTCTTGAAGGGATTGGATTTTTTTATATGTGTGGAAAAAATATTAACCCCAAACAAGAATGAATATGTAATAAATAAAATACACCTATTTCATAATTCATTTGTATGTAGATGAGACACTATGAAAATTTATTCACCAATGGTTAAGGAATTATACCTTAGAAAAAGATAGGGTATCATGATTAAGATTATTCATTTGATATAGCCGAAGTGGAATGCCTAATGTACTTATGTGTTTTGATCCTTGAATGATGTTGTAAATGTATTTTTTCTGATGATATTTTGGTTATATGATTTATAAAATGTATATGGATTGTTTTATAACAGGATTTATTAATTTGAATATATTTCGGGAATGATACCATGGAAAATAATTCAGTTGAAAGTTTTACTTTTTAGAAAACACCTAATTTTGGGAAAGATAACACTAAATTTGTTCTCCATTTTGAGAAAATGATGTATCGACAAAGAGATTATTAATATGGATAATGTAAATTGGATACTACTAATTACCCAAGAATAGATTAATGATAAGTTCATTTTTGAAATTTAATGAGCTTATTGGTAAATATATGACTCGTAATATTTTTTAAGGTATATAAGGTTAACCATTTATGAAGTTGTTTATGTTGATGTTTGGAAGAGGTTTTAAATATTAATTTATCAATTCATCATTTGAAGATTTTTCAATATTGGGTAACCTATGATAACTATTTTTTTATAATAATAATAAGATATCAAAGGATTATGTTATGATTTTAATAAGTATATTGTGATCTGTTAGTCCATATAGTATAACATATTCCCCTCAATTTATAAGAGTAATAGATGAAGTGAAATTTGATTTGTGTACAAACAATGATGAGATTATGCTTAAAAAATATAATGAAATCAAGTATGTTTATATTCCCATGAATTTTTATAGAATTTTTGAAAATGATGTTGAGAAAAAATGTAATCATATTACCATAGATTCTGATAATATAAATGACCATTTAGACACATATTTAGTATATGGTTTTGTGGTCCTTAACCTTTTTTGGGCCACCCACTTTATTATGATCAATGATCTATAATATGGGGTATTCAACAATGACATTTTCAAATATAAAACTATTGATTGTTGAGATAATGTTTGAACTAGAAGTTTGAAATTCATATATGGTGGGGATAATGTTACTCCACATGAGTTTACAAAACATTTTTTAGAATAATTTAATTTCATCGATAACTTGCATTGCATGAAACATCATTTTTAAACAAAAAACGATATAGTCATGATTTTCACACATGATTAAAAAATAGTTTTTAATATTTATAGAAAATTTATTTGATTAAATAAAATTCATTTTTAAATATGAACACCAAAAATTATCTTAGAGTGAAATTTTGGTTTCTTTGTGAAAAGTTAATTTTTTTTATGGATATTGATCTATGTTGAATTATAATTTAAAATTTCGTTTTTAAAATAAGTTAGAATATAAAATTATATTTAAAATCTTTTTTATAAAACCTCTAGTTTATTTTTAAATTAATTAATCCAATTTAGTATATTTTAATCGTTTCATATTCAATTTAATTATAAAAACTTATTAAAATTTTGAACATTTTCTCTTTAAAAATACACTTTCTCTTCACATATATTGGATTAGTTTTAAATTAAAATTTTCCAGTTATATGAATTGAATTTGGAATAATTTATTAAAAATTTTCAGTCAGAATAATTTATATTATATAATTAGGTCAAATTAAATTTTCACTAGAAAAAATAGTAAAGAATAGTAAAAAAAATGTTTTCTCGTATTAAGGTAAAAATGGATTTACTGGGGTTAAACATGAAAGATAAGAGTGAAATTGACCAATTTCTTTAAAATTTTATTTAATTTGTTTATTATGATATTCTCCATCAATTTCATTGTAATATGGAAATTCATTTCCAATTTCCTTTGAATATAACCCAAATAAAAATATAAGTAAATAAAAAGACAAAATAAATACTTTTCTTACATTAAATTTCTTTAAAGCTTTGTGATAGGTAAAAAAATAAGTATGGTTAGAAGTATTTTTTATAAATATAAATTATTTTTTATAATTGTAATTTATTTTAATTTTTTGGAGATGAAATATTTACTTTAAATGCTTAAGAAATTCCAACACTATAATTACTTAGTTAATAATTAACTAAAATAAATGGTACTAAAAATATTTAATGTGAATTAAATTGAGTGAATTATTTTCTAAAATTAATTTTTTAGATTAATAATTTATTTAAAAAAAATTTGAACATATAATATTCAAATTCAATAATTTTATTGATAGTTTTGAATTAATATTAAATTAACAAAGTCAAAATTGACACTAATGTAATTTTATAATAAATTAGATTTTATGAAATGATTCAAAATGACAGAAAAAAACTATATTATCCTAAAATATTTTTTGTTTATAATAAATTTCAACTATTTCCAATTCAATGACCAATTTTTCATTTATAATTAATATATTAACACCTAAATTGTAAAAAAGATATGGTATCGCAGTTCATGTTAAAGCGATGTTTTTACGCATTACATGGGTTGTGTTAAAATTAATTTTAAACACACATTAGATATTTATTTTATAAGTTAGATTTAATATGTATAAATATGTAAAACTTTAATTTTTTAATAAAGGATATATTTCCTATGTTATAAATCTAATTACAGTTGCTAATTCTAAAAATAGTAAAAGAAGGGAAACATAAAAGTCATGTAAAAATTGTGTAAATCATATGTTTTTTTATGTGCTTGAGGTGTCTCTAAACCATATCATATCATCAGAAATTTAATTTAAATTTTTTTATACACATGAACTAATATTTTCCTCCCAATTGTGAATACTTTTGGGTTTTTACAAGAATGACACTCATCCTCGACTATAAAATTATGCTCACTCCCCTCACTTATTCACAATACTCAATCCATTTAGATAATGAAAAACCATACCATATCACTTTATAATTTCCATAATAACATCCTATAATACTTTTTTCATAAATCCCACAAATTATGGGATTTGTTCATGTATAATGAAGATACAAAAAGAATACATAACAATTTTCAGTGAGCATTTTAATTTTTTCTTTATCCACTTCTTTCATTTATTAATAAAAAAAGATAATACAATAAAATATGTATAATAAATATAATAATAAATTATTATGTTAATTAAATGATCCATATTCATCTCTAATTCCATAAAATGGGTTACAAAATCATCGTTTGTGTGTATTGCAAACTACCGTCATGTGAACCATTTTCATTCATTTTTTTGTTAGCACCACTCAAGGTTGAGTATTATGATGGATCAAAGGTATATATAAAATAATAATAACATGAATATACCTATGGAGTAATTATACCATATATTCCTTTTTTTATTCCATTTTTTAGTCGATATAATAGTGTTCCTTGTGTGTATGGTAGATTACCACCTCGAGAAGTGATGATATTCGTCTTTCACTACTCTTTTACATGAAAGGTGATACGGGTAATGTTTGTTATTATATGCTATATAATTGAAATAATAAGGATATTCTATGAATAGTTTTTATTTTCTATAGATAATATATATCATCTTCTTATTTACATTTTCACTAAATGAAACATGATAACATTGTTCGTGTATGTGTGGGCTACCGCTTTCATGAAATGATGTGAATCTATTTTCCTCATACCACCACATGAATGACATGTATAATTATATTAACCAAAATAATATGAAATATATGATATTATTATTATTATTTAAATATATGATACTTATTTCCTCAATTTCTTAATGACCATTTAAAAATGGAAATGTTACTCAAGAGTATGTACGGCCTACCATCTCCACGATCATAAAATATTTCATTTCTCAAAAACCACCATTCTTGATTTTTCATAAAAGTAAAATTGATGTATAAATATGATAATTATGTCATCATTATTATTCTGGAGGTGATAGAACTATATATTATGGTCAATAACTTGATCTTTCATGATAAAACCCGCATATGAAAATAAGTAAATTGTCACCTAAAATAATGAAAATAATGAATGATTATTATCAAAAAGGTGATAAGATTTTACAATAGTACCATATAAGAAAATATAAATATTAATATGGTTATATTAGTATTGAATAAACAAATTTTACCACTATAGAATATTTTAATGGATATTCGACTAAAATAACGTGTGAGGGTAAGGGATTTCATCTCAATTTCATTTTATTGAGGCATAATGTAAAGTTATGAACCTAGTTTCTTTTATATGGTGTATATAACAACCCTTTAACATGTATTATCATGAATAATTATTTCATAAGGGTATTTCAAGTTTCAATTTTAATATTTTCACCCAAAGGGATTTGACTTGAAAATTAACATGTGGTAGGAGAAATTATACAATTTTTATTCCTTTTGTGATCGTTATCTATCACATGAAAAAAATAACAATAATTATTTTTCATTTGAAATTAAATCTATATTAAATATCCATATTATTTAGTGATGTACGTGAATGTTGAGTAAAATGTATCCGATTGTTACATACGATGTTTATTTTGAATTTAATTCGATTAACTAAGGAAATATTGGTAAATCAATATCCATTAGTCAATTAGATATTTGAAAATTCATACTATTTATGAATTTGATTGATTTTTTTTGTATATGATGAATTATTTGGACATGAAAACCATGGGTTGGGGATTGGTTAATTCAAGCCCCTAGATGCATCGATCGAATCATGAGTCGAATCAGTTGGAGAAATTCAATGAGTTTGTACTAGTATGTTGTAAACTATCTTGAGGATAGGTATTGATAATAAAGGTATCAATTTCATGGGAAACATGAAATCTAATAATTTATAATTTCCTTCACTTAGAATTAATTTATTATTATTCATGAATTATTAGCTATGATACTATATATGGATTCATTTCATTCTCATCTTATTAATTAAATGTTGTGTGATAATTGCTATTTACCTTTCCATATCAATTATTCCCTATCATATCATGATAGTCTGGTTAATTCAATGGAATGAGTTCTCAAAAAGTTACCTTTACATATTGATTATGCTTATTCATTCAAGTTATCTTATGATGTACTTATCCCTTACTAATAATTTGAGCTTAACCTTATTTTAATTTATTTCCCCTGGTTATGAAGATGAATCATTTGAAATAGTTTTCAAGGATGTAGTTTTTTTCATATTGTTATGTACTATGCTTATTTTCTTGTGCCAATGTAAAATGGGAAGCATGTATGTATTGGGTTCTCCAAAACTCCGAAACTAATTGATCTTTTTTATTTGATTCATTGTATATATTACAATTTGGATAATTAATGCACAAGAATCATGATACTAGGGTTTGGGTCACTATTTTTGGTATCAAAAAAAAGTTTAGTAGAAACCTTAAGAACATGATTTTTGAATACATATATTTGGGAATATTACCCTATGATATACATTAAGGATAAGAATATAAAAACATCTTTATTTTTTGGTAAGGTATATATTATATATTTATTCCTAGAAATACATTATTTCCTGTATAATACATGTTGGCATGGCTCCAGAAAAGAGCTACCTATGGGTAAAAACTCATAAAAAGTGTGTCAGTCATGACTGGAGTGTTATCTAGTTACATGAAAATGAGCCTTACTACACACCTACCTAGAAACTTATGGGTTGATATTATTAGGATAATTCACATTACTTACAAACAATTATAATGTATTTGAAAACAAAGATATCCCCAAAGAAAAAAATCTTCAGATTCTGAGATTAATAATGCATCAGCTTTAAGTTATTCAATGTGTTACACCATCTTTGTAAATTATACATTACAATGACAAATTCATAATATCATGAACTAAACTAGTATATTAAATTATTTAGAAATTGTTCCTAAGTGGAATAAGGGTATTAATTCTCATGGACAATGTAGATATTTCACAGCTAAAGAAAAAAAAACTGGTATTGGAACTAAGAAAATTATGTCTATATTAGGGAAGAATAATAATGTTAAGAAAAATAAAATATCCCCAAGAGATAAACCAATTCCATTGCGAGGTTAAAATATGTTGGATATTTTTATGTGACAAACTCCACAATAATTTAGTTGGACTAATCATATAATTAAATCTGATCAATTTATTAAGTCCATGGAGAAGTTATTTATGGCCTTTATATGTTGTGAAAAGGAAAAGGATACATTTTTAGTGTATTTTATCAAAGGATATTTTGTTCAATGGTTTTCGTTGATATATAATAAAAGGGAATAAGAAGAAATATAACTCATGGATTGAAAATATTTTTAATAAGACGTTCTTTAAAAATATATTTCCCTTTTGAGAAAAAAACAGGGATAAAGATAAATTTCATTATCTTAGAGAAAAATAAAAAAATGTATTGAAGATTATAGGGCTACATTTCAAGGTTCCCTAGGTATTATAGGAATTATATATGCAACATAGAGTGAAACATGACCATTTATTTGAACTGAATAAGATAATTATTTGAATGAAACTAATCAGTAGAACTTTTTTTCATATGATGAAATAGTTTTATGTGCTATCAGAATACAGAAATAATTATCCATGTCCTGTGAATTCAAAGGAAATCAAGAGAAAAATAGGGTGAAATATTAAAAAATTGATAAAGTGAAGAAGGGAAAGAAGGATCTTTCCACAAGTAATATCTATGGAAAGAATAACCCTGGGAAATTCATGATGGTATAAGGAATTTTTTATAAGGGTGGAGAAAAGTTTCACCAGGAAAAATAATGAAAATAGAAAAATGAAAGCACTTATATTATGTGTTTTAACTTTAAGTAAATGGGACACTATAGAAATGAAGTCCCCAACTGTCAGGGGAATATATTAAAATGAAGATAACAGATCAAGGTTAAGCTTATGCTACATATAAAAATGAAGTGGAATAATTAATGTGATTTTGTATTTGGATCATTGAATCATTTGGAGAACATATTTTATTAATGTAATTTTGGACATAAGAAATATTAAATTTATAAGGATTGTACTACATCACTATTTATTAATGTATTTGATAGTTATTATTTAATTCTACTAAGAAAAATGATTGTATGGAAAGTTGAACATTTTGGAAAACACATGATTAGGGGAAATATAACCCTTAATATGTTCTTCATGTTGAGATGACGATGTTTTGATAAATAGATTATTGATATGGATAATGTAAATTGGATACTACAAACTATGATAGATTTGATTAATTATAAGCTCATTTTGGGAATTTAGTGACTGATTTATAATGTTATTGATCTTAATCATTAGTAAGGGATTTACGGATAACCAGTTATGGTGTTTTTTAAGTTGAAATTTGAATGAGGTTTTAGAGATTAATATATTACTTATCCATACAATGATTTATGTTTATTGGGTAACCTATACTAAAAATTTGGTTATAATTATAACTAGAGATCTATGGAATGACTTATCAATTTAACATGTATCTTGTGATATGTTAGTATGTAAGGTATACAAAATTGATCTCAATTTCGTTGAGTTAGAGATGAAGTAGAATTTGATCGAGGCACAACCAAAGGATGAGATTGTGAATATGAAATAAAATGAAACAAGAAAGTATATATTCTCATTTAGTTTAATAAAATTTATGTAAAGGATCTTGAAAAAAATATTATTCTATTACCATAAGTTCTATTGATAAAAATGACCATTTTCACACCGACTTGGTATATGATTCTTTTGTTGTTAACCATATCTAGATCAACCACTTTCTTATGATCAATGATCTCTATAACTCTTTATTAATCATTGTCAATTAGTATTTTGTTATATATATATATATATATGTTTTCATTTCATGCCTATGTTATCATACAAGGAATCCTAGTACTGTGATTACTCCAGATGACCTTTGTACTTCCCACTTTTCTCTTATGAAGAGGATATATAATTAGCTTTGATACGATGTGTGTTTTTCGACAATGAAATTCTCAAATATCAAACCCTTAATTAAGAATATAATGTTTGAATTGTGAGGAAACAATTTATATAATGTTGGAAGAATGTAAAACCCTAATACTTTACGGTATATTTATTTCGGAATAAATGCAATTTCATCGATAGCTTGCGATGCATGAAAGACTCAGTGTATTCAAAACATGTCTGTGTTAAGATTTACGCACTTTATTTGAAATTAACTGTTTACAATATTAGAAAATTTAGTTGATAAAATAAACTTAATCTTTAAAATTGAAATACCAAAATTACATTACGGTGAATATTTTTTGTTTTTTGAAATGTTTCATTTTTTGATGAATAGTGGAAAACTGAATGAAAATTAAAAACAACATTTTCTTTTAAAATAGTTATAATATTAAATTATTTCTAGAATTTGTTTTAATGAAAAATTAGTTCAATTTATTATCTATTAATCAAATCTATGTCATTTTAATCATTTTCATGTCGAATTTAAGTATAAAAACAATGTAAAATTTTGGAATTTTTTTCATTTAAATCCCACTTTCTCATCACGTCTGAAGGATTACTTTTATGTTAAATTTTGATAATTATATGAATTTAATTGTGAAAAATAGATTGAATATTTAAAATAAGGATAATAAATATTATATTATATGGTCAATATAATTTTTGACCAAATTGATTAGTAACAAATAATAAAACAATTATTTACCAAGGTTAAGGTAAAAATATATTATTTGGGGTTAATGCAGAACAATAAGAATGAAATTAAAAAAAATATATAATCCTAATTTTATTTAATGAGTTTATTTATTTTGTTTACATCTATATAACTGAAATATGGAAATTCCTTGCAACTTTCATTTCAATATGACCTATAAAATAATTTCAATAATGAAAAATAAAAATAAGATAGTTTTCTTACTTTTGGTATCAATAAATTATCGGGAAAGGGTATGAAACAAAATGTGTTTGGTATATGATTTATTTTTAAGATAAATGAGTTTTTATTTATTATATTAATTTATTTTAGTTTCTCTCAGATGAAATATTTACTTTAAAAACATATAAAACACCAATTTAATAATTATTTAGTTAACAATTTATTAAAATACTTTGTAAGAAAAAAATAAAATGTGAATTTAATTGAGTTAATTATTGTGTTAAATTTATTTTTTATGATAAAATATCATGTCATGATGGTTTTAACATAATATATTCATGTTTTATCACAATCTTGATATTTTTAAATTCATATTAAATAAATAATGTTAAAATTGACTATAATTTTATTTTATAATAATTGTTATTTTAATAAATTATTTAAAATGACAAAAATAATAATAAATTATACCGTATTATTTATAAATTTTATAAAAATTCAGTTATTTCCTGCTCATTGAAAAATTATTGTTTTATAATGAATATATTGACCCCTAAATACTAAAATACTCTTAGAATTATTATGGGTAAAGTAGTGTATTTGTGCGTTAAATTCTCTTGTATTAAAAGTACTTTTCAACTCACATCATATTTTTGAATCAATTTTATATCATATTTATAATTAGTGTATTAATTTTTTTAATATTTATAACTATAATGGTTTCGTAATGGATAAATTTCCTAGGTTTAAAAAGCAGTTATCGTTTTGAAAACCCATAATAGTACAAGTTTGGAAACAAAGAATAATTTGAAAAAATGTTTAAAGAATGTGTTTTATTTTGTGTTTTAGGTGTGTATATAGCGACCCAACCCCAGTTATCCATGATTCATTGCTTTCTACCAAATAAATTGGCATTATTACAAAGAATTAATCCCCGAAAGACTAATCAAATTATTATTCATGGTTAACCAAACATATAAATGGGTATTTTATTACAAAAGAATCCATTAATTATTGAATATATTATTTTTTTAAATAAATAACTCTAAAGATAACTCTAATATATTTATAATGTACCTACATATCTTTCATAATAATATTCTAGGATTCGTAGGGAATGAAACAAAATAAGTGTGATCTTAAATACTCCATGAGGGAAAAATAGACCAAAATCAATAATGAATCAATTAGAATAGTTAGTATGGAAAGGTAAATAACTGAACACAAATGCCATGTAATCAATAAAATAATGTAAGAATGTTAGAAATATGGAACAGTAATAACTTGGAACACATTCCATTCATATTACTAGATATAGAAAAATAAATATAGTAAGGTATGAAACTAAAACACATTCCATTTAATCAGTGAACAGAAATTGAAATATAGCCATAGATATGTCGAGGAAACATCTCATTGATGAATAATAACTAAAACTAATATGAAATCAATGATTAATTATTGGACACCATGCTTTCTAGGTACATGAAATTAGTACCATCAAAATGTAGTTCTACCATACCAATTTTAACAACTAATTCGTCCCATGAGACTACCAATGCATCGAGGGGATTTCATTCACTGTTCCCCAACCCGTAGGGCTTTCCTTAAATAGTCCCCAACCTGTGTATTTCATTTAGAAAGCCTTTATCATATATTAAATAAATAATAGGCCTTGTAAAATATTTATATTGCATAAATTATACATATTTTTCAGCATTTCCCCAAATAATCAAATAAATGTCAATGTAGGAACCATACGTAAAATTGTACATAGTTTAGTAAATAGTAATATCCATGGTAAATAAAATGGATAATTCTAAAGATATTTAATGATTAATTCTCATGATAGATTTAATATTTAAGGGGGACTATAAAATAAATCAAATAAGTTACTCTAATTGGCCAAATAAATCATAATCTATAGAGAGGAAGAATAAATATGGTATTAAACAAAAATTCCCAAGTGGAGTAAAATAGAGGGTTTTGTCGTTGATGAAATAAAAGATTAACTTCTAAAAATATTCTTGAGGAAAATATCAACTAATTTTGAAAAACCTTTTGAACATATTATTTTGTTGAAAACCAATTTTAAATAAATTTTCATTAAAAATAAACTATTTATAATTGAGAAGGTGGATTCGATGAAATAATGGTAGATAGATCTATATCTATCGTATGAGGAAAAAATAATATTCCTTTTGTAAGAAAAAAGTTTAGAAAATGACACATTTGTAAAGACACAAGAAAATTAATTATAATAGATTGTTATAAAACATAACGGGTAAAAGTTTCTTTACCAACAATTTTAAAATCATTTTTTTAAACATTTAAAAAAACATGATTTTTAGAAGAAAATAGGTCCTCTAAATAAATAGAGAAATAAAGTCTGGTTTTCATGAAAACATTTTCTAAAATAGTTGAGTATCAAAGGGTGTAAATATGGCACTCTTTACTGAAAATGGTTCCAAATAAACAGAGAAAAATAGAAGGGATTATTGAACAATGGTTATATAATTTTCTCTAATGGATGTTCCATTGAAAGATCATTAGTCTTAGTCTTGAGGAAAATAATATTTAAATATTCAAAAGTGTCTTATATCACTTTCAATCATTTTAAAATAATAAACCTTGTGAAAGAGTATTATTAAATGAAAGTATTAAATAAAATGAAGTAGAACATGAATTCATAATATAATATAATATATAAAAATTTGAAGTAGATACTACACAAAAATATGTTAGTGAACAAGATATTTATCAAATAAATGTTAAAAGTGAGGTGGAAGTCCCTCACCAATGTAGAAGCAAATGAATTGGAAAACCAGAAGGGATTAATCAATGAATAAAAAATTTAAATACCTTGAATATAATATGTTTTATGATATTATATTTTAATGTGTCCCTAACTACACCATATATAAGAAATTATGTGAACAACAATTAAGTATACCTCATGTAATGAAAATGAGACAAGAATCTCTCACTAATTAGTAACAAATGAATTGGAAAATCCAAATGTAATAGTACATAAATAAAAAATTTAAATACAATAAAGATAATAGGGTTCATGATATTATTTTTCAATGTGGCAGTATGTACAACATATATAAGAAATTAGGTGCACAATAATTAAGTATGCCTCATGAAATGAAAATGAGACAAGAATTGCTTACCTTGAGATTCCTTCCAGGTGAATGTACTTTAACTTCCTATATAATTTATTTATTTTAAATTTAAACTTTCCTTTGATCCATTTTACTATTTATAATTACTTTTATTTCACATATTACCATGTTTCATACAACTAATAAAAAAATTTTGTTTATATTAGGTGTTTTTGACCAAATTCGGTTTATGTGTCAAAACCACTTTTGTTGGTCAACTATAGTCAAAGGGTCCATTATATGAAATATAAAAAATAAGAACCATGAAATAATTATCATATTTAAATATAAATTAAAATTTTAAAATCAATCATTAAATATTGTTATGAAAATGATAATATGTAGCAATCATAGAGACCATAGGTCGTACGTACCCATGGGTAACATTCCCATTTTTAAATGGTGGTTGTGGAATGAATTTAAGTATCTAAAATAATTAAATAATGATAATTATAAAATAAATATCTTATTTTTTAACCATTTATACTTATATATATAATCTTGTGGGGAAAACTGAATCACATCAAGTCAAGTGGGCGGTAGTCCACACATCCACGAATAACATTATCACTTTTAAAGTGTGTGAAAGGGTAATGCAGAAAATGATATACAATATACATATCAAGAAATGTAATTATTTAATTAGTATAATATAGATGTTTTTATGTCTCATATAGTTAATTAAGACTATCCCTAATACATTCCATGTTTAGTGTGAATCACAACACTTTGAGGGGGCGATAGTCTACACTTCCTCAAACGATGTTATTGTATTAACATAAAATGGAAAGTATTAAAGGTTTGTGTAACAAAAGGATTATTGAAGTATAAAAATTCAATAAAAATAATATATAATAATAATTTCTATCATAATGGACACCATGAGGGGTGGAATGGAAAATTGAACAATCACTGTTTCGTATGGAAGTAGTTCACCATACACAAAAACATTATGTTCGTTACCGATTGGATGGTGGTGTGCATAATTTTATTTCAAAATATCAGCATAAAAACATCCTAGTATATTGAGGATACTATTGTTGTTACAGAAAAATATAATAAGGTTATTTTATGGGTTGTATAATGGAAATGAAACTAGATTGATTGAGAAAAGACATTACCTTTTTATCAGGAAACTTAGTTCGGTTTAAATCAATAATAATCCATGGAATGTAGTATCTTTAAAGGGATACCTATAGGCCAGGGGGACGTTAGCCATCCATTTGGGTAGATATTATCCAAACATGATAGATTGGGGAGGTTTGAGGATTGGAAAGAGGTGGTGGCCTTTTACTGGGAAGGAAAAGGACTCACTTGGTACTCTTGAAAAAAAGTTAGGTGTGCACATGTTCTTACCTAATGAAAGTCAAAAATAACTAACCAAAATCATGAATGAATGGTTAATGTCAGAAATATGTCAATAAAATTGGTTTTTGACATGTTTCTAGGTCTTTTGATCTCTTAACCATAGGGTTTTAGTCCATTTTAAGCATAATTACACATTTATCACTATAATTGATTTTAATCACCTTGACAAATAATTTTTCAATAAAATTAAGTTTATCTCATTAGGAAAAAAATATTATCTTTATTAAAATAGAGTATAGAGGATTTTAAAAATTAAAATCACATAAAAAGAAAATATAGGATAAAGGTTAGTCTCGTAGACCGACGGATTAACCAGTTTTAGTAGAAAAAAGTTCAAAAGATTGTTATGTTCTTATATTAAATATAAAACATTAATTGGATTATAATGAACTAAATTGTATTAATAGATGTATTATTGATAAAATATCACTTTAAATGAGTTATAATATAATTTAAAATTAATATTTATTTAAACTAAAATGTTGTTTTTAAATAAAACGCTGTATTTTTCACTATTCACAAAAAATGACGTTTCGTGAAAAAATCCCAAAAATTTACCCTCTGATAAATTTGATATTATGAATTCAAAAATAATGTTTATTTTAACAAATTAAAATCAAAATGGTTTTAATATAAGTATTTAAAATATTTTCTCCGTCAAAAGGTTGTAAAAATGTCTGAATAAAAATATAGGTTTCTGTCAAATATTGGGTTTTCTATTATTTTATGTTTAAAAAATCTAATATATGAAAATGAAATATAATTTATTTAAATTTTAATATATATATATATATATATATTATTACTATAACTAATTATTGAAATTAATTTAATCTATTATGGAAAAATGAATTTGTGAAATTAAAATTAGTTTTCTAGAAAAATATTCTATTTATATTAAAGTGGTTATTATATTCATTTTTTACTAATTTTTAACCCAATGAATTAATCATATGTTATTTGAAAATATATATTTTTATAATTTAGTTAACAATATTCATAAAAAATAATATAACATCTAGGATATATATTATTGAATTAAACAATAATGATTTAATTATAAACTATTTCTCTGTAAGACTCGATATTGCGTAAAGAGCAAGCCATCGAAGAAGGCCGCTTTTGTGGGTAAGAAAAGCTATAGAAAAAGGTATCCCTTGCATATAATGCAAGAAAACTCAGAGATTCATGTATTTAAATATATATAATCTATTTTATAGAGTAATTATATTATAATGTATCCAAGTATTATATTACCTTACACCCTTCCTGTCGCGTGTCTTACATGCTATCAAATACAAGGTTCATACTTTAGTTTTTTTGGGGTGTCACATTCTCCCCACATTTTTTAAATTGTGTCCTAACAATTTAAACACGATCATGGTGATATATTGTTACATGTTTTTTACATTAAAATCCCACATCGTGAGAAGGTTTCATAAGTAATTCTATTTTAAAGAGAGAATGGAAAGTAATTAGGTCACATGGAATACCATGTAACTAGGTCTCTAAGGAGGAGAACATCGGTGGAAAGTAGAGATATATACATGGAGTAAAAGAGTAAATATTTTCAGGGATTGAATGAGGTCATAAATCACAAACATGTGAATGGTCATTGGACGGTTGAGGGCCTCAATGCTGTAAATATTTTATGATTTAGAAGACCATCAGTTGAATATATATTTAGGTATTAGGAAAAGATTATATTTATATGAAATTTTACCTATGTTGGGAAATTCTATTACTGACCAAGAATATAGAAAAATATTATTATAGGATAGGTTTCAATTTTATATGAACAATATTAACTTTTGGTTGTGTTTAGGTTAAATTCAAATTCATTCCTTTACTTCTAGGAATTAATCACCAAAAATAAATTTTTGTATCTTTGAAGAACTAAAAAAAATAAATTGATCTTTAAGACTATAAAAGAGTGACATGTCCTACTACATGTCCTTAACTATAATTCAAAACTAATATGGTTATTAGGTTGATTTTTAATCCACAAAAGTGATACTACTAGTTCATTCTTAAAATTTATTCATCAAATTTTTTATCTAAAAACAATGGAAAATTAACAAGGAAATTACATAGGTCAGTGGTTGGCATGAAACCCTTATCATCCTTTGGTTATGGGTTCGAGACCCACAGCCTTGCTGGATTTGATGGGTTAACACTCAACTTACATGTTGTACTATTCTAAAACCATATTAATATAACTTCCAAATATAAATATGATGACCAACCATAAAATAATATTAATCACTAAATATTCTTTTACCTAAGGTTATTAGAACAACCTTAATACTTAAATAATTCAACCATTTTATTTCCACAAAGGTCATTCCTTGGTCTTCAGTTTTTCTATAATATCATTAACTGCATTTCTAAATCATGATATCTTATATTCAATCTAAAACTCATTAAGTTTAACCAAGGTTACTTATTTTGTATCCAAATCATCCATAATGGTTTGTAAAGGAAAATTGGATTATCCTATGCATATACCCTGGGAGTATTAAACAAGTTGCGTAGTAAGGTCCGTTGTCATGTACCGGGTTACCTCAATTCATGTCTGGAACACCTTTGTTGGATCTGTTACTCTAAGTTACATCTGTACCAGAATCATGTCCACCTGTAGTATCCATATTGGGATATATTTCTAGGAAGATGCACCTAATATATAAATTACAAAAAATTATAGAGTTTTCATCTTTACTTATTCTAATTATACCCCAAGGTTATGTTTTTTATTCTAGGTTTTCCAAAATCTAGGTCCCATGGTTTCTACTAAACTTCTTATGATACCAATAGTAGTGACCTAGCCCCAAATATCCTAGATCTGGTGTCTTATACTGAATAAATTGCCATGATTACAAGGAATCAAGCCCCAATGGACCAATCAGTTTAGTAATTTTGGTAAACCAGATATATAAATGAGTATTTTATTACAATTTAATACATCAATAAAAACATAATTATTTCTCTTTTTTCTAAATAAACGACTCTAAGGTTATCTCTAATACATCTAGTAAATACCTTCATATCTTTAATATTAATTCTATTTTATTCCTAGGGAAATAAACTTAATAAAGTTGTTCTCAAATGATCAGTAAGGGAAAAATAGAGTAGAAGAAATAATGAAAGAATGAGAATTTTTAGTATGGAAAGGTAAACAATTGAACACCCAAGCCATATAATCCGTAAAATTAATGTAATAAATTTAGAAATATGTCAAGGTAATAACTAGAAACATATAAAATTCAAATAAATATATAAATGAAAATAAATATGGCAGGGTATGAAACTGAAACACATGCCATTTTAACAATGAACTAGAAATGAAATGTATCCATAGATAGATCGATACAAAATATCATGGATGAATAATGACCATAACTAATATTAAATCAATTCTTAATTATTTGGGTCTATGTTTCCTAGGTACATAGAACCATATCCATTAAAATATTGTTTAAACACACTAATTTTCACAACTAATTCATCCAATGAGTCTACCGATCCATAAAGGGGCTTTCATTCACCAGTACCAAACCTGTAGGGATTTCCTAGAATAGTGTCACGACCCGTCCCACTAGGTTCCAAACCGCAACTCCCCAAGCCCGCCTCCAATAGGCCTGGGGATAGTGACTAGCACCGAGTAGGCATGCTACTAACATGGGAGGCATTTCTTACAAACCTGTACACACACACACACATCTCCAAGCCCACAAAGCTAAAAAGTAAAGACTACTGAAAATGGAAATGTAGGCATACACTAAAAATATCAACCAAAAAATTATGACAGGAAGTAAAGTACAGCAAGTGTAAAACCCTGGGCCAAAAGTACAAGCCCACCAAAATAAAGTCTGTAAAAAAGTCCAACTTGTAAGGAAAGGTACGTGGACTGCAACCTATACCCGTAGGAACACACCTCGGCCCGCCTGATCTCATTGAGCACCGTCCGGTCCTGGTCCACCTAGAATCCTGTCAGAGGCTCGCTCATCTGCACAAGACACGACACATATAGGCAAAGCCCATGCAGGGGTGAGTATAACAATACCCAGTAGGACACCCCGAAACTACGAAGGAAAAATACATCAAGGGAAATACCACAAAGGAAAAATACAGCCAGCTCCACACAATATATGTATACCGAACATATAACAAGAATATCTAGATATACTCATACACAGTCGACTATCATGAAACCACCACTAAGATCCAGCTCAGAGATTTCCACTAAGCACATAACAAGGAGAACACACTCCTAGGTCTGAAGAGAGAGATGTGAAGTACTCGTTCCAGGAGAACACACTCCACAAGTACCTTGAAAACATGATGCTCAGATGATGATCAAAACCAAGTCATGGGGTGATTCCGACAACTCAGTCTGAGCTAATCCGCAAAGCAGAGGATCGATGCCCGTGTAATTTTGGTCACATCGGTACCAAGAAATCTACCTAGGGTTCCAGGAATGAATAGAGGATCTGGCTCTAAGTCTCATAGAGGGGATTCCAACAACTCTATTCAGTATGTTCTTCTGAAGGGATCATACTCCTATGTAATGTAAATGATACCAGAACCATCATGGGAAAACCAAGGGTACTAACCCTAAGAACTAGTCCAAGTCACAGAAGACAAGTGGCTCAAGACATGAAGAAAAGGTTACACGGCGTGTATTATGGTTACACGTCGTGTTCCTTGGCCCCAGGTACTACCCATGTAAATGGACCGTGTCATTCATTCAAGCTATGTAAAACCAAACTACACGGCGTGTAGAAAAAGTACACGTTGTGTTTCTTGACCCCGGGTAATGCCTCTATAACCAGCCCATGTCATTAGGCTTGTCGGATAGAAAGAAACTACACGTCGTGTAGAAGAATCACACGCCGTGTCCAAGCATCAGGACTCGCTCCGTGTACGATGGCCATGTGCCTGTACACAGTCTCTGCCCGTTTCCGTATCACCTGCTCGTGTACCAGTACATGGGGTATACCGTGTATCTGGCCGAGTCTGGCCAGGGAGGGGTATACACGGTGTGTCCTTAGCCATGTACCCTACCCGTGTTCGTGTACTCCCAAAGTACACGCCATGTGATCCTACCGACAAACACACGCCGTGTATCCCATACTACATGGCGTGTAGTCGGGAAATTTCCAGAACGTCGTCTTCTTCCTTGCACTTCGGCCGATCTTCCGGATCCGCGATCTCTCGTCCGTTTATCTTGATACCTTAGGGATTTGTTCGATTCATCATCCGAACACCCCAATAAGTGTTTTCAGACCTTAAAACGGATCATAACCCTCGAATGATCCATCCGAATCAAAACACCCCAAAACCCATAACTCTCGATCCGCTCCGAATCATCTGCCGAAATCGCTGTCGCACCTCTGTGGCACCGCTCCGGGGTTGGATCCACGTTTTTGGATCGTTGTGTCACAGAACAGATGTGCAACGATCCGTTGTTCATCGCCCCACGAAGAATGCAAAGAACACGAAGAATATAAAGGGGAGAAATCCAAAGAAACAAAATTGAGGAACGAACCTCCGCCATCGTTCATCACGACGTTGATCCGCTCCCATTAATGGGTTTAAACAGAGCATAAAATCAACAACAATGGATTAACATGGATTCAATCTCACATAAATCCCTGCAAAAAGACCATCCTGTAAGAACGTTCGATCCACAGACTAATCTGTTCATGGATTAGCCCACGCTCGTTGTAGAAATCAAGAACGGGGAGGAAAACATCAAACAAACATCCTACCTGGATTCCACAGCTTTCATCGGCGAAGATCCGGTCGCTGCGTCGTCGTCGCCGCGTTGGGAGGTTTTTTCTAGAGCCCCCAGAGCCGCCAAGGTTTTCAGGGTTGTGAGGTTTGTTACCCTAGACCCTTCCGTCAACCATTAATTAAAAATGTGAGGGACATCTGTTGCAGTATATTTAAAAGATTTTCCTGCAGAATATAATATTTTTATTTAAAAAATTTATTACTCTTACGTCCCAAAAACTGGATACCAGCACCGACCTGCGCTGGTCGATGTTAGGCCTCGCCTAAGGCAAAAACGCTATTCCGGACGCAATGCTGCCCTCATATTTCTGACCCGAGCACCCATTTGGGAGTTATTCCACTTTTTTAGGAAAACTGCACGCACGTGTAATTTAATTAATAAATTAAATTCAAACATTTGTTCCGGGCTCACCGGGCCTCAGAACTGGACTCTGTCTCAATGCCTGACCTCGAATTAATTCCCATATAATATTAAAATAATACAAGGAAAAATCTGGGACATTAAATCACACCCACCTTAGGGATTTTACGTCCCCAAAAAGTGAAAACAAGGGCTACTCAAAAAGATGTGGGTACTGCACATGAATCTCAGCCTCTCGCTCCCACATTCTCTCCTGGAGATTCTCGTGTTACCACCAGACACGCACTAAGGGAATAGCTCACCCATGAAGGATCTTCTCTTGTAGATCCTCTGATACCACTCTGTCACGACCCATCCTAGTAGGGCCTGAACTGTAACTCCCCAAGCCCACCTTCAATAGGCCAGGGGCTGGTGACTAGCACCGAGTAGGCATGCTACTAACATGGGAGGCATTGCCTATAAACCTATAAACATGCACACACATCTCTAAGCCCACAAAGATGAAAAGTAAAGACTACTAAAAATGGAAATGCATGCATACACTAAAAATCTCAACCAACAGAGTATGACAGGAAGTAAAGTACAACAAGTGTAAAACCCTGGGCCAAAAGTACAATCCCATCAAAATAAAGTCTGTAACAAAGTCCAACCTTTAAGGAAAGTTACAGGGACTGGAATCTGTAGCCGTAGGAACACACCTCGGCCCGCCTGATCTCACTGAGCACCGTCCGGTCCTGGTCCACCTAGAATCCTGTCAAAGGCTCGCTCGTCTACATAAGACACGACACGTGCGGGCAAAGACCGTTCAGGGGTGAGTATAACAATACCCAGTAGGACACCCTGAAACCACGAAGGAAAAATACAACAAGGGAAATAACACAAAAGAAAAAATACTATCATTTTCACACAGTATATGTCTATAGAACATATAACAAGAATATCCATATATACTCATACACGATAAACTATCGCGAAACCACCACTAAGATCCAGCTTGAAGATTTCCACTAAGCACATAACAAGGAGAACACACTCCTAGGTCTGAAGATAAAGATGCAAAGTAATTGTTCCATGAGAACACACTCCACAAGTACCTTGAGAACATGATGCTCAGATGAGGATCAAAACCAAGTCATGGGGTGATTCCGACAACTCAGTCTGATCTAATCTGCTAAGCAGAGGATCAACGCCCATGTAAATATGGTCAGGTCGATACCAAGAACTCTACCGAGGGTTCCAGGAATGAATAGAGGATCCGGATGTAAGCCTCACAGAGGGGATTCCAACAACTCTATTCAAGATGTTCTGCTGAAGGGATCATACTCTTGTGTAAAGGAAATGATACCAGAACCTTCAGGGGAAAAACAAGGGTACGATCCCTAAGAACTAGTCCAAGTCACAGAAGACAAGTGGCTCAAGCCATGATGAAAAGGTTACACAATGTGTAGTATGGTTACATGCCGTCTTCCTTGGCCCCTGGTACTGCCATAGTAATATCCGTGATAAATTAAATGTATAATTTAGGGGAAATTAAATGTCAAATGTTCATAAGAGGTCGAATATTTAATGAGGACTATAAAATAAATCAAGGAAGTGAATGTGAATACTATCCTTATCCAAATAAATCATTTACTATCCACTAGAAGAATAAATATGGTATAAATATAATTGATCCCAAGTGGATTAAAATAGAGGGTTCTTGTCATTTATGAAATAAAAGACTAACTTTTAAAAATATTATTGAAGAAAATGAAGATTTCTTTTGAAAATACCTTTTAAATTTTATTTTTTGAAAACCCAATTTAAAAAAATTCATAACAAATAAACCTTTTGAAATTGAGGAGGCTTCAATAAAATTATGTTTGATTGATCTGTACCTGTCGTACGAGGTAAAAATAGTATTCCTTTTATACAGAAGATGATATAAATGCCTCATTTGGAAAAGCGAAAAGATTATTACTTCTAAGAGTTTGGAAAAAGTCAAAATTTTAAAAAAAATCTTTACTGAATCATTTTGGAAAATATTTTAATAAAGCATGGTTTTTAGAAGAAAGTAGGTTCTCCGACTAAAAAGGGAAATGAAATCTGGTTTTCTTAAAGAAAATTGTAAGACACTTCAGTGCAAAAGTGTGAAAAATGGTACTAATACTTGGAAATGGTCATGAATAACGAGATAATATTGAATCAGATAATTGAAAAATTATTATATAATTTCCACAAATGGAAATCCAATTGAAAGATCATTTGGATTAGTCGTGAGAAATTTTTTTTAAACATTCCAAAGTGTCCCATAACACTCTAAAACAGTTTTAAATCACAAACCTTATGAAAGAATAATATTAAATAAAATAATTAAATATAATTATGGAAATAGAATTCATGATATAATATACCAAAATGGGCAGTATATACTCTATAAAAAGATGTCAGTAGTGAACACGATAGTTATCTCACGAATGTAAAAAGTGAAATGGAAGTATGTTACCAATGTGGTAACTAATTAATTGTAAAACCCAAAGGTAGTAGTTAATAAATTAAAAAATTAAATACCATAATTTTAATAGGTTTTATGATATTATATGTTAATGTGTTAGTAATTACACCTTATATAATAAATTTGGTTTACAACAATAAAGTATGCATCTTGTAATGAAAATGAGACAATAATGACTTACGAATGTAGTAACCAATGAATTGGAAAACACAAAGGTAAGAGTCCTTAAATAAAAAAATTAAATGCCATGAATATAATATGTTTCATGATAATATAAGTTAATTTTTTAGTATGTACACCATATATAAGAAATTAGATTAACAATAAGTAAGCGTGCCTCATGAAATGAAAATGAGATAAAAATATCTTACCCTAAGTTTTCTTATCGGATGAACATCCATTAAATTCCCCGATAATGATTTATGTTAATTTTATACTTTATTTAAAAAGTTTTTTGGGTTTATAATTACTTTTATTTCACTTATTACCATGTTGTGTAAAAGTACTCAAATAATTTAATTTACATCAGGTGTTTTTGACCAATTTCGGTTTATGTGTCAAAAATACTATTGTTGGTCAACTTTGGTCATTGGGTTCATTATATAACATCTATAGATTAATAACCCAAAAATAATTATCATATTTTTACATCAATTATATTTTTAAAATATATCATTACATATGGTTATGAAAATGATAATATTTTAAAATCATGGAGAAAGTAGGGCGTGCATACGCATGAGTAACATTCCGATTTTTAAATGATCATTTTGGAAAGAAATTAAGTAACAAAAATCTCTCAATAATTATCATTATTTAATAAATATCAAATTATTTAATCATATATAATTGTATATATAATTTTTAGTGAAAAACGAACCACATCAAGTGGAGGAGGTGGTAGTCCACACGTCTATGAATAACATTATCACTTTTTTTTGTGTGAAAGGGTAATAAATAAAATGATATATATATATATAGAAAAGTAATTATGTAATTAATATAATATTTTTTGATGTTGTATATGTTTAATTAAAACCATCCCTTATACGTCCATGTTTAGTGTGAACGGATCACAACGCTTTGAGAGGGTGGTACTCCACACTTCCTCAAATGATGTTATCGTGTCAATATAAAATGGAAAGTATTAATGTTAGGTTCAATAAAAGTATTGGAGAAGTATAAAGACACAAAAAATATCATATATAGTCATATCTTCCATCATAATTTCCACCATGATAGGTGGTATGGAAAAATATAACAATCATAGTTTCGTGAGCTAGTAGTTCACCGTACATAGAAATATTATGTTCATTACACATTTGATGGCGGTGTGTGTAAGTGTTAGTAGAACAAAAATCCTAAAAAAACCATATTATATTGATTATATTGGTTTTGTTACTCAATAATTAAATAATTATATTTTAGGTGTTGGAGAATGGAAATGAAACTTGATATATTAAGACAATATATTAAGTTTTAATCGGGTAACTTCTTTTGGTTTAAACCAAAAGGATTCCGTGGAAGATATTATGCCAAAATACTGGATTATAGTTCACAAGAAGGTATGTTGGGAGGAAATTTGGGAAATATTATCTGAAAATAATATATTTTATAGGTTTGAGGAATGAGTAGAGGTGGTGTCATTTTATAGGGAATGAAAATGACTCACCTGGTATTCTTGAAAAAAAAAATCTAGGTTTTCACATGTTCTTACCTAATAAAAGTCATAAAAAACCATCAAAACTCATTAATGGTAAGTTAATGGATACAATATGGACATAAAATGGGGTTTTAAATAGTTTCTAGGTTATTTGGGCCCTTAAACATAGGGTTTTATTCTCTTTTAAACCTAATTGCACCTTAATCACTGTATATAATTTTAATCACATTCACTAATAATTTTTGTCAAAAATTATGTAGATATTATTGAGAAAAAAGATTATATTTATTTCATTGGTTAGTTTAATATTTTAAAAATCTAAATTAGAGAATCAGAAAAATTAGGATTAATGCTAATCTCACAAACAAACGGATTAACTGGTTTTTTTGTAGAAAAATGTTCAAAATATTATTGTGTTTTTATATTAAATTTAAAAACATTAATTGATTATAATGATAAAAATTGTACAAATAGATTTATTATTTTTCCAATTTTACTTTAAAAAAAATTTATTATATAATTTAACATTAATAATTATTTAAATTCAAATGATGTTTTTAACTAAAACAATGCATTTTTTACTATTCTCTAAAATTGAAGTTTCTCGGAAAAATCCCAAAAATTCTCCCTAAGCTTATTTTAAAATTATTAAATAAAAAATAAAGTTTAAATTATAAAATTATAATTATTATAGGTTTAAAACAATGATTTAAAATATATTCTCTGTTAAAAGGCGTTAAAAATGTCTTAATACAAATATAGGTTTTTATGACAAATATTTGGTTTTCACTTAATTGTGATTAAAAAATATATTAGATTAATATCAAATATAACTGATTGAATATGTAATATATATATATATATATATATTAAATTAATATCACTCATTTTTTGTAATTAATTTAATGTAATTGGCTAAAAAAAATTTATGAACATAAAAATAATTTTCTATAAAAATATTCTTTTTATATTCAATTGGTTATTATATTCATTTTTAATTTTTTATCCTAAAAATTAATCATATATTATGATAAAACATATATTTTCATAAGATAGTTAATAATATTCATGACCACTAACATAACATCTAGTTTATATATTAATTTTTCAAATAATAATGTGTTAATTAGAGAGTGTTTCTCGGTAAGACTTGATATTGCGTAAAGAGAAAACCATCGAAGAAGGTCACTTAGGCATGTAACACAAGCTATATATGAAGGAATATATTGATTATAATTAAATAAAACTCAGTTTGTAATTCATTTAAATTCAAAGGATCTATTTTAAATAGAAAATATATTATAAAGTATCGAGGTATTATATTAACTTACGTGCTTGTTGTCACATGTCATACACGCTATCGAATACATGGTTCTTACTTTAGTTTTTTTGGGGAATAAAATTATATCTTCCATATCATCCATAAAATAATTTAATTATAAATTTTGAGCCACTTGAGGTAATATTGACCTCCCAATATTGAATACATTTTTGGTATTTACTATAATTCCACTCCCCCTCAACTACAAAAGCGCACTCACCCTCATCACTTCTTTACACCACTATAGTCACATAACTCAACCAAACCATGAAAAAACCACCTACCAACATACCTCCACTAATATTATAAGACTTATGTTGGGAATAAATTCAACCAATGATGTAATTAGAACAAGCCTAAGGAGGATACCTGAAGAATAGGTAATTTTCTTCGATTAGAATTCTTATTATATTTATTTATCCCCCTCTTTCATTAAATAATAAAACACACGTACATAATAAAATTTGTTCCATAAATATAATTAGATGTTGTTATATAAATTTCATGACCTACAACTATCTCCATTTACATCAAATGGGTCACAAAATAACTCTACATATGTGTGGTGGACTACCGTCTCGCGAACTGATGTCGTTCTCTTTTCCATTAACTCATCTCAAGGTTGAGTGTTATGATTTATATAAAGTATATTTATGTTATCTATAAATTAATTATACTAATTCATTAATTATTATATATTCCTTTATTAAATTCCATTCCATATCAGATACGACAATGTTGCTCATGTGTACATCATACTACTTCTTGGTGAAGTGATGTGATTCATCATTCACTAACGCTTTACATGGAAGTTGTTAAGGGTAGAATTAATGGTTATATGTTATAAAAATAAAATAATTATTAAATTAATGTAATATTTATAATTTTTAAACAAAATATATATCATATTCTAACTTAACCTTTCACTAAATTAAAGATGATAATGTCGTTCCTGTACTTGTGGACTACCGCCTTCACAAAACGATGTTACTCTCTTTTCATCACCAAACCACATGAATGGAATATTTAATTATATTTAAATAAAATAAATTAAATAAATGAAATTTTTATCCTTACGAAAATATAAAATATTACTTACCTCCATTCCATAATGATCATTGAAAAATGAAATGTTACCCATCCGTACGTACAACCTACCATCCCAATGATTATAAGATACATAATTTCTAAAAACAATCATTCATGATTTTTGATAAACGTATAATTGGAAAATAAATATTATAATTATGAATTTATTATTATTATTTATGGTGGAACTATATAATATGTGCAAGAACCATATCTTTTCTAAAAAACTGAATAAAAACAAGGTGATTAACACCAAAAATAGTAAAATTAATGAACAATTATTAATGAACCAATGATGATATATTACAAAAGGATAATATTTGATAGCATAAACAATAAAAAAATTACTAATAAGTTAAAAAAAATTTAAAAAATATATATTGGAGGTTAAATAAAATTCAATAGGAAGAAATCGTGAGGTAAGTGGTTTCACCTCAATTTCATTTCAGTAAGGCATTTTGCAATTTCATACACCAAGTTTATTTCATGTGGTGTATAAACAAACCCTTTGATTGGTAATATCATGAATAATTAATTATTAATTTCATTTTTTGATTCTATTTCAATTATTTCTTCCAATTGGAATTGAATTGAATACTACAATGTGGTAAAAGATATAGTGCAATGTCGTTTTCTTTTGTTATTACTATCATTATCTTGAAAAAATTAATTTCCTATTATAATAATCCATTATATATTGTAATTTCCTTAATTATCCATATTATTTTGTGATTTATATGATAATTTACTAAAATGGGAATGATGTATTTATCCGGTTATCCAAAACCTCTAAACTAATTGGTTCTTTGTATCTAATATAATGTAATAATGTAAGGCTCTGACTCCTAGATACTTGGGTCGAGGTCATTATAATTTCTAACAATTAGTTTTTATTAGAATCCTTGGGAAATAGATTTAGGAAAACATGGAAAAGGTATTATAACCCTATGATACACTTTGAGGATATGTATATAATAAAATCATAATGTTTTAGTAAGGTGGATAATATATAGGTTTTCTTAGAAATATAACATTGTATGGATACAAAAAGTGGATGATGTTCTTGAACAGAGGTACCTAAAGGTAATAACTCAGTAACAGAAATTATGATCTTGACAAATTAATTACCAATTATATGAAAATATTCCATAATGTGAACCTATATTGAGAATCCTGGGGGATATGATGAGAATCACTAACATTTTTTACAAACCATTATTATGGATTCGAAAAAATATCCCCAAATTAACCATGTTTAGGATAATGAGATTACCAAGGAATAATGTTTAATTTATAATACGGGTTACAACATATTTGGATATAATACATTATGATTTAAAATTCACAATCTCATGAGATAATCTAGTATATTTCATTATTTATAAATGATTCCTGAAAGGAAGAGGGGTTTTAATACTGAGGGACAATGTAGATATTTCTCTACTGAGGAAGCCAATACAATTGGCATTTGAACTACCGAAATTATGGATATGTTAGGGAAACATAATCATGTTAGGAATATTTACCTTTCCTAGATGGATAAACCTATTCCACTAGGATATTATCCTATGTTGGATTGTATTATATAATATAATCCCTAGTCAGTTTTTGGGACTTCTAATCCAGTGGAAAAACGTATAACATTCAACTAAATTTTTAGGTACTCCTTGACCATAATTTTGTTCATGATTTGTTGGGTCTCATTTGGGGGTGCTTGATGCGTTTCTTTGAAAATATTTTAGGGTTCTTGGGATATGTATAGTCGGCATAGCGTTTTCCCTAACTGTGCACCCCCTAGTTCAATCTGTTCCAACATAGATAGTAGAGGTTTTTATGGTTAGAACACTATTTGATAAACTTTGTTTCCACATAGTAGAAACTTTTCACCCTATAATAGGGGTGAATGATTAGGTCACATAGTTTTACAACCCATTCAACCCTACCCAGCTAACCGTTCATGTAGACTTTCTTTGAAAAATAATTAAAAAAAATTTTGAACCCCTATTTCTTCGCTTAGTAAAATTTTTTGAACCCCTATTTCTTCCCTTGCTCAACCATTAATCAATATTGTACATATTATAATATATTTGGGTCTCTAAAAAACTATTTTTGGACTCTATGAACCTATTATGATGATGATCAATGCTTGAAAAATGTTGCTTGAATCTTATCTCGTATGAGACATTATTATGTTCTTTCTCTCTTGTCTCTTCTAATTTCCTCCATAGGGTTTTTTAGATCATCTAGTTTTTATGGATGTAAAGACCTTTTTTTGGATCTCGAATCATGGTTTGATTTCTTGATCTCTATTTCCAAAGTTATTTTTCGAAAAGTCCAATTATTGGCGTAGTCATAAAGGATTCTATGATAATGGTAGGTGGTTCCCTTGAGATTTTCCATGTTATAAACCATTGATTTTCATTATTTAAATTTACTTAATTTCAATTAGATCCCAAAAACCCAATTCATTTTGAATTGTTATTTGAATTGATTTGGAATCATCTTTTGGGGAAAACCCCCAATTTGAATGGAATTGGAAATTGGGGTGTGATTTAGAAATTAATATATTTTTTTAATTGATTTTTGAAATTGATTTTTAGAAAATTGGTTTAATTTTTTTGAATAGAACATATTATTATGTTTATCTTGAAAATTAATGACTTGATTAAAATCCCTAATTTTTGTTTTTAATTAGAAATTTTAATATTGGAATCGAAAATTGGGAACAAAATTAAGCAATTTTTAATTAATTTTCTCATTATTGATTGAATGTTTGAGCACATCCAAACATGGGTAGTTACTGTTATTCTGGGTCAAATATATTAGGATCTTAATACCCACACAATGTATTAACACTTTAAAACTCTAAGATAAACATAGTATGATTAATCATATCCCTAAAAAGATATTGATATGTCTTTTTCTTCCCGATCCTGAGGGATGTGTTTTCACATTTCCATTATCATATATATGAGTGTGTGAGGTTCTAATGACTAGAAACTATAACACCTATCAGATGATGACTGTGTTTCTCATTATGATTACATTGATATATATGAATTGATTGTGAAATAATTTAATCATTACCAATGATTTATATAATTTTTTAATATAAAATGTTTACTTAATCCATTTTTTGATATGTTTCCATCAATTAAAATGAAAATCATGTATTGTTTTAAATATGGAATTTTACTAGTAATATAGTTTTATTTGAAATAGTAAAATTGGTTTGGTTTATTTATTATGGAATCTTATTTTGGAACACATTTTGGGTCCCTAATAGGATTTTACCTCACACCCAAGTTTTTACTTTTGAAATTTTTTGATTTTCTCCTACCAGGTTCAAGCAAGGAGAAAGTTATACTTGAAGGTGGTGGATGTTGGTGATCTTCGGGAATGGTTTCATGTGTTCATTAGGACTTGTGTTTTTTATCTTGTCTTTTTTGTTCTTTAATGATGGTATTTTGGGTTTTTATATACATGTTTGACTTTTGGTATTGTCTCTTTTTGGAGTTTCCATTGAGACTATGGATATGAATCTGTTTCTTCTGTTGTTTTGTTGGTGAAATAATTCCATCTTTTGTCTTTAATGATGACCAGTGCTATTGGCCACACCTTAGGGATTGTGAATACCCTTTAGGATATTTTGGGATTAGATTAGTTTTTAGGGTATTAGTTTATCTAGTCTATTTACTGACAAAGTGTTATAAAAGGTGCAGGGTTTATATCTTTCGTTGATGTCAATATGCATTTTGAAATCTTGTCGGGACATAAGAGGTTGTTGTGAGTGAGTACCTGGTGAGGTATCAACATAGTGAGACTTATGTCACCATGGGTGGTTTGGGAAAGATATATTAAGTATTAGTTCTATCATTTTCCATAATTTTTCTTTGGATAGGTTGAATTCAAAATCTTTTATATCTATCTTAATAGATTAATTTACTCTTATTTATCTTATTCGAGTGTCGATCTAAGTATTCTTTTTATGTCATCATTATTGTCTACTGATGTTGTGTAGCCTCATGGATCTGAGAAGTAATGTGAGTGGGAACTAGGTGGAAACAACTGATGAATCACACTGATCCAATCCTCATGTGGTATATAATATAGTTGAGGTGATTGTGCATATTGTCCATGCTTTGGGACAGACATTTGAAACCATTTCTGTTTTGGATCCAGCTGTAGAACCTAAAAAGGATGAATTCAGTAAATGTACATTGGAGTTCTTTCACCATAAGACACTATTTTTCAAGGATTAAAAGATCCACAAGAGGCTAAGTATTTTTTGACGATGACAACTCTTTTAGATGAGTTATTGGAAACACCTAATTCAATCTATTTAAAATGTTCCACTATCATGCTAGAAGGACATAACAAGAGATGTTGGGACATGACAGTGACGAAAAATAATAACAAGTTATTATAGAAGAAGGAAATTAATGTACTCTTCACCATCAGGTTCTATCTAGATTCTATGGTGTTGGATAAGGCTCTAGATTTTTTCAAACCTGAGAAGCCTTAAAGGACCGTG
Organism: Viscum album; assembly: GCA_963277665.1. NCBI lineage: Eukaryota > Viridiplantae > Streptophyta > Magnoliopsida > Santalales > Viscaceae > Viscum > Viscum album. The sequence continues at coordinate 176,596,365 of OY728157.1, forward strand.
ACTGAGTATGGAAATCACTTTTTTGAGAATCTATTGTTTGCAAACGAGGTCTCATCGAATGAGAAGATGAAGACTCAATGATTAGACAAGGAACATAGATATGTTACTCTTTCTATGTTATTATTGTTTATGGTCTACTCATATACTGATGTGGGGGATAGAACATTAATGGTTGAGCTAGACCTATCTAAAATGTCAAGGTTGACAGGAGTTCATTTTTTATCTAAATGGAATTACTAAGAGTTACTTCAATGGAAATTGAAAACATGATTATTCTCATAGTATTTCTCAATGGAAAGGTTTTTTAGATCTCTATTAGTTTCGATAATAATTACCTTGATTTAGTTCTAGTTTGGAAATCTTGGGCGCTTTATATGGGTATTCACTGAGGAACCCCAAATATGTGTTTCTTATTGATTCCCATGTTAATTGCATAGGTTTTTTCATGTATATTATAAACCATGATAGGTACCATCACAATTGTTTCATCTTTTGGGGATTCTTTATTCGATATCGGTGAATATTATTCATTCATTTTGAGTCTTATTTTGAATTTAATAAATATTTATGTAGATATTTTATCTAATGTGATGGATATTACAACACCCCTCGGAATAAAGAAATAGGAGGTTCTCCATTTTCCAACTTGTGTTATATCGTTATTAGATTTTGAGGTTGATTTGAGATTTTATGGTTCTTAACATGAAATCCATTGATTAATTCATATTCAGGATGGATTTTATGATTTTTATTAAATACAAAATTGAATGTTATCTTCAAAGGGTCTCTTTTATGTCACTTAATATTGTGTATTGTATCGTTCTGGTAGAATGGTACCAGAGGTCGAGTAGAGATGGAAATTTTATTCCAGTGTTAGAAAAGTTAATATTGGTGTTTTATTTTGATCCACAGAGAGAATATTTAAGAAATTATCAACCTCTAGTTATCATCTAGTTTCCAAACATTCTTTTTAATACTTATATAGTTTTACACTGATAAAAGAATTATAGTTTTCAAGTGATCTAGTTCCTGGTACTCAACCAATATCAATTCAATCATACTACATGGAACCATATAAAATTAAAGAGTTGAAAACTTATCCAGATGATCATTTAGAGAAAATATTTATACGTATGTGCATATCACCTTAGGAGATTCATATTCTCTTTGTGAAGAATTATGACGGAACAATTTTACAATATATGGATTATTGGAAACTCCATCAAGTAAAGGTATTGTAAAAGTATATTTTTCTATTTATTGATGACCTATTTGACCAATTGAAAGGGGAGAAGTGATTTTCCAAGATTAATCATAGATGTAGTTATTACCAATTGTGAATAAAAGAATATAATATTCAAAAAATCATATTTTTGAGCTGGTGTGGCCATTATTAGTACCTCGTCATGCCATTTGGCCAAACCCATGCTCTATCAGTGTAACAACCTGAACTTTATGAATAATATTTGTTTCTAGAGAAAAGATGTGTTATATAATACATAGAACAACATTATCTATTTAATAGTGAAATAAATATAAATTGAAATGTGAGACTTTGGAATCGACCATTATATCGTCATTTTTCAATTATGACTATTTTTCAATGTAACTATTGGTAACATTACTCTTTTTAGTAATTTTAACATTATAATTAGTGCTTATAATTAAAATTTTAAAAATAATAATTTATATTGAAAGAAGAGTCAATGGACTCAAACAGAAGAGTTATTCCGGTTAAATACCATCTCTCAGAACATGGGAGGGAGGTATCATCAATGGGATTTGACTTTTACCAACCCCAATCTAAGCTTCAGAAAATAAATTTTGAATTCAATTTCCTTTTGTAGATGTTTAAGTTAGTGGACATTACAACTCGTTCGATGTTAGATGAGGCACCCCATGAAACTACCACAATTACTGACTCTAATATAATGGATTATAAGGGAGTAATATGGTAATATGTGTCAAGGACCAAGTCACTTAAAGTGTAATTACATTTTATGAATCACGTTGTTTTCCCATCATTTTTGTTTTAGGAATATTTTTCCTTAATAAAATTGAAATATAATTTTCTAAATTGATTTTTTAGATAGATATTGTACTTTTTAGAAAAGTAATAATTTTTATAATAAAATATGATATTATGAATAATGTTTATTTTAATAAAATAGTATGATTAAAACAATATTATTCAAAAATAAATAATAAAATATATTTTTAAGTGTTAGTAACTTTACTATAAATTTTCAATCATCTATTATTTTAAATAAATAAAGATTCTTAAATTTAAAAGTTAAAATTATATTTTTTAAAGAATTATTATGATGAAATAAATATAATTTTGGAGTCAACGCCTAAAAATACATTTAGTGAGAATTTATTAGAGTCTTCTAAAATAGTTTTTGTATTCATGAATATTAAAAACATTGTTTTACTTTCTCTGTATGTTAATGACATCATAGTTATTTCATAATAATGTAATAATTAATTAATAAAATACACACCTCAAAATATTTTATTTTTTTAGTACCAATTTTTTAATATAGTTTAATCAAATTCCAAATATATAATTCACATTCTTAATTATAAAAAGGAAACATTAACTTTAAAAATGTTATTTTGTAAAAACATTAATTTTCCAATCACAACTAATTAATATATGAATATGTTATAATTCTTTGGGATAAAAAAAGAAAGATCCTAAAGTGTCCAATTCCAAAAAAAATTACCATGGGAAACCCATGGTTTTTCATTTACCATTACCTATGTTTCTATGGCCTATATTTGGAAACTAATAATCAAATTCACCACTTTTTCTATAAATTACCACCCATATCTCCATTTCCATTCACTCGCAATTCATCATGCACAATGATTTTCAAATTTTTACCTTCCAAGGAGACATCCCAATTTGTCTTCAAGAACCCAAGGTCCAAATCATCATGTTTTAGGCGTTACTCTTCAAGGTAAGGGAATTACCCTTGTTTTCTCATAATATCAACAACCATTTTGTAAATGTATTCTAAATGTTATGTTTACTCTATCTTATTTATTTTATACCAATTAACATACTTAATTTTCTTTATCAATGGGATACCTTTATCCCATTTCTTTTTTACCCTTTTTAAACCATGTTTTTTACTTGTTATGTTGTCAAATTTATATCTCAAAATTTCACTCATCTCCTCAAGATATTGCCTTTTATTTTTCCTTTTGTGAATACCCAATCATATTTTTTTAGGGTAATTGACAATGATGTAAAGCACTTTTGAAACCATAGGATTTTAATAATTCACTCTTGAAACCTTAGGATTTTAATATGAACCTATTTATTTTATTCTCCGTGGGTTATTTATGTAATGATTTATTATAAAATTTGTGGATCAAATGAAAATTAAGACATATGAATAGTGAACCCTGATTATTCTATAATGCATTGGGTAATGAATTTAATATCTAGAGATTACATTTTATACAATACATTGTTGAATAAGCTTTATAATTTTTATGACATCTTGGTGATTAAAAATGGTGATTTTCTTATTAATGTCTAAATTAAATGATTTAGCCACATTTAAAAGTTATGATTCATGTTATTTTATTTACAACATTCTCCATCTTATCATTTTTAACCCATAGTGATATTTCTCACGTGTTTATTGACATTCTCGAAGATTACATGTAAACTATTACCTATTGGTTTCCCTTATTGGGCCTTATGCTCACCCTTTAGTTTAATGTACATTCCTAGGTTTTTAGATGTAGTAAATTTACTCAAGATGAACCTTTGATGAATTAATTTAAGTAGATTATAATTATTTTTTGGGTTTTCATCTATTATGTAACTTTTCTCCATGAAACTAGACATAAAATGATCCTCTATTTTGTATAATGTAATGAAATGTTTATGTTATAAAAAATAGATATGATATAGTTGGTATTAAAGGAATGATTAGTTATTTTTGGAAATTATGATTTGAAAAATATTGTAAGAACATTAGATACAACGTAAAATATAATAAAACATACTGGTATTTTGGTGAAGTAGTATGTAATTGATTTTTGAGCAATTAAATCCCTTTCTTGAAATGAAAATGTGGATATGGATTTGTTAAAGATGTATCTAGGGGTAAACCCTGAAACCACCTATTTGAGCTAGAGTCAAATGGGAACTAGTGAATGATAATTTTTCTTGATGCACTCTTAGTTCGACATTCCAAATGGATATTTTAGGTTAAACATAGTCTTTTTATAAACCATTATGAATAATTTATAGAAAATGTAATTCTTTTTAAAGATAACATATTTAGGAATTATGTTTTAAGACATAAAATTATTTTGAATTATAATATTCTTAAAGGAAACATTTTTCTCCCTGAGTTTTATTCTATTATAAAAATTTAGGAAATAAGAGGTACTATGAAAATGGTGGGAACTATGGAACATCAAATCAATACCCTCTCATAGAAGTTGTAATGGAAAACTTGATGATAATTATTAATCATCTGAGTAGAGGTTTGAGAAATAAATCGAATCAATATGAGATACCAGATTCTCCTCAAAGGGAGAAATACTCTAGAGATTAATCAGAATGAAATTTAACCTTTGGGGTGATATGATATGAACATTACAAGTATTTATCGCCACAACTATATATTTTTCTTGGATACTAATAGACTATTTGATAGATTATTTAGTGGAATAAGACCATATAAATAGAATAATCTTTCCAATCGAGACTATGACATCAATGAGCAGATAGTGTGAAGTTATATGAAGGTATAATTGGAGTTTATAGCGATGTAGTGGTCCCATAGATCGAATGAAAAAAAAGTGATCAATGGAGCCAATATTGGGGATGAATTTTGATCATTGAAGTGGGGGAAACAAATGAAACTTTCCACATGAAAAAAATGTGAAAACGTGAATTCAGGAACTACTTTCTCAAGAGCAGGAAATTTTACAAGTGTGGAAGATCTTACCATATTGATTAGAAAATTTTTAGTCAGGTGAAGACTTATCTTATCAACTCTAATGATATAAGGAAGATGATGCAGGCTCACCCTAAAGCCTAATATTTCATGTTTGGATACCTTGGGAACATTTCAAATAAATGTACAAATCCAAATATAATGTAGGGGAATCACCATCAACCCCATCATAGGCCAAGGGAGTATGTTCTGCCATATTATATCAAAAAGAATAAAGATTAAGGTCCACTTGATGCAGTATAAGGTACTCTCATTATTCTCTCAAAGAAAGAAATTCTAGTTCAATGCATTCCTTTATTTCCTCTATGTTTGAAAAGAATAATGATTCAAACCTAGAACTTATAGAAGTAGAGTTATAATTATGGAATCATGGAGGGATTACCTATGCATTGATACTGTATAGAAACTATAGTATTTTATTTGGTGAGAACAATTTCATCCCAAATATAGTAGTCATTATCATGTATGAATTTGGCATTATCTTAGGTATGGATTGGATCTCAATGAATAATGGTAATATCTGCTGTAGAATTAAGGAAATTTTAGTAGTCCTGAATTGAAATCCTATAGTTGTTTTAAAAAGAGAGATATATCAATTATAGCTTTTTATAGATTCATATCCCATAACCATCTTTTTAGAAATAATCATTGAAGATGAAGAAGGAAATGAAAGTGTATGTATAGATAATGTCCTCATCATTTAGAAATATATTGAGATATTTAAAGAGGAGTTTCCTAGACATACCCTAAAAGAGAAGTAAATTTATCCATTAAAATCATTCCTAGATCCATGATTATATCAAATACCCTGTGTAGAATGGGAAATGTGGAGGTCGATTAATTAAAGAAACTGCTTAAAGATATTTTATAGAAGGGGTTTATCTGACCAAGTATGTCTCCTTGGGGAGGACCTATTCTCTTTGTGAATACGAAGGACAAATCAATGTGGGTATGAATTTATTATAGAGAACTTAATGAGATCACAATAAAGAACAAGTACCCTCTTCTAAAGATTGATGATTTATTTAACCATCTTCATGGGGATCAATTCTTCTCTAATATTGATCATTGATATCGTTATCATCAATTAATGGTGAGGAATGAAGATATTACAAATAATACATTATGATCAATATATGGGAATTATGAGTCTGTTTTTATTCCCTTTGGCTTGACTAATTCACCTTATATAGTTATATATTTGATGAATAGATTCTTAAAGGACTACCTTAATAATATTGTGGTAGTATTTATTTATGATATTATGAAATATTCTAAAATTCATGATGATAATTAAGATCATAAAATGGTCATATTGATAAAATCGGAGGAAGGAGAGGCTATTTGGAAAGTTCAAAAATTGTGTATTTTGGTTAAAAAATATTTATTTATTGGGGAGCATTGTAACCAATGAAGGAATATCAATTGAATTTGTGAAGAACAAGGTTTTGGAGGAGTGACCTCATCCTATAAACATAATAGATATTCTAAGCTTCCATGGTTTAGTAGGATATTATAGATGGTTTGAAATGAACATTTCATGACATTATAATCCACTGACCAAGTTAACTCATAAATTGGAAAATTAATTTGGACAAAGGATTGTGAAGGATGTTTTGTATAGATGAAGAATAAATTCCTTACTATAGATGTAATAAATAAACACTTTATCAGTGAAACATTGCTTATTTTTAGTGATGCATCTCTAAAAAGGCTTGGGTGCGTCCTCATGAAAAATGATATGGTGATTTATTATGTTTCTTGATAGTTGAATCCTCATGAGAAGAACATTTCTACCCATGACCTGGAGTTATATGCAGTTGTTTTTTATTTGAAGATATGAAGACACTATCATTATGGTTAGAAATGTGATATACACACAAACCAAAAAAAATTAAGTTTATTTTAACACAAAATTAATTAATCATGATACATATAAGATGTTTGTAATTTCTTAAATACTATGATTGTCCAATCCATTATAATCCCATAGGAACAAATAAATTCATTGATGCATTTAGTAGGAAAGACCATATTGTGCAAGTTATAATGGGGATTCAAGGAGATCCATTGATCATAGTCCTAGGAAAATTTGGAATGGGATTTGTAATAGAAGAGACAACATCACCCTATTACAAATAATTTATCAACCTTCATTACTAGATATGTTCATGAAATTTAAATTATAAGATCTTTTTTTATAGAAGAAGATAGGGAACATGAATAATAGAAAATATCTAGAGTTTAATATTGATCAAGAATGTGTACAGATGTTTTGTCCAAGGATATGTGTTCCATATATTCTGGAAATAAAGAAGTATCTAATGGATAAAGCTCATAGCTCAAAATTTTTTACACATCTTATAAGCACTAAAATTTATTGGGACATTCATGACCTTTCTTGGTGGGATAACATGAAAATGGATATTTTTGACTACACTAAAAGGTTCTTGGTGTGTCAAAAAGTGAGGAAAGAGAGACAAATTACTAAAGGGGTATTATAACCACTACCTATACCAATATGGGAGTGATACAATATTACTATGTAATTTGGAAATGGTCTCCCAAAAAATTCAAAAGCAAAAAACATGATTTGGGTTTTAGTAGATCATCTCATAAAGAATACATATTTCATTGCTATTTGGGAAGATTTATCTCTGGGCCAACATTCGATGATATATTTGAAGGAAGTGGTAAGGTTGTATGGGGTACCACTACCTATCATATCTGATCATGATCAAAAGTTCACATCAAAATTTGGGAGAAGTCTTCAACGTCCTATGAGTACCGAATTGAATTTCATTACGACCTGTCTCCCCCAAACTGATGGCCAATCTAAAATTACTATTCAATGGGATACCCCTATCCCCTCTCTTTTTACCATATTTCAAAACCATGATTTATACCCATTCTGTGGTCAAATTTAGTTCTCAAAATTTCTCCTTTATCGTCACGAAATTACCTTTTATTTTCGTCTTTTTGAATACCCAAACCCTTCCAATTTCTACGGGTATTTTCTAATATGTATAAATGATTTATTTTATTCTAATTTTGACATATATAAAACCCAAATTCACTTTCTGTGGGTAAGAAATGACATATTTATCTTGTTTTCCAAGCACATTTGAAATGCCATGATTCTAATATGAAACTCGTTCATTTTATTCTCCACAAGTTATTTATGGAATGATTTATCATGATCAATGTAGATCACATGAAAATTAATAAAAAAAAGGGTGCACCATGATAGTGCTCCAATACATTGGGTAATAAAATTTATACCTAGAGATAACATGTTATAAAAATACTTGGGTGTATAACATTGGTAAATTTGGAAACAACATTTAAATTAGACTTGGTAATATGCTTAAATCAAATGGTGTGGCCACATTTCAATGTAGTGACCAATTTTCTTTTAGTTAGGATATTCCTCAGGTTATCATGTTCATTCCATAATGATATTCCACATGCTCTTATTGATATTCCTTAGGATCACTTGTAAACTGTGACAACATACTTTCCCTTACAAGGTCTAATGCTTGCTATTTCCATTTATGTATGTACCCAGGCTCTGTTATGTTGTAAATATACTTATAATGAACCATTAATGAGGAATTTCATGTGTATTACAAGTATGTTTTATGTTTTCATGTATTATGTACCATTTTTCAATGAAACAAAACATTAAAAGATCATATTTTTTTTACTATGTATTGAAAAATTTATGTAATAAAAATTTTGTATCCACTTGTAGTCATTATGGATTTAATGAATCAGATAGTAAAAATGTATATTTATGCTTTTGTGGTGGTATTAATTGATGGAATATTTGTTTACACTAGGTCTGAGCAGGATCGTGTGTGTCATCTTGGATAATTTCTATAAACATTGAGAAATTAATGATTTTATACCAAGATATCTAAATGTGATTCCTAGATTTTAGAAATGACGTTATTGGTTCATGTGGTGTTAGATCATGGTATTTCATTTTATCATGTTAAGGTGAAATCTTTTATGGAATGACAGATACTATGTATTGTTCTTGAGATTTTGAGATTCTTGGCTTGGGTGGGTATTATCATTGATTCGTAACGGACTTCCCAAAATTGGATTCTACAATGAATTCCTTAACTCAAAAGGGAGTAATGACTGTTTGGGATAATTATTTTCAAGGTTATTTTGTTGATCTGAAACATATTTTAAATATCATGCTGGGTTTGTCTCTTCTATAGACCAAACTAGGCTATGTCGTCTTCTATACTGCATTAGGTTTACGTTTGGTATGTGTTATAATGCAGGGTTATCACGCCAATACCTATAGATCTCGGAACCTTAGGCCACGTGAGAAGAATAATCAGACCCATGAACTTGAACATTCATAGATGATGCATGTGTTTATGAGTTGATAAAATTATCTTTTTAGAGAAAGGTCTATCATGTAGTTCAATATTAAGAGCCTATGATATATATTCTCTTAAAAACATTTGAATCTCCACTTGAGAAATTTTGTATAATACCTACAATAATTAGATTCCAATATTTCTTATACCCCCTAGAAAGTGAATGTCATCTCAAATTCTTTAAGCTCGATACTTTTGACCAATACTTTGAAATAATCATTAGTAGAGTTTCACTTGATGGATATTTTTTCTCAATTTCATATTGTAGTTGAGGATTAATGATCTAAGGTTTTCTTGGATTGTTTTTGGTTGACCTTCACACTTTTTTAGATGATTCTTCGGGAACAATATCTTGATGATGAATTCCTTGGCATTAGAGACTCTCTTTATAAAAGGGATACTGTTTATTGGAGAACGTTATCCATGGAGGGTGTTATCTATTTTTGGAACCTCCGTCTTATACCATTAACTATTAGAAATTTTGTGATGAGGGATTTTTCACAAATTTCAGTGGGCTTTTCACCCAAGAACCAATAGGCTACTTTATGTCATTCGAAGATGTTTCTGGTGTCCATGTATGAGACGAAGAATTTTCAATTTTACCTCTAATTGTTTTACACTAAAACAAGTCAAAGATGAACACCAGAGACCTTTAGTTCTGATTAAGCTGTATCCAGCTCCAAATTAGAAGTGGGATTATATATCTATATATTTTTTGGTTGGGATTCCATGTAACTATAGATAGTAGAATACAATATAGGTTATGATCAATAGGTTGACCAATAGTCTCACTTTATACCTATTCTCGATACAACCAAAGTTGAGGAAATGTGAAATCACAATATAAAAGAGTTTTTTAATTTACATTGAGTTAAATAGGCTATAGTCTCTTCTAGATATCCCCATTTTACTTCTCACTTTTGTATAAGCCTCCTAGAGAATCTATTATATCATTTTATTTAAAGTATAAAATATCATTGGCATACATATTTCTAGAGGTAGAAAGAACTATTCATAATTTGGTGGATATTTTTCATCCTTTCATTTTAATTTTTGTGGATCTTAGTATAATCATTTGAGGTTGCTGGAGTTTTTTTTATAACAATAGAAACTAGTCCATGATTATAATATCCCCTTTTGGGGTCTTTTGTGGTCATCCATGTTAATCTCCATCATGTTGGATAGAGATAGGTGAAAGTTCCTTAGTTTGACCAAGATCGGTTCAAGAGATTTTAGTAAAGATTAAATAGATTAGTAAGGGTTTTATGATGGTATAAATATAGTAGAAGTCATATTCTGATCATCATCACCTAGAGTTTGGATTTTTAGTTGGTGGTCAGGTGGTCTTGAATGCTTCACCTTGTATGGTTCATTGACGGGTTGGGAGGAAAGGAATGATTACATCTAATTCTATGGGAAATTTTGAGGTTATTGAGTATGTGGGGTAAGTATATCACCATTTAGAACTTAATATAATGTTGATGTTGTTACATAAGGTGATCCATGTATCGTAGTCGTGACAATATATTCCAGATCCAACTCATCATTTGAGATGGTGTGATCTTGATGTTGAGGATTATTTATCCCTGACGGAGGATCCATTCATGATAGTGAATTATGAAACCAAGGTACCATGTGGGAGTAATATACCATGGGTTTCTATGCAATGGATGTACAATTTTGAATATCTATATACTTGGGAGAGAGAGGCACTTACGGGAGATCACTACCCTTATCTTTGACATGGATAATAATTGACAGAATTTTTGGGGACAATAAAATATTAAGGTGGGGAGTTTAAAACATAATGTTAGTAATTTTAGGTTTTTCTCTGACATATTTTGTATCATTATTTTGTTGGGTCTTGTTTGGTGGTGCTTCAGGTGTAGTTTTGAAATTTATGGAGTGTTCATTGGTTGTGCATGTTTAGCGCACTATTTTCCCAAACTGTGTTCCCCTAGTGAAAAGCATGAAAATTGAAACAATGGGAGTTTACAAGGTAAAAAACCCATTTGAAAATCCCTATACCAAAATGGTTGAAATAATTCATCCTATAAGAGGGGAACACTATTAGGGTGAATATTTAGACAAAACATGGAGCCCTTCCCAGATCCTCGTGCCCACTTACCTTTTTAATTACAAAAAAATATTTCAAAAATGCTTGATCCCATATTTCTTGCACCATTTGACTGTATCATGGGATTGGAAATATTACTAGTTTTTTATATATCCCAAGAAACCTTTTTCCACTCCAAAACAATTCCAAGGTTAATCAAATCTTGGGGAATGTCGTTCAATTCCTCTATGGTAAGAGATCTTATCTAGTTATGTCTCTCTCACTCTCTTATTACTTCCTCTATATAGTTTTTTGGATTATCTTGTTATGGATGGATCTATACCTCTCTCTACTGGATCATGAATATATATTGGATTAATTGATCTCCATTTCTGTCATTGCTCATTGGAAATTCTTATTATAGGCATTTTGATGTGGGATTCCATGATAATGTTAGGTAGTTTTATTGATATTTTCCATATTATAAACCCTTGAATTTCATGATTTATATTAAATTTATTTCAATTATTTTATGAAAAAAATTTCTATGTAAATTTTTTTGGCATCAATGATGATAGAAACCCCCAAATTCTAATGGAATTGAAAATTGGGGAGTGATTTTTAAATCACTGGTTTCTATTAAATTGATATGTGAAACTTATTTTGAGATAATGTATTAAATTTTTATTATGGGAACCTGTGATATGTTTTTTTTAAATGAATGAATTGATTAAAAAATCACATTTTTTTTTATGTGGAATCTGGAAAATTAAAATTTTAAAATGGGGTAACTGTATTTTAAACTATTTTGAAATAATTTTCCCATATTAATTGATTGTTTGATCACATGAGAGCTTGGGTAGTTAGTAAGTTATTTGGGTAAAACACGCTTGGATGGATATCCCCACGAAATTTATTAATTCTATACAACACTATCGTTAACATAGTTTGACAAATCTTATCCCTTGTCGGATATTGATGGGTTATATTCAGCCTAACCCTGATGGAAGTCTATACTCATTAGCGTGATCACAAATATGAGTGTGTGAGGATATAGAAACTAGAAACTATTTCAAATATTAGCTGATGATTGTGTTTTGTGTTGTGAATACATTGATATATATTAAATTAATTGGGAACTTCATTACTAATTTCTATTGATTTATATAAAAAAATTATAAGAAATGATATCTTAATCCAATGTTTGAAATGTTTCTATCAATTGAAATGAAATGAATGTTTAGTTTTAAATATGAAATTGTGCATCCAATCATATTTTATTTTAAATTAAAATTAAGATTTGTTTTATTTATTATGAAATCTTATTATGGAACACTTGGTGAGACCCCACTGGGATTTTAGCTAACAACCTACCTTTTCCATTGAGTGTTTAAAGATTTCCTCCTTCTATTATTGGGAAAGGGGAACTCACCATTTGAAGGTGGTAACAGTTGTTATTATTTTGGGTTAGAGTGTTGTGTTAGTTGGTAATTGGAATGTTTTATCGTTTCCTTAGAGTACATTTATGATGTATTTTTTGGGTTCATATATATATATATATATATTTGGATTATGGTATGACCTCCATTGGGAGTTTTCATCGATATTACTAATATGAATCATCTTATTGCACTATTTGTTTGGGAGAAATAATTCACTATTTTATCTTGTATAATTCCATGTGATATTCTAAAACCCACGGGGATTGAGAATTCCCTTTATTCCATGTCAGGATCGAATCAGTTATCAGGGTGGTAGGGTAACCAAGCAGGATTGTGACAAGATGATCAATGGATTAAGTCTCTTAAGTAGATATTTATAGAATTGAGATGTAGTGAAAAGGAAAAGGTTACAGTGGCAGTGTATTGTAACTAATGTGATATTGATCAATGATATTCATTGATTCAAAGTATAATGGAGGAAGAGTAAATATAACCCATGGGATGGAATTGTTTTAAGGAAGCGTTCTTTGGAAAATATTTACCTCCTGGAAAAAAAAATGATTTGAAGTGGGAGTTAATTATATTATAGTAATTAGAAGAATAAAGTATTTCAAGATATGATCTACAGTTACAAGGTTATATAGGAATTATACAAATTAAATATGCAACATATAGTTTAGGATATACCACATCCAAGAAGGGATTAATCTGTAAATCTAAAGGGTTAGAGTATCAGAAACATTTTCTTTATAATATTTAATCATTTTATGTGCTATCAAGATACAGAAATAAATATCAAAGACATATGGTTTTAAATGGAATAACGAGAATAAGATAATGGAAGACAAAAAAATGGATAAAGAGATGAAGGGAAAGAATATTTCCCCCCAAGTAATAGCTATGAAGAGAATCACCATGGGAAAAGAATGAATGAGTTTTGAGTGGGTTATAAGTGCATAGAAAATGGTCAACATAAAAAATAATTCCAAGGAAAGAAAGAAAATACTACTATTGATTGTTTCAACTATAATTTTTTAGGGAACTAGGAAAATGAATTCCTAAATTGTCAAGGGAATATACCTTAGAAGAAATTATAAAGGATCGAGGTCAATATTATGGTAATGATATAACCAAAGTGTAATGATTAATGTTATTACAAATTTAGATCCTTGAAACATGTTGTAAAATTATTTTACTATTGATATTTTTATTATAATAATTATGAAATGTATAAGGATTTTACTTCAGTTCTATTTATTAAAGGAATAAAAATCATGTACTGAATGGTACCAAGAAAAATGATCCTGTGGAAAGTTGAACTTTTTAGAAAACATGGGATTGTGGAAATATAACCCATAATATGTTCATACTTATGAGATAATGATGTTTTCAAAAAGAGATGTTTGATATCGATAATGTAAATTGGATACTAATATCTACCATGGAACTGATTAATGATAGGTTCATTTTTTGAAATTTAGTTTCATTATTTCAATAGTTACAAATCATAATATTTTGTAAGGTCTATAAGGGTAACCATTTATGAAGTTCTTTAAGTTGAACATTGGATTAGATTTTAGATATTGCTGTATTACTTAACCATATGATTATTTATGTATATTTGGTAACTTGTGTTAAATATTTTATTATAATTATAAACTGAGATAAAAGGATGGAGTTATAATTATAATTTGGATATTTTGATCCATTAGTGAGTAATGTATTAAAAATTCATTCACATTTTTTATAGTAAGAGATGAGTTGTAATTTGGTCAAGGAACAACCAATGGATAAGATTATGCTTATGAATTATAATTTAACGAAGTAAGTATATTTACTCAGGAAAGTCCACTAATTTTAGGAAAATGATCTTTAGAGGAACCCTGTTATACTATTACTAGAGTTTCATAGGATATCAATAACAATGTTCAAAAATATTTGGTATATGTATTTTGTGGTTGTTAACCTTCTCTGGATCAACCACCTTCATGTTATCAATGATATGTATCAATATCTATTAATCCTTTGGCATTAGTGATGTCTTCAATATCCATGTCTTCATTTCCAACTTATAATATCCTACATTGAAACAGAGTTTTTTTGTTACACTAAATTACCTTCATACTTTCCAATTCTCTCTTGTTAAGAGGTTATTTTAATATCATAGATATAATGGCGGGTTTTCAACAATGGTATTTTTAAATATCAAACCCTTGATTACCAAGATAATATTTGAATTGATATGATAAATTTTATATATGGTGGGAAGAATGTTACACCATAACACATTACAATATATTACTTTTTGAATAAATTTAATTTAATCGATAGCTTGTGATGAACACAACACTAGGTTTAAACTAATCACCATTAATTAATATTATGTGGACTTTATTTAAAATAATTTTTTAATTGTTTTAAAAAATTTACATTAAAAAATAATGTTCATTTTTTAAATAGGAATACAAAAATTATCCTACGGTAAATTTTTTTGATTTTTTTGAAAATTTTCATTTGTTGATGAATAGTGATAAATAATGACCATTACTTAATAACTATATTTTCATTTAAATAGTTTATAATTTTTTTATTTTATTTAGAATTTTCTTCTAAATTATTTCAATTTTATAAAACAAAATCCAATTTAGAATATTTTAATAATTTTTATGTCGAATTTAGATATAAAAACTTTGTAAACTTTTGAACTTTTTCTCTTTAAAAAAATAACTTTCTCATCACATCAACATAGGTAATATTAAATTATTTTTTTCACTTACGTGAATTAAATTTGAAAAAATTGATTTAATATTTAGAATCATTATAATGTATATTATCTAATTAGGTTGACCTAATTTTTGAACAAAATTATTAGTAAAATAAAAATCTGTCAAGGTTCATGTAAAATTAGATTTACTATGAGGTTAAACATCAATGATAAGAGTGAAATCGACCAAAAATATTATCTTAATTTCACTACTAGAATTCTCAGTATTTGTGATGGGTTATTTGCGACGAGATCCCGTCGCAAATAATCTTTAGCGATAAGGTACGGTAGCAAATAGCCCGTCGTAGAAAACGCCATCGCAAAAACTATTATTTGCAATGGGCCCATTGCAAATAATAGTTTTTTGCGATGGGAACCTTCTCCATCAAAAATATGTCTCTGATAATATACTTTATATATATAAATTTTTTTGCGATGGGCCCGTAATCCCGTCGCAAATAATTTTAAAAAAAGTATTTGGGATGGGCCCGTCGCAAAGACTTCTTGCGACGGGTCCCTAATCTAGTCGTAAATACTTTAAAACAAAATTATTTAGACTATTTGCAATGAGAACCAGTTGCAACAGATCCCTTCGCAAATAATAAATAAATTTTTAAAAAAATATATTTAATAAAATTATGATTATTGAAAAATTAATTTTAATATTATTAAAATAATTAAAATAAAAATATATTAAAATTCTCAATATTCACAAAATAATATTAAAAAAAATCATATAATATTATTATTAGTAAAATAAAAAATTATTAAAAAATATAATACTGAAAAATATATTTAATAAAATTATGATTAATGAAACAATAATATTAATATTATATAAATAATAAAAAAAATAAAAAAATAAATTTATCAATATTCACAAAAACAAATCATAAAATATTAAAAATTGTATTATCTAATAATCAGACAAATATAAAAGACAGAAACTGTCAATAGTTCATATTACAAAAAATTTAAATTCAAATGTTTTTGACAAAGATAAATAACTGGGGGTCGTCTCCTGGAGGAGGTGGAGGAGCTGAAGGAGCTGGTGGAGGAAACTCCATCCCAGAACTATGAGTCAGACGGCGCATGTACTCCATCTGCTCGTGATGCTACTACTACCATCGATTCATCTCCTCCTCATATTGTTGCTGCTGCTGCCATTGACGCATCTCCTCCTTGTGCTCCTCCTACTGCTGCTGCTGACGTATCTCTTCTTACTACCTTTGAAAACTCTCTATAAGGTCATTTTGAGTTCGGAACTGCTCCTGATACTGTGAGACACAAGATTATTCCTCTCCACGGGCTCCTCTTCAGCAGGATGCCAACATCACAGTAGTACCATAATAAGTACCAGGTGTCACATAAGAGTCGATACCAACTACTGAGCCCTTCTCAAAGCCATACTGCGTCGCCTGCATCTATACTACCTCGTTGAAATGGTGGGAACTGGTATGATCAGTCGCCTCATCCTGACCCTCAGCCTGTGTCTGAGAAGTCACAGCCTCATATGACTCCTTTAATTCCAATTTGAAATTAAAATTGTGAAAATATTATATGTAGTTAATTGTCAAACTGAAAAAAAACACAACTAACCACAATCTGCCGCTGGCGATTACCTCTAATCTCTCGGGTGGCTGGATCACTGTATATCCTCCGATAGACATCGTACTCTGTAATATCAGGATACTCGACTGCCTATATGAATATAAAATAAACTGTTTATATTTGATGTTATATAAAATATTAAAAAAAAATACTTACCAGATGCTCTCTATGCGTACTGAATGTAGGACAACCAGCTCGATGTGTCACCTCCTGTCTCCCCTTGTTCTGTCGACCCAATGAAGACCTGCTCTGAAATCCACCACCCAACCAGTGTTCACATAATCCCTCCCAAAGCTGAGATGAAATGTAATCTGGCCGGTGGGCTCTACACAACTCATCAAATATTGTCGCTCCTACTTTTTAATGGCCTTATTTCTCAAATTGTGCAAAAAATGGACGCAAATGCTCACGCATAGCCACCACCCACACTGTATGGATATCGTGACGCATGCTATCGTCAATGAGATACCATAAACCCTACAAATAATTTATAATATCAAGTTATTAATAAAATAAATTTCAAAGTAAATATTATTTATTTACGTACCATCCAATGATTGTACATGCCGAGCTGCACATCAATGAGAATTTGTTTCCATGTGGTCCATGGCTGAGAGAAATAATTGCGCAAGATATCACTCCCCTATCCAATAGCTACATGCGAAAAATTGTGAAAAAAGAATAAATAATCAAAAATTGGTATATATATAAATAAATTAATGAAATCTAACTAAAATATACAGGTTACCATACCTCTGTGTGCGTAGATCGAAGACAAGACATGGATGTTGCTCAGGGATAGGGTTAGGAATCATTAGTCATGCAAGACCGCACCTCCTCCACGTACCTCCTGAACCACCAGTAGGCTGAGGGTCAGATGGTCCCACATCCCCACATCCAAAGGTAGATCAGCCTCTTATAACTCATGCAATAAATCAGAGTCCATCTGAAACACAAAATGATTGTTTTTAGTAGACAGTTGAAAATCACTATTATATATATATATATTAGTTATGATCATAACTATAATTTAACTATTCCAATGTTCACCTTCATCATCATCTCCATATCTAATGAGGTCAATGTCTTCATATTCCTCCTCGGCATCATCAATATCCATATGAGTTTCATTTTTATCATCCCTTTTCATTTCAATTTCATTTGTAACATCATTAACATATTTGTCACCATTGATCCTTAATTATGGGGTGTCCTCATCGATATTCACGTTTCTTTGTGAAAAATATGGATTTTGAGTAGTCTCTTGAAAAAATTCAATTTCTTCCACTTCAGTGGAATGAACATTCAGTTTGAGTAAATGGATTTTCCCGAGATTTCATTTTTATTATGCTTCACCAATCTCCCAGATCACTTGAAGTAGCACAGTACTTTGCATAATAAATTTGATGTGTCTATTGAGCCAGTAAAAATGGTTCATTTACTAAAAGAAGGATTTTATATTTAATATCGATGATTTCATGAGTCGTATGAACATACAAGCCGCTCTCAGCATCTATCCACCGACATTTAAACATCATTATGTAATTTGTTCCAAGATAACATAGCTCAAAAATTTCATCCAGAATGCTATAAAAGTCAACCTCAGTTTCTCTATGATGAGATCCTCTCAAAAAAACTCCACTCTTCATTGTTTTTTATTCCCCATATGCATTTGTTTGAAATTGAAAACCATTAACCACATACGCATTATAAGATTTAACCATTTTTGGATGGTGGGCTACTCAATATACACAGTCGCTTATCAATTTTACCAGCATGTTGAGATGCATGAAAATTTGTAAAACAATTATGAATATAATAAATTTTAAACTAAATTGATATTAAACCATAAATAATTTATGTTACCAGATTTTGAAACCATTGAGAAATTGATTTTTGTCTCTTTTCTTCAGGAGCAGCTACTGTAATTGGTGGAACATGTTTTTTGATATGATTATCATATAAACTACAAATAAAATAATTTTACATACTGTAACAGAAATTATAGAATAAGTGAAAGAAGCACTCATAACACAAATGTTGCCATTTCTTCACTGTTGAGCAGAACATCTGTATGAGATCTCTGATGTTCATCATCTGAAATCCATCGTTCTTGATCTCCTCCGATGCCAATATGTGTCTGATTAAAAAATGATAAAGGATTATCAATTTCATCATTAACATTTCCCTCATTCTGTCCCATGCGATTTTGTTTTGAGGGATATTCAGATTCAAATTAGTGAGAGCAGAAAAAAAGAAATTTCCTCTTGCAAATAAGCTTCAGCAATTGTGCCTTAATCTCACGATTTGTTACGTACTTTTTTCTTCAATTTATGCATGCATATCTTGAATATGTACATCCATAAAAACCTTACTAAACCTCCACATTTAGCTTCATGTGTAAAATGTAATATCAGATGTTCTATTGAGTCAATGAAAGCAGGTGGAAATATTTTTTTCAGTTTACATACCATTACAGAAACATATTCTTCCAGTTTTCATAGCGCATGGTAGTCAGTTTTTGCTACACAAATGTCTCGAAAAAAATATGATATGTCTGTTATTGAATCCCAAATCAGAGAATTCAAAAAATCTCTGAATCCAATCGGCATAAGTATTTCCATTATAACATTACAATCATGACTTTTTAATCTGGTAATATGACCATTCATAACACATATGCCCAAATTGGAAGCATATACATCTAGAAGTTTCAAATCGACAATCCACTGACAAAATAACAAACGACTCTTTTTGGACAGTGTATAAGCTGCTTTTGGCTTCATTAACCTATGTGATCTGACATTTTCAAATAGTTCAAGTTTTGTTCACCTACAAATTTGGGCAAGATCTAATCGTGCTTTTAAAGTATCATTAGTCTTACCTGGTGTATCCAAAACATTATGAAATAAATTATAAAAATTGTTCTTTCCAATGTGCATGACATTGAACAAGTGGCGGACCAACAAATCAGACCAATATGGGAGATCCCAAAAAATGCTTCGTTTTATCCAATTATTTTCTTTCCCAAAGCCATTAATTTTTCGTTGGATTACTGTTGGCCCAAATATGATGGGAGGTAATGAAAATACAACTGATTTTAACTCTGTACCTGAGATCATTTTTGGAGGTTCATCCCTTTCAATTGTGCCTTTCCTAAAATGATATTTGTTCATTCGAAAAGGATGATCTGTTGGAATAAATCTGCGATGAAAATCAAGATAGCATGTTTTTTCCATTGACGTGCATAAAAAGCTTTGTTGTCTTTCATACAGTAAGGACATGATTTCAGACCATGTGTACTCCATCCAGATAACATTCCATATGCCAGAAATTAACTAATCGTCCACATCAATGTAGCGTTTAATGTGAAATTTTGTTTCACAGCAACATCATATATACTAACACCATTACTCCACAATGCATTTAACTCATCAATAAATGCTTTTAAATAAACATCAATATTCTTTTTCTGATTTCCTGGGATTAATAAAGTCAAAATGATATAGAGCGCCTTCATCAACATCCATGGAGGTAGATTGTACGGAGTTATAAAGACATGCCAACATGAATACTGACTACCATAAGAACCAAACAGACAGAAGCTGTCAGTAGAAAGACCCAATCACATGTTTCGGTCTTCTAAAGAAAAAGACATATACAGAAGATCAAAATGATTCCATGAATCACCATCAGATCAATGATTCAAGCTTTTACCAATTAAAATATTGGTTTTGTGTCATGACATCATTGACGCTGTGTTATGAGACATAAATATATGTTTTTGTCTGGGTGTAAGGGGAAAATATCTCAACTGTTTTAGAGGAATCGATCCAGACTTTCTGGTTTGAGCATCTTTATACCTCGATTGTCCACATGTTGGACAACTATCCAACGACTCATTTTCACTAGAATATAAGATGCAATCATTTTTCTCATGCATGTATCTTCCGAAAACTGAGGCCTAGATTATGAACCATCCTATTGCTCTCATAGTAATTTGTAGGCAACACATTTCCTTCAGGTAACAATGTTTTAACCAAAGAAAATATCTGATCAAAACAGTTGTTTGACATTTCATTATCTGATTTAATAGCTTTAAATTTTGCAACTGCTTATAATTTTCTTATCTTGCAACCAAGATATAATGCATCCTCAACAGTCCTCAGCAACTCATAAAATTTGGATGGTTCCAAATCAGGTGTTAAATTAATATCATCATGAGTTTCAGTTTGTTGAACAGATGGACCTGCAACATCATGTACTAAATTTTGGAACTGTGATGGATACATAGTCAAGTTATTAGTATCTTCTCTGGAACTACGTTCATCATGTTGATACCAATAAACATAATCTAGTTGAAAACCAAACCGCAAGAGATGTCCCCCAACCTTTTCAAATGTGTCAAATGTTCTTAGAGCACATTTTTTAAAAGGACAGTTAATTGTGCCTTCTGATACATATTCAGTTTTTGATGATGCAAATGCTAAGAAAGCTTCAACACCCTCAATATATACAGTGTTTAAACTAGAACAATTTGGATTTCTACGCTGATTTATCCAAGAGCGATCATCAAATTATGGCTGATGTCGACTTCCTTGTTCCATATTTTTCTACATAATATAATATCATCAATGTTTTTGAATAATTTGAAATTAACAAAATACTATCTGAAAAATAAGATAAATAATTAATACTACTTCTGAATAATTTCCATTAACTAAAGGCGACACAATTTCCAGTGGATTGAAGGCTACTCTTTTTACCGACGGCTAATTTACTTTCATCTTTCTCACACTAAAATCACAAAGAAGAATCTGGTCGGAGGTACGCATATTCATTCTCTTATACCCGAGAATGAATATACGTAACTCTGACCAGATTCTTCATTGTGATTTCAGTGTGATGATGATGGAAGTAGATGGGCCATCGGACAAAAGATCCCCCTTTTTGTCGATGAATCATCTTCTTCTAAATGTCACCTTTTGAAAACATTATAAAAAATATGATCCTACAAATGCATATCCAATCTCGTTTATACGATATTCAATATGCCTATGTGGCAACACATTTTTCATATTGTTTTGAGTTGGTGAGAGTTGAAAGGAGAGAAGTCATCGAGCAAAAGGAGTACCGTCAATCCACTGGAAATTGTGCCAGGTAATTAGAATTTATTAAAATTTATTTCTAACTTTTCCTAACTAATTATATCAATTTATTTCAATTTATTGCTAATTATTACTAATTTAACAATACATAGAAATACTTAGCAAAATGAAAACTACTTGAATAATGAAAGGAAATTTGGGAATCGTCTTTGTGGAGATGATCCCCTATTTTCCATTCATTATCCAAGCATTTTTTGTTTACTAATTATAATTTTATCTAATTATTAGTAATAAAAAAAATATTATCAATATTTATGAAAAAAATAATATTATTATTAAAATAATAAAAAAATTATAAAATATTAAAATTATCAATATTCGCAATAGGCTTTGCTCTATTCTTAACATGTTCAAATCTCAAAGGGTAGGCAATTGTCAGGTTATGCGCAATAAAAAGTTTGTGTCAGCCATGTCTAATGTAAACTCTATAATTTTACTTGCATGGTTGATCACCTCGCAAGTAGTGTTACAATAGGACGACCAAGGTAATGTCATTCTCATCTCTAAGAATCATCTCACCCCCTTTACCTAGATCATTTTCCTTAAAAATTCGAGGGTACATCAGTATCTTTCCCTTAAATTTTTAAGGAAGAATGGTCTATGTAAAGGGTCATGTCAGATAATTCTTATAGATGAGAAGGACATGACTTGGGTTGTCCTATTACAATGCTACATTCAAGGTAATCAACCAAGAAAGGACAATTATATCTAATTATATCTAATTATTACTAATTATGACTATTTATTACTAATTATGACTATTTTTGACTAATTATTAATAATTATGACTAATAATGACTAATTATGACTAATTATTACTAATTATAACTAATTTTTACTAATTTTTACTAATTTTTACTAATTTTTACTAATTATATCTAATTATATCTAATTATATCTAATTATGTCTAATTATATCTAATTATATCTAATTATATCTAATTGTATCTAATTGTATCTAATTATATCTAATTTTATCTAATTTTATCTAATTATTACTAATTATTACTAATTTTATCTAATTATTACTAATTATTACTAATTAATACTAATTAATACTAATTATTACAAATTATTACATATTATTCCTAATTATTACTAATTATATCTAATTATTACTAATTATTACTAATTATATCTAATTATATCTAATTATTACTATTTATTTCTAATTATTTCTAATTATTACTATTTATTAGTAATTATTACTAATTATTGCTAATTATTCTTAATTATTGCTAATTATTCCTAATTATTGCTAATTATTACTAATTATTGATAAATATTACTAATTATTGATAAATATTACTCATTATCGCTAAATATTACTAATTATTAGTATTTATTCCAAATTATTAGCATTTATTCATAATTAATACTAATTATTCTTATTTATAACTAAATATTACTATTTATAACTAACAATTCCTATTTATTACGTACTATTACTAATTATTACCAAGTGTTACTATTTATAAATATTTATTACAACTTATTACTATTTATTAATATCTATTACTATTTAATACTATTTAATACTATTTATTACTAATTATTTCTAATTATTACAACTTATTACTAATTATTACAATTTATTCCATTTTATTACTAATTATTCCCAATTATTTCTAATTATTCTTAATTATTGCTAATTATTCCTAATTATTGCTAATTATTACTATTTATTCCTATTATTGATAATTAGTTCTAATTATTCCTAATTATTGCTAATTATTACAATTTATTCCTATTTATTGCTAATTATTCCTAATTATGGGTAATTATTCCTAATTATTTCTAATTGTTAGTATTTATTATTAATTATTACTAATTATTAGTATTTATTAGTAATTATAACTAATTAATGCTAATTATTACTAATTATTTCTAATTATTCATAATTATTGCTAATTATTCTAAATTATTTCTAATTATTCCTAATTATTCCTAATTATTACTAATTATTGCGAAATATTACTAATTATTAGTATTTATTCCAAATTATTACTAATTATTCATATTTATTACAAAGTATTCCTAATTATTACTAATTATTCTTATTTAATAATATTTATCGCTATTTATTACTCATTGTGGCTATTTATTACTAATTAGTGATAATTATTAATACTTATTGCTAATTATTCCCATTTAATGCTAATTATTGCAATTTATTTCTAATTATTGCTAATTATTGCTAATTATTAAAAATTATTGCTAATTATTGCTAATTATTGCTAATTATTTATAATTATTGCTAATTATTAATATTTATTTCTAATTATTGCTAATTATTTTTAATTATTGCTAATTATAACTAATTATTTCTATTTATTGCTAATTATTATTATTTATTGCCAATTATTAGTATTTCTTTGTAGTTATTACTAATTATTAATATTTATTACTAATTATTACAAATTATCAATAATTATTACAATTTATTACTAATTATTACAATTTATTACTAATTATTACAATTTATTACTAATTATTATTAATTATTGCTAATTATTGCTAATTATTACTAATTATTGCAAATTATTACTAATGCCTTCTAATTATTCCTAATTATTGCTAATGATTCCTAATTAATGTTAATTATTACTAATTATTAGTAAGTATTACTAATTATAAGTATTTATTCCTAATTTTTTGTAATTGTTCTTTATTATTACTAATTATTCCTCATTATTACTGATTATTCCTATTTATTAACATTTATTTCTATTTATTACTAATTATTGTGAATTATTGCTATTGATTTCTATTTATTGCTAATTATTTCTAATTATTCCTAATTATTGCTAATTATTGCTATTCATTTCTATTTATTGCAAATTATTTCTCATTATTGCTAATTATTGCTAATTATTGCTAATTAATAGTATTTATTAGTAATTATTAGTAATTATTAGTTTTTGTTACTAATTATTATAATTTATTACTAATTATTACAATTTATTACTAACTATTAAAATTTATTACTAATTATTATTAATCATTCCTAATTATTATTAATTATTTCTAATTATTACTAATTATTCCTAATTATTACTAATTATTCCTATTTATTAATAATTATTTTTATTTTTTACTATTTATTGTTATTTATTACTAATTATTGCTATTTATTGCTAATTATTGCTAATTTATTTCTATCGAATCCCAAATTATTTCTAATTATTCTTAATTATTGCTAATTATTCTTAATTATTGCTAATTATTGATATTTATTTCTAATTATTGCTTATTATTTCTAATTACTGCTAATTATTTCGAATTATTAGTATTTATTGCAAATTATTACTATTTATTAGTAATTATTGGTAATTATTAGTATTTATTACTAATTATTGGAATTTATTACTAATTATTACAATTTATAACTAATTATTATATATTATAGCTATTTATTGCTATTTATTGCTATTTATTACTAATTATTGCTAATTATTACTAATTATTGCTAATTATTCCTAAATATTGCTAATTATTCCTAATTATCCTTAATTATTACTAATTGTTACTAATTATTGCTAATTATACCTAATTATTACTAATTATTCCTAATTATTACTATTTATTCCTATTTATTACTCTTTATTTATATTTACTTTCAATTATTATTCATTATTACAAATTAATTATATACAGAACTAATTATCGTTTATAATTAATAATTACTACTAATTATTAAAAATTAATACTAAATATTTCAATTTTTTAGTGCAAATAAATACTAATGACAAAACAATATAAACTTAATTTAATTACAACTAATCAACAATAAAAAAATTAACATAAAAAAATGAAATATATAATAAATTAAAAAAACATAAATACATTTATGTCTGATTTTCTATTGATGCAGACGACTTCACAACTTCTTCGTGAACAAAAAAATTAACATAGAAAAATTATCTCTCTAAAATTAGAGTTTAGTGAAAAACATGATCTAAAATTTGAGAGGAATGAGAGGAAAACGGATGGGGGTATATATAGGTTAGATTATTTGCGACGGGTATCCCATCGTAAATAGGGTCCCGTCGCAAATACCTATGCCCACATTACTTATTGTCGGTGGTTAAAAAGTTATTTGCGACGGGACCTGTCGCAAATAGTCTCTGCCGACACACCTTTTGCGACGAGATGACATCCCATCGCAAAAGGCTATAAACCGCCGCCGGTTATTTGCGACGGGGCCCATCACAAAAGGTGTCCCGTCGCAAAAAGCTATACACCGCCGCCGATTATTTTCCATGGGCCCCATCGCAAATACTTAACTATTTGCGACGGTCGGATCCCACCATCGCAAATATCCTTCGGGCAGTTTACCGCGTTATCCGCACCAAACTATTTGCGACAGGAGATGAAATCCCGTAGAAAATAGTTGGTTATTTGCGACGGGTTGTTACCCCCGTCGCAAAAAACCTCTTGGACGGACCTTTTGCGACGAGATTTATTTCCATCGCAAAAGGCCCGTCACAAAATTCCCTTTTTCCCGTAGTGTTTTATTTAATTAGGTTATTTAGATATGGTCCATAATATTCGTGGTAATAAGAAAATTTATTTCCACTTTTCTTTGAACATGACCCATATAAAAAGCCATGTATGGAAAATGATAAAAAGATACTTTTATTAGTTTTAATATTAATAATGCTTTGGGATAGGGAAAAACCAGTAAAAATTCTGTTTTAATTATTATTTCGAAGTATAAATGAGATTTTTTATCATGATGATTTTTTTTTATTTTTTTGCAGATGAAATAATTACTTTACATGTCTAAGAATCACCAATGTGGTAATTATTTAGTTGATAATAAACTAAAATTAATAGTACTAAAAAGATTAAAAAGTGAAGTAAATTGGGTGAATTATTTAGTAAAATTAATTTTGTAGACGAATATATCATTTTGAAAAGAATTTAAAATAATATATTATTATTTTTACAATGTATTGATATTTTTAATTTTATATTAAATGAATAATCTCGAAATTGACAATAATGATATTTTATAATAAATGATATTTTATTAAATGATTTTCATTGAAAAACATAAAATATTATTCCATGTAATTTTAAAATTTTAATAAATGTCAACTGTGTCTCATTAATATACAAATTATTATTTAATAATGAATATATTACCCCCCAAATTGTAAAAAACTCTGTTAGTGTAGTCAAAGTTAAATCAGTGTTTTTTTTACATTAAATGTGCTTGTGTAAAAAATAGTTTTCAACACAGAGTGGATTTTTATTTTATTAATTTTTTTTTATTTTTGAGGATTATTTGGTACAAATTTTCTAATAACTATAACATTAATTTAGTCTTAAAGAATAAATTACTTTGGTTAGAAAACTAGTAACCTTAGTGAAACCCCAAAATGATAAAAGTAAGGAAACTACAAATTAATGGAAAAAATATTTAAACTTGTGTTTTATTTTTTTGTGGAGGCTTTGATCGACCATATCATATATCCACCACATTAATAATAAATTTTTGAACCATTTTTTATAATATTGACTTCTTAATAGTGAATACATTTGGGAATTTATAATAATGTCACTCCTCAGCTATAAAAGGCACTCAATCACCTCAATTATTCACACGAAACAATAATTTTTTCACATAAAAAACCTAAAAAAATTAGTTCCAAACCTCACTCAAAACATAATATTAGAATAATTTTAGTACGAAATCAAATTGATGAAAGCGTAATTCAAAATTGAGGGAGGATATCTAAAAAAGAGATAATGTTCTTCAACAAGAGTTTTTTGTTTATTTACTACTCAACCTCCTTAATTTCAGACTAGAACAATATTATACATATGGATTCATTATAACATGTATTATTTTTTTACATTTAATTTCATTATAGATATAATAACTTTCCTTGTCTGTATAGTGGACTATTGCCTCGTAAAGCGATGTTATTCATCTTTCACTAATGCTTTATATAGAAGGCGATGATGGTAAAGTTAATGATTATACTTTGTATAAATGAAATTTTTATGATATTCATGAAATATTTATAATTCTTTAAATATAATATATATCATATTGTTTATTATCTTTCAAGTTAATGAGAAAAGATAATGTTTTTCGGGTTCCTATGGACTACTTCCTTCACAAAACGATGTCACTCACTTTTCATCACCACACTACATGAATTATATTTATATTTATATCTAAATAAATTATTTGAAATATTTGATAATAAGATAATTTTCTATGATAAAATTTTAATTTCCTTTTCCCATAATGATAATAGAAAAATGGAAGTGTTTATCATGCGTACGTATGGCCTACTGTCTTCATGATCATAACATACATTATTTCTCAAAAACATCATTAATAATTGGTAATAAAAGTTTATTTTATATATAAATATTATAGGTATGTAATTATTATTATTATTACGAAGATAATATTACTATATAATTTGTGCAAGAACCCGATCATCTGTAACAAAACATAAATAATAAAACAAGGTGATTAACACACGAAATAATGAAAATAATGAATGATTATTAATGAAATGTTGATAATATGTTACAAGAGGATTACAAATGATATTATAAATATTATAAATATTTATTTTATAAGTTAATAAAATTTTTAAAATTACAATACAATAGTTTAATAAACATTAAACAAAAAAGGATGTTTAAGGTCATATATTTCATCTCAATTTCATTTCATTGAGTGATATTGTAGTTTTATTGACCTATATACATTTATATGGTGTATATACTACCCCTTTGACATATAATATCAAATTTAATTTTTTCATTATGGAATTTTATGATTCAATTTAAATTATTTCATCCAAGGGGATTTGACTTGAAATTTACCATATGGTGAAATTTATTGTGCAATATCACTTTAATATATGATTGTTAACTTTATATTAGAACAATAAATTTATTTTGATAAGTTCTCCTTAGAAATTTAACTTATCTTAATTACTAATATTGCTCTTCGATGGATATTATAATTTCAAAAACCATATAAAATTTTTATATATGGCATTTACATTGAATGTTTTTCTGTTAACTAAGGAAATATTAGAAAATATATATCCCTTACTGAATAAGAATATATGATTTGGAATTTATTTTATGAATTAAATATATATTTCAATTTATGAGTAATTGTATAGAAATAAAATACATTGATTGATTACCAATTAACCCACCATACATAGTGAATCATTATTCTCATGTGACATATAAGTTGGTCAAGTAAGATGGATATTTACCCTATATGGTTTAAATATTCTTGATGATAAATCTTGATGGAAAAAGAATCATGTTCCTAGGAAACATGAAATGTTATTTTTAATCAATTACTTTATTCATAATTAACTAATTATTATCCATGATATTCTCTTTATGATTTTGTTTATAGATGCATTTCATTATTAAATTTTTAATTAAATGGAATGTGTTATTAGTTATTTACATTTACATATTGATTCTTCTATATATTATCATGATATTAAATTTATTTAAATGTAATGCGTTATAAGATATTTACCTATCCATGTTTATTATATTTATCGATTGTTAATATCTTCCACTATACTAAACCCTTACTAAGAATTTGATCCCACAGTTATTTTTTTCCTTTCCCCATTTTATGAGGATGAATCATTTGAATGAGTTTTCAAGGATGAAATTTATTTTATATTACTATGTACTATGGTCTATTATCTTGTCCCATTGAAAAATGGGCATCATGTATGTATCTAGTTCTAAAAAACTAATAAACTAATCGATACTTTAGTATTTCATTCTTTTTATTAGTACACATATAATAAAGTATGACACGAGCACCATGAAACAAATATTGTAGTCATTAAAATCTTTACAATGTGCCTCTATAATATTCCCCTAGATAGATGGTAGACCACTCATTTGAGACAGATAATATTTCTCCTCTTCATGATTTTTTGATTCACCTTTTTCAAATCAAGAAATATTGGATCTTTTTTTACTCTCATCACATATAATTTAGACTGATTCAATATTTTCTAATAATCTTCCTTGTTATTCAATTTCCCATGGTAGTAATTAACTGATCATTTATAATCATTAATCAACTCCAAATATCTTCTTATGTACATATTTACCTCTTTCTATGTGGAAATATAAATTATTCGTTTATGATCAGTTTATATACCACACCATTCACTATAATGATAATTCCACCATATCATTACACCAAAAAGTACCCCATCTAACTCCAAAGTATGAGTTAGTAATTTTTTCACATAAACTTTCAACTGTTGTGAAACATAATGTATCAGTAAATCATTCTTCTTGATAATTCATCCCAATACATTCTTTAATGAAAAATTATAAATCTCAAAGTCTTCTTAGTTGTAGGGTTAAGTAATAAGGGGTTAAATAACTAACCTTCTATTCAGATCCCTTATTTTTTTGACATTTATTTGTATAAAAGAACTTATCTCCCTTACAAGTTAATTTGGTTAGTAGATTTGACAGTCATGATAAATTCTCCAAAAACAACTGATAATATCCTTTAAAATGAATAAAACTATCGATCTTAGTTAGAGTGTTTGGTCTGTGCCAACGTTTAATAAATTATATATCATAAGGATATACCCATATACGAAAAATTGAGATTATATGACCCAGGAATGAAATATTCTGAAGCCATAATTCACACTATGTAAATTTCTCATATATATTATCCTTCTACATGGTCTTGTGTAAAATTATCAAGTGACATTCATACTCTTACTTTCTCTATGAATATTTAATAATGACGTCTATAAAGACTATAAGGAAATGGATTGTGTAATCTCTAAAGAATATATTCATTAAATCCCTAATGATAATGGAAGAATTAGTAATTCCAAATGGCATAACTATAAATTTATAGTGTCAATACCTTTTATGGAATGATGTCTTGGGAATATCATCCTTTTTGACCCTCAATTAATTATATCTATAATGAATTTAAATATTATAAAAGTATTTAGATCCATTTAGTTGATAAAACTAGTCATATATATGGGGTAGAGGATACATGTTCTTGATAGTAGTTTTGATATGTACTCGATAATTAATAAATAGTCATATTGATCCATGTTACATCATAAAAAGAGAACCAGTGAAACCTAGGGTAATGCACTTTGATGAAGAAATTCCTTTTTGTGATTCTATTATAGTTCATTCTTCAATTCATTTAACTTAATCTATTCCATTTTATATGAAGTCTTTGAAATTGGTATTGAACCTGGTTGGAGATCTTTCAAGAACTATACTTCAAAATTTTGTGGAATACCAGGAAATTAATCCAGAATTAAATCATAAAAATCCCACACAATATTTATATATTTGATAATGATTTTCTACCAAACCATCTAAGATAAAAACATCATTTATATTGGAATCAAGACCCATACAATGTTTGTGATTTCCATCATAAGATGATATTTATCATAACATTGATTAGAGATCATTGGTTGGTTTGGAATATCAATGGTGAACTACCTTCCTCAACAATTGATATGGGATTTATATAAAAAAAATAAAATCCATGACTTGGAAAACATCAAACTCAACTATATGTAGAATAAAAGGGTTGTTAGGTAGTATATTCCAACAAACTTCAATTATAGAATAATTAAATACTCTATATATGATCATCATACCACTTGGGGGTTTTACCAATAACTCTATATCTAATTGTTGGGGTGGTATAATGATACTATTAGAAAATTCCTCTGATATGAAAGAGTGGGTATTTTTAGAATCAATTCCATAATTAGAAGTTATAGAATGTATAGAATATATACCTTTTACTATTTTATTATCACAACCCTCATTATAAATAGTGATTACATGAAATTCCCATTTTCCTATATGATTTTTTGGTTATTGTTTCCAAGAATCATCATTAACCTTCATATTTGGGTACCAGTTGGCATAATCCCCACACTCCTTGTATTTAAAACACCAGATTTTGTGGTGTGAAATATGTTAAACTTTATCTCTATTTTTAGTATTATATTACTTATTACCATCACTTCATCATTACATTTCTCAATAACTATCCTTTAACCACTAAAAACATTAACCTACTCTCTTATGAAATTTCCTCTTCCTTTCCATCCTAAATTTTAGAATAATAGTAATATAATCTTTTTCTATATATTGTTTTTAGAATTTCTTTCAAATTCCACGTCTCATTTCTTATGATAAGTATGAGATAGATGGATAAATATAATATTCATATACACCTTGATGTCAAATTGAATGGTTTATTCAAAAATAATGAAGTCCCTTTTAATTAACTCCCTTTAAAGAATTTTTTATTCTAGTTAAGAAACAGTCAATCATATATTTAGGTTGGATGATAATTCTAGAATAATAGCTCAACATGTATGGTAAAAGTTTCCTCATTGATACCATTAATTTCACCATCCTTCTATTTAATCTCAAGGAATTCCTTCTCCATTTTCAACCAAAGAGTATGAGAAATGTACCTACTAATTATAATGAAATTATATTAATCCCATTCCATGGATTCAATTTATTACCATTACTTCATGTTCTTTATTAGAGTCCACCATTGATCATATTTTCATTATAATTGTTAATGATTCAGAATAACATTCTCATGTTTCAAAATATGAAGAATAGAAAATATCTTTTCAAATGTGCCAATACATTTCTCAACAATTAGTAGATCAAAAGGCCCACTGAAAGAATGTTTATGCTTCCTCCTGAAGGACTTAATATGAAATTGTTCCATCATTTATTGAATTGTATGAACAATAAGATTCATAGAATTAGAATTTTTTTATGATAAAAATAATATTTTACATTCATGCTCTCATAAAATTAGGATTCTTAGGAGGAGAATAATTCCATTTCCTATTTAATTCATCAATAAAAAGATTCAATCGGGTTACAGCCATCGACTAATTCTAAATGCATAGTTTGTGAAACAATTATCATAGTGGAAAATGACATAATCATAAAAAATAAATTATAAGTTGTCTTAATCGTGAAACCCTGTTGTATTATTCCATTTTTTTAAAATATTCCATTCATGATTGCTATAAGTACTTTAAGATGTTATCATATAATTAGACTTATCCCCAGGGTTCTAATTAATGTTTTAAAATCCTATTTTCCAAAGGTTAAATAAAAAGTTATGTGATATCAAATATAGAAACTCATACTTTTCATACATAGATATCCTAATTTAGTAGATTAACATTCATTATATAATATAACAATCCGCACCACAATCATATAGCTCAAGTTTCTTTGGAAACAAGGATACATAAACAAATGGTTTATAAAATATCTATATCATCTCCTACTAAGTTCATCATAATCATAACCCTTCTTAGAAATATAATACATTATATCATTGGGAAAGGAAACGTAAGAATGTTTGTGCTCAGATACATGGTTAGTGTAAAAAATGGAGATATCAATGATCATGTGAGCATAACAAGAAGGTATGTGTATGAGAGCATGAGAATAAAATTTGTAAATAAAACCATGTATATCATAAATCTTAATGTTTAATCGTAGAAAAAATCATTATAGTTCATAAGACATGAAACATAACAGAATCAGAGAATAATAATCCATGGAAGCAAAAAATTGGAATAATACATGGAATTTTTACATACACATAAGAATAAAAAATCATTCCCTTATAGTAAAATATCATTTCCAAGACAATCATAGTGGATTAGGTTCTCTCCCTAAAACATTGTTGTATTCATGTTTTACTTCCACGATTATCATAGTGGACATATTCCCTTACTGAACTGTGTTCACTCTCCATTCTAGTTCATTTTATATCTTAAGATATCAATATTTTATTAATTAATTTGATTAATATATAAGCCACACATGACACATAATGAAAATTGTACATATGTGTTTTACATGATCATAAAAAATTCTTCATATTTGAATCTGGAAAAAAATGGGTTTTATAGACATTTCATAGCCGAACAACTAGTGGAAAAGAAATAGATTTCATAAACAGCTCATCATCATATAACCCATGGAAAAAATGAATGGGTTTCGTAGACAAATTTACATCATAATAATAAACCATATAGAGAAGTAATAAGGATGGAATCATAATATCATAACCTTAGTAACTCATTAACAACATCAACAGATGTACTCTTAAATGGAATATAATTTTTGAAAGACCACTTGGAATATTTCTTGAGGAAAAAAACATTTTTATTTTAAAATTACATATTTAAAATCTAAAACATTAAAATATTTTATGGGAAAATATTTATTTGAAAATAAACCAGAAACATATTTAATGATACTTTGACACATTTAGAAATTATAATGGTGGGTAATTCAGTTCATTTAATATATTTCAAAAGAAACCATTCCTTTCATATTTTCTTTATAAAAATTCAAAAGCACCTTTTATGGAAAATTAAAAGAATATTTCTTTAAAAATATATATAAGAAGTGAAACATGGGTCAAAATGATTTTAAAAATTAAAGGAGAAGTGAAAAAATACTCATAGATAAATGTTTTTAAAAATTGATAATTAAGAAAAAGGATTTTTTGTGGAAGAGAGAAAAGAAGTATATTTTCCATAAAAACATATTTTTAGTATAATGAGTAATTAAGGGGAATAAAATGAAAGGAAAACATTTAATTTCAATAAATAACCATAGGATATGATAATTAATGTGTTTCTTGAGAGGTAGATCAAAATATTTCTCCATCTAAACCATATTCATAAATAATACAAATAAACAATGAGATTGTAATGTAAACCCCTTAATAATTTCATATATTTCAATAAAATCCTCAGACCAAGAAAAATAGATTTATATATAAATAAAAATGATTTTAATGATAATTATCCTAACATAAATTCATTATCTGTATATAAACTAAATAACTAAATCATCTAGTGAATATTCTATGTTTCTCCATGAGACAAAAGTTAGACGAAAGTAACATACCATAGGTCTGAATGCCTTAGTAAATTTTGGAAAATTATTTATTATAAATATATTTATTATAAATCTATTAAATAAGAATAATATTTTATACGAAACAATATATGATTTTCATTATAACCTTTTTTTTCCTATTTTTAACAATTCGTTATTAAATTTTTTTCTGGGTTATATATGCTTCATTTTTCATGTATGTTTTGCTTTGGTATTTATCATACATATATTTTGATATTTGTTATATAGTTTAATAAATTTTAATAATAATATAAACATAAAATATTTTAATCATACAAATTTTTTATTCATTCATAGAATAAAGGTATAGAAAATGAGTTATAGAATTCATGGAGATGGTATGTCATATATACGAATGAAGGTTATTTCTATTTAAAAATGGATGTAATAAATGAATGGTAAATTAAAAATCACCTTTAAAGAGTCATTATAAAATCATATATGTCATGTATATTCATTAAAAACCTATTTTTTACAATTCAAGTAAAAAAATGAATCACATTTCTTGGTGTAGGTGGTAGTCTAGACATACATATGATCGCTGTTTTCATTTTATAATAGTTTAATTGCTAAGAATGTAGATGTAATTTTTTCATTTAATAAGTAATTTAATTTTATAATTATAATATATAAACTTTAACCTCATCATCACACCCATACATGAAATATGTTGATGAGAAATTCATTGTATCACTATATGAAGTTGAAAAGTCATATATACGCATGAGCGATATTTTCACTAACCATTTGATGGAATAAGGATGAATAAATGTGATTTAATTATCCTATTAACATGTAAATATATTTTGGAAATATAAAATATTATTTTATGAAAAATATAGCAGATTTACATGATTTAATATAATAACTAAAAAGAAAGTGATCGATTAAGGAAATTACCTCTTCTTTGAAATGATACTTTTATAACTTCTCTTCAGGGATCCAGGGTTTGTCTTTGGAGAAAACAAAATATATATAATTTTTCTAGTGGATTGTATAATAGAACATGGTTTATTTTATTATATATATATCTCTAATTGTGGTGTTAAGAAGACAAAGTAGGGATACCCTTCAATAATTGAGGGTAGGGGAACCCTTGGAATTTCTTAAAAGATTAAAATATATTAATGTAATTTTCAAAAAAATGGTCCTAAATTTATGATAAATTGGAAGGGGAAAAAATTAACCACTATATATTATCCCCTTTTCCTCTTTTAAAATTTTAATGTATTTTCTATAATTTAAATAACTTCTATTTTAATAAAATAAAATTATAACAAATTTAGACACTATTCATTTAATTTGAAAAAAAGTCATGAATAAATTTTTTCAATTAAAATATGATCTTTTAAAATAATACTTATATATCATAGTCAACCATAAAATTTTGGAACACCTTAACTCGCTCAAATAAGATTTCTTTAATTATTTTTAAAATCATTCTTTATATTTTTTCTTAATTTGAGAAATGTTGCATCAATGTTTCATAAGAATTTAAGGTCAACAAATAATTATAAAAAATTATAATGAAATTAATTTGATGAAAAATATGTAATTAATCTCAAAATATACTATTATATTCATTAATAAATTTATTTTTACCCTATGTGGGAACATAAGAGATATTTTAATGTAAGAGAGTGTAATTTTGTAACATTCTGTGATTGAAATATTATAGAGGTCATTCACCTAGGAAAGTATTGATTAAACAAAAAAATAGATATTAGGGAGATTAAGGATGAATTAGATTAATCAAATAAGAATTATGATGAAACATTATGTCCAAATCACTTATTACTAACATAGATTGACCGTATTTTCAATTTACTACGATGATGAACATTACCATGGTTAATAATCATATTAACCAAAAAAAAGGGGCCTATTTACAAAATTGGAACATTCTGATTCCAAAATATTAAATAAATTTTATCAAATTAAATTTCTATAAGTGTAAGAAATTTATTTTAATATAATCTCCCAACATGTGATGAAAACCGTTTTCTAGAAGAAAAACAATTTAACATAAAACATGGATAATTCTTATCCCATATCTAGAATAATATTAAATGAATGTTAAAAAACTTTATTCACTAAAATTTATAAACATTTAATTAAAATAATTAAAGATAGTGAATAATTTATTTTATTAAGGTAAATGTATATCTTGAACAACGAAACATTTTTCAAAAAAATATCTTTTTTTATTTTAAATGAATTCTAGTTTCATTTCCAATTAATCAATAACTAATTAATTAATTTTAGTCATATATATATATATATATATATCTTATTTTCCCATAATATTTTATTACTATCCATACCCTCCAAAAGAATCGGTGCGGAATATCTGAAACATTAAATAATTATATTTTAATAGTATTTTGTGGTTCTTTTAAACTCATTGTTTAATGTAAAGTACGATATCAAAGAAATTAAATTTGTTTTAAAAAATAAATATTATGTTATATTATGGTGTTACACTAAAAACTCCCATTTATACCTAATAAACTCAAATGAATTTTTTTAATGTACGATATTATCCATTAGATATATTGACCATTTGAGGCTACCATGCATTAGAATCAACCTGTTCCTTGACCACATGTAGTATTTGAGTGACCAAATAATGTGGAGATCCACCACACATTATTATAGGCCCAACACAAGATGGTATAATCAAAAAAACATTATATATGATTGACCATGCATTGAATAATCATTCTGATTAACTATAAATTCATTTAATCTCATCCACCATATAAAAAGTTCAATCCAATGCACTCAAATTTCATGAAAAGTGTCAGATTGATTGAATGAGTTACTAATTGATCATAAGAGTAACTCTTCAACCACAAGAAGATAATGGTCAACTGTATGAGGAAAAAATCTATACATAAAAATCCTTCTCTATTTTTTCACAATGTTTTGGATTGATCTCATGGGTAACTAGTCCACTGCACAAACAAGTTGATTAACTGCATGTGAAACATTAAAAAAAACAAATAAACAAAGGATGAAAAATACTACTTGAAGATAATTATGAGTCATATATAATCATTACAAAATAATCTAAAAAATACCAACCACTATTTCATATCATTCATAACGTTGTCAAAAAAATGTATACCATTAATCACCTCATCAAAAACTCCAAAATTAATTCAATAAGATTTGTTTTTTAATGAAATCTCTTTCTATAACCAATCTGGGGCAATATATTTAATACAAATTGTTTTTTCTTTATCAAATTTTAAATCATTATTAAAAATAATGTAAGTATATAAATAAGTTCAATCAAGGATAAACTATTATATCCATAAGCTAGTTTAAAATTGAGGGATGTGATCCCAACACCCATTAGTTGGTTATTTTTATTAAATAAAATATTTGTTTAAAAAAATATACAAACAAATTTATTATTATATAAGATATGGATATTATAGTTTATTTTCATATAATCCTACTTAGATTAAATAAGAGTTATTTCCAAACATAAAGGAGTCTTTGTTTCTTAGCATGATATTCAAGAAATAATATATTATTGGAAGAAACTAGTAGGAGTATGTTTAGTATTAAAATGGTCAAAGTTATAAAATAATGTTTTATACTAGTTAAAATTATATGTAAATGACACTTATTATCATAAAAGGATTGGGGCATGTAGATAAATTATTACATAAAGTATTTTATAGAAAACAATTTTTAAAAAGTGGTTAAAGGATGATCATTATTATAAAATTATAAATATTTCTAGATATAAAAATGATGTAATTGACCTAGTAATATTGAATGTTTTGAAGTTATCTAGTATGAATACCTTGTTTCATTAGTCGAAAATTAATAATATGATTCCTAATTCTCACCATTATTCAAAATGGATGACTTTATAGATGTTACATATTAAATAGTTTAACATTATGGATTTCATTTTATGGTCACATAGAGATGTGGTAGTAATTTCATAGAGATAAAATGAGTTTAACTAAAAGATCAGCAAACATAAGTTTTACCTTATAGTCTATCATATGTGGTATGATGAGATACAAACTTATGTATAGTTTTTTAAATATTCATAAAATAGATTATGAATATAAATTGTATCATGTTATATAAAAGTATAATGAATTTATTAATTATTTTATATTGGTTATATATACCAATAATGTGAAATGATAATTAACATATCTACATTTGACATTGAGTTGTCTTTTACTAATTCTCATTATTGATTATTATAGGTTTTGATGAAATGAAAAGGTTATTGTATTTGTGATTTCATATAGAGATATTATGTATTATTATATTGTATAAAAAGGGTTTTGTGTACTATATGGCCCATAATGTATACCACATGGAGTGTCATACACTTTGTTTTTTGTATAATTTGGGTGGAAGTTTTATATTCTGATTTCCCCAAACATATTGTTAGAGAGATACCTAAAATAAGTACCATCTTACAATTATATGTTTCTTATACAATCCTTTTGGATTTGTTAATCAAGGTGTTATTTGGTAAAATCAGGACCAAGATGGTAATTGTCCTCTCATATAATGAATATGAATTGTAGGCCCAAAATTTCGCAATATTGAGGAAGTATATTACTATACATAGGTTGAACATATTATGAACACATGGTTTCATATGTGAGGAACGTGTTGTGGGTTTCTATAATGATGAATGGTATATGATGTATTAATCGACTTGGTTACCATATACTTATAGAATCAAGAATGAAGAAGTAGTTATACAATATTGATATACTCATTGCCTCATTTTACATGATGTCCTAGAAAATGGATCATATTAAAATAAATAAATATATATGATACAATGGGTGAATATAGGTATAGGGAAATATATTGAGTGTAAAGGATTTTTTGGTAAAGTATTCTCTTTGATTACATTTATAAATTCAACTATTCATAGTTTTTATAAATAATACATAGTCCTACAAAGTTACAAATTTTGGACGACTGAGTTGGGATTGTGATTTCAATATATAGTTTCTATAAAATATTTTATATTTTATATAAATTTTTTTATGGGTATGGACAAATTATAGTATATGGTGTGATATATGGTGATGTTGATAATAGTTTTTTGAAAATGTTTTAGAATACATTCAAAATGAATTTCAAATATGGTGTCACATGTTTTACTAAATTATGAAACATAAGGTAATAGAGAATATTGTATATGGGGATTTAGTTAAATTGGGAAATAGATAGAGATACTTCTTAAATCCTTAAACTTTAATTGCGTATTTGGCAATATCATATTGTATGTTATGGGTCTATCATAAGGCATAGAATTTGATATCATTCCATTACCTATAAATTATTTTATATGTAATTTTTATATCATAAAGATATAATAATAATATAATATTCATATAATACCATAAAATTATGTATTGAATGATGAATATCAAAGAGACCATGTTTAGATATCTCTCACATTGTTTATCACTAAAA
The DNA here is from genome assembly GCA_963277665.1 of Viscum album. Classification (NCBI taxonomy): domain Eukaryota; kingdom Viridiplantae; phylum Streptophyta; class Magnoliopsida; order Santalales; family Viscaceae; genus Viscum; species Viscum album. The sequence goes on from OY728157.1 coordinate 176,637,298, forward strand.
AACCATTTTATATATTGAAGTGTATATGAGTGTTACATTATCTAATAGGTAAAATTATTTTTATGTATAACATATCTTGAATATATTATAATTATTGAGTAACTATTATAGATAATCAGGGACTATCCAAAAAGGCTATAAAAGGTATAAATACAATTTAGATGATGTTCTACCGAGTAACACATTTCCTCCTATCGATTCTAACTTTGTAATCTTTCCGCATCATCCAAATTTTATTTCATGATATATTATCTTGTTGTGTAAGGGTATTGAATTTCACCCAAACATGAATTGATTCATCTCAACCTAACCATAAAATATTATGGAGTTAGTACAATGCATTTCTATTTGGGATCATGATCAAGCATATTGATGAATATGATAGTATAAGCTATTATATAAAATTTATGAGTTCTTAATTTACATGTATACATGGTTTCAGGCTTCAAACATGGTGATATTGGGAAATTTGGTTTTTAATTATTCCTAGTGCATTGTAAAATTCTACTTAATTCCAGAGAAACCCTTAAAAAATTCAATGTATCCCAAGAGTGGGATTATAGATCATGGTTTTGATCTTTTATCATTTTTTGATTTCATGGAATATAATATATGATTTATTTTTCAATACATTCATTTTTCGTAAGGTGTAATGAGTGATTGTGTTCACATATAATATTTAAAACATATGTTGATATCAAAAAAAATAAATGTATGTGATTGATAAACTAATTTTAGAAAGAGGTTTGGTTAATGAAAATAAAAACAGAAGTTTTTTCAAAACATTCCTATAAATAGTTTGGTGGTAATTAAATAACTAAACATATGGATGAATATTATCCCCAGTGATTACTACATGATTACATGTGATGTAAACCATTCTTGTATTGTAAACATAACCCTATGTGGGGGTAGATTGTCCATAAAAATATCATACTTTATATAAAAATCCTTATATGATAATAGTGTGTATGAGAATTTTGGATTGATAGATCATTAAGAGGAAGGAAATATATCATTTGTAGTGTAAGGGAAATCCTAGAGTGGGAGGTCTAGGTTTATTGATTGTCTAATAGGGGTTAGAGCCGAATGGATGATGTATCGGTAAGATATGACTTCTGATATGTGGTGAAGAAGCTATTAGTATTTCATTATCATCTATAACCTATAAGGAATATATTATTTTTAATTACGAATTGATCTTATTGTGCATGATATTTGAATCAGAGTGGTGTGAGCTATGAGTGGTTGTAAAATGATATAAAAATCTCCTTATTTTTAATTGAGCTAATTTTTAATATGTGACTATATCCCATTAGTGTTGGTTTATCGAGGCCCATATATTTCTTAGATATGTGAAGTCCAAATATTTTTTATTATTTATTCAAGGTGAAATGATATCAAGTGTTATCCAAAACATGTTGATTTCTTTGAGAGTTTATAGGATAAAAAATATTTTTTTTGATAGATGGTTGTTGTGTAGAAAGTAGTTATTTACGATTCATAAATAGGTACACGAACCATGGATTTTGGTAATAATATTTTCTTTAAAATATGTGGTTGTGACAAGATAGTAAATATTTTTACACATTAATTCAATTAAATTTTTGATATATTTTCAGAATCTAATTTCATCTTGAATGGATTGAAAATGGACATGAAATTCCTATATTATTCTCATATTTTAGTCATTATATTATACTTTTTTATGGAGATAATTTTTTGTGTTAAATTATTGAATAAAATATTAAACAACAGTTGTTTATAATGGAAATAGGGTTATTTCATGAGTGAATATTCTCTTGTATGAAAATGGATGAGAAATAGTTGTACATTGAGTGTGGAACATAGATGATGGAGATGACCACATGGGCTGATTATATCATATGTGAGGCTTTATTTGAAATCATGCAACTGATATTTCAATCTTTGAAAAAAAAATCTTTTGAAAGGTGAACATGTGGGAATTAGATCCATATATTATTTTAAAGAGATACCTTACCCAACCATTACTAGTGGATTGGGATCCCAATTCACAAATAACTGGATTGAGAATATCAAATTTTATTTTGAGAATATTAATACTAATATGGAGTTTTTGGTGTTCATGTTGGTTACTAAATCTTAGGATGAATCTATTTAGTCGTGAATGGAATTGGAGATGATAAAATATAGTGTCGGACCATCCATGATATACATTCATTCTATCATATTTCCATGTTTTTTTCTAAATATTTAACACCGTACGATGTTATGTGTGTTTATAGAGTATTGATGGCACGAGAGACTAGTAGAGGTGTAAAATACCATGTATTAATAGTTGATCTAATTTTTCTAATACTTATATGGTGTAGGATAATTATTGGAACTATACATTGAGAAATTACATGAGGAATTGTTACAGGTAGATGTAATTTCCTTTCTTTTTAATGCCTATAATAACATTGAAATGTAGTAATTAGAATATGAGGTGGATGTTTCCTAAAACAATGATTATTTTCTTACATAACTATTACATTATTTTGAAGGAAAAACATAACATCATTACTAAACTAGGCTCTAATGGTTCAGTATCCTAGGAAAATTGGGACTAGACATCAGTTATAAATAATAATTCATAAACATTTATTTAAAATATTATTCTTTGTCCTTATATTTCTCATGAAATCTTGAGGACAACTAGTCATGTGAAGATATACGTCAAATAAAGGGGTGAATTAAAATCACAGTAAGATGATTGATAAAAAAATGAATCAATATAAACTGGATGAGTATAATAATCATCACAAAATAAGCATAATATCATCATCATAATCATGATTGGAATCATTAAACAATGGAATAGAATGTAGAAATGCATAAAAATATAACATGATGTATTAATGGTTAAAAATACACATTATTTTGAACCAATCTTATAAGGACCAGGCCTTAAAACATTACATAATCTTGAATAAAATGAATAATTACCATTGAGGATCTTTTCAGGTTTAGAGTTTTAGAAAATTAGGACATAACTACTACATCTCAAAGATTACATAGTAGAAACATCTACTCAGTTTCCATAAAATAAAAACTCTTAAAAAGAAACATGTCTAGTTCCATGTTTTAGATAACATGTCTTTCCTTGATCCCATACTTGACCCTGTTAATCTTTAAGTCCTATAGAAAACATTTCAAAAACTTGGGATGAGCATAAAAAGCCCAGTAAAGGTTACACAAAGAATGAAAACTGTTAGTTTTTTAAAATGACAAGTAAACCATGAATACTTTATCAAAGAATTACTTTTCACCTTTATGAATTAGTAAAAAATCTTCACTGAATAAAAGCTCATTACTTACCCTTTTGTAACCAAAATATTACCATAAAACCCATATAATGAACACATAACATATAAAGGTATCTTGGGACATAAACATACTTAAATGGAATAACCATACGGTCGACTTCCACATATATCACTAAATAGAATATCCATACGGCCGACTTCCATACCCAATTCATTGGAGGTTATAACGTAACCACCCGTCCTCGTATTCATGGCACCACCCGTCATATGTTTTATCACGTAACCACCCGTCAAATGTCCAAGTACCATTACAAAATCATAACACATAAAACAATTATAATGGAAAGAAAACATTTAAACATTTCAAGCATAATATATCAATTAAATATATTGACATAAAAAATCCATTATCAAAACCATTTTCAATACCAAAATACATAAAAGAGTATATGGTATTTATTTACTTTTAAAAAACATTATGGCTTGTTGCGGAAGCCAAAGTTCAAATAATACTCACGGCGGCAGAAAGGTCGTTGTCACGGCGTACATTAAAAATAAACACACTTTTTGTAATTTATTAAAACAATTCATATAGAAAAGATTCCTTTTAAATAAAAGTAAAAGTCAAAGGGGTTTTTACACCGTATAAAAGAAAGTTGTGTATAAAAAAAATATGACTCAATGAAAGGATATTGAGACGAAGTCCCACACCACTTCAAAACTTTTGAAATGGTTTTCAAACATTCATGTCCATATAGATAAATCCTTAAAACAAATTTTAAAACATGGACATTGATGATAAATGTTTGAAAGAATAAATCTTTAAAACCATTTAAAACAATGTTTTAATAAATGAGTCATTTTCCATTTTGAACATTTAAATTATAAGCTAAATATAAGTAGACCATTTTGAAAACATTTAAATGACTTGAGTATAGACGTAATATAGATATGGAATTTCAAAGGGTCTGTATATACACTTCAAAAAGAATAAAAGTGCATATCCTCAAGAAGTGTCTCAAGGAAGAGAAATTGAGATTTAATCCCATTCAAAGAACATGTCATTAGGGTAAGGATAAATCAATGACATAATTATGTGTGAAAAGTATAAATACACCCAATATAAGTAGATATAAAGTGTAAAACAATCAAAGGCCATTCACACATACTCATGGAAAACCAAAACCAATTATATAGATATTTAACTCAATGAAATGAGATTGAGTTATGATTTCCCATACAAGTTCGTATAAATAATGTAAGAATTTATCAATGAGATGATTATGGGTAGAAATAGTATATCCACACAAAGGTTTTTGGAAATTACAACATAGATACTCCACAAATAATCTTGTAATAACAAAATCAAGAAGTATAGGTTTAACCCCAAATAATTGAAAGTGGGTTAAGAAGTTCCCTCACAGAAATTCGACAGCCTAACGATGTCACTTTAGAATTCTTAAAATGAGACGTTGAGAGAGAAAATGGTATCTCATCAATTGTACATAAAATTTACATCAATAATGATATATAAAAACATATCCCAACATAACAATATGTAAATTAAAAGACCCAACAAAATAAGTCTTTTAAAAAGAGGAGGGTGAAAGGTTCCCTTACCGATTTGGGAAACTTTCGAAACGTACACCCCATGAAAGAAGGGTTGTACAATGAATATGTAAATACCCATAAATTAAATTATATTACAGAAGGAATAAAATCATGGGAAGTACATACACCACACAAAATAAAATAGTGGGAAATGTAGCATGAATCTCATGGGAACAAAAAGTGAGATAAAAACTCTTTACCTCGTGGTAATCAATGGAGTTGTATGACCAAAAGATAATAAAAACCAAATGAATAACACAATACCATGAATATAAATAGAATAATTATAATATATATGAAAGTGCAGTACACAATACACCACGTCCAATAAATAAGTGGCGAACAATAGAAATCTCACAGAATTAAAAGTGAGATTTGAAATCCCTTATGAAAATTCATAAGCTTAACGACGCCACTTAAAACATAAAAAAATGGATTTATGAGATCAAATAGGGTCTCTCATAATATGAAAATAAAAATTACAGAATGAGGAATATAAAATAACATCCCAAACAATAAGAAACATGAGATTAAAAGAAATTACATAAAATAGAGTACTTAAAAAGAAAGAGAGAGGTAGGATACCTTACCTCAAGTCCGACTTGTCTTGTTAGTTTCTTTATATTCCGGAATAATAAACTTGAGTTAATTTCTACTTTCCTAAGAACCTTTTTCAAGTTCATTATTCCTTTTATATCAGTTATTACCATGTTATGAACACTGTGTAATTATTTAAGTTAATAACGGTCGTTTTGTCGATCATTGGTACTTGAGTAAAAAATAATCTTCTTATAATTACAAGTTGTTCATGTGGTAAAATATCCATTATATACAGAATTTTATTCATTATGTAGATACCATATATGTCCTATATATCCAGTATATACTTTCATTTATAACATTACATAACATTTAGAGGTAAGAAATGAAACGCACCGTTCATGGAGACGGTAAGCCGTATGTACGCATGAATGCTACTTTAATTTCTTTTTTTGTAATAAATGGAATGAAATAATTATTATATAAAGGTATATTATATTTCAATTAGGATATAATATCTAATACCATTAATTCCATCTTTTATATGTCCCACATATGGCATTAACGAATCAAATCACTTCGAGGGGGAAGTAGTCCGCACTTCCTAAAATGAAGATATCACATTTACACATAATGGAAACCATAAAGGTATTCCATAAATTAAAAATACAGAAGCATATGGAAAATATAAACATAATATATATCATATATAAATATAGTTACATATAATGGCCACCATTAAAGGTGTTAAAAGAAGATTGAACAATTATCATTTCGTGAGGCAGTAATTCGCCATCCACAGAAACAATATGTTCATTAACCATTAGACGGAGGTGTGTGTAAGTTTATCTATACTAATTATTATAAAAAAATTTCTAGTATATTAAAAATACTGGTTTTGTTAAAAAATAAAGTAATAAAAAGAGTGTAGGGGGTTGGAGAAGAAAAATAAAACAAAAGAACATAAGAGAAGACGTTACCTTTAAATCGGGTAACTCTAATTGGTTTGAACCAAAATATTTTCTTGAAGAGCTTTCTGACTAAGTTGAGGCTTCAATGATGAATAGAGGGATGTGGAGAGGTGAAATGGTCAGGGGTTGGCCGAGAAAAAGGCTTGAGATGTGTGGGTAAGTAGGTAGAGGTGGGGGCCTTTTATAAGAGGGAGGAGGGGCACTCTTGGAATGTAAAGAAATGTTACTTTATATTAAAATTAGTTTCGGATTTTAAAGGTCCCACATGGTTATATTTATATTATAAGGTTATAAGGGTTCTAAATATACTCATCCAATAGTTTTTGGACAAGTTTTAGTCTTATATGTTACATTATCTTTTCATTTTATGTAAATCTTTCATTAATGAGGTTATCGGTGCATCATCATGGTGTCATAAAAAAATTAATTTATTTAATGTATCAAAATTATAAAAAAACTACTATGATATAGGAAATATTTTTATGTTTATAATGAATATTTATAGTTAAAAATATTACTTTTATAACCCTATGTAAAAATTGTTTTAGTAAAACAATACATGTTTGTGACATTTTTATTTTAACTTTAAATAAAAAGTTATTAATGTCATTTTCCTACCAACGTGGCTTCATGGGGTCCCCAAGTTGACCAATAGATTTTCTTGGTCGTAAATGACTCATACATTAATGGCAGGACATTTTTCAAGGTCATTTCATATTATTATAACATTATTTTTACCTTAAATTACACTAATTACCTTTAATCGCGATTAATAAAACTTAAAAGTTATTATTCACCAAAAAATTATTTGAATCCCATTGAACCACATTTTACATAATAATGATAGCCATGCATGTAGTATTTTTTAAATTCATATCACATAAGTGGTAAAGTTTCATTTAAACGAAAAATCAGTTTTTTTAACTACCACTTAGTGGGTTCACTATTCATAAAAAATTGATGTTTTTCATAAAAATACAAAATATTCACCCTAAGTTATATTTGATATTCCGAATTAAAAAATTATGACTATTTAAAAAAATTCAAAACATATAAGTTGCATTAATTAATTTAATTATTAATTCCTGTAGTCAAAACAAATAGCGTGTTTTTTAGAAACAAAATATATCAAAAGATTGACACTAGTTTAAGTAGAATTTCGAAGTGAAATTAATTCCAATGACCACCATTGGACTAAATGGTAAAAATATATTATAATTGAACCTTAAAACCAATTCAAAATATGATTTAATTATATAAATAAATTAGATTAAAAAGTGGGTTTTAATTAAAATACAACATTTTTCACTTATTCATTAAAAATGGACTTTATCAAAAATTACAAAAACCTACACAAAGTAAATTTTGATATCCTGATTCTAATGAAGGATTTAATTTGGTCCAATATAACATATGAAATTTTCAAAAAGTGTATTTAAAAAGGTTTCACCATCAAAAGGCGGTTAATCAACCTTTTAAGGAATATTAGAATATTTACGCTTAAAATTGGATTCATTAGCATTTTAAGCCTCTAACATTTATTGGATAAAAGTAAAAATATTGGACAAACATATAGAATCATTTTGTAGTTAGTTCTGTTTATTCCCACCATTACAATGGCTTGGCGTTAACTACATTTTAAACTAATATTATTTTATTATTACAGTGAAATGTAAGATTTCAAGAAACTCGTTGTTGCGTATTGGGTATGCCATCGAGCATAGCGTCCCCTTTAAAGTAATATTAATATTTTATTCACAAAAAAATGGATAAATATGAAAATTTCATATTCCTTATTTACTCGGGGTGTTACATCCTTCCCCCCTTTTGGGAATTGCGTTCTCGCAATTTTAAAATTGGGCTTGGAAATTTGTTGAAAGACCCACATCGAAAAAGGAGTCAATTAAACTGTCACTTTAAAAGAAATAAAGGTAAGTAAAAAGGTCACCCAAATTAACCCATACTATGATTCCATGTAGGAAAACATGGACATGGAAGAAAAAACAAAGGGTCGTGTTCTGAGGGAGAGTGATAGAAAACATGTCTTGGAGAAAGTTAACCACAAGAAAATCACAAACTTGTGATGGGTTAAACGGTATTTGATTCCCCAGTAGAAAAAGTTAACAGACAACATTTTAGTTTTAAGTTACTTTTCATTGAGGAATTTAATTATGATTTTAACTAAATCATAAGGAAACATACTTACTTTTCATGTTGAATTTAAACTTTTTCTAGATTTCTTACACAAACTCATATTTTCTCTAAAAGATGAGTATTTAGGATAACTTGTTCACATTAAGATCAATATAATCAACTTCTTTAGAATCAACTAAAACACAAAATAGAACTATACATTTCCCATGTCATTAGACCTTAACCAAAACCAAAACCAAAAATGTTAGTACAAGATCAGATAATACCCAAAAAGGATAATCCTTTATAAAAAGAAATACTACTCTTAATCTCCAAATTTTGTCACACATTATCTAAAGTTTAACAAAGACCATTCAATAAACATCTATCCATAAAATTACTCAAATTAATCAAAACGTAGATTGAAACCCAAATAGCCAAATGATTTAATCACATAGCCTTCCAAGGTAAATCTTAACATTTATCTCCAAGTAACTTTAGTTCCTCTTAAAGTCTAATATTGAAAAGTAATTAACATAATCATATATCCTCCATGATAGGTCAATATTTTCCTAGATAACCAAAAATAAACATATTATTGGTTCATAAAATTATATAACTAAACAGAATTTTTCATACTAACCAAGGAATTCACATAGTCCAGTGGTAGGAGATAAATACCAGTTGCACTTTCGTTGCGGGTTCGATTCCCACAGCTTTGTCTGACGCGACGGGTTGTCACACGGTCTGCGTGTTGTCCCTTTTCCAAAACTATATAATTCCTAAAAAATTTCCCAAAAGGAGATAAAATCTTCAAAAATAACCATAACATAATTTAACCTCAAGTTTATCTCATGCCTTTCATTTTCCATCATAACATATAGTAACCCACAATTACCTCAAAAGTAAGGATCATATAAACCCTAATGGCTACCCTTATAATTATTACATGAACTTCCACATCGATTTGGTTATCTCTTACATGATGCATTAGAGAACTCACCAAGGTTCAAGTGGTTAATAATGACTCTTAATATTTGGTTGAGAAAAATCACAGGAGTTCTCATTGCAGATCCCATATCATTCAGTTGTTCTTTCAGAAAACCGTCAAAGTTTTCTTCACATCCACTGTTACGTTGGTTCCTGCTAGATCCATCCATTTAATAAAAACAAAAATGTCAGTGTGAGTATATCAACAAAATTATCTTGTACTAATGAGGATGATAAACACTATGATATACTTACTCATTCACTTTATCTAAAACTATGACTCTTTCTAAAATCCTAACCATTATGGTAATGTCACTTATGCTTAGAGAATACCCTAACCGCTAATGTTATCTAAACCGAGCTTTGATACAAACTATAAGGAACCAGACTTAAAACATTACATAATCATGAATTAAATGAATAATTCACATTGAGGATCTTTTCAGGATTAATGTTTTAGATAATTAGGACATAACTATTACATCTCAAATATTACATAGTAGACACATCTACTCAGTTTCCATAAAATAAAAACTCTTAAAAAGAAACATGTCTACATTCATGTTTTAGATAGCATGTCTTTCCTTGATCCCATCCTAGACCCTATTAATCTTTAAGTCCTGTGGAAAACATTTCAAAAACTTAGGATGAGCATAAAAAGCCCAGTAAAGGTTACACAAAGAAGGAAAACTATTGGTTTTTCAAAACAACAAGTAAACCATGAATACTTTATGAAAGTAATAATTTTCACCTTTATGGAGTAGTAAAACCTCTTCACTGAATAAAAGATCATTACTTACCGTTTTGTAACCAAGATATTACCATAAAACCCATATAAATAATACATAACATATAAAGGTAACTTGGGACATAAACAAACTTAAATGGAATAACCATACAATCGACTTCCACACATATCACTAAATGGAATAGCCATATAGACAACTTCCATACCCAATTCATTGGAGGTTATAACATAACCTCCCATCCTAGTATTCACGGAACCACCCGTCATATGGTTTATCCCGTAACCACCCGTCAAATGTCCAAGTACCATTACAAAATCATAAAAATTAAAAAATTATAAAGGAAAGAAACAATTTACACATTTCAAGGACAATATATCACTTAAATATATTGACAAAAAAATCCATTATCAAAACCATTTTCAATACCAAAATACATAAAAGAGTATATGGTATTTATTTACTTTTAAAAAACATTATGGCTTGTTGAGGAAGCCAAAATAAAATAATACACACAGCGACAGAAAGGTCGTTGTCACCGCGTACATTAAAAAGAAACATAATTTTTTTTAGTTTAGTAAAACACTTCGTATAGAAAATATTATTTTTAAATAAAAGTATAATTCAAATGGGATTATACACCGTATAAAAGAAAGTTGTGTATAAAACAAAATATGCCTCAATGAAAGGATATTGAGATGAAGTCCGATACCACTTTAGAACTTTTGAAATGGTTTTCAAACATTCATGGACATATAGATAAATACATAAAATAACTTTTAAAACATAGACATGGATGATAAATTTTTAATAGAATAAATCTTTAAAACCATTTAAAATAATGTTTTAATAAATGAGTCCTTTTTCATTATGAACATTTAAATTATAAGCCACATAATAGTAGAGAATTTTCAAAACATTTAAATGACTTGAGTATAGACATAATATGGATATGGAATGTCAAAGGGTCTTTATATACACTTTAAAAAGAATTAAAGTGCATATCCTCAAGAAGTGTCTCAAGGAAGAGAAATTGAGACGTAATCCCATTCAAAGAACATGTCATTAGTGCAAGGATAAATCATTGTAATAATTATGTGTGACAAGTATAAATACACCCAATATAAGTGGATATAAATTTTAAAACAATCAAAGGTTATTCACACATACTCTTGGAAAAACAAAACTAGTGACATAGATATTTAACTCAATGAAATGAGATTGAGTTATGATTTCCCATACATGTTCGTATAAATGACGTATGAATTTATCAATGATATGATTATGGGTAGAAATAGTATATCCACAGAAAGTTTTGTGGAAATTAAAACATATATAATCCACACATAATCTTGACATAATAAAATCTAGAAGTAGAGGTTTAACCCAAAGAATTGAAAGTGGGTTAAGAAGTTCCCGCACAGAAATTCAACAGCCTAACGACGTCACTTTAGAATTCATAAAATGAGTTGATGAGAGAGAAAATGGTATCTCATCAATTGGACATAAAATTTACACCAATAAGGATATATAATAACATATCCCAACATAACAATATGTTAATTAAAAGACCCAACAAAAGAAGTCTTTTAAAAATAGGAGGGTGAAATGTTCCCATACCGATTTGGGTAACTTTCGAAACGTACACCCCATGAAAGAAGGGTCATACAATGAAGATTTAAATACCCATAAATTAAATTATATTACAAATTAATACATTCATGGTAAGTAAATAAACCACACAAAAGGAAATAGTGGCAAATGTATCATGAATCTCACGGGAAGAAAAGTGAAATAAAAACTCTTTACCTCGTGGTAATCAATGGAGTTGTATGACCAAAATATAATAAACACCAAATGAATAACATAATACCCTGAATATAAATATAATCATGATAATATATATTAAAGTGCAGCACACAATACACCACATGCAATAAATAAGTGGTGAACAATGGAAATCTCAAAGAATTAAAAGTGAGATAAGAAATCCCTTTTGAAAATTTGGCAGCCTAATGACGCCACTTAAAACTTCCAATAATGGATTTATGAGATCAAACATGGTCTCTCATAATATGAATATAAAAATTACAGAATACGGAATATAAAATAACATCTCCAAACAAAAGAAATATGAGCTTAAAAGAAATGACATAAATGATAGTACTTAAAAAGAAAGAGAGAGGTGAGATCCCTTACCTCAAGTCCGACTTGTCTTATTCATTTCTTTATATTCCTGAATAATAAACTTGAGTTAATTTCAACTTTCTTAAGAACCTTTTTTCAAGTTCTTTATTCCTTTTATATCACTTATTACCATGTCATGAACACTATGTGATTATTTAAGTTATTAACTGTCGTTTTGTCGATCATTGGTACTTGAGTCAAAAATAATTTTCTTATAATTACAGGTTGTTCATGTGGTAAAATATACATTATATCCAGAAATATATTCATGATTTAGATGTCATATATGTCATATATATCCATTATATACATGAATTTATAATATTACATAACATTTAGAGGTAAGAAATGAAATTCCCCATTCATGGAGACGGAACGCATGCACGCTACTTTCATTTATTTTTCTATATTCAATGGAATGAAATAATAATGATATAAAGGTATATTATAATTCCAGTAGAATATCATATGTAATAACATTAATTCCATCCTTTATACGTCCCACATATGGAATTAACGAATCAAATCACTTTGAGGGGGCGGTAGTCCGCACTTCCTAAAATGAAGATATCACGTTTACGCATAATGGAAACCATAAAGGTATGCCATAAATAAAAAATACAGAAGCATATGGAAAACATAATCATAATATATATCATATATAAATATAGTGATATCTTAATGGACACCATGAAATGTGTTAAAAGAAGATTGAACAATCATCGTTTCGTGAGGCAGTAATTTTTCATCCACAGAAACAGTATGTTCATTAACCATTAGACAGATGTGTGTGTATGTGTAGCTCGAATAATTATTATAAAAACATTATAGTATATTTAAGATACTGGGTTTTTTACAAAATAAAGTAATAAAAATATTTTAGGGGGTTGGAGATGCAAAATAAAACAAAATAACATAAGAGAAGACATTAACTTTAAATCAGGTAACTCAATTTGGTTTGAAGCAAAAGGGTTTGTCGAAGAGCTTTCTGCTTAAGGTGAGGCTTAAATGAGGAATAGGGGGATTTATAGAGATGAAATGGGAAGGGGTTGGCCGATACAAAGGCTTGAGAGGTGTGGGTAAGGAGGTAGAGGTGGGGGCCTTTTATAAGAGGGAGGAGGGGCACTCTTGGAATGTAAAGAAATGTTACATTATATTAAAATGAGTTTCGGATTTTAAAGGTCCCACATTGATATATTTCGAGTATAAGGTAATAAGGGTTCTAAATATACTCATCGAATAGTTTTCGGACAAGTGTATGTCTTACATATTACATTATCTTTTCATTTTATTTAAATCATTCATTGATGAGGTAATCATTGCATCATCAAGGTGTCATAAATAAATTAATTTATTTAATGTCTAAAAATTATAAAAAAAATTCTATGATGTAGGAAATCTTTTTATATTTCCAATTAATATTTATAGTCAAAAATATTACTTGTATAACCCCATGTAAAAAATGTTTTAGTAAAATAATACATGTTTGTGACATTTTTATTTTAACTTTAAATAAAAAGTTATTAATGTCATTTTCTACCAAAGTGGATTCATGGGGTCCCCAAGTTGACCCACAGATTTTCTGGGTCAGCCATGAGTCATCCAATAAGGGTAGGACATCTTTCAAGGTCATTTAAAATTATTATAACATTATTTTTACCTTAAATTACACTAATTACCTTTAATCGTGAATAATAAAACTTAAAAGTTACTATTCACCAAAAAAATTACATTAATCCCATTGAACCACATTTTACATCCTAATGATAACCATGTATGTCGGATTTTTCAAATTCAAATCACAGAATTGGTAAAGTTTCATTTAAACGAAAAATCAGTTTTTTTAACTACCACTTAGTGGTTTCACTATTCATCAAAGATTGAAGTTTGTCAAAAAAATACCAAAAAATCACCCTAAGCTATATTTGATATTCCAAATTCAAAAATTATGTCTATTTTAAAAAATTCAAAACATATAAGTTTCATTAATTGATTTAATAATTAATTTCTTCTGTCAAAACAAATAGCGTGTTTTGAAGAAACAAAATATATCAAAATATTGACACTAGTTTAAGTCCAATTTCAAAGTGAAATTAACTACAATGACCACCATTGGACTAAATGGTAAAAATATATTCTAATTTCACCTTAAAACCAATTAAAATGATGATCAAATCATATAAATAAATTAGATTAAAAAGAGGTTTTCAATTAAAATACAACTTTTTTCACTTATTCATTAAAAATGGACTTTATCAAAAATAAAAAAAAACCTACAAAAAGTAAATTTTGATATCCCGATTATAAAGAAGTATTTTATTTGGTCCAATATAACATATAAAATTGTCAACAAGTGGATTTAAAAAGAGTCCCCCATCAAAAGGCGGTTAATCGACCTTTTAAAGAATATTTATTATATTTACGCTTAAAGTTGGATTCATTCGCATTTTAAGCCTCTAACATTTATTGGATAAAAGTAAAAATATTTGACAAACATATATAATAATTTTTTATTTAGTTATATTTATTCCCACCATTACAACGTCTATACATTAACTACCATTTAAAATAATATTATTTTATTATGAGATTGCAATGTAAGATTTCCAGGAAACTCGTTGTTGCGTCTTGGGTATGCCATCGAGCATAGCGTTCCCTTTAAAGTAATATTAATATTTTATTCACAAAAAAATATATAAATATGAAAATATCATATTCCTTATTTACCTGGGGTGTTACAAATCTCGCATCAGGTTCACACATAACTGTTAGGTCCAAAAGTGGCCTAGATACACTTAGGGGGGCGGGGTGAATCGGGGTAAATATTTTCATTTCTAATTTTTTCCCGCCCCAATATATCATGATCCCTTTATTATAAGGGAACCTTGTTTTCAATTAATTCTTAATGCTAATATTTTTCTTTCTATTCTTATTTAATAATGAATCTTTGAATGTAATGCATGAATGAAATCAAAAGGATACACTAATTTTTACTTCATTCACACTCACTGGGCTACTTCCAAGGAGCATACAACAACGATGTACCGATTATACCAAATTCACTAAGTCTCACTGTAAATAATGATGTTTTAGGGTATATATATTCTATGTCGAGGCTAAAAACCATTATAAGGTATTGGGTTTTCTCACTATATTCCAAAGGGTCAATCCCTTTGTCTTTTTCTCTGGGTCCCTTCCAGTGGAAAGGATCATCATCTTCCTTTTCCTTTACTCACTGCTCTTGGAAGGTATCCAGTCAATGTTTATAGAATTGTAAGTCCTTTAATTTTCTCTAAATAATACATCCTCTATTGTATATGGATTCTCTATTGATGATCATCTTTCATCCAAGTGATGAATACCACATTCCCATAACTGTACTAGGAAATGAATTATAAACAACTTTCATGATTCTTTCTTCCTTTGCAAATATACTCTTTCATAAAGCTCAAACAGAGTTTCATGAAGCTCCCACCTTTTGTGAAGCTCTCTTATCCATCGTGAATCACACCTCTTTCATGAATCTCAACTAGCCTTCGCAAAGATCCTTTCCTTCGAGAAGCTTACTTAGCCTTCATGAATTACCTTATCTTCATGATGCTTAGAATATTCGGTTGAATTTTACAACCTTCATGAACTTCTTCGCATATCACATTCACAAAACACCTTTCTCGAACCTCCTTCATGATTCCATATCCTTATGATATTTTTAAGACTCCCTATTTTTCTAAAGGTGGATAGAGGCCTATTTATAGGCTCTCCATTTATTCCAGAACCTTCTAGGCTACATCATCACCATTTCATGATGTTCCTTTACATCCTTCGCGATGCTCCCATTTTTGTGAAGCTCTACAAAAACTTCTCAGTTGCGGTTCTCTTCATAATCTTGGAGACTCTCATTATTACTTTCTTCCTCTACAATTATCTACTTGTGATTCTCCTTACCATCACAGTTAACAAAGCTCACCATACTCATTAATATCACCATCAAAATATTTACACCTTTACGAATCAAAATTATTGAAGACCATATTCATGAAACCCATGTATTTTCTATATTTTTAAGATATATTCAAGGAACTCCATATTTCACAATGCTAGCCAAAATCCAAATTTTAGACCCCAAAATGTTGGCACCCTGGGAAACTGCGTCACCTTGTCTACAGAATTTTCTATACAGATTCCATGGAATCCATTACTTTTTCGTGGATATTTTTTAATATACCATGTCAATAATATCACTGGAGTTCCACCACATACCTTAGAAACCCGTTTTTTCAATAAACACAATCAACCTAAAAATAAAGAAATGTTACCATGGAGATTTTTTTCTAAAAAATATCCGCCTTGGGTTTGTTGAAAACCCTTTCATAATTTGATACTGAATTGAATATCCTTCCATATTCTTTCCCCATTCACTTATTGTGATTCATATAGTAATCAAATAGACACTCAAAACATACTCTACCCTCACATGATCCATTCTCAATGTGAGAAATAAGAGTGGTATACAAAGTTCAAGAATGAACCACTTCATTCCTAAAACCATTCAACATCATTCATTATGTACTTAATCTATTGTGATATATAATCATTGATCAATTATATTTAGCATCATCAGAGTTAAAACTACCCATATCTCATTGCTCCCCCTATCAAGCTACTCCACCTATCACAACTTCTCCCTCTGTCTTGTCTAAGATAGTTTCTCCATTTTAATAGCATAATTTTCCATCTTTGTCAAAGAACTTGAATCCCATAACTTTTAGGTCTAAAATATGGTAAATAAAATATATTAGCACATTTGGAAAAAACATACCATACTTCAAGGATAGGGGGATACCATATCCATACTATTTAATGTGTGGGGTTTTGACTAAACTCCCAAAGCCAGTCGATGCCTCTCAAACACATCAATGGGTAAGGCCTTTGCCAAAATGTCTGTAAGAAGTAGTTATGTAGGCACATAATTCAACTTCAAAATCCCTAATTCCACATTATCCAAAATAAAATGAAACATTATTTCAATGTTCATTGTCCATGAGTGTTGGAATAGATTTTTTCTTAGATTTATAGAACTTAAATTATCATAATAAATTCCTATTGGAGATTTCACTTCAACCCGCATATCCTCAAGTTTCTACTTCATCCATAATAATTGTGTTCAGTCATGAGTGGTTGAAATATATTCATCTTATGTGGTTATGAATGAAATTAAATCATATTTCTTTCGTAACAAAGAAATACATAAACCGCCAAGATACAATGCAGAACCCAATGTTGATTTTCTATAATATGCTGAACCAACCCAATTTTCATCTGTATATCTCAAAAACTCATTATGAGATTTTTTATGGTATAGAATACTAAAATCCACCATGCCCTTGATATGATTAAGTATTTATGTCACTGAAATCACATGAATTTATTGGGTATTATATTAATACTGTGTTGCTTGATATGTATAAAAAAATATCTAGTCATCTCACGATTAAGTAACATAGAATTCCAATGATCTACCTGAATTCTATGATATTGACCACTTTTCCTTCATCATCCCAAGAAATATTCAATTAGGTAGCCATCGGGGTCTTCATCTCCTTGTAATTATCTATTACAAACCTTCTCAAAACCAATTTAGCATAATTATATTGAAATATTATTGTGTCATTCTTTCCATGTGTTACCAGCCCCATCATCTATTGATTTCTATCATTGTTGACATAGAGATTGAAATCAAATCCACCATGATGAAAACCAAGATTCTCAAAAAACTGATCGATCCATGATTATTCTATTAGTTCTTAATTCAACCCATACTATTCTTTCTTTTTCCAACACACATTGTTGTCATTTTCAGGAATGAGAGAGCCATATTTGTTTTCAATATATGCTTATTCTTCCAGAAAATGATTCTAAAATGCAACCCAGATTTCCATCTACAATACATCAAACAATATTTTAATTGCTATGGTCAAGAACAATAGGATAGTTTTTGGCTTTTAAATAGGTTAAATGTCTCATCAACATTGATACCCTCAATATGGGAGTATCTTATGCACACTATTCAGGCTTTGTTTCAAAACATTGTTCCATCTTCATTTATCTTGGTATGAAAAACCCATTTAGTCCTGAAGAAATTCTTATCTGTTGGTCTTGAAACAATCTCCCATCTCTCACTCTTCTCAATATAGTAAGGCTCTTCTTTCATATCCTGGACCCATTTCTCAACTCTAGATGCATTCTCAAATCATTTAGGTTCTATATGAGATATAAAGGATACCTATTGTATTGAATTCATTCTTAATGCTTGAACTGGTGCTGCCTTATCACCAATGATGTTCTAAATTTCAATTTCATCTTCTCTCTTTGGTTTCCTTGTAGATATATATTTGAATTATTCAATCTCATCATCGTTATCGTAAATTTGTCCAAATTTTAAAATTTTACTTTCCTTGAGTTGCTTACCTTCTCATTGATACCATAACAAAACTATTCTCTATTTTGTTATAGATTCTATACATTTTTTACTTCATTGATGTCATTTCATTCAACTGCTTTTCTACCCTCATGTTAAAACATTGTTGAAATTCTATCACAGCTTCATCGTACTATGAAAACATTCAGTTGATACCATATTGTTAGAGAAAATAGATAATAATGATATATATTGGGTTTTATTCTTCTCCTCCTATCGGTCTTCTTAATTTGAAATATCATAAAAATTCAGCCTTTATATCCCATTAATATCTTACTTCTAATTTCAGATATATATTGATCCACCTATGATGTGAAAATATTCTTGTTATTGGGCCCACTATTTAGAACCATATACATTCTTCTTCTATTGCATCATTTATTCTCTTGTGGCACTTTTCAATAATCCATCATCAAAACCACTAAGCCTACTCAGTCAGATCTCAGTGTAGCAAACAAGAGATAAAGAAGATGAAAAAATCATTCTCAATTGAGCTCAATTACTTTAATACATTTCAGGAATCTATAAACCATTAAATCCATGAAAGTAATTCTTCCAGATTAATTCTTCATCTCTTTTAAATAATTGGATTTAGTTGATATTCTGGGGCAAATCACATAATCATTTTTCATCTTTTAATGACACTTCCCCATGGATCATATCTCTCATTAAACCTTAAAAAATTAACATCAGTTAATAGAATTTATACACATAGGGAGAGGGGATTCTCTAGAGTTCTCAATAAGTGAAATATTGTTGATCCTGAAGGATCAAACCTCTAATACTTTCTTGAAAAGGAAAATACTATTTTTGTTCTTGTTCCAACTACCCATCCAACCAAAACTGTTTTGTCCATATGACTAAACATTATTTACCCACATTATGAGTCTTTTTCTGATATTTGGGTTCTTTAGGTTTTGAATTTTTCACTATTTTGGTTTTTTACACACTATTAAAAATTTATATCTTTGATACTCTACCCTAATTCCATTTTTCATGATTCATTCTCTGAGCTTGAATATCTCCATTAGTCTTCTTATATATCTTATTAATCAATTGGAGGTATCTTTCCCTTCCTTTAAAATCACGCCTTATGAAACCTTTTAGATTGTGGAGGCAACCATTATTCATTTTTCTTTAATTGGTTTTTTGAGCCTCCACATTATTTCTTATTATTGGTGAGTTCTTTATTGAATGTACATTCTTCATACACACAACTGGTGTAAAACTTCAATTTTTCTTATAGGTTCTTTCTCATTATTTTTCTTAGTGTTGTTGTGAGTGTAGTAGAGGTGTTGATTGAAACCCCTTTTTTTGAGCTCCATGTGTGTCCCCTCAGGCTATAAACTTATTATTAAACATATCTTGTTGTATTCTAATATAGTCTTTCTCTTTATACACCACTTTAGTTAGGGATATCTTTTCTATTTCCATTTCCATCCTTACATTCTTCCAGTTGCAACATTTTTCTAAATTCCCATAATTAAAACATATGAAACACCTCTTATTTAAAACATACCTCGTGTAATAATTTATTAGTTGATATGTTGATACAACTGGAGTTCTTCTTCTAAGATTGTTCTCCTCGGATTCATAAGACATATTAATGGTGTCTCCCACTTTTCCACAATAGTATAATTTAATGGATAATTTTTTATGAGAGACTATTCATTTATATTTCTCAAGACACTTATTCGTATTCACATATTTGGGAATATTTCTACCTAAAAAATTTAAAATATAGTCCAAGTCTTCATAACAAAAAATTTAAGTATGACCATGCATCCCATAGAAATAAAACATGATGTCATCACTTCTTGTACAAGTCATTTTAGGTCTGTGTTAATCACCTACATGACTTTTTTTATTTTTAGAATTTGTTATATCTCTTTTCATATAAGGAAAGGGAGAGGGTTCACCATATAAAATTATATATTTTCCCAAACTACATCTCCTTGGGATTAGAGAATCTATTCTTGTTTCTACTCATAAATAAGACATGTTCCATTCATTTCATTAGAACCTACCGAAGGATAGTAAAATACCAAGTGAAAATCATTTTTCAATTTGGGATTTCAATTGTCATTAGATTCCATAGCTTCTTATTTTTTCGATTTTATCTCTTCTTGAAATTGATGTATCATCTTATCCTTGATTCACGATGAGCAATCAGTTCCCTCGTGAGATTCTTCCCTTTAGTCATCTCATCTTTTTGTTTTTGTGTGAGCTTATCCACCAAATCACCTTTCTTCTTTATTTCAAATTTTTCTTGAGAAATAGAATCAGAAAAACATATTTTCTGTTCTTGTAACCTTTTATTATTCTGAACTAGTCCAAATATATGTGTAGTAAGGTCATCACTTTAGATGTCCAGATTCTGAATTTCATTGACTTCTAATTCTATTCATATTTAACAACATTGGGATTTTCATTCTATCAAGAAATATTTTTTAGTTCCTTATATTCGGAATCATTCTTCTCCCTCATATTAGTATCCACATCAATGAGCCTTTGATATAAACATCTTATCTTATTGACCTCAATTTCTAGTTCTAGGATCTGCATATCTTTATATTTTATTTTTTATCCAATTTCCAATTTAATTCCATTATTTCATAGACATCTTCCACTTTTTTGCTTCTTATAATTTCTTTATCCTCAGTATTTTCAACACCACATTGAATTTCAAGAACTTCACCCATTCATACAATATCATTGAGTGAGACTATCTTTTCCCTATCTAATTTATCTAATCCTTCCTTCAGAAAACTATTGGATTCCTTAAACTGAATCACACTTTTTCAATAAGAAATTTCACATTGAGAAATACCACATGGATTATACTTTTTATTCAACGTTATTGCCTTTGTGATGTCACACCGAGAAAAGATAAGACTTAATATCAGGATTTGACAATCTACTGAACCCATTTAGAGGCGAAAAATATGATAAAATAAAACTTCTTTTTAACACTACTTTTTCTTCCCAGAAGGGGCCTGGATACCTTGAGGAAGGTTGAGGGAGGGGGGTGAATTAGGGTACATATATTCTTTTCAAAATTATTTCTTTCCCAATAGATATTGACCTGTTTATTATAATTATCACCCAGATTTCACTTAAGTTTTAATGCCGATCTTATTCATTCTATTTTTATCTAATTATGATGCTTTAAATGTAAGGGATGAAAGAAAGCATATAGACACATTTATTTTTTACTTGGTTCACCTCACTAGGTTACATATAATGAATATACAATGGCGATGTGATGATTATACCAAATTCACTAAGGATCACTACCAAAAATGATGGTTCAGTCTAGATCTAGTTTATACCCAAGCTCTCTGCATTACAAGGTTTAGGGGTTTCACAGTGCATTCCTATGGGACACTCCCTATGTATCCTTCTCTTGCTCACTATAGGTGGAAGGGATCACCATCTTCCTCTTCCATCACTCACTGCTCTTAGAAGTGATCCAATCAGAGAATATAGACTTGTAGTTCCTTTCATTATCTATAATGACTACATTCAATGTTGTATATGGATTCCCTTTTGATGTTCTAATTTCATCCAAGAGATGAATTCCACTTTACCATAGCTGTACTGAGCAATGACTTCTAAACAACATTCATGTTTCTTAGTACCTTCTCAAAGCCCCTCTTTTATGATGGTCGAATAGCATTTCGTGATGCTCATACATTTTATGAAGCTCTCTTAGCCATCTAGAAGCACACCACTCTCTTGAAGCTCAACTAGGCTTTGTGAATGTCATTCCTTTTGTTCATCTTACATAGCTTGCGTGAATTCCATTTACACTATGATGATCAGAACATTCGGTTTCATTTTATATCCTTCTAGAACTTCTTCGCCCATCACCTTCGTGAACCACCCTTCACGAACGAACCTTCTCAAACCTCCTTCATGATTTTGGAGCCTTAAATTTTCTGTTAACTCTTGTTACTTTTTAAAAGGTGGTATGGGTTTATTTATAGGTGTTACACCAATTCTAAAAACTTTGGGGACACTCATAACCATTTCATGAGGCTACTTCATTTCCTTCACGATTCTACCTTTTTTAAACTGATCCTTAAGAAATTAGTGTTCATGATGCTCATCATAATTTCACAGCATCCTATAACTACTTTGTACCACAGTGACGCTCTGCTCGTGATGCTCCTCGCCATTTCCAATGGAAAAGCTAATCGTACTCGTGGAGCTCACCATAAAAATCTCTGTACCTTTACGAAACACAATATTTAAATACCATCTTCACAAAACTCATTCCATTTCCATATTTTTAATATATATATTTATGGATATCCATTTTTCGTGATTCTATCCATAATTAAAATTCTGGACGCCAAAAATTTGGAACACTGGGAAATGATGTCAGCTTTTGTACACACTTTTGTGTACCACTTCCATGGAATCCATTTGTTTGTCTTGGGTATTATTCAACATACCATGTCAACAATCTATCTGGAGTTCAACCACTTACCATGGAAACATTTTTCGTTAAAACACACAATCCACCCAAAATTGTTGCAATGTTACCTTGAGAAATTTATTCCCAATAGTACCCCCTTTGGATTCTTTGACAACTCCCACATAATATGATACATCATTGGAGATAAATCATTATTCTACCACAATTTTATCTTGATATTCAGATAGAGATCAATGAATTACTCAACACGTACTTTAAGCCCACATGAGCCTTGCTTAGGGTGAGGAATAAGAGTAGCATGCATAGTTCATCAATGAACCACTTTATTCCAAAAAAAAAACAGACACATTTCATTATGAAATCCAAATCGAATTATATATATTCTTTGATCAATCACCTTTAGCCACTTAAAGTTTAAAAATCCCCCTATCTCACTACCCCCTATATCGTTGCTCCACCTGTCCTAGATCCTCCCCATATATTTACTGAGGTACTTTCTCCCTTTTAATAGAACAATTTATTCCCATTTGTCAACGAACATGAATTTCATTCCTTTTAGGTATAAAAAAAGGAAAATAACACATATTATAACATTTGGAAAAAACATACCATACCACAGGAAGATGGGGTTCCCATATCCTCACTTTTTCATGTTCAGGGAGTCAAGAGAACTCCTAGGGCCAGTCGATGCTTCTCGAATGATTCATTGGGTAAGGTGTTTGTCTGAATATCCACACCCAGTAGTTATGTAGGCACATTATCCAACAAAAGAATCCCGTGTTACACCTTCTCCATGATAAAATGACACTTTGTTTCAATATGATTTGTTCATGAGTGATGGAATTGTTTTTTGTTAAGATATATTGTAATTGAATTATAACAATTAATTTTGATTGTAGATTTCACAACAACTCCAATAACCATAAGATTCTACTTCATCCATAATAATTGTGTGAAATCTAGAGTGGCTGAAATATATTCATCTTCTTAGGTTCCCAATGAACTAAAAACTTGTTTCATTCTCCACCATGAAATGTAAAAACCACCATGATATAATTCACCACCAAATGTTGTTTTTTATAATCTGCTGAACCATCCCCATCTGCATATGTAAGTCCCAATAACTCATTATTATATTATTCATTATACAAAAAAACCAAAAACAACCATTAAAATGATATGTGGGAGTATTTTTTCACTGTTAGAACATGACTTTCTTGGGGATTATTTTGATATTGAGTTTCTTGACATGTGGAAAAAACAATATCTTGTCCTTTCATTGTTAATTATAATAGACTTCAAATTATCTTTCTATATTCGGTGATATTGAAAACGTTTCTTTCATCATCTTAAGAAAGATTCATTCGGGTATTCATAGGTGTCTTCAAATCCTTTCAATTATCTATTTAAGATATTCTCAAAATATATTTTTAATATTTATATTGTTAAATTAATGTTCCATTATTTACTTGTGTTACCAGAACTATAATCCTTTGATTACATTCATTGTTGACATAAAGATTTCAATCAACTCTATCTTGATGAAAACCGAGCTTCTTCAAAAACTGAGCAATCCTTGAATATGATTCCCTTTTTGCATGCTTCAGCCCATATAATTCCTTCTTTATCCAAAAACACTATTCTCATTTCCATGAGTGAGAAATCCATTTGGTTTCTCAATATAAACTTCTTCTTCTAGAAACCCATTCAGAATTGCTGACCTAAAATTCATATGGAATATAGAGAAAATTCTTTGCACTATTATGGTTAGGAACACTCTGATAGTTTATAGCCTCAAAATAGGTGAAAATGTATAATCCCCATAGATACCATCTATCTAAGAGTATCTTTTCACACTGGGCATTGTTTTTTTTTAATCAAGATGTCACATTCATTCATCTTGTTACAAAAGAAACATTTATTCCTGATGAAATTATTATTTGTTGGTCTTAAAACAATCTCAATCTCCTATTCTTCTCAATCTAGTTAGTCTCTTCATTCATATCCTAAACCCGGTTCTCATCTATAGATGCTTCATCAAGACATTTAGGTTGTACATATGATAGGAATCATACCTGTTGTAATGACTTAATTCTTCTTGCTTAAACTGGTGCTTCCTGATAAAAATGATGTTCTACCTATCAATTTCAGCTTCACAAATTGGTTTTTGTGAAGATATAGATTTTAATTATTCATTTTCAAATTATTTATCTTCATATGAATCCTCTTTTTACACATTTACCTTCCATAAGTTTCTTACATCCTCGTTGCCTCCATAAGGAAACTATTCACTATTATGTTAAAAATTCTATCCATTCTCGAGTATAGTGAAATAATTTCTTTCAACTACTTTTAATGCAACATGTTAAAACATTTTTTAACTTCTCTCATAGCTTCTTAGTATCCTGAAATCAATCTGCTAATACCATATCATTATAGAAAAATGGATAATCATGAAATACATGAGTTTTTATGCTTCTCTCACAATAATTATTCTTGATGTAAGATAAATAAACATTTATCATTTATATCTAATTGAGATCCTAAATATGAATTAAGAGATAGAGTCCTCCCCCTATGATGTGAAACTTTTCCTGTTGTTGGGCCCACTATTTTGAACCACGATCATTTTTATTACCCTACATCATTTATTCTCATGTGACCTTTTTCAATGAGCCATCAACATAACCGTTATGGTTACTGATTCATAAGTCAGTATAGGAAACACGGGATAAAGTTATTAACATAATCATTATCTATTTGAATCAATTATATCCATACATTTTAGGATTCCATAAACTGGTACCTTCTTTAAAGGAAATCTTCCTGATTAATTCTATATGACTTATGATAGAGAATATTGTATTTGGGGATTTAGTGAAATTGGGAAATAGATAGATATACTTCTTAAATCCTTAAACTTTAATTGCATATATGGCTATATCATATTTTAAGATATGGGTCTATTATAAGGCATATAATTTGATATCATTCCATTACCTATAAATTATGTTATATATAATTTTTCTATCATAAAGATATAATAATAATCATATAATAATCATATAATACCATAAAATTATGTATTGAATGATGAATATCAGAGAGACCATGTTTAGATATCTCTCACATTGTTTATCACTAAAAAACCATTTTATATATTGAAGTGTGTATGAGTGTTATATTATCTAATAGGTAACATTATTTTTATGTATAACATTACTCGAATGTTTTATAATTATTGAGTAAATATTATAGATAATCATGGACTATGAAAAAAGGCTGTAAAAGGTAAAAATACAATTTAGATGATGTTCTACCGAGTAACACATTTCCTCCTATCGATTCTACCTTGGTAATCATTCCTCATCATCCAAATTTTATGTCATGATATATTAGCTTGTTGTGGAAGGGTATTGAATTCCACCCAAACATGAATTGATTCATTTCAACCTAACCATACAATATTATGGAGTTAGTACAATGCATTTCCATCTGGGATCATGATCAAGAATATTGATGAACATGATGGTATAAGATATTATATAAAATTTATGAGTTATAAATTAAAATGTATACATGGTTTAAGGTTTCAAACATGGTGATATTGGGAAATTTGGTTTTTAATTATTCCTACTGTATTGAAAAATTCTACTTAATTCCAGAGAAACCCTTTAAAAATTCAATATAACCCAAGAGTGGGTCTATAGATCATGGTTTTCATATTTTATCATTTTTTGATTTCATGGAATATAATATATGATTAATTTTTCAATACATTCATTTATCCTAAGGTGTAATGAGTGATTGTGTTCACATATAATATTTAAAACATATGTTGATAGGAAAAAAGTATGAATGTATGTGATTGATAAACTAATTTTAGAAAGAGGTTTTGTTAATGAAAATAAAAACAAAAGTTTTTTCAAAACATTCCGATAAATATTTTTGTGGTAATTAAATAACTAAACATATGGATGAATATTAGCCCCAGTCATTACTACTTGATTACATGTGATGTAAACCATTCTTGTATTGTAAATATAACCCTATGTGGGGGTAGATTGTCTATAAAAATATCATACTTTATATAAAAATCCTTATATGATAATGTTGTATGAAAATGTTGGATTGATAGATCATTAAGAGGAAAGAAATATCACATATTTAGTGTAAGGGTAATCCTAGAGTTGGAGGTCTAGTTTTATTGATTGTCTAATAGGGGTTAGATCCAAATGAAAGATGTATAGGTAAGAGATGCCTTCTGATATGTGGTGAAGAAGCTCTTGTTATTTCATTATGATCTATAACCTATAAGTAATATAATATTTTTAATTACGAATTGATCTTATTGTGTATGATATATGAATCAGAGTGGTGTGAGCTATGAGTGGTTGTAAAATGATATGAAAATCTCCTTATTTTTAATTGAGCTAATTTTTTAATATGTGACTGTATCCCATGAGTGTTGGTTTATCGAGGCCCATATATTTCTTAGATATGTGAAGTCCAAATATTTTTTATGATTTATTCAAGGTGACATGATATCAAGTGTTATCCAAAACATGTTGATTTCTTTGAGAGTTTATAGGATAATGGAATATATATTTTTTGATAGATGGTTTTTGTGTAGAAAGTAGTCATTTACGATTCATAAATAGGTACATGAACCTTGGATTTTGGTAATAATATTTTATTTAAAAGTTGTGGTGGTGGAATGATAGTAAATATTTTTACACATTAATTCAATTAAATTTTTGATAGATTTTTAGAATCTAATTTTATCTTGAATGGATTGAAAATGGACATGAAATTCCTATATTATTCTCATATTTTAGTCATTATATTATAATTTTTTTATAGAGATAATTTTCTGTGTTAAATTATTGAATAAAATATTGAACAATAGATTTTTATAATGGAAATAGGGTTATTTCATTAGTGAATATTCTCTTGTATGAAAATGGATGATAAATAGTTGTACATTGAGTGTGGAGCATAGATGATGGAGATGACCACATGAGTTTATTATATCATATGTGATGCTTTATTTGAAATCATGCAACTGATATTTCAATCTTTCAAAAAAATTCTTTTGAAAGGGGAACATGTGGGAATTCGATCCATCCATTATTTTAAAGAGATACCTTATCCAACCATTACTAGTGGATTGGGATCCCAATACACAAATAACGTGATTGAGAATATCAAAATTTATTTTGAGAATATTAATAATAATATGGAGTTCTTAGTGTTCATGTAGGTTACTAAATCTGAGGATGAGTCTATTTAGTTGTGAATAGAATTGGATATGATAAAATATAGTGTTGGACCATCCAAGATATACATTCATTCTATCATATTTCCATGTTTTTTCTAAATATTTAACATCGTACGATTTTATGTGTGTTTACAGAGGTTTGATGCCACGAGAGACTAGTAGAGGTGTAAATTACCATGTATTAATGGTTGATATAATTTTTCTAATACTTATATGGTGTAGGATAATTATTGGAACTATACATTGAGAAATTACTTGAGGAATTTTTACGGGTTGATGTAATTTCCTTTCTTTTTAATTCCTAGTATAAGGTTGCAATGTAGGAATTAGAATAGGAGGTGGATGTTTCGTAAAACAATGATTCTTTTCTTACGTAACTATTACATTATTTTGAATGAAAAAAACATAATATCATTACAAAACTATGCTCTAATGGTTCAGTATCCTAGGAAAATTGGGACCAGACATAAGTTATAAATAATAATTCATAAACATTTATTTAAAATATTCTTCTTTGTCCTTATATTTCTCATGAAATCCTTAGGACATGTAGTCATGTGAAGATATACATCAAATAAAGGGGTAAATTAAAATCACAGTATGATGATTGATAAGAACATGAATCAATATAACTTGGATGAGTATAATAATAATCACAAAATAAGCATAATATCATCATCATAATCATGATTAGAAGCATTAAATAAATGAATGGAATGTAGAAATGCATAAAAATATAACATGATGTATTAATGGTTAAAAATACACATTATTTTGAACCAATCTTATAAGGACTCGGCCTTAAAACATTACATAATTTTGAATTAAATTAATAATTTACATTGAGGATCTTTTCAGGTTTAGAGTTTTAGAGAATTTGGACATAACTATTACATCTCAAAGATTACATAGTAGACACATCTACTCAGTTTCCATAAAATAAAAACTCTTAAAAAGAAACAAGTCTAGTTCCATGTTTTATATAGCATGTATTTCCTTGATCACATCCTTGACCCTATTAATATTTAAGTCCTGTGGAAAACATTTCAAAAACTTGGGATGATCATAAAAAGCCCAGTAAAGGTTACACAAAGAAGGAAAACTGTTAGTTTTTTAAAACAACAAGTAAACCATGAATACTTTATCAAAGAATTACTTTTCACCTTTATGAGGTAGTAAAATATCTTCACTGAATAAAAGCTCATTACTTACACTTTTGTAACCAAAAGATTACCATAAAACCCATATAAAGAACACATAACATATAAAGGTAACTTGGGACATAAACATACTTAAATGGAATAACCATACGGTCGACTTACACACATATCACTAAATGGAATAGCCATACAGCTGAATTCCATAACCAATGCATTGGAGGTTATAACGTAACCACCCGTCCTGGTATTCACGGCACCACCCGTCATACGGTTTATCACATAACCACCCGTCAAATGTCCAAGTACCATTACAAAATCATAACACATAAAACAATTATAATGGAACGAAAACATTTAAACATTTCAAGCACAATATATCACATAAATATATTGACATAACAAATCCATTATCAAAACCATTTTCAATACCAAAATACATAAAAGAGTATATGGTATTTATTTACTTTTAAAAAACATTATGACTTGTTGAGGAATCCAAAGATCAAATAATACTTGCGGCGGCAGAAAGGTCATTTTCACCATGTATGTTAAAAAGAAACATACTTTTTATCTTTTAGTAAAACACTATGTATAGAAAAGATTAATTTTAAATAAAAGTAAATGTCAAAGGCGTTTATACACCATATAAAAGAAAGTTCTGTATAAAACAAATATGACTCAATAAAAGGATATTAAGATGAAGTCGCATACCACTTCGAAACTTTTGAAATGGTTTTCAAATATTCATGTAAATATACATAAATCCTTAAAATAACTTTTAAAACATGGACATGGATGATAAATGTTTAAAAGAATAAATCTTTAAAACCATATAAAACAATGTTTTAAAAAATGAGTCATTTTCCATTTTGAACATTGAAATTATAATCCACATAAAATTAGACCATTTTCAAAACATTTAAATGACTTGAGTATAGACATAATATGGATATGGAATGTCCAAGGGGCTGTATATACACTTTAAAAAGAACAAAAGTGCATATCATCAAGAAGTGTCTCAAGGAAGATAAATTGAGACGTAATCCCATTCAAAGAACGTGTCATTAGTGCAAGGATAAATCAATGACATAATAATGTGTGACGAGTATAAATACACCCAATATAGGTGGATATAAAGTGTAAAACAATCAAAGGTCATTCACACATACTCTTGGAAAACCAAAACCAACGATATAGATATTTAACTCAATGAAATGAGATTGAG
This sequence comes from Viscum album, assembly GCA_963277665.1. Lineage (NCBI taxonomy): Eukaryota > Viridiplantae > Streptophyta > Magnoliopsida > Santalales > Viscaceae > Viscum > Viscum album. Next base: position 176,668,354 of record OY728157.1, read on the forward strand.
GTATGATTTCCCATACAATTTCGTATAAATAACATGAGAATTTATCAATGAGATTATTATGGGTATAAATAGTATATCCATACAAAGGTTTGTGGAAATTACAACATAGAGATTCCACACATAATCTTGGAATAATAAAATCAAGAAGTAGAGGTTTAACCCAAGTAATTGAATGTGGGTTAAGAAGTTCCCTCACAGAAATTCGACAGCCTAATAGTGTCACTTTAGAATTAATAAAATGATTTGATGAGAGAGAAAATGGTATCTCATAAATTGTACATAAAATTTACATAAATAAGGATATATAAGAACATATCCCAACATAACAATATTTAAATTAAAATACCCAACAAAAGAAGTCTTTTAAAAAGAGGAGTGTGAAAGGTTCCCTTAGCGATTTGGGTAACTTTCGAAACGTACACCACATGAAAGAAGGGTAATACAATGAAGATTTAAATACCCATATATTAAATTATATTACACAAGGAATAAAATCATGGTAAGTACATACACCACACAAAAGGAAATAGTGGCAAATGTAGCATGAATCTCATGGGAACAAAAAGTGAGATAAAAACTCTTTACCTCGTGGTAATCAATGGAGTTATATGACCAAAAGATAATAAACACCAGATGAATAACATAATACCATGAATATAAATAGAATAATTATAATATATATGAAAGTTAAGTACACAATACACCACTTTCAATAAATAAGTGGCGAACAATGGAAATCTCACAGAATTAAAAGTGAGATAAGAAATCCCTTACGAAAATTCGGCAGCATAACAGGGCCACTTAAAACTTACAAAAATGGATTTATGAGATCAAATAGGGTCTCTCATAATATGAAAATAAAATTTCAATAATGAGTAATATAATATAACATCCCCCACCATAAGAAATACAATCCTAAAAGAAATGACATAAAAGAGAGTACTTAAAAAAGAGAGAGAGGTAGGATACCTTACCTCAAGTCCGACTTGTCTTGTTCGTTTCTTTATATTCCTGAATAATAAACTTGAGTTAATTTATACTTTCCTAAGAACCTTTTTTCAAGTTCATTATTCCCTTTATATCACTTATTACCATGGTATTAACACTATGTAATTATTTAAGTTAATAACGGTCATTTTTTCGATCATTGGTACTTGAGTAAAAAATAATCTTCTTATAATTACAAGTTTCTCATGTGGTAAAACATCCATTATGTCCAGAATTATATTCATTATTTAGATATCATATATGTCATATATATCCAGTATATACTTTCATTTATAATATTACATAACGTTTAGAGGTATGAAATGAAACGCACCGTTCATGGAGACGGTAATCCGTTTGTATGCTTGAACGCTACTTTAATTTATTTTTTTGTATTCAGTGGAATGAAATAATTATTATATAAAGTTATATTATAATTACAGTAGGATATAATATATAATAACATTAATTCCATATTTTATACGTCCCACATATGGCATTAACGAATCAAATCACTTTGAGGGGAGGTAGTATGCACTTCCTAAAATGAAGATATCGCGTTTACACATAATGATAACCATAAGTGTATGCCATAAAGGAAAAATACATAATCATATAGAAAACATAAAAATAATATATATCATATATAAATATAGTGAAATCTTAATTTCCACCATGAAAGGTGTTAAAAGAAGATTGAACAATCATCGTTTCGTGGGGCAGTAATTCGCCATCCACAGAAACAGTATGTTCATTAACCATTAGACGGAGGTGTGTGTAAGTGTATCTAGAATACTTCTTATAAAAAAATTATATTATATTTAAGATACTTTTTTTGTTACAAAATAAAGTAATAAAAAGAGTTTAGGGGGTTGAAGAAGCAAAATAAAACAAAAGAACAGAAGAGAAGACATTACCTTTAAATCGGGTAACTCCATTTGGTTTGAACCAAAAGGGTTTCTTGAAGAGATTTCTGCCTAAGTTGAGGATTCAATGATGAATAGAGGGATGTGGAGAGATGCAATGGTCAGGGGTTGGCCGAGACAAAGGCTTGAGAGGTGTGGGTAAGTAGGTAGATGTGGGGGCCTTTTATAAGATGGAGGAGGGGCACTCTTGGAATGTAAAGAAATGTTACTTTATATTAAAATGAGTTTCGAATTTTAAAGGTCCCACATTGATATATTTCGATTATAAGTTTATAATAGTTCTAAATATACTCATCCAATAGTTTTTGTACAAGTGTATGTCTTATATTTTACATTATCTTTTCATATTATTTAAATCTTTCATTAATGAGGTAATCGTTGCATCATCATGGTGTCATAAAAAAATTAATTTATTTAATGTATAAAAATTATAAAAAAAATAATATGATGTAGGAAATAATTTTATATTTATAATGAATATTTATAGTCAAAAATATTACTTGCATAACCCCATGTAAAAATTGTTTTAGTAAAACAATACATGTTTGTGACATTTTTTATTTTAACTTTAAATAAAAAGTTATTAATGTCATTTTCCTACCAAAGTGGCTTCATGGGGTCCCGAAGTTGACCCATGGATTGTATTGGTCGGCCATGACTCATTAAATAATGGTAGGACATGTGTCAAGGTCATTTCATATTATTATAACATTATTTTTACCTTAAATTACACTAATTACCTTTAATCGTGATTAATAAAACTTAAAAGATACTATTCACCAAAAAATTATTTTAATCCCATTGAACCACATTTTACATACTAATGATAACCATGCATACAGTATTTTTGAAATTCAAATCACATATGTGGTAAAGTTTCATTTAAACGACAAATCAGTTTTTTTAACTACCACCTAGTGGGTTCACTATTCATCAAAAATTGATGTTTTTCAGAAAAATACACAAAATTCACCCTAAGCTATATTTGATATTCCAAATTCAAAAATGATATATATTTAAAAAAATTCAAAACATATAAGTTTTATTAATTAATTTAATAATTAATTCCTACTTTCAAAACAAATAGCGTGTCTTTAAGAAACAAAATATATCAAAAGATTGACACTTGTTTAAGTCCAATTTCAAAGTGAAATAAATTCCAATGACCACCATTGGACTAAATGGAAAAAATATATTCTAATTGAACCTTAAACCCAATTCAAAATATGATTTAATTATATAAATAAATTAGATTGAAAAGAGGTTTTGAATTAAAATACAACATTTTTCACTTATTCATTAAAAATAGACTTTATCAAAAATAACAAAAACCTACACAAAGTAAATTTTGATATCCTGAATCTAAAAAAGGATTTTATTTGGTCTAATATAACATATGAAATTTTCAACAAGTGGATTTAAAAAGGGTTCACCATAAAAAGGCGGTTAGTCGACCTTTTAAAGAATATTAGAATATTTACGCTTAAAATTGGATTCATTTGCATTTTAAGCCTCTAAAATTTATTGGATAAAAGTAAAAATATTGGAAAAACATATATAATCATTTTGTAGTTAGTTCTGTTTATTCCCAAAATTAAAATGGTTAGGCGTTAACTACAATTCAAAATAATTTTATTTTATTATTAGAGTGAAATGTAAGATTTCCAAGAAACTCGTTGTTGTGTTTTGGGTGTACCATCGAGCATAGCATCCCCTTTAAAGTAATATTAATATTTTATTCACAAAAAATGGATAAATATGAAATTTTCATATTCCTTATTTACCTGGGGTTTTACATCCTTCCCCCATTTTGGGAATTGCGTCCTCGCAATTCTAAAATTGGGCTTGGAAACTTTGTTGAAAGACCCACATAGGAAAAGGAGTCAATTAAACTGTCACTTTAAAAGAAATAAAGGGAAGTAAAAAGGTCACCCGACCTAACCCATATTAGGATTCCATGTACGAAAACATGGACATGGAAGAAAAAACAAAGGGTCATGTTCTGAGGGAGAGTGATAGAACATGTCTAGGAGAAAGTTAACCACAAGAAAATCACAAACTTGTGATGGGTTAAACGGTATTTGATTCCCCAGTAGGAAAAGTTAACAGACAACATTTTAGTTTTAAGTTACTTTTCATTGAGGAATTTATTTATGAGCATAACAAAATCATCAGGAAACAAACTTACTTTTCATGTTAACTTTCAACTTTTTCTAGATTTCTTACACAAACTCATATTTTCTCCAAAATATGAGTATTTAGGATAACTTGTTCACATTAAGAGCACTATAATAAAATTCTTCAGAATCACCCAATACACAAAAGAGAACTATATATTTCCCATGTCTTTAGACCGTAACCAAAACAAAAACCTAAAAGTTTAGTACAAGATCAGATAATACCCAAAAAGGATAATCCTTTATAAAAAAAATACTACTCTTAATCTCCAAAATTTGTCAAACATTATCTAAAGTTCAACAAAGACCATTCAATAAACATTTATCCATAAAATTATTCAAAGTAATTAAAACGTAGATTGAAACCCAAATCTCCAAAGGATTTAATCACATAGTCTTCCAGGTAAATATTAACATTTATCTCCAAGTAACATCAGTTCCTCTTAAAGTCTCATATTGAAAAATAATTAACCTAATCATATATCATTTATGATAGTTTCATATTTTCCTAGATAACCAAAAATAAACTTATTATTGATTCATAAAATTGTATAACTAAAAATAATTTGTCATACTAACAAGGGACTTCACATAGTCCAGTGGTAGGCGATAAATACCAGTTGCACTTTGGTTGTGGGTTTGATTCCCACAGCTTTGTCTGACGCGACGGGTTGTCACATGGTCTGTGTGTTTCCCCTTTTCCAAAACTATATAATTCTTAAAAAAATTCCCCAAAAGGAGATAAAATATTCAAAAATAACCATAACATAATTTAACCTCAATTTTATCTCATGCCTTTCATTTTCCATCATAACATATAGTAACCCATAATTACCTCAAAAGTAAGGATCATATAAACCCTAATGGTTACCCTTATAATTATTACCTGAACTTCCACATTGAGTTGGTTATCATGTACATGATGCATTAGAAAACTCACCAAGGTTCAAGTGGTTAATCATGACTCCTGATATTTGGTTGAGGAAAACCACAAGAGTTCTCATTGCATCTCCCATATCATTCAGTTGTTCTTTCATAAAACCGTCAAAGTTTTCTTCACATCCAATGTTACGTTGGTGCCTGCTAGATCTATCCATTTACTAAAAACAAAAATGTCAGTGTGAGTATATCAACAAAATTATCTTGTACTAATGAGGAAGATAAACACTAAGATATACTTACTCATTCACTTTATCTAAAACAATGACTTTTTCTAAAATCCTAACCATTATGGTAATGTCACTTATGCTTAGAGAATACCCTAACCTCTAAAGTAATCTAAACCAACCTTTGATACCAACTATAAGGACACAGACTTAAAACATTAAATAATTTTGAATTAAATGAATAATTAACATTGAGGATCTTTTCAGGATTAAAGTTTTAGAGATTTAGGACATAACTATTACATCTCAAAGATTTCATAGTAGACACATCTACTAACTTTCCATAAAATAAAAACTCTTAAAAAGAAACATGTCTAGTTCCATGTTTTAGATAGCATGTCTTTCCTTGATCCCATCCTTGACCCTATTAATCTTTAAGTCCCATGGAAAAAATTTCAAAAACTTTGGATGAGCATGAAAAGCCCAGTAAAGGTTTCACAAAGAAGGAAAACTGTTGGTTTTTCAAAACAACAAGTAAACCATGAATACTTTATCAAAGTAATACTTTTCACCTTTATGGAGTAGTAAAACCTCTTCACTAAATAAAATATCATTACTTACCCTTTTGTAACCAAAATATTACCATAAGACCCATATAAAGAACACATAACATATAAAGGTATCTTGGTACATAAACATACTTAAATGAAATAACCATACGTTCGACTTCCACACATATCACTAAATGGAATAGCCATACAGTTGACTTCCATACCCAATGCATTGGAGGTTATAACGTAACCACCCGTCCTGGTATTCACGGCACACCCGTCATATGGTTTATCACGTAACCACCCGTCAAATGTCCATGTACCATTACAAAATCATAACACATAAAACAATTATAATGGAAAGAAAACATTTAAACATTTCAATAATAATATATCACTTAAATATATTTACATAAAAAATCCATTATCAAAACCATTTTCAATACCAAAATACATCAAAGAGTATATGGTATTTATTTACTTTTAAAAAACATTACGTCTTATTGAGGAAGCCAAAGATCAAATAATACTCATGGCGACGGAAAGGTCGTTGTCACCGCGTATGTTAAAAAGAAACATACTTTTTTTCATTTAGTAAAACACTTCTTATAGGATAGATTCCTTTTAAATAAAAGTCAAAGTCAAAGGGGATTATACACCGTATAAAAGAATGCTGTGTATAAAACAAAATATGCCTCAATGAAAGGATATTGAGACGAAGTCCCATACCACTTTAAAACATTTGAAATGGTTTTCAAAAATTCATCTCCATATAGATGAATACTTAAAACAAATTTTAAAACATGGACATGGATGATAAATGTTTAAAAGAATAAATCTTTAAAACCATTTAAAACAATGTTTTAATAAATGAGTCCTTTTCCATTTTGAACATTTAAATTATAAGCCACATAAAAGTAGACCATTTTTAAAACACTTAAATGTCTTGATTATAGAAATAATATGGAAATGGAATGTCAAAGGGTCTGTATATAAACTTTAAAAAGAATAAAAGTGCATATCATCAAGAAGTGTCTCAAGGAAGAGAAATTGAGACGTAATCCCATTCAAAGAACATGTCATTAGTGCAATGATAAATCATTGACATAATTATGTTTGAAAAGTATAAATACACCCAATATAAGTGGATATAAATTGTAAAACAATCAAAGGTCATTCACACATACTCTTGGAAAAACAAAACCATTGACATAGATATTTAACTCAATGAAATGAGATTGAGTTATGATTTCCCAAACATGTTCGTATAAATGACGTAAGAATTTATCAATGAGATGATTATGGGTAGAAATAGTATATACACACAATGTTTTTTGGAAATTACAACATATATATTCCACACATAATCTTGGAATAATAAAATAAAGAATTATAGGTTTAACCCAAATAATTGAAAGTGGGTTAAGAAGTTCCCTCACATAAATTCGACAGCCTAACGACATCACTTTAGAATTCATAAAATGAGTTCATGAGAGAGAAAATGGTATCTCATCAATTGGACATAAAATTTACGTCAATAAGGATATATAAGAACATATCCCAATATAACAATATGTTAATTAAAAGACCCAACAAAAGAAGTCTTTTAAAAAGAGGAGGGTGAAAGGTTTCCATACCGATTTGGGTAACTTTCGAAATGTACACACCATGAAAGAAGGGTCATACAATGAAGATATAAATACCCATAAATTAATGTATATTACACAATAAATACAACCATGGTAAGTACATACACCACACAAAAGGAAATAGTGGCAAATGTAGCATGAATCTCACGGGAACAAAAAGTGAGATAAAAACTCTTTACCTCGTGGTAATCAATGGAGTTGTATGACCAAAAGACAATAAACACCAAATGAATAACATAATACCATGAATATAAATATAATCATGATAATATATATTAAAGTTCATTACACAATACACCACATGAAATAAATAAGTGGCGAACAATGGAAATCTCAAAGAATTAAAAGTGAGATAAGAAATCCCTTACGAAAATTTGGCAGCCTAACGGCGCCACTTAAAACTTCCAAAAATGGATTGTTGAAATAAAATAGGGTCTATCATAATATGAATATAAAAATTAAAGAATTAGGAATATAAAATAACATCTCCAAACATAATAAAGATGATCTTAAAATAAATGACATAAAAGAGAGTACTTAAAAAGAAAGAGAGTGGTAGGATCCCTTACCTCAAGTCCGACTTGTCATGTTCATTTTTTTATATTATTGAATAAAAAACTTGAGTTAATTTATACTTGCTTAAGAAAATTTTTTGAATTTAATTATTCCTTTTATATCACTTATTACCATGTTATGAACACTATGTAATTATTTAAGTTAATAACGGTCCTTTTGTCGATCATTGGTACTTGAGTCAAAAATAATCTTTTTATAATTACAAGTTGTTCATGTGGTAAAATATCCATTATATCCAGAATTATATTCATGATGTAGATATCATATAGGTCATATATATCCATTATATACATGCATTTATAATATTACATAACATTTAGAGAAAAGAAATGAAATGCATCGTTCATGGAGACGGTAAGCCATACGTACGCATGCACGCTTCTTTTATTTCTTTTTTTTGTATTCAATGGAATGAAATAATAATGATATAAAGGTATATTATAATTCCAGTAGGATATAATATGTAATAATATTAATTAAATCCTTTATATGTCCCACATATGGCATTAACGAATCAAATCACTTTGTGGGGGTGGTAGTCCGCACTTCCTAAAATGAAGATATCACGTTTACGCATAATGGAAACCGTAAAGTTATGCCATAAATGAAAAATACAGAAGAATATGGAAAACTTAAACATAATATATATCATATATAAATATAGTGACATCTTAATGGCCACCATGAAAATTTTTAAAAGAAGATTGAACAATCATCGTTTCGTGAGACAGTAATTTGCCATCCACAGAAAGAGTATGCTCATTAACCATTAGATGGAGGTGTGTGTAAGTGTAGCTCGAAGACTTCTTATAAAAACATTATAGTATATTTATGATACTATTTTTGTTACAAAATAAAGTAATAAAATGAGTTTAGGGGGTTTGAGAAGCAAAATAAAACTAAATAACATAAGAGAAGACATTACCTTTAAATCGGGTAACTCCATTTGGTTTGAACCAAAAGGGTTTCTTGAAGAGCTTTCTGCCTAAGGTGAGACTTAAATGATGAATAGGGGGATGTGGAGAGATGAAATGGTAAGGGGTTGGACGATCCAAATCCTTGAGAGGTGTGGGTAAGGAGGTAGAGGTGGGGCCTTTTATAATAGGGAGGAGGGGCACTCTTGGAATGTAAAGAAATGTTACTTTATATTAAAATGGGTTTCGGATTTTAAAGTTCCCACATTGATATATTTAAAGTATAAGGTGATAAGGGTTATAAATATACTCATACAATAGCTTTTGGACCAGTTTATGTCTTATATTTTACATTATATTTTCATTTTATTTAAATAATTCATTAATGAGGTAATCACTGCATCATCATGGTGTCATAAATAAATTAATTTATTTAATGTCTAAAAATTATAAAAAAAAATACTATGAAGTAGGAAATATTTTTATATTTTCAATTAATATTTATAGTCAAAAATATTACTTGTATAACCCCATGTAATGTTTTTTTTCGTAAAACAATACATGTTTGTGGCATTTTTATTTTAACGTTAAATAAAAAGTTATTAATGTCATTTTCCTACCAAAGTGGCTTCATGAGGTCCCAAAGTTGACCCATGGATTGTCTGGGTCGTCCATGAGTCATCCAATAAGGGTAGGACATGTGTCAAGGTCATTTTATATTATTATAACATTATTTGTACCTTAAATTACACTAATTGCCTTTAATCGCGACTAATAAAACGTAAAAGTTACTATTCACCAAAAAAAATATATTTTAATCCCATTGAACCACATTTTACATCCTAATGATAACCATGTATGTCGGATTTTTCAAATTCAAATCACAGAAGTGGTAATGTTTCATTTAAATGAAAAATCAGTTTTTTTAACTACCACTTAGTGGTTTCACTATTCATAAAAAAAATAAAAGTTTTCCAGAAAAATACCAAAAATTCACGATAAGCTATATTTGATATTCCAAATTAAAAAATGATGACTATTTTAAAAAATTCAAAACATATAAGTTGAATTAATTGATTTAATAATTAATTCCTACTGTCAAAACAAATAGTGTGTTTTTAAGAAACAAAATATATCAAAATATTGACACTAGTTTAAGTCCAATTTCAAAGTGAAATTAATTACAATGACCACCATTGGACTAAATGGTAAAAATATATTCTAATTTAACCTTAAAACCAATTCAAAATATTATCAAATCATATAAATAAATTATATTAAAAAGAGGTTTTGAATTAAAATACAACATTTTTCACGTTATCATTAAAAATGGACATTATCAAAAATAAAAAAACCAACACAAAGTAAATGTTGATATCCAGAATCTAAACAAGGATTTTATTTGGTCCAATATAACATATAAAATTTTCAACAAGTTTATTTAAAAACGGTCCACCATCAAAACGCGGTTAATCAACCTTTTAATGAATATTTATTATATTTACGCTTACAATTGGATTCATTCGCATTTTAAGCCTCTAACATTTATTGGATAAAAATAAAAATATTTGACAAACATATATAATCATTTTGTAGTTAGTTATGTTTATTCCCACCATTACAATGGCTAGGCGTTAACTACTATTTAAAATAATATTATTTTATTATTAGAGTGAAATGTAAGATTTCCAAGAAACTCGTTGTTGCGTCTTGGGTATGCCATCGAGCATAGCATTCCCTTTAAAGTAATATTAATATTTTATTCACAAAAAAATGGATAAATATGAAAATGTCATATTCCTTATTTACCTGGGGTGTTACAAATCTGGCATCAGGTTCACATATAACTGTTAGGTCCAAAAGTGTCCTAGATACACATAGAGGGGGGGGGGTGAATTAGGGTAAATATTTTCATTTCTAATTTTTTCCCGCCCCAATATATCTTGACCCCTTTATTATAAGGGAACCTTGTTTTCAATTAAGTGTTAATGCTGATATTGTTCTTTCCATTATTATTTAATAACGAATCTTTGAATGTAATGCATGAATGAAATCAAAAGGATACATTAATTTTTACTTCATTCACCCTCCCTGTGCTACATCTAAGGAGCATACAAAATGATGTACCGATTAAACCAAATTTACTAAGTCTCACTATAATGAATGATGTTTTAGGGTATATATATTCTATGTTGAGGCTCAAAACCATTATAAGGTATTGGGTTTGCTCTCTATATTCCCAAGGGTCAATCCCTTTGTCTCTTTCTCTGGGTCCCTTCCTGTGGAAAGGGTCATCATCTTCCTTTTCCTTTACTCACTGCTCTTGGAAGGTATCCAGTTAATGTTTATAGAATTGTAAGTCCTTTAATTTTCTCTAATTAATACATCCTCTATTGTATATGGATTCTCTATTGATGATCAACTTTCATCCAAGTGATGAATACCACATTACCACAACTGCACTAGGAACTGAATTATAAACAACTTTCATGATGCTTTATGCCTTTGCAAATATACTATTTTATGAAGCTCAAATAGAGTTTCATGAAGATCCCACCTTTTGTGAAGCTATCTTATCCATCGTGAATCACACCTCTTTCCGGAATCTCAATTAGCCTTCGCAAAGATCCCTTCCTTCGAGAACCTTACTTATCCTTCATGAATTACCTTATCTTCATGATGCTTAGAACATTCGGTTGAATTTTACAACCTTCCCAAACTTCTTCGCATATCACATTCACAAACCACCTTTCTCAAACCTCCTTCATGATTCCATATCCTTATTTTTTTTTAAGAATCACTATTTTTCTAAAGGGGGATAGAGTCCTATTTATAGGCTCTCCACTTATTCCAGAACCTTCTAGGCTACATCATCACCATTTCATGATGTTACTTTACATCCTTCGCGAGGCTCCCATTTTTGTGAACCTCTACACAAACTTCTCAGTCACGGTTCTCTTCATAATCGTGGAGCCTCTCATTATTACTTTCTGCAACTAAAATTCTCTACTTGTGATTCTCCTTACCATTGCAGTTAACAAAGCTCATCATACTCATTAAGCTCACCATCAAAATATTTATGCCTTCATGAAACAAAATTCATGAAGCCCATATTCTTGAAACCCATGTATTTTCCATATTTTTAAGATATATTCAAGGAACTCCATATTTTACAATGCTAGCCAAAATCCAAATTTTAGACCCCAAAATGTTGGCACCCTGGAAAACTGCGTCACATTGTCTACGGAATTTTCTATGCCGCTTCCATGGAATCCATTCCTTTATCGTGAATATTTTTTAATATACCATGTCAATAATATCACTGGAGTTCCACCACATACCTTAGAAACACGTTTTGTCACTAGAGAGCCATATTTTTTTTCAATATACACTTCTTCTTCTAGAAAATGATTCTAAAATGCTAACTAGATTTCCATCTACAATACATCAATCATTATTTTAATTGCTATGGTAAAAAACAATAGGATAGTTTCTGGCATTGAAATATGTTAAAATGTCTCATCCACATCGATACCCTCAATCTGGGAGTATCTTATGCACACTGGTCAGGCTTTGTTTCAAAACACTATTCCATCTTCATTCATCTTGGTACGAAAAACCCATTTAGTCCTGAAGAAATTCTTATATGTTGGTCTTGAAACAATCTCCCATCTCTCATTCTTCTCAATATAGTAAGGCTCTTCATTCATATCCTAAACCCATTTCTCATATCTAGATGCATTCTCAAATCATTTAGGTTCTATATGAGATATAAAGGATACCTATTGTATTGAATTCATTCTTAATACTTGAACTGGTGCTGCCTTATCATCAATGATGTTATAACTTTCAATTTCATCTTCTCTCTTTGGTTTCCTTATAGATATATATTTGAATTATTCAATCTCATCATCATTATCTTAATCTAAGTCCAAATTTTAAAATTGTACTTGCCTTGAGTTTCTTACCACCTCATTGACACCAGAAGAAAACTATTCTCTATTTTGTTATAGATTCTATACATTCTGTAATGCATTGACGTCATTTCATTCAACTAATTTTCTACTCTCATGTTGAATCATTGTTGAAATTCTATCACAGCTTCATCATACCATGAAAACATTCAGCTGATACTATATTGTTCTAGAAAATAGATAATAATGATATATATGGGGTTTTATTCTTCTCCCCCTATCGGTCTTCTTAATTTCAAATAGAATAAACATTCATCCTTTGTATCCCATTAATATCTTACTTCTGATTTCGGATATATTGTGATAGACCTATGATGTGAAAATCTTCTTGTTATTGGGCCCGCTATTTAGAACCATATACGTTATTCTTCTATTGCATCATTTATTCTCTTGTGGCACTTTTCAATAAGCCATCAACAAAACCTCTATGCCTATTGAGTTAGATCTCGGTGTAGAAAACAATAGATAAAGAAGATAACAAAATCATTGTCAATTGAGCTCAATTACTTTTATACATTTCAAGAATCTATAAACCATTAAATCCTTGAAAGGAATTATTCAAGATTAATTCTTCATCTCTTTTAAATAATTGCATTTAGTTGATATTCTGGAGCACATCACATAATCAATTTTCATCTTTTAATGACACTTCCCCATGGATCATATCTCCCATTGAACCTTAACACATTAACATCAGTTAATAGAATTTATACACATAGGGAGAGGGGATTCTCTATAGTTCTCAATAAGTGGAATATGGTTGATACTAAAGGATCAAACCTCTAATACTTTCTTGAAAAGAACAATACTCTTTTTGTGCTTGTTCTAACTACCCATCCAACCAAAACTATTTTTTCCATATGAATAAACATTATTTACCCACATTATGAGTCTTTTTCTGATATTTTGGTTCTTTAGGTTTGGGATTTTTCACTATTTTGGTTTTTTACCCACTATTAAAAATTTCTATCTTTGATACTCCTCCCTAATGCCATTTTTCATGATTCATTCTCTGAGCATGAATCTCTCCATTGGTGTTCTTATATTTCTTCTTAATCCATTGGAGGTATCTTTCCTTTCCTTTAAAATCACTCCTTATAAAACCTTTTAGATTGTGGAGACAACCATTATTCATTTTTCTTTAATCAATTTTTTGAACCTCCGCATTTTTTCTTATTATTGGTGAGTTCTTTATTGAATGTACATTCTTCGTACACACAACTAGTGTAACACTTCAATTTTTTTATAGGTTCTTTATCATTATTTTTCTTAGTGTTGTTGTGAGTGTAGTGGAGGTGTTGATTGAAACTCCTTTTTTAAGATCCTTGTCTGTCCCCTCGGGCTATAAACTTGTTATTAAACTTATCTTGTTGTCTTCCAATATAGTATTTCTCTTTATACACCACTGTAGTAAGGGATATCTTTTCTATTTCCATTTCCATCCTTACATTCTTCCAGCTGCAACATTTTTCTAAATGCCCATAATTGAAACATATGAAACACCTATTGTTTAAAACATACCTCGTGTAATAATTTATAGGTTTATATGTTGATACAACTGGAGTTCTTCTTCTAAGATTGTTCTCCTTAGATTCATAAGACATATTAATAGTGTCTCCCACTTTTCCACAATAGTATAATTTAATGGATAATTTATTATGAGAGACTATTCATTTATATTTTCCAAGACACTTATTCTTATACACATATTTGGGAATATTTCTACCTACACAATTTGAAATATAGTCCAAGTCTTCATAACAAAAAATTTAAGTATGACTATGCATCCCATAAAAATAAAACATGATTTCATCACTTCTTGTACAAGTCTTTTTAGGTTTGTGTTAATCACCTACATGACTTTTCTTATTTTTATAATTTTTCATATCTCTTTTCATATAATGAAAGAGAGAGGGTTCACCATATAAAATTATAGATCTTCCCAAACTACATCTCAATGTGATGAGAGAATCCATTCATGTTTCTACTCATAAATAACACATTTTCCATTTATTTCATTAGCACCTACCGAAGGATAGTAAAATTCCATGTGAAAATCATTTTTCAATTTGGGATTTCAATTGTCATTAGATTCCACAGCTTCTTATTTGGTTGATTATATCTCTTCTCAAAATTGATGTATCATCTTATCCTTGATTCATGTTGATCATTCAGTTCCCTCATGAGATTCTTCCCTTTAGTCATATCATCTTTTCATTTTTGTGTGAGCTTATCCACCAAATCGCCTTTCTTCTTTATTTCAAATTTTTCTTGAGCAATAGAATCAGAAAAACATATTTTCTGTTCCTATAACCTTTTATTATTCTTAACTAGTCCAGATATATGTGTAGAAAGGTCATCACTTTAGATGTCCAGATTCTGAATTTCATCTGACTTCTGATTCTATTCATATTAAACAACATTAAGATTTTCTATGTATCAAGAAATATTTTTTAGTTCCTTATATTTGGAATCATTATTCTCCCTCATATTAGTAGCCACAACAATAAGCCTTTGATATAAACATCGTATCTTATTGACCTCAATTTCTAGTGCTAGGATCTGCATATCTTTAGATATTATTTTTTTATCCAATTTCTGTTCTAATTCCATTATTTCATATACATCTTCCACTTTTTTCCTTCTTGTAATTTCTTCATCCTTAGTATTTTAAACACCACATTGAATGTCAATAACTTCACCCATTAATACAGTATCATTGAGTGAGACTATCTTTTCCCTGTATGATTTATCTAAACCTTCCATCAAAAAACTATTGGATTCCTTAAACTGAATCACACTTTTTCAATAAATAATTTCACATTGAGAAATACCACATGTATTATACTTCTTATAAAAAGTTATTACCTTTTTTATGGATCACCAATAAAATATAAGACTTAATATCAGGATTTGACAATCGACTGAACCAATTTAGAGGTGAAAAATATGATAAAATAAAACTTATTTTTGACACTACTTGTTCGACGAGAAGGTGCCTAGATAACTTGAGGAAGGTCGAGGGAGGGGGGTGAATCAGGGTACATATATTATTTTCAAAATTATTTCTTCCCCAATAGATATTGACCTGTTTATTATAATAATCACATGGATTTAACTTAAGTTTTATTACTAATCTTATTCATTCTATGTTTATCTGATTATGATTCTTTGAATATAAGGGATGAAAGAAAGCATATAGACCCATTTATTTTTTACTTGGTTCACCTCACTAGGTTACATATAAGGAATATACAATGGCGATGTGATGATTATACCAAATTCACTAAGGATCACAGCCAATAATGATGGTTCGGTCTATATCTAGTTTATACCCATGCTCTCTGCATTACATGTTTTAGGGGTTTCTCAGTGCATTCCTATGGGCCACTCCTAATGTATCTTTCTCTTGCTCACTATAGGTGGAATGGATCACCATCTTCCTCTTCCATCACTCACTGCTCTTAGAAGTGATCTAATCAGAGAATATGGACTTGTAGTTCCTTTCCTTATCAATAATGACTACATTCAATGTTGTATATGGATTCCCTTTTGATGTTCCAATTTCATCCAATAGATGAATTCCACTTTACCAAAGTTGTACTGAGCAATGACTTCTAAACAACATTCATGTTTCTTAGTACCTTCGCAAAGCACCTCTTTCATGATGGTCGAATAGCATTTCGTGATGCTCATACCTTTTATGAAGCTCTCTTAGCCTTCGAGAAGCACACCTCTTTCTTGAAGCTCAAATAGGCGTTGTTAATGTCATTCCTTTCGTTCATCTTACATAGCTTGTGTGAATTCCCTTTACACTGTGATGCTCAGAACATTCGGTTTCATTTTACATCCTTCTCGAAATTCTTCGCCCATCACCTTCGTGAACCACCCTTCACGAACGAACCTTCTCAAACCTCCTTCATAATTTTGGAGCCTTAAAATTTTTGTTAACTCTCGTTACTTTTTAAAAGGTGGTATTGGATTATTTATAGGTGTTACACCAATTCTAAAACCTTTTGGGACACTTCATCACCATTTCATGAGGCTACTTCATTTCCTTCAAGATTTTAACTTTTTAAATCTGATCCATAAAAAATTATTGTTCATGATACTCATCATAATTTTACAGAATCCTATAACTACTTTGTACCACCGTGATGCTCTGCTCGTGATGCTCCTCGCCATTTCCATTGGAAAATCTCATCGTACTCGTGGAGCTCACCATAAAAATCATTGTACCTTCACGAAACACAATATTTAAATACCATCTTCACAAAAATCATTCCATTTCAATATTTTTAATATATATATCTATGGAAATCCATTTTTCGTGATTCTATCCAAAATTAAAATTTTGGACGCCAAAAATTTGTAACACTGGGAAATGATGTCAGCTTTTGTACACACTTTTTTGTACCACTTCCATGGAATCCATTCATTTTTCTTGGGTCTTATTCAACATACCATGTCAACAATATATCTGGAGTTCAACCACATACCTTGGAAACATTTTTCGTCAAAACACACAATAAACCCAAAATTGTTGCAATGCTACCTTGAGGAATTTATTCCCAATAGTACCCCCTTTGGATTCTTTGACAACTCTCTCATAATTTGAAACTCCATTGGAGCTCCTTCCATATTCTACCACAATTTTTATCTTGATATTCAGATAGAGATCAAAGACTTACTCAACACATACTTGAAGCCCACATGAGCCTTACTTAGGGTGAGGAATAAGAGTAGCATGAAAAGTTACTCAATGAACCACTTTATTCCAAAAAACAATAGACTAATTTCATTCTGAACTCCAAATCTCATTATATATAATCTTTGATCAATCACCTTTAGCCACTTCAAGTTTAAAACTCCCCCTATCTCACTACCCCCTATATCACTGCTCCACATGTCCCAGATCCTCCCCATATATTTACTGAGGTACTTTATCCCCTTTAATAGAACAATTTATCCTCATTTGTCAACGAACATGAATTGCATTACTTTTAGGTATAAAACAAGGCAAATAAAACATATTAGATCATTTGGAAAAAACATACCATACCACAGGAAGAGGGGGTTCCCATATCCACACTTTTTCATGTTCAGGGAGTCAAGGGAACTCCTAGGGCCAGTCGATGCTTCTCGAACGCTTCATTAGGTAATGTCTTTGTCCGAATATCCACACCCAGTAGTTATGTAGGCACATACTCCAACAAAAAAAATCTCGTGTTACACCTTCTCCATGATAAAATGACACTTTGTTTCAATATGATTTTTTCTTGAGTGATGGAATTGATTTTTGTTAAGATATATAGTAATTGAATTATAACAATGAATTTCGATTGGAGATTTCACAACAACTCCAATATCCTTAAGATTCTACTTCATCCCTAATAATTGTGTGCAATCTAGAGTGGATGCAATATATTCATCTTCTTTGGTTCTCAATGAACTAAAAACTTGTTTCATTCTCTACCATGAAATGTACAAACCACCATGATATAATTTACCACCAAATGTTGATTTTTTATCATCTGTTGAACAATCCCCATCAACATATGTATGTCCCAATAACTCATTATGAGATTATTCATTATAAAAAAAACCAAAAACCACCATTAAAATGATATGCCAAATTATTTTTTCACTGTTAGAACATGACTTTCTTGGGGATTATTTTGATACCCAGTTTCTTGACATGTGGAAAAAACAATATCTTTTTCTGTCATTGTTAATTATAATAGACCTCAACTTATCTTTCTATATTCGGTGATATTGACAAATTTTCTTTCATAATCTTAATAAAGATTCATTCAATTATTCATAGGTGTCTTAAAATCCTTTCAATTATTTATTTAAAACATTCTCAAAATTTTTTTTTAATATTTATATTGATAAATTAATGTTCCATCATTTACTTGTGTTACCAGAACTATAATCCTTTGATTACATTCATTGTTGACATGAAGATTTCAATCAAATCTATCATGATGAAAACTGAGCTTCTTTAAAAACCGATCGATCCTTGAATATGATTCCCTTTTTTCATGCTTCAACCCATACAATACCTTATTTATCCAAAAAACACTATTCTCATTTCCATGAGTGAGAAATCCATTTGGTTTCTCAATATACACTTCTTCTTCTAGAAACCCATTCAGAATTCCTGACCTGAAATTCATATGGAATATAGAGAACTTTCTTTGCACTATTATGGTTAAGAACACTATGATAGTTTATAGCCTCACAACAGGTGAACATGTATAATCCCCATTGATACCATCTATCTAATATTTTCTTTTCACAGTATGCATTGTTTTTTTCGAATCACGATGTTATATTCATTCATCTTGTTACAAAAGAAACATTTAGTCCTGATGACATTCTTATCTATTGGTCTTGAAACAATCTCAATCTCCCATTATTCTCAATCCAGATAGGCTCTTCATTCATATCCTAAACCTTTTTCTCTTCTATAGATGCTTCATCAAGACATTTAGGTTGTACATATGATAGGAATCATACCTGTTGTAATGACATCATTCTTATTTCTTAAACTGGTGCTTCCTGATAAAAATGACGTTCTACCTGTCAATTTCAGCTTAACTAATTGGTTTTTGTGCAGATATATATTTTAATTATTCATGTTCAAATTATTTATCTTCATATGAATCCTCTTTTTACACATTTAACTTCCATAAGTTTCTTACATCTTCATTGCCTCTATAAGGAAACTATTCACTATTCTGTTAAAGATTCTATCCATTCTCGAGTATAGTGAAATACTTTCTTTCAACTACTTTTAATGCAACATGTTAAAACATTTTTTAACTTCTCTCATAGCTTCTTAGTATCCTGAAATCAATCAGCTGATACCATATCATTATAGAAAAATGGATAATCATGAAATACATGAGTTTTTATGCTTCTCTCCCAATAATTATTCTTGATGTACAATAAATAAAACTTTATCATTTATATCTAATTGAGATCCTAAATATGAATTAAGAGATAGAGTCCTCCCCCTATGATGTGATACTTTTCCTATTGTTGGGCCCTCTATTTTGAACCATAATCATTTTTCTTACCATGCATCATTTATTCTCATGTGGACTTTTTCAATGAGCCATCAACAGAACCTTTATTCCTACTAATTCAGAAGTCTGTATAGGAAACAAGGGATAAAGTTATTAACATAATCATTATCGATTTCAATCAATTATATCCATTCATTTTAGGATCCCATAAACAAGTACCTTCTTTAAAGGAAATCTTCTAGATTAATTCTATATGACTTATCATAGATTTGATTTAGTTGAGATTATAGAGAACATTACATCAACATTTTCCATCTTTTGATGACACTTCCCCTTGGGTCATATATCCCCTTGAACCCAAGACACTCGAACAAAAGTTAATATAATTTGTACACATGTGGAGAGGGGATTCTCTAGAATCATCAAGAATATTATTTTGTTCAATCCTAATAGATCAACCCTTTTTTTACTTTCTTATAGAGATTGATACTCTCATTATGCTCGTTCTAACTACCCATCCAACATTAGTTGTTCTGGATATATGACTAAGAATTCTTTACCCACATTCTGAGGCTTCATTTGATATTTTGGTTTTGTGGGTTTTCCCTTTTTTCAAATTTGGGGTTTATATCAACTAGTATAAATTTCATTTTTTGAGGCTCCACCTGAATGTCATTTTTCATGATTATTTCTCTGAGTAGGAATCTCTCCATTGGCCTTTTTCTCTTCTTTATTCCTCTAATGGAGGGATATTTCACATTCTTTAACTTCTCACCTTGTGAAACGTTTGAGATTAAGGGGAAAACGTTTTTTCATTTTTCTTTCATCGTTTTTTAGTCTCCATACTATTTCTTAATTCTAGTGGGGTTTTCATTGAGTGTACAATCTTATTACACACAAATGGTGTAGCTCCACACTTTTTATTCCATGTAAATTCATATTCTTTCCCTAAATGTTGTTGTGAGTGTAGCAGCAGAGGTTATTGAAACTCCTTTCGTTGATCTCCTTGTGTTTCCCCTTAGATTATAAACCAATATTTCAACACACCATGTTATCTTCTAAAATAGGCTTTCTCATTATACAACACTATAGTGAAGGATCTCCTTTTGAGTTCATTTTCTTTCTTTAAATTCTTCCAGCTAGAATATGTTGTCAAATGCACATAATTATAACATATGAAACATCTCCCATTAAAATAATTTCTCAGTTGAGATGTTGATTCAACTTGAGTTTTTCTTCTCTTATAGATCTCATGGGATTCTTGACACATATTTTTGGTATATCCCATTCATCCATAGTAGTATCATTTATTATATAATTTATTTTTAGATATTATTCTTTTAGTTTTCCCTCAAGATGGTTCTTCTTATTCAAAGTTTTGTGAATATTTATGAATTCACAATTTGAAATATAGTCAAAGGCTTGAGAACAAATACTTGAACTATCACCATATATCCCATTGAAATTGCACATGATGTCATGAATTCATGTACAAGTCTTGTTCGGTATGTGTTCATCACCTAAATGAAATTTCCTATATATGTAAATGTTCACTATTCTCTTCATATCATGAATGGGAGAGGTTTTGTCATATCAAACTCTAGATTATACCAAACTGCCTGGCCTTGGGGATGAGACAATCCTTTCATGTTTCTCCGTAGAAATATAATATTTTCCATTAATTTCATTATCAAATGCTGAAAGGTAGTCCAATAGTAAGTAAATATAATTTTTCAATTTGTGTTTTTCATTGGAATTACATTGCTCAACTTATTTCCTAATTGATTCTATATCTTATCCCAATTATTGGATCTTCCTTTCCCATGATTGAAGTTGAGAATTTAGTTATCTCTTAAGGTTATTCCCTTTAGTCATCTCATATTCTAGTTCATGTGTGATCTTATCCACCATATCATATTTATACTTTATTTTAATTTTTTTTTCAATAGAAATAGACCAACATGCACTCTCTTGTTCTAGACTTAGATTCTTCAAAAAAATGTTAAGACAGCTGTGTAGAAAGATCGTCACTTCTGGCATTAAAATTCTGAATTTCATCTGACATATAATTCTCTTCATTTTTATCAACTTTTGTTTTTTTATCCTTTATGAAAAAAAATTTAGTTCTTCAACTGGAGAATCATTTTTCTCCCTCAAATCAGTAGACACATCAAGAAGCCTTTGATTTGATCCTGTTAGCTTGTTGACCTAAATTTCCAGTGCATGGATCCAAATATCATTATATTTAATTTCATCATCCAATTTTTTATCTAGTTCCTCTGTTTCATGGAAAAATTCCAATATTAGCCTTCTTTAAATTTCTTCATCATAAGTAGTTTCAACATCACATAGAATGTAATGTTTTTCACTCTTCCTACAGCATTATTGAGTGAGTCTATATTTTCACAATCTAATTTATCCAATCCTTCCTTCATTAAACATCTAGATTCCTTAAACTGAACAAACATTTTCCACAAACACTTCCACAATAAGTAATACCACAAGACTTATGCTTCTTCTTTCGAGTTATTCCCTTTTCTATGGAACACTGTGATAAGAGCAGACTGAATCTTTAGCTATTAAAATCAACTGAACCAAGTTAGAGAAAAAAATATGATAAAATAAGTCTTCCCTTTGATAACAATTTTTATTCCCTAAAGGGGAATAAATACACTTATAGGGGGGTGATAAGGGTACATATATTATTTTCTAAATTCTTTTTCCCCAATAGATCTTGACCTATTTATTATAATGTTCCCACCTTTTCACTTAAGTGTTAATGTTGATCTTATTCTTACCATGTTTATCTTATTATGAATCATTGAATGTAATGTAAGAAATAAAGCATAAGGATGAAACAATTTTTACTTGTTAAACCCTCACTGGGCTACATCCGAGGGGAATACAGTAGTGATGTTCAAATTGTACCAAATTTACAAAGGGTCAAGGCCAATAATGATGGTTTGGGATAGATCAAGTCTATACCCAGGATCACTTCCTTTACAATGTTTAGTGTTTTCTCATTGCATTACCAAGCACCACTCCCTATGTATCTTTATCTTGATCATTACCAGTGGAAAGGATCACCGTCATCCTCCACCTCTGCTAATTTCTTTTGGAAGGTATCCACTCATAGTTTATGGACATAAAGGTCCTTTCATTACCTCTAATGAATACATCCTAAGTTGTATAAGTATTCTCTCATGAAGTTCTAATTTCATCCAATATATGTATATCAATTTACCTCAATTTTATAAGGAAATGACTTCTAAACAACTTTCCTGATGCTCACTGCCTTCATGAAGCTCCACTTTCGCAAATTTCAAATAGCCTTTCACAAAGATCCTACCTTTTGTGACGATCTCTTAGACTTCATAAACAACAACTCTTACATGAATCTCAACTATCCTTCTCTAAGATCATTCCTTTTATGAATATTACTTAGCCTACTCAAATTCCATTACCTTCGTGACACTCAGAACATTTAGTTTGCATTTACTTAGACTTCTAAAATTCCACTAATTCTAGAACCTTCTAGGCCACATCGTCACCATTTCATGAAGATCCTTCACTTCCTACATGACTCTACCTTTTTTTGAAGCACCACACATGTTTCTTCTTCACGATGCTTTTCGTAATCATGGAACCCCCCCCCCCCCATCACCACTTCTCGTCGTTGTGATGCTTCACTCGTGATTCTCCTCACCTTCATCATTCTCAAAGCCTGTCATACTCACGAAGATCACTATCAGAATAATTTTTCCTTTTCAAAACAGATTTTATAAATACTAAATTTCTGAAACTGATTCTATTTCCATATTTTGAAGAGATATTCATGGAAATACATATTTCGCGATGCTATACAAAATCTAAATTTTGGACCCCAAAAATTTGGTATAATAAGAAACAACATCACCTTATGTATGAAATATTCAGTACCAATTCCATGAAATCCATTCATTTTTCTTGGATATTTTCAACATAACATTTCAATAATCTCTCTTTCATTCCACAACATGACTTAGAAACCTACTTTGTAAACAAAAATAATCAACCCAGAAATGATGCAATGTTACCTTAAGGTATTTTTTCCCAACATTAACATATGTGAATAATCACAAAATCATCATTTTGAACAATCATTGAATCATGTTAATAAATATTTCACATTATCTCAAGAGATAAATCTCATTACCCAATGCATTGGAGTTCTATATAATTTTGGGCACACCCATCACATCATAACATTTACATAATCATTCATGCCACATTAAACATATATAAAAAATGTCATGAATAAACCAATGTAAAATAATGGGCTTCATAAGGATATCATCAATCATAAACATTAGGTTCCCTAATAAAAATATAAAAACGTATTTTCTAAAAAATTAAACATTCTTGAGTGAAGAAGAATCAACTCAAGAGGAGTAAAAATGTCTTTTGGAAAGAAGTGTGCTTTTGGAAAAAATTTGTATTTATGAAAAATCTGATGGAAAAAATTTATAACCTAGAAAATAAGAGGAAAATACAAAGAAATTTTATATGGGTAATACTAAAATAATTTCAACATTGAAATTTGGAATAAAATAGGAATAACACAAAGAAGTGGTGTTGAATTTGAGAATCCCCTTACATTATGTCTGAATGTGTTCATCACATCAATACCCTGGATAATAAAACTATAGTAATTAATTAATAAATATATGACCTATTATAATTTTATTTTATTTATTATAACGTTATTAAGTTAATTTATATCCATTTTAGTGAGTTATATAGTTCAATTTCATCATTCCTAGAGTGTTTGTTTTCTTGGTTTTCTTGATCGTATCACTTGTATACAAGTATAGAAGATCATGTAAAATAAAAAATATTCTCCCTAATTGAAATTATATATTATTAAACAAATAAATACGTTTAAATGGTCTTATATATCATTTTGCATATGTTACAAGGATTATTAAATAGATAATGTTTAATAAAAATGATTTAATTTATCTTGGTAGTCCTTACGACCATCATGAAAATATATCATTTTATTCAATATCACACACACACACACATATATATATATATTTTGGTTCTAGAATAGTATATCACTTAAAATGTGTATAATAAAATTTTCCTTTTCCATAATAATGGTTTTATTACCAGCCTTGTAGCCAGTAATGGAAAATGAAAATGCATTGTCCAAGATATTGATAAATCAACACATCACGGATGATGTTTACATTTTTTGAATAAAAGGGACTAGTGAAGGGTTATGATGATAGATAGTCCATAAAAATAATAATATTCAAGTTTATATAATATATTGTAGTTATCATGTATTCTTTTATATAAGAGGTAATGAAAGGGTGTGAAAATAAAATGAAATTTAATGATATCTAATGTGAACAGAAGAGGATTTTACCTACTGAATTTCTTATCCTTGAGAACCTCCTCAAAGAACAGAGGTTTGGTATTTTTTTTGAAAATATAATCTCCTTGAATTAGGTTATATTATTGAGAATATTATTGGGAAGAATTTATAAAGGATTAAATTATTTGGATGTGTGAGGATAATAAGTGGTGAGATTTGGTATTTTTAGGGGAGGAGATTAGTGTTTTTTATTATTATAATCATTGTTTTATTATATTTTTTCAAAACTATCAATAATGTTGAACCTTGCCACCAAATATATTAAATAATTAAATATTTTCAATATGATGGGTCACATTATCCACACATCATACATGACTCAAAAATTCATGTATTTAGCTAATATCGCCAATTATCATATTTCATTATCCACCAAAAATTTAGATGTTATAGAAGAATAAAAAAATAAACCCTCACCATTGTTTGATGTGTATAATTCTAAAATGGACTTTATTTTATAAAAATAATTTTATTAATATGTGAATTTTCAATTTTTATTAATACCATCCAATATTTGCAAAATACTAATTTTAATTTTATAACCTATTTTATGGCCCATTTACAAATTAATCAAGGTCTCATAAAATTATATTATAAAAAAAAGAAAGAAAAATATTAATTTAGGAATTTATTTTATGAAAAAAACTTTTAATTTATTATAATATTTATATAATTGTAAATAATTTTTTTTACAAAAATACTAACATATAATTTTTAATTTTTAACACATTTATTCACCTATGAAATGATATAATTATATAATATTTTCATTTATAAGATGAAAAAAATTTATTTATACTTTCATATATGAGATACTATTTTATAGGCTGGATTACTATTCTTAATGGTCATGTTACTATTCCAGGTTTGGAGTTACTATTCTATCAGTATACATTCATAAATTTCTATGAATAACAATTATTTAATTCTTTCTGTATGTGAACAATGTTTTAATGGGGTTATCTATGAATAATTATTATAATGTATTAAAACCCATTGATAAAAGGTCAGTTCATCAAATTATTCCACCATTTTTAATTTTCACCATTGATATTTCTTTTTACATAAAAAGGTGAGGGTATTTCTCTTTTATTATATCCTTCAATTCCCAAGTAGCTTCTTTATACATATGTTTCCTCCAAAACACATTGACAAGGTGAGTTTTATTATTTCATAAGAGATTTTTGTTTTAGTCCAAGATAGTTACTAGTTGGTCTCCACATGATAGTTTGTTCTCTGATTGTACTACCTCTGGATTCAGTACATGTGATGAGTCATGTATGTACTTCAGCAGTAGTGATGCATGGATCAAACCCAAAAACTGATCCATATATGGTAGAAGTTCAAGAATATAGTCCAATACTCATATAAATTCAATGATCTCAAAGTGGCCAATGTACCTTAGGCTAACAATCCCTTTCATTTTAAACCTCATTAATCTTTTTCATGGTGATATTTGAAGGAAGAATTGGACTCCAACATCAAACTCCTAGTCCCATTGATGGTTGTCAGAATTACTATTTTTCCTTCTCTAAGAATCATTGATTTTTTTATTTCTTGAACCTTATAATTCATTTCTTACACAATATTGGGTTTATGTTACTTTCGTTCCCCAACTTCATCTGAACATGTTGGAGTTCTACATCGCTTTCCATATAGAGCATTATATAGAACCATCTAAACACTAGAGTGGAAACTAATGTTTTATGAGAACTCATCCAATGGTGGATGATGATCATGTACACATTTTAATTCCATTGTGCGGGATCTTAGCATGTATTTGAGGGTATGGATATTACTTTCATATTGCCCATCAATTTGGTGGTGATAGTTCGTGTTGAAATTCAAATTATTACTCAAATTATGTTGAATACTTATAAAGAAATTAGATATTAACCTTGGATAATAATTAGAGATGATCAAATATGGAACCCCATACATCCTCACAACATTCTTAACACATATCTTTCTATGTTTTTCAAGTGAGAAATGTTCCCAAATTATAATAAGGTGGGTGGTAACGGTGAGTCGATCTAAAACAACCAATATTTCATTGTTTCCATTGGATGTATTTTTGAGACCAATGAAAATTTCCATAGTGACATTATCCTATTTTCACATGATTATGTTCAATGGTATCATCATCCCCTTGGATATATATCTTTAATTTTTAACTTACTAACATATCAAACACCTTTGATGTATTTCGTAATATCTTTCTTCGTGTTACCCCAACAGAAGTGTTCTCAAAGATCATGGTACATCTTGATACTTCTAGGATATATAAGAAAATTTAATATATTTTAATTATCCAAATCATACTTATTTACCCCAGGTAATTAAGGTACACATAGCCTCATTCAAACCAAATCACACCATCGTCATCTATATGGAACTCTTATAACTTCGCTACCTTTACTACATTCACTATCTTTTGTTGATCCAGATCATCCCTTTGTTTCCCTTGATATTCTCTTGGTTAGATGGTTGGGAAATAATTTGGGAAAGGTAGTATTTATTCCCCACTTTTATTATTTTTAGATACATCCTTTTTATATCCATTGTTACATCCCAAGATGTTATGGAACGTTATCTTTAATAGATTTTGTTGCAAGCCACACTGAGTTCAAATGCACAAAAATATATTATAACATATCCATTAAAAAATAAATTCATAATATTATTAAAAATATTATGTAAAATATATTGTTTAACCTTCATTTTGTTTTATTTCTAGATATGATATATGAACAAATCTAATAAAAGAAGTATTTTTCAAATGTGCAATTTTACTGCATTTTGATGGCGCACCAATTTTAAATATAGTTTTGACATATTTGTATATTCTATGTGAAAAAATAATTTTCTTATTTTGAATAGGGACATAAAATTTTACATTGGTTTAATTGTTTGTATTTTTTTGATAAATTTCATGTTTTAGTGAACAGTGCAAAATAATGCATTTTAATTCAAAACATCTTTTTAATATAATTATTTATATTGATAGATTATCATTATAATTGATTTTAATTTATAATTGGATTATTTTTTTATCAATAAAACCACTGTAAGTAATTTTAATAAATTTCAATTTTAAATTAGATACACAATCATTTTAAACTTTTGAACGTTTCAATTTAAAAACCCGCTAGTTTGTTTTCTCAGCGAAATTAATTTCAAATATAATTTTACAAATTCATTAAATTGAATATGGTAAAATGGATTAAATATTTGGAATGATAAGTTCAAAGTTATTTTATATGTTAAATTATATTTTTTTATATAAAAAATTTACAATGGTAAAAAAATTATTTACCGTTGTATAGGTACGATTGTGACATGAGTTAATGTTAAAAAGTAAAATCATAACATACCTAAAAATTTCAACATTTAATGGTTGGTTTAGGTGTCTCCCAAAACTAAACATCCTAAAAAATTGAATTTAGAGTTTAAATAATTTAAATTAATTCCACATCAATGTGGTTAGCTTTAAATTTAAAATAATCAATAATTTAATAACATGAACCCACTTCTCCTCAAGTCTAAATACCACCCTCACCTCCGCATTTAGACCGAAATGAATTGTATCTCCTCCAGTCTATTGAATAGCCTATCCTTATCCCTATAACCACGTAAAAGTCCTTATGGTTCACCAAAAGACCAAATCCATGATCCTCAAGGGTCATTCAAGGAGGTGATATATAATAGGTAATTTTACCAAAGTACCTCTCTAAAATTCATTTCCTTTTCTAATTTATCTTCACCTCCTTCATCCATAAATTCTTGATAAATAAAAAATAATTTATATATAGTATTATTATGTTTCTAATGGAATATATCATATCCATTTCATCTCCCACCTCCTTTTATTCAATGAAATAATATTTTTGTCCAAGTTATGTCTGTTAATCATCTCTGTGAATACTATTTTTGTTCTTTTTACAATACTGCCTTAATGGATGGGCTTAAAACTATTTTTCTAGGTAAATAATATTATAATATTTTCATTTTATCTGGTTTAATATTCATTAAGTTTTATATTAAACATACCTTCATTCTTTCCATATTTTTGATATACAATAACATCATTTGTGGAAGTGTGTACTACCGCCCCCACAAAGTGACGTGATTTGTTCACGCTATATATGGGATGTATTTTGGATACTTTTAATAAAAATATGTAACATATATTAAATATATATGATATATTAATTGTAATATAAATATTTATCATTCACATTTCAATATTTTAATACGTCAAAGAAATGAAAGTAGCGTTAATGCGTAAGTACGACATACCATCTCCATTAATGGTGCATTTGATTTCTTATATCGAAAACATTATTGATTATTATAAATACATATGTAATCAATATATAAGATAATTAAGATATGGTTTACATTATTGATATAATGAAATCATTATCGAAGTAATTGAAGAAGAAAATAACAACTCATAACATACGTGAGAATACTTGGCAGTTAACACACGGAATAGTGAAATAATGAATGATTGTTAACAAATGGGTAATAATATATTATGAAGAGATGATATATAATATTATAATCAAGATTATGGTACTATAATAATTAATTAACACTCTCTAAATAATTATACAAGAGGTTAAAGGATGTTCAACCAAAATTAATCGCAAGGTACGAGTTAATTTCACAATATCATTATTATCCAAGGTTGTATATATGTAAGTATCTTCTAGGACATATTTATCATCCATTTCCATGTCTATTAAAACATTATTTTAAAAACTTTTTCAAAGAATATTTTATAAATTAATTTTTAGTCATGATTTAATATATATAAAATGTTTGGAAAAGAATCTTTACCTAATTTTCTAAACGAGGTACATTATGAACTTTTTGGAAAATCAAGGAAAGAATGTTTTTTAACATATACGGTTCAAGTGGCTATTTTACACCATTATTACACCTTACCATTTGGAATATTCCTTTAAAATCATACAATTTTATTTCATAAATAATTTTTTTCCTTTATATTTCTACAGTTTTTAAAGTTATTCAAATAAGAAAAAGGGATATCATTCTCAAAGCGTTTTAATGGTTTTATTAGATTATTTTCATCTACGTAAAAATCCTTAATTTAATTTTATGATTAATTGAGGATGAATTATTATAATACACAATTAATTCATATATTAAAGGTTTTAGGATATGTTTGATTGTCGATGTGCTGTTTTCTATACCACTCATGGTCTATGGTTAAAGTATTAACTTTTCGTATTCTAGTTTTAATACGAATTATTATGTTATGTTTTACCCTCTTCTTATGAAGAATGAATTGGTATTAATAATTTATGGGTGGGGCCCTCTATATCTTCATGATGCATCGTTATGTTTCATGAAACAAAATAGATATGGTTTTTCACATGGCCATACCCATTTATAATATTCTTGTCATAAATCCTTGAGTGTATTAGATTCAAGGAATTGATCCTTGATTGTATGTTTTAGATGTCGATCATTATGCATGCACTCATTATGATATTTGCTATTGATATTTCATATGGTTGTTATACTATTAAAATATCCAGATAAATATTTAAATGGTGTTATTTTATTTATGGTAGCCATATGATGGTGAATATTTTGTTTAGACATATTACTCTATAGTTTTATACATTTCCTTAAATGTTTATTCTTATTTTTGAGAGATTTTTCTATAGTGATTATCCTTACCAATCATTTGATCTCACCCAATTGTTATGTTTTATTTTACCAAGATTCCAAAAATTTTATTAAGTCTAATTTTGAGGGTTAATCTAGATTAATAATGGTCTTCTCATAGGATTATCTATACTAAATTTTATGTTTTGAATTGTAATATAAGGTTCATGTATGTAATCTATTTTCTAAGACTGCATAACTGATTGGTTCTTCGAGATTTGATTCCTTTTAATCTGGCAATGTATTTAAATAATTCACCATAATTGGGATTCTGGGGTTAGGGTGTTATATTTGGTATCATAAGAAGTTTGGAAAAAACCTTGGAAATTAGACTTAGAAAAAAAAAAGATTAGAAAACATAACACTATGAATGACTTTGCTGATAATTACAAGTATAGGATATCATTCCTTAGATTTGGGGATAGATAACCTAAAATAATTCTATGGACTTATGTATTGGGATGAATATCATATAATTTAGGGATCTTAATAATGATTCTTCATGACTATATAACGTTGATTAGTGTTTATTATATTATTCTTTGAGTTTTGGTCAATGGTTATAATTAGTATGGTTATACAAGCAATAGTTATACTAATGATGATGCAGATAATAAAAAGGGAAATGAAATAGAAGAGTTATTAAGGAACACGATGTTGAAGCATAGTTAAGGGTTTAAGAGTGAAGTGAAATGATTATGGTTATATTGTATTTGGATTTCAAGAATTATTACAAAAATGGTTCTATAGTTATAAGATTCATGAGATATATAAGGATTGTGTTGCCGTAATTATTCTTTACGTATTTTGAAGCATAAAAGTTTCATTATGGATTTAAAGGTGATCAAATATTTGGTAAGTGACAATATCGGCAACATTACGTTGTTTGTGGAATCCAATGTTATGATTGATTTTGGAAATTTAGAGAATATTTTCGACAATGAATTTCGATGAAAGTATTTTGGTCGAGTATTAAGGTTGGATTCGTTTATGTTTAACATTGGATACTATTTTTTGAGGATTAAGTATGATTTATTGGATATTATATGATAATATTTTTGGTGCATGTAAAAATTTGAAGGATGAATGAAATACTTATGGATCGTACAATTTATTAAAAGTTCTTCATGCATAAATAATCGACATTACAATCCATATCCAGGTGAATTAAATGAAGTGAAAATAGTCCAAAGAACAACCGAAGGATATCATTGATACATGGAATAAAATCAATTAAGTTTTCTCGAGTTCTTATCTGGATCGTGAAATAATCTCTCAACTCTAGGAAAAAGTATCTAAAAAATTATTCATCTTAATACATTAATTTTTGTTGAATTGATGTTTTTTTAAATCATCATATCATTATGAATTTGAGGCCATAAAATTTTTATTTATCATTTACCTGTTTTTTATTGATGACCTAAAACACTCCCAATAAATATTTAAACTTTTCCTTTATGTATGTATATGTAAATTCCACTAATGTTCTCTGATTATAAATCCTAATTTTGTGGTGACCTTCTCATTTCCCTTTCCATATTATTAATACGATATTTTATTAACCCAATTTCTGATCTGAAATTTCTAAAAAAATATTTTATTTTATCAGCATTTTATTTTTTAAGTGAGATTTGGAATTTTTAGGAAAAAATTTATTAAAGGATGGGAGAATGTAACACTCCATAATTTCATGGTATGATATCTTTAATAGCTTGCGTTGTGTGCAACACTAAGTTAAAACACACCATGATTTATTATTACCTAATCATTAAATTTATTTAGGTAAAATGGATTTAATATTTAGAATAAGAATGTAAAAATTAGTTTATAATTTCAATTTCATTTTTAGTTATAAAAATGATACCATGGTGAAACATTTATTTACCGTTGTATAATTAAATTATGACAAGCATAAAAGTTAAAAGGTTAAAGGTTAACATACCTAGAAATTAAAACATTTATCAGTTGGATGAGGTGTGTACAGACCCCATGAGGACTAAATGACATTAATTTAATCCCTAATTCCTTGAAATTAATTCCACCTCAATGTGGTTATCTTTAAATATAAAATTATCACAAATTTAATCACTTGAGACCACCTATTCTCAAGTATAATTAGCACCACTCACCTCAAAATTTTAATAAAAAAATATTTATAGACCCCTAAAATATCATCCCATTACTCTCTACCTCACTCTCCCCGTGACTATGTTCTTTTGGTTATACCAAAAGTCATAATCCCAGGTCCTCAAAGGTTTTTCAAGGAGGTGATATTTAAGAGGTCATTTTCTCAATGTACCTATCTTAATTTATTTTATTTTTCTAATTCCCCCTCACCCACATCATCCATAAATTCATGATAACTCCATAATCGTTTATATCCTAGAGTTTTATGTTTATAAAAGAATATATCATTTCCATTTTGTTTCTCATCTCCTATTATTCATAGAAATGAAATTATTGTCCAATTTATACTAGTTAATCAGCTCCCTGAATACTATTTTTTTCTTTTTCCATTTCCAACATAATGTCTAGTCTTGAAAATATTTTTATGGTTTAATATTATTATAATTTGTAAATTATAACCTATTTCATATTTTTAAAATTTTATATTAAACATACCTTCATTCTTTCCATATTGTTGATATATGATAACATCGTTTATGGAAGTGTGGACTGCCTCCCTCTCAAAGCGATGTCATTTGTTTACGAAATACATGGAATGTATTAATGATATTTGTAATAAACATATGTAATGTGTATGAAATATATATGATTCTAGAATTATAATATACATATTTATCATTCACTTTTCAATATTTTATTATGAAAATAAAATGAATGTATTATTCTTGCATAAGTATGGCCTACCATATCCATGAATGGTGTATTTAATTTCTTATCTCCAAACTATATAGATTATTATAAATACATATGTACACATTTAATAAGATAATTAAGGCACAGGTTAAATTATTCAGATAATAAAATCATTATCTTGTTAATAGAATAAGAAAATAACACATAAAAACACACTTGAGAAAACAAGGAAATTAACACACGGTAATAGTGAAATTATGGAAGATTATTAACAAAATGGAAATAAGATATTATAAAGATATGATATATAATATTATAAACATTCTTACATTTATATAATAAGTTATTAATACTCTTTTAACCATTATACAAGATGTAAAAGGATGATCACCCAAAAGTAATTGCAATGTAAGCGTTAATTTCACAATCTCATCATTATCCGAGGTTGTTTATACATAAGTATCTATTGGGGTATCTATATCGTCTATGCACATGTTTCCTAATAATTTATTTCAAAATTTTATTCCTTTAAAATTTTATAAATTCATTTAAAACAATTTTTTAATTTTTAAAAAACATTCTAAAAGGAATATTTATTTCATTCTCCAAACGAGGTGCATTATGACCTTTTCAAAAAATGAAGTAGAGAATGTTTTTTGAATTACATGGAACAAGTGCCCATTTTTTCCATTGTGAAGCCTTAACATTTAGAATCTTCCCTTAAAATCATATAAGTTAATTTCAAAAGTAATTATTTTCATTTATAATTATATGACTTTTAAATGATTTTAATGTACAAATGAATATCTTTCTAAAAGAGTTTTAATTATTTTGTTTGGTTATTTTCATCTTTGTCAACATCCTTTGTTGGATTTTTCTATTAATTGATGTTGATTTATTATGAAAGAATATACCATACTATATTGAATTTTTAATGATATTTTTGGATCTAGATGTTCTATTTTTAAACAATTCATTGTTTATTGTTAAAGTATTAATATTTAATATGCTAGTTTTAATACGAAAGTGTATGTTATGTTTCACCCTTTTCATATGAGGAATGCATTGGAATTAGCATGTGATGGGTAGATCCTTCTATATACCATTGATGTGTCGGTAGTATTAATGAAACAAAATAGATATGGTTTAGGATAAGGCCTCCCCCTTTTTTGTAAATATTATCTTGGAGCATTGACGGTATTATATTCATGGCATGAAGGCTCGATGCTATATTTTAGATGTCTAGAATTTTGCATTCCCTCATTATAAGATTAGTTACTGATATTACTTGTGGTAATTTGACTAGTAGAATATCCACATGAACGTTCAAATGGAATAGTTTGAATTATTCTAGCTATATTAGATTGAATATTATGTCTAAAAGGCTTATGATTTAGTTTTATACCTTCCCTAAAATGTTTTTCCTTATTTATGATAGCTTTCATTATATTGTTTATCCTTATAGAGCATCTGTGCTCACCCATTTCATAGGTTTTATTTTCCTAGGATTCCAAGAAGTGTATTATGAATGATTTAATGTGTACAGATAGGAGAATAATGTATTTCAAAAAATATTATCTTTAATGTATTTTTTCTTGAATTATAATTTAATGTTCATGTATGTAATCTATTTTCCAAGGCTACTAAACTAACCAGTCCTTCGGGTTTTTAGACACTATAATCATTCTAATGTATTAAAATAATGCATGGGCTCTACGATTCTAGGGTCGAGGCATTATATCCATGAAGATAGAGTCTTTATTAATTAGCATCATGGATATAGTAGAAGGTTCTTTTCTACTAAGAGCATCAGCTACCTTTTTTGCATCCCAAGGATGATAGCGAATAGAGAAATCATAGTGACTGATTAGCACTAACAATACCATTTTACTCATGTTGAGTTAATTCTATGTGAATATATACTTCAAATCTTGGGATCTATACATATATCATACTTCCCACCATAGAGGTCGGACCGCTATATTTTCAATGCCAAAATCACGGCTGCTTACTCCAGATCACGCATCGATTACTTATGGTCTTGGATCATCAACATCAATGAGGAATATGCTATCTCTTCTTCATTCTATATGAGTAGAAACCCATGAATTTATTTGAATCATCACTATTTAACACAAAACATTCTCCACTTGTTGGTAATGTGAGTATAGGTGCAATGATCAGACTCTTCATTATCTCCCTGAATCTTTCATCATATTCTTCCATCTAGAAATACCTTTCCCCTTTCTTTGTTAACATATTTATCGGTCTTTAAAATCATGAAAAATTTCTCACAAAACATCTGTAGTACCTCGATAATCCTAGAAAACATTGTATTTCTATGACACTGGTGGACCTGGTCCATTCATAAACTACCTTTGGTTTTTATGGGTACACAGAAATTCCTTCACTTATGATCATGTGTCATAATAATGTGACTTTATACATCCAAAAATCACACATACTGAGCATGGAAAACAATTTATTCATTCTTATTGTTTCCAACACAATCCTTATATATTATTCAAGTTCCTCATTCATCTTGGAATATAAGAGAATAGAATCGAAAAACACAACCACATACTTTGTTGTCAATGTCTAGTGACTCTATTAATCAAATCCATGAAGGCATAAGGGGAATTAGTATGTCTTATGGGCATCAATAGAAACTAATATTTCCCATAATTTTTTTGTGAATAAGTCTTATAAAAATATTCCTTATTCAACTTCAATTTATGATATCCATAACGAAGATCGACCTTTGAGAAGTGTTGAGCTCATCATAGTTTATCGAACAAGTCATAAATCCTTGGAAGAGGATAATTATTATTTCTGGTGATCTTATTGAATTCCTGAAAATTGATACAAAGCTGCATTGAACAACCTTTTTTTTAAATATCACTATCTCAATCCAATTTTATGAACTACGATGTACCAACCCTCTATCCAAATTCTCTTGTAGTTGCTTCTTTAACTCCTCCAGGTTGATAGTGTCCATATTATATGGATATTTTGAGATAGTAGTTTTTTCATGTGTGATTTATATTGATAACTCTACCTCGTGATCAGGGGGATGACTAGGTGACTCTTCAAAAAACAAATCACTCTATTCTTTCACAATGGGCATGTCCTCCTGGACGATACATTCCCTTGACACAACCATTTGAGAAAGGTATGTTTCTTCACAGGGAATCAACACCGACACCATTGTGTTATTTCCCAAATTATATTCATCGTATTACTTTAATTTATATTGAAACATGTTATGGTTGATAATTTGAAAATATATTTCCTTTTCAAAATAGTTAATGTGTTTTCTATGTAACAAGAGCCAATCTATTCCCAGTATAGCATTGAATTCCACTAAGGAATGTATCCCGAGATTTTCTGGAAGAATTATCCCACATATGCCAATAATATAAGAGTCCAACACTTGAATTTTAATGATCTCACTATTACGTTTTTCATATATATCTAAACTTCAACATTCTAGGGATCTGATTCAATAGTTCTAGAAAGCGTTCAAGATATTAAGTAATGCATAGAACCATAATCAAATAATACATTTTTCATTGTTGAGTTAATATTAATTATACCTCATATGACTTAATTCTATTTCTCCACATTAACAAAGGTGATGGCATAAGAATTCAATTTCTCTTTTGAATTTGGGGGATCATGATGTTGATTACCCTCTAGGACTCATGGTTTAGTACATTGGATTGCATAGTGTCATGGCTCCCTACAATTCAAACATTAGACAATGGGTGGTGATCTCATTTCATATATCATTTTTTCCATATTATTTATATATTTTTGACATTCATAAGAATGATGTCCTTATATCTCATTCTTAGAGAATTTATATATCCCTCTGGGTAAATTCTAGTAATTCTTCTTCTTAAATGTTTAACAGGTGATTCATTGATTTTTCTATCCACCATTATCATTAGATCATCGAGCTTGAAACACCATATTTTGTTTCTTATCTCCATAACTAAGGGACCATTATCTAACTCCATCTCTAAATTGAGATCATGTCAAATAAATTATTTACATATCCCAAGTCTTGAATAGCTAAATCCTTTTTAAGGTGTGGTTTAAAAAAACTTAAGAACCTATAAATTTTCTAAATATTTTTTATAAAAAATACCAAGGTGTAACTTGAAATCCTTCTAATTATTTATTTGTAGTCCATGATAAATTCACCTTCCTTTTGCAATGGCTCTATAAATTCTCTCCCCATATTTGTATGAAGAGTTCAAGGGAAATAATTGTTAAGAAATATTTTCTTAATGTATTCCCAATTCATTTATTTAACTCCATACTTTGGGATGGATTTCTTAATCAATGAACACCAATGATTGGCCTCTTCATCCAAATAATAAATCGAAAAATCCACATTTTTCTTTTCGGAACAGTAGACCATTAAAAATATATTCGTCATTGAGTTAACCCACTATTTCTAAACAAGTGGATCATAAGATCCTCTAAATTTTAGTGATTTTTTCCTCATACAACAGTCAATATCTATTTACCTCTTCTTAGGTGATAGAATATGTTTCACATTATTTAGTTTGTTGTTCATAGCCTAAGACAGTTGGGTAAGTATCACTATGAAATTTTTAACTCAAACTTCCATGTCATTGGGAATGTCGTTCAGGCAATCACTATATTGTTCATCACTTGGGTTGTTGGCCTAGTTTCTCACACTTACTACCAATTTCTAAAATAGAAAATGTTTGATGAAAAGAGAAGTCAATAAGACCTAAATTAATAATTTATTTCCTTTTTCAATTAATTCTAATGGCATATAATGTGTGATCCATCTGGTGAGAATTTTTCTAAAAAATATTATTGTATGCTTACAAATATTTATTTTCATACTAAGGGTTTCTACTAATGTTCTATAATCCTAATTCCCAAATAAACTAAATCCCGCTCTTATTCAAAATATATAAACCCTAATTTTCATACATAAATATTACAACATTTTAAAGATAAAAACATAATATCTTTACAAAACTAAGATCCAAAGGTTTAGTATTTGGGAAAAATTAGGACCATACATCACATATACATAATAAATCAAGAAAAATTATTTAAAATCATCTTCATTATCCTTTTAGTTCTTATGATCTCCTTAGTACATATAGTTAGCTAAGGATATACATCATACAAAGGGGTGATCTAAAATACCAGGAAGAGGAATGATAAGAACCTGAGTCAAAACAACATGGGTGTTCTTAATCACCATCATCATTACATAAGAATAATATCATCATTATAATCATGAGAGGAAGATTTATATAATGGAATTGATTGAGGCAATGCATACAAAGGAAACACCATGTCATAGTGGTCAAAACCACACATAGTTGTGAATAAATATTACATCATGTTCAGAAATTAAATATTAACATTATCATAAAATCATAATATTTAAGAATGATACCATCATCTTCATGTATATTTCAGATTATATTGTGACATAAATCACATTATACAATAAATTGGAGCGCTATATAATTTCTGGTACACGTGTCACACTAAAACATTTACATAATCATGAATCACACAAAGAACCTATACCACTAAAATTAAATATATAACACATATAATAGAATGGGTTTCATATGGATCTCATAAATCATAACCTTTCTTTACCTGAATAAAAATATCAAAATATTATGGTTTTGAGATTCAACATTTTTTGAACGAAGAAGAAACAACTTAAGAGGAGTCAAAATGTGTCTTATAAATAAGTGTTATTTTGGATTAAAAACATTTATATAGTAGAAAACGAAAATAAAATCGAATGAAATATTATTTAAAGAATATTAAAGTAATATCCATGTTGAAATTTTTCATGAAAGAGGAGTTACCCAAAGAAAAGGAGTAAGGTTCGGTAATCCTCTTACCTTATGTCTGAATACTTTCATCACTTTAATATCATAGATAATAAAATTAGATTCATTAAATAATAAATATAGAACCTCTTATAAGTTATTTTATTTATTACTATTTTATTATTTTCATTTAGGGCCATTTTGGTAAGTTATATGGTTTGTCTTCATTGTTCTGGGACTGTTCATTTTCATAGTTTTCATGATCGGTTGGCTTGTATAAAAGTATGGAAGTTTATATTAAATAGTAATTATTATTATTAATTAAAATTATATGTTACTAATGAAATTATAGGCTTTTAAATGGATATATATTTAATTTTTATGGGATATGTGGGTGATTCATTAGATAACATGTTAATGAAAATGATTTAATCTAATTTGGCAGTTTTTACGACTATCAGGAAATTATATCAATTTATGTAATTTTACATTTATATATTTGTTTGAGAACAAAATATAACTTATCATATGTATAATAAAATATTATTTAACCATAATAATGGTTTTATGACTAGTATTGAAGGTGTAAATGAAAAACGAATACCCTTCGTCCATGATGGTCGAAAATCGACACATCACGGGTGTTGTTTTAATTGCTAGAATTAATGGGGGAGAAGAATGGGTTTTCTGATGGACAATTCACTAAAAGAATATTATTACCGTATATATAAAATTCAAGAGTTAGGTTTGATGTTTTTAAAAAGGAGGTAATAATAGGATAATAAAATAAATTAAAAATAAATTAAAAGAGAACAAAAAAGAATTGTACAAATTGATTTTTTTTATCATTTAGAGACTTCATAAGGATAATTTTTTTGGATGTGTGAGGGTATTGGGTGGTGAAGTGTGGTATTTATCAGGGATGAGAGGGGTGTTTTTTTATAATTATATTAATTAATTTATAATTTTGGCTCAAGACTATAAATATTGTCCAACCTTATCACTAAGTATATTAAATAATGGAAGGGAGTTCAGGATTATGGGAATGCATCATCCCTACATCATCTTTGACTAAATAAATAATATATTTATCTTATATAATAAATTATCATATTTCACTATTCACAAAGAATTCATTTGTTTTTGAAAAAAATCACCAAAACTATTTTTTGACTTGTATAATTTAAAAATGGAATATAATTAATGAAATTAATTTTCAAAATATGATAAATTTTATTTTTAATTAAAATCATAATTTATTCAAAAAATGAAAATTCTAAATTTAAAACCAATTTTATGAAACATTGATAAATTATTTAAGGTATCATAAAATTGTATTATAATAATACAATATAGTATTAATTTATGAATATATTAAAGGGAAATAAATTTTCTTTTAAGACATTATATTTATAATATCTTAAATAAATATTGAAGTTTTACAAAAAATCCATCGCATAATTTTTTTTAAACATTTATTTACTTATAATATGATATAATTATATCATATATTAATTTTATATATTGAAAAATATTATTTATACTTTCATAAGTGCGTTTACTATTCTATTGGACTAATTACAAATCCTAATGGTCATATTATTATTCACATGTCAAGTTACTATTCCATCCGTATAAGTTCATTAATTTATATGAATATATATTATTTCATTTCTCATTTTTTAGAATAATGTTTTTATTAGAATCCATATTCATAATCAAAATAAGGGAAAAAATTACATTGATAAAATTTTTGTTCATTACATTTCCATACATCTTGAGGATATGGGAAGTTGAGAGATCACTGGGGAAATGAAGATAAGAAATAATAAACCTTGAGATGTTAGATTATATGCTAGTAAAATTGGTAGGTTTATACCTCTTTGAACCAAATATATGTGTCATTATAATTGTATTAAATATGGAAGTATGGATAATCTATGGTCTCATTTAAACAAATAACATACATAATGAAAGGGGTATGTATAAATAAAAAACATACCAAAGAATTTATGAGAAATGATGGATGTTTTGTAGTCTAATTGATGTTATTATGTTGTTATTTTGGTTTAAGACCACAAATTTTTGGGTATGTTTTAAATTATTTTATTAATATGATATATTTTTTATAATAACACTTTGGTTTAATTTTTGCGAGCCATATTAATAATGTTAATCAAAACATGGACATGTTAGTAATGAATTTATGATTTCTTAAAGAGTTTTTTCATAAAGTGAAAATGTAAATAATAATTGAGAAATCATTATGGTGTGATTCATTTTAGTTATGATTACCATATATCTAGAAAAGTGTTGTTTAATTGTTGATGGAAGATAGGAATATTGGCGCAATATAATCAATCCAATGGCGTGGAGTACACCATCAATTATTCTAGAACACGATTCTCATCACAAGAAATGTATGATTAAAATTTTCCATGAAGTGATATACGAACCAATATCGAGGTGATTAATGCTCTATGTTAGTTCAAGGAACTTTTTTGTTCATTATTATTTAGTTAACTAAGGATATTTTTCTATCAAGAAGAATATCCATATTTAAATATATATTTATTTTTCTAAATATATGACAATACATTTGGTAAATTACATAGAAAAACTTTATATAACAACTTACTATAGCTCTTAGATTGGAGTAAAAAAGTACACAAGATAGAATCTGATAATTTTTTGTGGATTTAGGATTTGTATAATAGGTTTAATTCCAAAAGAGATGCTATGTATTTTTGTGTGTTTCTCACTACTGAACTCTTGGGTGTAAATTTGAGTGATTAGTAGACTAACATGAGAAAACAATATAAAACAAGGTGTGATTTATATTACTGATTTGGAACTTATGGGTTTTTTGGGTGTGACACAATATAATTATAGGATGTGTCCCACTAGAATCATTTGTAATGTTCTCTTAGTGGGTTCATAGAACACATGTATGGTGATTTATAAGTGAGATCCATCTTTCAAGTGAGATAACACAATTAAATGAATCTGTTTTCGTGAGTTTCCTATGAAAAATTATTGTTCTGCATAATGGGTGTGGAGAAAATGATGGTAATGATGATATCAGGAAAAAGTATGGTTATAGGAGATGAAGATGAACCTTAACGATGAGAAATGGTATTTTGGGATTTTTAAAATTTCCCATGGAAAATAATGTATGACATCCATTATAGTTTAATTTTTGTACATTTATATTACTTGGTTTTGATTAAGGAATGTTTCTTTGGACATTTCAGAACAAAATTGTTAAAATTGGGGCTGATGATCAATTTTTGTTAAGTATAAAATATTACACTGTGTAACAATTTTCCAAGTAAAATTTTATTTGTGAAAAAAGGGTCATATAAGACCATGTGGCTCACTGGTTGGTTAGTGTCCACTAGTCTGACCTCCAATAAATCACAGGCAACCTTATATTGGTTCTCTATGTAAATGGTTGCTTTCTATTTTATAAAAAATTATTTTAATAAATAATTTTTTACTATATAATTTGAATACTTGTTCTACTCCCCTTTAGCTATACTTATAAACCACATTCCTTCCCTATCATTTTAATTTTTTCTATTTGGGAGATTATCGTTATTTGGGATATTATTCAGCAATCCATTAACCTATTTGACAGGTATGAGTGAGTTTTTACCCATCCTTTATTATATTTTTATTTTCATCCCAAAAAGTTTTTTATCCTCTATAAAATCTATAAATAGGTCATGGTGCCATATTATTTTATATCAGAAAAAATTAGGGTAGTCTATGCCATATTATTTAATAAGTTAACTCATATATACTCTATATATATAGAACCTAGTGTTTTTCTTCATTTTATTTTCATTTTATAGAATTTTATAACTATAGAATTAGGTGTGTGACATATAAAACCTAGATATTAGATTGATAGAATTTGAGAGTTTGAGACAGAGTGAAAGTGGGTCTCCCAGATGATGAGGAATGTGTATCATGTTTTTTTACTTTGGTATTAGTTTCATTCAATAGTAAATTCTATATGAGGAATTTTGGAATAATTATTAATAGGAACCACACAAAAACCTTGGTTTGGTTTTTGACTTTATTGACCTTTTGTGGATAGGGGGAATGATGTTTGATGTTCCAATGGGTCTTATGATTCATATATTGGTAATTATTATAGTTATATGGGATAAACATGGTTATATATGGTTTAATAGGTGATGTAACTTCCTTATATTGAGTAATATTCTTGTAAGATATCACTATCTTCAAATTCATCATGATTCATATTCAATTTTGGGTGAAATAATATAATAGTTTCGTAATAAAGGATTATTCAAGGATGATTAACTATGGAAATATCGGGATTATTCCCTATTAGTTATGTCATAATTGTTAAGTAGTGATGTCATATGGAATTAGAAAATTCTTTATACCAATGTTGGCATTAAGTAGTTGTAAATGATATTTTAACCAGAGTAAGAGTCTATAATTGTTTCAAAGACTTATGTTGAAATTTGGATCATAGGATATGGAATTGATGTTTTTTACACTAGGTTT
This sequence comes from Viscum album, assembly GCA_963277665.1. Classification (NCBI taxonomy): domain Eukaryota; kingdom Viridiplantae; phylum Streptophyta; class Magnoliopsida; order Santalales; family Viscaceae; genus Viscum; species Viscum album. The sequence continues at coordinate 176,712,593 of OY728157.1, forward strand.
ATTTTTATTATATGATATAATTGATTGGATTTATAATATTAGAATAATATTGATGATATATAAATATAGGGTTCAAGTAATGATATGTTATAAGATCGTATGCTTTAAATGAGTATAATTTTAAAATAGTAATTTATATATATTTTCTTTACCACCTAGAGATTTTCCATGTTATATATTACATCAAATTACCTAAGAGATAGGTTTGATTACTCTGGATCTAGTAACCAGGATCTACATAAGGATTGGCATGTAGAATTTATATGTTAACCAGGTGGATATTTATCTTTCATTATAAGTAGGGTTTCTTTTTTATATTTGATATACTACTTCATGTACATGATGTTTTCCCTTTCAATGATGGAGATACTAATTTCATTATGAAACATGGTATACTGAGGTTTTATAGACTACTTATTAGATATGATTTGTTTCTTATATTCATGGGATTATTACTTAGAGGATAGGATACGTTGTCTGTTTAATGTTTATATTGTAATTCCCAGATGGATATTATTACCATGATACACTAAATCTTAGATAAGATGTTTTTCCTATATATGGTTGAGATATTATTTTATTAATATACCTACATTATTTTTCGGATTGGGGTACCATAATTTCTTATTATTTTTTATGACCAAGATGAGTTTTTTGACATAGTATCAATGAAACCATTGAGGGTTCATCCATTTTTCTAATGACTCACCTATTAATTATTTGATTATATCAGGGGAAATTAAATCCCATACTAACTTAAGAAAATATAGGCACTTTTTTCATGACCTGTCTCCCATGGCTCGTGCCATGACTACCTGAATCCCACCTTCCATAGGCCCGGGGTTGACAACTTACACTGAGAAAGAATATCGCAGAAAGATATGGAATTTTCTTTAAACACACACACTCAAACACATAAAAAACTACGGAAAGGTAAACACTAAGTGAACCCCAAATATTACTGAGAAAACTACTGGAAGTACAATACAAACTGAAATGTGGAAAGGGGACAGAATACGAACCCAAACCGATCAGGGAAAGTATAGCTGTCAAGGTCAGTTTCATCAAACACTACCTAAATTGTAGGTGGAGGGTAGCTATATGTAGCTACAGAAGTACATATCTTCAGTCCCATCACACTGGGAACCACTTGGTTATCAGGCCCATACCATGTCAATTTTATGGCTATCTAGCCCATACCATGTCATATTGAGAAGAGGATAGGAGATATTTGAGTGGGGAAGAGATAATATCTTAATAAAGTAGAAAAAATTCATATCATTATTCATATAGAATAAATAATTTCTACGGATATTTTTTTTCATTATTCTAACTTTGGCCAAAAATCTATTTATTACAGGTAGAGGAATGATTGGAGGAATTCATACAATTCTCAAAGATTGGTCAATACTCAACAACCAGATGGTGTGTCTATTTCAAACAGGTATTCTATTTTAGAAGAAGATTATGAATATGAATAACCCATTCATGTGGAAGAGATATTTGAAATTCCATCCCTATCCACACATTCTAATATTTCGTGGAAGGAAAAGTGGAAAAATATAAAATAAAACCTTACGGAAGTAGCTCTCAAAGCTGTAATGAATTGCAGCACAAGGATCCATCATAGTGGGTGCTCATCCCATATGAAAAAAGATATAGACCTATTAGTGAATGTTAAAAAAAGGTTTATGGATCAATAAGGTTTATTAATGATATTTCTTTTAACCTCAAAGGCATTGGATGTGTTGAACTAGCCGATGGTGAGATAAAGAAAACTGACGTTCTTTTTGTGGATGGGTAACATCACAATTTCCTCTTTGTAATTCAACTCTCTAATGTAGGACTTATAGTGACTTTTAATAAAAAGGATTTCTTATAAAGGGAAATACAGATAATTCTATCATGAATGAATATAAAATATATGGAAACGTGTATTAGGTTGAAAACAAAGAAATAATTTTCTATATAATAGTTGAAGAATAAAAAACTTATGGCATTAGAGATTGGGGAAAATTAATAAACAAGACATTGAAAAGATAATTAAACTGAATATTTTCATGGATATTCCATTTTTTATTTTGAATGGGGGAAGACTTCGGATGTCTTAAGCAAGGAAAGTTGGTGTGTATTGCATATCATTCAAAGAAGAAAAGGGCATAAAATCCTATTGACCTCATCCATTCAGACATTTTTTGCACAATAAATGTTTCCAAAACTCATGGAGAAAGGTACTTTGTCCTCTTTATAGATGATTACTGTAGAAAGTCAGGTGTGACGGTTATAAATAGCAAATGAAAAATGCTTTATTGTATGAAAACATATCGAAAAACTGCCAAGAATGATAATGGATGAAAAATAAATGTTAGGTAGTATAGAAATAAAGGAGAATATATATCCATTGAGTTTGAAAATTAACTAGAGAAACATAGAATTCAACATCAAGTGGCCACAGTGAGAACCCCACAAAAAAATGGTGTTATTCTGTGCTGGAATTGACAGGTGAATAGTATGCCTATAACTATAATCAGTTGGAGTCGTATGTCTCTCGATTATTTGAAAGAGGCAATTAAAGCTATGATATATATAAAAAATCAAACATGACTTTATATGGGTGAAACAAAGACACCGTATGAGTTTTGGCAGGTAAGGAATCCCCCATTGAGTATTTATATGTTTTCTAAATTAAATGTTTATCAAGAAAATGACGGAAAACAAGGAAAGTATGGTGATGTGGAAGATGAAGGAATATTATTTGGATATTAAATGAATAAAAAAACCCTAAAAATGTTTCCACGGGAATCACAAAAAAATTATTGAAAGAAGTGATGTAAAGATAATTTTAGATAAGAAAAAAAATACTATGAGAAGATCTTATTCTGATGTGATTGATGATGTAGAAGATAGAGGTCACAGAACATATTCCAATGAAGATGTAGACGAAGAGGTGCAACACATTCTGAGGTCACAATAAGATATTGATTCAGAAGAAGAATCAGAATATGAAACTGTGGTAGAAGAAAATTCATCTGAACCACACAAGAGAAATTGAAGAGTAGAAATTGATCAATATAATAACATTTGGTATAGGAAAACACCCACAAAAAAGAGTAAAATGCGGAACAATACGCAATCTTCCATCCTATCAGTGGTGGAGCCTTCTTCATTTTCAGAAGTTGCAAAGGATGAATCATATTTTAATTCCCTGAATGAAGAGTTGGATCAGATCAGCAAGAACAAAACATTTGATCTAGTTAAGATGCCTAAAAATCACAATGTGATTGGTACAAAGTGTATTTTCATGAATAAATTCGATTATCAAGGTAATGTGTTCAGAAACAATGCATGACTAGTGTGTAAAGGACATTCACATATCGGAAGTTTTGATGATGAAGAGTCATTTCATTCGGTGAAGAGACGTGATTCAATCATAAATTTTCCATCCATGGAAAATCAAATAGGATACAAAGTGTATCAAATGGATGTCAAAACTTCTTTATTAAATGGTGTTATTGACGAATAATTTTATATAGAAAAACCAGTTGGTTTTCTTCTAGTAAATGATGTAATGAATTCTTGGAGACTAAATAAAGTTATCTATAGATTGAAGTAGCCACCAGAGGGATGGTTCTCCTAGATGGATTCTTATCTGAAAAATAATGAATTCAATAGTGTCTGAGTGGATCACAATCTCTGTGTGAAGAAATATCAAAAAGATCAATTCATGGTACTGGTGTGTGTTGATGTTATTATATTCGGTGGCAGTAGGCATGGATCAGTGTATGAATTTTCCAATCACATGAAATTGGAATTCAAAATGTCAATGATTAGTGAACTCGTGTACTTAATGGGGTTTCGGGTGATTTAGAGGAAAGAATTAACATTAATTTCTTAGGAAAAGTGTGAAAAGGAGTTTCTGAATAAGTTCAATATGCATGACTCCAAACCAATGTCGCTCAGATTGCAGTTAGAACTAAACTGGAAAAGAACGAGAATGGGACATCTGTAGATCCCACAATGTCCAATACAATAATTGGAAGCTTACTGCACTTGAAAATTATAAAACTAGATATTGTCTTTGAAACATTCCAATTGGCCCATTTTTATATTAATCCAAGGGAATAACATATGGGGTAGTGAAAAGGATCATGACATACATTCAAGGCACTTACAATTATGTCTTATACATTGATGTAGTAAGACATAGTGAACTATCAAGTATTTATGATGATGACTAAGCTACAGATGTGTAGGATAGGAAGTCCAAAAGTGGTACAGAATTTTTTATTGGAATGATTTTTTGGGTTGGATAATTAAGAAACATGATAGAACTTCACTCGGTACTATAGAATATGTGTGTATCTCTGCTAAAAAGGTGTCACTCCACTATTTTGTAAGTAGCAACAATGGAACGATATTGGTGAGGAGGTGAAATAGCCGATGGTGATTCATTGTGATGAAAAGAAAGAAATTGATCTTACAAATAATAATATTCAGAATTCTCATATGAAGCACACTGAAATAAGATATCACATTATCAAGGGAAAATTTGAACAAGGCGTTATTAAAATGGATCATATGAGAACTAATGAGAATGTGGCTGAAATTCAGACCAATCGCCTGACATCGACTATGTTCAAGAAGCATCAGTGGAACCTTAGGGTTTAGCCACCTCCCAATGCATGAGGACGTCATGATATTCCCCTCTACCAATTTGTGATAAATTTATTAATCTGTTTGTGGAAGTGATGCATGTTTATTGGGATATACCATCTAGGGGGTGCATGTTCTGAGCTGTAAAATGTGAAAACACAATTATTTGGGTTAATTTTCAATGGGGGATAACTGGATAAATTCAATTTAAAAAGTTGAATGGTTTTAGGGTTACCAAAAATAGAAAATATAGAAAGTCTGTAATGATACAATGGTGGATAAAAGATAAATTCAACGAGGTACAAAATGATAAAATGTAATGGGAGAACACAATCCAGTGTTATGAGGAAATTGTCAGAGCTTTAATTTAAACACACGAGAGAACATTTCAGGTATACCCTCTTGTTTATTTACATAGATAATTGCTAACACATACACAGAGTTTTGGATGGCTTGAATCTTGTGTATCCGGTTTTGATATTGGCTTGTGCTATGTTGAATTTATCTACAAATTTTCAACAAACCCAATGGGTGAGATTGTTGGTACCAAGGTTGTTCTTTGTTAGAAATAGAACATAGTTTGTGTTTTTTTTCAATCCTCACATGGATAATCATATATATTGGATGGAAAGGTATCATACACTATATTTTTTGAAGGCTAAATGAAAAAATATGGTAATGGAATGAGTTTCATTGAGATGGGATTCATGATTTTTGTTTTTCAAGAGATTAACGAATCATGATGGTGAGCTCTGTGATTTCGATAATTTTAGCATCGAGCTTCGTGAATGGTATTTTTTTGGAGTAAAATTTTCATTAATATAGTAAAGACATGGGTTTTGTGAAGACTAGATAAAGGATTATGAGGATATGAAGCATTGATAGTAGAGATGGTGTTTCTTCACAGTTACGAGAATTAGAGCTCTGCAGCAGCGCAAAGGATTTTTGATTGAAATCTATACAGTTACAATTAGAATTAAAAATAGAAATTTTCCATGGTTCTTCGTGAATTGAGGAGCAAGAATTATTTTTTTTGATGGATTCGAAAAATGTGTTGGAGGTTTTGGATCTTCGCGATCTGTCGTTCCTATAAATAAAAGGCTACCCCTCTTCATTTGATATAAACTTTTCAAAGAAAATCTAGAACTTCTCTAATTTTGTGAAGAAAAGGGTGCTCTGCAAAACCAGTTGTCTATGAAAACATGATATTTGAAAAAAACTGTTTTAGTCTGGACTGAAGTCAATGCTTCTATGTAATTAGGGCTTTGCGAATATGGGATATTCCTTGTTGGCTTAGTGAGCTTCGCGAAGGAAGTTTGTTCCGTGAAGGAAGTGTACTTCATGATGATAGGTTTCTTCCACGAAGGCTAGGGAGCTTCGCAAAGACAGTTTTTTTTATAAAGGAGAAGGTGTAGTGTGAAATTATGTTCTTTGAGAATTTATGTGCTTTGAGAAGTTGAGATCATTATGAATGAGTGAGCTCTGTGAAGTAGTGAGCTTTGTGAAAGAGTGAGCTTCGTAATGGAGATTTGACAACGAAAATTCTTTAATATCTAGATTATGTTGATAGGGATTTCAGTGTGCATCAACTAAGGTTTATGATTAAAAAAGAGTCACATTCTATGTTAGGGAGACATACCGTAATTCCAAATAAATTAAGTGACCTTGAAGTCATTAAACTGAGTTAGACTTCTATCAAAGTAGTTGGCTAGGGAAAGTCATTGGAAGTGTTTCGAGGGATATAGTGAAATATCCATAACATTTAGTAGAGTTAGTGTTCCAAGAAGAGATTGATTATGACCAAATGTTTGTATTCCACAACATGTGTAGATTAATGTATTTTGGTACGACTGAAATAATGGTGCCATATGCTTTTTGGAAGTAGCCCTTTGTGGAGAACCAAGTAAAATTGTTGTATCATCTCTATGCAAGTGAACGTTTTATTTCTGATAATATCCATAATATAGGTTTAATATTTTCATACCAATGTGGGGGCATGATCTATCAGGTTAAAAAAATGTTGACATCCTAATTCACCTCTCCCTTATCAGGGTGTTTCAGGGTCTTTCAAGACACATACCTACCCTGAATTATTCCCACAGCCCCTGGTTCATAATCCTCGACAACATGTAGTGGTCCCCATCCCGGTCCTCTAGCTCCATGGGCCTATCATGGACCTCCTAGGGATGTTTTTGGTAAAATATCAAAACATTGACCCCCTAATGATCATATCCCAGCTCCTATCCCAAACTCACCACCCTACGAATCTACCAACTCTTGTCATTTTCTCTTATAATTTTGTCAATCCTTTATCTCCTTATTATCATCATAGTGGGTCAAAAAAAATCAAGTGAGATGTCCCCTACCATCATATAAATACAATCGCCTCTCCCTAGGCTGACTGGACTCACCCCGAGATCCCTCAACTACAAATCCTATGACTTAGGACGTCCTCCTGAAACATCTCCCATATCCAGGTCCCTAGGACTGACATTGGCACCCTACTCTTGGGGTCTCTTCCCCAATCATCCACTTTTGACTGTCGTTGGATTTATATGCTCAGCCAATATTTTTTTGACCACCAAAGCTTGGTCAAGAAGCCAAGCATAAATCAGAATGCATAATAGAATAATGTTGGCTTATATGTATCTATGTAGACCTCACTTGAAGGATTGTGCCCAGAAGTACTGATCGTTAAACATATCCATAGAGTACATAGAACGGTTGGTGACTTTTTGTGAATAATCCGCCACCATCATGCTACCCTACTAGATTAGAAGAAACTCCTATATATGCACAAATATCAGTATTACTGGTGAGAACCCCTCTCTAAATAGGCGCTTGAACTCTCTCAAATAAAAAGTCAACTCATTGTGATTTTGGATAGACAAAATCCACCATCATCCTACCAAACCATGTAAATGGACCCCCACTAAGACCACCATACGATCCGCCAGTGTCCTGATTATACAGAAAACATGGGTCACTACCTCAAGCTGGTTTTCTTTCTTCCTAAGAGTCGGGCTTGCCTTAAAACCTAAGGGGTCTCTGTCTCTTAAACTCATGAAACACCATCAACTTGTGATCCTCATCTACTGGTACTATGGTAACTACACACAGCTCCACATGTGGTTCTATAGCTGGTAAACCACCTAGAAGTGACATCTAGGGAACTGGTCCATGTATTGAATCCTCATCACTGATTGGGTCATCCTCTGGATCGAGATGTTGAATTCTAGCTGGTATACGTCTCAGGGGAATCTAATAAGAAAAAAATATATACCATGAGAGATGACTCAAGAAGGACATAGAAATCACATTCATTCCTATTATATGAATGTACTATTAACTTCATTGCAACCATTCATCTCATGTACCATGTTTAAAAGAAGGTTATCAGAGGCAAGTTGTATGGATACGTCGGTTTCCAGCACCATCACTAGAATCCTTGCCCTAAATTATGATCTGAAATAGTTTACACTATTTCCTCAACACAATCCCGTAAACATTAGGTCCTATAGTATAAATGATCATCTCTTATACCACTCTTTCATGGCCTATCTCAGTGGAACCTATATCATGAATTCACAAGCCAAACTCTAATAGGCCATGGAATGGTGACTTGAACCGAGTAGTCATATCACTAAAATGGTCGGCATTTCATATGTACCTTTACGCACATAGACCTATCTAATCCCAAAAAATACATAAATGTAAAAACACAAAGAAACAAATTCATGCATACCATTATATCCCAATTAGAGTACGAAATGAAGGCAATGTGAAGTAAAGTAAACCATTCCAGAATACAGGACCTCCAAAAGAGTATACAAACCAAAAATCCAACCAATAAGAAAAGGTATTGTGATTGATATCTATTTTCATCAAAAGACCTCATCTTCCTGATCTCACAAATCTAAAACTGATCCGAGTCTTCCTAGGACTCTGTCAAATGTTCTCTCCTCTTTACAAGAAATGACACATGATGGAAATCCCATTCAATGTTGAGTATAACCATACTCTATAGGACACCCTGAAACTACAGAGAAATAAAAAATGGAATGTACGGGTTAGATCTACAGAGTATATGTCTAAATCATATATAATAAGAATATCATGATTTAATCAAACTAAGATACACAGTACATTGGTAAGTCACATCCACTGTATACCAACACTAGGGATTATGTACGAGGATTCCATGAAGAACTCATCTGATAGAACCCACCCCTAAGTCTGATAGCACCGATGATGTTTTTCTGAGATGTATAGTCAATTACAAACCTTAGAGAGAATTTTATGTTGATAGATCTAAAGATAGATATCTGATACAATAGATTATTATCACACCATGGGCCATTGGGTGATACCAAAAAATCCATCTGAATTTACCCACAATGTAGATTATCAATGTTTGGTGAATTTGGTCACACCAATACCAAGGACTCTACCTAGGGAATAAAGAATGAATAGAGTATCCTACATCGGGCATCTTAGGGGATTCCAAGAACTCAATCTAGGAAGTCAGGCTGAAGGGATCAAACCCTTATGAGTAGGAAATGATAACCCCAAACATCAGGGAAGAGATAAAAGGAAGGAACTATATAGAAACATGTCCAAGGTATAGTGAACAAGGTATTAAATACATGTAAAACGGTATAAAAAATTTGTAGTAAGTTCATAAACTGAGATCCATGACCTCCTATACTGCCTATGTAAAATGGCCCATGTAATTTTAACTATGTCATATAGAAGATGGGTACACAATGTTTAGAAGAAGTCACATGTCATGTCCTTTCAAACAGTGTCCACCTGGGCACTTTGGTCATGTTTTGGTAGTCGGTGTCGGCCTAGGTGTATCTTCATGTGTGCCAGTACGTGGGGTTTCCTTGTACTTGGTTCAGTAGTGGTTGTTTGGTGGGGTACATGTTGTGTTGGTAACTCGTGTACTCCACCCCATGTCTGTCTGTCTCCTGATATAGACACCGAGTCTTTGGGAAGGTCCTCTATTCCTTGTGATAGTTTCACATGCTATGTATCATTTAACTAACTCTTTAAACCCTAGCTACCACACAGTGGGGGCATACATTGTGTATCCTATGGTTACACATTGTGTTCATCTTTTTTTTTCAAAATCCACCATTCTTCTTCCATGCACCTCGATTGATCTCCAAGATCCAGTTTCGATGATTTGATTATCTCGAAACTCCAGATCGAGATTCTCCTCATTCATCTGCACATAACTCACCTGAAGAACATGTATTTTTGAACCTCTTTTATTTATGCACTTTCATCATCGTCCAACCATCGGTAGGTATTCTATATGTCAGATCATCAATCAGGGAACATTACACTATGAAATGATGGTGAAATGATCAATCATTCATTACCTATCGAAGAATGAAGAACATATAGAAAATAGGGTAGAAGAATACACAAAAAGGACAAAACTGATGAAAAAACCTTGTTCATTGTTCTTTTCGGACTTGGTCTATTCCAATAAGAACGATCAACAAATAACATCCAGAATGAAACCCATAAATACTAAAATTAAACCCATCATTCAGGAATGATCAAATCGCGGATCAACCTGATGTTGGTTGGCCCGTATTCGATTGTTGAATTCATGAATGGGGAAAGAGAAATCAAAAAAAAATTATGCCCTATGTGGGAATTGGATTTTTCACTATTGAAGATTGATTGTTGTTGGCGATCTTTCAGGAATGACATCCGATCTCGGTATCATCATCACCCACCAAGAGAATTCTCAAGGTATTCTCTCTAGATCCCCTACAGAACATTCATTGTAATTGTTCTATCCCTGGTTCCCTGTCTAGTAATTTATATATAATAAATAGAATCATTGTGTCTCTACATCTACATTACGTTAAAATAAAATAAATCCTCAATTTGTTTTATTCATTAAAATTTATAGAAACTAATTTTCATATCCATTCTTCATCGACCAATTTTATGTCTCTCATAGGGTAAATACGCTACTCTAAACATAATGGTTCCCTCTGTTTCTGATTGGGTATCTGTTTAGAAGTTATTCATTTTTTAGGAAAATTGTCTGTGTGTGATAATTAATATTTGAATAGCATTTAATCCTTTTTTCCCGGAACACCAAGCCTCTGAATCACATTCCATCTTAATTACTGGTATCGAATTAATTCCATATAATATTTATATTTTATGCATGAAAAAATCTTGGACATTATAGAGTTATTAATCAATGTGAAGAAATTGAATGATTCCACATATGTTCTATGTTTCATGTAATCATCCATGACCAATGATATTTTGAAGCAAAATAATGACATGGATGTGTATATTATGATGTCTCATTTTTAGAATATCTATCAAGAGAGGAAAAGTCACGATTGATTTTATATGTCCATTGTTTTTTTACAACTAATATTTGAGAGACTATGCTAGAGGGTCCTCATATAGTCATGCTTATAGGCTCCATTGAATGCTTAGACATCATAGGGATTAAATTCCTGGATGAGATTCATAAATATCACACACTTCCATCACTTACCAATACCTTCCCCATTTTTCTTATTAATTACATCATGAGAAATAATAAGAAGTTTCATTTAAAACATCTTACCTTAATTCGACTTGTAGATAAGGACATGGGGCATGCTAAACCAGCGGTTCGTATGGGAAATAATAAAAGTTAGAAAAAAGGGAAAAAACACACAAAAAGTAAAAAACTCTGAAGATTTTTCCTTTAAAGAAGAGAAAGATTGGGATATGGGGTATGTAAAATGTGGTAGTATGTTTTTCATGTGGAAAAACAACACACTGCAAGAGGAACTGCACCCAAAAGTAAGGGGAAACTAAATGTACCTTCATTTTCAAGAGTAATATTTCAATATCTACACATTTCGTATTAGACATAGATTTTGCTGATCACATATATATCCAAATGATGGAACCAAGTATATTTTGAAATATTTCTATAGGAGAGGTGGATTAGAGGGATACTAATGGTGCAAATCTGTCAAATTTTCCCATAGGTGACTAATACCTTTCATCGATAATGGGAATGATTTTTATTTTAAAATATTGTTGTTATATACTAATGGATACCAAGAACATAATTTCTATATCATTATTAGGTTAATTTGGAATTTTTTTCATGTCGGGAAATGAATTTTTTTCTTTTATAATGAAAACATATGTTATAGTATGGAACATTTACATAATTGTATTTATGTACTAAATTATGAAAGCCAAGTATTATAAATTGACAAAAAAAATTATTCACACTAATTATATAACACCCATCTAAGGAATCTCTATCCTAATCTTGTAAATGATAGTAGTCTGACAAAGCTCTTTCAAGATATTTATTTAGACTCATTAGAGTTAAAAACCACTTGAAAGATTTCATTCTTGTTTGCAATGAAAAATGACAAAACCACCATTCGGTGGATAGGGTGAAGGGCCACATATCTTCTAGGATTGGTATATAAAAATGTGTGTTGACCATTTCTATTAGAACCTTGAGTTGGGTATTCAAACTTCCTAACATCTACTGATGAATTGAGTATATATGGCTACATCTTGTTGATGAGGTATAAGTATGAGTCCTTTGATAAATTCAAGTAATTAAAGAATGAAATATATAATCAACATGGAAGGAAGATAAAGAAGATGATTTCAGATTGATGTGAAAAATATCTTAACTAATAGATTTTATACATTATATGGATTTTTTTGTATTATATCTCAACTCACTCCACCTTAAACACCATAATGTAATGGTGTTATTGAAAGGAGGAACATTGGATTTATTTGATATGGTAAGATTGATGATAAGTCATATGGTTCTTACATTATCCTTTTGGAGACATTCATTGTGAACCGTGGAATAAAAATTAATCTGAGTACCAACACAATAATAAAATTGAATCCCCTTCCAATCATGTAGTGGAAGAAAATGTGTTTTATTTCACCCATGTGTATGGGGGTTCTGAGGAATATTTTAAGGCCTTATCAAGAAATGAACTAGAACCACAATAAAAAAACTATATCTTTAGAGGGTATCCCAAGAAAACAAATGTATACTAAATATACAAACCCTGAGAAAAGAAATTTATTATTTATAGACTAGATTCATTTCTTGAGAGGGTGCTCATCCTTAAAAAGGATAGTTGGACAAAGATTGACTTCGATGAATTTGAGGCCCATGAAACACTAGAGTTGGTACAGGAATTGATTCTATAGTTCACCATGGATGAAGTAGTTCCTGAAAAACAAGTAACATGTAAGAGCACAAGAGAGGAAAGAGAACAAGAGGGATATGGTTTTTGAGTCACTGAATATAGTGACTCATTATTGGGTTACAATGATGAACCTCCATACTATAAAGAGGTAGAAGATAGCTAATAAAGTACAAGATAGAATGACTACAAGAATTCAAAAATGTATTCCATGTATCCGAACCAAGTTAGGGTTCTAGTAGATGGGTCAGTTGATGTAATTCCCATTGATTGAAAATGGGTATTCAAGAGATTTTTGTACATGGAAGGTAATGTAAATACCTATAAAGTAAGGTTAGTGTCTAAGGGGTTTAAATAGAGTCAATTATTTGACTATGATGAATACTTTTCATAGGGTCCAATGCTTAAATACATCATAATTATACATTATATAACATCTTAACAATACTATGAGGTTTGGAAAATGGATGTCAAAACTGAATTATTTAATGGGAACCTTTAAGAAGATATCTTTATGACACAACCAAAAGGGTTTGTGAGTCTAGGTGATTCCAAAAGGATATCCAAGTTGTAAAGTTCCATTTTGGATTGAATTAACCATCTAGGTCATTAAACATTGGATTCGGTAAAAAAATAAAAATAAAATCATTTCATTAAGAAAAATGTGATCTGTGTGTTTATGAGAGGTTTAATGGGAATGCAGTCATTATCCTCATAGTATATGTTAATGACATATTACTTATTGAAAACAAAATTTCAACATAATAATATTTTAAGGATTGGTTAAACAGTATTTTATCCCTGAAGGACATAGTTGAAGTAGCTTATATTCAAGGGATTAATATTTTTCATGATAGATCCAAGAGTCTTTTTAAACTATGTCAAAGTGCATATATTGACCAGATACTAAAGAGATTTATTATGGAACAATACAAGATGGTATTCGTTCTAGGGTTACATTGATTACACTATTCTATGAAAATCTATCCGTAGACACAACATTAGAAATAGATAATTGGAAATATCACATACTCTTCTCTGATAGGATCAATCATGTATGTTATATTATGTAATAGACATGATGTCACTTATGCATTGAGCATGGTTGGAAGATATCAAACAGATCCAGGAGAACATAGTTGGTCTACTATTAAGTACATCCTTAAATATCTAAGATCTAAGGATAAGTTCCTAGTGTATAGAGGAGATGGGGATCAGACCATTATGGGTTATACTGATTCTAGTTCTTAGATAGGTCAAAATGATCTAAAGACATAGTCAGGATAGGTTTTCTATCACGAACCGTCCTCGGGGCTCGTGCTGTGACTACCCCAAGCCCGCCTTCCATAGGCCAAGGGCTGGTGACTAGCACCAAAGGATAATCCTTGATAAAAAGGGAAAACATTTCCTTTAAACCTGTAACTCAAAAAGTATGAACACAAGCAGTAGAAGAAACGAGTACTAAAATAGAAAAGAAAAGTGTGCTGAAAGTAAGTGGGCCAGATTACAAACCAAACTGAACAACAAGTACAAGTAAATAGGGAAAACAGCTCCTGTATTGTGCACCGGGGAATCCTATCTAAAGGTTATTTATAGAACTCAAACAACTTTTCCCTAAAGTACGTCCCGTCTAGTCCAGCTCTAAGCAGCCCCCTGTCTATCACTCTCAGCCTCGATCACTGCTGGATGGCATCTGTACAGAACACAACATGGTGCGGGTGTGGCTTGTGCAGGAGTGAGTATAACAATACTCAATAGGGGACCCCGAGACCCCCGATGATCTCCCAGAATCCACTAAGGATAAACCAATGAATAAATATACAATCACAAAGTATCAACCATCCCTACAATGGTATATTCCCATACATCTACCTATGTTACCAGTCACAGTCCGGCTTGAACTCTAGAGCCCACGCACTACTCAGTCCACAAAGTAAAGTCAATCACCTCGATGGTAATGATTGAGAGACAAGACTCAGCTCACACAGGTATACAACACATGAAGAGGGGTAGAGATGATTAGATGTAGCCTCTTAATCATCTCCTCTATCGAACCCATGTAGGCTCCTAGAATAGTATCAGCACTGTCGAACCCACGTAGGATCCGGGTATAGAAGTCATCACTGTCGAACCCACATAGGATCCTGGTACAGAAGTCATCACTATCGATCCCACGGAGGATCCCGGAATAGAAGTCATCACTGTCGAACCCATGGAGGATCCTGGTACAGTAGTCATCACTGTCGAACCCACGGAGGATCCTGGTATAGTATCATCACTGTTGAAACCACAGAGGATCCTATCATCTCAGTTGCAGCTATCCCTAGGGTTCCCGCACACAGCACGCTCAATTCTGGGAGGGTCCGCTCCCCGAGACAAGTGTCGATACATCAACTACCATGAAGTCTTGATGTTATATATCCCGTAGTTATGTCTCATCAAAAGGAACCCAAGGCGATAGAAGGCGCGTCAATTGGATGCACGGTCTGTGAGTTTTTGCATTTCTCTTCCAGGGGCCTGGTTAGTTTTTAGGCCCAAACCAATCTGCCTATACCCCAAATGAATTCAAACCACAAGTTTAGTATGCCAAAAGAATATTCACTCTCCATTAATTCTATATCCACAGGCGGTTCATTGATCAGACACTCGTATCCCAGGATGTGGGCTAAAAGGTGTAAATGGTCGTAGCGGATCCTGGTCCGGTCCAACCCAGTCTGCCGACCCAGCATGACCTGGCCCGAATCGGGGTCTGACCCAGTCCGAACCGGGGTCTAACCCAGTCTGCAGGTGTAGCCCAACCCGAGTGGTCGGCCCGACCTGAGTGGGCGGCCTGAACCAAGGGAGCAGCCCACCCCAAAGGGGCGGCCTGACTCGAAGGCGCAGCCCGACCCGAAGGCGTAGCTCGGCCTAAGGGAGGCCCGGCCCGTGATGGCTCGACTGAAGGGTATCCCGGCTGAAGGGCGGACCAACCCTTGGCGGTCCGGCCCGTGGCGGCACAGACCGCGGCGGCTCGGCTGAAGGCGGCCCGACCGAATGGCGGCCCGGCTGAGGGAGGCCCGACCGAGGGTGGCTCGGCTAGCTAGCCCATGTGGCCCGGATGGCCACAGTGTGGGAGGGGGTGATGCACCCCCCATTTCCGATCCTAACTAGCGTTGGGCGCCGGTTCTGTTGAGTACGCACTGGGGGTCGGAAAAACCGGCAGTCCTTGTCTACTCCACCACGACGCCACGACGCCGTACCTCCTCCACCGCGGCCTGGCCTGGACGCAGCCTCCAATTGCACCGCGGGGTGTTATGGCACCGTGCTAGTCGTCTAAACACCATGTCCCTCCTGGTTGTGGCACTTCCATCGGGCGGGGTGCGACGACACCTCATCCCTCCGACACTGCCATGACCCGCCTTGCCACGGCTCGGATCTTTGCGCAACATGGCGGTGTCGCGCCCTTGTGGCGACCTGGAAGCCTTGTGCCACCGGTTTTCTTCGTGGCCGGCTCATTTTGAATCGCCATGTGTACCGTCTCTGTCGTCATCAATCAATAACCAAAAAAATTGGGAGGTTCAGGTCATGTTCGTGTGGTCCGAACCCTCCTCGTTATGATGATATCATTTGGCACCCCATTCCACAAATTTAACAACGTATAACGGAGGGTAAATTCATACATAAATATAACCCCTACCTCATATTTCTCGTTCGTTGATGATATTCAAAACAGGAAGGATGTCGATTCGCAGACTGTCGTGTTCGTCATGCACTCCCAATTCTCACGCTCATGCATCGGAAAGGAAGAAGGGTACTCATCGTTGGCAGACGAGTGTTCGGAGGTGATGTCGTAGTTAATGTTGTTCTTCACGAGTGACGTCTTCTATTTTGATGCGGATGATGGTCATTGGAGATGAATTGGGTTTCCCTTCCCTTTCCTTTCCTCAGTTTAATAATGATGAAGAAAGAAGAAGATGGCGTCATTGTGTATCGGTGGCGGAAGAGATGTTCTTCGTGTTCTTCATGGGAAGAATTCTCTCTTGTATTTCTCCAAGGCTCTACCAAAGTATTATGTTCCAATCAAAATAATATCTTTGTCTATTATTTTTTTCTTGACATGAATTCAAAATAATTTAAATTGTGCCAATTAATTAAGAGAAGTTCAATTAATTTATTTTCTTGGGTTGGCACAAAATTAATGGGGAAGGTGGAGAGGCTTAATTAATGGGATAGAGTTTCATCCACATAAATGGGGAGTTCAATTGTTAAGGGGGGTTTAAGAAGCTCTTTTGTGGGACCCACCCCTTTGATTGCAAGAGAGGTTAAAACTTTAGGTGGCCCCCCCTCCAAGTAATATCCTTCCAAGGGAGGTTATGTGCTGGTGGGACCCTCCAATAACCTCCCATTGGAGGTTCTAACTACCACCTCAAATAAAAATATGGCTAAAACATATTTTTATTCAGTTCAATTAAAAACCCCCAAAAACTAAATTCCAAACTTTTTAGAATGCCACTTCGGTGAAGGTATCACGAAGAATTTACCAACGCTGTGAGTTCAACGGTGCCCTCAGATTTCAATTCCGAGCACTAGTTCAAAAGATATAAAACGTCGCTCGCATGTTTACTGAATGTACCTGAAAAAAAGTTCAGAAAATTAATAACATCCACCTCGACCAAATGCGGTCAAAAATAGGCTCTACCTTGGTAAAACATGCCCCAAAAAACCCAACGGTACCCTCATATTTCCAATCCGTGTTACTGTTTAAAAGTTATGAATTTTACAATAAAATAATTGTCGCTTAATTATTTTATTTGGGGCCAAAAACTAACTTTTTCTGGTGTCCTACACCAGCCAAAGTTAGTATCTTCATAAATAAAGCATACCTTCATGAGTTTAATGGTGGTATAAGATTTTTAATATGATTTATCATTTGTGAGTTATAAGCATTTAAAAAATAAAATAATTTATTTAATTATTTTATTCATAGTTATGCAATTTTTTGGATTTACATAAAAGGCCTGCGCTGACTAAATTAAGTCGTGACTATGGTAAACCCGCCATACTGAGCGCAAAAGTGGCCTTGGATTTCTGGTCCGAGTAACCATATAAGAGTTATTCTACTTTTTCAGGAAAACTGCTTACGCGCGTTAATTTAAACTTAACAAAACTTCAACAGATTATTCAGGGCACTCTGGGCCTCAGAATCACACGCCGTCAAAAAATGCGGACTCGAAAAATTCCCAACTATTTATGAAAAAAATTACATTGAAATTCCGGGTCTTTATATTCTCCCCACCTCAGGGCTTTATGTCCCCATAAGATACAACTCGAACCAGGGAAACAAAAGAGGGTACTAAGCACGCATTTGATCCTCCCACTCCCATGTGCTCTCTTGGAGGTTCCCATGCCACCAATGAACATGCACCGGATGTATCAACCATCCACTTAGGTCCCACTGGTGTCGATCCTAAATCTCTACTGGAACCTCCATGGAAAATTCCTGTCATCAACGTCCAACTCGACATGGGCAGTGATGTGAGAAGGGTCGTGCACGTATCTCCTCAGGTGGGATACAAGGAAGAAATAATGCACCCAGTGCAACTAACGTGGAAGATCTAAGCGGTAATCCACCTCGAAAACTCTACTGAGGACCTGGAATGGTTCGATGAACCTCGGAGATAACTTTCCACCTCGTCCAAAACTCCATAGGCCTCGTTGAGATGAGACCTGTAGAAAGACGTGGCCACCATCCTAGAACTCTAGTGGTCTCCGTCTCTTGGATGTATGTGGAAGACCCATCATGAAGTCAATTGATATCCAATCCTACTTCCACTCTGGGACCTCCAATGGATGAACCAATCCTGCTGGTACCTTTTGTTCCGCCTTCACATGCTGACAAGTGAGGAATCGTGAGAGAAACTTTGTCACTGCTTTCATCATTCCCCGCCACCAGTGCCGTCGCCGGAGGTCCCGATACATCTTTTCTACACATGGATATACCTCTGGAGGAGATGTGTGGAACTCCCTCAAAACTTCCTCCTGAAGTGAAACTGGCACCATGGTATGTCCTCTGAAAAGAATGACGTGCTCCCCACCTTAAGAAATTCCATTAGGTGCCTACCTTGTGGATATCTGAGCATGTCGCGTCTTAGAGTCAATGTCCCCATGTTGTGCCTCCCTGAAACGCTGAAGAAGTGGAGGAGTGACAGTGAGAGACTGTAAAAAGGCTTCTCTAACCCGATCCACAAAAGATATATGACAATGGGGATAGCTTCTCTATCGCCACTCTGAGCAGATGAATGCCTAATCTCTTGCTGAGAGCATCTACTTCAATGTTCCCCTTCCGTGGATTATAGACTATCTATAAGTCATAGTCCTAGAGGAACTCAAGACAATGTCGTTGTATCAGGTTCACGTCTTTCTAGGAGAATATATACCTGAGACTTTTGTGGTCAGAGTAGATTGCAAATAGTTCTCCCATAAGATAGTGCTGCCACATCTTAAAGTCAAAGACCACTGCTAATAACTCTAGGTCATGTGAAGTATTATTCTTCTCATGTTGTCTCAACTTCCGAGAACCATAAGTGGTCACTTCTTGCTTCTGCATCAGGACACACCCAAGTCTGTTCCCTCATGCATCGCAATAGACTACGTACCCAACACCCTCTTTTGGTAGCCTCGAGATGGGTGCACTAGTCAGCATCTGCCTCAGCTCTTGAAAGCTATGCTGGAATCTCTCTGACCACCCAATGGGTTGCCCCTTCTTTTTCAAGGCTGATAGTGGTGCTGCAAATCTGGAGAAGTCTGGAATGACCTTTTGGTAGTATCCAACCATAACAGACGCCCCTCCCCCCACATTAGGGGGTAATCCTAGAAACATCTTTTGAAAAGATGTCCCCATGTATTGTCACTCCTGTTTGGGACTGAAAACTCAGAGTTCTTGCTGCCATGCGGGTAAGCTGGATGATTCAAGAGTGATCGGCTACACCCTCCTATGCATGTGTTTAACATGTACTGCCTGGGTTACCTTTTTCGCCAACTAAGGAAAATTTCATACCAACATTGTAGATAAACCACAACCTTTTTCCTAATACAGTCAACCTTTTTATAAACTTTGTTTGCCCAGTCCATACCCAAACTAATGTCATAAGGCCTTGACACTGCCACCGGGAGGTTCCAACCGAAACTCTCACCTCAAGGGTCAGATCACACCATTGGCATAAGTATGATTATCGAGTCTCCTCCCAAAGTTATCTCCAGACGTGAGGGTCAAGTCAATGGTTTAACCGGAAACTCTAGGTCGGGGTAAATATTCATGGAAATAAATAATGATTGGTACCTATAACTATTGATAGAGCAACTAGTAGAAGACATAAACCATACCTCGAATCATTCTAGATCCCTTGGGTCACACTCCTTGACTGCATGTAGTTACTCTCTTCCCATGCCCTCCTGCTCCCTGAGCCTGGTGGGGACTATAAAGGCGGGTGGTTGTAACATGTTGAAATGTACACCACGACATGCTGCCCTCCTAGCTTAGCTTCCACATCTGCTACTCTGCAGATTCATCTGTCCTTAACACTTCCTCTTCTTGAAAAATTTTACACGCCCAATTCTCTGAGATTGGAATTAGTTCCCTACTTTCCCACTACTAACATTCACTAGCGGTATCCATTGAGCAAAATAATATTCAACCACAAAGGTTCTCTCTAGCACCCTATCATTGGTAGGAATGCATAGAGAAAAAGTGCTGGATCGAATGTCCTATAAACACACATCGTTCGGTAGTCCGAGCCCCAAAGCACTGATCGTATCATATTAATTGATTACCCGGAACAATCGGTATGCCTTGATGAATACTCAGCTACCGACATGTCATCCTGCCATCTCAATCGCAGCTAGCCCTAGTGTACTCGCACACAACATGCTCGATTCTGGGAGGGTCCACTCCTTGAGTCAAGTGTCGATACATCAACTACCATGACGTCTTGAGTTGATGTATCCCATAGTTCTGTCTCATTAAAAGGAACACAATGCGACATACGACACGTCAATCAGACACCCAGTCTGTGAGTTATTTCCATTTCCGTTCCAGGGCCAGGATTTTTTTTAGGCTCAAACCAATCTGACTGAACCACAACTACATCCGAACCTCAGGTGGAGTATGCCAGAAGAATCGTCTCGCTCCAAGAATTCTATTTCCACAGACGGTTCGTCGATTTCACACTAGTAGCCTAGGATGCGGGCTAAATGGTGTAAATGGTTGTAGCGGGTCTGGGTCCGGTCCGACCCAGTCCGACCGACCCAGCCTGACCCGGTCTGAACCGGGGTCTCACCTGGTCCATGTGTGCGGACGGACCTGAATGGTTGGCCCGAATCGAGTGGGTGTCCGGAACAAGGGGAAAACCCAGAATAAAGGGGCGGCACGCCTCGAAGGCGCGGCCCGGCCCGATGGAGTGGCCCAACCAGAGGGCCGCCCGGCTCGTGACGGCCTGACCGAAGGGCGGCCCGGCCCGTGGCAACCTGGCCAAGGTAGGCCCAGCTGGGTTGGCATAGATGGATAGCCCGTGTGGCCCGGATGGCCACGCTGTGGGAGGGGGTGTTGCGCCCCCTGTTTCCGATCTGAACCGGCGCTGGGCTCCGGTTCTGTTTAGCACGCACTAGCAGCCGGAAAAACAGGTCGTCCTTGTCTACTCCACAGCGGCGTGGCAACGCCGTGGTTTAGCTGGACTTCACGCGGTGCGACATTTCCATGCCTCCTTTGCCGCGTCCCGGCCTGGCCGCAGCCTCCAGCTCCACCGCGCGGCATGACGTCGCCCCACTTGTCGTCCGACTACAGCGACCCTTCTAGCCACTGCTCTTCCTTCCGGCACGGTGTGACGACACCGCGCCCCTGTGGCACCGCCGCGGCCTACCTGACCGCAATTCTTTTCATTGCACGGCACGGCAGTGTCGTGCCCTTGCAGCGACCTAGCAGCCTTGCGCCGCCGGCTTTATTTGCGGCCGGCTTGTTGCCGGTCACCGCGTGTATCACCTCTATCGTCATCAATCAAGAACAAAAATAATATGGAGGTTCAGGCCATGTTCGTGCGGTCCGAACCCTCATCATTATGACAATATCATTTGGCACACCAGTGCACCAATTTAACAACGTAGAACAGAGGGTAAATTCATACATAAACATAACCCCTACCTCGTATTTTTCGTTCATAGACGATCTCAGAAAAATGGCGGATGTCGATTCGTCAATCGCCATGTTCATCACGCACTCCCAATTCTCATGCTCATGCGTCAGAAAGGAAGAAGGGTACTCGTCGTTGGTGGACAAGCGTTAGGAGGTGACGTCGTCATTGGCGACGTTCATCATGGGCAAAGTCTTCTCCTTGGACGCATATGAAGGTCGTTGGAGATGACTGGGGCGTCGCTTCCCTTCCCTTGCCTCGGTTGCAAAACAATGAAGAAGGAAGAAGATGGTGTTGTCGTGCTTCAGTGGCGGAAGAGACGTTCTTCATGTTATTCGTGGGAAGAACGCTCTCTCTATTTCTCTAAGGCTCCACCAAAGAATTAAGTGCCATCCAAAATAATAGCTTTTTCTATTATTTTATTCTTGACATGAATTCAAAAGAATTCAAATTGTGCCAATTAATTAATAGAAGTTCAAATAATTAATTTGCTTGGGTTAGCACAAAATTAATGGGGAAGGTGGAGAGGCTCAATTAATGAGAAAGAGTTTCATCCACATAAATGGGGAGTTCAAGAGATAATGGGGGTTTTAGAAGCTCGTGTGGGCCTCACCTCTTCAATTTCAAGAGTGGTTAAAACTTAGGGTGGGCCCCACCAAGTAACATCCTCCCAAGGGAGGTCATGTATGGGGGGCCCATCCACTAACCTTCCCTTGAAGTTTCTAACTACCACCTCAAATTAAAATATGGATAACACATATTTTTATTCAGTTTAATTAAAAACCTCCCAAAACTAACTTCCAAACTCTTCAGAATGCAATTGCAGTGAAGGTCTCACTTAGAAATTACCGACGCTGTGAGTTCAACAGTGCCCTCATATTTCAATTCCGAGCACCGGTTCAAAAGATATAAAACTCCGCTCAAATGTTTACTTAACATAACTGAAAAAAAGTTTGTAAAATTAATAATAGACACCCTCTACCCACTGCAGTCAAGGTTAGGCTTTGTCTAGATAAAATACGCCCCAAAAAACCCTAAAGGTGCCCTCAGATTTACAATCTGAGTTACCATTTAAATGTTATGAATTTTACAATAAAATAATTGTCACTTAATTATTTTATTAGCATCAAAAAACTAACTTTTTCTGGTGGCCCGCACTAGAAACAGATAGTATCTTATTAAATAAATAATTCCCTCACGAGTTCAGCAGTGGTCTCAGATTTTTAATCCAAGTTACCGTTTGTGAGTTATAAGCATTTGAAACATAAAATAATTTAGTTTATTATTTTAATCTCGGTTATGCCATTTTGGGATTTTTCATAGGGGTCCCGCGCCGACTAAACTTAAGTCGTGCCTAGGGTAAACCCACCGTCCTGAGCACAACGGTGGCCTCATATTTTTTATCTGAGTAATTGTTTAAAAGTTATTCCACTTTTTTAGGAAAACTGCATACCTGAGTTAATTTATGTTTAACAAAACTTCGACGGATCATTCCGGGCACTCCGGGCCTCGGAATCTCGTGCCGTCAGAAACTACGGACTTGTAAAATTACAAAGTATGTATGAAAAAAAGATTTTCCATGAAAATTCCAGGTCTTTACATTTTCTATCCCAATGGAGGACATGTGAGCTGGAAAATTTCAAAGAAACCATATTTCATTTATTCTACACTGGAGTGTGAGAATATAACAGCTTCTGATACAGTGAAGGTATCCATTTTGGATATGAATCATTATCTAGGATCCTGATGTGGTGAATAGAAGTAAATATCTGATCACATTTTATTTTGATAATATTTCAGTGCTGGCTCTTGAAAAAGAGCCATGTTCAGACCAACAGACAAAGCATGTACTCAAGAATCATCACATATTAATGAATTTTTAACATAGGTGTGAATTTGTAGTAAGCACGGTTCCCATTAAAGAGAACATGGTAGACCCCTTGGCTAAAGTCCTATCTTAATTCAATTTTGGGTATCATGTGAGAGCTCGAAGACTGATGGTTGTTAGCAGTTGGCTCTTGTAAGTGGGATTCTGTTGGAGTTAGTTTCCTAGAAAAAAATTTGGTACCTTATGATGACATGTTTTCATAGTTTTGAGCATTAATAAACCAATTATAAATCATGAATAGTCTTTTGTTTTAAATACTATGTCGATGTTCTAAAAGTAGCTATAACACAAAAAGGTCATAGTAGTTCCTAGTTATGATGTGAAACCAAAATTGCTAAGACACTAATCTTAAATATATTTTCAATTATTGTATGATATCATTTGAGTAATATAGATGATATAGGATATCCGAGGTGGAGATTCATAGGTCTTTGAGTCACATTCTCATGTTTTATGCCACTGTTAATATCTAATAAAGGATATTATGAAAATGTTATCTCCCAGTAAGAAATCCCTAATTACATGTGTTAGTGGATGGTTCTATCTATGACTGTGTGTATCAATCATTATAATTTAATATTATTTTTAATGAGAATTGTGATTCATGTAATATCATGTATTTATGAAAACCATGATGATATATGTCCATGGTGAGGTAGGATATATTGGGTGAATCACGTGTAATATTAAATTAATGAATAATGTATGAATTTTTTTTACCTTTTTCATTTAAGGAATTTGATATGATATGCCCTTTGATTTAAATAATATAGACTAAATAAATGCTTTTCCATGGTTTTCCATAGGCATGTTCAATTCATGGGAAGTTAAGGATAAAGACAATGAAGACATTGGTTGATAGCAGCAACAAGAAAATTTCTTGATTAGAGATATCATGATAAAATGATTATATTACACGGTAAGCTTCTGTACGAGGCATTATGTCATTATAACATTAAATTCTTTCTCTATGGGTGTCATGGTGTTTTGTTTGACACAAACTCTGTACATTATGCTACATTTCCTAATGAATCTGAGATAGAGGCCTAGAGGGTCACACACTAAGTGAATATAGAATACTTGTTAAATAAAATATTATTATTTATTTATTTTACATGTTAAATAAATATTATTCATTTATTTGGTTTAATAATTATTCATGTTTTCTTAATCTTTTATTTTCTGTCACCAATTATTCGAGATAAAATAGTGTTAGTTAAGTATTTAATAAATATTTTTATGCTATTTAGTGAAAATAATATCTATTTATTTATTGGTGAATAATGAAGTGATATTTATTTAATAAATATGTAGTCATTATACAAGTCCCAATAAATATTTTGGAGTAATAGAGGACTGAGTATAATGGTCTAATCATAAATAATAAATATTTAATATTATTTTATTAAATAATATTTAATTTAATTCGAATGAAAATGGAATATTGAGAAATAATAATATAATTATTATTATTTGAAATGGGGTTCCACAAGGATTAAATTAACAACAAAGGGAACTTGTCAAATTATTTTATTTTAAACCTAGTGGTATATAAACCTAATTATATTCTTTTCTAAGTGAGTAAATTCATTTGTTTAGTTGTGCCTAATAAGTTTAGAGAATCCTCTCAAGCCCTAGTGAACTTGCTTATCCAAGAACATTACAAATAATGTAGCACGATATTCCTCTACCTCCCACTATCATGTTAAGAGTGTTCAAGAAAAAATATTTGGAAGTGATTCTCATCGAGATCAAAGTGGGTGACACAAGAAAAAAGATCTATCATGCTAGCACAAAGAGATTCCTAAGGTGACGTTTGGATATTTTTAGAACACATGTGGATCACCGCTAGGGGGAATATTATATTTATTCATGTAGTGAAATGATGGTAAAATATAGATCAATTGTAAGATTCATCAACTAATAAATCATTACAAAAAATAAATTATTTAATTGATTAAATTAAATATAAATAATTTGTGATGATACTCCCTATGGTTCCAAAGTTTTATCAATTGTCTGTCTTCTTGGATTAAATTTTGTTGATCACGACATTTATCATCATGTAGATTATAGATTGTACATAGATCATGATAAAAGGTAAAGTTGGGAAAGACCCATGACCCGCTTCCATTATGCTCGGATCCAATAAGAACAAATAGGTAGTTGTGATTTAATATGTGGATATTGCATGGACAAAAATGATGTGATATTGGTACATGGGAATGTAGTATTCCCTAAATCAATTTGGGAAGAGATGATGATGCATTACCTGACCCCTATATGAGAATTAAATCCTTCTGTGACAAAGATATATCATAAATTTAGGAAGAAGTTCTGGTGGCCAAAGATGAAGAGAGAAATTTTTGGTTTTTCAACTAATGTCCTGCTTGTTAGAGGATGAAGGTCGAGCACCAATGTTCGAGTAGGTTATTTCAGCCACTCAAAATTACTATGTGAAATTGGGATAATGTCATTATGAAATTTATGATAGGGTAACCCAGAACCATGAGGAGTTTTGATGAAGTCTAGGTGACTTTCGATCTGAAAATGAAGTCGTCCTACTATATATCGATCAAAGAGACTTACATAGAGGATAATATGGGGAACCTATATGTCAGAGAGTGTTCACCAACATGGTGTTACTTTGAAATTTTTTTGGATAGAGACAAACAATTTACATCACAGTTTTGGATGTTCTTGTAGGAATCCCTATAGATTTAGATAATTTTGGTCATGATGTACCATCCTCAATCTGATAGACAATCTGTGTAGACTATACACATATTGAAGGATATGCATTGACCTTGTGTTCTATACTTTGATGGAACATGGAATGATCACCTATACATTAATGGGTTCTGATTCAATAATAGTTATCAGTCTATTATTCAGTGGAAACTTACGATGATATTTATGATAGACCATGTCAATCGCCACTTATTGGAATAAGGTAGGTGAGGTAGTGGTTATTGGACCAGTTTTGTTTATGAGGCCTCCAAGAGAGTGAATTTAATTTTGAAGAGGATGATCACTACTCCGATAAGCTAGATTTATTATTCCAATCATAGGAGGGGACCCTTGGAGTTCACTATGAAAATCAAGGTTGTTTTTATGAGTGAATCCTTGGTTGGGGCTATAAATTCTGTGGAAGTGGGGAAAGCTAGAACTATGTTTTGTGGGACTATTTGAGATTGTCGAATGAGTGGTGATAGTGGAATACTGTTGGGACCATCCTCCATGTTATCGATTCATTCATCATGTGTTCCACATTTCACGTCATTTTAGGTACATTTATGATCTCATGCATGTTATAGATTTAGATGAAATTGAGTTGGAACCTGATACATATTATTCGGGGTTTCCAATTTGGATTATAACCCGGAGTTATAACTTCGTTTCAGGAATAACAATACAACTATCCTAGATTTGGTGGCAGAATTGATGAATCTAGGGGAGACATGGGAGTGTGATTCTAATGTTCATGCTTAGTGGCCTGAGTTGTTCAAACAAGACCCCTATAGATGCATCTTCGAGAAGATAATTCAATAGATGTGGAGAATTGTAATATCAAACATTTTTAATTATAATTAAATTCCTCACTAATAATAAATTATGAATATATTTCGTTGAAAATATAGTTTCTTTAAATAAATATCCAAATAAATCATTTAAGGGCTATGAATAAGGGTAAAATCCTAGTTAGAAAAATATAATATTCTATCAAATATTTTTGGAGTCAGAAGTTGAGATAGTATGGGATTTTGAGACACATATAGCCTCATTGAATGAAAAATAAAATTATTAAATTTATAATATTACACGCATGTTATTTTTCCAAAATAATTGAATATCTCCCAAATGGTTCATCCTATGTGAAATATGAGACAACTATTTAGCTTAGGATGATGGGTTTACCCTATGTGAGACAAAACATCATAAGTTTGTTAGATCCCATGTGAGGACAAATTATTTAGTATTTCTACTATTTATTTTTTAAAATAGTTGAATATCTAAAAAATTGTGTTTCATATGAGAAATATGTTATGAATGTTAGGTCTGGGATGTGGTATTTACCCAAATATGGACAAAATATATGTCTCCATTGGGCGTTTAGTCAGATCTCATGTAAGGTTAAGTCATTAATATATTTATTATACTATGTTTATTAAATTAATTGTTCAAATCATTTTACTAGGTAGTTTATTATTCTCCAAATCCAAAAAATACCATATTTAACAATTTGGATTTCCAAAACTGTAGTTATAAAACTGTTTTTACACATTTTAGTTAACAACATAGTAAAAAACTGAAATTGATTACCTAATCATTAATATTTGGTTGAATCGTTGTTTAAAATGGGAGTTTAAAATTAATTCGAACAAAAACACGGTGTGGGTATATGATGTAGATGAATGGATAAAATTTATTTGATGGTCAATACTATATCTTCTGGGAAACACTTGACCCCATAGATGCAATAAGTGAAGCTTACATTGAACTACATACCTGATTCTTGGAGTGACTGTTGCTGCATCCTGCCCTGTGTGCATTGCACGTATTCCATGATAGTTTTTTTCTTTTATTTATATATTATACCATATTCATTTACTATAAAAAATTCTTGAAAATATAAAATTCTTGAAAACCAATGGTTTATATTAAATTAAAATTATAAAACACGAAATATTGAAGGTATAATTTAAAGTAAAAATTTAGGATAATTTATAAAAAAAATTATCGAAAGATAATTTAATCAAATTATCAAATGTTAATTTCTTGAATTTATCAATGATAATTGAAAATAAATATCATGTTCGAATTATATAAAAATTATCAAGAGATAAAATATTGAATTATTAAATGATAGTTTCTAAAAAATTAACATTGAATAGTTATCAAAAGATAAATATTTAAATTATCAAATGATAGGGGGCTTTTTTATTCATAAAATAATATATTAAAATTATCAAAATATAACTTTGTGAAATTAAAAACCAATAATTTAGAGATTATAAAAATATAATTATTAAAATTATAAAATGATAATTTGTAGTTTATCAATGGATTATTTATGAAATAAAAACTTTCAATGGATAATCACATCGATTTAGGGAGGTATAATTTATCGAATTTTTGGCTGATAATTACATTGAATTATCATAGGATAAATACCAGTATATAAAAATATAAATTTTTAAAATTAAAAACAAAAGATAATAGGTTATATTAAATTATAAGAAAATATTTATAATAGATAATTTATAATAAATTATGAATAGATAAATATAATGGATAATTTATGATAAATTATCAAGAGATAATTATAAAATATTATTTAGTAGTAAATTATCTAGAGATTGTTATGAAGGATAATTTATAATTAATTACCATGAGATAATTATAAAAAGGCAATTAATGACCAGTTGTCAAAAGATAATTATTCTTAAGGAAAATTTAGTTAACCCATTCACTAAGCTTGAATGATAATTTGAAAATTATCTAGAATTGAGAATGTTTTATTACATAAAATATTTAATTTCTTTTTGAAATAAAATAATTCGTTTTAGTTATATGAACCCCTAATGAACCCCAAACATTAACATACCAAAATTTATGATAATAAGGCTATGAAGAGGTGTTATTGATTGTTGAGGTTTCCACTCTATTTATCAGACCACATAGAGTGGTTTACTATTTCACTTGATATCGATGACATTGAGGTAAGAATTTGAATACCATAATGGGATCTCATTACACATTGCATTCATGGAAGGATGATTGATTTTGAATATTGATATGCATGATTGACTTGTTATCATATTTGGATGTGTGTGTATCCCATGAAATAGTATGGTTTCATTCCTTTAGAACGATGGGATAGCTATATTCCATGATAATGTTTGATTCAAAAGTTGATGTGTATGATGATTATATACTCATTCTAATGTGTTATATGGTTTTTATCATAGTATAAATTTTCATGTTTCCCTTTAGAGGATTGGAAAGTTTATCAGAGAATGGAGGATGTCGATGTATGATTACTTCTTATGGGGTACACGCATGGAGTTGTGGTGAGGATGATGGTGGTGCATAATGGCCTTGTAACCTGGATACTAGTCAATGCCTTGTGAATTTATTATTAGATGAAAAAAAATTGATTCCTTGTGGATTTATGAGTGTTTTTTATTCCTTTGGGATTCTAGGTAGGTTAAAAATACTTTATACCTTGTGGATTTTTAATTATTACCTAATGCCTTGTAGATTTATGTTAATATAGTCACTCGATGCCTTTGGTAATTATTAGTGAAACACCACCAACTTTTTTTCTAATGACTTATATATGCTTATGATCTTTTACCAATAAACTAAACATATTTCTTCATGAGGATAAAATAGGTACAAATGGGGGTTTGTGAAAGCTCGGTTAGAGAACAACTGATCGGTTTTGGATTGTGTGTTACTATGCTTGTTAGGATTATATTATTATTACTGTTATTTTTGTTTTTTTTATAATTATTTAATACACTTTTGTACTTGATAAAACCAAGTTAAATATGCATTTATGGTGTCCTAATATGTCTTCTACTCACACCATAATCTGGAATTTTGGTCCCGTTATTTATTTCATGAGGGATATAGCGAAGGGAAAGGGCTCTATGGAAGTATATTGACTATGAGGGCATAGGGGATTTGGTCAGATAGGACAAACACTTACAAGACCTTCAATTCATTAATTATTTATTTTCATGATTTATTTACTCTTCTTTGGATTTCCACTTTAGGGAGAAGAATTTATTTACTTTTCATATTTTATATTAATTCAGTTTCACCACATGTTTAATATGATGAATATGATGTTATTTTTTATTATTTTTAAAACTAGAAATTATATTAAGGGTATTTTATGGACACTATCAGACTCAAACCCACACTACTAGTCAGAAATATCATTCGTACGGGGATCCATGCATGAGGTAATATGACATTCTCAACCAGACCTAATGTTTTGGATTGAGATGTTACACATCCACTATAAGATCTCACAAAACCTCTTTAAGGTCTAACAAAAATCTGGGCTCCAATGTATTGAGACCATGTTGAAAATATGATTTTTAGAGATAAAATGATTTTTTTTTGAAAAAATTGTATTTTTTTTCAAGGAAAAGAATCACCTCACTTTTTAATTGCTGGTGATCGAAATCACAATTGTAATTAGATGATCGAAAAAACATTCTTTATAAATTCTATTGGATTAAGAATATTTTTTTTGGCAGAAAGGCGTCATAAGAATAACCTTAAATATGAAACGAAGCATTGATCATAATGACGAAGTGTATCTGAGTCTATATGGATCCTATGAAAATATGAAAAAAAATTTCTAATCATTTAGTTCTTATAAATTATATTTTTTTTAGGAAACATGTGATAAAATCTGAAGGAATTGGGGATAATAATTGTTTTCAATTGGTTTAAGGTTTGGTTGGAAGGAAAGAACCCACTAAAAGGATGGGAAGTTACAATGATTTCCAATATATGTCAGACGATCCGACGCCATTACTAAATTTCTCAAAGTCATTTAGAAGTCATGAATTCAATCATGATTTTATAAAAGAATAATGTTTGTAAAGTCAAATATTTCTTGTTTCGATTCATTAGTGTAAGATCAATGGACGTTGAATTGTTTGGACAATAGGAATTTTTATTTGAAAAATAATAATAAGAAGATTTGGTTTTCAGTCAGACCAATAATCCACAAGAGAAAACCCCTAATAGAAATATGATGATAAGGAAAGAAGTTAATGCTTACCCCTATCCATCAAACATGATGTGACACCGATCATCAGAGTAATTCTAACACCAATAATCATATGATGTAATGGTTGAAAAAGTTGATCAGAGGTAGAATTGTTTTTTGGATTATTTTGGAACCAATGAGAATGAAATTAAGTGGATGTTATTGAGAACAATGTGTGTAAGAAAGACAGATACTGGTCAAGTGAGAGAATATCAATAATATAGTAAACCATTTTCATCAGGTTGAATTGTTTTATAAATTTAGTAAATAATTAAATAAAACACGTACATTTTCTTTGAGGGTCAAGAAAGAAAGAATACGTGTTATGTGAATTTATAAAAAATTTCATGTGTCTTTAGAATGTAAGTGACATAAATTAAGAATAGTGAAATAGATACTAATTCATGAGGTGTGAAATGAGACTGATAATATTGTTGGATTTAGATTCGTCAGTGTGAATAAAAGATGAAAATGAGAACTAGTTAAAGTAGTTATAAATGTTTCTTCCTGAGAATTTTAAAGAGTTTAGTGAAAAAAAAATTCAAACAAGTTTGAAGATAATTATAATTCTATTTGGTGAAGTTTTGGAATCATTAGAAGTTGAGACTATCTTAATATTAAAATGTATTTGAAAGTTTATTTCTAATAGTTTGTATGGAGAATCGGAATGATCAGATTTATTTCTGTAATTATTTAACATCGTGATGAGAAGTATTCAGTCCTAGTATAATAGCATGTGGGTAAAAAAGTAAGAATGACCAAATGTCTTTATTTTTTTGAAGAAATCATAATGAAAATCAGAATCAGACAGAAAAATAGTCAAAATGTATAAAGCTAGATAAATATATCATAAGATTTATGAAGGTTCTATAAAAATCAAGAATACTTGAGGAATGTTGAATGAGTCAAAGATTAATCTAAAATGAAAGGGAAATTTGAGCTTCATGAAATATGATTAAGTTGGAAAAAATTTCAGATTCCCTCCCAATCCACATTTCGAACAAATAAAAATAGTAGGGATTATATTGTACATTCTAATTGTTGTACTGTTTATGGGTAAAGGGAAAGAAGGAAAAAATCATTAGAGTTTATAAGTGACAATGAGATTATGATTTGTGAATTACTGGGGAGGTTTTCATGACTAAAGAAGAAGATGAAGGAAGATAATATTTTTAGTTTCTTTGAATGGAATAAATCATCAGACATAGAAATTAGACTGAGATATTATGACTACAACAGAAGAATTTTAGAAGTATTTTAGTGAATTTATGGTAGAGTTATATTTACAGACTGACAAATTAGACTGATGAATCAAAAAACAGAATTAGAGTGATCTTCATTATGATTTCAAGGGAAGTTTTTACCTACTACTGGGTAATAAATTGAATCATTTATTTTTAAGTTAACATTTGTGAAATATTACAGGGAAGCATCAAAACATGTTTTGAAGCAGCTGGGGAATGTTTCCTAACGTTTTACTAAAATTTTATTACATCATTTTATGATACATGAAGTACATACATTGTTGTATTGAACATATTACTTTACAAGTGTAAGGGTATTTCCTACTTGTTTATCCATAAAAAATGATTTTTTAGTGGATTGCAAGGTATTGGATTTTTCCCATACCACACCATGGATGTAGATGATATTTTGAGTAGTGAACCCTTTAAATTATTATGTTCATGTGGATGTGTGATTGTATTGTTTTCAGTAAAGTGATAAATCATTAACAGAAGATGAGTTTTTTATAAGGAAGGAAACATAAAAGGAAATGATATCACTGATTCACCCCCTCCAACATTCAGAGATACATAGACCCTATAAGGGAATTAAAAATCAGAATTAGAGGGAAGGTACCCTTTATTTACTCTTTTATCAAATTTTCAAGACAAGTTGTGATAGATAATTTCAATTGAGTGAACAATGAGGGGATTATGATCGTCGATGGTAAGAACATTAATATCTAGAAAGATAGAATATTGTGTGGTCTTATGTCTATTGGGTATGATTCTCTTGAACCTACAACAGATCGATTACTTCTTATTGACGAAACAAGTTCCTCTCACATCTATTGACAATAATAATCTTTACAATGATGGAAGAGATAATAATTATTTACTCTCAACACTTTATAAAAGTTTGTTTCGAAGAGTGAAGCATGTTTCCATAGCTAAAGGTATCTAGGAAAATTTAATGAATATTTATGAAGGTAATACAAAAGTGAGGAAAACCATGTTACAATTTTAGAACTTAAATTATTAATATCTCAAGATGGGTGAGTATGAATATTTTGGTGACTCATTTACTTTGGTAAGAGAAATTTTAATCATTATTATATGTCTTCATGAAAAAATAGAACATTTGAAAATTGTTTAAAATATTTTGGGAATTATTCCTACAAAGTATTATGCAAATGTTTCATCATTAGAAGATAGTGATCCCGAAATATTATCCCTAGATGATTTTCAAAGTACACTCATTACTTATGAAATGAGAAGGGAAAATGTTATAAAAGGAAAAAACAAATGTTGATTGATAAATTTCATTCTTGGATTCCAATATAGAAAAACATAAGATGATTTTTTAAGAAGAAGAAGAAGCTAATGATTCTAATTTTGAAAATGTGGTATGTTAAAAACATGATGAAAATTTTCCCTTACTTTTTAAAAATTTGAAAATAGGTACAAGAAGATATATGGAAAAACAACCCTTTAATTTTTCTTGAATTTAGAGTTTTCAGCAACATTGCAACTAATTTTCCTCAAATAAAAAGGAATATGTGGATAGTGATGAAGAAGAAAGATATAGTGACACTAAATTTTTTACATTATTATTATGTAGTTTTACATATGAGAACATAAAATCGTTAGAAAACATGAATACAAAGGATAATGTATTAGGAATATTCGGACCAATCATAACATTAATATAATAAAACATAAACATTCTTCAATTCATTTTTATTTAGATTCTTTGTGGCCTTGACATTCTCCTTAGTATAAATAATCATCTGAGGATATACATCAATGAAAGGGATGAGATAAAATCCTAGTAAGAGGAAAGATAATTGACATGAAACATTAGTGAGAATAATAATTAACATCATAACAAAAGAAAATTATCATAACCATAGTCATGATAGAAAAAATTAGTTGGTTTAATGGAATGTGGAAATGCATAAAAATGAATACACTTGTCATTGTGGTAAACTAAAAAACACAGTTGTGGACAAAGCTAGCTTCATGTCCATGCATAAAATATGTGCATAATCACAAAATCATCATTTTGAAAAATTTTATCATCATGTTCACGTATTTTTCATTTTATCATGATATATTCCATATTTCCTAATGCATTGGAGGGCTATTTAATTCCAAGCACACCCGTCAGATTATTACATTTACATAATCATGAATGCCATATAGAAAATATATCAATAATAGACCTAAAATAATCAATGTAATGGAAATGTATTACATGAGAATTTCATAAATAATAAATTCATTAATAAACATTTTGGTTCCCAAATGAACTATGTAATAACATACTTTGTATAAGAATCATCAATCTTGAGTGAAGAAGAAACAAACTCAAGAGAAGTAAAACATGTTGTTTCTTAAGATATTGATCTTTTGGAAAAATAATTTCATTTATCAGAAAATTATTTTGTAAGGATTTAAATCCAATAAATTAAATGGGAAGGAAAATGAAATTATATTTGGTGAATATTAAAAGAACATCCAAACTGAAATTTGGCACGAATGAGGAATAACCCAAAAAATGAAATTGGGTTCGAGAATCCCCTTACCATATGTATGAATGATTCAATCAAATTAATATCATAGATTAAAAAATATATTAATTAATTAGTGAGTAAAAAACCTCTTATACATGTATTTGATTAATTATAAATTTAATAATAATTTATATCCATTTTGATGGGTTGTATAATTCAAGTTTTTCATTTGAGAGTATTTGTTTTCTTGGTTTTCATGATCAATTAATTTGTATACATGAATGGAAGATCATGTAAAATTGGGATAATTGACCAAAATTGAAGTTATATGTTATTAATTGACATAAAAATGTCTAATTAGTCTTATAGTTTATTTTTTATATATATTTGGAAGATTAATTAAAGAAAATGTTAGTGATAATAATAAATATTAATTTTGGAGGATTTCAATCACAATATACTAGTTTTGTTTTCCATTAAATCTTAGGTATATATGTTTGTTATAGAACATAAAAAGGTTATTAAATAAATTTTACAATAATTTTTAACAATTATAATGGTTTTAAGGCCATCCTTGATGGTGGTAAAATAAAATGAAAACACATCATCAACGATGGTGGTAAATTGACACACCAGAGACAATATTTTCATATTTAGAATAAAAGGGAGACCAGAAAAGGTTTGATGATGGATTATTACACTAAGATAATAAAAATATAGTATATATAAGATAATGGAGTTATCATTCCACATGGATAAGGAGATATGAGTAGAGAATGAAAAAATAAAATATTATGAAAAGAATTTAAAAGAAAAGTAAGAGGGTTTTACCTATTGAATTATTCTCCTTGAGAATCTACTTAGGGGTATTAGTTTTTATATCTTTTTCTGAGGCCAAAGCACCGTTAACATTGGGTAGAAAATTGAGAAGAGTATTGGAAAGAAGTTGGACATGATTAAAGGCTTCAGAGGAGTGAGGAAAAGAGGTGTTGGAGGGTGGTATTTATAGTGGGGGAGATGAGTTTTTTTATTTCATTCATTAGTTTATTATTTTGGATGAAGAATAAGAATATTATGATCCTTATAACTAAATATAATAAAATAATTAAATTGAGTTTGATATTATGGTCTTACATCATCAATACATCATCTATCACTTAATAATTCATGTATTTTTTAAACACCATAAGTTACCGTATTTCACTATTCATCCATAATTCAACAGTTTTAAGAAAAAATACACCATATGAATTTTTTAATTTTTAGAATTCAAAAATGAATTCCATTTTAAAAAAACTAACTTTTCAGATATCATAAAATTAATTTTTAACTAAAATCATCATTTACTTGGAAAATAACGAATTTAATTTTATAACTGATTTTATAACTCTTTGAAATATTAATTAAGGTTTCATAAATTTTCATCTAATCATAAGACAACAAAATAGTAATTTATAAATACATTATATGAAAATAATTATTCTTTTAAATAATTATATTTATTAAAACTTTGTAATTAAATATTTATAACTTAAAAAAATAACAAGACATAATATATCATTTCTATAATGATTATTTACTTATACCATGAAATAGATATATCATATGTTCATTGATATGATACCTAAGTTTTATTTATATATTTATAGGTGAGGTTACTAATCTAGTTTTTGGGCTATTATTCCCAATAGACACATTATTTTTTCGATGTTTAAGTTAATATTCCATTGATGTTGGTTATTTAACTTCAAGAATTACATATTATTCCATTCATTATTCATTTAAAAAGTTTTTATTATGTTTTGTATTTTATTTTATGTGATTTATACAATAATACATAATTATAAGAAGGTAGTTTCCATTTATAAAATTCTTTTTCATTACATTTTTCCACCTTATAAAATTTCAACCTCAATATTTCATTTTAGGTAAATATGTGAGGGAATTTTTCCTTCATCACTTCCTTCATTTTCCATGTTTCCTATTCATACATATGATTTATCCATAGTACATTGACATGGAATCTAGTCCTGTTATGTATTCATTTATCTCTATGGTCTAAGATCTTCACTGCATTATCCTCGTTAGAGATATTGTTTTCCAACAACACCAGCTATATATTTTATACATTTGAGGGATAAGATATTTAATTTATCAAGAAGGATACAAGGAATACATCATGTACATGAGACATGATTGGTGGATGTACTGGTCAATAGGACATAACTCCAAAAACATCACAAATATCTTAATGGTCGATGTACCTGGGACTCAGCTTTACTTTCATCCCAAATCTCATGATCCTATTCCATAAAGATAAGTGAAAGAATACAATGACTTCGGCCTTAAACTATTGGTGTTGTTTATTATTGTCTATAGATAATTTATTCCAACTTTGAGCTTCCTTGATGTTGTGTTGAATTGTTTTCACTTTCTCCACCATTTCTTCGACCATTTTAGATCCTATCAACTTATGTTCACCAAATTCATCACATCATACTTGTGTTATGATTCTTTTCCAATATATGGATTCATATGGAGCCATTTGGAAGCTAGAGCGTAAACATTTTTTTGTAAGAGGACTCTGTTAGGGGAAGATATTGGTCTCTTCTTAATTTTAATTCCATTGAACATGCTCTCAAAATTTCTTCTAGTATCTGAATAGTCAACTCTAATTGGCTATAATTTTGAGGAAGATATGCCATACTAAAGTTTATCTCAATGTTTATAGTAGGTTGGAGTCTTTTAAAAACATGGGGGTGATTCTCAGATCTTGATTGAATATAATTGATAGTGGTACTCTATGCAAGCTTACCAATTCTCAAATGTATATCCATGCATGTTGATCTAGTGAGAAGTACTCTCACATTTCAATAAAGTGAGCTATCATTGAAACACGATCCAAAAAAACCCATATAGAATTGTTTCCATGGGATGTATTTAGATGTATAGTGACAAGGTCCATAATTATGTTTTTCCATTTCCATGTGGGTGTGGGTAATGGTTGCAACATATACTTTGACTTTTTTCATTAAACATCCACATTCTTACTTACCGAGATCATTGTTATATTCTTAGTGATATCTTTCTTCATGTTTCCCCACCAATAGTGATCTTATAGATCTTGATACTTATTTGTGACCCCTAGGTGAATAGATAATGTTGATCTATTTGTGTCATTTAGAAGTTATTTATTTATCTTTTGATGGTATGGTACACATAATTGTGACCCAAATATTACAACTCATTCCCCATTAATTTTAAACTATGAGGATTTCTACATTCTCATAGATTCCAATTTCTTCTAAATTCCCACATCAGTTATTTATACATCTTTTATTTTATACATGATGAATAGTTGATATATCATTTGGAAAGGATATTTGATGTTATTTAATTAATGATTTCGATGTTCGTCCTTTAATAATATAAGAATATTGGATCCTTCTTGATTAAAATCACTAATAATATTTCGGTTCATCTATACTTATAAAATTCACCACCATATTATATTTTATAGGAATGTATTGGATTGACCAGTCATAATAATTGATGATATATAACTTCCATGACTATATAATATTAAGATCCTTATATGTGAATATATATTTTAGGCTCTTATGATTAGTATATATTTCACACTACTCTATAGAGAGATAGTGCCTCTATATTTACAATGAATAAATCACCGCTTCCAACACCAGATCATGTGTGGGGAAGTTTTGATTAATAATTTTAAACTCCCTTGAAGAATAGTTTATCATTTTGTCATTTTTCATCTATAAACTGCATAATACCTTCTTTTAAGCATCACTAAACTCCCCATTGTGTTCCCAACTTATCATAAGTGTAAGAACCGGTGTAATGATATGACTCTTTTTTAACCCTTCGATGTAGTCTTCACATTCACTAGTATAAGAAAACATTTTTCCATTCTAATTAAACATATTTATAATTATTTATAATCATGAGATGTTATTCACAAACCTCTATTAATACCCATCTAGACTAAAAAAAACAGATCTCCATTAATGATGTTGGCCTTGGCCACTCTTCAATTTTCATTGCCTTGGAAGGGTCCACAGATATTTCTTGGTTGGTGATAAAATTCCCCAATAATGATACTTCCTCCACCCATAACTCACATTTACTTTAGTTTTCACAAATACTCTCCATTTCAAATGCCTTTAGAATAGTATTCAAATTCTCCTCATTTTCTCCCTTTCTCTTGAAGTATATCATAATATCATCAATAAAGACTACCAAAAAATCATCAAGGTAATCTATAAAGACTCTATTTATTAAGTCCATGAATGTTAATGAAGCATTAGTGAGTTCATATAGAATCACTATAAACTCATAGCGTCCACACATTGTTCAAAATACAATAAGGTGAATATCTGCCTTCCTCAATTTTAATTGGTGATATCCCGACCGAAGGTCCATCTTAGAGAAATAATTTGCCCAACACAGTTGATCGAATGAGTCTTCTATACATGGAATGGGAGACTTGTTCTTTGTAATGATTTTCTTAAGCTCCTGATAGTCAATGTATAATCACAGTGATCCATCCTTATTCTTGACGAATAGGATTATTGTACCCCATGGTGAAGCACTCAGGAATACGAAACACTTGTGCAGATTCTCTTATAACTACTTATTTAGTTCCTCCAAATCAATAGTTTCCATTCAATAAGGGGTCATTAATATAGGTATAGATCCAAGAATATGTTCAATAGAGAACCAACCACTTGGACAGGAAGAAGACAAATAAATTTTTCAGGGAACACATCATAGCAGTCCCTTACAATAGGCATGTCTTTGATCTAGATTCTCTCCATTGTCTCAATAATTTTTGGATGATATACTTTCTCATGTGGTGAAATCATCAACAATTGAGAATATTATTTTAAAGGAGATTCATCCACAACCTTGAACTTTTATAGAATTAGAGGATTTCAAGGGATGTGAAGAGTGATATCTCTTTCCCAACAATTGAGGATGTTGTTGTACAAATACATCCAATCCATTTCCTTAATAGAATTAAAATACTCCAAAATAAGTAGGATATGATTTCCTTCAAGGTTCAATACAAAAACATTAATCGGGGAGGATTGATATACTTTATATTCATCAATTTTTTAATTTCATATTCCCAAAGATAACTCAAAGTCCACATTTTTATGGGGTGGTTGAATGGTTCTACTAGAATTGAAATATATGAATGAATGAATTGAACCAAAATAAAATAGTATATTATATAATCATGACTTAATAACTGGCATACATATCACCACATCATTTTTGGGCTCCACCTCAGGAGTAGTGATGGAATAATCTTTCTGCTTCTCATTTGGATTTTGTGGTTGATGATGCTAATTTCCATCAAGGTGTTAAGGTTTAGTGAATAATATTTCATTTTTCCCTTGTTCCCAAAATTTGAATAAATGGACCATGGGTGGTTCTCTCTTTTACTACTTCACATTTTATTGTTTCCTCATGTCTCTTTGTCATTCATGATCTTGTTGGACTTCCCTCCCACACTTGATGCATTTCCCCATCCCTTTGAGGAAATTGCCTTGATTTTTATTTCCTCATTTTTGGCATGTGTGTAGTTGAGTTTTCATTACAAAATTGACCTTATAACCTCCTAATTGAAACTCCAACGTTCATTTCTTACATCTGTATCCATGGGACCATTCTACAAACTCAATTTACACTTTTATAGAACATTGAACTACTTCATCATAACTACCAATGTCTTGAATTCCCATAGCCTTTCGAAGATGTGGTTTTAACCCACTAAAGAATCTATAAAATTTTATATCATTATTTATAACAAAATCTAATGTGTAACTAGAAATCCTTCTGAAATTTCTTATGTATTCCATTGAAGATTCACCTTTCATATACTTTATCCCTAATAATATTCTATTCATATTTTCTGAAGACTTCAAGGGAAATGCCTGTTAAGAAATATTTTCTAAATGTATTCCCACTCCATATATTCAATTTTGTACTTTGGGCTGGTGTTATTTATAAATTCCCACCATTGATAGACCTCTATATCTAGATAATAAATAGCCTTACTCAC
This sequence comes from Viscum album, assembly GCA_963277665.1. Classification (NCBI taxonomy): domain Eukaryota; kingdom Viridiplantae; phylum Streptophyta; class Magnoliopsida; order Santalales; family Viscaceae; genus Viscum; species Viscum album. The sequence goes on from OY728157.1 coordinate 176,754,163, forward strand.
CTTCTCAATCTAAGAACAACCAATAAAATAAAATATCTTCTCCATTGATTTGATCTATTTTTTCCTTGCCAGTGGATCAAAATGTCCACTAAATATCGGTGTTCATGGCCTCATAGATGTATCAATGGAATGTTTCTCCATCATATATGAAGGTGGATGTTTCACATTATTGAGGTTATTTTTCATATCCTGATATTACTGTGTAAGCATCGCCATGATATTTTGAACTCCACCTCCCACAGAATTGGGGATGTTATTTGGGATATCACTACACAATCCATCACAAGGGTTATTGGCCTAGTTTCTCTTAGTCCCCACCATTTTTGAAAATATAAAATGTATGAACAAAACATTACCCAAAATTAATGAATAAATAAATTTGTTATTTGTGAAATTTAATTTAAAGGCATATATTATGTGATCCCCATGTTTAGAATTTTTAGAAAACAAATCATCTCAGCTGCTTTCGTATACATAATCTCATTCTATGGGTTTTCACTAAGGTTCTCAAATCCAAATTCGTAAATTAAATAAACCATTCTAGGATACAAACTATAGCGACCCTAATTTTAATAAATTATTATTAAATTATTTTAAAGATAAATTACATAAAATCGTTTCAAAACCAGGATTCAAAGGTCTAGAGTCTTGGGAAAATAAGGGTCAAAAATAACATTTACATCATTGAACCTATATATTATTTAATTACATATTCTATATCTTCTTAGGGGAATTAAAATTATCTTTAGTGTAAGTAATCACATATAGATATATATCAACGAAAGGAGTGAGCTGAAATACCAATAAGATAATAGATAAGAGACATGAAACATGGGTGAGCATAATCATCATCATCATATCATATGAAAATGATCATAATCATAATCATGATAGTAAGAAGTATATAATATCATGGAATGTGGAAATGGATAAAAATAAATCATCATGTCTTAGTGGTAAACTACCGCACATACTTGTGAAAAAATCTAGCATCATTTCCATGCATAAAATATGTGCACAACATCATCATTGTGAAAAAACTATAATAATGTTCATGAATATTTCACATTATATTACATGACATATCACAATACCCAATTCATTAGAGCACTATAGATTTCAGGTCACATCCATCACATCATACCATTTACATAGTCATGCATTCCACATAGAACATATTTCAATTTTAGACATAAATTAACCCATGTAAAGGAAATGGGTATCTTGAGAATTTCATATATCATATATTCATGAATAAACCATGTGGTTCCTAAAAGAAAAAATGAATAAAATTATTGTTATAATAATCATCAATCTTGAGTGATTAAAATACAATCTCAGTAGAAGTAAAACATGTGTTTTTTAAGGATCATTTGTTTTGAAAAAACCATTAAATTTGTCATAAAATCATATTGGTAGAATGTATATGTAATGAACCATCCCAGTAAAAACAACACTGTGAATCCTCATACTCACCTCCAATAGGCCAGGGGCTAGTGACTACCATCGAGTGTGCATATCACTAATATGGTATGCATTTCCTAAGTACCTGTACAAATGAACAATTCTATAAGCCCATAATTTATAAAATGTAAAAAAAACTAATAAAAAAGTCATGCAAACAACTAAACCCAACCAATAGAGTAGAACCAAAAGTAAAGTGTAGAAGATTAAATAGGTCAGAATACAAGATCACCAAAGGAAAGAGTCTACAAACTACGAAGTCCAAACTATAAAAAATAAAGGTCCATGAAGTAGTTCCCAATGTTGAAGGAACACCTCAAACTATAGGGAAGCTCACAAAGCTCAGTCCAGTTCTGGTCCACCCAATACTCTTTCAAAATGTCGATCATATACACAAGACATGACACGTGCGGGTAAAGCCCGTGCAAGGGTGAGTATAACAATATTCAGTATGAGACCCCAAAAACCACATAAAAATACACAAATTAAAGGTATAGTCATATATATATAGTTTATTTCTACAAAGAATATAAGATGAAAAACATTCAGATATACTCGAAACCCAGAACTATAATATAGTGGTATGTCACAAAAAACCGCGTACCCATGCAAGAGATTCAGTTTAAATATTTCATGAATCAATCATCCGAGATAAATCACTCCACGAGTCTAATAGCTCTAATGATGTCTGCCCAAGAAGTAATATTTTTCAGGAAGTTTCATGAGAGAGATAGATGCACTGATAGATCTAAAGATAGAACAGATAGACTCATGCCAGGAGAACAAACTACTGAGTGGGAAGATCATGATTCATAGATGAGGATCACAAACAGATCATTTCCATATAACACGACTCATCCATATTCACATGATTAATAGAGGATCGAAATTATGTAGGATTGGTCATATTGATACCTGACTCTACCTTGTTTCATGAATTGATATAGGATCATGCTCTGAGCCTCTTGGAGGGGATTCCTGACTATATCAAGAATGTCCTGCTAAAGGGGTCATACTCTCATGGACAAGAGATGATACCTGACCTTCAGGGGAAGGAACATGGGTGAACTAAGCCAAACAAAACCAATCCAATATATTATTCCCAAGGAGATCATTCCATGTACAATAAAGTACACAGTGTGTAGAGGTGTCACATGCCATTTCCTCTGACCCTGGGTACTACCCGTGTACAACAACCCATTTCAAAAAGTGCATGTCATGTAGAAAGATATACATGACATGTAAAAGAGTGACAAATTTTGTCCTACTATATGGGGTCCACTATGTGTATGTTGGTCGTGTGTCCATACACGGTTTCAACCCGTGTTTTACCACCCATGTACCGATACATGGGGTAACCCGTGTAACCGGTCAATTCGGGTCTTGTAGTGGAGTACATGTTGTATACTCCACCACGTGTCCGTGTATCATCCAAGATACCCACTGAGTTCCACATAAGGTCCCACACACCATATGATAGGGGTCATAAGACATGTAATATATTTCTATAACGTGGAACCCTAGCCACCACTAATCCATCCCCACATGTCATGTTCTTTAAAGAACATCTCGTGTTCTGTGTGATTTTCCAAAAATTGCAGTTCTGCACCTGGTGCTTCCGGTGACATAAAATCCTTCAATCCAGCCATTAAAATTCCATGAAACTGAATATCCTAGGTTTTTCGTTCATAGAAATGCATATTTGGTATATTTTAGGTGTTTTATTGGCTATGGAAAATTGTTTAAATCACTTGCGTCAAGAACAGTTGAAGAATGATTTCTTCTTAACCGTGTCGATTTGTCTTCCACCATCATTTTTGCACCTTCTCTAGGTCATCATGATGTTGGATATTAAATTTCGGATAAAAATTATGCGAGATGGATGTGAAAAGATCTATTATTAATAATCCTGTGAAGAATATGCGGGTTAAAGGGGAAAGAAATCCTTATAACAAATAGAAGAATGACACTATGTTGTAGTTCATTACTGCATTGATGTTCTCAAATTAGAAGAATCAAGAAGAATGTAAAGACCCATAAATTTCAAGGAAATTTTTTTCTTAATTTTCTTTGGAATTTTTCAAGAGCGCAGTTTCTGACGGCACCTGATTCCGAGGCCCGGTGTGCCCGGAATCATTTTCCGAAGTTTGGCTCGGGTACGTTCAGTGAACGGACGAGCGGGTTTTTTCTAACTTTTGAACCGGTGCTCGGAATCGAATTCTGAGGGCACAGATGATATCGCAGCGCCGGTATTCGCTTAGAAACACCTCTTCCGGAGTTGTGTTTTCTCGGGTGTGGTTTTTAATTTTCGGGCTTAAAGTTAAGAAATAAAATAATTTTGCGACAACTTTATTTTATTTCACTTAATCCACTTGGAAGCCACTTATTGACGGCTTGAACTGAGTTGAACCGGATACGATGCTATCAAGAAATATCCTACCCCCTTGGTAGGATATTTGTGAGGTGGGGCCCGCAAGAGCCCTGCCGTTTCTTTCTGCTAAGAAATGCACCCGCGAAAACCCGTCTTAATGAAAGTCAACTGACGCGTTTCTTAAAATCTTAACAGACCATTTAATTGGGTGGTTTATTTCGTGAATTAAATGGGATGTTTCTTTGGTTGGATTAATTCAACAAATTGTTGGATCGTTTCTTAACCAGTTTTCAAATTTGTTGGCGTAATAATAAAATAAGGCCAACGCTCGACCTCTGGTTGTTTGCGCTTTGAGAAGATTTGAGAGGACCGTCGTATCTTCTTCTCCCTTGCGAAGAATGCGAAGAACGCAAAGAACACGACGAACGCGAAGAACGTGAAGAACGCGAAGAACGCCGAACCCGGAAATCGACGATGCTTCCGTCCGAGACGTTCTTCCACGCTCCGATCTCCGATCACCGACAGTTTGAGGTGAGTGATTTTGGATTTCCTCTCAAGGTTTTTTCTTTTGGTTTTAAACACAGATTTAATTATTTATGATTTAAATCTGTTGTTCTTGGTCCGTTGAGCTTGCCGACTCAACGCCAGATTCCGCGACGACGTGACGATCCCTCTCTTCCGCGACGAGCTTTCCCGCGAAGAACGCCCGCGCGCGATGATCAACAAGGTAGGGATTTATTTTGGGATTTACTCCTTTTTTTAATTATTCCCGTATGTGTTTCTTTAAAAAGTTAAAGAACCGGTTTCAAATGAACAATTTTATTTAATTAAAATTGTCGGTTCATGTGTTGAACAAAATTCTCCCGTTGTTTATCTCTAACACGGAGGGTGCGGGCCAAACGAATACGGCCCGACGACCCTCCGCCGTTCTTCGTTTTGTGCAGATTTGGCGGGCGACGACGGAATGTGCTGCAACAGATGTTTGACGATCCTGCAGTGAAGAACGAGTCCCGGGAGGAGCAATGGCGTAGACGGGAAGAGAATCGGACCACCAGAGCGATTCTGGTGGCCCGCGGAACTCGCCTGCGGCGCGGGCCACCGCCGCGGCGGCGCCGGCAGCCGGGAGCGGCGGCGGCGACATGCGCGGACCCGCGGCCGCGCGGGTCCGGTGCTCTCGGACGCGGCTGAAGCCGCGTCCCCGATACAGCGCGGCCCCACGTGGGGGGCCGCGGCACCACCAGGCCGCGGGGGCGGCCCCCCGCGTGCCTCGGCTGGTCGGCCGTTCGGCCGAACCGGACCGGACCGGGTCGGGTCGACCCGGTTCGGCCGACTCCCGGGAGGGGTCGGCCCGGGCCCGTACCCCCCGTCTTCGGACGGACTTCGTTCAAATGGCCGTATCTTGATCTACGTGCCTCCAAAAGACTCGTCGTCAGCAGAAACACGATCCTTGGATCGAGGCGGTCGTTTCGGTATATCGCACTCAAGGTTTCAGAGTACTTTGAGTTCGGCCGGGTTGGTTCGTACACGAAACCAACCGGGCCCTCGGAGCGGAAACGCTCATATCTCGAGCCACAGACGCCCGATTGACGTGCCGTCAGCTTTGTTGAGTTCCTCTTTGTGAGACGGACTTTTGGCATACTCCGCCCGTGGTTTGGACGCAGGTGGAGTACGGTCGGGTTGGTTTTGCCTTAAAAACCAACCGGGCCCCTGGAACGAAAAAGCCAATAACTCTCAGACCGGGCGTCCGATTGACGCGCCGTCTGCGACGTTGAGTTCCTGTTGACGATATGGAACTTTTGGATACATCAACTTCGTACTTTGTGTCAGTTGATGTATCGGCCTCTCGGCTCGTGGAGCGGACCCTCCCGAACGAGCTTGCTGTGTGCGGGAACCCTAGTGCTGGCTGCGACTGCTACTTCGACAGCGACGACCGTGCAGAGATCCTCAGTGGACTGCAGCGATGACTGTGCAGAGATCCTCCGTGGACTCCGACGACGACCGTGCAGAGATCCTCAGTGGACTGCAATGACGACTGTGCAGAGATCCTCCGTGGACTCCGACGACGACCGTGCAGAGATCCTCAGTGGACTGCGGCGACGACTGTGCAGAGATCCTCAGTGGACTGCGACGACGACTGCACTCAGCGATCCTACGTGGATCAGTGCTACAGGTCCTGCATGGGCCCGGTCCTGTGTGGCCCCGATCCTGTGTGGGTCCGATCCTGTGTGGGTCAGCGCTCATCGGTTCTGTGTGAGCCAGCGCCTTCAGGTCCTGCGTAGTCCCGGTCCTGTGTGGGCCCGATCCTGTGTGGGTCTGATCCTGTGTGGGTCATTTGCGGGGGTTAGTTACCTATCGATCCTTCGTGGGTCCGACGACTTAGAAGGATCAGTGATCATCTTTATCATCATCCGATGAAGTATACCTGTGTGAGCTGAATCTTGTGTTTCTCTCCTTTGTGGATTGTGTTGAGCTATCCTGTGTGGATTTACTGTTTACTCTCCTTTGTGGATTGTGTTGAGCTATCCTGTGTGGATTTACTGTTTACTCTCCCTTGTGGATTGTGTTGAGCTATCCTATGTGGATTTACTGTTTACTCTCCCTTGTGGATTGTGTTGAGCTATCCTGTGTGGGTGTACGTTTTGCTTTCCTGTGTGGACTGGGTTGTGCTTGGGCTCGGACGTTGGAGCCGAACAGGAATTGATGACTTAGGTATATGTATGGGCATATACCTAAGCTGTGTCAGATGTTACTTTGTGATTCTATCCTTCCTTTGTGGATTATCCTTTGTGGATTTCGGGAGACCTTCGGGGGTCTCGGGGTCCCTACTGAGTAGCTTATACTCACCCCTGCACGGGCTTTGCCCGCACTACGTTGTGTTGGTTGCAGACGACGGACAGCGCTGATCGTGGTGGAGGCGTGTGGAGCAGGACGGTACCTGTACGTGGACCACTGAGCGGGACGTACTCGGAGCGGTCAGGTGGACCCGAGAAGCAGTGGAGGCTATCTGTACCCACCCTTCAGGTGGGATTTCCAGAGGATGGCTCGACGCTACAGTTTTCCCTTTCAGTTGCTGTTTTTTCCTTTCAGTTGTACTTTACTGTTGGGCTTGTATTTCCGGCCCCTTTTACTTTCAGCACAGCTTGTACAGTTTTTACTTAGTGTTTACTTTTCCGCTTTCTTACTCTGTGGTGCTTGTTTACTTTTCAAAGGCAATGCCTTCCCTTTTTGATGGGATTTACGCCTTGGTGCTAGTCGCCAGCCCCTGGCCTATGGAAGGCGGGCTTGGGGTAGTCACGACACGGGCCCCGAGGGCGGGTCGTGACAAATTGGTATCAGAGCTGGTCGGTTCTACCGCAGACTCTGATCTTTCTTCTATGTGAAGCAATAGTGTTTAGCGTATTGAGTGTGGTTATCAGTCCAGGGAGTCTAGTGTTGGTGCGGCGGCCAACGTATCCATACACCAGGACCCTGACTTCTGATTTCTGACTTAATGCACAAAAACATTGATTGCATGTGTGTTTCAAGTTTTCTATGTGATTACTTGTGTTAGCTCACTAGGTATACTGTTCTGACTGTGGCGCACTTGTTTCCTTTTCAGGATGGCACGACAACAGCAGCCAGCTAGGGTTCCTAGATTAGAGCGCGACGACGTCCCGCCGAGCGACGAGTCCTCGGTACAGGGCCCGTTGATAGCAGAGGCACCGGCGGTACCTTTACCCGCCGAGCCCCCGATGCTTCCAGCACTGGCAACTGACGACGCATGACGCCTCGGAGCTCTGCACGAGTTCCAGCACCAGCGACCACCCAGGTTCCGTGGGGAGTCGGACCCCTAGGCAGCTGAGGACTGGCTGGAGGCGGTCGTCCGAGTTTTCAGGCTAGTGAGGACACCAGCAGACCTCATGGTGATCCTCGCGTCGAGCCTACTGCACGCAGCAGCAGGGCGATGGTGGAGCCTGATGCTCCAGGTACACGATGAGGCCTCCCTCATCTGGACGGACTTCGAGATCCTCTTCCGCTCAGAGTTTGTCCCGGCCACCCTCCATGCGGTGCGCATCCAGGAGCTTCTTCAGCTGCGGCAGGGTAGCTTGACGGTCGCCCAGTACGCGGCGAGGTTCACCGACCTATCTCGTTACTCGACAGACATGGTACGAGACCCCTTCTTCCGGGCCCGGACCTTCAAGCATGGATTGAGACACGAGATCAGGGCATCGATGATCTCCCTCAGCATCCCGACCCAGGCAGGAGTGCTAGAGCGAGCCCTTCGGATCGAGAGCTTCCTGGCTGAGTCCACAGCGAGACCTGCCGCAGGGCGGCAGATAGTGGAGTCTTCGGCAGCAGGTAGCCAACGGATGACTCAGGGTTCCAAGCAGACCAAGCCTTCCGGTAGATGACCCCGGGACACTGTCTCAGCGGTGCGGGGCACACAGCGCGGAGCCAGCCTTCCGAGAGGCAGAAAGTGCTATGAGTGCGGTGGGCAGGGCCACATGGCTCGTGACTGCCCGACCCGTCGTACCGAGGGGCAGAAGATGGTGGAGGGACCACCCAGGTAGAGGCAGAGGGTCGACCGTGGCGGTCCGCAGGGAGGAGGCGGACGAGGCAGAGGAGCTGGCCGAGCAGTAGGTGGTGGGCGACGCTTTGAGGCTCTACCACCACCACCACCAGGAGGCCCGCCCCGACCACAGGGAGATGGCGGGCAGAGATAGGCGCAGCTCCAGGCAGTTGAGTCCTATTACCACGGCGCGCCAGAGATGATTCGAGGTACGATCTGTGTCTATTCCACCCTTGCTGCAGTTCTGATAGACACAGGAGCGAGTCACTCTTTCATAGCCACTACCCTTGTTCGGAGCTCGGAGATTCCGACGGATCCGTTGGCTCGATCCTTACGGCTAGAGACTCCTACGGGAGTAGAATCGACGATTACGCACTGGTGCCGGCAGTGTGAGCTTACTCTAGGAGGTGAGATCTTCGGCTGGGATCATCTTGTAGCGGCGTCAAGGCCTTACGACGTCATTTTGGGCATGGATTGGTTATCTACAGTCCATGCTCAGATTGACTGCATTAGGCGCAAGGTGCGATGTGTGCGCACCGACGGGAGCAGGTTCACCTTCACCGACGAGAAGGGAGCCTTAGCAGCACAGGATGGACTCACGCAGAGGAGAGGTCAGCCCATCACTAATCAGTTGGCTAGCCTCATCCTGGGAGCAGTCGACGTGCGGAGTCCCAGTTTTCCTGCAGTGGTGGATCAGTACGCGGACGTCTTTCCCGACGACGTTCCAGGACTACCTCCTCACCGAGAGGTAGACTTTTATATTGACCTGTACCCCGGGACAGCCCCGATATCCACTCCAGCATATCGGATGGCCCCCGCTGAGCTTCGAGAGCTGTGGGTACAGTTGGAGGACTTGCAGGGCAAGGGGTTCATCCGACCCAGTGTTTCACCCTGGGCTTCCCCGATATTATTCGCCAAAAAGGCGGACGGGAGCTTGCGACTGTGTGTCGATTATCGTCGCCTGAACCAGGTGACAGTGAGGAACAAGTATCCACTACCCAGGATTGATGACCTCTTCAATCAGCTCAAGGGAGCACGGTGGTTCTCGAAGATAGACCTCAGGTCAGGTTATCATCAGCTCAGAGTTCGAGACGAGGATGTGCAGAAGACGGCCTTCAGATGTCGGTATGGCCACTATGAGTTCTTGGTTATTCCTTTCGGCATGACCAACGCTCCAGCAGTGTTCATGAGCCTCATGAAAAAGATCTTCCAGCCATACCTCGATCGATTTGTCGTAGTCTTCATCGACGACATCTTGGTGTACTCGACCACGGAGGAGGAGCACGCCTACCACTTGCGTGTTGTACTAGACACACTCCGAGAGCACCAGCTTTATGGAAAGATCTTGAAGTGTCAGTTCTGGTTACGTGAGGTCCACTTCTTGGGGCACATCATTTCTGAGGCGGGAGTTGCAGTGGATCCCGCGAAGATTGAGGCAGTGCTAGCTTGGGAGCCACCCAAGAGCGTGACAGAGGTGCGGAGTTTCTTGGGCCTAGCCGGATACTATCGGAGATTTTTGCCAGACTTCTCCAGAGTTCCGGCCCCACTCATAGCATTGACGAAGAAGGGGAAACCCTTCGTGTGGTCAGACAGATGTCAGTAGAGCTTCCAGGAGCTGAGGTAGATGTTGACCAGCGCACCTATCTTGAGGTTGCCTGAGGAGGGAGTTGGATACGTAGTCTACTGTGATGCATCAGGGACCGGACTCGGGTGTTTCCTGATGCAGGAGTGGGCCGTGATTTCCTACGGATCACGTTAGTTGAGGCCGCATGAGCAGAACTACGCTACCCATGACTTGGAGTTGGCAGCAGTGGTCTTCGCCCTGAAGACATGGTGGCACTATCTGATGGGCGAGCGCTTCACAGTATTTTCTGACCACCAGAGTCTCAGCTACATCTTCTCTCAGAAGGACATGAACCTGAGACAGCAGCGATGGCACGAGTTCCTCCAGGACTATGACTTTGAGATAGTCTATACTCCTGGAACGGGGAACGTGGTAGCCGAGGCCCTCAGCAGGAGGACGGGCATCCAGCTGGTTGAGGAGGCGACAGAGCAGCTAGCCGCCTTGCAGATATCCTTCGTGGATAGAGACGGAGCGGCCTTCCTTCAGCCTCTCACAGTCTCTCCTCCACTTCTACAGTGGGTCAGAGAGGCACAACGTGGGGACGCTGACTGTGAGACACGACGTGCACAGATATCCTCGGGACAGGAACCTGATGGTTTCTCCCTTGGAGCAGAGCACGATGTCCTTTTCAGAGGACGTACCTTGGTACCAGTCGCTTTACGAGAGGAGGTGCTGAGGGAGTTTCACACTTCTCCTTTGGCGGTACATCCTGGAGTGGCGAAGATGTACCAGGATCTCAGACGTCAGCACTGGTGGCCGGGCATGAAGAAGGCTGTGGCAGAGTTCGTTTCGCGGTGCCTCACCTGCCAGCAGGTGAAGGCAGAGCACCAGGTACCAGCAGGCTTGGTACAACCCTTGGAGGTCCTGGAGTGGAAGTGGGATGGCATATCTATGGACTTCATGACTGGACTTCCACACACTTCCAGAGGTCACGACTCCATTTGGGTGATTGTTGACCGACTCACCAAGTCGGCACACTTCTTACCCATCCGAGAGCAGGGTTCAATGGAGAGCATGGGACGTCTCTATGTTCAGGAGATTGTACGGCTTCACGGTGTGCCATCGAATATCTTCTCTGATCAGGACGCTCGCTTTACTTCCCGGCTTTGGAAGGGGTTGCAGGAGGCGTTCGGGACACGGCTACGTCTGAGCACCGCCTTTCACCCTCAGACGGATGTTCAGACGGAGAGAACCATTCAGACCCTCGAGGCCATGCTCCATGTATGTGTCCTCGACTTTGGTCGCAGCTGGGAGGACCACCTACCCTTGGTGGAGTTCGCGTACAACAACACCTACCACTCCACCATCGGGATGGCACCCTACGAGGCGTTGTACGGCAGGCCTTGCAGATCTCCTTTGTGCTGGACAGACCCTGGGGAGTCAGCACTTGTGGGACCATAGATGGTCCAAGCCACGACAGAGAAGGTCCAGGTAATCTAGGAGCGGATGAGGATAGCACAGAGCCGACAGAAGTCATATGCTGACAGGAGGCGGAGGCCACTAGAGTTCGAGGATGGTGACCACGTCTTCTTGCGTGTCTCACCTCGACGTGGTTTGCGGAGATTTGGCCGAGGCGGCAAGTTGTATCCATGCTTCATCGGGCCTTTTCAGGTACTCAGCAGGATTGGCGAGGTGGCTTATCGCCTGGCTCTGCCACCTCAGTTGCACCGGGTGCACGACGTCTTCCACGTATCCCAGCTGAGGAAATACATGCACGACCCGACGCACATCATTGACTATGGGGAGCTAGACGTGGATGATGGGGAGACTTTTGCGGAGGTCCCAGGGGAGATAGAGGATCGACAGGAGCGAGTCCTACGTGGGTGATCGATTCCTCTTGTGTGCATAATATGGCAGCATGGGATCCTACAGGAGAGCACTTGGGAGCGGGAGGCTCAGATTCGTGCTCAGTACCCACATTTGTTTCCCTAGTTTATGATGTATCTTTACGGGGACGTAAAGTCCTGAGGTGGGAGTAATGTAAAGACCCGTAAATTTCGAGGAAATTTTTTTCTTAATTTTCTTTGGAATTTTTCAAGAGCGCAGTTTCTGACGGCACCTGATTCCGAGGCCCGGTGTGCCCGGAATCATTTTCCGAAGTTTGGCTTGGGTACGTTCAGTGAACGGACGAGCGGGTTTTTTCTAACTTTTGAACCAGTGCTCGGAATCGAATTCTTAGGGCACCGATGAAATCGCAGCGCCGGTATTCGCTTAGAAACACCTCTTACGGAGTTGTGTTTGGTCAGGTGTGGTTTTTAATTTTCGGGCTTAAAGTTAAGAAATAAAATAAATTTGTGACAACTTTATTTTATTTCACTTAAGCCACTTGGAAGCCACTTGAAGCCACTTATTGACAGCTTGAACTGAGTTGAACCGGATAGGATGCTATCAAGAAATATCATACCCCCTTGGTAGGATATTTGTGAGGTGGGGCCCGCACGAGCCTCGCCGTTTCTTTCCGCTAAGAAACGCACCCGCGAAAACCCATCTTAATTAAAGTCAACTGACGTGTTTCTTAAAATCTTAACAGACCATTTAATTGGGCGGTTTATTTCGTGAATTAAATGGGAAGTTTCTTTCATTGGATTAATTCAACGAGTTGTTGGATCGTTTCTTAACCAGTTTTCAAATTCGTTGGCGTAATAATAAAATAAGGCCAACGCTCGACCTCTGGTTGTTTGCGCTTTGAGAAGATTTGAGAGGACCCTCGTATCTTCTTCTCCCTTGCGAAGAACGTGAAGAACGCGAAGAACGCGAAGAACGCGAAGAATGCGAAGAACGCGAAGAACGCGAAGAACGCGAAGAATGCCGAACTTGTAAATCGACGACGCTTCCGTCTGAGACGTTCTTCCACGCTCCGATCTCCGATGACCGACCGTTTGAGGTGAGTGATTTCGGATTTCCTCTCAAGGTTCTTTTATTTTGGTTTTAAACACAGATTTAATTATTTATTATTTAAATCTGTTGTTCTTGGTCCGTTGAGCTCGCCGACTCAACGCCGGATTCCACGACGACGCGACGATCCCTCTCTTCCGCGACGAGCTTTCCCGCGAAGAACGCCCGCGTGCGACGATCAACGAGGTAGGGATTTATTTTTGGATTTACCCCTTTTTTAATTATTCCCATATGTGTTTCTTTAAAAAGTTAAAGAACCGGTTTCAAACGAACAATTTTATTTAATTAAAATTTTCAGTTCATGTGTTGAACAAAATTCTCCCGTTGTTTATCTCTAACGCGGAGGGTGCGGGCCAAACGAACACGGCCCGATGACCCTCTGCCGTTCTTCGTTTTGTGCGGATTTGACGGGCGATGACGAAACGTGCTGCAACGGATGTTTGACGATCCTGCAGTGAAGAACGAGTCCCGAGAGGAGCAATGGCACAGACAGGAAGAGAATCGGACCACCGGAGCGATTTCGGTGGCCCGCGGAACTCACCGGCGGCGCCCCGATGCGCCACCGGACAGGCCGCCGCGGATGAAGCCGCAACGGCGGCGGCATCCACGGACCCGCGGCCGCGCGGGTCCGGTGCTCTCGGACGCGGCTGAAGCCGCATCCACGTTACAGCGCGGCCCCACACGGGGGGCCGCGGCACCACCAGGCCGCGGGGGCGGCGCCCCGCGTGCCTCGGCCGTTCGGCCGTTCGGCCGACTCCCGGGGGGGTCGGGCCGGGTCGGCCCGGGCCCGTACCCCCCATCTTCGGACGGACTTCGTTCAAATGGTTGTATCTTGAGATACGTGCCTTCAAACGACTCTCCGTCAGCGGCAACGCGATCCTTGGATCGAGACGGTCGTTTCGGTATATCGAACTCAAGGTTTCGGAGTACTTTGAGTTCGGCCGGGTTGGTTCGTACACGAAACCTACCGGGCCCTCGGAGCGGAAACACTCATATCTCGAGCCACAGACGTCCGATTGACATGTCGTCAGCTTTGTTGAGTTCCACTTTGTGAGACGGACTTTTGGCATACTCCTCCCAAGGTTTGGACGCAGGTGGAGTACGATCGGGTTGGTTTTTCCTTAAAAACCAACCGGGCCCCTGGAACGAAAAAGCCAATAACTCTCAGACCGGGCGTCCGATTGACGCGCCGTCTGCGACATTGAGTTCCTGTTGACGATACATAACTTTTGGATACATTAACTTCATACTTTGTGTCAGTTGATGTATCGGCCTCTCGGCTCGTGGAGCGGACCCTCCCGAACGAGCTTTCTATGTGCGGGAACCCTAGTGCTGGCTGCGACTGCTACTTCGACAGTGACGACCGTGCAGAGATCCTTAGTGGACTGCGGCGACAACTGTGCAGAGATCCTCCGTGGACTCCGACGACGACCGTGCAGAGATCCTCAGTGGACTGCAGCGACGACTGTGCAGAGATCCTCCGTGGACTCCGACGACGACCGTGCAGAGATCCTCCGTGGACTGCGGCGATGACTGTGCAGAGATCCTCAGTGGATTGCGGCAACTACTGCACTCAGCGAGCCTACGTGGATCAGTGCTACAGGTCCTGCGTGGGCCCGGTCCTGTGTGGGCCCGATCCTGTGTGGGTCTGATCCTGTGTGGGTCAGCGCTCAGCGGTTCTGTGTTAGCCAGCGCCTTCAGGTCTTGTGTGGGCCCGGTCCTGTGTGGGCCCGATCCTGTGTGGGTCCGATCCTGTGTGGGTCATTTGTGGGGGTTAGTTATCTATCGATCCTTCGTGGGTCCGACGACTTAGATGGATTAGTGATCATCTTTATCGTCATCCGAATAAGTATACCTGTGTGAGCTGAATCTTGTGTTTCTCTCCATTGTGGATTGTGTTGAGCTATCCTGTGTGGATTTACTGTTTACTCTCGTTTGTGGATTGTGTTGAGCTATCCTGTGTGGATTTACTGTTTACTCTCCTTTGTAGATTGTGTTGAGTTATCCTCTGTGGATTTACTGTTTACTCTCCTTTGTGGATTGTGTTGAGCTATCCTGTGTGGGTGTACGTTTTGCTTTCATGTGTGGACTGGGTTGTGCTTGGGCTCGGACGTTGGAGCCGAACAGGAATTGATGACTTAGGTATATGTATGGGCATATACCTAAGCCGTGTTAGATGTTACTTCGTGATTGTATCCTTCCTTTTTGGATTATCCTTTGTGGATTTCGGGAGACCTTCGGGGGTCTCGGGGTCCCTACTGAGTAGCTTATACTCACCCCTGCACGGGCTTTGCCCGCACTACGTTGTGTTGGTTGCAGACGACGGACAGCGCTAATCGTGGTGGAGGCGTGTGGAGGAGGACGGTACCTGGAGGTGGACCACTGAGTGGGACGTACTCGGAGCGGTCAGGTGGACCCGAGGAGCAGTGGAGGCTATCTGTACCCACCCTTCAGGTGGGATTTCCAGAGGACGGCTCGACGCTACAGTTTTCTCTTTAAGTTGTTGTTTTCCTTTCAGTTGTACTTTACTGTTGGGCTTGTATTTCCGGCCCCTTTTACTTTCAGCACAGCTTGTACAGTTTTTACTTAGTGTTTACTTTTCCGCTTGCTTACTCTGTGGTGCTTGTTTACTTTTCAAAGGAAATGCCTTCCCTTTTTGTTGGGATTTACACCTTGGTGCTAGTCGCCAGCCCCTGGCCTATGGAAGGCGGGCTTGGGGTAGTCACGGCACGGGCCCCGAGGGCGGGTCGTGACAAAGAATGAAACAAACATAAAAAAACCAAATCCAAACCTGCAAATTAAACACTCCTGTAAGAACGACCGGACAACAGGTCAACCTGTTCGTGTGTTGATCAGTGTTCACTGTTAAATTATATAACAGGGAAAGACAATTGAAATAACAACCCTGACCTTCCACATCAATGAAGGGTGGATATAATATCCTCATTGGTGAGATCCGATCTTATTGTGAAATGATCCACTCATTGTCGTTTGTCGTCGTTCGTTGTGAATTCTCCATGGGTGTCTCCTCTCCAAATCTCTAGAGGATTTCCAATGATTTTTCCACATTTATGAGTCTAACCCTCGGCTCTTGGTTATTTAAAAGCTTAAATAAGGTCACTAAATAATTAAATTTTTTTAAATAAAATAAAAAATAAATTTATTTTATTTCCCTTAAAACATCCAAAAATAAACTTTTGTAGCCGACCCGAGATGGTCGATGTTGGGTCTCACCTAAGGTAACATCACCGCTCTGAATGTAATGGTTGCCTGATATTTTTAATCTGGGAACCCGTTTTATTGTTATTATTATTTTTCAGAAAAACTACTCGCACACACTATTTATAAGTTTAATTTATTTCAATGATTAATTCCGGGAACTTCGGGCCTCAGAATCGAACACCGTCCGAAAGCCTGATCTTAAGTTTATTCCACATAATATATAAAAATAATACACTTAAAATGTAGGACATTACATTATCACCATCGTAGGGATTTACATATTTAAAATGCCAAAAAAAAGGAAACTAAAAAATATGTGGGTACTATGCACAATTCCGATCCTTCCCCTTTCATTCCTGAAAATTCTTGTGCTGCCACTGGACACACACCAAGGGAATCGCCCCCCAATGGAGGATCCTCTCATGCCAATTATCAGTCTCTACTGGCTACTCTACGAAGGTCGCTCTATCCGCGATGTCCAGCTCACCCTAATAGATGTTGTGTGATGGATCATGCACGTACCTCCTCAACTGCAACACATGGAAGACATCATGTACCCGGTGTAACTGTGATAATGAAAGGAAAAAACATATATTCAAATTTTAAAAGTTTAAATCGAACTCAAACATCAAGTGACCATAACTTTTAATTAGGGTGTCTTTTTGGGCTCTACCACATATCAAATCGAATACTGCGATGAGGTCTACACCGTTTATGTCTGGTACCAACCATTTGAGTATTATATGCCTTTTTATTATGCCAAAAATGCCCAGAGGGCCTCCGAAATAGAGGTTTTAGTTGCATACCCAGATTTCATAAAATTCAAACAGTTATAACCTTCACTCTAGGTGTTCGTTCGGCCTATACCACATATCATATTGAATCTCATTTCATGATCTTCGATTTGATGGGTTCTGGCACAAAAAAACGGGTCCCAGATCAGTTTTTATGGTCTTTTTAATGTGTTTAGTGTTTTTAGAGGTTCACAATGTTTTATGATTCATATAATTAATTAATTATTTATTTTTAATTTATTTATTTTTCCATTTATATATTATTATTTATTTATTTATTATTAATTAATTAGTTTATTATTATTTATTTACTTAAGATCTATTATTTATTATTTATAATTTATTTATCAGCATATTTATTGATAAATTTAATTATTTAATTATTTAATATATAATATGTATTTATTTAACTACTTATTATTTAGTTATTGTGTAGACATTAACTACTAATTTATTTTTAATTAATTGATTAATTAATAATTAATTAAGTATTATATGTTTATTATTCATTTGTTATTTGTTTATTTATTTGTTGTTTATTTATTTAATATTAATTATTAATTAATTATTTATTATTAATTATTTATAAATTAATTATTCATTATTAATTAATAGTTATGTATTAATTAATTATTTAATATTAAATATTATATTTTAAATATTATTCATTAAATTTTAATTATTATCTATTAATTATTTATTATTTATTATTTATTATCAATTATTATTTATTAGTTATTATTAATAATTATTTATAAATAATAATTAATTAATTAATTTTTTATTTGTATTCATTATTCATTATTATTTATTATTTATTATTTATTATTTATTATTATTTATATATTACATATTTATTCAATATTCAATATTTATTAATAATTAATTTTTAATTTATTAGTCATTTCTTAATAATAATATTAATTATTTATAAGTTTTTAAATATTGATTATTAATTATTAATTATTAATTCATAATGATCAAATTTTATTTATGGGTTATTATTAATTATTAATTATTAAATAATAATTATTTACTATTTATTATTCACTATTTATTACTTATTATTTATTATTTAACATTTAATATTTAATATTTATATTTATATTTATTATTTATTATTTTTTTATACTATTTATTATTTATTAATTTATTAATTATTATTTATTTATATGTCATATATTAAATTATTTTTTAATCAATTTATTATTTATACATTACATATATATTTTATGTTATATATATTACATGTTACATATTACATATTACATATTATATATTATATACTATATATTATGTATTGTAAACTATATATTATATATTATGTACTATATATTATATATTATATATTATATATTATATATTATGAATTATCTATTATCTGTTATCTTTTATATATTATATATTATGTATTATGTATTATATAATTTATATTATGTATTATGTATTATGTATTATATATTATGTATTATATATTATATATTATATATTATATATTATTTAGTATTTAGTATTTAGTATTTAATATAAAATATTTACAAGTTACTATTTACTATTTACTATTTATTATTTACCATTTATTTCCATATTATATATATATATATATATTTTATTCATTTATATTCTATATAAAAATAAGTAATTAGTAAATAATAATTAATAATTAATAATTATTGATTATTAATTATCGATTATTAATTAATCATTTTTTATTAATAATTATTAATTAATCATTTTTTAGTGTGTATCAATTTGGAATGTTTTATTTGTTTTACCAATTAATATATATATATATATATATATATAGTTATATTAAATTCTATTTTCTTACCACTTGAATAGACTCCTATAGTTGTAAAGTATTTATAGAATTAGCAAGAGATATGAGGTTTAAATCTCAGCCAACACAGAATTTTTATATATGGCAAGGGAATGTGCATGGACATCGACCTATGCATGGAGATGGACATGAGCATGGTAATAATAAATAATAAGTAATTTATTAAATTAAAGAAATAAATAAATAAAGAGAGAAATAAATAATTAAATAAATAAATTTTGAAAATAAAAAAAAATGAAAAATTAAAAAAAATTAAAAATTAAATAAATTAAAAATTAAAAACTATTTAGAGACAGTTTAAAAAACCTCTAAAAACCACCACTAAATCATTATACTACAGTTTTAAAAAACAGCCGCTAATTATTTCTTGACACGTGGTTTAGCGATGATTTTCCCAAACAATCGCAGAATGATTTATCAGTGGTTTAAACCACCACTAAATACAAATTTTGGCACAGTGTCCCTCCTCAAATTCTAAAGGTCTCTATTGTCTATCAACATAAGTCTTTTGATGGCTATGTGCAATCTTCATCCACTCCTAAATGATCTACACCTTTTTAGTGGTAGCTCATGTCTACTCTAGACACATGAGTATTGACTCTCCTGAGTCTGTCCAGCAAAGCGGTGACCAGCAAGGTTTCCCATATAAAGTCTTAAATAGTGCAATACCAATGGTGGAGTGGTATCTTTTGTTGTAAGCAAACTCCACCAGTGTTAGTTGGTCCTCCCAACTATGACCAAAGTCCAAGATTCAGGCCTGCAATATATCCTCTAGAACCTAAATGGTTCTCTTTGTTTGGCCATCTGTCTGGGAATGGAACACTATGCTCAAGCATATCTGAGTCTCAAACACCTCCTACAATCCCTTCCATAACTAGGATGTGAAATGGGCATCATGATCTAAGACTATCATCATGGGGATTCCATGAATCTGAACTATCTCTTACATGTAGAGTCTTCCCAAGCTCTCAACTGAACTATGCTCCCTAATAGTTAGGAAGTGGGCTGACTTGGTGAGTCAGTAACAAATCACCCAGATGGAATCTTGTCCCATGGATGTTTAGGGCATGTTCATCATGAATTCCATCTATTTTCCATCCCACTTCTACTACATCACTTCTAATGGCGAGCTAATCCTACTAGAACTTGGTGCTCACCATTGACCAGCTGGCATGTAAGACATGGAGAAACAAACTCTATTACTGCCTTCTTTATCCCTATCCACCATAACTGATGTCGGAGGTGCAAGTACATTTTCAAAAATCTATGATTTACTACTGTTTATGCTCCTTTTCATCACATAGTTCAACGAATAGTATAGAGGAATACTTTAAGCACAAAGAGGGTCACCCTTTGAAGAACTTCAAAAAAATTGACAAACGCGTGAACTAGTAACCCATTTGGAGTAAGTTGCAGATGTGACTTGCGCGTTGCGCAAGTCACTTGCGTGCCGCTTATAGGTCACACAGCTTACTTGAACGCCCTATTTTATTTTTCTCCCATGGTGCATGGTGGCCCATAAATAGCCCCTATGGGCCCCCATTTCACAGACGGATTTTCCAAAAGTCAAAATCGAGCTCTGGTCACCCAAGTCATCAACTCAACACTTCTGAAAGCTTATAAGGTAACTTTTTACCTATAATGGAAGACTTAAAGGGGTAAAATAAGGCCTATGTGTTTATATTTCCTCAACACTTGTGTGCCTAAGTGTCCAGACCTCATTAGAAATGGAAACACTTGTGCTCCGCCTTACCCTTTTGACGAAACTTGTGTGCCGCCCTTTTGGAAACATCCTAGTAAAATACTAAAGGCTTGAGTTATGTCTCGCCCAAGTATTACCCTACAGATTCTTCGTCACCTAGGTGAACCCATGCCACGCAAGTATACTTGCACGGCCAAGACTTGCGCGCCAAATAAACTATGAGACATACACTTGCGCGTCAACTTCATTTGTGTGCCTTTCTCCGATTCACCTATCCTCTTCAAGATATTATCCCTCAAACCCTTTTCCAAGCCATTTATGGAATGGTTCCTTTGTTGGCTTCCTAATCCGAAAGAAATTCTGTGAGAACCTCTCCCAAAACCTCATGACTTACAAGCATTATGTCACTACGGTTAGAGGTTTCCTCCATATAACCTCATCCTTTAAGATGAGAAGATCTTTTAATTAGGGCATCCTCCTCAAGAGTAAGCTCCAAGTTCCCTTAACTTGGGCCTCCTTCTCAAGAGAAATCCCCAGTCATAATTTCCTTTAAACATCGAGCATACACCTTAGGAGCAATCCCCAATCTTAATTTATTTTGATTTGGGCCTCCTTCTCATGAGTAAGCCCCAATCATAAGTTTCTTTAACTTGGGCCTTTTTCTCAGGAGTAAGCCCCAGTCACATGTCCCCTTTAATTTGGGAATGCCCTTTAGGAGTAAGCCCCAAGTTAAAACTCCAAATCTCTATAAAGTAAAAATAAATTTATTGACCCTGCACCTGGGTTTTTTTCCTGATGTATGTCCTTTTCTTCATCTACATAGGTAGTCATACATACGTAAACGCCATATCATTTATTCTGACTGCATCTTTCATGGAACAATCGTCAGGATTACTGATACCTCTTGTTTCTCACACCGAGCATGACTCATGTAGGCTTAGAGTATAAAAATTATCACAAAATCTGTTTCTTGGGCCGTTAACCATGCATAAGCCCTATATTTCTTCACCCAAACTATGTGGAATTTGATCATTGCCTTAAAAGAAGAGTACGTAGGAAGCCTTTCTAAGGTTCAACCCCATATTTCAATAATTATTTTCCGTCCCATATGGAATTAAAATATATTCTTCTTATCGAACTATGTGGGTTCTAATTCATTTTTAACAAGGATACGTAGGTAGCCTATCTGCGGGTACGATCCCAACTCTGAAATAATCCATGTCTTTATGAAGGAAAATAAACTTGAAGTGCCCCACTGCGTGGCTTTAAAACCAGTATGGTCATCATAATGACCAAGAGATTTCTATATAATGTAGTGAAGGATACCATTTACTAAGAATGTCTAATACATATGGATGATTCTTTATCAATGAAGAACCTCAAGTACATATAAAAGATTCTCTAAATCCCATACATATGAATCATCGATTTCCAAATCTAAAGGAAAACTCATTTTCATGCTTGGTGAATTAATAAGGATTCATGAACATAACTTAAATCTATAAGAGTGTCCCGACGTAGGAAATAATTCTCCCCAAAAAGGTGTGATGAGCCTGACCTCCCATCGTCTCGACCAATGCAAATTCTTAAGCCTCATCGGTCCATAACTAATGAGCATCTACCTTTAGAAAGTATGTCCAAATGGATATAGAATAATTGGGTGTTTCCGATTCTACGAATAAACCTGTTATAAACTGATTGGAATGTTTGAACCATAAACAAACAAGGTCATCCCCATTTCTAGAGGAAACAAAAAATGGTGAACCCGACATGAATTCTCAACCATGTTAAATGATGTTTTACTTATTTGTTAGGACCATATTAAAGTTAATATGAGGGCCAACAAAGCAATCAATAACATATGTGCTCATCCAAAAGATGTAGTATGGACAGAATTATCTTGATTATGTCTACTATATCAAACAAACAGTCATTTTAAAGATCTCTCTACATCACAAAATGGCTTCATTAAGGTTCACACCTCTGAATGCCTCGACCACTACTCCTGCTGGATCCTCGTCCGCTCTGAGGATGACATCACCGACTCAGCATCTTTAAAACTGGGTCTCAAATGCACTAGTAATGGAATACCATCAACATGGTACCATCCCGACTCTGTAGGCCACTCGACAATCCTTCTAAGTTAACAACTCACCCTGGTTGTCCGAACAGCGACGACGAGTGGTCAAAAAGCAGGCGGTGCTAACCACCGTCTCCAACTGTTTCAGGTCTTTATCCCCAGAACGCAATAACCAGACCCTCCCATATTATAGGAGGGTAAATCAAGAGGTCAACCAAGGCATTATTTCAAGAAGATAGGCGTCCTTCTTAAGGACTCCCACCAACAATCACCACCAGACTCGTGCGGTAGTGCACCCTCAACATGATGGGGGTATCGCTTCGAGGTGTTTGACTCAGGTTACTCAGACCCGATCATGCAAGACGAACCATAAGAGGCGAAATTCGGCCAATAGGGAGTAGGTAGATACCCCTACCCCATACAGAGAATTCCATCAACCTAACATAATGGCAAAAAACGAGCAGTCATATACACCCATCGGTTATAATTCCACTTCCCAACAGACTCATCTGGAAGTAACACATCAATCCCGCCAGGCAATTCCGGCGGAGTATTATAGGCAGGCACATACACCTATTTATAAATCATCAACCAATTAGCAGGCTCATCTGACTTCATCCAAATAATCCCACCAACCAAATGTGGTGATCACCTGTGAACAGGCACACACACCTGCTTACACTCATGAATTCTGCCAGCAGTCTCATCTACCAGTATTGAAGAAAGTTCATCAATCTTATTCAGTGGAGATCAATAATTAGGCACATACACCTGTAGTTCATCAATCTCACCAACATTATCTTTTTTTAGCACTTGGAGATTTCAATTGTAAAGCTCTAATGATAGATAGGAGGCAGACACAACTTTCTGCCACACACATGAGTACTGTCAGAATTCACTGACGGGAAAAGGAGGACATGAGCAGGAACACAAACTTACTCCAAACATGGAATGGACGTATATTCCCATTCTAGTATCTGAATTCACCAATCACATTCTGAAAATGGTGAATTAGTAGAAGCAAATCCCTACCCATATTCTGGATACTTTTCTGAATATTATAACAACTTCAGCGACATCAAAAGGAAAGAAACAAAAATATATCCCTATTAGTGGAGTGACTCATCAATATGTCAACCTGGAGCAGATACACACCTATGATCTAGTCCAGGAGGGTCATGGGGCATACTCCCCCATGTCATATGGACAATCAAGTCGGGCACATACACCCGATTTTAATGGAGATAGTCAGCCTAACCAGGCCATTTCTCCTGAGCAGGCACATACACCTGCCCATAATAACCACTTTTTTCAACAAGTGGTTTCCAAAGTGAGTAAGAATGCGTCAAATAAAAGACCCTTCCAGCATAGTTAAAAAATCAAGAGACAATATGCAAAAAGGCTTTTCTCAATGCTGGTGTTCTTGAAGCCCTCATACAATTATCCACTGCAACTCAAGATTCTACTCTCTCATTTCCAAATTCCAGAAATAAGAAAAACAATTCTAAAGGTCCTCATCTGAAACTTCCTCATAAATTATTTTTTCATGAAAAATCGGTCAATCTTGAGGCATCTTCTTTAGATGAGAGCCACGATAACCCTCTGTGTGGCCAGAAGACCAAGGAGAAAAATGTTTCATCTTTTGTTGTAACCCACCATGGTGGTCTTCCCCATGACAATGAATTTAGCTGTGAAAGTCTTTTCTGCAGTAGTAATTCATATTTCCTGGAAAATTATTCAATGGAAAATGTAGTAATGAGAAATAACTATTATCTTGAGGAACTTTCAAATGTGAAGCCAGTCTTGTTTGATACTTTACCGCTAGCAGGTGAAATACTTTCAGAATCCGAAAATATCCCGCGGTGTAAGTCATTCTCCAAACCACCCTTGGGTCATTCATCATCTAATTTGACAAATTAATTCTCTACCAATATTGTTGAATATGATGATGCAACAAAGAAGCACCATCTTTGGTCAAAGCAGGTAGAAGAATCTTCATTAAATGAAAAAGAGGAAGTGCTGAATATTAGAAAAAAATTGGTGAAAGGTGAAATACCAGTCATGTTTTGGCCTTTGGCTGACTCTCAGTAGGATATTCTAGAAATGTTTATAGAAGATTGTATTCACAATATTCATCTCAACATATGGAAAACTCTTTGTCACTTTAAAGAGAAAATATTACCTTATGATAAATATCAAAATCATGTTAAGGTATTTGGAGGGTTGAAATGCCAAATTGACTTGGCATCTCTTTCAGTTTCTCGACATCCAAAGGTTGAAAATAAGTAGATATCCCTTCATCATACATGCCTTGACGCATTAAAAAGGCTGCGCCAATTTATTATCAATGCCCCATCTGGTATTCAAATCAGGGGATTGAGTGTTCTTGAAGAATTTCATTTCACTGTGCTCTCCACTTAGAAAAGCCCACCAAAAGTGGTCTCATGCAATGTCAATTTCCCATGACTGGCCACATCTAACTAGTTTTGTGTATAATCAAAAGCTTTCTCAAGAGCAGGCCTCAACATGTTCTTCCCAAATTTAGGCATATAAATAACAAGTTGTCAAATTAATCTTGCATCAAGAAAATTAGAATATCGAACAGGCTTCTCGTTTAGAGCATGCACATCATCAGGTGACAGAAGTGTCAGAAATAATCCAACGGTCATCTACGCCAAGTGATTTGAGTGGAAGTCAGATGATGCATCCACCCAATTTTCGGACTAAAATCCACAAAATCAAGAGATATTTTAAGAAAGTTTCAGATGTAGTAGATCAAGATCCTCCTCAGTTTTCCAGGTTGGGGACTCTTTTAATCCAACCCTAGGGATCAACAGATAGGATTTGATGAGTTGACCAGGAAAAATAGGAACAACCTCAGTCCACCGGACTGGGGAATTTTTCAAATTCTCAATCACTTACACAACAAAAGATAGTCTTATCTTTATTAGGGAAGTAGCCACAAGATGAATGCAGAGCCGAATTATCAGAAAATTCCCTTCAAATTACAGTTCATCAAGAACTTCTTGAGGGATCAACCAAACAAAATTCATTGTCTCATAAATGACATTGAAGAGGAAATTATCACAGAAACATTAATAGAAGGGATGAAATGCATTATGCATCGATTAATTTCATCAATACCATTGTCACTGATCCCCCAAAACATGAGGCTCACTCTGAGGAATCAGATGAAAAAGTTCAAATTCAGGAGGCTGTATACAAAAAAAATGAAGAAGGTGTGCGTACCCGAAATCAAAGGCTTAACTAGAATATAGGTATGCCTTCAAATAACCAACTTCCCCCTCTCCGAAAGGCATCCACCAATGGGAAATGAAAAAAGTCAGGTTACATTCCACCCTAACTCTGGAGAAGGAAAATCACTCACATTAGAGGAAGGGTTCGCACATCAAGAAGAAAAAATGAAGGAGTTAATGAGGTTAAATGTATAACAACTTCAAGGTAGTATTCCTCATAAGCATGCTAAAGTTAATCAATGAAGGGAATGTGTTTCACCTATTAGGATGGATGAATAATATCCCCCTTTACATGTACACCCTCATAGGTCCAATCCTATGGGTCATATGTGACATCAACTGGCAACACTACCATCAGTGGCGGTACTGGTCGCCACACCCATCTAAACTCCTATTATTTCACTTTCTTAGGTCCAAGATCAACCAGATGGTTCTCAAACATTAATTACGACCATTGAGTCATTAACAGATTGGTTGGAAGCTATGGAAGGAAAACGTATGCCAGTTCCACCAGAAAAGAGAGACTACACTGAATGTGTGGATGCAATTTATCCCCCATCAAATTTTTCAAGTACCACATTCCCAATTTTTAATGGTTCAGGAGATCCAAAACACCACATAACACATTTTGTTTCTCATTGTGATCCTATGATGGGAACTCCTTAACAAGAAGAAGTAGTTAAGCTCATGTGTTTTGTGCAGTCATTACAAGGACCTTCTTTTGTCTGGTATACACGTTTGAAATCACGGTCAATTACAGGGTTGGAAGATCTCCATCAAAAATTCATTCTTCAATTTAGCTCATCATTACCAAAGAAAACAATTATTTTTCTTACGAATTTTAATCAATGAGAAAATGAAAGAGTTTCAGATTTCATGGCTCACTAGAAGGGATTAACTTATTCTTTAAGTTTAGAACTCCCTCAAGAAGATTTTCTAACAATCTATGTGGAAAATTTGTGTGATTAATTACGCACACCATTGATCCTTGTGAAGTACACATGAGGGTTTTAAGACCATACTTCAATCTCTTAGTAGATATAAGACTCCCTTATACAGACTAGAGCTAAAACTCTTGTTATTTCATCAACTCCAGGAAGAAGACTATGGAAGGCCGAAGCTACTACAGTTACACTCAAACAAGCACATGTAACATCTTCTACATCAAAACCATCATAATATCGAAGGTCTCCACCTCGTGAACATCAACAAAAATGACCTCCTCATTAAGATGGTCAAATAGATCAATTGAAAAATAGTTTTAGGATTTAAAGAACAAAGTTTATTCTTTCCGGTATGAACATGTTTCTGGTTACATCATCTCGGCTCTGGAAAACAATCTGGTCCAGTTGCCAAAGACCAAAAGGCAGAACGAGGAAGGAGATGAAGACCTCCCCAACTATTTTCTATTTCATCAGATGTTGGGAATCCCATTCAGACGTGTTTTGTCTTCAAAGACCTCCTACAAAAGATGGTGGACTATGGACAAGTAAAACTGAATGGTTCTTCAGCCCAGGTAGCATGTGTTACTACTTCTGATCCAGAGGAAGAAAGAGAGTGGCACAATGTCAAAAGTAAAAATGCATAAAAATATGATGATTGGACGGTTATGAAAATGATCAACAAAACTCATGAAATTTTATGAACACAATTGAATCAACCAATTGTGTCTTCTGCAATTTCTTCCACAATAAAACACCCTTCATAAAAGGAAAATCCTTAAAGAAGCGGTGTAATTTGAAGAAAGAAGAGCAGTCATAAGAAGACAAGCTCGTGTCAAAGCCTATGTTGTATTTGAGTCTGGCAGATTTTATGCCATATGCTTCAAAATCATGGGCACTGCCCCATCAAACGAGACCTCCTGAACTAGTTCATCAGGCAGAATCTTTATCAGATAAAGAATTGGTCTTTGGTTCTATTAACATGATTCATTTAACGGATCCCTATGCCAATGACAGTTTCGATTATGATGAGCATATGTTCCCTGTATCTAACAAATGAATTAGAGAAAGAGACAGAGGTCTAGGATATAGGGGAATATGTGGATATTCCAAAAGCCACTATTTCAATCCTACCCCTGCTAGAATTGTATATGCGGTAGAAACTCGTGGCAAAGCCCTTTAGCGGGCTCAACAAGAACATGAAAATTCTTCCAAACATGGTAGATTCGGTCCTAACATAGTTATTTTGTAAGACCAGTTAGAGGCTACACCTTCTTCCTCTCAGCAAATTGATAGACTGAGTCAGTTTAATATACTAAATCCAAGAGTGTTTCCAATTTCCGCCCCAATACGGGATGCATTTACTGCCAAAGCATCATCTTCCAGGGAACCTTCAAAACCACGTTTTCATGCTGATAAACGCAGACCTTTGGACCAAAAGTATAATGTCATGAAACATTTGGCCCAATTACCAGCCATGTTATCAGTTATGGATGCCTTGAATCTATCAAAAGATCTTCAAGAGGTTCTTATTGAGGCTTTGTCAAGTCCTCAAGAATTCGAAACTGAAATTGTTGCGGCTGAGTTATACTATATAGAGAATGATCCTATAGAATGTCATGTAGTGATATCTTTTACAGATTAAGATGAAGATGATGTTGTATATAGACATATTAGAGCTTTGTATCTATCTGGGAAAGTGAATGACATAGACATCTGACGAGCTTTCATTGATAATGGATCAAGAGTCAACCTCATTCTTATTTGTACACTTCGTCAATTAGGCCTCACCAAATTCGATTTATCTATTTCTACATTGATGTTGCAAGGATATGATAAGAATGAACAAGAACCTCTGGGAGAAATAACACTCAAAATTCAGTTTAGAGACCTTGTGTCTAATTCAGATTTCATGGTTGTTCATCAGGACACTACCTTGAACATTTTTCTTGGACGACCTTGGCTACATCAACATGCGGTCGTACCTTCATCATACCATGAATGTCTCAACTATTTATACAATGGTCAAATTGGTACATTGTATAGTGACAATGCCCCAATCAAAATGTGTGAGTTTCAATACATTGATGCAGATTTTTATCACATGGAGGGAAGGAAGAAATCCATAGAAAGAAGGTTACCAAAATTAATGCTCCAAATGGTTCAGAAATGATTCCAGTAAACCCATTCATACATATTTGTACAAATTATGTGTTTCCTTTTAGTCAAATTGATGGGATAGACCTAAATACAAACACTCTTATGGAAACTTCCATACTGTCAATTACTGAAATCAATCCAGATAGCATGGGAGAATGTTTTCATTCACCAATCTATGATGGAAGCTTAAATGGATAATTCTTCATTTCATCTACTAAAATCCATC
Source organism: Viscum album (assembly GCA_963277665.1). Classification (NCBI taxonomy): domain Eukaryota; kingdom Viridiplantae; phylum Streptophyta; class Magnoliopsida; order Santalales; family Viscaceae; genus Viscum; species Viscum album. The sequence continues at coordinate 176,783,288 of OY728157.1, forward strand.
AACTCTATAATTCATCAACAAGGATAGAAGAAGTTATATAAATACAAAAGGAAAAAAATGAGGTCCATTCTCAATCCATCATCTCCTATCTATCACCCCAGGAAGACCCTTCATTATCAATAGGGTCAGAAATGGTAGCCTCTTCATCAAGGTGTTCAAATTTTAACTTTTACCCTGGCCACGGAAATTCTGCTTCGTCATCTACTATGAAAGGACAACAGAACAAGTAACACATATTGAATAAGAAGAGGAAGATCTCAGGGATGCTTCTCCAGCATTATAAGAGGGTATCTCTTCCACTGTGGATGAACTTAGTGAAATAAATATGGGTACAAAAGAAGATCCACACCCCACTTTAATTAGTGCATCCATGAATCTTGAAGAACAAGAAATGTATAGCTCATTAATAAAGAAAAATTGAGATGTATTTGCTTGGAATTATATAGATATTATTGGTGTTGATCCTGATATTGCCACTCATCATTTGGGTTTTCCAGAAGAACATCGAGGATTCAAGCAAGCAGCAAGAAGAGAACACCCAACTTATGCCTCCAAAATTGAAACTAAAGTTGATAATATTATCAAGGCTAACTTCATTATAGAAGTTAAATATCCCAAATGGATGAATAATATTGTCCCTATGAAAATTTAGAATAAACAAATTAGAGTCTGCATTGACTTCAGAGATCTTAATCGGCATTGTCCCAAGGATGATTTTCCAATTCCGATCACAGAACTCTTAATTGATGAAAAAATGGCTATGAAGATCTTTCCTTCATGGATGGTTACTCTGGGTACAATCAAATATTAATGGCCCTAAAAGATGAAGAATCTACAGCCTTCAGAGCTCCTCAAGGTGTGTTTTGCTATTGGGTAATTAATTTTGGCCGGAAGAATGCATGTGCAACGTATCAACGTTCCATGCACCATATCTTCAAAACCATTTTAGGGAAATTTGTTGAATGTTATGTGTATTATTTTTTGGTTAAATCTAGACAACGTTCTGATCAGTTGGCCGATCTGGAAATCATATTCAACCAACTTCAACAAAATTTTTTGAAGATGAACCCCTTGAAATGTGCTTTCGGGGTAACCTTAGGAATTTTTTTTGGATTTTTTGTTCGCCATCATGGTATTGAAGTTGATCTTGAGAATAAAAAATCAATCCTTGACAAGTCACCACCTAGAAATTTGAAAAAATAAAGAGTAATTCAAGGAAACATGGCCTATATTCGGCATTTCATTGCAAATTTGGCCGGAAAGTGATAACCCTTCACCAGATTAATGAAGAAGGGAGTCCCCTACCAGTGGAATAAATAATGTCAAGAAGCATTTTATACCCTTAAGAAATATATCTTGAGTCCACCGGTATTAATTCCACCTATTGAAGGAAGACCACCTATTCTTTATGTGACAACTTTAGAGCGATCATTGGGTGCCTTCCTTGACCAAAATAATGATGCTAGCAATGAAAAAAACCTTTACTATCTCAGTCAGACTATGCTTGAGGAAAAAACTAGATATTTAAGTATGGAAAAGTGCTGCCTATCATTAATTTTTGTAGTTTATAAATTTAGACACTACCTACAACATCTTGAGGCCCAATTGGTATCTCCCAATAACCCGCTCAAATTTATCCTTAGTCATCCAATGCTTACAAGACATCTGGAAAGGTGGGAAGTTATTTTGAAAGAGTTTGATATCCATTATGTGTCTCAAAAGGCAATAAAGGGCCAAGCTCTGGCCGATTTCCTTGCTGAACACCCATCTGTAGAAGATACATCTTTATGTATTGAACTTCCTAATGAGGAAGCCTTATCTATTCAAGATAATCCTCAAACATGGGAAATTTACTTTGATGGTTCCTCCAGAACTCCAACAGGGAAGAAAATAGAAGATCCTTAATTCAATAAAGTTGGGTTATGAATCATGCTTATTTCCCTAGAAAAGGTAATGGTACCCTATTCCTTATTATTGTTGTAAGGAGATAAAAACAATGAAGTAGAATATAATGCTCTCATCGTAGTCTAGGAATTGGCGCTTCAGGCACTGGTGAATCAATTGATGGTAAAAGGTGATTCATATTTGGTAATCAGACAAATAAATGTGGATTATGCCATCAGAAAGGAAGAGTTATTCCCTTTTTATGATTACATCAGAGAGTTAATGGAGTTAATTCCATCGTAACTGACATTTTATTATGTCCCTCAATCACAAAATGCTCAAGCTAATGCACTGGATAATGTAGGCACAACCCTGGACGATTCAAATTGGGACGAAACAATCAATTGTATTTCCCACTATCGTATAGTGTCACCTTTTGTTCAAATCAGAACCGAGGAAATCAATGAAATCAGTCCCATATATGAACCATATGGTCATACTATAGGATGGATGACACCTATAAGAGAATACCTTAAAATTTGAATACTCCGAACTGATAGAGTCGGGAAAGAACAATTTCGTTGACGTGTGGTCAATTTTACTCTTAATGATAGCTCAGATCACCAAAAAATTCTTTATAAGTGAGGTTTTAATGGAATTCACTTCAGATGTATTAATGGTGATGAGACAATGGCTGTCATGAATGAAGTGTATGTAGGAGTTTGTTGTTCCCACCAATCTGGACATAGACTTCCTGGTCAAATTCGAAGGCTTGGATAGTTCTGGCATTCAATGATGCAAGATTGTATGGATTTCACTATGACGTTTCATTCTTGCCAAGTATGCTCCAACTTCATTTATCAACCCCTAGAGGATCTTCATACAACTAAATACTCTTTTCCATTTTCTACATGGGGAATGGATGTAGTTGGACCTTATCCTCTGGCTACAACTAAGCAGTTTAAGTATGTTCTTACTGCTACTAACTTATTTTTCAAATTGGCAAAGGTAATACCTCTCAAAGATGTCGGTGCTAAAATAATACTTAGCTTTGTCAAGTCCAACATCATTACCATATTTTATGTTCGTCATACCATATTGACGGATAATGGAACCAACTTTTTTTCATTCGAGGTAAGAAAATTGTATCAAGAATACAATATCAGATCCAAACATTCATCTCGGTATCATGAAGCGGACAATGGTCAAGTAGAGGTTTTCAATAGAAATTTTTCAAACATACTTCAAAAGATGGTGGATAATGATAATAATTCATGGCCTGATAAAAAAATTTCATGCTCTATAGGCTAATCAGACTACCACCCTCACTGCTACAAGATCAACTCCATATTCATTAGTATATGGAATAGAAGCAGTCTTTCCTATTGAAGTCCAATTACCTTCGCTTAGAGTCTCCATTTGGGATCATTTATCTACTCATGAACAATCTCAAAAGCGATTGCATAAATTGGAACGACTATATGAATAAAGATTGTGCACACTTAACCATTTAGAAGTTTATCAGAATCGAATATCACGAGTGTTCAATAAAAATGTTCATCTTTATTCATTCATTCAAGGAGAATTGGTTTTGGTTCTTGAAAACCCCAATGATATCGGGAAAGAATCCTCCAAATATTGAGCCAAAATGGGAAGGACCATACTCGATACATAAGGTCTACTCCAATGGAGCATATTCTTTAATCTAAATGGATGGAGAACTCACTACAACTCCATCCAATGCAAGATTCTTGAAGAAGTATTTTGTGTAACACAAATACACCCTTTTTCCTTGGCGTAGGACATTAAACTGCATAGCCCCTTTATCATTCAACATTACATTAAACGGTGTCCCCTCAATCGTCCAAAATGACGTTAAACTGTGCATCATCTGAGTTGGAGGACGTTAAACTGCCAAGCACCCCATGTCTATGACACATGACATTAAAATGTGATTTCCGCATACACAATTGTCTTTTAAACTCTGTTTCCATGCGTGCCCTGGGAATCTAACCATGCATAATCCCCACACCATCTTTCGTGGTCTCATATTTCACAACACGATCATCAGGTTTGTTGCTGCCTCTTGTTTCTCACACTGAGAATGACTCATGTGAGTTTAGAGTAAAATTCAACCATGACATCTTCTCCAGGATTCTAACCATTCTTATGTCCCAAAATCATCTTCGGGTCGTTGTCCGCATGTACACCATGATCACCGAATACCTATAAATTGAACTACGAGGACTTTTATCCTTGCATTCTAGGCCGGGTACGTAGGCAACCTTCTATGGTTCAAGCCTGAAACCACATTCTTCACATCGATTCACCTCAATCCCATACTATGTTGATCTTTGAAGTCACCGTCAACCATCTTATTTATTTAGTTTCACTTTCATCCTACATGATGTTAAACTTTGTACGTCCCATAGTCCTAGCTATATGACATTAAACTATATAGCCCCCCATTGTCCTTGCTGCAAGACATTAAACTAAATAGCACTAGTCCATGCATATGACCTTAAACTATTTTCACTTTTGTTCTGTATGAAGAATAAACTGCAACAATCCCTGATACCCTCACTTGAGAGGAATCATAATTTATATGGTATCCAACCATGTCATATTTAAAGAACTACGTATGGATTGATTATCATCCTTATGAGATACGTAGTGACACCCAAGTCTTTAATCTTGAGTACAGGAATAATTGCAATAAAGTCCTCATTACCCCTCATATGTACGAACCAAATCTGTACAAAGGGTATTTTAAAAACTACATGCAGCTTGATTCCCATACTCATGGGATACGTAGGAACCCTCGAGTATTCCTCGAGTCCAGCCCCGAGCCTTTGGGCCTAACCCCAAACTCCACTTTCAGTCTCTTGACTGAAAAGCCCCCCTAGGAGCACATGGTGTGATATGGAACACCCTAGAATTTATTCATATCAAGTTTATAACAAATTCACGATGTGTCTCCCTCACTATGGTCCGAGGTCTATGATACTAATCTAAGATTTTTCATAGTATAGTCTTTCATGACATTAAACTGTATTTCAAGAACTACGTGTGGTTTGATTCTCATCCTAATGAGATACGTAATGACATCCAGAATCTCAATTCAGGACCCAACGACAACATTATAAAAATAATATTCTTGGTCTCCATAACCCTTTTTGTGACTTTTGGTCACAAAATGTCTGATACCTAAGAGTTCATTTTCCTGACTATGAAGCACGTGATCTTAGGTGTCCTTGCATTAATTGTCTACATAACGGACCTGTCAGCCCAAAAGATGCTACTATTTGACTATGCAGCTTATGACACAATTGGCCCTGCATAATTCAACCTCCATAATGGGTTTTTCAAGTATTGGTAACTTCATTTTTAGGAGATGCCTCTTTTGTCCCTACTGGTCTTAACGGTGATATGTAGGGATCTGCAAAAAAATCTGACATCCTTAACATATTTGTTACATACTCTTTATCATGATTTGAAAGTGTTATGTTGTATAATGTTTCTATCTATGGTTTTAGTCAAATGATTTAAAACCACATATAACTTTTTTCCTAAATTTGGGTCAGACCTTCGTAGAAGTCACATTCGTCCAATTCTTTGACAATTCTGATTATAAATATCTTCTTCATATTCGAGTACCTTTCTCCATAAAGAAGACTCTATGCTTTAAAAAATTTGAATACCCATAAAACATTATTGGGATTTTAGCAATAAAAATTCAAATTTATGACAGTTATTTTTCCCAACTATGCAGCACGTTCCCTTAGGTGGCCTTGCATAAGTAGTCTACATAACAGAACTGTCAGCCAAAAGATACTACTATTTGACTATGCATCAAATGCCCTAGTTGGCCCTGCATAATTCATCCCTCATAATGGGTTTGTCATGTAGTGGTGACTTCATCCTTAGAAAAAGACTTCTTCTAATTCCTTTTAGCTCTTTTCCCATGTCATTCCTCATATACAAAATTTATCAAGTCACAGTTTACAATTTTTCCCCTCCATACTTGAATATAGTAATATGTTTCCAAAAAAATTATCAAGAATTGAGTCAATATCATCCATTCGGTCAAAGATATTTGACCTTAAATATTAGACTTTTTATAGTCCAACATGCATGAATTTAAACTGAAAATAACAAAATACATGTTACTCATTAAATTGGGAACCTATAAATGGTACTCTGATCAAAAGACAAGTCCCATCTTGATAAACGTACATTTTGTACGATTTAGAAAATATTGATCCATTAAAAGATGCAAAGTTTGTGGGGTTGTTTATATAACCCTAATAAAAATAAAACTATGTTTAATAGGCCCATTGGATTAGGTAAAAATAAGATAAATTATAATGAAGGTACAAATTATTGAAAATTAATTGTTTTTCATTGATGAACAAGATTAGAAGAACATCCACAGACTGGTGTCTCTTCACTTTTTTCAGAAATTACAAAAGAGTTTCAACATGAGTTCTCATCTATTTCGCAGCATCCCCAGCTTCCTCAGCAGCCACTTGAAGTTCATTTACTCGACCTACTTCACTATATTCAACTCGATGAAGTGCTTATTTGGAATTTTTAATGGATTTTATACCATCAACTTGGACTTCTTCCAACGAATTATAAAGCTGGTCATGATCCTCAATAATAACATCTAGCTCTTGCTGAAGGCGCAACAACTCGAAAATCTTCTCTTTGATCTTTTACTTCCACTCCTTCAACTTTTCAGCATGATCAGCCTCATCTCGGGAAACTGCAGCTTAAAATTCACTGAATATGGTTAGCAATTTAGCTCTGATCAGGTCTTGACGACACCTTTGCTATTTCTCACTCATTCGAATGACTTGTTTCACTGCGACATGGATTTCTTGATATCCAAAACCACCAAGTCCGAGCATGATGAACAGGGATTAATGTCATGGAATTTTCTAAGGCAGTACTTCAAGAGGCACGTCATATATTATCTTCCATATATTTTGACATGCCTTGTGAAGTGAGAATTGGAGGGCCTTCTGCACCTCTGGGTCTGATTCAACATCTCTATCACATGGAGGATCATAGTATGGGATTAATTCACTTAAAGAAGTACCCTATTCTGCTCCTTACCTGACCCTAGTTGCTTCACCATCTGTTACTGTTTGGGTTGAGACTGAGGCTTCACCTCTTGATCTAGCCATTGAAGTTGACAACCCTGTTTGGTCAATTGAAAGTATGGTTAGTTTCCTAGGACAGTAAAAGTTGATTGATTGTTTTTTAGGTTAAGTAAGCCAAAAATATCATCATCTTTTACCTAACTGTAGATCAGAAACTTGTGAAGATTCCTCCCCATATTTCTTATCTTCAATAGGATTCTTAGGATGGGTTTCAGGAGGGTCTGTCATGCTAAGTTCCACCTGAGCCAGTGTTTCTGCAATAATAGGGTTGAAATTAATGTCTACACCCCTTTCAAGTGTTTTTGGTTCAACAGTATCTTTATATGGAACTATATATTTTTAACCAAACATGTCTAGAAGTGTAATCATGGGAAGATTAATAGGACAAATGATGAAACTCAGGTCTAGTTGATTATATAACTAGATCTCCAAAATATTCTAAATCATGGTTTAATTTAACATTTTCTAAAATTTATTCAAAGGATATGCCAATATTCATCATTTTATCCAATGATGTCCCATATCCTAGGTTAGTCTCACTAGTGGGAGCACTCAGCATGTCTTCTTCATGAATTTCATCTAGCAATCGCTGACCCCGGATAGCTTCTTCAAAAATAGTTGTGGGGCTAGCTTCGGTCGTTGTCAAATGTTTTGGTGCATGTGTTGAACCTAAAAAATCAAATAATAGAAGTCAGTTGTTGTCTCATTTGAATTTCTATGATGTATTGTAAATTTATCAGAAGTAACTTTTATCCTAGCATCAGAAATAAGAGCGGTGCTGGGAACAGATGTTGGATCAGATGCTCTCAGTATTTCTTCAGAAACAGCCATTTTAGTAGGAACTTGTGGCTCTTCTACAGCACCCTCTGTTGTACTCTGAGGATGGTCAATCCTTTCCCTTAAAGGGTAAACTGAAGAATCCCCTGCAATCCTGAGAAGTTTGATCACTTTTTCATAAGATAAGATTTATGATTACCAGAAAGACATACCACAACTAATAAAGCGTTTGATTGTGGTCTTCTTTCTTCAATGCCTTTGATTCTTTTCCTTTTTGGGTGGAATGGTATCATCATCTCTGAAAATAGGTATTGGAGTCAATAATTCCCTTTTTATCTCCTCATCCATGGCTTGTTGTCGTAAATATACTTCGCCGGGCTCACGGGGAGATTCAGTGGATCCAATAGTAGTGCAACCAGGGATATAATGTGGCAAAGGGATATCAATGGTTGTTTCCTTTACAAGCTACAAGATAATGAAGATTATTTCCTTGAATAAATAATATTTTACTAAATTAAATATACAAAGGAATTAGAAATATGTGAAAAAGAAAACTTACATCTTCAGAAGCCACATAATCACACCACTCTTCATCTAATGAAGGACCAATCCCCTCAATGGTACCAGGGTCCACCATTTCATTCACCTACTTGGTGATAGGAACTGACTCATCAGTGGCATATATGATCATTTCTAGCTCTTTGATGTAATCCCTCACTTCATTGGGGTTTTCCTCAAAGAGGATTTTAGAGGAAGCTCGAAGATTCCCCACTCCAGGGATATACATCCGTTCACATAAACTATCTAGGCGGTTTCAGCATCACAATATAAACTCCTCCATGTCCAGATAACCTCTGATTGTAAATATTCAGAATGTGCAATAGAAATCAGCAAGGAGGGTCCTGCAATCTGGGAATTTAACTTCTTCCCAACTCCTGCAAACACAGATAAAGGATAAGAAAATGAAATTTGTTTCTCTTTAAAATTATGGCGACTAAATTTTCTCAATGATGTAACTCACCAGGAGTCAATGATGTAGGTCTCTTCACTTTGGCAGGCAGATTATATCTGGCATGAGGCTGCTTTGACGCATTTCGAGCCTTATCATTCCCATCATGGGAATCCGGTGAATCTGCTCCGGGTGAGGAATCCGGTGAATGAGCTCCGGGTGAGGAAGAGTCACCTTCCAAATGAAAAGATTCATTCCTAATGGTTATCTTTTTTATCACCACCCGAAAGACCAGCTGATTCAGTACCTCTTCAGGGTATGATGCTACCTAGCTCTCTGCATACCATATAGTCAATCGACTATCCGCTTCAACAGCTGGTAGATCAAATACCGCCCCAGTCTTCTCCATAGCTGTCAGCAACCATAGTGGACGAGCAGCCATCAGATGTTGCTCTTACCTGAAATACACTGGGGGGATATGGTAATTTTCTGTAGACATTTGAATTGATGTGCAAATATTTATGGATCATATGCCTCGCATATAATATCGTCAGCAATCCTCGTGGCCAATGTACCATCTCTACATTCCAACATATATGCCCTTAACTCCAGGTTGGTTGTTCCATCATCAAAAAATTGCCCTTTTGGCGTATTTCCATAAGGAAATAAGTGAAAACATTTGAGCATTCTTAGCCTTATTTTGATATCATAAGCATTGAGGGATAAGGGAGAAATTCCAGAAAAGGCATGAACAGATGGCCGAAAAGAACTTCCAAGAATCATTACCCCAATTTGTATAGTATATGTTCTAAAATGGGTGGCGATCTATCCCCATAAAACTTGGAATGGTCCCACTATTATTATAAGATACTTACCCATATAAACATGAAGTAAACTCTTATGAGTCCTTTCCAAAACTAGGGTGGCCAACCGAACCATCTTTCTTTCAGCCAACTTGGCCGCAACAACAAAGGTCCCCACCCTCACACCTCCTTTCGAATCCCGAACTGGTAAAGGGTAAACACTGAGACACAAGGCCAAAAAGCCTTCCAGACGGGTCTTTGCTATAATTTTATGTTTCAATTCATACACCAACTTATCAAACTCTCCTGCTTCCAGAGTTGGCCAAAATGTTCCCGGAGCACCCCTCTTTTCTGCTCTAGGGAAACTAGTAGGACGAGTACAAGAAGGTCCCTTCTCTCCCTACCTAATCAGAAATATGTCCATCCAATCCTCTGGATGAATATCTTTTCTAGAGTTAGTTTTTTTGGTAGTGGTATTCTTAATCTTGTAGAAAATTTCATTAACTCTAGATCCAAATCCGGAGTCTTCTCCTAATCATTTCAGGTCATATTGGGGGGGGGGGGTGAATTCATCATAAATATCTCCCAAAATTGGAGCCCCTAAAAATATTGTACACATCCCAAAAACTAAGGCTGACTTCTTCATAAGACAGATGTAAATAATTTGTTTTTGGGCTTCAACAACTGATTAACTATAGCACGAAATTGTCATTCCTGTAAACATATGTTTTCCCAGCCTAGATAACTTCATATATTGCATCTCCCTTCAAATCATCGAAAAACTCTGCACAGGTTTTTCGCACCCAATATGACCACATCCAAGTCGGCTTCCCACCTCCTCCAGGAAGAAAGTACAAACTCTTCTTCCATCTCTTAGATTGGTCCTTCTGTGAATTTTGGAAAATAGAGAGATAGCAATGCGACTGCAGCTTAGGCGTGTGAGGTTTTAGATCTGGAGCACATGGGCTATGATGCATTATGTATGCCTTCTCCACTATTCGATCATTTAAAAATGATCTTGCAACTGAGACATTTTCCAAGGAGATTTTGGTGTAGGTCTGAAACCAGGAATGAGGGATATAATTATTTGCATCTGGAATGTTGACTCCTTGCAGATGACCATGTCCATACAAGGGAAAGTAGATACTCTTTGGGAAATTGACACGATATTTTTTTAGGTACATAGCCAAATCTGGGAGAGTGTTATCGCAAATAACATTATATTCATGGCAGAAGACGTTCATCATGTCATCTATTCTCTTGCTATCCAACTCATCAACTGAACCAATTCTTCTGAGAGCCATTGAATCTACACAAAGATCAAACAAACAACATTTAAGTATGTTTGTTTTGTGTAATTTTGTTCAAGGAAATAAAAAAATGGAAGATTAATTAAGTCCCACAAGTCCCAACTTAGTGCCCAATTCAAACTGGTCACGCAAGTTTTGCTGTCCTAGTCCTGGCGCACAAGTCAAATACCTTCTGCAGAAGCGCGACACAATCCAAAAGGGCGATTCGCCAAAGACGGAAGCACCTTACATGATGAGAGATCATGTTTTTGGAAGCCGAATGAGTTTACATGGAAGTGAGACTATATATATAGGTGATCCAGACCACATGTGTTCCGTACCTGTGTGCCACAGCATCTGTGCGCTAAACTTGCACACAACAGACCCTTGATTCCTCCGGCTTTACCTCAGAGCCGGATCCTATTTCCTTTTTGGATCCAACTCTGAGGGGGGACTCTTTTTGACGCTCTTTTTCATCACAGTGTCCAATTAATAGTAAAGTGGAATAATTTAAGTACAAAGAGGGTCATCCTTTGAAGAACATCAAAAATATTGACAAAGACATGAACTAGGAACCCATTTGGAGTATTTCACGCAAGTTACTTGTGTGCCGCGCAGGTCACTTTCACACCACTTAGGGGATGCACTGCTCACTTGTGCGCCCTATTTTATTTTTCACCCAAGGATAATGGTGTCCTATAAATAGCCCCTACGGGCCCCCATTTCGAGGATGGATTTTCCAAAAGTCAAAATCGAGCTCTGGTTGCCCAAGTCTTCAACTCAACTCTTCTGAATGCTTCTAAGGTAACTTTTTACCTAGAATGGAAGAGTTGAAGGGGTAGAATAAAGCCTAAGTGTTTAGAATTCATCAACTCTTGCATACCTTAGTGTATAGACCTCATTAGAAATGTAATCACTTGTATGCCGCCTTACCCTTTCAATGAAACTTGAGTTCTGACCTTTTGGAAACATCCTATGATAATATTAAAGGCTTGAGTTAAGTCTCCCCCAAGTGTTACCCTATAGATTCTTCTTCTCCAAGGTGAACCCATGTAGTGCAAGTATACATTCATTGCCATGAATTGCGCGCCACATGACTTACGTGACCTACACTTGCGTGTCAAATTTATTTGTGTACCTTTCTCCCATTCACCTCTCCTCTTCAGGATATTAGCCCTCAAACAATTTTCAAAGCCATTTATGGCATGGTTTCTATGTTGGATTCCTTATCTAAATAGAATTCTGTGAGAACCACTCCCAAATCCTCATGACTTACAATATTTATGTGAATACGGTTAGAGGTTTCCTCCATATAACCTCATCCTTTAAGATGAGAAGAACTTTAAATTAGGGCATCCTCCTCAGTAGTAAGCCCAAAGATTCCATAACTTGGGCCTCCTTCTGAAGAGTAATCCCCGGTCATAATTTCCTTTAAACATTGGGAATCCTCTTTAGGGGAAAGCCCCAATCTTAATTTATTTTGATTTGGGACTCCTTATCAAAAGTAAGCCCTGTTCCTATGACTCTTTAACCTGGGCCTCCTTCTCAGGAGTAAGCCCCAGTCATAAGCCCCCTTTAATTTTGGCACCCTCCTTAGGAGTAAGCCCTGGGTTAAAACTCTAAATCTCTATAAAGTACAAATACCTTTATGGACCATGCTCCTGGGCTTTTTTCATAATGTAATTCCTTGTCTTTATCTACTTGGGAAGTCATAAATATGTAAGCCCCACATCATTTCTTGTGACTGCGTCTTTCGTGGCACAGTCGTCAGGTTTACTAATACCTCTTGTTTCTCACATTGAGAATGACTCAAGTGAGCTTAGTGTGTAAAGGTAATCACGAAATCTCTTTTTAGGCTGTTAACCATGCATAAGCCACATATTTCTTCACTCGAACTATGTGGACTTTGATCTATGCCTTAAAATTAGAGTACGTAGGAAGCCTTTATAAGGTTCAGTACCATCTTTCAATAATTCTTTTCCATCCCATATTATGTTAAACTATAACCTTTTTATCGAACTATGTGGGTTCTGATTCCTTTTTAACAAGGATACATAGGTAGCCCATCTACGGGTACGATCCCAACTCTAAAATAATCCCTATCTTTCTGAAGGACAATAACCTTCAAGTTCCCCACTGAGTGGATTTAAAACAAGTATGGTCATCATAATGACCAAGATATTTCTATATAATGTATTGAATGATATCATTGACTAAGAATCTCTAATACAGATGGATGATTCTCCATCGATGAATAACCTCATGTATATATAAAAGATTTTTTCAATCCCATACATATCAATCGTCGATTTCCAAATCTAAAGGAAAACTCATTTTCATTCTTGGTGAATTAATAAGGATTCATGAACATAACTTAAATCTATAAGAGAGTCCCGAAGTATGAAATAATTCCCCTCAAAAATGGTGTGATGAGCCTGAACTCCCATAATCTCGACCAATGAAAATTCTTAAGCCTCATCGGTCCCCAAATAATGATCATCTACCTTTGGAATGTAGGTCCAAATGGATATAGAATCATTGGGTGCTTCCGGTTCTACGAATAAACCCATTAGAAACCGATTGAAAAGTTTGAACCTTAAACAAACAAGGTCATCCCCATTTCCAGAGGAAAAAACATACAATGGGGATGTATGGAAAACCCATAAAAAACCCTCCTTCAATTTCACAAACACAAATATGCACCCCCTAAAAAAGACAATATTCTCCCCACCATGTGAATATCAATCTGGATCTTGTCTTGTGGATTCCTGAGCACGAAAATCCTCCTAGTCGACATCTCAATGTTGTGCCTCCCTGACCAATTTCAGGAGTGGAGGGGTAAGAACCATGGAATTTAGGTAAGATGAATCTTCTCTATCCCTAAAGGATAACTACAGTGAGGCAAAATGCATTGAGACCTCACTTAAGAGTTTCAAACCCGATCTTCGACTAAGAGCATCAGCTACTAAGTTCCCCTTTCCAGGATAATCGGTGATCTAAAACTCATAATCCTGGAAGAAGTCCATCCATCGCCTCTACCTCAGATTTGGATCTTTCTACAAGAATATGTACTTGAGACTCTTATAGTTAGAGTAGATGATAAACCACTCCCCCATCACGTAGTGTCACCACATATTCAATGTGAAGACTACTCCTGCCAACTAAAGATCATGGGTCGCATAGTTCTGCTAATGAGGCCTCTGTTGGTGTGAACTATAAGAAATCATTTCCTTTACCTTCATCAAAACATATCCAATCCTAATCCCCAATTCGTCATAGAAAACTATGTCTACGACACCCTCTTCTAGAAATCTCAAGATCGGTGTGCTTGTCAAACTCTGCCTCAACTGCTGGAAAGCCTACTGGCACTTCTCCATCCATACGAAAGGCTTCCCATTTCAGGTAAAAGGTTTCATCAAGGTTGATATCTATGAAAATCCATGAGTTAATCACCAATAATATCATACCAGCCTAGGGATGCTCCACACCTCTGTCACGCTCCTAGTTGGCTCCCATGCTAACACAACCTCGACCTTGGATGGCTCCACCACTACCCCATATTCTTAGATAACATGTCCCAAAAATTGGAACTTTTGAATCCAGAATTGGCACTTCGAAGGATTCCCATAAATTTGGGCTCTTGGAGTATGTCTAGGACCATCTGTTGGTGTCTCGTGTTCTCCTCCTCTAATGCTGAGTACACAAGGATATTATTGATGGAGTCTACTACGAACTAGTATATGTACGTTTGGAAGATCTGGTTCATGAATCCAATGAACACTACGGGGGTGTTCATCATTCAAAAAGGAGTCACCATGTACTCATAGTGACTATAGAGGCATCTAAAAGCCGTCTTTGGGACATCCCAGCCTCATACTCGAAGATGTTGACAACCCAATAAAAGGTCCACCTTCAAGAACCACTGTGCCCCTCTCAACTGGTTGAATAGGTTGTTGATCCTCTATTGTGGATACATTTTCCTCACTATCACCTAGATCAGGTGATGGTAATCCACCCACAATATCAAACTCATGTCTTCATTGTTTTCAAAAAAACCAGGGTCGCCAAGGGTGAAACCCTTTGTCTTATGAAGCCCTTTCTCTATAAATCCTCCAGTTTCACCCTGAGCTCACGTAGATATGTGGGATCCATCTGATATGTTAATGAGGATATTGGATCAACCTAAAGGAGTAAGTTGATGTGGAAGTTGATGTAATAGTAGGGAGGTAAACATGGAACACCTTCTGGGAATACGTCATCATACTCTTCCACTACTACTAGGAACTGAACCTCATAAAATCTACTAATCTGAGGTTAAGGCTAACCAACATATGAGTGATCGTCTACACCATCCGATGCATGAGACCCTCTGGTGCTGAATTGTTCTCCTTTTTTCCAACAAAGGAAAGCCTCTTTCCATCATTACAGCCACACCGCGCCCTACTCCTAAAGCAGTCAATCTAGGAATAGACTAAAGATAACTAATCCATGTCAAGAATAACATCATAAGGCCTCGATGCTTCCACCAAGGGTAAGATCACACTTTCAAAAAATAATAATGATCATTTAGAATACTCCCCTAGGTGTATCCAAGAGTAAGTGTCAAGTAAACAGCTCCATCGAAATCTCATGTTTTCACACAAGACATATGAAAAAAAAGAATAACTGGAACCTGTGTCTATAAGTATGGAAGCTATGGCATTAAACACACAGATTGTACCTTTGATCATCCTTGGAATCCCTTGGTTGTACGCCTTTACCAAATGCCCACTCCCCTAGCTCCCTCAGCATGGTGCAGACCTCATGGGGTTGGTGTTGGATGTATGTAAAAATGTATGCCACCTCCTGTAGCCCTCCCGACTCCTTTTCAATGTCCATCTCTTAGCGTTTTTGACTCCTCCACTCTCTACCTCTTTATTTATGGTCAATCCACCATTTCCTTACCAGTAGCATGGCGGGATGGATAGTCTCTTGCAAGATGTCCTCTACTATCACATGAGTAGCATAACCTCTCCCTAGGATAATTGGATCCAACTTGAGATCCTTCGACAACATATCCATTATCCTAGGTCCTCCTATGATGTCTCCCACATATCGATCCCTGTTCATGACATCGTCTCCCTGCTGCCATAGTATCTACACATTTCTTCTTGCTGATGACTGCCACTAGCTATCTCTGCTCTTCCAAGAAGCTCTCGACCATAGAATCTCGCTTGAGGAATCCAACATAACTCAGAATTCATAGAGGAATAATGCTAGCTCGGATGTCCCATCGTAAACATTCCTCGAAAGTCTAGGATGTAAAGTACTGATCCCTGACAATATCCATCGAGTACCTAGTGATGTCGGTAAACCATGATGAGTGGATAGACACAATTAAACTCCCCTTTAGACCTAATGATGCTCCTGGATACGCACTGTTCTCAACATAATTAGGGAGAACTCCTCCCTAGAGAGTCGCTTGAACTCCATCCATGAAAGAGTTGCCTCTTCGTGAGTCTGTGTGTTCAAACTCCCCCACCATCTTGTAGAACCTTAAAGAAGGACTGATCCTAGGATCACCATCTGGTCCACATGAGTCCACACTAGATGGAAGACCTTGGTCACATCCCCAAGCCATCCCTCTGCGGCATGGGGGTCGAGATCTCCTTGTAACCTAAGGGGTATATGTCTCCAAAACTCATGGATCGGACTCATCATGTACTCATCGTCTACTAGTACTACATGTATCACGTGATACTCAACATATAGTGGTATATTAGGTGCACCACATGGAGGTAACTCCTAGGGAACTGGCCCCTTAATCGAAGCCTCATCACGGAAGGGGTCATCCTCTTGATCGATATGCTAAATTCTAGCTGATATTTATTGCAGAGACATACTCAAAAGAAATAAGATGTACCATGGTTAAGGAGTATATCTAGATAGATGACACAAAAAGGCATGGATATCAAAAATCATTCCAATAAGATGAATGTACCAATATTTTTTTCCCAACAACAAGTGTTTTCTTGTACTGAGTTGAAAAGAAGGTTTTCAGGGTCCCTATGTATGGATAAATCGACCAACCACACCAACACTGAAGTTCCTGTCCTGAAAGCCGAATGTAAAACATTAAATACTATGGTACCAAACAAAAACTCATAGAATCGTTGTCGTTAAGAAAGAATCGACCACCTCTTATACAACTCTCTCATGACCCATCCTAGTGGAGCCCGCACCTCGACTCCCCAAGTCTGCATCCAATAATCTAGGGGCTAGTGAATAGCACCAAGTAGTAATATCACTAACAATGAGGAATTTACTAAGTACAAATACAAACACAAGAATATCCATGCCCAAAAATATTGAAATTTTAAAAAATAAGGAATAAAATGAATGCATAAAACTAAACCCATCCAACAGTGTACAGTAGAAAGTAAAGTGCCAAAAAGTAATTGGGCAAGAATACAACCCCACCAAATGAAAGAGAATAAAAACTAAAAAGTCCATAAAGTAAAAAAGAATGGTATTACGACTTCCGCTCAATGATTAAAGAACAATTCATCATGTAGGGATCCTAAAAAATATCAGTACGGTCATGGTCTGCCATAGAGTCATTCAAATCCATTCCCGTCTGTAGAAGACACTACACGTGAGGGAAAACCCTGGACATGGGGGTGTATAACAATAATCTGTAGTAACCCCCAAAACCAAAAATAAATACACAATGTAAAGGTGCAGTCATATTTAAACCGGATATGTCTACAGAACATATAAGAGGAAAAACATCCCGATACACTTGAAACCAAAACCCATAGTCTAGAGGTTAGTTATAAATACCTGCAAACCCACGCTAGTGGTTTAGTCTGAAGATTTCACGAAGTACTCATCCCATAGAACTCACTCCATAATTATGATAGCTCTGATGATGTATTTCTAAGAAGTAATGTTCATTGGGAAGTTTCATGAGGGAGATAGATGCACTGATAAATCTGAAGAGAGAATAGACACTCAATCTGGGAGAACACACTCATGAAGGGTAAGATCACAATACCCAGATGAGGATCACTGCCAGGCCCTTGGTGTACACCTTGAATCATATGGATTCACCTTATTTTTAGATGATAAATGTCTTGTACTATTATTCACCCTAATAACTTACTCTACCTAAGGACAATAATAGATAGAAGATCCTACTATGGGCCTCCCAGAGGGGATTCCTGACTCTCCAGAAAGTCTTGCTTAAGGGGTCATACTATTGTGGATAGGATAACATAACTGAAATTCATGGGAATGAGAAAGGGCGGAACTAAACCAAATAAACCTATCAAAGATATGGTGGAGAATTAGATCAATCCATGTACAAGAAAGTACACAGTGTGTTGAGATATCACACGTCATGTCCTCTGACCATAGGTACTCCTCATTTACAACAGCCTGTGTCGAAAAGATAATGTCACATAGAAATTATATACACATCACGTAGAAGAATAACATACCATGTCCTACTATACGGGGGCCGCTCCATGTACATTTTACATGTTCCTATACAAGGATTCAACACATGTCAGCAAACCAGCGTACCGATACCTGGGGTAACCCACATGACCAAAAATGGTCTAGTCGTGTGATGGAGTACATGCTGTGTACTCCACCCAGTGTCTATGTATCGTCCTAGGTATATGTCAAGTCCCACATAAGGACTTAAAATCAATGTGACATGGGTCACATTCCAAATCATCACATTTAGTAACATGGAACTCAAGATGTTGCTGAGTCGACCCCACACAACATGTTCTTCAGAGAACACACCGTGTTCTATTCGATTTTCTAGAATCAAAATTCATTGTCTGGATCCTCAGGTGATCTTAAATCCTTCAATCCTGAAATTCAAATTTCTTGAAACTCAAGATCATGGGCCATATCGTCAGAGCAACGCCGATTTAGTATGTTCTGGGAGTCTGATCGACTCCAGAAACTCGTTTCGATCATCCGCATGAAAAATGGCCGAATAACGATTTCTTCCGAACCATGCCAATTTTTCTTACTCCATCATCATCGCACCTCTTCTGGGTTATCACAATGTCATATCTACAATTTAGGATTTTTTCATTGTGAGATAGATGTGCAACGATCCATTGTTCTTAACCTCATGAAGAACACGATGAATGTGCATGTTATAGGGGAGAAGAAATTTTTATTACAAACTGAGGAACAAACCTCCACTATTTTTCATTACATCATTGATCCACTCTAGTTATAAGGATCAATCCAAAAAAACATAAAAAAATCCCCCAAATCAAAACCTATAAATTATACCCTCCCGTAAGAACGAACAAATCGAAGGTCAACCTGTTCATTGGTTGACCTGTGTTCATTGTTAAATAAAGGAACATAGAAACAAAATTTAAATAACAACCCCTACTTCAATAATTGACAAAGGTAGGAATTACTAGCATCATCGGTGAGATTTTATCTTGTTGCACAATGATCCACATGTTGATGTTCATCGTCGTTGGACGGGAATTCTCTAATGGTGGCTCCTCCCCACATCTCTATAGGATTTCCAGGGAGTTTTCTGAGTTTATAATCCTATTCATGGGCTCCAAATTATTTAAAACAATAAAATGGTCACTATGTCATTAAAATGATTATAATAAAATAAATTATTAATTTACTTTATTTCCCTTAAAATGTCCAAATTTGAACATTTACAACCGACCCCTACCGGTCGATGTTTGACCTCACCTATGTTAAATTCCCGGATCTGAATGTAATGGTGCCCCCAGATTTCGGATTCAGACACCCATTTGATCGTTATTCCACTTTTTCAGAAGAACCTCTTGACTAAACTATTTAAATGTTTAATTTATTTCAAGCATGTATTCTAGCCACTTCGGGCCTCAGAATCTCATGACGTCCCATGGCCTGGTCTCAAATTAATTCTATATTAAAGATAAAAAAATACACAAAAAATCCAAGAAATTACTGTATATGAATTAAATGAGGAGGGAATGAATAAGAAATTATATTTTTGGAATATTAAAATAACATCCATACTGAAATTTGTCATGAAATTAGAATAATCCAATGAAATGAAATTGGGATCCAGAATCCTCTTACATTATGTTCAGAAACATTATTCAAATTTATATCCCATATAATATAATTACATTCATTAATTAATAAATACATAATCACTTTTACATTTATTTTATTCAATATAATTTTATTATGTTTGATTAAGTCCCTTTGGATGAGTTATAATGTTCAATTTCATAGTAAGAGAGTGTTCGTTGTCGTGGTTTTCATGATTGGTACACTTGTATACATCAATGGAAGACCATGTAAAATAGGGATAATTTTATATAATTGAAGTTATATATCAATAATGAATTTCATGAAGTTCAAATGGTATCATATATTATTTGTTTCTTGATATGGGGATGATTCATTAGAAAAAATGTTAATGATAATAATTTAGATTAATTTTTTCGGTTTTCGATCACAATAAACTCGTTTTGTTTTTAAATTTAATATTATATATATATTAGTTACAAAAAAATAAAAAAGGTTATTAAATAAATTTTGAAATATTTTTTAACCATTATAAATTTTTTATGACAATCCATGAAGGTGGTAAAATAAAATGAAAATACATCGTCCATGATGGCAGTAAATCGCCAAACCACAGACGATGTTTTCATTTTTAAAACAAAATGAAGAAGAAAAGAGGTTTGATGATGAATTATTCCACTAACATAATAAAATTATAGTATATATAAGATACTATAGTTATAATTCCACTTTTATATGGTTTTTTTAGTAGAGAATAAGTAAAGAAAATAAAATGAAAAGAATTCAAAGGAAAATAAATGAGATTTTAGCTCTTGAATTATTCTCCTTGAGAACCTCCTTAGGGTGGTTGGTGTTGGTCCTTTGTTGAAAAAATTCTCCTTGAATTGGGGGAGGGGATTTTTATGTGTATTTTTAAAGGATTAGAAAATTCATCAAGACATTGGAGGTGTGATGAAAAGAGGTGATGAGTGGTGATATTTATAGTGGGAGGAGAAAAGTTTTTTTGATTATTTAATTCATTAGATTATTATTTTGGATATACATAATAATTATTTTGAAATTTATCACTAAATGTGTTTAAAAAATGATGGATTGTTTGATATTATGGGATTAAATTTTCCATAAATCATCTATGAATCAATAAATCATTTATTTGATAAATAGCATAAATTACTGTATTCCACTATTCACCAAAAATTCAATTTTATTTAAAACAAAAATCACCCTAAACATTTTCCAATGAATTAAATTCAAAAATTAAATCAAATTTATGAAAAATAATTCTAAATATGAAATTTTTATTTTTTAATTAAAATCATTATTTACTTGGAAAATATTGATTTTAAAATTCTATTTGATTTTATTAGACTTTGAAAATTTTATTAAAGTCCCATGAAATTAGCTAATAATAATTAAGAAAAAAATATTAATTTATGATTAAATTTTATAAAAATAAAATTCGTTCAGATTTTTATATTAATTATAACATTTAAAATAAATATTAATAACTTACAAAAATAAAAAAACTTAATTTATCAATTCTAGAACATTTATTTACTCATTCCATGAAATTGATATATCATATTTTCATTCATAATGTACCGATATTTTATTTATACCTAAATTGGCGACATTAATATTCTATTGTCTATATTACTATCCCTAATGGTTACATTACTATTCTAAAGGTTAAGTTACTATTCTATTTATAGTGGTTCTTTAACTTCTAGAAATGCCTTTTATTTCGTTCATTTTCCAATTGTAAATTTTGTATTTTGTTCTTTATTTAATTGTAATTAAATTATACTATATGGAATAATTAAAAGGAGCGATTTTCCATTAATTAAATTCTAGTATATTATAAAAAATGTCCAAGAATATCGTAAAAGAAACAGAGTTATAAGGATAAATCTTATTCCAAAGTGAAAGATAAAAGTTCTCCAAATCTCAAAAGAGAATTGTTTTAACTAAATATGATGAATATGACGATGGTAAGGTGTAATTAGAAAAATATAATTAGAATTCTGGATAGAATAATTTCATTATAATAGTAAATAATGAAGAGTTTATATGTAGTGGTTCTAAAGAAGAAAAAATTTGATTAGAATTTAATCTTGAAGAAGAGTTGAATGAATGTTTGAAAAATATTGGAATGATTAAGAATGAAATAAGGAACTTAAAAAATGAGAAAACAATAATAAATAATCATGAATGTTTTCCTGAAAAATAAGTTATCTTGTTAGAAGTGATTGAAGATTTGAAGAATTCGATTGAGAAATAAATGAATAGCTTTGAAAATATTGAACTTAAGTTTAAAGGGAAATTAAGAAAATAAGAAAATTATCCAATTTCTTTTTATGACGGTTACAGGGTTATAAGATTCAATAATTCTATCTTTGATATTTCTTAATTTTTTGGAAAGAGTAAACCAAATAATTATCAAATGTAGCCTTCAATGGTTTAGTACAATGATTACATTGTTTCTGAGAAGAAGAGAGATGGGGATGTTATGTATGTGAAAAAAACCAACAAAGTGGAGATGATATATATTTCAAAAAACTATAAGTCCAAAAAATATTCTACTAGTTATGGTTCTGATAAGGATGAAAAGAAAATTGTACTAAATAATAAGTTATCGATTGATAACAAAAATTTTGGTTGTCAACATAGTTCTGATAATAAAAATAAGATGATTGTTGAAGAACATGTGCACAACATTGGACTGTATGAAATTTACAAAGGTAAATAATATTTTTAAGCGTGATGTTTGTATTTTGTTGGATTTAGACATATGGAAAAAAATTAGTCAACCAAATTACCACTATTTCATGAATTAAATTATGTGAATATTGAGGGGGATTTAATCTTGTCAAAGGAAGAATTCGGATAAAGATGTATTGGTGAAATCTAAGAAGGTTGGATTAAAATTTAAAAATAGGTTTCAACCTTATTAAATTATTTTGTGGAATATGTGAGAAACCTAGACATCTTACAAAAGGTTGTCTTGTTTTATTACCGATGTAATAAATTTTTTTTCAATTATTATAAGTCAGATGTGAATAATGAAAAAGGGGAAGAATAATATCTTTCTGTAAAAACCGCTCTAAAATTTATATAAAGATATTGTCCATAGAACATGGATAGTGGGTGTCCATATCATATAAAAGGAGACTTAAATTTTTTTGAACAATTTGAAATACATTATAGAAGTAATAGCGACATTTGGAAATTAATAATATCTTCAAATCAATGGTATTAGACCTAGTAATTTTTAGAAGGAAATGTTAAAATCCATGAAATATTGTTTTTTGATGGGTTGAAACAGAACATAATAAGTGTATCACACAATTTTGATGAAGGAAACATAGTTATTTTCAAAAAATAAGGTTTTTTTTAAAAGTGTGGCAGATGTAATGATAGTTAAAAGGGTTCAATTTGAAAAAGGATACTTGGTCCATGTTTATATGGCTCAAAAAACATGTCAATTATACATGGTGTGGGTGAATTAGTTTTGGAATAAAATATTGGGACACATGTTTCATAGAAACATGAGTATGTTATCAAATCAATTTAGTTACCTTGGAATTGATGATAATGCAAGAAGAAGTGATCAGTGTTGCATAATTTTCTAAAAATAAATGACTATAAACTCTGTGCATAATAAAGATTATATTTGTTCGAAACATCCCCTAGAACTTATTAATTTTGATATATGTGGACCAATTGGAAAATAATAAACTCACAGAGATATATATATCATCACATTCATTGATAACATCACCAGTATTACTTTTGTTTTGTATATGAAACATAATTTAGAATCTCTGAAAATATTTAAAATTTTCAATAGGATAATGTCATTATTCAGTGATGAAATTGAGTACATAAAATGGAAGTGAATACAAAACAGAATAGTGTGAAGGTTATCTTGATAAGCATATAATTCAGCATGTGTTTAGTACACAATCCACTCCTCAAAAAAATAATGTTGCTGAAATAAAGAATAAAATTTTGGTGGAAATTTAATGAACTATGTTACTTGAACATGGTATGTCTCATTGCATTTGGTGGAAATCCATGAACACTATTTTTTTATATTCACAACTATTTTTTCTATAGGGAATGTTCATATATGACTCTATATGAAAAGATTTATAAAAACCTACAAGTTTGATACACATAATTTTTTGGGATTCCATGGACCATAAAAAAGCGAGGTGGAAACATTGGGATGTTGGAGAAGATATGTAGGGATGGAATTTTTTATAGTTTTGATCTGGAAATAATAGGATACATATGTTTCAACAAAGATAAAGGATGAATAGTTGACTTGTTTGATGTGAAATTTATTTAAAATATGAGGAAGATAAATAAAAACTAGTATTGATAAGAAAGATGAACATTATAAAAGAATGTTTATTGAAAATTATAATAATGATCCCAACAATGGTAATCCTACTAAAAAAAGAAACTTAGCTATCATAAGTGATGAGGATGAATCAAAAAAATAGCATCCCAAGCTGAGGAAGCCAGTGGAAGATGAAAACATAGTTGGTGATCGATATTAAAGGGTTCCAATAAGACGAACATCAAAAGATAATACACCTACTTATTTGAATTCAAATAATGACAGGAAGGATGTGAATAAATCATTTGATTATTCGTAATGGGTTTAAGCTATGAATGAGGAGATGGATAGGATAGATAATAATGATACTTGAGACCTAATACCTAACCCAAATGAAAACAATTTTATCGGTACAACGTGGTTTTTTTGAAAAGAAGATGGAGAAGTGATAAGAAAAAAACCAAGATTATATTATAAAGGTTAATTGTAGATAGATTACATTGAAATTGAGGCAAATTTTTATCTTGTGGTAAGGTTTAATTTTTTTTATCTTTCTTTCAATTTCTACATAATGATGTTACACAATTATCCATTTGGATGTGAAATAATCATTTTTGAATGGTGATTTTGAAGAGGAGGTTTATATTGAACAACCTTGTGGATTTATTATATAAAAATGTGAATGTTATTTGAGAAAGCTGAAGAAATACTTATATGGGATAAAACAATATCTAAGTGCATGGTATTCCAAATTGAACACCTGTTTAAGAAATATACGTTTTAACAAAGGAAGAGTTGATATAAATTTGAACATTAAAGACAGTTAGGAAATTTTCTTCCTTTTAGTACATTATATTTATGAAATTATTTTTGTGGGGAATGATGAAATAACTTGTGAGTGATTTTTGTAATAGATGAAGAAGTTTTTTGAGATATTTTTTCTAGGTAAAATAATATACTTTCTTGGGTTACAATTCTTACAAAAGAAGAAAATTATTTTTATTTGCCAAGAAAATTATGCAAAGGAACTTCTTAAAAAGATAGGAATGGATAACTTAAAACTAGTTTCTATATCAATTTTAGTAGGAAACAAGTTTACTAGTGATTTATCTAGTGGGGATGATGATTATAAAATGATTTGGAAGCTGATGGGAATTTTTTTATTTGACTGCCTCGAGACCCAATATTTTTTATGCTTCTAACTTATAGGAAATATTTTACAGTGATCTTAAAGAATAACATTTATGGGATGGAAAAATAATTCTTAGATATATACAATGGAAAAAAATTCAGAATCATGTATGAAAACTATAAAAGTATTGACTTTTTTGGGTATTTAGATGCTGATTGAGAAGGAAATATTGATGGTAAAATATCCACATATGGTGGGTTACATTTCTATAATAATTTAGGGTTATTTTGAATAAAAAATAAAAAAACATTTAGTAACTCATAGTACTTATTATGTTGTGTCTGTGACTGGAACTCAATCCATTACTAAACTTATGTGTATTAAGACTCATTTATAATACTTGTGGACGTAAAGGTACCTTTTCTCTTGGGTGGTGACAATCAATGATCAATAAATCATTAAAGAAACTTTTTACAACATTTCCATTTAAAACACATTGATATTAAATACCACATAATAAAATATCATGTTTGAAAATAATTTATTAAATAGGGAGTATGTTCTGACATCTAAACAAGTTGCTGACATTTTCACAAAACCGTTACCGAAAGAATTTTTTTTGAACTAATCTTGAATATCATCACCCAACCACATTTTCATATAGTTTTGTTGTAACATCCTAGGTAAATGAAGAATAAAAGATTTTCTTATTTATTAATATTTGTGAATTAAATATTAATTTTACTTTACAAGGGTTTCTATGTTCGATAGCGTACCTAATACACAAAAATGGGTTTCTTTGAAATCTTACGTTGAACACTAATAATATAATATTATTTTTTAAAATGGTAGTTAACTCCTAGCCGTTGTATTGGAGGGAATGGAAAAAATAAACTACAATATGATTATAAATTTTTGTTAAATGTATTTACATTTATCCAATAAAAGTTAGAGGCTTAAAATGTGAAGGACTCTAATTTGAAGCACAATTTACATTAAAAGGTTGATTTACCACCCTTTAATGGAGAACCCTCTTTAAATATATCTTTGGTCATTTTTATTTGTTCTATTTGACCAAATAAAATTCTTCTTTTGATTTGGGACATAAAATTTTTCTTTGGGTAAATTTTTGGTATTTTTCGGATAAAGTTCATTTTTTAATGAATAGTGGAAAATATTGTATTTTAATTGAAAACTGCCTTTTAATATAATTTATTTATATGGTTAGATTATCTTTTTAACTGGTTTTAAATTATAATTAGAATATATTTTTACCATTTAATCCAATGTTGGTCATTGGAATTAATTTCACTTTGAAATTGCAAATAAACAAGAGTCAATCTTTTGATAGTTATTGTTTTCTAAAAAACACGCTATTTGTTTTAACAACGTGAATTAATTTTAAATTAATTAATTACATTTCTATGTTTTGAATTTATAAAAATATAAATCATTTTTGAATTCGGAATATCAAATAAATCTTAGGCTGAATTTTTGGTATTTTTCTGAAAAACTTCATTTTTTGATGAATTGTGAAACCACTTATTAGTAGTTAAAAAATGACTTTTTCATTTAAATGAAATTTTACCACTTCTTTGAATTGAATTTTAAAAATACGACATACATTGTTGTTATTATTATGTAAAATGTGGTTCAATAAGATGAAAGTATTTTTTTTGTGAATAGTAACTTTTACTTTTTTTACCGCAGTTAAAGGTAAATAGGGTAATTCAATGTAAAAAGAATATTATAATAATTCAAAATTACCTTAAAAATTGTCCAAACCATATTGGTTGAGCCATTAACAACCATGGGAATCTTTTGGTCGATTTTGGGACCCCATTGAGCCACTTGGGATTGATAATGACAATTTAGATTAATTAATCTAAAGTAAATGCCAAAATGACATAAACAAAAGTCTTTTAGTAATTAATTTTTATATGGTGTTATATAAGTAATATTTTTTACTATAAATATTAATTGGAAATATAAAACGATTTCCTATATCATGGAATTTTTTCTATAATTTTTAGACATCAAATAAATTAAATTATTTATGACACAATAATGATGCAGCATTTACCTCATTAATAAATGATTTAAATAAATAAGAGTATAATGATTAAACTATTATAAAAAACATGTCCAATTCTGATTGGATGATTTTATTTCGAATATGAGTCACTTTATCTTCGACCTTAATGGTATGTGGGCCTTTTGAAACTGAATATCATTATATAATAAAATAATATTTTCACACATTCCTAAAGAGCCCCTCCTCTCCCTTATAAAAGGAGACCACTTCTAAACAATTCCTCACACATCTAAATCCATTTAGATCGTCCAAAAAATTTCCAATTAAGTTCCTTAAATCCCTCTCTTCTCCCTAAGAGACATAACTTAGGTAGAAGTCACTTCAAGAATTCTTTTGGATCAAACCAAAGGGAGTAACCCAAATTAAAGGTGACAATTGCTCTTCAATTGTTTTCTTTTATTTTACTTCTCCATCCCCTAAAATATTTTTATTGCTTTATTTTGTAACAACACCAGTATCATAAATATACTAGGATTTTGTTATGAAAAGTATTTGATCTACACTTACACACACCTCCATCTAATCGATGAAGAACATAATGTTTCTATGGATGGAAAACTAACGCCTCACGAACCGATGATTATTCGATTATCTCCTACCGCCTCTCATGGTGGGAATTATGATGGAAATGTATTTATATATAATATATATTATGTTTATTTTTTCTTTATTCTTCTTTATTTTCTATTTATAGCATGCCTTTATGGTTTCCATAGTTGGTACATACGATTATCTCATTCTAGGAAGTGCGGACAACCGCCCCCTCAAAGTGATGTGACTCATTAATGCCTTATGTGGGATTGATAAAGGATAGATTTAATGATATTATACTATAATTATAATATTCCTATGTATCATTATGTTTAAATTCTATGAAAATAAGAAATATAAATGAAAGTACCATTCATGCGTACGTACGGCTTACCGTCTCCATGAACGGTGCATTTCATTTCTTACCTCAACATGTTATATACTATTATAAATACATATATATACTGGATATATATGACAAATATGATATCTCAGTCATGAATATCATTCTAGATATAATGGAGTATTGACCACATGGACAACTTGTAAATATAAGGTGTTCATTTTTGACTCAAGTACCAAATATCGACAAAACGAACGTTATTAACATAAATGGTCACATAATGTTTATAATATGGTATTAAGTGATATAAAAGGAATAATAAATGTTAAAAATGTTCTTAATAGAGTATAAATTAACTTTAGTTTATTATTCAAAAGATTAAAGAACAATCGAGTATAGTCACACACGAGGTAAGGGACTTCGTCTCAATCTCCTTTCATTGAGGCATATTTTGTTTTAAAACACGACTTTATTTTATACGCTGTATAAACACCCTTCAATTTTCAAATGGAATATTTTTCTAAAAATTGTTTTACTAAATGAAAAAAAGGAATGTTTCTTTTAACTTAAGCGGTGATAATGGTTGTTTCCCCCACCATAAGTATTATTTGATATTTGGCTCCCTCAACAAGACGTAATGTTTTTAAATGAAAATAAATACATTATAATCTTTTACATATTTTTGTTATTGAAAATGTTTTTGAAAATTGATTTGTTATTTCAATATATTTAAGTGATATATTGTGATTGAAATGTGGAAATGTTTTCTATCCTTTATATTTTTTGTATGTGTTATGATTTTATATTGGTACTTGGACATTTGACGGGTGGTTACGTGATAGACCCAATGATAGGTGGTGCCGTGAATACTAGGACGGGTGGTTACATTATAACCTCCAATGCATTGGGTATGGAAGTTGGTCGTATGTCTATTCCATTTAGTGATATGTGTGCAAGTCGACCGCATGGTTATTCCAATTAAGTATGTTAATGTCCCAAGTTAGCTTTATATGTTATGTGTTATTTATATTGGTTTTATCGTAATCTATTGGTTACAAAAGGGTAAGTAATGATATTTTATTCAGTGAAAAGTATTTACTACTTCATAAAGGTGAAAAGTATTACTTATGATAAAGTATTCATGATTTACCTATTGTTTTTAAAAACTAACAGTTTTCCTTCTTTGTGTATCCCTTACTGAGATTTTTATTCTCATCCCAAGTTTTTTAAATGTTTTTCACAGGACATAATGTGGAATAGGGTCAAGGATGGGATCAAGGAAAAGTCATGTTTTCTTAAAAATGGATCTAGACATGACTCTTTTTTTCAAGAGTTCTTATTTTATGAAAAAAATGGAAACTATGTAGAAGTGTCTACTTTGTAATATTTTGAGATGTAATATTTATGTCCAAATTCTCTTAAACTCTAAACCTGAAAAGATACTCAATGTGAATTATTCATTTAATTCAATATTATGTAAGGTTCAAGGCCAGGTCCTGATATTTGGTATTAGAGGATAGTTTAGATAATTTTAGGAGTTAGGGTATTGTGAAATTAATATCCATAGAGTAATTTCTATTAATATTGAAATGATAAAACATTTACATATTACCATGTTGCTTCACCTAAGATATTTCTGTGTTTAGAATGGTTTTCTATAGAAGAAACAGGGTAGCTATGTTGGGACAACACCAGGAGGAAGGAAACCTTCCAAATCGGCAGATTGAGATGGTCGAAATCGGAACTGAACAGTTTGTTGCAGTGATGGCACAATTGAATCAGGCTATAAATGGTGGTCGTATCCATGCACGAGATCAGCCAGATCACCCGAAGAGGAACATGTTAGTAGTGGAGTTTTTCATGAGGCAACATCCCCCATCATTCTGAGGGTCATCCGACCTGGTGCTAGGAGAGGGGTGGATTAAAGCACTAGAAAAGATTTTTGATGTCATGGGTTGTTCAGAACATCAAAAGGTTAGTATTTTTGTTTAATGTTTTGAAGGTGAAGCTTATCTGTGGTGGTCGATGTTGAAAAATATCAGGGATAGTGAGGAGATTGATTCTCTCGATTGGGATGAATTCAAAGGTATGTTCCTTGAGAAATATTTTTCTATGGTGGTTCGTCTTAGGATGGAAAAACAATTCTTTGAATTAAGGTAGGAGGATGACTCAGTGGCTTCTTAGGAAGAAAAATTCACTCGACTGCCAAGGTATGCTCCAAATTTCATACGAGATCTTGATAGTAAAATCAACCATTTTTACTCAGGATTAAAGCCAAAGTATCAAAGGGATTTAGCTTCTCATGAGTTCAAAAGTTATGTACAACTTGTTCATTGTGTGGAGAAGGTGGAAATGGAGTTTTCCGATGATCAAGTGTTCATTGAAAAAAAAAACAGAATAAGAGGTCCAGTTGGTAGGAAAAGGGGAAGAATTCATCAAATAATCCTTAAGGTAAGAAAATTAAATATCCAACTTTTGAGTATTGTGGTAAAAAGAATCCTGGAGAATGTTTATCAAAGTCTAGAAAGTGCTTCCGGTGTGGTCAGTCCGGTCATATATCTCATAACTGTAAGGAAGATGATCAAGCAGGGAATGAAAATACATTGGTAAGATGTTTTAAGTGTAATGAAATGGGTAATTATGCAAATGAGTGTCCAGAGAAGAACTCAACTGAGGGAAAGAAGCCAGACTACAAGCCGAAAGGGGTGGTGAAATAATTTTCAACTACTTCAGTAGATTTTGGTCCATCAAATTAAGTTGTTTTAGGTACACTATTTTTTTGGTCAGATTATGCCAATGTGTTTTTTGATTCAGGGTCTAATCACTCTTTCATTTCTGAGAAGTTTTCAAGTAAATTGGGAATTCCATATTATAATATGAATACAGAACTTAAAGTAAAAACACCTGGAGGAAATTTTTAGACAAAAAGAATACATAAGAAAATTATTGTCCTTGTGTGCGGAAGGAATATACCTGCAAAACATATTTTTTTTCCTCTAGTAGAGTTTTTGGGCATGGATTGGATTTCTGTTTATCATGATAAGATTGATTGTAGAGCCAAAGAGGTTTCTTTTTAGAAATATTTTTAGTTTGTGTACAAGAATGATCCCTTTATTTCGCTAACGTATCAGGAAGCTGAGAAACTAATAGAATATGGAAAAAAAAGTTACCTTGTACATATTGTTGAAAATAAAGGAACTGTTCAGATTAATGATGTGCCCGTGGTAAATGAGTACCTTTATGTTTTTCTTGATTTGATTCCCGATATTATACCTGATTGTAAAGTTGAATTTACTGTTGACTTAGTTCTTGATGCTAAGCCAATTTCAAAACCCCCTTATTGAATGACTCAATTTGAACTTTTAGAGTTAAAGAAGCAATTGAATGAGTTATTAGATAAAGGATTCATTCGACCTAGAACATCACCATAGGGTGATCCTGTATTGTTTATTAAAAAGAAATATGGTTCAATGGGACCTTGAATTGATTATAGAGCATTGAATAATATCACTGTTAAGAATAGGTATCCTTTACCCCATATCGGTGATTTGTTTGATCAGCTCCAGAGAGCTCAGTAATATTCAAAGATTGATTTGAGGGCAGGGTATGATCAGTTAAAAGTAAAGGAAGAATAAATTTTGAAGGCCACATTTCACACTAGATATGGCCATTATGAATTTGTAGTTATGCCTTTTGGGTTAACCAATGCACATTCCGTATTCATGGATCTTATGAATATAATTTTCCGTGAGTTCTTGTATAAGTTTGTGGTTTTATTCATTGATGATATTTTGGTTTATTAAAAAAGTAAATTGGAACATGAAATTCAATTAAGTGTTATCTTGAAAACCTTAAAAGAAACGAAACTTTATGGGAAATTTAGCAGGTGTGAGTTTTGGTTACAAAAAATTTCTTTCCTTGGTCACATTGTTTCAAAAAATAGCGTAACTGTTGATCCCTCTAAAACAAAAGTTGTTGAATAATGGCCAAGACCCCCAAATATAACCGAGATTCATAGTTTTCTTGGTTTGGTAGGCTATTACCAGAGGTTTGTTGAAAATATTTCATGGTTATCTAGTCAAATGACTACGTTAACTTGAAAAGGTGTTAAGTTTATTTGGAAAAAAGAATGTGATGATTGTTTTCATGAATTGAAAAGAAGATTGGTGAATTCTCTAGTCTTGGAATTACCAACCAGAAATGGTGAGTTTTTTATCTATAGTGATTCTTCGTTGAAAGGATTTGGTTGTGTCCATATGATAAATGATCAGGTAATTGTTTATGCTTCACGTCAGTTGAAACCTCATGAGTTAAATTACCCTACACATGATTTGGAATTAACTGTTGTTGTTTTTGCTTTAAAAATTTGGAGGCATAAATTATATAGAGTGGAGTGTGAAATATATACTGATCACAAAAATTTAAAGTATATATTCACTTAAAAAGAATTGAACATGAGACAGAGGAGACGGCTGGAATTAATCATGGATTATGATTTCATGATCCCTTACCATCCATGAAAAGCAAATAAAATGGTCGATGCTTTGAGTAGAAAAAGTAATGCTTCATTAACCAAGTTACGTTTAAAACAAGATCATTGGGTTTTTGATTTGATGAATTGTGGCATAGAAGTTGTTGGTGCAGGAAATTCTTCTATTTTGTATATGGTGTTAGTGAGATCATGTCTATGATATAGAATAAAGCAAGCACAAAAAAAGATAGTGAGTTGTAGAAAAAAGTGGAGTTGGTTCAGAAGGGTAAGTTTCTTGATTTTAACGTTGATAATGATTGTGTTTTGAGATTTGGGAAGAGATTATGTGTGCCTTGTAATTCACAGTTGAAGAATGAGTTGTTATGTGAAGCTCATAGTTCGTCATTTTCAGTTCATCCTGGCAGAACTAAGATGTACAAAGATCATTGTGAGTATTAATGGTGGGATGGAATGAAAAGAGATATTTCTGATTTTATTGTGAAGTATTTGACTTTTCAGAAAGTTAAAGCAGAGAGGCAGTTACCGAAAGGGATGCTTCAGCCTACCAGTGCCAGATTAGAAATGGGAAAATATTTCCATGGACTTCATTGTGGGTTACTAAAGAAATCTCGAGGTAGTAATGCAATCTGGGTTATTGTTGATCGATTGACTAAATCTGGTCATTTCTATCCTATTCAAGATACATTGTCTCTGGATAAACTTGCTCAATTGTATGTTAAAGATATAGTCAGGTTGCATGAAGTTCCCCTCTCTATTGTATCTGATCGTGATCCCAGGTTTACTTCTAACTTTTGAAAAGGCCTTCATAAGTCTTTGGGTTCTCAATTAAATTCTAGTACAACTTTTCATCCTCAATCAGATGGGCAGTCAGAATGAACAATTAAAACCTTGGAGGATATGATATGTGCTTGTTCACTGGATTATCATGGAAGTTGGGACCAACATCTTTCTTTGGTTTAATTTTCATATAATAACAATTTTCATTCCAGTATACAGATGACTCTATTTGAGGCATTATATGGAAAGCATTGTCGAACTCAAACTTTTTGGGATGAAGTAGGTGAAAGGAAGCTAATGGGACCAGAATTGGTAGAAGAGATGGAAGAGAAAGTTCAATTGATTTAGAAGAACATGAGAACATCTCAGAGTAGACAGAAAATTTATGCGGATAACCGGAGGAAGGATATTTCTTTTGAGGTATGTGATCATGTCTTTCTCAAAGTTTCTCCAAGGAAAAGTGTGATGCATTTTGGTAAGAAGGGAAGTTGAGTACGAGGTTTATTGGACCTTAGAAAATCCTGGAGAAAGTTAGATCAGTTTCTTACTGAGTGGCTTTACTTCCAAGTTTATCCCAGGTACACAATGTTTTTCATGTTTCAATGTTGAGAAAGTATATGTTAGATCCATATCATGTTTTTAGCCCAGAGGTGGTTCAGTAGGAAGAGAATCTCTCCTATGAAGAACAACCAGTTCAGATTCTTGACCATAGAGAACAACTGTTGCAGAATAAGGCAATTCACCTATTAAAGGTTTTGTGAAAAAACCATATTATTGAAGAGACAACGTGGGAATCTGAAAATTCTATGAGGGATAAATACCTCCACTTATTTGATAAGTGAATAAAAATTACGAGGATGCAATTTCCTAAAGGGGGGAAGGATGTAACATCCCAGGTAAATGAAGAATAAGATATTTTTATATTTATTAATATTTTTGAATTAAATATTAATTTTACTTTAAAAGGGTTTCTATGTTCGATAGCATACCCGATACGCAACAACGGGTTTCTTTGAAATCTTACGTTGCACACAAATAATATAATATTATTATTTTAAATGGTAGTTAACTCCTAGCCATTGTATTGGATAGAATAGAAAAAATAAACTACAATATGATTATACATGTTTTTTAAATGCATTTACATTTATCCAATAAAATTTAGAGGCTCAAAATGTGAATGAATCTAATTTTAAGCATATTTTACATTAAAAGGTCGATTTACCACCTTTTAATGGCGAACCCTTTTTTAAATCTAGTTTTAGTCAATTTTATATGTTCTATTTGACTAAATAAAATTCTTCTTTTGATTTGGGTCATCAAATTTTACTTTGGGTAATTTTTTGGTATTTTTCGGATAAAGTTCGTTTTTAAATGAATAGTGTAAAATATGGTATTTTAATTCAAAAGTGCCTTTTAATATAAACTATTTATATGGTTAGATTATGTTTTTAATTTGTTTTAAAGAGTAATTAGAATTTTTTTTACCATTTAATCAATTTTTGGTCATTGGAATTAATTTCACTTTGAAATTGGACATAAACAAGAGTTAATCTTTTAATAGTTATTGTTTCCTAAAAAATAGGCTATTTGTTTTAACAACGGTAATTAATTTTAAAATAATTAATGACATTTCTATGTTTTGAATTTATCAAAAGAAACATCATTTTTTAATTTGTAATATCAAATAAAGCTTAGGCTTAATTTTTGGTATTTTTCTGAAAAACTTCATTTTTTGATGAATAGTGAAACCACTTAGTAGTGGTTAAAAAAATGACTTTTTCATTTAAATGAAAATTTACCACTTCTGTGAATTGAATTTTGAAAATCCGACACACATGGTTGTTATTATTAAGTTAAATTTGGTTCAATAAGATGAAAATAATTTTTGGTGAATAGTGACTTTTGACTTTTATTTACCGTAGTTAAAGGTAAATAGGGAATTCAAGGTAAAAAAAATATTATAATAATTAAAAATTACCTTAACATTTGTCAAAACCTTATTGGTTGAGGCATTAACGACCATGGACATATTTGGGTCGATTTTGAGACCCCATTGAGCCACTTGGGAGTGATAATGACAATTTAGATTAATTAATTTAAAGTAAAGGCCAAAATGACATAAACAAAAATCTTTTAGTAATTAATTTTTATATGGTGTTATATATATATATTTTAGAATAAAAATATTAATTGGAAAGCTAAAAAATTTCCTACATAATTTTATTTTTTCTATAATTTTTAGACATCAAATAAATTAAATTATTTATGACCTAATAATGATGATGTATTAACCTCATTAATAAATGATTTAAATAAATAAAATTATAATGATTAAAATTGTATCCATAACATGTCCAATTATGATTATATGATTTTATTTCAAATATGAGTCACCTTATCTTTGAACTTAATGATTTTTGGACCTTTTGAAACTGAATATATTTATATAATAAAATAATATTTTCACACATTCATCAAGAGCCCCTCCTCCCCTTATAAAAGGAGACCACTTCTAACCAATTCCTCACACCTCCCAAGCCATTTTGATCATCCAAAAATTGCCCAATTAATCTCCATACATACTTCTCCTCCCCCTATAATCCTTAACTTAGGAAGAAGGCACTTCAAGAATTCCTTTGGTTGAAACCAAAGGGAGTTAACCAAATCAAAGGTAACAGTTTCTCTTAAATAGTTTTCTTTTATTTTACTTCTCCAACCCCTAAATTATTTTTATTCCTTTCTTTTGTAACAAAATATTATCTTAAATATACTAAGATGTTGTTATTATAATTATTCTAACTACACTTACACACACCTTCATCTAATGGGTGAATAACATAATGTTTCTGTGGATGGAAAACTATCACCTAAAAAAATGACGATTGTTCGATTATTTGCTACCGCCTTTCATGGTGGACATTATGATAGAACTGTGTTTATATATGATATATATTATGTTTATTTTTTCTTTATGCTTTGGTATTTTCAATTTATATCAATCCTTTTTGGTTTCCATAGCGGGTAAATACGATAATCTCATCTGAGGAAGTGCGGACTACCGCCCCTCAAAGTGATGTAACTCATTAATGCCTTATGTGGGATGTATAAAGAACAGAGTTAATGATATTATATTTGAAATTATACTGTAATTATAATATTCCTATATATAATTATCTTTAAATTCTATTAAAATAAGAAATATAAATGAAAGTAGCGTTCATGCGTACGTACGGCTTACCGTCTCCATGAACGGTGCATTTCATTTCTTACCTCCATATGTTATGTATCATTATAAATACATATATATAATGGATATATATGACATATATGATATCTAAATCATGAATATACTTCTAGATATAATGGTCTATTGACCACATGGACAACTTGTAAATATAAGATGTTCATTTTTTACTCAAGTACCAAATATCGACAAAACGAACGTTATTAACT
This sequence comes from Viscum album, assembly GCA_963277665.1. Classification (NCBI taxonomy): domain Eukaryota; kingdom Viridiplantae; phylum Streptophyta; class Magnoliopsida; order Santalales; family Viscaceae; genus Viscum; species Viscum album. Next base: position 176,820,392 of record OY728157.1, read on the forward strand.
AAAATAGTTACATAATGATTATAATATAAAAATAAGTTATATAAAAGGAATAATAATCTTGAAAAATATTCTTAATAAACTATAAATTAACTTTAGTTTATTATTCAGGAGATTAAAGAATGATCGAGTCAAGTCAAAAATGAGGTAAGGGACTTTGTCTTAATCTCCTTTCATTGAGGAATATTTTGTTTTAATACACGACTTTATTTTTTACGCTGTATAAAAACCCTCGACTTTTCAAAGGGAATATTTTTCTATGAATCGTTTTACGAAAGGAAAAGAAGGAATGTTTCTTTTAACGTAAGCAGTTACAACGACCTCCCCCCCCCCCCCCCCCCCCGCGAGTACAATTTTATCTTTGGCTCCCTCAATAAGCCGTAATGTTTTTAAAAGAAAATAAATACCCTATACTCTTTTACGTATTTTTGGTATTGAAAATGATTTTCAAAATGGATTTGTTATGTCAATATATTTAAGTGATATATTGTGATTCAAATGTGGAAATGTTTTCTTTCCTTTATATTTTTTGTATGTGTTATGATTTTATATTGGTAATTGGACATTTGACGGGTGGTTACGTGGTAAACCAAATGACAGGTGGTGTTGTAAATACCAGGACATATGGTTACATTATAACCTCCAATGCATTTGGTATGGAAGTCAGCCGTATGGATATTCCATTTAGTGATATGTGTGGAAGTCGACCGTATGGTTATTCCATTTAAGTATGTTTATGTCCCAAGTTACCATTATATTTTATGTGTTCTTTATATTGGTTTTATTGTAATATTTTGGTTATAAAAGGGTAAGTAATGATCTTTTATTCAGTGAAAAGTATTTACTACTTCATAAAGGTAAAAAGTATTACATAGGATAAAGTATTCATGGTTTACCTGTTTTTTTGAAAAACTAATATTTTTCCTTGTTTGTGTATCCCTTACTGAGCATTTTATGGTCATCCCATGTTTTTGAAAAAAAATTCACATGAAATAATGTGGAATAGGGTCAAGGATGGGATCAAGGAAAAGTCATGTTGTCTTAAACATGGAACTTGACCAAACTCATTTTTCAAGAATTCTTGTTTTATGAAAAAAAATGAAAACTGTGTAGAAGTGTCTACTTTGTAATCTTTTGAGATGTAATAGTTTTGTCCTAATTCTCTAAAAATCTAAACCTAAAAATATCCTCAATGTGAATTATTCAATTAATTCAATATTATGTAAGGTTTACGGTTGGGTCCTTATATTTAAGTTTCTGTTTTTGTTCCTACTCTCATATTGTATTTGGGAAGTGTTGTTAGGGGGAGAATTTTTTAATTAATATATCCATTGATATGTGTTAACCCTTTAAAGGAAATGTGTATACTAGGGGAGTGGTGGGTAAAATTTGAATTCAGTATGTAATTATGTTAACTATTTCAATAGTTTTTTGTACTACTTATATGAAATTTATATTTATATGAAATTTAATATGTAAGTCAATAAGTGAAGAATGATGTGATGGATTTTATGAATGTTAAAAACGTTTCATGAGTCACTACTTTTGGATATCACTGTTTTGCTACCAATGATTCTTGTTTCATAAAACTAGTTAGCTCACATAAGATTGATTGTTTTTAAAAGTAATCCATTTCGTTAGGTTAAAATTTTCAATGATTTATGAACAATATTTCATAACAAAATCTAAAGGGGGAAATTTTGGGCACCAAGTTTACTGGAAGTTCTTTTTTAAATTTGAATGGAGTTTTCGATGAATGATTTTTTTAGTGTTAATGAAATGGAATCTCCTCACTTTTTATTAGTTATTGATCATACACACAATCATAATCAGATTATCGAAAAAAATGATTCATAAATTTTATCGGATTGGGAAAAAGTATTCTTAAACTAAAGGTTCATCAGACTCACCTTGAATCTGAAAATAATAGTCTGATTGTAATTAGGTTGTGTACCAGATTCTACATGGATTAGATGAAAAACTAATGATACTTTTTTGAAATTATTATTATCAAAAATCATAAGTTTTTTGAAAACTTTTGATGCAATAATTTTAAAGTAATGAGAAGAACCAGTGCTTCCAATAAGTTTTAGGTTTGGTTTGGAAAGAAATATGTTATTGGGTGTATGGTGAGTTACAATACATTCCAATAAATGTTAGATGATGTAATGTAGATCCTAGAGTTCTCAAATTCATTAATAAATAATGATTAAATTGATTATTTTGTATTATAATATTGTTTGTAAATTAAATTCTTTGTAGTCTCAATTTATCATTGTAAGATCACTGGGTAGAGAATTGTTTGATGACGAGGATGTTTTTTTGAAACATATGAAGAGTATACATTGGTTTTTAGCAAGACCATTAATCCACCAGATAAAAATATTTGGATAAAGTCATTGATAAGGAAATTATTCTATGTTGACACCAGTCCATTAGATGAGATGATCAACCGATCCTGAGAGAAATCCAGACACTAATCCTCATAGGAAGTGATTGTTTCAAAAGTTAATCAAGGGATGAATTGTTTTGTAAGAAGTTGTTGGGACTAGTGAAAAATAAAGAGTGTTGACTTTTGCGGAACTGATGTGTGTATGAAAGATAGAGACTGGTCAACCAAGTGAATATCAACGATTTATAGAAAAACATTTATCAGGATTAATTGTTTTTCTTTTTTTTTCAAAGAACACAAGAAAAAATGTTATATATTTTCATGCGGGTAAGAGAGAAAGAATATGTTTTTAGTGTCTTTCTCAAATTGGTCAAGTGTCATCAGACTGTAAGTGACTCAAGACTGAAGAAGAGACTTATTCATCAGGCACGAACTAACACCAATTGGGTTATCAAATGCAGTGTAATCCATCTAAGTAAAATAAGAAAAATAAAACTTGTTAAAGTAGTTCTAAAAGTGTTGTCAAGGAGAGATTGAAGAGTTTAGAGAATTTTTTTCATTGAAGTTTGAAGCTAATGCCTAGGAGATTTTGATAGGTGATGTAATATTGAGATATTGTGCCTATGTTAATGGAAGAATAGCTTCAAAATTTTATGTCTAATAGTTGGTATGGGGTATCAGAATGATCATATTGTTTTCCGTTTGTTTCAAACATCATAATGACAAGTCTTCATTTCTGATGTATTATAATGTGGGTCAATAAAATTGGGGTGACCAAAGGTATTTAACATAATGAAGAAAAATGATGACAATTAAAAGTAGACTAAAGAATAGTAAAAAAACTATGAAGTGAGATGATGTGGTGTGAATATTTGAGAAGGATTGATAAGATTTAAAATGATTTAAGAAACATTGAAGAAGTCAAAGATATATCCGGAATGAAAGAGAAATTTGAGTTTCAAGAAATTTGGTTGTGTGGGAAAACATTTCATATTTATTCATAAACCAAATTTGGAATAGCCATAAAGAGTATGAAGTACATTGTACTTTATGATGCTTTTAATTCTAACAGGTGAAAAGAGAGAAGGAAAAAAACTATAGTTATAAGGGAGATAGTTTTCTCGATTTGGAATAACATGATGAAGTTTTCTAAAAATAATAAGAATGAGGAGGAGGGAGAACATATTTAGAGTTTTCTAGAATGGGATGAGTCATCTAGAAAATGAGAATGAGATTTCTGGACACAGACAAAATTAGTTAAGAATTTTTTCCATGGTATTTTGATAGAGTTATATTTCCCAACATAGAAATTGCACTAATATATAATATTGGTGAATCTGTCTGAGCACCATTACGAAGTCTAAGAAATTTCTAAAATACTACTTCGTAATAAAGTGAATAATTTATTTGGAATTATATATTTATTTTAGTTAACCAAGAATGAAAATAACATGCTTTGAAGAAACTGGTGGAAGTTTCTTAACTAGTTACCAATGTTTTATTACATCATTTTGTTCTAATTTAAGAACATGGAATGTTGTATTGAACATAGAACTGGACCCGTATAAGAGTATATCCTAATTTTTTTATCCATACCAAAAAAATATTTCTTGGGTATTGTGTAGTGTTAGATTGTTCCCATACCACACCAAGGACGTAGCTACTATAGGTGAGTAAAGAACCCTACATATTGTTATGTTCTTGTAGATGTTTTTTTTTTGTTTTTAGCAATGTGAAAAATATTTATCATTTGGAGAAGGTTATTTAAAGAGGAAATAAATTAAAAAGAAACAGATCTCACTAATTCCCCTCCCCATCTCAGTGATACATAGATCGTGGTTGCACAATGACACCATAGTCCTCAAGTTCCCAATTGAACTGGACACCCTATTTGTGGCTCCCCTACCACAACTACGCTCTTGGTCCATAACCAAAAAATGATCCTTAAATATATATAAGGAAAAATATTATAATAGGACACTGCAATGAGGGTTCATCTATCTCATACAGCGAATGAGGCATTCCAAATACAAAAACAACTCTATATAGCCCTTGGCATCCCACCACTGATCATTTATCAAGATCATGCCCGAACTGATATCTAAAAGATACGTATCACCTATTAGGGATTTTACAATAGTTATTGATTAAACATAGAGTATTGAACACTCTAGTGAGGGATATTCTCAATATAAGTTAAACCTTATGAAAAAGCCTATAGTAAGAAATCCTCAGTCGACCTTACAAGAATACAACCCATCCTCAAGTATTACATCACCCATAACCTCATACTTATCTAAACATCCCTTAAATGAATCCCAAACATGGAAAAAACCTTATGGTGTCAATTTACACTGAAGGATGCACATAAATGATCCCCAAACTATGGATCAAATACCACAATTCAGTGGTTTTGTTCCTCAACCATTGATTCCTTGAGAAATTATAAAAAAAATACACTGATCCAATACATCAATGGGTCCTATATTCAGAAATAATCTATATAACCACGTGATAGTCAAACTAATCATACAAAATCAAGGATTTTCACATATCTCGTGACCATAAATCAAGCCTCATTGATCATAACCCAATCCACTTGATGATTTTGAATCCAAACATCAATGTATCCCTTTAAAAAATATTCACCCCAAGTAAAGAACAATCCAATTAGTCTCTAATTACTGAAAGGATATATACATTGCAATATATATAGAAGTAATGTCATAATGGAATACTCATAAGTCATGTTATGAATCAAGGGTGAAAATATGAAAAAAAAATAAGATGGAAAAGTACATGGCATGCACCTTGAGTGCACAATGGGTATGCCAGAATGTCCTCCTTCACCATGTTCCATTACCCACTAAGCTTGTACTACCAAAATGTACATGATGTGAACTCATCCTGAAAGGTGCGTACCCCATAGGGAGATCTCAAACATGAACATGAACATGTACCCCTATATGTGGTTATTCCACGAGAGTATATAGCTACTGGTTGTGTATATAGTTTTGTCTAAGTAGTGTCCCCAACATGGACTTATGTATCGAAACATGGTGTATGGGAGAATAGTAGATCACACCCGACACCACCCCTATTGCGTGTGTCTTGAACACACATTCTATGTAACCTATTCTTCCTCTCCTAACCTAAAATTAATAACCCATGGCATGTTTTATATGAACTACATACCATGTAAATAGTTTCCATAATTTAAATCCCGTATGATCTCACTGAAATCCCTGATTATCCCCAAAACTAATAGATATACAATCTTTAAAACTAAAAAAATACACTATGGGATTTGTGGATAAAGAATTTAAATATTACTTTGACCTAGATTTGTTCCACCCCACCCCAACACCTTGATCCAGAACTATGCAAGCACGTGACATGATATCCCTCTCACTCCCCCTCTCTTTCCCTAGACTAAATGCAAAACCCATAGGGGGAAACTAGTGTATGTAACAACCCAAGGGATGAAATAAAGAAAAGGGAAAAAATAAAAACAATGTAAAAGGAGAAAAAGAAAAAGAAATCAAAAAAGTTTATCAGGCCCTACAAAACCCTATAATTTTATAAAATATATGTTTTTAAAATAAATTTAATTCTATCAATATATTGTGTTACATGAAACATTAGATTTTAACCAACCACAATATATTATTAATAATACCACAAAACATGACTATTATAAATAATCTTTTAAACAAGGTGGTATGAATATAAATAATGAGAATTTAAAAATTATGTATGATGGTTTTGGATAACTAAAATATATTGCAACTAAGTAAATTTTTTATTAATATATTTATATACGTTGAATATAAATTATTTTCAAATAATGATTTATATTTTGTTCTGAACAAACAATAAAATTAATTTTTCCACTTTTCAAAAATGTATATGGAAATATTAACATAATTTCTAGAATAATCATGTTGAAAGTATTTTATGGTGGTTTATTTATTTTTTAAAAATATTAATTTTTAATGAATAGTGAAAAAACAAATTTTTGTAAATAGTTAACATTTCTTAAATAATTTACATGTTAAAATTTGTTTCAATATAGTTATAAATATTAAAAATAGTACAAATTAATTATCTCATTTACAATTAAAACTAGTTTACCATGGGTTAAAATAAAACAATACAGCAAAAAATGAAAAAAAACTTGTCCAATTACTATTAGATAAATATATTTGGACCTTATCTAATTTAATGTTTTTGAATGAGCCATTTTGATGGATTTTTGAAGGTATAAAATGTTATCATAACTATTTCTTTTCAAAAATTTCATGTGTTTCCATTTCCCCACTTATAAAAGACAACATCCTAGCCTTACATATTCACACTTATAAGGGCTTTATATTAGAAATTACCTACCCAAATACATTATTTAATTCCATACCCATGTCCTAGAGGACTTATTTTGATTATAAAATCCTTCTAATAAGGCATTTTTTACAATCATAAGGAGGTTGATTGAAGAAGAGGTATCGTTCTTAACCAATATATTTTTTTCACCACCTCCTTAAAATATTATTCAAATATGATTATATTAAAACATTAGTATATAATATATACTAATATGTTATTATTTTAGTTTAATAACACAAATACATCTCCTCATCAATCAAATGGGAAATAAAACTGTTGATTCCGAGTATAGTGGACTTCCACCTCATAAATTGATGTAATTTGTTTTCTATAACAACCACTCACAAATAGATTTAGTTATGGATTTAAATTACATATATGATATTTATTACAAAGTTTTTATTTTTTAATTATAACTTCACATTGAAATTTTTACCCTCCAACCCGTATTAAAATGATTACATCGCTCATGTATACGTGTGGACTATAAGCTCCATGAAGTGATGTGACTCATTTTTCATTTCATTTTGAAATTTATGGTAATGAAGAGAGATTTAATCACAATAAATTATCTGTATGAAATAAAAATTATTCATTAAAGGTGATATATTATTAACCATTATTTCATTCCATCCATCGAGAAAATGGAAACAACATTCATGCCTGTGTACGTCATATTGTTTCCCTTAATGATGAAATTCATTTTCTATATATAACATTAATTAACTGCTGAAAATACATATATAATAAATATATATAATATTTATATCCTATATAACATTATTTATATGATATAATGATAATAAAAGTGAAAGAACTAAAAATTATTAACCAAAATATCATAAAAAACAAAGTAGTTGTTACCCAATGTTCAAATTTAACAAAGAATTTGTAAAAGACCGGCGATAAACAGTTATAATTACATATTATATGATATTAAAAAAATGATTATTAATATAAAATATATTTATATTAAAAATATATTTATTATAAAGGATTCTTGAATGTGTATGAAGAAATTCGAGACTCGTGGTAAGGCATTTTTATCTCAAATTTCATTCTTTGGAAAAAAATATCATGTTATTAAACAATCTAATTTTATGAGATGTATGTACATAACCATTGAAATTTTATTAGTTTAATTTATTTATTCTAAATAGATTTTATTTTTCAACTAATTTTATTCTTTATTGGCTCTTATTATTGAAATGTTATGAAAGAATGTAAGGTATTATCATCTCACATTTATTATCTGTTGGACACATTCCATATTCAGCACTTATTTGTTTGGTTGTGTATACACTACATATTAATATATATTTTTATTACTCTCATGAATATTATGGGAATTAATTTCTATATAATTTTCTTTCTTTAATGGTTCTTACGATTCAAATTTAACAAAACTGGTATATGTTTTATTTTAAAATATCATTACTTATAGGGATTGTTAATGATTATGCTTCTGATGATCAAATATTATGATAAATATCTCAAGAAAATCAATAATTTTCATCTCCAATATTTAGTTTTTGATAATAATCATTTTCATTCCATTTTCTTAACTTTATGTACTCATCATTCCAAAATATTGTTTTTTAAAGAAAAACTGACTCGATTTCTTTCCTCGGTCAAAAATCACTTTTCCACCTTTTCCATATTTTCTAAAAAAAATTAAATATATTTTATACTATTATAGAATGACTGTTTAATGAGTTTTTTTCCCAATTTTTAATTTTTTTAAAAAAGTTTTTGAAGGAATATTCATTTCATTTTCCAAACAAGGTATAGTTTATTTTTAGTAAGTATGTGAATAGAATATTTTTTCACCAATTAGAGAATGAACATGAATTTATACTTCCAGGACCCCTAAAAAATTTAAAGCTTAAATTACATTTTTATGTTTTTATTTCCATATTAAAATTTTTTCTTTATCATTTATGATTTTTTAAAAATTTGAAATTTGTGATTTCCAAGTGGAAAGGCTATTTTCTTCATTAAATGTCCCCAGTAATCTTTCAAAAATATTCACTATCTCAAATAACATCCTTCAATATCTCATGATTTAGAAAGGATTTGACTTGTGTTTAAACACAATTTAGTAAGGGTATTTGTCCACTATGATTCTCTCAATCGTGAACCATGACTAATACTATGGTTTGGGGTGTGAAATCTTAGAACAATGATAGTATTAGGAGTGAACATTAACTAAAATGAGGTATATGGGTTTGAACCCATTCCACTACGATATTCTCAGTAGTGAGATGTGACCATTGTTGAATTGTATTAATGGTCTTATATGTATTTCACAATTTAATGTCATATGCTAATGTCATATTCCTATGGATCATGTTTATTGATTCATTTATGATTCTTGTATTATAAAATTCTAATATTTAATCCAATATTAACAATTGTGATCTTTGATATAAAGGGTATGGATTAAAATTTTTAATCTCAAGTTATCATGACCTTATTCCCATGTTATTATTTTGTAGTCATTGATATCTCCCTTGTTTACCTATTGTGAGAATATGATCTCACCCATTATTATATTTTTTATCTCTAGGTTATAAAGAATAATGATATGTATAATGTGTATATAAATAGTTATAGTTATGAAAAACAAAGTGGGGGATGTTGTAGTTCAAATTTTTATGTATCAAGGTTTCAAATGATAGTAAACCATTATAGAGATCAGGATTGTATTTATTATAAAATGAAGTGAATGTTCATTATAATGATGTAATATCTATATATGAAATTCTTAGGCTGCTATAGTGGGTATGAAAGGAAAACATTATATAAAAATTGGAAGTAGGATGAGAAATCCCTATTGAGAACTCCGAGGATTATTATGATTATATGTCTAAATATATAAAAGAGTCTTGGAATTTTGGTGAAGTATAAAGAAAGTGGTTTCTAATAAATTATATCCCTATACACTTACTAAAAGTTGACGTAGTTCTAGAATAGTTGTACCTAGGGGTCAAAACTCTAAAAATGGTGCATTTGATTTTAAACTGTTCATCACCTAGTGCTAGACAATGAGCCATGCTGAACACCTATTTTATTCTCCTGGGAGATATGTTTTGGATATTCACTAACTCCTTACAAACCATTATGAATGATCAGAATATATGGGGACCATGAATCACCAATGATAAACCTATGGTGTTCTATATTGAAAACAATGTGTCATTATTTGGACATCTTATGAATTATTTTTCATTATTGGTCACTCAGATTCAATATTTATAATTATCATGAGAACCAATTTGGTTTAAATAAGGTAATGATGATGGAATGATGATACAGGCGTGGGGATAAGTTTCCTAAAGTATTTGAGTATCTTACTTGAGAATAGTTATATAAATTACTATAAATTATGATTATTATTTATAAATGATAATTCATATCCCCAATGATTATATGTTGAACTGGTAGTGAAATCCATAAATGGAATGATGATTTAATCTCAAATCCATGAATCTTCTCTTCTTAATGTTTCTAAGAATGTGTCTTTTAAAAATAACATCATTATCTATTTTGTTCAATTTGATATTATCATAGGTGTGGATTGGATTTCACTATGTATATATTTATCCCACATTAATTTTCAATTTAGGGATTTAATGTTTTATATTCCTAACCAACCTTTGATTTTCTATTAGTGCGATGATAAATAAGAACTTATAATGGAGATCACATACATTTTATGTGTCCTAATTCCTATTCAAAAGGGGATTTCTTCATATATTTTTGGGAACAAACATAGAATTAATTATATGCCTATTTTTGGTAGTTTTTAAGTATTTCTATAATATTTTCATAGTCTTTCTCGAAATAATGATGTTTGGTTCTCAATAGAACTCATATATTGTGCAATGTGTAATTCATAGACTCCATATAAAGTGGACCTGATTGAATGACTTGAACTGAAGAAGAAATTCTATGAGAATTTTGCGAATTGATTCATTTAGTATATTATTTTACCTTGGGGTGAAGCTGTCCTTTTTTAAGAAGAAATGTTGTTCTATGTGACTCTGTAATGATTATTAATAAATAAACAATATAAAAATAAAAAAATTATTCTCTACCCTATATTGATGGCTTGTTTTACCAAAAACAAGTAGCTAAATTATTTTCCAATATTGAATTTCATTTTGGATATAATTAATTATTTTTTAAGAAGGAGGTCATACACGGTATAACATTCTGTGCAAGGTATGGGAACTATGAATATATAGTGATGGAGTTTGAAATTCTTAATTCCACCACTATTGTCCTGGATTTAATGAATATCATCATTATAGATTCTGTTGTAAATTTTAAATTAGTATTTATAGATGATATTGTTATATATTCAAATGGAATGGTGGAGCATGAAGATCACTTGGTAATTGTGCTATAGACCATAAGGAAGGAGAAACTGTATGAAAAATTTAAGAAGAGTGAATTTATTAAATAAACAGTTTATTTTTTAGGACATATAATCTCAAACAGGGGTATATAAATGGATCCATAAAAGATGGAGGCTATTGAAAATTTTCTCAAACCTACCATGGTGATAGAGATATATAGTTTACTTAGTTTGGTAGGATATTATTGATGCCTTGTGGAACAAATTTTCTCATGAAATTGGTATCCACGAACCAAGTTAACTCAAAAGATATCTGCGTTACTTTGGATTGATGAATATGAATAAAATTTCAAGGAACTTGGGATATTCTTAGTTAGTGTATATATTATTACATTACTATAAAATTTATAAAATTTTATAATATATAGTTATGTATTGAAGAATGGGTTGAGATGTTTCCTCGTGCAGAATGATATGGTGATAAATTGTTCCTCAAGAATATTTAAGGTTCATTTAAAAATTTACCTAACACATGATTTTGGGTTTTCTATGGTCATTTGTAAATTAAAAATATTGGTTTAATATATTTATGGAGAAATGTGCGATATATATATATAAAATAATAGTTTATTTTATATATTTAACGAGAAATAATTGAACATGCACATGAAAGGTTGGTTGAATCTAATTAAGGATTTTGAATGATCAATACATTACCACTCTGAGAATGAAAACATGGTTGCCGAAGCTTTGATTCGAAAGGATCATTATATCTTATCTATGACAAAGAATATAAAAGATCCAATATTTCTATAATTTAAAACATTGGACATAGAAATCTAGAATGTAGGGGAGGAATATTATTTTTCTCAAATGATTGTAAAACTATTCATACAAGTGAATTTTAAAGAGACTAAGAAGGTTGATATAGTTTTTTATAAGAAGATGAGAAATTTTATTTAGTTTAACCTCAAATGTGATTGAATAATAGGGATTAGGAACCTTGTATGTGTCACATACAAACAATATTTATAGAAGGATATGTTAGAGGAATCTCATAGTTCTTCATTCTCTAGTCATCCTGGAATTACAAAGATGTAATGGAATTTGAATGTGAATCTCTAATGGGATGGAATAAAGACAGGTATTGAATAATTTTTTTTCTCATTATATACATGTAAAAAAGTAATGGATGGATAAAAAATGTGTATGGGTATATAATAATCATGGCACATACAAAATGGGAAATGAGAAAACATAACCATTTATTTTTTCATCTAACACCCCAAAACATCTAAATGGAATAATTCTATATTGGTTGTAGTCGATCACCATACAAATTCAACACACTTAATTGATTTTATATAAGATATATCTTCAGAAAATCTTGATAGGTATACATTATGGTTGTTCTATGGTTTTATGAAGTACCACATTCTATTGTATCTGATTAGGTTTTGAGATTTACATCATAGTTCTAGTGAATTGTTCAAAATTCTATTGATTCAAAATTTATTTTTAACACTATGTGTCATTATCTAATAGATGGTAAGTTATAGAGAATAATTCAAACCCTATATGATATTCTATGAACTTATTCAGTGTATTTCAAAGGGGTTAAGTCAACAACTTCCTCTAGTAAAGTTTTCATATAACAATTGATTTCACACAATCATTTGGATGGATCCTTATGAATCCATCTATGGAAAGAAGTATATAAATCCAATGTGTTGATATAATGTTATTGAATTAATTATATTGGGTATGGAGCTGGTTGATGAAATAAAATAGAAGGTTAGATCTATTGAAAAACACATATGGGTAGCACAAAGTCAAAAAATGTTATATTTCTAATCATTGGCATGGTCGGGAATTTTATAACACCTCAATCATTTTATGGTATGATTCTATTAAATAAATTATATTAATTGACTAATTTTCATAAATCATTGTATTAGTTTGAAACCACACTTTTTTATTTAGTAGATAGTCATAACCTATCCATTAAACATAAATTTTCCACTTCTATGTTTCGAATTTAAAAAACATGTCATCTAGAGTTGTGACAAGTAAGCCATTTGGGGTCTGATAGAACCAACTGGATTTTTTTTTGAATATTAACATGACCATATGAATAGTAATAAAATAGTAATATGACGTCTATGAATATTAAATAATTATAATATTTTATTTTCTTAAGGTAAGAAGATAATGAGGTCTTAATTAATTTTTCAATGTGATATAAAACGAATTATACCTTTAAAATTTTTATTTTTTTTAATTAACTATGAATTTATCTAAAAATTAAATTAATAATATTTATAAAATTATTTTCAAAAAATAGATTTCATTTTTTAATTCTACACATCGAATAATGGTGAGGGTGAATTTTTTGGATTTTTCTAAAATACTCGAATTTTTTTGAATAGTAAAAATACAGTTTTGAGTTTTCAGTTGTCTAATGACATCATAATGATGTAATAATTAACTATAAAAGGCTGATTGATTATTTCATAGTAACATATGACATGAAATTTCCCAGGTGGCTAAAACCATGTGAAAATACCATGGGTAGGCCCATGGTTTTGCAAAAACCACAAATGAGGGGTCCCTTTTAATAAATAAAAAACACCCTCTTATTTACTATAAATACCCACTCATACATTCATTTTCCTTCATTAAAAATTCATAATACTTGATTATCTGGTAGTTTTACCTCCCTAGTAATCCTTCCAATGTGTTCGCAATCCCCCAAGGTCCCATCCATCATGTTTTTGGAATAACTCATCAAGGTAAGGGAATCTACCACCATTTTATTTTCATAAAGCATTAATTTTTTTATTATTTATTTTCAACTAGATAATGTTTATATATGTCCTTAAATATTCCACTTTATATAAATATTATGTAAGAGTGATTATATACACCATTTATCTCATCGAAATAGTTTTTGAAAATTTAAGTGACGCTGTTAGGCTGCCGAATTTTTGTGAGATATTTTTCAGTTTTCTTCAAATTTGAGTTCCTTTAATTTATACTTCTTTTGTAAACTACCCTCATAAAAATGATAATATAATTCCATTAACTTAAATTAACTATAATTTTATTATTCAAATGTAATATGTCATCATCATCTCTCTTTCTCCATCCTCTTATACCAAAAACACCATCCGAGATGTGTTAATTTATCACATTCAAGGACGACAGGTTCTCATTTTCTATTAGTATCATCAAGAGTGGTCATGAAAAAATTTAAATGATTGAAACATATCATAATATATTTATGTAACCTTGTAAAATTTTCTTTAATCCATACACACTCATAATATAAAATAATAATTCATAACAAGTTCATTATGAACAAAACCGCCAAGTTAATCCAAACGTTTGAAATTAAATTTTAACTAATGAATAATCAACATTGTATATAACCCAAAATAATTATAAAATATTTTATATCTCTGTAATTTCATTAATAATATATATTAACATTTTTTTGTTTAACCCCACATCAAACTAACTTCCATTCATGAATACAGGTAAACCGATCATGAAAACCTAGGAAGAAAATACTTCCAAAACAATAATATTGAACCTCTTAAACCCATAAAATGGAAATTAATGAACCTAATAAGGTTATAATAAATAAATTAAATGTATAGGAGGTTATATAATTATTAATTAATTAAGAAAATTTGATTATTCAGGCAATTAATTAAAATTAAGAACACACTCAATCATAAGGTAAGGGGTTTCTCATCTCACATTTAATTCTATTTGATTTCCATTGTTTGCCCATTATTTCTTGTATATGGTATATGTGTACAACTATTTGATATATAATATCATTATTATATTTATATTTATGGTATTATATGATTCATTTGGTTATTCTTGACTTTGGGTTATACAATTCAATAGATTACAATATGGTATGTGACTTTGTCTGAATTTCCATTTCATTGAGACCTACTTTGTATTTTGCACCTAATATTTATAATTTGGTGTTTATAATACCCATATGAGATAATTTATCATTTGAAATTATAATTTTGGTAAATATACATTTTTTTAGAATTGACATTACCATTTCTTGAAGTCGTATACCATTTCACATACAATGTTAATTTGGAATGTTGTTTTAACTATGATAATATTGAAGAATCCATATTCTATACTCTATACGGATATTGAGAAGGGAAATTTCACTTGTATTAAATCTATTTATAAATAATTATTTTGACTTGTAGTGGTGGGTGGGTACCGCTATAGGCCCTCGATGCATCAACATGTCTCATGAGACAAATCAGTTGGTGACAAACCCTTCGAATTTGTTTCCTAAAATCACAACAGTTTATGCCCACAAAACTAAACCATTTTAATGGCATTATGGTCTCATGTTCATGATACATGACATATAATTAATAAAAATTCTCTTTATTCATGATCAATTATTACTATCCCAATGGTTTTCACTAAGAAAAAATCTATGGATGCAGTTTCATTCTTAGTTTATTAATGGCATGAGTTATTCATTTATTCACCATGCCATATTGATTTAGTCAAATTGTTTATGATTCACTTTTTTTATGAATTCATGCTTCCCCTATTTGTAACCCTTAATGAGAATTTGATCTCACCCCTTTCTTTTTTTTTACCTTCAACATTTTATGAAGAAGAGATCATTTATTGAGTTTCTGTGGATGCATTTTTTAGTTTTTGTTATTTATTGTTTTTTGAAACCTTTTCTAATATAATTGGAGTTACATTAGTGTATATAGTTTCTTAAATATTACTAAACTGATCTTTCCATAAAGATTTCATTCCTACTAACCAATCCAATGTAATAAATAAATCACCGTATCTAGTCTAGAAGTGTTGGGGGTGTTACAATTGGTATTAGGGGAAGTTTAGTTGAAAACATGGAAACTAGAGTAGAAAATATAGAGTATGGAACAGAGACCTAAGTTATTATTTGAGGATAAATGTACAAGAACATCCTGGTATTTTGGTAAGTAATGTATTATGTGAATCTTTCTAGCAAATACATCCATGTTAGGATACAAACAGGTAGAGGTTGCTCTGGCACAATTGTACCTAGGTGTGAAAGCTCAGAAAAGGAGTTTCGGGCTTGACCCGGGGTATCCTGGTACATGTCAATGAGCCTTTATTCATTCTTCGTATTGACACTCTTAGGGGATATGCTTAAGATAATTCACATTTTCATTACAATACCTTAAAAAGTATTTTAAGGTGAATTTTTCTTAGAGAAACCATTTTTATGAGATTAGTTATGCATAGAATTTCAATCTATGTTATGTGATTTTCTATTTGAGATTCATAACCTAATATAGTGTATTCCATTTTTTGAAGATGGAGCCTAAAGGAAGAAGGGAAATCAATACCCGTGGGAAATTTAGGTATTTCCTCACTGAGTAAGTCAACACAGTCAATGTTAGAGAAGATCAGATCAGGAATATATTGGGACAACATTCTCAAGTTGTAACGAATAACCATTCAACACTTGTGTTGGATTGTTTCACATGGCAGAAGCCCCCATCTTTCAGTAGGACTACTAATTTAGTGGTTGCTGAGCAGTGGATAAAGTCCCTTTAAAAGATATTCATGGCATTAAGATACAATGAAGATGAATAGGTAGTACTGGAATTATATTGTCTCTAGGGTGATGTCGATCAATGGTAGCCCATGATTCTTAATACCATAGAGGAAGAAGAAATATAAGATATGTAAAGGAGTACTTTTTAAGGAATATTCTTCGCTAAAAATTTCCCTCGTGAGCAAGAAACCAAAATGAAAATACAATTCATTGGATTAAAGAAATGTAAAGAATACAGTGTTGAAGAGTATGAGGATACCTCCATAAGGCCATCCAATAATGCCATAGATTACGTGAGTGAATCTCCAAACAAAATGGGTCATTTATTTGAAGGTCTTATGCAATTTATTCTAAGGGCACTGGCTTCTTAAACATTTTCATTATATGATAAAATTGTATCATGTGCCATCAATATAGAGAAGAAATTTTCTAGATCAAATTTTTTCAAGGGAAGCAAAGATAAAAAGCGGTACTCTAATAATAAAGGAAAAGGTGAAGTGCCAAAGATGAAAAAGGGAATTATGTATTTCCCAATATGCATGAACTGTGGAATGAATTGTCCCAGTAAATTCCTGAAAGGAATGTGATTTTTCAATAAGTGTGGATAAAAGGGCCATCGATCTAGTGAATACAAGGGGAAGAATCAATTCAATGATGTTCAATGATACAATTGTGGGGAGATGGGACACTATGAAAATGAGTTTCCTATGTGCCAAAGAAATTTGCCTCAGAAAATTCCATGAGAGAAAGGGAAAGAATATGTGATTGCAACCATAGAGGTTTAAGTTCTTAATGAAGAGGTTATAGGTACGTTAATTGATTCATCATATTTGGTCATTGCATTATTTTATTTTGGATCATTGCATTTATTTATATCTTCTCAGTTTCCCACGAAAATTAGACACGTCCAATTTGATATAATAAAGGATTTGTCAGTCAAAAATTCTAGGGGATGTATCATTTCAATAAAGGCGTGTCGACCGATCCCCCTCATGGAAAATAAATGTGATTTAGTTTCTAACCTTATTATTATAACAATGACTGAATTTGTTATAATTCTCGGTATGAATTGGCTGTAGAATTATGATGCGAAGATCTATTGAAGAAGAAGGAAGTTATAATCTTGGAAAATGGTGTAAAATAACTTATTTTTAGAGAAGAAACCTCGCCATTTGATTATTCTCTAGATCCACCCTCAACAGCTCTATTGAATGCAATTATTAAAGAGGAGGATAACCTAATATCTACAGGAGAGGAAGCAAATCTTCAAATTGAATATGTACATATTGGGAAAAAATAAATTGATGTATTTCTAGAGGATTTACCTAGACATAGACCAAAGCGGGAAGTTGAGTTCTCTATTGATTTAATTCTTAGTGCAATACCTATATCAAATACTCCATATATAATTACCACTATAGAATTAGTGGAGCTAAAAAAAATAGAGGAATTGAGTGAAAATGATTTATTCAACCTAGTGTTTCTCCATGGGGAGCCCATGTCCTCTTTGTCAAGAAGAAAGATGGATCCATGAGGCTATGCATTGATTACCGGGACATCAATGCTATTACAATAAAGAATAAGTATCTTCTTCCATGAATTGATGATTTATTTGATCAACTTCATGGATCAAAATACTTTTTGAAGAATGACCTTCGATCTAGATATCATCAGCTATGTGTGAGGAAGGAAGATATTACGAAGGCAGTATTTCAAACCAAGTATAGACATTACAAGTTTATATTGATGCCTTTTGGACTGACTAATGAAACCTATGTTTTCTTGGATTTAAATAATAGAGTTTTCATGGAATATCTTGATAAATTTGTTGTGGTATTCATTGATGATATTCTGGTATACTGAAAAAGCAATTAAGACCATGAGAATCACCGGCAGATTATTCTGAAAACTCTTAGATGAAGTAAATTATTTGGGAAGTTTATCAAGTGTGAATTATGGATTCAATAAGTTTATTTTATAGGCCATATTATCTCTAAGGATGGAATAATATTTAATCCTATGAAGAAAAAGGAAATCCAATAATGTCCCAAGCCAACGAACATAACTGGGGTACAAAGTTTTATTGGGTTAGAAAGTTACTATCGGTGTTTCGTTCAAAATTTCCCCCGACTAGCTAACCCTATAACCAAACTCACATGTAATGGAGTTAAGTTTTAGGGGATGAAATAATTTACAAAATGTTTTGAATAATTGAAGAGAATATTTCCCAATTCTCCAATTTTGACTCTTTCATCTAGAATTAATGTAATTATAATATATAGTGATGCATCAAAGAATGGGATGGGTGGCTTCCTTATGAAAAATTATGAAGTTATTTCTTATGCATCAATATTGTTTAAGACTCAAGAGAAAAATTATCCACCTCTTGATCTTGAGTTAGCAGCTATAATCATTGCTCTGAAAATGCGGAGAAATTATAATTATGGTAAAAATTGTGAGATATACACAGATCCAAAGAGTTTTAAATACATTTTTGCAAAAAAATAACTCAACAAAAGGAAAAGGAGATGGCTCTATTTACTCAAAGATTACGATTGTTCAATACCCTTCCACCCAGTAAACGTAAACAAGGTGGTAGATTCATTAAACAGAAAATATCATGGACTTTTGACTCAAATAAGGACTGAGTGAGATCCTATACTAATGGACCTACTAAATATGGATATGGGAATTGTTAAAGAAGGGAAAAAATCTTTCAACATTAAAATTATTGCTAAAAAATCATTACTAGAGAGGATAAAAATATCTTAATCTAATGATGAAAATATACATAAAAAATGAATGATGTTAAGGATGGGATATTGCAAGGATTTGTGTATGAGGAAGGAGTGCTAAAATTTGGGAAGATATTATGCGTTCCATCGGTACCGGAGCTAAAAAGGGAACTATTAAAAGATTCTCATAGATCAAATTTATCTATACACCGTAGTAGCACAATGATGTATAGAGATCTGATGTAACATTTTTGGTGGGATAATATGAAGCTAGAAATTGTTGACTATGTGTAAATGTGCCTAGTCTGTAAAAAAGTGAAATGAGAGAGACACCATCATATAAGGGTGATGCAACCTCTACCTATTCCTACGTGGAAGTGGAATGTCATTACAATGGACTTTATCATTGGACTATTGAGGACACCTAGATGGAATGATGCAACATGGTTAATTGTTGACCTTCTAACAAAATCAACACATTTCCTTACTATAAGAGAAGATTTACCACTTGAGCACATGGAAAGGAATTATATTAATGAAGTTGTAAGACTTCATGGTACACCTATATCGATTGTGTCGAATATAGATCCCTGGTTTACAATAAAATTATGTAAAAGTCTCGTGAAGGCTTTGAATACTGAGATTTGTATGAGTACTACTTCTCACCCCCAAACCGATGGATAGTCTGAAAGAACTATTCAAACACTGGAAGACATGTTGAGATCATACTCTCTTGACTTTCATGGTATGTGGGATAAATACTTGAATTTGGTATAATTTTTTTACAATCATAGTTTCCATTCCAGTATTCAAATAGCTCTATATGAAGAATTATATGGAAAGAGATGTCGAACTCCAACTTGTTGTGATGAAGTTGGTGAGAGGAAACTTATAGGTCTAGAACTTAGTGAAGAGACCAAGACAATGGTAATGACAATACAATCCCATATTAATGCAGTCCAAAGTAGGCCTAAGAGTTATGCTGACAACTGAAGAAAGGATTCGGAATTCCAGGAGGGAGATCATGTCTTTATAAAAGTATCTCCATGGAAGGGTGTGTTAAGTTTCGATAAGAAAGGGAAACAGAGCCCTAGGTACATTGGAACATTTGAAAATATGAAATGAATCAGATTTATAGCTTACCATTTAGCAATTCCATCAAGTATCTCCGAAGTTCATGATGTGTTCCATATGTCATTTTTGAAGAAATAAATGACAGACCCGATGCATGTAATCACATATGACGATATTTAACTGGAACCTAATTTTTCATACAATGAAGAGACTATCAGGATTCTTGACACAAAGGAGAATGTATTGGGAAATCAGGCATAAAAGGGTCATAATAATATTATTTTGGCATAAAAGGGTCATAAGAATAACCTTCAATATTAAATGAAGTATTGATCTTAATGAGGAAGTGTATGCGAGTCTTTATGGATCCTATAAAAATACAACAATGATTTTATAATCATTTATTTATTATAAATTATATTTTTTTTAGGAAACAGGTGATGAAAGTTGAAGGAATGGGGGATAATAATTATTGTCTACTAGTTTATGGTTTTCTTAGAAGGAAAGAATCCACTAGAAGGATTGGAAGTTACAAATCTTTCTTATGTAGGCCAGATGATCCTATTCCATTCCTAAAGTTCTCAAAGTCATGTATATGTCATGATTTCAATCAGGATTTTGTAAAATAAGAATGTTTGTGAAGTCAAATATTTCTGGTTTCTATTCATCGGTGTAATATCAATGGACGTGTAATTGTTTGGACACTGAGAATATTTATTTGAAAAGTAATAATAAAAAGATTTGGTTTTCAGTCAGACCAATAAGAAACAAGATAAAAACCCTTAAAGAAAGAAGATCATAAGGAACAAAGTTAATGCTTACCCCTATCCATCAAACATAATGTGACCCTGATCATCAGAGTAATCCAAACACCAATAATCATATGATGCAATGGTTGAAAAAGTTGATCAGATGTAGAATTGTTTTTTTGGATGTTTTTGGAACCAATGAACATGAAATGAAGTGGATATTATTGGAAAAAATGGGTATAAGAAATATATATACTGGTCAGCTGAGAGAAGATCAACAACATAGTCAACCATTTTCATTAGGTTGAATAGTTTTATAATTTGGGTCAAGAATTAAATAAAACACATATATTTTTTTGAGGGTAAAGAGAGAAATCATATGTGTTATGTGAATTTATAAAATTTTACATGTGTCTTTGGAATGGAAGTGACACAAATTCAGAATAGTGAAATAGATACTAATTCATAAGGTTTGGACTGAGAATGATCAGATTTCTTTCTGTTATTATTTAATATCCTGATGATAAGTATTTAGTCCTAGTATAATAATATATAGGTAAATAATGTAAGAGTGACCCAATGTATTTATTATAGAGGAGAAATCTTAATGACAATTAGAATCAGACTAAAAATAGTCAAAATGTATGAAGCTAGATAAATTTTTTATAAGATTCATGAAGGTTCGAGAAAAATTAAGAATAGTTGAGGAATATTGAAAGAGTCAAAGATTAATCTAAAATGAATGGGAAAATTGATCTTCATGAAATTTGATTAAGCCAAAAAAAATTCAGATTCCCTCCCAATCCACATTTGAAACAGATAAAAAAAGAAGGGAGTACATTGTACATTCTAATTCTTGTACTATTTATGGGTAAAGGGAGAGAAGTAAAAAAACACTACAGTTTTGAAGGGACAATTAGTTTATGATTTGAGAATCACTGGGGAAGTTTGTATGACTAAATAAGAACAGGAAGGAAGATAATATTTGTAGTTTCTCTAAATGGACTAAATCATCTTACTTTGAAATTAGACTGAGATTTTCTGACTACTACAGAAGTAGTGTAGAAGTATTTTAGTGATATTCTGATAGATTTATATTTACAGACTGAGAAATCAGACTGATGAATCAATCAACCGAATCAGAGTGAGTTATATTATAATGTTGAGGGAAGTTCTTATCTACTACTGTGTAATAAAGTGAATCATTTATTTTGAAGTTAATATTTGTGAAATATGACAAGGCAGAACCACAACATGTTTTGAAGCAGCTGGAGAATGTTTCCTAACTTTTTACACAAATGTTATTACATCAATTCATGCTAGTTAAAGTACATGAACTGTTGTATTGATCATATTACTTCACAAGTGTAAGTGTATTTCTTAATTGTTTATCCATACCAAAGGACTGTTTTCTAGTGGATTGTGAGGTATTGTATTTTTTCCAAACCACACCAAAGACGTAAATGCTATTTTGAGTAGTGAACGCTTTAAATTATTATGTTCAAGTGGATGTCTGATCGTATTGTTTTCAGTAATGTGATAAATCATTAACAGAAGATGACTTTTTTCAGAAGTAAGGAAACATAAAAGAAAATTATATCACTGATTCACCCCTCCCCCATTCAGAGATACTTACACCCTGTAAGGGCATAAAAAATTGGAATCAGAGGGAAGGTTCCCTTCATTTACTCTTTTATCACATTTTTAAGACAAGTTGTGATAGAGACTCAGAATTGAGTGAACAATGAGGGGATTCTGATCTTTAATGGTAAGACCATTAATATCTAAAAAGATATAATGTTGGGTTGTCTTATGTCTATTGGGTATGATTCTAATGAACCGACAACATATTGATTACTTATTATTGATGAGAAAAGTTCCTCTCACATCTATTGAAAAGAATAATATTTAGTATGATGGAAGAGATAATAATTCTTTACTCTCATCACTTTATAAAAGTGTGTTTCGAAGAGTGAAAGATGATTCCACTACTAAAGGTATCTAAGAAAAGTTAAAGAGTATTTATGAAGGAAATACAAAAGTGAGCAAAAACATGTTACAATTTTAGAGATTAAAGTATGAGTATCTCAAGATGGGTGAGTATTAATATGTTAGTGACTTATTTACTATGTTAAATGAAATTTTTATTTATATTATATGTCTTCATCAAAAATTGTAACTTTTGAAAATTGTTGAAAATATTTTTAGAATTGTTCCTAAAAAGTATGATGAAAATGTTTCCTTGTTGGAAGATAGCGATCTATAAACATTATCCCTAGAATACTTTCAATGTACACTCATTACTTATGAAATGGGAAGGGAAAAAGTTATAAAAGGCAAAAACAAAAGTTGATTGATAAATTTTTTTCAAGGATTCCAAGATAGAAAAACATACTTTGATTTTTGAAGAAGAATAAGAAGTTAATGACTCTAATTTTGAAAATTTGGTATGTAAAAAACATGATGAAAATTTTCCCTTCTTTTTAAAAAATTTGAAAATAGGTACAAAGAAGATATATGGAAAGACTTCCCTTGAATTATTTTTTGAATTTAGAGTTTTTAGGAACACTGTAAATAATTTTCCTCTAAGAAAAAAGAATATGTGGATAGTTATGAAGATGAATGATATAGTGACCCTAAATTTTTACATTATCAATATGTCGTTTTAAATATAAAAACATAAAATCATTAGAAAACATGCATCTAAAGGTTAATGTCTTGGGAATATTATCACCAATCATAACATTAATATAATATAACCTAGACAGTCTTTAAATCATTATTATTTATCTTCTTTGTGATATTGATATTATCCATAGTATAAGTAATCACTTAAGGATTTACATCAAAGAAATGGTTGAGATAAAATCCTAGTAAGACAATAGATAAGAGACATGAAACATGGGTGAGAATAATCATCGACATCATAACAGAAGAAAATTATCATCACCATAGTCATGATAATAAGAATTTGTTAATTTAATGTAATGTGGAAATGTATAAAAATGAAACATCGTGTCTTTGTGGTAAACTACTACACATAGTTGTTGAAAAATCTAGCATCATGTCCATGCATAAAATATGTTCATAATCACAACATCATAATTGTTAAAAATTATATCATCATGTTTTCACATATTTAACATTTTATCATGGGATATTCCACATTACCCAATGCATTGTAGTGTTATATAATTCGGAGAACACTCTTCAGATTATAACATTTATATAATCATGAATGACATATAGAAGATATATCAATAATAGTCCTAAAATTACCGTTGTAAAGAAAATGGATTATATGAGAATTTCATAAGTAATAAATTCATTAATAAAACTTTTGGTTCTGAAGTGTACTATGTAATAATATACTAGGTATAAGAATCATCAATCTTGAGTGAAGAAGAAACAATCTCAAGAGAAGTAAAACATATGGTTTTTGAAGGAATAGATCTTTTGGAAAAATTCTTTCATTTATCCTAAAATTAGATTAGAAGGATTTAAATCTCGTAAATTAAATATGGAGGAAAATGAAATTATATTTGGAATATATTAAAATAAAATCCAAACTGAAATTTGGCACGAATTGGAAATAACCCAAAAAAGGAAATTGGGTTCGAGAATCCCCACACCATATGTATGAATTTTTTATTCTAATTAATACCATAGATAAAAAAAAATATATTAATTAATTAGTGAATATAGAACCTCTTATACAGGTTTTTGATTCATTATAATTTCAAAAATTCATTTATATCCATTTTGAGAGTTGTAGTGTTCAAGTTTGTCATTCAGAAGTATTTGTTTTCATGGATTTCATGATCGATTCATTTGTATACATGTATGGAAGATCATGTAAAATGAGGATAATTAACCACAATTGAAGTTATATGTTATTAATTGACATACGAATGTATAATTAGTCTTATATGTTATTTTTAACATGCACGTGGAAGATTCATTAGAAAAAATGTTAGTGAAAATAATTAATATTAATTTTGGAGGTTTTCAATCACAATAAACAGGTTTTGTTTTCTCTTTAATATTATGTATATATGTTAGTTAGAGAACATATAAAGGTTATTAAATAAATTTTACAATCCCTTTTAACCATTATAATGGGTTTAAGTCCATTCTTGATAGTGGTAAAATAAAATGAAAACACATCATCCACGATGGTGGTAAATCGACACACCACGGACAATGTTTTCATATTTAGAATAAAAGGGAGATGAGTAGAGGTTTGATGATGATTATTCCATTAACATTATAAAAATACAGTATATATAAAATATTGCAGTTATCATTCCACTTGTATAAGGAGATATGAGTATAGAATGAAGAAATAAAATATAATGAAAATAATATAAAAGAAAAGTTATAGGGTTTTACCTCTTGAATTATTCTCCTTGAGCAGCTACTTATGGAGATTGGTTTTTTTATCATTTTCTAAGGCCAAAGGACCCTGAACATTGGGTAGGGAATAGGGTAGAGTGTTCGAAAACAATTGGAAAATATTCCAGGCTTCAGAAGTGTGAGGAAAAGAGGTGGTGAAGGGTTGTATTTATAATGGGGGAGATGAGTTTTTTTATTATTTCATTCATTATTTTATTATTTTGGATGAAGAATATGAATATTTTGAAGCTCATAACTAAATATAATCCAATAATTATATTTATTTTGATATTATTTTCTTACATCATCAATACATCATCTATCACTTAATAATTCATGTATTATTTAAATATCATAAATTACAGTACTTCACTATTCACTAAAAATTCAGCAGTTTTAAAACAAAATTCACCCTATGAATTTTTTAACTTGTATAACTCAAAAATGTATTAAATTTTTAAAAAATTAATTTTTAAATATGAGAAATTTATTTTTTCAATTAAAATTATCATTTACTTGGAAAATAGAGAATATAATATTATAAATGATTTTATAACTCTTTGAAAAATTAATTAAGGTATCATAAATTTAAATGTAATCATAAGACAACAAAATATTAATTTATAAATAAATTTTATGAAAACAATTATTCTTTTAAATCATTTTATTTATTAAAACATTGTAATTTAATAATTATATCTTAGAAAAATAACAAGACTTAATTTATCATTTCTATAATGTTTATTTACTTAAACCATGAAATAGATATATCATATTTTATTGATATGATGCCTAAGTTTTATTTATACATTTATAGGGAGGTTACTATTCTAGTATTTGGATTACTATTCTGAATAATCACATTATTATTTCGATGTTTAAGTTACTATTCCATTATTGTTGGTTATTTAACTTCTAGAATTACATATTATTCCTTTAATTATTCATTTAAAAAGTTCTTATTGTGTTCAATATTTTATTTTATGTGAATTATACTATATGACTTAATTATAAGGATATAGTTTCCATTTATAAAATTATAGTTCATTACATTTCCCCCCCTTATAAAATTTCAACCTCAATATTTCATTTTACATAAATATGTGTGGTCATTTTTCCTTTATCACTTCCTTCATTTTCCATGTTTCCTATTCATACATATGATTCCTCTATAGTACATTGACAAGGATAGTGGTCTTGTTGTGTATTCATATATCTCTATGGTCTAATATCTTCACTACCTTCTCGTCGTTAGAGATATCATTTTACAACTTGACCACTTCTATATTTTATACATGTGAGGGATAAGGTATGTAATTTATCAAGAAGGATGCATGGAATAAATCATATACATGAGACATGATTGGTGGAAGTGCTGGTCCATAGGCCATAACTTCAAAAACATAAAAAATATCTTAGTGGCTGATGTACTTGGGACTCGGCTTTCCTTTTATTCAAAATCTCATGATTTTCTTCCATGGATATATGTGAACGAATACAATTCCTTCGGCCTTAAACTATATGTATTATTAATGATTCTCTATATATAGTTTCTGTCAACTTTGAGCTTCCTTGATGTTCTGTTGAATTTTTTTCACTTTCTCCCCCATTTCTTCGACCATTTTAGATCCAAAAAATTTATGTTCACCAACTTAATCACAAAATGCTTGTGTTCTGATTCTTTTCCAATATTGGGATTCATATGGAGCCATTTGGAAGCTTGAGAGTAAATGGTTTTTTGTAAGAGGACTCTGTCAGTGGAAGATATTGGTATCTTCTTACTTTTAATACCATTGAACATGCTATCAAAATTTTCTTCTAGTATCTGAATAGTCAACACAGATTGGCCATAAGTTTGAGGATGATATTCCATATTAAAGTTCATATAAAGGTTTAGAGTAGGTTGTAGAATTTTCCAAAACATGGAGGTGATTCTCATATCTCGATTGAATACAATTGAAAGTGGTACTCCATGCAGGCTTATCGATTCTCTAATGTATATCCACGCATGTTGATCTAGTGAGAAGTACTCTGAAATTTCGATAAAGTGAGCTATCATTGAAACACGATCCACAAAAACCCATATAGAATTGTTTCATGTAGATGTCTTTATATGTTTGTTGACACGGTCTATAGTGATGTTTTCTCATTTCCACGTGGGTATGGGTAATGGTTGCAACATCTACTTAGACATTTTCCTTTCAACCTCCACTTTTTTACTTACTAGGATCATTATTGTATTTTTAGTGATCTCTTTTTCATGTTGCCCCACCAATAGTGATCTTATAAATCACGATACTTATTTGTGACCCCAGGTGAATAGATAAGGTTAATAGATTTGTGTCCTTTAGAAGTTATTTATTAATATTTGGATTATATGGTACACATAATCGTAACCTAAACATTACAAATCCTTCCCCATTAATTTTAAACTCTGAGGATTTCTACTTTCTCATAGCATCCAACTTCTTCTGAATTCTCACATCAGTTCTTTATACATATTTTATTTTATACATGAGGAATAGTTGATAAATCATTTGGGAAAGGATTTTGATGTTCCTTCCTTAATGATTCCCATGTACATCCTTTAATAATCTAAGAAGAATGGATCCTTCTTGATTAACATCATTAATAATGTTTCGGCTCATTTCTACTTAGATAATTCACCACCATATTATATTTTCTTGGAATGTATTAGATTGAACAGTCATAATACTTGATGTTATATAACTAGATTCACTGGATAATATTAAGATCCTTCACAAGAATATATATTTTAGGATCTTATGATTAGTATATATTTCACACTTCTCTATAGAGAGATAAAGCCTCTATATTTTCAATGAAAAAATCACTGCTTCCAACACCAGATCTTGTGTGGGACAGTTTTGATTAAGCATTTTAAATACCCTTGAAGAATAGGCTATCATTTTATTATTTTTCATCAGTAGACAACCTAAGACCTTCTTTGAAGCATCACTAAGTACCCCAAAGTGTTCCCCACTTATCATAAGCGTAAGAACTGGTGCAATGATACACCTCTTTTTTAACCCTTCAATATTGTCTTCACATTCACTGGTACAAGAAAACTGTTATCCCTTTTGATTTAACATATTTAAAATTATTTATAATCATGAGAAGTTATTCACAAAGCTCTATTAATACCCATGTAGACTAAGAAAATAAGAGATCACCATTACAGATGTTAGCCTAGGCCACTCTTCAATTTTCTTTTCCTTAGAAGGGTCCACAGATAATCCTTGGTTAGTGATAAAATTCCCCAAGAATGATACTTCCTCCACCCAAAACTCACATTTAGTGTATTTTTCATTAATACATTCCATTTAAAATTCCTTCAGAATAGTATTCAAATGCTTCTCATTTTCTCCCTTTCTCTTGGATTATATCATAATATCATCAATAAAGTCTAAAAAGAATCATCATGGTAATCTATAAAGACTCTATTTAAAAAGTCCATGAATATTAATGGAGAATTTGTGAGTTCATATAAAATCACTATAAACTCATAGTGTCCCCACATTGTTTGAAATACAATAATGGGAATATCTGCCTTCCTCAGATTTAATTGGTGATATCCCGACCGTAGGTCCATCTTGGATAAATACTTTTCCCAACATAGTTAATCGAACGAGTCTTCTATACATGGACTGGGAGACTTGTCCTTTATCATGAGTTTCTTAAGCTCATAATAGTCAATGTAGAGGCACATTTATCCATCCTTATTCTTGATGAATAGGATTAGTTCACCCCATAATGATGCACTTAGGAATATGAAACACTTGTCCATATTCAATTATAACTACTTATTTAGTTCCTCCAAATCAATGGTGTCCATTCTATAAGGGATCATTAATATCGGTATAGATCCAAGAATATGTTCAATAGAGAACCAACCCCTTGGTCAGGAAGATGACCAAGAATTTTTTCAGGGAACACATCATAACAGTCCCTTACAATAGGGATGTCTTCGAACTAGATTCTCTTCTTTGTCTCAATCATTTGTGTATGATATACATTCTCATGCAGTGAAATCATCCACAACTGAGAAGATTATTTTAAAGGAGATTCATCCACCAACTTACACTTTTATAGAATTAGAGGATTCCTAGGGATGTAAAGAGTGATATCACTTTCCCAACAATTGAGGATGTCGTTGCACAAATACATCCAATCGATTACCATAATAGAATAAAAATCCTCCAAAAGAAGTAGGATAATATTTCCTTCGAGGATCAATCCAAAAACATTAATTGGGAAGGATTGATATACATTAGATTCAATAATTTTCTAATTTTCTATTCCCAAAGATAACTCAAAGTCCATATTTTGAGGGGGTGTTTGAATGGTACTACTAGTCTTCAAAAATATCAATGCATGCATTGAACCCAAATTAAATAGTATATTAACCAATCATGAATAAATAACTAGAGTATATATCACCACATCATTTTTGGGCTCCAACTCAGTAGTAGTGATGGAATAATATTTAAGTTTCTCATTTGGATTTGGTGGTTTATGATGCTAATTTCCTTCATGGAGTTAAGGTTTAGTGAAAAATATTTCATTTTTCGCTTCTTCCCAAAATTTGAAGAAATGGACCATGGGTGGTTCTCTCTTTTACTCCTCATTTTATTGTTTCCTCATATATCTTCACCATTCATGATTTGTTGGACTTCTCTCCCACACTTGATGCATTTCCCCATCCCTTTGAGGAAATTGTATTGATACTTATTTCCTCATTTTTTACATGTGTGTAGTTGAGTTTTCATTACACCTTTAAATCTATAACCTATTACTTGAAACATCAATTTTCATTTCTTATATCTGTATCCATGGGACCATTCTACAAACTCCATTTAAACTTTTAGAGAACATTGAACTACTTCATCATAACTACCAATGTCTCGAATTCCTTAAGCCTTTCGAAGGTGTTGTTTTAACCCACTAAAGAATCTATAAATTTTTATATCAGTATTTATAACAAAATCTAAAGTGTAACTTGAAATCCTTGTGAAATTTCTTATGTATTCTATTTAAGATTCACATTTCTTATACATTATCCCAAATAATTTTCTTTTCATTTTCTCTGATGACTTCAAGAAAAATACTTGTTAAGAAATATTTTCTAAATGTCCTCCCACTCCATATCTTAAATTTTTTCATTGGGCCAGTGTTCTTT
Source organism: Viscum album (assembly GCA_963277665.1). NCBI lineage: Eukaryota > Viridiplantae > Streptophyta > Magnoliopsida > Santalales > Viscaceae > Viscum > Viscum album. Next base: position 176,851,297 of record OY728157.1, read on the forward strand.
TTAAATTCCCACAATTGATATACCTCTATATCTAGATAATACATATCCTTACTAACCTTATCAATCTCAGAACAACTAATAATAGAAAATCTCTTCTCCATTGATTTGACCTATTTTTTCCTAGTCAGTTGATCAGAATGTCCCATAAACATCAATGTTCATGGCCTCATAGAAGTATGAATAGAAAGTTTCTCCGTCATCGGTGACGGTGGATATTTCTCGTTATTGAGGTTATTTTTCATAGCCTGATATTACTATATAAACCTCGCCATGATATTTTGGACTCCACCTCCCAAGGAATTGGGGATGTTATTCGAGATAACACTACACAATCCCTCACATGGGTTATTGGCTTAGTTTCTCCTAGTCCCCAAGATTTTCTAAAATATAAAATGTTTGAACAAAACATTACCCAACAATTCATGAATAAATAAATTTGTTATTTGTGAAACTAAATTTAAATGCATATATTATGTGATCCCCATGTTTAGAATTTTTCTAAAACAAAGCATCGTTGGTGCTTTAATATACATAATCTCATTCTATGGGTTTTCACTAACGTTCTCAAATCCCAATTTGTAAATTAAATAAACCATTCCATGATACAAACTAGAGTGAACCGACTTTTACTAAATGATTATTAAATTATAATACCCAATTCCATAGAACACGATATAATTCAGGTCACATCCATCACATCATACCATTTACATAATCATGCATTCCACATAGAACGCAAATAAATTATAGACATAAATTAACCCATATAAAGGAAATGGGTTTCTTGAGAATTTAATATATCTTATATTCATGAATAAACATTTTGGTTCCTAAAAGAAAAAGGGAATAAAATTTTTGTTATAAGAATCATCAATCTTGAGTGATTAAGATACAATCTCAATAGAAGTAAAATATGTGTTTTGAAGGATGATTTGTTTTGGAAAAACCATTAAATATGTCCTAAAATAATATTGGTACATTTTATATGTAATGACCCATCATTGTGCAAACAACACTGTAACTCCTCATGCATGCCTCTAATAGGCTAGGGGCTGGTGACTAGCACCGAGTGTGAATATCACAAATATGGGATGCATTGCCTATGTACCTGTACAAAAAACACATCTCCAAGCTCATAATTTATAGAATGTAAAAAAACACTAAGGAAAAAATTCATGCATATAACTAAACCCAAACAACAGAGTACAACCAAAAGTAAAGTGTGGAAAAGTAACTAGGCTAGAATACACGAAAACCAAAGGAAATAGTCTGGAAACTACAAAGTCCAAGATGTAAAAAATAAAGGTCCACAGACTGATTCTCAATGTCAAACGAACACCTCAAACCATAGGGAATCTCAAAAATCTTAGTCAAGTTCTGGTCCACCCTGTACTCTGTCAAAAGGTTGATCATTTATACAATACACGACATGTGCGGTTAAAGCTCGTGCAAGGGTGAGTATAACAATAATTAGTATGAAACCCCAAAAACCACAAAGAAATACAAAAATTAATGGTATATTCATATCTATATAGTATATTTTTACAGAACATATAAGAGTAGAAACGTACAGATATACTCAAAACCCAGACCTGTAGTCTAGTGGTAAGTCATAATAACACACATACCCATGAAATGGAATATGTCTGAAGATTTCATGAATCACTCATCTGAGATAAATCACTCCCTGAGCCTGATAGCTCTAATGATGTTTTTCCAAGAAGTAATATTTGTCAAGAAGTTTCTTGAGATAGATAGATGCACAGATAGATCTGAAGTGAGAATAGATAGACTCATGATGGGAGAACACACTCTTGAGTGGGAAGATCATGATGCACATATGAGGATCACTAATAGATAATTGGAATATAACACGACTCATCCATATTCACATGATATGTAGAGGATCGACATTCTGTAGGATTGTTCATGCAGATACCTAACTCTACCTAGGTTCATGAATTGATAGAGGATCCTGCTTCGAGCCTCTCGGAGGGGATTCCTGACTCTATCAAAAATGTCATGCTGAAGGGTTCATACTTTCATGGACATAAGATGATACCTCACCTTTAGGGGGAAAGAACAAGTGGGGAACTAAGCCAAACAAAACCAATCAAATATACAAGGGTCAAAGAGATAATTCCATGTACAATAAAGTACACAACGTGTAGAGGTGTCACATGCCGTGTCCTCTGACCCTGGGTACTTCCCGTGTACAATAGCCCATTTCAAAAAGAACATGTCATGCAGAAAGATATACACGACATGTAGAAGAGTGACACATTGTGTCCTACAATATGGGGGACACTATGTGTTTGTTGGTTGGGTGCCCATACCTGGATTCAACCCGTGTTTTCCCACCCATGTAGCGATACATGGGGTAACCCATGTAACCGGTCTATTCGGGTCGTGTGCTGGAGTAGATGTTGTGCACTCCACCTCGTGTCTGTGTATCATCCCAGATACACACTGTGTCCCACATAAGGTCCCACACACCATGTGATAGGGGTCATACGACATGTAATATTTTTCTGTAACATGGTACCCTAGTCGCCAATGATCCATCCCCATATGTCGTGTTCATTGAAGAACATGTCGTGTTCTGTGCGATTTTCCAGAATCGCAGTTCTTCACCCGGAACTTCCGTTGATCATAAGTCCTTCAATACGAACATTAAAATTCCATAAAACTGAATATCTTGGGTCTTCCGTTTATAGAAATGTATATTAGGTATGTTTCAGATGTCTGATCGGTGATAGAAACTCGTTTTAATCACCTGGGCGAAGAACGACCGAAGAATGATTTCTTCTTAACCGTGTCGATTCGTCTGCCACCATCATTGTTTCACCACCTCTAGGTCATAACGATATCGGATATACAATTTAGGATCACTACATTCTGAGATGGATGTGCAACAATCCGTTTTTCATAACCCCATGAAGAATATGTGGGTTAAAGGGGAGAAGAAATACTTATAACAAATCGAATAATGAACCTATGTTGTTCTTCGTTACGGCATTGATCATCTCCAATTAGAAGGATTAAGAAGAATGAAAGAAACATAAACAAATCCACCAAATCCAAACCTGCAAATTAAACCCTCCTGTAGGAACGACCGAACTGCGAGTCTACAAGTTCATGTGTTGATCGGTGTCCACCATTAAATTTTGTAACGAGGAAAAACAAAGGAAATAACAACCTCTACCTTGATCATCGACGAAGGGTGGATATACTATTATCGTTAGTGAGATCGGATCTTGTTTCTCAATGATCCACTCATTGTCGTTTATTGTCATTCATTTAGAATTCTCCATGGGTGTCTCCTCTCCAAATATCTAGAGGATTTCCAATGATTTTTTCACATTTATGAGCCTAACCTTGGATCTTGGTTATTTAAAAACTTTAATAATGTCAGTATGTCATTAAAAATTTTAAAATAAAAGAAATTATTAATTTATTTTATTTCCCTTAAAACATCCAAAAATTAACTTATGCAGCTGACCCGAGCTGGTCGATGTTGGGCCTCACCTAAGGTAACGTCACTGCTCTGAATGTAATGGTTCCCTCATATATATAATACGAGAACCTGTTTTAATATTATTTCTATTTTTTAGAAAAACTAATTGCACACTCTATTTAAAAGTATAATTTATTTCAATGATTAATTCCGGGAACTTCGTGCCTCAGAATCGAACGTTGTCAGAAAGACTGATCTTAAATTTATTCCATATAATATTTAAAAATAATACAAAGAAACTGCAGGACATTTCATTCTCCCCATCGTAGGGATTTACATCACTAAAATGCCAAAACAAAAGGCTACTAAAAAGATGTGGGTAGTATGCACAATTCGGAGCCTCCCTCATGCTTTCCGGAAAATTCATGTGCTGCCACTGGACACACACCACGGGAATTTCCCACCAATAGAGGATCCTCGCCTGCCAATCATTTGTCTCCACTGGCTACCCTACAAAGGTCGCTCCGTCCTTGATGTCCAGATCGCCCCAGTCGATGATGTATGATGGATCGTGCACGTACCTCCTTGGCTACAACACGTGGAAGACATCATGTACCCGGTGCAACTGTGGTGGTAGAGCTAGAATGTAATCCACCTCACCAACTCTTTGCAGTATATGAAAAGGGATAATGAACCTCATAAACAACTTTTCACCCCCATCCAAATCTCTTAAAACCCTATTCAAGGAGAAACCTGAAGGAAGGCATCGTCTCCCACTACAATAAAGTGGTGTTTTACTAGCAGTTTTCAAAACCATTGCTAAATGTTATGTCGAAAAAAATTTAGCGGTTGTTTTGAAAACCACCCTGAAAAATCTATCACTAAATGTTTTTAGAATATTTTTTATAATTTTTTTAATAATTCTTCCAAAAAAAATTACAATTTTAGCGGCGTTTTTTTCAATGCCACCGCAAAATTGATGAAAAAAATCATTAAAAATCATTTAATTATTATTTAATTATTTATTTATTATTTATTTACATTCAAATAAATTTTCTTATATATAATTTAAATAATTTATAATGTTCCAATTAGTAAATATTTATAATTATTAGTCAATAGGATTTTTAAACTGAAAACAAATCTTCAATAAGATGAGAGACATAATCCGACATAAAATGACTGTAACATCCGGTCCGAGAGTCCATTTCGTCTCCACAACCAATCAAATTAAAGATTACCAAAATATCTAAAACCAATTGAGAATTAAGTCATGTGATAATGAAATGAAAAATATATATTCAAATATCAAATGTTTAAAATCGAACTCGAACATCAAATGACCATATCTTTTAATTCAGGTGTCTATTTGGGCTCTACCACATATCAAATCCTACCCTGCGACAAGATATACACTATTTAGGTCAGGTACAAACCATTTGAGTAATATATGCCTTTTTTATTCTGCCAAAAATTCCCAGAGGGCCTATGAAACATAGGTTTTAGTTGCAGACCCTGATTTCATAAAACTCAAACAGTTATAACCTTCACTCCACGTGTCTGTTCGACCTATACCACATATCATATTTAATCCCATTTCCTTATCTTCCATTTTACAAGTTGTGGTGCAGAAAAACGGGTCCCAGATCAGTTTTTATGGTCATTTTAGTGTGTTTAGGGTGTTAAGAGGTTCGCAACGTTTTATGATTCATAAAATTAATTAATTAATTATTTGTTTGTTTGTTTCTTATAAATTTATTTTTTCATTTATTTAGTATTTATTTATTTATTATTATTAATTAATTAATTAGTTTATTATTATTTATTTATCTATTAACTATTATTTTTGATTATTATTTATTTATCAACTTATTTATTGATAAATTGACTTATTTATTTATTTATTTAATATATAATATGTATTTATTTAATTACTTATTAATTAGTTATTGGGTACACATTAATTACCAATTTATTTTTAATTTATTTATTAATTATTTATTAAATATTTATTTATTATTTATTTATTATATGTTTATTCTTCATTTAATATTTTTTTTATTTGTCGTTTGTTTATTATTAATTCATTACTAAATAAATAAATAATTAATAATTAATTATTTATTATATATTAATAATTTATTATTTACTCAACATTAGTTATTTATTAATTATTTATTAATTGTTAATTATTAATTATTTATTAATTAGTTATTAATTATTAAATATTATTATTAATTAATTAGATATTTAATTAATGTTAAATATTATATTTTAATTGTTATTAATTAAATATTAAAACTATTAATCATTAATTATTAACTATTTATTATCAATTATTAGTTATTAGTTATTATTACTAATTATTTATAAAGGCTAATTATTTAATTAATTTTTGATTCTTTATTATTTATTATTTATTATTTATTATTTATTATTTAGTATTTAGTATTTAGTATTTATTATTTAGTATTTATTATATATTTGTTCAATATTCAATATTTATTAATAATTAATAATTAATTTATTAAGCATTTTGTAATAATAATATTAATTATTTATAAAATTTGAATTAATAATAATTATTTATGAATTACTAATTCATAATGATCAAATTTTATTTATGATTTATTATTTATTATTATAATTTATATAATAATTATTAAATAATAATTATTTATTATTTATTATTTACTATTTACTATTTATTATTTATTATTTATTATTTGTTATTTATTACTTATTATTTATTATTTATTATTTATTATTTATTTTTATATTACTTAGTTATTAGTTATTTTTTTATTTTCTATTTATTATTTATTTATTTATTTATATATTATTTATTTAATATTTAATTATTTGTCATATATCAAATTATTTTCTATTTAATTTATTATTTATACATTACTTATATACATTATGTTATATATATTACATATTACATTTTATATATTAGGTATTATGTATTGTAAACTATATATTATATATTTTGGACTATATACTATATACTATATACTATATAGTATATAGTATATATTATATATTATATATTATATATTATGAGTTATCTATTATCTTTTATCTTTTCTATACTATATATTATATATATGTATTATGTATTATGTATTTTATATTATATATTATATAATATGTATTATGTATTATATATTATGTATTATGTATTATATATTATATATAATATATTATATATTATATATTATTTAGTATTTAGTAGTTAGTATTTAATATTTCCAAGTAACTTTTTACTATTTACTATTTATTATTTACCATTTATTTCTATATTATATATAGATATTTATTATTATTTTATATTCTATTTAAAAATTACTAATTAGTAATTAGTAATTAGTAATTATTAATTAGTATTTATTGATTATTAATTAATCATTATTGATTAATAATTAATAATTAATAATTTTTTAGTTTGTATCAATTAGGAATGTATTAATTGTTTTCCCAATTAATATATATATATATATATATAAGTATAGGAAATTCGATTTACAGACTACTTGAATAGACTGTAGTAGTTGTAAAGTCCTTATAGAATAAGAAAGAGGTAGGGGGTTCAAATCTCAACCAACGCATATTTTTTTTATTGAAAGGGCATGTGCATGGACATGGACATGTGCGTGGAGATAGACATGAGCATGGTAATAATAAATTCTAAGTAAATTATGAAAATAAATAAATAAATAGAGAAATAAATAAAGTTTGAAAAAAAAATGAAAAATAAAGAAAATAAAAAAAATAAAAAAAATAAAAACAATTTAGCGACAGTTTAAACCGCCTCTAAAAACCACCACGAATTAATTATACTATATTTTAAAAAAACCACCACTAATTATTTCCGACACAAAATTTAGCGACGGTTTTCCAAAACCACTGCAGAATGATTTATCAGAAGTTTAAACCACCGCTAAATACAAATTTTGGCGTAGTGTCCCTCCTCGAATTCTAGAGGTCTCTATCGTCTATCAACATAAGACTTCTGCTGGCTATGTTTAGCCTTCATCCACTCTTAGATGATCTACACTTTCTCGGTGGTAGCTCATACCAACTCTGGACCCATGATTATTAACTCTCTTGATTCGTTCAAACAAAGCGGTGACGAGTATGGTGGAGTGGTAGCTGTTGTTGTAAGAAAAATCCACCAGTGGTAGGTGGTCCTCCCAACAATGACCAAAGTCTATGATTCATGCCTGCAATATATCCTCCAGAACAAGAATGGTTCTCTCTGTTTGACCATCTGTCTGGGGATGGAACACTATTCTCAAGCATAGCTGAGTCTCAAACACCTCCTACAATCCCTTCTATAACTGGGATGTGAAATGAGCATCATAATCTGAGACTACCGTCATGGGGATTTCATGAAGCTGAACTGTATCCTGCATGTAGAGGCTTCCCAAGATCTCAGCTGAACTTTTCTCCCAAATAGTTAATAAATGGGCTGACTTGTTGAGTTGGTAACAAATCACTCAGATGGAATCGTGTACCATAATCATTTAGGGAATTTCATTCATGATGTCTATTGACTTTCCATCCCACTTCAACTATGTCCCTTCCAATGGTGAGCTGATCCTTCCAGAACTTGGTGCTCAGCCTTCACCTGTTGGCATGCAAGACATCGAGAAACAAACTCTACTACTGCCTTCTTCATCCATATCCACCAGAACTAACGTCGGAGGTGCGAATATATTTTCAAAACTCCATGATGTACTATAAAGGGGGATGTATCGAACTACCTTATAAAACTCTCTCTGAACGTCACTGGCACAACTATGCGCCCTCTAAAAAGGACAACGTGCTCCCCACCATGTGAATATCAACGAGGAGCTTGTCTAGTGGATTCTGGAGCACGAAAATACTCCCAGTCGACATCTCCATGTTGTCCCACCTTGACTCATTGCAAGAGTGGAGGGGTAACAACCATGGAATATAGGTAAGTTGTATCTTCTCCATCCATGAAGGGTAACTATAGCGAGGCCAAATACATTGATACCTTACTCAACAGTTGCAAACTCGATCTTCGACTGAGAGCATTAGCTACTATGTTCCCATTTTTAGGATAATAGTTGATCTAAAATTTATAATCATGGAAGAATTCCATCCATCACCTCTACCTTAGCTTAGGATTCTTCTATGAGATTATGTACTTGATACTATTGTGGTTAGAGTAGACAATAAACCGCTCTCCCATTAGGTAGTGTCGACACGTATTCAATGTGAAGACTACTCATACAAACTCAAGATCATGGGTCACATAGTTCTGCTAATGAGGCCTCCATTGGCATGAACCATAAGAAATCATCACCTTTTACTACATCAAATCATATCCAATCCTAATCAATGACCCTTTTTAGAAAACTAGGACCTCGACACCCTCTTCTGGAAATCTCAAGATCGGTGCACTCGTCAAACTCTACCTCGACTAGTGGAAACCCTACTGGAACTTCTGCGTCTATACGAAAGGCTTCCCATTTCGGGGTAAAGATTTTATCAAGGATGATATCTATGAGAAGTCATGAATTAATACCCAACAATATCCTACTAGCATAGCGATGCTCCACACCTCTATGATGCTTCTAGGTGTCTCCCATGCTAACTCAACCTCGACCTTGGCTGGTTCACCACTACCCCATCTTCTTAGATAACATCCCTACTGCTGAGGTATCTACACATGTCTGCCTACTGATGACTACCAATAGCTGTCGTTGATCTTCCAAGATTCTCTTGACCCCCAAATCTAACTTGATCACTCTAGCATAACTCATAATTCATAGAGTAATGATGCTAGCTCAGATTTCCCATCGTAAAACTCGCTCAAAAGTTTGAGATCTAAAGTACTGATCCTTGAACATATCCATCGAGTACCTAGTGAGGTTGATAAACCATGAAGAGTGGTTTTACACCATTAAACTCCCCTTATGGAGCTGATGAAGCTCTTGGATAAGAATTCATCTCAACATAACTGGGGAGAACTCTTCCCTAAAGAGTACCTTGAACTCCATCCCTGAAAGAGTTGACTCGTTGTGAGTCTGTGTGGTCAAAATCTACCATTTTCTTATAGAACCATGAAGAAGTAATTATCCTAGGATCACCATTTGGTCCACTAGTGTCCACACTAGAAATAATACCCTGGGCACATCCCCAAGTCATCCCTTGGCCACTTGAGGGTCGGGCTCTCCTAGTAACCCGAGGGATATCTGTCTCCAAAACTCATGGAGTGTGCTCATAATGCACTCCTCATCTACTGGTACTACATGTATCATGTGCTACAACACAGCTAGTGGTATACTTGGTGCACCATGTGGAGGTAACTCTTAGGGAACTGGCCCCTTAATCGAGGCCTCATCACTGAGGGGGTCATCCTCCTGATCAAGATGCTAAATCCTTGCTATTATTTATCACAGAGACATCCTCTAAGGAAATAAGATGTACCATGGTTAAGGAGTATATCTAGATAGCTGACACGAAAAGGAATGGATACCAAAAATCATTTCTATAATATGCATGTACCAATATTTTTTTTTTCCAACAACCATTTTTCTCATGTAAAGAGTTGAAAAGAATATTATCACGATCCTGATGTTTGGATACATCAACCGACCACATCCCCAAGTCATCCCTCGGCCGCTTGAGGGTCGGGCTCTCCTTGTAACCCGAGGGGTATCTGTCTCCAAAACTCATGGAGTGTGCTCATCATGCACTCCTCGTCTGATGGTACTATATGTATCACGTGCTACAACACAGCTAGTGGTATACTATGTGCACCATGTTGAGGTAACTCATAGGGAACTGACCCCTTAATCGAATCCTCATCACTGAGGGGGTCATCCTCTTGATCAAGATGCAAAATCCCTACTAGTATTTATCATAGAGACATCCTCTATGAAAATAATATGTACCGTGGTTAAGGAGTATATCTAGATAGCTGACACAAAAAAGGAATGGATACCAAAAATCTTTTCTATAAGATTCATGTACCAATCTTTTTGTTTCCAGCAACCAGTGTTCTCATGTACGAAGTTGAAAAGAATGTTATCACGATCCTGATGTTTGGATACATCGAACAACCACACCTAGTCTAGAGGTTAGTCCCAATGACCCACATACCAACGCTTGTGATTTAGTGTAAATATTTCATGAAGTAATCATCCCATAGAACTCACTACATGATTCTCATAGCTCTGAAGATGTATTTCTGAGATGTAATGTTCATTAGAAAGTATATGGTGTGTAGAGATATCACATGTCGTGTCCTCTGACCCCAGGTACATCTCGTTTACAATGGCCTGTGTCGAAAATAGAATGTCACATAGAAAATATATACCCGTCATGTATAAGAATAACATACCATGTCCTAATATATGGGGTCCCTGCCATGTACTCTATCCATGTTCTCATAAAAAGATTCAACCCATGTCTTCCAACCAGCATACCGAAACCCTGGGTAGCCCATGTAACCAAAATGGTCTAGCTGTGTGATGGGGTACATGCCATGTACACCACCCAGTGTCCATGTATCGCCCTAGGTACATGACGAGTCCCACATAAAGACTGACAAGAAATGTGACATGGGTCGCATTCCACGTCATCACTTTCACTAACAAGGAACCCTAGATGTGGCTAAGTCGACCCCACACAACATGTTCTTCAGAGAACACACCGTGTTCTGTTAGATTTCCTAGAATCACATTTCATTTTCTGGATCTTCAGGTGATCTTCAATCCTTCTATCTGGAAATTCAAATTTCTTAAAACTAAAGATCATGGGCCGTACCATCATTGCAATTCCGATTCAGTATGTTTTGGGTGTCTGATCAGCTCTGGAAACTCGTTTCGATCATCCACATAAAGAATGGTCGAATAACGATTTCTTCCGAACTGTGTTCATTTTTCATACTCCATCATCACTACACCTCCATTGGGTCATCACAATGTCATATCAACAATTAGATGTTTTTTCATTGTGAGATAGATGTGAAACGATCCACTGTTCATAACCTTGTGAAGAACGCAATGAATGTGCGTGTTATAGGAGATAAGAAATTTGTATTACAAATTAAGGAACAAACCACTACTATTGTTCATTACAACATTGATCCACTATAGTTAAAAGGATCAATGAAAACAAAAAAACATCAACAAATCCCCCAAATGAAAACCTGAAAATTAAACCATCTATTAAGAATGAATGAATCGCGGGTCAACTTATTCGTGGGTTGACATGTGTTCATTGTTAAATTAAAGAACGAGGAAAAAATTTAAATAACAACACCTTCTTCAATCATAAACAAAGGGTTGATTTTCTATCATCTTCGGTGAGATATGATCTTCTTGCGCAACGATCCACATGTTGACGTTCATCATTGTTCGATGAAAATTCTCCAATGTCGGCTTCCCTCCACATCTCTAGAGGATTTCCAGAGAGTTTTCTGAGTTTTTGATCCTAATCATCAACTCCTAGTTATTTATAACAATTAAAAAGTCTCTATTTTTTTATAATAATTTAAAAAAATAAATTATTAATCGATTTTATTTCCCTTAAAAGGTCCACAAATTAACATTTACAACCGACCCCTGCCAGTCGATGTTAGGCCTCACCTATGTTAAATTCTATGCTCTGAATGTAACGATGACCCCAGATTAGTAATTCTGACACCCATTTGATGGTTATTCTACTTTTTCAAAATAACTACTTTCCTACACTATTTCAAAATTTAATTTATTTCAAGAATTTATTCCAGACACTCCAGGCCTCAGAATCGCACGACATCCCACAGCCTGGTCTCAAATTATATCAATATAATAGATAAAACTAATACACAAAAATCTAGGAAATTATAGTATATCCATGGAATGAAAAGGGAATGAATAATAAATTATAATTTTGGAATATTAAAAGAACATCCATATTGAAATTTGGCATGAAATAAGAATAATCCAAAGAAATGAAATTGGGTTTCAGAGTCCTCTTACATTATGTTCAGAAACATTCTCCAAATTTATATCCCTTATAGTAAAATAAGATTCATTAATTAATAAATACATAATCCCTTATACATATATTTTATTCAATATAATTTTATTAAGTTCGATTATGTCCCTTTGGATGAGTTATAATGTTCAATTTCATAGTACGAGAGTGTTCATTGCTATGGTTTTCATGATTGATTCACTTGTATACATCAATGAATGATCATGTTAAATGGGGATAATTTCCTAGAATTGATGTTATATATCATTAACAAATTTTAAGAAGTTATATTGGTCTCATAAATTATTTGTTTCTTGATATGGGGGTAGTTAATTAGGAAAAATGTTAATGATAATCATTTAGATTACTTTTTCTTTTTTCGATCACAACGAACTCGTTTTGTTTTGAAATTTAATATTATATATAAGTTAGTTAAAGAAAAATAAAAAAGTTTACTAAATAAATTTTCATATATATTTCAACCATTATAATCATTTTATGACCACCCATGAAGGTGGTAAAATAAAATGAATATACATCATCCATGATGGTGGTTAATTGACAAACCACATACGGTGTTTTCATTTTTAGAACAAAAGGGAGAAGATAAGAGGTTTGATGATGGATTATTCCATTAACATAATAAAATTATAGTATATATAAGACACTATAGTTATCATGCCACTTTTATAAGGTGGAGTTAGTAGAGAATAAGTAAATAAAATAAAATGAAAATAATTCAAAAGAAAAGAAAGGAGATTTTAACTCTTGAATTATTCTCCTTGAGAACCTCCTTAGGGGGGTCGGTGTTGGTCCTTAAAAGACAAAACAGGCTCCTTGAAATGTTGTAGGATATTGGAAAGATTATTTTGAAAGGAATATAAATTTAATCAAGACATTGATGGTGTGAGGAAAAGAGGTCTTGAGTGGTGGTAATTATAGTGGGAGGAGAAAAGTGTTTTTGATTATTTAATTCATTAGATTATTATTTTGGAAAAATATAATAATTATTTTGAACCTTATCACTAAAAATGTTAAAAAAATTATGGAAGGTTTCAAATTATGGGATTAAATTAGCCATAAATCATCTTATGACTCAATAAATCATTTATTTTATAAATAACGTAAAATATTGTATTCCAGTATTCAACAAAAATTCAATAGTTTTAGAAATAAAAAAAATTAACCCTAAAGATTTTCAAATAAATAGAATTAAAAAATTAAATCCAATTCATAAAAAAGAATTCTAAATATGAGAAATTTATTTTTTTATTAAAATAATTAATTACTTGGAAAATACTGATTTTAAAATTCTAACTGATTTTACTAAACCTTAAAAAATTTATTAATGTCCCATAAAATTATCTTATAATAATTAGGAAAAAAAATATTAATTTATGATTAAATTTTATAAATATAATTTTTTAAAAATTTTTATATTAATTACAGCATTTTAATTAAATATTTATAACTTACAAAATTACTAACACATAATTTATCTTTTCTAGAACATTTATTTACCTGTTCCATGAAATTGATATATCATACTTTCATTCATAAGATACTGATATTTTATTTATACCTTCAAAGGTTAAATTAATATTCTATTTTTATGATTTCTATTCCTAATTGTCACATTACTATTCCAAATTTAATGTTACTATTCTATTTATAGTGGTTTCTTAACTTCTTGGAATTCCTTTTATTTCATTCAATCGTCATTTATAAATTATGTATTGTTTTCCTTAGGGGATTTTATCTAAATTATACTATATGGAATTATTATAAGGAGTGATTTTCCATTAATAATATTCTAGTACATTATAAGAAAAGTCCAATAAGATCTTAAGAGAAGCTGAGTGATAAGGCTAAATCTAATTCCAAAGTGAAAGATAAAAGTTCTCCAAATCCAAAAAGAGGATTTTTTAACTAAATATGATGAATATAAAGATGGTGAGGTGTAATTTAAAAAATATAATTAGAATTATGGATATAATACAATAATTATAATAGTAACGAATGAAGAGTTTATATGTAGTGGTTCTAAAGAAGAAGAAACTTAATTAGAATTTCATCTCGAAAAATAAATGAACGAATGGTTGAGAATGATTGGAAGTGTTAAGAATGAAATCAGGTACTTGAAAAATAAGAAATCAATAATAAAAAATCAATAATGTTTTTATGACAGATAATTTCAGTTTTTAGATGTGATTGAGGATTTGAAGAAATCTATTGAGAAATAAATGAATAACTATAAAAATATTGAAGTTCTGTTTAAAGAGAAATGAGGAAAAGTAGAAAATTATCTGAAAAACATTTTTATGCTGATTAGAGGGTTACAAGATTCAATAATTCTATCTTATATATTTATAAAATCTCTATAAATAGTAAACCAAATAAGGATTAAAAGTTACATTCAAAGGTTTAGTACAATGATGAAATTTTTTATGAGAAGAAGAGAGATGGGGAAGTTATTTATTTGGAAAAAACCAAAAATTTGGATATGATATGTATTTCTAAAAATTATAAGTCCAAAAAATTCTCTACTAATTATGTTTATGATAAGGATGAAATGAAAATTGTACTGAATAATAGGGTTTCAATTGAAAATAGAAATTTTTGTTGTCGGCATAGTTTTGATAAGAAAGATAAGAAGGTTGTTGGAGAAGATGTACACAACATTAGACTGTATGAAATTTACATAGGTAAATAATATTTTTAAGGGTGTTATTGGTTTTGTGGTGGACTTAACCATATGGAAAATATATGTTTGTTTAGTCAACCGCATTACAACTATTCCATGAATAAAATCAGGTGAATATTGAGGGGGAATCAATAATTTCAAAGGATGAATTTTGATAAGGATGTATTGATGAGATCTAAGAAAGTTGGATTAAAATTTGAAAATAGTTTTCAACCTCAAGAAATTATTTTGTGGAAGATGTGATAAACCTAGACATCTTACAAAGGGATGCCTTGTTTTATTACTGACGTAATATTTTTTTTTCAATTCTTATAAGTAAAATGTTAATAATGAAAATGTGGAAGAAAAATATCTTTCTCTAAAAACCAATATCAACTATATATAAGGATATTGTCCATAAAACATGGATATTGGGTGTTCATATCATATTAAAGGAGACTTAAAATTGTTGAATAATTTGAAAGAAATTATAGAACTAATAGTGACATTTGGAAATTTAGAATCCCTCAAAATCAATGGTATTGGACCTAATACTTTTGGGAAAGAAAAGTTAAAATCAATGAAATATTTTTTTGATGGGTTGAAATAGAACATAATAAGTGTATCACAAAATTTTGATGAAGGCAACATATTTATTTTTATAAAATAAGTTGTTTTTTTAAAGTGCGGATGATGTAATGATTGTTATAAGAGGCCAATGTGAAAAAGGAAAATCAATCCATGTTTATGAGCCTCAAAAAACATGTCCCTTAGGTATGGTGGGGGAGAATTAGTTATGGAATAAAATATTAGGACACCTGTTTCATAGAAACATGAGTATGCTATCAAATCAATTTAGTGACCTTGGTATTCATGATATGTACACAAGAAGTGATCGATGTTGCATAATTTTCTAGAAATAAATTACTATAAACTCTATGCATAATAAAGATTAAATTTGATCAAAACATCCCCTAGAACTTAATAATTCTGATATATGTAGACCAATTGGAAAATAATGAACTCTCAGAGATATGTATATCATCACATTCATTGATAACATTACATGTATTACTTGTGTATATATATGAAACATAATTAATAATCTCTGAAAATATTTAAAATTTTCAAGTGGAATGAAGATAAATAATGTCATTATTCTGTGATAAAATTGAGGACATAAAATGGTGGTGAATACAAAAAAGAAGAGTGTGAAGGTTATGTTGATAATCAGGGAATTCAACATGAGTTCAGTGCACAATACACTCCTCAACGAAATGGTGTTGCTGAAATGAAGAATAGAATTCTGGTGGAAATGTAATGAACTATGTTACTTGAACATGGTCCGTCTCATTACTTTTGGTGGAAATCCAGGGACTCAATTATTTATATTCACAACTTTTATTTCTTTAGTAAATGTTCATATGTGACTCTATATGAAAAGTTTTATAACCAAACTACAATTTTGAAATAGTTAATCTTTTAGGATTCCATGCATCATAAATAAGAGAGGTGGAAACATTGGGATATTAGAGAAGATATGTGTGGATGAAATTTTCAATAGTTATGATCTAAAAATAATAGCATGCAGATGTTTCAAAAAAGTTAGAGGAGGAATATTTGACTCTTTTGATGTGAAATTTATTTTAAATATGAGGATGATAATTAAAAACTATCACTGATAAGAAATATGTAGAATATGAAATAATGTTTATTAAAAATTCTAATAAATATGATAATAATGGTAATCCTACTCAAAAAGAAGAGTCAAACTCAGCTATCATGAGTGATGGGGATGAATCTAGAAAATCTCATTCCAAGATGAGGAAGCTTGTGGAAGATGAAAACATAGTTGGTGATCAACATTAAAGGGTTCAAATAAGAATAACATCAAAAGATATTACATATAATTTTTTGAATTCAAATGCCAACATGAAGGATGTTAATAAATCAGTTGAGCTTTCATAATGGGTTTAAGCTATGAATGAAGAGACGAATAGGATAGAGAACGATGATACTTGAGACCTTATACCTAACCCAACTGAAAAAATGTTATTAGTACAATGTGGTTTTTTCAAAAAGAAGATGGAGAAGTAGTAAGAAAAATCCATTATTAGATTGTAAAGGTTAAATATAGATAGATTCCATTGAATTTGAGGCAAATTTTTATCTATTGGTAAGGTAAAAAAATGTAATATTTCTTTCCATTTCTGCACATGGAAGTTACACAATTTTCTTTTTGGATGTTAAATCATCATTTTTGAATGGTGATTTTGAATAAAAGGTTTATATTTAACAACCATGTGGATTAATTATATCAAAATGTGAAAGTTATGTGTGAAAGCTGAAGAAATACTTATATTTGATAAAACAAGATCTAAGTATATGGTATCCCTAATTGAACATCGATTTATGAAATATAAGTTTTAACAATGGAAGAGTTGATAAAAAAGTTTACATTAAATATAGTTAGGAATTTTACTTCCTTTTAATACATTATGTTTATGAAATTATCTTTGTGGGGAATGATTAAAAAACTTTTGAGTGATTTTCTGAAGAGAGGAAAAATATTTTTGAGATATTTGTTCTAGGTGAAATGATATACTTTCTTTTGTTAACAATATTACAATAGATGAAAATTATCATTATTTTTCATGAAATTTATGCTAAGGAACTGCTTATAAATATTGGAATGGATAATTTAAAACTAGTTTCTATATCAATTTTAGTTGGAAATAAGGTCACTAGATATTGATATGGTGCGGATGATGATTATAAAATGATTCGGAAGCTGATTGGGATTTTTTTATTTGACAGCTTCAAGACCCAATATTGTTTATGCTTCTAACTTATGGGAAATAATTATAGTGATCTTAAATAATAACATTTATTGGATGAAAAAATAATTCTTAGATATATATAATGGGAAAAAAATTTGGAATCAGGCATGATAGATAAAAGTATTGACTTTTTTGGGTATTTAGATGCTGATAGAGAAGGAAATATTGATGATAAAAGATCCTAATCTGGTGGGTTAGTTTTAAATGAAAATTTTGGGTTATTTGGCATAAAAAAGAAACCAAATTTATTAACTCTTTGTACTTATGATGTTGTGTCTATCACTGTAACTCAAGCCGTTACTAAACTTATGTTGATTATGACTCAGTTACAATACATGTTGTCATAAAGGTACATTTTCTATTTGGTGGTGATAACCAATGTTACATAAACCATACAAGAAAATTGTTACAAAATTCCCATTAAAAACATATTTATATTAAATAACACATCATAAATTATCATGTTTAAAACAATTTATTAAATATAGAGTATGTTTCTACATCTAAAAAAGTTTCTGAAATTTTCCAAATACCTTTACTGAATGAAATATTTTTTGAACTGATCTTGAATATCGGCATATAACCCCCTTTTCATCATGTTTTATGTTTTTTTTGTCCCCACACTCACATTGAATTTGGATAGTGTTTTCAGGGGGATAATTTTTTCATTAAGATATCCATTGATATGTGCTAACCCTTTCAAAGAAATATGTATGTAAGGGGCATTGTGGGTAACATGTTAATTCAGTATGTAATTATGTAAACTATTCTAATAGTTTATTTGGAGTGGTTATATGTAACTTATATTTACATGAAATGTAATATGTAAGTCAAGAAGTGATGAATTATGTGACAAATTTTATGAAAGATGAATAAGTTTCATGAGTAACTACTTTTTGATATCACTGCTTTGCTGTCAAGGATTCTTATTTCATTAAATTGGTTAGCACACATAGGCATGATGTTTTTAAAAAGTAATACATTTCATTGGGTTAAAATTTTCAATGATTTATGAACCATGTTTTATAACAAAATTCAAAGGGGGATTTTTTGGTACCAAGCTTACTAGAAGATCATTTTTAAAGTTGAATGGAGTTTTTGTTGGAAGTTATTGGGACATATGAAAAAGAAAAGAAGTTGATTTTTTTGGGACTGATGTGTGTCTGAAAGATAGAGACTAATCAAAAGAGTGAATATCAACAATTTAGTAAAAAACAATTATGAGGATGAATTGTTTTTTCATTTTTTTCAAGAACACAAGGAAAAATCTTATATATATTTTCATGTGGGTAAGTGAGAAAGAATATTTTCATAGTGTCTTTATAAAAATGGTCATGTGTCATCAGTCTGTAAGTGAAACTAGAGTGAAGAAGAGACTGATTCTTCAGGCATGAAATAACACCAATAGGGTTATCAAATGCAGAGTTCTTCATACATGGAAAAGAAGAAAATAAGATCTGCTAAAAGTAGTTCTAAAAGTGTTGTCAAGGAGATATTGAAGAGTTTAGAGAAATTTTTTTTCAATGAATTTTGAATCTAATGCTAAGGTGATTTTTATAAGTGACGGAATATTGAGATATTATGACCATGTTAATGGAAGAATAGTTTCCGAATTTTATGTCCAATAGTTGGTATGTGGAATCAGAATGATCATATTGTTTTCTATTGGTTTTAAACATCGTAATGACAAGTCTTCAGTTCTAATGTATTATAAAGTTGGTCAATAAAATTGGGGGTGACCAAAGGAATTTATCATAATGAAGAAAAAGGATGACAATCAGAATTAGACTAAAGAATAGTAAAAAAACTATGAAGTGAGATGATGTTGTGTGAAATTTATAGAAGGTTTGAGAAGATTTAAAATGATTTAAGAAGAATTTAAGAAGTCAAAGATATATCCAAAATGAAAGAGAAATTTAAGTTTTTGGAAATTTGGTTGTGTGGGAAAACATTTCAGATTTCCTTCTAAACAAAATTTTGAACACCTATAAATAGTATGAAGTACATTGTACTTTATCATTCCTTTTAATGAAAATGGGTGAAAAGAGGTAAGGAAAAATAACTATAGTTCTAAGAAAGTCAATTTTCTCAATTTGAAAAAACCTAAGGACGTTTTCTAAAAAGAAAAAAAAAGAAGGAGGGAGAACATATTTAGAGTTTTTCAGAATGGATTGAATCATCTGGGGTAACGCCCCGACCCCAGTTACCCAAAGTCGGTGCATTATTACATAACATTGGCATGATTACAGTAAAGATAAAATCTCTAAAGACAGATTGGTTTAGTATCCTGGGAAACACTAGATATATTCATAAGTCATACATTACATCATAAAAATGAAAATTACAAAAACATAGTCTCCATAGTCCACACTCATATCCCTACATACTATACCTGTAGGTCATTCATACATTACTTCATCACATCCTGGAAAATATAAAACATTGAAAGGGGTGATCTCATATGCTCAGTAAGGATAACAATATAGCGGAAACTTTCATAAATAAACATAAACATTTAAGGAAATGTTTAACTAAAACAAAAGCCTTTTAAACATGAACTTCAGCATAATATGGCAAAGATAAAATAAAATAATGCCATTTACTTATTCACATGGATATTCTACTAGTCAAATAATCACATGCAATATAAATAACAATTTTCATAATGACAGAATGCATAATGCCAGACTATCATAACCACGTAGCCAAGGCCTCGTGCCAAGACTAAAAATAAGATTTTGTCAAGGCCTCATGTCAAGACACTAGTTTGTCTCATGATACATACCGATGCATCGAGGAGCTATATCAGGCGCCACCCGTCACTTATTAAGTCCAATGCATTCCTCATATGAACGGGTTAAACATATCATAAACATTCATATTAAAACTAGCATATGAAATGTCAATACTTTCTCCATAAACCATGAATGTTATAAAAATAACACATCCACAGTTAGACATACCATAAAACCTTCAATAGAATATGGATGTTTTGTATCATAATGAATCAACTTCCAATTAGCTTAAAATCTATCAAAGTATGTTGACATAGATGAAATCAAAACTATTTGAGAGAAATATCTCTTTTTTTGAAATCATTTAAAAGTCACAAAATTCTAAAGAAAGCCTTTATTTTGAAAATATTCTTATAAGCTTGTAAGGGAAGATTCGATGATTTTATAATGGCGAAAAATAGCCACACCACCCATATAAGTTAAAAAAAGATATTCTTACCTTAATTATATCGAAAAGGATAAAAGGACCTTGTTTGGAAAATGACAGAAATATTCATTTATAAACTTCTTATAAAAAGTCAAACAAGGGTATAAATTAATTTAACCCATACTCTATAAAATAGTAATAATGTTTTAAATTACATTTTTAATAAACATGTATGTGGATGATAAATAGGTCCCAGTAGATAATTACGTATAAACAACCTAGGATAATGAAGAGATTGTGAAATAACACTTACCTTGTACTTTTCCTTGGTTGATGGTAGGTTAACATCCTATATAATGGTGACATAATTGTTATTAAATTATATATGAATCATACATATTAATATGATATCATATATGATCTTTTAACATGGATTTGTTAATAAAATTTTAGTATTATAATCGTTTCGGGTGTTAACTTACTCATTTTATTTTATATGTTTTGTTACATAAGCCGTGTTTTTTATGGATAGGTTGTATAATATTCATATCCAGAATGATATTAAGTCTTTAGGCATTATTTTTAACCATAAAATGAAAATTATTCTTTAATGCATACGATGGGGAATGAATCTCATCGCGTTCGTGGAGATGGTAGTCCGTACGTACGCACGAGCGACAATATCTTTCTCGTGATATTAAAATAATATATAATTGGATGGTATATCATATGGAAAGATTCATTATCATGTTATATTTATTATTTACATGAGCTATACATCATTATTATACCCATATAAATAATAATGCATTGAATATCAATTACACCACAACGTGGAGACGGTAGGCCGTACGTACGCACGTATGGTGACATGTCATTCAGGGGATGGATAGAATAATGAATTTTTTTGTTTCATGTTTATAATAACATCACAGTATATAGAAGATACTGGAGTTATTATTTTATATTGGAAATAACAAGGAAAGAAGAAGTTGAAGAAGAAAGGAACTTTAAAGAGTGTGGTGAAGACTTTACCTCTTCTTCGGGTTCTTCCTTTTTGATTTTGATCAAAAGGGATCCTTAAGTTGGATTTATGATCAAACTAAGGCCTCTATGATGAATTTAGGGAAGTTGGGAGGATATTTGGGTAGATTTTGGCCGAGCCAAAAGGATTTTATGGTGTGAAGAATTGGATAGAAGTGGTGTCCTTTTATAAGGGGGAGGAGGGGATCGTTATAAAAAACTTAAAGTATTATTTTATAATAAATTCATATTCGGTTTCGAATGGCTCCAAAGTGGATTATTAAAAGTCTAATGTGGGGATGGGTCGAAATCCTTTCAACCAATAGATTTTAGACAGGTTTGGTTCATTATGTTAACCTTATCTTTTAGTTTTAACTCTTAGTTAATTAGTTTGAAACTTACCGTGTCACTTTTTAATTTTATATTATATAGTTAATAAAATTACTATATACATCCAAGAGACACAAAAGTAGTCCATTAATGATACACAAATCATGATACAAATCCTTTGGCCGAACCTTAGATTGTTAGGAATAGAATATGAATTAATAATATATTATTTGTTTTAAAAACTCTTATATGTCAATTTTGACAATATTTGGAATTTGATTTTTGTGAAAATCATAACAACATGATTACTTAAAAAAAATTCATTTAATCAACTATAAAATGTCATATTAATCTATGAAATTCGTGGAATTCATTAATAGTCTCAAATTATATTTATTTGGGTATTTATAATATCAGTTATTTTAATATTTAACTAATAAGATAATTACTGCATCATCATTGTGTCATAAATAAATTAAATTATTTAATATCTAAAAATTACAAATAAAATATCATTATGTAGGAAATATTTTTAGATTTATAATGAATATTTATAATCGAGTTTATATTATGTATAACCCTATATTAAAAATGTTATATTAATTTAAATTTGATTTTAACTCTTTTAACTCTTCTTTGAATTAAATAATAATAAAGGTCCTAATCTAATCCAAGTGGACCTAAATGATAATATTTTATTCCTAAGATTGTTTTTGTTTGAGATACACTTTTCCAATAGAATTAGGACATGTGTTAGGGTACTATTAATATCATTTTTACCCTTAATTACCCTATTTACTTTTTACCGTGGTAAATAAAAGAAAAAAGTTACTATTCACAAAAAATTATTTTTATCTTATTTAACCACATTTTACTCCTTGATATTAACCGTGTCTCTCAGATTTTCGAAATTCTACTCACAGAAGTGGTAAAATTATGTTTTATGTGAATTTCCAAATTCTCCTAGGAGTTGGGTAAAAGACGGTGAAAAGTTCAATAAAATTTTTATATATCTAAAATTATTCTAAACTAACTCCAATGAATTAAATTAAACATATATAGGTATTATGTATCTATTTTCACCTTAAGTAAATTTTAAAAAAATAAATAATTATTTAAAAAAAAAATTTTAAACACTAACTCAGTGTTTTTTCACTATTCATCAAAAATTGAAAGTTTTCAGAAAAATACCAAAAATTCACCGTAGGCTAATTTTGATATTCTGAATCCAAAAATAAAGTCAATCTTGAAAGATAAAATTTATAAAATTTCAAAAATTAGTTATTACTATTCATGATGGCTAGTTTGATTGGTTGTGGTGTGTGTAAGAACTCGAAGTTGCGTACAACACACGCTACTGTATTATTCAAAGGGAAGCGTACCAGGGATGCTTGGGGTGTTACATCTGGAAAAAAATACTGAGATTTCTAGACATAGAAAAAATTAGTTAAGAATTGTTTCCATGGTATTCTGATAGAGTTATATTTCCCAATAGATAAATTGCACTACTAAATAATACTGGTGAATCAGACTGAGTACCATTATAAAATCAAGGAAATTTCTTAAATAATACTTGGTAATAGAGAGAAGAGTTTCTATTGAGGTATATATTTGTAGTAGTTTACCAAGAAACAAAATAACGTGTTTTGAAGACACTGGTGGATGTTTCTTAACTTGTTACAAATGTTTTATTACATCATTTTTTTCTCATTGAAGAACATGCACTATTGCATTGAACATGGAACTGAACCCGTATAAGGGTATATCCTACTTGTTCTATCTATACCAAAAAATATTTCTTGAGAATTTTGTGGTGTTGTATTGTTCCCATACCATACCAAGGACGTTGCTACTATAGGTGAGTAAAGAACCCTACAGATTGTTATGTTCTTGTGGATGGGTTTTATTTTTGTTTTTAGCAAAGTGAAAAATATTTATCATTTGGTGAAGGTTATTTAAAGAGGAAATAAATTTAAAAGAATCCGATATCACTAATTCACCCCATCCTTCTCTCAGAGATACTTAGACTGTGGTTGCACAATAACACCACAGTCCTCAAGGTCACAATTAAATTAGACACCCTAATTGTGGCTTCCCTACCACACCTATGCTCTTCGTCCATGTCCAAAAAATTACCCTTAAATAAATACAATGAAAAATATTAGAACACGACACTATGAAATGGGTTCCTCTATCTCATATAGTGAATGAGGTATTCCAAATACAGGAAGAACTCTATATATCCCTTACATCCCACCAAAGATCCTTTATCAAGATCACACCCGAACTAATATCTATAAGATACATATCACCTATAAGAAAATTTCTAATGCTTATTGTTTAAACATAAAGATTATGGAACACTCTAGTGGGGAGATCCTCAATATAAGTGAAACCTTTTGGAAAATCCTATAGTAATAAATCCTCAGTCAGCCTTCCAAGAATACAACCCATCCTCATGTATTACCTCTCCCATAACCTCATACTTATCTAAACATCCCTTAAATGGATCCGAAACATGGTAAACACCTTTTGGTGTCAAATTACACCAAATTATACACATAAATGATCCTCAAACTATGGATCAAAACCCACAAGTCAGTGGTCTAGTTACTCAAGCACTGATTCCTTGAGAAATTATGAAAAAATACACTGATCCAATACATCAATGGGTCCTATATTCAGAAAAAATATATATTACCAAATGATAGAAAAACTAATCATAATAATTCAAGAATTTTCACATATATCATGACCATCAATCAAGCCTCATTGATCACAACCCAAACCACTTGATTATTTTGAATCCAAACATCAATAAATCCCTTTCAAAAACATTCACCCAACATAATGAACCGTTTAATTAGTCTATAATAGCTGAAAGGATCTCAACATTGAAATATATATAAATAATCTCAAAATTAAATCCTCATAAGTCATGTTATGAATCAAGCGTGAAAAAATTAAAAAACAATGATGATGGAAAATTACATGGCATGCACCTTGAATACACAATGGGTACGCCAGAATTCCCTCCATGGCCATGTTCCATTACCCACTAAGCCTATATTCCTCAAATGTACATGATGTGAACTCATCCTAAAAGGTGTGTACCCCATAGGGATATCCCAAACATGAACCTGACCATGTACCCCAAACAGGGTTATTCTACTAGAGTATATAGCTACTATTTGTGTATCTAGTTTTGTTTATAATTGTGTCCCCTACATGACCCTATGTATCGAAACATAGTGTATGGAAGAAGAGTATATCACACCCAGAACCACCCCTTTTGCTTGTGTCTTGAACACATTTTCTATGTAACATATTTTTCCTTGACTAACCTAAAATAAAGAACACATGTAATGTTTTATATGAACCAAACACTATGTAAATAGTTTACATAAATTTAAATCCTTTATGATCTCCCTGAAACCCCTGATTATCCCCAAAACTAATAGATATACCCTATTTAAAACTAAACAAATAAACTGTTGGGTTTTTGGAAATATAATTTAAATAGTCATTTGACCTAGATTTGTTCCAGCCCACCCCAACACCCTGATCTAGAATTATGCAAGCATGTGACATGATCTCACCCTCACTCTCACCCTCTTTCCCTTGACTAAATGCAAAACCCATTGGGGAGAAACCAATATATGTAATAACCCAAGTGATGAAATAAAAAAAATGGAAAAAATGAAAAGGATCTAAAGGGAAAAAATACAAACAAAACAAAAATGTTTATCAGGCCATGTACCACCATATGATTTTATAAAATATATGTTTTTTAAATAAATTTAATTCCGTCAATATCTTGTGTTACATGAAACATTTAATTTTAACCAACTGCAATATAAAATTAATAATACTATCAAAACATGACTTTTATAAATAATCAGTTAAACAAGGTGGTAAGAATATGAATAACGAGAATTTAAAAATTATGTATGAAGGTTTTAGATAATAAAAATATATTGCAAATAAGTAAAATTGATTTATTAATAAATTTATATACGTCAAATATAAATTATTTTCAAATAATGATTTATATTTTTTTTCATGAATAAATAATAAAATTTAATTTTCCACTTTTGTAAAAATTTATATGGTAATATTATCATAATTTCTAGAATAATCATGTACGAAGTATCTTGTAGTTATTTTTTATTTTTCTAAAAAATTTAATTTTTAATGAAAAGTGAAAAAATAATTTTTTTTGTAAAAACTTATCTTTTAATAATTCATTTACTTGTAAAAAATTGTTTCAATATGGTTATAAATAATAAAAATAGTTAAAATTAATTATTGCCTTTACGATTAAAACTATATTACCATGGGTTAATATAAAATGACATGGGTTAAAATGAAATAAAACATTGTCAAATTATTATTAGATAAATATATTTAGACTTTATCTCATTTAATGTTTTTGAATGATCCATTTTGAAAACTTTTGGAAGGTATAAAATGTTCTCAGAACTTTTTTTAAATAAATTCCATGTGTGTCTATTTCCCCACTTATAAAAGGGGACATCCTAGCCTCACCTATTCATACTTATAAAGGATATATATTAGACATTACCTACCCTAATACATTCTGTAATTCCATACCCACGTTCTAGAGGCCTTATTTTGATTATTAAATCCTCTTAATAAGGCATTTTTTACAATCCTAAAGACGTTGTTCGAAGAAGAGGTATCGTTCTTAACCAAGATTTTTTTTATTTTTTCCACCACCACCTTAAAATATTATTCAAATATGATTATATGAAAACATTAGTATATAATATATACTAATATGTTATTATTTCAGTTCAATGACACAAACACATCTCCTTATTAATCAAATGGGAAATAAAACTCTTGATCTGTAGTACAGTGGACTGCCACCTCATGAACTTATGTAATTCGTTTTCAGTAACTACCACTAAAAAATTGATATAATTGTGGATTTAAATTACTAATATGATATTAATTTCAAAGATTTTATTTTATCATTACAATATCACATCTAAATTATTACTGTACAATTCGTATTGAAACGGTTACATTGCTCGTGGATACACGTGGACTACATCCTCCCTGAAGAGATATGACTGATTTTTCATTTCATTTTGAAATTTATGGTAATAAAGAGAGATTTAATGACTATAAATTAACTATCTGAAATATAAATTATTCATTAAAGGTTATTATTATTGTCCTAGATTTCATTCCATCCATCGAGAAAAAGGAAACAACATTCGTGCCCGTGTACGTCATAATGTTTCCCTTAATGATGAAATTCATTTTCTATATATAACTTTAATTGATTGATAAATATATATATATAATGAATATATTATATATTTATATAATATATAACATTATTTATATGATATAATGATAATAAAACTAAAAAAATGAAAATTATTAACCAAAATATCATAACAAACAAAGCAGTTATTACCCGTTGTTCAAATTTTACAAGGAATTGTCAAAAAATAGGCGGTAAATAGTTATAATTACATATTATATGGTATGGAAAAAATGAATATGAATATACAATATATTTATAGTAAAAATATAATAATTATCAAGGATTCTTGAATGTATATAAAGAAATTCGATACTTGAGGTAAGGCATTTTTATCCCAAATCTCCTTCATTGAAGAATATATCATGTTATGAAATGATCTTATTTTATGATATATATATATACATAACCATTGAAATTTTATAACTTTAATTTGTTTTTTCTAATTATATTTTATGTTTCAAATAATTTTATTCTTTATTGGCTCTTATTATTGAAATTTTATGAAAGCATGTAAGGTATTATCATCTCATATTATTTTTTGGTGGGACACATTCCATATTCTACACTTAATTTCTTTGGTGGAGTATATAATACCTTTGAATATATTTTATGATTCCTCTCCTGAATATTATGGGAATTTATTTTTCTATAATTTTCTTTCATTCATGGTACTTATGATTCAAATGTAACCAAATAGGTATGTGTTTTATGTTACAATCTCATTATTCAGAGTGATTGATTATGATTATGCTTCTAGTGATGCAATATTATGATGAATATCTCTAGAAAATCAATAATTTTCATCTCCAATATGTACTTTTTTATAATAATTATTTTCATTCTATTTTCATCACTTTATGTACTCATGATTCCAAAATAATGTTTTTTAAAGATAAACTGACTCGATTTCTTTCCTTGGTCGAAAATCACTTTTCTACCATGTCCATATTTTCTGAAAAAAAATTAAATAAATTTTATACTATTATATAATGATTTTTAATGAAATTTTTTCCAAAATTTTAATTTTCTTAAAAAATGATTTTGAATGAATATTATTTTCATTTTCCATAAAAGGTATAGTTTATTTTTACTAAAAATGTGAATATAATACTTTTTAACAAATAGAGAATGAACGTGATTTTATACTTTTAGGACCCCTCAACAATTTTAAGCTTTATTTTCATGTTTAATTTTTTTTCTAATTAAAATTGTTTCTATAGCATTTATGATTTTTTAATTTGAAATTTGTGATTTCCAAGCGGAAAATCTATTTTACTCATTAAATGTCCCAATTGATCTTTCAAAAATTTTCTCTATTTCAAATAACATCCTTAGATATCTCATTAGTTAAAAAGGATTTTAATTGTGTGTAAACAGAATTTGGTAAGTGTCTTTGTCCTCTACGATTGTCTCAGCCGTGAACCTTGACTAATATGATGGTTTGGGGGTGAACACATCAAAAAATGATAGTATTGAGAGGGAACATTAACTACTATGAGGTATAGGGGTATGAATCCATTCCACTATGATATTCTTGGCAGTGAGACTTGACCTTTGTGGAAATTATTTTATGGTCTTATTTGTATTCCACAATTTTATGTCATATGCCAATGTTTTATTCTCATGGATCATTTTTATTGATTCATTTATGATTCATGTCTTATAAAATTCCAAGATTTAATACAATATTAACGATTGTGATCTTTGATATAATTGGTATGGTTTTAAATTTTTAATCTCATGTTATCGTGACCTTATTCCCAAGTTATTATTTTGTAGTCATTGATATCTCCATTGTTTACCTATTCTGAGCATCTAAACTCACCCATTATTATATTTCTTTTCTCTAGGTAATAATTAATAATTATATGTATAATATGTATAGAAATTCTTATAGTAATGAAAAACATAATTTGGGATGTTGTAGTTAAAATTTTTATGTATCAAGGTTTCAAATGACAGTAAACCTTTATGGATCTCAGGATTGTATTTATTTTAAAATTATGTGAATGTTCATTATGATGATGCAATATCTATAAATAAAATTCCTAGGCTACTATAGTTGGTATCAGAGGAAAACATTATGTAAACATTTGAACTAGGATGATAAATCCTTATTGAAAACTTAGAGGATTAGTCTGATGTTATGTCTAAATATATAACAGAGTCTTGGAATTTTGGTAAAGGTTAGGGCGAGCGGTTTCTAAGAAATTATATCCCTATACACTTACTAAAAGTGGATGTGGCTCTAGAATAGTAGTACCTAGGGGTAATAACTCTAAAAAGGCTGCATTTGATTTTGACATGATCATCACCTAGTTCTAGACAAAGATCCATTCTGAACACCTGGTTTATACTTCTGGGTGATATGTTTTGCATATTCACTAAATCATTACAAACCATTATTAATGATCTTAATAAGTGGGGACCATGAATCACCTATGATAAATTACTTTTGTTCTATATTGAAAAGAATGTGTCATTATTTGGACATATTATGAATTATTTTTCATTGTTGGTCACTCAGATCCAAGATTTATAATGATCAGGAGGACCAATTTGGTTTTAATAAGGGAATGATGACAGAATGATGATGATTGTGTGGTGTTATGTTTCCTAAAGTATTTGAGTATCTTACTTGAGAATAGTAATATAATTTACTATAAATTATGATTATTATTTCGAAATGATAATTCATATCCCAAACGATTATATGTTGAATTAGTAGTGAAAACCATAAATGAAATAATGATTGAATCTCAAGTCCATGAATCTTCTATGGTTAATGTTTTTGAGAATGTGTCTTTTAGAAATCAAATCATTATCCGTTTTGTTGAATTTTATGTTATCATAGGTGTGGATTAGATTTATCTCTCTATATATTTATCCCACATTAATTGTCAATTAAGGGATTTAATGTTTTATATTCCCTACAAAACTTTGATTTTCTATTAGTGTGATGATAAATAAAAACATACAATGAAGATCACAAACATTTTATGTGTCTTGATTCCTATTCAAAAATAATGTTATCCATATATTTTTGGGGAGAAACTTAACATTAATTATATGCCATTTTTTTGTAGTTTTTTAAGTCATTATAGAATATTTTCACATTCCTTTACAAAATATTGATGTTTGGTTATTAATAGAACACATATATAGTACTAAGCATATTTCATAGAGTCCTTATAGAATTGACCTTATTCAATTAAATGAAATGAAGATAAAACACTATGGGAATTTTGGAAATTGATTCATTCAGTAAATTGTTTTACCTTGGGGTGAATTTGTCCTTTTTTAAGAAGAAATGTGGTTCTATGTGACTCTGTAATGATTATTAGGAAATAAACAAGATCAAAATAAAAAAAAGTATTTTCTACCCTATATTGATGGCTTGTTTCACCAAACACATGTAGCTAAGTATTCTGATATTGAAATTCTTTTTGGATATAATTGATTAAGTTTTAAGAAGGAGTACATACATGGTATAACATTATGTACAAGGTATGGGAACAATAAATATATAGTGATGGATTTTGAAATTCTTAATTCTACCACTATTTTCATGGATTTAATAAATTTAGTCATTATAGATTATGTTTGATCAATATATGGTAGTATTTATAGATATATTATTATATATTCAAATGGAATGGTGGAGCATGAATATCACTTGATAATTGTGCTACAGACTATAAGGATGGAGAAGTAGTATGAAAAATATAAAAGGAGGGAATTTATTCAATGAATAGTTTAATTTTTGGGACATATAATCTCAAACGAGGGTTTATAAATGGATCCATCAAAGATGGAGGTTGTTGAACACTATCCCAAATCTACCATGGTGACAGAGATCTATAGTTTACATAGTTTGGTAGGATATTATTGATGCCTTGTGGAAAACAATTTCTTGTGAAATTCCTATCCACGAACCAAGTTAACTCAAAAGATATGTGAGTTTCTTTGAATTGATGAATATTAATAAAATTTCAAGGAACTTGGGATAATGTTATTTAGTGTATATATTATTACAATACCATAAAATTTAGAATGGTTTGTAATATATAGTTATGTATAGAAAAGGGGTTGATATGTGTCCTCCCACAGAATGATATAGTGATAAATTAATCCTCAAGAGTATTTAAGGTTCATTAAAAAATTTACCTAACACATGATTTGGGGTTATCTATGGTCATTTGTATATTAAAAATATTCATTAAATATCTTTATGGACAATTGTGTGATATATATGTATATTTAATACTAGTTTAATGTATATATTTATTGAGAAAAAGTGGAACCCACACATGAAAGGTTGGTTGAATCTAATTAAAGATTATAAATGATCAATACATTACCAACCTGAGAATGAAAACATGGTTACCGAATCTTTGATTCAAAAGGGTCATTCGAGATTATCTATTACAAGGAATATAAAAGATCCAATATTTCTATACTTTAAATTTTGGACCTAGAAATCTACAATGTAGGGGAGGAAAATTATTTTTATCAAATGAGTGTACAACTATTTCTACAAGTGAATATTAAAGAGACTAATAAGGTTGATATATAGTTTTAGAAGAATATGAGAAATGTTCTTCAATTTAACCTCAACTTTGATTGAATAATAAGGATTAGAAACCATGTATTTGTCACATACAAACAATATTTAAATAAAGATATGTTAGAGGAATCTCATACTTCTTGATTCTATATTCATTATTGAAGTACAATGATATAAAGGAATTTGAAAGTGAATCTCTAGTGGGATGGTATAAAGAGATGTATTGAATAATTTTTTTCTCATTTATATACATGTAAAAAAGTTATATATGGATAAAAAATGTTTGAGGGTATATTATAATTAGGGAACATAGAAAAACGGAACTGTGAGAACATAACCATTGATTTTATCATATAACACCCCAAAACATCTAAACATAATAATTCTGTATGTGTTGTAGTAGATCCCCTTACAAATTTAACACACTTAATTGATTTTATATAAGACATATCTCCATGAAATCTTGAAATGTTTAAATTAAAGATGTTCTATGGTTTTATGGAGTAGCACATTCTATTGTATCTAATCAGGTTCTGATATTTACATCATAGTTCTGGTGAATTCTTCAAAATTCTATTGATTCAAAATTAATTTTTAACACTATGTGTCATTATCTGATTAAAGGTAAGTTTTAGAGAATTATTTAAACCCTATACGATATTCTATGAACTTATTCACTGTATTTCAAAGGGGTTGATAACAACAACATCCTCTAGTAATGTTTTCATATAACAATAAATTTCACACAATCATTTGGATGGATCATTATTAATCCCTGTATGGAATGAATTATATAAATCCAATGTGTTGAGATGAAGTGTGGGAAATAATTATATTCGGGGTGGATCATGTTGATGAAATTAAAGAGAAGGTTATATCCATTCAAAAACACATATGGGAAGCACCGAGTCAACAAACATTATGTAGCTAATAATTGGCATGGTCTGGAATTTTATAACACCCCAAAATTTTATGGTATGATTATATTAAATTCATTCTATTAATTGCATACTTTTTATAAAGCACTGTGTTCCTTTGAAAAAACACTTAGTTATTTAGCAGATAGTCATAACCCAGCCATTAAAAATAAATTTTCCACTTCTATGTTTTGAATTTCAAAAAACTGTTATCTAGAGTTTTGAACAGTAAGTCATTTGGAGTCTTTTAAAACTAACTTGATTTGTTGATGAATAGTAACATACCCTTATGAATAGTAATATGAATATTAATATAACCCCTATGAATATGAATTAATGATAATATTTTATTTTATTTAAGGTAATAAGAAAATGAGATCTTAATTAATTTTATAATGTGATATAAAACTAAATATACCTTTAAAATTGTTATTTTTTAAATTAACTATGATTTTTTTTAAATATAAATTAATAATATTTAGAAAATTATTTTAAAAAAATAGAGTTCATTTTTTCATTGTACACATAGAAAAATGGTGAAGGTGAATTTTTGGGAATTCTCTAATCTACTTGAATTTTTGTGAATAGTACAAATACAGTTTCGAGTTTTTGATAGTTTAATGAAATCATAATGATTTAGTAATTAAATATAAAAGTTTGGATGACTATTGTACAATAAAATATGACATTAGATGTCCCATATGTCTAAAACCACGGGAAAATACCATGGGCAAGCCCATTGTTTTTCAAAAACCACTAATGAGGTGTCCATTTTAATAAATAAAAAACTCCATCTTATTTACTATAAATACCCATTCATACCATCAATTTCCTTCATTCCAAATCAAAACTCCTTGAATATTTGGTAGTTTTACCTCCCTGGGAATCATTCCAATGTTTCCTCAATCTTCCAATGTCCCATCCTTCATGTTTTTGGAATTACTCATCAAGGTAAGGGAATCTACCACCCTTCTCTTTTCTTAAAGCCTCCACTTTATGTTTTATTTTTTATTCTCAACAGAATAATGTTTTGATATGTCCTTACATATTCCCATTTAAATCCATATTATTTAAGAGTGTTGAGAGACCCCATTTATCTCATTAAAATATATTATTTAGGAGTGTTGAGAGACCCCATTTATCTCATTCAAAAAGAATGTTATTCATAATAAAATGAGAACCTGTCCTTACATATACCCTCATCAAGATGAT
The DNA here is from genome assembly GCA_963277665.1 of Viscum album. Taxonomy (NCBI): domain Eukaryota; kingdom Viridiplantae; phylum Streptophyta; class Magnoliopsida; order Santalales; family Viscaceae; genus Viscum; species Viscum album. The sequence goes on from OY728157.1 coordinate 176,885,793, forward strand.
ATTATAATTCCATTACCTTAAATTAACTTTAATTTTATTATCTTAATGGAATATTTCATCATCATCGATCTTTCCCCTTCCTCTTATACAAAACACACCATCCGAGATGTGTTCATCTATCACATTCAGGGACGACAGGTTCTCATTTTCTATTAATATCTTCAAGACTGGTCATGAAACATTATCAATGGTTGAAAAAGTTCATAATATATGTATGTTACCTTATCAAATGTTCTGTAATCCTTACACACTGATAATATAAAATACCGCCAAGTTAATCCAAACGTTTATAATTATATTTTAACTAGTTAATCATCATAATTGTATATAACCCAAAATCATTATAAGATAATTTATATCTCTATAATTTCATTAATAATATATATGTACAATTATATATGTTTAACCACAATCAAACAAACTTCCATTCATGAATACAAGTAAACCGGTCATGAAAACCTAGGAAGAAAATGCTTCGAATACAATAAAATTGATCCTCTTAAACCAATAAAAGGAACATTAATGAAACTAATAAGGTTATACAAAATAAATTACATGTATATGTTGTTTTGGAAATATTAATTAATTAAGAAAAATTTGAATATTTAGGCAATTAAAACCAATGAAGAACACACTAAAGCATAAGGTAAGGGGTTTCTCATCTCACTTTTAGTTCTGTTTGATTTCCATTATTTGAAACTTATTTCTTTTATATGGTATATGTGTACAAACATTTGATATATAATATCATGATTCTATTTATATTCATGGTATTCTGTGATTCATTTGGTGATTATTGACTTTGGGCCATACTATTCGATGGATTCCAGTATGGTAAGTGACTTTTTCTGAATTTCCATTTCATTGAGACCTACTTGGTTTTATGCACATAATATTTCTAATGTGGTGTTTCTACTACCCATATTATATAATTTATCATTTGAAATTATTATTTTGGTAAATATCCTTTTTTAGCATGGATATTACTATTTCTTTAAGTCGTATACCATTTCACATACAGTGTTAATTTGGAAAGTAGTTTTAACTATGAAAATATTGATGAATCCGTATTCTCTACTCTATATGGATATTGAGAAGGCTGATTTAATTTTTATTAAATCTATGTATAAATAATTATTATGACTTTCAGTGGTTGGTGGGGCCCTCTATAGCCCCTTGATTCATCGACATGTCTCATGAGACAAATCAGTTGGCGACAAACCCTTCGAGTTTGTTTCCTAAAATCATACTGATTTCTACCCACATATCTAAACCATTTAAATGGTATTATGGTATCATGTGGCAGATACAAGACATCTAATTAATAATAATTATCTTTATTCATTATCAGTTATTATTATTCTTGAGGTTTTCGTTATGAAAAAATCTATTGATGCAATTTCATTCTCAGTTTATTAATGGCGTGTGTTTTTTATTTATTCACTAAACCATATTGATTAAGTAAAATTGTTTATGACTCAATTATTATTGAATTCATGATTACGCTATATGTAACCCTTACAGATCATTTGAACTCACCCCTTTCTTTTTTTTACCTTCAACAGTTTATAAAGAGGGGATAATTTATTGAGTTTATGTGGATGAATTTTTTATTTTCTGTTATGTATTGTTTTTTGAATCCTTTTCAAATATAATTTGAGTTACATCTATATATCTAGTTTCTTCAAGACTACTAAACTGATCGTTCCTTTGTGATTTCATTACTTTTAACCATACCAATTTAACAACTAAATAACCAGTCCTGTTCTAGAGGGGTCGGGGTGTAATAGTTGGTATTAGAGGTAGTTTAGTAGAAAACACAGAAATAAGAGTAGAAAATGTTGAGTAGGGACAAATACCTAAGGTATTATTTGAGGATAAATCAACAAGAACATCCTAGTATTTTGTTAAGGAATATATTATGTGAATATTTCTATCAAATACATCCATGTGAGGATACAAACAGGTAGAGGTGGCTCTGGCACAGATGCACCTAGGAGTGAAATCTCTAACAAGGAGTTTCGGGCTTGACACAGGGTATCCCAGCACACGACAATGGGTCTTTCATAATTCTTGGTATTGAAACTCTCAGAGGATATGCATAGGATAATTCTCATTTTCTTTAAAAGCCATTATAAAGGATTTTAAAGTTAATTTTTCCTCATAGAAACCGTTTTTATGAGATTAGTTATGCATAGCATTTCAATCTATGTTAAGTGATTTTCTATTTGATATTCATAACCTAATCTAGTGTATTCCATTATTTGTAAATAAAACCTATTGGAAGAAGGGGAATCAATACCCTTGGGAAATGTATGTATTTCCCTACTGAGTAAGTTAACACAGTCAATGTTAGAGTAGATCAGATCATGAAGATTTTGGGACAAATTACTCAATTTGTAATGAATAACCATTCCAAAACTATGTTGGATTGCTTTACGTGGAAGAAACCCCCATCTTTCAGTGGGATTACTAATCCAGTGGTTACTGAGTAATGGATAAAGTCCCTTGAAAAGATATTTATGGCATTAAGATACAATGAAAATGAAAAGGTAGTACCCGCGGTATATTGTCTCAAGGGCGATTCCGATCAATGGTGGTCCTTGATTCAGAATACCATGGAGGAAGAAGAAATATATGATATGGAATGGAGGATTTTGAATCGAATATTCTTTGATAAATATTTCCATCAAGATAAGTGAACCAAAATGAAAAGTAAATTCCATAGATTAATGAAAAGGGACGAATACAGTGTTGAAGAGTATTAGGATACCTTCGTAAGGCTATCCACGTATGCCATAGATTATGTATGTGACTCGACAAACAAAATTGGTCATTTAGTTGAAGTTCTTAAGCCATGTATTCTAAGGGAAATGGCTTCTCAAACATTTTCATCATATGATGAAATTGTATCAAGTGTCGTCAAAACAGAGAAGGAATTTGATAGATCAAATTTTTTCAAGGGAAGCAAAGATAAAAAGAAGTACTCTAATAACCAAGAAAATGTGATGCGCTAAAAAAGAAAAAGGGAATGAAGAAATTCCCATTATGTGAGAAATGTGGAATGAATCATCCTAGTAAATTCTTGAAAGGCATGGGAGTCTGCTACAAGTGTGGAGAAAAGGGTCATCGATCTTGTGAATACAAGGGGAAGAATCGTGTCCATGATTTTCAATGGTACAACTGCGGAGAGATGTGACACTATGAAAATGACTGTCTTAGGTTCCCATGAAACATTCCTCAGAAAATGACATGAGAGAAAGGGAAAACTTATTTGATTACAACCACCGAGGTTGATGTTCTTAATGATGTGGTGGTAGGTACGTTAATTGTTTCATCTAATTTGGGAAATGAATTATTTGATTTTGGATCATCTCATTCATTTATATATTCCCAGTGCTCCATGAAAATTAAACATGTCCAATTTGATCTAATAAAGGAGTTGTCAGTCAAAACTTATAGGTGATGTATCATGGAAACCAAGGTGTGTCAACCAGTCCCCCTCATGGCACATAAATGTGATTTAGTTGCTAACCATATCATTATTATAATGACTGACTTTTTCATAATTCTCAGTATGAATTGGTTGTCAAATTATGATGCGAGGATCTATTGCAATGAGAAAAAAGTTACAATCTTTGAAAATGGTGTAAAATCACTTATTTTTAGAGAAGAAACCTCCCCATTTGATTTTTATATATATCCACACCCAGTAGATCTATTGAATAAAATTATTTTAGAGGAGGATAACCTAATATCTACGGGCAAGGAATGAAATCTTCAAATTGATTATGTGAATATAGTGAAACCATACATTGATGTATTTACAGAGGATTTACCTAGACATCCACCAGAGTGTGAAGTTAATTTCTTTATTAATTTAATTTCTGGTGAAGGACCTATATCAAATACTCCCTATAGAATGACCACTATAGAATTAGTGGATCTAAAAAAACTATACAAATTGAGTGAAAAAATAATTTATTCGACCTAGTGTTTCTCCATGGGGATCTCATGTCGTCTTTGTTAAGAATAAATATGGATCAATGAGGCTATGAATTGATTATAAGGAAATCAATGCTATTACAATAAAGAATAAGCATCCTATTCCATGAATTGATGATTTATTTGACCAACTTCATGGAGCATAATACTTTTTGAAGATTGACCTTCGATCTGGATATCATCAGTTGCGTTTGAGGAAGGAAGATATTATTAAGACAACATTTCGAACCAGGTATGGGAATTACATGTTTACAGTGATGCCTTTTGGACTGACTAATGAACCCTATTTTTTCATGGATTTAATGAATAGAGTGTTTATGGAATATCTTGATAATTTTTTTGTTTTATTCATCAATGATATCTTGGTATACTAAAAAAGATTTAAAGACCATGAAAATCACTTTTTGATTATTCTGAAAACTCTTAGATGATGTAAATTATATGGGATATTTAGATAGTGTGAATTATGGGTTTAATCAGTTTATTTTCTAGGACATTTTGTCCCTAAGGATGTAATACTAGTTGATCTTGTGATGACAATGGCAATCCAATAATGGCCCAACCCAACGAACAAAACTGACCTACACAGTTTTATTTGGTTAGTAGGTTACTATAGGCGTTGTAGAGACCCGTACTTGACGTACATAGACATTACATTACTTTTTCGGAATACTTAATACATAAAAAAATAGACACCAAAAGACCGTAATAGTTTAGTGTCTTTGGAAACCTGGAACATAATCTTCTAATCGTGGTGAAAGATCTGAAACATCTCCCATAAAGATCTTTCTCTTTTGTTTCCTTACCTAAAACATTTCTTTATATCCTGGGGAAAGGAAAACATAAAAATTGTGAGTTTAAATGCTCAATAAGGGTAAACATAGAGAACATAAAACAGTCCATAAACATTTGAATTCAAAAACTTGAACATAAAATCTAAACATCAAAATCTTGAGCAAATACATAAATCTTGGAATTATGTAAGGCATATATCATAATGGAACATCAATCATGGTAAAATAGCATGGGAAGAAAACATGTAATTGTGGAAAAAAAATTAATCATGTGTATGATTTCCATAGTATCCAAAGCATTGATTCCAATACAATCTTAGTGGACAAAGTCCCTTTCTGAATCGTGTTCACTCCTTATTCCAGTCCTGTATCACTGAACCAGATTAACTTAACGTTCCAGCCATGTCAATATCATGAGATATGAATCTTTAACCATTTCATTGGAGGGAGATATAGGTCACACACATCTCATAATGAAATCATTCTTACTTGTGCCACAACATAAACATAAACCATTCATCATAACCCAAAGAATTAAAATGGGTTTCATAAACATCATCCCATTAGAACATAATCCAAATAAAACAAATAGATATCATTTCATCATAAGAAAAGTGATACGATGTAAATCATAGATATATTATAATTGAAACATACACATATGAAATAATGTCATCTTATATGGAAAATGGTTTTGATAAAACACTTAAAAAGAATTCTTGAGGAAAATATCCTTTCTTCTTAAAAATCATTTTCTTTTCATAAAATGCCACACAATTTTAAAAGAAAAGAATTATATTGAAAATAGCCATGAAATAATGTAGAGTAAACACTATGAAAATAAGGCTTTATGAAACCCTAAAAATCTGTTCATGTCGTATAAGTTAAAAAAAACATTATCCTCGTACTTTTAACGGAAAAGTCAAAAAGTACCACATATGGTAAAAAAATAAAGATTCATTCCATAAAAAAAGTAAAAGTCAAAGATGGGTAAAGATGAATTTAAACATACATGGAATAATATTAAACACTTTATGAAAAACATATTTATTGGACATGGATTAAATATATAACCCTAGTAAATACTTACGTATAAGAAATCTCAGATAAAAATGAGATTGCAAAATTATCCCTTACCTTATGTACGATATGCTTCATATGTATCCGAACCTCCTGTATAATGATTTAAATAATGTCATTGAATTATTACAGAATAATATTCATTGTTATGATATCATATACGGTTCACTTATGACTTTATATTACTCGTTCTTTTGTAAATTCAATGTTAAAGCAGTGTTTTGGGAAAAATCTTTTCATTTATCATACATGTTTCGATTTGTTGTTCTTGATACTATTACTAATATCCTGATTTACATAATTATAGAATGTAAAATATGATTTATATATAATATATATTCATTATATAAATATATATGATAGATCAATAAATGGAATGGAAAACACCGTTCATGGAAACGGTAGGTCGTACGTATGCACGAGCGATGATATCATTCCCATAATTATTGAATAGAATTGGAGTGAATGATATAATATCTCATAATCTTTATAATGTTATAATAACCATATATAGTTATTCATTACACCATTATACCTCACCAAGTAAGGTGGTGGTGGGAAAACACATTACACCACGGTGTGGAGACGGTATTCCGTACGTACGCACGCGCGGTGATTTTGTTTTTCGTAGGATTAATAGAAGGTGAAATGGGGTTGTTTCATATTTATAATAACATAACAGTAAATTAGTGATACTGATTTTTTTAATTTACAATGAAACAACTAAATAAGAAGAAGTTGAAGAAGAAAAAAACTCGAAAGAATTGGTAGAAGAGATTATCTCTTCTTCGACGTGCCTCCTTTAAACATCCTCTTAAGGGACTAGAGTTGGTCTTTTGAGAAGACCAGAACCTAAATAATATTACTAGGGAAGTTGAGAAGAGTAATGGTCAGGGGTTGGCCGAGCATGAAGGCTCAATGATGTGTAAAGAAAAGAGGGAGGAAGTTCCCTTTTATAAGGGAGGAGAAGGGGCACTTTTTGAAACCTCTAAAATATTAATTTATAATAAACCTAAACCCCACATAAAAACATTAAAAGTGGCTCAAATTCAGATATTATATATGATAGGGTTTTAATCTCATTAAAAAATTAAATTTAGACATGTTTTTATTTTATTTTAAACCTTATCATTTTGATTTATCCTTATTTAATCTATTTTATTTTATTTGTGGTAATAATGTTATAAATTTTTTATGGTGATATATACTTACTTATGTGTTCTTATTATAAATAATTTGATATTTTATGACACGCTAGATCATATAATTTTTAATTTTTAATTTTTAAAAATATTTTCGTGATATTTAAACATTTTAATAATATAAAATATCAAGTTCCAATTTTGACACAATTAATTTATTTGAATTTAAATAAAATACACACAGAAGATATGTTCGAACCAAAATATTTAATAGATTCATAACATGTCATATGTATCTATAATTGTTTTTGGATCATGTTAAATTGTTCATATAATATTTATTTTTATTTTTTAAATCCATTTATTTGATATTTCAATCAATAAAATAATTTCAACATCATTATTGTGTCACCTTTAATGATAATTATTTAATCCGTAAAAATTCCAAATAAATTGACATGATGTAGATACTTTTTTTATATTTGTGTATACTATTCATGATCGATGTTTCATGAACTCTATCACTAAATTAAAATTATTATACCTATAAGAATTAAGAGAGTGACATGTTGTCACTTTATTTGGTTTTAATACTAATTAAATTTTTTTCAGGGTCAAAAGTCCATAAAATTAATTTATTCCTACCCTTAGGTGATATGAGTCGACCTTTAGTCATCCAATAGAATTTTGGAAAGTGTTAGGGTACTTTTATAATCTTATTTTCCCCCTTAATTACCTGATTTACCTTTAACTACAATAAATAAAAATTACCATAATTACTATTCATAATATCAAAAAAATAAAAGTAACCTATTAACATAATTAGGACCCACTAAATTCAAATATGAAATCCATTTTTCAAAATTCAAAGCACATAAGTTGCAGTAATTAATTTAAAATTAATCCTATTGTGAAGAAAACGAGTTTTAAAAGTTAAAACATTGCCAATGTTTGAAATGTTTTTACTTATTAATTCAATGTAAAATTAATGGTAATGACATAAATTATATTAAATTTTGAAAATATTTCTATTTATACTTTAAAACCATTCAATTTTATAATTTAACCATATAAATTATTGTGATGGAAAAAGTTGTTTTAAATTAAAATATAGTGTGTTTTTATTATTCATTAAAATATGAAAGTTATCAGAATAATATGAAAAATTTATCCAAAGTAAATTTTTATATTCTGATTCAAAAAAAAATTATTTTTTTAAATTGAACTTATAAAACTGTCAAAAACTTGATTTAATGTGGGTGCACCATCAAAAGGCGGCAAAACTGCATTTTTTGAAAAATACTAATTTTACCCAAAAAAAAATTTCTGTTCACACACCATGTTTTATAAAATGTGTAAAATGAATAATAATGTTAGAATATTAAAAATGTTGTTAATACTATTCATAACGGATAGTCTAAAATAATATTATAACAATATGTCGTTGTTTAGTGAAACCTGGTATTGCGTACTACAAACGCTATCGAGGAAAGTCATGATTGCGTGTAACACAAGACAAGAATAGTGTTTTTGTATAATATATTCTAATACGGTGTTGTGTATTGAACGTGATAATTTTGTTGTAACATAAAACACAAGACATCAATGAAATTAAAATGAATAATTCTCCTAAAATCTCAGGTTATTACATTTTACCCCCCTTAAAATGAATTTTTCCCTCGAAATTCGTCGTGGTTATAAATGGTTTACTACTTGAAACTTTCTTTCATAGAAACTCAAATCAATAAAAGGAATTCCAAAACATAATTTTAAAAACTAAAGTACCAAACGTAAAGTTTACCCAAATTAACTCATCACTAGGTTTCCACATAGGAGGACATAAGTGAAAATATGGATATGGAAGAGAAATCTAACCATCAAGTTCTGATGGAGAGTGGTAGAGAACATGGCTATGAAAAATCCATAAATCACAAAGCCATAAATTTGTGATGATCTAAGGTACCATCTGATTCATCGGATATGAGGACATTAGGAAAACATTTTTGGTTTTCAAGATCATTTCCCTAAAGATAATGAATAATTAAAATAAATACTTACTTGATTTTGGTACAATATCACTGTTGTTTGTGCCTTGAACAATTTCCACATCATCTCTTAAATAAATGAAGTTAATTTTGTCTTCCATGAAGTGTTAGCAGATCATGCTATAGAATGATGGGTCATTCCATCTGTCTCAAACAAAAGGTTAGCAAAAGTTATCAAATATACATAAGTCCATCTATGGTGAGGTTAATCCTATATGATTCCAAAAATGTACTTATACTTCATCTATCATACAACTTTATATAATAAAACTAGTTTCTAATAACCAGGGACTTCCTGTAAGCTAGTGGTAGGTGATAAAGGCTCATCGCACTTCGGTTGTGTTGTCGATTTCCATAGTCTTGTCCGACGCGACGGGTTTTTACCCATCCTGCAGGTTGTCCTTTTTCTAAAACTTCATTATTATAACATTCCATCAATAATATCAAAAAAAGTTCTAGCCTTAAACAATACTAACCTATTTCCAACATAATCCATTCCAATCTTTAGGCTTATCCAAAATACTTCTGTCCAAGCTCATAGTATAAAGAAAACAATTACAAGAAATGTCATCTGTTGAGCATTTGAATACCATCATTTATCCCTCATATATCATAATATATATCTTGTTGATTGCATTTAAAACTTGTGAATACCTTAATCTTGTATTCTCTTGCAACATTAATTACCATAGAACCATAGTGAAAACATGAATGATGTCAAAAGGTAACTCTTTCCACATACCAAAATCCCAAAATTTCAATATACTCTAACCATGATATCACGTTGTACTTATATTAGTCATGAGATCATTAATATTATTTTCTCTTTATCCCTTCATTATGTGCATATCATCTTTCCAAAAATATTTTGATTACTTTTCATGGTTATCGGTACCATATAATTATTGAAAACCATAATAAACCAATACCTAGATATTCCAATATTCCACAGTATTATAAATTAGATTCCAAAACAATATTTTGGAATCCTGTCACATAAACACATAATCATTCCACTACATAGTTGTCATACTCAACATCGCCAATAGTGATCACATGTGACTTCCCTTTGTCCTTTGCCTTAATAGGTTGCTCACATCGATCATCATTAACCCTTAGATTAGGGCATTGATTAGCATAATTTTCCATTTACTTGCACTTAAAGCATTGAAGTGTTGGTGGATAATTCTCTGTAGTCTTTTCTCTATTCATTTCATTAGAATCCTTTTTCTCATTACATCAGCACTCAGCTGCTTGATGACCTTCTTTTCCACACTTGAAACATTTTCTAGTAACTTTTATACAATCTCCACCATGCTTATTTCCACACTTTGAGCATAAAGAAACACTCACCTTCTTTTCACCATTGTTCTGAGGTTTTTCCTTGAACTCCACGTTTCGTTTCTTGTAAAACCCATGAGATGTATATGTAACACCAACTTCAATTTCTACCTTGATAGCACAACTCACAATTTCTTCATAGCTACTAAAGTCTCTTATAGCAAATTCCCTTCAAAGAGCTGGTTTTAAGCCACTGAAGAATCGATCAACATTACTTTCATGTTGGATGATAAAGCCCGATGCATACCTTGCAAGCCATGTAAAATTTGATTCCTATATACCAACAGATTCATCATCTTATTTCTTAATCTCAAGGAAATCCTTTTCTATATTTGTTCGAAGAATACGATGGATGTACTTATTGAAAAACAAGTTCTTGAACTCGTTCCATTCCATGGATTCAATTTCATCTTAGGGCCTTGTGTACTTAATTGGAGTCTACCACTGGTATGCTTCACCTTCTAAACGGTAAACAGCTAAAATGACTTTTTCATGTTCTAAACAGCGAAGTATGGAAACTATCTTTTCAATGGTACTAATCCATTTTTCAGCCACAAGTGGATCTGAATACCCATTTAAAGACGTTGGACGTTGCCTCCTTAAGGACTCAATAGAATATTGTTCCCTTCTCTAATCATTTTGAAATCTAGAATGATTCATAGCTTGTGTAAGTATAGCAATAAGATTTTTCACTCCATCTCCCATCACATTTGGTTTCTCAGGAGGACAATCATTGCATTGTACATTACATTTATCAACACGGTTCCTTCGGGTTCTAGCCATAATCTAAAACCCAAAAAGAACAGTGTGAGAGGAAAAAATCATGCTAGGAAAACAAAATAATAAAGGGGGAGTACCTTCAATATCTAGCATCTTAGGTTTAATTCTTATATCATTACCATAATTCTTGGACTATAACCTATACTTATACTTATCCTTAGGGGCATCCCTTGACATATCTTAGAAATATCTCTAGGGATCTTACTAAAGTTATCGCATCCTAGTTTCCAATGGTTGACTAAACCTTTCCTCTTATACCCACTTTAGAGACCCATACTTGATGTACATAGAAATTAAATTACTTTTTCGAAATACTTAATACATAACAAAAACAGACACCAAAGGACCGTAATATTTTAGTATCTTTGGAAACTTGGAACATAATCTTCTAATCGTGGTGAAAGATCTTCAAAATATCCCATAAATATCTTCCCCTTTTGTTTTATTACCTAAAAACATTCTTTATATCCTAGGGAAAAGAAAACATAAAAAGGGTGAGCTCAAATGATCAGTAAGCGTAAACACAGAGAACATAAAACAATCCATAAACATTTGAATGCAAAAACTTGAACATAAAATCAAAACACCAAAATCGTGAGCAAAGACATAAATCTTAGAAGTACGTAAGGCATATATCATAATGTAACATCAATCAGGATAAAATAGAATGGGAAGAAAACATGTAATTGTGGAAAAACATTAATCAAATGATATGATTTCCATAGTAGCCAATGCATTATTTCTAAGACAATCTTAGTGGAAAAGTCCCTTTCTGAATCGAGTTCACTCCTCGTTCCAGTCCTGTATCACTGAACCAGATTAACTTACCGTTCCATCAATGTCTATATAATGAGATATAAATCTTTACTCAATGCATTGGAGGGAGAAATAGGTCCCACCAATCTCATAATGAAATCTTTCTTTCTTATTCCACAACATAAATATTAATCATCCATTATAACCCAAAGAAAAAAAATGGGTTTCATAAACATCATCCAATCATAACATAATCCATATAAAACAAATGGATATTGTTTCATCAAATGAAAAGTGAAAACATATAAATCCTAGAGATATTATACTTAAAACATACACATACAAAATAATGTTATCTTAGATTGAAAATTGTTTTGATAAAACAGTTGAAAATAATTCTTGAGGAAAATATCCTTTCTTCTTAAAAATCATTTTCTTTTCACAAAATGCCACACAATTTTAAAAGAAAAGGATTTTATTGAAAATAACCATGAAATATTGTAGAGTAAATTTCATTAAAATAAGGCGTTATGAAACCCTAAAAATCTGTTCATGTCGTATAAGTTAAAAAAACATTATCCTCATACTTTTAATGGAAAAGTCAAAAAGTACCACATATGGTAAACAAAACAAATATTCCTTCCATAACACAAAGTAAAAGTCAAATTGGGGAAAACATGATTTTAAACATACATGGAATAATATTAAAATTTTTTAAAAAAAACATTTTTAGTGTACATGGATGAAAAATATTACCCCACTTAATACTTATGTATCAGAAATCTCAGATAAAAATGGGATTGCGAAATTATCCCTTACCTTATGTCTGATATGCTTCGTATATATCCAGACCCATTTTATAATGATTTAAATAATGATATTGAATTATTACAGAATCATATTCAATGTTATGATATCATATATGGTTCTCTTAAGACTTTATATTACCAGTTCTTTTGTAAATTCCAAGTTAAAGCAGTGTTTTGGGTAAAATCGTTTCATTTATCGTACGTGTTTCGATTTGTTGTTCTTGATATTATTACTCATATCTTGATTTAAAAGATTACAGAATGTAAAACATTATTTATATAAAATATATATTCAGTATATAAATATATATGATAGATCGATAAATGGAATGAAATACACCGTTCAGGGAGACGGTTGTCCGTACGTACGCACGAGCGATGATATCGTTCCCAAAATTATTGAAAAGAATTGGAGTGAATGATATAATATCTCAGAATTACTATGATGTTATAATAACCATATATTGTAATTCATTACACCATTATACCAATCCAAGTAAGGTGGTGGTGGTAAAATGGATTACACCACGGCGTGGAGATGGTATTCTGTAAGTACGCACGCGCGGTGATTTCGTTTTCCATATGATGGATAGAAGGTGAATTTGGGTTGTTTAATATTTATAATAATATATCAGTATATTAGTGATTCTGATTTTATTACTTTGCAATGAAAAAACTAAAGATGAATAAGTTTAAGAAGAAAGAAACTCGAAAGAATCGGTTGAAAAGATTACCTCTTCTTCGACAAGCCTCCTTTAAACTACCTCTTAAGGGACTAGAGTTGGTATTTTGAGGAGACTATATCCTCAAGAATATTACTATGGAAGTTTAAAAGAGTAATGGGTAGGGGTTGGACGAGCTTGAAGGCTCAAACTTGTGTAAAGAGAAGAGGGAGGAGGTGCCCTTTTATAAGGGAGGAGAGGGGCACTTTTGGAAACCTCTAAAATATAAATTTATAATAATCCTAAACCCCACATAAAAACATTCAAAGTTACTAAATTTAGAATATTAGATATTATAGGGTTATAATATCATCATTCAATTAAATTTAGACATGTTTGGATTTCATTTTAAACCTTATCATTTTGATTTATCCTTATTTAATCTATTTAATTATATTTGTGGTAATAATCTCATAAATTTTATATGGTTATAAATACTTACTTATGTGTTCTTATTATACATAATTTTATGTTTTATGACATTTTAGGTCATAGAAATTTTAATTTGTAAATTTTTAAAATATTTTTGTGATTTTTAAACAATTTAATAATATAAAATATCAATAGTGTCAATATTGACACAATTAATTTATTTGAAATTAAATAAAATCCACACAGAATATATGTTCGAACAAAAATATTTATTAGATTCATAACATGACATATTTGTCATGAAAATTCGTGGATAACATTAAATAGTTCATATAATATTTATTTTTATTTTTTAAAACCGTTTATTTGATACTTCAATCAATAAAATAATTTCAACATCACTATTGTGTCACCTTAAATGATAACTATTTAATCCATAAAAATTCTAAATAAATTAAAATGATGTAGGTAATTTTATTAGATTTCTGGAAACTATTCATGTTTGAAGTTTCATGAAGTTTATCACTAAATTAAAATTATTATACTTATGCGATTTAAGAGAGTGACATGTTATCACTTTCTTGGATTTTAATACTAATTAAATTATTTTAATGGTCAAAAGTCCATAACATTTATCTATTCTGACCCCTAGGTGATATGGGTATACTTTTAGTCATCCAATAAAATTTTATCAGGTGTTAGGTTAATTTTATAGTCTTATTTTTACCCTTAATTACCCGATTTACCTTTAACTGCAGTAAATAAAAATTACTATAGTTACTATTCATAATATCAAAAAAATAAAAGTAACCTATTAAAATCATTCATACCCACTAAATTAAAATATGGAATCCATTTTTCAAAATTCAAATAAAAAAATTTTCAGTAATTAATTTAATATTAATCCCATTGTTAAGAGAACAAGCTTTAAAAGTTAAAACATTGGCAAAGATTGGAATGTTTTTACCTATGAATTCAATGTAAAATTAATGGTAATTAAATAAATTATATTAAATGGTAAAAATATATTCTATTTATTCTTTAAAACAATTCATTGTTATAATTTAACCATATAAATTGTTACGATGAAAAAAGTAGTTTTTAATTAAAATATAGCGTGTTTTTACTATTCATTAAAATACGAAAGTTATCAGAATAATATGAAAATTTTATCCAAAGAAAATTTTTATATCCTAATTCCAAAGAATAATTTTATTTTGTTAAATTGAACTTATAAACCTATCAAAGACTAGATTTAAAGTGGGTTCTCCATCAAAAGGCGGCAAAACAACATTTTTTGAAAAATACTTATTTTATCTGAAAAATTATTTTGTTCACATACCATGTTTTAGAAAATGAGTAAAATGAATAATAAAGTTATAAAATTCAAAATGTAGTTAATACTATTCATAACGTCTAGTCTATAATAATATTATTACAATATATCGTAGTTTAGTGAAACCCGGTATTGCATACTACACAGGCTATCGAGGAAGGTCACGATTGCGTTTAACGCAAGCTAAGAATAGTGTTTGCGTATAATATAAGCTAATACGATGTTGTGTATAGCACAAGATAATTTTGGTGTAACGTACAAAACAAGACATCAATGAAATTAAAAAGAATAATTCTCATAAAATCTCAGGATGTTCTAGGCGTTTCATTCAGAATTTCACCTAACTTGATAACCCTCTAACCAAATTCACATTTAAATGAGTTAAGTTTGTATAGACGAAAGAATGTACATAATGCTTTAAATAATTGAAAATAATAATTTCCAATTCTCCAATTTTGACTCTTCCATCTAGAAGTAATGGATTTTTAATATACAATGATTAATCAAATAATGGGATGGGTTGCGTCCTTATGAAAAATGAGGAAGTGATTGCTTATGAATCAAGACAGTTTAAGACTCTTGAAAAAAAATATCCAACTCTTGATCTTGAGTTAGTACCTGTAATCTTTGTTATGAAAATATGAAGGCATTATATTTATGGTAACAATTGTGAGATATACACAGATCACAAGAGTTTTAAATACATTTTAACACAAAATGAACCCAACATGAGGAAAAAGAGATGGCTCTATTTACTCAAATATTATGACTTTTCAACAAATTACCACCCAAGAAAGGGAAATAAGGTGGTAGATTCATTAAGTAGGAAAGATCATTGAATTTTGACTCAAATGGGGATTGAGATAGATCCTATATTCATGGATCTACTAAATATTGATATGGGAATTGTTAAAGAAGGTGAAACGTCTTTCCCCTTTTAAATGATTGCTAAACCATCTTTACTAGAGAGGATAAAAATATCTCAATATAATGATGAAAATATATATAAGAAAATTAATTATGTTATGGATGGGATATTAGGAGACATTGTGTGTGAGGAAAAAGTGCCGAAATTTTGGAAGATACTATGTGTTCTATCGGTACCTGAGATAAAAAGGGAAATATTAAGAGATTCTCATAGATCAAATTTTTCTATACTCCCGGGTAGCACAAAGATGTATACAGATCTGAAAGAACATTTTATGTGGGATAATATGAAGCTGGAAATTGCTAATGATGTGTCAATGTACCTAGTTTTTCAACAAGTGAAAGGAGAGAGACAACATCCTAAATGGGTGATGAAACCATTACCCATTCCTATGTGGATGTGGGATGACATTAGAATGGACTTTTTCACTGGACTACCAATGAAACCTAGAAGGAATGATGCAATATGGGTAATTATTGATCGTCTAACAAAATCAGCACATTTCCTTGTTATAAGAGAGGATTTACCACTTGAGCACCTGGAAATTCTATATATTATTGAATTTGTAAGACTATATGGTACACCTATATAGATTGTGTCCAATCGAGATCCTCGGTTTACATTAAAATTATAGAAAAGTCTCGAGAAGTCTTTGACTACTGAGATTTTTATGAGTACTGCTTATCATCCCCAAATTGATAGACAACCTAAAAGGACTATTCAAACAGTGGAAGAGATGTTGAGATCATGCTCAATTTAGTCTCATGGTATGTGGGGTAAATAATTTAATTTTCTAGAATTTTCCTAAAATAACATTTTCCATTATAGTATTCAAATGGATCCATATGATGCATTATATGAAAAGAGATGTTGAACTCCAACTTGTTGGGATAAAGTTGGTGAGAGGAAACTTATAGGTCCAGAACTTATTGAAGAGACCACGATAAATGTAAAGACAATACAAGCCCATAATAAAGCATTCCAAAGTATGAAGAAGATTTATTTTGACAACCAAAGAAGGTATTTGGAATTCCAAGTGGGATATCACGTCTTTCTAAAAGTATCTCCATGGAAGGGTGTGTTATGGTTCGATAAGAAAGGGAAATTGAGCCCCAGGTACATCAGGCCATTTGAAATTATGGAATGAATCAGAGTTGTAGCATACCGTTTAGCAATGCCACCAAGTCTCTCAAAAGTTCATGATGTGTTCCATGTGTCATTGTTAAAGAAATAAATGACATACCCAATTCATGTACTCACTTATAATGAAATTTAAACGGAACATAATTTGTCATACTATGAAGAGACTATCAGGATTCTTGACAAAAAGAAAAAGGTATTCAAAAATCGGGCAATTCCGCTAGTAATTGTTCTTTGGATAAACCATAATATGAATTAAGCAATGTGGGAACCAAAGTATGTTAGGATAAAAACCCAATCACATATTTTTATAGGCCTTTATTCTTGAAAAATTTCAATGACGAAATTATCAGAGGAAGGAATAATATAACACCCCAAACATTTTATGGTATGTTTCTCTTAAATACATTATATTGATAGCCTATATATAGTAAATCATAGTGTTCCTTTGACATAATACTTGGTTATTTAGAAGATATTCATAACCTATCCACTAAACATAAATTTTCCAATTCAATGTTTTGAATTTCGAAAAACAGTTATCAATTGTTGTAACCAGTAAGTCATTTGGAGTCTGATAGAACCAACTTGATTTTATGATGAATAGTATCATACCCTTATGAATAGTAATATGAATAGTAATTTTAATTGTAATATGAACCTAATGAATAGTAAATAATGATAATTTTTTATTTTTTATGTTAATAAGATAGTGAGATCTTATTTAGTTTTTCAATGTGATATAAAACTAATTATAACTTTAAAATTATTATTTTTTGAATTAACAATTATTTTATTTAAATAATAAATTACTAATATATAGAAAATTATTTTCAAAAAATGGAGTTCATTTTTGGACACTACTCATGGAAAAATGGTTAGGGTGAATTTTTGGGATTTTTCTAAAATACGTGATTTTTTGTGAATAGTAAAAATATAGTTTTGAGTATTCGGTAGTTTAATGACATAATAATGATGTAATAATTAAATATAAAAGAATAGTATTATTTTTTACTGTATCATATGACATGAGGTGTCGCCAGTGCCTAAAAAATGGGCAAATACCATCGGCAAGCCCATGGTTTTGCAAAAACCACTAATGAGGTGTCCCTTTTAATTAATAAAAAAACTCCCTCTTATTTACTATAAATACCCACTAATACCTTAGTTTTCCTTCATTAAAAATCCATAATCCTCAAATATATAGTATTTTTACCTCTCAAGTAATCCTCCCATGGTTTATTTAATCCCCCAAGGTCCCAACCATCATGTTTTGGGAATTACTCTTCATGTTAAGGGAATCTACCACCCTTCCCATTTTTGTACAGATTTCATTTTATGTTTTCTCTTTTATTTTCAATTAAATAATGTTGGTTTATGTCCATACATATTCCCCATTAATTACATATTAGTTACGAGTGATGAGAGGCCCCCTTTCACTCATCAAAATATTTTATGAAATTTTATGTGACGCCGTTAGGCTACGAAATTTTCATGAGATTTCTCAATTTTCTTCTATTTTGAGTTCCTTTCTTTTATTCTTTTTTACTCATATCCACTCATCCAAATGATTTGATGATTTAAATACCTTACATGAACTGGAATTTTATTATTCTAATTGAATATTTCATCATCATATCACTTTCCCGCTTCTCTTATTCTAGAAACAACATTCGAGATGTGTTAATTTATCACATTTAGGGACGACGGGTTCTCAAATTTTATTAATATATTCAATATTTTTCATGAAACCTTTTTAATGGTTGAACTAGGTCATAATATATATATTTTAACTTATTAAATTTTCCATAATCCTTACACACTCATAATATAAAATAATAATACAAAACAATTTCATTATGAACAAAACTGCTAAGTTAATCCAAACGTTTGTAATTAACTTTTAACTAATGAATCACCACCATATTATATACCCAAAAATATTTTTATGATCGATTATATATCTTTAATTTCATTAATAAGATATATTATCAATTATGGATGTTTAACTATACACCTAACGAACTTCCTTTCTTGAATACAAGTAAACCGATCAAGAAAACCAATGAAGAAAATGCTTCCAAAACAACAAAATTGATCCTCTTAAACCCATAAAAAGGGACATAAATGAACCTAATAAGGTTATAATAAATCAATTAAATGTAAAAGAGTTTATGAAATTATTAATTAATTATGATAAATTTTATTATTCATGTCATTAAAACAAAGGAAGAATATACTCGAGCATAAAGTAAGAGGTTTATAATCTCACTTTTAATTTTATGAAATTTCCATTTTTTCACCACTTATTTCTTGTATATGGTATATGTGTAATACCATATGAAATATAATATCATGATTATATTTATATTTATGGTATTATGTGATTAATTTGGTGATTGTTGACTTTTTTCATATGATTTAATTGATTACAATATGGTAAGTGACTTTGTTTGAATTTCCATTTCATTGAGACCTACTTGGTATTGTGCACCCAATCTTTCTTATGTGGTGTATCTAATGACCATTTGAGATAATTTATAATTTTAAATTATAAATATGGTAAATATCCATTTTCTTTTACATAGATACTACCATTTCCTTAAGCCGTATAACATTTCATAGGTGGTGTTTTTTTGAAAAGTTGTTTTAACTATGGAAATATTGAGAAATCTATATTCTCTAATCTATACGGACATTGAGAAGGAAGATTTTACATGTATTAAATCAATGTATTAATAATTATTTTGACTTCTATTGGAGGGCGGGTCCTTCTATGGCCCCTAGATGCATCAAAAGGTCTCATGTGACAAATCAGTTGGCAAAAAACCCTTTGAGTTTGTTTCCATAAATCAGACGGGTTTCTACCCATAGAATTAAATTGTTTTAACGGTATTGTGATATCATGTGACAGATAAATGACATCCAATTAATAATCATTATCTTTTTTCATTATCCTTTATTATTATCCATGAGGTTTTCACTATGAAAATATCTATGGATGTAGTTTCATTCTGATTTTATTAATGTAGTGAGTTTTTCATTTATTCACCGTTCCATATTGATTATGTCAAATTGTTTATGATTCACTTATTATTTAATTTATTATTCCACTATTTCTAACCCTTATTGATCATTTTATCTGACCCCTTTCATTTTTTTACCTTTAATAGGTTATGAAGAGGATATCATTTATTGAGTTTCTGTGGATGTAGTTTTTAGTTTTTGTAATTTATAGTATTTTTGTAACCTTTCCCAATGTAATTTGAGTAACATCTATGTATCTAGTTTCTTCAATACTACCAAACTGATATTTCCTTTAGGATTTAATTACTTTAAACTATGTCAATTTAACAAGTATTGCACCAGATCTAGTCTAGAGGGGTCAGGGTGTTACAAATTTGATGTTGTTGAGAAGGGGTTTCTTTGAAATTTTCAAGGGAATAAGGTTATGAGATTTAGAAATAAACTAAAATTTATCCCTATGTTTGTTGACATTTTTCATATTCTTAATCGAGTATGGATGGTTTCTTATCTCTTTTTCTATCAGCCAAAACTCTCCCAAGTCAATGATGTGTTCTTTATATCTATCAAGAGGATGTACTTACCTTATTTTTAGAATTTACTAAACTCAAAGGTCATACCACTAGATGAATATATTTTATAAAATGAAAAACATGTAAGTATTTTTGAATATAAAGATAAATTGGTACAAAATATGACCACTCACATAGACAATGTTTTGTGGAGAAACGACTAACTTGTGGAATGCTACATGGGAACCTGCGGGTAGGATGGGGAAAAAGTATCTTCTTTTGTTTGTATAAAATTGACTGAATTTTGAGTGTTATGTTATTTTAATGGGGTTTAATTTAACATCATTACACTTTAATATTTTTTATTGAAATTATATTTCATTGATAACTTGTGTTACACACAACAACTTGTTTTTACAAATCTTCATACATTATTAATATTATTTTTTTAAAAGACCATTATAATATAGCCACTAAACATAGTGGTATGAATAGGGATATTAAAAAAAATACCATTATGGTTTTAAATAAATGAAAATTCACAAATAAATAAGTAATTAATTTTTACTAAAGTTTGTATATGCATTGAAAATACATTATACCAAAAAAATGTTTTTTATTTGATTTTGGGAATAAAAATAATTTTTTTTGAAATTATCAAAATGTTATTTTATAAAATTCATTGAATTTTTTGAATCAACATTTCAAAATTATTTCTGTGTGATTATTTGAATTATTTCAAAAAAAATAATTTTTTTAATGAATAGTTAAAAAATATTGATTCCTATTAAAAATTGGTTTTTTTGAAATAATTTAAAAGATTATTTTTATGAATGTTTTAAAAGTATTATTATTAAATGATGTTAAAATTAATACAATTTAGGTCATTAAAATAAATTTCATATTTAATTTTTTCTTAAAATGTTATTTACTTAGGAAGTTGTTTTCTTTTGAAAACTACTTAAGCATCACGTCTACAGACATAATTTTATAAAAAATTATACAAATAAGTTAATTGATTTTATTAAAAATTATTAAATATTATCAGTTGGTATTAATAATGTTATATAATAAATCCATCTTTATTTTTTGGTATAACTAATAGTAAAAATATTAATTATCACGGTCATGTTCTAAAAAAGTTTATTTATAAGTTAAACTAATTATGTAATGATTAAAATGGCCTAAATCATGTCAAATTATTTTTATGTCCGTATTTATATCTTATCAAATCTAAATATATATAAATATCCAGTTTGGATCCTTTTTTCATGCGTAAATCATGGGTTTAATGTTTTCTTTTCAAAAATTCATAGTATGTAATCTGCCTCACTTATAAAAGGGAACACCCTATCCTCTAATATTCAGACATTAGAAGTATTTTTTCTAATAAAATATATACTATTATCCCTTAAATAATTACCAAAACATTTCATATGGGTATTAGTTTTGTTATAACCCTTCATAAGAAGGATTTCGATGGTAATCTGAGGATGTCGCCCGGAGAAGAGGTATCATTTTTAATAGAGACTTTTTAAATATTTTTTATGAAAATTCATACAAATATTTTTATAATATTTTGATATAATTACATTAATATATCCTATATACAAATATTTTATTAAATTGTTAGAATAACACACATCCATCCAATTTCTTATCAAATGAAAAAAGAAACTATCGATCATGTGTACGGCGAACTACATCCTCATGAACCAATTTAATTCATTTTCCATCACCACCTCTCATGTATAGATATAATTGTGGATTTAATGTGTGTACATATATATATATATATATGATATTTTTGAAATAAGTATACTTATATAAATTTAACATCACATATACCTCTTACCTTCCAATCTGTTGGAAAATGATAACATTATTTGTGTTTATATGTGGACTACCACCTCCACAAAGAGATGTGATATGCTTTCTAATTTATTTTGACATGGATGGTAATGGGGATAAATTTAATGAATATAAATTATATATATGACCTAAAATTGTTATTTAAATTTGTTACATAATTTACCATTCTTTCAATCCATTGATCGAGAAAATGGAAATGATGTTTATGTGTACATTCTGACCTACCATCTCCATGAATGATGCAATTAATTTTTTATTTATAACTCTAATGGATTAATAAAAATAAAAATATATTTAATATATATGTTATTTAAATAATTGTTAGAATTATCAATATTATATAACCATGATTAATGTAAAAGGACCATAAATACCATACCAAAACAATAATGAAAACCCAACCAGTTATCACAAAAAACATGATTTTAATAAGGAATTATTAAAATTCAGCTCAAAAAAGATATAAGTAAAGAATATTTGATATTATATATTTTATTGTGGTTCTACAATATATTCATAATAAATCAATATATATTTTATTTGATGACTGAACATAAAATAAGAATGTCAAGACTTGATGTAACATATATTTGTCTCAAATAATATTCGTTTCGGACATATATTATGTTATGCACACATAATATCTTATGAGTTGTATATAAAATCCATTTGTAATTTTACATCATAAATTTACCTATTAAAATAAAATTAATTTTTAATTTATCATTATTCTTTCATGGGGCTCTCAATTCAAAATCAATAAAAGTATGTAAGGGTTTTTCGTGTCACTTTTATTTACGTGGGTCCCATGCCAAATTCACCACATATTTTTTGTTTGTGTTCCAAAAATACTAGCCTTTATTATATTTTATTTATATTATCTTGAAAATTAGGGTAAATATATATATTTATGTGGTTTATTATATCATTGGTCTTTTGATTCAATTGTTACAAAAGAGGTAAGGGTCTTATGTTACACCCCCTTTGTTTATCGGGATTGATTGTGACTATTCTTCCCATGAAAAAAATATTATGATCTATCTCTCAAACGACTGCATAATTTTTTTCATTTATTTATATTTATAGATAATAATTTTGTCCATTAATTTTTCTCTTTTTAGGTACTAAAGTATCCTGAAGATTGTTTTTAAGAGAAAACTGACATTATTTCCCTCCCTGATCGAAAATAATTTTTCCACCACATTCATGTTCTTAAAAAAGTACTAATTTAATTTTTTAACACTCTCCAATTATTATTTAATTTAATTTGTAATCATGTTTTATTTATTAATAAATTGTTTAAAAGGAATATTCTTGATCTTTTCTAATTATGTTAATTTTAACTTTTTTTTTATCAAAAATGGAAAAGGAATCTTTGTTTTATCATACACATCATGAACATAATATCATTATTTCATGACTACTCAATAATTTATATAATATATTAACACATTACATATTTATTTTCAAAATAAAACATTTTCTTTTAAATTTATGAAATTTTTTGTTTTTAAACAAGTAATTTTAAAGTTTATGGGATATTTTACTAAATGAACATTCCTATTTATCTTTTAAAATCATTTTCCGTATAAGATAAAATACTTATATTTTACTTAATTTTTACTGAGGATATGATACAATAATATCATCATCCTTATTTTTATAGATGTTTTATGATTATTATGAAGTGATGTTTATTAAAAATATTTCTTTTTTAGAGGTTATGTTATGATGAAATGTTTTTTAAAACCCATTTCTTTTCCAAATTTTACGTTATGATGAATGATTTTTTGTCTTTTTTCACAAAAATGTATTGATTATGTGAGGGGGGGTGGGACCTATAATCCATCAAATTCCTTGGGTAAATATTAATATTTTATGAGATAAATTGGACTTGAGTGTGGAGTGAACCTAGATTAGTAACCGACTTTGTCTATGGTTATAGTATTGGGAGTGAACCATGACTACTGTGATAGTTTTGGGAGTCGACCCATTCGACTATGATAGTATTGAGAGTGATCCTTTAGTTATAAAGTAGTTTTGGGAGTGAACCCATTCTACTATAATTGTTTTGTAAATGAGAATTGACTACTAAGGAAATGATTTTCTATGCATATTTGAATACCATAATTGAATGTCTTTTTTCAATGTTATGCTCTCACATCTCATGTTCTTTAATTCCATTTTTATTCAAGTATTATGAAATACCTAGTTTTATGAAATGACTCAATTTTAGGATCTTTGATATGAATTTTATGGTTTGAAAATATTATGCTCATGCTCTCAAACCCTAATGACCATGATATTTTTATGTGATCAGTGATATCTCCCTAGTTTAGCTTGACTGATAATACGATTTCACCTTTTCTTATCATTATATTATCATGTTTATGAAGAAATTAATTATGTGTGATATGTCAAAAAATGGTTCTAGTTATAAATAACATAATAAGAGATATTTTTGTGAAAATTTCTATGTTTATATGTTTCAAAGGACACTAATTTTCTATGGTCCTTATGAAGTTTTTTTGTAAAACAGATTTAGTATTCATCTTTTAAAATTTAATATCTATCAATGAAAATCATGGGTTTTTATAGGACTGGCCCCGACTCCTATGATGTCTTTATGCCTTATATAAAAATAACCACACATTTTAGACTCAACTACCATGGTAGAATACCAATATGATGATCTGTTCAATTAATATCAAAAAATGAACATAGGTGAATAAATTAATATTTAAATATTTAAATATTTATATTTTTCAAAAAATTAGAATACTCATCTTTCCATAAAACATCTATCATTTGTTGGAAACCCTATATTGGGACTACCATAGTGGTTAAAAAATTTATCCAATATCATCTCATAATGGAAATTATAGTTCTTCAATAAAACACTTTTAGGTATAAAATATTAATTTCACCTACTGTTCTCAAACCCTGACGATGTAGGTCACCCCATATTTAACACAATAAATTCCACTTTCACAAAGAAGCCTCATTAGTCAACCAAAACAAATATATCACCCAATAATTTTTGCACTCGATGGTATCACAAAAATTACATGTCCTATCTTATATCACCATCAACTCTCTCAGTGTAATAGTCATTCAACATTTGTTTGTCTATTTCTCCCCAACATAAGAGTATACTTTTCATCACCCCACTACAAAAATTAAACAAATCATGACTCACACTCTTTCTAACACACATAAAAAATGAATAGACATGGTTAATCCACTCAAACCATGAATAAACACAAAAACTACAAAAAACTCATAAAATGATTTTCATGGCCTCTAAGGGATTATGTGAACTTCCCACTATTTGGATTTCATTACACCACTCGACAAGAATAGACATAAAA
Organism: Viscum album; assembly: GCA_963277665.1. Lineage (NCBI taxonomy): Eukaryota > Viridiplantae > Streptophyta > Magnoliopsida > Santalales > Viscaceae > Viscum > Viscum album. The sequence continues at coordinate 176,911,822 of OY728157.1, forward strand.
GGTCCAAAATGGATTTAAATCTCAAGTTCTCTCATGGAATTAACTAGATTAAAATTACCACACATGGACCATTGAGATAACCATGAACTGTCTAAAATTTCACATAACCTGTGTGCTATTTCCATCATGCAAAAAGGCTTTATCCAAAAAGGATATTCCAAAAACCACTTTCCTACTCAAGTATGAGTTTTCAATAAGACCCTCTTATCGGACATACCACACCAAATAATTTAACATGAATCATTATCACATGTTACATGTCCAAATAAAACTACGCTAAAATACCTAAAACTACTATTAATACCCCACATGCATGCCATTTTCGATAAGTCTAGGCACGCTCGGAAATACCTTTCAAAATTGAGTCATATCGCTCTTTATATGATTCATCACATGAGAAATCTCTACATAGGTGTATATCCTAGTGCATTTGTGAATAATCATGCTCTCACTACGCTATATAATGAACTACCAAAAATGAGAAGCACCAGGAATACGACCAAACATTTCCACTCAAGAAATCAATGAAATTGGGAGCACTCAAAATGATGCACTTCTCAAACAAAATGAATATTTCGGCACAATTTCTCCAAATATATGGAAGTCCTAAACAGCCCCACCAAGGATTATACACTACACCCATCCAATCCATCGGTGAAAGTAGGAATATGGGCCTCACCACAAGACCTAATAAACAAAATCTATAAAAAAACAAGTCCCTACCTAATAATAAAAACATGGCAGTTCGGTAATCCACCTATATAGGGAAACTCATGCTCAATATTAACACCACTTAATCTCCTTTTTCCTCATAAATCCACCATTATATAACATAGAGACAATACCATACTATAAGGGTCTCCATGCACACACAATAAAGGGACACCATCTCTATCACAAGTGAACATCATTCTATTAGATCCAAATTTCCCATAATTAGAAGAAAATACTATAATATAGCTAATTTGAGTATAATTTCAATAAGGATATACATGTTACAACAATATATAACTCATTATATACTTTTTATGTAACTGAACCACCATAATTAGAGAAAACACCATATAGGAAAAAATTTCTTGTGATGTTTCTAGAACGATTCATGGACACTAGACTCTTTCCCATGATCCAAGATCCCTAAAAAACATAGATCATAAATCCAAAATTGAAACATCATCATAGTAGGTGGAATAATACAACACTAAAAATAGAATCCAAGAATAAAAATCCAATTTAGGGTTAACTTAGACATCCTATCAGCAAAGGGTTTTGTGACACACTCTATCTGATGTCCATCACATCTTCTAACACATCCCTAAACCACCTATGTATAAACTCCAAAAATTAGAAAAGAATATTGGATTTCATACCATTTTGTAGATAACCAAGATGGGACAACTTGAAAAATCCATGGATCATGCCTTCTATAAGAGCTCAAGTATACCACCCCATGCACTAGAGGCTACAGGCTAGTTGAAATAGTCTAAAATATCCAGTCGAAAGACTATACCCTCTTTTCCGAGTATAATAAATGTGAAAATTACAAAAAAATCCTCAAGATAAACATCATAGTATAAAAAATAAACATGTTGAAGAGATATCTGATATAATAAATAGAATATGTGAAACAATCATTTAGACTCAAAGAATGTTAAAACAAACATCAACTGATCGACCAATGAGAAGAACACATATATCAAATAATGAAACTCAAAATTAATTTACGAGGATCCTATAGAAACTCTAAGACATAACACATACCCAGTCTTGGTGACTATTGAGATGCATTAACTCAATCAAGAGTCCCTATACTAGTAGATATACTCGATCAAGAAACACAAGTCCTTGACCACATCCACTATGAAACATCTAAACTAACATAAAACCATAAATATGGTTCATATTCACACCAAGGTTCATGTATAAGGGTAGATACATAAATTTTAGCCATCCACCCCTGATGTGAACATAAAATTTTATATCATATACATGTGTATACAAACATGATATTCCCATCCAAGTTCAAATCTAATAACAGTTGACAAAATAAAAATAAATAAGGGTACAAACAAAAAAATGAAAAATAAACACCATGGGTTCTGGCCTATTACCTGAGGTAAAGATACCCAAGCTCAGTCCCCTTCCATTGGATTTTTAACAGGTGGTCTTCCCCACAAGACATCATTAGGAACATAATGAAGATTGATACAGGAGATCCAATATGCCTAAAATGCAACAGAAAATAATGAGAGACTGTAGGGAATAACCAGAGTCATCTACATGAGAAAATGATACTATTAAAAACATGGACTCCAATAGAATGATTAGAACTAATGAATATAGATCTAATATAACTGATAGAAATTTCTAAAACAATGAATTCTTATAGATATCAAGTTGGTTCTAGTTGTAGTGGAAGTGTGTGTTCATGGATGATCTATTAAAATTTATTTAAATAATAATTTCTTAAAACCAAGAGTGAGGATCTTGCATTAAAAATTTATAATTAATTTATTTAATTTATGAATAAATAAATACGAAGTATTTAAGACGATCATCATTAGGGATTATTGATTGTATAAAAATTATCTTTCAGATTTACTTCATTGCGCTAGTGTGGATCTAAGGGTATAATGCCTATAGCGGTGATCTACACGTGCTTCAACTGTCTCCGAGTTATTCCACTCATTCGCTAGGTAATAGTGTAGTGAATCAGTTATCTTGCATTGTTCATTCTGGATCGATTTTTCTCCAGTATTGAATAAATTATCTCTTTGGTTTCTCATTATTCATCGGTAGAGAGGAAAAGGATTCGAGATAAAATTCATTCTATGCAACAATTATCTATTCCAAACATGAAATTGTTTTTGAATTAATTACACAATAGACATATTCATCTATTTTTAGAGCTAGGATTTCAGTTACAATATTTAATTTAATAATATCCATTAACTATAATTACTACCTTTAATGAAATACCATGCCACATAATAATAATAACATTATTATTATATTGTGGTACACCAACTTGTATAAAATAGATAAATAATATTTACTGACTCATACAAAATTATTTTTTCACTGGACCCGATCATGGTCTATTTGAACTCCCCTTGTATTTATTAAATACTAGAATAAATATTCTATTCCCATAAATGAATAATTTATTCACAAAGTAGTAAATTTACAATAAAATAAATAAACATATTTTATTTACAATCTGGTGAATAAAAATTTATTTAATTTATGAGGTCAATATAAATTTAAAAAAATTATTCCTTAGTCTTCATAATAATATTATTTCGATAAATTAAATTAAAATATAATTAAATCGAGACCAACAGAAACACTTTGTGTGTAAGCATCTACGATTCTTTCTCATTGTAATTAGGTGGGCTAGACAAAAGTCCAATATTACTATCTAACAACGGGTCAAGGAACCCAATACAAATAACATAATGTCGCATTGAGAAAAACAATATATGAATGCTCACTATGTAATATAATACATTTTTTTATAAAAACTCATCATATAGGATTCATGACGATGTCATCAACCTATATGATTGATACATAATTATTTTACTATCTATAATAAACTTTCTACTATAACATGGCCATGGAATTTAGTGTGATGGTTCTATTTCAATAAATGTGACGAGATATCGAAATTTATAAATATATAAGGGAAAAATCCTTTCTTATCTTATCCATTAATAACATGTCATTCGTGACTCACCCAACGTACCCTACTTCCCGCCAACATATGGTGTGATGGTTTTTGTCAGCAAATCTAAGTGCGCAAATTGTGACATGAATTAATATCAATATTGACGTCTAAGAACCATTAGGCACACACCCAAATAAAAATATCAGACGACACCGAAACATGCATAATTCTTACTGCCATTTCCTTTCTCATAATCTCCAATATGGGTGATTCCAAAGTGAGAACATCATAAGAAGAAATCTCATATGATCATGACCACTTACATCTAATGGACTATGTGCTATGTGTCCCATCATAGTATGTTATCCGACGACATAACTATATTAATAATATTTTCATAACACTTTAAGATTCTCATCACAGAGGGTGTCTATAATTACATGGTCAATGAGAAAAATACTATAGGATAGTATTATAGAATGGTCATGCATAAAAATGGAAAATATGTAATAAGAAGTTTACTTTAATATTTAATACATAAAATACTCATGTTATCAAAGTAATAAACTGCTTGTTTAGGATACCAACACTAAAAAACTCCCACATGGACTATAGCCTACTACCTATGACTTTCATTCTACTATACTTCACATGAAAATCATGTTTTTTCTAAGTCAAGGCTTTAGTCAATGGGTCCTCCTGGTTGTCTTTTATGGAAATACATCTCACTAAAAATTTACCTCTCAGTGAAAAATCCATTAAGAGATGATACATCTGAATTATGTACTTCATCCGCTGGTGTGACCTTGGATCTTTTGAGAGATCCACCACTGTAGAATTATCATAATAGAGTGTAATGAGATTTTACTTCTAGATCCCAAATCATACTCTTGGAATAAATTTTGTATCCAAAATTCATCTTTAGGAACCTCAGAAGTTGCAATATACTCAGACTTTACTATAGAATATGCGACCATATCATTCTTTGAGCTCTTCCAGCTAACAATACCACCATTCAATGTGATGATTTATATTTTTAATGACTTCATGTCATTTTGATGAGTCTGGATACTAGTATCTGCATATTCTTTGATGACTAGTTCCTCATCTCATATATAAACAATGAACATATCCTTAGTATTCCTCTGATACTTTAGGGTAGTCTTGACTTCCATTCAATGGTTGTCATCTGGATTATATTGATATCTACCTACGTCACATAATTCATAGACGAAATCTAGCCTAGTAAATAGCATATGATACATGAATGACCCAATCACTAATGTGTATGGAATCCTTTAAATTTTATTTCTTTTCTCATAGGTGTGAGGAGACATTTTCATGGAATGATGAATGTCATGTGATGTTCGAAACAATCCCTTCTTGGATTTTTCCATACTGAATCTCATAAATACTTTTTTAATGTATGTACTTTGACTTAGGACAAGCAACCTCCTTGGTCTATCAAGATGGATCTTGATCCCAAGAATATATGATTCCTCCCACAAGTATTACATGGAAAATAATTTATTCAACTATGCCTTAATAATCTATAAGAATGGTATTTCATTTCTAATAAGTAATATGTCATCAACAAATACGATTAATAAAATGAATGCACTCCCACTAAATTCTTTGTCGACACAAGTCTAAAATTCGTTCTTTATAAAACCAAAATCAGTTATGGCTTCATAAAAATGAATGTTCCATGACCTAGATACATTCTTTAATCTATAAATGGAATTTTTTTTTCAACATGAAAATTTTATTGGCATCCTTTTGAGTTTGGAACCCTTTAGGTTGTGTCATGTAGAATCTTCTTATTGGTTCCCATAAAGGATGGAAATTTTGAAATTCATTTTCCAAATCTCATAGTCGTGGTAAGACTCAATGGAAAGAATAATTCTGATGGATTTTATCATTGAAACTAGTGAAAAGGTTTCATCGTAATAAGTACCTTTGTACTGTTTACACCATTTTGAACCAGTCAAGCCATATAGGTACTAACATATTCATATTGGTTCAGTTTCTTCTAGAATAGCCATGTAAATCCAATAGTATTTACATCCATCATAGGATATAACAAAATGTATACTTTTTTACGTACATGGAATCCATTTCATAATTCAACTATTCTTGACACATACCATAATCAATGCCACATACTATTTCTTTGTAGGTTATATGATCATTAATATAAACTAATAATGATTCACCATACTCAGTAACTAGAAACCCATAATGTTCTAGTTCTCTAATATCTCATATATTCCTATGTTGTTATTCTATCACTATAACAATTTCTTCTTCGATGAGGATTTGTGGAATCTGACCTTTTACCAAATATTGTGCGCCTTGATCCTTGAATTCCTCGAATTTTATATCGATCCCACTATATCTTTTGGAGATGTTCTCCCTCTCAATTAATATGGAATATATTTCCACTATAAACTTTTGTTATGAGGTTTCATATAGGTAATATCCTCTCATTTACTTAGGGTATCCAATAAAGGTACACATTGTGCCTCAGGGTGAAATTTGTTTAAATGAAGAGTCATTAACAAACACTTTTCTTCCCCACACATGTAAATTTAGTAACATGGCTTTTCAAGCACCCCAAAAATACTATGGAATGAAATTTATTGATTTATTTAGTACTTGATTTAGTATTCCTATCATTGTTTATAACGAACATCCCAAAAATGAAAATTTGAGACTTGTATGAATTATCATTAATCTCACCATGTTCAACAGGGTATGATTCCTCCTTTCTCTTACACCATTCCATTGAGCTGTGAAAGGAGGAGCGAGTTAGGATAGGATCCCAAACATTCATAAGTAATCTATGAAGTCTTGATTGATATATTATTCACCTCGATCTAAGAAGAGTTTCTTATTCTTCCTACAAAGCTATTTCTCAACAACATTCTTTTATTCCTTGAATTTATCAAAATTACTTGACTAATACCTCATTAAGTAAATATATCCATGTATACTAAAATAATCATTAGAAGTTAATAATTATGAGTACCCACCCATTTCTTCAATAATATATTGTCCACACACATTGGTATGAACAATTTCAAGAATCTATTTACCCTTTCAACATTCCCACTAAATGTAACTTGGGACCTTTTTCCATGTAAAAATGTGTGACATACACCACGTGGTTTTAGATTGAATGAATCTAAATAGCCATCTTAATGTAATATTGTCATGAATTTTTTATTTACATGACCCAGCCAGTGATACCAATGTTGGGTGTGGTATGAGTCATGTGAAGTAACTTTGTCATCGATTTCTATTACTTGATTCATGTAATCCAACACATAATGACAATTATATAAATGTGCCTTTCCAAAACAAATTCTATATTATTCAAAGAAAAATATTTATTTTGAAATTTGAAAATGAATCCACTTGTGTCTAGAAAGGATACAGAAAATTTTTTTTTGGTAACTGATGGAATATAATAAAAACCCTTTTAATCCAAAATCATTATGGTCAAAAATCTATGTTTATAGTCCCCAATAGCTACATTAGTATATTTAGCTTCATTTTCTACACGTGGATCTACATCCCCATGATTAATTTTTCTGAATCTACTTGGTTCATGTATTTGAATACATATGTGAACAACAACATATTTACATAATAACAAATTTGTTGAAATATATAAATTTTAATCGATAACAAATACACATAAAGCTTCCCCTTTATTTTTTAGTTGGTTGTATTTTTTCTCCTAGTGTCTCTTCCTTCCACATGTGAAATAGACAACTTCATGTTACCTTGATTATCCTTTGATCTTATTCTTCTTAGAAGGGTCTTAATAAGATTTGGTATTGCATTTATTTTCATTCCCTTTTAATTTGTTCACAATAATTACAAAAGGATTTTCTCGCTTTATATCATTATCTACTGGGAGATGGAGGATCAGAAGATCTGGACAATATTTCACAATGTTGTTCATATTAAAATTCACAACCAAAATGGAAAATCTATTAGAGAGTGATGTTGTAATGAGATTGGTCCCCGATTATTTGATGAGTTTAAACACTATAACTTCTATATGCTCAAGGTAGCAAATGAGCTTTCCAACCTGAGGCCTAGCTAGGGAACCCTCTCCAAGATTACTATGAAAGAGCGCCTTGGAAATCTCAAACTTTTCCTGTCAATATCTCTCCTAGTAAAAACCACAGATGTGATCATGCATGTTATATTCATCCATGTTTTCTTAAGACTTCATGAGTTTACTTGAAACATATTAAATCATAAAACATTGAATTTCAAATGCATCGTTCATATTTTTTTTATAGACCTGGGCCTCTTTATCACTCACCTCTTGAGTAGGCGAATCATATATTGGGGATTCTAGCATGTAAGATTTACGTTCATGGTTTAGATCAACATGAAGGAATCTAAAACACTATTGAATGTTACTATTAGTGAAGAGATTTTCTTTATCCAATATTGATCGTAAGGATAGTGAGCTCTTCATTTCATTATATAATTAAAAGAGTAGAGTAATAGAAATTATATTGATTGAATATTTTTTTGAGAAATAATTAATTGATTATATTATATATCCTTATATTTTATCATGCCCAATAGCCCTCACCATTGAACATGGAATGTCTATTTTCTAGGAAATTCTAGTGGCAAGGATCCATATTCCCCTTCGCATAACCCCAATAATGGTTGGTCAAGTTATTTTGAGGGTATTTAGGTAGGCATGTGTTTACCAAATATGGGTTTTCATCTCCCTGATCCGTTGAGTGGACTCCCCAATCTCAAAGTCCAGACATGGATTTTCTCAACATGTTCCTCCAAATTATAGCAAGTGTATAAAGGGCCACCCTTATTGATGTAAAATGGTTAACTAATCATAAAATGTTTAAAAGAACCCCCCTTATAAAATTAAGTGTCCCAAAAAGGGTTGTTAAAACATATAGTTCTATAGAGTTTTTCTCCTTATCTAGTAAGAGAAATATTACTCTGACTTAATATTATATTGAAGGATTTTATTTTATTAGTCATAAATTTTTATCTTCTTTTATATTTTACATTTTTTGTTAATATTTAAGTGTATGTTTACTTAATTAATTAACCATGTTTGGATAACACATTTATGTATAATCACTTTTATTTAAACTTCCTATGTACATATTAATTCATTCATTGATGTGATCGTGATCTAGAATCAAAAAATATAATTTTATTGTATTCGGTAGAAAATAATTAATTAATTAAATGACCCGATCATGATATTATATAATAGTTGATTTAATGAGAAGATATTAAGTCAACATATGGCATAGTGGAAATAACTCCTTACACTGGACTTGGAATGAGCTATAGCATTCCATTAGCCCACCTATGTATCACTGAGTTGGCATCATTTTAGTTCTATCATGAACCATCCCAACGCCCCTTGGGATGCTCCTTTAAATATTAATTACTCATACAGAGGTGAGGGGAACCAAAGTATGGGGTAAATAGAATTACATAAATATCCTTGGGTATGCAAGTCCTACATAATAATGGAAGGAGGGATAAATCACAAACCATATTTTAATTTAATAATAAATAATTTCAAAACCATGTATGAAATTTAATTAATTAAATGTTAGCTGATTCATAGGCCTTGGTAAAGATCATGAATGGTCACACATTTAATGAATACCCAAAAGTAACCAGATATCGCTTATATATTTTTTCATTTATTATTTAGGATAAATGTGTATGCATTAATTAATTAATTAATTAATTGATTAATTAATTTACTTTCATCTTAATGATAATCCAATATTATTTGGATATACCCATCATTAATTTAATTCATGTAAAATAAATAGTAGAACTAAATATGAAATATTAATTATAATAAATTAATTGTGAATTTTAAAATTTGTGAAAACGATTATTAAAATGTCAAACACAAAACAGTGTGATAATCAAAAAAAGAAGATTTTAATGTTGAATTTTTAAATTTATAGTAATTTTAATTTTTTCTATTAATTGGAGACTACGCGGTGTGTACATACATGTACACATGATTTACCCCAATTTTTGTATATCCAAGTCACATGCATTGGGCTTTGGTGTGTGGACTCATCCAGACTAGATGGTGTGTCCATGCCATTTACACACCCCATATCTAATTACAGTGTGACAGGTTGGCCAGGTCAACACATGATGTGTAATAAAAGGAAATAATGTAATTAATTACTCATGGAATCTAGATACATTTAACATGGATATGCAGTATGTGCTTCAGTCATAGGCAATGTAACCCTGTTTTATCATACAATGGTTTGGAACTTCCTGTTGGAATCACAAGTAATTCATCATTTGTTCTTAAAAATTTAGAAAATGAAACACTAAATGAACATGATTAATATATTAATAACATGTTCATTAAAATCAGATTAAAGAAGGAATAATATGAAATAAAATCTAACCTCAATTGCGCTTAGATTAATATTAATATAAATAATTATAAACGTAAATGTTACCCTTATGATACCACTTGTTGGTTCCACATGTAGTAGAAGCATGCAATGGTGGGTGATATATTTGGAATTTTTTAATAATCATTGCCCGAAACCAAGAGTGAGGATCTTCCAAGCAAAATTTATAATTTATTTATTTAATATCTGATGGAATAAATACCTTTTCTTGGGAAATTTCTTCTTTGATGATTGTTGATCATTTGAAAATTCACTTCTGGATTGCCTTCATTGTGTTTTGGATGATCCTAGGGTAGAATCCCTCTACCATATATCCACACATGCTTCAATTGTCTCTGAGACACGCCACTTGTTCTATGGGTGCTTTCCCAGTGAATCGAATGTCTTATGTTGTTCATTCATGATCACTCATTCTTCTGTCTTGTAGAAATTATCTCTTGGGTTTCTTCCTCTTGAAGGGTAGATTAGAGGAGTTGAGAGAGAATTAATTATGCACAATAATTCACTATCAACAAAATTTTAATTGATTTCAAATGAACTACACAATAAACATAGATCTCTATTTATAGAGTTGGGATTTCAGTTAGAAAATTTAGTTTCATAATAGCCATTAAATAAAATTAAAACATTAATGAAATCCCATACCACTTAATAATAATAGCAGTATTCTTACTTTTTTAGTGTGAAATTTCACAATATAGATAAATAATATTTTCTGATTCGTAAATAATTATTTTATTAGCGAATAAGGTCTTGGACCATTCGAACTATTATTTTATTTACTGAACTCTTGAATAAATATTTTTTTCTCTTAAATAAATATTTAATTCAAAAAAAAGAAAATAAATATTTATTAAGTAATAAATAAAAGAAATAAATATATTTTATTCACAATCCAGTGAATAAATTTTTTATTTATTTATATGATCAATATAAATTAATGAAATTACTCCTCAGCCTTGAGAATAATATTTTTTTACATTCATTAAATTCCAATATAATTTAATTGAGAAAACCAAAAATAGTTAGTGTATTACCTTCTTGGATTCTTTCTCATTGGAATTAGGTGGGCTTGCTTAAATTCGAAAATTATTGTCTAACAACAGGTCAAAGAACCCCAGATATAGAAATTTAAATCTAAAAAACGACAAACACATATGAACAATCACTGTGTAATATAATTCATTTGGCACATAATATGATCAATAAGTTTGCATGATGGTGTCATAAACCTCTATGCATGATACATCATTCTTTGACTATCTAAAATAAACTCGTTATTACACCAGAGACATGGAACTTATGGTGACAGTTCTATTTCTATAAAAGGTTCAAGATATCATCTTCTATAAATATTTAAGGGAGAAATCCTTTCCTGACTTATCCATTAATAAAATGTCATTCATGACGCTCCCAACATACCATACATCCCGTCAACATATGGAACGATGGTTTTTACCAAGAAATCTATGTGCATGAGTCGTTAAAAGCATTAATGATAATCATAAAGTCTAAGGACTATTACACATGCTCATGGATAGGAATATCCAATGAAACCAAAACATGAAGAATTTATTCTTGGCGGGTATGTTCTCGTAATCTCCCATCTTGGATTTTACAAAGTATGAACTTCATGACAAGAAGTCTCATATGCTTGTGAGTAATCAAACATAAAGGTATATATACTACGTGTCCCATCATTATATATTATCCAAACACAGAAGTAAATTAACAATATTATTATAGCACTTCAATATTTTCATCATAGCAGGGAACTACTATGACTATTTCATTCTAACAAATACTCTTGAACATTATTACATTATAGTCATGAAAAATAATGAAAAATATGTAATGATATGTTTAAATTAATACTTAATATATCTAATATTCATGTAATCAAAGTACATAGAGTTGGTTCTAGGACACCAACTATAACAGATCACTGCATCCAAAAAAATAAAATCAATTTATCTTAGCTAGTGACTCGTGTCTCTTAGATAGTCAATACTATATAGTCTAACACATTAGTATGGGTAATACATACACAATAAGAGAGAATAAATATGCTCTTCTAGATCCTATAATATCTCCGTAGACCCATTCATCAATAAACAACTAATGGGGGAGTTGATCAATTCAAATATTTTGCCCAATTTTTAATCCAGAATATTTACATGCCCTCCTCCCCATACCATGTTCTGAGAAAGAACTCCCTCAACATTTATCAAAAGGCCAAAAGATTTTGTGTAATTCAAACTCTCAAAATCAAAAAACAATAATTTTAAACTATTTTGAAAGATCAAATATTTGATAAAAAATAAAGGGGGCCTCTCATTATCATAGTTTTCATTATCCATAAAATGGAATCCATGGACTCTCACCGACCCTTTTTTGAGTCATACAATACTCAAGGATCCTACATCCCCTAAGATAATCACTCAATAGAACACCCTACTAGGGATCTCATATCACACCCAACCTCTAAGGCCATCCCTAACAAAAAATACTCAACATGAGATAATGTTAAAGTGAGAACAAGACACACTAATATGGTTTTCTCTATCTTATATAAATCACTGAAGAATCCCCGTGGGAAACAACTTGAAGCGGCCCATAGCGGCATACCACTGATCCTCTATCAAAAATGAGCTCGGAAGTGTATCTAAGATCTCCATCATGCTTACAAGGGAATTATAACCAATTATCATGGCCAACTCCAGTGTAGAAAACCCTATAAGGTTATCCATATAACTATCAAAATCTCACGGAGAATCCCATCAAATTAAAACCTAAACCGACCATTTGGGATAAAAATCCATCCACTATTATTACCTTACCCATATGTGCATATTGGGAGGATTCTCATCCCTATATCAACATATTCTCAACGGATCCAAATCATGACAAACAGCCCATATATAATCCCACCTTTTTATAACATAAACTTTCATTACATTACACAAAACTGGGGATATTTAAGGTTTAGTGTCTTGGAAACCAGGAACATAATACATGAAAACAACATAAAACATTCTTCTTAAACAATTGAAAGGCTTCCATTTAAGTTCATACTAGGTTCATTACTGAATCTCATAACCTGGGTACATACATCAAAAGAAAGGGTGAGCAGAAGGCCCAGTAAGGGAAAAAGAGAAACATTTAACATGTGAACTAGAGATACATCAACTATGTCATGAAAAAGAACATTAAGGCATGAGAAAGAAATCATGTGGAATATCACAATAAAAATAACATTTTTCACAACATTAAGATGTGGATACATAATTTAACATAGAAAATCATGAACATATCACCAAGGTCTATCTCCAAGGTTTCATTTGAAAATTACCAAGGTTATTCACCAAGATATCGTGAAAATTGTAATCTCTAGTGGTTACATCATTACCCAATGCATTGGAGCGCTATCAGGGCGCACACTTAAATTTTCCTTCATTATCATGTGATCCAAATATATCATCATAAAACATTTCATAAATAACCCATATATCATAAAATAAATGGGGTTCATTTGATAATCACAATGTTTAAAAAAATCTGCTTTAAAGACATGATCTTTACGTCACTTTAAACCCACGAAAGGGGAGAGAGGGTCACATGAATGTAAATACAATAATTTAAAATAGAAAATTTTGATATATATATATAGTAATACCCCTTGTAGAAATAAGTGCTTTGAGTATTCACTTTATAACATAAAATAATTTTGAGAAAAGAGAGAGGCATTTTGTGACGAACATTCTGCAGCATAACGGCTATGTTTCGGGTTTTTAGAAAACATTGAAAAGAGAGGGGACATGGGTCAAACATTCATAAATGACCCATAAAACAGTAGAGGGAAATAATAAGAAGGATATATGAACATTTTAATGAAATTTTATGGACATACCATTTGAAATGAAAAACATGGAAGGAAGACAAAAATTAGATTTCTCTTATGATAGTTCGGCAGCCTAACAGCTTTACTTAAACTTCAACAAAAATGATTTGAAAAGATCAAATAGGGTCTCTCATCATGTGAAAATAAGAGTTCAGTATGATAGTTATAGAGATCATTCCCCAACATAATTAAAAACGAACATGAAAGACTTGACATGAAAGTAGTACTTTGAAAAGAATGAGAAGGGTGAAAGAATCCCCTTAAAAATTCGGCAGCCTAACGGCGCCACTTAAAACATCAAAATACTGAATTGAAAAGATCAAATGGGGTCTCTAATCATATGATCATAAAAGATCGGTATGATAGATATAGATATTATACCCCAAAATAATAAAATGGAACTTGTAAGACTTGACATGGAATTAGAACATTGAGAAAGGAGAAAGGTGAAAGAGCCACTTAAAAATTCGGCAGCCTAACAGCTCCACTTAAAACATCAAAATACTGCATTGTAGAGATCAAATGGGGTCTCTCATCATATGATCATAAAAGATCATTATGATAGATATATAGATGCTACGTTAACATAATAAAAAGGAACTTGAAAGACTTGACAAAAAAATAGAACTTGAAAATGAGAAGGGTGAAAGAATCCGTTAAAAAAATTTCGGCAGCCTAACGGCGCCACTTAAACAATCATAAAATGAAATGATGAGAGTAAGGTGGGGTCTCTCATAATATGAACATAAAAAGGAAATTATAATAAATATAAAAGAACATACACCAAAATATGAACATGGAGCATAAAAGAAATTACATAAAAGAGATCACTTGAAAAGAAAGAGAGGGGTCAGATCCCTTACCTTAAAACGTAACTCTTAAAACTCAATGTTTTGGACCTTGAGGGCTTGGGGGCACCTTGTGAGGACTCCTTGGGAGGTAAGGAGACCAAAACATCGTTGAGAATGATTTTGGAGTCCAAAGGATGAGAGAATGGATTGGTATTTATAGGGAAAGTGAGGGGACAAGGCATTAATGGCCAAGGGACACCTCATAAGTGGGTTTTTCAAAACCATGTGCTCTCCCAAGATATTTCCCATGAAGTTAGGCCACATGGGCCCCCCAATACAATAAATCATCACCTTTGGTCGGCCAACCCATAAAATATCTCATGACATCATCATGACACAGTTATGATGTCATTAAACATACTGAAACCCTAAAACTGTATTTTTACTATTCACTGAAAATTCATGTTTCTCAGAAAAATCCCAAAATTTCACCTTAACCAAATATCGATGATCTGATTACAAAAATGAACTCCATTTTATAAATAATTTTCTAAATATTTTTAATTTAATTTCTAGATAAATACAGTATTCACCGAAAATTCATTTTTTCAGAAAAATACACAAAAATTACCATAACATAATATCGACGCTTTGAGTTCAAAAATGAAATCCATTTTATAAAAATAATTTTATAAATATTTTTACTTAACTTTTTAATTAAAAAACACTATTCACCCGAAAAAACTAATACTTGAATAATAATATATGAAACCGTTATTTAACCATTTTATTGAATCACATTACTTAATCAAGGTGCCTAGATTATATTAATACCTTCTTTAAGTGAGATTACTAATCCAGTTGGTCACATTACTAATACTAAGCATAAAATCACTATTCATAATTTACTATTCATCAAAAATTAAGTTGATCTTATTAGACTCTAAATTTCATACTGAACATAATTTTAGAAGGCCATTTTTTGAAAATCATTACACATTTTTAATTATTTAAGGTTTACATAAACATTTTTAAAATATCCTTTTTCTAAAATTCATAAAAAAATATGCATACTATATTTATCCGGTAATTTGAAAATTCATAAAATTCATCATAAGAAGAAATCAAAATTTTTATTTAAAACAAAGGATTACACAAGGAAGTTACGATTTACTTACATAGCCCCTTATCACACCAGCATAAGACCTAAGTGTAAGGTGGGGTAAGTTTATAGAATCCGAGGGAGGCTCGGACAACATCGCACGAGTAGTAATTTCTATCAGTTTGAACTTCTCGCGAAGGCAATTCCGTTCTAACTTCACACGATGAAGTTCGGCTTGGGTTTGGTCCAGAGCAAAGCCCAGTAGTGCTACCTCCTTCCCAAGTTTTGTTAGATGGGATTCGGTTGGTCCAAGACTGCTGGGTGAGGCCATAAAATCTTGTTTATATATTAATTAACCAAGATTACTTGTATTTAGAGACAATAATCAAAACTTTTAGTTTCCAGCGGTCATATTGACCAATGGTCATATAACAGTCAAAAACCCAATGGTCTCATTTTAATTATACTCAGGTTATCAAATGGAACATTTTTGTTGAGTATAAAAAAAATAACACACAAAATTAGGAAAAAGGATTTATTCCAAATTTCGGGTCCTTACAGTCTTCCCCCCTTAAGAAATTGTGTCCTCACAATTTTTAAAATTGGGTTTTGAAATTTCATTGAAAGTACCACATAGTAAAAGGAGTCAGTAAAACTATTACTTTAAAAGAAAGAAAGGGAAGTACAAAGGTCACCCGAGTTAACCCACACTAGGATTCCATGTAGGAAAACATGGAAATGGAGGAGAAAACAAAGGGTCATGTTTTGAGGGAGAGTGATAGAGAACATGATTAGGACAAAGTTAACCATAAGAAAATCCCAAACTTATGATGTGTGTAAACGGTTTTTGATTACCTAGTAGGAAACGTAAACTAACAACGTTTTTGTTTTACGTTTCTTTTCATAATTTTGAGGAATTCATTTACTACATAAAACAAAAATATAAGAAAATATATCTACCTTCATGTAGAGTTTCATCCTTTATTAAGTTTCTACTAAAACTAATCTTTTCTCCAAACGATGAGCATTCAAAACTACATGGTCTCATCAAAACACAAGAATAATCTTCCAGAGAATCACGTATTCCACAAAAGAAAAACAATCTATCTTTAAACATTTATCCCAAAAACAGAAAGGGTAAGATAAAAAACTCTTCAAAAATAAAGATTCCCATAGGAAGGGAAACTACTTTTAAATCTTCAAAGTTCCACGGTACTACCCAGAGTTCATCATAGACTATTCCGTAAGTAACTGTCCTTAAAATTCCTCAAAATAACCCAAACTAATATTGAAACCCAAATACATGAAGGACTTGATAACATAGCCTTCCAAGATAAACTTTATCGTTCATCTCCAAAAAACATCAACCACTCCTAACATCTTATAACCAAAGTAACTAACCTAAACATATTTTCCCAAGATAGGTGAATCATTTCCATAAGTAACTTATAATACCATAAGTTCAACTTAAATTTGTTGATTCTTCAAAATATAATTCAACCTTTACTCCTCAAAGAAAATACTGTAGTAATCTATTTACCTCGATCAAATAGGGTTCCCAAAATAGTGAATGTCTTCCAAAATAATAATCATCTTTTAATCCCCTAATCATCTCTGTCATGTTAATATGGCAATCGTCACATTTTCTATCACATTGGTTGTTGGTACATGTTCTTCCATTTCCAACCATTAACTAAGAAGATAATGTATAATTAGGGGCTTAAATACTTAGCCAATAATCATGAAAAGGAAATTAAATCATATAAGGATAACTTGTAGAAGAAATGTATACCCTAAATTGTGATCCCCTAGGTTTAAAACTAGGTAATCCATGATCATATATCCTTATGTGAATCTTTATTTTATTTTATCTCTGTTTCTTTAATAATGGTTCATACTAAGCATATGAATTTACCAAAGCATATCCCCCAGGAGTGTCGTAACTAAGAGTGCCGCAGGGCCCGTTATCGTGTACCAGTTCACATTCGAGTCTATCTCAAAGCGGTGTTTTTGGGTTTTACCCCTATGTACATATGTGCCAGAGCCACCTCTACCTGCTCGTATCTAGACAGGGATGTATTTTCTTGGCAACCCCTTACTCAATACACACCAAAATACCAGGAAGATTTCCTATATATAAACATTTCTATCGACTTCTTACTAAAGTTTTCATATCCTAATTTACACAAATAACTAAACCACATTGATACTAACTATATAATCCCGCCTTTTCATAACATAAACTTTCATTACATTACACAAAAATGAGGATCTTTAAGGTTTAGTGTCTTGGAAACCAGGAACATAATACATGAAAACAACATTAAACATTCTTCTTAAACACTTGAAATGATTCTCCTTAAGTTCATCCTAGGTTCATTACTGCATCTCATAACCTGGGGACATACATCAAAAGAAAGGGTGAGTATAAGGCCCAGTAAGGGAACAAGAGAAACATTAAACATGTGAACTTGAGATACATCAACTATGTCATAAAAAAGAACTTTAAGGCATCAGAAAGAAATCATTTGGAATATCATAATAAAAATAACTTTTTTCATAAATTTAAGATGTGGCTACATAATTTAACATATACAATAATGAAAATATCACCATGGTCCATCCCCAAGGTTTCATTTGAAAATTACCAAGGTTATTCACCAAGATATCATGAAAATTGTAATCTCTTGTGGTTACATCATTACCCAATGCATTAGAGCGCTATCAGGGCACACCCTTAAATTTGCTTTTATTATCATGTGAGACAAATATATCATCATAAAACATTTCTTAAATAACCCATATAGCATAAAATAAATGGGTTTCATTTCATAATCATAACTTTTTAAAAAAAACTGCTTTAAAGACATGATCTTTACGTCACTTTAAACCAACGGAAGGGGAGAGCGGGTCTCCTGTATGTAAATCCCAGAATTTAAAATAGAAAATTTCGGTATATATGTGAATACCCCTATAGAAATAAGAGCTTTTAGTATTCAATTTATAACATAAAATAATTTTGAGAAAAGAGAGGGGCATTTTGAGATGAAAATTCTGCAGCATAACGGCTATGTCTCAGGTTTTTAGAAAACATTGAAAAGAGAGGGGACATGGGTAAAACATTCATAAATGACCCATAAACCAGTAGAGGGACATAATAAGAAGGATATATGAACATGGTAATGAAATTTGAAGGAAATACCATTTTAAATGAAAAACATGGAAGGATGAAAAAAATTAGATTTCTCTTATGAAAGTTCGGCAGCCTAACGGCGTTACTTAAACTTCAAAAAAATGATTTGAAAAGATCAAATAGGGTCTTTCATCATGTGAACATAAGAGTTAAGTATGATAGATATAGATATCATTCCCTAACATAATTAAAAAGGAACTTTAAAGACTTGACATTAAAGTATAAGTTTGAAAAGAATGATAAGGGTGAAAGAATCCTCTTAAAAATTCGGCAGCCTAGCGGTGCCACTTAAAACTTCAAAATACTGAATTAAAGAGAAAAAATGGGGTCTCTCATCATATTATCATAAAATATAAGTATAATAGATATATATATCATACCCCAACATAATAAAAAGTAACATGCAAGACTTGACATGGAATTAGCACTTTGAAAAAGGAGAAAGGTGAAAGAACCACTTAAAAATTCGGCAGCCTAACGGTGCCACTTAAAACATCAAAATACTAAATTGAAGAGATCAAATGGGGTCTCTAATTATATGATCATAAAATATCAGTATGATAGATATAGAGATCATACCCCAACCTAACAAAAAGTAACTTGAAAGACTTGACAAAAAAATAGAACTTGAAAATGAGACGGGTGAAAGAATCTGTTACAAATATTTCGGCAGCCTAACGACGCCACTTAAACATTCATAAAATGAAATGATGGGAGTAAGAGGGGGTATCTCATCATATGAACATAAAAAGGAAAAATAATTAATATAAAAGAACATCCACCAACATAAGAAAATGGAGAATAAAAGAAATTACATAAAAGATATCACTTGAAAAGAAAGAGAGGGGTCGGATCCTTACCTTAAAATGTAACTCTTAATACTCAAAGGTTTGGACCTTGAGGGATTGGGGGAACCTTGGGAGGACTCTTTGGGAGGTAAGGAGACTATATCATCGTTGAGAATGATTTTTTAGTCCAAATAATGAGAGAATGTCTTGGTATTTATAGGGAAAGTGAGGGGACAAGGCATTAATGGCCAAGGGACACCTCATAAGTGGGTTTCTCAAAACCATGTGCTCTCCCATGATATTTCCCATGAAGTTAGGCCAAATGGGGCCCCCAATACAATAATTCATCACCTTCGGTCAGATGAATCATAAAATATCTCATGACATCATCATGACACAGTTATGATGTCATTAAACATACCGAAACCCTAAAACTGTATTTTTACTATTCAATTAAAATTCAACTTTCTCAGAAAAATCCCAAAATTTCACCTGAACCAAATATCGATGATCTAATTACAAAAATGAACTCCATTTTATAAAAATAATTTTTTAAATATTTTTAATTTAATTTTTAAATA
Organism: Viscum album; assembly: GCA_963277665.1. Taxonomy (NCBI): domain Eukaryota; kingdom Viridiplantae; phylum Streptophyta; class Magnoliopsida; order Santalales; family Viscaceae; genus Viscum; species Viscum album. Next base: position 176,932,321 of record OY728157.1, read on the forward strand.
AATACAGTATTCACCGAATATTCATTTTTTCAGAAAAATCTCCAAAAATTACCATAACATAATATCGATGCTCTGAGTTCAAAAATGAAATCCATTTTATAAAAATAATTTTCTAAATATTTTGAATTTAATTTTTAATTAAAATACACTATTCACTTGAAAAAACTAATACTTAAAAATAATAATATATGAAACCGTTATTTAACCATTTTATTGAATCACATTACATAATCAAGGTGCCTAGATTATATTAATACTTTATTTAAGTGAGATTACTAATCCATTTGGTCACATTACTAATCCTAAGCATAAAATCATTATTCATAATTTACTATTCATCAAAAAATATGTTGATCTTATTAGACTCTAAATTTCATACTGAACATAATTTTAGAAGGCCATTTTTTGAAAATCATTACACATTTTTAATTATTTAAGGTTTACATAAACATTTTTAAAATATCCTTTTTCTAAAATTCATAAAAAATATGCATACTATATTTATCCGGTCATTTGAAAATTCATAAACTTCATCATAAGAAGAAATCAAAATTTTTATTTAAAACAAAGGATTACACAAGGAAGTTACGGTCTCCTTACATAACCCCTTATCACACCAACATAGGACCTAAGTGTAAGGTGTGCTAAGGTGAGAGAATCTGAGGGAGGCTCGGCCAACATCGCACGAGTAGTAATTTCTATCAGTTTGAACTTCTCGCAAAGGCAATTCCGTTCTAACTTCACACGATGATGTTCGTCTTGGGTTTGGTCCAAAGCAAATCCCAGTGGTGCTGCCTCCTTCACAAGTTTTGTTAGATGGGATTCGGTTGGTCCAAGACTACTGGGTGAGGCCATAGAATCTTGTTTCTATATTAATTAACCAAGATTACTTGTATTTAGAGACAATAATCAAAACTTTTAGTTTCCAGCTGTCATATTGACCAATGGTCATATAACAGTCAAAAACCTAATGGTCTAATTTTAAATATACTCATGTTATCAAAAGGAACATTTTTTTGACATTAAAAAAATAAATAACACACAAAATTAGGAAAAAAGATTTATTCAAAATTTCGGGTCGTTACATCCCACATTGTAAACCCAGCCTAAAGACACTATTGAACTAATAATCAAAAACCGTATTTAAAACAACAACAAAATCTTTCTAAAACCTCAACCACTCAAACCTCAAACAACCTATATAAAAATCCTCAATCCAGGAAATAACTGGGCTTGGTCATTCGAATCCATATAAATAAAATATATATTTACTACATTTTCATACTTAGTCCAGGATGATCGCCAAGCTCATGACCCTCGTTCAAACATCACATCTCACAAACCAACCCGTTATAATATTTTGAATTCAATCCTCAAGGAAATACTTCTATTATCTCTTAACCAAATAAAATTACAATTCTAATTGTCTCTAACTTCAAAATTGTCTCACCATCATGGTCTATGTGAAAAAATTATCCAAATATAGTGAAATAATGTCATGTTATGACTCTAATGAGAAAAATAGGAATATACATAAAAGAGGGAAAATACAAACCTAGAGTAAAAGCTGTTAACACTGATATTCCCCTATAACTATGTATTATATACCACTTGACATGATGTACTCATACATACATGATATTAAATTTTCCTACACAATATGATCCACCCATAGGGTTTCCTCCCATGTACCTAGTCATGTACCCTGATTTAGGGTCATGTATATGCATGTAAGGTTTATGATTTTTAAAAGGGTATGTTATTTTATAGAACATGATTAAGGATTTTAGGTCACATGTGTAGGAAAATATACTTATATATAAGGTCCTAAAAATTATATCGAATCCCAATAAGAATAAATATTTTTTAACAGGTGCCCAACATCTTTGAGAAAAACCAAATTTTCCAAGAAAAAGATATAGTGAAGCACATAATACTTCCCTATAAAATAATACATCTATATGTAAAAATTTATTTTATTTTTCTATTTTTATTTCTATATCAATAATGTTTGAATTTAAAATTGATCATTGAAGAAGATCTATGGTTTGAGGCTATTCACTCAGAATTCACAAACATTTAACTTTTCATGCAGCGATCATCTTCAAAAGGGATCATGATCATTGTTGGGATATAATTCCATGGATACATATACTAATTTATTGGAACATAGAAAAAATCACCTACATGGAGGATTTAATACCCTAAATTTTTTACATAGTGGAATGGGATAATTTTTAGTGTTGTGATGGATTTCTCGGAGGGCTGTTTTGACACACTTTGATATATATCAATGGAAAATATATAAAATAGGTCCATTAAAAAGTATTGGGACACAATTGAGAGACAAAAGAGGAGGAGAATAATATTGATCAGAGAACACTATAGGAGAAGGAAATGACACTAGTGGAAATTGGCAGGAGTAATAGATCTCCAACTAGGAACTTATTCTCCCTTGTGTTTCTTTATTTTAATAAATCGTAATTCTTATTTTCAAAATATTGGAATATTTTGATGAATTAATGATAATATTAAGATAAATTATAGTAGGGTAATGATGTATCTATTTGTATTTTTATTACCTCATTAAAGAATCGATCTAACTTGAAACTAATCTCAATTCTTTTCAGGGAATAATTTTTTTAATACATTGAGTATCTATTAAATCGGATATTGATCGAACATTATTTCAAACTATTCTACCATTAAAATATTTAACTGGAAAGTAAATATGGTTCATGATAGTATCAATTTTTAATTAATCAATATGTTGATATTAGTCTAATGTTGGTTTCATTATTTTGTGATTAAGTTGGGTATAAGTTTAATGATTTGTAGGATTCATCATAGCATTGGGTTATCAACATACCAGTTGGTTTTCCACCATTAAAAACTATTTTCGTGTTTTAATAGAAATTCATCAATGATGGAAATAATTTTTTAAATAGGCATTCTAATTCAACTATCTCATAAATTTAATGTCTCTTGTTTGTGATATGTCTACTTTTTATGTTCCTCTACTCCTAGTACGGTAGTTACATCCATGTCACCATAATTTGTCCTCATTACATCCTACCTCCTTAATTGTCCCAAATATTTTTTTTCTTGTGGGTGTCATACACACTTTTTTTGGGGAATACCTTCCCTTTGGATCAACCCATATTCACTACATTTTTCATTTTTAATTGGTCTTATACATTGTTAGTTTTCATAAAACCTAGTTTATTTCCTTGAAAAAAAAGTTATAAAGCCACATGGGGTATTTGCACTTCAATACACACCTAATGATCAGATACCTAGCATATGAACTTGGCCGATTCCCTACAAGACCATGTGTCCTGACAATAGTTTTCTGGTTAAATTCTTGATCACAACCCAAGCCACCCCAACAATGTGTTTCTTGAACACACTCATAATTTGAACTCTTTTTCCACACCTCTACTAAAATAAAGAACACATAGTGAGTGATTTATATACTACACCCCCTGTAAAATGATAACCCAAAAGGGAATCTATTTTGATCTCCCTAAAACCCATGATTATCCACAAATACCAAATATATAACTTCTTGGTGTCCCCAGAAATCATAATAGGGAGTTAAAACATAAAATACCTATTATATGAGGATTTAAGAAAATAATTAAAAAATTCCTACATCATGGTATGAAATTTCATAGCTTCATATCAAATCCATGTCACACCATTTCTACACCCTCATTCAGCTCTGTGCCCACTACTCATGCAGTATCTGTTCCCATATCCCTCTCTTTCCCTTTAACCAAACACAATAATTAGGTTAGGGTAAAATTAAATAACTATATGTCAAAGGAAATAAATAATTAAAAGGAAAAATTAAAAAGAAAGCAAAAGGAAAATAATAATAATAAAAGAAAAAAGGGTCCCAATTTTAGCCCTGATTAATGCGATGAGTATATGACTCATATAAGCAAGACCCCTAATTATCGAGTCAAACAATGATACATAGTATTAATATTATTCTCCATTACAAATATATCAGTGAATAAAAACAAAATAATAAATTAATATGTAATTAAATAATTATTAATATTTTGAAGTAATTCAAATGGATCAAATTTCAACAAAACTCTTGTACTAGGGTAAACACCATATTTCAGGTCCTGGTAGTGGTTAAAAAAATTATCTTAAATCTTATTATAGTGGAAATTTCCATTTTCCACTGAAACAATCCCAAGAAAAAAAGTCAAATTTATCTTGATTTATTAACTTGTGATGATGTGGATTGCCAATATGTTTATCTCTAAATATTTATATGATAAATACTGTTGACTAAGTTTTACATGAATATTTTAAGAATGATTTCAACGCCACTGTCCATAAAAACTAGAAATAGAATGAATTAATATAGATAATTTACTTAATTAGTATTATTCTGGAGAATGATTAATGTCTATCAATATTTTATTATAATATGGCCAAACATTGTTTAATGACATGATTAATTACAGGGTATCATTATAATAGAATGGAAGGAATCTTATAGATGTGAATCTTATCATGTGGTATAAATAATATACTCATGATGATGATTTGGTATGTAATAAAACTAAAGTGATATATTTGGAGGAATATTTATATTCAAACAAGGCATAACATATTGTTTATAAAAATAAACAATCATTAGATAATATATCATTAGAAGAAAATGAATTATTTTTCATATAACTAAAAAGAATTTACTTCACTCCACATATATATGTTTTTTATATCTAGGAAATAAGGTAATATACCCCTTGAATTTAGATAAAGAAATAATTGGATGAACATAGTGATGTTGTGATGATTCCCATGGTGATATTTTGTGAAAAAAGATGGGCTAATTTAAAAAATAATTCAATATAACACTCCCCCATGAAATATTCCACTTGGATAAAAATTGATTATATAAATATTAAAAATGAGGTTTTTAAATTAAATAACACGGTAATGAATTAACAAATGTTATATATTTTCACAAAACCACTGGCCTCACCCATGTTTCAAAATCTTCGATTAAATATCTATGTCCAATCACCTCTCAAAGAATAATGAGGTTGGGAATCTCCCATCACCAAAAGTGTGTCAAATGATTAAAATAACTATTAATCTATGATAGGTTGGGAAATAAAGTATCATTTTTTTATTATCAATGGGACAGATAAATTTAATTAGATAAATTCTTGATATTTAACATAATTTTAAATGGTGGTTCCATGCCATTTTTTAAATAAATAAAATTTAAGAATGTTTATGACCAAGAAAAAATAGATAGTAATAATTTTTAGGTGGATTATTTTGGAATAATAATTAGGTAAAATATAATCCATGGGGAACAACTTCAAGTAATGATGATTATAGAGGTAGTCATGTTAGCATTTTGGTATAAATATTTTATGATCCCAGAAAACAAAGAAATCCTTCTATAAGATTTTTTTCTAAACTGAATGTGGATTACATGGACATGAAGATATATATGGGGATTTTTATTACTATATAGAGTTTTTATAAATTTTAACAATTGTTAATAACACTTTTTTAATAATAAAAATCCTAGGAATTTCCTTATGAATTTCTAAAAACCCAATAAAATAGAATACTAAAACTCTTGTTGATCATGATAGAAGAATGATGTAATATGTTTTTAGTTGGGAATATTTATTTTCAATTATTATTATTTTATGAGTTATAGAAAAATTGATGGTTGGATAAATTTTGTTGTTTTTTTCTGCATAATTTATTTAATAAAGATAAAATAAAGTTGTAATATTTTACATTATTCCATATATATTTTTGGTATTTTTGGTTAATTTAATTGGATATTAAAATAAAAATCAAACCATCATTAAAAAGAAATATTATTTGAGTTTTGTAAATTATTATAAAAGCTAAAGGGTAAATGAAATCTTGTGAATTATGAATTTAGAATTCATTTAAAATTTTGAGCATATAAAAAAGATTTAGTATGAGATTTCCATTACACTTTGGGTATCACTCCACAACATTTGTCCATTATTTGAGAATATTATGTTTTTCATAATATATTATCAATTTATTTAAATATTTATCTAGGAGGATATGCAGTCATTGAAGATAAGAATTTGTTATAATATATAGAATTATAATATAATAATATTCATTATGTCATAAAAATTTGATCTAGTGAAATTCATAGAAATTTGAAGCTTGGTATTTTTTAAGATATGTTATCTATTATGTTACGGTTATTAGAGAGAGTCATTATTTGACATTAATTATGTCGTAATGATGTTCACAACGTAATTATTTTCTTGATATAAATAAATTTGTTTATTTTTCAATATGTGATGTTTCTATAAGTTAATGGGGTATTTAACGTGGCCATTATGAATGGCTCTGAGAAATCATCATGGGGAAAACATGTTGAGAAAAGAGGTAATACAAAAAAGTGAACCATGCACTTAGTAATGAATTATGATTTATATCACAATTACTTTATCTTTATGTAGTGATAAAAGTTATTATGTAATGCCCTATCCCGAGAAGCCCGGAGATGGTTCATTATTTTATTACATTTGAATGATAATAAGGAATCAAATACCAAAGTACTGACCAGTTTAAAAGTCTTGAAAATTAATATTACATACATGAAACCCTTAATACATTGGAAGATAGAAAATATAAACATGATACATAATAAAATTGAATAAAAATATCCTTTAAAGATTATTAAAATGTTTATTCTTCTTATCTACGAAAAAATTAGACCTAATAATGGTGACCTAAAATTCTCAGTAAGGGTTATTAATGTGAAATAAATAATGAATTTATAATAATAATAAACATGGAAAGGTAAAAAAACTGATGACAAACCCCTTTCAAATAACTAGATAACTAAATATCAATATAGCAAGGTAATAAATTGAAAAGACATCCCATTTAATCAATGGATCTGAATATAAAATTCATCCATACATTTTTCGATGAATAATATCATGGATAAATAATAATTGAATATAAAAGTGGAAAAATATCAATTATTGACCACCATGTTTCCTGGGTACAAGGTACCTTTACCATGTAGACCTATCAGAAGAGAGTTTATAACATATTAGGTATATACTAATTTGTATTGGAAAACCCTATCTCTACTATAAGGAACCAGCATTACACCTTACATAATATTGAATTAAATTAATAATTCGCATTGAGTATCTTTTCAGGTTTAAAGTTTTAGATAATTAGGACATCACTATTACATCTCAAAAGATTAAAAAGTAGACACTTCTACATAGATTCCATTTTTTTCATAAAACAAGAACTCTTGATAAAAAGAGTCATGTCTTATTGCATGTTTAAGACATCATGACTTTTCCTTGATCCCATCCTTGACTCTATTCCACAATGTGTCCAGTGAAAAACATTTCAAAAACATGGGATGAGCATAAAATGCTCAGTAAGGGATACACAAAGAAGGAAAACTGTTAGTTTTTTAAAACAATAGGTAAACCATGAATACTTTATCATAAGTAATACTTTTCACCATTATGAAGTAGTAAAAACTCTTTCCTGAATAAAAGATCATTACTTTCCCTTTTATTACCAAACTATTACCATAAAACCCATATAAAGAACACTTAACATATAAAGGTAACTTGGGACATAAACATACTTAAATGGAATAACCATATGGTTGACTACCACACATATCACTAAATGGAATAGCCATATGGCCGACTTCCATACCCAATGCAATGCAGTTTATAATGTAACCACTCATCCTGGTATTCACGGCACCACCCGTCATTTGGTTTATCACGTAACCACCAATCAAATGTCCAAGTACCAATAAAAAATCATAACACATACCACAAAAATAAAGGAAATAAACCGTTTAAACATTCCAATCAAAATATATCTCCTAATAATATTGGCATAACAAATCCATTTTCAAAACCATTTTCAATAAAAATAATATGTAAAAGAGTATGAAGTATTTATTTTCTTTTAAAAACATTACAGATTGTTGAGGAAGCCAAAGATAAAATAATACTGGAGGTGGAGAAAAAGGTTGTTGTCACTGCTTACATTAAAAGAAACATTCATTTTTGTCGTTTAGTAAAAGTCTTCATAGAAAAATATTCCCTTTATAATGTCAAGGGTGTTTATACAGTGTATAAAATAAAGTCACGTATTAAAACAAAATATGCCTCAATATAAGGAGATTGAGATGAAGTCCATTAGAAATATCATTTTGAAAATAAAATAGATTGATTATGTGTATTCAATATAATCACACATAAATCAAGTATAAATACAAAAAAAATTATCACATAATCAAAGACCGACATAAACAAGAAAGAGAAGATCAACCAAAAGAACTAAAATTGGGCTAAAAAGTTCTCTCACCTTGTGTCCGACTTGACTCGATCATTCTTTAATCTACTAAATAATAAACTAAAGATAATTTCTACTTGCTTAAGATCATTTTTCAAGGTTATTATTCCTTTTATATCATGTTATAAATATTATGTAATCATTTAAGTTAATAACGTCAAGTTTGTCGATATGTGGTACTTGAGTCAAAAATGAACACCTTATATTTACATGTTGCCCATGTGGTCAATATTCCATTATATCCAGAATTATATTCATTATTTAGATATCATATATGTCATATATATACAGTGTATACATTTATTTATAATAGTACATAACATATGGAGGTAAGAAATGAAATTCACCGTTCATGGAGACGATAAGCCGTACATATGCATGAATGATACTTTCATTTCTATTTTTCTTAAATTAATTGAATTTACACATAATGATACATAGAAATATTATAATTCCAGTATAATATAAAATATAATGTCATTAAATCTATCCTTTATACATCCCACATAAAGCATTAACGAGTCACATCACTTTGAGGGGGCGGTAGTCCGCATTTCCTCAAATGAGATTATTGTATTTACCCACAATGGAAACCATAAAGGTGTTCTATAAATTTAAAATAAAGAAGCATAAAGAAAACATAAACATAATATATATAATAAATAAATATAGTTCCATCATAATGGCCACCATGAGAGGCAGTAAGAGGTAATTGAACAATCATCGTTTCGTGAGGCGTTAGTTTTCCGTCCACAGAATCATTATGTTCTTCACCCATTAGATGAATATATGTGTAAGTGTAGTAAGAATATTTCTCATAAAAACTTCCTAGTATATTTATAATACTGGCGTCATTACATAATAAAGGAATAAAAAGAGTTTATGGGTTGGAGACGTAAAATAAAAGAAAACAATTTAAGAAAAACCGTTACCTTTAACTTGGGTAACTTCCTTTGGTTTGAACCAAAAAGACTTCATAAAGTGCCTTATTCCAAAGGTAAGGATTCTATGAGGAGGAGAGAGATGTATGGAGCTTAATTTGTCAGAGGTTGGACGAGACAAATGGCTTTAGAGGTGTGAGGAATTGGTTAGAAGTGGTCTCCATTTATAAGTGAGAGGAGGGGCTCTTTAGGAAAGTGTGAAACTATTACTTTATTGTATAATGATATTCGGTATCAAAAGGTCCAAGAATCCTTAATGTAGAAGATAAGGTGATTAATATTCTAAATAAAATCTTTCAATCAGAATTGTACATGTTTTGGACAAAATTTTAATCATTATAATCTTATTTATTTAAATCATTTATTAATGATGTAAATACTGCATCATTATTGTGTCAGAAATAATTTAATTTATTCGATGTCTAAAAATTATAGAAAAAATACCATGATGTAGGAAATCATTTTATCTATTCAATGAATATTTATAGTCTAAAAATTACTTATATAACACTATATAAAAACTAATTACTGAATGATTTTTGTTTATGTCATTTTGGCCTTTACTTTAAATTAATTAATATAAATTGTCATTATCACTCCCATGTGGCTCAATGGGGACCCAAAATAAACCCAAAGATGACCATGGTCATTAATTACTAAACCAATAAGGTTTGGAAATTGTTAAGGTAATTTGGAATTATTATAATATTCTTTTTACATTGAATTACCCTATTTACCTTTAACTATAGTAAATAAAAGTCAAAAGTTACTATTCATAAAATTTTATTTTCATCTTATTGAACCAAATTTTACTTAATAATAACAACCATATATGTCAAACTTTCGAAATTCAGTTCACAGAAGTGATACAATTTTGTTTATATGAAAAAGTCAGTTTTTTAACTACTACTAAGTGGTTTCACTATTCATCAAAAAATGAAGTTTTTCAGAAAAATACCAAAAATTAAGCCTAAGATTTAATTTATATTCTGAATTAAAAAATGATGCATATTTTTCTAAATTCCAAACATATAAATGGAATTATTTAATTTAAAATTAATTCCCGTTGCTAAAACAAATAGCATGTTTTTTATGAAATAATGACTATCAAAATATTGACTCTTGTTTATGTCCAATTTCAAAGTGATATTAATTCCAATGAGAAAAATTGGATTAAATGGTAAAAATATATTCTAATCACACATTAAAACCAATTAAAAATATAATCTTGCCATATAAATAAATTAGATTAAAATGCACTTTTGAATTAAAATACAATATTTTCCACTATTCATTAAAAAATGAACTTTATCCGAAAAATACCAAAAAATTACCCAAACTAAAATTTGATGTTCCAAATCAAAAGAAGTATTTTATTTGGTCAAATAAAACATTTAAAAATGGTCAAAACTATATTTAAAGAGGGTTCACCATTAAAAGCCGGTAAATCGACCTTTTAATGTAAATTATGCTTAAAATTAGATTCATTCACATTTTAAGCCTTTATCTTTTATTGGATAAATGTAAATACATTTAAAAAACATGTATAATCATATTTTGGTTTATTTTTTCTATTCCCTCCAATACAATGGCTAGGAGTTAACTACCATTTAAAATAATAATAATATATTATTAGTGTGCAATGTTAGATTTCAACGAAACCCGTTTTTACATATCAGGTACGCTATCGAACATAGAAACACTTTTAAAGTAAAATTAATATTTCATTCACAAATATTAATAAATATAAAAATATCTTATTCTTAATTTACCTAGGATGTTACATCCTTCCCCCTATTGGAAATTGAGGCCTCACAATTTTTATTCACTTATCAAATAAGTGGGGGAATTTATCCCTCATAGAATTTTCAAATTCCCAAATTTTCGATTCAACCATATGGGTTTTCCACAAACCATTACCTGGTGAATTACCTTATTTTGCAACACTTGTTCTCTACGGTGAAGAATCTGAACTGGTTGTTCTTCATAAGAGAGGTTCTCTTCCAACTGAACTACTTCTGGGCTCAAAAATGAGATGGATCTGACATAGACTTTCTCAACATGGAAACATGAAAAACATTGTGTACCTGGGACAAACTTGGAGGTAAAACCATTCTATATGAAACTGATCCAACATTCTCCAGAATTTCATAAGGTCCAATGAGCCTTGGACTCAACTTTCCGTTCTGACCAAAATGCATCACACTTTTCCATAGAGAAACTTTGAGAAAGACATGATCACCTACCTCAAAAGAAAGATCCTTCCACCCGTTATCTGTATAACTTTTCTGTCTGCTCTGAGCTATTCTCATGTGCTTCTGAATCAAATGAACTTTCTCTGCCATCTCTTATACCAATTCTGGTTCGATCAGCGTCCTTTCACCTACTTCCTCCCAAAAAGCTGGAGTTCTACAACACTTTCCATATAATACCTCAAATGGAGCCATCTGTATACTGGAATAAAAATTGTTATTATATGAAAATTCAACCAAAGAAATATGTTGGTCCCAACTTCCTAGATAATACAATGAACAAGCACGTAGTATATCCTCCAAGGATTGAATTGTTCCTAATGACTGCCCATCTGATTGAGGATGAAAAGCTGTACTAAAATTTAATTCAGTACCCAAAAATTTTTGAAGGCCTTTCCAAAAGTTAGAAGTAAACCTGGGATCACGATCAGATACAATAGAGAGAGGAACTCCATACAACCTGACAATCTCTTTAACATACACCCGATCAAGTTGATCTAGAGAAAATGTATTTATAATTGGATGTAAATGAGCAGATTTAGTCCATCGATCAACAATAACCCAGATTTCATTATTGCCTCGTGATGTCTTTGGTAACCCCACAACATAGTCCATGGATATATTTTCCCATTTCTACTTTGGAACCGGTAAAGACTGAAGCATCCCTCTCGGTAACTTCTGCTCTGCTTTAACCCGCCGACAAGTCAAACACTTTATAGCAAAATCATCATTATCTCTTTTAATTCCTTCCCATCTGTAATACTCTCAAGGATCTCTGTACATCTTAGTACTACCAGCATGAACTGAAAACGGAGAACTATGAGCTTCACATAACAACTCATTCTTCAACTGTGAATCACAGGGCACACATAATCTCTTCCCAAACCTCAAAACACAATCATTATCAATGTTAAAATCAGGCAACTTACCCTTCTGAACAAACTCTACCTTTTTCTATAACTCACTTTCTTTCTTCTATGATTTCTTAAGTATGTATGATAGAGATGATTTCACTGACAACTGAAACAAAACAAAAGAAGTTCCTGCACCAACAACTTCTATTCCAAAGTTCATCAAATCAAAAACTAAAGGATCTTGTTCTAAACATAACATAGTTAATGAAGCATTACTTTTCGACTCAAAGTATCAGCCACTTTATTTGCTTTTCCCGGATGGAAATGGATCGTGAAATCTTAATACATGATTAATTACAACCATCTCCTCTGTCTCATGTTCAATTCTGTTTGAGTGAATATATTCTTCAAACTTATATGATCAATATATATTTCACACTTCACTCCATACAAATGATGCCTCCAAATTTTTGAAGCAAAAACAACAGCAGCTAATTTAATATCACGTATAGGGTAATTTAACTCATGGGGTTTCAACTGACATGAAGCATAAGCAATTACCTGATCATTCTATATAAGGACACATCCAAGTCCTTTCAACGAAGAATCAATGTAGAAAAAAAAACTCACCATTTCTGGAAGGCAGGGATAAAACTAGATCATTCACCAATATTCTTTTCAATTCATGAAAACAATGATCACATTCTTTTGTCCAAATAAACTTAAAAAAATTTCGAGTTAAATTACTCATTGGACTAGATAACCATGCAAAAGAATAAACTAACCTCTGGTAATAACCTACCAAATGAAGAAAACTGTGAATCTCGGTTGAATTTTTGGGTCTTGGACATTCTTAAACAACTTTTGTTTTAGCAGGATGAACAATTATACCATTTTTTAAAAAAATGTGACCATGGAATGAAATGTGTTGTAACTAAAACTCACACATGTTGAATTTCCCATAACGTTTCTTTTCTTTTAAGGTTTTCCAGACAACCCTTAAATGAATTTCATGTTCATCTTTACTTTTGGAATAAAACCAAATATCATCCATGAAAATAACCACAAACTTATCCAAGAACTCACAGAAAATTCTATTTATAAGATCCATGAATACAGCTGGTGAATTGGTTAACCCAAAAGGCATAAATACAAATTAATAATGGCCATATCTAGTATGAAACACGGTCTTCGAAATGTCTGCTTCCTTTACATTCAACTGATGGTACCCTGACCTCAAAACAATTTTCGAAAAATACTGAGCTCCCTGGAGCTGATCAAACAAATCATCAATATGAGTTAAAGGATACTTATTCTTAACAGTGATGTTATTCAATGCTCTATAATCAATGCAAAGTCTCATTGAACAATATTTATTTTTAACAAACTATACAAAATCGCCACATGGTGATGTGCTAGGTCTAATGAAACCTTTATCTAATAACTCTTAGAATTGATTCTTTAACTTTGAAAATTCAAATTTAGCCATTTGATAAGGGTGTTTTGAAATTGGAATAACATTAGGAACTAAGTCAACAGTAAATTCAACTTCCTGATCACGTATAATACATGGAAACTCATCAATAAAAACATCAAGTTACTCATTTACCACCGGCACATCATTAATCTGAGCGGTTCCTTTATTTTCAACAATTTGTTTAAGGTAACATTTATTTCCATATTTTATTAGTTTCTCAGCTTCCTGATATGTTATCAAAAGAAATGGTTCATTCTTATACACAAAATAAAAATCATTCTGAAAAGAAACCACTTTGGCTCTGCAATCAATCTTATCAAGATAAACAAAAAGCCAATTAATGCCCAAAATAATATCAAACTCTACTAGAGGCAAAACAATAATGTTTTTTGGTAGATTCATTCCACACACAACGACATGAATGTTCTTATATTTTATTTTCTTCTCAACATTTCCTCTATTTGTTTTTACTGTAAGTTTTGTATTCATATCTTGAGATGGAATTCCCAATTTACTAGAAAACTTTTCATAAACGAAAGAGTGTGCAGACCCTGAATCAAACAACACATTGACATAATCTGAACAAACAAATAGTTTACCTGATACAACTTCATTAGATGTCCCAACATCTACTGAAGTAGTTGAAAAGGATTTCACCACCCCTTTCTCCTTGTAGTCTGGCTGCTTTCCCTTAGTTGAGTTCTTCTCTAGACACTCATTTTCATAATGACCCATTTAATTAAACTTAAAACATCTTACCGATGGATTTTCATTACCAACTTGATCATCTTCCTTACACTTACGATAAATATGACCAGACTTACCACACCAGAATCACTTTCCTGACTTTGATAAACATTCTCCAGGATGCTTTTTACCATACTTCTCACAAGTTGGATATTTAATTTTCTTACCTCTAGGCTTATTTGATGAATTCTTCCCCTTTTCCTGCCAACTGGACCTTTTATTTTGTGGTATTTTAAAGAAAACTGGATCATTGACAAAGTCCATTTCCACCATATCCTCATAACAAACAAGTTTTTCATAACTTTTGAACTCACGAGAAGCTAAATACCTTCGTTACATTGGCTATATTCTTGAGTAAAAACGGTTGATTTTACTATCAAGATATCGTATGAAATTTGGAGCATACCTTTCCAGTCGAGTGAATTTTTTTTCATAAGCAGCCACTAAGTCATCCTCCTGCCTTAATTCTAATAATTGTTTTTACATCCTAAGAACAACCACCTTAGGGAAATATTTCTCAAGGAACATACCTTTGAATTCATCTCAATCGAGAGCATCAATCTCCTCACTATCCCTGATATTTTTCACCATCGAACACCACTGATCATCTTCACCTTCAAAACGGTATATATCAAGACTAACCTTTTGATGTTCTGAACAAACCATGACATCAAAAATCTTTTCCTGTGCTTTAATCCACCCTTCTGCTAGGACCGGGTTAGATGATCCTATGAATGATGGGGGATGTTGCCTCATGAAATGTTCCACTACTTACATGTTCCTCTGCGGTTAATCTAGCTGATCGCATGCATGGATACCACCACCATTTATAGCCTGAGTCAATTGTGCCATCACTGCAACAAATTATTCATTTCTAATTTCGACTATCTCAGGTTGCTGATTTTGGAGGTTGTCTTCCTCCTGATGTCATCCCAACATAGCTGCCCTATTTCCATTTCAGAAAACCATTCTAAACACAGAAATATCTTAGGCGAAGAAATATGGTAATTTTTAAATGCTATATTATTTCAATATTAACATAAAATAATTTTTATATATTAATTTAACAATACCCTAAATCCAAAAGTTATCTAAACCGACCTCTGGTACCAACTATAAAACCCAGCCTTAAACTATACATAATAATGAATTAAATGAATAATTCACATTGGGGATCTTTTCAAGTTTAGAGTTTTAGAGAATTAGGACATAACTATTACATCTCAAAAATATTACAAAGTAGACACTTCTACACAGTTTCAATTTTTTTCATAAAACTAGAACTCTTGAAAAAAAGAGTCATGTCTAGTTCCATGTTTAAGACATCATTAATTTTCCTTGATCCCATCCTTGACCCAATTCCAGATTATGTCATGTGAAAAACATTTCAAAAACATGGGATGAGCATAAAAATCTCAGTAAGGGATACAAAAATATGGAAAACTATTAGTTTTTCAAAATAATAGGTAAACCATGAATACATTATCATAAGTAATAATTTTCACCTTTATGAAGTACTAAAAACTCTTCAATGAAGAAAATTTCATTACTTACCCTTTTGTAACCAAAATATTACCATAAAACCAATATAAAGAACACATAACATATAAAGGTAACTTGGGACATGAACATACTTAAATGGAATAACCATACGGTTGAGTTACACACATATCACTAAATTGAATAGCCATACACCCGACTTCCATACCCAATGAATTGGAGGTTATAACGTAACCACCCGTCCTGGTATTCACGACACCACCCGTCATTTGGTTTATCACGTAACCACCCGTCAAATGTCCAAGTACCAATATATAATCATCACACATAAAAAAAATATAAAGGAAAGAAAACATTTCCACAAATCAATCACAACATATCACTCAAATATATTGACCTAACAAATCCATTTTCAAAACCATTTTCAATATCAAAAATACATAAAAGAGTATAAAGTATTTATTTTCTTTTAAAAACATTACATCTTGTTGAGGAATCCAAGGATCAAATAATACTCATGGTGGCGGAAAAGGTCATTATCACTACTTACATTAAAATAAACATTCCTTTTTTTCGTTTAGTAAAACGGTTCGTTGAAAAAGATTCCCTTGGAAAAGTCAAGGGTATTTATACAGCTTATAAAATAAAGTCGTGTATTAAATCAAAATATGCCTCAATGAAATAAGATTGAGACGAAGTCCATTACAAAGATCATTTTGAAAATAAAATAGATAGATTATATGTATTCAATATAATCACACATAAAGCAAGTATAAATACATAATAATTGATTTATCACATAATTAAAGACCCACATAAACAAGAAAGAGAAGATCACCAAAAAAGAACAGAAATTGGGTTAAGAATTCCCCTTACCTTGTGTCCGACTTGACTTGATCATTCTTTAATCTCCTGAATAAAAAAATAAATTTAATTTCTACTTGTTTAAGAACATTTTTCAAATTTACTATTCTTTTTATATCATGTTACAAATATTATGTAATCATTTATGTTAATAAAGTCCATTTTGTCGATATTTGGTACTTGAGTCAATAATGAACACCTTATATTTACAAGTTGTCCATGTGGTCAATATTCCATTTTATCCAAAAATACATTCATGATTTAGATATCAGATATTTCATATATATTCAGTATATACATGTATTTATAATAGTATATAACATATGAAGGTAAGAAATGAAATGCACCGTTCATGGAGACGGTAAGCCGTACGTACGCATGAATGCTACTTTCATTTCTATTTATTATTTTAATGGAATTTAAAAAGAATTATACATACAAATATTATAATAATAGTATAATATCATATATAATATCATTAACTCCATCCTTTATACATCCCACATAAGGCATTAACGAGTCAGATCACTTTGAGGGGGCGGTAGTCCGCACTTCCTCAAATGAGATTATCGTATTTACCCACTATGAAAACCATAAAGGCGTTCTATAAATGGAAAATAATGAAGAATAAAGAAAAAATAAACATTATATATATCATATATAAATACAATTCCATCATAATGGCCACCATGATAGGCAGTAAGAGTTAATTGAACAATCATCATTTTGTGAGGCGTTAGTTTTCCATCCATAGAAACATTATGTTCTTCACCCATTTAATGGAGGTGTGTGTAAGTGTAGTTAGAATACTTCTCATAACAACATACTTATATATTTAGAATACTATTTCTGTTACAAAAGTGAGGAATAAAAAGATTTTATCAGTTGGAGAGGTAAAATAAAAGAAAACAATTTAAGAGAAATTGTTACATTTAATTTGGGTAAATTCCTTTGGTTTGAACCAAATAGACTTATTAAAGTGAATTATTCCAAAGGTAAGGATTCTAAGAGGAGGAGAGGTATGTAGTGAGCTTAATTGGGTAGAGGTTGGATGATCAAAATGGCTTGAGAGGTGTGAAGAATTGGTTAGAAGTGGTCTCCTTTTATAAGGGAGAGGAGAGGCTCTTTAGGAAAGTGTGAAAATATTATTTTATTATATAATGATATTTGGTTTCAGAAGGACCAAAAATCATTAAACTCGAAGATAAGGTGACTCATATTCGAAATAAAATCATCAAATCATAATTGTACAAGTTTTGAATATAGGTTTAATCATTATAATCTAATTTATTTAAATCATTTATTAATGAGGTAAATACTGCATCATTATTGTGTCATAAATAATTTGATTTATTTGATGTCTAAAAATTATAGAAAAAATACCATGATTTAGGAAATCTTTTTATATTTACAATTAATATTTATAGTAAAAAATATTACTTATATAACACTATATAAAAATTAATTACTAAAAAATATTTGTTTATGTCATTTTGGCCTTTACATTAAATTAATTAATCTAAATTGTCATTATCACTCCCAAGTACCCCAAGATGCCCATGGACATTAATGAAGCAACCTATAAGTTTTGGAAAAGTGCTAAGGAAATTTGGAATTATTATAATATTATTTTTACTTTGAAATACCCTATTTATCTTTAACTGCGGTAAATAAAATTCAAAAGTTACAATTCACCAAAAATTATTTTCATCTTATTGAACCACATTTTACTTAATAATGACAACCATGTATGTCAGATTTTAAAAATTAAATTCAAAGAAGTGGTAAAATTTCATTTAAATGAAAAATTCATTTTTTCTAACTACTACTAAGTGGTTTCACTATTCATAAAAAATGCTGTTTTTTAGAAAAATACCAAATATTTAGCCTCAGATTTATTTTATATTCTGAATTCTAAAATGACGTTTTTTTTTCTAAATTCAAAAAATATATATGGGATTAATTAATATAGAATTAATTCCCATTGTTAAAACAAATAGCGAGTTTTTTAAGAAACAATAAATATCAAAAGATTGACTCTTGTTTATGTCCAATTTCAAAGTGAAATTAATTCCAATGACCAAAATTGGATTAAATGGTAAAAATATATTCTAATTACACTTTAAAACCAATTAAAAATATAATCTAAAAATATAAATAAATTATATTAAAATACACTTTTGAATTAATATACAATATTTCCACTATTCATTAAAAAATGAACTGTATTCAAAAAATACCAAAATGTTACCCAAAGTAAAATTTGATGTCCAAATCAAAATAAGAGTTTTTTTAGTCAAATAGAACATATAGAAATGACCAAAACTATATTTAAAGTGGGATTTCCATTAAAAGATGGTAAATCAATCTTTTAATGTAAATTATGCTTAAAATTAGATTCATTCACATTTTAAGCCTCTAACTTTTATTAGAAAAATGTAAATGCATTTAACAAAAATGTATAATCATATTGTAGTTTATTTTTTTTCCATTACCGCCAATACAATGGCTAGGAGTTAACTACCATTTAAAATAATAATATTATATTATTAGTTTGCAACTTAAGATTTCAAAAAACCCGTTGTTGCGTATCGGGTACACTATCGAACATAATAACCCTTTTAAAGTAAAATTAATATATAATTCAAAAATATTAATAAATATGAAAATATATTATTCTTAATTTACCTGGGATGTTACATATACTATAGAGTATTTTGACATTATAGTTTATAACAAATTTTTTATATACAAAAAGGGGTTTTCTAACCTCATTTTTTTCAAATGAGACTACTGATTCATCAAGGGGCTTACCTTAAACGACCCCCAACCCATGTCATACTAGATCAAATCATTCCTTATATTTTGAATAATAGATTTAAAAAAACAATGTTCCTTATCATCAAATGTCCATATTGAATAAAAGATAGGGGTTTATCAATAATTCATTATGAAGGATAATTAACAACAAACGTTTTTTATTGTGAGGAATGTAAATACCATTTAAATATCATTAAAATATTCTTGAGGAAAATAATCTAACAAAATTACATAGTGTCCCATACCACTTTTTAAAATATGAATTATAATACCAATGGAGAAGGAACATTAAATAAAACTTATAATATCATAGTAGAAATTATATTAAATAAAAAACATTTCAAAGGGCATTATATACACCATATAAATTTGAATAGATTTATTACAAAAAATAATCCTCAGTGGATTGTAAATTGAGATGAAATCCCTTGCCCTGAGTCTGAATACTCATGAGTATCATTATATTCCTGAATACTAAACATATATTAATTATTTAACTTATTCAAATACCTTTTATGTTTATAAATCATTTTATGTTCACTTATTAAAATTTTGTAAATATCATCTTAAACATTTATGTTTGGGTTGACTGTTTCGACCAAATATAGTTCATGTGTTAAAATGACTTTGGTGGGTGAACTATGGTCAAAGGGGTCATTGTATAAAAATATCCATAATAATAATAATGACATAATTATTATATTTATACATCAATAATACTTTTAAAATTAATCATGAAATATGGTTTTGAAAAATAAACCAACATTACAATCATAGAGATGGTAGGTCGTACATACGCACGAGTAACGTTCACATTCATAAGTGGCCAATATGGAAAAAGGTAATTAAAATTATAACATTAAATAATGATAATTATATTGTAAATTCCATTTTAATTATTCATATATACTTATACATAAAAATCTTGTGATGTAAAAAGAATCGCATCTTGTCCGGGAGGTGGTAGTCCACACCTCCAGGATATGCGTTATCAGTTCTTAGTGTCTGAAAAGTGTAATAATGAAAATAATATATTATGTTTCCAGAAAGGTAATTATTTCATTAATATAATATATATTTCATTTATGATACATATATTTAATTAAAACAATCCTTTTTTATGTTCAATTTATAGTTTTAACAAGTCACATCGTTTTGAGGGGTGGTCGTCCACACTTCCGAAAACAATGTTATCATATTTACACAAAATTGAATTCATAATATTCTATGTTATAAAATAATTAAATATTAATAAATACATAATAAATATCATATATATCATATTATAACATAGTTTCCATCATAATTCCATCCATGAAAAATGCTAATGGAAAAATGAAGTACGTCATTTTGTGAGGTAGTAGTTTGTCGTACCCATAAATAGTAGGTTCATTACCCATTAGATGGATTTGTGTGTAAGTGTAGTATAAAAATATAATATTCTAACATAACATTGTATTTAATATACTTTTGTTTTTATATACATGTAATAAGAATATTTTATGGGGTGTAGAATTGAAATGAAACTAAACAGCATGGGAAAAGATGTTACCTCGAATTCGAGAAACTCCTTTTGGTTTTCTTGAAAGGGCATACATGGATGGAATTAAGACCAAATTTTGGATTCAAGTAGGAATTGAGTTAACTTGGGAGACTATTTGTTTAGAGTTTGGAGGAGCCAACGTTTCTTGAGATGTGTGAGGAAGGGGAAGAGTGAATGCCTTTTTATAGTGGAGGACGAGTGGCACAATTGTAAATACCAAAAGGTATTCCTTAGTGGGAGGTATCCCTTATCTAATGTTACTAAAACATGGAAAATTAATGTTTTAAATTGTAATAATGGTTGATAAAAACCTCCAGAAAATAAATATGGTCATTTTTATTATTTTGTAAGATAACTTCTAAGTTTCCCCAATTTTATTATTTTGGTTTTTATTAAGGAAACTAGTTTTATAACTTATGTACATTAAACATTAATACTAAATTAACAAAAGAAATGTTAGAAAATATATTACCACTGAATTGTAAATATTATTCCTAATTTAAAAATAAAAACTCATGTGTATTTCAAATTAAATATAAAACAAGTTCACACAACTCACAAAAACACTACTTTAACCAGGACTATGCTAACTATGATTTTACAAAACACAGGTCAATAAGTTAATTAAAAATGATAAATTTGTCCATTAATATATAATATTTAGTATTTAATAAAACATAAAAATCAGTTGTAAGAATATAATATTTTTATTAATTTTAAATGATTTAATAAAATATTATTTATTATAAAAGAGAAATATGACATAATTTTTATTGATGATCGGAAAAAATGGGAAGAGCTCTCGACACACACTCTCGGCTGATAGAAAACCCTAGATCGTGATCTTTCTTCTTACATTTGTGCTTCTCTGTTTGATCTTCCAGCTATGGCAAGCTTCGATCCTTCTTGGGAGACCGGATTTGTGGGACACGAGCTGGTCTGCAAAACCTCTAATGCATCCAATCCTCCGCAACAGAAACTGGCCCTTGAGGGGACTTCAAAGAAAATCTCCTTTGTGGAAGTGATTAAAGAACCAGAGCATGATCCTCGCATGCGAGAATCTATTTAGGTTGGTCAGAATAACCTTTCCTTTTCTCGTTTCAAGGATTCGCATGCATGGATTAAGAAGAAGGGTTCGGTTGCACACGTCAAAGCCGACGCTGATGCGATGGTTGAGAGAGTGAAGGTAGGGGATCATTCTATGATCGCTAGGCTGATCTTGCCGAAGGTCTCACAACCCTGGAAGTTAGACTATCTCAAGTCACGAATAGCTGATATCTGGGGCTTTGATGCATAGAACTACATCTCACTCGGTAAGGGTTTTTACCATTTTCTTTTTCCTTTAGAGGTTCTTAAATTGAGAGCCTGGGGGTTTAGCTCCATCTCATTCAAGCCTGGGGCTTTACATATTCGCAAGTGGGATAGATCATTTAATCCTTTGGATATGGTTAACTTTGTTGCACAAGTCTGGATCAAAATTTTTGGTTTAAACTGAATCCTATGGCATCCGAGGATCCTATATGACATTTCAATGGCTATAGGAGTGCCCATTAGAAGGGATAAAGAAACTGAATTGGCCAAATATGGGCATTTTTCCATATTTTTTGTTGAGGTGGATCTTTAAAATACTTTAATTGATAAAATATGTTTATCTACTGATGAGGAATAAATAAGTTTGAGAATTGAGTATGAAAGCTTACCTAGATAATGTTTTGACTGTAAAGTTTTAGGGAATGACTCCTCTAACTGCAGGAAGAGTCTCATTTTATCAAATTGTTCTATGAAGGGGCAGGATGTTAAATCATGCCCCAAACTGAAAAACATGATACATGAACAGAAAAGGGATCCTTCACCCAAGAAATCTTCTGAATTGATTGTTCAAAACTTCTCCACAGGGTCACCTCCCAAAAAATCATGGGCAGCCATTGTGGAGGAAGGACAATCTAGGCTCCCAGCCTTGCAACCTTATGGTACTGGTAATGTGGTTGCTATGGATAAACCTCTAAATTCCAACTCTGATAATGTGCATACACAAGTTTCTGAACCTGCTTCTGTAATCGATGTTGACTCTGATTCAAGAATTTCAGAACAACCTACTTTGGCTGACCTAGTCCAGGTTTCTTCTCTGCCTGGTCCCTCTTTTACTGAAGTTGTTGATAAAACATCTTTTGAATCTTCAAATGTTATATATGCTGTTAATCATGACCCTATTGAAAGAGCAGACCAGTCTCTTACTTTGACTGTTCTGGACAAGAATACAGTCCAGAACAGTGCAACATTGGTGGCTGCTCCTGTTTTGAATGTCCTCACAAAAATCTGCTCTGATGCTCCTGACTCTCACCATGGGGAGGCTGGAAGGACTGTTAATACTTTTATGAATGCTCACCTGGAGTCACCTGTTAGGGATGGAACCCCAGAAATGTTGATGAAAAATATTGATGTGAAGGTGAGTAAGGAATCAGGAGCTCCTATTTTTCAAGAAACTGTTTGTGTGCCAGAAGCTTCAGGAAAAGAAGATCAGAAGAAGAAGGGAATTGATGATGAATGGAATCATGCATGAACCCGAAGCCAAAATAAAATAGAAAGGAAAGAACAAATGAAAAGGAAGGAAGAGGCTCAAGAGGACAGCTCTGATGAAGATGTAGAATCACTTCTACAACAAGCCAACTAGATACATGAATCCAATAGTGGAGGAAGATGAAGAAGACGTATTAGCGCTATGCTTTGGAATGAGATGAGGGATAAATACCATATCATCGGGGACAAGTTGAGGAAAAAGCATGGCCTCCATGATAAAGGGAGCTACGTTTTTTTTTCTATATTCATTCCCTTCTTTGTACTTCTTTTGACGTTCTTTTTCAATAATAATCCAGGGCTTTTCCCTTTAAAAAATAAAAATAATATCAATTTTGACATCATTTATTTAATTTTAATTTCAAAATATCAATGCAAAAAAATTTGAATTAAAATATATTAAGATCAAAGGTGTGTAACATTATATAATAATCTAAAAATATAATTCATTATAATAATTCAATCAATTTTCATTATATTTAATATTTATAGTATCATTTCATTTAGTTTTTTATTAACTAAATAATCCTTATATTTGCATTTCGTAAGCATTATATGTAATGATTTATTATATAAAAATTAATAATAAATTATGATGATAAAAATAACCTAATTATATTTCAAAAGTATATATATAAAAAAGAAGATTATGTTTTTTACATTTTTCAATGTTTTATAAATGTTTAAGGTAATGAGGGTTCTCTTTATCCCTTTTCCTCACTTATATACTATATAGGGAAGTTTCATAAAGTATTATCCCAATAAACCATAAAATTATAAATAAAAATGGGATTTGGTCTAAATATTGTTAGCCAATGGATTTTAGACAAGTGTTTAAGTCTTTATGGACCTTATGTTTATGGTTTAGTCCCTTGTAATGCTTAATTTTACCAAAATTTCTGTAATTAATTTGAATCAAGTTCACTAATATTTTTGATCAAAAAATCTGTTGAAATTATTAGACTGTAAAAAAATTATTAAAACTATATATTTTCATTTTTCAAAATTCAATTAAAAAAAGTGGCTAAATAATATTTAACATTAATCCCATATATATGGAAGGAAAGTTGGTTTTTAGTGAAAAAACATCCAAAATTTCCATAAGTTTTTATATACAATTTAAAAGAAATGATTACAATGATATAAATATAATTCATATATGTATAATTAATTCATTTTTAATTTAGGATCCAATATTAAATATATTTTATAATTAAATTTTTTTTAAACAAAACAACATTTTTTAACTAAAAGGAAGTATTTTTCACAATTCAACAAAAAATGAAACTTCTCAAAATTAATACAAAAAATTAACCTTGAGATAATTGTGGAATTACAAAATCAAAATTTATGTTTTGTTTGGAAAATAAAAAGTTAAATGTACAAATTTTTATTTTTAAAATCGGTGGTCCATTAAAAGACGGTAAATCTCGATCTTCTGTGTAATGCCAACGAACTCAGTTTTGTGTTCAGTAGAATCATAACATGGTTTTGGGTATAAAGAAAGAGAGAAAAAAAAATTAATTTTATTCTAAAATAAAAATGTAGTAATTTATTGGGGTGTCACATTATCCACAACTTAATGAAAATGTGCCTAGAAATTTAGACATGATCTTGGTAATCCAAAGTTTGGTATTTTTAAATACTATTGTTGAAAAAATCACACCGTAAAAAGGTTCAATATCACATATTATTAATTAGAGGGAAAATGAAATATGATGTAAAAAAACTAGTATTTAGAATAGTATATCATTAATGAAAACTAGTACAAGAAAGATAAATAAATCTATCATCTTCTAATGGAGTGTCAAAGAGATATGTTTAGTTGAAATATATAAACCACAAAACCATAATATAGAGGTGTAAACAAATATCATTGATAACACAAATAATGATGATAAAAGGACAATATTTTTGTTTCAATACCATTTTTCAAGAGTCGAGAAATTTATTCAGAGTCTTTTCCTTTGATTGCATGTTGAATGATTTCTAAATCATCTATTTTTACAAGATTTTTCATATTTTTATTTAATGAAATAATATCTAAAGCCTCATACAAAGTTCAAATTACTCCATTTCATAAATAGTTAACCTTATGACCCTTCAATGTATTATGATCTAAAACATTAGAATTAGTTCCTAGGCATTTAATTGTCTCAAATTTACTTCATCTATATCAATAATATCTTTATCCAAGAATCATTATCTAAACATTAGGGACTTATTAAGTATTATCTTTCCATCAACCGTGTATTTTATATGTTTAAATTTCTATTGAATTATTTTCATGGTTATCCTTTTTGATCAAAACACGCCTTAAAATCCTTGATGATAAATTATTGCAGTATAATTCATATATATTCAATAATTATTATTTTCAGTATATCATTGATAAAATACTCAATGAACATACTTATTGAATCCATACATAATCACATTAATCATTCCTCTTCATCTGTGCTAGTAGCATAATCTTGACTTTGATCTATTGGCCTATTTTGAGGTATATTCCTTTGATGCATGAGATATTGATTTACATAGTGTCTAATATCCTTGTAGAAGCATTGAATATAGGAATATTCTCTCCTTCTTTTTCAATAAAGAAGTTGGTTTCCCTTTTTTCAAAACTTATAATGAACTCACATTCCAAAAAATGAAATTACCCAGGTGTTTCTTGCAATAATTATCCCATTTGGGAAAAAAATTATTTCTCTTATTCTGTTAAAACATATGTTGACATTTTATACATATATTTTTATAATTTCCTTCAAATAAATATGACATGGAGAATTCATTACCTTTCTCATTTTCACATGATACTATGTCCTCATTTGATTATAATTTTTGGTAGACTATTTCCCTTCAAAAATTTTCCTTAAGACCATGAAATATTTGATCTATACTACTATTGGGATAAAACAAAATTGTGTGGCTCACATTCCTTTTACTAGGATCCGTTTTTAGATGACAACATACACTAGGATAGATCATTTCATAATGTATAATCTCAAAACTAGGAAAATACTTCACAAAAAATTGAAAAAAATTTGTCTATCAAAACTCAAAATCATAACCATGGTTTCTCTAGGGATACCATTACATTCAAATCCTTCATAATGGTTTGTAATGAAAATTTAAATCATCATAAACATATCCCCTGGGAGAATAAAACTAGGTGTGCAGTAAGGCCTATTTTCATGTACTACGTTACACTGATTCAGTCCTGACACACCATGTCGATGTTGTTACTCCTAGGTACATATGTGCTTGATCCACATCCACCTATACTACCCAGACATGGATATATTTCTAAGAATAACCAAATAATATATACCTTTACTAAATAATAGGATATTATTCTATACTTATCTTCAAAGTATATCATATGGTTATGTTCCCAAATATATTTTTTCTTAATATATTTTCTATGGTTGCAACTAAACATCCACTAATATTTATAGTAATTTCCTAACCCTAGAAATTCGGAGCCAATGTATTATCTTATAACATTTGATGATTACACTGAATCAAATCCTAATGTTCCAATTAGATTAGTACCCTTGAAAATCCTTATTACATACATGAAACCCATAATAAAATGGGAAATATAAATTACAATAATCATACATATTAAATTTTAAAAAAACAACATCCTTGAATGCTTTTTCAAATATTTATTCTTCATAATTTCTGAAATGGAATCACAATAAGGGTGATCTCAAATGGTCTCTAAATGTGTGTGAATAGTAACAAATAATGAATTTATGAGAATAATCAATATGGAATGTTAAATAATTGAAAATTCATTTCATTCAAATTACTAGATATGGAAATATCAATATAAAAAGTCAATAAATTGAAAACACATTCCATTTATGAATGTAAATGAATATGAAATGAATAAATTGATATGTCAATGGAAAATTTCTTGAATAAATAATAAATTAAGCTAAATGATATAAATTTTTAATTATAAGACACAATTTTTCCTAGGTACATGGTACCTTTACAATCAATACGTTTCACGAGACGATTTATAACATACTTGGTTCAAATAAATTAGGTTTGGCCAACCTTATCTCTATTATCAAAACATTTCACAATATAGTTTATAACATACTAGTTATAAAATAGAAGTGTTTTTCAACCTAATTTCGTCCCATGAGACTAATGAAGCACATGATATTACATTAAATGGTCCTCAACCCATGGCATAATAGTCCAAAAATTCCTTATATATCAAATAATTGATTTATTAAGTAAACAATGTGAATTGTCATTAAATGTTTATACTAAATAAAAGATATGTATTTATCAAAAATTCTCCTCTAGAGGATAAATAACGAAATTTGTTTTTTTGGATAATGAATGGAAATACCTTTGAAATATCATCAAACATACTTGTGGAGAAAAATATTTCAACATTCCAGAGTTTCCCAAAAAACATTGAAACATTTTAATCGTAATGTCCATGAATTAATAAAATTAAATAAAACTTATATCATAATAAAAGTAAGTATAATCATAATATAACATTTTAAATATAGTATATAAACCATATAAATGTGAATTAGTGCATAATAACCAATAATCCTTAATGAAATGTAAAATGAGATGAAATCCCTTACCATGAGTGTGACTTGTCACATGTGACTTTATATTCTGAAATAAAAAACAGATGTTAATTATTTACATAACCCCAAAACCATTTTCCATTTATCATTAATTTTATTTCAATTATTAATTTTTTTTATATAACTGCTAAAATAATTATGTTTACATCGAGTGTTTTAACCAAATATGGCTCATGTGTTTAAATGGATTTTGTAGGATGACTAAGGTAAAATGGGTCAATATAAAAAAAACTTATAAAATAAAAATCATGTAATAATTATCATAATTATACATAAATTATTATTTTAAACCTAAAAATGATGGAGGTTTAAACTAATTGAACCAAACTTACAATGATAGAGATGATAGGTTGTATGTACGCATGAGTAACGTTCCATTTCTTCTATGATAATTATAGAAAAAGGCAAATAAAACGATACCATTTACTAAAGAAAAATATATCATATGTACTATGTAATTTAATCATGTACACTTATACATATAATTGTTGTGATGTAAAAGAAATAAAATCGTATCAGGGAGGCGTTAGTCCATATGTCCATGACCAACAATATCACTTTTTAGTGTGTGAAAATGGTAATAGATAAGATGATATATTTTGTTTCTATAAAGGTAATTATTTCAATAATATAATATACCTATCATTAATTTTACATATTTTTAATTAGACCCATGTTTTATATGGTCCCTGTATAGTGTGAACGAGTCGCTTCACTTTGAGGGGTTGGTAGTCCACACTTCCACAAATAATGTTATCATATTTACACAAAATGGAGTGCAAAATAGAATGTGTTATAAAATAATTAAATAATAATAAACACATAATACATATCATATATTAATATAATTTTCATCATAATTCCCAACCAATATATGTGGTTACGAAAAACAGAACGATATCATTTTGTGATGCGGAAGTTCGTCGCACATATAAACGGTACATTTGTAACCAATTATATGGATCTATTTGTATTTATGGGTATATAACTTAAGGTAAAAACATTTAATTATGTTTAGTTTATATTTTTTCATATAAACATGGAATAGGTTATATTTTAGGGGTTGGGGAATTGGAATGAAACTAAAGATGCCGCGGAAGGATGCTACCTTTTCCCTGTGTAACTCCCTTTGGTTTTCTCCAAAGGGCTTACTTGGATGGATTTATGCATAAAAATAGGATTCAAGGTAGATAGGAGTCTCATTAAGAGACTATTTGGTTAGATTTTGGATTATAAAAAGTGGATTTAGATGTGTGAGGTAGGGAACAGTGAATGCTTTTTTTGTAGTGGAGGAGGAGTGACACACTTGTAAATACCAAAAGGTATAAATTAATGGGAGGTATCCTTTTATTAATTTTCTCCAAAAATATATAAATAATGGTTTAATGGGTAAAATTCTTATATAAAGACCTCCACCACAAAAAAATAAATTATTTTTTATAGTTTGGTTCCTGAAATTCTATGTTTCCCCATTGGATTATTTTAGTTTTTATAAAAGCTACATGATTTATAACCTATGTAAATTAACCATTAAGACTCAAATAAAGTGAAAATTTTAATGAAATATAGTTACACTAAATTATAAATATGATATCTAATTTACAAACTAATATTCCAATGTTTGTGGAAAATTAATTATAAAACAAGCGCATGCAACACGAAAAAACACTACTTTAATCAAGACAATTCTAAAAATGGTTTTATAGACAATGGGTCAAAAGTTCAATTATAAAAGATATATTGGTACCTTAATATAAAATATAAAATAATTATTGAAACTAAAAAATGACATGGTGGAATATTGGATTTTATTAATTTTAAATCATTTAATAAAATATAATCATTTATAAAATAACATTAATGTTACTTTTAACATTATTAATTTAATTTAATTTTAAAAATATCAAAAAAATATTATATTTAATATAAATTACCGTAAAATCCATGTAAAATTTTATATTCATATAAAAAATAATTAATGATACAAACTCAATCAATCTTCTTCGCTTATAATTTTTATAGTATCTTTAATTTTAGTTGATTATTAAATAAATTATCACTGCATTGGTGTTTCTTATGAATTTTAAATAACTAATCGATTTAGGAACATTAATTATAAATCTTTATGATAAAAATAGCCCATTTAGCTTTTAAAAGGATATATATAACTGAAATTATGATGTTTTTTACATATCTCAAAATTTTAAAATTGTTAAAGGTAATGATGATTTTTTTATCCTTTTCCATACATAAATTATCATGTAGGGATCCTTTAAGAAATTTTATCCCAATAAACCATAAAATTCAAACCAAGAGGGTATATCATATAACAATTAGTAGCCAATGTATTTTTTAAAAGTGTTTAGGCAATTTTTTCCCTTATGTTTAGGGTTTAGTCCCATATTAAGCTTAATTTTAACTTAATTGTTTTAAATAATTCTAATCTCTCACTAATATTTTGGGTCAAAAACTTTTTTTAATATCTTAAAATAAAAATATCATACTTATTATATCTATTTATTTCCATTTTTTTAAAATTCAGATCATAGATCTTGATAAAATTATTTTAATGTTAATCCAATAGACGTGACGAGAAATTAAGGTTTTAATGTAAAATCATTAAAAAATTCAGTATGTTTTTATATCCTATTTCGAAATAAAAATGATTATAATGACCAAAATTGGATTAATATATTTATAATTTATCCATTCTGATAATCAAAATCAATTTTAAATATAATTTATCATCAATAATTTTATAAAAAAACACGGGTTTTAACTAAAATACAATATTTTTCAATATTCATTAAAAAATGAAACTTCTCAAAAAAGATACGAAAAATTAAACCAAGGATAATTTTGACATTTTAAATTACAAAATAATGTTTATCTTGACTAGTAGTGTTTATATAAGTTTTTAAATTTTGTTTTAAAATATGTGTTCCATTAAAATGGATAAAATTTTAGTCTTGCTAGTAACACATGCTAACTTCATGTTGTCTATTGTGTAAGCATTACATGGTGTTGCGAATAAATAAATATATAAGAAAAATTAATTTTATTCTAAAAAAATATTAATGTTTTAGGGTGTTACTTATAATAATACCAAGGTATCCTTGTACTCAGTAATGAACTGGTCAAAAAACATATATTCAATCAATAGTGCATCAATGGATTCTTGGAACATATTTATATTTTAAGTGTATAATCATTGGGATATTCGCTTGAAACTAACTGAGTTACATTTATATGATCTTAGAAAATCCATAATATTAATTTGGTTCATGGTTTCCTTAACCTCAAATATTATTTAGTTCATACTAGAATGAGAACAATATCAACTCTATAATATAATGTTATCACCCCTATTCTTCATCTCATTGGGTGTTTGGGTCCTTCGTAATTATGAAATCTATGTTAATATTCCAATTAAGTTTTTATGGAATGTATTCAATATATATTATATATATTTTCCTATCTAAATTAATGTATCATTTTTATCATTTAATTGATTATGGTGACATAAATCACTTAAAAAATGTTTAGAATGTATCTTATTTATTTCATACAATTTATTATTTTATAGTTTAATATTCTTCTTATTCGTTTTTTTTCTATACTATATCACACTATTTTGTCCTATTTTAGGAAATTTACCTTAATTTCTCTAAATTTAAATTATTATTATCACATGCCTTCACTGTTTATGTGAATCCTATATGATCTTCTATGATTGTTTTTATTATAAATTTTATTTTCGCAAATTAATCATGTCATGTTTTATGGATGATGTATGATCTCTTAGTTGATTCATTTTAATGTATATCACACATCAATTATAATATTATAATATGAATGGTGGATATAAAATTTCATAAATCTATAATTCATTATATTAATATTATATGTAACACCATGAGATTTTAGAAAAAAAACTATGTTTAATAGGGTATTCAACAAGAAACACTAAGATTAAACGACCCTCGATAGATGTAACCATTATAACATAGCCGTTAAATTAGAATCTAAGAATAATTTTAACTATATTATTAAATATATATATTTCTCTTAGTTAATATATAATCATATTTTCCTTGAAAAAAAACATCTTGAAAACATGTTTTTATGTCACATTTTCATGTTTAATTTTAAGTCAAAATTTTCCCCTTCCATAAATTTAAATTGGTAAAATTGATTCCATTTTTTTAATAATAATAATTTATATTTTCTAATAAATTATAATTAATTTATTTCAACAATTAATAGTGAAATATGTAAAAATTAATTATTGCGGTTAAGGACCATAAATAATAGTGATTATATAAAAAATGAATTACAACAGTTATGGTAAAAATAGGTGTATCAGGAGCAAAAATAAAAATATATATATTAAAATTGTATTAAACATGTATAATTAATCTTTCTAGAAATATTCAGAACATATCGTGTCTAAGGCTCTAAAGTTATCTATTTTGGATCCTTTGGGAAAGTTAAAAATTTTGGGTACACTATTTTTATTCCCAATATTACAAGTGTGCCACACACCTCACATATAAAAGGCCACCCTATCCCCACTATAATTCAAAATGTAAAACCCTTTTGGTTTATTCAATAACATCTCAAATTAAATACCATATTCCACACCATAATACTATATTTTTTTCCAATTAAATACATTATATAAATACTTTATATGTGATCCAAAAAATGTGGTCTGTGAATAGGTATAATTACTAACTACACATTTTTTGTTTTATTACTTCTTACATATTGTTAAAATATTATTATAAAATTATAATATGATAAAAAAAGTATATTTTATAAATATATATATATGATTTTATATCAATAGAATATCCTAAATCCATATCCTCTTACCTAAAATGGAATATTAAATCATTACTTGTGTGTACGAAGGACTAGCACCTCCTGAACTGATGTCATTCATTTTCTATAATTTCCTTTCACAACATGTTTTAATGATGGATTTAAAAAAAATATATCATTTTTTTAACTAATTTATATTAATGAGTTTTTATATCACATATATGTTCTAACATTCCAATCCATGGGGGACACCATAATGCCGCTCATGTGTACGACAGACGACCACCTCACGAAGTGATGTGATTTTTTACTGCCTCTTAACATGGAATGTTATAAGGATAAATATATTAAATATATGTGATATAAATGAAATAATAATAAATATAATTACATATTTATCATTATGAAAAAAATTAAATTCCTTTTTATTTATTACAATGAATTAGTGATAATGTCATTCATGTACCTGTGGACTATCGCCCCCACAAAGCGATTTGATTATTTTTTCATAAAAAAATTAGAATAATAAAATATATAAGTATATTTATATATATTATTTAAAATTTATTTTATTATTTATCATTTTTTTAAAGATAAAATAATAGATTAATTTTTTCTATAATGATCATTTAACAATGGAATAGTTACTCATTCAAATGTATGTCCCCCATCTCTTGGATAGTTATATAGTCATTTTCCTAACCATTTTACATGATTTGATTTAAAATTATAACAAATAAATAAATATGATAATTACATAATTATTATTATTTGTTAATTTTTATAAAAAATGATCCTTTTACCATGGTCAACACACCAATGCTGTCTTGAAACATTGAACTGAACATCCTCAAAGCACCCGATATAGACATACCTGATTAAATATTTAACAATGATATTAAAAAAATAAAAAAATATATGATTAAATTATATGGTATTAAATCTTGAAAAGTTTCTTAGTAAATAATATAATTAATATAATTTCATATTACATGATTTAAAGGACACACATTGAAGTTTGGGACTCAAGGTAAGGGTTTTATCATCTAAATTTTCTTCTATGAGACATATACCATTTTCACACAAAAATAATGTGGGTGGTGTGTATAATACTAATATTATATGGAATATCATAAATCTTGCATACATATTAGTATTTTATATTTCTGTAAGAAATAATTTATTGAATGGGACTGACTTCAAAAATACAGAGTGGGAAAGAGTTTCTTATCTTAGTGTCCTCTCACTGGGGTAAAAAACATATTAATTGATTTTGTTATTATATTATTTTGTGTGAATTGATACATAAATTTATTATTCTATATTTAAACACTTTTTTAATTCATTTACATTTTTTAGACATCATCTATCCATTTATTAACTCTCAATTTAGTGATATTATCATTATAATGGTAAATTGTCCCAGATTAAATTATTTTGGACATATAATTATTATATACACATATAATATTAATGAGGTGTATATACTGAAATTTTGTTATGTTATATCATCTATCTCAATATTTTGATGATATTTTGTTTGTTTCATTATAATTTAATCCTTCACAGGGATAACAATTAAAGAGTTACAAAAGTGACAAAAACATTGCATTACAATCTCATTTACTTTAGAATTGAATATATTCAAGGTTATTTTGGAGGAAATAATCTGATATTATTTTCTTAAAAAAAATAAATTTTATTATCCTATGGTTATAAATTTAGTTCATAGTCTTAATTTTCATTTCCTCTCATATCAATTAACAAAATATCAAGAATGTGATTTCTAAGCGTTTCAAATCTTGTATTTTCTTTATTATCAGGAATCTTTCTCTTCCATATGAATGTTTTCTAAAATGTTATAAAAATGATACATTTTTAAAATAAATTATTTCATTAATCAAATTTTCTTGATATTTTACCTTATTTTAAATTTTTAAAAAACTAAATTTTTAACAATATCTAAAGGGGTAACATTTGACTCCCTTTTATAATTTTTTTTGAAAATAATATTTTTTTAATATTTATTAAATGAATAGATGTTCCCACCATCATGTCCATTATTGTAAATAAAATTTCCATTATATTTTTGAATGTGTTTTTTCAGATGAAATTATTTTCATAGTATATTTTGATTTTTTATTTTTTTAAAAAACTTTCAAAATTAAAAAGTTATTTTCCTCAAAAAAAAATTTTAAGTGATCCTTTAATGGAATTTAATACATCTTCATAGACAAACCATTGTAGTTAATTATGAAATATTAGGGATATTTGGTAATGAAACCCAAATTATTATTTCCTTGGATGGATTAATATTTTTATGGAACACGTTTCATTTTTATGGTTTGATCTTGTTTCAAAGAGATTTTATGGGACCTCTTTCATTTATATTGGCCAATATTGTTTCCAAGATATTTTTTTGGAAATCATTTCTTTTCCATGGTTTAATAATATATTAAAAATAATAATTTTTATTTATATGAGTTAATGATGAAATTAATTATCTATGTATATTATTCATGAAATGATTTTTGGATATGGTTTATAATGATGATTGGTTCTGTTATAAACCAAGGACAGGTAGTTACATTTTAAACCAAGGATGGTAGGATATATTACAAAAAATTATTAGTGGAACCATGATAAACTAAGGATCGTGGGTTCAAATATAGCCCTCCATTGCATTGGGTACTCCAGATGAGGTAGTTGACCGTATTAACTATTCCATTTGTGAGAGTGATATGAGTATAATGATTTTATCATACAATTATGTTTTATCTATGATTTTATGGGTTTTTAATATTTTTTATGATCAATATTGATATCACATGGATCATTATTAAAGATTCATTTAAATCTTTCCTTTTTTAAATCCTTATTCCATGTTTTTATTTTTGATGATATAGGTATTCATGTGTATGAATATTATTATGTTATACTCATACATGTTTATTCTTTCATCTCACCCTTATGATATTCTTATGTTCCCTGATGACATTTA
The DNA here is from genome assembly GCA_963277665.1 of Viscum album. Taxonomy (NCBI): domain Eukaryota; kingdom Viridiplantae; phylum Streptophyta; class Magnoliopsida; order Santalales; family Viscaceae; genus Viscum; species Viscum album. Next base: position 176,968,746 of record OY728157.1, read on the forward strand.
ATTTCTAATTCTTACATTTACCCTTAATAATAATTTTATCTCAATCATCTTAAATTTACTCTTCACCATGTTATAATGAAAGAGTTTCAACAGATTATGTTTAAAATTATTTCATATGGATGATTTGAAAGACCTAATATGGATTATGAAAGTTGGGTATAGTGGTAAATATACTCTCCTCAATTATTGGGTATTTTTTATGTTAGTTTTAGTACTAATTTCATAAAACTGTAAACATTAAATGTGATATAGAATATAAGTTGTCCAATATTTTCATTTTGATGTTATAAGTCTTGGATTGAAAAAATTTGGCCACCTTAATCGGTGTCAAAGAAAGAAATATATACTTAATTTCATCAATGTCTGATCTAAGAGTGCGAGTTACATGTTTTTAGAATTTGTATCATAAGAATGGTTTTTATAATTTTGAGTATTATGATGTTTTAATGTGAGGAAATCATAAGAGTTATGGATTCCATAATAGGTCTATCAATTTTAAGGATGATCATAAGTCTAAATTCTTAGATTCCCCATAGATGTTTTAAGCGATGAGATCATAAAGTTATAATGACACTTTAAGAGGCTTTTAATTATATTTAAGTATATATAAAATGTTATTTAAGTATATATAAAATGTTATTTTACCAGGAAAGGTCAATCAGAGGAAAACCTTTGACCATTTATTAAATTAAAACAAAAGTACAACAAACAAGTAAAGAACAAAAAAAATGTATCTACATATCATAAAAATCATCCCCATCACCAAATTCATATGCAGTAGGTGATTCCCACTCCTATATTTTAATATGACGTAAGAATTTAAATTATGTGGAAATAAATTTAAAGTGATTGATACCCTTTAGTGTTTATAAGATCTGGGATATTTAGGTAATTATAAGAATACATGTTTTATTGTATAGATAATTGTGATATTGAATACTGATTTAGTGAATCTATGATTAATTTAATTTCAAAAAATTCTCTATATTTTTTAGATTTAAATATAAAACAAATTTGATAAAATTTGATTTTATAAATCTTTTAAATGATTATGTTATTTTTGAATGATTTATTAAATACTTTGGGTATTGCTTTTTAATTTTTTAAATTAATGTAGTATTTCATAATATTATTATTTACACAGTTTGGTAAACATCTTACCATGTTTTAACAATTCTGGTTTTTTAATATCTAAAGAAATGTGGAATAGATTTATCATCCCTTTTATTTTTATTTTGTAATAAAAAAATTATTTCAGTGGTTTAGGCATGCAAAAATGATCTTGAATACTCATAATCTTGATAAAAAGATGATATTATAGTGTAAATTGGATAATATATGAAATTATACTCACTAGGTAAGTATATTTCTAAATTATATTAGTTTATATAGAAAACAATTCCTCAATTCATTGAAAATAATATTGAATAAAACTTTATTCCTATTACGATCATTTATAACGATATCATTAACCTTTTTAACACCAAAATGGTTTATGGTTTTGTAGTTGTTACCTTTATGTTGATCATTAAATTTCTTGTGATTAATGATTTATGTCACTCAATAAAATTATTTTGGAATTAAAATTATGTTCCTTTCCCAATTATTCATTTCCCACCTATTTTGTCATTTTTGGAAACCTACTATGTGTAACTACATATAGCTTTTGTATGATGTTTTCTCTTTAATCAAGAAAACATTTTTTTAACACTTTTTATTTTGTGAATTCCCAAGATAATTTTTTTCAATTTTATATCATTTTATCAAAACGATAAAGTTAAAATTATGAGAAAAATTTATTAAATTGGGGGAGGATGTAACACCCTTGGATTTTATAAATGAAATATATTTTGGATAGCATATTCGACACACAACACTGAGATTAAATGACCCATGATATATATAACCTTTGTAAAATCACCATTATAATTAAAAGTATTAATATAATTAATTGATTTTTAAAAAATATATATTTTAATCTAAATATAAATAATTCATAAGAAATTTTTGCAATCAATCAATTTTTAGTAAATTATTTTAATTCTTCCAAAATATGTTTTCTTGAAAATTGATATTTTTTTCTTTTCCAAAAAATATATTATAATTAATTTTTGAAACTATTAAAAAAAGTATTTAATAAAATGAATTTATATTTTAAAATTTTAATATCAAAATTTACACTGGGTGAAATATTTGTACTTGTTAGAGAATCTTTACATTTCGTAGAATAGTGAAAAATTCTAATTTTTTTAAAAATGTCATTTATTTTCAATAAATTAATAAATTTAAAAGTAAAGTTATATATTGAAAAAGATTTTAAGTAAAATAAGTATTAATTTTTTATATATAATTTACTTAATTTCTTTTTAATCAACTTCATACTAGGTTTTAGTTTTAGTTTTTCTTTGGATTTAAAAATGGTATTTTTCAAAAACATGTTTTAATGTTGATACTCCTTCTGCTTATTAATTATGTAAGACAACTCGTAATAAGGATTAATTTAAAGGACATTTATATATTATATGCCAATAAATATTAATATATGTAAATATAATTATTATATTTATTCATAGAGTTATTATAGAATCATCTTTTCCTTAAAAACACCTCTTGAAAATCATCTTTTTTATCATGTAAGAATGTTTAAATTTTAAAATAAAATTTTCCAATTATGTAAATTAAATTTAGTAAATTTATTTATTTATTTATTATATAAAAAATTATATTATCTAATAATTTAACCTTAATTTTTGACCATAATTAATAGTTATATAGTACAAATAAATTATCATAGTTAAGGTGATAACGAGTTTATAATGGAGGGTTAAACTAAAATAATAAGGGCCAAAATGACCATAATATTTTCAAAAAACTATTTACCCATTATATATACTTTATAAATTCTTAAAAATTATCATGATCCATTTTAAATCATTTTTCATGTAAAAAACGTGGGTATACCATTTTTTAAAAAAATTACACGCGTGCCACTCACCTCAATTATAATCGGCTTCACCTTCACAGTTTTTATTCAAATTTTCAAAACCTATTTGTTTAGAACCACCTAGGTAATTTAATTACCAAATCACATAGAATCAAATTATAATCCTTGGTTTTTTCATAATTCCATTCTAGGAATACATTAGGTATAATCATAAAGAGGTGGTCCAAGAAGAAGTAAAATTCATATCTATTACTATTTTCTCTTTATTATTTTACCATGTAAAACAGTTAATCAACTATGATGATATAGTAAAATAATTATCTGTTATATACTTATATTTTATTAAAATAATTTAATTACACAAATCAATATCCTCTTTAATCAAATGAGATACAAAATCATCATTTTTGTGTATAGTGGACTATCGTCTTGCATATCAATGTAACTTTTCTTCTATAATCTCTTATTTTTAATTTATTTATACTTATAATATTATTATATCAAATGTACATTCTTATATTCTATTACATGGTTGATATGATAATGTTCCTCATGTGTATAGTGTACTACAACTTTTTGAAGTGATGTGGATCATTTTTTACTTGCGTTTTATATGGATGGTAATACTTATAAAATGAATAAATTTGTGGGATATATATGATATATATGAAATAATATTTATAATAATTTTATATTTATAATTTTGGAATTATAATATATCATTTTTTTTAGACTTGAAACATTGTAGCAACATTCATGTATGTTTGGACTAATGCCTCTACGAAGCAATGTGAATCTTTTCTTCATCATCACATCACATGAATGATATATATAAGTATATTTAAAGAAATAATATGGTATTATTGATATTATTATGTTTTTATAAATATAAAAAAATACATACATTATCTCCATTATGATCATTGAAAATGGATATGTTACTCATGCGCTCATACGTCTAACCGTGTCCATGATCACAATGTGCTTCAGTTTTCCTAACAATTTTCATGATTTGTTTAAAAATAATAATTTTATGGATAAATATTATAAGTATTTAATAATTTTTATTATGGTTATGTTGAAATAATAACCACTCTTACCATGTTTAACACACAAAAGTCATTTTGAAACAAATAACTGATCGTCCTCAAAACACTTATTGGGGAATAACCTAATTAAATATTTAAACATGTTATTAAAAAGAAATAAAATAAATTATTTATGCATAAGGTATTAAACATGTATTATTTTAATGAATAATATAATTAATATATCTTTATTATAAAGTATTTAAAGGATGCACATGGATTATCAAGACTCAAGGTAAGGATCTTCTCATCTCACTTTTACATCTCTGAGACATATGTCATATTCATCGATATTTTTATTGTTTCTGTATATACTTAACATTTTATATATAATATCAGGAATCATTTATACATAATGGTATTTTTTTGTTTTATTTTTAATTAATTTATCCAAGAGTGTTGACTTGAATGTTACCAAGTGGAAAAGTGTTTCTCAAATCAATTTCCTTTAGATGGGTTATAAAATTTCTTCATTTACTCTATTATGGTACGATTATGTGTGATTGGTATATAAATTGTTTTATTTTATAGATAAACTCTTTTATATAGATTAAAATTTTATACACATAATCTATCCATCGATTAGCTCTCAATTCAATGATATAATCTTTATAAGGTTTAATCATCTTCAAAAGTGTTAATCATCCCAAATTTTTTTCATTGGGACTTATTTTTATGATATTAAACTATATTATTTATAAGGTATATATACTTAAATTTTAAAATTTTATATCATATATCACATTAATTTCCTTATATTTAAATTTTCATTTGAGGCAATTTTTTCATGGGAAATACAACTGAGTAGTTTACAAAGTGGAACAATCATTATGTTAAAATATCATTTCTTTTAGGATTGTTAATGTTCAATGTTATTTTTGAGGAAATAATGTCAAATTATTTTGTTGAAAAACATCCCTTTTATTTTAATATAGTTATAATTGTGGGTCAAATATTTAATTTCCATTTCCACCCTTATCGATTAAATAAATATCAAAAAAGTCACTTGTAAGTGATACTGATCTTGCATCTTCTTCTGAATCAATAATTTTTCCCTTAAATATCCTTATTTTCTAAAAGGTTTTGAAAAAATGATATATTACAAAAATAAATGATTTCTTAAATCCATTTTCCATGAACTTTTACATAATTTTCAGTGGTTTTAAAAATAAATTTCTCAATATTTTCCAAATTGATCACTTTTGACTTCTTTTTAAAAGAAGGTTTTGAATAGAATATTAATTTTTAACATTTTTGACATAAACAGGTTTTCCCACCATTTTGTAAATTATTTTACTTTTTGTTTCCTTTATATGTTTCCAAGGTTGTTTTCAATGAAAATTATTTTCTTGATATTTTTTCGATTTATAGATTTAAATTTTATGTTCAAAATTTAAATGTTATTATCATAAAAAAGAATTTTAATAATATTTTAAATATATTCTCATTCATCTATGTCAAAAACCCTTACTATTAATAATGATTATATGTGGATGTTTTGTAATGATACCATCCTCATTTTTTCTCTATATGTATTAATATATTTTTTCAATATAATTTCATAGAACCCATTTTTTCATGGATTTATCATATTTAAAAGAGATGGTTATCAAGCACATTTCCATTCCTTGGAAATTATTTATAAATATGGATGGTTCTATTAAAAACCAAGGATGGATCATTATATTATTATCCAAGGATGGGTGGAAATATTATTAATCATGGATGGGTTGTTCCACGATAATTCAAAGAAGGGTGGGTCTGTTATTGGCCTCTAATATATTTGGTACTCCATAGAAGGATGAAAATGATATTGGATATTCCATTTCAAAGAGTGATATGATGATAACGTTCAAAATTTAATTATATGTTTTATCTTTGCCTTGTATTGGTTTAGAATGCTTTTTGTGATCAATATTGATATAACATGGTTCATTATTAATGATTCTTATTATTCGTTTCTTGAGTAATGAATTTTCCATGTATTCATGTTTGATGATCTAGGTATTGATGTGTATGAATATTCTTGTCGTATTATCATACAATTTTATTATGTCATCATACCCTTATGCTTTTTTTATCCTTCTTGAAGAAATTTAATTTTTAATTATTACATTTAGTATTACTATGATTTTGAACTCACCATTCTTCTATTTTTTACTCATAAAATACATATTAAAGATTGATGAATTATTTCTATAAGTGTTTCTTATTGATGATGTTAAATGTATAATATATAATATAGAAAACTAGGTATAGTGGGAAAGATACTCTCTTGAATTGGTTCACTTTTATCAGTATCCAAGATGGAAATATAATGTTTAATTTTTCAACACTAGATATGGCAGTGTGGGTTTGGGGTTGTTTTATTATATTTCATAAAATACTGTGAATCGTACATGGAAAAAATATCTAGTTTTCTATGTAATATTGTATTGGTATAGAACCTGGATTTAAGATTATAATTTTTTTATTTTGTTTGTATGTGATTAATTATTATTTCATTCCATATTTTTATTATAAGATTTATTCATTTCTTCTATATTACTTTTTTTTCAATATTAATTTAATTTTGATATGCCACATGACCCTCATACAATTCCTTTTGATATCTATTTGTTTCTCTCTCTTATTATGTGGTTATCTCCCCCTTCAATTATTAATATATGTCTCTATTAATTCATATGAACTGGAAAATATATTATGGATTTCTATGAAAACATTAATAAATTATTTTGAAGAAGAAATTGTATTTTATTGGGTTTAAGAACTCTACATTAAATTGAATAGTGATTCTGAAAAATAATTTAATTTTCTAATAATTTAAATATATAGTTTTTTATAAAAATGTATGTATGTAATCAATCTTCAAGGATACAAAATATTTGGGTTTTAAATTTTATTTAAAACCCATATTATTTTTTATACTTTTTTTATAATTGTATAAATAAGGGTATGTTTTTTATGGGTCATTATTAATTAAATTTAATATGTTTTCAACCTTGGTACATGTTCATATGACATGACATATACAACCTAAATATATCCAAATTTAATTTCTATTTTTTTTAGAATATGATTTTTTTGATGATGAGGAGGGAATTTTAATAGAACTCTAAATAAAAATATTTTAGAGTTGAATTTAATAACACATTGGGTTTATGTGATATATAAAAAAAATACTAGAACTACTTTGGCCATTAGTATAAAATTAATATATTATAAAAAACATTATGTGTATAGCCAATACTAAACATTGAATTCCTCTTTAATTTGATTACTACTCATTAGTTTATAAAATTTGTTGACTAATTTTTGTATGATTAATATATTTTATTTTTTACCTCTATCTCAAAAATTAAATATTTGAAAATCATGAAATATTGGATAATTACATAATTTATTTTACTCGCTCAATGAAAATTCGACAGTTGAAATGTCAATATAGTGTGATAAAATCTGGATATCAGGTGTTGTAACCATATACGCACTAGTATAAATGATTTAACAACAAATTTTCCTAAAATTTTATATTGATATTGAAGTGCATTGTGTTGCATTTGTTGTCAATGAGGCATGAAGTTGTCTTGGAATGAATGGAAGTCAAGGAATGTCAAGAGGTGAATGACAAAGGTTGTGATGGTGTTGGTGGTGAAGGAGAATGGCCATGGTACTAAGATAAATGTCACTTAGGAGATTCACTAAGTGGCATTGGAGAATATGGTTCAAACATTCTCTATGAACATCTGACGATTTCTGAGCTGCTCTATAAGTTCTAAGTACTTGTATCAATTGGATACAAAGTCACAACATGATTAGAAGACCATGCATTGTAGTGACAATGCATGAGGAGATGAAAGTGATCCATCCATAAGTACTAAGTGGATGAAGTGGATTAAATAAGTCCATGCACTATCACTTAGTGCATGAGAATTAGAAGATGATCCAATTGATCTCTGATTAGATCAATGAAGCACATTGAAGAAGTTTATGTGATTCAAGAGCTCAGTTGATGAAGAACCTTCGAGAATTCCCTCCTAAGTGAAGATTATTTGTTTAAGAAGAATGGAGGAATTCTAATGAAGAAGAAGAATAGAAATGTGGGAGAAGAGAAGAAATGGAGAAGAAGAGTTGTGGCACATGGCATTTTACACTTATTCCTTATACAAAGTACTTAAGTGTTTAAGTAGGCAAAAAATATGCCACCAAGGGCCAGCCTTAAGGGTTCAACCCCCAAGGCACATGTGGGCCTAAGGCGCCACGCCCAAGGGGGGATCCCATGTGGCCAGCCCGAGAGGCAGGGGGGCCGTGTGTAAGCCCCGGGCCACGCAGGGGATCAGGCCTGCGCAGCATGGGCGCCAGAGCGCGCCCGGAGTGTGCATAGTGGGCGCTAGGAGCGCGCCCGCAGGAGCAGAGTGGGCGCAGAGCGCGCCCGCAGGGAGAACACGGTGTAGGGCGGCACCGTGGAGGAGGAAGTTCAATTGAAGTGGGGATGGTAGCGGCATATTGATAAACCAAAGAAAAACCGCGCGAGGATTCGGTGTGGGACGCGGAATTTTTCCGCGGGAGCGATCCTGGCCGTCCGAGCCATCGCGCGCTTTATCCACGCCGCACGATCCATCTCCACGGCGATGATCTAATCCTGTCCGTCGCGCATCACGATCCGACGGCTCCCGGTCTGTCTCCTTCCTCGAGCTCAGCCGAGGCACCCGCGAAGCCGCCGATGAACCAGAGGCTACCCGAGGCCGGTTTTCGAGTTCCCAGCCACCTCTGAAGGATCTAAGACCTCCATTGTGCTCGTCTGGCCACACTGAACACAACCATGCATTAAAATATGCATGCATGCGATGAGAGGAGAATTCGAAGCAATGCCGAGGCAAACAAAGTTTCCGAGGCTTCATGGGTTCGTGCCTTTGCATGGATTGGGTTTAAACAGAGGCCGTGCATGCGTTATAAATCGCATGCACGAGGAGGAAAGAAAAATGAGAGAACCCGCGTGAAACAGATGAAGAAATGAGATTTGAAAAAATCTTTGAAGATCCGAAATCTTCGGGAGATCAAAGATTTATCGCACGCGGATGATCCGAGACGTCTCTGCCTATAAAAAGAAAGGCCGAGGCATTCTAAATGCTTGCTGAAACCCTGTTGAAAATCCGAGTCCCGTGAGAGCTCTGCCTCGCGAAGTTGAAGCCCCTGCGCAATTATATTTGTGCGACTGAAGTTCTCAATGCCATCCTTGGCCCGAAGGTGTTCCCTGCGCGCTAATCCTTTGCGCGACAGGAAGGAGAGGAGCTTGCGCGACCTTGCGCGCTCCCTCTGTGCACCGTGCCCCCTGCGCGGTAGCACTTGCGCGCCCGCGGTGCCTTGCACCCGTGGCTAGCGCGGCTCATACCTTGTGCTCTTGCGCGGCCAGTGGAACCAAGTGTGCCTTGCGCTTTGAAGAAGAAGAGAGGCCGCAGCTCATACCTTGTGCTCTTTGAAGAAGAAGTGGAAGTGGCCGCACCCTTGCACGCCTGGTTGCACCAAGTGCACCTACGCGGCAGTGGGAGAAGAAGAGGTGGGCGCTTGTACTCATTGGACTTGCGAGCCCTATTTGAGATAGGAGAAGCTACACGAGGCAGTAGGGGTTCGGGTTGTGTGTGCAGGACAAGTGGAAGTGCCTTTGGCTATGTGTGTGCACAAGAAGTGGGAGGCCGAGACCACACCATTGTGTGTGTGTGAGATAGTGAAGAAGTAAGCCGAGGCCAAGTGTATGCAAGTGGGTGAAGTGAAGACCACACATTTGTGTGTGTGTGCAAACTTGAAGAACCACCTACGGCCCAAGTGTGTGCAAGAATAGAGGAGTAGGCCAAGATCAAGTGTGTGTTAAATGAAGAATTTGTGTGTGCTTAACAAGTGACAAGTGAAGGCCGAATCTAGTGTGTGCAATAAAAGTGTAAACACTTAGAAGAAGAAGAAGACATCCACACAAAGAAGAACACACATTTATGTGTGTAAGCAAATTGAATTAATAGTGTGAAGTTCAAAGAAGGTGTGTGCTTAAAGTGACTACACCCTTTGAGGGTTTATTGCACCAAGAGGAGAAAGAGGAGAGTGCATGAATGCATGCATGCACAAGCGCACGTGAACAGAGCTAAATCAGGCTGTGTTCATCTGAGTTGAACAAGACTGAAAGTTCTTGAAGAATATATTGAGAGGCCATGCAGTCAGTGCATGAAGATGCAGAGTTTCCATGCACTCAGTGCATGAAGTTGAATTGAAGTGAGACTGAGCCAGACTGAAGTGAAAGATATTGTTTGTCTGAGTTTTCAGTATTTGAGAAGAGCCTGATCAAGTGAAGTGATCAGAAGTTGCTGAGCAAGACCAACAGACCTTTTCAGAGGCTGTTGAAGATTATTGAAGAGAGAGGGAAGGTCATCCTGAGAAGAAGGAGATAAAGCCAGAGCAAGACGAGAAGACCTGATCATCACAAGTGATCAGAGGTACAGAGCAAGGCTAGCAGTCTTTATCCCAGACTGCTGAAGATACTTGAAGAGCTAAAGTGAAGAATAGCTACTCGTGTGACTCGAGGAGCCAGGAGAAGACCCTGTGGGACTCAGGGAGAAGAAGTCTTCAGTGGGATTCTAGAGCAGGCCAGTGGGACTCTGGTAACACTGTGTGAAGCAGTATAAAGACCCTCCTGTGGGACTCAGGAGAGATACGGTGGGAAGCTGTATCGACCATTGTAATACTAAAAGATTATAATGGGAGAATCCATGCTTGGAGAGCATGGCAAGGATGTAGGCCTTTGGTGCCGAACCTTGTAAATCCTTGTGTCCTGTGCCTTTTCATTACTGCATTATCCGGGAAAGGTTGAGAGATACAAGAAGAGTGGATCGAGGCTTTTACCATCCATAGAGGTTTAATTGATAATAATCAATTAGTAAAAAGTTTTAAGGGATCATTGATTCACCCCCTCCCCCTCTCAGTGATTCACACTGATCTGGGCACTTCAATTGGTATCAGAGGGAGGTTACCTCTAAAAGATCCAAGGGAGTCTTTATGAAGTGTAGATTTGAGGAAATGAGCAACCAGCCTCAAATGGAGATATCTTCCATGACTCAGAAAAATAGAAAGAAGAAACAGGCCAAGAAGATGAAGAAAGCCTGTCCTAGCTGTGATGAAGTTGAAACAATGAATGATCTTCAGAGTGCACTCAAATATCTTCAGAAGACAGTTCCCATGGAAGTGGCAAAGTGTATAGCTACATGCATCCATGATCTTCATGAAGAAAAATCACAGTTAGAAGAAGAAGCCAATGCTATGGAAGATCAGCTGGCTAAAAGGGTTGGCATAACCAACACTCTCAGAAAGCTGGTAAATGCCAAAGATGAAACAGTATCTCTTTGCAATGAAAGATATGAAGATACTTGTGAAGAATTGCAAAGAAGCCTTTCTGAGAAAGAATTCTTTAAAGTAATAATCAAAGATGTTGTCCATGCACTGGAAAAGAGGCACAAAGTGTCAATGGTTGTCAGAGATACTCAACTAGAAGACAAAGTCAAAAGGGTGAAGGAGCTTGACAACTCATTGCTTGAAATGAAGCAGGTGCATGAAGACCAGATAAAATAGCTGGAAGAGAAATGGGAAGGAAGGCTAAGAACAATTGAGGATGAGAAGAACTCCCTCAACATGAAGTGTTTAGAACTGGAGGTGATATTGAAAAATCAGCAAATCACCCAAAGCCAAAGCCTCCCAGTCAGCTGAAAGAAGAAATGTTGCTACTCAAGTGAGCTTTGAGAAGGATGATTCTAAAAGAAATACATCCTCTAATAAAATGGAAACAACTTCTAAAAAGAATGTACCATCCATACCATCTTGTACTCATGCTTCTAAAAGTGTTTCTACAAAAAGTGCAGGATGGGAGAATAATTCCAAACAAATATGGATGAAGACAGTAAAGAAGCAGAGCTCTCCTGAAACAGCACAACAGGTCAAGAAGAGTACCCTACAATCAGAAGGACTGAAAAAGTCAAGATTTGTGGGTCAATGTTGGTGTTGTAACAAGTATGGGCACTGTGAAAAGGATTGTTGGTACAATCCACTGAATGCCAAAGCACAGAGGAAGCCCATGCCAAGGGGGAGCAATCCAGAAGGAAGGAAGCAACATCCACAGGTCCAGAGACATCTGTTTACTGCAAATAGATTTGGATTACTTGACAACATCTAGGATGGTTGCAAAAGTGGTCAACAATTTGATACATGTCAATCTCCGAATGTATCCAAAGCTGGAAAGAATAGAAGATCACAGAACCTGGCTAAGAAAGAATCCTTGGGAAGCAATCATAAGAAAGTGGAAGAAGCTCCCAAGAAGATGTTGAAAAAGGAAGAGAAGTCCTTGGTTTCTAAATCCAAGAAGGGTGAGTCATCTAGAAGGACCACCAAGAAGACATGCTTCTACTGTGGAAAGAAAGGTCATACCATGGATCTTTGTAAACAAGCCATGGAACTGAATAGAAGCAGACTGGACTCAAAAGGACAATCAATCCAGAAGAAGCAGAAGGGATTGATTGAAAACAAGTTGCCTAAGAAAGGTAGCTTGACAGCATCTAAGGAACCATGTGGAACTTCCAGAACTGGGGCCACTCTTCCAAATGATCTACTTATCATATGGCCACATCAGTTGCAACTTGCCAGAAAACTACAAAGAGCTGAAGATGAAGCTCTGGAAATTGCTAAAGCAAAAGGGAAGAAGAAGGTTTCACATGAAGATGTTTTAAGAACCACACCAGCACAATCATCAATGAAGATCAAATGTGCAAGTGTGAAGACTGGTGAAAATGGGACATCTCGGTTGAGAGAATCTTCTCAACCTTGTTGTTCACATTGATGAACCAAGGAGGTTCCATCTTATTCCCTTATACTTCTGGTATTTACATGTGCTGACATTGCAGGGAATTGAAGATGATGATCATTCTCAGCTGGAGGATGATTTGGAAAGAATGGAGTGCACCCCTTGAGGGGGAGCCAATCAGAAGAAGATGGGATTCTAAGATTTGATACCATCTTGAGAAAAGTGTAGGTATTCCAATCATACTTTCATCCCTTGTTTCTTAATTGAGTTTATCTTGTCAATTAAGGGGGAGTATGGATTGAAGACAAATGGATGAAAGGGGGAGCTTTATCTTTGCACTGAACTTTCTAATGAGTTTTGTGAAGTTGTGCAGGATTTAGCAAATTCATTGTTATATCTGAAAAATTTCAAACCCCTAAGCATGATCTCACATGTGTAGAGAATTATGGACAGCATTGAGTTCCTTGGTTACATCACTCTTGTTTTCTACACCGGGTTAGCCCAAGTAGACTTAGAGTTGATTTACTAAAGGTTCTTTGCTAAAGAGAACATGTGGCATCATCCCTCTCTTAGTGATTTTCAAGAAAATGCTATTCAAAGGGAGGAAGATATTTTTGAAAGTGAACCACACCACACCTTTTCATTTGATTGCCAATAAGGGGGAGAAATATTGGCACACATATTGACCCATTCATATGTGTTGAAGGAGTGTATTGACAACAAATACAAAGGGGGAGATTGAAGTACATTGTGTTGCATTTGTTGTCAATGAGGCATGAAGTTGTCTTGGAATGAATGGAAGTCAAGGAATGTCAAGAGGTGAATGACAAAGGTTGTGATGGTGTTGGTGGTGAAGGAGAATGGCCATGGTACTAAGATAAATGTCACTTAGGAGATTCACTAAGTGGCATTGGAGAATATGGTTCAAACATTCTCTATGAACATCTGACGATTGCTGAGCTGCTCTATAAGTTCTAAGTACTTGTATCAATTGGATACAAAGTCACAACATGATTAGAAGACCATGCATTGTAGTGACAATGCATGAGGAGATGAAAGTGATCCATCCATAAGTACTAAGTGGATGAAGTGGATTAAATAAGTCCATGCACTATCACTTAGTGCATGAGAATTAGAAGAAGATCCAATTGATCTCTGATTAGATCAATGAATCACATTGAAGAAGTTTATGTGATTCAAGAGCTCGGTTGATGAAGAACATTCGAGAATTCCCTCCTAAGTGAGGATTATTTGTTTAAGAAGAATGGAGGAATTCTAATGAAGAAGAAGAATAGAAATGTGGGAGAAGAGAAGAAATGGAGAAGAAGAGTTGTGGCACATGGCATTTTACACTTAGTCCTTATACAAAGTACTTAAGTGTTTAAGTAGGCAAAAAATATGCCACCAAGGGCCAGGCTTAAGGGTTCAACCCCCAAGGCACATGTGGGCCTAAGGCGCCACGCCCAAGGGGGGATCCCATGTGGCCAGCCCGAGAGGCAGGGGGGCCGTGTGTAAGCCCCGAGCCACGCAGGGGATCAGGCCTGCGCAGCATGGGCGCCAGAGCGCGCCTGGAGTGTGCATAGTGGGCGCTAGGAGCGCGCCCGCAGGAGCAGAGTGGGCGCAGAGCGCGCCCGCAGGGAGAACACGGTGCGGGGCGGCACCGTGGAGGAGGAAGTTCAATTGAAGTGGGGATGGGAGCGGCATATTGATAAACCGCAGAAAAACCGCGCAAGGATTCGATGTGGGACGCGGAATTTTTCCGCGGGAGAGATCCTGGCCGTCCGAGCCATCGCGCGCTTTATCCACGCCGCACGATCCATCTCTGTGGCGATGATCTAATCCTGGCCGTCGCGCATCACGATCCGACGGCTCCCGGTCTGTCTCCTTCCTCGAGCTCAGCCGAGGCACCCGCGAAGCCGCCGATGAACCAGAGGCTACCCGAGGCCGGTTTTCGAGTTCCCGGCCACCTCTGAAGGATCTAAGACCTCCATTGTGCTCGTCTGGCCACACTGAACACAACCATGCATTAAAATATGCATGCATGCGATGAGAGGAGAATTAGAAGCAATGCCGAGAAAAACGAAGTTGCCGAGGCTTCATGGGTTCATGCCTTTGCATGGATTGGGTTTAAACAGAGGCCGGGCATGCGTTATAAATCGCATGCATGAGGAGGAAAGAAAAATGAGAGAACCCGCGTGAAACAGATGAAGAAACGAGACTTGAAAAAATCTTTGAAGATCCAAAATCTTCGGGAGATCAAAGATTTATCGCACGCGGATGATCCGAGACGTCTCTGCCTATAAAAAGAAAGTCTGAGGCATTCTAAATGCTTGCTGAAACCTTGTTGAAAATCCGAGTCCCGTGAGAGCTCTGCCTCGTGAAGTTGAAGCCCCTGCGCAATTATATTTGCGCGGCTGAAGTTCTCGGTGCCATCCTTGGCCCGAAGGTGTTCCCTGCACACTAATCCTTTGCGCGACAGGAAGGAGAGGAGCTTGCGCGACCTTGCACGCTCCCTCTGTGCACCGTGCCCCCTGCGCGGTAGCACTTGCGCGCCCGCGGTGCCTTGCACCCGTGGCTAGCGCGGCTCATACCTTGTGCTCTTGCGCGGCCAGTGGCACCAAGTGTGCCTTGCGCTTTGAAGAAGAAGAGAGGCCGCGACTCATACCTTGTGCTCTTTGAAGAAGAAGTGGAAGTGGCCGCACCCTTGCGCGCCTGGTTGCACCAAGTGCACCTACGCGGCAGTGGGAGAAGAAGAGGTGGGCGCTTGTACTCATTGGACTTGCGAGCCCTTTTTGAGATAGGAGAAGCTACACGAGGCAGTAGGGGTTCGGGTTGTGTGTGCAAGACAAGTGGAAGTGCCTTTGGCTATGTGTGTGCACAAGAAGTGGGAGGTCGAGACCACACCATTGTGTGTGTGTGAGATAGTGAAGAAGTAAGCCGAGGCCAAGTGTATGCAAGTGCATGAAGTGAAGACCACACATTTGTGTGTGTGTGCAAACTTGAAGAACCACCTACGGCCCAAGTGTGTGCAAGAATAGAGGAGTAGGCCAAGATCAAGTGTGTGCTAAATGAATAATTTGTGTGTTCTTAACAAGTGACAAGTGAAGGCCGAATCTAGTGTGTGCACTAAAAGTGTAAACACTTAGAAGAAGAAGAAGACATCCACACAAAGAAGAACACACATTTATGTGTGTAAGCAAATTGAATTAATAGTGTGAAGTTCAAAGAAGGTGTGTGCTTAAAGTGACTACACCCTTTGAGGGTTTATTGCACCAAGAGGAGAAAGAGGAGAGTGCATGCATGCATGCATGCACATGCGCACGTGAACAGAGCTAAATCAGGCTGTGTGCATCTGAGTGGACCAAGACTGAAAGTTCTTGAAGAATATATTGAGAGGCCATGCAGTCAGTGCATGAAGATGCAGAGTTGCCATGCACTCAGTGCATGAAGTTGAATTGAAGTGAGACTGAGCCAGACTGAAGTGAAAGATATTGTTTGTCTGAGTTTTCAGTATTTGAGGAGAGCCTGATCAAGTGAAGTGATCAGAAGTTTCTGAGCAAGACCAATAGACCTTTTCAGAAGCTGTTGAATATTCTTGAAGAGAGAGGCCAGGTCATCCTGAGAAGAAGGAGATAAAGCCTGAGCAAGACGAGAAGACCTGATCATCACAAGTGATCAGAGGTACAGAGCAAGGCCAGCAGTCTTTATCCCAGACTGATGAAGATACTTGAAGAGCTAAAGTGAAGAAGAGCTACTCGTGTGACTCGAGGAGCCAGGAGAAGACCCTGTGGGACTCAGGGAGAAGAAGTCTTCAGTGGGATTCTGGAGCAGGCCAGTGGGACTCTGGTAACACTGTGTGAAGCAGTATAAAGACCCTCCTATGGGACTCAGGAGAGATACGGTGGGAAGCTGTATCGACCATTGTAATACTAACAGATTATAATGGGAGAATCCATGCTTGGAGAGCATGGAAAGGATGTAGGCCTTTGGTGCCGAACCTTGTAAATCCTTGTGTCCTGTGCCTTTTCATTACTGCATTATCCGGGAAAGGTTGAGAGATACAAGAAGAGTGGATCGAGGCTTTAACCAGCCATAGAGGTTTAATTGATAAGAATCAATTAGTAAAAAGTTTTAAGGGATCACTGATTCACCCCCTCCCCCTCTCAGTGATTCACACTGATCTGGGCACTTCAGATATATTATTCCATGAATTCCATTTAACCTTTTTTAAATATAATATTCTATTATGACCAAAAATTATTATTCAATGTAATAAATTTTTTTAATAAATTTTTCATCATGGATATATAATGATCAAAATTAACATATTCTATCTTCTTGAAGACTCCAATTGACTCCATATCATATATACATCATGAGCTTACAAAAAAAATATATACCAAGTAACACAATATAATCATGAATTTTAATATTTTTGTAAATTGTTGTCCATTTTGACATACATGTACAATGAAAAATTCCTGAATTAATGGGGGAATCACATAATATTCTTGTGCTTCCAAGTATTATCAAATTTAGTGACATAGTAAATAAAGAGATTATTTCCCATGATTTTCCCGATGATATGAAGAATATATGGGGAAACAGATAATATAATAAAATAAAGGTTTACTTATAAAAAGAATTTAATCACCTTAACAAGTACTATATCAAAGAGAACCTCTTAAATTTCTCCTCCAATATCCTAGATGTGGGCTATAATGAATTTAATTTCATGGAATACCATGATAATTAATTTTATCAGATATTCATTATGAAAAATATTATCAACTAAAAAGACTATATATTGGAATCTACTCTCAATGCTATATTTTTCTTATGCATAAAAAATTTATCTAGTAAAAATTTCAACCATATACTCTATAACTAGTGGAATATAATCCACTAGTGTCATATTTTTAACATGAAAACATGTTAACTTACCACCAGACTAATCTGATGTTCCATGTGACCTTCGATGCACTTGCTTTTAGTGAAGAGGCTTCCAACCGGAGGTGGAAGACCAGAAATATCTAAATAATAATAAAAAATTATCACATAAAATAACACATAAAAATATGGAATTAATAAAATTAGATAATAATAATTAACATAGAACATCTTATAAAAAATTATTGTTTTGATTGGACATACAAATCATGTATCAGATATAGGATCCCCTAATGTGATGATCCAATAAAATAAATCAATAAGAAGAAAAAATAAAATTGATCTAGTAGAAGAAAATAATTTCTAAATACATTAGCATTATATCCTATCCATTTTCATGAAATTTTTTATTATCTCAATGTACCAGGTCCATTAGATAGCTTAACATGACAATATAGAGTATGCATCTCCACCATGGTTCACATGCAGGGTGTTAGTACAAAATTTAGTGCACCACCAAAAATGGTGTACAAAATACAATCCATTATATATATATGAGTGAATTGATGTAATAATATAAGAAATTATATGAACAAAAAAGTATAAATCGAAAAACATCATTATGTATAAAATAATAAACAAGGATGAGAGACTATACCTATATCGACCCAAATATTTCTTATACGATTATAACATAATTTTAATGATAAACAACATAAAACAATTACACAAACAGGATCAAATGGTTTAGTGTCTTTGTAATATTAAAAAAATAAAAAATATTTAAAAAAATAAAACATAGACATATATTTAATTCCATCTTCTCTAGAATATTTTAGATCGTTGTGTCATCCTTAGTATAATTAATCACATGAGGATATAAATCAAAGAATGTGGTGAGATAAAATCCTAGTAAGATGATAGGTAAGAACATGGATCGATAAAACATATGGTGATGAAAATCATCATAATAATAACATAACTAGGGTGTTATAATCATAATCATGGGAGGAAACATTTTATAGATGTATGTAATGTGGAAATGCATAAAAATGAAATATTGTGTCTTAGTGGTAAACTACCACAATAAGTTCTAAACAAAGCTAGCATAAAATCTATCAAAATTTTAATTATCTCATGAGATTATTCACATTATCCATTGAATTAGATCACTATATAATTCTATGAGCACCCATCACATCATAAAATTTAAATGAACCATATAATTATAAGCACACTAATAAGATCATAAAATTTACATAATCATGTATGCCCCTAGAACATTTATCAATATTGGAAAAATGACCCTTTTATAAGAATGGGTTTCATTTCATAATGAATAAAATCATGAATAAATTTTTTGATTCCCATATAAAATATGGAAGAAAATAATGGTATATGAATAATCAATCTTGAGGGAGGAAGAAATAATCTCCAGAAAAACAAAAGAACTATTTTTTTTAAAGAAGTGTTCTTTTGAGAAAACATTTTAATTTGTTTTAAAATAAAATTACAAACATGAATATCTTTGAAAATAAAAGGAGAGGATAAAGAAGTGATATTTAAAGAACATTAAGGGAATAATCATGTTGAAAATGGTGTTAAAGAGGGAATCCCAAGGTAATGGAGTTGGGTTCGAGAATCCCCGTAACTTATGTCTAAGTGCCTTCTTCACTATAATATACTCTAGAATTTTCCTTCATTGAGAACCTCCTTAGGTAAAAGGTTTTGGTCTTTTTATGATACCAAGGGCTCTAGGAAGTTGTGTAGGGGATTGTTAAGAGATTTCAGCAAAATTTGGACAAGGCCCAAATCCTGTATGGTGTGAGCAGAAGAGGGGGTATTTATAGGGTATGAGATGGTTGTTTTGCATTATTTTATTCATCAGTCTATAATTTTGGCTCAACATTATGAATAGTTTGACCTTTATCACAAAATATTTTAAATTAATGAAGGACAGTACGAGAATTTTTTATTACATTGGCCATACATAATCTATGAATCAATAATTCATGTATTTACTTTTTATCGTAAATTATCATATTTTACTATTCAACATAAACTATATTATTTCATAAAAATACCAAAAATTCACCCTAACCATTTTTTGATGTATAGAATTCAAAAAAAACTCAATTTTCTTTAAATAATTTTCAAAATATGAGAAATTTAATTTTCTATTAAGATCATCAATTTTTCAAAAAATAGAAAGTTTAAAATAATAACTGCTTTTACGATACCTTCAAAAATTTTCTATGGTAACGTTAAATTATATTATAATTTTAAAAAAAATAAATTATGAGTGTATTTTATGAAAAGAATTTTTTTAAATGATTATATTAACTGTACAATTGTTAATAATTTTTTATAACATATAATAATACCAAT
Organism: Viscum album; assembly: GCA_963277665.1. NCBI lineage: Eukaryota > Viridiplantae > Streptophyta > Magnoliopsida > Santalales > Viscaceae > Viscum > Viscum album. The sequence continues at coordinate 176,988,889 of OY728157.1, forward strand.
AAAAATTGTATCATTTCTCAAAATCTTATATAATTATACCATGAAATGAATATATCATATTTTCATTCAAAAGATACCTAAATTTTTATTTATGATTTCTATGTTTCTGTTACTATTCAATTGGATGAATTACTATTCCAAATGATCATGTTACTATTCCAAATGTAGAGTTAGTATTCCAATGGTATAAGTTCCTTAATTTCTAAAAAATCCTGTTATTTTCATTAATAGTCATTTATAATGTTCTTATTGTGTCATATATGGGATTTTATTTAATTTATAAAATATGAAACAATTATATGATCGGAGAAAATTCCATTTATAAAGTTTTGGGTTGTTATAATTGTAAATCCCTGGAATATCAAGAAAAAAAAAGTTTTTTTAAAAAATTAAATGAGATTATTTTTAGACCATGATTTGAGATGGCATATAATAACAAGTCCTGGAGTGGCCGGAATGTATCTTTAAACTGTATTTGAATGTTTATTAAATAATCATGTATCCATGTTTCTTCTAAATTTTGAACCAGTTCCCAGATAAAAAATCCGATGTCACCGTTGAACATAGAGCATCAGGATTCGCCTATAAAGGGCCTAACATTGGCCAGTGCGAGCCAATAGTAGAAAATAGTTTTTGGTTGTGAATAAAATAATTTAGTAATCATTATTTTATTTTAAAATACTTATAACTTCTAAATGGTAACTCAATTTGGAAATCTGAGAGTACCACTGAGATAGTGATGGAATGTTACCCTTATGTGGAGCCTAACCTCGATCGGCGCAGGTCGAGAGTGAAAGTTAATTTTTAGACATTCAGAAGAAACATAAAATAACATAAAATTTTATTTTATTAGATTTTCTTCCTCATTATGATGTAAATTGTCTGTGCTGCGGTGCAACGATGAGTGATGCTAAATCTCAATAATGAACCACATTAATGAATCCGCTTGGTGACGCTACAACACACGCACATATTTTTATTTAATCAAACACATAATTTAGGGATGACAAACAACAATGAATTCTTCTGATGAACGATGAAGGAATCCTCTCCAACGATGAATGCAAGTGAATCAGATGACAACAACGACAACCTTGGAGAGCTGATTTGAGACCGTATATCAACGGACGATTATGAATGATCATCCTAGAGCAATCTACTCTTCCAAGTAGGGGTTTTTTACTTTTTATGTTAATTCATTTTCAACATTCATTCTTTTAAACAACGAATGTGGGTTAACTGAAAAAAAAGGTAACTCATGGATGGATCATTTAAGTGGGATGGTTATGAAGGTGAGATAAATGGGATATCTATATTAGTGATTATTCCACCATATTATGGTTCTTCGTGATCTAGATAAAAAATGAATCTCGGTCAACATGAACTAAGACCCAAATCATTCTTTGGGTGTTCTTATGTTAAAATGCTTCCCCTATCCACTACTTGTGTTATTCCATCTATTTCTGGAACAATGATTTTGGCGGTGATGCTATTTGAGGTCTATATAGGACCGCTGTGGTGCATCAGCCTACGGAAGGAGGCAGATTGATAAGGCGACATCAGGTTGGAAGGGCTACGACTAGGTGGGCCGCTAAAATGGCAAGAGGTCACAGAAAAAGGCCATGTCAGTGGAACCTATACCACAACGTAAGGTAGGGGACGGTGTACTGGCCGAGCAATGTGGTGGTGGTAGGGGCCACAAGCATGGAGGCCAGTGGCTGTAGGCAGGCTGATGCAACCACCCATCCACATCCTGGGCATCGTGCGGTGTAAATACATGGTCCACAGACTGCGGAGGGGGAGGGGGGACCAAGGCTTGCTGAGGAAGTAGTGACACCATGACAAAGCATGTTTCCATGAACCATTCATTGCAAAACATTCGGAATAGAGGCCAACCCACCTACAATTGTGGGCCATGATGGTGGTGAGAACCGAGTAGCTGGGTGTCCTGTTGTGGCAGAACCATTCCGACCAAGTCAGACTGGGCACAAGGAATTGGACTGGGTCTCTAGGAGGCAAGGAGGGCTTGACCCATGGTCGAACCGGGCCATGTCCAACAAAGCCAAATGTGCCAGTACAGACTAGGTTGGGTTAGCCGAATTGGGTTGGGTCATGAAGGACCCCTGGGCCGGGTTGGTCTGGTCGGTCCAACCATGTCAGACAGGGCTCAGACGCCACAATCCCTTATTTACTAAAATTCTAATATCTTTCAAACCATGCGTCTGATGGATTTGTCACCAACAACGTTAGGCCCCTTGCAACAAGAGGATCATTTGGGAATAATCTAACTGAGACTTCATGGTAATCGAGATATGCTCGATGGTGTGAGGAGTAGATACTCCCAGAATCAAGTGCATTGGAGTGCGGGAATCCTATGGCTGGATGTGAAATGTATGAAATGATGATCGGATCTCAGTGGTCCAGTAGACAAGAGGACCTCAATGGTCTATCAGATGAGTAGACCATAGTGGCATGGAAGATGATTAGACCTCGGTGGTCCAACAGAAGAGCGAACCATAGATGTCTTGTGGAAGAGTGGGCCTCTGTGGTCCCTTCTACGAGCAGACCTCAGTGGTCCAGCAGTCGAGCATACCATAGTGGTCCAAGAGCCTAGTACATCACAGTGGTCCAGCCCCTGAGAAGACATGAGTGGCTCATTATGAATTTGTTTCTCATCAGAACAATATTATTCAGCTTTGCGACTAAATATATTACATTATATAATTTTATTTATACCTAGTGAGATATGAATTTTCATTGTGGTCTTGTTGTGTGATAATTTTTTGTTTTCTTGCTTTGTGTTCTTTACTTTGTGTTTTGGGTTCCCTATTGAGTACTGTGTTACTCACTCCTACACATGCTTCCCCCACACAGGTTGTGTCTCGTGCTAGTGAAGGATGCTTCGACGGACACCATGGTGTTCCAAGACGAGGTGATACCCAGTGAGATTGGTTTGGATGGGACATAATTATACGGCTATAGATAGATACACCCATATACCCTTCAGGTGGGTTTTGAGCAGACAGACCTTGGCAGTTATACTTTCCTTTGAGGTTTTGGCCTTTTATTCTAGACCATTTATACTTTTCAGTTTGTATTGTACTTTCAATATTTGTCTTAGTGATAACTGGGGTTTACTTAGTGATTACCATTCTATAGTTTTTTTGGGTGTTTATGTGTAGGTTTAAATGCAATTAATTCCCTTTTGGTATATGTGTTCTCAGTGCTAGATTCCACCCCCTAACCTATAGAAGGAAGACTTGGGGTAGTCATGACATGGGAACTGGGGGACGGGTCGTGACAATTTGGTATCATAAGAGGTCGGTTTTACCCGAATAACTAAGAGTCTAAAACAATTATGGGGAAATGGAGTTAACTGTCTCAAGTTCTGCATTCGGGATATGGAGTCTAGTGTTACTGTAGTGACTGAAGTATCCATACACTAGGACCCTGAATTACTCTTTCTAACTCAATGAATAAAAACACTGGTTGCATACATCTTTGAGTGTTTTCCCATGATCCTTTTTTTGATTTAGAGTTAGCTAACCAGGAATAATATATTGATTGTGGTTTATCTTGATCACTTTCAGGACTCCTCCACACAGACATCCAGCTAGGATTCTAGAGCATGACCATAAGGATGGTCCAAAATAGTAATGAGGCTTCAGTACATGAATCTTTTCCCAATATATTTCCTTTGGGAGGTGTCCCAGTGATACCACCACATGTTGGTCAGCAGTTAGTATCGGCGCTACCCGTAGAGGACGCAGGCAGGCTTAGTGAATTACATGAGTTCTAGTTACAGATACCTCCTAGGTTAAAGAGGGAGATAGATCCTCATGTCACTAAGGATTGGATAGAGTGGTGAAGTGAGTCTTTTTCATAGTGATGAATAAACTTAAATAGATGGTGGTTCTAGCTGTGAGCCTTATGTAGGAATTAGCAGGGAGATTGTGGAGTTTTACCATCAAGACTCACGACGAGGAGACCCTCACATGGTCTGACTATGAGATAATTTTTAGAGAGGAGTTCTTCCCTGCAACATTGATCATTGTGTGCGTGCAAGAGGTGTTTCACTTACAGCAGGGCATCCTGATAATGGTTGTGTACTTATTGAGGTTTACAGACCTCTCTTGTTGCATTAAAGATAAGGTGAAGGGCCCTTTATTTAGGTCCCAAACCCTTGATCATGGACTCCTACAGGAGATTAGGGCGTTAATGATTTCCCTCAGCATTTTTATGTAGGGTGGAGTGGTGGAGAGATCTCTACAAGTAGGGAGATTCCTCGCGGAGTAGGCATCGACAGTGAGATCTATGATCGGGCGACGGGTGGCTGAATCATCTGTGGCGGGTAGCCAACAGATGATTTAGAGGATTAAATAGGTAAAACCATTTTAAGGAATACCCTAGGACATAGGGTCGGCAGTATGAGGTTCTCAGTGTAGAGGGAGTCATTAGGGGAGAAGAGTATTCTACTCTTACGGTGGGTTTGGGAAAATGGCTTGGGATTTCCCGAATCACCATGTAGCAGATTGAAAGATGACTGAGAGACCACCGAGGAAATAGAAAAAGAATGATCTTGGTGGCCCTCCAGGTGGTTTACATGGTATAGGAGGGGGTGAGTGGCAAGAGGTGGCATACGTATGAGGTACTGCCACCACCACCCCCAGGTGGTCCACAATTGGATATATGTGCAGGTGGACAAGGGTGGGTTCAGTTTCAGGCAGTCGAGGCCTACGATCTAGATGCCCGAGAGATGATATGAGGTACGATCTATGTCTTCTATCCTTTATCTAAAGTTCTTATACCCATAGGTGGAATTTACTCTTTCTTTTCCACAGGCCTAGTTTTGAGCCTTGAGAATTTGATTGAGTTTTTAGTTTGATCCTTATAATTAAATACTCCTACAAGATGGGATTTTATTATTACACATAGGTTCCAATAGTGTGAGATTACTCATAGAGGTGAGAAATTCAACTGGGATCTCATATTAGTGGCGTTCATTCCTTATGACGTCATTCTGTGTATGGACTAGCTATCAGAAGTCCATGCCCAGTCGACTATTTTATGAACATGGTGCGGTCTATCTATGGATATGGGACCAAGTTTTCTTTTACCAGCCTAAAGGAAACTGGAGCAGCACATGATGGTCTCACACATAGAAGGGTGTAGTCGATAAATATTTAATAACATGACCCTAAGTGTAATAGATGAGATGAATCCACAGTTTTATGCAGTGTTGGATGAGTACAAGGATGTCTTTCTTGAAGATATTATAGGACTACCACCTCACAGAAAGGTGGAACTCTACATTATCCTAAACCCTTGGATGAAAACAAAATCTACACCATCATATCAAATGGATCTCACAGAGCATCAAGAGTTGAGGGTATAATTGGAGGGCTTGTAGAAGAAGGGGTTTGTTAGGACTAGTGTTTCACCATGGGAAGCCCCAATGTTGTTTTCTAATAAGGCATACCAAAGCTTGAGGATATGTGTGGACATCCAACACCTGAACAGGGAGACCGTGAAGAACAATTATCCACTACCAAGGATTTATGATCTCTTTTTTTAACTGAAGCGAGAAAGATGATTTTCTAAGATAAACCTCATATCAGGATATCACCAGCTCCGAGTACAAGATGAGGACATCTTGATGATAGATTTTAGATGTCACTAAATCCACTACGAGTACTTAGAGATGTCGCTGGACACGAAGAATACAGCAGAAGTGTTCATGGGAATCATTAACATGATCTTCCAACTGTACTTGTACTGATTTGTAGTGGTCTTCATTGATGAAATCTTAGTGTATTTAGTGTCCAAGGAGGAGCATGCGACACGCCTGAGGATGTTTCTGAACACACTTAGATAAAACCATCTTTATAGAAGACACTCAAAGTATGATTTTAGGATAAGAATTGTTCACTTTCTTTGACATGTCATCTCAGAGGCTAGAGATCCAGTGGATCCAAGGAAAAACACGACAGTACTTTATTAGGAACCAACAAAGAGTGTTACCAAGGTGCGGAGTTTTATTGGGTTTTTTAGGTCCTATCAGAGATTTTTACTCAACTTCTCTAGAGTAGAATCACCATTGAAGGCATTAACGAAAAAAGGAAATCCCATCATGTGGACAAAAGGATTCTAATAGAGCATTCAATAGCTGAGGTTGTGCTTGAAGAGTTCTTATATCTTGAGGTTTCTAGAGGGTGGAACTGACTAAATAGTGTATTGTGATGCATCATAAACCAGGTTTGGTTGTTCGGGATGAAGGGGAAAGTTGTGATTGCTTACGGCTCACAGAAGTTGAGACCGAATGGGAAGAGCCATGCAACTCCTGAACTTGAGTAGGCAGTAATATTCTTCACATTGATGTTGTGAAGGCTCTAACTTATGGGCAAATGATTCATCATATACTATGACCACAGGAGTCTCAAGTATATATTATCTCAAAGGGTTCTCAATATGAGATAGCAATGTTGGCTAGATTTCCTCCATGACTATGAATTTGAGATAGTCTATACTCTTGGAAAGGGGAATATAGTCGAAGATGATCTCAGTAGGAGACCGAGTTTACGACTACTAAAATGGGACTCATAGAATTTGGCCTCGCTTCAAAAATACTTTGTGGATAGAGATGGAGAAACTTATCTTCATTTGATGGTAGTTTCCCCTCCACTCTTATAGAGACTTAGGGAAGCGCAACCTGGAGATTCCATCTGCATGACAACACATGCCCAGATGTGCATAGGGCATTCCCATGATGGATATTTAAATGATGAGGAGCACTCATCCATTTCAGAGGATTCACCGTTGTACCAATGTAATTATGAGAGTATGTGTTGAGGGAGTTCCATACATCCCTTTGGCGTTACATACAGGTGTGGTGAAGATGTACCAGGACCTCTGACATCAGTACTACTGGATGAGATAAAGAAGGTATTGGCAATGTTTGTCTCGAGATGAATCACTTGTTAGCAAGTGAATGCTAAGAACTAGGTTCAAGAATGATTGAAATAACACCTTGAGGTACCAGAGTGGATGTGGGAAGGGGTATTGGGGGAATTCATGACAGGAATACCATGTACATCTACAGGACACAATACCATCTTTGTGATCATAGACCGACTCTCCAAGTCTTCTCACTTTCTACCCATTCGAGAACAGGGTTCAGTAGAGTGCATTGGAAACCTATACATGCAAGAGATAGTTCGACTCCATAGAGTCCCATCTACCATTGTATCAGATCATGATGAATGCTTCAAGAAGGGAATTGTAGGTAGAGTTTGGGACTTAGCTATTCTTGAGAAAAACCTTTCACCCACATACGGATGGTCAGACGAAACAGACAATACAGACTTTGTAGAAAATGATAAATGCTTATGTTCTTGATTTTGGTCATAGTTGGGAGCACTACCTACCACTAGTGGAGTTTGTGTACAAAAACATCTACGACTCAACCATCGGTATGGCACTGTTAGAGGCACTACCCGAATGACCATACATGTCACCGTTATGATGGACAGACCTAGGGGAGTTCGTACTCATGGGTCCAAAGATGTTACATGCTTTGACTGAGTATGTGTAGGTTATCTGAGAGTGGATGAAGACTACAAATAGCTAACATCAGTCTAATTCCGATAGGTGACAGAGACACATGGAGTTCGAAGAGGGGGACAAGATATTATTACCGGTCTCTCCACGATGACGGATATAGATATTTTTCTGGGGTGGAAAGTTATCCATGAGGTTCCTCATACCATTCCCGGTACTACATATTGTGGGCTAGGTGGTATACCGCTTGGCTAAAACATATAAGATAGAGAGGGTGCATGAAGTCTTCTACGTATCCCAGCTGAGGTAATATGTGAACTTCCCTTCTCACATCATCAACCACAGTGGGATGGAGATTTACAATGGGGAGACAATTATGAAGTACCTGGGTTAGATAGAGAATCGACATGATAGGATCCTTCATTTATGATCAATTCCTCTGGTGCATTTTTGTTGGTTGCATGGGAACCTCCAAGAGAGAACATGGGAGCAGGAGGCTCATATTTGTGCTCAGTACCCCCCACATGTTTGATTATCCCTTTTTTGGCCTATGAGTATGTAAATCCTTAAAGGGTGGGGGGGTAATGTAATACCTGATAATTCCATAAAAAAATTTGAAAATTAAATGGTATTATTTCAAGACCTAGCTTTTAGATGACATGTAATTTTGAGGCCTGGAGTGGCCAGAACATATCATTGAATATTTTTAAAGTTCATTAAATAATCATGAGACTGGGTTTTTATATCTTTTAAACCAATGCCCAGATCAAAAATATGAGGGCACCATTTAACTCAGAGTATTGGAATTCACCTAGAAATGGCCTATCATTGTCTGGCCCATGATAGTAGTGGAATGAATTTTTTTCCCGTAAATAAAATAATTGAGTAACAATTATTTTAGTTTAAAATATAAATAAGTTCTAAACGTTAACTCAGATTGGAAATATGATAGTACCATTGAGATCATGAAGTCATGATTCATTTATGCAGATCCTAACCTCGACCATCACAGGTAGAGGGCGAAATTTAATTTTTGTACTTTTCTGAATAAAAATAAAATATATTAAAAATATATTTTATTAGATTTTCATCTTCATAACGTAGTGGCTCATCACTAATGTGGAGTAGTGACAAGGAAAAACTGAATCCCATTAATGATCTTTATTAATGAATTATCACGGTAATGCTGCAATGTGAACGCATCTTCCTTCATTAATTAAATAGTGAATTTAGGGTTAGTGAACTACCCTAGAATTACTCTAACGAATGATGAAGGAAACCTCTCCAGTGATGAACATTAGAGAATCGAACAACAACAATGACAACCTTGGAGAGAAGATTCAAGATCAGAGATCAAAAATGATAAATAAAGATCATCCTCAAGATTTCTCCTCATCTAGGTTTGGGTTTGAAGCTTTTATATGTGAATTTCTTTTCCCCGTTATCTATTTTAAATAATGAATGTTGGTTAACTCTTGTACAAGTTAAACCTCGGATCAATTGTTCGTGCGAGATGGTTAATGATGCGGGATAAATGGGATAAATATCATAGTGATAATTCTACCATATTTTGGGTCATTTTGATCCTGCTAACAAGAACACATCCGGTTCCACACGAACAAAGACTCTGATCATTCTTTGGGTGTTATTATATGAAACCACTTCCCCTCTCCTCTTCTTGAATTATTCATATTCTTCATGGTGAAATGATTTTAGTGGTGATGGTATCAGCAGTCCAGAGGGGACTACAATGGTGCATCAACACATCGGCCCATGGTAGGAGGCTGGAGGAGATAGCGGCATCAGGCAGGAAGGTTTACAGCCAGGTGGACCACGATGTCGACAAGAGGTTATAGCGACGTCATGAGGTTGTGACACCTTTCTACGACAACGGTTCCATGCCAAGACATTGATGCTAAAATATTAGATAGGAGGCGTTGCTCTAGTTGCACACCGCAGTGGCGGCAGGGGCTGTCGGCATAGAGGCTAGTGACTTATGCAAGGCGGACGAGGCCACCTAGCCATGTCAGGGGAACATCGTTGTAGAAAAGTAAAGTCTGCGGACTCCAGTGGGAGGGGGAGGCTTGTTGTTGGTCATAAAAAAGACCGGTCCACATTAGCCGACCGAATTTCTATAGAACCAGTCCCACCAAGGCGTCATGTGACTGTGTGAACTGAACATCACATGATGTCTGGGCCAGAGGTGAACCAGCCATCCCTTGAGGGCTAGGTCGGTGGAGCGAATCAGCCCGCTGGAGAGAATCGGGCTGTTGGGCAGACCGACCTGGAAGAAAATCGACCAGCCATTATGGGCCATGTTGGACTGGAAAATTGGGCCATTGGGCACCCTGACAGGGAAATAATGATCCAATCAAGTCAGACAATGCTGAATGAATTGGACTCGGTCACTGGCGACCTGGATTACTAGACCCATGACCAAACTGGGCTCGGTCGATCAAGGCCCATTGGGCTTGGCCTTTGGTCCAGGCCTGACTGGGATGGCCTAAACCCAACCGGGTCAGGTCAGGTCGGCCGAACCAGGTTGGGTCATGCGGGACCCCCGAGCTAGGTTGCTTGGGTCGGTCCGACCAAATCGGACTAGTTCCCGAGGTATCCGACCTCTGTTTACTAAAACACCAATATCTTTTAGACTAGGAGTCCAATTGAAACTCTGCCTGTAGTGTTGGGACCCATTATATAAGACGATCCTTTGGGTATACTCTAAGTGAGACTTATTAGCAGTAGAGATATGACTGATATCTTGAGGAGTATATTCTATTAGATTGGAGTGCACTGGAGAGCAGGAATCCTATATATGTAGGTGACATGAATGATATGACGAGCGGACCTCAGGGGTCTAGTAGACGAGAATACCTCAGGGGTCCACCAAATGAGTGATAATCAGTGGTCCAGAAAACATGTGGATCTCGGTGGTCTAGTAGATGAGTGGAACTTAGTGGTCATGGAGATGAGTGAAACTAAGTGGTCTGGAAGACGAGGGGATGTGAGTGGTCCAACAGATGTGGGGACCACAGTGGTCCAACAGAAGAACAGAACATAGTGGCCCAGCAGCTGAGCAGACCTAAGTGGTCCTACAGCCAAGCGGACCACACTGGTCCAATAGCCGAGCTGGCCTTTCTGGCTCCTCATGGATGAGTCTGTCATTAGTACACGATGATTCAACTATACGAATAAAAATATTAATTTTTATAATTTGAGTTATACCTGGTGTTATTTGTCTTTGTATTATGCTCTTATAGTGTGATCTTTATGTGTTGTCTCAGTATTATTTTTCAATACATATGAAGACTTTTCAACATGAACAAATTTTATAATTCCTTTATTTTGGCCAAATTTATTTGCTGCATTTGATGTTTCGTCATCACAATTGATTCCACCATTTCCCATGCCAATTGGTGATTGATCATTCAAAATATTTTCAACTCCATCAGAAACATGCTAAGACCATTCCAGTAATTTTACTTCTATGAATCTTCTAAATTGAATTTTTTTATATTTTGATTTGAAATTGATTAACATTCAAGTTTACTCCTAATAGTAATATCTTATTCTTCATGAAACTGGACAGTTTAAGACATCTATTCTAGTAGGGTGGTGAGTTCATTGATGACCTTTGAGTATTCATCAATTCTTATATTTATCTCCACTACATCATCTATGTTTTCAAGGGTTGTTGACTATACTTTCTCTATTTTTTCATGCCGTTCAATTTTATCTTCAATATGATGAACAAATTCTAATGATTCTTCCACAATTTATTTACACTTTTTCATAACTTTTATTGATTCTGAAGATTACTAAAAGAATCCTTAAGTTGAGTGATGAGATCAACATCATTGGTTAATAGACTATCTCTATCTTTATATCCCAAAGGTTCTGACTTTTCAATGGTATCCATCATTGATTCATGGGACAAAATTTTAAATTCTGGTTCTTCTTCCTCAAAGTATTCACTATTATCATATTCTTATTCAAAGAAAAATATATTTATCTATAATTTCTTATCAAACATGAAGTCTCTCTTTTTGAAAAACCTTTTCTGAGGCTTCTTCCAGTCTCCAGCTTCATTCTCTTCATCATCTAACTTCCTTTTCATTGAGATGTAATGTTCCCAACTCTTCCACAATGGAAACAATCCATAGGTAACTTACCTTCTACTTTCCTTTCTACCTTCTTCAATTTAATGGTAATTGGAGAAATAAGATTTCATTCATCATTATCTTCATCAAAATTACCTTGTAAAATTTATATATTTTTCATGGTTTCGAATCCCATTTCATTGGTTACATGTGTCATCGCATCTTCTGGCTTTACGTTCATTTCGTATGCCACCAAACTACTCAACAGATCACCAATAGAAAGTTTAGATAGATTTATTTCCTAAAGGGATGATACTTTTGGGTTGTAAAGATGTGGAAGCCTTCTAAAAATATTCTTCACACTATTAATTTATTTTATTTATTCCCCAAGCCCTCAAATTTAACCCATAACTTAAGTAATATAATTGATGAAGGAATCTTAATTATTATTAGGATTCATTTTTAGACCATCAAACCTATTGTACAAGACTTGTAGTTTCATCTCATTTATATATTTTTTTATCCTTCATATATATTATACATGTTTTTTACATTGGCATTGGTGATGTACAACTCATCTCCTTTAGATATATCTGATCAGAAGGTGACGTAGTGAAAGCATTCTGTACTTTAGAATCTGCATCAAACATCTTTCTATTAGTATCAGTCATAGAAAACCCTATTGGATCAGATACATGTATTCCTTGTGTTGTTGAAAAAAACATCCATTCCAAGAGATGTTATATCAGATCTCCTCTTTTTATTCAATATCTGAAAGTTTCTTCCATCAAATCGGGGAACTCCTCTCACGTTTACTAAATTCTCCATAACATCAAACAAAGGATAGATTTAACACTAGAAACCTACCTATAATACATCTTGAAAGACCCAAAAACATCATGAGAGGGGATTGGTGAATCAAGTTGTCAAATTTTTCTTTTAACATGATTAATCTTTCTCCCATGTTAGTATAAAACTTTTAAACCTATATGATGGATATGATAAGAAATCAAACATTCACTTGCAAAGAGATGACCCAACACTTTTACTTGGTACACTACTAAGGGATATGTCTAAGGAGAATAGGATGACAGTGTGTCGATCATACCAAAATACACTAATATTCATAAGATATGAAATAAAAATGCTCAGTCATAGTCAATTTGTTCCAGGCATGCAGCCTTTTTAAGATTATAGGGATAACTTACTTCATCCCATAGAACACTTCCAATAACTCCCCTAGCTCACTACTTTGAGATAAGTATAACTTAGTTTATTGACATGAATGTCACTTCAATGACATTGAATTAAGGTATTTTCCATAACATAACATGTGACTTGTCTTTCACGATATACCTTAGTTATTTCACAATAAAATCCCTATCAACTTAAACCTGATATTCAAAAATTTCGTTTCGCAAAACAACTTCATGAAGCTCCATCACGAAGATGAATCCTTCACAGATCTCACTCATTCACAGTGCTCAAATCATTGAAATGATAAAAAAACCACAATTCACATAAATCTGCATTGAACCTTCACCATTGAGTAAAACACATCCTTCGTAAATCTCCCTTTTATTGTAATAATAACCTACCTTCACGAAGCACAATGACTTCACTAAACAAACTTCCGTCGCAAAGCTAACTAATCCAACACGGAACATCCCATATTTGAAAAGAAATCATTACATATATGCATTGATTTTTTTCAAGACTGATGTATCCTTTTTTGAAATGTTCAAGATTTCATAAACAACCATTTTCCTGGATCACCCCTTGCTTCTCAAAATTAGAGCGATTCTAGATTTTCCATGAAAATTTATTAACAAATGAAGAGAGGTTGATTATTATTTATAGGCATGGTCGATCATTCATCTCCACCACCTCCATAAAATTTTCCAGTTCATTCAAAAAATCATTCATAGAGCTCCTTCATTTAAAAATATCCAAGGTAAATCTCAGATAGTAAAGCTTGTTGTAACCACAGAGATTTCCATGAAAAACCTTAATGCCACCGCACAGCTCCAATTCCTATAACTGTGAAGAAACACCACCTCAATTTAAAATTCTTCATATATATGAAATCATCACACTCATCTTCTTGAGACACATTAAATTTCCATATTTATGAATATTTGAATCCATAAAATTACCTTTCACGAAGCTCAAAGCTCAAATTTTCATAATTGTAGAGCTCACCATCACCATTCATTAATCCTTTGAAAAACAAAAATCATGGATCACATCTCTAAAAAACTCATGAACATACTATATTTTCATATGGAATTCAAGATAAACAAATTTTCACGATGCTTTCTATTCTCCAAATTTTAGACCCCAAATTTTTTGAAAACGCTAGGAAATGACACCACCTATAACACTATTTATGGATTGAACTCTATTATCCATTTCATTGAAATATCCCTAATCATCTATGTGAGAATTGAAAACAAACACCAACCGGGCTCCTTTTTAATCAAAGAATCGGCATGGTTCCAATTTTTCATTTCTACTATACCTTCAGTACTGATAGAAACATGTACTAGTCATTCCATTCTTACCACATAGATTGTTCGATACCTAGAGATTCTAGTTGAATGGTTGATTCGACCATTATTCTTGGGTACACCTACTAGAGAATAAAAAGTGATCACACATTTGTGATGATAGCGTGACCTAAACTTTAGTGGTAAAATATTTGGTTTGAACCACTTATTGGCACCCTTGAGGCCTTATGATATCATTCTTGGCAAGGACTGGTTATCCATAATCCATTCCTATTTAAACTATTTTAGGAACATGGTGAAGTGATGGAACTAGGTTTTCCATTGTTAGTGAAAATGAAACCCATGAAGCACATGATGGACACATGCATAAGAGCTTTTGGCCAATTACTCATCAGTTGGATGGAAGGAACCTCAGTGTAGTAGACATTATGAGTTTCCAGTTTCCAGTGGTGGTGGTGGTGGAGTATGAGGGAGTAATTCTAGAAGATGTTCTAGGATTACCTCCCTAATTGGAGATAAACTTCTTTATTGATTTACACCAATGGATGACCCCGATATCTTCACCAGCATACCTAATGGCTCCCACATAGATTTGTGAGGTTGTAGTTGGAGGAATTATATAAGAAGGAATTCATGATACCTAGGGTTTCACTGAGGGTGGACCATGTTTTGTTTTCCAAAAAAGGAATATGGGATATTGGGGTTGTGTGTGTACTACCAACACCTGAATGAGGTGACCATGATGAGAAATTATCTAATACCAAGAATCATTCACCTCTATAATCAATTGAGACAGGACCGATGGTTCTTAATGGTTTACCATCGACCATGCTATCACTAGTTATGAGTACACGATATGGATATACCGAATATGGATTTTAGATGACTTTACTATCACTATGAGTACTTAGGGATTCCCTTTGGATTGAATAATGTACCAAAAGTGTTCATGGGACTCATGAACTAGATATTCTTGCCTTATTTAGACCATTTTTTGGTAGACTTCACTGATGATATCCTTCTGTACTCATCATCTATGGAGGAGCATCTGATACACTTAAGTATGGTTCTAGATGTACTCTAAGAGCACCAGATTTATAGGAAACTCTCGATGTTCTAGTTTTTTATTCAGGTACTCCACATTCTTGGACATGTTATCTCCGTGGATGGAGTGGATCTGGACCCTGCCATTGTTGAGCCTATGTGAGCATGGGATCCACCAGTGAATGTGACGGAGGTGAAGAGCTTCCTTAGGCTGGTAGGCTATTATTATAGATTCATAACTCATTTATCTAGGATATCACCACTGATGAAGGCATTGACTTGAAACGGGAAGCCTTTCATGTGGATATATATATTTTTAGCTAGATTTTTAGAATTGATGGAAGAGTTTGAAAATTGCTCCAATAATGAGATGCTGGAGGATGGTATCGAGTATGTAGTGTTTTGTGATGCATCAGGGATTGGGGTTGGTTGTGTCCTGATGAATCAGCATGTGATACTTTCATATGGTTTACACTAGTTGAGACCACATGAGAAGAACTATGAAACCCATGATCTTTACATAGAATTGGTAATATTCATATTGAAGATGTGGAGATAAAACTTGATGGGGGAGCGGTTTATCATCTACTATAATCACAAGAGTCTCAAGTATATCATATATCAGAACGATATAAACTTGGGGTAGAGGTGATGGATAGAGTTCCTCCGTGACTATGACTTTGAGATTGTCTATACTAATGGGAAGGGGAATGTGGTGGAAGATGCTCTCAATAATAGATCTGGTTCATAGTTTCTGAATGATACATCAGAGTAGTTTTCCACTTTGTAGTTAACCATTTTGGAAGGTGTTGGAGCATCTTAACTCCATATGTGTTTGTTTCCCCTCCACTCTTACAACAAGTTAGAGTGAAACTTATTGTGGATACATACTATGAGACTCTATGTGCTCAAATATCTATTGGGAATGCTTCTGATAGATATCTAAAATTTGGGGATCACGTCATCATTTTCATAGAATGTACTGTAGTGCCATTAGAATCATGGGAGGAGGTTCTGGGGGAGTTTCATACATCCTCTTTTTCTGTACATCTAGTTGTTGAAAAAATGTATAAAGACCTCTGGCATCAGTTTTGGTGGCTTGGAATTAAGAATGTAGTGGTAGAGTTCATTTCTCAATGCCTTACTTTTCCATAAGTGATGGCTAAGAACTAGGTTCTAGTGGGTTAAGCTAAGCACCTTAAGGTGCCATAATGGAAGTGGGATGGGATATCGATGGAAATCATGATGTTTTTACCATGTATGTACATGGGACATGATTACATATGGGTGATCATTAAGTAACTCACAAAGTCATCCAACTTCCAAGATATCCAAGAGTAGAGTTCATTAGGGATCACGATATGAATCTATATTCATCTGATAGTTTGACTCCAGGGAGTTCCATAAATTCTTGTTTCAGATCATGCTGCACGTTTTACATACCTGTTGTGGAAGGGATTGTAGGAGGAATTTGGGATCTATATTCACATGAGGATTGCAGTTAACCCCCAGAAGGATGAACAAGAAAAGAGGACCATCCATGTTCTGGAGGATATGCTACAGGCTTACATGTTGGACTTTGGTCATAGTTTGGAGGATCACCTAACACTATTAGAGATCTTGTAAAACAACAGATACCATTCCACCATTGCTATGTCGCCATTCGGGGATTTTTATGAGTGACCCTGTAGGTCAACACTGTAGTAGACTGACCCCGGAGAGTCAACACTCAGGGTCTCAGAGTTGGTGAGAACTACTATTGAGAAGGTACAGATCATCCATGAGTGGAAGAAGACTTCATAGAGCCTTCATAAGTCTTATACTGATAAGAGGAAGAGGCCATTGGATTTCATAGAAGGAGTCCATGTTCTATTATGGGTTTTATCTCGATGGGGAATACTGATATTTAGTTGAGGCGGAATGTTATATTTGGGGTTTATCAGCCCTTTCTAGAAACTATGTTGAGTAGACGAGGTGGAATACCTCATAGATATACTCCCATAGTTAGAACATATATAAGATGTCTTCTATGTGTCTATATAGAGGATGTACGTGCATGACCCCTCACACATCATCGAATAGGGAGAGATAGACATCTATGATGGACTAACATTTGATCTATACCCAGTAAATATTGAGTATTGGTAGGAGTTGATCCATTGTGGGAAATTTATTACTTTAGTGCGAGTCAGGTGGAAGCACGAGAATCCCCATGATATCACTTGGGAGTTGGGGGCTCAGATGCATGTTTAATACCCTCATCTATTTTAGTAGACTTTGTTTTTTTGATTTTTGGGGATTTAAAGCTCCAAGGTGGAGAGAATGTAATGTCTTGGATTTTCCATGTATAATTATTGAATATTATATGAAATTAATCTGAGACCAGGATCTGAGACGATGTATGATTCCAAGCCCCAATGTTCTCGAAATAAATGTTCTAATGATATTAAAATAATAATTATCATGTTCATAACGTTTTTATTGAAAAGTTGAATAACTTCAAAATAGGTTCCTGGATTAGAAATATGATAGAACTGTTGCGTTCAAAGAAGAATCTTTACCATAGGAAAACCCTAACATCGAAAATCACATGTCAGCTTTGAAAATTAGTTTTTAGATGTTTTAATGAATAAAATAAATTGATGATTTATTTTATTTTAATGTTACATTGATGCAATGATGTGAATGCGCTATTTATTTTAAATAAACTTATAGGAAGGGACCCCGAGGTAGTATCATAACCATAAAATTTCCCTAGAGGCTCTCGAGTGAATCCCTGAAGAATTCTCTTGGTGGAATAGGATGAGAATGGGATCAGATATCATCCTTGATGGATTTACAATGGTAATCATTCTTCTACAGGAAATGATCCAATTATAAGGTAGGGATTGTTGGTTTGATTTCTCTTTCCCTTTTCCTATATTAAATGATGAATGAAAACCAACCAATGAATAGGTTGATCCATGGTACAATCATTCTCGTGGGATGAGCTTAATTGTGAGATTTATGGTGTTGATTTTGTATTTGATTTGTTGATACTTCTTATTAGAATGGTTTGAAGCCATAATGAACAATAGTTGAGGTTCATTAATTGTATTTCTTTTTTTGGGGTTTTCTTCACCCCTATTTTCAACACATTATTCGTTCATCGATGAGTTATAAAAGATTGATCTTTGAACCATCGTTTATTGGTGCAATGATATGATAGTAATGATCTTACATCGGGGTAACCTGGAGGAGGTGCGACGACGACGAAGACGGATGAATCTATGGGATCTGAAAATACCTATTCTTTAGGAGAGTTATATGTGGATGAATAGAATTGGATTTTGGAGCCGATCACATTCCCAAAACACCATGATTTGGTATTAGGATTATTATAAGACACTCAATCTAGAGTTTCTTGATGAACAGATCACTAAAATAAGATCTTGGAGATCAAATGTGGTGTGTAGAGAAAGAACTATGTATTCTAAAAAATCCCAATGAACACAGCATGTAGACTATGGTTACATAGTGTGTTGGCCCCACTGTGCGGCGACTAGGGTTTCAGAAGTTCATTAAATGATATATAGCATGTTACCCTATCACACGGTGTCTATTCCCTTCTCAGAGACACAGCATGTATCTCATGAGATACACAAACATGGGTAGGATTACACAGTTTGTGTATACGGTGTGTACCCCACCACACGACTTGGCATGAACCAAGTACGTGGACTCTCCCATGTATTGGCACATGGAAAGGTAGACAGAGGTTGGCACCATGTACTAGAACACGACCAGAGTATATGGGTGGACCCCAGATGGAATGACACTTTGTGTGACATCTTCAACATGTCATGTACTCATTTCTATATGACATAGTTAGAATGACACAGATTGTTGTACACAGAATGTACCCGAGGTTAAGGAACATGGCGTGCGACCTTACTATAGGCCATGCATACCTTTCTACATGGATTTAAAATCTTTTCCACTATGCATTGGATATGTTTTTTAGGGTTTGTTCCCTTTATCACTTCGCTAAAGGTTGGTCGGTATCATATTCTACTCATACAAGTATGATCCCTTTAGGTTGTCTTCCTAGATAGAGTCGTTAGGATCCCTCAAGACTCTCGATGAGGGATCCTCTCATAATGCTTCATGCCCCATGATGATTGTTTGGTATTGATGTGACTAACTTCACTGGTTTTTGATCCACTACGTGGCAGGTTAATCAAGATGGAGTTGTTGGTATCACCCATTACACTAATTGTGATCCTCATTTATTGTATCATATCACTCTCGTTAGATCTATCAATGTATCTCTCTAATTATGGCTCCTGATGAATAGTACATCTCAAAAAGACATCATCAATGCTATCAGACTCAGGATTTTGTTCTCCCGAATGAGGGCTTCGGTGAATCTTTAGACAAAATCCCTACTATTGGTATATAATGGATATGAATTAACTCTAGACCATGTATCATGGGTTGAGTATATCTCGATATTCTTATTATATGGGCTGTAGACATATACTATGTAAAGCTGAACTATACTTTTCTTTGTGTATTGATTTGTAGTTTCGAGTTGTCTTACAGAGTATTTTTATACTCATCAATGCACGAGCTTTGACCATACATGTCATGTCATGTGAAGAGGAGAAACCTTTTGATGGAGTCCTAGGTAGACCGAGACTAGACAGAGCTTTGTGATATTATAGAGGTGAGGTGTTCTTACAGCTATAGACAGTAATACCAGTACCTTTTGCATACATGTTAGAATTTGTGATTTACGGACTCTTTTTGGTGGGCTTTCATTCTGTCCTCGTTTAATTATTTTCACTTTATCTTCCCATCATACTCTAGTTGGGAAATATTTGTATGCATGAATTTAGTTCTTATAGGTTTTTACATTTCAACATTTTTTGGTCTTGGAGATGTGTCTGTGCATATAGGTATATCGGAAATTCCTCCCATGTTAGTGATATTCCTATACAATGTAGTCACTAACCCCTAGAATATGGGAGGTGGGATTGGGGATTAGCTGCACGTTCTCCATTGGGATGGGCCATAAAAAACTCTTAGTCACTTTTCTATTTACAATCCACCTCAAGAATATGTTCTTCCAGCACATATAATTTCCTTTCATAGTGAAGGATAAACTGTAAGAAACTCTATCACTCTTGGAGATTTGTGTCGGATAGATGGTTATTCATCTCATGTATGGATCAAAGGGATAAGTTTCATGTTAGTTTAATGTTATTTCTACAGATAATATGAGTATAATGTGAAAAATTTACCAAATAAATTTTAGACAAATAAATAAATTTTATATTGTTTTTATCTCCTACTATTTAATAAAAACCCAATATCCCTAACTATTGGATTCAGAATATCCCATTTCTTAGACATTCCGGTGGAAAGGATATATATTCCCCTTCTAATTCCTCAATCTTTGGGTGGTGAAGCTATGTAAACTGTTTTAGATAGGTATTTTAAATTCCAGCATGATTAACTCACAATTCCTTGATCTATTGAGTGGACCCCTTATTCCTGAAATCTTTAAATTTTATTTTCTCAACTCTTGCCTCTCAGTTACACCATGTATTGCTTTGGCATTGAATGCTTGATTTGAACTTTTTTATGTCAACCCACAACATCTTGTTAGAATTACCCAATAATTGAAAGCACCCTAACATTTTTTGGTCATCTCATTGAACTATGACTCAAATTTAGTTGAAGTAGTGGAAGGCTATACCGATATAATATATATTATTGATGGATTTTTTTATTATATGAATAAATTTACAATTATTATCTTTATCACATGATTATTAAAATTATGCATATTATAGATGTTATTAAACATGTATTGGTTAAAATTTAAATATAATCCAATTTATTTTATTTCTATCTTGCATGCTTGTAAATTTCATTAATTCATGTGATTGTAATAAAACATCCATATTGAAATAAGCAATGAGCTTGGCAAAAATAAAATCAATAATTGGTACAATCATGATCTTTCACTAATGGTTATTTTATTTAGTAGTTGATTAACTAACCCTTGAACTAGGGGAAAAACCTTGATCAAATTAAGGTTCGTGTTATATATTTCCACTTTTCCACCTATGTATCTCTTTTTTATTGGGTTCACCTCCACTCCAAACATGAACCACCTCCAGAAGCTTGAGGGCTTTATCCATTACATATTATTTTACTCACATGAAGGTTAGGGGGGAAATTGTTTATATAAAATAATCCATTGGCATGTAGTCCCTTACATAACAAGAGGTAACAAGGAACTCATGCGAAAAATTTAATTTAATAATATGTTAAAGGAAATTAGTCATGTGCAATGGTCTGATCTATTCTTGCCATCATTCAAATGCATGTAATGAATCATACATTTAAAAAAATCATTACATTCTTAATAATTCTTTGTTAAAATAAAACATCCTCAAATCAATTAATTATCTTCTTCAAATAATCAATTATTTTATCTTAATTCTTATCCTAATTTCTTTGAGATCATCATCTATCATAATTTTATGCAAATGAAATAAATTTATTTAAAATTAACTATGTTTATAGAATTACCATAGAGGAAACATGGTTAATACCCATCAGAATCTACCCAACATGTATTATATTCACATACAATTTATTTTTGTGAAATATAGTATACATGATTTATCATGTACTTTCATGATGATTACTATCAATTTAATGATTACACATATTACATGATTTTTCAATAACGTGTCATGTTTCAATGCACCTCGAGTAATATATGTCATAAAACTCACACATGATATTCATATATTAACATTACACATAAATTAATCAAATATATAAATATATATATATATGAAAACGTACCACATGGAATGTACTATCAACTTAATGACCATACGCAAGAACATTTTGATAAGGTTTACACAGTATAATAAATCAATTTTAATTCTAAATAATTTGGTATTGCTTCAAGGCGTATAATGGTGAGATACATGGTGTATATATCTGTCACTATAGAATCAAGGAACCTGACTTGGGACTCAGCATGTAAACTTTTCCTTGAAAAAATTTGAGTAAACAATTTGTAAGAAGGGCTACATGACTTGTGGACTCTGAGTTACATGGGAACTAGTTTTGTAGGCCATGTATGGAATTACATGGCATGTCTTTGACTTAAAATGGCACCACACTCTTTACATGGGAAATATGGAATGTACTTTGATAGACTATATGCTCGGTTGGCCTGATCAACACGCAATATAAGAAATAAATGCACTGTGTGTCATTACTAAACATGATTTGAATTAATTTGGAATTAATTCATAGTTCATTGAACATAAGTACAGGGGGTGTAACTTTGGTTACATTTTGTGTAATCATTTTTTATCTAGATTGAATCCTTAGCACCTCTGAATGAGTTCTTCAATTATATTTAATTCCTAAATTATTCATTTTGGTTAGAAGTACGATAAACAATGAATGAAGGAGAATATCACACCATTTATATTAAAATAATTTTAAAAAAAGAATTTAAAGACAAATGAAAATTTATAAATCAATCAATGATATTTAAATAATAATAAAAATTTATGTGACCCTTATGATACTAGTTTTTGGTTCTGGATATAGTTGAAGTGTGAGGTGGGTTATGCTCAACTTTTATAATTTCGTGATCGATGATCAATCTGAGATATATACGACAATTAATGTTGTGATAAATGGAATTGAATAAAAAAAGATAGTCAATGGATAGAACACTGGAACCAAAGTGAGGATCATCACTTATTACTTATAATTAATTTTATTTAATTAATGAAATATGTAGTTTGAATTACTTATTTGTTGATGGATCTGATAATAGATTTGCATTGTACCTTCGTCGTGTTGTAGGAATCCTGAGAATATTCTCTCTAGTGGTGATCCATGAATGATCCACAATTCTCCAAGCATTTCCAATAGAATCTTGGGGTGAGAGAATAGAAGATCCTATATCACGTGTCATCCCCCTTTGATCACTATGAGAATCACATCCAAATATCTCTTCGTGATCTCTCTTTTCATGAGAGTGGGTGGTGGAGAAAGATCAGAAAATGTTCATGGGAGTGTCAGCAGAGAAGGGAGATCTATACGCCTTGAGAGGATTCTCTAATGTTTTTTGAATAACTAAACAAATGAAATGGATTTCTTAGAATGTAATATAATTGGGCTTATATACCATTAGGGTAAAATATAACAATTTCACAAGTTCCATTTTTTTAATCCTTACGGAACCCCATGTTAAATAATAATAATAATATTATTATTTCTCAACATGTGATTAACATGGTAATTAAATTAAATAATATTTAATAAAATAATATTAAATATTTATTATTTCTCACTTAACTATTAAACTCGATTTTCCATTCCCCACCAATATTATTCAACCATTGAATGATAAATATTTTGTTATTAAAAAAATATAACTGCATTATTCTCCAATAAATAAATAAACATTTTGTTCAGTAAATAGAAAATAAATATTTATTAAATATTATTCTCCCATTATATTTTCTTGAATAACTGGTGACATAATATATGGAAACCAAAAAACATAAAAAATTATTAAACCATGTTGGGGAATAATATCTATTCAACATGTTTAATAATAAATAATAATATATAATTTAATTGAGATGTTTGGTACACAAAGTGTGTGACCCTCTATGCCTCTTTTTCAATGGCATATAACAAAGAAGGATAATGTCCAAAGATAGCATCTAGAAATACTCAAAGGAACACATAGAGAATGAAGTTAATTCAATGATAAATTAATACCTTATATGGATGCTTTCTATTTAATATAATCCTTTTATACTGATATCTCTAATGAAGTAGGTTTCTAGCTACTAATATCCACCTATGTGCTCGATGTCTCTTTCTTTGAGTTTGTAGAAATTGTACTTGTGTATGGAACACCATTAAAATGGAATTATTTAGGATATATTATTTCTATAAAATTTCCTAATATATCAACTTCTACTATGGAACATAATGGGAAAATCCATTATCCCATTATTCATTAATTCAATATTACTCAGGATGAAGCGAACATCTCATACCTCACCAAGAACATAAGTCATAAAAATTTTCATTAATACCTAAAAATATGTGACTCATAATATGAAATAATAATAATATTAATGTCTATGGTTAAATACACATGTCAACATATTGTAACATCAAATGAAACATGTCAATGTGGATTTTATACTGGAGTGTCTCATTCTCATAATATACTACACTAGATATTTCCAAGTGGGTACACCCTGAAAAGGTTCCTCAAATTCTTATAATTATACACATCTGATATCCTATATCAATTCGGTCACCCAAATGATACCATCCAGCTATAGAACATATATTTTAGAATAGTTTTGTATAAATTCTGAGTTGTCATCATAAAAAAGAACTATTGTGACCTTTTAGTGAGACAACTAATTTTAGGTCATTATAACATTCTATAATATATAGATAAACAATCATGAATTTATTATATGTTTATTAATATCCAAAACAATGAATACATGTTATAATAAAGTGCATTAAATTTGATTATAGGGAACTAACTCCAATAATTCCCTCATTAAATCACACTTTAACTCTAACTTTTCTTCATCCTTTACCTGGTCCACAAGTGAATATATGACTACCATGTTATAACAAGACATAGAACCCTTATTGTGTAATAAATCAATCCTTTAATCATCAAATAATCTCATCAAGTTCTACTTCTCCATAGAGGGCCTCTTTCAAAGCTGTAGCTTGACCTATGTCTTATAGACAAGAGAATATACAAGAAAATTTCCCTTGTTAGTTTGATATTTTATCCTAATGTTTAACTTGTATGGATACTCAACCGAGAACCTATTTTTTAGGTTTAGGTCCCTCCATTTGAATATATGATGATAACTCATATAGCCTATGTAAATAATAAATCTCTCACTGAAGGGATAACATCTCTAATATTTTAGAGCATGTACCACTACTTCTATCCCCAAGTAATGGGTAGTGTAGTTATCTCGAATGTAAATATTATGGACATGCTTGTTGTCATGTGGTTTGGTAAACCATGTGTTTTAAATCCTCTATCATAGGATATTTCGGGGACTTTTTTACCTCTAGTTTTAGGATAGTACATGTGTATCGCTATTTCACTGGTTTTTTATCCCTTGGTATAATTATTTTTTTGATATTTTTCTTGGTTATTGACTAGGATTAGTAAACTAAATGGATATACTATTGTGTATAACAGTTGATTATATTTTCACTACTATGGGAGTCCTATTATTATTTATTTCTCACCCCCTACACATACACCTAGATGTGCATGCAGAACAAATATAATCTTTTATGTTGGAGAAAGGGTAACTTGTGGTATAGGATTGAGGCCTAGTGTTTCTTGATTGAGTGATCCATTCATGGGGAGTCTTAGGATTGTGTTGGTGCAGGTTTAAATTCTTGGAGACTAGTTATGTGACATAAATCAATGTTTTAAATAGATATTTTTAAATTTATTTTAAATTTATATATTTTTTATATGCGGTTGGCCTATTTGATGACCATAAATTTTTTTACATTATTTGATTCTATATGAATGTATTACACATTCAATTTATTATATCATGTCATGTTTTAGTTTATTCATGTTTAATTTACTCCAACAAGAGGGTATAGTCTCCCCAACATATCTTTTTGGAACACACAACTAGTGGACAAACTCTAGTGTATTGGGAGGCATGTTTGATGCCTTGTATTAAGATCGATTGGGTGACATGTCATTTAGACTCATGTTCTTTCACTATAATTAGGAACCCATCATTTTATCCACATAAATCCCTTGAAAATAAGCACTTTCACTAATCATTGAAATTAAAAACCATTATATACTTCTATTTATAAATTCTTCCACTAATTCTTTCTTATTTCCACAAAATATTATATTCAAGAAATTATTCTCATTTTTATATCTGTATATTGAAATTTTGATTATCCAGGACACTCCTAAACTCTAATTTCTTCAAATATGAATCCAATTGACCATGAAAATCACATATAACATACATTACACCATATAACTCTTTCTTGAGAATACATAAGTTGTTTTCATCATCACCTTATTGAAAATACCCTAGTTTTTAAATGTAAACATCTAATATAAGTAAACAATGTAAGAATTATGTCTTTATATCCATTTGATAAATCCTAAATCCCCTTTAAATAAAAACCATAAAAAAGAGTTTTATTTATTTAAGTATCACCTCCAATGAAATCATATACCCAAAATGTATTCCTTTAATTTGAGCATCAATATAAAGTGAATTCTTTATCCACCTAAGCATGCATACCATTTAAGGGTTTCAAAAATTATACTTTAGGTATGATTTTAATATCACTAATCCTATAATATAATATTCATATTTAAACATTGAATATATTATGATTTATCCATATATTATAATTTCCATGATAAAAAATAATACATTTTTAAATAAACATAGACAATCATGGAGTATGATCAATTAAAAACATAAGAGATGAAAAATGAAAAGAAACACTTTTACAATAAATCAGAATAATAAATACCAATGTTAAAAATATAATGAAAGTATATAAAAATAAATATTAATATATATATATATTTGAACCAAAAATAAATATTGATATATAATGTTTCACTATTCTATGTTTCATTACACACCAAAACCAAAATATAATACAAAATTAAATTAACACCATCTCCCCATGACACATGGTACTCTCCCACATGTAACATAAACCATATACTTAAAATGAAATAAGTTATGTACCTTTATCTATATCATGGATAATGAATACTATATACAAACTAAGGTGCATGTGTGTGTAGTGTGGGATTATAAACCTATTAGGGTGCCTATAAAGATTCTATATATTTCAATTCATTATTAAAACAAGATAAAATAGTTTAAAAATAATAAAATGATTTCACCTTGGATAATAGTGGGAAGATAAATAAAAAAATTATTGTTATTAATACAATGTAAATTGGTTTCAATGAGTCACTATTAGCCAATGTAAAACATCTTACATCCAAATTCACAAAGACCCACACATTTTGATGAAAAAAAAAAAATAAAAGCAACACTAAATAATAAAAATAATATGTAAGGGTCATAGGATAAACCCATAGGTTCTGAAATATAAAATCTAAGACTTAAATATTAAAAAACCGTCTTGATATTATTTGACTTGATCCTACTACAAAGAAAGATGTATACACTCAGCCCAATCTTGGGTTTCCTACTAAAATGATCATGATCCTAACTATAGATACTATTTATAGATTCATTATAATTGAAATAGAATGTATCAACAATTTTTCCACCACATTACATAAATATTTACCAAAAAATATATAATCCAAAACATTAATTAAGTTAGAAAAACATTTATAAAATAATAAATACCATCTCTGGTTCCCTCTCACATATAAACAATCCCTTTCAAATCAACTATAAATGAATACATTACCAAAAATCCAATAATTATAAATATCACGTTAGGGGAATCTCAATATGGTGTAATAAAATAAAAAATTTGTTTTTTATATCCACACATGAATTTAAAAAAAATATTTAGAAATATTAAATTCATCATTTATTACTTTATAATTATTAGATACCATTTCATAAATTAATAATATACACTATTTTATTTTTTAAATCAAAACAAAGCATACTATAACTAGTTAAAATTTTTCTAAATAATATCAAATCCAATAAACTAAATGAATGTATAATTTTGAAAAATAATATAAAAATCCAATTCTAAATTCTTGGATTTTATAAAAAATAAATGAATCATCTACATAATATAATATATATACTATTATATAATGGAATAATGATATAAATGATCATTCAAAATTATCCAACAATCTACAGTTATGGATAAGAAGAGAACATGTACACAACCACCTACTAAAATCCAATGATATGAACACAGATGGTTCTTGAAGGGCTCAATATGAGGGGTGGAGAATATGGCGAGAACTGTGATACTCTGTGATGGGTGCTGGTGTTTGTTACAAGCCCACAACAGGGATTGATATGAGGGGTATCTTGGTCTAGGGTGGTCCATCATTGTGAGGGTGAGGAATCTTCAGGTGGACATGGTGTCCCTGATTACCAACTGGCAGGAAACTCCCTACCTTCGGGTGTTGTCGTCCCTTTATCCTTTGGCCCATCCTCTTGTCCCTAGGCTTGAGGGTCATTGCGTGTGGTGGTCACCCTTAGATTCTGGACATAATATGAACACATATGGTTCTTGGAGCTCTGGAATTATACCTGGTGGAGGAGATGTGCGGAATTGCATGGGAAGTGTGTGGCTGGCCATTACAGTGTATTATAAAAATAGTACCTCCATACTAGAAAAGGAAAAAATCAGTTTTGCTTTTCTAATTCATTGTAATCAAGAGAGAATATATCTATCCTAGGTTTAAAATGACTCCACGATCATTTATAACTCCTTAAATGATAGAAGTTCCTTGGCTTGTTCCATTTCATTGATGATCAAGAAATGAAATATATTTATAAGCAACAATGTAGAGGTCACTCACACTTGGCGCGAGGGGAAAAAAGTAGCACATCACATGGATTCTCACGCAGATCAAGGCTCCAGTTTCACACACTTGTATAATGTTTCTTCCCTCAAACTGGAGGGGGTGAATCTGATTCGAGGGATGCCCTCAGTCTCTACTACATTAGGAACCCCTAGGCCTTGATCTCTCATTTTCCCTTGTTCCTTTACTTTTGAATAAATATTTATCATTGATGAGATCATAAACATTTAACAAGATATAGGTTATTTTAGAATCGGTAATGACTCCATATCACCTAAAAATTAAAAAACCAATATTTTAGGTGAATAAAAACTAAAAAAAACTTCTTATGTTTTATTTGGGAATGAAGAAGAAATTATGTGTGACAGAATATGGAAAGAAATAAGAATAGGGAACTCACATAGATATTTTACTGATAAATAATTTATGATAGAAAAATGGTGGAAATAACAATTTGTAGTATTCCTGGTGGGTGTTCTTGGATGATTTTTTAATTACTTAGTAGAATGTGAGAGTTGGAATCACCTCAAATAGGGTTTTAGAAACAAAACTGAAGGGGTTTAACATGGTGTCAGGGTTTGACCACACGATCTATAAGAATATGTCAAAACCATCATACATACCCTATATTAGGTTTCATAATCCACTCATATTATTCATTATACCATGTGGTATAATTTTTATTCTTCTTAAATGTTTCAAAAATATCCAGTATTTTGACCTAAACTCATTAAAACAGAGTTATATACGAAATACAGAAAATATATGCATACATGTAAAATTATGGGTATTTCAATTATCCCTAATATATAATATTAATCCACCAAGAAGTCATATGTATTAATTATTTGAAATGTGATGGGTTCATTATGCCCTCATCAAGGATTCTCTCACCAATGTTTCATGATTGTATTTCTTGTGTTGCTAATTCACTCATGCCAATGGAATACACTTACCTTAAACTTCTTTATTTTTTAAGATCAAGAACTAAATAGGTTAGTATAAAATATCTGTATTAGGATATAAATCTATAAAATTCCAATCAATAATATGTGAAGGGTCGGGTTCACACAACTTCAATTGGGATATGTGGAACACATTATGAAAGGATTTCAACTAAGAAGGTAAAAAATTCATGTATACCACATTTTTTAATCATTCATTATCCCAAATGGTATGATATGTCTTAGAATAAGTATACCATCTGAAACAAATAATATATATCCCAATTAAGACAAAAAAATTAATAATCACCAAAAAACAAAATACAAATTAAAAAGTTTATCGATGATAATTCATACTTGTTCTTTGATGACAATGATCCATCATATATCAATTATGAATAAAATATATCACATAAATCTAATATAAATTTTTTGGTTGGAATTAGTGAAATAATTTAGTGGGGTGGGGGTCAATTACTTTTATTAAGAATTTAAAATTGAATAATTTTGTAATTCTAAAATTTGTTTATTTTGAAAAAATAGAGAAACAAAAATTATGTGTGATAGTAGATAAACATTATTTGAATTTATAATGAATATATCAATGGAAATAAATCACAAAACACTATAATTGATATTTTACATGTACACAATGTGTTATTTAGTAATGAAATGAAAAAATATAAGAGGATACAATCATGTTTGTTAAGGATTTCAACTAAAGAATGATGTGTGTCCCTATATCACCTCCTTATTACTCAATAGGTTAATTTTATAAATCACTTGGCCAAAATTGTGACCAAGAAACAATCCCTAAAAAATGTATCCTGTGATATCCCTCTTGAATTTCATCATTGGTTGAGTAACTCACCACACACTGTTTTGGAATATAAACCATTAATAAATTGGTTTGGTTGAAAGAGAGGTTTGTTTTTGAGGAACCGTTCAATTAATTATCAAACATATATTTTATGGAGGACATAAATGGATAGAGAATACATTATGTTAAATAATTATATAACCATGACGCAATTTTTAACTTTTATGGTTTTATCATGAGATGATTTGATAATATTATTACTTCACCATTGATGGAACTTGGGAGCATGTTGGTAACTAGTTTATATCATCAAGGTAGTTAAGACAGTCTATTTATAGGATCTAAAAAATTGTTAGTGTGAT
The DNA here is from genome assembly GCA_963277665.1 of Viscum album. NCBI lineage: Eukaryota > Viridiplantae > Streptophyta > Magnoliopsida > Santalales > Viscaceae > Viscum > Viscum album. Next base: position 177,019,871 of record OY728157.1, read on the forward strand.
TCTGGATGATAAGAATATGTTAAAATTAGAACTGGGTGGTTTAAGGGTAATTTTTTACATAATAAAGCCCTTTTAATTTTTACATTCCATGGGCCACCACAAACCCAGTAACAACCACCAGATATCGATTAGCCTATATATAGAAATTATTACATTTGGAATGTCCACCAGCTAGCTAGTATACCTTCACTGGCTAGATCGTGGAATTAATACTTGACATTATTTTGGTTCACATCAACAGGTAGCTGATGCACCTCACCAGGTATCTGGTTCACCTAACCACATAAGCGGTGGGATCTTCACATTCATAACTTCATATGCTTCATCCCTTTCTTGAATATAAATAACTCATTTGACATTCTATGTATCTTAAATGAAATTTTTTGAGTGTATTGAGACATTATGTAGCCTCAAAAAATGATTTAGGTGAACTTGATGATAACATTAAAATCGCTACATTGATTTTAATAAAAATATCAAAACTCACAAAATGGAAATGTATGATAAAAATGATAGTTTTTTTGAACCTAGAAACACTAACATAGAGATAGGTAAAACAATATCCCCAATTTTGACTAATATAAACACTTGACTTCAAATGAAAATCTAAGTGTACAAAGCAACACTGAAGGGGATAGGGAATAAATTCATAATTTAGATAGATACTTAATGTGCTAAAGATTCAAACAGGTACATCATGCTTATAAAAAATATAATGGACAAAATATAGGATATTCTCCTTTATAAAATTCTCCCTTTATAAAAATATTTCACCAAGAGATAGGAAATGAATAATAAATAACATAAAAACTAATTGCCACTATTAAAATAATATTATTTTAAATAAATTTCATCCTCTATATTTTCATAAACATTCCTCCACTATTTTGATTATCCAAAAGAGAAGAACAATCAAAACAGAAACAAGGAATATAAAGCTAAACCTAAGAATCATTTTGAAAAGTAAATAATAAAAGGAATTTTTTTGAATATGTCAAAAAGAAGAGAGATAAATAAAGAAAAAATATTATGAATAAAACATTTAATTTCAAAAACTGCCTTGATAAAATAATTATGAAAGTGATATAACAAGGAAAGAAAATTATAAGAATAAAAAATGAATAAGAAATTGAAACATTAATTCATAACATCTCAACTCCCCAAATGATATAATTAATATATAGGAAATGTGTAAAGCCAAAATAAGAAATAAAATAAACATCAATATAAAAAATAAATTATCAATAGAAAAAAAGGTGAAGGATTAATGAAAAGAGTAAAAAGGAGAAATGAATTTTTAAAGATAAAGAAGAGGTAAAAAACAAAAATGAAATAAAAATAAGTAGAAGGAATATCAGATAATACAAAGAAAAGTGTAATAGAAATATCGAAAACCAACACTTTTACACATATAATTGAAATTTTTTGTTATAAGAATCCATTAATTACAACATTAAGAACATGAGGCTTAGTGTATTTAAAAAATAGATTATAATAATTTAAAGGGAACTAAACTTGTAATTCTTAATTTTAATTTTTTTTAATTAGATTTTAAGAACATTTGATATCCTAAAACTACATAGGATAACTTGGACAAAATATTAAAGAAATAGGTGAGATAAAAACCACATAAAAGGAATAAACAAGAAAAATAAACATAGCATGTGAGTCAAAATATAGAACATGATATGATAAAAGATAAGACACGTGAGTAATCACATAGTAGAATATCAAAAAGAATATGATATAATAAGATAATGGAATTGTAGGGAATGTGGATTCAACATATAATATGAAATAATCATGAGACTAGGATAACCTTCTTGGAAATATCACATGGTTGAAGAATTCCCATATGGATTGTGGTTACACCCTAATACATTACATTATATGCCATGAGACTAAAGATTTATGTAATTCATTGGAGTACTATCTGGGAATTCCCATAAAAATATGTTCTAGTTCTATGTGTTCCATAAAATGTAAATTAATCAAAAGGAATAAAATAATAATTACTCATTGAAAAAATGGTTAGTATGATCTTACATCATAATATAATTAATGGAAATTTTATAAAGTTGGAATTCAGAAATTGTAAAAATTAATGTATTACCACATTAAAAAAAGTAGAATAAGATAATAAATTTTTATGTGATATATAATTCATTTATAATAATTATATAAAATCATCGGTTGTTTTGGTTAATGTATTGAAATACATTATAAATATTAAAACCATTCATGATGAAAGTAACTTCTCACTTTAAAAATCACTTTTGAAAACCGAAATTTTTTAAGAAATATTATTGAAAATATTTTCATTAAAAGGGACCATTTATAATTATAAAGGAATTTTAAAATAGTTAATCGTTCATTATGGTGTGTAATTATAGATATATCGAGTACATTAAAACTAATATTACCTTCATATTTTTTAAGAAAACTCAAAATTACCTTAAATGGAAAATGACAGGATGATTTTTTTAAATAATTTTTTAAAAGGCAATGATGGGTAAAAATCACTTTAAACTATCATAAGAGAATATTATGAGTTTGTGGAAAACCCTTTTAAGAAAACATAGAAATTAAAGTGAAAGGGTTTCTGACCGAATATAAAAATTAAGTTATGTTTTATTAAGAACATTTTCTGAATAATTTTAAATAATAAAAATAGAAAATAGTAAAATCTAGAAATAACTAGAGTAGAATAAATTAAAGGATTTTATTATACATTTATCAACTAATTTCCTATATTGTTAATTCAAGTAAGAATAATCCCGATTATAATGATATTGAAGTATAAACCATTATGAGCTTAGTAAATTTTGAATCATACCCTCCATGAATGGAGTAAGGGAATTGTAACTTAAAATACCATAAATTATTAATGATTCAGGATATAATATGTAGTGGTCGATTATATACAATTTATAATATAAATTTGGTGTATAAAAGAAAATGTGTATCAAATAATAAAGTTTTGTGATAGAACCCCTTACCGCATGCATTAATCATCACGTTCTTTCCATATTTTATAAAATTGAAATATAGGCTCATTATTTATTTAATATATAATATTTTTCATTTTTATTAATCATTTTATTTTATTCTCTTCCATGTAATTTCCAGTTAAAAAAAATAAATTTGTAATGAGAAATTTTAAGGTGAAATGACTCATATGTCCAAAATCACATTGGTAGGTTGACTAAGGTCAAATAGATTATTATTTGATCATATAAAAATGTTAATAATGATATAATTATTATTTTTATACATAAATTATACATTTAATACTAACCATGAAATATGGTTATTAAAGACGAATTGTGTTACCATCATGGAGACAGGATGATGTAAAAACACATGAGTAAGGTTTAAATTTCTCAATGATAATGATGGAAAAATTCTCAGTTTTATATTATATTAATAGGATTATAATTATATAATATATATAATATTATTTCATTAAATTCAATTATATATATCATCCATGTGATGTGGTAATAAAAAATAATCACATCACTTCGTGAGGCAGTAGTCTACCGTACATAGGAACAACATTATCATTTATACAATGGATATTCAGATATGAAATTATATTATTTATTTCATTTGAAAAATAGTTAATATATCGGTAATATAATATTTAATCATCAAATTAATCCTTATTACCATCCATGTATAGTGTAAGTGAAAACCAAATCATACGGGTTTGTGAGGTGGTGGTCCCCCGTACTCATGAGTAACATCATCATACTCTATACAGAATGAAAAATATAAATATATATGTGCTATTATAATTATAGTAATATAAATATATTTTGTATTTAATATATAAATTTTATATAGATCATTATATCTAGACCTAATAACATGTTATGGAAAATTAATTACATCGGTTCGTGAGGTGGTGGTTCACCATACACATGAGAAACTATGTTTTTTCCCATTTGAAGGAGGAGTAGATTGATGTAGGTAATTATTATTGAATAAATATACCTACATATATTTAACATAATAAAGTTATTATATCATCATGTTTTAATGATATTTTATGGAGGTGGAAAAGGAAACAAAACAAAACACTATATTAAGAAACATATATCTTCTTTGGAGAAAATATTTAGGTTTTCACCAATAAGATTCCAAGATGGGAATTTTGATCAAAACAAGGATTCTAAGATTAGGGTTTGGAAATGGTGAAGTGATCTGGATAGGTATTGTATGATCCAATAGATTTTGGATGTCTGTAATATAGAGGATAACAGTGGCCTTTTATATGCGGGGAAGAGGCCACATTTAGAATCATTGAAAAAGAAAGAATTACACCCATGTCTTTTTCAGAATACACTAATCTTAAATGAAGAATTTTCAAAATATTACATTTATAAATACTAAATATTAAGAAAAATATTAATTATTCAATTTTTGGGTTATATTTAATCTATATCTTTTTTAACCCCATAGTAAACCCATTTTTACCTTAAACACAGTAATTATGAATTATGTTTTTTATTATTCATTACGGTGAAATATTAGGTTGAACATTTTAGATAATTTAAATTGTGTTTATTCAAAATATCTTACCATTATTCAAAATTCATTTCACAAATATATAATAATTTAATTTAATATTAATCCCAAAAACATGTCTAAAAATGGTTTTTCTATAAATGATTCTTTCCCAAGAATAAGATGGTATTAATTTTACTATATGTGAAGTAATAATAATTTAATTAATTTAAATTAATATTTATATAAAAATAATCAATACATTTAAATTAAATCAATTCTCATTAATGGTTTTTCTAATTAATAGAAATAGAAAAACATTATACACTTTAAAATATTTTTCATAAATATTTTTTTTAAACCTTACAATAAACATATATTAAAATTAAGTTTAACAATTATTTAAATGTAATTAAGTGGAATAAATTTTAAAAAATAATACTTATGTCAATTTCAAATTCCATTATATTAATTATACTTTTAAATTACTCAATTTTTTAACAATATTACAATTTTATAAAATATTGTTTTTATTATCCATAAAAATAAATATTTTCTGAAAAATTAAAAAACTTACACTGTGTTAATTTCAGTAATACTTATCTATTATAGTATTTTATGGTTATTTTTAACCCCTAAAATAAATTTCATCCACCAAAATTTTAAAATGGGCTCATCCATCTATGTTTTGACATTAAAAAATTCCCCTGTGAAAACCCGCATCACAAAAAATAGTTAATAACACTTACACTTGAAAAGAGAGAATGAAAAATACGAAGGTTATGTAGAAAAAAACATATATATCATTCAAAGTTGGATAATGTTTGTGAGAAGTGAAAATATGGATATGAAATAAAATCATAAATAACTATGGAACGTGATAGATGTTATTGATCATAAGAAGCTGAATGATCAATAGATTGTTAAAAACTAGAAAACTATAAATCCAAGAAAAATTAAAAGACCATTGAGTAATTTGATATGAATGTAAATGGATGATATTTTTGTTCCATGATTAATTTTATATATTTTATGGATTATTTTCTATCAATATAAAGTATAATATAAAATATACTTAGTTCATATCTTTTTTATTTCAAAAAAAAAAGATTCTTCCCTTTGTTGTGTTGTGATCAATTTTCTCTTCACATCTTAATCTAAGGAATGGATACAAAATAAAAAAAATTTATGGAAGAACTAAAATTATCTTTTAATATATAATATAATCCCTAAAAGAGTAATAATATATTCTTCATATATTTAATAAAACCAAAATGGTTAATATAAGGTAAATTGATACCCAAAATGAATATGAATATATTATTATTTAAAATTCAACAATATAACAATAGGTTTATTATAAATAATTCTTTAAATAAGTAACCCTGTATCCCAAATAACCTCAATAACCTCAACATGAATGTGTATTTTAAACTCAAAGGTTTCCTCAATCCCCATAAATTCATTTACATTATTCACAAATAATCCTTTATGTCAAACATAAATGTTGTATATATATCATCCTAATAATATACTTCAAAAAAATATCAAAAAGCACTTCAAAATAGTAAAAATTCAAAAACATTTGGTCCAAAAATAAGTTTCCCAAAATCATCTTAATATTTTTCGACAAAAATATTTATTAAAAAACAATTTCATTCTTACCAGTACAAAAAATATGGATGTGGTCAGTGTTGTACCCTTATCGAACATCAATTGTGCGTTTTGGCCTTATTGCCTTGTTAGATGTGAAGGGTTTCCACCAGGAACATCATTTTCTCTTTTTATAAAGATATAGGACAACATGTGTGATAATCATATTTATAATTGACTTTGATCCTACAATTTTATCAAAAATATTATGAACACCCTAAAAAACTTTAGTAATCAAATAACTTCTTTATCCTAAAATGTTTTTTATCTGGCTCATTATTATCCTCAATTTCAACTAATTTTAATTGAATATAACTACCTTCTCATAATGAAAATTCCCAAGATTATTCTTTCTATAGTCTTGGGATTTTCTATATAATAAAACCTTTTCATTAAATCGAATTTAATTTTCATTATTATCATTAAACATATTATTTCAAATCTATATATAAAACTAATTTAAAACAATCATTTGATGTTTATTGGTTTATATAACAAAAATACCATTGAGAAAAAAAATTTAACAACATGATTCTTTGGATGTAACACGTAAACACATAAACTGTTCCATTTAAATTATTTTCATAACATTGGCACTTGAAAAATAATCCTTGAATTAAGGAATTGAACTGTATAATGACTAACTTACCCACATATGAAATTTTACTATTATGGATACCTTAGGTTAACCATTATTTTCCTTCATATTTTCTTTAAGAATAATCATTTTCATTCATAAATTAACCGAAATATTCCCACCTTTCCCTAAAAAATATCATATCCCATCTCTATTTAGGCATTTTCCATTGTTCCTCTGCCAACATTTGTAAAATATAATTATTTTAATCTTTATTTATTTTACATCATTATAATATCATATTCCATGGGATTCCATTCTCATCATATTTTGTACATTTTGAAATTATCATATATTCTAGTTGTTACTCATAATTTCATAATTCTCATATGGAATGATCATAAGATGTCTAACTTCAATTCCCATTTTTTTGGAATCGCATTATAGAAATCGTTACATTTCCCATCACATTGGTTGTTGGAAAGCTTTTTATTATTTCATATCATTAACCAAAGTGAATTAAATAAACAATATAATAATACGTTAAATAATTAAAATATAAAAGGTAAGATTTTAAAATTGATTGTAACAATATGTTAAATATTATTATATCCTAAATTATGAGCCTCTAGATTATAATAATTTTTATCCATAGAAATTTCACAATTAATGATTTTTTCAAGTCATTCATAATGGTTCATAATGAGTTTGTGAATTTCTAATGCATAACCCCCAAGAGTGTCAAACTAGGTTTGGAGTAAGGCCCATAGTAAAACACCAGGTTACGATTGAGTTTATCTCAATGTACCATTTTCAAATTTATTATTCATCATTACAACTATTCTTGAGTTACATCCACTTTTAGTTACAAGACTAGGATGTAACATCATGAAAAAAACATTCACTATCCTTCACAAATTTTCAAGGATATTTTCTTAAACATTGAATTACAGACAATATTATCACTAATTTTATTTTATCCTTGCTTCAAAAAGTCAACTAGAAATTTTATTTGATTCCAATTGTATCGACACATTCCTTTAAAAAATACCATTACAATATTTTTGACATAATAATTCATTAATTACAACCTAAAATTTGTGAGGGCTTGTGTGCTAGGAAGACTAGGATCACAATACATCAAAGGAAACAAAAACATGGAATACATTTTTTGTTTTTCTTTGTAAGATCCTAAATCTATTGGTGATCCTAGAGAAATAATTAATAACATAGAGAATAAATTAAATATATGTATGATAAACAAATACAATACATAGGGAAAACATGAGAAGAAAATAGAATATTCCAGTTATGGGTGTAATAAGATATCATAAAATAGAAGGGACACGTGTAATAACATGGATGAATAACATAATAAAAAGGAATAATAAGATCATCAAATAATACGAAATGTGGATAAAATATATAACATGACATAAACATGGGTCGAGTCTAACTACTTGGATAATATCACATTGTGAACAAAGTACCATAATTTTTTTGGTTTACTCCCTAATCTTATACATGACACCTCATGAGAATAAATATTTATGAAATGAATTTGAGTGATATATGAGTGAACCTATCATAAAATTTTCATTATCTATGTGATACACGTAAATAATATTAATAATATGGTATTAAATAATAATTAACCATGGAAATAAAATAGGATTCATTCTATTGCTTCATAAAATAAAAAATGAAATTTCAAAATAAAGAAATTTGATAAATGGTCATATGGTTTTTATTGACCCATAAAATAAAGGGATAATAAGCTTCGTATATATGTAATGCATAATCAGTACATTACATTATACATTGTTTTCATTGACGAATTTTAATAAATTAAAAAATATTATAATAATTCTTGACGAAAACATCTATTGCACTTTAAAAATCACTTTTATAGAAATTAAAAAAATTCAAAAATAATATAGAAAACATTTTATTTAAAAACAACCATGTAAAGATAAAAATTAATATTCAATAATTTTATGCTCATAGAGTCAGGTAATTTTACTCATTCCATGTATGTTAAAAAAATTTCCTCTCATAATTTTATAAGAAAATTCAAGGATACCTTGTATGGAGAATGAGAGGTATATTAATTTTAAAACATTTTTTAAAAATATTCTAAAGGGTAAAAATTATATTAAACAATCATTGGAAAATATTAAGCCATTTTTAAAAAACATTATTATAAACATAGACATAGAATAGAATATGTGTTCGACCGAAGAGTAAATTGATGTTAGATTTTATTAAAAACACTTTCTCAACAATTTTTAGTACTAATTAGCAGAAAATTGAATTATTACATGAAAAATTCATGAATAATGAGAAGATAATAAAAATAATGTTTTTAATTATAAAATTTTCAAATAATTTTCTATAATGAAAATTCAATCATGAACAATCCTAATTAAATTGGGATTTAAGCATAAACCCTTACCTCTTTGGTATATATTGAATGAAAAACCCGATGAATGATGTAAGTGAATTTTAAATATAAATACAAGAATTATATTGGATTCATTATAAAATATTTAAAGGGTTAGTATTTGTACTATATAATATAAATTTGGTATATAAAAGAACATGTGTCTCAAATAAAAAACTTTCTGACAGAAACCCTTACCATGACCCTGAATCGTCCTTCGCATTCATTATTTTCCTAAATAAAAAACAAAAGTTAACTATTTATTTTCTTACCAACATTTTTATCCTTATTATTCCTTTAATTTTATTATTTACCATGTCATATTGAAATATTAAATAATTAATTTCACATCAAACGTTTGAACAATAAAAGACTTATAAGCCCAAAATCACTTTGGTAAGTTTAATAAAGGAAATGAAATTATTATTTCATATAAAAAATAATTAAAATAATGAAATAATTATAATTTATATGCATACATTTTTTTTAAAACAATCCATTAAATATGATTATGAAAAATTAATTATGCTATAATCATGAAGATGGTAGCATGTACATACGCATGAGAAACATTTTTAATTTCTGATAATAATGATGGAACAAATTCCGCTACTATTTTAACATTACTTGATGATAATTATGTCATAAATTTAATATAATTTGTTAAAATAACATTAAATATACGATCCATGTGATAAATTATTAAAAAAATTCACATAATTTCACAAGTTGGTATTCCGCACTACAGATGAATGACGTTATCATTTATTCAATGAATGTTAAGGTAAAAAATTGTATGATAATTTTTCCCAAAATGTTTAATAATTAATTATTATCATATATAATTATTAAATTAATCATTATAACCTTATCTTTAATAAATAAGGGAGAAATCAATCACACCCCTTCAAGTGGGTGTAATCCACCGTACACAAGAGTGAAGTTATCATATTCTCTCCGGAATGGAAATGAAGAAGTTATATGTGATATTATAAATGTATGAGATCAATTATTTCATAATTTTCATATGTATACAATATATAAAACATTATATCCCTTTGTGAGAAGTGTTCATGGAAAATTAATTGAGCTGGTTTGCGAAACAGTAGTCCACCATACACACGATCAATGGTTTCATTTCATATTTTAGGGATGAGATAAATGTAGATCTTGACCAACATAAAAAACTAATGGTATATAGAATATAATTTTGGATATTATATTATCATGGTTTAATGATATTTAAATTATGTGGTAGAAGAAATAAAACAAAATGCTCAGTTTATAACAATATATCATCTTAAGACAAATTCTTAGGTTTTCATAAAATAGTTTTCCTAGTTTGGATATCTATAATGAGCCAAAATTTTATCATTGTAATTTTTCCCCTATTATAATTATTTTATAATCTCTAAAATGTATATATATCTTAAATATACCAATAAAAATAATATTCATATAAATGAAGAATGAAATATTTAATATTTATAGAAATCAAGGAACCTATACCAATAGAATAGTTACATGACCATTGGAATAGTAACATTACCATTAGTAATAGTAATCTAACCAATAAAATAGTAACATCACCAATGAATTTATAAATAAAATCTATGAATCTTATATATTAAAATATTATATAATTATATCATAGTATAAGTAAATAACTATTTTAAAAAATGATAAATTAAGGGATGATATTTTTATGAAATTGAAATGTTTATGTACAGTTTATTAATTATTATAATGAATTAAAAAAAATTATTTTAATAAAATATATTCATAAATTAATTTTTTTCTTATTATAACAAGATAATTTAACGAGACTTTACTTTATATTTCAATGTTTTGTAAAATTACTTGTAATATTAAAATCATTATTTTCTGAATAAATGATGATTTTATTTCTCATATTTATATTTTCTTTTATAAAATGGAGTCTATTTTTTAATTATATATGTTGAAAAAAAATTACTGTGAATTTTTGGGATTTTTCTTAAATAGTTTATTTTTTGATGAATAGTGAAAACGATAATTTACGATTTAAGTTAAATACATTAATTTTTTTTCATGGATGATGTATGGATGATGATAGAACATAATAAAAAACTATTATTAATTATTTAATATATTTAGATATATGGTTCAAGAATATTGATATTCAAGAGCCTAACTAATAAAATAATAAATATCATAATAAAAAACAACCCTCTCATCTCCTATAAATACCACCCTTTCACCAACTTCTCTTCTAACACCTAAAAATCCTAGAATCTTTTCTAAACTATTCCCAATAATATTACCAAGCCTCTTACCCATAACCATTACCTTCTGGTCTCAACAAAAGACGAAGACCTAGTGCCTTGAAGAGGTTCGAAAGTATGTGAAATTCAAGAGGTAGAATCCTCTTTTGTTCTCTATTATTTTGTTCTCTATTATTTTGTTTTAACTTATAATATATATATATATATATATTACATAAAAACATTCATTAAAAATTCATTATATTATATAAACTTTTATTTTATTATGTTAATGGAATATCAATCATCAAACCCCTTCTCCTCTCTATTTTATTCTAAAAAAGAAAACATCATCCATGATGTGTCGATTTACCACCATCGAGGATGATGCATTTTAATATCTCATTAACACCTTCATAGATGGTCATAAATCCATTATTATTGTTAAATAAAATTATATTATAAATATTATAATTTATATAATGTTCTGATACCAATATATTTTCATGATATTATAAAAAATGACGTAAAATCATGACAAACCTGAGAAATGACAAGGTAAATTAAATCATTTTGATTAAAATTTATCTAATGAATCATCCTACTAAAATATAAAAACGGATATGTAAGATAATTTAAACATATATATGTTCATTAATAACATATAATTTTAATTCGGTAGAATTATTTCAATTTTACAAGAACTTCCCTACATGTATACAAGTGAAATGATAATGAAAAACAAGAAAACGAACACTTCTGTAACAATGAAATTAAACAGTATAACTCACCAAAATAGCCCGAAAATTAAATTAATAAAATTATAATGAATCAAATACAGGTATAATAAGTTATATATTAATTAATTAATGAATATAATTTGATTATTTAGGATATTAATGTAAAGAAATCATTTGGAAATAAGATAAGGGGATTTCTCAAACCCAACTGCATTTCTTTGAGCTATTCTACATTAATTTAAAATTTCAGTGTGGATATTATTTCAATATTCCAAAAATTTTGTTTCATTTTCCTTACCTTTTTATTACTACAATATACATATTTCCAATCTTATTTTATAACAAACACAAATACATTCCAAAAAAACTCTTTATTAGAAAACACATTTTAACTTCTATTCAGTTGTTTCTTCTTTACTCAAGAATGAAGAAACTTATACCCAATATGTTCTTACCTTTTCATTCATGAACCCCAATATTATCTATTATTGGTGAAAAGTTTATAAAACCCATTCATTTAACAAGGGTCAAAACATTAATTTAATTGATTTACGTTCAATGAGGTACGCACGATTATGTAAATTTTATGATGTGATGGGTGTGACCAAAATTATATAGCACTAAAATGCATTGGGTAGTGTGATTTATCTCAATAGATGACGTTCAATATGAATGAACAGAATGATAGATTTTTTACAACTATTATGTTATTATTATTCACATATGTTATGTGTGAAAATGACGCTAGACTTGTTCAGAACTATTTTTGGTATTTGACTAATAAGCCTTGATGTTTCATTTTTATACATTTCCACATTCAATGAATTTATCTAATGCATCTTCTAATGACAATGATATTTACCCTATGATTATATTTTGATGATTATGATTCTTATCACCCATGTTATATTGATTGATGTCCTTATGTATCCTCTTAATGGGCTTTTAGATCACCTATTTCTTTGATGTATATCCTCATGTGATTATATGTATTAAAGAGATTGTTATGTTTAGAGCGAGAAAGAAGTCTATTTTAAATAAATGTTCATGTTTTATTATACATAATTGATGTATGATCTTAATTTTCCCAAGTTACTAAACCATTGGATCCTGGTTTGTTAACACTATAATTTTGTTTATATTTAAAATGATGTAATTGTTATACAAGAAAATTAGGGTCTCTATAGTTTGCATAAGGGCACAATTTAGTTAATTTGGTAACAAGGATTATATAACATTAGTTAAAACCCATTACACGAGACCATGTATATGTAACCACCAAAGATTATTTTTTTCAATAAAAATGATAAAAATAATGATCCCATTAGATATTCCTGTAGAGTTAATTACACAAGTAAACAAACTATTTATTCATGAATTTTTGAATTATTATTTTTTTAAAACATTTTCTATTATATAAAAAGGTGGGAACTAAGATAATCCAGGCCAACAACCAGTGTGATGGACAATTTAATTATTTACCAAATAACATCTCCAATTCCATGGGAGGGGTGTTCAAAATTTCTTGGCAATTATTACCCATAAGTATGATGTTATGAAAAATAACCTGAATAATGTGGAAAATCTACCTTCACATAAGAGGGGGAAACTGGATATCAAATATGTTAAATGAAAATGAAAAAATAGTGGATCTTCTGATCCACCTATTTTGGAATATTGGGTTAACTAAATGGAAAAGTTCTTTTTTTGCTACACTATTATTCAAAGATGAATTTGACTCTTGCCGTTTATCATTTTGATATAGAGGATGATTAATGGTGGGAATTGATTAAGAATACCAAGAGGAAGTACGAAATTGAAGTGATGGTGTGGGAAAATGTTATGAAAATATTTATTAATGTGTATTTCCATCGGACACTTCATACAAAAGTTGAGATAGAGTTTATAGATCTAATGAACAATAAAGGTTGATCTATCACATCTTTGAAGGAAATCATCCCACAGATTACAAGTTATGCCTCATATTTTTTTCAACTATGATATCAAAATAGATAAATTCATTGGAGTTTTAAAGCAACATTTTCATAAGGATATAGAAATTCAAGACATTGGGATTTATGAAGAATTTGTTTAATGTGACCTCAATGTAGTGATGGAGTTTGGAGAATAGTCTAATGGTTATGGATATTAGAATATAAGAATGGATTTTCAATTTTTTGTATAAAATTTAAAAGGAAAAATGGTGATCCAAACACCCATGAGTCAAAAATGTGGGGAGAAATATCATGGGTATTTTTTCATTGTGATATGAAAATGATACAGGTGTGGAAGATATGGCCACAAAACCCATGAAAGCAAGAGATATTTTAATAATCATTCCTATATTATTGAGTAAAGGAGATAACCACCAATTGTTCAATTTTTCCACTATAGAGAGCAAAGGAACTATGTAAGTCAGTGAACCAAACATTGAGCCCTCATGGGTAATCCACATTAGTAGGCACAAAATCCAATGGATAAAGGGAAATATTATGCCATCACTATGGTTGAAGCGGAATAAGAAAATGAATTCATACAATGTACACTTCCTATTTACTCAAGAATGGGAAATTTATTATTTGATTATGGTTCTATGCATTCCATTATATCTTTCAAGTTTTCGAGACCTGTTAAAATGAATCCCCAAAAATACGAAGTTGAGATGTCTATAAAAACATAAAATGGTTCAATCATTGCAACCCTATTGTTGGAATCCTTTCATGATGACCTATGTTGGAATATTATTATAGTGAATCTCGTGGTACATCTATTAGTGTAATTTGAATCTATATTGGGAATGTATTGGATATTGTTATATAGATCACAAATAAACAGTCAAAAAAATGAAAAATATTTTCAAATTTCAAACAATCCCATAATCCCTTATAAATTCAAGGTAGACCCTGAATCACTTTTGGAAAATCCCTAAACGATGTGGGTGTTAATACACTATGAATATAAATACATAAATCAAATGTATAGGTCAAATGAAGCTATCATCATAAAGAAAGTTCGCATTATGAAGAAGTACACTGATATATTTCTCAAAGAGCTTCCCAAACACCACATAGATCCTGAGGTAGATTTATCAATTGAACTCATTTCCAGACCTACTCCTATCACAAAATTTCCCTTTTTGATGGCCTCTATCTAACTGGTGGAGTTAATGAAGTAGCAGAAAGAGAATGTTGACAAAGGTTTCATATTCCCTAGTTCATATCTAAGGGTACTCTAGGTCTCTTTGTAAGGATGGATGGATCAATGTAGATGTGTATTGATTATAAAGTACTCAACAATATCACAATAATGAACAATACTCCCATTCTATGTATTATTGAATTTTTCAATCAACTATGAGAAGATCAGTAATTTTCATTAGTGGGTCTTTATTTTGGATATCATCAGCTCAATGTGAAGAAGGAAGATATTCATAAGTCTACTCTCAACATATTGTATGGACAGTATTCATTTATTATGATTCCCATATAACATACTAATTATTCTAAGATCTTCATGTATTTGATGAATATTGTCTTTAGACACTGCATTGAAATTTTATTTTTAGTATTTATCAACAAAATAATGATCTACTCCAAGATAATGTAGGAACATGATGAACATCTATGGATTATGTTGGATATATTAAGGGTGGATAATTTTTTCACAATGTTTAGAAAGTGTGTATTTTTTATATAGATAGTCACATTATTGGGAAACATGATCACATGTGTGGAAATTTTTATAGACCCTTAAAAAACAAATGAAATTGTGGAATGGACCAAACATACTATTTTCATTGAAAACCTTTGTTTTCTTGTATTAGAATAGTTCTAACGACATTTTTTGAGAAATTTCTCACGATTTCCTAGCCCTAAAAATAACTTAACAGGGATATGGGTAACGTATTTCTAGATTTAATAATGTGAGGAAAGCATCGTGGATCTAAAGAACAGGCTGATCACTGAACCAGTTCCAACATTTCAAACCAGTAGAGTTTGTTTTGTATTATATAGTGATGATTAAAAATGGATTGGATTCTATAATAATGTAGAATAATACAACGATAACTTATTCCTCACAGCAATTGAAGATCCATGAGTGTTACTACCGGACAAATTATTTGGTTCCAACACATGTTATTTTTTCCTTCAAAATGTGGCGTCACAAACTCTATGGTGAGAGGTGTGACATATATATATATATATATATCATAACTAAATAAAGTATATATTCAAAAAATGGAGTGCAACATGCATCAAATTAGATGGTTAGATCTAGTCAAGGACAATGATTTTTCAATTCCATATGATCCATAAAAGGTGAACTGGTAGCTAATGATCTTGGTAAAAACAACCTACTACTATATTCATGGAATGGGTTGAGAAAGACAACACCTTAATTGATATGAAGAGAATCAATCTTGAAATAATAATGGTTGAGAATAAATCCAACCTTTTCGAAATTATTTCCCAACTATCTATCCTAGATAAGATCAAGATGGCACATAAGGATGATCTAGATCATTGAAGGAAGGAGAATAAAGTAAAGGATAGGAAATGACAAGAGATACCTATCAATGATGATGGTGTGATTTGGTTTAGAATGAGGCATTATTTTCATTCATCACATGGGATACAAAGGGAGATATTTGATAATTCACATATATCACCTTTATCTATCCATCATGGAAGTACCAAGATGTATTGTTATCTCCAAGAAAACTTCATGTGAGATAACATGAAGATGAAATTTGTGGAATATATATCAAGGTTCTTGATATTCCAACATTGTAATGTAGAGTGATATAAGCCCAAAAGGATGATACACTCATTTCTTATACCCATGTAGAAAAGGGAGATTCATACTATGTAATTTTTCATTATTTACCCAAAGAAAACTAATGAAACTATGTGATATGGTTTGTGGTGTATTGACTCACCAAAACTTCCCATTTTATTGATATTTGGGAAGATTTATCATTTGAAAAACTTTTAATGATACATGTGAAGGATGTGGTGATGCGGCATGGGGTTCCACTTTTAATTTCCTTTGATCATGATCCATGGTTCACATCTAAATTATGGAGAATTATTCAACTTGATTTGAAAACTGAACTGAATTTCAGCATGGTCTATCACCCAAAAACTAATAGCTAATATAAAATAACTATTTAGATGCATAAACACAAGATAAGTGGTTGATAAATGGAATTCCAAGGATGATGGAATAATAATCTCCCATTGGTTGAGTTCTCATTCAGAAAAAAATCCAATCAAGTATTCAAATTTCTCTATATGTAGCTCTGTATAGAAAGCGATTCATAACTCCAACCTGTTGGGATGAAGTTGGAGAACGAAACCTACTTGGTCCTGATGTTGTGAAAGACAAGACATAGAAATTTTAAACCATCCAGAGAAATATGAATGATGTTCAAAGTCATAAATAGATCTATTCAAAAAACCTTTTGAAGGGACATTGAGTTCGATTTTTGTGATAAATTCTACTTTCCAAAACCACAATGGAAAAAAGTCATGTGGATTGTAATGAAATGGAAGCTTAGCACATGGTAGATTAGCCCTTTTAAGATCCTTGATCACATAGGAACCATTTCCTATCATATTTCACTTCTACTAAATAATCATAATGATCAGGATATGTTCCACATATCTATCCTAAGGATATACATGCCTGACCCGTCACATGCACTAAATCCAGAGGTGTTAAAACTGGTGAATGACCTCTCATATGAAGAGCATCCAATAAAGATCTTGGTCCAAAGTTGTAATGTCCAACATAGAAATATATCTAACCTTATCTATGTGTTGTTGAATAACCATAAGTATGAATAAGTGACTTGTGAACTAGTTTAAGCACTATAGGATAAATACCCACTCCTATTAATGGAAAAAAAATTCAAGGAGAATTTTTAAAAGTGGGGAAGAATGTAACGACCCAAAATTTTATAAATAGATTTTCACACTATTATAATTATTTTTATGGTATAAAACACATATCTATATCATAAATATACCAAAAAGTGTTATTATTATATGTGATGAAAACAATAGGTGGTATTTATAGAAATTAGGAAACCTATACTGATGAAATAATAAATGGAATGTTTGATAGTGACATTACCAGAAGGAATAGTAATATAGAAAATAAAATAGTATCCTCAACAGTGAAATTATAACTAAAATTTATTTATCTTATAAACAAAAATATGATATAATTATAGCATGATATAAGTAATTAAACGTTTTAAAAAATGGCATATTATGCGATCGTATATTTATAAAACTATAATTTTTATTTAAAATTTCATAATTAATATAATGATTTAATGTAACTTTTTTTCATCAAATATATTCATAAATAAATAACTTTCTTTCATATTATTATAATATTTTTTTGAGACTTTAATCAATTTTTAAATGTGTTATACAATCGATTATAATATTAATATCAATATTTGATGAATATAAGATGGTTTTATTTAAAAAATAAAATTTTGATATTTAAAAAATTATTTTTATAAAATTAATTACATTTTTGAACTCTAAACATCTAAAAATTTTAGGGTAATTTTTTGGGATTTTCTAGATAAGTTGATTTTTGGGGAATATTGAAATACGATAATTTGTTATATAAGAAACATACATAAATTTTTGAGTCATGTATGATGTATGGATAATGTAATCACATAATCTCAAACTCTAATGATTTATTTAATATTTTTATTTATAATATTAATTATATTTATATTCATGATCCAAAATCATAAAAAAATGAATATAATAATCAAAAAACACCCATATCATCCCCTATAAATATCACCCCTCAACACCACTTCTCCTCCCACCTCCAAAGCCCCAAATGTAGTCCAAATTATTGCCAATAATCTTAAAATGACTCTCCCCAACATCTTGGAGTTTTTTTCAACAAAATACCAAACCCAAGTGCCTTAAAGATGATCTCAAGGATAAGAAATTGATGAGTTAAAATCCAATTTCGTTTCTTTTATTTTCTTTTAAATTATTTTCTTTTCTTATAAAATCTTTACCACATATATCCAAACATGATTTAAAACTATAATTACTTATACACACTTTAATTTAATTATGTTAATGTAATATCAATCATCAAACCCCATCTCTTATACCATTTATTCCAAATATGAAAACATCACCGTTGATGTGTTGATTTATCGCCATTGTGGAAAACAAATTTTCATTTTACATTGGTTCAGTTAAGGCTAGTCCGAAAAATGTTTCTAAGGTTAAATAATATTTTAGGGACAATATTTTATGTTATATAATGTTCTTTAACCAATATATAAACAGTATATTAAATAAAATGATATATGTTCATGATGGTTGTATAAACCACCAAAGTAATTTATATCATTTTCGTAAACATTTATCTATTGAATCGTCCTAATACCATATAACCAAATGATATATAAGATAAATTAAACATATTTATGTTCATTAATAAAATTTAATTTCAATTTAAGAGAATAATTTCTATTTAACATGAACTATAATACTTGTATACAAGGGAACAAATCATAAAATCCAAGAAAACAAACTACTATGGAATGACAAAATTGAACTATATAACTCACCAAAATAGCCATAAATGAACATAAAAAAATTATAATAAATAAAATAAATGTGTAAGAGGTTCAATGTTTAGTAATTAATTTATCTAGTTTGATTATCTAGGATATTATTGTGAAGAAATCATTCAGTCATAAGGTAATGGGATTTCTCGAACCCAACTACTTTTTTTGGGTTATTTCTCTTTTGTTAAAAATTTCAATGTGGAAATTATATTAATTTTCATAAAATATAATTTATTTTTCCTTAAAATTTTATTTTTTGGATATACATGTTTTGAATCTGATTTTATGGTAAATAAAAAGATTATCCAAATTAACTTTTCTTTCTGAAACACATTTTTAACTACTATTGAGCTGTTTCTTTTTCACTTAAGAATGATGAATCTTATACCAATATGTTTTTCCTTTTTAATTAGGGAACCTGATGTTTATACATGATTGAATATATTCTAATTAAACTTATTAATTTAGATGGGATACTTCATGAATTTGATTTATATACGTTATATGTGGTAAGATTGATTATAAAAATGTTATGATGTGTTGGGAGCACCCAGAATTATACACCACTCCAATGCATTGGGTAGTGTTATTTAACTCATGAGATAATGTGATATATTCATGAAAATGATGCCATATTTGTAAAAATAATTATTTTATGATTATTCACTTTTTTTCTACTCAAACATGATGTCAGAATTGATTAAAACTATGCGTGGTATTTGACCAATAAGAAATGATGTTTAATTTTTTGGCATCTGAACATTCTATAAATTTATCCAATGATTCATATCATGATTATAATGATGAATCATTTCCTATGTTATGATTATGATGATTATTCTCACCCATCTTATGTTTATTAATATCCTTATCTATCCTCTTACTGGGCTTCTAGCTCGCCTCTTTATTTGATGTATAGCCTCATGTCACTAAATGTATTAATGAGATCATGAGATTTATAAGCTTAAATAATAATATTTTAAATAAAATATTTTTTTTTCTTATAAAATGTATATTCTTAATTTTAATAATATACTAAACCTTTGGATCCTGATTTTTTAATACTATTATGTTGTTTATCTATAAAATGATGTAGCAGTTACTCAATTAAAGTTGGTTCACTGTAATTTTTGAAAAAAAAATTTGATTATACGATGAGGAAATTGAACTAAATAAGTGATTTGAGTAGGGGTTGTGTTAACCGATGGGTTTTTTGGAGTTTGGAATGGAGAGAAAAGTGGGTGGTCATTCATATGTAGGGAGAGGATATATATGGTATTTAGAAAAATATATATTTAATCATGCATTTTTTAAAATAAAAAAGGATAAAAAATATACCATTTCTAAACCTTATAATATATATGGTCAATATATTAGCATCCCATAGAAATTATTTAACTTTTCATTCATTTTTAACCATTATAATTTCAATTTAACCAGGAATAAACATGTTTTTATTTTAATAGAATCCATTTTTGCTAACTAAACCCCTATAATCAGTAGAATTTAATTTTAAATTAAACCTATAGACTTGTTGATAAAATTGGATTTTAAGAAATGCATTTTCAACAAGCATAAGATGATCTTATAATAACCATATGAAAACCAATAGTTAGTAAATTAATTTTAATTAATTTCTATAGATATATAATTTTTAAATATAATTTAAATCACTTTTAATTATTGGTAATTTTAATTAATAAAAATTTAGAAACATTTTTCACATTAAAACTGTTGTAAGATAAAGGTGTTTTAATGCCTAACAATAAACTTATAATATAATATAATATAATGATAATTTAAATTTAATTAATTGGATAAAATATTAATAATATTATTATTTATATTTTAAATAAAATTAAAATAATAATGGTTTTTTTAAATTAAATAATTTTTTTAAAAGGAATGATAATTTTATAAAAATAAATATTTTCACTGTTCACTAAAAGTAATATTTTTCAAATATTCCTAAAAATTTACACTGGGTTAATATTAAAATTATGATTGAAAATTTTAAAGACATTTTATATTATAAATTTTCTAAACGTCGAAGAAATTAATTAAATATCGTGGTTAATTTAAACACTATGTTTGGTGTTGAATAAATTATAAAGAATAGTGTTATTATAAAATAACTTAGTGTTACATTAAAAATAAAACTAAAAAGGGAAATAAGAAAAGAGGTATAAAATATAATTATAAAACTCAAATTAGTGAAAACACTTTTCCACATCATTATTTTCTTCTATGAATTAATTCATCTCTATTGATGGATTTTTTTGAAATATTTTTTAGAGAGGATTCATTTGAAATAAAGACAATTTGAAAAGAAATTTTAAATTTTTCCAAATTAAACTCAAAGTAAAAGTTAGATCAATATTTATATAAACTATTTATACTCACCATTAATATTCTTCAAGTGAGATAAAAAACAAAAGATTGATAAAATTTAAAATAGACATTAGTATTCGTTGGAAATTTTGAAAAATTAATAAAAAGTTCCAAATTTTTTATAAAAACATTAAAATGTAAATATTACTTAAAAATATTTTTTAAATATAATTTTAAATAAAGGAAAAAATAATTTTTGAAAAATTATTCATTTCAATGATATATATTTCTTAATTAATATTTTAGATTTATAGAGAGAGATGAGTCACAATAAATTGTTAAAATAGTTAAGAAAAGGGATCATATCTAGTAAAGAGAAATAAAATTGGAAATAAATTAAATATTAAAATATGTTTTAAAAACAAAATATTAAAAAGTAAATGAAATCAAGATATCCAAAGATAAAATGATGAGTTTTAGAGTTGAATCATCTCAAATTAACCATTAATGATTTTCAAATGACAAAGCGATAGAGGACTGGTGAATGTATTAGTGTGTTGATATTATTTTAAAAAAAATTCCAATTAGGTATCATGTTTTTGGAAAAGATTTCTCAAGAAATATGGATGAAGTTAATTGTGTTTGGTGAGAGTGTTTTGGATTTTATTTTTAGAGGTATTTAATAAAACAAGGTCTATATATCATTTCAGATAATGAAAAATTATTTTGATATGCATAAAATGAGATTCCATTTGATTATATTGAAAATTAGTGAAAATAAAAATATTGAACATAATATCAATCCTCGTCACAGTAAGTTAACTTATACATAATATGATACATCTATAAAGAAATTGTTCCACTATTTTATTATATTTGAACAACATTAACATATAATTTCTACCCATTTGAGTTTTAATTTTCATAGAAAAATCCATTATGTATCACTTTGAACGTTCAATATTGTTTTTATTTTGGTTCAAACTGATTCTATCATAATGTTGAGAAATTTTATTACTAAGAAAGAATTTATTTTTTTCAAATAAAGCTCATATAAAATTCCATAATCATTAAATCTGAAAATTCAAATTATATTTTATCACTTGTTGAGATGAAAATAAAATCATCAACAAAATTTTGAATAATGATAAGAAACTTTGATATGTGTTTTAGAAAGTTAGTAAAATCATATTTTCATATTTTAAATTCACAAAAAAAGAAAATAATTTTAATGGAATTCATACCAAGCATAAGGTTGTTATT
Source organism: Viscum album (assembly GCA_963277665.1). Lineage (NCBI taxonomy): Eukaryota > Viridiplantae > Streptophyta > Magnoliopsida > Santalales > Viscaceae > Viscum > Viscum album. The sequence goes on from OY728157.1 coordinate 177,043,260, forward strand.
TTTTTCTATAAGTAACATTGTTAAGATTAAAAAAAAATTAAATAGACGATTATCGAAACTAGGTGGTTATTCAACCAAAAAGTAAAAAATGAATAAATTTAAAAAATCCCTTTTTATATATTATTCAAATGGAATAAAATTAAAATGAGAGGTGATTGAAAATAATATCCTTATATATTCATGAAAAGTTATAGGAGAAAAGGCATCACCATATTTTATTCCTACTTCTTAGACATTACCCTTGACAACTAAATGAAAATTTTTCAACTAATATTATAATATTCGACTATGTTATTTTGGATAAACAATTTTGAGCTCATAATAGTTTGATCACTAGGAATATCAATAATAGTTCACACTATATTTTGTGTGAACTGATTTTTTCTTCATTCACTGAATATACCCAATTTACATCATTAAGGGTAACATTACTATTTTGTGTTTTAGGATGAGAGATAATGACTAGGTGTTGAACCTCATTTAATATTTTTCTATGAGTACATGTTCCCACGTGTAAATCATCGATGAATATTTCAAGGGGACAGAATTTAGTTTTTTGAAAACTTTAGGTAGTGAATTTTACGATGATTCTCATTCTTTTTTTTCTTATTTAGTTTGGAAAATATTTATAAAAAACATAATACTAAAAGAAATTTGGAATGGGATTTGGAAAATTTTTATCATAGAAAAAAACTATTTATTTACAAAACTATTTTAGTAATTTATATATATAAAAAGTATGCATAACTTGAGTAAGGGTTCCCAATAATGATACCTTTATTAGATTAATAATAAAATTAAATATATTGTCATTAGATATATAAAACAAATAATTTTTTAACCGAAAATTTGGAAAATCACACAATAGGTTTACTATAATTCCCATGATTCTAATATTTTTTTTAGAGAAGGTTAAGATGGAATGTGATTAGTGGTATAACATGTAGTATTCATGTCCTCAGCCTGAAAATATTTTTGAATACATGTTTCATTTAAACTTGTTTGACTTATTTACTAGATTAAATGATTTTCCCTTAATACAACCTCATTTTATTGAGAAGAGAAAGGAGTGGGAAATGAATGATTTTAGGTTCTGTAAGAACAAATAAAATTAAATTCTTTATCACGAAAATGTATATAATGACCACTGCAAATTGAAATAGTTTTATAAAATTTTTAATTTTTAACCATTTTAGAAAATATTATTAACGCTTTGTAAGAATCACTTTTATTAGTTGTCAAATAAATCTCTGTAAATATTTTAATGTTGTCATTAGTTACAATATTTTAGGTTTTTCCTTCTATAATTTTGATTTTATTTCCCTAAAAATGTTCAATATGGATCATTCCAAAATATTTTAAAGAATTAAAAAAAATTATATTTAAAGGATGTTTTTTGCATACTATAATATAATTCATCATAAACTATATCTTCATTAAAATGGAAATTATGACAGTCTTATGCTAGTATAAATTAGTTGATTTTATAAGAGAATTAATGTTTCAATGACAGATTCGATGGTTCTAATGGATAAGTCACTCATTTGTATATTTTAATATTTAATATATTGGATAACAAGAGATTTTAGAATAACTATGTCATTATTTTCCAACCATTAAGTATTAAGAAGAATTTTTTCATTTGGAATTAATTATTTTTTAAAAAAACATTTTCAAAATAGGTTTTAAAACTTATATCACAAAATTGAATAATACTGAGTTAACTGTATTTCAATTATTTCATAACTAAACCATTTTAAACTAATGTAAAGTTAGAGAAACAAAATTTTCCTTCACCATTTATCTTACCCATTAAGTGGTTGAGAAAAGTAATGTTACTACTCTCATGTTTAGTAATTTGATTAAATTCAAAGAGGTATCCACACATGTATATAGATAAACTATTTTATAGGTTCCATGTATTTATTTTTTTTCTCATTTGACTTGTTTACTAGATTATTAAATAATATATTTATTTAGTACCCCTGAAAACATGGGTCTACACACATTAGCCAATAATGATTTTGGAATACAAATTTTTTATTTATTTTCATTTTTATATATTGTAAAAGAGATTTATTGACTTTCATTTTCTTTAAATTGTGTTTATATATCGAAATTACTATAATAAATGAATTTTTATTTTTCATTAAATAAAAAAATTTATCAGAAATTATTTTAACAATGGTGGTTGTTGAGTAATTTTTAAAGTGCATGAATGATTACTGTAACCAAATCCCACCCATTAATTTATAATTTATTGAGAACATATATTGTTTTTTGAATTTTCTTGGACTTTGGTAAATTTGAAAAAAATGTAGTTAAATGATAGTTAATTTTGGAATTTTGACATTTTATTCATTTTCAATTTTTTTATTGAGAACTTCTTTTTCATAGATGGGGAGATTGTTTTTTTGTTGAAATTATCTATTAATTTTTTATAACATGATTACATTACATATCGTGTTCATGATATAATTAATTATGTTGATGATAACTATTTTTGATTTTATTTTTGAAATATTTTATGTTTTTATAATTAATGTTATTGAAGGTGAAAGAAGAAGAAGAGGAAAGAGAATAGTTAAAAGAACAATGGAGAGAAGTAGAAGAATAGAAAAAATATTTGGGGGAGTAACGACCTAGAAATACTCATCAATGTGGTCCATAAGTAACTCTGGTAATGATTTGCTTGATGTGGTTTTCAATATTGAATACATGGAGTCATCAATTTCACTCCTTGTAAAGACATTAAATGCATTTTTACATTTCTATAGTTCATTGAGATTGTTGTTATACATCAAGAACTCTAGAATTATAGGACCTTTATTGTTTTTTTGTATCATGTCACCTATTTTTCTACCATTTTATTTTATATTTGATATTTCTTTTTATTTTTCTTCTCTCTGAGTAATATATTCATGTTTTTAGAAAAATGAACATATTCTAAAACCTCACCTATGGATTTTGTTCCTTTGATAAATTTAAAGTAAATGGTTATTTGACTTATTTGGACACATTTTACTCCTTTTCCACTTGATGTTTTATTTTGATTTCTTATTTCATTAATAATCCAATGATTTCTTCTACCTCTATCATTTTAAAATATTCTAATTCTTGGATAGATATTACATAAAGTTACCATGATCCAAGTTACACCCATAATATCTTATTTATCAGTTATCCAACAGAAAAATAATATATGAGGGATTATAAATCATTAAATATATTAGTTTATCTGTCAAAAATTCTTATAATAGTTTTATTAGAATACATAGTACAACATTCGATGTTTGGAAGATAAAAATCTAGTATTGTGTCCTTGAACTTGATTGTTTCTTCATATGTTTTTTCTACAATTATCCATATTTGATAAGTTTTTCTACATGCGGTGACATGATTAAAACCATTTCAATCATGAACTCATTTCTAGGAATTCAGTTATTATCATTCTACTAAAAATTATTAATATCCTCAGGGGTACAGTTTTGATCAGTTTTGGCAGTGCGAACATGCTCATGCGTAAAAATATTTAATAAGGGATAATAAATAAAACAATCAATTTTGACATCTTATTTTTACAATATGAGAAAATGGATTGATAAAAAACTATATCTTTCATGTTGGAGTTATATTTCTTATTAACAATTTATCTTTTAAATCATTTAAATATTTAAATGATTAAGAAAAAAAATTTAAACAATGGATTTTTATTAATATGAACTGGTCCCTTTTGATATAATTTTTCCATCCGAGATTTTGGAATGATGGGGATGAATTTCACTTATTAAAAATTTAGATATGAATAAATTAATAATCCCTAAATTAATCTATTATAACTAATAAATAATAAAATTGAATTTTTGATAGATAAATTTTTTAATTTAATTTTTTAAAGAATATATAAAAGTAAATAAAATGGTGAAATAATTAAATAGAGACTATGTAATTTTGTGATATGAAGTTTAAGGATGAAATTCATAAATATAAGTTTAGATAACCAATTTTGATAAAAAGTTCAGCTAAATCATGATGTCTTCCCCTATTTCTCAACCTCCCAACTCGAGAGGTCAATTGTATAAACCCCTCAACCTCAATGATGACCTTTAAATCATCCATCTCATATGTTTGTTGTGATTACTCTCTTCAACTTCTTTTTCCATCACGTAAACCTCCCCCACTTTTTCAAAGTGTGAACCATTGATGAAAGTTGACGATAGTGAGTTTTGATTTTGACAATCCCTTTTCACACTATATATACATAGCTATGATAGAGGATGTAGAATAAAATATTATTTGAAATTGTTGGATATAGTGGAAAGAATTTTGTTCTTGGATGATTGGATATAGAGATGATTTGATAATCTTAATTCATTACTATTTGTGGACAATAAGTCCATATAGGTAGATTTTGAAGATATTTATGAGAGAAAAGAGAGTCTATTTATTGGCTTTAAAAATTCGTTGTGTGGATATGAAGTAATTTGGTGTGTAGAACCGAGACTAAGGTTCTTGAATTTTTATTTTGACCATAATAAAGGAAATCTCTCTATATATTAAATGACACCATCAGACACTGTGTACCTACAACTAGGTACCTAGTGACCTACATAAAGAATTCCTCGTACTTGGAATGCCTGCTAGATTTCTGGTACACCTACATTGACAAGCCGATAAACCTACTATATAATTGTGCATCATCCAAAATCCTACATGGTAGTTGATCCACCTTACTATGTAGCTGATGTGCTATTCAGAAACATATCTTCTTCTATCGACACCATCGATCCACCCTTAATCTTTATCAATACATTCTATGTATCATTTTTTATTATGAAGGGTATATTGATACATGAATAATCCTTAAAAAATTCTTCATGTGAAAATAAATATTATATGAAATTTTCTACATTGAATTTAATAAAAATACAAAAAGGAACATAAATCAAAAGATTATATGAAAAACTAGTGTTTGTGATCCTGAAAACACCATGAGATAGAGGTACAAAACAATTCACTTCCCAATTAATTAATATTTACCCACATCACGCAATATTAAAATGAAATTCCTAGGTAATTATAAGTGGATTTTAAGGGTTACACCTTGATAAAAAGCTGTTAGTTATTTTTATATTTAATTTTATTTAAAATAATATTTCATGTAGATGATCACCCAAAGTTGTGAATATAAGAAAAGTAATATCATTAAGAATCATAATAGTGACCTCTATCTAGAAATTGACCTGAGGATTATATATCATTCTAAATTATATTTTTATTATTTTATCTATATAACTATTCTTCCTAAACCAATAATTAAATCAGGGATCTCAATAAAAAAAATTGGAAGGAACATAGTGAAATTTAACAATCTCTTGTACATACTATATTCTAAAAATATTTTATATTAATGCATTGTTATAGTTTAATAAAAAGATAAAATTTTATAAATTGAATGATACTCAATAATATAATATTCTTTTCATATGTTATTGAAGATTTTACAATAAAATATTCCATGTAAACTCCATCCCATAACCATATAGAGATTGGAATGGGCTACTATAAACTAAAATGATTTTGAGGCATAGTTCAAAATTTCTATGAACTAAGGAAAGAAAATTGTAATTCAACAATTCCTCGCCACATCCCTAAAAATCTATATTGATATTTAGTATCATAATTTATCACATTTTTACAGAATTTTTAAGACCATTTATAACCATATAAATATTTAATGACTTCTTATCTAAATTAAAGATGATTACCATGTTTTTTCTGAAATAAATAGATCTATCAGAATATTGAGGCCATTGACTTGTAGACTCGCCACCATTTAACACCCTTTTTAAATATTAGGTAATAGAATCAAACACCTTCTCTTGGAAAATTGTATCAATAAATGAGATTAGTATTCTCATACTAAAAAACAATACATGATTACCCTCTTCATTCACATCTAAACTCTATTCAGTAATTGTTTTATCAATCATCAATAATATTATAACTCTTAAACTATGTATAATGAGAACATCCCGTTAAGATCATAGATAACCAAAAATCAATTACCAAAGGTGCAAGCCATATTAAATACCAAAATATTTATTTATTACATCAATCATCATGGACAAATATGTAAATATTTTTGGGAATAAATACACTTCTATCATGAACAATCCCAGTTGGGCCCATGTTGCGACTCCCCAAGCCCACCTCCAATTGGCCAGGGGTGACTAGCATCGAGTATGAATATCAATAACATGAGAGTCATTTCTTATATAACTAAATGAACAAACACATATCTAATACCACAAATTATGATATTTAAAAACCACTAAGAAATAAAATGCATGCATACCACTATCCCAACCAGAGTGTAATAGGAAAGTAAAGCATGGTAAAGTAAATCGAGCCAGAATTCGAACCCACCAAAAGAAAGAGTCTATAAGCTACAAAGTAAAACCTAGGAAAAAATACGTACTAGAACTACTTCTCAAATATGTATGAACACCGTGACCTGCATGGACCCAAAATGCTCTGTTCGGTCGTAGTCCACCCTGGACTCGGTAAAATGGCCACTTATCTGAACAAGACAAGACATGTGCGAGAGAATCCCATGCATGGTTGAGTATAAAAATACCCGGTAGGACACCCCGAAACCATAAATAAATACACAATGGAAGATGTTTTCATCTATATAAAGTATATGTATACAACAAATTTAACAAGAATATCCAGATATACTCTAAACAATACATTAATTTTGTTGGTAAGTCGCAAATATCATATACCAACACTAGGGATTCACTTCAAAGATTCCATGAAGCACTCATTTAGGAGGAAATACTACGGAGTCTGATAGCACTAATGACATCCATCCGAGTATAATTTTTTGTCAAAACCGTCATGAGAGAGATATACTGTTAGATCTAAAGAGGGATATGATAACAAAGATGAGGATCACATATATGGATAGGGGTTATAGAAACTACTCCTTCTTGATTAACCTTCTGAGTTATAGATCGATACCCAGTGAAGTTGGTCACATCAATTAGATGGAATCCGCCTAGGGCATGAAAAATGATTAAAGGATCCTACTATGGGCCTCTTTGATGATATTCAATCAACTCAATCCTGAAATTTCAGATAACGGGATCAAACTCCTATGAGTAGGAAATGATACACATCAACCATTAGAGAAAGGATTAGGGGAACAAATCCTAATGAAAGATGTCCATGATACAGTGAAAAAATTATTTAATCCATGTAGAAATGGATTCACAATATGTAGTAGTGTCACATGCCTTATCCCTTGACCCAGTGTACTAACATTGTACAACAACTTCTTCTGTTTAGAAATTTTCATGTTGAAGATAGCTACACACTGTGTAGAAGTGTCCCACACAAATTTATTCTGTTAAGGGTCACGTTTACTATGGTCGTGTGCCAGTTTATGGTGTCAACCCATGTACCAGTACATAGGATAACCCATGTATCCAGTCTGGGAAAAGTCATGTGGTGGGGTACACACCATGTTGGAAACTCGTTTACTCCCCCCAATGTCTGTCTATCTCCCAATATACAAACTTAGTCTCCTAGAAGGTCCTATATTCCTTGTGTTAGGGTCACATGACATGTGTTTTTTATATCACTCATAAAACCCTAGCTGCTATTGAGTGGTGGCCACAAACCATGTAACCTTGGGTTACCCACCGTGTTGATCGTGAATTTCCTAAATAGTCTTTCTTCTTCTCCAAGCCTAGATTGATCCTCCCGTGTTCGATCCAATGCCCCATTCTCCTCGAAACTAGAGATCCAAAGTTGTATATCAATTGAAACACCAAATCAATGGGTATTAGGCTTTCAATCAGCTCCAAAAACTAATTTCGATGACTCGCATGAAAATATCTCCAAGAAGGATATCTCCCAAATTGCATTGATTCATCCATCGTTGTCACTGTCACACCTCCTCTAGGTCTTCCTAATTCCAAATTTTTAATTTTTTATTATTGCGTAGTTAAATAGAGTTGGACGGATCATTATTTCATAACACAAAAACAACACTAATTTCATAGAATATATTGGGGATAATAAATACACACAAGGAAAAAACCCTGAGGAACGTACCTCTCCTTTTTAAATTTCAGTCTCAATCCATTCCTTTATTAAAAATCATAAAATAAAACAATAAATAAACCCCATAAATCCTACAGTTTATGCCCATCCCACAAAAATAACCAAACTACGTATCAACATGTTTGTTGGATGGTACACATTTTTTGTTGTATCTAAGTATAGGTAAAGAGAAATCAAAATAATAAAATCATACATTGGGGTTGGATCAATTTTTGAAGATGATCGATCATCGCATCTCCATCGTTGGCAAGATCAGTCAAAAATTGTGTCTGTCCATCTCCAATAGAAGCACCGTCATCATTTTCCGTTGAGAGGGTTCTCCAAGGTTCTCTCAAGAGCCTCCAGAAAATTACAGGGTTATGTATCTAACCCTATATCCATTCATAAAAGAATACTTTAAAATAAAGTTTTTTGCTTCATTGAAAAATGTTAAAATAAATTAAATTCTTATTTTATTTAATTTATTAAAATACCAAAAACTACTTATCCAAACTAACCCGCACTGGAAAATATTAGATCACACCTAGGTTAAAATCGCTACTCTAAATTCAATACTGCCCTTACATTTCTTATCTAGGAAACTTTTTATAGGTCTTCCACTTTTTCATGAAACTACATGTGTCTGCTATTTTATATTTCAATATTATCCAAAAATTTATTCTGGGCACACCAGGCCCTAGAATCGCATGTCGTCTCAGCTCTTGGTCTAAAATTAATTCCATAAAATATTAAAAAATGATAAAATAAAAAATAATAGATATTAAATTCTCCATCCATTGGGATTTATGTCCAATAAAATCCAAAAAAGGCTATAAATTTTTTTTTTGTGTATTGTGCATGAATATGAGTCTCCCTCCCCCATGTTCTCTCCTAGAGATTCCCGTGTTTCCATTAGACACGCACAAAAGGAATCTATCACCCATGAAGGATCATCTCATGCCAATCCTCGATATCCCCTAGGTACTCTGAAAAATTCACTCCTTCCAAAATGTGTATCTCTCCATGTAGATGATGTTATATGGGTCATGCATGTACATAATCAGTTGTGACACATGGAAGACATTGTGTACCTGGACTAATTGCAAGGGTAGAACCAAGAGGAACACTACCTCTTCAAATATATGTAGTTGGTGAAAATGGCTAATAAACCTCAGATATAACTTTCCACCCCAGTCAAATCTATAAAATCCCCATCAAGTTCAAACTTTAAGGAACACATATTCTACTTCCTCGAACTCCAAAGGCCTCTACTGCCTGTCAGTATAAGATTTCTGACAGCTATGTGCAGTCTTCATATTCTCCTGGATGATATGAACATTCTCAGTAGTAGCTCACACCAACTCTATGCCCATTAGTAGTAACTATCCTAGGTCAGTTCAGAAAATTCATGACCATATGGGTCACTCATATAAATCCTTGAATGGTTCCACACTAATGGTGGAATGGTAGTTTATTTTGTATATTAAATCCACAAGGGGAAGAAGATCCTCCCAACTATGGGAAAAGTCCAACATGAAAGATCGTAGAATTTCCTCTAAAACATCAATGTTCCTCCCCATCCCGCAATCTGGATGGTGTTTTAATGCCTTGCACAAGTGTAACAATGTGAAAAACGCCTCATGTAATCCCTTAAACAGCCATGATGTTAAATGAGCATCATGATCAGAAAAATTCATCAATGGGACTCCATGAATTCAAAATATCTCTGAAATATAGGGGTATCCCAAACTCTGTACTTTAATCTTCTCTTGGATAGCTAAGAATTGGATCGACATAGCGAGTCAGTCAAAGATCACGCATATGTTATTGTGTCCCATAAACATATGTGGTAAACCTATCTTGAAGTGTAAGGACCTGATCATTTATGAATACAATTTATTTTATTTTAATGTATTATGGATATAGAAGACACACAAACTCTTTTTTTTATAGTCATTAGTTTTAAATTACTGTTAGGTATCATTTCCAGGGATAATATAGTCATTGAAAAGTGATCGCTAAACTAATATAAATACAAGGTCTAAAAAATCCTTTCAACACATACAAAAAGACATGATGGCCTCATCCAGTAGACTTGGGCCATACGAAACTCATTTTTCAGAGCTCAGGATGAAGGTAACCTGACTACGATTTGTTCTTGACCAAGGCCAAACTGAGATTCAACAAGTTAATCTCGATTGGATTCGTCTTTGAGAGAAGATGAAGTTAATAGATATTACCAACAAGGTGATGTAATCTGAGCCACCCCAAGTGTCGGTCACCATCACACACGTCACCATTAGACCTTTTGTGGGATTTATAAGGGGGTTTGTAACATTGTATTAGTTACTTCTGTGAAATCCCATTCTATAAATAATAGTCCTGTTCCATAATTTACTTTATGGGAGTATTTTTTCTTAAAAATGATGAATTTGATAAATTGTTTATTTCATGTAAAAATGGTAATTTTGAGAAATATATGCATTATTATATTAAACATTGTTATTATTACTAATATTATAAAAACAATTCTTATAAATTATTATAATATTTGTTCCTTATCTGTAAATGATTAGGTAATCAGTTTGACAAGAGTTATAATTTTATTCGATAAAACAGAAAGATTATTTTTTTAATAATTAATGATTTTTTAAATAATTAATAATTTAATAAAATATTATTATAAAATTATATTTACTAAAAATAAATGAGTATATAATTTTTATGAAGTCAGACGTAATTTTTTATTAAGGATTAAAAACAATTTTTTTCAAAACCCATCAATTTTCAACAAATGATGGTTCTCATTTTAAAAGTGAAAATTCACATATTTAGAAAATTATTTTGATAAAACAAATAATATTTTTGAAATCACAATATCTAAATTATTCCACATTGAATATTTCACAATTTTTTTAGACAATCGATGTTTTTAGTAGAAATTAAATAATATATAATTATATAGTGTGTTTTATAACAACATAATGATCCAATAGTGAAGTAATAAATACCATAAAAGTGATATTAAACAAAATATATGTTTTAAATTTAATATAATATAATTTTAGATTTATTTGAATTTTTTTATAATTCTTTAGTGAACCTACCAAAATGTATAACATATTTTATGATTTTAAGCTCATTTTTATAAAAATGTGAATCACCTCCACATAAATAAGGATAATATTTTAATATCATCTACCCATGGCCTTTTGGAATAATGTGTTACACTCTGATTTGTTAACAACCATGGGAAAAAACCAAGGGTATGTTTGTGGTTTTGAATATTTAATTATATATATTCCAAAACCTATGTTTGTGAAACATTAAATAATTTCCCTCATATTTCCTATATAAACCTGCTCAAGCTCCAACTTCTCTTTAGTAATTTTTTTTTGGAGAACATCCCAACTCTATCCTCATTCTATATAATCCTCCCAAGTCACCCAAAGGTCTCAATAATATCCTCTTCAATATTTTGAAGTCACACAATCAAGTAAGGGTCTCCATCCTTTCCCATTTTTATCCTAATTTCCATATTTTATTAAAACCATTTATTTTAAATTAAAAATTATGGGGTATGTATTATCACCTCCACCATACCGCCCTTATTATGTTTTAATGATGATATACCCCTTTATATCTCATTAATCACTCCCATGTATACCCGTTACCATGTCGAAATTTCGTAAGAGATATTTCATTCCCTTTCTTTATTCAAGTTTCATTATTATGTTGTGACTTTTATTTAAAAATTAATTATGTTGGAACATGTATATATATAAACCTTGTACTAAAAATTTCATGTATATTTTATGAGATACCACCTTTTCTTTCATCAAATATTTTTATGAATTTTTATGTCACGTTGTTATGCTGCCGAAATTTCTCCGTGATTTTCCATGCCAAAATCATAGTGTAGTGAATACCATATTCATTCCTCCATAAAGGGTATTCAACGTTATTAACATATACCTTTTTTATTGAGGACCTACATGTATTTATTCTACATTCCTTGATAGTGTAATGACTTATTATGAAGAATGAATCCATGTTTTATGATCTATATGGAACACTTAAGCATGAGAATGGAGTGAATGTGATGAGTGCACCTAGAGTTATATAGTTATTCAATGACTTGGGTATTGTTGAGTACCATGATATGTAATTTTGTGATAGAGGTTTACCTAATTCCTTTTAGTGCATTTTCCCACTAGTTTGGGATGGGGTTACCTGATTCCTTTACATTTATGATGTAGGGTTTTAAGTTGTTTCCACATTTCAATGTTATGATAATCATTCTATATCATTCCGTTATGTTAAAATTTCTCTTATATTCCATTTCTATTCTTATTTACTAACATGTTGTGTATTCTTCATGTTATTCCTTTTTTACTCCCTTACTGGGATTTATAGCTCACCCCTTTCTTTTGAACATCCCAAGGTCATTCAATACAGTGTAGAGTACGATAGATTATAGTGGTCATGTAAAAGAAGCTTTCAATAAAGATTTTGTACTTCATGTTTTAAGTTGTTCTGCAATGTGCCTAAGCCCCAAATTCACTAGACCTATCAATATTCTTAGTTTTATTATGTGTAATTTTATGTGATAAATCATGTTTAAATATGAAATAATGACCAGGGTTATTATAGTTGCTATCAAATGATAGGTTTAGTTATTTTTGGGATTTGGATTAGAAAACCATAGTGAAAACCTTAGGGATAAAACAAAGTATAATAAAAACATCCCTAAATTCTAGTGTTTATATATTATGTAGTTTATCAAGAAAATAAATCCATGTCTAGATATGAACTAGTAGATGTGGCTTTATCATAATTGTACCAAGGGGGGAAAACCAAAAACATCACTTTGAGGCAGACTCGGACTAGAACTAGTGTACGACAACGGGAAAAGATGCACTATTTGTTCAACACTCTCATGGGATATGCTTTGGTAAATTCATAAGCTTAGTATGGCCCATTATTATTGGAGTAAGAAAAAAATTTCATAATAATATATGATAGGAAATAGATCGTGGATAACTTATATTGAATCCTCTAAATTCGTAGGTTATAAAAATTAATGTAATTTATGAATTATCCTTTTTAATTGAATAACCCTTTATGTTTTTAATATTTTAAAATACCTACCTCGAATTTTCTTTTTATTATATCAAATGGATATTAATAGGAGGACTCGGGCTAAAAACTGATGCGAAGATCAATGCGATGACTATTCTACTATGATTTCCAATCTGATGGGATTGAAAATCAAAAACATTTTCATGGTAATATCTTAGTTAAATCACGTTTTGAATAGAATAATGGGTCATGGGGAATATCCACCCCCACCCCATAAGAAATAACATGTCACAATCAACAGCTTCATGAGACAAAGGCCTTCTACATTCTATGGATCATCTGATCCATCAATCAGCAAACAATGGATCAACTCCACTGAGAAGATCATATCCATCCATAAATGTTCTAGAAAATGAAGTTTATTCATACATCCGATCTTATGGAGGGTGATGCTCATCAATGGTGGACATTGATCAATAATAAAAATCCTAAGGTAGAGATCTTGACGATGGGATGGAAGGATTTCAGGAAAATATTATTTGATACATATTTTCCAAAACTAACTATCTATATATGAAAATACATTTCCTTGAACTTAAGAAAGTGGACAATGAATATGTTTGGTAAATCAAGGAAAACATCACCATACATGCATGATACACATTTGGTTTTTTCGTAACACTGAATGAAAGGATAACTGCTTCTTTGGTGGGCTAAAACCTAGCCTACAGAAATCGTAAGCAATCCGCAATTTTGATTACTATGAAGGGAATTTACGATTTCCCTCAATGTTGAGATGGTGATCAGCTAATCTCCTAGGTATCATGAGGATAAGAATCAGAAAGTGGACTTTAATTCTAGTGGTCCGATAGATAAATCGAATGGTGCTAGGAAATTATTGAATCACACATGCTTGTGGTGTGTAAAGAAGCACCAGGGAAACTACATGAAGGGGATGAATAAATGATTTAGGTTCAGGAAGGAAGGAAACCTAGCCAGTGATTGCCGATAAGAAAAAACCACTACTGTGATAGAGGAATGGAACACTCTACTAGACCCTCAATGCATTGTTAATTTCTACAACAACAAAGTACCAGGGAACTTTGCAAACCAGTACCCTAAACCTAGGTTTTTTTGAGGCAACCAACAACCTCCAGGAGAGAAAGGGAGATATTTTTTCATCACTATTACCGAAGTGAATCCTAACACTGATCTGGTGACAGGTTCATTAGATATTCATTCCGCAATAGATAATTTACTTCTTTATTCTTGTTTTATTAATTCTTTTATATCCTGAATGTTTAGTAGAACAATCCAGACATTATCAAAGTTAATGAATGTAGTGATGTCTGTGAAAACTACAAACGAGGAAATTATTATAACCCACGAATATTGATCTTTCCCTATCACTATTTGTGGATTGAACTTCTCGGAGAACCTCATCATACTTCCCTTGGTGTAATTTGATACAATTCATGGCATGGATTATTTTTTCCCTCTATAGATCTAACATAAATTGTCGCGAGAGCGAAATCACTCTCGATATGATCAATCGACCCTCGATTCGATACATGTGCAAGGAGGAGGATGAATATTCTTTATAACCATAATCTAAATCATGGATATTACTTACCTATGAGAACACATATCTTTAATTGATGATTGAGACTTTGTAAAGAACCATATTTTAAGGAATTCCTATTGTGAGATGTAACGTCTTGGTTCTGGAAACCATAGAGAGGTGCCCCGTCCCTGGTCGGTCACATGGCCTCAAGCGCATTTTCCCGAATGCCAGAGGCTACCGACTAGAAGCGAGGGCCTTGACTGTGATAGTGGGGAAACTATGACCTCATTGGAAGAGTAAACAGAATAAGTAAACAACATACAACAACGGAAGTAATAATAATCCATACAGAAATAAACATCAGAAGACTGAATGAATAAAACTAGAGCACACATATATAATAATGAGTCATGATACATATTTCTATGAAAGCATCCAAACAAGTAAAAATGATGAATACAATACTAACCCAAAGTGCAAAAAAAAAATAGGTAAACTCCTCAGCATCTCAAGCCATATCGTGGTCTCATGCTCTCAAGCTCCATAGCAAGTCAACTACCTGAAGTAGAAGGGTGTTTTCCCTTATCTATACCTCCAACAATATAGTCTGTTTGGGCCTAAAAGTATGGCCCAAACAGGGTGTGAGACAAATTCCTAGTAGGCAACCAACCAAAGATATGTGCCTAACAGTCAGGGAATACATGGTAAGTAAAAGTATAGAAAGCAGTAAACAGGAAAGAACACAGAAGCTACAATCCATAGTGTCTAGCATAGAATGTACACATGTAACAACCAATCAACAAGTAGAACAATAGGTAACCCCCTGGGTAGTTCTCACTGCCCAACCCTTATGGTTCAACCTACAAGTACTAGCAACCCTTTGGGAGGCACACACAGTACCACCCCTCTGGATTAGCTAAAGAAATAATAAATATACTCTTTGAGGAAGCACTCACCGTCAATTCCCCCTATTGTCTTGTATCGTACTAAATGCTCTCTGGGGAAGCACTCAACGTCTCATTCCCCATGTGGCCCGCGTCGAGGAACTACAGACTCTCTTAAGAAGCACTCAACGTCAATTCCCCCTGTGGTCTCGCATCGTAAGTTAAACACACTTTATAGAAGCCCTTACATCCATTCTCCCTATGGTCTACTACACTAGGTTCTCATAGCCCTGTGTAAAAAAAACATGCATTGTGCGCGTATTGCTCCAAGTAGACCTCAAGAAATACTTGACTACCATTCTAAGGCACAACAACATAACAGTACAATAGTTACACTATCCTACAACTATGCATGGAAACTGGAAAAATGCCTAACAGGAAAAACATGCATGGAAAAACATCCTGAGTAGAGTAAAGATTACCCTATTCACAAACATCGACCTCTACTCAAGAAATCAAGAAAAACATGCAAACAATAGGGGAAAAAATAGGAAACAAACAATACCCTGTTCAAAGTAATAGGTGGAATTGCACAAAATATTCACAGACTTCCTACAGAAAGGAAAAAACCACCTAGCTCGATCCTAGGAGATCGATATACTTGAACCGTGATGATTGATTCTCTTTAGAACGACGTAGATCTACGAAAACACACAAAACTCTCAACCTATGATATCTTGAGAAAGAGGAGTAATTGGAAAACAATTCTCTAGAAGAAGGAAGGGCTTACCTCTATGGTTACAATGCAATCGATGGTGGTCGATTCGGAGAAAGCACAGAGGCTTGGGGGCTCGGGGAAGTTCTGCGGCCATACGGGTTCTCTCGGACGAAGAACCTGAAGAAGAAGCCAGTTCCGTCTGTCAGGCGTGACCCCGGTCCGTTTAATGAAAGAATACACGATGTGTACTTCTGGGGTACACGACATGTACTTGGACTTTCTGTACTCCACTTTAAGTGGCCTCCTCATCACCCCTACACACCGTGTGTGTGGCCCGGACATGGCCAACACATGTCCTGGTGTTGTATCAAAGTACACAACGTGTACTTAGAAAATTTCCATATTTTCCTCTTTTTCTAAAAATACGACCAGAAAAGGAAAAAACATACCTAAAATGAAGATGCAGGTTCTTACAAATGTCTCCTATTAAAGAAATTCGTCCCTGAATTTCTCTAGAGTGGCGTAAAGAAGAAACCTCGAATAGCTCCGGTCACTACGATAGTACATCAGCCTCCCTCTCTTAGGTCTCGTCCTGTACTCGCCCATGCTTCCATAGAACCTGTACCAGAGGAATAGACCAGCCACGAAGAACTTTCGTACTGTGATCGAAAATTCGGATATGATGCTCCTCAAACAACGCATCCGCTTCAAGCTCAACCTCCTCAGGTTTAAAGACATGAGACGGTTCTGAAAATTATCGTCAGAGCTGAGAGACGTGGAAGATGTCGTGCATAGCCCGATACCTCTGAGGTAACTACAACCAATAGGTAACCGTCCCAACTCCCTCCAATACATCAAACGGCCCGACGTACCGCGGTGAAATGTTACCCCGTCTCTGAATCCTCTTGTGTCCCAACCTTGGTGTGACACACAGGAAAACCTGATCCCTAATCTCGAACTCTAGAGGTCATCTCCACTGATCACTATAAGACTTTTGTCGAGAATGTGATGTAGCCATCCTCTTCCGGATCAACTCTCTCTGCTCTGAGGTCTCTTGAACAAGACGAGATCCCAGTAAATCTTCCTCTCCTGCCTACAGCCGGCATAAAGGTGATCGGCATGTCCTACCGTACAAAGACTTATAAGGTGCCATCTGAATAGTTTCCTGAAAACTGTTGTTGTAGGCGAACTTCACAAGAGGGATATGTTTCTCTGAAGAACTTCAAAAGTCTAGAATGCAAGCTCGGAGCATATCCTCAAGAACCTGGATCATACGCTCGGACTGGCCATCTATCTGGGGATGGTATGCTGTACTCAAAAGTACTTGTGTACCCAAAGCCCTCTGAAGCCCCTGCCAAAACCGAGAAGTAAAGCACGCATCCCCGTCTGAAATAATGGAGTGTGGAACTCCATGCAGTCATACAATCTCTCGAATGTGTAGTCATCCCAGATCATAAACACTAAAGGTCTCCTTGATCGGTAAGAATTGAGAAACCTTCGTAATCCTGTCGACGAAAACCCAATTAGCATCGTTCCCTCAAGGCGACCTCCGAAATCCGGTCACGAATTCTATCGCGACATCGTTCGACTTCCACTCCGAAATGGGTAACTAGTACAAAAGGCCTGCTGGTCGCGGATGCTCCACCTTCACCTGCTGACAAGTAGAATACCTAAAGACGAAAACCACAAAATCTCTCTTCATACCTGGCCACCAGTACTGGCGATGAAGATATCGATACATCTTGATGACTCCAGGATGAACTGCCCAAACCGAGGAATGAAAATCCCGCATCAGCTCCTCGCATATGTCTGCTGGCACCTATTCACGTCCCTGGAAAGGAAATATATCATCCTCACCCACTATCCATCTAGGAAGAGGGTCCTCTCCTGAAACACTCTCCCACAGGACTAAACCTTCTAGGTCTGATAGATGCCTCATCCTCAACCGATCAAGAAGGATAGAGGTAACAGCCACATATGATAGGTATGTCTGTCCCTGTCTATCGTGCACCTCTAGATGCATCTCAGAGAATAGATCCATAAGCTGACACTCACTGCTGGACTCCTGAACTGCCTGAATCTGAGTTCACCTGCTCAACGCATCTGCCACCGCGTTGCCCTTTCCTGTCGTATAGGAAATCTTGAAATCAAAAGACAGAAGATACTCAACCCACCTACGCTGCCTCAGATTCAGATCACGATGAGTGAAGATATACTTGAGACTCTTTTGGTCGGTGAAGACCCCAAAGTGCTCTCCCAAAAGGTAATGTCTCTAACAGCACAAGGCATGAACAACAACTGCCAAATCTAGATTGTGTGTCGGGTGGTTCCTCTCATGTGGCCTCAACTACCGAGACCCGTACGCAATGACTCCATCTCCCTGCATAAGAACATCGACCATCCTGATACCTGAAGCATCACAATAAAAAGTATAGATATTTCCTCTTTCTGGCAAGACTAGTATCAGTGCTGGAGTCAACCTTCCCTTAAGCTCTTCAAAGGATGACTCAAAAGAATATGACCACAAAACTTCTCCCCCTTCTTGGTCAAACCCATCAATGGTGCTTCTAGGCATGAACAGTTCGGAATGAAGCGTCTGTAGCATCCAGCCTGCCCTAGAAAACTTCGTACCTCAAAAACGTTCTTCAGCTGCTCCCAGGAAACTATAGCTCTCACTTTCACTAGGTCAACAGATACTCCTTCCTCTTAGATGACGTGACCCAAGAAGTGAATCTGATGCATCCAAAAGTGGCACTTCAAGATTTTAGTATAAAGTTGATGCTCTCTCAGTGTACTAATAACAATCTCAAGATGAGTTGCATGGTAATGCCGAGTGTGAGAGTACACCAAGATATCGTCCATGAAGACCACGATGAAGGAGTCCAAGTAAGGATGGAACACTCTTTTAATCAGTGCCCTGAAAATTACTGGCGCATTCGTGAGACCGAATGGCATAACCGTATAATCATAGAGACCATACCTTCTCTTGAAGGCTGTTAGAGGTATATCTGATGGTATAATGTGCAACTGATGATAAACAGACCTCAAATCGATCTTTTAGAACACACAGGCTCCTCGAAGATGATCGAAAAGATCATCAATCCTTCGCAAGGGATATTGGTTCGTGACCGTCAGCTGGTTTAGCTTCCGATAATCCACACAGAGCCTAAGGGTACCGTCTTCATTCATCGGAAATAGGACAGGTGAACGCCAAGGAGAAGTACTGGGTCGGAGGAAACCCTTTGCCTAGAACTCCTCCAACTACTTCTTAAGCTCCTACAACTCAGGTGTAGCCATCTTATAGGGAGGAATGGACACTGGTGCCGCTCCTAGCATGAGCTCAATAGATAAGTCTACCTCAAGCTCCGGAGGCAAACCTGAGAAATTCTCTGGAAAGATATCTCTGAAATGATCCACCACTAGGGGAAAGTCCAACTATGAAGTCCCATGATCATCCAGATAAAGACTAGAAATCTGGGTCTTAACCCTTCCTAGCCCATGATGCTCGAGTCCTGCTTGACTCCCTCGAACATCCCATTCGCCTCAATGAAGAAAATATTCACCCTCTAGTGAAATGAAACTCACCCTGCGGTGAAAACAGTCAATGACTGCCTGGAAGGGGACCATGAAGTCCATCCTGAGAATTAAATCATAGCCTGTCATCTCTAGGATATAGAGATCCCATAAGAAATGATACCCTGCAACCTTGAGAGGGAACTCTCTGCACTGACGTACACTAGATGTCATCGTTCCCATAGGTGTGTCTAGTGTCAAAAAGTCAGCAGAAGAAAATATATAGTGACCAAGGCTCTCCATAACAACAACAGAGATAAAGCTATGCGTAGCACCAGTATCGAAAAGATATGTAGATAAAATTGAGGCTACTAAGATTGTACCTCAAACTGTAGAAGGTCCGGGAGTCTTCTCCTGAGAGGACTGGTCCATCGCAATAGTCTGACCTGCCCCGCAGCCCTGTGACCCTGCCTGAACACTCTGAGCTGATCCTCCCTGCTGACGCTGAATGACCGGTGACTGACCCACACGACCTCGACCTCCACCTCTGCCTGAATAGCTAGAGGAACTCCAGTTCCCCGACTGGTGAGAAACTGGTGGTGCTGGTCCTGAATGAGGAGTCATGGAAGAACCCTCGTACCAGCTAATGGTGAGAAAACATGGCAGAAACGCTGAAGGTGACCATCTTGCCGCAAGATCGGCACTCCAATGGGTCTCTCTAGGAATGCGGCCTTGTGTGCCCTACACTTCAACACTGGTATCATACTACATGGCTACCTGAAAGATGTATCTCGCCTCCTCGGATCACCGCATGTAGAATTCGTACGGTGCTTCCTGCTATCAACTGGAGGAATACTAGTTCTGGAAGCAGAACCGCCCTAGTTCGCAGCTCCAAAGTCTCTCATATTTCACACCGCAATCAGTGCCTCGTTGACGATGGAAGTTATGGAAGTCAACTGAAAGATATTCATCTAGGAACGGATCTGCCGCCAGAGATCATCCTCAAACATCCTTGCTAAGAACATCCCATATCCACCCCAGAGCGGTGTAAAACGTTGCTGCTCGGTGAAATGAGAAGAATACTCCATAAAAAAAGAGTACCATACTCTAGACCCATGAACACCCGGGCTCGATCGGCCCTCAGGGTCTCCAGGTAGATGTTGTCATAAAACAAGTGCTGGAACTCCTCCCAAGACAAAACCTGCTGAGGACCCGCATGTGGGATCACATCCCACCACCTCTTGGCAGATTCTCCTAGCATATAGGTAGCGAGAATGACCCACCTCTCTGGAGGAATTTCCAGATTCTCAAAGATAGTCAGCATGGATTGCAGCCATGACTCTGAAGCATGTGGTCCTTCTTTCCCTGAGAAATTAAGAGGATGGTGCTGCTAGAAAACTCACGAAAAGTATTCCATAGTCATGGCAGGGGGTGGTGCTCCCTGAATGGTTTGCATCATCCTCATAAATCCTTCCCTAAACCATGCATCGGTTCCTACAACTGGTACGACAGCCAGTGCCAAGGCTGGCATGACTGGAGGATCGGCAGAAAGTCCTTGATCAGCCATATTTGGCATCTGATCACTATCCTACAACTGACGCACAACCAAAGGACATCTCAGAGGCAGAGCTCTGAAAGATCAAAATCATAACTTAGGTCAATAATAACAAAGACAGAGAACAAAAGATTACAAAACTGAACAGGATAAGGAAACACCCAGGTTTTACAAAACATAACTACACGATGTGTATAAACCCTACACAGTGTGTACTTAACTATATTCCCCTTCCCGAGTCTCCATGCACGGCTAACCCACACGGTATTCTTAAACTGAGACTGCACGGTGTGTTACCTGTGGACACGGAATGTATTAGATAAGGTTTCAATGACCCGTGTGGTTAGTTACACGGCCGGTTACACGGCTGAGGCTACACAGCGTGTTCCGAACAAACACGGCATGTACTTGAAGATTTTTTCCGACTTGTCTTGTTGGTGACACAACTAGGTACATAGAATAAGGATACATGGTGTGTTTATACATAACACGACGTGTATTACACGATCTTCCCAGACCTGTGTTGTTAGTGACACAGCCGCGTACACGGCTCACTACTACACGGCGTGTATCTACTGTACACGACGTGTTCCTGGAGATTTTTTACAACACGTGTTTCTGTTCTCATAGCCAGTGACACGGTTTAAAAACCACACATCGTGTATATATAAATTACACACCATGTATTCTAGGTTTTTCCAGTAAGTAGCTTGGAAACTGCACGGAAACCGAGAAAACACTGAAAAACAAGCATGAAGGTGCCAAATTCCGATCCGTGAGGGCCCATACTCCCCATGAATCAAAGCTTGGAATCTCCTCCATATCATATATAAGGAAAAAAAATCAATAATCCACCAAGTTCCAATTCATGAGGGCCCATAACACCTCAATAACCAAAATTTGGCGTTCATTTAAGAAAGGTATAATACAAACAACTTCTCTATCAAACTGCAGGGATTCTATCAAGGCATCTATCACAACAGCATGCATAATCTACACAACGTCTATCACAACAACATGCAATTTATAATTCACCCTAGATGGAATGGAAAGAATGCATGGCATGTGATTTCTAACAAGTTCCCATATGATGCATGAGATGTCATACCCTCATCTCATCAGGTTGTGACAGAAATAGAACCACAGTATCAACAACAACAACAACACAAAGCCTGTGAATAACTCTATATGAAATCAGATCAATTGTAACATAGAAAAATTAGAAAACTGTAATAAGTGAGGTCGATTGGCATTCCCCTGTACACGAGTTAGCTTCTCCTGAGCACAACTTAATACCAAGTACTGAATCCGTCCTATCCCTACCCAAGGCTCCAAACAGTAAATCATGAGAAAAGAAACCCTCTCATACCACTTTTTAATGTCCCGGTTCTGGAAGCCAACCAGAGGTTCCCCGTACCTGGTTGGTCGCATGGCCTCAAGCGCATTTCCCTGAATGCCAGAGGCTTCCAACTAGTAGAGAAGGCCTTGGGTGTGATAGTGGGGAAAAATATGACCTCATTGGAAGAGTACACAGTAGATATAAACAACACACAATAGCGGAAGTAATAATAATCCATACAGAAATAAACATCAGATGACTGAAAGAAGAAAACTGGAGCACGCATATATTATAATGATGCATGATACATATGTCCAGGAAAGCAGCCAAACAAGTCACAATGCTGAATACAATAATAAACCATAGTGCAAAACAAAACAGGTAAACTCCTCAGCATTGCAAGCCATAGCTTGTTCCCATGCTCTCCAACTCCACAGTAAGTCAAGTACCTGAAGTAGAAGGGACCTTTCCCTTATCAATACCAGCAACAATATAGTCTATTTGGGCCCAAAAGTATCACCCAAATAGGGTGTGAGACAAATTCTCAGTAGGAAACCACCCAAATATCCATTCCTAACAGTCAGTGAAGACATGGCAAGTAAAAGTACAGAAAGCAGTAAACAGGAAAGCACAAAGAAACTACAATCCACATTGTCTAGCATAGAAAGTACACAACTAACAGCCAATCAACAAGTAGAACAATAGGTAACCCCCTGGGTAGTTCTCAAAGCCTAACCATTATGGTTCAACATACAAGTACTAGCAACCCTCTGGGAGGCACACACAGTCTCACCCCTCTAGCTCAACTAAAGAAATAATAAATAGACTCTTTGAGGAAGCAGTCACCGTCAATTCCCCATGTAGTCTCGTATCGTACTAAAGGCTCTCTGGGGAAGCAATCAACATCTCCTTCCCCCTGTGGCCCATGTCGAGGAAAAACAGACTCTCTGAGGAAGCACTCAACCTCAATTTCCCCAGGGGTATCACATTATAATTTATAGACACTCTGGAGAAGCCCTTACATCTATTCTTCCTATGGTCTACTACACTAGGTTCTCACAGCCCTGTGTCAAACAAACTTACATAGTGTGCGTATCTCCCGAAATAAACCTCATGAACTACTTGGATATCATTCTATGGTACAACAGCATAACAGTACAAAAGTTCCACTATCCTACAACTAGGCATGGCAACTGGCAAAACTCATAACAGGAAAAACATGCATGTAAAAACAACCAAAGCACAGTAAAGATTACCCTATTCACAAGCATCGACCTCTACTCAAGAAATCAAGAAAAATAGCCAAACAACAGGGGAAAAAATATGAAACACACAATACCTCATTTTAGGGAATTGGTAGAATTGAAAAAAATATTCAAAGACTTCCTACAGAAACGCACAAACCACCTACCCCGATCAAAAGAGATCGATATACTTGAACCATGAGGATAGATTCTCCTTATAACGACATAGATCTATGGAAATGCACAAAATTATCAACCCACGGTATCTTGAGAAATATGAGAAATTGGAAAACAATGCTCTAGGATAAGGAAGGGATTACTGCTACATTTCCAACGCAATTGACGTTTGTCGATTCCGAGAACAGACGAAGGCTTGGGGCTCGGGGAAGTTCTACGGCTGTACGAGTTCTCTCGGACGCAGAACCTGATGAAAGAAGCGAGTTTTTTTCCTTCAGGCACAACCCCGGTCTGTTTAATGAAAAAAAGAAAATACACGGTGTGCACTTCTGGGGTACACAACATGTACTTGGCCTTTACGTACTCCGATTTAAGTGGCCTCCACATCGCCCCTAGACACCGTGTGTGTGTCCCGGATACGGCCAACACACAACCTAGTGCTGCATCAAAGTAAACGGCGTGTACTTATAAAGTACATGGCGTTTACTTAGAAAATTTCCAAATTCACCACTTTTTCTCAAAAATGACCAGAAAAGGAAAAACATACCTGAAATGAAGATCTGAGTTCTTACAAGAGAGAATTTTTTGATGTGTTTTCTGAGGAATTGAATGGTCTTACTTCTAGAAGAGATGTTGAATTCTTGATTGATCTTATACATAGGTTGTTTCTAATATCCAAGACTCCATATATAATAAATTTTGTGGAGGTTTAGAATCTAATGAAATAACTACATGAGAATATGGGTAAAAGGTTTATACAATGAAGTGTTTCACTTTGGGGTGCACCAGTCCTTGTTGTCAAGAAGAAGGATGATTCAATGCACCTTTACCTTGATTATCATGATCTCAACAAAATCACAATAAAGAACAAGTATCATTTTCCATTAATTGATTATTTTTTTGATTATTTATGTGGAGAACAATACTTATCCATGGTGGATCTATGGTTGAGATATTATCAAGTAAGGGTGAAGATGTAGGATATCCCTAAGACTACATTTCATTCAAGGTATGGGCACAATGAATTTATAGTAATGCCTTTCAAACTCACTAATGATCTTGAAATCAACAGGGATTTGATGAGTATTGTCGTAGTAGATTACCTCGATAAATTTTTGTTAGTCATTATAGACGATATTATAATATACTCAAAAATCAAGGAGGAGCATGAGGAGTATCGAAGCACTTTACTAGAAACCTTGTGAAATAAGAAGTTCTATGCAACATACAACAAATGTGAGTTCTAGTTTAATGAAGTCTCATTCTTGGGGAATATCATCACAGGAAATGGGATATTTGTGGATGCCTACCCAAAAAAAAAAGAAATTGAGGGATGGGAAAGGCCAACATCTACGATTGATATCTGCAGCTTCCTAGGGTAAGCTAGATATTATCTCCGATTTGTGAGAAATTTATCACGATTGTCAAAACCTATTTCCAAGATAACTCAGAGGGGATTCATATTTTCTCAGAATAATGAATGTGAAAAATGCTTTAGGGAGTTGAAAAATATTCTTATCATTGCCCATGTGCTCATACTACCCACATGTGGGGAGATTTTTGTAATCTTCAATGATGCTTTGAAGAGGGGTCTGAGTTGTGTGTTGATACAAAATGACAAATTCATCACTTATGCCTCTATGAAGTTGAAAATTAATGAGAAAAACTATCCCACTCATGATCTGGAGTTGGAAGATGTGATCTTTACGTTGAAAATATGGCATAATTATCTTTTTTTTGGAAAAGTGTGAAATATATACGGATCACAAAAATCTGAAATATATATTCAAAAATAAATAGCTGAACATGTGCCAATGAAGATGGGTAGAGCCCCCCAAGGATTACAATTTCTCAACCCATTACCACTCTAAGAAAGTGAACAAGGTGGTAGAAGATCCAAGTAGATATGACCCAAAAATTCTATCATCGATGGTAATTGAAAGGGATACAATCTTCTTAGATATGGGGAATATAGACATGTGAATCAAAAATAAGGGAAAATTATCAATCCTTTAACAAAATATAGCTCAACAATATCTTTTGCAAAGGATAAAGGATTCTAAAAATGATTATGTGGCAATTCATAAGAATGTTGAAGCTATCAAAAAATGAAAATCCTCAAAGATCAATGTTAATAAAGAAGGAATGGTGAGATTTGTTTCAATACTATGTGTTCTATAAAATCCATATTTAAAGAAAGAACTTTTTGATGATGCACATAGTTTGAATTTCTCCACTCACCCAAGAAACAAAAAGATGTATTAGAATCTCCAAGAGCATTATTGGTGGCATAACATGAAGAACGAGATCGCCGAATATACATCAAAGTTCCTAGTATATCAGTATGTGATTGATGAGAGGATGAAGTATAAGGGGATGATGCAACCATTACCCGTAACAACATGGAAATGAGCGAAAATAACTAGGGACTTTAACTGCAAAATTCTAAAGACATCCCAATGAAATAATGCTCTCTGGGTTTTGGTGGACCATATTATAAAAATGGAACACATCATCATGATTTGAGAAGATTTCTCATTGGATCAACAGGAAGGGATATACATCAGAGAAGTGGAAATGCTGCATGGTGTATCAATATCGATTATATCTGATCAAGATCAAAGATTCACCTCTAGGTTCTAAAAGAATATCCAACATGCTATTAATACTGATCTGTGCTGCAATCTGATGATCAATCTGAGAAATCTATACAAACACTTGAGGACATGTTGAGAGCATGATTGATGGACTTCAATGGAGGATAAGATCAACATCTTTCTCTTGTTGAGTACTCTTACTACTACATTTTTTACACATGCGTCCAAATGGCTCCTTATTAATCCCTTTAAGGGAAGAGGTGTAGAACACCAACATGTTGGAATGAAGTTGGGGAGAGAAAACATCTACGTCTATAAATGGTTGAAGAAATTGTTGATAAGGTTAAGACCATCAAGTAGCGCATCAAGACTTTAAAGATTCGATAGAATAGTTATGATGATAACCATAGAAGAGGCCTAGAGATTGATTTTGAGATATGGTTTTCGTTAAAATATCACTATGGAAGAGAGTAATGAGATTTTGGGAAGAAGGGAAATCATAGTCCAAGGTACATCGACCCATTTGAGATCCTTAATTGCATCAGATAAGTGGTCGATCGACTTGTAGTCTCACCAAACCTGTCTCAAGTACATGATGTGTTCCATGTATCACACATATGGAAGTACATACCAGAACCAAACCATGTACTCAATCGAAAGGTGATACCGTTGGAGAATGAGCTCTAATATGAATAGAATCCAGTGATGATCTTAGATCACAGGGAAACATTTCTATGAAATAAGTCAATTTACCTCATCAAAGGGTTGTAAAGAAACCAAAAGTTCGAAGAAGCAATATGGGAACCAGTGGAAGTGGGCTGCCATGGTGATTCAGTCAACGATCACCCAGATGTTATCATGTCCCCTAAACGTATATGGTAAACCCTTCATGAAGTGTAATTACCTAATCATTTATGAATAAAATTTTCTTTTATTTTAATTTCTTAGGGATATAGAAACCCACATGCACAATTTTTTTTATTATCAGGTTTAAATGACCTTTAATTATCATTAGCATTGATAATATTACCATTGAACATTGACCACACAACTAATATAAATATAAGGTTTTAACAAATACTTTCAACATGTACAAAAGAAATGATGGCCTCATCTAGTTGACTCGGGATGTACGAAGCTCATTTTTAGGAGCTCACAAAGGAGGTAGTGTCATTGGGCTTCACTCTTGACCATGCCCAAGGTAAGCTTCAACACATTAAGAATGAATTGACTCAACTACGGGAGAATATGATGTTAATAGATATTACAACCTGAGTGATGTTATCTGGGACACCCGAAGAGTTTTTCACCATTGCAAACCATACCATTAGGTCTTATGAGGGTGTTATAAGGGGTTATGTAACAAGGTATTAGTTACTTATTAGGTAACACCTTTCTAAAAATAAAATTTGTATTCAATAAATTCCATTATGTTTTTAGTCTTTCTTAAAAAATGATGATGTTTATAAATTGATTTTCCCAGGTAAAAATGTTATTTTGATAAATATATGAATTATTATATTAAACTATTTTTTTATTAATATTATTATAAAAACAATTATTTTAAAAGATGATTATATAAGTTCCTTATCTCTGAATGATTAGTTAATAAAATTGATAAGAGTTATAATTTTATACGATAAAATGGAAAGAGTATTTTTAGAGAATTTATCTTAAAGAATTATTGAATTTTTAAAATAATTAATATTTAAATAAAATATTATTATCAAATTAATTTATTAAAAATAAATGAGTTTGTAATTTTTATGAATTTAAATTTAATTTTTTTAAGGTTTAAAAACTATTTTTGTCAATACCCATCAATTTTAAATAAATGTATGTTAGTATTTTAAAAGTTAAAAGTAAAAAATTTATAAAATTATTTTGATAAAATAAATATTATTTTTTTGAATCAACATATAGAAATTATCAAATAGTTAATTTTTCATAAATTTCAGAGACAACCGAATTTTTCCGTAAAAATTAAATAATATAGAACTATATAGAGCATTTTATGACATCATAATGGCCCAATAGTGATGTAATGAATACTATAAAAGAAATATACCACCAAATATATTTTTTAACATTAAAATTGTGTGACTTTATATTTATTTGACTTATTTTATAATGCCTTTGTGAATACTCTAAAATGTATAACAAATTTTATGATTTTAATATCATTTTTTTAATAATCTTACTCACCTCCACTTATGAAAGGCTAATATTTTAATATCTTTGGACCTTGGCCTTATAAAAAATATTCAACACCACTTTGGAGAAAACCATGGGCAAAAATTATTTTATGGTTTGTGGTTTTGAATATTTGATTATATAGATTCCAAAAACTAAGTTTGTGAAATATTAAAGAATTCACCTATCATTTCCTATATAAACCCACCTATTCTCCCACTTTTATTCACTCAAAATCGTTAAAACATGTACATAATCTTACCTCCCCTCTATATAATACTTTCAGGGCTCTACAAGCTCTCAGGAAGTCCCTCTTCTTACGTTTGATGTCACACACTCTAGTAAGGGTTTTCTTCCTTTCTCATTTTAATCCAAGTTTCCTTATGTTGATACACACACTTATTTTCAATTAAAAATGATTGGGTATGTTTTTTCACCTACCCCATATGGCCCTTAATATGTTTGAATGATGATAGACTCCTTTCTCCCCCATTAATCCCTCCCATGTACACCCATTACCATGCAGAAATTTCGTAAGAGTTATTTCATTACTCAACTTTATTCATGTTTCATTATTATGTTACGCCATATATACATGAAATGGGAAGTAATAGGGTTATATAAATACATGTTTTATTATTGTGTTACGCCATATATTTACAAATTCCTTATGTATGAACATGTATTTATATGACCCTATTACTTCCCATTTCATGTATATATGATAATAGACCCCTTTTTTCTCTCATCAACACTTTTTATGAATTTTTATGTCACATCATTATGTTGTCGAAGTTACACCATGACTTTCCATTTGAGAATTGTCATATAGTGAATACCATACCCATTCCCCTATCAATGGTATTAAACTTTATGAACATATACATTTTTTACTGATTAAATACACATATTTATTCAAAAAACCTTGATCATAGAATGAATTATTGTAGAGACCCAATCTTGGCGTACATGGAAATTACATTACTTTGGAAGAATACTTAATACATAACAAAAATAGATGCCCGGACACCATATTATTTTAGTGTCTTTAGAAACTCGGAACATAATCTTCTAATCATGGTAAAAGATATTCAACATCTCCCATAAAGATTTTCCGCTTTTTTCTTACCTAAAACCACTCATTATATCCTGGGGAAAAGAAAACATAGAAAGGGTGATCTCAAATTCTCAGAAAGGGTAAACATGGAGAACATAAAACAAACCATAAACATTTGAATGTAAAAACATGAACATAAAATTTAAACCACAAAATCTTGAGCAATGACATAAATCATGGCAGTATGTAAGTCATGGATAATAAAGGAACATTAGTCCTGATAAAATAGCAAGGTAATAAAACATGGATTTGTGGAAAACCATCAAGAACATAATATGATTTTCATAGTAGTTAAGGAATTGCTTCCAAGACCATCATTGTGGACGAAGTCCATTACTAAACCGGGTTCACATTCCTTTCTAGCCCTGTATTACTGAACCAAATTTACATTCTGTTCCCTCCATGTCTATCTCATGATATATAAACCTTTACCCAATGCATTGGAGGGAGATATAGGCCCCAACCTCTTCCTAATGAAATCATTCTTACATGTTCCACAAAATAAACATAAATCATTCATCACAACCCAAAGAATAAAATGGGTTTCATGAAAATCATCCAATCATATCATAATACATATAAAACAAATAGATATAATTTCATCATAAAAAAATAAAAACATGTAAATAATAGAGAAATTATACTTTAAATAAGACCATATTAGTTAATTTGATCTTAGATGGAAAATATTTTTGATGAAACACATGAAATGAATTCTTGAAGAAAATATCCTTTCTTCTTCAAAATCATTTTCTTTTCAAAAAATTCCTTGAAATTTTAAAATAAAATAATTTTAATGAAAATAATCATGAGATATTGTAGAGTATGATTCATTGAAATAAGGCATTAGGAAACCATAAAAATTTGTTCATGCCGTATAAGTTAAAAAACATTTTTCTCATGCTTTTTCCAGAAAAGTCAAAAAGTATCTCGTACCGAAAACCAAAAAATATTCCTTTCACATATTTCAATAAAATTTCAGCAACGGGTAAAATTGTATTTAAATTTTTTTTGGAGGATAGAAATAATTTTATATATTTATAAAACATGGACATTGATGAGTAATATTCCCCAGTAAATACTCATGTATACACAATCTTGAATAAAAATGAGATTGCAAGATATTCCTTTACCATAGGTCCAATATGCTTTGTATGTATCCGAAACTCCTATATAATGATTTAAATAATGTCACTGACTTATTACAAAATAATTTTTATTATTATGATATCATATATGGTCATATTCTTATCTATTTATAAGAACATTTCATTATTACTCGCTATTCAGGTGTTAACTGCTTTATGTTCTTATGCATTTTTTGTTGAATAAATTATTATTAATATTTTTAAGTCATATTTATATCATTTTCATAATGGTATTAGTATAATATATATCATATTTATTCAGTCGATTAATTTATATAATCATTATTCAATGAAAATCATGCAGAATGAATAACATCATATCGTGGAGATGGTAAGCCATACGTACGCACGAGTGACGATATCATTCCCATGATTGTGGAATTATATTTAAGTGTATAGTGTATGATATTTCATAATAAATATCACATTAAAATAATAATATATAGTTATTTATTCTATCATTAAACAAATCCAATTATGTTGGTGATGAAAAAAATATTACACCACGACGTGGAGATGGTAGCCCGTACGTACACGCACGTGGTGATTTCATTTTTCATAGTACGGATAGAAGATGAAATATGGTTGTTTCATATTAATAATAACTTATCAGTATACAAGTGATACTAGAGTTGTTATTTAATAATGAAACAAATCATATAGAGGAAGTAGAAGAAGAAATAAGTTTAAAAAAATCGGTAAAAGATATTACCTCTTCTTCGACGTGCCTCTTGTAAACCTCCTATTAGGGAACTAATGATGGTATTTGAAGAACACTAAGACCTATAGTATGTTTATAGGGAAGTTTAGAAGGAAAATGGATAGTTTTTGTCCGAATTTAAATGCTAAAAATAGGGTGAAGGGGAGACGGAGGAGGTTTCCTTTTACAAGAGAGGATAGGGGTACTTTTGGAAAACTCAAATTTTTTAAATTATAATAAACTCAAACCCCACATAAAAAACTCCAAAATGAATCAAATTCAAATATAAGATGATATAGGGTTGTAATATCATCCAAAAATAAAATTTATACATTTTTTTAGTATATTTAAAACCATATCAGTTTGATTTATTTATATTTAATCTATTTAATTTTATTTGTGGTAATAATATTCTAAATTTTAAATAGTTATAAATACTTACTTATGTGTTGGGAATTTTCCATAATTGGATTTTTTATGAAATTAAAGACCATATAATATTCAATTTGTAACTTTTTAATATTTTTTTAATTTTTAAACAATTTAATAATATTTTATTTTTTAAAATATCAATAGTGTCAATTTTGACAGTATACATTTATTTGAATTTAAATAAATTCCACACAGAAGATAAATTCGAACCGAAATGTTTAATAGATTCCTAAAATTTCAGATTAATCTATAAAATTCGTGGAGAACATTAATTAATTCATAATATTTAGTTTAATATTTGTAAAACCATTTATTTGATATTTCCTTTAATAAAATAATTACTAAAACATTATTGTATAATTATTTTATATACTTATTTGTTGCATAAAAATTAAAAATGAAATAATATGATGAATAGAAATCTAATATATTTCATTAGAATAATTATATTCTAATTTAGAATCTAAAAAACAGAATATTTAAATTGTTATATTTATTAAATTATAAAGGTGACAACTTTGACATCATTTAAAATAAAATAATATAAGTGTCATAATCTCTTCTATAAGGCTCAAAATGGTAAAAATAATACCCTTATATGATTATGGTTTAGTTATACATGACCAATAAGTTTTTTTCATGTGTTTGGTCCTTTTGATGGTTATTATTATTTTAATAAAAACTATATTATTTATTTTTTACATTAAATAAATAATTTCTACATCATTAATGTATAAGGTATTAAGGTAATTATATATTTCATAAAAATTAAAAATTAATTACATTGATTAATAAAAAAAATTAGATTTTAAATTATTAGTTATAATCAAATATATATTATTTATAACCTTATATTAAAAATAATTTAATTATTAGTGTTTCAGTGAGACATATTTCACTTTTCATTAAATAAAATAAATTAAATGTCTTAATCTCATTCAAGTGAGTTCCAATAGATTCCATTTCGACCCAATTATGCTTTATAGTGAACTATAACAATCCAATTATATTAAGACAAGTGTTAGGGTAATTTTAAAATATTATTTTTACCCTTAATTACCATATTTATCTTTAACTGTGGTAAATAAAATTAACCGTAGTTACTATTCATAATGCCCATAAATAAAATAAATCTCGTAACATAATTTTGACCTACTGATTTCAAATATGGAATTTATTTTTATAATTTCACGACAGAGAACATGCAGTAATTAATTTAAAATTAATCCCTTTATCAAAAAATGGGTTTTTGTTTAAATTTTTGCAAAAGATTGAAATGTTTTAACCTATGAATTCAGCTCAAAATTAATGATAATGAAATAATTATATTAAATGGTAAAAATAACTTCTTTTTATACTGTAAAACCATTCACTATTATAATTTACCCATATAAACTATATGGATGAAAAAGTTGTTTTTAAGAAAAATTTAGCGTATTTTTACTATTCATAAAAACATGAAATTTATCAGAAAAATATGAAATATTTACCCAAAGTAAATTTTTATATCGTAACTCAAAAAAAAATTATGTAGTTTTTCAATTTTAACTTATAAAATTGTAAAAAGTTTTATTTAATATGGGTGCGCCATCAAAAGGCAAAAAAATGCGTTTTTTGAAAAATATTTCTTTTATCCAAATAATTGATTTTGTTCTCATACCATGTTCTAGAAAATGTGTAAGATTAATAATAATGTTATAAAATTGAAAATTTTGTTAATAAGATTCATAAAATCTTGTGCATAATAATATTATAATAATATATCATTGTTTAATGAAACTCGTTATTGTGTACCACGTAAGCTATTGAGGAATGTCTCTCTCATGTGTAACGCAAGACATATTAGTGTTTCATTTAGTGAAAGATTACTTTTTGTTCTATATAATAGAATCCAAACATAGTTTATTTATACATTGAAAAAAATCTATCCTCAATGTTTTGCAAAATATATTCAATAAAATAAACTTGAAATCGTGTGTTACACAATCCAAGAATAGTGTTGTATATACTGTAATATAATATAGTGTTGGGTATAGAACAATATAATTTTGGTGATGCATAAAAAATAAGACATTTAAGAAATCAATGACAATCCATCTTATAAATTTTCTAGGTGTTACATTCTACCCCACTTAAAATGAATTTCTCCCTCAAAATTATTCGGGACTATAAATGGGTTTTATATGATAGTTTTTTTCGTAGAATTCCACATCGTAAAATGTAATAGTAAAACATAATTTTAAAAATAATGTTAGAAATATAATGGTTACCCAAATTAACTCATCACTATGCTTCGACATAGGAGAACATAGGATTAAACATGGATATGGAAGAGAAATCTAACCAATAAGTTCTTATAAAGAGTGGTAGAGAACATGGCTATGAAGAAGACATAAATTTGTGTTGACCTAAGGTACCAGCTAATTCATCCATTATGAGGGTACTGGGACAAAATTTTTGGTTTTCAAGATCATTTCCCTAAAGTTGATGAATTTTTTCACAAGGATAAATACGTACTTGATTTCAGTGTAATATCATCAATGGTCATTCCATGAACAATTTACACTTCACCTCTTATTTAAAGAAATGAAGTTGAATTTTTTATTCTTGAAGTGTTAGCAGATCATTCGATATAATGATAGGTCATTACATCTGTCTCTATAACAAAAAGGATAACACATGTTATTAAATATAAATGCATCCTTCTATGGTGAGATTAATAGTATATGGTTCCAAAAATGGACTTATAATTCATTTATCATATCGCTTAATAAAATAAATCTAATTTCTACTAACAAAAGACTTCCAGAGGCTAGTGGTATATGATAATGTCCTATCACACTTCGGTTGTGGGTTCGATTATCGCATCCTTGTCTAACGTGATGGGTTATCGCCCGTCCTATGGGTTTTTATTTTTCTAAAACAATACTATTATAACATTCCAGAAATAATAAGAAATAAGTTATATCTTTAAAAAATACTATCTGATGTCCAACATAATTCATTCCAACATTTAGGTTTATCCAAAATACTTCTGTCCAACATCACATTACAATAAAAATAATTACCAGAAAGGTCGTATAAAAAACATGTGAAAAACATCATTTATTCCCTATATATCATATGATATATATTTTTGGTGACATTCCAATCATGTGAATACCTTAATCATGTATTCTCCTGAAACATGAATTACAATAGAATCTTAATGAAAACATGAATTTTTTGAAAATTTAACTCTTTCCACGCAACAAAAATACCAAAAAATTCAATATAACCAAACCATGATATCACTTTCTCCATTTACCAGTCCTAATCTCATTAATACTATCAAACAAATTATTTTCTCCCTATCTCTTCCTTATGCGCCTATCAACTGCATTCCAAAAGTATTTCAATCACATTTCATGGTTACCGGTACCATTCAACATATACTTTAAAAAACTCAAGGAAAAACAATAGAGTAACAATTCTTAGGTTTTTCATTATTCCATCGTACCATACATTATTATTGATAAACATGTAATCATTCCACTGTCTTCTTAAACCTTTAACCGAGCTTCATCATTTTATTCCTCAACACTTCTTTCATATTATATATCATTTGTAGTCTTTTCATCATCATAATCAAAAATACTACCCATTCGACCATGTTGATTCTCTTCATGATATTTTCCCTTAGGGAATTGGTTTTTATAATGCCCGTACATTCCACATTTAAAACATTTAACCATTACTGATATCTTATCAATTCCATTATCATTGTCCATTGTGTTTACCAAACCTCTTCTTTTGCAATTACTAGATTTTTGTCCTTTTCCAAACCCAAATAATCTTCAAGTTCCTTTCAAAATTTTTCATTGATTCCTCTTCCCACATGATTTACATGCGAGAAATTGAACATTATTTCTTCTATGATCATCCTAAATCTTCATATTTCTCTTGTTATCTGAGTGAGGAAACTTACCAAAGTTGAGATTATTGATCATATTGTGAGATTTCTGATTAGGTATAATAACGATGTTTCACCTTCCAAATCCTGTTTCATTTGGTTTCTCATGAAGAATATCATTCCATCCATCATATTCTCCACTGACCTGAATCATCTTGTTTCCATCCATTTTCTAAAACCCAAAAAGAATAGTGTGAGAAGAAAAAATCATAATAGGAAAACAAAAAAATTAGGGGGGTACTTTCAATCTCTATAATACTAGGTTATTCATGATCGTTACTAAATTCTATGACTGTAACATATATATATACCTAACCTTAGGTACATTCCAAGACATACCTTAGAAATATTTCTAGGGATCTCACTAAAGTTTTTGCATCCTAGTTTCCAAATGTTAACTAAACCATCACTCTGATACCAATAGTTGAGACCAAATATTTATGTACATGGACATTACATTACTTTTATGTAATACTTAATAAATAACAAAAAAAATGCCTAAAGACTGTTTTTGTTTAGGGTCTTTGGAAGCTCATAACATAATCATCTAATCATGTTGAAAGTTATTCAACATCTCCCATAATGATCGTGTCCTTTTGTTTTCTTACCTAAAACATTTCTATATAGCCCTAGGAAATAAAATAGATGAGGTTAGCTCAAATGCTCAGTAAGCATAAACATGGAGAACATAAAACAAACCATAAACATTTGAACGTAAAAACATGAAAATAAAATTTAAACATTAAAATCTTGAGCAATGACATAAATCGTGGCAGTATGTAAGGCACGGATCATAAAGGAACATTAGTCATGATAAAATTGCATGGAAATAAAAATATGTTTTTGTAAAACCATGAAGAACGTAATATGATTTACATAGTAGCTAAGCATTTCTGGCAAGACCATCATAGTAGAAAAAGTCCATTACTGAACTGGGTTTATTTGTCATTCCATCCCTATATTACTGAACCATATATAATTTTAGTTCTAGCCATGTCTATATCATGAAATATAAATCATTACCAAATTCATCGGAGGGAGATATAGGTCCTACCCATCTCATACTGAAATCATTCTTTGGTGTGCCACAAAATAAACATAAATCATTCATTATAACCCAATGAATAAGATGGGTTTCATGAACATCATCCCATCATAACATAATCCTTATAAAAAAATAGATATAATTTCATCATAATCAAAATCAATCCATGTAAATAATAGAGACATTATACTTGAAACATAACCACATTAATTAATGTCATCATAGATAGAAAATATTTTTGATAAAACACTTGAAATGAATTCTTGAGGAAAATATCCTTTATTTTTCAAGATCATTTTCTTTTCTCAAAATGCCATGGAATTTTAAAAGAAAATAATTTTCTTGAAAATAATCATGAGATCTTCTATAGTATGATTCTAGGAAATAAGGCATTATGAAACCGTAAAAACCCATTCATGCCATATAAGTTAAAAAAACATTATTCACATACTTTTTCCAAAAAAGTCCAAAATTATCTCACACCGAAAATGAAAATTGATTCCTTTCATATTTATTAATAAAAATTCACCAATGGAAAAAATTGGATTTATAAATTTTTAGGATGATGTAAATAATATTACATATTTAGGAAACATGGACGTGGATGATAAATATTCCCTAGTAAATACTCAAGTATAAACAATCTCGGATAAAAATGAGATTGTGAGATTTTCCTATACCTTAGGTCCGATATGAATTGTACGTATCCAAAACTATTGTATCATGATTTAAATAATTTAATTGACTTATTACAGAATCATATTTTTTTTATGATATCATATATGGTCATATTATTATTTTTCTATTAGTAACAGTTCATTGTTACTCGTTATTCGTGTGTTAACTGCTTTATGTTCTTATGCATGTTTTGTCAATTAATTATTTTTAATATTTTTAGGTTATATTTATATCAATTAAATAATATTATTAGTATAATATATATCAAATTTAATCATTAAATTGATTTATATAAACTTTATTCAATGATGATCTTGTAGAACGAATTTCATCACATTGTGAAGACGGTAGGTTGTACATATGCACGGGCGACAATATCATTCACATGATTGTGGAATTGTATTGAAGTGTATGATGTATAATATTTCCGAATAAATACCACTTTATGATAATCATATATAGTTATTTCTTCCATCATTATACCCATCCATGTATGTCAGTGATGAAAAAAAATATTACACCACGACGTGGAGACGGTTTGTCGTACGTACGCACACCTGGTGAATTCATTTTTCATAGAATGGATAGAAGATGGAATATGGTTGTTTCATATTCGTAATAAAATATCAGTATAAAAGTGATACTATATTTATTAATTAATAATGAAACAACTCATATAGAGGAGGAGGAAGAATAAATACGTTTGAAAGAATTGGTAAAGGATATTACCTCTTCTTCAACGTGCCTCTTCTAAACCTTCTATTAGGGAACTAAGGTTGGTATTTGAAGAATAATTTGACATCTATTATATTTATAGGGAATTTGAGAAGGAAAATGGGAAGGTTTTATCCGAGTTTCATAGCTCAAAATAGAGTAAATGGGAGAGGGATGAGGTTCCCTTTTATAAGAGAGGAGATGGGCAATTTTGGAAACCTCAAAAATACTAATTTATAATAAACCCAAAACCCAGATAAAAACTCTAAAATGACTCAAATAAGAATATAATATGAGATGGGGTTATAATCTCATCAACCAATAAAATGTAGACATTTTTTGAGTTTATTTTAATGCTTATCAATTTGAATTATCCTTATTTAATCTATTAAATTTTATTTATGGTAATAATATTCTAAAATTTAAATAGTTATCAAAACTTACGTATGTGGTGCGAATTGTCCATAATTGGATACTTTTTGTCATTGGAGACTATATAACTTTTAATTTTTAATTTATAAATATTTTTTGTGATTTTTAAACAATTTAATAATATGTTATTTTTATAAAATATAAATAGTGTCAATTTTGATAGTATTCATTTATTTGAATTTAATTAAAATCCACACAGAATATATATTCGAATGAAAATATTTAATATATTCCTAACATGTCATATTAATCAATAAAATTATTGTATCACATTAATTATTTATTTTAATATTTTTGAAACCATATATTTGATATTTCTTTTAATAAAATAATTACCACTACATTTTTGTATAATTATTTTATATACTTATTTTTTAAATAAAAATAAAAATTAAAATACAATGATTAATATAAATATTATATCATTTAGAAAATAATTTTACTAAAATTTATCACCTAAAAAATAGAACATTAAAATTGTCATATTTATTAAAATTTGAAGGTGAAAACTTTTACTTCATTTAAAATAAAATAATATAAGTGTCCTATTATCTTTTATAAGGCTCTAAATGGTTAAAAGGTCGATCCATGGATGCTTATGGTTTATGTATACTCGAAAAATAAGGTTTTTTCAAGTGTTTTGTCCTTTTTATGGGTATTATTATTTTAATAAAAACTATATTATTGATTTTTTCACTAAATAAATAATTTTTGCATCATCAATGTATAAGGTATTATGTTAATTATATATTTCTTAAAAATTAAAAATAAATTACCATGACGAATAAAAAAAATTATATTTAAAATGAGTATTTATAATTGAATTTATAACATGTATAACCCTATATTAAAAATAATTTAATTATTAAATATTGTGTGGGACATATTTCTCTTTTCTTTAAATAAAATAAATTAAAAGTCTTAATCTCATCCAAGTGGGTTCATATAGATTCAATTTCGACCCAATTATGTTTTAAGGAGAAATATAATCATCCAATTATATTAAAAAAGGTGTTAGGGCAATTTTATAATATTATTTTTACCCTTAATTACCTGATTTACCTTTAACTATGGTAAATAAAATAAACCATAGTTACTATTCATAATTCCCCAAAATAAAAGTATCCTATTAACATAATTTGGACCTACTGATTCCAAATATGGAATTTATTTTTCTAATATCAAGACGCTGAATTTGCAGTAATTAATTTAAAAGTAATCTCGTTGTCAAAAAAGGGGTTTTGTTTAAAACATTGCAATAGATTGAAATGTTTTTACCAAGAATTCATTGTAAAATTAATGATAATGACATAAATTATATTAAATTATAAAACTATATTCCATTTATTTTTTTAAAAAATCACTATACTAATTTATCCATATAAATTATCTCGATGAAATATGTTGTTTTAAAGTAAAATTTAGCTTATTTTTACTATTCATCAAAATATGAAAGTTATCAGAAAAATATGAAACATTTATCCAATGTAAATTTTTATATCCTGATTCAAATGAATTAGTTTATTTTTTAAAATTGTACTTATAAAATTCTCAAAAAATTTCATTAAAATGGGTGCATCATCAAAAGGTTGAAAATGTATTTTTTAAAAAATACTTCATTTATCAGAAAAATTGATTTTGTTATCATACAATCTTCTAGAAAATGATTAAGATGAATGATAATGTTATCAAATTCAAAACATTGTTAATATTGTTCATAACAGCTTGTTCATAATAATATTATAATAATATATCGTTGTTTAGTGAAACTCAGTATTTCTTACCATGTATGTTATCAAAGAAGGTCGCTCTTGTGTGTAACACACGCCAAGGTAGTGTTGCGTGTAGTGAATGATTCCTTTGTTTTTTGTGTATAACATAATCCAAGCATATTTCTTTTTTATGTTGAAAAAATATCTATTCAAAATGTTGCATAAAATAAATTATATAAATTGAACTTGAAATAGTGTGTAACACAAGCCAAGAATAGTGCTGCATATACTGCAAGATAATACGGTGTTGCGTATAACAGAAGCTAATCTTGGTGTTTAATACAACACAAGACATTGAAGCAATTAATGATAATCCATCTCATAAATTCTCAGGGTGTTACATTTATGTTGATGAATGAATCAATGTTTTATGATCAATGTGGAACACTTAAGCATGGGAATGAAGTGAAAGTGACAGGTTCCCCAAGAATTATATAGCACTTCAATGAATTGGGTAACTTTTAGTATCATGATACATCATTTTGGGACAATGGTTTACCTTATTCCTTTTAGGACATTTTCCCACCATGATTGGATAGGGGTTACCTGATTCATTTTTGTTTATAACGGAGTGTTTTAAGTTGTTGGAAAATTTCCCTGTTATTATAATCATGCTATATCATTATTTTATGTTCATGTTTCCATTATTCTCCATTGATATTCTTATTTCCTATCATGTAATTTATCCTTCATTTAAACCTTTTTTACTTCCTTACTGAACATTAAAGCTTGCCCCTTTGTTGTGAACATCCTCAGGTTATCCCATGAAAAGTTAATTATAAAAGATTGTTGTGGTCATGTAAAAGAATATTTCAATAAAGATGTTGTATTTCATGTTTTAAGTTGTTATGTAATGTTCCTAATCCCAAAATACACTAGTCCTCTTGATCTCTTGAGTTGTATTATGTTAATGTTTATGTAATAAATAATTATTAAATATGAAATAAAGAGAAGGGTTGTTATATAAAGTCTATCTATATACCATCCAAATTCCATTCCAAAACCTCAATGGTTTGAACAAAACCTGATGGAACATGGGGGTCATATTTCACATAATGGCACGTAAGGCTTTGAGAAATGTACTCTACCACTACCTTCTACATCCATGACCACCAAAACAATTTTCTTGAGTTTCTAGTACTTTTATTCACACTATTATATACTACCAAAGGGGATGTATGAAACTCTCATAGAACCTCCTCCTGTAACACCACAGGTAAAACAATGCATCCTCTTAAAAAGACTATGTGATCCCATCCTTATAAATATTCAACTAGAACATGTCCTGTGAACATCTGAGCACAGTGTCTGGTAGTCTGTATCCCCATGTTGTGCCCCCTAATTAGCTGTAAGAGTGGATGGGTGAAACCCACTGAGGGGAGGTAAGTTTATCCATCTCAATCCATGAAGAATAACTGTAATAATGCCAAGTACACTGACTCCTCATTCAGAAATCGCGAAATAGATCTCTTGTAGAGAGTATCTATCACCACGTTCCCATTACTATGATATTAGATAATATCAAAGTCATAGTTCTGGAGGAACT
Source organism: Viscum album (assembly GCA_963277665.1). Taxonomy (NCBI): domain Eukaryota; kingdom Viridiplantae; phylum Streptophyta; class Magnoliopsida; order Santalales; family Viscaceae; genus Viscum; species Viscum album. Next base: position 177,085,777 of record OY728157.1, read on the forward strand.
CTATCAATCATATATGTCTAATGTTTAGACCCTTTAGAGACAATATATGCTTTAGAATCATGTGTCAAGAGTTAATGATAAATCTCTCTCCCATGAGGTAGTTTTGCAACATATTCAGCGTGAAGACTATCATTTCTTACTAAAGATCATGGGTCATAGAGTATTGATCATGTGGACTCATGTATCATGATGAATAACCAATCATCTCTTTCCACTGCATCAGGACAAAACCAAGTACGGTCCCCGATGCATCTAAGAACACTTCGTAATCGACACCTTCCTATTGTAATATCAAGATTGGTGATCTCATACGACTCTACCTCAACAGCTGAAAATCACAATAGAACTTCTCATTACATATGATTGGCTATCCATTTTGAGTCAAATCTATCATAGGTGCTGATATCCAATAGAAATCAATTATGAATCTCCAGTAATTTCCATCTAACCCAAGGAAGCTCCGCACCTCTATCACACTCTTAGGTGGATCCCATACTAACACTACCTTCACCTTGCCTAAGCATAGTTCCACTCCATCCACTGAGAAAACATATCCTATAATGTGGACCTCCTGAATCCAGAACTGGAAAATTGAGAGTTTTCCATAAATCTGGTGCTCCCAGAGTACGTCCCGAACCATCCATATGTGTCTCACGTGCTCCTCCTAAGATGTCGAGTACACAAGGATATCATCTATAAAGACTACCATGAACCAGCCTATGTAAAGATGAATGATCGAGTTCATGAGTCACATGAACACTTTGAGGTTGTTCTTCATGCCAAAGAGTATCACCATGTACTCATTGTGGCAATAATAGTATTTGAAAGTCATCTTTTTTTTATATCCTCATCCCATAATTGAAACTAGTGATAGCCTAGTCGATGTTCAACCTTTGATAAACATTATTCCTCTATCTATTGATATAAGAGTTCATCAATACATGGTTGTCAATGATTGTTTTTCACTGTCACCTAGTTCAAGAACTGGTAATCCACAGACAACCTCGATCTCCCATATTCCTTTTGGGAGAACAAAATTAGGGTCTCCCAGAGCAAAACAGTGGGTATCAATTAGACCTTCCTCTATAAGTCCTCCAACTACACACTTATCTCATAAAGATCATTGGGACACATCAGATATTATGGTTCTGATATTGATTCCATACCAATGAGTAATTCAATGTGGAAGCCTATATCCCACTAGGGATGTAATCCATCAACATCTTTGGGGAAGTCATCCTCGTACTCTACTATTAATACTGGGAACTAGAAACTCATAACATCTGCTACACTGACGGCCATGCTGTCCAAATGATGAGCAATATATTGCATCCTCCTATGAATGTGTCCATCTTATGCTTCATGGGTTTCCCTTTAAAAAACAATGTAAAACCTTGTTCCGTCTCTACGGACACACCACACCCTTCACCTAAAATAGTCAATCTAGGAATGTACTATAGATATCCAATCCCTAACAAGAATGACATCATATGGACTCAATGCTACCACCAAGAGGTTCCAACTAAAACTCTCACCTCCATGGGTCAGGTCACACTATTGGAATAGATGTGTGATCACTGAGTCTTCTCCAATGGGTATCTCTAAGCATAATGGTCATGTCATTAGGTCAGGTGGAATATCTATTTCTCAAACAATATATGTGGAGGGAAAGGAATGGATATAACCTTTGTTTATAAATACTATAGATAAAGTGGAAAATATGTATATTATACCTTGATTAATTTCTAGATCCCCTAGGTCATATGCCTTGCCTGTTTGCAGTTGTCCCTACCCTAGTCCTCTAGCATGCCGATCTTGGTGTGAATCACTTGGGGGGTTATAAGTCGAAATGTCAACCACTTCCTGCTACTCTCCCAGATCATCTTCTATGTCCTCTACCCTATGTATCTGCCTTCTCTTGTCACTATCTATTCCATGATGGTCCATACATTATTTCTTTATTAGCAGTATGGTTGTTCGAACAATCTCGAAAGAGATGTCCCCTACCATCACAATAATAACACAACCTCTCTCTAGGCTGACTAGATCTAGACAGAGATACTTGAACTGTATATTCTCTATCTGAATATCTCCTCCTATAACATCTCCCACTTCTTTATCAATGATATTGATGTCGACTACCTGTTGTTATGGTCTCTGCACCTGTTCATCCATAGCTGACTTCTACTTGTTGTACCCACTCAACTAAGAAGTATTCAACCAAAAAAGCTCACTCAAGTACACCAGCATACGTTGAAATTATTAAATGGATAAAAAAGGCTCAAATGTATCTATGTATAACTTTCATGAAGGCATGATTATTGAAATATTGATATATAACCAAATCCATCAAGTAACTGGAAAGGTTGGTGAACATCAATGAATAGTCAGCCACTATCAATCTATCATGCTGAAGCTGATTAAGCTCTTATATAGGATCTTTTATCAGTTATACCAGTGAGAAACCCTCTCGGAAGAGGCGATCAACCTCTATCTAGGAATGAGTTCCCTCATCGTGAGTTTGGATATCCAAACTTTACCATCACACTATTGAGTCATTTACAAGGATCACTTCTTGGATCACTTTCTTATCCACTGGTGTTCCGACTAGATGGAAAATTCCAGTCACCTCCCCAATCCAGTCTTTAGACACCTAAGATTTGGTCTCAAATCAGAACAAGTGGAGTCTCCGTTTCTAAAACCTATGGATCACTCTCAACCTATGATCATCATCTTTTTTTTCTGAAGGTACCATGTTATGCTCCACAAGTGGTGGTATGGGTGGTTCACCACCTGGAAGAGACATCTGGTGGACTAGTCCATATATCAAAGCCTCATCACTGAGGGGGTCATAATCATGATCAAGCTACTAAATCCTAGAAGGTATGATTCGCAAAGACATCCTGTAAGAAAATAATACATACCACACCCAATGAGTATATTGGGAGAGATGAGTCAATAAGTACATGGAACAACAACCCATTCCAATATGATGCATGGACCATTATTTTCCATGTAACCACTGTTCTCATTTACCAAGTCGAATATCATGTTTTCATTGTCCTAGTGTATGGATATGTAGGCCGCCTGCACCAACAATAGAGTCCTTGGCCTGAAATCCAAACTCCAAACACTTAACACTATTCCCCCAAAACAATCCCATAGACTCCCGGTCCTAAAGTAGAACCAAACACTTCTAATACCACTTTATCATTACCCTTCCTAGTGGGGCTCGTGATGTGACTCCCCAAGCCATCTTTAATCGGCTAGGGGCTGGTGAATATCACCGAGTAGGCATATCACCATCATGGGAGGGATTTCCTATTTACATGTACACACACACACACATCTTCAAGACCACAAATACAAAAACGTAAAAAGAACTATAAAATGAAATACCTACATACCACTATCGCAGTAATGTACGATTAGAAAATAATGTGAAATATTGTAAAATGGGATATAATATAAGAACCCTTAAAAAAGAGTATCTAACTACAAAGTCTAACTTGTAATCAAAATAGGTGCTAGTTCTATTTCTCGAAGCCATAGGTACACCTTGAACTTCCTGAACACAAAAAGATCTATCAGGTCTTGGTCCACCCTAGACTCAATCAAAATTCCACTCATCTTCACAAGAGATGACACGTGTTTGAAAATACCATGCAGGTGTGAGTCTAACAATACTCAATAAGACACCACGAAACCACAAGTCAATTCACAAAGGTATATACAGTCAGCTCTATATATTATTTTTCTATAACACAAATAACAAGAATTTTGATTTTATTAATTTATTCATAAGTTTTTTGTACTCCATTTAGTAATTTTCATATAAAAGAGTATAGTTACTGTAAAATACACTTATTTTACTACTGAATATTATTTTGTAGAATTATTAGAATTAATCTAATCATGTTAGTTTACTATTTTTACTATAACTTCCACCCAACATATCCAAAATAAATGATCCTTTTTATGGTTCCTTATTCAATTTACAACATATCATTAGAAGGAATAATTACCAATGCAGTCATTTGAAGGGTCATATGTGCCACATAAGAAGGCCCAAGGAATCTGAGATGAAATAATACAATCCATAAAGATAGAAATTATGGGCTCAATACAGAAGACCAAATTATTTCATCCTCCTCCCATTTTGGGGGCAATAAAATTTATCTTGGACAAAAATTTCAAGGCCCAACTCCACCAAAAAGAGTCCCAAATGATTCTTTAAAATACGTCGCAACATTCTGTCTGGAAATTAAAATGAGAAAACAATTCTTAACTTTTCTCCTGATATAGACATCCAATTAATTTGATATTTTTTATTATAAAGTCCAAGATATAGGTGTCCTACTTTATAGAATAATTGATTCGTATTTGAGGTAATATACCAATTCAAATCCGCATTCACATTTTGGCATGAAAAAAAATGTTGATAAAAATGGACAACTACACATCGTTTCGTAAAATAGACATAACAAAGGATAAAAAAAACTGCTACCAAAATTTCAAATTATATAGAATAAATCCACATATAAAACATGTAATAAGAACATATATCATGATTCTGCTATCTGTATGGTCCAATCATCGAGGAAATTGGAGGGTATTATTTGGAATGAAAATAATCAAACTCCTTGGGCAATAAATACATCCCCTCCTCTCCTCCCAATGAGTTGAAATTTCAGAGAAAAGGGGGATAATTAAAATAACCATATACTTTCAATTAGAATGGTAGGTCATTAATTTATCTTGTTCTTATTAGAGATAAGTCTCCTCCACTTTTCATTTATTTTCCCTTTATGTTTGTTTTCAATTGTAAGAAAGTAAGTTTATTTTAATTTCAATCAGACTTCAATGCTTGTTTCTCATTAATTATATCTCATTATCATCCAACTTCAATTTTATAATGTTCATGGTCTTTAAATAGTTTAAATAAAGTAGAGAAACCTTCCCCCTTTTCACATACTCATTCAATGGACGTAGATATTTATTTCTATTCACTGTCTGAGTGTGTGTTCGGTGCACTAATCTTATCTTATCCCTTTATTTTTCTTATTTTTTAACTCATCACCCTAAACAACCAAAATAATATTAATACCATCTTAATGTATGAGTAAATATACTATTGGGGTGAGTCATAATTTGTGGATATTAAGTGATTGAGTGCTTTTTCTGGTGGACTATTCTTTAGGTTATCATTGTTTATGTTGAACATAAAATGTCATGGATTAGTGACATGTTTTGTTTATCATGTGTATTACATGAATTATTGGACCCATAAATACACTACCATTAATAAGAAATGATTTATATTAGACCTCTATGTCAAGATAATGATTGTATTAATGCATTGACACATGGTAATTCTTATAAAAGTCATCTTGTAAAGTGGGTGTTATTTCATGGAAATATAAATAAAATCTTAAGGATATAATTTTCATAAAATACTTAAAAATTAACTCACCTTGATAATTATAAAATTTTTCAATTAAAAATCATGCATTAATCGATTGAATTATTCTCTTCAATAACCCCCCAACTAAAAAATACAAATAAACAAAAAATAATCGACTATTAAAAAGTACCATCACCGAGGATTCAATCTATGTTTGACTATACACATTATAGGAGAAACATTCCCTTGAATTGTATATATGTGACAATCTATGATTCTTAAAATAGAGTCGTTTAAATGGATTCTTCATTAAGTAGTATGTAGTTTTTTTATAGGAAAAATAATACCAAAAAAAGTTTCAGAAAAAAACACAAAGAAAAACCCGTCTTCCTCATAAAAAATATAAATGAAAAAACCAAAAAGAAAAACCCACCTTCCACATCCTTCAAAAAATATTTTAATTTTCTTTAGCCTCCCGAAAAATCACTCGAATCAGTTTGTCCCTGAAATAGAATTAACACTTCACCAATTTAAGAGGAACATTAGGGATAATCAAATCACTAAAAAACTAGTCATTGTCCAACCAATTTAACAACATATATACAATCCTAGGGAACAAACCCTCAAATAACACACTTCCCCTGATATTAATTACCAACAAGTTGGTATTCAATATCCAAATATTGAGTCTAATTTCATAATAAAATCAGGTTTGATTCATCTTATACCTAATTTCCATGGGCTAGCTGATGAGGATTCACAAATTTATCTCAAAGAGATCCATGTTTTCTGCTCTACCTTGAATCCTCTAGGGGTTTATGAAGAAAAAAATAAAAATTCTAGAATTCCCTTTATCCATAGATAACTCTACCATGTCATGGATCTAAAACCTCGTTCATGGTTCCATAAACGCATATATTAACATGAAGCACCTCTTCATAGTGAAATTCTTTGTGGATTCTTGTATTTCTATATCCTTAATTAAAATAGTTGTATACATAAAATCACTAATTAATACCTCCATGTGTACTAGGAGAGGTTTAAAGTGTTTGTGGAAACCTACCCCTATTACCAAATCCTTATCCAAATCATGACCCAATACTTTACTAAGGGGTTATTGGATATGGAGAGAATTCCAATTGATGTCTCATGTCGTGGTGCTCTTGATGAAAAAACTCATTTAGCTTCATGAGATCCTATAAGAAATAGGGTTGAAAACATGCAGAAATTCTATACTCGGGAACATGCTCAAGTCAAACAAGTCCAAGAGAATCAAACCCTATTGCCCAACAAGATGGCTAAGTGGATGAGTGAAATTACAGGTCCTGTGTGAAAACTAGTTATAGAGACCAAATCCCCATCTTCATCTTCTCCACAATCTTTTTTCCCTAATCCTATATAAAATATGGAATCAGTAGCTCACCATCTCATCCAACTGACTCATTTCCACTACTTCAAGGGGATCGATCTGATTCATCTAGACCAATGGAGCTCAATATAGTATATGATCAGAGGAACACCAACCCTAAAAAATCATGGTAGTTTATTAGAAACTCTAGAAAACCCCTTTATGAGCCATTCTCTTCTACCTTTATCTAAGGATTGAGGTATTTTAATCCTATCTCCCATCCCCCTCAATTCCCTCCTCAAAACACAAACCAAATCTAATATGTTCAAGGTGTTGGTATAATCCAAAAACAATACCCCATTATTCATCAACCTCAAAAGATCAATCCTCATCTTTCTCCTTCTTTATTACTCTATCTTAATTAGCCTCCCCAATTCCCAAATCAATACAAGAACATTGTTAAGAACTGAAATAAAGGCAATACCAATTCGGGGAAAGCCGCTTTTTCCCAAAATCCATGGGAATGTTAAGAGAAAGATCATTCCTCCTTCACCCATTCTAGCCATAAAAATATAGAAACCCTAATTGGTCAAAATGCATCTCACCAGAGCCAGAAGAAATAATAAAATTCTTTCCAAATCTTAACAAAACTATTTCCCAACCCCAAGGTTAATGTAAGATAAATTAAACACAATTTAGGAAATCATTTTTCCAAGCCTCATGATACATCCTCAAACTCCCCATTAATTTTTGAACATGAAAATGAAAATAAAAATAAACTAGTAAAGAAACCTGAAGTGACTCCCTCACATCCTTTTGATCGTATAAAGAAATGAATTCCTTTTCCTCAAATTGTTTCTAAGCTATGGAAATCCCTTGAACTTGATCTTGAAATGCTCGACGTGTTTAGACATGTTAAAGAGAACATTACCCACATTGTTTTAATGAAAACAATTCCAAAGTATGAAAAGACACTTAAGGAGTTATGCACTGATAAAATACAACATAATACCATTTAGAATGATTCAACCTATATGTCCATACCCATAAAGTGCTATGTTTATATTACCTTTATAGTTCCATGGAAAATATGAATTTCAAACATCGATGATGCACTCATAGAATTAGAAACCTCCACAAATTTCATGCCCAAATCCATCTTCTACAACCTTCGTCTAGGTCCATTACATTCAACATGTGTTTCCATCTAGTTATCCAATAGAAGAACTGGTGGTCTAGAGGGAATAATTGAGGATGTCCTTGTCCATGTTAATAATCTTGTCTTCTAATCTGATTTCCATGTCATTGAAATAGAAGGTGAGACGACCTCTTAATGATCTACCGTAATTATAGGATGACCATTCCTTCTGATGGATAGAACTAATACTTATTTCCATAAGGGAATTTAATCCATGGAATTTAGTGATTGACTAGATGATGTAAAAAAACTTATGCCATGGGATACCCATCATAGGATAACAATGCCTTCTCAATCCATGCATTCGAGGAAACTTATAAGAGTAAATTAAACCCCATTATGTCATGTTAAAAATGCTCTATTGAGAGTGGGGCTTGTGAAATTTTACCCTGATTAACCAAGTATTAAATTTGGAAGTTGATGATGACCTTTCATTTATAGACTCCATAAATCTATTATCTTGAAAACTCACTTCAATCCCACCTAAACTCTTATATCTACTTTTCCACTATGGAAAATATTGAGTAAATCAACCAGACCAAAAAAAATGTCCTCCCGCAATTTCATAAATTGAATATCCCACAAATTAAAGATGAGACTGATGTGAAACATCTTCCTAAACACCTGAAATATGAATTATTATTCAATGATAACTCTTATCCTGACACTATATCTACTACAATTACTGAATCCTAGGACTCCAAACTTGTTCAAGTGTTAGAGGAAATAATGATCTTAGTTTATAACCTAGATGACAAACTAAGAACCACTAATTATCATTACAAACATCACATCCATCTTGAGGAATCATGAAAATTGATCTGACAACCACAAAGAACACTCAGTCCACTCATAGTTCATGTAGCTTAAGAAGATATTATCAAGATTCTCATATTTTGTATTATCTACTAAAATTATTATATTGAATGACTTAGTCTGATTGAATTGGTACCTAATAATGGTGGGATAACAATTGTCACAAATTAACATGAATAGGTTATCTCAACTCGTGTGATAAGCAAATTGCGTGTGTGCATAGAATACTAGAAATTATATCTCAAAACAAAAAAAATATCACAACCCTATTCCTTTACTTGATAATATACAATAAATATTATCCAGTAAGTCACATTATTGATTTCTTAATGGATACATTGGCTACTTCAAAATCCCAATCACACCTCAACACTAAGAAAAGACTACATTCACTTTCTCCTTTGGAACATATGCTTATAGGATAATGCATTTTGGACTTTGTAATGCTCCTGAAACAATATAGAGGTGTAAATTGAGTATACTTTCTAAATATATTATGCATTTCATATAGGTACTCATGGATGACTTTAAAATTTATGGTGAGTCATTTGAATCCTGATTTCAATCACTCTCTATGGTCTTACAAAAGTGTTTCAAATGTAATCTTGTGCTGAATTATGAAAAATTCCACTTCGTGATTACTAATTAGATTGTTATAGGGAACATAATTTCACAATATGTTATTCATGTAGGTCCTACCAAATTTGAGGTGATCCAATCAATTCCCTAACCCACAACAGTTCGACACATCTGTTCATTCCTTGGTTATTCCAGTTTCTATTATCAATTCATCCAAAATTTGGTAGGATTTCCTTCCCACTCACTCGACTACATTAAAATGATATTTCATTCCATTTTGAGTATGGTTTCAAGATACCCTTAATTGAACTAAAATATATTCTTACAGCTTACCCAATCATCCAACCATTAGATTGGTCGTTACCCATGATGTGTGATGCTTCTAATAGGAACATTAGGGTTGTTAATGGTAAAAGAAGAGAAATAATTTGTCATCTCATCTATTTTGTCTGACAAAAATTTGATAAAACTAAATCTCACTACACATTGATTGAAAAGAAACTTTTAACATTGGTTTTTTTACATAGAAAAATTCTGGCCATATCTCTTAGGTGGGAAAATTATATTCTTCACAAACTAGTCGACAATGAATTTCTTACTAAAGAAAATTGTTTCCAAACCAAGGATAATAAGTTGGATCCTAATGCTATAAGAGTTTTACATTGAAATAAAAGATATAAAAGGAAAAAAAACCTTGTGGATAATCACTTGAGTATATATTATAATTCTTATCATTCATATATAATTGACACTGAATTTTCCATTGAGAACATTTTATCTCTCCCACCAATGTTACCATTGTATGCCTCAATTGTAAATTGCTTGGTTTCTGGTGTTTTTCATAAATTTATTTCAAAAGAAAAAAAGTGAAATTGAAAAGTTATTCAAAATAATATTTTTGGGAAGATAATAAAATATGGAAAACTAGGGAAATCATGTCAATTAGGAGATGTGTCGATGAAGATGAACATTGCTTCATCTTCACATTTTGTCACTCAATGCCTGATGGTGGAAACATTTGACACAAAGGACCTCATGAAAGGTCCTAGACTCTAGTTTCTTATATCCCTTACTCTTAAAGGACTCATATGAGTTTTTAAATTCATGTCCCACTTTCCAAAAGATTAGAAAACTTTCTAAAAGAAATTAAATGCCCCGAAATATTTTAATATTCTTTGAGATCTTCGATGTTTGGGGTATTGATTTCATGGGACCACTTACCCTTCCAATGGATTATTATATATTATTATTTATATTGATTATTTTTATAGGTGGTTTGAACGACACTATTGTGGGTGCTTTCAAATGATATTTTATTGTTGAGTACTTAGGAGTAGCAGAGTGGCAGACCAATGTCATCTCTCGAAAGAGGTAGAAAATTTAACAACATATTAAAGGTGTTTTGAAAATAAAATAAATAGAAATAAAAATACTAAATAAAAGGATAGGGGTTTGTTATCGTTTACAAATCTTTATTATTTTTTTGGAAGAAGAATGTATTTTTTTTATTTTGGAAATAAAATTTGAATAAAATAACACAACAAAATGTTGGTTTTTTAAAAAATAATTAAAAGGTGTAATCGATCTAACCCTACCTATCCAATAGATTATTTATAATTTTCATTTAAACTAACATTCACTTAATTATAATCACTAAATTTCTTAACCCTCAAACCCTACTGTCATTAACTTAACCACAAAGATGAAATTACTTAAACCCTTGGCTAGCTTCAGAACATGCAATCACAGCACCCTGCGTTGATTGATGTTCTTAGTTTAGATTATGGTATGGGTTTAATTAGAGAAAATATCCAATAAAAAAGGAGGATTAATTAAGATTAGGGATTATATTTTAACATAAAAATGTCCCTTATGGTCTTGTATGAGAGATTAAAATCAAACTTTCACAATTTACACAAATCTCTACCTCTCGTGTTTTTGTGTCAATTGACCAATTTATTGCTTAGATTCATCCAAATTGAAAACTCAATTAATAGATAATATTAAGTGAATTATATTAGATCATTGAATCATAATAAATTAATGAATAATGTAATAGGTAGGTCAATTAACAAGAAAACCACTCTTCCATGGGCGGCGTAGTTATCATAGAAATGGATTGCATTTGCAATGATTTAGAATGTGTATAACCCAATCTCATTTCTCCTCATTATTTACAGACCAAATAGGATGATTAATATAATAATAGATTTGAAAAAAATAGAATAAAAGAGAAGAAATAATATAATAACAATGATGTTTATTAGACAAAGTAAAACATTACAATATGAAGAAGAAGAAGAAGACTTTGATGAGGGGATACTTGCTTCAAGAGATACCCATCTTAAAATGGTCGGAGAATTTGAGTGAAACTAATTTTAATCAGCCTTTAGTCTCCAGATTCACATACCAACCCCTAAAAATGTGAAAAACAACAATTTATAGAGTGGAGGGGAGGCTAGTTTCAATGTGGTTTCAAGTGTGAATGGGGAATCATGGCCAAATATTTCATGCCAACTTGAACCATCCATTTGAATTCTAAAACGCATGAACCATCTATTCTAACAGAAGAATTATTTTTGAAAAATTGGATTGGAGATCTCCTCATAGAATTTGGGCCAAATCCAAGCACTAATGAAGAGGTTATGCTCCAAATATAGAACTGATGTCCAATCTGATGAGTCTAGCCCAAATTTGATTTTATGACCCATTATGATAAATAAAATGAACAATTTAACTCATATGTCCTGAATGAAAGTTGTGTCCCATGAAGTTATGAATATATTTAAAAAATATTGTGTTCAGATAATATATATATAAATATTTATGTCTAAAATTCTTGTGTAAAATTTAAAGGGTAAAACTGGAATTCTTTCATCAAATTTTCAAAAGAATGATCTAATCCCAAATATTTCATAAATTATCATATTTAACATAATGTGAGGGAATTTTTTATTTATTATCAACAAAATATACAACAAAATTGTGTTATATCAACTCCCCACACTTACAATTTTTTACTTTTGGGAGAAACCTCTTGTCATGTATTAGAAAAAATTCTGACAAGACGGAAATATTCATATTTCCCAATCCACAGTGAAAATATAGGCAATGTAAGAATCCCTTCAAGAGTCCATATCAATAAATTTTAAATTTATTTTCTCATAAATTGTTTCAAAACAAAATCTAGTGAGATTCATAACACTAATCATAACAAAACAAGTTATGGGTCAACCATGCCACTAATTCTCCATGCATGAGTGTGCCAACCATTCCAAGATCATAAATCAACCCATTATATTGTATATTCAGAACATGTAAAATAATTATTCTTATTGGTTTAATTTAAAAAACCAATTATGCATTCCTTTACAATATAATATCAAGACCCACTCACTTAATCATACCTAAAAGTCATTCCTTAAGCTCCCGACCTAGATATCCCCATATGTTGTAATTTTTATCACCCCCTCATTTTTTTTGTGTTTTTACATTTCAAAATAAAAAAATATCTCAATCATCTCTCAACTCGTTTATAATATCATCATGAAACTAATTTTAATAGTTATAGCAATATCAATGGTCGATGAAGAGTTATTTTTGACCTGTCCAAGACACAACACTTTTTTAGGGCGTACGACAGTCTGATAACTGGTACACGCACATAGGTCAATTCTGTAGTGTAATGAAACCGATCAGAAAAGAAACAAACGTATGGATCGACCAGTGAATTTTTTTAACTAACATGACTATACCTTTAATTGAGTTGGAAAAAATTTCACATGTCATGGTTGAGTGAAAATTTGTGTGGACAAATTAATTACAAAATTTACCATGGGCAAATATAAAAAATAATGATGTCAACATCTAAAATATTTTATAATGACATAACTATTCATATCATCAAAGACTTAAATTTTTTTAAAAATCAACCCATGGTGATGAAATATTACTCATTATTATAATTCTACAAATGAATTTTTAAAATATTCATTTTCCATATGTTTCAAATTAGAATGTTACATTATATTTTTTATTCATTTCTTTTTGTTTTTGAATTTGAATTTTTTTCAATAATTTAATAGAAAATACAGAAAAAACACACAAATAAAAATCCTAAATATCTACCCTAAAATGTTGTTCGCTCCCCCACACTTGAAATATGGTAATTTTCTTAATGTGAACCTATGATATGATATATGCACATGAAATATATAATTTTAAATATGAAAAATAATATAAATCTCAAAGGGTTAGGAACAGCCTGATATGATCATGTAATGATGGGGTCATGCAGTGTGATGAAATCCACTACATCAATAAAAAGTCCCTCAGTGTATTTCTTCAAGAGTTTCCAATTTACTGTGATGTTTCTTCTAGTTTCCTCTTGCGTGATATCCACTACACAATTAAAAGCATTAGATACAATATAAGGACCCAAACATCTGAAACACAACTTACCAAGAATCAGATTTAGTCGTGAACTGTAGAGACAAAATTTCTCTCCAACATGAAACTCCATTTTATGTATCATTTTTTCATGAGATCCTTTGGATCTTTCCTTGTATAGTTTTTACTTTTCTCAAGCTCTTGAATTTGCTACTTCTGTTGAATTCCATCTTGGGGAAAATCCATGTTTCATTTCATTATAGCCTAATGAGATTGATGTTTGTCCTCCATGGTTAGATGACAGGATTTTCCAAAACAAAATCCGAAATGGGGACATACCGATGGGAGTTTTTTATGCTGGCCTATATTCCCATAGCGCATCATCCATGTTCTTGATCTAATCCTTCCATTACAGTTACACAGTATTCTCCAAAATTTGTTTCAACTTCCTATTTGAAACCTCAACCTCACCATTTTTTGGGGGGGTGGTATGTTGTTGATGTTTTGTCTGTCACCCCATACTGTCTATGGAAGGAATATAAATTCCAATTGTATAAGTGTGTCGTCACTAATGATATCCCTTGGTACGCTAAACCTACAAAAAATATGTTTCTTGAAAAATTCCACTACAACATGAGAATCATCAGTCTTGGTGATCATATCATCCACCCATTTACATACATAATCAACATCAACCAAAACATTAAAAACCCCAAATGAACTAATAAAAGGACCCATAAATGCTTTTCCCCGTACAGAAAAAATGTCACAGAATAGTATGAGTCGTTGGGGCATCTGATGTCTCCTAGAAATGTTCCCAGTGTGTTGGAAACAAGATCATGACTTAAAAAACACATGGGCATCATGGAATAAGATAGGACAATACAATCAAGAGTCTAAGACTTTTCGAGCTATTTTTTGGTGTCCAAAGCATCCTCCACATGAAATTCTATGGAAGAAATTCATAACAGACTCACACTCATGATTAGGAACACAACTCCAAATAACTTAATCACTACACAAGTCCCAGAGGTATGGATCAACCCAAAAATAAAATCTTTACTCACTCTTATATTTTTGGACTTGATGTTTCTTTAAATTTGCAGGGATTTGGGATGCAACAAGGTAGTTCACTAAATCAGCATACCAAGGATGCGTAATAGAGATGGAATAATGATGCTAATCGGGGAAAGTGTCCTGAAGTGGTATATGGTCCAAGGTGTCAGCCTCTAGTGTGTGAGAAAGCCTACACATGTGGTCTGCCTCTAGGTTATCTAACCCCTTATTGTTCTTTATCTCAATGTAAAATTATTTAAGAAGGACAATGCATCATACTAGCCTGGTCTTTGCGTCCATATTTTTCAAGAGGTACCTAAAAAGGGCATGGTAAAAAAACAACTACTTTAGAGCCCAATAAATATGAATGGAATTTATCTAAAGAAAATATAACAGCAAGAATTTTTTTTTTATGGTTGTGTAGTTTTATTAGACGGAATCCAATATCCTTGAAGCATATGCAATTACATCTGAACATCCCTCTACCCTCTGAGATAAGACTGCTCCGAGCACAATGTTGGATGCATCACACATAATCTCAAAAGGAAAATCCCAATTTGGGGGCTGTATGATTGTTGGAGTGGTCATACACTTCCTTATATCATCAATCACAAAATCAGAATCCTTTTGAATTAATCATAACATAGGAAGATAAATCTTATTAAAAATATTAATAAAGTACCAATAAAATCCTTCATGCCCTAGTAATGATCTAACATCACCCACACATTAAGGATTTGGTAAGGATGATATAATATATACATTAGATATATCAACCTCTATCCCATGTTTTGACACTAAATTCCCTAAGACAATGCCATGATCTACCCTGAAAAGACAAATTTCATTGTTTAAGACTATATTCTTCTCAATACAATGATTCAACATCTTTCCAAAACAATATTCACAGTCATCAATTGAATACCCATACACTGTAAAATATTCCACAAATAACTCCATGGTGGTCTCAAGAAAATAATAACAAATACTCACTATGAATATATGGAAGGTACCTGAGGAATTTCAATGTCCAAATGGCATCCTACGATAGGAAAACGTACCGAATGGACAAGTGAATTTTGTCTTCTCTTGATCCTCTAGAGCAATATGAACTTGAAAATATCCAAAAAATCCATCCAAGAAAAATAGTGTGTTTTCCAGCTATTCTCTCAAGTATCTGATCAATAAATGGGAGTAAGAAATGGTCCTTGCGAGTGGACTGATTTAGTTTCTTATAATAAATACACACAAGCCAACTATTTTGCACCCTCATTATTACTAAATCATCACTCTCATATTTATTGAAAATAACAACAATTTTCTTAGGAACAACCCGAATAGGACTTACCCACTACAAATCTGAAATGGGATAGATTATACCTGCCTTGATAAAATTTTTAACATCTTTTTTTACAACTATTAGAAGGGATGTATTGAGCCTCCTTTGTGGTTGGTTAACCAGTTTTCCGCATCTACCAAAATAATCATATGAATGAAAATAGTAGGTCTAATACCATATATTTCATCAATGGTCCACAAGTTTTCCTTAATGTTCTCCTTTAAAAGATTCAGAATTTTTTCTTCATGTTTAAAATGGATATTGTTAAAAATGATAACATGTAATTTCAATCCACTTAACAAGTATGAGTATTTTAGATTAGGTGTCAATGGCTTGAGTTCCAATGTAGGGGGGGTGATGTATAGATGGAGACATTGAAGGAACTAAAATATGTGCACAATGAATATCAATACTAGATTCATCATCTTTAAAATCAAAGAACAATGTATAAAAACCATTAGTGTATTCAATATCCATTTCATAATCGGAGTTCACATGATCAAAATCCTAATTTGAATCCCTTTAAAAATAAAATTTAAGAGAGTGTTTTTTATTAGAAACAGGTGTGAAAGTTCTCTTATGTATCAGAATAGAACCAATACTTATAATCAATCTAAGAATAGGACAATAAAATTCCATGGGTTTTTAATTTGGTGGTTCAAAATGAGAGATAAAAAATGTAGAATGGTCATCTGAGGGGTACTTCATGGAGTTTATAACATTAAATATCACAACATCATCTCCAAAATCCATGGAAAGTGTACAATAATTGACATTTATGATAGTTTTAGCAGTATTGAGGAAGGTCCTACCTAATATAATGGTATCATGAGAACTTACCTGATCTTCCTCCATGTTAAGCATATAGAAATTTGCTGGGAATATCTTGTATCTTACCCTAACATGTAAATCCTCAAGGACTCCTGCTGTATATGTTGTAGCTCTATTCTCCAACTACACCACTACTCTCGTTGTCTTCTACTCACAACCCTGTAAAGATAATATAGATTGAGGCATTACATTTATGGAAGCTCCTAAACCAAAAATAGAATCAGAAAAGTGCAACCCAGCTATGGTTCATGGGATGGTGAATGTCCCCAGATCCTTTCACTTTGATGGCATTTCTAGAGTTGGTGTAATGAGTGCTGACACATTCCTTCCAAGATTGATCCTATCATTTCCCTTAGACCCCCTTTGATTGGTACAATGTTCATTTCAGAATTTGGCATGCCTTGGTATTTGTTTAATGGAATCAAATAAAGGGATATTGATCTCCACATGCTTTAATGTATCCAAAACATCTTTTTTCATTGCCTCTCCATCCATCATTTTTGTTTGAAAACACTTTTTGGAAAAGGAAGGGGTTAGGATGAATATCATTAATATTTTTCATTCCTTTATCTTTTTCCTTGGATTTCTCATCATTTGGTATGGGATGGTAATTATCTGTAGTTGAGGTGAATCCCGATGGATTGATAGTTCAAAATGTGTCAGTTGGTTTCATGCCACATCTCAATGTGATGGCACCAACATTACCCTTGGAATTTAGAGTAGGTTGGGATTGTGTATTTCCAGAATTATCACGTAGCAGTTCATGGAGGGTAGTGGAAATTTGGCTTATTTAATTCTTCAACTCCCTCATCTCTGAACCTTAACTCTTCACCCCATTTTGTTGATTAAGAACAATTTTCATGAAAATATCATTAGTATTAGAACCTACCTTTTGTTGAGAATTCTCTTTTTGTTGAATTTTTTAGGCTTGAGCTTCAAATCACCTTTGGGTTTCTTGGAAACCTTGTTGGTAAGGTGGAGGCTTCTAGAAGTTTTGATGAAAGGAGGCCTTTGTTGTTTTCTATATGCATACCTCAGGTCTGATTGATCCTTCCACCATTGGTTGTATTCCTGTGCGAAGGAATGAAACTTCTTTTAGGGATGTACCTGTTTCTACTGTTGATATGGTCTCCCAAGAAATATTGTAGCGCAATAATCCTTCACTTGTAATTGGGGAAAACATTCAGTTGGATGGACATTTTCAGGGAAAATTCGACAAGCGCTCAAAGTATGGGTTTGGGATGTCTTTTGAGACAAGGAAATATGCCTCACTATAGTGGTCAATTATTCCAACTTGGTATCAATTAAATGACTCTCAAGATAAGAAGGACTTAGCTGAAGTACTCCCTTGACTGGTGATGTACCTCAATCACCAAATTGTAGGGAGTTTTGGCCCATTTTTTCAATCAATGCACATGCAGCAACTGGTCTCTTGTCCCCCAATGCTCCTCCAGCCATGGAATCCACCATTCTCCTCTCCATAGGTGTGAGTCCTTTATAGACGTATTGGATGAGGAATTTCTCACTGATTTGGTGATGTGGCTAGCTTGCAAAAAACATCTTGAATCACTCGTAGTATTCATACATCGACTCCCCTTGGGCATGTATGAACCCAGAGGTCTCCATACGAATTGAAGTGGTCCATGATGCTGGAAAAAACTCTACAAGAAAATATGTTTCAAATCATTCCAACAAGTTACATCTTCAGGTTGTAAATAATACATCCAATCTTTTGTAGCTCTATCAAGTGAGAATGGGAATGCTCTTAGATGTATTTTATAATCAAAAACATTTTTGGTATTAAGGTTGAAAAAACTACATTAAACTCTTTTAATTTTTTTAATCCTCACAAGATAATCAGTGAAATTTTGGAAGAAGGTGAATTAATCCATATTTAAGTTCAAAGTCTGATTCCAGATTTGGGTATGCAATACAATTTGGTTTATAGTTAATATTAGGTGCAGCCAATTATCAAATAGTTTTATTAAGTTAATTTACATTATTTTCATCCATTGGTTATTGTTTTAAGTTGGACTTAGAAGTGCTTACAATTTCAATGTTGTTAGAGAAAATGAATTCTCTAACTGGTTGAATTTTGAGACATCTCGTAGACTGGGAATGTCTGATTCGAGCTCGAAGGCTACATTCAATAGCAGGGTAAAGATCTAAGAGATCATGGAGATTAGTGAATTTAATAATTCATATAAAAATAAATATAATGAAATTGGACAATAATAAAAATGACAAGTTTGAGTGGATGATCCAAAAAGAAGAAGAAGAAAAAAAAGAAGAAGAAAAAAAAGAAGAAGAAGAAAAAATCAGATTGGGTAAAGAACGATGAAAGAAGAGAAGTAGAGAATAAATTATAAAATAAAATATATACCTCTAATTGGTTGAAATAATTACTTACCTCCCTGAAAATGGTGACAATTTGAACGGTGCTGTTGGGGATGCTTTCAAATTATATTTGATTGTTGAGTACTTAGGTGCTGTATAGTGGCTGACCAAGGTCATCTCTCTAAATCGGTAAGGAAATTTAAAAACATATTAAAGGTATTTGGAAAATAAATTAATAGGAAATAAGAATTATAATTTACAGAAAATGGGTTGTTTATAATTTATAAATCTATATGAAGTTTGTTGGAAGAATATTGTAATTTTTTGTTTTTATTTTTGAATTAAAGTTCGATTAAAATGACACAACAAGAATATTTTTTTATAATATATTTAAAAGGAGTAATCGATCAAACTCTAACTATTAACTAAATTATTTATCATTATTATTTAAATTAATATTCACCTAATTATAATCCTCATAACTCAAAACCCCTTGAATCCTACGATAGTTTACTTAACCATAAAGATGAAATTACTTAAACCCTAGGCTAGCTTCGGAACATGCAATCGCAACACCTTGCATTGATTGATGTTATTAGGTTAGATTATGTTCAGTGGATAATTAGATCACATATACACTCTATAATTGATTATTAATTGAGTTTAGGAATTATATTTAAAATCTACAAATTTATCCCTTATAGTATTTTATTAACATTTAAGACCGCACTCTCACAATTTACACAAATCTCAACCTCGTGTGTTTTTGTGTCAATTAACCAATTGCTTGCTTAGATTCTTCTAAATTTAAAACTAAATTAATAGAGTATATTAAGTGAATTACAGTATCTCATTGATTCAAAATTAATTAATGAAGAAGGTAAGAGGTAGATTGACTAATAAGAAAACTACTCTTCTTTGGGCGTTGTAGTTATCATAGAAACAGATTGCATTTGAAAATAATTAGAAAGGGTATAACCCAATATAATTTGTACTCATTATTTCCATACTAAAGAGGATGACTAATAAAAAAATAATTTAAAACAAAACAGAAGAAAATAGAAAAAATAAAATAATAACACAGAGGTTTATTACACAAATTCAAACATTACAACATGAAGAAGAAGAAGATTTTGATGAGGGGATAATTTCTTCAAGAGATACCCCTCTTACAATGGTCAGGGAATTTTATTGAAACCAATTCTCCTCGGCCTTCAGTCTCTTGATGCACATCCCTAACCCTCCAAATGTGAAAGAAATAATTTATTGAGTGGAGGGGAGGCTAGGATCAACGTGGATTCATGTGTGTTTGTAGAATCTAGGACAAATATTTTAATCCAACTTGAACCTCCCTTTTGACTTCCAAAATGTGTAAACCAGCTATTCTTACCGAAGAATTATTTTTGAAAATTTTTATTGGCGAGGTCCTCTCAAACATTGGGCCTAATCCAAGAACTAATAAATTTGTTATGTCCCAAATACAAAACTGATGTCCGATATGGCGAGTCCAGACCAACTTTGACTCTATAACCCATTAAGTCTAATCAAATGAACAATTTAGCTTTTATTTCTTGATTAAAAGTTGTATCCTATTAAGTCAGGAAAATTATTACAAAATGTTATGTTCCAGTAATACATTTCAAAATATTTATGATTGAAATTCTACAGTGAATTTTAAAGGGTCAAACTAAAATTTTTATCAAATTATCGAATGAATGATCCAATCCCAAATATAGAATAAATCAACATATTTAACACAATTTCAGTAAATTTTGTTATTTATTATCAATAAAATATTCAAAAAAAATCAACATGGTTCAAGTCAAAACCCACAAGAAAGGATGATGCATATACTATTAGCGAGTTCATAAAAACCCACATTTTCCACTGATTTGGGACACCTCGTTCCTTGATAAGTTATTTATGAACTCATTTATGTAATTAGACCATATAATATCTTTTCAAAAATAGTGGGGTTTTACAAAAAACATAAACTGCATATTACATCCAAACAAATCGCATATATGATCTTTCTCAAAGGGAAGTGAAAATAGTGCTTGAGGGAATTATAAAGCCCACCAGAAAATACTAACCTTATAGACTTGGTGATGTGCTTTGGTATTATCAAAGTTCCTATAAAACACCAATTGGGATCTATCCATTAAGTCTTGTTTTTCGTAAAGCATGTCTTTTACTAGTAGAAATCCAACATAGGTCATTTTGGGAAACAAAAACATGTAATTTTCATTTTGAAAAATCTATTCAAGAAAGGTTGTTGGAGTTAAATGAACTCAAGTATATTTGATAAGATTATTATGAGAATTCCAATCTCTATAGTGAAAATTATAAGGCACTCTATGATACAAAAATCCTACAAAAGGCATTTCATGAATGTGAAATTGTAATTCTCATCAATTATCAATTTCAACTTCACCAAGGTGTGAATAATTCTTGATGGGAAGGTCCTTTTATTATTTCAAATGTTTACCCATTTTGTGCAATGCATGTCCAAGTCCCCTCTTCCAAATGTAAATTCACAACTAATGGACATCAGTTAATGTTTATTAGTGCATATATAGTTGTGTTATGGTTTCTATCATGATGTAAATTTTATTCTGTTGGTAAGATCCTGTAAAATAATTTTCTAAATGATGAATTAAACCCATCTTGATCCCTATGGGGTGCATTGAGATTGATTTGAATAGGTTAGGGCCACCCACGAGGTGTGACAACATTCTCAATCATGTAAAATTGTGATGTTAAGTATAGTATTTACCTAAGATGAAGTACAAAACATGATGAACATATTGAAATGTTAGTTAAAAATATAAATGGGAACCACTGGTAGTTGTGTCTAGTTTTTACAAATGGCACAAGAGATTGTTTGTCATGACATGAAGAGGGATAATGGATTAATGTGAGTGTTTGAAATGAATTATAAATATGTAATGGAAATTCATGAATAAGTTAAGAATATGAATTGATGAAGTTTTCAAATGGTATATTGTATGGGAATTTTTGATTATGATGAATGGGTTTAGGTATGAAAAGGGAAATGGGTTAAATGATCTATGCTATGTAAATGGTAAATCTAATAATGGGTTAACGATTGATGATGATTCATATGTTTTATGAAATGTGACATATAAATATTATGTGTTTTGGTTGTTTAGGGTTTTTGATGTGGTATATATAATAAATGGATAAATAATAATATTAAAATTGCTTCGTGGTTTGTGGGACCTCTGATTAAGACTCCTCCCATGGGCCGTGTTGGAATGAGGTTCTAAATCCACTCCTAGAATTTGTGGGTCAGGGAGTCATACTGAGGCTCTAGGCCCTGAAAAGTTGCATTAGATGAGACAACCAATACTGAGGCTTTCAGATCTATGTGATGTAATTGATTGTGAAATGGTTTCCCTTGCGAGATAGGTAACTTTTCTTATTTCCCTTATACATAATGGTGACTGATGTAAGCCAATATGTTATAAATGAATTTTCTATGTCATGGCCTAAATGATGAAATGGTTTAAGTGAAATTGAGGAACAAAATGGAACCTGATTTACCTTTATTTAACATTTTGGTTATTTCTTACTTTTATACACTATCCTCTTTGACTGTATATTTTATAGGCACATTCGGTGGTGGCCTACAAGGTTATAATCTCACCCTTCTTGTGACGTAAATGGTTACCCTAGAAGATTTCATGGTTGGAGGTCAGGACATGGGAAAATTCTCTATGCTAGAGGGTTGAGTTGGCCTTGGGATGTGCATGGATGAGGATCCATACTTAGAGTAATGACCAATTTGTGGGGTTGAGATGTTGGTATTTATTTTGGTATTTCTTCACACATGGCACTATTATCATGTAATCAAATATTTACTTTTTGGTTGCAGTTTGTACTTATTTTTGGGAAATGGTTGGTAATGCATGATTCTTGTTCATTAATGATTTTTTCTTAATATCTTATGTTATTTATTTTTTAATTATTTTATAATGATTCTCATGTGATTAAATTGGCCCTCATATTTACTCAAAGTCCTCAGTGGTATTAGGAGGCATGCCTATGGTCATGTGGAAATGCATCTCGAAGAACCAGTTAGTGGATCCCAGTTTAGGGAAGTTTCAAAGTGGTGTTATAGGGGTTCTTTTTTATTCTTTATTATTTGGGAATGGTAGATAAGAGATTATGAGGTGTTAGGTCTTGTTTAGGACCTCGTTCTTGGGATAATCGTACCCATGTATGGGAAAAACCCCAAGTAACTAGGGTGGGAATTATTGTTCTTGATATGTGTTGTTACATTTGAATGTTATTTCATAGTAAGGTGATGTACCTATAGGGTGATGTGTATATTTTATGATATATTTCTCATGGTTGTAACATCACGAGGTTGGGGAATCATGAATAATTATCGTAACCTAGTGATATATTGTGGTTTTTATCAATATAGGGACACAAGGTAAGGGTTTCTTGGACATGAAGGGTAGGATTCATTTTAATTTGTTGAAAATTTAATGAAAATTGTGTATAATAATGATGATGAAAATGGGATAATGGGAATAATGATAATTAATTGTTAATTAATTTTTCTTAATAAAGGTTATGACTGAATTGACATATGGGTTGTTAGAAGTTGCGAAATGGGAATGTTTCCTAAAAGAGAAATATTTGCATTGTGAAAATGGAAATGGTTTAAAAATGGGTGTTGAATGAAGGAATTATGACTATATAAGTAGGTCTCCCCATTGTTGACCATGAACTGATATGGGGGTGGATGCAGGTAGTCTTCATGATGTGACTACGTTCATTCAGATAGTGCATGTAGTATGTATTGTTTATGGCTAGTGTACATCATTATTTTTTGCAAATAACTGATCTTTTATTATATGATCTCTGATTTGTGTTTGGAATTATAATGAAATTTCACCATGATGATTTGAGGTGGTTAGGGAATCTAGAAGATATCACTAATAATTATCCTTCATAATATGGTCAAACAATTCTAGAGATTTAGGGTAATAAAAGAGAGGATCTGTTCCATGATAACTGTTTTCATTTTATAAAAATTATTTAGTGGTACCTAGGGTGGTTCATGCAATGTATGATAAATTTGACTAGAGATCTTTGGCTATAACACACTTCGAAGATTGTTCAATATGAAATTAATTTGTTTTGATCATGTGGTAGGTTAGAAAATATAGGGTACATATGATATGGGTATCCCTATTGTTCTGAATAGATTTGGTGTACAAGAGGTATGGGCAATGAGAGTGCCCCAGTTTAGAGATGTTGGAATGTTTGATTTGTTAGATTAAATGGTTTCCTTGGTGTACCTTTAGTTAGGTTGTGTCATTTAGGTTGAGATAAATCATATTATAACATGGATAATGTAACCCTCATCGGTTGTGATTGTTTGGTTACATTGGGTTTTGAATGGATATCTTGTTTTGTGGTTCCGTTTGTGATGGATATGTTGTTATGGGTTGCAACCAAGGGTAAATGTTTTCTCAGTCTATTGGATACAATGTTTCAAAATAGGGGTAGGAGAGTGAACTTCGAGTGGATAATTGATAGATGTTTGATATATATAGCCTAGAGGGAGGTCCTAGTGACTTGTTACCCAAAACCCTAGCTTGGAAGATTGAATCGTTATACTGTCGAAAGAGACCTTTGAGAGTTGTTGGTTGTTATGTGTTTGATTTTGGGTATGTCATACATAGGTGGGATTTTTAGACTTAAAAAGGTGTCGTATTGGCCAATAGGGATATGTGACAATATCAATGGTTTTGGGAGATGTGTCTCGAGTTGTGACAATGAGTAGATATTCCTAGAAAGATCAAGGGTGACCTATTGGGAGGTTAACCTAGTGCTGTAAGAACCTCAAAATATAAAGCATGGGAGATGATTTAGTGGTGGAATAAACACATAGTGGGTACAACATAGATTCATAAAATGGTTTGGTTTTTCCCTAGATTTTTAAAAAAGGAACACATGTGCAAGTTGTTGGATGTATGTTTGGTTTTGAAGGGTTGTATCATTTGGATGTATGCCCCATCTATTTGGATGAATATTCATAGAGGGATTGATGTTGAATTCGAGCTGAAAGTATAATGGTGATGAAAGCATGGATATAGGATTTTGTTTTGAATGTGACACTTGAGGTATAGATTTTCATGTGGTTCAGATTATGTATGGATATTTTTTTTGGGTGAGATGTCACGAATGTCTTGAGTTAGATAGGGATAATGGAGTAGGATGCATGGTCATGTGAGTAAGCGGGCAATGGGCTAGGCCTGGTGATGTTGGGTTTCTATAATCTGATGTTGGTTTTAATGTGCGGTTATAGGAATTCGTGAGTCCTTGGGGTATCTTATGATTTCAAGTTGTGGGAACACATTGGTAAGGCTCTGGTCTATTCAGGAAGGGTGAACTAGTGGTTCCGGATAAGCGTCTATCATTATATACGGAACCTAAGAGAGAAGAATAGTTATCTAGGAGACTATGGTTTTTGATTGGTTTGATAGACTGTAGAGTCTCAATTTTTAACTTCTAGGGTCATTCTAGAATATCATGAGTGGTGTGGTGACAGTAGTACCAATAAATACTTTTTTCCATGCTGCTTGGCAGAATGTCTGGGAGGGGTGGTGAGTCTTGGTTGGAAATCCTGCCTAAGAGGTGATAGTTATCTTATGATGTGATGTGTGTGCTCATGTAAGCCAATGATTTTGGGTTAGTGAAGGTTTCCAGTAGTGGTAGGTGAAATTATTTATGGATAATTCAATGGGGATTTTGTTGATGGATTCTCAATGTACTAATAAATCATGAAAATCATTCCAAACATCATGAAATTATCCCAGGTATACTGAAAAATCTCTAGAATTATACCTAGAGATATTAATCTATTTGGTTTGATCTCGTACATTATGGGGGTTATGCTCTTGGGGAGGTATGTGGAGTAAGATTTTGTGGTGTAAACTATTGATATTCTATGGGTGAGGTCATCAGGATGGATTGAGTGTTAACAAATGTCATGGTTTCCATTCTTAGAAGATATGAATGGGTATCGAGTGATGTTTGTTTTATTTTTAGGGAAAAGATAAATGGCCACATCCATGTTTTAGGGTTTATCTTGTGATCAAAGTGTATGTCTTGGTGGTTGGAATTCCTTGAGAAAATTGATGGTAAAGACACTACTATGGGGGGGAGTGATGAGCCAGTCATGGGACGGTTTAGTAGAGTGTGGAGTTGATGTTGTGGAATCAGGATTCTAATGAGAAACTTATGAGTTTCACATTGGTTTCCAAAAAAAAGGCCAGTTGGGCCATGGATTTGGTCATTGAACAATCCAATATTTGTCTTAGGGCTTAGGGTGGTTCCAAATAAAATCTGAGATGCTTGTATTAAAACCATTGAAGGGTGAGGTAAGACATGAAAATGTTTCATGATAAGGGAGTTTGGGCCCTAAACCCACATCGGAGGTCTAGTGTGGACTCTAGTTGGTGTTTTTCGGTGTACATGGAGTTCCCTTAGTTGTGAAGGAATCATGGAAAAATATGTTAATGGAATGACAATGGTGAAGCTATGAATTTATAAGGTGAGTCCGCTGGGGAAAGCCTGACTCAGCTGTAATTAAGGGATGAATGTGTTGCCTTGTAAACCTCTATTGGATACGGTGAGTTAAGAGATGCATTGGATATGTTTTGAAAGTTAAGATGAGGTTATGATGGTCCTTTATTGATAGATAATGTGATAACCACTAACATGTGGTGGTTGTAAGATAATGTGGATATTCAGTGTCACCATAATGTGAGAGCAGTCAGTTGATGATGTCACCATTGCTTCTGGTTGAAAACACTCGATAATGTACCAATTTGATGTTTTTTCCATGATAACGAGCATTGAAACGAGTATGACCGGTTTAGTTTTTTTATTTATTTTGGTTGTCTTTTGGATGTTCCATTATGGAATAAGATCATCAGGCCTTGAGATATGGATCGATGTAGGTTGAAAAATCTAGTTGGGAAATACAATATTTCATTGGGTGTCACCTAGGTTGGGCCACCATCTATTTTAGAAATAGGGTATACAGGTGTACATGTACATGGTTCGCTTTGATATTGTGGATACGATTGGACTAGTTTCATACTGATTGGTTCTTCTACAGTTATATAGTTATATTAATGATGTTTATCATGTGTCATATCTTCAACGGTATCACCTTAACTATCTCATATGATTGATATTGAGTTCGTTGATCATGAGGCTGAGTTATCCTTTAAGGAGAATCTAGTTTGTATTAGGGATTATAGTAAGAAAGTCTTGTGGGGCCAGATTGTGCCTTTGGTTTGAGTTTTTTGAAAGCCTGAAAATATTCCAGATCAATGTTGGGAGAGAGATATTTATATGTGGGCCTAGTGAAAATATCTATTTTTTTTATAATCTCAGTGATTCATGGTATTGAGGCTCATGGAAGAGTCATTATAATCATAAAAGGTTGTAAGATATAAAACTTCATGGAGTTATATTCATGTTTTAATTTTATTCAGTCCCATAAAATTGTATAATTAATTTTCTTCTAGGTGTGTGAGGAAACTTCGTGGTTTTATGGGGGATTTGGGTAAGAAATAAAAGGGAATTGGGCCATCTTGTGCATGTGGAATGGTTGACACATTGTTAGTAGTAAATGTACAACCAAACTGTGCTACCCATGTGGAGGGGTACATAGTTATATAACAATGCATGGGGGAGTCCAAATAGTGTGGCTTTGAATAGAGGCATTCTGCATAGTTGGTGAATGATTTTTCAAATTATGAGGGCTCCCCAATTAAATTTGCGACTTGTAACCCTCTAGAAAAGCGGTAGGAACACGGTTAACACATGATTTAGAAAACTGTGAAGCCAAGCCATGTGCCCCATTAAAAATGTTGGATTTTAACCTTCCCCTGATGATTTAAAGTGGTATACCCAATTTTTTCACCATTTTTCTTCTATCCAACCATGTGATGAATCAAAATGTCTATGTCTTCCCAAGGATCGATCACCATTATTTATAGTCTATTGGTGTGCTATTGGATGTGGATCGAAGCTTTGGGGGAGTCTAATATTTCTCATAGAACTATTTCTCATTTTAGGAATATTGGTTTTTATAATCTCATTTTGAATCCCTAAAACCTTCTTTTCCTAATAGATCATAGGTTGTAGCTTTAAGCGTTGTTTGAATCCATGATATAGACCGATTATAAGAAATCATTCATCTTCAGAATCAAGTTAGGTGGTTTACAAGTTATATCCCATAGTCTTAATGTTTATTTTTTCGTATGTGGTTGTGTTATGGTTTCTATCTTATTTCTAATTTGATTCCATTAGTAATATTCCATAAAATGATCAGTTAAATAATAAATTAAACCCATCATGACCCTATGGGATGCATTGAGATTGATTTGAACGATTTAGGGAAACCCATGGGGTGTTCCAACATTATAGAAAATGAAAAATTGTGATGTTAAACCTATTATTTACTTGAGATGAAGTAGAAAACACGATAAACATGTTTACATGTTATTCTAAAACATAAAGTGAAACCAATGGTAGTTGTGTGCATTTTTTGGCAATGGCATAAGGGATTTTTTTTCATGATGTTAAAAATGGATAATGGATTAATGTCAATGTGTCAACTTGATTATGAATTTGTTATGGAAATGTGTGAATGGATTAAAAAATGTGAATTGATGAATGTGTTTAATGGGATAATGTATGTGAATTGTTGATTATGCTAAATGGGGTTAGTGTTAGAGAAAAAGAGATGGGTTAAATGGGATATGCTATGTAAATAGTAAATATACTAATGGGTTAAGTCTTGATGATGATTCGAATTCTATATTAAATGTGAATTGTTAATGTTATGTGTATTGTTTTTGTATGGTTTCTGATATTTTATATGTGGTAAATGTATAAATAAGCATGTGCACATGTCTTTTTGGTTTTTGGGAAATTGTACTAAGGATCCTCCTAAAAGTATGATTGGACTGAGGCACTAAACCCGACCACCAGAATACAGAGGCTAGGGAGTCAGACTGAGTCTTTAGGCCACTAATGGTGTCATTATATTAGATTAATTGCACTGACGATCCATGGTATGTTTTATTTAATTGATTGTGGAATGGTTCCCTCACCAGATAGGGAAGTTTTCTTACTTCTTTATCCATAGTAGTGACTAACAGAGTCCCTTTTATTAAAATTAATTGCCTACCCCATGGCCGAGATGATGGTTTAAGTGAACTTTGGTAACTAGTGGAACCCGATTTAATTTTATTTAATTTTTTGGTTATTTCGTACTTGAAAACACTATATTATTATACTTTATATTTTTTATAAACTAATGGTGATGGATTACTAGGTTTTACTCACACCCTACTAAAACCATCATTGGGTACTCAGACAAATTTCATGCTTCTAGGTCAAGACATGGGTAAAGGACCTATGATATAGGGTTGAGTTGGGCTTGGGATGTTCATGGATGAGGACCAAGAGTTGGATTCAAGATCAGATTTTGGGGTTCATTTGTTTATCTTTACATTGGGTTTTCTTCACACTTGGAACTCTTATCATGACATTTCACATTTACTATATGGTTGCAACATGTACCCAATTCTAGGAAATGGTTAGAAATAAATGTTTCAATTTTATTTATGATTTTTTCCTTCTATCATATGCTATATTATTCATACTACACTGATAATGACTGTATTGTCTCCAATATGATTTATTATACCCACCCTACTAGTTGGAAACCTATTCCATATGGGGAGGATCACCTGAAGTCATGTGCCACCCCAGCCCGCAACACCGATTAGTGGATACTGGGTTAAAGATGTTACAATGTAGTATCAGAGGTGTTCTTGTCTATGCCTTACTATTTAGGAATGATATACAAAAGATTATAAGGAATTTGGTCTTGGTAATGAGCTCATGTTTCAGTGTATCTAACTCATGTATGTAGAAAAACCCAAGTACCTAGGGTGGGAATTGTTGTTTTTGATATGTTTTGTTACCGTTGAATGCTATTTCACTATTGGTTGAAGAAATTGTTGTGTGATGTGACTATTTTATGATATTTTTCGTATGTGAGGAATGTAATATGGTTATGTTTTCCTTAATTTTTATAGGAACCTAGGGATACAGGTGGAAAGAAATATGACATGCACACATGGGATGGGTGTGTTGGAAATGGAGAGTAGGATGCATTTTAAATTTTTAAATTTTTTTAAAATTTTGTCTAATAAAGATAATGAAAATGGGTAATTATAAATAATGTTAAATAATTATTCTTAATAAAGGTTTTGAATGAGTTAAAATATTGGTTGTCTGTTGTGGAAAAATGGAAAAGGTTACTGAAATAAATATAAAATCATTGTGAATGTTGAGACGGTTTAATAATGGGTGTCCAATGAATGACTTGGGAATAAACAAGTTATTTTTACCTTCGTTGAGCATAACCTACATTGGGGATAGTTGAGGGTAGTGTTCTCGATTCTACTATGTATTCTGGTATAGTTTATCCTTAATGGGTTTTTATCTCTTGTGGAGGGTCTACTTTTGTGAAAAATGTGGATGTTTAATGTTATGATCTTTGAGGTGTGTATGGAATTGTTGAGAACTTTCCCCACGATGATATGATATGGTTGTAGAAATTGGAAGATATCATAAAATAATATACTCATCCAAAAGTGGACCATGAAATCCCATAGATTTGTGGTAATATAGGATATGATAAGTTCCATGAGAACCTTTATTTCATTATTAAAATGATGAAACGAGACTGGAGTGGGTTGTACTACGTATGATTGATATGACAAGAGAGTTCCAGTTTTTACACCCTCTATTGATTTATAGATAATTTTGACTTGGGTTTGAAGTATATTGTAGGTTGTAACATGAAGGGGACATAGGATTTGAGTATCCTTAGTGTTGTTAATAGATTTTGTGTATGATTAGTTTAGTCAATGAGAGTGATTTTGTTTAGAGACCATGGATTGTTTGATGTGTCAGATATAGGGGTGTATGTTGGTGTACATTTGCTTATCATATGGATATGAGGTTGAGAGATATCGTCTGCTAACTGGGATGAGGTAACCATTGTGGGTTACGATCATGTAGGTTGTGTTGGGGTTGAGATGTATGTCTTTGTTCTTGGTGACATTGGTGGTGGTTGTGTTTCTTTTGGCCTTGGATACTAGAGTAAATTCCTTCCCAGTGCGTTGTAAATGTTTTTTTTATATATTGATTAAAGAGACACATGTGAGTTGAATATTGTTATTATTTTCATGTATATGCCGTATATGGAGGTCTTAGTGTCTTTTTACCCATTAACATAGTTTGTATGTTGGTATCATTCAACCCTCGAAAGCGACCAGCGAGAGTGGTCGATTGTTATGTGAGGGATTTTGAGTGCATGAGTCATAGGTGGGTGTTTTGGATTTGGACAGTTTTAGGATTGGGCTATAAGGATAAGGTATAAGGTTAATGGTGTTGGGATATATGAATCATGTTTTGACAATGAGAATACATTCATGGGAAGATCAAGGGTGAACTCAAGGGATGCAGGCCTAGTGTTGTAGGGAACTTGGAATCTGATGCATGTGAGATGATTCTAAAGTGCAATCAATGCATAATGAGTATAATTTTCATTTTATAAATGGTATGGTTGTTCATTAGTTCCTCCATAATGGAATATGAGTGCTAGTAGATGGATGTAATGTTGGTTTTGAAGGGTTGTATCATTTGGATATCTGCCACATCTGAATTTACGATGATTGGTGTAGGCCTCAATTTTGATTTCCTATAGAAAAGACAGGGATAATGAATAAAGGATGGAGGATTATTTTTTTATGTTGAAACCCAGGGTATGTGTTTTCATGTGGTTGGGATTTTGGACGAATGGGTTGGTTGTTTGAGGATTTTTCCATAAAGTTTTGAGGACAATAGGGATGATGGATCAGGAGGCTTGGTCAAATGAGTAAGCGAGAATTGGGTTTGGCCTGATGGTGTATGTCTTATGTAATATTAAGTCAGAATTAATATGGGAGAATATGAATGTGTGAGACCTTGTGGGATCTAATGAGGTAAAGATGTGGGCACACGCTAGTAAGGCACCATTTCGTTTGGGATGGGAAAGAAGATAGATCAGGATAAGCACCTACCATTCACTATAGAACCAAAGTGGTAAGCATGGTTACATGGGAGAAAGTTATTTTGATCTGTGAGATGTACCATTGAGTCTTTATTGTAAACTTTTAGGGTCATGCCAAAAAAATGCAAGTGGTTCCGTGGTAGTAGTTCCCAAGAAACACTATTTTACAGATGCCTAGAGGATGGTCATGGATGGTTGGTGGGTCTTGGCTGAAAATCATTCCTAATCGATAATGGTTAAGTGATGATGATATGTGTGCATCTAGGGAAACATGTGACATTTTGCAGGAAATGGTGTTTTATAATGGTAGGTGAGATCAATAATGGATAATTCATGACAGTTTTCATTAAAAACTAATTAGTCTACATTTGGCTCATGAAGATCTTTCTGAACATCTTAAAATCATCATGGATATGCTAAGAAATCTCTTTCATTATTCATGGTTACTTGAATATTTTTGATTGGATTTGGTATTTCAGGGATGTTACATTCTTGGAGTGGTATTTGGAGATTTATGGTAGACTGTACACCATCGATCGTCTATGGGTGAGGTCTTCCGCATGGATCGTGTGTCAACGAATGTTATGGGCGATATTCTCAAGATCTAAGAATGGTTATCGAGTGATGATTTTTTTATTATTCTAGGAAAAAATAGATGGTCATTTTTATGTTTTTGGGTTCATATTATGATCAATGTGTGACCCATTGTGGTTGGAATTCCTTGGTCAAAGCAATGGCAATGACACACCAAAGATTGGGAGTGATGAGTAAGTCTTGCAAGGGTAGAGTAGAGAGGGGATTTTATGTGTTTGAATTTTGATTCCAATCATAAACATATGAGGTGAATGTTGGGTTCCTTATAAAGGACCATGTGGTCCTTGGATGCGGTGTTTGATTAATCCAAGCATTGGCCCGGGGCTCAAGGTGGTTCCAAATGAAAATTTAGATGCCTTTCTTTAAATAGATTATGGGCGTGGTATGACATGACTGTTATTCATAGAAAGGGAAGTTAGGTTATAGATCTTCATCAATGGTTGGTTGTAGACACTGGTAGGAGTTTTTGGTGACCTTGGATTGTCCTTAGGTGTGATGTCATCTTGGCAATGTAAGGTAATGGAATTTTAATAGGGGCGCTAAGTGTTTCTAGGGTGATCCTAACTCACCAAGGAGAAAGAGATTGATGTGGTGATTTGTAAACCACCATTTGGTGCGGGGATTTGGAAAACATGTTAGGTTTGTTGTGAAATAAGGATTGAGGTTATGATGGTACTTTTTCAATAGTGTATGTGCCAAAAACTAGAAGGTGGTTGGGGTTAGCTAATGTGTGTGGTGGGGATCACAACAACATGAGAGTTGTCGGCGGATGATGTGACTGGTGTATCAGGTTGAAGGGACTCATTTAATTACCATTAGGTTGTTTTTTCCTTGATAATGAGCATTGAATAGGGTTTGTCTGGTTGAGAGACTAGAGTGTTTTGGTTGTGTTTTTGATGTTCTATTATGGAATTGGCCTGTTAGGCCTCGAGTGATGGATCGATGTAGGTACAGAAATGTGGTTAAGAAATTTGTATGTTTCTTCAAGTTTCAACAAGGTTGGAACAACATCAGATTTAAAAACATGTTAAGTTTGCAGCCAGGTATGTGGGGTCATTAGATATTGTGGACAGGAATGGACTGTTGGAGTGCCGATTGGATCTTACTTAGAGATATAGTGTTATGAATGATGTTTTTCATGTGTCACAATTTCTCCAGTATCACCCTGACCCATCTCATGTGATTAATGTTGAGGACGTTGAGCTTTTGGATGATACATCCTATGAGGGGAATCTAGTTTGTAATGTGGATCATAGAGAGAACGTTATATGGGGAAAGACTATACAATTGGTTTGTGTTTTTTGGAAAGATTTCGACATTTGGGAAGAATCATGGGATAAAGAGATTGATATGTGGGACTAATAGCCCAATTTCATTTCCTTGGAATCTCAGTTATGCTTGGAATTATTCCTCAAGGATGAGCCATTATATGTTTGTGAAGATGTAGGATCCCATAATTCATGGAGCAATGTTCTTCATTATTTTTTTTTGAATCCCCAAAATTTGGTTAATTATATGTCTATCGAGTGTATTATGAATCTCAAGGGTGTTCTGAGAGATCGAGACAGGAAATAAATGATAGTTGGTCCATTCAATGCATGTTACACTGTAGGGACATGGTTTATAGTAACATTGTTCCCAAACCATGCTATCCAATATGAGGTGTTTACAGTTATGTAAATCATGAAAGTGGTGGAGGAAAAACCATGAAGATTTGGGCAAAAGCATTACTATCAGTGGGCACATGATTTTTTAAACTGAACAGGCTCCCCAGGTAACCGTGTGACATGGACCCCTCTTAGATAGTGGCTGGCGCACAGTTGGTGCGTGGTTTGGAAACCAGTATTGCCAAACCATCTTCCCCATCAAATAGTGAGATTTTAGCATTTTTTACTTACTATATTTTTTTGTATTCCACAATATTTATTCCCCCATTTCTTTTCCAGCAACCATAATGATGAACCAAAATGGAAAAGGATTCCAAATGATTGATATCCTTCATCTCTAGGTAGTTTAATGTGTCGTTGGGTGTGGATCAAAGCTCTAGGTGATTCTAACATTTATCTTTTCTCAATTTTCCAAATTAGGGATTTTCTGTTTTGTTCTTATCCTTTTGAAGCCCAAAACCCCTCTTTTTACTGTGGAAATTCAGTTGAGGTTTGAAAGGGTGTTCTAATCAAAGACTAAGACCTGTGTTAAGTGTTTGTTAATCTTTAGAATTTTGGTAAGTGTTCTATAAGTTTTTTCCTATATTTATAATGTTGATTTGTGCATATTTGGGTGTATTATGGTTTCTCTCATGTTGTGAATTTTATAACATTAATAGGATTTGGAAAAAAGATTGAATAATTGATTAATTAAACCCATCATGACTCTAGTGGGATGAATTTTTATTGATTTGGCTGGTTCAGTGCCACCCATGGGGTTTTCCCACATTCCTGAACATGGAAAATTGTGAACTTGGAGCCTAATATTGACCTAAGATGAATTTGATCCTACAATGAACATGTTGACATGCTAGTTTAAATCATAAATAAGAACAAATGATAGTTGTTTCTAGTTTTTAAAAATAGAACAATGTATTTTTTTGGTATGATGTTAAAAAGGTAATTATATTAAGGTGAATGTGTTAAATGGATTATGAAATTTTTATAAAAATTGTGTGAATGGAATAACAAATTTCAATTGATGGTTTTTTAAGTTAGATGATGTGTGTGAATTTTTTATTATGATAAATGGGAGAATTTATGAATGTGAAATGTATTAAGTGGGCTTTTCTATTTCAATGGAAAATGTATTATTATGATAAATCATAACAATGATTTATATGTCATATGAAATGTGAATTATAAATTTTATTTGTACTGGTTGTGTATAGTTAATTATATGGTCTAAGTGGTAAATGGATAAATACGAACACACAGATGGATTGGTGGTTTTGGGGACATTAAACTGAGGCTCCTCCCATGGGTCAGGTTGGAGTGAGGCTTTGAACCCCAACCAAAGAATGCATAGGATAAGGAGTCAGACTAGCACTCTATGTCTATAATGGTTGGACTGGACGTGACTAACTGGACTAAGGCACTAAGTTATGTGTGATGTAATTGATTATGAAATGGTTTACCCCAAAAGGCAAGGAACTTGTCTTATTTATTTATTAATTGTAGTGACAGGCAAAGGCCCTTGCGTTGTTATTGAATTGCCTAACCCATGGCCTAAATAATGAAATTATTTAAGTGAACTTGAGTAACTAAGGGTACCAACATTTCTTATATTTAACTTGTTGGTTATTTCATACTTATATACACTATCTTCATAGAGTGGATATTTTTTAGACACTTTTAGTGGTGGCCTACTTTGTTGTACTCACACCCTGATCGGGCCGCTATTGGTTTCCTGAGAAATTTTCGTGATTACAAATCAAGACACAAATAAAGGCCCAAGACTAGAGGGTTTGGTTGGGCTTAGTATGTGCATGGATGAGATTCCTTACTTGGATTTAAGACCAGTTTGGGGTTTCAACTTTTTAGTCTTTATTTTGGGTTCTCATCATATTTGGATTTGTTAACATGTCATAGAATATTTACTATTTGGTTTTGGTTTGTTCATAATTTTGGGAAATACTTTTTAATGCATGTTTATACTTTATTTTTTATTATTTACTTTATCTCATATGGTATCTTCTGGGGGTTTCTCTAATAATTATGGAATATTCACCTCACAAGATTTATTAAACCCTCACTTCCAGTCGGCAACCTGTGGCGAATGGGGAGGCGTGACTGAGGTCATGTGGTGACCCAACTTAGAGAACCTGTTAGTGGCTCCTAGGTTGGATAAATTACATATTCATTATATATATATATTCATATTAATCCATAAAATTTAGACATAGAAAATTAAATACACCATTCAAGGAGACGATAGGTCGTACACACACAACAATGCTATTTACATTTTATCAGTGGGAGATATAAAAGAATGATAAATAATATATTAAATTTAAATAATCTTTTTTATGTCCAATATATCCTTAATTTTTATATAATCCTATCATTATTACATTCAGTGTAAAATGTGTGTGAATAAAGAATCACATTGCTTAAGGGACGTTAGTCTTTCATTCAAAAAAAACATTATCATATCCCCCATTTAATGGAATGTAAGAATTTATGAGTGATATCATAATTAAAGAAGTATAATTATGTTAAAAATATTATATATATATTCAACTAATCTATCCTTATTACCTAAAAAGTAAATCCTAAATGAGTGACACATCACATCGGTTCATGAAGTAGTAGTCCACCACATTCATGAATGAGGATTTCATATCCCATTTTATAGAAGAGGAGATGTATATAGGTAATTAAGATAACATAAACACATCAATTTAAATTGAAATATAATGATTTTATTTTATTATTATGGTTTAATACTAATTTAAGGAGTTGGAGGATGAAATAAAATAAAAAACTAGCTTAGTAATGTTAGCTCTTCTTTGGATAACTTCATATGGTTTGCATGAAAATCCTTCCTATGATTTACACCCAAAATAATTAATCTATGAATACATGATGGATTTAAGGAAGGTATTTTGTCAGGTATTGGAAGGTACAAATGTATTTATGGTGTTATGTAGGGAAAAGTTTGGTGACATTTTATAATTAAAGTGAGTGGAACACTTGTATTAATTGAAAAGAAAATGTTTACCCACATTTTCGAAATGAAACAAGGATCCAAAATGGGCCATTATATAACTAGAATAGAATGGTATAAATATGGACATCTGGTGGGTGTTGGACATGTTTTTTTCATTTTAAAACCATATATTTGTAGTATAAATCCCATTAAACGGATTTTTATCATAAGCATGGAAAATAATTTTAAATCTTTTAAACATTATTTAAGGAAAAAAATTATATTGACCATATCAGATAATAAAATTCATAATAATTCGAAAAACTAAATCTATTTCTCCAACTTTTATTAAAATATGTGGAGAATTTTACATTAAAATTAACCCTGTATGCGCGATGAGAAAGATAATTTCCAAAGACAAAATGATAAAAAATTAAAAATATTTTATATTTAAATTAAATAGGAAAATTATTAAAAATAAATAAGTTTAATTAATATGTATATTATTGAACTAATTTTACCATTACCATCTTAATAAAAAAATTTTTTTTAAGGGAACTGACAATGCTTAATAAAAATCTGTATATTTCAGTATATATTGAAAAATTTATCTTCTCAGAAAATTCATAAAATTCAAATGAAGTTAATATTAACCTGATGATTTCAAAAATAATGTTATTTTTTCAAATAATCTTTTTAAATGTGAAATAAAATTATTTTAAAATTAGTGCTCTAAAGATGAAATAACCTATTTTTTGAAAAATACTATTTTTAGAATATATTTGTATTTATTCTTATTTCATTTCTTGTAAACACATAAAATTCAATTGAATAATATAATGTAATATATAATATATAAATTTCATTAAAAAGGTCATTAAAATTTATTGACAGAAAACATGTTTTTGTGCATAAAAATAGTTTTCAGGACAATTATTTCCTTTGCTTTAATATGGATTTTATATTAATTTGTTATTAATTTTTCCCCAATGATTAAATCATATGTTATCATAACATAGTTAATACTTTTAAAATTCTACTTTACAATGTCTAGGAGATAAATATCATTTTAAACCGTAATATATTAAAATATTTTCATATTTCATTTAGTCTTAGTGTAGTGTGTGACACAAACTAAAGTCAGTGTTGCATTCAATGACATTTAAACACTATATTACATGGAATGAAAGCTAAATTCCGAGTGTAATTTAATGAAAAATATAAAAAATAAGAATTTTTTTTAAATAAAAAAATTTCAAACAATACCTTGGTGTTCCATTCAACCAACCTTAATTAGAATAACATAGGAGGGAAGTGAAAATATAGACATAGGAGAGAAAACTAACTCCAAAAAACTAATGTAGGGTGGTAGAGATTATTTTTAGGAGAAAGTAAATGATCACGGAGCTATTAATTTGCGATAGGTGAAAATACCATTAATTCATTATAATTGAAGGTAAATTTTGGACATTTAATTTCACGATCCTTTTCTAAATGTTGAAGATGTTTCATGATAAGATATAATTTCTTAATTTTGTTCCACTTAATAAGAACAATCTCATCCTCTGAATTATTCTTGATCAATTTTCATGTCATAACTTACTATAAATGTTGAATTTTATATATACCTTAATCACTAGTGTATCATAATATCCATGAAATTATGGTATGTGATTCATTATTTCTATTTTCATTATTAGAGAAAATTTCATCACATTTTATCCATTAACATCCAAAGTTAAACGTAATCCATTCCATGAATAGTTTTCCTTTAGGATCCTCCCTGATTGACCAAAATTGATGTCCAAAAATTTAGAAATAGGGTCACCAAAATTTTAAATGTATAATTATCATTATTCCCCCAAAAAACATTAAGTAGGTGTTTATTGTCACATACCAAACATGTGAATATGTTCATCGTATCTTCTCTTAGAACGTGTTAATAACCTACATTACCAAAATAAAATATTGAAAACATACAATATTCCTTATTCCTTAAATAAATCACTAATTATTGGACATATTCCTTACTTATAAAAATGTTATAAACTCCATCA
Source organism: Viscum album (assembly GCA_963277665.1). Lineage (NCBI taxonomy): Eukaryota > Viridiplantae > Streptophyta > Magnoliopsida > Santalales > Viscaceae > Viscum > Viscum album. The sequence continues at coordinate 177,125,555 of OY728157.1, forward strand.
TTAATAGAATAAACAACTTTGTCAAAATATCATTAATCTGTTCCAATGTAATTAGGACTATAGAAATTTACAATATTCATGTCCATCATCTAATTATCCAAACATAATTACCTTAACCTCATGAACTTATTAAAGGTTATCATTTATTAATATTGTGTTTTCGCTAAAATTTCAACTTTCCATGGTATCACTTTTCTAGGTCATCAATACCATTTAACATGTTCTTGAAAATAAATTATGAAAATATTATACTAAATAATTTTTATTTACTTCATGATTTAGAAGACATAGTTATTTAATTCCAACACATAAATACTCTAATAAATCCACTTTATTCTTAAACCATTAACTAGGTTGTGTCGTCTTATTTATTAACACTTTTTACCTTTCATATGTCATTTGTATTCTCTTCATCATTATATATATAACCATTACTCATAAAACCAAAAAAATATCCCTATTATCATTCCTCTTGGGACATCAATTATTATAATGACCATAAATTTTCCATTTGAAAAATTCAACCATCGATGATATCATTGGGAGTCCATTATTCTCAACAATTATGATGAGTGAACTTTTCATTTTTCCTCCATAATCATTTTCTTTGTGTCCTTATTTTCTAGACAAGAAAACATCTTCCTGTTCGTCTAAGACATTAAAATGGGTGCTTTTTCCCCATTCTCAATATATATGAATCATAATCTTCTTTCCTCCATGGTTTCCACCACCCAATGTCTAGATGAACTTTATCATTATCATCTTCGTGGTGTTTGAGAGTTGTTTAGGGTCTATGTTATTAATAATATACCATGATAATAGATTATGAATAATCACAATAGCCAACAATACAATCAACATCCCATTTGGTTTCACATTAAAATATTATATATAACATTCAACGTTAATCTAGTTCCATATGGTTCTCGAAATTAACAAAAACTAAAAATCATAGTGTGAGTAACAATATTTATAGTTGGAATCTACATAATCATGAAAAAACAACTAAATGATGTCCAAATCATGACACATTTATTTATTCTATACGACCTTAGGTTTATCCAAGGTCAATCATAGTCACCATCTACATAAATAAATCAAGATGGTTCATATTGATTTTGTCAATTTTTAATGAATATAATCTTATAGTTTCAAACCAAGAATTCATCAAGTTTTATTTTATTTCACCAGGTGACAACCAAGTTTTGCATAATTCACCATTTATAGAGTTATTACCACTAGATACCTCTACTAAAAACCCACACCCACTATTAGTATCCATGCATGTATGTAATTTCTTAGACACCACTCATTCTATCCTTAACCAAAAATCCTGGACATTTTCTTTTACATAGGAATTACTTAGACTTTTTCTTAGACATATACATAGAAATTTTTCTAAATTTTTATCATAATAATTCTCGAATGATATCTAAAACGTTATCCTAATACCAACTGTGGTGAGTAAGGTTTTTTATACATGTATATTATATATTTTTAGTTGAATATCCAATACATTACAGAAACTCATGCATGAGGACGATAATAGTTTAGTGTAATTGGATATTTGGTGAAAAATATTATAATTTGGTAAAATATATTCAACATCTCCCACACATATCTCCACATTTATTACTCTTTACAAAAATACCATACTGAAAAAAATACTTCATAACCTGTGGAAAGGCCACATATGAAAGGGTGAGCTCAGAATCTCGGAAAGGTTAAGAAACTGAGATATCAATGATCATATAAGAATGAAATTTTCATAAGGGTTATGAGACCATTAGAATAATATAATAAAACAATACCATTCATATAAAAGAAGAAAATATTGAGTCATGGAATAAATATTGGAAGTTCATAATACATTAATTATAAAGAAATCAAAGAACATGACCAATAAGAGGATATTGTTGGCATAAGACATAAAATTGAGGAATACACATAAATATAGAAAATTACTTCCATTGTATTAAAAAATCACATCAAATTATATCATAGTTGAATAGGTTCACTCTTTAAACAGTAATAGTAGTTATGGCCCAGTCCTAAGACCATCATAATAGTTAAAGTCCCCAACTGAACTGATTTCACTACCCATTCCATTTTTGTATATCTCATGATATATAAATATTTATCCATTTAATTTGATGGTGAAATATTCCCCACCAATATTTGGTTAGATCATAACCACAATCCTTGGTTACTACAAAACCACCATCCTTGATTATAATGTAACCACCATAAAATAATGAAAAGTATACATATTTTTTCCACAAGATCCTAAAACATCCATCATATCAGAACCAGTGAAAATAAATGGGTTTCATAAACATTGCATCGTAATATAAAATGTAAACATTAAATGGGTATCAAAACTATTTCTTAATTTCATCAAAGATTATCCTTTGTAAAAGAAGTGGGTTTTAAAAGCATTTTATAAAAGAATAACCCATGGAATTGAAACTGTTTCTCTAAAAAACATGTATTTGTAAGTAAATATTCTCTAGTGAAATAATATGAGTTTTATCCTTAGACCATGTCCCTAGTGATGCATAAGTAACATCAAATTATTTCATCTTAAATGGAAAATAATTTTTAAAGGAACACTGAAAATATTTCTGGAGAAAAATAACCTTTTCTTTAATATCACTTCTTAAACGTAAAAAAACATAAACCATTTTATAAATCATTATATTTTAACTCAAACTTCGAAACCTAATAAAGATGAATTAAAAATAATTTATTGATTTTTTTAGAGGGAAATATCATTATTTATTTAAAAAAATTTAAAAAAAAAAAAATTTAAAATCATTTTCATTGAATATAAGCCTGAATAATTATAATGGAATATTTAAAAAACATTTAAAACATTTGATAGAGAAAATATACGTTTCACATTGAAAAACACTTTTTAAAACAAAAACTTCATGAAATTTTTTAGAAATATTTTTCTTTCAAAATAAAAACTTACAGATATAAATTAAACTTTTAAAAAATGAGCGGTCTTAACTATACAAAATACCGTTCATGTCATACAATATAAAAAAATTTCCTCTCACATTTTTGATAAAAACCTTATGAGAATTATTTGGAAAATAATATGAAGATTTCATTCAATATGTTTTGTAAAAATTGAAACATGGGAAAATTTTATTTAGATTTTTTTTTTGAAAATTTTATGATAATTTTGTATTTTTTTAGAAAACATGGTTTTGTAAATAAAAAATGGTTTTCATCTGAAGAAAACTGTTATTAAAATTTCTATTGAAAATATTCTTTTGAACTATTCAGTACATAAGGAAAGTGAAAATATGGTAAACCATTTATTATCATGAAATAAGAAGAATATATTAATGTTCATGTGTTTTCTGAGTGGTAGATCAAAACATATTTTACCATTGGAATCATAGTCATATACAATCTTGGTAAATGATGAGATCATATCATACAACCCTTACCACCTTGGTAACATTGAATCGTAAGGACCGTGAAATAATAACATAAAATTAAACATGAAATAATTTGATAAAAAATATAGTCAATATGTTACATTTCTATAGGGGTGTATATACAACCAAAAAACATTATTGATGTGTAAAATAACAGATATCCTAAAGAAGGAATATTGAAGAAAAAAAATACATTACAGCTTTGGGAACATTTGAACCATAACGCTTATGAAGGAGAGATAAATTTTTTTTTAAATCCAAATACTTTTTAGTGGAATTGTCTTTATATAAACTCATGGTCATTATATACACAATATAAAATAAATAGTTGGTGAATATGGAATATGTCTCACATAAGTAAAATTTTGAGATGAGAATTCCTTAATGTAAGTCCATATTTCGTTCAATCACTTTCAAAAATCATATATAATATATACAATTTTATTATAAATATATTAAATAACCATATATTTATATATCGTACCATTTATTATATATTTATGACATTTTATTACCTTTTTATTATCAATTCCTTGTTAAAATCGCATTTCGGATAATAACAACTGTGTTTTTTGTGTATGGTTTGATATCTTATTTTAAGTTCCAATTATATTAATCATGGTTACATCATATTTATATTTTTAACAATCATATAAAAAATATCATATATATATATATATATTTATTTAGAGTAATACATAAAAGTTAGAGATAGAAAATGAAATAAATCGTTCATGGAGATGGCAGGTCATACATATACATGAACGCTATTTCCATTTTCTCATCTGATGAAATTAAATAATTTTAAAAAATATATTACCTATATTGAATAATTTATATTTCTTAAATATAACCTATTGTTATTTAAACCTATATGTTTTACCTTCCATTAAAAATATATGTGAATAATGAGTCACATCGATTCAGGAGGTGGTTGTCTGTCATATACATGAACGACATTATCGTATTCATAGAGAATGGAATGTAAGAAGTCACATGTTATAAAATTATCAAATAATAGTAATAATATCATTAATAAATAAAAAATTGATCATTATATCCATCCATGTGAGGTGTTTATTGAAAATGAATAACATTGGTCTGGGAGGCCGAAGTCTACCGAACATAGAAATGATGATTTAGAAACACATTTGATGGATGTATAGAAGTATTATGATTATTAATTTAAAAAACAAACAATAATTATATGTAATACCCTAATTTTATTGTATATTCTTGGTTTAATAATATATTAAGGAGGTGGGGGAGGAAAAAAAATAAAACACTCAGTTAGGGACGTTACCTTTTCTTCAAAAAACATCTTTTAGTTTTCACCATGAGGATTATTAGGTCTGATTTATAAATAAAATAATCATTATAGGATTATATGACGTATTTATGGGAATTATTTGGGTACGTATTTATTGTTCCAAAAAAAAATTTATGTATTAACAGAAGAGCCAACAAGGTGTTCTTTTATAAGTGAGGTGAGTGGCACACATGAATTGTTTTAAATGAAAATGTGTACCCAAAATTTTTATAAGAAAAAAGGATAAAAAATGAAAATTATAAACAATTGGAGATATATAGTCTATATATGGGAATCTAATGGGTTTTGGACATGTTTTTTGTGACATTTTTACCCATATATATTTAGCTTAACCCCTGATAAACCTATTTTAATGCTAAACGTGGTAAAAAAAATTTACATGTTTTACAATTAATTATGGTAAAAATAATTAATTTGTAATTATTATAAAATATTAATTACGATTACTAAAACTAATAAATTTATTTTTAGAAATTCAATTCACATAAGCAACAAATTTTAATAAATAATTAATCATATAGAGACGACGACAAAGTGTGTTTTCAAAGGGAAAATATCCAAAAGATTAAAAAGTTTTTATATCATAATTCAATATTAAAATCATCAAAATTAGATTAAATAAATTAATTTATATATAATTTAAGTAATTTTAATTTTAATACTATTTTAAATTAAAATTGATCCTTATGAATTCTTTAAATGAAAAGACAGTTTTCAATAAAAACCAGTATTTTTCACCATTTGATGAAAAAATAATATTTTTGGAAAATAATAAATATTAAACCGAGAAATTATTTTATATAATGAATTAAAAAGTATTTTTTAAAAAAATTCTAAAAGCTTCAAAAATTAATTCTAATATAGTTTTGAAAGAAGTGACTAAACAATTTTTTTAGAAATAAAACAGTTTTTAAGCATAAAAATGAATCAATTGTTATATATTTCATATAATAGGAATAAGGTGATACATAAATTTTTTATAAACATTTAATAACTAAATTTAACCAAAATCATTCACCATTTTTTTAAATTTGTTATGTTAATCTTGTTTGTGTGTATAAAATTTTTTTTTGAGTTGAAGATTTCCATTATTTTTAAACAGTTTTTATTTCGATTTATTATTAATTGGTCAGCAAAGAACTATTTTTATATATAATTTATAACCATTTATTTTCACATTTTATATAATAATATTCATACCCTCTATTCCAATATCTCTATAATAACTATCATTTTAAATAAAAATATTTAAATAGTACGTCACATTTTATTTATGATCAGTTTTGCATGTAAATTAGGTTAACAAAACTGTTGAGTGTATTAAAAAATATAAAAAATATTAAATTAAATTTAGAAAATATATTTCAAATATTATCATGTTGTTAAATTTCTTGCATGGGGCTTACAATTGAAATGTTACTGAATTGGAAATGGATTTATTTTGGATAGGTAATAAAAATAATAATAAAAATAATAATTTAAAAATATAATTCAATAAAAATTTAATTCTAAAAAATCGGTCATTTTTTTTAAAAAAATAAATACAAATTAAATAAAATAAAAAATATATCACAAAGTAAAAAATAAATCAGCAACCTAGCTTAATAAGAACACCATTAAGGTTAGTATGGAAGTGATTATGGGCCACAAAACTCACCTCCAATGGGATACATTTTGATTTATATTACCAAGGGTGTAAACTCATATTTTGATTGGAAATTCCCAAAAAACCCGTAAAATTAATAAATAAAAAAAACTAAATCCACTCCAAGGATTTCATTTATCTGAAAACCCCCACATCTCAAACAAAACTATATTATAATGTAAAAAATTAAAATAAAATGATACATACACAACATCTTCCATAGTTTCAAAAAATCCCCTCATTTTACCCAAACAACATCTTCAATTCTATGCTATATTATTCTATAAAACAACCCACACATAAATAGGACGGTGAACACTTAAGCATACTCACAATAATGATAATTTGAATAAATAAGAATCATTGTAAAATAAATATTGAATTTTTAACATGTGTGAAATTATCCAAAATTGGAACCAGGAATAGAATAAAATATTAGATCATCCTAGCATGAACTCCTCTATAATTTAAAAATCGACCCATTCACATCACTACCTTTATAATTAACCTTCCAACTCAACCATCACATATTAATTAATAACCTAAATCCCATCAATAAAACACATTCTATAACCCCAGTCAATGCTAAATGAGTATGATAAAAACTATAGTTCTCAATCTAATAATAACATCAACCCAACTAAAAATAAAACTAAAAAATCAAAAGTCAATGGATTAAAAGTATCATAATCCAAAAAAATATTAAAAGTAATGTTGCTATCAAATCCAAAAAACTTCTAAAAATTTAAAATATGGGGTCTTGAAAATCATTTCTTATATTACCTATCAGTTTAGTAGCTTATCCCTCACAATTGGGAAGCATACCATCAATGGAGAACCACATCACTAACTAACAATGACTGTATAAACAAAACACAAGATAACATTTAATATCTCTTCTCAGCAATATTCAGATATTGTATCACACGTAGTCACATTATAATATTTCAAATTTATCCACTCTACCATGTGATCACCTTTTCATCATCATTTAATAAATGAATTATTACCACATAACTATATCATAATCACATTATCACCATATATACACATCCTTGTCCCCATAAACACTACACAATCCTTTAACATCACCATTCCATCTATATTCACTATCACCATGTCATCATAATATAATATTAAATTACTATAAAATCAGTAAACAACATATCAAATAGTATTCATACATATCATAGAGTAACCACCACTTCTTTAAATGAGTATCATAAAAAAACATGCTCAAAGCAATGATGTTTAATCATAACATAAAACCAACATAATAAGGATTATACATAACATAGGTATAATGGAAAATAATCCGATTAACTTTTCAACCTACCCCGTATCGATTCCCAAAAACATCCACACCTCATCATAAAGAGAAACAATTCCCTAATATCTTTATTTTTATAAGAGTAGCACATAAAACCACTCATCGAGTGAGATCATCAATAGTGATATAAAGACAAAGAATAAGAACTGAAATATCCCCCAAGGGCATCACCACTAAACATATACACCTCATAAAATAACCCAACACCATGACTCAAATATATTTATTTTTTTCCTTTCGTCATCATCAAAATACCCAAATATATATATTAAAACTAATATTAATGAAGAGAACACAAAATAAACACCCCCTAAAACCAAACAAATAAGAAACCTAACCAACAAATGGCTGGACTCTATCAACTTTAACTGGGAACCATCCACTATGATATCCCTCTATTTTAATACACCTATATTCAAATTCCAAAAGACAATATCCACACCACTCGATGATATAATACTTAATAAAATATAATAAAAAAATAATCTTCCTAATAAAATTCCTATGGATAGATATCAACAATCCCTTAATAATTACATTTTGGCTAAGGCTTATAAATTGCACATTAACTCGAAACTTACCATACACCAACTCAAAAAAATTAATCCAAAAATAGTAGAAAAATAAGGTAAAACATGAACAATAATTTAATAACTATTAATCATTCCACAAACATAAAAAATAATAATAGAGAAATGCGTTTATTATAATTATTTAGAATAATGCAAAAAATCAATCATGATTACAATTTAAGGTGATGAAAGATGGTACCAAAAGTCCCATTCCTCAATTGGATGTCTTCATTTTCAGCCAAAGTATATAAAATAGATTTGTACACAATCATTTCCATAAAATAATCCTCAATACAATATTTTCTATTTTAAAATATGATATATTAGAAATGTAAATAAATAATGGGGCACTAGGTTTTTCATTTGAAACCCAAAATTCAACTAAGGTCATAAAAGTTTGAGAGAAAGAAAAATAAATAATTGAAAAAGATGAGTTTACAAAATTATAATGCTATCCACACCATGACATGGTTTCTCAAGAAATATGATGTTGTTTTATTAGTCTAATTAGAACTAAAAACCATGACTCTCTAAAATGACTACTTCTACAAATACCACTCTATATTTCTTGTCTTAAAAGTATATTTGTCCTATATTTTTAAATATATTCTTAATACATGACCATTTCCTACCTTAAAATAGTGACAAAATATCTTGTGTTGACCTGAACCACCACACAACATAATATGCCTCAAGGTCTGAAGCATTTTCTCAATCTCAAAAGATTGGATACAAGTACTATGATATTAAAAATTAATTAGTTGGAATTATTTGACCCTTATATAATAAATAATCAAAAATGGAAAACTCACTAGGGTTCCCAACATGGTACAACAATAAAATAGAATATTAATAATATTAAATAAATATATACAAATTAATGCACTACCCAAACTTGTAATCATCGTAAAAATCCATGAAATAGTCATAATTAATATTATTAATTCCCATAATTTTTAATTATACACAATAAAAAACAAGTAACATGATCTTATAATACACAGTGGAAAAAAATAAAAATAATAACCCTAATAAAAAATACACCTAACCAAATATGTCAATAAATTGTCACAATAAAAATAAAACAACACCCAAAATGGAAACCAATACCTCCCTATTACCCATGGTCACTAAAAATATCAACTAATTCCACCATTGGATTTCATGAAAGATGTGAAACATAAAATCACAACCTACAAACCTGTATGAAACCATAAGAGTTGTATATGCATACACATGATTTTGTACAGCTTGTATTAGATAAACATTCTTAGTGAGATTTAAAATTAGATTTTATGTATATAAATTCATTAAAATATTCATAAATGATAGTTTAAACATATATAGGAAATAATTTTTTTCACATGTAAATCATAACAAAACAAGTATCATCCATTTAACCCTTTTTCAAAAGCCAATGGAAAAACCTTCTTTAAAAACAAATCACTATGAAATTTGAAAACCAAGATTTAAAACCTTGAAAATATATCCAGATTTTATTTAAAAATATCTTTAAAAACCCATTTATTTTCTAAGGGGAGTAATATGTTATTTGATTTTTTGAAAAAACTATGAAACATTTAATGTGGTGTATATCAAAACATATCGAAATAAACCCAAACATTTATCCATCTATCATATATTTAAGGAAAATACATTTCAAACCAAATTGAAATGTAAGTCATATGAACCTGATAGAAGTTATATAAACAACAAGAACCATCATATTATAGGATGATAATATTAATAGAAAATAAAATTACATTTGGTTCCACAAAATATGAGAAGTATAATGGGATGTAATAAAAGTATGAAACAAGAATCACATAATAGGATCATCAACTAGGAATCATGTTAAACTCCTTGGGTAATAGTGCAATACAATCATGGACCTGGTATCTAAGAAAAATATCTAAATATATAGACTTATATTTTATTAGATGCATTAATAAAAGTGGGTTACAAATACATTTTGGTATCTTTGTATACCAAATCAATAACTCCTAGCCACCACAAAAAAATAAAATAGGGTAATAGTAATCTAAATAGTCGACATTGTAACATAGGGTTCACTTGAAATAACTCAATGTATTTAAGTGTACAAGAAATCCATATTTCCATCACATAAATCAAAAAATAATCTCACCTATGAAACCTCTCCATGATATTTCCTCTTTCACATCATCCAAGAATTACAAAATATTCCCCAATAACATATGTATAATGAGGAAACATTTGAAGGCGTCACAATCAACAAGTGGAAAATATTTTTATAAATTGAAAATTGAACCCTTTAGAAAAATAGGAATTCCAATCCCTTTCTCAAATTATTGAAGAATTTATATTAAAATTAACATTTAAATAAATTTAAAAATAAACACTTCCCTTTGAAAAAAACATTAAAACACCATAAGAAAAATAATATATAAAACCTTTAAATATGGTCCAAACTCACCCATTTACTATATATACCAATCATGTCTTTCTAGCTGCCACAGGTTACTTTCATGTTCCTCCACATCATTTTTTCCAAACGTCCCCTTCCTGCACTACTCCACATCGCCCCTCAGCGCAGTTTCACAACATTTCTCTACCTCCCTCTCTCGCTCCAACTGAGGGTATAACGCGTCATTACCAAGAATCCCCTCAAACCCCCACCTTAATGGACTTCCCTCACCCATCCCACTAGTTCTAACCCCACCCTCTCTCTATCCCTAGGGTTCCCGCTATGGTTACCCATCCTGTTAATGCTTATACTCATGCAATCTAGGGAATGCATCTACATCAAAGTTTCAATCCTTCATTATAGAATCAGATTCCTCTACAATCGACAAGTAAATGCCTATAGGTTCTCGAATTTGAAGCATGCCATCGAGCTCAGACTATCTACTCGAAACGACTCAATTCAGTGTCCATCCATTTCCAATGAATGTAGTCCATTCTTTTAAAATAGCATCGACTCGCCATTTGTGCCATCTATGTGTATGGAAACTATTCTTTTACAGTGTCTTATACTTGATGAATGGAAAATAAACCTATGGATCATGATTATTTTTCCTTATATATATGGTAACACTCTCATTTATTCTTCTTCTACACCCACCACCCACTCAAGATAAATTTTCATTCTATTTCTCATTTATCTTCCTTTCTTCGATGTGATACTCACCAAGTTGTAGTTCTGAGGAGGCCTTTTATGCCTATGGCATGTTTACATTGCTTCACCATTTTCTCTATCTTTTAATTAAACTCTATTGAATAGGTGAATCAACATGTAGTAACTCATTCTTTTACACATATGTGTATTTATAATTCTATGAAATTTATAAGAACATTCCTATTACTGATGCAACATATCACCTATCCTGATTGAACAAGAAAATCTACACTACTTTTGGATATTTTACTACATATGTACCAGCATTTCTGTCTATCTCTTGCCGCACACCATAAAATAAAGTAAGGGTAAGAGTAATTTATTTAATACATTACCTAAATTTATCTTTTTGTATCATGGATGCTTTATCTATTGGTCATTACAATTATAAAAATTTCACTTATATGGTTTTTCCATTAGCATTTTATCAATACATTATATATTTTATTCACTATAGTGGAACATAAACATATTTTTATTTTCTGGAAAAAATGGAATTTCCTAAAAAAGAAAACCAATCAAAAGTTAATTTATTTTTTAAGAGTTATAACTGAGTCCTTCAATGACACCAACTTCATATTTTGATACATCCCTGTAATTTCCCTTAAAAAATCAATGTATATTGTGTCCCTTCCTTACATCAAAATTTGTATTTATTGATGCTCATTTCCAATGTAGAAATAAATTTATTCACTCAATCACAGGTTCAATTGGAGCCTACATCATTCTGGGTTCTCCTTGGAAGAGGTTTGTTTGGAAAATCATAGTATACAAGGATGTTCCAAGCTTTTATTCTTATTGTTAGAGAAGAATGTCTATGTATAGAACTTCCTTTATATTGTTTGTTATTTCATTATAGTGTGTTGATAGTGCAATATATATGTATTTTTACTTCATTTTTTTCATTTATGAACACATTCTAAAAGCTAAATTATAAGATCACCACCTCATATTTTTTCTTATTAAATTGATAAATTTTTCTTGAGGATGTATTTGAAATGATTTAACATAACATGAATGGAAAATTTTTGGATGTTTATAGAATAAAAAGTCATTTTATATCATTGTTTGGGAGGTAATGTTCCGGCTTGATTCATGGTTATTGCATACACAATTATTCAGTTTTTAATGTCACAAAATATCAAGACAATTCTGGTTGCCTCATCCACAAGTAGTTCTTTTGCAATGATCATCACATGTGAATTGTAGTAATGGTTGAACTTATGGGCCAGGTGGCCATTCCATTATAACAAGAGAGACTGAAAATCATCTTATCTATAGGTAAATGAGGCTATTACAACATGAATAATTCCTATTTGAGGTGTGATTTATTTTATTACTACTCAAATATTTGACTATTGTTATTTTCATGAAGTTTTGATTCCTTTATTATAATATCTTTATATTGTTGATTGGTATATTAATTATCTTTTTGAAATCATTTTTTGAGAACTACATTTTTCATAATGATTTTACTAAATGTTTCTTACAATATGATGTGCTAAAAATTTATCATCATATATTAAATAGTTAGTATTAGGGTACTGAGTATCTTTGGAATTTTGATGGTTCTATACTTCTTATTACTTTTTTACATTGTTTCTTCACCATCTATTCTAATTTTACTGGTTGAAGAGAATTTACATGGGTTGTTTCAGACTCGACCTCATTTAGAAAAAGGACATTGTTTTGGGCCAATTACATTCAATTGTATTATCTTCATTCATCTGTAAAAATAATAATTTGATTCCTTTCATGACATGGAAAATAGTCCAATTGGTTGTGAATATAACATGAAGGCTATGGAATCATTTTATGTTTTCATTATTAGTCCTTTATAAGTTTTATTTTCAGGTCTTGAATGGTATTATTTACTACTAATTAGTTTACTAAATGATATATATTGCATGTTATTATGCATCGGTCCCATTAATTATTTTCTGAATTTAATAACTTCAAGATATGTTTTCCTGATTCCTTTTAATCATGTAAAAAATAATCTCCACCAAGAAATTGATGGTTTGTAAAACCAGTAAGTAAACAGTTCACAGTTCTAATGTCTAAAGTTCCTTGACACAAGAGGTACAAATTTGTGTTTTTTGGTCGTAATGAATACTATTCATCCAAAAGACTTTGAAATTCATCAAAAAGATGTTATAATTTTCAAATATGTTTTAGGTAATGGTTGGAACTCCAAACATCTATTTTTGTGATGGAATTTTTCAGTTGTATTTTTGTTAACCATCCATTTAGGTTTTCCACTTCAGATTTATATCTGCACTAGGCACCAAATTTTACTAGAAGGCCATGTTTTCCGCATTAAAGATATTTATTAGTAATGTATTTAAATTAGAAATAAGTTTTATTTAATTTCCATAAACATTATACAGTTTCCTCTTTTTTTTATTTTCTAATTTCATAAAATGTATATTTAAATTCATTCTTACTGAATTGTGTGATTTATTTTTTATTTTATTAGATCTGTACAATTCCTAGAGGGGTCAAATATTTTTATCACTAAGCCTGTTAAGGTCACAACAGAAAATTTAATACTCAAGGATTCAAAGGATGTGTTTTCGAATGTTAGGATAATGGGGTTTTACCAAAGCATTAGGGCCTACAACTATTTACTATAGTGTTTTTCTACCGAAAATGAAATAGAAATCATTATATGTATTTTTGAGGAATTAATGTTATCTTGACCATAAGTAAATATTTACACCTACAACATCATAAAGAAAATTTATTGTAAGTGGCATTGAGGGCAGTGTGAAATTGATCTTGTATAATCTTATGATGTTTTAAAAGAATTGTAAACCAATGGGATGAAACATACTATAGTAAAATATACTATATAAATCTATGAGATTTATAGTGTTTGAAAGAACGATATTGCTTTCAATATTATTAGGGATTTGATATTTAGAAGCCTTCTTATCAAATGTCACTATTATAATGTTGTTATTTATGGTCTGTGTCTCAGTGGTGAAATGTTTGATTATTTTTCTTTTAAATAATTGAAATACTATGGAATTTACCTGGATGTTTATAGTTACAATATTTTTATGTAAGGGATTTTCCAAACCAGGAATCTTGAGAAAGGTATGTGCTTAATCAATGATTATAGTTTTGAGTAGTGGGTCATTTCATTTTGATGCATGTTCTTCCAAATTTGATGTTATCCATGATTAATACATTGTTTGTATTGTTCATGATCATTGTAATGGTTACCAATATTCTTACATGTCTACTTTAATTTTGGATTCTTTATCATGATCCCCTGTTTTTGAATGCAATGGAAATACAAAATCAAGGTAATTCTCTTAATGCATTTTTCTATTAATTCAATTTTTTCACATATGATTCATAATCAGGTATGTGACAAAAAATCATTCTATTTTTATATAGGTGTAACATAAAAAATGAAGAAATTTTTTTGTAAAAGTATTCATTTTCTTTTCGAAGTTATGGATGAATCATTCTAAAAGTTCTAATTGGAAATAATTTATTATGTCTTTTCATTTCCTTGATTGATTTATTTTAAAAGGATATAGTTTCCCTTGTTTTAAATAATTTTTTTTGAAACCCCTCTAGAAAGGCTTATGAGTATGTTTTGAGTGATTTTTTAAATCTACTATGAACTTTATCTCTTTTCATCCACCATTGTATCATGAAATTTATCAATATATAGGCAAATTTTTAAATTAGCATGTCCATTATTGATGTTTTCAGAAGCAGTCGATTATTTTTATATTTGTTTTGAAATCTGCTAATTCATTATGTTCTTTGAGTTGGAATATAACAAATAGTAATATGTGATTCATAATTTTTGGCATCCTTGTCCTCTTATTTATATTTTGGTTTACCTGAAGCTTAGGAGAGTTACTTGAAATTCATGCTTTGTGATCAAGGAACCTTGACTAACTGGAACAACCCACTCTTGAGTTAATCAGGATGGTGTTCTCCTCCATTTATTTTAAATCCACATCACTCTAATATAATAAGGTTAATTCAATAGGTATAGTGGAAATTATATTTATCGACCATTATTATATCTCTAAATCTGATTTTGGTCGGACTAGATTTGCAGGTGCTATCATGAATCATTTATGGATTCTTATTTATAGGATTGGATCATTTTTTCCTTTGATTATTTTTGTTATGGGGATTGATTCAGTGAATTACATACACCACCATGGTAATAAATAATGACTTTCCTAGTACCACAATATGGTATGACATTAAAATCATTAAAAAGTTCCTATCAAAAATAATATTTCCACCATCTAAACATCTAATTTTTATTATCTAATACAAAGATGCTAAATGATTCATATTCAATTAGAACATTAATCTTCATAATAATAAGAGAAAATAGGGTCATTAAAGTATGTCTTCTATTGTCTTAATGATTTAACATTCATTAGGTAGGGGATCAAATGGTTTTTGGTGAAAGGGTTGGATAAGAAGTTTTGATAGAATGAATTGTTTCCAGTTTTTTTCCATACATATAATATAATTTGACAAATTTCATCACACAAAACATATTTCTTGGGATCATTTCTTTTTGGATATGAATTGCGGTATCTTCATAGGGGGATGGCGATTCTTGATTTTGAGTATAGCTTGATCAAAAACACCCACTTTGATATTGGATGTCTTGTCATTCATATGCAATTTCCACAAATTTCTTAGTAATGCCTTGTAGAAATAGTGAGTATGTACATATTATTTAACCATCTAATGAAATTGGGCTCACTTATTGAAAGTGTATTATAAAACTCAACACTTACAATAACATGATATAAAAAATAACGGTTTTTTATATTTTGATTCATTACATGAAGACATAGTTCTCAAAGCTAGTGCTCATGAGATAATACAATGAATAATGGTAATTAGGTCCCCTTCATGGTACCTTATTGGAATTTTGATCACAATATTTATCAATTATCAATATGTCAATGAAGAGGGAGATGGGGTGTACTCTAAAACTAATCCTGAATTGTGTAAACTAATGTTGATTCATTCAAAATTGATTTGATGAAGAAATTAATGGTTCTAGTGGAAGAATAGAAGGACAAAAATGTTCCTAGGAAGTATGGATTTTTTTAAACTTAATAAAAAATATAGTTATGGGATGTGGAACATATTATTACAATTTTTACTTCTCATTAGGAACCTTTTACTACTCAAATTCATAACATTTGTTCCCATTAAGTCAGTCTTTTTATAAATTCTATTACTTAATTTTGTATTTCATAGAGAAGGCTACTCATTATGTACCTTTTTTACCTCAATATCTATAACTAGTACGTCTACATTCTAGGTTCTTCTCTTTTTTCCACCTATACGGTCACACCAACTTGTTTTGTAGAAGAGGTTGAACTTCTTCAAAAGAACCTGGGAAATGACTTATCTCTAGAAATACTATGGATCCTTCTCAAACTTCCGGGGGGCTCCAATTCCCTCTTTGAATGAGTCTATATCAAAAGTAGGATATCCTTATTCTTTAAACATGGGCATGCATACTTCTTCTCACAGGGATATCATGTCTTCCGGGAACATGTCTATTCATAAGAAGCATCCTTAGTATGCATTTTGTTATCTTCAACATAGGTTTTTTGGTATTTTAAACTATTTTCCCCATACCTTTTCTATTGAATCCGTGAATTATTTCAGTAGTTGTAAGTCATCCTTGCTTCAATTTCCATATTCCAATGATATTAATGATAATGGTTCTGAATCATCAGTTGCCTCCACTGTCATAACATTGTATGAATTTGAATTCGTTGTCAAACCCTCAAAGCTGTCTTCTAATGAAAAAGATTTTATGTAGGAAGACCGTGTTTTTGGTTATTTGACCAGTATTATGTGCAGAAGGTCCCATTCCAAAAGGGAACCACTCAACCTATCATCTATTCCATTGGGTAGCCTCCCAACACCGGGATTGCATGTTGTTTATGATTCTAACTGAATTCTGGCGACATCATTATTGAATCCCACCATAAAAAATATTATTTCATCAATTTGATATAATGGATAAAAAAAATCCTAGATGATGTTAGGGATAGATTGTTAAATTTTAGGGAGAAAATGTTGATGTTACACCAAATGTAATACCATAGTGGATTGATGATGTCAGCTGTCATTGGGGGAGGTGATGTTTTTCTTGTGATTAATATTTATTAATGAACTATATTATGTCATTTATTATAGTGTATGTTATTAAATAATAGGTTAGTGAAACATAATTTTTGAACTATGTTATAGTAACAAGAAATCATTGGATGTTTAGGAGTCATGTGCAACAATGACATAGGATTTGTTACAACTACTATAAAATATTCCGCCACTCAGGTATTAATATATTTATCTTTATTGTCTCTTATTTTCATTACATAATTTGAGTGGACATTACTGATTTTTAGGCATGTGTATATTGAATTATTTTAGTGTTTTAGAATGATATATAGATAATAGGTGTTCTGCATTTTAGGTGTACATAATTGGAGGTGATGGGACGCAGAGAAGAGTTTCTGTTATTTTTGAGGTATTGTGATTTTAGATCACTAACCAGTCTAGTAGTAGTTATTTCATGTTTTAAGAAATATTTTTTCATTAGTTAATTTTCTATCAACCATTAATCTATAGAAAATCAGAAGGTGTGGAGTCAAATTTTCAGTTGATGGGATCCCCAAAAACATTGAAAAAGATATTATTAATTGAGATTTCCCTCATACTATGTGACTATGAATTGCACTAAACATATTCTAAAAATACTTTATAGTGTTACAATTGTCACCCATGTTAATTTTTTCTATTTCTAAGTAAAAATTTATGATAAATCATGTTTAATTATTTCTCTATGGTGAAAATAAAATTTTATTCTTTATGATATATACTTTATGATGCGTCCTGTTTTCCTGTATCTTTTTACATCATGTTCATTACTTTTCATTCCATTTCATATATAATTTATGAAACATGTTATTATTAATTTATTTTCATTATTATTTATCACAAGATCTGTAACAATAAAATATTTTTAATTAATTTCCATTATTAACTATTCAAACTATTAATACACATTTGAAAATTGGATTTTAATTATAGTGTTGTTTGTATGCATGGGTGAGGTACTAGTTTTATATAAACAACACTTTTAGATAAAGACAAACCCATATATGAAAACCAATATGTTGTCACACCCCATTTTATTGAAATTAATTTTAATGAATCCTATCATGTAATTATGTAAAAACATGTAATAAATAAATATTTACATTAAAACTAAAAATCCAAAACATTTACAAATACCGTTAATTTCAAGTATTAAAAACCATTTAAAATTAAAATAACCCATCATGGGTGTTAAATTATGTTTAAAATTAAAATAAAATAATTTATAAATACCAATAATTTCATGAAATACTAAATTAATGGATTTCGTAAAAACATCTACCACAATCCAATAGAAAAAAGATATTTGTTGATAATAGAATAAAGAAAATAAAGAAGGCATTCTCTATAAACCCAAAGCAACAAAATCACAAAGGATGAGTCACTAAAATTCCTATTCCAACTTTAATTTTTATTAGGGTTCAAGGGAGAAGACATAAACATGATAAATTTAATGAGAGGTGAGAGGATGAGAGAAAATAGGAGGAAAATAGGGATTTACCTCTAAGGAAAACATGTAATTAAAGGGTGGATAAATATTGTATGGGAACATTGTAAAATAAATGGATAATCCCCTTATGTCCTGAACAAACCAAAATTTGGGGAAAAATATTTCAAACCCCCTTAATATAAAAGTAGGGTATTAATAGAAAATCTCAAAATTAAAACTTAAAGGAATAACTCATGGAATGGACCTACTGTCCATCCTCTGACACCCCTCCCTAAGAACCTCTATGGTGTGGCCAGCCATGAATATATTCTATAGAAGCTATTCCGGTCAGAATGTAGGATCTTAATCCTATTATACCATATTTGGGCCATCTACATCTAAATATCAAGGTTCCTAATGAAATATCCCTATTGTTAATCCCTAGTAAAATGTATCTCCCCTAGGGAGAATGAAAAACCCAAGACCAAGGCCACTGAATCCTAGACCTTCCTCTCCTTATAATTTTCCCACCTATGGAACCACACTAAGGAATAACCCATACCATTAATGTAATAGTTAATATAATCCTAGTAATATAAATAAATGTAGGGAAAATCTATCAATAGAAAATAACGATTCATCATGACATAAAGACACTACCCATGATATGAACCAATTTAGCTTGAAACCGTAGACCTCAAAAAACCAAAAAAAACTATTATAAATTTAAAATAACCCAAAACACCATAATTTAGATTCCAAAGAACCATGACATTATTTATTTGGTCTAAGAAGAACAAAAATATAAGACACCTTAATATTTTTCTCCCACAAATAACACATTCTATTTCTCATCTCGAATGTATCTAGGACTAATGTTATAATATAACCCATCATGCTATGAAAAATAACTATATCTATCTTTGACAAACAAAAATATAACTATATAATACCCCCTTATAACTTTGAATATTTCATAACTATTTTCTCAGACTCCATAATAATACAATGAATTAAGGTTCAATTTAAATTATCCAGTCAATATTTCATGTTTTCATTTCATTATAACATATATGAAAAAGGTGTCTTCCAGGTCTGTGGTCTTCAATGCATATAATGATTCATATCCAGACATAACATTACTATATTATTTAGTTTGTTTTTCTACTCTTATGTATTTCTCTCTCATTATGGGTGCTTTCAACTTAAAATTTGGTGTTTTTTAGAATTAAAAGAATAGAACATAGTGAAGTCACATGATTTTCCAAATAATGTGGAAACTATGTGATAGACTTTTTAATTTTTCAGAGAAACATGACATGGTTGGAATATGGTTTACCAAACCATTCATCTAAACATGTGTTCTGCTCCCGAATACTAATAAACGGAGAACAATTTTCTAAACTGTGTTACCAAACAATGAACATTTCCTATGTTCATTAAAAATGAAAATTTTCCATTTGACCTTCTAATTTTTAAATATAAATGGCACTGGAATTCCCTAATTTTGATGAAAATAATCACAGGGGATCATGTCATGCCTCTCCTCACATATGATGGTGTATTCTGGGGATTTTTTCCTGGTTTTGGTTTGATTCATTAAGGTAATCACTTTATAGATTCTTCTCCTCCATATTCATTCTATTATCATTTAAGTTATCCTTCTACCCTAGTTCTGATAATCTATGTTTTTAACCATTTTTTAACTGGGGTTTTTTCTTTGTTTGGGTACCATTTTATATTTCTTTCTTATTTGGACCATCTAAAGGAAGATTTTATCCAATAATTTTATAAGTAATATGGTTTGAGGAAGGTTACCTATATACAATATTTTTTATTAAAATATATGATTTATTTGTGGGTTTAAATTAGGTTTTCATCATTATATAAATTTAATATGTTATTTAAAATTTTTACTCTTCTGTGAAATGGTTTTTATCTTTTTTTACTTATTTTTCGTTGATTTTTCGAGATGTATTTCTCTTCTTAAAGAATGTTTTCAAAAAAATGAACTGCTGAGCATACTAACTACTTGATTGTTTATATAAGTGTTCTATAAAAAGTAAAATATAAATTACTAATGATGTATTGATCATTAATCAAGTTTTCCATAAGGCCTAATAGAATTTTTTTAACATAGATTCTTTGGGAATATGTGGGTTTTCAAAAGAAAAGTGTTTCCTTTCAATTTAATGAGGCATAGTTGGAATATAATGTTTTGTCCATGAGAATAATAAATACTGTCAAAGAATTCACCTTGTTTATTGAATTAGGTTTGACATTGAATAGGGTAATCATTTGTAATTAGTGGTGTATGACCGGTAATAGGGATTGTTCATTACTTGTGTTTCATGGTAAGTAGAAGAGGGGTTGCATTTAAAAGAAAACTCGGAGGTGAGAATGTAAATGATTTATTTTAGTGAAAACAACATGGTATGTATGATCTGGTATTTTGATAAAACTCCCCCCTAATTTAGACGTCATGGGAAGCATTGGGATTGTCAGTGGGAGTTCTAGGTACAATATTTCACTATATTAGTAGTACGCTCTGACTAGTGGCCCTAAGATAGAGCACACTTGAGGTAGTGGGATTTTCCCCAGAGACGAACCTGTGAGGGTGATGTTGTGTGATGGGGTGTATTGATTTATGTGTCCGACATTGGTGGAGATAGACTATTAGAATGTTGATATCTCTATCCCATACCATTTTAAATAGCTTCAATGTTCATGTGAAACATTTTTTATATGTATTGTACTTTCCCCAGTTTTGTGGTGCTTTTATAAGATACTTTTCATCATTATTTATTCTAAATAAAACTATTATTTTACCAAAAATTTCTTTATAAGTAAATATATATATATTTTATCATTCATTGTAAATATTTTTTGAAATAAAAAGTTAATATGGTTCTTTTGGATATCATCTCATTATTTGTTTTTTAATTGAATAGACAACTATATTCTTTTTAATTTTAATTTTCCCACTAGCATGAAATGTGTTTCTATTTGAAATTAGATCATATGGTTAGTTTATCTATTAGAATCACTAATGAACATATCAGTTTTCATTCATAATTTATCATTTTATTTTTAGGAGTTTTTAGATTTAGGTTTCTCATTGAGTGAATATGTTTTGAGGTTGGCGATGACCTGCGAGTTCACCTGGAAGTATTTTTAGTTTATCTATCTTTATATCATAGTATTTGTTATATTTATTCTTTATTATTTATTTACATACTTATAATGGGATAACTTTCTTCCAATTGATCAATGCTTGATCTCTGGTACTAGTTTCCAACCTGATTGGATCAGGAACGACTCTTGATCCATATTGTGGGCCAACTTGGGTGACAAATTTGCTGTCAAACCCAGTTTTTTCACGATACAATGGTGTTTAAGGAGGTTTGAGCACGTTATTTGGGGATTTATGGCAGTCAATAGGTATTATTATTAGAATTCCTTTGTTCCATTGTGGGTAGGATCTTGATCACCACATATTGGGACGAACACATTAGTTTCCACAATAGTTTGAGATGTTTATGTCTAGGTTCAATATTGGTTCAATTGTTTTTGACATTTTCGTACTTTATTTGAGTTTTTATGATTATAAATGAGTATTTATGGGTCATTTTGAGATGATATAATGATTGGTGTTGAATTTTGGGGGGTTTAGAGGGTGAATGGTTATTGTGTATGGCCTGGAAAACAATGCATAGTCCACTCATCCATCTATATTAACCACTATTAAATTTCACATGGTTGAAGCATATTCTGCTAAACTGGGCTGAAAACCCAGGTGAGGCTATTATTTCTTTTAAATTTTTGGAATTCATTTTCATTACGTTTTTGTTTATTTTCATTAATTATTATTATTATTTTAAATTAATTTTTGGGGTGTCTCTTTTTGAGTGTTAAATTATTTCTAGTTAATCAAAGGATGATTTCCCTAAAAACCCAAGGTCGGTTTTCAATTTTTAATGGTTGTAAAACTTGGAGTGTAATGTGACTTGGGAAAATTATAAAAAATGATGAAAAAGGTGGGCTTATTTTTTTGGATAATTTAAAGAAAGATTTGAAATAGGACCCTTCTTTTTATTTGACTCGTACTATTCCTTGTGAATGTTCAAATATAGATAGGTTTGTGTTAAGTATGTGATTATTTTCATACATGGGTGTGCATGTAAGGGCGTGTGGTTATGTATATAAATTTGGATATTCAAAAAATTCTATTGTTAAATGTATCATTTCATATATTGGATTTTTTATTCCAATGTGATTTCAAAAAGTGAATTCCAATGCATTGATGAGTGGGTAGTTCTTTATTTTTTCTTTAATTTTATAGGATATTTTTTATGTTGGAATGGTTTCAAAAGGTCATTTTGAGTTTGAGTTATTTACTTTTATTTGAAATTTGAAGATTTTTTTGAATAGATTAATTTATTTTGATTTGTGACTCTTTATTTTGAAGTATTCCCCACTAATCTCCAAGGAATAATGAAGAGGATATATGGGACTATTTTACACTATATTATTATGTGTTTATAATGTCTCATTTAATTTTTTTTTATTTTATATTTTCTTGATATATAACACATTAATCCTCATCAAATACCTCAGTATCAAGAATTCATCAAAAAGTTTTAAGATATGAACCCTTTTTATTTCTTGGAAGTGGTGGATGTAAATTATTTAGACAAAGAAACAAAAGGACCAATCATGTGAAATATTCAAATATTTTTTCATATTGGAAGACTTTTATGAATTATGAAATATTATAATGGTTATGAAATTGTAATGCATTTAGAGAAGTGATTCATTGGAATTTTAGTATTCCAAGAGTTTATATGAGTTTTTTTTGTATCTTATAGATCGTATTAGGGATGAATACCTAAAGTCCTCATTATTTGGAATGTTCATCTAATCAAAAATACTTTTAGCAGCATCTTCACTCAGCCTCGAATCTTAGGAATATATGGTGAGACATGTTATTAGAGTTGATGATGTTATAGATAGAAAGCCATAGTTAGTTTATATTTTTTTATCCTTGGGTGAAATGATGGTGGTTCCTGAAAATGGAAGGGGAAAAAAGCTATATATTTTTTGATGGGAAGTGGTATGACAAAGCCATTATATTTATTCTCTCCAAATTCATTCAGGACCAATCTATGGGTAGGAAATTATTATGGGGTGTTTTAGAATAATAATTATTCAAGTCAAGAATCACCAGTAGATTATCGTACCAATGGTTATTTTGGGAACCTAATAGTTTTGATAAAATATTTTTTTCAAATATCTTCTTGTTGTAAATATTTTCTATTAGGATGGTTTTTATGTCTTGTTATAAAAATATTGATTCTTACTATCATAAAATTGTGGTGTTTCTTATTCCTTGTTTTGTTTCCCATTGATTAGGATTTCACTATGACTCATAATATTTTATCATCTTACAGAATCATTGATTGATTGGAGGTCTAATATAGTATAGAGACCATCATAGAAATATCTTTAGTGAATAAAGTCTTATAACCCTTCGAGAGGGATAAATTCCCTACCCCAACTCACCCAACCCTAATCATAATAGTTTGGTTATCCTGGACAATGGTTCATTTTACAGATGTTCATGGAGATCCTAAAAACACCATGATGAGTTTCATTAATGATTTTTATATTAGGGGTTGAGGTGTTACTTTTTTGAGGTTGTGTTTGGAGTTTATGAGTTTCTTTTCCAATATTATTTCTTTAATTATATAGTCTCACTAGATGTCACCTTAGATGTTTGGGTTGATTATTTCAGAATATCTATGTAGTATTTTGGGATTTTTGAGTTTTAGTTTTGAATAGGGATATTATATATTGGATCTACAGTATTAGGGCTTTTAAATCCCAGTTTTAAGGTTTATTTTAATATAACTTTTGTTTGAACAAACTAAATATTTTGGGACTTGGGGGGAGAAAGTTTCATGGTGGGGACAATAATCCCACACCAACACAAAATAGTCTATAATTTGTAAGCTCTATTTATTTATATATCCCTCTACTTGGTTTCTCATTGAAATTGGGAGTTCTTGGGCCTGTAGAGCATGCCACATTGTTAAGGAACGTTGTTTTCCAAACCAGGGGGAAATGGTGAAACAAACTCCTTAAATTTTCAATGTTGAACCTCAATGTTGGTATAGTTTTGAAAACTATGTGTCCTACACATGCATGGTGATCTAAAATCCTTTTAGAGAGCACAAAAGTGGTTCATGGTTGGCACATGGTTTTCCACACTATGTGACTGAACCAGGCAGAGTGGATAGGTTTTTAAAAAAATATATTTTACCATTTTACCTTCTCATATTTTAACCACAATTTGATCCCCTCCTCCCTCATTTGGATCACATGAGGGATCATTTACCATCGATCTCCAATCATCACATGGTGGATTTTGGACATTACTTCGTGGTTTGGTCTACATTTATTACGGTAACCTCTTTATAACTTTCTCCCTTCCCTCATTGTTTTATTTT
Source organism: Viscum album (assembly GCA_963277665.1). Lineage (NCBI taxonomy): Eukaryota > Viridiplantae > Streptophyta > Magnoliopsida > Santalales > Viscaceae > Viscum > Viscum album. Next base: position 177,151,165 of record OY728157.1, read on the forward strand.
CTCTTAAGTGATTCTTATACCATGGTCTCAATGACCTAGGTGTGTTGTTACCTTGTGTTTAAATTGTGTGGGTTTTCTTTTTTAGGGATACTTTTTATTGATCATTCTTGTTTTGGACATCACAATAAATACGTGATCCATTATTGTTAAAGGTGACAAGAATTGAGGTGGGTTAACCTATTTTTGAGCCTCTAGACTGTAAACAGCGATTTATTGAATTTTTAATGTGTGTCTTCATCATCATAAAAAGTGAATATATTATGTAAAATAGTGTTAGTTATTTGAAATGGTTAATGTATTATTTTAAGTGTTTTTGTCTTTGTTTCCAACATAGTATTATATTTTAAATCAAATTTTCAATGTTGTGTTTAAATTTCAAGCGTCCTAAGTACATGATTGGTTTTCCAAAAGAACTATACCAAATGAAATAGAAATTACCATGTTTGTATTGGACTTTTGAATATTTCTCCATTACTCAGAGTTTCTTGTATGATATCTTAAAAATCCACCAAGTGATTTCAAATAAAAAATTCATTAGATATGATATATACATATATACAAATATAGTCATATATATGTGTACCCTCTTTGTATATATTCACTCTTGGTGGTGTGAATATGTACATTGGGACAAGGGGTAAGGATATATATAAACAAATATTTATATTTTGGTATGTGTGAAATGAAAATTTAGAAATTAGAAGACTTAGGACAAGGTGGGTTTTCAAATGAATGTTGTTTCCTTTGATGTTGATGTGGCCCAATTGGAACTATAAGGTTCTCCCTGAAACAAAAAACATATTATAGCATGTCCCTTGGTTTTTTAATTATAATTGGAGTTGAATGGGTGAAATGTGTTTAATGTATATTGTAATCCTGGTAAGGTGACTTGGGCATTTTATTGTATAAAGGATTGGAAAAAGGGGTTTTACTTGAAAGGGTTCTGAGAGGTGAGAAAAGAGAATGATTTCATTTAGTGAAAAGAATATGATATGTATGTATATGATAGAATGATAAAAATAATTTCCATTTTTATATCATGGGAATACTTGGATGGTTATAATGGAGCTCTAGGTACACATGCTACAGTAGTTTAGTATTATCCCTAACTGGTGTACTTGAGATAGATCCCTTATTTTCTCATAGGATATTCCCCTCAGCAAAACAAGTGAGGGTGAAACTGTGTTAGAGTGGGATGATTTTTGGTGACTAATGCTGGTGGATATTGATTATAATAATATTGATTGCTATATCATTGAAATTCTAAACTAGGTCATAAGTTCTCATGAAACTGGTTTTACATGTATTCCACATTCCCCTATTTTATGTCTCTATTATAAAATTATTTATATTTTTATGGTTTCCAGCTGAAACACTTATTTAATCACACTTCCTTTTTTATTAATGGGTATCCAGAAAGGATTTAATTCTTTGGATGAAATTATGAAAATTCAAATGGAATATGGTACATTTCTAGTATCATCCCACTACTTGTTTAATTGGAAAGAAAATCATTATTATTATATATTTATTGTTTCTAACTCACCAGAAATAATTTTCTATATAATGGAATGGAATATGGTTTGGTATCTCTATTTAATTACCTAATTATAATCTTAGTGTTTATGCCTAACTTATCATTTTCATTTTATCTCTTGTGAGGACACGTGTCCCTCATGGAGTGAACATGTTTTGAGGATGGTGGGGAATGAAGAGGTCAAATTGAGTTCTGATTTTTTTATTTATTTTAATTAAAATACTAGGGATTATTTTATTTTTTTATTTACATATTTTTCATTGGATAAATCACTCCCTATTAAATTATTATTGATTATAGGTACTATTTTCTGACCTAGTATGATTGGGAACATCTTTTAGGACTTGTCGTAGGCCGACTCAAGGGATTAGCTTTGGGTCAAACAATGTTGGTTTGTGATTTAATTCTCCCTTACAAGGGAATCGATAGGTTTTATTTAATAATACTATTTTTTGATTAAAATAAGATATTTTTGACTATTTGAATAATTATCCCCATTCTAGAACCTTTATGGATGATATTCTAGATGAAGAAAGAAAACTATATAGAAGGATTTAGGGAAAAGGGGATGATTTTATATTATTATTTTTATGAAAAATATATCTCTTAGACAAAATTTGGATTACATTAGAAAGTTAGGATTGAGAGAGATCACAGATCAAATGGTGTGATAAAGTAGATAAAAAATCAACATTCATCTATTCATGCATAAGGGGAAAAATATTTTGTAAAACATAACTTTTAACTATATGATGGTTCTTTCTATAGTGATATTGATACAAATTTTCCAAAAAAACCTCACATTTTATGGAGGTATTATTCATACATATTCTTTGGGTGAGAGAATATAATTCTTCTAAAGAATAAAGTAATCAATTTTTACAATATTCTTAGGTCAATGGAAAACATAGACAATAATTTTATAAAATAAACTCTAGAGGAACAAGGGATTCTTATAACTGTGAAGGATCTCCAGCCTAATAGTGAACTAGGCCCTTATACATTACTAATATCCTTTTATATCTCTAAATGGGATTTCATCCAGAAGGACCTAATCGAAGTAGCTTAGTATTATTTCAAGGGTGGGTTCTTCCCTTGAGTTACAACTTTCAATATTCTTCTCCCTATTCCAATGTTGATTTTTTCCAATATCTTCAATGAATTCCAACAATTTAGGTTATATAAGTTCACTTACAAGGTTATTGAAATTAAACCTAATAAGTGAATCTATAAACTACTGATACTGTATATTTCATATGAATAACATGGATTCCATAAAGGTAGGAACATACAAGGGGTCATTGGGATTGCTCAAGAAATGCTATCAGACTATGAAAATATTTTTTACAAATATGATGTCAGGGTCTATATTGACATAGATAAATAATATGATTGAAATGGGTGGTGTTATACACTAAATGTTTTAAGGTGATGTGGCCTCTGAAAATGGATATATTAACTTCTTTTATTTTTATTCTCATCACCATAGTTTACAATATCTTTTATGGTTTGGAAGTTTGTGATTTTCATTTTGGAGTGGGGGATTATAAAAAGAGACCTTATATCACTAAGTCTATTAATCTTGGACTATGATGTGCATTATAGGAAGCAAAAATTTGGAATTTCTACTAGGATGGTTTAGTATTTCATTTTCTAGTATGGTTTTATTGGGTTCTCTCAATTATTATTAATGGGTGAAATAAATTTTTCATTAATTGAAATTGAAATTCATCTAAAACATTAAGGATATTTTAAACTATTATAGTAGTATGAGTATTCAATGCATCAATATTGGGAAGAACATCAATATTATATGAAGTAAATGTTTCGGTATGTATGGAAAAACCCATAATTAAAAGGCTTTGGGTTGATAAAAAATAGTTTGGTTTGGATGATTTTGGAACCCCTTTATCAAATAAATGAGTCTGAATCATATATATTGAGTATATCATCAATAGAATTATAGATATAATTATCAAATAGAAGACTCAATTTTTTTGGAGGTAGGATCACCCTTATCAACAATGCCATCTGTTGTATACCAATTAATGTTCTAACGGTAATTAAATCCTCAAACTCTATCATCAAAATAATTAAGTCCATTCTTAATTTATTCATATAGGATACCAAGTATGAGGGAAAATATCACTAGTCTAGTCTATTCAGGTTAAAAATACATTATGAGTAGAGGAGGATTAATAATAAAATAGTTCGTACAAGCTAACATATTATGGGATTATTTCCTTATAATTTTTTTGAGAAAGGTTAATTTGAATTAAATATAGCGCCTCTCTAACTTTTTTGTATTAACATGATATAAAGGGTATCACTTTAAAAATTAATCAATGACTCTATGACCATCATCCAAGATAAATCATTATTGATCATTGGAAAAAGACACCTTAAATTTTGATCAGAAAATTGGACTAATGGTACTCTATTTTTTTCCATGGTTCCCAGTACCTAGAATCACTTACATTCATGTGGGTTAATTTCATTCTTTCAATGAAGTTGTGTTGGATTCCAATCAAAGTATTATCCACTCCACTATTCAACTAGTGGCTTCACTAGAACCACTTCTGGCCTTTTCATCCTTTATTCTTTCCACAATATCATACACATGCTTGGTAGTTAGGATGAATGGGATGGTAATTTGTGGTGAAAACACATTCTAGGGAAAGAGAATTTTCTTATATGGTGTATAATGAATTGTGTTGTTCCTAATGATATGTAAGTGAAAAAGAAAGGTATCATTGTTGTCTAAAAATTAATGTGCTCTATTAATGAAAATTTGGAAACTAAACTACACTTAATATGTGAAGGGGTTTGGGACAGATTTATATATAATTTTTTTGTGGGTATATAGAAGATGAAAATTTGTACATATACATCAAAAAATTTCTTAATTCATGTTTTGAATCTACTATTAGTGAGCTAAAAAATTTATAGGCTAGGCTCAGACTTGTTATTTCTAGCTATGGTTTGATATGAGATCTTCACAATGATGCTCGAAAAATTGAATACTGACCAATGGAAAGTGGTATTAAAATAATTTTTTGTACTATTGAAACCTTATTTTAACGTTTCAAGGACCATGATATTAAAATTTACATTAAAAGTTAGATTACATCTACTATTATAATGATTCCTTCTCATATAGTGATAGAACTGGTCATTAAGGAATTGGAAAGCATCCATTCATGGCCTTAATCTCAACTCGTATTGTTATTATGTTCACGATATCATTCATAAAGATAGAATTATCAAAGAATCCTAGTGATCAGTGATTATTAATTTCTTGGAGAATTGTAGTAATGTTAATTCTCTCATTATTGAATCTCAACATTTATTTTCAAGACTTACTCTTTTCTCTTTAATGAAAATCTTAAAGTCATCGGTTGAAGTGGAATCATCACTATTCATATAGTTTTTATTGATGCTTATCACTATCCACTATAGTATATATTATACTATTCAAGCCTATTTAAAAACAATTCACCAATGTGTGGAGATTATTCATAGCTAGAGATAGGGTAAATTTATGGAGGGCTTCATAACTTACAAGGGGGTTTAAGATGATACATTGACTATTTAAATGAGTTTTTTCTCTCTCCCAATGGATTTTAATGATTTTATTCTTAATGATTCCCTTATGATCCCTCATTTTTACCCACCATGATGTTGAATTTTATTTTCCATTGTATCCAGTAAATATATTTCATTATTATTTTTTAATTTCCATCCATGGGAAAAATTTCTTTGGACCTCGCTGTAACAAAACATGGGCTCTAAAATAGGTGTTTACTACTTCCTTATGGTAGAAACTAATTTCAATAAATATCAACCCAATCCACAACTATCTAAATAGTGTTAAACACATCAATCATAATCTACCCTGACATGATCCTCCAAAAATAGAATGAATGAACTCTAGACTTCATCATTCTAAAAAAATTATTACCTCCATGGAAATAGACCAATCATGACTAACAATAGAGATACCATGATATAATAGATGTTTTATTAGAGTGGGATTCTACATTAAAAAAAAAATCTTCATCATCATACCACTTACAAAGTCTATTCTACTACATCAAACACCTTATAAACCCATTTTAGATAAAAAAACCCAGGACTCTACAAACCAACATGAGAAAACTTTAGTGAATTTATTCCAAAGTCATTTATATTTGATAGTTTTTTAAAACTATTATAAATCATCTTTATGTATTTTAAACTACCACTAAGTACTCATTCCTTGTATTTAAAAAACAATTATAGTAAAAAAATTAAATAGAATTATTAAAAAAATCTAAAAATTTCATAGACTTCTAATGATCTTTGAAGGGGAATTTTTTGATTTTAGACAACTTATTGTGGTGTGTATACCTTACCGATACAATAAGACCGAATCAATGAAGAAATTTCTCAATAAAACATTTGTGGTTATGATCTAATGAGTCTCCATCGATTTTAAATGAAGTTATTATATTATTATTTCCACGAAAACATGTTTTCAAAGATAAAACAAGTATAGAAAAGTCTCTCCACTCAACGTGAACAATTTAGTTTTTATAAGTTTTTTTTCATCACCGGTGAGTGTATCATTGGTATGGATAAAATCTCCCCTAAAAAATGAATTGTTAAAATTATAATTTTAATACAAGTCGATTATAAATTATCAATAAACTTTGTTGAAATATCTTTTAATAATTATGTGGTAAGTGTTTAAAATTTAAAAAACTTATTGATATGTTATTATTACCCATCAATAGTATATACTTCAAATTTTATTCATTAATGAAGAATATCCATGAAATGAAGTAATAAATCAATATAATAGAAGTCACAATAACAAAAAACATGCACCTTATTCGACTTCAATGAATATTTCAGTTCATCTCAATTGAATCATTTCCTCTAAAGAAAAATATCTATAATATTTGACTATATATTCTTTATCACACAATGATGTTATTATTCCACTTCTAAAATAAAGGGCTGCCTGATAAGTACACAATTAGTGATATATATCAAGAATATAAAATATTTATTACCCTAAGAACATAAAATATAGAACTTATGAGTTGTATAAATGAACTTATATCTTCTTTGATTCATATTTTTTTCTTCAAATTGCATATTTTCTAAATTATTGTATCTTATCATCTCATTCACACTAAATTTGTAGAATTTCAATAAAAAAAATCATTAACCAATTTTATGGTGTTAGTAATATTAATATGGAAGAGGGGGTTAATTTTCTTTTAAAAACATAAATGAAAGAATTTGATAAAATTAAAAAATTTAGTGATAAAGTAAAAGAATCAAAGCTAGTATAATGTAATTAATAACAATATTGAAATTTAAAATCATAAGCATAATATAAAAAATAACAATAAAGAGAGATATTGATTTATATAAGTTTAAATATGAAGATATTGATCTTATTAAAGATTAATTTAATAATTAAATGAAAATTATTAAAAAGTATAATATATGGAAAGTTAATAAAAGAAAAGAACAAATATTGATAAGGGAGTTTGGGAATACAACAATAAAATATCCCATGTCTACCACCACAATTTCTTATGGGATTAGAGATTAATAGTATAATGACATAGAATTTTATCAATGGAATTTCCCTTTGGAATATAGAATTGTGTCATATTTACTAAAATAATATTATATAATGAACATGAACTACTTGATAAACTGACTTCATTTTATTATATTAATTTGAAAATTAAATTTATAGAATATAAATAGAGATAATAATTTATGTTTTTGAAATAAAAAAATACAAAATTGGATAACAGTAATAGAAAATTTTGGATATTATTGATTCCGAATAAAAATTACACTCATAAAAAAACTATAGAAATGACCTAGAATGTTAGTAATGTAACGCCCCGACTCTAGTTACCCAGAGTCGGTGCATTATTACATAACATTGGCATGATCACAAGAAAGATCAAATGTCGAAAGACCGATTGGTTTAGTAGCCTTGGAAACACTAGATATATTCATAAGTTTTACATTACATCATAAAATGAAAAACTACTACAACAACATAATGTTTCCACAGTCCACACTATAACCCCTCATAAAATCCCTGCAGGTCATTCATAACTTACTTCTTCACATCCTGGGAAAAATAAAACATAGAAAAGGGGTGAGCTCAAATGCCAAGTAAGGATAACAATATAGCGGAAACTTTCATAAATAAGAATAAACATTTAAGGCAATTCATTACTAAAACAAAAGCCTTTTAAACTTGAACTTCAACATAGTATGGCAAAAGTAAAAATGAAATAATGCCATTTACTTATTCACATGGATATTCTACTAATCGAATAATCACATGCAAAAATCAATAACCACTTTCATAATGTTGAAATGCATAATGCCAGACTATCATAACCACATAGTCAAGGCCTCGTGCCAAGACTACAAATAAGATTTTGTCAAGGCCTTGTGCCAAGACACTAGTTTGTCTCATGAGACCTACCGATGCATCGAGGAGCTATAGCGGGCTCCACCCGTCACTTATTAAGTCCAATGCATTCCCATATGAAAAGGTTTAAACATAACATAAACATTCGTATTAAAACTAGCATACGAAATGTCAATAATTTCACCATAAACTATGAATGGTATAAAAAATAGCACATCCATAGTCAAACATATCACAAAACCTTCAATACAATATAGAAGTTTTGTATCATAATAAATCAACTTCAAATAATCTTAAAATCCATCAAAGGAAGCTGACATAGATGAAATCAAAATTCTTTTTAAAGAAATATCTCCTTTTATTTTGAAATAATTTAAGATCCATATAAAATAAAACATTTTCTTTGAAAATATTCTTATAATCTTGTAAGGAAAGCTTTGAAGATTTTATAACGGCGTAAAATAACCGCACCCGCCGTATAAGTTAAAAAAAACATTCTTACCTCAATTCTGTCGAAAAGGTTAAAAAGGACCTTGTTTTGAAAATGACGGAAAGATTCCTTTATAAACCACTTATAAAAGTCAAAAAGGGTATAAATGACTTTAACTCATATTTTAGTAAATAGTAAAAATGTTTTAAAATACGTTTTTAAGAAACATGGATGTGGATGATAAAGAGATCCCAGTAGATTATTACGTATAAACAACCTCGGATAATGAAGAGATTGTGAAATAACCCTTACCTTGTACTTTTCCTTTGTTGGGGTAGGTTAACCTCCTGTATAATGGTGAAATAATTATTATTAAATTATACAAGAATCATATACATTAATATGATATCATATATGATCTTTTAATATTGATTTGATAATAATATCTTAAAATTATCGTCGTTTCGGGTGTTAACTTACTCATTTTCTTTTATATGTTTTGTTACATAAGCCATGTTTGTAAAGGATAAGTTGTATATTATTCAAATCCATAATGGTATCAAGTCCTTAAACATCATTTTTAAATCATCAAATGATAATTATACTTGAATGGATACGATGTAAAATGAATCTCATCGCGTTCGTGGAGACGGTAGTCCGTACGTACGCACGAACGCTACTTCCATTTAATTTTTATTTTAAAAGAATCGAATACAAATGATACATAGGTATATTACTATTCCGGTATAATATAATATTTTATACATGTTACTTAAGTTCATTAAAACCATCCTTTATACGTTCCATGTGTGGTATGAACGAGTCATATCATTTTGAGGGGGCGGTAGTCCGCACTTCCTCAAATGAAATTATCGTATGTATATACAAATGAAACGAATAATGGTATGAAATAAAATGGAATTACAGAAGCTTATATATAAAATACATATCATTAATATCATATTTAATTACAGTGCCATCATAATGTCCACCATGAGAGGCGGTAAGATGTATTTGAACAATCATCGTTTCGTGAGGCGTTAGTTTTCCATCCACAGAAACATTATGTTCATCATCCATTAGATGGAGTTGTGTGTATGTGTAGTTTGAATCCATATTATAACAACATCCTATTATATTGAGGATACTGGTGTTGTTACAAAAGAAAGGAAATAAAAAGAGTTTGGGGGTTGGAGAAGCTAAATAAATGAAAATAATTTAAGAGAAATCGTTACCTTTAATTTAGGTAACTCGCTTTGGTTGGAACCAAAGGACTTCTTGAAATGATTTATGCCTAAGGGGAAGCTTCAAGGAGGAGGGGAGAGATATGGGGAGCTTATTTGGGCAGAGTTTGGACGAGCCAAGTGGCTTGAGAGGTGTGAGGAATGAGTAGAAGTGGTCTCCTTTTATAAGGGAGAGGAGGGGCTCTTTAGGAAAGAGTGAAAGTATTACTTTATAATATAATTATATTCGGTTTATAATGGTTCAAAAATCATTGAGGTCGAAGATAAGATGACTCATATTCTAAATAACATCAACCAATAAGAATTGGACAGGTTTTAGATAATATTTTAATCATTATAATCTTATTTATTTAAAGGATTTATTAATGAGGTAAACATTGCATCATTATTGTGTCATTAATAATTTCAATTATTTGATGTCTAAAAATTATAAATAAAATATAATTATGTAGGAAATATATTTATCTTTCTAATGAATATTTATAATCGAAAATCCAACATGTATAACCCTATGTAAAAATTGTTCTTCTAAAAGATGTAAGCTTATGCCATTTTTATTTTTATTTTAACTTTATTAATATAAAGTGTCCCTACCACATACAAGTGGCTCCAAGGGGTCCCCAAATTGACCCAAGGATGCTCATGGTCGGGTATGTGTCTACCAATAAGGTTATGACACGTTTTAGGGTAATTTTGTATTATTATAATATTATTTTTTAACCCTTATTTACCGGATTTACCCTTAACCATGGTAAATAAAATATTTACCACAGTAATTATTCAAAATGTCTAAAAATAAAAGTTACCTATTTACACAATTTGGAAATCCTGATTCCAAATATGGAATCCATTTTTCTAAATTCAAAACACAGAAGTGGCAGAAATTAATTTAAAATTAATTCCCGCTGTCAAAACAAAAAGCGTGTTTTTAAGAGATAATAACTATCAAAAGATTGACACTTGTTTATGTTCGGTTTAATTGTAAAATTATGTCCAATGACCAACATTATATTAAATGGTAAAAATATATTCTAAATATACTTTAAAACCACTCAAATTCATAATTTATCACTATTAATTATTTTGATTAAAAAAGTTGTTTTTAATTAAAATTTAGTAATTTTCACTATTCATCAAAATATGAAAGTTATCCGAAATGTACCAAAATTTCACCTTAGGCTAAATTCGATATTCCGAATCCAAAAATGAAGTCCATTTTCAAATATAAAATATATATAATTTCAAAAAGTAGGTATTACTATTCATAGCGGCTAGTTTGATTGGTTACGGTGTGTTAGAACTCAGTGTTGCGTACAACACACGCTAGCGTACCGTGGAAGCTTGGGATGTTTCATTTTAAAATTTTGATGTCCCCATTTAGTCAAAAAGTTTAAAATATTGTATTTAAAAAGGTTTCACTATCAAAAGTTGATAAAATTGCAATACTGAAAATGAATCTGTTCTTGCATTATGACTAAGAAACTCATAATATGGATTCTAAAATTATAAAGTTTAAAATTTAGTTAATACTATTCATGACCTCTTTTAATGGCTTTTTTTTGTATGTCATGGTGTGATTGAACTTGGTGTTGCGTGTAGTGAAAGTTATTGAATTATTTTTAAGAAATAACACACTATAAAATCTTGGGGTGTTACATTCTCCCCTCCTTCAATAAATTGCGTCCTCGCAATTTGAAATTGTTCTTCGAAAATAAAAGGTTGAAAATATAAAATATATTTGTGGGAAAACCCACATCGAAAAATGAATTAATGAGGCCTCTATTTAAAATAAAGAGTCGAAAGTATGAAGATTACCGAAAATAACACATACTAGGGTTCCATGTAGGAAAATATGGATATGGAAGAAAAATCTAACCATCAATTATCTGATGGAGAGTGGTAGAGAACATGGCTATAAAAAGGCCAACAATCCCAAAGCCATAAATTAGTGATGATTTAAGGTACCATCTAGGAAAACATTTTTGTTCAAAGTTGCTTTTCTTAATATTGAGGAATTTATTTATGAGATTGGCTAAGATCATAAGGAGATATACTTACTTTATAATTAGAGTTTTATCCATTAATAAATTTCTACCACAAACTCATCTTTCACTCTAAAAGATAATAGAATGTAAAAAAATTCTATTTACACTATTCGTATAGGGTTCCAAAATAAACGAATTTATAATTCATCTACATGATCTTTTAATAAAAACTACATTATTTAATCCAGGACATCTCATGGTCCAGTGGTAGGTGATACACCCTTGTCGCCCTTCGGTTGCAGGTTCAAGTCTCGCAGCCTTGCCAGACGCGACGGGTTGCCGCCCGACCTCCGGGTTTTCCTTTTATGGTAATCCAAAATAATCCAAACTAGAACTATCCAAAATAATTCTGTCCAAAATCACAGTCCAACATTTATAAGGAAGGTAAACATAATATAGATCCTTTTTACCCCGTAATAGCATATGAATACCTTCATCTTGTATTCTTTTAATAAAATGAAACATCTTGAATTACCATATTCCTTATTGATTACATTCATGCTCCCCTATTCCATATAGAATTCTGGATATACTTCATCAATCCGAAAATGTTTTAAACCCCAAAAAAATGATGGAATATACAAATCATTAATCAGTTTCAAGGTAGTCAAGAATATCCAACATAATTTATCCAAATAAATCAGGTATTATTCTAAAATCACTAACTCGGTATCAGAACCATATTATGGTTTATCTTTCTCTCAACCATATATTTTCCAAAAATTTATCCTGCTATTGAGTCAATTTTCTTTGTTCCACACAATCTCAAGGACTTAATGAAATAGTACTGCAGTACAATCCTTATATACTCCATAATTATTATAACAAGTACATTGTTGATACAACACTCAATTGACATAATCAACATAAGAACTCTAATCATTCCTCTTCATCTGTGGTAGTATCATAACTTGATTATTATCCGATAACATCATTTGAGGCATATTCTGATGACTGGGACATAGGTTCGCATAGTGTCCAAACTCCTTGCAAATGAAGCATTGTACATTTGAAACCATTTTCTTACCCTTGCAGTCACGTACTTTGTGCCCTTTTCCTCCACACTTATAACAAACTCCCATTCCTTTCAGGCAAGTTCCAGGGTGTTTCTTTCCACAGTTACCACATATGGGAAAATTCTTCTTTTCCCTCATCCCTTTATCCATCTTTCTCTCTTCCATCCTTTTCTTCTCTTGCTTTCCTTCAAAGCCATAGGACTCAGTAAACTCTTTACTTATATTATCAACACATGATGTTATTTCTTCATATGATGATAATACATGGGAGACTATTTCTCTTATAAATTCTAGCTTAAGACCATGAAAGATATGATCCTTCCTTCTCTTTGGAACATGTGCATTTCTGGAGTTCTCATTCCTTCTACTGGTCGCCATTTCTAAACAATGGCATACACTAGATCAGTTTATGAATCAAAATACATAATCCCATACTTATAAAACACTTAACATAAATTGAACTATTTATGGATATAATCCATAATCATAAGAATGTTTTCTTTAAGGAAGTATATACTCATAAACCCTTTAAAATTATTTGTAAAGAAAATGAGAGTTATCCTAAGCATATCCCCCGGGAGTGTCGTAACCAAGAGTGCAGCAAGGCCCGTTGTCGTGCACCAGTTCCCGTTCGAGTCTAGCTCAAAGCGGTGTTTTCAGGTTTTACCCCTAGGTACATCTGTGCCAGAGCCACCTCTACATGCTCGTATCCAGACAGGGATGTATTGCTCGGAAAACTCACAAAATCTCTACAATACCAAAATTCTAGGAAGTTATTCTATACTAATCCTCAAAGTTCATCTTAGGTTTACGTGCTCTAATCAGAGTTTATCTAAATCTAGCTTCCAAGGTTTGTACTAAACTTCCGCTGATACCAACTGTAACGCCCCGACCCTAGTTACCCAGAGTCGGTGCCTTATTACATAACATTGGCATGATCACAAGAAAGATCAAATCTCGAAAGACCGATTGGTTTAGTAGCCTTGGAAACACTAGATATATTCATAAGTTTTACATTACATCATAAAATGAAAAACTACTACAAAAACATAATGTCTCCACAGTCCACACTATAACCCCTCATAAAATCCCTGCAGGTCATTCATAACTTACTTCTTCACAGCCTGGGAAAAATAAAACATAGAAAAGGGGTGAGCTCAAATGCCCAGTAAGGATAACAATATAGCGGAAACTTTCATAAATAAGAATAAACATTTAAGGCAATGCATTACTAAAACAAAAGCCTTTTAAACTTGAACTTCAACATAGTATGGCAAAAGTAAAAATGAAATAATTCCATTTACTTATTCACATGGATATTCTACTAATCGAATAATCACATGAAAAAATCAATAACCACTTTCATAATGTTGGAATGCATAATGCCAGACTATCATAACCACATAGTCAAGGCCTCGTGCCAAGACTACAAATAAGATTTTGTCAAGGCCTTGCGCCAAGACACTAGTTTGTCTCATGAGACCTACCGATGCATCGAGGAGCTATAGCGGGCTCCACCCGTCACTTATTAAGTCCAATGCATTCCCATATGAAAAGGTTTAAACATAACATAAACATTCGTATTAAAACTAGCATACGAAATGTCAATAATTTCACCATAAACTATGAATGGTATAAAAAATAGCACATCCATAGTCAAACATATCACAAAACCTTCAATACAATATAGAAGTTTTGTATCATAATAAATCAACTTCAAATAATCTTAAAATCCATCAAAGGATGTTGACATAGATGAAATCAAAATTCTTTTTAAAGAAATATCTCCTTTTATTTTGAAATCATTTAATATCCATATAAAATAAAACATTTTCTTTGAAAATATTCTTATAAGCTTGTAAGGAAAGCTTTGAAGATTTTATAACGGCGTAAAATAACCGCACCCGCCGTATAAGTTAAAAAAAACATTCTTACCTCAATTCTGTCAAAAAGGTTAAAAAGGACCTTGTTTTGAAAATGACGGAAATATTGTAACGCCCCGACCCCAGCTACCCAGAGTCGGTGCATTACTTCATAACATTGGCATGATCCCAAAAGATCAAGTCTCGAAAGACCGATTAGTTTAGTAGCCTTGGAAACACTAGATACATTCGTAAACGTTACATTACATCATAAAGTGAAAAACTACAATAACATAGTCTCCATAGTCCACACTTCTATCCTCTTCGGACTATCCCTGCAGGTCATTCATAAAATACTTCTTCACATCCTAGAAAATATTAAAACATTGAAAGGGGTGAGCTCAGATGCTCAGTAAGGATAACAATATTGCGGAAGCTTTCATAAATAAACATAAAAATTTAAGGCAATGTATAACTAAAAACAAAATCCTTTTAAACTTGAACATCAACATAATATGGCAAAAGTAAAATGATATAATGCCATTCACTTCTTCCCATGGATATTCTACTGGTCGAATAATCACATGAAATATCAATAACCACTTTCATAATGAGGGAATGTATAATGCCAGACATTCTGAAACATTTTTTCAAGGCCTCGGCCAACACGTCTAAAATGATTAAGGCCTCGGCCAAAACCATAAATCAAATTGGGAAAGGGCCTCGGCCAATTCCACGTCTAATTGTCTCATGATACCTACCGATGCAATTTTTTTTAGAAGATACTTACGTTTAAAATTGCTCAAATATACTACAGTGTTTTTCTTAAAACATTATGCAAGCTTCTGAAAACAAAATAACTAATTCTGAGACTGCTCGACTAATTACAGGCCATGATGGGTCCACGCCCAATCCCTTCCTGTCTAACACACTCGAGAGTCGGGTTTTCTGAAAACATTTTTAAGCTTGCGTTAAGTACGTATACATTTGCACTGGATTTTCATATATTGGAGAGAAATATCTCTTTTTTGAAATCATTTAAAAATCACATAGTTATAAATGAAAACCTTTTGAATAAAAGTAAAAGTCAAAGGGGTTTATACACCGTATAAAAGAAAGTTGTGTATAAAACCAAATATGCCTTAATGAAAGGGGATTGAGACGAAGTCCTTAAAAAGATCATTATTTATTTTAAATAAAGTACATCTATAATGTTTATTCACTATAATTACACATAAATAAAGTACAAATACATGATAGGACATAATAATATCATGACATAATTTGAATGTATGAGATTAACCCAAAGAATGAAAGTTGGGTTAAGAAATTCCCTTACCTCGTGTCTGACTTGACTCAACCGTTCTTTAACCTCCTGAATAATAAACTAGAGTTAATATATACCTTATTAAGAACCATTTTCAATTTCATTATCCTTATTATATCACTTATTACAATGATATGAACATTATGTAATTATTTAAGTTAATAACGGTCGTTTTGTCGATCTTTGGTACTTGAGTCAACAATAAGCTTCTTATAATTACAAGTTGTTTATGTGGTGAAATATCCATTATATCCAGAATTATATTAATGATTTAGATGTCATATATATCTTATATATCCAGTATATACATTCATTTATAATATTACGTAACATTTAGAGGTAAGAAATGAAATGCACCGTTCATGGAGACGGTAAGCCGTACGTACGCATGAACGCTACTTTCATTTCAATTTCATATTTAATGGAACTAAATAATAATGATATAAATGTATAATATAATTCCAGTATAATATAGTGTATAATACCATTTACTCCATCCTTTATACATCCCACATATGGCATTAACGATTCAAATCACTTTGAGGGGGCGGTAGTCCGCACTTCCTAAAATGAAATTATCGCGTTTTACCCATAATGGAAATCATAAAGTATGACATAAATGAGAAATACAGAAGCATAAGTAAAACATAAACAAATTATAAATCATATATAAAAATAGTGACATCTTAATGGCCACCTTTGAAGGTGTTATATGAGTGTTGAACAATCATCGTTTCGTGAGGCAGAAATTTGCCATCCACAGAAACCGTATGTTCTTTAACCATTAGATGTAGGTGTGTGTAAGTGTAGCTCGAATCCTTCTTATAACAACATCCTAGTATATTGATGATACTGGTGTTGTTACAAAAGAAATGAATAAAAAGAGTTTAGGGGGTTGGAGAAGAAAAATAAAACAAAACAACATTAGAAAAGACATTACCTCAAAATCGGGTAACTCTTTTTGATTTGAGCCAAAGGCTTCCTTGGGAAGAGTTCTGCCCAAAGTGAGGATTCTAGGAGTAAGAGAGGGATGTTGGGAGAGTATTTGGGCAGAGGTTGGCCGAGCCAAATGGCTTGAAGGTGTGAATAAGGTGGGAGAGGTGGGGGCCTTTTATAAGTGGAGAGGGGGGGCTCTTTTGGAAAGATTGAAATGTTACATTATTTACACAATGCTTTTCGGATTATAAATGTCCCACACTTATATAATTAGAGGATAAGGTGATAAGGTTTCGAAATATCTTCATCCAATAGGCTTTGGACAAGTGTAAGCCTTGTATTTTGCATTATCATCTCATTTTATTTAAATCGTTAAATAATGAGGTCATCGCCACATCATAATGATGTCATAAATAATTTAATTTATTTAATGTCTAAAAATTATAAAAAAAATACTATGATGTAGGAAATCGTTTTATCTTTCTAATGAATATTTATAATCAAAATTTGGACTTGTGTAACCCCACGAAAAAATTGTTTTAGTAAAACATTTTATGTTTGTGTCATTTTTTACTTTAACATTAAATAAAAGGTATTTATGTCATTTTCTAACTAAAGTGGCTCCATGGGGTCCCCAAGTTGACCCATGGGTTGTCTTGGTCGGCCATGACTCATCCAATAGGAGTAGGACAAGTGTCATGCTCATCTCATATTATTAAAACATTATTTGTACCTTAAACTACACTAATTACCTCTAATCGCGATTAAGAACTTAAAAGTTACTATTCACCAAAAAATTATTTTAATCCCATTGAACCACATTTTACTTCTTAATGACAACTATGTATGTCGGATTTTTGAAAATCAAATCACAGAAGTGGTAATATTTCATTTAAACGAAAAATCAGTTATTTAACTACCACTTAGTGGTTTCACTATTCATCAAAAATTGAAGTTTTTCAGAATAAGGCCAAAATTTCACCCTAAGCTATAATTGATATTACGAATTCAAAAATGATGTCTATTTTACAAAATTCCAAAAATATTAGTTGCATTAATTAATTTTATAATTAATTCCCGCTGTCACAACAAATAGCGTGTTTCTAAGAAACAATTTATATCAAAAGATTGGCAATTGTTTATGTCCAATTTCAATGTTAAATTAATTCTAATGACCACCATTGGATAAAATGGTAAAAATATATTCTAATTATACTTTAAAACCACTCAATAGTATAATTTATCACTATGAATTATTTTTATTAAAAAAGTTGTTTTAAGTATTTTTCACTATTCATAAAAATTTTGAAGTTCTCAGAAAATTACAAAAAATTCAACATAGGCTAATTTCAATATTAGAAATACAAAAATGAAGTCCATTTTGAAATATAAAATTTCTATAATTTTAAAAAGTGGTTATTACTATTCATAACGGCTACTTTGATTTGTCGCGATGTTTTAGAACTCGAAGTTGCATACAATGCAAGCTATTGTATTATTGAATGAGAAGCGTATCGTGGAAGCTCGGGGTGTTACATTCTCCCCTCCTTCAATAAATTGCATCCTCGCAATTTGATATTTTTATTTAAAAATAAGAGGTTGAAAATAGAAAATACCTTTGTGGAAAACCCACATCGGAAATAAGGTTAATAAAATTTAGCCTTAATAAGAGGGAAATGGGAATAAGAAAGTCACCACCAAATTATGATCTCGATAAGTAGAACATTGGTGGCAATTAGAGACATATAATTGGAGGAAAAACGTAAATATTTGTAGGGAGTGATTGAGGTCATCAATCACAATCAACTGTCAAATTGAGGGCCTCAAAGCCTTCAATCTATGTTGATTTAAAATATCTTCAGTTCAACAAAACATAAGGTATTAGGATAACACATTTTATTTTATTTTTTTAATATCCCTTTACTAAAGTTTAAGAATTAATTTATTCATTGAATAAGAGATAGGTATATATATATTTATGCTTGACAATTAGAGTTTCAACCTTCAACTCATCTTTCACTCAAAATGATAATAGAACTCAAAAATATTATACTTATCCTAATTGTATAAGGTTCCAAATATTAACACATATCATTTAGATTAGTAAAATTATTTTGTAATAACCAGGGACTTACTGTAGGCTAGTGGTAGGAAATAAAGGCTTGTCGCACTATGGTTGTGGGTTCGATTCCTGCAGCTTTGTCCGACGCGACGGGTTATTCCCCACCCTGCAGGTTGTCCTTTTCCTAAAAATATAGTACTATACTATTCCAAAAATAATCTTCATAAATTTTTTATCCTTAAACAATACTATCCAAAGTTCAACTTAATCCATTCCAACCTTAATAGTTATCCAAAATACCTCCGTCCAGACTTTCTCTAAAAGGTCTCTAAATTCCAAAATCAATTTATCAGATTCCCAAAACAAAGAAAAGTTTCTCTTATTGTCACATACTAAAAATATGATTACCTTAATCATATTAAAACCTTACTGAAATCAAAAAGTACTGCAGTACAATCCATATATATATATTACATTATTCTTATAACCAGAATATAATCCTTGAGTCCAAAAGAACCAATACATTAGTTATTCTGCTTCAACTGTAGTAACAGCATAAGATTGTCCTTGATCCCTTGGCCTTTTCTGAGGTAAGTTTCCCTGATGCTTAGGACATTCATTTGCATAATGACCCATTTATCTACAATTGTAGCATTCAACTTTGATAGCCTCTTTCTTTCCCTTGCAATCACGAGCTTGGTGACCCTTTTCTCCACATTTATAACAAACTCCCATTCCTTTTAGGCAAGTACCAGGGTGATTCTTCCCACAATTATCACATAATGGAAAATCCTTCTTTCCCTTTTTCCCTTTATCTGTCTCTTGTTCCACCGTTCTCTTCTTCTCTTGCTTTACTTTGTTGTCATAAGACTTAGGGAATTCCTTTTCTGTCTTGATAGCACACGAGACAATATCTTCGTATGATGAAAAGTATTGTGATACCAAAGCTCGACGGAGAAATGGTTTTAACCCATCAAAGAAACGATCAATCTTACTCCTTGGGTTACGTATATAATCGGCAGCAGGCCTCGCTAACCTTGTAAAGTTAGCCTCATACTTTGCGACATTCTCATCCTCCTTCTGCCTCAGACTCAGAAATTGCCTTTCCATATCTGCTCGATGGTCACGAGGAAAGTATTTTTCTAAGAAAAGATCTTTTAACTCCCTCCATTCCATATTCGATACGTCATCATCTTCCTTTGTGTTTTGAATCAGCGACCACCACTGATCGGCATCTCCAGTGAGGCGGTAAACTGCCATGACAACCTTCTCCCTTTCACTACTCCCCAAGGCATGGAATATTTTCTCTAAGGAATTTATCCATTGCTCAGCTACTATAGGATTTGTACTCCCATTAAAGGTTGGTGGTTGTTGCCTCATGAAACGATCTAGCATTGATCCTCCACGTTGCGGATCAGGGTGCTCCATACGAGTAAGGTTATTATTCATAACCTGAGTGAGTTGTCCCAGTATGGTAATAAGTTGATCAGCACCAGTTGTATCTCCAGATCCATAATAATTATCTTGATCAGGAGGGCAATCCCTACACGGAGTTCGTGCATTGATACGGTTTCCATTCCTTCCACTAGGCGCCATTTCTAAACAATGGCATAAACTAGATTAGTTTATGAATCAAAATACATAATTCCATACTTATAAAACACTTAACATAAATTGAACTATTTATGGATATAATCCATAATCATAAAAAGAAATGTTTTCTTTGAGAAAGTATATACTCATAACCCTTCATAGTGGTTTGTAAATAAAATGAGAATTATCCTAAGCATATCCCCCGGGAGTGTCGTAACCAAGAGTGCAGCAAGGCCCGTTGTCATGCACCAGTTCCCGTTCGAGTCTAGCTCAAAGAGGTGTTTTCGGGTTTTACCCCTAGGTACGTCTGTGCCAGAGCCGCCTCTACCTGCTCGTATCCAGACAGGGATGTATTGCTCGGAAAAGTCATAACATCTCTATAATACCAAAATTCTAGGAAGTTCTTCTATACTAATCCTCAAAGTCTATCTTTGGGCTATGTGCTCTAATCAGAGTTTATCTAAATCTAGCTTCCAAGGTTAGTACTAAACTGCCTCTGATACCAACTGTAACGCCCCGACCCCAGCTACCCAGAGTCGGTGCATTACTTCATAACATTGGCATGATCACAAAAGATCAAGTCTCGAAAGACCGATTAGTTTAGTAGCCTTGGAAACACTAGATACATTCGTAAACGTTACATTACATCATAAAGTGAAAAACTACAATAACATAGTCTCTATAGTCCACACTTCTATCCTCTTCGGACTATCCCTGCAGGTCATTCGTAAAATACTTCTTCACATCCTGGAAAATATTAAAACATTGAAAGGGGTGAGCTCAGATGCTCAGTAAGGATAACAATATTGCGGAAGCTTTCATAAATAAACATAAAAATTTAAGGCAATGTATAACTAAAAACAAAATCCTTTTAAACTTGAACATCAACATAATATGGAAAAAGTAAAATGAGATAATGCCATTCACTTCTTCACATTGATATTCTACTGGTCGAATAATCACATGAAATATCAATAACCACTTTCATAATGAGGGAATGTATAATGCCAGACATTCTGAAACATTTTGTCAAGGCCTCGGCCAAGACGTCTAAAATGATTAAGGCCTCGGCCAAAACCATAAATCAAATTGGGAAAGGGCCTCGGCCAATTCCACGTCTAGTTGTCTCATGATACCTACCGATGCAATTTTTTTTAGAAGATAATTACGTTTAAAATTGCTCAAATATACTACAGTGTTTTTATGAAAACATTATGCAAGCTTCTGAAAACAAAATAACTAATTCTGAGACTGCTCGACTAATTACAGGCCATGATGGGTCCACACCCAATCCCTTCCTGTCTAACACACTCGAGAGTCGGGTTTTCTGAAAACATTTTTAAGCTTGCGTTAAGTACGTATACATTTGCACTGGATTTTCATATATTGGAGAGAAATATCTCTTTTTTGAAATCATTTAAAAATCACATAGTTGTAAATGAAAATCTTTTGAATAAAAGTAAAAGTCAAAGGGGTTTATACACCGTATAAAAGAAAGTTTTGTATAAAACCAAATATGCCTTAATGAAAGGGGATTGAGACGAAGTCCTTAAAAAGATCATTATTTATTTTAAATAAAGTACATCTATAATGTTTATTCACTATAATTACACATAAATAAAGTACAAATACATGATAGGACATAATAATATCATGACATAATTTGAATGTAGGAGATTAACCCAAAGAATGAAAGTTGGGTTATGAAATTCCCTTACCTCGTGTCTGACTTGACTCAACCGTTCTTTAACCTCCTGAATAATAAACTAGAGTTAATATATACCTTATTAAGAACCATTTTCAATTTCATTATCCTTATTATATCACTTATTACAATGATATGAACATTATGTAATTATTTAAGTTAATAACGGTCGTTTTGTCGATCTTTGGTACTTGAGTCAACAATAAGCTTCTTATAATTACAAGTTGTTTATGTGGTGAAATATCCATTATATCCAGAATTATATTAATGATTTAGATGTCATATATATCTTATATATCCAGTATATACATTCATTTATAATATTACGCAACATTTAGAGGTAAGAAATGAAATGCACCGTTCATGGAGACGGTAAGCCGTACGTACGCATGAACGCTACTTTCATTTCAATTTCATATTTAATGGAACTAAATAATAAAGATATAAATGTATAATATAATTCAAGTATAATATAGTGTATAATACCATTTACTCCATCCTTTATACATCCCACATATGGCATTAACGATTCAAATCACTTTGAGGGGGCAGTAGTCCGCACTTCCTAAAATGAAATTATCGCGTTTTACCCATAATGGAAATCATAAAGTATGACATAAATGAGAAATACAGAAGCATAAGTAAAACATAAACAAATTATAAATCATATATAAAAATAGTGACATCTTAATGGCCACCTTTGAAGGTGTTATATGAGTGTTGAACAATCATCGTTTCGTGAGGCAGAAATTCGCCATCCACAGAAACCGTATGTTCTTTAACCATTAGATGTAGGTGTGTGTAAGTGTAGCTCGAATCCTTCTTATAACAACATCCTAGTATATTGAGGATACTGGTGTTGTTACAAAAGAAATGAATAAAAAGAGTTTAGGGGGTTGGAGAAGAAAAATAAAACAAAACAACATTAGAAAAGACATTACCTCAAAATCGGGTAACTCTTTTTGATTTGAGCCAAAGGCTTTCTTGGGAAGAGTTCTGCCCAAAGTGAGGATTCTAGGAGTAATAGAGGGATTTTGGGAGAGTATTTGGGCAGAGGTTGGCCGAGCCAAATGGCTTGATGGTGTGAATAAGGTGGGAGAGGTGGGGGCCTTTTATAAGTGGAGAGGGGGGGCTCTTTTGGAAAGATTGAAATGTTACATTATTTACACAATGCTTTTCGGATTATAAAGGTCCCACACTTATATAATTAGAGGCTAAGGTGATAAGGTTTCGAAATATCTTCATCCAATAGGCTTTGGACAAGTGTAAGCCTTGGATTTTGCATTATCTTCTCATTTTATTTAAATCGTTAAATAATGAGGTCATCGCCACATCATAATGATGTCATAAATTATTTAATTTATTTAATGTCTAAAAATTATAAAAAAAATACTATGATGTAGGAAATCTTTTTATCTTTCTAATGAATATTTATAATCAAAATTTGGACTTGTGTAACCCCACGTAAAATTTTTTTTAGTAAAACATTTTATGTTTGTGTCATTTTTTACTTTAACATTAAATAAAAGGTATTTATGTCATTTTCTAACTAAAGTGGCTCCATGGGGTCCCCAAGTTGACCCATGGGTTGTCTTGGTCGGCCATGACTCCTCCAATAGGAGTAGGACAAGTGTCATGCTCATCTCATATTATTAAAACATTATTTGTACCTTAAACTACACTAATTACCTCTAATCGCGATTAAGAACATAAAAGTTACTATTCACCAAAAAATTATTTTAATCTCATTGAACCACATTTTACTTCTTAATGACAACCATGTATGTCGGATTTTTGAAAATCAAATCACAGAAGTGGTAATATTTCATTTAAACGAAAAATCAGTTATTTAACTACCACTTAGTGGTTTCACTATTCATCAAAAATTGAAGTTTTTCAGAATAAGGCCAAAATTTCACCCTAAGCTATAATTGATATTACGAATTCAAAAATGATGTCTATTTTAAAAAATTCCAAAAATATTAGTTGCATTAATTAATTTTATAATTAATTCCCGCTGTCACAACAAATAGCGTGTTTCTAAGAAACAATTTATATCAAAAGATTGGCAATTGTTTATGTCCAATTTCAATGTTAAATTAATTCTAATGACCACCATTGGATAAAATGGTAAAAATATATTCTAATTATACTTTAAAACCACTCAATAGTATAATTTATCACTATGAATTATTTTGATTAAAAAAGTTGTTTTAAGTATTTTTCACTATTCATAAAAATTTTGAAGTTCTCTGAAAATTACAAAAAATTCAACATAGGCTAATTTCAATATTAGAAATACAAAAATGAAGTCCATTTTGAAATATAAAATTTCTATAATTTAAAAAAGTGGTTATTGCTATTCATAACGGCTACTTTGATTTGTCGCGATGTTTTAGAACTCGAAGTTGCGTACAATGCAAGCTATTGTATTATTGAATGAGAAGCGTATCGTGGAAGCTCGGGGTGTTACAAAGATTCCTTTATAAACCACTTATAAAAGTCAAAAAGGGTATAAATGGCTTTAACTCATATTTTAGTAAATAGTAAAAATGTTTTAAAATACGTTTTTAAGAAACATGGATGTGGATGATAAAGAGATCCCAGTAGATTATTACGTATAAACAACCTCGGATAATGAAGAGATTGTGAAATAACCCTTACCTTGTACTTTTCCTTTGTTGGGGTAGGTTAACCTCCTGTATAATGGTGAAATAATTGTTATTAAATTATACAAGAATCATATACATTAATATGATATCATATATGATCTTTTAATATTGATTTGATAATAATATCTTAAAATTATCGTCGTTTCGGGTGTTAACTTACTCATTTTCTTTTATATGTTTTGTTACATAAGCCATGTTTGTAAAGGATAATTTGTATATTATTCAAATCCAGAATGGTATCAAGTCCTTAAACATCATTTTTAAATCATCAAATGACAATTATACTTGAATGGATACGATGGAAAATGAATCTCATCGCGTTCGTGGAGACGGTAGTCCGTACGTACGCACGAACGCTACTTCCATTTAATTTTTATTTTAAAAGAATCGAATACAAATGATACATAGGTATATTACTATTCCGGTATAATATAATATTTTATACATGTTACTTAAGTTCATTAAAACCATCCTTTATACGTTCCATGTGTGGTATGAACGAGTCATATCATTTTGAGGGGGCGGTAGTCCGCACTTCCTCAAATGAAATTATCGTATGTATATACAAATGAAACGAATAATGGTATGAAATAAAATGGAATTACAGAAGCTTATATATAAAATATATATCATTAATATCATATTTAATTACAGTGCCATCATAATGTCCACCATGAGAGGTGGTAAGATGTATTTGAACAATCATCGTTTCGTGAGGCGTTAGTTTTCCATCCACAGAAACATTATGTTCATCATCCATTAGATGGAGTTGTGTGTATGTGTAGTTTGAATCCATATTATAACAACATCCTATTATATTGAGGATACTGGTGTTGTTACAAAAGAAAGGAAATAAAAAGAGTTTGGGGGTTGGAGAAGCTAAATAAATGAAAATAATTTAAGAGAAATCGTTACCTTTAATTTAGGTAACTCGCTTTGGTTGGAACCAAAGGACTTCTTGAAATGATTTATGCCTAAGGGGAAGCTTCAAGGAGGAGGGGAGAGATATGGGGAGCTTATTTGGGCAGAGTTTGGACGAGCCAAGTGGCTTGAGAGGTGTGAGGAATGAGTAGAAGTGGTCTCCTTTTATAAGGGAGAGGAGGGGCTCTTTAGGAAAGAGTGAAAGTATTACTTTATAATATAATTATATTCGGTTTATAATGGTTCAAAAATCATTGAGGTCGAAGATAAGATGACTCATATTCTAAATAACATCAACCAATAAGAATTGGACAGGTTTTAGATAATATTTTAATCATTATAATCTTATTTATTTAAAGGATTTATTAATGAGGTAAACATTGCATCATTATTGTGTCATTAATAATTTCAATTATTTGATGTCTAAAAATTATAAATAAAATATAATTATGTAGGAAATATATTTATCTTTCTAATGAATATTTATAATCGAAAATCCAACATGTATAACCCTATGTAAAAATTGTTCTTCTAAAAGATGTAAGCTTATGCCATTTTTATTTTTATTTTAACTTTATTAATATAAAGTGTCCCTACCACATACAAGTGGCTCCAAGGGGTCCCCAAATTGACCCAAGGATGATCATGGTCGGGTATGTGTCCACCAATAAGGTTAGGACACGTTTTAGGGTAATTTTGTATTATTATAATATTATTTTTTAACCCTTATTTACCGGATTTACCCTTAACCATGGTAAATAAAATATTTACCACAGTAATTATTCAAAATGTCTAAAAATAAAAGTTACCTATTTACAAAATTTGGACATCCTGATTCCAAATATGGAATCCATTTTTCTAAATTCAAAACACAGAAGTGGCATAAATTAATTTAAAATTAATTCCTGCTGTCAAAACAAAAAGCGTGTTTTTAAGAGATAATAACTATCAAAAGATTGACACTTGTTTATGTTCGGTTTAATTGTAAAATTATGTCCAATGACCAACATTATATTAAATGGTAAAAATATATTCTAAATATACTTTAAAACCACTCAAATTCATAATTTATCACTATTAATTATTTTGATTAAAAAAGTTGTTTTTAATTAAAATTTAGTAATTTTCACTATTCATCAAAATATGAAAGTTATCCGAAATGTACCAAAATTTCACCTTAGGATAAATTCGATATTCCGAATCCAAAAATGAAGTCCATTTTCAAATATAAAATATATATAATTTCAAAAAGTAGGTATTACTATTCATAGCGGCTAGTTTGATTGGTTACGGTGTGTTAGAACTCGGTGTTGCGTACAACACACGCTAGCGTACCGTGGAAGCTTGGGATGTTTCATTTTAAAATTTTGATGTCCCCATTTAGTCAAAAAGTTTAAAATATTGTATTTAAAAAGGTTTCACTATCAAAAGTTGATAAAAGTGCAATACTGAAAATGAATCTGTTCTTGCATTATGACTAAGAAACTCATAATATGGATTCTAAAATTATAAAGTTTAAAATTTAGTTAATACTATTCATGACCTCTTTTAATGGATTTTTTTTTGTACGTCATGGTGTGATTGAACTTGGTGTTGCGTGTAGTGAAAGTTATTGAATTATTTTGAAGAAATAACACACTATAAAATCTTGGGGTGTTACAAGTAATGTAATATGAATTTAGAATATGAACAAATATATATAACCAGGAGTTAAAATAGAAGTGAATGAATAATGTATTAAATATAGGTCAATTAATTAAATTAGGGTACCTATATAGCCATTAATAATTTGGTCCTTAGAATAGTAATTTGACCATTGGAATAGTAACCTGGTTGTTGGAATAGTAATCTTATAGTTAGGAATATTAATATGACTCATAGAATAGTATATTAACATACTTAATAGTAAAATAATATTTATATACCTTATTTAATTAAAGTATGGAATATTTATAACATGATAAAAGTAAATATTTGTTGTAATAATTATATAATAAGTTATCATAAAATAATATTTATATACCTTATTTAATGAAAATATGGCATATTTATAACAAGATAAAAGTAAATATTTTTTGTAATAATCATACAATAAGTTATAATATTTCTATAAAACATAAATGTTTTATTTTCATTAACTTTTTTTATAAATTAATATTACATTGTATAATAATAATAACAGTATTTTATGAGACCATGTTTAATTTTTCAATGAGAAAGAAAATCAGTCATAATATAAATATTATAATTTTTCAAATAAATGAGGATTATTTTAAATTAAAATTTTCATATTTAAAGAGTTATTTTAAAAAAATGGAATTCATTTTTTTATTATACACATTTAAAAAAATTAATAATTTCTTAAAAAAATAGTTGAATTTTTTTTAAATAGTAAAATATAAAAAAATACAATGCTTGACATTATTTGATAAATACGTGTATTTCTGAGTCCAAGATGTTGTAAGAACCCATTAGTTCAAACTAAAATTAAAAATTTACATTAAATATTCAGAAGAATCAATATAATTGGTAGTCTTGATCAAAAATAATAATATAATGTTTATGATATTCAAAAACACGTGACTTCTCCCCATATAAATACCACCCTCACAACGCCATCTCTCCACACATTATAAGCCTTGTATCTTGAAAATGTTCTACCATATAATATTCTATTTACTATCCCAAAACCCATTGTTCCTATATTCTACGCAAAGTCTAATTTCAACACCCTTATAGAGTTTTTTCTGGGAGGAGTCATTGAAGAGGTAATATTCCCAAACTTCCTCTTTTAAATTTTCTTCTCCTTCAACATTCTCCAAACCTTCTTCATACAACATGTAAAAACTACAGAATCACCTTTATAATAATATATTTTATTTCTAATAAGATATCTATAATTCATCATGTTTTCTTCTCCTCTTAATGTAAAAAAGGAATCCATTTTCCCTTCAATGTTGGTTCACCGCCTTCATGGGAGATGTCTTTTTGTTTTCCCTTACTACCTTCAAGGTCATTCATAAAAATATTATTATGTCTAATTATGAGGATAGTATGTATATTATGTTATTTTTAATGTTATATAATGAATATATATACAAAATATTAAATAAATTGAAACAATTTATTATGGATGGTAAAACCACCAAAATGAACTAACCACATAATGTTTAAATTTTTATAATGTGAATCAACCCTATGTAAAATAAAAATAATTATAAGAAAATTTAAGTTTTCTATAAGGTCTTGAATATAATTTCATTTCATTTTTGGGTTTTTATTCATATTTCACACGAACTTCCATAATTATACACTATTGACCCGACTATGGAACCATGAAATGGATTCCATCAAAAAAGTGATGATAAACATTATAACTCACTAAAATAGTTGTAAATTGATATAAAATGATCATAAAAATTTATTTTTAGATTGAAAATGATGAAAATTAATTACTAAAGGAATTTAATTTGGTTTTAAATGACATTTTGTGCAATTTTATAATTATTCTGAAACATATATATAAGGGATCTTTATGAACCATACTATTTCGTTGGGTTATGAACATTATTTCAATAAATCAACTTATCTCTATCATTAATTTTATAAAATGATTATAAATTATATATATATCTCTCTTAAATATATACATAGATTATTATCCATTACATTAATGGTTAAATTAATTCCTCATGTTTATTTCTCGGATTCCTTCTTTAAAATCAAACTAATTTTCGGGGAACTTTTTTATCCCTTAATTATTTTATATAAATCTCATTAAAAACTCTATATTCATTAATCATTTCATTAAATAAAGGAATATTTTACCTATAACCATATTTTTTATCCTTAGGATTTCAAATAACATTACACACATATTATTTCTCCAAATGTTTTTAACTGATTCCATAAAATTTCAATTTGACTGATCACTTCTATAACCAATCATGCACACATTCTTATGGTGTTTTTTGAAATGAACACCAAATTTCAAGACCTATTAGTTTTTAATTAGATATGAATATAAAAAATATTTATTTTCCTCTTCTATTTTGAATTGTATGAAATATTATTAGATTAGGATATGAGGAAAAATTATCCACCCCATTTATTTCTATGGAAAATTATTATATATATGTTTTATGATTTATTTAATATTGTGGAAAAAATATATTGTACATGTTATGTTGGGTTCACCAAGAAAGCACTCCAATGCATTGGGTAATTGTTTTTTTAATGAGATGATACGAGTGAGATTGGGGAGTAAACATAATCCTTGATGGGACTATGTCCACTATGTTATGTTGTCTGGGTAGTTATCTTTAATAAATTCTTATTTCATGTTTAAATATATTTTACCTTTATATGTTTTCATAATTATATGATACCCTATTATTTATGTTTTCCTCCCTTGGGATTATTCATGAAAATTCACTTTTTTGATAACTTATTAGGTAGTTTGAATGGTATGTTATGCTTTGTTTTCATGTTTATTACCTTACTGGTCTCTTTAAAACATTCTCTTCATTAATATATTTTTCTACTTATCTTAAATAATTTTAAGATATTATAGGGATTTAGGATATCATTTTGGAGAATAAAATAATAATGATTATTTTAGTTTCTTTTGGATGTATTATGAATGTATTGTTCCAAAGACACTAGTTGTCATGATATTTTTGATGTTTTATAGAATTTTTATACTAAAAATCATGTTAAAACATGTGAAAATGGATTTGGTAGATATAAATAGACCTCAAATTTTTGTAGCCTAAAAAAATTAAAATAACCCAAACACATGCATTTATAAGTAACCAATAAACCTGAAACAATGTCCTTGGATTTTGTGGTTTTCCAAAACCTAAAAAGAATTACCACATATATATAGTTTTTTAAGGAACCTTAAAATTAAGAAAGAGTTGGTTTTCTTAAGCACAAGGTAACAACATTAGATTTTAAAATAAAAATATCATGTTTGATAGAATATAGGACATGAAACCCCAAGAATAATGGATAATGTAACTCCTTGATACATTATGATATATTGCTTTTTAAATAACTCAATATCATTAATTGCTTTCAATGAACACTACATCGGGTTTGAACAAAACATGATACTCTATTAAAATACTATTATTTGAACATGGCCATCATTACCTAGATGTTAAGTGGGTAGTTATGAATAGTAATAACTAAATTATGAATATTATATCATTTTATAATATATAAAACAAATTTAATGGTTATCTATTAAATTTTTAAAAGTTTAATGAAATTTAATTTAAAATAAAAATTTATTTTTTGAAATCTAGTAGTCAAAATTATATTTTTGTGATTTTTGGGGAATTTTCTAAAAAGATAAATTTTTTGGTGAATAGTGAAATATATAGGTTTTTATTAAGAATTATCATTTATTTTAAATCTTTTAAATATTTATAAATTGTTTGAGTATGATTATTTAGGTGAAATTAGATCAATTATATATCTTCTAATGTAATTTATATCATTGTAATCATTTTCATTTTAATTATTTTTATAAAAACCTTGTGAAATTTTGATCATTTTCTCTTTAAATACCTAGCTTCACATTGTCTATAAATGATTAATTTTAAATTATATTTTTCCACATATTTGAATTTGTAATGACTCGACCCTAGTTAAACAGTGTCAGTGAATTACTACATTAAATTTGCATGATACAATAAATCATGTCCTAAAAGACCAATTAGTTTAGTAGCCTTGGAAAGAATAGATACATTAATAAGTTTGACATTACATTGTAAATATAAAAACAAAAGTAACATTGTTTCCTTTGACCACATTCATTTCCCTTAGACTATCCTTGCAGGTCAGTCATAAAATAATTCATTGCATCTTGGGAGAAATTAAACATAGAAAGGGGTGGGCTCAGATGCTCAGTAAGGATAACAAGATAGTAGAAACTTTCATAAATAAGCATAAACATTTACGGAAATGTATAAGACTAAAATACAATCCTTTTAAACATAAACTTTATCATAATATGGAAAATATAAATCAAAATAATTCCATTTACTTATTTACATTGATATTTTACAAGTAAAATAATTATACACAAAATCACTAACCAATTTCATAATGATGGAATGCATAATGCCAGACTTCACATAGTCAAGGCCTTGTGCAAAGACTACAGATAATATATTTTCAAAGCATTGTACCAAGACAATAGTTTTTCTCTTGATACCTACCGATGCATCGAGGAGCTATAGTGGGCTCCACACATCACTTACAATGTCCAATGCATTACTCATATAAAAGGGTGAAACATAACAGAAACATTCGTATTAAAACTAGCATACGAAATGTCAATATTTTATCCACAAACCATGAATGGAATAAAAAAATCACATGCACAGTCTGACATAACTCATTCAATAAAATATGGATGATTGTATTAAGATAAATTTTCCACAATAATGAATAAAATACACTTAAGGGTATTGACATAGATGAAAATAGTCATTAAAACTATTTTTAATGAAATATACCTTTTTTTCTTAAAAACATTTAAATGGCACACTATTTATACAAGAAGTAATTTAAAATAGATTTTTGAATCAAAGAGTATCATAAAAATTTGAAACTTTTAAATGTAATTTTAATTTTAAAACATTTATGTTCATATAAATAATTCCTTTTAACCATTTTTAAAACATGGACATTAATGAGAAAATTTTAGAAGAATAAATCATTAAAAAAATTTAAATGATATTTTAGTTAGAGTTCCTAACCAAATGGGAGATGCTTGAATACAAATAATTGAGGTAATAAAAACATTATAATATCATGAGAATAAATGGATTCAGGATATTCTATGTCAAAGTACGGTATATACACCAAATAAAAGTGAATTCGCGAATAACAACAAAGAAGTCCCAATGGAAAGTAATTCAAGATTAATTCCTTTATAAAGACTGTATCCTTAGGTTAAGGATAAATACATGACATAATTATGTATGAAAAATATAAATACACTCAATATGATTGCATATTTAGTGTAAATCAATCAGAGGACATTTACACATATTCTTGTAAAAACAACTCCAATGACTTGGATGTTTAACTCAATGAATATAAATTGAGTTAAAATTACTCTTTTAAAGTTTATATCGATGAATTGAGAATTTATCAATGGAGATATTATGTTTATCACAAGTATATAAACAGAAAGGGGAGTGGAAATTTCTACATAAGTAAATAAATAGTGATTTTACACATAATCCTGTTGTAAAGTAATCAATGATGTTTGCGTAAAACCAAACGAGTAGAAATCGAAATTTGAAATTCCTTTAACAATTTGGTAACTTAAAAAACATACACTCCATAAAATAAGGATCATCCAATGATGATTTAAATACCAATAAATTAAAGTGTATTATGCAAACAACACAATCATGGGTAGTACATAAACCACACAAATGGTAATAGTGGAAAATATATCATAAATCTCTCGGGAATAAAAGTGAGATGAAAACCCCATACCTTGTACTTTTCCTTAGTCAAGGGTACATTATAATCCTATATAATAGTTAAATAATTTTTATTAAATTATAAAATAACCACATACTTAAATATTATATCATATATGATATTCTAATATTGCTTTGTTAAAAATATTTTAGTAGTATCATTATTTCATGTGTTAACTGATTCGTTTTCCTATATATGTTTTCTTACCTAAGTCATGTTTTTATGGATAGGATGTATTTGATTCATATCCAAAATGATATCATGTCATTAAAAATTATTTTTAATCATCAAATAAAAATTAGTCTTGAATGGTTACGATGGGGAATGACAGCTCATCGCATTGTGGAGACGGTAAGTCTTACGTACGCCCGAGCGACAATATCATTATTTTCATGGTGAAATATTATATAATTTGATGGTATATGATATATACATAATAACTAACATGTTATATTTATTATTTAAATCCATTTTACCGATTATTATACCTATCAAAATAATGATTTTTTTGTAGAACAAACTACACCACAAATTATTTAGAGGTGAGGGTCACTTTAGGAAAAGCATGAAATATTATTTCATAATAAAATAATTTTCAATTTTAATGGATCCAAAATAAATTATTTAGAGGATAAGGCGGGGATAGGTTTAAAAACTCTCAAACAACAAGATTTAGATAGGTTTATGTCATCATATTAACCTGATCTTTTATATTTTACTCTTAGATAAATAGTTTGACATTTAACATGCCACTTTGTATTTTTATAATATATGGTTAATAAATTTTCTATAAAAATCCAAGAGAACCCCATGTGGTTAATTATTAATATATATAACCTTATATATGTCCTTTGGGAGAACCGTATATGTTTAGTAATATTTTATCAATTAATAATATATTATTTGTTTCAAAAACTCAATTATGTCAATTTTAACACTATTAAGTAATTGATTTTTGTGAAAATCATAATATCATGGTTAATTTAGAAAAAAATTATTTAATAAACACTAACATCTAATATTAACCTTTAAAATTAGTTTAATTCTTCAAAACTCTCTAATTACATTTATTTTGATATTTATAATATCAATTATTTTAGTATTTCATTAATAAGGAAATCACTACATTATCATTGTGTCATAAATAAATTAAATAATTTAATGTCTAAAAAATTATAAATAAAATACCATTTTTTATGTAATCATTTTATATTTCTAATGAATATTTATATTCGAATTTATATTATCTATATCCCCATATTAATAATGGTTTAGTTATTAAACTTTGAATTTAACTCTTTTAACTCTTCTTTAAAGAAAATAATAATAAATGCCACAATCTTATAAAAGTGGGTAAAAGGGGGTCATATTTGATTCCTAATGATGTTTTTGGTCGAATTATACTTATACAATAGAATTATAACATGTTTTAGGGTAATTATAATATCATTTTTACCCTTAATTACCCTGTTTAATTTTAACCATGAAAAATAAGTCAAAAGTTACTATTCCCAAAAAATATTTGTCATCTTATTGAACCACATTTTAATTAATAATTTCAAATGTGTCTCTTGGAATTTATAAATTCAATTCACAGAAGCGGTAAAATTATGTTTTATCAAAATTTGTTAATGCTCCTAGAAGGTGGGTAAAAACGTTAAAAAAATTCAACATACTTTTATACAACAAATTTTATTATAAAATGACTCTTATAAATTAAATTTAAATCATATAGATATTATTTTTCTATTCTAACATAAAAATAATTCTTAAATAATAATTATTCAAATAAAAAAGTTGTTTTTTAAATAATAACATAGAGTTTTTCACTATTCATAAAGAATTGAATGTTTTCAGAAAAATACCAAAATTTTACCCTAAGATAATTTTTATATTAAAAATCCAAAAATGATGTCTATTTTACCAAATTAAAATCATAGAAGTTTAATTTATTAATTTAAAATTAATTCTTGTGGTCAAAACCAAAAAGTGGGTTTTTAAAAAGTAAAAACTATCAAATGATTGACATATGTTTATGTCAAATTTAAATATGAAATTAATTATAATGACCAAAATTATATTAAATGGTAAAAATATATTTAATTATACTACCAAACCAATCAAATGTATAATTTAACACTATAAATTATTTTGATTAAAAAATATGTTTTCAGTTCAAATTTAGTATTATTCATTATTCCCCCAAATATTGTAGTTTTATGAAAAAAGAACAAAAAATTATAGAAACTAAATTCTTATGTCCCGATTATAAAGAATAAATTTATATTTTCAAATTAAATATATAAATGTATCAAATATTGGATTCAAAAAGGGTTCTCCATTAAAAGGCGGTAAAATTGCAGTTTCTAAAAAATAATTCTTTTATTTGAAAAATTAAATTTGTCCTTATATTATGTCTAAGAAACACATAATATGAATGTTAAAATTATATGGTATATATATGAAATTAAAAATATTGTTATTACTATACAAAACCGCTTTCTAATCGGCTAGTTTGATTGGTCGTGGTGTGCTTGAACTCGGTGTTGCATACATCGTAATCTACTGTATTACTTAAAGAGAAGCGTACCGTGAAATCTTGGAGTGTTATAGAATGAAAATTGAAAAAATGGTTTTTTACTTTGAATAATCATATTTTATATTACTAAATATCTTCAAATTAATTTTTAACCAAAATAAATTATGAAAACAATAAAAAAAAAATTATTGCAGTTAAGGTAAAAATAAATTTACTTAGGGTTAAACCAAACATATAAGGGATTAAATGGCCTATTTTTTTTATAAAATATATTTTATGGAAATATTTAGATAACTTAATATATAATTGCCTATAACACTCTATTTTTTACCATTTCTTCGTGTAAAAAATTAAGGTACAAAATTTTCTTTTTGAAAATTTTAAGCTTGTCACTCACCTCATCTATAAAAGGACACCCCTATCCACTATTACTCACACCTAAAACCCCATTTTGATCAGACAATCTCTAATAGAAAAAATTTAAAACTTCCATATAATCATTATAGAATCCTTTTCTGGCCCTAAATCTATTATAGTAATACTTAAGGTATAATTTTTAACAGGTTTTCCGTGAAGAGGTAAAATTATTTACTACGAGTTTTTGTTTTATTTTTTCTTCCACATCTTTCATATATTATTCATTAATTATTATATAATAAAAAAAATAATATCCTATATACTGAAATTTTATTATGTTAGAGGAATTACCTATAACTATATCCTCTCCCAACAAATGGGAAAAGATAACATTGCTCATTTGTACGAAGAACTATCACATCACGAACTGATGTGACCTCTCACAGTTTGAAATGATGATATATATAAAGTACACATACAATATTTATAACATAATTATACCAACTGAATAATTATATCTTATATAACATCTTATTTTACATTCAATAGGGGATATGATAATGTCGCTCATGTGTACGGTGGACTACCACCTCACGAAGAAATATGATTCGTTTTTCAATAACTCATCACATGGATGGTTATAAAGAAATTTTAAATAATTATAGGTCAAATAAATTAAATAATTAAGAAATTAATTAAATATTAGTCATATAAAAAGATAATATATATTATTTTATTTCTTACACAAAAAAATGACAATATTGTTCATGTACGTGTCGACTACTGCCTTTACAAAGTGACGTGATTCTATTTTCCTCACCACACCACATAGATGAAATATATAATAATATTTAAATAAATAATATTTTATAAATGATATTATGAACATTCTATAATGATAATGTATTAATTAACTTATTTCCACAATGATTATTTAAAAATGGAAATGTTATTCACGCGTACATACGACATATCATGTCTAAAATTGTAAAGTTGTTCATTTCCCATAAACATATTTCATTATTTTTTAGATTATAATTGATATTAAAATATTAAAAAAATTTCATGATTATTATTCTTTATATGTTTAAATAATGTCATATTTAACCATATCAACTTACCAAAGTCTTTTTTGGAACATAAGAAAAATATCATTGAAACATCTGATGTAAACATAACTAATTAAGTAATAATATATAACATATTAATAACTGAAATAATAAACATGAAATGGGTTATTATTAAAGTAATTAATTAACATAAATTTATTATTTTTGAATATAAATCATGTACATGACGAGTCGGACTCAAGGTAAGGGTTTTTATCTTATTTTTACTTGTGTGAGATATATGTCATATTCACCACATATTTCCTTTTTTTTGCATATATACAGACCCATTGATATGTTACATATTAAATAAAATATATATATATATCTTAATTTTATTTAATATTTAGTTTTTTTTATGGGTCTTACAATTTTAAAGTTACCAAAGTAATAAGGTTTAATTTCACAATCAAATTGTCATTCGAGATTATATAAATTTACATTTCCAATGGGGGAATTATTAGTTAATTATATCTTAAAATCAATATATTTTTTTAACATCGGGTTATTCATGATCTTTTTACGCAAAACATTCATTTTTTGAATATTCTGTACAAAAATTTATTGAAATTGTTTTAAATAAAAAATGCATTTATTTCTATATATGATCAGTATTCATTTTTCACCAAAAACCAAGCATTCTATTTTTTTTTAATTATTAGTAATTTCATAAATATTTATTGAAGAATATTTTACATATTTATGTTTTTTATAAAACCTTTTTAATGAAATCATCATGTCATTGTCAAAATAATTATTCGTTGGATTTTAACGATAATGTCATGAAATCATTTATTTAACATATATGACGCGAGGAAAACCTTCCACCATCCCAAGAACTCAATGTACTGTGAAATATTTTAAAATATTCCAAGGTTATTTTAAGATAAATTTATTTCCAAAATGTTTTTTGATCTTTTTGTTTTAATAGGTGATTTTCAAAATACATGGTTTATTTCCCTAAGAAATGTTTTTAGAGATATTTTTGGATCTTTCTATTAATGACATTGGCCCTTTTTAATACATATGATTCACGATGGATATTTTAATTTTATATAATCCTTATAATTTATTTGCATCGATTATGATTAGTTAGATTGAGGATTTACTAGTTTGATACCATTCATATTACTCTGGATGGTTTATGATTATGTTTAATCAAGAGTGTAATTGTTAAGATTTCTTATGATAGTTTTAATACAAATAGATATGTTGAATATATTTCACCCCTTTCATATGTGAAATTAATTGGAGTACTAAATGATTATCACAGACCACTATTACCCCTCGATGCATTGGTAGGTCTCATTATGCAAACGATATAGGGTTTTAGATAATGAATTAAGAATTTGTATTGATGGATTGGAATAGGGCATCAATGGTATTTAGATGTCTTAGAAAGCGGTATAAATGGTTTGTTTTAGATATAATAAATTATGAATTCTATCGTTATGAATTTATATATTTATAGCCCATGTTCTTATTCGATTTGTTAAAATATCAGAGGTTATGTTTCAAGATCATGTGATTATTTAAATATAATTATTTGATAATCATTTATTCTTAAAATATAATGCTCAAATTATTAATTAAATAGAAATTGTTTCAATTATATACCTTTCCATATTTATTGTTCTATATTTATTCATATATTTCATTGTATGGTTACCCTTACGGATAATCTGATGTCATCTATTTTTATGTTTTATTTTCTCCAAGAT
Source organism: Viscum album (assembly GCA_963277665.1). NCBI lineage: Eukaryota > Viridiplantae > Streptophyta > Magnoliopsida > Santalales > Viscaceae > Viscum > Viscum album. Next base: position 177,190,210 of record OY728157.1, read on the forward strand.
ACTAGTATGTATTTGTCTATTGATGGTTAGGGATCCACTAAGGGTAATATTGGGTTTCTCAAAGAAAATACTTTTTGTATTTTATTTTTTCAATTATTATAATAATTTTAGTTATGTATCTAGTTTACTATGACTAATAATCTATTCATTCATTCAGGATACAATTCCTTGTTTCTTATATCAATATAACAAAGTATACATCAGCTCTAGGATACTAGGGCCTGCTTAAAAAGGTTGGTATTAAATGAAGATTAGTAGAGAACATGGGATATATATTTAGGAAACATATGTTAGAAAATATAACCATATTAAATAATTTTATGATATGTTTAGAAAAAAATTATAATGTTTTCTAAAGAGTTCATGTAAATTTTCAAAGAAAATACATCATTGTGTGGATACGACAAGTGGACGTGGTTCAAGATATCTGTAAATATGTGTAATAAATTTGTATAGGGTGCAGTGAATTAAATAGGTGTAATGGGACTTACTATACACATTGTTTAACACTTTTAGGGGATCTGTTTCGGTTAATTCACATCTTCTTTTCAATCCATTTTAAAGGATTTAATTTTTTTTATTTTAAAACATTCCCAAAAAACCATGTTTTTGATTATGAGATTAGTTATGAATTAATATTAATATTTATGTTATGTTTTTAAATAGTTTGGAAATGATACATTATGCTTCATATTTTTATGATCTATTCTAGTTTTTTAAACTATTTAGAAATGTCACATATCTAAATGAATAGAATCTATATAAATGCATGTACTCCATGTAGAGTTTAACCACCTAGATAAGATAATAATGCTAAAGATAGAGTTGAAACTAGAGCAGAACAAATTATTACCATATTGGGGAATTATACTCTAGTTAAGCATAATTAAATTTTATATATAGGGTATCATGTTGATCAACCACAGGGTGTAATGACTATAGACCTATTTATACACTAGAAACCTCCATAATTAAATGGGACTATGAAAATCCATTTCTAGATAAGAAATAGATAGGTTACATATTGAAGATATTTTTGACTCTAGAAATTACTAAAAGGAGAAAGTTTTCATGGATATTTAACATCTACTTGGATGTCCAGATCAATAGTGTTCAGTAATTAGAAATAGTTAAGAAGATGAGTAAATAGAAAGCATCGATTGGAAGGATTTCAAGGTACTTGTCTTGAAAAATATTTTCTTCACATAAAATGTGAAGATGTAAAAGAAAGTTCGTGACTCTAAGAATAAAATTAAAGGAAAAAGATTCTATGTATGATGACAAATTTTCATGGTTAGAAAAGAATTATCCAAACTTTATATATATTTCAAAGGGAAATATTAACCATTTCTTGGATATTCTTAAGGAAATCCTTCGACAGGAAGCTGCCTCCCAAACTTTCTCACTATATTAGGATATAAAATCATATGATATCAAGATAGTAAATGAAGTTTATATGTCTAATTTATTCATAGGGATAAACATGAAGAAGAGGATGATAGAGAAAGAATATATAAAGGGAAGTATAGAAGGGAAGTATTTTCTAAAATGTGATACGTATGGAAGGAAATTTCAAGCTACATGAATAAAAGGAAAAGGAGTTTGCTTCAAGTGTAGAAAAAAAATTCAACCATGATCATTATTTTAATAGAACAAATAATTACTCCAATCTGAACTGTTTACCCTATAAAGGGATGGTGAACTACACCAATAAATTCCCTATGCATCAATGGAATATACCTCAAAATAAGAAAATAGATCGTGGTCATGATTATCTGATTACAATAGATGAAGTGGACTAATTAATTTACTTATTTTGGATTCAATAAAAATGTTATAGCATAATTTTAGTCAATTATATTTTAGTTTTAATAATTATAAAATGAATAATGATTTTACTACAGTGGTATTAAAATATGGATTTTAAATAATGTGTAGTATGTTACCAAGAAATGTTATTCAATTGAGATTTTAACTTCATTGAAAACACGTGATTTAAGGAAGATAAGACTTAATATGTTCCCCATTTTGAGTTAATTATGGGGTATTAAAATTTTGAAACATTATTGGAATTATATTAATATGGTTTTTTAAAAAGTACAACCCATATGTTGGGCGAAAACCAATTGTACCCATAAAGTCCATAAGAATTGAACCCACAAGCGGAGGATGATATTGTTTTAAAACATACCACTGACTTACATGATGTCCACATTAATATGTCATTATTTTTAGTTAAATTATTTATAGGATAAATATTAATGTTGACTTAGTGGTGTTACTGTTTATTTTTAGATATTAATATACTATATTGGATAACCTTTGATAACAATATAGATTTTGGAAAATGATCAAACCACAACCAAAAGATGAAATTGTTCCTATGAAATAAAAATATATCAAGAATTATATTTTTACATATTCTAAGTCTTGATGGTAATGTAATTCCTCAAATTATATAAATGGATATTGAAAAATATCTAATATTAATACCTTAATTTATTTTGAAACTATGGTATTTTATATCTTCACAGATTTATGGTTTTGTGGTACTAAAGTATACATTTATCATTCACATTCTTTTTATCTGTGGCCATTATCAGTCACTATAATTATTTATTACTTTCTTCCATGTACATATCTTCACATTCCACCAATGATCCCATACATAGTAACCTGGTTGTGTGATACTACATATAATATTCATCCTCCCATTTCACCCTTATTAATAGGATGTTTTATTAACCTTTTTTTTATGATGTGTGTTTGTGAGAAAGAAATTTTCAAATTTCAAATTGTTTATTATTGATATAAATATTAAATAACATAAAAATAATTTATTTGAGGGGGTAGAATGTAACACCCAGAGGATTTAAAATAGGAATATCATGTTATATAGCATATATGAAAGAAAAATTCAAGTATATAAGACAATGTAACATCATGAGATGTTATAATTTTTTTAAATAATTCAATCTCTTTGATAGCTCGTAATGCACACAACACTACGTTTGAACAAAACATTATACTCTATTAAAATATTATTGTTTTAATATCACCATGATATCCAAATTATTATGTTTGTGGGTATGGATAATAATAACTAAATTATGAAAATTATATGTTTTTCAAATTTATAACATAAAATCAATTGTTATCAATTTATTAAAAAAAATTACATTCATTTAAAAGAAAATGAAATGTTTTCTGAAAATCTATATTTTTTTAAAAGGCAGTATAGTGGCGCGTTATTCACAAAATATAAAATTCATATATTAAAATTTTAGAAAAGTTTTTATAAAAAATTCATTTTTTACACTACATGTCAATATTATATTTTGGTTAATTTTGGATAATTTTCTTGGAAAAATATAGTGAGTAGTGAAAATAAGTGTTTTTATTAAGACTTTGAATTTATTTTAAAGCATTTAAAAACATTAAAATTTTATTAATATGGTTTTAATGGTTAAATTATTTCAATTATATATCTAGTAATCCAACTTTGGTCATTAGAATCGTTTTTATATTAAATTTTGATATTATATTGAACATTTTATCTTTGAAATCCATTTTTCTCACCGCGTCAATGGGATTAATTTTAAATAAAAATTTCTGAATTTTTTGAATATAATTAGTATATATATGTTAAATATATGTATTTATCATTATATTTATTAATTAATATTAAAATTTTTATTTTTGGATAAAATGAATATTGATAGAAGTAATAATTACTTACTATTGTTAAGGTAAAAATAGGTTTACTGGGGGGTGAACTAAAAAATAATGGTTTAAATGACCTAAAGACTTTTCTAAAACTAATTATATATAAATATTTAGACCTTATAATATCTAATAATCTATAATATTCCATCTTGGATCCTTTTTGAATGTGATCATTGTGGGTACACCTTTTTCTTTTCATAAATTAAATGTGTGCCAGTCATCTCACCTATAGTAGCCCAAAACTGCCCTCGCATTGTCAAACCTTCAAACAAATTTGGTTTATCCATGATCTATCCAAATAAATTAAAAAATTCTCTTGCATAACACTGGAATCCATTTTTTGGTCAAAAATCCATTCTTGTAATAATTAAGGTATAATCCTACAAAGGTGGTCTGAGAAGTGGTAAAATTCATAACAATGAGTATTTGTAATATTTATTCATCCACAAACATAAAATATTGATAATTTAAGATTTTATATTAAAAAATTATTTAAAATATATGGATATATAGTTATTTTATGGTAATTAACTATATCCATATCCTCTTCCCTCAAATGGGAAAAGATAACATCACTCATGTGTACTGTGGAATACTACCTCCTAGACAGATGGACACTTTTTCCGTCAAAACATATCACAGTTGGATATAATTATTTTTATAAAGTATATATATTATATTTATAAAATAATTATACCCTTTTACTAATAATATGAAACATAACTTTTTAAAATTAAATTCCATGGGATATATGATAACATTACCTGTGTGTATGGAGTATTATCACATCACGAAGTCATGTGATTCAACTTTAAATAGATATATACTTGGAAGGTAATAAAAATAAATTTTATAAATATAAGTGTTATGAATTAAATAATTATGTTATTTATGAAATATTTATCATTTCGAAAATAAAATATATACAATTTTTTTCTTGCACTGAAAAATGATAACTTCATTCGTGTATGGGTAGACTATCACATTCACGAAGCAGTTTTACTCCCTTTTAATCACAAAACCACGTGGAAGATGTATATAATTAACATTAAATAAATACGATTATATACATAAATTTCTATCATTTTGGAAAAATAAAAAAATCTCTTTTTTTCATAATGATCATTGAAAAATGGAAACGTTACACATGTGTACGTATGACCTACCATCTATATGATTGTAATGTGGATAATGTTTCATAAAATAATTCTATTAATGGTCCTAAAATTATAATATATGTACAAATATGAAAAATTAAGTCGTGATTATTATTCTGGATATTTTTAAACAATGTCCTCATTCGCCAATGTCAACAAATCTATGTCACTTTTGACACATAAGAAAAATATCATAAAAACATATAATGTAAACTAAATTTATTAAGTAATCACATGTAACAAGATAATATGTGAAAAAAGGAATAATAAACATTAAAAAAATTATTAATAAAGAAAATAATTGACATAATTTTATTATTCATAATGATAAATAACGTATGTGATGACTCAGACTCAAGGTAGGGGTCTCTAGTTGCAAAATTACTTTTGTGAGACATTTGTCATATTCACCACTTATTTTATTTGGGTGGTGTACTCATTGAAAATTTGAAATTTCATATCATGAATATACTGATATTCATGGTATTTAATGCTTTATGTTATGTCAATTATTTTATTCGTCTTATTATTAAAAAGGTAAATAAGTGGTAAGGGTTTATTTCAATATATCATCATTATTATGGATTGTTTACGGTTACCTATTAATTGAGGGAAATATGTTTTATTACTATCTTCAAATAAATCTATTTTATTTGCCTTTTTTTATTCATAAAATTTTTAAGCAACAGTAAACAAAATTCACAATTTGGTACTTAAAAAGAATTGATAAAATGTTTTAATGAAAATACATCTTTATTTCTGTATTCGATTAGAAATCCATTTTCATCAAAACCCATTTTATCTTAACATGATGTAATTTTTTTACTCTTTTATAATTAAATGTTGAAGAAAAGTATTAACCACTTTTACTTTTTATAAAAAAAATTAATGGAATCAATATATCATTATCAAAACAATGTTTTTTTTACTTTTACTAAAAATGTGAAATGAAAATTTATTTTATCTTGTAGGGATTGAATAAAACAATTTCCATCATGATCACTCAATTTTTCAAAACATAATTTATGAGATTTTATGATTATTTTAAAATAAAAATAATGTTAAATTTTTTTGTGAATTTTTAAAAAAAGGTTATTTTCAAAATGAAAATGTTATTTTCCTAAAAAAATGTTTTTAAGGATCTTTTATTTTATTTCTATACATCAGAGACCTCAACCCTTAATTGAATATATGATCTAATGTTGATGTTATTATGATATTATCCTTATTTGTTCTTTGGATGGTTTATGATAAATTTTACTTGGGATGTACCAGTTAGATACCATTAATATTACTCTTTATGGTTTATGATTATGTTTATTGATTGGAGAAACTATTAACATTTCATATTCTAAATTTTGAATAATTTTTTTATGTTCATTATTTTTCACCTTTTCCTATGAGGAATGTGATGGACTTAATATGTGAAGGCTGGAGCCCAATATAGACCCTCGATATAGCAGTAGCTCCAATGATACATAATATATTGGGTTTCGGTGGAGGCCTTGCACATTTATATAGATGTGTGGGCATAAGGCCTCGATGATATATAGTTTTTTAGAAAAATTCTTCAGAAGTATGTTTTAGATGTCCAAAATTATTCATTCCATAATTATGAATATAGTTATTAATATCTAATGTGATTATTTGATCAGATAAAATATCCATCATTTTGTTTCAAGATCATGTGTTTATTTATATGGAATTATCTACCCATAATTTATTCCTACCATATTATGCTCATGTTATAGATTAAATGACATTTGCATCAATTATTTACCTTTCCATATTCATTATTATTTATTTTTTCTTATCATATGTCACATGATTACCTTTACTGAGAATATAAGCTATCATATTTCATAGGTTTTATTTTTCCTAGGATACCATGAGTTATTTTTGGATTGATATTATGGGATACCCAAAATATAATAATCGAGTTCGCATAGAAAATATTTATTATATTTTAGGTTTTCTATTTTTTTAATAATTTCAATTAGGTATCTGGTTTTCCATGACTACTATACTATTCGGTATTTAGGTTGCCATTCCTTGTATATTATCCCAATGCAACAAAGTAGATATAACTTTTGGGATACTAGAGTTATGGTGATACACATAAACCATTTAATGAAATGTTCTCAATTATATAGAGTGAATTAGAAGATGATATTGAAAAAATGAGGGAGATAATGATGTGTGATTTTAGATTTTAATAAAAGAAGTACATCGAGATATCAAGAGAAGAAATAATAGAAGAAATTTTTTCACTTAATTTCATTTATATCTTCCATATATCAAACATGTTCATTATTTTTCAATGAAATTTATTTCCATTCCTTGTATGGGATGAATTTATTGGTTTCATGGGTATCTAGGATATGTAAGAGGTGTAAATGGGTTACAAAAGTAATTGAATACCAATATAAATGGAACCTTTGGCTTACTAACTCTATGACACCAACTTGGTACTGGAATCCCTTATCTAGTCTGTGAACATAATGTTGGATTCCTTATTACTACAAACACCAAAAAATAGGAAATAATATCCATCGAATAGTAAGTTAGCTACTCAAAGAAAATGAGTGATATCCAGACATCATTAGATGGTTAGTGAGCTCCACCAGATATACGGTGGACTCATTATATCTAAGAAAGTTCTTTCTAGTGCCATTCTCTTACAGGTGGGATTCCACCGACTAGTTAGTGTTGTTACCTAATGGAGTTATTTATTATTGTCCTCCAAAACCCTATTGAAGCATTTTTATGGTCTATAGATTTCACTGGTGTATTTCTAATCATAAGGACTGAAATGAAACTCAAATGAAATGGTTATAACAGTAAAAGGTGTTTGTGACCATTAAAATAATATAATTGGGTAAGGTAAAACAACATCCCACTTTTTATAATCATAATGACTTGTAATATACTAAATAAAATATTAAAAGTAATTTCAATAGTGAAGATTTTAAAACAATTATATTTTAAATGGAATTAAAACAATACATGTTCAAAAAAAAATTAAATAGATTTATAAAAAAGGTATAAAAAATTATAACTATAATTTACCTTTCTGATAATTTTCTCTTCCATTGGTATTATAAATAATAACACGTAAACTTGGTAAAATAATTAAAAGAACGAAATTGAAATATTAACTATGTTACACAGAATTAATGATCCTTCAAGAGATACAAAAGTAATATTTGTGATTTTAGAAAAACTAAGATGAATTTTAATTTACCAAAAATAGAAAATTTAAGAGTAAAAAATTACAGTATAGGAAAAATTTCAATGTTTTCTTTTAAAATTATAAAAAGTGTATTCTCAAGATACAAATAAAACCATGAAAAAGAATTTTCTTTTTATATTATCTCAAGATTTAAATAGGGCTTGTCCTATAGAAACATTTAAAAATTACCAAGATATGATTACCCCATAATTAAATAATTAAAGATATTTGGATACATGAAAATATAACTTCAAGATATAAATAAAAATATGTAGTAAATTAAGTATCAATGAATGATTTCATAAACAACACATTAAAATATAAAAAATAATGAATTTAATAGAAAACTGTTAATTAATTATTTTATTTATAAATTCCATTTAATAATTAAGTATAATAAACTTTAATTTATTAATACATAAAATTTTATAAGAGAGATTCTATCCAGGTTTTCAGAAAACACACATTACATGAGATCAGGGACAATATCAGATTAGAAACCCAACTAAGCCTTTTGAAGGCTGTACCTCTATGTACATTTAATTTAAAATCATATATAACTATTTTTATTCAAACAATAATTTATTTTCATGTAATATTACTATAATTTTACATTACTTGAACATCATGGGATGTTTGAAAATGTGTTTTTTAAATGAAAAAGGACTTATATCCATAAAAGATTTATTTTAATTTGAACCCAATCCCTTTTATGTAAGTATTCAGTAAAAAATAATGATTCTATGATGATGAGAGAGAATTAATGAATCTATTTTTTGAGGTCCTGTAAATATAATGGGATTTGAAGGTGTGAATATACTTGGAGAGGGGGTGTCCATATATAAGTTAGGTGAGTGGAACACTGGTAATTTTTTAAAATAAAAATGTGCAACAAAATTTTACACATTTCAAAAGGGTTGAAATTGGTTAATTATTAATACTAGAAGTGTTAATTTTGAAATGTGTTCATAAAATGGGTTTTGGAAATGATTTGGTCTTTTTTAACACTTCTCTTTTTAGTTACACCCCCAGTAACCCCATTATTACATTAAATATATTAAACAAATTTTACTATTTTTATTGTTAATTAATGAAAATAATTAGTTAAACATATTATATAATATAAATTATTCTAATTCAAAATTTCAAATCAATTTTTTAAAAATGCATTAATATATGTGTAATATTTTAATTTAAAATTAAACATGTAGTCGAGACTAGAATGAGGGTTTCCAAAGAAAAAATATTGAAAAGTGAATAAATATTTATATTAAAATTAAATATGTAATTGATATCAATTAACTAAAATGGATTATTAGATGTATTATTTAACTAATTTTATCATTAAAACCATATTAAAACAATTAGAATGTTTTTAAATTATTTAATAATAAATAATTTATTTATTGAAAACCAATATTTTGAATATTCATAGAAAAATTTATCTTCTTCGAATAATATAAATAAATACCCCTTAGAGAATTTAAGAATTTTTTTTAAAAAAATGAATTTAGTTTTGTCAAATATATTTTTTAAATTAATTTTTTTGAATTAAGTACGCAAAACGTGACAAAACTAATTTTTTTAAAAATAATGTTTTCATACATAAAATTAGATCTATTCATATATTTTTTCTAAAAAATACATAAGAGGAATGCGAAACTTTTTTTGAATATTTAATACATAATATCAATTTGAATATATCACTAAATGTAATTTTTCAAATTTATTTACATTAAAATCATCTACCTGGGTAAAAATAGTTTATCAGCAAGAGTTTCATTTATTGAAAATTGTTTTTATTATACTTTTTAATTAACTTATCAGTAAAGAATTAATAATATATTTTTGAAATTTATTTAATACTATTCATAACTAACATGTAAATGTCTAAGTTACAATAATAATTTTAAATAATAATATTTTATTATTATGTCACAATTCATTTAAATGCAATGTTGTGTGTAACACATGTCAAAGATAATGGTTGTGTGAAACTCAAGAATAATTAAGTGTTTCAAATAACACAAGATAAAAGTGGTATTTAAATTAACACAACATAAACTAGATGTTTTTTATAATAATAAATATCAAAAATATTAGATATTTTTTAAAATATATATTTCACAAAATATTAGGTGGTTACAGTGCCACTATGAAGCTACACCATAGAAGATAAAATGAGCATCAAGATTCCCTACTCTGAGATGAAGCTAATTTTTCATTCCCACAATTAGATAGTAAATTATCTATATATTCATAATTGTATGTAGAGTGTGAGGCCAAGCCTCATTGGATAGAATCATGAATCTACATATCACTTTTCACATTTCAAATAAATTATTCTTATTTGAAAAAAAATATTAAAAAAAATTATTTAAAACCCATTTTGTAAATACATTTTTTTAAATAAACCATTTAAAATGGATATAATGAAACTATACTCATAGTATATAACTAAGGGAATCAATTTATAATGAAAATATGGATAATCAGATAGCACATGGGAATAAAATAATGGTATTCCATTACACTACCTACTATTAGAAGTGTCTCACAGAAAAAGAGGTATCCGAAAGAATCAATTTGATGCTTCCAAATGGGTCCTACATGAATATCATCAATATGGTAGGCAACAGGTCCCTACATCAATTTAAGGGAAAGCTAGTTGGGTCTGAGGTAACATTGAATGGATTCTAGTGGTGAAAGGAGGAGAGTCTTGGGTTATGAAGTTTATTCCTATATTGGTTGAGGATAATGATAATAATAGTGTGGAGTATTTTATAGGTCAGAGGGATATCATGGAGGATACATTGAGTATGAATCTGGATAGCATTCTAGGTCCAGATAGATTTGTAGGTTTTTTTATCTGGAGGCTAGAATGTCATCTATGATAAAGTTAGGGAGGCAGTTAGGGATATCTTTAAAGGGGGATCACTTCAAATAGAATATTTTCTTTTATATTGGTCCACATTTCAAAATTTAGTTTCCCTAATTCCATTAACCAATATCATCCAATATTTAAATATAATTTATCTAATAAAATTCATTCTAGTCATATGAATAGAAGGCTCAAGTGTTTGGTTCCAATTATTGTATTGGGGGAACATCACAACTTCATTCATGGGAGAAGAATCCAAGGGGTTGTAGGAATTTCAAAAGAGATGGTGTAAAACCATAATAGGAAGCATATAGGCTATAATATAATCATTAATGTGGAATTATAAAAAGCATAATACATTCTTGAATGAAGATTCATTATAAAGGTGGTGATAAAAATATATGTAAAGAATGGGTTTATGTCTATGTTTTGGATTATATTCCTCTCCATGGACGTCTATTTATCTCATGGGGAGGATATTTTTTTCTTCAAGATGGTGCGAGACTAGAGGCAAGGATACCTTTTATCAATGAATCTGTTTATCATTTCCCACGAGGCTATCACCAATAATATGAGTCACTATTTGGGTGATGGGTCTATCCAGCCTTATAGGAATAGGTATAGGAAATATTTTATTTCTCATTTTATGCTTTCTGATGATAATATTTTCTCAATTATTGGTATGAAGTGTTCTATTAGTGGATGGAATAACTTTCTGGATCTCTATGTCAAGATATGTGGTAAGGATATCAAATTAGGAAATAAAAGTGTATATGTCTCAAGAAAATGCTCGAAACAATAATTTAAGTCCATTAAAAATAGACTAGGTATAAAAAAATAGAATGCACTTATGGTGTACCTTGGTGCACCAATTTCTAATGGAAGAATTAAAAATAGGTGGTATGAAGGTCTGATCAATAAAATAATATGATGAATATGTAATTGAAAAAAAAGTTTCTTTATTTCAGTAGCCAATTTACTTTGGTTAAATGTGTGTTCTCCTACATGACTATGCATGTTCTATTAGTGATTAATATTCAAAAGTGGGCACTCGAGCGCCATGAAAATATTTTGAAATTTTTTTATGGGATGAAAATGACATCGAATGTTATCACTGGTAGCCTCAATAATGTTAGTGAGGCCAATCGATAAAGGTGGTGTCATTCTTCGTGACACCTTAGAATCCATGCAGGCCATGCATGAAAAAATGGTGTGGGACATTGTGGAAGTAAAAATTATTTGTTCCATGTTTATTGTAACTAGGTATGGAAAATAATTTGAGGAGCAGGATGATAATGGTGGGACACCTTCGAGACTCACAATGATTAAGAATGAAATTATGGAGGTTTGGAGGAGTAGGTTCAATTGTTATTGGGATATGGAATATTAGATTTTGGAAGGAAAAATGGTTCGGAGAGGATCTATTCTTCCATGGATAATCCTTACAAGATTTTTATTTTCATGATGTAACTTGTTTCCCAACACTAATTAACAAGAATATTGACAATTTGAGATGGTTTTGTATAGTATTTTTAAGACTATCAGCCCTGATAAATATGTATTTATATATCGGGATCCAGAAACTTTAATGTGAAGGTCTATTGTGAGTTGATTCGCATCAGGAGAAGGAATGATGTGTGTGAAAAGTTGCTCAGTGAAAATGGATACTGTGGAAGATGAATTTTTCAATATGGAGGATGATTAATCAATCTATTCTAGTGGATGAAGATATCCAGAATAAAGTCATATAATTGGATTATCATTTAAGGTGTTGTAATTGAACCTGCTAGGAATCCACAAGGAACCTATTTGTTAGGAGTGAGTGGCGATGGTAAAATGGAATAATATCAATAAAGATAATAGTGTGTTAAGGATATGGGAAATCATTTCCAAGGTATTAGAGTCATGGTTCCAGACGTCTAATTGCATATAGAGGAAGACGACATGAGATCTCTAGATTTTTTTTCTGCCGGTCTTCTTATATGTGAGGAAAGGAACAAGAAATTGGAAGGTATAATCTACTTGTAATTATACATAATGGTATGGGTAAAATCATTGGTGGTGTAATTGGGCACTCTTAGGCCGCATGATTATGGTTTTTCTTATCTAAGGATTATGACCCCAGTGGTGTTTATAATCTCAAGAGAGAATTCATGTAGTAATATGGGGGAGTGGGTTCATTGGAAACCTCCCCTAAATGGGCTAAAATTAAATTTTGATGAATCTTATGTTTCTAGGACAATGTGAGGCATATGGATTCTTCCGGGTGGAATATGATCAGTTCTGTTGGGACTTAGTGTTTTCTATGGAACTATAAATTCCATTGGGGCTGATAAAAGTGCCTTGACCCGAAACATTTTATTGTGTAGGTCATATAACATTAACATTAAAGAGGTATAAATGGATTCTAATATGTTTGTTAGTTTCTTATATGGTGTGAGTAACACCTCAGGGAAATTGAATTATCTTAGTAGGAATGGAATGATGATTCTGGATCAGGGTATCACAGTGGGACATACCTAGAGAGAAATAAATTGTAAAGAGGATGCACTTTCTAGTAAATAGGTTCTAGAAGAGATTCTAATTTTATATTTTGGTATGGGTTCCCCACCAAAATATTGTATACTCATTTTCTGGAGTGACTCCCTTGGTCTCCATCATTTTATTCCGCCTTGATTGATTTTATATTTTGATGCAGTTTTTTACTAATATAAATAAATATTTATTTGTCAGTCATAAAAATATAAAACATATTTTAAATATAGGGGATATCTAACCTATATTCTTTAGTTTTCTAGGAATCCCTCAAAAAACACTATCCTATCTATGATCCTGAACTAGAAGTATAAACGGAGTCCCCTCAAGAGTATTTAGAAATGAACGCTATCTAGATAATTTCTATGTATAGGGTAATACACTTCTCAAAACCATAGAACAAAGGTCTCCCATGTGAAACCCACAATCACATAAATTAAATAACACACATACCATGGATGGGAAACAAATTTTTCAACTGAATCATCTTTTAAAATTCTCTTTTATATCACATTTAGAAAAAAAATTCATAGAAGCATTTTATCCAACAATTTTCAGGTATATAAACGATTTTCAAAGTGAAAACACAAAGAAATCAATATTTTTTCAAAAAATATATATTTTCAATAGTAAAAATATATACAATCACTAAACAAATAAATCCAATGATAACATATTAATAAAACCAAAATAATAAATAATAATAATGGTAATATAAAAGAAAATTATAGATATATAGAGACACCTAACATAAAATTAATGAAACGTTATCACCATCACAAAAATATCACCAAGAAGGAAAAAGAGGGATCCTCACAAACCATAAACCCAAATAATATCATTGTTGAAAAATCCCATCCTCTAATATTGAACCCCCAAGTATGTTTTGGTTTGAGGTAGAAATATGAGTGGAAGATGATGCAAGAAGTTGAAGAAATGAAAGGAAATATATTGAATATAAGGCCTTAACTCAAAATCTATAACGAAGAAACCAAGGAGTACCATAATGGAATAATTGGGATAAATATTCATGACTAAGGGGACCTATTTCGAATGAGGATAAGGAATTTTGGAGTCTATATATTAAAAAATTGAGGGTGTAATATTTTATTTACCCATTTTTAACAAAACTAGGCCTAACATAGGGTTTTGAAGTATGGTTTTACAAACAGTGATCAAACCCTATGGCTCACCCCTCTTAATAGATATGAGTTTCATGGTTTTTTGGAAGTTCTTTAATGGGTTTTAAAATGAGTATATAAGTATGAAACACAACACTAAAAACTGTCACCCTGATTTTCATGGTATGGCACATGGTTACTCCTTTCCATGCGCTAACTATGTGCTTGGTGAAGTTTTTCAAAATACTCATGTTTTCAACCCTAAACCCTCTAATTTGACAAAAAAACCTATAATAAGATTAATAATTATGAAAAATATATATTAGTGAACTATAATGGGAAACATAAGGAAACTTAAATAATGATAATGGTAGTTTTCCTACAAATATACCTCTTTGTCACTTGAACTTGAAAGCTACGTGAAAGGAAAATTACTCACTCAGATCCTTAACTTCTTCAGCATGATTTATCTCAAGATTATATATTACCTTGAAATACATATTTGTAGATGAGTGACGTGATATTCCATATAAACATACTCATATCTCATAAACTACAATGATATATTTAATATTATCAAGAGATAACTCTTCCCAATTTCATTATTCAAGAGCCTACACCATTAAATTATATAACTGTTGGAGTATATATTATTCATCATCATAATTTTAAAACATGTAATTTTATCCAAAAGGTCGCAAATGGATCCAAAATACTCAATGACTAGCTGGATAGACAATCCTTGTTCCCAATATGATATATTATTATATCATTAAATTTATTGTGTAAGATACATAGAACTTGTCTTCTTCTTAATAAATATTGTAAATTTTTCTCATTTTATTTCATAGATATATAGATTGTCACATTAATGTGTATATGATTAGGGAATACTCAAAATATTTAATTTTATTCCATATATTTTTTATTTTGTAACTACTTTCCCATTTTAATTAGCAGCATATCAAAGGTATCACTTACTTGAAACCCACGTATTGTAGTAGAGAATACAACCATCTTAATTGAACAATTATGAGATCTCTTATGGATTCACCATTTTTTATACTTTTATTCACCAAAATATTGAACTCCATTTTCATTAATAATGTTATCAATGTCAAAAACTATTATTTGATATAATATTAAGAAGATAACATTTCAGTGTTGATAACACTTGTTTCTACAACCATGGTCCTAATATATCTTAGTGGGGTGGAAGTAGTATTATAAAATTTTGTTTTTTACTCGATACTATTCTCATGTTATAAATAAATCTAGAGTCTACCAAGTCAATAAGACCATGAACAACATCCAAATTAAAATTTAAAATAGAACGAGAATAGAAATTGTAATTGACTCAGTGAAAAAATTTGTGTTCAGTGAGTACACACTTGTGATGTGTAGATATAATAAGAGTCAATTAATATAATGTTGATTGAATAAAATTTTATGCTTATTACAATACTGGTAGTACGGTTTAAAAGAACTTAATATCTCTCCACCCACTACATTAAGTTAATAAATTAAACACAATTCATTAGACATTAAAAAGAAATATTCAAAGGAAATTATGATTCCAGTCTTATTTAAGGGTTTTGATTTTACTCAACCGTAAAGAGTTAATTTTTATCTTTAATAATAAGAATAATCTCTTTAATGAACAAATAATTTTCAAACAAATTAGTTATGAAATAGTTCCATTTTTTCTTCTCTTTTATTTCATAAAAACTATTTCTATTTTTTGAATTGCGATATATTTATTAATAAAGGTAATTTTTTATGTTAATTCAAATTACAAATAGATATGTCCTCATAAGTAATTATTTTGTAAAATATCTATTGATAAAAGATATTAGGATAGATAAAATTATTATTTTATAATTATAATAATTCAAAAATATGATATATATATATATATATATTTGAAATTTCATAAAATAAATTCCCATATAAATTTTATTTTTTAAAATTATACTACCAACACTCAAATTTCTATTAGAAATAAAATTAGAAATTTAGATTTATTTATTATTATAATCAATTCCAAACATGAATATCTATTTGTAATGAACTTTTAAAATAAAACTGTAACATATTAGGAAAATAAACGATATAAAATTTTAATAATTATTTATATATTTGAATTAAATATTAATTTTCCTTTAAAAGAGATTATATTTTCAATGGCGTACCCGATACAAAAGAATGATTTTCTTTGAAATCTATCGTTGCAAACAACAGTGAGTTATACTGAAAAATACTATAATAAAAATAATATTTTAAATAGTAGTTAACACATAGCTATTTTATTGGAATGGTTGAATAGAACTAACTATAATATGGTTAAATATGTTTAAAAAATGTTTTCACATTACCCAATAAATTTTAGAGGCTTAAAATGATAATGAATCCAATATTAAACATGAATCACTCTAATATTTTTTAAAAGTTTTTTTACAACCTTTTGATGGAAACACATTTTAAAATATATTTTTTGTAACATTTATATGTTAAATATGACAAAATATAATCATTATTTAGAATCAGGAAATCAAAATTTACTTTGGATAAAATATTGGTATTTTTAGATAAAATTCAATTTTTTATGACTAGTGAAAAAATTTTATTTTAAATAAAAAATGCCATTTCATATAATTTATTTTTATAGGAAGATTTTCTTTTAAATGGTTTTAAAGTGTAATTGGATTTTATTTTTTCCATTTAATCCAATGTTGATCATTGGAAGTAATTTCATTTTAAAATTTGGCATAAACAACTGTCAATCTTTTGATAGTTATTATTTCTTAAAACCACACTTGTTGTTTTGAAAATGAGAATTAATTTTAATTTAATTAATGAAACCTCTATTTTTTAATTTTTTAAAATAGATATCATTTTTTAATTCATAATATAAAATATATATTAGGCTGAATTTTCAGTATTTTTCTAAAAACCTTCAATTTTTTATGAATAATGAAAACACTGAGTAGTAGTTAAAAAGATGAATTTTTATTTTAAATGATCATTTACTGCTTCTGTGAATTGAATTTCAAAAATTTGACATACATGGTTGTTATCAGTATGTAAAATGTGGTTTAATAGTATGATTATAATTTTTGGTGATTGGTAACTTTTGTCTTTTATTTACCGCGATTAAAGGTAAATAAGGTAATTCAAGGTAAAAACAATATTATAATAATATAAAATTACCTTAACACTAGTCCTAACCTTATTGGAGGATTGATGTCCGACCAAGAAAATACTTGGGTATGAATTTTGGCCTTTTAATGCCATTTGGGTAAGATAATGACATTAATAACATTTTATTTAAAGTAAAAAATAAAAATATCATAAACCTGTGTTGTTTTGCTAAAACAATTTTAATCAGGGGTTATGTAATTGATATATTTGACAATAAATATTAATTTGAAATATAAAATTATTTTCTACATCATTGTATATTTTTTATAATTTTTAGAAATCAAATAAAAAAATATTTATGCCACAATAATGATGCAATGATTACCTCATTAATAAATGATTTAAATAAATAAGATTATAAAGATTAAAAAAATATCCAAAAATAGTCCAATTATTTTTGGATGATTTTATTTCATCCATGATTCATATTATCTTTAACTTTACCAAGTTTTGGACTTTTAGAAACCGAAATTCATTATATAATAAAATAATATTTTCACACTTTCCTAAAGAACCCCTCCCCTGTTATAAAAAGGATTCATCTCTAACCCATTATTCACACCTCTCAAGTCCATTGAATCATCCAAAATCTT
The DNA here is from genome assembly GCA_963277665.1 of Viscum album. Taxonomy (NCBI): domain Eukaryota; kingdom Viridiplantae; phylum Streptophyta; class Magnoliopsida; order Santalales; family Viscaceae; genus Viscum; species Viscum album. The sequence continues at coordinate 177,208,656 of OY728157.1, forward strand.
ACCAAATTTGTTCTCAAGATCCCTCTCTTCCACCTAGAATCCTTAACTTATGAAGAAGGAACTTCAAGAAATCTTTTCGGTTCAAACCAAAGAGTGTTACCCGATTTAATGTTAAAGTTTTTTCTTATGTTCTGTTGTTTTATTTTAATTCTTGAGCCCCATAAAAACTTTTTATTACTTTAATTTATATAAAAAATTAGTATGCTCGATATACTAGGTTTTTGGTAAGAAAATTATTCGAACCACACTTATACACATCTCCATATAATGGGTTAACAACATACTCTTTATGTGGATAACGAACTTCTGCCTCTCAAAATGATGATTGTTCAATCTTCTCATACCACCTCTCAGGGTAGCCATCATGATGGAAGTGTATTTATATATGATATATATTATGTTTATTTATGCCCTATACATATGTAATTTTTATTTACAAACACACCTTTATGCTTTCAAATATATGTATATACGATAATTCCATTTGTGGAAGTGCGGACTACCGCCCCCTTAAGGTGATACGATTCATTCATGACATACATGGAACGTATAAATGATGAAGTTAATGAGATTATGTAACATATATATAATATGATATTATACCAGAGTTCTAATATACCTATTTATCATTATTTTTTAATTCCATTAAATATTAAATAGAAATGAAAGTGGCGTTCATGCGTACGTACGGCTTACCGTCTCCATGAACGGTGCATTTCATTTCTTATCTCCAAATGTTATGTAATATTATATATATTCATATAATTGATATATATTATATATATGAAATCTAAATCATTAATATAATTTTATATATAATGGAATTTTTACCACATGAACAACTTATAATTATTAGATGTTCATTTTTGACTCAAGTACCAAATATTGACAAAACGACCATTATTAACTTAAATGATTGAATAATGTTTATAACATGGTAATAAGTGATATAAAAGGAATAATAAACTTGAAAAAGGTTCTTATAAAATTCTAAATTAACTTTATCTTATTATTCCTGAGATTAAATAACGAACGGGTCAAGTCGGATACGAGGTAAGGGGTTTCTTATCTTGCTTTTAATTCTGGGAGATTTCCATTGTTCACTGCTTATTTATTGCACGTGGTCAATTATTTACTTCTATTTTATATATATTATCTTGATTCTTTTTATATTCATGGTATATTGTTATTAATTAGGTGGTTATTAACTTTCGGTCATAGGACTCGATTGATTAAAATGTGGTATGGGGTTTTCATCTCACCTTTTTATTCATGTGAGATTCATTCTATGTTTTCCACTATTTCTTTTTGTGTGGGGTATGGACTGCCCATGATTTTATTAATTTTGTAATATAATTTAATTTATGGGTATTTAAAACTTCATTGTATTATCCTTCATTCATGTGATGTATGTTAGGTAAGTTACCAAATCGGTTAGGGAATTTCTTATTTCGATATGCACTCATTGGGTTTTCACACAAACTTCATTGATTATTTTACTCCAATATTATAAGTGAAATCACTATTTATTTATTTAGGTAGTAATTTGCACTCCCATTTTTGTGGTTAAACTATTTATATACATAATCACTCCATTGATAAATTTTCAAGTCATCGATATGAACTTGATAAGGGTAATTTTACCTAAATGTCCATTCATTGAGTAAAAAATCCAAGTCATTGGTGTTGTTGTAACAAGAATATGTGTGAATGTACTCTAATTTATTTACACTGAATATCCAATCATATTGATTTTATTTATATTTTTTACACAAAATTATTTCATTGTTTTATCCTTAACCAAAATATACAGTCTTTATAAGGGATTTCATCTCAATTTGCATTCTATGGAGACTTCATTGTTGTTATACACTAATTAACTTTTCTATGGTGTATATAATTCTCTTCAAAATATTATATCATGAATATTATTATTTTAATGATATTATAAGATTTTATTAATTTTATTCCTAAATTATTTGTATTCAAGCATCTATTGTTTGGTTAGGAACTCTATAACAAAAATATCATTTTATATGTTTTAAATATCTATTCTTATAAATATTTATCATTAATTTCAATATTTTAAACGTTGTTTTAAGGATTTATTTATATGGAAAAGAATGTTTTGAAATTAATATTTCTTTCAAGATATTCAAATTGGTACGGGACATTTTGATTCAAAAATCTATTTATTAAATGTTTTAAATGGTTTTGAAAATGGTTTGATAAAGTACTGAATATGTCAACATCTTGAAATGATATACTGTGATTTCAATGAGGAAATGTTATCTTTAATTTATGGTTGTTTTGTGTGTTATGAATATGTTATGGTTCTTGGGAATTTTTCACTAATACGGGTGGTTCCGAGATAAACCTAGGGCGGGTGAGCTCGAGATAGCTCTCCAATGCATTGGGTAATGTGACAGAGGTAAACATTAATGTTTATCCTAAGAGATTTAGGGAATATAATGTGATGGGTATTCAAACATAAATCCCTACATAGCTCTGATAGATTTAATATAAGTATGATATGGATGCCACAAGTTACCTTTTTGATTTATTATTTATATGTGTTATTCATAAATGTTATGATTTCATGAGGTATGTTATGATTGAAATGTATGGTTTCATTGATTTGTATTTATGGATGGGTTAATATTTCCTTTCCTTATTTTATAACCCTTACCGATCTTTTTATGCTCATCCCATGTTTTTAAATTTTTTTCATAGGACATAAGGATGAATAAGGTCAAGGATGGGATCATGGAAAAGGCACGTTGTCTATAACTTGGAACTAAACATGTTCTCGTTTAAGAGATTTTATTTTATGAAAAAATGGATACTAAATAGTAGTGTCTACATGTAATTTTCAAGATGATATGTAATATTTATGGCCTAATTCTCTAAAAATATAAACCTGAAAATATTATCAATGTGAATTATTCATTTAATTTGAGATTATGTAATGTTTTAAGGTCATAGAATTATAGTTGGAATCAAAGATCAGTTTAGATGCATTTAGAGGTTAGGGTGTTATTTAAGTATAAGTGACATAACCATAATGGTTAGCATATTATAAAAAGTCATAGTTATTTTAGAGTAGATAAATGGTTATTACATTTTGCGGTGCAAAATTAAAGGTATTAGATAACATTTGAGGATAAAATATGTTATGGTTATTTTTTGAATAATTTAAATCTTTTTTTGGAATGTTATGAAAATATATAATTTTTGAAAAAGGAGAACATGTAGACCATGTGACAACCCGTCTCTTTGAAAAAAGCTACAGGAATCGAACCCACAACCAATGTGTGATTAGGATTTATCTCCTACCACTGGACTACATGAATTCCCTCATCAGTATGACTAATTCATTTTAGTTAAATGATTTTATGGATCAAGAATAAGTTGATTTGGGATCTTATGTTTTATAAAATTGACATCCTTATTATAGGAAAAAGATTTGGTGAATAAGTGATAAATGTTATTTTGGAAGACATTATCTCTTTTGGGAACAATATATGCTTAAAGAAAATAGAATAATATAGGATTTAAATTGTGGAGTAATTGTTAAAATATTATTTTGTAAGAATCAATGTTTTTATTATGGACATAAGTTGATTTGGGTTATTTATGGAAATGACTAACCTATCATATAAAATATGTGATTGGGTTAATTACACTTGAGTATGAGAATTTAAGATTAGTTGATGTTTTTGGACATAAATGTTAAGATTTAATGTGGAAGACTATGTTATTAAATCCTTCTGAGTTTTAGGTTTCAATATTGGTTTGGATTATTTTGAATAATTTTAAAGAAAATTGTATATTGAATGGTTTTTCTTGAACTTTGGTTTCTTTTTGTTTAATTTTAGATATTAAGAGTATTATTTTTTTATAAAGGATTGTCCTTTTGGGGATTATCTGATCTTGTACTTACTAGTTTTAGTTTTGGATGATATCTAAAGATAGGGGAAATATATAGTTCATATTTTGTAGATTATGTGATAATACAGAAGTTTATTCAAGCACTTAAAGTGTGACCATGTCATCTTGAATACTTACCGTTTGGAGAAATGATAAGTTTGTGGTAGAAATTTTCTAAAGGATGACACTCTACATGACATATAAGTATATTTCCATACGACCTTAGTCTAGTTATTAGTAAAAAATTTCAACTCTATTAAAAGGATCTTGATGCAAAAATTTTATAATTTATTCTCCAAACGGTAAGTATTCAAGATGACATGGTCACACCTGATGTGCTAGAATAAACATCAAGATTATCACATAATCTACAAAATATGAACTATATATTACCCCTATCTTTAGACATCATCCAAAACTAAAATTGGTTAGTACAAGATCAGATAATCCCCAAAAGGACAATCCTTTATAAAAAGAAATAATACTCTTAATCTAAAAAATTCAACAAAAAGAAACCAAAGTTCAAGAAAAACCATTCAATATACAATTTTCCTTAAAATTCATCAAAATAATCCAAAGAAAAAATGTTATAATATATCTTTTATCATTGTACTTTTACCCAACCAAAAATTTATGGTATTATGGTGGGTAACATTCCATGATCAAGTTCTCTATCACTCCCTATTAATCTATGAGTGTTTTTTTCTCTTCTATGTCCATGTTTTCCGGGAATCCTAGTATCTTTTTTCATAGGTGACATTTTTACTTGTCTTCCATTATTTTAACGTGATATTTTTATTGACTCTTATTCTTATTTGAGACTTTCAATGAAGTTTCCAAGCCTAATTTTAAAATTTCGAGGATGTAATTCTCAAAAGTGGGAAGGATGTAACATCCCAGATAAATAAAGAATATAAAATTTTCATATTTATTAATGTTTTTGAATTAAATATTAATTTTACTTTAAAGGGGATGCTTTGTTCAATGCTTTTTCTGATACACAAAAACAGGTTTCTTGGAAATCTTTCGTTGCACACAACATTGAGTTATACTAAAAAATAATATAATAATAATATTATTTTAAATAGAAGTTAACACGCAATATTTTTATTTGTGGGAATAAATAAAACTAACTAAAATATGATTAAATATTTTTCTAAAATGTTTTTACATTTACCGAATAAAGTTTAGAGGCTTAAAATGATCACGAATCCAATATTGAACATGAAACCCTCTAATATTCTTTAAAAGGTTGTTTTAGCACCTTTTGATGGTAATCCATTTCTAAATCACGTTTTTTCAGTTTCATATATTCTATTTGGAAAAATAAAATCATTCTTCAAAATCGAGACATCAAATTTTACTTTCGGTAAAATTTTGTTATTTCTCCGAAAAATTCAATTTTTGATGATCAGTGAAAAATAATGTATTTTAATTCAAAAATGCATTTTATTATAATTTATTTATAGGGTTATATTATGTATTTAAATGGATTTAAATTGTGTTATTAGATTATATTTTTACAATTTAATCCAATTTTGGTCATTGAAAGTAACTTCACATTGAAATCGGGCATAAACAAGTGTCAATCTTTTAATTGTTATTATTTCTTAAAAACATGCTTCTTGTTTGGACAACGAGAATTAATTTTAATTTAATTAAGGAAACTTATATGTTTTAAATTTTTTAAAATGGAAATAAATTTTTAATTTAAAATATAAAATATATCTTGTGTTGATGTTTTGGTATTTTTTTGAAAACCATCAATTTTTGATGAATAGTGAAAACACTAAGTAGTAGTTAAAAACTGACTTTTTATTTTAAATGAAAATTTACCACTTCAGTGAATTGAATTTTTAAAATCCCACTTACATGGTTGTTATCATTAATTAAAATTTGGTTCAATAAGATTAAAATAATTTTTGGTGAATTATAACTTTTGACTTTTATTTACCGCAATTAAAGTTAAATAGGGTAATTCAAGGTGAAAATAATACTATAAAAACATAAAATTACCTTAACACTTGTCTTAATCTTATTGAATTAGTCATGGACGACCAAAAACTCCTTGGGTATGACTTTTGGCCTTTGAAACCCATTTGGGTAAGATAATGACATTAATAACTTTTTATTTAAAGTAAAAATAGAAATATCGTAAACATGTATTGTTTTGCTAAAAAAATTAATGTAGACTTATATAATTGATATATTTGACTATAAATATTTTTCTATAATATAAAAATATTTCCTACATCATGGTTTTTTTTATAATTTTTAAACATCAAATAAAAAAATATGACAAAGTAATGATGCAATGTTTACCTCATTAATGAATGATTTAAATAAATAAGATTATAAAGGCTAGAAAAATATCCAAGACCTATCTAATTCATATTGGATGATTTTATTTAGACCATTAGTCATCTTATCATTGAATTTAATAAGTTTTGGACCTTTAGAAAACGAAAATCATTATATACTAAAATAATATTTTCACACTTTCTTAAAGAGACTCTCCCCTCCCTCTTATAAAAGGACATCACCTCTAACTCATTACTCACACCACTCGAGCCCCTTGCCTCCTCCAAAAAACTACCCAAATAATCTTTCAAGATCCCTCTATTATACTTAGAAGCATAACCTTATGATTAAGGCACTACAAGAAATCATTCTGGTTGAAACCAAAGGGAGTTACCCAATTTAAAGGTAACATCTTCTCTTAAGTTATTTTTTTTATTATACTTATCCAACCCCATAAACTATTTTTATTCCATTATATTATAAAAAAGCAGTATAATCAATAAAATATTTTTTTAGATGAGAATTATTCTAACCAAACTTACAAACATCTCCATCTAATGGGTAAAGAACATTCTGATTCTGTGGACGGTGTACTACTGTCTCCCGAAATGATGATTGTTCAATCTTCTCCTACCACCTCTCATAGTGTACATTATAATGGAACATTATTTTTATATTATATATAATATGTTTATGTTTTCTCTATACTTGTGTAATTTTTATTTACGATCATACCTTTATGCTTTCCAATATGTGTAAATGCGATAATTTCATTTGAGGAAGTGCAGACTACTACCCCCTTAATGAGATATAATCCGTTCCTGGCATACATGAAACATATAAGGGATAAAATTAATAAATTATGAAACATATATATCATATGATATTATAATGGAGTTATATTATACCTATTTATCATTAATTTTTCATTCCATTAAATATGAAATAGAAATGAAAGTGGTGTTCATGCGTATGTATGTCTTACCGTCTCCATGAACGGTGCATTTCATTTCGTATCTCTAAATGTTATGTAATACTATAAATACATAAATATACAGGATATTTATGAATCATATGATATCTAAATCATGAATATCATTCTATAAATAGTGGTCTTTTGACCACATGAACAACTTGTAATTATAAGAAGTTAATTTTTGACTCAAGTACCAAATATTGGAAAAACAACCATTTTTAACTTAAATGATTGAAAAATGTTTATTAAATAGTAATAAGTTATATAAAAGAATAATAAACTTGAAAAAGTTTCTTAATAAATTATAAATTAACATTATCTTATTAGTCATGAGATTAAAGAAAGAACGGGTCAAGTCGGACACGAGGTAATGGGTGTCTTATCTCACTTTTAATTATGTTAGTTTTCCATTGTTCACCCCTTATTTATTGCATGTGGTGTATTGTTTAATTCCATGATATATATATAATCATTATTATATTAATATTCATGGTATTCTGTGATTCATTTGGATGTTATTAACTTTTGGTCTTATGACTCGATTGATTACAACCTGGTAAGGGCTTTTTATTTCACTTTAATTCCCTTTAGATTCATGCTATGTTTGCCAATTTTTCCTATTTTGTGTTGTATTTAATTCCCATGATTGTATTAATTGTGTAATATACTTTAATTAATGGGTATTTACAACTTCATGGAATGAATCTTTTTTCAGGGGGTGTATGTTTCGCAAATTACCAAATCGGTAAGGGAATTTTAAATTTTGATTTCCACTCATTGGTTTTTATGAAAACATCATTGATAATTTTACTCCATGATTATGTGTGAAATAACTATTTATTTATTTATGTAGTAATTTCCACTACCATTTTCGTGGATATACATTTGATACACATAATCACTCCATTGATAAACTCTCAAGTCATCGATATGAACATGATAAGAGTAATCTTAACTCAATTTCCATTCATTGAGTTAGACATCCAAGTCATTAGTGTTGTTCATAAAATAATATGTGTTAATGTCCTATGATGGTATTAAAATTAATTTCGAATCACTTTGATTGTATATAATTTTTAGCACATAATTATGTCATTGTTTTATCCTTAAACTAAATATGATATCTTTATATGGTATTTCATCTCGATTTTCAATCTATTGATACTTAATTGTTGTCAAGCACCAATTCACTTTTATATGGTGTATATACTTACCTATGACATATTATATAATGAATATCATTATTCTCATAATATTATATGATTTGATTAATTTTATTATTCAATTATTTGTATTCAAGCATCTCTCATTTGGTTAGGAACACGTTTAATAAAATATCATTTTAAATGTTTCAAAGATTTATTCTTCTAAATATTTATCATTAATGTTCATGTTTTAAGAATGGTTTTAAGGATTTATTTATATGGATGTGAATGTTTTGAAATTAATATTTCTTTCAAAATATTCAAAGTGGTATGGGACACTTTGAATCAAAAATCTATTTATTAAATGTTTTAAATGGTTTTGAAATTGGTTTGATAAAGCATTGATTATGTAAATATCATGAAATGATATATTTTGATTTCAATGTGGAAATGTTATCTTTTCTTTGTTATTGTTTTATGTGTTATTAATATGTTATGGTTATTGGGTATTTTTCACATATATAGGTGGTTCGGTGATAAACCTGGGAAGGGTGAGCTCGAGATAGATCTCCAATGCATTGGGCTACGTAACAAAGGTAAACATTAATGTTTCTCCTAAGAGAATTAGGGAATAGGATTTTATGGGTATTCCAACATAACTCTCTACATAGCTGTGATGGTTACAATGTAAGTACAATATGTCTTCCACAAGTTACATTTGTGATTTATGATTTCTATGTGTTATTCATAAATCGTATGATTTCATGAGGTATGTTATGATCGGAAAGTATGGTTTCATTGATTTGTATTTAATGATGGGTTAATATTTCCTTTCCTTATTTTACAACCCTTACTGATCGTTTTATGATCATACCATGTTTTTGAAATGTTTTCCACAGTACTTAAGGATGAATAGGTTCAAGGATGGGATCAAGGGAAAGTCATGCAGTCTAAAATTGGGAACTAGACGTGTTTTCTTTTAAGAGTATTTATTTCGTGAAAAAATGGATACTGAGTTGTAGTGTCTACATGTAATTTTCAAGTTGATATTTAATAGTTACGGACTAATTATCTAAAACTCTAATCCTTAAGAGATCCTCAATGTGAATTATTCATTTACTTCAAGATTATGTAATGTTTTAAGGCCGGGTCCTTATAAAAACACCTAATATTATATATATTAATAGTGTTATATATTATATTTATTAATTTAATAATATATTTCATAGTTATAATAATAAATATATAATAATTATAAAATAAGTTTTTGTGAGAAATAGGTAGAAAACAATGTTGTTGATGGGTAATTCCTTAAAAACATGATGAAATTTTCATAAAGAACTAATGATGTGATTAATGTAATGTCACTACCATAAAATTTTATTTGTGAATTCGAATCATTATTTTTCATTTGAATAATTTATTTTAGGATGTTTTATGACATGTTTGGGGTTAGTGGGAATCTAGGATGGTTTAATAGGGGTACAATAGGGTAGCTAAAATTTGGAACCCGATATAACAACATGAAATTTATTCTGTTATAAACAAAAAAATTATGTCTTATCATGACTATTTTGTTATGTTTTACAATAGAAACTCATATTTATTTTAAATTTTATTAAACAGGATAAAATAATGTTGACTAAAACATTTAAAAATAAGACACTAAGATAAAAATAGGAATAATGCACCCAAAAATGTAAATTCAAAAGGCCAAAATGCTCCCATGAATATAAATCAAGATAAAAAATAGTTAAAAGACATATATGAATTAGTAATAAGATTTACATTATCAAAGGAACTGTATAAACCTCATAAGTGATGTAGTGAATGATGAAACATAAAAATGTTAGTGCATATATAAATAGTGTGTAATGAGAAAATTATTTCTTACAATCGAACTAGTATGTTATCATTACCTAAATATTGGTCAATTACACTATTGGGAATTATGTCTCCTTGTAATTATGAACAATGGTAATAATTTTACATTTATAATACATGAATATAATGTCTAATAGTGGTAGAATATTGATTAAAAAGGTATAAATTATAGGCTCAACATGTGGGATCTTTCCTTTTAAAGACCATTTTAATAACTTTTAAAGTATGTAATGATGCATGGGTTCTCCCATGACCAATCCCATGATGATATTATACAGTAAGGGATTGATAAAAATAAACCATGTGAGAAGTTCTAGTTAGTTGACATCACATCTAGTTTTTTGTTAAGTCAACCACCCCATTATACTACCTCCATCATATGACTAACACTTATGGTTTACATTTATTTTATAATAGGTCATTTATGTAGACCTTATGATTTATTAAGGTTTAAATTATTTTATAGATCATTTTTTGATCATTTACCATTACTACATTTGTGCATTTCTATTTTAATTTTTCACCCTTATATAAAAGTTTAAATTCACCTGAACACAAGATATATATATATATATATATATATATATTATAAAAATAACTATAATTGTATTTTCATAATAAATACATGTCTCTTTTTTTTAAGATTATTTTTATAAGATAAAAATAATTTTTTATAAATTTTTTAACCAATAATATTTATTTATTGAAAAATAATACAACAATTTTATGAAATCATGTGATGTTTTTCTTTGAGTTAAATTTTTTTTATATAATGAAAATTAGTTTTTTTAAATAAATAATTATTTTATTTAAAAAATTACTTTTTTCTATATAATTTTTTTTTGGAAAAATTGGTTTCCATGAAATCATTATGTTAATATTATCTGATGATGATTTTTAAATTTTTTTTGAGACATTTCAATTTCTAGGTAAAGCGTAAAATATAGTTTAAATATATGATAAGTATGATGACATCATAATGACATAAAAGTGATGAAATTGATACAAAAATGGATTTATTAAGAGAAAGTTTGTTTTTTATTTAAAATAGTTGATTTTTAAAAAATATTATTAATTTTAAAAATCTCTAATGAATCTTCCAATACCTAAACTATATTTTAATATTTTAAAAAATTATTTATTAATATTACTCACTTAAACATGATTAAGGATATTAGTTTAACGAATTAAACTCTAAAAATATTAAAAAACCAAAAAACCCACCCCCCCTTGAAAAATACCATGCGTTAAAAAGTTTAAAATGACAATAAGATTGTATTTTTTATATCTTAAAGTCTAGAACCATTGTTTAGAAATTTATAAACAATTTATCATTTGTTTGATATCAATACCCACCCATTCTCCCATTACAGCATGTTCCCAATCTTTTGAGCATTTAGTTTCTCTCACTTTATCCCTATATATTCGTTCCAAATGGTTTGTATTGTCATAATGATCCCTTATTACCCTTTTAGATTCCAATTTTTTGGTAGGGACTCTCATACTAATTACCTGGTTTAACACTTTAGGAAGATATGTATTAGTTAATCAAATGTTTTTAGAAAACATTATGATGGATGTAATGATTGTGTAATTATTTCTAAATATTAAATCATTTTACACCAGAATTACATTAGTAGAAAATTTTAGGATGACATTTTCTTTTAGAATTATCATTTTTATATTTCCAAGAGTAAAAAATCACTCACATTGGTTTTCTTCTTCTAGACAATATTATGTAAATTTTACTCCAGTATATAATGGATATGATGAAAATGATACTTTGGACTTCATAATATGAAGGAAATCAAAATTAAAAACACAAAAGAAAATGTATTCGTTAATAAAGATCATGTGTAACAATCTAAAAAATGGGGAGCATTCAAAATCACCATGGAAGGAACAAATAGTAGTGAAATACATCATGTATCATTGAAAACCTATTTCTAGTAGGAAATATAATCAATTTATCAGAAAAAATATATCATTACTCTTGAAAATATGTTTTCTATTAATAACACGGAGATATCAATCAGTGGTGGACACTAAACAAGAACACCTTTCAAAATAATGTGGTTGAATCTTTATGCTAGGAAAATTTATACAAATATATTTTGAATGGGTATTTTACACATACCCTTCAAACATGAATTGGAAATGAATTCCTAAAATTGAATCAACAGGAAAATGAATCTGCATTATTTTTTTATTCAATCTTTATATGGATTGTGTGATATTATTCATTCTTTCTCATTGATTCTGATGGAATGATCGATCAATTATTTGGGGGATTGGGACAACATCTACGAAAAATAACTATAAATATATGACATTGGGAGTTATGATGAGATAGGTATTTTTTATCTCAATATGGTAATGGATTTTGGAGATTCAATATAGTCTCATGTACTAAATGATAAAAAATAGAGGATAGAGCCAAATATTAGGAATAATTTTGATCATGAATGAGATGGGAAGAGAAAAATAAAAGCTAAGTGAAATATGTGTGGGAATAAACATCCATGGAATTTTTCAACATGGATGTACAAAGTTTTAAATGTGAAGTAATTTCTATATAGATTGAAACTATATTGGATATGTAGAGTCTCAATATCTAAATAAAAATAAAAATGGGAATATAGTGTAAGCATAACCTGGTATACAATGCTTCCATTGTGAAGATATTTTAAATTTCTCTCACCAATGTCTAAATGAAAAGATAATGCAGTGAAAATTCAATAAAACCCATCAAAGATCAAGGGATAATGTTCATGAATTATTAGTCATAATGGAACAATTATTGGCTCTGACAATGTAGTGGTAGGAACACTATTTATACAATCAAAGATAATAAGTAAAAAAAATTATTCCAGTTATATGAATTTCAATATTTTATTATTGTTTTTAATAAAGATAAAATTTAATCCAAAACAACTAGTGGTTGTGTTTTCAGATAAAAATTATAGAGTAACTATTCAACCCTTAAAAATATATAGAGATTGCCTTATTAAAATTTTGGAGTTCAATATATCTACAAACCAGGTAGTGAGTCCAATATTGGAATTTGACATAATACTAGGGATTTATTGACTCTCAATAAATACTTTTAGTATTAACTATAAAATAATGGAAACATTAGTTTTTCTGAAGATATAACCTATTTTCTCCAAATGAGATATTTCCTAGAATATTTTTTTTCAATAGACAACTCATGTAACCATATTTATTGAAATTATTTGTGAATAAGGAGATGGAAGTTAAAGTATGTCTACATGATAGATAACTATTATTTATGAATAGATTTATTTATTTCCTAATGAAATATCAATACCTCCATAAAAGTAGATGTGGATTTATTTATTAATCTGATTTCTTCTTATAATCCCATATTAAAGACCGCATATATAATCAAATGTGTGGATTTGAAAGATTTTAATAATAATAATAAAGATATTTTGATAAATGGTTTTATTTGATAAAGTGTCACTCATTAGAGAATATTGATTATCATTTTAATAAATAATGATCGGTGAATTCAGTTATTTACTGATAATAGGGAAATTAATGTGATCATAGTTTAGATTAAATACCCTTTCCCAAGGAATAATGATAATTATGACTATCTTCCCATGGATCATGTCTTCTCTTAAATTGAAATATAATTCGTGTATCATCAGTTAATAGGGTATAGGAAGGGTATTTGGAATAATTATTTATTAATATGATATAAAATCAATAATTTTTTATGCCCTTTATATTGACTAATAATTGTTATATATTTATTATTATTTTTAGTAGATAATTTAGGGACTCTATTGATAAATTTATTATGATCAGTATTGGTAATATTATAACATATTATAAAAGTCATGAGGAATATGAGTCTCATCTAAGGATTATATTAAGAACACAATGATTAATTTTATTTGGAAAAATTTAGTATATATGAGTTCTGGTTATATAATGTAAAATTTTCGGGACACATTGTGACCAATGAAGTAAACATGGTTGTTCCATTGAAGAAAAATACCACTATGAAGTGGTTACATCTGACTATAATAACTATGATATGTAGTTTCCAAATTCTAGAAGGATATTATATAATGTTTCAAAAAAATATTTCATTGATTTATATTCCACTAACCAAGGAAACTTGAAAAGTAGTTATGTTTCTCTAGATAAATGAGTGTGAAGAACGTTTCCGTAAACTGATTAATGGATTTTTAGAGAAACTATTTAACCATTACAATATAATGAGTAAGATAATTTAATAAATAGTTAATCATCCCTGATTATTTTGTATACCCAAATATAATGACAAGTTGAGTTCTAATGTATCATGACAATTGGAGCCTCATAAACAGAGTTATCCAACCCTGGAGTTTGTGTAAGAATTTATTATATTTTAATTATTGTTATAGGGACACTATATTTATGTGCAAATTTGGGATACATGTTTCTAAGTGTGATGGAAAATAAAATTAAATAGTTGGTGGGATGTATTTTATTTAAACGTAATGTTTTTATCCTATTGAAATATTTAGATTGACATATTTTCCATAATACAATTGATATCAATAATTTATTTAATTTTTGAAATACTGATGATATCAGAGTAAATAAAATATATAATATATTGAAATAGAATTTACATGATGAAAATAAAATCATCAACTTTTTAAACCATCTAAAAACTATTTAAGGTAGGGAACTTTGAACTATTTGAATTGTAGAGAACAAAAATTTAGTAAAGAATACTATCAAAGCATGGAAAACTAAACACAAATTATCAGTAAAGAAAATAATCATTAAGAACATTGAATATAGTATCCTAGAGTGGATTTATATGTTATTAAATTCTCAAAAGATACAAGGAATCAAATCCCGAGGGACTAAATAGTTTATTATTTGTGGTAAACCAGATACATACATTAGTTTTCTATTATATTTTAATATAATATTATAACATAATTGATTTCAATAATATCATTATTCCCTCTAAAATATCATTTAATTTCATTCATAGTACACTTCCTTAATTCTCGAGAAAGGGAATAGAGTAAGGGTTAGCTCAGATGTTTAATTATAGTAACTTAAAGTGGAAGCTATCACGAGTAAATGAATAATAAACAATAAATCACAATCAATATGCAAAGGTAACTTATTGATCACGCAATCCATTTATTCAATAACTTTACTATAATCAATAGATAAGGAATAATAAATATCAAATGGTAAATATCTAAAGACACATTTTTTTAATAAATAACTTGTCAAACAAGATTCTATAATGAATAATAAATATGGAAATGTAAATATATTATATCAACTTCCATTTAATCAAAACATATTTACCATGATTATATTAGGGATAATCATCATATCAAGGTAAATAATTGAAAACACAATAACATTTAATTCATAAACTATGAATGAAAATGTATCTAGTTATAATATAATTTACAAAATATCATGGATAATAAAAAACAAACTCTTAATGAAGAAAATTATTAATAATTATGTGTCACTATCTCATTCATCATGTTACCTTTTTTAGAATGACCTCTTAAAAGTCTGTTTAAAACAATGGGTAAAACCACATTTAATTCTAGCTTATTGATTAGCCTCATAAGACTACCAATGTAACAAAAGGCTATATCATTGTAGAGTTATCCCATCACTGCATGTCGAAATCATTCATCATATATTGAATAGTTAATTTAAAGCATAAGTATTGTGTGTTTTCATAAAAAATATATATTGTGTAAAGGATGAATATTTATTAATATTTCCTCATATAAAAAAATACAATTCAATGGATAACAACATATGAAGAAATTATGTATGTTTTATGTAATAAACATGTCCATGACAAATTAAATTGATATTAAAGATAAATAAAATTATAATGAACATATGAAAGAAAATATTTCATGGAAATTTTAAGAACTAAAATATGAGTCATAAAATTGAATGTTAGTAATTTATTTTGTCAAGATGTTCATAAAATGTCCATAAAATGAATATTAATGGTTTAAATCCAACAAATCTCTAGTGGAGTATAGGTAACATATAGGTTTTTTTTCATTGATGAATAAAATACCATAAAAAATTCATTAAAAACATTATTGAGAAAAATATACATTTTTTACTGTAAAAATATATTTAAAACTAAATTATAACAAATATTTTGAAAATATTTATCTGTGATGAAAACATTCTATACATATAAAGAATTATCAATAACATTGAGTGGTAATTATGGTGAGAAAAAATGATTATGTCATACATATAAAAAAATATTTATTTGGTATTTTCGCTAAACACCAAATGGGATTTTTTTGGAAAAAACATGAAGACTAATTTCAAAACATCTTGTAAAAAATTAAAAATAAATAAAAAATTATTTATTTAATAATTTGGAAAATATTAAAATCATTTTCGAAAATATTTTTTGATTACATTATTTTGGAAGAAATATTATTTTTAACCGAAGAGAGGAATGGAGCCATATTTTTTTGGAAAATATTTTTTTTCAATAATGTTATTTACCAAAGAGTGTAAAACATGTAATATTAATTTAAAACACCATTAATAACTATAGGATAATAACATTAATGGATTTTATTAATAAATGATCTAATAATTTCCTTCAATGTAAATTCAAATACAAGTAATCCATATTAAAATGAGATTGTGAAATAAACCCTTCCAATGATCATAACATTGGAGTTATAACTATCCAATTATTCAATTATTTGTATAAACTGTAAATCCACATAGAATATTTGAAATAAAACATAATATATTCAAAATTAATTTCATATGTAATCATATAATATCAAATATAATAAAAAATTAATATAACCTAATAAAAATAAATTGAGTGAAGAAATTATTTAAAACATGGTGGGTATTTAGTCAAAGCCCCTTATAATAAATAATTAAAATTTAGACATAAAATGTCTTGATTTGTTAAAGAATAAGTATATTACTTTTCAATGGGTATGTATATACACTATATCAAATAAATTATGTGTGTAACATCACAATATGACCCAGTAATTGGAAATTGAGACGAAGTCCATTACCTCACACATCCTTTTGGTTGAATGGTTTTTAAGATCATATATAATGTTTTCAATAATGTTATTAATTCATTAAATTAATATATACATATTTATAATTTCGTTTATTATCCACATTTTACCACCCGTTTCTTTATATAATTTCATTATTTTCATTGTTCAAGATGCTACTTACGATGTTTACTCATGCATGTTTTGTCATGAATGTTCTAGTTATGATTCATATTATAGAGTTTAATTATCCACATAAATATATTAGTGTTATAAATATATTTTTTTGATTATATAAATTTTTGTAGTTATTATTTAAATTTGAACATGGAAAATGGATCACATCACTTTGTTTAGATGATAGACCATACGTATGCATGGGTCTTGTTATCATTTCCATAATGGGTGAAAGGGAATAGAACTGTGTGATATGTTAATTTCCAATAAAAAATTTATTTTATATAAATCACATATATTCAATAAATTTAACCCTATTACATTCTATGTAAATCATAAGTAAAAAAATGAATCGAATCGCTTCACGAAGCGGTCGTTTGCTGTACAAACAAGCAATATTATCCCATTTTAAACTGAATATAATATAAATATGTACATATAATATTAAAATTAAATAATTATTATAATATCATAAATGTGATATAGATTTGTTAAATCCATCACTATATGAATCCTTAAAAGGTTTTGAAGGAAAATGAATTACATCAGTTCACAATGTTGTAGTCCACTGTACAAACAATACACATTTTCCTTTCACATTCAATGGAATTAGAGAGATATATAACTCATGAAATTCACATAAAAACATATATTTATATGTAATATAATGAAGTTATAATATGATAATGTTTTTATAATATTTTTAAGAGGTTGAATAAGAAATAATATAAATATTCTTATTTAAGAATGTTGCCCTTTCTTCGGAAAACTTATTTAGATTTACACCAAAAGACTTAATAAGATGGATTTATTATCAAAATAAGTGATATAAGATGTTGTGAGAATAGTAGGTATTTAATTTGGGTAGATATGTGCTGATCCATATTTATTTAGAAGTGTGAATATTAGAGGTGAGTGGGTGGCCTTTTATAAGAGGGGGAGAGGACACACATGAAATATTTGGAATGAATCAATTATAGACACATTTTTATAAGGACATAAGCATAATAAATGGACCTTTATTGAACATTGTAGTTTATAAGGTATAAATATTTTCTTCAAATTTGTGTTGTAACTATTGGTTGGTAATTTTAACCCTAATCATGTTAGTTTAACCCACGTTAAATCATTTTTTACCTCAACTACAGCAATTCATTTTTTATGTTTTCACAATTCGTATGGTCAAAAATTAATTTGACCTTATTGAAGAATATAAATTTATTCAAATCAAAATATATAATCCATGTTTCCATATTAATTTCAAATAAGTGGTATAATCAAATTTAAAATAATACTCACAAGGCCACTAAAAAAGTTGGGTTACATAGAGAAAATTCTTATTTGAATTGAATGCTTTAATTATAAATTTCAATATGAAATCGATTACAATTACTCAAATGAGTTAAATTGTAATATAATTGAATTGATTATATATTAAAAATAATTTTAACTATATTTTCACATGGTAAATTATGTAATCTAAAAGGTGTATTTTAATAAAAATCAGTATATTTCAATAATCATCGAAAAATAATGCATTTTAGAAAAATCCAAAAACTTCACCAAACACTAATTTTGTTATGATAATTTTAGAAATTATATTTATTTTATAATTTATATTTACTATAATTAAGATAAATTTATTTTAAATTATGTGTGCAATGTGTGACTAAACACCCTTTGAGAAAAATACACTATCTCATAAAAGATTATATTTTATTTTAAATAAATTTTAATTTATTTATAATAAACATATTACCATAATTTTAATAATTTAGTTACTAATATTAATTCCCAAAAATTTATATTCTAGGTAATATTGGTATACTATATTAATTTTCATTTAGTCATGGGGTTTACTATTTCGAAATATATCAAAAAATATATAATTTAATGAAATATATTCTATGGGTTGTTTAATATTTGGGTTTCATGTCATTGAAAATAATAAATACAATGTTATTTATTTTGAACAAAAGGCTGTAACAATATACCCATCTACAATAAATTGTTTCCTCAAAACATAATCATGATATTGGGTATATTGGGTTTGACATTTTGAATTCTATGGTTGAGAAATCCACATATTAAAAGGGATAGCGAAGCTTCCTCTTGATAAGACATGAAGAGAAATAAAATGGTCATATAGAATATCATACAACAATGTTTTCATGTAGAATAAAAACGGTTGAATGTTAATATATATATATGTGGATGAAAATAATAAATCAATATAGGGACCGATAGAGGTCATTGATCAAAATAAAGTGAATGATCAGTGGAAATTTATGGGCCTCAACTTATAAATATGTGATAACTTGAATGACCAGTTTATTAATATTACATGATGTAAATGGGATATCACTTTTTCAAGTTACGTTTTATATGTTTTATTAATTATTTATCTTTCTATGAATATAAGAAAATATGATTACTTTATATATTAATATTTTGTAAGAATAAATCCATCCTTTGGTTGTTCCTAAATCAGTATCTTATTCATCGCTTACTCCAAGTAATGAATATCCATAAGTAAATTTTTATACATGAATCACTAAAATTCAATTTTATAAAACCATAATATCCCTAAAACAGTGATAATTATATCTGTATTTATCTAACTATTTTCCAAAAAACTATATAGTTAGAACAAGTTATCCAATAAAATGAATTAATCACTAAAAATCCAAAGAAAAACCAATGGTTCCTCATTAATATTGGTTTACGAATCATTTAAATTTTAAAAATGAAATATTAACCATATCATCATGATTATATAGGGAATAATAAATATTGAAAGGTAAATATCTAGACACAAATTACACTTAATTGATAACCTCACTATCAATATTATATAATGAATAATCAATATGAGAAGGTATATAATGGAAATCACATTCCATTTAATTGATAAACTGAAATATAAAAAATGAATCCATAGATAATAGCTTTTCCAAAATATCATGAATAATATTATGTAAATTTCTAATGAAGGAAATAATTAATTATTAAATGTTGTGATCTTAGGAATCATGATACCTCTACTATTAAAACCCTTCACAAGACTGCTTAAAACAATAGGTAAAAATTCATTTAATTCGGGTTTACTGATTCTCGTCAAGATAATAATGATATTTTAAGGGGTTATATAACTATATTCTCCACCCTTAACTACATGTCCAAATAATTCCTCTTAAATTGAATAATCTATTTAATTTATGAACGATGTGATTTATCACTAAATATATACATTGAGTGAAGAAAACAAATTTATCAATATTTCTCATGAAAACTAAATAACATTAAATATTGAAAAGTATATGTTTAAATGATATATAGTTTTGTTATTAAAAATTTCTAGGATAAATAATATGGATATTTCAGGGAAATATAATTTTTAACGATCACAAGAAGGTGAATATTTCAATGGAAAGATAATGGATTTAAAAATGAATAAAGAAAGTGATTGTTAATAATTTATTTTTCCAAAATGAACATAAACCATTCATAAAATGAATAATAATTGTATCAATAAAACATATCCCCAGTTGAGTATAAATAAAATAAAGGGTTATTGTCATCGATAGAAAAAAATACCCTAAAAATATCATTAATGAATTATTGAGTAAAATATACATTTTTACTCTGAAAATATTTTTTAAAACTAAATGTTTTGGAAATACATTGAAAACATTTATCTTCTAAAATAACTTTTTAAAATTATAAATTATTCTTTAAAAAATTTATTGGTCAGGATGGCTTTAAATAATTTACATGTTACACATGTAAAAAGAAATATTCCTTTCATAATTTCAGTAAAATCCAAGCATGCCTTGTTTGGAAAAATACATGAAGATTCCATTATTTTTTTAAAAATGACTAAAGAGGGTGAAAATTTCTTTCATTAATGATTTTTAAAATTTGAAATACACTTTTTAAAAATATGGTTTTGGAAGAAAATAGATTTTCAACCAAAGAGAGAATGGAGTAAGATTTTATTAAAATTATTTTATCAATCATTAAAGTAAAAAGAGTGTGTAAATTGTATTATTAAATGAAAAAATAATAAATAAGTATCGTATAATTAACTAAAATCAGTTTAATATATAATGATAAAATAACATACTTTAATGAAAATTATTTAAAGAAGAGTCCCTATTAAAATGAGATTATAAAATAAACTTGTACAAATATCATAACATTGAAGTAATAATTAAACAATGAATTGATTATGTGTATAATATAAAAATACAGGTAAATTTTTTAAAAATACCAAATAATATATTCAGAATTATTTACACACAAAATCAGTGAATATTAAAGACAATAATGAAGTAATATAACCCAATGAATAGAAATTGAGTTATAAAATTATTTACCACTTTGAAACATTTATGTAACATAAAATTTAACGAAATAATCCAAATTCTAACATAATTTTCCATGATTTATTATGAAATCATGATATTACATTTCAAATTGGTAGTATGTACACTAAATAGAATAAATTATGTATATAATAATATAATATGCATCAATGATGGGAAATTGAGGAAAAGTTCCCTACCTAAGGATTCTTTTTGGTTGAAAGTGAGTTAAACTAATGTCTAATGGATTTAATAATGATAATAATTTATAAAAAACCATATACCTCT